>CM020218.1:622732-5422732 GCA_009819775.1 Phoenicopterus ruber ruber | reverse complement strand
GACAACAGAGTACGTACTTTCACGTGTGACATTATGCCCAGCAAAAGGAAGCTTTAGCTGGAATTTGAAGCTTACTGGGCAGCACAGACACAAAGCAATACAAAACCAGGCTTTATTAGTCCCATGCTTTGCATACAATTTGCATAATTTAAAAGTCGTGTAATTGTAGCACGCCTTGTCTTTGGGTATGCAATGGTTAAAATTCTTAAACTTATATTTCCTGCGCTTCATATAGCCACAGCTGTCAGTGAGTGCGTGAGTGCTCAGGTTTCCTGAACTCAGGCCCCAAGGATCCTGAAGTGGGTGCTCACAAAATGAACATAAATAATTACAAGGTGCATTCTTGTCCTATTTTGACTGGAAAATTATTTGCATATTTCATAACACATTTTCAACCAAGCTCTTCTGTAGCAATGTGCAAAATGATTTTTCCACGCTCTGAGCATTTACAGTACTAATAAAGAAGAAGGTATATTTGATGAGAGAGCTTTGCAAGGAGCCATTTTGCACTCATCTCCAGTTTGTGTTTTTGGTGCTTTCCCACAGCGTTAGCAGAGGCCCTTGACCAAACTCTCAGAAGAAAGAAATTATTATAGATTCATTAAAATGAATCTATGAAAATTCACACAAGCTCCTTTCTGCGCAGTGCACACCCCAGTGAAAGAGGATCGGGAACAGAATCGGAGCTCTAAGAACACCAGCAGAGGGGAAATAATACATACATTGCAAAGATGTGTGGTTTTTTTTCCAAGGGACATTAATTAAAACTTGTAAAACAGACTTTCATATCATGGGAAAAGTTCTGTGGAAAATCTCTGCTCTAAATTAAGATGAAATGTGCTGTAGGACTTCTGTTTATTTTATACTATTTCTTGAGAAACAGTTCTAATTGTGGATCCTTTGCTATGACGTATCATGTCAAGGTATTTCACAGCAGTATAACATCACACTAGGGTACGTTAATCACGTAACATTGACTCCAAGCTAAAACGATGATAGTTTTCCTCTTACTAGTACACTGTTAATTAGAACACTTAAGAGAGGAGGGGTTGTTGTTCATAAAGCTTTGACAGAGCGCGAAGCACAAGGAAAACGAGTATTTATCTTGACTACAGGGTGCCCAATGTCTTGTGTGAGTAACTAACCTGGGATAATAAACGTAACAGTAACAGCAACGGCAAGAGAAAGCAGGAGGATGCAGGCGGTAACATTTCATAATGCTTTGAGCCCAGAGTCTTTACAATACTATGTGGTAGTTCTCCTTAATCACTTCAAAGTTTCTGTGAAACCATGTGAAATAAAACAAAAAATCATAAACAGACCGTTTTCAATAACTGCATTAAGACTAGCAAACAAAGATAAGTATATAAATATCCTTTCAGAAGCGTTCAGTTCAATTTAGTACACATGCTTATTGCCCTGCCAATACTTCCACTTTTGGTGGTAAATTACAGTTTTCAGCAGTAAAATACTGCCTTAGCACAAGACGAGATGTTCTGCATCTTTTCCAGACATCCAACAGCTTATGTTGTTGGATTTTTGGGAAAACGCTTCCTGCAAGTGTTCAAATTTAACACCTGAAGAATCTGATCTCAGACTCAGATCACTAATGTTGGGTGAACCCTCTATCACTGCAGACTTCTGAGCTCAGCAACACAGACAATAGGAGGTGACGCATAGAGTCATAGAATCATTTTTGTTAGAAGAGACCTCCAAGATCATTTAGTCCAACCGTTAACCCAGCACTGCCAAGTCCACCACTAAACCATGTCCCTAAGCACCACATCTACACGTCTTTTAAATCCCTTCAGGGATGGTGACTCCACCACTGCCCTGGGCAGCCTGTTCCAGGGCCTGACTACCCTTTCGGGGAAGAAATTTTTCCGAATATCCAACCTAAACCTCCCCTGGCACAACTTGAGGCCGTTTCCTCTTGTCCTGTCGCCTGTTCCTTGGGAGAAGAGACCGACCCCCACCTGGCTCCAACCTCCTTTCAGGGAGTTGCAGAGAGCGAGAAGGTCTCCCCTCAGCCTCCTTTTCTCCAGGCCAAACCCCCCCAGGTCCCTCAGCTGCTCCTCACAGCACTTGTGCTCTAGACCCCTCACCAGACACACCGATGAGGGACCAGACTGTCGTACTGGAATTAGCTCTTTTGTATTAGCACAGGTGGTAGGAAAAGGTCCCAGACTTTGCTGTTTCATTGAGAGCTGGCTGATAATTCGGAATTTACTTTCTTCCATACGCTACGCAGTGCATAGAGAAGTACAGGGTGCACCTAGAGATCGTCTTGGTTACACGACATCACGCATTCAGTGCAACAGCTCGCACCAGTGACACGTAGCTAAACTTATTGTAGCTCCCTACTTAAGGGGGCCTGGGGAGGGAGAAAAGACAAACAAAGCATTACAGCTCACTGTGTTTTCAGGTGTAATGGTGCTTGAAAATATATCTTGACTTCTAATTTTTTTTTTGGTATTACATTCTGGGTGTTTCATTTGTATCTTGCCTAGTAAATAGAATTATTATTATATAAGTGCAAGGTATTATTACTACTCATGCAGCAGCCTGTACACAGTGTGTTGGTTTCATTAAAATTCAGGCCTAGATGGCTGCTGAATGTTGGAAAGTACATTACCAATATAACTGAATTGATTTTGTTGAACCCCTTGAAAGTGAAAGCATTGGGCATAATTTGTCTAGATTTCAGAAAAAAAACATTTGATACTTTACCACACAACAGATCCATTTATAAAGCCAGACAGCATAATACAGACAGAGTAAACAATGTCCTGAAAAACAGACAGAAAGGTCAGTTAAAGGAAAACATGCAGAACAAAATCTGATTACATGCAGGTTGCCACGAAATGCTGTATTAAAATCATTTCTAGTTTTGCCTTTTAAAGACTATTCCAAACCTGATTAATCTCAGTATGTCACGCTTACTCCCACTTTACTGAAGATCGGATGCTGGATGTGTGCACTAACCTTTCAAGGCTGGTTCTGGGAGTGTACTTAGAAAATCTGAAAGATACATTATTTTGACCCACTACGTACATCCATCACGACCACCAGAATACAGTTTATTCCATCTTGTCATTACCTGGCACAGAGAAAAGAGAATGGATGAAATAAAATCTTTGCCAAAAACTTATCAGAAGCACAAGGTAAACCAGTATCTGTTCGTGGGGTACAAATCCACTGGAGTAACTACCCAACAGGTGTCCACGAAACACATTTGTGCACATTTTTGGATCAGCTGCAAGCAGAACTGCTGAAGGTTCAGCCAACTGGTAAGAATATTTCCTGCCTACTTTCATGACTATCATCTAGAGTATTTTGTGACCACAGTAACGGTGTCTTATTAAGAAAGATTGTTGGAAACACAACATATGTTAACTATTAAAAAAAAATTAATATCTTAGGAAGTAGGTAAAAAAGTGTTATTTCACATTTTTGGGTTGTGAACTGTGAATAAAGATCAGCCATCCTTGACCTACATGGTTGATGAAAAACTAAGTGGGAGGATGAATTCTGATAGAGAGATAAGATGCTGAGAAAAGGAAGGAGTAGACTGAATAATGTGCCTGGGACTGTAACTAATTCAGAAATAAGTCATGGACTGTAGTGTAACCAAGGACTAGAATATAAATAGTTTGAGCAGAACAACGGGAGTCTCGAGTGAAAGCGAAGTGACAGGGTCAGTAATGGAAGGAAATGCAAATGAACTCTGAAGCAGGATAAATGGATGGATACGAGGTAATTTCAGGGGTATTACAGGTCTGTGGAAATATAGTAATGAGAAATGCAGCATCAAGACCAGGAAAATGCAATGGTTTTGGCCAAAATTTTGTTGTGACCAGAGGTTAATTTTAAGTCAGATTTTCATCCATCCATATGGGATCTTATGGACACCTTGAGTGCCTTATAGCAAGGGATTATATTCATTATTTGTTTCATCTCTACAGTTCATCTATATTTTATCTCCTTGTGACTTTTTTATTTTCCAGTTTTTGAAATGCTGGGACATTGTGACACATTCCAAAGAGATTTTTGGTCCTGCTCTTCACTTAGAACAATTTGGACTTCAGGTGATGCAGCAGAAAGTTCTGGAGACGTGGCCCAGAAGTCTTCATCATGACGTGGGGTTTAGGATCATACTTATATGAGCACACCCTGAGTCAGCCCAGCTACTTCTTTCCAACGTGTTTTTAAAAATTTCTAAGCCACCTGTGATGACACTATGAAGCACATCAGTGGGTATACGTAGTTCTGTCAGATAATGCTCTGACACACCCTGGTGATACCACCACTGAGGTATGTATTTCAGCCACCTGGACCTCCATTCAAAACCCAGACTATGATGTATTCTCATTCTGTCAGAATAGTTTCCTGGCAAATGTAGGAAACTGAGGCACGAAAAGGCAAAATAATTTATTCAGTGTTACTCGGGAACTTTGTATTAGGAGCTGGATTCAGAATGGCCCTTGGCTCTCAGGGCCATACATTCATTTCCCTGAATATTTTCAGGGAAAAAGCGCTGTGAAATCTTTCATGTCCTACCATTAACATTAACAATCATCTCCCTTCATTATGGAGAAAGACCTAATGAACTTTGTTATCAAACATGTAGTTTAACTTTAGAAAATGAAATAAAGTTCAGAAATAACATTCAGAAAAAAATTATGAACAGCATTAGTAAGTTTTTGTCTACTTGGGATCTTCTGTTCTCACCAAATTTTGGCTACCTTCCTGTTCCCTAAAACCTGACAGGTTGGAGGTCTTCAAGAAGAAATAACAAGCTGCTGTACTTTCAAGTTTACATATGCCTTGTATAGAAAATCACATTCTTTGGCAAGGAATAAAGCCATTAGGATAAGTCTTCCCCCTGGAGTGCCAGCACTGTCTTCTCCTCTAGTTTTGTAACATTTATGAAGAGCTGTGTAAGTTCACTCCACATTATAAACAGTATGTCCATATCACATACGTGCTGATCTCACACCGTGATACGTCCGTACCACAACAAAGCGTCTCCCATTAGTCACAGGATGCGGGCAGAAAGTCAGATAAACTTTCACTTTTGGAACACTTTAAAAGCAATTAATCAAGCTTACGCGTAGAGAGAAACGGTGTGGTTCATGGCGTGGTTCAGAGCGTCGTGATTTTTATTGGTCAAGTTCCACAACAGTTTGTAGTTTCCCTTAAACAAAACCTTCGGGTTCAGGCTGGGATGCTCAGGAGCAAGGGGGAATGGAAAGATCCCGCACACTGTAATGCTTGTATCGTGACACACTAGGAAAAGGTGGAGGAAATAAAAGATGTCTCTTTTCCTCAGAGACCGGACATGCTATGAAATGTAACTAATGAGATGGAGCCAGACAGGACGGGCAAAGAGGAGTCTTAGGTTGCAGGAATACATCCAAAGCAGAAAGAGCTGTCAGAATTTTTACTGCACTCGCCCTTACTCCTCCAGGTTTTTGTTCCTCTGCCTGATGTTTCAGCCTTCACAGAAAAGCCGTTTTAACCAGATGTGTGCATTTGTCGTCTGTTTTAGTGAAGACTGATGACTTTTAGTTTAAATGGCCAGCGAAGGCGAGTTGAAGCTAAACCGCTTGCCTTTGCGCTGAATCACACGCGCGGGTGGCTCTGTCCTCCTGCAGCGGAGAGGAGCCGCCAGCCAGGGACACCAACACCTTTAAAGGCCCCGAGCAGATCTCCTGGAGCTTCCCTGGCCATACTCCTTCCCACTTCAGGGAACGCAACGAAAATAAGGATGAAGGGCAAAACAAGAAGAAAAACAAGAGCAGTTTGATAATGTTTGTTCTCATTCTATAGATTGCTCTTAACCTGTAGACTTAGCACACCAAATCTGGAGTGGATCTGTGTTTGTAAACCTGTTAACCAAACTAATAATGATTTAAATAAATATATATAGCCTCTTGAAAATTTTCTCTTAACATGGGACAGACTTTTAAGCCCTGACGCAGCAAGCACACTCCCCTTATAAAAAGGGGCAAAAGCTTCGCAGAGTTGATTTACACAGAAGATTTACATTGTTGTAAAGCTATCTTCTGTGGACCTCATTGGCAATGTCGCCCACCAAATATTATTGTCTTTCTCAGAACTTTCTGGAAATTCATCAAGTGTGGGAAACTGTGGCTTTTCAGAAGAACAATCCCTTGGCAACGTGACTTAGCGTGCAGGTTTTTCACTGTGTGAAAGTTTGTCCCGAGGCTTTTTGAGTGTTTATTTGAACAAGCATACAAATAGAATGAAGGTGTTACTGGAATAGTATCTTAATTCTTGTTCCCTACCTTCCTCGTTTCCTAGGACCGTATAGACACAGCACCATCCACCTTCCACTTATATTAAAAAGAAAGATCCAGTTTGCATTCAAGATGCGTGAATAAACCAAGATGTTTATTACTGTGATCAGACAGGTGTTCAAGAGATTTCACAAAAATTACCCAAGAGATAATCAAGAGACTGAAGCCCAGTTCCTACAGGGAAGAATCACAGAAGCACTTCTGTAACCATCCTACCTTAACCTTCCTATGTGCTTCTCTCAATGTTTTACCTTGTAGAAGGGATTTTTATTGCAGAATTAGCATGATTTTAATTAATTTTTGCAGCCATATGCAAGCTCTCAATTAAAGGCATTACCTCCTATCCATATGCTCTTAGTTTTTCTTATGATGTTTTGCACATTGCCAAGAGAGAGGAAGGTTAAAGCACGCTCTGAGAAGAAGCAAGTGCGGTCAACTTTCTGTTAGCCACGGGTGGCTTATCCAGCTGGCACTGACGAAACACTGCAAGCACGTGGAAGCTGAAGTTTTGCAAAGTTTATTAGCTCACATGTAGACATGGCCTCACCGGTTCCAGACCGAACCTGAATGTCTATACCACGCTCTCAGGAATGGAAGAGATTTGTTAACCTCATCTAATACTGACCCTGACAGACCTGAGCTGCCTTTGCACAGTTCCTTAATTTTTTTTATTCCTACCGAATACCCAGCTCTTGGTACTCTGAAGATTTATTACCGTGGCATTAATGCAACTAAGCTATTGCTTGACCTGAGCTGTCACTATGAGTTATGGGACTCAAGCAGCGGGAGATTTATTCCTTGTGTTTTACTGGATGTTTGATGTTTTGGAAAGGGAGGACTTCCATTGCCCCACTCTGAAAGGACTTTATGTTCACTTGCCTGGAGCCAACTGTTGTAATTTGATGTAGTTCCACTGAAGTCAGTGGAGTTAAGTCAGGAAACCAGGTTACAAGGGAGAAGATTAAATGCCAAATACTTATTTCATATTACTCTTGATCTTTCGTTAACATCTTATATGCTATTTCTACATTTGTTTTTCTAAGAAGATGTATTCCAACCATTTCCTTGGAACAAAAAAATAAAGAAAAGCGTGATTCCTATAAATATATATGAAATCACTTATTTTATACAATTTCATTTTGAATAAACTTTAACAAAGGATGAAGCAAATGGCACTGAATTCAATTAATGTTACATGGTTTTTCTCCCTTATTTCTTTTAAAATTCAGATATCTGTTTTAATAAAATATTCCTGCTAATCAAAATACTAAACATAGTATTTTTAATTTGGTATGGTATTGACTGATATATATAAAATTCATTTATAATTTTGCCGTAATATGCCTGGCCTATACTGCTTTTTTAAAGCTGCAATACTAAATTAATACTTTTTTCCTAAAATGGTTTTGATCCACTATACAGTTTACCTGAGGGAAAAATGAAGAAACTTTGAACCAGTAATCTAAAATAGACTTTTAAAATTCCTCTTGTAATTCCCAGTGTTAACCCCAGAAAAGAAATATACTGCAGCATACAATTGCCTTCAACACTAACAGTCAAGGAAAACTTGTTTAAAAAAGTCAATGTAAATATGAAACAATAGAAAGAACTTTCTGTTGAAAACATTGAATTTCTTTGTGGTCTACAAAAGCCTAACCCATCAGTAGTTTAAGAGACCAATTTACACGCTACACATAATACTGGGGTGTAAGATATAAAGAAATAAGCCGTTACTCTGTTATCCCCAAAGCAGGTGGGTGAGAACAGTGCAAGGAAAGAGGGAACGAATGGATGAGGCATTTGATATCAGCTTGGGGATGTTCACCTTCCATTCTGCTGCACTGTCTAAACAAACCCAAAGACAGGCTCGTCTTTCAATGCTGCCGTTTCTCAAAGTTGTCTGTTTTGTGCACGCACAGAGCCGAGGCAGAGGAAGCAATGTCTGACAGTTTGTTGCTAGGAGAGACTAGTGACAAGCTCCCGTTCAGAGCAGCAATGGTGGGTCTATGAAATAACGAATCTGCAGCACCACAGTTCTTAGGGAGATATTGTCTGAACATGTCAGTGTTTCATAAAACACAGGTTCTGGGATATCACCGTATTAATGAGTACAGGAGTGACGTTTGCTTCAGGCTGAACGTAGGGTAGGCAGAAGCAAGCGTCAGTACAAAGAAGAGATGGCTACTAATTTTGAACTCCTCCAAAAGAAAAGAGAATGCAAGACTGACCTGTGATGAAGATAACTAACTCACAACTGTGACAGCTACATATGAATATTCTCAAGCTGTTTTAAACATCATTCAGCCTTCCATTCGTCAATGCTCGGAGGTAATAAAGATTGCAACTTATCCAAGGGCTTAATGTCATGTAGACATTCTGACTACAGCAAAGACTTCAGCACCAAAGGACTTAAAAGATGGATAAAAATTGAGTGCTGCTACCAGTATACACCCGAATGTTAACTTTATAATGCTTAATAGCATCCCCAATTGGAACTGTGTCAGGGAGAAGAGAGAGCAAGAAGAAACGAACCTCTGGGAATTCATGAACTGATTGCCCCTTGTAGTTGAGGGAAATCTATTTGCAGAAACAAATTGACCTTGCCAGCTAGATAGAGACACAGATGCTAAATGATGTAACGAGGCTCCAAATCTGCTGCATCACGTGTAGCTCTTGCAGCAGCGAAGAAAATGGTGGAGGCTATTTTTAATAGGGAAAGGACATTTTTGATGAAATAGAAGTGTCTCTGTTGAATCCTCCACAGATATCTAATGTAAATAATGGGCATATTAAAAGGCCATTGCCTAGTCTCATTATTTTTTATAACTTTATTAGCTTATCTGTTCCCAGTGTCATGTTGACATGTTTGTTTTAAAATATACATATATATATATATTCACTTCTCATGGTAATTTTGGTGGGTTGACCCTGGCTGGACGCCCAGTGCCCACCAAAGCTGCTCTGTCACTGCCCTCCTCAGCTGGGCAGGGGAGAGAAAATATAACGAAAGGCTCGTGGGTCGAGATAAGGACAGGGAGATCACTCAGCAATTACCGTCACGGGCAAAACAGACTCGACTTGGGGAAAATTAATTTAATTTATTACCAATCAAATCAGAGTAGGATAAGGAGAAATAAAAACTAAATTTAAACACCTTCCCCCACCCTTCCCTTCGTCCCAGGTTTAACTTCACTTCCAATTTCTCTCCCTCCTCCCCCCGCGCGGTGCAGGGTGTCGGGGAATGGGGGTTGCGGTCAGTTCATCACATGTTGTCTCTGCCGCTCCTTCCTCCTGAGGGCGAGGACTCCTCACACTCTGCCCCTGACCCAGCGTGGGGTCCCTCCCACGGGAGACAGTCCTCCATGGACTTCTCCAACGTGAGTCCTTCCCACGGGCTGCAGTTCTTCATGAACTGCTCCAGCGTGGGACCATTCCACAGGGCGCAGTCCCTCAGGAACAGACGGCTCCAGCGTGGGTCCCCGTGGGGTCACAAGTCCTGCCAGCAAACCTGCTCCAGCCTGGGCTCCTCTCTCCATGGGGCCACAGGTCCTGCCAGGACCCTGCTCCAGCGTGGGCTTCCCACGGGGTCACAGCCTCCTTCGGGCATCCACCTGCCCCGGCGTGGGGTCCTCCATGGGCTGCAGGTGGGGATCTGCTCCCCCGTGGGCCTCCTTGGGCTGCAGGGGCACAGCCGGCCTCGCCATGGTCTTCATCACGGGCTGCAAGGGAATCTCTGCTCCAGCGCCTGGAGCACCTCCTGCCCTCCTTCTCCACTGACCTTGGGTCTGCAGAGCTGTTGCTCTCACATCTTCTCACTCCTCTCTCCAGCTGCAGTTGCTGTTGCGCAGCAGCTTTTCCCCTTCTTACCTCTGTTACCCCCGAGGCGCTGCCACCGTCGCTGATGGGCTCGGCCTTGGCCAGCGGCAGGTCTGGCTTGGAGCCAGCAGCGTTGGCTCTGTCGGACATAGGGGAAGCTTCTGGCAGCTTCTCACAGAAGCCACCCCTGTAGCACCCCTGCTACCAAAACCTTGCCACGCAAACCCAATACAGTACCAAAGAATGATTACAGCTGTTGATCCTTACAAGTAAAAAAGTGGCAGAAAAAAGCAGAAATAGCCCCACCTGTAGAAGACAAGAAACAGCAAAATGCAGACCTAATATATTTTTTAGCTTTTCATATTTTAGAGGACTTTTTTTTCCAAAATGAATAATTCTTTATAAAACCTCAACTTTCCCCACACTTGCAACAAAACCCACTTCGAAGGAGAAATTAGCCCAAAATATCTAAAGAATGTCCGTAATTTTTTCAGTGAACTAAGGATGCTGTGGATCATAAAGGTTTACACAAGCTCAAGGCAAGTCTAGATCACTTCATAGAAGAGAAATCCATTGACATTGCTGAATGCAAAGCCAGTGGTGGTTTCTGTGCAAATACCTTGGGCTGGAAGGATATTTATAGGAAGTTTAGTGTAAACCAGTCCTGTTCTATCACTCTTCCCTAGGCATCTATTTTTAGCCACTACTGCAAACAGGGTTTAGGTTCAGACGGGCTTTTGGTCTGGGCCAAGAGCACTTCTTATGTTTTTGTGACATCCAGACTCAGGAAACACCAGTTTTCACACAGTGGTTTATGCTGATCTAGAGAAAAAAGTATTCCATCAGCGTGATGCATTTTAAAAGTCAAACCTAGAGTTTAATATTCAACATATCCAAAGCATTAATATGTATATCTTGTTCACTACTGCAGCGTGTCCTAGAACTTTGCAAATAAGGACTTCCTCAATATATTCCTTGTCTGAAGGTACCGTTATTCAATTTCTTTTTGTTTCAGTACCAAAGACTTGCTTTGACCAAATGTAGAAAGGCAAAGCAAAACTCAGCTGAACCACAAATCAGGCTGCCTGCTGCAGCATCCTAGTTTCCCACTGGTTTTATGGAAGGTCCAAAATTAGGTCAGAAAACCAGCTTGGTTTAGGTAGAGTTCAGAGAAGAAAGTAACAACTTTCATCTGCTTCCACTGATTAAGCCTTAAGGTTTACAAACTACATTAGTGTTTGCATTCTGATATTGGTTGAAGGAATTAATTTAAGCTACAAGTTATTAATACTATCAAGAAACATGGTAATTCCTTATACCTGAAGACATAAACCAAATGTAATTGCCTGGAACAGAGTCATAGCGATGCCTTCAAAGAAGACTCCCCACAAATTAGCTAGCTTGGGTACAGATATCAGCCTCGCTTGAGCTGTATGCAAATCAGTTTTGATTTCAAAACCCACCCAAGAAGCTCCATAAACACGCAGAGGGTAGTTTTATCCTGGCCTACACTCGTATCTTACCCACACTGTTGCCCTCATTCGAACTAGCTAGTTTAAGCGGTTGCAGAGCAGACGTAACCCAAGACAGAACTGGATCCAACAGACGAGCAACACAAGAAAAGAATCAAACAATCCTTATTAGCGACAAACTATGAAATGAGGACAGACACAACTTAACTACTGCTGCATATCTTTGAGGACTTCGTTGAAGAGAAAAGTGTTCAGGTGGATTTAAAAGAGAACTATGTGTAGGTAAATATTGGTACAACCTCTGATAAGCTTCTACTGAATTCTCTAGATATAGTAAAAATCAAAAGTGACCAAATCTCAGGCAGATTTCTCTCTTTTGGGAAGCTAATTATGCACCTCCCGTTCTCCTTACAACTCATTGCTTCAAATATTTTAATATTGCATTTCTAAAAGGAAAATGGAAAATTACAAAAGCATGTCAATAATATAATGAGTTATATTTATAAGCCTCCTTTTTTGCCAAGTGACTCAGGGCACTCTGCAGACAATTAAAGTCAAATTATAATCACACAAATTGTTATGAATGCATGTTATTAGCTAATTAGAGAAAAAAATCTAAACCCCAAAATTAGACTAAAAATAAACAAATGTGGCATTATTAAAAGCAAACAGTAGAGCAAAACAACAAGTTGTTTGTCTTAGTGCTGTTTCAGGAAGTTTAAAGATATTTTTAATAATTTTTGTGATTTGTTTAACTTATATTTTGTTGGGTTTTTAACCTTAAAAGACACGAGGCAGGATTTTCAGACATCTCAAAATCTCATTAAGTATTTATATGCCTGAAACTTATCCATGGATGGAATAAAGAACACTGACCCTAGGCAGCTGGGCTTGCTGCAACATGTGCCAAAGAATAGCTTGAAAAATCCCTCCTCTTAACTAGGGAACAACTTAAAGTTGTCAGCAAGCAGGACATATTCCCTTCCAGAATTTGTGTGTGAAAATCAGGGCTGCCAGCAACCACCTCTGTCCCTTCAAGACTGACATCCTGAAATTTTCTCCTCCACCCATTTTCCAAAAAAATGGACCCAGACTTCATCGCTGCAATGTACAGACTTCGTAAATACTGAAAATTTTGCTATGGAGGTAATTTACTCTGCTTTCTGGTGAGTTCTCTTCTGAGAAAAGATTGATCTGTGTTTGGATGTTTTCCAGAAAAAGGTGAGAATCCAACCAAATTGTCTATTCATTTTTACAGATGGCCACACTATTCAAGATATGTTATTTGAAAAGAAAATGTCTAGCATTTCATACTGGGAAGAGCTTTGCATTTCTGATTTGTGTTAGAAAGACTCTGCGGATGTTTATTGACGTCCGGCCTCAGGAGTTTAGGCAGGGTGGGAGATGTATTTCAGCTAAGTTTAGACATTGACAGCATCGATGTCTAACTCTAAGCTAGTCACCTGGGATCTTTCCATTGTCAGGGGGAAGAAGTAAGAACTCTGAGTGCTCATTTCATCTGATCTACTGAAGTTTCAGGCACTTCTCTTCATCGAAAAAAATGAACTTACTTCAGTTCCTTTCCAAAAAGGACCCACCGTTTATAAGGCGGTTTACCAGGCCCAATAAAACTTAATTTATTGATGAAATCCATGGTCACTTGTAGAGTATTAAACAATAAATATATTAAAAAAAAAAAGGATGAAAGTGGCATCAAGTGGTTATGTACTATGTCTTTGCCTCAAACCCAAGTCCACTAAACATTTACCATTTCTGACCAATATTTATCTACCCTGGCCTTAAATGTTTACAGTGATGTAATTATGTCATTGTTTCAGGTGATCTATTAACCGTTTCATGACCCTTACCATGAGCCACTAGAACAGTTTTCCTCCAGTTCAGCATAAATCTGCACAGGTGGAATTTAAGCCTGTTGGTTTTTAACTTATCTATGGTCATGGAGAAGAGTTAGTTTCCTGGTCTGCAGCAACACTTCTGTATATTTTTATACTGCTACCATGTCTTCACTTGATCTTGTTTGTCACTTTATAACTGGAGACTTTCTTGTTAACAACTACAATTCAAAATATTTTGACTTTGTTAAAAACATGAAAAAGAAATGAAATATATTTAAAATGTTTTCACTGCCTTTAAATACTGAGGCTTTCAAAAATTTTGTCTGTTTTTTATCCCTTCAGCTGAGCAGATTTTATTAATGCCAGTTTGACAGTCTGCAAATACTTTACCTGTTCTTATTTGAAATAATAAAGAGTCAGTTTAGCTGGTCTGTAGAAGAGTTGTTCATAGCAAAGTTTTATTCTGTTTTCCTTAAATTAAAGCACAAACACAGAAACGTGGGGCAGCAATAGAGAAGAAAGAATTGAAAGAAGTTTCTATCATCTGTGGTATTGTCTTTCACATGAATGCAACACTTTGGTAAAGGAGCTTTTTTTGTCTTTCTTTTTGGCTGCTACGCATTGAAAGTTCTCAGAAATTGTTGTTCAGTAGAGATACCATAATTTTTAAATACCAGATCCCAAATATCCCCTTGAGGTGGGAAGAGGAAGAGAATCAGCTATATATTGCCTGATGACTCTCAAACTGTGCTGGTTTTGGCTGGGACAGAGTTAATTTTCTTCACGGTAGCTCCTATGGTGCCATGTTTTCCATTTGTGACCAAGATAGTGTTAATGTTTTATTGAGGTGATGTTTTAGATATTGCTGAGCAGCGATTACACAGTGTCGAGGCCTTTTCAGCCTCTCACCCCACCCTACCAGCGAGGAGGCTGGGGGGGCACAAGGAATTGGGAGGGGACACAGCTGGGACAGCTGACCCCAGCTGACCCAAGGGATATTACACACCATATTACATCATCCTCAGGAATAAACGCTGGGGGAAGAAGAAGGGATGAGAGGATGTTTGGAGTGACGGCATCTTCCCAAGTAACTGTTACGCGTGATGGAGCCTGGCTTTCCTGGAACAGGAAACTAAACACCTGCCTGCTGATGGGAATCGGTCACTGAATTCCTTATTTTGCTTTGCTTGTGCATGCAGCTTTTGCTTTACCTATTAAACTGTCTTTACTTGAACCCACAATTTCTTGCACTTTTATCCTTTTTATTCTCTCCCCCACCCCATTCTGGGGGAGCGAGCGAGCAGCGGTGTGGGGTTTAGCTGCCAGCTGGAGTTAACCCCCAACACAAACACAGAGCAGACAGCATCACTGCACTACAGGCAGAAGACACTGCACTGGCTGCAGTGATGCACATTGGATCCCACAGCCAGGCAAAATGCCATTTAAATTGACCCTTGCTAGGAATCATGACGTTCCTCTATGATTTTTTAATGTATTCCTAGCTTAATGAATACAGCTCTAGGTGGGGGAGAAAAAAAATCAGACTCTGTTTGCTAAAGTGGCTTAAGTTAATGTTTTCCTTCACAATCGAGGCAGCCTAAGAGCATGAACAGGATCAGTAACAGTGCAAAGTAACAACTTGATTGCTTTGGAAAGCGTGCCCATTCCTTGGTAATCTTTCAAAATACCTTTGTTTAATGCCATTTACCACCGTTAGAATCACTATTAATGTAAATCTGTTTCTAGCGTATAATTTCTTCCATCTGATTTATCCTGGGGTTCAAAAGAATGTATGAAGACATGAAGATAAGGGGGAGGAAAGATGACAGGTCCCTTTCAAATGCAACTTTTTCAGGTAAACAACTTGTGCTTTCACCATTTCAATGTTAAACATATACTTCACTTTAACAAGCAATCAGGCCTGAACAGGGAGAAGTAACTAAAGCCAAAAGAGACGGAAAGAAAACATTTCAATAGCAGTTCTTTTTCTTTTCCATTTTTTCTCCCTTTCTTCCTGGATGAAACCAATTTCATTTTCTGAGCCTGAAATTACATTGTAATCTCAAAGCCATTTCAATTCTTTGTGCTGGAACACAGAGATTGCTGGTTACACCTGTTCTATTTTTTTCACCTTCTGTAAAACAGAAGGCTTCCAGGAGTACTATTTTGACAAAGACTAAAAAGAAAGCAAGAGACAGAGCTGGTATACAAGTGCTTTAAAATCTCGTGTGTGGTGTATGAAAATTGTATTACAGCATAGTCATCTGACTGGAAAGAAAATACGAGTACTGTCTCTGTGTTAAGCTTCCCTTCAAACTAAGAAGGCAAACTAACTGCAATACAGCCCTGAAGCTTAAAGGATTTGGGTCTGAATTTTGGGAGGAATAAAAAACATCTTCACAACCAAGATACGAACAAGAAGGCATGAAGACCCTTGGTCTCAGGAAATGCATTTGAGGTACCTGTCATGGGTTGAGCAAATGAGATCGCTACTGTGTATCTCTCAGTTTCAAAATTAAGCATAGGTCAAAATGAAAAACAAATCAAAGGTCTCCATTTTGTTGTCCTTAAGAACCCTAAAGTAAAATGTCAGTTGAACCTCACAGTAAAGTCAGCAGTAGGGAGGGCCATAGGCTAGGACTTAGTATTGGAAAAAACCACAGTTTTGCCTTTTTTCCTTTTGTGTAGTTCATGATTTTATTGTAGATCCTGAACAGTGAGGAACATCTAGTCTTTTTGTCCCATCATTATGAATAAGAATGATTATGGCTGTGTCTGCCCTTACCTACCAGTATGAGAGAGAGCCCTAGTCTAACAATCATTCACACTGCCATGGGGCAAGAGAAGGTCCTGTTTGGAGGAATACCTCTTCCATTGTGTGGCCAGATTTCACCTGATAAACTCTCCGACATGACTATCATACAAGGCTGGACAGCAATTCTTAACATCTTTCCCTAATATACATGTAACCTGCAGTTATGCCTCTGTGCTCAAAACAGGCTTGGCTGTCCCAGAGAGGGACCTTCAGAAGATTAGTCAGCTTTTCCTAAAAAGAGACAGAGTTTTCAAAAGTTGACTTAGACAGCTACTGTTCGGAAGAATAAAAAATATTGTGAATCACTACACTGAGCTCTCTCTCTTTCTCATACCTTCACCCACTCTGTATCACAGAGGGCACTAAGAAAACTGGCTTAGATCAACCAACCTCCTTTTAGACAACTGCATATGAACAAGGAGAATCCCAGTCCTTGGCTGGAGGGTTCCCCCTGTAGCATTTCAAAGTCTACAAGTATGAATACACCCAGCAGTTTAGAGAACGAGTGGACATGTGGAGGTGTTCCCAGGGTGATATACTGCTTCCTGGGACTCTTTTTTTATTCCACTGGTGAAGTAATTTGGTCAGCTCTAAAGCGATTTCCTTAATTCTGGACATGAACTCAGTTGGTCCAGGCTAGTGCGGTAGCCACCCACCAAACCAATCTATAGATTCTGCCCTAGCAATATCAAAATCTGCGGTATGAATGATTGGCACTATAAAGTAAGAGAATGATGGTTTATATTAGGAAACTTTCCTATAACGTGGCATGATGTATGGCACAGGTTTTGCATTTTCTGAACAAATCCACCCATGTCAATGAATCCAATCATGTGAGAAAGGCTGCAGAATTGGGATCAACCCTTTGAAACTGAATAGAGAATTAGAGACTCTCAGAGCCTCTTTAAAGAGTTTAATAGAGAATGATATCTTCATTTTAACAATTTATAGGATGGTTAAAAAAGCAATTTTAGAAAGACTCTCATTTTCTATTAAATTCTATAGGGGTTTTAGAGTCATTTCTGCGGAACTTGGTATTTCCATTTCTATAATTTATGTACAGTTCTGTAAATGTTTCTTGTTTTATTCTTACTAAATCCACCAGGCGAGCTGGGGGTTTTGTTTGTTTGCTTTAAAAACACACATAAAAAATCTGTTGTCATAAAATTCAAAGTGATCAGTAAAGAGTTAAAATAATTCATAGGCTTCCTCACTCCCACATGGCTGGCAAGCAGCTTCTGATTCAGCTGTCGGTAGACTTGAAGCAACAACGTATACACAGAAATTAATAGTTCTAGTTATAAAATAAGAAGAAAAAAGAAAAGGTCTCCATTATACTCGATACACCTGGGATAGCACAAGGTAAGCTATGCATAGCACATTATGCATCATGCCTCTTATCTTAGATGAATGGCCAAAGCCTCTGGAAAGCATATGGCTTAAGCAAATTAAGAGAGTCTGGAGCTGTTTCCTAATGAGGAAGAACCAAGCAAACAAAAACAAATGTATTAGTCCATCACTAAGTAAAGGGCACTGTATGACAGCAACAAAATAAACAGATAAATCAGTAAAATCCAGTAATGCTGCCAAATAAATCATAGGCTCAGTGACAATTAAATGCAGCCTACTTTGACTCATAAATAGCGTCACATCCTTCCAGGCTAAAAAAAGACTTTGTAAAACCTTCCATGCAATCATATTAGTTTAAATTATCTGAACTACCAAACAATAGATGGCATTTAATACGAGAGGGGAAAGTAAATTGTCAGAAAGATCAAGGGTTGTTAAGGTTTCTTGTTTTCTCATACTTTTAAAAAAGACTAAGGCCAGGAAAGACCATTGTAATCATGAGATCAAGGGTCCTCACAGATTGTTAAGCCCAGGTGTGGAGCAAGCTTCTGTGCAAGAAGCAGACTGACACTTGTTCAACACAGCCAGGCAGTGGTCTGAGCTCGTCGGTGGATTCCTATCAACCTCTCCACTATAAATCACCCCCTATTTAGACTCTCCACCAAGTTCCCACACTAAGACTCGTGGCAAGGAACATGAAAGTATTATGTTTTAGGAATAAAGGTTTCATACTAGTACTAAAAGTAAATTGGGGGTGAAACCAACCTCTGATGCCCCAAGGTAGTCAAACAGATGTTTGACATCATGTTACATCATCTCCTGTCTGCACGGCAGCATATGGGTTTACGCAAACTAAGTACATTTCTTCAAAAGCCTTCTGGTTAATAAAACACTTGATTTTCTTGGACCAAGTGTCATAAGTAAATTTAAATCTTCAGAATATACCTTATTCTCCTATTCAAAGTGGAGCCATCCAGTCCAGTCAGAGTTCAGAAAACTGGGAACAATATTATGCCTCCATGTTGTGCCTAAGGCAGCTTTTTACTACAGACATGACTGAAAGCATACTGTGAATATGCTATTAATACATTATTCTGGTATATGCTTTCTAATGTTTGCAGGAAAAAAAAAGACTGATATTACTATGCGTAAGCTTAGAAATATGTCTTTATCATCTGAGGTGCTTACTTGTTTACCTTCAGCTACCAGCTTTGAGCTGTGTAAAGCAGGGCGAGAGAAGAGTTCAGCTTTGTTTTCATTAAAGTACAGAAATTTCTGACAGTTTGGAACACAGCAGTCTTTACTGGCTTATCCCCTCCACCACAATATTTTTCATATAGATTCTTTCAGAAATGTAAGGATGCCAGATCATACCTATCCTTCTACAGCACTGGTTGTTTCCTGAGATATGGAGTAGCAGAGTTAGAAAGTAAAGTTTCGAAAGTTTTTCTAGAACTTAGAAAAAATGGTCAATCAGAAATTATGGCATGAATTTCTGAACTGCTACCTTGTTGGACATGGCTTTATGGAACAATAATAAGGTCAGATCTCTTGCCAAAACGTCATTTCCCAACTGAGACTAACACGGTGAAGACGTTCTGGGAGGAAAGGAGGAGTGCCTAAGAAAAATGAATAGACGGATACTTCCAGAATGCAGTTCTATTTCTAAATAACCGTGCTAAGTCTGTGTCGTATTATACACCTTCACAGTCCCAAGCAGACTCTGGTATTTTTAATTTAGTGAGATGTTAGAAAGACATGGACTTCTTTGCTGTAGTAAACCTTTTGTAACCACAAGCAGTGGGAAATGAAATCTGAAGTCCTGTTTAACCTGAGAGCCAGGGTCTCTACCCTACATTAAAATTACTGTAATGGTGATACTGACCATTAAAAAGAGAGAGAAATAAAAATGAAACAAAAAAATGAAAAGCACACAGAAATTCTTCTTTCCTTACAGAAAAAAAAGTGGCATGTGTGAATTTTTATGAGGGAGTCAGTTAAAAAGAAAATTAGCTAGAATTATTCATGCATGGAGATGCTGACACAGAAAACGGGAAAGTTAAGAAACAGATGATCGACCCTGAACTAAAGTTTAACACCAAATTTAGAAATAACGGTTAGTTATGAATGATGTCTTCTTACCTAGAGTGTGGGATTTCCAGCAACAATTCAGTTCAAAAGGCAGAAACTAATGTTCTGATTTCTAACAGCTTAGGAGCTAGTGCCAGGTCTCAATATATAACTCCAAAGTTTTTCAAAGAGCTGGGAGCCTGGGTTAGCTGTCTCCCTCTTTCGCGTTGCACCCGGAGCCTACTTAGCTTGTGAGACCCAGCAGGAGGAGAACATAAGATTTTAGATTGCATCTTTATGTAACGCCTTTCTGGGAAAAGAAGTTTACTGCTGCTTTTAGCCATTGTCCTACCGCCTCAGAACTCTAAAGAAAGATAATTATTTGGACACTGCTGAATTACTCAGAATACATACGTTGCTGAGCAAAAACCGACTTGACTCTTTCCTTTTGGAAAGCTTGGTGAGAATAATTATCTAATTTACAGACACTGCAGAAAATGACTATAATAAATGATGGTCCCTGTTCAGAACAGAATGCATCATACAGCTAGATTAAAATACAGTTAATTGTACAGAATGAGGGGGGTGTAGGGGGACAGAAATAGGATGCAATTTACAAAAGAGAAAACATGCTTTAGCGAGGCATCTCTAAAATACATCTCTAAATATAGAGTGATGATAGACAAGAAAACTAAACCCACAGATTTAAACATCTTTGTGGCTTGAAATCCATGTCCAAACTATACAGCTGGTGCTCATCTCTAACAGGAAATGTCATTTGTAAACTTTTAGTACCAGCTGATTTTAAGGGCCAACTCATCACAACTGAATTATAATCAAGTACGTAACATTTATTTCACTTTCTTTTATTAAGATTACTAGTTCAGAATAATAAAAGGTAGAAAAAATAGGGTGAAATACAAAAGTAGTCAAACAGCAACCCCATACTTGGAGAAAATGGATTGTATAGAATAGAAGCATTTGATCTTCACAAGACTTCCATACACTATATCTAGGACAAATACCCATCTATCTGAATATTCTTCAGATTTACTGTCAATTAATATTCTGCCCAGGTTCTGTAAAACTGAAAGATGTGATAAATTGTCTAAAGCTGTGAACTGTTTCAGTAGCAATGTCAGGCTTCCTAAGTGATAATTTTCTTGTGATTCCGGCCATGAGAATAATAACATAAATTCACAACATTGAAAGTTTCAATCTGCTGTCAGCAGAAAACTAAGATCCCTAGAGTAATTATACAAGGTTTTTAAATACAAAAGTAACCAGCTGCTTCAGCCACCCTAGATACGAACGCCTATGTTGTTGACAGACATTCTGTGCTAGAAGTAGCACAGGACAAATATGATGAAGACTTGGTACTGAGGAGAGACCAGAATCTAAAGACTCTGCCAACAGAAAAATTACAAGAAGGAAAATTCTAATTGGACATAAGGGCAAAAAGTCTCTTCTGTGATGGCCATTAAGGATTAAATTATCCCAAGAGGCTGTGGAATCTCTGTTTTTGATGATTTTCAGAATTTGACTGGATAAGGCCCTGAGCAAATTGATGTAACTTCGTTAGCCCTTCTCTGAAAAGGTAGTTCACTGGAAGGCTCTTTTTCTTAAATCTTTCTATGATTCTATTCTATTAGCCTCCCCAGATTGGAATAGGCATGCCAGCCCCAAAACACAGACTCCCTTTGTGTGTTTGCCTGCACAGAAGGCAAATTCTTTGAAAATAGACTGGTTTCCTAATACAGGGAATATTTTCCTGAACAGAAAACCACCCTGAAACTATTTCCATAAAGTGTCTATTTCTGTCCATTGGCTATAGAAGTTAGAAGCTTACTTGCAGCCATCTTGTTCTGGATGTCTAAAATCAGATTAAATAAATCCCCCTCCTTGTATATTCATGAACTCAGCACTTGTTTCTGCAAATTGCCACTTGCAAAGAATCATACTATACTCTTTCATCCTATAAGATCAGTATTTTTCAAGTGCTTTTCTCTTCAATTCTGTCATAAAAATGAGAGGAAAACAGCAGTTCACTTTAATGATCAGCATAACATTATACTGTTTTGAATCCAAAAGCGTGTCTTTCATTTAATCATCATCCATAAAGATATTTTTTCTTACTTCATCTAGAAGAGTTAGGGAATTGTTAGGTTTTACTGTAAGAAGTCCCCCCTGCACCACATTTCAAAAGAATAACATTAATTCTGGCACTTTTATTTGGATTAAGCAAAGATATTCTGATAAAACCTCTAAGTATGTGGCATAGCTGTCCTAATTTGGGCAGTATTTAAGTTTCTCCATGTTCAAATACCACTTTCTGAAAGTGAAACACATCACATAAATTAATGCACATCTATAGATCTTACTTAACCATATGTCTTATGGTATGATTACAATTGGTTTTCATCCCCTCTAAATTTGAAACAAATGAAAATGCAGAGTAAATATAGCTATTTTTGTAGTCAGGAAGACAAACTACATTGTGAATGAATGATATTGCAAGTTCTGCAAGCACAACAGCTGCACTATAAAATATCTTGAACAGAAGAAGTGGATAAGAACTTTGTGCAATGCCCACACACCTCATAGACACAGAAAATTGCAGAATATGAATTCTTGGAATGCTGATGGAGAGAGGTCAACTGCAGACATGTCGAATTATGAGCCACTCACTTCCCAAAGAACTCATAAAGAAGACTGTGTAAACAGTGGAAACTCTGCAATTTCCTTAGACTTGAATGTGCATCATCAGTGATGCTCAGTATGTATTTGCTAAACTGAAAACTCTCTTAAACTCTCTCTTAGACAATGAATAGTTGAACAAAAAGATTGCAAGTCACCACATCGCTTTTCATTTGTGCTATGATTTCTCTTACAGATTCAGGTGGGGTGTTTCGTACTCCTCAGTGACCTTGTTTCTTTGCTCAAAGTTGTCCAGGTATCCTGATTCTCAATCTTGTATCTCTTTAGCTAAATGCTTATCCAGCTTCTTTTTGATATTTGGGAGAATAGGGAAACCTACTTTCAGGCAGACTACTGCATCTCCAGCCTTCCTAAAGATACTAAAGCAGAAGCGGTAAGATCTTGCTTTTGTATAAGAAGAAGCTGTCATCTTCTCTCATTTTTTAGACCAAAATATTTTAGAGAGGTGATCTGAGTATTCTTCTGATACAGTAGCAACAGTGACTATCTCACCTCTTCCTTCTTTAGTAAAGAAGAGCAAAGATTCATTTTATTTCCAACACTAACCATTAGATATGTTCAAAGAGTACAGAGATGAACATTCAAACAATAAACATTCAAAAGAATTACCACAGATTTTACCGACTTTCAGAAAAGAGTGCTATGCTGATGGCTAAATGATGTTTCACGTGGGCACAGTCACATACCAAGGCTAGAAGTTGAGATGGATATGATTTTTATTCCTTTTAGGAAAACATACCATCAGTGACCCATAGTCTTCTGCAAATGTTAAATAACACTTGTAAAAATCTGAATTATGTTTATAGTTGCTAATCACTGGGAGAAAGAACAGGCATGTTATCTTACACTTTCCAAAACTAAAGGACAGAAGAAAAGCATATGATCAGGGCACAGAAGTAAACTATAGGTGCTAATACTCCTTCTGGCTAAGAATTCTGCTGTAGTCTACAATCACAATGTTTTGGTTAAAAAAACAATCTCCATTCTGCTTCTTTGGGTGATAATCCTCAGAAACATGAATTTAGAATAGCAGGTGTAGGTATGAGATTCTCTAGGAGGGATGAGCTTCTCCATTCAGCTCAAGGACATTTTCCTGAAAGTATTTCAGGCTAATAAGTATCAGTATTTGAATGATTGCATCAGTATTTGAATGATTGCATGTCCTGGTTTTGGCTGGGATAGAGTTAATTTTCTTCACAGTAGCTACTATGGGGCTGCAGTTTGGATTTGTGCTGGAAACAGCGTTGATAACACAGGGATGTTTTAGTTACTGTTGAGCAGGGCTTACGCAGAGTCAAGGCCTTTTCTGCCTCTCACCCCACCCCACCAGCGAGGAGGCTGGGGGGGCACAAGGAGTTAGGAAGGGACACAGCTGGGACAGCTGACCCCAACTGACCCAAGGGATATTCCATTCCATACGACATCATGCTCAGCATATAAAGCTGGGGGAAGAAGAGGGCGATGTTCAGAGTGATGGCGTTTGTCTTCCCAATCTGTGATGGAGCCCTGTTTTCCTGGAGATGGCTGAACACACGCTTGCCCGTGGGAAGTATTGAACAAATTCCTTGGTTTGCTTTGCTTGTGTGCGCGGTTTTTGCTTTACCTATTAAACTGTATTTATCTTAACCCATGAGTTTTCTCACTTTTACCCTTCCAATTCTTCCCCCCCATCCAACCGAGGGGGAGTGAGCGAGCGGCTACGTGGTGCTTAGTTGCTGGCTGGGGTTAAACCACGACACTGCAATATGAGAAAAAGGTCACATATGAGCATTTCCTGCCAACATTATTTCTTTCTAATGCTAAAGATTAGTAGGATGTAAGAGTTGCTATCACATTTTATCCCCAGCCAGAACAAAGCTGAGCCCTTTGAAGCCTTTTAACGTCCTTGGTCACATCATGAATCAGCTGGACTACATCATTATGTCAAGAACATCCGCATAATTTTTTTACTCGTCTGGATTTAATTTGTTGATTTTTAAAGATACGGATTGATAAAGTGTGCTACTGCTACTGCCTTCTGAACTGTCCTGCTTGTGATGGACTATATCTATAAGCTTGTGTCTCCTGGGAGAAAAAAAGTTTTCAGATTCTTTTTTTCCTCCAGTACTCAATATGATTCCAGAACATGCACAACCTTAGGGTAGAAGACATTAGCAAGTCAAGGGGTAATCAATTGCACAAGATAATGCTTTACTAGTATAAGAAAAATAAAAGTGATACCTAGGCAGCGGGGCATTTTTGTCCCCGGGAGGAACAGTAATTGTATAGATGTTATGAAATGGAGAGTTATTTTATCTGAGTTCTGAGTCCTGAGTCAGATTTCTCCTGCACAGCTGTGGTGTTTCCAAAATTTTTTAGCAAAATAAAGATACATATCAGTTATAGTGAAACACTGCACCTCGAGTACTGTGTTCGGGTTTGGGCCCCTCACTCCAAGAAAGACATTGAGGTGCTGGAGCGTGTCCAGAGAAGGGCAACGAAGCTGGGGAAGGGTCTAGAGCACAAGTGCTGTGAGGAGCGGCTGAGGGACCTGGGGGGGTTTGGCCTGGAGAAAAGGAGGTCCAGGGAAGACCTCATCGCTCTCTACAACTCCTTGAAAGGAGGTTGGAGTGAGGTGGGGGTCAGTCTCTTCTCTCAAGTAACAGGCAATAGGACGAGATGAAATGGCTTCAAATTGTGCCAGGGGAGGTTTAGACTGGATATCAGGAAAAATTTCTTCAGTGAAAGGGTTATCTGTCACTGGAACAGGCTGCCCAGGAAAGTGGTGGAGTCAGGTCCATGTTTGGGACATGGTTTAGTGGTGAACTTGGCAGTGCTGGGTTAACGGTTGGACTCAATGATCTTAAAGGTCTTTTCCAACCTAAATGATTCTATGATTCTATACGGTAAAAACTGTATATATACTGTCATGGAGTAACACTGCACACAAGTATAAATTGGGAGTGGCTGGAGAGCAGCCTTGCAGAAAGGGATCTGGGGGTGCTGGTCAACAGCAGGCTCAATAGGAGTCAGCAGTGTTCCTTGGCAGCCAAGAGGGCAAACCACATCCTGGGGTGCATCAAACACAGCATAACCAGCCGGTCAAAAGAGGTGATTATCCCACTGTACTCAGCGTTGGTGCAGCCTCACCTTGAGTACTGTGTGCAGTTCTGGGCCTCACAATTGAAGGAGGATGTGAAGGTCCTTGAATGCATCCAGAGGAGGACAACAAAGCTGGTGAAAGGGCTGGGAGGAATGTCCTCTGAAGAGCAGCTAAGGACTTTGGGCTTGTCTAGTTTGGAGACAAGGAGGCTGAGGGGTGACCTCATTGTTCTCAACAGCTTCCTGAGGAGGGGAAGTGGAGAAGGAGGTGCTGAGCTCTTCTCCCCGGTATCTGTGATAGGACGTGTGGGAATGGTTCAAAGCTGTGCCAGAGAAGGTTTAGACTGGACATTGGGAAGCATTTCTTTACTGAGAGGGTGGTCAAACACCAGAACAGGCTTCCTAGAGAGGTGGTCGATGCCCCAAGCCCATCAGTGTTAAGGGCCATTTGGACAATGCCCTTAATAACGTGTTTTAACTTTTGATCAGCCCCAAATTGGTCAGGCAGTTGGACCAAATGATCATTGTAGGTCCCTGTCAACTGAAATATTTTATTCTATTGGATCCTAGGACCGCCAGGACTTTGATGTAAGATTGACTAGAACCTTTCTTCTTAAAAATTACATAAAAACCACCATGAGCAGACTTAAAAAAAACAACCAAACAAACAAAACACAAACAGATTTTGAGAGCAAAAACACGTATAAGACTTTCTGAAGTGGAAGAAACTCAAGAAGCAGCAGAACAGCAATAAAAACCATTAATTCCGCCTGCGCACTATGTCTTTGCAGGTGCAAATTTTTTTCATTTAAGCTTGGTCTCAGTCCAAACTCTTTTCAATGGAATCTTGAATTGCAATAAAAGTCACCTCTGGTCACTAGAAAAAAAATATTTTCTATTACACAAGGCCTGGTTATGTGTCAGTTCCACCTTTCTCAGCGTTTTCTGATCTCTGATGTGTTATAGGTTATGTATCTCCTGCTGTTCATGTGCCCACCTCTGCACTCCACAAATCTCCTCCTCCAAGCGTAGCCAGTTGCTTTCTGGGAAAAGGCAGTCTCAGCCTTCCTCCAGAGGGTTCTCCCAATAGGAAGCACTCTGACAAGCAGAAGGGAGATGGTCAAACACCCACCCTGGCACTCAGCCATACCCATTTAAGAGAGCACGATGTGCATATCGTAACTGTGAACAAGTTAAACAGCTGTAAAATCTCTCATGGATACTCTAAAAAGAATCAGAGTTTTATTATGTTATACCTTTCCCTGACACACTTAGTGAGTATATATGTCTGTGTGGAGGACTCCTGAAAATCCCTTATCCCTTACAGTACCATTGCAAAGCTTCTTGCTTTTAATGGGATTCTAATTGTGTAAGCCTGAGGCTTACCCTGCCTCTAACATGGATTTACACTGTTACAATGAATAAGAATTTGCCCTGAGAATCTATTTAAAAGAATAAATGTATTTAATTCTATACCTAATAAAAAGAATAGGTTGATTTGACAGTAACAGAGCAACAGTGAAGGAATGGAAAAAAGCAACACCAAGGACCTCTTGGATAAATTAGTCTTTTTTTTTTTTTTTAATAATAAAAATACATAGCTTAGTTCCTGGCTAAGCAATACAGCACCCTATTTCTCTTCAAATCCCCAAGGTCCTGGCCTGAAAAGCTTTGAGGATTGTACCCCAAACAGTACAGATAAGCCCTTAGCAGATAAGTACATATCAGCTAAAATCATCAGAATGTATGGATACTCTCTAGAGGAGAAAGATGCAACTTCTCATTGAAACTGTATACAACTAGATCTGATCTAAATATACATCATAAAAAAATAATGCTAATGGAGACACGAGTGTACATTCAGCGTAGCCATAACCACATGGAGCTGGATCCACCTTTCAGGGAGATTACTCTCCAATTCCACTTTCTGGTGTTTTCAGATGACACATAAGATGCTCATCCTGTTTCTTAGACAAGTATCTTGAGATACAGATCTTCACTGAGCTGTTTCTACTGCAAGCAAAAGGTTCTAAAAGTAGTACGTGTCTCCTCAAGGATGAAAACAAGACAGATGATGTCACTAACTTTTCCACTACAACCACCTGTCTGCAACCATCTTTTCTGCATCTCTTCCATTTCTCACTTTTCCCTCTGTGATGTCCAGAAACAGTTATTCAGGATAGATGAGACATTTGCATGAGGTTCCTGAGCAATTCCTCTGTGAAACTGAATCAGAAATAAGAACAACCTATGGAAATATCAGCTAAATCAATGTGACATATTTTTCCACAGTATTTTTTGAATAATGTTTGTATTTAAGTCACAACTGTCCCAGGAAGTAGAGGCATTTAAAGCAGATCCATTCTAGCACCCCATTCTGCCTGTCAGTCATAACTACGCTAAGTTTTATGAGACAGACCCCGTTCTGATAAGATTTCTTGCTATTTTTCATGTAAGTCTGAGTAGTTTCAGAAATGTTACACAGACCACAAATTCACTGAAGCAACATCTGTGTTAAGAAACTACCAAAGCAAGATAACCAATTGTAACGCAATGAAATCCTACAATTTATGAATATTCACCAAGCTCTCTTGGTGAAAGGAACACCATTTTAGGCAAGCAGATGCAAGGAAAAAAGCAAGAGCGGCACACACTGATGCATAATTTCAAATCTTTTAGAAAGAGCAATGAACACTTAGAATTCAGCTGTTGCACACAGCCAGGGATCTGTTTCTACACATCTCTTGCTATAGTCACTCATATAGCAGCTATTGCAAAACTTTCCTAATAAGCCTCATGGCTTCATCCAAAACTACTCACAGTTCAGAACCATCTTTTCATAATTAAGATCATACTTCAGACTTTCCCCAGATAATTGGGCTATCATTTTAAAAGCCAAACACACTTAAGAGCAGAGTCTCTTAGGAAAAAACAGTGGATATGAGAAAAACTAGAAGAAAAGTGAGACATTATACTGCTACCTGAATTCCACTCCCATCAAAAACCCCATCATCTTTCCAAAAATCCACCAGCATTATTTCCTACATTACTACTCTAAAAATGCTTCATCAAGCAAGTATAACAAAACCTGAAAAGTCTATCTTATTTCCTCAGTCCTTTCTAAAGGATGAAATCCGTAATACTGATGTCTTTAAACAGCGCTGCCAGAGCCCTGAGCACACCAACAAGCTCTAATTGCCCCGAGCAGCCTCAGCTGCGACCTCCACCCAGCCACAAGTTCCCTTTGGCCAGGCACCGCATTTAACCTCAGGCACTGAGTTCCAGTGTTTGCTTGAGCTGTACTGTATGTGTGTTATGCTTGATTCTGTGCTGATCTTAGCTTGTTTGCCTTCCTGATTTGTTCTCAGATCTGCAGTATGACTGTGAACTTACTTTTTGATCACTAGCTTGCTGGCAAGCCCTGATTGTTGTCAGTGGATCTGCTCCTCTTGTTCAGGTACTCAAGCGATGCATAAATTTGGCTTTTGATAGGATAGATGTGCACAGTACATAGAAAGAACATCATTGGTATCTCTTTATCTTGTCCTGGTTTAGATGTTCCAGATTCCCTGTGCCACACATATCTTCCACAAAGTTGTTGCAGAACTATGATTAGCTGGACTGTAAAGCTTTTTTATGTGGCTAAATTCCTGCAAGGGCTACTGGATAGGAGAAAAAAAAAAAAAAGTGGGGGAGAAAAAGCCCTCTATTTCTAACCCTATTTGGCTCACTTTTTACAACTGATATGAGGAATCTGGGGGAGATAAACACAGGTTCTCTTGTTATAACTTTCAGTGTTATAATTATTTTTTCTATACTTACTCCTAAATGAGGAGGCAGGTGCTCAAGATCCTTTGACCTTACTTCCACAGAGCTGTAAGCACCATTAGAGCTACGAGTTATAAGCTGGTTTAGTGCAGTAAAGTACAGATGTTTAAATAAACGTTAAAATACATCTACTTAAATACATATTTGAAGAGCGAACCTTGTGTGTGAAGAGTGAAGCAGTGTAGTGCTGGAACCATTTAGAGTTCCATAATCTACAGTTACACTAAGCTAGTCAAAGTTTAAAGGTGAAAATACCCTGAACAAGTCTTTAATTCAAATATATCAAAACACTAATCACCGGTGCTATGGTTCATTAAAATCAGACAGAAGTAAAGCATATTTTTAACTACAAAAACATCTGCTAGGTGAAAATGGCTAATAAAAGGCTCAGTAAACAAAACTCCGTATCTGTGTTTTTCCTTCCAGGTTTACTCTCTGTTCAGTAGCTTGCTTTGGAGGGGTCAGGGGGAAGGAGGCAACAAATTGTTCACAGTTCCTTTTGCGACCTAGATCCTTGTTGGATAAAGACACTGAATCCTCAAAACTCAAGTCAGGAATTGCATAAATTCCTGCTTTGAGTGAGTATCACATTGAGCATCTTTTATGGTTGTTTCTGTGATTCAATTAATTGTTCACTGTTGTCAGTAGCCTGTTATGAAGGTGCTTATAAAATGCCTACTAAATTGACAGGGGGGGAATCCTAGTATGGATCAGAATATTCAAATCAATCTATATACTGATTTTCTGAATTCCTCACATTTGAATGCTGTGCTCACTGAGAAGGAGTGGAAAATAAATACTTATGAAAAAGCAGGGCTTTCAAGAAAGCTATTTTCTTGAGAAATTAGTTTTGCTTCTTGTGCAAAAGTTTTGAGTCTTGTAATGATTCATTCAGCTGGAACTCAATACAGACTCTTGCACCCAAGCTTACAAAATGATATTTGGTACACAGAAATAATTGGCTGAGTTATTTCAGTACCCATGATCTAATTATTGGTGCTTCTGTGACTTCCTTGTGTCTTTACACTCACAGCATTTTACTTTCATTTTGCTCTTCCTTGAATCTTTTGTTGTCATGCTAGCAATTGTGTTAGTGCTGTTCCATGTAACTGAACTAAGGATGATGTCTGAGCATTCATATGTTGTCATTTAAAATTTCTCAAGCAACCGCTGAGATAACAGGAAAATAACTCTTCCATGAAGTTACATTTCTGGTGTACAAGTTAAATGATATCCAAGAAGCAGATTAAAGCTTCTTAAAGAAGTGGGATTGTTTTTGAGCTCGCTCTTTATTAAAAGATTAAGTGAGGGATTATTGCCAGAGTTCTGGCTATCTTCAGACATTTAGTATAAGACTGTGACTATCCCCTCCCAGGTGCCCATTTCCACAACTCTGCTCCCTTAACAAAGCAGGGAAAGAGAAGATGCCTCTAGTAAGAATCAGGAGTTTTGTTCTCTGAGACAGGCAAGAAGAGATGGAAGAGACCTGGAACTTGGGATAGGTTTCCAAATGCCAACCAATTAGCTTGGGGGTGATAAAACTCCGGTGGTATTATTTCACTTTGTTCAGCACTAGGAGTGGGTTATAATCCCACCACATCCTGCGGAGATCTTTTAACATCAGCTGTGAAAAAGTTTAAGAAATTTGACAGGGTCTTCACTGAGATTTACAAGTCCCAAAACTTCCAGTGTCCTATAGCCCTCGGTTAGCTGATGGAAAGGTATATGAATAATACATGCATGCAATAAAAATCAGATATCCTACTTTACTAACCAATACAAGTAAAAGGAAAAAAAGTCTAGCATATTTCTAATACCACCTCACTCAACATGTTAATAAAGTTGAAGATGTAAAAAAAAGTTACCGACTTTGAAAATAATTATTTCCTTTCAGTGATAAGGAAATGATGACCTATGATATCGTAATTATGGAGTGATTGGCTACCAACAAACCTAACAAAAGTAACAAGTGTTCAGCTGGGACCTGTCAAACAACCTGCTAGTCAAGAAAATCACTGGTAGTGCTTCTTTCCATTTAACACCTGGCTACCAGGTCTTTGTTCACCCAAAAAAGGAAAAGCTACAAAATGATGGCTAATTTCAGTGCAGTAAAATAGAAAATGAGCTTTTGATCACTTCTGTGCTGTATCTCATTACTTACAGTCCATCTGTCAACACAAATAATATATTTAAGAAAAGAAGTCTGATATCTGGTTGTATCTCCTGTAGGAGTACCTTCCAACATTGACAGCACCTTTAGTCAGAGGGTTCATTTGTTTGGGAGGGTTTTGGTAATTGTGGGTTTTCTCTTTTGCACTTACTCTTTGTAGCAGTTCACAAAAATCCAGTTTCCAGGTCTATAGTCTTTTAGGTGTTTGGGGGTAATCTTCTCATCGTTTAGCAGGTTTCATGTGCTTTTAGTAGCACATCCATCTTGAACTTTTATTTCCAGTAATATGTCAAATCAAATTAAGAGTTGATCACAAATTGGGAGTACTATCTTCCACCTGTAAAAACCAAACATGTAAAAGAGAAAATTACTTGTCCATCTATTGTACAGGCCATGGTGACTCAGTTGCTCTCTGAAGTACTTATACATTTTAGTAGCTAAAAAGAAGAAATGGACAAAGCTCCAACCAGACACATTTTCCTGTTCTTCCCTCCAAGACTCAGTTCTTGAGTCTCAGTTCAGACTCAGAGGTTTCTTCAGCTAAAAATCCCAATTGCTAGGCAACTTACACAGGGTACAGGGCCACATGACTTCAGGACTTTATGTTTGAGATAGATAAACTCAGAAAATCTCATATAAAGCAGTGCAGAAATGTCTTTAATGGCCTAGCTAGCTCATCGAGGCAGAAGACTCAGAAGTGACACCAAGCCACTGGCAGTGCCACCAGGAAACTCGGGATGAGTTGAACAAAGGTACCTACTTGTCTGCCATGTCAGGGGAAGACTCAGAAGTTATGACGGTAATAGAAAACTTATGTGAGAAAATAGTAAGATGCACATAAGTGATACAGGTTATAGAATGATTCAAGAGTGTAATAATGGGTGCTAAGGACAAGCCATAAGGATCCACAGTTGCTGTAGGAACATCCTTGAGCAGCAGCTGTGACAACCAGAGATGAGTTTAAATAACATGCTCTCACCTGCCAGTAAAAACTTTTCCCCTTGGACTCAGGAAGAAGTGATGACAGGACAGGCAGAGATAACAGCGGAAATGAATGAATTTGTCCTGGAATTGTGAGACTTATTCTATCAAAGAAGGGGTAAAGTTGACAGTAATATCAATGGCCTTTCCATTGAGGTTTAGATGAGCTTGGAGGTGCAATTCATAACATCCGTAACAGTCTTCTCACTGGTTTCTTGAAGAAATCTATTTTTCTTGACAATGGGGCACAAAGCAATTACTCCTTTATGAATAAGGTTTCTCTTTAAAGTATCAAAAAATAGTAGAGCCAACACTTGACCATTCCACGTCTGTCAGCGTCAGTGAGAAACCACCAGTGGCACAGCTTTTCTATGGAAAATTAATTCAGTCTATTTTTAGCTATTATGAATGTTTTTCACCTAATGATCCCTGTTCAGATTTGTCATTGTCTTTTGTCGTCAGGTTATCCTCTATAACTGCATCATATCCTTGCAGCAAAGGATCAGAAATAAATATTATTTGCTAATTACAGTTTAAAGAATTTTTGTCTTGAACTGAGTGATTACTAGACTTTAGGTAAACTCTTCAGATTATTTCTGATTTACTCGGTACACATTCACTTTCTTCACTTACTAAGCAAACCGGCACCAATGTTCTCTAGCCCAAGCCTGCAGCTGTAGGCTCTGAGCAAGCATTTGGACAATGGGATTTTTGTCTTAGTCCCTTCTCCCAGCTAAGCTTGTTGGGCTGCAAGGAATGGCATTCATGATATAGAAAGTATTGAAAGAAAATGGGAAAAGATGGGCAGATGAATAACATATTGTCTTTAATTATAAGACTATTAACAATTCAACTAGTCATTGACTTCCAGAATATCATTGGTATGCAATGGACAGCTTCTATTCAAAGTTGATTCATTCAAAGTTAATATTAATGTATGTATTAGACTTGAACAAATGAAAAACCTCCGCATCTTCTTTCAGTGATATGAGTGGGTTTATACACTCACCAATAAATGATTTTTGAGTATTTCTCAGCTGTCTGTCCTTCATTTCTCAAGAATCCTCTTGAATTCTCAAGTGTAAAAAAAAAAAAGGGGGGAAAAAAAGTTCTACCTCAGTTGCTGCAGCTGTCATGACAGTTCAGAACAGGAATATTTCACACTACAGTAAGAATTCGGCAATGCTATTGGCTCCTACTTCAAAATGGAAGTAGGATACAATTTCCAAGTGATTACCTGTGGTAAATAGTATATCCCAATTCAACTGAAGAGGGGGACAGAGTTCCATTAGCCAAGCTAGCAGAAAAGGGATTTCATAGCCTCTGAGATGGTTTTAAGTATTTGCGAAAATCAAAGTCAGTCAAGCCCTAAACAGAACAGCTTGGGCTTATACTGCCAAGCACACATATGTGCAGGGTTTATGCAGATTAATGTGTCATTTCTAGAATCCATGTTCCATGGGTGCTATAATACTTCTCTACTCGGTAAACACTGTGCAGTTTTTAATCAAGTTTGTAATCAATTCAGCACCAAAAAATGATTGGTTAACATCTGTGATTTTAAACTCCTTCCTCATAAAATAAGCCGTGTTGTATAATGTAGGTCTAATCCATTTCATCTTTACTGAAGATATTTGCTCAAGCCAGGAAGAGCCGTGACTAAACTTCAGGAGTCTCTGTTGTCTAATGACTGACTGGAACCAACACCAGAACGTATGTAATCTCTGCAGGAACAGCACTGGCCCTACAAAAAGAAGCTGCAGATAGCTGTGTCCAATATTACTATAGGACACAAATATTGAAAGTGAAGATAAAGGTTTTCTCTTCCCAAATTGTCTTGTCTGTCACTGCTTTAAAGGGATTGAGAAAGATACACTCCATTTCCCATCTGGATTACTCTCATGCATTTGATTTCTAGTCATTTATAATCCAAGATATAACTTAATGCATTGAATAAGTATCTGGTAATATAAATCCATTATGACTGGCCATTATGAGCTACGGTCCCGTATATAGTATTGGACACCCAAAGAAGTGAAAGAAATGGATTTCACGACTTATGTTCTATTTTGTGTTCCTTACTGCATTTTTCTTCTCCAGCTTTTTAAGAAATAGACTTTATTACCAAAGAAGAATGAGATATTGTTTGTGAGATTACTGCATAGTCAGCCATCTTGGGTACTTTAGGAGAAGATCAGCTAACTCAAGATAACTTATTTTTTCCTGCTGTACTTTATAGAATTTCAACTTTTTTGTAGGTATCAGCTGGAAGTGAAAATGCTGAAAAACTCAAAGGAGGCAATTACTCATGATTTCACCTTTTGCCAAGTCAGTCACAGTGGGGAGGAGGACCAATAACTTGATAAGTTTTAGTGGAGCTGGGCATCTAGATGGTTTCTCTAAAACATCTGTGGCTATATCTTACACATCCACAGCACAGGCTTGATGAAGTGGCATGTATGTTTGACATGTACATTAAAAGATTTGAATCAGGAAACTAATTAAAGCTCAATGAACTTGAGTGGGAAACCTTTCCTGAGGTTTTTATCCCTTTTATCCCCTTTTATCAGAGGGACTGTGTCTGCAGCATATTGAAGTTAGTGAGACTTCCATCACATATTAATATGAAATTACTACTGAGTTATTCACAGCACAACTGACAATTTGTGATAGTAACAAGTATGATTTCCCTGGTCTTCCCCTAAACTCTTTTGCAGTTATTCGACCATCTCCAGCAAAGTTTTTCTTACACAGCCAAACACCATTTTTGTAAATTCAGAAACATGCCAGTTATTTTCTTTCTTGGTTGTAGCCTCCTCTTCCCAAAGTTTAAAATACAGTCAGGAAAGGTATTTCTCATTGGAAACCTTGGCTAGTAGAAGTCTTTGAATGAGTTCCTGTATCAAGGTCTGTAAAGCCGATAGCATCATTTGTAAGAAAGTTTTAAGAAAATTTGTGAGAACTTTACTGTTCATCAGCAAATAAATAGATTACAGCATGAAAAATTGTGATTTGTTACATCAGAGTCCATCTTGAAAAAAGTACTTTGTGAATATATTCTGTTTTTTCAGAGGTGAAAAATATCAGGTTTCAATTACTTATCAATTTCTTACCAATTTGTTACATTGTCTGCTATAAAAAAACATGGATTAAAAAAAAAGCATTGAGAGCTTAAACCAGGTATTCTCACAGATTACATTTGACTTAGAAATAAGAAATGAAAATCTTTTCTCCAACACTGGTATTAAGAATGAAGAATGTCTGGAGAAGCATATACCACTTCTATGGTGTCATCTCAAAGATACCTCAAGTCCATCTAAAATATAGCCCCACTGTGAGAAATCTGAGCATAAGCTTGTATAATTAAGTCATTACTTCACTTAAGAGGTTTAAAGACTGTGGAAAATAACAGTCACTTTTCACAGAACATTCTTTCAGGTAATCTGTAGACAGCAGCACACATCTTGCATGGCTCTTTGCTCATTTACTTTTCCCTTTAACTTACATGGACTGGAAAAAGAAATACTTTTGTGTAATCAGCTCCTGTAAAACGCAAGCCAGACATATGAAGAACATATTTTATGAGCTGTTAAGTACTTGTCCTTTTCATACTTGCTGTGGGGGCAAAGCAAGATGCATACACTGGTTTTCCTTTATATTAGATACCTATTTTTGTTCAGAATGTTCACTTTATGACAATGCATGGCAAACACTGATGTCAATCCGCAACCATCTGAAACCATCATGTTCATCAAGAAACTCTGAAAAGAGCCTTCCCTACCCTTCACTTTCGAGTTCCTTCTCTGCTGATATTGATGCATTCATTAGCAGCAGAGTTAGTTTGCATTTTCCAGAATCAAGTGAAGTTCCACTTTCCCTCTTCTACCATGTCTCTCTAGAAAATGGGTAGAAGAAAGGACAGAAATGTGCTGTAAATGTTCCTGACAGGAATATCTATATCGTATTCTTAATACCTAAAAAGGTGTGCAGGCATTTCTCTTTTTTCCCCCTAAGAAAGCATCGTTAAGAATTTTACTGGAGACCTGAAATAGAAAGAGCTCTCTTTCCTTTCCTAAAGAAAGTTTTCAGTGGTTACTTTTCAATTAGTTTATTGAGGAGGAGATTATTTTGCACTAGCAATGATAAAGTCTAATTTCCCCATGAGTTGTCCAATTGCATCCAACAGTCACAGCATATGTCAAGTTTTATTAAAGCCATAGGAACACTAGCAAGCGCAACTTCATAGTGTCTTGTCTAGAATTCAGTCATCTAGAAATTTGCTGCAAAAACACTGAGAATAGGGAGGAAGGTTGGCAGGTTGCTTATTGCAGGTGTACAGTCGCCTGTAGTACTGTCCAGCACGCTAACCTCCCAGGAAGATGTCTCACCTTATTTCTGTCATCCTTGACAGTGTTTGCAGATGGGCACCAGTATCCTGTAGCTACACACTGGAAAGAGTCCTCTACTTTCAATGGAATTAGTAAAAAAAAAGTCTCCCCAGCACAGCTAAAGTGAGAGTTTTATTATTGCTTTACCCTTTAGAAAACCATCAGTTTAGAAGACCTGTGAGTGTTCAAAAGCCATCCTTGAATGGCTTTGAGGAAAAAGGAGGCGTATCTTCAGCTGATACAAGAATGTAACTCCATGAAGACTGACTAGGAATTCACCACAATGTGATCCAAGAAATACACTAGCACCAAGTGAGGAAAAAGTAAACTCTGCTTTCAGAATACTGATCTATTTTAAAAAATATTACCTGGGCATTTTCTGAAGCTCTCATCTGCTGTAACGTGAGGTTTTCATAGGCAAGATGTCGAATGAATTTTGGTCCTTTGTACATAATGACAATATCCACTTTATTGTGATGGCTCCAGAGCTAAAGAGAGAACAACATATTTATTTGCTTTATATAATCTAATCACCAAGACTGACATGTTTTCAGAAAAGCTGATAACAATATAAGAAATTTATTCCATATGGTCAAAATGAACAGTATTTCTGTCTGAATAAGAAAATATTGAAACTAAAGCAGTAAACAGTATTGGGATATGGAAGACTGGAACACAGTGGCAGATTTGTGCAAGATCATTTGGCAAGCCAGCGGAGAAGCTCAGAATTTTGTGACTGCTCTTCACATGCAGCCAAGTCCTGGTATTTACGATATCTACCTGAGAGGTCTGCTTTCACTGACAACCTAAACTACTCAGTTAAATTCAGTCAATCCTAATTAATGATGTTCTGGGATCTAAATATAGCAAACTACTATACAGTTAGGCAATTTAGATAGTACACAATATTTGTCATTTTCAAAGCACAGAGCAGACAGTAAAGGCTAGACTGGGACACTTGCGTCAAACCTGAAAGTTCACGTGGAGTCACGATAAAAGTCAGTGCCTCAAGCAGTCATAACCCCTTTCCGTGCAGATCCCAAGAGAGGAGTGGAGTACGTAGGCTCCATTCTTTAGTGCATTTTTTAAATATCACTGAGTCCTGTGGCTTTAATGAGAATCGTTGCATATTTGTACAAGCAACTCAGCCATGCCACTCAATACATCTTTTTTCATTCCTTAATGTATGGTCCTGGTTATTTAGCTCTCCAGTTTGCTTTTCTTCCGCTTTTACATCCATTTTGTGACTACTTCAAATCTTTGTTATATCTATCTATAACATAGATGTGAAGTGTCTCCACTCTGCTAAGAGATGCTATAAAAAATGATTTATCTATGGAAACATCCCTATTTTCCTCTGAAGATCTCTTTCCTACATGGACATTCATGAGAGCCACGTTTTTAATTCTGATTTATTGTGAGTGCAAAAGGATCTCACAGCATTAGGACTGCCCAAGAGACAAATCAGTCTGGTTTGCTCATAGAGGTGCAGGGATCATATTCGGTTCTCATATTGTCTCTCAGAATCTACCAGGTTTTTTGCTTCTCATCACTGCTGCTCCCTGTCCCAGAGGCCTGCTGTGCTCAACTTGCAGTTCATTCTGGCTCCCTGCCCCAAACTTCATCTTCTGTTTCTTAAGGGCTTACTTTCTTTTCTCACTCTTCAAGCTTAGTAGACCCAGAAATCCTCACCCTTAAGCCTCTCTGGGAGGTGCGACAACTCCAGGCTTTGGAATACCTCTCTTCCTGCAATTCATAAACCTAAAAATAGTTACTACTCAAAGAACAACTGTATCATGTCAATAGAAAATATCTAGTCTAACCTTTTGCATAGTATCAGCCAGGGAATTCTACTTATGGATTCCTGAATCTACCACAAGCACTGAAATTTGAAATATAGGGCATAATTTATGAAGCTGGTGAAAGCTAAACACAATTAGGTAAAATTATAATATAAGCCTTGGTTTTCTTCTCAAGTAAACTCCTCCTTTAAAAAAAATAAATAAAAAACTTACTACATTTCTATTTTGAATTTTTCTACCAAATATATTTTTATTTTCTTATTGTATCTCTTGCTAAAATGACAACTAAAGGATATTTTTGGTCCAAAATTTCAAGCCACTGTCGAATAATTTAGCAATTAGGTTTAAGTGAAAAATGAGAGGACACAAAGGTGCTTATTTTCCTCTATTCCAAATTATAGGAAAACAGGAAAGCCAACACTGGCGATAAAACTGCCCTACAATACTGAATCCTAATCCTTTTCCTGTTTCATTCTGCAGATCTTTTTTCCCACTGGATTAAAAAGGAAAGACAATCAATTCAAATAAACCTCAGAATGGTTGGCCATATTTAGCTTTCACACATTATTTTCAATGCATTAATTTCACAGATGTTACTAAAACAAAGTGTCTTTTTTTTTTTTTTTTTTTTTTTCCCCCCAGAGATAAAAACCCAGAAAGGTCAGAAAACAGAATTATTTGCTCAAAGTCATACAAACTGTTAGTGGTAGAGCCAGGAATAAAATCCAGGTCTCCTGGTTGTTATTCTAATGCACTAGTGATTGGATTATGTTATTTCATCTCTCCTTAGTGGAGATGCTGTTCTGCAGACTGACCTCTGGAGCCAATACAGACACAAGTGTGACATTTGTTAATCTAAAGACTCTCAAGAAAGAAAGGAAATGTGAGGGCGTGTATTAGATAAAGAGCAGGCAAACACACCACAAATAAAGATCCAGGCTTTGTGTGGAGTTATAGTAGCTATATTTAAGTGAATCTCGCTGAGTCATTAACTTCATTAGTCACACAAAAAAGAGGATGCCCAAACTTCAAACTGAAAGAATTTGGAGAATATGCCTCCCTTGAGGAGGTTTTCCTTCAGATCTCCCATGTTATCTAATATACATTTTATTTACTGTAAACAGGAAAGACTAGTGTAGCGAAAGCAGAGAACTGTGACACTTACAAATTAAAAATGCACTGATCAGGATACAACAAATGTTAGCTTGCCTTGAACCCAAATATATGCATACTAAAAGTGTAATCAACAACACATAATTTTTTGTAATGCTGTTATAGCATCAGAGCAATGCAATGACTAAAGGTGGAAAAATTGAAGACACTCAAATGATAAAAAAGGTGCCAAACAAAGAACAAGATAAGCACAAGGTACTGCAAATGGCCAGGACATCCTGCCTAATACATAGGAAGGATGACTGGCAACATGGAAAACAAGGTAAGCACTATCAAGAGCAGATGGGATCCCCCTTTTCTGGCTGGGTAGATTGGGAGGGGCAAGTAGCATAAAACAACAAGTATGGAAAGGAAAGACAAAATATCTACAACCGAAAAAAAATCTAAAAATAAGCCAACAGGAAATGGTTTGATTATGATCCAAAAAGTTTCAGGCAACACAAAATGTGAACACAGATTTCTTTGCCACATGAGCTCTCAAAAAATCTGTTGAAATTGTGCTTTATTTGGAGCCCCAACTATGAAATACAATGATGTCCTTCATTAAGACAGGTGATGTTTTCAGATGCGTCTTGCTGAGCTGCTGTTTTACAAATCCTTCTGATCATTAATGCAAACGTTACCAGGCAGTCACTCCAAGAGCGTATGACTCAGCATCAGATTACCTGCTGAGTCAATCTGAAGGATACCGCTTAACTGCCCATATAGCTGAATCTCATAAATAATGTATTTCTCTTTTTCTTTAAAACAACTAAAAGAATTGTGATAAGTGGGTTTGTATATATGTAGTCTATCATATCAGATTTCTGGAAGTCTTCAAGTGATGAACAAGAGAGAGGTTCACAACAGGTTTATTAGTTGGGAACATCAATCTTGTCAGCAGCACACGTACTTATTTCAATAAGCTGTTCCTTGTTTTATAGGGACTGTCTGCAAATCCCTGCGCTGCACTTAACTCTTTCTAGCCATTTTATGATCCTGTGGTCTGAGTTACTGGTGTTTGAAGATGCATTCCTGCTCAAAGAGATGAGGGAGTTCTCTTACAAAATTAATAGTGACTAGTAAAGTACTAGACCAAGCTTAAGGTACATTTGTTCTATGCATTTTAGGTTTCTTTCCCCTCTATATATGGTAAACAGTATAAAATCATTTTACCTGTGGGTCCTTTTCAAAGTTAGCTGAAGCCAATCAAAATCCTCTTGTTTGGATTCCACAGGTTTAGGGTCAATCTTTATACGGGAATGAACCCATGCCATCTTCAAAGGGAGGGTAAAAATTATTTGGACCATGAAAATGGATGAGCCTCTTGACTTTGTACCTGGTGGGAAAGTATATTTTCTTTATCTACAATTTCCAGCTTAATTGTTTCTTGTTTCCTTTGTTCATTCTCCACACAGACAAAATACGTACTCATCACCTGTGGTTATTAACGCAAAACTGTATTTTCTTTTAGCACATTAATTATGGTCCCTCAGGCCAAGTACTTTTATGAATATACATTAATGCAAGTGTTTATCTTCTGTTTTATGCACCGTTTACTCATCTGTAAAGATACTGTTCCTTTAAATAATATCTGCAACCTATGTTTTATTTTAAAATGTATAACAAAGGTCTGAAATTAACACATCGGTGCAATAGAAAAGACATCCATTTGTCCTTGGTTCATTGTCCATCTTTAAATTTGACCAGATCAGTGATACCTCTTTTTCTAATCTTTGACTCACTGTGCAATTTCTCTTTCTGTAGATGTCTGGTCCAGACTTCGGAGGAGTCTCAGTGATTTAGAAGTTCAATGTCTTGATTTACAAAGAAGGCTTAAGGTTTCCACTGAATAGCCAGCAGAGTTTACAGAAGTGGCTTAATAAATTGTATGTTAAACTCCTACTGAGAATCAACAAACTTCCTGGAGAGACAATGCTGATGACATGAAATCTGCAGGAAGAAAAATTGAAATCCATCCGTTCAGAAAGGGGACAAGTTGGAGCAATTTTTGCAGTTATTGCAAGTGCTCATTCTATCTGTCCATATCCCCAGTGATGTGCAAGTCAGATGTATTTGCACACATTGACGGAAGCAGGTTATGGCTACATGTTCTTGTTTTATTAAATTTCTTTATGAGGGAATGATATTATGTATTGTATGCAGTGTTTCTGAGTATATAAAGGGAAAACCAATGTATTTTCCTTGGAGAATAGGATTTATGTGCTGCAAATGTCTGATATGAAGTAATGGTTTTGTGAGGGATTACTGTCAATACTGCCTGTTTATGAATCAAAACCTATTCAGCAATCGTAAGCAGCTGGAAGCTGAACATCTGGGGCAAGAGTCAGCAGAAAATTTTGCTACCTCTAGATACTGTCTTTGTAGGGGATCAGTTTATCTAGGTTGAAATACGGGCCAGCTGTGAAAAGCCAAATTGAGAAATAAACCTCCCTCAATGGAGTGAGGACAGCAAAGCTGACACAAATGGAAGTATAGAATCTGCTCCTCAAGAACTCTTCCCTTTCCTTAAATAATATGCATAGGTAGACAGAGAGAAAAGAATTTTGCATACACCAGTGCGCTATGGGCAAGAAGAAATGAGGGAGAAATGGAAAATAATCTTCTCAGGCAACGGTCTATAGCTATGGGTTTAGATCCTTCCCTAGTGCAGATTTGAAACTGGGATTTTAGGAAACTGCAACTCACATCACCAATACCCTTGAGGAGACATCCAGCTTTGCTTGCTAAATGGGTATGTGACTAAATGGGATTGGTCAGGAGAAGATATTTTACCAGAAATACAAAGTCATTTCTCCCCTAATTGCTAATCTATGCGAAGGAGTTCAGTGTTCTCTCCAGGCTGTACAGCGATATGCCTCTTTTCTTTCTCTAAAAATGTGCAGCAAAGTAATTTCAAGCTTTTCTGTTGAATTTGATGTGCTTTCAATTAGACCTTTTAAAAAGTGTATAGCAGAGCTCTTAGCCAGTAATTAATTCTTCTTTTTACCATTAATAAATGAATGTTATAAAAGGCTACAATTTTAATGACTGCTGAACACTGGGTAGGGAAATGAGATTTCTCCAGGTTGTTACTAACTTCTGCGATCTGACCTGTTCCCCACTATCATAACCGTGGTATTATCAAGGTTATCTACTAAAACCAAGATCTTAATTTTGGCCACATGGAACTTTGGCTGACAAACCTAAAACACTCAAACTGGTGGTTTTGCATGCTAAATGTCCACATTGGGCTAAAAATATTTTGGAAGATTTCAGCCAAAATGGTCCCGTGTTTCTACAGACAACATAAGGGGAAAATACATTTCTTTGGTTAAGAAAGGAATCATACCTGGGGAGTTTTAAATCACAACTAGGGATTTCCTTTAAATCCTACTTAGGTAGTAGACTTGTAAGAGAGGAGAATTGTAAGGGATAACTGGAGTGCAGAAAAATTCAGAAATTATCTCATCTTACTGCTAATCACTTGATCAGTGGTCATTAGATTGATTACCATCAATCTAGTCTACATTTTTTTTTAAGGCTTCTTAGCTCAATGAAGAGAGAGAAACACTACCAAAGCATATTTCATCCTGAGGATATCAGGGGGAGTATAACTATCTCTCTGGAAACTTACAGTGGATGGAGATCAACAGGCCACTTCAGAATAGACTCTAACATAGTTACAGCTAGATAAAAAGAATCCTACACTGTCTGAGAATCGGGAGACAGTCAGAAAGACTGCTTCAGAAGAAAGGGGCTTGGAGGAAATCAGAAAATTGAACTGATTAGGTAAAAAAGAGATCCTTCAATTTTCATGTTCTTTTCACTCAGGCAGAACAGAAGTCAGTGAGTTAAACGGTTTGAGAGTGGGAGGAGAAAACATTTTTCTTTCCCCTGCCAAAGATTGCAGAAGTTGGCAGTGGAAACAGATACAGGTGAGCAAGGAGTTTGAGAGAGGCGCTGGTCAAAAGCAATACTTAGATAAGTCAAGGAGTTGATGGGCAGAAAGAAGCAGTAGAGGCTGATTATGAATTAAGGCTATATGAAGGATAAACACTTAAAGGCCAAGGTAAGAAAGAGTTAGAAGAAGCAATGAAGCCATTTGAGCAAAGTGACTGGAAACTAGATCATGGGATGTGCGAAGGAGAAAGGAGGATGACATATTTAGAAAGAGTGCTTGGGGCCCTGGGTAGGGAATCTGAAGGAAAGGAGAAGCTTTTTGACCTAAACAACTAATAAGTGGCCAAAAGAATAGCAAAGCCTTGGTTATTTAGTGTAAAGAGTGAGCCTAAAATGAGCGGTTAGTTCATGAGAAAGAGGTAACCCTGTATCAGGGACTAGTCTGAAGGCTCAGGCTTAAGATAGGATACAGCGTGCTCTGGAGAACGCTCCTTCAAGGCTCAATGATGGCCCTAGGCACATAGGTCACACAGTGGAGGTAAAGCTTCTAGCCCTACTGACCACTCCCGAAGGCATTAGTGTTTCTCCACACAATGCAATTTTTATTTTCAGTTTACTTAGTGGAAAAAAGCTCTAGGAAAAATATAAGAACAAAACTTGAGACTATGTTAATTCAAATATTCCCTAGTTTTCATGTACTCAGCTTTGCAACCTTATTTCAGGAAAGTAATGGAATTGTTCTTCAATGTAATTATTTATTTGTAATAAGGTTGTGTAAGAGTTTATAAATTCTAATGTTAGTACACAAAACTTACATTCCCTGGCCTGGGAAAAACAGGCTTTTATATTAACAGCTACTGTTGCAACTTTTTGTTATGTCTTCATGTTCATTAAGTCATTTTTCTTTACAGCTTCTGCAACAGCAAATGGTTCTGTCATTAAGTTCTTCATAGAAATTTACTATGATTTTATTGAAATGGAAAAGAGGCAATGCTTTGAGACTTTAAAGAATTTCTTAATGCACTTCACTAATTTCTGCTTTATTTGAAAACTGCTCTTCATTATTAACATAGCTTCCCCTGCCTAAAATAATTCCTGTTATTGCCATCTCCATATTCCCAGCCATAGAATGGGTCTGCTGGCTTGTCAGATTTAATCTCTAAAAAGCAGCAAAGTTATCAAAATCTGTCAAAAATATATATGCATTAACATCTGATTTAGCCCACAAAGGGAAGGGATGGAGTGTGAAGAGTATGGCTGAATAAACTAATGAAATTTTAATGGAACTTCAGTTCTACTGATTGGATCTGTATTTGTCACAAAGTTCATTTCTTTGTTGTTTTAAAAATTGTCAGTGTTTAAGAGGATTCTGACTGTCTGCCATACTATCTAGAGCAATTCAACTAAATAGCCCACGGCTTCTGCAATTTTGTCATTCTCCAAAGGAAAAAAAACCTGCCACATAATATGTGATGAGAGGAAAAATACAAAATAGAATTGTAAAGACTACTAATACTGGAATTTTATGTTCTGGGAAGTGACTGGGAAGACCACAGTGAAGGTGACAAATTAGGTTACTGTGGTTAATCTATTTTTGTTCGCGTGACTCATTTCCATTTGTATTTCAATTACATAGAAGGTTTCCAGCCATGGCTCACTATCTTATCCCAGGCCTGGAAGTGTCTGCCTCAACTAACTTCCTGTCTAAGACAACGAGGAGCTGATAGGAAGGGAATAAAAGTTATAAACAGAAGGCACAGAATATCAGCAGGTAACAATCTAAAGAGTCTAGATTAGGTTCTGTACCAGACCGCAGGAGGAAACCATTCCTGTGCCAAGAAGCTAACAAAGCGCTGAGTTCAGTGCCTTGAATAAGAAAGGTAAGATCCACGTCAATGCCCGTATTGAATCATTAACAATTGTTCTATGTATATGTATTCTCAAAGCTAGAGCCTAAACAATCACCTGCATTGTTTACAATGTTTACAGCATCTTTACAATGCAATAACATCATGTCTGTGCTTTACACTCACAGATAAATGGCAGAAAGACTGAGATTTTGCATTATTTCATGTAAGCAAAGCCAGAAATGAATACCTTTTTGGACTGACTCAAATTCTTGAAATTGAAAATTTGGTTGTAGTATTTTCTTGAAAACAGGAAAAAGAATAAAACTTGCAGATTTCTTAGCATCTTGCCACCTATGTCTACCTAGAAATATCAATATTGAAATATTATAATGCTCCTGAATCTAGTCCTGATTTGGAGACCTTTTTCAAATGTATTTCTAAATGACTCTCTCTGCGGCACACACTTGCACACACACAGTCACATCCTATGTATCTTTGTATTTCAGGGCCTTTTGCCATCCTCTGATCTTAGTTTAGAGAAAAATAAAAAGGAGAATGACAGATTATTTGTATGCTTTGTTCTTACAATTTCTGTCCTGTATTCCACTTTCCTTTTATTGGTTTTTATTCTATCTTATAAAAGCAAACAGTTTCAAAGAAAAAAAAACAGAGATTCAAAGAAAAAAAAATATTATTTTCACACTGCCCAGAATCCATTCCAAGTGAGCAGAAGCTGAAAGTAGGAATGATGTGTCATCAGATGGAAAAGAGAGGAGAGATTCAGGTGTCTCTTCACTGAAATGGGTTTTGGATCAGACCATTGTAATTAGTAATCTTACTGTCTGGGTATTTGCTTAGTTTCTTAGTACAGAAAAAAAATCAAAGAAGTTCAGTAATCAATGCCAAAAATAGCAATTAAATAAATAGAAAGAAAGAGAGCAACGACAATGGTTAAAGAAAGTTTCTGTGACAAAAATTACATAGGACTTGCCTCCTGCTGCTGAACCTGGAGGGTTGCATCGTTGTTTGAGGAAAGCATTTTCTGCTGGCACTCCCTGAAATATGCATCAGCAGCATACATGTCCACGGGATGATTATGACTGTTTGCAGAAGGAAAAATAACTGTTGTTGCTCCAACCATACTTGTGTATGATTTTTATCCATGACTGGAAAAATCTGGGGTGCTTTTTCTAATGATGAGGGCACATCCAGATGGGATGGACCAGACTTCCTAACACAATTTATTTTGTGAGAATAGGAATGTATATCCAACAAATCGCTGAGCCATAGGACCTGTAACACTCTGACTTCCAGTGAGAGTGCCTCCCTCACCATTCTGGCCCTGGCCTCAGCTTGGTACCCCACTTCTAACACTGCTAACTAAGTACAAAGAACAAAGTACAAATTGGCTTACTTGAAGTCTCATTTCCTCTTAGGTAGTCTCAGAAATAACACATGAAAATGTGTGTAGAGGGTTCAGGAGTACGTTAATATATAAAACTACGTTCCATGAAAGACCAGTAGGTTTGAGGGAAGCCAAGGTTTGCTCTACTCTTTCCTTGCCTTCCTCACACAACATGGTTGGGCAAGCAAATAACCCAAGATTGGCCAATTCTAACCCACCCTTTCACAAACTCTATAGATTAATTTGAGCAGCGATAAGGGAGAGAGGCTGAGCTACTTTTCTTAAACCTCCAAAACAAATTACTTCAAGCTTCTATAAAATGAGAGCTGTCTTCCAGTCTCAGAAGAATCAGGGTTCCATCCCTCCTGTCTGGAATCAGAGGAGTTCAAGGAGATGCAGTATTTTGGCATGATTTATGTATTCAGCACAGACATATGTCTGAGAAAGACTTTTCCAAACCAGCTTTGGACATTCTCCAAAGCCAGCTCCAGCAGAGATCAAGGTCTGACGGAGCCCAGAGTTTGTGGCTTAGAGACAATTATTAGAAAAGCATGGGGTCCAGGCACAAATAGCTAAGGAGTGTGCTCATGGTCAGTGCCCTTTATTGCTCTCACCAGGCCAGCTGTCTCAGTCCTTGGGCAGACAGCCCTCATTCCTAGGCAAAGCCAAAAATGGACAAAAAATTGGGTAGGATTCTTTCTTGGCGAAGGACAAGTGTTGACAGGGGCACAGTAATTTGGAAGACAAGAAAAAGATTTCTTTCAGCACTGCCTGTCTTTCAGACAGTATTTTGTCTCAGGATGCCGGCAGCCTACTTGTGGCTCCTTGCTAAGTATTCTGCAAAGCAGCAGGGGACAAGAGTCCTTTCTGTAAAGACTTTTAGATGACCACAGACCGCTGAGCACAGCATGCTCTTCTTTATGGGTGGATTGAGACAGGCTTTTTCTTTGTCTGTAAGGTTTGTGGGAAAGGCCAGTACACAAGTACTTTTCTTTATACCAATAAAGCATCAAGACTCCTTCCAGTAGATGAGTCCCTGCCACCTGATGATTTGAGTCTTGTTTCCTGACTCATTGCTCTGTCCTGGCTTCCATACTCTTCTCTTCCCCCACCCCAAACAAGATGCTGAGATAACTTGCAGTTCTGGGTGCTGGGAAAAAAATGATAGTTTTGGGCACATTTACCTGTTCATTACAGGACAAAAACACCTGGATCCAGTCATTTTCTAGGGAAGTGATGAAAGACATTAAATTGCTCTGTTCTGCTCTACGGAGGAGAGGCTGAGCCAGTGGAATCGGGGACTCACTGCCCTGCCTTAAACAGGCTACGGGGTATGGACACTGGGGACTTGATGTAGAAGTCTGTTCCTAGGGGACTTCAAATCTGCCTCAGTTTTCACATGCTTTCCCCACTTCTTTTACTGTGCAGCACTGGCAGATAATGAACTAATCCAAGCCTCTTTGGGGGGTTACTGCTGCAGGCAGAATGGTCTCAAGTCATGGAATTTTACTTAATTTATTGCTAATCAACACAAACATTGGATCACTGATTCCAGTACTGAGAAAAAGAAGGACACACACTTTTAAAGAAAAACTAAGATGGACACATATCCTTGCAACTCCTGAATTTCAGATTTCCTGAGTTTTGCTGCAAGTTACACTCAGTCTGCCCAAATTCCTCCAGTGAGATGAGTGACACACGAGGCAGAGGACATGTATGACCCTCTCTTTGAGCCACTCTTTGCCAGTTACTGATTTTCTGCCGTGCACTGCTTACTGGTTTTCCTGTTGCACTGTTCCTTAGCATCCATGCCCCAGTGTGTGACACCCATGTCCGCAGCCCCTCAGGGGCTGTCGCTGCATGGACCACCTGTGGCTGCTGTCCCTCAGGGATGTTCCTGCCTCAGCAGTTGTTGTGGCCAGCACAGTTCATGGCTTCCTCCCACACAGAGCACTACTGCAGCCCCCGCAACATTAACCTTGTCACTTGTGCCCATGGCAGTGACGTGTCACCTGGAGAAGGCTGAGGTGCTTGTCCATATTGGCTGAGAGCAGAGGTTCCCTGACTGAATAGGTCCCTCTTTTAATTCCTGTAACTGAGGATCATAATCAGACCTACAGGACTTCCACAAAATTACAAAAAGGCCTCACAACAGACTTAAACTCACATTTTCCAAGTCCAGCATTAGTCCCGTATTTTCTCTCACATTATACATCTGCTCCCTGCAGAGAAGTCTAAGCAAACATTTTTGCTCTGTTTGATTTTGCCCCTCTTATTTATTAATAAGATCAAATTTAATTTCTGAGGAGGTGGCATTTAAATATCATGTAATTTCAAGATGTTTTCTGCTCTAAAGTTGTGATGCAATGGTATTACTGTTGTGAATATTAACCCCCATAGATATTATTTTATTATATAGTTATATGTTTTAAGAATCCAGACAACAGAAGCACGAAAAGCTATCTAAGTGCTATAAATTGAACAGATTAGCTGTAATGTTTTGTTATATTTAGTATTGCATAAAATAGATATGCTTTATAGATTTAAATACAAATAACTACTTCATTCGTGCAAGGAACATTTTCTCTGTCTGTTTACTGGACAACAAATCATCAGCTTAGCACTGTGATTTGTGTTCTTAAAATCTTCATTTTTTTTTTTTTTTTTTTTTAACTAGTTCTCCTGTTACAGGCTCCTCTTGTTGCAGATATCAGAAGTCCTCTTGTGGCGAGTTAACCGAGGTTAAGGGCCAAATTCCCACCCAGCTGCTCACTTCTGCCCCCTCCTCATCAGGACAGGGGAGAAAATAGGATGAGAAAGCTCATGGGTTGAGATAAATAGAGGGACATCACTTACCACTTACAGTCATGGGCAAAACAGGCTCAACTTGGGGAAAGTTAATTTAATTTGTTGCCAAATTAAACTAGATTTGGGCAGTAAGAAACAAAACCAAATATTAAACCACCACCTTTCCTCTCCCAAGCTCAACTTCACTCTAGCCCCCCTCCAGGCAGCAAAGGGGGAAAGGGAAGGGGATGATTTGTCCACAACAGCTCCTCGTGGTCTCTCACACTTTGCTCCTGCTCCAGCGTGGACTATCTCCAGGCTGCAGTCTCGCAGGAAAAGATCTGCTCCAGCACAGGCTCTCTCTGGGCAGCAGTTCCCTCAGGAAACAACCATCTGTTCTGGCATGGGCTCTTCCACAGGCTGTAGGGGAATATCTGCTCTAAGATGGAGCACCCTCTTCCACCTTCCCTGACCTTCATGTTCCTTCTGTTGTTCCTCACTCTTTGCCCTTTTCCTCTGCCTGGCCAGCATGATCTGCCCTTTCTTAAGTGTTTTTCCCAGAGGCACCACCAGATTCAGCAGAGTCGTGTGGTGGGACCACTGTGGAACCAGCTGTCTCTGGCATGAGGCTGCCCCTGAGCTCTCCTCACAGAGGCTTCCCTGCAGCTCTCCCCCCACAGAATCACAGGATAGCAGGGGCTGGAAGGGACCTCTGGAGACCACCCAGCCCAGCCCCTGCCAGAGCAGGGTCACCCAGCGCAGGCTGCACAGGGCCGCGTCCAGGCAGGTTGGAATCTCTCCAGAGAAGGAGACTCCACACCCTCCCTGGGCAGCCTGTGCCAGGGCTCTGGCACCTCACAGTGAAGAAGTTTTTCCGCATATTTAGGCAGAATTTCCCATGTGCTAGTTTGTGCCCGTTGCCCCTTGTCCTGTCACTGGGCACCACTGAAAAGAGTTTGGTCCCATCCTCTTCACACCCACCCTTGAGATGTTTGTAAGCATCCAAATATCATATATCCAAAACCTTGCCACAGCCACCCAATACAGCTACCCAACCATCTGTTGCTGTCATTTAAACAATAATGGCTGCACAACTTGTTACATCTACCTCAGCTTCTTTAGAGTGCTGCAGTCACATCCATACAGCCTTTTAGTACAGCACAAGTTGTTCCACTTCTCCGTGTGCCTCACCATTGCCCACCTTTGTAGACCACACTCTCTGTGGGTGGGAGGTTGCTTCACACGCCTGGTGACCACCCCAGCGTAATCACGGAAAGGAGCTCCACCTGCAGAAACCCTGCGGTGTCATTTCACAGGTTGCTACATAATCATGCTGCTTGCTGCTGCCTCCCACCCTTGTATTTTATTAATTAATTAGTGGTTTGGGAGAGCATTGGGACCCTGGCAGCTCTAAAGAAGCCATTTTGGAACTAGCTACTATTTCCAGAATGTCTCGTTCCCTGCCTGGTAAGTGATAACACTTATTTATTCATTTTATTGAGTATCCCAAAGAACATTATGTTACATGTGAAAATATCACACTGGGTTGTATGAAAGTGTCTTGGGCATAAACAGCAGTGGTTTGGTAGCAGGGAGCTGCAAGAATGCCTGGTGTGGGAGGAGGCCATGACCAGCCCTGTGCTGGTCACAGCTGGTTCCAACCACCTCTGAAACAGGTGGGAACACCCCCTCTCCCTCCAAAACTTTGTGTGTGGTGCTGCTGCTCAGGTGCATGTAAGAAAGGGCAGTAACTGCTCTAGGGAGGAGAAGTGTGAAAAGTAGTGGGTTTGGGTGTGGTTTGGGGGGGGATGCTGCATGCCAGAGGAGGGGCCTCCCTCTGAGGGGATCTGCAGCCTGCAGGTGACTTGCCTCAGGACAGGGGTGCTGTGAGGGATTGCGGCCCTGGGGGCCCTCCGACCTAGAGGCAGGGGTGCCCCTGAGGGACTGTGGCCTGCACGGGCCCAACCCAGGCTGGGTGAGGGACTCTGAGGCGCTGTGGCCTGTGCTGGAGCGGGAAGATGCAAGGAGCATGGTGGAAAGGAGTAAGAAGCAAGGAGCAGCATGTGGAAATGGTTATTTGCTGGCCCCAATGTCCTGCGCTGCCTATTGCCTCACGGAAGGGATGGGGATGGACTGAGCGTGACTCCCAGTGAAAACAAGGCAAGTTAATGCTGGAAGTGGGGCGGAGAGGTGTTGGATTGGGGTTGAGCCTGGGGAAGGGTGTTTCCTTAAGTCTTTGTTTATTTTTATTTTTTCCCTCAATACTCAAATAAGTAATCAAAAGTTCATATTAATTGGTAATAAGCTAAGTGAAATGTCCTGAGCAACACCAGGACCAGGCATGGCCTAGGGTTGGAGTTTGCTGGTTTGCTATGTGCAAACAGTGTGTGACAAACAATTTTTCTGTGTTTATATTAAGGTTGAGATGATATTGAAAGTAGAGATGGTTGTGTATTCAAGCAGTTCTTAACTATATGCTTCACAGAGGCAAGGGGTGGAATTTTGGGGGCATAAATTGGAGGGTTTCAGAACAGGGGGAGGTGGGGTGGCCCGTGTGGGAGAAGGACATGGACTGCCCTGTGTTGGTCACAGCCACTTCCAGCCCTCCCCACGGGGTGCCAAAACACGCAGCAGGATGAACCCTTTTCATCACATGTAGAGAGCTAGTGGAATTCTCTGTATGAGATACCACAGTCAGGGCTGACCATGAATTCTAATTTCTGAGATGTATTCGTGGAGTCTGGTGTGGTTTATTTGTTTTTGTGGGGTTTTTAGTATGTGTGTGTTTTGTTTGTTTTAGTATGTGTATTGTGTTTTGTGATTTTTTTTTTTTTTTTTTTTGGTTTGTTTTGTTCCTGATTTTTTTAAAATCAGCTGGCACAGTTGCTGCCCCTGACCAGTTTGGGAGTGGCCTGCATTGTAAAAGTGGACAGCTGACTCGCTATCCCTATGCTTCTTCAGCAGTGGCTCCGATTAGATAATTTTGGACTGACTAGTGGAACCCTGCAAATTGGTGGATGTTATGCCAGCTGACCTGCATGTTCTCTTCTTATTTAGGATCTGTGCTATTACACGAAAGGGAAAAAAAGGCCATAATTTTGGTTATGAAGTCTGACATGGTCATTTGTGATGTAGTGCTGTATTAGCATGATTTGATTATTCAGTTTGACATGGTCATTTGAGATTAAACATTGAATTAGTGTTGGATTTTTAAAACTGAGGAGAAATGTTGCTAGACTGTTAAATTTAACATCCTGATAGCCTTACGCTTAAAGCTTCCTTATTGGGTAGCCTGCATTAAATTACTATTTTTTTCCTTCAAGTCCTTTCATATGTTATTGAGTGAATTATTTTCCAGGTGGGAAACTAAACTGTGTGGGATGTAATAAAGCTCCCAGATTGTCATTCTGATCAGTGCAAAAATCATTTATAATTTACACTAGATAGAAGAGGTTCAAAGAGGTTAGTAGTAATACATTGGAACTTGCTATAAGTCATGCTAAATCCTTTTCCCCTCTGGTGTAATACCTAAAATAATTTGGCCCTTGAGGTTCTGTACTTAGGGACTATATCTGTGCTGGGTCATGTATCAATTTGTGCATCTGCAAAATTTTGTACAGTATTATCTTTTTATCATCGTAAGAAAGCCATTTTCTACTAACAAGGTAATGAAATCTGTTTCTTGGTATACAGAGTCAGATGGTAGCAAGGGAAAAAAATGATTACGTGTTTTTTTGCTCATAATTCTGAATATTAAATATGGAAGTTAAACTTGTGTGTTATTTTACAAAGTCTGTATTTCCTGAAAGGCACGAGGATGATTTTTAATTTTTTTTTGCCTTATCTCTTTCAATTTCATATATATGCATGTACTGGAAGTAGTTCTTAACAGTTCTTTAGCTTTCAAAAAACTAGTAGATGAGGAAAAAAAAAGAAGTAGTACAGAAGAAACAACCTCGGTCCAACAACTTTTACATCTGGCCTAAATGGAAAGTTGACGTTTTACATGATGAACTAAGGGTTTTGTTGCCACTCAGTTTCACAGAAATACTACATGGCAGTAGTCTTTGGCCTCAAAACTCCATTGATTTGTTAGAAGAGACATTATTCTTCAGGTCTGGATTCTGGAACAGATCCAGACTGCGAGTAGTTATGTACCATTATACAACTAGTTCTGTAACACTTTCATCCTTGGCTTGGGACAGGGAGAGGATACCTGGAAAGGACTTTTCTTGTGAACTGCAGAATCCTTTTCAAACTTACTAGGTTCATGTCCTGGCAAAGCATCCAACCAGTAGAAAACTGAACCAAACTTCTTGTGTGCTTTGTTAGAGTTTCATACTAGTTATTACCTAATATTTACCTTTATGCTTTCAAAAGCAATGGAGGGTTTGTTAGCTGAGTAGCCAGTAATCTGAATTTTGAGAAATAATGCAACAGAAAGGGCAGATTTCTTGAGCTGACTTCCAAAACCTCTGGAGGATGAGGAAAATAATGCACATATGTCAGATCTTCTGCTATGGCAGTTAAAACTAAGGATGGATCAAGTGCATTTTCTTTGTTGTGACAAATGGTTTTTACAGTGCTATTCAGGGTGAAGAGTCTTTTGCTTGTGGAAATCTACGGCAAAGAAAGTGTACACGTATTTTTCCTTGAAGTAAGATGTTTTAAATATTTTTAACTAAATATTTTAATTTAAACAGTTGTATGAAGTATGTACTATCCATCTGTACTCATAAATATGCGCTATAACTATACTTAATGCAAAAGTTCCACTACTTACTGTTACTATCTACATGGGACAAAAGTTGCAAAGAGATCTCTGATTTCTACAACCACTGCCTTGATTTTCTTTTTTTGGATACTTGGAACCTGATGTTTTAACATAGCTTAATAGACTGGCATCTTTGCATACACTCTGCATAAATGTCTTCCTCATCACCAAAAGGGATGTGCGACAGGCATCTTTATTCAACAAACTTTCTTATTACAGAAGATTAAATCCTGCTACAAATCTCTCCTCTGAATTCTGTCAGACAGCTATACAATTTTGCATATGCTTCACCTTTGTTTTATGTCCACATAAAAATTATTGTGGATTTATTAGGGAAGTTTTGGGGGTTTTTAAATCCTGAATATGATCAGGATATTGTGGAGGCTATCTTTGAAAATTCAAGCAAACATTCTGCCTAAATGATGTAGGAGATGCTGGCGTTCTGCTCATTCTGAAGTCGTGCTTAGCTGCAGAGTTAGTTTGGGGTTTTTGTGCATATATGCACGCAAGGATACAGAGTAGGTATTCCTGGAGGGAAAGGAAAGGAGATTTTTTTGCTCTGACCTGCAGTAGCTCCCGCTGCCTTGCTGTGGTGGTGTCGCCCGCACAGTCTTACACTCAACCCCTCAGCACGTCTGCGGTTACCACAACTCCCTGTGCTGGGTTTAGGTTGCTGACTGATGTCCTGCACTATGAACGGGGGGTGGTTGGTGTTGTTCGGAAGCATGGGGGTAGCAGGGAATAAGAAACGAACAGATGTGCTCAGGTAGTTCAGAGGCCCTACCCTGTCACCTAAGCCAATGCAGTCCCTACCATGTGACTTGACACGCACGCGCAGTCTATAAGATTGCCTATATGAAGGGGCAAGAGGAAGTCTGAGCCGTTCTCATTCAGATTAGTCCTGCGCTATCTCTGTGAGTACCTGCAAAGCACAGAAATACTAAGATTATACTTGGATTCCTTAACAGTGATGTAGATTCAAGCAGAAAAGTTACTTTTAAGTCTTATTGTGAGGCAATACTCAGGATGATATTTTTTGTTGTTGTTGTTCCACAGCTTTCTCTGTTCAGTCTCTTGCTCCTGTTGGAGTTGAGGAGCAGGGTAGTTCTGATTCATCTGTCACTTTGTCGGGTGATATTATATTTTTTTCAAGATACAACCTTATTCCTTCAAAACTATTGCATTTCCTAAGCAGTCAAAATCTGCTATATATTTGGATATTCAAATCCCATTTCCAAAGTTAGCGTGTTGTGGTTTGAGGCATTCTTTGCTCTCAGACATGATATATTGTCAGCATAGTTACTAGAGTGACTGAAAGCTACAGCGCAATGATACGAATATAATGTTTCTACAGGCATGAAACTTAATAGAGTGCTAACTGGAAAAAGCATTAACATAAAGTTGAAGAGCAGCAGTTATGAGTTGGATGTTTGAGGTTCAGATTCAGCTACATGCTCCATGAGCTAAAGTTTCTGCTTTAGGCTTTTATACAAGATAGGCAATTCAACAATACTGCATTATGTTCAGAATGTGTATGTGGAGGAGCTCATAATTTGTCCTCTATACTTTCAACTGATAAAAATCTCTCAGGAGGAAAACATTAGAGCTGAAGATTTCAGTGAGGAAACCTAAATACAATAAGACTTTGGACTTTAATCCAATATCTATTGAAGTTAATATTGTCTTCATGAGTGGGTGTGGAATTACTGGTGCATACTCTTACCTGTGAAAGCTCAGCAAATTTAATATTGATGTTACACATCAGTGAGTTATGGGCCAGATTTAGCAGAGGTAAGTTGCAATTCTCTCTGGTGGAAAGCAGTGGTTCATATATACCAGAGTTGGTTTCTTAGACAAATATTGGTCATTGCATTTCATCTACTTCTTGATTTTATTTTTTTTTAAATCCTGCAGAAGACTGTATTTCTGTACAGATTTCAGATTTATTTTTTTACTAACCTTGCTATAATGCTAGGGTCATGAAGTCTAGAAATGCTTGCCTTTCTAGTAAGGAGCAGTTCAGCATTACGTTTTTCTGAATGTTAAGTCTTTTACTTTTTTTCTGATAGTTAAATTTTTTTAAAATTTATTTTTCAATACAAGAATCTGTCTTGTTTGTACAGGGCAGATTGGGGGTGGGAGATGGGGGAGCAACTTGAGCCAGGGAGTTACTGGAGCTTTTTGACAAGACAGAATGTACTTTTCCCTGACAATATCTGGGTCTTCTTTCTAGAGGTGACAAAGCAAAAAATGTGTATGTATGTCCTACCTTTTAAAATATAAATATGAGAAGGCAATCTTCTTAAATTGTTTTCTTAATACTAAATTGTGGCTCTCGTAAACCTCAGGCCTTGTGTATCTATTCCTGGCTGTGGTAGGGGGACTGTTTCATTGTCTGACTTTGTTAGACCATTTCACTACTATTTATTTTTTTTTTTGCCTTGGGGAAAAACTCAGTCTTCCACCTTTTAGATAGTTTTTCAGAGCAGAAAAAGTCTCTTTACTATTTTATGTGTGCAATTGATATATCTAACAGAACTGGGCTAAAATCTCAGGTGAAATCTTGGATCCCACCTAATCCCCTGGGTTTTTAAGAAGGAATGTGTTTTTCACAAAGGCCTTGAATTTTTTCAGAATTCTTCGGATTCTTTCCATCTGTTTTTGGCAGGTATTGGTATAAAATCTTGTTCTGCATTAGCATATATTTTACTTCCTGGATGTTTGTTTATAGCAAACATTAATGTACCATGGAACTTGTAATCAGATTTTACACTACTGTTACTGTGGTTTTTGTAAAATACTATTTCTACTAAAATATGAATGCTTGTCTCAGGAAATAATGGTATTTTTCAGAAAAAAATATGGCATACAACATCACTGAAGCGTCTTGCTCTGCTGATGGGCAGGTTTCAGTGAAAACTATTTCAAAACTTGCAGCAGTGAAAGCTTTACAGTTATTTTGCTGTTCAAAAACGTGCATGGATCAGCATGGACACTCTTAGAAGCCTTCAAGTATGGTAAGCTCTGTTAAATGCTTCATGACATCATCTCAGTTATTGACATGCTATTTCTTGTCTTCTCACCTGATTTTTGGTGCCTAGGAGTTTTATTAGATGATCTAGTTTACTGTTCAGGGAGTCATAAACAGCAAATTCCTGCTGGAATGAGTGGCCGAGATTACTGACTGGTGCATCAGGAGCATCAGCGGATCTATAACCGGGGAGTTTTTAACTTGTGAATGAATATAAACATTACTTGGACCTCTGATTCTCCTGTATATAGCATATAGTTAATTTACCCTGTTGCTGTGAGGATGACCAGCAAACATTTACACTGATCGAGAGATGCAAGAACCGTTTTTACAGAATAGTGTTGTTAGAACACTGGCAGTAATTCTGGCCAGCCTGAAGTGCCAGCCCCAAGACGCCTGCAATCCAATACAGCACAAGCAAGCAGATCAAGACCAATGCTGAGCTCTGGGAAAGAGGGATGGAAAAGCTGAAGTCATGACTTCCCCTTACCAGTGTGTGCTGTAATTATTTATTTTCTTAACAATAGCTCTGTCATGGCTGATGGATTAGGACTGACAGGCTCTCAAACAATCTATCCACCTTCATGCCCTTAACACTAGAGTGTCTGAGCCTAGTCCATTAAAAAAAACCATGTCCATGTTCTCTCTCCCTCACTCCCTGCTGCATCCACAGAAGCAGGCTGGGGGATTGCTTTGCTCTTTCTAAATGAAAGGATTTGAGGGAACTGCTGAACTTGCAGGAAATCTTGGTCAGGCTTTTCGTTTGGCTCTTAATGATGCGAGCTCAGAGGTTGCTTTTATTCCTTCTGGCTCAGAAATTTTTGTTTGATCCATTTCCTACAGAAGTTCTTGCTACCACCATCATGACCTGCCCTACACCAGGCAGCAATATCATAATTTCACGAAAGCCCAGCTTCCCAGCAAAGTAGGCAGAATTGTTTCTTTAACAAGTTCTGAAAATCAGACTGGGATTCTGGCCAAGGTTCAATAAGGATGTAGCTGCACAGAACAGCATCATGTAGACATGGTTCTCTCTGTTCCTTGTCTCTCTTCCTCCATGGACAAGATGTTACTTGCTGAAAAAAACCTAGTATCTTAAGGACATGCAAATTTTTGTCTGAATAGAGAAAGTGGAGCTACTGAAAGGATATGAAAGTGGCTACAGTGGTTTTTGCTGTACCTGAAGAGAAATGACATCCGGATGTAGGAACTGGCTGGTAAAGAGCCAGAAGAGCCCTAAGCTTAGTGTTACAAATAAGACATTTATAACCAAATTAGAGTAAGATGAGCTAAAGGACAGATGGAGGTGACAAAAGTCAGCAGAACTGTGTAATGGGAAGAGAGATACCTTGACCTGACATAATAGCTTGTGGAGGATTCAGAGCACATATGTCAGTGCAGTTCATGGAGATGTTATGAGTTCAGATTTCTTAAAGATTTTTGGGCAGAATGTAAATGACAGAGGCCTGAAAGGGGTTGCGCTAACCTGATTTACTTCCACATACTTAAATTATGAGAACGGAAAGGAAAGCATGAATTGCCTAGACTAAACTGAAGTTATTTGAAGTCTTAAGAGTTTGGAGGTACATTTCCATTCTTAAAGTGAACTTTATTGTAGTTAAATAGTTCTTAATGTTCCTTCTCATAAAAGGCTTTCTATCACCAGCTAGTGACAGTTAAACCAAAAATGGATGGTGCAATCAAAGACAAACCACAGTAGTGAAGCAGTGTTTTTCCTGCCTATCTGGGACTTGTCTGGGTGCCTGAGGTTCAGCCACAGCTATTAAAGAACTAACAGAAGAGCAAAGATGGTACCAATATAGCAACTAATTTCTGAAGAATTTATCTGATGCACTGCAAAGTGAGCAGAAAAACTTAATATTGCATTCAGCTATATGTCTGAAGTGTCACTTTAATAACTATATATATAAAATGATGAAAAATAAGAACCTAAGAATCTTTAGCTGCAAGGATTTACTCTTCCCGATATTCAGCGTAAGCAATTGGCATTGCTGCCTGTCATCAGTCAACCATTTGATGGGCTAAACATGGCTAACAAATTAGTTGCTCATTGCTTATTTGGCTGATATTTTGCTGCTGTGTCAGACTTTACTTGGCTATTTAAACTACAGTCTTTTTCCAGGTTACTGTATCTTTCTTTCTCAATGGTGCTATTAATAGGCTGCTCCTTTTGTTATGTGCCATTTTCATAATTGTCTCAAGCTTATAGTGTTAGTTATAGTTGCTTCATCTGGGTTTTGCCTTGTCTGGCTGGAACATCTTTAATATGGAATTTGTGGTTCAGTGCAAGCACAGACCGAGTTATCAAGTTACCTAGAGAACACCAGCATCTTAATCTCTTAAAATTTGATATAAAGTGAGGTATAGACCATGCACTTAGGAGTGCGAAATCTAAACAGACAAGATGAGACATGGAGGCTCAGAGTAGAAGTGACTAGACTGAGAATAGAACAGAAATAGTACAATTACTGACCTTTCTGTAAAAGGACAAAGTAGATTAAAGCTGCCTCTATGAGAGCTGTTTTAATAAAAAAATAAAAGTGCTGTAAGTGAGGGATACTTGCACATATGTGAATGGATAGGGTGTCAGTGAGTGGCTCTAAAGAATGTAGTTTTCTTAGTGGATTTTTAGCACTAATAATTCTTATACCATGTTTTATTCATGACATGACAAAGGCACTCAAGGAATAGGCTTTTGCTAATGTAGGTGTCAGCAAGGGGTTTACTCCTCTCTTCCTGCATTCGCTAAATGCAGAAAGTCTTACAATGCTGTGTGTACGTGTCTTCTGGATACATTAAAGGGTTGTGTTTTGGGGTTGTGTTTTGTTTTTGTTTTTTTCCTGTAAGGGCCTGTAAAATACTTCATTTGAGCGCATGCGCTCTAGTAGCTACATAAAAATCCGAGGAACATTGTGATAAGAAAGATGGGAATACACTGCAGTATAACAGACACCTCTTTGACCTTCGATTCGTCTAGATCTGTCTCCACGGCCAGATCACTTCTTCCAAATGCAAAGTTCTACCACCAACTCTTTACAAGTGACAGGAATGCATTTGCTCACGGAGGAAATCTGTATTTTGGAGAGGAAAAATGGAAAATATCCATACAAGTCTAGTGTTTCCCACCTTGTTTCTCCTCTTCCCCATCCCTGCCCCTTTAAAAGTCTTTATTTAAAGTAACTTCTGGGTTAGTTTTGAATTTTTTATGTGGTCAGATCTTTGGAACACAGCCCTGTATTGTGGGTATTCAGCATCAGTGTTGTGTCGCTGGCATTGGTGCATAGTTATGGAGTAGGTTAGTAAAGCATTTGCAATGGAGAGTGTATGTGAAAAGGCCATGAGCTGAGTTACAGAGGAGAGTAGCACGCAGAGCTGACTGAAAGGCAGCCCCGTATTTGAGGGCTACAGGATTTCCAGTAGCTCAGTTAGTTGTGCCGTGGGAAGAATTTCACGTTGTGACGGACTTTGGGGTTGAAAGGTTGTCTGCATTCCTATTAGAAGTAATCTGCCAGCATGAAGTCTTTGAGAGTATTTTTTTTTCAGAGGGGAAAAAAGAAATTATTTGGGATTGATTGAAACATTATGGTAAGGGTAAGTGGGGGGGAGTCTAAGTATCCCTCTTTATACTATAATCATAACAGTCAAAAATAAAAAAATATATGCTATTGTACTATATATATTATAATATATACCATTGTCCTGGTTGCGGCTGGGATAGGGTTAATTTTCACCAGAAGCTGGCCGGGGTCTATTCTATACCATGTGACCGTCACGCTCACTATTTAGAGGGGGTGACTGGCGGGGCGGGGATCGCTGCTCGGAGCGGGCTGGGCGTCGGGCTGCGGGCGGGAGCGACCTGTCCGGAAAGCACCGCTAAGTACACGCTGTTGTTGTCATTGTTGGGGTTTCTCGCTTGTTTGTTCTCTTTCCCTTTGTTGTTTGGTTAAACTGTTGTTGTTGTTAACCCACGAGTTTTTGCTTTTCTTCGTCCCAATTCTCTCCCCGTCCCACCGGGAGGGGGGTGAGCGAGCGACCGCGTGGCTCAGCCTCCGGCTGGGGCTAAACCACGACAACCATGTACTACTTCATACTGTAAATTATTCTGTAATCCAAACAATCAGAAATAAAAAAATATTCGGGACAATCAGAAATTAAAAAAACAAAAACAAAACCCACACCAAACAACAACAAAACCCAAACCAAACCAAAAAATAAAACAAAAAAAACCCCACAAAAATTAAGTGTTTCACTTCTGGGAATTTGAAATAGTCGACCCCAATGCATTTAAATGTTACCTGGTTTTATTTTAAAACAATTTTTTTCTGAAATTGGCACTGATTTGCAAAGTCTATGTTTGTCAGAGCTTTATTTGTGACAAAAAATAGTTCACATGCATCTTTTTTCTCTTAACCAGATTTATGTGGAAATTTATTGATGTTGGATCAGGTCTAAATATCCTTTTAGAGAGTTTGCAGAATATATGTAAACAGTAATAACACCTGACGGCTGTATTTCAGCTGTAATGTGGTAGAAGATGTGTAAGTGAAACAGAACAAGGGCAGGACTATTCGAAGAGCTTGCATTCAAGAGAATGTAAGAGTCGTGAGCACGGTGAAATAAGTCTGTTACCAGAATAGTCACAGCTACTGACGCGTGAACCTTGCTCACAAATACTGTCTGCAGAAGTAAGTTGGGTTTTGGAATGATTCTGTTTGTTTTGTGTTGGTTGGTTGTTTTTTTTTTTTTTTTTTTTTTCCCAGTAGAGGGAGATGAGAACAGAAAGAAAATCCCTCCAAACTGCATGGCTCTACAGCCTCCAATCCCTCTTTAAAAACAAACAAATAAAAAAACCTTCAGGTGATTTCTGACTTTCCTTTTGTTAAAGAAAAGGAGCTGCAGCTGTGACCATGTGCAATTTGTAGAATTATTTAAATGGCAGCTTGAGCTTCATGAAATGAACTTACACATAGATGCCATTATTAAGAATTTAAGCAGCTCAGACAATAATTATGTTAAATATTAAAGATGCCCTTGTAAAAAAGCACATTACTTTCGGCCTATGGAAAAGGAAAAGTTGACCACTAACTTTCAGCAATAGACGTCCCTGTTTTATGTAAGGAAGATCCAATAAAGCAATGCTGAACCTTGCTATACCTAAGTTTTATTCACCTGTCTCTAAAGTGAGATTTACAATGTGTATAAATCCTTATTCAGTTGAGTGGGAAATACTTGCGTACCTAAAATGAGCTTTACAACACCACAGCAAAATGAGTAGAAATGGAGATAGAGCAATATAATTTCTTCAGTGAGAGAAGACAGAAGACAGTGTATTAAATATTAAAAACATGAGTAAGTATGAAATTGTACATGAGGTATGTATGTGTTTTAAAAAAAACCCAAACAAACCAAACAAAGACACTAAGGTGCTTCCCAAAGCCAGAAATGTAAATAATCCGGTTGGTTGCAGCTAAGTGGTACACCTCTTTAAGATGTCCATGTGAGCAGAAAATATTAGTTGTCCTGCTCATCTCTTGCATACTAGTTGGCTAGTTAAACAGCTGACAGGGAGGTGGGAGAGCAGCATGTTGGAGAACACATTGGTTGGAAATACCCCCCATGCTTTTTAATAAAACTGGATCACTGTGCAGCCAACAGAGCAAGGATCATGGTGCCATAAAAGTACCGAAAAGTAGGATAATGATTCTATGGTGTAGGAGTTAAACAGCTCGCTTGTGACTGTAACAGTGTGCTACCTAGCATCTGTCCAGTGTAATCTAACGGCTGTCTAACATAAACTGTTAAATGCCCTGGGGGAGGAAAACCTGACATTTGAAACTTGTTACTCTTCCTTCTAAGGGGAATGTATGAACCAAAGAGAAGCTCAGAACTGCTGAGGTTGGTAGACACTTCTTGAGACTATGTAGTCCCACCCCCCTGCTCAATGCAAGGTCACCTACAGCAAGTTACTCAGGGCCGCGTCAAGCTGAACTTTGAGTATCTCAAAGGATGGAGAGTTTGAAAAGTCTCTGGGCAAACATGTTCCAATGTTCAGTCATCCTCATGGCAGAAAGTGTTTGGGGTTTTTTTCCTTATGTTTGAACTCTCAACCAAGTAAGTCTTCCAGTGACGCATACAGAAACTGTATTTTGCATTGACATTAAAAACCAAAAATGTTGTGACAATACTCAGAAATGTCACTTCCTTCTTGTACACCGTGTTACAGAGAGGAAGCAACCCTGTACCAACCGTACTGTGGATGTATCAGTACGATTGTCTACTCATTACAGTGACTAATGCAAACCGAGCAATTAGTCAAGATGTGAGTCAGGCCTTTCTCATTGCTAAATTAATCAATCGTTACATCTGGGCTGAACTTTTCAGCCAAAAGTGCTACACAGAAAACTGCAAATTCAAATTGATGAAGAAATAACACAACTTCCATGTCAGTGCTGACAAGTAATTTCAATTAGAAAACATGACCTTAAGAAAATCTGAGATAAATTGAAGTATTTAATTTAATCTCATCTCGACTGCAAGGTTTTCAGCTTTATTAATCTAGCTTTTTAATGATATTTTAGTCCTCAAACTTCTGGTAAATATTAGTACAATGAAAAAATCAGGTGTTTTGCAACTACATGAACTATTCTTTACTTTCATTGTAAAAGATCTATCTTATTTGCCTTAAAGTCCTGTACCCTTAGCGACAACTAAAAACATCAGTGTGTTACCAACATCATTCTCATCCTAAATCCAAACCACAGCACTATACCAGCTCCTAGGAAGAAAATTAAGTCTATCCCAGCTGAAACCAGGACATAATAATTTTAGACAGTAGGGACATTAAGACGTTCTGTGCAAAAATGATTTTGCTTATTTAAATATTTTGTAGGTATTTGCTAAGATTACAGTCAGTGCTAAAGATTGGGACGTAGGGGCACTCAGCAGTAACTACAGAGTAAATAATACCTTCAAAATAGTGATTGTTTTCTTGTGAATAAACAAAAATATGGAAGGAATAGGGCTAGACTTTGGGGCCATGGCTTGGAAGGTAAGTTGATTAAATGCAACTAAAGGGAAAGTAAAATCACTTAAATTTCTAGATTTGTGTTATTGCTTCCCCAAATGACTGTGGTCATTGTGAGTAAATAGCTGGTGCTTCCCCTTGGCACCGGAGTTATGTATGGGGTCTTAGTTGAAGTGCCTCGGAATAGACCTCATTTTGTTGTACAGAAAATGGAAATAAAGAAGGGCTCTGGTTCTCTGCTTATGTTATGCAGAGGCATTATATTTCACAGGAAAAGCCCAGAAACACAAATGTGATGTGAATTTTGTGCCTGACTAGTTCATTCAAAACAAGTTTTAGTGGCTGCTGCACACTTTATACATCCTTACTGTCCTGCCATCACACAATGAGATCTGTATCTAAACCCACTCTCTTTCTCACATCAATAGCAAGTATTAAATTCAATCAAATCAAATCATCGTATCAAATTATTAGAGACAGTTTAGCTACCAGGGGACAAACTTGCTGATTTTAGTCCTGGCACTGCTATGTTGTTCTGACTATGGTCTAACGTACTGTCCCATCGTAGCTTTTGTGACCTGTGGTAAGTTGTCTGGTTTTGCATCTAGACTGTTTTATCCCCTGAAGTAGCTATTTAAAAGCTATTTCTTGGTTGTGACTGAAGTGCGACTTCACATGTAGTTTAACTGTATTGCTAGTATGTATGTATGTAGGGTGTAGCTGGTGAATTTCTGTTTACTAAAGTGTGGCCTTGATCCTTTATTTTTAAACAGAAACCTCACTATGTGTTGAAATAAGAACATTTAAATGACCAGGAAATTTCCCTGGAAAAGTTTCTGCCTGATAATGTAGCCAGAATGCAAGGACCCTTAATCAAACTAACGGACAGCTTCCTCTCCTGGCTGTCTTTTGAAACTCTGTTTGCTGTGTTTCCATGCCCATCTATTGTTTGAGCTGTCATCCTTCCTCTGAGATGATCTTGTTATCTCCACTGGTGGCTGACTTGGCATCCTTGCAGGTGCCAATGTGCTTGCCTGAAGAAAAAGCCTGGGGAGTGGGAGGAATGAGCTGACAGAGAGAGTTTTGAGATGTGCGGCTGGGCATCTGAAGCGCTCTTGCTGTCAGACTGCCTGCTGGGATGCCCTCTCTTCTGAAGGAGTGCGCATGAAGTAGCAGAATCAAAATCAGCAGGACTGAGGTAGAAAGGAGAATGTGCAGCTAACCTGGACTTTCTGTCTTCCTTGCAGTCATCTCCTCTGCATCTGTCCATGCAGTTCAATCCTGTTTTGGTTATTTGTGGATTAGCCAGAAGCTGCAATTACCAGAATTCCTGAAAAAAAAGAATTAGTTTGTTTACCCTGTATAGACTACCTTAATTTCCTGATAATTTTTGTGAACTCAGCCCTTATCCTTCTTTGGCTCCTGGCTCATTCACAAAACACAGCATCTCACTGTAGGCTTAAAAAAAGAATTACAATCCCTTTTGCTAACTGCACTTTTCACCACCCAAGCTATTTCTCCTGTGTTGGTTCCTGCAGGTATTTTCTAACAACCTATACTCGTGTAGAAAACTCCTAAATGGATATTATCCAGGATCTTCACTTTCTGTCTGTACACACATCCCCTGCTGCTGGTCTGCTGTTAAGTGACCCCTGACATCTGATATACAGCCATAGGCATTCTTCTTTTTGATACACAAAACTTTCCATTTAGTAACAAAGTCAGCAAGTCTCCTATGAAATAGCTGTCCCTGAGATGGCTGAGTACAAGCTGCTTTCACAAGGAGGCACAAGAAAACCTTTGGAAAGATACTGTGAAATGACCTGTTCGCAGAGGGGGTTTCTGCTAAATCCCCATTAAAATTAGCTTAAGCCCAAAAGCATGTCAGTTTATAATCTTCTCAGAACTCCTGTCCTCCCTTTTTAATGTTTATAACTCTGGGCATTTATATGGATAACAGGAATACTCAATCATGTTTTAATCCAGTTAAACCTAACAATGTCTTGTGGCAAAGAGTTCCACAACGGAGCATTCTGTTACAAACTGTTCACTTCTAATCAATTCTAAAATTGCCCATATGAGAGGTCTTTGTTTGTTTGTTTGCAAAGGTTTTGGATTAAAGCCTGACATCAGGAAAAAATGAGCAAGTTCAGTTCTGAACCAAGATCTAGAACACTGTGGCTACTCCTTTTTGCATAAACATTTGGTCTTTTTGAATCTTATTTCAGCTGATGTTTTCAGTCTCTCTTAGCTCATTCATCACCAAGAAAAATCTTCCAAGAAAGGCAAAAAGAAGGGGGGGGGGGGGGGGGGGGGGTGCACAGGGAATGCTAGAAAGGAACTTGCAAATGGGCAAGAGGGGAGAGAGGTTAAAAGGCACCTACCTATTTCTTGCTATGAAAAGAAAAGGTCAAACAGAAGAAGATACCTTATTTTGTCTATACCTGTCTTGTTCCTCAGGGTGTTGTTATCTTGTAGTCCTCTCACCTCTGAGCTACAAAAGCAACAGGTAACCATAGTTAATGTGCTAAACTCTAGCTAAAGAGTATGAAAGAAGCTGCCCATTTCAATAGTGTCAGGAATCTTTGGGAAAAACTACTTTATGCTGTTAAGTCTTGTATGGGGCTGGAGAAGGGAGCGAGAGCAGCAGAGGCAGTGTATCCTGTTCTGTTGCAGCGTGGTGCGGAATTCTGCAGAGGAAGGGCGCTGTCGGAACAAAGACCACCGGGGCTCAGATGGGATTGCGTGCCATTTTCCTTTGGCCAGTGTTCTGCCTCCTTCAAAGTTAGTTACATTAATTCCAAATATTCTTTTAAGGTTTATAGAATATAAAGAACACAATTTGAAGCTAAAGCGATTACACTACTGTAAAAAATTTATTCGGTCTTCAGATAGTATTTCAGTGAGGGTATACTGGGTGTGATACTTTTCTTGCTGGTACTACATCATTGCCTACTTGTGTTTGAATGCAAATACTTCATTTTCAAATGTAAAGCTAAGCCTCTACCTGTAGTTCTGTGTATCCATGCTGCTTGGAGTCCACATTTTGATTGACTCTTCAGATAACTTTAATATCTGTAGAATATATTCCCTACCTGTGGAGTTAATTGAGCTTATTTGTTTGAGTTCCTGATCAAGATGCCCTGATGTATAGAGGTCTGGCCTGGAGGAAGGGTGTCACAGAGGGATGGGTGGGTGTCTATGTTTGTAGGTAGATATATAGAATATGTATATGTATGTATGAATAGTGTGAATGGTTAAAGCAGTGTGAATGACTTCCCTTAAGTAATGCAAAGTGGATGGAGAGAGATAAAAAAACCTATACAGACTACAACCACTTACACAGAAATTACAAATTATCAGAGAATGTCCCTGTGTGCATTTTGAACAAGTGACATTAACAACCAAGCACAAAGGCTTCCAGTCCTTCACGCCTGGTGCACTTTGTACAAACGTATCACCATTTCCCAGGCTGGAAAGAGTCACGTTCATAATTCCCTGCAACCTCACATTTGTTCAGTGTTCGTGTGTTGTTACAAATCTTTCGTTGATCCCTCTGTACTGATTTGATTTGTTTCATCCTTCGAAGGGCTACCCTTTTATTTTGCTTCTATCTTCCTTTGGCAAACCAGATATTAATTCTTACCGTTTTCGTCTGGTCACTGATTAACTCTTTTTCTTGAAGAGCATTCAAGCATACTGTAGTATAGTATAGCACTTTCATATTTGCCTCTTCCCTGGGGCATGTATCCTATTAATTTTGTTTTTAATATCCAGACTACTCTGTTTTATGGATCTGTTTATGATGAGATAGTTTTGCATTTTTGTGTGTTAGGAATATTGAAAGAATATAAAACCAAAAGAATGTAGGGGTTTTTTTTTAATCCCGTGTTTTCCCCACTCTACTGTTATCTGTGTAAATAAACAGTGAAATAATAGTAGTCCTGTGCCCATGAAGGAATTCAGGTTAGGAAAGAGCAGAGTAGCACAGAAATAGTTGTCCTTAAGCCCTTCCAAGCTATGTTTACTTAACTCTGTAACATAAGCAGAGTATGTGATTGTGGTAGGCAAATAGAAAAGTAGGGTAGCTAGATTGTGTTATGAGAGGAAGAGGTGGAAGCAATTTTAATTTAGTACTCTGAAGTTCTGGAAATTACTTATTTGCTTGATTATATTCTATTGCTGGTTATGGCACAATCTATTTATTAAATACTATAAAGTGCAAAGGGTTCTGCCGTTATCCAGATGTTTTCAGGTTAGTATTAAAATTTGCTCATTGATTTCCAGGGTCAAATCTAAATACCCTCTGGGCTATTTTCAATGTCTGTTTGTATTTTAATGTTCAGTTAATAGAAGCTATTTTAAGGTTTATAGCAGACTTCATATCTGGCTTGTTCCCACTTCCAAGTCGTTAAAGGATTACCCTAAGCAACAGCCATTGGATCCATCAAGAGCAGAATGAAGGGAACCTGTTTTATACTCGGTTGTTTGTGAAGACTTTGCTTTTGTGCTCTGCAAAGACATGCGCTCATACCTCCTTTTCCATGAGAGCATTAATAAGATCTTCTTATAACATCTCTTCAAGAAACTTGTATGACTTTTTTTTTTTTGAGAATTAACCTTTCTGATAAATACAGGTGAAAATGAGCAGCATGATAAGAGTTTACTAAGGAGGTTTTAATGGTGTTAGAATTAATGGTGACATAAACTTTTTTTTGGAGAAGACATGTGGGAGGAGACATTGTAGGGTACACAGAGCTGGAGATAGTCTTGGAAGCAGACACTCCATGCTGGAGCGGGGATACCTTGGATGGTGACTGTGGACTATGGAGGACCCGGGCTGTAGCAGGAACAACCCCCTGAGGGACTGTGGCCTGTGGTGACTTACACTAGAGCAGAGAAGCAATTTAGAAGTAAAGAGCAGTGGAGGAAACAAGTCCGAAGCAAGGAGTGGCAGAAAAGCAGCCGTTATGCACTGACCCCAACCTCCTGCCCTATGCCACACCAGAGGGTTAGGACAGGCCTGAGTGTAACACATGGCAAAAGCAAGGAGGTAAAGACGAGAAGGGGAAAGTCGAGGTGTTGTAGTGGAGTCTAGGGAGAAGATCTTTTCCTACGCGTGTGTTTAATTGTAGGTTTTGCGTCTTTTTTTTTTACTTGATAGCAGACTTGGTAATCATAAGTCTGTGTTGATTGGCAATAAATTAAATTAAGTAAAACTCCCTAGTCAAGACTGTTTTGCTTGTGGCAAATGTATAAAGGAGTGTCTGCATCTTCTTTTAGATTTAACTATTAACTCCAGGCTTTTTGCATAATTTCAGGACAAGCTTGAATCCCAAAGCATTGATATCTTGCAGACATTTCTTTTTCTTCACTGTGTCCAGGGATGTATTTTGGAGACTCTAGGTTATACATATCTCTGTATTGTCCTATTTCTTATTTGTGACAAAACAGGAAAACTTCCAATGGATCCAGTTTTTAAATCCTGTTTTCAAAAAGTTATAGTTAAGAATAGATGGATTGGTCCCTCTTCACCACCTCTCTACTCCTCCCTTCACAGTTTTCCAGGCTTAGAAAACAGCATTTGAGGTTAATATCGCCTTGCTGTCAGCCAGATAATAATAAACCTTCTGAGATGGAATACAAGAAGCTCTTTTTCCCTTCAGTATGGGAGAGGGGGGGATGTGTGGACTTCTGAAGGGAGACTTCTGTTGCACAGGAGTCTGAAAGAATTTTGCTGTGATATGGAACGGCTCTCTTCCCCCTAAACTATTGATTGGTTTGTTTGCTTGCCTTGAATGCCAAAAGGGAGAACACAGAACTGATGCAGAATTGCAGAGTTTTTATCATGAAACACTGCAAGCTAAATAAATAACAACCTTGTGCGTTTGGTAGCTGCTTCTGCAGTAAAACCTCATAACCTACATCTAGTTGACCTTGGGCCTGCAACACCACCTAATAATTTTCAGTCGACTAGTGAAAAATACAACACTGGAATGTTTAGCCTTGATCTGAGAAATGATATTTCTTGAAACAAATAACATTTCTAAGCTTTTGAATCTTTGCCACATTCCATGTACTTTCTTCTGTGTAGCCCTGATTCGAAGTGTGGCTTTGAATATCTGGTCTGTGGTCTTTTGTTGGGTATGTCTTCCATATAGTTGGCATGAAGAAATTTTTTAAAAGCTGACTTTAATTTACTGATGCTGAACTGCCCAGATCAATATTATTGCATTTGGAAAGGCTATCCTGCCATTAGATTTACCAGCCAGAAAATGGGGACCGCTAAAAGGCTTGACTTCAGTTCACATTTCTAATAAATCTTCTACAAATGTAGATTATGATGCAGTATATTTTTGTTCTTTTGTAGTAGTAAAGAGATTCTCCAGCATTTCATAAGGGCCACTGTATCATTGCCATGTATGATCCTTCAGGGTGCGATTGAGTAATTGTATGTGTTTTGTACTGATTTAGAGCCAATGCTTTCCACTTTCCTCATGCAAACAGATCCAAGAGGTGTAATGGGACTGCCCAGGAATGAAGCAAACAGAACCTGGCCTGTAACATCTATTTATACAGTTTGCTTTCTTCTCTTTTGTATACTTCATTGTCTGAAAACCATTAGCCAGTAAACGTGTTAAGGAAATGGCCATCCTCTATTTATACGTTAAGATTTGTCACTTGGGTCATAGAGGGTACGTTCCCTGGCTATTACTCAATATTAATTATTGAATTAAAATGAACAGTTGCCAAGAAACACTTCTGAGAACTGCCTCTGATTTTCCTTTCCGTTAATCCAGGATAACTACTTCTGCTTTTCTTCTTTACCTGCATTTTCAGGTCACATTCCCCTTTGGGATGTCCTTTTTTGTTGGTTTCCATTGACTGTAAACTCATTAAACTTAACTCAATGAAAGAGGAGGACTGAGGAGAAACTTAGGCAACCTTGAGATGTTGCACCTGTGTTACCATATGACTACTCTTCACTATAAAGATCTGTATATGAAGAACAAGTAGATTGTGCTGCTATATAGCAAAATGATGGAGTCCTATTTCTCCCCCCTAATAAAAATACTTTTGTCTTGAAGTTACCATAGCCAGCAAATATTTTAAAGTTACGTGAAAGCTTTTCACCACAATTTTATGGATTCATCTCGTAACAAGCAGAAATTGATTTTTATGCTGGTAGCTAACAATTTGCTGTGCTTAATATACTTGTTTTTGCAATTAATACCTTGAGTCCTGTTTTTTTTCCTTTTATTGGCTTCTAAACACGTAATTTTTTTTTTTTGGCGGAGGAGGGAGATAATACTTAATGATCAATTTCTAAGTATCAAAGCATGACTGTGAAATGGTAGCTTCTAATGCATATTCCACATCTGCAGAACTAAAAGGAATTAGCAAGCTATAAAAAGCAAATCTTCACTGCCTTCAAATCTGGCTAACATCTATCTGGTGTTGCCTTTCAATCTATATCCTGGACTTTCCCAATTGATCTGTAAATGTCTATATACGTTTTGCAAACAGAAATGCATAGCTCTAAGGTTAAGGGAATATCGTTGTTAATGATGCCCTTTAGAGCAGTTATTTCCTTCCAAGAGGTATTGGACTCCAAGCATTCCTATGCCATATGGATATATATATTACCTTCACTATGAAAATTCCACTATAAATATCACCACCACCTTTTCTTCTGACCTTTTGGTCAGAAGGTTTTAGATACTCTGCAAGATATTAAACTACGTATCAGTAAAATGGCTTGCAAGCTTTCTCATTATTTGAATGGGTTAATTCTGCTGCTTTCTATTTAGCTGTAACTGTTATTCTCCTTTATTTTGTTTTTAAATTTATGAATTATTCCAGTGACACAGAAGTAGAATGTTAATCTCGTTAAAATGATTAATACTTTGTTTTGTTTTGTTTTTTTGGGTTTTGGGGGTGGTTTTTGTTGTTGTTTTGTGTGTTGTTTTTTTTTTTTACCTGGAATCTCGGTCTATAAAAGTTCAACAACAACAAACTTCAGCTGGCTCAGAAAAGATGGTGCTGGGGACTTGAGACGTTCCCTTCTTTGCAGTCAGTCTTTTGCTACACGCTGTGGTGAGTCACGAATTGCAGGGATTGATAGAAGGGATAAATTACAGGTTCTTTATCACTCTCTTTGGCAAACGTGCATCTAGAACTTTTAACTCTATCTAGAAAAGGTGTTGGAAAAGATTGTGTCATTCATGTGAAACGCTTGTTTCTAATTGGGAAGATGTTCAGTGTCATAGCAAGATGACTGACTTTTTGGCTTCTGGTTCTTATGATGGTTGTTCAAAATACAAGGTCTGCTACAGACTCCTCTTGGTTCCTTCTGCTTCTCCACTTTTGCCTGTCTAGACCTGCTGCAGGTCACTCCACAGCTTTGCATCTAAATGTACCGTCACCTTATAGAAAATCATCTGAGCATGAGTGGTGGAACACATCTCATGGAGTTAGCCTATCTAGAAGATAAAGAAGATAAAATGTTCAGTTTTGGGCCCCTCACTCCAAGACAGACACTGAGGGGCTGGAGCATGTCCAGAGATGGGCAACGGAGCTGGGGAAGGGTCTGGAGCAGAAGTCCTGTGAGGAGCGGCTGAGGGAACTGGGGGTGTTTAGCCTGGAGAAAAGGAGGCTGAGGGGAGACCTTATTGCTCTCTACAACTCCCTGAAAGGAGGTTGGAGCCAGGTGGGGGTCAGTCTCTTCCCCCAAGTAACAGGTGACAGGACGAGAGGAAATGGCCTCAAATTGCACCAGGGGAGGTTTAGATTGGATATTAGGAAACATTTCTTCACCAAAAGGGTTGTCAGGCACTGGAACAGGCTGCCCAGGGCAGTGGTGGAGTCATCATCCCTGGAGGTATTTCAAAGATGTGTAGATGTGGCGCTTAGGGACATGGTTTAGTAGTGGACTTGGTAATGTTAGGTTAATGGTTGGACTCGATGATCTTGGAGGTCTCTTCCAACCAAAACGATTATATGATTCTGTGATTACCAGTTTCCCAGTTGGTTATTTAGCCTCCTTTTGCAATCAGTAGCTCTCACCGAGATGTGTATGAACAGTGAGTGTTTAGCTCATTTCAAAATCACGTTAGTTATGCAGCCAAGTCCTGGAAGTTCTGAGACCAGCCAGAGTTAAAAATAAATGTAGCCCAGGAAGCCAAATGATTGCTTGGGTCCTCTTGCTCCTGGGGTTCCTGTCGAGAACATCTCTCTTCTCCAACAAACTATCTTGCATCAGCTGATTAGGGTAACTGATGCTTGCATATTCTTACCTGATGTTTATAATTTGGGACCTTCCACTTAATCTTCCTTGGAGTGCTATAATAGAGAGTACTGACCTTGATCTACATTTGATTGGTACAAGAGGCTTAGAGAGCCACTCTGCCAGATACCAATTCTTCCTGAACACTAGCAAAAGTGATTAAACACTGAACTGTTCTTTGCCTGTATATGATCTGTGTGTTTCATGCTCGATACTTTTTTAATTCAGTCCTGATGAATTAGGTTTGATCTTTTTTTATTGTCCTTTTTATTTTCTTGTTCCTGAAGACGGTCTACTTGCTGTGTCTGGTGTAAAATGAGGATATAACTTCACTGTGAAATTCAATTATAGGAACATCCAGATCTTTTTTAATACATACCACTTTTCTCTTTTGAATGGTGTCCTGAATTGTTTAAATGTGTGTGTTATTGGTATAAAGGGTTGTGGCTTTGTCCAGTAAAGAGAATCTCTGTCAGCTGAAGTCGTAGAGACAGTGGAAGCGATGGATTGTGGCTTTTGCCTTTTAAGTCATCAAACATAATGATGGTCAAGATGACAACCACTCACTCCTAGGTTGGACAGCAAGTACTATTTCTATTTTCTTTTATTTCTCAGTCCCTAGTAACTTTTATCTGTTCTTCTTTTTTCCTTCTTCTTCTCTAGCAAGTTTTCAAGATTCCCGTCCATAAGTCATTGCAGGAAGGACATGCTGATTGAAAATTTGATAAATTACTTCTTGTAATATGATTTAGCTTTCCAAATGTTCTTCATTCCACCAGCATTTTTCTCCTCGCTTGCTCCATATGTTCACTTTCTGTCATCACCAGCTGTAAGAAATGTTTTTGGCTCTTGACTCCAAGATATGTCCACTTACAAGCACTGTCTTCTAAGCTGCACATTTGTTAAAATACAATCTTCATTTTTACTTTTTCTTTGCCAGTCATGCTGTTCATTTACCTGTGTGGCTTTGTAGCTGAATGTTCCACTGTTTACTGTTTGTGAGACAGCAATAAAGTCATTAGTAATCTCTGACTTGATTTAGAAAGGGCTTATTTGCTCTAGGTTTGTGGTGTTGTTTTTTTTTCTTTTAAAAATCTCACCTTCCTTCTGGTGTTGGACACTACCAGGGAAAGAGTCTAGGAGAGTTCAGCTTACTGTTGTGTAGCTTAGTCTGATAATATGCTACTAGTCATGATACTAGTCATGTCAAATATCTCAGTGACACTTTTCTATATAAAAATGAGTGTTTCCTCAAAGTACTTGGTTTCTTAAGACTCTTACCCTCTACTCGCGCACCTCCATTGCAGAGGTGGGTGCATTCCAGTGTTGCCATATAACTGGTTTGCCAAATGCTTTGAGCTGAACAGAATGATACAATTACCACACAATTAATCTGCATGTTGTGAATGAAGACTCCTATCAATTTCAATCAGCGTTCCTCTTATGAAACAAATGCAGAATATGGAACAGAATCCAGCACTGAGCATTAGCACTGTTCAAGAGGGCTGGGTTTTTTTCTTTTCCACCATCAGCTTGTCTCAGAAATAATACAGGGCTTGCTTATACTAAGAGATTATTGTATAAGTTCTAAGACTACAAGGGGTTATACTTTGTCCAAGTTTTAGAGAGCTCTGTTGGAGACACTTCTACATGTTTCAGTAACAGGTATGTACATGTTATTGAAACTTGTGTCTAAAAATCTCGAACAGGCTATTAGATTCCTCTACATAAAGAGCAGATTTTTTCTCTGGGTAAATTGCGAAGAAAGGGAATACTGATAAACAACAGAAAGAGGCTGCCTGTGAGAATGGGCAAAAAAGAGAGGACTAAAAAATGATAGGAAGAAATAAAACAAATCTATTTGAAAAGTAGTGATGGACTGAAAAGAGGTGGTAGCAAGGAAAAGGAAAAATAAGTTTTAATTTTTAGATGCTCACAGTATAAAAGTCAACTCTCCAGTAGAAATTTTTGATTCCTGAAGACTTAAGGCAGTTGCTTAGTGACCCACAAATGTTTTTGTCATAATTTTTTTTAGTTAGTCTTTACAAAAAAGCCTATACATATATTTCCTTTTTTCCCCAATATGCTGTAAATCCTTCGTCTTAAATTATTATGAGAAAATGTATAAATCAACTATTACCTTTTTATCTTTTTTGTTTTGCAAATGCAAAGTTAGATCTTTCTTTTGTCATAGTACTGCAATAGGTGAGTGATGAATCACTGACTCTTCAGCCTCTCTTGCCTAAGGTTACCTTATGAGGATTTTCCAGATCCCAGCCTAAAGGTGTCATAAGGTAGATTCCTGGCTCTCTTACTACTATATAGTTCCTAGCAGTTCGCATGCTACTAGTTGATGTATGCTTTTGTTGTGAGCACAATTCTGAGCAAGAAAACATGGAGTTCTTGTATAATTCAAGTATTATAGCTATAAGGGATTTTTTTTATACACGCTGTCAAACTGCTTTAGTGCACAGCAAGAGGGTGGAGAAACATATTTCATCTTTGGAAATCAAAGAAATGCACCAGTACTGTCTCTTCAGAGCGGAGAGGCGCACTTCTCTACTCATCAGCTATTCAGTAGGGGCTGCCATACACGTGGCTATGGGCATTGTATCTGTATGTGTCTTTATGTATCTACATACAGTTGAAAATCTTGAAGTGAATTGCATTTTTTTAAAAACTAGGGGGGTGGAGAAGTGGCGCAAACTGCAAGATTATTCAGATGAAGGAAAAGAAGGATATTAAGTATTGGAATAAAACAATGGTTTGAAATGCAGATATTTGCTTAGGCTGAAGACTCTTCTGTAGCTGATTTGGACCAGAGACTACATACTCAGTTTTGAAAATTCAATGAGAGTCCTTATCACTTAGCTGCTGAGTGCTCTGAAATATAGGTCGCTGCTGTGGTTTAACCTCAGCTGGCAACTAAGCACCACGCAGCCGCTCGCTCACTCCCTCCTGGTGGGGTGGGGGAGAGAATCGGAAGGGTAAAAGTGAGAAAACTCATGGGTTGAGACAAAGACAGTTTAATAGGCAAAGTAAAAGCTGTGCATGCAAACAAAGCAAAACAAGGAATTCATTCACTGCTTCCCATGGGCAGGCAGGTGTTCAGCCATCTCCAGGGAAGCAGGGCTCCATCACGAGTAGTGGTTACTTGGGAAGACAAACACCATAACTCCAAATGTGCCCCCCTTCCTCCTTCTTCCCCCAGCTTTACATGCTGAGCATGAGGTCATACGGTATGGGATATCCCTTTGGTCAGTTGGGGTCAGCTGTCCCAGCTGTGTCCCTTCCTAACAAGCACTGCTGAGCAATAATGAAAACATCCCTGTATTATCAACACTGCTTCCAGCACAAATCCAAAACATAGCCCCATACTACGTAGAAAAATAGCTGAATTGAATGTCTGTCATCTTGTTTTGACAAGGAATTTCACTCTCAAATACTCCCATCTCTGCTATTAAGGGTATTCTGTACATGCCATGAAAGATTTGCTGGTGTCCCAGTGGTTGCTGCACTCACCTGGGATAGGGGAGACTGGTTCAAGCCTCTGCAGTAAATGAGGCTGAGAATGGGCACTAATATGTCCCCCACATTGTGGTAAATGCTTTAAGTGCCTCTTCTGAAATAGGCATTTATTTCAACCTTAGAAGACCTTAAATTTTATCTCTGTAGACTAAGAAAATGTTCACAGCCTAGAAAAATAATTCATCACCCGACTAGACATCTGAACAGTCTGCCTCTCTGTTCTGACTAGAAAAATATGATCTGAATAGTTGCTGTGGGTTGGAGTTTCCAAGCACAGTGAGCAAGGCTAATCTAAATGCCTTAACCTCTCAGTTTAGGAACTTACTACTCTTTGGCGGGAGCCCAGCTAACCCTGCCCCTTTTGAATTTACTGTGTTAATAGTATTGATTCAGCTAAGTGTGGTTAGTGCCACAGGTGCCATCTTGCTTCTCCTAAGTGAACCTAGAACACAAAAATTCAAGGGAGTGAGCTCTTCTGCTAGAAAGAACAATTACTTACTGTTGAATTTATACCCTTTCGTAAGAGAAAGTTTCCAGAAGTAGGATCAAAACAGGAAAGCATTTTCAGGTTGGCAAGAAGCAGACAACCAAATAGCAAGTCAATTCTTTTAGCCCCTTCTTCAGAGTTTATTTTTCTTCTTCAGTGCTAAATATGTTAAATGGCAGGCTTTCTCCAGCTTCCATTAACGGATTTTAAATGGTGTCATTAGCAGAAGGGGAGGTCAAGGAAAAAAAAAAAACCGTAAATGAAAGCTATCTTAGCTCAAAGCTCCAGGTAACAGCATGTTACAGATGAGAAACCCTATATAAAGTGTCCCCAGATTACTGAGCAAAGAAGTAACCCAGGACAGAAGGGAGCATCCTGAACTGGGTGTGTTAAGTGAAGTTCTGTTTACTACCCAAATCTTCTTTCTCCATGTCTATGTCTAATGGCTGAGTTTACTCCCATTGCAAAATGTCGGAAGGATGATAACCCCACTTTTTTAAGGGAGAATCAAATCGGTTAAACACTGGCAAGGATGCTGACATTCTTTTAATTACAGCAAGTAGGCAAAGACAATTAACTAGGGAAAGAAAAAATTGTTGGCTTCTAAGGAACATTCAGTAAAGCTGTGTGGCATTTTCTGACAATAACTCACGTTGTTAAACAGCTTGTGGTACTGGATAGCTGGAACTTTCCAAAGAGATGTGCCAGTTTCCATGGAAGCCTCCCTAGATGACCTCTCATTCCAGATTCATACTAGAACAACCCATTTCGCAGTTGTTACGGTGCTCACCAGGGATTCAGCAGATGCAGATTTGCCAAGAGAAGCGCAAGGATAGATAAATTCCAAAGATTACAAACTTGTCCAAATTAAATGAGTGAGAGGGAATTGGAGACCAAAACAATTGTGTAAATACAGTCATATATAATAATATTTTAAGATACAGAAATATTTTAAGAACCTGATTAAATCTGCAAACTATCAAGCTGATGGATATTGAAATAAATATTTAAAGAAATTTATTTACTCGTGTGTGTACTAGAGTACTGTGTAATAGCCAAATTCGGATTGTTCAAGGCATAATGAGAATGTTTCTTGTGCCAAAAATAATATTAACAAAGTTGAAAAAGTAAGTCTTGCAAACAAATTTGTTTTCATTTTACACATGGGAAATGAGTCAGGGATTAAATTGCTTCCCAAAATTATGCAAGAGTAGCATTGATGCTAATTGAACTAAAATGTGAAAGCACCAACTCTGAAGCAGGATCACCCTTGGCTCAGTACCTTTCTAAACCAGCAGGCGATAGGAAACAGTGCTCCCATTCCATGCTTGTTTGGTTAATGTATTTCTCAGAGGGGGGGAAAAAAACCAACAACTATGTTTCACACCTTTGCAAGTCAGCAAATTGAAAAAAAAAAAAAAAAAAAAAAAGTATTTCAGGTTAATCTTCCCTATAAAAAGTTCCAGAAAGGATTCTGTATTGATCTCATTTTTTTTAGTTTGAAATAAAACAAAAACTTTCTACAAACTGAAAATACTTCCTTTTCATCCGTCTTTGAAAATAGCTGAAATGGAAAATATTCAGCAAGTTTGAGACTTTTTTTTAGTCTGTTTCTTAAACGAATTAGTCAATACTGACATCCAATAATTTCAGTTCTGCTGAGAATTTTGGGGGGAACGGGCAGGGAAAGAAATAGCATTTATCAAGCTGTTGGCACACGTGTCCTATTCAAACAATTTGTAATAATAAAACTTAGTCTGAAAGAAACTCAATTTTTCCTCATCCTGTGTAGTCAACTGATGTATTGCAACCTTCTCAGTTTTATATACAACCTGGAAAATCAAGGCTTTCCTTTTACATATCCTTTATTTCAGGAGTCAGGGTAAAAGATGTTCAGTATGATCCCATGAATCTCTTGGTAGGCGTTGAGCTATAGAAATTTAAGACTGAAAGTCTTAAGCACCAAAACCCAGAAACAACTCTATAATAACTATGTATTTAAGAAGATCTGAAATCATTAGACCTTCTCCAACCACTGTTACAGCACTAGAATTCTTTCCTGTGAGAGGCATCCAGATGGCAACCTAAAGAAAGACTAGTTTAGATTCCAGAACCTTACTTCAAGATGTCAGAATTTAATACATAAAACATAGAGTAGGAGCTGAAAGGCTTCATTTATGAATGCACTTTGTAAGCATCTCCATCAAAATGGTTTTCTGGAATTTTGGGAGGGGAAAAAAGCCATATTCCAGTTGAAGTCATTAAGTGAGTTAGTTGAATTACTTACTGACAAAAGAGATGCAGGATGGAAACTGTCTTACTAATTGGACAGATTAGAATGTAAAAGTCCTAGTCTTCACAGGATAGGACAAATATAATCTAAAACCAATGGGGACTTAAATTAAAAGTACTTTCATACTTGTCATGTTATTCAGTTGAAATCCAGCAAAATCAGGCCCTTAATGATACGATAAGAAGTAAATATTAATGTATGCTTTCCAGATCAAAACATTTTAAAATAGAAGATCAGTAGACAACTGAGTCAAAGCTGCTTTATAAATCAGTCTAAGTCGAATTAAGTTTGACTGGATTAGCCAGGGAAAAAGGGAGGGGGGAAAAAAAACCCCTGTTGATGTATTGCTAAGTGAATGCAGATATGTTACTTTCCAGTTCAGTGTTTTTAAACCAGAAAAGGTTTTTTAGACAATAACTTAATGTTCTGACATATTCCAGAGATGCTGGCTTGCATTTTACATTAGACTATTAGTATCGCTTTTGTATATTGTGTGTGTGTCAATGTACCGTCTGCCTGTATGCGCAGCTTCCTTCTCCTTGTCTAAAACTTCTGAGTTTGTTGGCTTATTTCTGCCAACGTGGGAGAGTGAGAATTAAAAATAATAATAATAATAATAATTAAAAAAATCTACTTATTCTCTTAAGACAAATAAAAATATTGCTGAATAAATATTGGGGCTCACTCAAGATCTATATTACAGTACCTGATGCTTTCCCCTTTGTATTAGTGAAGAACCTACATGGAGGAGGGAAGGGGAGGGAGGAAAGGATTTGGACAGAGATACGGTGAGCATGCTAACGGCACGCAGAACTTCCATCAGGTCTTGCACGGGGATAGTTCACTAGTGACTCATTCACAGGGAAAGGAAGAAAGGTTTAATCATTTTCACAGCTTGTGAAACTTTCTTCTCTGGTAACATGAAGTGGAAGTGTTATATCTTCAGAAGGCATCTTCCCTCATTTCTCTGCTCTCCACTTAGATTAATCCCAATCATTTGAGAGTTTGAGCTTCTACAAAACATTTTTGCTGGGATTCAGTTCAAGGGGTGCTACAATGCATGTCTTAAAATATTTTCCCATTGTTCATTGGGACTTACCTGCCACTTTGATGCATGCTGGGCAGTAATTAATCATGTATTTTCCCAGTGATTTTCATGTGTGTCATTGCAACGTAGCTGTGCATATGGCATAAATTCCAATTCTTAGTGAGCAATAAATGGGGAGATGACCTAGAAAGAGACAGTAGGAAGAGAAGGATTTTCTGGTTTTAGAGAAAATATTCAGTTTATCCTTACTATTTTTATCCACTGCTTATGTAAATAGGAAATGTCTTTTAAGATTGCAAAGAAAAGAATTTAAGGTTGTGGCAATATGGGCAGAGTAAAGCTTTGCTGTTTAAGATGGGCCTGTGGCTTTCTTGCTGTGCAAGCAAAGCTGTGCATCTGATATATATTTTGAAGCACTATCCATAATAATCTGCTCCACTGCAGCTACCACAAAAAGCCCTCCAAATCAACACCTCTTTATCTATTAATTTGCACTGCAGCAAATTAATAGAAGAGCTTGGCACGTGGATTTTGGTAGGGGAGTGTTTAGAAGAACAAGGATTCTTTTTTTGTTCTTTCTGTGGATATGAGCAGACGCAAAAAAAGTGAATGGGATGTTTTAATTATTCTCATGATAAACATCTTCCTGTAAAAGTTAGGAAGTTTGTTGGATAGAAAATTTGTATTTGCAATGTATTTTAGCAATGCAGTGAATTTTCTTATTGCATCAGTCCAACTTGAGATGTAAAGCTTCTGAAAATGCTGGAGGCACGGGAATAAAACTATTTTTATTGGTTTTGGTGTTCCTGTTTTATCAGGACAAGAATGGGAATTTGGAGAAAAAAAAGTTATGCAGAAACTGCTTGCTTATTGACACAAAAGTATGTGTATTTCAATAATGGAAAAAAGTTATTTAATAATAAATAAAATAATTCCATAGCAAAACTTTCTCTTAGCACACAGAATGTACTGCTGGGTGTTTTTATGAAAAAACCATGAAGTCTTTCCATCTTATAGTTAACCAGTTACCCAGCATTGAAGACAGATCTCTGCTATGTACTGCAGCTAATTAAAGTGGGGTTTGGTTTGATTTCCTGAAGGAACAAGACATACCTATATGCTTCCTTTGCAATAACAACTTATGGATTCTACCTATTTTAACCAAATTTAGTAGACATGTTAAAGGCAAGATGTTCCTACAGGCTTTAAGTAACTAGGCAATGGTGTAACGGACAGAGACGATTCTCATGGCCTTCACTTCACTACAAGAAAGGTCATATGATTATCTAATTGCTTTATTAGAAATCAGGAAATATGCTGGTGAAAAAAGTTATTACTGTCCCAATCATGAGAAAAGAGTAAATTAGATTTTGCAAATTATTAATCATATGAAAATCCAATGCTGGAATACAAAATCAGGAAAGCAAGCTTCACGAATGCTCCTTGGTATTAATATATTTGAAAGAATGGGACGAGCACTGAAAATAGTGTCAACATTGGTGGCTTAAAAGGAACGTTATCACACGGAGCCCAGAAGCAATATGCAAGAGATTAAATGTTATAGTATTGGTGTTTAACAAAGCTGTGTTTTCAGAGGAAAAGAGAAGCTTGAAAGATGTGTGGTATTTGGATACCTACCTCAGCATCATGTTTCAGCTAAAAGTGGATGTTTCAGGAAAAGAGGAGGAATCAAGCTATCATATATAGTACTCCCAAAAGTTCTCCCTGCTTGTAACTATTTTTTCAGTCAAGTTCTTCCAGAGAACACGATGGTTTCTGTGTTTGTAGCAATCCTCACTAAACTTTTTGTTCAAAACCTTGTACAAGCTCTACTGGAGTCTTTGTAAGCTTCTAACATCTATAGCCTTCTTTAGAAGGGATTCCCCAGCACAGGTGAATACACAAAAGTCATACTTCTGTTTTCTTTTTTCTTCTTCCTGTTAACTTTGGTTAATCTATGGTCATTAGTTCTACTGTGGAAGGATCCAACATCAGTCTTTCCCTATTCATCTTCTCCTTGTCACTCATGATTTTATACCTTTTTATCATTTACTGCCTCAGTTATCATTTTCTGATATAAGATGGTGTAATTATGACACCGTACCTCTGATACATCCTCACTGTTATTCTTTGCCTCTTTCCCGGTCATCTGGTACTGTTCCTGGGATGGCAGACCATACCCATGTAGTTTTTGAGATAAATGTAAGCTCTAGATTTATATAATGCCCTAATGCTGTTCTCTACTCCTTTTCTGATTATACTGTACTTAATTTTCTGTGGACGCTAATAACACTCTAAGCTTAAGTCCAAGAGTTTATTCTTCATGAGGAAAAAATTTTTGTATCAAAGCTAATTTTAATTTTCTCTAAAACTTACTTTATTTTTTTCAATACTATTTGAAGCTATGGGAGGGAGGAAGGGATGGGGGTTATTTTTGGCCTTCAAAGGTAGTTTCCTACCAATGTAGTAACTGTGGCTTAGAAAAACCACTAAATAAACCAATTGTTCTGATGATGTCAAAATGTTTTGTTTAAGCTTCTAATATAATATTAAATGGCTAAGTTGTCATAGAATCATTTAGGTTGGAAGAGACCTTTGAGATCATAGAGTCAAACTGTTAACGCAGCACTGCCAAGTCCACCACTAAACCATGTCCCTAAGCACTACATCTACATGTCTTTCAAATCCCTCCAGGGATGGTGACTCCAGCACTGCCCTGAGCAGCCTGTTCCAGTGCCTGACAACCCTTTTGGTGAAGAAATGTTTCCTAATATCCAATCTAAACCTCCCCTGGTGCAACTTGAGGCCGTTTCATCTTGTCCTATTGCCTGTTACTTGGGAGAAGAGACCAACACCCGTCTCTCTACCCCACTTCCCTCAGCCGGTCCTCATAGGACTTGTGCTCTAGACCCTTCCCCAGCTTCGTTGCCCATCTCTGGACACGCTCCAGCACCCCAAGGTCTGTCTTGGAGTGAGGGGCCCAGAACTGAACCCAGCACTCGAGGTGCGGCCTCACCAGGGCCGAGTACAGGGGGACACTCACCTCCCTACTCCTGCTGGCCACACTATTTCTGATACAGGCCAGGATGCCGTTGGCCTTCTTGGCCGCCTGGGCACACTGCTGGCTTGTATTCAGCTGGCTGTCAACTGGCACCCCCAGGTCCTTTTCCATCTGGCAGCTTTCCAGCCACCCCTCCCCAAGCCTGTAGCGTTGCCTGGGGTTGCTGTGTCCCAAGTGCAGGACCCGGCACTTGGCCTTGTTGAACCTCATACCATTGGCCTTGGTCCATCGATCCAGCCTGTCCAGATCCCTCTTTAGTACTTTCCTGCCCTCCAGCAGATCAACACTCCCTCCCAACTTGATGCGATCTGCAAACTTACTGAGGGTGCACTCGATCCCCTTGTCCAGAGCATTGATAAAGCTATTAAACAAAAATGGCCCCAATACTGAGCCCTGGGGAACACCACTTGTGATTGGCCACCAACTGGATTTAACTCCATTCACCACAACTCTTTGGGCCTGGCCATTCAACCATTTTTTTACCCAGCAAAGAGTACACCCATCCAAGGCATGAGTAGCCAGTTTCTCCAGGAGAATGCTGTGGGAAACGATGTCAAAGGCTTTACTAAAGTCTAGGTAGACAACATCCACAGCCTTTCTCTCGTCCACTAAGCGGGTCACCTTGTTGTAGAAGGAGATCAGGTTAGTCAAGCAGAACCTGCCTTTCATAAAACCATGCTGACTGGGCCTGATCGCCCGGTTGTCCTGTATGTGCCACGTGATGGCACTCAAGATGATCTTCTCCGTAACCTTCCTGGGCACTGAGGTCAGGCTGACAGGCCTGTAGTTCCCCAGATCCTCCTTGTGGCCCTTCTTGTAGATGGGCGTCACATTTGCTAACTTCCAGTCAACTGGGACCTCCCTGGTGAGGCAGGACTGCTGGTGAATGATGGAGAGCAGCTTGGTGAGCACTTCTGCCAGCTCCCTCAGCACCATTGGGCGTATCCCATCTGGCCCCATAGACTTGTGTGTGTCTAAGTGGTGTAGCAGGTCACTGACCATTTCCCCTTGGATTACGGGGGCTTCCTTCTGCTCCCCGTCCCTGTTTTCCAGCTCAGGCTGCTGGGTATCTGGAGAAGAACTTCCCTTGCTCTTAAAGACTGAGGCAAAGAAGGCATTAAGTACCTCAGCCTTTTTCTCATCCTTTGTCACTATGTTTCTGCCTGCATCCAGTAAAGGATGAAGATTGTCCTTAGCCCTCCTATTGTTGTGAAGGTATTTCTAGAAACGTTTTTTATTGTCTTTTACGGCAGTAGCCAGATTAAGTTCAAGTTGCGTTTTGGCCCTTCTTATTTTCTCCCTGCATAATGTTATGGCCTCTTTGTAGTCCTCCTGAGTTGTCTGGCCCTTCTTCCAAAGGTGATAAACTCCTTTTTTTCCTGATTTCCAGCTGAAGCTCTCTGTTCAGTAAGGCCAGTGGTCTTTCCCAGTGGCTCATCTTTTGTCACATGGGGATGGCCTGGTCCTGTGCCTTTAAGATTTCCTTCCTGAAGAATGTCTAGCCTTCCTGGACTCCGTTGTCCTTCAGGGCTGCCTCCCAAGGCACTCTGCCAACCAGTCTCCTAAACAGGCCAAAGTCTGTCCTCTAGAAGTCCAAGGTGGCAGTTCTGCTGATCCCCCTCCTTACTTCTCCGAGAATCAAAAACTCTATCATTTTGTGATCACTATGCCCAAGATGGCCTCCAACCATCACATCACCCACAAGTCCTCTGTTCGCATTCTGTATATCTCATTCTCTAGCAGAAAGCTGGGAATAGAGTGAAAATGGATTTAAACAGTAAGATCTGAAAATTATTTCCCCCACCCTGAGGTATCAAAATTTAAAAAATATATTTTAGCTTTTATTTTGAAACTGAAATATTAAAAAAAAAGGTTTTATTCTGATTTTTTTAAAATTTACAAAGCTTTTCTGGCCAGGTACACGATCTTACTCTGTGGAACTGGGCACAAAGAAATCTGTAACAATGACGCGCACAGTCCCTTTGGAGAAGTGACAGGAGAAAGCGTAAAAGTTTACTCAATACCCAATGAGACAAGCCAAAGCACAAAAACAGACGCAGTCACTTAGGGATATCAAGAGTAACAAGTAGATTAATGCTAGTAGAAAGGCCAATAAAGTATCTAGTTAATATTTAGAAGAGGGGCAAAATAGCGGGTTGATATGCTGGTATGGCTTAAGTCTAGGGGCAAAAAAACCCCCAACACATCATTGGGTTATTATATATAGCCAGCCACTGAGAAACACACAAGCCCTCAGCACAGGATACATTAACACTTTCTAATTGTAATTTAGAGGCTTTTAAACATCTGTGCCCAATAAACTTCATTCTAGGTACTTAAGAGGTGACAATGATCTCTGAAGCAGTTCAGGTTTGGGGAATAGATGAGGTATCAGAGGACTGGTAAAGTGAGAATTTGGTGTTGATCTTTAAAAAGAGAAGGGGGGGAGGAGAGGAAATCTTGGGAGTTGCAGATTGATCAGCTTCAGATTACTTCTCAAAGAAAAACAAAGTAGAAAAATAAGCTATTCATATCGCTAACAAGAAAACAAGGAGATGAATAATGGTTATGGATTTAGGTCAATTGATCCAGTTTCCTTCTACAACACACTAATATGTGCTGTAGACAAAGGAGAGTGTCCAAAACAGCAGTTATGTTAGCAGCAGTTTTCACCTTTTAGTAAGTAATGATAACAATTTTAGTAAATCTTTTCACCTGACATTCTCATAACCAGCCCAGGGATCCAATCCATACCCTAAATATAATTTGAAATATGCCAAGATGGATACAAAGCTATCTTGAAAAACATATGGAGAGTAGTTATCAGAGATTTATTGTCAAAACAGAAGAATATATTAAGAGAAGTTTCCTAGAGTTCTTGGATTTGATATCAGTCAATAGTATAGTCAGTTTTTTAGAAGATAGATCATAGCCTATGGTCACTAGATTTTCATAGCTGCAGGTACACTGAAAGAAAGAACACAAGTTCGAAAGGATTTTGCCAATTTTAAGATACAGTCTGAAAATGTTTAAAGGATGCTACTCACAACAGAAAAATGCAAGGTTTTACTCTGACACACAAATAATGAGTGAAAAAAATCTGAGTCAGCAAAACGTTAAGATTTAATCCCGTGTGACATCATTCTGGTTTAGGTGGTGTATTTCAGGAAGGACATAGCACACTTGAGTCTGGGGAAGAATAGGGGTCTGGAAGCCATAAACTATGAGGAGGGACAAAGTGACCTGAGACTGTTGTAATTAAAATGTGATAGAGAATATAAAATCATCAATAGTACAGAAAAGGTGATTATGGGATGATTATTTAACTTTATTTTTTCATGTAACGAATTTCTAAATGGCAGAACTTTACAGGATGTTATGCAAGCCAAAAGCATGAACAGGTTTAAGAAAAAAATAAAAGTCTTGAAAGTAATGTCAGGAAGCTCCGGACTGCAGTTGCTGAAATTTTGGGGAATAATACGAGGGAGGTCTTTCTTTCCATATCCAGTTTTCACAGGATTTTTCTAACCCATGTGTCACTGACTGCTGTTGAAAATAAAATATTATGGTAGTTGGCTGTTTGGTCTGACGCAGTCTGGTTATGTAGATGTTTCTATGCTCTTAAAAGGGAGTTAGAGGGGTGGGGTGCAGTAAATATAGTATCTTATATGTGGCCATGTAGAAGAAGAATGTTTTCCCTGCTCATCAGGCATTGATTGCAAAGCAGTGACTTAACTTGGTGGCTAGGAAAACTCATGCTAGGCAATTACAGGGGGGAACCACTAAAAATGAAGGGCTAGTATAATGAATTGCGAGAAAATATGCAGCTTTGCCACCAATTTTGGAGATTTTTGAGAACAGGTTAGAAAGATATCTGTCATGAAGAATTGCAGGTATAGTTGATCCTGCTTTGCAGGAGGATAAACAGCAAAATTTCTTGAGTCTCTTCAATCCCATCAACCTGTGATGAATGTCTCAGTCTCAGAGAGAACAGATCACAGCTAGTGTAATCAAAACCTCAAAATTTAGGGGATTTTCAGTGAGATGAGAACTGAGTGATGACTCTTGTCAAATCTGGCTCTGGTCAGCATGCCAGTTGGCAAAAGTATTGGCAGAGCTCAGGTCCCCTTTTGACACCAAAATGGATAGCTGGATTTTTCTGAAGTGTCAAGTTGTTTGATACCAAGCTCTGTTGATGAACTTTAGTTTCAGGATGTGAAGTGTTTGGCACTAAGCAATTTTAGAGTCAGATGTGAAGTATTATAACCAGCTGACGTATAAGATCTTTCTATGCTCCTTGAAATGTAAAAAGAATTAGGAATGTTAAGTTCTGCACATTGTCTCTGTCTTACATTGGAGTAATACAGGTAGTAAGACTCTACTCACAAATTCCCATTTTCTTCCAAAATATGTATCACATATAGATTATTTAAAAAGAGCCCCAATTAAATTTCTCCCCCTTTTCCTGAGGATTTCCTTTCTGTCTATACTTACATTCCAACTGAGCCAAAGGCAAAAATTAAGTAAGGCTGAAGATGGATGTCAGTGGTACACACCTGTGTTAACAGAGTACAAAAATATACTTTAGTGCATTATAGAATCTCACAGCATAGGAGTGTCAGCAGGAGAATACTTCAGATTAGTTCTGTAGATTCTTAACTCTGCCAATGTGAATTTGGTGTTTGCTTTGAATTTTACTAGCCCCGAAAGATTAAATAATATTTTTAACTTTTGGAAAGCAGGGATTTTATTATAAAACCTGCAGAGGAAATAAACATAGAAATATTCACCTAGGGCCTGCTCTAATTCACATGAAAGCCAAGACAAAAGCTTTTATTGTCTCTGCTACAAGTTGGCTTATTACATACAGTTTAGTAATTTTCTGAGTCAATTAGAGTGGGGCTACTGTGCCCCTAGGGAGGCTCATCGTGAAGATGCAGTTCAGGAGAATGTCTCCCTGGTGGATTTCCACTCCTTCTTCTGAGTTTGGCTGTGTGGAACAGCTACTGATGTAGCTACCTTCGTTTTTCTCATGTCATGTTTTACATCTGTCCTAAATCATGCTTTATCTTTTGCTTGCATTTATTTAAGATTTTGTGAAGGTGAATCTTGCCTACTACTGATAATACCAGCATAGACTAGAAGGATATCAGGGTTGCTCAGTTTGTTGCAAGAAAACAAACTGCTGGATCTATGATCTTAAACAACCAACCAACCACCAACCAAACCCCCCCCCCCATCAAACAAACAAAACTCCACAAAACCAAAGACATCCCCTCCCTCCAAATAAATAGATAAAACCCCACCATTGCGTTCATCTCTCTATAGTATTTGCAAATATTTATATGTCTCATGCTTGATCCACCTATGTATGTAAAGTTTTGGAATAAATGTCATGTCATCCTCTTTCTACCACTATGTGTTAGGGAATCTTTAAGCAAAAAGTAATAATGACTTTGGAAAACTTTGTAGTGGGGACAATCCTGTATGTAGTAGATAATTAGTTTGATATTTGGGGAGTATGGACATTTCATTATTATAATGTATTATCTCAAGTGATATATTTATCCCACAGGTTACTCAATACCAGATCATAGTCATAGCTCGGATAATAGTTACGATACACGGTCGCTGCATGATCACTGCCGTGTTTTCTAACAGACTGCACTGTGCTTCATATGTGCTGTGCACTGGGCACAGAATGTGCTGTTTCATTTAGGATCAAAGTTGACAATCACATCTCTGTACTGCGCAGGAATGATTACCAACTCCAGCCCCTTATTGCTGGCCAGAATAATTAGGACTGACCACTTTATTGTGAACACTGTAAAAAGTAATGTCTCGAGGAAGTATGTCAGTGTATAGCAAACTCAGCAGAAGGTACCCTGATGTTGCATTTGAAATATAGATGTAATCTGCAAAATTATATGACAGGAAAAATATTTGAGTACAAAATGTTGTAACACTGCGGAAAGTAGATGGCTGGCTTACCTCTCAGTAGAATATTTCCTAAGTTTCTGAATTTTTCACATCTTCAAACAGCTAGACTAGAATGTTCCTCTGCAAAAATGATGTATCTATACACTATTAAAAATACTTGGGAAAAGTTTTGCAAAAGCAGAGAGTGGCTTTCAAGAAATACCTGCAGTTCTTTCATTTCCTCAAAGATTTGAATTCTGCAGGGCTTCAAATCTTCATATGCCCTTGTCTAACCTGAGAGAGGCAAACATGTTTAGCTCACTAATGTGGGCCACGCTGCGTATGAAGGTGGTAGGTGGTTTTCTGTTACCAAGTTAACCTGAAGTAATAAAATGCATGCCAGATTGCACACAGGTGCTCTCTGTTCCCTTACCGACCCTTGTAAGAGTCAGTTCTTCACCGGCCGAGGAGAGAGGCAAGGATGTTTAGCATAGAATTGCCAAGGGAATGTATTCTTTTGTATTTTAGGTATGAGCATAGCGGAGCCGCAACCTCATGCATGGGGGACCTCGATACAAAGGAAAGAAGAATTTATATATGTTGCACTACAGTTGTGTAGACCAATCAAATGACTCATGTTAAGGGGTGGGTTAACCAGTTACTATTGTTCATGTAATCAGTATGTACTTGTCCTACGCAGGATCAGTACATGCTTGTCCCGTGCAGGTGGTGTGGATGTATGGCCAGTGGTGTGTTAATCTTCATTGTTCTAAGCCAATATCCCATATGGGTGGCAGGGTTTATCCTGGATTCTGGTCAGTCGTGGTTCTGGCCGTGGTTATGTGCCTGCTTTCACTGAAGGGTAAATCTTCTACTGTTTTGTCATTGGTATGGGGTGTTCTCAGCTGGTAAGAGCTGGCTTAGTTTGGGTCTTCAGGTCTCGTTGACCCCGAGGTAAAAGCTCATAGTCTCAGGTAGCCTTTGTTTTTCTAAGTAAGTAGTATTGCAGTTAACATCTTGTCTTTCACACCCTCAAGATAAGCACTGTGCTTCTGGCTGAATTTGACACCACCCCCCCTCATACCCCACCCCCCTACTCCCCCCCACCCCCCCAAAAAAAGGGGGGGGGAGAAAACAAAAACCAAAACAACAAACCACCAAAAAACCTTCCAGTGCATAGCTGCTGTTTGGAAGCAATGATGGGCAATAACCCTTCAGGTAGTCTACAAATCTAATTTTTCTTCTAGCCTTAATACATAAGAAAATAGTAAAAAAACTTTGTTTCAGTTCTTCAGATCCTTCAAAGAGCTTTTGGGGAGCCTTGCCTACCAGACAGAAGATGCATGATAAACATGGTCCGAGTAGAGTTCAGAAACAATCCTGACAGAAGGCTTAAGGCTTATAGGCTTAAGCTTTTTTTCATATTCTATCAAAACTACAAATAAAATTTTAGAAGTCTGTGAAGAATGTTGGAATAAATCTTTGCACATCAAAATCTGAGTTTTTTAATCTGAAAAGGCATGAGTTCATCTAAAATCTGTTAACATGTATGAGAGAAACTGTCCCTGTAAGAGACAAGAACTAGCTTTCAAGTTAGTGAATGCTTCACTGCAAGAGAAACACACCGACCATTCCCCTCTTATTACAAAACCTTTGCCAAGGTTTTTAGTTTAATAATATACTGAGGTTTAACTCCTGCAGGAATTTTTGGTGAGACAGCCACGTTAGCCTGGGATGTATGAGAATCAGACTTTTACAGCTCTATTCCTTCTGACATACAGGGGTAAATTGTCTTTTAAACTAAACTAAAGATGGAAGTGGTGGCTTGATCCTGGGTCTCCTGTTTCACTGCTGTCACCTTATCCACTGAACTGGAGGTGGGTGCAATTCTCAGCTAGTGTCAGACAGTCGCTGTGTAGCAATCTACGTTTGAGCAGTCCCTGTAAGTGCCATTTACATTAAATGACAGAAATGGGCTTTCTTACACTGTTGTAAGGCAGTGTGACTTGTACCCTTAAAGTACATCTTTTTTCCTTGAATAAAAGGAGAACCAAGAATGACTACCTCAAATGTAAACCAGCTACTTGGTTCAAATTAATCCTACTAAATTTGTCTGATAAAAATACATTTCTACATCTACTTCTATATTTTATGGGGACGTCTCCATGAAAATGTTATGTGTCTTTGAAGCGAGTGACGTGACCTCCAGTGGGTATAGCTGTACAATGAATGGTGCTGAAGCCGTATAGAAGAATTTCTCCCTTTCAGCATCAGATGCTGGTGGCATTTCTCTACCGTTTCCCCAATACCCGTACTACCTATAGCATGTATAATTAGCTTGGGCTTTCTGACAGCCTTTAAGATAACAAATGTTTGTATGCTATGGCTGTGGCGGTTTGTGCCAAATAGCTAATGAATCTTTTGTTTCTCTTGCAGTATATATTCTCCAAGGTATTTGAGTGTCAGTCTCAAAGCTGTATATCAAATGCACGTTTATCTTAGTTGCTTGCGTATACAGCTCTGGTCACTGTGTAAACATTTGTACTGAAAGAGGACATACAGTACCAGAGAGTTCATAACAGGAGAAGTAACCAATTTATTGACTTGAAACCGAGGCTAGAAAAGTCAAGTGGGGAAAAGAGACTCTTTAAGATAGTTTTACATTTAAAGAAAAGTAATGACAAATGAATATTGCAGTATTTTACCAAATGTTTGTCTAGCTCACTGCGACTGACCAACAAACCCCTGCAATGGAAGAAGGCTCAGAGGAGATGGGCAAGGGTGAGGTGCCCATGAAGCTCAGGCAAATAGTGCAGGATGGGACTGACCACAGTTGTTGCAAAGAAGCTGACTTTATCTCACACAAAGGGGTCTGACGAGTGGCCTTTGGTTTAGATAAACAGCTATCAACAGCTGAGGGATCGACTGGTGGTGTAAGTATTTCTCCCTGATCTCATTAAAAGAGTATGAATGTCTCACTGAGTTGGCCAGACCAGCATGGAGGGAGTGAATATGTGTCTCAGCCCAACATAAAGTATAAAAACTGAACAGCTAACAAAAGAATTTCAAAGAGAGCAATGGGCTTGAGCTGACTTCAACCCTTATACTCCTTCCCAGTGATTAGGGATGCCCAGTGTTGTGACGGTGAGCATATTTTAGACGTCGGTAATAGGAACCACCTTAGTATCGTGATTGAACTGTGTATTACACTTAGCAATATATAGCAATTGCAACTTACATTTGTATGGTGGTTTTGGTATATTTTCTATCAATGTGCTAAATCAGAAATCTCATGTAACATCAACTGCCTTTAAGTCAATTTTATATTAAACATTACATCATCCATGTGTGGAGTATCTTAAAGAACTTGGTCAGAGTATTGGACTCTAAACCTTGCTAACAGTGAGCATCATCAGGAGAGTCTAGTTTGTTTTCACAAAATGCATGCTCTCATTTAACCATAGAAGATGTAGCTTTATGTAAGGATTGTATCGTTGAGTTCCTGTGGCTTGTGTTGGAGGTCATAGATCAAATAAGAAAGGACATTTTTTAAAAAATGCGTCACTAATGGTCTTTGTAAATAGGTCCTCTTAAAAATAAAGGTTATATAGTCTATGTATGCTTATATCCCCACTATTATTCACTGAATACCTTAGAGTTCTTTTTTGTTTGTCCTTGCAGTACCATTCATCTAAAGAAAAAAAAAAAATTTCCTTTTACAGACTGGCATGTCAGGCACAGAGTAGCTGGGTCCACATTTGTGGGATGTACCTGAGCCTGTTCAGATGTTACAAGCAGTATAACCTCATTAACAAGGTACTCCAATCTGTCACTACTCGGCTATGATACGGGGTTTGAATTGTCAGTGTACAGCAATACCTTTTATCATATTTGAGCTAGATCAATATTTTTGTAAAACACTGCAGAGGGCCATGTTGGCACTCACCATATGACTTGCCAGAGATACCAGTGGATACCTATAGTGCAGGAGAAATCCAAATGCAGGTCCCTCCAGCCCTAAGCTCTCCTTCCTCTTCCACCAGACATTCTGCTGTCATTTAATAGACAGTAATTTGAGGTGCAAACACTTTTTCTAGCATTTTCATGAAAGAACCATCTTTCTGATGGGAATAAATAATGATGGCAATTTGGAGACAGTTATGTAATTGCTTTTTTTGAAATATTTTCACATTGGTTTTAGTGAGCATAGAATTACTATTGGCATATTTTCTGCTTAATAAGTAATTCTTCAAGACATTGCCTAACCAATTACACAACCAGTTATGCATCTCCTGAGAGCAATAACAGTATAAGTAATGGAAACCACCAGGTATGATGCTGAAAATGGACTGCTAACTGTTCCTTACTGTGCCTTCAAAATTGCTCAAGGTGGTGCAATGGATGTCTTTTTCCTTGCTTAACAGAAGGACAAAATTATTTGGTTTATTGTTATTCTTTTCTAAGCATAGCTAGTGAGCATTCTTGTGCAGGAACATAATGGTTTAGAGACATTATTGTGGTATTGTAACCACCTACTGTGTGCCTCTCCACCTGTTTTATACAGCTCTAACAATTTCTTCCTGCTTTGTGTGCAAAATTTTCTTATTTTTAAGTTTCAGTCTAATGCAAAAGGTAAATTGCATATAGCATTTCCTTCCATAATATAAAATAAAGACAGAAAGTTGGCCTGGTGATGTCAAATTGGAATTTTGACTTTAAATATTCATGAAAATGTGTACCTGCTTGCTTGGTTCCAGTCCACACTCCCATGTGCGGGGATGTTATATGAATGCACAAAGAAAGGTCAGAGAATTAATCATTGTCTAGGGCAGTTAAAAGGAACATTTGATGTGTTTCTAGAATACCATAGAGTCTGGAAAGGATTCATCTCTGCAACTGCTGAATCAGTGGTTTACGTCTGGTAACAGAAATTCTTGTAGATGTTAACACCGCTTTGCCAGAAGAATGACTACTTGCTGGAGAGATTCAGAACCCTAAAACATGGTGTTATGAAGGGGTTCTGTTAGTCTGTGGGAGCTCTTTCTTATGAATGATCACCTCTTAAACCCTCTCTAATTGTGACCCTTCAAAATTGGCGCTCATGTGAATGAAGAGTTGGACCAGAGGTCCCTTTCAACTGACACTTTTTTTAAGCTTTTATGATTTCTAAGCCCATGTGTATGCATAAAATACTTGGAGATTTTACAAGTAAAGAGTAAGTGATTTCACAGAAGGAGGTAACACCTACAGTACCCTATGTGATACAACGTGGAGGGGGTTTACTGGTGAGGAACAAGTTCGGTAGTGGTTTCTGTCAGAAAGGCACTTGACAAAATAATTACAGGTGAGGAGCAGGAAAATGCTTGAAGAACAGGAGGGTATGAATAGATAATGCATAGGTACAAGGCAACTTTCTATTCTAAGGACAGAAATAATCTCTCCACACATTAGAGTAGGTATCTAAAGGTTAAAAGACTAAGTTAGATTTCTGGACTCCCTCTTCAATCAATGGACAGATAATATTTTAGAGGGTAACTTGTCCTGTGTTAAAACAGGGGTAAGTTGGGATAGTCACTGATAATAAGATTTGTTAGCATCACAGTAATATTTTCAATTGCAAACTTTTTTTCTTAACGGTGATATCCATGCCAAGTGTTGCATTTAATTTACAATATTTTATAATGTTAACCTAATTTCAGTTTAAATGCATTTAAGAATCCCATTAATCTATGTTGTAGAAACAACTTATCATTTAATGACAGATTTAAAGCTGGAAACCTTTGGAAGAACTTTAATCGATAAGCAAGTCTAACATTTCTTAGTTTTTCTCTTGTTCAGGTAATATTAGGAAGAGATGAGGAATTCAAGTACAGTAGTAGATGATGTAAAATAAATCACAGAATCACATAGCGGTTGAGGTTGGAAGGGACCTCTGAAGGTCATCTGGTCCAACCTCCCTGCTCAAGCAGCACCACCTAGAACCAGTTGCCCAGGACTGTGTCCAGATGGCTTTTGAATAACTCCAACGAGGGAGACTCCGCAACCTCGCTGCATAACCTGTGCCAGTGCTCAGTCGCTCTCACAGTCAAAAAGTGTTTCCTGATAGACTAGACTAGAATATTTCAGTTAGAAGTGACCTACAACGATCATCTAGTCCAACTGCCTGACTAATTTGGGGCTGACCAAGAGTTAAAGCACATTATTAAGGGCATTGTCCAAATGCCTCTTAAAGACTGACAGGCTTGGGGCATCGACCACCTCTCTAGGAAACCTGTTCCAATGTTTGACATTGCATAGCATAGCACCTGAATCTGATAACATGAGGTTAATGACTATCCCATTCCTACCCATTTCTGTCTTAGAGCAGAAATTTCATTGTGGGTTAAAGATATTCTCCAAGCCAAAAGGGGTTTTTTTATGTGCCTCTTGTTATATGAACTAGATCTCAATGGAAGCTTTAATGTTTTTTTCTAGTGACCTCAGCAGTGTTAAGAAAGGACTGAAGGTAAACCTTAACCATCAAGCACTGAATCCTCTTCCTTCTACAAGTGGCTCTCGTTTGCTTTATGAGCATATAAGCTCTATTGAAACGTGAGAAGCTGGTCAAAGATAGTGCCATGACAAATGGACAAATCTCTTAGTTAAGGGAGAGTTTTGAGAGAAACAGCCAAACTTCAGGTGATTAAATGGGAGTTGTAAGGGACTGGTACCAAGATAACCATATCCGTAATACCATTTAATGCCAAGATCACCTAGGTAAACACATCAGAAATTTGGGTACAGATGTAGAAAAACTAGGGCCAATGGGAGAGAAGTGATTATGGCAGCGTTGCTAATTTGGGAGGACAGACAGGCAGAGAAGGCTGGATAGAAGTACGGGCATGGAAAAATGGAGAGCAGGCAGGATAAAAGGGGTTGGTTGCCTGTAAGCAAGCTGGTGGTCACTACGCTTTTCTGACTGAGACCTGTGCCTGATCACCACAGTCTGCCCTATCTGCTTATTAAAGTAATAATTATTCCTAAGTATTTTTGGTGTGAGTACGCTTTATATTTTTCTGTGTGTACGTGTTTTACGTGCCTGATGTGTGAAGTCAGCTTCAGGTTGGACTAACCAGGGAGTAGGGTGTGAGATCTGCATGCCCAGCAACTGGATGTACCGTGGTCTGAGTGCTGCTGTGCAGATCACACCTGAGACTGGCTGCTGGAGAGGCCTGGGGTGTGCGTGTGTTTCTGCTCTGATACTAAACTTCAAGCTGGTCTAGCCAGTGAGGAGACCTCACTGGAAAGACCTGAGGTCTGAGATAGTAACTGGGAAAGGGGCCTGGGTCCATACCTCTGTGGTCCATGGGACTGTGGATAGACTTAAAAGTCCATGCTGGCGTTCTAGGCATCTGTGAATGTGAGTGTGTATGCCAAGCTGCAGTCTTGATCAGCTGGAGCGGAGGAACAGGGTCAGGCTGTGCTGCTCACGTGTGTGTGACAGTGCCTTGGGGTAACATGAGCGCCAGTAAAAGCACTGTTCTTGGTCCATGTTAATCTATGTCATTGGCCACGTGTACTTTATGTGTGTTTGCATCTTTGGAGCATGTGCTCAGCTTTGCTGGCTAGACCTGAAAATGCAAACCACAGGAGCCCCATCCACCAGACGGCGTGGGAGGAATCACCTGGCTCTCAGGCCCCAACAGTCTGGCTCTAGCAGCCTGGGAAGGAGACCTCTCCTGAGTCCCAAAGCCTGTCAGATTTGTCTACCTGCAACCAAGACTAATAGGTTTGTGAGCATTTTGGTTATACATAAAAACTCTTCAGTGGCACCGATATCTTCTCTATGGGAAGCCAGACATAAAAAACAGGGCAGTGAATAGAAACTGAATTAAAACAAACTCAACAAATAATCTATTAATTACAAACAATACAATTAGTCTGAAAGTTAGTAACATGAATTTCAACTTGATGGTATTTCTTAAATTCAAGTTTTACAGTTTCTGAACATGCTTGTATTCTGCTCTGGATGCAAGTGTGCAACAATGTGCTTTTGTTAACAGATTAGAAAAGCTGAATGTGTTTTGCTGAATACGTAATATAGCTGTATTATTTACATGTTAAAAAAAAAGTATTTTTCTTTTTCAGTATGAATTGTATGCCACTTAAAGAAAATTGTACTATTATAAAATACTATCTAAAATCCTAAAAAATATTCAAATTTCATTCATTTGTTAAGTAAAATGTGTAATTTGTTTTCATTCAAAATTATCATAGAATGGTTTGGGTTGGAAGGGACCTTTCAAGGCCATCTAGTCCAACCCCCTGCCATGAGCAGGGACATCCTCAACTAGATCAGGTTGCCCAGAGCCCCGTCCAGCCTCACCTGGAATGTTTCCAGGGATGGGGCATCTCCCACCTCTCTGGGCAGCCTGTGCCAGGGCCTCACCACCCTCAGTGTGAAAAATGTCTTCCTTATGTCTAGTCTAAATCTCCCCTCTTTTAGTTTAAAACCATTAACCCTTGTTCTATCACAACTGGCCCTGCTAAAAAGTTTTTCCCCATCTTTCCTATAGGCCCCCTTTAAGTACTGAAAAGCCGCAATAAGGTCCCCCCAGAGCCTTCTCTTCTCCAGGCTGAACAACCCCAACTCTCTCAGCCTGTCTTCATAGCAGAGGGGCTCCAGCCCTCTGATCAGTTTTGTGGCCTCCTCTGGACCCGCTCCAGCAGGTCCATGTCCTTCTTGTGCTGGGGGCCCCAGAGCTGGAGGCAGCACTGCAGGGGGGTCTCACCAGAGCGGAGTAGAGGGGCAGAATCCCCTCCCTCGACCTGCTGCCCACGCTGCTTTTGATGGCAGCCCAGGATACAGTTGGCCTTCTGGGCTGCAAGCACACATTGCTGGCTCATGTCCAGCTTTTCATGGACTAGTACCCCTAAATCGTTCTCGGCAGGGCTCCTCTCAATGCCTTCATCCCCCAGCCTGTATTGATACCGGGGGTTGCCTTGACCCAGGTGCAGGACCTTGCGCTTGGCCTTGTTGAACGTCATGAGGTTCACCCGGGCCCACCTCTCGAGCTTGTCCAGGTCCCTCTGAATGGCATGCCATCCCTCAGGCATGTCCACTGCACCACGCAGCTTGGTGTCATCCACAAACTTGCTGAGGGTGCAATTGAATCATTTTGGCTTGCACAGCTTTCGTTAAAATGCATCTGATGATCATCTTGAGGCTAAAAAGGCTAATAATGGACAAACTATTAAATCCGCAAAGTAATGAGTACTGAACATTAAAACAGGTGTGTTATAGATACTACCATATGTTTTGAATGGAACTTTGCTCGGAATTCCTATAAATTTCTTCTGGTATTAAAAAGTAAACTGTCTCTCATCTGTAACAATCTGACATGTACAGATAACAGATGGCTTGGAAGGCCTTACAGGTTCTTTTTCCTCCATAAAGAAGTGTTCAAAATGAAGCATATCATCTATTATTTTCCTGTGCCCTTTTTATCACTTTCTGACTAAACAGAAAAGTGATGTATTACAGGGCAGTTGCCCACACTGTGACATTTCAGATGTGATTATCAAAATGCAGCACACTGGTTGTTGAGGTTTTTTAAATGAATGTGACAGGAGTTAGCATTTCACAAGTGCACACTCTGTAATCTCAACACTGCAGTAATTCATTGGGTTGTCTGCATGCCACAGTGGGACTTCCCACAAGTCCACGGCACAAATTTTAAATTTCTTATTCTATACAAATCTACAGGCTTTTATTGGGGATTTTTCTCAGATTATCCTTAGAAAGTGTCTTATAAAGGTAGCATACTTTGCAGACTGACACTTTGATCGAAGCTGAAGTTCAACCAGTTGGCCCTATTTAGTGTCTCTCAGCAGCTGCTCTCTCGCTCTCTTAAGGACAGAGGAAGGCAGGCAAAAACGCCAGGAGGCCTGCATGGATGAGCAAGGAGCTCCTGGACAAACTCAAACACAAAAAGGAAGCCTACAGAGGGTGGAAGCAAGGACAGGTGGCCTGGGAGGAACGCAGAGAAATTGTCTGAGCAGCCAGGGAGCAGGTTAGGAAAGTCAAAGCCCTGATAGAATTAAATCTGGCCGGGGACATCAAGGGCAACAAGAAACGCTTCTATAGGTATGTTGGTGATAAAAGGAAGATTTGGGAAAATGTGGGCCTTCTCTGGAAGGAAACGGGAGACCTGGCTACCTGGGATACGGAGAAGGCTGAGGTACTCAATGACTTTTTTGCCTCAGTCTTCACCGGCAAGTGCTCTAGCTACATCGCCCAACTCGCAGAAGGCAAGGGCAGGGACTGGGAGAATGAAGAACCACCCGCTGTAGGAGAAGATCAGGTTTGAAACCATCTAAGGAACCTGAAGGTGCACAAGTCCATGGGATCTGATGAGATGCATCCATGGGTCCTAAGGGAACTGATGGATGAAGTTCTTCAAGGTCCCTTCCAACCCAAACCATTCTATGATTCTGTGACAGCATCTTTAAACTATGCAGACTGTAGAGAAGAAAGCAAATCAGCAATCAAAAGCTGGATGACTTTTATCAATCTCTGTTTGGGTATTGATCAGACACAGCAACATAGCAAGGGGAATTGTGTTGCCTATCAACAGAAGAGACAGGAGAGACCAGAAAGCAATAGGATCACTGAAAATCACTCAGGCCTAGTACAGCAGGAAGTAGAAAAAGTCACCAGGTTTGAGCACTGCTCAGAAGAAACTTCCATTACCATCACTTCCAATCACTTTCATCTTTCCTCAGGGAAGTTAAGAGCAGAAACTTCAGGGGGAGGAAATTCCTTGTTTCTTGGATTATTCCTCTGTCTGGATGTATATTGATATCTGACTGCCAGGCTATACTAACATCCCTAATGCAGCTATCATGCATCAGTAATAGAAAATGAGTGTCTTGTATGCTTATACAAGTTAGCTGCTTACAAGGGACGCTATGGAACCATAGACTGTCTGTATACGTGCTTGCACAGCATCAGTATGGCTCACGTATTGACCTCCATACCGAGACCTGTATCTCTGTGATTCTGCCAATGACGGAAACGTCACGTCCATTACTCTGTTGGAGCTACTGCTGCTGTATCTGTCTTTATCGAGTTTTTAAGGTTTTCTTCTCAAACTCTATATGTTGCTCGGCATTCCCAAATAACTATTTTACAGCTGCTTTGTGTCGGAGGTACGAAGGAGATGACCAGTGAACTTCTGTGCAGAGTTTCACTGTTCCAGTTTATATCTCTTTGTAATCCTTTTATACACAGTTTTTTTGTATTCGCTGGGGACTGCTATTCAAACACAAATCTTTTTGCATAAACCTGTTCCGTTTGAGGTTTTTTGCATGCTCCAAGGAAGATGGACTTTATCCTATTTCACTATATTCAAGGGAGCTTTTTCAGGCGTATTATGGGACGGAGTATTTAGTGCTGTCTAGTGGAATGGAGGGGTTAGAGCATGCAGGTGATGGAAGTACCAAAAACTACCAAAGATCAGCCATGACTCTAAGTTACAGTCATCTGTGGGCTATTTCAATCTTTCGTTTGTCTCCATTTGCTTCTTATTGGATGAAGGCTTTTGCACAGCACTGACAGTGATTTTTTTCTTTTAAATTGTTTTTGTCAGCAGGGTAGCTCATTCTAAGAAGAGTCAGACACATGAGTTGGTACCAATTTCTTATGTCAAACTGAGTAGCCTTTATCTTTTATACTTCGATTAAAATATAAAAGCACATAAGTAATTCCACCATTTTAAGCTAGGTAGGAGTCAAGACATATAAAAAGGCTGTCCATCACTTCCAGGTGTCTTCGGTATTATTTTGTGGTAAAAAGTGATTTCAGATCTCTTCTGCTGTTTGGGCTATTCACTTCTACCAATAAACCAAACTCTCTGATATCCAAAGAAGTCAGAGAAACACATTTCGTTATTACTAAACTAACTGTAGAAAAGTAAGCCTTCTATTTAAACGGGAATATCTTTTTTAGTTCCCAGTGGTATATAAAATCTGTAAATAATACATGAAAAGACCACAATAGAGCCATTCAAAGTCACGTGAAAACATGGTCGTAAAACACGGAGGAGGGGAAACTGGTGATCTGAATCCTCTGTGAATATTCAGCTGTATTGTAAGTAACAGACAGTTTTCTATTAGTGCTGCAATCCAACACTGGTTTTATGGGAACACTAAGCTTTCTGATAATGATTTAGATACACTAATCTGTGACATTGAGGAAATCCTGACCACAACCAAAAACAGTATTTGAGGAAGATGTTGATCTGCTAAAAGCGTAAAATGAGAGTAAGATAAGACAAATTGGTCATGTGTCCTCTCTTACCTTGTAGGAATAGCTGAGGCACCTAATCCATTTTCTGTTTTTTAACAGCCTGAGGAAATATCATCTTTAACCTTATATTTTATTCTTGATGCACCGTGTACTCTACAGCTACTTTGACAACAAAATTATAGTTCTGCTTAGATGATGAAGTCTTATGGAAATAGCAATTTTTTCAACTCTTCAATATAAATGTTACCTCTGGAAATGGAATTATGGAGGGTGTGTGTGCTGTTGAAAGATTTGAAAAGAATCGAGACTTTTACTGGGAGAGAGAGGGGCATTAAGGGATCTTTCCTGCCCCACCTCCTTTTCTCCTACCATAATACTTTCAATTCACTATATCCCAAACTGCTGTGAAATCTCTTTTCCAAAACCAGTACTTCAAAAAGCATGTGTGGGGGTTTTTAGGTTGGGTGTTTTCATTTTTGTTTGTTTTGTTTTGTTTTTTCAGAAAAGTATTGTGGTAAAGAATTCAAAATTTTGCAGCATTTAGAAGAAATCTTTAACCACCTTAATATTTAGATATAATAGTGTAATGTATCATTTAAGTCTACTAAAATGTAATAAGATTCTGCAGTGCACACATAAAAATCCAAATTTTGATATCTCTAATTTTTCATACACATGTATCATAATCTGTTTGATTTTACAGTTCAGCAAACTGAGAACATCCATTCTACCCCACTGTGAGAAACACATGAGCAGCTAGGGAATCCAGAATCAAAACATACAGTGTTGTAAATTATTAAAGGAGGGTTGTTTGTCCTGCTAACCCATCGATTGTGCATAGTGATGGGTTGGCATGGTGCGCTTGAACCCATACATCAGCAAGTATTGTCAAAATGAGTTATTCATGAATAGTAGGCCGATATCTGCCTGGAATCCTTATTTCATCTGCAATCCTATGGTAAGCAAAATGATTTCCACTGTCACTATATCATTAAACTGTGGATTTTAGACTGCATCGTATTTTCTGTGTGTGTGTGTCTGAAAAAAATCATTTCTCTAGTAGAAGACAATCTGTCCTTTACCTGTTATAACAGTTCTGCATCAACATAGATAACAGATAATCATGAATTTCATGTTGGTTCATGAGGGTTTTTGTACCTCCTGTGTTGATTCCCAGTTTCACATTTGGATTTGAATGATGGCAGTATGCATGCCATCAACTGATAATTTAGCTTCTGTTCGTAGGTTATTATTCAGATGGATGCTTTGGTATTTCCAACATCAGGCTGTGCATTTACAACGCACTGCTTTGCAGTGTCCCATTGTAGGCACCGGTGTCATCCTAGTAATGGGGTACACTTATATGACTTTATGTGCTTTGACTTTTTTTACTTGTTTTTGTTTTTGTTTTTTTTAAATTATGATCCTTTTAGCAATGAAAGGGGCATGAAATGTATTTATTGCAGTTTTTCCATCTTTTCAGTTCTCTTATTGGGCCTCTATTTCACAAATATCTTTTTGAAAAATCTTTACTGTTGTATGGAGGGGAGAAAAACCCAACTGAAAATGCAATGTTACATAGCTTTCTGGTTTTTAGGATACCTTCAGAAGAAAATACAACCACTGTCATCATAACTAGTGTTGGTGCTATTCACTGCATTACAACAGGGTAAAGTGACGATGCTTTATGCGCAGCATATGAATTGGAACTGAGGCACGGATCAGAATTTGCTTTGCAGATTGACATCTAATAGTAGGCATCTACAGTGCAGTATCGAAGCTTACATTATAGACACCAGAGATCAAGTCAACGATGTCAATAAATGTAGGTCAGAGAGTACAAACCCTGAAGTGATAAACTGACCCATAGCTGATTGAGTAACTCACCGAACTATGATAGCCCTGCGCACTCACAAGATCTGATAATAACGGCAGCTTTGACACTGCATTGTAGATAACTGAATTTAAGTGAATGTTATCCATGATCTATAACAAGGGGAATAAGGCCTTACTCTGCATCCACCTGACAGCTGGTGCCTCCAGTTATGCCACCTTTTTTGTCGGGTTTTGGCGGAGTCTTGGAAGGGAGAGGAGTTAAGGAGAAAACTCATGCCAGAGGGAAGAGCAGACTGAAGGACCATGTGGCAAGGTGAATAAACACAACCCTTTAAAAGGTAAAAATTAGCCAGTGCCCCGATGGCATTTCCCTTCATCTTGTGCAAAATTTAAGTCCTGGGGGACAACCTCCAGTGCAGAATTCAGAGAAATAATCTGAAGGCTTGGGAGATGAGATAGAATTTGCACTAGTGTAAACTGACCAATTTTTTAAAAAAAAAAGCTTTGTTTTGTCTGTCCTTATTCTTTTGTAATGTGGCATTCCCTCACTCTAATTTTCTTGCATCATTCATAGACGAGCAATTTTTTCCTGGGAGAAGAAGATTTAAAGTTTGGCTCTAAGCAAGTAAGCAGCTCTTCGCACAGCAGCAAAGAGTAAGGAATGTAATGCCTTCTGCTAATAAGTCTCTGAATAAAAAGCAGAAGTTAATGCATGGAAGCTAGTGTACATTATAGAGTGGCTATTATATCTTCTTTATGCTGTAAATTAATATTAAAATATGAATGGGGTAGAGGGAAGAGGAACTGAAGTGTAGATGTGTCCTGTCATTTTCATCTCTGCAAGAAGGGGAATTTCTTCTGTAATGCTTTCACCCTCATTAAAAACCACAATTTTAAGTGCATATATTCATATATTTGTGTATGATTTTCTCCGGTGAAACTGTTTATAAATGACTGAAGCCATGCACCGTGGAGGGGAGAGTCATAAACATTAGTAATGGAGAATACAAATGCCTATGGATACAATTGCGTGCTCCTTCCCAAGCTGCAGGACCGTTCCCTGCAGAGGAGCTGTCAGTGGTTTGCTGGCAATGTTCTTGTTTCCTCTCAACATGCAGAAGCACAAGCCCATTGTCAGCACAGCTTCCAGAGAGGATCGCTAGCCAAAATTACCCCCTTTCTTTTGTTTTTGACAGACAACTGAACATAGGCTGAGCTTCCTCTTTACTTGTGGAGTTCAGCATTTTCCTATGAATGGTATCGTCTCCTGGTAAAGGCTATGAAAAATCCTTTAAACTGTGGATTACAGAATTTTCTTGCCTTTGCCGTAGAAAGAGCTAGCAGGATTTAGGCCCAAAGGGCATGTTATCTATAAATGTCATTTATTAAGATGAAAGAAGGAAAGAAGCTTCTGGATGACTTTGTGTGGGAAACTAGTCTCTTCATTCTAATGCTGGCTTAAATCAGGTGAGGTTTTATGCTATGGCACAGTTGTCTCAGGTTACTGGTATTGCTCTATTTCAAGGGGTTGCAACTTAGTCCTACTACTCACAAACCTAAGCTATGTTACTTGTGAGAGTCTTGCTTCGGAGTTAACATTGTGTAGGCAACAAGCAACACAGAAGTCCCATGAGTCCACACCCTAAGGCCCATAGAATCTTCCACTTTCCCAGTTGTGTAAGTGTTTGGGATAGCTAAACTGGCCCTGATTGTCAGTATGAAGTCCAGCTTAATGTTAAAATTATCTTTTGTGTCCAGTAGCTGTGTGGTAACAGGGAATTAGCTCTGTGATCATGACAACCCAACTCAAATCTCTGGAACGTGCGGTGACAATCTATCTCTTGTGTTGTACGACACTAGATTGAAAAGTGCCGAAGCAAATGTGAGACAATGTTGAATCCTGATAGGTCGAATTGTGATGAAGGTTTTGCTGGACAGTGTCATGTTCTGTTTGATGAGATGGTATGTAGCTGAACTGTTATTTGTGTCTTCTGTGATGTTCAGCAATCCTACTCTAACTGGAAGGCTGGATTTGCTGAGGTTGCCAATATCATATCCTCTTCCTGTCTTAAAAGATCTGCCAAATGTCTGAATACATAGGCTGTCCTATTCCTTGCTATTTTTGTGGCAAAATAAATTAAAAAATTAAATTCAATGAAACTCCTAAACGTCTTTTCAATTACATTTACTAGCATCACTTTCTGTCTCACATCTGGTTCTAAACTTACAATAATAGCTTCAGACTGATGTCTTGTTGTCCAGACCCATCCAAGAAGAAGACACCAGGAACAAGACAACCAAACAGGTTGGTAACCAGAGGTTTCTACTGGGTGTCTGAAATGTGCTATCTTGCATATGGGATGATTTAAAATAATAATACGTTCTGGGAGAGGCAGAAGGTAGGCAGCTTACAGTGTTTACTGGGAACGTTAGCATTACGTCGCAACTAGCACTGGTTGGTTCAGCTGCAGAAGTGACTCCTTCTCGAAGGGAGAATCTGTAGACTTCATTAGAATAATCACATTACTTTACAAATGTCTTCCAACCATAATGTAATAGAATATCAAGTGCATGTGGAAAAGGAAGTAGAAAAATGATGACATAATAGTTGGAGTGTTCCAAAGTTACATGAAAGGACAGACAAATAGAGGTCAACTCCTGGGAGTAGTCTCTGGCCTTAGACTTGAAAAAGACTATTAAGTTTCAGATTTCAAAGGAATTAAAAAGTAGGGAGGGTGGTGAAAGGATCAAGATTAACCCTTAGGTATATTTGATCCATCTAACTGGGATCACATAAGTGAAAATTGTAGCCAATACCGCCTTTTTTATTGTAATGCTAGAGCTGTATTGATTAGCTCCTCACGGTTTAATAGCTGACCTGAAGCGGAGCCAACAGCAGCAACAGAATATTTTTGTCACTGTGTTTTTTTCTGTTCACCTGTTGTTGAACATTTTAATAAATGTGAATTGAATCCCACATAAAAAGCCACAATTTGAAGAGAAAAATGAGAAAACGGTGTTTGAAGACTTGCCCTCCTGGATCGGATCATAGTTTCCAGCAGCCTTAACAGTGTAATCTCATGTTTCTCACAGTGGTCAACGTTCCCACTCAGGGAAGTAACATGAGAAAAAGGACAAGCATAGTATAACTACAGCATGCCTTTCAGCAGTGAGGAAGGTAGGGATTTCTCAGTTGGAGACTGTCTGGATTCCTGTGCTGCTTATGTATAGGTGGCAATTTCTTCAATGTATTTGTTTTACCAGCTGCAGGACTTGCTCCTTTAGCTTAATTGGTAGGCACTTGCCAGAGAGTTTGGATTTGGTGTTCATTGACAATGCCTGAAGTGCCTGCAAATCTGAGGATCACACTGACTTTGGCTGGGATTTTGCTTGTGAAGTGATTGTTCTTTCAGATGCCACCAGTAAGAAATCTCAGTAACAATCTTGCATGCCAAACCACTTCTTCTCCCTTCTCCCTCTGCCCACCACCCACCAGTAAAAAATAAGGCTTGACTATCCCTGGCTAACAAGTAAAATTAAGAAAGTGACTGCCATTTAATGATGTTATAAATGATTGCCTATCACTGTAGTAAGTAATTATCACTTTTGTGCTTTAATGCAATTAATTATATATGTCAGCTTGAACAAATGCACTATCCATAGCTATGACTTGAGAAGCAGTAGGTGATTAGAAGGGCAGGGGTAACAGGTCCTTTTTCTATCACTTATGGATGGAATGCATTTGAATACATTGATCATACTCGCCTGTTTTCCTGAAACAGCTTTCTCCCCTTAAAAAATCCTCTTAGAATATCTAGAGCACTGATATAAAAACTCAATGCTGATAATGTTGTACCTTACTTAAGTGTTTGCAAATCCTCCTTTTTTCTTTTTTTTTTTTTTTGTCTTTCTTCTTCTGTCAAAATCAGAAGCTAAATGCACTGCGTGAACAGACTAGACCCTGGCTATCTGGTTTAGGCAAGTACAGCTTAGTAATTACAGTCACTGGGAGACTGGACTATTTTTTTGTGTTTTGTGGAGTATTTTGATTTCACTAGTAGAGAAAACCTATAAATATGGCCAGGTGGTGTGTGAATGATTTAGATGCCTTCAAACTCATGACATAATCACACAGAAGGACATGGCATTGCCAACATTAGGGCATTTACATCAAATGCTTCATAAACCTAGTAAAATTTAAATTACATCCCTAATTACCAAATACATCTCATCAGTTTCTGTCACTCACAGCACAATGTGAAGAGTTGGCAGAGTTAGAGCACTTTACTACTCTGTTTACTGAAGGGCAATCTTTATGAATTTACCTCTGGAGAGTAAAAGGACTTCTGACTTTTTCAGTGCTACATCAGCTTCTCTGTCTTCTCTTGCATACAAATACTTTTCCTGATGCTTCATTATAAAGTGAACTGCTTTAGAAGTCACCATCACTTTTATATTGGGTAACAGTGCCGAATGATTAAATCCTGTTGTCTGCACTTTCGAATAAAAGTCATTAAAGTGGAAAAGAGCTACCTCTAAATTGAAATTCTACCTTCAAGGTCATTATCATTTTACCTCTTCTGCCCTGTCTGACACATACTGGTCTATACTCTAAGAGCAGAAAAACATACCTAATTCCCAATTAAAAAACAAAGCAATACAATCTCTGTCTAGTCAGAAAATGGGAAAATACCCAATCAGCACATTGCTCTCACAGCCTTTAGTTTTCATGTCAATGACCCATAAAGCTATTCTCAAAGCTGTCCATTCCCCCTTTTTTGCCCTACATTATTGCTTGTTCAGCATCAGATTTTTATACTTGTGATGGCGAAGGTCAGTCTGATTCTCTATCTTTCAGCAGAATAACCCCCAAAACATAATTTGAAATGTGCCTTAAGCTCTAATTGTTCACCTGTGCCTTGGACTCATTACTAATCCGGAATGCTGATTATAGTGATATCAATGAGATTTAATAGCTTTGGTGGGTAATATCTAATTCAACACTCAAACAGAAATGATTCTGTGTATTAGCTGGCATGCACCAGCAGCTGGGATTTTCTGGTATTAAATATGGGTTTAATAAAGTAAAGAAAAATAAAGTATACCAATGCCCTCATGCACAAACTGTTTCTGCAGAAAATTACTGGAGCATGTTCAGTGGAATTGGTCTATTTGAGGGTGAGAAATATCCTTTGTCAGTCTAGTGAAGTAGTCAATCGAGAACTGTAGTAGCCTTTGCAGACTCTTCATACCGCAGCATTAGCTGAATATAACTGGATAAAACGTATAGCCAGTTTGCTCGTACCTAAAGGAACAACCTGAGGGAACTTACTGTCACAAAACCCTTGTCCATCTTATCCTAACTGTATAAAATCTAAGAAGTGTCATGAGGAGAAGCTGAATTATGCAACTGGTAGGGCATTGGATTAGGACCCCTGGGAAGCTGGGGCTAAATTCATCTTTTGCAAAGGGGAATCTAAACGCTAGAGCTCCCTGAAGTAATTGCCCTAAGTATTTCAAGGGGACAGTGCATTTGACTTAAGACATCTGCTTCAGATGTGATTTGATTCTCTCTACCTATTGATTATAAAGACTGTAGTACCTTTGAATTTAAACTGTATTTTTAAGTGGTGAAGTAAAGCGGAGAAGTCCTGCTTATCTACTCTCACCAGCATTTTGCAAATCTCCACATTTCCTCTCCACCGTTTACTTGTTTTTATTGAGTTTGAAGCTCATCCAGGGAAGAGGAGGTTAACTTTCTTTTAAAAGGCTTGTTGCAATGGGATACAATCTCTTTTTTGGATATATAGAGGCTACTGTAATACAAATTGCAACAAAAGCCCATCTTTAAATTTATCTCAAGAGTTAGCTTGTATATATGCATACATTTACACCGTGTGTATTTGTTTAAGGAAATAAAATTCTTTATACTTGCTAAGGTCAATGTTTGCTGCCAAAGCAAAAGTCTGACTTTTAGTATCTCAACCTACATGCAAGAAAGCATAACTGGGTCCTGCACTTGGGTCACAACAACCCCAGGCAACGCTACAGGCTTGGGGGGAGTGGCTGGAAAGCTGCCCCACAGAAAAGGACCTGGGGGTGTTGATCGACAGCGGCTGAAGATGAGCCAGCAGTGTGCCCAGGTGGCCAGAAGGCAACGGCATCCTGGCCGTGTCAGCAATAGTGTGGCCAGCAGGTCTAGGGCAGGGATCGTCCCCCTGTACTCATCCCTGGCGAGGCCGCACCTCGAGTGCTGGGGTCAGTTCTGGGCCCCTCACTCCAAGACAGACACTGAGGTGCTGGAGTGTGTCCAGAGATGGGCAGCGGAGCTGGGGAAGGGTCTAGAACACAAGTGCTGTGAGGAGCGGCTGAGGGAACTGGGGGGATTTGGCCTGGAGAAAAGGAGACTGAGGGGAGACCTTATTGCTCTCTACAACTGCCTGAAAGGAGGTTGGAGCCAGGTGGGGTCAGTCTCTTCTCCCAAGTAACAGGTTGATAGGACAAGAGGAACCCGGCCTCAAGTTGTGCCAGGGGAGGTTTAGATTGGATATTGGGAAACATTTCTTCACTGAAGGGTTTGTCGGGCATTGGAACAGGCTACCCAGGGAAGTGCTGGAGTCACCATCCTGTGGACTCAATGATCTTAAAGATCCTTTCCAACCTAAATGATTCTATGATTCTAACCCTTGGAGTAAATTACAACTGTTGTAAAAGATAAGTAATTGGTGAATAGCAAATGGTGCCAGAGTGCATGGGAGACATACCTAAGACCTATGAAATTTGAGAATATAAAAAACAGGAATTATTGCTGGTGTAACTCTCCTGCCTCAGTGTGATTCCCTTTATTCTTCAAATCACTGGGTACAGGTGATCAAGCTTTTCTGTAAATGACAAAATGTCTTACCTGCACAGTTGTATGCTTAAACAGTGCTCCACAAAATTATAAAAGCTTAGTAAAGCATTTTTAGTAGGGGTACTTTCAGACACGCAGAGTGTTTGATCTCCATCAAAATTATTTGGAATTTTGCTGTGATTTCAATGGCAAAGGTCTCATACTTGTTGTCAAAAGGAAGGAGAACCAGAGCAGTGCTGATAACTCAGAAATACTCCACTCCTGAATCATGTGCATTTGTACGCAACTAAATTTCTGAAACAGTATATGGAAGTTGTGGCCCATATTGCCAGTGTAGTGGAAGGTGTCCCTGCCCATGTCAGGGGGTTGGAACTAGATGGTCTTTAAGGCCCCTTCCAACCCAACCATTCTACAATTCTATGAGTCTATGATTCTCCAATGAACATAGTTTAAATTTCACTAATCAGGTCTTATGAATTTAATCATCTAGAATGGACTTAGTGTTCGGAGGAACGCTGGAATTTTAAATCACTCCACTCCTCATCTCTATGAATAGTATGACAGCAGGAAGGATAATTTCACCTCTGGCTGTATGTGTTGTTTCCCCTAATCTAGCCAAAAACCCAGTAATGCTAACACGTACCACAGAGATATTTTTTGGCTTGCAAAAAAGAGTTTTTAGGAGGTGCAGATTTCGTGAGACAGTAACTAGAGTGGCAGTTGAGGGTTTATTTATTTATCCTTGAATTTCAATCTCAGGTGGCATGTGTATGTGAAAAAATGAAACTTGAATTACAAGACAACTTCCTGAACTTCAGTGTTGTTTCAGACTTAAGTGACTTCCCAGTGAGTTGTGTTTTGGGGTTGGTTTTTTTTTTGAAAGTGATCATTCATCTCTATGAATGGGGTTCAGCATTTGTTTGTTGGAATGTGGAGGTGGTTGGATGGTGGTGATTTTTTATTTGCATTTCTTCTGTAAGGCATGTTACTTTTAATATTCTATCAAAAATTGTACACAGCAAATTTGCTGCAATGACTTTCAAACATTCAAATATAGCAAGGACTTAAAACAGTTTTAAGCAGCTGGTCTTTTAGCATGCAATTTATATTCAGCTACCACCGTCAAAACAGAGAATGAACAGGGTTATGTCTGGGGTGGCTGCAGAGCAGCTGAGATCACACCTGGCCCAATCTGCAAAGGAGTCTTAATACTCCCAGACACCAACCAGCTGTGCCTTCTCCCCAACATTATGGCTTCTCAGAGATGCTGCTCATAGCAAGACCTGTTTCTGCTTAAATCAAGACCTGACTTACCTGTTTACAGTATTGAATTTGCACCTTTATAATCTTCACGGGATACTTAGTTCTTTGAAGCCTGTGTACATGCAAGGATTTTTCCTTCCTTTTCTTTTCAGTTGAGTATATTGGTACTTGTTTATTATCAGATTTATCTTTAGATTTTTACAGTCTCCATTCCCAATTGCATACTATTATCAACCTCTTTATGCTAATGCTCTCCCTAGCTGCCTGTATTATCACCCTCCATTTATCTTCTTATCGCGTGTGATCTACGGTACTCATTAGCTTCCTATTCTCAGATCACTTTTTGCCTTCTCAGCATGCGGATGACCCTTTTATCACTCAGCCATGTTTCACAGTGAGCCCAGATAATGTTTTATACTTCCTTACTATTTCCTTAGCTTTTATTTGTTGTGCTGCTTATTACCTCTTGCCATTCATTTCTTCCAACAAGGCTTGTTTTAATGCTTACTCAATTAGACCTGGTTTTCGCTAGTAGTCTGTCAGTTGTCTTCATTGCCAGGGTAGTACATTGTTGATTTCCATGGTTCAGTATATCAGAGTATATGATTCCTAGCAAATTTCTTTCTCCATCAAGTTTATTTAGCCCACCCCTCTTCCCGGTTCCTCTTCAGACCAGACTTCATTATTCATGAGGCCAACAGTACATTAACTGCTTAACTCGTCGATCTTACACCTTACAAAGTGCTTCATCCATAATCTTGCACATTCTGCCTGAATCAGCCAACTTGCAATTCTTGCTCTGGATGTGGCTACTTAGAGCACTTGTTTAAGGTGTGTTTTAGACTAATTTATATGCCTGAGTTGATAGTTTTGCGGCCACTGCATAAAATGTTTTCAGCTCATTGGCTCCAAGGTACTTAAACTTGTATTTCCCAAAGCTCCCTTCAAGTTTTACGATTGCTTATGTTAATAATGAACTTTAAAAAAAGGAAGAGAGTTGTTGTTGTTGTTTCATCCTAAAGATCTTTTCATTAACAGCATGGCTTTTGGGGGCTGGGAGATTTGCAGACTTCTCTATATAATCCCTTGAAAAGAAGCTTTCCTTGGTCCTATGTAAAACCCCCTCCGTCTCACAGCGGTTTTATAAGGTAACTGCTCAGGTATCTGTAAATCTAATCTTGATAAGGTACTGCTCAAGTATCTGTAAATCTAAAGTTTGAACTGCCATGTGCAAACAAATCTGGATATTGCATAAAATGCCATAAACTATATAATATGATGACAGAAGAAAATGGAAAAGAAGATAAATTAAAGACAATTTTTGGATAAGCAAATCAATTATTGAGCCTAGAGCAAGATTTACAAACTTCATGAATATATAGTCCTACAGGACTATAGGAGCAATCCCAGGAATAGATAGTGTGGCTTTAGTTTTCCTGTTATTTTAAAAAATTCCCGAAGTAGAGAAACTTTTTGTAGTTCTGGATTATGCAGGAATGTAACAATTAGCACAGACTTCTGAAGTGTCGGGACCTATATTTGGATAGCTAACCTAAATGTATTTTGAATCTTTCTGTTTTACAGAGTTGTTTTCAGGTTCGATCAACTTCCTGGATTCTGCGAAAAACTGTGATTATGGAAAGGACATGGTTGAGCAATTCAGAATTGTGCGAAGAAATAAATAAGTTCTGCAGCAAAAGAAGTCCAAAGATAATTCCTTTCCATTTCAAACTTAAGATTCTATGCACATACAAAACAGTCCGCCACAAATCGATTTTAATACGTCTCATTCCTCTCACAAAGTACGATTGGAATAGATGGAAAAATTTTTGCTCCAAGCATATATGAGGCCAAATGCTACATAGTTACGGGCTGGACTATCTGATTATAGGTATTTTTATAGTGTCCTATATTCTGTGCTGTGCTTTATCCAGAAGCAGACTGACAGGGGACAAGAAGGTGGCATGTAAGTTTAAGTCATTCATTCATCTTCTCTTCCTGTCAGACAAGGCAACACATGGGATTTTCTGGTCATCTTCATCATTAATCACCTGGAATATGTTGCAGTGGTCTAACAGAGAAGTATGTAATTCTCTGATTATGGTGATTACGAGGAGAGGTTGTAAAAAGCTTAGTTCATCAAGGGAAAAATAGTTTGAGACCCTTGCTTTGATGTCAGTAAGGAAGCCTAGCCAAGATGACTGCAGACTACAGTGACAACAGAGGCGTGTTACCACTGGGGAAACAGGAATCAGAATCTTTCAAAATTCTTTAAATATTGTACTGACTTTGTGCTTAGAAGCACTTTGTTGGCACTCTTACAGGAGGTGGTTACAGGTCACCCTCAGACACAAGTGGTAGAGGCTAGAGACCAGTCTAACCTTGAGGCTATTCTAGTTCCAAGTTAGACTTTTGTTCTACAGACTCCTACTTCAGGGTAAGAAGGAGGTAAATTAAACCTGCTTTGAAATTGGCAGTATTTTTACCATCCAAGGAGGCAACCCCCTACATCTGAAGGAAACACGCTACATCTTATTAGTCCATTACTCTTAATACTGCCATTATAGCTGAGATGATCTTCAAACCATCACGGATGGACCTCATGAGTATGCTGTCCAAGGAAGGATAAAACAAATCTCATGTTCTTTCAGGGTAATGGCTGCTTTCCCCCATCAAGGATCTCAGGAAAGGGCTGTGGTGGTACACCAGAACCTTACTGATTTCTTCCCAGAAGGACGAACATCTGCAGAGAAGCTACATTCACATAACGCACCACACTGTATGCAGTGGAACTTAGGGTATTCCTCCTTACCCATCTGGTGATGAGTAGCAGCAGCACAGTCTATTTGGTCAGGAAGTTAACTGCCAAACTTAAAATCTAACATAGAGATGTTATCAATTTCTCATTACCTTCCCTATGCAGCGAAAATGTAAAAGAGGACATCTGCTAATTTTTTGAGAATTATATTACAGTTTTCTCTTTCTTTAATGTAATCTGTGATTTTCCTATCAGTCACAGTCTTTCTGAAGGTAAAAGTGAAAGCTGCAGAAGGGAGGTGCTTTGCATAATTGGGTTTCCTTCACCCATGAAATAAATGCAGGGAGTGGCTAATAAAGTGCATATTGTATATGGCTGAAAATCACTGTAATTCCCGTTTTCATTTGTACAAATTATTTGATTTCTTACATTATCCATGGATAAGTAGTGCCAGTGGGACTGCTCTAGTAGACAAAGGTTCATAAATCAAAACAGAAATTCAAATATGTTTTGATCTCCGTTGTTCTCCCAGTACATACATATATTTCCTCAGAAGTGTCACATATAAAACAGCATTAAAGAATTTCAGGTCATGTTACATATTTGAACATCAAATGTGTGAATAACAGGTCTACTTTTTTCACCATGTAAAATATATAGAGGATCAGATGGGAATAATTGGGAAATGATCTTAAGAGCAACTTTTATTTTTTACACAGTTTTAATTAAAGACAGCTTTTACCTGAAGGAATCTATGGAATAATTCACAGGCTAACATACAGTCACATAGTATTAGAACCTGCTCCAGCTTTGCTGTCAGGAAAGGAGATAAATATGTTATTCTTAGATACTGAGATTCACAGCTCAGTTAAAGGACATGTAGCTGTATTATAGACTTCCCCATACAGCTCTGACAACATACATTCAGGGATTGGAAAAAAAACACGGCTCATTCTATATGTCCCATTCAGCCCTTGACCTCTTTGAACTTTCTAACTTAAACTTCAGCACTTAGTACCTGTTACTATACTGTTCTTATCGATGGGAGTCAATCCTCTGGGAGTAGATGTAGGCCAGAGCTTAGTGGTTTGTGAGAACTGCTCGATGGGGCGAGACTGGGCAACATTTTGTGCTCCTCTTGTCAGTTACTGTGTTCTCTGCTTGCCCTGTTCCTTGATGCTAGTTGTACCTGTAGAGACGCACAGAGATGTTGGAGCCGGTTGTCTCGCCTATCTGCAATGTTCTCGGACACGGAGGCAAATGAACAGTTATGTGCCTTGTCAATGCCACTGTGAAAAACAGATAAAATGGAATTATTTGCTTCCAAACACATCGTTATGAACATGAATTACCACTATGCAAAAGGCTTCTCAAAATGGTGTTGCAACACTAGTCTACCTTTGCGATTTGAATCTTGTCTTTTTTTTCTGCTGACTTTCCTGGACCTTTTTTTTCCCCCCAAGTTACATCACTGGAAACCCTGTTGTACATGGAGGTTATGTAGTGCATGCAATACACCTGTACACAAGATAAATTCATTGGCAGGTGACAAAGGTATTGTAGAACAACCCCCAGCTGGAGTGGAATTTTTCCCGTGTGCTCTTTTGAATTTTAACTCTGCTCCATGGAAGCACAGGAAGGTTTGCCTTTAGCATTAGAGAGGCTAGAACAGTTAAAAACAAGTGAGTTGTTTTAATAATTAAGCAGCTGATTTTTCCAAGTGTTCTAAATTCAGTTTAGACTGCTATGTGGAGGTCAAGAGAAAATATATGAACAACCATAAACCTTAAAAAAGGGTACTCATTAAAAAATCACAAGCAAAGCGTGCACGAATACATCTTACAAGCTAAGTTTTTAAAGTATAACATTGTGTAATGGTGCAACACGTGCATAAAATCATATCACTTCATCCCGCCCATGTTTTTTTCATTAAATAAATCAGTGCTTTATTTGAAAAGTCTATATGGCACAACTATAAGCACATGCAAATTAGGTTCTTATATGCCATATAATACCTCTTATTAAGACCTTTGCACAAAAGGTAATTCACACAACATCCCAGGCACGTAGAGAAATATTCTTATCCCTTTTCTACCGAAAATCGACTGAGGTGTGGAACAGGCAGGGGCGAACTCTGAAGTGCTCTAACAGAAAGTCCAGACCTGCAAATGGGGGTTGGCTGTTGAGCTTCAAACACATTTACCACTTCCTAGGCCTGAAAATTCAAGTAACAAATAATGATTTTCTGTTTGTTTCCAAAACTGCCTGTCCTGATCAGTTAGTTGACAAGTCTCACTAGATTTCTGAGTGAGATGGCACCCAAGTTCTGTGAGGTATCGGCACAGCTTTACGCACCATCATGGCAAGCTTTTATAAAAGGTTCTGGCAGCCACCACTGAGACATACAATAGCAAAAGAGGGTCCCGCTGTGCTCAGCGTTTCCTCTTGGTTATTTCTAGCAGACTTCTTGCAACTGGTAGAGTATTTTTTCATTCTTGTTTCTGAGGGGACTGATTCTTCTCACACAATTTTTCGAGAGTCCTGGCCCTGAAGTCTACTTGCTCAGTAATCTCTTTCATCTCTTTCATCTGGAAGCAAGTTCCTGAAATGTAGATGTTAATACACATAACAGACATAAAATGACTCTAACTCTGTGAGACTCCCCATGATGTACACAGGAAATGTGTGGCAAAGGAGGAGGGTGAGTTTTTGTCACCTCTCCCTGTCTGACTGTCCTTTTTCTTCTCTTCTCCGTACCAGGGAAGCCTCTGAACACGCTTACTCCACATGATCAGGAATTACCTTCAATGCCTAATATCAAATAAATGCCCTTCAACTTACAATGAAGAGCAGCGCAGCAGAGCCACGTAGGATATAAACAGATTGAGAGAGCATGGCTGTGTTTCACAGAAGTACAGCAGATGCAAGCATGTTTTTCTACCTTTAAGTTTTCCAAGTACCCCTGTGCTCTGAGGACTTGAACCCTTATAGGTCTTGAAAATAAACCTCCTTACCCTTCCTCTCATAAGCTTGATTTATGTTTTAGAAAGAGGATTCACCCATTGTTCTTTCATTCACATCATCCAGCAGCCATCAGGTGATAAAGGACCTCTGGCTACTATCGATCCAGACATCCTTTGAACCAAGACCAGAGGTTAAAGGCTTCTTATCCCGCTAGCAATCCTCCTCCATTAGCATGATTGTTTGTAATGCAATCAGCAGAGATTAACTAATACCTGTGCCTCTGTTCAGGCCCGGGCACACACACAGAATAAAAAGAATTTAGTAGTGAGTCCATACAGGGATGAAAATAACTGAAATCCTGTTGACACTGCTCATTTATTTGACCCTTTAAGCTAACAGGCGTTTAGTTTCACTGGGACTTCAAAATCGACATTGAATAGGATTCCCAGTGAGTTTTACATTCCTTGGCAGGTAAACAGATGATACACTATATGTCTAGTAAACCTATTTCCACACTACATTAGGAATTTATCAAAGCAAGTCAAATCGCTTCTCTACAAAAATGAAGGAATCTTGAGAGAATTTTGTGTCTGCGCCTTTAGTTCTTCTGTCCCTGGTTATGATTTATAATTTGGCAGTGTATTTCCTTGAGCTGATATTGAATTCACAATATGACCTTCTTCCACACTAAAAAAAAGTGTTTCCTTTTTTTTTGTGAAACCATGACTATAGAATCACTGTACTATATAGCTCCAGTAAATTGATGGACTAAATTGCCATATACGTAATTCAAAGCTGTATGCCATATCTCTGCAAACTATTCTGAAACTACCTCCAGACCATTGTTTGTCAGAAACAGTACTTCATGTCTTTACGTATTGCTCTGAAAGCAGTGCTATTCTGTAGTACAAGAAATGGTGACAAAGTAAGATTTTATTCATACCTTAATAGATTTTATGATTTTTCAAAGTCATGTAAATTACATTACGTTAACAGAGTAATGTAAGAAAGAAGGGAAAAGAAAGATAACCTACACATGAGTTAGTGAATGTGCTTTTTAAATGCGAGGTTTGCTAATATTCCTTGCAGTTTCAGATACGTAGCTTGACCGTTTCCATAGTATTTTGCTGACTAGAAAATGCCTATGTTCATTTTATTGAGAAGTATGTCTCGAAATCTTGCTTGAAAAAGGTGTTTCTGCCTTACCATTTGTTAATTTTCAGAATTTTCCAGAGAATGAGCAAATATTTCAGGAAGTGGGGTTTTTTTTTAGTGTGTGTGTGAGCACGTTTGTATGTGAAGCTGTATGTTCTGTTTTGTTTTTGAGGGAAACGGTCTTGTGAGACTAAACAAGGAGGAATTTGATCTTTGAGGCACTCATAGTAAAATTATCAAAACCAGTGCAAGTATCCTCCATATCTCCAGTAGAGTTGCAATATTTTCTTATTTCTGTGGGAAAGGAGAAGGGGAATGAAAGGGCACATGGAAGACTGGGAAGGGAACAGGAGGAGCATTAGAAAATAGAGCTTGTAGAACATGGCATTGCCAGGAGTCCTTCAGATTTGGGATTGCTTTACCCCATCCTGCCCTGCCCCAGTAGTGACTCCCAATCCACACATTCCCACTGTTCTTAGTGGTTCAAGTTTTTTTTAAGGTTCTGAAATAGCTACACAAATGTGCTGTGTTTGCATTGCTACCCTAAGAAACTGCTTATTTTACCTAATTCTTGATAACATTTTATAAGGAGTTTCTAAACAGTTAAAACATAATGAATATAAAAGTTTGCTATATGAATTACTACAATCTGAGCAGGAAGATGCATGCGCTCTGGATTGTGCTCCGTAGCAATTAGTGGATCTTATTTATTAGAGGAGACTATTCCCTAATTAACCTCATATCAATTATATGAAAGTATAAAATACGTATGAATATGTGAAAAAGTGTGTATTACGCTGTCGTTTGGACTATGGTAAAGTTCATATGACAGAAGCAGAGGGTACTGACAGAACCATTTCATGGCAAGGAAATGATCAGTGCTGCTTTGAAATGTACTGAAACTTAGCGCGTTAATTCTTCCGTCTTTTTATGCCTTTTTTTCCTGGCTTTGACAATCTGTCCCATACTTCAGGCAGAGATCAGGTTCACGGCAGAAGCAAACGCTCTATTACGAACTGCTGGAGGATTTGGCTTTTCTATCTTAAAGTATCAAATCAGGCTCTTTTGGTTTTTCTAAATCTCTACTGTTCCAAAATCTGTTCTTTTTTACTTTGTTCTGAGGGCAAGCTTTTACTGCCTTTCTTCAGCTTTAAGCTGTGTTTTACCTATTTTCTTCTTTTGAGCAGTACCTCTTCTTTTTTTTAGGTTTTTGTTATTCTCTAGCTTGTCTTCTTGCCTTGGTGGCTCTGTTCTGTGGTTTAAACCTTCTCGGTGACATTCCTTCATAGCTCAGATTTCTTTGAAAAAGCTGATTTGTCAATGGCAGACCTAAAACTTGTTCAGTTCTCAGCTACAAACAAAACAAATTGTAGGCTTCCGAAAACCATGACTTTGAGTGTCAGCAATGCTGACGATTACCTCTTTTATGCAGTCTTTCAATTGACAAGTATTACCTCTGCTGCAAGTAGTTGAGAAGTAAAAATTACACTGTATGACACAATTGTTCTTTGTTTCTTTCAACATTACTTAGACAGACATGAGACCTTGAAAACCATGGAAGCTTCAAAGGCTATTGCAGTGGGATCTACCTGCCTGTTGTGATCATCTCTAAGGAGGGAGGCTCCGCAACCTACATCATATAGTTGGATATCTCATATAATGTGCATCCTACCTAATGACTACCACATCAAGTCTTTTAAATATGTATACATTTAGAGTGTATCACAAACAAACAATAAATATTTTTATTAGATGTTACTGATTTGAAATATTTCTCCAATGTTTTCTTTTTAGTCCTCTATAGAGGAGTCCTTCAAATTCATATACTTCAAGCACAGCATTTGGTATTGTAAGCACATTTTTCAGATTTGAATTTACTTCTGATTTATCCTGTCTGCTGTTTGTTTTCCCTGTAGCCCAGGATATTGCCTGTACAAGTAAATGTCTTCAGTGTACTTCATCATTGCCGAGAATCTGTGATGAGATACTAAAAATGTCTTTTGCAGACTGACTGCTAGACACATTAGGTAATGCATATGTTGTGACTTATTTTTTCAAAACTAATCAGCAAGCTATTCTTCCTTTTGTATGTAATGTAGATAATAGGGTACTTTTTATTAACCTTTGTTTCCTGTGGAGAAGTATCTATATGTCCTTTTAATTTGGAAAAGATCCTGCTTTTCAAAAGCCGCTTCGACTCTCCTTTCCAGTTGGCAGTGCATGCTCTCCAAAGGCGGCCTCCATTTTAAGCCTCATCTCTGCAAAATAGGTTACGATTTTCTTTTACATCAAGATGCTCCACGTTCCTGGAGGAGACCAGGCATTGTTGTGTATTACCTCAGCTAGTTAGCTGACAACTCTGTCACTTTTCCTGATCTCCTGGCTTTAAATTCATCAGGGTTAAGAAATGTCTTACCTCCTTTAAGGATTTACTTCAGAGCAGATATCTCAGTGTAGGCACACATTTTTAGAAAGCAGTTTTATTGTGAAGCACAGGGAGGGGTTCTAAAGTTTTCTCATTTATTATCTTTTCTTGTTTCTCACATGCTCCTTTAACCTGAAGTTTTTACACTCATACTCTTTCAGTAAACATTTAGTTCTCTTCTGTCTGTCTTTACATAAACCTCTCTTCCATTTCTTAATTATTACTTACTAGCTCTCAAAAGCTGTATCCTGGATTGGAGATCCTATGTTTGAGATGAGAAAATACAGTTTTATTTCATAGAAAATAAGTTTTCTTTTCCTTTTTTTCTAATTTAAATCCATTTGGGTAGTACAGACTGAAGATTTAACTCAGGCTTTAATGCTGGGTTTCTGCTCTGTAGAACAGAGCTATAAATAATAGAGGAAAAAAGAAGGAAGAGAGGAAAAAAAAATCCTTTTAGCATTTTTTCAGATATAGCACTCTATTATCCTTTATCTAAATGAAGAAATATTATTAATACTATATTAGCAAAGAGAAATCCAAGAGAGATCAAGAACTCATTGAATTGAGTTCTGTGCTGGGGAGAAAAGAAGGGAAGGAAAAGAAAAAGAGGGAAGGGAAGGGAAGGGAAAAGGAACATACCCCCTTGTCACTGAATCCATCTAGCCTGTACATTCTTCAGCAAAACTTCCAGACTTGGGTCTGCAACTTTTGCTGCAGTCATCAAGTCCTTAAGCAAAGGAAGTCTGCCAGCACCAGTCCCTGCGACTGGTCCTCCAGCCTCTGCTGCTCTTTCTCTAGACTGCTTACAGCAGCAGAGAAGCCTAGAAAGAAATAATTTGCAGACTGTTCCCTTCAAGGTCTCTCCATCACAATGAGGCAGTTTTCATAGCTTTATCAAGTGTCTTAAAGCCAAATATAAAAGGGGATCATCGAATGATAGAATGGTTTGGGATGGAAGTGACCTCCAACCTCTTTTCAGGTAGACCTGCTGGCCACGCTTCTTTTGATTTAGCCCAGGATACTGTTGGCTTTCTGGGCTGCAAGCACACATTGACAGCTCATGTTGAGCTTCTCATCAATCCACACCCCCAGGTCCTTCTCCACAGGGCTGCTCTCAATCCATTCTCCACCCAGCCCGTATTTGTGCTTGGGATTGCCCCAACCCATGTGCAGGACCTTGCGCTTGGCCTTGTTGAACTTCATGAGGTTCTCACTGGTCCAACTGTCAAGTCTGTCCAGGTCCCTCTGGATGGCATCCCTTCCCTCCAGAGTGTCGACCACACCACACAGCTTGGTGTTGTCAGCAAACTTGCTGAGGGTGTGCTCCACCCCACTGTCCATGTCACCGACAAACATGTTAAACAGTGCTGGTCCCAATACTGACCCCTGAGGAACACCACTCGTCACCGGTCTCTGCTTGGACATTGAGCTGTTGACCGCAACTCTTCGAGTGCGACCATCCAGCCAATTCCTTATCCACCGAGTGGTCCATCCGTCAAATCCATGTCTCTCCAATGTAGAGACAAGGAAGTCATGTGGGACAGTGTCAAATGCTTTGCACGAGTCCAGGCAGATGACGTCAGTTGCTCTTCCCTTATTCACCAGCACTGTAACCCCATCGTAGAAGGCCATCAGATTTGTCAGGCACGACTTACCCTTAGTGAAGCCATGTTCACTGTGACCAATTACCTCCTTATTTTCCATGTGCCTTAGCATAGTTTCCAGGAGGATCTACTCTATGATCTACAGGATGACTGCCTTACAGAGTCCCACTTACTCAAAGGGACCTTAAAGTCACTCCTAAGTCACTTTATGCACATTTGAACTTGAATCCCCAGACTGTTAATGCTGTTAACAGTTTCAACTAATTAATTACAGGAAAATGTTACCTTTCAGCACTATTGTCTTAAAAGATCATTTCACTCTAGATAAAAACTAGTCAGCATTTAAAACAGAAATCGAAGATAGAGGATTGTGACTAAGAATTGAGCCCACAAGAGCAACCTTTCTCTTCTTCTTACCACCTTGCTCAAGCATTTGAGATTCCAAGCAGGTCAGATTCAGGCAAAGATGTAACTTCTGTACTTGGAGTTACCTTCTTACATGCCAAGAATGTTATCTCTATACTTCCTGGAAGTAAATGTGTGTGCATATAATTTAGAAAATAATCTCACCTTGCAAAATTACCTTTTTTTAAAATGTGATCCAGTGATGATATATTTCTAGAAAAAGCAGTGTTTTCATACAGTATTTCTTCTACTTTACCAGCCAGAGTATCTTCCAAGAAGAGTGTTTGGAGGATTTTTGGTTGCGTTTAGCTCATTTACTAGCTTTCTGATATACTAAGGAGAAGCCACTTGAACAATTTGTCAGGAGAAGAAAGCAGCAGTTGGAAAGATTTTTCTGTAGAGGCATACTAATGAAAGGCTGTTGTATTGGGTTTGCGTGGCAAGGTTTTGGTAGCGGGCGGCTACAGGGGTGGCTTCTGTGAGAAGCTGCGAGAAGCTTCCCCATGTCCGACAGAGCCAATGCAGCCGGCTCCAAGACAGACCTGCTGCTGGCCAAGGCCGAGCCCATCAACGACAGTGGTAGTGCCTCGGGGGTAACAGAGGTAAGAAGGGGAAAAAAAACCTGCTGTGGGAATATAGCGTCAGAGAGAGGAGTGAGATGTGAGAGCAACAGCTCTGCAGACCCAAGGCCAGAGGAGAAGGAGGGCAGGAGGTGCTCCAGGCGCTGGAGCAGAGATTCCTCGGCAGCCCGTGGTGAAGACCATGGTGAGGCCGGCTGTGCCCCTGTAGCCCATGGAGGTCCATGATGGAGCAGATCTCCACCTGCAGCCCGTGGAGGACCCCACGCCGGGGCAGGGGGATGCCCGAAGGAGGCTGTGACCCCATGGGAAGCCCGCGCTGGAGCAGGGTCCTGGCAGGACCTGTGGCCCCGTGGAGAGAGGAGCCCAGGCTGGAGCAGGTTTGCTGGCAGGACTTGTGACCCCACGGGGACCCACGCTGGAGCTGTCTGTTCCTGAGGGACTGCACCCTGTGGAAATGACCCATGCTGTAGCAGTTCATGAAGAACTGCAGCCCACGGGAAGGACTCACATTGGAGAAATTTGTGGAGGACTGTCTCCCATGGGAGGGACCCCACGTTAGAGCAAGGGAAGAGTGTGAGGAGTCCTCTCCCTCAGGAGGAAGGAATAGCAGAGACACCGTGTGATGAACTGACCACAGCCCCCATTCCCTGTCCCCTGTGCCACTTGGGGGGAGGAAGGAGAGAAAGCAGGAGTGAAGTTGAGCCCAGGAAGAAGGGAGGGGTGGGAGGAAGGTGTTCTGAGATTTGGTTTTATTTCTCATTATCCTACTCTGATTTGATTGCCAATAAATTAAAGTAATTTCCCCAAGTTGAGTCTGTTTTGCCCGTGACGGTAATTGCTGAGGGATCTCCCTGTCCTTATCTCGACCCACGAGCCTCTCGTTGTATTTTCTCTCCCCTGCCCAGCTGAGGAGGGCAGTGACAGAGCAGCTTTGGTGGGCACCTGGCATCCAGCCAGGGTCAACCCACCACAGCTGTCAATTAATTTTGTATTTTGTAGTTCATTTCACTTGGAGTAAATAGTGTCCTGGTCATCTGGGGCTGCTGCCTTCAGGATCTCAGAAGGCATTGTAGTGATTCTCCACTCAGTCCAGAATTCTAAACTACTAGCGAGCTTAGCAAAACCTTAATGACATAGGTGGTCTAACTGGAAATAACATGGTGGTTTGCACAATCCCATCCCGAAGCATTTTTGTTTCTGTCCACTGAAGCATGTGCAGTTCAGATGGACCTGGATTGGACTATAACATCTGTTTTGAAACCACTTGTTATTGCTGTTATCCTCATCCTCTCATCTCTGAGAAGATAAAAATATACTGCACTGTTCAGACTTTCTTGCATTACTTACCATTTTCCAGAATGTGTGTGTGTGTTTGTTTCACGTTGTTCCTCTGTGTACAAGTCCTAAATGTCCAGTTGTGTTTTACAAAATCTTATTTAGGGGCTTCATTTTGTATTCCTGAACAGAACTTAAATTTATCACCTGTTTAAGAGGACCAGTGAAGAGACGATAGAGAATAACGTTTTGTTCTCTCCTTTCCTGCGAAGTTGCTCCCTAGTCAGGGCCTTCTCATTTGTGTTGCTCATAACTGTCTGAAATAGGTCAGCCGAATATGAGTCCGTTTTTAATGCTTTTTTCCCCTCCTACTAGAACAGCAATAAAGGGATATGGAGCAGGCTCAAAAGTACTGGGTATTAACTCTTTTAAAGATGGATATCCATAGAAGACTGTGTATTTATTTAATAGTACTATTGCTGCTGTTGCAGTAATAAAGGCTATGTAAGATGTTTCTGGGTGGTCATTTTGTTTGTTCATCCATTCGCATTGCTTCTGAATGGCACAGTTTTTCCTCCTCAACCCATTTTGCAAGAGATATTAAAATGGCTTCAAGCATATTCCAGCAGAATCACTGATGCTTTAATTTTTCTGTCCTTGATTTGTCCTTTAGAATTCCCTGAGATCACTGAGATGTGGCAAACAATTTGTAATTTTCTTTTTAGCCTTGATAATGAGTTTGTGTTATTCAGTAAAACTAGTGGTTAATTTTTGCCTTTTATCATCATCTTCCATCGAGTCTGCCTACTGTGTTCTATGTGGTGCCATGTTATGAGTTTAATCATGTGAGAAGAGAAACAAAAGATACGTATGTGTGTATGTATAAATATATTTATGAGTATATGGCCCTACATGTCTGGATTCAGGTCAGAAGTGACCTTTTTGCCTTCTAGATCCAAAAGCATGGCTCCTCATTACTCTGGAATCAGGCTACTTTCAGAATTCAGCTCTCAGTTTTATGGTTTGGACATATCAGTTGCTTATCTCAAGTTTTAGCCTTTTTTTCTTTCTTTGCAGACACAGAATGGAAATAAATCCCAGGCTTCAAAGATGGAGTAAAAGGTATAATGCTGTTACACTATTTCTCATTTATGGAAGCTGACCAATTTCTTGCCAGTACTTGCATTTGTTTGGATTTCTTCTGATGAAATTTATTTTTAATTTTACTGGCCAATGCAACTCATTGCTTGCCAGTACTTGCATTTGTTTGGACTTCTTGTGATGAAATTTATTTTTAATTTTAAAGTCACATTCTTCTACAGGAAGGGCAAAAAGGGTCACTGTGTGTAACTCCATGATGTCTTACACCTCCATGCATCTTTTATACAGGTGCAAAATAAAGGTAGAAGACTTCTGTTATCAGCTTTAGTGGTTTCACTCCCTCTGTAAAGATGCAGAATCACCTTCAGAATAAAAGTCAGCTGGTAACTCAGACCCATACTGAGTTAACCCGAAAATGTATATCATTCCTTGCAAAAGCTCAGAAGTTTGTGTTTGGCTCCCTGGGGACAAGTTTATCAAAACAAAAGCCATATTGGTGTAACTTGAGGTGAATATTCTATTAACAGGAAATATATTCTGCTTTCCTAAGCTCCCTGCATAATAAATGGAGATGCACTTACCCTGTTCAACATGATTTGTGTTTGCAAGCGGTTCAGATATTCATCTTGCTTTGGTTTCTAGTACTTGTGATATGAATAGTTAGTGTCAGAATTGACAGTGAGCTTTTTACCCCTTTCTCCAATTGTCTGTGAGACACCCCTTTAACTGCCACTGCAGATGGAACTGAAATGTCTGTTACTCAATAATGAAACCTTTGCTCTTGTTTGCATCTTGAACTAAATCAGCCCTAAAAAGTAATGCTGAGATCTAACTAAAATCGTTGCTCAAGTGCAGAGGAAATAGCTTTCTGCTGTACATTATTTATCTCATGTAGGGTGAAAGTCATGCTGCAGAGAAGCAGCAGAGTGCATCTGGCCTGACTAACGCCCCTAGAAGGAGACCAGAGATGGACTAAAAGAATTTCTTACTCTTGTTTTGGCCCCTAGCGCACAGAGGGAGGTAATTGTTGTCCTGCGTAACAACTGCGCAAACAGGTACACAGCAGTCCTTTGATGTGCCTTCTGGGGTCTTTTTTAACCCTCCTATTTTTCATCATTACTGTTTTACCATCCTTTACAGATTGCAAGCAGGAGGCAGAAGGAAAAAGTGGGATGTCTTTCTCCAAGGGAAATGAGATAGTCACGTAAGAGGTCTTAGAGGAATGAAGTGAAACTTTGTGAGATAAATAAGTCCATTGAACAGGGCTCAGGAACCCAAATCTTCAATCTAATTCCCATATACCCAAGCAAATATTTTAAATGAAAATATCAATTCACTTAATCTCCGTTTTTTTCTTGGAAGGCGCCATGCCCATATAAAGTTAGTGGGAATTCACCGTTTATTTTAGTGAATGCTCCAGTAGGTTTCATAAATATAAATAGTTTACTCTTTGAATTACCCAGTGACTCAAATTCCTTTGAAGCTGGGCTTTATCTTTCCTCTCTTCTCCTACTTCTGTGTGGACCAGCTGCCCTTAAGCTGCACTTAAACTAATCAAGGCAAATTGGCCTTTGGTCTGTGCTGTAGACACCTCTGTCCTTTAGGGAAGGAAGTGGCAGATGGGGATGAATACAACTCTTTCTCTAATGTATGGTTTCTTGTTTTGCTCAGGCATGGAGCCCCATATCTGCAAACCAGAGAGTAAATCAAGTAATTCTTTGAATGTGTCAAAAAGCTGCATGAAAGGAGAGAAACTGTTCTGAGTACTTTTGTTGTTCTTGCTTCCATTTGCAATCTAATGCCTAGTACTTAAATCTGCCTTAATTAAGGATGTTTCCATTGAGGTGGAGAATGCATTTCATCTGTATATCCATTAATCACATCCTCATTAACTTAACTATTATAAGGGTGTTTGTCTCAAACACATTAGTGGAAGTTTTATCCTACTGTCTGCAATCATTAAAAGGGGATTGTTTCCCCTGCCCATAGTGGGTAAACCACTAAGTGTGGAAGCATTAACAACTAGAAAGAGTATATGGGATAAACTGTTATCTCTTTAGAAATTTTTAAAGCATTTTACCTGCTGTCAGAGACCAAAAGCCAGGAAGTGGTTTGATAAATGAACATGACCAATGGAAAAAGCAAACAAAAATAAATAAAAATAATAAATAAAATTAATAGATTATTAAACCAGTTAGAGTTATTGTGACATCCTGTATAACACAGGCCATAGGACTACTCCTGAAATAATTCCTTTCTCTAGGCAATTAGCTACAACTGGAATTGGCTGTTATTTTATATTTCTGTGTTCAGTCTTATTTTAAAAATTGTTTAAAATGGATGGAGAATCCACCATAGCACTGATCAAGATTTTCAGTTGTTCACTATTGAATTATCTTCCCTATTAAAAATATAGACTTTATCTATCACCTAAATGAAATTAGCTACAACTTTCATTCATTAATCCTTATCATAGGAAATGCCTTGAAAGGGGTTTCAAGAGATTGTCTGGTCCCGCCTTCTGCTTCTTGGCAGAATCAAATACAAGTTTCCTTTGCCTCAGGGCAGGATCGACTCTATCTAAACCATTCTTAAGTAGAGTTTGTCTAAACTGTTCTTGAAAGACTCCAATGATGCCGATTTCATAATCTCCCCAATAAATCTATTCCAGTACTTAACTATACTTATCTTTAGAAAGCTTTTTCCTGAGGTCTAACTTAAATCTCTATTTCAGAAATATAAGCCTCTTATTACTTGTTCTATCCATTGTGAAGAAGGAAAAAAGATTAGGGTTTGTTTTTTTTTTTCTTCCAGCAGTCTCCTGTAGTTGAAGACTACGCACCTGCCCTCCCCTCCGCAATGATCAGCTCTTACGTGCTAGAGTTAAATTTCCTGCACTATAAATTTTTTGTCAGCTTCTTAATTCTGCAGTCATGATTCTGGTCGTCTTTGGAGCCTCTCCGTACTTCCAAAGTTAGTGTTAAGTCAGCAGACTTGATTCTATTACCTATAAATGAATATGGCTCTCATTCTTACTATTTTTTTAATGTATTCAGTGCTAACATTAGCCTTTTGAATTATAGTACGGTGCTTAAATTGACTTTGTTAGCCAGAGACAAAGTCCCCTGTCCTATAAATATGGTTTGTGTTCACAGGATGTAGGTAAAATCTAGTTTTCAAAGGACTGAATTTAGTTTTTATTCCTTCAAAAGAGGGACGTACTCTACTATTTTGTCTTAGGGCAATCATGGAAAGAAACAAGATCCAGGTTCTTAGGGAACTACTTTGTTGATGGTCTTGCAGGTCTGAAACTTAGTTCTTCCCCTACAGTATAAGAAAAGCTTACACCAAGTTGCCATCAGCTTTTTAGAAATGAGTGCTACATTCTTCACTAAAAGCAACATGCAGGTAGGCCTATAGTGGCTTAGAAGTGACATAAATCTCTAATAAGTAGAGATTTAGGAGTAAGTTTATTAAACGGGCCCACCATCCAGCCCTTAATATTTTTATCATTTGAATTCACTAATTCCCAAGATGTGCTACATTTTCTCTTTATTGCCATATATGAGCTGGCAGACGACTGGCACATCTTTGGAAATCACTATTTCTAAGGTGAGACAAACCTTATCTGATACTTTAAATAATGCTATAAGAGGTGAAGGAAGGGGAGAGAAAGCTTTGGAAGTTCCTTCTTTAGAACAGTTGCAATTTGTGAAGGTGTCTTCAGATGTTCCTGCAAGATTGCGGTCACGATCGAGGCTTAGATTGAAGGCAGGGTTATAGAAAGAGCAGGAATAGCAGTAAAAGAGGGTGTCTGAAGCCTTTTGAATAAAGTAGGAGTATTTTTAAGGAGGTATTGCAGTGAAGCAAGATACGAAGCTTAGGAAGGAAAATGAGGTGTCTGTTACATGAAGTGTCTGCATCAAGAGCAAGGATAGATGTGATATTTGGAAGTTGCTATGGAAAAGAGCACTCATACCATCCACAAAAGTTGGTATCTGTGTAACACCTCCAGAAAGAGCTATAAAAATGTTTCTTCTACCTTCCCCATTCTACCTCATATGCTTCTCTCAGGCCATCAAATCTCTTTCCCTTCCCATATAACCTATGACCAACTTAAAACCAGTAGCACAGTATGCTGAAGTCTCAGAAACTTAAATGCTTCCTGAGAGGAGATCAAGAGAAATCAAGGGCAGCTCAGGTTCCTGTAGAAGCAGGAAATTTGTTAGATGAAAATGCACAAGTGAAACATGTGAACACCCCATTTCAGGGGCAGTGCCTCCAATGTCACTTTTTCAGTCTGCGCACTGTTTCATCTCCTCCTACAGCTGAAAACTTCTACCTAAACTTCTTCCTCCTTAGCTCCGGGCTTTTCTTCCAGTACTCATAGTCTGAGACTGAATAATTCCCTCTTTTCATTTATATCCTTACCTTGAAGATATTTATAGACTGAGATCATGTTGCCCCTGAGCTTTTGCTCTTCCAGACTCTATAAATTTAGCTTCCTTACTCTTTCACCTTATGTCTTACGATCTTCTAGTTCTTATATCAGTTTTGTTTCCTCATCTTGCATTTCCCTACATTTCTTCTGTTGTTTCCAAACAGTGGGGAAATAATGTTCCCAAACTATTGTTCTGATATTTTTTCTGTTATTATGGCATTGTTTTCTTCATTCTTTAATTTGAATTATTATAAGTAATTATTAGTATACTCTTCCTCTTTAAAAATAAGTAAATAGCTGATGCCAAATTTCTCAAAGCTGTCTATAATTATACAAGAGGACAACATAATTTAGTGTGTATGAAACAGAACTTTTCTAAGCTCTGTTTTTTTCATCTGGTCATCTATAGTGAAGTTCTCAGTTATGAAGTCTCCTGAAATCTCTGCGATGATAGCTGCTTCCAGCTAAACAACTCTAAAGCTCCTTTCCAGTTCATGCTCCTGTATTCGTGTCACGAAGGCTTCTGAAAGGATAGATAAATACAAGTTATTAGGATCTTTGCAAGGGTAATCAGCTGCAAATATTTCATCTTTATTACACAGAAAACTACATTCATTTATCTAATGGTCTCTTCTGGCTTTAAATTCAGTGAATGGTATCAAATCCCTTGTATGAACACTCCCATAGTGAATTTAACAGTTTAGGTGTAATTTTTCAGCTTCAAACGTTATGACAGAAGAGGTTGGTCTTCCTTGTGCTTGTTTAGTGGCTAGTGAGAAATTGATGAGTCTGCGGCAGCTACCACTTTGAGGTCTTAAACATTTAGCTCAAAAGTAACATTTGATTTTTATAATATTGTTTACCCCTGACTGAAATCTTACTGTCAGACCAAGCAAAATCAACCTGCTACAAGAATTGGGAGGTTTTCCAAATGAATAAATAAAGAAAACCTTGATTAAAATGAATTTAATATTGAGAATGCGTATTATTAGCATTACTGTTAATAGCTTTGGTTTTAAAAATATTCTTTGAAAACTTAATAAATTTGGAACAGAAAGCTTCTAAATTCTTATTTATGAGATACATTGGGATCCCAACCTGAGATTAAAACTATTTGGATTAGACTACAATTTCACGTTTCTTTTATTTTCTGTGACATCTGACTAGCTGTGAACAACCCAAGTGTTTACATTAACGGATTGTCTTCCCTGCTGTTAAAGATGATTTCTTAATGATAAATGTTGGTGGGCTGAGATCTAAAATGTACGAAACAGCACCTGATAAGGGCTACATAAGGGTAATGCATAAATGCCACGAGAAATGTCCCACCTTATGTACGGAACAGTCCAGCAAGTCCCACAGTCCTCTAATACCCATAAAATCAATTTGGAGACTCTTTCTGTGCATTATCAGATTAAAATGAAGCTGATTTTAAAGCACAATGCAAAGAGTAGAGTAGATAGGTGAAAAAGTAGTGCATGGGAAACTTGGGTTCTCCTGCCACCGCTTCATGTGAGGAATCTTTGGGAGATGTCTGTGTCATTTTACCTCAGTCTACTGTAAGCTAAAAGACTCATGATGACCTTTACGAAACTCTTAACAATTTATTAGAGCTGGGAGTTAGTTCATTAGAGCCAGGAAGCACTATTATCACTATTTGTTCATGTAGATCTGAGATTGTTTAACTAGAACAAATAATAGCCAAGAACTTCACTTACATTCTTCTTTCAAGAAGTGCCTCAATTCTGCTAGATAGACTTAAACAGAAAAAAACAGTTCAGTTGGTTGCCGAGGAACTTAATACCATGTTTTGGGGACGATCTGGGACCCGTTTGGCTCTGCAAGGAATGCCCAGTGTTAGTACTGATGGGAGCAACACAGCTATGTGGAACAAGGAGTATAAAGAAAACACGGAGTGTCTGGTTGAATACAGAACACTGCCGATAGAATTAAACCAGTCATTTGTTTATGAGATTTAGTTTTATTTCCACGGTAAATTCTGACAGATGGCCTGTCAGGTTGATAAGGTTACTTCTGTAACTTTATTTTACCCATAATGTATTCCAACAGTTTGGAATATGATTGAGAACTTCAAAGTGTAAACCCCTTGGAAGATAGTGAAGGGTGAAAGCATATGGAAAGGTGTAAATTGTTTCATGGGTGAAACCCAGGGTGGGGACTCAGGAGACTTGATGCGTTTCTAATTCTGGCACAGTTCTCCTTCATGACTCTCAGAATGACACTTCATTTATCTGTGCTTCAAGTATCCATTTGCAAATAGAAATAATAATCCTCACATCAATCAAATCCTCTCCCTTTCCTTTTCATACTACAAAAACATCAGAGCAGGACTATGCTTCAAGAAGTGTTTGTACCTACCCTATCACAGAGAGTCCTTCAAACACTTCTGTAATGCAAGTACAAATTAATAAATACATCCAGCGCAGTTTTCTGGAAGTGATCTTAATTACAACATTTTTCAGAAACCTCAGGTTTTTTCATTGGTGTAAGTACAATCAAGCCTTAAGAACAGGAAAAGAGAAAGAAAATAGGGACACTTTAGAAAAAGGCATTGAAAACCGTAAGTGGTGTTAGATGAAGGCAGCTTTACTTAGGAAACTCGAGTGAAAAGAAGCTTTGTGACAAGAAAAGGACTTTAGCAGGATACTTTGGTTTCTTTTTCCTTATTTGGTAGCACTTTCTCTTGAGAGTTTAATTACCAGGTTGATTAGAAGGAAGGAATTTGTGTTCATAAATGGTACTTATAAAAATCATCTTTTCCTTCTTGGTCTCTGAATGAAAGATGGTCTCTGATGTCAGTTTAACTATGAATAATTGAATAAAAGAGCAAATTATACTACCTGGAAATGGAATCATTGTAGTCTATAGAACACACACAAAAAATCAACTTAAATGTATTTCTTACGCTCAGCAAAACCAAAATTTTTGTAAATTATACTTTTGTACATACACAGTTAGAAATCTTTATATTAATTATGAAAACGGTATATTAATACTCTGTATAGCAGTGTGACGATCAATGCTTAGGAGTCAACAATAATGTGCAGTCACTCTTTAGTAAGATGCAGTCTTCTGTAAGGGACTCTCTAGGAGAGCATTATTCTTAAAAAGTAGCTTTCAATATGCTAGTAGAAAAAGTCCCCTCTACATCAGATGGGATGCACTTACTGTGCTGATAGTTACACACAATTTTTTTCTGCATTAAACAAAGGCAGACAGGTTAGGAAACAGCAGAGCTCCGGAGGTAAGGAGCAGAGGTGCCTCCTTACCCAGAACACGTACAATATGTTCAGCAGTCTTGGAACAAACTCTAAGGTTTTGAGATAACAGTGACTCAACCAGAGCAGCCTAGATCGTTGCAAACTCCTAAAGGTGCAGAAAACAGAATCATGTAGCTTTTTCTCTATCAGTACATTATTATCTCTACCCTCAGCTTACGGGACCGAGGAGAACACATTCCTTTTCCTCTCTCCTATGCAACTCACAGCTATTTTTCCTTTAAAAGACTATGTGGCCGTTGACTGGAGGAGACAGTCATGACGACTTCAGACATCTATGAACATCACAAAATCAAACTCCAAAATCTAGTTTGGATCGATAGACTGACTTTTATTTTGCTTTATGGTTTGTGCTTTCTCATTACCTTGTTGTTTTTTTCCACTAAATGAGTTTGGTGAGTCAGTGTTTTCCCCTGTTTGGGACAATGAGATTTTGTTAGAGCCCTTGATCTGTTGTCTTCAGCCTCTCATTTCTCTGATTTCTGATTGCCTGTTCTTTGTGTGCAGTGCTGTTTTTCTCCCTTTTCTCTCTTCTTTGTCTTTGCCTTGGATATTGTCTTTTTCTCCATAGTTCCTCATCTTTCTCTTTCCCCTTCTCATCTTTAAACTGTGTCTGTAATGCTATTCAGTTGTTACCTTGTTCCCCGCTGTGCTAAAATTTCCACTTCTTAAGAAAACAATGGCCCCCTTCTGCAGGCACCCATTGATTTCATGTACACAGAAGAGAAACTCTGCTTTCTGCACAGTACAGAAGTTGTCTTTCTACCACTGTGGGACAGCTGCTGTAATATTGTGTTAGATAGCACAATGCTGCCTGAGTCTGTCCAGTGGTGGACACTGAACAGAAATTTTTATTTCATTCTTCGGAGGAGTCCCCAGGCAACTATACCAGCTGAAGCAGGACAAGAATAAGAATGTGGACTGCCCAGGGAGAGTTTCTCCTCTGCTTTCATTTATGAGGAAGTGCCATCTCTCTTGCCCAGTCTTGTTTCTGAGTCTGCAGGTTGGTGAGATGAAGACTCACAGTAGTGGTCCATGGACAGTAACAGTTCAGGGAAAATATGGGTCCCCTGATGGGTGGGAGACATAATCCTGTGATTCACAATGTGGAAAAGCCAGAAATTAAATGGGGTTTTTTTGGCTTAGTTCTTACTGGCAAAGCCTGCTTCAAGATATCTCTGCATACCAACAAGATTTGGAGAAGAAAAAGGGCAGCCAGTAGTGAGAAAACAGATAAGGGACTAACAAGGGAAGCTGAACATGCTCAACTCCATGGGGTGCTGAAAGAGTTGGCCAATGTGAATGGGAGAAAGCTGTCCTTCATTAGTGAAAAAACATAGCAATCAGAGAAGGAGAAAATGTTAAAGTTGCACTCATTTGATTTAAAAAGTCAAGAAAGAAACGTGAAAGAGAAGCAGCTAATTGAAAACAGTAAACATATTTTCCAAGGGCAGCTCAGGCTTGGCTAACCAGATCTCCTTCTGTGATGAAATGACTGGCTACATGGACAACGATCTTCATGTCATGTTTATATGCATGTGTGTGTATGTGTTTTATCACTATATTTGTGGTCCTGTACAGCTTAGATGACTATGAAGTCACATGCTGGAAAATGAGTTGCATAACAGTTTTATTTAGGTTACCTTTGAAGGCTTATTTACTTTGGTGTATTTATTTTGCTTGTTGTTGCCTTAGACCTGGCTGGAGTTTTGATTAGTATGTTTAATTCTACAAAGCATTTGCTAAAATGTTGATCAAAGTATACCTTATGGAAATAGTGACCAACGGTTGAACGGGTTAAGATGAGTATGTTAATGAAGCAAGGCGAACAGTATCACAGCTGGAGGGATAGTATAAAGGATATATATTTATGGGACATCAGGTGCTTCTACGACCATGAGATAGATCTTTGTTAACTTCCCAGCCCAATTACGGATGTAATGTTAATACAGAATTGTACTGATCACTGTATATAAGCGAAGTCAAAAATTGCATATATTCTCAATTGACCTGGCAGACATAGTTTTCTGCCGATGAGTTCTTACATGTGTATACAAGCACATTAACATTTTATACCTATTAGCATGTTAGGGCTATACCTTATGATCAAATAGGTTGAATTTGTGCTGCCAAAGCAAACTTACAACAATGTTTTGTGTTGTATGACTAGCACTGGCATCTCCGGGTACCACCCGCACTGGCACTGAGGTCTTCAGGCTGGTGGTACTGACAATACACATGCACTAGTAGAAAGGACCAACAGCTGATGAGTACAATGGCAGCTGCTGACTATATCACGGTCTCATTTAACCTGTCAAATGCCATCTGCCCCTAGAAATAATCATTAGCCCTCAGGCTGAGTGGAGGAGAGTGTTTTGTATTCATATTGCTCAGGGTCAGCCTCTGTAGGGAGGACTGACCGACTTTCCATCCATTACTGCATTGCGTTGGCTGAGTTTCCTATGGGCTCCATGTGGTGCCCCATGGACCCTAAGATATCATGATTATTTTAATGAGAATTTTTAATTTGAAGTGCCTAAGATAATACCAAGTGTGTGTTGCAGTTCAGCAGCACAGCGCTTTCATGTTTGACATCAAGGCTACCATGTAGCATGAGGGCACTGGGGACATTTTGGGGCACAAGGGTAGTCGGGTAGATTTTGGAGACAACCTAACCTGGTATAGTCTATATCCATACTCTGCTTGCAACAGAATGTGTAGAAAACCATTTTCTCTGCTCTGTCTAGGTTTACTCTTGGAGAAAACTAGCTGATTTCCCAAGAAGACTTCCCAAGATTCAGCTGATTTCCCACGTAGACCACCCAAGTGGGCAGGAGACAAGAACTCATGAATGAAGTGGTGAGTAAATTTCCCCAGTGATAGCGTACACATAGTTGTGAGGATATCTTTTAGGGGAGAACACATTTGAACCTTGCCTCATTTTTATGTTATAGCTGGAAAATATTACTAGTACAAAACATTTGGCTCCAGATTCTTTCCTGAGATCAGCAAATCACCAAAGCACATTAGTTAATACAGAATGAGTTCAGAATTTGTTTCTTTGGGCAACAAACATCATGAAATTCCCTTTAAGTTTATAAAAAAATATTCAAACATGAGTAGAATAGCATTCACCTGCGGGACCCCTTATTACAGCGTAACCAGGTGCTCTCAGTTGTGTCCCCTAAGCCATGCCCTTGTCAAATCCTTTAAAGGCAGAGTGTCGCGTTGTTGTCATGGTACTACAGGGTAATATCCAGAAGCATGACTGAAGAAATGCAAATCTGGATGCTCATGCAAGACTGAGGTACACATTGCTGCAGCTTGTCGCTGAGTTAAATCTGTTGCTAATTTAGCAAGGGAAGTGCTATAGGTGATGATTCCGCTCAATGTGTTACACATTGTGGATTGACACTTCTTACAAAGTCTCACCCTTGACCATGTTTTTATTTCACTGGAATTACCCACAGGTGTGACCACAGTCAGTGTAGCCTGTGGGACCATGCTGAAGTGTAAAATTTAAGCAGTACTTAATGTGACTGTGTTATAAGTTTCTACATCTGTCAAACAGCTTGTTTCCTTCCTTACTGCTTCTGCTATTTTTAAAGCTTTCTATATGGTCTTTGCTCTGCTGCAGAATATAGTCAAAATTTTTATATCCCTAGCAAAGAAAATAGGTAGCATTTCATTGACATCAGAAGCGAAACTGGTCTATATTAATTCAGTGGCACTTAGTATTTACATAATAATTTCTCTAAAAGACCTTACTGTAGTTTACCTACGAAATAAGCATCATAATCCTTAATTAATGGCTGATGAAAATGAGGTGCCCGAAGTGTGGTAACACTTGTTCAAGCTAAAAAAATAAACCCCACCTCATTTCTCTTGAACCCTAGTCCCTGCTCACTGAGATGTACTGCATATACTGTAATTATTTTAAATCATGCTTTATAGTACAGTGTACTGTACTTAGCACTAGAGCCATATGCATTAATAAATATATTTTTGTTCTGTTTATATGAATATACATCTCCATTCGTTATAAATATACCCATGGGAGTTTACCTTACACAGGTGTCGAACTGGTTATATTACTGTGTTGGCACATTATAGTAAGACAGTACAAAGTGTCACCTGGTGGTAAGGCTTCTTCTATTTCCTTTCTCATCACAATCCTCTGTAACAGATGTTATGTCATCATTCATTTTACACAAGTATTCCATGTATAATTTAGATATGTAACTTGTAAGAAAGCAATCTGGGCTCTTTTCGTAGCTGTTTCCAGAGATGAGATTATTTGGATTGATAGGGTGAATTAATTCTATTCTAAAATAAATGTATAAACTAGGTAGCTAGATAATTTGATGGCTGAAGCTTGATCCAAATAATTCTGTATGTTGACTTGGATATTATAATCGTGTATATATGGACCTGATCAATAGCACAAACAACATACCTAACTTATAGAGGGTAAAAATCCATTGAGAAAAATCTCATCCTCATATTAAACTGCAGTGAATTTCCCTCTGGAAGAGCATATATTTTTCCCTGAATTGTAGAAGGAACCTGAGAATGTAGATAAAAGCAAATATTTAAAATGGTCAGAGGTGAACACCACCCTTAATGTCTAGTATGAAAAGGAAGACTCTGGAGTAAGGAAATAATACGAAATATTTTCTCACTGTCTTTATATGGTTTATTACATCCTGAGGGTCGTATTAAATCTTTATCCACACGTCTCATCTCACTTTCACTCTTATTTAGAATTTCCTCAGATACATTCTATTTTTCCTCCACAATTTTGTCCAAGGCAGAGTTTATGGTTTAGTACATTTTCTGGGATTTCTGGATGTCAACCCTATCAGACACTGTGATCAGACTACAGGAGCTCTGGAAATTGTTGATCCAGCCACTACGTATGTAGCAGTCAGCCCCGAAAAAGGAGAGAATCTCCAAGCATTCCCTGACAAAATTTAGCTAAACTGGAAGTGCTGTAGGATTTTGAACTAACCTTGTTCTTTCTGTGGAAAAGGTGAGGAACGGCTAAAAGCAGGTCTGCTGTAGGTCCAGTCTAACATACACTCACTTTTTGCTGCTCCTGCAGGAGGCAAACTGAGCGCGTGGCAGAGCAACCCTGTTCTGGCTTTTCTTTCAGCTATGCAACAGAGATCACCTCCCCAGCCACCGCCTCCATCATTAAAACATCTCCCTCCATACCACCTAATTACTACCCAGATTAATACTCTAGGTACCCACGAAAACTACCTACCCTGATCCTCCCACCTTAGGTCTTCCAGAATCCTCGGCCATAAGATGATCCTTGGATACTCAGAGCTGTTTATGTCTGTACTTCTGATTGGGGATATCTGCTCAGAGGTGCGATATCCCCACCTGCCTTGCTAACATCATTTACTATTTCACAAATTTCTTCTTTTTTTTCCCCTATGTTTCTTTTGCTTCCCCTTTATCTGTCTGTTCTTTATTACAGCTATTGGATTTGATTCTATCTCCTGCGCTTGACTGAACAGAAACAGTTTGTGAGGTATTCCCCAGGGGTCAATCTGCATGTTGTTCTTCAAAGTTTGCATTGTCAGAGCCCTCTTCACCTTCTGTTTCTGAGTTGTCAGAGTTTCCGTGGGGAATTTTGGGTCACAGTGACAACACGGCAGCTGCCTTCAGAGTCCATGAAAACACTCCTAGCCAAAATGTTCGAGGCAATCGCATTGCTCCCAGGCAGATGATGCATCAGAGACAAACAGTCCCCATTTTTGCTGGCTTTATCTTTTGTGGGCTGTTCACAGAGATAAAATAACAAGCAGTTGTTAGAAAATAGATGGAAAGAGAATAATAAAAGTGTCATCTTATATGAACACATCTCCTCTTGGGTTTTGTCTGTCAGTAGTTACAACAGCGGTGATCAGCGTAGGTTAACTAGCGCTGGCCCAAGGCTGTGTAAGGTATATCTGGTTAAGCCTGTGTGATTGCTGTTAACTCAGAAGAAGCCTTAACTGAACTGAGAATATAGAGCTCTTCTCTTTCTACTCACATACTGGATGATTTGATTACTGTGGAATTTAGCCAAGAATGGGCTTCTCTGTGGCCTGGAGCCAATTTCCCACGTTCTTCATTCCTAAAAGTAGTTCCTTCCTGAAGGATTATCTCAGCTACATTACTCTATACAATGGGAGAAGACACGTTCAAATCCCTAATCATATGCTAACCCAAGACTAGGTGGCGTCAGCAGGCACAATGTGGATCTGTCCAAGCTTCTGTGAAATCTCAGGATTTGCAACATTACACCAGATTCAACAGAGAGGAGAGACTAAGTGCCAGATACAGCATCATGTTAATGTGGCTAATAGATGCCAGACCTAAATTGCCTGTTGCAGCTCTGTGCTTGGTGAAAATACCAGTTTGAGCATTTGGAAGCTTGGGAAATTCTCTGTTGTGCAGTGTAGAAATGTCTTTCGATACTTAGCATTTCACGTGACATGAACAGTGCATCTTCCGAATGCATGGGGGTTCCTTTAGAAACTGCCTTCTTACATGATACATGACACTCTACTAGGAGTGTAAGGTAAGGTTTTTGTGAGAGAAATTTTCTGGTCCAAGCGGTAGTTTTAATTTATAATACAGGTCCAAAACAGTCCTGCTGACAGAGTCTGTTGGATGAAGGAATTAATGTGCTTTTTCACTTCCCTAGCCAAAACCTTCTTGGCCAATATTTAGAAGGCAATTCTACCCCATTCCAATTCCTCTCCCTTTTTATATGCAACATTAATGTACATAGCACCACTGTACCTACTTTTTCAGAGATCTTTATGGTTCTGCAGATCCACTGGAGACCCCAAGTAACAAGTGAATAGAAACACATAGAGCATAAGTAGATGGAAACACTCTTTGCATTTACCTGGTGAATGATGGAAAAAGATCAGTGATGGTGAAGTGGCATACTGCTTTTTCTTTTATATTGTGATACCTTTTGTTGTGCTTCAAGTTGCAACCATAAGAGCAAAGGATTCACCATGATATCGTCACTTCAATATCTGAAGTTAAATTGTTAATTGTAGAAATAGCTATTTTGAGTAGTGTCATATATGCCGATTTGCTAATAAATATGGAGTGGAGCACCCTGAGAAACACTGATTCTCAACTAGTTGAAAACACCAATGCAAAGTGCTATCAGTGAATTCAAGTGGGCTGTGGGACTGAATTCTGCTCAATGAAATGTGCTTGAATGTGTATTCCTTTCTCAGTACTAAGTCCAAAGCCTCTTGTAAAATGAAGCAGTGCTCCAGGGAGAGTTCCTTGGGACAATTCCAATTTTTCATGGCATGTGCTTACTCTCCAGATCTAACTGTGGATGGTGAAAACTGGTGAACACTTAGTGTCCTCAGTCTCTTCATGGTTGCTTTGATGTGCAGGGTGCTGAAAAAAACCTGACTGCACCAGCAGCAACTTCTCTGTGCAGCTTCTAACAAAGGTGAAAGGAGGAAGAGAAGAAAAAAATAATCAGGAAAAAAATGCAGAGATTCAACCGTCCCATGTCATTTCATGCTTACTTATCTTAGCAATATGAAAAGATACTGCTTGAGTGATACAGGGAACTGAGGATGTCAAGAAAATTTCCGAATTTTCAGTATCTGTTAATACAGGAAAAGCCCCACAATTTTCCTTAGATAGTTCCAGAGGTAGGAAAGACATTGATTTTATAGGAATAGCAGAAGAAGCAATGCCACGAAATAACCCAATTTTCTATGCACAGAGTCTCATGGCCAAAACAGTGAGTGAACAAAAACCTCAATGACTGCTGACGTTAGTAGGTTCTGTGAAGTCCCATTTATTTTCCTTGTTACATACGGCAACAGCAGCAGGACTAGAAACCTTGTACTACATTTGAAATTAAGATTAATTTTTCAAGAGAAAGCCTGTTGATGATAGTTTTTCCTACTGTGAAAAATATTATTCTATCAGTAAGTTGGCTTTGCTTGTTAATATTTTTGGTATATCAATCACCTTTATTATTAAGGACATTACTTTTCTATCATTGTATCTGATGGTTAGAATGAAAATTTTAAATGGAACGTATATTCAGGTTAAAAGTGAAGATGTTTGGTCCTTGGAACAAGCTACCAGCTACCAAGGCAGCTTACGTGTAGATGTGGAGCTTAGGGACGTGGTTTAGTGGTGGGCTTGGCAGTGCTGGGTTAATGGTTGGGCTCGATGATCTTAAAGGTCTCTTCCAACCTAAATGATTTTATGATTCTATGATTCTACCAAGTTAAACAGCAGATTCTCTATGTCCTGATAGTCTTTATATTGAGATTTCCTTGTATAGACACATTGTATTTCAGTTTAGACACACCCAAGCAATGCTTCTTCACTGAGTTCAATACAGGCACAAGGGTGAAGCATAGATGTTTGTTACATTAAATTAATTGAAATAAATTATAGAGTTATTTCTTATAGCCTGTGTATCCCTGGAGGCACAAGAGCTACTAACAGTATCTGTATGTCTATTCCAAATACTTTCATACAGAATAAATTCCATCCATTTGTGGTTATAAATTGGTAAATAAAACATTCTGGTCTCTTGGTTTCTTTTACGTAATTCAGCTTCATGCTCTGATTCTTTGTCATTCTCCACAGAACTTCCTTTTGTAACAAACTAGGTGTTAAAACCTTAATTCTGATATATGAGATATTTTCAATGTATTTTAATATTTATTTCATCACATACTCCTGTTAGTATTCATCACACATAGTGACACATTTCCACAGTTCAGCAATGTATTGAAGAATGTGTTGAACTTTAAACTCTCCAAGAGACCCAAAATAGATGAGCATGAACTTGAATTTCATGCAGAATCAGGATCATAATCATGTTTACATTAAATGAAGTTATGCTCTCACCTTTTCTGCTGTATAGGCATTAATCATCCATGAAATCTTTCCATTTTCCTCAGAATATGTTTCCATATAAGTGTCTTGCATCAGTTCATAAGATGATGTTTGCACTGCTTACCCATAAATTCAAGGTAATTTCTTTGATCATAATAGCTTCTTTATACGGTTTCTGCCTTCTGTTTAACCACGATTGATTACATTTGCAAAGGGTCTGCTTGACTGACCAATTTCTTGTCATACCTTTTACAGTCTTTTCATGTTTTTAAACTTGATGGGTTCATCCTTATCACTCATCTGCATTTACAAATTTTCATCTGATATGTGCTATATAATTTCTGACTGGAAAATGTTACTGCACCACAACAACTCCAGCTTGTATGTATAAAGCACAAATATCTGTTAATATTTTACATTTTGCCATATATTTGGTAACTAAGGGATTCGAACTTGGTTTTTAGAAACTTCTCTATTCTAACGTGCCTTCTTTGGTGGTTCACATGAGAAGCATATTGTTTTGATTGCTTTAATTTACATTTACCTAGTATTAGAGAAATCAAAATTAAAATTGAGAATGACTAACTGAAGTCATCAAATTAAACAGCTGTGATTTGGAAATTCTCTTGATGGAAATGCACATATTAACATGACCTTTGATGTTTACTGTAATATATGGATATATATTTGAAAGCAGTAAGAATTAGAACTATGATACTCATTTGGGGAAGCAATTGAACAGTGCTTCTCTGGACATCTGTCTCTCAAGTATTAATTCCTACACACGTCATCAAGAGAAGCCATTTAGACAAATGCATAAATTGGATGGAATATTCCTTTTCCATAAGTATCATAACTCCAAGTGCCTCCTTGATAGAGTTATTTATAGAGAGCTCCCCACCACTTCTACTTTTGCGTGAACAAGAAGAAAAAATAGAAATAGTAATCACCCTCTTTAATATCGGGTTACGAGTTAGCTCAGAGAACATGACTTCTAACAAAATCTATTTGACTGTGAGTCAAAATGAATAGAATTTGGTGTTATAGTTTAAAAATTACTACAAGCCTTGTTACTTTCTGTTTCTCATACAAGATGCTCTCATTAACTTCACTGTCACAAAGATACATAGCATACAATTCATATCTCTGTAGCTATATAAAATATTTATATGCAGAACGTCTTCTCTTCCTCCAATATTTTAATTTAAGGTATTTAGCTAATCACCTACGTATCTGTGCATATGTGTCTAGCACAGTGTTCCTCCTAGCACAGTTTTGAGGATGTTTGAAACTGGGAGGGCGGCTCCGGTCCTGTTTCAGTAGCTGTGATCAGCAACAGCACCAAGTGTGTCTGTACCACCCTCCGAACGCCTTTCCTAGTGCCTGATAACTGACTTCTTTCTCTGTCTGCCATTTCCCTCCTGAGGCAGCCCTCAGGAAGATCATTGTAGAGTATTCAGTGCCATGGCTGAGCAACACGGGATTTAGCCTAACCACAATGCTATGACACAGAAATCACTCAGATACCACATTGATAACTGAAGCGTCCGAAAGATTGCAGAGAAATATAAAAATTTCACAGAGCTGAATATACCGGGGTTCTAATCTTTTCTAGATTATAAGTATCAAATATAAAAGCTGTCTTTGAATACACAAATGCAAATTCAGTTCACAAAACCACCACCTACCGTCCCTACAAAGATTCAACGTCAACGTTCAGCTTTGAAAATTTAACTCCAGTCACAGAGCCCCAAACTCCTAGTATGTCTGTAGCCTAAATCCAAATATGATGATTTCAAACAGGCTAAACCTTTAACAAAAGAGGCCCAGCCAGGCGTGCAGCTGAGGTAGAAGTGTTCTAGTCTCTTCCCAGGCGTGGCAGGCGAGTGGGCCTGTCGGACCTTACGTTCGCCATTACTAAAAGAGCAGAGATGGTAAATGGTTACGTTTTAGTATTCTGACACGCATCGCGTGAACACAACTGATTAAGTTAAACATAGGTACGGAATTCTAAAGAGGATGAAAGTACTGATTGACGTAGGATAAGAAAATGCTAACGTGCTAAATTTAATCAATGACTGGGAAACTGAGCACTGGAGCAGGGCACTACACTGATATTGTTGCCTTGGGTAGTTGCGAGGTAATTAACTATTTATTTTTTTGTTATCTCCTATGGTTTGTATTCATTTCCTGATATTTTAATGAAATTCCTTCATTGTAATTTGCTGTTACACTATTCATTGTTTGAAGCTTTATTCCTGAAAGAAGTAAAACGGAATTATGCTGATTTCAATCAATTTTACTTAGTAGTTTAATTGTGCTTGAACCTGTGTTTGCATACAATAGACGATTAAGTCAGGACTGGCTTCCACGATGATCTCTAGAACTGTTGAGGCAAGAAACAGCCATTTGACATATTTAGATATTCCTACATTTTTCCTTTGTGTGATATTTCTCTACTTTGTATTAAAATTTGTCATCTGTTGCTGGTTTTATTTTGACTGACTTGCATGAGCTCCATGGCCACTTTTCACTTGACTGGAAGGCTGGCAGCATATTTTCCTTATTATGATAAAGGATGTATATCCAGATAGATACTGCTGTGAGGTTCCCTATATCTTGAAATTATATCTTACCGGATTTTATGGACTCATTTATTCAGTACTACGACTTTGACCACATCAGTGAGCTAATGTCTCCTTTTCACACCACTTACAGACATGGATTGTAATACCTCAGCAACGTAAACAACAGGCACAGTAAGAAACGGTAAAGTTGTCTCTTTTCCTTAACTCTAATGAACTACTTTAAATTAAAGTAAATTGAGAGACAGCCTTGTTCCTTTGGCTAACCATGGAACTGAAAGTCAGAAACTCTTAATACTGTTCTGAGCCTTTCTATTATTGATGACTCATTGCATTGCCTCAAATTCATTTGACCTGTTTGCATCTCAGATTGTCTTTCTGCATAACTAAGATAACAAAAAACTAATACATAGGAGTGTTAAAAAAGTCACTGATTATTTGCCAAGATGTGTGAAAATATACAGAACTATGAAAATGAAAACTAGCAATCTTCATAATAAATCAAAAGAGCAAAAATTATTGTGTAAGGTTTCACCCAAGAAGGAGGAAAAGATAAGAATAGTGATGAGAAACCAAAGAAAAGAAAGATAAATGAATGGCCCAAAAGATGGCTGTCACATATATCATGAGAAAACTTCGCTAAATAGAAACAGTGGGGATTACAGAGCATTCTGGCAAACTCTGTGTCTGGAGACACACCATATACGCATCTGAAATATGAAGTTACAGGGTGTTTAAAATCAAGCTCATTGTAATTATTAATATCTTGCTGTCTGGTGTCTATTTTAGAAACATTAAACTATGTATGCATTTTTGGTGGTCTAACCACAAACTCCCCTGTAATTGTAATTAGTGTGTTGGATCCACTCCACACATTAGGTATAATTTTTATTTGCATTTTAACTTTCAGTTGGGAAGAGGATTTGGGTGACTTTAATTGATGTTTTCGGAGACGCTGACATACTCGTGTTTCTTTTGAAACCCTTGGGATCTGGAGAGATGCTTTTAGAGAGATACTTTTTAACTTGAGTTGAAACAATAACAAGCACAAAAAAGAGTGGAAGGTGTTTTTGAGGTTGTTACGCTCAGTGAATTTTTACTGCAAACAAAGTTCTTCAGTTGGCAGAAGGCAGCATTGGTTTAAATAAGGGTTCAGGAGTTCTTAATTGAGCTCATACTTTTCCTACAGATATCTGCAATTTCCATAGTAAATTTAACTATTCTGTGCCTAAATATTCCTCTATAAAATGTATATTGGTTATACTCTATGCATGCGTCCATGTAATATTTACAAACATAGAACATGTATGTGTATATCCAAATGTATATGCACGTATGTGCAAGTCACAAATTGCAGCACAAGCGCTGGAATTCAGTGACTGAATGCATGTTGCTGTGTATTTTTGCAACATGTTGCATGTTTCTGTGTGTTGCAAAACACATGCTGGAACAAGGGAAATTCCTGCTTGACAGGGAGGAAAAAATTCTTCACCTTGAAGAATTAGCACTGGAAAAGGGCCCCAGAATTTCACAGCTTACAGTTTTTGGATTCAAACTCGGATATTTCTTCTCCAACAGTATAATTGGTTCCACTTTGGTGTAGAACTAGTGTTGTACCTGCATTTAAAATATTCTCATTCTAATTCATGAAAATTCTCTGCTTCACAATCCTTAAAGTAAGCTGACTCTTGGGTGGGCACAGGACTGTACAGAGGAGAGAGTTAGTGAACCACAAGTTCAGGATCAGAGGTCTGGGAGGTTTACAGTCTGCTGCACCAAAACATCTGTGTAGCAAAGACTAAATGGGGATGCTCAAGCTAATGCAAAGAAACACTGTGGACAGTGCAAATGTGACGTTTTTCTCAATGAAGTATTTTAATTTGGTTTGAAAAGATGGATTACATTTTAACATACACTTATATTTTAAAAGGTGGGGGAAAACAAACTTTGTTTAAGAGTGTGCATGTGATGGAAGGAGCTAAAAAAATCCCATTTATTTGATACCGTATATGAATTTGTATCAGCCTAAGTATATAAATGGTGTTTCGGTTCATGATGTTTCAACAACAATATTTTTAGCTAAATTTGATTAGCAAACTGAAAAATGAGTCCCCATCCACACTCTCTAACCTGATGTCCTCACCACGCAAGGACTATCTCTACAGTTCATCATTGAAATGTTTACCTCTCTGCTGCGTTGTAACTAGATCGTGACCTGGTAGTGATTCTTACAGGTTTGCATGTCACAGGCATTTAAAATCTTGGCTCACATTCTAGAACTTCAACTAGCTGCCTGTGGTAATCAATAGTGAAACATTTCAAATAATTATTTCTGCTCAATGTAATAGCCATGGTAGTTGTAGGAAGAAAGTCAGTCCTCATCATTTTAATAAATTACAGTAAAAGAAGGAATGAGACAACCTGTAACTGGGTGACCATAGATTTCACATTTGCACAATTTCACTAAAATATATGTATTCATTAACTGAAGGGGAAAATGTGGGGATTTAATAGCAATAACGTATATTTAAAGAACTTTTCAACTTCATCTAAATCCTGGCCAAATTACTTTGGAAGTCTCGTCTTTCATAGTAAAAATTTCATATGCTGTTACCCAAATGCAAAATGTGATGGTAAGTTAAAAACTAAGTGAATTCATACAAGACTGTAACAATAAATAATGTGCACTGTAATATTTAAATCTGTAAGTCTCCATGATTGCATACTATTTGTGCTGGATATGGTTTGATACTTTCATGGTGGGAATAAAGTAGTACAAAACATAAGCATTTTAAACATAACTGCTAACAAGGCAACAGCAAAACTTCAGGAGAAATACTTTAGAATATAACATCTGGGGAAATACATATTCAGAAATATGTAAATATAAATGCAAGTTTCAAAATCATATTCCTCTGTATCATGGAGAAAATCATGCTGATAGTACTGGAGATAGTGGATGATGTGGGAGAATTACTCCAGGATGAGATACTAAACAAATTGGAACAACATATTTAAGCAGAAATATTCTAATTGCTTACTGCAGTTTTATGTTATTGGAAAAAGTCTGGTCATTTCAGCACCAGACCTAGCACATAAAATTTTATTGGAGGTTGTTATACAGCTGGTGTTAAAAAGGGAGAGAATTTATTGAAACCAATGAAGTATACTCCTCTCGATGGCTTTTTTTCCCCTCATATACACCAGTTTTACATCATTGTAATTCCACGGATGTCAGTGGGGTTACTCTTGATTTCCACTAGGATAAAAGAAGGCAGAATCATACCCTTTCCTTTCCTGTCTGTACTTTTATATTCCTACAGAAGTCTTGCTATTTGAAAGCCACAATGGAAAAGAGTAGTGCAAGGATTTGTGTTTGTTTCTTTATCTTTTATTCTCACATTAAAAAAAAAAACAAACAGTGGTTTTTTATACTGGGGGGGGGGGGGGCGTGTAAGAATCTAAACAAGCCAATCTCCTTGTCTGGCTTTTTGGGTTTTGTCTCATTTTAGCCCTGAACAGAAGAGAGACCTTCCTAGAGTAAGAAAAAAATTTAATGTGCAAGTCTTAGTATGGCACTGAAAATGCAGAATAGGTCTCCCAAGCTGCAGATGGTTTAGTTGCTTGGAAATAATTATTATATATTTAACTGATTTAATTTATTTATGTCTTAGTATCAAGCTGTGGTATAGATGTAATATTTAACAACAAGCATTCAGAAACTTTGTTGGATGCCCTCTGTTAAACACCTTTATATCCTCATGTTAACCATTGATTGTTGAATATTCTTCAAGAACAGGAGAAAACAAGACTGCAAGAACATCCGAAATATGCCAGCCAAGTCAGCATCCATGCTGCTTACACTGGTTCTGGTAAATGTCTAAATCGTGAAAGCATCAAAGAACAGAGGTTCCACACCCTTTTAACTCTGTCGGACCACTCTGCTTACCAGTGGATTTAAAGTAAAGATGAAAAGTCTATGGCAAGTGGTTGTATCCTCAGTGGCTATGGAGAATAATTTTATTCCTTTCATCTTTGCAGCTCTTCTTTGCATGTTTGTTGTATTTGAAAATCAATACTATGTGTCCTAACAGTCGTCTTTTCCTTAGGGATTCCATAAAAGCTTTCCTAGATCATGTTTTCTAGTTCCTCAGTTATTCTTGTTGAGGTGCTCTGAATTCTCCATCATTCTGGAATTACAGTCAGTCAGCAGAACTGAACATCGTACTCTAAGTGAGACTTTAGCAGTTCTTGAAGGCCATAAGGGATATTCACCTTTCATGCAAATATTCATGATCGTAAAACCTAAGACAATGTTTCTCTCTCTAGCAGCAGACTGACACCATTGTTTTATATTCATTTTCTAATCAACTATAAAGCCTGCTTCCGAACGTGCTATTCTCTGTCTTCTATTTCTTGCGGATACCTATGTTTTTGTACCCATCCTAATGAAAGTCTGAGGAGTATATTTGCTGGTTAGACTAGTAAGAACTCATGACTTTTCTCTTGAGTTACGGCAAGTACTTTCTTGATTTTTAGAACTCCTGTTTTAGTTGCCTTTTTCCCAAGATATTGTCAAAGGCACATGCAATATATTACTGCTACTGATACAGCATGCTTCATCCTGCTCATGGGAGAATGTATAAGTGCACTTCCGTCTGGGACAGTTTGCAGAGGCAAACAGTTCATATGGAGGACCCCAGAGATAAGTCAAGAGAAAACATTGAAAAAATAAATTGGTTTGTTATAGTATTTGTTACCGTGGGTTTTTTTGGGGTGGGTCCAAAATAAGTCAAACTTTCCACCTTTTTCCCTATCAGTATTTATATCTAGAGTCATTCAGCTATAAGTGGCACTAATAGAACATCACAAATGCATCATAATGTCATTTCATTCAAAGTGTTTTACAGACATTAATTCCTTTAGTGATGGGTTGGGGTTTTATTTTTCAGAAGTTCTCCACATTAAAGGAATAGGGATTTTTTGTGTATTTGTTTTTTCAAAGAGTTCAGGATTTATTTTGGCAGATTTTGTAGGGGAAAACTGATTAAGTGATTAAACTTATATGCAAGTGTCATAATGTACCTGCAATTAATGGCTAAATAGGCGGGTTGGAATCAAGGTACCAGCAAGTGTCAGCCAGTTGCTTGGCTCTGTGCCACTGATCCTGAAACTGTCTCTGTTGTCCAATGAAGGGACTGTCTAGCTCCAGCAAAGAAAGGGAAATGGCAGAATGTGCTGAGATCTTTCTTCCCCTTGCCTCTCATCCCAATTCTTCAGGATTCATTGTAGTCGGGTCAGGAATAACGATACTATTCCAGCAAATACACTGCTTGCCAAGGTCTTGGCCATTAGACCCTCTTCCTCTCCTCTCCCAACACACTTTTCTAGCCACTGGACTAGCAACGCTTATGGGAAAAGAAATATTTTGTCCCCCTTGTCTCTGATGCTTTATCACTGAGCAAGAAGAGCTATATGGCCAGAAATGGCATATATAATGCCTGCCAGAAAAAATGTCTGATCAGCTGCAATCATCTGTGAATTCCTTTTCCTTTGCTTTTCCTTTCCTCTTCCCCAAGTAGAAAAACGTTTTCAATAATTTTACCTACTGCCACAATTTACATGGGATCCGTTATTAAGAGATCTACCATTTGCTGAGAAGGCAGAGCCAAGCAGTTAGGGGACCTGTGTTTAAGCCCAGACTGTTCCACATCCTGTTTGAAGTACATTTTCGCTGTATTCCCCGAGGACTTTTGAACAGTGGTAGTTCTGAACTAAATTTTTGAATCTGTAGCTCCCTGCTTCAACCATTGTATTCCCTACTGCTTCTCCTACCCAGACACCTTGTGGAGGTGAAAAGTCCCCTCATCCTGCTCTGAACTAAAAACTAAAGGATGACTGACATAGAAGAGATTAATTATCATTGCTCTAAGTCATTGTTTCCCTATCAAGCATCTTCCCATATGAACGTCTTACCAAAAAGATGTTCTGTGCAGAATTTGATATGTACAATTATTCTTCATAGATGGCCACACTAGTATTTCTTCAGATAGATGAAACTTACTAAAATGTCTGTTTATTTTGAACTGACACCACATTCCCATGGCACTGATTTCCCTGCAATGACTGACAAAAATGACATTCACATTCCAGCCCTGCAGAGGACAAACAAACATCTTTTTGCTGTGCTCCTTTTGCAGTACAGCCTCCCCACCACTGCTTGAATAACAGGTGAAGCCGTGCAAATTCAGTGAGTCTGCAAAGAAGCAGTGACTGGTGTGTCCTACATCCTACAGCTAGGACTAGCTTCCCTGTCTGAACCTGGCTCCAGACTTCATCTCCACTTCGTTTACAGTGATGAAGGACTCAGCACTCAAATGCTGAATTCTCAGTACCCAGGCAAAGACAATATTTATTTCATTTTTCTCCCCTCTGCTCACACAATGTCATGCAAAAGAACAGTGGTATCACTTTGCATTTATACACACTTCTGCAATAGCAAATTATCACATTAATCAGAGTAATGTTCCATATTTATAGATCTATCAAGGACACTTCTTAATCAACAGTGGGGAAGCCCAGTCCTCACAATACTGAGGGCTGCATTAGCAATTCGCCAAGAGCCTAAAGCCTGCACAGAATTTGCATATTATTTTTACATAATATCTTTAATCAAAACAAACATACATAACTATGACATTTACTTCTACTTGCTCCTTACCTAACAGTTGAATGGTAACTATTAGGGTTTCCCAGTTTTTATCCTCCTCTGCCCTGCTCTGTGTGTCCAAGCTCTCAAAACCGCAGGTATAGTTTGGAGGGTGGGAGCAGGCAAATGCTGATGTTCAGAGCACTGGCTGAGATAGAAATCTTGGGTCCTAATTCTCAGTGTAAACCTCATCTGGTGGCTTTGATGATTCACCTGACCTACCTGTAAAGGGAGGTTAAAGATATTGTTTCATGTGGCTACCTTGAGCCAAATTGACCCAACAATGTGTGTGGTTTTCAAATGAGATGTATCGATTAAAATGGCAATTTGTGGTGAGGTTGTTATTACTAGATTTTGTGTCTCCTCATGTCATCAAATTCATTCCTGCCTTTGATTTTCCTGCTATCCTCAATGAATTTGCTGCCCTTTAAGATGTAATATGACAGTAAAATGAGGCTTTAAGTAACAGAACATTTGAAAGGAGGAAGAGTGGAATCCAAGAACAATTCATCTTACCTTGGTCACCCATGTTTAGAGTGGATAAATCATTCTCTGGAGACGTCTGTCTTTCTCTACCGTAGTTATAAAGCTGGTTTAGAATATTAGATTAGACAGCTGGATTAGATTTACTAATGCGTAGAAACCACTTGTGACTCAGGAAGTCTCTGAGCTAGAAGTGGTTGCCACCTGACAGCACACAGCAAATCGGTATATTTTCTTCCAGTGATTCTTACTAGGAATCCATTTTTGGCCATTGACAAGAGACAAGTTGCTGAGGTAGGCAGACCATTGGTCTGACACAATAACTGTTCTTAAGTCCTTATTAACTTTTAGATGGCAGAAATTTACTGATATAATTTGCACATTTAGCTAGGAATACCACAGAAATTAACTGAAGCTTTGGCCAAACTAGTTTTACCAGGAACTGATCCTTTTTCTTGACTTGATATGAGTTTCATAGGAATGGTTTGGATGGGAGTGGAAAAATAACATTGAAGACTTGTCTGCCAAGAGACATGTACTCGCTAAGATCAAATCTACTTGGAAGTGATCTGCATCTCTATCAAATTCTTCTTACGTACTAAGCATGAAGGAAATACAGTAAATGTGCTATGTATAAGAACTCTTGTGTGACTGCGTTTGTACTGCCCATTGAAATGGCAATCTCCAACTGTTGTTCTATCAAATTCCCATCTTTTTGACAGATAACCAATCTTTTTTACTCAAGTGACTTTCCTTACTCTCATATTTAAATAACCAGAAACCATCTTGCTAATTAGATGCTGCTACATATCCAAAAGAGGTCCATCTGTGATGACATAATTCACAAGTCAGCATCACTGCACTGCATTGCGGTGCTGCTTGTTAGGTTGCACTGTACTTTGAAAACCTACCTACATCATGCCTACCTGCATATCTGCCTGCCCTTTATGAAGAGGAAAATATTTCATGAGATTTGCTCCTGATCATGTTGCCTGATCAAATTTAATCACAGCCATGACCCCATGGTCCTCCTCCTGCCTCCCATTAACACTTCCTCATTTCCAGCTGCCAGGACCTATTAGTAATGACCTTCCTTGAACGCTGTATGGTATGCGACATCATTACCTCAGTAATAATACCAAGTTTTTCTGTAACACAGCTGTCTGCATGCAAGTATTTTCCCATTTATTTCTCTTCATCGCTATATCTTTCATTAGCAACAACCTTCCTTCTTCCATGAGCTCAGGATAGCGAGTGCTTCCCCCTTCCCTCCATTACCTAGTATTAATCCCCGATGGCATGGCAATGAATGCTTAAAATTTAACTTTTGAATGCTGCATGTAAATATATCCATGCTCTTTATTTCTCTGCCTACAAAACATCAGCTTCCCCTCCATCCCAGTGTTCTGCAGTCACGAGCAGTAAACAGAACAAAAATGCAAATGCGGTTTCAGCAGCGCATTTGTATTTACACACTGCGCTGGTCTATGGAGCCGGGAGCCGATGGAAAAATCTGTCTGGATGGGTCTGAACAAAATGCTCAACTGTGGTCAATACCTGTGGATTTCGACAAACCAGTTACCTATGCTAGTCAAGGCCATTTATGGAGGAGTTTGTGTGGAAAAAAGAAGAGTTTCACACACTGGGTAAGATCAGAAGTACGTTAGTTCTCTCCCATTGCAGTGTATTGAGGCCTGAGGACCTCAACAATAATAGCAGGAAGGACGCTATTTAACAATCCCTTTTTTTCTCTTCACATGCAAATATACTTAAAGGAGGTACAGCTAGGATAATACATCTCCCTATAGACTATAGTGTCATCTGTGTCAGGCACAGCACAAGCAGGAATGCTGCATGAGAGGGGACAAGCCAAGAGTGACCACAGCCCAGGCAGTGCCTTCACCGACCAAGGTGCAGTCCCACAGCACCTGAACACAGCCGGCAGGGCAGGGTGCTGATAACAAGGTCTACTGACAAGCTCAGAAAGACAAGCTCAGGAACCAAGTTGCAGGTCCATCTGGGGAGTCCCCCACTCAGGAGTAGCAGGAGGTGGAGCCAAAGAAAGAACAAGAGAAAGGGCTACAACACAGGTCTGAGTGGTCCATCTAGGAGGCAGTGCCAGAGATGTGGCTGGAGATGGATACACTTAACAAAATACAGCCAAGGTCCATCCAGGAGACAGAAACAGGACTGGTGAAACTTACAGTATACATCAGACAAGGGTTGAAGGCCCAGCTTAAATGGAGCTCCTGAGCCCATGGGCAAAGGTTGGGTTAGGGGCCCCAGGTAAGGCTGCTCAGGAAAATTAAGACCCATAGCCACATTTATGGTGCTGACACTGTTACTGCAAACTCCCTGGAACATAGAAATACAAAGAACAGATCTCAATCAATTTGCTTTTTATCATTTTTGCTCTCTTCTGGCCTTAGAACATCTCAGTCAACTCTTTAGTTTTTGTACTCTTCATGATGTAGCTAATGTAGACACTTAGATTGTTCCCACCACTGTAACGCTCCATTAGCATAATACTGTGGTCTTCAGGTTTCTGATTCTCCATAAGACCATGATAAGGACTCCAGTATGTGCAACACTGTTCTCTTGTTCGCTTCAATGAGCGTTATATAAGCAGTTGATTTTGGCAACAGGTTAGCCTGTTTTCTAGTGCAAAACTAAAAACAGCGTTTCATGTAAATCTAGGGAAGCCTTTCCTTTCATTGAGCCATATTTAGGATTTTGTGTCAGAGTCATTCTCTGTTGTAAAAATTGGTGATGCATGTAGCTGTTAAACAGTTCTCCCTCTTTTTTTACCTATTCTCTTTAACTGTCAACATGTAGGAGATGAGAATAAACCCTGATTTCAGCCATTGGTATGTTTGTATTAGAGCAAAGCACTTGTATAGACAAGGAAGAGCACATTCTGTCTCAATGGAACTCGTTTTTGCTTAAAAATAAGGTTGGGTCTATCAGCCTGAATCATCTCAAAGACTTACTGAGCTGCAAACACACTGGTAGCTGAAATGCGAATGAGATCAAAGTGTACACTGGCCTAAGAACTGTGTCCATTATCAATTGCCATTTTGTCATCTTAGTTTTAGCGAGGTATATTGAATAATTTGTCCTGCCGCTTTCTTTGTTTACTACTACAGAACACTGCATTGCGTCCTTCACTTCTGGTACCTGAGGGCATACTTTGTTCTGATACTGTGCTGAGGCAAGACCAGATTATCCCCCATTTTACAAGGCAGCTTAATTTATTTTTGAAGGAATTGCGGTTATACAGTCAAGAAGGGAATTTCTCTGTTTGGACTATCAGGGCACTGGAACTCTTGTGATTCCCCCAAAACGTCAACACCCATATGTAGACTTGATCTTTTCCTTCTCAAAGCGAAGGGGAGAATTCTATTGCAGTTGGTTGGTAGATTTTTTTTTTTATTTTACATCTGTGATGCTATATTTCATCAAAGGTACAATCAGAGAAGCCTGTCCTGCATAAGAATTAGGAAAAAAAAGTAAAGTTTAATGCAGAGTGTAGAAGCTGTAACCCTTTATTTAAAAAGCCACATATATGCCTGCAGAACTGCTTTTTCAGAAAACAAGCATCATTTCCATGATGTACCACTCCATCGTGGCTGAGGTCAGGAGCTCCTGACTGTTGTCTTTTGGCGCCAGATAAAGTTTAATTTTCTTCTAAGTTTATCCGAAGTTCTCACTAATGAATGTCTCTTGGACAGTTCCTTGCCACACACAGTATACTTATTTACCTTTTATTTCCTTACTTCAAAAGAAAATCTAGTTTGTTAATAGGACCATAAAACAACTACCAAGGCACTGTCTTCGTTGTTGAATCATTATTCCTGGATCATTTTGCAGTGGCTGAGAATCGAGTTCTAGTGAATTCACCATTTATTTCTCTATCAACATTAAACAAATCTACAGACTAAGTTTTTTATAGCCTTTCTGAGGGAGAAATATTCCAAGACATATACTCATATTTTCCTCTTCTTTTAAAATAATATCCCACAGTGAAGTTGAAATGTCAGTGACTTGTTTATGGACAAAAAATAATACATACTGCATGTTTAAAGTGGGATAAATTTGCTATTCAAATGGCTGCTGCAATCAGTATATCTCCCTGGATATCAAGCCTGGCACATGAGCCTAATCTGAATTTTATGTCAGACTCACTATTAGAAATTGAGTAACTTAGTTTGTGAAAAATTGAAATGTTGGAAAGACAGAAGGTATTCTTCTGTGTTGTTTATAACAAGTCAGATTTGTCATTGCATTGTGTCTTTTGTAGCTTTTTTCACAGTGCAAGATGAAAACAAATTAAGCAGCAGTAGTTTGTAATACTTTTCAAAATGACAAAAAAGGTGCAATGCAATAGACAGTCAAATTCCAAATGCATAATGAAGTAACCTGGTGATATATCCCTGGGATCACACAGGAAAATTAGATGCTAGTAGTTTTATTACTTCAAATAGTCATCAATTTCTGTTGTTAGGCCCCCTGGTTCTTCCCTTTCCCACTGTTCTAAGCTTGGTGCTCTCCCTCCCTTTCACCCCTCTCTCATACACACATACTGCTTCTGTAAAGCCTTTAGCGTTGCCTTCTGCCAGCCCCAGAGCTATGCTGGAGCCAGGCTGATTTATACCAGCTGGGGATTCATTCTGATGGCCCTTTTGGGTCCTTCCTCACCCTTACTACCAGACCTCATACTCAGAGCTGTGACGGACTGCCTGGCTATAGTCTTCAGTTGTCGCAGTGAGCTCAGCTGTCTTTGTTCCACCCCATTAACCATTTAGCCCATTTGACTGGGATACAGTTGCTTAACACTGAGTGTTGGGTATCTTCTTCCTTTCAAATGCCCAGATCCTCTTGCATTCCCTGATAGTACCAGGGGACACTCCATTGTATTCAGAGAGAAAGTCAAGCCAACAGGACTAAAACGCTGTAACCAGATGAAGAGCCACAATCTGGTGCATTGCAAGCAAAATGTGCAATGGTCTGTTTTCCTCAGGGGCTAACACTATGGATATCAAGAAACTGTGTTGCTAGAAGATGAAGTCTCATTAATATCAAACACATTGTTCCACTTCTGTCTCTGGTACAGCACAGTAAATTCACTTCTCTCTTTCCAGCTGACTCCTGGAATGCATTGAGGGTAACTTCTTACACCAGGTAATGGACAGCCCTACCAGAGGGGATGTGATGCTGGACCTGTTGGTCACCAACGCAAGTGAGCTAATCGGTGACGTCAAGATTTCAGGCCGCCTGGGCTGCAGTGGTCATGCACTGGTGGAGTTCACAGTCCTGAGGGATATGAGTCAGGCAAAGAGTAAAGTCAGGACCATGAATTTTAGGAAAGCAAACATCCAGCTCTTCAAGGAGTTAGTCAATAGGACCCCCTGGGAAACTGCCCTCAGGGACAAGGGAGCAGAACAGAGCTGGCAGATCTTTAAGGACACTTTCCATAGAGTGCGAGAGCTCTCGGTCCCCGGATGTAAGAAATGTGGCAAGGAAGGCAAGAGACCGGCATGGCTGAGTCAAGACCTGCTGGTCAAACTAAAGGGCAAGAAGGAAATGCACAGGCAGTGGAAGCAGGGACAGGGATCCTGGGAAGAGTATAGGGACACTGCCCGGTTGTGTAGGGATGGGGCCAGGAAGGCCAAGGCACGGTTAGAGCTGAACTTTGCAAGGGACGTAAAGAATAACAAGAAGGGCTTCTACAGGTATGTCAGCCAGAAAAGGAAGGTCAAAGAAAGCGTACCCCTGGCGTAACCCTGCTAACAACGGACGAGGAGAAGGCTGAGGTACTCAACAACCTTTTTGCCTCAGTCTTCACTTGGCAGCCTCTCTTCCCACACCTCTCGAGCGGATGGACTGCAAGACTGGAACTGGGGGAGCAAAGTCCCTCCCACTGTCAGAGAAGATTAGGTTCGTGACCACCTGAGGAACCTGAACGTACATAAGTCTATGGGACCTGACAAGGTGCATCCCAGAGTCCTGAGGAAACTGGCTGATGGAGTTGCCAAGCCACTCTCCATGATATTTGAAAAGTCCTGGCAGTCGGGTGAAGTCCCTGGTGACTGGAAACAGGGAAACATTGCCCCCATCTTTAAAAAGGGTAGGAAGGAGGACCCTGGGAACTACCGACCTGTCGCCCTCACCTCTGTGCCTGGGAAGATTGTGGAACAGATCCTCCTAGAAGCTATGCTGAGGCACATGGCGGACAGGGAGGTGACTGGAGGCAGCCAGCACGGCTTCCCCAAGGGCAAGTCCTGCCTGACCAACCTGGTGGCCTTCTATGGTGGAGTGACTATATCAGTGGACAATGGATGTCATCTATCTGGACTTCTGGAAGGCCTTTAACATGTTCCCCACAACATCCTTCTCTCTAAATTGGAGAGAGATGGATTTGATGGGTGGACTGTTTAGTGGATAAGGAATTAGTTGGATGGTCGCATCCAGAGCGTAGTGGTCAATGGCTTAACATCCAGATGGAGACTGGTGACAAGTTGTGTCCCTCAGGGGTCCATATTGGGACCAGTACTGTTTAATATCTTCATCAATGACATAGACAGTGGGTTCGAGCAAGTTTGCAGACGACACCAAGCTGAGTGGTGCGGTGGACATGCCTGAGGGACGGGATGCCATCCAGACGGACCTGGACAAGCTCGAGAGGTGGGCCCGGGCGAACCTCATGAGGTTCAACAAGGCCAAGTGCAAGGTCCTGCACCTGGGTCAGTGCAACCCCCAGTATTAATACAGACTGGAGGATGAAAGGATTGAGGGCAGCCCTGCTGAGAAGGACTTGGGGGTACTGGTGGATGAAAAGCTGGACAGGAGCCAGCAATGTGCATTCCCAGCCCAGAAAGCCAACTGTACCCTGGGCTGCATCAAAAGCAGTGTGGCCAGCAGCAAGTCGAGGGAGGGGATTCTGCCCCTCTGCTCTGGTGAGAGCCCACCTGGAGTCCTGCATTCAGCTCTAGAGCCCCCAACGGAAGAAGGACATGGACCTGCTCGAGTGAGTCCAGAGGAGGGACACAAAGATGATCAGAGGGCTGGAGCACCTCTCCTATGAAGACAGGCCGAGAGAGTTGGGCTTGTTCAGCCTGGAGAAGAGAAGGCTCCGGGGAGACCTTATTGCGGCCTTTCAGTACCTAAAGGGGGCTTACAGGAAAGACGGGGGCAAACTTTTTAGCAGGGCCAGTTGTGATAGAACAAGGGTTAATGGTTTTAAACTAAAGCAGGGGAGATTCAGACTAGACCTAAGGAAGAAGTTTTTCACGCTGAGGGTGGTGAGGCCCTGGCACAGGCTGCCCAGAGAGGTGGGAGATGCCCCATCCCTGGAAACATTCCAGGTGAGGCTGGACGGGGCTCTGGGCAACCTGATCTAGTTGAGGATGTCCCTGCTCATGGCAGGGGGTTGGACTAGATGGCCTTGAAAGGTCCCTTCCAACCCAAACCATTGTATGATTCTGTGAGTTATCCAGTCCTAACCAGGAGAAGCCAGTGCAAACCCAGAGAATCCACACGATAAAATCTCAGGATACAGGAATTTTAAAAGAATCCAAGAAACAACAACAAAAACTTTTGTGAAGTTCTAAATATCAATGGTGCATACGGTAGATACTTCAAGTGCACTCAATTATAACACATCCGTGAATTGGCAATGGAAAAATCCTATTCCAGCAGCAGAGATGACTTGCAGCTGCAGCTAATAGAGTGAGGGATGTGAATACAGAGAGCACTTATATGATGAAGGCAAGACCGGCAATCAGTTGTATGCTTCAGAGCAATAAAGCACAATCAATCTGACAACAGGGCCCCATTGTTAACTGTGGCTTTCTGTTGAAAGGAGTTGCACAATGGAAGGGCCCTGAAAAAGAGCAGCCTTGCCCCCAAGCCCTATCACATTCTTCTCTGTGTTGCTTTTTTTTCTTTACTCTTTTTTCCCCTTTGCTTTGTGGCTGAGATTTCCTCATTAGGGGGCTATTCTTCAGCATGGTTAAAATGTTATAAGTTTCCTTACCTTGCTTATATTTTGTTCCGCCTTCACATCAGTAGTTCAGGTCACAGAAATGTCTCACTGCAAGCTGTGGCTGATAGCCAGTAAAGCAGGTGCGACTCTGTAACATGCAATGGCATGATGCTGCTTGGGTACACCATATAGTGGCCAGATCAGCATGCAATGAGGCAGAAGACACAAGTGTACTTTTCCTATGTTGTTGCACTTCTGAACAATGCGAAGATCACTGTTCAGTTATATTAAGAAGAAAATGTTCTTTTTTTCTTCACCAATCAGCCATTTTTCTACCAAAACTCTCTTCCCCCTCCGCCCCACCATGGACAAACTAATATTAACATTCCTAGGGAGACCTAGCTCTTTTCAGCTGAGCTAGCTCTTCAGAATAGTACAATCCTTTCCCTAATCATTGCGTAATTCTTAGCTTCTAAAGCCTTTGAAATGTGCCTTTTCTTTTTCTGAAAGACCCATCATTTGCAAGTTTCTTAGAGCTACGCTGGCTTTTAAGTAGTCTCCTGTCCCGAGCAACAATGTCTACCTGACTGATACCAGCCTTCTTTCATGAAAAGCTTTGACAGGTTTACATTACTCCTGATTCCATTTTTGTGGCACATTGAGGCATCCCAAACATTTACAGAGAAATAATAATTAACTGCTAGCCCCTGAACTGAGCGTCTCGCTGTACAATTTAAACGTGGATAGCAATGCAAAGAAAGACTTGACAGGGAAAGAGCGAGCACCTAACAATCAGGGAAACGGTTACAAGAAGTTGAAATCACGAAGACAAGATCATGGTCCTTATTGCATGGTCTGTGCAATAACATAACTTGTGGTTCTGCTCTCACTGAAATAAATGGCAAAAATCCACAGTCTTTAACTGCAGCAGGGTGCAATGTGAAAAAAAAAAGGGGTATATGAAAAAGGCAGTGCACATGTGAAAAAAAAAAGGATATATGTAAAAGGCAGGTACTACCATTCTGATTAGATAAACTTTGACATCTGCTTTAGACTCAGTCATCTTGCAGTGGCACTGGTAGCTACGCTGAATGCAAAGTAAGTGAGAATTAGCTCTTCACTGTTACAGCAAGAACCTGAATGCGTTTGCCTGCACTGTATGTCTGTCTGGAGATGGGAAAGAGGGATTCAGTTTCTCTTTGCTTTTCAGGAGCCTACAGAATTCTAAAAGTCTTCATGCATCTGCCGTGAAAAAACATCCTCTTGTAAGCAAGTAAAGTGAGGTGCAGCGAGCTGTAGAGACACCCTGTTTGTTGTAAAATGCCCCACGGATTCTGAAGTAGAAAGTTGCAGCACTTCGCTTTGTTCGATGCATTCTGGTAATCAGGCAGCTTATTTTCTGACATTCAGAGATCTGGTTCCATACGAAAAGGAAACTAAAAGCAATATAAATCTACATAAGGAAGTGGTTTCACTGAATCCTGTATGTCATGGTACAGAGGTAGCAGAAGCCATGCAAAATGCAGGAGCATTTTGATCCATCCATCAGGAAGGATGGATCAAAAATGGCAATGTTCATGTCCTATATATATCCATGTATGTCTCAAAACTAATCCAAGTGGGCACAAAAAAGTGTCCCAAATTAAAACAACTTATGATTGATAATCTCTCTTTAGACTGACAATTGAATAGTACAAAATGCAAAGCAAAATTAAGTCTTGTTATTAAAACCTTAGATTAAAAGCAAAATCTGGGAGGATACGCAAGGAGGTATCTCTGTACGTGTCCTGTTTTATACTCTGTCCCTAGACATCTGCTATTTATCGCTGGATACGAGGGAAATGGACATTTGTTTTAACACAGTAAAACCATCCTCAGTTTCTCCTTTGGATTTATATCATTATTTTTTGTTTAAATCATGACTGAAAATTAGTAATTTCAATTACAGTGATTTCAATCATTCTGTTCTTTGCGCCATTACAAGGACCAGACTTCAGAAATCTGTATTCATTGGCTGAACATACAAGGACTTTGTTGCGTTCATATGGAACAGAAGAATTGCTTTGGGCATAAAAGAAGGAGAAAAAGAAAGGTTTTTTTACTTAGAAATTTGTTTTACTCTAACCTTTAATCCATATATTAATATTTCCTCCTTTGTTGTTTTGCAAACCATATCTAATTCTTTTTTTTTTTTTTCTTGCAATTACTATTTTAAACTGTCAGAGAAAACTTGAATGTCTTTTGTTCAGCTAAGTGGGATTATGCTAAGCAAAATCATGGAATCCTCAAAGTAAATAACACGTGCCTTTGGCATCTTACATACCTTATTTGAACAACTGGGCAGTTCGCATTAGTCTTCTTGTAATGTGCACCCGAACATGGTTTGTATAGATTGAAGGAAAATTGAAATTCCTCGGGAGTGATTGGTGCACCATAAATCAGTTAGAGGTCATCATGTTATTTAGTATTTTATGGTGAATAAATCAGATACTCACTTCAAAATTCCCCTGTATTATATGAGGTATAATACATCGAGTTCTTTATGGCAAAGGAGTGAATTTTTATGAACTGAAACTGAACCACATTATCCTGTAAAGTAATGGGGCAGCTACGCGAATAACGAATAGGTCATCGCTCACTTTTTTTGTATTCTCTACGTCACGCTGAGAGCACAAAAAGTCTGAACCAAGTAGATTGCTTCTCCCTGTGTACAAACAACAGGGCACCTGAGCCAGTGAGGGTGGGCGTCTTCATATCTAGTATAAACATCTAGTTTAACGTGATGTCTCCTTTTATGGAGAATCTCCACAACCTTCTGAATAAAACCTGATCTAGTAATAAAGCAAGATATCACCAAAAAATGTACTCTGGAGCAACTTTCCAGAGAGACAGGCAGGTAAAATCGCTATTTACAGGCACCCAGACAAGTTTCTTAAGAATGAGTATTGAGATGGTGAAGTCTTGGTCTTCAGAGCACATGAACAAGATCCTTTGAATCTGGCACTTGATTTACAGCTCAAGCTTTTGTGTTACATTGTGTGTCTAATACCCTTTGCTTTTGATCAGTGCAACTGTAAAAATATCCTATGAATATAATATATTCCAGACCAATTCTAAAGGACTCACAAAAGTAAAGGAGTCACATTATACAGCTTGGTTCATCATACACTTCAGCTACTACAGGTATTCACCCACAACCATTAGCTAAATGCAGAGCAGCATGTAGATTATAAAAAGTTTGTATAAAATTATTTACTTGTTTCTTAGAAGTTATCTCATCATTTTACATCTGAAATAGGTAAGAAAGGTGAGAAGAATTTTCTTAATAACTGAGGATAGCCTCTAGCCTCAGTTTTTGTTTAGTTTTGCTTTTGTTTTATGATAAAAGGAAAAAATATTAATGAATAGATTTAATTTTTATGAGTAAAATAACATTACATAGGGTCAGGGACCATTTGTTCTCTGCTGCCTGAGATGTAAAGCATTTTTTTGACTGATTCTTAAATAGATTTTGGTACGTGTTGTAAGGAGGCTCTAAATGACTTGCTTAATTTTCATGTGCCCATTCCAGCCTCTTATCCTTGAAGAGAATAAACATACAATTACCTTCATTTGTAGTATAACAGCTGATTGTTGCTTCAAACATGCATTTTGTTGACATTTCTTTTCCCTGAATTTGCAGATCTGAAGTGACGTGAAGTCCACGGTACAAATTATTCTGATGAAAACCTTTCATTTTCTAGGTTGATCAGAAAATTTTCCAACCCTGCTCCCTTCGTAATCAAAGAAGGAAGATCGAAGAGACGATTTTTTTCATAGCTTAGTGTAACAGCAGTTCAGGGTGCAGACTAAGGGGGTGATTCATTTATCTTAAAATTCAGCTATCTGAAATTTAGGTGTCTCATCTAAAGTAACTGTCTAGGTATCCTGTCAAGGGAATGGAAACAGATAAACAACTCCAGAAGGCAATAAATACATCTTATCTGTGCTGAATAACATCTTAGAATGGGCCTATTTCTCACTCCGCTCACGCAAGGCGCCGAGGCATCTGGTTAGACTTTGCGTTTAACTGGTCTTCAAAGAAAGTTACATTATTTTAGAAAAGTGTAAATCTTGCGCTTTCAAGCATTTAGCAGGTAATACCTAAGGAACCACTTCAGGAAAAAAATGTGGCTGCTGTGAGATTTATCACTTAGTTTTTCAACTTTAATACTATGTCAATGTTGGGGTTTAAAACAAAAAAAAAAGATATTTTATAGATCAAATATTACTTTCACTATAGGCCTTAACTTGAGGCATTGTGAAAAGTAGATGAGAAATAAACGTTTTGGTCTTCTTTTGTTACCTAAATTTAAAATAAAATGTTAATGTTATTTCAGTTTTGAATAGGTTTAAATATCATCACTGTAGAGAAAGCCTTGCACAGGACCTTTTAAATGAAAGTTTTTAGATTTAAAGAGTCTTATTTGTTTTTTCCATTGTTCTTTTTGTCTTCCCACTGGCTGTGTTTTAAGAATCCATCTATTAATAATGTCTGTTCTTCCTTTCCCATAGGGACATAGCAGGGAGTAATCACATTTTGTCAGAATCTTAGAGAAAACAGAAGCATCAAAGGGCTAAAGATTTATTTCAGAGAAACAGTGCATTCAATATAAATTCATTGCTGTGGGTTTTTTTTTTTAAAAATCACTGATTTGTGTTTTTATTATTATTACTGCTGCACCTGTTTTGCTTGTAACTGTTTATGAGCTAATGTTTTAGATGTCATCTCTGCTCATTCCCAAATCAATCAAAAACCTGAGCATAAAAAAACTCAATCAATGAATATAAATATTATAAAAGCAAATCAGTCAAAACAAGAAAGCCATAATAAAATCAAATGCATAGCAAATATATTTTTCTCAACTGGTTACTAATATTTTTCCGTAGTGGATTTTCCTTGTTTTCTTATTACTCTTGTTTTCTTACATATGGCATCAGTGATGTGGCTCAGCATGAATGTTGAGTCCTGATTTATAGGTCTTAGTGTCTTTTAATCTCTTCAGTCTTGGTATAGGTATAGGCTGTAGGATATAGGTATTGATAGAGCTTCCTACATTAGAAATACCTGTACAAAATTGGTGGGAAGCATTACCATTCAGATAGTATCCGTGACCTCCCCAAGAAATTTGGTCAGATACGATTACAAGAAAGGAACTAATAAGCAGCTGGCCTTGTAACAGAGAATATCTTTGAACCTGATTTACCAATAGCATAAATTTTAAAAAATATCTGAAGACTACTGCAAATAGAGGTCATCGACTGTCTCTGGCAGATATGTTGAACTCCCTGCAAAGGCTTAAAAAAATATTTTTGACTAACAGGAGCTTGTAAAGGGTGACTCATGGGCTGGAGAGCAGGGGAAGAAAAGATTGGAAAAATAATTTTCAGCCTAACATGAGTAAGGACAGCACAAATATGCAAGGACCACCAGAACCCAAACTCTCCTATGGAGATCCATAAGATCTGATTAAAACTCTCTTAACTGTAACTCACTTTATTTGTGGAAGGTGTAGAGATAATTTGACGTAACCTGTAGGCTTTGATAATAAAGTCACACCTTAGATGATACAATCTGTTGCAGTATTTGTGCTTTGAAGTGGTGTGGTAATCTGTAATAGTCCCTGTAAAAGAAATTCTCCTGCCCACCTCCTTTGAGGACCAGATGGTAAGTGGACTAAATGTTTTCCCTCCACTGATTGAGCCCAACTTGTGAATGTTACTGGCCATCAGCTGGTGGCAATGTAGACACCAATCACACTTTGCAGTCATTTTTGGTATATTTGCTTGGTTACCTCTGCCTGTGACCTGCAAATTCACAGTTCAACTGGGTCACCTTTACAGCAGCAATAAGTACTTAACCCCCAAACTCCAGCTACTTGAGCAGCCTGACTTTTGCTGTAGTTTAACTCTCCCAAGGCAGATTTACTAGAGGATTACGTATAATTGACAGAAACTATGGTAAGCAAGAACAGAATGTGGTCCTTTTTCCGGTAGCACAAGAAAGAGAGCATTTTTAAAATCTGGCTGCAATGGGGTTTGCTCTTTGGTGAATACTGTTGTGGGAGTCCCTGCCAAAATCTGTTAGAGCCAAATCAGGTCCCCATCAAAGTCATTGATTTGAGGTGGTGAGGGTAGGTGATGAAAAACACAGAAATCAATTTTCAGTCAGGACCCTAAAAGCATCAAAGATGATGCTTAGTAAATTATTTCATAGTCAGAGTATGAGCTACTTAGGAAGAAGAGTACACCTCTGTTTTGACAAACTTTTCCTCCTAATGGGGTACCAGGCCCTTGGTTTAAGCTTCTGTGTTTGGTTTTAAGATTTTATTTGTGGTTTAGAGGATCATCCTGATTTAACAAACCTCATCTGTCAGTCTTCGTGCAACCTTGAAAATTTCAGTCTAACAGAACATCTGAGAAGAAACAGAGCTATACATTGAAAATAGGGCTGGCAGATTGATAGAGGCACATACAGAGAGATCTTTATTTCATGAGTAGCCTAAGGGAGCACAAGTTGGTATAACTTCTGTTTTAACGGGGCCTGGAGGAAGTGCAAATTGCAGCAACTTAGATTCCTCTGATATTACCCACTGTGTCTAGATGTAGTTCCAGCCCTTGGATATAGTGATGCCTGTTTCACGCAGAGTTGTGAGTGCTGATTATCTGACACGATATCCAAAGACAGCACTGAGCAAACATCTGTGGTGTTGTAACAGTGCTCTGATACACACTGCCAGGCTGGATTTCTGTGTTCTCAGGTACACGGCTACCGACCTCAGCAGCTGTAATGAAGGACCATATCTGAAGCATGAATGGAGGTGTAGCAAATCTTGGGTCACTGTGGTTTATATAATTTAGAGTCTTGGGATACAATTTCACTGGTAGCTTCATCTTTAGATATTCGCTTCTACCAGAAGAGAGGGATGTCTCCCATTCCCTTGATTTCCATAGTTCTGCTTCTCTCTAACTCACTGCTGTCCTCCCAGTCTTATCTCCTGCCTTGCTTCAACTCCAGTGCTTGTTGGATCCTTCCATGAAGTCACTGGCATGCAAGAAAACAATCCAGCTTTTTTTTTCCAGATTTAGTTTCTGCTAAATTAGTGGCATAAAGCAGCTCATAGAAGGGTTCAATGTGTGCCAATAGCTGCTGGGAGCAGGAGAGAGTGGGGAGAGGGATGGATAAGAAGGAACTTCCAGTTGTGGTGACAGTTACTACATTGACTCACCATGTTGCATGGAATGACATTCTTAATGCCATCCACTTCTTGCAGTATATATTACTCAAGCTGTAAGTTGTGGTTTACAGCCTGCTTTTTCTAGGAAGGACAGACTCTTTCCAGCTTCTGGCTGAGTATGACAGCTAGTGCTGAGAACCACTTTAGGCAACAAAGTGCAAACACGAGCCAGAACTCACAGAACTGTTGGCCATGGAGGTTTGAAACACCTGAGCTCGATGCTACCTGGGTAGATTAAATTTATCAGTTTAGTTACAACAGCAGAGGTTTTAGTTCAGTTTATAAAACACATCTGAAGTCCAGGATGGCTCAGTAGAGGCTGATCAGCAACTAACACCCACATTGTTACTTGGGCGTGAGCTACTTGTTAGAACCTGGATTGGTTATCTCTGCTCTTCACTGCAGGGGTTTCTCTGAACATATTACAGACATCTCCATTGAAATGTTAGGCCAAAATTCAAGAAAAGACTTAGAATTTAAACTGAATTCTGCTTTTAAACCACTGATTAACTTTCATACGCTTTACAACTCATAACCCAGCCAGGAACCTTGAGCTCAGCTTTTGGGATAGGTGTTTTGCCCTGCTACTCTGAAAAGACGGATATTTTTTTTTTTTTTTTTAAAGGAATAAGCTCTAGAAACAATGCTTAAATTTAAGAGCTAGAGTTGGAAATAATTTCATATTTTGGCTTTCAAACACCTACCAACAGAGACTTGCTCTCTACAGTATATTATGTTTTGAACTGTCAGCATCAGACTCAGTGTCAGTGCCAGACAAACTGTGACACTAACTAGTCTCTAAGTGTGAACTGGAATCCAACGTAGGAAATTCTAAGATGAGGCTTCAAACTCACATCTTTAGCTTTATCCATTCATTTATTATTTAGAAAAAGCAGCCTGTAATGTTTTATTTCAGTAAACTGAACTGATAGCTTTCAGCACTTCTGGAATAAATCCATACAGGGCTCAGTTCCCAGTCAGGCACAAAAGGTTTGTTTGATTAACATTTCCAAAGTTCTTGGTCCACCTCTTGTATTATTTAAGAAACATTCTTAAGCTAATGGTGTTTGGAGAAGCTTTTGAGCAGGCTGCTCCTGCAGGTTGATGGACATATTCACTTTCTTCTTTCATTGTCATGTCTTGAGGAATCTGGCAACAGAACCATAGTAAGAAAAGACGAAGAACAGCTTGTAAACTAGGGAGAAGTACTTTCATTAGGGAAACCAAAGTGCGTCTTTCACTCTTCTCTACACATTTTGAGCTGCTTTTATCCCCTTCTTTATCTATTCGCACAGGCAACAGTCAAGCCAGATAATGTTTATGGGAGGATCTTGGTTACTTTACTTATGCTTTACTGCAAAAGGAGAAGTTTCTAAACTTCTAGATAACTATTTCAAAACAGGAAGATGAAATAAAATTCTGCTTTTTGAGCCTTGAAAAAATGACACCTCTGCCTATTTCTTAATACTGTTCTCGATAATACACCACATTTCATTGGCTTCTTTGGCTGCCTTTGCACACTGATCCACTTGTTTTAGAAACCTTCAGTTCGAAGTTTGACATCGTGTATGCACGGTTTACATTATTGTTCTGTAGATGCATTACTTTTTACCTCTAACTACATAAAAGCACTTCTGCCACTTTTTTCATGATTCACTCAATTTTATGAGGCCTTTTTGTAGTTCCTAACCCTCAGTGTGGCTTTTGGTTACCAGAAAGAGATTAGAAGCATCTGCACATGCAAATATTTCATTTTCTATACATTTCTCTCGATCAATGAGTTTGTTTAGTTGAACAAAACTAGCTTCAGCACCGTTTCCTGTGTGACACCTTGTGTGCCCTCTGGCTTTCCCCCATTCCTACTTTAAATATTTGTCTATGACCTTGCATGGGTCCATTTGGATTGAACATAACTCCTCCTTCTGGTGCAGGTTCTTCAAATCCCAGAAAGTTCCTCAATTCATAGTAAATTTAAGTCTCTCTTCTCTACACCACCATCTCATCGCTGCATTGAGACTCTGGATCTCTGCCTGCCTTTGAGGCTTCATGTTTGACAGCACTGTGGAGAACGCTAGTGTGGAGGTAGTAGCAGTTTGAATATAGCTCCCAGAACTGCCCTCCTCTGCTATTCTGCTCTCCATGCCAACACTGGCTCCTACGCCGCATATCTGCACAACTTACCTTGTGAGGTCTAACATTCCACCTTTTCCATCCAACAGCAGGTAAGTTACCATGCAGTCCTCTCACATGCCACAAATGCAGCTGTGTATGCACCTAATAACTGAGTCTCCCATTCTTACTGCCTGCTGCTTCCCATCCCTGAAAATTCTCAGCAGCAGCACCCTAGGTGCAAGAGGGCACTCTGCCATCAGCATGTCTCTTCTCAGATACTACATCCCCCTTTTTCAGCTCAATGCCCTCATTCCCTGAGACTTAATGGGCTGTTGTTTTCAAGTTTCACCAGGTAATAGCTATGGGACAAATTTTACAACAGACACCTTTTCCTTCAGCTGTGCAGATAACGTGTCAATTATCAGTTGGCTGTGATGTGCTGCTAATACTGTATAAGTGATATCTTGCAAGATCAATTCATCTTTCTCTCTCAGATTACATAGATTTCAGAAAAGAGTTTTAGGAAGTGTACAACTTGCTTTAGGTGCTACCTCAAAATAGTATTTGCTCATATGCATATGTTTACCTGCCTGCCTAGTGTTTTCCATCTCTATGCAGGGTGTATGTGTTGTGCCGTAGCTACGGTACTTAAAATAATGCAGGTAAAGCTGATGTCTGGGGGATTAACCAATTCTTCACATAATTGCCTTCATAGATATAAGGTTAAAAAAATTTCAGAGCTAAGCAACGAGAATTACAATTAGCTCTATCAGTGGAGGGCTTATTGTATGAACTTCTGTAGCATCCAGTGTATTACCAGTTTTTGTGTTATTTTCCTGAGTAGTTCTAATGAATAATAAAAGAGCCTTGAAGACTTCTGAACTGAGAAAATAAACCCTGCATATGAAAAAATAGACTTTCTTTTCAGTCTGTCAATTTAAAATCTATTGCTTATGCATATATTCCATATTACTTGTGAGTTTGGTGTGTTAGGTACTGGGTTCACACAAGTCAAAGAGATGATCACTTACTGCACAATTTGAATATGAAGTCAAGAGTCCGATAGAGTCTGACCTGATGATTCATTTGCATGATACACTCTTAGCCTCTGTTAAAGCTGATGGAGAGAAATAGGCATGTGCAGAATGTAATTAATCCTCCCGCTCCCATCCAGACATGGGATTGCATCACATAAATAAAGCACAGATGGAAAGCACATGCTAAAATAATCCTATGTTACTTTCCGTATGCTGATTAAATGTGTTATGTACTTGATTCATGTACATTCATGTACATAGTTGTCATTTGGATTGTTGGACGATTTTTGGTAAGTTGATTTCCACTGGTTATAATTAGCTTTTTATTATAAATGATACAGTGGGATCAAATATACTGTGGATTCTTGTCCTACAGATAAAAATTTAAGCTCACGGTGAGTTCTATAGTCTTCACTTTGGACGTGTTGTAATGTAAAAGAGAAGTAATTTCCATATTCAACAGGTTGGGATGTAAAAGATGTGTTCTTCATCCTGGAACAGTTAGAGTACAAGTAACTAACTTTGTCATTGTATCTCACACCTCCCCTAGTGCTAAAACAAACAAACAAACAAAAAAAACCACACCAAAACCCCCCACAAAACTGTACGGACTGTTGAGTTCAGATCTGTGTACTCTCACATAGAGAGTCTGTCAACATAGCCTCATAATCCTGAACCACGCTGTTTGTGAAGACTGGGAAGAGCCCAAAGTGATGCAAAAGCCAAGCATTAGTAACTAAGAGCAAGGTTATGCTACCTGCAGTGGGTGAGAGCGTATAATGTGGAGAGCTCTGACTTATCATAGAATCATAGAATCATAGAATTGTTCTGGTTGGAAGAGACCTCCGAGATCATCGCGTCCAACCATTAACCTATCACTACCAAGTCCCCCACTAAATCATATCCCTTAGGGCCTCGACTTAGTTCCGGATTGTCTAGTATCTCCACATGGCAGTGCAGGACCGAGAAGGGATAAAAGGTTTTTCCAAACACGCACATTAATATACTTCTTCCAGTTTTAAAACTAGGTTATTTGCTGGTCCGGTCCCTGTTATCACTATACAGTGATACTGACATGCCCTGTGACCATTCGCTGTTAAAGGTAGATATTACTGATAACGCTGATTGTTGCAAAAAAGATTTTAGAATAATTTCTAAGTAAATTTCCACCTCTTGGAAGTCTGAGGTTCTTTACTTTGCAGGAGGACAGATTAACCTTCAAACTCATTAGTAGCAAGAAAATCTACCAATATAAAAATATCTACTGTTGTGCTGGGTGGGTTTTCCATACATGCACAGTATGCTTTCATATGGAAAAACTTCAATTATAGATTAAGAGAATAAAAATACAGAAAAGAACAAAAGTTAAATGCTCAGCCACAGGCTACACCTGAAATTCAAACAAAATGGCAATGGAAATGGTCCTTATAAAAACTATTCAAACAATTATACTTACTGGAAGCCTTAATTGACTCTGTGCATCTTTTAAAATTGTAAACCTTATCTCTTACGTTGTCTTCCTCTATTTGGTAAGTAGGTTAGCAATTAAACCACATGTATTTAAATTTTTGTAGTGGGTGGCTGAGGAAGAACGTTATGCATGGCATTTACTCTCTATTCAATTTTTTAAAGCCATGTTTTACTAAATAGATTATTTTGATTTCTCTTTGGAAAGAGAAAAAAAGCAACAAAATTACCATCCTGAGTTGGAACAAATCATAATTAACACTGTGTGGATGAAATCAGGCTTTGCTAATCCAATGAAAGGCTGCTTTAATGGAGATTTAAAACAGAAGAAAGAAAATCCAGTCTTTCCTTCTTAATATACCGCCCCACCCCCACACACACGCCCAATATTTAAGCTCTTTATACAAGGTTAAATTTTTAAGAATCTGGACTCCTTCAGGCTTATAAATATCTTTATATGAAAATACATTCTAGTGGAAAATATGTGGAATCTAGTGGAAGAATTGTCAAAACACAAGTCTAGTAATTCCCACTCTGTCACTACCAGTTGTCAGTCCAAGACAGTTCACCATCTAAGATATGGATATTATCAAATCCTGTGCTCTGAATTGTTTTTTTTCCTTAGTCAAAACCTTAAAATATAAACCAACACAAACCATTTACAACCTTGACATTGACTTTTGCTATGTGATCACAACACATCCATCTTCCTACCTCAGCCTGTGGGATCCAAAGAGGGTACAGCAAAGAACTTTTCTTCTCTGAGGGAAGAAGCTGTGTCAACTCTTATGTTTTGGGAATGTTTGTCATTAGAAATACCTTTAATATGAATAGAAATACACTATCAAACCGTGGCTACGTCATATCCTCTGCTGAGCAGCCAGTGCATCTATATGTAGAAAAAGGACCATTCAAAACCTGCTTCAGAAAAAACTGCTGCACCTGCAAGAAACTAATTCAGGTCTTGAGGACCAGTAGACCAATGGGATGGCATGGACAGAAGACATGAACATATGTACTATAGTACATGTACAAGAAGCCCTACACTTTCTATGTGGATGTGATTAGAGACGATGCATGTGTGTGCTATAGACTACACAGCAATTTTGTCAGATCTCATTGGAAAAAAAAATCCAATTCCTGTGGACAAATATTTCTGGAAGTGAAAGACGACATGTATTGGAAAATCTGAAGTTAAAACTAGCCTTACCAATTGCTCTTTTTCTATGGTTGGTCCGGTCATGCTCAGGAAGATCATCGTGGATTGGATTCAGTCTGTAGATGAAGACACGTACAGTTAGGTGGCTATATGTAGATGTCTACATGTGTGTTAGAGATCTAAGTTCCCATTGCAGTCAAATGGAGTTAAGTCACTAGATCCTTACAGTTCCTTGATGACATCTCCCCTGACTCTAATGGGAGCATAGACAAGTATTTCACATGTGGACACTTACGTGAAAATGCCTAATTTGAGATGGTTTAATCTTTGAACAATATCACACACCGTACTGAGACTTAGGTTCCTCACTCCAAATTCGCAGAAAATATGCATTCCTCTTGACTAATGATCAACACTTCTAAATATGAGGCTATTTTGTTAATGTTCAGGAACACAGTTCTCAATGAATTCAATGAATTCCACATCCATAATTTTGAAAAGGGCTCCCGGGCAGATGCAAATGAGTATCTATAGGCAAATAGATGAAAGTGATATCTCTTGAATATTTAATAGCTGTGTCTCTACTAGTGTCTAAACTGGCCAGTGTGTGGTCTCAAACATTGAAACGTTGTACAAACTGTTTAATTATTAATACTCTCCCTGACATATAGTTTTGGATCATTCTCAGTCTCCCGAACTGCCTGTGGTCACAGTCCGGCGGGCAGCGCAGACCTGCTCTCAGGTAGTCACTGCAGCTGACGCAACCTGGGCTGGAGGGAAAGAGCGTTCAGCTGTGTGAATGCCATGCCTCTTTCCGTTAGGGCAGAGAACAGGTAGAAAAGCCACTGACCTGTTTTAGTTACTAATATAGATGTAGCTAATAAATATTTGACTTTACTTTTTCCCTCCCTTTTCACCCAAGATCTTCGAGACTAGGTGCAGCGTTCATACAAGGTCTGACTTTTTACGGTGTCAGAGAAAGTGAGCAATCAGCTATAGACTACCTACATTCTATGTGTTAAATATTCCAGAAACAATGCTATGTACCTTAAGTCATTAAAGTGACAGTATATATTGGTTCGGAGACTGAATAGTGTCTGAAGCAACTTCAGCAAGAGAGGCAGATCGCCACTGTCCCCAGACGAGTGCATTATCTACTGCGGAGCTCATCTGCATGTCATAAGTCTGCCCGTTTCCCAGCTGCACCATGAAGATAAGCCTGAAGAAGTCCCAAAAAAATGAAGGAGCCTGCTGCTTTTGTCTTTGCTTTTTGATACGGTTGATTTAGAGAACAGTTTTGACAGTTTTTGATCAGAATTATAAACCCTTGGTATGAAGTTAATCAATATGAATATACGTCTCTCTGTAATGTCAGTGTCTTTCAGAGGGGAAAAGCACATGGTTAACACATTCAGAGTACTCTTCATTTTTACACAAATGTGAACACATACAGACCACACATGGAAATTTTTTAGCCTCTATATCAAAAACTTACTAAATATAGACATACTGGAGTTGTTCTTAACCCAGGCTAATGGAGAAAAATGTATTTAGAAAGATTTCTATTACATATAAGTTAAATACTTAACCTTAAGCGTGCTTGATACTGCATTAATGTTTTAAAGATTGGCATTTTCAGACTGTCAGTCAAAAAGCAGAGATAATCTCTATGGTTGAAAAGGTTAAGGGGAGAAATGCTTGCAAATCTTTCCCTATGTTGATTCTTTATTTCTGCTTTAAAACAGCATGAATTAATAAATAAACACAAAGCCACTAAAAAGTAAATTTCTGAGGAACAGACTTCCAGGCTATGTTATTAAGGCCAAAAGATTAGCAACATCCTAGAAAAGTAAGTAACCGTTGTAGCTGTCAGCAAAAAGATATTTCAAGGGTATGAAAGCCTCATTCTTTGTGGTGTAAACTGATCACCAAGAGCTAGGAGGAAGAGGAGTTATACCTTTATACACTTATTCCATAATAATTAATAGTAATTACGAAAATTTTCTGAACTTTTCTTTGGGTTTGAGCTTGGTGGACCAAATCTGAGTTCAGAGTGCTAGTCTTTCACACTATCACCTCTAAAGGTATCTGGTACGACTTTTGATTTGGTTATCACCATGCATTAAGACAGACCATCATCCTCAGCATTGTAAGAAATAACAATTTGAAAAGGGTTCCTTTTGTGAAGGGTATGTTCTACAAATAATGTATTTTATCCCAATCGTCTTATCCAAGCAGTCCTTGAGCCTTCTCCCTGTGACTGGGAAGGACCATACACTGTTATCAAAATGATCAGGCCTGCCAGTGTCAATCTTTGCATATTCAGAAGATTCATGCGTTCAGGAAGCATCAGATTAACTGTACGCGCTCAGACTGTCTGATCACAGTCATGGTGGGTCTATCCACATCCCTGCCTGGGCAAAAGGTTTCCAGGAATGATAACAAGCAAGGGAGACTGCTGCTAGCAGAGCTGGTCGCTCAACCCGCTCTCCGTTGCCCTTTTCTGGATGTTTCTCAGACTGAGGGAACCAGATGGCTCTGACTGCACCAGCCTTCTCCAGGAGATAGATTGCTCCTATCTCTCCCAAAAGCTTTTCTGTCCTTTGTACCTGACCATGTGAAACGATAGAGATGTCTTTTATCTTCTGCAAAGCAGTGGCAGCTATTGTCCGGGCACTAAGGCGTTATATGGGAGGCTGACTCTGGAGGATCCCAAGGAGGAAAGGCCACTTGGATTGTGCCACAGGTCACTTGATCTACTTTCAGGCTTCTCATGGACCTCGGGCTGTAAGTTAAGGAAGGTCCCTGCACTACTGGTGTCTCTTTGGCTTACTGACACTTTAGGGACTACTAGTTCTTTAAGTATCCCAGCTCTCTACTTAACACTGCAGTATTTATTTGCTCATTACTCATTTACTCACAAAACTGGACTGTTTGTATTGTAAAATTGTCAGATATCTTTTTGGCTCTGGCCAGTGAGTATTCTTCCAAAAGAAGATTTGATTTCTGGCAGAGTTTGGGCATTTGAAGGGGCCAGAGATCACTTTCAGCAGGCAGTTGGGATGCAGCCCCTTTGTTACGGAGTCTGAAGAGTTCACTAGCACGGACATGCACCATACCATGGCCGTTACTCTGAATAACCAAAGAACGCTCCCAAGGATGTTTAAGTTTCGATTACAAATGTAGCCATTGTACATCACTGATCAAACTGAACAGAATAGGAAAAAATGTCTACTAGCTTGAAGCTAAATAATCCAAGCCATGACTCTTTTTTAAAATATGTATTCAATCACTCCCTTATGCAATGTATCATGCATCTTCTAACGGTTTTCATCTTCTGTCACACAGTTTTTAAGCGGTTCCTCTACCTATATAATCAGCATGCGCACAAATTCCCGGCTGTAGTATCCACATCTATACAGTTCATACTTTTTTATATTTTAGTGACATATTTGGGCATTTTCCTGTTTGTGTGTCCTTTCTTACTGAATGCCACATGTATCGTTTCTATCCAGTACCCTGTAAATTTTATGGAGACCTTCACAAGTTCTTTGATGCGCTACAGACATCCACCTTGTTAGTCTAATATGCAGCTCCTTCTCAGTTACTGTGTTAAGCTCATTATTTCGGTTGCACAGCTATGACAATTAAATTTCTCATCTGTTAAGCTTCCATGGTACTTATTTCTGCTATGTGCCTTGCCTGTTCTCTGTCTCCATCATCTACTTAAAAAAAATGGAGTCATTATAGTCCGCTTTTGTGCTGTGCCTCACTGACTGGAGCTCTCTTTCTGTTTGAACTGTATACCATGTTGTAAAAAAACCCCACAAAATAGCTGAGAGTGATATTTTATATTTATGACACTTCAAATAAAACAGAATGTACCGGTATTCAGGTCTTAATTGTTCTCTCTGCATTAACACCTCCCACTTTCATTTATACTTCCCTAAAGTTTTATCAGTGCTAATACTATTCTCCATTTCTTCTGGACCATGGACCAAGGAGCTGCACATCCCAGTTATGCAAAGAATTATGTGCTTAAATTTTCTTGTATCAGCAGCTATGCAGTTGACTTATTTTACGGTACTGAGTTGTGAGACAGACAAGCAAATGACAAGGGAACAATGTACAAGAGACTCATATGCGGTTTAGTCCTCAAGCATGAGATTGTTTTACAGACTTTACTGAAAAGGAATCGTTGTGTAATGAATGTCCTCAAACCAACTTCCTGTGTCTCTGTAGCCACTCACATATAATGTTATTTCATAATCTTGTTAATAAGTACATGAAGTTTCCTTTTAAAATATTTACATTTTTAAATCAAATACTTCTGCTGTGGGACTTTTCTGGAAACTCCTAGCTTCAGTGACTAGAAGGGTTTTTGTTTCAAGGTGAACGCAGTCATGCTTTATTAATTTCTGTGCCAACACTCTTGTTTAACTTCTTTCCGTATTTTTTACAGTTTGTGGTTTTGTAAACCAAGTTTTACAGAAAACCTATGTTTTACTAAAGCAAATTCTGTTTATATCTCAGACTCTATTTAGAATCACAGAATCATAGAATAGTTTGAGTTGGAAGGGACCTTTAAAGGTCATCTAGTCCAACCCCCCTGCAATGAGCATGATCATTTTAGCAGTTCTTGTCTACATTTGTCTCAGTGGACAGATCTATGATGTCAAGTAATAGGTGGGGGAAAATGTTGCAGTAATCAAGATAGGAACTGCTAATGAACAGTTTGAGAAGGATGGAGAATTATACGTGCAGATGATAAGGGGATAATAACAGCCAGAGTACGGGCCCAATGATCAAGATGATTTTGATGATATAGGGGAACGATACAAATGCAGGAGAGGTAGGATAATATTTCAATTGTTTTAGCAAATACAGAAAGTCAGTGTCGAGGAAGAAAAAGAGGGGGCCATAATCAGAATCCTTCAAACACTAAAAACAGGAGAAAGAAGAAATAGAGGATCTACTAGTCCTATTCTACTCTTCTATCTACTGTGACAGAAGAGAGCTATGCTGAGGGAACTAGAGCAAACATCACAGTACAAGCAGTAATATCAAAAGAAGCAGGAAGAAGAGTATGTATTGTCAAAATAAGTCAGACAGATAAAAATTTATAATATTATTCACTCAAAATTTTCCATATCTGTATATGAAGGATTAAGAAATGGCTTTCTGAGACTTTATGGGGAGAAAAGAGCATAAAAGCACGTGCAAGGCAGTGCAGAATCGAAGTAAACTCTGCCCCTGTGCCCCCCCGAGCTCAGAAATAAACCACTAGCAAAGTAAATACATTCGATAGCAAACACAGGTGTGTGGCTCTGTGCAAACTGCACTTTGCACTAGACAGTAAATTACTTCCCAACCAGCACAAGACTAGAGCTAATACAAAATAAACACAGCAGCATCCTTTTTTTTTTTTTTTTTTAAAACTCTGAGCAAAGCACTAAAAATTCAGAGCAGCGCTGAGTGATAAACATCACTCCCTCTATAAATGACTGGCCCGTTGCTAGTGGCAACAGCTCCGTTCCTAAAGTTAGCGGAGCTCTTACAGTGGCAAATTCAGTGTCCTCACGTAACTCGCAGGATTCAGCTCATCAGTTTTGCCAACTCCTGCAGCCCTACAACTGCATTTAAGCATAAACTTTTCCTTTCTCTTTGCATGATATTTATCAGAGAGATGTACGGTTACAACTAAACCCTGATTTATAGTATCCTGAATATGTAAATGGAGCCAATATTTAGTCTTGCCGTTGTGTGATGCCATTTTATCCCAAATGAATGCTTTTTGGTTTTAAATAATTGTCTACAATACTGTAGGACAGATCCTTTAATTCCAGATAAAGGTGGATGGAAGTGGTTCATCCAATTTATGGGACGCCACTAAAAGGGGACTTAGGACTAAACCATGTGTGGCTTTAGGGTTTCAAACGGTGGTAAGCAAGCGTTTGCTGGGGCGGTGTGCTGTGAGACGCGAGCATCGCATTGGTTTATGGTTGCAGTTTTGCAAATAGATACACGCTATATCCAATCTCCAGGGTAAATGAGATGATAAAAATAATCCCTTGCCCTGATTTGTGAGCTTTCCTTTTGGTTTCAAAGACCCTTTCATCAAAGTCAATGAGGAGAACAAAAGTATTTACACAAGAACTTTTTGCAGTAAATTTGGAATCAGTTTTGGAAATGTCTTATGTTGGTTTGGACTTTGGTTTTGAATTCCAATAATTTAGAAAATTGTGAGCTGTAAATGGGATGTCTAAATTGTTGGATTAAACAATGTTTAATATTTCCTTTAAAAATTTCATTTCAAATTTCATTTTGATTTTTTAAAAAAAGAAAAAATGCATTTCGAACAAGAAATTTTCCTCATAAGTACAAAATTGTGGAAACAATTCATTTTCAGCAGTGTGTTGGTGACAAAAAAGATAGATGGAGAAAATGTCTAAGTATCAGTTTATAACCTTCAGGTTATTGCACTTGGAACTTCATAAGCTAAACAGGTAAAATACAAATTATTACTTTTCCTCTTGTTTGGCTTTTCAAATAAAGGCATAATTATCTAAAGTCAACACTGACTGTCCCACAATTAAAATTATTACAGTCACAACCTGAAGCCCCCAAGAGAATCGGGAGCTGGTAGCATAATGTAGAAGCACAGTACGCAGGGGTGTCTACTGCGAGCTGCGCCTCACCTAAACCAGCTTCAGAAAAAAATAAAACAATGAGCTCGACAGCTCTAGGTTGGACCCTTCGTAACGACATTTAGGCCCCCACCTCCAGGTGCTTTTTCTGAGTGTTAGACACACAGATGAGGGCTGGGAGGAAAGTGAAAAAAATAAGGACATGCTTTTTTTTCACTGATTTGCTGTTAACAAGGGATGATGAGTTTTTATGCTGGTGTTACACAAGCTGAGATGTCAGCACCAAGAGCTGAAAGAGCTGATGAATCAGGTCATGGATGCTACCAAAAAAAATCTTTTTCAGACAAACTTTTGTCTGAAACACTTTGTGGTTGTTACTGCATGTGCAGCACGCTTCCCTGCCAGGTAAATAGAAATCTGCTTCCTGTAATGCTTTACAAGCATTATTTGCTGCCATAAAATATAAATAAAAGCATAAAATATTGAGGAAGATATAATTTTATAGTACATTAAAAATAAAAAAAAAAATTAACAAGCATGACAGGTTAACATTTTACAAGCATCAAAGGAGTAGGTGAATTATGGCATTATCGGCAGCAGAACAAGCTATCTCGCGATTAGCCCTGGAGTACTTTATTTTTCCAGACCATTTCTAATTAGAGTCTTGAAATGAGATCCTGTTAGCAAACCCCTGAATTACAGGCAGCAAAATGGGGATTGAATCCAAATATTTCTGGTGTAGTACATGACTGTGAGCCTGACACACACTGTTCTGCATACACAGCATTTGATCTGTACATGTACAGAATGATTATATGAAAAACTGTGGGGAAAAAAATTTTAAAACAGAAAAAGAGAAAGTAATAACTCCCCATGCAGGTGGCCTTTGGGGGTACATTTGCCAATGGAGAAATTGCCGTGTTGTGCAAAGGGCCAAGAATACTCAAAGGTATTTTGCAGAAAAAAAGGGTGAATTTCCACATCAGTACACTTAAGATCTTAGGTGCTCAGGATCAAGAACTAGAAAAATCACAATCTAAAGGAGGAAAGGGAAAGGGAAGGGGAAAGGGAAAAAAGGAAAGGAAAAGGGGAAAGACTAACTAACAAGGAAAAAAAGCCAAAAACATTCTTGCATCTACAAGCATGCAATAAAAAACATGAAGCCTCACATTGATAAAATACAATATGGAACAATAAATCATTGCAAGCAAAAGGTAGTGTGTCTTGGACCAATCTTTCTTTTTACTGACATATCACATAGGGTGTACAGACGTATTTGTATGCATATGAGAAAAAAATAAAACATCTGCCTTTAGATTATGTTAAAGCAAACATTGCTACAGATTCACAATAGCTATTTGATATATATGACTGAACTATATGCTTTTTAAGTTTAAAACAAAAAAAATCTAAAATTAATCATATAAGTAATCTAAAATATAAAATGAACTAAGAGATCAAAGTAGGATTCTAGTTAGACTGTGACCTAAGGTTTGCTTTTAGCATTTTTCTTCTCCAGCCAAAAACATCCCAAGTGTTTGTGTTTCTCCTGGAAGTTAAACCAGTCTCTTGAGTTGTCACTGGGTGAAGCCACCAGCAGAGGTGAAGGAACCGATTCGATACTTCCTGGAACTATATACTTTGCAGACAGTAAATGTATGAATAAACATACATTTAAAGCATATAAAGCACTATATAGTGCTTTATAGTGCTTTATATTATATAGCACTGTATATAAAGCATATAAAGCAATAAACATACAGATAAAGGTCTGATCCAGAGTAATTACTTTAGGAACCTAAGGTAGATATGGACGTGATTAAATACTAGTGAGATAGGTGCTTCTATAGGTTTCCAGGGGGTTCTTTGCTTTACCTAATATCTTTACAGTCAATGCAGTTACTGGTGCCTGTAAGAGTATGTAGTATGAGTAGTACTGGAAAGAGATGGTGATTTTCACTCTCAAGATGATTTTTGGGGAAAGTTAGTGATATTTTCCTACCATAAAAAAAAATTAAGGAAAACAAGAAATTTTGGAGGGAAAAAAAGGAAGAGGAAAATATGTTACTGAAAAGCTAGAATATATCATATGGGGAAGATATAACAGGTAGGGAGCTCATGAACGGCTGAGAAACAAAATAAATAATAGACTTTAAGAGCAACTAGGAACATGAGAATATAGAACAAGGGAAAACTTGAGGGGAAAGTTCCATGAAATTTTTGTTAACAAAGCTGTCATTTCAGTACTGGAACAGAGATGGGAAATGGCTCTTGGAGCAATTTGATTTTGATATTTCAGACATCTGGCCTTGCTGGATCCAGACAGAAGATAGAGGAAAGTTTCTATTTTAAGAGGGAACAGCCCAATAATAGCAGATTCTTTTGTTTGTCAGAATCGTTCTTATATAAGCTATATGCTCTGAAACTGCCAGAGACAAAAACAAATCGCAACAAAGAGAAGCTTTTGATGCTCATTTCATGGGCAGAAATGATAAAATATATGAAAGGGTCAAATGTAAAAGGAGGTACCAGGCCCAAGAGGAAGCAGCTTTTATTACCCTGGTCAGTTTAACTGAGCATTGCAAATATGAAACGGTAAAAGGAGACCTGGTAAGGAGGAGGGTAATTGCTGGTATCAGAGACACTGCTCTATTAGCACAATTTCAGTTACATCCAGATCTCACTCTGGTAGAAGCTCCAGAAAAAATAGAAAAGTAGCAATATGACTCCTTTTTTTTAGTAGCAGAAAGGGAGATAATCTCAGGCAATATTGATTGAATAAAGAATGAAGACACAAATAAGGAAAGAGTTCTATTGAATTTACTACACTAAGAACTGAAAGACCAAAAAATTTCAGTAGCGCAGGGAGATGGAAAGTCTGTGGAAGATGTAGTAAAGCAGAAACTACAGCTGACAACTGTGTTTAGCAGAAGAAAAGGATATAGTTCACACCAGAAGGCGGAGCATTGTACAGCAATATGCCAGTTTCCCCGAATCATAAAAACGATCTGAGGAATTTTAGCTTTAGATAACGGTGAATCCTTATTTCTATTATAACAGGAAAAAAAAGCATGAACATAAAATGCTGAAATTCTTAACTGAAAATGGTCATTATAATTTCAATAATAATTTATAGACAATCTAATAATGGATATTTGTAAAGGCAAATGAAAATATACACAGGAGCAGTTGCATGGGATGCAACATAGGATATTTGTGGTCAGTATCCAGATGAACTGGAGAAAAATACAGTTCTTGGAAAAATATAATACAAAGACTGATGCTTTCCAACTAGGTGGCCGGCAAAACAAGGTCAAAGATGCGTCAGTAGCAAAAAGACAAATTACTGAAGAGATGTAGCCACATGTTTTTATGGGAATAGAAGACTTGCCAAGAGAATATAAAATCAAACTTGTGACAACAGTCTCTGACCTCTGTGTTTTCTTGTTCGAGAATATAAGAAAACAGTAAAAGAGAATGGAAGCTATGAGAGGTATTTGACAGATAAAAGTACTTAAGGACTCATATGCAATGAAAGCCCCAAAGCTCAGCAGAAAATTAGCATACGTATGTGGAGAAAAAAAACAAGCTTCTTATATTAGCTTGTTTACCATAAGCCAAATATTCTCAAAGTTATATACTTTGAAAGTCCTCTTGGCCTTTCTCCCCCCTGGCTTTTTCATAAAAGAATCTAAGCATTAACTGTATTCATCATTATATTTGGAAGGTACTGTGTCAGCTGGCTCCCAGTCAGCATCACTCTAGCAACAGAAAATTTCTGAAAAAGAAATCTCAGATGGTGCCAGGGTTGCTTGGCATCCTTTGCCATCCAGAAGATGTGTTGGTTTATGACAGAAATAAGACTGAGCATGATGAATTTTTGAGATACTTTCAACAAGCTGGCCTTGCTCTGAATGAGGCTACTACCTGTGAAAAGGAGCAAATAAAACGTGTGCACTTTAGTATTAAGAAATAGGAAGTTCTGCTGAACCATCATGTTTCTGCAGTACCAGAAAAAGCCCAGCAAAGTCTGTGAATGCAGCAATGTTGCAATGGTCAGAAGGACCAGATTTTGGAAAGCAAGTAACAAAACCATTCACCATAATTAAAGAAGTATTGATAGGTCTACCTCTTCGGCACAATATTCTGTCTTGTGCCTGTCATCCGGAAGTAAAGACAAGGGACACGTAGTTGTTTGGTATATAAATATGTATGTATCTCCCCATCAAAGAAAATCTGTCTGGAGACAAAAAACCCACACTCTGTTGTAGTCATATCAAAAACTGACAGAGAAACCAAAAAATGGTATGTTCTGGCGTATAGGCTGCTCAGAAAGCCCCGGGGACTTGCAAAAGCCTAGTCTTTATGTACTTGGCTAGTTTTATAACACCAAAACAGATCGTAGCATCTCTGCCATTATTGGATTTGTATTCAACAAATGACCTTTCCTTTTAGATTCAAAGGCTTTGATCAGAAATGGTGTTTTCTTTTAATCTTTGATAGCAGCAAATATTCTTATGGAAAGTCTTTGTTAAGAGAAACTCATGTAAAAGAACAGACTTTTGAGGAAGATGCCCAAGTAGATAGATGTTAATATTGACCTGACAATAATGATACTCTGTCAATCAATAGAAATTAAATTTATTATTTTTTTAATTCATTATTTATTCAATATAGATCAAATTTATTCATTGCTGCCAAAGAGGAAAGAGTCAAGGGGATGAAATTCCAACAGACCGATTGCCACAGTAGTAAACACAAGTTGACTTTCAGATATCTGACGTTGGGATTATGGAATTGAAGTATTTTTAATCCTCTGAGGCTTCCGGATAGCTGCTCTCCAAAATCCTGAAGAGAGGCAAGAGTACAAACAAGGGCAGAGCACGAGTACAGCGGTTTGTAGGGTTTGACTAGGACAGTTCAAACCAAAGTAACAGCTGTGAAGAACATAGCACGGGAGGGAAAACAAGCAGACAAGAATATCCGAACCAGCCCCCCAGGAAACAGTTGCTAATATCATTAATCTCTGCAAAGCTACCTGACAGACCGTGGCCGCAGACTGCAACAGCATTTTTTTTTTTTTTTTGGAGAGGACACACATACATTATTGTCACTGATTACTTCTCCAAATATACTGACCTGGCTGTATTTTTCACGGATGTCAGCTGCACATGTCATCCAAAAACTCAAGCCAGTACTTGCAAGATGCGAAATTCCTAAGCTCTTCATAGAAGGCCATGGGCCTTATTTTAACACCTCTGATGCATGTCTAGTATTTGCTGAAAATGTTGATTTGGTTTTTAACAGTCATATCAGAAGTCATGGTACCTCCTCAGCAAAGAGGAGGAAGAGTGGCACAAACTTAAAAAAAAAATGGTAAAAATCATAAGAAGATGTGTGTGCAACAATTATGACACATCGATCCCTTGCATCTGGATTCTCTCCAGTAGAACTGTTGATGGGAAGCATATTAAGAATGACTCTACCTGGAGCACTCATTAATCTTAAACCTCAGAAGCCCAACCAGAAGGAACTGCTAGAGGAAAATCCTGAGATTTAAACTTGGCAACCAAAACGATCCAGCGTACAAAAAAGGGAAAACCACTCCTAGAACAAAAGGATCTTTTTTTTTGCCTTAAAAATCTTCTAGTGCTCTTTGTCAGAGCTCCTACTTACGATGACTGCAAAGGTATTTCTTCAAAGGAATGAAGTGCTACATTAATATCTCTTACTGCAGTAAAGAGAAAATAGGTAACTTGTAATGGGGACGTGAGTTAAAAGCAAAGAGGGATGTCCTCCCCCCAGTCCCTCTCCCAGTCTCAAGGAGCTGCACGTAAAAGCATCAGGAGAACTGATCCAACCTAATCCAAGTTCAGAATTCAATTCAGATTTAATTCTATGGGCTGGATGAGAAGATATATCAGTGGAGACAGCTTTGAGTCATTTGAAAATGCTTCAAACTCTTGATTTAAAGAGATGGGACTCGTTTTAACATGGTGGAAAAAAAAAATTATCAATTTACTTCATGGGTGTGTCAGTTAAAGTTGTCAGTGAGTTGTACCACCCATTAATTCCTTTATCAATGAAATTGCTTAGGCTTTTTCTTTTAATGATGAGATATAAAATAACTGTTCAAAAAAACCTGTCATCTTCTAAAGTAAATAGAACAGTACGCATTTGAATTTAGAACAGCATACACAATGTCAATCATTGAAATTAGAGATACGTTGCATTCAAAATTTCATGCATGAAAAGAAACCGTTCTGAAGCTGTGGATGATATAAAATCGTCCCCTGCATAGTCATACAGCAAAATTTTTGTGATTTAAATATAGTGTTTCATCTTTGTCTCTATATTTTTTTTTAAGTATCATATTCAGGCTCATTCTTATGTATTCAAATGTTTGGTTCTGCACTGGTTTATTAATATCACTGTTCTGCTTCTTGGGAATTTCCTGACAAAGACTGATACAAAATATACCTGCTCTCTGAATACACTCATTTCTGTTCTTTTTATACAAGAAATTTTATTTTATATCCTTTCCCTTAGCTTTTAGAATGTGTAGGCGTGACTTTGCACTGCTCCACGGAATTGAGGTGTATTTCCTTTGTAAATTTTGTAACTGTTGGTTTTGTCTCTTTGGGAGCAAGAAGAGGCTGGAGATTTCTTCCAGAGAAGAAAGTTCTATTAGAAATATTTGACATAGAGAGAGATTGAGTTGCTAAACCATTTGCTTGTTTGTTAAAAAGGTGCATATCTCCTCATTTTTTACTTGCATTCCACCAGCACCTGCAAATCCCAGTCCTGAAACAAGACCCAGCTGTGTTTGGCAGTGGGGAAGATCCTTTTTGCTCTCTTTTGGGGAACTGGTGTGAAGCCTATTTAGTTATCATGCTCCGTGACAATTTTGACATTTGCCAACTAGCATTTTGCCAGCAAGTGCCCTCTCGTGGCCTGTGTAATAGCCTGGCCCTAGCAGCTGTTAGGCCTGAAGCCACCGTATTTAAGAAGAAGACGATGTAGCTATGCACATCCATCCATCCTGGGTTACTTTCCCTGAAAGCCGAAGAACTGACCTTGGCTCCTGGTCTTCGCTGTACAGACAGACCCTGCGAACCCACAGTTCTTGGGCACCTGCATGTTGTCGCTGAGCACAGAGCCGGCTTTGTCCGCCACTGAGCTCTGATTGCGGCTCCCTGCCTCAAATACACAAAGTGTAGCTGAGACCGGTGCTTCAGACTGCAAAAAAGGGTAAATCGGGCGAACGTGGTACAGGGCAGAGGTGAGTGGCTCATACTCGGGCACGGCGTATAGCTGATGCGTTCCAGAGACAAGCTGAGCTCGGGTGGCGTGGCTGTCCCCCAGCACACCAGAGATCACCCGTACGCAGCTTGGTGCTTCTCACGGCCTTTGGTCAAATATTTGCTTTGCGCGTGGTCACTGTACCATATTTACTTTTCATAATCTTCCGCTTTTACGTATTTCGAAGCCCTCAGCCAAGGGTTACTCTTTGCTTAGTCTGATCTTTTACACCTAATGAACACTTTTGCTGTTTCTGTCTCCCTTTACCAAGCCAGGGGCTAAAATGCAACTGCCCCTGAATTTTCAACAAGCTGACCACCCTCCTGGTCTGAACGCATTATATTCCTGCCGGCGTCAGTTTGGGGTACTCGCAGGATCAGGTCTCGCAGTTTTTCCACTCTGAAGTAATGGTAGACTAAGTGAAACTGGATAGCTACTATTTAAAACTGCAAATGCCAGAATTGCTGAAGAAAAAATTCTCTAGCTTCCTAAAGCTCCTCTGTTTTGCTGTAATTCAGTTTCTGTGTTTTGCTATTTGCATAAATACGTTCTTTATGCTTTCAACATTCGGTGTCTCCTAGGTGGTGTTAGGGAGGAATTAGTGTGAGTTATTTTCCTAATATGGAAGGGGAACGATTTTGTTTTTCTTGACCTTGTTAGTTTAAAAGATTTATAACCAGCAGACTAGATGAATCATTCCTCTGAACAATGTCCTGTAACTCTGGGAAAGGATAAAAAATTCTCACTTAAATTAATTACATTTTGGAGCTCAACATTTTTTTATTTTATTTTACCTGAAGCAATCCAATTGAAATTTAATTGGAGCATTGTTTAATTAAAAGTGGAGAAATGGAACAATTGCAGAAATTGTTCCAATCTCAAAAAAATATATATTTTGTCACAACAAAGCCAGTGAGAGGGAGTTTTGAAAAACATCCTCCTCACATGGCTATTTCCTCTATGCAACTAAATGGAATAATTCACAATCGGAATTTATTCCTGTCTTTGAAACCGCGTCTCATTTTTCACCTCAGGTGGCTGTGTCAGAAACCAGTGCCAACAGTAAGACATCAACAGCTGCACAACGTTATCGCACATGACACCCGATTTTCACATGCTTGCCTGTTAAATGCAGGCTGCCACCTATATTGGTTGGCAGATACAAATGGGGACACTGTAATGAATAAAATTTTGGGGTCTCACAGTTCCTTTTCTAAATACATATGCATTTGCTATGTCCATAAGAGGCAGTTTATGACACAGTTCTTGCGTTTTCAAAGTGCAGTTAAACCTCATCCTCATAAGCTCGAGTTCTCCTGGCAGGATCCACAGCTTTGGACCTTTATTTTCTTTAGAACTTACTAGGCCTCTGCTGGTGTAGCACTGGAGGACCTAATGGTTTTTAATGCAGTTATCCTCATCGTACCCCGTAAAGCAGTATAATACTAATAGCCCCAAGTTATGATTCTAATCTATGGCAGGAGAGTATTTTTGTGTTTATCTTCCAGTGAAATATATCTAGGCACCACAGCTCGAACTTACCGCAAGTAAACGCTTTAGACATCTCCTATGGAAGCTGTGCAGATGTGGGTCGCTCTTCAAAAAGACAACTACAGAAGGAGGGAACAGCATCAGATCGAATCCCTTTCTCTCAGGAAGACACACACCAAAACTAGAGGTGTTCTAGGTTTCAGTCCTCCCCTTGGGGGTCATTTGAATCCTTCTGTCTTCAAGTGTGTTCATTGGCAGAAGCGGAAGAACTTCCTTCCTTTCTGGTGAATTTCTTCCACTTTTTAAGGAAATAATTTAAAATTAATTCTAAAGAAAAAACCCCCAAACATCTTCATATAAAATTAATATTTTATGTCAAAGGCATATGTGGATTAGATGGGACACCCGAGTAGAAATCTCCGTTACACATAATTCTTAAGAACAAATGGAACCATTGGACGTTTTAATGTTTCTGCCAAATATCTTTTAATTAGTCTTTTATTTTTTTTCCCTACTTATTTACTTTGTTCTGCTTTGCTGTCACCGTTGCAGCTTCTGCAGTGATTTGTCAAAAAAGTCTCTCACCTGCTAGCCCATGCAGAATACTGATTCTGTGTTTAACTTGCTAGGGGAATCACGCAGGGCAAAAGTTTTTGTGCCTCTTGCATGAAAACTGACCTTATGCTGAGCTTATGATTCCTGCTGAACAGCCCTCAGGGGACAGATTGCTGAGGGACATAAAATCCTGAAAAGGGAGAAAAAGAGATTGATGTTGCTGTATTGTATCAAGAAGAAACTAATTAGAAAACAAAAGGCTATGAAGAGATACTGAGAGGCGAGATTAGCATTGAAGTGACGGAGGAAGAACTTTGACTTGGAAAGAAGAAAGGCAATTGGGGAATAATTTGAATGCTATATACCAAACAATGAAATTGAGGATGCTTATCTTTCTGGTGAGGAGAGGGTCCAAGGGTTATCTGGCGGAAGAGGACAGCTCAATTTTCTTTTTCCAAGAGAAAATTAAACTTTTACAAAAAAGATAGTCTTAGCGGCATATGATACAGAGATTTGTTGCCTCTTTTAGGTTTGCCGTAGATGGATGCTTTTGATGTTTTTGGAAGCCAGAAAATGTCTTATCATCAGATGCTGAGATTATTTTGTACCTAAAATAATAGGTGTGAAAGTAGCACCTGATACAGTACAGACATCTTTTTCACTCCTGCTCTCCAAAAGGGCAGGGAAGAAGCAGTATCATGAATCCAGCCATAATGTGACTGCTCCCGAAAGCTCAAACATATTCAGCCTGCACTGCAGAGCTACTCAGCTCCATCAGTGTGACTCAGATTTTAAATTGTAAGGGCTGCAATTTACACTTGCAATGTTCAAGTGGGCATTTTAAAGTCAAACCAAGCTTGTAAATTGTCCAAATTTGTATATTTAGAGCTGTCTTGTATCATGTACTTTCTGCTATCTTCAATTACACTAATAAAATTTTCATTTAGGGGAAGAGGTTGGATATAAAACTGGATAAATTCTTTGAGATCTTTTTTTCTTTTTAGATTATTTATTAGTGATAACAACTAATGTACTGCTTAAGGGTAATGAATCTTATTAAATGCGCTTTCGGTTATCTCCTAAATTAATACAAGAGTGCAGTTCCAGTGCTAAAGACCCCCAGAATAAGACTGGCAGAAGAACTAATATTTGCTTCTTATGAAAGACTCCTTATTGCCTCCAGCTAAATGATGTATATCCAATCAAGTTCTTGTCCCTAATAGAGATGTAACATATGTAAGCAGATTAAAACATTATGTTACTACTTACGGAAGATGTCTATAGATTTCATTCAGAGAGTATGCCCACTTCTTGCAACAACTATATGATAACGTATTCATTGTTGGTGGCTATTTCTCAGCATGTTTAGCAGAAGTTCTCGGTAAACTCACCAATTACCTAGTCCATGCTATAGCTTGGTGTAATCATGCTACATCAATATGAGTGAAGGGATTTTGTCTTCAGGGATAGAATTACTCCCTTAAGATGCGAGTTTACTTTGGAGGTGAAAGTCAGCTTTCTAAAATGTAAGGAGTGTGCACGTGTAGCTGCCTCAAGAAAACATGACTTTATATATTCTCCAGCTTCTCCAATGAGCTTACCATGGTACCTGGCTAATTGTCAGCTCCTCCTACCTTACCTTCTCTTCTCCTACACCTGCTCTCATGAGCTTGGCTTTGGCTCCAGGGAAATATTAGGTGTGACTATAATAAGAGAATACTTGATAGGAATGGTTATTTGCGTTCCCTTTAGCCTGGATATCCTATTAATATTCTGTCTTTCAAACACAACGCCAAGTTTGAATTTAAATGCATGTCTATGGCTCCTGCGCACTATCGGAGATGAGCTACCACAAAAAGTCAGTCTCATTTCAGCACATGAGAGAGAGAGATTTAAGGAAGGATTATTAGCAAAGAACACACTGAGGAAAAAGCCTGGAATAGAATGAGAAGATTGGCTGTCAGTTTTTATAGTCAGGAAAGTCTTCCTTCCCATAATTCTGGAGTGAATCATTTCCTTGTCTCCCACAGCATGCAGCTGACATGTGTGACCACTGGAAGCAATGAATTCTTTCAGCCAGCACCTCAGCAGCTCGCAGGACTCCCGTTACTCCTCTGAGCAGCGTCAGGGTAAGCCTGCTGCCCGTGCGTGCTGCCTGGTCTCCTCTGACACTAAAAAAAATGTTCAGGTACTGCGAAGGAAAGGCCAACAACTTTGTTGAACAGAAACAAAACTAATAAAAACTACATCAGCTGCAAAAAGATCCTAGAATTTTCATTTCTTCAGAGACCAGAATGGTCCAAAACTTTGGCATAACATGACATTTTTATACCAACTTCAAAAATAAACTAGTATCTTAGCCATAAAATGCATGTTAGCAATTCACTGAACCCGTTTCAGTATTGGAATAATTTGTTTATTTCTAATTAACTCCCTGGAAAATGAATCGACTACATCTTCAAAAAGAAACTTGTTCTTTTTTTTTTTTCTTTAGCTGCTTTGTATAGAGTTAAAGCTGAAATCTGAATTTGACAGTTACTTCATTTTTAATTTCATGTTCTTGACCTTCTGTTTAATTTCTGGTCTTGTTTGATGATTTAAATTAATCTTTCCCTTGAAGATTTCAGACCTAGGCTATTACCAACATTCTTTGGAAACAGATTTAGGTTTTGGAACAATAATAAAGTTTTCTTTCTTTAAAGTTTTCTTTAAACATTCTTTAATGTTTTTACCTTCTTGTTTTCAGTTGATATGTCGCATTTAAACCTGTCTGTCTTCTGAACATCACTGTCATCAGCAGCCAATGTATTGGCATGTTGGGTTTTTTCCCCATCGTAATTAGTGCACAGAGAAATATATATGCATCTTGAGCTGTATAGCAATACATATTTAGAACACACTATTTAGAAATACATAGACAAAGCAACTGGTAATCAAAGCTGTCCTATATTCCTTCCCTGAAAACTCCTGGTTTCATTTTGTTTGACATATTTTGCACCAAATTAAGAAGACTGTGAGCACTTACTGTAACTACTCTGATGCGCTGCTTTCCAAGCTGTCATATCTGGTCAGACACAACTATACCCCTCAATTTTCATGGATTCTTGGTATTCTTGACTGCCTGCCATATCAAATTTTGTCACCATTAAAGGCTGTTGCAGAAGCACAGTGACTAAGGCCAGAGAAGACCATTAGATCATCTAGAATAGCCTTTCTGTAATAAAGAACAGAGCTATACCCAGCAATTCAACTGCAGGGCCCAGCTCTTCAGAGCTCTCTCTCAAGTGGACACACTTCTGCAGAACCTGAACTTATAAACAAGCAAACAAGGACTCAGTGATTTGTGGAGGTGATGGGAATCAGTAGTTTCAGCTGATTTCCAGCGGGAGTTGTCCATGTTCTGCTGTTCTGAAAATCAGTTTTTATTTAATAGAATTACTCTCATGCAGAAGTAGATTTCCATGCACTAATAAACCGTCAAAGGTCTGTGAAAAGTGATAGATAGATTTTAGAAATAGTTTTTTGTGTAAAGCAAGATGACATCTATCCACACAAAAAGTGCCAACTGAATTTGATGTCAGCATCATCGGGCTATAAGAACTTTTTTTTATTTGTTACCTGCATACCCTTGCACTGATGGGTACGTTGATAATTTTGTTTTATAGTAGTGTTATCATGCAGTTGGAATAATACTAATTTATTAAAAGTATCCCTTAAATAATACAATACATATTAGAAAAGAAAAAGATGTCCCAGATAAAGATGTGTAAAAATGTACCATAGGATTCCCCCTCTATTCATGGTACAAAGACCATGACCTCTCGTAATGATTTTATCAATAATATATCAATTAATAATTAAAGCTCCATTAATTATAAACTGGAAACTCAGGTCTTTCTACAGAGTATCATGACATCTTGGCAATGGGAGGAATGCTAGATGAGAATAATGCTCGATTAAATTGTTGAAATTGTGAAAGTGGGTTAGAACGAGAAAACAAGATGCAGCACAATTGCAAGGGGCTCGTCTTGTAAACTGTCCCCTAGCCTTTGCGCCTCGAGATGAAAAGAGTACGAATAATAGATGTGGCTTTACTTCTTCCTCAAGAAGGAGTTTTCTGATAAAAAAATGCTTGACAGTTTTTTTCAATGCCATGCTTTTTAACTCCCTTGCTACTGTGGACCCAATATTTACAATATGCTCTTACTGCAAATTTGCGTATGAAATGCCAAGTGATGACTGGGAGGGTTTAGTGCGGACAATCAAATGGATTTATTTTGATGAAATAGTAGAAGGGTTATCTTTAAATATCAAGTTTGGGAATATGAAATGATATACCAACAGATACCAGTAAAAAAGCAGGTGGGTAGGTAGGTAGGTAGGTAGATAGATAGATAGATTGATTGATTCATTGATTCATTGATTGATTTCTTACCAGGGATAGCATCCCGCATACAGTATTATCAAGTTGTTTACCTTTGTCTAATTCATCAGAGGCAATGTTGCATTGCACGAACCACTGTTAACTTCCACTAAGGCAATTCATAGACTCCTCTAGCAAACATGACTAATTTTATGGATGTTTAGTAATCAGAGTTTGGAGACTGGGTAGGATGATGCGGAGGGAAACTGAATTATCTGTCTCCATGTAAGTTTTATATAGCAGTTGTTTACACTTGTGGACCTTAAGCAGGATTGCAATGAGACACAAAGATACTCCTGAGTCAAGATGTCTCATCTGACTGAAATAGGTAATGCCGTGCAAGTTCCCGTACTCAGAGTGAGTTGCTGTCTGGAGGATCAGGTGCCCTTTTATAGCTCGATCAACTGGAGCAGTGCTCAGTGCTCAGCAACAAGGGCTGAACTTGTGTCTGGACACATACATTGGCTGGCACTGGTAGATCAGCTAGTCCCTTATGGTAATATTTATGGTGAATTATTACTGTATTAGCTCTGCACACAGCACATCTCACTCTTCGTTGACTGTGGTGGGACCCTCAACCATTAGCTGAGATTAGATGCCTAATGCTAATGGTGATGGATAAAGAAATGAAACCCTCATGAAGCACCACTGGTTGAGGAGGTTTTCACTTTTTCTTTGCTACGGCTCACACTGAACTTAGGCAAAAGAAGGCCTGCAGTTCAGTGAATAGTTTTCAAAATCCTGGCCTTTCTTAGAAAGGGGTAGATAACAGTATTTGCCAAACTTATAGGAGTGCTTTGAGTATCTTGCAGAAGGCTTCGAACACAGAATATAGGGCTGTATTATATGCTAAGGCTCCACTACCTTTGTATTTACAAGAGATAACAGCACTGTACATATACAGTGCCCTACAGGTTTTTCTCCCTTTATGAATTTAGGCAGTTTTTCAAACAAAGCATGTATTATGTATGCAGCAAGGGAAATGCCTGCTTCAGAGAAGCTGATGTCTCAGAGGTAAACATGTATAAACGTTTATACATTTTTTAACGCATATTATTTACCCAGAAGAGCACAACAGCTGCTTCAGAGTTGTTCTGGTCTCAGTGGTAAATAGGTATTTTGGCAGTTGCTCGAAACAGAAATGGCTCTCTGGTTCCATTCCATTCTAGCCTCTCCACTTGTTATTCTAATGATTATTCCAAAGGAATCAGGTGTCGGAGCAGATTGATTTCACTTCACATGAGTATTCTCACAGACTAGACTGGTACCTCTATGAAAAGCCCTGAGTAGAGGGCATCTTTTATTTCTCATTCTCTGAGTCATAATTTAGTCTCTACTCCTCTCTTGACCCTGTGATTTGCGTGGCCTTCAAATAGAGATGAATCCTTTCCTGTTCAGTATCACCTGGGAGTATGTGTACACTTTAATGGGTGTAGGTGTTCACCAGCTAGCCTCATCCCAGCGAGCACTAGCAATCCAATTGCAATGGCACGGTACTGTCTAGAGCTGATTACTCGCCCTAGTCACTATCCAGAACAGCAGATGAGCTTGAAAGAAATCTCATTGCTACTGTCAACACTGCGAGAGAGAACAAATGCTCTCGCACATGCTGCAATGACTTTACTGATGGCTGGATAGACAAAAATTGGCTAGACGCATTGAAGACAGAACTAGGTCCTTCTGCAGCCTGCAAGAAAGGAACTTGCCCCCTCAGCCTGCCTCCCCCGGCCCTGGGACCCGGAGCTTCAGCAAGCTCCCCGGCGCGAGCTCACGGGTTTAGTTTCACATTCAGGCCTGCAGCCAATCACTAATTAAGCCCCAAGTGAACACATCGTGTGCATCACTAATGCTTCTATGTGTTGTATTTTGTAATTCTCCTGGCTATGCTAATTTGTTATAATATCAGCTCACTCTCTTAACTAAAATCTGCTGCAGTACTAGAGATGGTTGTTAACTATGATTAGTCCTGTTGTCATGTATGCCCTGGAGTTTATCACCCAGATCTAATTTCTCTGGTCTGTGGTAGCTGTTCCAGTTGTTTCCCCACATCCTCGTGGCTCTAAATGAACCTTTTGGACTAATGGGAAGGAATAGATCATTCTACCTCTGTTACCCTATGTGTTTATCTGTGCCAAATACAATTTATTTTTTGTTTTTTATAGAAGAGTGGTTATCTGACAGTTTGCTCCACAGACCACCACGTCAGTGCAAACTCATTTTCACTGTGATTATAAGTTCAGCTACTGAACAGTTAAATGCAGCAGCACATACATTGGGATGTGTTCTCTTAGACTATGTCAAGGGTGTGATAAACTCCAATAGATGGATGCACAGAGAGCTGAGGGCTCTTATGTGTTAAGCTGCCACAGAAGATTCTCCAGAGCTCATCTGGAGATCTCATCTCCGAGAATAAACATGATTCATTAAATCAAACACCAGAGTAAATGTTATGAGATGATCCATTACAGTAAAGTTTCTTTCTTACATATCAGGACATAGAGGAAACAGAAATGTCACAGAATTTATAAAAAATGCACTTTATTGCTATTTATTCATGAGTTATCTTAACGTTCAGTGCTTTACTTACAGATTTGAGTTCTGTTAGAATTTTTTTTGAGTATCATACTGGATATGGCAAATAATTCATGCAAAAACATTTATAACATTAAAAAAATAGATGGCTCACAGAGTTGGTGATGGGATGAAGAAGTAATCCTTGTGAAATCACAGAGTGAACAGGGAGTCGTTAAGGATGTACTTAAGCCAACTACAGTTTCAGTATATAGTTTAAGTTAGTTTTGAAGACTTTCTCTGCAGTCAATGAAAAGCACTAGTCACCTCCAGAAAGTAATTCATCTCACCAATCATAGATATTGAGAATGGATTAATTTTGTCCCAGATTGAATGCCACCCTGAAATTAGTTTCCCTATCTTACAGTTATTCAGTAGTCAACTGACATGAATTTAGTGTCTTCAGTGTGAGTTCATGCAGTATTCACAAACCAACATAACATTTGCTGACAGCCTTAGATTAGATGAAAAGACAGGGCAAAGTGAACAAATGAAATATTTCACTGCTACTGGAAGATATAGATCGGGAGAGATTAGTTCCTCTTGCTCTTAAAAGAGAGCTGTAGTCCTGGATGCAGCTCTTGACAGGGTAGTGTAGGTAGGTTAATCAGCGTTCATGTTAGCTAGAGAGATTGATTTATTACTGTTGTAATTTCCCCTTCAGCAGAATCACATTTACCCCCAAAACAATATTTGAAGGACATTATTTAACAGAGTAGTTACTGGAAGTTGGCAAAGAAGGGCAATGCTCATCTGATGTAAAAGTGCATGTGGGTATTTATGACTGAACTGCATTTCAGAGAAGAATGTGCACTTTATAAATGCTGTATGTATCTGGGTTCAACTGACAAAAAGCCATCTAGGAGGTGTTTTTTAGACTGGAGGTGAAGGAGGTGAGGATGTTTAGGTAGGAGATGAAGTAAAGGATCTGCATTTTGTGCACCATATCATCAGCGTCAGTCATATAGAGATGTAGTTTAGCCTGCTTATGAGCATCTTTAATTGAGATTTTATTGCCTGTACTGTCTTATCTTAGCTTTAAATGTCTTCAGAAACTTTCTGATATGCTCAGATGTTTAAAACTGGAGTTATCTTGATGCTGTTTGTGTGTTTTAGTTTCTTGTGAAACTCTAAAACTGATTTCCATCCACATCCAAAAGAAAACTCCAGCTATCGCAGTCTCAGTCTACTCAAACTTGCCACACCTGACTCCTGCAAGTCTCCTATCTCGATACATTTCTGCTCTTGTCTACATCAAATATCTGTGCTTCCTATGGCTATGAGGGGATCACAACTTCCTTACCAAACCCCAACCTTTTCTACAATTTTCTTTTTGTATATCAGATGAGCAAAATGAGTGTTGGGTGGAGAGGAACCTCATGAGGTTCAACGTGGGCAAGTGTAGGGTACTGCACCTGGGAAGGAATAATCCCATGCACCAGTACAGGTTAGGGGGTGACCTCCTGGAAAGCAGCTCTGCGGAGAAGGACCTGGGAGTCCTGGTAGACAACAAGTTCACCAGGAGCCAGCAATGTGCCCTTGCGGCCAGGAAGGCCAACGGCATCCTGGGGTGCATTAAGAAGAGTGTGGCCAGCAGGTCGAGGGAGGTTCTCCTCCCCCTCTACTCTGCCCTAGTGAGGCCCCATCTGGAGTCCTGTGTCCAGTTCTGGGCTCCCCGGTTCAAGAAAGATGAGGAGCTACTGGAGAGAGTCTAGTGGAGGCTACAAAGATGATTAAGGGACTGGAGCATCTCTGCTATGGGGAAAGGCTGAGGGAGCTGGGGCTGTTCAGCCTGAGGAAGAGGAGACTGAGAGGGGACCTCATCAACACTTATCAATATCTCCAGGGCGGGTGTCAAGAGGACGGGGCCAGACTCTTCTCAGTGGTGCCCAGCGACAGGACAAGGGGCAACGGGCACAAACTGGAACACGGGAAGTTCCGTCTGAACATGAGGAAAAGCTTCTTCACTGTGAGGGTGCCAGAGCCCTGGCACAGGCTGCCCAGGGAGGGTGTGGAGTCTCCTTCTCTGGAGATATTCAAACCCCACCTGGATGCGGTTCTGTGCAACCTGCTCTAGGTGACCCTGCTCTGGCAGGGGGGTTGGACTAGATGATCTCCAGAGGTCCCTTCCAACCCCTGCCATTCTGTGACTCTGTGATTTGATACTTAGTACTTGAATCTGGCTTTTATCCTCATTCATAGACTTTTCATAGAAGCATAGAATGGTTAGGGTCAGAAGGGACTGTAAAGATCACCTAGTTCCAACCCCCCTGCCATTGGCAGGGACACCTTCCACTAGACCAGGTTGCTCAAAGCCCTGTCCATCCTGGCCTTGAACACTTCCAGGGATGGGGCAGCCACAACTTCTCTGGGCAACCTGGTCCAGTGCCTCACCACCCTCACAGGGAAGAATTTCTTCCTAATATCTAAATTCTTCCTTATATCTAAATTTCTTCCTTATTTATTTTATAAATGTTGATCACACAACTCCCCTGAAATAGAATTAGACTATTTCTTCTTTACTGGAAAGGATTCATCAGAGAAGTTAAATGAATAGATCAAGATAAGATCAAGATGAAAAAATCAGATTGACCAAGATTTTCAGTCTCTCTCAGTATCTGGCTATTTCTGTTCTAGCTTTATGGCCAGGACAGACGCTCCTTCGTATCCTATCATGCATCTGCTAGCTGCATTGGAAGAAAATTTAAATCTAAGCACAGCTACTGTTTTATAGTGGCTGCTGCTAGTGATGTCATCGAAGAGTTACTTTTGAACCTTTCCTGGCACAATGTTCATTTCATTACTTCTGTCATTATGCACAAAGGTCTTGCTCTGCATACTGAGAACCTGAGCAATGATCGAGGCTTAGTAGATCAAGGCCATGGATACTGACTGTGTTGACACATAATCACCTCATAGGAGAGTCAGATCTATCAAAAGGTATCATCCTACTCAGAAATCTGACCTTTCTCGTGCTCTTACTGCGCCTTCTCTTTTTCGCCCAGACTGAGTGACTGGACGTGATTCTCCCCCTCTACTGCGCTCTGGTGAGACCCCACATGGAGTCCTGTGTCCAGCTCTGGAGCCCCCAACACAAGAAGGACATGGATCTGCTGGAGCAGGTCCAGAGGAGGGTCACAAAAATGTTCAGAGGGCTGGAGCACCTCTCCTATGAAGACAGGCTGAGAGAGTTGGGGTTGTTCAACCTGGAGAAGAGAAGGCTCCGGGGGGACCTTATTGAGGCCTTTCAGTACCTAAAGGGGGCTTATAGGAAAGATGGGGAGGACTTTTTAGCAGGGCCTGTTGTGATAGGACAAGGGGTGATGGTTTTAAACTAAAAGAGGGGAGACATAGACTAGACATAAGGAAGAAATTTTTTACAATGAGAGTGGTGAAGCCCTGGCACAGGTTGCCCAGAGAGGTGGGAGATGCCTCATCCCTGGAAACATTCCAGGTGAGGCTGGACGGGGCTCTGGGCAACCTGATCTAGTTGAGGGTGTCCCTGCTCATGGCAGGGGGTTGGACTAGATGGCCTTGAAAGGTCCCTTCCCACCCAAACTGTTCTATGATTCTATGATTCTATGATCTAAGTGCAAGAGAAGGCACTTCACGCGCTGAGGGGTAGCAGGCAAGGAGATGCTTATGAATTGAAGAAATTATGTCAACTTCTGTATGATAGGCTTCTGTTATTTGCATCAACTTGACATGACATACTATGGCACTAGATTCAGTCTTAGAACAATAATTTTTAACGTTGAAGACGACTATTTTGATCCTCACCAACAACCTTCTGTATAATATTGATCTTCCTCCGCTCTGCTTTAGCAACATGCTATCAAATACCTGGCTTCTGTTTTACGTGTGTAAGTTGCTTGACGTTCTTAAGCCTGGCCTTTGTTGGAGTATCCTACTTGTCTCAGTGTTGTCTACGATAAACGCAGCTAAACTGCAATAGTAAGTAAAGGTATCACAGTGGGACATCCAGTGACTATTTTATATGTTGAGAAGAATCAATAAATTTTAGTTTAAAACTTGCTTTTGCTCACGTATGTCCTTGAACAAATCAGTTCAACTTTGCGGAAGAATCCTTCAAAGCTACAGAGCTAGCGGTACAGTTAGAGCTTTTGTAGGAGTTAAGCATGGCTGTGAGGAAAAATACCAGGTTTATTTCCTTTCCTTTGTTTCCTTGATATGGGTTTCTCATTGGTTGTTTGGGCCTTAAACTCTCATTCCTTCTTTTATCATACACTCTTCTTTGGTCTTTCCAAACACACAGGAAGCTACTGTGTCAAAAATGCTGATTTTTTGACTCCTACCTCCCCTCCGCCCACACACCTCCCTAGTTACTTCTTTGGAAAGAACCAGTCAGCAAATATGGTTGTTTTATGGTCTTGTTAAGACCTTGTACAACTGACTTTTTTCATTCAATCTTTTATATCTAGCAAGTCTCTTTTTAAAGGAACGTGCTGTTGCTACGCAACTGCGAATGAACCATATAGAGAAAGGGAGCAGGGAAGGCGAGAGGGAGGTAAAAAAAGCAAGATGTTCTTGGAAAAAAAGAGGGAAGTCATAGAATATGATTCGAAAATCAAAGATAGGAAAAGGTTTTTCTCTTTCCTTAGCCACGTGAGGGCAAGAGCAGAAATGGAGGAAATCTCCTCCCTTGCCCTCCACTCCTTTTCTTCACTTTGTCCAATCACCTCCAGCTTGTAGCACACAGCCAGAGGATTGAACAATTTGAGAAACAGGAGTTTATGTGGTTAAGGGGTCTGACTGGGATTCAGGAGGTCTGTCAGGTATTCCCTGCTCACCAAGTGTTTTTCTGGGTCACCTATGGCAAACTGTTTAATCTCCTGTCCTAATTTCATTCCTCTAAAATAGGGATGAAGCCTCTGATTTCTGCCTTGTCAGTTTAGACTAGAAAAGCTTCTTAGTAAGCACTGACTCAACATCCCAGTGAGGTCTCAGGGTCTCTTTGCTTTAAGGATAGCATAGAAAATAGTAGTAAAATAAGGATCATCATGCCTACTCACCTTCCCACTCTGACAGTGCAAAACATCTTACAGCTCTTGATGTTGAGCTATGGCACATTCCCTTTCTATCTCATCCTCCACACTTAAGGGCTGTGCTTCAAACGCGGGAGGACTTAACTTCACGCCATCTAAGTCCAGGCCTTTGCAAGGAAGTATTTATGTTCCTTGGAAACCCAGGCCCTTCTGTACTCAGTGGATATACCTCTAGATCTAATTCACACTTCAGAAATGCCTATTTTGCTTTCTTTTGAACACATTCTTCTAGCAAAAGTCTAGGGTGAATAGGTGCCAAACATGGGTGCCTGAGTTAATTCTCTGAAGTTGAATAAGATGTATTCAGGCCAATGTGGTTTCCATCTCCTTTTTGTGTGTATTTTACTGTGTGGTGTTTTCACACAGTGGAAATCGTCCCTTCCCTCCTGAAAGGAAATTTCCAAGCAGAGTAAGAAAAGCAGCAGAAGGTAGAACGGAGCCCTGCGAGAGAACTGGCAGGACGATGCTGCCTCATTTAGAATTAATTTGTTTGTGCAGTCTTGTTAAAGTAAAAGTGGCATTTTACTTGCTCTGATGAAGACAGAATTAATTTCACTATGATTAGCATTTCTGCTTCTTAGAGATATTCACTGGTGTTCAGCTTTTTTTGCCTGTGATAGAGGATCGTTTAAAAACATAATTAAGAGTAAAAGCCCCACTGTCTGTACTGACATGTCAGTGCTTCCAAATATTGAGTTCTTATCTACCGCTTTGAAGTTTTTTTGGGTTTTGTTTTAATAATTGGTGTGGCTGATGTGCAAGTCACTGTCCTTTCAAAACGAGGAGCAGTCATCATTGGCCATGAAATAAGCTGTGGTATTGGTGAAGAACTTAATCTTGGTAGCTCAGTGAAACACTTGAGTTGTGGACAGATCTTTGATTAAATTGATCTTCACTGTGTGTTTTCACATCCTCTATCATAGTGGAGGAATCTCACTTCCTCGATCGTAACCGTTGCTTGAGCAGCTGGAATCAGTGACAGCCATGGAGCTGTTTCGGTCGTCCACTTGGCTAAGCTAGTCAGCTAGCAACCCCCTGTAACTTGTAGCCACTACTAATGCAGTTGCACTTTGTTCTACCACAGCTTGAGAAAATGGTCTGTACCCCCTCAACATTGCCGGGAGCCAGAACTGAATTGGAAATACGATATTTGCACATGTATACTGACTGTTTTCTAAAACTGTTGATGCTTTCGTAAAATCATAGAATCGTAGAATAGTTTGGGTTGGAAAGGACCTTTTAAAGGTTATCTAGCCCAACCCTCCTGCCATGAGCAGGGACATCCTCAACTAGATCAGGTTGCCCAGAGCCCCGTCCAGCCTGACCTGGAATGTTTCCAGGGATGGGGCATCTCCCACCTCTCTGGGCAACCTGGGCCAGTGTCTCACCATCCTCAGTGTGAAAAACTTCTTATGTCTAACCTGTATCTCCCCTCCTTTAGTTTAAAACCATTCCCCCTTGTCCTATCACAACTGGCCCTGCTAAAAAGTTTTTCCCCATCTTTCCTATAAGCCCCTTTTAAGTACTGAAAAGCCACAATAAGGTCTCCCCGGAGCCTTCTCTTCTCCAGGCTGAACAACCCCAACTCTCTCAGCCTGCCTCCATAGCAGAGGTGCTCCAGCCCTCGGATCAGTTTTGTGGCCTCCTGTGGCCCCACTCCAGCAGGTCCATGTCCTTCTTGTGTTGGGGGCTCCAGAGCTGGATGCAGCACTGCAGGGGGGTCTCACCAGAGCGGAGTAGAGGGGCAGAATCCCCTCCCTCGACCTGCTGGCCATGCTTCTTTTGATGCTTTCCTTTCTTTTTGTTTTGTTTGTGTGTTTATTTTAGTAATACCAGCAATATACACCCATGACTGTAGTCCTCAAGTCTTGAACCAGGACTTTTGGGTCGGTCCAGTGCAATGAGTCAGTAGCACAGAAGTGCTTCTCCACGCTGAACTCCGATACTGATTCCAAAGCAGTCGTGTTTGTTGAGCACTGTACACGCCTGAATGCCTGGTGGAGCAGGAGTTTAATCTGATTAAACATACCTTCCTCCTGACCTTCTAACGGCCAGCGTGAAACAAACAAATAGGAAGGTTCCTCAGTTTGGCTTGTAAGGAGATATAATTAATTTTAAAGTAGTAAATCATTTGCATCTAGAACACCAGATTCTTTTAGGTCTTTAGCAGAGGTGGAGCATCAGCAATAAGCAGGTCATTTTAAAGCAAGCTTTGGGTAGCTGACGTTAAATTTTTTATTAACTTTCAGTGATAACTGAGTGTGGTCAACAGCCTTTGACTAAACAGTGTGAATCTCTGGAGGCTGCAGAACCATGATCTGCAGTTTACATACTGTATTTTCTGCACCACAATGAGATTTTAACAAAAATTCGAAATTAGCTGTTAAATGTACTTTGTACCTTGAAAGCATGTGATACCTCATGGGATAAGAAATAAGAGAGAATGAAAACCCAAACTCTTTGTCCTAAATTTGAATTGCCAGTTGCTTCTGTTGGGCAGTGGCATGATCATACAATGCATTTTTTAGATATACATTACATGCTTTTTAAAGATACACATTACATATTTTTTTAAGAGAGTGAAACCCTTCCCATGGGCACAGTGAAATGTATCATGTGTCTTACGCGATGGAAGGAAGATTGACTTGCTGCCACACTGTTGTTTAAGTAGCTGCCACCAGCCATGTCTGACGAATGTATTGCTATATATGATCCCCACTTTTCACATCCTTCTGCAAAGACCGTTAGATAAAGAGTTAGCTAGTCCCCAATACTGCAAAGGTTTTAACAATATCCTAGTCACATCCTGTACTGAGTCATAAAAATCAGTTAAATTTGCTATATATTTAGCTTTTACAAAGTGAGGGACTAAGAAAATTCCCCAGTAGGTAAAATAATATGTACTTTTGGTATGAAAAAAGTAACTCTGATATTAAAAAATAAAAAAGAGGTAAAACTTGGCCTATATTCCAACTATACATTTATACTGTTGGATGAAGAAGGAAAGATCACAAGCACAATATCACTGATACCACTTTTTTTAAAAAAAAATCTGGACTGCTAAAAATTAAACTGCTCTTTGTTAATAATCGGGTATTCTGAGAGCAATTTCAACAGCAGGATCGCCAAAAGTTCTTTGCAAACCAACACTCGGACTGTAGGGGAGAACTTGGCTTACGTACATCAGAGCTGCAACAGTCCTGGGGAAGCAGGTGCTTAAAGCTGCACCTCTTACAAAGTTATAGAACGGTGGTGGTGTCTTTTCTGTTAATTGTTTTAATCCTGCATTAGAGAAGAACTTCTAGTTTATAGTTTGCTTAGCTGGAATGTAACATTGCTAAATAAAAAAGAGTCAACTTACAGATAGTAATAGAAACATGAAACTGGAAGGAAAAAAAAAAGATTGCCAGATTGCCAGGAGGCTCTGTCATTTTTTCTAGCAAAATTTGTAGGAAGTCTTTTTTTCTTTTTTAAGTTCAATTTCTCTCCTGTTTTGTGAGGAGTTTACAAAGCTATATGGAGATATTTATTTTTACCCAGAATTAATGTGAATATTACTTTCATAGTTCTGGCATTAAAATTAAACAGTGCCTGCAAGATACCTCATTATTCAAAGTAAATATTTGAAACATTTTTATGACTGATGTCGGACAAAGACCTCAATAGTGATCCAAAACAAAACAAAACAAGCTCTTGGGAGAATTTATAACAAGTTACCTCTTTAGATCATTGCAGACATCAGTAACTTCAACAGATCCTGCAAGAATGGGACTGCAGATATAGACAAATATTGGGTTGATAGTCAAATAGACAGCAAAACCGTGTTATCCAAAACCAGTACTTCTATGAGACACTGGTTTAGTGTGAATATTGAGAGTTGTTGGATATTTATGTTTTAGTAAAAATGAGGAAAGGGGATTTGCAGAGATTGCATTAAAACCTGCCAAGTAATAGGCAGCGCTTTCTTGAATTTTCACAAACAAAGGTTTCTATCTCAAGCCCCATCAAAAGGTGCGAAGGACATTATTATTGAAAGTACTTGTCTTCACAGTCCTAATATTGGTCCCTGCCATCATGTCTGATATAATACTACTTCCCTGTCTGATAATATGAGTCTGTGTGAAGGAACATTCATCTCACCTGTTATGATAAGGACTATGTCTGTAACTCTATAAACACTCAAAAGACTTGGAAGTTAAAAAAAATTACCGATTTGGAAGTTACACACAAGAATGTTACCGAAATCACATTTCCTCTGTTGTGTACAGTGTCCAGTGTTTCTTGAACGTTTGAGATTACACACTTCTTTTATAAAGTTTAATTGCAATTCCATACCCGTATCATTCTACAAAATATTTATATAATATCTTCCTAACACTTTCTTATGTGAGAAGTTACCTGGCTTATGCACTGTCCAAGAAGGTCACTTGAACTATAATATAATATGAAAAGCTCTCTAAGTATTTAAGATATGACTATTAATTGAAGAAATGTGTCTAGCAGCACATTATCACTGACTTCCTCAGAGTCAGTGGCTGTGTCTATGCTAGTAAATTAAATAGTGACAGAGAATATTTCTGAGCACTGGGACTTGAATCTTTCTACCCTTAAAATTTTAGGACATGCTACTAGAACTTTTCCAAACAGAAAAAAATGTGCCATTAGAGCTAAGGAAAGAGACCATTCTCTTACAATATGCCATTTGTATGTATATATCTGCCTTGTTTTAAAGGCAAATGGTTTTATTTTTTTTTCTCTCCTTAATATAAAGACCTTAGGAAGTAAATGCTGGGGAAAAAGAACACTATTTGAGAGGCAAATTTTTTTTTTTTAATAAAAAAGAAAGGTTGTTTGGAATTCTTTGAAAGGGATTTGAACCCAGTAGACACTCATGAAAACAGAATTTTGTTTCATCTATTGGAATGAATGCAACAATAATTTGAAAGAGGATATAGTAGCCTGGAAGAGTGGTGTAGTTTCCAAAGGAACACCTTGGAACTGATTTTATTTAGTTGTTAATCTAAAGGACAGGTGAGAAATAAGTGAAATAAAATTAAGAAGAATGAAGTGCGATGTCTTGCTTTTGGGACAGAATTAATCTCATATAACTTTTGCCATCCAGAAGTGAGGGGCAGGATTCAGATGCACAGCACCGTAGTGACTACCTTGTACACAGACGTCTGGATCCTACCCCCAAAGTATTCGGATCATCCTTCAAACTCCCTGTTCCTCATGGGAATGGGGGTAGCTGCTACAAGCAGGTACTAACACCGTTGCTCAAAGGACCAGTGAGGCCTCATTTAGAGTATTGACTTCTCCCCACCCTGAAGAATTCAGACTAGAAGCGATCTAGAGACTGGCCACCGAGCTCCTGGCAGGGACGGAAAGACAGTTTACTAGAGGAAATTGTCCAGCTTAGCCCTACGAAAATAAGCTGACCAATGATGACATGTCTAGAAACAGCAGTGGCATAAATTCCTATGAAAAAAATGTTTAGGCTGAAAGGCTGATACAAGAAAACAACACGTGAGAGAAGACTGCTTTTAACCACTGGGGTGCTAAGTCTGGAACAGCTTTCCAACAAGAGTAGCAGAAGTAAAATGTTTAATTACTTTAAGAAAGAAAGAAATCTGGTTAAAGCACTTGAGGATGAGATTGTTCATGTTAGAAAGAACCTGATGACCCAAGAGATTTGTTCTATTCATAGCTTCCTTAAAACACAACCTTTAAAAATACACTCAAAATATCCTACCCTGAGAACAGGGGTAATTTGCATATACATTAAATAAGCTACATATTCATGAGTAGAAAGTGTTACAAATATTGAGAAGGAACAGAGCCAATAAAAAAGTTAAGATATCGTTTCCAAACCAGTCAAGAATGAATCAGGTGGCCTTGTCTGTTTCCATAAGGTTATAGAGGGAAGGGAGTAGAAATCATGGGACTTAAACAAAGGGCATTTTTGCTTAACAGCTATATGTCTTTGGTACGTTTTACTGCCATTATCTTGGCTGCATCTGCTGTGTCTGTCAAGCATGGAAGAGAGAATTTGCCTCCTACCTCTTCTTCTTCTTTGATCCATGCCTTCAAGTTGCAGCTTTTCATCCCGATTTTCTTATGAGCACGCTATTTCTCTTCATGAAATTTTCTCCTCTTAATAGGAGCGACTGGCGTGGATTAGCATATACCTTCTGCATCTGATGTTCAGCAAATGACCTTTCACGGCACTGTAACACATTCCGATGCTGATAGCTTTTGAACGCTTCAATATACTGCCTGTCTACCAGGCCCAGCGTATGCAGCACTGTACTTAAGGGGGATGTAGGGGCATGGTAATTGCCCAAGCCTCACTTCACAAATCTTCTTCCTAAGGTCTGAGACCTCTAAAAGCCTACAGTGCGTGAGCCAATGTGAGGGAGAGGCGAGTAGTGTGTGACACAGGCTCATGTAGATGGCTGAGAAAACAGAGGTACCTTCTTCAATGCGATGCCCCTCTGAGATGGGCTCCTCTCCCTGAGAATCATTCTCCAGGGGTAATAATTTAACCCATTTGTATCTGCTGTGTAATTTATATATTTTGCTGCAGGGATCTAACATGTAAATTCGAACGAGGATCTGGGCCGTAGTTCCACATTTTTTAACTAAATAATTAAGAATGTTACTTCTGTCCATCACCTAAATAACTGTTAAAAGTTTCAGAGGCTGTGAACACTTACCTCTTCCACTAATTAAACAGAACATGTTCTTGAACAGGCCTCCTGAAAATCAGAACACTCAAGTGCCTAAATTTGGCAACTAAATATGGCTGGTATGTTGTAAGCTGGTTATGTCTCAACTCACCTCCTAATTTATAATAAATAAATAAAAATAAACGTAGTCACTAATCTGCTATGATGCCTTCATGACAGATATGACTCACCATGTGATTTTGTTCCTGTCCTTCCTTAGCAAAACTTGCCACTGTCCTATTTATTTGCTCAGTTCATTATGTTATGCCTAAAATTACCCTGAAAATTATTTAGTATAAGTAATTCCAAGCATACATTTAGGTCCTGTGAAATACTTGAAAATGCTAATGCAATGCTAATAACAAAAGTGGGGTGCTGTGAAGCTCAGTGAATTACTTAATGTTTATAAATTATTTTGGAATACTCAAATGGGGATCACATTGCTGAAGTAGTAATAATAATAATAATGTTTCTTGCAGGTATGCTATTTTCAGATATTAGTGCTCTCAAAACAATGTGATAAACCTAAGAGAGGAAATTCTATTTTTTTAAAGACAACTGAGTGAGATTACTCTTGTCAACTACATAATATTGAGGGTCAAAAGTATCCACAGAATATGGTATTTAAGAAGAAGGAACTGTATTTCAGATGCAACTGTTGTACTCAAAACCAGATCACACTTCCAGAGGACAGTACACATGTATAGCACCCGTCAAACCCACCGGGGCCTCATGGTGCACACACTGAAAATTACCAACTCACATTCTTATTCCAGGTTTGTTCAAAATTTTTGAAAAGGTAAATTTGATCTAGATGACCTCATGCGAGACTGAGTGTTGCTCTGCCCTCCTGGTCTGCCTTTACGCCAAATACAGCTGCCTGCCCACGGTCAGCACGAAAGTCATATTGTGTGCACTGGGTAGAAATGCACTCACATGGACCCTCAGTTCAGATCAGATCTGTGCTGTGGATGATCCAATATAGCACTACAACTTTAGTAAGACATAATTATGAGTATAAAAAGTATCTTCCTTAAATTGTGGATGATTTACCTAAATGCAGCGGGACACAAACTAGAAGCTGATTGACTTTATGAGCTAATCAGGATTAATATAGTATCATCTGCGAGCTCAGTGAAGTTCCTCATGTTTTTGATAAGTATAAAACTTTGTCCGTCTTTTAGAACTACTAATTTGAGCATGGGGTGATTTCTTTTACGCCACCTATTATGTAGAAAAAAAGACTCCATTCCAGATACTGTAGCATAATATACATGTCGTTGTTCACATTACTCTGTGAAACAGTGGCTGGAAGCATTGAGCTGCAGAATGTGTATTGTTAATCATGGGGTCATTAACCTTAACAATGTCAATGCATTCCCCTATCCGATTCAACTAAATGACTGCCCGAGGTAATAGTTAAGAGAACATTTCACACAGATGAACATATTAATGCTTTATTTGGTTCTAAATGCAGTGTGAAGGATTTAGGTAGGAGCTAATATATGTGAAGAGGAAAAAGAAAGATGAAGTACAATTGAAAAAAGAAAGTTAAAACTTCCCAAAAGAAAGCGAATAGTCCCCAGTTTTCTGCAGCTGAGAACTGCGTACCTATCTCACTCTATTTTTAGTTGCAATCATTCAAATAAAAAACTATGCTATTTTGAGGAGGACTTAAATCAAAGGCCTGAGGTTTCATTAGAAGCCAGAGACTTTTTTAACATCTAATCTCCAATTTTTATAACTCATGTGAGTTCTCTGATCTGGTGTTTCCACAGTAAAGTGCAGATGATAAGACTTTCTTTATTTGGCTACAGCTGACGGGCTTCTGCCTGAACTGTGCTCTCCCTACATCTGGCAAAGCAGGTGTTCTACATCCCTCCGATGTGAGAAGATGCCACTACTATCCACAAAAATGTTTCTATTGCACATATCCAGTACAGTTGACCATACGTGCATAAATCAAACACCACAAAATCTGTGTTCACTGCTCTCTTTGTATCAGAGAAGAGCCTGGAAAGATGTCATCCAGCAACAGACTTCTGCCAAAGTGACTTATTTTGCAAGCTGATCTTTGGAGACCTCTGTTCAAGGCACGTTCCTCAGACCTAGGCTAGAATCTAGTGGCACGTTAGATTAATTTTCCTGGTGCTGCTCCTGGAAACCATCTTTTCCAGGGCCCTGGAGGAAGCCTTTAGTCACTTCCTCTGGGTCATTGCCACCTGAGCATCTGTCACCTTGTGGGACAGCTCAGAAAGCCGGTGGCACAGAATGGACTGTTACCGTTGCCTGAAAAATTCATGTAATCAGCAGTCGTTTCCCAAGTTGCACTCAAGGAAAAGGCTATAAAGGCTATAATAATGCAGGGGGAATTGGATGATTGGTCCTGGTGGTCTGCAAATGGCCTGGAGGATGTATCGAAAAATATTCAAAGTGAAGGTCTTTTAAAACAACTGCACCAAGCTTTTTCACTGCAAGTCCTTTTGAAAAGCCTCAGTTCTGGGGCTTTCACACTTTGCTTGGAAGATTAAATACACAAAATGACACATTTCAAAGTCAATTCCTATTAATCTGTTAGATAGCCTAATAACTTACTTCTGTAAACATGTAGTATTGAGTCACATTTGCTATTGAAACTGGTCCATTATCATTGCTTCACTTAGCGATGAGCAAGGAAGAGGTGGTATTCTATAAATATCTGACGAGTGTTACCAAAAAACGGAGATAGGAATTAATTAGGGGCTCTCAAAATAGACGTGTGATATCGACTGGTGGGTGTTTAGAGGATCAGGCCACCCATTTTTGTAGTTTTAATTTCATTCCCTTACTTTTAGTTATGCTCCCCTGAAGGACCTAAAATTTCTCTCTCCTGTCCTAATACCCTTTGCAGACTGTTACCATGTTCTCTTAGTCACTACTTAGCAAAATTATACTATTTGAAATGGCTAATGAAGTTGAAAAGTGGTAAATATTCTTACACAAAGGATTCTTTGTTGTTAATATTATGGAAAAATTCACCTGGTAGTTTTGTTCTTTCTCTCATATGCATGGATATAAATCAGTTGTAATAGCTAGTGAATGAACACTGATAATTCTACAATAGTTGGGCCTTGCTGGTTGCATGGCCTTGGAAGGAAAAATTTGGTACTGTGTTAAGTCTAAGGAAGCTTTTTAATGTCCTATTCCTTTTTGGGATTAAGGATATGGACGTTGATGAGGGGGAGTGAGCTTTTGTCATCAATTTTAGTGAGACATTTATAATCTCGCTTGATTGTATTTAGGTTGTTTTATTGTTGCTATTTTTTTTATTTCACTCATTCAAGCAGTCACTCTATGAAAGCTTTTTTTAAGTACTCCAAATCTATTCTGGTAATGAAGAAATGAATGTCAAGCAAAGCAATTTTTTCTAAATTTACAACTAATTCTCTTAGACAAGATCAAAACTGACATAAAGAAAATATCCTTTATATGTATAAAAAAGACCAAGCTGAAGCTCCTCAGCTACGTCCACTGGTGTATAGTGAGGTGGTGTGGTGGGTCGACCCTGGCTCGACGCCCGGTGCCCACCAAAGCCGCTCTGTCACTCCCCTCCTCAGCTGGGCAGGGGAGAGAAAATATAACGAAAGGCTCGTGGGTCGAGATAAGGACGGGGAGATCACTCAGCAATTACCGTCACGGGCAAAACAGACTCGACTTGGGGAAAAATTAATTTAATTTATTACCAATCAAATCAGAGTAGGATAATGAGAAATAAAAACTGAATCTTAAAACACCTTCCCCCACCCTTCCCTTCTTCCCGGGCTGAACCTCACTCCCAATTTTCTCTACCTCCTCGCCTCCAGCGGCGCAGGGAGACGGGGAATGGGGGTTGTGGTCAGTTCATCACACGTTGTCTCCTTTCCAGAGGGCGCAGTCCCTCAGGAACAGATGGCTCCAGCATGGGTCCCCGTGGGGTCACAAGTCCTGCCAGCAAACCTGCTCCAGCCTGGGCTCCTCTCTCCACGGGGCCACAGGTCCTGCCAGGACCCTGCTCCAGCCTGGGCTTCCCACGGGGTCACAGCCTCCTTCGGGCATCCACCTGCCCCGGCGTGGGGTCCTCCACGGGCTGCAGGTGGGGATCTGCTCCCGAGCCTCCATGGGGCAGGGGCACAGCCGGCCTCACCATGGGCTGCACCACAGGCTGCCAGGGAATCTCTGCTCCAGCGCCTGGAGCACCTCCTGCCCTCCTTCTCCACTGACCTTGGGGTCTGCAGAGCTGTTGCTCTCACATCTTCTCACTCCTCTCTCCGGCTGCAGTTGCTGTTGCACAGCAGCTTTTCCCCTTCTTACCTCTGTTACCCCTGAGGCGCTGCCACCGTCGCTGATGGGCTCGGCCTTGGCCGGCGGCGGGTCCGTCTTGGAGCCGGCAGCGTTGGCTCTGTCGGACATGGGGAAGCTTCTCGCAGCTTCTCACAGAAGCCACCTCTGTAGCCCCCTGCTACCAAAACCTTGCCACGCAAACCCAATACAAGTGGCATTCTTAGCCATTAACAATTTGCCACAACTGATCCCAGTCATTCCATGTCACATTTGTTCATCTAAAAATGAGAAAGCATCAGTAATAATAATTTATAAGAATGAAGCTTCTGCAGCTGTTGCTGGGTCCAACAACATTTAAGTTCTATTTCTGGAAACGTTCTTAGCCTCCCATCCCACTGTCCCTCTCCAGGTAATTGGAATGTGGCCCAATGAAACTATAAGAAATGAAGAGCAACTAGGTAAGATACATGCCAAGAGTCTGAAAGGAGAAGCTATTGCAGCAGAACTAGCTGGGTGTGGAACTGGTATTGTATTCGTAATATTTATGTGGATCGCTAACATAAGCTTTGTTCTATCTGGGACAAACGATACCTTCTTTTCTCTTCCAACATAGTTTTGATTTTTCATTTTCATTTTGTTTTCCAGAACAGTTCTGAGTCTCATCAATCTGACAGCGTTGTGCAAACAGCATAACCTAGCTTTTATAGTAGACTTGAAAAATCACGAGGTAATGCAAGGCAAATCTTCGCCCCACTAGACACATTTTCCTCTTTTTGCAAGAAGATACTCAAAGTGCCTATAAATTCCACTTGCATTCTGGAAAATATCATGCTCTAGAAGTGTAGTAATAACCAGGACTGACTGTTCTGGGATGAGAGCAGCTTGGTCTGGGAGCACTTCGTTTTTCTTCTGTGCTGCTGTTTATCCCACGGTGGAAACCAGCAAGCTGTTGCAGTAGATTTAAGCTTGCAATCCTACTTAGCCTTATGGATAAATGATTAGAGCCTTATTCCAAAGCTGGTTTTGCTGCTGCAAATCACCTGTCTGCATGCATGGCAAGTCTTAAAGATGATCTCAGATGTGCTCCACATGGAGTATAGACATACTCAAGCAGCATAATAAATTAGGTTGTGACGGGGAAACAAATACGTGACACTGAGACAAGCAGCTATAGCTGTATCTACACCATACTACAGAAAATGAGCCAGAGATAGCCAAGATAATGCTTATGGGCTGGGGCTGATGTAGAAATGCAGTTGCATCTGCACACTGTTGGCATTATTTTAATGGATGGTGAGAAACAGAGCTTGTTACCTCAGACACCGGCTGGCATTTAGTGCTTTGGGGTGTTGATTAGTATCTCCTCGTGCTACCGTATGGTACTGTGTCCGCCAACCGTTTCGAGTCATCCGTAGCTTCGGGGTCTTTACATTTTAATTTATTCTGTAGCATAAACATGTCCTGCATGTTCGTAACTGGGAAAATCGAAATGCCTACAATTGCGTCCTCATACAGACATTGTTTTCCCCATGATGGAAGTATAAAATATATTTTAACTGTGTGGTGATTAAGCCATTAAAATGTCTTTGTCTAAAACACAAAGTTTTTCATCAGCATTTACATAACCTGCACATGCTTATAACTGTCCTTTTTCATTGATGATGCTTTGTCCCTATTTTTCTACTAAGCAAACAATTCTGATTATACAGTTTTGCTTTCTCTATATGAATATTTATACAGATAATGATCTAGGAACGACACTGTAATACTTAGCTGATAATCTGATGTGCTGTTGATTAGTTCCAACTGATTGAGAATATCTGGGCTGACAAATTCATACTCTAGATAGGTAGCTATTTTATTCATTTCCTTAACCTTAATTATACATGGTTCAACCTTCTTTGTAAACAAGAAGTACAGCATCCAGGAAAATAAGTTGGTAAGTTGATAAATACCATTGCAATGTTTCTATACTTATCAAAAAAACAACGAAGTTCCAGGCCACACAACTAGGGTGAAAGTGTCCGTGCTGGTTTTTTCAAAATATTCCTTCCACCTACAGTTACTTTCCTCTTGCAATAACTCTCCAAAAATACAGCCATTTCATTTTCTTTTGCTTAAGTTAGCACTTTTGTCATTGAAGGCCCTCAAGGGAAGTGGAAACTCTGAAATACGAAATGCGATTTATGCTTGCCTTGTAAAATGCCAAGGAAACTGCTTTAAGACCATAATAACCCTTGCTGCTCATTCCATGAACATGCCTATAGAAAATGTTAATTTAATCAACAAATTACAGCTTAACACAAAGCAAGAAGTGTGGAAATACTGGCAGAGGAGGAGGAAAGGTCTCTCATAATTTTTATGATTAATCATGAATTTGAGACTCTTTATTATCCTTGCATAAACGAAGAACTTCTCCTAAATGGGTTATGTTGCACTTCCCATTCATTTTATTTCCCGATTCACATCTACAGACATGTACCATTGAAATTTATGAGAACTCGCTTATGCTGACATGAATGCATTTTAGTGAAACTGTTGATTCTTTTTTCTTTCAGACATGTTTGAGAAGGAGATCAAACAGAGAGCTAGTACTTTTTAGAGGAAACCATGTAGTTTTCACACTGGTTTTTTAGCCCATGGATACTGATCACGGGATGCCTCGCACAGTCTAAGTGTTCCCTGCCAAATGTTAAAGCAATGAAGTTAGAAATAGGAATATTGGAATGAAAAGGAACAGAAATAGATTTCTACAAGTCAGCTTAAATATCCATTTGCAGTAGGGCAATAATACATTTTTCAAAGGTGAGTATTAACTGATTAGATCACCTGCAAATGGAGTGTTAATTAATAATATTCATAATGAGTGCAATACAATTACATTAGCAGGAAAAGCTGTCAGATCTATTGTAGCTATGTCATTCGGGCATTAGTCCTAAAGATAATAGACCAAATTCTTCTCTAATTTTTTTCAACTTGTATATGGAGTAACTCCAGTGACACAGGCTGGCTGTACCTTTATGTGATTGAATAGTGAATTTGTCCCATTATCCTTTAATTAAAAGCTTTCTGAAAATACCTACCAGTGAGGCATACTTGGCAAGCCACCTTTGTGGTTGATAATAACTCAAAAGACAAAATACTGAGTCTCAGCTCTGCAGTTTGAGATGTACATGAAGGAGGACCATGGAGGGAAAGACAGTGGCTTATATGCTTTAGCTGGACTCTCTCTCCAGCACAGCAAAAAGAATTGTATGGAACGTTGTTCTGGCCCTTTGCCCTTATATTTACACCTTCTCCTCTTCCTGTCAAGCTGTCTGAAGAAATCCCTTTGATTGTTGTGTTTGCAATTCCTCTGGTCTGGGTATCACACGAGCCGGTTGAAAGCTTATGGGTAAGAATCAGAGACCAAGGCAACGAAGGGAACCTTGTGGTTGGGGTCTACTACAGGCCTAGGGGAGCCTATTGACGAAGCAATCCCACTCCAGCTACCGGAGGCATCGCGCTTGCAGGTTCGTCCTGCTGGGGGACTTCAACCACCCCAACATCTGCTGGAAAAGTAGCACGGCGAGCTGTAGGCAATCCAGGAGACTTCTGGCATGCATTGAGGGTAACTTCTTAAGCCAGGTAATAGACAGCTCTACCAGAGGGGATGTGATGCTGGACCTGCTGGTCACCAACGCAAGTGAGCTAATCGGTGATGTCAAGATTGGAGGCAGCCTGGACTGCAGTGGTCATGCACTGGTGGAGTTCACAGTCCTGAGGGGTATGGATCAGGCAAAGAGTAAAGTCAGGACCATGAATTTTTAGAACTTCAGCTCTTCAAGGAGTTAGTCAATAGGACCCCCTGGGAGACTGCCCTCAGGGACAAGGGAGCAGAACAGAGCTGGCAGATCTTTAAGGACACTTTCCACAGAGTGAGAGAGCTCTCGGTCCCCAGATGTAAGAAATGTGGCAAGGAAGGCAAGAGACCGGCATGGCTGAGTCAAGACCTGCTGGTCAAACTAAAGGGCAAGAAGGAAATGCACAGGCAGTGGAAGCAGGGACAGGGATCCTGGGAAGATTATAGGGACGCTGCCCGGTTGTGTAGGGATGGGGTCAGGAAGGCCAAGGCACGGTTAGAGCTGAACTTTGCAAGGGATGTGAAGAATAATAAGAAGGGCTTCTACGGGTATGTCAGCCAGAAAAAGAATGTCAAAGAAAGCGTAACCCCCCTGATGAGCAGGAGTGGCAAACTGGTATCAACGGATGAGGAGAAGGCTGAGGTATTCAACAACATTTTTGCCTCAGTCCTCACTGGCAGCCTCTCATCCCACACCTCCAGAATGGATGGACTGCAAGACAGGGACTGGGGGAGCAAAGTCCCTCCCACTGTCAGAGATCAGGTTCGTGACCACCTGAGGAACCTGAACGTACATAAGTCTATGGGACCTGACAAGGTGCATCCCAGAGTCCTGAGGGAATTGGCTGATGGAGTTGCCAAGCCACTCTTCACGCTATTTGAAAAGTCATGGAGGTCAGGTGAAGTCCCTGGGGACTGGAAACAGGGAAACATTGCCCCCATTTTTAAAAAGGGTAGGAAGGAGGACCCTGGGAACTACTGACCTGTCGCCCTCACCTCTGTGCCTGGGAAGATTGTGGAACAGATCCTCCTAGAAGCTGTGCTGAGGCACATGGTGGACAGGGAGGTGATTGGAGACAGCCAACATGGCTTCACCAAGGTCAAGTCCTGCCTGACCAACCTAGTGGCCTTCTATGATGGAGTGACTACATCAGTGGACAAGGGAAGAGCTACGGATGTCACCTATCTGGACTTCTGTAAGGCCTTTGACACATTCCCCCACAACATCCTTCTCTCTAAATTGGAGAGAGATGGATTTGATGGGTGGACTGTTCAGTGGATGAGAAATCTGTCGGATGGTCACATCCAGAGCGTAGTGGTCAATGGCTCAACATCCACATGGACATCAGTGACAAGTGGTGTCCCTCAGGGGTCTGTATTGGGACCAGTACTGTTTAATATCTTCATCAATGACATAGACAGTGGGATGGAGTGCACCCTCAGCAAGTTTGCAGATGACACCAAGCTGAGTGGTGCGGTGGACACGCCTGAAGGATGGGATGCCATCCAGAGGGACCTGGACAAGCTCAAGAGGTGGGCCTGCGAGAACCTCATGAGGTTCAACAAGGCCAGGTGTGGGGTCCTGCACATGGTTCGGGGCAACCCCCAATATCAACACAGGCTGGGGGATGAAGGGATTGAGGGCAGCCCTGCTGAGAAGGACTTGGGGGTACTGGTGGATGAAAAGCTGGACAGGAGCCAGCAATGTGCATTCGCAGTCCAGAAGGCCAACCGTATCCTGGGCTACATCACAAGAAGCGTGGCCAGCACGTTAAGGTTATTGCAAACCCTTTTCCCTATTCAGGGATGTACTGTCTACAGTCAGCAGAGAATTTTCTAGTTGTTGTGGAAAAGGAATTTCAATTCATACAATAAAGCTGAAGTCAGGTCAAAGTCCGTCTGACTGCTTTGATATGTGAGCTGCCACCTTGATTGACAAAATGAGAATATAACTAGGCATATTTTGAATGAAAAAACATGATTTACTGCAGTTGGAGTTCTTTATTGGGATTGTAAAGGACTCGTGCCCTCTATAATTGGTACAGCAGTAGATCCAATATAAGAAGAGAATCCTGTTGCAAAGCCTATGTCTGCTATACAAAAGGACACAGAACTACATGGTCTAACTTTTACTATACTTAGCATTTAGGCTACAGGGCTGGGAGGAAAGGGAAGATGAAATAAATCAATAAATATGGTTAGTTTCCAAAAAGAAATGTGTTTAGATGCTGAAGAGATATATACCCTGCCTCACTCGGGAAAAGGGACCTGCAACAGTGTGGAAAGGGTAGGAAAGGGTCAGATGAGCAATGGGGCCAAGCGTGAGGAGGCAAGTGATAAAGTGACCGAGGGAGCAGTGTCTAGTGGGCATAAATGTATAGCTTCGCACAGTCAATAGAAGATATTGATTTAGTGTACTCTGGAGGCTGCTGATGGCACAAACACTCCAGTACAGGACAGTGTTACACACTGGAACTTCTTGGTCTTTCAGACATTTATTAACAGAAATAGTGTGGCCAGCAGGAGTAGGGAGGTGATTGTCCCCCTGTACTCAGCCCTGGTGAGGCCGCACCTCGAGTGCTGGGTTCAGTTCTGGGCCCCTCACTCCAAGACAGACATTGAAGTGCTGGAGCGTGTCCAGAGACGGGCAACGAGGCTGGTGAAGGGTCTGGAACACAAGTCCTATGAGGAGCGACTGAGGGAACTGGGGATGTTTAGTCTGGAGAAAAGGAGGCTGAGGGGAGACCTTATTGCTCTCTACAACTACCTGAAAGGAAGTTGTAGAGAGATGCGGGTCGGACTCTTCTCCCTAGTAACAGACAACAGAACAAGAGGAAACGGCCTCAAGTTGTGCCAGGGGAGGTTTAGATTGGACATTTGTAAAAACTTCTTCCCCGAAAGGGTTGTCGGGCACTGGAACAGGCTGCCCAGGGAGGTGGTGGAGTCCCCATCCCTGGAGGGATTGAAAAGGCGTTTAGATGAGGCCCTAAGGGATATGATTTAGTGGTGGACTTGGTAATGCTGGGTTAATGGTTGGACCCGATGATCTCGGAGGTCTCTTCCAACCAGAACAATTCTATGATTCTATGATTCTACGATTCTATTCCAATACTATTCAAGGTGTATAGCCAAAGGCACTCGTAATTAGCAGTTTTCCGATTTCTAAATTTTCATTACAACCAATGCTAATTCATTTTTGTAATGCATATTGAGATTAATTGTCTATATTATGAATCCTCTTTCTTAGCATCGTGCCGAAGTGACAGAATGGACCTGTGCTTTGCAATGCAAAGTAAACCTGTCTCTTCCCAAGAGAGTTTACAGGTGGAGGCCAGACAGGCTTGGGATGATAAAGCAAGTAAAGTTCACAGTCTTATGTCAGCCAACAACCTATTTGGTGGCAGAAGAAGATGGGGAGGTGGGAATAGAAGAGAGAGGGAACAGGGAGTGGAAATCATGTGAAGGGTACAAAGGCAGAACATGGAGAAATGGAAAGAAATTATCCCGAGGCAAAAACACTGGGAGGGACAGAGCAGGAAGGATCGGGAAAAACAGCTGTTTTACACAGGACACAGAAAATCTCAAAAAATGTAGGCAGTTCTATGAAGAGTCAGAGGTCCCAACTTTGCCTGTTACCCTCCTGCTCTCTGCTGAGCTACACTCACATTAAGTTTTCGATGTAATTCCTTCCGGGGCGGGGGGGAGAAAATGGGGAGTGAAGTTGAGCCTGGGAAGAAGGGAGGGGTGGGAGGAAGGTGTTTTAAGATTTGATTTTATTTCTCATTATCCTACTCTGGTTTGATTGGCAATAAATTAAATTAATTTTTCCCCAAATTGAGTCTGTTTTGCCCGTGCCGGTAATTGCTGAGTGATCTCACTGCCCTTATCTCGACCCACGAATCTTTCGTTATATTTTCTCTCTCCTGTCCAGCTGAGGAGGGGAGTGACAGAGCAGCTTTGGTGGGCACCTGGTGTCCAGCCAGGGTCAACCCACCACGAATGCATTCCTCATTCTAAATTATCTAATTAATATGTGCTGTAATCTGATTTTCTTATGACAAAGCAGTTTCACTACTTGTAACATATGCCTTGAGTGCACACACAGTATTTCTGTGTACGACAAACATTTATGAGTTATGTAGTTCAGATGTTCATATCCATAAAGGTGTGAGAGTACAGAATGGGGTAGTTTGCTTTGTTTTTCAGGGGACTTTATAGCTCCAAGATCTCCTTGGTGCTACAGTTAACTTGTGATCAATATTAATTTAAAGTTGACTCAGGTGCACCTATACTCTACTGAAGACAGACTAACCATCATGTTTTAGACATATTCTTAGTTTCTTTAAATAATAAGCTCTGCGGTGAACTACTAGAATTACTCTAGTAATTTCCATATCAATACCATTAGTTTGGGAATTCTCTTTCTTCAGTGATATGTTACTCCTGCTTCTTGTCCCATTTGAGCTCCGTGGAGTATGTAGTTGATGAAGGGTGTAGGGGAAATGTGATTTTGTTTACCGTATGCTGCATTTTTTAATTTAAGCAGGCAGGTTGGAAGTGCCCTGAAGCAGCTCAAGATAAGCCTGAGAAAGCGAATACTGTGTTGGGCTAACAGGCACTTTTTAACCTTTTTGATGTCTAAAGAACTTTATGTGTGTTCCTCCCTCATTTTTCCTCCAGCAAGAAGGAAATTTTTCCATCTCAAAAAGAAAAATAAAACAAATAAGTAAGGTGAAAGTATGTACTTTTCCTATAGAACAATTAAAGAAACTGAGTAACCACATGTATTCTCCGAGACTAATAACTAGCACGTAACGTGATGTATTTGCCGGAGGTATTTGCATGAATCCCGAGTGACTAGCTGGCAGTTGTCTCTGGTCTGACTTCGGCTTCTTGGAATCTACAGTTATTTTGCATTTGCTTAACTTACAGAAGGAAAGATATATTTTCCTTCGCAGGAAAAGAACAGCAATCTTTTGTTATTTGATAAATACGTCCCACGGATCTGAACGTGACTTTGTTTCTGAAGTGATTTTTGATCCACACATCTTCAGAAAGCTTCCCCAGTGCTTTTACTTAGGTACCTATCTATTTCTTTCTTTCTTGTCTCAAGCAAATAACCCAAACCTTTCTGTTATCTGTCCCCCAGCTTCACCAAGGGATTCCATGACAGTTCCCGTTGCTACCAGGATGCTTTTCAATGACAGTTCTCACCTTGCCTTAGTCCATTTCTTCTTTTCTTCTTCCAGTTGCCATTTTTTGTCATACCCTGCTGATCACATCATGGGTTCCCATGGCAATTCTTGGCAGTGCAGCTATACAAGTAGAGGTTGCTAGACTGAAACTCAAGAACGCGGTCTCCTTTGCAGCAAGGCATTCGCGTTGCCAGGCCCTCCAGAGGATAGATGCCAGCCCTAGTACAGAAACTCAGGCTTTATATTCAAACAGTTGTGGAGCTGTAAGGAGTGGTGCTATGGTTTCATAGATCATAGAAAGGAATAAAAGTATATCTAGCAAGTGACTTGATCTATTCATCAACAGCTGCATTATTCCCTGGGGTAGCTATTCCACTCCTTAAAGCAGCTGAAATTTAAATATCTAAGGTAACAGGTCTTCTACCAAAACAATTGGGAATTTCTGTTAGAGAATCACTGTACCAATGTTGCTATTAACATTAGTCTTAATTGCATTGCACAAGCCTTGATTGCTCGTGTAGCCTTAAGAGCTCCAATCAAAGATCAGTGCATAGGAAGGAGCTGTACAAGGGAGAAAAAGCGTATTCTCTACCTACGGTGTTTGTAGTCTTTAGATCAATAAGGAGTAGCTGGTGAGTTGTCCCAGCATAAAGATACAGATGCCAAATTTAAAATGAAATTGAGGAAGCCATGTAAAAAACGCTTTTCCTGTAGCCAGTACAAGACTGGAGGGATGGGTAGTCTGAGACAAGGCAGGGTTTAAGGGAGGATTTAAAACTGATAATAGAATTCCTTCACCAATGTTTAGAGTGACTTTTTCAGCAGAGGATGTAAAGAGTAGAGGTGTTGATAGGAAAAGCAAATGATCAATAATAGTGCAAAGTTGAGGGCTGATATCTTGTTCAAATCACGTGTCTTACAGGAATAGGGTAAATGGCTTTTTAAAGGCCAGCACAGAAAGCTTGCTTTGTGGATGCAAAGGATCAAGCCACACGTCATGGGGAGAATGATGCAATCAAAGCAAGGTGCCAAAACCAACAACATGAACAGTGATGTCTGCACAGATTGGGATCCCAGGCGGGTGGGGCAGTTGATGAGTATCAAGGTGAAACAGCAACCATACTTCATGTGTATTTATTTTTAACTCTCAGTGATGATATAGTCAGATACCAGCAAAATTTGTCAAAGTCTGACATAGGAATGACAACCTGATGAATAGAAACTGTGTGAATTTTCTAAATCCTAAGTTATTCCCTTATTTAAAAATGTGTTTCTTCACAGGGCACTGTCATGATTCTGAGTCTAGCTAGTTTGGCAGGATTTAAGATTCAAAGCTCTCAATTTTCACAGCATCTGTGTATGACAAGAATTTTTGTAATGGTTAGGTGGTGTGAGGTCAAAAAGGAAGACCATCTAAGCCATGAAATACAGGGCACTACATGAATCAGGGTAATTAGCTTATACAGAAACTGTATTATGTTTGATTCCACTTAGCGGTGGTGAAAATAGGCTCAATCGACTGTGTCATCAAAATATGGACTTTTCTGAAGCAGCACAATACACGATGCATTAAAAAGAAATGGAATATTGAGTAAACACTGAAGCAACAGCTTGATAATTTTTAGGGTTTGTGAACTGTTAAAGCAACTACTTATCTATGCTAATTCAATCAGTTCATTTCCACCAACAGAAAAGGGAAACTACTGAAAGTAATGAAACTACTGGATTATAATTTAATATAATAAATATAGGGAACACTGAGGTCAACTTCTGCATTTCATCTGGAACCCGCTGGGCTCAGAAAGAAGATTTACAGAACCCAGTCCAACTTTTGTGTGAGAGCTTCAGGCCTCTTGCTCATCTTTCCCCAAGATCCATCCAAAATGCTGAATGAACAGGGTTGAATTCCTACAGTGAGGAAAAAAAAAGTCACACATAGTTAAAGGCTGTATGGAGGTACAGAGGAGCAAAAAGGCAGGGTTTAGATTGCGTAGACCACCTTAATTCTGTCGCAAGAAATGTCTGCCTACGTAACTTCAGACGAGTTAAGTAGTGTATGTTACTGATACGGATATTCCAAATGGGAATTTTTAAAAATAAAAGCAAACTGAAGACCCCCAATGCTTGATAAGCAGACCTATTTACAGGCAGCAGGCGATTACTATCTCTTATTTATGTGTGCATGATAGGATGACTTGAAAGAACTAATATTCTATTACTCAGAGACACGTTGATAAATGAATGACTGAAATGAAAGCAGAACTTACTTAGTAATACGTGGAAAAGAATTGCTTTTCCATAGACATAACAAGAAATAATTTCAGTGATTTATAAATTATATGTAAGTTTTCTCTATTATTTACCGTTCTTACAGGAAAAAAAAAAAAGGCAAACTTCTTGGCTGTAATAGATGGTCTCCTCCATCCATCACAACTGTTAGGGGAAAAATTGTTCTTAGGCATTTTCAGAATTTTTTAGCAGGTTTCAGGGTTTCAGTTACAGGTTTTTTTCCCCCTCATGGACGGGCCCCATTAATCAACTACACAATTTTGTTATTTTGGGTCAAAAGTGGTCCCAATAATTTTTCATTTGATAAGAGGTAATTCCTTCAATACTGTTTCCAAACTAGATCTGAACAACGCGCTGTGCATGTGGAAGAAAGTTCAGCTTCTTGTACAGAGAGAGAATTTCTCAAGGACTGTAGACCATGCAATTGCTTTGTGAACTAAGCTGTGTTGCAATTCGTGTTTTTTAGAATTGCTTTAACAAGCAATTAGTGGTAATATAACTTTGCCACCACTGAAACCTACTGTGGTAGGTTACTGATAAACTGATGCGCTCCCTGTTTACCTCCAGGGTTCTAGCTTCTAGATTATTGTACTAGAAACATGCCATTTAATTCCCAGGGTCTAGCATGTAGGAAGCCAGTTAGTTTCCCTTGCTAGGAAACTCAGGAATAGGGCAAATGGGAGGCGTACTCAAAAGAAGAAAAAAAAAAAAAAAGATTATTCAAAAAAATCAAAAGGAAAAGAAGAAAAAAGACCCCTTCCCATTGACATAACCGGTTTGGATTTTTATTAGATAGGTTTTAAGTTGATGTCACCATTTGGGCTATGGAAGAGTGATTTGGTTGAGGAATGAGAGATCCTCATGTACATCTGAATCCTGCGGTCTGGCACTGCTTGGTCAGTGGGGTTCTGCACGAGCCCGGGGAGGCTGGGCCATGGTCAACACGAATGTGCACCAGAGAAGAAAGCACGGGGTGAAGCAGCATCACTCCCGAAAGTCTCAGTGAGGGCTGGTGACCATGCAAACAGCATCTCTTCTATTACAGTTCAGTTTTTATGGAAGAAGTGTGGCCCTGCTGTACTCTGTGAAGGACTCCCGTGTCATTTCAGGAGGGCCAGGATTGCAGTTGTGTATTTTGAGATGGATACTTCAGCCCAGTGAGACAACCTGTAAGTGCTTCTCAATATGATAGCCCCACTGCGTTATTTGGGATGGTTGTGTGGAAACAGGGGATGGGGCTGGCACGTCTGTACTTTGCTGTACAGAATAATAAAGCTCACCCTTTTATTATTCCTTACTCCAGCTGTAGTTGTAGTTATAAGAAAGGAAGCAACTACTCTTAATTTTAACTACTCTTAAGGGAAGGTTTTATGAGAGGTGGGAATAAGACATAGGCCTCATGATTCAACAGCCAGACTAGATGAGGTAAGATTTTTTTTTTTTTTAAAGGCTAAGTAATTTGCTCCTTACTCTGAAAACGGAGAGCTCTTACACAGGCGGCATTCTAGCTAAGCAGTAATGAAATCCTCCTTTTCTTCCTGGGATGACGGCTTCTTGGGGAATAGCTCCTGTGAATGTAAGAGCTCCTGGTAACTCCTGCGGCACTAACCAGTGCTGCCTGTCTCAGTCTCATCGTGCCCAGCGCTAGACTGCTTTGGCGATAACCAGGAACAGATCTCGACGTGGCTCAGCTGCAGCGGGAGCGGAGGGCTCGTAGGGATGCTCCCAGCACCGCGCTGCCAGGTCCCGTTGCCTTGCTGCTGCCACCCGGCAGTCTCCATGGCAACCCCCGCTGCAGCACAGTCTCTTACACATCCCATATGTGCAGCACATGTTTCCTTTACCTCCCGCTTTTAAACATCTTACTTGTTTTGGGGGGTTTGGGGGTTTGTTCCCCCCCACCACCTGAAATAATGACTTTAATGCAGATAATGAGCCTGCTGTGTTGGCAGGTGAACACTTGGGTGGCTTTCCAACAGCCCTTTCTGCGTCTAAATCATGCGCTAATATCGAGCGTCTTTCTCCTACGCTGTTTCCCGAGGTTAGTTTATAAATGCGTATCGGTAGTTCTAACGGTACAGCACTGGTGTTCGCACTGCGAGATCTACATACAAGCGGAGGACAATTAGGATGTACGCAGTCACGCGTGGTCTTTTTTGGAGCCATTGTACAATATTTATGCTTATTTATGCTTCATCTGTTCTGAATTAGATGGCTCTTTCAGCTGGAGCCCAGTTGAAAGCCTTGTGCAGAGGGTAAGGCTGTTACTGTGCAGTTTATTCAGGAGAGTATGAGTTTGCAATATTGTTACCCAACTTCAGATCTTCACGAACTCTGTCTGCTTGAATACAGTTTACCCAGTACCAATGATGCACTGTCAAGGATTAAAAGAATATCATAGGCAGCCTGGAGCAACCAACATCTGGCCTTTGGATATCTCATAGTAGCAGTGACATTGCCCACAGGAAATCTCTTCTTTTTTACTGGTGGAACTTTTTCTCTCTGGTTCCCAAGAAGTGCTTCTGCAAAAGCCGAAGAAAAGGAAAAGAAGAGGAAAAAGAAAAGAAGAAGAAAAAGAAGAAGTAGAAAGGTAAGAAGAAAGCAGAAGAGAGAAAAAAGAAAGAGAAGAAAAAGAAGAAAGAAGAAAAAGAAGAAGAAAAAGAAAGAATAAGAGAAGAAGAGAGAAAGAAGAAGAAGAAAGAAAGAAGAGAAAAACAAAAAAAGAAAAGAAGACGAAGAAGAAGAAGAAGAATAAGAAGAAGCCAAAAGATGAAAAAGAAGAAGAAGAAGAAGACAAGAAGAGAAGAAGAAAGAAGAAGAGGAAGAAAAAGAAGAGAAAGAGGAAAAAAGAAAAATTAAAGGAAAAAGGAAAAGAGAGAAATGAAAAAAGAAGAAAAAAGAAAAAAGAAAAAAAGAAAGAAGAAAAAGACAAAACTGAGGAAAATGAAAAAAACAAAACACAAAAAAAAAAAAAAAGAAGACAGAAAAAGAAAAGAAAAAAGGAAAAAAAAAAGGGAAAGAGTGGGGAAATGAAAACAGAAGAAGAAAGAAAAAAGAAAGAAAAAGGAAAAGAAAAAGACAAAAGCAAAAGAAAGAAAAAGAAAAAGGAAAAAGAGACTTCAGAGGACAAAAAGCCAACTTGACAAATGACTAATGGAGAGTCCTTGGAAAGCAAATAAAAAGTTGCATCGATGTTACCACACTGCTTCCAATAGCACATTTGAAGAAACTCAATCAGAGTGGGTAGAGCAAGCATTTAACCTCGCCTGACCTCCTTGAAACCGGTCCATCTCTTCCTTCTCTGATCTCTTGATCCTGTCTGAGTGTTGCGAATATTGTTTCCAGGAACACATAAAGGGGAAGGATCCACATGCGGGCAGTGACATTCAAGGACTTAAAAGAACTGGATATTTCCAAGCTCACTTTGTTTGTGATTTCAAGTAAAACATTTAGTCTGTCTCATGTAGTGCTCCAACAGAAAAATTAGTTGTGTTTTACATCACAGAAATCATGCGAGGATAAAATTCATTGAAGCTCATGAAGCATTCAGCTAATACTCATCAGTAGAAGAGCTTGGAAATAGTTTTACATTACAAAATGACATTATAATTTATTAATATTTTTAAATCATATAGGTTTTTTGGTGAAATTTCCCAAGAGAGAAAAATTCTTCCCAGTTAATTCGAAGTGAACGGTGAAAGTAGCACAAGTCTTCTCATGAGAGTGCTTCTGTGGAGAGAGGAAGCTGGAAATCTGAAAACTGCAGCTGAAGACAGGCTGGAACAAATGTCTCCTGTTCCCAGATTCATAATCCAGTCTCTAAATGATACCAAATGATACATCTGTATGTTAAAAAAAACCCTAAATGAGTCAGGTTTGTCTAAAAGGGTGTCTTAGAAGCTTATATATGACAGGAAATTTTACAGACATGAGTTCCCACCTGATCCTGAAACGTAGGATCATAGATAAATGCAAAGAGTCTGGCAAGAGACAATGTCACAGAACCACCCCATTTTCCAGTGTTTCCTATAGCCTAAATTAGGCACCCCTATAGCTTGAGTGCAGTGGGTATTGCTAAACTCATTCTTACACAAAGGAACCTAATTCTCCTGAGGTACAAGATAAGGAACATAAATAACTAATTCAGATATTTCAATCCCACCCCATAAATTTTGAGTCATTTGGAGCCGTTTGGAGGGTCTGGTCTGAAATAGCTTGCCCAATAATACCCAGGAAACCGTGCTGGAAAAGGAGATTGAGCCCAGGTCTCTGACACCAGCTGAGCAGTCACCTTCTGTTCGGACACCAGGCAGAGAAAACACACGTTCATCCTAAAGCTACGCCAGGTGACGCTGGCTGCAACCTTTACCAAAGTGTTTTCCATAGGAAGCATTTGCCATATAAATAAATGAAACAATAGTGCAGAAAGATGCTTTTGCTTTTAATGGGGGCATGAGACGAAACAGTACCTGCCAAAGAAAGATGAAAAAGAAGAGAATGTTCCTTCAATTCTCACTGTTTCGGAGGGCACGGTAGCTTGCAGAAAGGCCATATTCAGGAATTCAGTGTACTTTTTGTAAGAAATGAAGCAACAACAATAGCAAAAATCTTGAAAAGGAAAATTTACTCTTTTACCTTTTTGATTCTGTCCTTAAAGATAAAAGATCTTTGTACAAATTATGTATCGGTGAACGTGGTATGGGAAAAAGTAAACTGTAGATACAGAAGAATAAAGCCCGAAGACAGATAAAGCGAAACAATTCATAGAAATATGCCTAACAATTTTTCCTTTTGTTTATTTTCCTGAAAAGTCATTGTGTGCCTTATCACAGCCAAGTAACATAAAAGTTCACTGCTAAGTCCCCTGACTCTCCACACAAAATATATTTTATTTTGTCACTGTTTCTTTCACAATGAGCCAACCAGTTTCTTACGAAATGAAAGCTGAGCGCAGTTCTCAGGTAGAGCACTCGAGAGCTCTGCTGTACTGAAAAAAAAATACATTACTGTCCTAAAAGGTCTTGCATCCTCAGTTTGGCAGACTGTGGCACAGCCCTCACGCTATTCCATGTATTTGAACTGAAAAAACAACAAAAAACTCTGTTTTAGCAGAAACAGTCTAGGGCAAGGGTCAAATGAGATCTAGGCAATAGAGTGAATGGAATCTGGAGGGTAACTCCACTGATTGAATTCAGGTAGGTCGCTCAGGGTAAGCTGAAGAGATGTCAAGATGCGACTGACTCTATTGATTAAATCTCCATGGAATGTAGATGGGAGCTTATACAGCTACAGGGCCTGCAGACATTAGCATGCAGGTATTTAATTTTGGCATCATTAATTTGGAGCTGAATTCCGCCTGGGCACTCCCCTCCGCAGAGCAATAGACCTCAGCCGTGCGCTCGCAAACCACTCTGCACCTCGTAGTGGGAGGCCCTGGGTGGTCTCTGGGCACGTATATGCCTTAACTCTGCTCCACAGCACTGCTCACGGACAAGGTTTGCCATACACACTTTGAACAGGTTCAAGCTGTAATTCTTCTTCCCTGCCCCCTTAAATTCTTGTAATGAGAAAATTTGCTTCTTTTCTGTTCTTCAGTGGTTTTGAGAAAAATTGAGAAGTATGATTGTGACACGAGTGGGTTAGATCTGCAATAACAAAATAAACACCTAAAGCTACACAAGGAGATCTGTGATCTTTAACACTGCTCTTAAAATGAAAACCAGTTTTCTCTCACATCAATAACCTTTTTTTAGGCAGGAGACAGGGCTTTCTCTGCAAACTAAGGGTCATCAAAGTCATTATCACCTTGTGCTTTATATCAAGTTAACGCCTTGGATGACTGCTTTCACCAACACAACAGACTAAATATTTTCTAAGAGAAAAGAAAATAAAGAAGAAAAGAAATGAAATGTCTTCAAACTGAACCTTAGGAAACAAAGCATTCCACAACGCACGCTCAATTTTTCCCGAGGAGAAAGAAGAAGAAGAAAAATGAACTGCAGATGATGTGTTTTACTCATGTTGCTAATTCTTGAGTCTTAATCCAAGGGTTTATCTAGACCAATGCTACTGCAGAAAGCAAAGAAATGGAAAAGAGTGGTGAAGAAAGTTAATCACCCCATTTAAGTAGGCTTGCTCCTACTGAATGACTTGCTACACCCTTTAAGGCTTCCCCTCTAATCAAAGAACAGAGAAAGGCTTTTTAGGTGCATGATTCAGAGCACTTACAGTAGATTTTTGCCTTGAACTGCCCTGTAAAAGAGCCTGTCTCCATGGGCAGAGCACAAGGAGCTGGTCCCCAAACATGACTGTCTGATCTGGATGTCACTGGATAGTACAAAGATGCCCCAGTGACAGCATGAAGTAAAACTTCCTTACTGATGAATGACACAAACTATTATCCAATTTTCCTGAGGTGAGTGGCTAACGTATTAAATTATAACACTTGGATATCTGCCCTGTGTGGTGCCATATATTTATTCTCTTGTTTCAAGTCAGATAGTGTAGTTATTGCCGATGAGTGAGAAGTCTTTGAGTTTAAGTGCCAGAGGCTAAAGAGATTTTGCCTCAGGATAAAATACAGGAATTATTTAAGAACTGAAAAGTGTTGTAAATTTAATAACAATCATGAATAAATTAAAACAGCCCAATTAAAAAATAATAAAATGATAGGTTGTGTAAGAAAAGCCAGACTGTGGAAAGTGTTCTGGTCACATGGAGCCATTTAAGTTTTCCCGTCCCAGTGCCCGCCTTACAGATGATATCTGTATCTTTTTCTTTTGGTTGTGCTAACATGTTGACTTTGTTTTGCATTTTCTTCTGTCACGAAATGCCACAGTTATATAGTTCAGTTTGAATTATGTACATATTATACCCCATTTCTTCGCCTTTCTCTTTATGGCAGTCATCTACAATCACAAACAAGGAGTAACAAACAAAAGCCCCAGGATTGTCTTCTGGTTCCCAGGATCTTTCTCCATGAATGGCCACAGATGCCATTCCAGGAATTCTCTCCTGTTGCCTCAAGCAACTGTTTCTCCATTAATCACAATTACCTGCTCCAAACTCTGCTTCTGACTTCATCTCTTCTAGGTGCTTATTTACTCTGCCTTGCTGAGACAGAGCGCTTCACTCTGCATTGGGTTCATTACTCAGAATCCCTTACTACTCTGGCAATAAGTGGAAAATGATGTATTGTAGATCACACAGCATAGTAAAGTCCAGCTGTTTGGTAGCTGAAATCCAGAGTGAGTTGTGGTTCTTTCTACACCAATGTATTTAGCCATTTCCTATAAATTGCATCTCACATTATCCTACGATTTATCTGTGTTCTATCATGTATGTCTCATGTATCTGCCATTTACTTACATTCTGCCATCACACTTACTACATATTCTTGCCCAGTTATTAAAGCTCTCATCCCTGAAAGCACCCACATGCCATCTGTAAGTCAGCTGAATTTGGTGCTCCTTTCATAGCGACAGCACGCACCCAGCAGCAGCAGAGCATCACCTTCCTGCGTTCTTGTAATCGGCCCGATCTTAGAAGCAGAATCATCTCGTCTTTCACATGCAAACAGATTTTACCTGTTCAAAGTTGCAACTTCAGTGGCTCCTTTCAGACTCAAGTTAACCTAGGAACAATATTTCTAAAGGCAGAGCAGAAACGCGGTATTTTAACACGTAACTGATGTTATTGCTGGCACTCAAGGTTTTAAAATTCCAGCATGCAAGAGGTTGCACAAGTTTAAAACTTTTTGTTTATTCATTTATTTCTGTGTGCTGACATGTTACATGTTTTTCTTGATTTTTTTTCCTCTACATTTGTCTCATTCTAGAATTTCCAGAAACCTCCACTGGAAAGAAATACATATCCACATGCGTATATATACATATGTATATTTTTATATATATATCAAGAAGTATTTTCTATGGAGAATCATTCCTGAAGAAAACAGAAAATAGTAGATACACAAACAAAACAAAAAAAAAAAAAAGGAAAAGACATATTAAAAGATTAAATCATAGAATCATAGAATCACAGAATAGTCTGGGTGGGAAGGGACCTTTCAAGGTCATCTAGTCCAACCCCCGGCCATGAGCAGGGACATCCTCAACTAGATCAGGTTGCCCAGAGCCCCGTCCAGCCTGACCTGGAATGTTTCCAGGGATGGGGCATCTCCCACCTCTCTGGGCAACCTGTGCTTCACCGCCCTCATTGTAACTTACTTCTTCCTTATGTCTAGCCTATATCTCCCCTCTTTTAGTTTAAAACCATCACCCCTTAAAGATGAGATGTGATCTCTACTTAGCTAAAAAGAAAAAACACACGTACTTCACACAATGAAAACTGAATAGTTCCAAGTACATAAACCTCAGCAGATTTAAAATATACTGAAATCTCACGTTCTGTACAAACCCGCAGCGAGAAAGAAGGTACTGAAGTGAGGGAATGACCTTTCAGTTGTCTCAAGGGCAAGAGACTGTCCTCAACACAAGTCTCTGCTGCTCACGCGGCTGAGCCGGGGCCCGCGGCAGCGACAGCCTGCTTTCCTGAAGGGCTCTCGCGTGCCCCGGCTCTCCCTGAGACCAACATGTGCAAGTGGACCAGACTGTTCAAGAGACTCGTAAGAAATACATTTACCATAAGAAAATGTCCTCCACGGTAATGACAACTCTGTCTTTTAGGAAGCAACCAGACACCCTGCTGGCAAACGTGTACATAGACTCGTACAAGTTTATATCACTGATGAGTATCCCTGTACTCAGCCCAGGTGAGGCCGCACCTTGAGTGCTGGGTTCAGTTCTGGGCCCCTCACTCCAAGACAGACATTGAGGGGCTGGAGCGTGTCCAGAGATGGGCAACGGAGCTGGGGAAGGGTCTGGAGCACAAGTCCTGTGAGGAGCGGCTGAGGGACCTGGGGGGGTTTGGCCTGGAGAAAAGGAGGCTGAGGGGAGACCTTCTCGCTCTCTGCAACTCCCTGAAAGGAGGTTGGAGCCAGGGGGGGTCGGTCTCTTCTCCCAAGGAACAGGCGACAGAACAAGGGGAAATGGCCTCAAGCTGCGCCAGGGGAGGTTCAGATTGGACATTGGTAAAAATTTCTTCACCGAAAGGGTTGTCGGGCATTGGAACAGGCTGCCCAGGGAGGTGGTGGAATCATAGAATCATAGAATTGTTCTGGTTGGAAGAGACCTCCAAGATCATCGGGTCCAACCATTAACCTATCACTACCAAGTCCCCCACTAAATCGTATCCCTTAGGGCCTCATCTAAACGCCTTTTGAATACCCCCAGAGATGGGGACTCCACCACCTCCCTGGGCAGCCTGTTCCAATGCCTGACAACCCATCCCTGGAGGTATTCAAAAGATGTTTAGATGTGGCACTAAGGGATATGATTTAGTGGTGGCCTTGGTAATGCTGGGTTAATGGTTGGACCCGATGATCTTGGAGGTCTCTTCCAACCAGAACAATTCTATGATTCTATGAATAATTCTCTCGTGCGATAGCTACTCCTTCAAATTAAAAGTAAACATTTTATGCTAAGGAACAGAATATTCTTAAGCTGATCATTTTGCTTATATACCAAGTATTCTGCTCCTTGGGGCTGTTTTTTATGTTATTATTTGTTATTAGCTTCATAGTTGGTATTTTTGAAAGTCATATGTTAACATATGTACGGTTAAACTCCATATATACACACAATATATGGTTATTTAAGTAGTGTAATGTATATAGTACTTAGTACAGGCAGTAACTTCTCCATCTAGAGTTCATTCCACCTTTACTGGAAAAAAACAACTACAAAAAATATAATGTTTTAACTCTTTAACCCCTTTTTGGTGTGTATTTAATCCCACTTTTTTACTGGAAAATCCCCAATGATTAATATTTTGCTACAATAACTCCCTAATGTCATATTCCCTAACAAAATTCTTAGTTCAGCATTCCACTGAAACAATCCCAGTCTTCCAATATGTAAGTGTACTACCCGACTGGGGCATGGGGGTTTGGCTGGATTTCTTTCTGTTCTTTCTTTCATTTCTTACAGGCAGGGAGATGGAAGGCTGACAAGGAGCCAACCATAAATCGTTCATTTTCAAAATTATGTTTTGACCAATCTCTGGAACTGAGGAAATTATTAGTGCAGGCTTTGGATGTGGTCTAAATTATGCCACAGGCTATGGTTCCCTCAGTGCCCGTACACCACCCGAAAACTGCACATTCCTGCCATTATTTTCTTATTACTCTGATAATCCCATCTTTTCCAGTATTCCCAGCTGGAAGGTGATAGCCTGAAGGGCACAAAGGGCAGGAGATAAGATCAGAATTTTAGACTTTGATTTTACAGGAATTATTATGTTTTGTGTTTTCTCCAGTCCTGTTAATAAAGCCACAGAAATTTCTAAGTCATTTCTGACATAACCACAACAGGGTGTTTCACTGTTTTTTTTTTTCCACATCCATTCAGTAGATGTTTTTCTAGCACAGCTGGAAGAACTTGTCAACGGAGATTCCTTCTCTCGCTTCTCCTGGCACAAGCTCCTCCGGGAGAGGGTTGCCTGCAACAGCGGCGGTCAGGCAGGGATGCCGTAGGAGAGCAGCGCCTTGTGCTGTTACTCACCTTGGGAAAAATGTGCCTCTGGAAAGCCAGTACCAAAGCCTGTAGCAGGAAAAATTAGATTGCACAAGGAGCTTTAAAAAACTTAGTGAGCTGAATCTTATCACGTCCATGCGGAAGAGATAAGCGCTGGTTGAGCCACTGCGGTACATCCAAAGCAAGATAGGAACTCACAGGATAAGGGAAAACGATTCCCAAGGACAACCCAGGCTGGTCCAGACGAGCCCTCTGGTTGATGAGAAGTTGATTTGTTTTCCGTTTTTTCATTAGCTATGAACCCCCTTTTTTCCAGGTGGTGACACTGGCTGTGCTGAAGTGCCGGCATGAGCCTGTTAAACACGTGTGAACGGGCTTTATTTACAAAGCAGGCGCTGGGTTTTGCCAGGTGTGGAGGCTCCAGCTGCCTCCTCAGGCAGCCCCACTACTCCTCCCGGCTCCTGGTAACTAGTCTGAGCCTGAGCTGGTCCGATCTTAATTATCCAGCGGCTGGATTTTGTTATGCCTATGATTTTTATACTGTGGAAACATGTAGTAAGAGGTCTTTCCCTGCATAGGTACTTACAGATAGTCGTAAATTGTCTTCCTGTCTTTTCCTGAAGCAGATTAAGTAGACTGAGCCTGTGTGATCTCTGTCCGTGAGGCATATGTTTAAGAATACAAGACAGCTTTATGCAATTTCTCAGAAATGTCTCCAATTTTTTAAAAGGTTAGACACCAGAACTGGGCATGGTATTCCAGTAACGGCTAACTGATGTTTTCTGCAAACACGTCCCGCTTCTGTCCCCACTCCTGTGGGTGCCCGTTCAGACCTTGCACTCACATCACACGCAGCTCTCCCGTTCGGCTAAGACGCTTCAGCTGAGACGGGACAAAATATGAGTAAGTGTATTGAACAGAGTGTATCTGTACTGCAAAGAGCCGAATTTCTGATTTACTAATTAGTTTTATACACATTTATTTACAAGCCACGGTAGTACAGAGGTACCGAAGCCCTTCCCTCCTCCCTCGTGCACACAAGGTGCTAACATTGGTGCTGCTCTATGGAATTTAGCTAATGTATGGAGATGGCTACGCTGTACTTGGTGCCTGTCATGCATTTGCATTTTGCTTGCTGTGTGGGCGATTTAAACCACCGTTTGAGTCCTGGCTACCTAAAAGCGGTGTTATTTGGGGTTGGAGGAGGAAGGGTTGTGGTTGGAAGCTCTCTAAAGTAGAAGCAAGCATTTCTCTTGCAAATGAATAGGCCAAGTGAACTGGTTGCGTTCCTTTCATCTAACTCATCTAACTCTGCTGCTCACCACTTCCTCCGAGAGATGGAATTACTTTGATTCTTGCTTCAGGCCACTGCTGCTCTTTCAGTGCTACTCTGCAGCTGTTGAACTCCTACTGCACTTGCCCTATTATAATTTTTTTTTTATTTAATACCAGCAATAACTAGCTTATTATGTTAACACTGATTTCATCTGATGGGCAGCTCAATGTGAAACACGGAAGCTCTGTAAGTCTTGCAGCCACATTTCAGCAGAGACATGGATATATGTGTAATAACAGATTTGCCTTATATTTACAACTTGTCGAAATGCAGGTGCCAGAGACAGAAAGACTATTATTTTTCCTATAACTCTAAAGTTTGGAAAGTTTTATACAGGATTTCCATAAATTATCCACTAACTGATAATGCCACATGTGGAAAGGTCCAATATTTGTCTCTATAATGTATTCTGAAACTTAATATAGCTTGCAAGGCTATGTGAAGCCACCAAGGCAACCTGAATTAAGGGAAAGAAATTTTAAGTTGCATGTCACAAACCTACATTTAATCGTGGAAGTTACTAGCTTGCTTTAAACTTCAGTACCTCTTATAATCAAGATGATCAATGATTCAAAATGTCTCCTGTAATTTTGCATGCACTGTCCTTTACAACTCAGCAAAGTCAGCGATTTTACTCGCAGGATTAATGCATATAGCCACAGCTATCCGTTTCCATGTACAAATCAGTTCTGCATGCAAATATTATTCTCTATATGCTCATGTTTATATCCCTTATGGGTTGAGGTCAGGCAGAATTATTCATGAAAGCTGTTTTAGCTGGCTTTAAGCTTGTCTCTTTCCAATAACTATTCAAGAAACTTGGGTCTTCTGAAAGACACTTAAATTAACTTTCAAAAGTAGCTTAACATAGATAAAACAAACATCCTGGCTATCAAATTTAGTTACGAATGCATAGTTTTCCAGTGACACGTGGATTTTTTTAGATCTGGATCTGTGATCTGGAAGTTAAACCATCTACACAACTGCAAATTTCAGGATAATCAGTATCCGTTTTATGGTTTGAATGAACTTTTTCTGTGTTAATTGTGATTTCATGCTGGTGAAAATGATGCAAGCGCTTAGGAACACCTTGTTCAATATATGCTGGCTGCTCCAGAAAGCCACAATTAACCTGAAGCAATTGATAACCCAGGTAAATGTTTAGTTCACTTTTCATAACTAAAAGAGTGTAAAGCAGCCAATGCTTCTTAAAAAACCCTCAACACAGAGACACGAAAATAGACAGGTCCAGTTGCTATGAATCAAACACAACCTCAGGAAGGCAGACAGCAACATTGCCTAGAGGCAGGACACTTCTGTTCTGCTCCAGTCTTTTACCTAGCCGGGGGCAAGTGACTTCGTTTGCTTTGCTTCATTTCCCGTATGCAAAACACCGTAAACACGGGCTGTTCTGTTAGGAGTTAAGTCCGAAGCATGCGCCATGGGTGTGCAAGTTGGGAGGGGACTGGTGTGTACTGTTACGAGCCCTTTGCCCTGGGCTAGGACTTCAAAGAGCACGACTGCTCTCACAGTATAGACGTGAACGTAGGGATCTTCACTGAGAGCGTTTCAAGGTCGATATGTGAGATGTGCTATATGAAAGCTGGGTACAATTACCCTTAACCTCTACATTCTGGAAAAAGCGGATTAAGGCTTCTGTTTCTAATGTGACAGTCATGGCTTGGTTCTACTGGTAAAACATTTGACACATTTTAAACAATTTTTAACACTCAGCTAAGTTTTCACCTCCTTATCTGACTCACAAATAACTGACCTAGTAAACTTTTCAGTTGTTCCCTTTTGGTGCAAAAGAAAATACATTCTTTAAAATTTGTTTGAGTGTCCTCCAAGAAAAAATGAATACAGGACATTGCCAAACAACTGAGTAGGAATGGCTTCCTAAAATCTAGCTGATGTTTCATACACGATGTGTATTGCTTTAAACTCAGTTATAGTCTCATTCTCACTTTTTATATTCCTTTTTTTCAGAAAAAAAAAAAGAGAAAGCCAAGGATCTTTATTTATTGAAAGTACACTGGTGATGTGAAGTAATCAGCAGACACCACAGTCATGTTTATAAAAGTAGCTGTCTAATCATCTTTGCTTCCCAGTGTATTTACTGTAAAGAAATATATTTCATTTAAAAAGAGCAATTAACTTGTGCAATCACTATATACAGGAAGACATTGATTCTGCTCAGTACTACGTTGCTATTAGACTCTGGCTGAATGCAATAACTAACCCAAGGCTGACATATAACGAGGAAGAAAATGGTTTTATTTCAGAGGAATCGGAACAGTTTTCGATTTCCAAATGATTAGAGCAAAGATGCTCACTGTAAGGAATTGACACCATTAGTCATACATTTTATTTGATTGCTTTTCTTAATAAGTCTCTTCGTAGTGCTTGAATTTCCCTTTTCTAGTGAAAGTAGAGATAATTTAGGCTCAGACATGACTCGATGTGGTTGCTGTTCACAAACATACCAATATTAATCCACCAAAGTCTTATTTATTGTAGCTGACAAATCAGGCAGAAGAAATCTGTAATGAAAAACAGTGTTAAATTTTATGACTGTGAAATCCTCTCATAAAAATTTAAAGGCAAAAATACAAGGGTCAATGAGCGTCATTAATTTTATCTTCATCCGCTGGATTGTATTGGTTAGTATTAGTAGGAAGGTCTAGCAGCTACTGACCAGAAATGAGCAGAATGAGTAGACAGTATAAATCTTTCCCTATCTGTATCTATGAACTATAAGCTCTCTCTCCGTTTTATATAGATATGCACACATATACACATACACATATACAAGTGTCACAGAGTTTTCTCACTTAGAAATCTCCAAATCTGTCACTTCAGCAAATTCAGTGCCAGAAAAAGCATCTTTTTCATTCCTTCCAAAATCAGGTTCAGGATTTCTTGGATGTTTGAGGCCAACAGTCACAGCCTTCACCCAAAACCTGGATTCTGCTTCTGTCACAAAAAAGACCTGTTGGGCAACATTCACCCACAACTCAGTCATCAGATCTACTGTAGATTCTAATGGTGAGAGAACAAGGAACGTTTCAAACCATTTATGATCCAGGAGGACTGCATCCTGCCTGCCTAGAGGCAAAAGTTCCTGCAGCGAATAAGTCGGTGTATTACCTGCAGCAGCCACCAGCTCAGTTATCCTGGCTGCTTCTCCTCACGGAGTCTGCAGAAAGCCAAGGTCTGAGAGTCCTGGGTAGGAGAGCGTGAGGGTGAATTGCTTTTTTGCCTCTCTTGACTTCAGACCTTGTGGTTATTGAAGCATTTGTGTTGGGCCTGTATAGAAGTTACGCAAACAATCTCATCATTTCTTGGTGGTCCAGCAAAGGAAGACCAATGCATCATGCCCCTGATACCTTCTTGATTGCCAGATTACCACATCCCACTCAGAGGTCACAGCTTGCACTCTTTCTGATTAAATTGCCTGACATGTATGAGTTAGAGTCTTTACGAGTCATTTGTTTCTAAGCATGTGCGTTTTATTTGTTCCTCATCATTTGCTGCCGATCATTATGCAATTGATTATCTAAACGCCTAATCAGTTGGGTTTCAACAATTTGCAATGGCCTATCAATCGTGTCTGTGAAAAGTTAACAATCCTGTTTAAATCTTAGTAGGGTTTGGGTTTGAATAGCTTTTATTCAGCAAAAGACTGTTCAGATTCTATTTTGGGCTGAAAAAAATATAGCACAGCCAATATACACCTCCTCACCTATGATAGTTTTTAATTAAGCCATGTACACTTACATTAAACAATAAAAAATGTTGGTCACAGCTTCTTGTTACGCTATGAGAGTGTCACACTTCTGATTCACAGTAAGATCAGACGGAGTAGAGTTTGAAGAACGTATGTCTGGACAAATGTTCAAAAACTAGCCAAAGCATTCAAAGAATATTGTTACCCACTTTTGGAAGATTGTTGGGCAATTTAAAGATTCATATTATTATGTTTGTGCCAAGTTTGGGTAAAATTTGAACATGCAAGCTTTCAGCTGAATTTGATTTTCTTTAAAGTTAATTGAGAACTATAGGCTGTTGTGAAACCTAGTGGATCCAAAGCAACATAGATGAAAGAAAATCACTTTGCTGTAATTATCAAATCTACCCCTAGATTTGATTCGTAAACTCTTGAGAAGAAAAACTCTTTTCTCTTTCTGTTTGTATATAACACAGCCCAGGTTCACAACTAGACTTGTAGATACAACTGCAACAGAAACACAGAGATACTACTGAAGCCAAGATGGATAAATACAATACAGCAGAAAGACCAGAAACAGAGTAATACATCCACCCTGAACCCAGCTGAGCAGGGGTTGGGTTTTTTCCCCAGTTTTTATTGTATCACACCTCTTGACGTCACGCTGTTAATCCAGCAGCTTTTGTCATGCACCGCTAGCAAGGATAAGCAGAATTGTGGAGAACCTTCTGATTAATTTTCAAAGGGAGAATGTTACACACTCCCATGCTACATATGACTTCCCTTAAATTCCTGCTCAAGGATAGACAGTCGGGTTTTGTGGATTTTTTTCCCTCAAACCCACCTCCTTTTCACTTCCCATTGCCATCACAATGCGATGGTCACTGGCATTTTCAGTACCAATTCCACTAGCATTTGCTTCACAGCAACTTCCATTAGAATGGGTTGCAAAGTACTGATGGATTGACTGAGAAAAACTGACTCGTGTCTGAAAAGTAACTAATTAAATTCCGCAATATTGTACTGATTCTACTGATTATTGCAAACTGCCAGTGGGTGACGGGCTCGTGGGAGTTGCCAGATCCCTCTTTAAAGATTCCATCCTTAGCCATATATACAAAGTTGCTCAACCTGATCCAAATATTATTTGCAGTGCCAAGAAAGAAATCCTACTGCTCTTGTACAGAAATCAGAAATGAGCAGTCATGATTCTAGATCAAAAAATATATATATTTCTCCTAAGTTGAGTTTGTGATGAAACACAGGCTTTTATCTGAAGCTTGGGGGAAAAGGGCTATTGTTTCTAGTGCCATCAGTTCATACCTTCTTGTTAACATAGTCATGCCTGCAAATATTGTTCTCCATCTCCTGGGGAGAAGATGAGGGAAAATACTGCTCTGTTTTCTAAAAGATGAATCTGTAGCCTGCGTGGTCTGGAGGGGAAATACTCTACTCGCTCTGCCTGTTCATTAATCCACCAGGCGTCATTACAACTACGTGGAGTCCCAACTAGAGTTTATCGGCTCTGCTCTGTTTGTCAACTTGATGAGTATTTTACACGAACATTCCTAGACGCTGTATTTAGGAAGGACAAGTCCTCCTAAAAACCGTTTGTCTGTACAGCGAACAGAACCTAAATCATATTCTCCCTTAAAAAAAGCATGGTCTGACTCATTGCAACCTTCAAATATAGAATTTTTGAAGGCTGCTTTCATGGTTGCGTGGAAGATAAATAGTTTCTTTGATGTATAGGAGATGACTGGTTTCACTAGATTTTTTAAAGGACAGGATGTAAAAAGTTGACTGAAAACAATAACTTAAGTTTCTGGTGTGGAACAAAACATGCGTTGTTTGGTCTGCCTTAAAACTCTGAAGAGACGCACAGGTATTGAAGCATTGGAATGGTTTATCGACAAGGAAGCAAACAGGAATCAGCTCTGCTGAGATTGCTTGAAGTGCTTGAACATAGTATATCAGTTGCAATATATTGTCTGCATTCTTTAGATATTCCTTGGATATTGCAGGGGAAGAAAAACCCATACAACAGGTTGTTATGGGGTTCCTTGGTGAGAACAGCTTAATGCTTTCACTGGTAAGACTTTAAAACAGCCTTATAATTTTCTAAAGCCTAAACTATTCAGGATAATGTATCCTTTGTCAGATGTCTGCTGCACAGTACGTGTGATTTTGAAAGTTTCAAATAATACAGTTCAACCTTCTCCAATAACAAGACTGAGAGGTTTACAGACCAATCGCGTAGAAATACTAATGCTTCCAATCTTTGAAATAGGACTAGGAGTTTGAAAGGTGCCCAGTTGTCAAGGGCAGTGGTAAAGATCTTTACAATTTTGTAAATACATATATATATATAAAAACACATATTTGAAAATTAAAGATTGTACATGTTCGGAGTAAGCTTCTGGGAGTTTGCTGATATATACAAACCTTTCTACTCCGCATAACATCTTATATCATGTAGATACCAATGAGCCACAATTCACTGTTTCTTCCACCTTATTACAAAGCTGAGAGGCTCTGTCAGTCCAAAGATTACTTCTGTTGCAACTAACTTTCATCACAAGAATCACTGAAATTCAGAATTAGTAGTCTATTTGCAACATAAATGCTCAAGAAGTATGGAAGAAAAAAGCATTGAGAGGCTTACTAAGAGGAGAGGAGCAGAAGGGTGAACAGGGTTGCACGGAGGCATACAGAAAATAAGAGCGAAGCAGGACCAGAAACCTGTGAGAAAGATAACCAAGTGTTACAATGGCATGCAGAATGATTAAAAAAAAAAAGGTAATTATAATAAGAATAGGTGTAGCCTGAAAAAGGTATTGAAAAGGGTGGGAACAGAAGAAGAGAGATCCATTGTCATGACCAGGAAAAAGTATAAACACAGACAGCAGTGGGAACAGTTGCGTTGGGAGAAACCCCAGATTTCTTTTCCTTAGCCTTCATTTTTGTCAGCCAACATCAGTAAATCCCACCATCAAGCTATATTTTTCTTCTTTTTTTCCTAATCATTGGCCATGTGATGGAAAATGACTTCCTACAGCTGTCTGTCACTGAGGCAGTTGAAGTGACAGATGTTTGTTCTATGGATCTGAGGTCTCCCGTCTGTCCAATGACCCACATTGGAACCATTCTGATCCCATGTGATGCAATAGTACACAAAAAACCCTTCAGATATTTCATGATGAAAAACTATTCTACAAGATATTCTCTAAGGCTGCAAATCCAGGCGCTCAAAGCTTACTGAATGCCAAAACCGACAGCTGCCTTTGCATCCAGCCCGCTGGAGTGCTCCCATTATGGTAGTCTCCCAACAAAGTTCCATGACATTTTTCTCACAAGACATTTGCTTCTATTAGCTCATGAGCTGGAAGGAAATCGTTACATAGATTATTATTACATATTTTTTTAACTCATCATTTACTGTGTGGTACTTTAGGACTTACTTCCAGAACAGCAACAAAAACACTATATGAGCTTCCCAACAATCATCTTTAAGACATTTATTCTCATTAAGATTGATTTATTTTATTTGTACCCTCCCTTTCCTTCCTTTTTGCTCTACCGTCTCTTCCTCAGGTCTCTCACGGGTCCTTCAGTGTGGATAAGGAGAAATAATTGCAAGTGGTTGAGTTACTGTGGCCTAATCAGTTACTCAAGTCACGCAAGTGATGTTAACTGAGCCAACAGCCTTTTCTAGTTTACCGAATACATTAAAAAACCCCAAACAACTGTATTATCATAGTGGCTCGTAAAGATAGTATAAGCTAATACACTGCTTGTGGTTGAGAGGAACTTGGTTTATGCAATTTTGTTGCTCAGTTGGTGCTGAATCCTAACTCATTTAGAAAGGAGAATTCAGTGGCTTTAGAGCATCTGTCCGTCGCTCCTCACATGTCAATCTATGATGAAGAACAGGTTAAGGGACACGAGATCTCTCTGCAATTGTTGCCCTCTTCCCTGAATTCCGCAAACATCCATAGCTGGAGTTCAAAAGATCTACCAAGTCGTATGTTCTGAGCTGTAATTTTTTAAAAAATCAGCCAATTACGATGGCAAGATTACATTTTTTAAAACAAAAACAGCAGAGATTTTCCGTAAAAGAAAAAGTATCACTTGGTCAGCTGTTGGGTCACACAAGTTTTGTCATAAATGTATTCCTTTTTTTTATTTTTTCTCAATGGGTTCAGGCATTTCCTCTCTCATCTGGACTTTCTATGGCTCTTGTTTTTGCCACGTGTGATCTCTCCATCTCCCCTGCTGCTGCTGTTGCTCCTCTAACAGCTCTGGCTCTCTGTGCTGCTGAGAAGTGAACCCGAAGCAAGTGCAGAGCCCAAGTCCCTCATCAGGGAGCTCAAACCAGCAGCCCTGAGCAGACCCACACGACTCTGACCCTCTCTGCACCCTCTGCACCCTCACCTTTCTTCCCTTTGGACCGTGAAACTCAGCTTGACTTCCATATCTGGCCTCTCTCCGGGTGACTAACTGATACTTATTACCTTGTTAAAGGAGAAACTCAATGGAAACGAGAGGGAGTTACGCTCTGTGCAGAGTAATAGATTTTTATATCCTATCAACTGAAAACATTTAATGTGTTCAAGAGGGGAGACATGATAACCTGCATCTTGGAATAAAAACATGAAAATGAAACCGCAAGTCTGCTGGCAAGGATTGTTCTAATTAACAAGAGACAGTTCCATATAAATGAAGACTGGCACGTGTAGTGTCTATAAAAACATGCGAAAATAACTTACTGAGGTCTTTACTAGCCTGTTAACGTGACCTCAGTAGCATAGCTGTTGTTTGGAAATAACCTGGAAGTCCAAACGTTTGGCCAAACTCTGGTTCATTCAGTAACATCGTTCTAAGACTCTTAGCAGCATATCTGCCCGTTTTGAAGGTTTTAGTATAAAGTTTAATTGTGTCAATTGAATCAATCTAAGCAAACGGAAAAAAATCTATCCTCAGGGACTGACAGTAAACCATATTATATTAAGTATCTTTCTTCAGTATCTGATCCTTTATACAAAAAAAAAGTGTATCTAACCTTCCAAAAGACCTAACTTTACCAAAAAAAATGTTAGTTTTCTTTTTATCTCCATCATACCAGGAACTAGAGCTTTTTTTCTGAGGAAAGCCAGCCTACAGGTCCAACTCAGAGCCCAAATCCCTGAGCAGGATGTAGAGTCCTAGGAGCAATCAGGCGGTATTGGCAGAACATAAACTTGCTATAAATAATTTAGACTACAAACAGGAATGCTTCTATCAACAGAGTGAGTCTCTAGCTTTTACTGAGATATAAAAGGCAAACACCATAACTCATTTTAACATAAAATTTGGTAAGTTCAGGATAGAAATTGCATAGTATAGTTGTCTCTGATAGAAACAAAGAAGTGGTAGCCTTGATGGAGCCAGAGATCTCTTTTGATCCTGCATGCTTTTTTCTTGATGGCAGGTGAACTGCTACAGGTCTGAATTTTGATTTCTGTAAGGTAACATTAAAACTTCTAATGTTTTTCCAGCAGTTAACCAAGGTGTCCCAGAATGTATCTCCACAGTAATGTTTTCCTTCTCATTTTATTGCTTGGTAGTGTCTTCAGAATCACTGGGAATTGACTGAAAAAGTAGATGTGCCATGGGAATGGAATCCTGGGGTTTATGCTACTCCAGTGCCTTAATCAAGAAATTATTTTTCCTCCAAACACATTGTGGTTTTACTCTTAAAAACCAACTCATTCTTGCTGGTAGAGTAGATGTGTACGAGTCCATCTTTGCATGTTCTCTCTCTAAGATAGTCTGTCTCCAATAAGTACAAAGCCCCACCAGCTGTAAGAATTGAGGACCAAGCTGTAGCACGTGATATTATTCAACAAAACCTTGTTTACCCTGAGTAAAAAAGATTTTAAGGAATAGAAGATTCTATTATGTGCACAAATAGTTAAGCTTATTTGCATTGGCCTCACAGAAAGAGTGCATGGGTTTGCTCGAAGTACAAGCTGGGGTCTCTTCTAGTTATTTTAGATACTATGTCCTTTGTGCACCTATCAAAAATTTCAGTGCCTTTTCCAGCTCCCAGAAGCTGTGCACTTCGAGAGGTTTTTTCAAAGCAAAGAATACCTTACAGATAAACAGATAAAGCAGGACCCAAGCAATTTCTGTTTTTCTTTGTGATACCATTGAATTTAAAGCAGCTCAAGGCTTTTACTTGTATGAAAAGCTTTTGAACTGAGTGTAAATTCATTCTTATTTTGTAGATCTTGAGCAGTTTTGTGTAGGGACTTTAACAATGAGATTTGCATCAGCTGCTTTCACACATCATCTAAATGTGTTGGTGCCTTCGCACAAGCTGATCTGTTAGGCTTTGAAACCTCCAGTTTAGGAATCTGAAGACGACAGTTTTATTCCAGATATCTTGGGATCTCTCTTTCTTGACACTAGAAGAAGCCTACATGACTAAATTATAGTAGATTCTGAAGTTTATCCACCTAAAGTCAGAGGAATGCCAGAGGCTACCGAAGGCAGACCAGTTACTTTAATTCATGTATTTTTTTAGAGCAAATCACTGGTTTTTACTTTGTCACCTGTGAAACACTGGAGCTTTTTCGGGGTCTATGACAGGTTAAGAAGAAAATCAAGCCGCATGTCTGGAAACTCATACAAGGAACTACAACTTCCTTGGGAAATGTTTGAGCATTCAAAATCTGAAAAAGTGTAATACCATCTATAGTGCCCAGACACCAAGCCTTAGTGTCACTAATCTGGCAAATGAGTCAGCCATTTACTATTTGCTTTCCAATGTCTGTCTTTTTAAAATATCACAGAAAGACTTGACAGAAATCCAAAATATTTGACAGCAGGAAGCATAAATACATGTTCTTGTTGGTTTTCTTTGAAGTCTTTTTCACATTTTAAAGTGGAAAACTCCTTACTGTTATGCCCCATCTAAAATAGCTAGTGGTCTTTCAGAGTTCTTTGCTCTTAATTAATTTTCTGAAAGATATCATCATTGATTTGCTCTTTGTGACACAAGTATAAAATTATTTAATTTGACTGGTGGCTGAGAAGAGAACATGGAGGCATTTCACAAGTCAAAGCTTTTCTATTTGATTCAGAAGATACCATTTGTAGCTCTTACCTTGAAACAACAAAATACTTAAAATTCAAAACTCATGTGCTTCAGAATGGGTTTGAGAATTCATTTCGTTACCGTCTTCGATTCTTGTTGTTAAAGCAATCTAGGAATTGAGAAACGCATTAGCTTAACCCGAGGGAAATGGATATATATGCTAAAAGAAAGCAGAAGGTTAGAGAGATAATGAATTCACTAAAGGGCATATTTTTTCAACTATATCTCAAAAGTTATTTGATACTTTGAGAAAGTAACCCTTACCGTTGGTCCAGCTCACAGATTAAACTGGCCAACAGACCAGTTTATTTTATGTGTAAACCTGTCAGTCATCCGCTTTCTGGTACGTGCTTTGTAACAGAACAAAAGGGGACTCGAAACAACAGTTTAATACTATTTTATCTCTGCTAGTTGTCATACAGCTGGGAACATGGGAAAAGTAAGGCACTGATAGTCTACATTATTTTTTAAAGACTGTTGTGCTTGTGACACCAAGAACTTGATCATTAATTTTTAACACTATACCGGAGTTGGAATCATACTACAACTTTCATTCAAAGGACCTAATAATACACGTTAGATTTGGTGTTGAAAATTGGTCATGGCCCTTCTTTTTATCTGTTGGATGTCACTGAAGACAAGATTAAATAAGAAAAAAAACCTCAAAAAACCAAAAACCCACCTTCAGTTTGATTGTGTAAGGTGCTAAATTTGAATTTCTTTGGTATTTTACGTCCTTTCAGATTTTCAGTATGTATATGACTTGGTTATTTGCCTGTAATGACACCCTCAGTCATATTTGTCTCTATATTGATCAACTTTTACTATATATAATGTACCAGAAGTTTAGATTATACTGGTAGGCATCTTTTACACGTTTTGGTCTGGAAACACAGAATGCAGTGGCACCACAGTAAACAATTAAAGCCCTGGCCTGGCCTGTTAGGAAATGGCCCGTATTTAGGGAACATTTCTTCTGAACCAGAAGATAAATCTTTGATTTCAGGTCAGCTTGAGGGTTCCCAAAGTTGTGGTGAAAGAGCACCTATAGCGAAGTGTTAAAGCATTCTTTCTAAATTCCTACTCACACATTTATTCTAAATATCTACACACACTGAAAAAAAAAGAGGATTATGTCCTAAAAAGGTGTTTTTTCCATATGATTAAAAAGCACTGGGTTCTGGCATTAGGCTTACAGAATTTGAAGGAGTCATATTTGAGGCAAGTTAACTGACTAAGCTTTGTAATACATGTTCTACCCAACATCAGTTTAGACATTTGGGGTTTTTTTTAATTGCCTTTAATTTAATAAGCCATCACCTGAAATCAATAAATATTTATAAAGATGATGTGAATTTTCAGGAAACATGAAATAGTGTTGGTTTGACGTGCATTCAAATAGTGCTTTTTTTTTAAATAAAACTGCAAGATTTTATTTAATACCTATGTAAGATCTGTTAATGGAACAAATAACTTTCTGCGATGTGGTTCATTCAGATTTGTGTGGCTCTCTTCTGGCATGTTTTACAGAATAATCTTTCTCACTCTGTGACTTTCCTTCCAATCTCTGTGTTACTAAGCACTATTTATTTCAAAGCTCTCAGCATTCAACAGTAAAGTCATTTGCTTTGGTGAGGACATGTTTTCCTTTAATTTCATCATCAGTTTCTGCTTGTGATAAAAATCAGCCCAGCATTTTTGGGAATAAAGTTTTGCAGATATCTGGTGAAATCCTGGCCTAGAGAAATCAAGGGAAAATTCACTTTAACTTAAACCAGAAGAGAATTTCATCTATTGAGTTTCAGACTAAGAACATCTATTGCCATAGCCGTAACCTAGTCATACCTCAAATAAACGATGTAATTTTAGCAATTCCACACGAGGTGTGTATAGAATTAAAGCATATATTTTAAAAATATGTCCAGTTTTGATGTAAATACTTCAAGTGACAGAATCACATCCCTCGATAAACTATTCAAGTGGTTAGTTACTGTCATTGTTGAAATACGTGCTTTTGCTTGAATCTGGCAAGCTTCAGTTTTTACCCACTGAATCCTGATATCCCTTTATCTAGTGGATTAAAGAGCAGTGTAGGAACAGACAAGTGGTCAAGGGCATTAGTTTCCTTCCCCCTACTTTACAGGCATTGAGTGTTGTCCATTAGTACTGGCAGGATATATTGTAACAGAGCTAGTTAAGTTTCTTCTGTCAGATACTTCCTACAAAGTTGTGTGAGGTCCTAATCATAGAGTCACAGAATGGTTTGGGTTGGAAGGGACCTTAAATATCATCTAGTTCCAACACCCCTGCCATGGGCAGGGACACCATCTGCTAGACCAAGTTGCTCAAAGCCCCATCCAGCCTGGCCTTGAACACTTCCAGGGATGGGGCATCCACAGCTTCTCTGGGCAACTTGTTCCAGTGACTCACCACCCTCAGAGGGAAGAATTTCTTCCTTCGATCTCATCTAAATCTACCCTCTTTCAGCTTAAAGCCATTACCCCTTGTCCTGTCATGACATGCTCTTGTCAAAAGTCCCTCTCCAGCTTTCTTGTAGGCCCCCTTTAGGTACTGGAAGGCTGCTAGAAGGTGTCCCCGGAGCCTTCTCTTCTCCAGGCTGAACAACCCCAACTCTCTCAGCCTGTCTCCATAGCAGAGCTGCTCCAGCCCTCTGAGTATTTTTGTTGCCTCCTCTGGACTCACTCCAACACATCCATGTCCCTCTTGTGCGTGAGACCCCACGCAGCACTCCATGTGGGGTCTCACAAGAGCAAAGGGGCAGAATCCCCTCCCTTGACCTTCTGGCCACGCTGCTTTTAATGCAGCCCAGGATACATTTGGCTTTCTGGGCTCTAAGTGCAAGTGCAGCCCAGAAATCTAATCTGAAGGAGGCTTGTGCTATAAATTCTGTTAGCCTGTATGCCATAGTTAAAGGCAGAGATGCTCCAAGGTCGCAATTTCTTTTTTTACCAAGGAATTTTTCTACTGTACTTTCACTAACCTTGGATGGTCCTGCCACTACAGCAGTCTCTCCCACTACAAAAGACTGTCTGTGTCTTTCTACCTCCTGTCTAGAGCTCCCTGTGGCGCCTTTAAAATTTTTTCCTTTTGAAAATCCTTCTTTGAACCCTTAAACTCTTCACATATCTCCTCAATCCCTCTATCCTACTTGAAGTAGTCCCTTCTTTTCAGGCAGGTAAGAAAAATTTAGTATTCCTGGCTTGTTTCAGCTGCAGCAAATGACCAGTTAAGATTTAGTGACCAGCTATTGCCACTAGTTTGACAATAACATAGCACAGCCATTATGAGCAGTATTTGGCACGTACTCACGTAGATGTATCCAAGATTATAATAGGCCCATATTAGCAGCTTCAGAACACTGACCAGAATGCATTAATGTGCAGTCAGAGCTCTCAATTCATCATGGTGGGGCAGAAACAGGAATTTTTTCCCCTGTTCTATGACGCATGGTTGGGTGAATATATCTGAGATTTTTCCAGAACAACAGCCATTCCAATTCTCTTGCAAAACTTGTCCCAGCTTTATAGCTGCAGTGACTTGGAGATGTAAATCCTACAGCCCTGTAAAAAAATACACTCTGTGTTTTGCTTTGGAGGACATATTACAATAGATTGAGAGAATTGGATTTGTTTTGCCTTAAGAATGTAAGAAAGACTAGCAAGAGATCATACTGCTGTCTTCAACTACCTGATGGGAGAATATAGAAGTGACAGAGCCAGACTCTTCTTGGATGAGCACAGGGAAAAGACAAGGGACAACAGACACAAATTAAAATCCAGGACATTCCAATTGAATACGAGGAAAAGATTTTTCTCCGTGACAGGCTGCCAAATCTCCATCCTTTGAGATATTCAAAGCTCAATTAGACAAGGTCATGTGCAGCATTTGGACTTGCTTTCAAGGAGGTTGAAGCAGACACCTTCACAGGTCCCTTACAAACCCCATTATTCTGTGATTCCGTGATAATCTTTTTCGGAATTCATTTTCCTATGTCATTATTTCTTTTGCATGGTCTTTCTGTATTCTAGAGTAGATACAGCGTTTTAAAAAAGAAGACACCCCTGTGACTGTTGGTGGTGTGAAAAGTGCTTGGCGGGCGGCACAAGGCGCTGCCGTTCTGTCTGCCTGCAGATGGGCTTGTCGTAGGTCCCAGTTCCCACACCTCCCTCACCTGTAGCAGGCTGCCACGCAAAGTGGTGTATACTTACTTCAGGCTGAATATTCATTAGAAATCGAAATGTAAAAGATAATCTCTTTGCATTGCCCATTAATACATGATTTAGTTAATACGTATTAATCTATTGACGGCAAAGCATCTTTGTAGGATTCTGGTTTCCCTCTAGTTCTCTCTATTGAAAGACTCCCAATCTGAACTCACTGAACCAGCCTACCAATGAACCAACCAGACGAATTTTTTTTGACCTTTTCATTCTCTTGTTTAGTGTTGTGCCGAAGAGCTTTACAGAATATTTTAATCAAATACAGAAGCTTGTATAACTCTTAAGATTGATAGTTTGCGTTTTCCAATACTGTAAGTGCCATTGTGTTAACAAACATTGAAATGTTAATTACAAGAATACATTACGTGACACAGACCTTAAATATATATTTCACTGAATAAAAATGTAGAGGTTTTCCAGAATTCTGAAGCACGGGACAAAAAGAGTGGGCAATAAATAACCACACACAATAATCACAAGGCAGCATTTTTCATAGATTCATAGATTTTAGGCACAAAAGGGACCAATATCATCATCTCAGCTGCCCTGAAGCTTAAGAGGCTTCAAATTTCACCTGCTGACACTTGCAGAGAACCAACAACTAGTTGTTCAAGTAAGACATACATATATTTTCAAATAAGACCATATTTTCTCTTCAGGCAGGCATTATTCAAAACCAGGCATTATTTCAAAACTTCACATGATAGAGAATCAGCCATATCCCTAGGTAGATTCTTCCAGTGGTTAATTATTTTCACAATAAGAATGCAGAGGGTTGTTTCACGCTTGGATGTTTGTAGCAAACCAATGAAGGGCTTTTCATAGGCACTTGTCCCAAAATGGAAAATGAAGTAATACTGTCTAACTGCCCTTTACTGCATAGCCCCATCATCCAGGCACTCACCTGGGAACGGGAGATCAAGGTTTAATATTCTCATCTTGCTGAGAGTTCTCTGTTCATACAGTGAAGGCTATTTTACTATAGGGCATTCACAGTCTTTCCAGTCGGTGCTGTTTGTTAAGCCAATGTGAGAGAACAAGGGAAAATAACTCCATTAATTAGGAATTAGGAACTAATCTAGAATGCCAGGATTTAAATCCTAATTTCAAAGAATATGTAAGCACTGTGAAAGCAAGTGAAGCGCTGTCAGGGGGATAACTTCAGAGAAGGGCATAGCATAATTGCACATTGCAAGTTAACCGGGATACACTTGTGAGTAATGCGAGATCTGGGATTGAATCTCCACAGGTAGAGAAGAAAATTGAATTACCTGCCCTATCTCTTGTTCGAGTGCCTGAAACAGTGGATTACTGACTAAAAGACAGGTGGTGTTTCTTCCTTACATGTGTCCAGTTGGTGCCCCCAGAATTTAAACTAGGTCCAGATTGCAAATTTCACTCAAAACTAGTTGACTTCTTTTTGCAGGTAGTGAAAGTAAGAGCTATTTTTCATCTTTCTATACTGAAATATGGAAGCTCTCAACATGAAGCAGAAATTACAGTAAACGCATCTATTCGGCTGAAATTTAGACCAGGTTTGGTAAAGAGTATTAAAAAGTCACGTAAAGCAGATAAAACTTTGGTGATAACATGGTCTGGGAATGATTCTTGCTGTGTGTTATTAGTCAAGTCTGACATAATAGATTTCAGTGTGAGTCCATGCTTTTCCTTTTTCTCTCACTGATTTAATTTTAGCACAGTCCATTCCATTTCAATTTCCTGCATGTATGAGGCAAAGGCATTCTTTGCACTCAGTCTTGAAAGTGCAGATGTATTAACTGTTTCTGAATTGATACAGGTCTCAAAGCTCAAATATAAATTGTGCTGATCATTTAAGAGAAACCCCACATAAACTGAGTATATAGTTCTTACTTATATATATGACAGAAGGAGAAGAACTTAAACACAGCTCTGTCTTTCAGAAATTTGCCTGTTTTCAACATGTATTGGATCTGTAAAACAGAGGGTGAGCTGCGCTATTTCTATTTACCAATCTTTTGTAATTAACATGAATGTACATTAAAAGTTCAATATACATTCTTGTATTTGAAAATAAAATATGTTTTCCAACACAATTCATATGTCCTATGAGACTAGAGGAGTATATGTTTAATGGGCTGAAACGACAATATATAGTAAGAATAAATAACACAATCTGCTTTGCCTTACTGTTGTATAAGCTATTCAAAACTTAACAGAAGTGTTCTGGACTGAATAAGCTTTCAGCAGTGCACTGTGCGTGGAATTCATAATCAAGAAGGATTTCAAAGTTGTATAGAAACAAAATAAAATATCTGTGATCCATGAAGATATGTTAGATACTGAAGTTACCCAAAATTTGACCTAACATATATAGATGCACACACACATAACCCTCTCTCTCTATATATGTGCATATGTATACCATATATATATAGCAAAGTCCAACTGAATGTAATAAGACTGATTATCTTTCTTACCCTAACCACTTTATAGAATATGCTAATGGAGATCGTAGCTCTGCCCTAGGATTCTGAAAGGTTTTCCTAAAAAAGAAAATATGCTTGAGGTTTTTAGAGTACATTTTCCAGAGCCTTAGTACATTTTGAAAGGGGCCAATTGCTTTTTTCTGCAATAAGGTCCTGATGTCATCAGAAAAAGGAAAAGACAGACGATGAGCCACAGGTCATTGTACAGTGAAAAACCCTAAAATGTGGACTCCTCTTAATAAGAAAACAAAGAAAATACATTCTTTGTTTTTCACTTAAAACTCTCACGGTGTTCTCTCTTCTAATGCCAAATATAATACCAGTTGTAATTATTTATTTCCTCTGACCTTTTCACTAGTATTTAGTGACATTATCATTTTGACACATCAGGGCAGGATAATTGCAAAATTAGTTGGTTTTTTACAAACAAGAACAATCTTAAATGAATTTAACCAAAGCAAGAGAGCTGTGTTTAGAACTGCGGTGACAGAGACTGACAGGGAAGTTTCTTGCCTTGAGTGAAGACCCAACTGTAACAAGGAGGCATGTTTGCACATGAAAGAAGCTAGACAATTAGTTTCAATGGTTCTAAATTATTATACAGCCGCGAGGGAAGCGGAACAAATATATAAGGATTTGTTCCGTTAAATTGTAAGGTTGATCCTTATTCCTAATATATGATAGACCTAGTTGTTAGGTCTATCATATATTCTCTTCCTATCTGTTTGCAAACCAGTGACTATATTGCTCTACACAGGTGGAAGCGTGTATGTGATGCATCAACAAAAAGCACAGCATAATCAGGGCTTGCCCCCAAAAAGTTTGCAATAAAAGCTCCAGTGACCTTTAATGAGTATATCCGTTCTGGTTAAACTTCCAATATGAAGGATTTCACATTATGGAAGACTGAGCAGTTCTATCACTTTGCACAGGAAAGTATTATCTACCAAAAAATCATACAGAGTTTGAGTGAAATACACCCTCGACCTCCTATTGTGTCCTTGGTGTGGGTGGGGGGATGCTTAGTGCGAGTAAGTACAGTGGTGAACTTCTTTACAGTGGTTAAACTTATTTAAAGCAAGTGGATATCAAAGCCGTGTTGACATTTGCTCCCATGTAACTGGGAGATATTTGCAGATAGCGACCTGAAACCACAAGTGGATTAATTTCCTATCCCTTCGTAATTCTTTTTCCCTGACATAATATGCAATGCTCCAAGTTACTTAGCCCAGTCAGCCTACATCTGATTTGCATTTAATAAAGTTTATTGTGAGTAATTATTTCTGTGTATACTCCATCAAACATACTTTATTTCAATATCAATATATCCTCAATTAATTTTTTCACAAAGTACCCACCTTACACAATTTATATTTATATAGAAATGCTAAAATAAATACATTTTTAAATAAAAATACCTTATCTGATCAGTAAATTAAACCTAACTGCAACTCAGAAAAACCTGTCTGATCAACTGATAACATTATTACTGCATCAACGCCCCAATTTCTCTACAGAGTCTCTCACTGTAGATTGCTGTGCAGATAAATCACGTCTTTGAAAAATAAAACAGCACACAGCAACACTAGAATGTTGTAAACAAAGGAAGCTGTGATGGTCATTAACTCTTACAACATTTAAGATTTAAAAAACAGCAAAAAATTGCAATGTTTTTTCTTTTTTTGCTTAGTTCAAAACTTGATGGCCTTTTCATTTTTTAAAATTTGAAATATGTTTTTAAATATTACTGAAACTGAGTTTCTTACTACATTAAATATCTTAATAATTGCTCTGTAACTTAAAAATCTATAATAATTATAGTGAAAAAAATCATGTCCAAATAAAGGTTATTTTTCATTCCCAGATTTTCAGCTGGTACTATTAGCTGTCACTTACTTCTTGGTCAAACACACCTCAGCAATGCAAACCCTCAAATCTTTACATGCATGTTATAGTCATGTGCAGCCAAGAGCAACTTTTATATGTGGGCTCTTTATGAGAACATGTATCACTTTAAGTCACACTCAGGCAATTATCTTCAGCAGTGCATAGTTTGCAGCAAGTCCTACTCTCTTTTCAATCCTCAGTCTACTGAATCTGTCCTTCTCATGCTTTTTCATGTTATAGAATCATAGAATCACAGAATTGTTTAGGTTGGAAAAGACCTTTAAGATCATCGAGTCCAACTGTTAACCCAGAAACACCAAGTCCACCACTAAACCATGTCCCCAAGCGCCACATCTACCCATCTTTTAAATACCTTCAGCGATGGTGACTCCACCACTGCCCTGGGCAGCCTGTTCCAATGCCTGACAACCCTTTCGGGGAAGAAATTTTTACCAATGTCCAATCTGAACCTCCCCTGGCGCAACTTGAGGCCGTTTCCTCTTGTCCTATCGCCTGTTACTTGGGAGAAGAGACCGACCCCACCTGGCTCCAACCTCCTTTCAGGGAGTTGCAGAGAGCGAGAAGGTCTCCCCTCAGCCTCCTTTTCTCCAGACTAAACATCCCCAGGTCCCTCAGCCGCTCCTCACAGCACTTGTGCTCCAGACCCTTCCCCAGCTCCGTTGCCCGTCTCTGGACACACTCCAGCCCCTCAATGTCTTTCTTGCCCTTCTTCGTTGCCCTTTGTTATGTAAAATACAAAAGACAAATATTATAATGGCTGTATTATAATCGCTCAGCGTATAGCTCAGATGTCACCACATACCTCTATATACCTCCATCCTACAAAGTACTTAGTAATTCATATTTTATGTGAGTTGAGACAAAAATTACCTTTTATTTGGCTGTGTCTAGTGATACTAAGGCTATATGACTATGAAAATAAGTATCACCCTACTGACAGATATACTATTTATATTTAGTGCAGAGACCTCTGAAAAAAAATTACAGTTTTTAAAACTCCTGGAATAATTAATCCTGCTGGTCCATCATCCTAAAATGTTGAAGGGATGAATTATTTGATCTAGTATCACTTGCATCAACGTTGAATGGAAACCTTTTCTGTTCATCTTCTCCTGGGCTTCAGAATGGGCACACGGTTTTCATCACAAGCTGCCTCATAAATAAGGAATCTCAGTTATCAAAATCTCTCAGGCATGTTGCACCATCTGCCTCATCTTGTTGAAACATCCCATACCATGGTATGTTCAAAGAACATCAGCACCCATTCAAAACTTCAAAATGTTGCACAGCTTTGTGATTTCATTCTTAAAGGTAGCCAGAATTTATTGTCCTATCGCTGCTGCATTTTGCCAAATGACAGTTTTATCATTCTCATGATTTGGCACAACCATTAAAGAGTAAAGCCCCCACAGAGGTTCATAACAGACTTTTTTCATTCAAGCATCGTGCAGCGACTGCTTTCCCCTTTTCACGAACAGCTGGGTCCTGTAACCTGTGATCATGGCCCAAGCATGACAGCATGGGCATCCCTGACTGATTACCTTCTTGGAGCACAGAAGTAACCACCCCTGGCGCAGAGAGTGATTATATTTGCTGGGCTTGTTCAGCAACATGTTACATCATGATCGTACCATGAACTTCTCCACTTGCCTTTCTTACCTGTCTGAAATGCTTGGCAATTTTAGGCAATTTTGCCTAATGCCTTAGAAGTTACAGAAGCTTGCAGTCATTTAGAATCACAGAATCACAGAATCATAGAATCATTTAGGTTGGAAAAGACCTTTAAGACCATCGAGTCCAACCGTTAACCCAGCACTGCCAAGTCCACCACTAAACCATGTCCCCAAGCTCTGCATCTACACGTCTTTTAAATACCTCCAGGGATGGTGCCTCAACCACTTCCCTGGGCAGCCTGTTCCAGTGCTTGACAACCCTTTCGGGGAAGAAATGTTTCCTAATATCCAATCTAAACCTCCCCTGGCGCAACTTGAGGCCATTTCCTCTTGTTCTATCGCCTGTTCCTTGGGAGAAGAGACCGACCCCCACCTGGCTCCAACCTCCTTTCAGGGAGTTGCAGAGAGCGAGAAGGTCTCCCCTCAGCCTCCTTTTCTCCAGGCCAAACCCCCCCAGGTCCCTCAGCCGCTCCTCACAGCACTTGTGTTCCAGACCCTTCCCCAGCTCCGTTGCCCGTCTCTGGACACACTCCAGCCCCTCAATGTCTGTCTTGGAGTGAGGGGCCCAGAACTGCACCCAGCACTCGAGGTGCGGCCTCACCAGGGCTGAGTACAGGGGGACAATCACCTCCCTACTCCTGCTGGCCACACTATTTCTGATACAGGCCAGGATGCCGTTGGCCTTCTTGGCCACCTGGGCACACTGCTGGCTCATCTTCAGCCGACTGTCGACCAACCCCCCAGGCCCTTTTCCGCCGGGCACTTTCCAGCTTTCAGATTGGTGTTTGATTCCTTCAAACACCAATCCCAAATGTAATTATAATTCAGTGGCGGAGCAGGCCACCAGTCTGCATACACTGAAAATCTCGGTTAGCCTTGGTGAACTTCCATTGGTATCACCTTGTTTGAAAATGCTTTTGTGAAGCCAGTTGCTGCAGCCCAGGAACGATTTGCCAGTTAAGACATTAACCCACACATCAGTTGGAAGGAGAGAGAAAAATACAGGGCTTGGCGGTATTATCTGTGTGAACAGGTACTGAACAAGCCTCAGGTCTTCACCAACAGTGCTTCGCAGTAAAGTGCAAACTGGACATTATGGAGTTAAGGTTGGAAAGTTGCACAAAACCTAAAGGCAACATAAAGCTGCAGAAAATGGCTTGACCAAAATGGCTGAGACATGAGGCAGAAACCGTTCAGCAAATTGGAAATTGTGAGTCATTAATGATGCATATTGTTCAATTTACAAATTAAATTAATTGTGTTAAAAGTTCATGGTTGTGAGTCAAGTAATTTTTCAGAGTACGCATCATATTTAGAACCATTAAGGAATTTCTATGGATGGAAAGTGAGCTGTTATTTGATGATTATGTCTCTTTCCTAAGAACCCTAAATTAAATTTTTAAAATGTCAGGCAAATTACCCGTGTGTGCATTTCTGAGGCACAAAAACCTTTTAAGGATGTTATTTCTTCATCTGGTAAGACCCGCTATGCCTGAATATACACAGCACAGTACAGCATCTGGCCTTTTAAGCATTAAAAGCTTCTGAAACTTCTCAGAGGATAAAGTCATTATGAGGTGTATTTTAAAATTAATCCAATAAATTAAGCAAGAGCTTATTCAATTCAATTTACATTTACGTTTTTTTCTGGTCCATAGCTATGAAAGAAAAAAAAATAACATTACTTTTGTTCCCTGTTCATTAACTACTGCACTGCAAGTGTCTAGAAGGCAAGTATGTAACTTATTCCCTTAACAGCTTTATTTCTTTCCAGGCGTTCATTTGTTGGTTTGGTTTTGTTGGGGATTTTTTATAGCAATTTAATTTTTGCAGACCAGTACAAAGGGAATATATTCTTTGAACGTTTTAGTGCTTTGCTCATGTATTTACATTTTCTGCATGTAGAAAATATAATACATGATGAAAGATCTTACTTGAGAGAAATGCATAGTGGTGGGTTCTTGTTTTGGTTTACATTTCACGCTGTAGTCCTGGTTGTATCAGCTCCTTTTAGATGACGCGATGGTTTCAGTTTAGAAGACAGATTTTCATCTGGAAGCTGAAGAAAGCTTTCTCTCAAAGTTCATCATCTTATTTCTGCTTAGACAGTGAAAATAGCTGCCAGAGGAGTTTGTGAAATTGCTTTCACTGGAAGTATTCAGAACAAAACTCAATGTTAAACTGGGGAAGTTTGCGCAGAAAGAAATCGGTTATTTGATTAAGTGGCAGACGCCCAGGGAGACGCAGGAAGATTTCTCACAAGGGTACGGCACACAGTTCACCGCGGCTGGTGTTTCTTTGTAATCCCCAAGTCACAGTCCCTGTGGAAATCCTCTGGTACAGAAAGGCAGCGCTGCCTTTTCTGGTTTGAAATCTGACTCTATTCTAACTTCACTGATGGTTCCTCACTCTTCCCTGGCCGTGTAAACAGGAGACAGAGTGTAGGTTTTTATAAACAACAGGAGTAAAATCAACTTTCCGTGATAAAAAAAAAAAGAGATACTGCAAGCATCCCAGTGTGAAGAGTCCTGAGGCAACTGCCAGAGGAGCAAGGTGGAACAAGAAGGACCTTTATGGTCAGTTTTAGACACAGTCAGGATGAATTGCCTTTGAAATTCATTAAAACCTTTCAAAAGTAGACACTTCCATGAAGCTAGTCAAGTTTCCTGAGCCTCCAGGAAACCCTCTGCCGATGGTACCCAACATCCGTGGGCCTATGGGCACCGACGTTTAGCAAAAACCGCCCTGCAAGAAACACTGTACTTTAATGCCCCTCAGTGGCTTTTTTTTTTTTTTTTTAAATAAAAAGCTCTTTGACCGTCCTGTGACTATGAGCAGCATCGGCCCACAAGCCATGAGACGATAACATCCGATTCTTCACTACAAAGCTGGCGTTTCTGTCCGTGTGCTAAGTGACTGTTACTCCAAAGCAAAGATTTCTGTTTTGCGGGAGTGACTCGCAGAAAACAGTTGGGTGGAAGACTATAAATACTCATTCTGAAAATGCCAGAATACGTCTGTCTCACCGGCCTGTTTCAAAATTAAATCTTGCTGCTTGTATCAAAGAATGGAGCCCAGGATACTGGGTAATGAAAGCTGCCCTCCCCTTTGCTCGGAAACAGAGCTGAGCAGTCACTGCTGTCGTGCCATTCTGGCATGGAAATTTAAAACCAAGCTGCTTCACCTTAAACACATCTTAGGAATCTTTCATGTCAAAAATCACACCAGCATGTGCTAAAATATGGTGGTATTAGCTGTCACTGCATGAATAGGGTGCTAGGGTGCTATTTTTGATTCAGTCTGGCGAGCGAAAAAGACAGATACTGAGTTAATAATCAGTTCCAGGATTAAACACACCTCTTTCTTCTCTTCATGCTGGATGGCACGTTCATGTTTTATAAATTCCTACATCTAGATCTGAGGAGGTGTGGAATTTTTTATTTTCACCCATGTCTGTGGTGAGTAAATTAAGGGGAAGATAAAAACATTTATTTTTCCTCTTTTACTTCAAGAAATAATTGATTCATTCAAAAAGAAACAGCTAGAGGCAGATTTTAACTGTAACTACTTCAAAAATTGAAATAACAATTAAACTGTTTAGCTTGGTGTATGTATTCTGGGTGGCTTGTGCTTTTCACGCATCCACAGGTACATTTTTACGAGTGTTCTTACAGATGATAATTCTTTCCACAGAACTTAGTATTATATTAGTATTGACTAGTAGCAAATGGAATACAGTATGGAAGCAGCATGCAGATTGCTGCCAAACAGATAATTCCTCTCTCCGCTACAGGATAATAATGAAAAAATAAAGATAAATTTCTATAGAGTAGTGCATGACTTGGTGCTCCCAAGCTTTATTGATGTCATTTGGATAGGAGAAAAACAGAGGAGGGTCAGGATATGTGGCAACTCACTGGAGTTCCCTGCTCTGCAACGGATTTTCTGGGTGACCTTGGCACGTCATTAAGCATGTTTGGTCTCACGCGTGCGGTACGGTGGGAGCAGCCTTGAGGCCAGCTGTGCAGTAACACAGCTCGTACAGTCACCTTCTGTCTTATTAATATTGCCTGGAGGGAATACAAACACTACAAAGGTGCGTGACAGTATTTTTCTTGTTGCTCTACACACACTCTCAATACCTTGTTTTCCCAGAATCAGGATGAAATTTTCAGGAATCAGAATTTGGGAGCCCACCCATTTTTAAAAATGGAACATGCATATACAAAGAAAAGTGTCACAGTATTTCGGTGATCAGTGGTTTAAATGAAAGTGCTTAGTGGCGTTTGAGATGCCCTGAGGTACCCTGTCTGATCTCCAGCTGCCGCTCCAGAAAGACAGAGGAATCATAGAATCCCAGAAGGGTTTGGGTGGAAAGGGACCTTTCAAGCCCATCTAGTCCAACCCCCTGCCATGAGCAGGGACATCCTCAACTAGATCAGGTTGCCCAGAGCCCCGTCCAGCCTGACCTGGAATGTTTCCAGGGATGGGGCATCTCCCACCTCTCTGGGCAACCTGTGCCAGTGCCTCACCACCCTCAGTGTGAAAAACTTCTTCCTTGTGTCTAGTCTGTATCTCCCCTCCTTTAGTTTAAAACCATCACCCCTTGTCCTGTCACTACAGGCCCTTGTCAAAAGTCCCTCTCCAGCTTTCTTGCAGGCCCCCTTTAGCTACTGGAAGGCCACAATAAGGTCTCCCCGGAGCCTTCTCTTCTCCAGGCTGAACAAGCCTGACTCTCTCAGCCTGTCCCCATAGCACAGGTGCTCCAGCCCTCGCATCAGTTTTGTGGCCTCCTCTGGACCCGCTCCACCAGGTCCATGTCCTTCTTGTACTGAATCATGTCAGCTCACACCAGACAGCTCCACTTGGAAATCTCAGATTCCCGACAAAATCTTCAGTGACCCTACCAGCCATTAAGTGGGTAACGGAATTTAACCTTAAGATTTCTCTTTTGACTTTAGGAACTTAAACCAGTTGCTGAGAAAAGTCCTTTAAAATGTCAGTGTCATATTTGTCAACTCCACTTAGGTGGACATAGGGGAACTTAATTGGAATTAAACATCTGTTTAAGCAACTGAGTTGCACGACAGCTTTATAAAATTTAAAAAGTGGGATTCAGCTTGCTGAATACAGGAATCTACAAGTGGGCGCAGTATGTGGGTTGAGTGATTACTACATACAGTGTGTCCTGGTAGTACACTCAGGGGGTTAGAGAGCTATTCAGCTTACCCTGAAGTAGATTCCTACATTCAGTCAGTCAGATTAATTTCTCCCTACGTGTCAGTGGGTAAATCAATCAGGGGCTTGATAACATTGCTGAAACATCGACTTCTACTCTCATGTAAGATCTCCTAGAGTTCCTGAGGTGTTTTCTCAGGCTGGTAGATATGATACCAAAGGTTCTTAATTAAAAAAACTTAATTGCCTTCAGAAATAAGACTCTGTTAGAGTCCTGGCAAAGAAGAAAAATGGAATTTTTATTTCTTCATTATGCCTTCATCCGTATGGGTGGATATATGGAAATAGTGGCTCTCATGTTGATGGGACCGGAACTTAGCTCCACTGACTTCAGCTAAAACCTATTTTATACCGAGTAAATCTACAAAAACATGATATTCTATTTTTCTGTCTCAAAAAATGTGAAACTCAGTGGAACTGAAAGAGACTAAAATACAACCTAATATTTAGAATTTTAGGACTATGCTGTGGGTACCCGTAACACCTGGATACAATGCAAAGGACTACATGGAAAAGTGTATGGACACCAAAAAAAAATAGTCTGCTAATGGTACTGGTCTCCCTGGTACAGGCTCAGGCCAGCCTCCTTCGAACTCTCCACAGATCCACAGGTCCTGCCAGGAGCCTCCTCCAGCGCGGGCTTCCCACGGGGTCACAGCCTCCTTCAGGCATCCCCCTGCTCCAGTGTGGGGTCCTCCCCGGGCTGCAGGTGGGGATCTGCTCCCCCGTGGGCCTCCATGGGCTGCAGGGGCACAGCCGGCCTCGCCATGGTCTTCATCACAGGCTGCCGGGGAATCTCTGCTCCGGCGCCTGGAGCACCTCCTGCTCCTCCTTCTCCACTGACCTTGGGGTCTGCAGGGCTGTTGCTCTCTCATCTTCTCACTCCTCTCTTTTGACTGCTGTTGCGTAGCAGGTTCTTTTTCCCTTCTTAAATATGTTACCACCGTCACTGATTGATTGGCTCAGCTTTTGGCCAGCGGCGGGTCCGTCTTGGAGCCGCTGTCATTGGCTCTGTCGGACATAGGGGAAGCTTCTCGCAGCTTCTCACAGAAGCTGCCCCTGTAACTCCCCGCTACCAAAACCTTGCCACGCAAAGCCAGTACACCCATTCTTACCCACGTGCTCCAAACAAACATGCTGGGTGTCTCAGCTGCCAAAAATATTACTGCTTTGAGAACAAGCAGTTCAGTAGCCCCTCACGAGTCCTTCTTCCCGCTACTCCACTCCATAGCGCATACAGCCAGCTTTCAGTCTCTTATCCTACTGCCCAGTCCCCCACCGTCCCTGCAAATTCTAGTGATAAAAAACTTAACCAGAAACACATTTACCAAGTACTGCAAAAACTAGACACCATCCAAATTAATTTGCCTTGCCATTTGATCAGTGTTTTGCTTGAGGTAACCGGTTTCACAGAATTTCTTTTTGAGATGCTGTTCAAAGCATCGTATCACAGAACCGTGTGAGATGTAATCCACGTATTTCATCTTTGCATGGGATAAGGTACATTTCAGACCACTGCATCATATCACTGTGTGGGGTATATTTTATAACATTTTATCATATCATTCAACATATGTATCTTAAAGCTATTTATGTAGACATTTCATCTGGTACAAAGCGTAGCCTTTTAGCAGCAGGTAAACTCTTCAGGGGAAATATTTCAAAGTGTGAGCTTGAACACATGTGAAAGTACAGAAATACAGTAGAGCACAAATGAGGAAGGAATCTGAGCACATTGCTAACCCCTCTGCTTCTGACAATACGTGTTTCAGATGTTTGCCTGCAGGAAATATGAAGTACAATAAAAACTACAGCCGTTCTTTGCCGGGGGTGTTCCATTGAAAAGCAGAAGTGTCTTGGCTGTTTTTCCAGTATAGACCAGCTCTATCCTGGGAGCATCACATAAGGGACCATTTTAGTTACCAGCAGCCCAGGTAACTTTTATTCATCTCTCCATTTTTCCTAAAAAATAAATAAAAATTGGTTTTTTGGTCCCACCGGTAAGGGATTTGCTCTGCCACCACGAGAAAGGCCTACAAAGCTTTACTTTTCTTCTGCAAGTCCCAGCTGCCGTAGCCCCAGAAGGCCAGTTTAGCTCACAGGATGTAAAGCATCTTCTCAACTCCATCCCGCCCAATTCCTAGTGAAAAAAAGCTATAAAGTGGCATTTCAAAATCAATGGAGAAAAATGTGCACATTTTTATTCCCTGATTTTCTTGATAATCAGCACCATGTTTCACCTCGGAAGCACAACATCTCTAGGCGACGCCTGGCAGCAGAGCTGCTGAGAACTCAGCCGAGGGGAAGACACAGTTTGCTTTCTGGAAGCCTGTCCGTAGGTGTCTACTCTTCATCCCTGGACACAACCCAGGCCAGCAACGTAAGCAGATAAGAGCTTAGAAATCGTACTTAGTTTCTCAAGTTTGAGGAGGAACCTTCTACTGCGGTGTTTCAACAACTTACCAGAAGACAAACTGTGCTGAACGCCTCGAGCTGCACAGCTGAAAATCTGAGTGGTTTTGAAATGTTGTTGAATTGTTTGCTCAGCTGCAATATGCATTACAAGTTAACGGGAAGATAAAGAAGATAAAGATAGAACTAGATATAGAGAGTCATTTACATTAAATATTTGTATATTTTCACTTAAAAATAAATAGTGGCTATGCTGAAATATGATCAGTTATGTTTTTATGAATGCTTCCGATAAAGTGTCTTATACAGGCAGATTTCCAAACATAGAAGTGGAGTTCCATAGAGTGAAAAAAAATCATAAAAATAGTTATGAAATAGCTCATGAAATACTCAGGAAATATCTTCTTAAATTTTGATTGAATGTTACATAAAGATTAAAGAAAGTATTCCGACCATAAGTTTAATAAAATATAAGACTAAGATCACAAAAATGGTCCCCATGAAATTATCTTGAAATACATCATGAACTATTTCATTATATTGCATAGAATATTAATGAAATTTTATGCCTCAAACATTATAATATTCATGAAGTTTCATAGAAATATTATCAAAATGTCAAACAAAGCATAAAGAAGTAATCACAGCCACAAAAAAAAAAAAAAATAGACATGAAAGTCACTTTTCCGTACGTAAAAAATGTCCTTTAAGAGTACACTTCTTAAACGCATATATAAATAGTACACTTGGATTTTCAAAGAGCTTTTGAAAACACTTCTCTTCAAAGGAAACTAAGTTGTCATGGGATAAAAAGAAAAGTCCTCCCATGGATTAACTACTGATTAATGAATAGGAAAACAAGGTAGGAAATAATTACAGTTTTCACAATGAAGGGAAGTTGCCAACATAATCCCAAAGGATCGATGCTAAACCCCGTGCCTTTGGATGTGTTCACAGGTAATCTAGACAAGGATGCGGATAGTGAGCTGACAAACGTTACCGATGGCTCTAACTTAGCAAAGGAGTAAAAACGAAAGCTGACCGTAAGGTCATGGTTTTGAGTGACTGGAAAATAAAAAATGAAATTAGATGTTGATAAATGAAAAGTATTGTTGGGAAAAAACCAGCCCAAAGCATGCAAATCAGAGTTTTATTAACACTCAAACCAGATATCTTAGAGTTATTTGAGATAACGCTGAGAAAATATTACTTAATATGCAGTAGTAAGCCAAAAAGCAAAACAACACCAGGTTATTGGGAACGAAATAGAAAATAAAAGAGAAAATGTTATTAAGCCACTGTGTAGCTTCTTAGGAGTGGTCACATCTTGAATGCTACTTCTCCTTGCATTAAAAACCGTGAAGTGAAACTGGAAAAGGTACAGAACAGAAAGAAGCAAATGGCCAAATGCAGGCAGGCGTGCAGCAGTGGCTGGGTGAGGGTCAGCGTGACGAGGAGTTTAGACTTTGAAAGGGAGCAATGGGAAGTGCTACGGAGAGGGATCCCACAAATGCAGGATTTCCATGGTGGTCCATTAACTAAATTATGTCCATCAGGTAAGGACTTAAACTTAGCTGAGAATAAGGACAAACTGCTTTGCAAATGGATGCTTAGGAATTTCCCTGCTCCTCTGTATCAGCGACCCTCATCATTGATTCTCATTTTATGCTCATTTTTGCAGTTGTTAAACAACTACATCACTTACATGGTCAAATATGTTGTTTTGTTTTTACCTGGAGAAGAAAACAGATTTTAAGTATTGCAACAAAAGCTATAGATCCAACATCTGGTCTTTATGGAGCAAGTTTGCAGAGCTGTAACTTCTGCAATGTCTCTCCTACACAGCATTCACATAATGGTATAAAAAAATGGATCACCTTGCAAAAAACCTCTGCGCACCGCTGTTTAGAATTCTTTGAACCTGGAGAAGGCAAAAGAAAGGGTAATTGCTTGGCTGATGCAAAACGAGGCTCACGGCTACAATTATTTAAACAGCGCTGCCTGCTAGCCATGCCTCCAGCTACTAAACAGAGCTGCTCTCCTTCTTTATGTCAAGTAAACTTGCAAAGGACTGAATGTATTAGCTACAAAAATGTGTCTTTTTCATTCCGAATAAAGTTGTAGTTACGCAACTGATGAAAGAGTGAGTTTGTTTGGAAATACTGCATACGCCATAGAACATTTACTCATTATTAGAAACAAACCTGAAAGCAGTATTTCAGTCTTTGAGATTACTCTCCTATGAATTGCTTTTTTTGGTAGATTTTCCTGTGTAGTGAGACTAACCATCCTTTAATCGTCTTTGCGGAACTTCACTGGACTCACTCCAGTGTGTCCGTGTCTCTCTCGTACTGGGGAGCCCAGCACTGGACTCAGCAATCCAGGTGTATCTCACCAGTGCTTAGTAGAGGGGAGGAACCACCTCCCATCACCTGCTGGCAAAGCTCTGTCTAAAGTGAATTTATCAATTTTTACAAGGTTTTGTGTTATTTATCAGGATTCTTATGAATATGCAATTTATAAGTGGTTCTGGATCGTTATCTAGCTGCACATCAGCAACAAAGAGCACCACTTTCTTTAAAAGAAAGCTTCTTGTCAAATGTCTGTGCTGCCAAGAAACAGGTTAGCACCTAAGTCTCCTGTAAATCTATTCTAAAGTGTTTTGTTAAGATGTTATTTCCTCTTCCCCCATTCTCTTCCCAATGAGTCTAACATATTTTTGAAAAGTGCGTATTTTCAGAAATTTAAAAGCACAATTTTCCTTCTTTGGTATTACGAAAGAAAAATAGCATAGTACTATACGAGACGATGGGAACAGTAAGAAACGAAACAGTAGAGTAAAAGTCAACATGGTAACATATTTGCTTTGCATACTTGAATTGCAATGAGTGCTGACATACAGAAACAAAAGGCTGAAAAATTCATATTCTTCATATGTACTGTATTTATTTTGTGTTCTGGTACCACCTAGGATTCTCATTGTGCGGGGTGCAGCCCAAATGTAAGACAAAAGAGCATTCTGCGCTCCCAGATAACACAGGTCATGTTCATTTGCAATTTATTTGAAGGCTTCACTTTTTTCCAAAGGTAGTTGAAATCTGTATTTATTAGAAGATTTCTTGTAATACTGTGGAATGTGTAAAATCTTGATGTATGAAAAATAACTTTGATGATAAAGTCCATAAATTCTCTTTACTGTGATGTCTTTTATAATTACACTCCATGACTCACCGCCTATTTTGAGACAAAGGACAAGTACTTCCAAAACTTCATAAAATTTAAAGCTAAAGAAGGTAAAGCTACTATCATGATCATCTAGACTGACCTTTCTATGTTGGCCGAATCATTTCTCCCAGTGAGAGGATCCTGTACTGATTCCAAAGACTGGAGGTTAAATGAGAACATCTGTAGAAAGATACTCTGTACCATAAAAATTATCTCAAAGGCCTGGATTCTAACTTAAGCTGTCAAAAAGGCATCTGGTATAAGCTACACAAATATGGGCTCCCTCTTAGAATCAGTGAAGTTCAGTCATTTGAAAATAGCTGTCTAGGCTAGATGGAACAAATCATCCCAGAAGTATCCATTTTTCTAGATAACTAAATTTTTGAAGTCTAAAATTAGGTGAAATGCATCACTCCAAACAGGATTTTTTAAGTGTTGTCCTCTGCATCCATGGCAAGGTAATTGATTATCCCCTTCCGCTGACTGAAACGGGATAATGAATTGCCAAGGTTCTCCCATCTCTTCTCACGTAAATGCTTTCTGAAGATCACAGGCAGAAACTTTGTCAGAGCTGGAAAGGAAACCCAGATTTTCTTTCCCGCACTCCCCTTTACTACTCAAAGCTTTCCGAGGCGGCGTACCAGGATGCAGTTGTAACCTTCTCAGTGGCTGAAGAGAAAAGTCAAGCTACTGCTTCACAGCCAGATGACCCTGTTCCAACCCAATGACTAGCAGCAATTGTGCTTTACAAGTCACTCTCTCCCAGCTTCCTTTCTATTTGCGGACCAGCAACTGAAGCCATCGTATGATCCCACCATTAAAAGCCTCTCCTGTCCCAGCTCCCAGCCCCAGGATTCCCAGATAATCTGTTGTTCAAATTCATCCCACAATAATTTGCAGACTCCATACTGTCATGCTCCAAAACTGACTGCTACATATAATCAAATAGGAGACGCCACCACATACGTGTGAGGGAACACATTCAATATATGAGGTTAAAAATTCGGTAAGCAAATAGCTGTCTAACAAAAGCATGCAGCCAGCCAAGCGACACTGCAAGCAAAGAAGCATCCGCAGAACAGTTTGGGTTTGCTTGAAGAGTTGTAAGAGTAGAGTGGCAGGAAAGGGACTCCGGGGTCTGCAATCACTCTGGCACAGGCTGGCTATCGGAAGGAGAAAGCTATCATATGACAGGAGAATCTTTTGAATTACTGCGGTATTTTTTGACCAAATTCCATGGTTCTTTTGTTAAATACATGCTGTACTTTCATAGCGAGTCTTTAAGCTGAATACATAATGTGAGATTGCTTAAATTTAAAGAGTTGTGGGGTAGGGCAACAGGAGGTGTGGGGCTGTTTGCAGAGATGTTTTAATCAACCCCTAACAGTATCTGGAAGCATTTCTTCCTTTTGTACAACCTCAGGCTTTAGTCCCTGGGATTTATCTATTTATTTATTTATTTATTTGATGCATGAAACTTCAATAGCAGTAAAAATGTTAAGGAAGCCTAAAGAGAAAAGTGTTTTTCTGTTAGAATCATTCCACTGAACACCTGTGAACTGTTGAGTTTAATTGGGTTACATCTGGTGTTGACTCTGTGGTTGGAGACAGGGAGAAACGTGTGTGAGGAGGTGTTTAATGACTTATTTACCATGTTTGACATGTATTTACAGTGTGATGCCTTGATTGTTTCTAGCCACGCTCTCTGTTCCCAGATTCCACTTTCACGGCAGCAGATGAGAGCAGCCTGGACAGCAGAGTAACAGTAACTGAGCTTGCATAAACATTCCCTAGTCTTTACAAAATAGGGCATTTGCTGTAATAATGACACTCATTTGTAGCTTGGAAGCTAAAGTGGGTTGGGTGCCTCTCCTGGGTCAAGAAGAGGAGTTGAATTGCAGTCTTAATTTTCCCTATCCTCAAGACCTCTTTAGATTGTAGCCTTTAATAATCATAGAATCATAGAATCGTTTTGGTTGGAAGAGACCTCTAAGATGATCGAGTCCAACCGTTAACCCAGCACTGCCAAGCCCACCACTAAACCGTGTCCCTAAGCACCACATCTACACATTTTTTGAAATACCTCCAGGGATGGTGCCTCCACCACTGCCCCGGGCAGCCTGTTCCAGTGCCTGACAACCTTTTTGGGGAAGAAATGTTTCCGAATATCCAACCTAAACCTCCCGTGGTGCAACTTGAGGCCATTTCCTCTTGTCCTATCGCCTGTTCCTTGGGAGAAGAGACCGACCCCACCTGGCTCCAACCTCCTTTCAGGGAGTTGCAGAGAGTGAGAAGGTCTCCCCTCAGCCTCCTTTTCTCCAGGCCAAACCCCCCCAGGTCCCTCAGCCGCTCCTCACAGCACTTGTGCTCCAGACCCTTCCCCAGCTTTGTTGCCCGTCTCTGGACACGCTCCAGCCCCTCAATGTCTGTCTTGGAGTGAGGGGCCCAAAACTGAACCCAGTACTCAAGGTGCGGCCTCACCAGGGCTGCGTACAGGGGGATGATCACCTCCCTACTCCTGCTGGCCACACTATTTCTGATCCAAGCCAGGATGCCGTTGGCCTTCTTGGCCACCTGGGCACACTGCTGGCTCATCTTCAGCCAGCCGTCAACCAACCCCCCCAGGCCCTTTTCCACTGGGCAGCTTTCCAGCCACTGTAATAGTAATTAAGGTAAAGGGTAATATGTTTGTTTCAGTTATTCCTATGGGACTGTACAGCACGTACATGATTCCGGTCATACAATCAGCATCCAACAGGAAATGAGCAAAACTTCAAGGCCTGCCTGGTACCGCACACTTCCAGAGCTACACATTGAGTGCAGCCCTATCACACTTACTAACCTCAAAGTCTTTACTCAGCTAGTGATTTCCCAGTATGTGGAAATGGTTTTTATGTTTCTATATGCAGAGCTCTCTAGATCTGTAACAGATGATGGTCCTGAGGAAGTGCAGTCCAAAACCAGATGAATTTATTAATGCGGTTCTGAAACTGGTATGTTCTGCACTTACTTGTATTTTACCCAAATTTACAAGTATTTCTATATATAGTCTTACCGCTAGAATAATTGTGTGCAAAAATCAGTGCTACACAGAATGTCAGCTTAGATAATCATCATAGACCTTCCTGATCTTAATGAAATACTAACAAAATGTCTGCCAGAAGCTTTCAGTACACAAAAATGGTATTTCAGGTATATTTTCAGGGCCACAAAAATGGTCAGAGGGATGGAGCACCTCTCCTATGAAGACAGGCTGAGAGAGTTGGGCTTGTTCAGCTTGGAGAAGAGAAGGCTCCGGGGAGACCTTATTGCAGCCTTCCAGTACTTAAAAGGGGCTTATAGGAAAGATGGGGAAAAACTTTTTAGCAGGGCCAGTTGTGATAGAACAAGGGGTGATGGTTTTAAACTAAAGGAGGGGAGATTCAGACAAGACATAAGGAAGAAGTTTTTCACACTGAGGGTGGTGAGGCCCTGGCCCAGGTTGCCCAGAGAGGTGGGAGATGCCCCATCCCTGGAAACATTCCAGGTGAGGCTGGACGGGGCTCTGGGCAACCTGATCTAGTTGAGGATGTCCCTGCTCATGGCAGGGGGTTGGACTAGATGGCCTTGAAAGGTCCCTTCCAACCCAAAATATTCTATGATTCCATGATTCTATGTTCCTTGGCCAAAAATCTGAGTAATAATATGATGAAATAAGAGCTATTGGATTGCAGTAGAGATGTACAAAATATCTCACCATTTAACTCCTTTTATTTGTAACCACGAGAGATTTCATAATGAGCTGCTTTGCTAATTGTGCTATGACACAGAGAAAAGGATTTTCTGAAATAGGCAGACCCCATGAGACATTTAGGAAGAAAGCTGACATGCAGTCTGGTGTAGTTTCAGTTTCTAAAATCATTTGAGTTCGTAGCCATTGTATGCAGAACACGCTACAGCAGAGTATCTTTCAAGTACAAGAACATTGTCACAATCTGCCAGGTTTGAAATGAAAAATAAAATGGCCCTCCTGGTAACTAGATGAACATCTAACATAGATGGAATTTCAATACATGCAGGAGATAATACTTATTCCTATTTTTGTTCAGAAATAGATTAAATCCTCACTTTGTCTTTGATTGTTCCTTCTGATTTGCTGCGTTATTTCCACTTTCTTGCTCTAAAGTTTTAACTGCCATTCAATTCGGTCTACACCATGTACTGAGATGAAATAGATCAGATTCTGATTAAATTCTCGAGCTTAATCATCATGAGTTAAAATTATCCATTCATAGACTTACATACCGCCTTAATCAGAAACTCGACACATCCAGCAGACAGGTCCTGAATAAGCCAATAGAGAGGCAGTTGACTGTCTTAAGCCATGTATGTTCCTGAAAACTCACTTATCCAAATGAAAATCTAGCACCTGGGAAGACAGTGTGCCTACTTCACAAGTCTCTTTGGATAGCCTTGAGAACATTTGCATTCAGTTACAGAATACATACAGCAATGAAGCCATATGTGTTGAAACACTGACATGTCTTCTCATTGAAAACAAAATCTGTGTCTTTATCCTGACACTTAGCAATCTCTAACTCCTTGTCCTTCACTGCAGCATCATAGGATGATTCAACTTGGAAGGAACCTCAGGAGGTCTTTAGTCCAACCTCTTCCTCCAGTCTGAACCTTTCTTGTTTCATCTTATGTCTGTTGTCTCCCATCCTCCCACTGTATCTTCTCAATAAACTATCCACTGGTACTGGACGGCTGATATTAGGTCTCCTTATAGATTTGTCTTCTCCAGGCTGAACAGGCCCGTTCCCTCAGTCTGTCTTCATAGATCTTATTAATGCCAAAGCTACCACATGGGTAGCTGCCAAAGGTACTTCATCCTCACCCAATCTTTCCTTCTTAGTTATGCATCCCCCCTGGCTGGCCCATTCAGTACCTCTGTTAGGAAGTTACCCCTAACTCGCCCCAGAAATCTTCTTGACTGCTTCTGTCATGCTGTGTTGTCCTTCCAGCATATGTCAGGGAGGTTAAAGTCTCCCATGAGAACAAGGATCTGTGATCTAGAGCCTTCCTTGAGTTGTTTAAAGAAGGCTTTTGATCCTCACCTACCAATTCTCAACCAAACTGTCATCTGTCCCGAAGAAGAGCTCCATATAGGCACCATTCCCATCTTCCTTGCCTATCTTTCTTGAAGAGCACATGTTCACCATTTGAAACATTTGTGCAAGACATCCCACTACATCTCAGTCATTTGAACAATATCATAGCTCAGAGATCACAAGTGAAGCTCTAGATTCTCTTACTTGTTTCTGAGGCCACGTGTCTTTGTGTACATACACTTGTGGAGGATCTCCTTATGCCCTATTTTGTCACTCGTGAGGTAACTCTTAGTCCAACTGTCCTGCATCCTCTGCTTTCCACCTCAGCCACTGTTACCTCACTTAAGCACAGCCATCATCTGCCTGCCCCATTTTTCCAAGTTTAAATCTCCCCTCACTAGGCTGGGCAGCCAGTTGGCAAAGATCCTCTTCCACCCCTTTGTTGAGCGGATCCTCTCTTGTCAGCCATCCTTGATCCTCAGAGAGGGCACTGTATAGCAGATCAGCTCTGTTCCCACATGGCCACAGCTTCCTGCAAGATAGATCTTCTGCAGTGCAATTAATTACACTTCCATGGAGAAGAGTGGATATTGGATGATACTGGTCCCAGTCGGGACCCCTGAGGGACACCACTCATCACTGTTCTCCACCCAGGCATCAAGCTGTTGACCACAACTCTTTGAGTGTGACCATCCAGCCAATTCCTTATCCACTGAGTAATCCACATGTCAAATCCATGTCTCTCCATTTTAGAGGCAAGGATGTTTGTGCAAGACAGCGTCAAATGCTTTGCACAAGTCCAGGTAGATGACATCAGTCCTCAGGTAAAGGACGTATATTTTAATACAAGTTTGGTTTGGGGGAGCAAGAGTGCAAGCAAATGGATAAGCCTCAAGATTCTGGCTATGGGATCAGTTTAAGCTCCATGTTTCTGCAGTGCAAAGAGCACCGATTGTGAAAGAGTGAAACAGGGATAATATAAAATTAGGAAAAAAGTGAACAAATATAAATATTTTCCAAATTGAATTCCAGAGTAATTGTTTTTCTTCACTCCCCCACAGCCCATTACATTTAAAAACCATATCTTTAAGAGCATTTTAGACAGGAAATAAAATGTGTAGCAAACACCTCCTCATATCATTACTTAAAAACTCTTCCTGATAAACAACATTTGTGTTGCCACATTTTAATATCAAAATAGCTTCATATGGAACACTGTCAGTGTCAGAACTCTTTTATCATCTAAATAATTTAATTACGTCTCATACAGAAAATCTTTTAGGTTTGTTGTTTTAAATACACTCTTCCTATCTGTTTGTCCTCTGTTATTTTTTTCCTTTAAGGGCAAGCTTTTCACTGAAATCTTTCTCATGGCTTCTGAGGAAGAGTGGGGTGAGCTGTGCATTAGGCTGGTGTGAGCTCTGTTCCCTTCAGTGGAAGCTCTTACTATTTTAAAGTAAAGGTTACTATTTCAAGTTCAGTTTTTATGCTGACTACAATTGATGTCAGTGGGATTTTGGTCAAATCCTAAAAGAAACCCTGGGCACAGAGACTTTAGTAAATCATCATAATCCTACTAAAACTAGATTTTTTATGTTAGTTACCCTGCATGCCCACCCCCTCTTTGGTGTCTAGCTTTTTCATACAGTAGATGATTTGGCAGAGGAAAAATCTTCTTACGGACATGTTAATACTAAAATTTGCTATTTCTCAGAAGGCTTAAATCCGCAAGCTACAAGGGAAAAACTCCATAAAACAAAGCTCAAAACTGCCCTGTGTACCAGCAAAGAAGAAACATGGGACTAAGAAAGATCCCCTAGGTTATTAAATACAACCCTTTCCTATCGTATTCAATTAACCATATCTCTAAAGATATGGGTTCAAAGTACAGGACAAGAGAAAAGACTTGGAAGATCAGAAAGACGGAGAGCACAAATAAAGATCCAGAGGATGCTTATCAGGATATTTGACGGTTATGTCAGCACACTCAGTGTACTAGCAATCTTTTTTTATTGTAGTTACCACAGCAAAACATTCCTCATGCTCCAGCCGCAGGAGGTGGGCACTATTTTATCTTTGCCTGGGATGTGATTGGACTGACTATTAAATCACCATTAACACTAATTTTTATATTCTTTTGAACTGTTAGGTATTGGTAGCTGATAAAAAGTTCTTGTGGTGGGTCTAGTTATCTGATCTGGGATACGCTATTGCACGTTACAAAGGTTCAAACCAAATGAGGCCAATGAGATCCTGAGTATATTAGAAATAAAACCACCACCCAAAAATCCCATGTGCATTGTTATAAAATCATCCGTCAAGCTGCCTCATTCAACTTTTAATAGGCAGAACAGAGTCTAGCAATTAATGTCACTATCTGTTATTTTCTTTGTAAATGATGTGGGTTTTTTCTTCAGATAGTCCCTGCTTAGCACTAATCTACCTCAGTAATACCTAAATCCCTTTCCACTGGGATAAAGTTCAATTCGATTCCTTTGAGTGTTAAGAAATGTCATGAATGTGTCCTGCGTCTCGTAAGAAGAGAAGAGCACACCAAGATGCTTTCATCACGAGTTCACTTAAAACTAGAGCTGTGCATGTAAATGAAACCGGTACCCTTTATTAAAAAGGCATGAGGTGCTCTGACAAGGGTCAGACTCACCTGGCTTAAATTAGTTGTCTGAAGTGTAGTCTAAGTTCTTTCTCTAAGCTGTCTCTACTATCAATATACATCTCCAAATGCAGAGCTATTTTTTTTCTCTTCCTGACAAAATAGATGGAAACTTTGTCATTCTATTCAATCATTTCAATGTGATTTGTATTTGTTTCTGGAATGCCTTGCTATGTGGGAAGGGGTACGGCTCAGCTAAGCAGTCGTCACGTACAAAGGTACAGGCTGCACTGCACTCAACGAGACAGTTTGCAGTTTTAATGTTTTAAAATGCTTAGACATAGCTCCTTACTGTTTTGTCCCTCCTTGCTTTTTCTTCACCCTTCAAAAAGGAAGTGTGTTCTAATGACTCACTGATTAAATTTATCATTATGATAAAAAATTGATTTTCAGCCTTTACTATTGTGCTCGTTTTGGCTGAGATAGGGTTACTTTTCTTCATAGTAGCTTGTATGGGGCTGTGTTTCTGATTTGTGCTGAAAAGCGTTGATAACACAGGGATGTTTTAGTTATTGATGAGCAGGGCTCATCTAGAGTCAAGGCCTTTTCTGCTTCTCACATTGCCGCGCCAGCGAGGAGCTGGGGGGGCACAAGAATTTGGGAGGGGACACAGCCGGGACAGCTGACCCCAACTGACCCAAGGGATGTTCCAGACCATATGACATTGGACTCAGCAATAAAAGCTGGTGAAGAAGAAGGAAGGGGGGACGTTTGGAGTTATGGTGTTTGTCTTCCCAAGTAATTGTTATGCATGATGGAGCCCTGCTTTCCTGGGGATGGCTGAACACCTGCTGGCTGACGGGAAGCAGTGAATGAATTCCTGATTTTGCTTTGCTTGCGTGCACATCTTTTGCTTTGCCTATTAGACTGTCTTTATATCAACCCATGAGTTTTCTCACTTTTACCCTTCTGTTTCTCCCTCCAGTCCTGCTGGGGGTAGTGAGTGAGAGGCTGTGTGGTGCTTAGATACCGGCCTGGGTTAAACCATGACAAACATGAACAGTAAGAAATACTGGGTAAATTTTTTTTGCTCACTCTAAGAGATTTCTGTCTTGGTGATTTATGTGAGCATTATTCTGTTTTAAAATTATGTGGTTTTAACAAACTCTCTGAGCTATAAGATCACTGCAATATAGTTTCTATATTACAGAATCATTCAGGTACATCAAACATGGCATATACCCCTGTTGTCCTTATCTGTGTAAGTTCGTACAACAAAATGTTTCCATTCTGGAAAAGGGGCCTGCAGGTACAGTAAATTCATGGCATTTGTTATTCAGCAGGAGCAAGGACACCCTGTCTCCTCCTTTGTTGTCTCACAGCAATTCCAATCCTACAATATATGCTTTCTGGGCCTGATACTACTTCTGGTTGCGTTGGAATAAACACCAGGTCATCAGGTATGTCACTGTAAGTTATTATAATCAGTTATGTTAACATCACCAAAAGCAGCATTAACTCAAAATAAAATGAATAGTTTATTTAGGATGAGAAATACTTCTAACACTATGAGAATGTACTTGTATGTGCTGAGCAAAAAAATATATATATAGTGTATTATTATTATTACCGTTAGTACTAATGTTATTGATTCATTTATCATTTCAGTAAGATGAAAAAAATCTGTCATATTTCTTGCAGGATTAAAAGCAACCATATGTACTTGCAACAATTTCACTCTTGTGTATGTAGAATCTCTATGATTAGAGCATGTTCTAAATGCTTAAAAATAAAAGTAACAAAACCAGTCTCTATCGCATTTTCTTTTTCTCTCTGTAAAGGAAGAAAGTAGCCTTGCAAAAGTGGAAAACTCTTCGACTTACTTTTCTGCAATGCCTGCAAGTAGATGGTGTCTCAACATACGGAACTGCAGCAAATTTCAAGCAGCCCAGGAAACTACTGGAGTGCACTGGGGACAACTTCCTAGTGCAGGTGACAGAGCTTGACCAGAGGAGAGGCACTGCTGGACCTGTTGCTCTCTAATGTGGAAGAACTTATCAGAGAGGTCAAGACTGGAGGTAGCCTAGGTTGCAGTGATCATGCCCTGGTAGAAATCCCAATCTTGAGGAGTACAGGATGGGTAAAAAGTAGAGTCAGGACCCTACACCTCAGAAAGGCAAACTTTCGGTTATTTAGGGTGCTAGTGTGTGGGATCCTTTGGGAAACTGCCCTCAGAGGTAAAGGAGTGAGAGAGAGCTGGGAGATATTTAACAACATTTTTCTTAGGGTGCATAACTATGCATCCTAACAGAGCCTTGCATTCTGAAGCTGACCAAAATTTATCTTCTTGGACTGAATTCAGGAATCAAATGCTAATGGCAAACAAAATCACCAAAATGGTAACCAAGCAGCACCAAGATTTGAAAGTTTCAGGCGTTTAAAATGCCAATTTATGTTTGCCTTGAAAGGTCTCTAATATTCCATATAATTGGAATATGCCAATTATATGTCTCTAATATGCCAATAGAATTGGCACATGGGAAATAAGGTGTTCGGTAACAGTCAACATGGCTTCACTAAGGGCAAATTGTGCCTGACAAAGTTGGTGGCCTTCTACGATGGGGTTACAGTGTTGGTGAATATGGGAAGATCAACTGATGTCATCTACCTGGACTTGTGCAAAGCATTTGACACTGTCCTGGACAACATCCTTGTCTCCAAAAGAGTTGCAGTCAAGGACTCGATGTCCAAGTGGAGAACAGTGACGAGTGGCGTTCCTCAGGGGTCAGTACTGGGACCGGCGCTGTTTAACATCTTTGCTGGTGACATGGACAGTGGGATGGAGCGCACCCTCAGCAAGTTTGCCATCGACACCAAGCTGTGTGGTGCGGTCAACACGCTGGAGGGAAGGGATGCCATCCAGAGGGACCTGGACAGGCTTGAGAGGTGGGCCCATGTGAACCTCATGAAGTTCAACAAGGCCAAGTGCAAGGTCCTGCACATGGTTCAGGGCAATCCCAAGCACAAATACAGGCTGATCTTTAAGGTCGTTTCCAAGCCAACCATTCTATGATTCTATGATTTCAAATGGCACCAGACTCCTAGTTTTAGCCACCTACATCACCCTCTGAATCTCCTCCTTTGGCAGTCACTCATGGCAAGGGTCTCCCAACCATGAAAAAGGAAACACTGGATAAGTACAGTTCAGGATGATCTTGAGTGAGATTTACAAGTTTCTCTAAAAAATGTCTGGGTGGTTTTCTACAGTTCAAGGGCTGAAATATCTGTTCAAGAAAATCTGATGATGAAATATTTCAAGTTCAACATCTAATGAGTACATTTAGCAGTTTGTGAGTTAACTACACATAACATTTTTGGAAACATGGACTTCCATTTGAATTGTCTTCAGTGCTCACTAGTTTTCTACACTAATAGCACCAAGTATAATTGGTTCTGTTACCACCTGTAGTGCACTAATTTAATTTTGGTCCCATCCCAGCACCCACCTGCTCATAAACATCAGTTACAACAGCCTGAAGGCTTCTCTGTGGTGTTCCAAGTTCAGGTGTATACATGAGTGTATTACGGTAGATGCAAAATAGCTGATAGAGAATGTTTGTCTGTGCTGGGATGAGGTGGCCACAGTTCTACTCTCTGAATGCATGAAACCTTGCAAAGGGATAGCACGTGGTTAAGTGGCGTGTATAATCACATACAAGGTTCTATTAAATCAAAAGACAAACTGTCGTATGGCACCAAAAATTCTTACCAAGTATGGTGTGAAAAACCAACTTGTTTGCACGAAAAGACTTACGCTGAATTACAATGTAACAGTACAAGTCAACTTCTTGTTTTGAAAGAAGAGTGAAATTAAATGTGCAAGAATAAGTTCTCTTACTTCTGTAAGAGATTCACTCCCAGATAAGTTTTAGAGTTTTCATTTATTATTCTGTTAGACACTAAACAACAACAAAGAAAATCACAATAAGAAAGGTCCTTGGTACTAATAGAAAAATGAGAGACATGCTCGGAAATTTAATTTACATTTGACAGCAGACAAGATAAAAGTAAAAATCTGAAAGAAAACCCAGGGATGGAAATTCAGAGATTTAAAATTACCCGTAAAGACACTGCTCTTTTTATTTGGTAGTAAAGCCCTACCAGGCAGGAGCTTTAACTTCCTGCTAGACACATCAGAACAAATCTCAAATCACAGCTATAAGCAGACTACCGTATCAGTATGCACACAATATTTGGTTTTATGTGTTTCTTATGTAAATGTGTTTCCAACATTATAAACAAAACTGTAATCTTTCCCATTTTTTCAGTAAAACCCATTTGCTTTGTACTTTAAGTTAACACGTTGTTTAAAGTGGAGTCAGGTGCTTTTCACACGCGCAGCACAGCACTTCTGCGAAAGCAAAGATTTCAAATAAGTCAGCGTAGAAAGACAATCACTCCCTGGCTTATCTTCATATCTTAAGAGTAGAGGTATTTTTGTCATTAAGGTGAAAGGATCGATTTGCCTGTGGCTAGTGGCAAGCATGAAAAGACAGACAGATACTGCCAGGCGTGATCTATGTCCTTTGGGCAAGGGGCAAACCCGTAACGCTTGGACATGCCTGTAGTGTCTCAGGGAAGATACTCAAGGGACAATGAAGTAGGAACGCGAAGGACTCAACCTGGGCTCAGAAAGCGGCATCAACGTTGAAGTGAATTGTCACTTTTGGATACGCGCAGACGGAGTTTGCACAGATACTCAGAGAGCTTAGACTTTTAAGTTTTGAATTTTGAGATCCAAACTTCCTTAACCTCCTGCAAAGCTGTGCACATTTCAGAATCAATTTCCCAAATGATAACAGTTTTATGACTCAGTTTAATAGGTTTAAATTAAAAGTACCCATTTTATCTGTCAACTTCCATTGATGTGATTTCAGCGCTGTGAATTCCAGCGTTACTATTTGCTATCCAGTCCTCCCTGCAAGTACCACTGAGTATCTATTGAACGTGTATCATTTCCTTCTCTTCAGCAAAGCTGAACATGCACACGCTTCCCTTGACACCATTCAAATATCTAAATGCTGGAAAGATTAGGATCTGTTAGTTTGTATTTTCTGAATAGAAGGTGAGGTCTTTTTCTGGGCTTGCTTGTTTATTTGAAGAAGCACTCTGTGTTCAAGGGAATGGATCGTGAAATCCCGGGAAGATTTAATAGGATTTGTGTCACAGCTTTAAAAATTGACCCCATCATGTTCATTGAATTACAGAAAGTTTCCAGACTTACCATGTGGAAGCAGTGAAATTGCAAACCCTTGGTGTATAATAAGTTGTTGACCTTCAAGGTTCTCTTCATGATGAATAGCACCCTTGAGTTGTTGTTCGGATCCCTTCGCTGTATGATGGATGACTTGATCTCACCAAGCCTCATATGCCAAAATGCATTTAATCCAATTAATATTTAAGACATATAAGAGGTATGGTTAGCGGTTCACTAGATGGCATTCAATAGGAATCAACATGAATTCTCAGTCTAACATGACATTATGTGTCGGGGCACAGTCTTGTTAGGAGAAATCTGTTCATCACACATTTCAATAATTTACTCCTAATTTACACCACAGTAAATGATATATGAATCTGCATTTCCAAAAGATTATTGAATCACAAAATGATTTGGATTGGAAGGGACCTTAAAGATCATCTAGTTCCAATCCCCCTGGATACAGTTGGCTTTCTGGGCTGTAAGCGCACATTGTCAGGTCATGTTGAGCTTCTCATCAACCAACACCCCCAAGTCCTTCTCCTCAGGGCTGCTCTCAATCCATTCTCTGCCCAGCCTGTATTTGTGTTCGGGATTGCCCTGAACCATGTGCAGGACCTTGCACTTGGCCTTGTTGAACTTCATGAGGTTCGCATGGGCCCACCTCTCAAGCCTGTCCAGGTCCCTCTGGATGGCATCCCTTCCCTCCAGTGTGTTGACTGAACCACACAGCTTGGTGTCAATGGCAAACCTGCTGAGGGTACGCTCCATCCCACTGTCCACGTCACCAACAAAGATGTTAAACAGCGCTGGTCTCAACACCGACCCCTGAGGAACGCCACTCATCACTGTTCTCCACTTGGACATTGAGTCATTTACCACAACTCTTTGAATGCAACCATCCAGCCAATTCCTTATCCACCGAGTGGTCTATCTGTCAAATCCATGTCTCTCCAATTCGGAGACAAGGATGTTGTGCAGGACAGTGTCAAATGCTTTGCACAAGTCCAGGTAGATGACATCAGTTGCTCTTCCCATATTCACCAATGCTGTGACCCCGTTGTAGAAGGCCACCAACTTTGTCAGGCACAATTTGCCCTTAGTGAAGCCATGTTGGCTGTTACCGATCACCCCCTTATTTCCCATGTGCCAATTCTATTGGCATATTAGAGACATATAATTGGCATATTCCAATTATATGGAATATTAGAGACCTTTCAAGGCAAACATAAATTGGCATTTTAAACTCCTGAAACTTTCAAATCTTGGTGCTGCTTGGTTACCATTTTGGTGATTTTGTTTGCCATTAGCATTTGATTCCTGAATTCAGTCCAAGAAGATAAATTTTGGTCAGCTTCAGAACGCAAGGCTCTGTTAGGATGCATAGTTATGCTTCCTATTGATGACTTAAATAATGGTCAGTGTATGTTATTTCCACAGTTATACCTTTCCTAACCTCAAATTCCCGAATGCATCTAAAATAAGTATTATACGTTACTCCTTTGCTGGAGATGCAGGACATGGAGATCTCAGTGTCTGGATGATGCTTTCAGTCATAGGTTTAGTTTTAGGTAGTCCTGCGAGGAGCAGGGAGTTGGACTCAATGATCCTGATGGATCCCTTCCAACTTGATTCTAAGTTTTTCAAAAGACTCATGATTTTTGGGAGCACAAATTAAAAAGCTTGTGTCTAATTCAAAAAATACCAAACCTTCTGAAAAATTAAATTTCTTGATTAAAGTTTTCTGAAATTGTTCACTGAAAAAATTAAGTGTCCATTGAACACTGGTTACTTTTGAAAACTGTGTCTTCTTACTATCTGGTGCTCACTGCTGTCGTCTTTTCAGATTCCTGCAGGAATCTCACTGAAAGCAGAATTAAGGCACTCGATGGGTCTGTGCCACAGATTAAATACAAACTGAATTATTTGAGCCAAACAGAACTGCTACGAGCCAGGCTTCCCTGCATGCCACTCAGACCCGAATGCTGCGTTGCCTGGGGGAATTACAGTGACAGGGATACTGCCGTTTGCCAGGAGAAATCATGGAAAGGCACAGAATAGTACATGGAAATTTAAAAATTTATTTCTGAAAGTGGCCAGGAATGCACTTAGGAAGCAATTTTTCAGGGGCCAGAGGAAAGAATAAATGTTTCCTTTCCTCTGATTGATCTTCTGTCGTTCAGAGAAACATGTATGATCTTTTTTTTTCTATAGTAAAGTTGTTAATGTTGTGTACAAATCCTTACCTAGATTTTCTTTTATTTCCTTTATTGTTTCCATCCCCAACAGGGAAACCCAGAGTAATCATCTATATAAAGACACAAAACGTGAGCAAACAACACGTATGCCCTCCCGTTGTAACTGGCCTCTTACATATCCTATTCCTTATCCTGCGTGACTTTTTTTTTCCTCTCTGCTCCCCCAAAAAGGAGTTAGTTTCACTTTTAATATGGTCATTTACCCTAGAAGTAGGAAATGACAATATGAAAATTAATTTTTCTGCAGGACTGGAAGATTATTTTTATTATTGTACTAATTCTCAGTGATCAAGTGATAACTGAGAAATGGCATCTGTTATGAAAAGAACTGTTTTACAGTACACCTTGTTCATATGTGTCCCCCTTTAAAATCATCTGGCACATAGCCAGGAAGGCTAAGCTCAGTAAAGAGACATACTTTAAGATGATATGTCATCGTAGCCCTTTGCTAACTTTGTAATAAATTCTTTAATTAAAGGGTAACATCAGACAGTCCAACATCTGGCTCAGATTTAATTGTAATTCCTAATTTTCACAATTCAGTATCTTCAGCTCTGAGAGAGTTGAAACACCCTCAGCTAATTATCTCTTGCTATTCAGTATTCTGCAAATGCATTATAAATAGAACTTAAATTTTTAAGGTACAGTGTTATATAAAAGGCAAGAGGACTGTACTATTCAAATTATACAGCTAACGGTGTCCTTCAAAAGAGAAAAAATGCAGGATTAGTTAAAATAAAGCATGAAACAGCAAAGTAGAACATGACCTCATAAAGACCTGTCTTCAGTGACATCTCACAGCCATTTGTCTGCTAAAGTGAGGGTAGATATTTATTGTAGAAAGAGCAAAACCCACTCCAAAATTTGAGGCATATTTGTTCTGATGCTTCAACTGTAAGCATTTCGGATTCATGTTGGCCATCTTTTGCATGTTTCTAAATTCTGTGGAACAATAGGATAGCTGAAGCATCCATGATCTATCTCAGTAAATTAACCATAATAACAATATTAATAATAATTTAAGTAAGGGCATCTTCTGATATTTATTCGTAACTTTACTTTTTTGCACCAAATTTACATAAATAATATCAGAGAATCTTTTGGGAAACCTGGAGCGGAAAGGTCTGTCTTCGAGTAGGTTTTGGTGATTTTATAAGCCAGATGTATATTAAAAAATGTAAAAACCTCAACACCAATAAACCCCACATTCTTACTTTATTTTATATAAAGTACACTCAACTGTATGCTTTGATACCTGACATAGAATGGTTACTTTGGGAAGAAAGTAGTGAGAATTTCTCAGTGAAATTTGGCTTTGGTATCATGGGTTGTGCTTTTCATAGAATCATAGAAAGGTTGAGATGGAAGGAACCTTAAAGACTATCTAGTTCCAACCCCCCTGCCATGGGCAGGGACACCTTCCACTAGACCAGCTTGCTCAAAGTCCCATCCAACCTGGCCTTGAACACTTCCAGGGAGGGGGCACAAGTTCTCTGGGCAAACTGTTCCAGTACTTCACTAGCCTCATAAGGAAGAACTTCTTCCTTAGAGCTCATCTAAATCTACTCTCTTTCAGCTTAAAACCATTACCCCTTGTCCTGTCACTACAGGCCCTTGTCAAAAGTCCCTCTCTGGCTTTATTGTAGGCCCCCATTAGGGACTGGAAGGCTGCTAGAAGGTCTCCCCGGAGCCTTCTCCAGGCTGAACAACCCCAACTCTCTCAGCCTGTCTTCACAGCAGAGGTGCTCCAGCCCTCTGGTCATCTTTGTGGCCTCCTCTGGACTGGCCCCAACAGGTCCATGTCCTTCTTGTATTGGGGGCCCCAGAGCTGGATGCAGCACTGCAGGTGGGGTCTCACCAGAGTGGAGCAGAGGGAGAGAATCCCCTCCCTCGACCTGCTGGCCACGCTTCTTTTGATGCAGCCCAGGGTATGGTTGGCTTTCTGGGCTGCAAGTGCACATTGCCAGGTCATGTTGAGCTTCTCATCAACCAGCACCCCCAAGTCCTTCTCCTCAGGGCTGCTCTCAATCCATTCTCTACCCAGCCTGTATTTGTGCTTAGCATTGCTCCGAGCCATGTGCAGGACCTTGCACTTGGCCTTGTTGAACTGCATGAGGTTCTCCTTGTGAGGTTTCACCTCTCAAGCCTGTCCAGGTCCCTCTGGATGGCGTCCCTTCCCTCCAGCGTGTCAACTGCACCACCCAGCTTGGTGTCGTCGGCAAACTTGCTGAGGGTGCGCTCCATCCCACTGTCCATGTCGCTGACAAAGATGTTAAACAGCGCTAGGCCCAATACCGACCCCTGAAGAACGTTGCTTTTCACTGGTCTCCACCCAAAAAACTTTTGTAAAGTTTTGGGGTTTTTATCTGGAAAGGAATGTGTGTGTCTCCTATTACATTATGCTGAATTACAGGGGAACTTATCTACCTACAATGCAATGAACCAAAATGCAACTTATTCGGGAGACTGCGTGTCTTTGGTGTGCTTTTTGGTGGCCTTCAGCAGTCACAGTATGTCAATATAAGGACAGGTGTCCCATTACTTGCATATTAACAGTATGGAATGGCATTATTATAATCACCTGGATATGTACCTTTCACCCCAAGAAACTAGATCCCACATAGATCTTGTCGATCACTACCATCACTACCCCAGTTTTACACCTCATACAGAAGATGACATTTCCAGCAGCATTTTAGGGCTGCACCACAGAGCAGAGGATGTGGTTCAGTAAACGGATACCAGTTCAATACCTAACAAAAATATGAAGGCACAATTATAAAATGGAAAAAAAATGCCACAGAAATGTTTCTACCCCAACAGTGGCAGAACTATCACGTGGTAGTGACCCGACCCTCTCACCTGCCTGCTGTATCAGGAAAGAACAATGTTATCTGTTGCGCTGTGGTCCCCTTGGCTCAGCTCTCTCTTGCTTTCTTTTCGACACCATGTATGTCTCCTGCTAAGAAAGTAGGTCACTTCTCGTTTTATGATGAAAAGGCTTTACATCTTTCAGGGCAGCTACGTAAATGACAGACAACTGTTGGTCTTGCAGCAGTGTGGGGGCAATGTTTTGTGAGCACAGATTTTATTAATCAGAAATTGTTAATCTGCAAAATATTTTTAGTTTAGGGAGTGGGAAGGGAGAAGTAACTGAGTCCGATAGAAAATGTAAACATATCTAATAGTTTGTTTTGACATCTTGTTTTTACTGTGAAATGACATGTCATTCAGAAATGTGCAGAACCCAATTAAAAATACTCAAACAGAAAACAATAACTTGAAGACCTGAAGAAACCTATGGTGTGTATAAGATAAATCATAGAGTCCACAGATTTTAAGGCAGAAGGTTTTACACAAGAAAACTATCACACCAGAATTATCTTGAACTCCTTGTTGGCAAAACCAACTGATGTGCCATCTAGTTGATACTAGCTCCTAAGAATAAATTGAAATGTTTTTGTTGATATGACTCCTTATTTTCTACCAGCCTTACAGACTAAACAAGAACTTTGTTCCCCAGGATTGTTAATCCAAGAGCCTTCTCCAGGACTAAAACATCAGTAGATGTTTTAAGGCTAAAGGCATGGGTAGAGGGGCTGAGGGAAATAGTATTATTTGGAAGTTTTACTTTTGCACACGTTTTTCAGTCTCTTTTTCCAAAACACTGTGGCACTCACGACTTGCAGATATCTAAAAGAATGTAATTAATTTCTTTATTCTAATTTCTTTACTTGCTCTCATCCTTGTTATAATTAATAAGTACATGCTCTTTTTGCCCCCCTGGTCCTCTTCCAATTGATTTCAAATGCATCCAGCCCACCGCTGCCAGTGTAGATGAAGCTACTTCTGTTCCACTGTCATCTCTTCTGAATATACAATGAGCTTCATTTCCCAAGCAGACTTTAATATTTATTGATTTTTATGGTAACATCAATGTATATCATTATGCCTGTCTAAATGGAGGTCAGTGTCCACAGGGCTATCAGTAATGTCCAAATGGAGATCAGAAAGGAGTGGTGTCCCTCAGGGGTCCGCACTGGGGCCGGTCCTGTTCAATATCTTTATTAAAGACAGAGACAGTGGGATCGAGTGCACCCTCAGCAAGTCTGGAGATGACACCAAGCTGAGTGGTGCGGTTGATACTCAGGTTGGACAGGGCTTTGAGGAACCTAATCTAGCGAAAGAAACTCCTGCCCATGGCAGGGGGATTGGTCTAGATGATCTTTAAAGGCCACTTCCAACGCAAACCGTTCTATGATTCTACGATCTGCCATCTGATGCCTTTGAAAGAGGTTCTGTATGCTGGTCTCGTTAGTCCAAGAGAAAAAGGAAAGGGCTTTGGCATTTTTAGTAAACCACACTAAAGGTGGTAAAATATTGTATTTATTGCTATCACAAATAACAATAAGGCTGTTCTTCCCCTCGCTTCATGAGCTTCCTTTACGTAATTTAAAACTCTGAAAAATTTTAAGAAGCGGAAGGGATAGAAGGAAAGGAATATGAAGTCACAATGTTTCATATCAAAACCTAACTGATTGTTATCTGATTTAGACCAACATGACATAGAAATATTTTAACTGAAAGTTATGAGGTTTACATCCTTAGAAGTCGCATTGTGTTTACCAGTTAAATGCAAGAATGTAATGTAAGGTACTACATCCAGTAGGTTCATATCTGCATGCTTTAAAAAAGCAAACCCAAGTTTAAATTTATGTCCTACATTCAACAGCTCACCTTGAAGTCCCTGAGCCTGTCAGTTTAACCCCTAAGAAATTTAAACTTTCTCTGGTATTTCTAAATATGAAGCAGCAAAGCTCGTTAGCAATGTAGGCTAAAATGACGTTCAAAGGGATGCAAAAGAGAAAGAAATGCTTTATCCTTTTTAATATGCCCCCAAAAATCTGAAAAATCCACTTCCTTACCCTATCACTTCATGTTTTTCTACCATGTTTCCTCATAGAGCTCAGGAAAAGTGGTTGATTTGTGAAAGAAAGTATACCAGAGAAGTAAAATGTGAGCAGACGAGAGGAGAAGACTTCCCTATTATACTGTATGGCTATAGACTATGCGACTTTTTGCTCTGTCTTTAAGTTAGAATGAGAAAAAGAATAACAATGAGAAGACAAGATGAAACAAATAATAGTGTAACCTTAGAATTTGTGCTTTCACCATATTGTGTGAATTTTGAACAACTATATAGGGGAGGTTTACCAACATGCTTGGTGGTGTTGTTATATTCCAGTTTACGGAATTAGGTGGCAAATTCTTCTTACCCAGCTTTTAAATGGTGGATTTGTTACTAATTGCTGATGGATGTTTATCCCAGAAGTAGCTGCATTTTATATTATCATTAAAAACTCATTGGAAAATATCTCAGGAGACTTTGGGACAGAACAGGAGATATAAATGGAATATCCTATTAATATTCCATTAGGTTAATAATATCTGTCCAACTGAATCACAGCTATATTTCCTACCAGCTTTTAAATACAGTTTATTTTATTTTGGTGTTTAAATTCCCATTGTGTAGAGCTGTGCCGGTTTCTATGTGCTAGTTTCTTGCTGTTTATCTTGTGTTCTTCTAAATGTGAGATGGATTAATTATTGAGCTGGAGGCAGAGGTATAAGAAACAGAAGAGTCTACGGCAAAATAATGATTTTGACATTGTGTCCAAAGCATAACCACATGTTTCAGTGAATTCCAGACTCCGTCTGATTACACATTCACACACTGCTGGATGGTTGTTTATCTGCTTTGACAGTGGGTCCAGAGGAGTGTTCGATGAGCCTTAATTGCATTAATTTATATGGATTGGGGGGCTTTTCTGGGATTACAGTTCTCATCAGGTTCCAGCCAGACCTCTTCACGCTGGTCACTTCACATTTGTATAGAATATGTGCCGCTTCATCAGATACTCCACTGGGTTTGAAGAGGCGAATAATTATGAAGACTAATAAGAGGGGATCCAATTACTTCCACCTGTAAATAAAACAGAAATAACCATAGCTGTGGTAGAAACCTGGAGAAGGTTAAGCAATTAATGTTATCTGGTTTTCTTGGGATTTTAAATTATTATTTTAATTATTGTTGTTATTATTAAATACAGATACTTTCACTCTAGATTTTCAGTGGGAACTATTCCCTTTTTTACAGATGTACAAGAAAAAAATCTAACATTCCAGGGATTTCTCATGGACCTATGGGCTACACATCCTTGGTTCTGATTCCCATGTAAGTCTGTAGGTATTTTTTAGAGTTAAAACTGGAAGAGTAGTAGTCTTGGTACCTTCATTTCGGACCAGCTTTACTGCTCTTCTTGCCGTGATCTCAGTGTTACCCAGGAATTTTCCTAATATCAATAACTGATTGTACCTAAGTAAGATCAAAATTAAAGCTGGGTAGATTAACAAATCAAAGTCTAGAAAAGGAACAACAGAAATGATGATAAAAGTTCATTGTATGAGGTGACACTGGAAGTGATGCTAGAAGCTATTGTATAAAGCAACACGAAATGTGGAACGAAAAGCCAGAAGCCCTGCAGGAAAGGGGAAAGTAGGTATCGACTGCTTCAGAAAGACAGAGAGGGAGATTCAAGAATGCGGTAAGCAGGCAGACAAATTGGGCATGATGGCAGAACAGAAGTGTTTGAGCAAAGTAGTGGTTGTTCTTCTTCCCCGAGCAGCTCGTCAGTTCTTTGCTGTGGTTGTTTTTATAAATCAGTAATGTATATATTACCCACGTATGCCACCACTTTATTTTTTTTTTTTTACTTCAGTCAATGATCTCCAGCTGGAAACCTCAATGTTAAAAATACAGAGCATTGTGTACTTATGAGTCACGGAAAGCAGTAAAAGCAGATGGAGCTTCCAAAGGAAACCTAGTACTAACCTACAGATGGTAAGCACTGTGCAGACAGCAGGATTTCAGCTCCTGAGCAGTACTTCCTAGCGAAAGCACTTTGCTCTGGTGTCTCTGCTAAGTTTCCAGGGAAACTAATGGCTAAACTGAGTACGTACAGACTGTTCTGTGAGGTGGAGACATTATTTTCATAGATTCACAGCTCCAGCTAAAATTTCCCAGAGGACAAGTGAGCCAGAACAGAAGAGCTTCGATGCTTACACTGGGATTTCAGTGGCTCATGTTGGTGTAATTTCCAGCTTTGCCAGCTCACCTGTCTCACAGCAGAATAATCTAAAGAATTTCATACTACGCTCTATTGTCTGGGATCTCTAATATGAGAGATCTTAAAATATTTAACAAAAAAAAAAAAAGAGAGAAAAGTTATGCATGAATTTAAAAGGCACTTCAGCATTGTAGAGGACAGAGGGAAGTGTTGAAGGACAGCACTGCTGCCACCTATTCTTCAATTTTGATGTCAAGTAACGTAAGCTCCAAAGGCCCATGTCTCTGCAAAAATGAACAGACATCACTCTGTTCTTGAAATTTTAAGTGTTCTTTTCATAACTGATATTTTAAAGAGATCATGGAGTTCTTGTTCAGGATCATTTGCTGGTGTTCAAGAATGTACAGATAGTATCTCAGTCAATTGATTCTTTCCAGTCAGAATATGAGTCCTAATGTGTCATCTTAATCATATCAAAAGATTTCAGAAGTATATTTTATAGCAATTCTTCCAATATACAGCAGATTATATAATTTAGAGAGCACTGGAACACAGTGCATCCCTTAATTTTCATTTCCAAGCTAGATACCTCAACCATTCGGCTACACTGTCATGCTAATACTGTTTGCTTGATAACTTAAAGAAACTTCCATTATTCTGCGCAAAGCCGAAGTAGTTCATTAAAGGAAATTCAAAGATATTTACCTCCTGACACACAGGAATAGCTCATTTACTGATGATTAGAAGAGACCTGAAGGTGGTAGGAGTTATGGCATTGAAGTCCCTGGGCAGCCAAAAATCAATAAATCCACATCCTGCATGAGATTTCCTTCCCGTCACTCCTGGCACTAACGACAGGCATAGCAAATCTCAGTTTGTGATTCTGAGAGGGACCAGGCATCTGACAGATGCAAAAGATCAGTTTTATCAAGAATAAGACGGTTTTGGAAATACTCCAGAGGAAATCGTAGACTCCTGGGGAACCTCTGCATCGCGAGTCACATCATTGCCTGCAGATCTTCCCTTTGGGAAACACAGGAGAGGACTGTCATAGGGAGGTGTGGATATCTCAGTTGGGGGTTTATGTCTTACATGCAGACTTGACGCTTTAATTTCCTTTATGGAATCAACCCTAAATAACTCCCTCTTATGATTAAGCCGTTCTGCTCACAGGGATCTTGTCGCAAAGCAGTGAATTTGACATAGCATGCAGGTAGTAATCTACGGGCGGGACTCTCTCTCCTCGTCAAAGATGCTGAATACATTAAAAAAAAAAAAAAAGAAAGAGAAAAAATGTTCACTTATAATGAAAAAGCCAATTTAGCTTCCTGCCAGAAAGGCCATAACAGATGACATGAAATTAATGCCAGCAGTGAAGCAAATTATGGCTAGTTTATTACTGATTTAGAATTAACACTGTCCTTCAGAATTAAACAAAAAAAAAAAGAGGAAAAGAAAACCCCCAGTATATAAATAGCTGCCTGAGCCAAAATTTTCCCCTATCTGTGATTCTCCCACCCTCCAGTTCTGAGTTTGGGATTTTTGGATATTTTGGAGAGACTTGAATATTTTATGAGACCTGTGTTTTGTCACACACTCTTTTTTTTGTGGCTGAAATTTACTCTAATGATATTCCTGTATCACTGACCTTCACTCTGGAGGCCGGAATGTAGATTGGATCAGCAACTCTGTGTTCAGAATAACAAAATTATTAGGGTTAAGAACAGACTTTTATACCGCAGAAGCCAAACTAGAACCAGAACATAAGTTGCCACTGGATGTACCATGATTGACAACTTGCTTAAGAAAAAAATTAAGGCATTAACTTGCTTAGAGTATAAACCTGTCATCAGCAATGGTCACTGCTAAAAAGCATTACTCTGGAAAGGGGAATTTGAACCAAAGTGACTGAAGTCTGGTTCAAAAGCATGGCAGAAAGAGAGAGGGGAGGTGGAGATAATTTAATCACCCTGTAAAGCCAATATCTGTCTGCAGGAACGTTTGCTGTTTACTGTAATTTCCACAGGCCTCTTACTGACTTTTCATTTTTAAATGGAGATTTGCATAGGTTTTCTTATGCGTAAAGTTTGTGAAATAAATGCTGTAAAGCAGCCTAGAAGCTAACAGGATAGCTATATATAATAATATACATATGGAGAACAAGTACGAGAATTTATACTGCCATTCTTAACATTATGCAGGGTAGCTAAGATTTTTGAATAGACACACACAAACTTTACCCCAAGAGAAAGCAGTAAAGTAGGAAGAGAATTTTTTGAACTTACTACTTTCCAAATTTATGATCCATGTAATATATTAAAGAGTTCAAGCCATATCTTCAGGTGATTCTACATTGATAACGCTCGAGGAAAAGGAAGAAATCTGTGCTGATTTCCACCACCTGAGGATCCGCCTCACAGAGATGCCAGGTTTCCTTCTTCACATTGCTGTCGTCGGTCACATAAAGGGAGAGAAGCTGACTTTCCCACAAAAATCAGATTATACAAGGAAGCTGATCTGAGTTGACATGATTTGATTTGGGCTAGAAGATTAATCCAAACTTCAGCTGCCAGAGGCTTTTAGATAAATAGCACTTAGCCCACTTATACTGAATGGATTTTTTTTTTTAAAGGAAGGATTATTAATTAGAACAGCAGTAACTGGAAGTGTAAGAAATCTGCAAAGACTTAGGATTCGTGTGACAAAGGCTAGGAAATACTGCTATCTTCACAGATTATTGTATCGACATTTGAAATGGGATATGTGTTTCTGTGATCTGGTTAATGACTGTACTTGTGGCTCGTCTGATGAAGAAAAAAACGTGGTATCTAAAAACACTGAGGAGAAAACAAAATAGTCTAGCCTGCTTCGGAAGGACCATGAAGACAAAGGGTTTGAGACTATTTCAAATGCCAGTCCTGACCTGGGGCTGAGTAAAACCTTAATCGAAGACAGCATTGTGGCAACTGAGCATTTCAGTGCGCTGAATGGGTGACATAAGTTTCACGTTGGTAGCAGTCAGATGCGCTCCTTCCCCGTGCGTTGCCTTCCGATATATCCTCTCGGAAATACTTTTGTTTTGAACATGTCATTACCCAAGTCTCTTGTTAGAGCTGGTTGTTCCCTAGATAGCAGAATCTTCTGTTAGGTTCCCCCTAAATTAAAACTAGCAGATCAAAAAAAGGTAATTTATTGCAATTTGGAGAAGTCTGCAGTTTAAAATCCTGGGCTTGGAGAGGCGGAGTGTGGGATTTTACTCCAAGAAAAATGACAAAGTAAAACTTTAATTTGGAGAAGGTTATCTCCAAATATTGGCCACAAAAATGATCAGAGGGATGGTTGAGAGAGTTGGGGTTGTTCAGCCTGGAGAAGAGAAGGCTCCAGGGAGACCTTATTGTGGCCTTTCAGTACCTAAAGGGGGCTTATAGGAAAGATGGGGAAGAACTTTTTAGCCTGTTGCGATAGGACAAGGGGTGATGGTTTTAAACTAAAGGAGGGGAGATTTAGACTAGACATAAGGAAGAAGTTTTTCACACTGAGGGTGGTGAGGCCCTGGCACAGGTTGCCCAGAGAGGTGGGAGATGCCCCATCCCTGGAAACGTTCCAGGTGAGGCTGGATGGGGCTCTGGGCAACCTGATCTAGTTGAGGATGTTCCTGCTCATGGCAGGGGGGTTGGACTAGATGGCCTTTAAAGGTCCCTTCCAACCCAAACCGTTCTATGATTTTATCACTCTAAGAAGGTCTTGAAGGAGGTCAGAAGGAAAGAACAGAGCTGCAGCTGAAACAGCTTGTGCCACAAGCCCGAAGAGTGAACTGGAATGCACAGGTGATTGGTGACACCACAGTGATGCTGAAAGGCTGTGACAACTGTCAAAATCCGCTGAGCTAAACTTTGAACAAACACCATTCCATTCATATATTATAAAAAGATACAGCGCAGCCAAGAGCAATATAGGGGCTTTACTCCTGTTGATAACAGAAATTAATTGCATTTTCCAGTGTCATGCAACAAATCTGTGGCAGAACAAGAGTTTTGGTTTTCTAAAGCTCAGTTAACTCCTTGCCCAACGAGTGAATCCCTTCTGGAGAGAACAAATGCAAAGCTGAAATGTGCTTTACCTGCACTGTGATGGCGTATTATGAATTCTTCAAAGCTGCCATGGAAGAATTAATCTTTTTCATACCTTTCAAGTTAGATCCTAATTTTGTAGATACAGCTCTATCTATCTAAATACACACAGACACATTTGAGATGTATATACACACACACACATATGTACATATATGACTGTGTGATTGTGTGTGTGTGTATATATATAGATATAGGCCATATATTTTTATTATCTATTGATAAAAAGATCTTGGATAAGAAATATATGATAGCATTTCCTGTCCATAATCTTATTTTCAATAGATAATCCCATTCACACTCATTCTCCTTATAGACTAGAATTTCAACCCTAACACCCCATAGTTTACTGCCCAAGTACATTGCAGTTAGGTACTTCTTCATTTGAATTTGCATGTGAATGAAATATTAAAATTTTCCTTTTTTTTTCTTTTTTCCAGAGAAGAAGTAAGTTAATTACAGAAAGCATATGCTATGCTTTTTTTTTCCCCCCTCAAGAACATGGATGTGGAACTAATAGTTAAGTTTTAAAGTACAAATATATTTAAGTCCAACAAAATTAATTTTTTTGAAACTTTTGGATTGGCTGTTGAGTTATGAGAAGCTCTTTCTGAAAGCTCTGGCAGAAAGCCTCACACATTTTCTTTTTAAGATGGTTTATGATTAGAGCCCTGTGTGTAAATCAAGGCAAAAAGGTGACAATTTTCATGAGCTAGAGACAGTGAATATAATCAAGGTTCTCCAGTGAATATAATCAAGGTTCTCCATGGTCTGCCAAGATAGGTAAGAAAACTATTAAACTGCACATTTTCACTATTAACAGTGATTTGACATTTTCAAGCAATAGAAGGTAAATGAAAACAGAATTCTGTGGTGTTCTTCACCATAAGTCAGGAAATAATAATGAAAGTTTGTCAGATCTCCTGTCTGATGTGTTTATAATAATATTCAGCTACTACCTAGTGCGCTTTTCATCAGTAAGCTTCAAAGTATTTTTCGAAGCAGGTAATCTTTAGAAAGGTTTGGAAAAACTCCAGCAAAAAATTTGTTTTCATCAGGTTTTGCGTAAGAAGGAAAAATAAAACAATTTGATTTCTACAAATTTTCCCAGACATCAGGTAGGATTTTCATAGGAAGTACAAACTACCTCTCAGTTTTATACGTTGCGACGCTTTGTGTTGCCACAGGCATCGCAGTTGCCTGAAATATTGTTTGAGAAGGAATTTGCAATTTCTTTACCACTTCTTTAAAACTGCTATTCAGCCAGCAAGATTATATGGAAATAACTTGGTTTCGAAGTAATCAATATATGGTTGTGATCAGGGGCGTTACGAGTATTCTCTGGCTGCAGATCACAGTGATTAATGTAGGGAACGATAAGGGGACATGCCCAGGTCACCAGGCTGCTTAGAGAGGATAAAGAAAGTTCACGATCAGGTCCCACGGGTAAGAGGGGAATAAAATTTTTAAAAGGAAGCTATTGAAAAGGCAAAATCACCTCAGTCCTTAGGTGCCCGTGTATCTCCCAGTGCATGGACAGTTCTAGTGGCAGGGTTATCCTGCAATCTCCGAAATACTGTTTCTTTAAATAAAGTCTGAGTATTTTGTTATTCCATGTCAGGGAGCTGAGAGGTGAAAAGGCCAAACGAAAGCCATTCACTAAGGTCCTGGCAGAAGCTTTTTCACTGACCGATCTGATTGCCGAAGGGGATTATTGTCAAGCAAGGAGAAGGAACAAAACCCCACCTCTTTAGGAGAAAGGTTTTCAATGCATAAAAAGAGATTTTTTGTGTGTGATATGGATGCAAAATGCAGTGTTTGATGACCCCGGAGATGCCCTCTCCTCCTAAGATATATGACACTGTCTCTTACGCTTGTCCGAATGGAGTAAAGGACTCTATTTCTGCAGAGCTCTTGCACTGCAGAGAGGAGACGTATTAATGATGGTGGCTTCGGTGCTGACTACGTGCTGCAAATAGGAACTGAAATCTCCATATTCATTTCGCAAAGGTCAGTGAACAGATATCATTGCAATGCATCTTTTAAGCCTGAGGGATCTGATTCAATGTTGTATCATTTTAAGTTTATGTCAGTTTAACTTCTCCGAAATCAGGCCAACACTGAAATCGGTGGAGTTAGAAATGGCATAAAGCTGGAAAAAAGTAGGGGTGAGTCATGCCTTTTTATTTTCAAATATAAGAGCCGAGTGTTTACTGTGGCTTCAGCATGAAGCCAGAATAAATGGGGAGATTTGGAGTGGGTTTGGATGACTTGTCTGAACCTGCAGCTCAGAAGGCACGAATCCGTGCAAACCAAACCCAAAGCACAGTGCACGCACACATCCCATTGAACAAAACCTGCTGACTTTCACACAGCTTTAGCTGCAAAGTCACATTCATTTGACATTTCTGCCTTGATGAATTGTTCACAAAAATCTGCAAGTAGTCAGATAGAGAGTGTTTGCAGGGAAGAATGGCTTCGTAGAAAGAATGTGATCAGAACAGACTTGCTGGTTTATAAAGTTAAGATTTATAAAGTAGGTAAAAAACCCCAAACAAATCTAAACAAAATACCCTGAAAACAAAAGTAGTATTCTCTACCTGTTTGTGATTTTACAAATTAATGAGGCAACTCCTCACCTTCAAGCCTGAACTCCTTCTGTAGATTGTTGTCCTTCTGAATTAGTGGTAAAATCTCCAGACTCTATGCATTGAAGTCATACGTTTAGTGACGTGCAGTCAAGCATGCCGCTTCTTTGCAATACAGCCGCAGGTGTTGTTCCCTTGTCAGTCATACAGGGAGTGATTTAGGGATGAATATCAGTAAGTACCGAGTCAATATCTGCCCTATGAGCATCACAGTACTACCATATTGGAGAGTGATGAAATTACAAGCCTTTTTTTACTCCTCTGAAATATAGCTAGGTCCTGGCCATAAAGCGCTGCAGTAAAAGAGTGTAAGTGTTGGCATGATATACCATACACTCAGCCAATTTGTGAACACTAAGTGTGTTTTAAAGTTTGTGCACTACTTCTAACCATTGTAGTAAATCTGGATCAATAAAGGGAGAAACCCTTAGTGTTTGGGGGGAAAAAACCCTCACTTTTTTTGCACATTTCCGGATGGAAACTCTTGCTTTCCTTCTCCCCTCATACACCCAATGCACAGAGTGGATTTCAGTGAAAAAAACCTTATATGAAATTACTCTTTGCCTTCTAGCTTATCTATAATTAGAGTCTTAGACTTGATCTAGTCTCTGCCATCCTAAGACTGGGAAATACTTTATAGGTGTATCTTTACCATAGAACTTTTCTACATCAGTACTATTGTCACTGTTGTATAAAGGCAGAAACTGAGGAGTAGATCTTTCCTGAAGCCACAGAAGAAGGTTGGAGCAGAGATGGTTAGAGAATCCAGAACTGCCAAATCTCAGCCCCACTCTTTTTCCCTTTGGAAACATGTGATGCAAATAGCGAAGACCAGCAATACTGCCGAGAGAATAATTTGAAAGCTGTGAAGGCTGCGGGTATGGCTAAATACCATCTGGGACACGGAACTTGCTCATGTGAGAAATTTTTACTCACTCGGGTAGTCCCATGGAAGACAATAATAACGTTAAACAAGGAGTGTTTTGGGGATCATAAGCATATTGAGCTGGCAAATGTAGGACTGCATGTCCAATAGTTATTTTTTAAAGTACTTGCTTTCACAGTGGTGGCTTCAATCAACAGCTAAAACCCTTAAAGAAGAACCTCAAAACTATGTCAGGTGTTAATTCTCTAATATAAACTTACCCAGACTAGTGATTACACCATATACTATAGATCATTAGTTTAAATACATTGCAAAGTACAAAAGTTTAGATCCTACATTCCCTATGCAGTTGATCAAGAGAGAGAGGCTATAAGGGGGATTCTGCAATGCAGAGCACATAAGATCTGCTCATGTGGATGAGTAGCGTGACCATTCTTCAAAAACTACCTTGGAAAGAGGAATCTGCTCTCACACACACAAAAAATGAAGATATAACACTAAAGGAAAATGGTTAGTAAATGAACTCGTGATAGCGGTGCTATATCTTTCAAACTTTTAAACCAAAAAAAAACCCCCAAAAATAATGACATACCTCTGCACTAAGAAAAAGAGAATTGGCAAAAAGCCAAGACAGCAGGAAGATCCCAGAAGCCTCATAGACGTATGGGTTGTGTGTTCGTCCTATAGGAACACTTGAGACCAGGTCTTCTCTTTTAATGTTTTCCTCCTCAGCAGGAACCGAGGCAGAGAGGCTCTTCATGGGGACGGACTGCTAAAGGAGATGGTCCTGGGCTGTGACGGAGTTTGGCTGGCAGCAGAGGACAAATACAAGACACAGGGAAGAAAAGTACTTGAGAATAAATTATATTGCTCTTGCTGGCCTTTTATTTTTTTCTTAAATTCTCAGATGGTTTCCTATTTTATCCCAGATCACCCAGAAATATACAGCTATATGCCTGGAAGCACCAAAAATCAGTTTTTCTGCCGGCTTTAAAGTAGGTTCAGTTGTTCCTGTCACTCCTAGGAGATGTTTGTATAACCTGTTCATAATGATCTCCCTTGTCGGCAACTCCATGGCTTGCCTAGTCAATACACCCCTGTGTATCACAGCCCTGGCAGTCTTTTTGCTCCTCATATTTAACCTGATTTTTCCTTGCTATAAATTTAACTCACTACTCTTGTCCTATCTTTCAAGGAGACAGAATAGAGATAATTTCTTTTCTCTTTGCTGAGTTAGCCCCTGCAGGGGGTGATTCTGTGATGGCTGTGGTCTATAAGCAACACTGGACTAGGAATAAATACTGTAAATATCTAAAATGTAGCTTCAGACAGACCAGAGCCCAGGGCAATTCTCTCTTTTTTTCTGTATCTTGGAGGAATAATCTTATTGACATCTTTGGCAGGTAGATGTCAAAATTGTCACGCTAAGACGTGCCTCTTAGTCGCCATGAAAAAACGGTGTGTGTGATTCTCATCTGTTTGCTCTCTTGGTTTTTATGACATTACTACAATCCTCAATTTATTTCTCTGTCTGAGTTTAATTTTTTTTATCCCTCGTCATATGCCAAATCTCTTCTTCCCTGCTGCTGCTAGTTCCCAAAGTGCTGTGAGATCTCAAGAGTGTCTGCAACACTTTCTATGTGAGTACAGAATAAAACACCAATTCGTGCATACAATCCTACTGCTCAGCTTTTCCAATTCTTTTTTTTTCAAATGAAAGTTTGTTTACTCACAGTCCCTGTAAAAGCAAGTGGAGTTGAAAATGTTCACAGAATGAATTTTCCAGTTTTGTTCCAATTCTTCTCCTTAGGAGGGGTTTTTTGGCTTTATTTGCCTTTCTAGCTCCTCATCTACATCACCGCACAGAATTTGTTGTGGCACAACAAATTCCTCCATGTAACTCAAGTCGCATGAGCTCTGTAATGCAAGATGTTACATGTGGGGCTGAGTTAGAAATAGAATTGCCTGCCTTATCCTGCAACTCGCTGGTGTTCACTAAAACCTGTCTTATTCCTTCCCCTCATTACCAGGTTAATGAAATCGAATGAGAAAACTGCGGAAACAGGCCAGAGAGAAAAAACAATTATTGAGCCTGGTGGTCATGACCTCGCAAAAACACTGCGTGTCCTCGACTCTGGAAAAAATGAAGGTTCAGCAGGAGGAAATTGTCACAAATGCAGGGTCATGATGGAGGAACAAGTTTTATCACTTGACTTTCGGGGTTTAGGATGACACGGTCATGACATCTCACACTGGTACATGTATCAATCATTCCTCCGCAGCACAGAAGAAGCTGCAGGTTCCCCAGGGCAAGAGACACACAGCCGTGTATCGCAGGACAGAAATGACATTTCACCCCATCTTTAGCAATGATTTCACCAAGAACCTTCTCTAAACGGCACAATACCAATTTAGCAGCAAACCATTAAGATGTTTGGCAGCACAATACACGCTGAAATTCCACTGCAAGATTTTGAAAGACTGCTGGATTTTTTTCCCCCTTCCTTTTCCAACAGGAAAAACTACATTTTTGACTGTGCAAGTGGTTCCAGTGCACCTGAAATTTTTGCTGTACCCAAGCACACGATACTGCCAACAAATCTTTATGACAGTATTGTAAACTAGTAGTTCTCTGTGGCTGTGAGGAGGATGAGAAGACTATACTTTATCATAGAATCATAGAATCTTAGAATGGTTTGGGTTGGAAGGGACCTTTAAGGGCCATCTAGTCCAACCCCCTGCCATGAGCAGGGACATCCTCAACTAGATCAGGTTGCCCAGAGCCCCGTCCAGCCTCACCTGGAATGTTTCCAGGGATGGGGCATCTCCCACCTCTCTGGGCAACCTGTGCCAGTGCTTCACCACCCTCATCGTGAAAAACTTCTTCCTTACATCTAGTTTATCTAGTATTCCTTTGGATGCGAATACTTTTAGTGTAGCATTGATAGCTTTCTCTCTCATTTGCCTGTAGTCAGAGTGAATCAGTCCTATCTTGCTAAACTACATCCAGATAGCAAGATTATGTTTACTACGTCCCTGCTTAGACAGGTACTCCATTTTCAAGGCAGGTGTTATAATAGTCATCACAAAGGAGACAGCACTTGTCAACAAAGATTGCATAACTGCATCAGAAATATTAATTTATACATTCTTAGTTAAAATGGGCGGGTACTGCAGTAGCTCGTCTGTGCTGACAGATATCTCCTGCTCTCTGTAGCGACTGAATTAACAGATTCACTCGTACTGTACTAGGACGGTCTGCCTGAGGAAGGAGCTAGGATTAGGGTTTAAAGAGTACAAGCTTCTGGTTTCAGTCACAGTCATATTATTAACTGCAAAATCAAGCTGTGTTCTCATCTAGGTATTGGTCTGAGCTCCTCTCCGCTTACATCACCAGGAACATATGAAACACAGCAGTTTCTCGATGAGAAGAAGATTACGGAGAAGAATAATGACAATTCCAGGAAAGCAATGCCCCTCCTGTGCTGAAAGCTGCATAAGGCAGGGACCATGGTACTGACTCGTGACTCCAACGGTACCATGAATATTGACTGTGCAAATGAATATCGATCATACAAGTAACAATCAGAATATTTAGATTCTGTCAGGATTTAGCTGCAACACAGTGAGGAAACGTGACTATCAGAAAAGACAAAGAGCTATACTAAACACGATGTTACTGCTCGATAAAACATAGACATTTGTGATGGTGCAAAGATCGATACATAAGTCTCAAAGAGTTTACTACAGAGCTGCACGTTTATGCTGAACACTGAGGGTCAGCATTGTTTAGTCCAGTGTCAGGCACAGGTTGTGTAAACAGCTACACAGAAAAAAGCCAGGAGCTGCAAACCAGAGTAACTATCGGTCAGTCCAGCCCAACGCTGGCCATGGACCCACCACTCATTCCCCTCCTCCTGGGGCAGGAGGACGGATTGCAGCAAACTCAGTGCAACGCTGAGCAGCCCAGCGCCGCTTAGCTTCTCTTCCCCTGCTTCGCTGGCCTCTAGGGATGGAGCAAAGGGGTTGCAAAAGGTGGTACTTTCGATTTCCACAGCTCTGCTGACCACCATAATTAGTAAGATCCTGGTGAGCCCGTTAGCTGTAGACGCAAGATATCTTGTGCTCTTAGGAGGAAAGAGAGCTCTGCTTTGTCCCAGTGGGGAAACGTGGACAGGCTTTAATGGAGAGGAGTGGGCCACTAAACGGACAGCCTTTCCCAGAAGTCGTTTTTCTTCCTTCAACCAAGAGTAACATCTTTTTTTTTTTTCCTCCTCCTGCCTTGCTGTGAAGCACTGAACAAATTCCGGTTAGTTTGGTTCAGTGTTTAATCGTAAGGCTTCTATCGAGTGAGGAGATGTTTCCTTGAAAATTACGCACCGGGGGAGTAGAGTGAGAATTTTTGCTGGGGGATATGTATAACACATTGTATGGTTTGTGGAAGGAAAGGTAAACTACTGGAGGGGACTATGAAAGTTCAGATGAGTTGGAGTAGCTTAAATTGCAGATCAGTATTTCTTCACGTGCGATCCAACAATTGTGAAGAAGGCAAAAATGCAAAACGTTTCACTCTTGCTTTAATGTAATTGTTAACGCACCAAAATATAAGCAAAATATGAAAATAAGTAAAACCTAAGAAAATATGTAAAATAATACTTAATATATGACTGTAGAATACAGCCTACTTGTTCTTACAGCTTTTTTGAGAGATGTGGATCTAAAAAGCGTCCCAACATGCCTTGGATTGTCTAGGTAAACGATCTGATTTTTAATTTTTTTTTTAATGGACAAGAACAGATATTCCTGACAGATTTTTAAGATCTGTCTCTCTCTAGCCGGAACTGAGGTTTAGCCACAGATTTTATTGTTTTGTTCATCAATGTCCTCTTTTGACTTTGAACGGTGCCAAGAAACAACAAGACAAAAGCAAGAGAATTAACCAGATTTTCTGAAATCCAAGACTAAAGAAAAGGACAGAAAAAAAGACTATAAAGTGAAAAAAAGAGTCTTATTTACATCATTAATGTTATATTTCTTTCCTTAGACAGAATCAGAAATTATTTAAATGGGTTTGTTCTAAATTGAAACATAGACTTAAAATTTCTTAAAAATCAAACCAAACAAAAACTAAAACCTGCTTTAGAAAAGTAAAATAAATTCAGGGTTTGGTTAATTTTCAGGAAAAGAAACAGACACGGGCTGCCTGATGCACGGAGACTCTATAATGAGCTTATATAGGGGCCTCTGGAGTTAGAGACTTTCCCTGCATCGTGGAAATAACCTAGAAATCAAACAGCCCTGCATTTGAATCATTTCCTGGCATTATAGTTCAGAAACTGATGACAAGTTGAAATACTAGGATACCTGGAATGACCTTTGAAAATTCATTCCGTATGAGTTAAACAGATGGGCGTAGAAAACTTGCTATTTTGGAAAACATTAGCTTAAATCAATGCTTCAATAAAACATTGCCTTTATAGCGAATCCTCATTTTCTGATGAATATACACAGGATAACATTCCAGAAAAGCTCTCTGGTTGTAACAGAAACTGCTCTGTTTTCTCCCCTGTTTTCAAATTCCAAAATAAGATGCAGAAAAGAGAAAAAATACCTAAAGTATGATGAAAGCTATTTAATAGTCTGCTAGGAGAACAGATATCTTTGGTTAGGAGACAAAATATCAGCTGTGGTGGTTTAAAAATTAGCACAACTCTCATGATAACACATACAAAAGGTCTGCCATGAAAACAGAGCTGGCATTTCTGGGCTATTTCTATGTTTAGACACGGTACCTACAGGTATCCTCGTGCATGACAGTTTCTTGAGGTGAAGCCTTGGCAAATACGTCATTTGCCCAATTTAGAACTAAAGATCTCCAGAAAAGCCCTGTACAGAATCGGGATTTCCAGTGTATTTCTTCATCCCCAAGGTTATGCTTTGCTTCTCTGCCTTCTCAAACCCTCTCTATCACGTGTTGTGCAAAAGGCGGAGGGAAGCCTTATTAATCAACCGCAAAGTACATTAAAGAAAACTATCTAAGCACCTAAATAACTTGTTTATACAAATGATCTGCTCCACGGTAAGTGATGAGGTCAAGAGCCCCATTTGTTGTGGTGTGCCAGTTTATCGATGTGGCAGGATGCGGCGGCAACTGTAATTTTGTCACGGTCTGCTCTCCGTTCCTCTGAAGGATAATCATTCTCGGGCTGTCAGATGCATCGAATAGCCCAGTGCATGTTGCGTGTTTGATAGAGCGCTACCGTGGTCATTAATCATGCATGGAGTTAAATTTCCTCTGTCAATACAGCAATTCCGCAAGGACAAGAACGTGTTATCAATTTTTATTGAAGGAATGACAACAAAAAAGTGGGTCAGTGTGAGGTTGCTTTAAAGCAGTTTCTTAAAATTAAAATTATACTGACTAGCTAAATTTGATAATATGATTTAACTTTAAAATATTTTCCATGTCCTGTTACATACCAAGTCTCAAGGATTGACTTTTTTGTTCCCCAAAGTGCATCTCTTTCTCGGAGCATAGTATCACTTCAGGCAGAAAAAGGATGATTTTAAACATTATCCCATGACAAGTTCATTGGCTATGGCAATAAAAAAAAAAAAGTCTCCAGGGTCTTGCAGGTTTTGGAAAACATTTTAGGAAAACAACTGTTCTGACAAGGACACTTACAAATCCCCCAAACTTGCAATAGTTGTTCAGATTGTCAAAGAGATGCAAAGACTAAAATGAAGCAATATGAAACGTATCAGGCATTTCAACTTTGCATTCCCGTATTCGTTTAGCGTAAGAGGCAAAAAGGTTACGAAAAATCAAATCAACTTCAATAACATCAAAGTTCGACTTATAGAATTATGGATGATCAGTATGAACAGAAAAAGATTTCTGAGGGAAGAGACGTCTTTGATCTAGGAGACACAAGCGTAATGAGACGCTATGGCTGGAAGCTGAAGGTAGACACGTTCAGAGCAGAAGTAAGGGAAACATTTTTAGCGATGAATGTAATTAACCATTGGAACACGGCACTTAGGAGCACAGTGGACTTTTCATCACTTGAAATCAGTCCTTTTCTAAAAGAAACGCATTAGTACACTGACAGGTTGTTACGAGCTTGGTACAGGAATCATCCTGGTGGGGAGGAAACATGCATTTTTTTTTCCTTGTATAGTCTACTTATTATAAGGATGAGAACAACTGCCCATTTGGTTTTTTCTTACGCCCTATAATTAATACAGCAACAGAAGGGTTAATTCTATTGAATATCTTTCATCATCAGTAGTTAAATTAAGGAAAATGTACGGGATACAGTTATCTGTAGGAGCACTGTTCCAGACACCAAAAATAGCAGCACTGACATTTAGTGCTGGTGATGACGATACACAAACCTTAGAGGATGTATTTTTTGCTTCCAGCAGAGAGTAACTAGCTTGTAGGACAGGTTTGGGAGGTAGGGACGTTAGCAAATACGGTAAACGTCATCTGCAGTAATTAAAATTAAGGAATGTGGATATCGTTCCAGCAGCATCACTTTGAAAAATTGGATTTTTTCTCAAAGAATGGTTAACTGGTGAAATTCTTTGCCTCTGAAGACCCTCTGCTCATCTTCCTGTGGAACATTTGAACAATCTCAGCGTGCAACATTTTCATTTGCAGCCTGTGAAGTTATGTGCAGAAGAAAATTCATGTGAAACAAATAAAATATTTATTTTGATATTTATTCTTTCTTACATTCTCTCTACTTTTGCACTGAGATACTGGCCAGCGCTAAAGAAATTTCCACAGTTTCCATACCATACCCTACCTGTAGTAGATGTAGTAGACAATACATTGTGCTTTATTTAGTTACATATCTGATAAGAGTTTCATGTGTCACAGGAAAATAGAATTTTTCAATATTCCCTAAACATGACATGACAAGAAACGGATTAGGATCCAATGTGGGACTGCATATTTGGGGAAGGATTTTTTGTTTTGCTTTGTTTCTCGGTTGCCCCTTTAAACTCTCATTGAACTAGAAGCAGCACGTGGGAGGGTCACACGCTTGAACTGTTTTCTCTTTACGTATTTCAGTTAATGTTTCTTTGAGTGGGAAAAACCTGAGTCTGCCGACCCCAGGGTTGAGCAGGATTAGATTGATGCCTCTATTCTTTGCACTAGCAAGTGACCTTAATTCGCATATTCTATTTATTTTAATAAATTGTATTATTTACTGCACTGACTCAGTGTAGTATTTTTTAAATATTTATGAAAGGAGCCTTTGCATACATACCGCTGATGTTTATCCTTGGAGTGCTGCCAGAGAATGAGCAGTGTATGGCTTGAACAGTGAGTTCGGATTATGCAGTACTTATTGCTTTTCTATTTTATCTCTTTCATACAATAGACAGAAGCTTTCGACTGTTATTAAGTACAATACTGTTTTCTCCACAGGGTAGTATTACTGCCTTAGTAGATTTTTTTTTCCTAACCCACCCTGCTATTTCTGGTTTTGAATCTTCCTTTATGCATCTACACATCTTTTTGTGTTAATAGAACACAAATACTTTACTGTTTTCTTGACATCCCATGTTCTACTAATATTTTAAGAATGCCACACTCCATTTAAGTGTCAGGATGAAGACATCTGGTGTAATCTCTTCTTCCTGTAAGTGCTTCTGACTTCTTCTTTGTCTGTATAATTCTGTCTTGCAAGGAGCCTTTTGCAAACTAATGTTCTTAAGAACGCTGTAGATTAAAACAGCTCACCTATGGCGTTGTAAAGAAATGAAACTGGCAGCGGGTGAATAGCTGGGAAGCGAGACACGAGAAAGAAAAAGAAGTAATCTAACTACAGTGAAGCAGTCTAAACGCTCATAGCTGAAATGTAGGATAATGAATTAAAAATGAGTAATATATATTTCTTCTAAGTGAGTTAAATTCTGGTTAGAGCTACCGGACTGACAGTTCTGAAGAAGTGAGTTGTCTCTGAAAAGGGTACTCGGTCTAGGAAAGTGCACGTTTTTCTCCATCACTGGGTATTCGGTCTGGTCTAGGGAGGTCTTTGTAAGGGCAAAGTATGCAGCTGGTTTTCTGCATGAACTCAGTCTTTCTCTCGGTGATTTGAATCTGTCAGACATTGACCAGGAACCATCAATTAATTTCATGTAAAGTCACCTTCAAGTTGTAATCGGCGATGGTTACTTGCATCTCACTGCACAGATTCGTGTCTCCTAGGGAATGCTAAACCTTTGTCCAGGTGCACAGAAATAGGAACAAACTGAATAACAACAACAATAATAATATGACTTTATCTAGGAGGACGTTTGGGGAACAGCTTCTCAGTGTGATAAACGTGTGGGGATTATGCTAGAAAACCACAGTTCTAACTTTACCTACTAATTTTATTTACCAGGCTTGTGTAAGACATTTCAAAGGAATCTATTGATGAAAACACCTCAAGTTTTAACATTTCACCATAAAAATGTGAAAACGCCTGATACACTAAAATAACTTTCTGTGAAAAACAGGAGCACAGTAAAGTAGTGACACTAATCACATGAAGGTACCTATATTTTTACAGCTTGAAACTGTGGGTAATTATTTCACTAAATTTACAAAACTGTGAGTGTTATTATTTAACAAGGCAAAATTTGCCACTGTGAAAACTGCATGCAAAAACTACAAATATATTGTACAAAATTTCCCAGAAAATAACATTCAGTCTTGTGGGAATGCATTTGTATTTTCACATGATCCATCAGGATTGAAGTTGATAGAAATAGTATTTTGGGAATAGTTTTGTTCATACACTTTCTTCCCAAGGAAAATGGAAGAGGAGTTATTAAAGGGTTGATAGAAATAAGCTGAGGATTTGCGGGAAGACATTGAATAAAGCAGGCTTTAAAGAGTGGGATTAAGAGAAATCCTGCATGTGTTTAAAGACTGCAGACAGAAATTATCAACAAGTTCATCCCTTGATAGATAGATAAGTTTTTAAATTCATGAAATAGTAGTAAAAATAATTGGATTTTCACAAGTATCTTGGGAGTGACTGTGATATTTGGTGCCAAACTAAGATGCTCTCAGGGATGGGGAGACAGATCCTTTTTTCTCTCTGGTACACTGGTCTTTTTCGGTGTAATTTAAACCATCTTAATGCTGACAATCTGAGTACGCATATCGGAAACATTTCAATCAGCGATGGACAGGCCAATAATTTCTTACATGACACCTAAAAAAATAAGACTTTTTGTATATCTCCTGGACCACAGCTCTGGACCATCGATTATTCTATTGCCACAAGCATAAAATACAGAAGCTGAAGAAAGACATATAAAGCTAAAATTTTGCCGCTACCTCCAGGGAACTAGATTGTCTCCAACAATATATTTGCTATTGGTTTTTAATAGAACACTGACCCTGACAGATGCTGGTGTTCAACCTATATAGTAGATGTTATCCTATTCCTTCTATCCACAGCTTTCTGCTTTTTACCCTTCTGACACTGGGAGCAGGTGAACTGACATACAGTATAAATGGAGATAAAAATATTTTTTTCTTTAAATTTTCCCCTTCTCTTCCCTCAAAACCCAGAAATCATTCCTTAGATATTTTCTAATTGTTACAAGCAGATACGTAACAAAGTCCAGATAACTGATGACATCTTTGCTACATGAAAGAGAAGTGATTCCATAAGGATGCAATAAACATACGTAATAAATTGTACAGCAAAAGACCAAGACCAAAATTCATGGCTTAAAAATTATTAGGATACTTATTTTATAAAGCTTAAGGCAAAAGGCTTCTTTACTTTCATTTGAATTATAAAAAGAACAATAATCTTTCAGTGAGAAATGGCACAACCCTGCAGTTTGTAAATATCCATTAATTGAATTATAAGCTATTGTTCATTTTTATTTGTTCTCTTTTACTCCTTCCTTCTGTTTTGGTAGGAAAAAGAATCAATTTAACAATGCAAATTAATTCTACATTTACATAAAATCATTCACCAACATGAGTTTTAATCCTAGAATTAAATACGTCTTGCAGTTAGGAATGGCAGGAAGTACGTTTCTGTGTGTAAATAGGTACTGTATAAATTATTAACTACTTTATGAGTCAGAATAACCAAAAGCAATAAATTGACACTAAAAGCTCTACACAGCAGAAATATTTGGTACCTCCTATCCTTGTGTAACTTCCATCACCGTGCAGTGGTTCGAGATAATCGCTCTTCATTCTACAAGTGGAGTCATTTATTGCAGCTAGAAGAAAAAAGGCAAAAAATATAATTTCCATCAGCCCAAATAAAACAAAGTCAAAGTTTCCCCATTTAACTTGACTTTTTGGTTGCTTCCTAGCCATTAAGTGTGTTTTTGTAGCCAATATTCTGCAGACTTTATCACAGGGGCCGCTTTCGGCCTGTTAGACGTTGGGAGGAGAGGAGCGATAATAGCGCATCCCTGCATGTTATCCTGGGATATACTTAGGACATACGGCCAGGCACCCAGGAGCTGAGAGCCACTTCTTGGTCTCCAGTGTAGATATGCCCAATAAGAGGAGCAGTTAGGAATCGAGGTGTACATTTTAAGATTATTGGCAAGGAAAAGGAGAATGAGAAATGAAGTCCCCCACCACTGAACAAAATGTGTCTCCTCAGTGGTATTTCTGAAGGAAAATAAAAAAAAATCTAGGCCACTCTACAGGGAGTGTTAGGTTAGTTCAGTGTGGAAAACAGGAGAAAGTCTTTTAAAAGATGTGTATAATTGATTGTTTTGGGTTAACCTTGGTAGGTAGCTAAATTGAAATTAGTCTCCGAGTTTGTGGAATTTATCTTTTGAAATATTTTTATTTAGAAACAATTCATGTTTTAGGTAATCTAAAAGCAATTTAAAGGCTACAGGCATAGACTGCTGAATTAGACATGCTTTAGCTTGTGGCATCCACAAACTTAACCATAAAGTTTTCTTCTGACCTGGAATTTTACTTCTTTGATTTTTTTCGTTTGTTTGCTTAGTTCCTCTAATTAAAGCAAGTAGTGGAACCGTAAGCAAAAATCCATACTATTTCACATGGTATACTGCAGGCCTACTTGTCTTTACTAATATAAACACACGTGTGTAACATAAGCAAGTTCAAAAGAATATTTATTCATACTTGTGTGCCCACGTTGGTGTAAATGCACAAGAGGCAGGACTACCGCTTCTCCTTCAGGAAGGACAGGAGGAAATGTCCTCTCACCATCACACATGTGCTCAATCAAAACATGTCTCATCGAAACGAGGATGTCCAAAGCGCATAAAACTTAGAGTGCCGCTAACTTTGAACAGTTTACCTAACAACTAAGGATATGTTTGCCAAAAAGTATTAAGAATGTTAAGAAAGCGAGACCTCAGCTTCTTGTACCCAAAGCCTAGTCCATACCTCACTGTGGTTTATTGACTAGAGGCACGACACTAACAGATTTTGAGCTCTCTGGTGGTATTGTGGGATGAATCTGAAAGAAAAGAACATAGCCTGGGTTAATTAGAAAAGTAGGGGGGCACTGGAATACGATACCGTACTTAAGGCAATATCTGCTTCAGACAACTTTACTCTCAAATGTAGTAACAAGTGAAAAGAATGGCCAAAGCCTGGAAGTTGAGTTCTTTTCTCTTTTTCTCTTTGGTAAGAAATGTCATCAACTGTGCAGGAAACCTTACAGAGCAAGGGATTTTTAAGCAAAATTTTCACTATCAGAAATCATCATTACCTCGGCTATCATAGTGAACAGTATTACTGCAGACGTGACTATACAAAAAAAGAATAAGTTGCCCTAAAGCCAAGAACGAAGACTTGCAATTCCCCCATCATATGCAGGATTATCATCCACACATAAATATACTACAGGGAAGCAGTGAGTGATCTCAGTCTGATCACGTTTTATGGATGTGCACCATATGGATGAAGGGGAAATGTCTACATTGACAATAGAAACCACTGAACAAACAAAATGTTATCTCTGGGGCCCAAAGATAGACAAATTTACATAAGAAATGAGTTGCACATTTTAAGAAGAAGGTTAATTAACCATTTCAAAAGTTTATCTAAGAACATGATCAGTTCCATCAGCTAAAGACTCCAAATCAAAATTAGAAGCCTTTTTAAGTGACATTAGCAAGTTTAACCAGAATTTTTTAGGGAATTAATATGAGTATCACTGGATAAAATGTAATGAGCAGAGCATTCTGGCTTTAGCATCTAGAAATATAAGAAAAAAGGCTTAACGATAGTGGATGATTTGTCAAACGAGACTCCCACTGATATGGAAAATGACCTCAAAAGCTAACTGCAAGCCCAAAACATTATGTAGCTCTTGCCAAATATTTGTCTAAGTGGTGTCTTTGCTTTGGAAAGACTACACTGTGCTATCTTTTACAATTCATAAATAAGTACTCATAAGCTATAGAAATAAGGATAAATTAACCAAAAATTAATCTGAATGAACATCTGAATACACTCAGACAGAATGAGTGGGCTGTAGCTTTTCGTGTTTGCCTGTCCCTAACTATGATTAATGATATGAGTGAATCTGAGAGGTTTGAAGGTTCACTGATGTAAGCATGCAAAAACGTTTGAGCCTAGTTGAACCTACCCATAACTATCTGATCCATAACTGGGTTGGAAACATGATAAACAAGCTATCCTACGAGAGCTTCAGATTTTGATTTCCTGATATATTTTGCCATGCCCTATTTAATATCATTTTCATGCTTAATATTCAAAATTTTTTTCATTTATTTTCTTTTTGAACTTAGTACTTCTAGAGAGTATTTTTTTCTGATATATACTAACACACTAGTGTATTTGGACATGGAAACTGTATTCTTCCCCCTGGTATTATTACAGATGCATGACATAAAGCTATATAAATGTCATCTAAATCTCAGAGGACCATCTACTCTGGTTTCTTGAGCCTATCTTTGCTCCTGAAAGAAAGTAAAATTAAGATTGCTAGAAGTGATATGTACAAAGAAAGCAAAGAAACTGGCAGGGTCAATAGTCTTAGCCATAAAATGTGTGCAAGCATTCAGCAACACTAATACTCATACAGCAGCACTTTGACTTTGGGATCAACTTCAAAGCTGCTTTTGTATTCTTAGGGATCTACATGCTTGTTTCAGCCTGCCTCAAACTTTTGTTATGCCAGCAATTTTCTCTGTGGTCCACGCTGACATCTTCCATCTTTCTCAGCATTTCTCCTTGTTCAGCCTTCCTGATTCCTCTACTTCCCAGTATCCTGGAAGAGTCGACCCAAACTCTTTTCATAGCTTTGAAACTTCCAAATTATCAGATCACGCAGTCAGATTCCTATATACCACAGACCACTTAATGTCATTGAATTATCTTTTGATTTACAGCAGTCACTTTTTTTTTTCCATGAACTTGTACAATTTTCAGGATTTCAGGAGACTGAGAAGTTATCACTGGTTTTGTAGTTTGTTGCAATTATTTTCCATGTTAAGGAATTGTGCTTTGTTTTGAATTTGTGTTAATCTATTAATAAATTCCAGCCGTTATACCTGATTACAGTAAAGGTCCTTTAATAGAATCATAGAATCATAGAATCATAGAATGGTTTGGGTTGGAAGGGACCTTTCAAGGCCATCTAGTCCAACCCCCTGCCATGAGCAAGGACATCCTCAACTAGATCAGGCTGCCCAGAGCCCCGTCCAGCCTGACCTGGAATGTTTCCAGGGATGGGGCATCTCCCACCTCTCTGGGCAACCTGTGCCAGGGCCTCACCACCCTCAGTGTGAAAAACTTCTCCCTTATGTCTAGCCTATATCTCCCCTCCTTTAGTTTAAATACTTGGCATTTTCTTCAGTGAGAGCATTTATGTGCTCTAATGAAGTCACCTTTCAATCTCCTTGTGAAAAACTAAACATTTATCACTCTATAGCATTTCTTAAGTCTTTGAAACCTTTTATTTGTGACTCCTGTCTGTACATTTTCCATCTTTTTAATATCCTCACTGGAGGATACAATACTCAGAGTACACAGCATTGCAATACTGGGCTCACAGTTGCCACATCCAAAGCTACTGTAAACTTTCATCTTTAACAAACTAATCCCTGCTTTGTATAGCAGGAATCACAGTCACATCATTGCACAAAAAACTTGATTTTCTTGTCTACTATAACTCTTAAATCCTTATACCTCCTTATAAATTCCCAGCACGCGCTCTCCCATTCTGCATGACTGGCATTCATTGTTCTGCGAGCTCTAATGCTTTATTCGGCTGTGCTGACACATACTTTTTTTTGAGAGATCCAAGTTACCAAGGAAAACAAACTTCTTTGTGTGATTGGTGCACCCCCTTTTTATTTAATATAACACAAATCTTTGGGTCATCTCCAAATTCTATCAATCAGGAGTAAATTCAGATCTGCCTCCAGATGATTGATCAACATATTTCATATCATATAGGAGTATTTGCTGTGAACATCTTCATCTCAGTGTTTCCTTTCACCTTAATGTTTTTGACCGTGAACTTAACCTAGAAGACCTTCAGGAGTTCCTCTTTACACTGACAGGAGAATAGCACAAGGGATTAAACATTTGTTGAGGTCTCTAGATAACACTATAGTGATTGGTAACTTCACATTTGTATTTTTATAAAGACTAAGGAGAATTTGGTCCTTTCGACATAGCACTCATCTCACAAATCAGAACAATCAGGGTCCTCCTGGATGAATAAAGCTGGAAGTTACGCCTGAGATCAATAAATACACATAAGCACATTTACTTCACAATTGCAACGTTTAAAAGCTTGGGAGAGAAAACTGCGTTATCAGCAGCTGACAACAGGTGGAATCGTGACACAAGTCTGCTGCTTCTGAATTAAATTTAGTCCCATTAAAAGTTGATCTAATGCTGTATCATTGCAGTCACGAGGCAAATTTCAGGCCCGATACAGATTTTTTTTGTTGTTCCATAGTTTTATCATTTACACCTCAGCCATAAGAATGCACAAATGACCTACGAATATGCAAGTCACAGAGAGCATCTGGCAGCTTTGTGCTCACCCACCCTTCACAGCATGCATCATTCGCAAAATAATATGGGCATACCTTAGGGCGCTGCTGTTCGCACCAGCAGCTGCATCAATGCTTCTATAAGGAATACAGATTTTCATGGATTTTAGTGGGTTATAAAACTTGCTTTCATACCGAAGCTGACTGACTGTCATGAAGAGTTTTTAAAATTTATTTTAAAAAGACAATAAAATTGACGGATTTTAAAGCACAAGAGTACCAGCTGTACATAAGTATTGATAGCAGACAAGTTCTTAAATGCAGTATACAGTACAAAGCCCGAGTTACAGGGCATTTTATTGGTTTGTTTTCAAGGCACAGTGATTTATTCATGTTTTGCTATCCGCTGGTCTACAATCACGGAGCAATTTTAAATTTGCTACAGCGGAGTGGTTCTCTTGACTGCCATGACACTGGTTTGTCCAGTAAGGGCAGGGTCCAGCACTCAGACTGGGACACCTGAGTTTACCTCTGTATATGCAGGTAATCACGATACTGATTAGATCTGCCCTGGCTGTGAGTTTAACAGAGCCTTAAGAGCTCTTTGGTGAAGGTGCCTACTGAAGAGTTCTTTATCTGAGCTCCATTGGCTACCATGGGAGCTTAGGGTTCAATTCATTCGCCAAAAGCATCGAGTGCCATTTGAGACACTCTAGGCCATCCTACATGGCCTGCAACCACCAGTCCAGAGGACATGTGTTTTTCACTGGTCGTGTGTCACACCTTCCAGGCTTGTGGAGATGCCGCAGATCTACTACTGTGTTTGAAATGGCTCCAGATGGCTGGTTTTCAGCAACTGACTCAAGTGTCTCACATACAGGCATCTGAATGTAGATGTATCAGAATCTGCAAGCTGACTCCCACCCCAAATTTTCATGTTTCTCCTAAACTGGGAGAAGTACTAAACCGTACACTGATAAAAATAACAGGATCTTTTGGCCTAATTCTGGTTGGAGCCTGATTTTGAAGTCAGGAAATGTTTTTAGTGTTCACTTTTCCCCACTGAATATTTGGAACAGGGGATATTCCAAATACAGACTGCTAATCATTGCTTAAGCTTAATTAAGAAGCTGCACTTCGCAGTGGCTGTGTGTCTGTACATTTTGTTCTGGTTGAAGTAGCTAAAAAAATAGTCACCAGTGGATAGAAAACACAGTATCTTTGGTTTCCTTAGATGAACCATCTTCCTGGAACATTTCTGAATAATCAAGTAGTCACAGCCTGTTATTGTGACTAGTAAGAAAGCCGAAGTGAAATTTCATTTAAAAATACCAGAGTTGTGATTAGCGGTTTTATGTGCGAGTCTTTTTTTCCGGACTGCTGCACGGCTAGGATCTTCCCCAGAAATTCTTGATACAAATGGCCTGCAAAGTCACATGTGAATAACGAGATGAGAGACAAGGCTATTTTGGAGAGTTGAAAGTAGTGTATTGCTCTTCCCTATATAAAATCACAGTTCAGCAAATCAGGCTATTGGGGTCTGCAAGGAAAGTCTTTCTTTCCTTTCTCCCTATTCTCTTCTCACTTGCCTTTCTATAAAAATCCTCCAAAACATCACTGAAGTTAATGAAATGTCACCAAAGTAAAAGGAATCAATTTCAGGCCATTTATGTTGTCTCACATTTGATCTTCTTCTTGATGTTTTACTTGCCTTTGTCTTCCTTTCTTATTTCCCAAGAGAACAAAATAAGCAGGATCAGAGCCCAGTTCATCACTGGATTTTTATGCCAGTATAAAGCCATTTATTTCAGTGCTTTATGCAGGTATGAAATTTGATTTACAATGTTTGGATGTGCACATCCACAAAGTGATAAGTTACAAAGGAAGCACGTTAGAGAAAAGTTAATGAGCTGAGGTTCGTGATGTTATTTTTCAACTTAAAGTTTGTTAAGGATTTGGTTTTTCATTAACTATCTGAGAGGTAAGATATCAAATTTAAGATTTCAGAATTGAAATATGGGAAGATCTTTAACTGTCATGACAACAGCAGATAAAGTATCAATAATTTCTGTTTTGAATACAATCTGAAATTGAATTTCTTTCATTCCATGAAAAGTTGATAACAAAGCAAAATGAAACATTCCAATAGGGTACATTCCATATTTCTAAGAATAAATATGATTTCTTTGATGAGTGAGCTGGAAATTGGAACATTTCATGTTCAGAGACATTAAAGTACTAATGTAAGCAATGATATCAGAGAAGACTAGAATTTCAAATTAAAATTACAATATTAATACAGTCCATTGCCTCTGCCTGTTCCTTATGTTATTACCTACAAAGTTCCAATTTCCATTGGTTTTGTATATGCAGTTTTTGTTCATGTTTAGGTAATTTAAGACATAGGTTCAGCAATGTATTCCAGACACAACTTAGCTTTGATATTCCTCAAATGCAAAACTCCTCTGAGATGGTTTTGAATAATCTGTCTTCCTAAACTGTGTACAAACAACATCACATCTCCTGATGTCAGCTGTCCCGGTACTTACACTCAGCATTACTACAATTTTATTCAGAGTAAAGTCATATTTAACCTAAGAAGGACAGTAAAATTTATCTACAGCCGTAACACATAGCTCTGATTAACTCATCGAAACAAAACTGCAGATTTGGTTAATATTTTAATAAAAATTTTTCAAGCTAAAACACAGGGCTCTGGGGGAAAAAAAGTTTGGAGGATGTATTCTGAATAGGTTTTGCCTTCGGAATCCAGCGTGGAGCATGGAGTTATGCCATATGAAGCTTTTAAGTATATTTGTTTGGGTAGGCTTTTGTTGAAGCGCTTTACTCTGTATTTCTAAGGGGGAAGAGTAAAAGCAAGGTTTATACTTCTCATCTTTTCACAAAAGCAGCTTGAGTAACAGAGAACAATCGTTTGAAAAAAAACAAAGGATTTGGAGAAATTATCTGATGGCATCTAGTATTCTGCCACTTCAAAAACATGAACCATTTAACGTTCTGCCAATGAAAACTCTGTAGAAAACTTTCCTTGAACATCTCTATTAAACTGGAGGATATGTTTTGTTAATCATTTAAAATGTATCGAGCAAATTTAGCCCTTTTTTTTTTTTTTCCTCCCCTAGAGGGCAAGTACATTTCCTTAATTTAATTTATTCTGGCCCCAAAGCAGCTTGGCATTTAAACATGTGCATAACTTCAAATACACACTTAGTCTCCTTAAAGACAATAAGACTTCTCACATGCTTGAGTACCTTACTAGGCTGGGACCTATAGGCCTAGTCCAATTTCAAGCTGTCTTTTCATTTATTTTAATGAGTATTAGATTGGATGCTGTATGAATTTATTTCACCATTGTCATCTTCCAGTATTTTACCCTGGGGACGGAGTGCAAATACTTGAGATTCAACATGTGTTGTTCATCACTTTCGATTAAAAAATACGCCGTGTTTCCTATCTCCCTGTTCTTTGAACGGATGAACACAGAAGGACTTCCCACAGGATGCCTTCGCGTGCAGATTGAAATCGCACCTTCTGCAGATGCTCATATGAGGCTTTGAGTTTCATTTGCTGTGAACATTTGTGCCAGGAAAACTTTATTGTCTGGATGCGTGCAGAAGGTGAGCACAAAAGAAGTGGGAGCGTATGAAGCTCCTTACTGCTAAATGGCTTTTACATCTTTCACTGTGGCTGATGAACAGATGAGAGTTGGCTACAGGAACCAGCCAGAGAACTTAATTTTGTCAGTCACATTTTTCAATGGATTATTTGAAATTTCTCTAAATACTACAGTGCTGAGAAGTGTATGAAGGCCAATATCAAATAAAATCTTTCAAGAAGATACCAGGGTTCAGTTCAGAGTGACAACAGAGATGGCAGCCAGTGCCTCACACAAAGGGATTTATGAAACTAAATGACAGCTGATGGAAAATGTTTGAATATGTATTAAAGTTGGGAAAGTAGTAAGGGCCATTTTCTGTTTAAACTCTCACGTTGCACAGATGAGAACTGTTAAATAGCTACCACATTCAACTTCAGTGGTTCAATCTCAGCGGTGAGAGAAGTGTTTGTGAAGTGTTATAAGCATGCATGAGTTGTATGCTGAATGATTATATTTGATGATAAAACTTGTGAGTAAATACATTAAATGTTTGCAGGGGAAAAATCTCTCTCCAAGACAGGATTATATCAGATAGAGTTTAGATTTATCCCTACATGCAAATGTAACATATTACAAAATTCTATAGAAGTACTTACAAGCCAAAATAATAAGTTTGCTTTACAGACGACCTTATAAATCGTGTCGTGAAGATGTTTGTGTCTACAAATGAAAGAAATTTCCTTCACACTTGAATAATTAGAGACTAGAGAGCAAGGGCATAGATGAGAAGAAAAGATGAAGATCTGCTTCCTGTGGAAATAATATCCTAAAATCTGGGTTATCAATCCAACAGGACAGATTCCCTAATACAATACCTACCTTTTAAATTAGCTCCTGTAAATTAACCGGCTCGACTAAACGTTGGCAAGATCTTATCACCGTAATGCACAATAAAGTCTACATTATTAAAATTCCACTAAGAAAACTTAGTGTGACATAAGGCAGACATGAAGGATCATTTAACATTAATCCTGATGACAACCATTTCCACTTTGCTATTGAAATTCCCTCCTTCCTACATTTTCATTTCCAAATACAATACAAACAACATGCTCTAATCAATCACATTTACACCCACCATAATTTTTATACAAGGCCCTGTATCTTAGATATATAAGCCACTGAAGATAATTTAACTTCCCTCTTGCTTTGCAGTCTCACTAAATGAAAGGAAAGGTAGAGAAAGGTAAGGTGGTACAGAGAAGTAGCAGGTAAGATAGAGAGTTTTAGGGACCAGAGATAGTTTCAACACTGACTTTTGAATTCAGAATTCATTTAATGATGAATCACAGATATCGATAACAGGTAAACATAGTCCAGCCCAAAAGAGAGCTATGTTTGTCTGGCACAGCATCACCTGAATGTGATTATATTGCTTCCAGACTAGGTCTAAATAAGAATGAGTGATCTTGATCATCTCGGCAAAGTGATTCCAAGTCCAGATTTGTCTCATATGGTGTGAGCTTGATGCTCATGGTCCTGAATTCCCCTCCACCCCTAAGCGTAAGGACTTAGGATCTTAGTCATCACAGGCTATTTGTAGATGCTGGATATTGGAGAAGAAGCCGTGCCTGGATGGCACAGTTCAGGTCACTTTATGATGTGACTGGTCATAGAATCATAGAATCATGGAATCATAGAATCATAGAATCGTTTAGGTTGGAAGAGACCTCTAAGATCATCGAGTCCAACCATTAACCTATCACTACCAAGTCCACCACTAAACCATGTCCCTAAGCACCACATCTACACATCTTTTAAATACCTCCAGGGATGGGGACTCCACCACTGCCCCGGGCAGCCTGTTCCAAGGCCTGACAGCCCTTTCGGTGAAGAATTTTTTTCCAAATATCCAATCTAAACCTCCCCTGGTGCAATTTGAGGCCATTTCCTTTTGTCTTATCACCAGTTCCTTGGGGAAGAGACTGACCCCCACCTCCCTACAACCTCCTTTCAGGGAGTTGTAGAGAGCGAGAAGGTCTCCCCTCAGCCTCCTTTTCTCCAGACTAAACATCCACAGTTCCCTCAGCCACTCCTCACAGCACTTGTGTTCTAGACCCTTCCCCAGCTCCGTTGCCCATCTCTGGACACGCTCCAGCACCTCAATGTCTGTCCTGGAGTGAGGGGCCCAGAACTGCACCCAGCACTCGAGGTGCGGCCTCGCCAGGGCCGAGCACAGGGGGACAATCATGTCCCTACTCCTGCTGGCCACACTATTTCTGATACAAGCCAGGATGCCGTTGGCCTTCTTGGCCACCTGGGCACACTGCTGGCTCATATTCAGCCAGCTGTCGACCAACACCCCCAGGTCCTTTTCTGTGGGGCAGCTTTCCAGCCACTCCTCCCCCAGCCTGTAGTGTTGCCTGGGGTTGTTGTGACCCAAGTGCAGGACCCGGCACTTGGCCTTGTTGAACCTCATACAATTGGCCTTGGCCCATGGATCCAGGCTGTCCAGATTCCTCATGGTCTGCTGACCATGTTTGAGTTTGGTGTTTGTAGAGGTAGGCTAGGATAGCGACGCTCCTAGTTTATAACTTATGTTCAGGTGGGGCTGATGGTATAAAGACGTGTTCATAAATCCCCAGTGTTTACTCTGAATGGGTATCAAAATCTGCAATTATATTTGCATTAAGCGCTTGCACACATGGCCCGCTTTTCAGAGGGGAATTATCAGTAAGAGTAGTTAGCACTTAACATCTCCAAGAGTAAAAATACATCAGATCACATTGGCAAGTTGCCAAGAGATATTTTAGTTGAGTTATCTGAGCTTGGAATGGTGATTTTACTACCCACCAAAAAACCAAAAAAGCTTCATTCTTCTACCATGAAACATGCATATGTATGCATGTGGGTGAAAGGACCTAAGTGTCTTCTCCCACTTCACCCTTAAACCTTCTAGTCATTCTTATTTCAACAAGTCAGCACAGTAAAATCTCCAACTTATAAAGAAAAATATAGGTGAGAAATACTTTATGAAAATATGGGTTATTCCTAAAATGTGCCTATTTAAATAATTTCACTGATCTCTAAGGAGGTTGGCATAGTGGAGAACAGAAAATGGCTCTTTTACTAAAAGTGAGGACCCTTTTTTCTGAAATCTCCCACACAGTTCAGTATAATGGTACCACTGAAAATTTTGCTTACAACATGATTTGATAAAACTGTGAGTTTCTTTGATTTTTTTCTTTTTTCTCCTGGAAAAAACCCAATTTGACATAGCTACTGCATGGAATAATTTTCTAAATGAAGACAGTATTTCATTAAGTCTCCATCAGAAGATGCAACTGGAGATTTCAAAAGGTGAGCAGAGTACAAAATGAGAAGGAAAGAAAATACAGCCAACATTTTTATCACCATTCACAGTGACAATAGAAAAAGATGCTATGGAAAATATATGTAAAGTGATCTGAAAATTAAGCACGTATAACAATGGCTCTGAAAGAAACATGAACTAAGAACTACAATGAAAAAAAGGAAGGATAAAATGCAACTGTTACGCATGCAAACAAGAACAAGGGTTCAATCAACTCATGCAAATGCAAATCAAGACAGTGAACATTTTGAAGAAGAGGAATAGAATGCAGCAGGAAGAATTTGTAGACAGGAACATGCTCCAGGGACCTGATGAATTCCACCTGAAAAGCAATGCACTTACGTTAACCTCAAATGAAATTTTTAGGATGAGTCACGGCTCCATCTGACTTCTCCGCATACGGAGCGAGTATTGGTAACCATGAACTTTTAGAGGTACAATATCAAGAGAAAAAATCCCTGACAAAGTTATTTGAGTATACCTGTAAGAACAAAACTGTGTTGCCAACAAAGCACATGCTTTTACTAGTTGCAAGCATGCCCCAGGAGCTTAGGTCCCAGCAGTTTAATTCTTTTAGTCTAATTTCTGTGGTGCCAGAATAAAACTAGAATCAAATGTTTAATTAAAACAAATCCTCAGGACCTTTCAAATATTTACCCTTCAGTAATACGCTGTTATTGATAAAGCAACACATAGTTAGCCAGGTTTGACATGTCAGAGTTCATACTGAGTTGCTTTGCAACAAAAGATGAGATGACCACCTCTCTTATTAGATAAAATGTCTTTAATACCAAAACAGGATTTGATGTATTTTATATATTTGGACAAACAACCGTTATTATCTCTCCACACCCTCCAAAATGAACAACGCTGTAAATCTCATATCCGCTTCTGGGCTGACCAAGGCACGTGCAGAAGGTAAACTGAATGTGAGACTTGGGGGCAAGCAAATGCTTTCAGGAGAAAGAAAAGATGAAATAAATTCAGAGAGACAGTTTCCAACAGCACATAGTATGGCCAAAAAGCCACCTGCCCAGACCAGGAGTATCCAAATCTTCTTCAGTGAACAGGTAAGACCATATGTTCACATTGACTGTCTTTGAGGTATTCAAACTTTGGTCAATATATAATCACGGACTGTATATATGCCTTAAATGACAAAAATCTGAATGTCACACTTGAATATATTCCTGTCTGCCAACTGTCTCCATGATAGATGCTTTCAGTGGCAGATATGGCAGACCGCTGGCATTTTGTTCCTGATTAGCCTCGCACGAAGCTGCCTTCTTCTGTAACACCATAAGGCACTCGATCAGTCAGTTATAAATATTACAAGGCTTTTAATATAAATATTATAATGCTTCTCTTCCAGGAAAGGCATGTGCTTTTCAACCCCGTGCCATTAGATCATTCCAAATACAAGCTTCTTGGTACTGAGTATTCTCTGCATTTCATTTGGGTTTAAGATCTCACATACTGAGACCTCTTTCGTTACAGCGTGTCCTCGCTCAGCAGATGACGTCTCACTGAATTATTTGCATAAGAACAGATTACAATTGCAGTCGGAAGGCACGGTGATTTAGCCCTTGTAAGATACTGGTTTCCACCTAGATTTTTTTTTTCTTCCTAATTGCTTAGTGCTCATTAATATGTCTACGTAGACAAGGTAAATTTCTGCCTTATTTCTCATGTACTTATGCCTCCTGCCTTTGTATTCTTCTCATTCTTATGAAGTTAGGTCATGTCTTTCAGAGAAATTTGGCAAAAAAACTCATTTACAATTCTTTGAAATTCTTTTAAGAAGAAGAAAATGTTTCACAAGAAAATAGCAGTTTCCATGGAACTTTATTTTAAAAAAGCATTTCAGATTGAGATATAATTTTTTGTCAAAATATTCATTGCTTATATAAATATATTCATGCATAGAAGTATACATGCCAGTGCATTTATTTCTTATCTATATACATAGCTATAAATGTGTCAACATGTATTCACACAAATATAGAGAGAGAAAAAGGAAAAAAGAAACCCAACAAATCAGTAATATGGTATTTTACATACTAACATCATGGGCTATGAAAACTGCATTTCAAAACTTGCTCTAAATCAGACCTATCTATTGCAGGACAAATATCGAGGATAAAGATATGTTCATCTTGGATGGTACATATTTTTTCTGATTTCTTCATGTTAAACCATTAAAGTTCTTATTTTCATCTCAATACAGAAAAGATTTTCTTTTTTTTTTAAGATATCAGTAATTTTCATGAAAAAGAAAAGTATTTTTCCTTTCTCTACTGTTGAGCCACATGCCCACATGCAGTGCTACGTTAACGGACAGCATGGCAAACTTTGACCCCTTCCTCCTACATTCATACCCTTTTTTCTCACCTTGCTATTTTGCATTACCATTTTTCCAGTTTCAGTCAGCAGGGAGGAGTGTTACTTAAGGTACGTACTATTTTGAAAGTAAATTTACTTCAGCGTGTGACTCTGTGAAATAGAAGGGAAATAGGTCATGAAAAACAAACCAAGGAAAACGAGGATCGTATAACTAGAAATAAAACCAATAACTTTCTAAATGGCAAAAAAAAATCTTATCATTTTGAGTTAATCTAAAATTCAGCAAAAGAGGGTTGTAGATATAACTCGAAACTATGCAAAGACATCACAGGATTTTTTCTGTGTGAGAAATTCCTGCACTGTCACAGAATGGACCTACCTGGTTGCAGCCAATGTGAACGTTCAGTCTTACAGGATGCACAGCAGCGTGCAAAAATGTCAGTGTACTTCAGTGGGAGTAAACTAAACTAATCAGTGCGAGCTAAATTTTCCTGTGCTTTGATTTTTTTATTAGGACCCATTAAACGTCAGTTAAGCCACACACTCAGAGAGGTCTCCAAGTGAGTGATCCAAGTCCCTTGTTGCAGAACCTCAGTAGAGCGGGAACATGGCATACAAACCCAACTCTGGGGGACCTTACGCCAGCCGGGCTTCTCAGCAGCATCATAATACATGATAAATATTTAAAATTAATCCATCATCTAGAGCAATGCAAACTGAACTGGGAGAAGACATGAAGGAAGTCAAAACTGCATACAGACTACAGAATTATTTGGTCAGCTTCTACATGAACGCACATGATTTGAGGAAGAGTTAGAGGTCCAGAGGTATTTGCTTTACCTGCTCCGTAATACTGGAGAACAGTGAGGCTTAAAGTACAGACTATTCGAAATCTCCATTTAAACAGCATTAAATACATGCAACTAAGTGCTATGTTTAAGTATTATAGAAATAACTTTAGCTTCTATAGAAGCTAAATATAGAAATATTATCTAGAATATAGAATTAGCTAACAATTTTAGGGCTAGTAAAATTCATGTCTGCAAAACCACTAAGGACATTCAATCAATTAAAGACAGAAATACAATTTCCATCAGTAACATTTTCCTCTCCTTATTTTTCAATTTTATAAATTAAGGATTCCCCAACAGAAAAAAAAAATTCTTCTCATCATCCTCTTGATGAATAAGTATCTTCTCCATCCATTTTATGCTACTCATTTCTCCATCAAATAGATTTTGTTGAAACATATTTTCACGTTGTTTTCAAATCAGCATGCACATGTGGAATTAAAAAAAAACCTCACGTGCTGTCATTCTCACTGTTCTTCTTTGATCACCTCTCCATGGGTATTTTTCTGGGTCATGCAAAAGGTCTGACTTGGTGAGGAAAAAAAAGAAAACATGAAAAGGATGCTGTTGTGGCTAAAAGCACAGGGAGCAACTGAGAGATCCAGCTTCAGTTTCCCCTTTATTAAAAGCTGGCCACATTCCTGTAGGCAAATCCTTTAAATGAGACATTCTAAAAGTGTTTTATTACCGACAACTGGGGACAGACGCTCAAGAGTGCTTCGTGAATGGTAGGCTATAAACACTTGAAAAGAAGCCAGCCTAGAGGTCTTTTGTAACTTCGATTCTTCAAGTTCTATCCTGCAGTCTTCCCCCTTGAAATCAGTGGGAGTTGAGGATACTTGGCTTATCGCAAAATCCCATTCTGTCCCTTTGTTTTACTTATTTGTAAAATAAAGATACTCCCTTCAGCACTGTGCAAGGATGATATCATTAATGCTAGGAAAACTTTTTCAAGATTTGTGTATTGAAGGTGCCTATAACTACTCTTAATTCAAGTACATATCCAAAACCAGCTGAATTCTCTAAGTCTCAAGCTCTCTTGGTGTCTCAGGGTGTTTATTTGAAATCTTGCTGTCTCTTTCAAGGCCTTTGACATGGTGTGCCCAACAGCCTTGTTGCTAAATTGAAGAGAGAAGGAATTGGCTGAACGGCTGCATCCAAAGAGCTGCAGTCAATGGCTGCAGCAGATCAGTACCAAGTGGTGTCCCTCAGGGGTCTGTGTTGGGACCAGTACTGTCCAATATCTTCATTAATGACACAGTGGGATTGAGTGCACCATCAGCAAGTTTGTGGATGATACCAAGCTGAGTTGACTCTGTAGTTGATTTGCTAGAGGGAAGGGCTGCCATCCAGAGGGACCTTGACAGGCTGGAGAAGTGGGCCCACGTAAACCTCATGAAGTTCAACAAGGTCAAGTGCAAGGTCCTGCACCCGGGTTGAGGCGATTACCAGTATCAGTACAGGTTGGGTGATGAAAGGATTGAGAGCAGTGCTGTGGAGGACTCGGGGATATGGGTAGATGAAAAACTGGACATGAGCCAGCAATGTGCGCTCGCAGCCCAGAAAGCCAATCGTACCCTGGGCTGTATAAAAAAAAATGGGGCCATCGGGTCAAGGGAGGTGTTTTCTTGAAGAAAGTGGTGCCTCTTCATCTAGAAAGTTAATGCAGGATCAGATGCATTTGGCTTTTCATGGTTCTAGGCATATTTGAGATCCTCTAAAACTTTCCTTGCGATCTTAAATCCCCTATGTGCAGCCCAGCTGAGATTTGAGGTGGTTCACTAGGCCTTTCCTAAGCACTAAGTAATCCTTGGATCAAAGAGAGATTGATAAATGTCAGCTCTAAGCCTACACTGTACAATCAGATGTCTCTGATGCTCTCTATTACAAAAACCAAAATGATTCAGAAGCAAACCACCCTGCGTGTTGCAAGACATTTCTGCAAATCCTATAGGTCATTTTAGGTCATTGAACACATGTAGCATATTTCTTATGAGAAAACTGAGTTTATATATCCAACAGGCTGCTTGGTAAAGTTTAGAAGTTTCAATGGTCTGTCCGACTATGCTAAACCAGCAAGGTTTAAAAAAAATAATTTAGTGGTGGAACAGTTGATTCCTTGCTGTGAAAAGCAGCATCCAGCTCTGGAACCCTCAGCACAAGAAGGACATGGACCTGCTGGAGTGGGGCCACAGGAGGCCACAAAACTGATCCGAGGGCTGGAGCAGCTCTCCTATGAAGACAGGCTGAGAGAGTTGGGGTTGTTCAGCCTGGAGAAGAGAAGGCTCCAGGGAGACCTTATTGCAGCCTTTCAGTACCTAAAGGGGCTTATAGGAAAGATGGGGAAAAACTTTTCAGCAGGGCCTGTTGTGATAGGACAAGGGGTGATGGTTTTAAACTAAAGGAGGGGAGATTTAGACTACATATAAGGAAGAAGTTTTTCACACTGAGGGTGGTGAGGCACTGGCACAGGTTGCCCAGAGAGGTGGGAGATGCCCCATCCCTGGAAACATTCCAGGTGAGGCTGGACGGGGCTCTGGGCAACCTGATCTAGTTGAGGATGTCCCTGCTCATGGCAGGGGGTTGGACCAGATGGGCTTTAAAGGTCCCTTCCAACCCAAACCGTTCTATGATTCTATGGTTCTATTCAGTGAAAAAGGCTCTTACATTAGTCTTTTGTGGTAGAACTGAATTCCTCCAAATCAGCAATGCAAATGGAAATATCTGTTATTCACTGAACCCAAACATAATGCAAGGAAGGCAAAACATTCTGTTAAGCAAACTTTCTGATGTTACTTGAATGGGAAATTTCTCCTTCTTTGTGCTTGCTGATCTATAAACACAAGGCATTAGGACTTCTATGTTGTCTGCTGCTGGGTCTGACACTCAGAAATAATGGACTTTTTATTCCTAGATCTGCACTACATCAGTTAAATGATTAAAAACCCCGTTATATTCTCCAAACCAGTACTGTGCAGTAACACTAGGCTTAAAATTTGGAAAATTATTCTAATTAAATTCATCCAAACCTTCATCCTTTGAACCAAAACTGGGCAAATTGGCTGCCTTCACATAACTGAATTTGTCTTTTTGTTTGTCGTATTGCAAGGCACATATTGTCTTCAGCGCACGGGACAAAGGAGAGAGCTGGGCTGGTTCCCTTTTCACCAGCTTCATCCAGCCATTCCAAGGGAAGCAGATGAACTTCAGTGATAAAGAGACATCTTTTCCCAGAATTATGTTGGCTATTACTCTGCCTAGCTGAATTATCTGCAATCGTTTCCCTTCTCTTTTTTATATGTAATGATCTGTAAAATAAGGGTAAACCCCTAATATTTCACAAGCTGCTTGTAAACAGTACGTAGTTAAAATATGTTGCATGTTTACTGTATTTATAGCACAAAAGGCTTTTGTGATCACATTATTTTCTTCCTTGAATAACTGATCTATAACTTGTCTATGCTTATGAAACAACACTATCCATAATACGCTCCCTTCCTAGTTAATATTTATAAAGCAAGAAAACATAGTTCAATTGGGGGTCAGGAGGAGGCATTTCCTTTACCCGCAGTAATTTAAACAGAATCCAACAAACAAAAATCAAACAAAAATGCAGCTTTAGTAACCTCAATAGGTTTTTGCTATGAAAGATCAAAATCAATAAGTAATATACGATCGTACTATCCATTATTAATGTATCCATAATTAATCTATTCAACAAGTGCTAAACAATGATAAAACTTCTTCTGCCACCACCCCTACATACCACAAGGGTCGATTTGTTAATTAAAAACATAAAAAGCCTCTTTATAAGTTTCTTTCTTTGTTTGTTTGTTTTTTTTTTTAAATAGTTTATCTGAGAAACTGCAACTCTGCCCTGATTGCAAAGCATTTTGCATTGTGTAGCATCATAAGTCTCAGCACGCTATTTACTTTCTTCAGAGAGAATTTATTAAGATGCAATATATCTTTGTTTACTGGACATTGTTTCACAGAAACACATCAAGCAGCAATAAACCACATACTGTAAGCCTACGAGCAGATTACAATGCACCAAACTATGGGCATTCCATCAAATTGTAACAAGATTTGTAAGGTCCTTAAGAGAGTTATAGAAAGAGCAATTCCAATATGAAAAGGCTTCGGTTTGTTTGTTTCACTGATTTTTTTTAATAATTGTGAAAGTCTTAGGTATGCTGCAGTGCTAAAATAAAAATATCAGCATTGTTTTGGGTGCTTTCTGATATCCCCTCTCCATTGTCCTATTCTGCACCAATTTTGTTGATAAAAATAAATGTTACCGTTTTTCAACAATTGAATCCGGTTCACTGTATTTTGCTCTGCCCTAGGGAAGACACAGCTCCATATACCTTTCGTAAAGAAGCAAAACTGATTGGCCTTAGACAGCATTGTACACGAAATTTCCAGTTCCTTTCATCCAGCTGCGAAGAATTACCCACTAAGATCCATGAAATGAAAGGAAAATGCACTTGTCAAAAAATAATGATGGAGTGAGGCCACAAAAAACATAGACTTGGGGAACGATTTATAGAGCTTGTTTTAAAATAAGTGTCCTCCATGTAGAACTAGACACGGATCTGTATGTCAAGGTGGGATACAGCCTTCTCTGTGCTGCCACGGTTTAGCAACCACTATGCTGATAATTAAAACAGACTGAAACAGTAACCTTTGTCAATAAAAGCAAACCAGCATCTAAGTTGATTATATTTCCTCATTTTATTGTGATTTTGACACAAATGAAGCCCAGATATATTTTAGTCATTTTGTGGTTTCTGTTCATGTTTTGCTTTATGGCCCTTAGGGATACAGGAGTATGGATGTGAAGAAGTCTATAAATTAAAACAAAACCACGTTTTACGGTAAATACTACCACATCTTTATAATGCGTTAGCTTAATGTGAGCAAACAACAGTTTTTCTGGGAGTTCATTTGCATTTCCTTCCCTGCAGGTTCCCAGGTATTTTGAGGTATCAGTATTTAGCTCGTTGTGGTGAAGGGAAAATGAAAAAAAAGGCAGAACAGCATCCTCTAAGTTTTCTCATCTCAACCATTTCCCTTCAAGTCATTTTATACCATTCAGATATAGTTCTTCCCTGCCAACAGGTGGAGATGGAGTGTCTGAATCTATCTGAAACCTGCTGCTCATTTATTATCAAGGCAGTTGGAATACGAAGAATATGTCTGAAAAAAAAGTCCTGGCTTTGGGTGCTTATTCATAAAGTTATAATGTTTTGAACTTCAGATGTTGCAAGTTATAATTTCACATCCTTAACCACCATGTAGTGCTCTCAGTGGATTCTTATAGACAGTTTTCAAAGAGGGAAATCATCTAATATGAAAAATTATACTTTTTTTGCCTTCTCTAGAAACGTTCTTAGATTCTCTGCATCAAGGGTGAGGACAGAAAGATTTTCTTTTTTGCATTATTTTGTTTGTTTGTTTTAATGAGTGACTAGGACTAGCATTTCACACTGTAATAGACACCAATCTGTCTATCTAGGTCGTTATTCTGCACCTTTCTGTGGTCTCCTTAGTGTCTGAGCACTTCTTTGCCAAAATAGATTCCTGCAGATGACAAAAGTCTTACCAGAACGTGTTCAGTAAAAGATGACAGAGATATCCCTGCAGACCCAAAAATGTGTAACGGCATCCAAATGTCTATGAGTGATGCTCTAAACAAAATGAAATTAATGGTTAAACTACCACTGATGTCAAAGGGAGAAGGATATCATCCTGTACCTTCTGCTGTTAGAAGTCATGCTCGGCTATCTAGAGGAGTATCCAAAAATGTAATACATGTTATCATAAAGAGCTCCTATTGACAGCCAGATCTGCACTTTGTAAGGCAGATTTCATTTCACCTAAGGAGAATGTGCACATCGCAGATGGTATGTATCTATCACTGCCCTCCTCACCTGGACAGGGGAGAGAAAATATAACGAAAGGCTCGTGGGTCGAGATAAGGACAGGGAGATCCCTCAGCGATTACTGTCACGGGCAAAACAGACTTGACTTGGGGAAAATTAATTTAATTTATTATGAATTAAAACAGAGTAGGATAATGAGAAATAAACTCCAAATCTTAGAACACCTTCCCCCCACCCCTCCCTTCTTCCCGGGCTCAACTCCACTCCCGATTTCTCTCCCTCCTCCCCCTGAGCGGCGCAGGGGGATGGGGAATGGGGGTTGGGGTCAGTTCATCACACGTTGTCTCTGCTGCTCCTTCCTCCTGAGGGCGAGGACTCCTCACACTCTGCCCCTGCTCCAGCATGGGGTCCCTCCCACGGGAGACAGTCCTCCATGGACTTCTCCAGTGTGGGGTCCTTCCCACAGGCTGCAGTTCTTCACAATCTGCTCCAGCGTGGGTCCCCCCACGGGGCGCAGTCCCTCAGGAACTGACGGCTCCAGCGTGGGTCCCCGCGGGGTCACAAGTCCTGCCAGCAAACCTGCTCCAGCCTGGGCTCCACTCTCCACGGGGCCACAGGTCCTGCCAGGACCCTGCTCCAGCCTGGGCTTCCCACGGGGTCACAGCCTCCTTCGGGCATCCACCTGCCCCGGTGTGGGGTCCTCCATGGGCTGCAGGTGGGGATCTGCTCCCCCGTGGGCCTCCCTGGGCTGCAGGGGCACAGCCGGCCTCACCATGGTCTTCACCATGGGCTGCAGGGGAATCTCTGCTCCGGCGCCTGGAGCACCTCCTCCCCCTCCTTCTCCACTGACCTTGGGTCTGCAGGGCTGCTGCTCTCACATCTCACTCCTCTCTCTGCCACTATATTCCAGCAGCAGGTTTTTTTTCCCCTTCTTACCTCTGTTACCCCCGAGGCGCTGCCACCGTCGCTGATGGGCTCGGCCTTGGCCAGTGGCGGGTCCGTCCTGGAGCCGCTGGCGTTGGCTCTGTCGGACATGGGGAAGCTTCTGGCAGCTTCTCACAGAAGCCACCCCTGTAGCCCCCCGCTACCAAAACCTTGCCACGCAAACCCAATACAGCATGACATGCAGTTATTTAATATATATACTTATACATCAATTTATAATTTCTTGTAACACTCAGTCAGCTTTAAACAGCAAATGCAGTCTTATTTTTGTTGGTGGACAGAAGACCAGAATGCAGCACGACACTTACTGGTTTAACAGTCTTCCATTATTTATTCTCATATGTTTTCCTACTTTTCCTGATAAGAACTACAAGCGTGTCTACCTGTACATGCACACACAGATACACTGTCTGCACACACGTGCACACAAAGATGTATATATAGAGAGACATATATATATGCATATGTAGTATGTCCTCCACAAGAAAAACTGGAAAGAAAATGAAAAAAAAATTACTGACACTTTACTGTATCTTTCATAGGTGCATTTCTCTTTCCTGAAATACTCTCAAATTTTCACACACATATTTTTGTGCCAAAAATGTTGTTGTTATGCCTCATTCCTCCTATAGAGACGACAGGAAGAAAAGCAAATGTTTCATCTCCATATTATGAAGAAATTAATTGAGTGGAAGAAAGTTCTATTGATTCTAGCTAAAAATACCCTACTTTCAGTTGTCATCCTCAAGTCATATGCTTTTTAGGTTTTCATGCAAGTGCATGAGATTAGTATACACCCCATTTAATCTGATCATGATTGTCTGCTGTTTTAATTAACCTTTATTGGCATACCTATATTGCCAAGAAAATATACTTTGAGAAGCTCCATTAATAACACTATTATTTGTTAGGGGTTTTTTTCAGTTTCACCCATCAAGTTCTTTAGACAGATAATAAGTCCATGCAGCCTAGGGTTATTGGTAAGATCTTTGTTTTGTTATGTTTTTTAACAACAGATTTTAAAGTTAATTTTCTGAGAAAAGGATGTTTAGGAAAATAATTTCACTTCTACCTTACAGAGAGGAAAACTGAGGCAGAGATTATATTCCTTGCCGCTCCCTGTACAGCAGGTCTAGCCAATACTGGGTTCGGTCTGTGTTATATGAGAGATAATCCAAATAATTCAAATGTTTAATTTCAATATTTAATGATCCAGCCCTCCCCGCTTTACATCCTTCCTTGTCTCCCACTGATACATCCCTACTTGATTATGGTTCATCCTGCCTGGGGGCAAGGAGATGACCCAGATCATTGTTGAGTTTCGACTCAATCCTTTTTTCTGACTACAAGGTTTGTCTCTCAATACCCTTATCAGTCAAATCTCTGAATCTTTCTGCTAAAGTCAGAGGCCACCTGTCCAGAAAAGCACCTTCTGAAGCTTCCAGGTGACAGGTCCCCTCACCATAATGCAGTAAAACAAGACGTTATTTTATGCTCGCCCAGAAGCGTGATACAATTTGATGCAGCCATTGAAGCACCGTGGCGGCAATGGAGCATTTATTTCCTTGAATGGCATCTCTACAGCTAATCACCGCTGACCTGAAGACTTGTCACCAGGAAAAAGATAAGGCTGAACAGAAGCTCAGGTGATCAGTTAATCCTTCCTTCTGTCCTAAGGCAGGATCCTATGCCCGCCTGTGTTTTCTAACCCACAAAATGGGTTCCTGAAGGCTGTATTTTGGCAGATTTTCTAAGATCTTTAAGACATCAGAATTTTTCTTCTTTTCTGCTATTTTTCTTCTTTGGCAGTAGACTCTAACTCCATATGTTGCTTCCTTCTACTATAAAATTATTATAGAAAGCTCAGCAGAGCCTCCCCCACTCTTAATTGGATCCCTTCCACTTTCACTGGGAAGACAGAGTACTTTAGATGATATGTAGCTGATTAGTTGTTCTCAGTGGAGTTTGAATGAACCGTCTTTACTATCACCTTTCTCTGTATAAGCACAGCCTTATCTCATCAAGAGTAATATCTGCTGCTCTGCATCCACCATGGATTGCACACTTTAAAGAATTAGCTTGGCCTCACTTCCTTTTTTTTTTTTTTTAATAGACCTAGTAAAATACATGTGTTGAAGTGGGATTTTCCAGTTGCTGCCATTTGAATCGTAAACACAGCCTTCCATGCAAATACAAATCACAGCTCTGGTCTTATGGGCCACTCCTGAAATGGCCTTGTGAATGAGAAATCGCAGCACATCATCAATCCTATCCGATATTGGAACACATGCAGCGATCACAAGGAGAGAATGGGTCCTGTTTGTTCTCAGTTATGCTATCACATCTACAGCTGCTCACTCCTTGACAAACAAGTAAAATACTTCGTATTTTAACCATGATCTGCAAGCAGAAAAAGGAGGAGTAATTTAAGAGACAGGAATACCATGGTTACCTCTTTAGATTTTCATGGTTTTTTGAGTAATGTTACTTACGAGCCCTTGTATTGTTATTTACCACAAGACAAGACATGAGACAAAGTAGTTGGTAGTAAAATATCAAATATGAGAGAAAGTAATGTTTTCCCTAGCTGCAAATGTGGGAAGAATCGGAGATGACATGATAGGAACTGAAGAGGAGGAGGAAGCAGCGAGAGTTAATTTTGGATATTTAGTGTTCTAAATTTACTTTGTCAAAGTTATTTCTCACTTTCATTGTTGGTGCTATGAGAGAAATCTGATAAATACTAATGGAAAGATATCGCTTGGTTCAAAAGAAATTTGAATACCAAATCAGCACAAGCCCACTGACAAGGCACTGAATGACCCTAAATGTTTTCCCCATACGAATCAAGAGCCATATGTCATATGGTAAGAGGAAAAGCAACTTTATCCTAATGCTAAACAGTACGTTTATTACAATAAACTAAGAAATACTATTCCCCAAAGTAGCTTTTCTTTCCTCTGCTCACTGTAATGCTTATGGCTAAAACCATTCTCAGTTCTCCTCTGCCTGGACATCACCTACGGCTTTAAAGAAGCTGTACGTGTTTTGTTTCACACGCTTCTCTTTGCTACAGTTAAATATACAGGAAAGGAAGACACTCATTTTAAATAATTCTCCTTCAGAGGAAATTAATTCACAGGAGTCTTCTTATGTATCTTTCATCCCTTAATTCTGAGGTTTTCCACGTACAGCCTACCCATACCAAAGGGGGATTTTAGGAAAATGCAATGGGACCTCTGTGGTACACTCAATATGCTACTGCTCTGGAGATACGGAACTAGCCATCTGATAGTAAAGATTCCTTCTGTCTTCTCCCCTAGAAACTGTGACTAAGATTTCTAATGTCTATCATCATAAATTTTTACTAGACAAGTTGCCACGAGATGGCTCAAGTGTATGTGGGTGTTTCATGAATTCTGTAACACCAAATAAAAGTAACAGCGTGCTTTAAACAACAGCTTTTGTGGAGCTTGTAGTATCATATTTCTCATCTTACAGAGAGACAAAATGGGATACAGAAGTGACTGATTTATGTAAGATCAAATAATGTATAAAAAGTTAAACCAGGAACAGAATCCAGAACGTCTCATTCCCGTATCTGGGTTTTGATCACCAGAATATGCATTTGGCATTTGTATATTTTAGTGGGAAGATTATCAAGGCCATAGAAGACCCCAAAAGCTCACAAATTGGGTCAGGCATCCAGAAACATGCCTCTGCAGTCTTCCAGTGGTAGAAGACCACCATTATGTGTATGGCACCGGATCCGAACCTCTTTAGCAGGGCACTGTATGAAACTGAGTTAATTAACCATACTGCAGTGCTGAGTAAATAGCTTGTTGTTGAACTTCTTTCTACACATTTAATTCCAACAGAGAAAACATTTTTCATTGGACAAGGCCAGCAGAACCATTTCTTAATAGCAAGTACTGTTGAAGAGGTTCCTGAATGGACCATTACTCAAAGGATCATCATTCACTTGCTCAATTCTCTCTTCTTTCTCCTGCCGTTAATTGCTTAATTCTCTGCCAAATACAGATTAACTTTTGTGTGTCTGATGAGTGATAGATGGTGACTTCTAGATAAAAACAGTTTCAGAAAAGCTTGCTCACGATGCAGTGTCCTACCTCATGAACAATTATTGGCCCCATACCAGTAGGCTCACATATAGCAGCCTGCAGAACTTCTTTTTAGTCTATTCTAGCAATGGCCTTAACAAAGATTTCCTGACAGATTGTTTTACTTCTGTGCATGCATATCTCTAATTTGCTGTTTAAGAAGATAAATAGACAAAAGGTCTGAGCAACCTATTTTTTTACTAATTATAAGTGGAAGAAAAGGGTAGTTACAGTCTACAGGGAATCATTTCCTTTGTACTAAACAAATGCACAAAATACCCTTATTTAATCAACAGTCAGTAAAATTATAGAAACTGGGAATCAGAATAATCAGAAATTCAGGTTGATTTTCTTCCTTGTTCCTGGTACCTCACATTTTTTACCCTCTATAGTAGCTCTCCATAAAAGTAAGGGAAGACAACTTCCCTAGGAGACATTTTTTAACAGCAATCAAGTCCAGAAATGTTATACACGAATAGGATAGTTACCGAAGGGAAGCACAAAGCTGGCAGGTATAAAGTGAAATCCTTACCCAAGGTCTTTTCTCAGGAAAAAAATGTCTATACTTATATATAAAAAAACCGAACACAAAACAGCCAGGAGCAATTCAAGCAGAGATCAGATGAGATCTCAACAGCTAAGCAGGGCCAGCTCCCACAAATAATTAGACTGAGCTCAAAACTAAAGTTGTGTAGCCTTGGGCAAGGCATGATTGCAGCTTTCATGGAACTGACCACTGGAAACCCATTGTTATGCTGATTTTCACAGCAGATGCTTGGCAGAAACATTACGATGGGACAAAAATATTCCGTAGTTCTGTTACTGTACATTACTTGTAAGATACCGACACGTTGAACCTGCAGTTTCATTCCCATCAGTAGTCCTCTACGTTTGATGGATGGTGCTTTTGCCTGGCGGTAGAAGCCAAGCAGGTACCCCTCCTTACTGGGAGCTCCCACTGGTGTGGTGCTGAGAAAAAACTTGCCCACAGCTTTGTTCTGAGTCACTGTCCAGGCTGGGATGGGAGCCTAGGGCTGATTTCACTCCAAAAATCTGTGACATCTTTTGCTAATTCCACAGTGCAGCATTCAGTTCAGATTAGGATTATTCAAAGAACTGGTTTTAGGTCGAATACCAGAAGAGAAGAGCAGGAGTGCCACAGAAAGAAATTATTATTTTTCATATTTTCCATGCATACTTATGTATTATTTTAATTAAATCCAGATAAACTTCCAAACACAAATATTGTGCTTCAAAACCTTTAATGTCAGAAGTGGTGACATAAACACCTTTTATTTCCTCATTTCCACCCCTTCCTCTGCTACTAAGCTGAAACAATTAGATTAATTCACTGAGAATTTGTGATTAGTTCCACTTATTCTGAAACTACATTTCATTATTTTGGCAAATAAGCTTTTCAGTTATTCACCACATTCTACTGCAGAGCTGTGAGATAGTAAACCAGACCACATAAGTGCACAATTTATTATGAAATGCTGGATCAGTAAGACAAGAAACAACACAATAGACCAACATATTAGTCTGAATATGCGTGAATTGCAAAAGCAGTACCTGGTCATTGAAGTGCTGCAAATATTTAAATATTCTCCGGCAGCCACAGTCAACTTGGCCACGGCTGATGATGAGGACTTAGGGCACCACGTTAACCTTATCAGAGGTGGTTGCAAGGTAACAACTTTCCCTAAGTATCGTATTGTCTACATGTAAGAACAATGTGAAATGCTTCTTTGTGAGGAACTTAGTAGTATTCTTGACATAACATAGAAGTCTGTATCTTTTTATTTGGCCTCATGTTGATGCCAATTTGTAAAAAATCTTCAGTTATACCAAAGGCACCTTGGTTACCGTATCAGGACATACAGTCTACAACAAAATCATCCCTCCCTTAGCCCACCATATCCAGTGGCCTGATAAAAAGTTATGACTTTCATTCTTCCAACTTCAAAAAATAGTCAATTAAAAGATAAACGCCTCCAGACAACAAAAGAGGGATGTACATGTCAGCATCCTTCATATCTTCTACTCTCCCACCAAAAAATTGACACTCCCTGGCTATATTATCAATTTAAAATGGTACAAACACAGATTCTTGTCCTCAAACATTAAGACTTTTATCAGATGACAGAGATTTCATGAAAAGCTCCCTTTTCTCTCGGGTCCACCATTATTTCCTGTTTGGAGTCAATCTCTGGGACTCTTCTGTGTTCTGTAGCAGCTGTGGAGCTGCTGTGGACAAGTGCAAGAGCAAGTCATCCTTGTGCCGTGGAGGAGCAAAGCAAGATCACCATCTGTGTTGTGGGATCACACAGATGAAGTTTACAATGAGAAAGAAGGAAAGGGACCGATCCACACCTTGGAACCAAGCGGTACAGATTTCTTTTCTCTTCTTAGAGTTATCTTGATCTGTAGCAGATTGGGGACCAACTAGGGGAACTGAGAACTGGGGAAGTGAGCTGTTAATCCTGCAGTGTGGACAATCAGTCTAAATGTTCAAATTCCCCTTTTATTTAGCAATAGAGACCAACCTTCAGTGGCTGAGGATTACAGTGATAGCTGAAGAACTGTTTCCAATCCACAGCAAGCGGGGCAAGTAATTCAGTTTGGCTAAGAGTATGAAATTCTGGAGTAGTATTGCAAAAAACAAAGGCTACTGGTACTTGAAAGCAGATGCCAAAATCATGTATGCTTTTATGGTAAACTCTCTCCCAGCATGAAATCATTTCCCACCCAGCCCTAAGAAGTTTTCAGATTTGGTTCCCATATATAATCTGAACCCTTCTGGAGCTAAGCCAGCTCCAGACAGTCTTCTGCAGCTAAGACAGCAAGGGTTCCTTGCCCCCTGCCTGCAGAAGATGGAGATAAAGTAATAAAAACAACAGTAAGTTCACGTGGAATCAGGTCTTGTCAAATGCCAGGCAGTTTTTTCAACCCCTAAAAGGTATGCAAGTCCAGACAAGATTGTAGGAATGCAAAAATTTTCAATTATTTTTTCCTCCAAAGAACCTAGAGGATTTATCTAAGGCCACAAAGAATCGCATGAGCGGAGCTCTCCACCGCTGCTGATGTCGACCCGTTATTGCATTGGAAGCTGAAGAGGTTGGCTCCATTTCACCTGGCTGTGAAATAATTTAGCACTTAATCCTAGTTGCTTTCTAGTGGTGCTGATTCCGAATCTGGTGGTGCACCAAGGTATAAGGACAGGATAAGGAAAGAAATGATAACCTGAAGAGACTCTGGACATAAAAAGTTATGTTCTGTACAGTATGCTATTGTTATCACTGTTAATATTTGTGGTTAGCACAGTGCCTGGAAATCCTCGTCCTACCCCACGATCACACTCTGCGAATTATCACACTTTCTGCAACATAAAAAGGAAAAGGCAGCTAACTTCGCTTCAGGGAGAATACATGTTATTTTATTCCTTAGGGAACATTTTCTTTCTGCTAATAAAGTCTACTAATAAAGAAACAACACCTTAATTTGGGATGGATGGACTCCTTTGCCTTGTTTCCACTGACAGGAACCCTGGGGAATCCAATGCAGTGACACCCTAAGTCCAAGCTGATTTCCCTGCGTTCCTGCTGCCTGGGAGATTTCAGCTTTACAGATCAGGAAACGGAAACATGGAAAGGAATTACTTGTCCAAGGTCACAGGGCAGGTTCTGGCAGAACCAGGAGTAGAAACTGTGGATGGCAAGTCACAGCACCTATTCTAAATAACAGACCAAAGTGTCTCTTCAGTCTCCAGCTTTCTCTAACGTGTCTAGGCAATTACAGGGCAAATTCAAGATACAATGCCCTTTTTATTTAAGTTCTTTGTTTTCTTGTTCTGAATTCTAAAAAAGACAACTTTGTTTATATGTCGTTGTTAGTTACAGAAAATACTTTGGATTTCTTTTGTTCAAAAGGTAGGGAGGAATCAAAACAATTCTATTTTGCTTGCTTAGCGCAAAAAAACCCAGTTTTTCTGTTTTTCTTTCAGGGAAAGAATTTGTAAACTTAACTGTTGTACTTGGAATAAAAAATATATTACTGAACAATTAAATAGAAAGAAAAATTCTCAATTCTTAAAATTGTGCAAAAGCGTGAAATACAACGGAAAACATTGAATTGCTCCTAGATTCCAAGAACGGTGTTCCTACTTTTTCATGCTAATGAACACTGAAAGAGAAGTATGTGGTCAAAGTGTAATCAAAGCTAGCTTGTTTTGTAAGTCACTGACAGGGACAGAAGCAGAGCTTGGGGTTTTTTCAGTCTCACGCTAATGGTTCAGCGAGACACTGAAGCGCGCTGCATTAACAAAGCTAATATTTCCCCCCAAATTTCACAACTGCAAAGATACAATACGTCTGTCATTTCACTATATTAATATAAGCTCAATACATCAGCACAGAAGTAAGAGAGAGTTTGTAAACTGAAACGGACTGTCCCAAAATAACACGGCAGGATATGAAATACAAATTACATAAGGTGTTTATGCCACCTCAGTAATGTTTTGCACTGCGTTGGTAGGAGATGATCAGCTGAACGGGGGTGTAAGAAATACACTGGCTAATCAGACCCCTCATTAGCTGCAAACCCAAGTAGACTTGCGAAGGAAATCAATAGCACCTCAGCAGCAGGGTAATGACAGAGAACCTTAATCTGCAAATCCTCGTTCATGGCAATTGAGGTTTCTCATGCAGCATTCAAGCAAATGGGACTAACATCACAGTAAAGATTTATAGGGTGAGATCCACAATGAAGTTTTCCTTCTGGTTTTGCCCAGAATGAAGAGTATTGAGTCTCAAGTAATCATTAAAGCAAATCAAGCAGATTATACAGTGAGGACAGTTCATTTTCCTTTCTTAAATGGAAGGAATGAGATGTGACAAGGACCAGAAGATCTAAGGAACAAGAGTGGTCAATCAGTTGATATGATCTCACCTGGGCAGGTCTAAATGAGAAGCAATAACATGGAAAGATGGAGAAAGTTTCATGGAGGCATCTTGCTCTACTAGTACATACAAATGGGGTTTCTGAAGACTGAGAACTGTAAAATTGTCAAGGACAAAACCACCTAAGTATTTCACAAAAATACTTCACACTGATGCTGGGGGAGTCCAACGCGTAACTGACCTCTATATACTTAAACTATTAGCAGTGAAGAATATATACAACGAATTAAATTATTTATTCTAGATCCTGGAGTAGGTAGGGAGAGGAACTGTAGGCATCATTTTTAACCTTGAGGGCTGTACATGTTGGGGCGGTATTTATCAAGATTTCATCACAATTTTTGGGTGTGATAACTCCAAAATAAAAGCAGATTCCTTTTGAGAATGAGAGTGAAAATTTACTTTTTTCGTCAATACCTAGCAAAAAAGAGGTCTTTCTCCTTCCAACTCCTCAAAGTTAGCATTTGATACATAACTCTGCCTCTTTTGTTTCATTTAAGAGCAAAGCAACCAACATTATCTTTTCTATAAGTTGAAACTTCTTTATTAGTCACCTCAGAAATATATACCTGGAAAATGAACTGATCTGGATTTACAGGATGATTTTAATTTTGATCCTTCAAAAGAATTAAGTACTCCAGAAAAGGATAATCATATCTAACAGTGTTGGATTTTTTTTTTTCTCCATCTGCTACTGAAGTTTATAATGGATGGGAGGGAATACCACAAAACGATAGAGTGAATTTTGTGTTGTCACCTCCTTTAGTTTCCACCTTCAAGAAACAACCATAGACTAGAAAAAGGACTTGTGGTAGAAATTAATGCCAAGCTTAATTGTGCTGTTTTGATGTGTAGAGAGTTCTTCACTAAAACTTGAATTAAATTCTGAGCTTCTGTATTAAAAGCTACAGAACAGTCAGAATTTATTTTGACTTATCATTGATCAAAAATGAGTAAAAATTAGAATTAGAGGATTAGAAGTGAAAGGACCTAACATCTGTTTGAAATGTCTTGTACTTCAGAGACCAATGCTTGTCCTGTATCATATTTTTACTCTGGGTTAGAGGACGTATTGGTTGTATTAGTCACTATTTCATTTTAATCATACTGTGTTTTTCAAATAGCAGCCAATAGAGCAGCCAGTCCTCACTGGAGAACCAGACCATGCTATTACGAAGCTTAATTCTTTCCTCATCTTGCATAATTAAAAGATGGCCCATTGATAGTGACCTCCATTTTATTTTAAATAACTTTTTTATTAACTACCTTTGATTTCAAAGTTGGGTTGATTATACTCATCATGTTGGCTTAATACTAATGAAGTGATTACTCCTAGTTTACCTTATTTCTCACAGGCCATTTCTGAAGGAAAATGTAGATATGCCATTAGAAGTTCTAATGTATCTGACACCTCAATTCAAAAACAATCAGTTTCTACTTCTATAATTTTTTATTTCACTTAGAAGATTCATGAGATCATATTTCCAATATTTAAGGTAGACACTATGTTTCTGCTACCTTACACTAAGAAGTTCACATTTTTAGGGCATCCTAAACTAAAACTCAAGTGTACAAAAAAGACATGAGGTATTACAAGTAGTGAGAAGATAAGAGAGTCCATGACATGTCAGACCAAAGGTACAAATAGATTATTACGCTGTTTGCAATGGTGTGCAACAGTGGATGCTTATGCAGCGAGTATAGGAAATTGGGCACCCTTAGTATGAATATTCAGTATTATAACACCTAAATTCTAGTCTGTGTAGAGGAATCAATGATAGCTAGCTTTCTTCTACAAGGGAAGGAGATGAAAGACCATCAGAAAATCTTTCTAAGAGAGCAAACAGGGAAGCAAAAGCTGAAGAGAAACAAGTCCTGGTGAAAAGCAGTGTTTGAGGCAGAAGCTAATCTGCCATTTCCATTCACTGAAGATTCAAAACCCTACCAGCTTTTCTGAAAGGTGCCTACAACACTGATGTTGAAATCCAAGTGCAGGACATGGATGTCTCTTTCATTTCCAGGGAAGCATGGAATGGTTGAGGTTCGAAGTGACCTCTGGAGGTCATCTTGTCTCAGTGCTGGAGAACATCTCCAATGTGCAGAGACTGCTCTCTGGTGATGACCATAACATGGGAGAGCTGCATTCCATTTCTTCCACTGCCTATCGGAGACTCAGAACTGCAGCTCTTATCTCCTGGGAGAGGACTCTATTCACCAGCTCAGAGGTGATTGGCACTGGAGATGGAATAATCGACTTTGAATAGGACACCTGCAATCCCTAGGCCAAAAAGAAGAACAGAAAGAAGGGGGAAGAAAGAGAAAAACTAATAGTTTGCAAATGTGATCCAGATTCTTAAACTCCATGATTGTAGAAGTGCTCTTGGACAGGGGATTTCCATGTCGCAGTTCACACTCCACAGGCCCTGTGCATTTTAGGCATCAATCACCCGTTCTAACTAGGTACCAAACCCTCAGGGCACAGCCTTGAGCTCCTGTGTACTCATCCTACGTTAACCGCTAAGACTTGATGATCTTTCCCAACCTAAATGATTCTATGATAATGATGTGGCCCTTCCTTGCCAATTGTATACAAACCCTATATAAACCAGTAAATACTCAACAAAGTGCAAATTTTTAAGCTGTTCCTCCATTTGCTTTCAGTGTGAATAAAGTACCTAATTTGTTGTGATACCCAAACACATGGTGAAGTTCCTATCTGTGTATCGCTTAAATATATATATTTATACCTTAAGATACCTGACGTCCTTTGAGGATCTACCCTTCCTACTTTTCATGGGATCAAGGTCTGTAAGAATGTCAGAAGAACAGATGAAAAATCACATGCCTTATTAAAATAAATACTATACTACATTATATTATACTATACTAATTCATCATAAACTGCCAGAAAAGTGGCAGTTTCAGATTGCAGAAACAATATCTTTGTCCTCTAATTTTTTAAACTGAAGAACAGCTTGATTTATAACTGGAAGCTGGAAGAAAGAGATTTAATGTAACTTCTGCATTAGTTTTGTATGGGATGGAAATGTTTTGGCAAAAATAATGATGTCTGATATTGTAACCTAATCGTAAATTTCTCATTTTGAATACTTTTGGCAACACTTGCAATTTCTGATAGGAAAATGTTTGGCAGAAATCTCAGCATCTCGTCAGAATATTTGTCAGTGTGAAGTCAAGAGTGTGATTATTTTTGACTGTATGAATTTTGCATTATACAGAACTGTGTAAAAAAAAGACGTTACTCATGTTACTTAGACACAGATGATCTGAGGGTTCTTCCTTTCCCTTTACAGATGCTTTGCAAGAGGGACAACAGAATTTTTACTTGTATGTTGAGGGGAATCCCTTAAGAAAATTTACTTACTGGCCTCATGAAATGCACAATTCAGCGTTAAGGTCAGCCCAACGTAAAGATACTAGCAGGTCTCCTTGAGTTAGCTTCTGGTTTTCCAGAATGACTGTAAGTGGCCATTAGAATTTATCCCGCTATGTTACCATTCATTGCCTCAATCAAACTACTTAAATAAGAGTATTGGTGGAAATTTGTAGGATCATTTAAGTCACCGGTATTAGAGATTTTCTCTTCTATGCAGCCTATAGAAGAATTACTGCCTTTGATCTGTTAATCCCCCTTCTAATTTCTTGAATTTTCTTGACAGAGGGGATGGGTGCTTGCCCAAATCGCACTGTTACATTTGCAAAAAGTTACTTCTCTTCCTTTGACTACAAGAATACTACGAGGTTTTTTGATCCGAATGCGTCTCTGTGGCTGCTTCACCCACAAACAAACATTAAAACCTTAGAAGTAAATACCCGTTTGTAATATATGTAGCACTTCATTTCACCACTGAGGGATTTCTGTGAGCACAGATACTTTCAGATTGAATCTGTGCAACAGAATAACAGCTGCTCGATAAAGGTGTTTAACACCAGAGGTCTGGATTCTGATGCTTTCTTTGTCATATAATCTGTTTTGCTCTTGACGCCTGTACCCTCTGTAGACCAATTAAAGGATAGAATAAAAAAAAAAGAAGAGAAATAAAAGTTGGGTATAAATTTCTGGTCAAGATTTTAATGAGAAAATTGAAGTTTGGATTAATTGGAATCTTATGAATTACTAATGAACTGCTTAGTTAAAATCATCTTTTCATTGCCTTTCAGAAGTTGAATTCTGACTTTTCAACCCAACAGTGCCATTTCTCTACCTTCACATATTTTTGTCTCAGTTTTTATCTGAGTACAAAATATCAGGTTTTTGTTAAAATGAACAAGTAAAATGAATTTTTAAAATGACCTAAGAAAATGTTTATTTAAAGCTTAATATTCTGCTTAAAGAGGTTAATCTAAAATTAAAAAAAAAAAAACCACGACCCTGATTAGTCAATTAAATTGACATTAGAAAAATCTGTTACCAACACAGTTTCAGCTGTTATTCAGTAATAAGTGCATGTTTAACTATCGGTTAGTTATGAAAAAAAAAAAGAGTTTCCAAATGAAACATTTTGGTTTTGCAGAAAAGAAGAAAACTCTGAAAGATGAAGATACTATTTTCTTAATTTAGACATGTTAAAATATGTAAAGATTAAATGATTTGACAGAAGCTTTGCAAGGAAAGTGATTGTGACTTTAAGTACAAAAAACCTCTGTCTTAGATTTTCACTTTAATAGATGCAATTTGAAATGTCAAATTCAAGAAAGTATGTATGCATAACACAAGTTTATTAAAGCATGTACATGCTCAAGTTCACTCCAAATGCTGGTAAAATTTATTCTCAAGTTTTAAATTAGATTATATTTACTCAAGGATTTCTGTAATTCCCTTTATTGATCCCACAGCTTCACGGAATGGGTAGATTTCACAATTCAGATTATAGGCACAAAATACACGAAGTTCAGTTTTTCTCTAGTGACTTGTTTGTATCTGTTGTGTTTCCTACCACAACAATATTCCTACTGATTTTGACCACTTCATGCATGAGGAAGATCAAAACGAAGGTCTGTAATTTCAAGGCCATTCACTCTGGAGAGATGTGTGAGAATATATATTTATATTCTCTGCACCTCAGTTTTCCCATGAGATGTTACAGACTCAGTTGGGCTCTGTAGGGCACAACCACGCTCTCTAATGTGTTCTCAAATCCAGAAAGCTTTTTTTGGCGCAATGCTGATCGCAGGAAGACACATCCACCTTCAGCTCCTGAGCTAAATCCCTTTATAGCCAGCATGGGATAGGTGGACATACACTGAGCAGCCTCTAGAAGGGGGCCGGGGTGCTGGGCTTTGCGTGAGAGAGGAGACCTATCCCTTTCCTGACCATAAAAATCTCCACTCATGACCCACCTGCAGCCATTTTTGGTGAAAACAATTAAAATTTACCTCCAGCATCAAACCAATAACACAGCAACAAAGGTTTATGAAGACATGGGCAGGAGATATGGCGGGAAGGGGGTAGAATAAAATTAAGAGAACTAAGAATGCTTAATCTAATTATCCTGAGATCAAATCCAAAAGCTTTCTCTTTCCCTCTTTGTGTCTATCTGATGTATTGTCAACGTTTGCTTTCCTCCCATGACCAACGACATGTCCTCTTGCCCATTCTGTGTGCTCAGGTTGCTACAAGAGGAAACAGGCTTTTCTTGGCAAAGTCTGCTAGTTTTTATGTTCAATCCTTTTCTTAAATCTCCCTGGGGTTCCATTTAGATTAAAATCCTCCTTCCTCCCACCAAACATTATTGATCCTTAATTTATTTAGGAGGCAGTTTCAGCACTCCTTCTTCCAGGTATTGACTGCCCTTACTGCCTTGGAAATGATAATGGCCCTTCAGAAAAATAGGTGCTATCTCTTGCACTTGAGTAGACATATTAACCATATTAACAGCTCTCCCCCACTTGGACAGACAATGAGTAAATCTCTTTGTGAAGCTTTTGCTATACACTGAACCTTATATTTCATATTAACGAGTAAACTCCTAATCATACATCAGTGGAATTGATGCTTGTAGCTCATTAGTGGGTGTTGGTTGAGACAGAAGTGAAAGCAAAAAGATAAAACTAGGTCTTAGTGAAGTTGACTAAACAGTTTGCTTAAGGGAACACCAAACCAGGTCTCCCGGTTCTTTACATCAGGACCTGTAGAAAACCTATGTGCAATTGCAAGATTAGCATTAGCTCTCTGAGGTATCTTCTTATCAGACTCTGCCATTGTCCTAAAAAAGAGACAGGCTTTGCATGTCCTGTCAGAGTTCATCATTACATCCTGCCATGGTGAGGAAAGACTCTCTCTCATGTATCACCTGTTTAATAGAACTTCTAAGCCCAGGAATACTCCTTAAAACAACCTCAAAGAATGCTCAGAAAACTTCTGTTGTGTCACCGTTGACAGCAACTGACTGTCGAGCTTCATTACCCTGACAACATTTAGGGGAGAGGAAATGTGTGTTCACCAACTGTTGGATAGAGCAAAATTTGCACTTGAAATATAATAGATCTGCAGAATAGTCTGTCCACTTTCTTATACGTCCCGTGTTCCACATCAGTGTCTGAGATCTCATGAGTGTTAATGAACTGAACCTCACACTATGTCAGTGATATACGAAAGTGTCCACGTTCCCCAGCTTTACAGATGAAGAAATGATTGAGACAAAGAGAAACCAGGAGCACCCCCGCCCCATGGCACAGAGCAAGGACTTGAGTGTCCCTGAGCAGTAACACGATGTCTTGGCCATCTCTCCTCTCCTGGCTTCTCATGTATTTACACATATGGCTGGGAGAACAGACACTCTGACCTTTAACAAATCCATCATGAAAATTTCCTTGCTGTTTTCACTTTGCCTTAAATGAAAGGCAACTACTCTCTGTGACAAACTCTGCTGGGTAATTACATTTGCTACAAAAAATGTTTGTTCTCAGCTATTGTTCCATGTGTTTATTAAAATAAATCAAGGCTAATGCAGTCGCCTCTCGGAGTGAATTCATCTCCTGGCAAAGGATTTCATTTCCAGCCTAGACTATCACTAAACAAGGATGTGGACTTCAACACGTAAAAGCAATATGGATGCACTCTCTGACACTAAAACTCATTATTAAGGTAATAGGTATCATGCCCCATTACTTTTAATGGATTGATTAATAACAATTATTGCAGCCTTTTCATAATAATTTTGGAAAGTAATGAATGTGCTAATATTTGGCTTGCAAAAGTAAAGCATTCATTTCTAATTGTTACTGTTTCCTGATCAAGTACTTGGCAGAAACAACTGTCCTCCTTTAACCCACACATCCTTTGACTGGAAACCAGTGAGTATCGAGATGAGAGTGTCACTTTCCCGAAGCAGCCATCTTGTGATTGCCGCGGCATGAAAGGAATAGGGAGCCTGCATGCTTAAGTGATATAAAATTGGAAGGCTAAAGTCTCCAAACTTCTGTGCTACTGAGTCCAACCATCTTCCCCCTACAAACTGCCCAAAACCTCTCTCTGGGAGGAAGAAGCTGAATTATTCATTATGTGTATGGTGCCACCTTCTCCTCTACATATATCTGCAGAAATGTCTTACCCTTCAGTGGAAAGAAAACTGAACATTAACAAGAAAACTTGATCCTTTTTTTTCCCCATGTCTTTGTGTGTATTCATTGCATATAGCCCAATACTTAAAATATCTCTCGTTACTGATTTCAGATCACCCATGTTTGATTCAGTTGCCCCATTAAAAATGGTTATGAGTGCTGATCCACCCATCTCACTGACTGAGAAAGTTAGGGCTTATGGTTATATTCTGAATTTGCTAAGCCAAACATGAAAGCAGCAGATAGAAATTCTGCACATCTGTGCAAGAAACGTACCTGAAAAAGCCTACCTGTCCTGCAGCTTCTGGTCCGTCTAGCTCATCTTCCCAATTACAACCAATATTACTTACACAGAAAAAAAATGACAGCAAAGAAACCAAATCCAGGTATTTTGCCAGCATGTAAGAAGCTCCCTGATCCAAGGAGCCTTAAGTCATGTTCAGCACTGTTTTGAGGTAAAGCAGGAACAGGATTCAAAATCACGCAAAATAGGTGAGAAAGGGTATTGGCAGTGTTTTTCAGCCGCGGTATTAGAGCTTTTCAAACAATACTGAGTTTTTCACCATTGCGATTTAACAGCTGTGGGTTGTACCTTTTTCAAGGGAATAAAGGTGCTGAGCCCTTGCTCAGCCTGGAGAAGCGGTCCATTGCTCCCCGCTCCAGACCCCGGCCGCCAAGCTGTCTGGGCTGGGAGATGTGCTGCCGGTGAAGCTGTGACTAGAATAACTCCCAGAATCATAAAATATTCTTGCACTTCCACTAAATCAAAGGTACTCTAGGAGCCAAGATGATAGAGGAATGGTACTGAGCAAAACCAAAATGCTCCGGATGTGATTTATTGGCTTAGAAATGAAAAAGTCATAACCTTGAAGGAAAGGAGCGAGTGCAAGTGGAAGGAGCAACCTGTAAGCTTCTACCCTGCTCAGACTCAGGCAGGAACAGTCACCTGTGAATATCCCCAGCCACGGCATCACAGAGGGAACAGCCTAAGGTATGATAGACTAGCACCCAGGGCCTGCAGAATAATACAACAATCTCACTAGGGAATGATTAGTCATAGTTTGAGCCCCAGGACACGTAAGTGTAAGATAAGATGAGCTACAAGAATCATAGAATCATAGAATCATAGAATTGTTCTGGTTGGAAGAGACCTCCAAGATCATCGGGTCCAACCATTAACCTATCACTACCAAGTCCCCCACTAAATCGTATCCCTTAGGGCCTCGTCTAAATGTCTTTTGAATACCTAAGAGGGGAAAGTGCGGAGCTGTGCAAACTCCAGACGTGATTATGCATGGGAGGAGAACGAGCAAGGGAGACACTGCGGGGGCTTGGGCAAAATGATTGTACCGCAAAGGAACAAAGCAGCCTTCCCGTAGCCTCTGTTCCCAGATTCCTTACTTCTAACATGAAAAAGCAGTTCAACAATAACAGGGTGAGGACCCGAGATATGTGAGAAAATTTAGGAGTGTCATGACATGAATGATTTTAAGGTAAAATGTTTAGAAATTATCTATTCCATAGAAATGCAGCTTTAAGACACTGACAAGGCAGAAAAATCAAAATAGGACTTGTTAGCTACAGCTTTACTCTTACAGCTACAGGCTACTATTTTGCCCTTGAACATATCATTTAATCCCACGTCTTAAAGCTAAATGGGCTTTCCCACTGAAATTAGGTGCTTGTGTAACTTTGAAGATATAGGGCTTTGTTTTTTAACTGTAAAGTGGAGAATAAAAGTGATGTCCTGTGTCACTTAAATTCTGAGGATAGCTACAATAAAGATTATAAATAAAATAATGCAGTACAACAGTGGATTCCAAGAAAGAACCGTGAAAAATGTGTTTTACAAACTCTCCATTGTACTTCCAGCAGAAGCAGACATTATTCTTCAGACTCCAGGTAAGACACTGAATTTCGAAAATGAAAAGGCAGTATGCAGCACCACACTGAGCAACGAGCCTATCTGGACTACAGCACGCAGAAGGGACTCGAGAAGAACATACAGTACAGTCGATGATAAAATGTTTGTTGTTACCTCCCTGGAAGTTGTAGAAAATCGATATACCCATCAGTACCAGGCCCAGCGGTTCTAACAGGCTCAGCCTTGCTGCAGGCTTTGATTTCTTCCGTTCGGTCTGCACCCTGAGTAGGGAGGGAAGCACCGTGCGTGTGTCGGTGCCGGTGTGTGTGCGCGTGAGTGAGAGAGAGATGTGCAGTCAGCTGGAAACCAATTAAACTGTAGTGTTAGATAGGTGACAAAACTGCCTCTAAAAAAGCAGGATGGTGCCAGAAGCTAGAGTTAATATAGCACCTGGCATGCAGTGCATAATAATATTAAAAATGTTCTGAACTGATTTATTTGTAGGGAGAATTGGAGTGAAAAAAAAAAAAAAGTTCAGACAAAATGTCACGTTCAAGGCAACAAACCTGGAGGAAAAGATGAAGGAATGTTACATCTGATGCTTAAAAAAATGCCCAATGGCATAAAAGAGAAGGTAACAATGAAAGGCTTGTGGACTACCAAATACTGACTGCCAAACCTCCATTAAAATAACCCTAAAATATTAAATGATTGTGACAAAGACTCTCATTGGGGGTGGGGGGAGTATGAGTCACTACAGCCACTTTGCCAAATCTCTTGAACTTCTTATCAGTATCCTCCAAGGATACTGGTCCTCAAAAGATACCGGTCCTCAAAAGCCAGTGTGACTTTAGAGCAACTGCAGATGGAAATGTGGTACAATTTACCTAGACTTTTGGCTGACCCCACCATGCTCTTTGGGGCTGCTGCACCTTCACTTGACTTAGAATCATAGAATCATAGAATCGTTTTGGTTGGAAAAGACCTCCAAGATCATTGAGTCCAACCGTTAACCTATCACTACCAAGTCCACCACTAAATCATGTCTTCCCCTCATTCAGGGAGAGAAGAGCTGCAATTCCTGCTGCCGCCTAGTTAGTGATGTGGAAGACAACAGAGACATTAGGGGAGAGTTTCACATCTCACTTTCAGCTAGAAAGTCAAATGGCCATGGTCCATCAGCCTGAGGCAACAACTTGAACTGTCTAACCTGGAAACCTGATCATCAATGGATATATGTCAATGGAGACATCAGTGAAAGTCACCTCCAGAGGCTGACTGAGGTTACAGGAAAACCACTTCATCTTGCTTTTCATATTCTCCCTCTGTCCTTTATGCACCTTCTACTCTCTTAGTTTGCTCTAGTCTTCACCTCTCCTTCCCCAGTTGTAGCCCGGTCTAACTTTGACACCAGGAGAGCTGCAGCACCATTCTCAGAGGAGATCTTTGCCTCTCAGACTACCACACCCACCAGCTGGGTCAGGCATGTCCACCACTTAATTATCTGGCTCTCTCTGATGCCCCAGCCTTACAGGATGAGGAGAAGGGAGGAAGAAACTTTTCCTCAGCATGTTCAGTCCTCATACTTACGGCTGTTGAAAACAGTCAGGATGCTCGGGGAAAGTTTTCAGAAACAGCTTCCAGCCCTGAGCTGCCTATGGCAAGAAGCTGAATAAAAAACTGAACCAGCACAGTATCCCTAAACAAGATGATTTCCAATCCTTTAAAGAAAAGGCAAAAAGCTAAACATCCCCTTGTACATATGCACAGCCACACAGCTACACTTCCATGCTTGGGCAGTACCTGCAGAGCTGTGTACACGAGGGAATGGAAATAACCTCTGGGAGTTACTGGATTGAACATTTCTGCCATTAGAACAATTATTTGGAAGCAAAACCACACATATGCACATGCACACACTAAAAACAAGGCAAGAAGGGGGTCTTTGTACAGGGAATAAATGGAGCTGTAACTAAACCAGTTGGAGACTTGTTTTTATACAGCCAGACTAATTAGCACTGTTTTGAATGTTTCGATAAAGAAATAGTTAGGAGAAGATAAGTCAGTGTCCTTAACTAGCGTTCTGCATTGAGTAGCACAGACATGTGCAGTAGGTTGACACTGGCCATTTTGAAAGACGGGAAAAGGATAAAACCTGATTGCTCTGTACCTCCAATTTTACCTGTTGCAACCTCGTTATTTTCTATAGGATTGCACTGTCAAAGAAATAGAGTTAAACACTGAATTAGGTTGAAAGATATTGGCAAAATGAGGTGAAATTGTACACAATATTGAAGTTTCCCCCTCTTCAGTTTCTTTCATAAACATCAACAAACGTTTGAGGCTTTTTAGAAGCTTGCTTGCTTGCTTTTTTTAATGAGCGTGTTATAGCTTCTGTGTTCACAGACCTGACAGTATCAGGGCCTGATGCTGGTTTGAAATCAAAGCTCCACTGATTTTTATTCGTTCTGTGCTAGTATTGATACCTGTTACCTGCTGTGCAAGGTAAATCACCAGCACTGAAATCAGCCAGAAAAAAAAGATAAATCACTCAAACCCAGAGAATTTAAAATGAGAATCTGGCCGGTATTGTTCTGGTATTAGTGAAATGGGAATTAGTTGTCCGAGTTTAAATTTGGAGCACTTACAATCAATAAAGGTGCTTCAAACTTGTGCCCGCATGAGAGCAGCATTGCTTTATTAGATGCTTTGCGCAAATGCACAGACTTAAAAAATAGCCATATTCATAGGTTTTGACATGGTTTCATTGGACGAGCTTCAGCATAAGACTGAACAGAAGCAATTAAAAGTGGCGTTGGCAGGTTATAACTGTAAAGCACCTTTGGAGGTTCTTATCTTTTCAGGAAATCTTAATAATAATATTCCGACTGGGATATCCATTTAAATATCCTAAAAAGCCAAATCTTTAGAAGCATAAACGATACCATTTCACTCCCACAGGTTTGCAAGCTGAATAGCTAACTGTCATATTCCTTTGAATCTCTCAACCTTAATGGACAAATATAGGAAGACAGAAAAAAACATTCCTTGTAACTGTAATGCAGATCCAGTTGGTAGCTCAGCATTCAGCAGTAACTATTCCATTCTGCATCTCTCAGCAAGAAACACGGGACACAATATGATTTCACCAAATTTATTATAAAGGTAGAATAATGGGAATAAGTCTACCAGAACACCTGAAGGGACTGATGGAGTATAAATACCATTTCCATTAGGAAGAAGATATGAGTCAAGCTCACCTGCCAGCCAAAAAGCTCTGACATCTGCCTAGGATTTAACTATGCTTGGTATCTCCTGTTTGATTTTTCTGACAGTCAGTATTATTTCTCCTTTCACGACATACAGGCTTTCTTTTCCTTTTTTTTTTTCTCTTTTTATTTTAAATGAATATGTAGTCCATTATTTATGCATGGCAGGGACTAATGCAGTCACCTGTCTGTGGAAAGAGAAGTACAATTCACGCAATTTGCCTGGTCATTATTTCAATACGGTTCATTTAGACTGCTATAACGGGCTGCCAAATTGCTGTTCCTTCATCAGCCCCATTTTGCATAGAGACTAACACAGGAAAATAATTCAGTGGGGCTTCTCTTTAGCTGTAAAACATTTTCAAGACAGTCTTCCCTTCCCCTCTCTTACACACAACTAACTAATTTAATAAAATACCGCAGAGCACAACAGAATAGAATGGGGGAGAACTAATTTTGAAAAGAAGTTCCTTTTGAGAAATTTTCATTGCTAAGACACTGTAAAAATCCAATGCACAAAAGCTGCCTGAAATGTTGTCTAGATAGTTAAATACAAATGCCAAGGTCTCAAGAACTCATTGATAACTGAGAACTTCTCCTAAGAAACAAAGCAAAACAAAACAGAAAAGGAGAGCTGCTGCAGTCTGTTGTCGAAACATTAGTGAATGAAAATTGAGGTGACTATTAAGGATAACTCTTAAATCTTCTCTAGGTCCCTGCACTCCAGGAGACTTCCCTATCCTGCAGGAAATCTGAGTTCTGTATTCCCAAATATATCACTGTATCCCAAATATATCAGAATATATTTTGGTGAATTGTGACCATTTTCCCAGGCGTCTCAGATCACGCCAACATTCTTTATATCCCAGCGACCTGTCTGCTGCACTCGGGATTTGACAAGATATAGGTCATCGGATATAGGAATGGAACCCATGAGAAACAATTTCTTTAATGACATCTCCCCATTAAGAACTTAATTTGAGATCTGTCTGTTATAAAGTTATTAATCCGCCTAATGTTCTTTGTTCATTCTATGTATGGAAAGTTTCTTTTATTCAAATGTCAGGCAGTCATACGTCAAATGCCTTAGAGAAAGCCAAAGTTTCTCTATCACAAACAGACCTTTTCAGCTAGACCTGAAATTCTGTCAAGTAGACAAGTAGACCACCCGTTCCCAAAGAGAGCAGCAGCCTGTCTCTGCGCTTGCCATCATCATTTGCAGTCCATTTGCATTTGACATAAGCTGCTGCCTCACCTTCTGCATCAGCCGTTGTAGTTTTTTAATGCTAATGCCTGTGTAGTTCACTGCTTCCTTTGATTTCATTTGCAGCATTCCCACATTCTGTTGTTGGCCACAAATTCTTTGCACAAAGCAAACCTGACCAGCCAATAATCATGGGTTAGTTGCAGAGTTGCTGTGTTTTAAATTGGTGATTAACTTTTTACTGACAATATAAAAATTATACCTTGCTACAGGTCTTTGCTGTATTTCTGATGTTTTGAGAATTAAGTGGGTTTGGTTGCAACATCTAATTAATATTCCTCAGCTAAAATTACTCAGTGTAACACAATTTTTGGTGTAGTTTAGGTCATACTTTAGAAAGATTAGGTAGTCTATAATAAATTCCTGCCCAGCAATTTCATTACATACGACTTTAATGAATTAGTGTTTAGAGTCCTGTAATTCTCAGTGGTCTCCGATTATGAGCATCTGATACTGACCCCAGCAATTCTCCTTGTATTCCGATTCTTGAGAATCACTAGCTCCATCACATTTTCTTTCTGCATACGGTGTTGGCAACAGTGAGTACATACTTGCTCTTAATAGGCAATTTGGGGTTTGACTTTGTCAGACATAAAGGATTTCCAGCTCAGATTTCATGCCTGAGTATTCAGACATGACTGGTCCATTTTTAGCCTCCTCTCTCTTGTTTGTTTAAAGGTCTCTTGACTATGAAAAGATTTAGATGAAGGCCACCACATTCTTACAATCTGCTCTCCCTATACTTGACCCAATATTCCTTGGTCAAAACTATCGGTCTGGTGCCATTTAAACACTTCATTTCGGTATCACCTGGCTCCTTTCCTCCCTGTATTGCAGGATAGTAGGTTTTCTGGGAAATTCATGGATAGCCTGCGTATTTTTAACTTTCATCTTTCTACCCACATCATTCAAGCTTTCCAGACTCCGAGAAACAGCGCCAGATGCTGTGTCACCAAGTCCAATACAGACGGAGCCAAAGGCAGCCTCAGTTTTCAGTCCTACAATCTTGCTGGTCCCTGAGTCATGGTGTTTGCCTTCATTCCCACAAGGGAACAAATTGACTTGATATCCTCCCAACTTTACATCAAATCCTGTCCACTTCTCTTAGCATTCTCTCCTTTGTGACAATTGCCAGTTAGGGATACTCTCTTAGGCGTATCTGCACTTTATTCTGCTTTGAGTCGGGTTGTTTTGCCTACGTCAGCCATGAAAGACCTCACTGCCAAGAGCGATCTCTGCATATCCTTCATTAACACAACTGCGCCTTTGGAGAGGGAAACAGGCTGTGACTCACTTCAGCATCTGCTGACACCATAAGGAGATCTGAACGGATGGGTGGGTGGATGGATGGATGGACAGACAGAGCTTTCTGAATTCACCTGCCAAACAGACAGAGGAGCCTTGCAGTTGAAGTGACAACTTCTGAACATGCCATCTCCCAGCTTTCATACCCCCTGTTGGAAGCTGAGTTGAGGACCTGACCCACCAATATGTTACATCCAAACTGAAGTTTAAGGACAGAAGAACAAGATTGTGGGGCTTCTGGCATTCATAATTCTTTTGCTTCTAACATCTTCCTGGCACTGCTCAATGGGAAGGTAAAAGAAATTACACTCCTTGTTCTCAGACTTTCTCTTCCCTACCCTCCCATGTCAGTGTGGATCAGCATGTAGGGCACAAGGATAGCGGAACTTGGTGCAGAGTGTATGAATTTTTCCCATTATTAAAAGGGACTATAATTTGATTATTAAGAGGGATTATGAAGAGGGTGGTGGATAACGGTTGCTTGCAAGATGAGGTATGGCACTTTCTGCAAGCACAAGAGCAGCACCCTTCAACTCTAATCAACACAGAGCATCCAATCTCAGAGCGTTACTGACAGCCAAACAAAAAACACTTCCAGGTCACAAAATTTAATAGACTGAAAGAAAGACGACAGTGGTACGACTACAAAAAATATGTAGAGTTATAGTAGTTAATGGTAATAAGTTCTGAAATGTTATTAAGCACCATCCTTCGGTTTTAATACAGACTTTGAATATTAGAGATTAGCAGAAGACCTAATGTAAATAACAGATTATTACACTTCTGCCTAATGTGAAATTCTTGTATCTTTTTCTGAGATATCTAGTACTATGCACCGTAGGACACTGGATTCTGTACTGGACACCTCAGGTTTGAGCCTACATTTCCTCACTAACTTGATAGCAAATATTCCCCGCTGCTTAAGAAACAGCACTGACAGGCTTTAAAAGGGAACTTCTCTACAGCATGTTTCTGCCTAGAAGATGTTGCCTTTTTGGGGACCAGGACTTAAACCAACAAAGGTAGGGGTCAAATCACAGGTTTTTTCAGAACACCACAGGATAACTGTAAAAGCCGACAGATGTAGAAGTGGGAGGCAACAGAAAAGGTTTAGAGACATGAAGGGAAAATTTCTCAAAGGTTAATAATTTTAACTTGTATAGACACCGTTCTCAAAGCTATTTACAAATATTATTTAGACAACTGAGATCATTGCATCACATATATCCCTGGGACTTTAACAGCAAAAGATGTGTAGGATTCAGCTACGACCTTTGCACCCCTGAACATTTCAGTTAACCTGAGCCAGTCATCCCTGCAAGCGGAATAATTATTAACTTATTGTTATAAACTTGGAGACTGAGGCAGAGAAGAGTAGTAATTTTCTTCAAAACTGCATATGAAGTTTATTCCACCCTGCTTTCTTGAAGGCCTTTATTTATTTAACCATGTCACCATTTTTCGTGCTTCTTCACCTGAATCCTATGAGCATGGAATAGTCGCTCTTACATTTGAACAAATACAATATCTGTTAAGAAATTCTCTAACAGAAAGCGGTAACCTAAACGACAAACAATGATCACATTTTCCACACCCTAACTCTCGGTGCTGCCTTGGGGTTTGCTCTTTCCTCCTAAAATTTGGTAGTAACTGGATGATTGACATCAGCTGTGGTAGCATAAAAACCTTACATCTATGTTCAGCGATCCAGTGTTTCTAACTTAGCTAGGTTGTACAGATAGAATGGTTAAAACCATGGATAAACAGGCTCCATATCTTCCGATCAGATTTCAAATTAGTCAGAAAGTTGCACCTTTTCTTAATGAATTTGAAAAAGCTTGTTAAAATGAACAAAATTGGATATTAATTTTAACCCAAACAAGAGTAAATGTTTTCAATTATGTTAACAAATCTGTCCTGTACATTCTTTGCATCTGCTGAAGTGTTGTTTTTTTAATATAAACTAACTGCTTGGTCAGAGCTGGATTTCATTTCCCTTGAGTATAGGCTGTAGGAAACCTGTCAGGGGCTCTGCTGAAAGCTTTTTACGTTACTTGCAGATTTTTTCTTTTTAAGAAACCCACAACATCCATAGGAAGTGAAAGAAATAGTGTTGAGTGGAAAACATTTTGAAACTTCTGCATTTTGAGCAGCAAAGGAAAATGTCTTTAACAGCTGATACACTGGGCACATAATTCAATGTCCCTCATTACAGACCTAAATTTATCTTCCATCCCACACAGATTTCTACTCTATCACACTTTTTCTACTCAAAATTATTCACATCAGAAATGGAGGCTCATGAAATGCAGGGTAGAAAAAGTGTTATTTATGCTAAAGAACCCAATCCCACTTCTTATTTAAGCTTTGTGGCTGTGGGTTTATTGTGTCCTCCCTCTTGGGGCTAAGTCCCATATGGTATCTCACATTTGCACCCAAGTAGACTGAGAATATGGTGTCTTTGCCTCTGAGAGCTTGAATTAATATCCTAAAACTCAGTCATAGAGTACTATCAAGATCTAGAGGCTTTATTGACTTTAAGCTCTCTGGATGCATTTTTGCCACGTGAATTATTTCAAGTCCTTTGCAAGCTTCCCTGGGGCCCTTTGAAAAGAAACTCACAATCGCCTTCAAATATGCTGTGGCTAGCCCTCCCTTAAAAAACCCGCTTCCTTTGAACACCATGAATTCTGGCAGCATCTACCCACCTCTGTGAGGAAAGTGGAGACCAATAGTCAACATTTTCAAACCACTATACAGCTAGAAGTAATTTTACTCTAAATGACTGGCATTTTTTTTTTCCCCAAGGTAACAGATAAAAAATCCTCCTAATAATTATAGTTGTTCTGATGCTCTGTCTTACCTCCATACACAAGATTTATCTTCATAGGGAATATGACAAGCAATGTTATTTGAGAATTGCACATATATGACATTATGCGGTTATGCAAGTTAAAAAATACTTAGTTTTAGTTAATTTGCATTAGATCTATTTAATAAAGTCACCATCATTCAGAAATTATTTCAGAATAATAATAATAATTTTCATTTCACAGTCTTTTTCAAAAATAATTTCTCCATGAAAATCAACTCAAAATTGTATGGGGCACAGGAATTCGTTACGAAAGAGTTCTGATAACAGTCTGATGATTACCCCAGACAATGCTTCTGGGGAACTTTGTTCCCAAAAGCTTTCAGCTGATGAATCCAGGAGTTCAGTCTTAATATTATCTGTAGGAAATACAGCAACAAAAAACCTAAATCACCACCAATATGCAGATGAATTATGGCTCTAATATTTTTTTCCATCAGACACCAGTGGAAGTATTTTTATCTTTTTTTCTGTTCCTATAAACTGAAGCAACACTTTTTTTTTTATTTATAGCTAACGAGGAAATCATGTTGTAGTACATCAGGCAATTCAGGACACAGGGAAGAAGCCTCACTACCCTGGTTTATCGTCTTTGTTCCTTCATCTCTCCTCCTCATCCCCTGTGACGATATCAGCCCCCCATTCAGGCCCACATATAACTTCTTCGTCTGTCCGTATATGCTAATTAGACTCAGAAGAAACAATTTTATAGTGTATACCTTCCCTCTCTTTTTCCATTTTCCTTTCTCTTTTTGAATTTCTGGCTCAGGCGGGATTTGTCTAATGAGTTCACCCAAGTCTTACCAGAGAAAACCTGCCTTGACTTATATTTGTTATGCATCACTTGCAGTGCCAGTCTCAATCAATAATAAGTATTGATAATAAGAACACCACCATTGCCCCAGCACTTTGCTTGAGCTGACAACGGTGACACAAGCTGCTAACAACATAAGAAACCACTTTATTCACCAAACAATCTTGACATTAACTTCTCCAGCAATAAATAATTATCTAAATTATTTGTAAAATTGTCAAGTAGCAACCTGCTTTTTCCTTTGCGGGTCCCACTTACACGATGGAATTTCCATTTGCAGCACATTACAATATTTAAATTGAAGTGTCTTGGATGCTTATACGATACTACTCTTACCCTGAAGAAAGATCCTGATGCAATTCAAGATTTCTTTTTCCTTTGAAGTTAATACTAGATAGCACTACATGAGGATCTAGCCTACAGTTTTAGAAGGTCTCGAACCCAACGTAATGAGAAACCTACCTGTTGTGTCAGAATCAATAGATTTGTTTCTTTCCTGCAGAGAATTCTTGGTACGGAAAAGTACACTACCTCAAGCAACTGTAGGATAATGATAATTTAATATCATAAGGAAGGTGGACTTTTGAGATTCCTAGATTTCCTGTAATTTTATTCTAGGGCTAAAGTTAAATTTCAAAGGAATAATCAGAAATTCCAAAGGAAGATCTCATTTCTTACTAAATTGAGACAATCTGGGACTGCTGTCTCCAGAGAACAAATTCAATGAAATCTCTCATGAGGAATTTCTTTTCTACTATACATTTGCAGTAATTTACTTACTCTTCTCTTGAATTCAGGTTCTGATTCAGGAAAATAGGTAAGCCTGATTCTTACTTTAATGTTGGAATTTTTGTCTCAATCGAAGACAAAAAAAACCCATTATGTTGCAGGTCTATATTTACTTCCAAAAAATCACTCATGGGTTGTCAGAATATTTTTAATAAGGTACTGATTCTCAAAACAGCCTTTTCAGTGTTCGGAAAATCATTTATAACTGTGAAGAAAAATAAATTTCTTCTTTCTACATTAAAACCAATCAGTAGGTAGAAGATTTTGATATCTTCCACTATTGTAGTTTCTCAGACCACTAAGAGTGTTAGACACTGACTAAACAGGTCACAAAAATTAGGGCAAAACAAACCAGTGGGAAGACATTTCTAGTTCTTACCTTCTCTGGCAGTTGAACTCCACATGCATCTGCAAGAATATACCGATTATTTTTCTAATAATGTATCTGTATCTGGGAAAACTGTCAGGGACAATCTCTCATTGAAAGTAAAAATAAATATAAAAAAAAAATATATATGCACTGGGAGGAGTGGTTCAGAGATTATAAAAGTCACAATACCAAAGTCTGCATGGGGACTCCTTAGAATTAAAAATATTAAATTAAAATTAAACCGTTTCCTACTCATGTCCTCAAGATTTGCCTCTTTTCCAAAAAAAACCAGCCTCAGACAAACACAAATCAGCACTTCAGTGTTTCCAGCTTAGGTCATCTTGAAGAACAGGTCTTTTTATCAGAAGTTTTCTGCTTCTCTCTGTATCTCCTACTCCAAGGAGCTGCCTAAGTAGGAACCTCTTGTTTCCCAAAAACAACCAGAATGAGATTTATCACTTACACTCAGAGGGGAATTATCTATCAAAACACTATTTGCACCTAAGTTAGAAATCAACTTTGTTGGGTCCTCAATGGCAGTAAGGACAGCGAGCATTTCAGACCTGTGGGGAAGGAAAAGGAACGTTGCTTCCCAGCTCACAGATAGAAAAAAGCTCTATAATTTTTCTTTGCTGGTGCATTCACGCCACTTCATACCTAAACAAGACACAGGAACAATCTGATCCTTCTTGTGCCTGCATCAGTCATATCATTTTTCTAACGGCAGGTACAATAGATTCCGCAACTACTTCGGTGTTTGCTTAAATTAAGGAAAAAATCTCCAGACATTTCAATAAATAACCATATCAGTTCAGTTCTAAAGTAAACAGTAAATCAGTTAATAAATTAAATTACTTTAATCTTTCTTCATCATAGCACCTGAATGAAATCAGGAAATTAAAAACCCTTTAAAGTTACAAAAGTCTGATTTAATAAACAATACTTTCTGTAACAACATGTTCTAGATACTGTCAGGATCATTTACACCTTGAGCTTCTGTCCCAGCAGGGCAAGTGGTGGTCTCTCATTGCCCTCCCCTTTATGGCATATAATTCACCTGTTTAACTCTTAACTAAAACTCATATTTTGCAAGCTCTCTGCCTTCATTTAACTGCTCAATGAGCTTTCACTGGACCTGCACAGCTTAATATTCTCGTAAGTGCTGCAGTCCGACTGAACCTGAGGATAAATTTGCATATTAAACTGTGAATGCGACTTGAAATCGGAAAGGTACAAAAAGAAGTGATCAGAAATTAAGAAACCATACCGGTAAAGCTAAGGCCTGGATCTCTCAGTAAGAATTCACTATCAAATCACATTGAAAATACCTATTGAACTGCATATAATCTCATTAACTAAAAGAGAAAATTACATGTAATTCTTATTCTCTGAAGGTATGAGTTATAATAAATCCTACTGACATACCAGTGCATGGGCCCAGGAGCTGGGATCTATTATAATCTACTTACCCTCTGAGAACCTAATTTCCACTTGAAATAATAATTAAAAAAACCTCCTTAAATACATTGACCTCTAATACATTCAAAATGTTGGAATAAATCAAGTAGCAGAGTTAATAATTGACTCTTTACTAATGTGCTCTTATGAAAGAAAAGAATTCAATATGCTTAGTGCTGTCCCTAATTTGCAGCTCTGTCTAATCGTCCATTCTTCATATTATTCATCCTGCCAATTTCCAAGGTAAACCTTTTTAAGCATTTGCAAGAGGGAACAAAGGTGAAATAAGAGTGTAGTTGTAGCTACATTATGGTGGTTTGGAAGTGTACGTAATCCGTTATTTTATGCCATCTTTCCCACACAAGATGAATAATATTTGTCATTTAACTTGCACTAGAAACTAACATTGGAGCTTCACTGTGGCAAATGTTATAGCAAGACATCAGATTTTAAACAGGCGAGACATAAAAAGAGTGAAATAAATCAAGCCACACTCTGCCCATTTTAGAGGATGAAGTACGACATGCGCAGACAGAAGAAACTGGGCAAAAGTCACATTAAAAACTTGAGATAAAGTAGAAAGTGGAGGCAATGTGTTCCGGCTGTTAATCAAGTAGTCTATCTAACTAAGCGTCCTCCTTCCCTCATCAGTTCAGCGGATGATTATCCACACCAGATGTAAAATGTGCATACGCACAACCATTCTCATTCTAAAGTTACAAAAGCCATTGATAAAAAAAGATAATCAGGCTTATCTATGAAGGTGGGAATTTTCCGCATAAATAATAAACAGTAAGAAATGTCATGTTATATCGTATTTATTTTATTATCTGTATCAAGGTGAGTGGGACAGAATATTTTTTGGGGGAAACTCACTTTTTATTAGACACATTATCAGGATTTTGCCCAAGATATTTAAGAAGGGAAGGAGTCATCTACATTGGTTCTGCAACTGAGTTTAACGTCAAAGCGCATTGAGATGCAGCACCTCTGATATCCTTGTGAAATGTAGCACTGTAACAAGCTATTTGGGCTGCCCTCTTTGACCAATAAAACCATTTTTAACATGTAAATGTCAATAGAAGTTTTCATTGCAATGTTTTTTGGCTGAATAGGAACACAACATATGCAAAAATCAATGATATGTTCCAACGTAGTTATTTTTATATTCCTTTTTTCCTTCTCTTTTTTCATTTACATTTATTGTGTAGATGAAACAGATGGAAAAAATACCTTTTCCCTTGGAATTGGAGATACTTCAGAAATTATTTACAGTCAAAATTCTTCAAATTCAGAAACCACTGGATGACATGAAAAATCTCTCTTAAGTATCTGGGACACTATCCAACAACATGCATTTTAATACATTTGTGCATTCATTAAATAAATTCATTAAATAAAGGCATTGTAAGCCATGGTAATATTCTTAACTGTGATCTTCCCAATTACGATCTTCATTGATTGTACAGTTGCATCAAAAAAACCTTTATGATATTTGCAAAGGCATAGAAAGTCAAGAACAGGGGAAATGCTGAGTGACTGTCTCTGATTGTCTGTGTACACATATTATGATTTTATCATATGATTAATTAAAAGCTTCTGGAAAGTATATTTCTGCCATATCTGTGAAAGTATATGCACCACCTCGTCTTTAGCTTTATGTCATATTAATTGTCATATAATTCTGTATAATGTAGCTCTTTTTGACTCTTACCCGTCATGGATAATACAAGCTCCTTGCTTAAGGTCTATAAATAGGTGGAAAAAGAATGTTTATTTTTAGGACTTTGTTTCACATTATCTTTCACAGTAGTTAGGTGATCTGGTCAGAAGCTCTTCCATGGACGTTAATTTGTTCAGCTTTGTCCAACTTGATCAACCTTTTTTATTTGCTTGCCCACAATCAGATTCTGTGGCCCAACAGATCCAACATCGAATGCTCAAATTATCAAAACTATCTAGATTACTCTGGAGCTTTGGCAACTTCAAATAAAAGTGTTTTGATCCCTAAATCACAGAAATGCTTTTAAAAACACAATAGCAGAGCTTGATTTCTCAGTTTCTGGCAAAATATTCATCTATTGAGACCAGTGCCTACCGCTACAATAACCACTTTATGTTATTAGTATTTAAGTAATTGAAGCATTTTACCTTCTAGTTTGATCTTAACCTTCTTCTCAAAAGTCAATGCTTTCAGAGAACGAACAAACTGTATCATGAATTAAAGTATTTATATTTCTAACTTAATCTAGGTATTCTTTCCTAGATAAAGAGTTGCTCCGGCACGTACTGCATCGTTCTCTACACAATAGCCACTTGTCACTCTGAATTAAGCATACCTGAAAGACATATCAAATTCCCAGTCGATTCATGATCCATGACAAAGGATCACAACATATTTGATACCAGCTAGGTAAACCTGCAACTCTGATTCACCTGGAGTTCATTAATCATGTCTTTCCCCGGCATATGCTGATACTGAAATCCATTGGTGCTAACATTACAGGAGGACTTGTCACATCAATGTGCTTTCAACTTTAAGTCTCCCTGCACTGAGCAAAAATGTGCACTGGTGCAAGGACATGCAGACAGTGCTGGGAAGGTCTGGAGCGAACGTTGCCTAGAGAAAGCGTGGAAGTGTGAGACAGACCTGTGGTCTTTTCTTTCGCAAGAGTGTTGACAGGCATCAGCACCCAAGCCCAGATGCCAAACATTCAGAAGTCAGATGAAGTGATCAGTCGTGAAACAGAGACATATTCAATCAGTTCCTGACCTGATGATACCACAGAGCATAACCTTCAGGATGGACAAGGTGATCAGGTTCATGAGCTTGTGGGCTTCATATTCATGACTATTGGTGTCCTCTAATAGGTTAATGTGAAGGGACAAAAGAGAGTGGGGAGTAAGGTGACAGTGTTTGTCTCCCTGCAACTGTTGTGTAATCTTGCAAATGTTTCTGCAAAATGTGGTAACCTTATACGTTTAGCAGTAGGAAATGGGAAGGGAGGAGCAGGTCCTCATCCATACCTTTGCTGCTCTGAGTAGCTGGCTACCTGAGTAAGCTGTGTTAAAGTGCACCCCCAGAAACCTAATATGAAGGAGTAGGTAAATACTTTCTTCATGTTTCCAAAAGCTTCGGCTTCCTGGAGCTTCTTCTGGAAACTAAAGATTGTCCCAAAACTCCTTTTTCTGCAAAGCACAGAGTTATGGGTTAGCCTTCCGTTACTCATTCATGTAAAGTACCATTCCCCAACACAGTTCTTTGAACCCAGACACTAATTCCCATTGCCAAGCTGAGAATGTCTGTTCCTGGTTAAATTAAATCTATTGCTATATCTATATCTATGAGATAGGGTCTTTAATTTTTTGCCTCTCTGCTGTCTCTAAGGACTGATAGAAAAACTTGACTTTGACAAAGAAAAGAATTCTAATGAAACTTCTAGGAAGTTGATACTAATCACAACTTCCTAGAAGTTTCATTAAAATTCTTTTCTTTGTCTTATTTTTTTAATGCTTTATAAGATTCAATTTCCTTTGCTAAAGCCTGTGACCTCCAAAAATTACAGTGGTGAAAAGGGATGTTCAAAAAGGCATTAATTTCAGGTGATTTCACATTCTTTTGCCTATTTCAACTTTAAAAGCTAGCAAAGATGAATGTAGATTCAAGTTTGTTAGAGCGTTTAACACATTGCAGAGAGCTTTGCATTGTACCTGCCTCTTGAAACATTTGGCTTCTTCCTGCTACACATCCTAAATCTCGGTTGTGATTTAACCCCAGCCAGCAGCTAAGCACCACACAGCCGCTCGCTCACTCCCCATCAACGTGATGGGGGAGAGAATCAGAAGGGTAAAAGGTCAGTTTCGGTTAAAACAGTTATGACACATTGGTATCTTTCAAGGAAAGACTGATGTTTGGAAATATAAACTGTCAGAAGTATAAATTCAGTAATCTAGAAACAGTTTGCTAATTATGTATACAAAGGAAATCAAGTCAGTCTTCATAAATCAGCAGCGACTGTGGCTCTTCAGGGAACTGAAATTCAGAATATAATCAGTTACATGCTCTGTTTAGGATGACAACACAACACTCTCTTTATGAAATGCTACCGTAGACCTATGAGCATTGGTAAATATTTGAAAGCTACTTCAGCTTGTATTTAGAGCCATAGCCACACTCTTCTCCTATTAGTGTGTGCATAATGTGCTACAGCTACTATTTCACACTTATCCTTGCAGTACAGCAGTAAAATTTTATTGTTACATATGTCATTATTTTGTAGTTCATATACAGACTTGTATCCTGTTACTTTTTAGGAGTTTCCATAATGAAACCCATTTGTTCTGCCTGGGTTGATATATATTTCAGCATGCGTCAGAGATTTTTCTCCCAGAATCATGCAGAAGGCGCTTATCCAAGGGAGACCAGCCCAACCACACTGAGAAAATTGAGCAGGTTGGAGCCAATTTTTTTTTCCCCTTTGGGCTTTCTGTTCCTCTGATGACACTCTTCCAAACCAACAGGACTGGTCCTGAAAACAGCAACTGAACTGGTCAAGGTTTAGAGGACAGCACTCCTTCCTTCCTTCTTGAAAGGACCTCCAAAGTAGTATCTTTGTAACTACAGGGTATCAGAATCGCTGCAATGAGCAGAGCAATGCTAAGATGACACAGTTCTGACATAAGGTACATTCAGGGCCTTACAGAAAAGAGAGTAGACTCTCTGCCCTAAAAGCTCTCCTAAAAAGACTTTTCTGTAAACAGGTAGTTTTTCAAGATTTGGAAGCTGAAGTTTGAAGTTAATACAAGACAGACAGGCAACAGAAGGCAGAAAGTGAAAACATGTATGCTACACCACCCATTAATTGTTTGTAAAAGTTATTGTAGATGAGATTCCTCAAAAGCGTTGCAAATGCTCTTTGTATAATCAGCGGGGGAGTCTTTGTCATTCAGATAGTTTGCAGGCCCCAAAAGAGCCCAGGCAGAGAGCTGCCAAGCAGGGACACCAGGAGAAGATGACTTTGTAATGAAGAGTGGGTTAGCTTCATTTAAGTAACTCAGTGATAACATAAACTATATTGAAGGCTGCAGCAAGCGGAAGAAACATAAAACAAGAGCTAACACTCCATGGAGGATGTGATAAAGTCTCTAGATGAAATTAGATCTGCTCGATATTGATCTATCTATTAAAAATGGCTGATGAGCTATAGGAGAGGTGAAGAAAACAGAAGACAGACAGTTCTAACCTAAAAAACGTAAGAAACAGCACAAGTGTCAGCCCTAGGATGCAAGAACATGAGAACCAAGACTCTTTTACGACAAAGCATAGTCTCCTAGGACCTACCTTAATGTTACACTAGGGCACCAATGGGGCACATCTAAGTCCAAAATCCAGGAAAACCTTTTGGGTCTCAGCTCAGATAAGAGCTGCAATGATCAGCTTAAGCATTAAGTGAAACTCGTTTGCCTTTGTTCGCTGGTATTGGGCATAATTTATAAAAGAGCAAAACACTGGGACTTTTGTGATGGATAATACAACACAACAACTGCTTTTTACCATCATAGTAAAACAGCTGGAGGATATTGATGAATCTAGCCCATTTCTGTACATATTTTATAACCATTATCTAGTCCATCTGCTTGCATAGACAGAGATTTTTTTTTTTTATACTGGGTACTTTCTAGGTCTTTATTTGATTTTTAGACTGCTTTCACAGTCCAATAAGTATCCAACCCAGGAGATGTATTTTTCCCTTCCCTGCATATATATTTCAATGTGTTTGCATTTGTCATTTGCTAAATGCATTATGACACACCACGGCTTCGATTCCCTGAAGAATTCCTCATAAGATACAGTGATTTGGAAAGCGGCTGATGAAGGCACTAGCTTATTAAGTTCCCAGTAATAGCTAAACCCATACGCTTCAGCAAGGTAACAGCAGATGTTAAAATGTGTTATTGCCACTGGATAAGTACAGTTTGCAAAAATAATTTCCAGTAACAGGCTTCCAGTTTTCAATTGCCAGCACATTTATTTTAGTTATAAAATATATGCAGAATGCTTTGTAGAAATACGTTCCCTAAGTACGCAGCCATTCCAGAGTGCCTTGATCACTGTTTTACCATCAGGATGAATTTCTGCTTAGTCCAGCTGCCAGACCCTCTTGAGACTATCTGAAGAACAATGAGGCATATCTTCATCTTAAATGAATCTGGTTTTAAATGAAGAGAGACTAGAGGGAACAATTCTGTTCCATGACCTAATTGCACTTTTCCATTCATAACTCCTACAGTTAAGCCTATGTTACTGGCAATCAAATTCTGCTACCAAGTATGACTCCAGGGTGTATCCAAAGTGACTCCAGAATTAGTACACAACTTCTGCAAAATGGTTCTTGTCTTGGAGAATGAAATCTTAAATGCAGACAAGGATTTATGTACCATTATACTCAGTATTAGAGTACCTAATTTTAGGGGACTTCGCTTTCATTACCCACATAAGGAGTCTGCTTGGGCTGCCAACTGAGACACAACTTCTGATACGTTCACCAAGGAAAGCTTAAAGAAAAGCAAGCAAGGCATTCTCAAAAATGAGGGTAAATACCTGCGCCAGCTTACTGTCAGACTCTAAAGCACAAATAGAGTAGCATGCCATTTCACCAGTATTTCATTATCAAAGACTACAGGATACAGTACATTTATTCAGCAACTACTACAAATTAGCTGAGCTATAATTAAGTGAGATACTTCAAATGTGATGCATCACCACAGGGGACTGTAGGTCCTTGTGTTGTTTCTTGATGTTATTAGGTCAGAACCTGCTTCCTTCTGTTTCCTTCTTCATTTTCTTCTCTAATTATTAATTTGTTATAGACTCCTAGTTGTAACTGTGGAATAAATTTCTCTGTTGGAATAGAGGCACTTTCGAATTCACCTTTTTCAACCTTTATTTCTCACTTCTTGTGTTTTTGACTGTCATATCACCTGCTCCTTTTTCTTGGATTGGTTTGGTTTGGTTTTATTTCTCCTCGGTTTCCAGAGCGCCGTACTCTGGCTATGTAAAAACAGTCAGACTATGCAAGTTATGCTTTATTACAGTGTAAGCTCTTCTGCCTAGTTCTTTGTCTACCAGCTCTACGACTGGGTTACTTTAGGTCCTGCACTGGAAATAGGCTGCCTTTTAAATCTAACCACTCTCCGGGACTTAAGTATTCAAATAAAAGAACTTTTTATCAGTAGGCACAAACAGCACTTTTACTAAAGGTAGGCCTTTGTGATCTTTCTTTCAATATCACCGCAGCAGGCATGCCTTTCTTTTACAGAAAAAAATAGAAGGAAATGGTGAGAAAAATCTCATTTTAAATAAAAGCTTAGTGAGTAGCTTGCAACTGTTGTATAGGGAATGGGGGGACTTCCCACCCCTCTTATTGAAGCTACTCCACCCCTCATGGAATAGGTAAAGTTTGAGCGAACAGCAGCTTTCCTCTTCAATCTGCTAAGATATTCACCTATGGCATTAAGATATGCACGCACTACGCTCCAGAGAAGCAAGAGCTCTCACCCTTAGGTAATGAGCATGTACTTTCTCTGTTGGCCACTGACTCAGCCAGCTAACCCCTGTGGTGACATCAAAGAACGTCTAATTTGTGGTTCCTGATAACGCTTAAATATATCCCGTTGAGTGAGACGCTTGACAAAAACAAAGGGTGAGAAGGAAGACAGTATCAGGTATGGATTTAGCAAAGAGAGGCTATATTCTCTGCAGCCAGTATTGAAACAGATTCATGACCATTAACTCAACAGTTCTCTTTAAGTCACACTCAAACTCCAAAGGCAAAATAGTGCCAGCAGTAGAACTTGCTAAAGGAGGACAGTATCCCAGAGGCGTGATGTATGCATCTAGGTCGTTGATGACATGAGAGCTTTGGGAGTCTGGTCATGCCAAGAAGCAGAACTTCAGGTGCTTGAGAAAATCACATTGAAAACTAGAGTTTAAGAGCATCTGGGGTAAAGTGGCAGCGGAACGGAGGGGTTTTAAGGATTGCAGTTTTGGTTTCAGATAGCCGAAACTGGAGGTGGGCTGGAGCTTATGAATGAAGGAAAGATAGCAGGAGGGAAAATAAATATATACTATTTATATATGCCTGTGACATTTAATAATTGCAAGAAATATAGTAAGTGAATTCCATCCATCTGTCCCACAAACCACCATTAGTCAGTAGATTTCGTATAAGTCTCATATCAGAAGAGGGTGTTAAGAATTCTTTTTTTCCTCTTTTTTCACTTTCCCTTATGGATCACACTAATGAATCACTATTTTTCCAACTATTCTCATTTCTTCTCCAAAGTGGCACTTCATACTTCTTAATTCCAATTTTAATTATCTCTTAAGTAAGAGGCTTCACTATATGTGATTTATTGTACATGGGAATTAAAAAATAGGCAAAGTCCATTGAAAGTACACTGAATTACAAAGTGGAAGGTGAAATTTGATAAGAATAGTCTTCCAGTACATAAAATTTGGTGCCAGTCTTACAATTTCTTAGTCTACAAATTGGCTGTGATTTTATGAAACAATACGTTAAAATAGTAAACTAGCTGTTTTAATTGCTAATAACCAAAGTAATACATTGGTAGTCAAAGTATAGTTGCATATGCAAATAGCGAAAATACTATATTATAGTAAGTCACTCTTTCTTCTACTTTTAACCCAAAATTATTTCAAAGCCAGAAATGTGTATTATTATTGACTACACATGCAATTCCAGGTCTGAGAAGTGGTAAGTCACTGCTTATCTTTTGTTCTCAATTGACTTTAAACTGAAATATTAAATGACTGTTCTACCATTTAGAGTTTTTTCCATGTAAATTGAAATTCTATGTAGAAGATGGACATTTCAATTACAAAAAAAAAGAAATAAAACAAACTCAGGAAAACAAGGAAAGGATAGATCTTGGCAATAAGTAAAATCTTATCCAGTTCTTAATAAAAAGTAAATGCATATTTCTGTCATGTGTTGATCCAGACAGCGGAGATCATCTGACTATTTGACAACAAAAGTATCTTTTCTCACCCTTTTATCTGTAAATTATCACAGTTTAGCCACTTCATTAACTCAATGTTTTGAATATTTTACTAGAAATTTTCTCCAAGCTATTCCTACATCAAAATTAAAAACTCGCACTTGACCTAGAATGTCTTTTAGAAAGTTATTAATTTTCAATTCAAAGAAGATAAATGATAGAGTTGTTGTTGTAGTGACTAATGATACTAATTGTTAAAATTGTGCATTTTACAGCTTCTTATGCTTTTTTTCTTTTTTTTTTTTTTTTCCTGGTGGACTAAAGTGCCCTTTACTTTCAGAAGTCTGCTCTCCATGTGGATGAATTTACATAGAACATCACTAAGTCCTCTCTTAACCTTCATTTGCCAAGTTAAAAGCTTGAATGTTTTATGCATTTATTCATTTATTACTGTTAGGCTGATTTTCCAGAACAACTATAGTTTTTTCTTTTTCTGAACCTTTTGAATTCAGCAATGTTGATACTTTAATACTTGATCTATAAGCAATAATACTTTTGTATTGCTAGTCAGTATTACCTTGATTTTGCACACAGCATTGTATTTGCTAATTTAATGATGACGTCATCCTGTAAACTTCATTGCTTGTCTTATACAAAGATAAGAAATGTTTTGTAAGAACATACATCTTTCCTTTAACCCATTCCTTCTTGTGTTGTATGACAGTTTGAATTACGGTTTCTGAAGTCTCAAAGTTCCCTAATGTACAGAAATCGAAAGTTATACACAGCCACGGAGTTAAGGAAATGAAGGGTGAGATTGAGCTCAGATTAAGGTGCTCAAAACTTATCTTTGCAGTGGGGTTGGCAGACAAGATGCAGGATCTGGAAAAGATTCATGTCCCTTTGGACCAATATTTGGAGATCAGACTGGACATTTTAGGGTATTTCTGGTGACACTAGGAACCTATGTATGGACAACTGAATGAAGCCCTTAACCAATACAGTCAGTGGAACCTAGAAAGCTACAGAGCTCACTAAATGTACATCCATTGTGGGAGACCTGAAGACCTGCACTGGCTGTGTTGATAAGATCTCCTGCTACTATAATATGAGCTTAGACAGCCTAAACCGGTAGATGGGCCCACATTGGCAACTAGTTTAGGTATCTAAATCTTGAACTCCATCTGAAAAGGCTGGATGGTGATGATTTACAAACAACAGGGTAGAAGAAAGAGCTATTTTGCTGCTGCTTTGGAAAATAACTAAGGAAATTGGTATTTGAAGTACTAGACATTAGTGCAGCAATTTTCTTTCCTGCCTTGTAGTGTATGCTATATTGCAACTTATGGACCATGCTATCCTTATTTTCCCTTTTGAAGCTACACAAAGCTTCTTAGGTAGCACTGCCTTATGCCTGTTGCAAGGAACTACCCTTTCAGATTGGGATATAATTTTTGGTTCAAGTATTTATGGTCCAAGCTAAAACTTGCAAGTGAAATTTCCTTTTCAAGTTTCCTTTCTACATTTGGTGCACACAACTGGAACGGAGTTCCACGTGAAGCAACACTGTTCTCCTTTAAATGTTAGAGCTATTGTTATCAGAGTGAACTGAGAAAAGCTGAAACTATTTTGTCCTTTTAAACTATGTTTTAATGAAGAAAATGTTAAAATTATGAAAATCTGGAGGGGAGAAAGCTTAGTTAACCAACTAAGCTCAGCTTGAAATCTTGTATTTTGCACTATGGTATTTTTGTACCTGCTTGTCTCTGTAACGATAGTAAAATAACCTTCAAGTGCTTTTCTTACATTGCTCAGAAATCCATCAGAGTCCATGATCTGATAGACATCCGTTTCATTCAAACTCTGAGCATTAAGTGACCAGAAATGTGTACCCTGACCTTCTGTGAGGTCCGTACTGGCTCATAGCAGGGCTGCACCAGATAGTAGCTCATCAGGTTCAAATTTTCATGGAATAGTATAAGCATCAGTGAGCAAAACATTGATTTGGTGATAAACAGAAAGTGGGAATGGTAAAATGTGTCAGGGCACAGAGCTTCTGACAGTATATTTCCAAGCCTGCTGGTTTCAACCAGGTGTGTAATTACCTATAGACCACAAAACCAGTTTAAAAAAATCAGTATTAGCCCCCCTGTTCAGCTCCATTTATCATCCCAATAGTTTAAAATGCTGAAATCCTGAATGGCATTTAACACCAGGACAGAAAGGAAAGTAGTGTTTTAACAAAATTACACATCATGGGTGAAGAAGTAAAATCATGTAGGAAATCTATGCAAGAGGTTTTGTCCACAGAAACAGGGAAGTGTGATGTTGTGTGAAGGAAAGATGGTTTTGGCCTTTTTCTCAGTCCTCCCACAAATCCAGAGTGAAAACAGGATTGTAAAATGTGCCTAAATTTCTGCAGGTCTGTGAGTGTCTTTGAAAACAACACAGACATCCAAGCACCACTGTGCTCCAGACACTTGGTAGGGTTCCATAAAATAATGAAATGTCACGCAGATGAAAGCTAATAAGAATCACAGTGCTCACAAACTTTGTCCATCTAGAATGAGTCACCATCACGATGGCCAAACTGTAACAGATGGCTACTTTTAAGTACAAACACTGCACTTCATACCTGAAGGGGGTTCATTAATGGAATATGAAAAAAAAAAGATCTACTGTATGTTATGAAATCTTTCATGAAGAATGAAAACACCCTTTTGTGTGCTGGGTTGCATTGCATTGCTGGTACAAATGTTATTTTAAAGTTTGGTGCCAGCTTCAACAAAAAAAAACAAACCAAAAAATCGCTGTTACCAGCTTTGAAACTACACAATGTGGAAGCTCCTGTCAAGAATTGAAAAACCTTCCAACAGGCAAGGTTTCTTATTGAAATCAGTTAAAATAAGAAAAGGAGTAATTTAAGTCTTGAGGCGTGCAAAATCTGTGTATAATCTTTGAAAAAGGCATGTTGATATAAACCTATTAAAAATCAGATTGATTCGTTTTATGAACACACTAGATAATCTAGTTGGTCTTGTTTTTATGCAGGAGTTCTGAGTAGACAGTCAAGAGTTAATAACTCTTGAGGTGTACAGGCTTCAGAGTCTATCCGGTTTAAGCACCAACCTCAATATATAGTTGAATGGTGGAATCTCTTTTGAGAAAGTCACCTGGTCTTGATTCAGAATGAACATGTACCAAGAGTATACTATTTTTTCTCTGACTCTTCCAAAGTCACGTTGTACTCTCCCTGTGGCTTGTCCTGCTTCTGCCTTTGAGCTACCAGATATTAAGATCCTTCTGGTAGCTCAAAGACCCCTCCAATATCAGATACTTTCTCACTATATCTTATACAGCTAATTATACTGATTTTATAAAACTCTCCCAAGCTTTTGAGCAATTTATGTATCCCCTTCTTGAAATCACCAAACCTGTACTTATGTATGGATAGCACAAAATTTACAAGTTCAGGTTGTATTATCTTCAAAGGTATGGATAGAACTGGGTTTATAACTAGTCACTGGAGGACTGCAATGGACAGACCATCACTAATACATGGTAACACATTGCTTTCTTCAAAATTACCTTTTGAGGCCAAATGTCAAGCCAACTTCTAACATGCCTTATGCCACGCTGAACTGAATTGTCCTATCATCAACTTAAAAAAAATTAAAAAGTGTGCTATTCTCTGAAAATGAACTAAACAGTTGCGTAAAAGGAGAAAGAAACTGCAGAGCATTTCATAGGGATGGGATCACAATAAGGCTAGTAACCTCCCAAAAATATTTCATCTAATACAGCTCATCACTCTTGAAATTTTAAACCCTCAGAAAGAGAATATCAGCTTATAAATGTGAAGCACCTCCTTTGAGAGGAAACCAGCTTTCTAGTTATCAGTTCCCAGGCACACATCAAACACAAATACCATTGGACATGTATCTTACTTTTAAGCGCTAAAAGCAACCTATTATTCACAATTTCACTTTTAGTGACAGAACCACTCTAACTGCATTTCTCAGGTCTGTCATTTGGAGTGTTCAAAGATCACACTCTTAGCACTCAAGAATAAATTTCTCTGGAGCTAAAGATAAATTATATCACAAAGTTGGCATCAAGGTAAACTATTCAAGCAGGGAAAAGAGGTTTAAAAAAAATAAAGGGCATGGGGGAGAGCATATGCAAGAACTCCAAAGCAGAACACCCACAAATCTGCGGGTAGATGTATCAAGATACAAATGTTGGGGTTACCTTCTCAGGTAGGCTCCTTATGCTCACAGGACTGTAAATACTTAGACAGCAAAATTGAGACAATACATCTGAACCCTCCAGCCAATAAAAATTAAACTGGTGTGAACATTAATGCAAATACATGTATATATAAAATTCGGAACACAACTCAGGAAAAAAGGAAATATTCCAGGTTAACAGACAAATTTTTCCTACTGCCTGGGTTGATTAATTAACACTTTCCCACAGCTGTCATGATGGAACCAGGAAAGACAAGGAGAACTTTTCTGTCTTGAGGCAGCATCCGGATGTACACAAGACCACTGCTTCATCAGGAAAAACACCATTTAAGAAGACTATAAAGCTTGGGCATCTAAATATTCAACCCCCCCCCCAACAACCCAAACAAAAAACACCAAGAAAGTTCAGTGGAATCTTATCTACATTTTATGTAAGAGGAATTGAAAGGCAGGATCATGACGTATATTCCCAAGGCTATGCAGGTTAGACACGAGTAAAGGTCTACGTAGCCAATGCAAGTCAAGGAGCAGTTTCCCGTGCCCTGGCTCACTCCAGGCACTAGTGGACTGGCATGGAGTGACTCCTGAGCACCTTATTTGAGGTGGCGGAGGTGAGGGTAAAGACAAGGAAATGCAATTTACAACTTCTGCTATGGAATAAGTAACAGATACTCATTTTTCCTATACACCAAATAAGTTAATTTATGATTTTTCCATTCACCACAGTGGCATTGTGTATGATCAGCTGTGCAATACATTTGAATTCTGTACCACGTCAACACCTAGGCCAAGTAGTTGACATCCAGCTTCCAACATCTGCAGGCTGAACTCATCTTCTAGTCCAGAGCTATTCATAGGAGATAAGTCTTTGCACTTTTACTTATTACCAGCATTCAGTTCCCAGCTGTTCACATCATTCCCCCTTTTACTTAGTCATACAAGGATTCTTCTCATAAACAAGAAAACGTTATTTCTATACACAGTCCACATTATCTTGGAAAGGGAAGCACAGAGGTACTTGACAGTGAACTGACGTGGGTATTTTAGTTGCTGGGGGTTCCAATACACAAACCAGGCAGAACACTGGGTAAGTTAAGCGAAACAGCAATCAAAAACCCAAACATCGCCAATGAAGCACACTTGAACTCTGTACATTTTTTCATTTTCACTTTATCACACACTTCAACCAAGGATGTCAAAACTCTTAAAAATATTTATGAAATCTTACAGCACTCCTGAGAGGTAAATTATCATGAGTTGCCTCTTTAAAGAGAAATTAAAAGCCAACTCAGCACTAGAGCTAGGAAAGGAACTTCACACATCTATCACCTTCCCTTCAGTTCTGAATAGAAAATGTCCTAAGTTCCGTATAATGGCAAGTACTCAGAGACACCCTGGTAGCTCTGAGAATAAATGTTTATGTTGTCTATTAAATTACAAAAATAGATGTTTTGTGTTAATTGATTTTCTTTCTTGCTATCTCTTCTCTATTCTAAACAGTCAGTTAAGTGTTACAGTTGTCAGAACTGAACAGGTATATATCCCATCCCATCAAATGTCTCCTCTTAAATAGGATTTTTCAATACAGCTTCACAGAAAAAATGAGAGAGTTTGCTGTGAAGTTGAATTCAGATAATCCTGAGAATCTTGCTGAAAAACAAGAATCCAGAACAGTTTATGTCCCAATACAAACTAATCTGCACTTGCAAATCTGATTCATCTCAGCTCTCATTTCAGTGCAGAGGTTGACTGAACGTTCAGTGCCACAGGATGATATTTTCTCTATCAAAGAGTCTCCCAAACAAAGCGTGTCAATGAAATGAAGTTCACTGAAATGGGATGAAACTGGGATAACTTTATAATATTTCCACTGATTTCGTCGAATTTCCTTTGTTTTACCTCAGTGTAACAGAGCAGAATTTGTCCCAAAGCCTTGCATTAGCTTTGAGGTACTGCAAAGTGAAAACCAAGAAGGAAGAATTCCACTGAGAAAGACGGAATATGCTATGCTGTGGACAATAGTAAGTCAAACATGGTTTTGTGGTGGCTGACTGCAAATGTGATGGAGATATGAGTAAATCTTAAAACCTTATTTTTCCACCACTATTGGCCTGCTCTGCATAATGCGACAGTAGCTGTTTAGGAAAGGGACAGCCTCTTCATGCATTTTGCAGATACAGAGTCCTCACACCCGTGTCTATAACTGGAACTGTTACACTAACAACAGGACTCACCCTCAATCATGGTTAAAATATTAAAAACATTTTCAAGCATCCAATATAGAGAGTCCCCAAAGGGAATTCTTCATTGGTCAGCAATGGTGGGGGCCTTTTGGGTTTGGTTGTTGTTGTTTTTTCCCTAAGCTGTTCTTTGGACAGATAAATTAATTTAACAAAGAGTATATGTTTATGAATTGAACCAAAAAGTGAAGAAAAATGGAGATGTTTTGATCTAGTGCTTCTTGCTTCCTTGTGCTGTTTCAGGTGTGAACAGTGCGTAACTCAGAACCAGCTAAGGCTCACCGTAAATTCTATGGCTGTGCTTGAATCTATTCCCCAGTTTCAGAAAGAAGAGGATGAAAATAAGGGATGGGGTTTTTGAGAAGTAAATACTTTTGAAGGGTTGTTTGTTTTGTCTTTTTAATTTTTTTTTTCAGGGTTTTTTCTTCCTTTTTTTCCAAATGAGATCCATAATTTCTTGTTGGTACCAGAAATGCGTACATGTTGTCATGCTTTAGCATGGACTGGGAATCAATGAGATGTGTAAAATGGCTGGATACAGATTACCCATTGTGCAGCTTTCTGATTTAAGTTATAGTGAAAGCTGAGATCTAAAGGTTGTGAAGGGAAGGTAGAATGTGCTTTAATCCCCTTTTTTTTCTTTTTTTAGGATTTCTTTCCTTGTATCTCACATTTAATACTTACAAGGGAATTCTTTCCCTATTGTGATAGAGGTACCTCATGAACAAAATAATGTATTCTGTCCTTGAGGCTGAAAGTGTTCTGAAAAAGTTGTTCCTATTACTAAGAGGGGGGAAAAATCCTTAGAGAGTGCAACACTTTTTACAGTTGATCAATCCCAATCAGTGGGGCTAACTGTCCATTGATTTCCTGACAATCTCTAATAAATTTTTGAGAAATGACTGTATGTCCTGAAAAAAAAAAAAAGTACTGTTCAGAATTTTTCAGTCCTGAAGGGCATAATTTTTAATACTTTAGACTCTGATGAACTCCTCACTGTCAGCATTAAGGCTCAGTCTTAAATCAGAACTGCAGACCTGGGAATATTTTCTCTTTTAGCAGTAAATGGGATTGCAAGGTAGCCAATTAGTTTGCAGCTCTGCTACTAGTCTGATTTCATTGGGTTCACAAGCTAAACAAAGTCAGTACCTGTTAATATGTAGACAGAAAACTTCCAGCTTATTAACATATGCACATCTACACGAGTTGCCTATAAAGTAGTTGTTTTAATAATTATTTTAGTTCTGAGGTAAGGGATTCCTCTGTCCAGAGCTGTACTAGAGTATATCCTCTTCTTAATTGCTCCTTATCATCCATTCTTCTCCTGCTCTTTCTCAGTCTGTGATAACAAGGTCTGAACAGCACATACTCACTGCCGGCTGAACCGCGTACCCTTTGAGAAGGAAGATCTTCTCTTTTTGCAAAGAGATGAGGTGACTTGTCCTCGATTCCTTAGATGAAATGTAGACTGTACAAGTGACTCTAGAGCTCCTTAATCTGCCACAAAGTCACAATCATCCATGGTTAAACCTCCTTCCCACATGCCTGCCAAATGCTTCTGCTTACGTGTTGACCCACACTGTATGGACCTTTAATTCCCTCCCATTCAATCTCTTCCTTTTTTTTTCCAGTTCTGCCTCTGAATTTCTCTTCACCTGTGCCCACTTACCATATGTTCTGTTCTTCCTGGTCCTACCATCAAACCAAAACCCAAACTCCCATGATCAACACATATTCTTTGCTGTGTCAGCACAGACGGCCTACAGGTTCTCAAAGATTCACTAGACCATCAGTACACAGCCCAAATGAGTGTCCTGCACATCTAGTACATCTGCCCAGCCAAGGTGGAGTAACTTTCTCAGTTGTGGAATCCACTTGTTGAAATGGAAGGAACTGACACCACGATTAGAACTTGATTAGCTTTCTCTGTCATGCAGGATGATTGCCATTCCTACTAGGGAGCACTGGTACTTCATGTAGCATGACTTCTGCAAAAAAGTGGAACAGAGACTGCTTCAGCCCTCTGAAACATATGCCAGACCACCCACAGTGATCCATGGTGCAGAGCTCATGGCCATCTGTTGCAGAGGTACAGATGCTCGTCACTTAAATTAAGGAGACATTTGTTAGCTATAGCAATATTAACCTGCAGGTACTTGCGGATGACATGCCTAATGGACTATTCAGCGAGGTGCAGCCATACACAAGCCAGGCATAAAATGGCAGTCATGAAACATTCTTGGTTAAGCCCCATAAAGTGGCAGAGGAAGCCAGCTTCCCATGTCATCGCTGCATTGGGAGAAAATAAGGGAAAAGGACCATCTGGCACCTTTTTTCATTGCCCCTGTGAACCTTTAGAAAGACGATGTTGTCATATTAAAAAGGAGGAATTGTTCAATTTATTGATTCATCTTTAAAAATTATGGGTAATATGTTGTGTACCTAGTCATGACATCTTTTCTTAATTTGATGCATTAAGCAATGTTATATTCAGTTTCATTAAATGATCTCCCTTAATTATGACAATGGGTAACGATGGTCATTAAAGTAATGACATTTGTCACCATCAGCAGTGGCAAGGATAATGAATAATGAACAAGGCAAAAATTTCCACAGAGACTTTATAGTCTCATATTCCACTTAGCAGCAGGCTAGAAAAACACGGAAACTGGATAGTTCCCTGAGGACAAAGAAGTTTGAGGAAGCCAACAGACAAGCTTCCTCTTTAAAATACTAAACCACACTAACCAGGAAAAATGCGTATTAATGATGCTGAATAAAAAACCACCAAAACTGCAATACTATCACCCTATATATTCTTTTCATAAAGAAACACGAACCACTTTTTAATGTGAGTGGGATAAGAAACAGCAATTTATTGTGTATTCTATTGTCAAAAAGATAGACAGGAGAAAGACATGTTACAGGACCTGGACAGGCTGGAAGACTGGGCTAGCAAGAACGGTATGAAGTCCAACAAAGACATGTGCAAAGCACTGCACCTGGGATGGAATAACGAGAGACACCAGCACAGGCTAGCATCTGGGTGGCTAGGGACCAGCCTTCCTGAACTTCCTGGGGGTCCTGGTGGACAACAAGCTGAACATGAGTCGGCAAGTGCCCCGCTGCAGCAACAAAGGCAAATCCGATCCTGGGCTGCCTCCACAGGGGCATTGCTAGCAGAGACAGAGATGTGGTCATCCCACTCAGTGCTTGCCAGGCTGCACCTGGAGTACAGTGTCCTGTTCTGGTCCTCAAGATTGAAGAAAGATGTGGACAGACTGGAGACGGCCCAAAGGAAGGCCACAAAGATGATCAAAGGGCTGGAGAACCTGTCCTATGATGAAAGACTGAAGGAGTTGGGTTTTTTCTCCCTGGAGAAGAGAAGGCTCCAAGGGATCTCATTACAGTATTCCAGTACCTAAAGGGTGACTACAAAGAGGGTGGACGGTCTCTCTTTACAAAGAGCCACATGGAGAAGACAAGGGACAACAGGTAAAAATTGTACCGGAAGAGGATTCATCTCGATATAAGAAAGAAATATTTTACAGTGAGAATAACCACTGTAACAACCTCCCCAGGAACATGGTAGAGTCCCCATCACTGGAAGTTTTCAAGACGTGACTGGACAGGGTGCTAGGTAATTTCATCTAGGCTCCCTTTCCCACAAAATGTTGGACCAGATGATCTTTCAAGGTCCCTTCCAATCTGTTCTATGGTCTGTTCTGTGATTCTATGATTTTACACTGAATCCCAGAGGTTGTTTAAATCCTGATCTGGAACAAAATAAGAACTGAATTAAGAATACAGGCATGCATTTTGAGAGTTAAGAGAATTATCTTTTTGTCCACCTACAAAAGTAACTGACTCAATCTTACTAGTAACCTATCTCTGTGATGCCTCCTATTTTTTTTCCTGCATATAGGTACAATGGACTCCAAATATAATAATCTTTTAGACTTGAGAGGTGCGACTGTGCGAACCTTATGAAGTTCAACAAGGCCAAGTGCAGGCTGGGCAGAGAATGAATTGAGAGCGGTCCTGAGGAGAAGGACTTGAGAGTGTTGGTTGATGGAGAGGGACTTTTGACAAGGGCATGTCATGATAGGACAAGGGGTAATGGCTTTAAACTGGAAGAGGGTAGATTTAGATGAGCTATAAGGAAGAAATTCTTCCCTCTGAGGGTGGTGAGGCACTGGAACAGGTTTCCCAGAGAAGCTGTGGATGCCCCATCCCTGGAAGTGTTCAAGGCCAGGTTGGATGGGGCTTTGAGCAACCTGGTCTAGTGGAAGATGCCCCTGCGCATGGCAGGGGGTTGGAACTAGATGATCTTGAAGGTCCCTTCCAACCCAAACCGTTCTATGATTCTATGATTCTTTTTAACATGAACATCCAGTATATTTACAGAAAGGTACTGCACGTGTCTTGCGGTTACACATTAAACTCTTCCATGAAAAGAAATGCAACGTTGCACAGTGTGTATTTCTGTCAGGAGGCATGAGGAAATGTCTAGGGCAAAAAGCAGCCCAGGTAATCTTAAACTTCAGACCATAAATACCACCAGATCTGGCAATATGTTCGTTTTCTCCAAACAGAAAAGGAGACCAAGTACCTTATTAGTGTTCATTCTCTTTGCCCAGATTCTCTATCCAGCTATAGGATAAGGCAGGGAGGATATATAAACTGAACGAAGACAGTGATTCCAGCTTAACCGTCATTATGCACAATCTCTTCTATTACAAGCAGGACCTATTGCCCATTTAAAAATTAGCAAGGAGAACATTTAAGGCTGCTCTGACATGTGCTTTTCTAGGACATGACATAGCTCTGCTGATTTAAAATGAAAGTACACTTTATAATAAATGCCTTGCTAGCTTTTAATCAAATGATGCATTATTAGCAAAGATTAAAAGAACTAATTAAGTACACCATGGTTGAATGATGGCTGGGGGGAGAGAGAAGATAACTATCTCTGTGTATTGAAAACTAAGCACCAAGAAAAGAAAGGATTTTTAATTTTTAAGGCAGCAGAGAGGGGACAGAACTCATTTAAAAAAAAAAAAAAAAAAAGCCACAGCTGGAAATTCAGTAAAGACAATTTTAGGCTCAATATCAAAAGGCTATTAATCTGCAGACTAAACTCCTCAAAGTGATCGTGAAAGCTCTGCAACTTCAGCTACTAGAAAATCAACAAGAAGAAGTATTTGAGAAGAACCCAAAGGACTATTTGTTGAGTACGGAAACCAGATCGCCTGGATACATCTTGGACACAATGGAGAGCTGTGCTGGGAGAAAGGTCAGAGTCTGGGCAGTGAGAATGATAATTCCTCCTGCTACTCTCATATGGGTGTGATGTAGCTGTTATCATGTGGGGTCCACAGCCTACGATATGAAAAACATCACATTAGAAGACCATAATACCATTTTCCTTACATATAAATCTGTCAATCTCAGGCTTCTTCAAGCCCAATTTTGACATCATTTTAAGTAAGTGGTTTAGAAATGAAAATATTTAAAGCAGAGTTTAAATAGCAGTTGTGACCACCGAGGTAGTCAGGTCATCTTTCTATTAACTGTGCTAGAACCATACTAGATGGCTCTATAACTATACTCTAGTATAAAAAAAATATGCTTTTAAACAAAATCAATGGCAGAAAAACTATGTTGAAGTGAAACCTACAAGATAATAGATTCGAGCATGGAGTGAAAGGATTTTAATAATTTGGCGTGGCATGGATAAATCATTTCACTAATTTCAGAATGGAGTTTGTTAATTTTGTATTTGTCTGTGAAAGAAGAGGGCCTGGTGCAACGTCCCAGGAAATCTCTACCTGCCCTACATCCCATGGACATATCAAATGAAGGAAACCGTTCATGAATGGAGCCTCTGAAGCAATGGAAGTTGAAAACAGTCAACTATCTCTCTGTTCTTGGATGCAGCATATATACCCGCACATACCACTGGGCAGCACGGAGGAGAGCTGGAATAGCGTTTCAGTAAATGCCTGGTTCTCTTTATCAAGGGCAGTCAAGCATTTTCATTCACTGTTTCTTTTCCCCATACTTAGACTATTGTTAGAGACAAGCATGACTCAATGCTGTTATTCCCCCCTCCTCCCCCGCCTTCTCCCTCCAAAGAGCAGAACTGAAGGGGAAATAGCTGATGCTATTACTCCCAAGGCAGGCTCAGTCCATCAGGAAATCAAGACCCAGTCTATGATTAATGTGATTAATTCAAAAAATAACCTCCTTCAGCTTCGAGAAAACCTTTTTTTTCCCCATTATGAATGTCGTATTCAGCTGAGGACAGTAAACACTCTTATGTTCAGTGACAGATGTTACATTCACATGGACTGGAAATGTGATGAACTATCCAGTCTTGTCCCACAAAGGCTACAGGAAGTACTGGAGTGAAACACCGAGAAAATGGCAACCAACCAGCCTAGATTTATGAGCAATCCAGAGGATAGGGAATATGGAACATGATCAAGAACATAAAATACCTGAACTTCTTTAAAATATTGAACCTTTAGGACATTATGTGCACTGAAGAAGACTTAGTTGACAAAAAAAATGAACAGGTACGGACACTATGTGGATTAGTTGGAGATGATTTAGAGCTGAGTGAACAGTTTGGAGTTCATTTTCTCTGCTCATTTGGCTTTCTGTTTGCAAATTGTCTATGCATAAGAACTAAAAAAGAAGAAATAGGAAAATTAATTAGACCAGAATTACTACTTCGTACCACATTAAAAAAAAATAAGAAGCTCAATAGCAGCTAAATCAGAAAGGACTTTAAAGCAAACAAACAACTAGATTATGTTTGATGTGGAAGAGGAGGACTCATGGACATCTGGGAAAAATGGGTATATGATCAGAGCAATGAGGTAGAAAGAACATCTTACAGGAGCCTTTGAAGTAAATTGTAGGGGTAAGACAAACGTTGCCCAGGGCACGCAAAGAGGCAGTCATGGTAATGAAGATTCCAGACAATGAGGTTTGTGAATACTACTTGCAATTTTCAATCAGCCCTAGCACAAATGCTACGATCTGTGTGGAGAATATAAGCAATTAAGTTTGGAAGCACATTCTTTTTTCTCTCCTATGATATGACTCTTTTTTTCCCTTAATAGGTATTACAATAGGCTTAGTGGGTGGGAGATAACAGTCCATGTGCTTTATTTTCTTAGTGTAATGTCCTCTTTCCAAATCAGAAAACTACAAACAAAACCAAACCTAACTATTTTATAGTTGAACTCCCAAGCTGAGAAATTACCAAATCTGAAATCAGAACAAAAGCACACATCTCTCTACTTTCTTATCAGTGTTTCCAAAATGGAGCAGAGTGAGAATCTCAGTTTAATCTGAGGTAGTCTCATTCTAAATCCCCATATCAGGTACACTCCCACATCACAATTTTTGTTATACTTAACAAAAGTTCAATAATCTTTCAGAAAGCTGGCATCAAAACTAGGGGTTTGATAAAAAAGAACCAAGGTTGGTTCTTAATACGATGGGCATATTTCATCCTGACGCCATTTGTCTGATTTTAATAGAGAGCTTTATTAAAAGTTGACCATTAAAAGGCAAATAGAGTTTATACTGGGGGCATAAAAAACCAAAAAACAACCACCATCCCCAAAAATCTAATAAATAAAGAAAATGAAATGATAAATGAAGAAACATAACCAAAACTGGCAAAGAGAAAAATTCATGATTGGTGTAATTCCACAAAAGACAGGAATATTAACTAAAAGCAGGACGGTATATGTAGAAATCTTTTCTGTATTATGTTCTGTGATGTGGTACTATTCAGATAATTTGTTTTTTAATGATTAACGAAGTCAGAATCATTAGCATGTGTTTTTTCCTACAAAGAATGAAGCAGATGGATCTGTCAGGGCTTTATAAAGTTCAAATTAAAGATGAGGATTTTCCTCTCCACTGTTCGCCTTCATTCTACGGGGGACGAGGGCTGTGAGAGGAAGAGTAACCACTATTTCTTTGATCAAATGAATTTAGGATTCTGCATGAATTCTGAATAAACCCCTAGGTGTTTTGGTTTTTTTTTTTTTTAGCAGTTGGGTTTTCAAGCAGGTAAACTGTATTTTATTCCTTCTCAAGAAACTGATATTCTTATTTCTTAATAAGCCATTCCCAAAAGGCTTTCAAGACAGTCGCATCGCAATGGGGGTTTATTGTTATACAGTTGCATTGTCACTAGAATTCAGTCTCTGACTCAACAAAAGGCCTATAGGCAAAACTAAATCAATTTAATCTGACTTAACATCCTCCAAGGTCTTTCAGCAGAGGTATCATTGCACAGGCATTTGGGATCTTTTTAGCTCATGCAACTGTAAATCAGAGCAAAATACCCATACTACTACAGGGATTTCTAGAACAGAAATACTTGCCCAAGACATCATACACAGCACACGTGTAGGGATGTTGTTTAGCATGTACATCCAGCCTCCTTCATGGGTGCGCAGTGGCTTTTCTCTTCCCTATCAGATTTCCTAATGACAATCGATGTTCGGAAGCTTCGCGATACACAGTTGTCACACTGCTGCAGCTCTTGCTCTGTTCAGACTATCAGAGTTCCAAGTATCTCAAACCAAGGCAGGAAATCCTCACACCTGCTCTACAATTTTTTCTAAATGGAAATAAGAGCAATGTAAAGGCTACCTACACATCCAGACGTGCAGACTACTTACTGAGGCTAATACTAGTGCAGATGCTTTATCACACTCCCACTGTCTCCTAATTATAAATTGCTTCTCTACAGGATTTTTAATAGCTTCCAGGTTGAGCAGAGAGACAGAGATGGCAATTGGTATGCATAAACTTGTCTGTCTCTGGAACTCAAGTCTCTGGAGACCTGCAATCTAGGCAAGGTTCTCACAAATGCTGTCCCACAGTGATGTCCAGTTTTTCCCTGCCGCGGGTCGCAGCTTCCTGGCGTTTGGGGAGTTCAGTGCTGGAAAGGTCACAGCTCATGGAGCCAAACCTTCCTGTTTGTGCAGGCAAGCGACAGAATTGGCAAAATTCTGGGAGCCAGAGAGAAGCATCTTTGCACTAAATCACCCTACAAGAAGCCCAGTGACGACCTTTTCTATAAAACACAGAGAAAACATTCCTGGAAGAAAGAGTCTGAATTCAGGATTTCCCCCTGTCCCAAGGAAGCAAGCTTGCGCTTCGATTTCTCTAGAGAATCTTAAAATCTCTTTTGTATAGTGATACTGCTCTGCTTTACCTGGATTTGATGAAATTTTGAGCCTTTGCAGCCTTTTTAAGCAGAAGGAGGCTAAGGCTGCAGTGTGGGGTAGGTGTGCAGTGCTTGCTCCAGCAGTGTGTCGGGCAGGCTCAGAGGGACAGGATCAGACCCTGCAGCAGACCTCGGCAGAAGGAACGTCACAGAGGCCCGAGCAAGATCTTCAGCCCCACCAAGAGGGACCGGTACTGGGCACACATAAGAACAGTGGAACAGCTACAGAAATGGCACAATGCAAAGCTCTGTAGACTGACCCAAGTTACTTAACTCTGCTCTCCAAGAGTCCATCAGACAAGGACTAGTGCTAACCTAACACACGTATTGCTTCTAGTCCTGGCATTAATTCATTCACAGAGAGCTCAGGCATCTCTCTGCAATAATACATTGAGCCACATAGATAAATCTTAGTAAATGGGTTATGAGTTTTGCGGGTCACAGTCGGACGCGGGTAGCAAAACGCACACCAAGCACCCGGGTGCTTTACTGGATTTTCACCTCACCCCTAATTCAAATACTTATCTCTGGTCATTTGACTTGGAGATGTTGTGTCCCTGTGTCACCAGACTAGGACTTTTCATCATACAGTTACTCTAATACAAAACTGAAAAATGACATCAGAGACTGAAGTAAGCTAAAAGTAATTGGCTTTATCTGGGATTAAAGAAATACCTTGTTATAATTAGAATGCTTTCCTGGACACTATCTGTTTAAACACACATCAGCCTGCCTGATTAGCTAATTGAATCCACTTAATTAATTTTCCACTGTCCACCACCCCACCTTATTCTAAAAAAAAAATCTTCCCAGCAGATTTCAAACAAGAATTACATAAAATCTGTTCCAAAACTGTTCTGATTGATAGATATCATCTTAATGAAAACTTGCGTACAAAATTTGAAGCAAAAGATGAACATGAAGATATTATCTGTATCTCCTCTTTAAAACATATGCAGGTTTCAATGTCATTGCAAGCCGTTACCTAAAGAGTTAAGAAAGATTTGTAGATATACCTGTCTGCAGCACTAGCCTATGTGCTACAAGAGAAAGAGAGATTCTGCTGTAAGAATATAAACCTCTAATAAGATGAGAGACTTTTACTAAGCCACTCATGCTTGGAGTCTATTGAAAGATAATCTTTGGTACAGTACTTCCAGAAAAGCAGTGAACTGAAATCAATATTCAGTAAAAAACAGATTAAGAGACCAAACTCAAGAAATCAGAAGTCACTCAGCAGAACAGACATAGACCTTAAAGATTATCATTCATCATGAAAACATGGGGTCTTTTTAGCTCTTGGGAGAGAACGGTTTCTAAGGATGAGACCCTGTCTCCTCTTCTCTTTCCCTGAAGGTACCAGCCCATCATTTAAAAATACAGTGGGCAAAAAAAGAAGCTTCAGAGATCAGCTGATCATGGGGAAAATAACTATTTCTGCACAAAAAAGAGCTGCTTTTCCCTCACACATTTGAATATGTCTTTATTTTTTCTCTCTGTGGAAGGAGGTATTTCCTTCATTCTTGAGATGAAAGATGGTCTTGCAGCTGGGAAACAGGATGAACATTCAGCACAGGTGAGCTTGTTGCCAACTTCTTCAGAGATCTTAGGCCAATCTAATTATTCCATGATGCCATTTCCATCCGCAAAATGTCCATAGTAACAGCGTGCATCCTTCCTGCTCAGATGGCCAACTCTTTGGACCTGCCATGAACTCTTACTGTGAAAGTAAGCATAGAACTTCCTAACACAAAATTATATACATTGTGAAGGTATTCTCTGATTTCTCTTTCAATACATTTAATATTAGGCTCCTACTTTGTCAAGACACAATTTTGCCTTCCTTTCCCTGTCCTATATGTTAACAAAATCAATTTGTATTTTCGTTTTCAAACTCTGAAACCTAGGAATACACTTCTTCAATCTTCTAATTGCTGGCATCAAGAGAAGAAGACACAAGGCCCAAAGGATCCTAGAGATATATTTGCAGAAAAGTCTGACAGTAGAGAAAGGCCAAATATCTTAACAGGAATTGCAGGTGGCATGTTTGATTTCATGTCTAAATGATTAATGTCAGCAAGTAAAATAAACCTATTTTAGTGGACAGCATAGTTACTCATTTCCACTGTGACGTAGTTCGAATCCTGATCTACCCAGTACTAAAAATTTCACATACAGAAAATAACACCAGCAGGAATTACCATAAAAATCTATTTTGCTCTTAATTAAAGTGTATTTAGTATTGAACATTGTTTTAATATTTCCAATATATATCCGTAATTTTTTTGAGTCCTTATTCAGCAGGGAGTAACTCACAACCCCAAAACAACAAACTTCAAAATAAATTCAGATACTCAGCCCAACTCTACGTGTTTACTGCTGTAAAAAGGAAACAGTCTTTTTAAAATAAATGCCATTAAATTTGCTTGTTTTTCTTGTCCTCTGATTTTAAAACTTTCTTCTGACACTTCCTATAAAAAGGAGTTTCACATTCTTAAGTGGTTTTTTTTTCATTGTCCTTCCCTATTCCTTTTTTTTACCTTTAGAAGAAGTAAAAGTTTAAATATTTAAACACATAAGAGCTCCCCAAATCTTGGCAACCTTGAAATCCTCCTTCTGCTACAAAAATAGACTCTTTTCCTCTCCAGGACTGGATTTAAATTTGCTACACTGAGGTGAAGTCTCTCCTCCCACCATATCCTTCCTTCCGCGGCTGTTTACATACAGACAATTTTTTTTTCCTTACGCTTTCAAAAGAAAAAACAACAGCAAAACATGAAATAAAGGATAACTGAAATTGTCTTCTCGAAAATGCAAAAAGTCTGAAAACACAGCTTGGAGACAACAGTGATCAGACATTTGATCATGGACATTCTGGAGCGAGTCCAGCAAAGGACCACAATGATGCTCAAGGGATTGGAGCATCTGAGATTGGAGAAAAAGCTGAGATCTCTTGGGTTGCTCAGCCTGGAGAAGAGAAGGTTCAGGGGGAGTTTATCAACATGTATAAACACCTGATGGGGGTTAATGAAGAAAAGAGAGCCCAGCTCTTCTCAGTGGTGGTCAGTGAATGGACACGAGGCAATGGGCACTAACTGAAACGCAGGAGATTCCATTTAAACATAAGAAAAAACTTTTTTTGTTGTGAGGGTGGTTGAACACTGGAATAGGTCGCCCAGAGAGGTTCTAGGGTCTCCATCACTGATCCCTCCCAACCTCTATGATTCTGTGATTCTACAGTTTACAGGCAAATGCCGAACTTTCGAAAAAATAGCGATGTAAATACACTAATTGTTTGTTTGGTCACATTTTAATAAGAGCTAGTAAGCATATTGCATCCCACGCTTGTTTCTAATATCCCTCACAAGCAAGCAATCCCAGATGTGCCATCCCAGTTGCCAAAACCTCCAAGTTTTTAGCTTTTTAAATAATCTTCCTGGGAAATCTTGTTTCTCCATCCCCCCAAAAAGAAAAGAACCCATAGGAAAAGATAAATATTATCTACAAAACAAGGCCTATCTTAGTGCCCATTCAACTTGTGTGTGCCCAGTTTGCTTTCAGCCATTTTAAATGATGTCTCCACTGACTTTCTAGCACAAGTGGTATATTGGAAAATTCTGTATAGTGGCAGATTACATGAGGCTGAGTATAAAAGAGGTGTAGGAAGCTACAAGGCCACAATAGCTACACTTCTATTGTACAATTCACTACTAGACTTCTGCGAAGTCCTGTGCCAACTGCACCGTCCACTTGTTTCTCATCGCTTCTACAACCTGTAACAAAGGAGACATTCATCCTGTGATCTTTTGCCTGTCGGCTTTTCTTTTGTTCTTTCCCCCACCCTCCATTCCCCTGATGTTAAAGTAAAGCTATATTTTCACTGCAGAGCTTCGTGTAGCATTTCTTGTGCGTACCTGGAGTCTTGCTCTCAACTGTTCACAGGTCTCTCACCTCCCTCGATCAAGCACAGCCTTCAGCCTGCATTGGTGGTTCCATAGACTTGGCCTAGCTAGAGGCTTGGGTTTGGGACAGCTTGTTACAGTTCAAAGCAAGAGAATATCCACTCTGAAACACGGGAAAATGAGTCCCTTGCATTGACAGCTCTCTAGTTGTTTTCTTCTGTTTTCTCCTCATGCTCTCAATAACCAGGCACATTGTCTCCTGATCCATCTCCTATCAAGGTGACACACCCGAAAGAGTCCCAGAAAAAGACATGCTGTCTTCTGCTAGACGTGCTTAGCAGCTCTTCCCTGCCTTTTTGACCCAACTGAAGATGGAGGCTCACGCCACCATTATGGTCTAATATAAGAAGAAGGGTAAATTCCTTGTGGGTAACCCAGTAAGTCAGCTTCACAGTGTGGGTGACAGGCTAGCTTAACCTTGCTGCTCAAATCTGGATGGTGGTTATTCAAAGTGACTTTGCAAGGCAAACATACCCTAACATAAAGTAGGCATTACAAAGTTCCCGGACAGCACAAACTTAGGAAATTGCACCGCATCCGTATGTCTGTGTGTATCTGAGCTCCTTGGGTTTTTGTTAACTAGCTCTCAATATACGTATACTTGCTGATGTACATATGTTTGCTGATGTCAGAAGGCAAAACATTTTGGAGCTTTTCAGCAGGAGTCTTGAATGGTGTCCGAGAAGGAAAGTGGAAAGCAAAGGTATATAAGGCAGTTGCATCCAGGAAGAGTTCTGTGTAATCACATTTTAAGTGTTTCTGCTTCAGTATGTAGTCATAAATATCAGCTGAGAGTTAACTTTGTTGTTTATTAAATGTATGTTAATAATGTCATTGGAAATCTAAGTGCTCTATTGATTGCAAATGTAAATTGGCAATGCTGTGGTCCCTATCTGCCAGTCAATCACAGCAGTGTGAGTGAGCAAGATAAAAACAGAATAAGGGAGCTGATTACAGAGGCATTGAAGGAAAAGATAGACGGCAGAGAATATTTTTGTATTTAACAGTATCATCAGACTCCTTACAATATAACTCTTCACGCAGCAGCTGATAAAGATCCAATCCTTATAGTCTCTTTCTTTCTGCTTAAAGCTTGGATGAGACACACACACACCCCCACCTCCTTGAAGGAAAGAGCAAGCAGCAGTGCTGGGCTATAGGAGACAGCCCCTCAAGGAGCACTATCTCTCTAGGCACACAGCTGCTGGATGGGATCAGGGACTCCCAGAACATCTCCCTTTTCTTCCAAGCCATACATTTACTGACAAGATATTGGCATAAAACTTTTCGTGTTAAAACTTCTGAACGAGTGACCATATCCAGAGCAAACAGTAGCTAACACCCAACCACATCCCAAGAGGGTGATCAAAAGTCTTCCTTTGGGAAGGGAGAAGACAGCCAGCTTTCTTGTAAAGATGGGCTGGAGTTTTAATCCTGCTTTTCTATCCAGGATCGACAAAGGTTTAGGCAAAATCCTTGTTAGTAAATGTGAAATCCTTAATATTGCTTGATTTTTGGTACTGATGAAAATTCATCTAGTATCAACAGAGAATTACTAAGTGCTAGAGTCAACAAGCACTTAAAACCTCAGGTTTATAACTTACCTCTCTCTGCCTTAGATTCCCAGCTATCAAACAGCATAACATTATTTTGTAAATCTTCTATGAATGTCTTCCTATATTGTTTACAATAATAAGGCTTCAAATTCATTTGAGCTCCTAATTACCAGTGTAGTCTGAGGAACAGTAAATCAGAACCGCGTTATTGTAGTATTATGCAGAAAGGGTCATAAGCGCTCTTTGATTGACGCTATTTGTTTCCTGTACACAAATGAGAGTTTCCCTCTGAGCAAAGCAGATCCTGTCTTGAACAATATTGTTATGGAGATAAAGCACTGCAGAGACATCTTTTAGAGGAGAATTAAAATAACTCACAAGCAGCTGAACTAAAGAAACCTGCTTTCCTGTGGGTTTGAGTCCTATCTCCTGCTGCTTTCCCTGCTCAGCTGTTCCCAAAACCTTTTCCCTGTTGCAATACTCAGTACAGGGCAAGGCACCGCAATGCTCCATCTGCCTTGTCATGGGTCCGCACTATTCCCTGGGGAGCTGTACCTGGTTTTAAGCGACCTACACGCCAAGCAGCAAGCAGTGAGTGTGTGCTGACCAAACAGAATCGACTGAGTTTATACAGTTTCTCTTTGATTGGGAGCACTAGTTTGGGTTGTTGGCCTATTCAGACAGAATTTCCACAAAACATTCTGGTCTTTATCTGTATGGAGACGTCACCACGTCTGACAAATGGAGCAAGAGTGGTCAACAGATTCAAAAAGCATAAAGAGGAAATTAAGCATCAGATACACAAATAACTTGATCTGCTCGGCCTCATTTACACACAAAATTATTCTAACTCCCTTCTTCAAATCTTACTTTTAAAAGATTTATTTCAAACTCAACCAAAACCGCTAAGAGTCAGACAAGTATATAATAATCTGCTAATAATTAATTTTTGTAAACATATAATCTACTAATTTCAGACAAATGTGTAAGATAAATCTACATCAAATTTCTAATACTGGAAAAAAATCTCAGATAAAGAAAAAGCGGTTTTGTTAGGTACACAATAACAGTGCTGTAAAAATACCTAAGTCTTAAAATGTCAAGTGACAAATTATTTCATAAATGACTATTTAAGTCAAGTAGTAGTTGACTTGATTTTTCAAAAAAAATGTAATTGAAGTACTTTACAATTTTTTTGCAGCCTATATAAAATAAAATAATTGCATAATTAGCACATAATTACTTTCAGGAGCGACTAATTTTGGATTCTATTAAGTACATATTAATTGCTATGCTGGCAACTGGAAAAAAAAGAAGTCAAAAAGTAAAAGCCTTCCCTTATCAAGGTCAGCATTTGCATTCTAAGACAATCAAAATAGTGTTAAATCAATTAAATAGTCCAATATTCAGTGGCCGTAAGGCGTGAGGCAGTGAAATGGAAGGACAACCACAGGACTCGTAAGGGATTGCTGGCAGGATTGAAGCTGACCTCAGGCTCAAAGGTCTGATGTTGCACTCCTGGGAAGACAGATGCTTCTGATGACTTTGCCGGTGCAGGATTAGGTCCGTTGACGTGTTACCTATTGACTGATGTTCATTAGCTATACAGAGTCCGCTTTTAAACCTCTTGTTCCTACTCCATCCTACGTAAGTACTCCTACCATTCAGTCTGAGGAGTTATGTAAAGATAATTAAATGTCCAGCTCTTGTTACAGTTGCTTGTTTTATTTCATCTGTGAATGGGAATAGCTAATAAGGGATGTGCAGCGTGAGTAACGAACTTGGCTCATGGTTTTGTTCCCTGAAATCAGGAGCACTCTCTGTTCATTTACTGTTAGCAGCCACTTATCTTTGCTAGCAACCAGCTGCATTAACTTGCAGACTGAATTGAGAAAGAGACGAGCCAGCAACCTGATACAACATGATAAACTGACCCAGCAGAGACCAGAAACTAAGAACTACTGCTTTCCTCCATGCAATATCACTGCTTTACTCTTTCTAGGTGTCCTGTTCCTCATTTCAGCCCCTTCATTAATGCCCAGTTTTACAGACCACAACAAATATATCAGAAAAGCGGTTCCCAGGACTGGTCTTTCTAGAAGGAAAACAAGGGATCTAGAAAAAGTTGAAGCCAGATACAGCTTTGAGAAAATATGCCTTTGTTTGCAAGGGTAAGCAATTGCATAGGCCCGGCTCATTTTGTCCTGCAAAGCACGCGGAATGGCCCATCAGCCAGTGGAAAGCTGTGAATTTGTAAGCAAGAGGCAGAAAATTCTGACCTCCAAAGCACTTACCGATGAGTTATCTCCCTTTGGCCTCACAGCTGGAATGGTTTCCAATAAAGTCAATGAGCTTTTTAAAAAACTCATCTGAAACTTCATGATCCCATGTACTTCTTAGTTTACAGAGTAGAATAATGTGTACGGCACACGTCTTAGTCCAACACGATTGTGATTACAGGAACATTGAAATGAGAAAATTGCATAGACTCAGTTTTTCAAACCTTAGCTTGATGCTCGTGTTTGCAATTCCATTTCTAAACAGGTAAATGTATGACGTGCTCTTGAGTCCCTTCAAAACAAATGCTAAGCTCTCTTTGGTCCTTTAGCACAACAAGAACAATTTTTGCTCATAAATTCTAGCTTGTTGAACGAAATTGTTGTACCGTCTCTATCTCAAATTTGACCTAGAAGTGTGTTTGGGATTTGTTTGGGTTTTTTCTTTCAAATCAGCTGCCAGTTCCTACACTCTGAAGACATTTCAGAATAATTGCTCAGTATTGGTAGTTCCCTGTCTTTTTCACCCCTTTGCCTAGAAGTTTTTATGTCACAGAGTGCCAGAATAAATACAGATAGGTAACTGTTTTCCCCTTGGCCATGAAGAAATCGCAACTGATGTTTCTTCTATCTACAGGCATCATATCTGAGGGCTTATTTTTCTTTCAGTTCACACATAAATTAAAACTACTGAGTTTGCATTTTAGATGACCTCAGTGCTGCTTCTTCTAGGCAGCCCAAATACCTAGATTTGAATAATATCTGAAGTAATGTTAGAGGATATTTATATATGTTAAGCTTCTAACTCATAACACATTCAGCTTTCCAAAAAAGACAAAAAAACCCCCAGCAACCAAGGCAATGTTCTTCATTCACATTTCTTTACCATCGTATTCCACTTGACGTTGCGGGTAACAACTGAAGTGTGAAGTTAAAATGACAATTCATTATTACAGCCAGGAAAAATGGAGTTAATCATTGACAACTTCACAAGTAACCAATTCGAAGTTGTTGGTTTTTGGTTTTGCATCTCAGATTTTCTACTGTTCTGGACAATTGTTTTTCCCGATAATAATCACTGTGCAATCACATTTGCAATGATAATTTTGAAGGGAGCAGGATCACCCCCATGGGTGACAGGCAGACTAAAATCCCTCTGCCTTCCTAATGTAATGCTTTGGAAAAAAAGGAAGAGATACATAAACTGATTGGGCCACGCAACAGTTTTCAAAAATAATTATTCTTATTGAAAAGCAGAAATAGGGCCTTAAACAAAAATACATAAGCTGAGCACAGCAGAGAGAACTGCTTTGAAGATACTTTCTCCTCATTATGAAGACTGACCTGTATGTTTCCATCTTGCATTGTGAAAAAAGCGGTTACTTCAGGTGCGCAGAAAGTGGTACATTGAACAGAAGAGGGTAAAGATATTGCTGTATTCAAAAGAAATCAATAATCTTTTCCCCCCATGCTGATAAATTTACCAAATCATGTTCTTCAGTGATGACTTCTGCCCTGCATGAGAAAGCCTATGTTGACTACAATTAAGAAAAGAGGTGTTACAAATAAGAAAGGATTTTTAAAGTGTCCTCTCAGCTTTCTTGATTTCAAGTGGAGCTGGATATTTGAGTTTGTTATGCAAAGTAGATTCTCTGTCATTTGCAAAACAAAGCCTGTAACATTTATAAAGTAGCTTTTAGGTGTCTACTAAAGATTTAAAAAATGTTACATGATGAAGTAAATGTGAATGGATGGTAATGAGCTATCCTGTTTTTTCTGTGGAATCATCTATACCTAACCAACAAATATTTTCCTTTGGCCTAAATTAATTCAATTCAAAATGTTATGGAGGCATAAATAATTCAGTTTGATTTTCAAAGACATTGAAAAAGCAGGACCTTTGCTCATAACTGTTGCAACCCTACTGAAAATGCTCGTTGCTATATTTATATTTAAGAGAAAATGTCTATTTTGTATGGATGGGAAGCATGTTAAACTCTGTAATATCAATGGAGACAGTCTGATTAGCCTTTCATACTCATTCCTCCATGTTTTGATTTCATTAGATCCATATTTTGGCAATTTGAAGTGGAGGGTAATTAGAGATAAGCCAAAAATTGTTCTATTTTGTGCTACCTTACCAAATAATCTTACGGATGCTTATATACGGCACTGGAGTTATGATTCCAGTAATATACTTATGATATAAGTAATGGTAACTGAAGAAGACCAAATGATGCTTGAGGAGTGGGTTGGGGGAACATGTGAACCAGTTAATTCTAGCGAAGACAGATAGAACCTGAAGCTGCTCCCTGAACCAACAAACCGGATTTTGGAAAGCTGCTGGTAGGGCAGAAACAAGATCTTCCACAGCCTGGACACAAAATCTGGTGTGCTGCAGCTAGGGATTGGGTGACAACATGGATATTCCCTGCACTAAGGGGAAAAGGGAGCAAAGGGCGAGAGTTTCAGCTCAGTGTCTCAGTGTGGCACTGTTCCAGCCAGGGTCTATAGGAATGCGGTCAAGTGGCCGTAGCACTCCTCGGGAAGCGTCATGCTGTGTGAGCTGACCCTGAAGAGCATCTTCCCTTAAGCGAGGTGCCTTGTACATTCTGCACCCTTCTCTGAATCAACATTTCAGAGAAAAACCTCAAAACTTACAGCTGACTATAGACTGAAAGAGTAAACTTAAACTTCTTCATGGTCTATGCTAATTTTTCAGACTCTTCACATCCATTTTATCTGAAGATGTATTTACCTGCTGCATATTCGATACAAGCCCATAGAAAATATAAGTATGCTCGATATGGAATGGATGTTTCTCTTACGTTGCATCCTGTCCAGTATCTGCTTACATGTCACTGTTGAGCTTTGACGTCTCTAACGCGTCCAGGCTCCCAGGCTCTAGCATACATACGCACATCACACAACATAAGCCCTGTCCTGTCCTGACATCCTTCCATTAACACAAAGATTTTCCTGTATGTCTTAATTGTGCCTTGCCTTGGTCACAAAGCAAGTTGGAGACAATCTATTAGGGTTTTTTAATAATCCAGTGCTCCATTCACTGAGTAGTTGTGTTGTTAAAATGCTTTTTGACTGAATGATTTTTTTCAAAGAAGATAACCCAACAACCAACCCACACATGAAACAACTTCATTTACATACCATTTTTGTCTCCTAGGACATCAGGAAACCTTAACATGTTCCTACAGTCAACTAAATGTATTAGCACTGCATGTGTTTCTGACAAGACCTTCCTTAACAGGAGGTCAAACCTCATTTGGTCTTTGAAACTTGTTCATTTTTGTTTGTTACAGCTTTGATAATAACACCTCTCTCATGATCCTGAAACCACCCAAGATAGCTGAAGCTCTGATAATACCAGACATCCTGTTTTAGTCACCTCTCATTACTATTTCAGTCAAAAAGACCAAGTTATTATTTAATTTTATTTTTTTTAAATGTTGCAATACAGCGATCATCCTTTTGCATTTAAAAATAAAAGAGTATTTATTTATCTGAAATAATAGAAGATCAGCTTGCAGATCTTTGGCCTGATCCTGCTCACATTAGCACCAGCTTCGCAGTGTCTTGCAGGCAGCTATTTTTACTTCTGCCTTTCCTACATTTGCTGCTCTACATCCCATCTGTATTTCGGGTATCTCAAAGTGATAATTAGCTGTACTGGTCAGTCTCACCTGTAGATGGACCACAAGTCATATAAATGGCTGTGGAATAATCTTAGTATCTCAAAAATCCTAAAAAAACAGATCACTGCTAAAGAAGTTCAATCTACCTTTGGACAGTAGCAATAGAAGGAAAAAATATGAGTGAAAGACCTTTTTGCAAGCCTTTCACGGAGGGTGAGCTTCAATGTACTCAGATTGCGCGAGAGAAGGCAACTCCTGCCAATGAGATTAAATTGTCAAAGTGAATGAATTTAAAACCTCGGTTTTAACTTTCTGCCTATTTACATATCACACGGAGTTTAACGATTAGCAAATTAGACACAAATCATGTGCAAATCAATGCAAATTGCTGGTTCACACACACAATGTAAACTTCATTTTTCATGTTGGGATGTAGCCAGTTCCTAGTTAACAAGCATATGGATTTCAGATCTGGGGTAAATGAGCTTCTCCGTCACAAGCCAAAGCTTCCCCTCTCTTCCACCCTCCTCCCCCCATTCCTCCACTTGGCACAAAAACACCAGACTTCTCATTCAAGCCACATAATTCAGTCAATACTTGCCTTATGTCAGACTTCGTGTAGGTAATAACTTCTAGAGTCATTAAATTAGGCTACGCTTTCTCTAATTTGTGCTCTTTGGTTAGAGTTTTGTGGTCACTTACGCTAATTAGAAATGCTTGGTTTATTAACAGAAGATATATACACTTTGGAAAGCCCCTTGAGATCGCCGAATTATTTATAGATCCCTGCAACTTTTGTTTTCTTGGCTTTTGTACTATGTCGTATATAACTACTCTCAGCTGAGCTGACAAAAGCCCTTTGAGCTCATCCTCATAATTAAAAAACACTGCATTCACTGCTTCTTCAGAGGGGATCTCCCTTTCCCCAGGAGAGATTACATACCATCAGAATCAGACAACTGGGCAATAGTCGTGTCTGGAAGTGACCTCCGGAGGTCTGTTCTGCAAATTCTCGCTCAAAGCAGGAGCAACCTCAAAGATAAATCAGCTTCTTTGGGAAATTGTGCAGCTGAGTTTGGGAAGTTTGCAGAGTCTGAGATTGCGCTTCCCCGTTGATGGGCCCCTGTTCCTATGTGTAAACGCTGTGATGGGGAAAAAAATTAATTCCTAATATCCAGTGGGAGTTTCCATTGCTGAAACTTGCGGTCTTTGCCTCTTGACCTTTCATTGTGCAACCCCAAGAAGAGTCTGCTTCTGTCGTCTCTCTACACCCCTGTAGGCAGTGGAAGGTTGCTACAAATCCCTTTGCATCTTCTTACATCCCGTCCACAAGCCTCCTGTGCTCCAGCCCCCAACCCTCTCCGCTGTACCCGCACTAGTTTCTCAGCTTTGAGGGACTCGGCAAGGTCCCACAGACCCCTCAGCAGCAGGTAGAATGTACTGTTGTCCATTAGTGTGCTGCTGCTGCCAATTATCTGTGAAGCCTGAATAAGAAACTTCTTATGCAATTACCAGCCACATTTTTTTTTCTGCCTCTCAGCAAATCTGAGTAACAGGGACCTTCCTTAAAGGCCAGGTAGAGAAAAGGGCACCTGGAAAACTCTAAGTGTTTCTCACTGTCCTGGTTTCGGCTGGGATGGAGTTAATTTTCTTCCCAGTAGCTACTGTGTTTTGGATTTAGTAGGGGATTTGGTGTGTGGAGAACGTTGATAATACACTGATGTTATTAGCTGCTGCTAAGACACCAAGGACTTTTTCCAGCTTCCCCAGTTTTGCTAATGTGCAGGTGCAAAAACCTGGGAGGGGTATAGCCAGTACAGTTAACCCAAACTGGTCAAAGAAAGCATTCCCAGTCATGCCCAGTATGTAAGCAGGGGTCGGCTGGTGGGCTGGGTGTCTTTTGTTCATTCGTGCTTTCATTCGTTTGTTTGCTGTTCGCTCCCTCGCTTGCTCTCTCTGGAACTTGCGATTTAAAGATTGCTGCTGGGGAACTCGCTGTTCCGAGATCACTCTGGGTTTCGCTCTGTGATTGCTGCTCGGGATGGGCTGTATCGGTCGTCAGGTGGGGAGAAGTTGTGCATCGTTCATCCTGTATATTCTATTATCATTATATTTTATTATTACCATCATTTTTAATATATAATTATTATCTTTTTCTTTGCTGACCTGGTGAACTGTCTTTATCTCAACCCACAAGTTTTCCTTTCTTTCCCATTCTCCTCCCCACTCCACTGGGGCTGGGGGGAGTGGACGAGCAGCTGCGTGGTATTTGGTTGCCGACTGGGGCTAAATCACAACACACCCTCAAACCGACTCTGAAGTGTTTCAGACGGGGAAGATCAAAACAGACTAGTCAAGGGAATGTGCCCAATCCTTAAAACTCCAGTATATCTCACAGAAAATCCCACGCAATATATGTATGTGCAGCAAAAATTGAACTCTGACCATTGCTGGAGTCACAGCATCCATTTAACCTGCCTCAGGCTGGAGCATCTAACTGGTCATGAGCGATTTCAATGCCTATCAGATGTGAATAACATAAACAATCAAAGAAATATGTCTTCTCTGACATGACCCTTAATCACTGCAAAGAAAAGAGATGCTGACCTTGATTAACATTGTGCTGGTGAATTTGATATGAGAGATCCCATTGATCATGGATTCAAACAATCGGGGACATGCAGAGCCTTTATTTTCTTCCCTTCACTTAGTACCTATAGAATTTAAGGTACGATCAAAACAGAGAAGAACATTACATAGGCTGCATCCATAATTTTCTGCTCCCTGCTGAATATGAAGCTCCTCCATTCTTTGTAATACAAGATAAGAAAGAAATACTCGTATAACCAGAGCTCAAGAGGAAATGTTGGTTAAGTTTCCATTGTAAGGCACGTGCAGGAGGACAGAGTTAAGTTTCCGCAGGTGACTCTGCAGGCAACATTTTGTTGACCATTGCCTATGTAATTTCTACAACCTAAATAAATAAAATGTGCAGATTTTTTAAAAAAAATTTTAGAGGATTTTGGCCTTAAGAGTCAGCCTTTAATCAGAAAGGTGGTTTAGTGTTCTGTAGCAGTACTGGCACTCTTCTACAACATATTAAAATTTATTAATTGCATGCTGGTTTTAATTGTTAAAATTAACACCTTTCCCATGGCAATTTCTTTTTTTTTTTTTTTAAGCTTGCTCATTTCACAGCTCATCCTTCTCCCATCAAAGCTGCTTTTTCCTTTGCTCCTTGCCTTGCTGCCCAAAGAAATTAATTCTGTTATGCCCATGGTTTTGCATGTATAAAACATCAGATATCAGCAAGCATTTTCTGACCTTCTTTCTTTCAGAATTCTGCTCATTATTCTGTGGCTTCAAACAACCAGGAACTATTCATATTTTTTTTAGACTTCACAATCGTCCATCTGATGTGTCAAATGTTTTAAGAGGCTTAGCCAACAAACGTACAGCAAGCTGAAATTTGCAGACTAGCAGTGATTGTCTGCATCTCGGTCCAAAAATGTCTACAAATACTTACAGATGTCTCTCACGAGCCCCAGATGTAGTCAAAGAGACTATGGTTATAGCTATATTCTAAATTCAGTATTCCTGCTAACACTTACAGCCCCAAAAGCTAACTGCAGTGGAAAGGATATGTGGCTGTAGGGTCTGAAAAACAATAGGGGATTGCAAACTGTTGGGAACGACCTCAGCAATGTCCTGACTCCTAAATCATGCTCTGAATCTGCTTCACAGACAGCTTGTTAGCGAGTTAGGGTCCGGGTTCAGGTCACCGTGTGGATGTAACCTCTATTCGAGGTCCTGGAGGTAGCAAAGGGGAGGCACATAACGGTTAATGATTTTAACAATAGTTAGAAAATCTTTTATAGTTCGTTGGTAAGTGAATAGGGAGGTACTTGCAGCTTTGGGTACTCAAGTAGCTTTTGAAAGCCTGCCCTCCTGCAGATGCCCACTTTGGAAAACACCTCAGTGCTTTGGGTTTAGGAATTAACCTACATGGGGACGGTAGTGACAGTGTTGCTTCCTCGGCCGGGAGAGTTCTTCATTTACAGCCCTACACTTGAGATTTTTGCCCCTGTTGCAGTATATAACAGAAACTCATTAAACGAGGTGTCTGCAAGACGCTTGCTCTATATCTAAAAAATAAGATCTATGCCTTATCACCACGATGTGATCAATCCAAGAGGGAGATGTTTTTCTTAAGAAATCAAAATTTACTGTCACCAACACTGCGTGTTTTTACCTCAGAAACTACATGGATTCACAGAGCAAGCAAAAAGGTTGTGGATGTTTTCCCCCTCCTCCTTTTCTTCACTTTTACGAGTTGTTTTTTTTTTTTAACCTCTTAAGTCTGGGCATTGTAAAGGAAGGTTGAGCACTAAACTGCATCTGCGTAGCGCATCCAGTGGTACTCAGGCCTGGCCCCAATGCTTCTATTGAACCAAAATAAGCTGACACAAGCTGGACGATAGAATGACTGGTTTTGTGCTGTCATAGCTTTTAAACTGCTGTTGAGGTCGAGCTGTGATCAGACTGAAGTTTAACAAAATAAAGCAAAGAACCCCCCTGAAACAACTCTCTCTGGCTTTGAATGAATGCTATTTTTCACTGGCAAACTTATGCCTTTCTTCTATATGTTCATTCTGTGCACTTTATCTGCTTCCAGGATTGCTCCATTGTAAAGATGAAGACAAGTATGATACTGCTCTGAGCCATAGTTCCTTTGGGAGGATCTATCAGGCAAAGCCATTGCTTTCTCAGCTTCTGCAGAAAATTCATTTTAAATATATATATATATCTCTCATCTTAAACACATTTGCTTTTTTTTCTTTAAATACGTCTCCCTCTCTCCAAGTAAATGCAGTTTCTGCTGTAGCTCCGATGTAGAGCCTTGGATCTGAAGCAGGCAGAATCATGATCAGACTTACCAGGACATGGTGACTTTGAGCGCAGCTTCCATTCCAAATTAGTTGCTTTTCTTCATAGCTGTTCTTTTAATCTTTTCCACAGGCATCCCCTCCAGACAGTTTTTTCAACCATGTAGTTATCTGTGCAGGGCATTTGAATACTATCTTTCCCTTGATATGGTGTTCATTAACAGTCTGGTACCAATAATGACATTTGGACAAAAAAAAATTGTTTTATTTTCACCCCAAGTCTCCAACGTGTGCCTTTCAGTTACCATTGCAGGTACAGCAATTTATTCGATTCTTTTCCTCAGTTTCCCATCTCTCCCAGGAATGGAGGAGCAAGGGGGCAGTTTTATGTCATGCTCCTAGTGACTGTAGGAACTCTCAGCAAGCTTTGGGATGAAATAAAATCAGGGAAAAATTATTAGAATCATAGAATCATTTAGGTTGGAAAAGACCCTTAAGATCATTGAGTCCAACCTAGCACTGCCAAGTCCACCACTAAACCATGTCCCTAAGTGCCACATCTGCACATCTTTTAAATCCCTCCAGGGATGGTGATGCCACCACTGCCCTGAGCAGCCTGTGCCAGGGCCTGACAACCCTCTCGGTGAAGAAATTTTTACGAATATCCAATCTAAACCTCCCCTGGCGCAACTTGAGGCCGTTTCCTCTCGTCCTGTCACCTGTTCCTTGGGAGAAGAGACTGACCCCACCTGGCTCCAACCTCCTTTCAGGGAGTTGCAGAGAGCGAGAAGGTCTCCCCTCAGCCTCCTTTTCTCCAGGCCAAACCCCCCCAGGTCCCTCAGCTGCTCCTCACAGCACTTGTGCTCCAGACCCTTCCCCAGCTCCGTTGCCCGTCTCTGGACACGCTCCAGCCCCTCAGTGTCTGTCTTGGAGTGAGGGGCCCAGAACTGACCCCAGCACTCGAGGTGCGGCCTCACCAGGGCCGAGTACAGGGGGACGATCCCTGCCCTGGTCCTGCTGGCCACACTATGGCTGATACAGGCCAGGATGCCATTGGCTTTCTCAGCTAGACTGTAGGTTAAGAAGTTAGAGAAATACGTTGACTGCAAAGTACAAGAGAGACAGATGATGTGACGCTTGGACAAAGTAAACCCATGCCACAGCACAGACTTGGGGCTGACTGACTAGAGAGCCAAAAAGGACTTGGGTATCCCAGTTGAGGACATGAGTCAGTGTGTGCCTTAACCACAGTAATGGTAAACTCCATAGTTGACTGCATTTGAAAGAGTTTGACCAGTCAATTAAGGGAAATTATTATTCTCCTCTTTCCGGCATTTGTGAGACTGTATCTGCAGTACTTTGTGCAGCTTTGTGTCCCCACCCCAGTAAAAGACAGATGGAGAAGCTGGAGAGATGCACACAAAAGGATGAGGAAGCAGGGCTTGTTTAGCCTAGAAGATAGAAGACGTTATCAAATTTTAAAGTTGTCTTCATCTAAAAGGAGGAAGGTACAAGAATATAGAATACATTAAAAGCACAAGAGGCAAGAGTAAAGTTGCGCAAGAAAAACTCTGATTGGGTATCTGGCGGGGGACGGGGGGTGTCCCAGTGGGACTGGATAAGTGCCAGAACAGAGGTCCAAAGGAGTTGTTTAAATCTTCATCCTTGGAGATTTTTAAGACTCAGCTGGACAAAGCCCTAGGGAACATATTCTGACTTTGAAGCTAGTCCTTTTTTGAGCAGGTAGTTGACTACAGACCTCCTAAGGTCCCTCACAACCTAATTTTTGTATGATTAAAATACATAAACTACATAACCCCACCTTTGGTTGGCACCTTTAAGTATGTGTAAATTAAACCCACAAATGTATAGAACAGTTTCTTTAGACTTTTAGTTAACTCTGGAGACTGTTCTTGTTCATTGGCTTCAACAGGAAGGTGGACTGAGATACAGGGCAGTGTCTGCAGGTGGTAGTATTTGATTGTGCTGCTGTTATTTAGCAGAAAGAAGGAGCTGATGGCATTGATTTAGGGTTTGTGATTTTAAATAACTGACAAGCCAGGCAGAGTCTGTTGAGGGGTGCTTTCCATTGCAGTCAAATCAAAACAAATAACATAGTTAAGGGCCACGCAAACTGTTTTGGTTATTGTCATATCATTACATGGTTTCTATTTCTGACAAACATTACTTACATTTCAAAGCACTTTTTTTCCCTAGCTTTCCATATGTCATCTGCTATCAAAATATACTACTTAGACTTAAGTGGAAAGAAAATTAAAATGATTATTTTTCTAGTCTCTGATCTTTAAGTGCTCAAAGAAAATCTCAGACACCGCAATCTGTGCTAAACGTCCAGCGTTACCCACAACTCTGGGACTACTTTACTGCCTCCAGGGATTGTCCGAGCCCTAGAAGACTTCAGCCTCAGCCCTGCAGCAAATAACAAACTCGCACCTTCCCCAGGCATTGTTCCAGTCATTCAAAACTCGTCTAAAATAGAGGGCTCAAGGCTGGGATCAAGATTCTCCCATTTCATGTAAATGCTAAATACACCAGTCTCTTTGGAGAGATAACATGCTGTTCTATACTGTCAATATACAGTATTAAATAATTAAAGATAAGAAATCAAAAGGAACAATATGTGTTCTTATACAAAGTGGCACTGTGGGAATATTTGGCAAAGAAGTAGTTTTCTGGATGATGATTCAGGACCTGTATCCGAAATGCCAAATTAAGTTCAGATCAGTCATCCCATGAAGGTTCCCATATCATACAGTTGCAGAATGGTTTGGGTTGGAAGGGACCTTTAAAAGTCATCAAGTCCAACCCCCTGCCATGGGCAGGGACACCTTCCACTAGACCAGGTTGCTCCAAGCCCCGTCCAACCTGACCTTGAATGCTTCCAGTGATGGGGCAGCCACAACTTCTCTGGGCAACCTGTCCCTATCGACTGTATAGGCAATCTAAAAAGCCCATTTTGGGACCTAAAACAAGACAAAACCCACTTTGTCTTTAGTTCTTCTTGAACTAGCATGTTACAATTTTTGTAGTCACCCTAACTCAAGGCTTTGCTTACCTTCTCCTTGCACAAAGATTTCCATAATGTTTATAAATATCTCAAGGGTGGGTGTCAAGAGGACGGGGCCAGACTCTTCTCAGTGGTGCCCCTTGTCCTGTCACTGTGCACTGGGCACAAACTGGAACACGGGAAGTTCCGCCTGAACATGAGGAAAAACAACTTCGCTGTGAGGTGCCAGAGCCCTGGCACAGGCTGCCCAGGGAGGGTGTGGAGTCTCCTTCTCTGGAGAGATTCCAACCCGCCTGGACACGGCCCTGTGCAGCCTGCGCTGGGTGACCCTGCTCTGGCAGGGGCTGGGCTGGGTGGTCTCCAGAGGTCCCTGCCAACCCCCACCGTTCTGTGATTCTGTGATAATACAGTTCGTGTAGCAATGTAGCCTAAAAGCACCTCATCCCAAATCAGCACTTACAGGGCAATTTAACAACCCCGTGGCAGCATCCCATGAATAGGTGCAAAATGCATTTACTTTCAAAGAAGACATACTGTTTTCATTACAGTCATACAATACCTGACAAATTATCTTTAAGAAAATACAGTAGTGTGTGTGCTGGGTACAACAGCATGTCCAAAGAGCCACTTTTGAAGGCGATAATACATGGTATAAATGATTAGTCTGAGAAGTTACATGAGCACATAATCACACATGGTCTTTAAAGTTTCATAAGAATGAGCAAGAATAGCCCCTAAATGGCTGTTTAAAGCCAGTTTCAGGTCATAAGAAAGAAGGCACCCATCCAACATGCTTCCATTTCATCCAAAACCAAGCTCCAGGGAGCACGAACAAACACAAAAAGGAGAAAGTGCTGAAACTGCTGCAGTTTTAAAGAAGAAAATACTTTTTGCATTAGCAGAAAGGATATTATTCTGGTGTTCTCTTGACCTATTATGGAAAATGGTTTCTGAAAATTCAGGTAAGTGGTAGGTACTCTAGTGGGCATAGTGCTAGGGAAAAGAAATTGCTCCCTGTAATTAGCAATATAAATGCAGATTTCAACAGGTGAGTGACAAGCAATTGCTGGAGTTATATGTACTTTCAGTCTTAAATTCAGATAGTAATGTGAGACCATGAGACAGCTACAGCATGTTAATGTAAAAAGCTACTCAAAAAGTTAAGATGAAGGTTAAAGCCTGCTTTGAGCATGTACACTTCAGTTTCAAATTCATTGATGGATACAAATAGAAGAACAGTTTACTTGTACGACAGCTTTACTGTTCTCGATCTCACGTGTAGGAAAAAGCATTACCGCCAACCTCATGCTAAGAGATCGCAGAGAAACAAAAGCAATGCAAAAGATGATCTACTTTGCTGAGACTCGGGGTTTGATACCAGTGGGAAATTTATTTTAGACAGGTTTACACCACGCAGTCAAAGCACTGAGTTTGCAAGGTTGTACATGTGTGAGCTCACAATGAAAATTTGGCTGACAAATCAGTTGTAACCTTGACTTTGGCACTAACGTCACATCCATTACCCTTTTCTTTCCTCTCTGCAGTAGCACTTACATTGCATATTTCGTTTCCTCTTTTCTACAAGAGATTACCCACATTCCTCCAGTTTTCTTCAGAGGCAACATTTCTAGATTCCTTATCACTCTTACTGCTTTCTTCTTCAGCTGATCCACATTACAGTTGATTATTTCTACCTAATTATAGAATTTCAAACTTATCCCTGATGAATCTCCACCTGTTTTTTTCAGGCCGTATCTCCAATTTGTCAGGATCATTCTGAACTCTCATCCTGTCCTCCCATGTATTTGCAGTTTCTCCCAGCTTGGTGCAGGCTGAAATTCAATAAATAAAGTTTCTTTGTTGTTATTTTTTTTTTCTGTGTATGTGATATTGGTTGTTAATTGGAAAGGTGAGCTAGACTGACCAGAAGCTGCAGGACAGGTAGGCTTTTTCTTCTCATACATTTCTTGTACAGATGTGTGGAATTTCTGTCTACTGCTTTATCATAGAATAGTTTGGGTGGGAAGGGACCTTCAAAGCCCATCTAGTCCAACCCCCTGCCATGAGCAGGGACATCCTCAACTAGATCAGGTTGCCCAGAGCCCCGTCCAGCCTCACCTGGAATGGTTCCAGGGATGGGGCATCTCCCACCTCTCTGGGCAACCTGTGCCAGTGCTTCACCACCCTCAGTGTGAAAAACTTCTCCCTTATGTCTAGTCTGAATCTCACCTCTTTTAGTTTAAAACCATCACCCCTTGTCCTGTAGCAACAGGCCCTATTAAATTATTATTATTATTATTATTTCCCCTGGGTATGAGTCCTGGAAGACAGAACTATTAGAAATGGTGGTGGAGGGCACCAGTTCTGGTAGTGACCTGGATCAGGCTTGTTTATGAGAAAGTTTTGTATGAAATATTGCTGCTTTTTCCTGCTGATACCTCCTTTAAAACAAGAAAATTTCCAAGAATGAAGCATGCAGCAGTCCAAGTTCATCAAACCCAGCTAATCCAAATGCGTATGTATTTTTTGCTTCATCATATCCCTCTCGCAGAAAGGGAACTTACTGTTACAGATGCTAACTCATCTAATTGCAGTTTTCCTTCCCAGAACAACTAATGCAGAAAAGCATTAGACCTTTAAGCCTTCTCCTCCCCTATCTGTAGGTAGCATTTCCTCTTCTCCAAGTTGTGGACCAACAGCTTCGTTCATTTTTTTCCTATTACTAGTGATGAACGTTTCTAGCAAGTTACCGTGTTACCACACCCAGAGCCTACAAAATGCCTCCTTTTGGCTTGAGCTTTTCCAAGTCTATCCTTATGATCTGTCCTCAGTCAACAAGATTAGTTTCCACTTTTTTTTCTTTAAAAATAATACATACAAGCTCTTCATTAGCTTCATTATTTAATTAAGTTAATCTCTACTATACTTTCTGTTCTTCAGCTGCTTTGGGCAGCTCGTACTTATGTTCGTAATAAAGCCAATGCCAAAAGCCTAAGGGGAAGAGTGGAGAAGTCTTCCACTAAGGATCAGGATGGCAAATTTTTCACACCAGTCAGTGAAAAAGAGCATTAATGGATGACAAATTAACACTGTGGAACACTCCTTTTCTGTCTGAATAATCATTTTAGTTTAATTATATAGAGACTGAAAAACATAATATTCCTGAGAGGTACGTAGCTCACAAGTTACAACTTTGCCTTAAATTTAGGCATGTCTTTTGATCCTTTTTTTTTTTTTTTTTAGGCTTTGAAACAATTAAAAACAGTTTTAAAAGAGCTGATTCAATCAGTCTCTGCTCTGGACAAATTAGAATGGGGCTGGTATTAATGGTGTATGTTTATTTACATAGGCAAGTACATAAGCTTCAACTTAAAATGCCTTCTGACCTGCCTTTCTGTGGGCTAAAATACCTGATGTTTCTGTCAAATACTACTTCTCCCCTCCCAAAATATATCTTTATCTGAGTAGGCTTTTATACTTACCCTTATCCTATTACACTGATCCAGCCAAATGGAGGCATAGAAGTGGCCTCACATTAGAAACAAAACCCAAGAAGAAAGAGGTTGCTAATTCACTGGGCTTTTCTTAGATCTACAGATTTTCAATATAGTTACAGCTGACCTTGAAACTTTCTCTCAGATTTGTGGCCTGAGAGATAATGGCAGAAGTGCTGATAGACTAACTACTGTTTGGGGATATGAATCTTTGTTGAGTTTACTCCCAGTAGCAGTATATCATTCTGTATCTGAAGTATTACTTATTCTAGTACTCTTACCTCTGTCAGCACTATGAGTAGTTATCTCCCTCCATATCATTAAGGGAGAAAAATCCTGTAGAGTGGCAGGAAACAATTTACACTTTGGAACAAGAAAAAATTTTAAAAAAAGGAAAAAAAAAGAGAAAGACAACACAATTTGAGTGCAAGCCATAAGCTGTGTTGCAGTGAGAAAGGACTGTAGTCTCAAAGACTGACTGACAACAAGAGTCTGTTGTAACTTTACTATTACAAGAGATTAAAACAGTCATAATATGCTCCAAGGGGGTATCTTTTTTTAAATTTCCAAATAATTCCAGAAGAATATTGATTACCTTACTCATTTTCTCAAAGACAGAAAATACGGGGGAAAACTAATAGTTTCAAGCTTTACTGTATGAAACCAGGTTATTTTAGTGGCAGGTGATGTGTTCAACATCTTTTCACATTATACCACTTACTTTTTAAAATTCTGAGTCTCAAATTCTCATGACAAAAAAAAAAAAAAAAAAAAAAATCACCAAAGTTCAGTTTAATTATTGGGACCAGAACATCAAAAGGGGCGTAGCGATCTACATGCAGCTATGTCATCACATCGCCTGATATACCATCACTTACTGACATCGCCTGATATACCATCACTTACTGAAAGAGAACAAAACAATGCATAACATTTTTTATATCCTAGGAACCAACTGCTTGCACCAGCGCATCAAGTAGCGATGTAAAGTTTCCCTCAGGTTCTACTGGCAATTATTTTTTTAAAAAAATTAAAAATAAAAAATAATTAGAAAACTCTAAAAGATCATATAGCATTTCTGGATGCTTATGAGGTACCAAACCACGAGTTAGAGGGATCATTTCTGGAGTTATGAGGTTCTTCGGTGTTCACGCCCATCCAGACCTTGACATCTCTGGTAGGAAATGAGCAGAGACATCCACTATTATCAGCTCCCATAGTAGTGTGAGGCAGGTATTTGCCATTTAAAAAACAGACTGAGATCTCTGACACTCAGCAGACAGAACTGAGAGAAGCAACAGCTCCACTACAGAAAGGTCAGAAATCTCTTTCTTTAGGTGTCTTCCATAAACATGCCAAGATCTAAATAACTGCCTGCACTGATTTCCAGTGATCCGTGTCTCCTGGAAGTGAAGGAAACTTTTACTCAAATGACGCTAATCCAAAGGACCTTCTAAGCAAAGGACTGATGATGCTATGACACCTGAACAGAGACACAAAGCTTCAAAATTGCGCCTGAAGCAAATCGCAGTTGTGTCAAAATGAATAGGCTGTACAGTGAAAACTGAGTATCCAAACTGAGAGAGAGCCCATACAACTCAACTTGTCAGTACTGTGGTCATGTTACATCAGATGTAGGGATTGCATCACGTAGTTACGGCTTTCTCAATATTTACAACTTGAGTTAGCGCAGACTAATCCCTGCACGTGCCATCCTAGCATGCTCCTAACCAAAACCATTGCCCTGAGTTCGCAGAGGTTCTACTACTTCTCCTCCTCTTCACACTTCAGGATACAGTAATGGCTCTGGTCATATTCCACATGATTTCAGTTGTTCCATATTAATCTATTCTGGTATATCATGTCTGGCGCTTGTCTGAAGAAACAATATTGAAACATGACTTTGAAAAAACAGACCAGGACATATTGCAAGTTGCACATAGAGATGACCAGCCAGAACAATTTCAAAGCAGCCAATTTTCACACGACCCCAGGTAAGTCAAGGGAACGTGTTTTTAATCAATAAACCTGTCTGACACACTGTCAAAGATATGTTTGGACTTGCAGAAGCCCCGAGAATGATTTGTAAGCACCTTGCTACCAAGGTTTATTTTAAAAACCTATAATGTGATCTAAACATAGGGAAAGAAGAATCAGGAACATTTAAAATACTTCTTAAAATGAAGCATGGGAAAAGAGTTAGTTCTCTGAATTTGAGACCAAATTGGCCAAGTATATCTTAATGCTCCCTTACTTGTGAGAGCCCGCCCTGGGCACCCGTGAGCGAGGGCCGCATCAGCCACCCCAAATACACACACGCTGACGTGGGTCATGGAAGGATCCTGAAAATAACTGTAATCATCATAAACAAGTGAAACTAATATAAAATTAAGTTTCCTGTTATCAGGCACAGCCATCAGTCCTGGGAGAGGGAAGGCGCTCGGTGCCGCGAGGGAGCGGACGCTGCTGGGCAGATGCTCAGCCCAGCGTACGCGTGTAGGAAATTGCTACTCTCGGCATGTGCGTAGCAGAGGAGGCAATTGCTGGCAACTACTAAATATGCTAATGATGCCATGGGACTGAGTGGAAAAGGTTCCCTCTAAATGAAAGTGGGCGGTTATACGTAATGCTAGAACGATGATGGAGGGCATGAGAATGGAAAGCGAGGAATATGCCAGCCTTCTTTCACACGTTTGATATTATTGTACTCACGATGTAATACTTTCTCTAGCTCTTTTTCTGACTAAGTTTAGGAAAACTGAATTCTATCCTATTCCTGCACATTCGTTCTGTTCCAGCAGTCAAATAAAGTTCCAAACATATCAAAGCACAGATTTTAACTATACTGTACCATAACTAATCGGATAAGACCACTGGAGGTAAAAGCAGATAATATTCTGCAATCACAGGATAGCTGCTTTGCCGGTGAGCAGCCTGTTTAGTCAGGACCCGAGAGCCTCAAGCGTTACTTTTTGCTCTGCAGGGTGGCCTCGGGCAATTACTTTGTCTCTTCCCCAACTTCCCTTCCCCACCTCTGCGAAGGAAAATGAGCTGCTTCTAGCAAGCGCTGCAAGAGACGCAGATACTCTTTAACTGTAGAAGCCACGTAGCCAGGTAATGATACCTGCTTAACTGACCCTTGTCTCCCAAAGCAAATGTTCTTTTGCCATTAAGAAAAACAATAACCTGGAAAAGTCGCCAACAAAGAGGCTTTATTAATATGAAATTAAGATTACCCTTATGTTCTTCCAAGATCGCTGGGAGTAGTACTTTTTCCAGCTAGGGAACACAAATTATATGGCAATGAAATCTTGACTCTGTGCTTACTGAAGCTCAAACACTTTGTCCTTGCAGATGACACACTTTTATTGAGAAGAGAGCCCACAATAATTATTGCTTACCATTTAAATTCCCTCTCCTTGAAGAGGGAAAAGCTGTCTGGCTGAACCTTTCTAGAGAAGGTACCTATCATAGTCCGAGCCCCAGCTTTCTCCTAGGACCACCTTCACCCATCTTTTGTGACCCATCGCCGCCTGTTCCACGCCGTGCTCCTGCCTACCACTGCAGCTACGGAGTGCTAAAAACATCACACTTTACCGTTGACAGTGTCAATGGCAATACTCGGGAATAAATTCTGAGCCAGTCAATATTGACAAGCACCTTCAATCGCACAGAAACAGCGAAGCATCACCAGTAGCTGTCGGTGCAGCATCTCACACGCCGCTGGTTGCCACTCCCTCGGCTTCCATTACAGCTGCCTTGGACAAAGCAAAAGCAGTTCAGTGACTGCAGGTGGACACCAGGAATTATCACTAGTTCGGGTATAGAAAGAGTCTGCATGGCATTAGTATTTATCAGTTGGGTATCTTCTCTTTTTCAAACATTTGAGCGTCACAGCTGATGTTCTGGAGTGGCAGACAAAGCAGAGCACAGTCTGAACTCTACCTAATGAACTTGTATTAATGAACAGAAGAACTGGTCTCTGGTGTGCTCTTTTAAAATTAAGGTTTTAATTTTTTTCTGATAACTGCAATGGTATTAGAACAGTCTCTGTACCGAGAAAGTGGAATTCATAGTTCTAATCATAATTGTAATTTTATTGGGGAGCTAGAAAGAACAGAGTCTATGATATCATATTGTTGGTGTGCTTCCACATTCACTGCTTATTTATTTCCCAAGAGCCTAGGACATGTTTACTTTCATCAGTAAAAAAAGAAGCAACTTCCCCTAATATCTTTCCGGTCATACAATGTCTGTATTGAGGCCATCACCTGTTGTTTTTTCATCTGTGGTTGGTTTTTTTGGGGGGGTGGGGTGTGTGAAGAGGGAGAAGGAACAGCATTTGAGAAAGAAGCGTGTAACTGAGACTACATCCTCGAGCTGCCAGTCAGCAGCTCCCAGGCAACAAATTCTGCATCCAAGACACTCTATTTTAAATGAAGAGTTAATTACTGGGTTTATTTTTAAAAGGAGAAAAAAAAAAAAAAAAAAGGCAAGCATGGTTATTCCAACTTTCAGTAATTAAATATTGAACCATAGTATGATTTAATGTATCCTATTCCTGTTTCAGCCTGGTCATGTGCTCCTCAAGAGATTTATATGAAAACCGGTACATAATCATCAGCAATTTGTCTTTGTCTGTCAAAAAACATACACATCTCATCCACACCAAGACTGATCTTTCTGTGGTTCTTTCTGCATATGCAGCCGACAATCGTCACGTTCTGGAGCTTTAAGCAGCATAAAGGCTTCACTGATACCGTGTCTAATGGATTCACGCGCTTCTGCATTCACATTAATATTTACTGCTAATTATTGTTGCCAATACAGAGCAAGTGAACGAATTGTGGGATTCATTTGGATTTCTGAGTGAGGCTAACATTTCATAGTAATATCTTAAAGCCTCAATACATCCCATGAAGTTTTATCAGACTTGTGCCATACAGCATAATGGAAATAAATGCCAAAGGCATTAAAAATATAGTCCTGTACTTTTGTTTGGAAAACTGGCTCTGTGATCGCATTATAGCGTAGAGTGCAACTTTGTACTTCAAATATTTTTAGTTTCCGTCTGCCTGCATGAGTGCATTGATAAGATAGTGAAACATAAAAATAAGATATAACTGAACAGCTTTCCTGTATGTGCAGCTATGCAAGTTGAAAAGATCAAAATCAGCAGCAGGAGTAAAGCAGCCAAAAATCACAGTTTATGAAGGTCTTACGGGAAGATTATTGCCTTACCTCCAGTACAGAAGAGATACAGATCTGTTTTAAACTGATTCCAAATCCATTTGGACTTCAGAACAGTTTGGAATGATCTGTTTTGCTTCATTTTACTGCGAGAGCTCATCTTTCAACACACACCGTGAATAATAGAGTTTCAGAGAGGCATAAAACACCAACCAGCCCACCGTCATTTCCCGGGGCTGAATCAGCCCCACCTAACTCGGTTTTGCTGCCACGGAAAACGCGCAGTGACGTAAGTGGGGCTGCATCCTCCAGTAAGTCCCTGTGGTGCCTGACTGCCAGGGACCACACGGGGAACCCTGCGCCGTAGCACGTCCTACCTACGACTGACAACTTTGCGTCACGGCCATGCCCTTAAACACAGAGCACGTCATCTGACGCGAGACACTGCAGTGGAGTAGACTCAACAGGACCTGGATACTTACAGGAGGTGATAGTGAGCAAAGATACAGCTGATGACTTAAAGCAAGCTCAAGGCAAGTTAAACAAGTCAAACTGATTTTAAAAAACAAAAACCACAACGCACCAAGATCTTAGATTGAAGCACACATGTTAACCAGTGTTTCTTGCCAAATTCAATGAAGTTTAATTACTACCTTTCATCCAATTAGCTTTCTCTTTCATATCTCATTTTTCCTCACTTCAGCCCCCAAATCCCACAACAGAGATCTATCAAGTGGTTAACGGCTGTCGTGCTTTCAGCGAGAGGAACCTACGGCAGGTATGTGTTACTGGTCCTCATACAGATTTCACCTACCAGCTCACCTTAAGAACACTTCAAGACTAAAGTTCACTTGCATTAAGTTTATTAATTTAAGATTGACTGCTGAGCTGAACGCATTACTGCAGTAGAAAAAACAAGTGATCAAAACAGAACAATGATTTTTTTCCCCCTCTTCTTAAGAAACACTGCAGTCTGCTAAAACCGTTCCTGCTGAAGCACTCCTTATCCTGAGAGGTTCACAAATAGCAGGTTTTATTCTCTACGCTTACAAGTGGCAAGGTGGTTAGTTTTCAGATTTCATCTTTTCAGCAAGGTCGTTTTCCCTAGTGATTCAGCACTTTGACATTTCATTTTCTTTCTAAACATTAAAAAGGGGGAAACAATGTCTGGTGGGAGCGCACAGACACACACCTGTTTGGAGACAAGATGGAGAAGAAAAGGGTCAGATGCTTTCTGTTGTGCCAAGGAAATGAGTCCACTCACCGGGTGCTTCATTGAGATGTAGTGCAGACAGCTCGCAGTTTGTCCATTAGAAGCGTCTTGCTCTTAATTACACTGACTTTTGAAAGGTTTCATTAATTACAACACAAAGCAAAGGTTTCGAGCAGAGACATGACTATGTCAGACAACAGCTCCTGATCCCGACCAGTTTAGGTTAGTGTTTACAGCATTTTAAGTCCCATAATAAACTAGAGACAAAGCTGTCACTAGCAGGATTGTAGATGCTAAGTAACGTTAATACCGATCAAAGAAGTCCATGATTGCAGAAGAGTAGCATTTTATTTCTTTATTTTTATTGGTGGAACTGAACGAAAGGAAAGAGACAAATAATAGATTTTTGGTTCAGTCACTGGAATGAAAATTAGTCAGATTAATGACATGTATTTAATGTAAAGATGGAATTTTTCTCACCCATTGAATGAAAAATGCTCAATTTCTTTTTCCAATTTTGGAAAATTCATTCGCCATGTGGGGGTTGCTTTGGTCCCTATACTGCACTGCAAGCATTTGAGAGCCTACAGAAACTGTGCAGACAGTCAGATGCTTTGCATCTTTCCACCTCATTTCCATCAAAACCCTCAGTGGCTTTCAGAGGTTGGTGCTAGTTATCTATCGATATCTATGGCACCGTGATAAAAAATGATATGCTTTCCTGAGTTGCATAAGAAAAAAATTTGCATTCAATTCCCCGAATAGCCATAGAAGGTTTACATGACCTTGAAAGCATCACTTCAAACAGGATTCATTGAAACCTAACTGATAGTCAAGCTTTTCAATGGCTTTAGGAAGCCAACAGAGGAAAATTGAATTGCCCTCTGCAAGTGCTGCTGTCTCTCCAGGAACTATAGATGGAAACTAGATGACAAGGTTAGACTAGATGCATAAAGTTACAGGACCTGTGTCTCTCTGCCTCATTTTCAACACCTTTAATTTGGTAATAACATTAATTCCTAGGGCTACTATATGAGGCATATTCACTAACATTTCAGGTGCCATTACTAATGACAAGTATAGGTGAAAGATTTAAGAGAGTGACACTCTGGCTTCTTGACTGCTTTTCCAGTGCCGATATTTGTAGCTTCTTAAATCTTACTGTTGCATCCATTTCCATCTTCTCTGTGTATAGTGCTTGTTTTTCAACCCCCTGATAATTTCTGGTATTCTTTTTCTCCTTTTCCTGTATGTCCTTCTCTTTTGATGACACTACAGTGACTACTTTCTCTTTAAATGCCCCCTAGCAACATATATCCTCAGATTTTTTTCTTGATATTCAGAAACTGGTATTTTTTTATTATATTTAGTTTCAGCATTACTAGTTGAGTTGTAAACTGTAACCTGCAGTACTAGTTTCAAGATTGAAATGTAAGTCTATTTGAATTAGCTTCATATGACATTTTTCTTTGTCACCTATACTGTTACCCCATCAGCCTTCAGACAAAAGCTTAGTGGGAATAAACTGTAGTACTGTCAGCTCAGGCTTCTAAATCTCTCTGCTTGTATTTCAAGCTCTGATTAAATCCAAACTGCTCCCCAACTTTTAAAACTGCTAGTGGGAAGCAGGTCAACTGGGGAAGAAAACAGCATCTCAGGAGAGCATACGTCAGCAGCTTTGGGGGTCAGGCAATATAACACAAGAGACACAGAGAAAATTCAAGAGTCAGCTCACGACGTATTGCTTTCCTTACTGCCTTCAAAATGGGGCTCTAGCACAAGCAGTACAGTGATATATTGATGCTGCACCTTCCTCATCCACCCCACCAACTCCCCTCTCCGCATCTGACATGACTCGTGGTACAAAACAGATCCTACACTTTTTCTAAACTAGTCTCTGGTCACTGGGATGTCCCTTCTGACTTTATTTAAGGGAAAGTTTACCACTAAGAGTTCAAGTTCAGAAATTCAGCTACTTGCCCTCACTGGATTTTAGGGACAAGCAGTGATGGGACACTGGAAAAACCAAGCATAAGTGGCGTCTTGATGGGAACCACACCTTCAAGACCTTGTAAGCGGCTGCCTTCAGAGGAGGCATCCAAACTGTATATTTTCCACCCATACTGGGGCAGCAAACATTAGAGGAGCACAATCAGCACATAGCCCTGTGTTCTTCAAAGGCCGCACCTCAGACACTAACTCAGAGAAGTAAAGGGCTCATAGCAGCATCAGTATGGGCAATCAAACCGAGCAGCACCGAGAGAAAAAAACTCTAATAACCATCACTTGAAAAAAGTCATATTCCCTACTTCTTCAAGTCATAGTCACACACATAGCTTTCCAATCTGACGTTTCGCATTAAACAGAACACCTGATATTACACGCACTGTCCGCATACAGAAACACCTGTACAGAGAGCCAGCCACAGGGGAACACACACAGCCAGGGAGTGAGTGAGCAGAAGTCACTTGAACACATGAAAGGACATCCGAGTGAAAGAAGAACTCAAACTTCTCTGCAATTAGACCTTCCCCTCGCTGCACAGGATTTTATTTCTGACAATAAAGCCACAAGCATCTTCTGAGAATTAAGAGGTCCAACCTCTCATCTACAGTCTTAGCTATAGGAACAAATTTTACAGTTTAGCTACAAATATCAAACATCATTTCAACAAGCAGTTCAATGAAAAACAAAATTACTAAAGCTTAATTATTTATATCTTTCATTTAACAGTGAAACAACAGAACCTACCTCTCTTTTGTCTTTCCTTGCGTAGACCTTTCGCAGCATAACACCCACCAAGTTGCCTTCTCTTCCCCCTTCCTTTTACTAGGGGACAGAACGGGCTATTTCCAGGCCTGCCCGTGGTGGTTGCTTGAGTAGCTGTTTTCTCCTGGCTACCACGTGGGTGTAACATGCTGCAGTTATGTGCAATAGATTGCACCTGTTGTAACAACCGAGCCAACTTTCCATCCTTCTGGCAAATTTATACAACCTCTTCTGCCTTTTCTCCATAGGGAAATAGGTTTATAACAGGAGACAAAAACGAAAGCAGTGAAGGATGCCAGGTCCTCAGGAGTACTGAGTCAGAAATGCTCCAGTGATTGTGTACTGGTAAGAAAACCATCTTGCTGCCCAAAAGGAAGGGGCAGAAAAAGAGCTTTTCCTGATGGCGATCATCTTTAAATTACTGCCCTAATTAAACATTTCCCAACCTGAACCCAGAAGTTCTTAATCAGAGGCGAGAGTGTGTATTTCACAAAGGGCTGTGCTACAGCTGTAGCAGAAGAGCATCCTCTCATTTTCCTGGGTTGTGTGTAACTTCACTCCCTATCTCCTCCTCATAGTTAGAGTTTGATTTGTTTGTATGTGTTCCCAAAAAGGCAACTCTCCCCACTCATCCTTAACCCGCTTCTCTCCATTTCTAGAGCAAGACAAACCTGTCTGTAACACTTTGGGATTCTTTTTCCTGTTCTATGAAGTTTCTGTAGTGACTTTTTGTCCTTATCTCATCTGTCTCTAGCCTCTCCCTCTCTAACATCTATGACAGTTCTTTTAAAAAACTTATTATATTCCCATCAATACCTACCTTCCGTGTGACACTTTGCAGCCACTGTAACAAAGACAGCACAAATGACCAGGCTCCAGAGAACAAATTCACACAAAATGTTACTCGGGGTTTATCAAAAGAAGGACATAAAAACCCCCAAAATAAAACCAAGCTTTCTAGGCTGAGATTGAAAAAAAACTACCTTGAAACTGCTGTCCTTCAAGTCTCGCTTAAAAATAGCGAGTTTCAAACATTTGGTAACACAGATTTTATTTTATATACTCCTATACTTACTCATCAAGATCAGCAAAGGCAACATCTTTTTGCTCTGGGTTTGCACAGGACTGAGCACAGTGAAGTCTAGAATTGCTCTCCCTCTGTGCTACAAATGATGATTACAGTCTCTCTTCTCTAGGAGTATTTTATTTATATTTTTCTAAATGATCATTAGTGAAATATTATTGAACTCAAAAAAAAAAAAAAAAGGAATGAAGGATAAATTATGTTACACTAACAAAGACATAGAGAGAGATTCATGGGTTTTTATTTTGTATCTCACATCCCCATTGGAATTTACCAGAAGGAACTTTGATGTAATACCTCATGAAATTTTATTTACAACCTACATACTGGCATATGTATGCATGCCCTGCAATGTGAGAAAAGAGGGGATATAAGAAGAATATATCAAACAGGAGTGTAGCAGTAGGAGTAAAGCCTCTAACATAATACTCTAAAAACCTGGATAACGCTGGATCTTAGGACTACTCAAGATTTCAAGTGTTAATGAAATTTCACTGCTAAAAGTCATTCTTTTCAATTGGCAGGAAAGAATTTGATGATACTTTTGTAAAATTTTCTTCCTTGTGTTGTTTTCAGCTACTTATAGATCTTTCAGATGGCTTTCAAATTTCAGAAAGAAGATGGGTGGGTAAACAAACATTTTTAAACTAGGTGTGATTTTCTCCTTTTTCCTTGGTCAGCTCTATTAAATATCTTCCTTATATAATCTCGAAAGAAGAAAGGAAAAAAAGAAAAACCTGCTTGTTAATACTGCTGAAATATATCAAACTTAGAAGGGCTGAAAACACCCTGCAGGGCAAGAACAGACAAAAGAATTTTATAACATTTGTGAAATGCTTAAATCCTAAGTATGCAAATTTGTTGTTATTTTTAGCATGTATCACAGTGGAAGAGGACATTTTTTCCAAAGTTCTTTCAAAGTAATTTATGTCAAGAGCAGTGTCTTGACTTGTGCCGTCTTTGAAGTCAAGTGACATAAAGAAGGGCACCTTAAGATCTCAGGTCCTATTTTACCAGTCATATTGCACACTTTGCTTTGACCTCAACCAAATTTAACTGCTCTTTCCATCAAAACCAGGACAGAATCCATCCAACTGCATGAAAAGTTTAGCCTTCTCATCCTAATTAAGGAAGAGAAAAGCAACCACTCAAAGGACTATTTGAATAACTAACCACACCAAAGACTGAGGAGAAATCACTGGGCTCTAGCCAGTCCTGCTCCTAGTAACACCTTCTCTTCAGCTGAATCAATTAAATCAAAGGGGTTTTTATATTCAGGGAAGTATATTGTCACTAGTGAGTTTCTTTTATGGCACCACCTTCTTACCTGCAGGCTACCCACCTATGTTGGTTCCTGTAATTGAACTTTTCTCAAAAGTTCATTACTTTCCAATTTTTTCCCTTCTACCAGTGCAAATTTATTCCAGAAATGCTCTTTAGCTCTTCCAGCCCTCCTTTCTATATGCTGAAAGAAACTCATTCTTGTGTTTTGTGGCTACTTTCTTGCCTCCTGGGATTCCTTTCATAATCTTTTCTGCAAAGATGTAGGAAAGAAAGAAAAAGCTTTAGTTTCTTTCCCACAAAACAAAATAATGCATTTACTCTGTTTTTTGGAAAACCTGCTTAAGCTCTCAGGTCTTTATCATAAGCCATATTGAAAACACAACTGGAAAATCACGCAGTCTGACTATATCTTTCCCAGGACAGCCGACTGCAGATGCGAGGTTAACCCAAACAATGCAAGTCTGCGCACGAACAGACTTTGTCACTGTCACTAGGCTTAATTCCATAAGCCATATGCATTACTGGCCCATGGGAAGTCCCATTCCCTTTTAGAACATAATCTCAAAAGAACTTAACGGCATTGGGAGATTTCACGTCAGTACTCGCATTCTCCTGTAAGTTACCAGCTGTGGAGAGCAATGTGGGACCTTGACAGTGATTCTTCTCTCCCTTCAGTTGTCAGAAATCAGTTTAGCTTGGTGGAATTGCATTAGTGGAAAAACAGATAATGGTCCCAACTCAATAAGGCACATTATTTGTTTGGTTTTCAGCTGGTGTCAGTCCCATTGAAGTTAACCAGCCTTGAGTATATTCCAGAATAGCAATGCTTTTTGAGTAAGGATTGGAATATAAAGCTATTTAGCCTGAATACTTTCCCCCCTAACCTAGCATAGAACTGTACATTTATAATTTAAGGACCTATGATTTAGGACGCAGAGAGAAAGAGGGAGAGAGAGAGAAAAAGAGATGATGTGAAAAACTTCATTGATGTGCCTGTTATAGAGGGCTTTCTCAGGAATGGAAAACCGTTATACAAAATGGCCAAATTACCAGCCAGTGTCAAAGGAGGAAGCACTGAGAAAGCAGATTCCTAACTAGGAACATCAGTTAAAAATTTGCAATTAAGCAAACTGAATTTGGACTGTTGTTCATATACTGACTGCCAGAAGAAGATATTAGGCTATAAAAGAGACTCCTGGACTCTAGAGCAAAGCAAACAACAAAAAAATTTTTAGGAGTTGCCGGATTTAGGAGCCTGATAGAGGTGAGGTTGCCGCAGGTCCAGCCAGTGAGGCTGAACGTGCATTCCCAAGAGGCACGCATGCACACACGTTATGCTATATACACATGTAAACACACCTGGCCACACAAATTAAGACAGAAACTCTCGTGCAAACACAGATGGCACAAACAGCCTGATGCTGTTCCCCCCTCTGGCTGATCAGGATGATGATCCATTAGTGGGAGATATATACGTATTATATGCAGTATAGATCTCCCTAGTAGCTGGGCTTAAACAGACTGTTCAGTAACCGGCCCCTTGATCCTCCATCTCCCCTTGCCTCATGCAAAGACACACACACACATGTGTATGCAAATGGGTCTCTCAGTTGAATCCCAGACCCCACAGTTCCTCCTGTATTTGGCTTTGATCCTTCTGACCACTCCAGTTGTCAACTTGCAGACTTTCTGGTCTCTCTACTATCTTGCCCAGACTTAGGTTTTCCTTGATAGCTGGCTCCCAAGCCTCTTACCCTACTCGGAGGATAGTCCAGCTTGATGTCCACTAGCAATTATAGAGTGACTTGTGCACCCTCACGATATGCATGCACTCTGGTCCCGCCAGTTGCACCACAGACATATAGAATCATAGAATCATAGAATTGTTCTGGTTGGAAGAGACCTCCGAGATCATCGGGTCCAACCATTAACCTATCACTACCAAATCCCCCACTAAATCATATCCCTTAGGGCCTCGTCTAAACATCTTTTGAATCCCTCCAGAGATGGGGACTCCACCACCTCCCTGGGCAGCCTGTTCCAATGCCCGACAACCCTTTCGGTGAAGAAATTTTTACGAATGTCCAATCTAAACCTCCCCTGGCGCAACTTGAGGCCATTTCCTCTTGTCCTGTTGTCTGTTACTAGGGAGAAGAGTCCGACCCCCATCTCTCTACAACCTCCTTTCAGGTAGTTGTAGAGAGCAATAAGGTCTCCCCTCAGCCTCCTTTTCTCCAGAATAAACAAACGCAGTTCCCTCAGCCGCTCCTCATAGGACTTGTGTTCCAGACCCTTCACCAGCCTCGTTGCCCGTCTCTGGACACACTCCAGCACTTCAATGTCTTTCTTGTAGTGAGGGGCCCAAAACTGAACACAGTACTCGAGGTGCAGCCTCACCAGGACCTCTCTGACCCATAGTCTGACTCCAGGTGCTGACACTCAGACCCCCACACATACACACGCACACAGAATAGACACCCCATTACCCAGTAAACAGAAATGGAGTTTAACGAGAAGATGGGCCAGGCTGCACTGATCACGTGCAGGGCATGGCCAGACAAGCACACTATCCAGCAATCCGATTGCACACACCAGCTCCTTTTATCCCCTTATTACATGCTTGCTCCTCCCCAGACCACCTTGACCCCTCCCTTTCCCTGCCTCTGCTTCCTTCTCTAAATGTCCCATAATAAGTCTTGTGCAGACTCAAAAGATCTCAGAAAGTGTCCCATGTCACCTAGGCAGTAAGCCTTCTGAGTCTGTAAGGTGATCTGGAAAGCCTCTCCTATTGACTTGTCATGATGGGTGTCATCCGGGCCCATGGGGCTGACAGCTCTCCTGGGACAGCTCTGGGAGAACTTAATCCTGAAAAAGGGGATGGTGGTGCAAAAATACACATGCTAACTCAATCCTACTGCTGTAGCCAGACAGCGCTGTGTCATGCAGACCCACCAGTGCAGGTCTCAAAAGACCCTCTTGTCTTACAACAGAGCTCCGAGCATCCAAAAAACATAGTCCACCTGGTTCTGGTGTTTTGCTATTTTTTTTGCCCCAGGATTGCCTGAAGAGTTCCACTGTACAGTACGTAAATGCCCATGGGAACACTGATAATAAATGGAAACTTATGGTATAGAACCTTTTATCTTACATTCTTTTAAAAGAAAATAGGCCACTCAAAGTTTTAAGCGTTGTGCAGACCTAAATGCATTGGCTAGATGAGACTTGGATTACCATGAAATGGTGATGAGGCTAAAGTTCTGTTCTCATTTCTGTAAGGTGTCTTCATAAGTGACCACAACTAGAGCTGGACTTAATGTTTAGAGTTTTCTTTCCTCCAAGAAACCTGAATTAGCTGTAACTCAAAATGGAAAAAATGCCACCACCAAATATCTGAGAACAAATCTGACTATCAAGAAAAAATACATAATATGTAAAAACAGTGAAGTAAATAGCACGAAGAGAATGGCAGAAAGCTGATTGCTTCGGTCACTTTTAGAAACCCTAAATTAAAGCACTGATGCTGTAGCAAACTATTATGCATTGAAAGTAAAACTGGGCTACATAGTCTGGAGCATATTCCATCTTTCATTTCAAAAGAGTAAATCCAGCTCTCATTTGCACCAGCCCAAATCTAACACACCTCAACTAATTCACCAGAAAGTTTGTGCAGTCCAGAGCAAAAATAATAATCTGAAGAAGATCCCAGTCTTCATTAGTTATTCCTGATTAATTTAAAAATTCCTCTAACTTTATCCCCAAATTAACTGACAATTATTATGGAACTAGAATCCCCATGGACAGGAGCTCCCTTCCACAGGTTCATTGGCCCGTCTTATAAAACAAGGCTCGTAGTAAGTCCATACAATCTTCAAGTCACGTGAAGAACTGCATTTTAAGCCTTCTCAGACAAACACAGCTGCTTGCCTGCCTTATCTCTGGAAGTACTAAGACTATAATAAATTGATAGTAGTTTATGTAGGTGTCAAAGTAATGAAGAGGAGATTAGAACCATGTAAAAACTGTTACATACTATTTTGAATGAATACAATCTCAAGACAGATTACCAAATTAAAAGAAAAATGTTTTGACTGCATTCTATGTGATCAAGATTTTCTCTGCTTTTGAAATGGTGAGTAGTTAAACTGGATCAGTGGAAGCAAATTTGTGAAGCAGCCCTGAAATAATACACACACACAAAAATCAAAAGCCTACAAAGGAATATGCAAGATTTTCAGGTCCGTTTTTGAAGCGGGGAAAACAAGAATATCTTTATACAGCTGCTAGAAAGAGGTGTGAACATCTGCAAGCTAAACTCACATTTTTTTCTGACCTAAGGGCTTCTTGAAGAATAGCAAATTTTAAAAAGCACAACTGAGTCTTTACCGTAGTAGAGGTTGTAGGTTCCTTTAGGACAGGTGGAGGATGGTTTGGGCTTTGCATTACAACTTTTTAGACAGGTTAAGTTCTCTGCTCCTCGACAGACTTTCTCTATGACTTTAAGTCCTTATCTCTTATGCCTCAGTTCCCTATTCCAAAAATAGGGATATTAACATTTTTCTGCCTCTCAAGAATTCTAGGTGGATCAATACATTAAGGATGCGAGGCATTCAGATGTTGAGGTGGTGTGGGCTGTACATCTCCTAGATGGATGGCTGCTGAGTGAAAGCCAAAGCCAGAGTTTTCAGAGTATCAGAGAGATTTATTATTCTGGTCCTTAAACAGGGTAGAGCCGCATGAAGAAAATGTGACCTTGAGATTCTGCAACTCCTATTTTGATTGCCTCAATGCCCAGAAAAATTCTATAAATTGACCCAGACCCCCTCAATTTTCTGCTTCATTTGGGATTGCCATTAAGTGACCATCCACCTGCACCGACTGTTACCCTCTTGCACTGCTAGTTAAAAGGGAAGAAAAAGTGTCATCCCCCTAATGTAGTCATGTACCTTGCCCTGATGTGTTGACCGAGATCAAGTGCAATTTAGTGATACTCTGAGTCTATAAAAAACTTAAAATCCCACACAGAAAATAAGTGTCACCTACACATTCAAGTGTCATTTCTCATACACCAGTGACTGCCCCTTTGCCTCTCAGCTCCCCGTGAGCCACAAAGAAATTTCTCTCTTTTCTTCTATCCCATCTTCTTGATCCATCAAGATATTCCAGCAACTACTGCCAATGTAGAGAAGTGGAACAAACTTGTGAAAAAATGGAGACGGATATGGTCCTACTTGATTTAACTTTTTAACTTCAAAATGTTAAAGTAAGTCTACCAACATGACCTACTAAACCCAAAACATGTCTAATGCAAGATAGAATGGACAAAACACTCTCTTAGAGAACTATTATAGCTGAGTAAGGATTCAGTTCAGGGTCAGAACACAGAAATCAGATCATTGTTTCCTAAATGGATAAAGCAGAGGTGGGGATATAAAAATCCAGACCTGGAAATCCAGAAATATGGTTAGAAGCGACAAGCAAGAACAATGTCTGAGAGGGCAAGGTGCTAGAAGTTCAAGTTTTATATTCCTCATTTTAACACGAGGGGGGATTAGGAAGTGTTATCACTTTCCTTATGTTCATTCACAGAACACTGCTAAAATAGCAGAGAGTTTGGGTTTTTTTTTTCGCACTGAATGAAAAGAAGCCATGAAGATAAGTAGGGTACAGCGTATATTTTGATCTTAATTAAATACTTTCCCATCACATCCTCGGGACAAAGTTCATCTGTCACACAAATATACTGCCAAACAAAAGAGAAAGGGAATGAGTCAAAGTGCCTGAAGTCTCAGATAATACAGCATGAATGGTTATTAGATTCATATTCTTCATACAACAGCTAATGTATTCAGTGTTTATTGATTCACTTGACCAATACTTATTCTACACACATAACAAATAAGATGTCAGGGAAAGCAGTATATCATTGCCTCCTATTTATGCATGGGCACTCCAAGAATTCTCACAAAGCCTTAATATAAGATAGTTTAAGCACTTGCATAATAAATAAAATATTTTATAGTGAGAACTTGCCAGCGTGGCAACTAGAGCATTTATAAAACAAAAACATAGAAATTGCACCAAAGAATTACTAAGGTCATAGAATCAAAAACACAAAACCAAGCCAATGTACGCCAGTGTGCATTATAATGTATTTTCTAATTACATGAGTGTGCTGGTTTTGGCGGGGATGGAGTTAATTTTCTTCACAGTAGCTGGTACGGGGCTATGGTTTGGATTTGTGCTGGAAACAGCGTTGATAACACAGGGATGTTTCGTCACTGCTGAGCAGGGCTGACACAGAGCCAAGGCCTTTGCTGCTCCTCACCCCACCCCACCAGCGAGGAGCTGGGGGGCACAAGGAGCTGGGAGGGGACACAGCTGGGACAGCTGACCCCAACTGACCCAAGGGGTATTCCATACCGTATGACGTCATGCTCAGCGTGTAAAGTGGGTGGAAGAAGGAGGAAGAGGGGGATGTTTGGAGAGATGGTTTTTGTCTTCCCAAGTAACAGTTACGCGTGATGGAGCCCTGCTCTCCTGGAGATGGCTGCACACTTGCCTGGGAAGGAGGGAATGAATTCCTTGTTCTGCTTTGCTTGTGTGCACGGCTTTTGCTTTACCTATTAAACTGTCTTTGTCTCAACCCACGAGTGTTCTCACATTTACCGTTCTGATTCTCTCCTCCATCCCACCGGAGGGGAGTGAGTGAGCGGCTGTGTGGGGCTCAGGTGCTGGCTGGGGTCAAACCACGACAATGAGCTCATGCTAATTCTTTTTTGTTGCTTTGCACAGAGTGGATAGTGCTCAATTTCCCCCTGAGTTCTTCAATGATGTTTATTACTATAGTAACCAAATGCTCCATAAACATTAATTAATTTTCAAAACATTTCTGTGGAATTAAAGCCATCTGGACACAGTCCTGGATAACTGGCTCTAGGTGGCCCTGCTTGGGCAAGGGGTTTGGACCAGATGACCTCCAGAGGTCCCTTCCAACCTCAACCATTCTCTGATTTTGTGAAAAACACTATTGTCCTTATTTAGTTGAAAGGGAACTGAGGTAGCGGGCGATTAAGACTGCTCTTCTTGGATCTCCCTTTCAAAACACCTCTGTATAATATTTTAGGCATATTTGCATTTGCCTCTTCAAAGAACAGCTCTCTCCATCTTTAGTTTAGTATTTTTGCAGATGAGATGCGGAGTTTTAACTCGAGTACCAAAGAACTCATGGTCTCAAAACTGAACCAGCACTCACAGAGGTGGCAGCTAGTAAACTGTCCTAGCGTTACCTAAGGAGTTCTTAAGATTTTCTTGGGGAGAATCCATCTCCAAAGTGTTCCTAACCTTTTTTAATCATGAAACAATATAGTCAGCTCCATGTTTCATTTAGTAAACCTATCCAGAAACAGCTTTGGGTTAATTTTATATCTTTCACATAAGACTTTTCCAGCTGCACAGTGAATAAAATAATAGCCCCAAGAAGGTACAAAGGGGAGTGTCTCCATGTCTTATATTCACTTACTGTAATTGTGGTGCATAAATGCACAAAAACTAATTTAGACTTGCAGAGACAACCACTGTTCTGACATTTTCTGAATTTTGTGCTTGAATTAAGACACAGGATACCTATGTTAAAATAATAAATAAAATTTGCAATTTTCTAGTGTTTACAGCTAACTGTAAACAAAAATACACCCAACTTCAATATAAGAAATTGTACTGACATTCACATGATTCACAAGTGTGCTTGGTGACTCATTTCCATCACACGACTCTCTGCTAAGTACGCTAGCAAAGCTACTGATAACCCTAGGGGATATTCGTGCTTTACAGGAATCAACAGAAGAGCAGAATGGACACAGTGCATTTCTGAGATGTTCGCTGGAAGCAGAACCGTTTCCTCAGATGAGGCTTGAAACCAAGCCGAGGTGCAAGATGCCTTACACCCCTGGATACACAAGCATTTGTTCCCACACTTGAGTTGTTCTTCTTCTATGATCTCCCTTTTTTTGAATCTTCTTGAATATTACTTGCTACCCTGTTCAGTAATCAGGCCATCCATTCCCATTTTCTCCATTTTTGTTTTCTCTTTCATCTTCATCTTCCTCGACTGATTAACTTCCCTTTCTCCAGCCAGCTCCTGCTTTCAAGCGCCCCTCTTGAGCTCTTCAGGAGATACCAGTCTCCATTCTTGGTCCAACTAGTCAGTCCCCAATCCTAATACTAATCTGTCCCAGATCTTTTATTTTCCTTGCCAGCTCTCCAGTTCTCAGGATGCTCATCCTAATCTATTGATCCCTAAACCTCAGGCTACAATCCTATTAAGGTGCTTTTGCTACGTAGTTTTCTCTGAATTAGCATGTCTACATTTTGTATTTACTCTAGAGAAAAAAGGCAGAGACTTCTGTGCGCGTCCTTCCTTCTCCAAAACCCACCCCAAAAAAATTAGCAGAGAAGTCAGCAAGAATAGAAAACTTCAGCTCAAAAAGACTAAATATTGCAGAGTTATAAACAGCTGAACACACAGCTTTACAACAGGGAGAGTCAGGAAACAATATTATTGAGTCACTAAAATATAAAACAATACCACTTTTATTAAATGCCTTGGCTGGTTGGTAAGGGGGTTACACATCCAGGTGCAAACAGTGCACTTGCCAAATTTGCAGAGGGTATTAAAGTGCATTCCCCATGTGACTAAGCCAATTTCTATCCTGCTCTGTCTCTGCTCTTCTTGTTCAGCCCACAACACAGGGACTCAGCGCTAGAACCATACCTTCCACAGCAAAACAAAATGGGGGAGGGTTTGCTGTTTTTCCCCAGATTGTTGAATCCCAAATGCAGAAATGTGGCTATTATTTTCAAACCATACGAGCACCACAATGTCAATTTGTCGAATTGGAAGTCATAGGCTCAGCTGCTGTGAAGGAGAAAAAAGCCAAAGACACACAAAAGCTTTAAAAAGAGGGGGGAAAAAAAAATCTCAAAAATAGATATCTAAAAATTGGAGACCAATACAGACAGAAGAAGTTTAATTCACAAGGCATTTAGCTACAGCAGCTTCATAGTAATCTCTTCCCCAGTTAGGTTACAACTACTCTGAAGTTAGGATGGGATTTTGTACCAGCTGAGCTTGAAAGTTAAAAAGAAGCTTTTGGGTACGAGCTTTTGCCTAAAGCTTGGATTCTCTAGGTGGAATTTTAGGGGCTAAGGAACTTTGTCTTGCCTGACATCACAGCTGAAATTAGAACAGTTGATATTACACCGAGTAATTCGGGGACTTGAGTAGACCCCTGTCAGAGCCAGGCTGCCAGCCTAGGGTCAGAGTTACAAAGCCGGCAAGCCCTGCATAAAGCAAGCCCCAGTGCTCTGCTGGCTTTTTTCAGCCAGGCAAAGCTTTACAGGTAGCTGGATCCCAGCGCCAGGCAACTCCAGACGCTTGGCAGGCAGCAAACTACTCCCTCAAATTAGCCCCACTGAGCCCCAATCGTTAAACAAACCCTCAGAAACGGCAAGAGATTAGCTATCACAAACTTCCAATTTTGTTATTTATAGGAACAGCGACAGCCAAATAATCATGGTGTTGGGAGCCCATATCCTAACAGACACACTCACGTGATTTTTTCAAAATTATGCTGGTGCCAGATTGAAAGTACAATTATAACAAGCAGAAAAAGCTCCGTTTTTTTCTGTCTAAATTCATATTTTTCTTTCTAGATCTTTCCAGTGGCTTCCCTATGACGTGCTCTTTCTCATCTACCAACTTCGCTGGGATGTGAAGAGCAATTCTACCTACTTTAACAGCTCTCTCCGCATAAAGCATATAGCTGGGTCAGGCAGGCAATGTCTCTGCAAACAACCGGGTAGAATCTAGCAACCGAAGCAGAAACAGCTGATGAGATCCTCAATATTTTCACAAAGTGCTGACGACAAGCTTGTGGTTTTGAGTAATGATGCCAGCAGATTAATTAAATGCTGATGAGAGTCTAAGAAGCAGGACTAAGTAAAATAGATATCATTGCAGTGGGAGGAGAGAAATACAGTATAAAATCTTTTTCTGGGTTCTTATACCCCAAACGGTGTGGAACACGTGCCTTATTGGCAGTAGAGCCTCTATGGCATCTTTTCTTCCTGCAGCGTCACAGGCAAATAAAAACATGAAGAGGAGGAGTAAATAGAGCTTGCACCTGGTAGAAAAATGAGCATAGAAGTAGCTAAAAGGACGCAAATACTTTACTCCTTTACAGAGCAGTACCTACAGTGTTGGCTGAATTTTCTTTCTCCCGTGCTAATTGAGTGTCTACGCCTTTGCCTCTCAATCCTTTTGCATCGAGGCCACTCCATGCCTGAATTTCTTAGACTCTTTACGGGATCCTGCTCAGTTCATGTTGTTTCCTTTTTCTTAAAGCAATGCCTCTAGCATAAATGCCATTGTTGTACCTCATGCCTTTACTATTTGCCATGACCAGAGCTTTAATACGCCCTTTACTATTCACTCTGTTCATTCAAGTGCTAGGAACCACATCCTCTGCCCATCTTGTTTATTTAGGTGACAATTCTTCAGTGCAAGTTTTGTCGATGTCTCTGGGTTTGCACAAAATTTAGCACCAGTTGTCATATTTTTAATAGCAATTATAACACCACATAACAAAATACACAAGCCATACTTCAGGATTGAAAATAAGAACAGTCCTAGAAGACAAGCCTTCAGGCTTGTTCAGTCTTGAAAAGAAATTAAGAATGGAATTTGTGGCATTATTTAGGACCGCAATAAATCTGTGCAGTAAGATCCTATACTATTTTCATTTTTTGGACTAGCCATGATCATATAAAAATATTACTTCTTTTACTGTGCAAAGTTAGAGTCTAGATAAACCCAGGCTAAGCCTGTTTGCTTTCTTGGAATTCCATAGAATTACGCGGTGATACTGCAAAGGCTTCAGTCTTTGCAGGCTTGAGGCTCAAAATTTCTCTGAAAAGACGGAAAGTTTTGGAAATTACGTGGAAACTGAGCGTAGTTTTCACTGGTTAAAAATTGTAATGGATCAGATTAATCAAGAGAATGTGTTTATACCGTGTTGATGTCATATATATATTCTATGGTTGCATTTTCAAAACTCCTTTTGAGACAGACAAACTTTATTATTCCTGTTTCATAGAGAGGATTGAGATACAGAAAGAAGAGCCTATCATCATACTCGAACTCTGCAGTAGGGTCAAAAATTGAAACAGTGGTACTGTTCAAATCACAAGACTATGCCTCAAATACACATTGCTATACAATAAACATCTTCATGAAGTACTAATTGATTACGCAGTACTGCTGGATGTTGCTTTTAATGTACTACAGATGTTTGGATACTTTAAACACTAGATTTCAAATCGTTCATAAAATGGATGTCCAGGTGTAGAGAACCTCATAAGAATATTTAATATCTTAGCTATTATGGGGGCTTTTTTCCAGTTTCATACAGTGAAGATAAGGATAACAATATATTTAATTTTCTTTCTCCTCTAATGTGCCTTTATAAGTTATTTAATTGTGCAAACATATACGCAGAAGTAGAATATATACGCATGTGAAAAAGCTCTGTGGTACCATAGAATACTAATGTACCCTGCAGCTTTTTTATTACTAAGCTGTGAATTGCACCTAGAGAGGCACTGAGACTACTGATGCAGAAAGCAGCACTTTCTCAAGGTAGGTCTATTTTCTTTATAATCCAGCATTACGCCTGCCATTTTCACCAAGCGGTAGGCATTCGTCCCTTCTGCAGCGATGCTTTGTCCTTATATAAAATGTCTTCGCAGCGCTGCCACAAATAACGGAACGCTACCCCCATTTAGGGTTTTGTGTAGGGGCCAGAGCCATGTCCAAAGCACAGAACAGCGGATTATTCAGATGACTTGCTCTGATGAGACCTCCTATGTGCCCTTTTAGTTACTTCATATATACTTAAACATCAACATTCCCAAATAAATTTCTGTATGATATCAGTTTACCCACTACACTATTTTGGGACAGGAAATTTCTTGAATAGTTGTGTGAACTAAAACTGGGGAGTTTGAGACAAACATCTCGTCCTGTTGCTGTTGTGAAAAGTGACAAGAGAAGACATCAGAAGATTCATCAACCCATATGTGTCAGATCTGCTGAAGTTTTGTAATGGATTGGGCTTGGCAGAGAGCCTGTTCTTGGTCTGCACATGGAGAGGTGAAATATCAGTTCTGATGTTTGGCAGAGAACAAGACCACTCATGGGTAAAGGAAAAGGAAGAAAATCTCCAAAACTGAAGGAGAGAAGACATATGTATGTCATTTCTGTATTTTGCCCTGTTTAGATGCTGCACAGAAACATGGATGAAGCAAAAGGCTTGCTGAGAAAACCTTCCTCCTTCAGGCTAGGGACACAAGGAAAGTGTCTTTCCCCAAGTCTGCAGCTGAGCAGATATTCCCCAGACCTCGTTTGCTGCTGAAATGTAGGACCAACACAGCAATTAAGTTTCTAAAGTCATAAGTGGATCAAAGTGCCTTTAAGAATAGAAAGCAAATATTTAAGTCTTTAGAATTAGAGACTTTTAAATATGAATATATATAAGGATTAGGGAATGTATTTAAGTCCTCCAGATTTCCTAAGGAGCTTTCTTGATGCCATGCATAAAATAGCTGCCTGCTGTACAGTGTTTTGCATTATCTGCCAGCCACCAACAAGCACAAGATGCTGAAATAAACGAAACTTCAGTCGTAGCCTGACGGCAATTTTTCTTTTCCTATGAATAGTCTAAGGGAAAGGTCGCTTCCATAAGGAGCAATTCAAATAATACAGCTCTTAAATTTCAGTCACAGGTATTCAAATACCCATTTTTTGGCATTGTGGGCCAAACCAGACGAAGACTGAACGGAAGCGTGTAACCCACATAAGATTTTAACATAATCTCGTTTTCTGAAGGTTGGGAGAAAAAAAGAAAGATCTAGTTAAATCTTAAGTTGAGAAATCATTATTCCATTCAAATAATCTAAATCGAAGGGTGTGATTTAAACTACTATAGCAGGATGTAATTATGACTAAATTGAGAAGTTAATTATTCACAGAATAATTGTGCCATTCTTCTACAAATAAAATGAGACAAAATGTATTTTGTGGTTCGGAAGTTTAGCTAATACTAATGCAGTCACTATATTTACTGATGTGAATCTTATTCAATAGTCAAGTGAGTTCCAATCAATTTTCTCGTAGAAGCTGCATGTACGAATTTTAACTGGCAAATTAGATTGATGTCATCTGTTGCCTCTTTGGGGAAATAAGAAATCCCTCTACAAGATCATCAAATTAGTTTTCACCAATTGTATGAAATGATATTAAGTAATACCAGGCTATGTTTTATTTATTCAAAAGTCGGCATCAGGAATTGATAAGTGAAACCCAGCGAAACAATCCCAAGTGTAATTTTTATGAAAATGTCTATTTCAAACCATTGAGTGAATGTGACAATTTTTAATTACTTGGGCACATGTACAACTCACACACAACCTCTGTAACAGATTAGGAGACAAAGCCAGATTTACATCCCAACTGATGCACTAGGAACTCAGTGATCCGGAGCTATAACCAGCCATAATCTGCTCCTCCTTGATGGGGAGCACCAGATCGTGTAGCCATTTGAAATCATCTGACGAGGGAGACCACCACCCACCAGTAACCAATAATCTAGGGTCGAGAAAGCCTCGGAGGCCTTGCCAGTGAATTTCTGCATCATATAGTACCGCTTCTAAAACTCTTGAATACGTGGCTACAAATAGGTCAAAAACTCGCGTCTTCACAACCTCAGCCAGAATCTTTGATTATCGGAACTAAACAAAAGCTTTCAGGTCTCACATAGACACCTAACATAGTTTACCAAATTAAGTTACTGTAAGATATATGACCACATTTATTAAATCAAAGTGTACCTAATCCAAAAAAATTTAAATGATATTCAAAGTTATTTTTGTGTAAAGGTGGAGTGAAATTTGAGATCTGAGAACTGCAGCTATCAATTACGAATGAAAAGGGAGCTCCACAAATAAAGACATTTAATCTGAACTAGGTAAATAAACAATTTTCCAGTGGTGTGTCTAAACCACTTGAGGACTGAATAGGATAGGCTCGTTTCATGGTCATGTACCTAAAAATTATTCTGTTTTCCCCCTTTCCATATTTTAAACTTCTTCTTGAAATTAATATTAATTTATTTTAATGCCTATGACAATCCAGTGGTTGGGGATTTTTACAGTCTTTTATAAATTTATTTTGGTTAAAATTACTCAGCTTCAGCCTGGACTCAAAAATACATTAGTTATTCAATGCCTATTTGTAATACCAATAAAAAACCAAACCAAACCAAATGAACTAATACTTTTCAATACTAATAAACTAATAACTTTCAATACTTAAAGGGGGCTTATAGGAAAGATGGGGAAAAACTTGTTAGCAGGGCTTGCTGCGATAGGACAAGGGGGAATGGTTTTAAACTAAAGGAGGGGAGATTCAGACTAGACATAAGGAAGAAGTTTTTCACACTGAGGGTGGTGAAGCCCTGGCCCAGGTTGCCCAGAGAGGTGGGAGATGCCCCATCCCTGGAAACATTCCAGGTCAGGCTGGATGGGGCTCTGGGCAACCTGATCTAGTTGAGGATGTCCCTGCTCATGGCAGGGGGTTGGACTAGATGGGCTTTGAAGGTCCCTTCCAACCCAAACTATTCTATGATTCTAACTAACCAACCAACAAACCACCCAACCATTTTCCTAAAAAATTCTTGTGGATTTTCTAGAATAAATGTGGTGTGTTATCTCTCTGTGCAGTCAATGGGCAGAGGTAGGTGCCTCCAACAGATGAGTCACAGCACAAATTACAGCTGACATAGATAGTCTATTCCCTCAACGCATGGTCGGATCAGCCAAGGGTATCCTGGGAGTATGCTGTTACAGCCTAACCTCCATGGAAAACGGAAAATAGAAGGAAGAATCTGTTTCAATCATATGCTATTTTATAAATTCACTATGCATGGATCTAAGAATACACATTCAGGCTATTGTTTTTAAGGGTTTGAAACGAATATCTATCTATACCCTTACTCACAGTGCTGATAGATCATTTCAATATCTGGCACCACTTACCACCTTCTAAGTCTTACGCAGTGCCAAAGAACAGCTAGGCTTTTTGCAGCATGCATCAAAAGACACTATTCCCTAAGGGTTTGTGGGTGAGGAACACACGTCTGCAATTGTGCTTCCAAGGGACCCTGTGTACAAGTAACTGTTCTCAGGGCTTAAAAGGGTCAGGGAGGAGGGGAAGGTGTGAGAGAGCCAACGGGTACAGCAAGAGAAACACCCCATGGACTGTGTTCCTCTTCAAAGGCTTCAGTTAACTTGCTCTACTTCTATTTTATGCCGTTCCCACACAGAAAAATGATATTCACTGTGAACATAATGAATGTATATTGAGAGCTAAGTATAAGTAAACATATAAGTGTTTTCTAAAGATATGGCAAAAATTACACAAACAGCGCAATAACGGGGAAAACAAGAGCTATAAGAGGAAATTCTGAAATACGGTTAATCCAAAAAAATTTTGCTATTTTTACAAAAATATTGGGCGTAGAGCACATAACCAGAGTTCCTCAAATAACTTAAATGCCATTCTGCCAGAATGTGCTAAAGGGGGATGACAAATAAACCACCTTTAAAAGAGTATTTATCTGGGACCACAGATAATAAGTAGCAGCAAATACAATCTTCCTGTTATTAAGTTATATCACTGTAGCCTAAACTAGTCAAGGCGATGTGACAGCTGAAGCTACAATAGTTTGTTTTAAAACACCTAATCTTTGTGTATAGTTATGAATTCTAATATGGGAAATTAAATCTGTATGCTGAACCATTTATTCAATAACCTGTGATATACGATCCATCTATATATGGTGAAATAAATCACAAAACTCCCGCTACTCCCACTAACTTCAATGAGGAGATATATATATACACACACACATATATATATGTGTATGAAACACCTTGTATAGACAGCCAAAGTATCGGTTACTAAGTAGAGACTTGGTTCAGAGACAGATTTGATATTTTAGTCTTATTCTCCTGTGTAAGAAGATATATTTGATGCCACCTTCAGCTGGATTTAGAAAGACTCAAGGAATTGTTCTGGCATAACCCTTGAAGCTTAACTGTGTGTAACAGCTTCATATTCTTCACTTTGGCAAAAGTTACTTCTGCCTGCCTGGATTTAGTGATGCAGCAAAATGTCACTGAGTCTTCTGCTTGTATAAAGCTCCAACATTTCAGAGTGCAAATCCGGCTGTGCTGGAGTCAGGAGGAGTTTTGCAGTGTGTTTAAATAGAGCCGAGCTTTCTTCTTTGCATTTGACAGTTAGGACTGAAGGCAAATGACTGTGGCTGATGACTAAGCCCTGGCTTGGGGTTAGGGAAAAAAGGAGGTCCTGATAGCATTGGCAACTACTTCATAATGTCATACATTAGGCAGAGAACAGAGTGGGTCAATCAATAACAAGATTCATCTTATTAGGATACAGGTTTAAACTCATTTAAGCTCACTGAATTTTTTCTAATGATTTTAAACAATTTATCTTAAATAAGTTTTGAGTCAAATGGTATGATCTCCAAAAAATTCTGATTATGTTCGACTCCAAAGATTTGAGAAGATATATCACATTTCTCAAATAATTTCAGTAGGAAAAAAAATAAAGTACAATTCAGAAAGGCCAAAATATTTTGTTTTGATATACTCAAAGCAAACTTATTCAATTTTGCATGTTGAAACAATATTCCTGTCCACTACACCCACAATCAGTATGAAACACTTTAAAAGAGGTTACACACAACCAGATTTTTGGAGGGCGTCAGCTGGAACCAAAGTGAAACATATTTTTTTTGCACAGCTCCAGGTATGAGTTGCCCATTCAGCCGGCACTGAGCAGCAGGCTCAGCAGGAGAAAGAAATTAAAATGAAGAATGAAATAACGACCTTCTCACCATGGTCCTTCCAGATCATTCCTGAAGTACACAGAAGCTTTTACTGTCATGGTCTACGCAGCACTTGCCTGCTTTGTCATTAAGTGGGTAAATCAATCATCACAGGCTCTGAATTCGCTGGAAAAGTATTGGCCAGTGGAGCTATGCCAGCTCAGGAAAAAATGGCCCATTGACTTCTCCCTTTCAGCGACAAAGGGAAATGTTCTTTCAGTAACAGGCAGAATTGATGGCCTTTTCCCGTTGATTATAGAGGTCAAAAGTCTGAAGAAAAAATAGAGCAAATGGACAGAGAAAAACTATCTTTGCTAAAGAGCCCATGAGCTATCCCTGGCACCGAATGCTTTGCTTTAGTTCGCATCCACACGCTCAGCGAGGTTCACCACCCGCCTTCTCTCTGGCCTTATTTACCCAATAACCGTAACGATATATTAATGACGCTGACTCATCTTTTGCTACAACTATGATTCCAAATTTGAGAGCCTTATTCTGATCCTTTGGATCAATAAAACATCCAGCATTTGTTTCCATACGTCAGCACAGAAATGCAGCAGCAGGAAGCACAGTCTGAAGTACCACTGTGTGCGTGTATTTTCCCCAGGTCCTTTCTGAACAGCCGCGATGTCCTCTTGCTGCTTGCCCTAGATGAGGCATGAATGATCATCCTCTCCTTTTACAAGGGGAACCGACAATACTTTGAGGACAGATCATGTTTTTTTCCTATGGCGCTGCAGTAGGAAGGATGCTGAGCGCATACTGGAGTCCAGGGTTTTTTTTAAGTAGCCTCAAAGCTGCGGAATTCCCGTCATTTTTGCCCACTACCTCAACCATCACAATGCTTCTAGTCCAGATTTCTGTAACTGACTCTTAGTCCTTACACTCTCTGCCTGGATTTGCCACCCGCGTCTCCACACTTGCACGTTTAGTCCTGGTGTGCCTCATTACCCAGTCTCACAAGCTGGGAATTGCTGCTATGATAAATATGAACTGTACATTGTCCTTAATATTTTGAGATCATTTAATGTGGGCCGCCTTGTCTTCTACTGGAGAAGCCAGTATATCCCCACAGAACAGCAGTACGTGCATATTGGTAGGCCATGTAATATTGCATATTTTTAAAAATGTGTTGTGGAGCTTTTATTAGTTGGAGGTTTTTTATACAACTGCTTGATCTCTTTTCGGTGCTAACCCTGGATAGAAAGCACAGTTGCAACATGTACCATCCCAGCAAGGTTTCCTGGGAGCACAGAAACAAACCTCCTCGAGCAGATCAGTTTATGTGCAACTCCAAGCACGTGCTAGTTTGAACAGATTTATTGACGCCAGCATCTCACCCAGTGTGCGGCAGCAGCTGCCCCGCTTTAAACGATTCATGATGTACCGACGGGGGTAAACAGCTCTGCATCCTGACAGCCCTTTCCTCTTCCCCGCTCCAGGCACTCTCTGCTGCGCCAGCCCCTGGGCTCCCTGATCTCAGGGAGCACAACCCTGTCTAGCCTGGCGTAGGCTCTCCGGAGGGAGCTGGGGAAGCTTGTTTGCACTCTTCTCCCATTTCCCTAGCACCCACACAGGGTCAGGCACAATCAAGCCTGTTGTGTTTGAACAACTCTTCTATTCATTTTTCTCCCCCTGGGAGTTCACAGCTTGGAGTAAGAGCTTATCTTTTATCTGGATGAAAAGAATACCAGCTGAATTTAGCAGCTTTTCTTGCATCCAGCTTGCACTAGGGGGTCTGATCCAAAACCTATGGCAGCTTTTCCAGCTATTTCAAAGAGATTTGGATTGTGCTTTTAGCAACAGGATTCTCTTCTGATGAACGTAATTGTCCCACAGAGGCTGATGAGGTGCACGCAGCCAAACCGTCCCAGGCTGCCATTGCCACTCACAAGTTGAGCTAGGTGGCCCTGTAAGCACATCTAAGAGACTGAAAAGGGTAATGTGGCATTTTGCAAGCACTGTGATATCGGCAGCTGACAGAAGGGTTATTCTATTTACCCCGGGTAAAAAAGCCAGTCTCTTATTCAGCGTATATTGATTCAGTAATTTATTTCAATAACCTCTTGATTCCAGTACCACTGCAGAGACCAGTAAGTAGAAACCAAGGATTCATTTGGCATGTGCCATTCAGCCCTCTTCCAAAATCTACCAGTAACTACGGGTACTCTCCTGGAGATTACATATCCCTGAAAGTCACTCCACGTTGAACAGGTAAGTCTTGATTCAAAGGCAATTTTCTTTAAAAAGAGACTTAAACGTTCAAATATTCCCTGGTTTACGCAACATATTTTAGGAAGATTAGATGACTGCTGGTTCTCTTTACATATGTAGTAGAAGAAAGACAGACATACTAAATTTCCTAAACATCCACAGGATGGCTTCAAGTCTTAACATTTGGATGCTTCAGCCCACAGCTCTGCATCAACCTTGTGTCAATGACTTCTGTACATAGACAATTCAGTAAACATTTTGGCACCCATTAGAATAAAAGAAACCACATAAATATAACTTCTTTTTAAAGAAGACATCTGCTTTTTTCTTAAAAAAATAATTCTACTTTTTTCTAAAAGAAATAAAATTTAAAAAACCCAGATAGAACTAGAATTAGATTAATCAGCTGCAGGACATAGAGGATCTAGAATATAAATGCTCAACCTTTTCAACAGACATCTATTCTCTTTGGTTTACTCTCTTCTGAATTCCTTTAATACCTGAAATCTACTTTGAAGAGAATCTGGCACTAGAGAGATCTAGGAAATGTGCATGGTCTCTACCATGCTTTACTGGGGGAGAGAAATATCAGTAAGTTAGGACATTAATTCCTTCACCAAGTGTCATAAGGAGATCATAAATCAAAGAGAAACCACAGTGTCTTCAAGGGGGAGAAGAGCCGAGTGTGCTGAGGACATCTGAAACCCAGTCCTATTGTAAGATATTTCACAGAGCTCTCCATTAGTTTATACTTCCGATTCCATAGCACCAGTATCATAAGAGTCCGGTAATTCTCTACTTCCTCGCCTTTGAGAGGCATGAAGCTCACTATGGCATTTCTAGAATATTTTTGAAGATGTCTGTCTAATGGGACACATACATAGTTAAAGAGATGTTTCAAAAGTATCATAGAATCACAGAATGGTTTGGGTTGGAAGGGACCTTTAAGGGCCATCTAGTCCAACCCCCTGCCATGAGCAGGGACATCCTCAACTAGATCAGGTTGCCCAGAGCCCCGTCCAGCCTCACCTGGAATGTTTCCAGGGATGGAGCATCTCCCACCTCTCTGGGCAACCTGGGCCAGGGCCTCACCACCCTCATTGTGAAAAACTTCTTCCTTATGTCTAGTCTGAATCTCCCCTCCTTTAGTTTAAAACCATTATCTGCATCTTGCTGTATGACTTGGTAGAAGGAATAATATTAAAGTACCCAATGAACATGGCCATCTACCTGCTTCTGGTCATCTTTCTAGATCCCTATTTGCATCTTCAGGCACCAAACATGTTGACAATTCAGGTCCTTTGATACACTCTGATTTTTAGTTCACCCAGACCAACCAGAGCATGAATTGCATGGCATAAACAATGCTGTCCTGCTCAACCTGGGATGTAGAACTTACAATTTGTAAGCAAATTTTTCCCAAAGGAAAAAAAGGAAAAAAAAACCCACCAGAAATACATAAAAAAAATTATCTTCAAAGTAGAAGACATCATTATTTTATAATTATATAATACACTATACTAAATACAAGCAGTATTGTAGATAAACTGCTTTGGAAGGGGTCATTCAAAATCCATGACCTTAAGAATCAGACCTAGGAATTTTCTTGCAAGCAAGAATACTCTCGGGTTTGTCCTGGCCATCCATTTTCCATAACAAATAGCTGTGAAACCCTTACTTTCCCAAGTTCAGTAAAAAACCCCATGTCCTAGACCAACTCAAGTGCACTTCGACTGTGTGACTAAGTTTTGCTGTGGGCCCTGTGAGAATAGGTAAGGGTTTCTTTCCAAGTCACCTATGCAGCAATACAGGGAAGAAAAAAAAAAAGCATTAGGTAGCCTTGTACTGCTTGTATCCATGTCAGCAGTGACAGGCTATGGGGTTTGGGTTTGTTTTTTTTACAGAGAGTGGACAACATAAAAATCATCTTTTTAAAAAACAACCACATAAAGTGTTGATCCCATCTTGCCAATACATCAGCTAGTGGAGCTAAGCCAGCCTGAGTGAGCGTGTAAGAACTAAGCCATGCCAAGTAAAGAGCTGGCACAGTTTCCTATCCTCCAGAGCAAGGATGAAACAAGGACCAAGGTTTTGAACTCCTGAAGCTCACAATTTGGATGCAGCTCTGCTTGCTAGGCGGCAAAACTGCGCATAGCCCCTCCGTGAGGTCTAAAATTACTTCCATTAGCTGCCCCTGTAGTTTGATTAGCAGTGTTTAAAGGCATTTTGTACTTTTACAACCCAGTAGGCAATAGCATCTTAGAACAAGAATATGTATTATATTGTCAAGTCGAGATGAAAATGATACAGAAACATCACATTTGTTGCATGTTTCTGATACTCTGTGACCTTACATCGTACAGACTAGAGACAATGCAATGCGCTACGTTGGACCCGATGATCTTGGAGGTCTCTTCCAACCAGAACGATTCTATGATTCTATGTTGGTAAATAATAGTTCTGAAAACTGAAACGCTGCACTCTTCAGAAAGCTCAGGTCTGATCCTAAAAAACCCACCTTACATATACTTGCACCTACGTTCAGAGGGTGAGATTGAAGTTTCCCTACACATCAGATACACCAAGTTTTGCACTAAAATGTCAAGCTCCCCGGTGAGAAGACAGACTACTCGTGGAAGGGACTGAAGGGTTAATTACAGCGCGATAAGTAGTATTATCCACGGCAAGAGGAACGTAGGACCACGTGTCACCTGCACAACATCAGGTCCCCATTTCAGAACAGCCCAGTTTCAGTCAGAGCTGCCAGTGCTGCAAATTAATAAGGAGACAAACAAGTTGGCTAATGTAGATGGGTTGGCTTATTTGTCAGTTTGAATGCTTCATAAGATTAAAAGGTCTCATCCCTACTCAAGGCAGAAACTTTATTATACGTTACAGAAAGTGCATGAGATCCCTTTTATTTTAATATAATACTCCTTTAATTCAGAATGAAGCATTCAGTTGATACTCACATATTTCAGCTATTGATGTGCTGTTGAACATTATCTTTTGCTGTTGTTCATTTCTTCTTTTGTTGTGCGAAGAATAAACCCCGCATATCTGCCTAACCCTGCTCACCTTTCTAGTCTTATTTCATTTTTTGTCTTTTTTTTTTTTTTATTCTACCACATATATTTATGGTGATTAGTCAAAAAAAAAAATCAGAATTTTTCTTATTTTTTTTTCCTCCCCAAAGCTTTCCTTCGCTCTCCTATCACTCTGCTTTCTCTCTTGCATTAACATCAAACAGTTCGTCTGTGAAGACAGTCACTCATCAAAATCACTTAGAGTAATTTCAATTTCACACTGATCACGCAGATCTGAAACCTCTCCAAGCAGAGATTTTCGTCATAAGAGAAAATTTGGTCTCCTGTTGGGGTTGTTGGTATTTCAGCTCTGTCTCTTGTTAGGTCTTGGAATAGATGTGTCACGGGAGCTTACCTACAAAATTGAATTGATTGCAACAATGATTCAGGATTAAACAAGATTATTGTATTTCTTTCCAAGGAGCATTTGTGCTGCTTCTTTTTCTTTTTTCCTTCTTTTCTTTTTTTCCTTTTTCCTCTCTTCCTTTTCATTTTGAAACACAGCCATTTTGGACAGTATAAAATCAGCTTCTGGTTTTGTCTCACCTTCTTACTGCTTCTTTTGATCCTCCTCTTATGTTGTTTTTATGTTATTTATTATGTTGCACCTGGAGCCCTCAGTCGAGACCAGCCAAGCCGTGATGACAGGCACTGCACAGACGGTGAAGACTATGCCCACAGCTTTCCAACACAGAAACAAAGGCATAAAAAAATAGAGCAGGAAGACAAAATGCATTTCTTATGATCTATGAATGTGTCCCAGCTCTTTCTGAATGTTCTGGCCATGCTCTGTTTATGTCTTCTGCCGTATTATTGGCTATACGCAGATTTGCGACGCTCTTCTGTAGGCTGTGAGATTGCTGATACTGATGAAACCTGGGGTTTGCACGTTTGGAAGCTGCCTCATGAATATAAATCATTAATTAACCACAAAGCACAATACCTAAGGTGACTAAATTTTATCATAAGAAAATATTTACTCCTTGTATCTAACTTCATAAAACTAGCCCAAGCGAATTAAATATGTTTATTGCGAAGGCATTCTTCACAGATTAATTCTTCAGAATAGAGGAGTATTAAATGCTTTAGATGTCATATTCATATATTCAATATTTCTTCAGATTTCACAAAAGTACTTTTGTTTAACTTAAAACATTTTGGACATATGTTCAAAAAGGGACGTGTCAGATACTATGATAATGAATGATCTGAAAAAGACACTGAGGATTAAGTCACCAGAAAGATGAATTTCCAGAGTGATCTCAACAATGTTACTTTAAAAAAAAAGTAGATGATCCCGGAGAGAAAGTATGAATACTAATCTCTCTTCAAAAATTCTTCAAGAAAGATTAAAGGTAGACAGTATATCAGTTTACTCCACTTTTTATGACTTTAAATCTGGCACAGGTGAAATTCAAAAGCCTGGACATTTATTCAAGCTTATCCAATTTAATGAAGTCTTTTACCTTCTCTCTCATACAGCTCCATACTTCAATGGAAATCTTCAGCCTCTCAGAGCTGGCTCTGGTGAGTGTCTGTTTTACTCTTTTTTATGGGTTTTTTGGGGGAGGAGAGTTGTAATGGTCTTCTCTGGACACAGATTTGACCCAAAATAAAGTTTGTATTATATGCAAAACAAAGTTTGTATTATATTCAGTTCTTATTTGGCATTTTGATAGTACTGTCTGGAAACAGAGGAAACATTGAAAAACTCCCTAATCCTCTGGGAGATAAATAAATGCAGATGACATGGAAAGGTGTCTGAATTCATGTAGATAAGAACCACAGGGGACGAGGCACACTGCTGGATCCAGATGGTGTGCAACCCAGCAAGCCCTGCACTCTAGAACGAGAAATGGTCCTACGGGTACGCAGACCTTCGTTACACGGCTTCTGCGGGCAATGGCTGCTTACCCGTCTTCAGGCATGAATCAGATATCTCCTCATCGTCTCACAACCTCTGGGAGACTTGAGGTGTTTGGAGAATAAATTAGGAAGGTTGTCACTGATTTTGTTTCTAATCTTGTAAATTAGAGATTATCCTGTGGATCAATATAAGTGTATTCAAAACTGCAGGCTGAGGGTGATGATCATAAATTGCAGCAAGGGAAATTCCAATTGGATATTAGAGAAACCATTTTCACCATGAGGATATTCAAACATTGGAACAAGTTGTGCAGAGAAGTTGTGGAATCTCCACCCCCGGAGAAATCCCAGGACCAGGCCCTGAATAATTGGTCTGACTTAAAAGTTAGACGCAACTTTGATGGCCTGGTCTAAGCAGAAGGCAGGTCTCAATGACCCCCAGAGGTCCCTTCCAGGCTGCATGACTCTGAGTCTTTGATGTTGAGTTTGTTCTTCAGCTCTTGCTCTTACCCAGAAAAGAAAATTGTCTCCATTTTCTTTAACAGCTGAGAACTTAGTGCACTCAGCCAGCACGTGGAACACACGCCTGATTTACTCTTGCCCTGAGAGGATTCAAAATCACATCTTTCTCCAGGAGAATGCACTAACCACCAGACTACAACTATTCCGGGGTGAAAAGCAGGAAGGAAATCCTCGACCCCTTCCTTTTGGGTCTGTTTCATTTCATATAATGCAATTAAAGATTCATTAGGTTAGAGGGAGAGAGAGAGAGAGTTTAAATCTCTAGCTTAGTGGTTGATGACTTCACCTGGGAAAGTTCGGATTTGTGTTTTCTGCTCCAAGGACTTTTACTGGATTTTATACAGCAACTGTTTCATTGAGAAGACATCATCAGTCTTTGGTGCTTAGGTACTGACAGCAAGAGGAAACTATGTTATAAACAATAGTGCAATTACAGAATTTTGCTCTTACTTTCACCCCCTACCCTCTCAGATGAATTATTGCTTTCTGTATATCATATGGAAAAGGTTCAAGAAGACTTTAACCTTATGTTTAGGTCATGGAGGCATGAAGATGAAGGACGGAAGGGAGATAACTCCCTTTCTTCCGCAATGCCTTGAGCACGAACTATATGTAAGGGCTTCACCTCCTCTCCTCTTCTCCAGTGAAGGCAATGGTAGCTACTGCGACTTCATGAGACCTCAAGGTATGAAGCAAGCTTGTTGCAGGATGACATCATCAAGGCCTTCAAGCAACACAGGCAAAGGAATTCCTCCTCATTTGTGACCTCCGGCAGGGCTAGGGCTCTTCAGTGTTTGGTGGTAGACAGTAGATTATGAATTGAGTTGGATCTTACCTAAGGCTATGCAGGAAATCTTTGGGAAAGTTGAACCTCACTTTTTCTATGCCCGCATTAATATCACCACGAGTGAACTATCCCTCTATCACCTTCCTTCTGAAGAACGCGGTGTATGGAGGTAAGAACAAAGAGAACAATGAAAGATATGTATATCTAGTTTAAATCTTCAGACAATTCCTCACCTCTCTGTTGTATTTTTTATGACACATGGCCAATATCAGCCTCAGACATACTATGTGAATAAAGCAGAACCTTATACTTCCTGTTATTCCTCATTTAGAATATCTGCCTACCAATATTCTGTTACAGCAAAATTTGTTAATACATGCTCTTCTTCCCTTCCATATGACCGGAATAATCTTCCAGCAATGATAAACTTAACAAACAACCAACCTTCAAATGGCATCTCAGTATTATCTGACTTCCAGTTGACAGACTGTTATACTACTGAATAATGCGGTGAACAGGAAAATATTTTTATATGTATTTGTTACTTATAACACGAAATATTTATCTTCCTAATCTTTAAAGGTTAAAGAAGAATAGATACTATCCGGAAGAGAAAAGCTATATTAACTTTCTGCAGATTGAGGCATATTTGTCCTATAAAAAACCCAGAAAACATACTAGGAACCATACGTTGTTTCCAAGGGGTAAAGCAGCTCTTTAAATGCTGGCATAGAGATCTCTTCTTTTTAATTTTCACACTCCTCTCATCTTTTAGAAAATATTGCACTAGGAAATGCTGGACTTACTTAAAAAACATTGCAGCAGCGCTAATCCTGGCCTCCTTAGCTGTGGGAAGGCTTGAAAAAGCTAAACTCTTCTCACAAGATGGAACATACTTTACTCATCTATGCGCTCATCAAGCTTAATTTATCCTTCAGCGGAAGAGTTGATACAAAGTTCATTTTCATCTCAAAACAACATTGACAGTCAGGAAGAACCACAATAAAGATTTTTTTTTTTAAATTCTCCTACTTCTTATTTAAGATAAGGCATTTTGATTGTCTCCTTATTTTCATTAACAAAATAGTGTTTGTCCCTCACCTGCCTATGCATTCCCTAATGCTCCCTCTTCTAGTGCATGTAGATTAGGATTCACGTCTCCTAACTTTATATAATGCCACACCTGAGTGAGCCTCCTCAAGTTCCTTTTTTTGTCAAAGGACCAAAATAGTTATCTTTGAGTGTGATTTGCCTGACCAAAGGTAGGTGTCTGCTTTAGGGTCCAATTAACAGCACCCTAAAATTGCTTGCTTGTTTTCTTTTACTGTAAGAGGAGTCTTCAGTGACTCACTGTAATAATTTAAATATCTGCACTGTAGAGGTCTATCTTTGGTCAGACAAATGTTATGCCTGATATCAGACTCATACAATGCATTTTTAGCCAGTTAAACTCTGAGCATTTCATCTTCTCTGATCGTTTAGGCTTCCTCTGGGGACATCAAGACTTAATAAGTTAGACACAAATCAGACGGTTCTATACTGTGTATTCTGTGTAGTGCCTGTTGCACACGAACCCGTATATTTTCAATCACTTTGACTTAAATGCCCAGGTAATACAAAAAAATTCGGAGAATATCTGAACCTGTCAATAGCTTCCTTTTCCCAAAATACCACCAGACTTATTTTGGGGGAGAACAGAAGCTCTCTGCAGAATCAATCCCAGTGTTGCCAACACTTGTTCATCTCCCCAAGGAACATGAGATAATAGCAGCCGCTGCATTCCCACGGTACACAAGAATAGCCCAAATTTTTCACAAGACGACAAAACACCACCTTCTTCGTAGCGCTGCCCATGAGCACAGCACGGTGAGCCTATTCTCTTTACAGCCTCTTATTTTTTTCCAATGTGTTATTTGCTACTCCTCATTGTACAGCAACTTTGTTAAAGGGTGTAGTTTCACCAAATTGCTTTACAAAGGCTTCTAATCTATTTCCATTTCTTTCCACAAAAGCAAGCCCTCATGTGGCTCATGTCTAAAAACCTGACTGTAAGAATATGGGGGTTTCTTTCATTTTTTTTTCCCTAGAGAATTGACATTTTCTGTGTACTCCTTGTCTCCAGTGAAAAGCTGAGCAGAACAATCTGTTGTCCTCAAGGCTGAATCCTGTTTCATTGCTACCGACAAGTGTAAGATTTTCGTGATTAGGTAGAAGGGGAACAGAAAACAACAAAAAGAGGTTTTTCTGTGGTCAAAAGTATGAGCTACAAATTGCAGGAGAATTCAAGGAATGACTGTTTAATGGAAACTTAAAGCTGTAATAGCAGGTCATAAAACTTCTTTCAGCATAACTAGAATTTTGTTGACACACAAAATTGCACAAACAACTATGACACCATCAAGGGAAGTGATGTTGTCAGAGTAGGTTTGAAAATTTAGTCCTCAGTGGTTTTTGCTTTGCCACTCATGTCAGAGTCATTGATTTTTTTTTTTTTCCTCGTATCAGCTTTTCTGTAGTGACCTATTTATTAGGTAAGCAAGATTCCTACCCTTTTAATTTTTTTTTTTTAATTGCCTGTGATTATTAGAGAGCCACTCATTTTCAGTCATTGTTTTAGCACTCTTTCAGCTAAAGACTGTGGTTAACTCACTTTATATTACAGTGATTTTACACACATCAGAAATGTCAATAAAATAAAAACATGCAGTTATAGGCTTCCGTCTGTTTTATCACACGCTGTACGCATGCACTGAAAAGGTGTTCTTCCCTGTAAGAGTTGGAAACCGGTAAGTTGCTGACATTTAAAGAGGAGGCTGTGTGGTCTGGGAGAGATGTGCTTTCAAATTAGAAATGTGGGTAACAGAGACCTCTGAAGCTATGCAAGGAGTTTTTTATGTGTTCACAGTTTGTCAGTCACCATTAGGAAAAAATCTGAATACATCTAAAGAGTATCTAAATTCACCAGATAATGCCATCAAAATCTCATCTAAAAGATCCATTCTCTCTTCAAGCCAGCAAAGCTATTACTAAACTTTCACACTTAAATATCTTATCTTAGGTGATTTATACCTCTTTATAAGCACCATTCCTTGAAATTAAATTTCAGATAGTTTGCATGGTCAATCATAGAATCACAGAATGGTTTGGGTTGGAAGATCATCTAGTTCCAACCCCCCTGCCATGGGCAGGGACACCTTCCACTAGACCAGGTTGCTCAAAGCCCCGTCCAACCTGGCCTTGAACACTTCCAGGGATGGGGCAGCCACAGCTTCTCTGGGCAACCTGTTCCAGAAGTCAGAGGCAGGAGCCGTGCGATGTAGAAGGGCTGTTGGAAGAGTATGAAAGGCCAAGGAGAGTCAGAGCGTTTGGGGGCTATTGGAGTTAAGGGACACATTGCTGGGAACCAGGGATTTGACTGCTGTACCCTTCTCTTGGCATCACCTGCCCACATATGTAACTGCAGTGGTGTTGGATCATGGGGTTTTACACTGTTTATCCTCATGAAAACACCACCTGCATGAGCTGCGTCTCAGAGAGGTCCTTAACGTCCTCTGCAGTCCTTGACACTGGTGATGAGTTATGACCCAAAGTGTAGGAGCCTTAGTGAAGTCCTCATAAGTTCCCTTCAGGTATCAAACCCACGCAGATCCTGGCTATAAACACCACTAATTTAAATTGGCAGAGCCCAAGAAATAAAATATTTTAAAAAAAGAAATTAAAAATAAATAAAATCAGAATTATTCTACATGGGGGTGGATTTAACCAGAGAGAACATTGGTGTCTCCCAGCCATTATCCTTCAGTGTTTCTGAACTGCGACATTTTACTCCCATGATCATAAATGAATTAAGAGTCAACACTACATGGGAAATTAAAAGCAGCACTACTGAGAAGGGATTCCTCTGTGAAATTTTCCTGCCAACACACAATTGCCACCTGAACACCGCTAACCCTGGTAGACAGCAATATCAGAGCCTGGGTAGATAAACCGGTAGATTAAATTGAAACCAGTGAGTTGAAGCTAATGGGAGTTGGAATCACTTTTTAACTGGCAGAGGCCTTCAACAGTTTGAAGATTCAACTGCAGAACTGATATTGATTCCTTAAAATGAATACCAGTAATAAAAAATAAAAAAAAAAAAATGTGTACAATCAGACAGGATAGGAAGCGGGGGTGGAGCAGATGGGGGATAGGGTGGAAAGAAACCATCTTGAGCAAGAACAAGCAGTTCTGAGGAAGGGGAATGCTAAATTATACATCTTCAGCTAGTCTGTGATGTCTGATAGATGTTTCCTGGGAGTTATGCAACACAGTAATTGCTGTTATTTTTTTTCATACCACGCTGGTTTTATTAAACCATTCAGCAAATGCTAATTTCAGAGTAGCTTTTCCAATTAGTCACAACATTTCATAGGTATCTCTACTAGTGAGCAGATTCTTCAACCTTTGCTCCTACTGAGCAATGTTTTTATCCCCTCAAATAACGCCTTGTGCTTCTTGGGGTAAAGATGGTAGAATCTGCTCTCGACATTTTGCCCTATACAAGTCATTGGCTTAGTCTCAGGGTCAACGGAAAAAAAGATAACTCTTGTACATGATGCTTTCCACAGCCAATAGGAAAATTATGTCTCAATCTAAATTTTGATAGCTGAAACAAATATTTTTGCTTATAACCAGGACTTAAAAAAATACAATGCTTTCAGGGAAAGGGAGATAAGAAATTAGTACTTTTCCACTTTAACTAGTTTAGATTTGGCTGTTTCCAATATGCAGATTTTCTTCTGAAAGATGAAAAATATCCTTGATAATTCTTACTACCAAAAAAACCCAAAACTCTTTTTATCAGATTGCTGAAAACAAGCTTTTTAAAAAAAGAAATGTTCAACAGAACATTTTCAAACAGTGCTATTAACTATGATCACAGCATCCTATTCATTCTTCTTTTGCAGGCAGATATTGCACTGAAGAATGATGACTTATCTGGCACAAGGAGAATGTCTGATCTATTGTATATTTTAACAATTCCTAGTTTGTTTTATTCAGCAATGAACATTAATTTCTTTACCTTTACGATGCACGATACTGTGGAAATGACATTTTATGAGATGTGACTTTGTGTTGTCTCTAATATAACCGACCTCAATTTCTCTATCTGTAAACAGAGACAATGGACAATGGTTGTGCTTAATTTTTTTCCTCATCTTTTTTACCCTTTTTTAAAACTAAAATTCCACTAATGAGAAGTGTTATATGAGAATCAAAGTTCTTACCCCTGAAGCAGTTTCAGTACAGTTGCCTTTTGGTTAAGAAAAAATCATAATGACTATGTGCAATTATTGCAGGACAGGATTATTTTCACAAGCACACAGAATACACAAAATGTTGGGGATTCAAAGTACATCTTCCTCCCTAACATCCCTCAACGTAAGTTCCAGTGGTTTATCATAAGATAAATCTCATGGCTCCATTACTAGCTGACCCAGCCTTGTTCCTTTCCGCACCACAAGAATGACCTGACAAAAACTTGTGTTTCTTAGGGACTTTTTTCCCCCAGTTGGAAGAGGGCAATTCTGTATATTTATCAAATTATTTTAATATGAAAAAGTAATTTATTTTCACAGGGTAACAAAAAGTTCTAAAAAAACTTTCATGATAAAATTCCATTGAAAAAGTCCAATTTTACACTTACCTGATCTCCTGGGACTCGGGACAGACAGAAAGCTTATTGGTTTTGTTCACACCTCATTCATAGAAGAGGAAGGATAATGTTGAGCTAGTTGAAGATGTCCCTGCTCACTGCAGGGGGGGTTGGACTAGATGACCTTTAAAGGTCCCTTCCCACCCAAACTATTCTGTGATTCCATGATTCTATAATTCTATGAATGCTCACTTAGTCAGCTGCTACTTGGTACTCTCATCTTTCAGTTTATTGGCCCTTCCTTTATTTACTCTGCCCTAGCCAACTCCAGCTTCAAAACCATAGTCATTAGTTTCTTCCTGAACCTTCTAGGGTGCTCATCGCTATAGAAACCAAGTACTTAATTAATATTAATTAAGTTACCCTCCTGGGAGGCAACCATATCTCCAGTCTACCAACAGCCAGCCAAAGCACAAAGAGATTAAAATCAAATATATGCGCTAATTGGGAGTGTCCAGCCTGAAACACCTGGGAAGTTATTTTTTCAGGGTACGTATCCCTCTACCATGTTTTTTGCAAGCACAGGACTCGCTGACTTTGGCTGCTACTGCAGGAGCTCAGCCTCCTGCCAATCATCACCTGGGGTCTCAAGGTGAGAGACCGGGAAAAGAGGGACACTCAATTAATGACCATTTGTGCAAAGCTTGGTTTAAGTGACTTGCTGGGTATCACACGAGTTGAAGGCAGAGGTTGAAATATAATTAACTCCCTAGAGCAGCACACAGCTACTGCACCATGAGGTTATCTCCTCTTTCTGCAGGCCTTTGGCTGGCTCAGTACAGTTTCTGACAGAAAGCGAGGATGAAGTCTGGCAAACGGCCTCCGCTGCTACGCAGCCATGATACGTACCCAGAAGTCCATTATACACGTGGAATAAGACAAGATCTTGTGCAAAAAAATTGCCCGTGCTTAAGTAATTGAAGATTGTATCATAGCCTAGACCAACCAGGGAACAGAAATAGGGCTGTGCAGGTAGCCAGACTTCTTAACTTTGAGTTTTGCCTAATTTTGCAGCGTTAAGGATGTGCTGGTAGCTACGTATTGTATGCATACACCCGGGCATCGCGATTTCCTCCGTGGCAGTCACTAATCTACGGTATTTCCCTAAGAAACATTGCTCAGCTGACAGGCTTTGGTTTTCTTCCCTTGTCCTATTTCCTTTCTTTGAACAATATTTAGTTTGAGAAGTGACAGTGTGGGCACCTATGAGCAAATCATCCTAAACTGCCTTCATAACCAATAGTGAGAAACAGGCATTTCTGAGGACTCAGTTAATCTCACATATTTCATGATTATGTGTTAGGACATAATGAACTGGAGCTCAGCTGTACCTAGCAGTGGCATCTTTGACTGCAAGATCTCCACATCCACATTAGGCCAGATGAATGTGTGTGGTTTCCAGTCTTTGAAAAAATAAATCTGAAAACACAGCAATCCTATATGCCCTGCACCCCCATCCTTCAAACGGAGATTGTGTTAGTATTTAGATAAACCAAGTAATTACAGACACATCAGCCTGACACTGGTTCTGAGGAAAATAATGGTTGACAGAGGATACAGCAGATAAAGACCTAAAGGAAGGCACTGTAATTCGCATTTTCTCCTGAAAGCAGATCCTATCAAGCTAATTTGATACCTTCTTTCATGAAATTGCACACTTGGTTGATTGTAAAAGTTTATGGTGTCAGTTTTGCATACTGAGATTTCTACAAGGCATTTTTCATGGGATCACACACCATTTGGGTTAAAAAAAAAAGAATCAGAATAATCTCTAACGCACAGGAAGAATATTTAATATGTTGAAAACCGGCTAGCCAATAGCCTCCCTCTGTACCGAAATGCAACTGTACATGAAGAATCGTCACTGCAAGGATGTACGCTAATAGAGAGCTGCTCTTGTTTCTGTCACCCACACTTATTTCCTCAGAGCCAACATGAGCGTCTCTACAAAAGCTGCCCTGTGCTGTGTAAACCTACTCGAGAAGCCGTTTGAGTTAACGACACCAATGGCGCATACAAGAAAGACATTGAAGTGCTGGAGCGTGTCCAGAGACGGGCAACGGAGCTGGGGAAGGGTCTGGAACACAAGTGCTGTGAGGAGCGGCTGAGGGACCTGGGGGAGCTTGGCCTGGAGAAAAGGAGGCTGAGGGGAGACCTTATTGCCCTCTACAACTACCTGAAAGGAGGTTGTAGAGAGATGGGGGTCGGACTCTTCTCCCTAGTAACAGACAACAAGACAAGAGGAAATGGCCACAAGTTGCACCAGGGGAGGTTTAGATTGGACATTCGTAAAAATTTCTTCACCAAAAGGGTTGTCGGGCATTGGAACAGGCTGCCCAGGGAGGTGGTGGAGTCCCCATCCCTGGAGGGATTCAAAAGACGTTTAGATGAGGCCCTAAGGGATATGATTTAGTGGTGGACTTGGTAGTGATATGTTAATGGTTGGACCCGATGATCTTGGAGGTCTCTTCCAACCAGAACAATTCTATGATTCTATGATTGCAATGCTCTGTTTAGAGGGTGACGGGAACACAGCTCATACGGGGCTGTCCTGGTCACAGGCAGAGCAGGACCGGGGGCGGCGGGTTGGGCTCCAGCCAGCGGAGAGAAACCCCACTCTCCAGGGAGACCGACACTGCTTGTGTTTACCCAGAGCAAAGCGATGCATTTTTTTCCTACCCTCATCCTCACATGACACAGAATTGATCCAGGGGATTTTTCTTTTTTTCAGCCGGTTCGTAAACACACAGTGCAGAAAATGTCAATCCTAAAGGCTGTACTTCGGCAAAATGGCCAGCAGCCAAAAAGTGGGTCTTCTAAAGGCGTGTACTGGGGACCCGTCCCAGTATGCAGACCCTGGCGAATCCTGCCTATAATACGGCAAGTGAAGAATGTAGAAAACCATCACGTTGTGAAAATCCTACCAGGTAATAACTTACAAGATCTTAAAGAGATTAACTTCTGATAGTGTGGCTATTCCGGCTTAAATCAGACGAGGATCTGCTTTGCAGAAAAGTCATTGATTCTCTTCAAAACAGAACTAGTTAGTTGGAGATATATTGTTAAATTTCTCTTCCACAGAAAAAAAAAATCCCTTTTTTTTTTTTCCATAGAAAGCTTTGTTTGATTTAAAATTTGACAGCAGGAAGATCAGTTGCTCACTGTAATCCTTCAATGCCTCAGTATAGATTTTCTTACTGAGAGTGGAAATAGATTTGGTATTTTGGGAAACTGTAGTTATTGGATTTTTTTCCCCCTAAATGAAATGCTCAGAAAATATTTATGAAATAATATAATAAATATTTTTTCCCCTCAAAGTAAATACTGACAGGTTCCTAGCCAGGTCTGCTTGAAAAGGATGCAATTCAAAGCAAGTAATGTTTTTTAAATGTTTGTCTTATATTTATTTTAAGGTGGAATTGACAGGAGAGAGGGAGAATTTTGCTTAAGGATACAGTATCAAAATCAAGAGGTTTACTCTCAGTTATAGTGCTGCCCTTCCTACTAGGAAGATGTGGAACACAAAAATCTTTCAGGCCTTGGATGTATTCGATAAACTAAAACCTTCACCAGTAGCTCTTAGAATCTTATTGCAAAATTATTCTTCCTTCCTATGGCAGAGATGTTGATATGGCACATCGTTTGAATAATATCTTATTTCTTGTCCTCATCCAGAAAAATGAGTATCTAGGCTCTGCCCAATACGGGCCAGAGATTGTTTGATACAGACCAGAACTGCCGAGGGCTGTTTCTTGCACAGAGCACCACAAGTTCTCTTTAGCTTTCCCAGAAACAGAGTGGCAAGAGGCTCCTCAATTTGCTCTGAAATGTTACAAAATACAGAAACTCGATTGTTTCCAGACTTCATTTTCTCTACCGATCTGTACATTTCCCCTACTTGACATTTAACTCTGTTGATGTCAAGGTGCTCTGTGTTTCAGGAGCTATTCTTAAATACTCCGACTTTAACGTGGACATGCACTCATTAGTAACACAGGTCTCCAATTTCCTTAGTTTTCTGATCAAACAGAGAGCGCGCTGTGCCTTGTACATGTGGTATGCTTGTGCGAGTAGGTTTAAATGCCTGCAGCAAGGCCTCTTTGAATAAAACCAGAAATCTTCATGAAGTCAGTGCAATAATAAAAAGCTACATGCACGAGGACAGCTGTAGTCAACATTAAACCCTTGGCCATCAATTAGTGATGAAATGTTCTCCTTGTGCTAACAAACATGAGATTGTTTGTTAGGATCTTATTATTTAGAATTCTTAGTGAGAGTTCATCAAATAAATACAGTTTCCTGCAGTTTGAATACCTTAGAAGTTCACCAGAAGCTTGAGGTTGTTTAATGTTGGGGTCTTTTTTCAGCTTATCTGAACTCACTGATTCAAACAGCCTGCTGCTAAAACCAAAGCTGCCTAAATATGGGACCATGTTCTGTTCCCGCTTGCATCCGGAGAAGTCTCACAAGTTTGTATAGATGTACCAGTTTACAAATTGTAAAAAAAAAGTACACAAAACTGTATAGATTAACCTGGGCTGATGCTGCATTAGTCTAGTTAAATACCAGTAGTTAGCCCTTTCCCCGGAGAGGGGCCCAACAGCAGGGCTAAGTCATGCCTCAAGCTGTTTTACATATGGAGAATTCAAAAGGCGTAAGACTCATGGAGCTGGTGATCTCTTTAAAGAGAGTCATTGAATACGTTGCCAGAAAAAAAAGGCAGGGCAAGCATTTTGAACATGCTCTGCATGCCAGGGATCCCTGCCATGGTGTAAAACAGTCCTTCAGCTACTCCTACCCGACAGCTTCCCACCTCCTTACGCTGGTGCTTCTTTGGCTCCTTGCATAATGCGGATTAGTCACTAGTTTAAGTAAACTTATAGCACAGCTCTCTGCCCAGCAAGAGCAAGCAGCCAAGCGCCAGTGGCCAAGCATTCCCAGAGCCGCCTGTGAAAGATGCTAAAGGAAAACCTGGGCTACCATTTTAAATTTTATACCAAAAAAACCCATTAAACCTGCAACAGGATTCCAAAAAGCTAGTGAGCTGCCATTGATTGATATTGATTAAAGTAAAGAAAGAAACATTCTCTTCTTTAAAATAAAACAAACTTGAAAAAACCAGTGCTCGTGGAAAAGATGTCCTTGCTAGTGCAAATTTAAATCTCGGTCAAATCACTGCGGTTAGAGAAAACAGATGTACAAGAACAAGATATTTATTCAGTATCAGCATATCTATAAGCTAAGCTAATTTATGACTGAAGGATCATTGTGACAAAATAATCATGGGCAATTTATCCTAAAGAGAGGGTATTTTGTGTTTTCTTTTGTTTAATTTGTATACATAAAGGATATAAAGGCACTTTAATGTTACTGCACAGGACAAGAATCCACAGTTATGAAGCATTTGTACTACAAAATGATACACAGTTTCTTAACAGAACCTCAGGCAAAGATAATTAGAATAAAGGATGTTTGTGACAATGTCAAATAAGATTAATATAATCTCCTGACAAAATTCTTCACAAGGGGCTGCAGCATTGGTGATATGACTCATTTCTTTAGTATTAGCCATTCTTTACTGGTGCCTAATATGCCAATATATGGATTTTAATATAGAATTAATTGTGGATAGAAGATTTTTACATAGCATATTTCCGAAGTTCCTATTCATTTTATGATTTTTTTTTTACCTTGATGTATATGTATGCCTTCAGAAATGGGTCTTTTGCAATTTCTTGATCACTTATTGTCAAATTTAAATTGGTTTCTGAAGCTTCCTCAGGCAGAGAGCTTCTGTGCTCAGATGGCCACATACAGACATACGGTCAGATCCTGCAGGTTAACGGGATGGGCAGAGAGAAGGGAGAATTAAAAGCAAAGCAAACGGGTTAAACAAACCTTCACCAAGATGCGTGCTGCTGCACCCGGGCTGTTTCTGGTGCCCAGCCTGCTCAGCCAGCTCCAACGCACCGCGGTCATGGATTTAGTCTGAACACACAGACCATGCAGCATGAAAAACTTCAACACCAAACCTGATCACAAAAGGCAAGCCAAACCACCTCCCTTTAGAATAGAAGTTCTGAGTGTTTTGAAGAGATCAGGTAAGTTTATCTCTCACCCCTACTTTTCAATGATGGGCTGGGTTTCTTTGCCGCCTCCACCACCAGTTCCCACATCTGCCAGACTTCTGTTTATTTTCTAAGTGATCTGACCTTTTAGGAAAGCTTAGCTGCACCTCCAAATCCAGCCTAACCCAAATAATTACGTTAGATGCCCCAATACTGTCTTGTATGCCCTACTTGCAGAAAACAGGTTATTGTTATTCCGCATACACGTTTCTATACTGCAAGCACGTTTTGTGAGTCTTACAGACAAAGGCACTAGCCTAGAAATGGAGCCAATCCAGTGACTATAACAAACGTACCAGCACTTCAGGGTCTGTCTGTCCTTATGAGAGATTAAAAGCCTCGAAAACAAGATTTACAGGCAAAGAGGGCTAAGAGGGCCAATGCTGAGTAGTCGGTTCCCATAGTAAGAGCTGTGCCATGCAAGGCATAATTTCAGTTCAGTAGGACACACGCATCCCTGTCACATGAAACAGAGAAACTAATCTCTCTTATCAAAGCCTGCTTTGAGAAATTGCGCCTTAACAGAACTTCAACCATGTGCAAAAAAAAAAAAAAATCCAAACCCCCAAAAAACCAGCAGCGCCAAAGTGAAAACACGGTCCTGTTTCAAGCTTGAAATAGCTGGGAAATGAAAGGTGTCCCAAAAGCGTATGGAATTGCTGCAGAGAAAGAGTAGGCTCCTCTCTTCTGCCTTTATGCTGCTGACCCACAGCAGGGAGCCCCTTAGGTATTTTCCTGGGGTCTCCCAACCAAGTTGCTCTCAGGTACCGGAGCAGCAGATGGAACAAGGTGGTTGAGCAAAGAGGGTCTCAAGGGTCGCTGCTGAGTGCATTATAACAAGATAATACAGCGAGAGCTATTAGCCCTTTTCTCAACGTAATCACCACAGAGTATATAATCCAGAAGGAACATTTTGCTTCTGACAAATAATGCTTTGAAGATGGTCTGGGATGGCCCTGCTTTGGACAGTCATGATTCACATACCTGCAATGGAGAGCACATCCTCACCCCACAACAGAGCATGGGGCAGAGACTCTCAAGCCAGTAGACAGAGAAATGCTGGGAAAAGTGGGGAGAAGTAGATCCTCCTGAGAGGAAGAGGGAAATCAAGCTCCAGAATGGGGCCAGAAGAAAGGGGAAAGAGCAAGGAGCATGTAGTTCAGAGAAGGGCATCTGTGTGATGCAGGTAGCAGATGTGCAGTCATAGAATCATAGAATTGTTTAGGTTGGAAAAGACCTTTAAGATCATCCAGTCCAACCGTAAAACTATCACTACCAAGTCCACCACTAAATCATGTCCCTAAGCACCACATCTACACGTCTTTTAAATACCTCCAGGGATGGGGACTCCACCACTGCCCTGGGCAGCCTGTGCCAGGGCCTGACAACCCTCTAGGTGAAGAAATTTTTACGAATATCCAATCTAAACCTCCCCTGGTGCAATTTGAGGCCATTTCCTCTCGTCTTGTCGCCTGTTACTTGGGAGAAGAGACCAACCCCCCCCGGCTCCAACCTCCTGTCAGGGAGTTGCAGAGAGTGAGAAGGTCTCCCCTCAGCCTCCTTTTCTCCAGGCCAAACCCCCCCAGGTCCCTTAGCCGCTCCTCACAGCACTTGTGCTCCAGACCCTTCCCCAGCTCCGTTGCCCGTCTCTGGACACGCTCCAGCACCTCAATGTCTTTCTTGGAGTGAGGGGCCCAAAACTGAACCCAGCACTCAAGGTGCAAACACAGTACTCCATGCATTGAAGGAGATGGGGTGGGATATTCTTTGAGGACTGTGTTTGTTGCCAGTCAGAAAGCAAATAATTCATGGAAACTAAGCCTGAATGCAAGGAACCAGCTGCAATAATGCAGTGGGCAAAGGTAAAGTTATTTATATTGCTTTTTTTACGACTATCCTGTTTGCTCAATACGTTTTGCATTTTAGTTTTGTTAAGAAGTATTATGGCTAAGTTCTAATGAATTTTGACTTTTACAGTTGTTTCGATCTCCTTTGCAAAGATTACAATAGCGAAAAGATATATCATTTCTGTGTTGAAACCCTGAAAAACTTGGGCTTCTTTCATCCGGTGTAATAATGCTGCTTATCAGGGTTTCAGTTACATAGAATATGGCTGTGACGCAGTTCTACTGCTTCTGCTTTCAGATGCAACGCAGGCACAACCAGTTTGGTTATCATCTCCAAGTCATGCTCTGTGGCACAAGATAGACACAATCTTGGAAAAAAAACACAAATAAAGAGAAACCAGGCAAGAGCGTGGACCCACCTGAACGGTGCAAAATGAAGATCCCTGAGAATTTCCTGTGTCACTGAAATCTTTGCGCTATAGAGGCACTTGGTCCAAGCTTTCTCTTGCAGAAATGTGTGATAAAGGGTAAAGATGTTTGACAATAACCTTTCCTACATCCCCAGGCACTGAAAAAGATGCCCACCCAATTAAGTTAACATAAATAATGATCCTTCCTCCTGAACACAAAATGCTGAAGGGGGGGAGGAGAAAAAAAAAGTCCAAGTGGCTATACTTGAGACACAATGCTGAAGAGGTTTAAACCCATAAAATCATCAGTAATCAAGTATTTATTTAAGCAAGAATAGAGCTTTCAGTAGCTTGACTGCAAACTTAAAACCCCATGGCTTCGGAAGGAGTGAAAAGAATCTGAAAGCAAAAAATTAAAAAGCAAGGTGCCCTGTATGATTGAATTACTAACGTAGAAAAGGCTTCCCAAATAAGAACCACCAATCCTGAAAGGAAAAATAAAACTTCTTTGCAATCCAAAACAGTTCATCAATAATAAGTGAAATTCACTTTTGAATGAGTTCTGTTAGCTCATTGTCTCCTCTAGAAATGCTGTGAATACAGGTTACCCACCACGACTAACCGTTGTCATACCGCAAAAGATGCATTCTGCTTTCCAGCTCAGCTGGAGCTGACTACGAGCCTCTGAAGCCACCACCACCATCCCCTTTGCAGCAAGCGAGTCCACGTACCAAATCGGTCAATGTGAAAGTCTCCCCTGCCAATAGCCGTACCCTTACCACGCACTCCCAAGCAGAAAGCACCTTTCATGCAACCAGGTAGCCTTTTACCAGGACAGCCTCAGAGGAAGCAATTAAATTTAATGGGAGGCGTAACTCCTAAATAAATGCATCTCTTAGCCAAGGCATGAAGAAGAAAAAGCCAGCTTACCCTCTGCAGCATGCAAGATACTCTGAGGCATTCCCACATCAACCTCAGCGTTTCCATTTCTCTTTTCAAGTTTAATTTATGTCCTCATTTCTAATGAGCTGCACTAAAGCAATAAGCCTTGATGAGGAGGGCATTATCATGAGACAACTTAGTATGCCCAACACATGATGCTCTACAGGTCAATTATAAGGTCAATTAACAAACCATATTCTCAGTCAGATATTTTTGGTAGTAAGAACGGTATAAATTAACAGGCTTTGAAACTGCCCTAGCAATTTTCTTTTTCTTTAAGTCTGAAAAGCATTTGAGAAGGAGATTAAGGAAAAAAAAGTCATTTAAGGAGTGATTTCTTCACATCTTCATTAAACCAAGGCAGTACCTTCTGAAACGGAGACAAATGTGTCTTTTACAGTTACATCTGAATCTGGAAGCAGCTTTCTGCTTTGTCTGTAGCTGAAGGAAAGAACCTAACAATCATTGTGACTAGCTAGACACAGCTACATGACATGGGAACATGACTCAGGCGGTTTTTTTCTCAATCTAATTTACATTTTCAACTAGATTCAGGTGGACCAATACAACTCCTAATGTGAAATTCTTTATCCACAAAGTCAGTTTACATGTATCATGTAATTTCAGACCTAGACTTGAAAATTTCCCATAATCCATAAAATTTGTATCTGGAAAATTTAAAATAGTTTGACTTTGAAAGATGGTGACCACAGAGTGTAGTCCTTTAAGGAGGTGAGCTGCAGGTGTTGTGTGTTTGGTTTATGGTATAAAAGTGGTAGATCTGATACCTGGAAGAACCAAGAGAAAACTAAATATATATCAGGATGTTCTTTTTTGTTTTCTTTTGTTTTTCCCCTTTTTTGGGGGGAGGGTGTGGGGGGGGTAGTTTTTATTGACTTCTGCTTGACAGGGGAAAAAAACCCACAAATGAATTTTTTTAAAGATTCTTAGAAATTGCACTAGACAAATAAAAATTAGCCAAGGAAATTGATGGTGATAAAGTAGGATGTAGTAACAATGCGTGTCTGAAAATCCGACCCACGACAGTATAAAAAAATGTTGGTTTTGCTGTTGGAATATGTTTCACAAATTAACACAGATTACTGGTTTACATGTGACTATCTGTATGGGTGTGGACTTAGATTAATACTTGACATTCAGTTTTGCTTTTCTTACCATCCACCGGGTTACGGGGGTTAAGTGGGCGTCTCCGTTATCTACGTCTCATTCAGCAGCCATGGTGGTTTAGGACATTTTAGTCTGAGAATTTATATAAAACCTTTGCAGACTACTTTTTTTTTTTACTTTTATTTTCTTCTTGAATATAGGGTAAAACATCTTTGCCCTGTGGATCACAGACTGAGCGATGGTGTGTCTGCTAGAGCCCGGGTCTCTGCAGGGGTTACAGCCCTCCGCCTACCTTGTCCTGACCCTACACGGCCACGTGCCAGCTATAGGAGTTGAGGCTGTTGATGTCTATGTTGAACAAGGTTGGTCCAGCTCTAAACTCCTACAGACGACTCTTGGGGTTAGTGGTGCTGGCACCCGTCTGGACACTCTTCTGTGGACCCATGGTATCAACACAAAGTTGTACAGGAAACATTGCATCAGCCTGGGCAAGCGTGATGTGCTCATCTGAATGCTGATACCACCATGACAAGTCCTTAGGACAGTGAGAAGGGGTGGAGAGAGACACTGAAGATTCATCAAAACCTTGTGTTTCCTACATTCTTCCTCAAGGCTTATTAAATTTTAAATTATAAAGCCTCCATACACCTATACTTGTCTTTAAAATTTAACATCAAATAAGCTGCATCCAAAAAAATACTTCTTTAAAGCTATGTAACTTTTTTCTTCTCATTTCCAAGGCAATAGGCATTTTTCACATGACCCTGACACAGCTTTGAGATGACTATACCTGTCCATTTCCTATTTTATCTCAGGATTTGGTTTTTCAGGCTTCATTCCAGAGTGTCTTTTCAAAGACACTAGAGCAACATGCTTTTTCTCCTCCTCCTAAAGATACTCATTTAAAAGTTTTCAAGGTACAAAGTAAAATGACTTTCACACAAACACTGTCATATAGATATGGAATTTGAAACCCTTTTCATGACTCTTTTAAAAGTAAAGAAATTAGAAAAATGATTGCTTGATTGTGCAAAACTTAAATACTAGCCCTAAAATTTTAGTAGGTGAAACAGTTATCCAAGTCCCCTTCAATCATGAGACTCTCCACTGTTCCAGTCCTTTAGACGAGCTCTCCTGTCCATAACCGTTTTTTTCATCTTATGTACATGCAAAATAGATACTGGGATATAAGTTGTTTTGGCTTTTTTTTTTTTCAATTAATCATTTGACAAGTCACTGGTGTAGCTAAAAGAAAAATAAAGATGATTTCTATGAGCAATAGAAGCACTTGAAGATGCATACACTGAGAAAAGGTAAAATCTCTTCCCATGGAAGGGATTACCAAGGGGTGATGGTTTTAAATTAAAAGAGGGGGGATTTAGACTAGACATAAGGAAGAAGTTTTTCACACTGAGGGTGGTGAGGCCCTGGCCCAGGTTGCCCAGAGAGCTGGGAGATGCCCCATCCCTGGAAACATTCCAGGTCAGGCTGGACGGGGCTCTGGGCAACCTGATCTAGTTGAGGATGTCCCTGCTCATGGCAGGGGGTTGGACTAGATGGCCTTTAAAGGTCCCTTCCAGCCCAAACTGTTCTATGATTTTATGATTCTACAAATGGTGACTAATATTCAACGTGCAATACAGCTGATGTGTAAGATACAGGTAAGCACACCCTGTGATCTCAGCCAAGGAATGTTTCCACCAACCCACACAAACGTAAATCTGTAGTTTAAACGACTCCCAGTGAAAGGAATCTCCCACAGCGTGAGAGATCCAGCTAATGGGATTTTTGAGATATCATTGCCAGTGAAGAGAGATCATAAATGTCCTCCCTGGCCCCCCAAACACACACACACAATTGTGTGAGCACCCAAATCAGCTTGGATCAGGGCGCTAGGGAAAACTGGAGGAGCTTTTCTTCACAGGGCAAAGGGATGGCTCACTGAAACACCACTGAGCTTCTCTCAGCTCTTAGCTGCGCACACTGCAGATTTAAAACCCTGCCTTAAGGGACAAATGAAACTAAGAGGCACGTAGCCTTCACATAGCTCCATGACAAAGTCTAGTGATCTTAATTTATTCCACAATTATGGCCCAAATAATGGATCTTCCTTACAGTCTCAGTTGTAGACCAGGGCCTAATTAATAATGAAAATTGTACATGACAACTAGCAGGGCCTCTGAGAGCTCCGGCAGGTTCCAGACACCGCGCCGCGGAACACTGACTAATGCTGGGCCGTCACGCTGCTGGCGAGCTAATGAAAACAGGGAGCCTATGGTGTCACTGAGCCAGGCTTGGCTTCCGTATAGCCAAAAATATATATATACACATGCACAAACACACATATATATAAGCGCATATGTACATAGAAAGATATATTTGAAAAGTCAGGCATTGGGATCTTCAGAGATCTTAAAAACTCCATACATCCCATACAGAAGGTCTTGTGACATCCTTGTGATACTCCAGCTAAATAAAGGCAACACTTGCTTCCCGGGGAGTAGATTGCTACTTGGTAGGTTTTGGGCCATCTAAATCTCTGTGTATCCTGGGAATTTTCTATGTGCACGCACGCACACACACACACACGTACACATAACTAAAGCCAGACAGAGTTAAAGAAAAATCATCAAATAGATTAGGAGAAATTAAGATTTTTTTAAAAAAAAGTGTTGGGTTTTTTCTTTTCCATTTATCCTCCTGTTAGCAGCCAAATCTGTGGTTCTGTGAGGAGATGGAGCCATTAAGACAATTTAATATGACCTTCTGGAAATGCAGGCCAAAGAACTTTTTTTTCATAATTTCTGCCTGAAATGTTTCAGAAAAAACCCAATAGATCAAATACATCCTTCCAGCAAAGTCGTTACCTCTGAATATTCTAGGAGGCTTTGGAAACATTACTTTTTTTCTCTTTCTTCCTTGTATTTAATTTTTAGCGAGCTGGGATAAAGCAGGTAAGTATAAATATTTCAGGTTCTGCAAAGATGCGTCTCTTGTCAAGTCCATTATTATGTGGGAATTACCAAACAACACCAGAACGTTGAAATTTTACCCAAAGGGAGAGGGTAATGCTGGGTAGCAGCTGCTCACCTATGACACCTCACCTGACATTATCAAAAGAAGGAAACATTGTTCAAGTAATTAAATATTTATTCCTTTAAAAGTATAACTAGAGCACGAAACTACATTTCTGCCTCCCACAGCTTTTGTCAAGCTGTCAAGTTCTCCATAGCTTGGCGTTAACTGAGTCATAAAGGGAGAAATAGCTAAAGCGGGAGAAATGTGTGAACCTTCGCCTGAAGATGCACTTGGTCATTCAGCGAGAAACCAGAAAAATTCTTGAGGCTATTCCTGACCGCTGCAGGTGCAATTCAGCAGGCGGCTGGGTAAGTGTTTAACTTCCACATAAATGCTGGAATTCACGGCTGTGATCACTAGGATGACGTGGGATATTCTGTCCGCCTTTGGACACAACTTCAGCTGTTACCTTTCTCTCCTGGGCAAACTGCTGATGAGGTCTGAACCAAAAAACTTGTCTTTTTCTATTCCAGCTTTCTTCCTTCTCGCACACGTATTCATCCTCTGCCTTGCAAAAATAACTGAACAACCAAGTCAGATCTGAAAGGTTATTTGAAGGCATATTTATAAATAGAGTGAAGGGATATACATTGCCTTTTTCCATTATAAGCCTTTAATTTAGATTCAGAATGGGAAGATAATTTTTTTTTTAAAAAAAAAAAACCAAACCTCACTTGTTTTTTTGCTTGAAAATCCCATTGAAATCTAGATTTTTATGTGCAGAAATGTCATTTTAAGCCTATAAATATACATCCTCTTTATTAAACTCGAGTTTCATAGAGACACAGGAAACTTGTTTTGGCCAGCTTTCATGTGGAGATATAAAACAACGTGCTAGATATAAACCAACGTGCTAGATGTAAAATTATCCACCCAGTAGTTTTGTCTTTGTGGGATTGTTTCCCACCGCATTTCCACACCTTGGTCCACCTCTTTTTAAAATGTAAAAGAACTGAACTATTGATCGGTATTTCACACTCTAAGGACACAGTAGCAAGAAAATACTGGATCAAAGTGAATCTGTGCCGAGCTTTATCCCCTGCTTCCTTATTATCAAAGCATTTGTTCGACTTTAAGCATATGAATATTATTATTTCTATGCAGCCAAGCACTTAAACTCATGTATAAGTTTAATGATGTAATTGAGATCACTGGGGATTAAGGATAAGAAAGTGCTATGTATGAATAAGGTACTAAGTTATTTTACTACACTCAGGTTTCATTTCTTTGCTCCATCCAAAACATATATTCCTTTGTAGTAACATGTCTTGCTCAGTAGCTCCCTGACCACTAGCTCCCTGACCTAGAATACATCGCTATCTATTTTAACTCTTCTTCTCACTTTCAAATTCTTAATTTAATAAAGAAATCAATAAGGAATCTTAGGAAAAATACTTTGAAAGTTATTTAAAAGTTCGCAGGCTTTCTGTTTTCTCTGACGTCTTAATTCAGAAATTGGCTGCTGCTCTTGCTGAAGAAGTATATTATAAACCGAAATATTCTGCTAGCCCTTTTTCCATATTTTACTAAGATGGGAAGTAAGCCAACCCCCTTTCTCTAGCCTTCTCCTCGTGGCCACAGGTCAAAAGATACAGTCATTTCTGGAAGAAGCATATAACTCTTGTAACTTGGGCTTCTAGGTTCTCGTAGAGAAGAAACAATTTCTGGCACGTGCTTAACAAGAAGAGTGACCACAGCATGGAAGACCACCCGAGGACAGAAACTGTCCCCAGCTCAGGGATGCCTGTCTGACCTCCACCCTGATCTTCAAACCACTCATTTGCTGCACATTCATCTGCTGGAAGCAAAGAATTATTTAAAAATAACTAAATTCTGTCATCAAGAAACATGTAATTTCTAGAAACAATAACGTAATTGCTTCTCTTGCATTGTCAGTACAATTTGAAGAGAAAATTTTCAAGGTTGTATGTATACAGGAATATGTATAGTACCCATACATTTGGCTTGTGAACCAAGGTGACAGTCATGAGGAACAGATGTGGATCGAAGGTTGTGGAGGTCCAGTAGTTCTTCATTACGCTATGCTGGTGATATGGGTTCCCTTACGCTAGTAGAGGACTGGCTGTAGTGAACATTTCCAAAATCCACACACCTTATTTTATGCCTATACTTTATACTAGACTTAAAGGTCTTCTAGATCTTTCAAATGTGCAAGATTTCAAGAGGGAAAGTCTGGGGGATGAATCCTTGGTTGGTGTAGTCAACGGAATTGTTATCATTGTGGCATCTGTGACATTGTGTAAAATGAATTCCACAATTGACTTACTTAAAAAATATATTTTTTTTAATATTGACCTTACTGTTTGATAATTCATTGTGTCAACCCAAATTTCTGAGTTTGTAAAAACCTCAAAAAACTCAAAAAACAAGTAAAAAACCAGTATTTACTTGTTCCTTCTTCATCTCATAACTTCATTATTGATGACCCTGAAGAAACTGGAGACTCTTACCTTATTTAGTCTCTCCTTATACAAAAGCAATTCCAGACTTAGTAATCCTTCTCATGTTTCCATGTACATCTCCTTCCTACACCATTTCTTCATTCAGATGAGGTGATAAAAACTGCATGAAGTATTCACACATAGGCACATCCCCGATGTATAGCATCATCCAGTATTTTCCTCTTTCTCTATTACACGTCTTCTCATCAAACTTAATGTTCTATTGGCTTTAGTACATGAGCTCAGCACTGAACTGGTGTGTTCTAGTTGGTTTTTGGTTCTTGCTTTCATGTGCATTACTTTTCATTTATCAATGCTGAATTTTATCATGTTACCATAAAGATATTTAGAGCACAGATGGGCCCCTTCAAAAGGTAAATAATCTATCCTAAAGTAGGATTGTAATTCAAGCAAACTAAGTTGCACAAAATCATTCTGGGTTTTACCTTCACAGACTCTAATGTTCCTTTGCGTTTTGCAGACACCATCACTATTTCGACAGAGTGACTGACAATGGATTCCTTGTATCACAGTCTTCCTCTTTAACCATGGAGCCTTAATCAGTGGACACTCTACAAGACATGTTCATCGATCTCATTGTCTATATGCTTTCTTCTAAACACCTCTAAGTTTGGGATGCCCCGTACAGCAACAATACCATTTTAAAGCAACCGTTCAGTTAATCCAGCGCAGTTTTAGACCAAAACACTTCTGAAGAAGTGTTATTCCTTTTATTTGTGGTCAATTGTCTATTTTCTTTTGTCATGCGCCATACTGGGACATTTTTACTTGTCTGTTACTTGCTATTTTTTCTTTAAATTCAGTATCTATCTTTTGCCTCTGTAATTTTGTTTGTAAAGATCCCAATTCCTTTTAGGTAGCTTATTGGTACCACAAGTAATGCCAGTCTATGTCAGACCACAGGGCGTTATAGGCGAAGCTCTTCAAGGACTTCCCTACATCTTCTGATGTATTTTGATCAAGTGCACAGGCTCCAGTTCCGACTGGGGAACCTTTTTATTATACAGTACAACTAAACAAAGCAAAAATAGCAATTTCCTAAAAGGCCTCTGAAAGTATATCTCTTTATAAGGATTGTGTAGGAGGGCAATAGAACAAAATTTGGAATGTTGCTATTCTGGGGAATAATCAGTGTGTCTGAGACAAGCGTCCAAACATCTCTCAAAAACACTGTAAGGGATATACGTGTCACTTATGGCATACCTCCCTGTTCATCACAGTGTTTCAAATCCCTTATGAGGTCACAAATGTTCTCTTGTTAGTATTTAATTAAAAGAAAAATAAATACTTGCTTATTGTTTTATTTTCATATATACCAAGACCTTTTCATAACAGTAATACAATCTCTGTCGTTGAGCCAACTGTTGGGGCTAAAAGGGAATAAAAGTAGATAACTGCATTTCTTTGCGCAGTGGTTTTTATATCAGTCTATACAGTGTGGCACTGTACAGATGATTCCCAAGGTTCCGAGATGTCAATTTTAGAGGCTTAATAAAATGAACTATCTTTATGCTGTTGCTGAGGTGCTGTATTTAAACAAATAATTTCATCTCACACTTGACATGTATGTCTCAGATGTATTGAGGCTTAAATCTGTCTCACATTTAAACCCTGTTTTTGACCCACTGACCATGTTTGGCTATCCTAGTTATAAAAAGTGAGAAAATGAATGTAATCTTGTATTTCCTTCACAAAAAAAAAAAAAAAAAAAAGAAAAAAAAAGGAAGCACGAAGGAAAAATAATCACTGTGCACATCAACTACGACGCAGGAGGTATCTGTGCATTAAAAGAGACGAGCCATACTGAAGATTCCAAGGTTAAATGAGTTTATTGAGTTAGTGGTTACAATGGTATGTCAGATACCTGTAATCCAAGCTACACCTACATATTTGCCTCTAAATTCTCACACTGTCAGTTTCCGTGTCTCTAAACATTCCACCACCAGGTCTTCTATTACTAATATTATAATAATAATCATAATAATAATCATAATATAAAAGGCAATGTCAATCACCATATTGTGCTTCATACTCCACCATAAGGAATTCAATTGGCAAAAGTAAACCTCTGGTCATATTAATGGGATTAATTGAAATGTGAGCAATCATAACACTACTAGAATATAAAGAACAAAATATGGTTTAAAAGAAGCATTTTTAAGATGAATTAGTTTGTATCTGTTTTAAAAATTCACATACTATAATGAAGATGACTTAAAAGTTATATCATTTAATTATTGGGCCACACATTTAAGCATATTGGCTAGTACATTTTTGCACTGGAACAGAAGCAATACAAGCTTTATGGTCTACCATTACAATTCCATTTTTTTTCACTGAATATACCTGCCAACCTAATGTTTCTTGCATGCATAAAAATTTCTGGGTTTAGGCTTGAATTGATTATTTAACCCACACGTACCCCTATGACGCAAATTCTTTGGCCAATTTAATGCTGTCGTTTCGTTTAAAAAGTTAGCTTGGAGTAAGTCCATTTAACGTCAGAAGAGAACGCCCTGAATTTCGGCATTGCAGAAAGTGCGTTACTTGGATTGAGTCTCAGGTCGCATGCACATTGACACTGCTCCCCCCCATGCCAGACGCATACAAGTCGGCAGGTACGCATACAAAAAGAATATAAAACCCTCCTGGTAAAGCTTAGTGGTTTAGAATGAATCCATAGCTTTAAATTCACTTAAGGCCTGTACAGGGGAAATATGTTTCTTCTGGGACCCTCTTCTCACTCTTGTCTGATATTCTTCTGGTTTTTCTCTCTTTACTAGGGGTTTCTTCTCAGGGGCCTTCATCTTCCAAGACACAACTGGGGAGTTCACTGCAGCAGTACCATAGACCTTCTGATATTTAGTAGAAGCCACATACGATGCTTTCACTGTAAGGACCACAGCGTTCATCAGATTTTTAGCTGCCTGGATGAGGGAAGTGGCACTGTCCAGCTACAAACAGAAAAGAAAATGAAATGCAGCAAGGTTACTCCACGACTGGATCACCGGACCGTTTCCTGACTGAAGTCTGGATACTCTCAGATCTCATTAAAGATGAAATGAATCCTCTCCCTCAGGATTAATCAAGTAGCTTGTAGTAACAACTACCAGCCACAACGCGCACCGAACTGTAAAGGTAAGCCTGTGGTACCCCACATTAAAATTTTTAATAATTCAAAGGAAAAGCTTGTGTTGGCTGGTTTTTGTTGTTGATTCTTTTTCTACAGGTGAAGAAGTTGCCTCTTTTTTTCACAAAAAAAACATTACTTCTCACTTAAATCTTTAAAAATTTACTTTTACATATCAGAAACCGCAAAACAGGTCAACAGGGATTTTTCCAAGTGTTCAAGTTTGTTCTAATTATTCCTTTAAGCCCAGGATAACAGCCCCGACGATGTCTACAGGAACAGTGTGAGGCCAGTGCTGAGCTTGTTAGAGAATCCCGCCTGAAAAGATGAAAGGGGATTTTGAAACCCCTAAAGACACAAAAAGATGAAACAGTTAACTGCAGGTTTTTGTAGCTACTGTAATATTTGAGCCGCTTATGTTCACAAGGAATCTAACTTTACGATTAGCAGACTTTTCGTACATATACCCTTGCGTTTCGCCCATGCATGAGTCTGCCTGAGGCTCCTGGGTCCTCTGGATGTAAGAGGCCTTAAGAACTTGTTGAACTTCAACTTCAACTTGTTGAACTTCAATGAACCAACCCCATTGTGACTTCCAGTCAACAAGATTCCACCATACGCTGAAATCAAGTACATATCCCTGGCCAAATTTTTCAGAAGGATTTAAGCATATAATGGGACTTCCAAAGTGATGTCTCAATGTTCCAAAATGCGAATTAGGCTCTTGCCAAATCCAATCGGACATTCTTAAATTAGTAGGTGCTAAAAATACAGTCTTAAGTACTGTAGCAACCCAGGTTACTATTGAGGATGTTCAACTATCCCTTTCCCAAAGTACCGAAAAGTGGGATATACTCTTTGTGACAAAGCCTTTCAGTTCTGCCATGGAAGCTGTCTTTCCCAGTTTGTAGGAAGGATTTTGGATGTAATATTATTTTAACTCTTTCATTCCACCCCACTTCCTCAGTAAGTTCATAGCTATTTTTAATTAGTATAAAAGGCCTGTCTCCCTCCAAACCTTTCCCAACCCGTATTTTGGGAGCATATGATTCCTTAACATGAATTCTAAGCAGGGTAACCAGGATAAATACTCATAAGGCAATAACAAAAACCACATTATACTTCACCTCAAGTATTTTGAATCATTAACAGAAGAAGAGTTCAGGAGAAACCTCCTTCTGAAGGGTCAGGGACTGACGTGAACAAGAAGAGACATTACAGAAAGCCTCTGTCTGGAACCGCATTTATCTATGCACTTACCTATTATTTTTGATTTCCTCAGCTGTGGCCTTATACTCATTATGACTCATTAAATACATAAACAGCTACATACAGCGAGGTGAAAAACAAAAAAGCATTTTAATGATTTTCATGTACTTGGTGCCATTCCCTGAAATGCATAGTTAATTGCCTGCCCCCCTGTAAATATATTTCCTCAGGACTAATTTGTATTTTCTGTTAGTAAAAGAAACTAAGTTAAAAGATGGAAAATTACATTATATGGCAGAAACATGACTGTTCAATAGGCAGTAATGAAATATAATTCAGTATAGTGTTATTCTATAACCACACTACTGCATGATTTATAAGGCAATCTGTATGTTTGTTGGCAAATAACAGATCATACTCTATTAAATTAGGATATTCTAATTTACTGCAGAGATCTACAATCAAGCATTATTCATTGTTAAATGATTCTTTTTGAAACACTGGTGGATTGATATTGAATATAAAGTGATACCGTCAAATAGTATTTACTTCATAATCAGTGTGGATAAACTGCCTGGATCAAGCCTATACTGCACCTTCCTGAATGAATTCTGTTTGCTGAAGGTTTCCAATAGCCTCATATTTTCAAGCGTTTCTTTATGAAGAGTTCTGGTAGCTATTTTACATGGGGCACATAGTAAGGAACAGAAGGATTAAAGGAAGCATTTTGAAATGAGGAGGCACCTAAATTAGGTGATTAAAGCCATACAAAGGATGCAATCTACATCTTTAAACACACTGGTAATTTTATGGAGTATATCCATAAGGGGGTGCAGAAGCATGTACTTCTGCAAGATCGGATGCAGATTGCCATGATATCTTTTAGCAAACCACGTTACATATTTTGATGTCATTTTAATTACCTCTAGTTTCAATCTGCTGTTATAGTAGATAAGAGCTCCCTGTTTTCACCATTATTAATCATGTTTTAACACGCAGATACTTAGTCCTTGTCCTTAATATCCATTCTTATTGCAAAATGCTTTCGAGTCTTGGAATCAGAAAAGAGACACAAAAAAACCCGTAACAGTATTAGGCTATGAGGGTTCCCCAAAATCTGCTGGTAGCCATCCCATGTATCCAATTTGGCTACCGAAGCAATTCCAGTGATTTTCTTATTGCCTCCAGCTCCTTGCTTGTATTATGGCTCAGTAAAGAAGAATTAAACTGAATGAACACCATTTCAATTAACATTTAGAACTTACTACACCACCGTGTTACTTCAGTTTTAAGCTGTGCTTTGTCATCAGCAGAGCTACAGTGGCATAAAGCTGGAAGGAGGCAGCAGTGAATCAAACCCTTCGTGCGTTAATTCCTTACAAAATCCGGGCACGGAAACACATGCACTTTTCCAGACAGATAATGTTATAGTAACAAAAAAAAAAAAAAAAAAAAAAAAAAAAAAAAAAAGAAGGAAAATTAACATTTCAAATAGAAGTACCACTAGGAAATTATTGCACAGTACAGAAGGCAAACTTCACTCCCTAGCAATGGTTCGGGAATTATAAATATAATCATAGCTTTCCGTGGTAACAGCTAACAGAGGCTTTGACTTTGCTACACAAACTAATAGTGTTCAACCACTTAGATCTCTTTACAAATACATTTGCCTCCATTTAGGAAAAAAAAGCCCTCTTAAGCGTAAGAGATAAATTTAGGTTATTGGCCCATAAAACTCCAAGAACGGAGAATGCTGGGGAAAATTCAAAATCCATAAAGAACCTCAGAATCGCTGCACTGGAGCTGGTCACTTACCCAGGCTGAAACTGCCATCTGCCCAGGGAAGGCATAAATCATTCAGAAAAAAAAATATAAGAAGATTTTTCCACAAGCTAACTTTGCAATTAGTGAATGCAAGGGTAGAACACTGGAGCAGCGGAGCCTGTTATCTGCCAAGAAGGTAATTTCAGGGCTTTTTTCCCCCCCCAAATCCATAAGGCTTCGAGGAGTTTTTGATCTGTTTATAAGCTGTGCTGCATTCTTCCTGCACTATATGCAGAATTTTCCAGAATCGTGTGACAATCAAGATTTCTTGCTTCTTTAACATATAGACATCATGTAAGTAAAATAACCAGCAATTACAGTATCAAAATAGCTGAAGAAGCAGGAGAGTATAAAGCTGGAAAATTTTCTCCTTAACAGTAAAGCAAATGAAAAGAGATGTTCTCCCTGCATTGTCACACCACTGTAACAGGGAAGAATCATACCACAGCTTTTAGAAAGGAGAAAATTTAATTTCCAGAGATATCTTCATATTTATAATCAGAAATATACTACAAAAAGTAAGGGAAATAGAGAAAAAAAAAAAAAATCTGTATTTCCAGTGAGCAAGGATATAGTGTAGGTAGTTTTAAAAGAGCTGGTTGTTTAAGAATGTCCTACATCATTACTGTTGATGTTAATAAACCTTGAAAAGTGATGGAAGACATCAAAAGAATTGTACATAGTTCCTAGTCTGGAAATACTTGAGCAGGGCAAATAGCATGACCTGTGAAATTCTAGGCCAGTTCAGCTGACAGCATTCCCAAATAAAATAATGCAATTTCTATGACAGACTCCATAAATAAAGGGAGGAAAGAAATGCAGTTAATGGCAACCAAATGGTTTTGTGGGTAAAAATATTTTCAAAGTAACCTACATCATATTTTGATGTGATTAAACTTTGGAGTGCTTAAAATAACCCTGTTGATATAATTGGACCTTTGAAAGGTGTTTTTCTTGGTACTACATGACAGTTTGATTAAAAACTCAGCTGATGATACAAAATTAAGAAGGCACATACAGAATGATTCCCAATTCTCTAATAGCTAAGTTTCCAAAAGTATGTATACACACAAAAAAATCATTGCTAAAGAGTGGCTTTTGCAGTGGGCTCTTGGAGAAACCATTTGTCAGCTTTAGAATATTAATTTTTCTGTTAAAAAATTGGAAAAAAGTCACTTGACTGATGAAATTTGCAGATAACAATTGGGAAAATGGTAAGTCATACAGAAGGCAAGTGACTGATATCAATAAGCTGGTAAAAGTCAGAAATGTAGATTTCAGTTTGGCCAGCCTTATGGCAGATGATACCTACTTATACAATAAAGAACTTTATCCTATGCAGGATCATCGGCAACCACTCCTTGAGGATACAAAAAGGAGGACACTGATGAAATAGGCTAAATTATCATATTCAGTTTATCATGTGTCCACAATTATGGAATACTGAGTCCTCTTCTCAGTGCAAGAACAACACTGAGGAACTGGAAAGAATTTAAAGAACCTAGAGAACAAAAAACATCTTTTATGGGAAAGATTCAGTCAGCTCTGGTTTTTCCATTAATGAAGTGAATGATTAAAAAATGAGTTGATTGAAATCAATGAGTACATACTAACAGAAAGGTGATAATATTTCAAGTTCAACAGATTAGACAAAATATAACAGAACTTAATAGCTGAAAGGTGAAGCGGGTCATTTTAGTTATTAGTAAGCTGAAAATTTTTAGCAGTGATATTAATTAATCACAAGAACTCATAAAAGATAGTGATTCTATCCCTAGAAATTGTGAAATCAATATTGGATGGTTTTGCTTAATATGTACACTCGAGTTTATGCATAACTATTGGACATTTTTAATGCACATAAATTTGGGGAGCCTATGCATCAGTTACGCAGGATGACAGCTTATATGGTAACAATGGCCCATATTGACCTTGAAATGTATGAACGCAAAAAATTAGTATGAGTAATTATTGATAAATAGAGCTTAGTCTGGTTTACTTTGAAAAAGAACCTGTAACCCTTCGAACACTTTTGGTTAAGACTTGACTTGTATGCATTTAGCAGGTGACCTGGGCATTGCCAAGCCCTTAAGGCTATCCGTGACTTCTGGGTGCATTCCCTCCTCCTCCTCCTCCTTTTCAAAGCAAGTTCATACTTTTGTGGACAGGTAGAGTTGGTGTGACCACAAACCCCAAGTCAATTAACAGCCTCTGGAGCAACTGAAGTTACGTGAAGCAATTATGAATCTGGAGGGTGAATCAGGAATACCGTTTTCCCAGCTTACGTTCTTACGCAACAGAACATTTTCCTCTCAGCTGTTCTTAATAGTAAATCCAGTCCTATGTATGTATGTAAGATATATGTAAGAACAAGATCTTATTCATAATACTGTGGCACATTTCATGCATAAACCACGACACTATTAGTGACAGCCAATGCAAGAATGGCCTATTTGCTATTCAGATGCCCTCATCCCTGTGGCAGGAGGCATCTGCTATTTATCAGCACTACTACGCAACGGCTGAAGCCCTATTTCGGTCAGTCACTTGAAAACACGCATAAGGATTTTGCTAGATATGGGTCCATTGTGAGAAAACTATCCTACATCTGGCCAATCCACTGAATAACCATCCCCATCTGCGTTTCTTCCATTACAGGTAAGAAACCCAGAGGGATTCCCAAGCCCGTTTGGTCGTGTTCAGCAAAGGCTGCCATCTCTTAGGACAACAGAAAGCACACAAGTATACCAAGAACTACGGGTATCGTCTGTCTTCTACGGATTGTTGCCACTTTAAAACACACGTTTAATTTACAAGGTCAACAGGTTACCAACTGCTTTATGCCACTTTGAAAAACATAAGCGTATAAAAATACTCCCAACACTGGCATTCCCAATAAAAGATCACAAACGGAGAAAAGTTGTAGAGATGCATTTATACAGATGATTTACTTATCCCTGCCTATTATAAAAGAAAAAGGATAAAAGACAAAATGATATCTCAATTCATTTGCTTTGAGGAGAATAGTTAATATGAAACTAAAAACAATATGTAGATATAAATATAAAATACAATTCAACACTGGATTTCACTAAAATTGGGGGGGGTTATACTTCATTCACTAAATGAAGAGGTTTGAAGAAAATCTGTTTATGATAAAATAAGAATACTAACCCCGTGAAGTTAAGGAATACCACCTACATGCCCTCAAATGTATCCAGCAGTCCTACAAAAATAACTTTAATTTTTTTGTAGCAAGACATGAAGGCTACGTCACCGAAACACCAGGAGCCCTGCATATCTTTGGTTTCTCAATCAGCATCTGAAACAGTAAGCCATGCACCAACTCAGAAATGCTCAGCTAGTGGAGACTGTGCTTAAATTTCACTGTGGTTGCCAGAAAGCTTGCAAATACTTCTTTTTTTGAGGAAAAAAAAATCTTTTTGCCTTCTCAGCTGAGAGACTGAAACATGGGCTTCAACATGATGAGCGTTTGCCTATTTACTCGTCTTTGACGTCACGATCATTTGCCTGCTTACTCACCTTATCTTCGCTTTGTCCTCTCTTCTCCCCTCATCAATAGCTACAAGCGGGTGGATCTTTCACAAGCAGCCTTGCAGAAAGCCTCAGTCACAGGCTGTAGTCTGAAGGACACTGAATCCCGTTGTCCTGGGCCCAAGAGCATAGTGCACCACTAGAAATACTGAGCATCTCCAACTCTGCTGTCCAGCCAGCCCTAACAAGTTCTGTATGCACCGAAATTGCTACTGGGTCATCTAGTCACATAGTGAAGCACCCAATTGTAAATCCGGCCACAGTTTAGGTTTTTGCTAAGCGTGGTAGGCTACCAAGAACAGTTCTAACGAGCGTACTAGTGTGCACGTTCTGGAGCAAAACACACACGTGGGGAAGATGGACGTTGGAAATGCAGGTGCTTTATGAGGGGGGAGTTTGAGGATCCCAGCTCAGGGATGAGATAGCTAGTACGGGTTTTAGGCAGGACTCACTTATTTTCTTTTACTTTAGTCCATCTAGTTTTACATATGATTTCTTGTACTTGTGGAAATCACTAAATGCCCTTCTGATTTAGACATTATCAAATATTATTTTTATATCAATGGCTGATGTTTCATGTTGCCAGTGTTTGTCCTAATGAGCCAGCATGAAAGCTCACATTTTAACAATTGAAATGGTGAAATGAAAAACAAGACAATTAGAAACAACTAAAAGTTAACATTACCCAATTCTTTTTGTGAAATATAATTATTAACGATGTCTCTCCAGCCTCGTAGGTCTCAAAGGTGAAAAATATATTTTAGAGTTTCTGATAGATATTAAAGTTTTTCTATTCATCAACTGTATTTACAGTCAATAAATTATTTATCCAATATGATATTACTTTGCAATTTTTCTCGTAGATACCAAACCTAATGTGGGTTATTTCCTCAATATTTAGTATTTAATTAATACATTATTGCATTCTTTTCAGAATTTAATGGGGGAAAATATTTTGACCTATAATGAAAAATTTCTCGGAACCAGTTCTTTTTCTTCTGCTCATTATCTGCCACTGAAAAGCAGGAAAAAGATGCCAAAACAGTACAGGTCATATCATATACCAGAAACACTGCAAGGACAAGCAATCATATACAGCATTGAATTTTTAAAATAAGCTTGCTTTTACCAGTCATTTTCACGCTACGGCACTGCCTCAAAACTTTCAGAGTCTGTTACTGAATGAGGATATTTGACATCAGTCTGAATGCCCAACCATCTGGAACAATTCCACGGGCCAGGGAAGAACTCCTCAGTCAATGAAGTCAAAGGAGTCTTGTAGGTGGGAACAGGATTTCACCCCGCAACTTTGCCAGCACTACGGTTGCGTATACAACATGTTTTCTTTGCTAAGGTTGAATGTAGAGGAAGAAACACTTTCTGCATCAACCTACAATTGACAAACATGGGAAGGAGTCTTCTGCCAAGATGGCTCAAGGTTTTCTTCTTCTAAATCTGCCTCATTCTGCAGAGAACTAATGCCTGGAGGATTATGTCTACGATGGAATGTCATGGGCAAAAAATATGATTCTCTAATGGCCATCACAGTTGCATTACTAATTGTAGCAAAATTAGTACAACCACGTTTACAACTTTAAAATCATTCTGTCCCGTGGAATGGTTTGACCTGAATTCTTGGATGATTAAAAGGAAACAGACTTTCATGCAACTGATTTGAAGACAGGCTCCTATCTAATCTTCAAGGAGAAGATAAAATGTCTGCAACAAAGATCAAGTCCAAACTATCTTTGACAGGATAGGCTAACTCAAACTATAACTATGATTTTGTGATATTGCCAGGAGGCTTACTGAAGAAAATGAGAGTAAGAAGTCTGTGGAAGCTCAGTATCAGGCCCAATAAAAAAGTCATTAATACAAAAAATTTATGTAAGTGGTCTGTGCATTGCCAGGATTGTATACACCATTTTACAGAGGGATTCATAGGCCAGAAGCCTGCACAAGATATAACATTGTCTGAACCTGATGTCAAAGATACAAAAGCGCAGACAGGGCTCTCTCAAAAGCATTTCAGTACAAATTTCCACTTTCATATCCAATTGCAGTTAAATCCGAGAGAGGAAATACAGGATATCTAACTGGTCTGCGCTACTCATCTCCCTCATCCCAACTTGAGTTCTGACTTCTATGACATTTGAACATAGATACCATTTTTAAAAGCACAAAATAATTTAGTGCTCTTTCAAATTGAGTTTTGGAAGCAAACCTTTGTTCTTTATCTAGAGAACAGGTATCATAACAAGAAAAGCATGTCTTTCTTACAGTCTTCCCTGAAGGGAGCCCAAATCACGTCTGGTTGGCTGGAAACTGTACTCTCAGTGATAAAATGCAGGAGACTTTGGATTAAAAAAAAAAAATCAATAAAGCATAGAAACACTATATTCTTTACATAAGAATGTGTTATCTCCTGCTATTCCTCCTGATTTTGTCACAATGAAAACAAAAAGAAAAGCAGCATAACGCAGGATTTCAGACTGGAATGCTGAGAAATGTGATATTTTCCCAACTTCTTTTTTAATTTGTAAACGTGTCAGAATGGTATCTGTATGTGAGTTATCTCCATGCCTTTAACTGTGAGGATCTGTCACACTCTGAGGCAAATTTGCTCCTTCAGCTAGCTTCGTATCTCTAAAATTACGCTTGCCCGGGTCAGCACAGAGACACTTTGAAGATAGCTGCTCCACAGGCATAGCTGGCTTTTCTCAGGAAAGGGCTTGGAAACAATGCATCAAACAGTCAAAATGAATAAAACAAAATCCTCTCGTAGAACGGAAGATAGCACCAGGACAATTGTTCCTTGCTTCCTAACGTCCGCCTGCTATTGCTCATCTATATTTTAAATCTCATAAAAGCAGATAAAGGGCTTGATTATTCAAGATATTGATCACTTCTGAGGTGCTAAAAGGCTTTTACTTCCTTGGAGTTGAGGGTCCTTGCGGTGTTGCTCAACTCAACCGGTGGAAGCACTCCTGTCTCTGTTTCATTCCCTTAACGCTTTTCAGGACTTTACAACAGTATGCAATGAAATAAAGAAACAGTGTTGAATCTCCACAGTAGTCGTCAAGAGAGAGCCGATTCCAGCTTTTCAGAAAAGTCCCAGCACTGACAGAGCTAACTTAATAATATATGGCAAATAATTCGTAAAGGAAACGCTAGCATTTTATTCCAAATACATTATTCACAATTAACTGTTCTATTTGTTTGACCAATTCAATCAATGGTTAAATAACATTCAGTAAGTGTTCCTTACCAGAAGGTTTTTTCCCCTGGTTAATTACTGAACATAGAATTTGTAAATGCATTTGTTCATTGCATTTTTAACTTTAGCTAACACTAAATGTTATTAAAAAACAGTAAACCAGGTAAGAATTACTGGAGACTGCAAACAAATGAAACCAGAACAAACCAGAAACAATGGTAAAAGCTGTTGCAGTTCACAAGGAAAGAACAAGCAAAGATGACAGAAAGTAAGAATAAACTGGAATGAGTAAAATCTTGCTCTGAATTATAAAGGCTCATTTTTATAACTCACATTTTATTATGCAAATATTCATATAATCATAGAATACTTTAGGATGAAAAGAACCTTTTGAGGTCATCTAGTCCCATGCCCTGCTCCAAACAAATTGAATTAGATGAGGTTATTCAGGATTTTGCTCAAATTCAGAGCATCTCCAAGGATGGATAGTCTCTCACATCTCTGGACTAGAGATATCCACCTTGCACTTGAATTTCACTTCCCTCAAGGTAAAACTTTTTTTTTTTAATTGGAATTTCCCACGTTTAAACTTGTGTTTGTTGCCCCTTTTCCTGTCGCTATGCACCTCTGACAATTCCAGACCCAGATCCTCCTGTTAGGTAGTTGTAGACAACAATATCTCCCCTTAGCCTTCTCTTCTGTACACGCGCATATGTATCTCAGAGAGTAGTGTAGATGATGTTGGTGATCTCATTTTTACGGTTACAAGAGCAAGTGTCTTATCCAAAGGGAAAAACTGAGTAACTGTAGGAGGGAGGAAAAAATATCACCAATTATTGACAAATATTTAATAGCTCACTCAAGTTGGTTAAGTCCCGTACTACTCTCTTCAGAAAATATTTGTGTTAGGAAATCCTGACTCACGTGGTCTATGTTTTCTTTTGAGATTCAGTATTTTAGATAGCATTTTCCCTGAACAACAAATGCAGAAGTACTTATAGCCTCAGTGATTCATATAACCCAAATGGTTTCTGTGCTTTTCACCTCAGGACAATCTTGCTTCACAAAAACAAATTAATTCAATCACATGTCCAAATCTTCCCTCTAATCCAGAATTTATGTAAAGGAGATGAAGGTATAAATTCAGCTGTTATTTAGAAGAATGGTAACATGAAAAAACATTTGGACTGGCTCTTTTCTTATAAAGCTCTTACCTAACCTAAATATTGTATGTTAGTCATGATTATCTATAGACTTGTCTGCACTTACTTGGCATCAGAAAAATTGTGACTGAATGTCTCCTACTATTAGTCAGGACTCAAGAACTGTTCATAGCTGGTGGCACTAGAACCCTCAGAAGCATTTTTTCAGATGTCTGTAATTGAACAATTTCTCTAGGAATGCAGGCAAGAAAAATAGGGCTGCTCATAAAAATCATTGAGACGTTGTGTTCAGTGACCTAGGCGAGGTTTTCAAAGTTTCCATTTCTATACATGAAGTCTTATCCTGCACTCATCCTACCTAACTCCAGGTGCTGCACCAAGGCATTCCAGGCTCCTTCTGTACTTGGTGGAGAAGACCAGGAACCATGGAGCACTTGAGATCTTTCACGGGTTCATTTTCTATGGAGATGGGCCAGAGTACCTCACCTTTTACATTATATTTAGTGATCCTAAATTGCATTAGCATCCTAAAGACAGTGCAGTGAATCTGGACACAGACGCTTAACATCTGCATTGTCCTTGGATTTGACCCAGTAGTCCAAGAATTCAAACAAACTTAATTAATATCTTTGAGATTGTTTTCCTTAATTCTTCTCTTTTGTTCCCCAAAAGCGTCGAATGGGGGAAACCCACATACTACAGAACATATCAATCCCTCCAGCTTACAGAAACTAATGAGACCGGGGCCCCGAGAGAGCTACTTTATATAGATAAATGCTCCTTACAAAACAATTTAAACCTTTCTGTCCAGAAAAAAAAATTAAGCCGTTCCCTTCCTCCAGCAGCTAAGTTCACAGAAAGTTTACATCACTTGCATATGAATAGATACCCTCAAAAGACCCCCAAGGTTAAACTCCCTGACTCTGTGCTTGTCTGTCCACATGGTTCAGGTCACCTGCCCATGCCTCTGTCGTTTTTTTAAGATGTTACTAATCTAAGAGGTCGTCAGCAGCTACCTGAAAGAAGAATAGCTGCTCTCTAGAAATGGCTATTGATCTCCACTAATTATAAAAGAAGCCTGGAGTGAAAATCTCAGATGCAGATGTTTACACCTGGCTAGATGAGCCACTCCCCACACAGCAATGGAGAGAATAGTCAAAAACTTCATAATTCAAGCAAAATCTTTATGAATAATAAAATACTCAGTTTTCATGACAACATCGACCTACTCTCATCTTTCGCACAACTTGAGTGGGGTAGCTTCCCCCTGTTACTGCAAGATTTCTTTCCAGCTCTATCATTTTCAAACCGTGCTTCTTAACTACAGTGAACTCTTTCTCCTGTTTTTATTTTTTTTCATTTTTATTTGGCCATCCAGATTGGAAACTGGAATATAGACTAGAAGACAGAGAAAGCTGGTCTTGAAAATTATCTGAGTCTTAGAGGAGAATGTAGTGTTTGAAGCATCATGATTCTATAGATCTTTCCTGCCTTGAGCGTGGCTCAGTATTCTCATTTGCAGAAGGGAAATAATGATAATATTTGCTTCTGTTTTCAATTTTACGAGGGCACACCATTGTGTTTGCTTTCAGGCACTCAGATGAGACTGATAAAAATCCAAAGGATTATGATTGAACAGAATCATGTCTAATGTCTTTGAGACGCAACTGTCCCAGAAACAGAAAGCCCGGGGTGTTACGGCAGTCCTCGTTTCCTCCGGCCGCTATACCCAGTCCAAGTGCTATTGAGCATTTTTGCTGACAATTCAAATGCGCTGAGGTCAAAGTTTAAAAGGATTGCAACTTAAATCAACACGAAGAGTCCTCTAGAATGCTGTGCACTATCATTGTGACTTCTTTTACTTAAAGAAGATTAAATCAAAAGTAATTCATTTTGAGTCAATGGTGTTATACCATTCTAAAACTGCAGTGAGAGAGGGCAGGGTGATGAGCATCTATCTGCCAGCTGACACGGTTTGCGAACAGATGGTGCATTTCACAGCTCTCCCTCACTTCTCGTATAGAAAAAGAAGGTAAGAACCAACCCACAAAGTTTTAATTCAACCTGTAAGAGAAATCAGCCTGGTAAATACAGAAAACTGGGGAATTTTACATAGCCATCTTAATCATACTGAATAAATGTTTGATCCCTATATATGATCTTACATCATTAAAGTATTGCTCACCCCTTGCCGGTATGACTGAGGAACAAATCTGTAATTTAAATGCTGACCTTCTTAAATATATAGGTATAAATATACTAGTTACTGGTTTTGCTTTGAGTCAGTAATACACAGCGTGCTTGCAAATGTAAAACAACACCATTTTTAAGAATGCCTTATCACAGAGTAACTTTCAGTTTGCAAAACACTTATGAAGATTTAACTCATTTAAATTAGCATCTATTGGAACAAGCTGCTCAGATGTTTGCTTTCTAAAGTTTTCATACTACACACTACAAATCAGCTGAAATCTAGTCCTTATTATATTTTACTTTAATTCAGGAACATGTAAATTATATACAGTTAAAACAAACATCGCAATTGACTGAATACACAGTCAAGCCAAAGCTGTAAAATACAGGAATCTGTGCACTTCAGATGTTTTAATTTTTTTTAATCATAGCTGCCAGTAAAATAATTTAACAGGGGAATTAGCTCAGTAAATGTAAAATTAGGCTATTTATTCTCCCAGTGTTAAGTTACTGAGGCAAACCCACATCCTGCGGTTGCATGGACAAAAATTTGATATTACATTTGGCACAGGCAGATTCCAGGTTAATTATCACAACAGTTTGTGTCATTTTGAATATCATTCCCTCTACAAACTCCCCCTATACAGAAGTCAGCCAACTGCTATTTTGCTCATCTTACAAGACAAATTTAGAGAGTAAATTTCTCTAGATTTAAAGTAATCCACTGACATCTCTGTTCCATAATATCCCCTCAGTGCTGATGAGTATCTCTAATTCACCTTAATTACTGGATGAAACCAATTCTGAGTCCCTGTTCCCAATACTTATCCCACTTTTAAAAAGAATTTCTCTCTCTATGCCACCAAAATGTTTTCGTATCATTGAAGTGAGATTAGGGGCACTGTACAGTTGGTCCTTATGTTTTACCAATTCGGTGCAAAAATTAAAGTCTCCTGCATTATGCAAGAATAATTATGTGCAAAAACAATTTTGTAAACTCATCAGCACAGGATGTGCTTAGGATCTAAATTAAATTTTACCTCAAAGCATTTGCCTCTGAAAAGAACAAACCTCAAACCATCTTTAACAACAGCAATTCCTACGAAGTTTTCCCAGTGAAACGTTAGAGATTGACTAACCTGCTTTTCCTTTCCTACTTAAGAGATCAAAGTTTGCTAGGGAAGCTAAATTTGCTAGACAAGTTCTTGGCTTTGCAAAGGAAGATTTGGAGACTTCAACGTTTGGTTCACTAAAGGAATAAGCAGTGGTAATAAAACTCCCTGCACACATTATTCAAAGCTGGAAAAGCTACCACCTGTCAGGGAGCCAATTTTTTATATTCTTTGTCCTTATTTTTCTCTCTGACAGCAAGGGAAAGTCATTAGTGAAAGTTTTGGTAGCTTTGTAAACAAGACTTTCATCCTCCCAGAATTTCATTCGGATCTCCTATGCACTGATACAAAGAGCATCACCGAGCCATCAGGGAGGAACACCCATCCATCACTACTGACCAGTCCCCAATACCTGCCAGCGACCAGAAGATGGAAGGCTCTGCATCCTCTACCCAATTCCTCAAAGCCACCTAGTCACCCGAAAATAGAAGTACTTCGTCAATCAGGCTATGGACCACCTCCGCTGAAAAGGCTGCGATTGCGCTCTCTTTGTCTTTGATTTATAGAGTATGCGTTGCTGCCTTCTCGTGCCTTACACCGAGATACGACAAGACCCCACGTGGAGCTGGTAAAGAGCTTTAAATGAACAAGAACAGCAAAATTTGCGGTATCCCTAGGGGCCAAAATCTTCATGTGATCCTTCTTCTGCCCTTTAGTATGAGAGCTCTGACATCTTGACAGCTTTCATAGATACCCAAGAGGCAGAACAAGAAAGGAAGATCTTCGCAGTCCATCTTGTCTTTTTTAAAATGCTGAGGGATATTAAAACAGTGAAGCAGTAACACTTGGCGCCAAGGGAAATAGGTAACAAAACAGTGCTTTAAAGTAAAATAGTAATGTATAGGTAGCGACACAAGAAAAACACCAAGAAAATCAGTGAGCAATAACCCTGCCCAACTCAAGCTCTTATCACACAAAAAAATCAAATGCTTTGATTTATCATTTCAAAGGTTAAATCTCAGTTACATCTTCTGGGATTTGATTTTTTGCTTCATTTCACATCTTCCACAATTTACTTTCGAATTTTACTTCATCTATAAAATAGGTCTTAGAATTGGCCTAATGTTGATAAATAGCTTCATAAACATTCTGGATAGAGCAAATAAAAACAGTAACAGAGAATATAGAAAATAAAAATCCTGTCCTGTATAAACAGGCATTAGCCACAGTTAACAATGATAAATCTATAAATAACACCATCCATCTTTAATCACAAAGTACTTTAGGAAAATGATGGCCCAGCGCTACCGTAATTAAATTAATGGCAGTTTAGCAATTGAGTTCAAGGGGACCAGATTCTGCCTTTTCACAATGCAAGACAAACACTGAAGGATCAATTCAACCGCCAGCAAATGGACCACCTCTGCAAAGAAACGCGCTCATTGCTTTACAGATGACATTAACTCGAGGCCTTCGGAACAGGAAGGGAATGGTTTTTCGCAGGTGACTAAAACAACACATGCAATTCATTCTGTGAGCCCTACGGTTAATTAAAAAAACCCAAAATTCTCCATTCTCACGTCTTTTCCCTCCACCCCCAGATCTATAGAGAGAGTTAAAGATATAGATGAGACAGGAGGTTACTCACCGTCGAGGAGTCACTGCTTCCGGTCTCAAGCGTAGCTCCCTCAGCACAGGTGGGTGGGTGGGTAGAAAGTTGACTAGCCCTGCCCCCATCTATGACATCACACTCTACCTCATAAAAGGTAGTGAAAGTGCTCTGAACTCCAGTCTGATTTCCGAGAGATACAGAAAAGAGATAGTGAGAGAGAGAGCAAGAGAAATATTGTGCCGTAGCGTAGAGGTGAGGAGAGAGGAAAACGTGTGCTGAAGGAGCTATGCTTGGTCAAGGAAACAGGGACTCTTCCACGATGAGTAACCCCGCTGTCTGGTGGTTCCTCTCACTTGCTCCCATAGCACAGGTTAAGCATGCAAGCCCTACAGGGTTCGATGAGTGGGAAGGGGGATCAATTTTGGCCCCTTTTGATGAAAATCAGAAAGGATAGAAAGCTCTATCCCCATTAAAAGCTGATTGACATCAGATCGGGCATGAATTTGGTTAGTAGACTTCCAAGTAGCGTTATTCTGCGTATGGTTTTGAACAGTCGAACTGCACAAAAACATAAACGCTGATGCAAGCAGCTGAAATTCCAGTGGCTACAACTGAAATTACACTTGTGTCCACCAGTGCTGAATAAACATGACACAACGCAGCCCTCTGGGCTGACCCTTGAATAGAGGAAGCCGGAGGGCAGGCGACCTACAGCACTATATGAAGGAGGTCAGGAAAGAATTATGGTTTTCTCGCACAGAAAATGAGAACTGACAAACTGTGCTGAAAGAACAAGTGAGGGAAGTATAAAAATTCTGGGCATACATTTATTTACAGAGCACACTTTAAAGTTCCAGAAAATATCAACGAAATTGCAAAGAAGTGTTGCTTTTAAAAACCGTACATTTTTAGCCAATGACAACCTTACAGGCTGAAGCACATTTTTTTTCAAAAAACTTCCCAAGAACTGAAACTGGAGGGCTTAAAATGGGATATTCATTCTAATTTATTGTAAATGGAATTTTTATCATGCAAATTCTGGAAAAGCAGGTTCGAGAGTAAACATAATTGCTTATATTATCCACTGGGATTTTCTTAATAACCTAGCTGTATATTAAAATTGAAAAAAATAGTATATGCTGCTAAACCTACCTCCATTAAATAAAACTGCTCAGAGAATGGGGGACTATTCAGTGCCAGTAAAGAGTGCTACCATAAGATCCTGCCTTTTGGAAGATGAAACATGAATGCTCCTTAAATCTTTTCTAAGAGTATGTGTTATAAGCACACAGAGTTAATACTGACGTTTTCCCTTAGGCTTTTTGTTGCTACCAGGATCATGTAAATTGTAATCTAATCATGATTATTTTTTCAGTCTTAGTAATGATTAATGTGTATTCCCTGCTCGGTTTGTGTGCTCTTTGTTTTTCTCTCCTTTCCTTCTATTGAAAAAAAGAAAGTGTGTGACTAATGTCTACTACCAGTCACTTCACCTAACAACAGAAGTCACGTATTTTTCTTCTTAACCTTCAAAACGTTTATAATAATCTATTCCTGCGGCATCTGCAGATGCTGCTTTAAACCAGTATATTTGTGGATTTAAAACTCTACAAATCGGCTAGCCCGGTTGACTAAATGAAGAGCTATTATGACTGTTAGAGATGATATAGAACTTCAGGAACACAATGCAAAACTAGGCTGCATCTGAGTAAAGCAAAACAATGATAGTGCTGTGAATTTCAGTTCATAATTAAACATATGTCTATCTGATTTCTCGTTACATCATCTTGAGCTCAAGATATTTGCATGTATGACGACAGAGAGGAGGAAAAACACCTCTGGTACCCTGTATTGCATCTACTCCTTATTAACATGTATGTCTACTAGTCTGCCAAAGAGAAAAGAAAAATTGAGCTTTTAAAGGCTTTTATGGTAAAAAGTACCGAGTGGAATTCAGTTAATTCATAACTTAGGTAACCTGTAACTTGACTATTGCACCACAGTTGTTTTTGCCAAATAAAGTAGGAATGTATTTCAAACTCCTGTGACCATCAGACCTTATGAAGCCTAAGCAAGCTTGCTCATTCTGACAAAGAGAAGGATGTTCAGAGGATATATCCTTAAATATGAGAAATATTACACTTGTAATAGCAGTTCTAAGATCCCCTAAAAAGAAATAAATTGTCTTTTATTTGAATAGAAACATATGGAAGTAGCACAATTAAATTCCGGAAGACTGAGTATGGCCAAGAATATTCTCCAGTAACAACACAAGATGAGAAATATGGAGAAATATGGTAGATTCCGTCATGATAATGTGATATAAACAGTTCAATAGATTAGGCAGCAGATAATACCCCAGATGGTATTTTGGGCTAGCACTGCTCAAATCTGAAAACTTGTTTTGACCTGCTTAGTATGATATCTGTAGGTGACAAAGAGAAAATCAAGGGAAGAGCAAAAAAGATGAGACTGATTTGCGAACATACACTAGAACACGTTACTCATCTAAACAGTGAACAAAAGCAGAGAAAGAATATATCTCACCAAAAACATTTTTAAAATGTATATATATTCAAGAAAGGAGGGAAATCTTCTAAATGTTCCAAGGAATACAACTAAGATTAATTAAATGAATGCATGGAAATGCAAAGAGACAGTAGATGAAGACTTTAAAACATTTTCTTAAGGAATGTAAGTTAAGCCTAACAGCAAAAGAAAACTATGTGAACGCAGATCAAGTCATTGATTTAATCACTTGCACCCAGGCACTAGAAATCAAGTTAAAAAAAGGGTCCATGTTCAGTTTGACATCAAAGATCTGTCGGAAAAAACACCAAAGTGCTTGCTTGCTTTCTTAAAAAGATGGACAGACGATGGGGAACGGGCAGGCACCACTAAGGCACCAGTGGCTGCTGCCTATGAGGTTTTAGTACAGCAGGACTGTGAAAAGCCGAGGAGTTCCAACCGCGCAGAAACATGATAGGTACTACTGGTATACCTACGGAAGGTAAAACTGGATATATTTTAAGAAATTGAAACAACAGCTTGAAAAGGCCATGTAAAAATGCCAAACTGACACAGATCACAGAAGTCTGAGTCCCTAACACAGACATGCCTCTGACCCAAAGATGTCCTGTGCTCTAGTGGATCAGCTTGACGGATGAATGGAAAAATCTTTTTTGTTCATTATCTGTCATAGCTAAAGAGCGATGAAATATGTAACATCCCATCTGAGACTGAGTAAAGCTGTAACTGCTCTGATTTTTTGACAATGGGAGTGTTGATTCTAGTTGCAGTTTTATAGAATTCTAATTTGGTCTTTGATGAGATTTAGGACAAATCCCTTGTATGTTTTGTCTCATTTTCTAGTGATAGTATTACCTGCCTGGTAATCTAGTTAACAAGGTACTTTGATGATGTATTAGTCAAAATTAGAATGAATTGATGTTAAAAGAAAGCATTCGAGAATATCTAACAGTAAGAGGTTAGGATTGATTTTTCTGATACTGGATAGTGTTTGACTTTGACTCCATATCAATGTCTTGAACACATTACATGAAACAAACCCTTTGTGTTGATGCAGCTGCTTATCAGGTATGTAAGACTAATGATGTGATGTGAGAACAGACTTATTTTTCCTTTTCTCCTTTGAGGTTCATAAATAATAATAGTAACAGTACTAATAATATGTTCCAAGTGTGCAAGAAAATATTTCAGGGGTTAAAGATATAAGGCACCTTTTAACCTTCCTCACTCAGTTTGATCTCTTCCTAAAGGCTACGACCTCCCACTCTAATGGAAGTGCATTCCCATTGCGCGTTCTATTAAATACATTGTTGTAAGTCGTTTGGTTCAGTATTTGCAATAGTTCTGCTCAGGCTGGCAAAACCTGTTGATGTTTTCCCTCGAGGGAATGTCTTCTTGTCTGTGAGTGTTTCTGCGTGTGTGTTACTCATCTGCAACTCAGGTTGTCAAGAATTATAATTAAAGCGAAAGAACTGATGAGTCTGAACTGAAGTTGTTCTTCTTTTAATATCTGCAAAAGCATCACCTGATAGTACTTTAGAAGTGAGATTAAGTCTCACCACTATCCGAATCAGGAAGTTAAATAATTGCAAGAGCTAAAAGATGTACTTCTGTATAAGAAACACAGTCCAAAAATCTCCTATTGTGTGTTAAATCTCTCATTATGTAAATTCAGTTCTCCATATTTCCATGCGCAAGAAACAAACCTAATTTTAATTTAAAGCCACAGGATGTACCTATTAGCAAATCTGTGCTGTGCACGGAGGAGGACAACTGCGAATGCCCCAGGGGAAAGGAATTCTTATTTAATACAAAATGGTGAAGCTTGGTCCCGAACCACCTCCTTTAAAGGCAGTAAGACAGTAAAAGAAGAGAACACGAGATAGCACTGAAGCCCTCTCTTTCTTTGTAGTAATTTTTATAGGAATAGTCCTTTGGGACCATACCTTAAGGTACGTTAGAATGGTCTCTAGGCCTTGCTAATTATTGCAGGGCTGGTGCAGTTTGTGTATCAGAAAGCCACAATATTCCCATTTTCTTCCCCTCTCATTCAGCATGGCCTGGAATGGGAAAACAAGCGGGACTGAAGCCATAACTGCTGTAGCAGGCAAGCTTCGGATTTTAGAGTGGTTACTATTTTTAAAACAAATGCAGTATATAATGGAGCATATACATTAATATTTCCCTCAATTCTCTAATCTTTTTCTATGATCATATTTGTTTCAAGCCTCAGTCTTGAATCTGTGACACTTTGCTTTGTTCTCATGGAATTAAATGGCTTAACATTACTTGGTATCAGAAATGCTTTTCTTTGCAGAAAACTCTTCTAATGAGAAATTTCAATAAATGTAATCTGCAGAAATTCATGAGTATTTGTTACCTGATAAAGCACAAGAGCATGTTCTCTGTAGCCAAAACGCTTCTTAATAAGGATAAAAGTCTGACTTGTCTAAATTTTAACCCACTAAATGTAGACATATATATGGTGTGCGTGCTTCTTGTCTCCATGAATATATTCTAATGAAGACAAGTGCAGTGTGATTTCGCTTTGTAAATGAAATTCTAGATAACATCTTTCTCTTTATGCAGGATATATAGTTTCATATTTATGTGTATGTGTGTTTACATATGCATTTATATACAATGAGATATTTTCTTAGTCCTGAAAATAGCTTTATATCAAAACACTGCAGCTTCAAAACAACTATCTGAGATTATTTCATAAAAAATATTTTCTCGTTGAATTTTTCAGTTATGTCTTAAGCTTCATTCATCTACTTTTCCTTACATAATGTAAACTCTGCCCACCACCAATCCACCTTCACCCAGCTGCTTTGAAGAAATAACCATAACACTAATAAAAATAAATCAACCTTTCCAAATCTTCTGCACTATTCTTTGCGTGGATCGTACTCATGATCCCGCAGATGCCCAAAGCTCAGGGTATATACTCTTGTCCAATCCAGCAACAGTTACAAAGGCAAAACCATGAGAACTCAGGCGTAGAAATAAGATCCCATGGGATCTTTCACTTAGCTGAATCAAAACACCGTACAAATGTCACTTGAAAGAGACCTCTGGAGGTCTCCTGTTCAACTTTCGACCTGAAATGAGTTGATTGCCAACACTAGATCCCCTCGGCTGCTGCATCGTCTACCTGGGCCTTGAGCCCCTCCAAGGATGCCAATTGCATAAATGCTCTGGGCTCCTGGTCCACACTACCTTCACCGGGAAGCCACAGGTCAGCTTCATCTAATGAACTAAATATTTATTATTGTTACGTATTTGGAAGAGGTATTGTAAATGGGTTTAAAGCCACTATAGATACATCTATTTATGTGTTTTTTTTCTATTCGTCTTTGAGCTGTTTCATAGGATAATTAGGAATTCTTCACAGCTTTAACTTTCAGAAAGCCCTAAGACAGTGTTTCCATAAAATACATCACATATAATGAATATATGACCATGAGGGATTTTATCAGCACTCATTCTGATTAACCTGCATAACTCACTGATGCCTTTATCCTTTAGGAGTAGTAAATTGACTCAGCGTCAGGATGATAAATTTTTTGTGTTACCACATCATCAGGTAGCCCCTGTCTTGGAGAGTGAATTGAGGGATCCAGCCTGTGCCAGCAGGAGCTGGAGGCTCCTGTATTAGTCACAAGTAGAAAAGCTCAAACAATTTGTTCCAGATAAAGGCTTGTCAAAACCTATATATATAAGTATCATGTGGTTCATATAGCCATATATTTTGGAACAGAGTACACTTACTATGGCTTTATTTCACCCTCTCATATATTAATACGCCTGCATAAATTCAAACAGATACGCAGAGGTCACTTAAATATATCTCCATCCCAAAAGGCACAGCTGAAACGTCTCCCTGTATTTTTCATTTCTTTCATTTCTTCCAAAGCAGATGACATGAGCTAGTTGAACATACAAGGTCTCTCACTTTCCCCACCTAGCCCCAGCTTCCCTGTCCTGGAAGCTATCTTTTTACGGTGGTAACTTCAGAGCCGAAATAAGGACCCCAAGTTTTTCTTTCCTTGCTTGTTCTACTGGGAGTATTAGGAGAACAGAGATTATTGTGGGGTCCAACCAACTTTATGGGCCTGACTTTATCCCAGTCCTCTCTCACCTTTGCAATCCTTTGATTTCATATTCCTATCTTGCTTTTGGTTTGACTTTTCTTCCCCTGACCCTTTCATATCTCATATTTCATGTTCTTTGGCTTACTTCCGTATTATTTCCAAAGTCCTCTCCTCTACCCACTGGTTTCATTCCAAGTCTCAGAACAGAACTCCTTTTCACCAACCCCATCCTAAACAAATATCTTTCCATGAGTCCCATCTCACATTATTTTCACAGCATAGGTACATACGATACACTGTTCATAATTGCAAACTCCTATTTTTGCCGTTCTAACTTCTTATTAAAATCTTGTGGGTGAAAGAGTGGGTAAACATGAGAAGCAACTCACAAAAAAAAAGCCCAAATTAAAAAAGAAAATCACAAAAGTCAAATTATATTCTTCAGCAATATAGTAATTATCTATAGGGTCCCTGGGTCCATCTTTCACTTCCCTTTACCAATTTGAGTATATCCACTTGTCCTGTATCACCATGACCCAAACCCTGGCCTTGCAAGGATGTCACCTTAGACATAGGACTATCTCTCTTCTTTGCGGCGTGTAACTGAGCACTCACTGTCCAACAAACCCGAACACAGCAATTATTTAGGAATAACTGCTCTTACCCTCAGCTCTAAGCAAACTGAATCACTGGCAGACAAACCACAAAACCGCTATTAGTTATCACTATTATTATCTGTTAATCATTAACTACAGCTAGGTCTTAGCTCAGATGTTTTCTACTGAAAACACCGACAGCTTGCCGGTCCAAGCAGCCCAGCCCAGAAATACCTACAAACCCTGGTTTGTCAGGCTGTTTCTACAAGGGTACTTCATGTAGCATTCTTCCATTTCTGTTATAAATCAATAGTAAAACTTATTTTGTTGCTAGCTAAATGACAGGAGTAACCTTTTTGCACTCCTGAGAATCTTGAAGAAAAGGAACCCGACAGTTTTGTCAATTTGCCAACTCTCCCTTCAGCAAACTTCCTTTTACATAATGCTAAATTCTTGCCTGATTCAGGAGGAATTAAATTACTTTATTTACCAAACTCCAAACCAATATTTTCTCCATACTCTTAAGCATTTTAAATGCTCCCTCTGATTGCCTACTTGAAAACAAACAAACAAAGGAAAAACCCCAGAAAGGCTTTCTGATGCGGGGAAAGGAAATACCACATCAGTGGCTCTTAAGTAACAGCTTATGCACAGGTTCTTAATCCAAATTCAGTGAAAGATGGCCTTACTCGCTTTTAATAGCGGGTGAACTTCAAATTACCTGACTTTCTTTTGAGTCTATAGAATTCATAAGTAGCAACTTGCTACTCCACTGCCCATAGAATCATAGAATCATAGAATCATAGAATTGTTCCGGTTGGAAGAGACCTCCAAGATCATCGGGTCCAACCATTAACCTATCACTACCAAGTCCCCCACTAAATCATATCCCTTAGGGCCTCGTCTAAACGCCTTTTGAATACCTCCAGGGATGGTGACTCCACCACCTCCCTGGGCAGCCTGTTCCAATGCCCGACAACCCTTTCAGTGAAGAAATTTTTACGAATATCCAATCTGAACCTCCCCTGGCGCAACTTGAGGCCATTTCCTCTTGTTCTGATGATCCCACATCTATTAACATTTGTATGTATCCAGCCTCCCAGTCCAGGTGTTACGGGAATTTTCATAATGTCCCACCCAAAGTTAATGGGGTGGCTCCAGCCCTTTTACCTTCCTTCCCCCCCCCAGAGCCCTCACTTAAATTCACCAAGCAAGGACTCCTAGATAAAGCCACAATCTTAACTAAACTGTCATCTATCTTCAAAACGCCATCAGAACCCTTCCCTTAGTATTGTAGCTGAGCCTATTATGCTAAGATAAATGGGCCTTTGAAAATAATTGGAAACTGGACCCAGCTGAAGTACACGTTTGGAGTGTGCTTCGGCTATTGATCCAGTATTTTTGGACAGTGTTCAAAGGTACGTGGCCGTTACTCCGTATGACACTGCATATCTGTCTGGCTCAGAACCTTAAGATTCTTTGGGCAAATTTTCTGATAATACAGCTGATTCTATCTGTAGAGCTCTAAATCAAACCCGAACACGATAGGGGGCTGCCTTGCATAAGGGATTTTTCTTAGATTTTGTTCAATCCAGTCCCGCAGGAAAGACTGTAGCGAAGCTACTAACATAAACAAGAATTTTAAAGAATGCAAGCTCATAGCCTAAATGGATAGCAGGTAAATGAGCTGATCAGCTGCAGAGCAGCAGTAAATAGAACAAGTGGATATTTATTCTAGAGTAAGAAATGAATACATAGATCTGTTTTATTGTAATGGTCTAGCTAACAAGAGTGAGACAGGAATACCAAAAAAAATAAAGCAGCCCTAGAGTTAGAAGAAGTCCGAATTTTCATCCAAATAACAAACATCATGGTTAAAACTCACTCTATTCAACAAAAATAGCTACCACAAAAGGGCCCTCTATTAGCATGAGCTAAGTATATGTAAATGGTATTTACTTCACTGAGAGCAGCATATGCTCAGCACCTCAGAGGCTTCATTCCAATACAATGGTGCAACTGATTATGAAGCAAATCTACATTACATTAAACAAACTAAGGCAAGAAACAGAAAATTATTTTGAAGTACTTTTGGTCTGCGATTTTATTAAAGGAAGTTGTTTACTCTTAGAGGGGAGTTAGAAATTGAATATTCAAATTTAAAATTACAGAAACATATATCTGTTTATGGACCAAGGTGGAAGAGCCTTTTATTAGGAACAAGGATATCATCTGCACAGGTTAGAAATTTTTTTTAGCTGTTTTGGATTTTTTAAATACTAATTCCTTTTTGCTTTTATCTAACTTCCTCCTCACCCCTTTTCTTTACTTTCTTCCCTATAATCTTCTTCATGTTTAGAAGGCTCCTGACTGGAGAACAGGTATCACATACCTTTTCCTGATTTTACTTTTCAAAACTCAACTGGAATCAGGAATTAAGAGTCTCACGTTGCAACATAAAGGGCCAAGTCAACAGAGAATCTAAACTGGCCTTGCTCCGTTGGGACTAATGAGGTTAGGCTGACGTATGCTAACTCTCAATTCCCAGATCTTACTTATCTGGTGAAAATAATTTTGCTACCTGCATGCCAGGAATTTGATGGGAAAGATCAAAGGAAAGAAAGAGCTGGGGGAAAAGGAATGGAAGAAAGAAAGGGAAAACCAACAGTGGGTTCTTTCCTTTACTGAAATAATTTACGCTTCAGGAGTCTGACATTTTCTTACTTTTTGATCTGTTTTTCTATCTGCAGCAAAGTCAATGATGCCAAAAAGAACCCCTTCATATGCTATGCTAGTATCATATCAATCTATAGAGGAAAAAGCAAACAAGATCAGCTTTATGCTTATTTTCAGAGATAAACCATACTGAACTACTGGATCTTGTGGGAAAAAAAGAAATAGAAGTTTCACCAGAAGATATATAGCACATTATATGTTATGTACACAGTGTTTTTGAAGTTGTTGCAACACATTTTTCTCTACCAGGACTATAAGAACTGTGGGGTGGCTTTCATCTGTCTTTTAGGTTTTAATTGGTTTTATGTCTCTTTCCTTTTTACATAAATATATATATGCCCACACATAGATTCACACATACATATGCATACATTTATTTCATTTATAAATATTGATTAATATTCTCAATAATGCAAAAATTCAAGCAGAGATTGCACTCCCCGTAATAGTTCTGAATCATAACTCATCTTTTGGATCAACCTGAATTATATTGTCTTTCTTTGTAAACACAGTAGTAAATGATTATATTGTAATAATCATCCCGGTGCTTCATATTTACATCAAAACACTTAAATATAGTGCATTCATGTAAACTTACTTCTGTAGTCATAGGTTGGGAAGCTGGAATTCTGGATTTCTATTGTATGTCTAACATTGTACTGTATGCAAGTTGCCAAATAATGGTATTTCATTTTAATGTAAATAAAATACTGTTTATTTGTAATCGGCTATCCAAGAGAAAATGAAGAAGAAGATGGAAGCAGAAGCAGCAAGTAGACAAGCAGATGTAGATGTGCACTTGGATACCAGATCTCTGGATAGCAAAGGAGCATACAGTACCCAGCACTTTGAAGATAAACAGCTTGGAAAACACTATCAGGAAAGCACTGCACTAACGGTGTTAGACCAGAGAACAAGATAATGCCCTCAAAAAGGGATGCACAGGAGTTCAGCTCCCTATATCACCTCCTGTTCAGAGTAACAGCAGAAGCAGCAAGCTGGGCAATCTTAAACTTCTCTGTATGTCAGTACTACCGAGTCTTTGGAACAGACTCAAATCATTTCTGTGGCTGAAGCTAGTTTTGCCTTTGTTTGCGACTGACTGTACAAACCCAACCCAACAGAAACACAATGGTGATGAAGCCCGGTAAGCAGCAGATGCTAACAATGCCAGACTGGAAATGATGAAGTCAAGCGGTTCGGCCACTTAGATTTCACAACGGATGGTGATGTTCCGATAACGAATAGATGCTAGAGATTCACAATGGCTTACTCAGCATCCACATACACTGAATAAAGAGACTTGAAAAAGAAACACACACAACCACAAAAGCCAAGCTGGCAGAAGCACTGATTTTGGTAGTTGTTATAGATAGATGAATATGACAACTCAATGGGTATGAAAAGCTGGACCCAGATGGCAGTAGGTAAGAAAAGATCATAGCATTTATTATGCAGCATAGCTGTCAGCGATACAAGGACAGATCACTCCATTAGTATCAGGAAAATGGAAGAGGATCTTTTCATTGCTGTGGGAAGATCAAGGTATTAAAATTACATATGTACATATGTCAAGAAGTGAAGACCAATTGCAGGACAGACACAGGAACGTTTAAGCAGCTTCTTTTAGGATTGCATATATGACTTCAGAATGTTTGATCCAAGAAAGCCTGGCAAATGTTTAAGACCTTCTATAGTGCTTTGCAAAAAATCAAAACGTTATGTAGTTGAGAACATTTGCTCTGACTTCTGATACGTTTGAGGAAGGCCAGTGATTTCACTGGAGAATCTTATGGATGAAATGAAGGGCACAAGTTAGTTGTCCTAACAATCTTCGTACTTGATTGGGCTGAAACAATGAAAGGGTGCTTTTTCAAAATCTCATTTGAAAACAATCTTTTTTGAAGCATTTTGGGTCTCACAAATCACCATCATTTTGAAAACACACTCAGGAGAGTGAGAAATATTTACATACATATGGTCTGTATTTGAGTTAGAAGACAACAAATGTGTCTTGGGGCTAATACTGGGGTGGTTAGTTAAAAGAGCAATACCAGAAAATCATGAAGAGCAGCAATTGCTACTGCTTGGTTCTAGTAATCTCCCAGAGGCACAGAGTCCAACATTAGGAGAAGGAAAGAAAAAATAGTTTAAAAATGTAGAAAACTCAATGTTTATGGTATTACTACTGCTGCACACTCCTGTCTTTATCTCTAAAAAATATTGTGTGTAAAAAGTTTGCAGCATTCATTGAAAATAACTGAAATAACTGGACGGGAATTAGAGTATATAATCATTGTGCTTGCCAATAGTATTTGAAAACAGCACGTGCATCAAAAGTTAACGTATTTTGCCGGCCTTCCAGAGTTTTTGCTAAACCTAGTGTGCATTGGAACCTGAGTGAATGAAATCCCATTAGTCATCACCATCTTAACAATATGCACTTCATACGGAGCTGGCTTCTGCACAGAGGAAGCAAATTACCAGTACTAACAAAGGAAAGAAGATTTATAATGAGCAAATATACAAAAGCTCCAAATAATTACAATATTCACAGCTTGGCAATGACTTTCTAGGCTATGAAATTACTTTTCTTTTGGAATAATGAAGATTTTACAAGGTTAGTATAAACAAAGGGTAATTGGACAATCAAATTGCTCTGTGCAAGTTATTGTAAGGTCTGGAATAATGGTGATAACATTTTAAAAAGCTTGCTTATGAATCACTGCATTTTTGTTTTCTACATTATTGCCATCAAAAATGCTCTCTTTCAAGCGCTACATGGGAAACATAAACGGCTAAATACAAATACCAGCTTACCCCTGATACAATAAGTTCTCCTCCCAGGTTCTGAACTTCTGCCTTCACTTTGCTGCAGATATTGAGCTGGTGGCAGTAGAGGGCAATGCGCTGCAGGTAGGCTAGCAGGTCCTGCTTGCAGGCTGAGTCGGGGCACTACAGACGAAAGAAATATTTGATTAGATGTAGCTGAGTTTATATAGAATCATAGAATCATAGAATTGTTCTGGTTGGAAGGGACCTCCAAGATCATCGGGTCCAACCATTAACCCAGCATTACCAAGGCCACCACTAAATCATATCCCTTAGGGCCTCATCTAAACATCTTTTGAATACGTCCAGGGATGGTGACTCCACCACCTCCCTGGGCAGCCTGTTCCAATGCCCGACAACCCTTTCGGGGAAGACATTCTTACGAATGTCCAATCTGAACCTCCCCTGGCGCACCTTGAGGCCATTTCCTCTTGTTCTGTCATCTGTTACTAAGGAGAAGAGACTGACCCCCATCTCTCTACAACCTCCTTTCAGGTAGTTGTAGAGAGCGATAAGGTCTCCCCTCAGCCTCCTTTTCTCCAGGATAAACACTCCCAGTTCCCTCAGCCGCTCCTCACAGCACTTGTGCTCCAGACCCTTCCCCAGCTCCGTTGCCCGTCTCTGGACACGCTCCAGCACTTCTATATGATCATGGAGAGGTAATCAGAGGAGACAGTAGCAATGTGTATGTATTAGGTGGATCCATTTCACTTCGTCTTGACATGGGAAAGTGATGAAATGTGAAAATTCAAACTGTATCTTTCATTTAACTCAAGACTTACGAATTGCACCCTGAAGATGCACAATACCTTTTTGTAAGAAGAAGAAACCTCTCTGTCATCCACTAATGAAAGACAATGAAAATAATATGACTGCTACGTTTGTGGGGGAGGTTCACTTATGATATCAGATTGTACACAACAGGAGCATCTACTGAGCAGTCAAAAGACCAAGTTTGACCTGAAACTCCAGGTTGCCTGCTGGGTGTCCAGGTTAAGATACAACATACACCAGTTAAAGTCCAGATAAACCTGGTTCTAACTGATTACATCCACTCTAATGCCAACTCTTGACTGTCTTGCCAGCTTCCCTGGCATTTATGCAGACTTTCAGAGGACACAGCTCTGCTTCAGACTTGGCAGAAGCCCGGCCCCTTACTGACACGCTGAGAACTCAAGAGGCAGAGGTGAAGGTGCTTGGGTTTGGTATTGACAGATTTGGCAAGCTTATTGTTAATGCATAAATACCTTAATCTGTGCCAGAAGGAAATTATGTACTAAAGTGCAAGTGGCATATTACAGAGTCTCTCAGGAGGTGACATCAGTCTTGCAGCCCTTCTCAAGAACACAATGAGGTAAGTTGGTCCCTCTGCATGCCTAAGGGATACCTCTTCATACTAGAGGGAAGGCTGTCTCCAGTCCTGCACCATTTTGAACGCTGTGCATCTCAAATGTGTTTTGATACAAATTGCATTAGGTCAAACGTGGCAGACTCAGTGAAGGTTTTAAAATCAATATAACTAGAAAAGGCCCAAGTACAATTTATTCATAGTCTTTGGGACTCTTAATAGAAACTGCATCATCCTCCACAATATCAACAGCATAATAAACAACACTCTTGTCGTTAATATTCAATATCATGCCTCAAGAGAACAGACCTCAGTAATTTATTCTGATGAACCATTGCTAAAAGGGTCCATTGCCAGCAGCATGTCTCCCATAAATACTCTTTGGGGCTATCCAACAAAGTCTGACTGACAACGTTCTTCGAACGTATAGCTTGGGGAGCAAAGATTTAGAGACTTCTGAATATGTCTTTTTAGCATCTTGCAAAGTTTACGCTCAATTTTTGTAAAATATTATCAGAGGACTTCAACAAAAACTGATAGAATTGAACACACACAAGTCAACAGCATCACAACCTCTGCCTTGAGATGACTGCTCGAGCCCCAACAGCTAATGCTGGCAAGGAATAGGTTTGCAGTGAAGTAGTTGCATATACTGTCATCTATAACCCCCAAAGCAGTCACTTTGCTTTTTTCTCTCCCTTTAAAACTAACAATAAACAAAGCTGGAGGTTCACTGTGGCTGTTAGGTTTAATCTGCTCTACACTTACGACAATGCTATAATGCCTCTCTTTCTCAGACAGTTGCCACATCTTTCAGGCGTGAATCCCTAAGAGACCTCTTCTCCCTACCGGTGACAATTTAGTATAGAAATATTTACCCTACTCTTGAAGTCTATGAACTGAAAGAAATGAACTTTAAAGCAATACTTCTCGAGAGCTGACAAGGCTTTAAATACAAGTACCTTGGAGCGAATGAAAATGTAAGATCTCTCTCATTGGAACAGTAATTAAAAATGCAACTGTCCATAAAAAGTTTATATTGCATGAGTGTCTCCAAAGTTCTGTAAAATATCATTAAAGTGCAAGCATTAAAACAAACACTTCATTCTCATAGTGATTTTACTGTTTGTTATTAAAGTGTGCCTGCTACAGTGTTCTGAAATTTAAAATGTGACTCAAGCCATTGCACTCTAAGCTTAGCAAGTCCCTTCGTGTTTCTTTCTTTAAAATATTCCACCTCTGCAAATATTGTAGACTAAGAATTTCATCAGCTGACAGATGGATTTCTTCTTTCTTATGCTAAAATGAACAGATGCTACATTTGAAAGATTGGAATGGGTTAACTACAGGAAAAATGCTTGTGGATAATGAAGAAAACCTAAACCCCAAATTTCTGAGGTTATAGGAAAATGGGCAGCTTCAGGCTTCTTGCCACTCTGGCCCATATTCCCTGGCAGGATGTGTTACACACTAGTACGTGCTTACTTGAAGAAGAAAAAGAAACAGTTATTTTGAAGACAAAAACTAGAGGTAAGGAAGATATCAGTTCCCACTTCCAGCAAAATTGTGCCTGATGACAACGAAAAGAAAGAAACTATAGGATGTTTACAAGGGAAAAAGTAGTCAGATTTAACCTGTCTAAATATAAAATTAGCCACCTAGAACCTGGGTTTGAAATTTGGCTCTTGACTTTTAGTATGATGCTTCCACTTGCTCTCCAGACGGATAGATAATCCAATCTGAAAGAAAGGGGCCGAATATAGCAAGTTCATCTTTCCATTCGTGACATGAATTTGGCAACTGGACTGCGGTGACAGACCCTGGAACACGGAGCAGGGGGCTGTACGGTGAAAGCACAATACCCTGATGCAAAGCACAAGAAAGGGAGTCAGGGAATCTTGAAAAAGAGAAGTGTGATATCAAGGGAAACTGCTGGAAGAAAGAGCTGAAAAGAATATAAGGATTCCTAGGCATATGGCAAGGGTAACAGAGCATCCAAGTTTCTACTGCTTTCATGACAGCAAATATATCAGTCGAATTCTAATACAACCATCTGGGTCCAGAAGTGTGGCTGTGGAACAATTCAGGCATGTCTGAGTGAGAGAGACTCACTCAGGAATTCCCTGTACTGCAAAATCCAAGCTGATTGCCGTAGAAAAAACAACTTCTATTCAATGGGTCGGTCAGTATCCAGGCAGGGACTTCCAACCGGTAATTTTCTGGCACGTAAAGATAACCTTTTCCTGCGAAAGGCAACTCATGGAGAGAGGTTACATTATATTTCTGCTCATTTTTGTCGTTACCTGATCAGCTACTGCCCGTGCCAATTTGTCCATCCTCGACCCTGCCTCTGCAATCTTCTTGGCCGCATTAATGACATCTGATGTGTTCTTCAGGGGGCCTTTACCCCTGTGAAATACAAGCACACACAATCTAAATAAATCATGGAAGGGAACAGTTTTAGTGACCCTGTTTAGTGTTTGATTTTAAAATAGTAACGTGAATGACTTCTTAAATTATTACAACGTCACTTTTTAACTACTTTATACTACAGCTTGATTAAGAAATCGGTCTGCTATATTTCCTCTCTCTTACAAAATGCCTCGCTAGCAATTTAGTCTGATGGCGCCTTCAAGCACATGAACTATACTTAATAGTATACGCATTTTTAAGTGCTCATTAAGCCAATATTCTTTCTGGAATACACAACTATTTCAAAATTACGTTATTCCCAAGCCAGTGTTAAGCCTGTCATGTCTAGAGCAAGAACGCCACATTTTAGAAAACCTTTTTTGGTAGATTTTTGACAGAAAACAAAGATATTTGAAGTATAATCCTTATGTTACAGTTAAATGTTACGCTTAAAACATGTATAATTAGCTTTAAGACTGATCTTTCACTATACTCTTAAGATGATGCACAAAAGTCTGATTTTAGTCATTAAAGTTACCAAAATGTATATAGACAGAAAGTAAAAAGTCACTGCAGCCTTTTCTGAGTTTGCTTCAGACAATAATAAATTTGCTGCTGCTCCTGAGAAGGGCTCAGTCGGAAGTGAGCTGATTTTCCTTTTTTTTTTTTCTTTTTTTATACTATGTGGAGAAATATACCTTCAGACAAGACTGATGGAAATCATAATATGATGCAATTTAGGGTTTTTTTAAACTAAAACTGAAGGTATTTTTTCTAAGGACAACATAGTATTATTTTTTGCTTTTTTTTTCATCTATAATGCCAAGAATAACATACTGAAACATATTTCCATTTTTATCTTCTTTCCATACCTTCATTTCCACCTTAAGTGGATATTGAAATACAAGTATCCCACTTTTGCTGAACTTAAACTGTAGCAGAAATCCTTCACAGTGACCTCGTATGCGTCTACATTAATTACATCAGCGGATCTGACTGTCACAAACTCCATGCATTTGAAAAATTATTCTATTTTAACGCTGCTGAGGTTACAGTCAACCAAAAAGGTGTGAAAAGCTTTGTTCTGTTTTAATGGAAGATATTAAACGAGTTTTTATTGAATCTGATGTAGACAGAGGTGGACTTTTTTTTTTTTTTTTTAATTTACTTCAAATGTGACAGTAGTTTTCTCTCATTCTCATATTAGTTCTGTTCTTTTGATGGTAGAAAATGTAATTACAAAACTTTGAATTTGATGCTCTACGTATCAAACGTTGTCTGGGAGGTTGCAGAAAGTGTTCCTATTCTGGGCTCTTGCTTTAGAACATTATTTCTCCTTCCATGACATGATGGCACTGTTCGGACAGTTTTTCACTCCGGTTTTGGGCAGAAGGATCAGAGACCCAAAGACAATACAAATACAAAAGTCATTAAGATTCCTCTAAAATATCACCCTTCACAGGAGGTTCTACGCTGTCATTTGGCACACAGGAGTGGTGAGCCTACTGCAAAAAGAATAGTTGTAAGAGCACAAACTGAGAGGAAAAAACAATAAGCTGAGAGAATAATTACTTGGAAAGAAGTATAGTAGTAATCGATTAAAGTAAGCAAACTTTTTATATGCATAATTAAATTTAAAATGGATAAAAATGTTTGCTATTGCCTATTACCAATTAACTATGCAAGTGCAAACAGTCAAGTTATTTGCAAATTAATGGTATTTATACACCGCCACACTCCCCCATCCATCCATCCATCCATCTATCTATAAGGTATGTGCGAACACTATATTGTCAATGCAGAGACTATCTCCTCCGAAATGGGTTGAAGGCTCCAGACACAAGGCATGTGATCAGCCGGAGATTAAGAAATCTATTTAGGCACCTCAGTGAGATGAATAAATGGATGTCTTATTTTAATTCTGAAGAAAAACATGAAGATTTTTGTCCAGTTTTGTCTAATCACATTTTGATAAATACCATTTAAACTTTTGAACTCCCATTAAAAATAAACACTGAAAAACCTTTGATTTATTATGGTGCTTTGTAATTCAAAGAATCTTGTAAAATGTTCTCCTGGTGTGATTAACCATATGACTATATATAAACAAAATAATATATGATATCATTAATGAATGGCCTTCTGAAGTTTTGCAAGTAGAACAGAACAGGACATCAATAGAAAAAAGAAACGAAAGCAAAAAAAAATCATTACTGACAGGCTCCAATAAAGTATTAGATCAAAACAGTTTAATTTCATTTGGGATTTTTTTGGAAAGAAGTTCAGTGTTCAAAATGATATAAATAGTTTTGCCATTATTTTTGATTGACACAAATTGTGTTGAAATGTTGAAAGTTCAGAGAGGCACATGCATTTAGATGGGTACTAAACGAAATGTCAGTTGAGTGTCGGTAAGGTCACAGACTATCTTTGCTGCTGAAATTCAAGATGATCTGCAAATAAAACAGATTCGCAAATAGGACAAAAACTGCATTTGATTAATCCCATTTGGAGAAATATCCAGAGCAGTCGTGTAGAGAACTGTACAACCATCCCGTTACGCGTGACGTGTGTTACCTGGCTTCGCATCCCCCAAAACACAGCACGTCACCTCAGTAGGCTATAAATTGCAACGAAAAGGAAAGATGTGGGATGTCTGAAGAAGTCCTCAGCACAGGTTCTTTTGACCTTACCTAGTGAAGTCTGTCATTTCCATCATAATCATGCACATCTGCTTTGCCAACACAATGATGTCATTCCCACTGTCGTCCCACTTGGCCACCTCCGCATCCAGTTTGCTCTTTTCTTGGTGGAATATCTCCACCTGCTCGGCAATCTTAGCCTTCTCCTCCTGGGGAAGCTGAGCCATGATAGCCTGGAGAAAAAACGGGAGAAGGTGGGCATGAAAAAAGGAAGCTAGAAACTTTGTACATCTCCCGTGGTCCAAACTGCGTGGCCAACTTCTAGTTTCTTTTTATGGGAGCTGAAGATGCCAAGCAAAATCCAGTAGACATTTGATTTCTGTTAGGACAGGTGAAAACAAATTCACAGGATGCTTATAGCTCTTCTTATACCTTTGAGAATTTAAAAATTATATATGTGATGCCATAATACACAGACTATTCACCAGTCGATGCAGGAAGATTAAAGAAAATTCCTGTTCAATTTTAACTTTTAGGAAGAACAAAATGAATTACTTCTATGGGAAAAGACAGACTGAACCGCCAGTATCTCCCCCAGTCTCATTCTCTGTTAGAAAAAGAGGGTTTCTGCTTAACCCAACATTAAAATAAGCTATGACATGCAAGATAATACATTTGAAGTGAATTGTAATGAATGTACCTTTCAATAATATTTAGTGGTCTAATTGTCTCTTGGAAGAGATGCAAAAAGGCACGACACAGGTTGATACTAATCTGCCTCGACATTATCAACAAAGCAGAAAGTTCCTCACCCTCCCCCAAAAAGAAAAAGAAAATCCTACAAAATTATAATAATTACTTTTGAAGATCAAATGGACACTTCCAATAATGATTTCCAAGTTGAGCTACTGTTTGGCTTTAGGGGTTCTGAAGACCACATTATGCCTTTAATGGGGTGTGACACATATTTAAGTGTCATTACATTTTTTCTTGTTTATGTCACTTTCAATCAGCTGAAGTCTTTCTCCACATATTCTTAAAACGCTCTTGGCTTTTAAAAATTCACAATTGACCTTTTCCAAAACCGAAATTAAAAAAGGTTATAAACAGTAGATCAGAAAATGAGAAATTTGCAAGTTAATCAAATTAAAATTCAACACATGAGTTTTAATTAGGCCTTATCAATGTAACTCAGCAGTTTCAAATGTTAGCATATTAGTCTTCCCACAGAAAAATGCAGTGTAAGTCACGCTAATAAATAAATATATAAAATACATATAAAACACCAGAACAGATGAATTAACTGAAATTAAGAGAATGTGATAGGAGTAGTAAAATTTGGAAAGCCGATCGGCGTGTCTTGCGTGTGGTTTCTCCCTGTGGGCAGCTTCACCTGCACACCCCTTAAGCTGGTACACAGTGTTTTAACATTTCTATTCCAGCTGCTGATGCGTTTTCAAAGAACCTATATCCTATAGCAACTGCAGCTCATATATTCAAGTTTTATTTCTATTAAGACCAAAACCAGTCTTTTTACTGAAATACTAATAGCTTTATGGAGAAAGCATATTAAACAAATCCATGACATTCCACAAATAAAAAATCCAGCTTTTCTACAGAAAAGGTTCAAATGAGACACTATTCTGCTTAGCAGACTCATTTCAATGAGTCACTCAGGACCGTGGACTGGGCAGCTTCTGCTTAGCATGTTTTCATTTTAGGGTTTCATCGTTTGTTGCTTCTTGTGACGTATTGCATTCTACATTATTCAGGAATGGGACTGTCTTCATAATATATTATGTTTATACAGTGTGTAGCTGATCAAAGCAGAAGGTTTTAAGTGCAGCAGTGATAATAACCGCAATAAATGTAATAGAATTTAAGACTCCTAAGTCCCTAGGTGAACTAGATTCTTAGTTAAAAATATTACTGCAGTCTTCACTCGGTTTTCAGATTGAGAAAGGATGGTATGTTACCCAATCCTAGATGTGACCGAAAAAAATAAAAAGGACTGGGAAATAACTATATTGTATCTCAGTACTTTTGTACCTGAGACATACTTTAGTAGTCAATTCTTTGAATATATCAAACAGGACTTTATGCTCTTTAAAGTACAAAAATCCCCAAAAGATAGTCAACTGCATCCAGAACATAGTTCTGTCATCGTTCTCAGGGTATGCACCCAGGAATCATTCTGCAGTTCTCCTGACTGTGTGGTTTTCGGTGCCAGTTCCTCGTCACCCAGCTCTCCGGGACGGGACCTACAATCCATCTGCTCTTCATCTAGGTGATAATGATATACATGATATGTCCCTGATGCACAAGGACAACATTTTTTGTCCTTGGGATTAGTGATAGAACCCCAGCTTTTCTGATACGTGGTATGGTTTATTTACCGTCTGTATTCAATATTCAAGGAAGCGCATTTAAGAAAAAAAGAAACTTCTGCCCATTCCACTGTATCTATGTCTCACATTCCTCCCATACTTCTAAGTAAGCTTCATTTAGGTTTGCATCACTCTGCTGTTTCTTTTCAGGGTGTAAAATGTTTGTGTCAAGCCCTAACACACTGTGAGCCTGCCTAAAGCAGCTGAAAACTCCTCCTTCCTCATCCTCTAAATCAATCTTGCAAAGCATCATTGCCTTTTGGTCTTCAGGTTCTCAGCCCTACAAATCCTCTTCCAGAATGCAAGGTAAGAAGTCACGGTGCCATTTACCAGCTTTTGCTACAGCGTTTGAGTGTGTGCGGGGAGGATGCTTCTCATTTACTCCATTACTTCACCTCTAGCACTTATCAGAAGAAACCGCAGCCATGAAAATCATTTGGGTAATTCCCAGCTCCCCAGTGGTTCTCTGCTGGAAAATTTTAAGGCTTTTTTTTTTTGAACTCTCTTTCCAGTCAAATATATTTTAATGATGTCATTTTCCCCAAAATTATATTCTGATGTTTGGGGTTTTTTTTTATAATCTGAGCTGAGGAGTCTATTTAGTAAAAGGTGAACATTCACCAGAGAGTGGCATAATCCTGAGTGTTAACAAACTTCACTTCTCCAGCACCTGTGACCCCTGAAGCACTCATCAGCTTAATTTGCAATCCCCACGCACAAGCTGAGGTCGCAAATCACAATGACTCCAGTTTATCATGATGTAATTACCCTGGTAAAATTACATTGACCCAGTAACAAATGCCTTCAATTACAATTAAATTACAGGGACTACACCGTAGCTTAAACAGATCTTCTTGACAGGTCTGCACACTGGGAAACATGACTAATGTAAGATTTCTCTGGATACAGCACATGGTGCCCTGATGGGATTTAATTTTTTTTTTTTAATTTGCTGACTACTCCCACGGTTTCAGCACATTCCAAACCTCCAAGGCCTTCTCCTACAGCACTAGCTGGAGCAAATGGTTGATACAAGGCATCACGCAAGCCTAAGGAAGATCATTCAATAACATCAGTGCTTTTCGAATAGGTGAGCCACAAAAAAACTTTAAACACCTAGGTTAACTTACTCCCATCCTTTCTTAGGTGACCCTGAAGATTTGAAATCACTGCATTTGCTTTCCAAGGCACAGCTTTTCAGCTGTAGCTACAGAGACCCTTAATGTAGTACGTGGGGTTTATACTCACCCTTGCACTCTGGCCAGCAATAAGCTGGTCATCTTCAGTCTGAACACTTGTTCGGCTACGAACGTCATAATCTTCCTGCTCAAAGTCTGAATCATCCTCGAGCTCTTCAGGGGTCTAGAGAGAGACAGGGAGAGAAAGCAAAAGAGAGGAGATGACAAGCTTACAAAGGACACAAAGTCCCATGTACAGTAAGCTCTTATTTCATCGACTACCTGCCCAGGAAATGCTGTTTCTCTTTCTTTTTAAATTAACTTGTCTGCCCAAGGAGTCAAGAACTGAAATTGAATTCTCTTAAAAATTAAGTTGTTTCAAGTCTAGTTTTCTTTACAAATGGCATTTATCATTACCTTGCTGCAACTTTTCTTAACTCTGTTAACATGATGAATGCAGTTCCAGGAACAAATATCTTTTGAAAACACTAACAACCGGAATGTAGTATTTCAAAATAATGTTATTTCATATCTAAATGGACATTAATACTATTATATTACTGGAATCTCCATGTCATTTTCAAAAGAGAAAGTAAATACCCTGGGAAAAATAACTAATATCCTGGAAGAAAAAGTCATCAAAGCAAGTAAGAGATTTCCCCTTGAAAGAAAACTTAAATGATGTCAAATGGGTTTGAAACAAATGTAAAGTTTATAATCTGCTTTATCTTGTTGGTTCACATGGTTCTTGTCAGATACAGAGCTTTGGAATTTGCCTCCCCCCCTAAACTGAAACCACATTATCTCCATTGCTGGTGCTACGAATGGAGTGAGGTTCTCTGGGCAGACTGATTAAATCTAGTTACATATGTGCTGTCTTCAGGTTGTTTAAAATATTGGAAGGAGGGACAAAAAAAGATAACTGATGGATCTGTTTATTTGATATTTTCACCTTCTAGCAAGAAAATAGGGGCAAAAAAAATTTCCTTATGTATGTATGGAGAGACAAAGAGTCTACTTTAAATCACTAGTTAGTACTATATTTAATATAGACGGTGCAAAACCAGAAATAGGCTTTAGAAGGAAGATTATATTCCATTTTGTGCTCGAATAGCAACGAGTACAACAATCTGGCCACGAGTAACTTCTGTAGGTACAATACATGATATTGGTAATAGAAAAAGAAGCTCACAGTAACTGTGCAGAGAAATCCTCACCTTAGTGGATACCCATATGCCTCCGTGTTAACCTAGAGGGCCAACCACTACAGAACAAATCATCCTTACTGGCATTTCATGCTTGGAGGCAACGTCAAGTTTGCTAGCAGAGGTGCTAATCATTGCCAGTTGTCATTACAGCTCTGTCTTGAAGATGCTCAGTCACTAGGAACTGGTCCAAACCCTCTAACATAACGTAGAGACGTCTTTTGGCGATATTTATATTACAGCCTGGTTTCCAACACGAAGTGCACATCGCTGTTTGTAACGGAAACTCGGCTGCTTTGCTAGCTACATGCTGAAGTGCACATGATGGGGAGAGCAATACACAGCCATCTTCATTTGGCTTAAAGAGTACGAATTAAATACATGTTTTGCTGCTGAGCGCTGGAGGAAAAAATAACCACGTATGACGGTATGGTAATGAAACTCAGGCTGCATCTCTGAAGAGATGCATGTACAAATAATGTATGTAACAGGATAGACGGGAGATGAATTTTAGGTGAAAAAATGAATTTGTCTTTTCTCTTCTGCCACAGGAAAAAAAAAAGAAAGATTGGTACCCATCATCATAATGTCCAATGGTCTTGCTTTCCAGTCGCCTTTAATCACTTTATTCTCTCTGCTCAGCCGCCTGAGGGCAGGATGTGACTTTAAAATCTGCCATAAGCAAACCAGCTACTAAGAGAATCATACAACTCCCTGAGCGAAAGAGAGCCTTTCCTATCATAAGGCTCAGCTTTTCATCTGCCTAGGCTTTACTGCGAAGAATAGGAACACTGTGGAGAGTTTCAACCCCTTCTTCATAAACCAGCTGGCTCCTCCCCATCCTCCAAGTCCATCCAACTAGCCAGTTGCACTGGATATTGTAAAACCGGCATCCTTTCCCCCCTCACATATACTCTTCTTAGTTTCTTCTGTCACCACTCTTATAGATAAGACGATAAAAGATACTATACAGCCCTTTCCCAGGCTTTCATACTCAGAGTTGCAGTAAAGTAAGGGCATAATATTCGAAATATTACACCTCAACGCTGTAACCAGTAAGGACATGAGGAGTCCTCTTGAAGAGCTAAAATATTCTGAAAATTCTGTGTTTCAGGGATTTATTCTTAAAGAGACATTCAGAAAAATATGTATTGCTGTTACTGCCTGACATTCATAATCTTAAAGTTCGTGGTGTTGAAAAGACTGAAACTTAATGGATATAGTTTTTGAACTTGGAGAAAATGTAGTGCAAACCAAACGGCCAAGTTAATGCAACTGTTAATGATATACTACAAGCACAAGAAATCTCAGTATTTCCCCTCTGTACAGGTGCGATCTAATTCAAAACTAACTTTCAGATTCACTCACTGAAGGTTTTCAAGTGTGGAGAATTTAACACCCTCATGTTGTTCCAGAAATAGCTACATTTTTCATTCAGATGAAGAACAGTAGTTAACCGTTATCTGTATGCTGCCGTTTCAAACACGTTGAGTGCTTTTCACTCTTGCACCATTGCTTTGTTTTACCTGATCTCTTGGAGATGCAGCCCATGTATAATAGGCTCTCCTATTTGTTTAGACAGAAAGGAGAAAAAAAAAGCAATATTATATTGAAGTACCTTGACTTAAAGATTTTTACTCTTAGCAGGGCCTTCTAAACATACCATAACAACTCTGATTTTTGTGCAGAACTAACAGGACCTTGGTATTTAAAACCTAGTTTCCAAGACGACAAAGTCTGGAACTTAAATTATCCGAGTTGGAAGACAGAAGGACTGAATCAGTCTTGCAGACACCTGAACCTATGGTCACATAGATGTAGGAAACACAGATTTGAGATCGGAGACACCTTCCAAACAAAACTCTGTCAACCACCAGTGGCAGGAAGAGCTAGGGTATTTTTCAAAACTAATAGATTTTGATTTCAACAGAAAAATGGACCATTTTCATAATTTTCAGTCTGTCTGTTCTGTAGCACAGGCTGTAAGACTTCCCAGGACTAATTTTTTTCAAATACAGTGTCTATACTACACATAGAGCATATTCTTCATTCATCTAATTCAGTTAATTCTCCCAGTGAAGAAGAATTTTTCACAATCCCAGACAAATCACCCAGTAAATACAAACTTTCTCTTTTAATTTTCGCTTTATTTCTATTATGAATTTGGTGACTTTCAGCTTCCAGTCATCCAGTCATTGGAATCTTTTTTCTTTTTTTTTTTTTAAAAAATAGCTCTCTGGCTGCTAGACTGAAGATCTTGCTGTAAACAAAATATCTTCCATCAATATAATTTTGTCGTATCTTTTGTAACTGCAGTATAAAAATGTGAGTTATGCATGTATACGTCGTAAAATGGCATATATATGCAGATTTATAAGTGCTATTTGTTTAATATTTCACCAATTCAAATATACGTGATGAGGATAGAAACCCCACTATGCTAATAGTGCTCTACGCACTTAAAAATTGTAAGATGCAATTATAAGAATTTCAGCGCTGTAAACACCAAGTCAAGCTAACCTGGTAACGAGAGGAAAGGCAGGCTGAAAAGATATTCCCCCATTCTTTACAATGAAAATACCCGTCAATTCTAAAAGCTAAGGAGGAAAAAAGTCTTTAAAATATGCTTTTCTATTCAACTCCACGCCGTTCTGTACATTTGTTTTTGTACTAAGGCAGTGGGAGTCTGAGTGACTCAGGTGCTGCAAGAAGCATCTGAGTGGCAAAGACTGAGAACCTCTCCCACAGCAGCTCTTCAGCTGTTTAATGACTTACAGTAAAATCTAACGCTCTAAATTCAACCTGAGAAGCAAAAGGCAGTCAGCGTAGACAATGGACCCCGTAACACCCTTTGGAGATAGGCTATCCAAAAAGATGATGGCATGCTGCACCAAGTCTCGTTTTCCAGGGGATCTGAGATGCGGCAGCACTTTGGATTTCACCACAGCGGCTACCCCATAGGTGATCACGGCTAAGCCTATATAGACAAGTGTGGAAGAGTAGAAGAGGATTCATACATCCAAGCAGTTAGAGTCATAGAATGATGGAATCGTTTTGGTTGGAAGAGACCTCCAAGATCATAAAGTCCAACTGTTAACCTATCACTACCAAGGCCACCACTAAATCATGTCCCTAAGCTCGACATCTACACGTCTTTTAAACACCTCTGGGGATGGGGACTCCACCACTGCCCTGGACAGCCTGTGCCAGGGCCTGACAACCCTTTCGGGGAAGAAATTTTTCTGAGTATCCAATCTAAACCTCCCCTGGTGCGACTTGAGGCCATTTCCTCTCATCCTTAGTTGGTGCTAAGGACCCCACATTTGCACTACCCTCATTTCATTTTTATTCATGCTCGCTGTAGTCTGCTCCCATGGACTGAAAGTCCCTTAATGATAGAACAGAACAGAACAGAATAGAAGTGAATTTAAGATGCTCCTAGAGCACACCTTCCAGGATCACCCCAAAGACTCAAGTTTATGTGCTCTAAGACTACTCTGTAACATGAACTAAAACACAGCGATGGGGAACAACTGGAGATTGGCTCCGAAAGCGCACTCTTGATCCAAACAAATGTAACACTCATGCTAACGCAGATGCAACCAACGGCGAGGTTGCCAGTAGCAAAGGCCACATGTGAAGAGGGAAGATTGGCCTCGGAGATACAAAAGAAAGAGGAAAGGTGCTGTTGTGATTCCGTCTATCTGCAGAGAGGGTTTCTGTCTAATAACTTAATAATTTCATAAGCAGCTATGAAAAAACAAAGTGTAATTTGATCCCTATGCAGTAATAGAAAAGATGTTGGAACTAAGTTATTATTTTCTATCTCATTTTTAGGTTCTATAATTATACTCCTAAATTTATTTATACTACTTCTTAAGTTGTGAAAGAGACTTTTTTCCTTCTATATAGATCATAATAATAGTCCCCAATGCAAAAATGAGTCTCCTTTCTCTTCCAAAGGGACAATAAAATCTCCCCTTTTCAAGGGAAAAGAGAAGAACAGAGATTATCCCCCTTTCCTTCAGCTTACTAAAAGTAATAATACCAAGAAAAATTAATTTAAAAAGCGGCTTTATTTCCTCCATGGAATGAGGGAATCATCTCAGATAAATTCAATCTTTCATGGCATGCACATGAACAATTACTGCCTGAAAATAATTGTTTGTGTCAGATGCTCTAAAAAGTTTGCAAGGTTTCTTTTCTTTTTATAATTCTGTGAGAAGTTTTACAGCCTGAATTAAAGGGGTGCATGAGATTTAATGGATTATTAGATAAAAATATTCTAAAGATTGTCTTTTACAGCTTAATGTTCACCCTTTAATTATACATTCTATTTCAATGTGAGATGTCCGGATGGGAATACTAAAGAGTGTCTCAAACTGAAACTAATTTTGTTTTCTACAGAAAATAAGGTTCTGATTCAGCGAACTCTGGTCTACGTCAGTTTATACATGTGGATTTTCCCAGTTAACTCACCAGGATAATGAGTCCATTTATGTCCTTTAGTTCCCTGCCTGAGTAAGGAGCACTACATTTAGCTCCATAAATAAGTTAAATATCTGAATGCAAAAATACATCTTCCTAACCTGGGCAAGCAGAATTCATTAACTGATATCACACAAAGAGCAGAAAGTGGTAGCGACACAATTGCAAAAGTAACCCGGGATGTTCCTAAGGAGACTGCGAAGTCTGCCTGCTGATCAGCTACTAGTTAATGTAACGGTAAGACAGTAATGAAATAAGTGAATGTGCCTCCAGAATTTAAAACGGTGCTTTGTGCTTAGCAGAAACATCTCGCCCAGTATGGACAGTCTCATGGCAACCTCTCTGGGACAACTCGGATGTACAGGGCGTGCCGGAAGCCGGAACTCTGCGTAGGGGATGGGAAAGCGTGGGTCTACAGCAGATCCCACCTGACGATTGTGTCTCATGAAGCAATTTAAAATGACTCATGAGAGACTATAAAAGACTAAAATGTGCTTAGAAGTGGTTCTTGTCCTAAGAGAAGTTTGGAAACTGCTGGTACGGACTAAGGAACTGGATAATCAAAGGAAAAATGGAGATCCTTTACCATGGAGATCTTTTGTTTCCATCCCAGTCCAGAAGAGTTGCAAATCCCCCAGTGGTGCACACCCAGAAGACAGGATGGCTTTGCCCCCATCATCAGTCATGACTATAATTCAGGCTACCTGAGATCAGCACTGGGTACACGAATGGAATTTATGTTTCACAGTTACAAAATTAAGCCTGTCAAAGGCTTTTTCTGTAGATGTTAATACATAGTGACAGATGACTAAAATGAAGCTATTTTGGAGTTCTCCAACTGCCTGAAGTCTTACATCAGTGCCATAATATACTCACAACCACAAGTGTATGCTACCTGTTGGCTCAAAGCGATGAGGTGTTGTTTTAGCGCTGTTATTTGCTTCATAAGTTTTCTCTGTGATTTTCATCGTAGCTTTATTTGTACGTGGCTTTCCCTGGGGCAGATTCAAGGTAATTTGGGTTTCAAATAAGAGTTTCCATTGCTGAAGAGATGTCCAAACCACGTTTGGTTTGTTTTGGTTTTTAAATCTGTGACTGTAGACTACACTGAAAAGCAAGACACACATCTACTCTCACAATAATTATGTTGTTCCGTGGTGAGTTTTTAAATTTATTTGTTTTTTTAAAAGATGCCTAAGCAAATTGAATCGACTGGTTAGTCAACGCTGAAATGACACATTCTTTACCTCAGTAAACTCTCAAAACCATCCCTGCAGAGGCTCACTGGAGCAGCAAGATAATTTATTTATTCATTTAGATTTTAACCAGACTTACTTCATATCCCAGGCAGCACACATACATCAGGGGGAAAAAAACCAACAAAAATCTACACCAACTTTGAAGATCTTAGCAAATTAATGCTATTACTATAGAAACAGTAATGAAGTTTGCATCTATTGGCAGTTGTGATCAAGTCTTCCCCTAGGTGATTAACAAATGAATTGTGGTTCATCCCCTAAAATACTCTCATCCCTTTACTTACAAATTCTTTTTTGCTGCACATACTTTTGTTTCAGGCTTGTTTCAATGTCAAGCTCTTCTGGCTTCTTGTGAAACAAAGTTGATTCCAAGAAGCTTTTATATTCCTCTCATCCAATGTGATGCTTTCCTGTAAGTCCCAACTTTTATTTCCCGGGTGCCTTACATACCCTTATCATCAGAACTGCTTTCCTGATGTCACGAACTCCATCATAAACCAAGCGGGAGGCATCTATGAACTCATTCTCTTCAAATGGCTGCGGGACATTCGCGCTCAAAGCTTCAATGGCAACCTCAACTTGTTCAGCAAAACGTGGCATAACTAGATGAAACAAAATGAAAGGCAGTAAGATTAGACACCTTCTTTAGCGAACATTTTCCCTCTGCCTTTGGACACCAATACTTTCCAGTAGACATGTACATACTGTTGTCACAATTTCAAGACCCAGGAAGGCTCGTGGCGCGGGTTTGTACCGGCTCTACCCATGCAGACTTCTAGCGTATTTTCTGACAGCATGAAAACAGCCATCTTCATATTCTCTCCTCCAATTGCACAACAAAGAATGTAAAACTTCCTTTAAAAAGTGTGATTTACTAACTTTGAAAAGACTGCAAGCTATCCAAGCTATCAGCAAAGTACATTTAAAACCTCTACAACTTGGAACGAACACAGTACATATTTATACCAAACGATCAAAGCAAAATGTAGCCATTATGCCTACTAATTTAGATAACTAACTGCAGTCTAGCTCATACTGAATAATAATAATTGTATAAGGGACAAAACATGTTTAGAATGCAAAACCTAGCAAACGACTTTTGTGAAGGCACATAAATGGACTTTCTGTTTCTTCACTATCATCATGTATATAACACAAAAAATAGCCATAGATATTAGCTAATGGTATTATAAACCGTGGTATGAGCTTTTTGAACACATATCTTAAAGCAATTATTTACTTATGTAAATAGTTTAAAGGGATTCCTTGAAGTAACCAGAGGCTTTCCTTCAAATTTTAGACAGAATTCCTTTGAAGGTATAATCACTTTCTGCGTATCACGTATGCGGAACGATAAATGTTCCCCAAATCAGTCCTCGAACAACTTAAAGCCAAATCCTACAAACAGGAACATGAACATCGGGTCCCACTAATTATAATGCACCCATACTCCTGTACTTAGTTACTCCTGTTCTTCAATACTTTAACATTAATATTGGACAACTGGGCTCTCATATACTACAGGACCAATAGAATCAATGCTTCATTAGAAACCTGGATAGAAAATCCATTGGGATTAATGCTTACAAATTTAAGGAACTTGGGTCAAGCTTAAGATTTATAGATAGCCAACTTTTCACTATATTCACTTCATTTTTATTATTTGCCTTCTTCTAGCATTTAGGTATCTAAATCATGTACCATTGGCTTTATTATTTTGGTACTATAATTGGAAGAAGAGGAGAAGATGATTCCTAACTCGGTTGCCTTTTTTATTACAATATTATCTTTCTTCATCATTTTTCCCTAGACCCTATTTTTAACACACTTTTTGGTAGCCTGATCGTGACTGATGAATACAAAGGGGAATTTCCAGCGCCATTTTCATCAAGAGCAGTGACAATCTTTCCTAGGAAGGAAACTTTCACTCTGGCAGGAAACCACATTTTCTTCTTGACTGAATGTCCTTAAATATATTTTACTCATAATGAAAACTGTGTTTTACGCATCTTTCTTACTATCTGATTTAAAGTAAAAACACAGAAAAACGTGATTCAAGACTAGTTTACATTTTGCAGAACACCCGGCAGCAACTACGAGCTCAACCTTTCTGTTTCTGGCATTTAAGTATTACTCACTGGATGTTAAAGGGGAACCCTTTAAAGGGATATATCTATTCAAATCTTATTTAGTCTACCTATATATATACAAAAATATATATATGTGTTTGTTCATGTACACAGTTGAAAGAACAGAATTGTATCTTTCATGCAGATAATGTTCACTAAGTGCAATAAGTGCTTGGGATATATTGGAGAAAACAAGAAAAAGTGACAGCAACAATAGACTTTAAAAAAGTAAACATTAACAAAACATTGCTAGGCAGAAGGGAAACATTCTAAGCAGAAAAGGAGTTCGAGAGAGATGGAAGTTTTGGAAAGAGTATTAATAAATGCATATATCAAATCATCTTAATTAATGAAACACTTGAAAGTGTAGTAGGAGATTAATATGATTGCATAAGGAAGTCTTTAGCCTGAAAATCAAAAAGCAGTCATTAAAAAATACAATGTAAACAAGTAAACATATAGAATAAAAGAATTAGAAGTAGTAGTAGTAGTCATAGGGATAAAACAAGTAAAGCTAGAGATGCAAATATGGCAACAGGAAAGGAGGCAAAGCACCCTAATTTTTAGAGTCCTTAAATTTCTGTCTAGAATTTCCTGAAGAGCAGAGGTAGTCGGGTATTTAAGACAATTAATAGTAAGTGCAACAGACCTGAATTAGGAAAGGGCGGTTTGGAGAACATCTACATAAACATAAAGAAATGTATCTATTAAATATGTCTTCAAGTTAACAGAGCATAATAAAATTTACCCTGCAGTTCTTAAGAAAATAATTAAAGCAATTTTTGAAGCATCTTTGAGAACTCAAGAAAAACAGTAACAGTGAAAGTTCCAGGGATTTAGAAAAAGAAGAAAAAGCACCCATCTATTTATATAAAGGTAGAAAAGAAAAGAAGGAAGAATTACACGATATTCAACCTAATTTCAGTACCCAGAAGGAAAATGAAACATGATGTAAAGCAATTAATGTTTAATTATCTTGTAAATAATGAGCAGATGTCGGAAAGGCAACAGATTTGTCAAAATAGGTTGCATCAAGCTCTTACAATATTTTCCTTGACAGGGCAGCTAACTAGCGGGTTGGGAGGAGCAGTAGATAGGATATAGCTTGACTTCGGTAAGAGTTTTGACATGACCACACATGACATTCTTAGAAGCAAAACAAGGGAAATGTAAATTAAGTTACTATAAGGTGGACGTGGAACTCATGGGAAAAAGCATGTCAGGGAATAATTACCTGTGGTACATTGTCACACCAGAAAGGTAAGTCAAACGGGTTTTTGCAACGTGTCTAACAACGGGATGCTATTGTAAAAAATGGCAAAGGTCAATCTAGAATTATTACGGTCTATAAAAAAGACTTGAGAGAAGACACCGTGCAGTTGCACAGTGAGGCCCCAGCTGGAGTACGATGCCCGCTATTTAAGTACGCGACAGAGATTTCTGTAGCGTGTGTGTAAGAAAGATGTGAAAATATTTTTTTTTAAAAAACATATTTTGTCATTGTATCCAGACATATATTTCTATGTTTCAATAACACAATTTAGTCCAAATAACATAAAAGCTTCTATACTCTTTATCTAGAAGCTATTTCTGAAACATGTTTAAAATACTCAAATGAAGGAACTTCTACCAACTCCTCAAGGAAACTGTTCATAGCCTGACAGAGCTCGCTGCTCAGATTTTTTTCCCAAAAAAAGAAGATAAAGATGCTTATTTTAGTTCACCATTGCAATTCATTTCTCTTCTTACAATATATATTGTAATTTACATTTAACATCTAAACATTATATTTGCGCTACAATTATTTTCCAATTTTTTTTTCACTTGACCTGTGAATATGAAAGCACACAGCAAAAGCGGGCAGGGATACATGCTGCATTTGTTACGCTAGTCTGGTCATAAGCAGGCCCTCTGAAGCTGTAGTCTTAGGGACAGAGATCTACAAGGGAGATATAAAGGTGAATTATTTTAAGAGATTATTTACTTGCTAAATCAGAAGTCCTCCCGGTATCATGGAAATTGTTGTTGAAGTATTTAATAGGCAGCTATAGGGCCTTTATTCAGCACCAGATCCTGCAAAATGTGCTACAGTAAGAAACACTCATCATCAGAAATAAACATTTAATTTCTGAGAGATGTTTTAGACTCATACATTACTAAAACAATGTTATTGGACTTACAACCCTTTGCTTGAAATGGATGTACAAGAGGAACAAATAGGGAGAGGTCAAAGCAGAGCTCGGTTGTCAAAGGATGACAGGCTCTTCCATATTTTTCCATATTCTCTCCGTATAGGATTTTTTTCCCCTTCTACTGAAATTTTCAAGTCCTTCAGCTCAGCCAATGAAGCCTTACATCAATAATGTTCCGTACTGAAGCCCCACAGGTCACTTGTCTCACTATGGCACTGGGAAGATGCCCGCAGTCCTGACTCCATCCGTTCATTCAAGCAGCAGCAGGAGTAGATGCATAAGCACCAGGCCACGGGGAGGAGATGGAAAGTTACATTTTGTTGGTTTTGGTGAACATGAGGTACTCGGTTTTGACCACATGTATTACCACGGGGACTGCCCATTGGGTGTGAAAGCTTCTTTCAACAATTTTGACCTTGCAGACCTGGCTACAGTTTAGTCCTTAATTTACATTTTTCCACATGAACATTATCTCCTGTTTCAACAGGGAAACAGCTATTAAACTATATTATGAATTGCTCGCTTGCCAATTGCATTTTAACAGCAGTGCTCATTTTTGATTAGACAAGCAAGAAAAACCATCCTAAACTAGTAAGATGCTATTACTTATAGTTTCTCTAAGCATATCTTGTTAGTAAAGTTTCTGGAAATTGAGTTAAGAACTGTATTATTCTCCAGGTAAGGTTATTGGGTCACACTTGAGGAGCTCCATGACACTGATGTATGGGGAAATACCTAACTCTGTTGCACCCACAAAACCTCCAGTCTTTCTTACCTCTCATTTACTGTACAAAGAAGGGTATTCTTATGTTGACAGTGAAATAGCTACAAGCAAAATTCAGGCAAAGGCATAAAATCTGTATCTGGAGTTGAAACTTGTAAATGCGTCAGATAGAGGATGATTCGCTTATTAAGTACAGAGAGATTGGCTGTGAATTTCAGATTCAGAAGCAAATCAGTACTTTGGGGGAAAAATTAAATATTGGTTTCTTAGTTTGAGCTGTGGTCTTGAAAACAGTTATGCACACACTTAGACTGACAAATGCGATCCATTAACATCGCCCAGGCTAACTACATGAATTAATTAGGCACCTGCATAAATGTTGACAGAATCAGGTCCCAAGTTAATAGCAACACTTCTAATTTACTGACTTTGTCATTCGAACAAATACAGATTTTAAAGCCTTTCGTAGATGAGTTTTCAATGGCATTGAAAATAAGATCACTGCCAACAAAATCTAGGTTGAACGGGTGCTGGAGAAAAACTGGGAAACAACAAAGTTAAAATTACTTCCATTTCATGTATTGATTAATTTTTATTTTGTTTTTTACTATCAGCGTAATAGAAAACTAGCACATCACCATGGGTGAATTCACACCTTGATACAACCTGTATTTTCTTGTGAACAACGCCGCTCCACACAGAAAATATTTTCTCTAAAGCTTTTCTTGCTTTTCTCCCACCCCACTCATCTCTCCTACACATTCAAATTATCAAGTAATTATTGATTTTCTAAAAATAAATTCTCTGTTGATTTTGCCTCCTATGGTAATCAGTTCGTAATGCAATGTTTGCACTTAAAAACATAGCCACAAATTTTGTGTAGTGATACTGGAACAATAAGGTCACTGATAGACAGGGAAAAGTTAGGTTACATACTAACATTATTGCGATGAAAAAAATAAAGAAATGTTTGGGCTTTATTGTTTATAGAGTTAGAATATTAAGTTTCATTATATACAAGATTAAATGAATGCCTAGATAGTTTTATGCACTTTTATGGCTTTATTATTTAGGAACTCAAATTCCTTACAATCTTAAGTAGATGTGAACGTTCAGTAACTTAGAAAGGGATAATTAAGACACAAAAAAAGCAATAAAGGTCAAGGTTGCTCCAGGCGCAGAGTTTTCTAATTCTTAGTGGTACCAATGGGAGTCAGGAACCTTGGCCTGGTTTCATCTTACTTCATACATCTGCAAGTTAGAAATCTGTGTTTCCCTGCACCACATGGAGAGCAATAGATGTTTCCATTAGACAATTAATGACACCTACTTTAAGAAAGCAGCTCAAGTTCAGCTGAATCAAATTCTGATATTCCCCTGCCCATCGAACAGAGAAGGAAGACAGATGACTGGCTTAGACCAGACGTCTGCTTTGGACAACCAAGTTTAGGCATAAATAAATCCCATTCTTGCACCAAATCCTAGGACACTATTGGCTCTAAATCAGAAGGGTGCCCAGGAGGGCACTGGCTGAGCAAGAAGTGGCTACTTGCCATCCAGATCTTCCTGGAACTGAAGGGTTCCCAAAGGTCTCAACTTTGGGCATTTTTTCTAGCCAGAAGACTATTTGTGAATGGCATCAGCAGAGCTACTTCTTAGAGCTTAATGTCAAAGAGACAAGCACCTGCTCAGCTCTTTCTAGTATCCGGGGGTTTGGATCCAAGGCAATCACCCTTCTCAAAGACCAGAGGTCTCAACCAGATGCTTGAGCTCCAGAGAAATGACTGATCTCGTATACCCTGATATACTCAGCCTTGCCCTCTGGCTAGCTCTCGGTAGCTCTGCATTCATTTAAGGATTTGGAGTTGCCCTTCAGAAATTTGATTTTCCCTATGCCACATTCGTAGAGACTAGACACGTAATTTTAGGTGCCAATCGCCTGGTCAAAATAGCCCTTAAGTGGCTGTAAAAATCTGGTCTGATTCAGGTAAGACTATTTAAGACTGACGTGGCAGTCTAAAGGTCTGGACTGCTCTCTGCTAAAAGCTGAAGGAAGGATCCCTGAAAATCTCACACAGAAAATCTGTGCTTCTACTAAACATCACAGTTGTGTTTGTCACATGAATCAACAAAATCATCCAGGATGACTGGCAGTATTGTAAGCTGAGGGTTATCCAGGGAGACTAATAAAGCAAAAATCCATGAATGACCAACTACATCAAAAAAAATGATGCTCTGTTAGGAAAAAAGCTCAGCCATTATCCAGATTTAAGAGGTTTTAGTAGAGGAAATTCACAAAGCTGTAGCTTAAAATTTCGGCGTTTTGAATGAAATTTCTTCTAGGTTTTTGTTTTGTTTCCATTTTTATTGTTTTTTTATTTATTGACCCATTGTTTCACTTAATTGAGGAAAGAATAAAGTCTACTCCTGAGAAGTTTAAGTATTTTAAACAGGTATTTAAAAAATAATTCCTATGGGAAATCTGACATGCTCCGTTGAAGACAGCACAGTTTCTCAATTTAGTTTGAAGGATGAATAAGGAATCAAACATGACACCTTATTTACCTTGAAGTGTTTGTCAAAGTCTGTCTCTAGAAGAACTGTAAACTCCTTATCAGAAGATTCTAAATATTTCGTAAAATGTTTATTAAACCCTGGTCTCCTATCATAATCTACAACATTTCAGTCATGATTATTATGTTGTTAATTAAAAAGATTTATAAAGCTCTACAGAAATATTATACGATATATAACAGTATTAGACCAACTGGTTTTCCAAAAAGCAGATTGGATTTAAATATTTTGTTTCTTGGGCTGATGTACGGTTCCATCTATGTATCTTCGTGGCACACATTGTGCATAGACATATCATGCATACACATGCATATATCAATAATGTTTTTATTGTCACAGGTGACAAAATGCCCGTATATAATTATGTCTGTGTTTTACGTCACTGGATTGGGTTTTCAGAGTGTTTACCGTTCTGTACTCAGAGAAGTGGTCATCGACTTCTGCTACAGCTAAATACTCATCAGTAACAACGTGAATCCTCATCAGTTCTGGATATCAAACCCCGAGCATCTCACATTGCTCACTCAGGAAAGAGGACAAGCAAAATTAGGGCAAAATTTGCCGCATGCTGGTTTAAGTGGCATAGAAAAGGATGAAACATCGCTGTCCGAAGCACAAGACCATCTTTTCTCTTCTTGCTATCTACCGATTAGCTTTTCCCCCAGTGAAATGGTTAAAGGGCAGATGTAAAATGATGAATATGCATACCCTATAGCATTTTGCAGTAAACACAAGACTTTCAGGAAGAATCAGCCTTCACTGCCAATACGCTGCATCACCGGTTTAGCCACGGACCGTAAACCCAATGTTCTCAGGGTGCCCTGAATTTACGGCCAAGTCCTGACCCTTTGGCCCATGTGTGTTAAGTAAGTCTTCTGGCACTTCACAGAAGGCTCCTACCTTCTCTGTGGGTATATGCAACTATGCAGTACAGACACGGTAACGCAACACTTGCAGGGAATGTTGGATTTGCTCACGTGCAGTACGGGCAAGCTGCACATTACAGAAATTAATGGGACGTCTGGAGTTACGTTACCAAGTATTGTGAGATGTGGACATATATAAAAGGAAAAAAAACCCTCAAGCCCTTCAATCTTTGTCCTGCTTGAATTGTCATTCGCAGAAAGATAAAATGGCAGGGCAGAGCCAAGGTAAGCGGTGTCTGCAGGGACGTGCCTCGTGGCCAGCGGTCGGCAATCGTGTAACGAAAGGGCGCATCACGAAGCCTACAAAGAAGGATAACAAATGACGGCTGCAGGGACACGTGCGTCTCACCGGTTCCAGATGTCTCACTCATTCTCCTGCTTACTTGTGCAAATAAAGACTACATACACTGAGTACCCCCAAAATAATATTACTACTAAACGGAACTCCCTCCAGGTTAATACTGCAGATAAAAGCTAGCTGCAGCTCTTCAAAAAATCCCCTCAAGAAAACAGTTGCGCGCTGTTGGACAAAAACCAGCTTACATAACACAAGCAAAACACTCTTTCTGGCTTCAGTTACAAGTTTGTGTGTATCTGTTCGTAGGTGTATGTAGGCAAGGGGATGCAAGGAATGCCAGTGTTTTTATTTTAAAAGATTATTGTACAATTCACACTTAGATCCACAAAACATTCTGGTGGAGCTAGTCAATCTTCAAGGCATTTTCCTGCCTGTATCTTCTAGCCTTGGTATGATTTTTTTTCTTTCTACTTCCAGAACCATCTTTCCTTACTTTAAAAAATGGCTTTTAAGAACACAAGGTGTTTTTGAGAAAAGATTTGAACAGCGACTGAATAATAATGGTCTGTGAAAATGGGCATTATACTACCCTACTATTCATTGTCTAAGGTGTCTGGCACATCCAAAACAGACAATCCTAGTCTTTTTAAACTGTCCTGGAGTTAATTTGCCTCCAAATCCCCACATTTCTTTAATTTTGCCATCCTTCTATCTTGACCTTCTTCCATTTCTGGAAGATCTTTAGGTTGTGGAGATCAAAGCTGAAACAACTATCCGGGGCCTCCAAGGAACATCCTCCTTAAAGTACAGGCTAACATCCGAAACACTGATTTGAGGGCTGTTGCCCATGGAAATGTATCGCTGCCCAGCTGCCCATAAGGGTGCCCTGTTTCTTCTGAGAGGATGAATGAGCTCAGAGCCTTCCTGTCCGTGTAGATAATATAGTTTAAATTGTTCCATTTACCTAGAGAAATTAAATAAAATTATCTCTTATTGTCATCTTTCTGATAAGGAGACTCCCCTACTCCCACCAGCCAAACCAACATTTTCCTTTTGGCAAATTTTGCGTCTGTCTCTTCACCTGTTAGTGAACACATGATACGCCACCAACCGCAGCGCTGACCCCTGAAGCATCACAGGATTTATCTTTCTGCCTGCTGAGAAATGGTCATTTATGCTTTGCTTGTGCCTTGTAACCAGCTCTTAATCCATCAAAGGCCTTAACATTCACTCCATGGTTACCCATTTTCCAAACAGCTGTGTGTGCAGGACTTTATGAAAAGCCTTTGAAAATCTAAATCAATTACATTATACTCTCCTTTAGCACTACATTCTATTTTTAAACTCTAAAAGTGGAGAGAAAAAGAAATAGTATTTAAGCTTTTAGACACCACGGTGATTTATTCATCTCTTATGTGTCGCATTTAATTGTTTTATAATATATTTTACATGATTCCTTACTGTATTCCTCTACATATTGAAGGCAGTCTCTCTGGTTAAAAATTCTTTGGATCAAACCAAGCACTGGTGGAACATAATGTTGGCTATTCTCTGATCCTTTTGTAAAATAGCTTTTTTTTTAATAATGCATTAAAGGATTTTTGTTGGTGATACCTTGACCTTTGAAATTCAGTTTAGCAAAACTTTAAAGAAAATGCTACAGTGCTTTGCAGAATAAAAGTCATAATTTTATCAAGACCCCTGGATAAACGATCTCATGTTCTCATGATGATGGTACCCATAAGTTGTACTATAACTACCTGAAACTCCCATAAAACATGAATTTAGCATCTTCTATTTTTCAATTTTGCAATTTTTAACTCTCCCTCAGATTCAATATGCTTTTTTTTATTACAGCTATGCTTAAGTTAATCTTGCTGCCACATTTTGTTTCCCTTCATATCACTGCTGAAAAATCCGTCTTTACCACATTTTAGTATTAGCTTTGATAATATCATTGGGCTGCCTTTTCCTAGTGATAAATATCTTTAAAGTTTGTCCTACTCACACTGATAAAACTCTCACAGGCTTATTGCTGAATTGCCAGTAGTGCTGATTTTCAACTTTAGTCCATTCTGATAAAGACAAAATAAAAAAAATTGAGTCAAAACAGAAGTCAGAGAGTGACCTACTTAAAATCAGCTAGTTACAAAGTTACTAGGATATTTTTAAAACATGCTAAAAGCTGAAACTCAAATTTCTGGTCTGAATCAGATGATTTCAAATTTCCGATATCTTTCCCAGGAGTGCGTAACCCAAGTACTACAGTACTGGCTCTTCCAGGATGCTTTCCAGACAACCCAATGCAAACCAAAGGAGAAAAAAAAAAAAATCAGAAAGTTTTTACAGCCCTTCCCAGCCAGGTCTGGTCCCATTTGTTCTGCTTTTTTGCCTTCATTTCCCATTCACTCCCTTCATTTCAACCCTACAAAGTCTACTCTAGTTCCTAATTTAAACTCAACCCTCTGACCTTTAAAGAATGTCACAGCTTTTTCTCCTCCCTGCATCTCCAAAATCTTGAAAAATAATATTCAACCTCTTTGTCTGTTACTTGATTTCTTTCGGACAATTCTATTTACCTGTTGAGAAACTCATGCTTCTTCCCTTCAGTTGTTACAGCTTCTCAGGCAATTGCTGAGTAGACGTCAATCTCCTCCTTATTAAAGTCAACGGGACACGCTCAGCTGAGTGACAGGGTGCTGAGCAGTATGAAAGATCTCAATATTCAAACAGAAATTGTGTTCTCTGTTTTCTCTTGTTCCCTTCCCTTGCTTTCCCCCTTTTTCTTTGCCTTTTCTTTCCCCTCTTTTCCTTTCCACCCTTCTCTCCTTCCTTTCTTCATGGACCATCTGTACTAGGATAATTTCGTACTTCTCTACAAATGCTGAACCCCAATATAACGTTTACCGGGAGCCCTCGGCACGGCCCTGCCGACTGATCCCTGGGCTCTGTCTGACACCAGTTCCCTCAGCTGGGCCTGATCCTGACTCCCACCTGGATCCACATCCCAGCCTGGCCTCAGGCCACCCCTGTCCCCATGGAGGTGCCTGATGCCCAGGGCTGGGGCTGTCCCCAGGGAGCCATTTGGCCCTCGCTCTTTAGGAAACCAAGTTAAAGACATGAGTAAAACTTCACAGTGCCCAAAAAAGCAAACAAAAAATTAAACCCTGAAGCTCTGGTTTGCTCCTGCACACAAGTAACATCCACGAAATCTGGGAGTTCTGTGTTTGCTCCCAGCAAGCCCTGTAGACTCTGTGGGTTTATAGTTTTCATCTCGGATTTATGAGAAAGTTAGCAAGCGAGAGTCCAGTTTTTATTTTGGTTTTAAAGGAAAATAAAAGTACGCAATTTTAAAAAGACATTAACCAATACGTCACTCCCTAATACTGCTGTCAGAGATAAGAATCTAGCCTCTACCAAGTACTTGGCTATCAAGGCACTGCATTAGTCAAGTGCAAGCAAGAAAACACTGAAACGCTAAAAAACCCCACCCCATATATTCCAAAGGCTGTAAATTAAAACAACAAAGAAATAAAACTTTAAGGTGAAACCAGTTATTAAAGCAAGGTTTGCTAATTTCAATTTCTTAGAACCTACCAATATTGCATTCATTAAAGATTAATTTTCTCCTTCCTAAAAAAACATTAGCAAGATGTTTCGCTTTCCAAAATAGTGTATCCATATTTCTGCACTGCGGATCAAACCCAGTACTCATGTAACAATATGAAATCCCTGGAAAAAGAGGCTTAACAGAGGCTTTCCTTTCCTGAGCCAATAGTTAAAAGTAAATAATAATTATAAGAGAAGGGTAATGTGCTTATTTCCCTTCCATTGCCATTTAACTAAATTTTTCTCAACCTTCAAAAGCACTTCATTTAAAAATAAACAACGGTCAATTAAAAAAGAAAAGGAGGAACATGATGAAAACGATAAGGCGTTCATCACTGTGCTCCTCACAGAGATTTTGGTGTGTGCATCTGTGGGTGGAGCCTGACTCCAGAGAAATCCCTCTCGTCACTCTTGAGTGCTTGATAAAATCTGCGCAGGATCTCAAGGTGATGAACAGAATGAATATATAAATATATGTATGTATTCATAGGAACCCATATCTCTATATCCATAGCTGTACAGATGCATACGTAGGCGGAGACGCGTTCTGGGGGAGAGAGCAGGGGCACAGAACGGGGTAGGGTGGTCTAAATACCATTTTCACCACTTTACTCTAGGGTGACAAAATGAGTCAGGAAAGTCCACCTTTCTAAATAAACAATCATAGAGAAATAGTAATCATTGCCTTTGTAAGTGGCCTGAAAAGCTGCAGATAGATAGAAATTGTGCTGTACTATTAATGATCCACGTTTGTGTCCGAAATAAATCGTTTTAGCTTCATTGGCTCCATTGAATTTGGGCCCATCCCATCTTCTGAACTTCTGTTGCACAATTTTTACATTACGTACAGTTCTTAATGTTTTAAATATGATTTTTTTCTTAGGTTTTTTTTTTTTTATTACTCATAAGGTTACTTACATCTTACAATATACAGAATAAGTAATAACTTTGACTTGGAGGAACAGGGACTCAGTCTTAAGTACTGAATCCCAGCATTAACAAGTTGATGTTGTCAAGATGCACTTAGTCCAGAGCTTCTAGCACTTAGTTGTAATTCAAATTATATAAAAAAGTGCATTAAATATGGAATGTAAGTATTTACCGTGCCTATTGTTGACCTATATAACTGTCCTTTATACCTGTCAGTTACTCCTTTGAAAAATTACTAATAAAAAATTTTACAGAACATTAGGTCAGAAATTTTAGCTGAATAAGAAGTCTGAAAATATGCTTTGTTTTGCTTGACAAAGAAATCTCAGTGATAAGAAGAATTCTTCAAAATCTCTTCTTTAACAAAAGGAAACTTTAACACTGAGAGTGCAACAACGTATTTAGCCATATCAGACTGAACAGATTATTTTCTTTTTTTGAATTCATAATACTAATAAACTTTTGCAACTCAGTTAAATTTACAGTACTCATTCCGCTGATCTCTTGTTGGGTAGTAAAAAATGGGGGACTAATAAAAACATTTTCCAGACCCACTTGTGCTTCTCCCCATACTGTAGCCTGAAGATTCTGTTACTGATTCCTGACCTCTCCCCAAACACGTCTCTCTGCAGCTCACAGGAAAGAGCCCGTGAAAGTTAAATTCTACAGACTGGTGTGAATCTACAAGCGCTGTGGGTGTTCAAGGCACAACTTTCTAGCCATCGTCACAATCACAAGAAGCCACACGTTGGCTATAATTTCCAATAAATCATAATGAAAGGTCAGAAAAAGAAGAAATTCTTGATTTTGGTCATTGGGATTAATCTGTGAGTATAGGGCTTGGGGTCCCTATTAGGGCTAAAAGATAATAAACTGAGGACAAGAATAACACAACAAGTAATATTAAATCATCCCAACATTTTTTTTTAGCTCATTTTGCCGATTTCTACGCTTAAAGCTAACACAGAGGCTGCCAGAGCTACGCCAGTTTTTGCTTTTCTATCTCACAGGAAGATGTCGGGTTGTTTTTTCTGAATGTTCCATTTGCCGTGGCGCGTTCTCATTTGTTCCTTCTAAAATAATCTGTCTGATTTTAAAGCCCAGATGAGCACGTGCAATCCGACAGGGGAGGACAGGCTCAGACACTTTCAGACACGGACACTACGCGCATCTATACCACAGCGGTCACTTGTACAGCGAGCGGAGACCCAGTCCGTAAAGTCAATGAAATTCAAAGCATGATTCACCCGAACAAATGTAGACCGCTGCTTTAAGATGAGAGCACTCGATAGTGCTGCCTGCACCGAACAATTCAGACGCACGCAGCAACAGATAATACTGAGTATAAAGGAGTCTAAAATGACCAGCTTAGACGTAATCACCTACATTTAGGTGAATCCAATCCCCGCTCTGTGAAGGCAAAAACAGGTTAAAAGAAAAAAATCAGTGTTTTTTCCCAGCCTACCCATCTAGCAGACTTTTATATTTTTATATAATCTATTTATTTTATATAATCTAGCAGACTTTTCTATTTCTTCAATCAGGTAATACACTTTCAGTTGCTCAAATGTGTTTTCATTGAAAAATTGTTTTGTTTAGAAACACAACTTCAGCCGCCACCAAGTGCATTCGCCTGCACAGACCACAAGTAATCCTTGTAATCATTGCCTAGATACTCATTATACATAACCAACTGACTCAGAAAGAACTCGAAGAAAAGGCTGTGTATTATTTACTCCAATCATTGAAGCTTTGATGAAGTAGACTAGCCTTGACGGGTTACTGAATCTCTTCTCTTAGACGGCTCTTGTCACTGTGACTTCTGCAGTAACACTGAGTAGAGAGTAACGAAAAAAATCATCATGGTCATTAATTTGTTCGTTTCTATCTTGTTTTCAAGCACAGGTTTCCCTCTGAGTTACAGATTTCAGACAACTAACGGAACGTTTTAAGTGACTTACTATTGAACACTATTTCCCACAAGCTTACCGGTTTCGGAGAGCAGTTTGGTAGCTTCCAGTACCTTCTCAGTATAAACTCCGGTTTCATAGTTTTCCATCTCTGCATTAATGATGTGAATGACTCGGGCTGCACGGCCTCGGATGGCACCCGCGGTTCTGTCCAGCGTATCGACATCCCCCTCTTGGAGAGCAATCACACACTTATTCACATCTTCCAGAATATGGTTTTCTGGAATGGAGGAAAAAAAAATAAGGCTCATTTCATTCCGTTCTTCCTCATAGCAAAGCATACTGATTTGGGTAAACAGCAAATGTCAGTACGTTAAAAAATTGGTATCTGTCCTTATCCAGTTCTGCAAAACAAATACCACTCTGTGATACTATGCCACATAACAGTAAAAATCCCAAGTGTGATATTTATCTTTAAAAGGGCCTGGGCTATGTCCTCTCACCTATACTGCAAGTACCAACCTGTAATTCTTTGAAAAACAGTCACATTAATCGAATTTCAGTCACATCACACTGAATTTTATCATAATGAAAGTCTAATAAAAATCAATGCAAAAAGGAAAGCAGTCAAATATTATGCAGATGCTCTAATAAACAGCTGGGCAATTTTCTGAAGATGAATTTACACATTCCTATAAACTTTTAATATATTTGGTTCATTTGTGCCTAAATAAGTTCAAAAAGAAAATAAACCATTTTGAAAAGACAACAGCAAACTGCCTTTGTAGACAGCAGGGAGCCTGTGCACAAGCAGTTCACCTCTTTTACTCCGAGATTAAGGTGTGAATTTTTCACGACACACAGTATAGTCATATGCGACGGTGCATATTCTGAAATAAGAACCGACAACAGTGAATCTTGCTCAGGTGACGTAACACCAAGTAGCTTCATTGAAATCTTGGGAGCTGCATTGTTGTTTCTGGGCTCAGAATCAGGCCATCTACTCTCACGTGCTGCAGCATCGTAGTTTATGTAGCTTTCTCACATACAGATAATGCGAAAGGATGAAGCAGGACTAGGGCAGACATTATTTCTCTGCAGCCAGTACCGCTAAAAATCACTTCAATAACAAAACTGTGACTGAATTTCGTATTTGAGCAAACTCACTCTGAGAAACTCAGTGACTCTAAACAACAACTTACATTTCTGCCACAAACACCACCAAACTGAAAATGAAATGCTCTTCTTTGTAGTAGTAATAAATAAAACAGAATCAATCAGTTCGCCAGCTGCTTTTCGTTAATTATCCTTGGCCACAAAAATAGAATGACACACTAATCTTCACTGTTAAAAATTCGGAGGCTGGATCATTTTAGGGTTCCAGAAATGTTTTACATGAATTTTAAACTGTAACAACTCTGAATGAAAACTGAAAGTCCCCTGATCTGTGAATCGGAGAAACTTGCAAAGCAGAATTCTTTGTTTAAAACCCCCTCTATCCACATTTAAGAAATGTTGCTTTGCCGAAATATTTCTTCACTGTGTCCTCCTCATCGATGTCAATATTTTTACCGTGGCATAGCCAAATTTTGCCCAACAAGAAGTGCTACATGGATTTGAACAAACAGTGCATTTGGAATATAAAGTAACTGCTTAAAATTACGGTCAGCCTTCTGTTGGTAGCCACCGTATTAATAAAACATGCCATCAAATGTGACACTCAATATGAAGAGGAGGTGGTGTCATTTCATGAAGTACGTTTAACCAGACACCAGCCCATTTGGAAAATGCTTCGCTGGTTTAACATCCAAAAATAAAACTACCCTGTGTAAGCCGAGGCTTTCAAGCTTACAGCTAGCAGCAACAGGCTTCTGGACACATGAGATGTTTTCTCATTTTTAATAGATAGAGATGTCTATGTATAGTATTAGGAACAAACCTAAAACCAACAGAAATACTACTTCTCAGCTGCCTTGGGAAGCTTGGATCTAAGTCAAGACTATATTAGAAGAAAATATGATTTCAGAAAAACAAAAAATAAAACCGTCACCCGTTCAAATAACTTCTGATTTTACGGGTACGAGTGCAAAGCCCTCAAACAAATAACCAAATGGCCATTTAAGCATGTTTGCCATCTCTTGGGCTTGTGGACCGGGTCTGCAGTTTACAGCTCGATCTGCCCTTTCCTTGTAGAACTAGGTCTGTTGAGAAGTGCTTGCCACCTTCAAATCTTGAATAAAAAGCTAAGTGCTACCGGATTCTGAAGTACCCTTTTATTCTGAGAGTTTATTTTCATTTTCTTGTCATGGCTTGCAGTAAACACTCTAGCAGTGGTGTTGAACAGCGGAGTGCAATTATACTAAACCAAACAATTTCCCTGTTACTAATAATAGCGGGATACAACCAAAGAAAATAAAGGGGAGAGCAAAAAAGAAAATTAAGGATTTTTTTAAAGGACAAATATTTTTTTTTTCTCCAAAGATCTTAAACTTTTATTAGGAAATTTAGGAAATGTCAAAGAAAAGAATGTAGAATGAAACATAAAATTAAGGCCAAGCTATCTCCTGAAGTTTGGCTCTTATTATTGTGATGTTAATTTAGAGTAAGCAAAGCACATTTGGCACACTCTACGTCCTTATTCACCACAACGGAATTCACCTCTTTCAAACCATAATAGGAAAATGAGTTTTCTGCAGCAGACAATTAACCCAAGACATGCAGCACTTGGCAATTCTAGTATTCATTGTTTATGACAATATTATAACAACACACTCTGCTACAACTTGTAGCACTTTACAAGGACGATGGAGAAAAGACTGTGACCCAAAGAGTCAATGTCCTTCTCTTCTCCATCCCTCTTTATGTAAGGACTAAGATACTTTGTCTGTTTTTGTAGAAGACCTTGCTTTGCATTGTAACTCTTCCTAGCAAGGTCAGAGGAGTGCAAAGACTTGCTGTTTCTTACACTACTTTACTACTTCTCTCCATTTGGTTGCGTTGCTACGCCAGTAACTCTGGGACCCAGAAGTGCTTCCCTGCTCTCTGGAAATGTACACGCTGGTTATGGGGGTGTTTGGCCTGGAGAAAAGGAGGCTGAGGGGAGACCTTCTCGCTCTCTACAACTACCTGAAAGGAGGTTGGAGCCAGGTGGGGTCGGTCTCTTCTCCCAAGTAACAGATGACAGGACAAGAGGAAATGGCCTCAAGTTGCGCCAGGGGAGGTTTAGATTGGATATTAGGAAAAACTTCCCCGAAAGGGTTGTCAAGCACTGGAACAGGCTGCCCAGCGCAGTGGTGGAGTCACCATCCCCGGAGGAATTTAAAAGACGTGTAGATGTGGCGCTTGGGGACATGGTTTAGTGGTGGCCTTGGCAGTGCTGGGTTAATGGTTGGACTCGATGATCTTGGAGGTCTCTTCCAACCAAAATGATGCTATGATTCTATGTCCTGACAACATACCTAGATGGGGCTTTCATGCAGCATCTGCCTATTTCCCTTCTTCCTATCCCTCTTCAGGGCCTGGTTACGTGGTGGGGATGATCGGGGGCCAGGACAGTACGGCACATCTGCCCCACTGGTTAGACACAGCTGATCTGAGCAAAGCTACAAAATAAAGTTCATCTTTCCTCTTCTTCCCTACAACTGCACGAGGACTCTAACAGTTTTCACAAATACTGTCAGCCTGTCACAGGTCTGGAACACATTTTTAAAAGGTGGCCAAAATCCTACTTTGTGCCCGAGTTGAAACAAAACTCTAGAAATAGAAGCACAAATAGGATGCTATTTTCTGGGAGATGAAAAGCTAACTGTTGCTACCAGGGCTTAATTGGCATGGCTTGGTTGCTCCTACTGAGTGTAGAAGATCAGCATTCCAATAAGGACGGACTAATGGACTAATGATGCTTCAGTAATTACAGCTTTTTTCTGCTCTGACCCATTACTTTAATTTAGCAGTATATTTTTAGAAGAGTCCCTTGATCCCAGTACCTGAAACAGAGAGGAAATCGTCCACCGAAGTGATGTCATCAACAGCTTCAGTGAGAACTCGCACTTGTTTCTCCCACTGATCTTTAAAGACGTCCATGTTGTCCTGTGCGACTTTGCTCTGGGGTCTGGCAGCCAGTGTGAGCGCAGCATTTATTACCTGGTATTCAAAACCATTTGTTACAAGGAGTGGTACATTTTTTTTCACAAGGGAAAGAACAAACAGATTACAGACTGTGTTAAAAATACAGCCTCGCACGCCGTTCCATATGCAGGTCTCAAGATACGAAGGTATTTTTCACAGTTTGTGGAAAGCAGGCAACAATGTAATGACAAAGGCAAGGCTGTAATCTTCATCTAGGCTGTTTTCCCCGTCTCAGCTAACGGATGCTTTTTAATGCCCAAATTGTTCTCAAGTACTTTTTAACAGGAATCTTACTTACCTGTGGGCACAGACTATCAATCTGGGTTGCTGCCATACGGACTAACTTCACACCTTCTTCATTATTCGAGATGGAACAGGCCAGATTGGCAACCTGCAATGAAATCAGCAGGAGAATCAAGTTTTAGGCAAGAGGGCCATTTTATACCTTTCTCTCTTCTTATTGAGCCGTGCCTAGAATGCAAGAATTGTATGCAAGAGGAATGATACAGCTTCTTCTGTGCTGGTGAACAGAAACCCATGTAGATGATTTCCTTACTAGCAAACTCAACTAGCCATCTTCATTAGATTTTTCTCAAAATCTTCCCTCACTGTCAAGTGCTTCACATCCTCCTCTATAGCTTGAAAATAATCTCCTGAGAAGTCATATAGAGAACATAGAGCATCCAGACAATTATCTATACATTTCCTTTCCTCACAGTTTCTCTTCCCTTTTATTAACCATGTCCATTATAAATACAAGTAATCAGGCTCATCCATATACTCTGAGCTTTTCAAAATTAAGGATCTTTGATGTCCTAACATATGGAATTGCGCTTTTCTAGCCATAAATAAAACTCTGATACCTTAACTGATACTGGGAAGTCACATATTTCTCAAGTATCTTCACTGTTTCAGATCCTGATGGTTTTATGCATGCTAAACGTTTTTTAATTCTCAGGTGGACCTATTTATGTCTATGTGACTGTCTGCCCTAGAGTAAAATGCCCATTAGCAAGAGTATCATAACATGGCCATGTGAAATGTCTCTGTTGAAAGCCTCATTCTGTAACGTATGCCTGAAGATCCCATTCAAAGATCATAGAATCATAGAATAGCTTGGGTGGGAAGGGACCTTTCAAGGCCATCTAGTCCAACCCCCTGCCATGAGCAGGGACATCCTCAACTAGATCAGGTTGCCCAGAGCCCCATTCAGCCTGACCTTGAATGCTTCCAGGGATGGGGCATCTCCCACCTCTCTGGGCAACCTGTGCCAGTGCTTCACCATCCTCAGTGTGAAAAACTTCTCCCTTATGTCTAGTCTAAATCTCCCCTCTTTTAGTTTAAAACCATCACTCCTTGTCCTATCGCAGCAGCCCCTGCTGAGAAGTTTTTCCCCATCTTTCCTATAAGCCCCCTTTAGGTACTGAAAGGCTGCAAGATGTAGGTATCTACACGTGCTTGCTCTGGCACAGCTTTGGGAAGTCTGAATCTCACAAGACTGAAGGCTGTTTGGATAAGATGAAGACAGGGGAGACTTAGAGAGACACTTGAATGAGATCTGGCAATCAGACCATGCCTCCAGACATGGCAGAGCTGCATCTCTGTGGCTTGGATGCAAGTGGCAGAGCACGTTCTCCCAGCTCATACGGTGCTGCTTGCAAAAAATCCACTCCCAAAAGCTTTGTGCCAAGTCCATGAATCTGCCATGGGTTTTCCAAACAGCAATTCGTGTCACAGTGCACATAATTAAGCTCATCGGTGATACTTAAATCACAACGGTACATTCTGGGAGGGGAGAACACAAGATTTTTTTTGTAATCATCCAAAAGTATGGCTCTTAATTCTAATCTACATTAAAACAAACTTATAAAATTTTAAATATGCTTCCTTGATGTTATTCACTGTGCCTCAAGGCGTAACTATCAGTTGGAAATGATTCGTGAATTAGTTCAAATACCCCCATCTTTCCAATTTTCCTCCAGTCTCCCCTTGTGGTATTAATCTGTTCTCGTCTCCAGCGCACATCACCACATTAGCCCTGGTCCATCTGTTCTGCATAGAACCTATTTCACTTCACAGTTATGTAGAACGTGGTTTGCATATATCACGGTGCCAAAGCCCAGGGAAGAAAAGAACCTAAGGCTTCAAAGCGTCTTGCAGGCATTTCCTAGTCAAGATTTTATCATAATGTTGTGATTTTTATTTTCATTTCATGGTGAGACAAATGAGTTAGTCTGTTTGTTAACAGCCTTACAGCACTCATGTCAAAAACGTTCTCCTAAGCTGACATCTTCCAATTAATTTACCATTTTCTGTAGTTACTTCTTTGCACACATCAAACAGACCACTTTAATCTTCATGAGAAACAAAAGCTAAGCAGGATAATAATTAGAATGCAGGAACACGAGTGGAAATTACAGACCTCAAAAACTAGCAAATGGTATTAAGTTTAGCAAAAGCCATCTCCCTGTATTTTAAATGAGTGGTTTTTCAGATTGCCCTTTCATTTTGTGATTATCATGATGAAAATCTGTCCTCAGGCTCCAGATGCACTATATGTTTTACTTTTTCTCAGATAGCAGTGAGATATGTGACCGAAAGGGGCTGGGTGTCATGAAATGACAATCAAACTATTAAGCAGGTCTTTGAGCTCTCTTGGAAGAGATCTTCATAGCAAAAAATCAGTGAAAATAAAAATTATTTCCTCTCTGTCTGTTAATTACTCTTTCAATAGAATCTGATGAGATAATATTTGGATATTGTAAAGTGTCCTGGTTTTCCAAGGAAGATACAGACCAGAGAAAACTTTTTCTCCTTTTTTTTTGTAAAATAATTTAGAGTTCAGTACATTGTTTTGGATGTTACTATCTATACTGAAGGAGCACAAATGTAATCTATGGCTACATTAAATATGCATCACAAGAGGATTACAGTTACCTGTTAAAAAAAAAATAATGATACATATCGTGTATAATCCTAATCTGAATAGTTTCTGTGGTATATTTCAAGCCTTGCTTAAGTATAGTCCTGTATCATCGGCAGTCGGAAAGCAACACTACTTTCACAGTTCAGCAGGGAGCACGCCAGCCTGTACCATGGTTAGATCTGATTATGTCAAATCAGCACAGAGATAAGCAGATCCTACAAAGGCAGATGCAATCTGGATAAAATCGAATTTAGCACTACGAATCAGAAATACTACGACTTTACCCAAAACTTATTTTTAAAACTTGCAAAAGCCTGCATTTCAGTGCCGTCACGTAAGCGTGGATCTGTGAAACAGTACAAGTTTTAAGTGCACTCAATCATCAGATACGACACTACTTAATTATTTTGATTGACTTTGTTATCAAACACACAATCAAGTTGCCATCAGCTGAGATTCTGGGCACAGCAAGGTCCATACGCATGCTCTTCATCAACAGAAACCGTGAGGTACTTCAACATGCTTTAGCCCACTATAAATTCAGCAACTTCAGATATTTTTCCTACCTAAAACTATGACCAGAAAAGCTTAGACCCAGTTCCACTCCACTTAGCTGAGACACTTCGGTCAGGTGCCAAACTGATCTCTTTGGATAATGGATAAAAAGAGAAAGGCACTTCCAGAGGCTGTCTCAGGTCTTTGGTTGACTCTCTCATCCTCTGGTTGTATCCAGTTTATTATTTAAACTTAGATTATAGCTAGCCCTGATAATTGTTGAAAAAGGTATTACTGAAATAAAAGAGGCTTTAATGGTGCATTATAACTTGTTTTGCATGTGCATATTTAATACAACATGTATTGTGAAGAACCCAGACTCTTCAGTTGGATGGAGCAGACACAGCTTGGAAAGGAAAACAAAAAGGCTGTGTTACTGTAGCTGCCGATTTGCCAAAACTTTGATTTGACAGCCTTTACCTTTACGCTTCGAGTGCTCTGTCTCCACCAAAGCACTGAAGAGGAGATTTCATGAGAGGCTGTGGAAGTAACCAGGTAATTAATTTTTCTTTTTTTTTTTTTTCCTTTTTTCTAAGTTCCTTGAGCACACTGAATTCAGTGATTGCCTAACCAGAACTTAACTTTGCATTAAGATCAATGTGAACTGTCTGAAGAGTATTTATATGAATGAATACATATTTAATACCAAAATCAATGAACTGTGAATTATCCTCAAAGTGTGTGGGGAACTTAATAACAGTGAAACTGCTGTGGAGATAAACATTATTGTCCAGAATTTCAGGTCTGCTAAGCTACTCTTATACCATCAAAACAACTGCTAAACACCTTAAATCTGTCCTGCAAGAGCATGGAAAAGTAACGAGCAAGAAAATAAACACTCCAGCCCCAGTGACGCTGTATTTTTCTGCAATCACTAAAGCCGCTGAACCAATCCTAGAACCGGGGAGGTGAAAAAGTGCGTACCAGCTCCTTCATATTAATTTCCTATCGCTGGCACTCATAGCACAAGATGCAATTCTGCGCCTTGCTAGGTATCTCTCTGTAATCATGCAAACAGTTCCAGGAGTTTCAATTATTCAAAATATACGCGGGATCAGTCCCAATAAAGTGTATTTGCTTGTATTTCATGTTCAAGCATTTTTCTGCTGTACAGCAGACGGGGATGGGGAAGGACTTTGTTTCTAATGCAAATTTTTATTGCTGTTGTTGAAAGGACGTGACTAAGGACAGGATTTATTCTAAAGATATATTTATATGGCAGCTGGAAGTGTAAGTACTGTATGGAGAGGCAATGACGACACTAGTTTTTCGCTAGCTAGCAACTGGAGTGTGGATTAGCACTTTTTCATTGCTTTTGCCACATATATCACCTGGGACGGGAACCCTTACTTCTGCCATAAAATTGCACTCCAAGTTACAAAAATATTCAAGGATCTTTCATACCAATGTACTTTTATTTTTACGCTGATGAAAATCAGGTGTAGTTATCTTTCGTTGTGTTTTTAAACTAGACTATTTCCAATTTGTCTTGAGCTCTCTGTATTATTGAAGGTAATTATGACTACCAAAATGTATGGTTCAAACTTAAATTCAAAGATTTAATATGGCCACTCTGAATTTAATGTACGTGAAAAGGTCCAAAGAAAGAAATCCAATGCTTAGAGCAAAAATGTAAAAAAAGGGAGGAGTATACGCTATAGCAAAGGAGCTATATCAACACAAAGGCTGCAGAATATTGCAGCTAATGTACGTAGTCTATTTTTTAATTTTTCCTTTTATTCTTTTTTTCCACCATAGATTGCTTAGAAGAAACGAGACACAAAAAAAGCTCTATTCAGCTTCTCCAACTATTTAGCCATTGTAAGGCAGAGAATGCAATCTATTTATATCTTATTTGTGTGTATTCTTTGTAAATATGGGGTTTTTTTACTTTTGTTATACATGTCTTTCCTATTTATGTCATTGACTTTCACTGTAATTAACTGATGGAAATATTAGGAAGAAAATTTACAGCAAGTTATTCTTTTTTTAGGGAAAGATAGAATAACTTGAACCCAAGACACTGCCAAACTTACCTGTCTACACCACACATTTGAGAGACTGAAACTTTCTGAGTTATTCAGCTTGAGTCGAAGGTGGTTTAAGTAAGAGCCTTCCGTAACATTCACAGTGGACTAAAGCCAAGCAAATAATCAGTTACCGTGTTTCAGGTGATGAGTGGTAACTTGCTGAACTGTGGTATCTTGACTATTTGTAATCATTTATCCATCCACTTAGTAATTTATCCAGATACTGCTACAACCTCTGAATCCTTCAAAATGTCGACATATATTAATGTTGGTTCTGCTGTAGGCAGTCCAGTGATATTCACGGAGCCACAAATAAGAGATATTTTTCTAAAGGAGAGCACAGAGTTGAAGCTAAGTTACCCAAGATCTTCAACTTATTTATTCTCACTTTATTCACTCAAGCATTATATTACGAGCAAAACTCTATTTATCACTAGATGGGATGTTTTTGCACATACACAAACAAGTGCCAAAAATCAAAATGTCACTGAGAGTACATATTGCAGCAGATTCCTCTTCCTCGGCGTGCACTCCAGTGCCAAGGAAAATATTGGACTGCGGTCTCTTCCTCAGTACCTATTCCATATGGAATACCTCGTACTGGACAACATTGCCAGTCGTCCCTCATTTATATTAGCCAGTCACGTAGTCTTATCTAAATAAGAGATGTATTTTTAAGTTGTTCACATATATACACATTCACGTGTATTAAAAAATCTAATTGCATGCACAGCAGTAAAAAAGGCATTTCTTTTGTAAATTACTAACGATCTAATTTAGGGAGTTTGACGTTTGCTATGAAAATTGTTTAATACCAAACCCTGAACATATTTAATATAAACTGCTCAGACATTTACAATACTCTGTACATATCTAAGCAGGTCGGTAACAGCAGGACGTTAGAAGTCTACAGAGAATTTTAAGCACAACAGTTGAATGCTTTATTTCATGTCCTATATGCTGCTCACTGAACCTATGAAAAACTCTTTTTCACTTCTCGAAAGGTCAACAGCATATTCACTCATACTTACTACAGGAATAAGGCTTTTCCACTCACTCAGACTCCCTTGAGACTTCCTCTATATCAGATTTTGTTGAAAGCGCTTTAAGAAATTTCTGCTTTTGGTAAAGTTTGAAGTAACTCTGACTTGAATAAATTCAATGGATCCTGGACTGAGATTTTTGAAAGAAATTTAAGTGTTAGAAGTCTCATGTGTACTGAAAGCTCAATTCAAAATGCAAAAATCCTAGCTTTGGACAATTTCAGTGAAGTGCAATCTGAATCTCCTCCGTTTCTAGGACCATTCTGGTACATGCCATGATCATCGCCTATAGGATGGAATAGAAGTCAGATCAAAAATGAAACACCTTGAAAAATCCTTCTACTTCACTATTTTCATAACTGAAAAAAAAATACATTGATTCATATTCAGTTATAGAGCTGCCAGTAAAGAATACAAGAAAAGGGTATTGTATTATGTCTGATCCTTTACTTTTAATATTAGACAATAAGAATGATTTTAGATATGAACAAAAAAGATATTCACCAGGAGTAAATACTGACTCTTCTTTTTTTTTTTTTCCTTTCTCTTTTTACATGGAGTTTGACCATACAACTGTTTTTTCTGGAAACAGGTCAAGTTTCGACGCCGTATCGATGAGACCCAATCGTGATAAATATGCCTGATTGCAAGAACGAGAAACCCCCTGCTGTGGTCCAAAGACCTACTGAAACAAGATGCGCATGATGCTAACGTGCACGTGCGCTTTGAGGCCAACTTTCCAGGTCATTGTGGTTTCTCAGCAGGGTCAGCCCAAGCATCCCCCCTGGAAAACAGGGGAAAGCAAACTGATTATAGAAAAGGCAGGTGATTGTTTCAGAGCATTCTTCCAATTTATACCCGAGAAAAATAATTCTGGAAACCTCTTAAGTTTCATTTGTAAAATTAGTCAAGCAATGCTGTTGGGCACTTAGAGTAGAGCACTGCCCAGAACTATCGACCTGCATCCTCAGCTACAACACACAGGCTGAGAGCTGTTCCAGTTACCATACACGAAGACCCGACCCCACAATTAAAAGTCTAGGCATACATCTGTTAGGGGTTCTGTGTTCCACCGTATCTCTAAATAGCTTGGAATTCGAGGACTGTAGAAAAGTGGGTGCGGATGTTAATTCCCAGAGCTGAAATCAATAGAAACGCTTTCTGCTTTGACAGAAAACTCCCTTAGGAATTGCAGATGATCCTCCCTCTTTTTCATAAGAGTCTGCTTCTGGGGCATTCAGCTGGAATACGATTAATTGGTAGTCAGTAGTGGTGGGGAACCCGTATGCCTCCCGGCTTGCAGCAGGGAGGGAGACAAGGAGAGCAGAAAAGGGCTTCTCTCCCGAGGTTCACTCCCGCAGGAGCTGGGAAGTGCAGTGGGACGCTCAGCTTTGCATATACGAGATCTCGCTCTTCAACGATTTGCTCGCTACATTGAAGTAATTTCTGAATTTTCTCTGTATACGTGTGCATCCATTGCTGAAACCAAGAAGAAGAGCAGGACGTAGTCTCAAGAACACAGTTAAGACCAGATTCCTACTTTAATTTTAACTGGTCTTGAGCAATATAGCATTGCACTGATGAAATGCAGCAAGTCCTTCTCCTACAGGAAAGCAGCTTATAAAGCTGTAGGGGATCTGTTCTCTATTGTCCATCTATTCAGGTGGGCCATGAAGCAGATACCCTGTTCTAAACCACGTAGCTAACATGACTGCCGAGTCTAGGTAGTGTAACCAGAATTGATTCATTTGATTTACTGATGTTCTGAGTTGCAGGTATAAATACATTTTACATTGCAATGGTACACATTTATTTTCTTCCTTTCACAGAAAGCAAATGTAAAACGTCCAACTACAAGAATTCCTTCTGCGTAGGTCGGGGACGAGCGACCCATCTCAGTGCTCTTTTACCTCTGTTAGCAGGATCAGGTTACTTTTCTATTTCATTTGACAATAGGTAAAGGTTTTCTTACACCGTTCTTCCATACCTGGTCTATTCATACTGAAAAACCAGTGAACAAAGAATACAGAGGAACGCCAAAAACTATAGCATCTCTGAAATGTCAGACAACAGAACCTTTAACCAACAGTAACTTCTATGCTCCAAAGCATGCAAAAAGGCCAACAGAATTTCTTGTTTTGGGGTACCAACTAACGAGGAAGAAATTCAGGGTGTTTGTGTATTAATCCTTTCTGGCCAATCTGCAATCAAGGCCACTGCTACTAAAACTCATCCTGAATTATGAACAATGTATATTGAAATACTCAAGGGGTGAGAGGGCAGCTGATGTCCTATGGAAACAAGATTTACACAACTGCAATGTGTATGAGTTGATCCCATAAAGCAATTTTGACAACGTGCCCCTGGCAGTGCTATAATTAACAGATATTAATAGCAAGTCGTTACCAAAGCAATCCATCTATCTAATAACAGTCCACTATTTTGGCAAACTATTCAGTGACCCTAGAGCGGGGACGCATGCCTGCCTAGGCTGTGATAATTAAACGTTAGTTATATTATCAGGAAGCTCTATTTTGACAGTTGTTGCAGAAAAACAGGAGAGCGTGGTAGGAACTCAAAAAAGTTCACGGTAGTAACAGAAGCTTTGAAGATATTAACACAGTGTGATATCAGACACCCCAGGGTATAAACAAATCACAAATTATAATTACTGATCCCTACAGAAACATAACTTGCGAGTTAGATAGAACCAATTTTAGGGCTGAAGTTGAGCAGATAAAGAAAGAATGGTGTAACAATCTATTACAGCTGCTAGTGGTTGCTAGCACAGGTGGGGACATCTCTCAATTCTATCTAAGCGTACAACAATAGCAACTTGTTCGCATGAAAACCTTAAAACTGGGTATGCAGTACCAGTCACTCTGCTCTCCGGCATTGCTGTCCATGTAAACACTACTTTATTATCATCAAGGGGAAATGTACCTCTAGTGCTCGTACTTAGAATCATCAAATCGTTTAGGTTGGAAGAGATCTTGAAGATCATCGAGGTACTTCATCCATTACCCTGCCTTTGAGGCAAGGCTGAGATTTGTGACCAGTGTGCTGGTCATCCCTAACTACCGTGCAAGCCCGTATCTGCCAAGATGAGTGTCCCACCGAGGGAGAATTCAGCTTTTTGCTTTATTTGGCCGACTTGACAGCCTGGAAGCACTGGTCAGCACGATCTCTTATGCAGCCACGGCTCATGCTGCATTTGTCCAGCCATCAGAGGGAACATAGATAGGAAACATGGATGGAGGCTTTGCAGATAAGATGAGGAAATTAATGGGGATGAAAGAGTAGGGGCATAGATGGAAACTGGAGACATTGCAAAAGTAGAAATGCGGATACATCATCATAAGGACTGGAGGACAAACTAGGTATTGCATGAGAAGAAAGACTGCTAGTGTGAAAGAAATCTGAGATTATCATGGCAGAGAGCATGGGGAATGCAATTTTTTTTTTTTTTTTTTTTTTAAGAAATCAAGACTTATTAGTTCCCTTGCTCACAGTCAAAACCTCGTAAAATACTATGATTGCCTTCAGAGGGGTGAGTGAAGAGATTTTTATTTAGAGTAATATTTTAAAGGCTTACAAAGTCACATTCAGAGAAAGGTTCGTTTTACACGTATCCAATTTTTGTGCAGTAATAGTCTATAAAATGTTTTTACAATAATTTAGTAATGGTTCAACAGTAATGCAAAATGACGTCATCTGCCCAGAACCAGAATGTATAGACAAGGCAACAGAATTAGATGTTCCCTTTTCTATTCCTCCTGTCAGCATGCTTTAACCCTGGCATGGAGAGAGCTCATATTGGCTCGAAACATCATTTACTTTACACATTTGCTTAGTAGCCCTTTTTCCTGCTAATGCATCACCTTTTCGCTTGGAGAAGTCATATTTATGATGAAGATTTTTACAATATGAGTGTCTGACACCAAGAAACAATGACCCAGAGTATTTCACGGAAAGACAATATGTGGATAATAAGAGGTATTTTCCCATTTCTGTATGATAAAAAACAACTAGTCAGACAATTAGTCCTCCCTTTTTTCCCTGTCCCTGTATATCCATACTTTTTGTGTGATCAGAAACCGAGATGACTTACATACAGTTGTGTAAAAGACAGCAGCCGCATTTATACCAGTGAACTAACCACAGCCAAGACACAGACCTGAGCTCTTACACACTCATCTACCTTGTTCACCTGCAAACATAACCCTTAGCAGAGTTTTAGCCTAAACTACCTCATCTATATAACACATGGTCTCTCGTATCTATTAAAAAGATGTGGGCAAGAGAGATGGCGCTGAGAAACCTTACATCTCGATCTGCTCGTACAGGTAAGTAAAGGACAACGAGGTGAGAAAAAACACTTTTCTATGTAGTTCTTGCTCCACCTCTAAAAGGGGAATACATTAAAAAGCAAACAAACAAAAAAACCAAACAGCATTAATTATTCAGTGGGCTGGAATTCATATCCTCGAATTATATTCTCTCTTAATTTAAGACTGCATTCTTATGGGTTTTTTTCATACAATTTCATTTTTGTTATAGTACTAATAAAAATGTGGAAATTTTCATCTTAGTTGTAAACTTAATCATATGGTTTATTTGATTAAAAACTGTTACATTCTGACTCAGTCTTACATTTTATCCCAGTTCTCACACATTTGCAGTTCTATGCATGAAAGCTGATTACCTTTTCAAAGGATCATCATTAGCTCATAAATATCCAAAACGATTTGAACAAAACCAGGATTATTTCTTGTGTCTTAGAGTGCTGTTTCTGGCTTTTTCTTTGACTCTTCAAAAAAAAAAAAAAAAATTGCCATATGAATGCAGCTCACGCAAATACTTTTTAATAATGCGTTTTTATATCAAGAGCTCTTCATGTGACTTTCAGCATTAAACAGAAAATGGGAACAAATGTATATCTAAGAAATCAAAACTGACATCCAAATTCTAAATCGGACTGCAGACAGAGATCTTTAATTCACTGTGCTCTGATTTATGGTCTTCTTGGTGCGCAGAGATCAGTGTAAGTCCATTGTCTCTGCTATTAGACTTAACGGCAACATCAGTATGTTCTTGGGCTCCTTCGCAAACCGCTGCCTCAAAGTCTGTGGCCAGTGGGTCCACGATAAAGCTGCAGAGAGTCTCTCCACCAGTCCATCCTAATCATTTTCTAAGCTTTTGATTAATTTCGTTCAAAGTACCAGATTAGTCTGTATCTCAGTGAAAAATAAATTCCTAAAATGTCAATGAAAACAGGCGATTGTTTTGAGGACACAAACCTTATTAACCTCTCAGTGCCTCAGTGAGGAGTGAGTTTACCTGGTAGCCCACGCTGAGGAACCCGAGTAGGTGAGAGATTTCATGAATTCTGCGGGAAAAGCTTCAGCTGGATCTGAGACTTGACCACAAAATACAAATCTCTAAGAAACCAAGATTCAGAACATCTAGTGTTTACAGAACTGCCTGTCTAATGAAAGATATTACTTCTTCCTACAAAACTACAGCAAGAGTTGCACATCTGAAAAACCTTCAGCTCGGAAGCAGGAGAGTTACTGTGTTTCTGTGGGGTTACGGGTCGGTTACGAGAAGACAAGCTTGCAGTAAGAAGATGTTTTAGCATGCTTTTATAGGGACTCCTGACCTTGGTGCTATGTTTAAGCCAACACTGTTAATGTCATTGTGGACATGTGAAACCCTAGGTTGGGCCGAGGAGTTGCTCCAGCATGTTGGTTTCTTGTTTCCATAAGAACTGTTCAGTAAATGACCTTTAAAATTAGCCACAGGTGAATGAATAAATTATTAAAGTAGATTTTTTCCCCTGTGTTGATTAGGAAGCTATCCTTCATCAAATTACAGGTCATCATTCAGTTTTCCAAGATCTGTCTTTGGATTAAATGATTCCTGAGATATCATCCCGGAACAGGAAAAAACTGAAAAACATAGGAAATGCCAGGACTTGTACAATAAAATGGAGCATTTTTGAGTCTCCTCTCAGGTCCATTCCATGCTGTTTTGAGAAGCAGTAATTGCACCCATGAATATGTCCAGATAAGGTGATGGATGCTAACAGTACTTCTTTTTTAACCCATAGATTGCTTACTTGTGGAGCAGGTGAGGCATAACACCTCCCTATGTTCTTCTTTAGGTGTAGGCAAATCGGGTTTCTTTTAATATTGGGAACATTCTGCCCAGGTTTGATTAGTTCCATCAGGAGACTAGATACCACAGGAGCATCCGTTCCACTACACCTATATTAATACAACATTACTACGAGCCATGGAAATTGGAGCCGAAAGGAAACTTGACAGGTGACGCTCCTGTCTGACGGCAGGATCAGCTGTACCTAAACCGCTCCTGGCAGATGTTTGTTTCACTTAGTGTCACGAGTCGGCATTGATACCAGCTGTATGGATTTCTATTCCTGCTCATGAAACATTTAATTAAGGAAAACAAATAGCAGCAGTGTGTGACGAGGTCGGATTTACTAGAGCAACTGCAATGAGTGTGCACTAACCTGCGCTCGGGGCCCATTCAAACACATATTAAGAGACTGAGTAATGACAGCAAGGAATTAAAACCACAAAACCAAACCCATTTTTTTTCCTCCACGTATTTCTCTTTTGCAGACTCACTGTTAGCTAAAATCTGGATCTAGGCTATTAGGCTTTGCGAGTGAAGAGAACAAAGAAAAACCATTTATCTCCTGCACAGCAGTAAGGCTATTTGCATCCATTAGGATTATCTTTACATACTTATAATATATTCACAGAACTTTAGTACCTTAAGAAAATGCAAACCAAAAAGCCCTTAAAATGGGATCTACCAAGAAGCTTCATACATCAGTGTAGGTGACATTTTTAGCTAAAAGAAATTTTGATATCCCTTCATAGTGGTTTTTTTTTGCATGTGCATTTCTGTGCTTGAAACACCACCACTAAGGATTGTTGGTTGAGTCTAAACAATTCATCTTGTAAATTAAATTTCCACATATTACCCAGGCTCTTACGATATCTTTATGCACTTGGAAGACCAAAAGAAAAAAAATATTAAAACATATCTTTGAAGGATTTTTCTTTCTCTGACAACTTATCTTCAGAAGAGGTGACATGCTGGTTCCTCTGAGCTGTTTCATGCATTGTTATCGCTGTCTCTACTCAGATGTCTGTAGCATCTTAGGCTCCCCAAATAATGCAAATATAATGACAACATTTTTGATCACTACTTATGTTATTTAAAATCTACCGTGGTAAGCTCACTTCTATTTATTTGAAAACCAATCCCTGCTCTCACAGTGAGAACCACCAACAGAAGGCCTGAACACACTGAAATGCGTTGGAAAATTTTAAATATAAATTCTTTAAATTGTGTGTGTGAGAGTAACAGACAGGGGGGCTCGAGTGCAGCCATAAACAAAAACAATTAAGCACTTGCGCAGTAAAGAACTGCCGTTCGCATTCAACATTTCACTCAATGACATAACTCTGAAGTAGAACTACAAGACTCACCAACTCTAACACAAAATGACCAAGCCTCTTCATTCCTTCCATCCCACGAGACAAAGATGAAGATCCCAACAGACATACAGCAGCTTTGTTCCACTTCACCAAAGCTTCAGTGATTTACACCAGCCTTGGCCCATATAACACACTCTTTGGTCAATAAATCGTAGCTTTGACAAACCAAGGTAGAAATGAATTCCACAATCAATCCACCAGCGATACACAAATGGTGGTAAACATTGCTTTATTTTCACTTCTCTATATGTACAATGGCATTCCAGAAGTGTTTATGGGACTCTGTGTAGAAGTGTCTCTGTAGTGCCAGTCCGTGTATAGAAAGAAGTAAATAAAATAGGATGTTCTAAATGTGGTCATTGATCACGAAAGCTTTTCTTTCATTGGCATGAAAAAGACACGATTGGTTGACCAAAGAACATCTTGTAGCCTATACAAAAAATGGTATATATCATTGCTACCAGAAATAATGAGTAATGTATGACAAAAATACCTCGTCTCTATACCCTTTTATTCTTCTAACCCACATCTTTTTAATGGTTAATTTATTACGAATTCACTGAACAACCATCAGCATATATTTGCACTACTACAAACTGGAATTTATTCATCTAGCTGCACGCTGGGATTTGTTTAGTTATCGGGGGTCAGTGAACATGTAACACAGTTTTAGAAACTGATATTGAACGGGAAGAAACTGCATTAGAATGAAGCCAGAATAACAATAAGCCACGGAGTCAGGTGAGTATTTCTTGCTTCAGCTGTTATATACACATATTTTTTCCACTGTCAGGAAGCTGACGCTTTTTGATTTTATTTATTTATTTTTTTTTAAATCCTTACTTTCTTTCCATTACAATTTTTTTGAGCTCTTTAAACCCCTTGGCAGCTGCCACGCTGCCAGCCTGCTGCCAGCTACGAGGGCAGGGGAAGGAGCGGCACAAGTGGTCTGACAGCGCGTGGCTGAACCGAGCAGAAGACGGGGTTTCATCCCAGAGACAGGGATTCCCAAACGGCAACACAATGTGTTGCAACCTTGCAGGGCTAGAAGCTTTTAATAGTACTTTTTACTCTGGCTTTCTTCAAAAATTACAGTTTGCTAACAAATCGTTGATTCTCGTCTTTCCATGTATTTAGCATTATATGGTCATCAGCTTCAGCAGAATTAATCCTGATTTACATCGCTGTGAGTGACAGGAGAAATGAGCTCCGTAGTTTGAGGATAACAGCTGTTGAAAGCGTTTATTCGCATAAACACAAGGAAACCAATTCCTTTCCTGAGTCAATGGAAACATAACTTACCCTAGGCCGTTCCCGTCTGAGAAACCACCTTTTCTGAGGCAATGCCAGTCAATGGTCTGCAAGCTATTCCCTGCTATCTGTTCTACTAACGTTACGCTATAGTCTTAAGAAACACGTCAAGAAACAATGTAAAATCATATGGAATTGAGTAGTAACAGAAGAGGGCCATTCGAATTAGGTCATGAGTATGTTTCTGCGATGCACATTCACCTGTTTGGTTAAAATGACAAAAAAATAGTATCATGCCCCCAGACACAGATACTCATGCAGCTGTTCAGGATTCTCTGATTATGAAAAACTTGAAGAAAAAAAAAAATTTTTTTAATTTACCAATCAGAGCCAAAATTCCTAAATTTTCTTTTCCTAGCTGTCAAAACCCAATATCCACAATGCTAAATGGACTTTTGCTGAGGATATTTGAGCAGAACGTATGTTGAGAAAACACTGGTGTACTTCAGATCAGCTTTACTGATTCTAGAAGTTCACAGAAGAGCAGCTGATTGTGATGTTGTGCTATTCCCAGCTTAGGCAAGCATTCAATCTGAGAAGGCAGCATGGAGGTGATTTACATTCAATATCTCGATCTCATTTCGAGAGAATGGCTTAAACGCAAACACAGTCAAGTTGAAAGTCTTAATGTTCTACTTGAATTCACATGATTTATGGGAGGGAAAAAAAAACCAACCCTGCACTGTTTTAACAGGCTGAGAAATGCTGGTTTCATCTACAGGGACTAAAGGAACCCAAATTCAAACAACAGACACTCAAACTAACATTTAACACTCCAGCTGACATTCGACACTGACATTCAAACTAACATTCCAGCTAAGAATAAATCTTCTTTTGAAAAATCCCAAATATAAAATAGGGCAGATACTGCATTCATCTATACTGGTATAATTAGACAGACTGGACCGAATTCATGTTCTTACGCTGGATTTACACAGCGTAATTGAAGCCTACCCTTCAGACAAATGCCAAATATGCCGCTGAGAGTGCTCGAGCGACAGTCCTTTCTCCTAACATTGGTCAAATTGGAATTAAGAAAAGATGCCCAAGTACGCCAGAGCAAGCTTGCAGTATTATCATGAAAGATTCCGAAGTGTTTTGAAGCATTTTTATCCATTTTCAGAATCACTCGTTGGCTTTAGTGAGCTGTTCTTCACATTTGAACTGCACTCTTATATTCCCAAATGGCCTACAGGGAAGAACTGCTTTTCCTTTTTGGTTAATAAATGCCTATTTTTCAAAGGATGGTAGCCTCTGCTTTCCAGTTCTCTATATATTCATCTCAGTATACGCAAGGTGACCATATAATGGCAGAAGTTGACGATCCTTACTTGCACTTCTGTGCTCCCACCCCCACGAGACCCTTACGGTTCCTTGGATGTCTAGGTCAGACAGCGAGCAGGAGTAGTTAGTTCCTGCCACGCTGGTATCAAAGTGGAGAAGAGCAACGCTAATTACTCGCAAAACCAACCTAATGAGTATGCACAGATGGACGAGCCTGCTTTCCAGACAAGAGCTAGTGTATCAGACCCTAGGCTTCCCCTGAAGCTCCCTAAATGTGGGTGACGAACAAATACTAACACCACAAGTTTCAAGCAGCTCCCCAAGAGCTGACCAAGTTTGGTGGACCTGGTAGTGACAGGTTAACGGTTGGACTTGATGATCTTGGAGGTCTCTTCCAACCAGAACGATTGTATGATTCTATTCTATGATTCCAGTGTTTACTTGGGAGAATGGAAGCTCTTTGTTTATTAAATAACTACACAAACTCTCTTCTTTTCGCCACTCTAATTCTGAGGGAAACTCCTTCCTTTATACAGTAGCTAAGCCAATTAAAAACGAACTCCTACCCAACCCAAATAATACCTATTCTGTCAAACTTGAGAAAAATTTGTGAGGATTTGTGGGACTAGAGGTTTCTTCTCTAGATTGCTGGCACACAGGCTATTTTCAAATTAACTAAGATAATCATCTTCCTTAATATTCTCTGATAGCACAGCTGCTGCTATCAAGCAGTTTTCTTCTTTAACAAGCTAAAACCTCAAGTCCACTGTAAAAAGGTAGATAATGTATAATTAATTGGTCTAAATTTGGAAAGCATTTTAACTTATCAGTGATGTCTCAACTCTGCTTTACAGGGAAGTTATCGTTTGTCTGTAAAAAAAAAAATAAAGTACTGACAAAGATGAACCAAAGACAATAAGTATCTTAGTTTTTTGCTGCTACATTATTTTTTCCAAGTTAGTTCAAGAGGTCATGGTAGTTATGAAGCACTGTGCAAGTTTGGAAGGGAGGAGAAGGGAAGGCTCAGCTTCTGTCTATAATATTACAAATTTGAAACACAGTTGCTGTAGCTGATTAAAAACTTGTGTAGCCAAAAGATATTCATTTTTCTCCAGCTCTATCAATTTATTTAACAAAATCTAGAAAACTATTCTTACTCAGCCTCTTGGATCTCAGCTAAGCTACTCTTGCTTTCCATAGCCAAAGGAACACTTACATTTTTCATTCAGCATTAGCAGTGAAAACTAGGTTCAAGATCTCAGAGCAATTTGTAAGAAACCAGCTTTATAGAATCTCAAGCTGGTTTTGCTCTCATAGCAGAGACGAGCGAACCAAGGCAAAACCCCTCTGTACCAAACACTCACAGCTGGTAACATTTTCCAGGAGGTGAGAACGTACGTCCTCTCCCATTCCACCTTCCCAACAGCAGTAGCATCTCCTTGATTTTGAAATATATTGGGAAGAAGAGTTAATATATTCCCATCTTTGCACAACAGCTTAATTTTTAGACATCCAGGACTATTTCCATTCTTTGCCTGAAGGTGCACAAACCCACAGCTTTAACCTCGGTGGACAAACCCACAGCTTTAACCTTGGTGGACAAACCCACAGCTTTAACCTCGGTGGACAACGCCCAAACCACCAGGCTACAAAGCACTTACACTTGCTGCCCGTGTACCGAAGTTTTAACGCTGTGCAGAAAAGCCTTTAAGATCCAGTGAAAATCAAGAGAAGGTTTTGTTCTGAAGCCAAATACAGTCAATTACACAAAATTCAGAACCTCCTTCAAATGGGGTTTTAAATAAAACAGTCATCTTTTGGTAAAACTTGGGCTAAAGCAGTTAAAAGTGCTAATGCAAGGAAATTCTAGTTCTTGAAAATGGAAGCAATCCTACCCATTCATTTATGCCTCAAAAAGGAAAAATATCAGCATTTGTTTATTGGTGTATTTCTCCAACAGTTAGCAAAACTGAGTTGAATTAAAAGACAGCAATTACACATAATACTTTATGTCTAGGGTATATGATCCCACATTAAACTGCTACAGGGTTTAGAAATACTAACATATATACTTTTTCTGATCGCTGTAGCATTAGCTTACTTTTTTAAGAAATAAAAATAATCCATTCCTTCAACATAAGTAAAATAGGTCTTTACAGAATTTCCTTTCTATCTCAAATTATAGATCATGTATCTCAGCCCATTGACTTCCGAGTAAAAAGGCAGACGGACAAACATAGGAAACGAAACATTGTAAACTGTTTCCTTGTAACGGTTTCTTTGCTCCTGGCCAACTGTGAACTGAACACCCCCAAAAAATAAGGTTACGTCAAGAAATAACCAAGATCATGTCATCCCGTTATAATGATTTTTCCCCTAATGTATGCATTAGATACAGCATTGAGATCAATGTTATTTTCTTCAATATCTATACGCTATTTTTCATCACACTCGCAGCTAATCATTTTTTGTCTTTCCAGAAAAGTCTGATGACTTTTATAATGGGATGTATCAGCTGTTTACAAAAAAACCCTGGCAATTTCACATTTCAGCTTAAAGAAGGAAATGAAGAATATATTAACTAAATAAAAATGAGGGGGATTGAGTAAAATAGTTCCAACAGTAATTAGTCAGGGCATTATGTTTGATTTTTATACACTACTGCAGGAAACATGACCAAGTTTCTAAAATATGTGAGAATTCCCACACAATTTCAAAAGATATTATTAATACATTAATTTATCCTTGTATCTTTCCCCCAGATCATTATTGTTAGTTAAGTAGAATATACACATGGGTGAGGGTTGAGCTTTATTATAAACATATATGACAGATTCAGGAAAATTCTTTCATAACAAGAGAATAAAAATACAGAAACTGTGCCAGACAGACTATCTGTATGTGAAATGCATGCCAAAAACCAGAGCTGTTTAAATAATTTTTTTTTTTTTTTTTGTGCAGTGGCTGCAATGAAAAATAATCACAAAAAATTGTCTCGAGTTGACACCAAGTATATCTCTATCAGCCAAACTCAGTAAACTTTCACAAATCGTTTATGTTGACCTAAACCTGCATTTCTTACACACAAGCTTTTCTCTAGTTCCAGGTTTGCCCGGAATAACTCGAACCTGGAATTCCACAGCGTGCATTTCTGTATTTAACATCCCCGATGTCTATTTGTTTAGAGGGCTCGGGAGCCTTTGCGTTCAGCTGTATGGATTCAGTGCCCAGGCTCCGACTTCAGAATGGCTCCACCGATGACCGTGCAAATAAAACGGCTACTTTTACCTGCCACCTACGAGCTTCACCCGTCATTACCGAGGCTATTCTCTCAGTGTTGACATCAGCGTCTGGCATTGCCAACAAAATTTAATGAGCTGTCTTATTTTTCAACAGAGAGTCTTGTTCATTGAAAATTTCTACCGATTTTTCACGGAACTGACATTTTGCTGCACCATCCTGCTGTTTTTCAGCCTTATATAGTCACGCACTTTAGATGCAAGTGTATTTATCAAACAATTATCATCAATTACTCGAGAGCTTGAGCTTCACAGACATTTTATGAATTCCTGAGATTTTTCAGGGGACCGACATGACAAAATACATGTCAGTATGTTGTAAAATAGGTGAAACTGCATAGCCAAAAAATGAGGTGGAAAAAAAAAGTTCAGATGAAGTAGAACTTGCTGCTACCAATATCATTATCATTCTGCCTGTGCGGACTTCAGACAAACAGTATTCTGGGAAGGAGCCTTTCTTTTCAAGAAGGACAGTCTCACAAGAGTCTCCAGGCACAAAGTAATTTCCCCAAACGATTAAACCTTGTCTCTCTGTCCCTTTAGATTACACACGTGTTCCTGATAGATCCTTCTTGTCTTAAAGCGTAACTCACGGAACAAGGGATGTAAGTGGTTGCTGTAAGAAAGAGATGTTACGCTGTTAAAGAAGAGAATTCCACTGAATGATCTGAGCTCTTGCGTTAGCTCTCTGATCCACTTCTATTTAGAATTACAGATGTATCTACAAGGCCAAAAGGCTTGGACTTAACTCTCCGAGGAACTGCCAAAGGAACATGGATTACCTCAATGTCCATCGGACCAAGAAACTGCAGAGCACGGAAAAGATCAAGCAGAAATAGAAGTTATATTGCCTGATCAATCGTAAGGAATTAAAACAACCCTGACGGGTTACAAGCACAGATGATAATCTATCATAAGAGCCGTACTTGTGTAATCAATTTTAAAGACTAAACGGATCAGATCAGAGATAAAGCATCCAAGATACAGGAGCAGATAAATATGTTGAGGAAAAAAAAAATCAATAGCGATAATTTAAGAAAAAATACTAAATTTTTAGTACAAACCATTGCAAAACTTCACTTAGAACAGTCATATGCCTAAAAAGAGCAGTGTGAATCGCACAAGTACAGAGTTTCTGGGGAGGCTGGGGAAACAGGACACCAGAGGAAGCTACAACAGCGTTTTACAAATGCATTCAAGATAAGTGCTTGGGAGGGAAAAATAACTAGAGCTTCACATTCTAGCAAGATTTTTGAAATGATATTTAGATTTGTGATCATTATGGGAACGAAATTCTGAAATCACCTTCCAAATAGCTCTTTGACATAGAGCTTGAAAGTTTCTAGAATTTACAGATTAGAAATCGGACTGGAATTTGAATTAGATTATGAAATATTTTGAGAATTTGATTTACCATTCTTGATGGCCTTTCTTGCACCTCATTGCTATAACGTTCAGCCTATAAGCAGGGTTTTCAACACCACCTGTTAAGGTTGGGGTTTTTTTTTTCTTTTTTTTTTTTTTACCCCCTTTCCTTTGTTTGACTTCAGAGGCAGCCTCCTGCACCTTCATAGCAAGTATTCTGCTGTCCTGGTAAGTGCAGGATCTCATACATCCTATGAGAAGAATTAAAGAAAATTCTGCCCTAAATGTCTTCTAACACAATGAAAGGCTCTCTTAAACAGCCGTCGAGATGAAAAAATAATAATGATAATTATCATGTAAGTATGACAGAGTTGCAGCATGAGGTACAAACATGAAATTTAATTTGAGCACAGGAACTTCTTGAAGATAATTATTTATATAATAGACATCTATAGTCTTAACTTTGTAATAAAGTTTCTTATAAAATGAAAGTAGAGTTTCAAATCACAACACTCTTCCTTTATTTCTCTCTCCTGCAAGCCTTCTACAAATCATCTCCAGAAAGATTAAAGAACTCCCTCTTGTAAGATTCAGATTTCCATTACTTTATGCATAGAAATACAGATGGGCTTTTTTTTTCCAAATCAATATTACAACAAAAATGCCATAATTACAGTATAGGATATGAAGAAAAACACAGGAGAGCTTGTTTTTATTTATTATATTACTGAAGAAAAGGGTAAGTAGGAAGAATGAAAACCAAGTACAAAAATCTGTGCAGAAAAAGCTATAGAGAACAGGATAAGTAAGAAAAAACTATAGATTTCTACCTCCCTACTATAATAACTGCTGTGAAAGACACCTTTATTATTTAATTGCGTAAAGTTGTTTTGTCCTTTTTCTTTGAAAATACTGAAAAAAATTAAGACATCTAGAACTAGACTTAAACAGCGTGCTCACATTTGGTAAAGGAAATGAGTTTTCATAGAATGGTTTGGGTTGGAAGGGACCTTTAAAGCCCATCTAGTCCAACCCCCTGCCATGAGCAGGGACATCCTCAACTAGATCAGGTTGCCCAGAGCCCCGTCCAGCCTGACCTGGAATGTTTCCAGGGATGGGGCATCTCCCACCTCTCTGGGCAACCTGGGCCAGGCCCTCACCACCCTCAGGGTGAAACACTTCTTCCTTATGTCTAGTCTAAATCTCCCCTCCTTTAGTTTAAAACCATTCCCCCTTGTCCTATCACTACAGGCCCTGCTGAAAAGTTTTTCCCCATCTTTCTTATAAGCCCCTTTAAGTACTGGAAGGCTGCTCTAAGGTCTCCCCCGAGCCTTCTCTTCTCCAGGCTGAACAAGCCCAACCCTCTTAGCCTGTCTTCATAGGCGCTCCAGCCCTCGGATCATTTTTGTGGCCTCCTCTGGACTCGCTCCAACAGTTCCATGTCTTTCCTGTGCTGAGGGCTCCAGAGCTGTACATGGGACTCCAGGTGGGATCTCACCAGAGTGGAGTAGAGGGGCAGAATCACTTCCCTTGACCTGCTGGCCACGCTGCTTTTGATGCAGCCCATGATACAGTTGGCTTTCTGGGCTGTGAGTGCACAATATCCGCTTATGTCCAGCTTTTCATCCGCCAGTACTTCCAAGTCCTTCTCTGCAGGGCTGCTCTTGATCCCTTCATCCCCCAGCCTGTATTGATACCAGGGGTTGCCCCAACCCTTGCACTTGGCCTTGTTGAACCTCATGAGGTTCACACGGGCCTGCTTCTCAAGCTTGTCCAGGTCCCTCTGGATGGCGTCCCGTCCCTCAGGCATGTCCACCGCACCACTCAGCTTGGTGTTGTCTGCAAGCTTCCTGAGAGTGCACTCCATCCCACTATGTCATTGATGATGATATTAAACAGTACTGGCCCCAATACAGACCCCTGAGAGACACCACTTGTCACCGATCTCCTTATGGACATCAAGCCATTGACCACTACCCTCTGGATGCGACCATCCAACCAGTTCCTCATCCACTAAACAGTCCACCCATCAAATCCATCTCTCTCCAAAGGCATTACAGAAGTCCAGACAGATGACATCTGTAGCTCCTCCCTTGTCTGCTGATGTAGACACTCTATCATTGAAGGCTACCAGGTTGGTCAGGCAGGACTCTCCCTTGGTGAAGCCATGCTGGCTGTCTCCAATCTCTTCCCTGTCCTCCATGTGCCTCAGCATAGCTTCTAGGAGGATCTGTTCCATGATCTTCCCAGGCACAGAGGTGAGGCTGACAGGTTGGTAGTTCCCAGGGTCCTCCTTCCTACCCTTTTTAAAAATGGGGGCAATATTTCCCTTTTTCCTGTCCCCACAGACTTCACCTGACTGCCATGATTCTTCAAATATCATGGAGTGTGGCTTGGCCACTCCATCAGCCAATTCCCTCTGGACTCTGGAATGCATCTTGTCAGGTCCAATGGACTTATGTACGTCCAGGTTCCTCAGGTGGTCATGAACCTGATCTTCTCTGACAGTGGGAGGGACTTTGCTCCCCCAGTCCCCGTCTTGCAGTCCATCCATTCTGGAGGTGTGGGAAGAGACGCTGCCAGTGAAGACTGAGGCAAAAAAGTTGTTGAATACCTCAGCCTTCTCCTCATCCATTGATACCAGTTTGCCACTCCTGCTCATCAGGGGGGTACTCTTTCTTTGACCTTCTTTTTCTGGCTGACATACCTGTAGAAGCCCTTCTTGTTATTCTTTGTATCCCCTGCCAAGTTCAGCCCCATCCGTGCCTTGGCCTTCCTTTTACCATGTCTATGTCATTAGATCATAGTACAGTTACGGTTATGTCTCTATGTGTGCAACATTTGTAGTTGGTATAACTGAAAAAATGAGACACAAAGGCCCTCTACAAAGCACGTGATACTTCCTTTGGGCGGCTGCGAATGTAAGTATTCCAACATGTTGCTATGTTATCTCAGTCATTCAGATTTTTTTTAAAAACAGGTATTCCATAAATATTGCACATTTGTAAAGAAGGTGTCAAACATTTTTGAATATATGCCCATTGATTTGATTATGTCATTTTTTTGTAATATTTGAAACCCCAATCAGTGTTTGCCAAAGTGTGAGTTGACTCAAAGGCTTTCGCACTTCAGCCTGACAAATGGGATAGGAGCTGGAAGGATGGAGCCTAAATCCACGTACGAACAACGAATCCTGGATGTAAGAAGGTATAATAATAATCAGCTCTAAAGATAAACTGTTGATGAAAGGTAAAAATTGCTAATGAGATCTTCATCCCTCTGTCAGAAGCCAAGGTGTATGGGGCAAGCGTCCTTTATAACCACTTTTTAATAACTACTGTCTTCTGATCTTCACATTGTAACAGATATATAAACTTAGTGTGTATTATTCTTGAGGGCATGGTATTCTTGAGTTTTGCAATGGCATTCTTGAATTCCTCCGGGAAGTCTCTGGCAGAAAATAAAACCTGGCCTGCTAAAGATTTAGAGCTGGTAGCCAATGGTGTTACAATCCAGCCTAAAAAACCTTCTCAAGGAAGTGATAGTTTTGAGATGAAGCGTGTTGACCACTTTTAGCACCATTTTTCAGTTCCCAAGGCTGCAAGCCCTGTTTGTCTCAATCTCTTTTCAATGATACCGAAAAATAAGAGTATGACTTTGGAAACACACACTAATGAAGCCTGTGTGCACTACCACCAATGTTATTTTGGCTTCCTTGTCTTAGTCAGAAGAAAACATAAGTTTGAGGCATTTCATCCCTATGGTTCTCATTAAAGTCAACGGAAGCATCTTTCAATCCCATGAAACCGTTATGAAAACTGACCTATTCATCTATTGCAATTATAGGATTGCAACTGGCACTTGTTAGCTCTTCAGCATGGTCTACAGTGTAGAAAGTTCTTGGAAGTTTATTTTATGGTAATAAAATCAGTTTAGCTATTTAAATGCTGAAAGTAGAGGTCAGCCAAGTTGCACTGTGTCCCATCTGTTGTGTTGAAGTTACATGCCAAGATAGCTTTCAATGCACATAAGATGGAAACAGGAGCATCTTTGACAGACACTGCAGACTAAAATAATCTCAGAGAGCTCAAACAGGTTAAGATTCAACCGACCACAGGCAGTGGCTGCAGGATATTATTCTTTTGCTGTACCTTAAAAGAAAATATTAGAGAAACTTATCTTCAGCCTGCATGAGGCATGTTGATGTCCCCCTTAGACACGTGTGCCACTGGTTGTCTCGCTTTCAAAGAGACTTGATATTATAGTGTTATTACACGGAAGAATTTGATGCAAGTGAAGCATTCTGGGCTTTCATGAGAAGGTAATTACAGGAACATAACATCCTCACTGCAAGTAACTGAGGGCAGAATTAGAAGCACATCACAGGCAATAGCAGTGACTTCCGCGGTAAAAATCTTTTGCCACAGACATGACTTTTGTCATTACAGATAGAGGTTCACCACAGGTAACTCAACACTAGCTGTCTACAAGGCATTTATTGCTACCTAATTGCCTAGGATCCCTACAAAGGTGCACAAGAGAGAAAGGTATCTTCAGAGTCAACGCATCCCATGGATTTTGACTGATAGCCCTACTTTGGGATGGTAAGAAACACATTTTGGAAGGTGTTTAGAAGGTTTAGAAGGTCATCTCTCTACAGCGATGGCCCAGAGGGTGTAGACAATAGCCCTCTAAAAGGCTAAAAGACTAGTCTAAGGCGAAAGTTAGGCAAAATGAATTTCATCTTGTATGTTAGAAAGGTTCTAGCTATTTAAAATTAATCCTGGAAGTATACTATGTTTACTTTTACTGGCTTATATATAGTGAAGTGTAGGCTGTATCTAATGGCTTCTAAATGCTCGAAGCTTTTTGCTCACTTGTATCTAGTTTACTATTTTAAGTGATATGTAAATAACAAGCCAACCAAAATTCAAAAGATAGTACGGATAAAAGCTAGAAACTAGAACAAGGAGTGTGAAAACCTCCCTGATAAAACACTGATAGAAATCACAGTGATCAGAATCTTTTTCTAGATCTGCCACAGTTCCACTAACACATTCTGGGCAAATCATTCCACCTTCTAGGATGTTACCTACAAAGTGTCGATAATATTAACGACTAAATTTAGAAAGCATTTTGAATTCAATCAAAAAAACCCCAAACCTCATGTAATACAGACTTTTGGTGCTCTTGAGCACTAAAAGGTGTTTGAGGCAAGAAGCATCACCCAAATCCTAAGATAACTTGAATTGTTGTAGTTCTAAGTTCAGTCAAGTTAGAAGCACTGGATTTACACCTGGTTGATAGAGACTGACATTGATCCTGTGAAGATGGAGGAAGTCGTCTTTTATACCGAGCATCTGGTTTTACATGTTTACTCATGGCTTGCAAAGTACCAAACATTTTTGTGTCAAGTATATTACAAAATGGGAAGGAATTTGAAGATGTGGGAAATAATTCTCTGAAAGAGAGAAAAGTCTTTATGAAGGTAAAGAGGCAGGTAAAGACAAGGAATGTGACCATATTCAGCAAAAATATTGGGGAAGAATTTTTTGTAACTGTAATGCATAAAAATGATGAATCATTCTAATGATTGCTACCAAATTTGGATATATTTAGATAACACCTCATTCATTTGCAAATCAGCAAATTCAAAAATGAAGAAAGAGATGCAAGTTTCTCAGCAGAATTCTGAGGTCTACTAAAAATAAAACTAAAGTAAAAGATGATTTTTGTCCATGATATGGAATGAGAAAGAAGGTACCTGCTGCAGAAAATGGCAGAGACAGAAAGATGTAAGGTAAGACTTAAGGTAAAACTGTACTTGCACATTGCGCTCCAGTGCTCCTACTGCTTTCTGGCTTTTTGCCATCTCATTCTCTGCACATCATTTCAGATGGGAAAACTGCTATCAGGGACTTTCAGAAATGAAAATATATGGTGTGACTCAGAAATTCCTCTCTAATCCAAAAAGGGATGAAGAGGAGAAAACAGACCGACTTTTACCTGGGGCAGGGGGGAGGCAAGTAATGAGTTCTAGAATATTATAGCACATTTGAAAGATTCATTAATCTCAGTTTTTAATTGAGCAGACAGTAAATAAAAGACTGACTGAAAATAATCAGATTAAATTAATGATGTATGATCTTAATGCTTTTATCTCTTAGGCTTTTGAAAATTATGTGCCACAAATTAGTATAATTAATATCTTGCACTGATGCAGAACTGTTTGTATAAGGTTGCCAGTGATCTATTCAGGCTAGCTAGATTTACCATTCTTCAACGAACCGGGCAAAGCTTACAGCAATACTGAGATATTGGTGCGCAACACGAGGTACAGAATTTGATCTCTTGCTTTCTCTTATACAAACTGTGAAATGTTGCAGCTTCCTACTTGTGTTATTGAAGTGTTTGACTTTCTTTAAACCAGTGGATGTCAAGGTAACTCAGTGACTTGTTCCAATACTATATATGATCAGAGGTTTAATATTATACAATAGTGTATGTATGGTGGTCAGTAGTAGCTACCGCTACCATTTCTAGGGAACACTTCAATTTGTATAGCTTAAACCAGCAATATTACCATTCTTTTGTTAAAAGGGATGGCCTTTGCTAGTATCTGAGAGGGATAACACAAAGCCTCAGCTCTTCTCCTCTCCTACACAAACTCTACTCAGCTATATTGGCATCGCAGTAGGAGCAATTATTCCACCAAGGAAGTTCCACTCCGAGACAAATAAGGTGTCATTATTGCTTCTTTCTCATTTTCCCCCCACCTATCTAAAAACTTCTGTATGTTAATTTCCCTGTTCTTTTGTTAATATACGTTGCTGAGCGCCTTCATCTTCCTTCTGACATTATGGCAATAGCATTTTCTGCAACAAAAACACATCCCTGGGACGTTTCAGTCATGTCACAAACAGTGGTTAAAGATCTTACAGCTGCTCTTAACTGTTTCCTTGGGCATGGTAAAATTTACAAATCCCTTTGAACTATGGAACAGTACACATTGTGTTTTGGAAAGGTAACAGCTGATCTGCTACACACTCTGCATGTCGATGGGTAAGAGTTGTACTTATTTTCATTACAAGTAAAAGAAAAATCCGAGTCATTTAATTGGTACCTCAAAGGGAACGACTATGGAGTCACGCACTACAAGGAGACAGGTAACACCACCATTTTTGGCTCCATGATAAAAGGTTCTCATTATAAAGCAATGACTTGACTTTCTCACCTAGGTATAATGAACCAGACATCAGGGTGACATCACCAGCCTGTAAGTCACTCATCCTTTAGAAGCAGGACCTCTATTCCACAATCCTTTTGACTGCAAGAAGCACGGGCATTGATAAAATCTTGACTTTTCCTCCCTTCTCTACCTTGTGCTTTCAAGCATAACGTATTGTAAAGAGATTAAAGCTTACAGAACCTCTTTTCCTGAACTCTTGAAGTCTTGGAACCACTTCAAGATCATCAAAACACAATTCTACCTGGAGTTTTATAACTTGTGTACTCTGAAACTAAACTTACTGTTGAGATTACACTTTCATGCTAAAAATCCTTTTCTTGGCTACTTATAAGTTTCTTAAGAAGTTGTCCTCAGGCTGAAGTTCCTCATGCTTGCTCTGAGGCCATAGGAAAAACTTTCTGGAACTCTGAAGAAAATCCATTTAATTATTTGATTTGATTTTCAAAACTCCAGACTTGGAAATGAACCAATAAAACCAATGACTTTTCATGCTAAGCCATGAAGTCAGTCTTCATTTATTATCATCAATATCTCAAAGGATTTTCTGCTGAAACGTGATCCACATGTTTGTTATGTTATTCTAACAGAGTAGGGAGCTCGTTGTTTTTTGCTTGGAAACTTACCTCCAAATTAGGGTATAAAAGCCATTTTCAAACACTAAGGAAGCGTGTTATTAGGATTATAGTATTTTACTCAGTAATATCTAGTTATTTTCCGAATGAGTTTAGTATTATATTTAACTAATGAGGTATAGCAGGCTTGTAGCACTACAGGTTTTCCAATGTCTCTTTTCCTTCATCACTGAGCTCAAATTTTTACCTAGGAAGATTATGACCAAAAATACTTACTTTCTGGATCCATATCTACATGAAATGTTGAATTTTCTTGTTGAATCTATGGGTTTTCAATAAGTAAAAAAAATCATGAATAAACTCTTAAAAAAAAAAAATCTAGTCCCATATGTACTGAACATTCAGCAGCAGCATTACAAGCACGTATAAATAACTTCACTGAAAATTCACCCTAAAACCTTCTCTTCTCCCCATAGCCCTCCCAGATTTTCATTTCTCGCTGCCGGCTCCGTGTCCGTTCATAGCATCACCCCGATTTCTGTTACCATTCCCCTCATGCAATTCTGTAGCAAAAGCTTCCAGCAAGAGATGTAAATTTTGTCCAAATAACAACTATCCTGGGGGATACAAAGACATGGTTTATCTGACTGTACTGGTAATCTTGAGGATCTATTTTGACAGAAAACTATTTTAAAAGCCACACAGGCCATCCAAGGCTTAGACTATAGGCGTGAAAACACAGTAACAGCAGTTATTGAACTCATCCAAAATGGCAAAAGGTGCATTTCATTACTGAGAATGTCTGGAATTCCAGGAAAAGACACAAAATATATTGATGTGACAAGATTTCTTTCATTCAAGTAAAGCCACGAAACACTATGCCTACAGGTATTACTTCTGTCTAGTAAATGCTAAGAAAAAGTAGGACATTTTATGTTTGCACATAGACATACTAGTGAAATCACTGAAAAAACAGGTGGTATAGAGATGAGTCACACAGAGAACTAAACTTTTGGAAAAAAATAGCTTATAGGAAGAGACCAAAGGACCTCATTTAACAGCCTAAAGTTTGGGAATTGTTGGATCAAAATTTGCAAGTATCTACGTGGAGAACAGACTATAAGAAAGGTCCTGCTTAACAAAGGTGCAGATAAGATGTGGAACAAACTGTAAGGGCTAAAAAATACGAATAAAGTAATTAACTTTTAGTACAGAGGGGAATTCACTGTTGAAGTTACTCAGTGTAATTGATTATGGATTTGCTATCAGTGAAAGGTTTCTAATCACTACTTGGGATGGAGGAGTTTTGGTCTTCCTAAATAATACATGCACCAGGGTATTGTAAATATACCAAGGAAAATGGATGTCGGTGCCACTATGAACACTCAAACCCAGTTTGTTGCAGAGTTCCCAGCGTACGCCTCCGCCCCAGGAACTCCGAAAAGCCAACACAGCCAGCACCACTGCCCAGGAACATTTAGGCGACAAGGATTCATTTTGACATTCATGCAGTACCAACTAAACAGCTACAGTCCTGGCACGGGAGTAGAAGCAGCAGGATATACCCATGATGGGTGCATCATCGTAACCGCCACGCTTGTTAGAATCTAGCTAATAGGATACGGAGAAAGAAAACCGGGACAGAGTAACACTGACCAACACGTTGCCTAAGGTAAAGCAACACAGACACCCCTGTACAGCTCTAGTCTACCTACGAGACCAGTAATAAATTTCATCTGCTAAGTGATGAGGCTTTCATATTTGCTGCCTACTGGAAAGAAATATTTAAAAAACCCCAAACCTAAAAGCAACAGAATGTAGGTAAACTACACCCCTGCCAGTATTGATTTCTAGCCGCTAAACAGAGCGGGCTGAGCAGTCATTCAGCTGGGAATTTTACACCGTGTTATCACACAGATGCCATGGATTCATCCTGACAACTTGAGAGCAATGCCTCTGATAAGAACGAGTTTTAACTTCTCTCGTTGATGAGGGAGTAATTAAGGAAGGCTTGTACCTGTCTCGGGAGCTTCCACTTACTTTCATCTCTTCTCTGATGGAAGAGATGACACGTCTGTAAATAAAAATCATGCCTATCAGAAGTGTTTAAGTTCAAAGCAAAAGAACATTTAGGTTCCAGAAGGCCCCTTCCACTAACAGGTTTGCATCTTCACTCCCTTCCAAGCAGTCCTGCCTACGGAAGGGTTAGGGGATGATTTCCAGCCTAGATGTCGCCTGGCGTCTTAGTATACTACGGTTACAAATTCAAACAACTGGTTAGGAGGAGCTAAACCCATAATTTATATAATCAATTAACTAAAATGGTACCAAGAGCTCTTGATTGTATTGTTAACAAGTTTTAAACCACGTAGCTTGTTATATGATTGGATTGTGTGTGATAGTAGACATAAGTGGATACTAGAGTTTGTAGGAGTCATTTTATTTTGGGAAAATGTACATGAATCACATAGCTCAGCAGCGTGATCAGACTAGAGAAGTGAGTCCCTAGCTAAGCAGGTGTTATTCACTAGAAAAATATTTTTTAAAAATTACTCAGTGATTACAAAAGGGAGTAATTGGACTTCATCTCTTTTACAGAGGCTGTAAATAAGCATGGTTGAAAGTTAATTAACTTAAAAAAAATCAGCTAACTGGAAAATATTGAGAAATTACTAGGAATATATTTTTCTGCAAGAAGAAAAACAAATATTTCTCATGAAAATAATTAATAGAGTATACAAAGAAAAAATATGTTAAAGAATTACAGCAAAAAAAAGGGAAGAAGTGGCCAAAGTACATTTTCATTTGTAGAAAATCCTCCAGCATTTTTTTCCAGTGAGTAAAAACACATAATACAGTCATTTGCTAATGAATGATGACCTATAGGAGATCAGGTAACAGAACCAATACAACACTGGCTTTATGTCTACAGTCCCAAAGCTAGAGATGCATTCAAGTTGACATGGAGATTCTGCAGTAATTTACTACTCACTTTTTTTTTTTTAAATTTTATTTTTTAATCTTGTACTCTCCTGGGAAGGAAAAAAAGAACCATCGTTACCCACAGGTTTCTAACTTGATGTAGCATTTGTTTATTATGTACATTACAGAAAGACGTGTGAACAAATAAAATTATCCTTCAACCCTTTTGGTGTTGCTATGAGATGGAGAAGCTTAGCAATGTAAGAATAAAGAAAAGGGACAAATGAATAGAAAATGATACTCAAGCTAATGCTAATAATCTCACGGATTCTGGTGTGCTTGTTTACCCGGGTGTTTATTAGTGGAAGAAATTTTGGAGATAGAACTACATCGCCAAAGTAGCCGTGAGGTAAGGAAGCTCCCCCCGTTTCAGCCATCCTGGATTCCTGGGTTTCACCAGAAACTTGCTAAGGGCAGGTGTTGAGGGACCAGCATCCAGGGCCTTCAGCATCTGCTGTAGCCAAGTCCTCCATTGCCAGACTGTTTAATCTCACCCACGTTGCCACGTTAACAATGCAGCCTGCAGATCACAGGCAGGTTCTGCAACCGCCTCCTCCTACAGCTGACTTGGAAAGCCTCAGAGATGGATCCATATTGCCTGAAGGCAGAGATGCCTTTTGGATGAAAGCAATCTTGAAAATGTAGATATTGATTATTTAACTCCTTTAATAACTTATCTTCTTCAGGGACAGGTACACAAGAGGCTCAAAAAGTCACAAAGCAGCAGTTATTTCTGTGCCCTGCCTTTTCTGTAAGGCAATTTGATTTCATTTCAGTGTTCATCTAGAAACTAGAAGATGAAACTGGCATAGATCCCAGTGGACTACCAATACCTAGTGGCTAATGTAAGTAAAAAAGCCAGCATAAAGAGTTCACCAATGACCTAGCATTACTAGAAAGTTTTAGCCTGAAAAGACTCTGAGTTCACTTTGCCTCAAAGACATCTACACCTCCAAGGTGAAGAGATGGACTAACCAGATCAGGCTGCAGCAGGGACTCGGAAGAAATAAATGCAAAGAGTTCAAGCTTTTCATGCTCTCATTGCAGATAATTGGACTTGTGGTTTTAGCTATCGTCAAATATACTCATGATGTTTACTAGGAATTAAGAACATCTGTTGCCCACGCAGGGAAGAAAGGCCTGAGAAGGAAATTAAAACTCAAATGAGCAGATGAAACACTAGGACACAGAGCTAGCCCACAGCTTTAATTTCAAATAAAATCCCTCAACTTGAAGGGCTTGAATTAAACTAATCTATGACCTTCTTAACACTCCTTGATTAGAACCAAATATTCTTATCTAGCTTAATGTCAACTGAAAGAAAAATACAAGAATAATAGCTGATCAGTCTGTAAGAGGAAACCCAGGGATGTATAAATTTTTCATGACAGATACAGAAGCTATGAAAGAATATTGACACCAGAAGCAAACAGCTAGTTGTATACTCTGATAATGCAGTGATGTGCACTTAAATAAAAGAATAGAACATTTCAAGTATAGACAGTGTTTGTGAAACATATCGGTAGGAACACTCTTTGTTCCTTGAACTGAAGCTGCAAAAATAAACGAGTCAAATTTTTTCCTCCTGGGCTTGTTACTCTGGGTTTTGCTTATCTTAAATGAAAATCCAACTTAGTTCATGAACTTACACAATATTTACAAAAGCACAAACAATACATCGTTACATATTCCTCACGAAAAGCACTAGTGCTTCCCAAAAGCGAGCTAGAGTGCCACGCTATGAGCTGCCAGAGCTCCATCCATCTCGAGTGCGTTGCAGATTTACACAGGAGATCTTCACTCCCTAAGAGAAAGTCTAACTTTGGGCTTCGTAGGGACAAAAACGCTCCATAGGCTTTACTGAGAGATATTTCTGGAGTGAAAAAACACTGGGTTGGATATTTGTTCTGTAACTGCTGATGTAAATCTAGATTAAATTCACTGTCGACCACCACAGTAAAATTTTCCTTCACGCTTTTCCCCCTCTCCTCTCATTACCAAATCAAGCAAGCAGGGGTCATCGAGCAGGTCCAATTGCTTGTTTTGTGCGCTGGGCACGCTAGCAGTGTTCTTCCCTCCTGTCTTCAGTGCGCAAGCCTGTTTCCACATTTGTGATGGGAAAACATACAATCAGTCTGAATTAGGGAGCTACAAATAATACGGTTCTTGGAAAATGAAGGGTAGCCTGCATCGTGTCTTATAAAGAAGTTCAAACACTAACTTTTCTTTTCCTTGACATTGTAAAAGAAAAAAACCAAACCCCTAAACTCCCGAAAGTAACTCCAGTATCCTCTTCGAAGTGGCAATTACATGGTCAGGAGAAAGTTAATAGACTCCTGCAAGCCTAATGGACAAAGAGACAATAAAACAGAAACAGAAATACTGCTGTTAGGTTTCATCTGCTACAAATTACTATCCAACCTTGTGATACTATTGATTTGCTTGCACTATATCAAATTTTAATCACCATAAACCATTGCCTACCACAGTTCTTCCACTAGCCAAGTGTTCTTAGAAGATAACTTTGATTATTTTGGGTGTCTCCAGAAATCTTTTGTATGAGATGAAACTGATACACATATGTAGGCTCCACGAAATTCTTCATAAAAATTAATTCATGCAAAATTGGTAAGACCCTGTCTTTTCAAGAGATTATTTTTAGCTGTTTCAAATTTGGTGCTGCATCAGCTCATGCTAAAGAACAAAATTCCCCTTCATTCCAATTTTGTTGGAAATAAGTTTCAAGAAAGAATAATGCAACTGGATTTAACTCTTGTAAATGTTCAGTGATCACCAAATGGCAAAGTCCTTCCACAAAAAATATTAAAAAACCTTCCAACACTTAAATCATCAGTAGAAGTCTCTTGGACTTTTCTCCATTCTTGTGAGGATGGAAAGCCTGATCCGATCTACTAATTTAACTAGAAGGCCCTGTAATCTGAATTTTCAGTTTTCTTAATTAAACTTCAAACATGTTGACGTTTCCTAGTGAAAGCAACTAAACAGCTTGCTATCGTGGCTCTTAAGTGTTTACTGGCTGCTGAATTTAATCTCCCTGGAAAAATGGGTGGATTGAATAATTTAATTTTGAAAAAAACAGTCCAGAGGACTAACAGTTAAACTGAAGAAGCTTTACTAAACAGAATAATAAAAATTAATTAATTAGCTGCCATACAGTGCTTTGATAGATGTATTGAATAAATCCGAGCTGATTTATCAGTCAAGTGCCTTTGTGTTGTAGGTATTAGAATTATCTGTCATTAACCTTATGCTACAAACGAAGGTGCCTGGATACAGAAGTGAAGCGACTTCCCAAGGTCACATTTGAAGCTGGCTCAATACAACTCGGGCATCTACTGACTTTCAATCATTAGAGAGAATTTTTTTTAAATCTTTAAAGGGATTCATGAGGTGAAGATCATGACCTGGAACGGCACCATCGCTTCTCTAACTTCAGTTTCAGGAGGCAGAAAAGTTGAGAGATGGCTGCCGAAATATGATTTGAAGAAAAGGAGTCAGCCATCCAAGCCTGGAATGGTACCATCTAAATTCTGCTTTATTTCATTATTACTTTTTACCTCAAGTATCTGTATGACAATTTTGAGTCATTTTTGGATGATTCACCTCATAGCTAAGGTAGGTCTCATTCTTGAGGTGCTCTGCTTTCGTGGACTCTGGAGGGAGCCTGAGACAAGAAGGCTTTAGACATAGGTATCACAGGTAAAGTGCCTCAGGTTTCATGGGATGGCACCTTACTCTGGGTTTCCAACATAACCCATAGACAAAACTGGTTGTCACTGAATGTCTAGAAAAATGAGAATTCACCTTTGTGGTTGTTATTCTCAAACAAGGTATATCATAGCAAGTCGAGTGAAAAGCAAAAGACAATGTTATGATAAGAGTTGGGGAAGGGAAAACACATAAATAACGAAAGCAGCTCTTAAGATTTAAGTATTCTGCAATGTGGACTATAAAAGAAAGTTAACTTCCATAAACCTCATTCTTACAGCGTATATTTTTGAAAATGTATTGACTATGCAAAGAAAATTTTGCCATTTGTATTCATCAAATATCAAGAAATGCATTTTCTTTTCTCAGAAAGGTAAAATGTAGCTTTTACATAAAGAAGTATTAAAATATGGGTTATTTTTCATGACCTTTTGATAGGCTTTCTATTGAGCTTGCTAAGACATCCAAGAAATTCATATTCTGATTTTAAAATTAATGATTAATATTATAGAGTTTTCACAGTATTGGATTTGCAGTGCCAAATTCTTCTAACATAAGCAAGTGCAACTCCACATACTTCAGTTGAACTGTGTTTGCATATATTAGCAAGCAGTTCTGGCCCTGTGCCTAGGAAAGGATCTTACATTCCATAGTCACTTGATTATGTCTCATCTTTAAACCACACTTTACTATTTGCAAAATACTTGACCCACAAAACCACAGAAGCCCATCTGCTACGATACCATTGTGCATCGTTAAGCAAAAATGATGAAACTATTTTAAGTGCAAAATCTAGTGTACAAGGGACGTAAATCTATTCCAATATTTATTTTCTTGTGCAGTCTGATGAACCTGAAACTTGGGTTTCACAATTCCACTTGCATTAGAAATTAATTTCTTCAAGATACGGTATTACCCAAACCAAAAAGAATCCTTACAAATAAGAGGCTAAGATCCATCTAAAAGAACCCATCCTTGGAAAAGAGTAAGGATGGACCCACAGTCCAGTACCAAATGTCACAGACTTACAAGAATCAATTAAGGATCTGCTTCTAATAGTCTGGAATAACCTAAATGGGAATAAAAATATTAAGTATTAGGGCCAAGACATCTATTGCTACTATCGTCATTGTTTTCTTGGTGGGGTACTTAAAGGTGACAACATAATGTTCAAAACCATTAACCAAACTCTAGTTTGGTCTGAAGTACGTGTCTAACGTAACGTTACGCTTGTAAAAGCAAAGCTAGATTAACTATAAGCACTCTCTTGTTGCTTCTCTTCCACCTGAAGGTGGGGTTTTTTTGTGTGTTTTTTTGTTTTGTTTTGTTTTTTGGGGGGGAAGGGGACTGTTGTGTTTTTTTAACTATAGCCTTTAAAAGGTATTTTTCCTCCTTTTATGTCACTACCTCTTATTATCATTTAAAAAGATCTACTTAGTTATTTTTAACTTTTTAATAATGCTATTAGACCTGTAATTGCAACATTTTGCTGCAAACCTGTGGAGGAGGGGACTGCTATAATACTAACCACATATGTTCATTGCATATTATGTATAAGGCTACAACTCTGACTGCCACCACAATGTAACTACGAATATTTTGGAAAGGTTTTCTATTTTTTTGTTGTTTTGGTTTTTTTTCTTTCTTTATATATCTATTGGCTATTTCCTTTTTCATCGCCACAGCTCCAGTCACCAGGCAGCAGTAACAAGTCTTTGCATAAAACATTGAGGAGTCAGGACTGAAAGCTGCCGACAGTCCTGTGCTCCTCTTGCAGATAACAGTAATAAATCTTACTGTATTCAGCATTGTACAGAATCCAGCCAGAGCTTTTAAACCCCTGGACCTACCTTTAGGTGCCTACAAGTTAAGTACCATAGCAAACACCCGACTCCCAGACCCTGAGGTACCTTGATTCCCTGTTTTGCACATGGGAAGAGTGAGATGCTCCAGAGCAGCACCTTACTCCCACTAAAAACACCCCCCCACACACACATTTTGTCAGGGAACTGGCTAGTTTTAGTCCACCCTTACTCCTCGCTTCAGCTCAGCTACTAGAGAATTAGGACGATGCCTGTTTTAAGAACAGAAGTCATTCCAAGGAATAGTTCATCAGTAGTTCCCCAACAGCATTTTCCTCTGCTAAAGAACACATGGCACGGCTAGAGAGCAAGGATGTTGCAAAGGGGCTACATATTCTTCAAAATAATGCTCGTACAGAGAAGTCAATAATGCCACAGAATAATATCCAGCAAATCACCAAGTTATATCTGTCTTCAAGAAATACAAGCATTTTTCATAGTTCTTCATCTGTTAAAGGGCAAACTGAGATGAACACTATCATTGCTTTAATGAAAGTCCATTCAATGAGCATCCAGGTTTGAATCATTATATTTTATACTCCTCGTGGTGGAACAGAGCTATTTCAATATCATCCCTGAAGACTTGAAATTATCATTCGACTTTACACAGTAGGTCTCTTCAGAAAGAGAAGATACTGTATATATATTTATACATGTATATATTTTTATATATACAGACCTTTAAAGAGTAAATATGGTCTTAAGGCTATGTCTTCTCTATACATCCTTTTCCCTATTTTAGTTCAGCATGACAAGCTCTTAAGTATAGAGCAGCCTTTGGGCAGTTCCAGACACAGTATTGTGAAGCACCTATTGGGCTTTTTAGTTAAAAAAAAAAATTAAGATCTAGCATACTGTTAGGAAAGCTGAAATGAAATTTACTTGTTGTTGCTCATGACTTTTGACAAAATACTGGAAATACCATTTTTAACATGCTCAATTTCTTTAATGAGCTACTAAAGTACAGTACATGCTCCTCTCTGCCAATCATCCAGACATTTGCTGTGCAATCACCGGGATAAAGTTGACCAAAACTCCCGAAACCTGTATTACAGAAACGCTACCTCTAACATTTCAGCTAGTATATAAGTTTTCTTGCCTCTCCTAGAGAGGCAAGAAGGAAATCTAGCTGTGTCGATAAGGTCACTTACCTCAACTAACTTGTTGGCGTGTTCACGGAAGACCTGAGCGTACTCCTTCACTTCTTTCTCGTTACCGCTTTTTGCGGCCTCAATGAGAACCAGTAATGGGACATTGGTCTCCAGGAACGAATCCGATATATGATCCATTACTGCCTTCCGTAGCTGTGACAAAAGAAAGCAGACCAGTAAATAAAAGGAGAATTCTCAATATACATTCCCACCGTATTCATTGGCTACTTCTATTTAAGCACTGATGTGTTGCATCTCACAGCATTGTATGGGAGTTTGGGCTTTTTTCTTTCTTTCTTCCAAGTTACATATTTGCAGCAAGCATACAAATAACAAACGCTTAAGGGCCTAGCTCCGCACAACCCTCCCGAGATTCATGCCGGCTCACGCATCTAATCCTACTGGACTGAATGGATCTATACAGGACGATGGCGATTACCCACATAATACATGGCAAATTGATGAGAACTGAAAGCTGCACACTACTTTAAAAAACAGTCCAGCTCACTTAAAAGCCAAATATGGATTAAGGAGCTTAACTTCAAGCAACCATTAAAAATATTAGCCTGAATATTTCTAAGCCTTCTCTAATTCCTGCACTGAATAGTATTCTACGCAATAATGAGTATTTCATTTAGCACATGCCTTGTGCTTTGTATTCTCTTTCAAATACCTCCAACAGGTAAAAACAGAAAACCTTTCTAAGCATTTTCCAGGCAGATTAGAAAACATACTACAACTTATTCCAAAGGAAAAAAAAAACCACACACACTACAAGTTACTGAAGATTAAACACCTGTTATTTCATAAAAACATCTGTTTGAAACAATATTACTGTAAGAATGATGTCACTAACTTCTCTACCTTGCTAATAACCACTAATTAATGTCAAACTTCACTAAAATTTGAAAGACAGCCAGAAAGATGACTGAAATCTTAAGTAATTCTTCCTGGAAGCTTAATTCCTCTATAGGAGTATGATTCAGAAGCACTTTTAGCATATTTTCTCCAGCTTTTTGGTTGTTAAGAATGAAAAACTGTGGACTGAAACAGAAGCTGGGAGCTATTCAGCCTGGAGGTCTGGCTAGCCATTACTCTCCTTAAATCACGCATTTTTAGTTAGATGAAACATCAGGAAAAGTAATTTTCTCTATTTGCAGTCCAGAGAAGAAAGCTCTAGCTAGACAAGGTGTCATCAAAACACGCAATCCTATTGAAAACGGGGATGTTGTTAGGCACTGTAAATACACGGTCCAAGATGCATTTGCTGTTTGACAGCAGCAATTGTGAGCTCCATTTGAATAAGGAGAAAGCTAACTCTGAATATTTCCATTCAATCCCCGAGCGGTGCAGTAAAAACAAGCAAAGCAAAACAGCACATCTGTGTTTCCATGAGGTATTTCTTTTCTTCCTATTACAACTAAAGCAGCCAATGTACTAAGAACAGCAATTCTTAATTCCCCTTAAAAATTAATTCTACTCAGATTCTACCTGGAAAGTATTTTTCCACTTCCAAAATGATTAAAGGCACTCAGAATAGCTAACACAGTAATACACACAGAGGTGGAAAAGGAAGACAAAAAAAGAGAAGAATATATCACAAAGACCTGCCAACAGTTGGAAAGCTGGTGTGTGGTTGCTACTACCTATCACGTTGTCACTTTGTAGTCTTTCTTTTTTTCTCTTATTAATCTGCTGAAATCCACTTGCTGACTCTTCTTTTATTCTTATATTGAAAGCTCTTTCAGATCTTCCTTTGGGTCTGTTTGCACAGCATCTTACACAATCACAGAATCATAGAATCATTCTGGTTGGAAGAGACCTCCAAGATCATCCAGTCGAACCATTAACCTATCACTACCAAGTCCACCACTAAATCATATCCCTTAGGGCCTCGTCTAAACGTCTTTTGAATCCCTCCAGGGATGGGGACTCCACCACCTCCCTGGGCAGCCTGTTCCAATGCCCAACAACCCTTTCGGTGAAGAAATTTTTACGAATGTCCAATCTGAATCTCCCCTGGCGCAACCTGAGGCCATTTCCTCTTGTTCTGTTGTCTGTTACTAGGGAGAAGAGTCCGACCTCCATCTCTCTGCAACCTCCTTTCAGGGAGTTGTAGAGAGCAATAAGGTCTCCCCTCAGCCTCCTTTTCTCCAGGCTAAACAACCCCAGGTCCCTCAGCTGGTCCTCATAGGACTTGTGCTCTAGACCTGATCCTGATCCACGAAGAGTTTTCACAGGTACCATCTCAGTACAAAGATAAACGCTAATATTGCTCCAAATATATCAAAGCATTGCAAAAAAAAGAAAAAAGACATTAAGATGTTAAGTGTCAGAGAACAGCGCACCAGGGCAGCACTCTGCATTACGCGGCTAATAGATTTACAATCACTACGCATATCGATCCTTCCCTACCAAAGGAAGGGTTTCATCTATAGCCAGCATTAAAGGAGAGGGACTGCCAGAGAGGGTTCCTCTCATGTTTGCTTAATCGCCCTCTGCAGAGGCCCAGCTCCCAACACGTGCTGGAAGCTCTGCTCCCAAGTCAGATGGCTCACTTCGGTACCTACAGTTAGACTTTCTGAAGTCCATCGGACCGAAAGACGCCAAATGGTGGCATTTCCAAAGGAACACACAAAGGTTTGAAAAACCCCATGTGGCTTCCATCTCATTCTCAAGGAAAATCCTCAAAAAAAAATCCACTTACTCAAGTTCAATGCCATTATCAATAAAACCTACCGTCCACTGCACTGAAAGAACTACTTTAAATGTTAAATGAACACTGACATTTTCCTGTTTATATCGTTCCGTAAGGAGGTATTTGTTTCCAAGTGTTGTGTTCAATGTACAAGCAATTCAATTTTTAATCAAGGTTAATGTGGTATTATAGATCTGATTATAACAATATGCCCCATGGAACTGTAAGAAAAGTCTCAGGATGTTTAAGTACGCAGAGTATTTTCATCGGTATTAAATACCTTCGGTTTACAACCACATACTAGAAATGCATAAAAAGGAAAGTAAGAGCATCAGCTAACCAGCAATTTGGGGTTTACCATTGTAGAGTTAGAGCTGAATAAAAATGAATGAATAAAATGGATATCTTGTTTCTAATGGTAACTGTACGTTGCCTTCTGCAGTTCAGAGTTGCAGCAGCTGAAAAAAAAAAAATCTGAATTCTGACTGTCACAGGTTTGATAAACACAAAATTAACAAGCTCTATTTTCCTATGCTGTGTTAATCATAGATGTCAGTAGCATATTTCTGACTCCTTATCTAAACACGCATTATAATTTCTTTAGAAATTGGTTATCCGAGTTTCAGGACGCCCTTGCATTGAAGTTGAAAGGTATAGTTAACGTGTTTTATATACGCAGGAGACCGCAGATTTTGCTATCCGTCACCATAGGCTATAAAGAATGACTCGACAAAATCATTTGTTAGATGTGACAGGAGTATGAACGTAAGACATTCATCCAATAGCTGAAATGGATACATGACAACGTAATATTAATTGCACAAGACAAGACATTTAAAAGTATTAGCTCGGCATTACCAGTCTATTTGATCCAATTAGGGCTATTCATCAAGGTAAATAACGACTGGAAAACTAATCTTGTATGTTCCTCTGCATATTGCAACAAAGTCCAGCCAAAGCGATGGCTTATGCATCCACAGATTTTACTGTTTCATACAACCAACATCAGTTCAGAAGGGAATGGGAGAAGTCTGTGCCTTGAATTTAAATGGTCATAAAACATGTGCCAAAGCCACGTCAAGTTTTATTCTAAAAACAGCATGAGATCTTGTGCTCGCACGTACATTAACAAATATCTTTGCAATGCCTTAATTTACCCTGCATTCTGATGTAAATATTATGACACAGACTGTTACTCGTAAGACAATGCTTTACGGGTTTTTGTCCCCACTGAATTTTTAAGTTAGAGGTGACCTCAAAGAGCGGGTAGTTTGCACTACATGAAACTCCATTTGTCAGAGGAGAAAGCACATTAAAGAAAGGTCTTGCTTAATTCATTCTGTCATGGAGAAAAATTAATTAATTAACATATAGCTAAAAGAATAATACATTTGCCAGACCAGCACAAAGATATAAAAGAAAAACATCAAGACCTGCAAATATTTTTAAAGTATGAATGGTGCACCACCAGGCAGATTTTATGTCTTTCCAGTTCAGTCAATGTAGTCAGTTTATGGTGCAGAGTTAGTTGCTGGTTTTGATAGCGGCGTGTTCTACTGTTCTAAGCACTGTTTAGGGCTGGTTTATCGTTGTCGGTTCGCAGCTGTAATTGAGCTCAAAGAGGTTAAACTGCCCACTGAAATGATGTTTTCCACAGCTATATAACAATTTTAGAACCAAAATGTCTCGGTGCTACTTACAGTCTAGTAGAGAATTAAATGTCTAATCCTGACACTGGAAGGTAAAGTCACAGCAGGAGATTAATGACTCTAACAGCTTGTTAAACTTTATAAAGACTGGCAGTATAAAGCTATCGGTAACAAAAGTTTACCAACGAGCACCTTATTCACCATTTCCTATTAAATGTGCATTACAAGCTGAACCAGCTCCAGTTTGCAGCTGCAGAGCACTCCCAAACAGGTATTAATTTAATTGAAAGAGATGAAAATAAAGCCTCCTCCGCTGCAGTTAAAGCGTGTCTCCTCCAATATATTGTGAAATTGGGTTCCGGAGAAGACGACAACGACCATTAGAAGCTACGGCAGTGTAGTGCTAAAGAGAAAGTCTCAGTCGATTCTGCCCACTACAACCCCCGAAGATGGGACCAAAGAAGGGCAGATATGGGGATGTGGACGCTAATGCCATCAATTATGTCTTGATAGATTAAACAGCACAAAGATTAACATTTAAAGCATGTATCGCACTTGGACACCTGAACTACAGATTTCTGGAATATACCACACAAAAATATTTAATATTTGAGTCTAAGATAAAAACTCAGGAAGAAATGCTGTTACAAAGACTGATCACACTTGTTCATATATTTTTTGGGGGGGAGAGGCTTTCTTCTCTATAAAGAGAAACTTTGCTAGCCAGGAAAAGACTGGGGATGAATTTACTAATGGGAAGTAACTTGAAACAACAAGCTTTGAGCAGAAATTTGAAAGGCAATAAGACATACACACAAAAAAGTTCCTCCTAGTCATAGGTCACTACAAAGGATTCCTCAAAATGGTATATGGCCAGAAGCACTTAAGAACCTGGTTACCAAGTACTTGGGTACTTAATCCCCATTGATTTAACTTTCTTTTTAAGGGGTGGGGGTGGTTTATCAATTTTTGTGACACAGAAATTTTATACCACCTTTTCAAAAAAACGTTTTTCAGCAAGAGCAAACCTTGGGCTTGCTAACGACATTAGCGCAGTTACATAAAAGCAGAGAAAAAATAGTAAACTTGAGGAACAGACATCCACATACCCCCCAAACATACGAGTATTATCAGGGCAAGAACTCCATCTTGTTTCATGTCTGGATAGAACAATAAAAACCCAATGTTGATTGGAGCGATGGGATAGTACCAAGTATTTATTTCTGACAATAAAAAAAATTATACAGGGCCTTAAAAGGTAGAGGACCCTAGAGAGATTGCCATCAAAAATGATGAAAAAAGTAGGACAGAAATACAGGTAGGGACTGAGCAGTCAGTGGAAAGCATTAGTGAAATCAAAATAATCCAGAAGTGGAAGACAGCAATTGACTTTCGCATTCAGTACGACCTGGGAGGGTAGAGCTGTGACAAGGACAATATGGAAGGATGAAGTTGCAGAATGGGACATTACACATAGGAACAAAGAAGGGAAAGATTGTAGGAGGTTACTCTAGCAGAGAAGAGGGATAGGACTTTGAAAGATACCCTTGTGAAAACCGAGGAGGACTGTAAAGCGTCAAAAATGTCGCCAAGACTGCAAGCCTAGAGGGTCTGATGCAAAAGAGGAGAGAAGTGTGACAAAGAGGAGGGCAATGAGGAGAATAAAAATCATGGATTAAACATCCATGGATTAATCCGAGAGCCAAAATACACTGTATTTTCATGTACCGTCTCAGGCTCTGTTGAAATGATGTTTGAATCAAGTAGAGTGGCTTTGGAGCTTTATGGTTTTTATAAATGCAGTAAATTAAAAAAAATAATTGGAGACAAAACTGTTTTGGGGAGATTAAATAGCTATTTGCTCACAAATGGGAAGGAAGCTGTCTATCAAAACCCTTCATGAAGTTATCCTCACTATGATAAGCATGTGTAGTAACTTCACTTAAAAGTAGCTAGATACAACAAGCTTTAAAGGGTTAATAGAGTAAGTGCTACATGTGTCACACTTGCCTTCCCACCTACCCCAGCTGCATAAATGGGCTGGCAGACTAAATATTACCGTCAGCTTCTCTAAGACCTAGAGATTTAGCCCCACTGAAAGCTGATGACAGCCGTCTTTGGTAGACCTGTCTATTGGAGTTCCAGACAATGGCTGAAACAAGATTAAAAATTGATTGTGTTCTGCAAAAATGGATTTCTCATCATCCTTTCTAAGAGTCACTCAAAGTCACAAAGTGATCCTGCCCCATGGACAGAGATGATTGATGTCTGATACTATCAATTATCATCAGTACCTTTCAAAAAAGCCCTTACTGCAGTAAGGTCACAGCCTGGGTTTTTTTCTTGGGTTTGTTTTGTGATTTTGTTTGTTTGTTTTTTTGTTAGGGTTTTGTTATTTTTATTCTTGTTTTGTTTTCTTCTCTTTTGCAGTAATTTATATAAAGCAAAAACTGAAAACAAAACTTTTTACATTTCTGATTGCTTAATAGCAAGTAACATTAAAGACATTTTGTAATGCTTTAGAAATAGTGTTACTGAACAAAATTAATGTCAATTAAGAAACAAATGCAATGTTGAAATCCCATTTGGAAATTAAATTCTATGTACTTTGCCATTGCTCATAAATCCATTAGGAGGACAGAATTATAGAAGTCTTTGGAAAAGGACTCTGTTTTCCTCTACATTTATAGTGCTCCCTACCTCAGGATACTGTATTATTGATAATGAACGCCAAAATTTGAAGTGGTCTTCATGAATCCAAGCTTCTATAGGTTTCTTTAGCTGATGTGACTACAGGTCATTCTCTAGCTGACGCTACAGAACAGTGAAAGCTTCTTTATGTAAAACTATCATCAATAAGAATTTCTTGGAAAAGGTTTTGGGTTTTTTTTTTTGTTTGGTTTGGGGTTTTTTTGAGTAGCAACATTACACGCTTCTGTTGAGCTTCTCCCACGTTTACAGCGTCTCTCATCAAAGAGAGTTTTAAAAACTCCATGCTTGTTTCTCTGCAGTGATTACAGAGCCAGGCATCTTCTAAAGTTCTGGAGCGAGTACAAAGATTTGTTGAAATATGTGAGCTTTTATGAAGGCTCATTATTTGAGGAATAATAGACAAAGTATGTGCAGTAATCTACTCTAACGCAATATAGCTGTCACTGAGTTTTGCCTCATAATTCCTCACGAGACACTTTGAAAGGCCAAGTCTCTGTGCTCACAACTTCATTCAGTTAAAAAAAAAAAAAATCAAGTCCTATTTCAAAAAGCAAAAGCAGCTATAGCTACTACACTCTTTGGATTTTGCCAGACAAAAATAATCCATCATGAGTATTATGTTGTAGATCAAAGTTTCCTTCATTTGATGAAAATGTTACACACTGTAGCCTTACACAAAACTACCTGATATGGGTATAGTCTCCTGAAATATGGCACCATATGTGCATCAGTAAACATTATGTGTAGAGTAAATTAAACCGAGCCTTATAATTAGGCAGTAAGGAAATTACTGCAGACCTGAAAGAGTAAATCAGCAGTATTAAAACACTCTCCATTTCCTCTGAAGCACTTCAGAGCACCATAAAAACCTCAATGTCACAGTGATAAACATCTAGAAGAAATGCATTTTGAGGGAGACAAAGACATGTGCATTCAGATAAGTTCAAGTCAAAATCACGATTAAGTGCAATTTAAGTAACAGTTCATTGACTCTAACTTTTTAGATCGGATTTTTAGACATTTTTCTAAAACTCCTTTCCTAAAGTAAATACATCAGTCAGTCTATCAAATGGGAGCAGACCAAACGTGGACACAGGATAGAACAGCACGCCAGGGGCTTTCATTTCTTTCAGGGCAAGCTGGTGAAATTCAAACTATACCTACTTCTGCTGCTTTAAGGAGCGGCTATAAATTCAGTGGAAGCTGAAAGAGCAGAGGACTTCATCAAGTGGAGCATTACTATCTCTGCTTTATAACCCAGCGTTACACAAGACTCTTGTCTAATACCTTTGTACAAGCTGCTGGAGAAACCGTGTAAAGAAGTACCGATGTACACGCAATGCGGCGCACCCACGTTAAATGAATACAAGAAATAAACATGTAGTGCTGGCACAGAAATAAATCTGTACTAGCATTTGATAGACTGTTTTCAGAAAGCCAGCTTCTACATTTCCATAATCAAGAGCACTAGAGTCACTGCAGGTGAAAACATGACCCATTAAGCGACAAGGAAAAGGTGATGAGTTTCTAATGAGCAAGGGCTGGTGCCGCAGGTGGCCTGAGGTTCAAAGACATGTAGATTGACTTAGGGCTGGCTCCCTTTAAAAAAGGCCAACATTTTGTCAAGAAGCAGTTCCGTGCAACAGAATGAAGCAGTCTCGCCAACCACACTGCGCTTTCCCTTGGAAACAACCGATACCTCATCTTTGGTAATACAGCACAACCTTAGCAAGACTCCTGTGGATCATCTGTTTAAGTATGGTCTTGCTTCAACTTTGCCTTCACAAAATTAATCTTTAGTAAACATTCACGCAAGACTAAATTTTGAAGTTACAACCTTCTTGGATATTCTGCTACTCCTTAACGGTTGCATGAAGTTTTGCATCTTCAAAACGCTGTTTCCACTCTTACAAATTCTCACAGTGGTACATGAGCTAGGTAAGGTCCACGACCCTCTCTCTCTGTGTTTTTAGCCCTCCTTAAATTATACAAATCTTGAATTAAAAGAGCCACCTTCAGGATTTCTAACTTTAACCGATGTCCCTCTTGTCTGCAAGAAAGGGCACATAAGAACCTACGTTTATGGCAGTGAGAGGCAGAGCTTGCTTCCCCAGCCCTCCTAGAAATGCCCCTATTGCTGCAGTGCTGACGGGCTCTATAGCTTGAAAGAGGATTATTCAGACTAACCTACCTTTAGGCTCCTGTCCTTTGGGTGCCTAAATCGGGCAGCAGTTTGTCCATCGCTCCTTATATACAAAGAAAGATGTGCTTTTGCAAAAAATGTCCCTGAAAGCCCAAACCACCCTCTGAAGGTGAACTCTCTACTGACTGTAGTGAAGATTGAAGGAAAACCAGCTTCCTTATATTATCACCCAATTTCCATACTTGCCGTCAGCTGGTGTGAATCCTCTTACCCCCACCCCCTCAATACAGGTTTTTATTTCTTTGGGTGTGCTGGAGCCGAAAGGAATTGGTTATCTAATATCTATTAAGTTTGATCAGAATTAGATTCACTGTTTTTCTCGGAAGATCTTAGTTTTGTTTTGCTTTCTGAGCACTTATAAGCCCTTGGGCTTATATCTTAATGTACAGATGCTGCCTACCTCTTAAAGCCAGTACAACACAGAATACCTAGGTTGAGGCAGCTTCACCTTTGGAAGCAAATTTACTTTTCTGTGTTTCAGATTATTCTTCTAAAACCGGACAGTAACTCTTGCTTGTCTTCATAGAGCATTGTAGAAGGGAGAGAGGATAAATAAAAGAAGTCAGTAAATCATAATTCAGGGCAGCAAGGTTTAACTTCTAGGTGCCGCCAGCCCTCCCTACAGCATTTGACACGTCATCTGGTCCGTATATGAGACAGTAGTTTGGCTGCTGTTGTAGTTTAGCCCCAGCTGGCAGCTAAGCACCATGCAGCTGCTCACTCGCCTCCCTCCTGCCCCAGGTGGGACAGCGGAGAGAACTGGGAAAAAAACCTCGTGGGTTGAGATAAAAACAGTTTAATAGGACAGCAAAGGAAGAGGAAATAATATTATTACTGATACAGGAATATACAAAAACAAGTGCTGCACAATGCAACAGTTGCTCACCACCTGGTGATCGATAACCCGTCCCCAAGCAGCGATTCCTGCCCCCTGGCCAACTCCCCCCAGTTTCTATACTGGGCATGACGCCCTATGGTATGGAACATCCCTCTGGCCAGGCTGGGGCAGCTGTCCTGGCCGTGCCCCCTCCCAGCTCCTCGTGCCCCTCCTCGCTGGCAGAGCAGGGGGAGCTGAAAAGTCCTTGACTCAGCCTAAGCACTGCTCAGCAACAGCTAAAACATCAGTGTGTTATCAACATTATGCTCATCCTAAATCCAAATCACAGCACTGTACCAGCTACTAGGAAAAAAATAACTCTACCCCAGCCGAAACCAGGACAGCTCCAAAATGATGATAAAAATTCCTGTTTCGGAGGGGGTCCTGTGTTTTCTTCAAAGCATTTACATACTGTAAAGAAGCAAGCTAAGCACATACTTCAAGAGAGAGTGATTTAAGTCCACAGACCAAAAAGATTATATAAGTGTCTGTCCATAATATAATTTGCATTGCATGGGTTAGATGCGATAAAATCTGTTCTAACGGAACACATTTTTTTCAGTTTTACATGTCCCTTTAGCCTAATTGCATGAGCTAATATTAATGTTTTTTATTCTGAGAGTCTCTCTAGAGTCGACGTCAATTTTTGGCAGATTTCAAAGTGCTAAACAATTTTTTTTTTTTACCACAAATAACATCCATAAACAGTAGCGATACAACTTAATCTAAGTGGAAGCGACTGACATAAAGAGCAAATGGAGATACGCTGCCTCTCAAGAGCTTGAAAAAAAAGATATGACAAATAAGCCTAAGAACATTCTGAAGCCCGTTATCTAATTCAAACTGTTGTAACCCATATTAAAGAAAGTACATTGAATTGCAAGTACTTTCAGAGACCTATGAAGTAAGTAAAAACTGAGTATGACCAAGAAGTTCTCCCCAAGATCTTTGCTTTACCAAATTTGCATGAATAAATTACAGGAGGTATTTGTCTCATCAACCTTTAACCTTTTAAAAGTTTGACTTGTAGCCTAATACAGCTACTGAAACAGTACTATCACGGAGTAAAAGATAAAGAGTATAATAATTGTAGCTGTTCAATTGAAGGGAGGTATGTTAGAGGATATGGCTGATAACAGACTAATAAATACCATGCCTGTAGTCCACCAAGTGTCTTACAAAGGTATTTGTGAGAACACAGCTTAGCACAAGGATAATGTAAAAGAGCAATCAAAAATACATGAGGGTCATGTGAAAGGATGTATTAACTACGTGATACATAAACAATTGGTTAGAGGTACAGAAAGGGCAAACATGACTTGGATATATTATTTTTTTTTTTAATTTAGGCTGCTGTAAAATATGTGACTGAACAAGTTTGAGCGTGTGGCTGATAGAAAGACACCACAGGACAGTCATTATTAATATTAGTTTATGCCTAAATGGCTAAACCTGATCCTGAGTACCTAAAAGTGTGTCACCATTCCTAGGGAAAAAGCAGACACAGAAGAAGCAATCAATATCCTAACCTCCATCAATATTCATAAGAAAGAGGGATACAAATTCATCGTGGAAGTGCCTGTCTTTCACCTTGGAGCCTACAAAGTAACCGAGATTAAATAATCAACTTTTAAATGGCAAAACAGCCACACGTGAAACCCATTCTTGGAAAATCGTATGGGAAAACAAGCTACATGTCGCTGCAGAAATCATATGGAAGGGTTTATTTACAGACAATAACATGCTATAGTTGTACAACACCAATATTACTAGCAAAGTAGCACAGTAAGGGGTCCTAAAATTAAATATACCTTTGAAAATTTGGAGTGTTGTTGCAGATAACAGAGTAAAACAGAACAGGACCGTAGTCTTGACCATAAAGGCTTTTGTTTCTAGACTGGTATTCTGAGGAAATGAGGCTCATTACAGTAACTCTGTTCATTTTTTCAAATACATTTTAATCTGTTGGCCAATTTTAAAACCATCTGACAGCCAGAAAAGGTCTTGAGGATGCTAAATAGCTGAAGTCTGATGAAAAATTGTCTGGGGAGGAGAACAGTGACCTGAATTAGAGTCCTATAGAGGGAAATTTGTAATGTGAAGTCGTAGCTGGCCGGCCAGCGCACCGACATAGGCACCAGCTGGCCGACCACCGTGCGGGTACCAGCTGGCCGGTTGGCAGAGGAGGGGCCACAACCAGCCTCACATCGTCCTGCGTTTCACCGACCAGCCCGGAGTAACGAGTGAGCTACAGCAGAAGCGGTAGCAGCAGAGAGAAGGATGGATGTGAGAAAATGAGAAGAAATATGAAAATCAGAGACCATGAGAACAAGCACAGGTATTTTGAGTGCAGAAAAGATGACAGCTTTCCATATTCAAAATCACCAGCCTAGCTACTAACTGCATGTAGCTACTAATAGGATGTTGATGTTATTTTGCTTTTTGTGGTACCTGCCCAACAGGTTGAAGGGGATTACACCCAGCAACACATAGTCCAAGGCCACGAAAAAAAATGCTCAGAGGGCTGGAGCAGCTCTCCTATGAAGACAGGCTGAGAGAGTTGGGGTAGTTCAGCCTGGAGAAGAGAAGGCTCCGGGGAGACCTTAGAGCAGCCTTCCAGTACCTAAAGGGGCTTATAGGAAAGATGGGGAGGACTTTTTAGCAGGGCCTGCTGTGATAGGACAAGGGGTGATGGTTTTAAATTAAAAGAGGGGGGATTCAGACTAGACATAAGGAAGAAGTTTTTCACGCTGAGGGTGGTGAGGCCCTGGCACAGGTTGCCCAGAGAGGTGGGAGATGCCCCATCCCTGGAAACATTCCAGGTCAGGCTGCACGGGGCTCTGGGCAACCTGATCTAGTTGGGGATGTCCCTGCTCATGGCAGGGGGTTGGACTAGATGGGCTTTAAAGGTCCCTTCCAACCCAAGCTGTTCTATGATTCTATGGTTCTATGATTCTAAACAATAATCAGATGGCAAAAAATAGCTTTTGATACTGCACACACAGACTCAGATATCTAACAATAGCATTCATTTCTATTAGACATCCATTCCAGTAAAACAAAAGCCCAGGACATCAGTCTAAACATTCAAAATATTTATCAAAATGCAACTGGTAATGCAGTTATTTCTGGACTTTCTACTTCACAATTCCCATTAATATATTTTATAATAAAGTTTTGTTACCTAAAACTGCAAGGAGAACCAGAAATCCAACTTCAAGAAAAATACAGTACTTTTTAATTTTTGCTTTATTCTACGTTGGAATGAAACATGAAAATTTCAAAATTATTAAACCACCTTAAAATAATGGAAAACTTTCTCGACAATTCTGAAAATCTGTTTTTAATTTTCAATATTTAGTTATATGTATATATTTACATTTTCAATGCTAAGCTAAAATAAACTACTAACTTTCAAAATGAAAATTTGAAACTACTGTAAAAAATCCAAATGTGACTTCTCGACATCATCAGGCTTTTTTTTAAATTTTATTTTCAAAATTAAATTTCTGGATAATTTCTGATGTTGTTCATTTTCAAAGAAAGTGAAAATTCATTTTCAAAGAAAGTGAAAATTTTCTGTTGAGTATTTATTGGATAAAGGATTTCTAACTAGCTTTAGTAATGACATAAACCTAGGGCTGCAGGAGGTGGATGAATTGTCCTTTGCAGCTATACGAGAGCATCATTTCCAGTGTAAACTGAGAATAGCTGGTAAAAAAATCTTCCTATTTCTTTACAATTCCTTCCACTTGGAGGCATCTGCAGTACTAGTCGGGCTTGAATGGACAAAAATGAAGAATTATTTGTTTTCAATCTACGGTGTAGAATACTGCAGATGGGCTGCTCTATTAAAATTAATAGCGGTACAGATACCAGCTCTTTAAGAGAAAACGAATGGTTTTGATTATGATACCTTGCGGGGAAACCGACTGGCTAATACAGACTGAACAAGCTCAACCGATCAACTGGAAGAGGAGAGCGGGAGAAGAGACGATGGCAGGAGGGCAGGAGGCAGCGGCGCTAACAGGTGGGACACCAGCGGTGGTGACAGCAGAACAGCTGGTGCCCTGCTCGTCCAGCTCCAGATGATCTATAGACCGTGCCGGTCCGCGCTAGGCATCCAGTTTGCGTCTTAGCCAAACTCTTTGGTGTGTCCTTCCTGCTTATCTTCGTTTCAATGTCAGAGTTGCAGTGGCTGAATACTGTGTGCGTGTGCTGCTTTATGATTAGCTGTAGTATTTAAACTATAGGTTTAGTATTTTTTTCCCCCCATGGAGGTAAAACAAACAAACAAAATTATTTTGTTTCTTCTTTTTTCTTTTTTTTTTTACGACAGACTTGCTTACTGGGGGAGAAAAACACCCCAAATCCTGCCAGTTGGCACAACTTGTTATCAGACACAGAACCCTGTGCTTTTTCCCAATTGTTCAAAGTAAGAAATGGCAGCAGTAAGCTACGGGCTGGTGAGACCTGTCTGCTTCCAAGAACTTGTTCAGTCTGAGTTTGGTTGATATTCTTACTGGCAGTTTACATTAAGACATATAATTAGATCTCCATAATAGTTTTCCAATGCCCAGGAGCATTTAAATGATGAGTATAAAAGATGTAATTCCATCAGAATAGGAAATATTGGTGTGACTGTAAATTGTGAGATGGAATTTTAGCGCCATGTATCCCAACCACAATCATTTCACTTGTCTGCGTATTCTGTAGATAATCAAATAAAATCTCAGAAATCAAGAGCTAAGTAACCTGGGGAGAGGAAGAAAAATCAGTCTTAGATAGTTGACTACTGAAGCCTTGCAAGGGAGCCTGCCTACCAGATGAGATATATATACCTTCTTCATTACCAAAACGTATTTTGTAGATTGTTCGGTTTTATGGTGGTAACATTGAGCTTCATAAATCTGACAAGCAAGGCTGCTTTAAAAGGGATTCATTAAAAACAAGGCATTATGGTGTCCCAAGTTGGTTGTCTCTCCCATGACTTAGCCCAAAACAGAGAGACTGAAATCGTACAGCACTGCAACCTCAACCGTGGTTCATTTCTTCTTAACCTTCAGGCCCCTCTCCCCAGCCATTAAACTAAGCCCTCAGTGACACCCTCACATCCTGAAATTTAGCAGAGGGCGTACAGGCAGGTCTGGGTAGGCACACGCATGTATGCTGCTGATTATACATGTGATGAAGCAGAACATGGATTATGACTCTAAAGGATTCTGATTTATAGTCAGAATAGCCTGTGTTGAAAGCAGAGACTCCATCTTCCCCTATGCTTGTGCAAAACCTACCACAATTATGATCTAATCTTGATTAGTTTACTAGCAAGTGCCATAATTTAATAAACATTATACCTACGTGATTAACCTTCGTAAATATCAGAAACTAGATGAAAAGCTTCATCTCCAAGCAGGAAAATATTTATATATGTGCTTCACTTTACCCACATACAGAGTTCCAACCTTTCTGAGATTGAATTCAACACCCATGGGGCTGAATATACACGAGAAGCAGACAGTTTATTAAGAAAGGTGCCATTTTTATATCACGTTTCGGAGTAAATTTGGCTTTAGAGATGAGTAATTCAGGCAAATGCTGAGAGCCTCACACAGAACAGCAACTCATGTGTTAGTCTGCTACTTCCTTCAAGCAATAAGAACAGAGGTGGGAGGCAACACATGGTACGAGCTCCGCTGCAGAACCTAGGATCCCACAAATTCGGAGGTCAGAACAGCGGAGATCTTTCTTCTGTCATTAGCCGAGCAACAGCTGTGATGCTAGGCTTCATCCAGGAGAGTTAATGATTCATATTGCCTCCAAGTCCATTGCAATATTTTTATTATTTGGAGAAATAAGCTCTGAGAATATGATCCTCAAACACGTTTGCTGAGAGTTAAGGAAGCGATGAAATGAGCTGAGTTTTAGCAGAGCAGAGCACTGATTTCAGAACGCCTATAGGGGCCACTCTGGCTGAAACTGTCCTGTTGCAAAGAGGTATCTGAAGATACATTTAAGTCCTTACTTGGTCTTGCAGATTTGTGGATTTCGGATCATTTTCACAGAGGTAGCCTTTGATTGGCCAGGTAGAATGTCTTCTTTTTTATTTTTACAGAAAATGCAGAATTGGGATCATCTCAAAAGGAGAAAAAAGAGGTAAAAAGAGGCAATCCCTCCTGCCTTAACCTTAAAAGTGTGAAGAGAAACCTATAGAGGTTTTCTCCCTTTTGTTTTCCAGTCTCCCTTCTATTCTTTTCCATCTCAAGCTTTTGGAACAAATCTTTCAGTCTTATTACCAAACACGATGACAAAAGTCATATAAGAAAGTCAGCCTTTATGGTTTAAACTATGCTTTACAGATATTTGTTAGCTTTCTCTGTATCTTCATAGGATCTTTATTTAATATAGTACCTTAGAAGTTTTCTTTGGAAATATTCCGCTCTTACAAACTTTTTCATGTTCTGCTCATCGTTCCCGTTATTTCAAATAAACACAAAGAAGCACATATGCCAGTGTTTTTATGACTGGGGTTGCTGGGCTGCAAAGGCGGGGAAGGTCTGGCCGATCCGCCCACCCTCCCACATATTAAGACCATTGGGGGCTACACTTGGAATGTGTTTGAGTCTCCCTTTTCTTGGCTCAGGAAATACTAGTCCTTTGCTTAATGTCAAGTGTATGACAGTGTCGTATCTAAATGAGGACACAAATTCTTTATTCCTCTACAGGTGGCAAAACCAGTCTAAAGTTGAAAAGCAACGACATCCTTGGAAAATCAAGACGCATTATACAAAGCACTGATTACCTGTCTTCGAAGGTCTCGTGTTTTCTTGGTCATCTTGTCGATAGCAATGTTGAGTGGGTCCCCCTTCTCCTTCCTTCCAGTCTGTTAAAAATGAAATTTTGGAGTTAGAGAAAAATACTCCCGAAAATATACACTTTTTAAAAAATAACACAGATTTATCAAAGGAAATCTATGCATCTCTTCTTGTTTGCTTCCATCAAGTTGTTATTTCCAATGCAATGTTTTTAACATGTTTATGCGCGGGGGGCATAACAGATTATTTTAAAACAATCCTAAAATGATAAGAAGAAAAATTAAGGTGACTCACTGGAGAGTTCAGAACTTTTCCACCAATAAATTATGTGCATATATTATAGCCCATGCTCCAAAAATCTGGCAAGACCTTTCACTATAAAACGAATATTAAGAGTTTCTAATCTACATCCTGCCAGGCACCGGGAATGTTAAACATGATAATAAGCAGCAACACAGCTTGAGGACAGAAGGAAAATGGTCCCTACGCCTGTAACAGGGATCATATTGGCAGACATTAGGTGCAGTATAAAGACGATTTCCACTTAAAACATTTTCCTGCAGGAAGTCTCAAAGCAAAAATCCTCATGAAGATTAAAAAGGGGGAAAAAAGCTTTTCGCAGCTCATAACCAATGGAAAAAAAATATATTTTTTTAGGTTCAATGGTACAAAAAGCGTTAAATGACTTTGTCAGCTGTATTACCTTTCTCTTAAGAGAAAACTGCTTCTCTAAAGATTTGTCACATCTCTTACCACTTTGAACTCTGTTTGATAGCTTTTCATCAAGAATCAAAACGATCTTCCATTCTTTCTGACATTACTCTTTCCTTCCCAACGCTGTTTTCAAATACTCCTATTTCGAATTGTTCCTTGCATATGATTAAGAGCCATTTTCTATTTCCAGCTGAGCCTAATAGCATACATTTCTGGGAACTATTGAGAAGTCACTTTTGGGGTGGGATGAGGATTAAACGTACCCTTTCAGTAATGATCTCTCAAATGTACAGCACTGTTATCAGCTCTACATGGCCACACTGGCAAGTGGCCTCCGTTCCAGTCCTCTGCTTTACGCATTCATTCGAGGCAACGCCTGCTTTCTATTACTGTCTGTAATTCTAATTATGCCATGAGGCCAATGCATTTATGATCAGTTAGATATCTGTAAAACCCATCTTCTTTTTTTACTTAGAAATTCAAACATGAAAATATCAAGTGCCAAAAGAACTTAATATAAAACATAAATTTACCCCTTAGGTTTTTAAAAAGAATCCATTGCAAATTCTGGAGTTAATCATACAAATTGACACCAGAAAATAGAGAGAGAAAGCATTTGCTATGATACAAGAGGAGGCATCTGTGTAACCCGCTGGTATTTTTATCTCACTTTTCTTGCGTTCGTCCTTTGACTGAGTTCTTCTGGTCCCCAGCTAAAGAACGACGACTCTTTAGCCTAAGCAATTTCAGCACATCCTTTTAGTTCTGGATGTCCTGAATTCAGTCCCTGGTAGTTTGTCCAAGATAGCAGCTGTCGTATGTGCACACAATCTATAGTTTTTCAAGCTGAAGTTTCACAATAAAATTGAGGCAGATAAGTTTGGTGCAGGGAGCCTCTCCTGCCCGTTGAAATGCTACGGCGGGGACTGCCAGGTGAGCTAGTCTCAGCCAGGTTCCTGGTCTCTTAGACTATAAAGCTATATTCTAAGAAAACTTCCAATTACTCCGTCTGTGTGCTGTGTACCAGCTGAACCAAGTATCCTCGGTGATATTAGCCTTCTGGGATGCTTTATTTTCCCAGTCAAATAATTCAATTTCTTTAATATTGTTTAAATTCTTCTCTTCCTTCTCATTGTTTAAGCTTTAATGCATTGGCTTAGAAAGATACATAACCACACAAAATGTTTTAAGACATTTTTTGCTGGGGCAAAGATAACTTTTTTTTTTTTTAAATAAAATCAGGGAATAATTTGCTAAACTATGCAAATTGCAGTGAATACTAACACAATGTGAATAAACAAAAAGCAAACACTGTGACACTTGAGGCTACATCAGGATGGTATTTTACAAATCTCAGCAAAACAACTAGTTAACAATTCTTCACTGATCTCACACAGGGCAGATGTATTTTCTGTTCACCACCGACATGCAAGATCAAGCACTTAATGCTTGGCATCCATTTAGGGGGTCAGAAGATTGTCCTGAATAGGAACTTGGGACTTCTTCCAGAGTAGTCAGCTATGGGATACAACACTAAATAAATCAGGCACTTGATAAACTGCACCGTTTGGGAGCAAAGGCTCCTGACATTCCCTAAATGGTCGTTGGAAAAAAGTAGAAATTTTGAGATTGACTTAGAAGTTTTCAATTTAGGTTCCTCACTTGTTTTGTATTGCTCATAGGAGGAAACTCTCACTGAGAGTAGGCCCATGGTAGCCTACATCTAACACCTCTCCTAAGCTTCTCTTCAAATTTATCCTGTAACTTTTTTAGTCTAGTTTTAAATTACATAAACAGTGGCCCTTAAGGTACATCCTACTGTGAAACACAAGGCAACTGGGAACCCTTCTGTGACCCTTAGGCCACGCAACACAAACTGGCGATATCCATCTGGCCAGCCCCTTCTCCCTCCAAACTAGAGAAAAGCCTTATCTACGCTGCTTACTGAAAAAGTCCCTGCTCTGTGCGATTGCCCGAATCACGCTTACGTGCTGTCCGAGATGCTAAATGGCATGAACCAGTCTGTGCTGGAAAACGTGCTACCAAACCAAGTGGGCAGAGACCCAGTTGAGCTCTCTCAATGGTAATATTTTATTCACACATATGAATACGGATGAAGTCATAGAGACAATTCTCGTGTTCTACACAATTATTACTTATCCGCTAATTTTAAGTGTCCTTCACCTGTTATAAAATGGCTACTGCCTTTTAATCTGGATACAAAACCCCTTCTTCACTGTGTGATTTCAAAGAAGGAGAAATTTGTTTAGTAAATCACATTATTGAAAAATAAATAGCATGGCATGTGATGTTACATAGCTTCAGGCAGGTCTGTCAAACACCATCTGCTCTGTGCTGAAAATATAAGTTTATTAAAGTTTATTTATTTAAGTCCTTAAATACTCTTATATTAATGTCGCTCTGTGATGAATTTTTGGCCTTCATTCCTAGAAGGGGTAGAAAGGAATGTAGTGGTTTCCTCTGTTTCTGAAAAAAACATAAAGCTTGGTATTGAGCCTTACAGCATTTCTCTGTCGATCTTTTTCTGCAAAGGGAAGAAAGATACTTTGGAGATGGGATGAAAAGGAAGTAAAAATTGCTAATGGAATTGGGTTTAAAAGGAGAAGGAGAAATGCACAGAATTCCTTGAATGCCAAAATACTGTTATTCAGAGTTCCTGTGGATAGAATTACATCCATTCATGGTGTAATAAGGAGAACTTTGTTACAGGAGAATATATTAATTAGGTCTCTGATTTCTAGTGACCGTTAACAGCATTTGCATACTGTTTTTACCCAAGATATTTTCAAATGGTTCTCTCAATCTGTGTTACTCGCATCCTAATTTCCTTAGAGCTTTTCCCTGCCTGTTTGATTTATTCTCAGTTGATCAGGATGAGCTAATTTCTGCGGGCTCCTGACCAGGGGCTCTGCTGTCTGCGGAGTCCCCCGGGTCAGGAACGGGTCTTCCATCGCACTTCTGTCCAAGGCTGCAGTCTCCCTCCCACATCACGCAACATAAGGTCCAGCTCCCTGAATATATTTCTCAAGCGTTTTTAAGCCTGATTCGCCACCTGGCACGAGACGTTGAGTAGTTTTTCAATACATCCCTGTCCAGTTAGTGGCAGAAATCTAAGCACTGTTCTATTACTCTAGAAAACGCCTACAGTCGCAACCACTGTCGACAATATTACTTGAATACTAAAACAAATACAGAACACAAACATTGCCTTCCTTATATTAAGCAAAGTCTGAAAAGCTTCACAGTTAAAACTCCATAATATTAAGGTAAGCACTTAGTTAGACAAGGAACTTCAACTTCATTTGGTTAGGAGGAGAAATAAAATAATAACAAAACCCACTTAAGGATGGTAAGAAATTTCAGCACCTGCTAGAATGAACCCTGCTGAGATACAGCACTGGTTTTCCTTTTGAGAAAAGACCTTTTTCTCTCCCTCCTTTTCTTCTTTTCATGAGCAGTTTATACTGTTAGAGTAAAATAAAAATCTCCCACAATATTTTTCACAACTATTGAGGACATTTATATCCCATGACTTGCTCATTACACAATTCTTTTGATCAGCATGAGGTATTTAATAGGACACTCTATTCTAACCCTAGAGAATATCACAGAATCAAGACATGGAGAGTCCGGCCAACCTGCCTAGAGACGTAGCACATTTTGGATGAGACACAGTCAACCTTGGAAGAAGATGCTCCAGAAACCACCGAGCTTAAATTTCAGCACATGACACAGACAAAATTGCTACTACCAAAACTATTACTATAAAGAGGGCTTAGATATTATGGTAATGAATATCCGTGTATTGAAAAATTAGGATTACTTACAGTTGTGCAAGATGCAAATCCACTATTTTGAGCATATTATTTTAAAAAACTTATAACCAATGACAGATGAACATGGCTGACAATAGTCACCTATTAAAGACGGGGATGGAGTGCCAAGAAACAGACAAAAAGTGCAGCAACTGCAGACCTACAACATAATGTCACTAAGAACCAATGTGTACGACAATTAAAAGAGGGATGTTAAAGAGAACTGTTGTCCTTTTTCTTTAAATCGTATAATTTAGAAGCTCAGTGTTTCAGTTTACTACTACTACTACTAGCCTAAAACTGTGTAAGAAATTTTGGGACCACGGTTTTCACACATTCCCCTATCTTCTCTGCTGCTTTAGATACAAGCCAAAATACCTGGGAGAGCTCAGTCTCCTAACGTAGTACGTGTTGCACGTCCAAGACATCCTCACTGCCATTAATCGGGTAATTTAGCCTCCAGGAGACAGGTGGAAAGATTATCTATTGATCCAAAAGCTCCCAAACCTTGATATACTTTTATATTTTCATCATCCCCTAGGTAGATGGTTCCATTATTTACAATTTATTCAGAACTTCAATATCACAATGTTTTATTAAGGTGTAAATTGCTGCTCAAAAATATATTTGTCCTAATATTTTATTTTAAATGTTGAACAACATTGCTCTTTAAAAACCATGCTCATGTTCAATAGCCCTTTTAAAAGTGATGAAGAGAAGCTTAGTACTAAGAGGAAAAACATTTTGAACAACAGACATAAGCTGCATCAGTGCTTTTAAGCAGAAAGCTAGGTTTAAACATACCAATACATAGTCTCCTTCTGACAGGTTACGAAGACTAATTTCGGGTCAGGAAAAGGCTAAACTATATATCCTGGCAGAAGCGAGTAGAGACTAAATTTCACTGGAAGTTGAAAATTCTAGCCATTAGCTAAAGCGATGGGTCAGGAAAACATACTTTAGAAAATCTGTGTGGTCCCTCTATGGATGAGCTGAAGACGACATTTAGAATAAATAAATACTAAATTTAAAAAAGCTATTAGGAGCATGGTGTGAACGTGAATTACTGTTCTACTCATCTTAGTGATTTTATCCACTCTTCATGTTTAGTCCTATAAAGGGTTTTGGTTTTTAGCATTTATTCTGAGTAACTAGATTGGAGGTTCTGCAATCACCTGTTTTCCATCTTCAATTTCCATCAATCAACTCATGTGGAATGAAAACGTGTATGTTCCCTTTTCCTCTTAGTCATTCTTTTTTCTCTTGAGGAGAAAAGTACCTAAAGGGGGCTTATAAGAAAGATGGGGAAAAGCTTTTTAGCAGGGCCTGTTGGGATAGGACAAGGGGTGATGGTTTTAAACTAAAGGAGGGGAGATTTAGACTAGACATAAGGAAGAAGTTTTTCACACTGAGGGTGGTGAAGCCCTGGCACAGGTTGCCCAGAGAGGTGGGAGATGCCCCATCCCTGGAAACATTCCAGGTCAGGCTGGACGGGGCTCTGGGCAACCTGATCTAGTTGAGGATGTCCCTGCTCATGGCAGGGGGTTGGACTAGATGGCCTTGAAAGGTCCCTTCCACCCCAAACTATTCTGTGATTCTATGATTCTATGAAAAGAAAAAGAGAATTTTGCATAAATGGGGGAAAAAAGGTTGCTTAGATATCCTTTTTCTACTCTTTTCTACTTCCATTTTGCTGCTTTTTGTTTATGCAGTTGCAAAGGAGAAGGGTTCAGTCCCCACAGAGAAAGGACAAGACGGAACGATCCCGGTATGTATACGTATCTTGCCGCTTTGCAATCAAACACTGCCTGACAGGCTTTCTTCATGGCACTTCCACAACACCGCTCAGTTCCAGAATGCCATTCACTAAACAACCTGCTCATAAACGTAGGTTGCAGACAAGAAGTTCTCCTAAAACAAAACAATTGCTTTCAGCAGCTTTAATTACCTTACAAAATTGTGACCAGATCACAGTGAGTGTAATTGGTTTTAGTGGAGCATAAATAATCACAACTATGCAGAAGACTGGGTAAGCCACATCCCTGCAATCCCAGATAGTAAATAAAGTCAATAAAATACAAATGAACCATGAGCTGGACACGATATCAATACCTGAGGTGCGCAAATCTTGGCCTTGGCATGGATCCAAGCAAGTTTTATCTAGATCTGTACATAATTAAAACTAAGTATGTAATGAAATAAAGAAATTATGAAAATTGAATATGTAACCGGTTGAAGAAGATTCTCTTTTTCTATTTTATGTATGTTTTTTTATGCAGTCCACATCACCACAATATCTGAATGCTTCCAAGTGGTGAACTGGTGAATTAAGTGGCGTATTTAATATCAGCCACATGTGGTTTCTTCTTTTATCTTCTCACGAGAGGGAGAACTTGTGTGTAGGGGGGTATTTTACGCTGGTCAGTTTGTGGCTATTGCTTTTCTTGCTTTGCATAATTCACTGTTGTAACTACTTCTTGTCTTTTGGCAATAACCAAGGACTTTCACAAACATTATCAATGACAGAAGTTTGATTCGAAAGACCAGTGCGGATTCGGGCTTGATCTTACTAGTTCCCAAGGGGCAGCTGCTACTATTAATTGATATTTGCCCATAATCACGTACTGGCATCTAAGGTTCCCTAAAAAAGAACTGCCTGAAGAATTTATAGTTATAATGATATTAGAGGTTGCCTAAAATTGAGAACTTTTTCATTCTTGAGAATGAAGGCAGCAATTTGTTGGGTTTGGTGTGGTGTTTTTTTTTTTTTTCATTTGTAGATATACATTGAATATTTCTGTATTTCTGTGTATTTTTGACCTTGAGTTTCGAAGATCATTGTGGTGAGGATACAGTCCTTCTCTTCTAGCTACTAGCCAAGACTGGATTTTCCAGCATACTGAGGTACCAAAAATGCAGACAAGGCAACTGGTGGGACTTTCCTAAGTTACAAGGCAAGTGTAACATACAAATCTCCTTGATTTTCACTAGGTAAAACATATGCATTGGTTCTTTTTTTTTTTTTTGGAAGGCAGAGGAAAGCCGTGCATCTATTAGAAGTTCTTCCCCGAGGCAAGAATATCCTGCCATCATTTAAGAGCTGTGTCATTTAGTTAAATTCAGATCATGATGTAGCGCGCGCGCACGCTGCCATTCGAGAAAGCAGTGATAGTTTTCAGGGTAGGACCATCTCATTTAATTTTACCATCTAGAAATACTGAATAAAATCTAGTTATTTTAACTCCTTCTATATTCAATATGTAGTGACAGGCGTTTTTAGAGCACCCATCTGTCTTACATATTTATTTTAATATGGGATACATATCACCACGTGGGGTTGCTTCTCTCCATTGACAACGGAGAGGGTCTTGTGGTACTAGATGATTCTATGACTCTAGGTGATTAATTCTTAAACAACTAAGTTACATGTCATAAAGCCTCTTCCTAATAGCTACGAAGATCGTCCAGCCCTCCTAAGGATCAGGCTAGAGGCTGCATGTTGGACAAATTATGTGTGTTTTGGATGATTTTCTTCCAGAGAATTTAGAAATATTAGCATCGTAATGGCACCTTTTTTACAAACTTCCCAAAAGACATTCCTGTACTTGCAGGTTGTGATATTTTGAGGTCCTGTAAATAATTCACTTTCTTCCCGCTGTCTAAAAGAAACACACTTCATAAATTTTAGATTTGGCATTGGATCTTAACAATCTTGCTTGTTTCTCCATGCTCATTTTCACCCTTCAAAACCCTTGAAACACAAACACATACTCACACAACACTTTGGTCACCACTACCAAAGGCCTTAGGACAACACTGTGTAAAAACTGTTTCTTATCTTTGTAATTTTAGGTGTGATTGCAAGAGACAGACAGTTGCCGGTCAGAGAAACATCACAACCCAATGAAGAAAACAACAAAAAAACCCCAGTTATAGCTGGATTTCTCTAAACTGAGCTTTCTCAGATAAATACATTTGCCAGCACTACCCTAATTTGGAACTGAATTTTGATTATAATAGGGGAAAACAAGGAAAGGCAGATGGAGGGGCCAAGACTGATAACCCGAGACAGCTTTTCTGATATATCCTCAAGAAATCTCTCCAACACGTGCATAATGTGATCTATATCGCTGCAAATGCAGGTGATACGAGTGTTGGCATGCAAATGTACGTCTGATCCAGGTTTCTGTCCTAATATCCTTGAGACCTGATGTCTCTGAAGCTTCCCCTTATTCCTTTCTGTTTGTAACAACATGTGTCAGAATCATAGAATCATAGAATTGTTCTGGTTGGAAGAGACCTCCAAGATCATCGGGTCCAACCATTAACCTATCACTACCAAGTCCCCCACTAAATCATATCCCTTAGGGCCTCGTCTAAACGTCTTTTGAATCCCTCCAGGGATGGGGACTCCACCACCTCCCTGGGCAGCCTGTTCCAATGCCTGACAGCCCTTTCGGTGAAGAAATTTCGGTGAAGAATATTGATCTGCAGAATATTTCTTTTAGTTAAAGAGCATCTTTTCCTTTGCAATGCTTACTCAGAGGACTCAAAGAGGAAAACATCAGGGTTTTCATAAGATAAACTGCGTATTTCTATTCAGAAGACATCAGTACACAAAATTGATGCTGTTACGCTTAAATGCATATAAAACATAGAATTTTAGAGGACAGAATTGTGGATGGTGTAAACTGTTATAAACCCATCAGCCTCACTGAAGCCATGCTCATTTACACCCGCTGAGAATCTCCCCACTCATCAGTTAAATGAAATCTTGCAGATGTTTCCATTTAGAAGGTCAGAAATGTTTACTCCAGATTTTGAAATTATTCTAATTTCTTCACAGACATCCACTTGCAAAGGGTCCACTACAAACTCCTCATTTAACCACCAACTGCTTTCCAGCTGTAAATTGCAATCTGCTTTTAAATCACATCAGGATGGCTTCTCTTAATCTAAAATAACTGGAGGAAAAGGAGATAGCACACATTTTTTCTTTTCCTTCAGATATGGAAGCCCATAGTGAAGGTCTATGTACATAAAAAATGTTGAAATTTACCCACTTTAATACAGGCTCTTGAGAAAAGTCTATTCTATTATTATAAGCATAGTAATTAATGTTACTAAATAATGAAATAGTTATTAATAAAGCCTTCTATCATATTTTCGATTAAAATATTATCTGTTAAAAAGCTAAATACCAGGCAATTAGGAAAAAAGGAGTGGTCGAGAAGTTCAGCACATCTTGCAAGATGTAAGAACAATAACGTATGCATCTAAACTCAGAAAATTTATTGAGTAAATCTTTGTCACATCTCTGTTACAGATGAGCGGAAATACTTGCTAGAACTCTTAATGGAAGCGATATTGCTGTCTGGTACGACCACTGGCCTCGGGTTTATGTCTCATTCACTAGAAAGCACTTGTAGCCAATCTCTTCCTAGTTGGTTTGAGATTAAAGGTTATATTATGAGTCACGGGGATGAGTGTTATTCACTGAATTAAATGCAGGACTTCCTGAAGCATCTCAGCATCCCTTGAAAACATCCTTTTAGCATTTTTCAGGTGTCCCTCCTGGGGGAACAGGAGAACCACATAACGTTATTTGGGTGCAAGCAAAGACTTTTTTGTTTGTTTATGTATTTAAGAAAAAGGCTCCATTTGATGACAATATTTGACTATAATGTTGGCTTCTGTAGCATGGACCTTTACTCATTTTTTTCAGCAAAGGAGCTTTTCAAACAAATAGACATCTCTTACAATTGAAGTGACTGTTGGAACTACATCAAAGAGTTCACAAAGTTTACAGCGATTAAATGAACATTTCTAACAAACATATTGAAGTTCCAACTATGCCATTTTATTTAGACGCAGCATGTCAATGGCATAAAGACAGGTATTATATAGGTTTAGAGTTCAAAACCCCCAAATCTGGCCTGTCTGTAGGAGGCGCAGAATTGTCTTGACTGCGCTTACAGTGCTCTGATTATCAAATATCACTGAAAAATAGGATTTCAACTAGTTGGTTGCATCGATCGCTATCTAATAGATCTCTTTGTGAGATATGTATCAAGTATTATATCTGCATTTCTTTCTTTTTAATTGCATCACGCTTTTATTCCTTGGATGATCCACAAGGAAATGAGGTCTTGTTTATTTCCTATCAAAAACGTGTCCATCAACGTATGCAGCTGAAAGTCAATGCTAACTCAATATTTGTACTTATAGCACAGACTTAAATGCTTTTTCAAATTCATTGCTACTTTCTTTTCCCTTATCTTACCAGTTCCCTCCAGACCATTCAGGTGGTTTGTGTTTGTTTTTGTTTTGTTTTCTCTTTATCCTCCAGCCTGTTCTGAACACTTTCAATTACGGTCTACACCGAACCAATATTTGAAACTATTTTGGTTGATGTTCCTTGCAGCCAGTGAAACCACTGCTGCTCTCCAGCCCTGCCGCCCTCCTTGGCAGCGCACCGTGCAGCCTACACGGGAGCAGGTTAGCGCACGTGTCAGACTTTCTGAGGGCAGTGACGTGTGTCTGGCAACAAGGCTTTTCAGGCTGGCCCGTCTCCAGCGAAAACCCCACCTGCAAGCAAACAATGCGCGTGAGGTTTAACTGGACACCTCCTGCAACGTTAGCTACCGTTTTGCATGAATGGAGATAGAGGAAAGCCTGGGAAAGACAAAAACTCAGTCCTCATGACAGTAATTAATCGGTCGCTTTGAGTACTGGCTCCTTTGTGTCCACATGTTCCTTTGTAGGACATCACAACCATGAGGCCTTAGTGCTGAAATAAACCAAACCAAAACAAAAATGAAAGAACTATTTGATCTCCAACCAGACACTCAAAAGAACGCAAGAGCAAAGGACCGGCTCCGTCTATTTTTACAGAGCAAAGCTGCGGTCTGCTCCTGTCACCGCCGCAGATCAATGTGCTAAGCGATATCCATTCAAATTACTTGTCAGTTTAATCAGAGGAAGTGAAACACAATTACAGGGCATTAGTGTAAAAGCCAGCACAAAATAACAGAATGCCCGTGTGGGATATCTGAAGCAAAAGCCTGTTGAAAATAACTCTGTGACATTTTTATCAACAGTCTTTTTACAGAAAAAAATACCCCTTTGTAAATGCTATTACAAACTAATTAGGCTTAAAATAATACTTTAAATCTATAAACATATTAGAGTCCTTATTTCTCTTTGTAGATATCAGATTTTTTTTTTTTTTTTGCTTTTGCTCTGTTCTTAGAAAAAACCTAAATGCATAAAGACCTTTACTGAAACGATAACTGGTGCATTTACAAAGACTCTCTGTGCTCCCTCTCAAGTCAGCAGGAGTTTTACCATTATTTCCATTAAATGATTGGAACATTCACTTTTCACGGACACTCCAAATTTCCACTGACTATAACCTGTATTTTTGGAATTATCAAGCCGATGACTTGGATGAAGTGGATGCAACGGGAGCAGGGAAGGGAAGGAACTCTTCTCTCCCTGAAGGCAGGGATGCAAGACTGGTGGATTCAGAAGGACAAAGGCAAACCTGCCCCCGAAGCCTCGCCTGGAGTCCTCAGGGGGATATGCTGGGTGGGCGCCGGCGCCTGGAGTCTTCCATCCCAAGCTGCACCACAGCTCAGTTTCAGTGGGATCAGTAAAAATATACACCCAGTCCGGAGGTATAAAGGAAATAAGGATTCGTGAATCCCCACAACAGGGAATCGGACCGAGGCTCATTTCCCGGGTGATACTCAACTATTAAAACAAATATATAAAAGGCAGAATAACCTCTATGTGACTTAGACAGAAAGGAACCTCACTTAGTCTTTAAAAAAGAAAACTATCAATACATGTCTTCAGGATAGAGCATGAGCTGGAAAAAGCCTTCTCCTTCCAGCCTGAACTTGCTTTTTAAGACCCGGAAGGCATGAGGGCTCGGGCTGTTCTCAGCACAGTTAATCTCCTGGATTGAGGAGATCCACTCCTTCACTTTTTTCAATGGTCACAATGCATAGTCCCGGTCCTGGTACCCTGTGGTAAAAAAAACCACTTAAAATGTTCATGTTGTAATTCCGAGCTCATAGACTCTGAGGTCTTTAATTGGATTTGGCCCTTTATCTTCTATATTCATGAGACAGTAATTAATTTGGCCATCCCTGCCTGGTCCACAGGGTAATTGAATGAATAGCTCTGCACATCCACATAAATGCCTTCAAAAAGAGTTATTACTATGAATGTGCAATATGACAAGTTAACTCTGCTGCGTTGATAATGAAGGCATTGAAACTGTTAAGGTAAGTGCCATTGGAGCCCATCTCACAGCTAATGGAAACGGAAGAAAGTATATGAATATGCAACACACAAAACCACTGTACGACTCACACTCTGCCTAGCCTTTTGTCCTGGTTTCAGCTGGGATGGAGCTAATTTTCTTCCCAGTACATACTGTGTTTCGGATTTAGGAATGGGATTTGGTATGTGAAGAATGGTGATAATACACTGATGTTATTAGTTGTTGCTGAGAGATCAAGGATGTTTTTCAGCTTCCCAGGTTTTGCCAATGTGCAGGTGCAAAAACCTGGGAGGGTTGAGTACAGTTGACCCAAAGCCAGGACAGTTGACCCAAACCAGCCAAAGAGAGTATTCCATACCATAGATGGCATGCCCAGTATACAAGTGGGGTCGGCCGATGGGCCGGATGCTGTTCATTTATGCTTTAGTTCGTTCATTCATTCGTTCGTTCTGCTCTCCCTCGCTTGCTCTCTCTGGAATTTGCTGTTCCGAGATCGCTGATCGGGATCATTCCGAGACCGTTCTCGGTTTTGCTCTGTGAGTGCTACTCAGGACGGGCTGTATCGGTCATCGGGTTGTTGGGAGGTGAGAAATTCTGCATCGTTTGTTTTGTATATTCTATTATCACTATATTTTATTATTATAATTATTAATATATAATACAATTATTATTATTATTATTATTATCTTTTTCTTTGCTGTCCTGGTGAACTGTCTTTATCTCAACCCATGAGTTTTCCTTTCTTTGTGATTCTCCTCCCCTCCCTACTGGGAGCAGGGGGGAAGTGAGTGAGCGGCTGCGTGGTATTTGGTTGCCGGCTAGGGCTAAACCACGACACTTTCTAAAATAAAAAAGATGAAGTTAATCCTATGTTTCAAATTTCCTTGATATACCTTCATCTTCTGGCACAACGAAAATCCCCAAAATATTGCAAAAGGGGTTAAAAGCAAGACAGTTCTTTTGGTAGATTGCCACAAAGACTTCTTGTAGGAAATGAAGTGTAAAACATTTTAAAGAATGTTAAATGAAATCACAGCCGACTGAAACCTGTGGTTCCAGTGCAAGACCTGAAATAACTTTGAAACAGACGCTAATTGGCACCACCTTCGTTCTGATGTTCATAAATGAAACTGAATGAGCCTTCAAAGGTGCCAAAGGGAGACCAGCCGTCCAAAGCACATGAAAATGTGCTTGGATTGGGTTTGTCAGCTCCCAAGTTATTTATATCCTGCTACGTTATTTAGATGCTCTTGAAAATTCATCCAATGAGGCGAGTGTGTACGTTTTCAAAAGGGCTGAAAGTCTGTGGAATTTAAATTCTGAAATTATCCTGGATATGCCTGTGTTGTCAGTTAGCATTGGCTTTGGAGGTGAGCTACCGATCTGAGGTTGTACCGAGTTCTTCGCTGCAGATTTTTTACTGGGGAATAGGGCGTGGTTTGTACCAAGACAGACGTGGTAGTTTGGAAGTCTCGGTACAAATCACGCACTCTCAAAAGTTATCCACAGACACCTGCAGCTGTTTAGAATACCTTGTAATGACAGATCCATATAGAAACTAATTGCAAGTGGTAAAAGTGCCCATTGACCTCTACATCTGGTTTTCTTCTTTCTCTCTTAAATAACTTAAACTTTGATGTTCCAAATTAAACCTATTTTTAACATATAAGGATATCAACTATTTTAAGTAGTATTATTCTAATAATTCACTAATTTGGCTCTGCAGTGACTTCAATAGCAATTTCAATAGTAATACGATCTAGCATTCCACACTTCCTATTTATCACTTAAATGCAACACCCTATAATTTCATTGGCATTATCTATGAAATTATCGCTGGATAAACATTTCCTATAAAAATCAGTTTCAATAAAACGGGAACAATTGTAGTGATTCTGCATGTTACACATGGTCACAACGTACAGCCACAAGACAGCAACGGAGTGCAGAGTCTGTGGGAACGAGACTCTACCTCCCATTCCCAGTCCAGTTCTGTTTCTAATAGACTACATTTTAGCGAAGTTTTCTTTAGCGTGGCAATTAGCGTTAAGGGTGAGTCAATTCCATGATGATCAAACGCCTAAAGAAATTTTAAAAAATAAACTAAAGCCCGGCAGGAGAAGCTCTGCGGCTTTCCACACGGCATGATGCTTTTCACTTCAAAACTACTAAGTAAATTACTGAGAAAAAGTTACTGTGAATAAAATGGGCTGCACTGTGTTAAGTAATTATTTCTAAAGTGTGAAACGGGTAGGAAGTATCTCATCTTAAAGTAGTGCCATGATGCATGTTACCTCTCTAGTATAAAGTGAACAGTCTTTTTTTTTTTTTCTTTATCTTGCAGGAGCAAGCACAGGAATGAAAAACTTTGTTTTCTAATGATCTTTTATGTGGGAGAGAAGTGTAAAGACTCAACCTGTGAAACGAGGCTGTGCTCCGCTAGTTGTACCGCGCTGATGTTTCTGGAAGAATCTTCCGGAGTTTCATGAGCTCTCAGGACATGGCCAGTAAATTATGAATATAGTTGGTTAATGCTCCGCATTTAAGGAATGCATGATGGAGACGTGACCTCCTATGTTAAAAACCAGCATCTCTGGGGGTGTTAGGAGATGCACCCCAGTTAAGATTTAATTTGTGAAACAATGCAGAGCACAGCTTGCCTTTAAGTATGTCTTGCAAGTATGTCACGCCGCACACCCGTTCTGTTCCTCAGCCTTGCAAACCAGTGGTAAAAGCAGGTCATTTTATTAGAAGTTACGATGACAGCATGGGTTAGGAAAATACCCTTACGATGCTTCGGAGAGAACAGAGGAGATTCTTGCAATTAATTAATACCTTGCTGCACAACAACAGGCTAGTTCAACCAGAAGAAAAGGTTATTTTTTCTCCTATTTTGTTTTTTTTTTTCTTGACAACTGTTATTAAAAGTTGCAGGGACTGAGGAGAAGAAAGGAAAACCACGTAAGAATCAAAAAAGAGCTTTCTCTGAGACAAAAGGTGACACAAATTGGTAGTAATGAATCGTGTATACTAGTTGGCTAACATACTGCTGTCCATTTAAAGGATAACTACACGTACATTAAAATGTTTATGCAGAGTACATGTGAAATTCAGTCCCAGATCAAAACCAAGAGGTAGCAGAGATTAAATAAGAGAGTACTAGTCTGGGTTTAATGGCTGACGAGCACAATTTAGAGAACATGTTTTTCCTTAATAATCCCTTTCAACAGCTTTTGTTTTGTTTTTCATATGCATAAGAGATTCTTTCCAAAAAGATCAGGAAGGGTTATTTTCTCAGATTAAATATCGTATGGATATCAGAATTATACGTTGCGAGGGCACGACTTCTGAACACACACAGAGCCGTTTAGTGACCCACGCACGAGAAAGAGCAAAAGCGTATTATCTACAAAGTGTAAACTCATTTTGGCCTCGGTCCTGAAACTCTCTTCGAGGTTTGACCTTCAGAAGAATGTCATGTAACACAGATGGGTTGACTAGGGTTGGCCACAGGAAAGCGATTAACAAGTCCGTGTTGCAAAGCACTCTGTAACAGTGCAGAACAAGCCTCTAAATGTATCAGGTGAGCTCTTCTCTGATGAAATATCTATATGTTAATAGCGTGTTCTTATCTGTATGTTAATACCTTGTTCTCTGGGATCAGGAAGTGTTACCTCCAGGAGGGGAATGGATAGAAGACAATAATTTCAATGCAGGGCTTTGAAATTCTATTTTATAATTTCAAATTTTCAATACTTTAACATTTAATTAATTTAATAATTTAATATTTTAAATAATTTCATAAATTTGTGTATTTGCAAACACAGTAATTGTAAGGTGGGGTTAGGTTGTACTCAGAGGTGAGCAACGGCCAATGCCAAGTGATTTTGGAAGCTTCTCCATAATGTAGGAAAATTAGGCAAAGGCGACGGTGCTACAGCAGGACGGTGGTTCTGGTCATCGTGTTACACCCCCGGGTGGTCGTAGTCCTGATGTGCATGGACAAGATGGAGAGGGGACAACCTCAAATCCATGACCACATCAGGCGAGGTACCTCGAAACGTTTCTGGTGAGCCTGTTTTACTACCGTCACATGCTCACGCAAAACAAAAGGAACTGTGTTTACAAAATTAATATTTCACGGGCTTCTCTTTAGACAGAGAGATCTACTTTTTTTTAAAAAAAAAAAAAGGCCTTAAATGCAGAACTGTGTGCACACATTTACAGATATTTGTATACCCAAGGATGAACTTCCATTTTGTAGATAACTTCCTAAATCAAGATAAGAATGTCCATCAATCATCTAATACAGCTAACGAGTAGAAATTTTGGGTAAGAGTGCTTTTTTTATAAAAAACTGAGGCTAGCAGAATGACTGCCTATGCCAGTATTCATTTTGACTGATGAATTCCAGAGCAATTTACTACAACAAATAGCATGTCCTAGTAAAATTCTCTACTTCTAATATCATTCTGCTCTCCAAAAACATATATTTTGACATCAGAAACAAATTGCAACAACATGCAGAAGAACGAGCTGTTGCCTCAGAAAGCTATTTCCAATATTCCACGTAACTTCAAATTTTATCAAGACAAAAGGAAAGCTGCATGATCTATATTTATGCATTTGTGTTTGTAATGCTTTTATCTTTCAAATCTGCCATATTTTACCTTTATACAATCAAAATGAATAAAAAAATTCAAAATAACCATGATTTCTTGACTGGCATATTTAATATTTTCAGTGCTAAGAAGGGCAATGCCGAATATTAGGCATTATGTTAAATATCTTATTTCAACTGCCACTTCTTTTTTTATGCCAAAATGTGTTCAAATTGCAGAACCACACACTTGAAAATAAAATATTAGTATTACAGCTGCCTGCTCAGCTAGAATTTCCCTTGTTTTTATCCACACAAGTTATTGTACAGTCCTCAATTATATGATCAGATCTTAATTTTTCCACAGGAACTCTGCTAATGTGCCCAGGATAGATGAGCCTCATTTGTTGCTCAGTTGTTTATACAGCTAAAATATGTTGTTTGCAAAATTACCATAGATTAATATAGGAGTCTAAAAATGTTGCTGGATATTTCAACAGTTTCTTATAAAACCAAACCCACAATCTAGCTGCGAGAAAACATCGTCTTTAAGATTGTAGGCACGGCAGAGCAGAACAACTTTTTCTTTTGAAATTTCAGAGAATGTTTCTGTGAGCAAAACGGTACTGTTCAAGTTGGCACAAACAGGGGATTTGCAAAGTAACGTGGAGCGTCACGGGGACGCGCGGTTATCACGTCTGCTCAGCCCTGTCCGCACGTTGGAACAAGAGGAGGCTCCCCCGGAGTGATGGGGGGGAGTGGAGCTGGCGTGACGCTGGAGTGAAAGTAGTTAAAACTCATGAAATTATTAAATTAATTCACTATTTAAAAGTCACAAAATAATGAAATTAATTCAGTGGTAAGTATCTGCAGAGAAATACTGTAGCACAGGAAAAACTGATATGGAAAACTATTTTCTTCTGAATACAGAATACCACAAAAGGTTTTGGTTTGGTATCCTCATGATTGTGACTTAAATCGACTTTTGATCTATATTGACTTAACAGTTTTGCTATCACTTCTGATATTTTTTCTTATAAGAAAAGACAAGCAGTACTATAATTGTTTATTTTTGTACACCTTGAATCTAGCACATTCAATGTGACCATCATTCTTCCCTTCGGAAATAAATCCTAATAACGCAATGGGATTTATATCAGCCTATTGCACAGCACGTTCAGGAATACAGACCAATTTTCACCTTCTTGGACTAGACGTCATGATCATGTCTAATCTCCCGTGCCCGACAGTAAGTTTATGACGGTGAGTGGAAAAGCTCACTGACTTCAGAGGTCATTGAATGAGATCACAAACTATTTTATACAGCACAGTTGTTAGTAAAAAAACAAATAAATAAAAATACAGGAGTAACAATAACAGACAAATACTCCTATTGCCTTTTGTGTTGCTCTACACTACACGGATTGTATAGGATATATTATTCCCCAGATGACACGCTGAAATAAATACAGAAACTCAGAGCAAATGGAGATTTTTTTTTTTTTTTTCCACAAGTATTTTAGGAATTTGAAAGTTCAAATTTTGGAGTTGGATGCCTCACCCCTGCAAGTGCTCAAGGTCAGGCTGGACGGAGCTTTGAGCAACCTGGTCTAGTGAAAGATGTCCCTGCCCATGGCAGGGGGCTGGACCAGATGATCTTTAAAGGACCCTTCTGACCCAAACGATTCTATGATTCATTGGGATTTTGGTATGTATTTTTGATTCAATATTCGTTCTCCTAATCAGAATAATTGAAATTAATCAAATTCTGCCCTCTGTATTACTGGAATGAGAATTAATCCACTAGTCTGAGGAACAACATTTGCATTTCTGAAAATAGCTCAAGTTTCTTCTCTGCATTCTCCCATACTATACGGAGTATTCATATAGTAGCTGCGAGATCCCGGTTGTGCTCTGCTGGGAAACGATGCACAACAGTGGAGGGATCAACTGGGTAACTCAGTGCATTGGAATGAGAGTTTGGGCACATATTGTATCTCTCACCAGTACACAAGAGGCATGTCGCCACCTAAACTGTAAATAATAACAACAGCCACTTTGTGATTTCCTCTGCAGATACATACTGTAAAAATCATTAATTTTGAAAGGAATGCACTGTATTGAATTCAGCACTGTAAAATCAGTATTTAGATACAATAATCTTTTTATTTAGAATATACTGAGAATGAACAGACCTGTTTACCGCTTCACAAACAGAGGGTGAAACACTCTGTTTTGTAAATATGATCTGCAAATATTTATTTTAAAAAGCCAATAACTTAAACATTCTTCTACCCAAATCTTTTTTAAAATGTCAATTACCATAGCATCAGAGAGCAACCATACAGCCAAATGATGCTTTAACCAGCTTGCTCTGATAAATGTTCTATGACTGCAACAGAGTATCTATAAAATGTTTTCCGTTTGATCCAGTTGTAGGATTTGTGATGAACTAGCAAACCAGGGGAAGTGGAATAAACTCCTCTACTGATTCCTAGAACGTTATAAATATAGTCGGAAAATTTCAACAAATTTTAATATTTAATATCTTTCCAAAATTCTTTTCTGAGCACCCTTGTGGAGTGACTCCCCTCTTCCTATCCCTTCCGGACAGCACTAGCGTACTGCACTGAACGTAATAAAGATATGATCCCTAGACATAGTAATAGCAGTTTGAAGAGTTTAAACTCATAATATAGACTATGAAAACAAAAAAATGCTGCTTAAAATACACAAGCTTTTAAAAAAGTAATACTTTTTTGTGTTATGCGTATTTGCCTTTTGGCTTCATGTCTTAAGGAACTGTGTTTTCAATATTTCTCTGCATGCCCATTGGTTAGACGTTTCCTTTATTAAAAACAAATTAAGAACATTTTGCATGAAACAAAGATATAGGAATTTAGAGAAAACTTAAAAATTTGGAGATACAGAAACAGAAGAGTTAGCTACAGTAACTACAAAACATAAATAATATTTGCAATCTTAATTTTCCTCCTACTCTCTCATATCACCAAACCCCTTCCATGTTCTAGGGCAGTAACCACCTACTCCCTCTAAATCACTTCAGCGAAGCCTGCAAATGCTATCTAACATTTATTTGCTGTTACACAAACATATGCAAATGCTTATCCATATGTATAAGCACATAGACACACCTCCAGAATAAAACTCAAATCCCTCCATCAAGGTCAGTGTCCTCACACTCGTAGCTCCCAGCCCAAAGAATCTGAGATGTGCATCACCGTGAGCGAGGAACGACAGGGTGAAGGCAGATTGGGAATAATAATATTGTCACAGGGGTGAGTTACAGGCGTGATAGCTTGACCGTTTAGTCATTTGTCTCTTCAGTTTCTAGATTCTTACATCTCTTCTACGTTTTCTTGCCCAAGCATGATTCAAGGCTTGCTCCTGTTAGTGGCATTTCTGTTGTTTATTGTTTGATTTCTTTCCATAGAAACAACCTCAAATGCACTGCCTAGCTAGTGTTAGGAGTAATTTGTCTTACAACAGAATCAAAATCATCTTCACGGTCCTTTTCATAAGTTCGCTTCCCCCTTTCCATACATCCACTAAATAAGCTGACTGTTGTCCGTTATATTCTGCAGAACACCTACCTGTGCTCAAGAATTTGCTTCAGTTCCACAGCAGTGCGGTTTTGTTCCCTGAGCTGAGATGCTACCATGGTTCAGTATGCTTCTTATGCCTCCTCACTCATCCAACTCATTCTCTTTCACCCATGAAATAGTTTCTGGAGTTGTGACCTGCCAACACCTAAAGAGCTCATGAGGTTTCAATGGAGACACCTCCTGGTTTGTTAAGCCGCTCCACTGAAAATGCAGCCCCACAAAATACCTGTTAAAGCCTCTCCTCTGCCTTGTTGCTTCCATTTCTTTACTTCAGTGGTGTCCCAAATTTTTGGACCAATTGACTATTCACCCTTCAGTCTCTCCTGCCGTACAGGATAAAGCCTTATTTTGAACGGCGGGCTTGAGTGTTGTTCCATGACTAGTATCACTGCCCTCACAGATGGACATGAATATCAGTTAAATCCAGGAAGGAAGCAAAAAATGTATGGGAACATTTCACAAGCCTAGGAAAGTAGTATTTAAAAAAATCAAAATTCTATATATTCTTTTTTCCAGCAATTTAGTACAGCGATTAGTATGACAGCTATTTGTGTTTGTGCAAACATAATAAAAAGAATTGAAACACAAAATATTGCAAACTAAACAAAATAATAGCATCAGTCATCTCTCAAATCATTATCGCACTTGAGAAACATAATAAAATTCAAGCGTATGGGACTTTCCTGGAAATTTCCCACACACTTTTTTAAGACATCTGTTCAAAGCAGACATGTAGGGTAAATTTCTGGAGGGGGAAAAACCAAAAACCCCTGTATCTTCCTTATTCCCCCTATAGATTACACAGTTTAGAGCAATTTCTTTGGGGCATTATATGACCTTTTCTGCTGGTATGAATTTCTCCTAGGCTCCGGGGCGCTCACAGAGAAGCCCTGAATCAGCTCTAGGAAGCTTTTCCATGAGGAACAGAAATGGACTTTTAGCTCGGCTTTCTGTGCCTACAGACACGGACCCGTATTTAACTCATTTGTCCCACTTAAATCAAGCGCTTGTAATAAAGGGACATCCCTCACCACCCACAAGAACCTGACGCTGACTGCGCTGTGAACAAATTTCGTTTCTATGCTGATACAAGGTTAGCATATTGCACTGATCAAAACCACGTTCAACACTGCCACATTGACAAAGGCAAGAATTTAATTTAAATGTAATTTTTAATTTCCACTATTAGACTTCCTTACTATTACTACTCTCTTTTTTTCCTTAGTCCAAAGCTACTGAGTATCTTTATGTTCACAGATTTTAATTTTAATTGCATACTCAACTATCCCAAATTATTAGGCAACATACCAAGGTAGCAGCAAATTGGCATTCTATCCTTTACTCCATATGCTAAGCAGGTCAAACTATATCACCCATACGCTATATTCCTCTCTGCTGTGAGTAAACCAGCCAGCAGGTCGAGGGAGGGGATCCTCCCCCTCTACTCCACTCTGGTGAGACCCCACTTGTAGCACTGCATCCAGCTCTGGGGCCCCCAACACAAGAAGGACATGGACCTGTTGGAGCGGGTCCAGAGGAGGCCACAAAGATGATCCGAGGGCTGGAGCCCCGCTGCTGTGAAGACAGGCTGAGAGAGTTGGGGTTGTTCAGCCTGGAGAAGAGAAGGCTCTGGGGAGACCTTATTGCGGCCTTTCAGTACCTAAAGGGGCTTATAGGAAAGATGGGGAAAAAGCTCTTCGCAGCGTCTGTTGTGGTAGGACAAGGGGTGATGGTTTTAAACCATTAAAAGATATAAGGAAGTTTTTCACACTGAAGCTGGTGAAGCCCTGGCACAGGTTGCCCAGAGAGGTGGGAGATGCCCCATCCCTGGACACACTCCAGGTCAGGCTGGACGGGGCTCTGGGCAACCTGATCTAGTTGAGGATGTCCCTGCTCATGGCAGGGGGTTGGACTAGGTGGCCTTTAAAGGTCCCTTCCAACCCAAACTGTTCTATGGTTCTATGAAACCCAATGAATATGGTCTTTGTATCTCTGTAACAGACTGCAGAATTACTTCAGCAGATCTAAAGTAATTCAGCACCAGTTCATTGATCAGTCATATTGGACACATTTTTTCTCTTAAGATTACAAAACCTAGATCACTAGACATGTATATTCGTATAACTTTTGTCTCCAAAATTAAACTGTTTCTACCATTCCTATCAAATACCTGCAACTTGCTCACAATATTGCTTCTTCCCTCTCAGGGTGGTGAGGCACTGGAACAGGTTGCCCAGAAAAGCTGTGGCTGCCCCATCCCTGGAAGTGTTCAAGGCCAGGCTGGACGGGGCTTTGAGCAACCTCATCTAGTGGAAGGTGTCCCTGCCCATGGCAGGGGGGGTTTGAACTAGATGATCTTGAAGGTCCCTTCCAACCCAAACCGTTCTGTGATTCTATGAATATCAGTATCTGTAAATTTATGGGTTTTTTTCCTGCCTTTGTCTGATATTGTATTTCTCTGTATCAATAACTTTCTGCTTTAAATCCTTCTGAATCAATTCTGCCTCTGTTTTCTCTCTTCTCTCATTACAATGTCAGCCTCACAAACTGGCAGCTCCTGCTTTTGTGCCTTTCAAAGCCAGCTGTAATTTCTGGCTCTCCATTTATAAGCCGTGCTTTAACCCAGCTCCTCACAAAGAGCCAAGGAGCCTTCACCAGCTTGGGCTTATTCTGCCATACGGATGTCAGATTTGCTGGTGAGGAGAAAGGGTTACAAGCATTGTCAGTGGTGCCTGCCTTAAAATTGCCAATTTACAGGTGTTTTGCCCAGTTCTGGCACCGAGATTCCATTTTGGGCAGAAACAGGAGCACCTCTGGGGTTGCCTGATTTGGGAACAAAAATACAGGACACAGAAAAGGGAGCTCAGAGAAAGCATTGAGGGGGAACATATAATCTACAAGGGAGGAAGTTCATGCCCAAAATACATGCTCATCTGCAGGGCAAAATGGTCCTTTTGGAGGCAGTGGTGGCAAAACTCTCAGCCAAGCTTTTCCCATGTCCATAACAGACTTAGGTCCAAGGAAACAAAAGACAGTGCAGAGATTTGCTCCTTTATCTGTAATTCGTGACAGTGAGTGAGTACAAGACACGACGCATCTGAAAATACTCATCTGCCATCCAGGAGCAGCCCCTTTCCTAGGCCAGTCAAGCAAGACATGGTGCAACACGAGACATACTCTGCATTACCTGTTTCCAGGGATAAGCAGATCCCAAAGGCATTGGGATTGCCTTTAGGATCTGCCTTTGGGACTGTTCTTGCAAATGCTTCTGCACAGGTGATGCTCAGGCGCAGAAAAAATACCATCTCAAACCTGTGTGGCCATCAGCACGTGGCCATCTCCTGCTGCAACCCCCCAAAACAAAGTAGTAGGATTGGCTTATGCTCTACAGGAAGGAGAAGCAGCAAGATTAAACGAGAAGAAAATCATAATTAGTAATAGAGATGATAGATTTTACCACATTGGGAAAAAAATCTCCTAAGCGTTTAATAAGGGACATGAGATTTGAAGCTGCACTGGGCGAAATTTCATATTATACAGAGCACTTAAAAACTGTAACATGATTCAGCAAAATAATTCCATTGAGATTTTAAGCCTCCGATATCAAAAGGATTGAGCAGAATAGCTCTGAGTACACCTGCTGCCAGCCCTTTACAGACTCCATGCTGGAAAACTATGCCGAGAAGACAGCAGGATTTATCTGGTCTACCAAGGGCTGACGGGATGGGGCATGTGAGTGCCTGCGAGCTGGGACAGTCAGCAAAACAGCCCACGAGTGACAGTCAACCTCGTCCGAGAGGCAGGTGACAACGAAACAAAACGTGAGATAAAAAATAATAGAATGAGAAATACAAAAGAATAAGCCAGGTCTAGACAAGCTGTTCTTTTTGCTTTACATGCCTCATTAAGGTCTTATGACCTCGTAGGCATGAAAACCAAATCGCTATCGGGGATGAGCTGAGCACGATGCGTTTTACGCAACAAGCTACAGAAGAAAAGGGTTGGATGCCCGGGGTGCCAGTTTATGACTTCTGAAGCACAAAATCTCTGCTTCAGCACAGGATTCCTGCGTGGTGTTTGTTATGTTTAGTCTCTGTCTACCTTCTCTAGCTATTTATAAGCAGGAATATTTCACACAGGTATTTTGAAGATAAATGACATAAAGAAAAATATTGGAAGTGCAAAAATACTATTGTACTGGAAGCTGTGGAAGTACTTTAGATAGCTAGAAGTATCTAGAGTATTGGACAGGTGTCAAATAAATTGAAAGTAATAATATAATAGATTATTCCACATGAGCCAAAGTTGCACGGAAATGCGGTTTAGATAACAAAAAATCATATCAGCTTGTCATTTATTTTGTGTGTGTGGGCTTGTAAACAACCATCCCAACAAACCAAAACAAAACTCTTTTAGTATATTCCCGGGAGGATAATACTACTGAAAAAATAACAGAAGCTTTAGTTCAACTCAGCAAATCAAAGCTGTAAAAGCGTCTCCTAGTTGAATATATTCAGCGTATACGATGGTCACTAACTGGGATGACATTGAGGTGTTACAGTTTAAGGAAGGCAAATATACATGCAACTTAATGGATGTAATATATTCCAGGACTTCACTGAAATAGTTAATGCCGCTGAGAGTCCTCAGGGACACAGCTGTCCAGCTCCATGAATTTTTACACATAATGCAGGTAATCAGTAATTCAAATGTTACGTCGAGCTCATAGGGACAGGAGATATGAATGTAGTACGTCTTCTCGCAGAAGCTTTACAGCTAGAAATGAGGAGATGTATCTATTTCCGTAGTAGAACCCTGGAAATATTTTTTAGAATCTTATTTCATATTAAAATAAAAGTTAAGAAAATACATAATTCAGCACAAGGCGACTTGTGCATTTAAGTGAATGCTTAGCATCACTGAGCTCCGTGGGAAAGGCTGTTACGCAACTGAAATGGGGAGGATGGGGGCTGCAGTTGTGTAAGCACCCATGGGATCAGAGCAAATAGGAAGAAAATCCCGTTTATTGTAAGTCCTTGCAGGTTTCCTTATTTAAATTAGACTTTATTCGTACTCTGCAGACTTTCTGGGCAGGCAGAGGAATGAAGCATGTCTTACACTGCTTATGAGTATTACCTAAACACTCCTTCTTTCTCACTACAGGACTCTAAATGCCCAGCTCAGCCCTAGAGTGAGACGGAGAAAATCTGTTTCGTTCTTCCCGTGTCCTGCCTGTGAGCTTTCAATGGGAGCAAAGCAAAGTCACGTAACTTCAGCCAGGCAAAAAATGAGAGGAGGAAAGGAAATGCTGGTGGAGGTGGGTAGTTCTTCCATCATCACTGTTAGATGTGGATACTTCCTTCTTTTACACAGTTTCATTAATATAATATAATTATCCATGCCACGTAATGAGTTTGCTACCTAAAAGCAATTCTTTGACTCACTTGGAAATGACAGAGAAAGGTCTTTTCTGGGTCCATCAATGTTTCATATTGTCATTAATGACCTAGGTGATAGAACACGGAATACACATTAAATTTGGAGGTGACACCAAGCTGAGAAGCACTGAAAGTACTCTGGAGGGCAGAATAAAAATTCAAAATGATTCTGACAAATTGCACTTATGTCCTCAAAAATTAATTAAAAAAAAAAAAAAAAGAGAGAAGTTATCCAACAGGGTCATGTGCAAGATGTTCACTCAGTTAGGAATAACCAGCTATAATACACAGAACGAGTAGTAGCTATGTAGAAAATCTGCAGAAAAGGTTCCAGGGGCTTTTGTGCATCATGGACTGAACAGGTGTCACCAGGGTGGCCCAGCTGCGGAGAAGACAAGCACCGTTCTCCAGCAGAACAACCTGACTGCAGCCGGGGAGACGCTGTTCGCCGAACGAGCAAGGCCTCAGCTCGAATACCACGGGATTTCTGTGTATCAAGAAAATGCGGACCACTTAGAATGGATCCAAAAAAGATCAAAAGCAGTTACCAAAGATCAGCTAAAACCCCTCCGTTAACAGTAAAGGCTTGAACGCACTGGGCTTGTTCAACTCAGAGCTTGAAAAGTGATCCATTGGAATAGATTTCCTTGAGAAGTCTTCAGTTCTGGAGTTTAGAGGAGGAGCTGATGTGTCAGGAATGACAAAACTATTGCCGCCTGAGAGTAAAAAAAGACGGACTAGGTGATTTCTTAAAACCATTGCGCTTCTGTGAACTAAGAAGGTTTATGTTGCAATGCCTTGCCCAGCTATAACCAAGAGAAAGAATCACATTAAAGAGAGGAGCAGAGGGGCTTTTTTACTCCTATTCATAGTGGTTTAGATTTCTTTAAGAAGACTGGGTTAGATGGGAACCTTCAAGTAAAAGATTATTTATAAGGAGGCTCCAAAATACTGTTGGGGCTGAGACTCAAAGCTTTAAAGGTACTTCGGACATCCACATCCCATGACTTTGGTGAGAATCCATTTCAGCTCCCGAGGATCTTTAGAAGATCAGAACACATGTTCTTAAATTCTGTCCGTTCTCCATATTCTAAAAACACAACACTTAAGTCTGACTTACTTTAGATTTAAAGTAAAAAGATTTTTAAAAGATAAAATAAAATAAGCACCTAAAATAAGCTCCACTGTTGTACTAGACCACTAAAGCAGAAACTAAATGGAGAAAGTTCACGCACAAGGTGATCTCATCTTGACTAAAACTCTCCATTTTTTTCCTACGGATTAAATGCAACATAAGAGAAATGGATCACAGGGACATGGTTTAGTGGTGGACTTGGCAGTGTCAGGTTTATGGTTGGACTCGATGATCTTAAAGGTCTTTTCCAACCTAAACAATTCTATGATTCTATATATACTGCATCTATACATATTTTTTCTATTTATTGGTATTTGGATTAAGCTGACTGGACTGCAAATTTCATATGAAGATTTTTTTTCCTTCCTGCTATGTGAGATGTTGTTTCAGCCTTACAAACTGTCAAGAAAAACTATACCTATGCACAAAATTTACTCAATTACCCTTGCCATGATGTTGTCTAAAACGGTATTCTCTGAAGTTCCAATACAGAATAAACACATTGCAAGAAAGCAAATATATTTTTATAGTCTGCTGTAGTTGCTAAACTGGTCTATTCTGTTTTGTAGAGAAACATCGGGAAAATCTACTTCGGAATGAAAAGTAAGGACTGTGGTGTATGGTATACAGCAAAAGGAGAAGAACGTTTTTCAATTCCTGGAATTGTTAGGCTAGAAATAAACTGTGGAAATGGTTATAGGGAAAATTTCACTGTATATATAAAAATAATTATTTATATTTAATATTGAGCAACAGACATAGCAGTTAAAGTGCAATATCCGTCGTAACATTCACCGTTTGATTCAGATTGTAATGGCAACTCCTAGGTAATGTTGCATTTGAAATCTCTGAACACAGCACTCGGGGAAAATCCAGTCAGCAAGAAAAAATAAGATGAGAATGTGAATGTGCTTGTGAGCTATCCAAGTAACGCGCTGGAAGACTTTGTCCTTGGCAAGCACAAAGAAAAGCCAAACACCTGTCTGCCTGTTATCCATTACCAATCTCTTTTTAATATCAAACATCTCTGCATTTCAACAGATACTTCAGTCTGTAAGAACACTGAAAGAGAACAAACATTTCTATACTACTATATTTTGTAAACTTCACACGATCATTTTTAAAAAACAGACCAGTAATGGGAAAACCAGCAATTTGGTTTGGGGATCATAAATCCAAAGTCTTTTCTAAGTCAATATTTTATCTTACCATCAACATGAGCAGATTTTCCAAACCAGAAAAAAAACCCAGTTGTTTTTACTTATTGAGGAACCGCATGTTTCAGAAATACTTGCTCATATGAGTAGGATGGAAATTTTAAGGAAGAAATTTTTTACAATGAGGGCGGTGAAGGCACAGGTTGCCCAGAGAGGTGGGAGATGCCCCATCCCTGGCAACATTCCAGGTCAGGCTGGACGGGGCTCTGGGCAACCTGATCTAGTTGAGGATGTCCCTGCTCATGGCAGGGGGTTGGACTAGATGGCCTTGAAAGGTCCCTTCCAACCCAAACTATGATTCTATGATTCTGATATGGTAAGAGGAGAAGCAATGCTGATCTTGATTGGATTACTTACGAGCAAGGACTCCCAGGAGGAAACGGTATCTCCACACTACCCCTCTCATAATTATGGTGCTCACACCAGGAAAAGGAGCTGTAGGATTTTAATGGCTTTTACCAGCAGGAGCACCACAGAAGTTAGCATGATGCTTTGTTTTTGCTCCATCTTTTAATTGGAAATAACTGGCAACCATCTCCCCAATGCATGAGATCTTCAGGATACATTTCTAAGCTGCGTTCTTCATTGGTGTTTGTAGCAATTCAATGGGTTCTTAGCGGAGAAAAATATATAGTCCTGTAGTTTGGGTGTGGGGGAAGATCTTCAAATGTGTGCTCTGCATTTACTAATAGGAGCACAAGGTCTTTTCAATACTGGAATAGAATTTTTGATGAAGTGCCTGGTGGCGAATTTGAAATACTAGCCTGGGGGCCCCAATGAGACATAATTCATTCCAGTAGCTAGAACAAATCTAGCTTCTGCATCCATTCCTCTAAAGTCATTATTGACCCAAGGGAAAATGCTCGCCTTAAGCAAGTTTTAATAAAGACTCTGGCGGAGTAGTTTCTGTAGCACTAAATGCGATAATGAGAAACAAGCCACTTAGCTGCAATAGACCCAGGACCTGTATATAACCCGAAAGTCGGGTTTCTGAGGTTCTTGGGATTCTTTCCAGAGATGAAACAGGCATCCAAAAGTGATTTAATTACCTTGCTCTCTAATTTGTTACATAAAAATCAGTCAGGCTTAAATGGACCAATATTCTGCTTGTCCTATATGAGCATAATTTATTTTAATACTGTTTCTGTGAAATAAAAATGTCCACAGACTAATCAAGTCTGGGTTGAAAACCAAGGTTTTTACTAAACCAATAAAAGTGTGAACATCTAAATCTGGCCTTAAACATTGCTCTGCTTTAGAACTTTTTGCAGTTTATTTTAAACAATAAATGTTTGTGTCTCTCTGTGAGCATAAGACCTACTATCATATAGCATCACTGAGGCTACAGACTATGGCAGTCTGGAAGTTTCTTATGCAATTACCGAAACCTCTCTATGGATGAAGTAGGTAAACAACAACAACAGAACCCGGTAAGTAGCATGCATTCTTCTGAAGTTAGATCTGCATTTATTTAAAAAAAAAAAATGTATGAAAATTAACTATCCCTCACTCTCTGCCCCTTTTTAACTATCAACCACAATCCCCTTGCTAGACACAGTGGAAGTGATTTGAAAATTAAGACTCCAGTCTTGATACAGAGAAATAGAGAAAGGATCCTTTGTGTGACTGTTATGACCATTAGTCTCCATCCCAGGCAGAGCAATCGCAACCTTTTGTGCCTGTTGTTGATGTCTGGCATTCATACACAGAGAGATGCTTTGTTTTACGTCTTCAGATTCTACAGGCAAGTATTGAAGTTGTGAAAGTCAGCGGAGGAAAACGGAGAAATAGACTCCTCTGCGTTGATGCTTCTGTAATACAATGGATGGGATGGAATAAAAGCACAAAGAAGATGAGCTGAATATAGCAGCGCTTTGAGCGAGAGGGGGGATCTGCGAATATTCTCATGTCTAATACAACCCCTGGTCCTACTCTTGCCCTCACCCAAGACAAGTCGCATCTAAGTAGATCATTATCAAATTCACAAAGAAATATCATTTGCAACTTTTTAAAAGTCTGATCAAGTATTTGCTGTGCATAGCAAAAATAAATACTTTAAAATTAACGATGGAGAGGTATGGACTATACGCTTTACAGTCAAACCATCAAACTTAGAGCCAGTATGCTGTATTTGCAGCCAACCCATTCATTTATTTCACATAAAAAGAAGTTTTGGGTACTAATGCTTTTTATGAAAACTCCTAAAATATTTTTAAAAGTTATGGGGGAATCAGTGTGTGCTTTACGATCCAGGAGGATTGGTGCTTACGGGCCTCGTTTTTTTCCTTTTTGTACCGTTTGAGATCAAATCAGATACTACGTGGTGATTTCAATAAAAGTAAAATTGAATCACGTTTCTGTGAAACTCTTTGCCATTTATACAGATGAGATGGGGGGGGGGAGTGGGCACAGAAGATATTTCTAGTTTGAATGGAGATTAAATGTCAAGAAGACTGCAGTTGCCATCTACTGGAGTGTGCAAAGAATGACAACTGACATGCAAAAATCCTGAACTGAAAGCATTAGTCACGATAACAGTCTGGGCACATCGTATATTGCTCCGTAACTAAAAAAAAAAAAAAAAATTTAAAAAAATAAATCTCCAAAGCCAAGGACTTATTCTCCACTCTCAGCTTTTGAGACGTTGGAAGATGCACGAGGAGGCTGTGTTGAAACAATCTCATTTGCCTACGCCTTTTATCCACATTCAGCAAAAGATTATATTTATCACTTCTCATCAGAACACAGATAATTCCACTTTCCAGCTTCAAAAAGGACAAAATAATGTCAGAATCTGAAAAGGAGAGAATGGTAAAGTCTTCAAATAAGAGAATCTACTCACTGCTTCATTTTTAAACAAATTTGAACACAAGATAATATTATGGAATATCCTCGGTTGATGAAACACTGACAAACATAACAAAAATCCTCTTAGAGTTGCTTATCATCAGAGACAGCTACTCAATAGCCATTGTGCAGTTCCAATAATGTGCAATAAATTCTTATGTAAGAAAAAATGTATTCACTTTTATGTTTGTAGATGATCTAAAGTAGAGTTTTTATTTCCTACATAGAGGTCTTGCAAAAGAACAATTATTTACATAAGCAAATTAATAAAATAAGTGTTTACAACAGGACAGATATAGACAGACAAACCAAACCTCTCCAGGGCAGTTCAGAGGAGAAAAGAAAGGAAAAATGTCCTTAAAGTACTGTGAATGAAATTACACAAAATTAGCAGGAGATATGATAAAAAGCCAGTAAAACACTGGCTGGATGGCCGGGCCCAAAGAGTTGTGGTGAATGGAGTTCAATCCGGTTGGCGGCCGGTCACAAGTGGTGTTCCCCAGGGCTCAGTACTGGGGCCAGTTCTGTTCAATATCTTTATCAATGATCTGGACGAGGGGATCGAGTGCACCCTCAGTAAGTTTGCAGATGACACCAAGTTGGGCGGGAGTGTTGATCTGCTGGAGGGCAGGTAGGATGGGTCGAGACTGACTGTATGAGGTTCAACAAGGCCAAGTGCTGGGTCCTGCCCTTGGGTCACACCAACCCCAGGCAACGCTACAGGCTTGGGGGGGAGTGGCTGGAAAGTGCCCAGCAGAAAAGGGCCTGGGGGGGTTGGTCGACAGCGGCTGAAGATGAGCCAGCAGCGTGCCCAGGTGGCCAAGAAGGCCAACGGCATCCTGGCCTGTATCAGCAATGGTGTGGCCAGCAGGACCAGGGCAGGGATCGTCCCCCTGTGCTCGGCCCTGGTGAGGCCGCACCTCGAGTGCTGGGTTCAGTTCTGGGCCCCTCACTCCAAGACAGACACTGAGGGGCTGGAGCGTGTCCAGAGACGGGCAACGGAGCTGGGGAAGGGTCTGGAGCACAAGTGCTGTGAGGAGCGGCTGAGGGACCTGGGGGGGTTTAGCCTGGAGAAAAGGAGGCTGAGGGGAGACCTCTCGCTCTCTACAACTCCCTGAAAGGAGGTTGTAGCAAGGTGGGTGTTGGTCTCTTCTCCCAAGGAACAGGCAATACGACAAGAGGAAACAGCCTCAAGTTGCACCAGGGGAGGTTTAAATTGGATATTGGGAAACATTTCTTCACCAAAAGGATTGTCAAGCACTGCTGGGAACAGGCTGCCCAGGGAAGTGGTGGAGTCCCCATCCCTGGAGGTCTTTAAAAGATGTGTAGATGCGGTGCTTAGGGACATGGTTTAGTGGTGGACTTGGCAGTGCTGGGTTAACGGTTGGACTCAATGATCTTAAAGGTTTTTTCCAACCTAAAGATTATATGATTCTATGATGTCGATGACAACTACAGCCTGCAAATGAAGTGTATTTGTAGACATGAGCACAACATGTCCTACCTCACAGGACCAAAACGTAGTTAAAAACTATACACATGCACTGAGATTTCATGAAAGCAGTTTAATATTTTCTCCTATTTAGTGAAGATGTTTATTAGTCTCTTACTAAACATCGAGTACAAAGTGACTGGACAGAAGTATCTGACATGTGAACTATGTTATTATGATTAATGGAGTTCATACATAAAGGGTATTTCTCTGGAAAACGTCAGATTGAATAATTACTGGAATTAATCCCAAAGGGCTTTAGAAAATTTTCTGCCCAGTTTTAAGTCACATTTTTCTCACATTTTTCTTTTGACTAGAGGGCAATCTTTAATTGCAGTTTTAACTAAAACAAGTACTGTAAGCAATTCATCAAACATTATGAAAAATGATGTATTTCTCTAACAGCCCTTGAAAGTAGTTAATTCACTTTTTACCCTCATCTCTAGGCAATATAGCAAAATCCAACCAATAAATAAACTGGTTTTGTTCTGCCTCTGAAACAAAAAAGCATACTGTCCCTATTTTTCATGCATCAGGTTAGGTATAGAATATCCTAGAATTGATATATTGGAATATTACTGGCAATATTATTAAGATAAGTAGGGAACAGATGATGGCATTATTTGGTCTCTTGGATTTCTTAAATCTAATCAGTATTTAATGGATAGAATGGTGCCAGCAAATCCAGAAAGTCAGAGAACACATCTCAAGAGACTCAGAGCTGAATGTGTTTCAGGGCAGTATCCCAAGGTCAGCATTACTTTGCAATGCTGCAGATGCATCCAACAGGCTCCATGCTCCAAGAGACTGAGGACCAAGAAAAAGCAGCACGTATCATAGGGGTTTTGGGGGGGATAAAAATGCTTTTATAACTATTGTCAGTATGATTTTCTTTGTGCAGAAGGTAAAGAAGCAAATACCTCCCAACTTCATCCCTCTGGCACTAGGGAATCTTTTTCCCACTACATCTTTGGGGTCTTCTGATGCTCATTGCCTTCATGGCCCTCATGGCCATGAAAACAGAAGTGACCTCTGCGGACCCAATGTCAGTGCATGATCCAAGCTCAGCTAACAAAACAGGCCGCAGAAAGACGCGGCCAAACCTCAGTTCTATAGATTACATATCTGAGAGAACTGTAATTCACTAATTCTTGTCCAACAATTATTGCCTCGAAACCCAAGCTGTGTTGGTTATTACCATATTCATTAGGACATATCAAAAGATAGTCCACGCTGGGCATTATACAGGGACATAGGAAGAGGCAATCCCTGAAATTAAGAGTTGGAAACAGAAAAAAAAAAAAACAAACTAGCTGTAGGAAGAACAAAGGCATAAAGCTAAAAAATTATATACAATTAGAAGAAGCCAAGTGAGGATCAGGACATATAGTAGTGCTTCCAGGTTTTGGGTTTTTTTTTAAGCTAGCTATCTTTAATGCCTCTCTGCTCAGCAACTCCTAGTTCTAGGGTTTTTTAAGTACAGAAACTATGCCCATTTGCCGTTCTCGCTCCCCTTCAGATCTCTTGTGGCCCATTTGCTAAACGCTATTGTAGCTTGTTTAATCACCTTTGGTCCCCTACCTGCCGATTCCCCAAATGGGCCCCAGTCGAGCAACGTACATGGAGATGCCAATACAGGTTCTGGAGGCTGAAGGATGATGCTGGGGGAGATTTGGGAGCAGCTCCTCTGCCTGTCATCCACAGGGCCGGGGGGAGAAGGGGAATCACCGGGTACAACACGCCGTGAGACAGGAATCCTCGACCAGCGTTTACAGATCGCACCAAAGAGGTGCACAGTTCAGGAGTTTCACACCAATGATTTCCCATGTCTCTAGGACTGCTGGTAGGAACATTACTGATGTAACCACGAAAAATGGTAATTCTTCCACAGCTATGCACGCAACATACAGTATCCACTTAAATACATAAACACTTTTTCATAGACAAAAATCTCTGAATAATGGGGAAAGAGCTACAGCATATCTTGAGCCACAGGCATTTCACAGATACTGACCTTTGATTTTGATTTAGAGGCTCTAACTAATAAAGCTTGGCTCTGCACCAAATCTGAAGAAGAAAATCAAGCACTCTCTTGTCAAATTATAATTAATTTGCACTACAAAAAAAGAGCAGAAGTAAGCCAAGTGTTCTTTAAAAATGGTCTCTAGAATTCAAAGCACACGGTAAAATGTCCTATATCTTGAAAAACAGGCTGATCTTTTCCTGTCTTTTCGAGTTGATTACGCATCTTTCCACTCATTTAAAATATAAATTGAGTCTTAAGAAACAATAAGCTCTTCATTTTACATGAATATTAAAGATTTAAAATTACAGCAGTGGGAGAGGAAATATGATTCTGAAACATGTCTGAAGTGAACCTTACAGCTTTGTTACTATTTGCCCCCCAAATCTGCTGTTTCACCTTTAAAAACATACAATGTGAGGGCAATTTACATTCATATTATTGTATGTATGTTGAGAATGTGGTTCACATACGCTTTCTGTATCTTTGCAAGTAAATTCAGGATCTTTGGATATGTTATTAAAATTGACCATACTTTTCTATAGATTTATGGAGAGTAAAGGAGCAGCACAAAGTTTTGATTACATTGCACGTTTCTTCCTTATAAGACACAAAAAGACTTTGGCACAGACGCATAAATACATTGAAATAAAACTGAACAGAGGTCAGGGAGGCACACTGCAAAGACTGCCATTGGATCTCGCAGGATTAAATTAGCTGTTGAGCAAAGCTGGGTTTCTAAGATTACACGTACACCACACACAAACCACCCCCACCCTACGAAACTCTCCAGCATTGCCTCAGTATTTTTAAGTTGTTTTAAAAAAAAAGGTCAGGTTATTCTCTTTTTTTAGAAGGCATGACTATCTTTTGTTATGCCTTTAAATATGTCCTTCTGAGACTCCTGACCCGTGATTATTTCTCTTAGACATTACATCAGTTGCAAATAATACGTAATGAAGCCATAAATATTTCAGGTAGTCAACAAACCGTCTTTTAAGTTTGCAAAAATCACAATGACTTCTATCTGAAATGTGAGTCTTCAACCTGGTTTCTGCATTATTACTCCTGCGTATGAGCTAATGATTCAGACTCCCTTTAGTCTCCCAATAAGATGCAATACACAACCAACCAGGATTTCACCACATTTTATCCTGAGTTTTCCCTTCAGATTATGGATATCATCAGAGCAGAAGGATGGAAACATAAAAATCCTGCCTTCTCTATCTGCCAAAATATACCAAGAAGCACACATAACTGAGAAGAATACAGTCTGCCAAAGATCCGACTGCCTGTTTGCTACAGCCGCTCTGCTACGGTCCAACATCTATTTCCACGACTACATAATGGAGCTCATATTGTTCAGATCTTCAGTAATTCCAGGAGTCAGATCTAAGAACATTTCAAATTATATAATTTCCAGGTAACGCTATCCAAAAGCAGAGTTTCCCTGTAAAACAACCCCTTTGGAGCCAATTCAAATGGTACCCTCTGTGATGGAAGAGAGCTCAACAGAAGTCTTCATTTGATTTCAAAATACTAGTTTAGCACCAACTTTACCATTAACCTATATTTCTTCCAATAATGTATCTACAAAGGCCAGCATAAGGTTTGTTGTCTTTTCTGATTGTGCTTTAAAATACATATGGAAAGGAGCAAAAGAAACGGATTAAGAACAACTGATTGTCTAATACTGCGACGAACAGATTTTCTGCTCTGGGAAAATTTTCGAAGAGCAGTTCATCCATTTGTAAAAAGACTTTCCAGGAGACTGCCAGGAACAGCTTTTAACTTGTTCATCCTAGCTTTTAATAATTGATTTCGTAAATTCCTCTCAATTCTCTCTACTTTCTGCACCTTGAAAGTCTGAAAAGTGTTTACTGCCACTGAAGTTATGTTGTAGATACAAAGAGTGAACTGGTTTGCATCAAGAAGGCTGTCCCGACATCACACGCGTGACTCCTGTACAGCAGGAGCCTGTTGGCATGGTTGTGCCTGCATCCCCAGGCGGGACTTACCAGCTTTCTGAGCAACACAAGTTATTCTGGAGAAGGACACAAAATGGCAGTAAGTCACGGACACGTGATGGGTTTAGGGCCATAACTGATTTGGCTACACGGGAGATTTTTCACAGTCCTAACCAACCCTGCTACTCTGTCCCTTTGTAGTCTGCTCACAGTTGCACCATCATCCAACCTCTCACAGGCTTGATGAACCTGAGTAAATACACCAAGATCAACCAACCAACCAACCAACCAACACGAGATGCAATGGCATCAATAGCCATCTTGGAATAGCTACATCCATATAGGAACAGAATCCTTTCAGTAAAAAGGAGTCTTAAAACACAAATAAAAGACCATTTAGCATTATAGTTTATTCAAAAATAATCCTTACAGATGACTATCAACAGCAGAAGAGGGCACAGTAGATGTATTCAAGTGTACGGATAAGCTGTGGCCCTCTTTGCTCTTCAGGTAATTGGAAATCAATCACAGTTCATTCGCTGGCACCTCCAGAAATGCTTGGGAAGGTCTTGAGATGAACCTTTCTGGAGTGCCTAGCTTGGCATTTCTGAAGGTGGAACTAATTGATTTCCAATTAAATATGACTAACTAAAACCTTTACAATTGCTAACGGTTGCACTCTCTGCATGCTTCCTCCAAGACTTCCCAGGACATTTTGAGAGATATAAATTAGCAAGAGTTAATTGAAAACCAAGGTTTAAATTTCTACTTTCCCTATAAACCAGGAGTTCCAACAACCCGGTAACTTGACTGTAACACACCAGTCTTTGCTTAACTGGGATGCTACATGATCTTCAGCAATGTGTTGATTAATCACAAAAGGATAGTTTTTACTTGTCATTTTTTCCATTATAGCTGGACATTCACAACCAATAACGCTGTCTGGAGCTTTGACAGCACATCCAGAAATCCATAGGCAATTTCACAGCTACTTAAGAGAGTCAGCAACTCTTTAGCTTATTCAAGTAGTCTACCAGTAATGAACGGAGGAGAGAGACACTTCATCTTACCAGTGATACATTTTCCTAAAAATTGACATTTCCGCACTGCATTGACAATTCCGTACACAGGTCTTTATAGAGCTACGCATGCCTATCTGCTACTGAGTGTGGCTGACGATGAGAATGGAGTGACTGTAATGAGAGAGAAAAGTGTTTCTCACGTTGTCAAAAACAATAAGGTGATTTACATAAGATTATCTATCATTTAAAGGTAGTAACAAATCCAATGTGTCTGGTTTGCACTGCAAGAATTTAATGGTAGTTATCATTATTACTTTGACATCTTGAATAGCCAGGAGTATTTTGGTCAAAAGCTTCGGTAACATAATGCTTTTTTATATTTACTAGAAGAAACATGTTACGTAGGTGACGGACTTCTTATCAGCTGAAACCCTCAATGCTATACAGAAGGGACAGCCGGTCAAATGTCAGGGATGACCAAGACATAAATACCAGAGAAATAACAGATTTAATTTGCTTTACTTGGGGTCACGTCTTTTTCTTCCTTTTTCTGTTTTTAAATGTTTCCTTTATACAAAATGCTAAGGTTCAGCGCACTTGAAAATTAAAGACTACCATGTAAGATCAAGGTTTGAGTCTGTCCATTCATGAAAGGAAATTAAAAACACCACTAAAAGTCCCACTTTTTATTATACTGATAGAAACCACTCAGAAAATACCAGAAGGTAGAAATATACTCAGTGTTTAATACACTATTTTGTCTTTTCCTATTTTGTTGGTTAATTTATTAAAACACGTATATATGCACAGTTAGACATTAGTGGCCAGATCCTGATCTTACTCACTCTGTCCTAACCCCTGGGTTGCAAACTCAGGCAGGTTAAATATCTAGGTACAAGCAGTCAAGCCATGCAATACAAGGAATTAGTAACTATGAAACGATTCTGAGGCTAATTAAATGATATGTGACATTAATCTGAACACAATATTAAAAATGTGTAGACTAAATACATTGACAAATGTTTTCCTTTTTTGACCTGAACAATTTTGACAATCACTGCAGGGTGTTGCCAGTGAGTGATGCTTGTCATGACGCCAAGAAATAGCTTCCCAGCTAAACTTTCTAAAACTTTACTCATGTTGTTCTTCCGTAACCTACTTTACGTTGATTTAATCAATGTCCCTTAAACACATATAAGCTTAGTTTGCGCTTCTTAAAATGTTTTATAATAGCACATTTAATAAAACTAATTTAAATCCGCTAATTTATAGAGATTTGCCAGAGGCTTTGAAACTTCAGAAAATGTGTAAACTTAACAGTTTGGCTGTGATAACAGCTCAGACAGTGGAAAATAAGCCCTTTGCATTACAATCATGTTCAAAGTGGATTCCTAGCTTTATTGCAAAAAAGGACATTTCAAAAATATAGAAGAAAACCAAATTTACAAAAGATGTTTCAGGGATAAAACATATATTCACCCAAGTTTGTCTTTTCAGATCTATGTGCCACAGTTCTCGAATTTGGTCACTGCTCTGCCTCAACACCACAGCCCCAAACATACGTTGAGGTCTCTCATTTTAAGACTACCTGGATTCTTTTTTACAAACAAATTTTGGACAAGTAAGAGCTGGGTCCCTCATGCAACAGACCTCTGACAGAGCTGCGAGATAGCGTGCTTAGGGCCATTCATTCTGGGTCCCTAATTCTAGTTGTCGGTCTTCCAGCTGATGTTATATAGGTTTGCTACTGTCTGCTCTAATTTCTACCTCTGGAAACCAAACGCTAATAGATTATACGCCAGTGTGGGAATAGGCAGAGTGGTTATGATCCAAGCTGTATCCCAGGTGATAGCAAGAAGCAGCAGTGAAAAAAAGTATTCAGCTCTTCATAGTGATGTACCAAGGAGTTTCATCTCTACTGGAGGAATTCTTCCCTTTATATATTGTATTTAGATGGTAACTAAGTGCTCGTTATCATCGTCTGATTTGTAGAAAATGTCAGCTTTCCTTGAAGACACAGTTAAAATTTTTAGGGCTACTGTTGCAGATCTCTCCCCAAATCATTACATGGGAGAGGGCATTAGGACCTACCCCATGAAGATTTATAGGGTTGCAGTCTTTTAAGGGATACAAACTTAACACTTTGAACCTTTTTGCAGTACCTGTAAAGTTCAAGTCATCTTTTTAAATTTTTTTCCTGCTAATTGCATCAAAATATTCAGAAATGCGATCTGGAATATATTCTTGGAGAAGGTTGTTTTAGTCCCTTTCTCCTGCTTCAATGCTCTTTCTCCTGGTTCTGCCATTGCTTTCCCTCCTGCTTTTATGTACTGAGAAACAGAATTAAGGTGTACTGCAACCAGTGGACACTTGCATAAACAGCCTGCTTTGAATAAAACAGCACGATCCTGGGAGAGGAACAACACATTCAGCTTTCCTGCCCGAATGCTAAAGCATAGAAGAGGTTCATATATGATTAAAGCATCGCATGTTTGCTTTGAGACCCAATGCAAGGGCTGCAAATAGCAGAAAAACATAAATAAACTGAATTGGGAGCATAAAAGCACATTGATTCCCAGGTTCTGAAACCGCAGTCAAAGTGGTTTATATTTGTCATTTATTTAAGACTTTTTTTTTGGCCAATACATTTGTAATGAATCTCCTTCACACATTTTTATGCACGAGAGCTTAAGTTTTCCAGGAGTTCTGTAAAACAACTTTTACTGCATCAAATTACTGCATTCCCTGCTCTCTACCAGCACACGCTCGCAGCAGCCAGCCACGCTCACGCCCAACGACCAGCTCCAGGGTTTCGTAGCTCTGCAACAGATACTTCAAAAAGATTTTTTAAAAATTAAACGGTCGTGAAAAAGAAAGCAAACGCAACGGTTTTGCCCTGCCTCCAGCATTTCACAACCGCCGTTGTCGACTTAAAATCAGCACAATCTTCTGCAATACTTGTATTTCCGTGTGAAACTTCATAGAGAATTCATGCAGAATCGTGAGCTGTCAGCTCTGATCGCATTCACCAGCACACAGGCTTTAGACTCTATTTCATAATAGGAAAAGATGGCCAGTGTTTTCCTGACACAAGTACCGTATATTTTTCAGTCAGTAAAAATTACAGAGAGAGCTCATTGCCGATGCATTTCCCATAGATAATGAGGACTGCAAATTACCAGGCAAGGATTTTTTTGGTACACGCAACAAAAACCAGCACGATCTGCAGAACTTATTAACTAATCGGGTTTTAAACCCCTTCTTTGCATGCTGCCGACATGGTCAGAGTAACCTATACATTGATCTTATTCCAAAAGCACAGTAATCTTTATGCTGCAAGAATTATAGTTTTGTGTGCTGTAGCGTACACTGCAAAAAAAAAAAAAAAAAAAAAAAAAGCCTTTAGGAAAGGCATGTGCTGAACAGACAGAAAATATGCAGGATGGAAAAAGACCAAATGTAATTAAAACTTATATGAAACCAGACATTCCTATTTGCAGAGCTCTGGCTGCATTTCTATGAGAAAGAATGCACAGAATTTCAAATCATGCTCTATTTCGACAATGTCAGAATAAAAACACATTCCCCCCCCACTCCCCCACCCCAAGACTCCAACAGGCAAATCTTGTCATCAGAATCAGCGAGAAAAAGCAATCCAAAGGTACTGGTTTACATATTCCTTCCCAAACCCAGAAATCAAGTATCTCCCTCTCCCGGCTAATAGCTTATAAATTCAGACTTTAAACAAAAGCGGAAAAAAAAAAAAAAAAAGCAGCATCCTAATTCTCAGGCTTCCTACTTAGCACTGCCTCGCTGCTGATGATTTGTGCGGCTGTGCGCGCGTGCACGTTTGAGAAATGGCGAGATAGGCTTAAAGTATTTTCCATTTCATCAAAGAGCATATATTACTTTCCTGGTTCGCTCGAATGTTGGTTTTATGCCCACCCCTTTTCAATCTGCCCATGTCTGAGATGCACAGTGCAGGCGTACAATCATGAGCAGCTTACGACACTCAGTGAACACTAGGTGCCTCTGCATGCTCTAGCAACATACTGCTCAGCTGAAGGGAAGGGATTCTCGCTGTCTCTCTCTGCTCTAAGCATCACCTAACAAGCAAAGCGAACAAAGAATGGGAAATAAAGCTACCCTTAGCCGGTCAGTGAATGAATGGTAACCTCTCTATGGAGTAAAGGTTGTGGCGGTCAATGGTCGTTGCAAATGATGGACATTAAACAGATTGACAAATCCTGTGGAGTCGTTAGTAAAGACTTTGGAGTTTTTTTCACGCCACAGTGTTAACTGCAGAGAAAAGGACAGAGGGAGAAGGAGAAGATCAAGCTCATGTACATAGTTCTGAAACTTGCAGGTCCTAGGAGGCAGCTAAAAAGCTAGCTGGACAAGCCTTTCGCTCTTTGAGCAGAAGCGAAGTGAGACATTGTGAGCTTGCCAGCCTTGCACAAAATTGAAAGGGACTGAATTTGTAGCACAGAGGGGTCTTTTTTAGCTCTGCATATAATTAGTCCAAACACAAAGGAAGCAACTGAATGGAGGTTGTCACTCTCTGGAAAAGGGTGGGTAAGACACTTTTTAATTAAATTCTTTCATGAAGAAAGATTTTTTTTTTCTTTGCTGCAGCATTTAACATGAACAAAATCACTATCATTTTACCTTTGAATGTCTGTGAACTTTAATGCTGCACAGCTCCTGCATGCTGTAAAGTGAAATATTTGCCTCTGTGTTTGTTCTGTTTGCTGTTTTGCTTTGGTTTTCTGGCTTTGTTTTGTTTTTTGTTTTTTTCTTCCCTTAAATAAAATATGATGTAGAATTTGAAAAGATTCAATGGACATTCTCAAGCCTATTTGGAAATATTCTTGCTAATGGATTTCCTTCTCATTGGTCTCTGTTTAAACTGGCTGCTGAGGAAGCCCCCGGGGTTGATATTGTGTACGCTGGGTATCTTTTCTAAAATGCTTCCAGCCGTGAATAGTGGGTGTCCACAGCTATGTCGGTGTGAGGGCAGGCTTTTGTACTGTGAATCACTGAATCTTACAGAGATGCCTCGCAACCTGTCGGGCATGATGGGCTTGTCTCTGCGGTACAACAGCCTTTCAGAGCTGCATGATGGACAGTTCACAGGGTTAATGCAGCTCACGTGGCTCTATCTGGATCACAATCACATTTGCTCAGTGGAGGGGAATGCCTTTCAAAAATTGCGGCGAGTTAAGGAGCTCACCCTGAGTTCCAACAAAATAACCCAACTGCCCAACACCACGTTCCGACCCATGCCAAACTTGCGCAGTGTGGATTTATCATACAACAACCTACAGTCTTTGGAGCCTGACCTGTTTCACGGGCTGAGAAAACTAACAACTTTGCACATGCGGTCGAACGCCATCAAGTTCGTGCCAGTGAGAATTTTTCAGGACTGTCGCAGCCTGAAGTTTCTAGACATAGGATACAATCAGTTAAAGAGCCTGGCTCGAAACTCTTTTGCAGGCTTGTTCAAACTCACTGAGCTGCACCTCGAGCACAATGACTTGGTGAAGGTGAATTTAGCCCATTTTCCCAGGCTCATCTCCCTGCACTCTCTCTGCTTGCGAAGGAATAAAGTTACCATCGTAGTAAACACTTTGGACTGGATATGGCAACTTGAAAAAATGGATCTCTCCGGCAACGAAATCGAATACATCGAACCTCATGTTTTCGAAAGTGTACCTCACCTCAAATCCCTGCAGCTGGACTCCAACCGGCTGACCTACATCGACTCCCGAGTCCTCGACTCCTGGAAGTCCCTCACTAGCATCAGCCTTTCTGCAAACGCCTGGGATTGCAGCCGTAACGTGTGCGCCCTGGCCTCCTGGCTCAGCAACTTCAAGGGTCGCTACGACAGCAATCTGCTCTGTGCCACCCCTGAGTACGCGCAGGGCGAGGATGTTTTGGACGCGGTGTACGCTTTTCACTTGTGTGAAGACGCGGCAGACCCAACGAGTGTTAACACCCTCTCCCCGGTAACCAACAACAGCGACCAAACGTTCAGCTACGGCTCCGCCACCGCCACGTACGACGTGCAGGACAGCGAAGGGGACCGGACGACATACGCCATAACCGTGACCATGCCCAGCGAGAACTCGGAGAACGCCGTTCAGATTCACAAGGTGGTGACGGGGACCATGGCACTGATTTTTTCCTTCCTCATCGTGGTTTTAGTGTTGTACGTCTCCTGGAAGTGCTTTCCAGCCAGCTTAAGGCAACTAAGACAGTGCTTTGTAACACAGCGCAGAAAGCAGAAGCAAAAACAGACCATGCATCAAATGGCTGCCATGTCAGCCCAGGAGTATTACGTTGATTACAAACCCAACCACATTGAGGGAGCCCTGGTGATCATTAATGAGTACGGATCTTGTTCCTGTCACCAGCAGCCAGCGAGGGAATGCGAGGTGTGATTTTCCTTGGGGATTTAAACAGTGTGCAACCAAATAACAGCGTGCAGGCAGACAGTGGCACGGGGGGGGGTTGCTGTGCTTTGCTGGTGATTTCTGACGCGCTCCTCTGCCGAAATTGTTAAGGGGGGCTGTCTAAAAGACTTGATATTTTAGCTTTATCGTGTCTTAAAAACCTTCAGGACGGTCAATCTTAAGATTTCATATGCTAATACTCCCTTTGAAGATCTGTCAATATTCAGGAATCTGAGAGTGTAAAAAGGTACCAATTATTGATCTTTTGTAAACTAAGAAAACTGTTTAAAATAAAAAAAAATAGCATTTACAGTTTTTACAGACTGGTGTATATTACATGAATTGTTCCCTGTATACAAGATGCAACAGTTTAACCTCTTTTTCTCTTCATACTGAGTGTCGAAATGAAAGTCTAGGAGCAAAGAAGCCACGTAAAATAGAAAGCTTAAAATAAACCAGATGGCTTCACATTGTAATTAGTACACGTTCACTTACATCACGTTACTGGAGATATGAAGCATGACACTGGAATTATATTTTCGTTAATGTGCTACCTGTAACTGGATGTCAGTACAAGAAGGAGCCAGTGCACCTCAGAAAGGCTAAAGTTTTGACCGTGTCCCTGGGACAGGATTTCTGAGGATTTTTAAGTGCGGCTCACTCGTGAGTTGCTGTAAGATCCATAAAAGCTGCATCATAACCCCTAAAAGTGTTTTGTATCACAACTGACCGTGCTGCAAAGTCTCACTAAAAAAAGAACGAACCAAACAACAAAACCCAACCAACTGAAACACTGCCAAAAAAAGCGCTCGTCATCGTTTTCTTTGAAATAAAAAAAGACAAAACCATCTAAATTTAAGGGCTTTTACTAGCATTTCCCACTTTTATGCTTGTTTTGAGATAGGCTAAGAGCAAAGAAGCCCTTGCTTTGGGCACTGTGGTGCCATGTGAATGGAGAAGAGCAAAAGCTGTTCTGTTCTCAGGGGTGAAACCTGGGTGTCTGTCAGGAGTGAAACCCCAGCCGTAACACCACCGGAGTCAGGCAGAGAGTTATTAGAGCATACTTCTGGGTCCTGTAGTAAACTGTGAGAAAGCCTCTCTCCTGTCCCTCACTTTCACCACCAGCATTCACCCACAGAACACCTCTAAAACCTCTGCGCAGGCTGAAAGTATACAAACCCCCTTACTGAGGACTGATACATGGAACTGATGGATAGAAGCAGTGATTTAATGCTGTAGAATCTCACAGCTGTTTTATCGGACGGCCCTTAAATAAAGGCCGCCTTTCCCTGTATTTTGGATTTTTCATTCCAGTATGTGAACAACCTGCTGATTGATTTTTTTCAACAACTCCTCTCGTACTAATGAAGATGAGGTAGTTTTATAACATCAGGCAGAGCATCTTGAAATTTTCTTCATGCAGCATTACATGCTAATAAAATGTAATGGATAACGAATTGGGTAACATTTCTGTGCTTTGTACATATTTCTCTATCCTTAAGTTACCACCAATAGAGGAAAATTTCCGAAATCTCACATATATTTTAACATAGATTTTTTTCTTCTTTATAGCATCGAAGTGCCACCTACTCTTACAAGGCTGTAACAGACTTATAAAGCAGAGAATAGGCACAGATCAAATCAATTTTTTTCTTGCACAGCAGGTTTTAGCCATTAATTTTAAATGTAAAGAGTGAATTTTATATTTTTTTCTGACTGACACCATTTTTAAAGAGTCAGAACGTATTTTCCTCTATTTGGTACATCTCAACCTGTTTAGTTTTAAATATGAGATAGCCTCCTAACCAAAATTTTTATTTAGTGAGACTGTAATTTTGTCAGTGAAAGCAATGAGAATATGTATTGGGAGAGGACTTTTTTCATAGAAAATGTAATGAAAATCAACTGCTTTTTTACTAAAGCCCCTGAAAATTCACCCACAGTTTTGAAACAAGCTAGCACTGTTAAAACTAGGCTTTTCTCTCTTGAAACAAATCCACATTTCTGTTTCTGTGCCTCAAACCCACACGGGCCTGATCCATCCTGAAACTCCCAAGTGACCCGAGGGGTTGAGTGTCCAGATACGAACCGGACAGTGAGGCAGGGAGCAGGTAAAGAGCCCCTCGTCTCTTTGGGTGCCCGATCATATTTTAAGAGAAAATACTTTATGCCATGCTAACTGAGGGCCAAAATAGACGTATTTTCCCCGTTAAACCCTTCTCTGAGGTCAAAAGGGAATTTAACTGTGAAAAACTGGCTCTCTAACTTTGGACTACGTTCTATGTTCCTCAAACCAACATGCAGCACTGCACCAGGACTGGTTACAGCCAGTTGCCAGGAGGCTTCCAAAACCAACCAAGATTGTTAAAATATTGGCTGCATAGCGTAAAAAATAAATATATATGAATTAGCTTTCTCTCTATAGTGACCCCCTGTTGCTATAAGGAAACGTATTAGTGCAGTCACGGTTTTGCCCCTGTAAATGGGATGCAAGACAGATACCGACAAACAATCGTCCCGTGGTTGTATTTCTGTGTATTTTTAGCATAGTTGTGGGTAGTATTTGAAACACACCAGTGATTGCACCCCTCTGGAATTATTCCTGCCGTTTACTGGTGTTAGCAACCCCAAGCTACGTTTGCAAAGAGGTGAGCAAGTCCGCCTTTGGAATTTACTCACCTCTGTGCTTCACGCACCTCGCATTGGCAGCTCAAGTAAACTCAACGGAACCTTCTTTAAAGGTGCAGTGATTTCCTAAGCGAGAGCTGATTTCGGCACTGCCTGTTGCCCTTTCTCCTGAAGAGGGGTAATGATCCCCAACGACTCGCCACCCTTAGCAGGATGATGGAGGGATCCTCCATACAGAGCACAACACTCATTAAACTTCAGAAAACGACCTATTTCAAACTCTTCAGGCAGAAATCTTTTCTAAGGGTAGTATCTTCTAGAGACAACCTCCTAATGATCTCCAGAGGGTACCTGGAGATCTGGATACCCTCTGACTTTTTACTGGTGGAAAGAGGGGTCTCACTGCAATTGCATGGCGTGAAGGTACACCACAGGGTGCCCACCTCTAGTCTGGAAGTTTACAGGAAAAATAGGTGGATAATAAAGAAATAAAAGAGCAAGGATTTCATTTCAATCCAGCTATTGCAAATCCAGTTACTCATCCTGCTCCAGGCTGCTTGCATTGGTATATATGAGAGTTATTATATTTGTACTGTAATTATAGCAACTACAGGGACAAATTTTCCCTAATTCTTTCTTCCAAATTTCATGTTCACCAACTGTCCAGAGATATGTCATTCCTTCTCTTCCGATGCCCTTATTCTGGCTTATGAAATGGCTCTGGGGAAAAAAAAAAAAAGGAAGAAGAAGAAAAAAAAAAGATGCTTTTGGGGTTAGTTGTGACAGTTTGTTGTTCAGGAGATTCTTGGGGAATATTGAAGGAATGAAAATATTTTAAATATTCCTCTTTTAATGTTCCACTTAATAGGACTAATCTCCCTTTTACACTTAGGTAATTGACATTGTTTTCTTTTTATTTAAGTGTCTTTTAACATGCAAGACAGGGTGAAAGGCAAGCAAAAGAACTACCTTTTTTTGAGGATGGTTAACACTACCGGTGTTACAGATCTCTAATATGCAATCTCTTGCTGCTAACATCAATACACACTCGCAGTGCACCCAGTGATGAAGGAACTGTTGCTGTGTATGCTTTGAATGTATATAAGGGATGATTTATTTTCCTTTCTGTCTTTTTTCCTTCCTTTCTGTACTACTTTAAAAAAAAAAAAAAGGTGATATGAAACTACAGAATCGATGCTAATGTACCACATTCTGTTTCTGGCCTGAATATATAAAATACAAAGAAATTCTGTGTTAAAGCTGCAAATTCCCTCCTTTACCACGCTGTCTGAGTGCCGCAGGGGGTTAAGCGAGGGGGTGACGTGCTCCTCCAGCCGCGCTGTGCCAACCCGAAGATGCAGCCCCACGCCCGGGTCCCAACTGCCTCGCGCCCGTGGGCCAGAGAAAGATCATTCGTGATACCCAAGGATATTTTTGCGTGCTTTAATATATTCTGTATGTTTCGATGGCCAAGGCATCGAGGGGCACTTGAAATGCGCCTATCGGATCGTTTTTCTCTGGTTCTGATAAAAAGCCCCTCATTTGCTTTTGAGATGGACTAAATTTGTTTCTTGTGGGTGTCTCGTTCTGCATTAATAGCAAAAGGGCGCTCTGAATACCCCTCCCCTTCCCCCAGCTTCTCCAATGGCATTCAGAATGGCAAATAAGAAGGAGTATTTAATTAGGAAGCTTATTACTAGTGCTAGAATAATAATAACACTAATAATAGTAAAAGGAATGAAGAAGAGACAAAAGAGGAGGGAAAAGACTGGAGGAAAGACAACTAGATGAGGTTGTTGCTGGCTTCCTTTGCCTTTTCTTTTTTAAAGATGGTAAATCGAAAGGACTAGCACAGATGAAAAACCAGGACTGGAGGTGGGTGGAGAAAGCAGTTTTAAAAACTGTGCAAGCAGGGATGAAACAGCTTCTGGAAAGGAGGGTACAACACTAAATAGCTTCATTGAGCAAGAAAGAGAAAAGGAAAGGGAGAAGGGACAGGATGAAAGGGAAGACGGGAACGGGTGCGAGGGCAAGGGGACCTCTGTGCACCCAAGAAAACGAGATTTTCAGTGCCTTCACCCCCCACGTTGAGACTGTGGCAAGGACAACAGCAGAGATTTAAGACACCCAGCATCTCTCTCTCTCCCTCCCTCTCCCCCTGTCTTTTCAAACTCTCAGTCACACACACGGTCTCTCATTTACAGAGGCGCACACGGACGCGCGTTCCCAAACGCGCACGCAGGCAACCCCGTCATTTCCTCCGCCGCCGCCCTGGTCCCTGCGAGCACAACGTCCCCCTCAGCCACCAGCTTCTCCGCTGAACTCCAGCACCGTGCCTCTCCCACTGATTTTTCTGGCTGGACTTCTCAGCCATCCTAGTCACAGTTCACCACAGACTTCCTAGAAAATCAGACTTTTCTACCCCAAATACCTCTTTTTTTCCCCCACCCCTTAAGAAACGCTCACTTAGAGAGAGGGGTGATCTTGAGCTACAGCAGATTCTCCTGCTAATTATACCCACGCTCATTCTCCCTCATACTCAGCTGTCGTATTCACAGCTATTATGACAAACAGATCTGAGATATTTTTGCTGTGTTCAATTTATCATTATGCACCAAGGTTATACTTTTCCTTGACCTGCTCAACCCAGTCTAATATTACCAAATTGAGCACTTCTACGGGTTCCTTTCCAAGCATGAAGTTGATTAGGAATTTAGGAAATGCTGGTGATTTAAAGATTAACCTTTCATATAATTACTGACATAAACCAGAGCCATTAAGGTATTAGAAACAACTATTCAGAGTATATTCTACGTAAAAAAAAAATAAAAATCACATTTTGAGCCATGCAAAAGACTTTCCATACCAGCCAATTTTTTTTTTTCTTTTACAGCAGAAAAACCTGGTGAAAGGAAAGGAGTAAGCGCAGTCTACCTCTAAAGTTCTGTAGAGGGAAGCAAGGCTACAAAAATATTACAGAAACCAAGCAACAATCTTCTGCTGGCAAGACACAGCCTGTAATTGGGTGGGTGGCTGTGAGGATCCGAGATGAATGCTGCAGAGCCCTGTAATTTTATTGCAGTGTGTCTGCTTTAAAGGGAACATATTTGCAATGAAATCTGTATTTCCGTGAGAACAGGGCGATTGTTTTTGTTATAAAGATGACGTCACTCGTTGGCATTCAGACACAATTATTCAGCCTTTCAAGCAATTACTGTTCTTATTCGCCTTTGCTGGTGTGATAGTTGGGTGAGACAGTCAAATGTAACAGGCTGCATTGAAAGGAGTTTGAGTTCAAAGTACCCAGATTTGCATTACAAGAGAAGAAATCCAGTTTAAAATAAACACCAGCTTCTCACCTTTTCCTCCCTTTCTCCTCTTCCCCAAAATCCAAATACGTGCATCACTTATAGAAATCGGAGATAATTGGCAGTGGCTAAAGGATAATATTCTGTGCGCCTGTGCTTGGCAAAGAGCACCCACTATTCTGCTAAGGCACTTTTTATTTTAAACCATCTCGCTGCTCTCATGTTCTTCACATCCTCACCAGACACAGTAACTACCGCCAGAAAGATGTCTTTCAACACGGGTGCTATGGGAACATGACCAATTCGGTTCCATTTCTGAGCTAACAAAGACTAAATCCAAGATTTCAAAGGTAATAGGTAAGTATAAAAATCTACTTCATCACTGAATTACCATTTTTAGCACAGCAGATTTCTCTGTCTCCATGGTTAGACACTAAGCCCGGTCGTTCATTTATTACAAACTTTGTTCTGGCCTTTTTCAAGACGTACATTTCTCCTAATAGCAAACCAGAGCACGACACCGGAGAGAGGACTAAAAATTGTATTTTCGGTAAAATCTGAGCTAAAAAAAAATATGCATGGACATATCAAATTGATTTAAGGGCTTCTCCAGTGAAGGCAATGCAGCTCATATATAAGGAATCTCCCTGCAGCAGCACACCTCTGTACTCTAGTGGTTACAGTAAGGTATGAGCAACCAGCCTCCCAAGAGCTGGGGGACTCAAACTGAAAACAGATTTCAGGGTATCTTTTAAAATATAATATACTTTCCCTCTAATTTTTATCCCTTCTTACCCCCTCTCCTGTCTTTCACTCCCAGAACCTCACAGGCAGAGCGAATCAAAGGAGGGGGGCAGGGGGGAGAAGGAAACCCTGAAAATCCCAAACTAAACCGCAAGAACAGTCCACAGCTATTGAATTCCAGAGGTTTTGATTCTTTTAACAACTGCTAGCCCTTTGAAACACATCTGCTACCAACCCTCTTTGCAAGACGAGAGGTGAAGTGAGCTCCCAGGAGTAAACCTGAGTCTGTCTCTGTAGTTCAGTGCCTCTACCGACAGTCTGGCTTGCTAAGAGAGCCTGGTAAATACTAAAGAACGTTAATAATAATGAGATAAACCACCCAGGGATTTTTTTCCCCTCCTCTTTTTTTTAAACTTGGCTCTGTACTAAAGTTTATCTTGACAAAACATTTACTTCTCCGCTCCAGATTATTTCCCAAAGCAATTTTTTTCAACAGCAAACAGAAATTTGTGGCTGCTGCTAAAAGGTTTGCAATCCTCATGCTAAAGAGGCCACCGCATGTCAAGTGTTTACCTTAATTTCATGTAAATGTCACTCCATATTGGACATTCTGCATTTCTTTACCGGCATATGCAGCTGCCTCCATCTTCACCAACCTTCCCCATGCGCCGTAGCTACCTTTACAAACCGCCCAGAACCCAACGCTGCTGTCAGATCGAATTCCCAAACAACAACGGGATGTCATGAATTTATTATGTAATTGCTGTGGTCTAATAAATTGAAAGTGAATCCTACGGCCTGAAAGACAAAGAAATAACGGAGACAATAAATGAGCAGAAGAAATGCATCTGACCTACTCTCTGGGCGGGGGGGGAACCCCACAAACCAAAACCTGCTGTGGGACACTGCTGAAGGTTGCAGAAGGTGGAGGGCATCGAGCGTCAACTGCAAACAGGTGAATTACACGGGATAGAGAAAATCACTGCTAATAAATAAAGGGGCAAAGTGAAAAGGGGACAGTGCCCATAGCAGATTAATCAGAAAGAGAATTAGGTGATAACCAACAGAGGAGAAACTCATGAAGGGATAACGAAGCACCGTAGTGATATCTGATGCCAAAATGAGTGTATGCAAAGATGTATTTGCAGTGGGGGAAACAGCAATCCATGAAGGCTCGTGAAGCTGAACCCTGAGCTTATTCCTCTGTCCATCTTTGCTCTGTCGCGATGGGCTTTTTGGTGTATTTTTAAAAATCTTAATGATTTTATTGCACAGAACTGGACCCTTGGAGATTGTGCTTTTACTTTATGTGAAATATGTTAAACCAACAGTTGTTTTTTTCATGGGTGGCACTTCTACGCTGAAGTGAACCCTATTGTATTGGGTTTGCGAATGTACTTCCCTGATTCCAGCAACTGTTAGGGATTACATTAGGTTAGTCTAGTTGGTGGAATGTAGATCTTCCCCAAAAGTTCCCCTAAATAGCTTTATGAAGTTACAGTCTGTATCCTTCACAAAAAAGGGAGTTGAGAATTTTTCCCTTATCATTATGCAGAATAATCTAGCGCCAATCTCTCATTTTTCATCAGCAAAGGAGTCAAGCTATGGCTGTTAATGATAACTCTTAATGAGGATTTGATGAGTAAGTCCTGGAAAATCAAACCTCAAACAAAGACTAAAATCCATCTCAGATCTATTGTTTCCAGGTAATAGAGATGTTAGCAATTGGGAAATACAAGTTAGAGTGTTCAAAGCACTAGGGCATTTAAAACAACAAACCAGGACATCCAAATGGTGTTTATCAAGAGATTTTTAAAAAAAGTGTAAAAGTGAAGAGGAGGAGCTAGTAAAAAATGAAGATTCCTAGTAAAAGTAGCTGTTGCACAAACACCTCAATAACTAAAATACATTCGGTTCCCCTATTTTAGAGCTGATTAGAGATGATCATAATGGACCGGTAAGTCTTATCTCAGTAACTAATAAGTTCGTTTCAAGTTTTCTTAAGGTCTGTAATACCATACAATAGGGTTAAATTGACTGGTCGCCTGTGGAGTAACATCATGCTTCTCTGATAACCTGCAGTCCTGAACTTTCGGACTAGCATAATAATATTAACAAAGTGCTATACAAAAAAAGGCAATTTTATATTTGGACTTTTAAAGAGCTTTTGACAAAGCGTCTTTAAAATATATTTGGTTTCCCATAAATAAGACAAGCTCTATGGTCATAGAAAACTAGGTAGGCACCCAAAAATACAGTGGCCTTTTACTCAAAACAGTAAAAAAAATGGAGTGCAGTATGGTCCCGAGGGCAGGGCTGCTGAATCATCCCAGCTACCATCAGGAAAGGTACGGCATTTTTCAAATGACAGATTATTTATATTGCAAAAAGTAATGAAAAACATAAGGAAGTGCAAAGGGACTTCCAAAGGCTGAAGATTATATAAGCTTTGATGGATGAAATTCTGAATTGTCACATACAAAGCAAAGGATGAGATATAAGGAAACCTGTTCATCCATACCTTGGAGATGTAAGTTATACACAACAATTGGACAACTATCTTTCTGAATATTGCAATGAAAATCTGCGCTTAGTGTGCAGAGAGAAAAAAAAGGAGGAATAAAGAAAAGTGGAATAACATCTAAAATGTATATGTAACGGAACAGCACTCAAGAAATTAAATGGCTTGATATAAAATCATTACTGTGCCTTCAGTTAGAAAACAGTCCCCAGTTCTGTTAAGGCTAAGTGGCTGCTAGAGAAGGCTAAGCTACGGACAGGTAAAAGGAGGAATGATTTGGGAAAGTTTGTAGTAAGGAGAGAGGCAAAGAAACCGGACCTACAACTGCAGCGCAAAACGTGTATCCATTCCCCCTCTAGTGGCCAGTCCACATAGGGCTACTGCAAACATCAAATCCAATCACGAACGAAAAAGGCAAGACACTGGCAATTAATTTTAAAACAAGCACACCCCCCCCCCCCTTTTTTATTCCCCTTACAATTTTATGTTGCTTCACTTCATATTATTTTTATTTGCTATTCATCATTAAACCGCCTGCTGTATTCCTGTGTTGTTTCTTGTCATTACGTAGCGCAGAAGCTGTTTTACAGCAGAGGTAATTTTTTTTTTGGCGCTATGCTTGTACCTACCTGCAAGACGAGGATATGGAGTGTGACAGGGGCCCGTGCACACTCTAGCAACAGAAATAATCATAAATCAAAAAAAAAAATCCTTTGGAACTCATTGTACAAGACATCATTGATGGAAAAAATAGGCATTAAAAAAAGGTATAGCTGGACAGAAATGGGAATATTGAATTAATTTTTGTACATATACCCCTAAAAGATTTTAGATTAAAAAAGGTGCTTTTTTAGGAACAGCATCTGGGACAAGGCACATCACGGGCTGAAAATGGTCCTTTTAATTTCCTACTTATGGACCAGTCGCCGAATTTCAGTGTTTCCAACCAACCTGCACAGCTACAGTCACCTGGAGAAACCGAGGCCAGAGGAACCCTTCACATCCCCGTGTTTCAAGTACAGACCAGTTCTCCCTGGTCAGTTAGCCCTTCTGTCTTCCACAGGACAGCTGCTAAAATTGGAAGAATCCCCATTTTTACCACTTTCTCTGCATAATGCAATATAACAGACCATTTTCTGTTCCTATCTTTTAACAATCCTACCCTAGAACATTTGTGGTCCGAAGGAGCTGAGATGCTAAGCTGGATGCACGGAGGGGTGCTGCTGAGGACGGAAAAGGAGCTGTGCTCTGTTTCTGGTTGGGATAACACCAAACACTTTGCTAGGACTCCATGTTTTGCTTAAGTTCCTGTTCTCGACTGAAAAAAAAAGAAGAAATCTGATGGCTTAGAGCAGAAGCGAACATCCTTTGGTTGCACATTCAGGGAACCTACTACAGCCTCAAGCTAATAAACTCCGGTGTGACGGGCTGTGGTTATAGGGAAGATGAGAAGTAGCAAGGGATTAAGTTTTTCTCTTGTAAAATCTTTCCACCTCTTCAATTTTCTCAGCCTCTGCTTCAGATGCCATCCTTCCTAGCATTTTTTTCGATCTAGGTTAATTTCTGTATCAGATAGACAGAAAAATTAAGTAACCCTTTCTACAAGGGATTTGCTACGAAATTGCCCAAGAACGTGTTTCTAATTAAGGCGTGTAACACACTATGCACTCTTGCATGCATTTTAATAATTAAAGCAAGGTTACTGCCCTTCTATAGGTTATTCTGAAATTACCTGTTAACCACCTAAGACCGGGCCTTGCTGTATCTTACGGTGGCTTTTGGCGAAGACCGAATACTAGTTGAGAGGGAGTTCAGAGCTAGCACTTTTATGTCAACTTTAATATGTTGTTATTAATTTGTTCAACTGAAACTGAAGAATAACACAACAAACAGGGCACAGTTTGACTTCTCACGCCTTAAATTTAAAAAATGAACCCATTTCCAATGTGTCTTAATAATTTTATCTAATTAAAAATATTTAGAAAACAGATTATTCAAATGATTTGTATATAATGATGTAAGCAATTTGCTCTTCCAGCGTAAAATTAATTCATTACTATCCACAGGCAGAGCAAGTCTGATAGCCTGTCCCTAACTGATGCAATTTCAGACAACTCTTGTATTCATAATGCCTGCTGTCAACGAGGTTTCAAGAATAAGAATGTAAGGAACTGTACAGACAATTTTAAAAAAAAAAGGGCTCTTGACTACTATGGGGATGGGTGCAAGTAGAAGGAAGAGCTTACAGGGAAACCTAAAGAAAACCGATTCTCTGCTCAGTAAGGAAAGAAGACATCCAGACTGATCCGCTAAGGACCTCTACTTTTCCACCAATACTTACAGAGGCATATATATATATTTATGGCAATTACAGAAGTGATTGCGAGTGAGCGACCTACAGTATTTGGCTGAGCACCTCATACCGGGTGGGAATTCTTTACCCGTTGTTTAAGTGCAATAATATGCTCAGTTTCATATAGGAAATGCATATTTTCAAACATAGAATTTACTCTTCTCAATCTTACTCTGTCAAATAATAAATATTTTTTTTTTCCTGTATTTCTCCTCACCGCAGACAAAAGGCAATCCCTGATTTTTAGCTGAAGAGCCGTAAGTTTCTACAAATTGAAGAAAGGGGGCTTCGTCAGAGTGACAGCCCAGCGTAAGCTGTGATTTCCCTTGAATGCCATTACTGGGGTAAATTAAGTGTCAGGTTCCAGACTAATTCATCACTTATTAATTAACAATATCAACGATTCTTTTTTCATTACAGATAAGACATTTTACAGACTACCAGAAGCACTTTTTTATACTAAAGTTATCTCAAAGGTTCTTCCCCAATATCTGCCACAATAAAAAAAAAAACACCAACAGAAAACATTAGATCATGATTTTAATGATAGATCATTTTTCCCTTCACTAAAATTAAATCTTAAAAGCCATTTAATTAAACTGAATGATAACTGAATGACTTTAACAACGCGAAGAATTAAAACTAGGGATGCCCTCTCCCCGGACACTAAAACACGGTGTGCCAATGTCTTCCCACAAGGAAGCAAACTTTAACAGAGCAAACTACTCTGAGCAGGTGTTTCTTATTCATAAATAAGTCTCCTCTTCAATAACCTCATTTCTTTGTATTTTCAATCGCAAATTTTTACCTGCGTCTTTCTGTAACACGCAGAACGACAATTGTTCAGGTGGGACGACGTGCTCTGAACAACGGCAAACAGTAAAACTTCAAAAGAAGGTCCAGGTTCTGTCTGATATTCTCACTGATTTTAGTAAAAAAGGATGAAGTTTTACGCTAACTACCTGCTTAAGTCTCCCGGTGTGCCTTACAAACACTACTCTCCTTACATCGTTGCATCAGCCTTGCCCCAGCCGCAGCTTTATATACGATATATAGTATATGAACGCTTTTTTGTGTAACTTCTTCACGATGTTCAACTCCACCCTGGAAGACTGTTTGCAACCAGCAGTAAACACTTAGTTGGAGCAATTTCTTTTTCTTTTTAAATGGGGTATCTATTTGCTCCTACTTCAGAAGTTTTATCTAACCTAGAACTAACCTTGTATGAGTTTGTTCTCCACTTGCAGGAGTTAAAAAGAGAAAGTTTCTTTATGTTTCAAAGATAATTTGCGAAGTCTCTTATGTGTGTATTCTGCGCTTCCGGAGGATTAAAGAAGAAATTTTATCATCACTGAAAGAATAGGAAAATAGATTTGCAGATGTAGCAATCTTGTAAAACCCAGAGTTCAGAAAAACATTCGCACTACCATCAAGAAGGAAAAATCATTTCCCAAATTGTCCCAAGTCTCTTCCTACAGAGATTAAAAGGACAATGATGCAACTCCTACGTGACTCCCTTCAACGGCTTATAACAACAGACCAGCTTCAATTCCGTTCCTGTGATTACGCTCCCAGGATTATTTCACGCCTGTCTCTTGGTTCCTATATTCGTCGATGTTAGGCATTTTTTTTGCAAGGTGAACACAAGTTATTTTATTCAGAGGTGTGAAAAAAAAAGAACTGGTCCTTGATGCATCAGTCAGGTTTCCAACACTACAAAGTAAAGCATCGATTGGGATTAAAACGCTAGAAACCACAATTTTTGAAACTCTTGCCAACTACATAATTATGCCCCAAATGATTTTGTGCCAGGTGGTTTGGCCAACAGATGGAATGGTATATTTGTACACTGTTCATAAACCAAGCTCCATTCCAAAAACTGTGAGCCAGAAGTATCTAAATTATTGATTGACAGTTACATATGCCTAATAATTAATTAAACTCTAGCTACAAATTGCAATGAGTCTTGTGAGCACTCAAGAAAAAAAAAAATCCTATAGAAAATGTGTGATGGTGTCTTTACAGTAACATTTTTAAATCATGGCAGTTAAAATAATGGTATGCAATGATGCACTACAGACAAAAGAGCTTCGGTATGAAGCATCTTAGAAATGCTTAAAGCGGCATATGTTATATAACATTAAAAATTGTTCCTGCAGGATTATTTTTCACAATCCCAAACTTCACCAAATGCTTACAAAAAACAGCTAGGAGTTGTGACCAGACCTAAAAAATGCAGTCAGGTTCCGAAGGCTCTTCCCAGGCAACATATACGCTATATAATCGCCATTAATGCTCTGGAGGGAGAACGCAAACTGAGATCAAACCATGAGACAACTGTTGCTTTATACATCCTGAATTAGGAGTTATCTGAGGCTCATGGGTTTCTTGCCTGCCCATCCCAGATGGAAACATGGACACCTCTGTCATCCAGTGTATGGCCAGAGAGTCCATTTAATCTGGAGGTGTCAAAGCGATTGTGCACGTGCTCAACCGGTACTGAAGGCAAAGACAGTAAATCCAGCGTGGCCTGAAGGTGTCGGACTTCCAGCACACGTGCGGATTAATCGTGCCGAGGATGCACGGCAGGCGTTTCAGACTGATGAATGGCACATGTCATCAGTCATTTTCAAGCTGGAAACAGGCTGGATATTCTGCTCCCGTGTCGATCAGCCGGGCCACAAAGGTACAAGAAGTCTGCAGCAGAGCTGACCCTGTCCCATTAAACATTTCCCTAAACGTCTGCAAACATCACCGATTTTCCAGCCCATGCAACGGCCCTCACCAAAATCCCACAAAGCTGAGGGTAACAACGGATAAATTCCGCCCCCCCGCCATGGGAAAATGGTAATTAATTTAAAAAAACAGAAAATGAGAAAAGCTTTTTGTCATAGTATATTAATATCCCTACTGCTGCTATCACAAAGCTGTGCCAGAAACACTGATTTAATAGGCACTGCAAAGCAATTACCATGCAAATAATATTAGCCGGCAATTTATTATTTTTTTAGTAAAGTCCTTGTTTTGGCTAGCAGACCACAGTGACAGATTCCAATAAAACTGGGTAATTGAAAGAAATTTCAAGTGTCTAAATAGCTGTGACACCAAACATATGAAGCAACAGTTCTCAGACTGGCCTGTTGGTCTCCTTGCGATTTCAAGTACGGACAACCTGGGGAGCCAACAAAGGACCCACTTACACAGCAAAAAGAGAGCATTGGAGGAATGGGAAGGGAAGATACTCGGGAAAACGCTCTTTTACTAGTGACATTAGCAAGGAAGACATCGGAGAATAACGCAGAGGGGTTTAAGCCACTTGGGAAACAGCATTCCTGCCGTAACTCCTTCTTTGCCCCTGGTCTTCACAAAAAACGTTTTATTGGGAGTAAGTAGGTCTATCATTTTAAGTAACATATACTCGTCTACTTAAAGCACGGGATTGGAAACTTGCTTAGATTCACTGAAGTGCCAAGCTCCATGTTCAGCTTTAGAAGCTGCCCGGCAATCTTCTTGTCTTGGATTGATCGGAGCTATATGATTTTACCTAAATCGCTTAATTTTTCTGTTCTTCATTTCGCTACCAGAAAAGGAGCTAAGCTGCTTAACGCACACCAGCGTGCGGTGACGTTCAACTGTGAACGTTTATTCTATAGTGAGTGGTCAAAATGCGATGGCTCTCGTTCCTTCAGCCCAACGTGATTTTGTCTAATCAAATTAGGGGAATAACAGATTTGATTGTGTGTTATCTCTGCAACTAAAGATGAGTTAATTAAGATTCAACTTCCAGATACAAGGCCAGACTCCGTATTTTTTCTGATTCCCATGTTGTAGAATGCTGATTATATAGCATACAAAAAATACAGTATAAGAACACGGACCTTTGCTATGTTTCCCTCACCGCTTTAAAATTCAGATGCTTCTTTTAATTAACAATCTAAATATTCCAAACATAGAAACACATTTCTGTGTATCTTACGAGGAGAAAAAGAAAATCAACACTAGCATGTGTTCTAAAACTTCTAAATATTTTGGGGAGGAACAAAGGAAAACTACTTTCTGGTTAAACTGATGAATATACAAATATTGACATCGTTGTCCTCAAGATCAAGTACAAATTGAATCTGTGATTTCATTTATGGAAATAGGTAAGCTGGGAAATGCAATTACTATCTATAAATCATTTCGCTATAACCTTCTACTTCAATATCCTTAAATAGCAAAATGCAACTGAAGCTATTTTAGTTAAAGCCTGAACAAAATAAATCCTTGTGGCAACACTCATCTGTCAGGGGATTTGATGTTCTCCAAAGTACTTGTTGGTATTAAGCAAGCAATCTCTCACTTCTAACAGACTTTCTTATTGATATGTATGAGCTAAGTAGTTTATTATTTATAGTTAAGTGTGAAGTGGTATGTCAAAGAAAAACACAAAATTACGGAAACTGCATATTACAACATCAAAAATATTTAATTCCCGTACAAAACAGCTACTGACGGTTGCGGACTTGGAGACATAATAGCATGGCTAACAATTAAATGATGCCTCCTAGGAAGTCTGGGATAAGAAAATATGCCATGGTCAAGTCTGTCATCCCTGGAAAGACCTGTGAAGATCATCATATATGCACGCACTTCTAAGCAGGCCCAGAAGCAGCCAGAAAGATCACTGGAAAGCTAGTAAAATCCCAACAGCAAAACAGAGAAACGATTTTTACGCAAAACTTTGAGACTATTTGAGAGAGTTGGTGAAAACCTCATCAAATTTGTAGCCCTCAATTCACTACCAGACCGAATCAAGAAGCAAGGTAATGGGAACGGGAAGATCCTATGTTCTGCCATGCAGGTTTACGGACAAGTTCAGTGCCTTTTACTGAATCCGTCTTAATATAAGTGAGCAAACTTAAATGTATATAAAAGGATATGCCTTCTCTGAAATTAATACCCGTCTTCTTAATTTCTTTATATCTCTAATAATCTTATCTTCACTTTATCTTATGAGGATACCTCTGCTGGTATGATAATTGAATTAATACTTCAGTATTTTGCAATCGAAATCTGCCTCATTTCCTCACAGTTCTGCAGGCAGAGTGGCAGCTGATGTGCCAAAATCAGGCAGGAACACATTTGGCATTTGCCACCAACCTATATCAAGATACATAGTCTTGACTCTCCAGCTCTGCCAAGGAGTAGGAGTACTCGCAGGCAAAGATCCTAGGTTTAGAGACAAGATTTTAAATACGATATTGGTGGTTAATAAAGCACTAACTGTCTATACCTGAATTAATTTAATGCACAACGTCAAAGCTTGTATGCATTTTCAAAAATTAGTGGCTCATATTGCTGGACTGATTCAGTCACTGTTATTTCAGACATGATTTTTTGCCACTAGCGTTGCTGTTTCCATCTAATGTCCAAACATGGATCAAGTGCTGTGTTTTCCCAGAGAATGGAGGTTGGTCTAGAATTGCTGTGGCATTAACGTCTGAAATCGCGATGTCTGCGGGTGAGTTGATTACACTCCTCACCACAGGAGTCTTGGAGGAAGCCAAGCTAATTGTGCATCAAAAGCAGCATGACCAGCAGGTCGAGGGAGGGGATTCTGCCTCTCTGCTCTGCTCTGGGGAGACCCCCCTGCAGTGCTGCCTCCAGCTCTGGAGCCCCCAACACAAGAAGGACATGGACCTGCTGGAGCGGGGCCAGAGGAGGCCACAAAACTGATCCGAGGGCTGGAGCAGCTCTGCTATGAAGACAGGCTGAGAGAGTTGGGGTTGTTCAGCCTGGAGAAGAGAAGGCTCCGGGGAGACCTTGTTGCAGCCTTCCAGTACCTAAAGGGGCTTATAGGAAAGATGGGGAAGAACTTTTTAGCAGGGCCTGTTGCGATAGGACAAGGGGTGATGGTTTTAAACTAAAAGAGGGGAGATGTAGACTAGATATAAGGGGGAGGTTTTTCACACTGAGGGTGGTGAAGCACTGGCACAGGTTGCCCAGAGAGGTGGGAGATGCCCCATCCCTGGAAACATTCAAAGTCAGGTTGGACAGGGCTCTGGGCAACCTGATCTAGTTGAGGATGTCCCTGCTCATGGCAGGGGGTTGGACTAGATGGCCTTGAAAGGTCCCTTCCAGCCCAAAGTGTTCTATGATTCTATGATAACGGGAGCTCAATTGCAAATCTTCCTGTTCAGTGTAGGCTTTCATAGCCAACAGGTTATTTCTAGACCTGTCCTGAGAAGTTGGTAGCTCAGCTCAGTTAATTTCAAAGTCTGATTTTATCACAGGAATTTAAAAGATTGACAATTACACTAGTATCATGGAGAAACCAGAACCTCTTTGGTGACGAAGCTTTTTCCCTTCGCCTCTCTGGTGGGAGTATGCCTCACTGCTACAGATGGGAGCTTTGCGTCGACGATGCTGATTAAACTGGAGCACGTCTGGATGGATCCGGAGAAAGATTTTTTTTTTTTCTGAGACACATCACTCCATCAAGGGCTTGGTTGAATCTCATACCGATCTTTAATTCTCACCTATCAATACAGTGCTCCTAAATAACCTTGTTGTTGTCTTGTTTCACTGTCAGTGGCTACCTTTGTTAGAGAGGGCTTGACAGCTAATAAAATATGAACGCGGTCAATTAGACCATTCTTTTAGAACTCTGTGAAAGAGGCTGGTTGTAGCATAAAGAGATTTTAAAGAGATTTTATCAGGGCCACCAAAGAAGCAAAAAAAATGTATTTTTTTTCTGTGTTACTTCTGCCATGTTAACTTGTTTCTCAGATCACAGGTAGTCTGGTTAATCCAGAAGGTTTCCACTTCTCTAGTGATGTTACAGCCTTCTTTTTGCTGGAAGTTTCTGCTAAATTTGTGTATTCAGCTGGCTGGCTTCAGATTTTTCAAAGATGAGCAAAGTTTCTCCAGAATTATGCTGGCGAGGGAGTATCAGCTCATCCCAGAGATCTGCAGGATTCATGGGAGTGTGAAGCCAGGGTTACGGACACAACGTTTCCTCACACAGATAGAAAATGCGTGGACTCCTGTTTCAGAGCCGAGGAGGAACAGTCGCCAAGCCACTCAAGGACACGTATGTCCCACCAGAGAGGACAGCAGCTTGCTGAAAGTGACTTTGAACAGCTACTTCCAGAAGCAGCCACAATTCCGGCAGCAAATTCCACTAAAATAACTGAAACCACCTCCAGCAAGGTCCTTTATCTCTGACTGACTGTGTAATCCAAGTTTCCCCATCAGGGCTCCGGAATTGTTGCACTCTAAATTCACACCCTGCTTCAGAGTAATTTCTTCAAGTAGGTAAGTAATGTTGTTTGAAAATAGAGATTTGTTTAATGTCAGAAAAGAAGAAAGAATTCCTTCTAATAAGGTACTGCCACCGGCATATCAAATGGCTGAATTAAAGCTAATGGAATACTTCCAATTTAGGCTAGTCTAAAAAGCCAGTAGAATAGCATCAGATGGTGTTCACAGGATAAGAAACTCTATTCTAGACAAAAGTGGCTCTGAAAAGAGACATGAGATTTTCAAATCTTGTGTAAGGGAAACTGTGTTCAATCGTCCTCTATGTCTACACAGGGTAAGATAAGAAGTAATCAATCAGCTCAATTTGCAACAAAAGAGATTTGCGTTACATATTAGAAAGCATTTTCTAACTGTAAATACAGTTTAGCCCAGAAGATGAAATAACTTCTGTTTGTGGCAAGAATTTTGGCATTTTAATCCTTTATTGCAACTGAACTGTATTAGGAGTCTTCCAAATAACTGTCTATATTATATTGTTTTTTAGGAACAAGAAGAACAGTTTGTATTTTACTTTGCAAAATTAAGACCTTTTCCACTTACTGTCATCTCGATAATTTTCTTAATTTCAACTTATCCTTACACACAAATATTTAAATGAAATTTATATAAGTGCATGCATGTGTATTCCCAAGTTTTTGACAGCATGCAAACTGTCATGTAATGAAATCATCAAATTGGATGAAGGCAATTGGCAGGGAACAACTAACCTTTACCTTAAAGCCAGCGTATAGAAATCCATAGGCTTCAATTACCACGTATGTCTACACCATTTTGAACTGTGAGGTTACCGAGTGGCCACCAAGCTTCAACCAGGGAAGCAGGCGGCTGGGGGCAGAATCCTACAGCAAGGTTTGCTCGAAAAGGCGGTATCGCTCATACAAGCACAAACTCACGCGTTTCATTGTAAGTGCACCTACGTATCGTCACTAATACAACACAGATTTTTTTTTTTTTTTGATATTCAGGATGGACTTCACACTACTTAGCTTCAGGTTAATGGAAATTCCTGTTGACTTGACAGCACAGGCAGACCGCTGCCGAGTGATTTTAAAAAACAAGTGCAAGTCTGAGACAGAAACAAGGCCATATGATGTTACTTTTATCCTATTTGCTTATTGTATGCATAACATAAAGGCAGAGTAGGACAGAGGTATAAATCCCTGGTTTGATTTTATTAAGCTACTAGTTTATAAATTGGACTAGTTTTGATCCCTGCAGTTTTCATTTGCCTTTCATTCCAAGAGTTTTTGTTCTTTTGCAGTAGTTTAAAGAAGAAAGACTGCCAGGAGAAAGAGTGGGTATCACTAACTCAGGTTTTTCATATTCAGAACAGAACTAAGAATTTAACAATTCCAGATAGGTTTGATAACAGGGAGGTGGTACAGTTTAATTCAAAGATGTCTTTATACTTCCATTTTCTAAAATCTTGTATACAAGTGTATCAAATATTGTTATTTAGCTGCTAAAATGATAGGAAAAATAATTGAAAGCATTTTCAGAAGCTGTTTAGCTCACTTCCCTGCAACAAGGCAAAATCAATTGTATCATTCCCGACAAATGTTTGACTATTATCAAAACCCTCCACCGATAAGGATTTTGCAGCATCCTCAGGCAATATTCTTCCGGGCTGAACCGTCTTTACTCCTAATACATTTCCGTTAATTCTAATCTGAACCTTCCCTGCTGCAATGTTATTCCAGAACTATTTCTCCTGTCCAGCAGGAAAATGAAACCCGTTCATTCAATTCCACTTTGCAGCAGCATTTTACATAGTTCAGGACCGAGAGGAAAAATGGTAGCAATTTTCACTTCTCCAGACAAAACACCACCAGCTCAATCAATCTTCTCTCATCAGTCATATTTTTCCAGGTCTTTGATCATTATTTTTACTCTCTTTTTCCATCAGCCTTCATCTCTCTTGCAGTCTGCACCCCAAATTGGCCCAGTACTTCAGCAAAGGTCTCACAAATGCAGTTAGGTAACGTATCCCACTTCCACGCGCTGGCCTATGGACGGTTTATGACGTGCCGTAGTTCACCTACATCCTTTTCTACAGGATTCCTACTTCTTTAATGAGTTGCTTCTTTTTACAAGATGCATATTTTGTTATGTAAAGATAGGTAGAGATGATAAGTAGAAAATCAAGGAAACAACATATTTAGAATTTTGCTTTCTGATGTATAAATATTGAAACTATGCACATACACGCTTACAAATATTTTTTTTTAAATCCTTTTTTTTCCTCACTATAGTTCGTGTTTTGTTTCATTAATATCTCAGTTGCATTCCTAAAGTTCAATTCTCTCAGTACTGTGTAGACACCAAACTACATTCTTTTAAGGAACAAGTTTTCTGTCAATGAAGCAGCTCATTCACCTAACTGGACCGCGCATAAATACATTGGCACAAGCAGGGTTGTTAATTTATCTGCCTCTTTCAGCCAGGCACTTAACCATGTCCTTAACCGGAGATGTACTTTACAGTGACCTAAAACTGGGAAAAAGCCAATCATTCAATATAAAATAATACATCTTTCCTCTCAAAAACTACAATCTGGAAATACATTGTATCGGAAAGCGCTTTTAAAAATTATTTTGAGACAATAATTTTGTTTCAGAAACGATGATATATTGGACAAGACACTACTAAACAATATTATTTTTTAAAGTATATGGAGATGTTTTTTTGCCGTATGAAGACAGGGGTTTCGTTTCCCTATCCCTTTCAGAGCGTGGCAGCTCTCCTGACAGCACCGCGGCGCTTCTGCTGGACATCACCCAAGTAAGGTGATGGTTGAGAGACATTACAGAGCTGAGAGGAACGGTAGTAATTATTATGAAAAGTCAAAGCTGTCTTCAGAATATCCCAAACAACATCATGTAATTCAGCATTGTGTAAAGCGTATTAGGGTCAAATTACGCCCCAAATATTATTTTAAGCACCGATCTTTGCTGTACGTCCTTTTTTAATTGAACAAAATAAACCACGTATGAGGAATAATGCTTTCATGAGAATCTGGATATTCGGAGGGGAGATGTGAGTCTGTTTAACCGGTGAGGATGCTAAAGCGCTTCAATGCCCTGGCTCGAAGCCCATCAGAACAAATGGGAAGACTTCACATGTTCATCAGCCCAGGATCAGCCTCAACGGTCAGGACTCACAAAGGTGCCTCCCACAAACTTCTGATTTTTGTCACAAATTCTCTGTGTTTTTCTTTCCATCGCCCCCCTTGAACTAGCTGTGTGCACACACAGATCTGCCCCTTTCTCTGTCTCCAAGGCTAACGACTTTGGGCTGGTCAACATTCTTATGCACCTTTCCATTCAAACAGCTTTCATTTCACCACCTTTCACACACCACCACAACTTTAATTTCCCACATTTTTCTTAGCTGAATTTGTTTTTCCACCCATTCTTGTATATTTTCACACCTGGCACCAGCATCTCTTCCTCTCTCTTGTCTCCAACTCTATCCGCTTCCACGTTATTACTCGCAAAAACATCTTCACATGTGCTCTCACGAAAGGGTCTCTCACTGTGTATCTCCTTTGCCTACAGACCTCAATTTTAATTTCTCATCTCTAGCCACATCCCCATTTTTTCATTTTTCTCTACTACAACTCTTCCCCTTTCTTCTCTTTTTGCTAATCTGACGCACACATTTCCTGCAAATGCATCGCATCCTCATCGCTGTTACTCAATGCATATATTAAGCTAGAATGACTTCCAAATATATCAACTTTCTAAGTATAGCTGTGATATCAGGTTTTCAGGCATTTGATCCAGTTTCTGTTTGGGCTGTAATCTCTTTGGGATGTACTCTGTGTCTTCATTTGCATTCTTGATAAATTATTTTAAATTTGTTGTTGTTGTCACTCGTGGCTTTAGCATTAAAGCTATATCATAGCTAGTATCTGGGAAAGTTCAGTCTTTAGAAAGTTTCTGTTCAGTCCTAATTCAGGCAAAATTTGACTGGATTTAATGAAATCCCTGACTAAATCCAGACTGACGTAATACTTAGATCTGTGAACACTGGAAGTTTTCCATTACGTAAATGGAAGAGAAATAATCTAGAGACACATTATGAACAAGAATACTTATATATATACACACACATATATATAATTCAATGCCAAAAACTATCTGATTGGATGTACTTTTTTTGTACATGTATGTATGAGTAACCATAGCCCGGTACTTCCTGACTTCTTCTGCTTTTTCATTACAGTTATTGCTAAAAATGATTACTGTGTGGAAGCAGACAGAAATGCTGATTACCACACATTAGAAATTTTATTTTGTATATTCAGGATTAAATATATTTTTCATGAACATTATTTTTTAACTACCTCATTTTCAGGCTTTAGAGCAAGAGTGTGAATTCAATCAATTTATTTGCGAGGTCACATGAGTAATTTGTATAAACCATTCTTATATTTCACACAGACACTCCAAGACGGTTAAAAGCAGCAGTTCGTCTCTCAGCCTCGATGCAATCACCAGCTGAATTAATGAATTCACAGCCTGGCCTTGATACTTTACTATTTGGTTTAGCACAGGCAGGGTAAGTATCATATATAATCTCTCCCCATCACCTCTCTCTGTTTACACATATAAGCTTATGTATAAGCTTATATATGCTATATATATACAGAGAGAGAGATGGATATATATATTCATGCTGACCGATATTTCTGTTCCAGCCGTGCTGTTCACTATTAGTGATGATAATCTTGAAGAATCTACTGACTTGTATTGCGTTTACAACAATTTACTATTATCAAGGAGTTAACATTTATCAGCTTTCTTTGGAGCTCTTAGAATTAATTTTCCCAGCGAAGCTGAGAGTCTGTCCACCCTGCTAAAAATACAGATGCAGTGAAGAGAGCGAACCTTTAAGGGAAAAGGAGTCTCTATTATAAGGACAGAGACAATTCTTCCTTTAGTTCCTCATTACTTATCTATCTTTATTTAACTTATCGATCTTTATTGTTTTGCCTTTTCCAAACATATAACCTCAGTGAAGCCCTACCAGTGATTACTAGTCAAAATTCGGCAAAGATCCCAAAGAGATTTGCAATCTTATCAGCTAATAATCCTGCTGCTAAAAGCAAGCATCCGCTCGCTCCTTTACTGGGATCTTTATATGGTTTTGCTAAAACATTTTTCTTTCTGACGTGTCAGCAGCCAAACTAACAAGACTTCAGTGACAAATGAGCTACTTAACCTTCCAGAAGGAATCCCGACTTGGTTTTTAGGACCGTTTTCATTTTTATATCTGAAAGATCAGACAAAGACACATTACCTTTCAAGGAAAGTGATGATGCAACCGCAACATCTGGAAAAGAATCTCATCCCACCGGAGTGTTTTTGCCTTTTTGTTTGATTGCTTTTGGGGAAGGAAGGAGATGTATGCAGAATGTAATGAAAATCTGACCTACAATGGTGAGGTTGTCCTAAATTTCTGAGATGTTGTTTCCCTAATTCAGTAGGACAAACAAATTATCATAGAAGCATTGAATGGACACCTTCCACTAGACCAGGTTGCTCAAAGCCCCGTCCAACCTGGCCTAGGTTATCTACGTTTTTAACTTTAAGAGTCTGGAACAACCATGTATCTCCACAGATTTTAAGGGTCATTAATGAGTTGATGCAATGACAAAGTCAAAAAGAACAGATGTAGATGAGACCTTCAGAGGCGATTTAGTGTCTCCCTTTCTCCTTGGCCATTGTTTCATGACCCTAGGCCAGCTGGAGGATTTTTCTGTTTCTGAATCTCAGACGTGTAAACAAAATGAGTTTGCTTCAGGTAGTAGATTTACATTGAAAGACACACAGAGAAAAAGATTTGGTAAAGACTTACTATTACTTTGCAAGAGGTTTCTTTCAGTGAGGGAGATCTGACTAAAGCAGTTAATTTTCACAGATGCATAAAAAATGAATCAGGACATATCTGCAAAGTCATCTAGTCCTTACACAACTCTCAGACAAGGCAACAATATGTTCTTACTGATTTCAGCATAAGGTGTATTAATTCCATTACCAGGAAATTACTTTTACCTATAAGTAAACTGGTCAAGGGACTTTTACTCATTATGTTTACTGAGCCTGGAGTAATTCCGTATTTGTCTTGACCTTCTTAATCAAGATATTGTTGATCTTCAGCCTTAGTCCTTCTTGGATTCATCTCATTTCTCCTCACCAACTTACACACCACTGGAACTAACAGTTACATAATCACCTTTGACAATTTAGCTTTTTTTTTTTTTTTTTCATATCCATGCTTTTCAAACACCTACATACATATCACATCCTCCTTAGTTGCTCTAGATCCAATGTTTTAACTAATTTTTCATGACAGGATGTCAATGTCAAGTATTATTGAGCCGTAAACAGAGTCAAGGATTGCCAAATGTAATATTCAAGCATCTTCCCAACCATTATACAGCAAACTGTCGAGAGCTGATTGTAGGGAGGGCTTGATTCAGCTGCACTTACCTACATTGCTGAGAATAGCTTTTTAACCTCTTTTTGCTGTAAGGTTTGTTTCTGCTTCTTTGTTCTGAAGGGTGCGATAGTCTATTGCTGTAAGGGCTTATATGAAAATTATGTTCAATTTTCATCATTGGAGCAGAAGAAGCCACAAAGCCAAGGCACAGCAAAGAAGCTCTTGACAAATAATGCGTGGTCTACTTTCCTTTTCCTTCACAAACATAATGGAAATGATATGATAGTGCAGTTCACAAGAATTTTTCATGGGCTCTCGAAAAAGAAATATGAAGCTTAAAATTGTCTCTAAATTTTGAATTAAATGTCCTTTAACAATCATTGTTAAGGTGGATGATTCATGCTATCACAGGAGTAGGAAAACAAAATTGTGAAAAAAAAATAAATTTATTTTGAAAAATTGCTGTAATATATCACCAAACCATTTTAATATATACATCTCAAGAAAATAATAACAAAAAATCAAGCCAGGCCACACAAGTGGAAATCTGGCATAATTATTACTCTTTTGACAACTGTGAAATTACTATTTTCAATTTGTAACTCAGCTGACCTGATGACAGATTTCTCTTCATCATCATTGATTTATGAGCTCATCTTGTCAACTTTTTCCCCCTTCCCACACTATTTACACAAGTTGAGGCAGGTTTATGCTCTCAGAACAAATGGCAACATTTCAAGAAACACTATCAAATTGTGTAAATCCATAAACGGCTTTTGAAATGAAACAGATTTTGTCTGAATGCTATAGCTCAAGTACTGTCACACTAGGAAATAATCAGAAAGCAAAACTAACACAGCACCATATGATGAGAGTCCGAATGGCTCGAATGTCTTCTTCTCTTCTCTTCTCTTCTCTTCTCTTCTCTTCTCTTCTCTTCTCTTCTCTTCTCTTCTCTTCTCTTCTCTCCTCTCTCTTCTCTTCTCTTCTCTTCTCTCTTCTCTCTTCTCTCTTCTCTCCTCTCTCTTCTCCTTTCTCTTCTCTTCTCTTCTCTTCTCTCTCTTCTCTCTTCTCTTCTCTTCTCTTCTCTCTTCTCTTCTCTCTTCTCTCCTCTTTTATCTTCTCTTCTCTCTTCTCTCTTCTCTTCTCTTCTCTTTCTCTTTCTCTTCTCTTCTCTTCTCTTCTCTTCTCTTCTCTTCTTCTCTTCTCTTCTCTTCTCTTCTCTTCTCTTCTCTTCTCTTCTCTTCTCTTCTCTTCTCTTCTTTCTCTCTTATCTTTTTCTGTCTCCTCTCCTCTCCTCTCCTCTCCTCTCCTCTCTCCTATCCTCTCCTCTCCCTCTCCTCTCCTCTCTCTCCTCTCCTCTCCTCTTTTTTCTTTCCTCTCACTCCAAAGACAGTGCCTCCCACCACGAGCAGCTTCACTAGGACTGTTCATTAGGACCAAGTAGATCATGACAGGTATGAAAAGTATGTCTGAATCCAAAAATCCAGTCTTTCAGGATATGCAGGTTTTGGGGTTTTAGGTTGGGTTTGTGGTTTTGGTTTTTGGTGGTTGTTTTATTTTTTTTTCCAGATGGACTCTGATAATTATTTCTACTTTATTTAATAAAAGGATTTTTATGAAAAGCAATAAGTGGTTGGATCATTAATTAATACACCGCTACTGAGCATATGTGTAATAAAATGAGCAATAATTCATCTATTATCAATATCAAGCCAAAGAAGAGCAGCGTTCAATAACTATCTGTCTTTTGTATTTATAAAATGTCAGCAGATAATGAAATATTCCGCATTCCACAGTAACAAGGAAGATATGAAATAGGAACTCCAATGGAAGCTGGAGATTTTAAATCAGCACATTAAACTGATTTGCAATAAAGAGTCGTAAAAGAGCTAGATGGGACGTGCGGGGAACAGGTACCCAAAGAAGAGTGGCCCTATAAAATGAACTGCAGAAGTCGAACCAAACACAAGGGGAAAGGGGAATTCTGTAACACAGTTATTTTGGGGCTGGAATTTTTAGAACTTCACTTTTTCAGCAGTGAAATCTCACCGAACGACTGAACTTCTTTCCAAACTTTTCAAAATCCCAGAATTTAACTTCTCAAAATAAAACAAATCACCCAGTTCTTCTTGCCTGTCCTTCCATTATCTCCTACAATTTATATAATCTTTTTGACCTCACACCTTCAATATGAAGGATAAGAGTTGGAAGACAGAGCGTAGACACGTAATTACGATACTTTCATTAGTAGATAGTATACGTCCTTGTATGAAGTTGGGAAATGATAGCAGGTAAAAGTGCCATCCTGATTCTTTTTGATTAGCTGAATAATCAAGCGTTGTTTCTTCAATGACCTTTCCTGTTATGATATACCTTATTATCAGCTTCCCTACACTGCCTGTCCTCTAAGGACTGTTCTCTCTATTGTGATTTCTTTCTTGACTCAGGAGAATATATTTTCTCCTTTACTTTTCTTCTATTGAAAATTGCCAGCATCTCCCACAGCGCTAACTCTTTGACCTATTAGAACAAGGTAATTGAATGCTTATCTCTTATTTAAATGAGACTATTTAAAGTCTCATTTTAATATCAGTCTTATTTCATACTACGTATAATATACGCAAGCTTCTATAACCCTGTCAGTATATGAAATTTCTTCAGGGTCGGCTAATGCTTTCAATTCATTTGTCAAGCAGCATATTACTTTGTTTAGGCTGAAACACATACAGGAATTTGTTAATTGTATTCAGATATCAAGCTCTACAGAAACCATGTAAGAAGGACATTGTGTAAGAGTTTCTTGGGTCCATGATCCAGTAACAGTGGCACGGAAAAGTCCAGTGTCTTTAAATAACAGTACTTGCAAGAACAAGGATATTTAGTAAGAATAACTACCGGAGGGTCAAGTCCATCATTTGTATGTGCTGCTTTTTGCTCTTGGTCCTACAGAGACAATTTAGTTATCTGTCTCAAATTCTGGAAAAAAGTAAGAAAAGTGCAAGTAGTTTTTGTTGATGCAATTATGAAGCTAGTTTAGAAAAAAAAAACACATACTGTCAGCAAGGGAACTATTTTTATCACAGTATATTGTTTAACAACCCTTCACGGTCATCAAATTTAGTGTACCTATAAAATGCAAGGCAGCTGCAGAGGATGAACCAGCAGTTTAAAAATACTAAAAGTCAAAAATTATCCAATTCCCCATCTCCCTGATCCACTGATATTGTAGTTCTGCACAGAAGTGATGTGTATATACAGCATGTACAAAAGTTGTCAGAGTTTAAAATTAGACATTTTTAGGAAGCATTTTAAGCAATTATTAAAATTAGGAGAGTGAGAGATTGTCCAGCATTACAAGCTGAGTTTATGTCCTCAGAAATACTTTTTTTTGAATAAGCAGTGAAGTTCTTGTAAGCCTGAGGTCGGATTAACACCACTGAAGTCCATAGAAGCATGCTGGTGTCAAGCCATACGCAGATCAGATCTAAAGGGCCAGATTCACACTTAATGTGAGCTGCTGAATTTCAGTAACTCCTGAGGAGCTGGGCTGATTTCCATCACAGTAATACAGAAACCTGATGTGTAACTGAAAACCTTTAATGGCCCAAACCACAATAAACCAATACTTTAGAAGAATAGAATTGTGAGGTTTCTGATCTTGGGTTTGCTTTGATCTGCATCCTGATGGCACGTGTAACAATTAATCGTTGTGCTCAATTTACTGGGGGAAAAAAGGCCTTGCTTGAAAAAACTTGGGGTTTTTTGCTGTTTCATTAGCTTTCATCTAGCCTCCAAATATTTGGCTTCGTGCTAACTATTCTTGTCTTTCAGCTTCCATTTCTGCTGCTGTCAAGCCCACATCCATTATTTCCCCACTGAAATCTCTGTCATCAGTTTGCCCTTCAACCTCCCTCCTGCTCCTCTTCCCATCACTCTTTCAAGATTTCATCTCTACTCTCGGAGTCAAAGATACAGCTCAAAGATTCAGGCAGGAAAATACTGCTGTGAAAAGCTAGCTAAAAAGAAAAATCACAACAAGGAGTTGGAAGCCTGTTCCAAGGAGCAATGAAGGAGAACCCTTCCACACCTGGCTGAAAACCTCCAGCCCGGACAGGGTCTGGCATCAGGGCAGTGACCGTATTAATGCTTAGCTGAGTGGTATTTAGCTTAGAAATCCGCTGTGTGTAGTAGCCATAAAATATTGCTCTGTGCTCTTAAATTGTGTGCGTACTGCTTGCAGAGTCTCCTTGTACAGGGCAAAAGATGTCCAAACAAAAGTGATGCAGAGAGGAAGGGATACAGAGGCAGCCAACTAGGATTTTTCTCCTCTTGGCTGGGCTAAATTTTCCTAATGATTTTACTAGTGATAGAGCTGGTGACCCATGATCTTATGTCACTGCAAGGATAATCCAATCCCAGCCCAAATCCCACCATTCCGGAGAAAAACCAGAGCCGTTGTCAACATTTTGCAGCAGCTTGGTAAGTACTTACTGTATTTATGCAGACTAACAATTCAATTTTATTTTATGAATGCTATTTTATCTGCCATTTTGTGCTGAAACCTCCAAAAGAGTAACAAACATCCCCGCATCGACCACAGCACTGGAAGTGGAGAACAATAAGAGTCTGCAAGGCGGCTGATTTTTCATTCAAATGGAAACAGCATGGCACAAATAGCTGGCCACTACCCCGAAGAAACAGTCCTGCCAGGTTGCTTTATAATCCTTCACTTCAAGATGGATCAGCTGGTTTGCTGTCCCTGCCTCATTCGGGAGTCGTTTTCCACTAACGTTCCCTTATTGCAAGGACCCGGTCCCATTTTTAATAGTCTGTTGTACTTGTAGCTTTTGGTCTTTCCCTAATCAACTGAAATTTCTCAGAGGGTGTTCAAAAGCACTGCTTTGAGTAGGTGGCCTATGAATTCTCCTCCTGTGGATAATTTTGAACACAGCCAAGAGAAAGCGTTTTTTTCTTTTTTTTTTTCCAGTGTTTTTGAGGATAGATTAAAATCACAAAAAAATTTGATCAGCAGGAGAAGTAAAAAAGGAATATCTTGGTCCTAAATGACCTGCCAGAGCCTGATTTTGCTGATTTTCATACAGAAGCCTAACACCAGTTAGTCATATACTCCACGTTTATTTTATCAAAGTGACAAAACCTATTTAAACCTGATAGAAAATACAGCGGACATAAAGCGCTATTGTACAATCGTGTGCAGTTAACTCTTCTCCTCACGTCTTCCCTTTGCTGTAACTGGGATTTCTACATACTGGTACTTGTTATCGCTGCCTTCAGAGGCCCTACACGTCTCTCTTCACATTTTGCACAGTGGAATTGTTTTTCAGCTCCGAGGGTCACTCTAAGATCAAAAAGCCATTGTGATAATCAAAAGCCTGAAGATTTTTGTGTCTGTGGATCTTTGACTTCAAAACACCCACATAAAAATCAGCGCACAAGGAACAGCACGGAATTTCACTGGAATTTCATCCAGATAACCTTGGCAGTAACAGTATAGATAGAGACAACGTTAATCAGAAATATTATCAATTAATGAGTGCCAAATTTACACACACATAAGCTTTGGTCTTATCATCCCGAGTTATGAAGTCATCCAGATCTTTCAAAAAATCTGTCTTCCATGCCACAAGACAAGGAGGTCTTTGCTGTTAAGGAAATGTTTTCCATATCTATCAAACTATTTGCGTTAGTAGTGCATAAAATATCCTCGCATTAGAGACTGAATATAGGACGTTCAAGATGAAACCTGGTCTATTTAGGAAAGGGCCAATGTGAGCTGGTAGATGATGTCAGACTGGGACGGGTTTCTGTAAATCAGGGAACACTTTCCTGCTCCTACTTTCTAATCCTGGTGTCTTGTAATGGGTTCAAGAGGAATATTTTATACAAGCATACAATAATATGCTTACCAATATTGTAGATGTGGATGCTCAATAGCAAATGCTTTATGTGAGACTGCAGAACAGTCGACATTCCTATTTCCCTGGGCTCTAAACTTCCACAAACCTTCACACGCCTCATGTTGTTTTTGTCAAAAAGCTATTTCCACTTCTTTGTAGGGAATGGATAGTTCCAATAAGAACATGAAAACCAGTGGACAAAATAAAATGAAAACAAAACCAGAAAATAAGCGTAACGCAGGGCAGCATTTATAGCTGAAATCAGCCTGCGTGTGAGAAGCAGCAGGGGACACAATGAGAAAGTCCTCTGAATACGACGACCACGGGTTTGAAGATAAATCGAAATCACGACTGTGAGGAAGAAGAGGCGGCTCCTTCCCATTCTGCAGTGCTATGCAATATTCTGTAGATTCAAAGCTTCCCCGAGCTAATTTCAGAGTTAGCCCTGCAAAGCCATGTGCCAGGAATATCCATCAGAAATTCAAATAAATGAATTACGTTAATTCACTCATTAAAACGGACAAGATAGTTACGGCATAAACCCATTACTCTCAGCTTACTCACTAGCATCGTTATTTACTTTTCCTAGACCCGTCCATGATACCCCGTCTCTCAAGCTAACAGGTGACAATAGAGCTCGTCTAGGAAGACAAATGGATCTACAGACGCACGTTTTTTTCATGCTAATCTTCTCCCTCAAAAAGACACATAAACAACGGTGCCAAGAACTCCCACATAAATCACACAACTCAATAACTTTTCCACCTGCATATTTTTCTAATGTTATCTTAAAAGATGCTGTGATTTTCCATAACAGAAAAGAAACTTCTTTGTCTCCGTAAATTATTTGCAAACAGAAAATAAACACCGTAGATAGCCTGAAGTCAATGTTTCAGATTTTTTTTTTTTTTTTTTAAATTAGAGAATCCTGATTCATCAGGATTTGACAATTTTTTCAAGACTTGTCTCCACTCTCCTGAACGCGCTCTCTGGCGGGAGGAAGACAGACACAAAATCATTCGGACAGACAAAGGCCAGAATCAATAATTCCTCTCTATGTAGACCAACGAATCTTTAATTGCCTATACAAACGGAAAGCTGCAATGGGAGACCCTAATTCCACACTCTTACGGTCCTGGTAATTGTTTTGATTGCCAGGCTCAAATTCCTGTATCAGTTGTGGTACAGCCAAGGCCTGCGTTTCCCACACCCCTCAGTTGTTCTGCGTTAAAAGAGTAGTCTGGGTCCGTGTTTCAAAATACCTTTGGCATTCCACAAGAAAGCTTCACGGGATAAGAAATGGCTTTTGACCTTCATTTTTAGCATTTTTTTCTGGGATGGAGACACACAACACACAACCCTATGTGTATATACACGTAGATAAAACAACAAAGGCACCGTGCAAATGAAAACCACAAAGAGCAACGTATGAAATTATGATTTGATTAAAAAGATTATTTTCATTATTAGAAATAACACTCTATTAATATTAATCTAAGTCTAATAACTGCAACGCTTAATTATTAGATTAATCAAGCAGCAAGCTCTTCTTGGATCCTTTCAATAAACTATTCCAGACCCTTCAATGCTGAGATCTATCATGGCTGAGGTACTGGGACAGCAAATCATGCAGAAAGTTGGGGTTTCCTTCTCCTGTATTCTTTCCTCAAAGCTGAAAATATGCATTTTGGGGAAAATGGGGAGCAGAGCACAGTGGGAGGCAATTCTGGGAAAAGCAGACTAGAGAACTGTCCAAGTACAATACTACGCAGTAATGAATAAAACGTCCTTTTTTTTGCATTTTGCAATCTAGACCATTTTAACACCTCAAAACAACATTAACAGAAAAGCTTTCAGACAGACCCTGAACTGTGTATTATGTGTAACCAAACCCGAATCTGATGCAATTGATTGTAAACACTCTTAAGGGTCCTCCAACCTACACATCTCTTTTCACGGAAACTCTGCTTGGTGCAGGTACCAAAGGGCACTGTGGTTCGCACCTGTGAGAAATAATTGATTTAGGATGAGCAAAAGTCTAGTCTAAGCATAGCGGTGATAACCAGATGTGGATGCAATCCTCAGAGAAATAATATCCTCTGTATGAATAACAGTGATTGAGGGAAAATTAAACCTGGATACTCATTCTGAAGGCTGCTGAGAAAGATGCCCAGCCGTGGAAGTGATCCATCAGTGACTTTAATGTCATCTTACAAGGAATTGTAAAGACCTAAGGATTGTACTGAAGGTTACAGAGGGAAGTCCTCTGTCCGTACTCGGAAGGCTTTCCAAATGGTTTAACTAAGCTCTAATAAAGCGGAGACACTAGGAGCCGTGTTAGGCTAAGCAGCACAATAAACAATTAGAGAACAGACAATTCAATATTAAGCGTGCAGTCTGACAACCACGCTCCAACAGCTCGCTGGTCCGTACGCGAGACCATCACTGAATGTGCTGATACAGATCGAGTGTTCTTGAACCAGACGCCAAGTTAATTACGCTCATCCTCCCGCCGCCGCCGCCGCTCAGATTTTCTTTTCCATTCTCACTACCCCTGAGTCTTCACTGGCTCTTTTCTCCACCCCTTAATTCCATATAAATATTTTCCAGAGGCTGCTTCAAATGTGCAAAAAAGGAATAATGGAAATCGAGCAAGCTAACCAATCTAAACACTAATTTTAGCCATTTTATTTGCAAGGAGGGCATTTTTTGCCCGCACTGATTTACCTAGTGTAACTGTTAAATGCTTCACGGCAGGACCCCGTCTCACACCCTGACTCTGCATATTGCTCACTGCAAAACGAAACTTCATCTCAAACTGTCTCCTGGTGGTTTTATTAGCAAATAAGTAAAAATAACAGCTCGAAACATAAATTAACTATTAGCATTGACTGAATGGAGAAGGATACAATTGAATTAAAAAGAGAGTTAATACCTCCTGGTCAGTCAGAAGAATCAGGAAGAAAATCATTAGTAAAATTTCTGCAAGGATTCACATTTTTTTTAAAGAAGTTTGATACACCTTTTCACCTCAGAAGCTCAGAACAAAGTTATATTCTACAGTATCTTTTTAGCAATAATTAGGCATCCAAAGGAATGGGATTTTTGTTTTTATTTAGAGGAAACTATTTATATATTAAATAATCTGAGATTATTAATCCAAGAAACTGGTTTGACCACTCCTTTCACATACACTCAGTTTTAAAGGCTAAATTGAGCTTCCTACTGTAACAGTTACAAATTGTTAGGAACTCTATGAAAAAATGTATTTTTTGGTGTCCCTCTATAATTTCTACCCTCATAAAAGTCATGACCTTCAGTCCCTAAGATACAAAGACCATTCTGAAAATTAAAAGGAAAAGAGATTTTTGAAACAAATGACATGACCTTCAGTTCTTAGCACTGAAAGAAGTTAAAGTGAAATTACATGCTCCTAATACTCGGAGAGCGTTAAACGTTACAAAAATATACTTACTGAAAGCATTACAAGAACTCCAGAAGAATTTGATCCCCTAAATTTTGTAACTCTGAACAGTTTGGATGATAATAAGCATGTTTATCAGAATCATACATATTAAGCCAACCTACTTTTTAAAACTTCATTTACAATCTATAATATAACTGCCAAACCCCAACTTTTTGGTATTCTTGACCTTCAGTAACTCAATCAATAAATAGCATAAACGCGCACAAAAATTCCAACTATTATCGGCACGAAACAACGGGGAACCCCAGGTCGGGGAATTTACAGCCTTCGTGCTGTCCGAGGATAGATTGCAAGCTGTCGTCCTATCAAGATCATTTCCCACTGAAGTACTGGTGCATCAAGGCTTGAATCAAATTCGGCCTGTGGTAAACATCCCATTTTTCTTTCTAGCATATCATTTGGTCCGACTGGAGAAACGTGATCTTGAAAACCGGAAAATTGGCAATTGAGTCGTAGATGATTCCACACCTTTGCCAATGGATAGGTACTAGAGCCGCTGGGAAGCTTAACTATTTAATCCAGTTTATGCGGCAATGAAAGCGTGTTGCCATCCCTGAGCCATATATAGGTGCTTAGCCTGAACTGGATGACATTACAACTATGTTTTCTCGATATGCAATACTAACAAAATGCAATAAAAATGTTAATGAGGTGAATAAGTGCAAGAAGTTAAATGATGCTGTTAATATCATAACTCTGTGTCAGCTATCTTGTGCACAACATGCGCGCTAAGTTAAAGGAAGGAGGTGGCGTAAACTATTTGTATCGAGCATGACAGTTTTTGAAACCTAAACAATCTTCTCAGATCATAAATTCACAACAGAAAGTCAGGAAGAAAATATTTTTCAGACATCAGCAGTGTAGAATATCTTTTGTTCAGATTTTAATTTTCCATTTGGTTTAGGCCTATTAAAATAAAGAGGCAAAAGAAAGAAAACTTGTAATATACCCAAATACATGCCAAATAGAAATAGATTGGCTATGTACTGGTGATAGTAATCTGGTTTCTTCTTACTCTCTGCTTCTCATGTATTTTCACAGGAGCTGGAGTGTGCTTGAATTGTCATGTACCTAAATTGTAGGATGCAGCGAGACTCCTCGCATTGACATAATTCTCCCGGTAAAATCGTAGAGGAGCAAAATGACAGGTAGAAACTTCACGTCCCGCTGCTGACTCCTCTGTGCCTTTGCCCAAGCTCCCACAGGCCCAAAGGAATATATGAATACCAAAATGCTTCAAATGCTGATTGTAAAGTTTAAGGTAAGCTGCCTCTGATTTCTAGAAACGCGGAGCACCTCAATGGTCCCAAATGACTTGACTGAAGTCGTCTGAAATTGGAAATGCAAAAAAAAGAAAGAAAAAAAGAAAAAAAAAAAAAAGCAGGCACTGAAAGCATTTGCTCCTACTGAACATGCTGGCCATGAACTCTGGGTTGCTTCAATATACCATAGGCATTTTTGTCATTTCACAGCCAGCAAGTATCAGCTTCACTGGACAGAAGCAAAATTTACATTTTATAGCAATAAACTGCAAATTCCCTCTTTCCAACTTACTCTAAAATATGTATTATTGATAATTTAAGCACTATACACCTTGCACTGGGTAATTTCTTGATTGCAACTAGACTGGTTCATTACCGACATGAATACTGGCATACGTGCTGTAAGTATATAATACAGTATATACTGAAACGCTGTATCTACAGCTAAATTGCAATTATACGCACCCCAGTGTGTGTATGTATACATATATATATATATACTCTTTTCTTGTCTCTTTTTCATATCCCAGTCACTTGCAACCCATGTTCCTTCCTCTTAGCTCTGTGCATGCCACTGCACGCTGTTTTATCCCTTCGCGCTGTTAATATTCCTTTCACGTGCGCGTTTCCTGACCTGCGGGGGCACAGGGTTATCGGTACAGAGTTCAGCACAAAAACGTGGCATTGACTGCCATCATATTTTAATTTATTTGCTTTCAAGTGCACTCAAGTGGTTCTCAAATAAGAATTAATTCTGGTTTATTTTTCCATGGTTGGATGAGACTTGACTTCACATTGATGATTTTTCTCCGCCAGACAGCGGCCTAGAAGGTCTCTGAATTGCTTATGTCTAGTTTTATTTGACTTTCTTGCACCAAGTTTTTCTATACCTGCCTGGCTAACATTGGCCCCTCTGTTGCTACCATACTACTATACTTCTATAGTTCTCTACTATTCTTACATCTGCTCTGCAGTCCTAGATCTATAGTTGCTGCATACGCTTTCTGGCTCATCACAGCCCAGCTGCTGTCTTTCCCAATGTACGTGACTTTTTGAGGGCTGAACCATCAACTCATTGTCCATCTCGGTTTCTTGTCTCCTTTGCTATATTAGGCTGCCAACACAACCCATCTCTTAGTAGGTTCTGTCTCCTTTTTATTACTTCTATTTTCCGTTATTCTGTATTGCTCTTTCTCTGTTATTCTGGAATTCCCATCCTTGAGGATATCCAAAACTTGCCCAGATAAGACCTGAGCAACCTGATCTAAGATGACAGTGGCTCAGACCAGAGACCTTCATGGGTTCCTTCCATCCCAATTATTCTGTGATTGCACGTCTCACTACCCATCGCTACCCAACTTTGCTCTTTATTTTCTTAACTTACTTTCTTTGTATTGAAGTCTTGCTTACTTTTTTCCTTTGCCGCCAACGCCTTTTGTTACTTTGTTGGTACTGAGATGAAGTCATCCTGTTCTCAAATTCCATGTATAGCTCTCCGTCCTTGCTATTTGGAGGCATTTCATTCGCTCAGATCTGCTTTTCTCAGCAAATGATTCACAATCCCCATGAACACTCCTGCTTCTAATTAGAGATTCGGTAACATTTTAAGGCTATTCCCAGATATCACAGTTCTAACACTGCAGTGTCTACTCTTTCACTTTTTATTCCATGTGAGACAAAATGTAGGGAGCTCATGAACAATGATCCCAATCATTGAGGGCAAGAGTCATCAAAACACATATAATTCCTTCCTTAGTGCCTCTTTAATTTCTCATCCTATTTTCTCCCCAAAATAGGGTAGAAAATTCTTAATTCGGAACTTGTAATTTTTGTTGCCTCTACACACTCAGTGCCTTTACGCTGGTGGCTTGCCCAATGATCCTGGTAGCAACGCATATGGAATTTGCTTGCTTGTTGAGCACGCTTTCTTCCTCATTTTGGGGTTCACCAGAGAGACAGTGATCACTCGGTTTAGCTTGTTTCAGGTAATACATTGAAGAGACTTGGTACCAGTACAGTGAAACTCTTGCTTCATGAGGGGGCACTGGCAGAGATTCTGCAACTGAATGTTGCCTTCAGGACTGACTTTCCTCAGTCTCCCCCAAACATCTGTTTCCTACACCTCACCATTTCTCCAGCCTTAAGACAGATCATTGTAAATGCTTAATTTAAAAGACGTAAAAAATCTGCACAGTTGGGGAGCAGAGATTCACAAACACATTTAGCTTTGAAATATTTGGATCAAGAAAACAATCTCTCTTTTGGTAAGGACCCTTTTTTTTTTTTTTAATTTGCCTGTCTTCATTGATCGAGGTTTTAATGCAGTCCCATAAATAACTGCACTGAGAGGCACAACTGGAGGGCAGCTTTGGGCGGCATGAGGGTGAAAATGAGTAACCGAGAATAACTGAAATTCTTGAATCGCCTTTTTTTTTACCAGAGAAAGAGTAGTGTGAAGCTCTCCCCTAAAGGCAATTCTTATGTAAACCAGAGTGGCTTACCATGCTGGCCCCGGCTGCTTTTTTATTAAAACATGTATCTGCAGTTGCAGACATTGGAATCACCCAGAACTCTCCTGAAATTGATGTCGTTAGTACGACGCTTTAAAGGATGCGATCTCAGAACCGTTTGGTCTGATCAAAACCCTATCTACGTCTGAGAAGAGTCTGACTGATTTTTATGAGATTTGATCTATTTCTTATTGTAATAGTAGTTACTTTATTGCTGGAGGAAGATATGCTAAATTGTTCTACATTTATAAGTTAAAGCATGTCTTGAAAACTTCCATCAAAAAAAAAAAAATTCAGTTACAACTTTCTGCTGATTTATCCCGCTTTAATTTCATACAGATCATTCAGCAGTAAACCTGATTTACACCATCAGATTTTTTCCCCCCTGACATTTTCCTAATATCCAAATGATCAAGAAGGCAAACTCTGTAATGGAGCTGGCTGCTTTCACTATCGGATTATCAAGTTGTAGCTTTATACTAAGGGTTCATGTTACAAGCAGCAAGAGAAATAATATTTCTTTTCAACAATATTTAACAGCAGCAGTGGAAAAATCACAAGTGAACACCTTCGTTTTCCTTGCATCAAGAAAATAAAACAGAAATCAGAGCAATAAAGGAGGAGCTCAGCCACATGCTAAGGTAGTTTAAGAAGAATATTTCTGGAGTAGTCAAGTGAAGTTAAATCTTCCCTACTGAAATTAAACAATGAAAACTGTGACTGCAAAACATTTCTGACTTAAATGCATTCCTGAGGATACATCAGCTTTAAGTAAGACTCTCAAGACAAAAATATAATTTCATCTATAAAAAACCTCTTTTTTTAATTTCCAATTATGATGAAAGATGGAGAAAGCAGAAATGTAGGAAAATACAGATTAAAGAAAAATTTCAATATACTTAGGGCTAAAAAAGATCCAACATCTGTTTTCATATTGTTTTTCTGCGTTATTACACATCTCCAAGGTAGGTTTCCTCTGCTTTGCTTTTTTTAATTGTCTTTCTCAAGTCTGTCCTTTTGCTTCTTCATATTCCATTTTTCACTCCTCTGCCTCCGTACCACTCTTTCCTCTCTCTTTTCTTTTCCCTGGCAGATAATCCTATGGTTTGCCCTTATGGCCCAACCTATACAGCGCTGCTGCTACCGGCTCCATCTCGGGGATTGCTGCCGCGTGTGCTCCAAACCCTGCCTGGCCCTGGAAAAGAGATGGAGAGCACAGAACCCAGCCGGCCACCGCTAACAGCCGGCTTCCAAGGCTGCAGCTTTTACACGGCTGGATTTAACTCTGAAGTCCACAGCTGATTTTACAAAAGTGGAGCACGTGCCGAAACGCTACTCGTATTACCTGAATACCAGAGCAAGCGTTATGTGTCTGAACACCTACGGGTTTTACAGAAATCGCAAACGGGTTTTTCTCTCTTGTATCAAACAAACGTAAATGCAGATCGGCAGCTTAATATTAACGCCCGAAGAGCAAGCTCTGCCTAAAGATTTATGACTGAAGGGCTATTACATGGGAAAGATAAATTGATGCAAGCCCTTCCTACAGACTCTGAACACCAATTTGGTCAATAAAGTATTTAAGCCCTCAGTGCTATGTGGGCTGTTGTCAGATTAATTTTTGAAAGTCTTTTGCAGTGCAAAAAGGTCTTTAATTTATTTTCACTCTAAGTATCCCGGCCAGCACCAGCGCAGAAAACTTGCTTTCCAGTTATTTTTTAATATCAAGGCTTTTGTGATCTGGCGGACAAGGCAGAACTTACACCTTTTGCTTCTACGTATATTCACTATGCATTGAGCCCCGAAGCACTGACTCGAGGCAAGTCTGTCCTTCGCATACACTAAATGAATGCGGATCTCACCGTCGGGCTCAGATTTACTCGCGGTAGCGACAGCTGAGTCAGCGTCGAGTGGATCTGGAATTTAAGTTGTTTGGGGTTTAGGGCCAGCGGTGACCTTGCTTGTCTCTGTGCCCAGCCAGGAAAGGGGCTGCAAAAGGTCTGCAGGGCCACGTCTCGGAAACGCTGACGGCAGCGTCTCCTACTGGGTAATGTGACATTCATACAAACCTCAAGAATAGACCCTGACCTTGCTGAAGTTGGGAAGACTTGTGAGGATTGAATGCAAACCCCTAATTTTAGATTTTGCCTTATGGACCTAGCTCCTGGACAACGAGGCTGCCTTCTCCATCCAAGTCAAACACCACTCACTCCTGCTTCAGCCGGGTGCATGGCACACACACGTACACCCACTCAAAAGCAAAACGGCACAGAAATCAAGATGTTTGTACGCCAGAGCAGTATATGCAATGGCTTTAAGTACGCAGCAACTTCCAAGTGGGACACACCGTAATGAAGACAACGCTCATGGTTGTCTCTTCTTCACGAGAGATGTGGTTAAGTAAACAGTTCCAGAAATTATTCACCAGGAGGACTTTGAAAGTGCTATCCTCTCTTATCAGTGCTAACTGCGTATGGTTCGTACTACCAAACCATCACACGGAACATATAAACAGGTATTTGTCAACTAACTTCAGGCATACATGTAGCTGAGTTCCTCATATGGTTAATGGAGAAAGGTAAGTGCTACCAGAGGGCCATTCGGAGCAGAAATCAAATTACTGTCTGCCACAGGTGCTCCAAGGCTTCCAAGCTACCCTTGGTGTACTCCCTTGGTGCTCTCCACAAATGCTTTTGTGCAATGCAACTTCTGTTCTGAATGTAAATCAGCTGCTTCCGCAAGTGTCCAAGAGTATTATTATCCCAAAGCAGCCCATCTGCTCTGCATTCACACCCGGCAGTGTATTAATCTGGAGTCTGAACAAATGACATCTGCGATGTGGCCGTGTGTCACTGATCCAAACCAAGCACAAAGCCGGTTCTGCGGTGGAGCAGCACAGCCACACACGTTCCTTGGGGACGGACATCGCATTTGGCCACGAGCGCATTGCACGGCACAAGAGTACACGCCGTACAGTGAGCGGCACCGCAGGGGACGGCGGCTCTAGTCATCATAGCTGCCTCGGGATACGCTCTGCCGTACGTCAATGGGCTTCACTCTCGGGTATCTCACAATTTGTGGTTTGCTTTTGATTAAATGACAGAAGTTCCTATAGAGTAAATGAAGCACGCTTATAATGAATGCAAATCAGTGGATATATTAAATTCTTTCCCTTCTACTGCATTAGAATTACTTTTTTTTATTTTCTGAGCATGGATTTTAAATCAACCCTTTCAAGAAACTTGAGCAGAAGATGCAGATGTGCAAACACCACCACCTTCCAACCGCCGCATTTACCGTTTGCAGTGTGATCCAATGCTCTTGTTAAAATCCGTTATATCACAGTTGCAGCATATCTATAATCACCCCATCATCAGAAGATGAAGTATGGCCACTTGATGCTCTCTGGAGTTGCCTACTGATCTAAGTGGGTTGAAGCAGTTTTGGAAGCTCATGCTTGTACTCAATGTAGTATCTAGAAGGATAGATGGTGAGACCACAGCAAAGCAGAGACGATTGTAGTCATCGTTTTGCTGTGGTGCATGTGTGTGTGTTTATTTAATAATTCCAGGGGTTATTGACTTCAGCACCCTGCAGTCCCTGACCCAATATGCCACTCCACTGGATAGAAAAGCCACATGCTCAGGCACAGGCTGGCTCGCAGATCCTGTTAGTAGTGAGCAGAACTGCTTTGCAAGTCCCATCTGCTGGGAGGTCAAGACTTCATTATCAGACCAGTAAATGAGAGATTAAAATGGACTCTGGCCAACTCAGCACATCTGCCATGGAGGAACATCAACCACTGGTGCTTTCAGGGGAGATGGGTTATGAAATGAAGTTTCTCCTGAGATATAAAGGTATGAAAGCCACAAAAAAGCGTCAGCTGCCTCTCACTGGGACAAATCTTATTCCTGATCCACCATCCCCACAAACATCCTCGGATTTATTATAGCTCTGTATGCTCACTGAGGTGACTGTGCGCCCACGTCAATCCTGTTAAAAAGTAGAGACATAACTAAATCAACACAAAACTTTGAGGCATGTACCTGCTCACTTGATGATCAGACCCAAACTGTAAGTTTTTGACAAATTCTTCAGTGTGGCCCATGAACAAGCGAGTACAAGAGATGTGAGTTAGAGCTGTATTAAATTAAAAAAAAATTGGAGTAACATCCCAAAAGAGTGTAATTTCCAACATGAACCCAAATCATCTTGTAAACAGAAACCAACATGTATCCACTAAGGTGTAGGCCAAGTACATGCGTGCTGGTGAGCATCTGGTGCTGCAAATGGTGGTTCTAGGAATTTATTATTCTCATTTTCTTCAATAACATTAAGAACTGAACTGTAGTTTTATTAGGGAACCAAGGCTGACTGTAAGACACTTGTTTCCTTAACCATGACCTATTTACAGAGAGAAGGAAGGCGTATTTCATATTTTTCTTTCCAGGTGTTTGAATGCACCAGTAAAATAACAGTTAACGTTCCCAATAAATGTATGACTCAAAAGAACCCCTAAAAAACCATGTCCTCATGCCAGTACTGAAGAATAACTGAGGTTGGGTGAGTTAAAGCCCAGTATAATTAATTTGCTATCTTTTTGCATAATGACACTATGCCTTGAGAAAGACCATGATAACAGCCAAATACAATAGATACTCTGTTCTTTGTCAGGAAAAAAATACTATCATTTTTTAACAGGAAGAAGAATTCAGTAACGATACAAAATTCTCGTATCTGTAACTAGAACAAGAGGAACGGTAGAGTTCAACCTCTCCAGGAATATTTTTTTCCTTTTAACTCCAATCATGACCAGTTTCGTAGGCTTAGGTACATCCCTGTAGTTAATGCCCGACTCCACTAGGTGTCATCTACCACTCTGTTTCTACAGGGAACAGGAAAACGCTGGCTCAAGATGTCTCGCGTTAATATTTCTGTATATTAGTCACTCCTTGTGTTAAGTTCTCAGGATGTATCTGTAAATTCCCCTTCTATATATTACTCATGCACATATCTTAATTACAATCACGGTTGCTACTCTTAATTAAGCTTATTTTGCAAGAAAATGTACCTTCTTGAAGGTACGGAAAGCTGTCACGTTCTCAGAAAAAAACATATCCAAACTAACTCCAAAGGAAAACACAACCTGTTCCATGCCTTTTTATACGACATCCCTTATGCCTGAACAGCGCTATTTCTGGATGAACACACCATTGCTGAGACACAGCTAGAAATTATTTCAGTCTTGTAATAATGCTACCCTGGATGGTGCTGAGAGCTTATAATTCAATGCATATTTCTGCATGTACTGACAGCCTCATCAAATCCGCGTTGCTGAGAGGCTGATATTCATCGGATGCGTAGCTGGTGCAAGGTAGCTAGTGCAAAAACCACACTAGTCCAGACTCGCTAAACTATTTAACCTTTAGCGTTCTGACTTTCTACATATTAAGACAATCTTTACAACCCCCCCCATATAATTTGCATCTACCTCTGGTCATTATTAATGCAAATAAAATCTTGAGGCGAGATTTGAAACCTGCGAACAGCAAGATAAATACAGTTTTCAGATGTCTGATGGAGTTCACGCATCGGCCAGTATAGAAAGGTGTCGTTACTGCTGCGTGAGGCATTGATACTGAAACATGATAAAAAATTCTATCCTCCTGTTCGAGACCTATAAACCCTAAAATAGGTGCTGAAAGAAAATTGCTATCAGAGCACTCAGAAGCAGGGGCTGTCTATGCAAGGAATGGGGCCCCAAGGAACTCGCTGTGTTTAAAGAGCAAATAAAACCAGATGGATATAATATGATGAACAGCCAATACCTCTAGAAGAAAGGAGCAGCAAAGACCGATTTGAGCAATTCTGGCCCAAGGACAACTAGATGATAATCAATTAATTTAGGTTCATTCAGAAAAGATAAATAACCGTTAAGACGTTAAGGTTTCGGAAATGAGTTCCCAGTTGGGAGCAGTAGCTGGCCAACTATTTTTAAGGTGGACATTTCTCAGTTTATCAAAGTTACATGATACGATTCCTGTTGGAAGAGGTTAGGGAAAAAAATAAAAATCAACGGATCAATGTTTTTCTGAAGCAACTGAGCTAATATTAACTTTTTATTCACATTGTTGACACAAGCCATGGAAATAAATGCATAGCATAAATTTAATTTGATTTTACTTTTATTATGTTCAAACATTTACTATCTCAAAACATTTCATGTCTTTTCTCCCTCAATGAAACAACACACTATAATGTAGTAATCATTTATCTGTGATAAGGAACCATATGGTACTAGTCAAGAATAATTTTCATTCCTTCTTATTGTATTATTTGTTAGGAACTGATGTGTGAGCAGCTACCCGTGGGGTTCTAATACATTTTAATAAATTTCTTTATATTTGTATATACAGCACTATTATAACTTATATTTAAATATACTATGTTACTAACTAGATATCATAGCAATATTGTAACATGTTTATAACCCTAAGCCCATAGGCTATGGTTTTAAAATGTTGATTTTAAGTACTGCAAAACTAATAGTTACCTTTTTTGCACAGAGTTCATGCCATCGGACACTGCATTTGCAGGATTTAAAAGTCAATATAAGCGTTTTGTCATTAATTTACTCCTGTAACTTACATATTGCCTTAATGCTTGGCACATACTGTATGATTAAACTAGGAGGTATCTTGATTTGTGCTTTACACGGGTGGTAGGCACTTAAAAAGAGAAAAGAAAAAAAAAGGCAATAAAATCCAAAATTAAAAAAGTATTACGGGCAAAATGCAAACATGAAATCGTCAGGCTGAAATGTGAGTATTGTTAAATATTCTACAAAATTAAGCAGAATTTTCCCTGCCACTGGATGCGATGGACGAGTCGTGTCAATGGGGAACAGCGTAACTCCAAATACTGTCACATCAGGAGCTTCAACGCGTACGCTCCCACCAGACAGCGTTCGTGCAGGCAGGAGAAGGCACGACTCACCTCCGCTGCCGTCGCACGAGCGCGTCTGCTGTCACAGTCTTGCATCAGAACCATTTATTACGACCACATAATCTGCAGCTATGTTTTTCCGTGATGTTTCATAAAAGAGCCAAACTGGAAACTTTTCCAAAGTTTCCAACTTCAAGGTCACTTTTGGGAATCATGTTTAGCAAACTAACTCAAAGCAACAGAGAGAAAAATAAAAAAAAAAAAAAAAGAAGAAAAAAGCTACCTCTGTACAGATTTCATTTCTTATTTTTTGTAACTTCATCCAGGTAATCAGACAATGTTTAACTCAATGGAAATGTTTCCTTTATTATTAACAAAGATGGTGCTGCCTGGGTCACTTCCTATACGGGTCTCTATTGTATCTCTTTTATAGTTACTCTTTACCTTTTTCTAGCAATAACTTCCTTCATTTCAGTCTTTGTATTAAGAATGCCCATAAAATATTGGGTGTTGAACAAATAATGCCGTATCACACCATATATTTGTACTTCAAATTTCATATGCTAAATTTGCAAATGAGTTTTCAAATGGCTTCTCTCAACAGTCCCTTAGTGAAAAGCTTTATATGGCCCACGGATACCTAAGCATCTGAATCAGCTTAAATTCCCAGCATTATGGAAAGCTTTTCCCCCTCACCTCCCATGTACAATTATCTGTATTATTTCCACATACGTAGTGCTTTACAAAAGATGCAGCAGTTGGGCTGTTGAAAGCACTTGCCGTTGAACAAAGTAACACTGTTACCCCTGATTTGGTAGGAACAGCTAGGTCAGTCCTAAAAGCCACATTTTTTCTCACTGTATTGGGTTTGCGTGGCAAGGTTTTGTAGCGGGGGGCTACAGGGGCGGCTTCTGTGAGAAGCTGCCAGAAGCTTCCCCATGTCCGACAGGGCCAATGCAGCCGGCTCCAGGACGGACCCGCCGCTGGCCAAGGCTGAGCCCATCAGCGATGGTGGCAGCGCCTCGGGGGTAACAGAGGTGAGAAGGGGAAAAAAAACTGCTGGGGGATTATAGCGGCAGAGAGAGGAGTGAGATGTGAGAGCAACAGCTCTGCAGACCCAAGGTCAGTGGAGAAGGAGGGCAGGGGTGCTCCAGGAGCTGGAGCAGAGATTCCTCAGCAGCCCGTGGTGCAGCCCATGGTGAGGCCGGCTGTGCCCCTGCCCCCATGGAGGCCCACAGGGGAGCAGATACCCACCTGCAGCCCGTGGAGGACCCCACACCGGAGCAGGGGGATGCCCAAAGGAGGCTGTGACCCCGTGGGAAGCCCGCGCTGGAGCAGGCTGGCAGGACCTGTGGCCCCGTGGAGAGAGGAGCCCAGGCTGGAGCAGGTTTGCTGGCAGGACTTGTGACCCCGCGGGGACCCACGCTGGAGCCGTCTGTTCCTCAGGGACTGCGCCCCGTGGGGGGACCCACGCTGGAGCAGTTCATGAAGAACTGCAGCCCGTGGGAAGGACTCACGTTGGAGAAGTCCATGGAGGACTGTCTCCCGTGGGAGGGACCCCACGCTGGGGCAGGGGCAGAGTGTGAGGAGTCCTTGCCCTGAGAAAGAAGGAGCGGCAGAGACGACGTGTGATGAACTGACCGCAGCCCCATTCCCCGTCCCCCTGCACTGCTCAGGGGGAGGAGGGAGAGAAATCGGGAGTGAAGTTGAGCCGGGAAGAAGGGGGGGGGGGGGAAGGTGTTTTAAGTTTTGTATTTATTTCTCATTATCCTACTCTGATTTAATTGGCAATGAATTAATTTCCTCAAGTCGAGTCTGGTTTGCCTGTGACCGTAACTGCTGAGTGATCTCCCGTCCTTATCTTGACCCACGAGCCTTTCGTTGTATTTTCTCTCCCCTGCCCAGCTGAGGAGGGCAGTGACAGAGCGGCTTTGGTGGGCACCGGGCGTCCAGCCAGGGTCAACCCCCCACACTCACAACAGCCCTGCACAAACCCCTCAGGATGGGGAACCCACATCCCAATTAACAGCTGGTCTTGTACTGTTCCCCCTTTTCCCACTCAATCAACTCACTATTAGCATTAACCAGAAACATCCCAAATTACTAAATATCTTGCCATTTCCCAGGCAAAATGCACAAGATGTAAGTGCTTCCCTCTGATCTTCAAGAGATATTTGGAAATTTGAGGTGTGAAGACCACGGACAGTCTCCAAAAAGGCTGCAAGAGCACACAGGAATCTGTAACAAATTCGAGCAAACTAGTAAAAATTCGGATTATGTGATAAATCCAATGGTTCCAGATGAAAGTATAAGGAAAGATTTATTCTTGTTGCAGCTTGGCTTTTCAAGCCCTGCCCTTCAAGTACAGAAGTATTCACAGCATTTCCGCGACTGAGACCATGTATTTTTGGTATTAAGTTGTACATCCAGAAAAAGCAAGTCTAGCACTAAATACTATGAATTGGTTGTAAAATGGAAGAGAAAGTGCAACTTGAAAAATAGTTTTAATGAAAAAACGCTTCCACAAACCTTCATGCCAACCAGATCCTATGATATTTTAACAAGCAACACCGAGGCCACAAACTGGGTGACGGGTTTTTCTAACATGGAGCATAAAAGACGGAGCTTTACCAGAACAGAATATTGTATCAGGGTGAGACATTAATCTTGCATGGTGAAGACCTGCTTGTGGTTGATTTTCCAGACACATTGTACACTGTCTACCAATGTAATTATCAAGGTGTAAGAATTATTTATGCCCCCTTCCTCTTTGAACCCAAATCCTTTGTTGATAAGGGAGAGACTAGAGCAGACACCTCGAGCAACAGGCTAGCAAACAGAGAAAAAGAAGAGTGATAGTTATTTTTGTAATTAAAAAATGCATGTCTTTAAAAGGTTAAACCCCAGGTGTGGGGGGGTTTACAGGGGGACTCTAAGGGAGCTTCTGATTTCTCACTGACACTTTCCATATCCAATGGCAGGGGCAAAATTGCAAAATTTCTGCCTTGCACTGAAGAGACCGCTCTGTCAGCATTGTGACCATCCTCCTCAAAGTCCTGCCAGCTTTAGTCGTATAAATACTTCAAACAGTCCTTACTCACAGGGCTTAGTCGGTATAGCAATAGCTAGACAACGGCAGATTGGGTCCAGGAAAGGTCACAAGTTGCACAAAGAGATTCTAGACCTCCGCGCTCCCACTCACATGAAACGCTCATTTTATCTTTCTACATAAATACACGGCACCGTTTGCAAAGTTTCTGAATTATTTCATTTTCTTGGGAGAGAGACTGTAATCGGGTGGGCTGTGCAAGCTCATTCGTCCTTCTGCTAGTTCAGTCAGGGACATTCATCTTTCCACAAAGAGCCCGAAATGTTCCCATCTGTGCCATATGTTTGTTGTCTCATTTTAACTGACCTATCAGACCATAAAGAGCGGAACGAGGCCTTCACATCTCTTAATTGGTGTCATTAGGAGTCCTTCCTCATTTGCTATGAAAAGGACTAACATCTCCTAGAGAAGAACTGAAAGCTTTATGTGCGACCTCTCAGATTTGAAGTCAGGGGCGACGTTGATTAAATATAATTCTTAATTAAAAGACACGAAGTAGCTGGGACTGGCTTTTTGAGTATACAGACATTTCTTATTAAAGTTCAAGCAAATAAATAAAGTTCCTATTGTGGGTTTCTTTATCTTGCATTATTCCCCTCTCAGTGTAGGCTGCCGGCTCGCTGTGAAGGAGAGCAGCAGAATTATATTCACGTGACTCTGAAGTTTCACCTACATCTCCTGAATAAAATACACTATTTCCAATATGCCCGCCGCCAGAAAACACGTGTCAGCGGAACACTTTGAAACTTCAATTAACAAATGACCTGTAGGCAATGTAGCCTCGCCGCGGTCTGCGAACACACATAAAGCAGCGCATTAAACCACCGTCACATTAAACAGCTTCACAGAGCACTGAACACCCGAAGACACCCTGTTCTCTTCTACCTTCACAAAAGACTTTGTTCCTTTACCAGGACTGCACAATACAAACTGTTCTTAGCAAGATACTCTGATAGCAAAACGCGGTGCTGGCGCAACGGACGCACGACACGGAAGGACATTAATAAAGCCGTGATCCAATCCCTTGAGAAATCCGTCGCTATCTATGTATTTAACAAGGATGTTGTACGGCGCGAATATCCAGTAATAAGGTCAGCGCTACTTGCCTGGCCTTATTAAGAAGACAAACGCACGCTGGCTGAATCGAGGCGGTTCAAAGGAGCCAGGAGGACCGTGGGAGGGCTGAAAGGCGGCTGAAGCCCCGATTGCTACGGCCAGAGCCTGACGGCCGCACGGACACGGCAAAGCGGTGGCCAAGCTGTGCCAATGAAGGGGATACAAGAGCAAAGAACAGACTTCGAGATATTTGATGGCAGCACTGAAAAGGCCTAAATATAAGAAAAATTGCCTACCGCCACACACATTTTAAACAATTTTGGCTTAGACTTGCTTTACCAATTTTAGCATTTACACCGGGAACAAAACAGCAACTAGAAAATCCTGTAATGTATTCAAGTACCTGATTAAATTATACCATGTAACGACTCTGTTGGACTTTCCGGGGCTGATATCAGTTAATCAGGCAGTTTATGGAGCTCTTTCATAGAAACATATCGTAGCTCAACAACTATTCAGTAATTCTCATTCCATAGGTGATGGGATCTGTCTCTAATGCCTTTCAGAAGCATATGAGGAGCCTGCTTCCTGACTATCTTACTAATTTCCTAATTTAAAATGAGCAACAGCATCATTTTTGGCAACGTTTGGGAAAGGAAAGCTTTCTCTTGACTGTTAATGATGCAAATAATAAAAACAATCTAGGGTTTAATTTGCCCTCCGCACGAAACTCTTGCAGTCACAGAAATTGTATTCACTTGGTTAACAGCAGATTTTCACTCCCAGTTAATAAATAAAAGCACTCGCATAATATAATCAATGAAATAAACAAGTTGTAGCACTTCTGTATCTCTTTTCATCCAGGGCTATATTTTAACAGCTCTCCAAATACGACTGCCAGATGTTCCTTGCTAAGGTTTTTTTTTCTGTTTCAATAATCATCTGATGGACCACAGACACAGTGAAATCCTATATGAACGCGATTTCTGTTCTATCTGGTCTTGTAAACTTTCTTACCCCTTCACTGCCCCAGAAACTTCCCAGGAATCGATGGCAGCCGAGTCCCAGGTCAGCTAGCTCCCTTCAGCATCCAGGTCCTACGCTCTGAAATGTCGGAGAGTAAAGGAACACGAGGGGTCACCTAGTCCGGGGGCTGCTGCTGCAGAAAGACTAGAAATAGAGGAGATCTCAAAAATGCCAGGTTTATGTGGTTCACACCTTGTTTTCTAATAGGCACCTTCAGTGGATTCATTATCCCTTATCAGAGGTATTTAAGATAATAACCGAACAGAGCAGTCCTTTCCATTGACCAGGGGGAGTTAGCCATCGTCACAGGGAAGATGCCTGAATTTACACGGTTGAGGCCAGCTGGAGTAGCTGCCATGCATTACAGAAAATTTAACATCAAGATACACTAGGAGAAAAAAAACCCAAGTAATTAATTTTAAAATACTTTTTCAGATTCACTGATTAAAAATGCTTTGATATAGAAGGATCCATTATTACACCAGCAGCAATCAGTAACTAAGAAAAAATTACTAGTCTTATCCCCAGTCATAACAGCTGCCGATCATGTTTTCAGTGTCTCTTACGTAGGGTAACTGCACTCAGGGACTGCTCGCTGCCTCAAGTTGCAGTCCTGCTCTTATTCATATCAATGGAACATGATTCGGAAAAAAACCCAATTCTACACCAAAATGTAATCCCTCAAGAAGAGAGAAAGCAATAACTCTGTAACAGTTTTCTTGGATTTGTCCTAATGACACTTGGTAACTAATCCCTGGAGGGAGGCAGGTTAACGCTAACAAGGTTATACATCCGCATACAGACAAAAAAAAGGCTCCACTGAATAGGTCTAAGTAGAATTGAGGCACTGATAACCCAACTGCTTTCCCTGACATTTTCTAATCCTGGGTGGAATATTTTGGATATTTATTTGGACAGATTGACTCAAAAGCAAAAGCCTGCATACGAATAGACTCATCCCAGTTATCTTGCAAACTTCAGATGAAATGCAAATAGTGTGTCCTTCTGATCCAGTTTTGTCTTCAGTTTTACCCCTCTCTGTAGGAGGAAAAGACTCTGACTACCTGTGATGGCTGATAGAGATCTATTTACAAGACTCAATATTGGCTATTGGAGCTAAACAAAATCGGAATACCAATAAACTTTAAGCAAGAATAATATACCCAGAGCAAAACTGATCAAGGCTCAGCAAAATCTTAAGATCAAGGCTGCATGGGAAGGGTCCGTATCAACTAATCTGAGCTAGCTGAAGCACAAGGCTAGTCTAAACCAGAGTACAGGCTGTGGGGATAGACAAGACCCCCAACGGGCAGCTCGATTTATTACGCTTTAAGTAACTGAACACGTGGGATGAATCCTTCTTTTTTCCATTTACTTAAGAAAGCTGAGACTAGATGACTATTTTTTGAGAGATGAGTTAGGTGAGTTACATTATTCATCACCTTTCAAAGAAGCACAGGCTTAATCATTAGACCTAATGCAGGTGGCAATTTATGGTATGTTATGCCAAAGGTCAGATTACACATAATCAGAATGGCCCTTTTGACTTTAAAATCTGTAATGGTTATAGATTAGGAACAGCTCCCTCGAAGGCAACGCAGTTACAGGGATGGGGAATTGATGTGAGATGAAAGTCATTCATGACGACTCTGTTATATTTCTTTTTAATAATGGATGTCCATAAAGAACAGCTCAGTTCATTTTTAAATGACTGAACTTTTTGAAGCGATCTGCTAATGGCTCCTATGACATTGACGAAAGCTGAACAACATTTATCAGGTACATAAAGCTGAGAACATGGTCTGTACCTTGCATCAGAGAAATTTATCCTAAGCTGTCCCATACTTGCTGACATCTTTAAAAAAATGGCTTTTTTACCAAATAAATATTAATACTATCTCAAGAGACAGATGATATAAAATTCTTCCATTTCCCAACAAACCAATATATTTTATCTGTATAGAATATTGTTTTTTGACTTGTGTCTGGAAATAATGCAAACAAGCACTTTAATAAACATAATAACTCAGCTGAGTGTGTGGGGGGAAAGCTGAATAACCTCAGATTTACATCCTTTTTAAATAAAGATTGTCTGACAATGTTGTAATATTTTACTCCATTCAGTTTGGATGTTTTCACTGGGATTTGCCAGATGTGTGCACCTAAATAAGTAGGAATGAGACATAACTGTGTACGGGACTGGAATTTACTGGTAAAATAGATACATCGCAATAGAATCAGAGAGCATATTTTTCTTAAAACTTGTACTATAAATCCTTCACATTTTGGCATCTTCATGATTCGTATTTAAATATGATTATTTCCCCCAGTCAGAACAATAAAACAGAGTCTCTCTCTCTTTTTTTTTTTTTTTTTTCCTTAATGGCAGGAGTTCTCCATTGACAAAATAGAATGATGTACTTTAGTTATATACTGCCATTTTTATTAATACACTGGCATAACAGAAACACAACAATAAAACAGAAGAAAAATGATTATTTAGCATGGCTATGAAGGGTGGAGATGTTCAGTGGATAGCTGCAGCCAGATCTAATAGCTACAATTCTCTCTGAAGTATTGTTAATATAATTTCATTTCTCAGTAATTTTTATCTGAAGACTATTAAGAAATTACTATAAAAACAATTTAGACTCTCTAAAGAACTTCGAAACTTAGAATTGAACTGGACCACTAGGCAGCCTGCAACAGTTGCCTCAGGGATTATAAAACACTTGAAACCCCTTACAATTAAGTTAAAGCTTAAATTCTGAGAGCAAAGTTGCCTGACAGCAGGAGGAGAACATCTTAAACCACCTGGTTGTCATCATCCTGGCTCCCTTTAACCATATGGATTACATGGAACAAGGTGGTTCCAAAAGCAGACCAGACAACTCAGTCCGAAAAAAGAGAACAACTTCTTACTGACCCCAAATCTGGTGACTTGAACATCCTTAAGAAGAAGAACTCAGTGCCAGTAGGAGTATCCTTTCTGTAACACATCTCTAGGTGAGATTCTCCAATAGCTCAGAGCAAGCCAAAAAGAGTCAGAGAAATGATGAAATCAAGAAGGAAGAGGAGTAAAGTCTTAATGATCACAAAAAGCCTTGGATTATGAGATGAATATGGTATAAACACACTCCAAATCGTAGGTGTACCAAAAGGTTGTATCTTCAAGATAAATGTTCTCTGGAAATAAGTCTAGGAAAATGGGTAAATAAAGTACTTCTTTATACTTCTTTATATACTTCTCATAAATTTTTATATATTTGATTAATTTACTCAGATTTAGGTCCTGTTTCTGTTCCATTTCCTATCAAAATTTTCTTACTCAATTGTACAATAAGTTTTTTTAGTCTGTTCATCTCTCCATGTTTATCAAGTTAGAGATTTTAAGATCCATCTACTGCATACAAGCGCATCACCAGGCAAAGGTAGATGAGCAAGGTATAATTAAGCTTTTAAGGCAGCTGAACAGTACCATCACATCAGTAGGACTTTGTGATTGATTCCTCAACAAAAGCTCTACAAGAACCTATTTCGTACAAGGGAAAATTCCCTCACAGATTTGTATCCTGTTAAAAGATCAAAGATGTCAATCTTCCCAATGAGAGGAAGCAGAATCCCATAGGGATCCGCTTTGAGTCATGGCTCATCTTTATGTCCATAATTGATCTAGAGCTGGTAAGGTAGTGAAATCTGCTTATGATACCAAAATACTCAGCACAGTTAAAACTAATTGACAGTGTGAAAGGTTGCAAGGACCTTAGAAACAAAATACAGCTGAAATTCAGTATTAAAGTACTTTCAGCACCCCAACAATATATTACAACTGTATTTCCTACTTTAGCAATTCACTCAGGAAGGAATCTTGTGTCAGTTGAGGTTGTTCTCTAAAAGCAGAGCTATAATGTTCTTGGATGACCAAGAACACAAAGAGAAGGAACTATTTTGAAAGGGTTAGAGAACACCACAGAGACCATCGCCATGAAACCATAGAGATGTGGGGTGTGCCTGTGCCTGCAACACCACAGGTTGAACCAAGAACAGAAAATACAGACGAGAGTAATAAAGGTATAAAAATTCTTTCATTCAAAATGAGCTTTGCGAAGAAAGGAGAAAAAAAAGGCAGACCTATGCATTTATAAACTTAATGGAAAAGGTGAATAGAAGGTAATTATTCATTGTTCTCATTATACAAGACCTTGGGGACAAGCGCACGGAATGATTGACAGAAGAAAATAAATACTTCCTCACATACAAACATTTGGTCATAGATATCTTGGAGCCAATATAAGAGGACTCAAAAAGCAGTAAAATAATTCAAGAATTATTACTCAAGATGTCCCAGCTGCAAATTTATCTCAAAATTCCTTGAATCCAAAAGAGAAGGATCACTCAGCACTTGTCCCGCTTTATTTTTTACTTAAGCAGATGTTAACAGCTACTCTCAGAAACAGGTTAAGCCTCGAGATCTTTGATCTCTCTACCTCTGCAGATACAACCACGTTCTTACTTTGTTGCAAACACCCTAACTCTCTTCACTCTGACATTCCTGAGTCCCCAACATGTCCCAACACCTCAAATTGCTCTCCACAAAGAACCCATCACTCCATGCTGTCCCCAAAGCCTCTGTCATTCATAACATCTCTTCCCACCAACCTTCCCAACCTGTGACAGAGCCCATCCATCCCAAACCGTTCCATACAACCCGATCTCTTCCCACGCTCCTGCCTCACGTCCCTTAACCCAGAGAGCCCGTCCCAGCTGTTACAGCTCCTCCTACTCTCTTTGATGAGGCCCCAAACTGCACCGAGATCCACCACTGTTGGCTCCTCTCTGAAGCCGAGTCCTACAAGTTTCACTGTCCCCGGAGACGTAAAGGCCTCGCACTTGCTCTCACAAAGATCAAAACCCAACAAAAACCCTCAGGCAGAAAGCTGTTATCAAAAAATGACATGACTTTGGAAGCCGAAAAGGAGGACATAACGGAGAAAAACAGGTATAGCTTGTTTCCAGGCAGAATAGGTTACGGTGATTAATTTTCAGAACATTTGCTTCTCTTTTCAGTACTCTGTTTGGGGGGAAAAAAACATCCTGCGTCATTTACTAACACAAAATGCTCTTCTGAAGTGTGAATGCTTAGTATCTTTAACAATCAGGCAATTTATTCAAATGTCTAAAAATGGATATAATAGAAATGATTTCCTTTCTGTCAGCTTCAAAAAAAAAAAAAATTACACTGAGATTCAATGGTTCTGTACGGTTGTATCTATCTTAGAAAGGCTTAAAAAAACCCGAGAACTCCACAACCAGGCCTGTAGATGGGTTAGACTTTGTGTTAGAAATGCTTCTTTTCCAGAAGGCATAAATAATTGCTGGGAGAGTGATCCCAAGTCTCATCCAAAGTCAGTAGGCAGACTCGGACTGACATCATCATACCTGGATCAAGCCCAAGGTTTGTATTATAGCTTAATGTATTTTATACTTGCACTGTAATGAATTCCAACAAAAATAAAGTTTTAAAATGTTAAAGGGGAAAGAATAGGTTACAACTGCTAAATCCAGGGAAATTTTTGAAATGGATGTGCTTCCTACACGCAGAGCATCAATTCTGCTCTTCTATTCCTGTCTACAACAACATAAAGGCCCGTAGGTGTAAAAATCTTCTCATAATGCTGTCTCCTTTTCAATACATACAAGACAAAATGCACTCCCATAAACATATTTCCCTCCAGAAACTGCTAGTTCAGTACAATTTCATCTCCTCGTCCTCCTCCTTATTTAACTCCCGTATCCCCTTTCTCTAGCTCTCAACATTTAAGAGCTTTATACCACTGCTGATCCCTGTTGATTAAATTTGCAGGGCTGTTTATTTCTTGCAGTGATTTGAGAAATAATCTATCAATGGAGCTCTCAGCTTCTCAACAGAATATACTTGGGAACATGCGCTCTTTTCTTTAGGGGATAAATCAGTTTTCAGATTGCCACTGCTTACTGGGGCTGAGAAGCAACCAAATCAACGGTACTGAAGTCCTTGGAGGAAGTTTCTTACTGCAGGGTAAGAAAAATAGTTTGATAAAAGTAGTGGAAACCTTTACCTACAAAGACAAACTCTCACCAGATTAAAAAACTAATCCAAAATGAAGTATGTTCCGCTAGGGATTATTACTGATTTCATACTTTCAAAACATGCCAGGGAAGAACTGTGAGCGCATTTACAATACTTGATTAAAACTATAGAGATGTTTATGATAGAAAACATGGGATTTTTTTCATCAAAGAAGAAACAGCGGTGAAATCTCATTCCCTCACAAATGTCGGGTCAGCTAGGATCATGAATCTTGAATCTCACAGCGCGTCAGATGCAGCTGCTGGAATGCGACGTGGGACGTGGTTCGTGATCCAGTGCTGGACATCATGAATTTCAGAGTGGAATGTTGTCTGGAGAGATGAAAGACGGCAGGAATAAAAGATTAAGGGCAAGAGGGTGTGAACTCATCAATATTTGTACTTCTAGAGGACGTGAACCTTGGCCACATGTTCCTGCAGCATCACTGTATGGTCCTGAATGGAAACAGCACTTTTTTTTTCCTCTGCTCAGTGAAAATGGTGTAATTATATAAAACTGCACAGCTACCAAGAATTTAATTTTGTGCTTTAACAATACAAAAATCAGGCACCAGTGCAGCTTCTTTAAATGAGACTCGCTTCATTTCCCTGTCTCCTAGACAGAACGCTCCCTCCTTCCAGAATAAAACACGCAGAAAACTACAATAGCCCCAGGGAATCCCCTCGACGATGGATCCCCTCCAGAACATGGACTCATGGAAGAGACACGTCGGGAGGCTCCAGAGAGTAGCCTGAAGGAAACCCAAGGCATGTGCCTGTCCCCAACCACCCACTCCCCTTTCCTCAAATTTAAACAGAATAAATTTTCAGCTTACTCTAAGTCTACTGATTCCTCCTAGGCTTAATATTATGTTTCTTCAGACGTAGGTTAAACATTTTTCCGCCGGTGAGCTAATGCACACCTGCAGACCGCAGCGGGATCTGTATCTTCGCTGGTAAACGCAGCAAACTGAGCCCCGTGGAAAGACTTCGGTGGGTAACAGCATTCGGAGAGCAACTCCGAACTCGATCAACAACGTCAGCACGCCAAATATGCCACATTTAACTGCTAGGCACAGAAGCAGAAATATTTCAGTGGAACAGCATTTGTAAATAAGGATTTAAACATTACAATATGGGCTTGTTTTGGAGGGGGGGCTATTGTTTTGATTTTTCACTTGACCAAAGCGATTATATTCTAAGTGGGAAAAATTCACTGAAAAATGACCGATGGTATTACTGAACAAATCAAATAAGGGCAGCATACTTTAATGTCAATATTGCACTGTATTTTAATTCTGGTGTCTCAATAAAATCATCTGAAATGCTGATCCCTCCTCCAATAATTTATCTTGCAGAATTTTTTTGCAATGAATATTAATGCCCTTTGCTGATCTGATGTCACTGATAGCAGTATTTATTGCCGTTTTGATTAGCTCTGCTATTGTAATTCACAGAAAACAAGGCACAGCACAAATAAGAAATGCTGTAAATTGCTATAGAAAGCAGAAGCAATCAGGTTCCTATCAAGGCGTGCATTTTAGGCCCAGTTCTAACAAAGCACCTCATTGTGCCCATAGACTAAGCCCATCTATAGGTTTTAAGTAGGTACAGAATTTTACATGTTTTATCACGTCAAACCCAAGCTTCCAGGTATGTGAATAGAAGAAAGAGTGGTCATTATTAAAATGGCCTTTGTGCTACAGTCACCACTGGGTTGCATGGGGGATGTGCAACCCCGCCTGGAGCACTGCATCCAGCTCTGGAGCTCTCAGCACGGGAAAGACATGGACCTGCTGGAGCGGGGCCAGAGGAGGCCACGGAGATGGTCAGAGGGCTGGAGCACCTCTGCTATGGAGACAGGCTGAGAGAGCTGGGGTTGTTCAGCCTGGAGAAGAGAAGGCTCCAGGGAGACCTTCCAGCAGCCTTTCAACACTTAAAGGGGGGTTCTAAGAAAGATAAGGACAGACTTTTAGCAGGGCCTGTTGCGATAGGACAAGGGGTGATGGTTTTAAACTAAAAGAGGGGAGATATAGGCTAGACATAAGGAGGAGGCTTTTCACAGTAAGCGTGGTGAAGCACTGGCACAGGTTGCCCAGAGAGGTGGGAGATGCCCCATCCCTGGAAACATTCCAGGTGAGGCTGGACGGGGCTCTGGGCAACCTGATCTAGTTGAGGATGTCCCTGGTCATGGCAGGGGGTTGGACTAGATGGCCTTGAAAGGTCCCTTCCAACCCAAACTATTCTATGATTCTATATCAAAGTATTTCCCTCTAAGTTATTTGGAGCAGTCAAGGCTTATGATATCTCTGGAGGACTGTTCATGTCATTCCAGTGGCCAAAGTACACCCACTCCTTGAGAGAAGTCTGAATAATAGATATCTGAGAGTACAGTAGCAATGTAAACTGATAAATCTCCTGTCAAATCTAACAGAAAAGAAATCCAAACCTTAAAGGTTTTGGCAGAGCACCTGATTCTATTAAATTAAAAAAAAATTATCATGAATAACACATACTGAAGCTTCAAGCTTTTTAAATAGAGTGAGTTTATGGTGTGTTTAAACCTTTTCGAAGACTGGCATTTGTCCCAAGCTGTGTCAATGGAGCACTGGAAGCAATGTTAAAAGCAGTGCTACTGCTTCTCCACCCACGTGGAGGTTAGGAGGTTTTTCAGACAGTCGTGCCTGCCTCAGATGCCAAACCCATTTGGTTTTTCCGTCAGCGGAGCTTAGCGTGATGCTTTAATTATTCCTAGGTGGCGGCATAAAAATATAGAGGTGCTTAACTTAGTGACAGAATTATAGTGCAAGTTACGTAAAATTTATTCCCTTTTTAAAATACATGAGTGCAAATTATCAAGTAATTCTATGGATGATTAAATTCTGTGTATTTATTTACTTATTTACTTACGGGCAGAAAAGAGAGGTGACTGGTAAACGTCTAAATTTATAAAAACAAAAATTATCCTGACATTATTGCCATGTAAACATTGAACAAGAAGTTCTACAGAAGTTTAAAGGAAGATCACTCACAAACCCAGGCTCTTTCCACGTGTAACATCGGCAATATTTGGCACACTGATTTCTGGAAAATGTAACTTAGTGTTTGAGAGATTTCACTTAAACAAAACTCTGTTATAAAGAGCTTGGTTTGTAATGCAGCAGGCATAAATTGTAGGGAAGAAAAGACCAGAAGCCAATATGTGAGGCTGATTAAACATTTTACAGAAGTCAGTTTTAGATCATAATAGAGAATATGCAAGCAAATTTCCATTGCAAATGTCATTTATCTATAAATATTAATGCATAAATATTAACTGCAACTATTTCATACAGCTACATTAATACAACTTGCCTATCCACGACGTAAATAAAATAATTTACTATTTTTAATTTTATTACTTGTAAAGGAAGATTTCTGGACACGTTTATATAACAAATCATATAATTAACAAAATAAAATTATAACACCATGCGTGCAGGATAGAACATGAGATTAATCATCACAAGTATACTTACACTTCATAGGAAAAAACTGTGGCCATAATAAAGATAATAGTAAAACATAAACTTCAATGAGCAATATTATATTGCCTCTTAAGATCTACAATTAGGAAAGCTCTGTAGATAACTATAATACTATAACACCAGTTATTAATATAACCATAATACTGGTTGAAGCCCATTCAAGAAGAAGCCTAAAACTTTCCAAGCTCTGCCAAGGGATGGCTGTTTGGAGGTGGAATATACTCCCAGGGTAAGAGGCAGAAGATCTTTACAGACAAACTTTAAAGCATCACAGTAGTAGAAAAATCCTGATTTTGTATGAAAACGGAATGAATGTCTTAAAGTGGCATTCATTCATCCTGCGAAAACACTGTCAAGAGATGGAGCAGAATTATTGCCCAGATTGGTAATGCTCCCGTGTGAGCAAATACGAGTGAGTAAGGAGTTCTCGTGTCATTTTGGGATGGCCATACCCATACAAGAGAGCACCAAAAGCAGGACGTCCAGTACGAACATGAAGGCAGAGAAAGGGAAGGAGCACAAAAGTTATCTCACCTGATGTGAGCCACCCTGAAGTTGAGCCTATAAACTACACTAGACAGGAAAAGAAATGCATATTCAGAGCCTGAGTCCTCCCATCCTAAGTCAGGCACCTAAGGCAGTGGATAAAATTCTCCTCTTGCCTCCTTTTGCTGACAATATGGAAAACACAGAGATGCTTAATTTTAATTGTCTGAAGAGCGGGTGAAGGGTGGAAAGGGCAGAGCCCTGGCTCTGTACCGGCAACAGCCCAGCGCAGCCGAAGCAGCGCTGGGTGGAAATTAAGAATGGTCTCCAAGCAAGATTTTGATTAATTTTCCTCACGCATATAAAGAGCAACACAGATAAATTTCAGCCCTACCTCGCTCCTGAAATAGCACAATTACAAGCTGCTCCTTTTTCAGGGTGAAATACCCGCATTTACCCCAAACATATGTGGTTGTCATTCTTTTGATCATGCGTAACAGAAAATAAATATAGGGAAGAACCGTGGCGGGTTTTCCTAACTGTGTGTGGTACGAACTGAACTTGACGGTCACGCTTTGAGAGGTGGTCTAAGCATTGTGTTAACTGAATTATGAAAAATATGTCAGCTGATCACTTGGCATTGATTTGTGTTTGATTCAGTCCTTTAAAAGAAGAAAATATATATTATATTAACTGCACTCTAGGTATAGCATACAATTAAGGAATACGTTTTACCTATTTAATGCTTTCACTGTAGACTGTTTGCCAAAAGCAGAGCAGTGTACCAGTGAAAGAATAACGTACCACTGTTGTAAAACCAACGTCCAGGCGTTAATGTCGGCTTTGCAAATAGCTTAACAGATAGGAACTTCATATAAATGACCGATTCATTCCATGCATACTCAGAAAACCCTTGAAAGAAAATCTACAGGAACAGCAGCGATCAAAAACTGAAATAATTCCAGATGAGAACAATTCCTTCAAGTTGACCCAACCAGTTCCTTTCCAATTCACAACCACAGCATGATACTCTCCAGATGTATTCCTTTCATTTACGTCGTACGTGGAGACCACAGCCTGGGTGAACCGCACTCTGGTAGTCAATGTATAAAGACATATTAACTTGCGTTTTCCAAGAACACACAGAGCTATTTTGCAGATGACTGTGGGGGGTGGTGTCAAATCTAACATTTTTCCTCTCATTTATTAACTTTTATTTTCTTAATCGCAGACAGGAAAAAATGAGTGGAATTTTCTATTACATATGTAAACTTATGCATATTGAATTATCTGCAAACCCACATAGCTCGGGTCTGCCGAAAGATAAAGTATATTGCTCCTGAAAAAGCAATAAAATATCAAATAATGAACTCTGCACAGGCAACCCAGCGGGTGGGCTTGGTGTTAATACCTGCTCATGCCTCCGTTCCCATCCCTTGGAGGGGATACCGCCCGTCGAAACATCTTACTCTGCAAATCCCCAACAAAACATTGACAAAGAGGAGTGAAATATAAACCGATTTTATTTAGTGTTTACTCAGCTTTTTCCTACCATATCTGCCAGTTTCACTAACCAGAGACATGATAGAAACAGCATGTTCTGAGAAAAGCTGAGACCATCTACACCTATGATTGATGTTACCATTTTTATACGCACTGTGCCTGCCACAGGTACCGTACTTTTGCAAGGGGCTAATAAAGAATTTCCCGTTGCCTACACAGGCAATCACTTCCATGATGCCAGAAACTTAAAGTCACAGTCTTACCTACCTTATGGTAACTTTCTATAATTCAAATAATTCTAGTGCATAAATAACTGTGAAATAAATACCAGGCTTTGATTAAAAAGTCAAAAATGCAACAGCAGCAAATTGCATCCAATATTCTGTTTAGGCAAATACATAAACGAAGCTATTGCTTTAGGGCAGGAAATGTAATTTTCTTTCAGTATAGAGCATTTAGCATCATGGGATCCAAATCTGGCTGATAAATATGTCTAGCCAAATAAAACAGTCTTTTCCAGTAAATCTGAACACTTTTAATCAACTGGTTTATCACAACTATTTATTTACTAATTAAAACCTTAAACACAGGGCTTTTAAACTTAAGGGAATTTAGCAGAGTAGGTCTGTATTTGTTGAATGTGAATCCTATGCTGTTTGTGCTCTGCAGTCGCAAGGAACTGAGGTTTGAGCACTCATGTGCTGTTGTGAATCCCTCTGCAGGCTTTTGTGTACGTACGTGAACTTAAACCTTATCATAGAATCATAGAATGGTTTGAGTGGGAAAGGACCTTTAAAGCCCATCTAGTCCAACCCCCCTGCCATGAGCAGGGACATCCTCAACTAGATCAGGTTGCCCAGAGCCCCGTCCAGCCTGACCTGGAATGTTTCCAGGGATGGGGCATCTCCCACCTCTCTGGGCAACCCGTGCCAGGGCTTCACCACCCTCATCGTAAAACATTTCTTCTGTATATCTAGTCTAAATCTGCCCTCTTTTAGTTTAAAACCATCACCCCTTGTCCTATTGCTATAGGCCCTATTAAAAAGTCTGTCCCCATCTTTCTTAGAAGCTCCCTTGCAGTATAGAAAGGCCACAATAAGGTCTCTCTGGAGCCTTCTCTTCCCCAGGAAAAGTTCTCTAAAGAGAACTCATGAACCCACCTCTCAGCTTCGTTATAACTTCACAGAAGGGTAACAGCAGCTCTGAAGATACCTAACTTCTGAAAATACATAAATAGGCAGGTAGAGGAGAGAGATCCTATTTGTTCTGCCCCTTATAAAAAGGCTGTGATGTAAACTCAACCTTTACTATTCACCAGGGAACCCAACCACACGCCCCATACCCCTAAGAGACAACTTCAGTAGTTCTGTTATCCACAGAAGTGCTTCTTTTTCCTTCAGTCTAGGCTAGATTTAAGAGGAGACAACCTATGTTTTAGTTTACTTATGTTGAGATGGCAAAAATCTTTTAAATTCAACTTAGCCAATAGATTTTCCATTTGGGGATGGAATCTTGTCTGTCCAATGATGCTAACAGTTACCTGAAAAACTGAGCTTTTAATACTGGGCTTGGTCCAAATCCCATTAACATCAACTGAAATGTTGCAATTTAGGTTCCGTTATGGAGAACCAAATCTCACTTCCTTGGCTTTACACTAACCACCATATTATTCAGTCGCTTCTTTTCCTCTTGTACTTGTCATTGCAGATATTACAAAAAAAATGGTTAAATGCTGAAATACTACCAAAAGAATAAACATTTTAATACTTAAGTATCTTCAGTGGATTTTTTTCCTCTCTCTTCTCAGTTTGCAGGACTAGTCAGATCTGATCCTGCTCATAGCTCTGAATGGCTCTGGCAATTGCTGCTTTTAACCCGATCAATTTTTTAGGGTGAGAGGAGATTCTTTAATTAATTCCTCAGTTCATTTGGGATCTGTTTTCTTGGATGACTTCGGCTGGTCCAAAGCTCGTTGGATACATTTTGAATCAACCTTAAGTGACCTTAAGTTCTGTTGGTGCTTTTCACTGTCAAAAGGTTATTGCTCAAGCCATTCAGTTATGCAAAGAACAAGTCCAAAATTCATGTTGCTTGATTTACAGCCAGGGTAACGATAATAACATAATACAATAAAAACAACTGACAGGTGACCCCGGTTTAAAATTTTTGCTAGAACCTCCCTAGCTAAACAATTAGGAACTGGTTTGTCTTTGATTTTCTGCTTAGTCTGCTAAATCCTGCCACTTTCCAGCATTTTTAACTGCTACCGCAGAACAGGATTATCAGATTTGAGATACCAGAGTGTTATCCCATGAATGGCACAAAACACGCTCAACACTTCACAGAGAACGGAGGCACGAGCGACTCTGCTATAGTGGCCTTCTCCACGCTGCGTGGGATTCTCTCTTCACCATTTCCTCCTTCTTCCCCAAGTACTCTCTATTAAACCCAATACTGTATGTTCCAAAAAGAAGAAAATGCAAATGAGAAAAGGATCAGCTCTTGAAAAGCATATTTATTAGCCAGGGTAAAAGTCATCTTATGCAGGGTTGATTCACAAATATACATAGAGGAGAATCTATATAAAAGCAGGGAAGTCTTTCTGTATCATTTTCCTTAATTCTGAAAACATATAGAAATATATAGATATACAGAGAGAGCGATACATGTGTGTATATCACACACAATCACTTAGCTCTGAGTACACTTCAAGGTCTTAATAGCACCATATGCTTTATTTGGCACCATCGTTCGCCGAAGCAGTAAGGTAGTTGGTAGCAGTAAGATAGACATGACTAGTCCACTCAAATGAATCCCGTTACTCATCACTTTAAAGCTAGGTATACATTAAACACCTTTATGGTCAGAAACCCGAATGGTAAGAAACTAAAATTGCTTCTTGCGCAACGTACTTTTGGCACAGTTCAAACTGTCTACCACGCGACGATATATACAGTCATGCCCCCGTGTCTCTCTCTGTATTTTTAAACGACATGTATATCTATACGTTTGATGCTAAACTATGCATTGAATGTGCGATTCAAATGTAACTTAATATCTCCTGCTTTTATTTAAAGTTTCCTTCCTGTGCTTTCGATTCATTCCCTGACATCTCTTCTTTTCCTTGTAAAAAACTCCCTCGTGCTTGCACTCTATCTGACTTAGCAGATTGTATAGCGAGGAGATCTCATCTTTACTGTCGTGAAATTATTGAATATAACAGCAATATATGCAGGGAAGCATCCCCAAGACAAACCAGTCCTCCTTCACTCCTCCTGAAACGGGCTTCTCGCAGCAACTTAACAGTTCTTTGCAAAGGAAACATTACTAGTGGGGCTCGGGGAACGCACCGCTACTGAAAGCAAGTGGAAGCACCATATCTTGCAGATCACACACAGAATCTCTCATACAAGTAACATTTTTATATAAAAAAAAAAAGGTAAAATTAGACTGTCAGGAGTCCAAATTCAGAAATGTAATTAATGCTGGAGGCCTGAAGAAAATCACCCACCCATGGAAATCCGGTTTCCTCTGGGACCTGCTAATGTGGATGTAGAAAATTAAGAATACTACTACTAAAACCCCCTCAACCCCGTGCTAGCTGGGAAGGCAACGTACGTCCAGAGCTACTGCCCATTCTGCAGTCCTGCCACGGCTGACAGTTTTGTACTCACGCAAGCTGCAGCACAATGCAGCTCAGAACAAACACCTTCCTAAACACAGCCCAGACAGGTAACAGCAAAATCTCTTCTTCTTAGGGGGAATCAAAATTATCATGCAGAAAATGGGTCTTACAGTTTTAATCCCCATAATGTAAACACTCAAACCAGATATCATTTTGAGCCAGCAATTAAGAGAAGGGGGAAAACATCAAAGACTTTTCACAACGTCATTTGAAATAAATTTATCTCCATGTTAAAATGGAAACTTATTAAGTTTGTCAAGTGTTTTAATGAGACTTTCTTCTGAAAGCTAACACAGAATTGATGTCGGAAGGGAAGCCCAGCTCATCAGGCTGCACCAGCGATACCTGCTGATGTATCCTCCCTTTAATAATGTATTACCTTGACTTATACTTTATACGAGTTGTCTTGTCTTAACAACAGTAAATACAGCCACAAAGTAATGAGAAATACCGGCAGGATGATGACACTAATTGTACTGTCTTGACTTGAATTAAAATTGCTGAACAGTAAATGAGATTACTAGACTAAAGATAATCTTAATCTAAATGTGCAGCTGCATTTATCTCATCTCAGATGCAATTTTTCAAAGTGCTTAAAAAAAATAATACCAAGGAGCCATCTAATAGAAACCTTTATTTCTGAAGGCTTTAAAGAAAGATAATTAAAAGTGCCCTCATATGTTTTGTTCTATTGCCATATTTTATAACAAGTGGTAATTTGCATGTCAGAATAGAGAAATCAGGTAATTTCTAAAATGGTTCTAACTTGTCCTTCCTTTGATACTGTCTTCTAGTTTTTATCGGACATTTTCAACATGGAATGTCTTTGAAGAATAGAAGATAGATAGTTAAATAGTTAAAATAGCTGAAATTTCACACACTCATGACTTACAGACAGCCTATCCTGGATCATAACATTTTCTTGTAAGCATTGTGAAGTGTTAGAAAAGCTTTATGAAAATAAATCTAAGATATTACTTAGCCTACCAATTCTAAATAGCAGCTAATGAGCCAGTTTTGTCTATTTATTAAAAGATTATGTTGAGAAGCTTAATTAGAAGATTTGCAAACAGAAATTGTGCTTTCATTGTATTTGCATACATGTCTGTTCCCAGGATATATGAGATTTCTCTGAAGACATCTTCTTTTCTTTCCTTTTTTTTTTTTTTAATCAACACTAGACAATATATTGAATATATGCAATTAGTAAGGGCTCCTACACCCTGCCACGTATTTGCAATCCAGGTTTGTTTGCAGATACTTGGGCAAGAGGGAGGATCATGACTGGCACAATGCAAAGCCTCAAAATTAAAAAAAAATAAACCCCAAACGAACCTCAAAGCCATCTGAGAGGAATATTGCTGAACGGATTAAAATCTTGTTTTAACATTTCAAAATGCAGATTTTCACCAGATAAGTGAGTCAGCACGTCTATGAGAATATCTCATGCCTTCTTCATGCTCTCTTCCAAATTTCTTAAACCCTTATCACTCTGAAGGAATATTTATTATTAGTTACGTTACTTCATAGTAGTTAGGGAGTATTTTCTATACCTAAAAAGTCTTCAAGCACCTTTCTTTCCAGTGTAAATTGGATCAGGGCTGCATGTAGCTCCATTTGGAGAGGAAAATATAATTTTCAATTGCAAAGATTCTTGTACGTAACATGACCTGGAGCACAGATGGAATAGTAAAAGTTTTAAGGGGTGTGCAGGCTACTATCACTAGAGCTCTCTTTTTTCCACAAATAAATTCACACCTGAATTGTATGTCTGTTAATATGATGATTTTTTCTCACAGTAAACACCAGCTTGAAGAGCAATAAACTAGGAGTGCTATAAGAAAATAAACCAGTGGGGGAATGTAGCAATTATTAACCAAAAAAAAGGCATTTTAATCTGAGTTTAAAAATATATTTACAATATAGAACTCTACTCTGATAGATATCTAAAGTCCCTATACTTATATATAATAGGGCCAGGGCACTTTTAGGGCACTGTAATCTCATCTTCAGATAGATGTGTAAAACACATCAGCTGAACCATCCGCTAAAATTTCCTGGTTTTCCCATTAGCTACCGGAGCGTTACAGCCAGCTCAGATGGAGGCTTCCACACCGTGAAAGCTGAAAGTACGGTGAGATGACTGCTACTGCTCCTGCAAAGGACTGGTGCCTGTGCCTTTTTGGAAGACTGTAAGAACCAGTATCTACTTTGGGGTCAAGCACGCTATTACGCATCCACTAACCCCTGACAGGAGAACTTCCCTGGTACAGTTGCATAAAATCCTCAAAAGATGGCTTACGTCGTCATCACATCCCAATATCCCTTTCCTGTTTGCACAGCTAGAAATTACAAGTATTCTGGTGAACGTCTGCCTTTCTATGGCCTATCTGTCTCCCAACAGGTTGCAACGGTCTTCATGCAGACCTACCCCCAGTGGAAAGTGGCCTCCTTCACCCTGCCACTGCTCGTGCTGTCAGGATACAAATACTTCCCTGCGTTCCCGCATGTGAATGCTTTTGCATGTAGCTCTGTTTGTCGCAATATGAGGATCTGTATTGATCTTCATTTGAAAGGCAATTCTTTTTATAATTGATAATCTTTCATGCCTTCATAACTCCAGGCTGGCATTTAACAACAGACTCCAGCAGACCGTGGAAGTGCTGAAATGTAAAGGTCAAGGACAAAACAGCAGCTTTCATGAATTGCAGCTCTCACACCGTGTTCCTTAAAAACAGGCTTTTTGAATTAGCAAGATCTGTTGATGCTGAGCAGATGTAAGAAAACGGGCCTGGTCTGTCATCTGAATTACATTAAATAAAACATCTTATTCCACCCAGCTCAGAATGCCTTACTGCTCTGTCCATCCACAGTGCTGGCCTTGAATTTGCCACCTCTCATACAACATGCACGCCAATTCTGAAACGCTTAGTTCTCCCAAGTCGTATAAAGCAAATGCCAACCATATTTCATGTTGTGGTACCATGTCCCAAGATGAATGAATCTGTAGCAAAAAATTCTTTTCCTTTCTCTACCTTTGGTGGTAAAAGTGGTTGGAGGTTTAATCAATGAAATCCCCTTCTCTCCAAACGTACACGAACTTTGAGGCAGACGTATCCCTTCCTCAGTTACAACCCACTCCCTCTTAAAAAGCAGTAACAACTCCATCTGTGTCACCCCTCCCAGAAGAATCCAGGTTCTGTTCACAAGGATCAATCAACTTACAGTCTAGATGTACTTTTTTTAAAAACCCTCCTCCCTCTGGGTAGATGCGATTGTATATTGGTAAAAGCAATAAGAACTCACATTTTTCCAGTATAATATTCGGTTATTAATACTTTTTGCGCCCTTCTTTTTCCCCCAAAAACCATACATTTGTAAATTAGAATCCTTATTCTTTAATTCTCCTACAAATATTATGATATCCAATGATACGTTATAAGTAAATGCGAACAGTCTCTATTCAGCATAACTGCACAGTATCATAGGACTTATTAATGCTGGTGACTTGATATTCCTCCACTTTTTATAATGATTCCATGAAAGTCATTCTATTAATTTTAAAAAATGTAATTGTTGGAAAGCAATTCTTATAGATATTATGAATTATGTTTAAAACTGACGTAAGACTGATGTGATCTGTTTACATGTACTACGCAACAGATGATTCATCATGGCATCTATGGTATTTGATATACAAAAGCTTGCATGCATTCGTATTTTTTCTTTCCTTATATTTCCATTGCATTACACATTTCTAAAGTCTATTCTTTCTTGCTCCTTTCTTAACTGTGGGGTGGCTTTTTTTGGTTTTGTTGTTGTTTTGGGTTTTTTTTTAATAATTCCTAGAATTTAACATTATGTATTCAGAGGACTACTTCCATTTAGAGATCTAGCTTGTGGTTTTTGAGTAATTCTTTCATGACTACTTGTAAAGATAAACTCTATGGTGAATCAAGTATATGATTCATCTAATTAATAGGCATAAAGTGTCATAATAAAGAACTTAAATCAAAACATAGAGTCTTTCAAACTGACCTCCTTCTGTACTAGCAACGTCTACAGTAATGTTAACATATGAGGCAGCCGGGAGTTGCTAGAAAGAAGACCAACAAATGGAAGGGTGGAGGAGGAGATGTAGAACACAAACACAAATCTGAAAATCTTTCCATTCCTTGAAAAAAAAATTACAATATTGGATGGTCTGTTATTATTTTCTTTTGGAAAATGATGGAGGCTATGTTGAGTACTTTTGGTCATTACAGTTTCTGAGGAGTAAAATGTAAAATACGATTATACAGATCAGGTTTTGCCTTCTGTGCCACTAACCACCTATCCTGTTTCTCTTCTTTACAACTCCTGAACTGTTGTGTACTTGTATGTTGCAACACAATCAGCTCTCTGTCATACCTAATTATTGCTTCTATGGGACAACTATGGAAATGAAACATGAATACATTAATTTGTGTGTGACAAATCCACACACAGATGAAGGGTTGGTTTAATTTCACCTAACCATGAACCTGTAAAATTGAGGCATCCAGGCTAAGGTAGTTATCTAGGCTGCCTTTAGAAATGTGGAAGAGAGGAAGGCTTCTTCCGATGATATAGTCCAGCCATCACGGGCAACTATTCTAGATCAGGAGGAATCCCCTTCTGAAGATAATTCTGCTGAATGCACAGGGATCATAAACAACGAGCTTAGAGTTGACCCTTGCATTTGAGATGGTTAGAGTTTGGACACAAATTCCACTCTTCGTGACTCTCCTAAGACTATATAGCATGACTAAGGCAAAATCAACAGAGTATTGGTCTCATGAGTCCCTTAACCACAAGAACCTCTTCTGGGCAGCTGTACGACTCAAATGTCTTCTGTAACAGACATAGCTGATGCATCACATGGGAGAACCTGGGAGTCAATTCAGTTACCAAAAATGGCATTTCCAAGCTATAATTTGGCCAAGTGGTCAACACAGTTGATCCACATGGATATTCCACAGAACACGGTTGATCTGCCCAGAGAAACAAAGTCCCCGGAGGTCATCCACTCACAGGCCATGGTGTATTGAGCATATAGACCTGTATTTAGCTTGCAGCACCCCACATTTCATCCTTTTTGGAGACTGGGTAGAAAACATGAATGAAAAGTTCCAGCTCCCTATATACTGTGGCCAAACTTTCAGAAAAGTTTGGAAAAGTTTGAAAAAATGTGGAACTTAAACACAAAGAAACAGGATTTGTTTCTTTTTTTTTAATTTTAAGACTATGCCTACATATCCTTTATCAAGAACAGCAGAAAAATGGAATGTCATTTTTTATCCTTTCCTTTTTCTTAGAATTCCCTCCATACATGTTCTTTCTTCACTGTCCCTATATCTATGTCTGCAACGAAATTGTGATTTCGAGAACTTCTTCCTCTCTTTACCCCAAAACTTTCTAAATATTATGGGAGAAGTCTCCCACATCCACTGACTAAAGTACTGCCAAATTGTTTTCTACAGTACTACTTTATACAAAAAAGTACTTTAAGGTACTTTTAAAAGTATGCTTTATAAGAAAAAAGCGCTACTTGTTTAAGAAGGTCCATATTATTCCATTTGAAGGGCTAAACATCATTCTCATGGTGTGCGATAAAAAGCACCACGTCTTAGTAGATGTGTAGTAGGAATTATAGATGAATCTTTGAAGAAGATCCTGTGTTGCAGAAGAAAGTGTTCAAAACCTCTTGCTTTTGATTATATTAACTCATGGAATTTCATCCACTAACATGCAGCCATAAAGTGTGTTCCAGAAATAACAGAGAAATTACAACATCCAAGGCAGCGAGTTACTGGAGTGAAGCAGAGGTAGGCTAGGCTCAAGAGAAAACAAGACTTTATCTGTTCTTGCACTTCTGCAGTATCTTCGTGGATACTTTAAATCATGACACATATACTCTGATCCTGAAAAATTAAGAGATAGTCTCTAGACAGTAAAGGCAAACTTGAAGAAAAAGCTTCAAAAACACTAGTACATGGACTTTGTTTCCTTTCTTGCTTGAGGAAAAAGCCCCCATCAAACACAGCCTTCACAGCATCTGTAAAAACACATGCTTCCCTGGGGCTACAGAAGGCAAGTTCTACGTTACCTCTCCCTTTACACCAATTTTCTAGCACTGTTCTGCCTGCCCCCCCCCCCCCCCCCCCCCTTTCTTCTTTTCTCCAAGCTTTGTCTCCTGGCTGCCCTTCTTTTCCCTCAGTTTCTTAATCTCGAACTAATGTAACAGTCTTTCCTTCATATTTTATTTTACAATCATCTCCTTCGGTGACTTCACAAGCTCCCCTATCACTGGAGTTTTCCTGAGTCAACTGAGAGATATGAGATGGACTGAATGTTCCTCTACCACATCTATGTCTCTCATCTTTGCACTATTTCATCCATTACCTCACTTACATACCTTCATATGAGTGAAATGGTCCATGAAAACATCCAACATTTCCCCTGTTATGCCCTGAGCTTTGATGGTATTGAAATCATCTCGTTTCCCCCACCTATCTATTGTCATTCCTGTGTCCTCTGGAAACACATGCCAACAACACCCCATGGGTCTTCTATTTTCAAATCCTATTTCTGTTTATTTGCACTCTGTCCCTATTGTGAGAATTTCTCCTGATTCCTCTTCTGTTCTGCATGCTAGACTCACCTGTCTTCTCTTTGCTGGGGGTAAAACAGCTGAACTATTGCTATGAGCAAATTCATCACTGCCCGCAACACCTACTGAAGACAGTAACCATCTGAGTGATGGCTGCAGTCTCTATTCTACAGACAGCAATGTGATTTCTTTTAGCAAAGGGTATTTACGGACAAAGTGCCTCAAGCTTCTTGGCAATGAGCAGATTAAAAAAAAAAAGGGGGGCAAAATTAAAAATGCAGGACTTAAAATGACATAACACAACTTAAAACACCGTTTCAAGACTATCTTGGACTTCTGTGTGATTTTCTAGATTGCTGTAGCACGCAGGAACTTTGCCTGAGCTCAGCTCTTTGCCCACGTCTCCTATTGCAGCACTGGGAAATACAAGGTCCCCAGCACATCCACCCGTTCTCACCTTTGATACCTCGAGGTTGTTTAAATGCTTGAGTGCACAGGAGGGAACATACTCACTACCGTGCCTTCAACTGCGGCCTACAGCAAAGGTGGCAGTGGAACTTTGTGCATGCACGGAGCAGCCCAGCAGCGGTCAGTACTTACATGGAAAGCCTCCACGAGCAATCAAGGGCGTTGTAGGAAGCGGTGGCGTTGGTGCAAGATTGCAGCTGGCCTGCTTCTCTCCACGCCAATAGTACACTAAAGACTCAGCACAAACTGCGGCAGTGGTGAGCTATTACACGTACTACTATCAAACGACATCAACTCAAAGAAAATCTGAACAGCTTGAGGTCAATGAAGATGGCGAGGTAAGCGTTGCAAGAAAAAAAGACAGAAATCATGGTGGTGTAATTAAGACACTCCGCTGACGAACAGACCTCTTGCATGACTTGGGACATGTCATTAGACTTCTGAAAGAAAGATAGTGCTGTTCAAGTTAACTGTTATTCCACCTGACAGGACTACTTGTGTAGTAAGAAGTTCTTTAATGGGACTATCAACAAAAAGTCTTCTTTCCTGTAGCCTAGTTCTTAATAATTAAAGTTAGGCTGATAAAATACCCTTTATTCATTGCCTACTTAGAGCGTATGTTCTTTAGAGCAGAATTCTTTCTTTAGGATGTTGTGATGTCTACTGCCATGGGCCTCCAAAACGCTTCTGGTAATTCCAATAAAAATTTTCACAACATTCTAATTTGTTGAATTATTTTTCTCTATCCGCAATACTTCCATCTTTTCCAAATGCTGTTGTATCTTTTTGAAACCACTACAACCTTTTAAAGAATGGCTGCATTGTGGCAATATCTGAAAAATTAGTGCAAGTGAAATGTTTTGTATGCCTTGAAGGGAAGAGGGATGTATACAACTCATCATTACTAAAAAAAATGTACATCTTAGGAGGCACATGGAGATATTCTTCTGCTGCTGTTTTAAACCTAAGAAGAAGAAAAGAGAGAGGGAAAGACACAAAAAAGGGGGGGAAAGGAGAAGAAGACAATAACAAAGAGAAAGTTAAGCGAAATAAATACTATGAAGGTGACTGAAAGTGGAAGGAAAATACGTGACTCTCCAAACATCACTTCTAAAAGCAATATAATCTTCACTTACTTTTTGCTAGACTACCTTCTCTCAGATTCTTTTTTCCCTTTTTGGGGAAAAAATCTTAAGCTTTCCTTGTTTCCTTGTGAGGAATACATATCCTCACAACTTAATACTCCGACCTCAGTTTTGCATGATGACTTTAATTTCTTTCCCAGGTCCTCTTGAGAATTGTCAAAAGATATGAGGAAACAGTATCAATTCCTTTATTAAGGTCATTTAACAATTCTCACGATATTCGTTTTCCCCAGCCGTTTTCTTAATAACCCTAATACTTTTACAATTTGCAATAGTACTTTGAAATTTATCCAAGAGTAGCAGCCATCAAGGAGATCTCCTCAAGCTAGCCTGGTTGTACTTGGCCAAGTTAGAAGTTTCAGAAAATCATTATTTGCACTGTTTGCTGTGACTGTAAGAGCTTGCCAGAAGCATGCTGCTAAAACCTTTCAAGTTTATCGTAAGGTCCACAATTTTCTACTAACTTCATTTGAATAGACTTTGTCAAAATACTTGTTGGTGGACCAATCCCCCCAAACTCCACAAACTTGAAACACAACTATATTTCTAATATAAGAACAGTGTCTCATGCGACCCAACGATGCTCTAATCGTATGGAAAATGGAATTTTCATTTCAGAAAAAAACCCCTGGAGATGCAGAGGGGAGTATTTTTGAACAAATATCACAGAATCACAGAGTCACAGAACGGTGGGGGTTGGAAGGGACCTCTGGAGACCACCCAGCCCAGCCCCTGCCAGAGCAGGGTCACCCAGCGCAGGCTGCACAGGGCCGCGGCCAGGCGGGTTGGAATCTCTCCAGAGAAGGAGACTCCACACCCTCCCTGGGCAGCCTGGGCCAGGGCTCTGGCACCTCACAGCGAAGATGTTTTTCCTCGTGTTCAGGCGGAACTTCCCATGTTCCAGTTTGTGCCCGTTGCCCCTTGTCCTGTCGCTGGGCACCACTGAGAAGAGTCTGGCCCCGTCCTCTTGACACCCGCCCTTGAGATATTGATAAGCGTTGGTGAGGTCCCTTCTCAGTCTCCTCTTCCTCGGGCTGAACAGCCCCAGCTCCCTCAGCCTTTCCCCACAGGAGAGATGCTCCAGTCCCCTCAGCATCTTTGTACCCTCCGCTGGACTCTCTCCAGCAGTTCCTCGTCTTTCTTGAACTGGGGAGCCCAGAACTGGACGCAGAACTCCAGACGGGGCCTCACTAGGTCAGAACAGAGGGGGAGGAGAACCTCCCTCGACCTGCTGGCCACAATCACATTTCTCATCATGTGGAAATGCCACAGTTTTTTAGGAAAACTCAAGCTACCACTCAATTATGAAATATTTTCAGTCTGCTAGAGCTATCTGGAGTACCCTCACCATGAGCAAGCACTGAAAGAGTGACCATGGAGCCTGGACAGTTGACACAATCAGAATTTAGCCAAAACTGAGACTTTTGATCTCAGTATTTCCCACGGAAAAGATATTATACTGGGAAATTTCCAATCAGCTTGGGTTATCCTCTTTTCAGAGAGCTCGGCCACACTGCAAATCAAAGGGGAGACAGATCTAGAAGTGATGATTCCTTCAGATCATGCATCAACATCAGAGGTAACTCACAGTCACAGGTATTACCATTTTCAAAGCAGCTGTCAGGAGCAAAGCAGCTCAGTCTGGGCACTAGGAAAAGGCTGCACACCTTGACAAGTACCACACAAAAAAATTTTAAGCAATTATTTAGCATCAAAACTGAAGGCAGGACCCTGAGGCTGACCCACAAGGTTTCTCATCGTTTTCTTTTGACTTCTTGCTGACTATTCCTGTTTCCAGCTGTTCTACTCGCACAGCTAATGAAGTAAGGAGCCTACAGAAGCAGCCCCATTCATTATATAACACAGATTTATCTCAAAACATAAGTCACTGATCAGTGGTTATGATCAAAGGCTTAAATATGTAACTAGAAGACAAGTTATGCTGAGGCCAACCCCTGTCATTTAACCTGGGGGCTGAAACTTGCCCTTTATATTCAGCCATTCACTTCAGAAGTTTTCCAGCTTTAATTTTTGAGGTTCCCTCCCCCCTTAATCTTTTGTCATATGTATTTTTCACAACCAGGTCTTTGTATTTGAACTTCGGTAGGGTGGAAGAGTGAGATCCTGAGATCTTTCCAGCTTATACTTTATAATGATTGAATTTCTTCATGTTATCTATTTAACAAAATCATGTTAAAAAACCACGGCACTGGTTTGAAATCATAAAAGCATAAACTATTTGAATATTGAAAATCACAGATATTTGGTTTATTATGTTTAGTATATATCCTTTAAGCTTAACTAGGCAGCTTGTAAGAGAAGAAAATTAAATACCACTATAGACACTGTAAAACCGAGAACTGACACAACTGCCAGTTAACTGCTAAACTCCCCTAACACACAGAATAGACAGACATCATTATTTTAGGTCAAAGGCAAAGACATGTCATGTAAAATACAGTATTAAAAAGTGAAAATGGGACATTATAGTTTTGCATTGATTTATCTTAGGAGGAATCTACACCAGCTAAACAGCTGCATCCTTTCTGTTAGGAAAAATTAAAAATACAACAAACCCCAACAGTCCATTTCTGTGCAGCGCATACACGGAGAAGAGATGGATGATTTATAAACGTGAAATCCAAATCAGGGGAGGGAGTTTTTATATAGCAAGTGTAAAACTTTACAAATTATTGTTTAGTCAATTCTTTCTCCTACAGCGTACAATTTCTCAGCACCATTTCTTTTTTCACTTCCTTCCTCCCACATAATAAATCAGCAATATTTTCTGGCATTTTCCAGGGACAACAGATGCAATATTTATACTGCTTTCTGATAATGCTGAAAAGTACCTTAAGCAGTAAATATTCAGCTTTGCTGCCAACCACTCTGGTTTTCTATTTTATATATATATGTATTTGTACTTTATGTGTATATGTATTTATATAAGCTATAAATTTCCTCACATGCGCGCGCGCACACACACACATTTAGACACATCTATGTTTAAATATCTATTGAAAGATAACAACCCAACTTCTAAATGTTTATTTGCTCTTGTTATAAAATGAAGACACTTAAGAAAATATTATTATTTTCCTAAATTATTAAGGGATCTTAATTCGTGGCACGGTATCACCACCTGTATAAATCTATGGGCTGGAAAGCTTTTCATACGGTCCCTCGATCAGTTTGAGCTGGGCTGCAAATTTTCACAGCCTGCCACCCCGCTCTGCAGTTGGTTATGCAAAATGGAACAAAGTTACACGTGTTTCAGAAGACGCTTTTGAGATGCAGCTCTGATCCAGTTCTCACTATAACTAAGACAGGTGAGTTGTGAAATCTAACCTCTGAGCCTCATTAGCCTGTAAAAACTGTTATATTTGCTAATAACAGGAGAACTTTTTTTTTTTTCTTTTTTCCCTAAACTGTAGCTATTGATCTTTTAAAACTATTGAATGTTTAAAGAGTTTGAATTCCATGGATGTATCACAGTTCATAGAATCATAGAATCATAGAATTGTTCTGGTTGGAAGAGACCTCCAAGATCATCGGGTCCAACCATTAACCTATCACTACCAAGTCCCCCACTAAATCATATCCCTTAGGGCCTCATCTAAACGTCTTTTGAATACCTCCAGGGATGGGGACTCCACCACCTCCCTGGGCAGCCTGTTCCAATGCCCGACAACCCTTTCGGTGAAGAAATGTTTCTGAATGTCCAATCTAAACCTCCCCTGGTGCAACTTGAGGCCATTTCCTCTTGTCCTGTCGCCTGTTCCTTGGGAGAAGAGACCAACCCCACCTGGCTCCAACCTCCTTTCAGGGAGTTGCAGAGAGCGAGAAGGTCTCCCCTCAGCCTCCTCTTCTCCAGGCCAAACCCCCCCAGGTCCCTCAGCCGCTCCTCATAGGACTTGTGTTCTAGACTCTTCCCCAGCTCCGTTGCCCTTCGTTCCCAACGATTCACCCAGTGCTGGACAGCCATTGTGATTGGGGAACACGAAAAATCCTCAGGGATAAGGATTTCTCCATAAGATAAAAGACAGGATAACTTCATAGCAAGGCTTGGTTAGGTGATACATGTGAATACACAGGCATGTTGTGAGAAGATTGAATACTAAATTTTGTAAGAAGACTTAAGAGACTCTAGTGGTCACAGTAAAGATGATTATGTTGTAAAATCTGGAAGAATTTTTTGGGGAAAAAAGTCAAAATGGGGTAAAAGCATGATAATTTCTGTGATAAGCATCAGAACATGAATAAATGCTATGAGGAATGCAACAAATTCTAACCATTAACATGACTACAAATGTATCTTTTGTTTTCTGTCTCTTTTAGAAGCACCTTCTCATTTTAATATCAAAATGCCTGGGTAAAATGTTTTCTAGGAAGTTCTGCTTAATGCAGTATTTGCCCTTCAGTTGCAGAGTAACAGAAGAAAGAAAAAGAGTTAAGAATTAAATACAAGAGAGATTTACTTAAAGAAAAGGCAAAAAGAGGAAAAATTCTACAGCTGTTACACAAAGCACCTTTAGTCGTGATGAAGTACAATATCAATTTCACCTATTGAAATATGAGTAAACCCTTCTCCCGGGATCAGCAACAGGCCAAGCGTTCTTGGCACGAGGAGAGGGTGCTAAAAGCTGATTCTTTCTTTCTTTCCCTGAAAAAAGGCAAGAAATGGTAATTCTGAAAAGCATCAATTTGAATGTGACCCCATGACTGAGAAAGCCATTTAGAGTTTATTACTTTTTTTAAAGAGCGCTATAGATTTTATACGTGGTTCAACCTAAAGTTACGAGTGATAATGGAAACCCAATTTGGGTTGAAAACTTATTGGAAGCAGCACGGGCAGGGCATCAGACATGGTAAAATAACTTGGGATATTACTGTAGGCTTCTGTGACTTGGAGTAAAATAACAGACAGTACTTAGTTTCCCTATCTGCAAAACTCAACAGTGACACTTCTTATCCTTTGTCATGTATTTTGACATCTCTAGATAAAAGGCATAAAGGCAGATAAGTAATATTAAATTCTTTATTTGCCATGAATGTAATTATCTTCATACACACAACTTGCTATGACTTTTTTTTTTTTAATCTGAGTAGTTAGTTATAGGGAGTTTCAAAATCCAACTTTATATTATGCTAAGTGATATTATTTTAGAAAAAGAAAGAATAAAAGATCATTACACTTGACAGTTCCAAGGGATAATTCATCCCGTCACAAATAGGTGTCTTAATACTCTGATTTTTGCCCCTCTGCGTATCTCTGCACTGACTACGGAAGGATGATTATCTTACATTTGGGGCATAACCTTTACACAGCTGCAGTTAGCCGAGAAGCTATAAACACAGAAAATCAGGATTTGGGGTGTAAACTCGTAGCTTTTGGGTTGTAAAATACAGAAGTGCACAGTGTTTATAGTATGCAATTTTGAAGCTAAACATTAAAAAATGGAAGTGTGAATCTTCTTTAGTTTTCCAATATCATTAATGTGATGATATGGGGAGTTGAATTTTACTGCTGGTGTGTTACAAAAATCATATTTTTAATTGGAGGGGGATAAAAGCATACTAGAGATTATGATGTACGGTCTTGATCTGTGTATTTTAAGAGTTTATTGCCAATATTTTATTTTGGTTATGGATTATTCCTCTCTCTTAGTTGTCTAGAGGAGCTATCAATCACGGAGCCATTGCTCAAGGGACTTCTGTGGAATCAGTGTGCCTGTTACTTTCTTATCAGGGAAATAAAAGTAAGCTTGATATAATTATTTGTGAGTGAATCTTAAACTGTCTTAAAAATTTCCATTGCTTTATATTTTTTAGTTGTTTAACCCCCCCAAAAAAATCCCCATATTCCATTTTTCTCTTTGTATGTATAGCATTATGACTTCTCTTTCACTCTTTAAAGAATCTGCGTGTAGGTAGGTGCTTAGGTACCCATATGAAGCCCCTCACTACTTAGTATCAACTCACTTCAGAAAAGAAAATAACAAAAAGTGTTCAAGTAAACTATCTGGATATAAAACCTGCATACTAATATATGCATATAAGCGCCTTTATAAATAAACCATACTTTTCCACTCGTTTACCAATGTACATAATTGTTCATGCTTAGAGTTGTCTTCCCTTTCGAGCTGAAAAGCTGATATAAATAGTTCTCTCTATACAGTTCAGCTACTCAAAATAACAAAGACATTTTAATATTGCTAATCTGGCTAAAGCCAATATTTGTTCTGCAGCAATAGCGTATGTTGTTTTCTTCTCTACGATATTTTGAACTGTTCTAGAGACGTCTCTATATTAAAACTAATGGTTTTAAAATTAATTCAACATTTATATTCTGCTCACATTTTCTATCATATACCTGAAAGGATGCATTCTGCTGATGATAAAGGGCTACAGGAAACAATACTGATTATTTTGAATTAAAATGGCTAAGTTGAAGCCATTTTAGGCTGAAAGGAGCCTATTGCTGCCTTTATTTGCTACGTGCAGTCAAGTCACTGATACAAGGACCGAGTAGGTGACAACTCAAGGTGTAAGTGCAGCAGGACTGGGCGTTTGACCTTCCCGGTGCTCAGCAAGGGGGGACACAACTCCTCCTGCCTCTCGCTGCTCCCCGCAGGCTGTACCGCCGATGGGGGGAACGCAATCGCTGCTCGAGATGAAAACCTACCACGGTGTGACAGTCCTGACTGCCTCATCCCGTCCCCGGCCATCTCTGCAGAGCAGCCAGGAAAGCTCTGGAAACTTCATTCTCCTGTTTTAAATTATACCGCTGCCAAGACAGTAATAGTAAACAGCCATATCTCAGAGCTTCGGGGTAACTCAGTCTCACACGTACTGACCCTACGCATTGGCAATCAATAAATGGTAAGGGGACACACCCACACACGGGAGGGCTAGAGGATGAACTCACACGGTATCGGTACTAAACGCCACGTACCAAGACTGCAGATCTCTCTTTCTGTATATATAATGCAATGATACGTAATATTACACGCATATGCAGACATAGTTTTTGCACACTATTTCAGGTGTGGCCAAACAAGTGCTGAGTACAGCGCAACAAGCACCCCTTGGTCTCCTGGCTGCTCCTTGCTGCCAGTTTCAGCTTTTTGGCTGCAAGGGCAGCACTGCTGACTCCTGTTTTATCTTTCCCTGGGCCTGCCTGAACTTAGTGTACAGGCAAATATTGCTGCTGTCCCTAATGGCAGTACGACCCAAATAGAGTAAATTTATGAGCCCTTGTTCTTCATCATCATCAGAAAGGTACCTACACATTTGTGAGAGACTCGGAGGTCTTTTCATAAGAAAAGGTAGATGTAGTTGCATTACTCATTGTATTTAGGTATATTACCCCAAAACACATAACAAAGACAATGGCCAAGGGAAAACAGTGCGAGTCCCTACATTGGAATCCTTCTGTAGACTAACACAATAATCAGTAATTGGCACAGCTCCATTTTTAGGTCAGAAAGAGGTTTTGACATCACTTGCCCTGGTAGCCATTATCTGCCCATTAGATAAATTGAACAGAAAAAAAAAAGCTGAATCACAGTACTAGCAAACCCAGTCAGTACTACTAAAATGCCAGAACTTTGCACTTTTGTAAGTTTTTTAATATATTTTAATTGCTTGCCGCTCCACATTATCTGCATGTGGCCAATTATCTGTACTTGTTTGCAAGTTTGCCTGTTTTCATATTTCTAATATACTGCTGGACAGCTTCAACAGGTAAAAGGCTACGTATCTACATAAATCAAAATATGAAAACCCAAAAATGTTAAGCTTATTAAAATAAAACTATTTAAAATTATGCTTTAGATATAAACCTGTCTTGGACATTTCCATGGCCTTTTTTCTCCCTACAGACTACATTTGGACAATTCTTTTGCATAAATATAAAAGAGGATTTGAGAGTTTCCACTTCAGAAATTGTCGTGTCCTCCTATTGCTTCTGTGTTTTTCTCCACCACAGAAGATTTGTAGTATTCTACATTGCTGAAGGTCATGGATGGTTTTATCATCCAGCCAAGCAAATAACCAGAATTTGGCCGGGCAGCAGAAAGTCATTTTTCAAGTTCTGCAGCTGCCTGCCACAGCGAGACGATCGAGCCTGGAGACTTCATTTTAATTAGTCTCTCTTCTCCCTCAAGCTGATCTTCCCTTGATTCAAAAAGGGTCAAAACCTGACCTCGTCCATGGCCGCAGAGATTGTTTAGAAATTTTAATAATAATTCACCTGAAGGTGGGATTAACTGCCTCAAATCTTCTCAAATGTCAACCAGATACTTTGTACTCAGTTAAGGAAAAAAAAAAATTAACTTTACTCTTTAAGTTATTCTTGCTCCACGAGATAAATCTTCTTTTGCCCAACAAAAGATGCTACATATACATGCCTTCAAATAAATGTTTGTGTGACAGTGAATGTCAGTAATAATATAGTATTTTGTATCGACACATACACCTGGTCTACCAAATCACCTCCCTCAGTTCATTTTAATCATCTGATTATGATCCTCAGCACACATGCTTTACTTTACGATTAATAATGTTTACAACTTCCCACTGAGACTCATCTAACAATGGCAAACAGTCCCCAGTGACTACGGACGGGCCTTTTGCCCCATGCAAGCAACGATCCTTTACCAGAATAACACTTTTCCAGGTCAAAATAAAACAAAGTAAGGTGTAATTCAGCCCTGCGCCCATGCTAACCAACTGCAACACCTCAAACCGTTATCAGCTCTTCCCCACCATCCAGCAAGGTTTGACTTTCAATTATTGCCTACAACTGTAATTGACTCAAGACAAATATCTTAAAGCAATAACAAAAAAGTCTATCTAATCAAACTTAAATAGAATTAATTTTCCAGTGATTTACACCACCTGAAACTCATGGATAGATATTAGCCCAGGAACTTAAATATTGTTTTTCCTTTATAAAACCTGTGACCAACTTTCTCCCTTCCTGCTGGGCAAGAAGCCATCATCCTACTGGAAGCTCTAGCTGGAAGACAGCGGCGTAGCGAACAGCACTGACTTCTCAGCCATGCAGGCTGCAGAGAGAACAGCAAACCTGTCCTTCGCTCCTGTGACAAAGGTAAAACTCTTCACTGCAGGAGACAGCTTTTTATTGCTCAGCTTGAAACGATAGGGGGAAAAAATAACCCCAGAAAAGAACACGAATGTCTATGTCCAATAATAATATAGAGAAGGCTAAAGAATATATAAAGATACAGATACACAGAGACAAAAATAAAGCTATAGATATAGGAAGATAAGGAGGCAGATCCAGAGAAGAGTGTCAAGAAAATTAAACGTTAAGAATGCAATGCCTATCTTATAGTATTTTCATTCTGAAAAGGATTAGAGGAAGGATAAATAGTTCTTAGCAGCTGTTTGACATATCACTAAATATACATTACTGGAAAACACTACAACGGCAGTGAGATGGAAGAAGCAGCAGCTGATAAGCATGAGAGTAAGAAAATTTAGGGATACCAACAGTTGGACCTTTGAAAAATAATTGCTATTTCAAATCTGACTGCATGCGTATAACTTACGCTTAAAAAAACTGTATTCATTAGGACACTGGTTGCAAAATTCTCAAATGCAACAGAGCTATATTGCAGCCTATATTGAGTCCTTGTTGCAACTTTTCAATACTTAAAGGGGGCCTATAAGAAAGATGGGGAAAAGCTTTTTAGCAGGGCCTGTTGCGATAGGACAAGGGGTGATGGTTTTAAACTAAAAGAGGGGAGATTTAGACTAGACATAAGGCAGAATTGTTTCACACTGAGGGTGGTGAGGCCCTGGCCCAGGTTGCCCAGAGAGGTGGGAGATGCCCCATCCCTGGAAACATTCCAGGTGAGGCTGGACGGGGCTCTGGGCAACCTGATCTAGTTGAGGATGTCCCTGCTCATGGCAGGGGGTGGGACTAGATGGCCTTTAAGGGTCCCTTCCAACCCAACCTATTCTATATCATTCTATGATTCTATGATTTTATAAAGAATTATCATTTTGAAAAAATCCCAAAACCAACAAACCCACCTGATTTTCAACAAGGTATTACAAATGCCAAAAGTAAAAGAAACTGGTTGGAAAAAATATGCCTATGCCATGCCTTACATGATAAAGGAAATCCAATTTACGAATCTGAGAAAAAAAGAATCTGAATCTGGAGAGAGCAAGTCACAGCAATCGGAATGAAGAACTGACATCTCCCAACACCCACTTCACTTTCCCTACCATCACTTTGATTTTTTTTTTTTTTCAAAAAAGACCTTACTGAAACAAAAGAAATAATCAGTGGAAGACTCCAGCTGCCTTCAGGTGGAAGCCGAGCTGTGAACCTGCTGGATCCGCACTTCTCACTCTCCTTTGGGCTGGTTTTCTGGACTAACCTTTCTACCTGCATCCAGCACTTCAACGGCGTAGCGGTGCATGGGCAAGGCTGCTGCCCTTCCACTTCTCTTGGGCACACAAGCCCACCTTTCAAACCAACCCCGAAACCAGAATCCGGACTGACTTTACTGAAGTGAACAGCTTATTCTACCTGGCTATCAAGCATTTACTTTGTGCTGGCAGCTTAGACGTTGGTGACTGGGAGTAAAGGACTAGACTCGTGTTTCAGTTTTCCTTAGAAGTTGTTTAAATTATGATGAAGCTGTTTTCCAAACCATATTCTTTCATCATTTGGCGTAATAAAATCTCATTCAAAAAGAGATTATTTTTGTTGTTTTTCTTAATCCGGACTCCTAAATGAAGTCCTCCTGCAGTTAACTCTATTTTAAATTATCTTTCTAATGTGTCATAGGATTCATCTACGTGAGAACACTGTTTCAATTTAACCGTTCACAATTTGATTTAGTTGAATGCAACCTTGCTTTATTTCAATTTATCTTGTTACAGTTTAAGTTAATGGGGAATTGACTGAAGTTCTGGCTCAGCTGCACAGAAGCAAACAGCTGTAGCGATTTAAGATGTTCCTGTTCTCCACCTGCTCCCTCTGTCCCTCTGCCAGGCATTCCTGTCCCTAGAAATTGGGCAAAAGTGAGCCTGCGCTCAAGCCCTGGCCACCGTAGGTGACATTTGGGCATACTGATGTCAATGCATCTTCACACACTTTCTCTGTTGAATCTACTAAAGGAGCAAAACCCTTCAGAGAAGGGACACAACGGAGCGCGGACGCTGTCACCTTTGCAGCGGGCTTGCTGCTGCTCACCTCTTGCTGCACAGCGCTGTTCAACACCCCACGGGGGGGACCTTATTGCAACTGTCCTTCCACTGACATGAGAAAAGTAGCCCCACATTGCTAAGTCTCCAAAAGTTTTCAAATACGTGGCATAATTAATAGATTTATCTGCATGCACTGGTCTGTTTGAATTCCTTGCTCTCGTGGAAACTCTATGTCTTACATCTGCCAGGTTCATTTCAGCTCTTTTCAATACCAAAAATGGTAATTGATTGAAACAACAGTGAGAGATGAAATTCTTGATTCCAAAAATGAGAAACGAAGTTACAGACGATAAACATTTAACACAATATCATGAAACGATTTCCCTCTCAAGCTGCCAAACAGGATTTCTTTGCGAACTCTCCCGCGAGGGGAAGGCGAGGGGCTGGAGCAGCACTCCATCCCTCAGCAGCTGCCTTTCAGAACCGACCTTTGAAACAGGGCAAAGGAAGAGGGTTCCCATCTCCTCGATGCTTAAGTCCAGGACAAGTTTGTTCTGAGAGGTTTTGTGCATCTGTATCCTTCCTTGTTTCCTTGCTCAAGACAGGAGCCCAGAAGCACATTGGCAGAGGGATTATTTTTAGAATAGTTTCCTGCCCTTCACCACATTTTCATGTTTGGTGGAGTATTTTTATAAAACGAATGTGTATCTCTCCCAAGTTATCATTTTGCTGTCAGATCTCCCAAAAGACTATTCATGGCATAGTACAGGTGATAGCTTATGCATGCCAAGTATTTTCTCCAAAATCCTCCTCCCACCACCATTTCGGGGCTCATGATGTCATAGCAACTACCTCAACTTCCACACAGCCAGATCTGCCTTAGAGCCCATCTGTCACAACTCCATCTAAAATTATATTAGTGACTCTTCAGAGAAAAAAAGACTGAATGTAAGAGGTTGTATCATTTAACAATTTCACTTTTTTAATAGATGCATTGACTGTTTGGGTAAAGTCGTAGGGAAGGTGGAACAGAAGACCTAAAATGCCGAAAGATTTTTATATTGATTCGAGCAATAGGTGACTCTTGTGAAACTCAACTCATCATCACGGTTAAACATGCTGTTAACAACTACCTACCAAAATCTCCCAATACTACAGTAGACTTCAGCTTTTGTTTGCTTCTTTTTCCATGTATTTCTCTTTTCCCCTTAGAACTCAGAGGTTATTTCATATATTACAAAGCACCTTCAAGTAATTACAGGCATCTAACAGCATTGGGGCTTCAGCATCACTTCACACTGTAGTCTTGAAAACACTTGCTCTCTGAGGGCTATTATTCTTTAGGTTTTACAGAATTATTTATTGCCTGGAGTTTATTTTCTTAACTGATTAGCTGAAAAAACTAGTGTGCAGAAAAAAAAAAAAAATTCCTACTTCTGCTTTCACCTATTTGTTTTTAAATCAAAAGTTATTAAACTTTATTAAAGGTGTTTATTACTGTAATTCTTCCCTTAAAAGTCCAAAAGCTAAACCAGAAATCCTTTAAAAGAATGTCAGCATCTCTAACATTTTATCTTCCAGCCCTGAAGATTTGCTTATGTTAGATGCAGGAGTCTTTTTTTAAAAAAATAATGAAAAAATAATGAAAAAAAAAAAAGTAATTTCTTTTTTTTTAAAGACAGATATTTAAGACAGCAGCCTTTTGTGAGGCTAAGAGGGAGGAAGGTTTATCTTGTGTCTCCCTGCTCCAGGAATAAATAGTGCTGTCCCAAGGCCGCCTGCCAGCCTTTCATTGCATGGTTTATTAACTGATACACAATAAATCAAGAGCTACCTCTATCTAGTACTTTTTTGCTGACCACACTGGACTCAGAGTCCCAGGAGACTTTGTTTTCTTGCTTTTATCCACCATCTCAACATGAAAGACTTTGCCTAAGGTACGAGCCAAATTATCTAATAGAAAGCCCTGCGCTCCGTTGGTTACGGCACCTCAGCGTAAGGTAAAATATCACATACTGTGTATCTGCATTGACTAAAAGCACAGTACAACAACATCTGAGCTAGTGTGGAACAAAGCTGGAACATTTAGACAGCGAAATGCAGTATGATACAAAGGTGCAGTTGTTTTCGCTTGGGTGGGTAAGTCCTGCTCCTTAAACTGACTCCTACCCACCAAAGAACCCTTTGGTAAGGTCCACCTACATAATCCCACATTATATCGATAGGAGCTTCGACGAGAAAAAAGCCAAACCAACCTTTTGCAATTAAGAGGAACCAGTGTAATGCTTTCATTGAATCACAAGGGCACTCTTTGTATTATAATGTGTGAATTATTTAACAATACAGGTAAAAATGGTAAAATGTTAAGGATATTCTATAGTGCACGTCTGAATATATGTACAAAAGCATGAATTCATGCTGAAAATTCAGGTTTCCAAACAGTATTTCAAAACGATTCCATCCATTCCTCCCATAATGTCAAAAACCCCGATAGAAATGCTAGGAACAATTGGAATTTAATATCATAAAAAGGTGAAGAAATCAACTGATTTCTTCAATACATCCATGCCTCCAGATTCACCCTGCAAGAACATCCTTCCACCCTGCCTCTAGCCCATGTACTCCGTTTTCTGGTGCCTTGCTCCACTTGTTGCAAGCAGAACTGAAGATGGATTGCCAGCAGTTACAGAGAGGGAGGCTGCCCACGTCCTTCTACTGCGACATGCTAAATGGACTCGCAGGGAAAATGAAAATGGGAACTGTTTATGAACAACACCATAACATACCACTGAGAAGAGCAAGTTCTGTTAAGCTTTATATAAAACAGAAGAGTGAACTGAAAATTTAACATGAAAGGCAATTTACCAAGAAAACTGAGACAATTTCGTGAGTGGCTAGAGGGAGGAAACAGTGTCGCTAGTGGATTAGAAGACTGACAAATGTTTCTTAGGAATCTGAAGATGGACAGCGCTAGATAAATGCTTAATACTGTTCAAAGGAGTCAATTATTTCCAAACCAGTAAATACAACATCAGGTATTAGGTTAGATACATGTATTTGCCTTATAACTACTTCAAGTATTTTCATAATAACTTTTTCTACAGCACACAGGTACTCAGATATTGAAGCCCAAATTCCCCAGAATAGTATTAAGTCCTTATGTCCTCACCAGCCATCACTGAGTTTCATTGCACTTCATCCAGGTCTGCAACTGGGTGCAGAGAAGAGGGGAAAGAAACAACAAGGAAGGAGGAGGGTCTCTTGAGCATCTCCCCACAACTCATCTTCCCACCTGTGCTCCTGAACTGTTTGCCTAGAATGGTGAAAACTTCTTCCAGACCACAGAGTTAATGAATCTTTTCTTCCTTTTGTCAAAGGAGGCAGAATCTGATCTGCAAAGCATTTAATTATGGCATTTAATAATTTGGTTTTCCTGAATGCAGAGAGAAAACAGATTAGACGCCAATAATTTTTTAACCTTGATTTGGGGGGGGGGGGGGGAGAAATGCATTTAAAATGAGAAATTGTGATTGAGGGGAAAATAAACACTATAAATCATCTTTTCTAATGTTTTGGTGCAGCATTTCAGCCATCTGCAAACCACCTTATAGCCTCCCACTAATCTGACTTTCTAACACACTGCAGGTTGACATCTATTGGCATCAGACTTTAAAAAAGCTTCAATCAAGATCTCTGTAATCCTCATAACTAAAATGCCTTTGTTCTGTTTTATGATCAAACATTTCTGAAAACACAGCCACCAGTCCCATTCAAGATGCTCACAGGTGAGTTAAGGCACAATAAAAAGCAGAGTAATCTAGCAAATCTCCTTGGAGAATGTGTTGTTTATCACCATGCCTGCAGACTCTTACACTACAAACGTATTGGCAACCATTTCTAGCAGATCATATACAACGACATGAATGTAATTTGAAAAGTTTAGAGACGCACAGAAAAAGCAATCAACAGCCTCAACAGGAAATGTCAGGAAAAAGTAAAATGATTCGGTAAACAGGAATGATTGTTAAGTCCTTCAACGGAAAAAAAAGGGGGATTGAAGAAGCAATGACCTTTTGTACCCATCCTTCAAGTAGCAGTTTTTAGAAACTTTTGTATTGCCCATAAAATTAGCTAGAAGATAAATCTCACTATGGTGATTTGCTCTTTATAAGTCCAGAGCCAGTGTTTTGAGTTCTCACTGTATAATTACTTCAGTATAGATAAAGCATGAGTCATCTGTTCTACTCTAACCTTTGCATTTAAATTTGAATTTTATTCTTGCTTATCTTTTTTCCTAAATTGATATTACTGTCTACTATGTTTATTAAAAACAACTTAAAGCCACAGTGCATGTCAAACTCTGCACTGAGGCACCATTTGTTGTGTTATTTTAATTAACGTGTCTCAGGGAGATTACAACTCTAATCATTTCTATTAACTATGTCAAAGTCTTCTTTTTCTTAAATGTCAGATTTTGTTTCCCGTTTCAAATTATGTCTTAATACCCAAGAGGCTTTTAGTAACCGCTCTGCTCACCCAGGTATGAAACTCAGAGGCACCGGCTTGCTTTCCTGCTAACATCACAACCACGGGTGATCAGGCACCGTCCTTAGCACGTTCCCAAATTTGCCCCCTCTGGATCTCTTCCTCCTCTCCCATTCTCAGTGAGACAAAATTTCCATGATGCAGAATTCAGAAAAAAAATACAGGCGGGAAATAAAACACTGAATGGTAACTATAGTACCTTCCAAAACCCAGGAAATACATTGCTTGAGCCAGCATGAGACCAGCTGGTACCCTCCCTTCTCTCATTAATAAGCTCATCCTAGAGCAGGACTGTACTCAAAGAGAAATTAAAAAGAAAGTCCCCCACATCCAGACTACAGTGACAGCAGATTTTAAGGTGAAATACTTGGTTATCTCTGCACATTTTTGCCCACGACTCACCACAATCCTTCAAACACATACTTGGTAGCAAACTGGATCTCAATGTACTTGGATGGCTGCAGGATGAGCTGCTATGCACGGAGGAAATATTCAGTTAGTACCTTGTTTAAGTGAATTTCTTACAAGGCTTGGCCCCAGGTTTCTAACAGTGGCTCTAAGCCACTGAAAGAAGAAGAAAAAACTCACCTTCCTAGACTTAAGTGGGTTGCGGTTATTTTTAAAGGTTCCCTTTTTAACCCCATCCCTTCCCTCTCAGTGACCCAACCATGGTATCTGCTATTTCCCCAGCCATTTTGGAACTGCATAGTAACACTTTCTGCTGGTCTGAATGAACGAAACCACAGCACTTATTCAGCATTTTGAATGGGATTCCCTCACTTCATTAAATACTCTCTTCTTTTCCATGACCGATGGGTAAGAGCCGATCGGAAGAAGCGCTCGGCAGCAGCGAGAGCTCGGTGCTCATCACGGCTGTCAGGCTCCTCTGCAGAGAGCGACTCTCGAGGAGGTTTTGCAAATCGCTACCAGAGAAAGCAGACAAAGGCACGTCAGTCTCAGACTCCCACACACCACACTTAGACACTACATGAATAACTTTTTTTAATGTCCCTTTTTTTTTAATTAAAGGATGAGTGGTCCATTTACTACCACCAAGACAGCTTCACAGTCGGAAAGACTACGAGAGTCTTTAAGCTCTTAGTTTTGAGACAGTGGGATGTACCAACATGTGCAACTTCACTACTGCTAATTAAATTCAGCATTGCTGTCTACCTGTTCTTTCGGAAATCCAAACAAAATTAATTGACTCTAGATTGATTTTTTTCTCAGTCTTAAAAAAAAGAAAAACAAAGAAAAAAAAGTAGATAGAGATTCGGTAGTAAAGTCAATCTTAAGATATATTGTGTTAACTTATCTGCCACTATGTAAATGGAGACCTTTCTCTGCAGATTTTTGTAAGGGTCTTGTTTGTAAGTAGAGATCAGGATCTTTGAATGGAGAAGATTGAAGTGTTACCTGTGCAAAAAAATCCTGAAGTCTTTACACAAAGCTGGAGTGTTTTGCCTCCCCTTTTGTTGTGTAATGCAAGAGACACTACAAGAAAAAGCCCGTTATTGTGCCTGTATCTGTAACCTTCAGATATTTTTAAAACCAAACAAATTCCTTTAATTTTACCCATCTCATCTTTTCATTCTTACTTAAAAGCATGGCATAGTTGCCATCCTCTTAATCACTCTTCACATTTTTTTGCTCAAGTCCCACAATCTTTTTTCTACTGTTCTCTGAATTTTCTGAAATATGGTGATGCAAGTAACCGGAGCCCTACAATTATTAGCAGGATTCTAGACGGGCTTTCACAATTATTTGGCAGTGCTGTAACTCTTTGCATAGCTTTCTATATCATAGTAGGTATAACCTGCTGAAATCAGCAGCATAACATTCTCTGAGGTTCACCTGAGGAGGGTATCACTTTTTTTTGCAGTTTCTAACACACCTATGGATTTTTCCACTCATTTTCTTTAAACTGTTTTTTGTTTTTCTTGACATTTGAATGTCGTTTTCTCACTTTCCCCCTTCTGGCAAACAAACGTGGTTTGGATTTGCAAGTCCCTCAGCGCATGTTCAGAAGGCACATTTTGAAAATACAGCACACCTAGGAACAAGGAGACGCAAGAGCTCTTTTTTATCCTAAAAACATACAAGTAGACGCACAAAAAAATCAGCTCAAATCCATCAGCCTTTCCAGCAGTTCCTCACCGGACGCTCTAGCAACATTCCCATTTGTTACCCACCACTTCAGTCCCCGAGCAAGCTGTTTCCAAGCAATACTCAAACTGGGTGAACGGAGGTTGACTCTCAAGCGCAAGGCAGCGCTTCACCTTCTCTGCTTAAATCTCAAAACCGACGTCAAAAAAAGGAAAAAGAGGTTCCTCCGTGGCTGCACGTACTGTAGACCAATGCCAGCCTTTTTAGACATTGCAATCCTTTCCGGCTCAGCGTGTAGAAAGAGTGAGAATAATTGCGAAGCACAAACTTTTCCCATCCCTCAGCTGCTGAGGTTTCCTATAAACACATGGAAAGAGCACAGCCTGTTCTCAGCCTCCTGCGTTAGGGCTGATCTGACACCGAAATGAGGTGCAGTAAGGGCTTCACCCTGCCCTCGGACTCTACTGCAACCCTAAGGAGACCATGACCATGACATCCTGAAGCAGTTGGTGCTGGCAAGATTGCAGAGGGCGCTTGAAATGACGCAGCAAACGCAGGATTTCAGGCCAGCCGAAAGGCAGACCTTTCCCATCCTTGTTTGCCTCGAGTCCCGTTGGACTGAAGTGGCCACGCAGAAAGGACAACCACCATAAAACCAGACAAAATAGTTTTATGGTCTGAAACTCAAAACGTGACGCTGGCCTTGCTTTTGCCTACCTGGCAGACAGCCCGGCAGAGGAGGGCAGTCGAGCAAGAGGGAAGGGAAGCAGATAAATTTGGACACCGGGATGCGCTCTGAGATCTGTCCTCCCGGGAACCGTGTTGTACGAACATCATTTCAGAGTTCCTAACGTCCCTTTCAGACCCTTGTGGGGGAGCAGTTAACAGGTGAAGGGCTCTCCTCTCACTAAATTAGACTCTGGATTTAGAAACCCGCCGGGACCGCCGATCTCACCGCAGGGACCCTGCAGCACAATTTGGGCACAAGCCTATATAGCGACTTAGTGAAGTAGTATTTAACGCACTACATGGAATTTGACAGTTTTCCCAGAATAACCTTTTCGCTAATCGGGGAGATGTAGAATTACTTTTTCTAAGAACTGGGCTCTCCCAATTTCAGCCCAGATTTTGGTAAAACACAGTGTAAGGAAAGTCTTCACGTCTGACCAACAACTATATCTTGCACTTCAGAAGAGGTTAATGTAAAAAAAAGAACAGAAAAAAAAAAGGAAGAAAAAAGCAGCTTTTAATTCTAAGTATTCAAGACAAATAACAAAGGAGGCATAAAGCAAATACTGTAAAGGCTTATGTTTCAAATCTGGTTCCAGAAGAAGAGCTGAACGGGAACAGAGGAGTGGGAGAAGCTGAGGAAGAATTCATCAAGATAAATTATTTTCTGCCCATACCCCTCAGTTTAGCCTTCAGTGCATTTGTCCACGTAAGTCTTTACCAAATCTTGGAACGTGACGGGACTGTAACACAGTGGGACTAATAAATAAATAAAATATTTTGATTTTTTTTCTCTCACTGCTGATCCTGAAGCAGTTTCCAGATTGATGGCACCGACCTGCACCTACAAGGTACATACAGATTTTGGCACCGTTTCAATACCAAGCAAATTCTTGCAAAGCAGAGTTAAAACACTTTGCTAAAAGTTGCAGAGTTTGGCAGAGCCATATAATAAATGTCATGTTGTTTTTTCCTATTTCATCAAAATATTCAAAATAATGTGATATGAAATGAATTATTTTTGCTTGTTTGGCAGCTACCCTGCTGTGCTCCGGGTTGAATTGTCCCAGCGCATTATATTGGTACAATTTCATCTCTGTAGTGCACCATCAGGCAAGGGAATAACACAAAGTTTTTTAATATTCTGTCTTTACAACAAGCAAACAACCCGGAAGAGTGGATTTCAAATTTTGGCTGGGGATTAACATACAAATGTTCTGAAAATTAGGGATATAATTATGTGAAGTCAATTACAATTTTCAATTATGTATTTCCTAAGGCTTTGTATTAAGCAATGTTGGGCATCCTGGGCTTGTAGATCCTCTCAGTCCTTTGCATCATCTATCGACAGAGAAACATCACAACCAAGTGACTCAAAAAAAAAACGTTTTAAGAATTTTGCAAGTAAGCGAAAGCGAAAAAACAGTTGTGTGTCTCAGCTTCACAAGGAGTGTGGCGGTCTTAGGGCTCTCAGCCATCCAGTTTTTGCTATGCTGGTGATAGCGGTAGAAAACTGAGGACCTAGATATATTTTTTCATTCCTAGATCTGTTTATTTTAGGGTTTACTTGCAATACAAAATAACATTACTGATTAATAAAACAAATGTGTGTGTGTGTTCCTTTCTCAAATTTTATTCACAGTCTGTAAGTAATAAAGAAGTGGGAGTTAATTAACTGCATTGAATGTAATCACAAGCCCATAAATTCTTTTTACTGTATTGAGTTACAGCTTTGCATACTAACAGCTCATATTCATTTTGTGGTTTTTTTTTTTTTTTCCCCTAGAAGTTTTCTGTGCAACGTGGTAATTACATAAATTGCAGCATTTTTTTTAGTGGCTACCGGAAAAAAAGTAGTTATGAATTTTAAAAGAATCATCGTTTCCTTGCTTTTAAGAGAGTCCCACATCTGTACGCTCATGCAGCGCATGTTCGAAGGCAGGACTGAGGGAGCACTGTAGGGAAACGCCTGCCATTTCCACGACTGGAGAAGTCAATTCAAATATTTTGCGGAATTAGAAGAGTCAACAATAAAGAGAGACAATGATATAGGAAAGGTGACAGTGGCTGGGGAAGGGATCCTCAGATAAAGCACTGGGTCCATTTAGGGCACCATATTTTACGATAAGTGCAAACTTCTTTGAGAACGTCCAAAGGGAAACTGCAAACACGTTGAAGAGAGACAGGAAACGTCCTACGAGAGAAGATTCTTTGTTTACTCTTAAGAGTTAAAAAAAGGATGGATACACATTACTCAAGTACAGCACCAGTAACACCAATCTCGAGAGGACATAAGCAGGCTAAAAGAACATCTTTTGGAGGGGAACTATTGTTTTATCCTGCCGTTAAATGAGAAGGGACAGGGTGATTTCTTTAGGTGTCTTGTAGGCAACTCTATGATTCTTTAAAAAGAAGATGAAAAAGCAAATCTGAAACTGAAAGACGCCTTAAACTATTTCGTCTGGGTTTTTACATTCTAAAAAGCTAATCAACTTTCATTTCTAGGTCACATAAACCGTAATTTCCTATATATTTGTTACATGACTACAAATAGCAGAAAAGTATTTAAATTATGCACGGCTACAAGAATTGCCATGTTTTTCAAGCACGTTACTGAATACCCTTAGCACACCTCATAAATGCCTCTATATACTAATGACCAAACTCACTGTTAGTATTATTTCTGCTATGCACTCATTACGGTCCAGTCTCGGAATATAAATGTGCTTGATAAAATAAGAGTTTTCATCAGTTATGTACTGCCAGCTAGCAAAGCAGAAAATAGAGAAAATGGCCATTTCTATTTCATATTGCTTAATATCCATCACTTTAATGGAAATGAGATAAAGTAGATAATGGTAATAAGAATAGTATTAGCAGCACATACATATATTACATATTTCTCAGAGGTACCACTGTTGTACCATTTACATTGTTAATATTAAAATGTCTCAAGCAGCACAACCCAATGTAACCAATATTATAAATATTACCTTTAATATAAAAGAGTTGAATGAGCTTTTAACCTTGAATTCGATACAATGTTGAAAATAACGTTTATACTTACATGACCTAGCTCATGTGAACAGCTAAGTATTTTTTCCCTCAAATAAATCTTTCTCCAAAGTAAAACTTCCTTGGACTATTCTTAGCTGTAATATCTATTGCACATTTAGTGATCATAGACCTTTTCTGTACTACTAGTAAGCGTAACTCTGAGGCAGAAACGTCAATTTAGATGAAGCCTTTGTAGGTAATATTAAATATAAAGAAACACTTTAAGAAATGTTCCATTTTAGGGTTATTTCATTAAAGAAAAGTGTTCAGGAAGGTTATCCACATCTTCAGATATCTTGAGTCCAAGTAAAAATGTGATTTAAAATGGTTTTTGAATCAGAACACTTTACAAAAAAGAAAAAAAGAAAAAAAAGAAAAAAAAGGAGGGGGGAAGACAAAAGGAGGGAGGTTTGATTCTTCAAAATAAGCAGCACTTGGATCATAGAAACATCCAGGTTGGAAGAGCCCTCAGGAGGTCCCTAGTCCAACCTCCTGCTCAAAGAAGGGTCAGCTGCGAGAGGTCGGATCAGTCATCTCAGGGCTTCCTCCAGCTCATCCCACGTATTTGTACCCTGTCGGGCTGAACCCCGCGGGCAGGGATTAGCGAAGTGGAAATGCAGATCGCACTCAGAGTGCAGCTCTGCGCAAAGGAGCCCGTGAGGGACCACGCCTTCGCTTTGCTCATCCACAGGCAACAGGGTCGGGAATAAGGCAAAAACGGGAAGTCTGAGCACAAACAGGAATGGCAGGGTTAGGAAGAAGGCAATCGTTGGATCCTATCCGCAGGGTGCTGCGATACGAGCAAGGAAGAAATGGCAGGGCAGAGCTTGGGCAGGGGAGAAACAGAAAAATCAGTGCAGGAGAGAAGCGAATTCATTGCCAAATGCTACGAGCAGGAGATGGACGCATAGAATACGTGCATCATCTGACCCAGGCTGCTGGTATGACTATTTTTAGAAAAAAAGACGGTTGACATGATATTTTCAATTTCCATTTAACTAAATAACTATGGAGAAAAAAACATTATTTTTTTAGCATAATATACGTCAATTTAATGTAGATGATATAAAGCATATAGTGCCCTCGGATATACATGCTGGCACTCATGAAATTTGATCATGCAGAAAAAACGGAAGGAATCTTCAATACAGATTTGAATGACAGATTTGAATGACTATCACTGTGAAGAACTGCATAACCAAGAGGTTTAAATAGAAGATGCAGGTTAGAAATTAAGAGTTTGAAGCTCAACTTCTTACACTAGGGACTATTGATAAGAATTTGTTGTAAGTCAGATAATCATCAGGTGCAAATGGTAATGGAGGGAAGAGCTATTACTCTAAATAAGTATAATCTACCAGTATAATGTGCCTGTGAATAAGGCAAATGCAATACTAGGAGTGTCGGGCGAGCAGAGATAGGAAATATTAATGGTATTGCAGAAGGCAGTGGTGAGTTTTCACCTGGAACACTGCACACTTGCAGTCATTTACATTCAAGAAAGAGGAATTTAAATGAGCAAAGCAAAAAAAGGAGTTAGGAGGCCGTGCTAAGATGCTGTTGCTGAAAAAAGCTCAAAAAGCTGGGATTGTGTAGTTTTAGCAAAAGGAAGGTTGCGAGGGGACACTGTAGGACTGTTGAAAGGCTCTGTTGAAAGACATCACAAAATGAAACTGTACGGAATAAAATTTATTTAAGATGAAGGCCACTGTTGGTAGAAAATTAATCAGGTATGAATTGGCTGGGAATAAATACAATCCAAAAACTACAAAGCTTCTGAAAATAACAAGACTGGGGTTCTGAAACAGCCCTTCAGCAAGCGTTGGGGCAAGAATAACCCTTAATTTTAATGAGAATCTTCATGGACTCACAAGCAGGATTAAAAGACATGCCTGCAATAGTGGGGGTCTGGTCATAAGAAATGTAAGAGGCTGCTTTTTGGCTTGTGTTTCTTCTCTCACAAATCCATATGTAGGCATGCATCAATTGTTTATCACTGTGGTGCTTTCACTCCATATGCCGAGCCACAAACTCCTGTCTCCAAGGTACAAAAGGAAGAATAGAAAGTGCGCTATTAAGAACACAGGTAATGTTTTATTTTTCATAAAAAGCTATGATGGAGTGATATAGCAACCGGGAAAAAAAAATATTCTACTTCAGATCTCCCAAGAATGACATTAAAAAGTTAAGCAGCACTTAGTCTTCTTTAAGATGTCATTTCTGTTCAGTGTAACTGTTAGACGCTTAATGCAGATAGATGGGCTAAGCAGACTCTGCGAAGACAAAATTTCCTCCTTTACATCCACTCTAAAAGCTTTTAAAATCTCTCTGTCAGGAACAATTTGACTACATATCAATTGCATTCCCCTACTACTGCAAAACTTATAATAAGAGAATATCACAGGGAAGAAAAAACACATTTTGATAACTCTGACAGTAAAATGAAACACTGTCAATCTAATCGCCTGGAAAGCTGGGACTGTACATTAACCTCACTTTGCTCATTAAAGTTCTCATTCAATTAAAACAGCAGCTGGGATATGTCTGAGCGATGCCACACTGTCCTGCTGCCAACAAGTTCATTTCTGTGTTTCTCTGTTGACCTCAGGAAGAACAGGCTCTGGGACTTCAAAGTTTTTCAGGGCATCCACATGGTTTATAATAGAGATCAACTACCAAAATATAAACTGCTTACCTATATCCCCGACACAAAGGGTGTGCGGTGCCTATATGTAATAAATGAGTCAGGCATTTCCCTGTTATTTTCAATGTATAGTCTGAGGTTTTATACACCTCAAGTATAGGAGCTGCTTTGAAAATGAAAGATCTGGAATAGGTCTTACTTCACATTCTTCTGTTTTTCTCTGTCGGTTTTCTTTCACAAATTAGAGAAGAAGAGATATAAAGTTCATAATTTAGCCTGGAGTTCTCAAAAAAACAACAAAAAACCCCCAGTTTTATCCACAACAGTATATATTTATCAACATACTAAAAGGAGCATAATTGAATCATCTTCCATATATATCTATAAGAACAATCAAACCGATCCCCAGGGTGAGAGGCACCATTTCCCAAATGCCTATATTCTATGCATCAGTAAAATCATCATTCTCCTCACATAGTCTCCACTCAGCTCATAGTTTTTATAGTGCCTCTAATAAATAGCAATAATGGTGGGTATTTCCAAAGGACAAACTGGTGGCTTTGTTCTCAATTCGCAATACCGCCTAAGCAAAAGCAAAAATAAAACAAATGCTACATACGCAGGGAAGACTGGGAGCAGCTCCATTAAAGTCAACAGCTATACATAAAAATACATAAAACTGGGAAAGAAGAATAACAAATGTCTTTCGATAATGTATGAGAATCACAGTAGGAACCCTCAGCAGAGGTACATCTACAAAGAGAAGTTAGCCAGGAGAACCAACGTTTAACTTGCCATTTCAAGCTGAAGGGGGAAAGAATAAAAATTTCATAGCATCAGCATTGTCTGAAGAACTCTTTTGTGCTTAAATAGTATTTCCTGAACAATTTTAAAGCTCAAATATGAAAATTAGCATCACAATCCATTGCATCTACTGCTTTCATTTGGGAACGGAGGTTGTTATTTAGCAGGACTGTCAATTTGGCATCTTCGGTGACCAATGTATTGCTTAAAAAAAACAGGTTTTATTAGCCAAAGAAAAAGTATTTGCATCATTTTCAAAAGCTTTAAAAAGTGATATTTTTTCATGGTTTAACAAAGTTGCAAGCATCTCCGGTTTTCACCCCTGGACCAACTCATTTGGTAAGAAAGCGGGGGAGGAAAAGTTTTCCTTTGTCAAGATTTAATAGTAAGTTTTATTTTAAAGAGATGTTTTATGGAAATAATATAAACTTGTAAACAATCAGGATTAGCAATAGCAGTGCTGATCTGAACTGCAAGGGTACTGATAAAAGAGACATCAATGACACTTCTAAAACATGTTATTTTGACATACCCTTCCACTTTCCCAGGAATACATGAGAGGCTGCACGGAGTTTACTCAACAGACAATCACTGTGAAGTGCTGGACAGGAAAGCTGGGCTGGAGGAAGGGATCTACAAGGACACAGCAAACAGGGAGACTGATTTCCAAACTTCTTCATTAAATGCCACACTATGCCTTTCGAGTCTTCTCTACTTGTCTGTTTAAAGAGTTACAATATTCTAGCTTAGTCTTTTGTGTTCTTAGGGAAAAAAAAAAAAAGAAAAAACCAAAGCTCGGTAGATTAGAAAGCTCCTGGTGCATCTCAGCATCTTCCACCCCACAAGAGGTAGTTATCATGCAGCTCCCGCCACCTCAGCATCTTCTCAATTTTACACCCTTATCTTGACAGCGAGTGGGACTTCTCTAACCAAACAGACATCTCCAACACAGACACGAGATGTCTACATTGGAGCTAGCTGTCTAAGATCTCTTTATAGTCAATAAGAGCAACCCAAAACTTTCAGGTTACAATACTTAGCTCTCTAAAATATCTTTAAGAGAAGTAATGAGACTATTTATCTCCTTAAGAAAACTTATTTTCTTCTTTGACTAGAGAGTGAGCCTAAGGTGAGAATCATTTCAGGGGAGATCGATGTCACCCAGAGCAGCTTGTAGAGGCACACCTTCATGAACATATGGGGAGCGTCCTTTCTGTTCCATTTTTCTTACCAAAGAGAGTGGATAGCATTGACAAAAATTGCTGTACCATAAGTACGACTATATGTGATTCCTGGATGAGTTTGTTCATGCGGCTCTAGCCGTGGTCTGCTAACAAGGTGCTTTCTCCAAGAAAGGAGGGGGGAACATTTGTATTGCCAGTGACCATCTCCACCGCTCTTCCACGATGCGCTTGGGTGTCAGTGCTAGGACAGCGCCATGAGAAGCATATTCTTCACCAGTATTAGTGAAGAGTTGCAGACATTAGGGAGAAGATGAACAGATTTTTACCACCATGACAGAATTGACAGATACTACGAGGAATAAATATAATAATAAAATGAGTTTAAAAAAAACGAAATCAATTTTAATGTTAATGAAAACTTTTTTTAGGTACCAAAAGTTTTTCAATCTCCAAATTCTAATCTTCTGTCTCCTTAAGAAGACAAGAGCTACACAAAACATATTTTAACATAATATGACTCTTCCCTGTTTTGTTCCACGTGCATGATTTGACCTAATACTTGGACCTCTCTTTTTTTATATATTTGTTTCCAAGGTCTCTCCCTTGGTAACTAGTAACTGCATTCATAACGGCTGTTCATTCTTTGTCAGGCAGCGCCACTGAAATGCTGAACATGTCAGACACTGTAAAACCGAAGTCTTAGAGCAATATAAATTCTTTTTGCTGGAGAAAAGCCAATTTAGGAAAGGAACTGTGTGCTGCATTGTCTCTTCTCTCCAGCTTCCACATAACTACCCTGTTTACAAGCCCTCAGTTCTTCTCTCTCCTCCATCCACCTGCTCCGCCTTCTCCCTTTGCCAAATCTGTCAGCGTCGACGTGACCAGTAAAAGGGACGTTCTCCACAGGTACGTCACTGCCGCAGTGGGTTGGTCACACCAGACTACCCCATGCAATGTGCGGGGGAGTGCAACTCCAGGTACAGGGACCCTACTCCCAGCGCTGCCATTTCCCTTTGAACGATGCTCTACAAGTCGTACCACCTTACTGTCCTTCAGTTTTCCATCTAAAATGGAGGTATTAATATTCAATCTTTTATAAAGTAATTTGAAGTCTACAGCTGAAATAATATTCTTTTTTTTTTCTTTTTCATCATTGACTCCTCCGATTTTCTAATTTATTTTGGTCCCACTCTTAATTCTAAGTTTGTTGGTGGAGTAGGAGGGAATTCAACAGGTTTGGTAGCATGTTGAGTTATAGTTTTTCTCACTGAGCCTTTAAGATGTATACTCAAGCTCCAAGATCCAAGAAACTCAAGGACTGGTTACATGGTAAACCCAGTCAGCTTAACTTTAACAAATACATTCAAGCTTTATGGTGCTGCAGATGCTCATCGAATAGTTGTTTGCTTTTAAGCAAGATTTTTTTAAATAATACATATACTGAATCAATAAAATGCCATCTCTTGCTGCATATTTTACGCAGCTCTCACTTAGCAGTGCAAAATATTCAATAGATTGATAATGAACTTCATTGTCCCCAGCTGCACTTGGTTTTTACATCCTTTCACACCTAATCCTCACCTTCTGCACGTTCAAGATTAGACATGATCCCTAGCGGACCTTGCAGCGTACGAGCCTCCAGCTCAGTGGTTCTGAAAAATTGCTCTCATCAGTCAAACCACATCCCGTGCACCCACAATTACTTCATAGCATTAAAGAGAGAGAGAGAGAGACAGTTGAGTCAGAGAAATATATTAATATGATTTTGCAATTATTCAGTACCTGGGAGAATTATACTTTTAAATTACTCATAAATTGTTAGCATATAGATGTTACAGGCTTTCAGGTATTTTAAAATTTTATAACTGAAGTTTAGTGTCTGTTTATCACCATATTAACACAGGACCTGCCTTCTTATTATACTAGATTTAGAATTTAAAATAGAAGTTTGATTGTTCAAAACAATCTGGGCACAAAGTGTATAGAAATATCTTTTAAAGGTCAGTTCTAAAATGATCATTATGGTTTTGGCATTTTAGATTTTTTGCAATTATTTGAAATCTTAGTGCTAGAGCTATTTGCACAGCAGAACAGGCACTGCAGTTAGACAACTAAATACTTAAGACAGTAGGCGCCGTATAATTCACCTTTCACATCATTCAAAGATACTTCTACAGCTTTCATTAATATTGCAAAGTTAGCAGCAATATTCTTGGCTACAATGCCTTTGAAGTCGTTATTATCTATGGATGCAAAATCAAACAAGAAGCTGACATATTGGCTAGCTCATTAAATGCTGTCTCCTTTGTTGTTGTTTTGTTGGGGTTTTTTTTAATTATTTTTCTAAGGAACAGATTCCATAGTCCTTTTTCATGTGAGAATTAAAGCCTGAAGGATGCAGTCCAGCATTACTACCCATGCGTTCTACATGACAGGCCAATTACGGAGCTACTTTTATATGTTGCAATTTAAGAAACAGAAACCTAGGGTTACCAAATCAGTGTGTTTGTTTTTCTTATTGAACATGTATAATTCAACGGACGAGCACGGGAAGTAATGGTGATACTGCTCCAAACCAAGGGAGCGACGTAAATTTAGACCACCAGCCCAGAGCCGCTGTAACTGAATAGGAATACGACAGCATCCTTTCACCTCTACGGCATCGGTAGACCCCCTAAGTTCATGGCATGCTCCACATCCCAGATGCTCTGGGGTGGGAGAACGGTTTTACATGCTGGTCTACACACAAGACCAAATTCATTCAAGTGGTCACACCAAGCCAGGGCAGAAAGTGCTCGAAGCTAGTCCTGCTACACAGTTAATGCACAGCTATACGTGCACGTGGATCTGGGGGTTGAAAACACTCCTGCATCCTTCTGTTTAGATATATCTTTAAGCCTTATGGGTCTTTTCTATCATTTACTATGGCTTCACTAGAGTCCTAGGTGTACCTTGACTGGGGAGTTAAAACGCAGTCTGTATCTTAAGAACAAGCTACTATCTAAATAAGAAATAAAATAATGATAAAAAAAGCCTACAGGAGCTGGTCTCCACCACAATGTAAAGCTAGCAGTATTTTCAATTTAACGTAACAGCTCTCTTCCTCCCTAAAAAATCTGTCTCTCAGAGAAGTTTGAATCTATGGGAAATACAAATTTTGTCCTACTGTATTTTCCTTGTTACTTTCAAAATAATGAATAGTTTTAAACAAGAGAGAAAAGAAAGTTGTAATTTCCGCCCTGGAAAAACACCTTTGTTTTCTGAAAAGCAATGAGCATGGTTATCTTCTATTGAAGTACGAGAATAATAGGTATTAATGATGGCACTTCTGCTAATTTCATAACCCTTTCTCCCAGCTGAGTGAAACAGGCTTTATTCAATGAACCTCAATGAATCGAAGCATTTGAACACCGTACGGTAGCACCCCTGCAACAGCATCGTACAGCGTATCTAAACAGTGCACATACAGATATTTTAGCTAGCTGCAGTAGGTAACAGATTAGTTATATTTGCACTCCTCAGTAGCAAATGCTCTTTAAAACAAAATCAGCCTTTAGAAATAATATTTGAAAAGAGTCAGTGAACCCATACAGCTTGGGGACATGCAATGCAAGGTCTGCAATAATATATCCTGTAATTCCATTTTATTGGCTTCAGTGATTTTTCCATGGATTTCCTCATCCCTAATTTTAGAAAACAATTGTCTCACTTACCATTTTCTTGAATAGAAAAGAGTAATTCCTAGGAACGGGAAATATGGGTGTCAAAACCCCCATGTACTAGACAGAGTTACTCTCTCTCAGAAGTAACCATAAGAAAGCAACAATTCCTGGCTCATAGATCTGAAATTTAATAGGAACTGTCATAACAAATGGGAATCTTATTATTCTTTGACCCACACAAAATGGGCCAATTTATGATCTTTTCCAAAGTCAAAGTGCATCTGTTAAATACCTGTACTACAACATTCAAGTAAAGGCACCTGAAGCTGTGCTGCACCAACTCACATCCCAACTGAGCAAAACTTTCTGTCAACGTCAGTCCTGGATTTCTGCAAGTCAAGTTAGAAATTGGTTCATGAAATGTATTTGTAATCAGGAAGACAGTGCCACGGTCTTCACACAAGCATCGGTCTGTTGAACGGCACGGAACTGTTCTTGAGACATCAAGAAAAAATACCTTGGCATAACTATTTCTTCCGGAACTTCCCAAGGACATTAGGAGGTGGGGAAAGGGAATGAACCTGGAAACAGGATGAGAAAGGAGAAGGAAGGATGATTGGATGGTGAAAGTGAGTGGTACCAGAGAGGGTTGGCTGAAAGAGGTGGAAATTTGCAGCTGATGTGAAGGGAACGAGACAGGCTTTCTGCTGGGATCACAGCATATGATAGCATCATTAAATATTTACCATGGTGAGTAGTCACAAGGGAGTGTCCGTATGCAAAACTCGTATTTCCTTCTGACTGCTTGGCCTCGTAACCCTAACCGGGCTCTTTTAACGACAGGGTGGGGGGTGTGTGTATTGAATGTAATTATACACACACGCACTTCACACCACGCACCAGTTTTCATATAAGGATATTAACATTCCTTACAAATTAATTAAGCCTAACAAGACACCCATAATTAGACTGCTAAGGTTTATTATTTCTGTTTTACTATTGGGAAACAGACCCAGTGAGATTAAGTGCCTTATCTAAGTAAACAAATCTCTAAATTATGGTGGGAACACAGTCCAAGGGCCCCGATTTCCCACCAAATGACTATTTAAACTTTGAAGGCTCTGTGCACAGGCATAAAACAAATTGTCTCCACTTAGTTTTGTATGTGTCCTTTTCCAGCTGAGACATTACTTCTACAATCGCGTATTAACAGTAATGGCTGTGAATCTTTTCCTTAAAGAATTAAATCAGTCCAACGCCTTTCTGAATTTCCTCTCATGCTCTTAATTTTGTGTTTGCTTTCAGATGACTTTCAGCAACACATAGTCCATTTACGTTCACCTCTGTGAGATGCAGGAACAGTCCCTTTACTAAGGCACTGGTCTAATTAATTGAAATGCTTTTGCAGATTGACAAATACATCAGATAAACTACAGTTTCTTCCATCTAGCTCTGTGATCAATTTAGACAGAAGCAAATACAGGTATTGAGGTATCACCTGGTTATTTTTTAACCTTCAGGTATACAGGACTTGGTAAAAAGCAATGAGATTTTAGGGAATGTTTCTTCTTTTAGATCACAAATAAAAACTAATTAAAGTACTGAAACATGACCTTGAGGTGATCATCATTTTCACAGGCCATTTCTAACAACCACAGATTAAAATATGGAGAAAAACTTTTTTTTTTTTTTTTTTTTAAAGCTATAGGTAACACAATTTGCAAGAACACACAGGAACTGAACACCATTAGTCTAATCCAATGTGGCAGTTCCTATATTCCTAATGAAAAGAAGCCTTGTAACAAGCCAGAGTCAAATCCATTACTAAAAGTAATGACCTACTGACCTCTAATCACATTTCCTTACTCTCTGTTTAATTGCAAGATCACCAAACAACGGTGATTTCAGATCATCTGCATCTAGCTCCTTATGAAACCTCTACAGATGGGTGAGCCCCAACCGGTCCTCGTGACGGAGACTGGCACAGAACATGTCAACTCACCTTTGCATGCCATTCAAGAACTTTACAGAAAACCGGATAGTTGTCTTTTTAGGCTTGAAATCCCTCATTATTGATCCATGGAACATTAAAGTATTTCATGGTTTGTTTATTCCATAAAAATAGTAACTAGATTTTGTTAAAGTGCCACTTTTTAAAGAAACAACAAACCACAAAGTAAAGCGAGACAAGGCTCATTGGGCAATCAGGTTCTGTTGACGCTCTTGGAAAAGGTCAAGGCTGTCAACTTCCACTTCCAACCAAAGTAAGCGATTCCTCCACAGCCTCACAGCACCAATGTATTTGTCTCAGCTCTTGGCCAGACCCTGTGTACTGGGATACTCTTCAAAGGGTATAGAAACGTCCCCTGCTTTTGGGGAATGTCTTGTGTTACCTTAAAGCTGCAATTTGACTGAGCTCTTCTGTTTTTCTCTCCCCCACCTCCACAATCTTCCCAGTGCACAAACCTGTCCTGGCCCTTCATGTTGCTCTTTAGATCCCCCTGCCTCCCGCCAGGTAGGTGATGGCTCAATGACTCTTTGCCCTGTATCAGTATTTCTTGCACAGAGACTCAATATGATAAAATGTACAATCAATGCCTGTGTCAATCATTCCAGAAAGAGAAACCCAAATCTGTACACTAAGCAGCTATATCAGCAAACATTTTGTTTTCCATTCGGTATAACTAGCCTTGTTTTTTCCTGGCTGCCAAAGCAGTAGGCACTCCATAACCACTCCGTTGCTCTCTTCTTGCCAACGTATCTTCCGTTGTGACTTACTGCTCTGCTGCAAGTACTCTCAGAACAGCCTGGCTGGCGATGCAAACGCAGAGAAAGTCAAGAACGACCTCCACCAGCAGTACTGGGAAACAGAAAAATTTTGACAAAGTGCAAGTACAGCATCATCTTGTCAAACACAACAGATAACGAGCTTGGACTCAGCCTCCAAGCTACTTGAACCAAAAAAGATGAAAGCCGGCCAAACACTGGTTAGTTATTACAAAGTGTTCAAAATCTGTCAGTCACATAGGAACCTTTTGGCAGATGATACCTTTTCCCGCTCCTACAAACGACAGATAAAAAGAAAATATCAAGAAAGAAGGATTTTGTCTACTCAGCTCTCCAACCGGTGAGTTGAAAAGGAGTGCCTGGAAGTCCTCTGGTTTCTCTCCTGATCTACGGAGCCCCTCGGAAAGGCTCCAAAATCATCTGCAGGCATCGAGAGCTACCAAGCACTTCAGCTACCTTCTCCCCTAGACTTCTGCTCTATTTCTGGCCCCAAAAGAGGGAAGTGGGCTAAATGACAGACAAAAATATGAGAATAAACAATTACTGAATGTTGAAACTATCCAATTCAGACCAGAAATAAGTATACTTTTTAAACAATGAGAATAATTAATCATTAGAAAAGTCTATTAATGGTTATGCTAGATTCTTCATAATGGGCCACTTCAAAATGAAGAAACGATTTATTTCTGGAAGATATGCTCTACTTTGAATAGGAATTTAATGAGGGAAATTCTTTGCTCTGTGTTATGCAGAGGTCAAAACATGATCAAAATGATCCTTCCTTGATTCACCATCTGTAAATCTATGTCTGTCTTTCGCTAGGAATTGTATTTATGTGCTTCTGAAGGAGGACGAGAATGAAAGATAACTTCACTAAGGTAGAATGAATAAAAATCTTGGGAAATTTTATTTGTGCTGCACTGCAGTCTATACCAATGACAGCAAAGTAACATTTTTTTTTTGTTAAGGAAACATATTGTGCAAAGACTGGGATGCGTTTACTATTATTCAGTGCCAATTAAAGTAGCCTAAATTTGGAAAAATCATTTCAAACTGTTCATAAATCCTTAACTGTTGAAATAGTGAAGGGTAAAGTGATCTTTAACTTAATGTGACATGCAATGGTATACTAAATAACACAGTTATAAGACATATAGAAACATATAAAAATAGGGTAACCTAATTATACACTTAATATAGGGTGACCTGTCTGATAATTATAAGACATCCAATATCTTAATGACATCCATTGAACCTGCGCACAAGAAGACACAGACTCCTAACGCCTGCTGCATGCACACTCCCCAAATACACAAAAATGCATTTCTTTTAGGAGTTAAATGTAAATATTTCTTCTTGGTAATATGGTGCTGGTACTGTCTTGAAGCTTTTGTCCCAGCTATGGTACCTGGGGTACTACTGTTTTCCGGGCTGTTTTCCTTTGTGCAGTTCTCAGTCCTGCTGTCTGTTACACAGGGAGATTATATTATACTCAGCCCTCTAAAATATTTTTCATAGCTTTATGCACTCTTATTGTGGAAAAGCAGGACCCAACAGGATCTTTCTTCTCTGCTTGCTAATAAGCTTAGTTCCGAGCAATATTCTTGGTATTGATTTTCTCCTCCATACTTGAAACAAAACTCTGTCACAGCTTAAGACTTGCAAACAACGTGCATGACATTCTGCTCGCCTGTTCCCCCTCCTCTTATTCTCCTTCCTCGCTTCCCTTTTTCTAACTTACTTTATTTAATTGTACCGTCTACATTTCTTTTAGCTATCCACCCTCCTTTCCTCTCCCGCCTTGTCTCACTTTCTCTAGCAATCCACTCTCACTTTCTCTAGCAATCCACTCTCACTTTCTCCAGCAATCCCTTTCCCCCCAGCAGGCAGGTGCTTGTGCTGTGTGGATGGAGGGGCCAAACCTCTAGGTCAGTTTATCAAAAACATGGAGAGTATGAGGAAAAAAAAAAAGGTTAGAGAAAGAAAATAACTTCACTTTAGAAAAGAAACAGAAAGACACTGTTTTCAAGCTGAATAATGATGCTGACACCAAGAACAAAAGCACCGTGAGTCACAGAACTGAAGATCCTTCTTTGGAAGAATTAATGTTGGAAACGAAAACCTTGCATTTCCGAAACAAATAAACAAACAAAGGACCCTACAAGATGAATTTTTGATTGTGGACCGAAATAGTCTAGGAAAATATAATGCAGAGGGAGGATTTAAATGCTGTCAGGTTTTCAAAGCAATCCTTCATTTCATGATCTAGAGCTTTGACACTCCCTGTCTGAAAATTCAACTTATATTGGCATTTTCTTCTTTCTCTCCCAGTTTAGTTTAGCCGTGAATCACCTGTTCTGCTGCCCCTGGGTGCAAGATGCTTTTAACAATTTGACATTCCTCCCGCTGTGCACTAACCACATTCCAGCTCCTACTGATTGCAAACGGGGCATAGGGATCTCTCAGATAAACGTATTTATTATGGCATCACAACACACGGTTACACTTATGCCTTAGTGGCTAGCAGTACCTATCTGGCAATAAAAATCTCAGGAATAAGCAACTCCGGTACAGAGCACGAAAATTTGGGATGGACAATTCATATCTCCTAAAATACAGAATTGTCCCCCAGTGGATCCATACTTATGGTGCACTGAATGCCCATGTTGAAAAGGATCGTAACATAGTTTCATGCTGAAGTGCTTACAATCTGAAAGACAAGAGACACGAACGCACACAGTGTGATGGAGAATGATGACACCATAAACGTGTGATCAAATTATAATTGCAAATAAGAATGGTAAATGAACTTATATTGATGTTAGTCTTTATGTCTTCCATGGAAAACCTGGTGTCCTGAACAAGAGACCAGATCCACCAAGTAATTTCAGCAGATCTAATTCCTATTTAGTTATCTACGTCTACCTGCTTCAGTGTTTAAATAACTCTGTAGACACGTGTCCAAATTCCTGTATTATGCGTTGCTTAAACAAATTCACATGAAAACTTTGCCTCGGTTTCCCTAGTGTTCTCGACCGCAGCAACAGCTAACAGCTTATTTCCACTGCACCGCTACGTTCATCCTCCAATTATCACTAATGACCAAACTGCTTTATAAAACATCAAGGGTGGTGAAGGTAGATGAAATAAATACACCTGGAGGTGTAAAAAAGCTGGCTGAGAGATACTGAAAAGCAGATGGAGAAAGAAAAACTTGATAGTTTGTTTTTTTCTGGTGGGGGGGGGGAATGAAGACAATAAAGAGAATACTAAAATTATCTTGTTTATGAAAAGAGAGGAAATATGGATGTGAAATATGTAGTTAACAGTGGCTGGTTTTGCCTTCTTATATTTTAAAATAATTCAACACTTGGGGGACATTTGGGTGTTATTCCCCCCCCCCCCAGTTAAAAGAAAGACTAAAAAAAAAAAATCATTCACCAATAAATATATGGAAAATTTAATAGTTACCAGAATAAGTGTGCTAAATATAGATACTAAATTAAATGCTAAAGCATAAAATAGAGATATTTTTCATCCTGCTTTTACGTTCCCATTCATACATCCTATATCCATCCATACATACTTCTTTTTGGAGGGGGGTTATACTTCTGAATTCTAATTCCCATTCTACCAAACATGGTTTTTTCCATGTACAGCTCTGTGCTAAAGAGCAGAAACGTTAGACTCAAATCTACCACTCCACGAGCTGATTCAGCAAGCATCACGCCATTTAAGGGAACAACAAAAACCGTGACCTAGGAGAGAAGTCTGTCTAAAAGAAAAATATCACAGTATAGAGGGCATCAGCTGAAGGGAACCAGTCCACCATCCACATCCCTTTATACTAAGACTGTCCGGGAGGAACATCATTTCTCTTTCCCGGAGGCAGCTTCCCAAGCGCTGAAGCCAGAGCCATCACACCGCAGACACCACGCTACTACCACAGCTTCAGATTTTGACATTAATGGGTTTTCTTTAACTTATGATGGAGAAAACGCCTCATTTCTCCCCATCGCTCAAAAAGATTTCAAGTTGCTTTAGTCAGCCACGACAATGCCCCCACATATGACACCATTCTTACAATTTTGAAGGGAATTGGGAAAATTTCCATCGCGTGGAGAATGGGACTCAGCTTACTGCATGCAAGGAAAAGAAACCTCCAACTAATAAGCAAAACACGGTTATTTATTTTCACAGGTAGGAAACAGAGGATCGGAGGTGACTTTGCTGAAGTCATGAGAGCGCAAAAAACATGGTAAGTTCAATCATCGCTGCCTCATGTCCTACACAACAGTCACCGACCGTCATCTCCCAGTGTTGCAGGGACGTAACAGCTGGTTATTCTATAGCGAGCTGGCAATAACCACCTGTAAGAAGACTACGACACATTGCGTGGTGGCCGTCGCAACCCAGCCCGTTCCCCACATCGCAGTCGGGTGACAGCACGCCAAGGGCCGCAGGAGACACGGCGGCCGCTGGGCCAGGCACAGTGGGCTGGGCCAGTCTACGCTGCCAGCAAGCACGTGCCTGGCGAATGCGAATTAAAAGCTGCTACCAACATGAAATAAGAATCCCTGTAATTACTGATTACAGGAGAGGACGCTGCCTTGGCACGCACTCCTCCTACTCAATCTGTGATGCTCCCTTTCCTCTTCACGTGCCACAGGCATAGGGTTCGGCAGAAAGACCTTCAAATTACAAAATCTGAAGAAGAGATTCACCTATCACGTACAGGAGCTTCCTTTATTCATTTAAACCCACTGAAATAAAGATATTACTTACCTATGGTCTATTATCTCACAAGTAGAAAGAAATGCACTCCAGTGCATAAGTGCTATACCTACAGCTCCTTCTCACATTACTTGTTGTGATTTTATTTAGTTAAGAAATTTCAATGAAACTTGAAGAGGACACTTGATACATACGTACAGACACTTTTTTTTTTTTTTTTACCCTATTCCTGCTGTTGTTTAGTGAAATGATGGCATCTATCACAAAAGCAGCATTAGAGTAGACTGTTCCAACTCTACTACTAAGCGGAAAAATGTGAATAAATGATCCTGAATGCAGAAAACTTGTAGCAGCGATGTTTTAATTACTGTTTGTATTGTGGTGTGTGCTTCAGGCTACGCCAAAAACAAAGGGCAGATCTTTACCTGTTACTCATTAAGCCAACTCTTACACACAATAACCTATTCAGGTAATAATGAGTCTCCTATAAAAGCAATTTAAGAAAACAGAAGAGCTACACATCTCTGTGTCAGAGAGTCAAGTCCTTCACTGTAGTACATTAAACTTGTTTTCTATTTCACAGCGTATCCACGATTTTAAGTTTTTCTTCCACAATGCACTTTATAAGCAAGCCAGAGGATTTATCCTGACTTCACTCTCTCTCCACACTAAGACAGACAGAAAACTAAGAGCATGTGCTGCGGCACATTTTCTTCTTACAAAACAAATTTCTGGCAACTTCAGCAAGAATATAGATTCTTGCAGCATTCAGTTAACCTCTTGGGCAAAACAGTATTTCTAAGTATATCTCCATGAATTTGTAGACAAGAAATAGGCAGTATAATTTTGTGTTGGCTTAGAAATACACAAAAATATTTTATTGGGCTGACATAGCTTTCGGCACTGACTGAAGTACCCAGTAATGCAGAGAAGAAAAGAGACAAGGCTAGAATTAATTTACTCTAGCACCATAGATGGGCTTCAGCCCTTTACATGCAGTATGGAGTTCAATTTCTTTCAATTCACACATATAATTATGCTTCATCTTTGTTACACAGACTCTGCAGGAAGGGTTTTGTTGGTGGGTGCTTTTGTCCTTTTTTCTTCATGTTTCTCTTGGCTCACAGGACGACAGAGGTCATGATGAGAGACAGCAATAAGGTGCTTTTTTTTCCCCAAACCATTATTGCATAAAAATATAATGCAGCTTTTCTTTAAAATCCTTAACATGTGGTTGCATGAGATACAGTTGCAAGCTAAACCTTCAACATGTCTTGCAGGATATAAAGAAGCCAAGCTAAAATCTTCAGGTTTCAGGTACTATTTTAGAAATCACAGAAACATAGAATGGTTTGGGCTGGAAGGGACCTTTAAAGCCCATCTGGTCCAACCCCCTGCCATGAGCAGGAACATCCTCAACTAGATCAGGTTGCCCAGAGCCCCGTCCAGCCTGACCTGGAACGTTTCCAGGGATGGGGCATCTCCCACCTCTCTGGGCAACCTGGGCCAGGGCCTCACCACCCTCAGCGTGAAAAACTTCTTCCTTATGTCTAGTCTAAATCTCCCCTCCTTTAGTTTAAAACCATTACCCCTCTCCTATCACTAAGCCCCCTTTAAGTACTGAAAGGCCGCGATAAGGTCCCCCCGGAGCCTTCTCTTCTCCAGGCTGAACAACACCAACTCTCTCAGCCTGTCTTCACAGCAGAGCTGCTCCAGCCCTCTGATCGTTTTTGTGGCCTCCTCTGGCCCCGCTCCAGCAGGTCCAGGTCTTTCCTGTACTGAGGATTCCAGAGCTGGACACAGTGCTCCAGGTGAGGGAATTATAACACCCGATGGTGTCATCGTTTCATGGCATTTGGTCTGACAGCATTGCCTGGTGCAGCTGCACCGAGGACAGTGTGACTCCCCAGAAACGCAAATCTCACGACGTGTAGGGGTTACAGATAGGATCATGGCTTCATCTCTTGCTTGTTGATTCTCTTACATGAATTTTTTTTAAGAAGGGAACACACTGCAAAATCCACCCATCTGGAGTAGGTCAAGGTAATGCGAAGAGATTCATATGCAAATCTGATCATTCCTAAATCGCTGCAATATAGGATTGAAGCCCTAGTATTTCTTTGACACGGCCTGGATGACTCCACATCTCTGCAGTGGCTCTTTCCTGTACTTCAGTTTCTGATGGCAATAATAATTTAACCTATGCTAATGGGTGACTGTCAAATTGTCAGTCTTCAGGCAGGAATGAAGTTATGGCTGGTCTTTGTTCCTCAAAGGCAAAATCCTAAATATAATTATAGCAATACAGTGTACTAGTCCATGGGATCTACCCTACTTTTCAAGCCAGGTAATTCCAGAATATCCCCTCCCTTTCTCTTTTAAAACCAAGTAATTTTTTAAAAAAATTTAATTTTCAGAAGTTAGCTAAGAAAATCAGGGGAAGGGTTAGTCATTCAACGTTACAGACGAGTGAAGAGAGACTTTTTGTGTGACCAGATATCAGTAATCAGTAGTTTTCACTGACTTCATCAAATCATGCATTTTTATCATTTATTTAGTTCAAACTCAACATCTGACGCATGGTTGCCTTTGATTCAAGACATTCAGAGTGACAAGAAAAAAGTTTACTGTTAAAGATTAATCATGTTCTTCTGTTCCCACTCTCCTTCTGCTCTTAGATTTAGGAGGATGCACTCAACTGTAGCTTTATTTTCACATTATGAAAAAATCTGGTTTAGATTCCATTTATTTGTAATTTATTCTTCCACATTTCTTACTCAATAGACACAAGCATACATTCTGCATGTAATAAACATTCATTTCATTCATTATTTTTGTACTTGACTAATAAATGGTAACTACTTTCACAAAGTCATTCTGTTTATCCATGATTCTAAAACGCGTAGTTTGTCTGTTTCTTCTTTGTTCTTCTCACCTTTAAAACGTCCTTATGGTCATTATCTCTCAATTTAGTATCATTTGGCAAAATTCTTACTCCGGCTTTCCTGCTTTTGGTACAGTAAGCACTGCTACTTACCCTTTCTCAACTGTTTCAAGGCACAGCTCCAATCCTCATCCTGCTGTAAGAAAATGCACGTGCTGTGCGCCCTGCTTAGCATCCACAGGTTCTAACACCCAGCTATGACATTTTCCTTTTGAGCATACCTGATTTTCTCCTTTACTCTTGACGTGAAGCTTCATTCTGTGTAGAGCCTACTGTATCAGGAGCAGAGGACCTGCCATTCCAAAACTGACCATATGTTTACCAAATCACATTCATTAGTAACAAAAAAGGAAATAAATCCCATTTTTTCTGTTCAAAATATCTCATCCATTTCTTATCCTAAGCTTAACAAAGCCATATTTTCATGGCAAGCAGCAATACTTCCCACACGGTTCCCATCAATGTCTACAGAATTCTAGCTTTTATTTTAAATGATATTAAAAGGAGGTTCTGTCATTTATAGTTGCAAAGATAACTGCTGAAACATGAAAGCAAGAAAATCAATGCCATAGCTGCCTCCTAAGCCTGACAGCTGCAGTGCCTCTGCTGCTGCTCGGAATGAGCCGCCAAGCAGCCACAGTGAAATTAAAAGAAATAAATAAATTAAAACCAAAACACAAAAGCAACTTTTCTCATTTTTTTCAGACTGCCTTCTCCCCACTTGCTGTTGCTCCTAACGAACTTGGAAGCAAACTCCTTTCTTTTCTGCTTGTCTAATACGCCAGTTTCTGATGACAAAAAGAGACAATTAGAAAGAACTGGAACTGAAAAGCAGTCCTGTTTCTAAAGGCAAGCACGGTGTCCTGCACAAAGGAAAAGAGAGAAAAAGATGGGATCAGAGGGGAGGAAGGGGAAGGACGGTGGGTCGCCTCGTTCCACTTTGATGTTCACTCTGCTATTGCAATGCTTTTTATCCTTTCTGGACTTTCCCCAACAGGAGCCCGTTGCCCCACGCGTGGATTTTCAGCTGCAGGCAGTTGGCCGGTACCCCGACCCGAAGGACGCAAAGACATTTGTACGTACGGCACTGCAGTCATCTCTTCCACCGGCGAAGGACGCAATGGCTGTGACACCAAACGGTAGATCTCCCTTTGGTAACACAATCTGCCCCACTCAGAAAACGGTAACTCATCTCAATCTACGACTTAAAATCCAATTCTAAAAACATGTATTTCAGCAAAAAAACCACGTTCTCTTTCAGCGTGGAGGTAATCAAATACTTCGGCTGTGTTGCTGCTGATGGGTTTTACCTGATTAAATTACTATTAGGAGGACAGATAAATACACGGGTGAGCTGAGAGTGTTGAAATGGTGCAACATAGTAAAAATACCACGCACCGTGTATCAGCAAAATCCTGACAGTCACGGGGTTAATAGCAATACTAGAATGAAACATATAGAAGCAATCACTTTTTATTGTCAATTATTTGCAAATGCATAGATAAGCAAAGTAAATGAACGTGGCATTTTCCTTTCAATAAACTAAGTACTGGATACCACGTCACCAGTAATTAGACAATTTAGCTGTGTATTAAATGAATGAAGTAAATATAATAGTATAAAATATAGTACCTCTTTAAAGAATGAAGAAACTTTATTTGTTACTGAAGGAATAGGCAACAGTGGAATTAAAAGTGGGTAAACCTCAGTTATACAATTACATTAGCAATTACAGCAGCCCTGCAGAGTTAGTGATTGCCCTATGATTGACTAAATCTTTCCGTGGTAATGGGCATCGCGTTCAGAACTGAAGGATGATATTTTATGGACTGCTGGAGGCTTTTAATTCCTTTATAGCACATTAAAATATAGTCAGTCTTTTAGCCATTTTAACCTTGTTTAGCACAAATGGTTGAACTTGAAATTCATCGACTTATATGGTCCATGGAAGAGATCATTAAGAATTGCTGTACTGGATTTTTTTTCTTTTTTTTTTTTAACTTGTAATGCATTTAAATTATTAACATCCCTCTATCATTTATGGCCCATTGTTTTTCAGATTTTCCACATCTTTCACCTTACCTGTTCAAAGAGTTACAGGAGCTATAACATAATACTCCAGATATAGACAAAGCCATTCGCTGTTATCACTAGACCCTGCATTAGTCAAAAGTGTCTATACTTTTGAGTCCCGGTGATTATACAAATGTTCAAGGTTAAGCTGAATAATGACCTGAGGGCAAAGCTATCATATATACAAGACAGCCGGTTTTGAGACACTGTATGCTCATACTCCATAGAATAGATTTTTCATATACAGATACATTATTTTAGCTGCTCTTCCTATATGATAAGATGACCTCTGAAAGTAATTTTATTTATGTTTCTGTGATCTGCAGTACGAAATCAGGAACACAGGTTAACTATCTGATTTTCAGTAACAAGAGGGCCTGTAACCTTCACGGGTTGTTAATTTTCATAAGTTTGCCTTGGACAACTCCAGTTTTGTTAGATTTTAATCTGTGATCTGCAAAAGCTGATCTCCTTTCTGCAAAATTCAACAGCAGAGTGACAAGCAGGGCTTGCCTTTGAAATAGAAAAGGGGAAAAAAAAATCCCATAAAAACTAGCCTCATTCATCTAGCCAACACTTGTCTTCTATTTCTATGTATGCTGAAACAATGATTTCTTTTGTAACATTGCTGAAGGAGTCAAGGACAGCCTCTTTTTTTTCTGTACCAGAAGAGAACTGCATGAATAAAACACTAAACAGAGTTTCTATTTGTCTTTCCTGGAATCATTAGCTATTGGTCACTGTTTTATAAATAAAACTGGACCAGGTCTTCCAACAAACCTCCTCCCCCTGGTTGGTATTCCCCAGCTGCACACCAAAACCGAAATTCTTGTCTCCCGTCTCAGTATAATGTACCCCAGGCCCGTAAGAGCAGCCCCAAATCAAGGACAGCGCTCTGAGCCTCACCGCCATCATCTGATGACCCCCAAAGGGAACAGTCGGAGCCTGTCAGTGGATCTGGAGAGAGTGAAATAGATGTGGAAGGAAGCAATTGAGTTGAAGGAGCAGCCACATATAAAATATATGTGTTGAAGTTCTCAAGGTGACTACTAGCCAGGGAAGTCCAGGCTAAAAGGGCTACTATAAAGGTGTGCACAATTTTTCAACCTTCTGTCAATGCTACATAAATCAATACGACCCCAAATACTATCCCTTTGGGAAAAAAACCCAAGAAACTCAAACCAGAAAGATTATATTGGAGGCAAAGAAGGGAATAGTAGAGACAGGAGCCCAAAGCTCTGCATACTTAGTAAGTAAAAGCATTTATATAAATACATATTATATATCTTGAGCAGAAAAATTTTAAGGGTTCATTTCATGCAATATGGGCCTATTAATACTATCAGGAAAAAATATAATTTGTCTATGGCTTGAGCACAGTTTTCTGTTTAAAGTGTTAATTTATATAGATTTAAGTAGCTTGTGAGATTGTGTTAACATCACTGACACGCTGACTGGGCCCCATCTCACCTGCTTTCTTTCCTGATCTCCAAGGAAAATTATCGGACAAGATATCAGGAAGCCCAGAGCTCCCAGACTTTAGTAACTGGTAGAATTCATACGCTCCCCCAATTTTTTGGCAAGCCGTCTCTGGGACACAAGAACAAGGTGACACAGGTGATGAGAACTTTTTTTTTTTTAAATGTAATTTTCAAAATAAATCTAGAAAATACAGAACATTTGGCACTGCTCATCAAGCTGATTCAAAGTCCTGCATTTTCTGCTGTGGACACAATAAACCCTGGCATAGCAAGAACTCTGTTTCGGTAAAGCGTATCTGGGTATCTTTCAGCTTCACCAGCCAGCGCAAACGCCTTAGCTTCAGCAGCTAAACATTCTTCCTTTCCTGGGCATGCTCTCACACACGCCTAATTACTACAAACGATTAATTTAGAACCTTCCAGTGGAGCATTAAGTGCACAGCTCACAGCCGCTTTAATACCAAAAAGCAGAAAAACCATGAGAAAACAGGGAGTTTAGTATTGTAAACTTACAACCTTGAACACACATCTCTGTACAAAAAGCAAGATCAGGCACATCAAAAAATATCTGGCTTTTTTTCCTTTCATTTTTCCTTTTAACTTTTTAAGTTCTTTAGAATGTGTTTGGGATGCTGCTTGATAACCCAATGAAACAGAAGAATCCATTGACTGTTGCAAAAGAAAAGATCATGTGAATGTTAAAAGCCACAAAGGGAGTAAAGATATTTGAAAACACTTCTCATTGCACAGCTCTGCATTTTTATGACCTATACCTTTCAATAAAGGTATATTTTCTACTGAAAAAAAAAAGCTGAGATAACAGTAAACTTTAAACTTCAGGAAAAACGAATCTGAATCTGCTTAAACTTTCCAAATATGACATTAAGTCAGCATGAATACGTCTCTCCATTTTGAAAAACACATGTATGGAACCACCTTAGAAATAAAGCAATAAAAATATTGTTTTATGCATCCTGATACAAATTTGGATTTACTTACCAAAAAAAAAGAAGAAAGAAAAACAGTAGCCAGTTAACCACACCAGCTCAGAACTGTGCACATTATATACACATTTTTAATCTCTGCCCAAGGAAGTACTGGAAATAAAACTTTTCCACTAACTTTTTAACAAATGCATTTTCATTTTCAGTCTCACTTTACAAGCTGTGATTTTGCACAGGCTGGGGAAGCACACTTGTTCTATGGATATATTTTTTTCCTAGGCGCCTCCTGTTGCCTATACTGTTCTATGTTTTCACAAAGTCGTAGGAATCTTATTAGAAAATGTTTTCCAAAGAAGCTATGCAATTCATTGGGCATATTGAATTACAGCAAAAAAAGAAAAAGCAAAAGCAAGAGTCTAGTCCCACGGGCTTGTTTTACAGCTGGGAATACAGAGGCAGTAGCTTCCATGTGCAAAGGCTGCAATATATACACACACATATATAGATAGATACATATATTTAGGTCTGGTAATTCAGTACAAGCAGAACAGAATGTATTTTCTATAGAGGAAGTCAAAAATCAAAACACAACTAAAACCTGCTCAGTATGGTCACGGAATAGCCAAGTATAGTCCTAAAATTTCTGCATAGTAATGAAGAGAAACCAAAGCTTTCAAAGTAAAATAAGAACAACTTTAACAGAGTTCTTTACTTCTTCTACATTCAACATCACACTGTATATCCATACAGAGGTATAATAATAACAGCAAATCAACAACTAGGTCTGCTAAGACCAGCCATTACAATTTTATAAGAAAATAGAGCTCTAATCCTTCATGTCCTCAGTGATCAGCGTGTAAACTATCTATTTCATTGCTGGAATTTCTTCAGTAAATAATTCACACAGAAAAATCAACCCAGACTGACAGTGAGCGATCTAGCCTACAGACAGAGCATTTCTTTCCAATTTTAATTTCCGAAGTTTCACTGGTTTGTGTCATGATTGCTCTGTTACCTCTATTTATCTTTCCTGCTTATATCTGGTCATAAAAATGTAATTACCAAGATATCTGTATTTAGATTATGATATATATATCTAAAATGTCTGCTTATTCATTCCTTTAACTAAATGAAATATTACGTCACGAAGAGACTAATCTATGACAAACTGTTCCCAAGGGGTTGAAAATGTTCCTGCACAATACTCCCTATAAATGGAAAATCAGTGAAGAAACTTGTTTAACAATTGTCTCCAGTTTCCCAGGGGCTTAAGATTAACATTTTAAAAGTGCAAGCAAGCTCATTTTGATATGTTACGGTCCTTAGCAATAAAGAAGTCATATTGTTTCTCAAAATTACTATTAAATTAATCTTCCGGTGGTTTTGTCATTTTTAATACTACTATAGCATCTCAACAGACTGTCTAATACAGTAAACGCTCACTCAAACTATATCACCCTTACAAACTAATCCTTTCAAATTCTGTTATTCAAGTTAATAGGCGTAGGAATCGTTAGCCATATTGCTCATCAGTACGTGTACGGATAGTATGTAAACTCTAAATTGAGCCAGTCCCAATATGAACTGTGACATAAATACACATCTACAAATAGGAAAAAAAAAAAAAAAAAGAATGAATGAATAAATAAATGAAAGAATAAATGTCTGGTCCAATTTTCCTAGAAAGCAAAAAAGTCAAACTGGAGAAGGAAGAAAGCGGTGATTTTCCTTTTTTGATCCTGTTCAAGGTGTACAGATCATCGCGAGACACTGCAAACTCCAGTAGAATAGACTAATAAAGGATTTTGATACTAAGTCAGGAAGAGTAACGAGCATGATGGTTTTCTGGTTAAATTACCGTATGGGCAGTTAGAAAGTCTAATTGTACTATATTCCTACTTTAGGAAAAATAATTTAGCATGATCTCAAAAAACAGTAAGAACTTAAACACGGTTAAAGGACATGGATAACTTCAGACTTGCTAGGAACAACGAGACCTCTTTCCCATTTTTTTTTTCTTCTGGTGTACATTTTGATGTCCCAATGGCATCAGGGATCTCCCCGGTGCTGGGTTCTCCCAGTTCTACAGAGAGTCCAATTTCAGCTCACTCTTTTTTATTTCCAAAGGGATAAGAGGCAGAAGAACTGCCTCCTCACTTGTACTGCAAATCATTTACGGTCCATAAGAAATTTCAAGTAAATTTACTTTCTCATTGTACTTGAAATATATAAAAAGCGAGAAAGCCAAGCTACATGACCACTAGCTAGTCCTTTCTCCTGTTGCACTCACTCTCACATGGAAATTTCTCCGTTTCTCTCAATTTCTCACCTAAATTTTCTTGTTGCTGCTGAAATGTGGTGCTGGGAGGGAAATCGCATAGTACTTCACATCCTCTGGTCCAGATGTGAGATAAAGACTTTCACTAATGTGAGATTACTTGTGGAAATAGAAATACTGTATTTTTTGCTTCAGTCATCCAAATCACTAACGTATTGACTTGGTGCGAATCAACGATGACAAATACAAAGTTTCCTGTTTCTTCCACAAGAAATTACAGCTCAAATTATATAGCACCTGGAGCTTCTCCATTTAGTATTACTTAAGAATATCAGAAAATAGAATTTTGGAAACGCAATTTTTCTTCTTTCATCAATACTAACGGGAGTTCTCTAAAGCAAAGCATTACAGAGCTTGCATCGAACATTCCCTTTCTCTTGATTCAACTCTTAATCCAAAGTGAACTATTAGTTTTGGTACATTATAATCCAATGAAGGTGTTATAATCGAGCTCATTGTGTGCGTGTGGGAGGGGGAATGAGGAGTGTGCTTGGTTCTGAGTATATTTAAAGGAGAGCTGAGAAGTTTTCTAGCGAAAGGCTCCGTTGATAAATGGTGGTTAGGAGAAGAAAATTGGTTATTCAATGAACAAAGTGGTGTGTAATTTATTTTACTACATTAGATGCGGAATTCTTCAAACACTGCTAGGAATTAGAATGCTTTGAAACTAATTATTGTAAGTACGTTTAACCATAGCTTTGAAGTTACTTTCGACATAGCATGCTCTTTTAGATTAAATTATATCTTTCTGCCATTCCACTGCAACTACCCAGTTCAAGGGCAGAAGAGGAGCAACAAAAAAACCCCTGTTCAATGTTGTAAGTAAACATAACAATAGCTTTGTCCTGTTTTTTCAGAAATATTTCCATAACCTCCTGTTGCTACAAGTATATCAGTTCCCACAGAAACTTGAGTACAATTTTGAATACATAAACATTATCATAAAATTAAACAATTACGTGATTATATACAGTACAAATAATTGCAAGCAGAGAAGTGAAGTAGCAGGGAGCACAAAGATGAACAAAAATGCACTTGCAAGGTGCATGGATTTGCTGAAGCAGAGATGAAGGGAGTTTAATATCTTCTCCCTCACTCTTGCTTCCTTATACTTATAGTACTGGTCATTCAAGCACCCAGTTACATGATATTTTTCTTTATCATGATAAATCCTTGTTGAAAGGAGCAATTTTGGTTTGGGCCTGCTTCCTGCTTGAAAGAAAATTTGGGGTCAGTGGTTTAAGCAAGGCAGAGCACGACGAATCTCCTCCCTAATCATGAGCTTGACTTTGACATTACCTGCAGATCGAACGAGCTGTTTGTGCGGACACAAGCAACTTGAAATTTTATCAGTCTGATGAAAGAATGCAAATGCAGTTTCAAGTAGCTTTGCTACCGATTTCCAATCACCTTTCCTATTTTAAATGTGCATGTTGTACTTCGGTGATTCAACTGGACTTTAATTGGTTCTGGATAAAGCCCTAAGTGAAGAGAAAGAATGGTTTTATACTCTCCTCTCTGACTATTTTTTCTCTTTTCTCTTGTTACGGAAAGCACCAATACAATAGTGCAGGCATATGCATTACATTAGATAAGTCCCGTCATCTCACAGACCGCTAACATAGAACCACAGAATCGTTTAGGTTGGAAGAGACCTTTAAGATCATCGCGTCCAACCGTTAACATGATGAAGGAGAGAATACTACTGTTCCTTCTATTCTTTCTAAGGTTTGTTAACTGTCTGCATAGCTCATAACAATAAATGGTAAAACTACCTTATGGTAGAAATTCATATATTTCATAGTCTAATATTACAGTATACATTTTCTAGTATTTCCATCACTACGACATGGACTCTTTATTGTACTCTGCTGAAGGGTTGGGAAGGTTAATTGGGTAAGATTTATTTTGTATCTCTTTGCAGAGAAACCCATACAGCGTTGAATAACCAAAAAAGTCCCACAGACATAGAAGGACATCATAGGTAAATATCTATTGGCTAAATTGTCTCAGTTTCATAATAGAAAATAGTAAAAAAGTTGTTCATGCGGATCAACAGAACTAAAATATTTCCAAAAGCAAGAAAGTGGAAAATGGCAAAGTGTGGTCTGGAGACAGGGACTTGTGAGGGCAGTTAGAAATGTCCAGAGAAGAAGTATGTTAAAGAGGTAAATTAGGAAGCAATAGCTTAGTTAACCAGGGTCTCCTTAATAGGGATGTGGCAGTATACAAATAGAGAGATATAAACGAGAAACAAAAGAACATGTACGCGATATTATCATCAGCATATGGAGAAAAAATGAGAGAACATCTCTTCCTCCTTCAACTCAAAAGCATAATATTCAACAAACAATTGCATCTATCCCCAAAATGTCACCCAACTAAAAAAATCCTTAATGGCACAAAGCAGTGGTTCTGCTTGTTATTTTTACTTGTTTTTCTTTCTTAATGGCATATTCCATCAGTTCTGAATTTGTCAGAAACAGTGATTAGAGGAGGAAAAAAAAAAAATCTCTTTTGTTATCCTCTACCTAAAACTTCAAATCAGCAGTGGCAGTGAGTGAAACACAGCCCTACCAAAGTAAGCATTTTTCATTTTGTAAGATTGATATTTATAAATTTACAAGACTTTCCTAATCATGCTTCCCAGAACTATCACAAAAGCAGCACATCACAGAAACTGCAAATATTCGGAGGCATCTAGTTCTATTTTGCCACAATCCAGTGGCTTCAGTGCACACACATTGTCTCAAGAGTTGGGGGAAAATGAAAAAAACACAGGATTTTACCTGCCTGCATCAACAGAGAAAGAGTCATCAAATGTTATTAGGTACCATTTGTTTCACACACACTTGCTGATGTTCATTGACTTCAAGTATTGGTCAACTCTACTTGTTTTACAAGGAATTTTCATAAGAAAGATCATAGAATGGTTTGGGTTGGAACGGACCTTTAAAGGTCATCTAGTCCAACCCCCCTGCAATGAGCAGGGACATCCTCAACTAGATCAGGTTGCTCAGAGCCCCGTCCAGCCTGACCTGGAATGTTTGAAATATGAGGAAAAAATTCTTCGCTGTGAGGTGCCAGAGCCCTGGCACAGGCTGGCCCAGGGAGTCTCCTTCTCTGGAGAGATTCAAACCCGCCTGGACGCGGCCCTGTGCAGCCTGTGCTGGGTGACCCTGCTCCGGCAGGGGTTGGGCTGGATGGTCTCCAGAGGTTCCTTCCAACCCCTGCCATCCTGTGACTCTGTTTCCAGGGATGGGGCATCTACCACCTCTCTGGGCAACCTGTGCCAGTGTTTCACCACCCTCATTGTAAAACATTTCTTCCTTGTATCTAGCCTGATGCCACATCCCTGCTCATCCTGGCTTTCCCTGGTGACCCTAAATGTGTTATGCCTACCGTCATGTTCAGCCTATCCTTGAACATCCAGGTCACTAGGAACTGAAATGATGTCTTAGTCTGTTTCGCACAGGATATCAATAAACCATCATGAGCTTCCCCATGAACAAAGAAATTCCCATTATATAATTTAAATTAACTTCTGGATAATTTCTAGCTAAACTGAAAGACTCCCTAACATTTGAGCACCCTGAAGCTGAAGACGAGGCAATTCTAGACAATATCCTGAACGCACAAAATGTACAATGTCTCCTTTGACAGAGTAAGGAAAACATTTAGTAAAGGTTCTTCCATAGACATTTGCAGTTGCATACAATTCAGAAAAGAGTGACCTAATATTTTCTTTAAGTTTTATCTGAAATCTAGCCTGTGTTGTAATAAATGAGTCTAAGTTTGGTACTGGAACCACATTTTTAGACTGAAAATCAGTAAATCCTGTAATTTCTTAAGGACATTTTCAAATAATTTCAATCACAAAAAGCTCCCTCTATATAACTTTATTGGGAAAAAGAACATGCCTTAGTGTTTTAATTAACTTTTATCACATACATTCGGTGCAAGCATCCATTTTGAATATATGTATATTATATTTTGGAATAAGATGTGAATATTGAGAAAAATAAAAGTATGTAAACCAAAAGAATATATTTTAATTATCTGAATTCTTACAGTGCTTCCACGTATCTTATAACAAGACAGAGCAAGGAAAACCTTCCAAAGGAGAGGAGAAAAAAAGAAAATATTTATACAATTTTTCAGCATTTTGAATTCCCCGAAGTCAAAGTTTAATAGCCATTAGTTTATGAGATGTTACAAACTGATACATTTATTCCCCAATCCTTACTAACTGACAGAATAAAATGTAACAGGAAACATCTCTGCCACAAACACCAAAACCAAATTGCTGAATAAAAAGTAATTTGAAGTCTGTTGTGGGTCATATAATTAGGAATATGATTTTAATAAGATTTTAATTCTTAAGCCTCTGATACTGCTAAGTTCTAAACTAGTAATATAGTGCTTTTATTGCTTCCGTGCTCGGTTTTTAAAGTAGCAATATTCATGTAAAATATGCCACACTCTACATATCTGTATTATATGGGCCTCTGATTTATCCTACTTATTTTTTAGTTAACCACATCTTCTTTTCATTTTACAAAGCCAACTTCTCAAATGTATCCATTTTAGATAGCTAATTGCAGCAATTGTGTATTTCTAAATCATAGTCAGCTTTAACACAAAACGTAAATTTAGAAAATGTATGGTTATACCTAGACATTTTTTCTTAAAGCCTCTATAAATGTTTTCCCTTCATTTTGCTTTGTTTCCCTCGTATTATTGTGCAGGAAAACAGGACGAGCTTTCTGGACAGACGTACTGGAGTCTTGCTGTCAAAGAGCTCGCAAACATGTAACTTAAAAATTTCTGCACTAGATAATGAAAAACTGCACATAACGCTGCAATTACGTTCCTTACTGCAAATGCGTCAACTCAATGACAACGACCTCCAAAGGTCCTAAAACGACTCCAGAGACAAACACGAGGAGAACAGCAGTAAGCCGCAGTCCTTTGGCGTTACCGCCTACAGCCAAACAGATGATAATATATAAACAATGCAAAAAAGGGATGTAATAGTTGGGGTAATTTTCAATGTACATATATCAATGTGTGTAAAAATAACAAAAAAACCCCACCCTCTGATTCTTTTAAAGGCGTATGTAGCGTTCCCTGTAATTATGATCAGCATTAATCATCATCATCATCATCATCATCATCATCCAACCTGCCCTCACTGCTTTCACACATTCAAAATTTTCTGAATTATTCTGATCTGGATTTTCTTTTTAATCCATTATTATTTATGAGGCATTCTTCACTATTGTGCAGATTCCAAGTTTTCATATTTCATATACCAATCAGTACAGTTATATCTAGAGCTTTAATTTCCCACCATAATTGTAACAGACTGCTAATCTGTTAAATCAATCTTGAAACTCGAAATACATAGCAGAAAAGTACCATTAAGAACAGTAACAAATCTATGATGGCTATGTGAAATATCCACATTTTAAAAACTCCCTCTCTGATGCGGCAGTTTTTAGAGGAAGTCAACAAAACCAAAAAGAATATAGTCTTATCTGAAAAGAGTAAAACCCTCACAAATATACTATTAAAGGCTTATTAAAGAAAATAGCCTTGAAAAAGATTGATTTAGTATCAGATATTCCATTATACTACTGAGTAAAAAAAGGGGACAAAACTGTTCATCCTGCTCCTAATTTATCATTTGAGGATGGCAAACAGACCATGCCCGGACGCCCACAACAAACTGTTTGTTTGAGGGATATTTTGGGTTTTGATTGAAAGAGATTTGTGAGAAATCAGAGCACAAATATTTAGAATCCGTATTTCCATTAGGGCTTTACAAAATCTTATCTTACTTCAGCAGTACGAAAGAAGGGATTGCGGGTACGAAGCAGTGTTCAAGCCTCCACATGTGCCCAACCTCCGTCCTCAGTGCTTTCACGGAAGCTGCGTTCACAGCGATCTGAAGAACCAGGATCCTCAATGGGACCAAGCCGAAGTGTAACCACACTACTGCGAGTTGGATGAACCATGCAAAAGCCATCACTTTACTCAGCCTCAAGTATCCCGTGTACGCTGCCCGTTACTCACGCTGACGGCTCTCCCTACTCGACACCAAGGACTCGGTATCGACTGCTCGTCACCCAGCAGTCTTGCCGTTAAATCCAAAAAACCCTAAACCTCGTTGAACATAAATAATATTCACTCATGTTACTAACATTTTAAATTATTACGGTGAAATTTGATAGTATAATTGTGCAACAAGTACCATCATTTATAGAATAATGAGATGTTTTCATTCTAATATCTGATTGTAACTCTGTAATGAAAGTATCGGCTATCTGAGGGGAGACCGTAACGCAGACACTCAGCCAACAAGAAAAATCCAATTTGTCTGCCATGTTCATCAAAAAGAAATCAAAGTGAAAAAGATCAAGATCACCTGGCAATAGCAGATGGTTTATGATAGTTCTTGTCACGGGTTTTGCAATATTTTTCCAAAAAGGGGAAAATCAGAAATAAGCCAATCGCTCCTGTTCATTCTCTTTATCATTATTTATACCGAGCTGTATTTTTTCAACTCTCGCATGTAGAAAAAATAAAATACCCTTCACTGCAGAGAATCAGTACATCGCAGATTTATGAGGGCCTCATATTTCTACAGAAAACATCAAAAATACTTCACATACCAAAAGCTGAAATGCTGTCTACAGTCTACTCGCTTTAACAGATGGGCTGTTTGTAGTACAGAAGAAGGGAAGGAAGGAACTGAATTACATCAAAGCACAAACCGCAGCAATCGTGTGACCGGCTGTTCGGCGACGCACAGAGCCCCAGATAACACACAGCACTCCTGCTCACGTTCTAGAATATTCAGTATTTTTCAGAACAAATTTGCCACTATTTCTGGGAAATGATTCTATGGGGAAAAGAATCACAAGGAACTTCTGCTCTTCTGTTGTCAACTGTTTTCATGCACAAAGAAAAACATATAGCCCTGCACTTCAGACCCTAACTGACTGCCAATATCTAATACCTAGTTGTAACTATTTTTTTAACATACATTTTCTAATAATTCATATATTAAAGACCAGTGATTTAAAGTAACTAGTTTACTTACTGCTCATTTTTAGGAGTAATGTAAAAAAACCCCTAAAATGTCAGCATGTCATTTTTTAGACTCTGCAGTTCAGGCGCAAAATACGTCTTAGCTGGTGATGGTTCTACTGCTTCCGAGAGCTGCATCCACAGCGGCATCCAAGCATATTAAACCCCTTTTCTGTATCCTAAAAATTACTTCCAGGATTCCAACACGCTCTGTCACACAGAGGTAACTTCAGGAATGCCAGCGTCTCCATAAGCTTTTGTTGCATTCCCTCCAAAGCCCTGTCACGAACAATACACCCCACTTTTCTGGTACTCAGATTCACCATATTCAGGTGAGCCTCTGTGTCTGTCTCAGAGCTCTCCTTACCGCCGCTGCCTCAGCCTTCCTACTCATCTCACGGGCCGGGCATGCACACACGTCCTGGTTTTCCCAAGGCGGACTGGAAGAGGGACCTGCAGAAGAGGCTCAAAAGCACCTGAAAGGACTACAGGTCAAATGTCTTCCAAAAGGGGAAATTCAGAGGTGCCTAGTATGTGGAACAAGCATCATTTGTGGAAGAAAAATAAAGTTTTGTGACTTTATAAGTGGGGATAGAGAATGCAGGTGTCTAGGGCATAAGAACTTTATTCTTGGCAAACGCAAACCACCTTGGGAATGCTCCATAAATAACCTCAGGCAAGAGACAGGCCAGCACAGCTGTACTCAAAATAACATTTCCAGAGCCCTGACATCCTTTGGCAATTTAGAAACTATCCAATCTCATTTCTGAAGCTGTCTTAAAGTACTCTAAAACTTACTTGTTAAAGGAAACATAACAGCCTGCGACACACCTCTGCAAATCTCAGTAAGTCACTGCTTGATATAACACAACCTGAACTAGGATGAGCATTGAGAAATGCTCCAAAAGAAAGCTTCAGTTTGCTGCTTCTGGTAACATTCATGTCTCTTGCACGGTGCCAACTTCTTTCTCAGAGCTTCAAAAGTTCATTTTAAAGCAGATCATTAACCGAGAACTTCAGAAATATTGCAGTATTTCTTGAGCTACTTAACATCTCACCACACAAGCTGATAAATCATTCAAAGCCACCATAACATAAGTAACTATGATTTAAAATTAAATGTCCAAGAACGTTGTGTCATATCTACTATAATAACAAAAGCAGATTTGTTTGTCCAAAGCAAAAGAGCATTGGGTCACTCTCCAGGCTTTCATACTGCAAGCTGCTGTCAGACTATCAATAAACACTACTGTAAGAAAATTATGATGCTTTTAAAAAGTAGTTTAAGGAAAAGCCTAGGATGCTGTCTGTTTTACACAGACCCTGTTCCAGAACAAACAGCCCATGACAGCTTTTTCCCCAGGTTTTAACTTACCCCATTAATGAGAAAAGTTTGACTAATTGGAAAGTCAAACTTCCCATTTACCTTGCTTTCCTCAGTGCCTTTCTGATTAATTTCTAGATTTTCACAGTATTTCTATTTGCATTACTTAAAATGGCAAAATGATGCCTGTGATTGGACAAGCGTCTTTCTTAATATACCATATGATGTGATATCTCATAGTTTGACAATATTTAACAGGAAAAGATCTGCTCATTTCTGCAAATCCCCTGTTGTCCAAGACCTTGATTAGACAAAATGTTTCTGTGAAATTCAGCGATCTAATTAGCCTGTTTGATTATTTGAAATAAAAGGAAGTCTCCAAAAATATTAAATCACCATGTGCTTTTCCATCACATTAATTTGCTGCAAGTAGAGAAAACCTGAATACTTCCCAGCACACAAAAAGAATGACAAATCTATGGATCTACACCCATTTGCCCAAGTTAAAACGCCATAGAATCATGGAATCACAGAATTGTTCTGGTTGGAAGAGACCTCCAAGATCATCGGGTCCAACCATTAACCCAGCATTACCAAGTCCCCCACTAAATCGTATCCCTTAGGGCCTCGTCTAAACGTCTTTTGAATACCCCCAGAGATGGGGACTCCACCACCTCCCTGGGCAGCCTGTTCCAATGCCTGACAACCCTTTCGGTGAAGAAATTTTTTTTACCAGTGACAACTTGAGATGAGCAGTCCATACCCTGTTTCAGGCAATGCGTGAAAGGAGACTCCTGACACACGAGGAACAGGGAGAGATTGAAGCCTTGGACACCTCTACGCTCAGCTCTTCCACCTCACAGAGAGGAGCAGTGAAAGCATCTCGCACATGGAAAGCCTCCAGAAGTACCTGCAACCCTTCCTCTTCACCTCTCACTCCTGCCTGCTCTTCCCATGACAGTCTTCCTCTGTTGGAGACACCACCATCTTGTTAACACTTTATATATTTTTTTTTAAAGCGTAGCCTGAACCATAGTGCAGAATGCGTCACGTGTGTGGCATACCATTAAGTGTTTATCGCCTACGAACTCTCTTCACTGATTTCTTATCTTCGTGATGCGTGGAACTCAAGGCACTACACCACGCAGTCACTCACGGGGAGGTTTTATCCCTCGACCTCATCTGCTTAGCACTCATATACTGCCCTAGGAATATCCGTTCACATGATAGAATATTTCCTTTTTTTAACAGAAGAGGGATAAGAGATGGTATGTTCCAAATAATCCCATTTTGCTCTTCCATATTAAAATTCTGTCAGACTCCCTCCTACTCATGATTAATTTCATTATTCTTCAATTAATTTGGGAAGACCAGCAATTCATTTTACACTACTGTAATTATTTCTATAATGCTAGCAAAAGCAAATTACCTTAATACATTACAAATTAACACATGATGGCCCACATTAAAGTTTTTTCCTACAAAAAAGTACACATGGATGAAGGAAATCTACAGAATGAGCCTAACGCTGCAAATGAATCTAGGCAAAATGGAGAGAACGCATGTCAAATCTGCAAACTTATTTTCCCCCATCATCACATCCCATTAAACAGCTAGCTGCAACTTTATTACTTTCTCATTTTTTTCCCCAAGCATCCACTTCTTATTTTGATCCCTTGTTTGTTCTTAAAATGGCAGTAATGTTTTACAGAAATAGCCTAAAATTAAGGCATTGTGCTTATTGCTGCAAGTTTTCAATTCCTTCCTCGATACCCTTTTCCAACATCACAATGAAACCTCTCGAAAATCTAATTTCAAGAGTAATTAGCAAATTGTATTAAAAACAAATTAAACTGATCCACCCTGATTTGTCAATATTATCCAGCTGTAGCTAACTGTCAGCCAAAGGTCACTCAAAGATAATAAACTGTGTAGCATCAGCATAAACTTGTCAAGTTGTATTTCAGTGCTGCCGGTGGCGAAGCAGATGCCCTCTCTGGATACTCACGGCTCCAGTCTAGCACCATTTTCTTACTAACAGCACAGCCGATTCTCAGAAAAAAATCCTTATTTCAGCCAAATGCTTGGCTGAAAATGAGCGCTGTATAGACTTGGATTTGACCTCATTCTTTTCAGTTCTGTGAAGATGCAAAGCAATTCTCTAACCGTCCACCTAAGGTTAATAAGTTGTACTGCGTGACTTATCACAACATCTTTCTTCGAAGATATAATTCAGTTGATATACGAGCACTGCCTCCACGTTTTTTAAATCAACTTATTAAATACCACCAAGTTACTAAACATTACATGAAAAAGGATAGGTTAAAAAGATAATCATATACACATTGTAAGACCAGAGTATTCTTTCTTTAAGAATAAAATGACAAAGCAAAATATATATCTGAGGGTTTAGCATCACTTGAGACACTACTAGATGCAGCCGTTCAGGTTTGAAACAAAGAAAACGGTCATTAAGTCAGCAAAAGAGGGAAAGGGAGAAACTATTATTTTGTAACTTGGCCACTAATCAATAGATTAGGAGATCTAAAATAGGATAATTAGGTAGGGCATTTAAAATGAACAACAATAATTACTATTTCATACAATATCTAATTAATTTCAGAAACTCATTGTTGCAGGGAAGCTCAAACATATGAGTGGGTTCAATAAGTCTCTCGCAAAATGAGGGGATTATAGGTCCATTGATGGCTATTAAAACAGTGATTCAGATGCTAATTTCAGCTCGGGAAGTTTCTAAATCACAGCTGCTTGGAAGCTTGGAGGATAGAGCCGGGAAAAGCTCACCCCGCGCTTTCCTTGCTCCATGCACTCTATGCTGAAGGTCTGCTGCTGGCAAACATCAACACCGGGACAGGGAGCTGAAGGTCTCCCGGTCTGACCTGCTGTGATAGTTGTGTCCTGGCCTTATTTTTTTCATTTTTTCAAAATCCCATCTCTCTCTTTGTATTTTTTTTTTCCATTATGTATTTTCTTCCTTTTAAAAATTAAATATTGAGCCCTTTGTCTTCTCATAGCTGGCAAAAAATGAAAATACTTTGTATGTTTATTTCTTTTTTAAAAAAAAAAAAAAAAAAAAAACAACAACAAAAAACAACCAAACTTTTAAATCTTCTTGTTTGGGTTTTGGTTTTCCCTGTTGGAGTTAGCTGACGAGCAAATATTTTCTGCCTAATTTGACATATGAGTACACTCGGAAGTATTTTCCAGACATTGTTGTCAATTTTCAAGCACAGGCTCGCTCACCTCCGTGGGACACCCCTGGCGGTGTGTGCGAGTAGACAGACTTGATCATTTGCCAAATATAACTCTTACGTTCTTCCTAAGTAGGAATTAATGTTTCAACAGTAAAGGTCACAGACACGTAGTACAAAGTTACTGACAATAAAGTCTTTTCTTGGGAGTGAGGTGGGCTTTCTGCACATTTCTCCCATGAATAAAAGTGAAAACTAAATCTAAGACCAAAAATTCCACTGGCATTTTCCACTCTAACTCTCCTTTTCAAAGTTATCTTGAATCTATGCCATTTTACCAACTTTGACATTAAGTTTACAGTGATTCTGGAAATTTCTATCACTTCTACATTGATTGTGCAGTAGTATAATGCTGACCAAATTATAAAAACATGTTAAAAAAACTCAACCACCACCATTTCAGCCTACAAAAAAATATTGATGTATGAAATATAAGTGGTAATAACGACTTTTCAGTCTGTGTGAGAGAATTCTATTACCCTCCAATCACATCCCAACTCATTTTCATTTTATTTATATACTGAATGTTGGGTAGCCTGTAGTCCTAAGTGAACCCTAAATTCACTCCAGTTTAATTAAACTTTGCAGTGAGCGAGAATGACACACGAGGTCTTGATTCTAATACGTGAGATGGCAATTTCTGTGTGAATGTTTGAATTGATGCAGACCATATCTGCTGGTGGTGCTGGTAAAAGTTCTGACAAACTCACATTCACTTAATGAATTAAACTACTCTATGAGCTAAACACTTTTTTTTTTTCAAGATAATACAACAATCAAAATGCAAAGCTCTACAAGTAAATTTTTAATATCATAAAATTTCGGTACTTTATTAGTGTGACTAAATTCTCTGCTTAAGATGGAAAAACAATTATCCCTCAATCGCAGGAAAGTTTTCTTTTTTCTGCTTGCATGCTCCGTGACAAAGTGGAGTATTTCACTTAATTTTGGAGAAGATTACCACCTACCAGAAAAGCGATATAAAATGCAGTAAATCAAATTATGAGCAATAACACTGACTTTTCTTTTTTTTTTAGTAGTTTCATTTTTTATTTTAGTTTTGTAGTGACAGCTTTTTTTAATGTAATGATGTTATTTGAACATATAAGAAACAACACCTGGCACTTAGAATTCCGTATTATTTGTGAGTTCTTTTGAAAATAACAATGATTTGATTCACTGGCATCAAGCGGAAACTACTAGTCATAATATGACAGCGAAGAGAAAAATGTTTAACTAGAGGAACAGAGTTGTGATACATGACTCCAAAGCTGAGGTGGGGTGGGGATTCATCTGCCCAGATGTCTCTTTATAGATAAAACTCCCCAGAGAAACAATTTGGGAACTAAGAGTGACTCTACGTCTGCAGTTTAGGATTGTGCCTCTGATGGTTTACTGCACTTCGGTTCATACCATGGTATGGTCTTCAGATCTATGGAGTGAACTCATTCTAGCTAAAACTAAACCAGATGGATAAATATGGATAGATAAAACTAAATTCAGGAGCTCCAGCCACTGCCAGGTGTTCATGCCATGAGTCCGGACTAGACCTAGGTCATCGCAAACCCTTCTGAACCAGGTACGATGTGGGCGTCAGGTCCTCAGTACGAGCACTCCTTTATGCTAAAGATGCACTCCTTTTTCTACAAATCTGCTTCTATCGCACAGTTTTCCACCAAGTTTTTCTCAGCTCTGAAACCAGAGTCTTGCTTTGCCCTAGAGTAGCATGGCACCAAGCCTGTCTGGACGATGCTCTTAGTCATACGGTTTAGTTTTAGATAGTCCTGTGAGGAGCAGGGAGTTGGACTCAATCATCCTTATGGGTCCTTTCCAACTCAAGATAGCCTATGATTCTATGATTTATTTTGCGATCAGTTCGGTAAGGTAAAATTGTTGCCAGGGGAAGCCCGTTCTACCACTTTTTTGGTGCTGTGACTTTGTCACTTCAAAGGCACAAAGAAATTCTTTGCTTTTGCTATCATCTTATCAGTAATTTTTTTAGACTAAACCTTGAGATTGGCAAGACAGCACTTTGAGACCTTATCCTTCAAGTAAGATTTAAGTTGATTTATACTAGTAAAGCTACACAGAGAAGTTAACCCTCATTCTATAGATAGGAATTTAGCTGATGAAAATTAAAAACTATGAGTAACAGATTTACCAAAATGTGTTATTACCCCAATGCTCAACAAATAATTGTATGCTGCTTTCTACCAACAAAACACACACACCGCTTCAAAAATTTTACAGTATTAGGAAAGGGAGACAAATAAATAAGGCAAGAGTACAGAAAAAAAATGTTATTATTTTACCATTACAGAAGTTCTGCACCATTTTAGTGTTTGCTTTCTGACAGGTTCTTTTATCTTATACATGCTTGTCATGGTTTAACCCCAGCCGGCAGCTAAGCCCCATGCAGCTGCTTGCTCACTCCCCCCTGGTGGGATGGGGGAGAGAATCAGAAGGGTAAAAGTGAGAAAACTCATGGGTTGAGATAAAGACAGTTTAATAGGTAAAGCAAAAGCCGTGCACGCAAGCAAAGCAGAACAAGGGATTCATTCACTCCTTCCCATGGGCAGGCAGGTGTTCAGCCATCTCCAGGAAAGCCGGGCTCCATCACGAGTAATGGTTACTTGGGAAGACAAATGCCATCACTCCCAACGTCCCCCCCTTCCTTCTTCTTTCCCCAGCTTTATATGCTGAGCATGATGTCACATGGCATGGAATGTCCCTTTGGTCCGTTGGGGTCAGCTGTCCCAGCTGTGTCCCCTCCCAGCTTCTTGTGAGAGAAAGTGGTGGTGGTGTGAGGAGTAGAAAAGGCCTTGACTCTGTGTGAGCACTGCTCAGCAGTAACTAAAACGTTCCTGTATTATCAGCACTGTCTCCAGCACAAATCCAAACCACAGCCTCATAGTAGCTACTGTGAAGAAAATTAACTCTATCCCAGCCAAAACCAGCACAGCCCTCATTCCCTTTCCATGATCTCTCAATTTTTTATTACCCTTAAGGTTCAATTCAACATATCCTTTTCTTTTCCACTGACTCCTTCTCCAACTTTTGGGGAACTTAAAGATGATGAAGGAAAATAGACGACCTAATAGTACTGAGGGAAGCAGAGGAACCAAAGTGACTACAGAGCAGAAAGTCTCCCTTAGACCGTTAACTTATAAGAAAAGCACTTTCAAAGAATGTACCTTTAGTGATACCAGTATGGATGCTTTCTAAACTGGGGAGAAATAAATTGAGGGAAACCAAAGAATGTAAGAGTCCCAGTGGAACAGGCTGCCCAGGGGGGGTGTGGAGTCTCCTCCTCTGGAGAGACTCAAACCCGCCTGGACGCGGCCCTGTGCAGCCTGCGCTGGGTGACCCTGCTCTGGCAGGGGGGGTTGGACTAGATGATCTCCAGAGGTCCCTTCCAACCTCTACCGTTCTGTGATTCTGTGGAAGAAATGAAGAATGGGAGATTTAAAAGAAAAAAGATTAAAAAAAAAAAAAGTCAAAGCAAAAAAAAAAGTAATATACATCAGGTTTTGAAAATAAGAGGAAAAAAAAAAGAAACGGGGAGCAAAACCAAGAGGTTTCAGTGAAGAAAAGAACTTAGCTAAGCATTTTATTTAAAATGTTAAGTATGTACAAATAATAAAGCATGTATCCTGATCTTTAAGCAGTTTCAAAAATAACTATTAAAAAACCTTGAACGAGTTACAAGTTGCACTGGTGAAATCTGAAGCTTCATTTTGAAGACTAAGCAAAGACAAAAGCAGAATTTGTTGAAATGCATTACTTGTCCACTACTTCTGAAACACTGTAATTGTGCTTACTCTGTATTCCTGCATGCAACATTTAATTCATCAGTCTGCTGCCAGGTTTTCATTCCATATTGTATATTATTGAAGTGTAAAACTGCTGAATGTGTTCCAGTGCGATTTTAATCATATTATAGAAAATGTTCCAAGCTGATGTAATCAAATGCCTTTAATTAGGGCAATCAAATGTATTATCAGTTTACTATTGCTAACCCATAGTCGGTACACAAAACCCAGCCTGAACTACAGCATGGAATAGCAGGGTCCGCTATTCATACATGACTTAGTTCAACCTTATGGCAAAATGTAAATTTCAGTTTAGGTACAAATATTTTAGTCTCTCTTTACTTATTACCTTAGAAAAAAATTACTTTAATAGAAATGTACCCTTTATATAATTTTCATCAAAAAAAAGACAGATCATTTCATGGAAAATCCACAAACTAAAGTTACTTATTGCAGATTCTCATTACAGGCAAGGGGAATGCACCCCTGGAGAGGACCATGCCAAAACCTTTGAGGCAAATGCAGAACCAGGCACCTCCTCATGCTCTAGGCAAAGCTCCAGTAGCTAAATCCACCCTCTCAACTCAAACCGAGTTCAACTGGTGTCCAGGTTAAGCCTAAGATACTGCTAAACTCAAGGTTGCCCAAAGAGGCTGTGGAGCGTCCACCCTTGGAGACAGTATGAGAGGACAAGGCCCTGAGCCTACAGCTTTGCTTTGATCAGATCTGAATGAGATAACATCCACTGGTTCCTTCCATCCAAAATTATTCTCTGATTCCGTATTAGTGCAGTAATGGCTGTTCATAAACATCAATTTTATGTGCTAATGTTGAGGAAAAAAACCCTAATGTTATTATGCTATTGAGAAGATTATTCACAGTGAGAACTTCTAAGAGAGCGTTAAGTTTCCTTGTTAAGTACATTGAGTTTGATTATTTAAATAAATCATAATTTCTTACTAATCAGACAACCTTTGCAGCACAATACAACAAGAAGCTGCCATAGTTACACGAGTGAATCAGTTTGAGGGGGCTGTGCGAGTTGTCATGATATTAGGAATTCTATTTAGGGAAATAATTATCCACACACGATGAAAATGATCAACCACCTTGGAGTCAGTAACAAATGCGCAGTGTTATATGGCTCATTAGTATCCATGATGCAGACACACCAAACAGAAAGTTTCTTTGTCACGGATAGTTACAAGTACAGCAATATGTTTTTGCTTGACTGAAACAGATAGGAGTTCTGCGGAAGAAGAAAACATCCTCCTTTTATCCCAAAATAGTGTCAGGACTTGGGCTTCTTACACGGTTGCAAGGCTATAAAAGGAAAAGCTTCATCACCTGTGATTCACTCAGAATAGCTGGCAGCGTTGTGAAGGTAACTGCCCCCTCCGCTAGCGTGAAATAGTAGACATGTCTGGCAGGACAACACAAAACCTATGGGTGACATAAGCACTGGAATATTCACAATAGGACAAGATCAGCAAGCTCCTCTGAGGACCTAGTGTTAGGTAATTTTAGCATTTCAAAGACAGGAATGGGATTCATTGACAATACTGACATGAAAGACTGAGTCACTGACAGGGACTCATTGACAACGATTTTTAAATACTTTTCCCAACGGTATTATGCTCTGAAGTTGCCAGTTTGGGAAATCATAGGTCAAGAAGACGACTGAATTTAAACAGATTGGGGCAAATCTTGGGATACCAGCACCTGAATGTAGAAATAGCAAGGTTACTGGTGGCAGGAGCAGCATTTATTTCTCTTCTTAGCACAGCCAAACTCTTGTCTTTAAGAAATTCTCGTTTGTTATTAAAGTAGTAATCTAGCTACGAAGACAGCTGTGTTTCTCTGTAATGATCCTGATTCATGACATGACTTGACTTCAATCCACAACTGTTTTTTTTAATTACTTTTTTTTTTTTTTTTAAAGTGTGTGAATGGGTATTCAAATGTGGGTACTGAACAAACAGTACCTCTTCCAGATCCAGAACCAGTTTCTCCATCAGACAATTGATTCGTGTTTTTCTTGAGAGAGAGACTTTTCTGGTGATTTTTGTCCATTGCTGGCTGTGTCTACGTTAGCGAGTAGTGTAGTGTAATAGCAGCAGGAGAAATTGAGACAAATGCAAGATTTTACAAGGCTTGTGAAATCCTGAATTGAGTAAAGAAGAACTGTCAGAATCGGAGTCATAAGAATTTTAAAGCAGGATATTTGAAATCCTAACTTCTTTTTTTTTGAGCAACTAAAATTTGTCCAAACAAAACTAAATATAACAAGTTTTGGAGAAGAAAAAAGAATGCTATAGTGGACTGGTTAGTAAGATCAAACCCTGCTGACATGTAAGTTTTTTGGGTTATGTTAACATCAGAAGAAACATAGCCTCCTTACTACTTACAAGTTGGACACTGGCAAACTTTACCAGAAGATGGTTCAGAGGTTAGAACTGTCCATGTAAACATCCTCAGAAAAACAAATTCATCCCTCAAAGCCCTAAAAACCCAAAGAAAATCCCATTATAGATCCATGCCCCAGAGCTGGATTTGTATGCTGGGAAAAATTAGATATTGCTTCTGGACTTTTATTCTTACCTCCGAGAAGGAGCATTGCTACCACTGCTGCTGAAGATGTTATCTGGTATGTGCTTGTGCTTGTTAGAAAATTACAAAAGCAATAATGAAAGAGAATAGCCAAACATAATTTTATGAGCTCAATCACTTACGAAGCAATCTGCATTTAAATACAGTACCTCAAGGCAGGATTATCATCGGTTTGTGCCAAAAGGTCAACCATTTCAAATCAGATGTTTGGCATTTCTAAATTTATCAGTTGGCATTACTTAATTTCTGGGTGACACTCTGGATCTCAAAACATTGTCTGCTGAAATGTGTTTAATGAAAAGCTTAGGACCAGATTATCCGACCATGTATTCTGCAAAGTTAAAAATGGAAGTGTCACAATTTCTTATAAATACCATGAGAAAAATGAAAGAAGAAATGCAGTTTAATAAATGATCACATAAATTAAAGCCTCTGCAACCACAGGACTATCTGCAGCTGAGCAAGGTGGAGCCCGAACTTCCAACTCGTGAAAGAATAGACCTGAGAAGAGAGAGTGAACCAGAGATCCAGCCGTGGAAAGAAATGAGCACCATCCAGGCTTGTTATCTTGAGCAGCTTTGACTATAAAGCATCTTTGACTTTAAAAAACAGAAGAACAAGTCACATAATATCTGAAGAACGTAATAGCTTTATCACTCGACATGTTATTTCTCTTTTAGTAGGAGAAAGCATAAGGCAACTACCCTTTGAGGCAACCTGCATTGAAATGTAACAAGGAACAATCCAAATATATTTTGGTTGAGAAGATGTATATTTAATATATATTTTAGGCTTCCAAATATTTTCCTCACAAGCTATTTCCCCTAATGCTTGTTAACTTGCTATTCATTAAAGAGTTCCAATATGTGCAGACTGTCTCAGAAAACTCATTAATCACCTCCTAAAAACACTATGCCAATTAGTATGTGCGGCACCTACCATACGGGGCTCTGAACTGCGGTGTTGTTACCTACCTCCTTCTGTAATAAACTCTGCTGTCATCATCATTACTTGTAACGGCGACCCAGTGTAGACGTTTTACAACACACTGGTAAAACACCAGGTTTTAAAACTGTCAGCTCTTTGGGAAATGATTTCGTCAAGAACCAATTAGAAGAAAAAAAAAAAAAGAAACAGGTTCACTAAGTTAATAAATGAGTTCTACAAATTTAAAACTCGGTGCTGTTTTTCTCTCCTTAATAGAACTAGCTAACATAGAGAGGAAGCCATACATACCCAACAAGGTATCTCTTTAAATCTTGCTTTAACAAGCTGCATTGACATGCAGGAGATTCATATCCAGCATATCAAAGTAAGAATTTCTCTGGTTTGCTATTAGTGCGAGTTTGATTTTAAAAATTAAGGGAAAATAAAACCCTACAGATTTGAAGAGGATGATTTACTGCAAAGACTTAATTCATTTAAAGGAAAAGACTACAATGCCTTTGAAATAAAAGCAAAAATACTAATACTTGAGTCTCAGCTCTAGAGAGAAATGCAACCTATGCAACACACAGACAGCTAAAATATCCATAGGTTACTTATATTATTCACAATTAGCAGCAGCCTACGTTACCATCACAAATTGCAACAAAGCCTTTCTTTATGAGAATATCTTCTTTCCTTTCCAACTAAGAATGTGAAAATGTACTACCTTAACTAAAATACGAATTGCATCACCTCTAAAAATATACTGGTATCTACATGCGTTCCTTCACTGAAGAAATTTTTAGCGATATAACCAGGCAATATTTCAAGAATTAACGAGAAGAAGAAAGGGGCAAAAATATCTATTTCACTTAGGTCAGGCAGCCTCATGTAGCATCGTATGATTTCTACAGGCTGCCAGGCAACAACACACCGTCTGGCAATTCTCATCTCCACTTCCTAAATTTCACAAATTTAAGGAGCAGAACCATAGGAAACATGCATTAATGAGCAGAGCATTCCCATTTGTGTACCTTGCTCCCCGATTCCCTCCCCGCCCCGGGTCCTCTCCTCCAACTCACTCGTTTCAATTCTTGCAGTTTTTGTACTTTTAAAGGTTAAATTCTTGGAGTCAAAAAACAACAAAAAAAGGGAAAAACAGAGAAAAATGCATGAATACAGTTCAGTAGTAAATCAACTAGTAGAGCCCAAAGGACTGTTAACAGGTATTCACTGCTTTCAAAATATCTTTAAATGATTTGAATATTGCTTAGCAACACCAACACTATTTGAAGGGCTGTGACAATAACATATGTATGAGTAGGTCCGGAAAGTAACAGCTTCATGACATTCATACCAGTGCTTTATCGAGGAAGCTGGGTTCTTCTGTCCTGCGTCCTTCCTCTCTCGAAGGAGCAGGTTCTCATCTCAGAACCCAAATAATTTATAGGATCAGTATGTAGAAGACTAAAATAACGTCATGCAGAGCATGCACTTCTGAGTTTAAAATGCTTCTGAACACAGTTCTTATAAATAGGTTATCACTAAACTTATTGTTTCTCCTTTGGTAGGAGAAATTACCACATTGCCAGGTTCTGTCCTGTGCTTATGAAACCCCAGAACATCTTTACAAATGGATAAAATGAAGATTTGCTTAATAGATAACCCCCATTTTTAAAACGGAAAAAAGGAAGACTTGGGGAACTACAGGCCAGTCAGTCTCACCTCTGTGCCCAGCAAGATCATGGAGCAGATCCTCCTGGAAGCTATGCTAAGGCACATGGAAAAGGAGAAGGTGATTGGCTTCACCAAGGGCAAATTGTGCCTGACAAATTTGGTGGCCTTCTACGATGGGGCTACAGCACTGGTGGATAAGGGAAGAGCAACTGACGTCATCTACCTGGACTTGCATTTGACACTGTCCCACACGACATCCTTCTCTCTAAATTGGAGAGATACGCATTTGATGGATGGACCACTTGGTGAATAAGAAATTGGCTGGATGGTCACACTCAAAGAGTTGTGGTCAACAGCTCAATGTCCAAGTGGAGACCAGTGACGAATGGCATTCCTCAGGGATCGGTGTTGGGACCGGCACTGTTTAACATCTTTGTTGGCAACGTGGACAGTGGGATGGAGCGCACCCTCAGCAGGTTTGCCATCAACACCAAGCTGTGTGGTGCGGTCGACACGCTGGAGGGAAGGGATGCCATCCAGAGGGACCTGGACGGGCTTAAGAGGAAGGCACATGTGAACCTCATGAAGTTCAACAAGGCCAAGTGCAAGGTCCTGCACATGGGTCGGGGCAATCGCAAGCACAAATACAGGCTGGGTGGAGAATGGATTGAGAGCAGCCCTGAGGAGAAGGACTTGGGGGCGTTGGTTGATGAGAAGCTCAACATGACCTGGCAATGTGTGCTTGCAGCCCAGAAAGCCAACAGTATCCTGGGCTGCATCAAAAGCAGCGTGGCCAGCAGGTCGAGGGAGGGGATTCTCCCCATCTACTCTGCTCTCATGAGACCTCACCTGGAGTACTGCATCCAGCTCTGGGGCCCCCAACATAAAAAGGACATGGACCTGTTGGAGCGAGTTCAGAGGAGGGCTACAAAGATCATCAGGGGGCTGGAGCACCTCTCCTGTGAAGACAGGCTGAGAGAATTGGGGTTGTTCAGCCTGGAGAAGAGAAGGCTCCAGGGAGACCTTCTAGCAGCCTTCCAGTACTTAATGGGGGCCTACAAGAAAGCTGGAGAGGGACTTTTGACAAGGGCATGTCATGATAGGACAAGGGGTAATGGCTTTAAACTGAAAGAGGGTAGATTTAGATGAGCTATAAAGAAGAAATTCTTCACAATGAGGGTGGTGAGGCACTGGAACAGATTGCCCAGAGAAGTTGTGGATGCCCCATCCCTGGAAGTGTTCAAGGCCAGGTTGGATGGGGCTTTGAGCAGCCTGGTCAAGTGGAAGGTGTCCTTGCCCATGGCAGGGGTGTTGGAAGTAGATGATCTTGAAGGTCCCTTCCAACCCAAACCATTCTATGATTCTATGATAGAAATAAATACAAAAAAATGATGCAGTGGGAGTCCTGTTACTATATCAGATTACGAAGAAGGGAGCGGAGAGGTGATACACAGATTTTCATGCCAGCCTAATTTCTCACAACAGCCTACTTCATTCCCACACAGCACTGAACTATACAAACAAGATATCAATTCTCCAAAACAAAATGGTAGCAGCAAGTCACGTAACATGCATTTATTAAAAATAAAACAGAGAATGGGTCTTTGTACACAGTATGGCTTTATCAGTTAAATGCAATGTAACTGCTGCATGTGTTTCAGAGTTAACCCACAATACGGGATTGAAGAACAGACTCCAGCAGCAACAACAAAAAAGAACTGATATATATTTTACTATGGAATATAAGAGCAGACATCATCATAGGACAAAATATATATAGAATGGAGATTTGGGGACGTTATTGTCTCCGAGTGGTAAATCAGAGACGTGAAAGGGATGAGAACTTCAGAATTATTGCAAAGAGTTTTGCAAAAGAAGCCATTTGCAATGCAGAGTAAGTTTTATCATCCTAAAATCCACAGACAATGCGGCAGGGCTGCCACCTACTGGAACTTGCTAATGTACAAATATAAAGATAGGACTGATAAATTAGTGACTGCTGGATGGAGAAAAAGAAGGAGTGGCTGGTTACAAGGGAAATTGTGATATTTATAGTAAGTGCCTCCAGATAAAATTGGATTAGATTCACGCATCTGAGAAAAGAACAATGATACACTCTCTAAGTCCTTCAGACCAAATTACATTTAAGGATCCAGACTTCAACAACTTCTCTACACTTATCAGGAAGGTCTTTTTTCCAAAGGGTTTGGGCAATGGTCCAAGAAATGTAAAAAAGATAGAAGAGCAGACAGAACGCACATCCTAGCCCAGAAGCATTCATCCTAGTGTAATGCAACTCAGCCGTAAATCTCCACCATTATCGGAGTTATAATACTATGAAAACATCAGAAAAGACATGAATTGAAGTGAATTTTTTAGTATTTCTACTGAATGGAAAAAATTACTCTTATTTTTATACAAATTGATCAAACTAACCTGTATTTCAGGTCTAAAGAGTATAGCTTTTCCAAATATGACAGAATTTCTGAACCAAAACGATATCTAAATATTGATTGTCTTACAACTTAATGCAGTGCTGCATGCCTTCCTTTTTTCTTTACTGTTCTGTATCTCCTTGTCTCTACCTTTTCATCTTCTTCCTACAGTTCCTCTTACTTTTAATGTTTCCATGGCAATGACAGCAAAAGAAAAGATTAAATATCCTTTGTGTATTTCTTTCTTTTTTTACATAAAATTTTGAAAGACGATGAAGACAAAAAAATAATATCCCATATCCCTCAGAGAATGATGCAAGAGTCAGGACAATAACTCATTATGCAATCACGAAGATTTAATAGCTAACAGCTATTTGTAAGCTCATCTTCATAAACATTTAAACTGAGAATAACAGTTCTAAAGATATCGTGTTAAAAAAAATAGAGGGAGAGAAAGTAAGAAAGTAAAATCCAATGGAGAGCAGAAGTTAAACTATTTAACTGGAGCTCTTAAGTGTTAGAGCTTATTGTATACCCTCAGGATAACCTCCAAAGTGCATTCTGCAGTTTTTTCATTGAAGTCTTTATATTATGGCAAAAAGTTGCAGATCTACAGTTAAGAATAAATGGAGTTTTGCAACTGAAGGTAAAAATCAAGAAATCCACTTGAAGGAGCCTATCCAGCATCTGCATTTTTTTTAACCCTTCTCAAAGCGCAGAGTTCTCCTGTAATAGCTCATTAGTTTAAAAAGGAATTCTGCAACTAGGCTGCAACCGCCACAGCTCAAGAAGGTGGCAGATGCACTGAAAGGGTAATTGAGAGTGGTTTTGTTACAAATAATTCAGAATTTAACAAGAATGAATTCATTCTATTTTTTAAAAACCTTCTCCTGAAGCACCCATGGATCAATAGCAGACATTCCCAACTCTTTCATGTTAGCAAAGACACTCTATATGTATTCAATACAACTCTTAAAAATGCACACAGATATGTATATCGATGTAATTTAAGAAGAGAACATACCATCTGGGGAACTCAAACTACAATACCTTTGCATTTGCAACCGTGAGACTTCAGTAAATCTGAGTTTTCCTTCCACCTGCCCCACAGCCCGTCCATTCTGGTGAATATATTTCCTCTGAAAATGGAAGCTGGGAGACATCAAAACTATTTCTCAAATCAGGTAAAAGTGAATGAACAGGGGGGTTTTGCCTTTTTTTTTTTTTTTTTTTTTAAAGTGAGAATGATGAGACAAAAAATTCCCAAATTAAGACATTGAATATAAAATGGTTGCAACGGTTTGTCTCAGGGTTATGTCTCCCCTGAAAAGATTTCAGAGTGGTAACTGGGTTTTCCATAATCTTTTAAGAATTTCTATGAGAATACTTAACCTCTAAACATAATCCAGCTTTTAGTGTTACAATGGACAAAACGATCCAAATCACCACACTGTTCTCTTTTTAATTTTATTCAAAAATTGTTTAGTCTAAAGCCAATTCAACACTCCCTCAAGTCTTCTTCTAGATATCCACTTTCAAGTTCTTTGGTCCCTTTTTTTAGACAGAGGAATTTGCTGCGAGCCTTCTCTTTTCATTTCTTACTTCAGTATTCAAACTCTGGTAAATGCTGATACACTGATACTCAGAGAATTTATTTGACCTATTTTTGGCCTATTTTCAGAGGAAAAAAATATTAATCTATCTCAGCAAGTTCAGGTACCAAATATATGTACCCACATACAAGGCTATAAACCCTAGAAATTCCAGTTCCATCATTTAGATGAAATATTTCCCTTAAGCATTGCTAATTTAATCACATCATTATTGTATGTAAACAGAACATATACCACCTTTCAAAAACTCAAACGAGTTTGAATTTATAAGCAAAATTGGTTATTTCCTGCCTACACAGAATACATTTTCACTTAGAATCATAGAATGGTTTGGGTTGGAAGGGACCTTTAAAGCCCATCTAGTCCAACCCCCTGCCAGGAGCAGGGACATCCTCAACTACATCAGGTTGCCCAGAGCCCCGTCCAGCCTCACCTGGAATGTTTCCAGGGATGGGGCATCTCCCACCTCTCTGGGCAACCTGGGCCAGGGCCTCACCACCCTCAGTGTGAAAAACTTCTTCCTTATGTCTAGTCTAAATCTCCCCTCCCTTAGTTTAAACCCATCACCCCTTGTCCTATCACAACAGGCCCTGCTAAAAAGTTTTTTCCCATCTTTTCTTATAAACCCCTTTAGGTACTGAAAGGCCACCATAAGGTCTCCCCGGAGCCTTCTCTTCTCCAGGCTGAACAACCCCAACCCTCTCAGCCTGTCTTCATAGCAGAGGTGCTCCAGCCCTCTGATCATTTTTCTGGCCTCCTCTGGACTCGCTCCAACAACTTGAAAGGTTCAGATACCTTTTAGGCTATTTTTTCCTCTCTACCTCTAGTCCATGAAAGATCCACCATCACCCTAATCAATGTGAAATGCTCCAGTGTTTTGCTCTTGCCAATTATATGGACCAAACAGGTTTGAGTGCGAGTTTTTTAAGTTTTCAAGATTCCCACAAATTAACATCATTCCTGTATATATTTGGGTCTTCAAATACAATGGAGAACGCTTATTAACCCTTAAATCATATTTTGATCCACAGGGGAGTTTATACAAATAACCACAGAAAACCAAGTTTTCCAATATTAAAATTCTGATGACATGTTTAAAGCAGCCCTTTATAAGAAAACGATAAAGGTTACAAAAGTGGACATTACTAGTGATTGATTCCCATCCCATGTCTACAACTGCTTACACAATTAACCTATTGACATGAAGATTTCTTATTAATAAGAAATCTGGAATGTGTGTGCCAAGAAGTTTAAAAGCTAATATGATATATTACTTGATTTGTCTCCAGAAAAATAAGAATACTGGCTTGTTATCGCATATCTAACCATCTATTTAATGTTCATAATAGAGTTCTTATAATTTGAGCAATCCGTCTTTACAGACTTTTTTGCGACTAATTTCATTGTTTCCCCCCAGTAAATACTCAGCCAAGTGACAATAGATACTTTTATATGGAAAAAATGATTATATAAGGATATACTGAATTATATTTCAAAATATAATATACGACATCATATATTTTTCTTAATTGGTAAAGTACATCTGTGTTTCTTTTTAGGTTTGTTTTTTATTTTCTTCACTTTGACTGTCTGCGAAGGTTATTACAATTTATGGAGTACACTTAATTTTGAAACCTTTCAGGCCCTCTGATGCAAGTTTTATGTAGATGGAACTACACGGTTCTATCACTCTCACTTGGAAATCTTCACAGTTACAAGTCACATTAAGCAGTTTGGATTGAAGCCTGTGAACTCTTTTCCTCTAGAAACCTGTGACAGAATAAATTTCCACTAAACAAAACTGTTTTCTTCCAGAAGCAGTTCTTTCGAAAAATAAAGCAGAATTTAATTGCAAGGCAAGCACACCACTTCAGAAGATGAATATTTCTCTCCTTCTAACATGCACACATATTGTCTCCACTGTTTATTAACTTAAATTGTCTAAGTATAACACAGCTTAGTTCCAAAAATCTCCTTTTTGCACCCAAGAGTCTGTATTACGCAGATCCACTCCCTATTTTTGCATGGATTTGTGCGTCATTCTGCTGAGGCAGTTGACAGTCCTTTCTCCAGATCCCATCCCTTATTTGCAAGATGAATCCCTTCACTGTCCGCTGGTTTTTGATTGCTTTCTTTGCCACTTTTCCAATGCTGCCAACTAAAATGCCATGCATTTAGTCAGCACCTTCCTCATAACTAATTACTCTGGCTACTAAGCTTTAAGTGTTTGCTTGTCTAGATCACTATTTTGACTTTTAGCCATTTTGATCTGATGTAACACATCATCATAAACAGGCAGCCAGAATGGACAGAGAGAACATATTAATGAAATAATGATATAAATATGTTCACACATGCATGGAGCTGGTCTCTGCTGGTTGGTCTGTCTTCTGGACAAGATAGCATATAAATCAACAGAATCATAGAATTGTTTAGGTTGGAAGAGACCTCTAAGATCATCGAGGACAATCGTTAACCCAGCACTGCCAAAGCCACCGCTAAACCATGTCCCCAAGCTACATGTCTTTTAAAGACCTCCAGGAATGGGGACTCCACCACTGCCCTGGGCAGCCTGTGCCAGGGCCTGACAGCCCTTTCGGGGAAGAAATTTTTACGAATATCCAATCTAAACCTCCCCTGGCACAACTTGAGGCCGGTTCCTCTTGTCCTGTTGCCTGTTCCTTGGGAGAAGAGACCGACCCCCCCTGGCTCCAACCTCCTTTCAGGAAGTTGCAGAGAGCGAGAAGGTCTCCCCTCAGCCTCCTTTTCTCCAGGCTAAACCCCCCCAGGTCCCTCAGCCGCTCCTCACAGCACTTGTGCTCCAGACCCTTCCCCAGCTCCGTTGCCCGTCTCTGGACACGCTCCAGCCCCTCAATGTCTGTCTTGGAGTGAGGGGCCCAGAACTGACCCCAGCACTCGAGGTGCGGCCTCACCAGGGCCGAGTACAGGGGGACGATCACTGCCCCCATCATGCTGGCCACACTATGGCTGATACTTCTTGCACTGACAGATCTGAAACTCTATAGATGTAAATAACTGTAACAAGTAATTATTCTGAAGTCAGAACAATCTCAAGGCCTTTCCCACATCCTTCTGCTTACTCAGGAGTTTTTGATATTCATTTCTCTCTATTCCCTCGGCATTCAGTCTTTCACTTATGCAGGTCCATCACTTCTCTGCTCATTTATTTAAACATTAATCTTAAAACATTATTTTCCAACACAATGCAATACTATTCCTCACCTGCCAACACATCATTGTACAGACTTCTAAAGAGACAAATAGCACACACGTCTTTTAGGGCTGGGAATACAGACTCCAGCAGCGTGATGCAGCTGCTAGGATCATTTCTCAAATAAGCTGGAGGCCAAAGAAACCCATACTCCTATGAGAAAAGACGTGAACAGCTAGGAGTGAGAGAAAGCCAAATGCCTATTAACAGCAAGAACAGTATGGCTCAGCCCTAGACACCCAGCAGCTGAGTACAAGCCACTTTATGTGATGTGATTCCTACCTGACACCTCGTAACACCATCATGGTGGTATCTGATGAGGATGGATGTGTCCACTGGGGAAGATAACCATGCTGGATTACTCTAGCCCAGCAAGGCTGACAAACTGGTAAGAGGAAACTCTCTGAGCGTGGAAAGGATCAATTTAGTCCATCATGTTCTTAGGGTACTGTAAGAGTCTGAATGATTTCCCATAGAATTTTTCAAACAGGGAAATAACCTCTTGCAATAAAAATGTGTTTAATATCAGGGCGCTTGCAAATACATTGCCCAGAACTGTGCATTCTCATACCCTTACATTTAATTGAGGTTAAAAAGAGAAAAAGCAAAATCAGAGCTGGGAATATATAACAATAAACTAAATATAAAGAAAACCAGGGAAAACTAACGTTTAGAGAAGCCCGTATCATTCCAAAAGAAATTTATAACGGAAAACTACACACAGCGAGGTTTAAACTGCTAATTTCAAAAACCATGTGAAGGTTGTCTATTAGAAATTATTCTTAATGGTATTTGTGACAGCTTAATTTGCCTATTTAAAACAAATATACTCCAATTCCTTTTTCAAATGTTCTTCTCCCACTCTTAAATGGTACAAGCTCATTTAACAACTGGTAGTCAAACATGTTCCAACAATAGCAAAGCAAACTGCTGAGGATTATTACAGGCAAAAATAATTCTGCCATTCTAAAAAAAGTGGCTGGCAATTAGTGATTTCAGTTGGCCTTTTCCCCACAGCGTTTAGCAGAATGTTATATTTAAGCCTTATTAAAATGTACAGAGATTCTAAAATCTTAAATATAGATTTCCTTGCTAATTCTCTTTCAAAGTCAAATAGATAAAACATAAATGTGGAAACAATCTGAGACAAAAGGAAAGGACATATTGGGTTACAAAAGAAATTCTTCTATTAATATACCTACATTGTCTGCATCACCTTTTGATATTCCAGAGGAGTACTTTCTTGAACACCAATGTTAAACCCTATTTCTACATAAGAGTATCTTGAAACCTAACAGGGTCAAGAGCCAATGAAAATAACCACTTTTAGAGTGTATTTATACGTATTAAATTTAAGCTCACAACTCCTCATGCTCCTCCTTTTTACACACCAGAAAATCCACTGTTTTCTTTGTCAGAATTAGTTTAATCACCATTGAGGGCCTGGAGAAAACATGGATGAGCTAGAAGATTACCTGAGATTTTTGAACTATATTCTCAATTCATTTCTACATTAATCTCAGCATTTATTTGTATAATACGATGGCATTAAAAACGAAGTTTACTTGTTTTGCTTTTTCCTCAAAATGAAATGTAGCACCTGATTCTGATTTTGTTACTCGATCATAACAAGATGCAAGTGCACCACACAATGCCATATTTTGTGTTTGGTTTTGCCAAAACCCCAAAAAAGGCAGTGAGCTAGGCTACGGTCTTAGAAGCGGCTAGCACAGACTGTCTGCTCTGAAAAGGCCGCTGCAGCCGGTGCTCTTCCTTACCCCCCCGCAGGTCCTTCACCTCCCGCCCACCCTTAGCATAAAAATAATGAAAGTCTTGTCTCTGTTCCATTCTCTCTCAATTCACAGTGCGAGAACAGACCAGAACGTCACCTGCCTTCACTACTTTTGTCCTTGCTAATAGTGACTGTTTCTACCGATGGATGGGCCTCTCGTTCCCTTCCCCCCTTATCGCCTCCCCCGCCACTATGTCAAACTGTAGCATAAATACAAATGTATAGAAAAATAGAGACCAAAGAGAAAGTCTATGTCCTTAACGAGTCAAGAACAGATTGTCTTCTGGAATATATCATTTCAGTGGCACACTAACGCAAGGACGCAATGCAATCTCTGGTAAATACTTAAACATTTTGAAAAAAGTTGCCATTTCCTCCTTTGACTTAACCAAAATTGAACCACAAAACCTATTTCAATTGCTATAAGGTCTCTCGCTGACTATATAGGGAACACAAAAAATTAGAAGCACTCCAATCATAAAGATTGGAATAATAATATTAAAAATTAATGCAATTAACTATGTACTCCTGACTATCCAGCACAAGCATAATCATTTGCCTTCTGTACGTGCTGAGCTTAAAAGTTCGAATAATGTTCTTTTTGATGAATATTTCATCTAGCAAAGACATTCTTTGCCCCTTAAATAAGAAGTTAGGATATGTATACTAAGAAATTAATACAGGAGGTAAGCCTGCAAAAGTTAGTGTGATGAAAACAGTCGGCAACAACTGCATGGTTTTGGATGTGATGAAATACTACACTTTCTGCCCTTTTCTCTCCCCCCCAAAAAATCAGACTTAAATACAATACGAAACCCTCCTCTTCATTTTGAAAAACACAGGCAGAATTTATAGAGAAGGCTCTTATCACCGTCAGGGCCCCTGTCCTCAGAAGAGGTCTAGGCTGACACTGCCCAAAGCGGGTAAGACACCTCACATTCTCCCCATTCCCCAGACTCCCAGCAGAAGACGGGGGATCTAACACACGGTGTGTTCTGAGAATTGACCTTTCTCTAATAAAGCGAACTGCAGTTGTTGTTTTAACGCAAACTTCTCCATCTGGATCCACGTGAAGAAAATTTCGGTGAGACACTACCTGCAAGAAGGACCTAATTAAACAGAATTGATTTCCTCCCAAATGTTAGTTCCTACTTACGGTTTAGGAACTTCACTAAACTTCACTGCACAGGAGACCGGTGAAGCAAGAAAGAAAACCCCCAAAATGATATATTCGAATGGCAATTATTTTCTATCCCCCAGCTGGCTCTAGCAGTTATTTCAAAATGTCAGAGAATTCATTGCATTTTGATGAAGGCACTTGTTATTTCTTAGTTGTGAACAAGACAGTCCAGGACACAAAGTTCAAAATACAGCATTCACAGAAGGCAATAATTAGAACTACTCAACTACACTAAGGTGCTACTGCAATTGAACAGCTCTGGCTGCTAGCAGTAGGGTCAGAAATTTCATGTTGCACCATTTGGTGTAATGGCTACGATAACTGCTTGCTTATTTTCACACCTATAGTGGAAGGTAATTAAAGCAATATCCTTTTATTTGTAATTAGGCAGCAGTACTCATTGAAACTGAATACAAAAGATGAGAAAAGTAAAGGATCAGAAAAATGAAGAAAGTATCAGATTTCATAATTAGCAGGTCAGTACCTTCCCTAGCTTGAATTTATGTCAGAAAACAAAATTATTTAGTAAAGGCTTGAGAATTAAATGCCTCTGGACTTTATTCTTTTTTCTTCAAAATATCAAAAAGACTGGAGAAGGAATGGAGTGTGATTTATGTATTTTTAAATAGAGCTTTTGTATTTTACTCTTAGGAAGCAACTGCGTTAAAATGAAAGTAGAAAAAAATTACATTTTATTATTTGATACCACTTAATATTTTGATTCGACCCCCTCCCCTTGGCATAATGGGTATATCCTTCAGCATACACAGAAGAAAAACAGGCTCTGAACCGCAGACTCTTTCCTGTATTTGCAAGAAGTTTCCTTTAACTGTTGAATTTCATTTCATAACCTTCCTGGACCTCCAATGAAGTGAAAGCTTGCACCGAGATTAGAAAAGGAATCAGCATGATTTGACAAGCCAATTGATGTATTTGCCTGTAATAACTTTGGCATTGCAACCTTCAAGGGGACAGAAAGCTGACAGCCAGAGAGAGGAGACAAAGAATGTAGTTCTGTGACTACAAACCAGTCTCTAATAAAAGGCCCTGGGTTTTTTATGAGGGGAAAAAAAAAATAGATACATTTGTTAAGCATTTTTTTAAACTTCTCTCATCCTGAAAACAAAGAACATTTGATAGCTAGATATACCTAGTGATCAAGATCAAAGCATGTAATAGTTTGAGCATAAAATAGTCAAAATACTCTGCACATGAAGATAGTTAAGAGTACCTGAATGAACAAATCAATAGTATATGTATCTGTTGGAGGTGTTTTGACTTTAAAATCAGATAAGAATGGAGAAAGAGTCTTCAAGAACTAAAATTGCTTCATTGCTAATGGGGTAATGCTAGGTCACCAGAAAAACCTCAAAGACTGTTTCTTATTTTTCTTTTTTTCCCCTTAATTTAAATTGTGAGTTTTACTGCTTCTTTGAGATTCTTGTCTTGACCACCTTGAATACTTTCAGCTGTTTGCCTTCACAAGTCTTCTCAGAAAGGTCTGCTGCCTGGCTCATTCTGCAAACACTGGAGATGATAGCACAGAAATGTGGAAATCCCTGTAAAAGTCCGCATATCTCATTGCCAACACCTCTGTTCAGTTCCTGAAGTTTTTTATTCTGCATGTAATCCCGCAACAATTGGCAAAACTGTTTATGTAATGAAGCATATAAAGAAAAGTGAGCAACACAGCCCAGTACAATCATTATAAAAATCAGAATAATTCTGTATGGAATTTATTTACGCATTCTCCACTCCATTAATTTGAAGTGAAAATATAAGTATCAAGTCACTGAAAATCTTTCTTCTTAAATATGCAGATGTATCTTCCAGAATTTCCCAGTCTTGAGTCATACAAGCTGTACATAAACATTAAAACATTGAAATACCATCTACTTGTTAAGGGGCAAGATTTCCCTCAATGAATTGCAGAAATGAAAGTACATCAACTAAATTTCCTCAATTATTTTCCATCTACTGGGACTTAAAATTCTTTATATAAGGTTGGCTGAAGACAAGTGTTAATGCTGGGGAGAAATTCCTGAGTAGAGTTACCAGAGGAAACATTAAGTATTGTGTTACCAAGCAACATGAACTTTGTGCACAACAAAATCCTATGATACCAATGTGGCACTTCCATAACTAGAAAAGCTTATAACTGCGTATTTAAGGAAGGTTCATTTATTTCATTTAAATGGTTTTTAACAATGCTAGAACATTAGCAGCATCTTCATATACCAGGGCTAAAAAGGGTAGTAATCTGAAAAAAATGTTAAAAAAAAAAATAAATGGTTACCAAGATTATTTACCAATTCAACTGAAAGATTAACAAAATGCTTCAATATTCACACCACTTAAGTTTATACAAAATTACAGTGTTACTGGTTTTCAATTATAAGCAGCAACTTTTGCCAGTACCCGAGCTGTATGAGGCAACTTGTCTGGACAAAAAGCCTGATTCCAGTCTTGAAACGTTTCCCAACTGAAGTCATGGCCTTCCCTAAACCTGCTTACACAGGTAAGAGTCTGGTTACAGACAGGAGACAAAACATTATACAAGGCGAGAGAAATAGTTTCAGAAACTATTAATCGAGTTCCTGTTTTTTCTGTTCAGTTCTTAAAATGGCAGTCCCCTCCCTCAGACAGAGGTATGGCTGTTTTACTGAGAAACAACAAGGAAACTACTTCATAAAATATTATTTAATAATACTGTTACAAAAATCTGTTTCAATAATAGTAAATATCAAACTCGGGAATAGTAAATGTCAATGCTCTTGCAGTCTTACAGCCAGCAGTAGCCTCTGCAAACATAATTTATTCCTTCTGCTTAGCGTGCTCTCATTTCTTACCTGATTTTGCCTAAGGAAAGAGATTCACAAACTCTAGTATCAAGTACAATTACTGTCAATACCCAGGAAAATGATTGCAAAAGTAGGGCACTGAAATGATGCTGAAGTAAAAAGGCAGGACAGAACAACACCGTAAAAGACTGAGAGTCAAGCAGAATGGGAATAAAAGAGTATATATAACCCACTGGTGTTAACCTCGTCTCACAAAGAAACAACGATTTGTACGCAAGTAGCACTAGGATTGGACAACAATGTATTTAGAAGGAAACATTTTGGGAGATACTGGAGATATTCAAAACCCTACTAGACATGGACCTGGGAAAACTGGACTAGTTGGCCCTGCTCCGAGCAGAGGGGTTGGACTGGAGGATCTGCAAAGGCGCCTTCCAACCTCAACAATTCTGTGGTATCAGTAAAGAATGAAGAATTAATCAAACTTACCCTACAAAGCCAACTTTGATGGCTTAGGGGTTTTTTTTTTCAAGTTGCTGTGGGATACACTGAGGTCCAAAATGAGATCTTTGGAACCGAGAATGTTGATAATAACATGTAGAGTCTAAAATTGTCGAAAACCGGGTTACAGTAGATACCCTCCACCTTTATGCTGTTGAGATGACAATGTTGAGATCTGCTTGGGCATTCATGGTGGATTTCTTCCCTCTACATGAAAAGAAGCCACTAGCACTGAATTTTCTGAAGAGTCCTTGGGTTTCCAAAGCTGGCATCGGACCTTGTTGCATGGCGCTGTGTTCTCCCTCTCCTCTAAGGTCTAAAGTTACTTCATTCAGAGTAGGCTGAGAGAAGTACATTTAGAAGCAATCTTTTGTTCTCTCGTGACATTTCTATCATAGAAGTGCTCACATATGTGTTATCCTTGCATTGTCAAAATTTTGAAGGAAATTAAAATAAAATATTAGATGATTTTGAGCTCTGGTTATCTTTTCTCCCAAGACATTTACTGAATTAATAAAGAAAACCAAACACCGGGAATCTATGTATTTTAGTAGACCATAGAAGAAGAAAAACATTCCTTGTAATGATTATTCCTCCTTACTCAATAAATGGTCTCAGTAACATTCATCATTCCTTAAAAATGATTCATCTCCCTTGGCCTTTTTTCACTGCCTAATGTTTCTAATGAACTTAATGTAGCAAGTGATGTAATCAGACAAAAGCATGGTAAGAGCTCTTTCTGCCACTACAGGCACAATCATATTTAATTAAGAATTTAGTGTTAACTGAAGGTATTAGTTAACTGTTACAGAGCCAATATATTGTCTACCTTAGAGAAGCAGTTTCCTCATTAACAAACAAAAGCTAGGATCTAATTATTGCCTCTTTAATCTGCTAGGTGCATTAGTATCTCATTAACTGTGCCTCACAGAACAAAATGATTTCTTTGATATTATTGGAAAGGATTAGCCAAACCATAATAAGTTCTTGGAGGCTTTATCTAGGATCCATTCACAAAGGAGTAGGTATAACTACCCATTAATGACTGCATACCTGAAAACAGTAAGTAAAATTACATTCCAACGAGTGAAGCATGTCAATCTGGAAGCAGTATTCATTAGTAAATTGTACATTTTCCTCTACAGACAGCTGTTAAAACAGCTCAGTGATTGAAGAATAACATCTAGCATCTACTAATTTTGGTTTTTATTTCGACATATATTTTAGAATAATATTTCACTTAGATTCCAATATGTATAGGATGACAGCACTCCTTTCTTCTCTGTGCATTACACTATGGAATGAAATGAAAGTATAACAACTTCTATCTTGTGTTTGGTTGGTTGGTTTTTTTCCTTTTTGTTCAATTTTGCAAGAAGTCAATGAACATTCTGGATCCTGTTGTTTTGTTCCCTACATTTCAGGAATATCCCTTCCATAATTTCATAGATGAGCATCCCTGTGATTACCATGGATACGGGATATCTGTTAGAAGTCATATGTCTGTCTGTCTGTCTGTCCATTTTTAAATGGACACTACTGTCTCTTAAGAAAAGGGTCCCTAAAATGTTTATTTTTCTATAGCTAGAAAACAAATACTGCCTATCATTAAACAAGCCTTGTAAGGCACTCAGGAGGTGGTTACTGTGCTCTCATCATATGAGTCTGAATATGCAGATGGTAGCCAAGAAAAAATTTCCACCACCACCTCTAGTAGATCCTTCAAGTAATTTTTGACTCAGGGATTCAGTGAGCCAGAGTTTGCATCTTTGGTTACAGAAAATTATTAGGTCCTACAGTTTGGCCACACAGATAACAAGAGATGTAAAGTAATCCCATACTGGTTTTTGACCAATTTGCAATAAGTAAATTGTGCAAGATAATGCTGGGGGCGGGGGGAAGCTGAATGCATGTATGCTATAAAATTTTGTCTGAACAACAATGCTTCAAAAAAATAAGTCTCAAAGCTATCAGCATTTTTGCAGAGATGAACTGATTTTTCACTTGAGATTGTCAACAGGTCAGAAATGTAGCTACCATAAAATATTATTTCAGTTTTTTCTAACACTCTGTAATGAGTAATTTTATCCATTACTGCAGTCTTGAAAAAGTGAATCAGAGTAGTTCATATTTAATGGAAATGCTTATAAGTGGTTTCCATTTTTTTATTTTAAAATTAAGTATAGATGGGCTTGTTTTCCTTTGAACCTTCAAGAGATAATTATTCCTATGTGAAGAAAAATTACTTTACATTCTTAAGAAAGTCTGATAAAAATCATAGAAATTTTAGATTTACTTGCAAAAACAATCTTTTGTTTCCAATTTATGTTCATGTACTCACTGTCATAAAAATGGAATTCAAGCTACTTGTAAGAGAAAAGAAACAAGACAGCCCTCAGCATGATGCAAAATTCAAGAAAATATTCAACTGTAATAAAAGACGTCAAAGGTTTACCAATGAAGATCATAGCAGCATTTACTTTACTTACTTATAATAAATCCACATCATCACTGCACGTATGCACTACTACCACCACACAGGGTGCAAGAAATTCGTCGTGATGAAAAGGCTGTGCGTAATTATATGCAAACCAGTTACGAAAGGTGAAATCTTTCCTTCACTGAGTACCACGAAAGTTTGATATTGCCTTAAAGAGATCAGTATTCTCTCGCCCCACATCAAATCCTCCAGGATCCTGAAGAGTGTTTTCTACGGTCTTTTGCCAATTGCCTTATTCATCTATATTTGATACCTGTAGATGGCTCAACTGAAGGCAAATTCCTTTGCGAGAGGTGTGTTCTGTATCAGGGTGGTACTTGTTTCTCCTGCTCGCTGGCTTTTGCAAATATCAGAAAAGTTCCCATTCTCCCCTCCAAGAAATATTTTTATATCCTCGTTAAATACATTATTCCATACTGAACGTGGGAATAAAGCATCCTCTTCACATTTATTTATGTAGATCTCCTCTGACACCAACAAGAAACTAAAGCACAAATACTGATTAAAACTGAAGAATTTTTGGGGTACTCGTGGAAATCTGACGGTGGAAATTTTATGAAGGAATTCAACGACATCAAATTATCACACCTTATAAAACAACAACAACAAAACAGACATATCAAATAAGATTGTGTATTCATTGTCTTCTTCCTGTGCTCTCTACATGTAGAATTTTTTATAGAAGAAAAAGCAGATTCGTACACTAGCATACTAGAAAACATTAAGTATTCAAAATTTTTGCAGTTTTTGTGTGCTTAATTTTGCATTAGCCATTAAAAAATCACCAAAACCAAACAACAACAAAACCTCAAAACCAAAACCAGCGTGCCTTGAACCAGCGAAGATAAGAGACAGTATTAGATAAGCAAAGTCTGTTTATTCAGATTTTGACAAGTACCACTTATAAAATTAGCTTTCTTCTCCAAAAATCTGTTTTCTAACACAGATTAGTGGGCCCTGTGCAGGTTTTTGTGACGCTGTCCCTACTGAGGGTGTTTTATTTTCATATTTTCAGTAGGGTTACCCGTATCCTGAGTTAAAGTAACCTAAACTGTTGCTAATCTACACATACAAGCACTAACAGACACTGATGCCCTGTAATAAATTTAGGAATATTTTACATTGCAAATAGCATACCTATACTACCAAATGCTTAACAAATGTACATTTTCTTCCGACAAATTAGGTCCAGCCACTCAGACTAGGCAACACTTTTCATCCATTGCAGTCATCTTCCTTGCCACCCCCTTTCCCCGTGTTAAATTTTGTGATTTTACGTCTCTTAACCATCACAAGAGAAGTTTGGTCAAATTAATACGACTTTTTCATCCTTTAGCTACGATTGGTGTTATTGCTAAGCACAGTCTATATTGGATAAAAAGCTGCAGAAACTCTGATACTGCACTGCTGGTGAAGGCCAGTGTTAAAGAGGCCAGTGAGGACCATTATGGCTTGAACCTGTAGACAGACTTATATATCGTAATTATAATAAAAACAAACTTGAAAGCAGACCAATGTCTTCACGGACATTTGTCTGGCATGCTTAGTATTATTAAGTTACTTCTAAATTATTAAGAAAATAATAAATTACACAGGAGATTAATAATAAAGTTCTATCACATGGTTGTGACTTACTAAAATTCAAATTCTTTAAGACTGACTTGCAACCTGTTCATCTGGCAATTTTACTACAAAATAAGGCACAATGATATTTTAAAAATAATATTTTCTCTGCTTGAGCAACACATTCTTCCACGTCAAGAGTTTTGGTATGTTGTTAAAAATGCCCTAACATTTAACACTAAAAGCACCCTTCAAACGTCTTTTTGCTATTGTAATAACAATTTTTAAAAGCTGGAATACAAATCCACCTTCACAAGACATTGAACATTCTGAGACCTAGAATATTTGAATTGCTAAATTGGAATTTTCAGCCTTTTCTCTGACCCTTCGCCTCTCAATCTCCCACTTCTGTGTGTGTCTTTAATAGAAAAGAGCTTTCAAGAGTGAGAGTTCTGTTATGGTTAGAAGAACTCTAAGGAAACAGCATAGACAAAAATTAGCACCTTAATGAGCTAATGGGTTTCCTTCCGAAAAAGAGTCAAGAGAGAAGTATTTACAGGCCTGTAACCAAAAGATGAGTGAAAATAAGAGAACTTGCTATCCGTGTGCAGAAAATAATTGATTTCCTGCTCTGAACAGATAACATTTCATACCACGCTTGTGCTTTGTTACGGACTCCAACATTTAACGTAACGTGTTATAACTGATTTAATAAATGGAGAGAACTATTAGCTCAGGTACAGGAAAGGCCTCTGTCGATGCCTTGCCCATCTCCTGCCTGTCCGTAGTAATTCTGCTGAGTATTTGATAGGTTTTTGTTCAGGGTAGCTCTTGTGTCACGTCTGAAATGCCCATGGAAAGAAACAGAGGACAGGAGGCAAAATTAAATATCAATAGTGCTTGAGTACAGCTGAAAATAAGGCACTTAAGGGGTTAGATTCAGGTTTCAGGCTTGTGAATTCAACTAAGGAGAAGATTTCTTGTTAGAACAAGAGGACTGAAGCGACAGATAAAAGTAGTCCCATTGCACAGTGTCAGGGTCTTAACTCTCAGCATTACCACAGGTTAGTCTACTTTGTAATACCCCAAGAAAGCTAAAAAAAGATTTCAAATACAATGCAAGAGAAGGAAAATGAGAAATAAATAGTAAGATAAAATGGAAAAAACCCATATATTACAAGCTAACTTTCAAATCCACACAAGTGACTACGCTTTCAATACACTCATAATTTCAAGAGCATTAACGGCATCACTGATCAAGATACGCAAAAGCATGTTCAGCTGAGCAAGATAAATAGCAAAAGAACACGTGCATATCTAAGGATTCTCACCCACAAATTCCCACAAAAAGATATAGCTCCACCCCTTTGGAAATACCCTGGATAGATTCCCACTGATAAAAGTGGGTTTGATTTCCATTCACAATTAACGCTAACTATCTCTGTTGCTGTCTGTGCAACGTTTCCTATTTGTCATGTCAAGTGAGTTATCTGAAGACTTACTCTGCATACTCATAGCACTTCATATCGCTGTGAAATGTAAGGTAGATTGGTTGTAAGGAATGACATCAGCCAGCTGATAGACACAGTGCTGCAGTTGTTCACTGACTTCTTTCTCTATTATTTATTCCTTTTTTTTTTTAAAGAATAAGGCAGAAATTGAAAAAGGAGAAAAAAGTAAAACAGTATTTGGGACAGTTGAGCTGAATTCACTAAAGTCTCTGAACAAAAATATCAAAATCTTATAGCACAAGAAAGCATATTTCATTAAAGACAAAACCCAAAGCATTTGAAAATCTGACCAAACTTCCACACAAGGACAAGTTCTCTCACGTGACAGAACATCTCTATATATGAGCTCTACATGCCTAAATCTCTTCCCTTCCTCTGCTTAGAGCACGTGTGATCATGTAACATTCCCCCCTCGTGTTCTTAATCACCAAGTTCTGTTTCCCTTGTTGCCGGTTTTAGGGATCTGCAAGCTTGGTTTCCAGATGACTTTTTTTCTTAGACTTGAGAAGAACAACTTCTCTTCCTTAGTCTGGAATTCAACGGTTTAAGATTTTACAGGAAGCTATTCTGTGCAACTTTCCATGTATTTAAAAGATAAAGAATACAACAAGTATTTATAATTAAAGCTATAAAATTAAACCCCAGATGTTCTTCATTAACAATGTTGTGGCTTGTGCCTCTTATTAAAAAAAAAAAAAAAAAGACTTTAAAGTAAGTGCTGAACTATTGTTCTGATTGTGTAATAAGAGTTTTACGCCTTCTTCCATAAAGCTTTGGATTTCCCTTTTCATCTGCCACAGTCTTCCTCTCTTTTTTCCAAAATCCTCTCTAATCTCAACTCTTTTGCTGTTAAGCAGCACTTAAAGCAGATGTGATTTTTTTTCTTATTTAACAACTATGCAAGCATTAACTTGTGTGTATCTTAATAACAATGATCTCTGCCCGTCTGATTATTGGCACTGTTGTGTATTGATTTGTGGGATTCAGTGGATATTGTCACTAAATACAAACTATCAGACTTTTAAAAATAAGTACAGCGAAACCAGCATTTTACATATTGTGATCTCAAATTTGTTTTGCTATGCTTCCACGCTTATTTGGTTTTATAATAATTTTTGCAAGGTGTTTCCTCTGCAAAATACATGCAAACCAGCATCTAATAAAATATATCATTTTGACACTAGTACTAAAAAAAAATCTCCGAATCTTCCTGTTGTCTCCTAAACAAGACCTATCAGCTACAGAATCTACTAATGAGTTAAACTTTACACAAGGAATCTAAAAAGTTCAGAAGATAGCCTAAAAAATGTGTACACAATGTTTTGAAGATGCAAAACGATTAAGGAGTGAGGAATTGTGAATAACTAGCAAAATGGGTAATGAATTACAGGTCCGCTTTATGCTTAGAGTTGCTCTTTCAATCCACAATGTCAGCTTTACTTTTCAGTAACTACTGCTGGTTACAGTGACACCAAAAAAAAGGTCAAGAAATGGGACTTTTCCTTAATTTGCTTTTCATAAGAACATGCAAGTGTTTGATTATTTATTTCTTTTATCTTTGGCTAGCAGTAGGAAATCCTTATCAGTATACCACAGTACCCAAATTACATCGTGTGTTTGCCTTCTCCACGGTTAGATTCAATGTCAGTCAACTCCAAAGGCTTTTTATTACTGATTGCATAAGGTCAAGATTTCACCTACAAGCTCAATTCTAAAAAACTCGCAGGTTAAAAAGGCAAGTAACACACAAGGCATTTTTCAGAGATATATAATAAAAATATTAATTCAAAATAAAGACATATTTCTAGTAGAAACCAGAAATCTTATTTGGGACAGGACGCATGCAAATGACATTTTCCCTACATTTCTTTCAATCTTTTTTCAATCTAAGTGTATGCCAGGGGCAGAGTTACCTAGAAAAAAAATAGGATGTAACCCTCTTACCAGCTTCATTACAAAACTGTATAATAAACACATACCGTATATGCACACCCTTTAAAACAATAATAACGTATTGATTTTATCAGTGCCTCAGAATACTTATCAAATTCAGCCATTGGAAACAGAAGTGAAAGAAATGCAAGACCTTTCGGGGAAATGGTATAATTCCTCATCAGTCTGCCTTCATGCAATCTGCAGGTTAGAAACTCTTCAGGCAATTTGTGCTGGTTTGGGCTGGGACAGAGTCAATTTTCTTCCCAGTAGCTGGTATGGGGCTGTGTTTCGGATTTGTGCTGGAAACAGCGTTGATAACACAGGGATGTTTTAGTTACTGCTGAGCAGGGCTGACACAGAGTCAAGGCCTTTTCTGCCTCTCACCCCACCCCACCAGCGAGGAGCTGGGGGGCACAAGGAGCTGGAGGGGACACAGCTGGGACAGCTGACCCCAACTGACCCAAGGGATGTCCCACACCGTATGGCGTCATGCTCAGCGTGTAAAGCTGGGGGAAGGAGGAGAGGGGGGGACGTTGGGAGTGATGGCGTTTGTCTTCCCAAGTCACTGTTACACGTGATGGAGCCCGGCTTTCCTGGAGATGGCTGAACAGCTGCCTGCCCATGGGAAGCAGTGAATGAATCCCTTGTTTTGCTTTGCTTGTGCGCGTGGCTTTTGCTTTTCTTATTAAACTGTCTTTATCTCAACCCATGAGTTTTATCACTTCCGATTCTCTCCCCCATCCCACCGAGGGGGAGTGAGCAAGCGGCTGTGCGGTGCTTAGTTGCCGGCTGGGGTTAAACCACGAAATGGTTATAGAGGATCATCAGGATTAGACACCACCAAACATTCTATTGTGCTTGGATTTATATAATCCTTCTTTGACATCATTTAAACTTCTGCCTTTAAAACATCTAAAGGCAAAGAATTCTACAAATATGATATGCAAAAGAAATGACTTATGTCTTGTCTGCTTTAAATCTGATTTCTCAAACTTTTCTCTATTTCTTTACGGCACAACAGAGTGTACTTAATCACAAGTTGCAACTCAACAACACTGAATTTATCACCACTGAACTGCATCTAATTCCATTCTGTTGAGCCTCTTCGTACAACGCCATCCTGACTGTTCTAAACAATGCTGTACCACCTGAAAACTTCATTACTTTATTACTTACATCTTTTCTAAACCATTTTTATATATACATTTAGCCTGTGAGATAGTGAGACTTGCTAGTCCTAAGTTCTGCCACCTACTCCTTAGGTCTCTCTTTAAAGCTGAGTTATATTTGCCATCTTCCTCTCCTCTAGCACCAATACTAAATTAGGCAAGAGGGCAAAAATCACAGTTAGTAGTTTAACAGTTTCACAATTAGGCTCGGTTTAGACATTTCCATGCTTATGGCTTACCTTGGTGCATTATTGTTCAGTACAATACAATCTCTTCTACTGGCATTTCAATTTGAGACATTTTCATCAGTTTATCCACTGTAAAGAATAGCTCTGGCACGGGAACCTCCCTGAGCTCCTACACACGCAATATTAGAAATTAGTTTAAATGTACTCAGGACTTCTTTTATACCATAACTCATTTACTTTCTCAGAGAGATTTCCTTCTTCTGGTATATTTGAAATCAACTTGCCTGCAGCAACATGTTTCTCATTTCTTGTTGGGGTTTTACATTCAGTTTACCTTTCAGCTATCCATTTTCTTCATTAGCGTCTGACTTCAACTTTTGAAAGAATGTCCTTTTATTTACAGGACACCTTTTCTTTGCTACAGAATCACACAGGCGTGTGTTCATGAAGACTTTCTTGCGAGTCTTCTGATTTGCACTTAGCTACATGTCTGTAAACATGTTACCCAATTGACTGTTCTTGTAACTAACAACGGATTTTGTTTTTTCCCTTGTATGAAGATTTTAAGTTGAGGGGAGCACTTTTCATCCCTTTTAATATATTTTGGCAACCATTACAAATCAACTGTCCAGTAGCAGTATCTTGAACGAGGTCTAGTCCCTAAGAATGACCAGATGAATGGTTCTCTCTCTTCTTGCTGGTTTCTTAACTAGTTGCTTCAAGAACTAATGATTTTGGTGTCTAACACCTCAACGTGATGTCCAGTCTATACAGCAATAGATATGGCCATTTCCAGAGGCTCTAACTGACTTTTCAGATCACAGACACTTTCACCAAAGTGGCTGGGAATCCAATAAAATAGGTCTAACACTGATAAGAGCTCTGTACTCTAAAATTTTGGCACTGAATTTCATTCCAGAGATGAGTAGGGAGGTGATTGTCCCCCTGTACTCGGCCCTGGTGAGGCCGCACCTCGAGTACTGTGTTCAGTTTTGGGCCCCTCACTACAAGAAAGACATTGAGGTGCTGGAGCGTGTCCAGAGACGGGCAACGAGGCTGGTGAAGGGTCTGGAACACAAATCCTATGAGGAGCGGCTGAGGGAACTGGGGATGTTTAGCCTGGAGAAAAGGAGGCTGAGGGGAGACCTTATTGCTCTCTACAACTACCTGAAAGGAGGTTGTAGAGAGATGGGGGTTGGTCTCTTCTCCCTAGTAACAGACAACAAAACAAGAGGAAATGGCCTCAAGTTGCGCCAGGGGAGGTTTAGATTGGACATTCGTAAAAACTTCTTTACCGAAAGGGTTGTCAGGCATTGGAACAGGCTGCCCAGGGAGGTGGTGGAGTCCCCATCTCTGGGGGTATTCAAAAGGCGTTTAGATGAGGCCCTAAGGGATATGATTTAGTGGGGGACTTGGTAGTGATAGGTTAATGGTTGGACCCGATGATCTTGGAGGTCTCTTCCAACCAGAACAATTCTATGATTCTATGATTCTATGGCAAATTTTTGTACAGTAACTCCTTTACCTGATTTGACTCAAATGTTTCTTTTTAAGGCAAAGTGCACGGCAAGACTGAGCCTGTTATTCCTATGTAATTTCCACCGCAGCATTACAGAGTTCATTGAAAGCTGTAAGCCCTATTGACAATAGCAGAAATTGTTTTCTGGATGAGGAAACAGGCTAATACTCAGACAAGTAGATACATACTGGTTTGCTATTGATCCACGGATCAATAGAAAGCAAAGCCAAAGAGCACCGTTAGATCATCTAGTGTGATACCCAGCATAACTCACATGATTACATTTCATCCAAATATGCTACATAAAGAAGAATTCAGTTGGGTTAAATATTTCAAATCCTCCCTGCCTTATCCTCCCAAACAAACAAAGCACATAACAGCAAGACAACTGCAATGGCAGAGAACTCACTAGTAGAGAGATGCAAAAGCGATGCTAGCAAAAGGGTGCCAGAGGAAGGCAAAAGCAAAGAAATAAAGCAAGCACATAAAGTTTCCTTGCCCACCTAAGCTGGGAGAAGATTCAATTACATTTTCATCTCTACGAGTTGCCCCTGTAAATGATTCAGGACTTACATTGCAGGACTCGGGTCCAAAAGGTACATTATTACTAGAAGACACGATCAAAATGCTTTAAGCCTTTACGGAAAAAAAAGCAGGTTTCTGGCAGTAAAGTTAAAAGTAAACTTTAAAGAAAAGTAAAACTTAAAAGTAAACTTGAGATTTGTGAATATGAAGATACTGTACATGACTCCATCCTGCAATTTGACAGCCCAGCTACCTATCCCCAGGAATCTGTCCTGACGCACCAGCCCTCACGTACCCACCACCCACACTCATTCATTTCCCGGAATCCCACCGGAGATGGGGACCTCACAGGTTTCAGTCTGGTCCTCCCGGACAAACACAACAGAACGAGCAAGCACATGGGAACATACAGAAAGGTTTTACATCGCTCTGAACATGTCATTGCTTTTAGTCATTGAATAAAACCCAAGTTGAATACAAAAAAAAAAAAAAAAAAACAAACCCAACACAAAGCTGAAGACATCCTATCCCTCCTGGGGTTCACTAATTCCCTTTGGTGCTCTGAGACTGTGTGCACTAAGGAAAGGCAGGAGCCTCCTCGTGCTTCCAATACAAGCACCTTATGATCATCTTGTACAGCAGAAGAGGACCAAAAAGAGAGGAAATATCTCAGAGATCCCTTTTATCATTCTCTTGCTCTGCCAAATCACTGATTAGCTTCTTTCAGACAGTAACAGAAGATTTTGTTGCCAAGGTGACCTCATTTCTGAGAACCCAGATCTCTTCCAGGGTGATTACATTTCCATGCTATAGCCCTGAAGGAAAAAAAAAAATCTTCAATGCTTGTATTTATTTTAATCTCTGCACTGATCTATAATTTTTAAAAGATAAATTAGTTACACATTAAAAAATTGAATTAGTGGCTCATTAAAGACACACGGAATCTTAATGTCCCACTACATTTATACTGGACAGGCAGATTTTTCCAAACTCATATAGTACAAAGACAAGACTGTGAGCAACAGTCAGTCGCGTGCTGCTGAATGTCACTTACCTTCACCTCGGTGAAGGCAGAACACAAAGGAACAATTCCTCTGCCTTCCCCACATTTCAATTTACCCACTGAATAACATAATCATTATGCCTTAAACACTCACCTGAAGTGCCTGCCTTAGAGGATTGGATAACAATTATTGTCTTAAAGTAGAGTGAAAAGTGTTATAAGCATGTTGAGATCCATACAAGAAAACTTGTTTTTCCACAAAGCCCAGGGAAAAAAAGAAGTGAATAGAGAATTTGTGATTTCTCTTGCCACACTGGATATGGATTTAAAAGATTCTCCCAGAAGCTAGACCATAATATTCTTTTCATTATTCTGAGCCTTTAAAACTCTGTAAAAGCAACATTTTTTTTTAAATTAAAAATTAAGAACACAACACATCCAGAAAAAGAAAAGAAAAGAATAAAAGGTGCAAACAAACAAGCACGTTGCACCGGAAACTACCCCCTGCCCCAAACACACATACAAACTTTCTACTGAATTAAACCGGTTTCAGTATCAAGGTGAAAGATACTTTCGATCCCCCAGAACAGCCGGGTTCCTGGTTAGCACGCTGAACTACAGGGAGGCTGGGATCCAGATCCTCTCCAAGCAGAGAACAGAACCAACTTTTCCCCCTCCCGGCCAAATGTTCTGGTAGTGAAGAGGCGAAGAGGAATGATGAAATGACATTACTAATCATCAGTCACATCATCACCCTACAAAAAAGAAAAACTAAACGAATAGCGCAGCATAGGAGCCTCTGCTTAGAGCCTGGACTGCCAAAAAAATGCCTTTTGAACTGAAAACAGAACTTCTGAACACAGAACGAGAAAGTTCTTATTCCTGACCATTATTTGAAAATCAAATCTTCTATTCAACATCATGGCTCCAGTCAAATCTTATCAGCGTGGCTTGTTACACAGGACAAAAGCAGGCACAACTGTATTACTTCTATTCTATATCTCTGAATGTATTTTAAAATGTGTTAATTCTTCTCATCCTTGCATGGAACATGCAGACCTCCCGTAATCTCCAACACATGATCAACATCTAAAGAATGTTTCAGGATTTTTCTGTTCCCAAATGAACCTCTACGGTATTAATATTTAAATGATTAATTACTTATAGTATCTCCTTTACTAATTAAACACACTGTTAGTAAAGAAATTATGCAGTAAATACTAACACCATGATTTAAAGTTGTGTTACTGCGGCTTTTCTATGAAGTGAAAATTACTGACAGTCTAACAACATGCTGATTCCACAGAAAACTATGATTAAATTAGCTTCAGTAAATTCTTTAAAATAATCTAAAGTGAATTGGTTTCCTAACCAAAATTACACTCTTCCCCAATGCCACTTAAGTCCATTTTTATTTCAAAGTCCATTAGAAAATACCTTGGGAAAGACAAATAGGATATTATTGGATAGAGCTCTTTAAAAGTCCACTAATTTTAAACTGGAATTCTTTTTTTGCACGGGATCAGAACACTCCTTTCATTTGCTTTTCTTTGTATGATGTTAACTTTGGGGATTTAGGTATCTTTTCTTTTTAAATTTTTTGAATCTTTTTGAAGGCTTACATCACAAAAAATGAATAGGTAAAGAAAAGCCTATATTCTCATAAATCGCATTCGAAAAGCCTGCTTCCTATAGCAGGCAGTTTCATTTTCATAGTTTGAACACAGTTTATGTGACAGCCAATGTGCTTTAGTTCGGTTAACTGAAAGTACAACTCACAAGGTACTCTCACAGAATTCAAAGAACATCAGTGAAAAACAAGCAATGGAAACTTATTTTAAAGGTGAGCTCTTGACTTATAAATTAGCACGATCGAACACAATCTGATGCAAATCACCATTTCAACAGATTTGCTGTACAAATAGACACACTGAGAAATCTGAAGCATTCACGAGGAATCTCAATTTATTCTCTAAAACTAAGATGGTCCTCACTAGTCTTTTTCTGCATGAAAGACGGGGTTTGCAGAACATCATTTTCCCTAGAATATGCATAAATCAGTCTCTCTTGGAAATGATAACTAGCAAAGAACTGATCTGGCAAGTTCCCTTACGTTGTCATGACACAGGGAACAGAAGTTAATAACATGTTACTTTCTCGGCTCGTAGCCTTCAAGCTTCAGATTTAGCTAATTTATTTGCAAACGGCAATTATATATCTGGGGGGCGAGGCAGTGTTCAACATCCTTAGCAGGAACATAAATCTGTTGATAACTTTTAAAGGTAACTACAAATGGACATAGCGAAGGTTTGCAAGTGTGCTTTGGCCTCATTTACGCACGTTATTTTGCCTCATAACATGCAGAAGCAAAATTATACTGATAAGCAATGAAAAATAAATGAAATAAATGTATTTCTCGGGTGAAACAACAAACATTTTTTTAAATAATTCACTATTGAATAATTCCACAATTTCTGTTCTTTTTTTCCCTAAATGATACAGAATAGAAAAAGAAAGTCCCAGGTAGATAATGAATGCAGGTGTCCATGAACGTAAGATCATTAAGCTCCAATGTAAATTCTATTTATGTTAAACATAACAAACCTATACTGTTTTTGCAAAACCATTAGTCTTAAATGGAATAACATGTGATAAACATCCATTCCTGATTTCTCAACAGTAGATTTTAATTATTGGTATCTTTCCAAATAATTCAAATAAATTTTTGAGGAGTAGAGAATTACCATTATAAGAACTAGCATACCTAATTCCGCTAGTTAATTCCTGGTTAACTTAAAGCAACTTAAGTCTCTCTGTGATAAAATGTACACAGTCATAAAATGAAAATATATATGTATGGAGAGAGAGTCATGGAGTTTGGCAAAGTGATTCAAGATTTTCAAGTAAAAAAACATCAAAAGGGTTATTTTTTGTTAATTTTTTTATCATATGTATATTATTCTGAAATATACTTTGCTTGCAGAATTCAGGGCTCACACAAAGAACCAATGCACACTTCTGCACTGAATTTACTGCACAAAGCTGTAAGACATCGGGTACAGCCAGTGAAGTAAAGACCTCTTATTTTTCCTGATTTGAGAAAAAAACAAGATACTAGCACTATGACCCTTCTCCATTATATTAATCAGTAAAAGAGAAGCAAATGGCACAAAAGTATCCAACATCTGCTTTTAGCTTAAAATTGGCAGAGGCATATGGGGAATCAGCTGTGACTTAAGTGTACCCTCGTGCCATCCTTCTACAAGAAATGGGTATCCATTTTTCATTAATATCCCACTTTTGTGCTGCTTCATCAGCTGACGGGAAAATCAGTTCTACCACACTCTGCAAAATGCCAGAAAGACAAACTGCTGTCAGCTGGAAACGTACAGGAACTCTGATGTCAAATGGGCTGTTGGTGTGCCCAAACTCTTAACTACCATAGCTTCATAAAATAATTCCATCTGGAAGGGACTTCAGAGGTCACCTAGTCCAAGCTCCTGCTCCAAGCAGGGTCAGCGATGAGGCCAAACCAGGTTTCTCAGAGCTTTATCCAGTCTGGTCTTGAAAAGATCCATGGATGGAGATTGAACAACTTTTCTGGGCAACCTGTTCCAATGCCCGACCACGCTCTTGGTGGAAAACTGATACTCGTGTTAAATGCCAACTCCCTTCGCTTCAGGGAAGTTTGCCATATTTCCTTAGAGTTTCTTGCCAGGAATTACAGGTGCTAGCTAGCAACTCAGTACAGAAATCCCCAACTGGAAGATCAACCCTTCTCATAGATATAGACTTCCTTGGGGACCGTCCTGCTTCCTCTTCTTCAATTTCATTAGTTAAGTTCAAGACACTTTTTAGCTACAAAAGTTCCTTTTGCCAGGCCAAGAAAGTGTACAGTATTTATGGGCTGGTAAACCCGCGCGTATGTCCCTTAGCCACCCTGGTACAATAAAAATAATGATGAAAACCAGATACTGATTTCCACTACCACCATCACCCCCCAATGCCCTCTATCCACAGAACAGTATTTTAAAGGAACTCATTGAAAATGTTCTTAAGTTTTAAAAAGGACAGGAAGAAATCAGGTTTTCCCAACAGCCATGACCCACTTCTGCCCCTTTCCTTATTTAAGAAAATAAATATACCAGCATAGGAAGAAATATTATTTCTAGAACCTGGAGGAAAATTGAAAATATTTATAGGTCCCCCAAAACCATAAAATTTCAGGTATGAGGAAAATAAAAAAAAAATTAAGGCTGTTATAAAGCAAAACCAGATCAGTTTATAACTTATCTCAACTACACTTTTTACCATCCCCCTCAGAGAAATGTGATCAGACGTGCCAGGCACACTTTAATATCATAAAGTGACAGGCGAAGGTTGCATTTCATATCCCAATGTCAGGCTCCTTCTGCTCCCTTTCAGCTGGGGTCTTCACGCATTATGTTCCAGGTAGATCTTGTCAGTTATATGTCAGGAAATTTGGAAAGGAGACAGGGAAATGAAAATAACTCTACTAAGAGTAATACAGACATCAAGATCGAGATGAAAATGGTAAGAATTGTTCTGAATTCTTAATAACTCTTTCAAAAGGTCATTTAGCAACTCTAAGTTTAGGTCCTTCTACCACAAAAGAGAATTGAATGAATGAAAAAAGACAAATTTTAGTACTTTGTTTTTCCAAAACTTACTAAAATTAGCTAAAATATGCCCTTTTGCATCATGCCCTGTATATGACACAACATGCATACAGTATATAATTTCTTTTGCAATAATATATCACAAAACAAAAAATCTCCCGTCTTGCCTCTCTCTTAATAAAGGTTTGCAGTTCACAGAGAGCTATGCCAAAAAATGCTGAGCACACGGACTGAAGAACTGGGCACTATAACCATCCATGTATTTGTTGTGAACTCCAATCCTTTAGTAGTCCAGTAGTCCTCTTTTTGCACGACAGCCCCACAAAGGATGCAAGTTTCTCCCTTCTTTGGATTCACAAAGTTCAATTATAGCAACCCTTAGCAGACGAAGCCATAATAAATACCTTTGCAAAGGCCTTTGGTATCCAGCAAAACAATGAAAGCAAAATTTGCATCTCAGGTGATGATTTGGATGTCCAGAATCAAATAATAAACTTCTTTCACCTGGTATTCAGATAAAAGGTGAATAAGGAAGCCAGGGGGTTCTCGTCCCCATGTTGGGGACCTGGAAGATCAGGCTGTCAGTCAAGGGTAAATATTGTGTTTAAAGAAGAGTGATGAGGAATCCAAGTGAAGACAGTAATTTTTATTTTCTTTAAGAAAAACACTAAACAAAACAAGAAATATCTCTAGGTCAAGAATCTTGTTGCCATTACTGGGAGACTTACTTTGGATTGGCAACGTTGGGGCATTGTATAATGCACATTAACATGGGAGCTCATTTCAGTCTTGTACCACAGAGGCTGTCGTAAAAGGCTGTGCAAGTACTAAAAAACTTGCACTAAAAAAACTAAGCCTAATATTTTCAGAGGCTTCATCTAGTACCTCTGTCTCTGCCCACTCCTTGTCTGTCCAGGCTCCGAATCAGATAAAAGACACACAAATACACACACACATACACATAAATATATATCTCTCTATCTATCTCAGGATGTATGTTAATATCAAGCTTCTGCCTTAAGTCTCAGTTTTAAAAAAGTTATCATACTTGTTTCACAACCCCCTATTCTCTGTATTTTCCACAGTCATGACAGTTCCAGTGGGGAAACAGCACTCCCTGAGAAGAGCACAAGCTCTTTGGTTTAGGAGGGCTGTAAACTAAATGCAGGGGGGGGGGGTTTATTTGTTTTTTGTTTGTTTGTGGGGTTGGTTGGAGTTTGTCTTGTTTGTAGGTTTGTAAGTTATCTAAAAATGTAATGTCCTCGATACAATGAAAAAATTACATTGCTTTTAAAAGGCCTCATTGCTAACCAACTCCACAAGTGACATAGATACTTCACATTATGCCAAATTTCCAGCCCTCACTAATGTTAATTAACTTTTCTCTCCAATTAAAATGTATTTGCTATTTTTCTTTATATTTCCCTGTCTTTCAAACCCCTTTTCAAGTTATGCTTCTCCCATTCTCATGATTGGGTCTCTTATGCAAGCCAAAATGTGCATGGGGATCTGAAAACATGCTCCTACTATCTGTTCATACAGTAACAGGGTATTAAAGACACTTCCAAAAACTAAAATAGAACCTGGAAAAAGTCAAGATAATATATGCAAGGACAACGTATGAATTATGAATGCTTTAAGAGCCAAACTGCTCTCAGTATCTTGGTATTTGTGCAGGTAGTAACATTTCAACCCTATGACTGCAAATATATAGACTGTGTATTTCTTTTTAGGCCAAGGGTTTATTTATTAATTTTAAATAAACTTTATCACTCAGTGACTGAAATAAATGGGATGAATTTCCTATCCAAAGTAATTCTTGATGTTGCTTAAATGTTTAGTACTTCCAGGTCTTGAAAATTCCGGATATACTGTAATTGTGTAAGCACGAACGCAGGGCCAGATTTACATTTTCCCAACAAAGGGTTGGGGTATTTTGTGTGTGTTTGTCACCACAAACGTGAAGATATTAAAGAAACTTTGTTAACTATTTTGTAGAATAAAAATTTCACAATAGCGTGGTTGGAGATGCATTTATTTTAGGAACTTCTTGTTGAGAATCGAAGAGAAATTAGGTTATCTGATTGTTAGCTGATACACAAGAAGTATCGCTACAACAAATATCTACTTTTTATTTATAGCTTGTTGTAATTGAACATTATAAAACTAGAAAACGGGTTTGTATTCTGTTCTTTGTGGACATTACTTCTTTATTACTGAAGATAGATTTAATTTCATTTCCATCAGCTGGTGTTGCACTTCAGTTATTATAGTTCCAGTGGGTCTAATGAAATGTCACTGCACTGCAATACTAGAGTCAGAAACAACATTATAAAATCAATATGATGGTGAGGCTATTCTTGGCATTCAGAATACACATGGTTTATTTTATAAAAATAGTGAGTGCTAACCGCATTAAGGTTTCTTCCCCTTATATCCGCTAGTTTTCAATTTCCTATGATATTGAAAAACTTCAACTGTTCAACAGAAATCCTCCACATTTGGCTAACCTCGTGCTAGTTTCTTTCAGAAAATCTGATAGCTATTGCCTTTTTGAATAGGCAAGACAAAAGATGCAGAAAATAGCAAGTTTAACTCAATTTAACCCCTATACTATGCATTGCTGAAAGCTCCTTCCCTTTCTTTCATCACATTCTTATTTGGGTTCAATAATGACAATCAGCCACGGACTCAACCAGTGCTTGAGTGGTCGTAAAAAGGATCCAGCCTACGCAAGGCTCCAGCTGAAATCAAACCTTAACGTCTCCTTCAGCAAGCTCCTCGCGCCTTGCTTCTGCTGAAAGCTGGAAACTTGGATTAGCTCAGTTCTGCTGCTGATCACACGGTACAGCAGGGACATGCTCACGCTCGAGCACCAAAAAGGTGACCATTTACACACGGATAGCAGAACTGGTTTGCTCCTTCACTTCCCAAATATTCAAACCGGCAGGTTCTTTCCTGCCAAGGCAAAAATTATTCAGGATTTGCCTGAAAAAATACCAGGCTTAAATCTGATAAAGATGTTGTACATCATTCAAGTCAGATACTCATTATCCAATGTCATCATGAATACTCCTTAAAGCATATGTATTTGTTACCTTTATTAATATGGATTTTAGAGCAACGCATTTCATTGAAGAGTTGAGGAGAACTGGTTGCTCTCTTCCAGACATATCAGTTAACAAAAATAACGGTGACGGTAAACTGACTTCAGGCTGAAATAAAACAAACTAACGTGATCTGTGACTCTGTGTGTGTTTGCGCTTGTGTGTCAGGGACAACTGCAAAAACACGACACAACTCGTTACTGGCACGCGTATACGCCCAAGCAAACGCAACCCACAGAGCTCCTGCCAGCTGACCCGAACGCTACGCGCAGGTTATTAGTCTGATTGTTTCTCTCTGCTTCTCAACTACCAACATTAATATTGTGTCTACTATATTTTAAAGACGTTGCCATGGTAAAAGGATTGGAGAGTCTCATCGTGAATTTGGATGGAAAAGGTAGAGGTCATGTTTTGACATAATAGCCATGAACAAGAAAGAAACCTCTTATTTTAATTGCCATGTTTCCTTCCTCCTTGTTTTCTTAGATCCGCTCTATAATGAACATACAATTATAATCAAAGCATTAAATAAACATTCCTCCTTTGCTCCCCCGATCAAAATTTACAAATGACACCACACAGTGAGAAATTATTTTAAAGACTGCAGTACTGAGGGTCTTTTAAATCTATTTTAGCATGTTCTGAACAGATCCACCTTTTTTAAGCATAGTCAGTGAGGTGATAATACTGCATTTCACACACTCACTCTGGTCTCCCTTAGATCAGACCACGCAGATCCTTACCCAAACACCTGTATGCACTAGCTAAATGTTAATGTATTCTGTCAAAACCAGATTACCTTCCACACTAAATTATTCAATGTCATTATCCATATCGGCCATCTGCAAGCCTAATGCCCTTGTGTTCCGAAATTCTGAGCGCCTGCTGTATTATTTTTGTTTTACATTCCTGCATAAATCCGTTAAACTCAATATGTTACAGCAAATTCACAAAATCAAATGCAATCTGCTGGCCTATAAAACACCAGTTACTGAAAATCGAAGGATTTAATATAGTAGCAGTTCAAGAAGTCAGTAAGCAGTCTTTGTGGGCTGAAGGTCGAACCACATGCTAAGTAACGAGTTAGATAATCCATGCTGTAAAACAAGGTATGTATTTGCTATACATAGCGTGGCCTTGAACCCTTCCGTGTATTTCATATCTAATAAAAATCTGAACAGTTGGTCTGATTGGATTTTAAGTGATGCAAATTTGGAAATCAAATAGGCAGACTCCCTTTAGACTTGGTCTATTTAAACTATAATTGTCAAGAACTGCAGATAACATTTACAGTGCTACTGAATTCTGAAGAGATTCAGTAAGAATTTTACAGAAGGAAAAGTATTCATCATTTTAAATTTGTTATTAACAAATAAAAATGTTCACAGCATATGACGCTCTATCATTTTGTTATTACAATTTTGCTTACGTGGCAGTAAAAAGCGTAACCACTCTTCAGTGAATGGAATGCTCTTTAGTTTTCATAGTCATTTAATTATATGGTTTGACAAAAAACAGTTATATTATTGTCATTCTGTTAGTCTGGCAACACTAAGTAAAGAGAAAAAAATACCACTTACATTTCCCAGACTACAAATTACGGTATGATTTGGAGACCAGATTCACATTCTCAATGAGAAAGTAGAAGTTTCATCTTCACAAATAAATCTTAAAAGTAACGATGGACTTGAATATAACTTTCTTCCTAACACTTAATATTCAGTGAGAGGCTTCATTTGTCTTTGGTTAAGAGAGAGAGAAGCTAAAAATGTGAGATACATGCACACGCACCCCACCCCCCCATACATTGCAAAATGTGAACCCATAGAAATGAGCTCAAATCAGGATAAAACAGAAAAAACCCTCTTCTTTTTCACTGTGATTACTATCTCCATCAGAAAATGACCTGTGTCCTAGTTCTTGAAGACAGATTTATGAGCATTGGCAAATCACAACAGTGTTAAGATTTTCTTGCACTTTCACATCTAAAACTCATTTATTTTTCCATGTTTTGACACTGGTTTTATTCCTCCTCTCCAGAGAAAGTTATCTTGTGCATTTTTGGCCCTGATTCTGACAGCTTAGAGGAGCACCCTTTTACTGAAGCAAAGATTGACTAAACATTTTATAATACCGTCTGACAAAGAAAAAGCAGTGGCCTTCTGCATTTTGACTACACAACGCAGCTGCCCTGAAGACGCTGTACTTTGTATCAGGACTTCTTTTAACACGGCTTCTTTAGGAAGCACACCATAAGACTACAGGGTTCCTGACCATCTCCCACTCCATACCTTCACAGCTAATTTTGGGCAGATTTCCCACAGTAGGAAATCCCACTGCTTTGGAAATCACTGGTGGTAGTGAGAGGCAGGTAGAGCAGGAAAACAGTAGCAGGTGGAAATTAAGCAAGCAAATCTCAGTGTATTGGGCTTGCTACATTTAAAAGACATGATGCAGCATGTTCAGTTTTGTTTCGGTATTTGAAATGGAATCATAGAATCACAGAACCGTTTGGGTGGGAAGGGACCTTTAAAGTCCATCTAGTCCAACCCCCTGCCATGAGCAGGGACATCCTCAACTAGATCAGGTTGCCCAGAGCCCCGTCCAGCCTCACCTGGAATGTGTCCAGGGATGGGGCATCTCCCACCTCTCTGGGCAACCTGGGCCAGGGCCTCACCACCCTCAGTGTGAAAAACTTCTTCCTTATGTCTAGTCTGAATCTCCTCTCCTTTAGTTTAAAACCATCCCCCCTTGTCCTATCCCAACGGGCCCTGCTAAAAAGTTTTTCCCCACCTTTCCTATAAGCCCCTTTAAGTACTGAAAGGCTGCTAGAAGGTCTCCCCGGAGCCTTCTCTTCTCCAGGCTGAACATGCCCAACTCTCTCAGCCTGTCTCCATAGCAGAGGTGCTCCAGCCCTCTGACCATTTTTATGGCCTCCTCTGGGCTCATTTCCTCTGGAAGCAACTGCAGGTTAAAGTTAATCATGTCTACAAAATGTGGTTCAAATGTTTTAAAATATCTACAAAAAAACCTACCAAAGTGTAATAGTTTTCACATCTTTCCTTCACTTACTGACTCAATTTCTCCCTTTCCTAATTCATTCTGGACTAAATACGTTGCAAAACTCAAGAGGGGAAAAAAAAGAGGATTTTTTTTAAAAAAAGGGTCAAAATGACGCAAAATAGCTACTCTAGAGACCTGTGTAAATCCCTTAAAATCTTAGGGCTCTACAGGCTGTGTAAGTAAGGATCCTAGATTATTCATTTTTAAACAATAAATATCACCTTTGGTTCAGGAGCTCCCTGAACCATAAATTGCTGGAGGCTAAGATAATAAATTTTGCAAAGAAGAATCACAATCACAGTATGTTTGTCAGGTTCTTATACTCTTCTTTAGTCATCCCCCGTGACCATTATCAGAGATAAGATACTAGGCCAGATAAAGCTTTATTCTGAGCCATTTTATGTTCTTATTCCCCCAAATGTAGCCACCTTCTTTGAAGATAAGAGCAATTTTCAGTGCTAAGAACCTATACACAATTATCTAACATCACTGCAACAAACTCCCATAAGATGTCAGCAAATCATCATACGAAGTTATTCGCAGTAACAGACACTAACAATTTGCTAAATTTCATTCAACTGTGGGATAGCTGCAAGGACCATGGGTGTTGCACAATATGTTTGAAACACACTTTCAAAACCATATGGCTCACGTTGTCCTTCATAAACTGCCCTCCTTTAAGTTCTCTTTAGGCCTGTTCTCTACACAGATTTTCATGTCATTTCCGAACTTGCCTTGTGTACGATTTAGCCAATGGTGAGAGAAAAGTATATCCAGAAGATAATCCAGGTTACTTAAAACAGAGTATTCTTTGAGGGTATCAATCTCTTTCAATTGACTTGGAGAAATCCACAATGACCTGGTTCCTCACTTACATGCCTGAAAAAGGTTTCTAGAGTGATATGAATCCGGGCCCAAATGAGAAACCGTTCCCCATCCTAATCACCTGAAACATCTTAAATTCATAAAGACAAGAAAAAATTCTATAAGAAAACGCATATTAAAAAGCAAATATTATTCTTGCACTGTCACCTGTGCAGAATCGTTGTTCTTGTGCATTTTACACGTAAATACTTTTATATGCACTCGGATATGAGGCAGTAAGAATGGGTTTGATTAATTATCTATTGAAACAAAATCCAATATGGATAAAGACAGTCAAAATAACATTCTACCCAAAACAGTTTCCAGGGAGGATAGTATCTAACAGACTCTGATCACTACAAACCAGTAAAAATATCAGAAGTTGATATAAACTCCTAAGAAGTAGAGAGTCACCTTAGCCGTTTATCGTGTAAGGCAAAATACTTTGTTTTACACAGTTCTAGAAAAAGATGTCCCTCTAGCTGCTGTTTGTAAATTTAAAAAAAAAAAAAAAAAAAAAAGAAACTAAAAGAAAAGCAATTTGCCTAAAAATCTAAATCACACTAATGCAGTTAGACTACTGTGGGATTAGCCATCTGGCTTAGTGGCTCATTAGTGAAGAAATGACCCCTACGCATAAAACACAGTTGGGTCATTCCAAGCTAATGAGCCTTCAAGTTTTATTGTTTGGTACATACAAATGGTTGAATGTAGATCTACTTTGTAAATCCAGCCTCATACACTGGCAATCAGGCATACCTTTTATTTATTCATTCACTTATTTATTTATTTACATTGAAAGGAGAGAAAAAAATTGCTTAAGGAGAGAAATAAAATTTATGCTCATCAAAGGTATGGGCAGATTTCTGTAAGCAAAGCTCCTCAATAGCTTCTGCCAAAAAAAAAGGAAAAAAAGAAAAAAAAAGCCTCTTTATTTCTGTTTCAAAATGTATTTCACTAGTGAAACCATGATATGAAATTGCAAAACATTAACTTCTTTATGCTTTGGTTTTTCAAACATCTGAGTTCATAACTTTAACTTAAATTCACACCGACAAAATGCTTACAATTGAACATTTGGATTAATCCTGCGATGGCTATTCACGCAGAACACATCAGGACGAACCAGCTCCCATAAAACCCAAGACCCAAATCTAACACAGTATCTAATTAAGTTTTAAATCTTGAGAGTTAGCCAGTTAGCCTTACTGCCTTTCCTCGGGATACCTACATCCTGGAAGTCAGGCATTTTATATTCCTGACTGGATCCCTTACGCATTTGTGTAACGATGAATGACTCTTCACTGACGTCCATGGGATTTGGCTCTATGGTCCTCATCTTATACACAGAAATCAAAAGTTCTGCGTGAGGCACAAGCGTTTGTGCGCACCTACCTGGTCAGAACAATAAGACATGATTTTGTAATGAACTAATGGATTTATGACTCACATCTACAAGAAAAATTCCTCCTGTCACTTTCTTGCTCTTTTTTTTCCTCTTTTCCCTTTTTTCCTGATTTATGTAGGAAATTAAAAAAAAAAAAAAAAAAAAAAAAAGAGAAGATACTTATTCTTTTTGGATACTCACTGCTATTATGGAGCCTTACTCATGACACAGAGCCCTGTTTTTACTTCTGTAATAAACTACTCACATTAAAGTTTGCATTGCAAGGCCTTTAGTCATTAAACATTTTTATTGTTCAGCTTTAAATGATAAAAAAATGTGTTTAAAGATACAATAAGGGAATAACAAATGAGTTCAAGTGCTTGAGTTTTGTAAATTTTTTAAAAATTTAAATCATCTGAATGTGCCTCTATGGAAGACGAAAGGAAGTCACCAGTAAAGAGGTCGTGCATCCAATAAAAATAAAAATTCCACTGAGCAAAACCATCCTAAGGTAGTTCATAGAGAAAAGAAATGCACAGACAAGTGTTCTGGCCATTTCATGTCACAGCAGCTTCTGTTCTGCTCCGTAAGAAACAAAAAAGCCCACCATTCAGTAGCCTCAGTAAACGCCCTGGGTGAATGGACCCACCAGCTTGGGAAAACTCAGGTTTGGACTTTCTGATTATTTGTTTTCTTTCCCTTCAAAATGCCATAATAAAATATAACTAACTCAATTTTCTCCACTTTCTTGGGCTTACGGTGCTCCAGATAACGTGGTTATGTTATTATGCGTTTATGTGATTACGTTAGACACCACCGTTCGTCTTGCCTATCACTGTCAATCTCTTTCTACTCTACCATGACGTCTCTTTTCAACAAGAGATCGTATGGTGTTTTATACAATAGCTTTAAGAGAACCAAAGGTTTCATTACGTTAATATGTCTCTGGTTAATTCTACCTTATCTACTTATTCAGCTTACCCTTAAAACCCAATTAAAATCTAATTTATCTGATCCCAGGATTCAAATACTATCTGGCAATGCATTTGACAGCCTCATAGTAACGATGTTACTACACATCATGCCCCAAGGTATTTTAGATCACGTCAGAAAGAGCTCAGCCGTTGTACGCTTAAAGCTACAGAATTTTATTTTGAGGATCTCCAATTTTACACTGAAACGTATAAATTTCATTGCAATGTTAATGCATAATTACAATTACAATGCATCCATGTGGGCTGTCACTCTCTTAATGTTGTTTTGTTTTTTCTTTTTAAATAATTGCTTAACAAATGAAAGAATTGGTCAAGGTAGCAGTTAAGTAATCTGACAAACATATAAAAAACCTACATAACATATGTATTGTGAAAATACGTGGTCAATATGTTACCCTAAACTTAATCGTAGCTTGCTTTATAAAGCAGATAAGCTTAAAGCTTTATTACAGACAAATTAATGTCACAAAATGTTTCATTTCATTGTGCTGAAGCCAAATGCATGCTAAAATATTTTCAACAGTTGCAATAGCTGTTACAAGGAAGGGTTCTGACAAAGGTTCCAAATGCTATTAAATGTTAGAAAACTGGATCCATATTTAAAATTCCAAAAATAATCCAAACCAGAATGAGAATTACTTATTCCTCTAGCTCAGTCATCTTAAAAGAAACGAAACAATCCTCTTTCCCTCCTACTATTTCACTAAGGAAGTTTCGGGGAACTGATTACAGTAGAGATGCTTTTTCTGTCTTTCATTCCTCAAGTAAAAATATAAAAATAAACCCCATGTGCTCCCAGTGTCTGGCTAATGTACAATTCCAGACAAAGTGCTAAGTCACTGTGTCACAAGACGTGACGTCCTTGCAGTTCGACTGTATTTAGGAACTTGTAAGAGAATTTCCCAGGTCAAATACCAAACCCCACTGAACGCTGATATATCTCATTTCATGCTTGTATTAGGTTGTATTACAACGTATATGCTCTTGCGTTCTGCATCAGACATGTGCATCCGAAATAATTTCAAAGGGCAGGAGAGGCTCCTACCCCTTGCCTGCCAAATTCCTTAGCAAAATCAAAGTATCAATGCCTTTTAAAAATGCAAGTAGAACTTAACGCCTCATTTCTATTTGATAGTTCATGCACTTAATATTAATTTGATTAAAAGATATATTTTTTCCCCAAATAACCTTTTGAATTTATTTTTTTCTAAAGATGTCGTAACTCCTAAGAAGGTAACCTCTTCATTTTCCCTATTATTACATTTTCTTTGATTACAGCTATACCACATCGGCATGCAGATCTTCAGTGATGTACAAAACATTTCTGGTGTGCAAGTGTGCCCTCGTCTGGACACCTAATACCAGGATTTCAGAGGAGGATTCTCTAAATGATACTGAATTAATTCTTCCATCACTAATTTACAGTGCCTTGTTCTCACTTGTAAAAACACTCCTTATGTAAACAAAAAGAGAATAACGCAAATCAGCGCAGGGTACATAAACTGCGGGTTTACACACACTACTGTAATTTTCTAGATTTGTCGTTTTGATTGCTAGTCAAAGTGTAAATACTGTAAGGACATTACTAATAGGAAAAGAGTTTTGACCTTTGCCTGTGGGAAAGTGTATCCTTGACTATCAAAATGATAACTGGGACAAATTTCACTTCACATCCTCTGTCCTTCCCCTATTGTGACGTGACTTCCTACCGGCTTCTAATGAGAAGGAAGAAAGCCTCCTACAAAGTGTTCAGAGTTGATTTAATGTGATCATAGAATGGTTTGGGTTGGAAGGGACCTTTCAAGGCCATCTAGTCCAAACCCCCGGCCATAAGCAGGGACATCCTCAGCTAGATCAGGTTGCCCAGAGCCCCATTCAGCCTGACCTGGAATGCTTCCAGGGATGGGGCATCTCCCACCTCTCTGGGCAACCTGGGCCAGGGCCTCACCACCCTCAGTGTGAAAAACTTCCTTATACCTAGTCTAAATCTCCCCTCTTTTAGTTTAAAACCATCACCCCTTGTCCTATCCCAACAGGCCCTGCTAAAAAGTTTTTCCCCATCTTTCCTATAAGCCCCTTTAGGTACTGAAAGGCCGCAATAAGGTCTTCCTGGAGCCTTCTCTTCTCCAGGCTGAACAAGCCCAACTCTCTCAGCCTGTCTCCATAGCAGAGGTGCTCCAGCCCTCGGATCATCTTTGTGGCCTCCTCTGGACCCGCTCCAGCAGGTCCATGTCCTTCTTATGTTGGGGGCCCCACAGCTGGACGCAGTACTCCAGGTGGGGTGGCAATACAGTTGGCTACATCAGATTTTGACAACGCTCAAGAGGAGTTGTATAGACTTATCTCCTAAATGAGGGCAAACATGCACTTAGCCATACATTGCTGATAGGCACTTGCACCCTTATAGAGCCCAGGTCCGGTTACAGCTCCTCCCTCCTCTGCTCACCTGCAGAATAATATCTCAGAGAAATGAGTGTGAATAGCTAATGTGCTCTTTATGTTTCCATTGCTGCCTTCAGGTTTTCCATATGATTACCAGAATTTGGACACATTATGCATTAAAAAAAGACCAAACAAACAAACAAAACAATGTTAAGTGAACAGAAAATGTTATGTAGCCTCCAAGAGACACACATTTTTGATGTGGTTTTCTGGAAGCTCAGTAATGTCAGTAGGTCCATGCTTATTTTTTTTTGATACATTCCCAATAGCTCTATAAGCGTTGGGAATATTCTTCTTTGCATCCCAAAGAATACAATACACGACAATGTTAATCTGGACGGTGCAAATACTGAAAGATCCATACACCAAAAGCAGGTATACAGAGAGCTAATAATCATATTGCTATTGGTATAGTATAAAATGCATGAAAAACTTCCCGCATACTGATATTGACTTGCAGACATGGGAAAACAACAAATTAATGACCCATAAATGCTAACTTCAGTACAAAGAAAAATTATAGAAGTTATGAATCACACTATATACACAAGATTGATAAAGGACTTTCCTACAGGTGAACAAATAGCTTTAACAACATTATTTTCAGATAGCCTAAGTCTTGCAAACATTAAGGCAATGCTTTCCAGCATATTAAAAGCACTGATGCAGAAGTCATTACTTCTGTAAGAACACACTTTAGAAAAATCAAAACTAATTAATGCAAAATAAAACGAGCTAAAACTGAAAACCACCGGAAGAAAATGTAATGCCTTTTTTTTTTTTAAAGAAACATTTTTTGTCTGAATATATTGAGTTTAAAATGAGCACATACTCTGATAAGGTATCAGAAGTATAGTCAGCCATTTTGTATGCATACATATATATATGAGGTAGAAAAAAAAGAATAATAAATACATTTGTCAAAAAAGGCAAGTTTTCTGGAGGCAACGTATTGATGAACTTGAGGTCCATTAATAAATCATTTATTCCAAACTATGCCATGAAGGAAATTACTATCACATTTTATAGGAAAGCAGTTGGGGTTGTTGGTTGGAAACAAACAAAAAAAAAATCACCAAAATGAAATCCCACATAATCTTCTCCATGACTGTTGTGCCCACTTCATTCTGTCCCATCATTCTTCTCCCAGTTTTCAGTTCAATAGGCAAATCCAAGAAATACATTATTTACCCAGTTATAGCAAAAATTCAGCACAAGTGCTGAGGAGATTCAGGTAGTCTTTAAACAGGAAGAAATTAAATTGAGAGAAATCCTGTGTTTTTGAAGAGACAGACATCACGCACATCCTTCCAACAGTCAAACACTACAATTACACAAATATTTGAATATTATTACAGATTTTTTTTTTTTTTTAATGTGGAAACTTCAAGGCACTTAAACTTTAATTCATTAAGTCTAACATGACCTCAATTTTAATGTTGGAGTAACCGAGGCCCAGAAAGACTAAGCATTATATGAACATACAAAATCCGTGATAAAGGGGAAATAACTTTGCTTCCAGGCCTGTGACTTAACCTCTAGCCATTCTTTCCTACTAAGATAAACAGCAAAGAAAGGAGCAAATAAAAGTTATAGAATTCTCCTGTATATTTAAATCCTTTATGAGACTGAAACATTTGAATCTACATGTGGAAAAAACAGTGTTTCCTGATTAAGCATTCAGAACTTTTAAAGGCAAAGACAGGAAAAAAGTGGAAAATCCAAAGAAAAAAAATCTGATGATAGAATTCAGATTATATTAGAAATATTAATGATGAAAAAAGACTATATGAGACACCAAGAAAACAATTATTATTTAATATAATTCTTAGAAGTTGAGTTAGCTAATGCTGGATTAACTTTTATTTTCTTAGGTGAACTGACAAGGATGTCAAGAGGGACGTGACAGACACAATACCTCTGGCTGGCCTGGTGGTTTGGAAGTTGTCAGCCCTCGTATCCCAAGGAAATGGGACTGTTGATACAAAAATCTTGGGCAGAACATTTAAACTTGTGACTAAATCCCATTGAAACTTAACAGACTCTTAATTTTAAACAGGTGTATAGGATATATTAGCACCTGAGAAGCAAAAAAGGATGAAGAACATTAAACCCCACCACCATCAACAACAAAAACACAGTTGTGAAGACAATTGTTTCTGGTTTAATTGTAAATCTGGTCACTCTATATTTTAACATTTCCAAAAATGTAGGTCACATGACAATTTACTATCATTATAAGCAAAGTTATATTTACTACTATATGTAGGAATCATTGTTTTCTGAAAATAAATTGTTTTCAATCTTTCTTAGAAACTGTTTCATAGTAGGTGAAAGTAAATGCATAAGAATTATCTTTAATACTTCTTGAAAAGCCAGGCATTATATAAAATGTAGAAGAGCAGTTGAATACATTGTAGTGGAACCTAGACAAGATAACAGAAAGAACTTTAAATATTGCATATGTGTGAACAAAACTGTGTGTCAATTCTATTGATAGCTTTCATTAATCCTACTCCATCTCCATTTTCCTTGTACTTAATTGCTCACAGGTTTCCTAAATATTTTATGAGCCTACCCATATTGGCATATACCTACATACACTTAAAAAAATACAAGCCTTTTATATTTGTCTGTTTCAGATGGTATTCGGAATAATTTTTTTTCTTTTCAATTCACAGAATTTTGAGAAGGGAAGCAGGAGTTGTCTTTCCCATTTCTATGTTAGTGACCAATACAAAAAACCACCACCAAAAAAAATATTGCTCTTGGAAAGGTGTTTCAGAGAAAAAACAAAAGAGTGAGGATGCCTTTGAAAGGGTAAAACATGCTGTCTCTTAAACCAGCTCTGTGTGTGTGCAACTTAAAATCATAAAAAATAAAAAAATACGGCCTTTGTCACTTAGTCTAACCCTCTTCGCCAAAACTGGATCAGAAGTACTTCTATCATTCCTCTTACCTACTCTTAAAAAACATCTAGTGACAGAGATTACATGACCTTCTTGGGCAATATATTCACGTAATATTACCTGCATTAGAAGAGGTATCTGTAGAATGCCACACAATATATTACTTTTTAAAGCTCGATTTCTGTGGACAGAGCGTACGCCTGCTGAAAAATCATACTGATCCCTGGCTTGCTTTCTGTTTGCCGTCTCTACTAATTTCCAGTAAGACAAGAGGTTGTGGAATATAAAATACAGAAAAATCTGAAAAAATTATCATCGGCAGCTGAGAACCAAATGGTTCAGATAACAGTCCCAATCATAGTATCCAGCGTAACGCCGACAGGAATAGTAAGTGGAATAGACAGGATAAACATGGAAGCAGTAAGAAGGAGCTCCTTCCTATCTTATCAGATCTACACGATGTGGGTTGCTCTGCAAAATACTACTCAGAAACCATTCTGAGATATTAAGGTCCACAGAGTTTTTTACCCACATAAACGGAATAAAATACCTGCCACCCCCGCACCCTTCATCTAGTATGATTTGGAAAGTCAAGTTGGAAAGCCTGTTAGCTTCATGACCCACCGTCTACCGAGATCTCCGGACAGGAAAAGGTATTGGACAAGTCTACATGCATTGGCCTGCCGCAGTGTTTGCAATTCCAGGGAAGTTCACCTTCACTCCTCAGTTATGGAAATACTAAATGCCTGGTTTCAAATAATGAGTATGTCTAGATTTAAACAGATCCTTAAAAGTGCAGTTTACTTAATAATGAAATAATAAAGTGATAATAAGCAAGAGAATTCACTGAGGCACTGGAATGTAACATGATTTAGACCTTTTTTCTCAACCCTTCAGGTCAATCACTGGGCTTCACTGATTGACAGAGTTATAAAAGAAAGTGAGAAGTTAAGTCCTCACATGCAGGCAGGTGGCTGGATTTACTGGCAGTCTAGAAAATTTCCACGCTAATTTGGAGGGAAATATCTTGTCGGGAAATAACTTGTCAGGAAATATAGCAATTCAGCCTTATATTCCGAAAACCTCATGTGATTTATTTACATTTTAACAAGAAATACAAAGCTGACATATCATGGTCTGCCTTTACAGACAAAGAGCATATAGGAGGCACTTATAAAACATTCTGCAGTGGACACCACCAGGGAAAAGCTATCAGCACTGTGGTTCAGAAACAGCATTTCCTCCCAGAAATATTAATTCAGTAAATTTAAAAATCTACTGGTCCAAACAGATGAAACACCACAGGGCTGTGTAAATTTACAACCACCAGAACCTGAAGTCAAGACAAATTGTTAGCATATTTGTCATTTCCAAGCCATAAAGTTCTCCTTTTTCACAGGGCTTTTCTATTTGTTTCTGATGGAAAACAGCAGTGTGGTTCTCTGGATCTGCTAGGAAAAACAAAACAAGCACTGAACATGGGCTTGCAAAACCAGAAAATACCGGACTCAACAAGTAAGCCAAAATTTACATGTGCAATTGTAAGTGGTGCAGCATTTATGTAAAACTATCAAAAAAACCTTGGGCATCCCCTACGAGGCCCTGATGATATCATCAAAAAAGAGGAGTCAGAAGGTTTCTTAAAAGGTAGCTCAAGTTACATTGTAGGTAGCATACTTAGACAGTGATTTACGCACAGTCATGAGAAGTTGAGGCACTCAGGAGGGACGCATAAATGCAAAGAAAACTAAACTGACCGAGAAGCAATGCTGCGACACATCATAAAACATCTGCCCATCTGGGAACACATCCTATTCCTCCAGTCATAACTACCACGTTTCCACTTGTTTCTTCCAAGTTAGAAAAGACAAAACTGCTCATATAGCCTCTAAAAGAGTAAAGTCAATAGTAAAATAGCTTATATCCAGCTTGAAACAGAGTAGGAAGCTTTAAACAAGCCGTTGCCCTCTAAAAATTATTCAGAAAGCTAGGAACTCAACAACAGTATCAGTGGAAAAACTGTCCTCCTGAGCCAGTCATGCCTAAATCAGTCGATGCTGCTGACCCAGCAGTCAATCTCTTGTCACTCGTCCCTGCTCACTCATCTCAGGACAGCTACGGACATTCCTCTGGTTTATAACTGTAATTTACTGCTCGCTGTCACCCAGATTAACCTTACGCAAGTCAGCACCAGAACTGAAACGTACGCAAGAATTATTACTTTTCTCTTAAATATCAGTTCAGATGGAGCTGTTAAATATGGAAGTTGACAGTATCTTGAGAGTTTATAGATTTTCATTTGCTATCATGTTTTTCAGTCTCCAATTGCGCACAATAACTTCAGCTGTCCGTTAAGGACATTTCATTTTCGTGTACTGCAGCACTATAAATTCACTTTGAGCGATTCAAATTTTTCACAGATATATTTGTGAAGAAAACCTGCCTGTAGACTTGTGTTTTCTTGTTCGTTCTTCCTATATTTTGCATTTTCAAGATAGGACATTTTCTTCTCTGTAGGAAACAGGAATTAGAGCGTATAGCATCTTGGTTACAGTGAACAGACATCAGGAATGGGCAGCAACTTCAGAGAACAAGATTACAAAGAACAAACACTAAGCAATGTTATTCCCATGGTAATATCAGTAAAATATCAACAAAGAAAAGCCTAGCCTGCAGTGCTCTGGTCCTCAAGTCTATACATTAAATCATCAGTAGAATAACAAGGACTTCAGAAAGGATTGTTCATTCCACTTGGAGACACAGAAATCTTCTCTGTCCCAAAGCCCAATTACAATGAAAACAAACCCTAAGCTCTTCTGAAATGTTGGCAGTGGCTGGGAGCAGGAGCACTGGGGGAGAGGAGAAGGAAGGCATGAGAATGGATGTCAGCTTAGTAACAAACCCAGAGTTTTAAGAAGATAACATTGTATTTGAACCAGATAGGAAATGCCTTTTCAAATGCAGACATTACTGCCAAGCCGGTATTCAAGTGATTACAAAGATCTTTAACAGTCAAGGCTTACTCATTTGTCAACTGCTTTTCCAGATTTCTCTTTGACCCACCCCAATAACCCAAAATTCAGTCTTTCTCTGCTTGGCAGAGAAACTAATGTCAGAGGGAATTCAAAGCATCCATTTTTAAGCATATTTTTCTAAAGATATAATTTTCTTCCTTTCTTATTGTAATCAGGCACTGGCACAGCAGCACCCTGATGCTTGCTAGAAAGGGTGCCCAGCGTTGGGTTGTAAGAGTTTGGCAGGGTACTTCTAATCCAGGAGTCTAAGAGTGGGAACTCCCAGGTTTCTAGGATTTTTGCTCCCTGACAGCCTGCAATACAAATCACGAAGGATCTGGGAGAGTAAACCAGCAGGAAACTAGACCACAATCAGAACCAACCATCCATTAAATAATTTTTTCATTTAGACAAATGGAAAACAATTGTACTAAGAGCTTCCGTGGAGCTGTATTTAGTTCTTCTCTGTAGGACAGAAGTCTAGAAATGTAATTTTATTTTGAAATAAATGATGGGATTTATCACACATACATAAGAATGTGAAAAAAAAACCCTACTAATTTTCTGCGAGAGATGGAAATAAAAGTCATATGACCCAGCAGACTGAGAGTCCTCCTGCCCCCGCTTCCCAGAAATAAAAGATTCTAAAGTTCCGTTCAGTTCAGCATAGAAATAATAGATACCATGCTGAGAAAATATTTTGACAGAGTTACTGATAAGAAAAATGAAACTAATACATATTACCAGATATACAAACAATAATGAAACACTTTCTATCTCATCTCCATAGAAGTTCTTGCAGAGGGCTTATGTACTCTGAGACTCCAGTCAACGCAATATACTATACAAATGCGTAATTTTTCAGAGAACTGGTAAAGATCCTAGGGGTTAATTTTCCTGCTGCAATAATAATTCAAAAACCTCCCACAACAATAATTGCTTAAATAACCTCTGAATTGGGACCAGAATATCTGAATATTTGTGAAGAAAGATTGAAAGAAAATTTAAAAAAATCTTATTTGACATGTAGGAAATGGAACAAACCAACATTTACCTGAGGAGAAGGAAGGAGGAACCAAAACACCCCTCTCCAACCATGTCTTTTCACAGTCCTCTAAATACATTTCTGTCACTTTTCCTAAAACCCTTATAACAGAAAATAATACAACTGCAAAACCAGAATTATTTGTACTCATCTGTGTTGAAATCTGCCCTATCCTCCTCTTTACAGAACTTCTTTTCATATTTTTCTTCAGCTGCCAACATTTTGAAAGTGGGTATCTGCATTTTTTTTAAACTCACACCCCTATACCTCACATCATGAAGTTTTGTTTCACCAACCTTGTCCCCTCCCACCAAACGATAAGATTACCTGTGGCATCTCTCCACCTCGTTTTCTGAATGGCAAAACAGCTTTAACTTACTTCAGTAACACTCTGGATAATGCACAGAGAGATTTTGCCCCTGGCATATAACTCATTGCAAGAAGATCTTTATCTACTTGTTAGTCTGTGACGGATCCATAACAAGTAGGTAGACGAACGGGGAAAACAACATTGTTATGTGTGTTAAATTTTCCCTTCCTATGTAGCAGAGTGTATTGATCCACTCAAGTCTGGTAAAGCACCTAGCGACAAAATAGATCTCAGGCGCAGGGAACATACCAGGAGATATGATGGATGTACTTAAAAAGCCCCGCAGGAGCCCAGAAGATAAGAAGCATCCCGCTTTACAGGGAACTTTCGAAGAAAGAGGTGGGCATGGGGGGCGTTCTGCAGGTGGAGGAGGTTTTCTTATACATCTTGTACTACTTAAAAGGCAGAAGTTCCTACATTGTTCAGTTGGAAGCTATTTTCTTTTCTCGCACACAAAACCTGGGAAAACCCTTTTTTCTCCTTGCGTTGCCTTCAGCATTCATCATCTGAAATGCTAGAAAGCACGGCGCAGCATCATATCGCCAACCTTGTATTTCACACAGCTGCCTAGAAACCTTCCAGTTTCCGATTCATGCCTGCAGTACCATCCACTAGTGCAAAAGCAAAAGATCAGTGAAGCTTCAAGAACAACACCTCCATTCTGAGTATGTTCTTTTGCACTCAATATTTTACTTAGCTTCTACGAAAATTTAATATAAGACAGAACACAAACCACAACCACTTTATATGGGACTTTGCAGTGTAACCATCCAATGCATAAAAGGGAATACCGAATCTACTTAACAACCAAAAAATAGAAATGCTCTTGTATACAAAAAACACCACCCCTCAACCCAAAGCATAGAAGGAGATAACTTGAAAGGAACAATTTTAAGCTGGAGAAGGACTGAACTAACATTGACTGTACAGCACATTGCCAATACAATTTTGCAAGCATCAAAAGCAGTATGCACATTTGATCAACAATGACCAGCCAAAAATGATCCGTCTTTTTCCAGGTATCATCAGACAGCAAAAAAAACCAAAGCATCAATGTCTGATTAAATTTCACAGGCTTTAAAGTGAGCAGGATTGCAGTGGTTTAAGGCTATATGGGCAGATTTTAAAGATGTCCATCTTCGTCAAATCATCTCAAAGTTAACATGCTCTGACAGTCTAGCCACCTCTTGATCAGACTTACAGCCGTGTTATGTTTGGTGTATGCCTTTCAGTTTTACCCTTTTGACACTCATCCAAGCTTTCAAGAAACTTTCCAAGTGAAATCTTTTGTTGTAATGAATATGCTTAGCACTACTGCGAACCCAAGAACATCCATCCCCAGGTTTCAAGCAAATGCTTAAATACTAAAGCAAATTCTGCCAGGACAGACAAATTGGTGAAATTCAGGCTCTAGACAGACGCCTCATCAGGAGCCATCTACAAGCCAGGTATCTAATCTTCTATCCTAGTTAACAGGGATTTAGTTAATGTAGTCAGAGGAGTCTAGAGTTATTTAACTTACCCCATATTAGACTATAACACTGAATGGCGCTTCAGGTTCCCTTGGCAGTACTGATCTGATCCCCAGTACTGATCTGATCTCTATCAATTATAACAGGAGTTTAAGTAACTGAGGCTCAAAGGATTTGATAAAGGTAGGACTCTGGCCCTTTGTTCTTCCCTAGAGCGTACCAGACATGGAAGTGGGGCTGGCAGGTACGACACAAGACCCATGGCAGATCCAAATGCTTCTGAGTGGGAGACTGAGGAGCGTCTGTTCAAACAAGCACTGGACTATTTAAACTTGTAGTTTAAAATTACACTAGGCACCTATCTTTAAACAACTGAACTGAGGCCTCTAGTTTACCTGTTTGTACCTACGTACAGAAACCTAAATTTATGTGTATTAATCTGAAAACTGAATCTCGTCTCTTGTACCTGCTAAGATCAGCTTGGAAAACGTTTAAGGCAGTATCATTCTCAAATTCTACCATCCCAGATGTGTTTAAATTAGAAGTACTTCACTTTTCAGTAACTTAAGTATACGTTCAGTTCTTACAACATTTACTCAATAGCTGTAAAAAATAGCTTCAATTGATTATATTCCAATACAAAGCAGGAAAATAAAAAAAAAAATTATAGTATATATAAGTCATATATAATATTATATTATATAAGTATAATGACTGCTCGTTTCAAATGGCTGCTACCATACCTTTCGAAGGGGAAAAAAAAAAATCTTTTCTCAACAATAAATTCAAATAAATAAATAAAATATTCCTATTCAAATTAAAGAAAATCAAATAAAAAATAAATTCAAACTAAGTTCTCAACAATAAATCATCATTTTAAAGTAAGCTTTTGACATTGTTCAGGACTGTTCCACACATCCTCCTAAGGACACAGTAGTAGTACTTCTGAGTTTTACTACGCAATGTTAGGCAGAGAGAATTTTCTGGGATAACTTATGCAGAAGAAAGGTTATGCACTACAGGTTAATACCACGTTGAACAATTTAACAGCTCCTGAAACCCTACACAGATAGCAGTATCTAAGATACGGCAGATGCGTTTCTTTGTGTGAACAGCACTAAACTCACTACTTTCAGGGCTACTGAGTATTGAACAGCTCCAACAGCAAGCGAAGACCTTCAGTGGTTTAACCCACACAGCAAACAGACAACCTCACCCGAGTACCTACAGGTCACATCCTAATAAACGAAGACTATGACCACCACTGCACAGTGGAAATCAAGTTGCAAATGAACTGTATTCACTTTCCCTAGGACAATAATTCTAAGGCCATTTCCCACTTCCATTGCTTGCCCTTAGTTTTCATTTAAAAAGCATTTTACCTCAAAAGAAATACTTGTTGGCTATTTATTACATAAGAAGAAACTTTAATGCTAAAGCTACAGGGAGCATGGAGTTCCTTTGCAGGTAAAAAGACATTCCTGTGACCTTCTAATTGTACCAAACTTCTGTCAATCATTTGCAATATATTAAAAAGTTGAATCATTCAAACAGCATACCAGTAAAAAGGTCAATAATTCAAACAGCATTACCTTTACTCCTGGTATAAAGACGCATTATTGTTTTTGTTAATTATTAAAATCATAGCATGAGCCTCAGAAAGGTTTCATCATCTACTGAAAAAGAAGCCGGTAGGAAGAGCGTACAACTTACGTTGTTCATGTACTCGCTGAGCAGATCCTGCAGCGCCTGCCGCACGGCATTGCACTCGGCTACGATCCGCTCCCGGCGGTCGTCTCGCGTGCACGAGGAGTCTGCCATCAGCGCTGCCCCGCTGATGATGCTCTCCAGCCTTTCTTCCAGAGACGGTCTGAAGCGGGCCTCGCTGAAAGTCATTGGGTCTAAAATAATTTTGTTCTAAAAAACAAAATACAAGTGGAAAAATTAGGAGCGTACCTTGGCATTTTGTGTGTCTTGTATTTCAGCGGCTTCACGGGGTTTTTAGTCCTTCATATAAACAAATTATCTACCAAATTCCCGAAAAATCAGTATTACAGAAATATCTGGTAGCTCTACAATCTCAATATATAAATAAAATTTTAAATAATTATACACACAGATAATTTGCAACCTATAGTTGTAAAAGACTACTGTCGAGAACAACACAACTGGTTCAAATATGTATTTGGGAAGCACATAGTATAAAACAAACCAACAAGAACTACTGTAGTATGCATACAATACGTTTATGTGTCTCTTTACCTCTATATATTATATGTATATATTTCATCTTGAAGTAAACTAATATTATTCTGTTCTGAATCTTGTGACAATTTCTTGGATATTCAGGAAATTCACATGAAAGGTGTAAGTTATTTATGACTGAAGAGAAAGTGGAATTTTCTCTGTTAACTAATTCCTTCATTTTGATTATTTTTATCAGTAGAGTACACTTCTGAAATGCTAGATTACCTTAGTATTAAACGAAAAAAAAATTGAGGAAATTAACACTGCTAGAAAACCATTATTAGATAATCACACTTAGACAAAAATGTGAGATATCTCCGATTCCCATTCTGTAGCGTATCTTTGAAAAGCCTTTTTCTAAAGGCTCTTGCAAGCTTTTTTTGTTTGTTTTTAAATCAGGAAAAAGTGCTGGATTACTTAACAAAAAAGAGAGCACTACAGGAAGAGAGTCTAAAAATGTCTTTAATTTGTCAAATAGCCTACTGGTTAGCAAAATATCTTTATTCTACTAGAAAAAAAAAGATAAAGACATTTTAATTTTTAAATTATGACCACTCCTAAAAACCTGTGTACTTTATATACCAAACATCAAATCGAGCTAAAACACACAGATTCTACCCCAAAAGTGTACAACCCTATGCCATATTATGAGTTTTGAGTCACCACTAGATTATATTCTGATGTGCTTTTCTCCTTTTGTAGTTCAAGGTAACAAATACAAAAGCAATAATTGCCTGCTCCCACTTACAGGCACATTAACACCACCGTGTAATTCAGTAACCTTTTGCTGCAATCATGCAAAGAAGCTTCATAATTGCATATTGTCTCAAAATGCTCCGTAAGCTGTGCACTTATTTGAGCTTCAAAAGAAAATAAATCATGAAATAGGAATGAAAAAGTTAGAAGTATTCTGGTTTCTAATAATCGTACCTATTTTAAAGCACATAGGACTTTTGTTAATGAACCATTTTAATTTTCACAACATTTTGATAACTTTATGATTAGTCTATTTCCTTTCATATCCAAGAGCAATCAACAAGCGCAAGCCAAATGATACAGTTAATTTGAAAAAATACAATACAGCGTATTAAAATGTAAATCACGATTTAGGGACGTGATACATAACCAACATCTGCCTTTAACATTGAAAACTGTTTATTACAAATCAAGACATGCTCAAATGAACTAATTCTAGGCTAAATTCTGATTCTAAATGAATATGTTTTCCTTTATTCAGTGGAAAAAGGCTTTTACAAAATATCTGTTTATTTCTCAGTAAAACTTCCAATTAAGTCCACACACAAAAGACACAACTCTCACTACTATACAGAGAAAGAGGATCAAGCCCTGAGAAATCCTATAACTTAACTGAACGCATAGCAGTTAAATAGTAATCAACATAAGGATGTCAGGAAATTTATGAAGATTCATCATTTAATAAAAAGGACAAATAGAAGAATTTTAACCAGACAGCATATTGTTCCAGCTCCAGGAATTGCTGACTTAGCAGAAATAAATACAGCATTACCCAGAATGTGAAATACTGTCTCACAGGTACCTTCTGGGGCCCATGTTTCACAGCAGTCAGCAGAGCAGTTTTACAAGCATCTGAATTAGAAATGACTTCTCTGAAAGTTCGGCCTATGCTTGTTTACGTAGCTGCGCTTTTCAGTCAAATAATGAGATTCTCCTCCCCCTCTGCTCTGCCCTGGTGAGGCCCCATCTGGAGTCCTGCATCCAGGTCTGGGCTCCCCAGTTCAAGAGAGATGAGGAACTGCTGGAGAGAGTTCAGCAGAGAGCTACAAAGATGATTAAGGGACTGGAGCATCTCTCCTGTGGGGAAAGGCTGAGGGAGCTGGGGCTGTTCAGCCTGAGGAAGAGAAGACTGAGAGGGGACCTCACCAACGCTTATCAATATCTCAAGGGCGGGTGTCAAGAGGACGGGGCCAGACTCTTCTCAGTGGTGCCCAGCGACAGGACAAGGGGCAACGGGCACAAACTGGAACACGGGAAGTTCCACCTGAACGTGAGGAAAAACTTCTTCACTGTGAGGTGCCAGAGCCCTGGCACAGGCTGCCCAGGGAGGGCGTGGAGTCTCCTTCTCTGGAGAGATTCCAACCCGCCTGGACGCGGCCCTGTGCAGCCTGCGCTGGGTGACCCTGCTCTGGCAGGGGCTGGGCTGGATGGTCTCCAGAGGTCCCTTCCAGCCCCTGCCATGCTGTGATTCTGTGATTAAGTGATACTACTTGGGATTTTCAGAAATCAACTATATAAATTCATCTTCCCAATAGCATATTTAATTTAGTAGTAGCAAGATTGAAATTGCATCAAATGAACTATCTTAGCAATTTATGCCATTAGTAAGAAAAAAAATATTTAAAAAAAATAGCTGCATATTTCAGATTATTTTCAGCGTGTCCTTATTCAAATCTGGTTGTGTTTTTAAATGACCATAAAATGGTCATGTTAATAGTCATGTGGTGTGGGGTTTTTTTCAAATTACCATAAAAATGGTCATTAACAAAGAGAAGTAGTACTCTTTACTAGAGACTAGAGGATTTCCAATAGCCAACATACATTCTACTTGTAGCAAACCTCTTTCTCAATCCATAAACTCAAAGCAACAGCCATACAGCACTACTGCAATTTTCATGTTTCAGTTATAGCAACATCACCAGTCCTTCCAGAAATGCCTCACTTTTCGTCCTTGTCATTATAGCCATAGGCATAAGGTTCTCTACCTACACAGCAAACTTCAAACAGCAGATCTTACACCTCTCAGTGAGTGATGAATCACATTTTTATTCTTCAAGGTTTTTGAAGACCCTGCACTCGGTCTTCTATGAGACCCAAGGACCTACCAAGAATGTATTCCTGGAATATCTCCATCCTTTTCAAGCCTTGAAGATGAGCAATCTGCAGATCAAACATCTCCAATATCTCTCATCACTGAAACCCAACTCACTATTTTCACAAGCAGTTACTCCATGAATAAATTTAGGGAATTCTATACAGGCTACATGCAAATACCATTTACATTTTAAATAATAAAGTGTGTATCATTGAGGGTGTATAATTAATCCAAGCCAGCTTTTCTCACTGTAAAACACAGAAAAGGAATATATTTGTGGGTTTTTTCCTAAATAAGAAGAGATCTTTATGACCATCAAACCTTAGCTCATGAAGAATAAAAGCCACTGAGTTGCACTCAGTCATTTTTCATCCATATCCCACAAAACTTCTTGTTTGTAATTAATTTCTAGGCTCAAGAAGTCAGTTAAATATTCTGTTAGTGACAATTTAGAATCACAGAATAATTTAGGTTGGAATGGCCTTCTCAAGTTATCTGCTTTAAACGCCTCCTTAAAGCAGAGTCAACTTTGACATCAGGCGAGGTTGCTCAAGGCTTCATCCAGTCAAGATGAGATCTCCATCCTTGAAGATTTTCCAGATCTCTCTGCCCCGTTTCAGTGTTTGATCACCTTCATGGTGTTTCTTTTTCTCCCCAATACCCAAACAGAATTTTCCTTGAATCGGCTTGTGGCAGTTGCCTCTCATCCCAATACCATGAAACTCAAAGTAGACTCTAGCTCCATTTTCTCTACATCATCCTACTAAGAAGTTGAAGATGCCAACAAGATCCTTCCTCAAAGCCTCCTGTTCTGCAGTCCAAAAAACTCCCAGCTCTCCCAGCCCCTCCCAATTCGTCATGTCCTGCAGCCCCCTCATCATTTTGTGAGCTCTGTTGGATCTGCTCAAGTGTGTTAAAGTCTTCCTTGCACTGGGAAGCCCCAAAATGGATCTGGAAGGCCTGATGCAGTTTCATACATGCCGAATATAGGGGCAAAAATCACTCTCCTTGACCTACTGCCTACACTTTTACTAACGCAGCCTCATAGGTGGCTAACCTGCAGGACTGGAAGGGTGCACCGCTGACTCGGGTTGAACTTGCTGTCCACCACGAGCATTAAATGCCTTTTTTTTTTTTTTGCCCGACTGCTTTCTTAACCCTAACGTCACACAAAATGACCAGAACTAACTTTTGGGCCTCTCTTTATTCCCCTTTATAACAAGAAACACTGCTGTGAAAGAAAACCTAAGAGATTCTAAGGAAAGAAACAGAACAACTATGCTTTGTTTAAAATATAATAAATAATGACGTAGTTACTTTCTGAGGGGTGGTTAAAAATAAATGGTATTTTAGATGTTTATTTTACACTCTAAACGTTTCTCAAATATCTCACAAGGACAACAGATTTTTGAGCTTTGGGAAAAAGAGAACAGGAATGAGAGCCTGCTACATGACAGCTCTCGACATTCAGTTCCCAAAGAGACACTATTTTTTGCTTACGAAAGGTTTTACCCCTTCTCAGAGAAAACTTGGTATCAAAATGCAACTTCAGACTATGTTACGACATGTGCAAAGTTCTTACACATATATTAACATGGTGTTAACAAGGAAATAATGTCTTCTTGGAAGGAAGAAAAAAACAGTTGCCAGGAAATCTGGCTAAATAAATTCCTTCAAAAGTCTCAAGTTCTCCTCCCTTCTTAATAGTCAGTTAATGAAGGATGAATGTAAATGAACTGGATCATTTTACATTTCTAATTAGTTAACTAACATTAGAGCCATAAATCAAGGACTGAGACCATAATTCAGGCCTTATAATTAAGTGTTTCAAGCCTCTGTACAATTGTAGACAGATTAGTGTAAATGTACGTCATTTCAGCTTCAGTTGCTGAAACAAAGTCCAAGGAAATTATTTAGCTGTAACTGGAGACTTACTTGAAAACTGCTAAACTTGTGATAAAATCTTCTTCAAGTATATTATAGTTATCTATTTTCTCTTGTACTCTCCATTTTTTTAAATTATATAAAGATGTGTTTATAGAGTAGTTGCAATGTTTTCATAAAGAATAACAACTCTCAGAAAATAGACCTCTTCATACTAAATACTATAAGCCATCCTTCTCTTGCTTAAACAGGAATAAACTATCATGAACACTAATAAACTATAGGGCACCACTTCTGAAATTTAAAATATCAGACAAATTATTCATACTTCAACTAAAAATACTGAAAATAACCACATACCCTACATAAATGCACTGTATTATTAGAGAGCACATAACCATTGAAACTTGGTGAAATTTATCTGGATTAGAACATCTTTTTCAACAATATAAAAAAGCCAGTTTTTATTAGAAATATAAAGTAAAACAAAACCAAAACATTAAATTAAATTAATCTTTTAAAACCATTTTATAACTCCAAAAGAACTATGATTACTGTATCATTGTCTGCGTTTTCCAAATTAAGGATGTGCTCTTGTAAAAACTTACTTATTATGTGCATTGCTTTATTGCTCAGGAAAAATCTGCTCATCTACTGGTTTTTGTGATTAGAAAGTCTTAAGGAAATTTCAGCAGCTTCTTCAGAACCACTTTGTGTACTTTTTAAACACATAAGTAATGTTAATGATTTGGGAAGCTGGAGGAAGGGAGCAAGTTCCAGTTCTGAAAAAGCTGAAAATCGGCCAACATGAAATGTATTCAAATTCATTCCTAAATCAACGGATAGACTCAAACTCTGATAGTGCTCAGTATTTTGGCAAGCTTGGAAAAAAGCACATGGAAAGCATCATTTTTGCAAAGTTCTAAATGGCATTAATGAAACCACTACTACTACTACTACTATAACCACCTTAGAGCTGGTACACAGAGATTCTTAAATTACAGCTCAGCTATAAGTCGCAATGAAAATTCAGAGAGGAAAAGGCTTAGATAACACTTTTGGGGGAAAAACAAACAAACCAACCACACCAACAAACATGTCTACACAGTTTTCCTGTTTATACAGTTGTGTGTATGTGGGTAACAGGGAAGGTCAGATTCTTACCTTCATACAGACACTTTTTTCTAGAATTCCCCACTCAATTACCTCCCATTCAACCACTGACTGAGGGAACAAGAAGGAATTCAATATTTTCTTGTGATGCTTTAATTTTTCTGTTGTGTAAAAGGATAACAAAAGTAATGATGGCCTTTATTGGGCCCTTTAAACAATATACTGTGCTCCGTTCTTGAAAACACACAAAAATTCAATTAAACGAAAGTTATTTCCTCTTGTAATTGAGTAAAAGTGCATCTTAAAGGAAACTATCAAATCGTACAAAAGAAGTCCAATATCAGCTTGTTCTGTTCTAATGGGAAACAATCATCTTATTTGAGAAAAGAAACATTTAAAAAGCACGGATTAGAGAAGAACCACACACACAAAAACCCCCAATCAAAATTAAACAAACAGTCCTTGCTTTTCTATAGGGCTGTGGAAGGAAGGAAAGTTGATTTTTTCAGACTCATATTCTCAAAGACAGGAAAGGCATCTTTGAGGGCATAATAATACAGTTGTGAATCTAATATGAGACACTATAAGGAAATAAAAAAAAAACAAATGTAAAGTTTGAAAAGTATTCGTACAAGACAATGTAGTAGCATAAAACTGATAAAGCAGCAGCCGCAATCATATCACCGTCCAGCTGGAGCTCTGCTGGTAGAGGAATTACCCTAAAGAGAACAGAAATATCTTCCAAGTAAGAAACTTCTGTATAACAGTTTTACAAACACTTACATCGAAGACAATCCCAGGAAACTCGCGGGATGTGTTATGGACCGTCATGCGGCACAGTACAGCAGAAGAGACGCTTCATTGGAATTTAGGGCCTTGTGGTTCCTTTATTGACTCTTGTATTAATCTGTCGTGTGACTCTGGACAAACGATACCTTCCTTCCTCTATTCCTTTTCTTACACTTTATTAATTTATCTATTTAGAATGTAAAACCTTCAGGGCAGAGACCATTTCCTAACGTGCTTCTCAGTGATTTAGCACAATTTCTAAGGCAAATCCCACTGCAAAGTGAACAATATGTCAGAAGAGGGAACCAAAACCTCAGTGACAAATGCCATTAAAACCTCAAATTGATAGATACCTGAGATAAACAATGTCACAACCACAAGCCAGTATGAAAAACTGTCCTTGTGTAAAAAGGAGCACGTAATATACTGAGAGACACCTTTTTTCAGAACAATCTGCGAGATGAGACTGTATAAATAAGAGGGTTCAATGTATTTCTTCGTCAGAAGTGCCAGGCTTGGTTCATGCATGGCTGTCTGTGTCCCCCAAAGCGCTAACAAGGCTATTGAGTTCCTGTTTAGCGATAAATCAAATGTTTCTACCTGTCACTACGCTGCATTTCACAGCGATACCATACAGGTGCAATGTGAAGAAATATGATCAGTGTGATGGTGCAACACCCCGGGGAGGAGGGGGGTCCCCTTCCTCACGCCCCAAAACGCACTCCTGCTCGCGCCGCTCCAGCACCGCGGCTTTCCATGAGCCGGGCTGATGTGTTAAAAGCACAGAGAACCAATTCACAAGTGACTATCTTTCCTTCTGGGACAGTGGGATGAGTAAATTCATAGTAGTTTGATGAATATGACACTCGGGTAGAAGTGCAGAGCCAAGAGCCCCCACCGACACAGCCCCCGGCAGTCCTCTCCTCACGCTGGTCTCCACATGCACATGGAGATATCGTTTCCCTGAAATATTGGTGGTGTTCACTTGTCACACACTTGAGTTACAGACACATCTCAGAGGTGTTAAATAAACATACTCGAAATAGTACCAAGTGTAGCCTAATTGGAAAATTTCACTTAGTGTTATTTTTGAGCTATCATATGGAAACTGACAAAATTTTAATGTATTTTGTTTAACAGTTCAGATATTCATACTTATTATTAACAATGAAATAAGCAACCTGTAGTAAATTGAATAATAACTGAATAATTGTGTTGCTACAGAAAACATTTCTTTATAGAAATATCGATTAGGTATTTTTACAGTGTGTTTCCTTTGTGTGTTTCTACTATCTCTAACAAATTTGTTTGGCTGAGGGTTCACTACAAAAACTCTTTTGCAAATAAACTGGTTACTGTCCTACCACAAACAGGTTAAATGTGTTTGACAGGAAAACACACAAAGCACCTGGCGTGTTGGCATACTACTTTTTCTACCTTCAAAAGAAGCGGTAGCTATGTGGTGCAGTTAAACTTACAAACAGTGCTTTTGATTGCTAAATCTTTCCACAATACTAACTTACTACACAGGAGCATTTCAGGGAAAAAATAATTTAAATAAAAAAAATACCAAGAAACCCACTAGATGGTGCACTTATACAGAAAATACCGAGCAGCAGCACCGCGCTCAGTGCTGACGGTGAATGAAGGTAGCAAGATCCTAACTGGAAGGAAGCGAGGGCGCTTCCCTTTACAGAGGTCACATTGCTGCTACACATTTGATACCAAAATCCTGCCATTTCCAGCGCTGTCCCTGCTACTCTGGAGCTGACGTTTCCACAGTAACATACATACATTCCCAGGCGTACACAAGCACAGATAAAACATTAACCATAACATATCATAAAGCCAACTACTAAGATTAAAAGTAGAATGAACTTCCGAAACAGGTGATTAAAACAATTTAGAACCATAGAACCGTTTGGGTGGGAAGGGACCTTTAAAGCCCATCTAGTCCAACCCCCTGCCATGAGCAGGGACATCCTCAACTAGATCAGGTTGCCCAGAGCCTCGTCCAGCCTGACCTGGAATGGTTCCAGGGATGGGGCATCTCCCACCTCTCTGGGCAACCTGTGCCAGGGCCTCACCACCCTCAGTGTGAAACATTTCATTTATATCTGGTCTGAATCTACCTCCAATCTAAACTCAATTCGAGTTTCTTGCTGCTAAACTACTCCCGTTCTGCATGGAAAATTCTAGGGGGAAAAACCCAAAGGGGGTTGTAGTGGGCAGGAAAGTGCAGCAATAAAATGGAAGAAAAAGCTTGTTCAGCTCCTTAGCATCATCAGGACCCTGAAAATTTACTCTGCTTATTCCTCTCTTGAAAGGTCGGTTCAGCATCCTCAAACATGTTTTTCTGCAAACAGGTGAAGTTTTTAGGCATACTGCAGAACACAACATTGTGCTGTTGTTCATTATTTTCTTAATTCGCGAAGGATGACCAGTCTGGGATTCTTCCCCTCAGGGTTGATCCAAGGAGCGCAGAAAGTGCCAAAGGATCTCACTATTGAGTAGAAGCTTTGGAAGCATCGGGATGCAGCCCTACTGCCGTCACACGTGAAACGACTGACTCGACACCACACCAGTTTAAAAGCCACTTCAGCTGCACAGGGGAAAAAACCCTGCATTTCATTCCAAGTCATATATGAGGTTATTTGAATTTGCAACACACTTTCTCCAGTGCCCACTAACACAGGCATTCCTATTTAAATTCAATATATAACTGCTACTATACAGAAATAGCCACTTGGCTGTGCTTCCCTAGACACTAGAGCTCAACAAGTCTAGATATAAATTGCTATGTGGGATGTGCAGGAATATTTTTGCAATTGTTTCTTATGATTTCGATACTGAAACAAACACGTTTCAATTCTTATTTTGAAGCTCACACTTTGTCCTTTTATCTCCAGCATCACAAATCACTTCTCTGAAGAACATATTTACAAGTAAATTGAGATTCCATAAATATCCATTCTCAGGCTGAACATCTAGTACAGTTATTTGTCCAAAAAGCAACAACATTTTAAAAATAGTCACTTAATGATACAGCACGTTTTCTGTCCGATACCTTTATGTCACATTTTGACTGCTCTTAATTTTATTACCAAAAAAAAAAAAAGCAGCCTTTGCTATTGTTGCACCCAAGTACTTTTCAGTTTCTATGTAATTTTTTCCCCTCATTACACACTTATTACATCTTTCACTCCATTTAAGGAGCACTGCATTCACGAGCCCTGCAAAATATTCCTAAAGGATTATTAATATCTATGAGAAATATGTTATGATAGTCCATTTATTAAGTATGAACTTCATTTTACAGCCCGGAGGACAGCGACCAGTGTCATCAGACATTCCGTTTCTCATCAAATGTAGTCATCTCCCAAATGGTAGACTTGCACTCTTCAAAAATTTATTAAAGATTGAGTTACTCTACCTGGAATTTTCCTGTTCAAATCCTTTTCATAACAAAAAATGGTACATTTTCAGTACCTCAGGACCTATCCCAAATATAGGAATACCTCAAGTACCAAAAATCATTTTAACCACCTCTATCAGTTCTCAACCAGATCAATTCCTTTATAAACCAAATTATTTTCATACCCATTCAAGACTCGATGCAATTCTGAAATCGGAGAGCAGCGGGGTGACATGCAGGCACAGCAGTTCAAGATGTAACATGGATCAGTGTCACTGGAAAGCAGCTTTGAAGACAAATGGATGTGTGCACACACATAGAAACAATACATCACTGGAGTATTAAATAACATCAAGTACAGGGTGTGTCTGTTTGGATTAACATGTTAAAAAGCAAGCATTATATGTACATTTTAACAAATACAGTATCATTTTATTCCATTGATAGATACAGAACTTGCCACTTTATTATATACACACACACAAAACTCGAGGAGAAACTCAGCTAAGCCATCTCATCAGTTCTGATGTTTTCTTTCCGGAGCAATACAAAAGATAACAGATGTTTGCTTTTAGCATCAATGGAAAGCAAGTTTTTTTGTCCTTTTTTCCTTTAGATATCTTTTCCTCCCCTAAGTCAGACGCTTTATTAATTTATTTTATCCTTGACTCATAATTTATTGTAGACAATCCAAGCTTTGCTCTAAACACAGAAATACTCATTTTTATGGGTCTATGGTGCATGCATAGTAAACATCTTTATATTTACAAAACTGTTACCCTCACAGCACAGTACAAGAATGTTTACTCTCATTTTTCATACCAAAATCTAAAGCAAAATACTTAGAATTGTTTAAAATGTTAAAATCTTAGGGTGCCCTGTTTGAAACCCCTAGAATCCGAATTTCCGCAGTGGTGAGCGCTTCTGAAGTGTTGTCAGCACATCCCACTGACAAAGCCACACTGCTAGAAACTAAGAAGTCACAGTCTCAATCCATATTCTGAAAGGAGGCACTCTCCTACTCATCGGAGATCCCCAGTGCCCAGCAAATACTATTTTTGCCTGTCACTGCCCCCTCTCCATTCCGTCACGCAGAATGTGTCTCACACCTATCTGCCAGCAGCCCTTGCTGTGGCAGACAGCCACTCTGCATCTATTTATCCCATCCTTTTATTTTCACATATAAATATGTTTTTACATCCACATCCCACATATATTTTTACCTCTTGCCAGTTGCCAACCCCACATCAGAGTGTAGACGCCATCTATCTTCACCTCAGTTTTCAGCTAGCACAGATTTCCTGGTCCTTCTCATCTCATTTCTTCACACTGAGTAATTTTACTATCTTTTTATCTACCTCCCCACTGCACTCCAGTTTGATGGGCAGGTCCTGTCTCTGGTACACATCACGATGGCTATGGGGAGAGCACGGAGGGTACCAGATCAATCAATCCCACAACACTCAACGTGTGACAACACAGCAGTCCCTTGATCATCAGAAAGGCTGAGACCTGCGCAGCCTTACCAGACCAAAACTACCATTTCCTGCGTGAAAACAGAGTATTTTCAGAATTCACAATAAGTTCTTAACAAACTTCTCTATGTAACTTGAATAAATTCGGGCACGTGTCGTGAGAGGAGGTAAAAGGTGCATCCTTAGTTGCAGTAAGAACCCAGAAATATTTAATAAGCATAAAATATATACCAAGTTTTACTAATAAATTACTTTACTAATAAAACTAGGAATATCTGGATTTAAATGATTTAAAATTAAAGCAGGAACATTTAAGTTAAAGGACAAACCCACGTACTTTTGTAATCAATCAACTTCAAACAGTACTTTAAAGCAGCAAATCTAATAAGAAACAGATTCATGAACTCTCCTCATTTCTACATAGCTTATCTCCGAGAAGCCATAAATGACAACCCTTTCCAAAACTTTGCTGCTAATAACTCACAGGTGCCTTTATACCACAAGTCACCATTGTATAAAGTAGGACAATTAACATGACACCTATTTAAACACAATAGCTGAAGTGCTTAAAATAGGTAGAATAATTATGTTATTACATGTGACGATATTTTGATCAAGAAAGTATTCAGACAATGTACACTGCAGTTATTTGAAGCGTTAAGCCACAGAACGCTGATTCTGAAATTTGAAATAATGACAGCTGAGAAGTGCTAAATATTATGGAAAAAAAAATGTAAACTTATTTTTAGTATAGAATAATTATCTTGTCATATAATCAAGGTTCAGTATGCACTTCGTATCAAATACAAATTGATCTCAATCAATATGACTGATACTGTAAAATAAAATATACTGTAACATGATTTTCACTAGAAAATACGAACTTCCTTTCCCTTGCTGAAGTAATAATATATTGCCAGCATAAGAATCCAACTTTTTTCTCCACCATCTTTTTACCCATGACATAGTTTCACTAGTCTGGTAATTCTTCTTGCTTCCTTGCTTGTAAAACATAAGGATAAATTCACAACCATCCCACCATCACAGCTACAAATTTCGGCTTTCCCTGGAGTTTAGGGAATGTCGCCTCTGTTGCAAAATTAAGTGTGAATAAATCTTATTCAACAGCTAAGCAAGGAGGCAAAACAGGAAATACGGTTAGAAAACAGATAAAACAATCGTTTCAACCCTTGTATCCTCAGTAAGTCAGAGGAGAAAGTTTTCATTTACTTTCTTAAAATTAGAAAGAGAAAATTCTCAAATAAGACAGGCTGTTTGTCCACACGTAATCGTGAACAGAACACGATACTATGGCTATTCGTCTCACATAGGCATTCGCGATGCCTACAACATCGCACAAAGTGGAAAAGACTTTACCTGAGGAGAAAAATGATGAACAAATATTCTCATGAAGAGGCAGGGGACAATATCAGATGTCTCGCATAGTCTTCACTGAATTCACCTTCACTAAGCACAACGACCCTTTGCATTGACAGCAGCCTTTTCCAGAGAGCAGCAGTATCATCAGTTTGTCACATGTTTTCTGTTACTGTTTGTCAAACCTCTGCTGTCCGTAACACGCAAAGTCCCACACAAAAGCCGAGTACAATCACACCAAACAGGGATATTATCCTCAGGATCTTACCAGGGAGAGACCTGTGAGCTGAGAAGGCCCGGAAAACCATGCAGAATTCCTTAAATCTTGACCCATAGTAATTTTACAAGAAAAACTATAGATCCAGAAGTATAGGTATTAAAGAAAAGATCAGTATAGTTGATGCAGGCAGTACTGTTTCATTTACTTGAAAAGCGTGATGGAACTGGTGTCAACCTCTGGGTCCTGCAGTAGTTCCGAATGGTTTTACCCATGTTTTGGCTCCTTGTCTCTTCCTACACCCTTCCACCCATTTTCTGCTGTCATGTTCCCACTTCTAACCCCGTTTCCCTTGTTACTTGTAGGCTCATTCTCTGCCTTTTTTCAGTATCTTACTCAGTCCTGGAGCTTCCTTTCATCCTATAATATTTACCCTTTACACTATTGTCTCCGAAGCAGACCCAATGACAGTAAGCCACAGATGCAGAAGAGAAGCCCAGTCCATCACGACGTGAGATGAACCACCTGTACTACATCTCCACTTTCAGCCCTAAACATGGCACGACTGAGTAGCTCCTGCAGGTGTATGACAGATGCTTGTACTGTAATGTTATGTATTAATCACAGTGAAAAGGACACCATTCTCTAATTATAATTTTAACAAACCTTTACCCGAGGTCAGAATGAAAGAGAAAAAATGTATTTTCAGATACTATTTGAAATTATTTTTTTTCCCCCCACTTTCTAAAGAGCAGTCCTCAACTGCAAGATAGGGAAAAATCGTAAGACTGGTAATGAAACCAACAGTTAAACAATTAGCTGTTAGGAAAGTTGCTTAAGCAAAACTGTAGCTATTTCTGGAATAGAGGCTGCAGTACTTTGCCTGCAGCTCCAGTGACTAGTATCAAGTGTGTTTGAAAGCTGCTTTTTCCATATCTTTGATTAACATAATTTACAACTGAAGTTGAATGTTAATGTTTCTAGGATGCTTAGCTCCACCACCATCTTTATTTTCTTGTCCTGACTTCCTTCCTGACTTGCCAGACAAACATGATTTTACCATTCAACAAATCACAGATCTTGGTCACAGAACTAAAACGCCAGATTAATCAGACTTTGTAGTATTTCAAACTATGTAGCTAGATTTTTCAAGGACAGTAGGGCAGAAGATGACTTCTTTATCACAGCCGCTGCATATGAGCACAAATAACTCCTTGTAATTCAAGTCAAACAACGATTCCTCATTAAAAATAACACAAATCAATGTCTGCACTTTGCCTCTGCAGTCTGAGGAAATGGACCTGAGTAAAAAGGGAAATCTGAGTCCTGTTCAAGACCCACTTAGTTAAAAGCACCATAGATTTCACGGAGAAACACTTCATTTTCCATACACTTCCGATACTTACATCAAATTCATTTAGTGCAGCAGCGAGCTCTCCTATGCCAGTGTGCCCCTTGTTCTCATCAGTGGGCGAGGTGGCCTGGGCAGCGTTGGAGATACCAGCAATTGCTTCTTGTACTTGCTTGAAGACATAGTCTCTGTTGGCCCTAGTGGCTGCAACGTCGGGGTGACGGAGAAACGCTTGGGACGCAGTATACAACATAGTGGCGTTCTTCTTCAGAGCGCCTCGGGCTGCAGCCATTTCATCCCTGCAGTGAGGATCTTTCAGTTCCTAAACAAAACCACGCAATTTTTATCGTTGTAAATGAAAGTTTTCGCGTTAGAATGTATTGTCTATACAGCTTAAGTGTCTCTGCTTAAATACTGTCCAGCAATTCTGCAGAGATGGAACCAACGACAGAATCTACCATAAATCACAGAAAGAAATCTCCCTCCTGCCCAAGAGAGCCCATTCCTTCTGCGTAACCGCAGCGGTTACATTCTGCTCACAATATCTTCTTATCAAAGTCTATATGCTTCCCTTATTCAAAGACCTTCAGAAAAATTATATAAAACATTTAAAATTACTCTTCCTGATTGATTGGATTTAGTCTGCTGATTCCATAAAGGCAACGTAAGCACTATACCTACGTCCTTTATAAAATCATCATAAGGTAGACCTTCAAAAAAAATCAAACCAAACTATTACATTGATGAATGTTTTTAGTTCTTAAAGACTTAATAAATATGCCCCTCGTTATTTTTAGCCTTTCCTTCATATTTTCTTCTATTCCTCATATCATTTAGTGTTTGGTTTAATGACATATTCTTTCTTTTGTTTCCCTTGACAACAAGCATCAGACACTGTGCAGTATGTTACCAGAATAAGATGACCCTGTATTTTTGCTATTTAATCCATTAATTTATTTACTTACAGGATATATTACACTGTCCATGAAAGCCTTTCAAACATTAGGTAAGGTAGTCCTAACAATATTCGTGAGGAGTAACAAAACATTATTACTTCTATTTTAAAAAGATGAAAAAAAGTCTGGAGAGCTGATTACTTATGTTCACACATAGAATCTATGGCAAAAATTAAAAAAAAAAAAAAAAAACCACAAACCCAAACCAAACAGATATTCTGGATTTAAAGGTTCTACCCATTGACTAATTTTCAACCACACATGACTGACAGATCATAGTTTTCAGAGCAAATTAAGTTCCTAAAAACTTTATCAGGCTACACAACAGAACAGATGAAAGGAAAACTCATGAACATCTAAGTAGTAAGTTGTGATGCTGTCAAGATTTTCCCCAGTTATATGGAAAACCTTACTGGCGTTATAAAAATGCACCTTAAGAAGGAAATTTTAGAAGTTTTATAACTAAGGTTTTCTGTTATCTTTTCGTACCTCCAATAAGAACTTAAGAGACATACACCTTCATTACCTTTCCCATTTTTCTCTTTTTCCCCTATTTGTAGCTATACTTCCACAAGGGAAGTGTCTGAACGTACAGAGTAGTACTGGTCATATAGTGACTAGATTTTACATTTTTAGCTTAATTTCAGTCTAACTCTGAAAATGTTGTATTTCATGAAAAAATACAATAGTTGATACTGAACTAACCTGTGATTACTATAACACAGAAAATAAAGAAATAGAAGGATAAATATGGAAAGCCAGCTTTCTAAGTCTGGTGTGCTGTGCTATGCGAAGGCCACACCGCTGAGTGCTTGGTGCTATTCAAATACAATCGAAGTTGGAGAGACCTTATACAACTCCACAGCGACAGCACTGTCTGGACTCTTAAACAGAACGGTGGTCAGGAGAAAGGTATCTTTATTGCAGAGTTGTATAATTGCAGGCATTGAATAAACATTATCGTGACATTCTGATCTTTTTTTCCACCTGCCTTAGTAATGAATGAATCGAGTACTTGGGTTTTTTTAAGTATCTGAAAATTAGTAATGATGGTTTTAAACACAAAGTAGATTTCTGTTCTTCCTGAATTTGAATTATACTAGACTACCGAAGAGCTTGTGCTTTACCAGCTGTCAGTGTGACCTCAAATGAGCATAGGTTATAATTAAAGGGTAATAATCATCAAATGAAAACTATCCTTAACCTCCTTAATCACCTGCCCCTTCATCCTTCATTCTGCTATTAATTGAAGCCACTTGGAAAATATTCTTAAAGAAATTGCATTTTTTAAAAACTTCTTCACATTCAAAAAATCACTGTGATTAAATTACAGGCCATGACACAGCAATTACTTGTTGCACACTTTAAACCAGACTTGGACATAAAATACAAGATCTTCAGAAGCAAGACAGACTTTCTCAACCACTGCTTTAAAATGTACTCACCTGTTGTCGTCTAGCAGCTACATAGTTCAGTTTTACCATCTCTTTTCCAAATTCTTTAAAGCGATTTGCTAAATCTTGCTCATTTGTTGCGTTTTTCACTGCTTCCAGCGCTTCCTCTACCTAGAACACAATATATCAACTGTGTTAGCATTCTTTGCCAAAGTCTGTAACTATTCTACCCAATACTCTCTATTATATGGACTCAATTTAGCTTTTACGTCCATCACTGTACAGTGGTTTTATCATAGTCCCACTAACTTTAATTAGGTTTCTTAATAGAGAAGCTGTCTGGTTATCATTCTGCAGTACTTTCCATTGACACGATACCAAAGTACCATAAAACTAATGTAAAAGGCATAACTATATTAATTTCCCCACTCACACTTATCAGATGAAATGTTTCATATCTGTGGGTTTCAGAACAAAATAGATGAATATGTTCTTAATGTGTGGCACAGGTTTCATGGGAAAACAAAAGGAAGTTATTAATTCTGGACAAGAAATAACGTTTAAAAAGGAAACTCAGACTTACCATTCAGATTCAAATTTACCCTGATATATCCAAAATATTGAATCTTTGTGAAATAAATGAAACAACAATGGATTCAACTAAGAATATATTTATTATTTCTTTTTTCTCAGATCTCAGCTTTCCTTTTCCAGTTACTTAAAAATCGAGAAAAGAATTTACCAAAGAAAACATATCTGCAGTTACTCAGTCATGCCATAGCTAACAGGCAAACACATAAAACCCCAGTTATAACAAGAAGTTAATCTACCGAATCTATTGTGAAACTTTACCTTATCTACAGCCAGACAAAAATATCTGAAGGGATAAAATGCTCTTTTCATACAATAAGTAAAGGAAATTTTCGTGTGACTAGATGAAAATTCAAAGTTGTATTTCTCTCCCTCACAAGATAAAAACGCAATTCCAAGCAAAAAGATTGAGAACTGAAAAGCTTCTATTCCTCTTCCTTTGTAAAACCTATTGCTTCAATTCACGACACTGTGCAGAAGCTTTCAAGAACAGACGAATTTTCCCCTCGAAGAGAAACAGCTAATTCTGAAAGGGAGATGCTCCTGTGCAAGAACAGAGGCTTGCAGCTTACTCTCCAAACGCCGCTGGGAATCCCTAAATTCAGCAGAAGCTGGCCTCTAATGAATTTAGAAAGGCACCGTTATGTGCAGAACCTTCCTTTTTATCATTTGTGTTGCTCTAACCGTGTTCTCCTACCAGTGAGAGAGGATATTTTTATTTTGAGCTTTTACCTCCTTACTGCAGATTTACAAATTACAGGGCAGTAGAGTAGCAAGCCCATACATTTCTATTGGAAAATGTATAATTCAAGGACATAAATCCATAGCTGTTATGTTGGAAATTTTATACTAAGTCTGAGAGTTGCAAGCTACACCTTATTCAGAATCCAATTACCTCTTCTTTTACTCTTAAAAAGAACAGCAGTTTTTAAAGCTGAACTGCCTGACTGCCTTAACCGTTAATACAAATTACAAAAGCATCATTGTATTAACTAATTTGTTCTTGCAGGATTCCTTGCAAAATATGAACATCTTCCTTTCACATCAAGCAGCACTTACATTAAACTACCTGAAACTTTCATCTTTAATGTGTCTGTAGTGCCAAGCACAGGCAGGACAAACTGTTGCACATTTTTGTAAGTCCTGCCAGCTCCCTATTAAATAAAATTGCTAGAGTATTTGTTACAGATCCCACCCTGATAATCAGATTTCGAAAGATGTTGATCATACTCTATTGTGTCAGTCTGGGCTCAATTCCAAAATGAATTGGTTATGGTTATTCTCAAAATGGTTATGAGAAGTATTAGAAAGGACATGAGCACAACCCCCTTTTTTATTATAATTTCTTTTACAAATTAATGTTGGAGCAAGTTCTCTATCCTCAAAAAAACACAACTTCACTCAACTGTACAGATGTGTTCCTCTGATTAACTAGTGTGCAATTAATTACAATAGACTCATAATTCTATATGTGCATGATCACATCTACCATGTACTAGTATATGCTATTTTATGAGCGTTACACAAGCTTCACTGCAATAAGCACTATCACTAATTTTAGTAATGCAAAAGATAATCTGAAAGAAATGACCAAGTGTCCTTCCAGAAAGCATCTACATATATTCGCTCTAAAAACTTAATTAAAATACACAATTTCCTGTGAAGTCTGAAGCGTAACTCACTCCTTTGACATGCTTTCAGTGCAAACTGATTACAGTACATTTCAGTATAAATCAGGCTTCATAACTTTGACAGGCAGAATGATTTTAGTTTATTAATTTTATGGTTAACTTACACTAGTCTTTGAATGTCACCTTTGAGTCAATACAAGAGCTGTTCCTTCATCAATTTTGTAAAATATAAACTTTTTTTTTCCTAGTAATTTGATTTTTATTCGTCTAAAACTAGTTTGTGTTATAAAATGGTAAGATAAAAATATTTACTCTGTCAATCCTCAGAAATAAATTACCCCTTTTAACCTGAAAAAAAATTTCAAATTTAAGGTCCTTATGTTGAATTTTGCTAAAAACAACCAGAGCTGTCTGGCTTCTTGGAAACAGGATTCATAACAACATCTGACAAACGCAGAGATTACAAACCACATTGCCACATGCAGCCCTTGCAAATCTAGGGTGCAAACTGTGTAAGTAAATACACCCACTCACAAAAGAGTAGCGGACATTTGTGTTTTAAAGAACACAGCACACTGCTGTAACAGAAGGAAGAAATCTCAGATGTGAGAACAGTATTTCTCATTGCCTATGAAAGAGCTTGAATCTGAATTTTAATCATAGTTTTTGAAAATTCTGTTGTTTATAATATTAAAGTGTTAGTCTCACTAGCAAAGGATTATTTAAAATACAGTTGCCTGGGGCATTATAGTGGGGAAAAATTAAAAGCATATTCAAGAGACACAATGCTGACACTGCTCATCCTCAGAGCCATGTGCTGACAATTAGGAGCACAGTGTTCTGGTCAGCAGAGCAGAGCTCGCTCGAATCTGGGCAGAAGAATCTGCCTTTTTCATTATGAAAACTGTTTTCAAACTATTTATTTAGCTTATCTGCACAGTTTGCAGGTTGAAGGGTTCTCATTGTTTTTCCACAACAGAATATCATTGTACAGTTACATTGTAAAAAAGACAAATAAAAAAAAAATAAAAAAAAAGAAAATACTTTTTGGACAGTTATTAAAAAGAAGTAACTCTCCATAGAATCATAGAATCATTTAGGTTGGAAGAGGCCTTTAAGATCACCTAGTCCATCTCCTCTGCTAAACTCACACATACACTCTGCAGGCTTTAAATATTCTGTATATGAGAAAGATTCTGTATATGCAAAGTTCTAGTTTGTTTCAGAGGTTTTTGTGTATTTGTTTATGCAATAAAAGTGAAATAGTCCAATAACTAGCAAACAAAAAACCTACATTTCCCAGTTTCAACTGCAAAGTCTTTTAATATTCCTGTATAAAAACGTGAATGGTGGCAGTCAAAAGCGAATACAAATCCAAACTATCTGGCAATCTTTAATTCCTCTTTATTCTATTTTTCCTCTTTGATGACTGATTAGACACTTGTACTATTGTCTCACTCCAAATTAAAGATTCAATCTTTTGATACATCCAGAAGTCGTGCAGAGGGAAAAAAAAAAAAAAAAAACCACAAAACTAGCACAACTGTAGTACCTAAACTCTGCCACAAGATAGCAATACTATACAAGTACTGAGAGAGTAAACCGTGGGGATAAGATGAGAGGTGGGTTAAGTGCAACTGTTCAGTTCAGAGAGCTGCTTAACGGCAGGACTAGTCCAGTCACTGAAGTTATCTGATAATTTTTACTTTAAGTCTCCAAAAACTAATTTCTGCAAAATTAGAAAATGAATGAGACCAACGTAGAAACGTGTTATCTCCTACTTCGTGTTCAGCACGTTAAGAAAAAACAGTGAAATAACGTAAGAAATGTGAACAGTGGCATCCATTACTGATTTGTTCCCTATTTTTCTACACACAAAACATGCAAAACCAATAGAGAACGTTAAAAATGCATACAATTTTCAGATGTGATAGAAGCCTCATGACATCAGCCATATCAGCCAGGATGAGGAGGCGGGTGACAGCAGAAAGCAAGGCCCGAGCCGCCCGCACCATGGTGCCCCGTTTCACCGAGGAGCACGGGTCGTCAGCAAACTCCGAAGAGGCAATTCTCATTGTTTCTCCTAGAATTGAAAAAAAATGGCAATTAAAAATAAGTTTTACACTTGTATTTTCTTTCCAGAATGTGTGAACAATTCAGTAAATAAACTAGCTGCTGTTAGGAAAAAATTAATGGCTTAGTTACTGAATATTGAATTGCTCAGGAGAAATATTTTTTTAAAAATGTGCAGCAACTGCCTCGATACTCTCTGCCTTTTTTTCTTTATTCCCAAACTGTTCTTTTCTAGACCAATCACCTGTAACAACTAAAGAGGCAACTAAAACACCAAGGCAGACTGCTGAGCACAATCCACCCAACACAGGAAAACCAGCAGTATGGGTTACAGAAACACAGAACTCTCTGCCCTGCTGCTATGCAGCTTTACCAACTTCAGAGCAGGTTGAGTACCTCCAAAACGTGTTGCACTCTGCCGTGTGGACTTGTTAAACGTATCTCAAGTGAGGCAGCCCAGCTATGGAATACAATCCCATCAATACATAACCTAGAATTACGTTGTGGCTCTGCCAAGCAAAAACTGATTTTTAAGATGATCTACTGACTTAGCTTTCTTTATAGCGTTATCCTTTGCTGAAAGACAGCTCCGTCTGCAAGTTGCTTTTTTTAAAATTCAGCATTCTCTAAACGCATCATAAACTTTCAGCAATTTCTATATTTGAGTTTGTTATGACCTTCTTTTCAAATCACAATTTTATTCGTTCATATAATAAAAGTTTATGCCTGCGCAGCTGAATTAATAGGTTTATGTTAATTTTCACCTATCTCACTACTATACTGCCTGAAAACCCACTCCGTGGTATTTTTTCCATGACACTTTCAGAGAGAAGCAGGACGTGCTCTGCCTTGCCAGGACTACACCTGTGCTGCTCGCCCCGCCAGCCAGTGGCAAAGACAAGGCTGAATTGTACCTGCCTTGCTCTCGGTGTGAACACAGTCTGAAGGGGTTTTCTTTGTCTTCTCTCTCCTGTCGCTGATTTTTTTTAACTTTTTAAATTAAGTTTACATTTTTTTGCATAGGTTGAAACTGGACAACAATTTAAATATATTAGAAGTTACCAACAGATCAATAATTATGCAAGCCTCATTTCCCTAGAAATCCAGCTGAAAGAGGACCAAACACCACTTTGAATGAGATTTTATATTAACCCAAACTTTGCTATTATTAAAAAAAAAAAAAAAAACACAAACATTTGTCACCAGTGTAGAAACTCAGAAAGAAAGTACTTCTAACGTGAAATCAAAGCATATTTATATTGCTTTTAAGACTATTATAACAACATCCAAAAAAAAAAAAATCCCAGATGGCATAACTTCCCACAAGACAATGCAAATAGTGGGGGAGCGATTTAAGACAGCCACAGTGAATAATTCCCACCAGAACTCTTTTCCTTATTATATTACCATTAGGACTGTGTGTTCTTAGTATAATTTGTGTGCAGTGTATCTTGGATGATAAGCTGATGATATACAATTTTGGTAGAAAAACTCAAATGGCTCATTTCTAAATCTGCATACTTTCCTTACATTTCCATAAGGTTGCCAAAATTCTGCAAACATTTCTTAAGAGACAAGGAACAAACAACCATTGGCAGATAAAGAGACAACACCACAAATTTCTAAACATGCTTAAATGTTACATTGCTCAGCATCACAGAGTCAAAGTTCTAGGTACCTGGTCTCCACAGAGAAACAACAAGGTTTCTGCGGAGGAGGACCACAGTTTGCTGTACCTACGTCCCTATGCATTTCACCTGTATGCCAAAAATCACCGAAACTAGGAGCAAGGAACTCTGAGGCCACAATGATTTTTCTGACACATACTTTAAATCAAATAGTTATTGGAAAAAATTATCAACAACTCTTGGCTGAGAGTGTGCTAAAAATTGGGAATGAAATTTCCACAAACCTTTTTTTTTATTATTGTTTTTGAGTCAGTGACTCAAAATATTCCATGTAAAAGGAGAGGCTGAGAGCGACCACAGAATAGCTCAGTCTACCCTGTGGACAAGGGTTAGACCTGAATTTCCTAACCTGGGAATTTGATCCAAAATGGGGATGATTGGATCCATCTAATCAGTGCAACAACTGGGTAGGCACCATCTTCCCTTTGGTTATTTATTAAAGGAAACGCACTATCACAGCTTTTTGTAGAAAGCTGGATCCCAGATGCACTCTTAGAGCATATCTAGCTGACAGAGCCCAAGGGGATGCACGCAACGGCATGAAAAGCCCAGCAAGGCTTTCCATTATTGAAGCTCTAAGTTGGATTCAGACGGGATGGAAGTGATTCTGAGCATCCAGCAACAAAAGGTTTGTATGTGAAAGTACTTGAACTTCAGGTATATCCAAGATAAAATGGCAGCCAAAGCAAGCTTTGGATTTTGGAATCAGATGCCTACAAATTGTTTAACTTCCATCTTGATACTGAAGAGATTTTTCAGTTTTCTGCCAAATTCCCAGTCTGTAGCTTCAGATAAATATTAATATTGAGCTATGAAAGAAGGAAATAATATTTGTTAATTGGCCAGTGGCACCAGGAAAGCAAGCAAGAAAATTATCTTCTTAGGCTTGACTATCTAAGGAGATACAACTAGCAAATATATTTGAAAATCAAAGCTGGCGGACAGAGGGAAAATACGTGGAGGGTCAAAATAACAGTTTAGAAAGTTTGGATTCATTATTTAATGTTAGAAAGCTAAAGTTAGGTGAAAGAAATCTTCTCCAAAATAATTAAGTAGAAAGCATTAAATAGACATAAACAACTGAGCAAATCAAAAAAGTATTAATGTAAAAGTTCATAGCAGGTTGTTTAAACCTTATAAAGAGCTACAAGTTCATAATTTAAAATCTAGGAAGCCAGCCGTTATTGGGGAGGAAGGACTGTCTATCTCGGTGCCAATTAACATATTTTTATCCTTGTACCGCAATGGTATCAAACCACTCTTAGGTCAAAGGTAACGCTGGAGATACAGCCAGTCAAATTATTTTTCAGAGAAATCTTTTTATCTGGAAAAAGTCAACCCTACTTTCAGTTATCCATTTCCTTCCAAACTCATTTCAAGTCATTCTGTAATCTATATTAATTACTTTCAGTGAAAATTAGGTCAATGCAAGAAACACAGACATCTTGAGTCATCAGGTCTGCTTCCTTGCCACTGCAGACAGTCATGTCATAATATAATTAATAACAATCTTAATATGATAATAACTACACTCACAAACTTATCAAGCTTCCATCTTAGAAACAGCTCAGACATTTAACCCCAATTAATCCTACTGGAAGTAGGAAACTCATTCCCAAATGAACTCCAGAATCTGACAGGTTTTTTTCATTAGAGACACTTCAATTCCATACTGACTGTATTTGTAGATAATTTATATCCATTTCTTCTCATGCCCCATTTGTCCTTCAATTGAAGCAAGTATTCTTCTTCCACTGTGTTTCCTATTGTCCCTTTTTCGCTTCATGCATTTTTGCGATGAGCCATGACAGATTAAAGGCAGTACTTCAGTCTCCGCTTATTGCAGAGATTATCCATCCCTATAATCATTTCAGCAGCCCTACGAAACAATTCCGTTTCTGGAATACATGTGACAAGATCTGCAGTTTTCTACGAGATATTCGCAGCGACGAGAAATACTTCACCTGATACCTTGCAGCATTCATGTACCTTTTTCATTAGACAAATAGCGTCAGCCACGTTCTTGCTAAGACCCACATACTAAATTCTTTGGTACCTCACTTTGAGAAAATAGTGCGCATTTGATTTATATTTTGTAAGTGAGGAGTGTTAGTTGGGTTAGAAAGTGATTTAAAAAACCTGGAACATTCAGTGAAGAAAGCCCCTGTTAGCTACATTAAGAAATGCTCATCATAAAAGGAAAAGAAAACAAAAAAACCCAAACCAAAACAAAAAGTAACCAAAACCTCCCACCCACCCCACCAAAAAAAAAAAAAAAAAAAAAAAAAATCCCTTAACACCAAAATCCAGCTTAATTCCTGAATTCTAATGATTACTGGCAGAACTGCTGCTTGTGTGAAATTAAGACTCATAGCTGGACAACATTTCACGTGCTTAGATCCATTTTGGATGGAGGTGAAAGGTTTTTATTTCTTTTACAATTCTTTTCTTTTTGCCTAATGCAGCCCGGGATATCACTGGCCTCCTTTGCAGTATTGCCAGCGGGTAAAGGGAGGGGATCCTTCCTCTCTGCTCAGCACTGGGGAGGCCTCAACTGGAGCACTGTGTCCAGTGCTGGGCTCCCCAGTACAAGAGAGACACGGGCAGACTGGAGAGAGTCCAATGAAGGGTCATGAAGATGATGAAGGGACTGGAGCATCTCTGCTACGAGGAACGGCTGAGAGAGCTGGGGCTGTTCAGCCTGGAGGAGAGAAGGCTCAGGGGGGTCTCCTCCATGTCCACAAATACCTGAAGGGAAGGTGCAAAGAGGACAGAGCCAGGCTCTTTCCAGGGGTGCCCAGTGACAGGACAAGGGGCAACGGGCACAAACTGAGACACAGGAGGGTCCCCCTGAACATCAGGAAACACTGTTTTTACTGTGACGGTGACTGAACACTGGAACAGGTTGCCCAGGGAGGTTGTGGAGCCCCCATCCTTGGAGATATTCAAAAGTCATCTGGTCACAGTCCTGGGCAACCAGCTCTAGGCCACCCTGCTTGAGCAGGATGGTTTGACCACATAACTTCCAGGGGTCCCTTCCAACCTCAACCATTCTATGATTCTGTGAATCTGGTAACAGCCACACAACAAGCCACTTCCCTGCACTTGAGTAATGACTAGAAGATGTGTCCAAAGTTATTATTTAGGTTCTGGGATCTCATCAGCTTGAGAAGGTTCAAACCTACAGCTACTGTCTCCCAACATCACTGTCAATCCACTTAGCTTGCCCTGACAGGATTTAACCGAGGGACCTACTCTATCGATCCTTCCTTGAGGGATAATGCAAGATTAGATTTAGTCATACTCAGTTACAGCACCTAGAAGTGGAGTCTTTTAGACCTGATTCTCAAAAAAAACCCTTTCCCCTTAGATTTTAAAAAAAAGATGTCATTTCATTTTGGATATTAAATTCAAGCACTCCTGTAGGAGCAGTTAAAGATGTCTTTACACGCATTTAACCAGAATCATGTACACATACAAGTCACCCAGTAATCTGTGTAAGGTACTTCAAGTACTATAAGCTTAACTTCTGCAAAAAGCTATTAACAGATGATTGCAAAGGTCACCAAAATTCTGAATGATTCAGTATAACCCAAAAAATGAACATTCCAAAAAACTAACATCAAAAGGGCAAAAGGAATGAACAGTCCACTGCATGTCTCACGCTGAACCCTACTCAGATTTCTACTTCTCATCCTTAAAGTCTTAAAATGGACTAAGGCCCCAAGCAACTGGAAAGGTGATTACTAGATATCAAAAGTGAAAATCAACCTGAGGGGAAAAAAAAAACTCAGAAAAACAGATGAAGTCAACAAATCTATACATTTTCTTATATAATATACACATATATATAGACATTTTCAGAAACTGTATATATATACACAGACACATATACATTCAGAAATATTTTTTTTCTGAATATATTTCCAGAAACTATTAGGCTGATTGCTTCCTATTTTTTACTGAAAAGAAAATATTTTTATTATACCACTAGCTAGGGAAAATGTTAATAAACAACAGAAATGTGTAAGTATTCTGTGATGTTCTTAGACAGACACACACACAAAAATATATGTACATATCTATGCATATATATCAAAGAGAAATTAAAGGATGATGACATGATTTTTTTCAAAAAATAAACAAACTGCAAGTGTAGCTGACAAAAAGCAACCATGCTATTTTTCATAAATATGGGCTTTCATAGGATTTAATTTACAAACAAATACTCTGATAAAAAACGGTTTAAAAATATCAGTGTGGAGTAAGTAAAAAGTGGAGTAACTTATTACTAATATTTACAAATGACGAGGCTACATAAGCAGCCTTTACCGGTAAGACTTGTCTTTGGGAACCCCGGGCCCCTGAGAGCAGTGGAAAGAAGGCAGGCAGGCTGACCCTTGGCTAGGGAACATTTAAATAGACTGGCCATGCCTAAGTCCACGAGCCCTGATGGAGTGCACCCACAGATGCCGAGGGAGCTGCCCCAGTCCACTCTCAATTATCTCTGAAAGATCACGGTGACTGATTGGAGCAGCTTCCTGACGACTGGAAGAAAGCAAATGTCACTCCTTCCTTTGAGCAGGGAAAGAAAGTGGATCCAGAGAGCTACAGGCCAGTCAGCCTCACCTCGATCCCTGTAAAAGTGATGGAGCAAATACTCCTAGAAGCCATTTCCAAATTTATGAAGGACAGGAAGGTGATTGGGAATAGTCAGCACTAATTTATGAAGGGGAAACCATGCACAATTTATCTGATAGCCTTCTACAATGAGATGACAAGGGGAATCATAGAATGGTTTGGGTGGCAAGGAACCTTTAAAGATCATGTAGTCCAGTCCCCCCTGCCATGGGCAGGGTCATCTTTCACTAGACCAGGTTGCTCAAAGCCCTGATCAACCTGACCTTGAACACAAGGAGAGCAGGGGATGTTGCTTATCTCAACTTTAGTAAGACTTTTCACACTACGTCCTGTAACATCTTCATAGACAAACTGATGAGGTGCGAGCCTGCTATGTGGATAGTGAGGTGCACTGAAAACTGGCCGAACCGTTGGTCTCACAGGGTTGTGATCAGTGGCAAGAAGCCCAGACGGAGGCAAGTCACTAGTGGAGTATCTCATGGGTCAATACTGGAGCCAAGACTGTTTGATCTCTTCCTTAATGACCTAGATGATGGGACAGAGAGCAAGTTTGCCAATGATACAAAACTTGGAGGAGCGGTTGATAACACCAGATGGTTGTGCTGCCATTCAGAGGGACCTCAACACCCCAAAGAAATGGGCAAACAGAAACTTAATGAGGCTCAATAAAGGGAAATGCACAGTGCTGCGACTGGGCAGGAGTAACCCCAGGCATCAGCACATGCTGAGGGCCAGCAAAGCTGGAAGACAGCTCTGCAGAGGAAGACCCGAGGATCCTGGTGGATAATACCATGAACATGAACCAGCAATGGACCATTGTGGCAAAGTTCAACAGCATCCTGGGCTGCATTAGGAACAGCGTTGCCAGCAAGGTCAGGGAGGTGATCCTTCTTCTCTATTCGGAACAGGTGAGGCCACAGCTGGAGTGCTGTGTCCAGTTCTGGGTTCCCCAGTACAAGACAGACATGGGCATAATGGGCCAAAAATCAACAAAGGGCTATTAGATGATTAAGGGTTTGGAATATCTGTCATACAAGGACAGGCTGAGAGAGCTGGATGGTGCAGGGAGACCTTACCCATGCATACCAATACCTGATAGGAGGGAATTAAGAACAAGGCTCTTCTCAGTGGTATCTAATCATAGAATAGTTCTGGTTGGAAGAGACCTCCAAGAACATTGAGTCCAACCGTTAACCTATCAGTACCAAGTCCACCACTAAACCATGTCCCTGAGCGCCACATCTACACATCTTTTAAATACCTCCAGGGATGGTGACTCCACCACTTCCCTGGGCAGCCTGTTCCAGGGCCTGACAGCCCTTTCAGTGAAGAAAAGGACATGAGGCAATGGGCATAAATGGAAATGGATTTTCCATTTTTTTAATTATTATTTTTTATTTTTATTGTGAGAGAGATCAAAAACCAGAATATGCTTCCCAGAGAGGTTGTGGAGTCTCTATCAGCAGAGATATCCAAAACCTGACTGGACACTGTTCTGGGCAACCTGCTCTAGCTGACCCTGCTTTAAGTAGCGGCATGGAACTAGACTATCTCTAGAGGTCCCTCCCAGCTTCTATGATTCTGTGAAATCTCTCATTCCTCCAGATATCAAGCTCAGGAGCGTGCACTACGGCTGGTACCACGACAGTGCTGGAACAAGACCTGAACTGTACAATTTTTTAACACTGGAAGTCAAGATGATCTACTCTCTGGATCTTATCAGCTCTTTTCTTCAGATGCAACCATATAACGTTTAAGAGCAGTGACAAAAGCAAAACAAATATTTTGATCATGGCTTCTTTAGGACTAATATGTAATTTGCAATATCTTGAAAAACAAAGGCACACTCACTTTGTTTTATGGATACAGAATGGGAATCCTGTTTAAAAGAAGTTACTCTCTTCAACCAATATTCTTATATGACTAAGTTGGAGCACCAAAAATTGTGTTTCCTTTGCCTGACATATACATACACACTCCTGCTGCCTTCGCTATGCCAAGTCTGAGGGGCATTTCCCGCTACAGTAAACTGGTTTTCTATAAGCTGGCAAAAACCTAACCAGACAAAAAAATACCCATTTTCTACTTGCTTATCAAACTGAACTGCCTTCTTTTACATCAGACAAATGCCACAGCTAACATGATGGGCTGAAAACACATTGAGAAATAATTGTAAAATGCATAGCATTTAAGTAACAAATTATGAATTTGATTCCATGCAGTTTACAAAAAAAGGCCCTGTAGAGATAGATACATTTCATACGCAGACATAAAAAGCTGTCAATTTTGATACACCATTTGCTACAGAAATCATTGATTGGACTTATCATGGGTAAAGAAGATACCTTCTGATCCATGTCTTCGAAAAAGCAATTCCTGTTTTAGCGCAGTGCAAGTTGCTGGGGGTGGCATACAGGAAAAAAAGAGTAAAGGGATGGCTGAGAGGTACCAGTGCTGATTACTGGCACATTTTTTGGTAGGGGTGCATAAACTTGCTGCGTTGGGCTACTGGGACTTTTGGAATCATAAGCAGACTTAAAGGTAAGCATCTACCTATGAAGAAAGGAAAGGATTAAAGCTCTTAACGGTTAATACACTGAGGAAATGCCATTTTTCCAAAGTCTTGAAGTGTTTATTAAAGAGAGAGAAGATGGTGGGCACAAAGCAGCAGTCTAGAGAGCAGCTAGGATCAGTAGGGGCTGCTGACAATACTCCGAACACCTGGAAATGATTAAGGAAACAATGACAGTTTGATTGTACATACCATTCCTGAGCAGTTCTCAAATGGAAGAAATTAATAAATCTATGGTCTAATTAATCCATCTCTTTTACATTGTCTTTTGTTCTACATGTCTAAGATTAAAAAGATGTGAGAACTGATCCATGACCTAATTAAAGTATTTTAGAGTGCGCTCCTTGTAATTAGAGCAAAGCATTGTTAAGAAGCTATTCTAAATTAAAATAATGTATAGACCCAAACTGAGTTGCAGATTCCATATAGAACAGTATTTATGATACTAAATGATAATATGATAGGTTTGAATAACACGTAATTGCTAATAGGGTATATTTAAATAACGTAAGCAGGTTTTTAATCCTTTCCTCATGGATGCCATCTCATTATCAAAACAAACAAAATCAAACCCTTCAGGATGCAAAGATCTGCAATTTTATCCCCTTTGGACTTGTCTAGAAACTCACCAAATAGAGTAGGACCACCTTCTGTCCATTCCAGTATACTTGCCAACAGTCGAGTTTCTGATTCAGGAATAATGGACTAAATCTGGTCTTTGATCGTTGATTTCTCTCTGTCTACACTCCTCCTACCTTAATAATCATGTCGATTATTTACCTCATATCTTAAAGCATCATATTTTGTTTACAGAGCTTTAAAATCCATTCTCCATAACTGAAAATAGTTCACTTCAGTAGTAATCTCTATTTGACATTGTATAATCATTTGTTAAAATTTGGGAAGTAATTTGTAGACTATTTTCATACTGAAGAATGCTGTATACTTACTAAATATAAATATGCATTAAAAATGCTATTCAGAATTCCCAGAGCTTCACACGAATGGCTGTTAAATCTTCACCTCCCCTTCCCTAATACTTTTCTTCTAAATCTTTACTACCATGTCCCCTAAACTCATTTCCCCTTCCACTTGCAGTTGGGATTTTGTTCTCCATCTGTGGAAGAATGACCACTGTTCTCATCGCATTAATAGATTTCAAGGCCAGAAAAGGCCATATATGATCCAGCCTGATCTTTTCCCATTACATTTCAGCTACTAGAGCTGCGTCTCTCTGGAACTGATTATACAGACAATCTAGTTCACTTAAATTTGACTCGCTTTATGTTTGACATTTAGCTAGAGCGATGGAAGATGAATCACTACGTATTTTAAAGCACAATGGATATCCTTAAAGCTAGTATGTATTTTAGATTCAGTATTCACATTTAGATCCAACAGCACACCATCTCATTCAGTTCATAGACCATTGAAATGTGTGATTTTAATTAACCCAATTACTTCTTTTCTAAAGGACAGTAAAATACCAAGAATACAGAACTTTAAGATATTTAGCCACATATCTATGACAATCTAAAACAATTATTTCACAAATGTTACTTTTTAGAAAGAACTTTTCTAATTAATAGTCAGAATAATAGCACATTTGAAACATCACTGATACACTTAAGTACAATAAAACATTAATTAAATTTCAATTCAAAAGTAAATTGTTTGGGAAGTGAGAACACATTACCATTTCTAATCCCTCTTTGTCTGCAGCTCTCAGCTACTCTGCAGTTTAACATCCTTCAGGGACAAACTAAACAACTTATTAGCCTTCACTGAACTGGGGAGTTCATGAACATTTTAGATGTTCAACATTGTGGCTGGTGCTAGGGAACATGAAAACACACTGGACTCCTTAAGATACCAATAAACACAGAAACAAATTTAAAAATTCCAACTCAACTAAACTATAACACGGTTTTATTTGTATCCAGGCAAAAGTCATGCAGCTGAACTTCAATATTCTACAGAAGACAAGGAAAATGTTCCTTTTTATCTTGAAGTAGCATCTGTATTGCCAAATTGACTCTCTCCTTGCTTTGCTCCAGCGGCCTGATAAACCTGATTATCCAAGGCTGCACACAAGCTCGTTTGCCCTCACCCTCCAGCTGGGACTGAACCCAATAACACCTTTCCCAAGGAAACCTGGCTGTGCTAGCTCGGGTAGGTCAGACACCGAGAGTGGCAGGACTGTCTTCCAACAATCCGTATGCAGCAGAACAGATTTCTGCCATGCAGCAAGATACCAGGACGCGTGATTCAGCGCTGCAGGAAGCCTGTGGTTTCTTGGTTCAGCTAGAGGCTTTCCCACAACATCTAGGTTTGTTCTAAAAATTTGAGATTTCTAATTAAAAATAAGAGGTGTTTCCTTCTTTACCAGATAACTGCAGAAATGAGACAAGAAGTACATTCAAAATAAGCAGAATATTTCATCACATAAACAAGACAAAACTATTCAAATAATTGCTATTAGTTATCTGAATTTCCCAGCAATTACTAGGAAAAGTTGCCATCTTTTTGGTGAACTGTGCATACTAAATTTATTACAATAGTTATTGTAAAGAAGGACTAAAATGAATGTAACTGACAGAGAAAAGTATTTTTCTGAGAGTCCTAGCAATTAAAGTCTTGAATTTAATCATTTAATGGGTTTCTGCATAACAATTTATGAATTGTGAAGAGAATTGTGATTAATAAATTTGAGTGAAACATATCAGATATAGAAAGGAACAACATTTGAAAAGCACACGCAGCTTTCTGACAGCTTTCTGAAAAGGAAGCGCTCGAAGAAAACTACTGTGGCATTCTCCATTAGGCAGACAGATTCCATCATTCTGGATATTACTTTCGTTCTGGGGCTTGAAGAGGCTTACAAATACTGTATAGCCAAGCAAGACAGTGGGTAGATTATATCTATGCCCTAGGCACCGTGAACTAAGTTCAAAATCATAATTAGAATCAGCTCCATCATTCTCTATTATCGCATTAAAGAAATTGCCCAATGAAAAGTTTAGTTGAAATTGATGTTTTCTTGAGATAAGCTTCAGTTTCAAAGGGTTGATATTTTCCAGCAAGCCACGTTTTCTTAACAAAATTTATCAAAAATTCCCAACGAGCTCTGAGAACAGAAGGAGCAGCAAGTTACTGACGTCAACTCAAGGGAAGCACTGTGAGGAGGGGGGGAGAATGGATGGTGAGATCGATCGGTCTGGCGGGTTGATCAGCTCACTAGATGTTTTATGGGGTCAGTTCTGCATTGCTTTGTATCCCTGCTAATTTATGCTTTTTCTTATACTTAGTTCCCATTTGTAAATGACGACTTGAGAGAAGCAGGGACCACCTGGCTCTGAACAGAGCACGTTTCCAAGCACACTGTAGCCTGGGGATTAATATAGCAAGAGGTATTGCTGCCTGCTCATCACTCAGCTCCCTGATGAGCCTGAGATAAAGGAAATGGGCAGATTATGAAAATGATAGAGGCATGTAGCATATTCTTAACATCATTATTAAAAATGCAGGAAACAAACACCGCTGAAAGTAAAAAAGCCTTTCCGCAACACCCTGACCGGGATTAAGAGAACAGGCATGTTCATGTTGGACAATTCAGGGGGTTGTGGTCAAGACAGAGAAACAGGAAAAACTTAAATAGAAAAATGGAAAAAGGTACTCCAGTATGAGATAGCAAAAGAAAGGAGAAAAGCAGTCCAAGGAGGGTCACCAGCACAGGGCAAGTCTGCGGTACAGGCTTACGGTAAGAAAAGATAAGAGAAAGAAGACAATAAAGAATACAAAGGAGAGCACTTGCAGTTTTACATAGAGCAAGAGATAGAAGGTACAATAGCACTTTTAAAGAACTAAGTTATTTCATTTCTATCATCTGTTCACATAATCTGCACACATTATTTACGGTAACCTATATTTGAAACCCAATGCAGTTATTTTTACACCATAAAAGAACTTGTCAAGAATTTCCGAAATCATGCCCAAAGCATCAATCTACATGAAAACTAAGCCTATCTTTCCAAAATTGGGAATTACATTATAGTCTATGAAAATTATTTTTTTAATGATCTTTCATCTAAACTTCACTTGGAAACATTTTAATAGCCTCACGCTTCACCGCCAGTTTCAATTGGTATTCATATATCATACAGGCGTTACTATAACATAGCCCCTTATATAACGACAGATGAAGCATGAATATTTCAAAACTGCAAGAGCTTCTGTGCAGAGAGATAAAGAGATTCCTGAACTTCATACTGTGAAATTAAAGTCTGGTGCGGGGATCAAAACACAAAGCCGATCTAGGGACCTCCACCAATACACAGAAAGGCAGATCAGTATGTTTCATATAACAAAAGGTTCATAAACAATACACGATTATTGTTAGATTATTAACAAGAACAGCAAAAACCAATCATTACTGAGAGCTGCAAGTACAGGTGTCACCGTGGAAGCATATTAAGAAATGAGAGGTGTAAAAACTGTGCTTAACTGTCAGGAATAGTCACCAGCTGCATCCATTCAATGCACTCGTCTGCAGGTGTATTAGTCCATACAGATTTCTGTGCTAGCCTAGCTAGAGCATCTCTGCCCCTTCAACTAGCATATTTAGAGCTAATTGAGAATTTCCACCTCAGATTGAATTGCAAAAAAAGAAACCCACACCAAACTGCACATCTTTAGTTTTCACTGAGGCAAAGGCAGAAAAAGGAGATTGGATTAGCCAGGAAAATCATAGCCAAAGTGCAGAAAAAAAAGGGGAAACGGCAAAAGAAAGTGGAAATAAAGACAAATGAAGAAAGGAATTAAAAAGTTTGTCCTACCATGCAAACTCAAGGTAGCCTTTGGATAGAATTAAAAAAAGGGCCAAAATGATTTTGTAAGTACCGCGTACAATCCTTGCACTCAACCAGATCATGTTGTATGCAGGAACACAGGACTGGAAGGATTCCTAGATCATCGTGTCTAGCAACTTGCTTCCCCCTGCAATCACAGTATACAGTCGTCCAGTATTCATCCTAAACGGACAGATTTATTCTACAACTCCCTCACCACCTTCTGCCTCTGTTATTGCTACGTCTGGGTTATTCCAGAACATCATTCCTCTGGCCTTGAAACTTTTAATTTCCCAGCATATAGTATTCATGAGGAATTTATAACTATTTCTTAGTGTTTCAATGTTGCACACTAAATTCAAAATAATTTCTGCCATGCCCAGGTATCTATGCAGGACAGTCCTAATGCTCGAACAGTAATTTTTTCTATTATTGGCTCTACAGACTCAGACCAAACAGAAAGAGGGGTCTTCTGCACGGACAGTGTTCTCGGATGTAGAAGCAATAGGGAAGGAGCACAATACAAGACAAGGGAGAGGAGAAAATGGAAACCGCTTCAGCCAGTGGGAAATAGATCAATGGAACAGCAGCTTAATTCAGACACAGGTTTGTGGACAATCATATCTAGCAAGCTTGATCATGCTGTTATTTTATGGCTAAGTAATAAAAATAAGAGTGATTTAAAACAATAAGGTCCAGAAGAGACAGGTGAAAGGAAGAAAGGAACATAGGGTTGATATATTTTTGTGAAGAAAAGCCACATGTGTTTCATCAAATACCGTAGAAATCACAATAATATAACCAGAGTATATAAACTGAATTATCTGCAATTAAAACAAACATGAAAAAAAAAAGCCAAGCGCAGCTCTGAAAGTGAAATTTGGAACAATTATGGATGAATGAGATTTGCAAACATCACAAATCAAAATCAGTGGAGAGTCCAGACTTTTATTTTTAGTAGTTATAAAAATAATTCTAAATTCCATCGGCACTATAGAACGGTCTCCTTTTCCAGTTTTCATATACAAACAGCAGCCATAAGACCTTGCAGACCTAAAGTTTATAAAGTTTTTGTCTCTGACAAAGCGACTAAATCCAAGAGAAAACGAGATAGCTGCCCATCAGAATACTATCATTTGACACTTCTCAGAGGAAAGCAGCACGCATTATTTGATTGTAACATTTTCTATTCCCTCACTCTGTAAAGTATTACTCAGAATACTGGCCTTTGTAACGTGAAAAGTGTGCTCCAGACGTGTTCAAAATGGTAAATGGAAAGACAATAAATTAAAGTCTTTTACACATTGACCGAGCACTGTCACGGAGGTACACCAAAACAACTCCACACAGCTAAACTCAAACAAACTTTTTGATTCACAACTGAAACCAAACAACCAAAACTAACGAAACGACGAGGTAACCAAACGACACTCTGAGAACATTTAACAAGTTACAGGTTCGATATACGGGTTGGGGATGCTATTACTGCACGGCAAAACACAAGAATGATGGTCCAGGGTGTGCACACGCTCACTCACAGAAGGGGAAACTCTCACTCAAGGGTACCCAGAAGAATAAGAGCGCTCACCCAAAGGGGGGTGTGAGGGTGAGGGCTCACTCAAGGATATCCAGAAGACATCACTCACCAAAAGATGGCGAGGGCACTCAATCCCAGGAAGTTTCCTTGGGTGACGTCTCAGCCCAAGAGAAGAGTTTCCCACCACAGACCCGCTGCTCTGAGGAAAACCACTCACAAGAGGCTCTCCCGCGCGGGCTCCTTTTATAGCCTGGTCGGATCTGAGCTGTGGGCAATTATGGTCAGCGTTCCAGAAGCTTCTCTCAACCAAGGCACGCCATTGGCTGAGGGCCCTGTCTGTCCGCCAGGGGGTCACAGTATGGTCAGAGGTCTAGAACCTCTCTCAGCCGAGGCACGCCATTGGCTGGGAGCCCTACCAACCGGCCGAGGGGTCCCGCCTCCCCCACTGCCACCACAGGGAGGGGGCGGTTGACACCTGCGCTGAGGTGTGTGAGTGACAGCTGCCACGGCAGGGCCCTGGAGGCGCGAAAAGGAGCCATCGGCTGCTGCCCTGAAAGCCTCTGGCCCTGACCAGGGTGAGCGTATCTGCCACAAGCACCTTTTAGGCTTCAGACATTAGGGAGCGTATTTCAAATTTTCACACTGTCATTTTTATTACTTCTCTCATCGACGACCGCTTTCTGAAACCATATCCAAAATTAAAGCCTAATCTGTATGGGAGAATGAAGCTTCTTCACAACTGCTTTTAGAGTTGGATGACTGCCATGGAAAATGTAGTCAAAAATAAAGAACACAGAAGGAAACATACTTTGGGCAAAGCGGAAGACTGAGGAGGGTGCAAGGAAGATTCCCAGATAAAGTTTATTGCTCCAAGGACTGCCTATATCCTTCCCATTAAATGTGATCGGGTAAGTAGCGGAAATAATCCTGATAACACGGATCAGAACTCAATGTTCCCACTTTTTAGGTGAATTACAGCAGTATTTACAATTACATTCTGAACAAATAAAACCTTGCTTTTTTAAATTGAAAATATATTTTACCACCTCATTTACAACACTTACTCAACAGAACAAAATTTTTTTGTCTAAGTTTGTTAGTAACTTTTTTCTGTGTAATCATTACTAAATGACTCTTGAAATTTTCCAGTTACAGTTTTTGAAAGACTGGAAATAATCCTGTTTTCATCACTCAGCACAGGGAAGGGAGCAGGACTGGAGCAGCCAAGGCAACAGGGCAGGGTCACAGTGGCAGTGCCGAAGGAAACCTGACTTGCCCTTTGGGTGAAGGCTGGCTCTGTAACACACCCCACAGTGTCCACCAGCTCTTCATTTGAAGCAACACAACCGAAGCATTAAGTAATGACCAAATCTCAAGCTTATCCCCTTGACTTTCCCCCTTGGATGGACTAATTCCCAATTTACGTCCCCAAGACACCGTCTCTGCACGGCTCCAGATCACCCACCCGCCTGGTTTCCCTAACCCTAACCATCGCTGCATGGGACAGCTGGGGAAACTACTATTACCTTTGCTCTGTCAAAAACTTCCATCACTGGGGACAGAAGTTTTAGAGGGCACCTACACAGAGTCAGCTGAGGTCACTCCGTCGCCAAGCTGAAAGAAATCTCCTTCCAAGTACTTTCAATCCGACAGACTAAAATAACTGATTTTCCAGTTCAAAGGGTGAATCAAACTTTTCCCTTTTTTTTTTTTTAATGTTGGGTTGAACAAAAAGAAATTCAGTTCAGAATTTCTGCCCAATGAATCAATAGTGATTTCAAGCACTCAGCTGTGATCCAGATGATGTTTCACCAGCACATAAATTAGAACAGCTTCAAAAGGAGAGGCCGAGATGCTCATCCCATGGTGCTCTATAGCTTTACGGCAACAGCGTTCTTCTGAGCAGTGAAAGACTTCAATTCAAATCTCTATATTGAATTACGCACAGAGAGGACTTAAATACAGATTTCACGTGTGCTGGAAAAATCTTCTGGCAGAACATTGTTCATGGTTATCTCAAAACTTAATTGAAAAGGCCGTACATTTAGTACGGCTGGGGATTACTGACTGCAGACTAAGTCTACCCAGTTCTGGAATTACTGCTGGAAGACAGAACAGGGCAAGGTAACTGCCGATGGTGCCTCTTCCAATTTGTAAGACTGCATTTTTTTTTTTTTTTTTTATTTTTTTAAATCCTAGTGAAACTGTTTTCCAAATTTGACCTGAATTCAGAAATTTCCTGCATACTAATAGTACACTATGATGGGTGGTGGAGTAAAATATTTACTGAAAAATATGCCCTAGTTACAATCCCTTGGTGGATTTTTTTTTTTTTTTTTTAACTGTAGTGTATTTCTGCAATCCTTTCTCAAAAAAAACATTCTTAACAGAAATATTGCTTCTAAAGAAACAAGTAATAATTTTAGGATCCGATTTTAGAATTCAAGTCAAATATTTCTGGAAGAAACACTATTTCTATAACTTTCAATTTGTGAGTATAATTTAATTTTTGACAACTGTTAGAAGTTGACATTCTAAAGCATTTGAGTCTTCCCTGCTATAGAGTCACGATAGTAATAAAATCTTCAAGAAAGACAATATAAATAAATATAGTACGAAAAAGGAAAAATCACCTAACATATTCATTTATACTCTTTTTCAAAGATATATCACTGTGTTTTTGTAAAATCTGTCTCAAACTGTCATATTTGGGCAATATATCAAACGCCAGCCACCCTTTATAACAAACATACCTGGAAGATGTAAGTCGCTTTCATAAATTTAAACTAACATGAGCTTAAACAAAATATTGAAAAGTGAAATGAATACTAGAAAAGCTCCAGCCAAGGCTGTAATAGAAATAAATCTTTTGAAAATGGTGCAGAGAAGCAGCACAGGCTCTCAGTCCTCAGCTGGCTTTACCAAGAGCCAGCATCATCATCGGTTCAAGACCCCCCCAGCTGCCTGAAACATTAGGGATGTGTATAGAAAAATCACCTGTATGCATTTCATTTTTCTCTATTTTTAGCTTACAGCTGAGGGATATGGAACTCATTATGGGATACAGGGGAAGAACATTGTAGGATGGCACAAGACTTGTCATGGGATGTTTAGGGGAGGAACCGAATGTGGAGAAAAGGAGGGATGAAGAGGATTTGGGGAGGAACAAGCATGTGAAAATGGAGGGGTAGGGTAAGAGGATAAAAGGGGCCGGTCGTGCGTAAGCAAGTTGCTGGTCAGTGCACTTGTCTGGCCATGGCTTGGGCCAGACTTCTGATTTCCAGCTGCTGGAGAGACCACGGCGTCTGGGGGTCAATGAGGCATTATACGTACAAATACAGGCACTTCCCACCAACGGCCCTTCAATCTGGGCCAGCCAGAGAGGGAAAGAGGGTAAGACACTCGGTGCTGTTGGGTTTGTGTGAGTGCTGAGTGTCTGATGTGTGTGGTCAGTCATGTATATACGTATATATGAACTATATATGCATGTTTGTGTGCATGTGCCTACTGGGAATATACGTTCAGCCTCGCTACCGCGTGGACCTGCGGCCATGGAGCTGCAGCAGCCCGACTCATGGATTTGGGAACCCCTGTCACTGCTTATCTGTATAACAACTCTTTGAGATTCTGTACAATGTCTGCTCTTTTATCAGAAGTGTTTTAAATCATTTTAGAAAAGGAATTTTAATGTCTTTCAGAAGCTAAATTCTCTGAGAGCTGCAAGATAATTAATGGATTTGAAAAGGGTCTGAAAGAACTACCATTAGAGTATTTGCATAGAATGACATTTAGCATGCCACATTTCTTAGGATGAGCACTGCAAACATGAATAACAATTGAAGTCACTTCCAAATGTAACAAGCAATTCAAAATAGATTATGAATATTTTTAAATAACAAGATAGAGTTTTCAGGCCACAGCTTCAGTGACTTGCTGAATACAAGACTTCAAATCTCCACGCTCAAAGCTTCCTGTTGGACAGGCACGAGCCATCGGCAAGACTGGAAAAAAGCAAGTTGCAGAGTACCTCATCATATTGGCAACACAGAGAACATGCTTATTATACACACAGGTTCTTCCAAAGTGCAGTGGCCAAGAAGGCCAACAGCATCCTGGCTTGCATCAGCAATGGTGTGGCCAGCAGGACCAAGGCAGGGATCGTCCCCCTGTACTCGGCCCTGGTGAGGCCACACCTCGAGTGCTGGGTTCAGTTCTGGGCCCCTCACTCCAAGACAGACACTGAGGGGCTGGAGCGTGTCCAGGGACGGGCAACGGAGCTGGGGAAGGGTCTGGAGCACAAGTGCTGTGAGGAGCGGCTGAGGGACCTGGGGGGGTTTAGCCTGGAGAAAAGGAGGCTGAGGGGAGACCTTATTGCTCTCTGCAACTCCCTGAAAGGAGGTTGGAGCCAGGTGGGGTCGGTCTCTTCTCCCAAGGAACAGGCAACAGGACGAGAGGAAACGGCCTCAAGTTGCGCCAGGGGAGGTTTAGGTTGGATCTTGGGAACCATTTCTTCCCCGAAAGGGCTGTCAGGCCCTGGCACAGGCTGCCCAGGGCAGTGGTGGAGTCCCCATCCCTGGAGGTCTTTAAAAGACGTGTAGATGTGGTGCTTAGGGACATGGGTTAGTGGTGGCCTTGGCAGTGCTGGGTTAACGGTTGGACTCAATGATCTTAAAGGTCTCTTCCAACCTAAACGATTCTATGGTTCTATGATTAAGCAGGACTGACGAGAAGCCTCACTTCATCATTCAAAAGTGGACAGAAAATCCATTGTCTCAAACAACTGCTTTGCAGTAATTTCTTCCTGCACACACATACAGACTTTTTCCTCTGTGTAGAAATAGTGGTCACTAACTTCTATAAGCAAAAAAAAAGGTAAGTTTGTATAGAGTTCAGTGAAGAGCATTATAAATAAACTTGGGGAGAAGATAGGTTTAAGTGAAAAGACCAGATAATTTCTTTTCTAAAAAAGATTTCTCTAGCCCCTAAGCCAGGTAAGAAACAGGTTATGTAGAGAAATTCTAAGTGAGAAAATATTAGTAGAAGATGTATTATTTTCTTTTAAAGAATCTATTATTCCTCCTTCATACTTGCCAGATTCAAACCCAATATCCTACAGTTCTTTTGCTCAACCCAGACTTTGGGAATAACAATCAGCCAGAAAGACTCAGAAAAATGCCAGAAAAAGCCCTGAAGTAATCAGTGCTTAGTTATTACAGTAAGAGATACCTTTAAATATCTTCAATTGCAGATCAACCCTTCATTTTGAATCCTGTCACTGGGACTCAGAATTGAAAAAGGATGCAGAAATCAGACAATTCTTCATTTGCTTTCTCTATAAAAAGAATTTCCTCCTTTCCCACATCAAGTGATAGTTATATTGTGACAAGTCTTTTAATGGCTCCTACAGAAACACCCTCATGATGTAATTCCACTTGCATATATTTTTATAAACTAGGAAAAATGCTGAAGAGCTAGCAGAGAGAAAGGGAGAGCAAGCCTACATCCATTAGTTGAATTCTTATTAATCACATGAACCAAAGTGTAATGTATTCAGCTAAGGGGTTTTTTGTATTTTAAAGTGTTTTTAAAGTGTCAGACCCAAATTATTCCAGGAAAGCTTTTAGATACTAATGGATACAAACCTTTACTAAACCTCTGCTCAGCGAGTACATCTGAGGCATCAGTGTAACATGCTATGCAAGGTGATGTTCACACCCTGGACTTAAATGTAGATAGGAAAAGGCTTACTAGCAGTGCTTTCAGTGTGAGAAAGGAAGGAAATTGCGGGGGGAAAGGGACAGAATAGTTAAAAATAAGCACAATCAAAAGGATGGACTAACAGAATAGTGTGAAGTAGGTATCCAGGGTTAGAGAAGGATTCAGACAGGAGTATAATCTGCTGGTGAAGAAACAAAGGACAACAAACAAGGTACGTTAAGCTTATAAAGTAAAGGGAGAAAAAAGAGATCAAGAAAAAGGCATTTGATTTTAATTTTTCTTTTACTTTGCATCACAAAAACATGACTGAAATTGAGAGACAAGGAGAAGAACCTTATGTGAATACAGAACTAGGGTATGAGAAAGAGACGGAAGTAAGAAGGGTTAACAGGGAACGGGAGATCTAAGGAGACCACAATTCGGGCCCTGAATTGCAAGGAAGACAAAATAAGCGTATGACCACATGAAGGCAGCAAGAAAAGGAGAGGGAAATGGAGCAGGAGTATAGAGGAGAGCAGCACGGACTCCTTGGGAAACAGAGACGGCTGCTAAGAGTTCTCTTTAAGGCAGCTGAAAAAGAAAACTGCTTGGATCAGAGCACAGAAAACAAAAATCTAAGGGGGGTGGAAAAGTTTTAAGGAAGGCAAAATCTGAGCAGGGACTTTATGCTTCAGTCAGGAAAGTCAAGACCTCCAGGCAGCAAGTCTTAAAGACCTGGGATAACACCACACTGCAGGGGCCAGGTTTTAGGAAGGAACTGTTGGTCTAACAAGGTCTAACTGAAAGAAAATTGTACAATCAGGAAAGCTCTCCTAAAATACAAAACTGGGGTACAGTTTTAAGCCTCAAAGAATGCTGTGCATTTGGCTAAGAGTTCGGCAGTCTCCAGGAACCCAAAACTGAGACAGTTGTGTCAGCGTATGTGACATTACAAATATCAACGCAGAATCTGTCTCCCTCCGTGTCATACTGCTGTCACTGAAATCAGAAGAGCTTAAATAGCATTATAAATTATTATAAAAACAACTGGCATCGCGTGCATATATATTTTGGAGTTTGCTCCCACCACCTAAGATACACAGATTCCCTGCTTTTCTCCCAAGGTGAAGACAGGAGGGAACAGCAAGGAAGACAACTTTCATAGGGTTTAGTTTAAAATCTTCATTTAAAAAGTTTTTAAAACTAACTAGTTAAAAGCATTAAAGCATTAAAAATATTACTTTTTAGTATATTCCGTCACAGAGAAAAAAAGTTACCAAGAAAGTTGAAGTCATTTTTGTGCATCAGATGTTGATAAATACTTTCAAGCTTACTGACAGTCACAGAGTACATGGATCATATTCTTTTTATGCAACCTGCACAAATCTGCATGAACAAAAAATTAAGTCTACCTCAAGTTTACAGTGTCTTCAAATACAAAAAACATCAACAGCTATCTTCTGTCCCTTGACTGAAGTATAAATTTCAGATTATGGTGTGAAGTTGTATCTACCCTGCTTGAAAAGCAAAAATTTAAAACACAACAACAAGCTGCTGGACTAAATCATGTTTTTAATGAAAGTTTTAGCTATATGCTAGAAAACAACTAGGAAAATCAAATTAAAATCAATTAGTCACTAGCACACACCTACAAGGCAGACATTGCCAAAGTCATTTAATAGATAGAATAAATTTACATAAATATAATCTATTTCCTTCTCTTGCTTTCCTCAGCAGCCTAGACTGTTTCTTAATAAATTTCATCAAACCTGAGCCCAATGGATCAGCAGTTCTTTGTAGATTTGTGTGAATCTCAACCTGAATGTCTCCTCCACAAGGAATTTCCTTCTCTAATGATTAGTAAAAGACCAGTTCAATTTAGACACTTATGCTATGGGAACGTACCCCTCTGTTACCCTCCCCAGACTGCATTTCTTATTTCTATGAGTTCTTCTCCACTTCCCTGAACTTCTCAGGCTTTGTAGTTTCAGTGCTTAGGGTTATTATAACCAAACAAATATACAAAAATCTCACTCCTCCCAGAACTTCAAGATGCTCCTATGAGGAGCAGCTGAGGGAACTGGGGATGTTTAGCCTGGAGAAAAGGAGGCTGAGGGGAGACCTTATTGCTCTCTGCAACTCCCTGAAAGGAGGTTGTAGAGAGATGGGGGTCAGACTCTTCTCCCTAGTAACAGACGACAAAACAAGAGGAAATGGCCTCAAGGTGCGCCAGGGGAGGTTCAGATTGGACATTCAGAAACATTTCTTCACCGAAAGGGTTGTCGGGCATTGGAACAGGCTGCCCAGGGAGGTGGTGGAGTCCCCATCCCTGGAGGTATTCAAAAGACGTTTAGATGAGGCCCTAAGGGATATGATTTAGTGGGGGACTTGGTAATGCTGGGTTAATGGTTGGACCCGATGATCTTGGAGGTCTCTTCCAACCAGAACAATTCTATGATTCTATGATTCTATGCAGCAGACTGCTTTCCCTCACCTCTAATGTAAGATGACATGAACAACAAACACCAGTATTTCCTAGGTCTCATTTATTGCCCTTCTGGGAGATCTTTTACACGGCTCTGACAACATGGGAATAAATGCCCACACAGCAGAGTATTCAATGGCATAGCAATTGGATAATTTCACTTAAATGGTTTTGAACTAAAGCTTATTTTCACTACTTTGACATTTTTAAGACCTATGAGGTCAAAGTATTCCTATTATGGAATTATTATAGGACACATATATACACACACTTACTTACACAGTTAAGAGCTTTATGCACAAAATATTTACTCCTTTTCAAAAATTTTGTGAAATTAAAAAAAAACCCAAAACATTAAAAACCTATCTTCTTTCTCTTAGTTATTTTTTTAGAACTCAACTTTGCAAATCAAAACTGTTGACCATCAGAATTTTGTACAGCTATCCAAACATAATTTAAAGTAACAAGCATCTTAAAGCTATATATTCTTTGCATTCACATTCATTCCCAAGTATTTTGCAAATGATACAGTACATTTGTTTCATACCTATCAATGGAAAGCAAGTCTCTCCAGGATGAATTGCAACAACTGTCTATAGTAGCATATGATAGTATAGAGCAATATAGGGCAGGAAACGAGGAGCACACCAGAGGCAGCTGTAACTGCAGGAGACATTTTTAGGTTGACGGTGTAATTATCCAAGCTGGAATTTTGCCAGAAAATCAACTAGCAATACTCTGGCAAAACACAGCCTCAGTTCATTAATCCAGCCCTTTAAGTCTCTGAGCTAAACATATCATTTCACATTGAGGCAAGGCTGGGCTAGTTTATGCGGCTCGTGTCTGCTAATAATGGTGTTTGGTGTCTCCTGCTCTCCTAATTACGGACTCATGTTGTACAGACCCAAAAAAGCTGCTCCACTTTTCTGACAGACTTTTTTGTCGCCTGTAGTGCTGATAAAAGATGAATGCCTGTATCGTTCTGCGTAACACTGTTTAAGATCTTTTTTACTCTCTGCTTCCTGCATCCTTTTCTTTTTTCTTAAATACAGATTAAAAAAAAAAAAAATTAATAAAAGGCTTATTATCAATTAAAAAGTCAGAAATTCAGTCAAGAAGAAACCCAAAACTCTCCACAGCAAATCCTCTCAGATGCCTCTAGCTTTACAAAGCAAAGATCTACAAAGAAACCACTGTTAACTAATACAAAGCTCTAATGATAAAGAAAGATAATAAGCAGCTCTGATACTATGCTAATGAATGTTGTATATTTGCCTGGATCAGAGAGCATGCAACAGTTTAGGTTGATGGCTCCAACTCAGTAGAAGGCTCCTTGGGAGAAGCTCGCAAAACTGAGTGAGCATCGCAGCCCCAAAGGGCGAGAGCTATAAATTCAGAAGGAACAAGGGCACTCGCGTCAGCGCTGAAGACGCTGTACTAGAATTTGACATGATGCAAAATAAGTAATGCAAGCAACGGGAAGCCAAAGTAGTTGACAAATGAAACGGCATGCCAGAACAACGAGGCATCAGCTTCAAAATTCTAAGAAAAAAAAATGTCCAAGAACAACAACAACAAGATCACCTCCCCCCCAAAAAACCCACGAAACCCCACTAGAATACTGGCCTAACACTCTACATAGAATATACAGCAAATACTCGACTTATTATGATGCATTGGCAATTGGGTTTTGGAAAAAAAAAAAAAACAAATTGGTTTTGGAAAAACAAACCCAAACACACACACACAGGAACAGGAAAACAGTAAACCCAAATATACAAATAGTGGATAGGAGGAAGAAATTAGCCTCAGGATGGAAGAGGCTGGAATATTCACAAATCAGTGTCAATGTATACATGATTTTTAACCCTGCCCGCTCATATGATCACGAGTCCAATTTTTAAGAACTGAAAAAAACATCATATGAGTACTAGGGGCCTAACTCACTGAAAATCAGTGTTTTATACCTAAGTCCTTTAGACTCCTTTCGAAATCTCAGCTGGAATTCTGCCAGTCTCATTCTAAAACCCAGGACTGATGATACTGGCAGATGGTATCCTTAGATTATAGGATTTACAATGGAAAAAACCTGAAAGGTACTTAATTCTGCTGCAATAAAGATAATTACAATCAAATTCAGTAAAAGGGAAAAGCTTTCTTATGGGCATATATTGAAAACGTATTTTTTTCTCCTACCACACATAAAAATTTGAAAGCATCTGACATACCTCTTACCTTTGGAAGGAAAATTGTCAGATGATATCCATGATATCATGGTTATCCATGATATTTGTAAAATTTCAAAGCCTTATTTGAAAGCGGTTTTCTTATAATACCAATTTCAACTTCAAATATTAAATTGTGTAAAACCAGGATTATTTCTGCCAGTAAAGAAAATACTGTTATCCCACGCCTGAGTCCCAGGCCCAGCTAGGCAATTTTTTGTAACATTGCGTATCTTGAAACTGGCAGTTTAACCAATGTAGTATGTCAACTAATGTTAACATTTATCTTATTGTCACCAACACCCAGGAAAAAAAATGTTTTAATATTGCTACTATCTATATATTTTCAGACTTTGATAATTCTTGTATATATTTCAATATATACTTGAAACCACAAGTAATTCTATATTGCTGTACTATCTGGTTGATAATTGTTAGATTGTTCAGCAATGTATGCACCATAATCCTAATTCTATATTTGCATCCACAGGCTTTAAACCACTGCTCAAAAATTTAGCAAAGTGAAAAATCATGTCATTTTGTGACACAGCAGAATAAAAAGCAAGCTGAAAATTAAACAATGAGCTTTGGCACCGGGCAGCATGGCTGGTAAGTAATATTTCAGTTCACTATTTGGTGACAGAAGAGCTAAAAGGAAAAAAAAAAACACACAAATTTTTTTTTACCAAAGTTAGAACATTCTTTATACTCATTGCCATTCACAAAGGTATAGCTATTTTAGTACTTATATGCCATATTAAAGATATACTGTAATATAGGACATAGTTTTAATTACATTATCAGAGCAGTTGATACATTTGTTTTGGAAGAAATCTTGAAAAGCATCAAATAAAAGAGTTACCCAGTTAAGCATTGCGTTCCACATACCTTGTTTGCGTACATCCTCTACAGCAGCAACCAGCTCCTCCTTCAGATCCTGGCTCTCCTTAGCAATTTGGTCTCCTTTTTCTAAGAAGTTCTGAGTGGCCTGCTCTACTGAAGCAGCCAACACGTGAGCCTTCTTAGAGCGCCCTTTCTTCTTGCCAGATGGTCCTTTATTGCTTGTGTTAACAAGCGTTGTTACCTTTGGGGAAGAAAAACAAGTTTTTGTCAGTTTAAACGATTCTTCAACTATTAAGAGCACAATCGATGGCCACCTAATTCAATGCCCGTACTGTTTTCTTTACCCTTGAAATAATGTAATGTATTGAATAAATAAAATTTAAAGTTTAAAATCCAAAGCATGGCAGCACATACCTCAAAAAAGGTTCTTCCTTTTCACCTCTGTTTAGTCTGGGCTAAGCAAATCCCAGTCAAGTAGTGAAGGCGAAAAGGATAAGAAACAGGTACGGCAGGGCATTGGTGTAAAGCATCATATTTGTCACTTTTTCAGTTTAAAAAAAATGAATAAGCCAATAAATTGAAAACCTAACACATATGGGTCAGAAACCATTCAAAAAGCAATCATCCCTTGAGATAGGTACTGTGAGTTACATTCAAGTGGTGACAAAAACACTGCGGCTGTTTTCCAGATGTTAAGGAACAAATAGCTCCTGCTGCAAAGATTATACACGTTAAAACTATCCCGTTTAGTATTGCTCCAGTATATTTATAATAAATTGGCATAAGACAAGAGCAGATAGTGAAATGATCCCGCTTTCTCCCCAGTATTTAAAAAGAAAGAAAATCTGCTTCCATGTTTGTAGAATCTCCTAAAGGACTTCCTTATTGAGCTGTCGATAAACTGATTAGAGACCTTAACCACAAAGCTCAACAATACAGCACCGTGTACAGCACAGCTTTTTGCTGGACCCAAAAAATCTTGTATCATTCCAGCAGTAAAAGGCTGCCTTTCTGTAACACAGGGATACCGACTCGGATATCATCAAGTGTTAAACGCATGACAAAATAGCCGTGGATCCATGATGCTCAGGACTGCAATTCACCCTAACCAGGATCCAAACCAGGGCAGTGGAAGTGACGTGTTGGTGAAGAAAATTATTACTGTAAGAAAACAAAAACCTTTGCAATAAAGACAGGGCACTACAAAGCAAAAGATTTCAAAAAGAAGTATAAAAATTCACTGTCATCCCATCCCTATTACAAGAAGCGTGACGAGGTGTTTGGTACAGTTGTGACCAAGGAGCCTTGTGTCGTGCTGTTCGTGCTACCGGTTTTTGCTCTTTGAGCTAGGGGTTTTTTTTTCAAATCACATTTAAAAACTACAGATTATGGAAGGGAAAAAAAAAAAAAGAAAAAAAACTATATTATCAGAGCTTGACAACACCATATGCATATGCATGGATGTATTGGGTAGAAAAAAAGTATTCCAGAGCCTTTTTTCAGGAAGGAGTCTGCCTGGCTACAGGAAGGTAATATTCTTCCATCATCTGTTTTTTTCCACTATTTATATTTAGAAATAATATCTTCCACTATTTATATTTAGAAATAATATTTTCTTTATTAGTTTTCCCTTGAAATTATTCTTCATGAAATCTTCTGAAGATCCTTTTGTGGTTGATCATTGTCTATTTAAGAATTGTAGAATTCTATAAATAAACAAACTAGGCTACCTCTGTAACCTAACTCAGGTTTAGCAAATGGAATGGATTTGTGCAGCACATCATAAGGATGACTAAGAAAAGCTTTCACATACAGTAGGCAATAAAATTGTTTAAGCATATGCTGAAATTCACATAGGAGATCCAAAGATGAAAAGAATAATGTCGGAACTTGATCTTAATTACTTGGACTGAACAAACTAGAACTAGACTGCCAGACAGTATAGAGAAGAAAAAGATCTGAAGTACAGAAAAAGCAGTCAATAAATTAAGTCAAATCAGATTATTTCATTGACCTCTATTAGGGAGATGCAGGGGTCAATAGCTAAATGCAATGCTCGAAATAGCACAAGCACAGAGAAGTTGCAGCTGGCGGAAGAACTGCTGAAGTCCTGCGAAGACACAGAAATTAGTTGGGTTGCAGACTTCTTTTGGTACCCTAAAATTTTAGTTTCCCATTAAAAATCATCAAAATGACTGTTACTGGATTGTAAGCCTGCAAGTCTTCTCCTTCTGTGCACGGTTCAACTATCAGGTGGGGTTCTTTTCACCTAATTTTACCTATAAAAAAGTTACACATCTACTGTCAGATCATCTAGAAGCACCGAACTAATGCAGTCAATGAATGGGACGAGGGACCACAGCTGTTGTAGAGCACAATACATTTGTGCCTAGAGATCAATGAGACATCATTGACAAGGAAGGGAACCTATAAAATCAGATTGAGAATAAGCAAATAGGTATTAGATTGCTAAATTAAGTGAAAAAAATCCTGAATAAATATTCTACCATGATAATCTCCAAAATGTTTCGGTGGTATATATAAATATGTATTTATAGATAGAGATACAGAGTGAGTGTATGTGTGTATGTGTGTGTGTTCTTTAATAAAATGTTTCTACATGTTGGATTTACTAGTACAACAACGGTCTCAGCGGAACCAACAAATCATTATACTTACAGCCCTCATAACACAACAATTATCTCCAGGCAATTTTAAATAAAACATATTTAGATAGAAAAGTAAATATCCTGATTTAAGTTACACCAACTGCGTTGAGTGACAAGAGAGGCCTTCCTCCTAAAACTGGTACGTATGAGGTCAGTCGTGCAAAAATCCATTTCTTGAATGGGTAAGCACGTAATACACAAAGGAAAAATAGTAATTGCTTGAACGTACATTGATTTTAATTATGTGAGCTTTGTTTAATGGGAGCTGGCTGGTCATCAGTTATCACAGTTTGGATTTTTTTCAAGAAAGCCTAAGGACAAACACAAAATTCAGATTTTCTTACATGGTCAGAGTGAACTGCAGGTGTCTAACCCAGACTAGGAGAGTGGTCGGCTGAATTCCCAAGAAGGGACGAGTCAGGAGATGGGCACCTTATGCAGCAAGCTCTGAGGTGGCTGCAAGGGCACATCATAGGCGCCATGAAATCAAGAAATGAGAAATAAATATTGGTCTATTTTGGCCCATATATTGGGAGCTTTTTCTCTCCATACCTGTAATAAAACCAAGGAGTTTTTGTAATAACTTAATAGTATACTTTTACAACAGAAATAGACAAAAAAATATATCTATATCCATTTAAAAAAGATAAAGAAACCCTTTTTGGGGAGAGGAAGAAAGCCGAGAGTGGTTTGTTTGTAAAGAAAGTATGCTCACAGCAAATGTTTGTTCCAGCTTTAAATATGCTCTTCCTAGCACATTGCTGTGTACAGAAATGCAAACAATTCTAAAACACCATAAAACAAAAAAAAAAAGTTTATCAGAAGTTCCCAAAATATACGGAAATAATTATAAATTAAAGTATTTCATAACTTTTTCTTTAACACTTTTTTAACATAGGACAATTGCTTTGTCCTATGCTGAGTAATATGCAGAAATACAGAAAAACCACTTAAAGCTGCACATACGTCTATCAATGCTCAACATCTTCTCAGGAAAGAATCTCTGTGTCAGACTCTGTGTAGAGTAGACATACACGCGCAGGTCCTAGAGATGAAGAGGAACCAGCACTGGCATAAAACCTTTGTTAATGCACTGAGCTGCTACGCGTCCAGAAGTAGCACAACGCGTAGGAAATTCTGAATTGCCACAGAAGACGGAGACTTTTGCTACCACTTCTTCTACTAGACATGTAGAAAACAGCATCCCCAAAGTAAATCGTCTTTTTCAAAAGGAAATGCTGGTGTATTCTTCTTGATCCCAATTCCCACACAAATGTTTTGCTGCTGTTTTTCTTATTTTGTTTTGTTTCCAGCTGGTTTAACCTCAGTTGGCAACCAAGCACCACGCAGCCGCTCGCCCACTCACCTCCCCAGCGGGATGGGGGAGAGAATCAAAAAAAACCTCGTGGGTTGAGATAAAGACAGTTTAATAGGACAGCAAAGGAAGAGGAAATAAAAACAGTGATAAAAGAACAACACAACAAGTGATGCACAATGCAATTGCTCACCACCCGCTGACCAATGCCCAGCCCGTCCCCAAGCAGCGACCTCCCCCAGCCAACTCCCCCCAGTTTCTATACTGAGCATGACGCCCTATGGTATGGCACATCCCTCTGGCCAGGCTGGGGCAGCTGTCCTGGCCGTGCCCCGTCCCAGCTCCTCGTGCCCCTCCTCGCTGGCAGAGCAGGGGGAGCTGAAAAGTCCTTGACTCAGTCTAAGCTCTGCTCAGCAACAGCTAAAACATCAGTGTGTTATCAACGTTATGCTCATCCTAAATCCAAAACACAGCACTATACCAGGCTCTATGAAGAAAATTAACTCTATCCCAGCTGAAATCAGGACAAGGGGGTTGGAACTAGATGATCTTTAAGGTTCCTTCCAACTCAAACCACATTCTGTAAACTTTAATACGATGACCTAATAAAATAGCAAAGGAAAGTAGAAGTCTGGACCTTTCTGATGCAAAGGAGATCTCCCACTTCCCAAGGAAGCATTGCAAGCAATGAACTGTACACTAACTGGAATGGTGGGGTTTTCTTCTCTCTAAACAAAGCTGAACCATCACACAGCCACAGACAGAAGGTTCGTACGACCAAAAGGCAGCAAGCAAGGAGAGGAATCGTTCTCTAATCTGGGGTTGGGAAAGGGCAATTCTGGATTCCAGCCTTTGCACTAACAGGTTGGGTTCTGCATAACACACAGCCCTTACAGGAAGAAAACCACTCATAAAAACTGGAATCTTGCAGCTTTGCCCACCTTGTGTCAGCCTCTTTTAAATTACATTAAATTAGCAGTTTGAAATGCTAAGAAAGCAGTCTCTTCTAAAATTAGAAGTACCGTTCAGAAGAGTCAGCTGTATTGGGGGAAGGAAGAATTCTTATACCAGCAACTTAAAAAACCAGGGCATATTAGCTACTTTCCCTTTTTAAAAAAACCATACATCAACCTATAACTTAATATAAGTTGTATGATGAAAAAAAAAATCTTTTATCATATTAGCAATATGCTTGAGTTGTTCAGAAGACAAGACAAGAACATAGCTCAGTTTTCTGGCAGGGCTTTAAAGCTAACTGGTTTATTTTAAATATCTTATCCCACCTATGTTGGTACAAAGGAAAGAATGTCTCTATCAGCTTCTGTTACTAATTAATGCAGACCTCACCCAAAATTTTGTACAATTATCAAATATATCACTTGATAATTACCATAAGCTCATTCGGCAGCCCTATAATGATCCTGGCTTTGTGATCACACTAGGGAACCTTGCTCTCTCATTTTATTAAAGCAGCTTCACACAGTTCTAGCACAGATCTCTGTTGGAAAAACAGAACTTCACTAATTAATAGTTCAGTCCCATCCCGAATTAAGTCTTCGTTACACAGCTCCAGCAGCACAAAAGAAAAGTGAGGATGTCTTTGCTAAAAGCAGAAAATTCTATTAGCGGGGATTTCCCTATTGCAGAGGTCACGTGCAGGCAGGGATGCCAGAAGTGAAAGGGGATAGAGCTAGATCACATACTCAACGAATTAATCCCAACTCAGCAGCTACAGCTCATAGAAAAACATTCCTGGATCTGTGAATTAAACTCTCTTCCCTACAGATTTCTGAAATGTATGGGCCAAAAGTTGAAGAATTGTAATACTTCTCCCCCTCTCTTTCCTCGATATCTGCTTGAATTGCATTAGTTACTCAGGATTTTCCATAACCACATTACAAAATATGCTTATATTGACAATTTTTGAGGAAAATATTGATATGCATTTTTTTTTTTTTAATTTTACTACTAATCCTTGTAGTTTGTCACTGATTGCTCACCTAGGACTGATGCCTTGTTATTATTTTTTCAGTACAGACCGGGTGACGATAGGATTGAGAGCAGCCCTGCGGAGAAGGACTTGGGGATACTGGTAGATGAAAAATCAGATACGAGCCAGCAATGTGCTCTTGCAACCTAGAAAGCCAATCTTCTCCTGGGGTGCATCAAAGGTGCAGCCAGGAGGTTGAGGGAGGTGATTCTACTTTGCTCCTGTGAGATCCCCCCTGCAGTGCTGCATCCAGCTCTGGGGCCTCAGCACAAGAAGGACATGGACCTGTTAGAGCTGGGCCAGAGGAGGCCATGAAGATGATCAGAGGGCTGGAGCAGCTCTGCTATGGAGACAGGCTGAGAGAGTTGGGGTTGTTCAGCCTGGAGAAGAGAAGGCTCCAGGAGACCTTACTGCGGCCTTTCAGTACTTACAGGGGGTTTATGAGAAAAACAGAAAGAGACTTTTTACCAGGGCCTGTAGTGACAGGACAAGGGATAATAGTTTTAAACTAAAAGAGAGGAGATTTAAATTCGATACAGGGAGGAATTTTTTTTATGATGAGGGTGGTGAGACACTGGAACAGGTTGCCCAAAGAACTTGTGGATGCCCCATTATTGGATATATTCAACATCAGGTTGGATGGGGCTTTGAGCAACCTGATCCTAGTGGAAGATGCCTGGCAAGGGGACTGGACCAGATGATCTTTAAAGGTCGGTCCCTTCCAACCCAAACCATGCTATGATTCTGTGATTTTATGATTTTTAAATATCAATGACAGAGGCTGTTGGGGTTTTTCAGAGCATTTATCTATTTGCTTGTTTTTAACACACTGAAGCTGGTAAATCAAATACTTTGGTTTGGCTGCAACAAGTGAAATCAATGTAAAAGGGTTTCTCTGAAAGATCATTAATTATTTGCAAGAAATTTCACTATTCTTCCCTATGTCCCCTCTCTTTTCAAGTAAATATTACTTGTTCTTCCCAGTGGCATTTCTTGAATGTGAACAGCTACAAGTTATTCCTCTCTTCTCATACACTCATATATCACCAAGCTGCTGGAAACACTCAATGACCTGAAAAAAGACAGCCCTGACATTTTAGTGTAACGGCCCTTTTGCTTCTAGATATAACGCTACCCTTCCACTCGAATGCACTATCTTCTTGCCTCACTGGTTATACTAACGGTATCCCCTTCAGCGTTCTTTTTCAAAACCCTCCCGTTTGTGAAAGAAGTTGGTTTCATCAAAGAAAAAAATCACTACAGCTGTCTGGAAGACAAGAATTTCTTTTTCCAAACTGTCTCAGGGTTTGGTTTTCTGGTTTTGTTTCCTTTGGCAGCAGGATGAAACAGAGATCTTTCAAAATACTTTGTGAGAGAAACAGATGGTGTTATGGGTTAAAGCACTGGCATGGCTGTAGGAAGATCAGATTCAATTCCTTGCTCAAAATGACACAGAGAACAGACCTGAACACTGTGTTCGTGACCTTCTTCACTTTGACCATCCAGAACCAGAGCAAAACCACATGGGACTTTGCTTTATATAGTCTGACTCTGTACATCATGTACTTTATGATACGGCTCTCAGCAGAAGCTCATTAGCTAATCCTAATCCAGCTACAAGATGTTATCGAGCAAAATACAGTCTAAAATACTGTCAACAAACGACTTCTCTGTTCACATACAAAACAGAGAAGCAGCTACTTGTTGGGCTTTTTCATATTTGTGCTTCTTCTCTAGTACTACATAAAAAAAAAGTGTCTTCTTTCTTATTACACTAATATAATTGTGAACAAAGGTGTTCCGCTGAGCATGATTCAGTCTTTAATATAACTCCTTTTTTTGATAACAATCGTTCTTCAATTTTCTCTATCAACTTATTTGCCACTGTCCTCAGCCCATAAATCATAACAGTTAGTTTTCTCCTAACAGCTTACATAATTAACTCTTGTCATTATCACTGCACAATTAGCACCAGCTGTCTACTTAATTCATAAAACTGAAATTCTTTTCCTATTATATATAGATATTTGAATTTTCATTGACAGATATATCTTTCACTATCCACACCAAATTCCAGTGTTTTAACTCAGTCTTTTCGTACTCATTCCAGTTCCCTTCAGTGTTTGCAAACACCTGCTGGTTAGAAAAACCAATAAATAAGCAGACTATTCTCTCTAGTGTATAAATTATTAGCTGAGATGTTAAAAAATGCCAGTGACACACCTACCTTTTGGATGCAAAGTACATAGATAACTCAAGCAATGCTGATTAGAGCCAGTATATTTTCATGCAATCTAGCTTGAGGACAGCTAGTTGCTCTGATTCACCTTTCCACTGCCAAATACAAATTCCTGAACAAATTTGCATATTTCTGGTCTGTCTACATGAGGTACCTTTAGGATGCAATTTAGAGATAGCAACATCGTTACTGTTAATTTATATTCTTCTTATCAGTGTTCACGCCATGGGAAGAGGCTTATATCCTAGCCAACGTGAATGAATATTATATAAGGCACTTGTAAAGTTCTTCAGCAAGTATTTTAAAGTTCTTCAGCAAGTATTTATTCTCTGTGGAATTTCCTACTACTTGTTCTGTTAACAAAAAGAAGAAAAAAAACAGTAAAAAAAATCCATCGAGCTTATTTTCCTCCTACAAGTCTTCCTGAAAAATTATCTTTTATACAACAGACATACAAACTTGCAATATGTTTTCACTGACTCTCCCACAATTAAAACAAGAATTGATATAAGTTAAGCTAATACAATGTCTCCCCTTACATATTTTGCCTTTAATTTGTAATAAACTAGGAGCAAAAATTTTTAAATTCTCCTTTTGTGACAAAGTTCGGCTGTTAATTGGCACTAAACTGCTGTGGTGCTATTTGGAAGGCTAATATGAATTCCAGCTTCTTTTCTTATAACTCTATCATATAAGGAGTTACCCAACAGACAGGAAAAAGAGATTATGTTAATGTTCCACTCGTGAAAGTTAGCAGGTTTATATTCCTCAAGTTTCCTGGGGATCCACTTGCTCATGTACATGTCTTGAGTGCCACACGCCATTCAACTTGCCTTGACTGTGACCCCAGGAAAAGCCCTAAAGATACCGAAACAGTTATTCGATTGCTACAGCTCATTCAACCTCCGTGCAAAGCCTGACAACAGGAACGCCAATTAGTGCCATTTATGGCAGTGCCGCACTGTGGTGTGGACACTTGTCACCTGGTAACAGCCCTGGGACCAAGACCATCTCCTGGAACCGGCAGTATGAACACCAACAGTAATTACAAGATACCCTCTCTGTCTCTGTGCTGCTAGGATTGCAAAACCTCTCTCAAGAACTGAACAATCCCCTTCCTGAATACAGGTTTCTAGTATCTTGTTAGGAATTTTGATAATTCCAGCTTTTGCCAAGCTAGAAAAGCTTAAGCAAGTGTTTAATTGGACCAGTTACCCAATGGGTTACTATCCCTTTTGAGAAAACAGTCTTCAACAAAACTATTGCCTTAATCTGACTCCTAAAAAATCTGCTCAATGCCTTTAACACAAGTAAAATATAAAAGTCAAATTTGAAGATGTTCCTCTCTATTTCTAATTCACTGTGGTTCTGCTAATTGTGCGAAAGGGCTTGCTCCCAGTCAAGTGCAACTGCCAAACACAGCACGAAATACAGATTCCCGTGGTTTCAGTTTTTTAGGTTACACCAAGGAAGTTAGGCTGTACCATTTCAAAAATCTAAGTGTTAAACATGCATTTTCTGTCATCTGTTTCTTCGTTATGGATAAGAACAGCTGATGACTATACTAGGATGGATAGATGAACAAGAATTCTTCCCCACATAATGGCATCATTTTAGCAGGATGACTACCTTGCGAAGCTTAGAGACCAGGCTATGAACTGGTGGGTACAGCATTGCCTTGAGGGGGTAAGAAATGTGGGTTTGAAGTACACCTCAAGCTCGGGAGAGAAGTGAACCAAGTCGTCCTCCTTCATAGGTGAATACTTTACCATCTAGAATACTATATAAGGCGGCGGACTGCAACACTAGTGTGGTTGGATTTGAAAAGAGAAGAATAAACCATTTTTCCACCCTGAAGGAGGACTTAGTCTAACTCCAAGCAAACTTGCTGTCTGTTAATCACCATATGACATAAGCTCCCCTCTGTGGGCTCAGAGTTGAGCGTATAAGTTCCAGAAAAGGACAGAATTTCAAAAAGTCCACTTTCTTTAACATCTCTCCCACTTGCCATCTTATAAATCTCACTCCTAAGCATCTCTCTTCTCCATGTGTTGAACAGGGAGCCTAATCATATAACTGCAGTTTATGAATTATTCTCCAGCAGCTGGGTGTCTCAAAGGACTTGGCATCTCCAGACCTTTGAGCCTTCCAAAGCTCTAAATCAAAGATGCTTATGGGTTTCATATAGCACAGATTGAATTTTAATTGAAGCAACATTTCGAGATACCAGTCCTTCAAGCTTGTGATCCTATGACCATCTTCCTTCTGTTTACCGTTGTCCTAGTGAGACAATATCACGTATCCATATGGGAACTTAAAAATGTTGAAACAAGTAAAGGCAAGTTAGTTACCTCCAAATGATCATCTCTCTGCAACTAACCAGTGGTTAACAGGCTACAATTCAAAAATCGTTCCCTTAAACAGTAAAACATGAGGTTTATCTTACCTCAGCTAAAAATAATCAGAAAGCTAAAGTCTACCTGCTAATCAGTAAATGCACATTAAGCGGTAGTGACCTCAAAGCAGACAGAAATGTTAACTTTCAGTGCCGGGTCCAATGGTCTTGGCAACAACTGAGCAGTAATTGAGGATGAAGTATTTTTTTGTATTCAATTACTTTAATTTATTTAACTTCTCACAGTTAATAAGTTATTACTAGTGCAACCCCCCTGCCAACATCTGTTGTTTTCCTTGTTAATTAGAACAGTAAATGTCAGTGATGCCATAAGTGCATTTTCCTGGTTTTCTCCAATTTTACCAATTTTTAATTTGGAGTAAAACTTTGTTACACTACTTTCATAAGTACAAGAAAAGTCATTATCATGTGCAATTTGCTGCAAGGATCTGAAGCCCTCAAGAAAAGCTAGCAGCAATCTACCTGAATTATGAGAAATTAAAAAAAAAAAAAACAAACAAAAAACCAAAAACAAAACAAACCAAAACAAATCATTAACTCTAATTCCTTCCAAAACTGAACACAGAACTAAGAGTCAAGCTTACAAATGCATAACATGCATGATGTGAGATATGCAGAGCAGCTAGCTATGTATTCTTATCACAAAATTAAGTCTTGTGGTATTGAAGTGGTATCAAAAGTAAAAGACTAATGGTATTTTATATTATGCAGGAGAAAAATCAACAAACCAACTTCCATTTCAGTACGTAGAGTTATCAGTATTAACCAAGCAGAAATGATGCCATTTCGTCCTAAATATTGGTAAGTGGATCCTCAAGATCTCAATAAACAAGACAAGCAAGACGCACACATCTGTTGAATCAGAACCAAAAGCTAGCACACCTGTACTCATCGCTAAGCACCAAATCATTTGAGAGCTGTACAACAAAAAAACCCTAAAAATCTACTTAGCATCCAAGTATCTCCCGTTTAGCTAATAGTCTTCATTTCTCCCAGCTCTTTAGTGGAATAGACAATAAATACAAAGGGTGTCTGACGCATTCAAGGAAGATATTTCCTTTAACCACACGAGGGCACACCACACTAGAGTAACGGTAGAACACGCTACTCGTGAAATCCCTGGGTTTATTGTACTTTGTGCCGTATTACCGGATCTGTACGAGACTTGTCGCTATAAACACCACATACTTTACAAAGTGAAATTCTTAGTTGATATTTAATGTACTAATTTCTTGACACTTCTTTTTGGTTTAAAAATCTGTTAACAATCTTAAAGGCGGCGTTATTTAAGATTTAGTTCTCAAAGGAACTCAACCACAAAGCCCGCAACAGTTGTATTGGCTAGGAGGAAGAAAAAAGAAAAAGAAAAAAGAGAGATGGTAATTTCCTTAGTAAGGTTCTACAGCTTTTTCTAACTAATTCTGGGGTTATTCATGTTGAGGGGGGAAAAAAAGGTTTTATTTCCTACCTTAATAGATACTGCATCTAGAATAGAAGCTTTAATATTATCTTTGGGTTTTTCCAATGTCTAAGACATTGTATGAGAGGAAATAGCACAAGAGGATTTAAATAATCCTTCACTGAACACTAAACTAAGACAGCAGGTAACTACAGAGGCAGGTAGGACTACGTTTAAGTTTATCATGGGCAGGCCGATCTCCTCAGGCTTCGCTGGGCAAAGCAGAGAAGCTGGCACTCCGGGAGTGCCCTCCATCAGCCCTTGACGGAGCCTCGACGACCGGCTGCCCTAAGGTAACGTTGTTGTTTGTGACCTCTCCTAAACAGCATTTAAAACAATCTTATACATCACTAAAAACCTAAGGAAAAAGCTTCCCAGGAGTTTCGGTTTCAGTTAATGTAAAGTACTGGAAGTGAAGGAATTAAAATACTTGAGACATATGCAGCGAGTTAGTACTCTAGTTTCTCGGTACCAAGTAATATGTCTTTTTTAATAAAAACCTTGCCCATAAAGAACAGCAGAAAACAGAAGCAAACAATCTTCCACTCTATTTATACAACAGATTAAATCAAAATCCCCCCAAATGGATACTATTTACTTTTCTGGGAGTTCTATTTCCAATAGTATGAAGAATAATGAAATTAACTTATTCTTCGAGTCTTTTTTTTTGTTTGTTTAAATAACAAACAACTGGGTAAAATGAAGAAACTTATTTAAAATGACTACCAAGAAAATGAAGAAAATATTTTTTTCCAAGAATACTGTACAAATTTCTTTAAGGCAAAATGTGGACAGGTTAAAGCCAATATTATTACCATGTTATTTCAAACCTTATCCAAACCAAATTCAGTTAAATGAAATCATAACTCTACAAAATAGTATGATCTGAGACAGACCAGATGAGACCAGACTATTATACTTTTTATTTTCCTTTTCCACCACTTTTTTACCTATAATCAACCAATAAGCACACACTCAGGTATCCAGTTTGGAGAAAGAACAACTTGAATTACAGAGTTTGAACAAAATAACGTTTCTGATCATGAATTTTCAGACACTGGCACATTTCACCTTCAGCCACCCACTCCATGGTGATGACAACCTCCAGAATAGGTGCAAGCACACGGGCAGAAGGAAATAACTGTTTCAGTCTTTCCGTTTTAGTTTGCCAATTGTTTCGGTTCTGAAATAGTTTGAAACGCAGTCCTGAAAGAATCACAGAACAGCATCAATAGCCACACCTCCACCTTTCAATTGCAGTCATGCTTACATTCTGAACAGCGAAGAAAACACTGCAGAGATTGTAAATACAGAGCACCTATAAATTCTCACTCAAAAAGACAGACGAGAGTATTCCCTGAGTGGTGCTTTTTTAGGCTGCTTATTTTGCACATTTCACATGCTGCATAAAATCTCCTTCGCCAACTTAAAATTCAAAAATCATGTTGTTAGCTATATCATCATAAGTTAATTTTGGCTGGAAGGGACCTCTGGAGGTCTTTAGCCCAGCCCCTCATCAAAGCAGGGCCAATGTCGAGGTAAGATAAGGACTCAGTACAGCAATGCCTTGTTTCCTCGTGAGCCCTAAGTAGGACTCAGTACTGCAGATGTGGTCTTACACCTACTGATTAGAGGGGAGCAACCTCTTACCTTGACCTTATGCTTATGCTAAACCCACCAAAACAGCTCAGTATGAGTTTGGCCTTCTTTCCCACAACGCTGCTCTCCAGTCTCATGTTCCATTTGTTGTCCACTACGACTCTCGTGTCCTTTTCTGCAGAGCAGTGCCCAGACAGCCAGTCTCCAGCCCGTATCATGACATCAGATTACTCCATCCCACCGCAGGACTTTGCATTGGGTTTTGTTGAGCTTCATTAGGTTTCTGCCAGCCCATTTCCTCAGCCTGTTGAGATACTCCTCATGGCAGACTCAGCTTTGGAGCATATCGACCTTCCTCCCAAACTGGTGTTGTCTGGAAATTTATTGAGGATGCATTGCACCCCATTGCCCAAACCAATGACAAGACATTAAACAATATCAGCTTGACACCAAGCCCTGTAGAACGTCCCTGGCAATCGCTGGCCATCAATCTTTGACCACTACTCTTGAAGTCCAGAAGTCCGGCCAGTTTTTGACCTACTTTGTAGTCCACCTATCTCCTATACACTGTACAGAGGCTGAGAAGGCAAAGCCCATATTTCATCTACAGCCAAGATCCATTCCCTTGACAGAGCACTCAGTTTCTCTCTGTGGTGTATCTTTTGCACAGCAATAGAGGAAAGAAAGCTATCCTAAAAAACAGAAGAATACAAACTCGTTATTACAAACAAATTGTGTGAGAGACTTGAAGGAGTTTGTCAGAAGGTTGCTTTGTTTCTTTTTGGGTTTTTTAATATCAACTGACTGAGCTTTCAACTTACTACTGTTCTACTAAAATGAGATTCAATGCTGTCTTTTGATGGTCATATATATGGTGTAGCTGCCACTAGAGAACAACCACCTCATCCATTTGGACTGGGGGAGGGGGTGTGGGGTGTGTACATTACGCTTCCGCAGAGCATATTCCATGCATTAAAAGGGTACCGTGCTATGCTGGCACACGAAGATATTTAACTTTATTTTAGAATTTCATCACTGGGAACCTGCCACGGCAGTACAGCTTGCTAATTCAAATAGCCTATTCAGAGACAGAATTCTAGACATGGCAAAAGAGAACCTTTCCAGAAACCACCTTTGGTCAAACTAGAAGCAACTTCTGGCTTTCTCCCAGGATTGGCCAGGAACAGAAGCCATCTCTGTTGATGATCTTGATTTTTCGTCAGAAGAACAGAGAGCAGCAATATCATCCCACACAGAACTAACAGCCACTTCTGTCCCACACACTCCACAGATAGATCTAGTTGAGTAGACACCAACAATTTTTTCATTGTTTGTTTCAACAAAACCATGAGTAATACATCTAATTATCCCGCTGCATATGGTACCTAAACCTTTCTAATCACCACAGTACTAGGCATTTCTCTGCCCACCTGATAACTGAATTTAGGTTTGTGGTTTTCCCCCTGTGGTAAAGAGATCAGATTATTTTCCCCTCCTGCTGCAAATGAAATAGTCCTTCCTAACCCACTGTCTCCTACCGTTACCACTATCAGCATCAATATTCTGAATATTAACGCAGTAACAATAACTTTGGATTAAACGTAACCATATGGAGAAGGAAAGAACAAAATTACGAATTTGAGGGAAAATAACTGCAACTGGCAGTGACAGCCAATAAAAGTCTTCGAGATGGAAAAGAAAAGAATCTGATATATATATTCCCAGCAGTAAGTGGCAATTGGCAGAACAGAACAGCAGGTGCCAAAGAGAACGTGTTATGTCTGAAACACAGAAAGTGACATTAAGTTGGTTTTCAACTTATTCCGGCACAAGCAACAAAGGCACACAAAATAAGCTCGCTTTAAGGAACGAATGTATTAATTAACATTAAAGTATATGCACTTCAGGCTGTATTTTTAACAATAAGCTATTTAACAAGGATGTCATCCCTAACAATATATAATTCCATATTACGTTTTTACACCAATTATCTCAGTAGGCTATTACTGCTAAAAATTAAAAAAAAAAAAAGTAGATTTTTTTCCCCAGCCAGCTTCCTAACAAGCACCTCTCAACTATATTTTCTTTAATTATGAAAAGCCTTTGCAAAATACCAAAATCCTCCAACATAACTGTTGCAGAAGAGAACGCAACTGTTCTGTAACAGAACTTTCTTCTGCCGCTAACTACTGCTCAAGAAAAGAATGGTAGTTCTTCACAAACACTACTAGACATGTGAAAAACCACCCAACATCGTCCTCGAGGACACCGTTTCATTTCTTCATCTTCAGAGCAATGCATAGGAGTCAGTTGAAATTTGTAAATCTCTAACTAGAAAAAAGAAAGGACTGACTCACAAAATACGACACGGAAAGTTTCAGGCAGGTAGCACAGGGAATGTGTAACAGCTTGTAAAAATATTCTGTAGTATAACCTAGGAGACTCTAGAGATGGGGAACGGATTATTTTTAGATATTAAGATGAGTATCTATGAGTGGAAACGTTTGTTAAGCACCACAGTGAAAGCAGAGCAAAGGATTAAAAGAACAATCATTTAGTCAAACTAAACGTAAAAATTCTTCACTCTGCCACTTGAAAGATTGCGCATCAGGCTAAGTACTACTCTGACTGCCGTTCCAAGGAGCGTATTTGTACTTGAGTTGGGTATTGTTTGTGTACTTTTATCTTAGATACAATGAAATATAATGAATTTTTTTTAATTAACCATGTTAATTGATTAAAGTTACATTTAAATATGGATGCATCTCCTGCACTGTTTCTAGATAACTTCTGATTTTTGCTATTTGCTGTAAACTATATGAACATCATTATCAAGGAAGGAACAAAAAACCTAATTTTCTTTCTATCTTTTTATGAAGCACATGGTTCTAAGTTGCTGCAGAAAACATCCCCTTATAAATGTAAAGGGAATTACATTTATATAGTGTAATATATAGATTAACCTAGGTACATTCTGGAAGGAGCTGACAAAAGGCGATTTTGCTGTTGAATCACTATACAACATAATTCTACATCACTGAACATCCATTTCACTAAGATTTATCTATCAATGCAAATTCTATAAATTTTTATTTATAGGAATTATCCACAAGGATGACAGAATGACGTTCAGCCTGTGACTGAAACTGAAATATTTCTTTATTGCTCATGTATGAAGTTTTGGAGGTGTCACCAGAGGTTCTTGTAAAAGAAGGAATAAAAGCGATATAAAAGCCTAGTGTAAGGCAACCCTGTTTATTTTGGATTGTTACAAAACTGTATTTGAGGCCAGATCTGTACTAGAAAGATTCGCTGCCAGAACTATTGCTGATTGCTGGATCTCCCCTCCCACGAGCACGGCTGCTTTGCGCCCTGCGGCCTCAACAGGGATTTTTTTTCGGCAACGGCACTGACCCATCACAAACAAGAGTCTATGACTTACAGCTGCTGATCCTGCTACACCAGCGGGCCATAATCATACTGGATTTTCACTTTTTTGGTTGAGTTGAACTAGGGCAACGCCCACTATGGCCAATTACTGTGAATTTAAAACCAAGTATATTTTGCCTTATACTTTTGCCTGACTACAAATGGCTTAACATACATAATAGCATAATGTTAGTCAGCAGAAGTAAGAGCCCTTATGCAAAGATTAATTGTATTACTTCAGTGTCTAGATACTGCTTAGGATTTAACTATCAAAAAGTATGATCTTGCACTTTTTCCATTCAATATGTAAATCTTGGACTTCTTCAAGGCAATTTTCTTTGGTCAACTTGACATTTAAAATGTAATAATGGTAGGAGGAGCAAAACTTTCTTACACATAGTACAGGTCAACACATTCAGACTATTTTTATCCATTATAACACTACATTTAAATGTTCAAGCAGAATTCTACTGCAAGCTGGTTTTGCTCTTTTATTCCAATTTTTTACTCTGTCTTACTACTTTTGGCCTCAAGTTCTCCAATAAAAAACCCTGCAAACATTCTCTGTACATTTTCATGATAGAGCATTAACTGGAAGGCGTTTCCTGAGTACTAGCATTAAGGATTGAAGATTAAATGTCAGCCTTACAAATTATACTTATTTGGTACTGTTTATTGGTACCAAATAAGGTCTGAAGGTCTTTGTGAAGTGAACTAGTTTTCCATTAAATTTTAGGCCAAATAAGTGTGATTCACTGTGTTGACAAACTGTCAGAACGGTGGAAAGAGGTTTTAGAAGTAGATGTGGGAGTACGACGTACAAAAGCACATGCCTAACAAATGCTGTTGGGGTTTGGAGGGGTTGGTTTGTTTTCAATATCTGAACTGGAAGAAAAAATACGGACCACATCCAGTGGAATACCCTTTTGAAAAGTTTGATCAGTTCTACATTATATAAAGCCAGTTACCTGTATTCCTTGGAAAGCTAAATGCAGGTTAAATTTAATTAGGTCATTGGACTACATTTGACATCATGTCATTTGAATTCTCAGTTTCACCTCCAATCACGACAAGGAGGAAGAAAGGGACTGCTCAGTGCATTTATTTCAGCCAAATAAAACTATTAGCACTCTGAAACTCCAGAAATTATAAGATTCCTGAAATCTCTATGCTTTACCATGAAAACAAAGAACCTGCATTTCAATGCAAACTGCTTCAAGTCTGCTAAGTAATTTTTTTCAGCTGGTTGGTCCGATTGCTTCTAAAGTAGGAAAACATAGTCTCCAGAAACAAAAAAATAGTAATTTATGCTGAATTGTTGAGAGCTAATCCACAACTCCAAGAGGAACTTGGAAGAAGAACAATCTCACCGCACTCATCCCAGCAGATAGTCCCAGAGGTATGTAATAGAGTGACTATGTTCAGAAATATATTAACAGAATTATTAAAGTTATTAATTTGTGAGGAAACAGTAGAAGAATTTTGCTTCCATTGTGAAGTTGCTAGCTAACAAGAAACTCTGTAAAGCTTGACGAACATCTTAACAAACATCTTGACAACATCAGCAATTAAGAAGGATGAGTTTAAAGAGAACAAACGTATTTCTTGGAAGTATTTATATGAAATTAAGAAAGGGATTATACATATTGAATAGCAGGAAATGTTTCTTTTCAGGAAGATAAATTAGATCGGTGTGCCGTTTAAGAATAATTAGGAAGATTTACATTTCCTGGATGTCATCGTCTCTTATCTAATATTCCTCTGTGTATTCAAGGTTTGTTGTTATTGTTGGTTTTACTAATTTGAAAAATTTTCACCCATAACTGTGAATACAAACAGTGTGGAAATTGATTAAAATACAATCAGCAGGAAAGGTTCCATTCTTAAGTAACTAAATCAACCTAAGTTAACATCCAGAGATACAGAATCATAGAACGGTTTGGGTTGGAAGGGACCTTTCAAGGCCATCTAGTCCAACCCCCTGCCATGAGCAGGGACATCCTCAACTAGATCAGGTTGCCCAGAGCCCCGTCCAGCCTCACCTGGAATGTTTCCAGGGATGGGGCATCTCCCACCTCTCTGGGCAACCTGTGCCAGGGCCTCACCACCCTCAGTGTGAAAAACTTCTGCCTTATGTCTAGCCTGTATCTCCCCTCCTTTAGTTTAAAACCATCACCCCTTGTCCTGTCACAACAGGCCCTGCTAAAAAGTTTGTCCCCATCTTTCCTATAAGCCCCTTTAGGTACTGGAAGGCCGCAATAAGGTCTCCCTGGAGCCTTCTCTTCTCCAGGCTGAACAACCCCAACTCTCTCAGCCTGTCTCCATAGCAGAGGTGCTCCAGCCCTCGGATCATCTCCGTGGCCTCCTCTGGCCCCGCTCCAGCAGGTCCATGTCCTTCTTGTGCGGAGGCCCCAGAGCTGGAGGCAGCACTGCAGGGGGGTCTCCCCAGAGCGGAGCAGAGGGGCAGAATCCCCTCCCTCGCCCTGCTGCCCACGCTGCTGGGGATGCAGCCCAGGACACGGGTGGCTTTCTGGGCTGCGAGCGCACATTGCCGGCTCATGTCCAGCTTTTCATCCACAAATCCTTCAGTATTAGACAGACAGAAATCGTTTCTAGTCATACATTCAGATTTTCAGAAGAGCTAGAAGCTGCTCAGTACTGGAATAGACATCGATATGCTTATTCTCCCCCAAGGGCTTGTTTGGGAATTCAAAATTCACAGCAAGTTTTGTGTTTTTTTAAAATAATATTGACTACAAAGTAGATAAGTACGGTAGAATTAAATTACATATAAAATAAAAATTGATAGTATAGCATGAAAACAAGTGGGAAACAACAAACTTTGCCTCCAAATGAGGCAGGATTTGCCTCTAAATGACAGATCTTTTTTTTTTTTTTTTTTTTTTTTTTTTTTAACAAACAGAATTCACACACAGATTTTCAATATTTCCAGTATCTGGCACCAACAACCAAACTTAAAGCCTAAATCTAAATAACCTGATGGTTTTCTACATAGGCAAATGCAGGTGGAAGTGAGGTGTTCAAGAAGCTGAAATATTCACTTTTATTTCACAAATGAAACTGAAGTCACAGAAAGGACGTCAAGTTAGACAACCTTAGAAAATTACCATAGAAATTCACTTTATATTTGCTAAATACTTTTGGCCAGAATATGAATTCAAGTAGTTAAGTATTTATGAGGTCTTTAATACAATCAGTTACGAATGGAAAATTGATTAATTTTAACGTTTGATTGCACAAGCAAAGGGATAAGCAAGATTTCACACCTATTAACTTTTCAAAATAAAAACATTTCCTATTTAACTACAGATGCTCTGAAGGATGTTTTCTCCCCTCTATTTCAATGTCTTTGAAAAAATTTTTACTTTCAGTAGCAGCCTGGCCTTTTGTTTCAAACAATTCATTCTTTACATCTACAGCTTTATAAAAATTCCCTGTGCTGGATTTAAGAGACAGACGTACAAAGAACTAACGGAACAGGAAAGCGGCCCAGACTGAGCGAGCAAAAAGCTCTCGAAAGTATGAACAGTCACTTTGTCGTGAGTTTGTACAGCACGTGGCGCAACGGAGCTCTATCCACAGGAGAAGAAGATACTCAAGTCCAAATCCGTGACATTATTCGTTAGGCATATGATGTTAATGCCTGAGCTTTTTGTAATGAATCACAACTTCGCTTCACTACGGCTCGGGGGCACGGCTTGCACTCAAAGATAAAGTCCCCGTTTAAAATCCTGTTACCATAGGAAGAATGTCTGCTGATTTATCTCTGGCTGATAAATTTCCCGATTTTTAAGAAGGCATTAAGTCACTTATTAGTCTCAAACTTGAGCACCAGCTGGGGGGAAGCCAGAACTTCCTTACCAAGAGTATTAGGCTCTTTCAGACTAAGTGGTAGGGAATAATCCGTTACCAGAATAAGAAGCCTCAGTGCTGACCTGAAACCAGGCAGTCTCTAAAAATAATGAAAACGAAAACCTACACATACACACACGCGCCAGGAGCACATTCCCTGTTTGTTTTTAATACAGAGAAAAGAATCGCTCTTTCAAGAGAGAGCAGAGAATTTTCACAGAAAAAGGCAAAACAACATGAAGACTCCCACAATATTTAGCTAAAATTTGATTGCTCGTTATTTCTGATTATCAGTCTCTGAGTGAGGACAAACCTTGCGGTTGTTTATTCTTGACCCAGTCCTTGATCTCAATCCCAACACTTAATAAAAATCTTACAGCTTTCTTAGAATAGTAGAATCTGCCAATCTTTTTCTTCTTAAAGAAAAACGTCTTGAGAATTGAAACGAGAGAAAGGTCAAAAAAAGCATTGTGACCTTTCCTGCTTTCTCTATGACAAAAATCTTAATATTATACCTTGTGTTTGTTCACATCCTTTTTTTCAGGAAATTGCTCAGATTGTAGCCATAACCTTTCACAAACCCCAGAACAATATAACTCAATAATAAAAGTAATTAAAATGTAACAGCTAAGTTCTGACCCAAGATCTCACATGTAGAGTATCTCTGACTGTCAAAGGTCTCCATCAGTTTTCTTACTTCCTCTTGGGCCTGCGATAGAGATCTTTAACCGAAATAATTCAGCCTTCAAATTTAGCAAAGGATGTAGGAAAGATACTGGAGAATTCAAGAACAATTCTGATGTTTGATATATGAATAAATGGAAAAGAAACAGATGACACAGTATGCATCAAATACAATATTATGTTAATGGAATTAATCAAAACTGATTAATTAAAAAAGCTGGCCACAAAGAAGCACAGAAGACACGTGCTGCATTTAGTGTCGAAATGGTAGATAAACTTCAAGCCTGAAAATATAAAGGTATGCACAGTGAGGAAAAAACAAGGATATATACAAAGCTAGCACTAGTCAGAAGAGATCAGAGAGATGCTGCGAGTGACTCTCTGCATGCCAAATGCTACTACTCACTGACGGTCAAAAAGGCAAAGACTTAACAGGAAAGAAATTCAGAAAGGGGGAAAAAAACCCCAAACACAACTCCCCACCAACAAAACATTCTGCCACCACGTGCGACCTCAAAACAAAATATCTAGGCTATCTCACTCCAAAGCAGAATCAGCTCTACCCCTGCCATTCCCGCCAGCGGTGTGGCAGAACCGTTACCTGTTCCAGTGTTAAAGACCTTGAATACCATTTCTTGCATGACGGGAAATCTTTTTCAATGCTTCACTAGTCTTACAATGAGAAAGCTTCTTCTGATACCTATTTGGAATCTCCCCTTTTGCAATTTAAGTCGATTATTTCTCATCCTATCCCCTACCGGCATGGAAAACAAGTTGTCCTGTTCCCTCTTCATATATTTGAGAAATGTTACATTCCACTTCAGTCTTCTTTCCTTAGAATAACAGCTCCAATTTGTCCAGTCTGTCACAGAATGTCATGTTTTCTAGACTCCTGATCTTTGTCATTGCTCTTATCTAGACTCCTTGTAACTGTTCAGATCTCTCCTGAAGCGCGGTGCTTAAACTGGCCATCACATTGCGTCTTACTTGACCAGCACAGCCCTCCCAGTGCTGAGAACCAAGGGAGGATTACTTTTCAGAAAAGTGTATTTCTGTTCTATAGCGAATTTAGTGCATGCCTGTTTAGTAAATCATGGCACTCTTGACATGCTCAGCTATGACCCACTACCATTCCTTGCCTCCTCTACTATGGCAGGTCACTGATGTGTATTTATGCAGTTAATTATGCCTGGCCAAGTGCAGAGCTTTGTAATTGCCTGTACTGAATTACATTCCGTATTTTCCGATTATCATCTGCAATTTGCCAAGGTTATGTTGACTCCAAATTCTGTCTACCAGCATGCTTACAGTCCCACCTCCAGCTTCGTGTTCTCTGCAAAGGTAGTAGGCATCTCTCCATTCCATCGTCTGGACCATTAGTTAAAATACTGAACAAGATCAGAATACCGTTCGGTTGACTCACCTATACTGACGGTGAAACCTGGCAGTAAATCCAATCTCACAGCAGTTTCCTCTAAAGCATGGCTTGCTCCTCAGAATGCCGCTTCAGGCAGCATTAAAAGCCTTAACAAAGTCAAGATATGTGGCACCAAATTCTCCTTACTCGGTCAAGTCTAGTCCTGTTACAGGAGGTAATTACAGCAATCCATGGTTCATGTATCTTTGTACAAACCCAACAAAAAGTGTTGCTGACCACTAGATGAGATTCAAATCACTCCCTCAAAAAAGATGCAGTGGAACTGGAACACAAAACTGAGGAAGAAGAGTGACCAGAGAGAGCAAATCTTCCTCCCTGCACACAACCTTTATGATATACTTTGTGTTCTCCTCCTCTGCCTCTGCCCCCAAGTCTGAGGGTCAGGAAATCTTGGCTCCCGCCAATCGACGGTTCAAAGACAGCAATCTCTACACATTTCCTGAGCCTTACAATCTCCCGTCACTATCTGCTGTGGGACACTGGTGAAGACAGGAGACATGGCAAACCAGAGCTCAGCCCGACAGCCCTTACAAGCATCAGATCTTATCAAAGCATCTGTCCTTGGGGGGTTTTTGCCATTTTTTAACAGGACTTTGCCTCTGAAAGGGGCTGCCTGGGCACGGCAGCTATCTCACAGCTGACAATTCCCATGTCAGTGTGTTATAATGTTAGAGGGTTTGAAGAAAATTTCAATAGAACCAATCAGATTTTTTGCCACTGAAAAATTATTTCTTTGCTACCAGAGTACTAAAAAACATATTCAGTCCCACCTGAAAATTCTGTTTAAAAATTGCCCAGCAACTGGGTCATTCGGCTCCACTGACATGTTAACAAATGGCGATAGATCTGCCCAGGTCCACTATTGCACCTGATACTGATGAAAGCAAAGACGGTTCAGAGCAGCTGAGTGAGGAATGTAAAACCTTACTCGTACGTGCAGTGGCAGGGCACGGCAACGAACCCCTCTTCTTCAGCACCATTTTTAATTACCTTTTTGCAGTCTCTGCATAGTTATGGACATACCGTATAATTTTTACTCTAACACTTAGAAAAATAGAATTTTAAAGCTTCAATATCTCTTTTAGTAAAATACATAATTAAAAAAAGGGGTTTATCTATAACACTCCTTCACAAGAAAAAGCACTTGCATTTACATAGTCTTGGAATAACCTGATTTTATATTTACCTGTAGGAATCAATTTCTAAAAGCACATGTGATTTAAAATAATTCTAGGGATACCTGTAGAATCTACAAGCTAAAAGTTTTATCAGAGCTAATTTTTTTTTTTTTAATATTTTATAAGCAATTCACTGTCACACGTTAACAACAAAGTGAATGTCAAACTTTCAAATCTTGTCATGCGACTATAAAAAGAATTAAGACTACATCGCTTAAGAAAAATGTCTATTTATTTAGTACAGGTACAAAAATCAATCCAGGACGGCCTTATTGATTTCCACTGCCACAAGCTAAAAGGAATTGGATCTGGCCTTTTTTTTTTTTTTTTTAAACTGGCACTTGTACATAACCAAACAAGAGCTAAAAGAAACAGGGGACTGAAAGTTACACTTCAGATCACGGACCCATCTCAAGGAAATACCCATAGTCAGGATGGCACTTAAGTACATACTTAGCATTAAGTAAGTACTCATAGTAGAATTAACAGGAGTTCCAACTGTTTTCATAAATCAAGTGAATAAGAACGAACCAGTGCATTGCTTACAGTAAATCCCGGAGTCATGCAACAGTATTATAAGAAACCGTGTTGAAAATGCGAAAGATAGCTTCTTAGCCACAATATTTCTAACAATACAGACTTTTAAGAACTGGAAAGTAGAAATTTGAATTACTCTCAACTCAGAAACAAACAAATAGGTAGTGAGTATTAGACTTGAGACAATCTACTACTAATATGCTGGTTTCAAGTATTTATAAATTTGCATGAAACTGTATCTTCCCGCTTGCTCTAGTTTCCCACTCTGGATGTACATATTATAGAATCATAGAATCATAGAATTGTTCTGGTTGGAAGAGACCTCCAAGATCATCGGGTCCAACCATTAACCTATTACTACCAAATCCCCCACTAAATCATATCCCTTCGGGCCTCGTCTAAACGTCTTGTACTACGTTCTTGTGAAGAGGATCATCAACAATGGTTTTACCATTTCCAGATCAGCATTACTCAAAACGCGTTATTTTGCCAATATCTCACAGCCCTTTTGTTAAGGAGACCCAGTGTCCCCATCTCTTGCGTTGCAGACGTGCAATTTATGAAGGCGCAAGAGGGAGCAAAGGCTGCCCACGGGAACGTTGGGATGGCTGGGTTGGCTTTTACAGCCACTTTGAAAACTTCCCAAAACGTGGCCAGGTGATCTCCACGCCTCTCACTGCGGAAATCTCAAAGTGAACAACAAGCAGGGACAATTCACAAGCTCACAGGACTTTTTCCCAATTTCTTAGTTTCTCATCCACACTTAAAAAATAATAATTTCACTCTCCTATATCAGACTATAACAAATCATTGCTTTAAGTAATGCAGATCTTGAACTAGCATCTTTTGTATAACTCAGTAATAACAATGTAATGCTTGCAAAGTATTCTCGTTTTGGATTAGCTGATAAACCTTGGATGAAAAAAATGCATTGTAATTGTATCCCACAGCTGGGCAACCATTCCAGAAGAAAATGAACACTGACAAAAGTCTATGGGACAAACACCAATGTTTTTCAGTAAATTTATTTCAAAGCTTATTGGTATAACATCCTTGCAGTACGGCAGCACTGCACAGACCTCACAAAACAGCAATCTCTCTTTCGAGGTCTAAAAATTTCCAATTGCCTATGGCATTCTCCACACAGTTTTTTTGTTAGGTTTTGTTCTTCTTTCAAGAAGGAAGAATATTGCTGATGGGTCTCATCTAGGATTTTTTTCTCCCTTCATCCATTTAGGAAGCAAGGCAAAAGCAGGTCAGATTTTCATTATAACTAGATCCCGCTCATCTTTTATACAAGTCTGGTAAGAGACTCAGGGACAACACTGTTACCATAACTTGGGAGGATGAGTCTTGAAGTAGTTTCTTTTTTTTGGATGAAGTGCTCAGAATAAGACAAGACTGTTCTGTGAGCACCCACTCTATGAGCATCTCGGTCTCTAACGTGTTTTGTTTTCCCAGCGCCCCGTCACTTGCTTCCCAGTCGCCCCGCGCACACCCCTCCAGCTGCAGACGGGCTGACTGGCTCGCCACCGCTTCCACGGGAACGGACCAGCTGCCCTGTGCTGCCCTGGGCGGAATGACTGGCAAAAATAAAGTGTATGTTACATGAATCAATACGATATGGCAAACAGAAATACCTGATAAATAATGAACTATCATACGCACTTCATCTCTACGTAGAACCAATTTTAGAATATAAACTGTGCTGGGGAATACAATACAATATAAAGTCCTACACGGGGGAAAAATACACAAAATATATTTTCCAAATTCATTTCAAACCAGAACTAAAAAATCTGATGAAGTAAAACTTTTCTTTTTTTTTTCTTCCTTTTTTTTTTTTTTGTTTGTTTGTTTGTTGGGGGGGATGATGACAACAGACAACACCTCTCCAAAAGGCCTCCTATAAAAGGAGAAATACTTGAGTAATGTGTGGCTCTTGCCATAAAAGTAATTGAATATTCAGGGCTAAGGTCAATCAGAATTGATCAATATGGTCAACAGAACATGTTGACGTGATCAATATGGAAAATGTGATGTAAAATGCTAGTATTTTTTCATATATGCACCTTATATCAAGACAGAATCTTTACTAAACCCAGAATCTATCAAAACTAGATCTCTACTAAGTGACAGAAACATTTGAAAGACATTGATTTAGTTACTTAAAATGTGTCAAACAGGAATAAAACTTAATAAAAAAGCCTCTCATCATGTTATTTATGTAAAGTTCTTCAGTATCTTGTCTGAGATTTACCAAGTTAAAACCACAGTAAATAAATTTACAAGGACAAGCAACATCATAAAAATCTCATGAGAAGTAAAAATGAGTTATGCAGTAGTATAAAATGTAATTATAAATGTTAATAATGGTTTTATGAATATCAAGTTGCCCACACACGCTCAGTGGACAAAAGTAGAGCTTAATGAATCCAGCATAAGGCACATTTTGAGGAAACAATTAGCTTTTTGACAGTTCCACTCCACATAAATGGAAATGCAGGAATCCAGCGTAAGCTTCCCTGTTGGACTTTTGTGAAATTAGATGCTGATTACACATATTCATTTTCTGGCTAAATAAGCTTCTTGCAGAGTGTTCAGATACTGCGGTGACAAATACATCATCTCATATAGAGAGTGACAGTATCACATACCGACACAGCAAACCATATAACCTCAAAGTTTACATCATATGAGCTTACAGCAACCACCGACAAGGAAATCAATGAAGATAATGTTCTATACAGTATTTGGGTAGTGTGATGGAGGAAAGGGATATCATAAAAAAAAGATATATTACATTTGAATATATATCTTCTTAATATGTGGCCTTTGAAGCCTCAGCTTTCTGATGGCCACACCAGTGAAAGACATACACGTTAGAAGAGCAGTTGACTCACTGCAACCGAGTTGACTCATAAAGACTATATGTTACCTAAGTATTTGCCAGCAGTTCAATGGGAAATTTGTAATTAAATTTGAAGTCCAGACTGCCAAGTATACTGAACATTTGTAACATGACTGATTTTCCAATGAATGAATGAGATTTCTTTAAACGAGACTTACGAAACTCAATATATAACCAGCTGATGAATTCAGACCCAACAGCCTGTTAACCTAAAATACTTTTCTCTAAACCAGGAAATTCTAAACCAAAAAAATGCAACCCTGCTGATTCCTGCCCTTTTCTGTAATAAAAACACACTAGCCCGAAAGCTGTGCCAGAGCGAAGATAAAGAAGTACCGAGGCACCAGCTGTTACTAGGGGAGCCTTGAAGAACGTAGGCTGACGTATCTACGGTAAAAGCAAGGGCCTACGAAGAGTTTGGCAGAGAGAAACACAGACCGCCACAGAGTGCGGCCTGAAGAAAGGCACAGGGTTTTCTGGGTTAAAAGGAGCAATGATTTTTTTAATGCAATGATTCTAAAAGAATCTAGAGTACCCAGATATTATAAACAGGATGAATAGGGAGGAAGAAAAAAAGAGAAGAAATTATCACAGGACATAGATTGATGATGTAATAACTAGAAATTTTTTGGCCAAGGGAAGTATTTGAAGGAGTAGACAGAAATGGTCTGGGCAAATGGGAGTAGTAAGACAATCCTGCATAAAATTACTATAGGAAGCTAAAAACTGAAATTAAACTTCTACAACCATCACCTCCAAAGTTCTAAAACTGCTTCTCTTTACTAAATTTCCACTCCATAAAGAATGAGAGCTTAAATATTTTCTGTAGTTTTCCTTCCAGTTCAAATGTATTTAATTACACTTTTACATGAACTTAAAGATCCTTTGGCTTCCCTGTCATGCCTTAACATTTGATAGCAAGTCCAGTGGAAGCCACAAGCTGTAGGTCAGCAGAAGCAGCAGTACATAATCATTTCAGATCAAGGTTTTGTCCTTCATAGCAGCTCTGTAGTTGCACCTGATTCTCATACGGGATGGAGAAATAGTCTCTGTAAAATTACTTCTTCTCCGCTACCAGAATACAGACTCCTGAGAAGCACTAAGGTTTTTCATAGAATCACAGAACAGTTTGGGTTGAAAGGGACCTCAAAGCTCATCCAGTTCCACCCCCCTGCCATGCACAGGGACACCTTCCACTAGACCAGGTTGCTCAAAGCCCCATCCAACCTGGCCTTGAACACTTCCAGGGATGGGGCAGCCACAGCTTCTCTGGGCAACCTCTTCCAGTGCCTCACCACCCTCAGAGGGAAGAAATGCATTTTGCATTTTTTAAAGCATTTTAGCAAGCCAAATGCATCTTCAGAATTGAAATTTAAGAAGAAAATACTATCCAAAAATGGAAGGGTTTGATTGTTGTCTGACTTTTTCTAAGGATGCTCAAAAACATATTGTGGCTGTGACCAATCGCTATTCTAGTGGCCTCTCTTTATATTGCTTTATATTGGCCAACGAGTCTATAACCACTTCTCATTTGGATGTGACTGTGGTATGTATCTAATAACAAGTCCCTCGACACCATGCAAGATTTTAGAAGAGAAATAAAAGGTAGAGCACCAGAGAACAGTTCTCCAGATAAAAGTGCAAGTGCTGCAGTCATTGAAGTCCTCAGTCTCAAGTAGCAGAGGGAACGCAGTGAATAAGGAATTAATGGAGCAACGGATTAACAACTACATGTGAACAGCGCATTAGCATGTACTTTCTTCAAGTGATGATTTTTTAGATACACAAGACCAGAAAGCTCTCAACCAGCACTCAGGGCCATGCCACTCATAGCAACTTGCACTTTGATTCCTCGCAGGAGTAGCGATCCCATTTCCAAAAGAGTTAAGCGCCAAATAATTGGCTACTTAATAGGACTTCTATGGGCATCAGCTCACAAGAGCATTGAGAGAGACATCTGCAGTCCCGGCCGCAGCTCTCCTGTTACAATCAGCAGTGGCTTATGTCTGCTTCCCCAGAGAGGAAAATGTCAGTCCTGCTTCCCTCGCTTCTCGGCAGACTTGGAGGAAGGGTTGCAGACAGAAGACCTCTGAAGGACGCATCCCGCTTCAAGGCAAATCAGCGTTAGGAGCATCACTGTTAATGAATAGGGAAGCATCATATAAGCATCTTAATTTATTCTGACTTAGTTTCTGACATAATTGTTTTAGAATTTCTCTGCTGACAGAAGTATGTATAAAAATACACCATTCTACCTATTTGATTATACATAAAACTCACACTGCTCAGTACAAACTGATACTCTGGGCTTCCTATCTCATTTCCATGAGAGATGTAAATTAAGTAATCTATGGATGTTTAATGTCCTTGCTGGCTCATCCAGCCTAAAAGGCTATTGCTGGGTTCTAAAAACAAAACAGGCACAAAACAAAGAATAGAAAGGGGCGGGGAAGCAAATCAAACCAAAAAAAAAAAACCCACACAAAAACCACAACCAGAGAGGGCAAAATTCCTCACATTAATTGAGGATACTCTTCTAAGGCTAAAGAGAAAACTGCAGGGTCAATCACTCAAAAAGGGAACACAACTGTGTAACTTGATTATACCAATTTTACTCTTGAACGTTTTTAGTTCAACGAAAAAGGCTGAGAGGTATGAAGAACATATGGATTACTAAGCTCTCATTAAAGATGCATAAAATATTATGCAGTGACTACTACACTGAGCTCAAAATTTCAGTCTTCAGTTTCAAAGTGCTTAGTAACTTTTGTTCAGTAAAATTTAAACACCCGCAAAAGCTCTAGGATGATAACTGCAATAATAATTTCCACTCTTATAGTTCATCTGCTGCAAGAAGAAAGTCAATTTTTATAGGAGACTAAAGACCTGCTGCAATTTTATTAGTATCACAAACTACCCACCCCACCTTTTTCTTTAACAAAAATCTCTCACTACTTTCAAATATATTGAAAAGAAGATATTTTGAAATGTATTCAAAAGGAACTAAAACATAAACAAAGAGACGCACTCACAATATGCCCTTTGAGAGAGAAAAAGAAATAGCTTTGAGCTGCATCAGTCCATTCTGTATATTATACTACTGTTATGTGTCTATCAACAAAGTTGACAGGTACTAATGGGAATATGTACAACTTCAATCATTCTGCCCAAAGAATTCATAATATTTGTGTAGCAGGGTATATTAATAACAAAAATATGCGGCCTGTCATGTTCACAGGTATGCATACCTCAAAACCAGGTCTGGCCTTTTCAGTTTCACGTAATGGTCCAAACTAACAAAGTCTGAGGAACGATGATGATAAAGTGCTGAGGCGCCTTAATTTTACCTTCATTGAGAACAGAAGACCAACATTTCACTCGCCATGACATGGCACTGCAGCTTTCTACCTGGCTTCACTGCACGTGAAGAACCCAAGAAAACCCCACATAGGCCACCAAGCCGGGAACACAGGAAAGTCTCCAACAAAGAGACCAAAAGCCTTTAGCAACGAGATACCAACCAACACATGAAAATAGAAAATAACGTTCCTAACTCCTCCTTACTTGTCCAAGCAAGCTAGCAAGTAGAAACTTCTGTCTCCAGATATGTCTGCCACAGGGGGAAGCAGACAGATGCAGCTCAGGGCCTGGACTTTCTTGTTCTGTGTCCAAACACACACACAATTAAATTATCTTTCCTGAATTCTTGATGCTTGCAATAATACAATTAAAAATATGCTCTGGATGAGGAGGCATGTCTGTAAAGTGGTATCATTTCTGGTTGGAAATAAATGATGTAACCCAGATACATCTTGAACAAACACGCTAGAACGCTGTTGAATTCAGGAACTTCCAAATAAAGATATCTATTTGACAGTGAATTTATTCTTCACATAAGTGGCTCATAAAGAAAAACTTATTTTATAGGGTATGGACTACATTATAAAATGAACTAACTGATCATAATCAGTACTACACCAAGAATACACCGGCATGTTTTCAGTTACTCTAATGAGTACTTCAGTTATGTCAGACAGGAACTTCTCAAATAAAGCCCATTTCCTTTTCTATAAAGGACAAAAACACAACCACAAACCTTTTTAATCCATCACATTCCAATAGTCAAAAATATATTTCACATATGTGAAAGCACTGAGTCCCTCAGTATAAAAAGAAATAAAAAATATAAATATTACAGGTCCATGGAAGCATTCAAAGATCTCTTATGTGGTGGAACATATGAAGGAAGCAGATTAAAAAAACATAGACTGAGTAGGAGACAGGAAGGAAAAAATCAATTTTATATATACATACACATGGTGCCTCATGCATTCATTTGCCTCAAGTTTTTTGAGCCAATCGCTTCTTCAGAAAAGTGGAAAACTACCTGGCAATTAAAGTATGTCAAGCAGAGTAGTAAAAGCTTAATCGTTCTGCACTACAGAGTGCAGATATGTGTAATTCGCTGGGAAAAATTGAATAGGTTAATACGTATCCCCTGGAAACAACTCAATATTCAGCAGCCATTCAGCACACTGGGTTCGTTACACTTCTATATGAATACTTTCTAATAAAAGAACTTACTATTAGCATAAGCAGATACAATACATTTTCATTACTATAGAGCAAAATGAAATGAATCAGGAAAATTAATTCCTGTTGCAAATCTCATTTCTCCGAAATCCTTCTCTGAAAACTTACAGTTTACCCGTTTGTACAAGCAGACAAGGTTTTAGAACAAGAAAGTGCACATGTCTAATAATAACGATGCTCACGAGCACAGGGCTAGCTCGTGATTTCACAATTTGCAAGGCCAGGATATGGCTGTATACCCTAAAGACCATGAACTAACTTTGAAAGGCTGACTGATTCCCAATCTGGTTGCTGCTTTGAGAAGGGAATTACACTAGACCTGCCCTTCGTGCAGCAAGTGCTCCCTAGAAAGTACGTGACCAGGTCTGTCAGGAAGACAAAGTCAAGGATTTATCTGTTCCCCACTCCTTCCATCCCAAACACATGCTGACAGGCAAGATAAATTTTGGGGAGAAAAAGCAAACAAATAGAACAACTAAACACAGGCTGAATACGCTGTATGTTGTCAAGAGTTTTCAAGGTGGGGCAAAAGGTGGAAAAATCTTCAAATGTTGGATCATATGATGCATATAGGCAGGTTGTGTGAAAGCTGTGCAAGATCCCAGGTCAACAACCAAGTGTCCTGGGCTGGAGGACAGAGCGAGGGGCCACGCCAGGCTGCTGCCCAGCGCTGGGCAAGCAGGAGGCACCAACCTGCCTTGGTGCAGCACAGAGCTCTTCTGCTCCAGGATCCACCGTGTCAGGCGCGGCCCCACGCAAGGGACACGGCGCAGGACACTGCTAAGCCACACGTACCAAATACCGGCGCTGCGGCAGGTGGTTTGGAAAAGGAGAGCAGACTGAGTGCAATCTGAAGAGTCGTGTCTGCAGTAACTTTTAGCAGGTGAGGAATTATTTTTGGTGGATCCTCTTCCACGCTGACAGTTTCTTAAGCTAAAATTAAGTTGTATTGCTGGTTTAAAAGGGTATGCATAATCAATTGCCATCTATTTTCATGTTTAAAACTAATTTCTAAAGAAAAATACTCACATAAAATAAGTTGTCAGGGCTACTTTGTTATGATTATGCTTTTGTTCTAAATACCCTTTTATTTATGACCCAGCTATCGGCCAGGAGTGAAAATCTGAGCAACTAGTCCCTTGCTCCCACTGACCCAACAAACTAAATGGGAATGAAAATTCTAGTACTGACTTCTTTTAGGACTTAAAAAAGACTTATTCTAAAATCAGGTATCTACAAAAAGGAAAAGTTCTACTCAGCAGAGCAATATTGCTTGTGTGTGTTCCTCAAGGGTCATCCGCGCAATATTGAACACATCTGTGTTGAATACGCTAAGCATGAGTTAAATATGCTTAATAACCCCGTTATACAGTAGTAAAAGGTTTGACCAACCTCATCAATGAGTATTGAATGATTATAGTAGTCCAGAGAAATACACTAAATAAGAGAGAAACTTCAATACATCAAGGGGCAAATATTAATCATCCCATTGAAAGAGACAAGTAGAAGAGGACATTTCTTCACAATCTGAACATTTCCTGCTCACACACATAATATTCAAGAACACCAACCACTTATGAGGTTGTGGGAAGAGATACTAAAAATTAATTTACCAAACAGCAAACTAAATATGGTAATTTTAGACCACGTGCTTAAGGCAAAACTGCAATACATTCCTACATTTCTCCGGCTGAAAAATCTTGTTTCAAATACATCAAAAGCTCAGATCTCTCTAGTTCCATACTATTGCATTTTATGAAACGTTCAAAGATCACTACAAAATGTATTTGGATCCATTAAAAAGTGCACACCCAATGGAATCAATATTACAAAGAAATTAACATAAGAAAGAAAAAAAAAGAAAAGAAAACGAAAAATGATCCATGTATCCATGCCCTGAATTCTTTGAACTGCAAATAAATCAGTCAATCTTCAGAAATACACATTGAAGGGAAATGGAACAAAAACTGCCATTGCTTCTCAGAACATGGATCTATTATAATTGGGTTAATTAACACCTCAAAGCAAAATCTTGTAATTAGCGTATTCTTTTTGTGATCAGGCTTATTTTGTAGCCTTTCTGACTTTTGCAGATTGATGACATACAGCAAATTAACTTATTGAAAAATAAGAAAGTGAATAAGATTTTTACATCACTCTCAAGAATGAAGCTAAGACAGATTACAAACTTCAATATCCAAATTGCTTCCGAAGCCATTAGAAGCACACATATTTAATCCCATCGGTTGTGAATCTATTTTCTCTTTCTCCTGTCAAGTCTGATCTATGACAGAAAACGAGCAATCCTGCTCCTGCTTCCGCCCTGAGTCATAAACTGAGCAGCCCCATTACTGCACAGTTTTTTGTTCTTCCAGTAATTCTTTTCCCAGTTTTATGACTCCTGGCAGACTTAAAGCATGTCCTTCAAAAATATATCCAGTTTTTAATCAAAGATTCTGGTAGCACTGAGTTGCCCACCGTTCTAGGAGAACTATTCCAGCAGGTATGTTATTTATAGTTTATTTACAGTATATATTTATTTATAGTTTCAGTTTCCAGTCAGATGATTTTGTCAGATGAAAAAACCCCTTCACTACGACAAAAGTTTTTGCTCATACAGAAATGTATATTGGTTGAGATCATAATACCTCTTAACTTACTGCAGCCTACTCCTGCAAGTACTTCAAAATTCTTACTGAATATCATTTTAATGACGGGATGGTTTAGTTTCAGGGTGGAAATCCTGTATTAGGATTTAGTTTAAATTAATTCTAGAATATTATTTATGCTGTAAGTGCTACCAGAAATAGTCTTTAAATCTATACTGGCAGTTAATTTAAGACAATTTCTTTTTATTGATAAGCCTGCATACAAATGACATGCATCCAAAGTCTTTAGTCTGCCATTAAAAGACAAAACTCGAATCATTCACATAATTCTTTTCTGATCTCCTTCCAATTTGTCAACATCTTTTTTGAGAATGGGGAATCCTTCCAATAATAATCGCATTAATGCTATGTTATAACAATAATACTGCCTCACTAAATTTACTTTATACCCACCAGCTGATCCACTTAAGGATTACATTATCTTTTGCTACTCTGAGCTCACATTCGGCTGGGTACCATAACAGCTATTTTGAAGTTGCTGCCTAACAAACCATACTAACTCCCTGCTCATGCACTATGTGACTGACATTATTTATTTTTAATACATTTGATTCACATTTGGTGATATTAAAAACATTTTTTCCAAGTTAACCCCTTCTAAAGCACTCCGTTACGTTATAAAAATGTCCTAGACTTAGAACCATTATAGTTATATAAATTATATTAGTAGTTACATCTGCTGCAATAATTTTGAAGCCTGTTATTTTAACCACTAGAAAAAAATTGTCCAATACTTTTAGTAAGTATAAGTTTATGATACCAATAAGAATTTGCTTATCAGCCAAAATGAAAATCCGTTACTTCTTTTGTAACAAGGCCACTGGCTATTAACTATGCAATCATCTTGTAAAACATAAGCTGATATACCTATCCTGCTTTAATTAGCATTTTTTGACATAAATGGAAAAGATTGTAATTTGCTAGTACATTTGTTGACTGTGGGAATTTTTGGAAGTGACATGCAGCTCACAAGATATTCTGAAAAAAAAACAAAATGTATAACTGCATTTCAAGCAAACTGAAAAGAATCAACTAAAAATGCAACCAAAGCCAATTTTCCCGCAAAACCTTTAGATGTTCCCCTTCTACAGCAATGACCCCGATTAAATCAACAAGATTGTTAAGAACATGCTGAGTTGTATTTTTGAAGACAGAAAAAGGCTCAGCTCTGCTTCACTGCATCTTGCTATACATCTTCAAGGACACAAGTAGCAGAACGATATTACAATAATTATTCATATTTGAGCCTCTTGCTTAGAGTTTGGAAATCCCGGGCAAGAACACCATTTTCTGAAAACTCTTCCATGAAACAGTTGCAAGAAAACTGTATGCAAGAAAAGAATCTGGTTAGGAAAACAGCCAGACAGGTTTCAAAACCCCAGGCTGTACTATTTCAATAGAACAGAACAGAACAGAACAGAATAGAATAGAATAGAATAGAATAGAATAGAATAGGACTATTTCAGTTGGCAGGGACCTACAATGACCATCTGGTCCAACTGCCTGACCACTTCGGGGCTGACCAAGAGTTAAAGCACGTTATTAAGGGCATTGTCCAAATGCCCCTTAAACACTGACGGGCTTGGGGCATCGACCACCTCTCCAGGAAGCCTGTTCCGGTGTCTGACCACCTTCTCGGTAAAAAAATGCTTCCCAATGTCCAGTCTAAACCTCCCCTGCCGCAGCTGTGAACCATTCCCACGTGTCCTATCGCTGGATACCACGGGTAGTCAGGATGAAGACAATATCAGGGACTTTCCCAGGTTTCAGCTACGCAATTGCTTGTACTAATTCCTCCCCAGTGAATACCCTACACTTACAGGAAAGACTCATCCAACTCCCCCCACCCCAATCTCTCCACTGCAAAACATTTATTGTTGCAATGAGCCACGGCTAGAAATATCAGCAAAACTTCTCTATGTTTACTCTGGCTTGATACTCAGCTATCTGTCTTTCCTTGTTGTTTTCGTATTATATTTCTTTTCAGCCAAGACACTAGCCCTATTTCAATTACACTCTAGTCAGCCAGGACGGGGGAAACTTTTCAGCAGTTCTTTCTCTCCTGAAGTTAAAACTCGGGTTCTTTGCAAGGACAACTCGCATCCCTGCCAGCTAAGCAATGAGGTTTGGGGTTAGAGGGTTATATTAATGTGCATAGCCTACATAAAGCTGTGTTTTACACGGTGTATGTCTTCTTATCGGTAGATACATATTTATTGCCTGTGTCTCTTCTCTCGGTTTGGCTTTGACGAGAAGACGTCAGAAGCCTGGACCCAAAAAGAGAGAGTCCAACTTCAAGAATACAGACGGATTTCAATTTGTGAGAAGAGATCAGCTCTGTAGGTGGAAAACAGCACCTATATTCTGCTCACATAATAGGCAAGGCCATGACACAACCTACATAACTGCATCAAGTCAGATACTTTATTTATTCACTGTATTTGCAAAGACATCCAGCAAATTCATTCTCAGAACTTACTGCATGTGGATATATTCATGTCATACACAGCAAACCTGCTTCATACGGTCAGACTACCGGTCAGACTGAAGAGTCAAAGAAGTAAATGCTTTTTTTAAGTTAAGCTGTGATGAAAATTGTTTTGTTCATACCACATAAAGTCAAAAACACTTTCTGGTAACCCTGAACCACTAATAATTTGCTAATGATGAACAAGATTGAAGAGTTTCTCAATGGATAGAAAATCTAGCATTTAATACATAGAATTACACAGTAGAGTAGGTTCATTTTAGCCATAAGATTTTTCAGACACCTTTTACTGCAAAGCTATGACAGTCCCAGCATAACTTGCATTTCCAGCTATGATACACCAATAACAAATTTTCTCACCATCTCTCCATATCGGCTTGTGTGGCAGAAGAGGAGAAAAAGTAGCCCTCTTGTTTCATCGCTTTGAGTTTAAGCACCATTATTCCATAAAACCAGAACACGGGAGTAATGGATGAGATCTAAAGCCCTCCAAGTCTTCATTCTCCCCCCCAGCAATGCTGAACTCAGAAGCACAAATACATACATAAACACCTTTAAACAGTGAATAAAATCACTGGAAGGCAAACATAGACCGACAAAGTCCTGACCTTACAGGACACTACATACCATAAATAGTCTACAGCTTTCCAGCAGGGGAGAATAAAAATAGAAAAGATAAAAATTAGTTAAAGGTTCTCTTAGCCAGCACAAAAAGTCTCCATACTGAGAAGATCCCAACTAGAGTTTACAGAGCGGCACAGATGTTACTGAATCTGATGGCAAAGAAGAAACAGAGGTGGCCAGAATGCAGCAGAGGTTTCTTGCAGAATCTAATGGATGAAAAAAACCCACCCTGATGTAGACAGGCACCTGCCAGTTTTCAGTTCAGGAATTATTTTAAGCGATAAGTAGCATAATGTTGGAGAAAGCAAGGTGGATTCTGTTCCTATTCAACAAAATAACTTCATAAATAATGTTTAAAGTTCAGTTTCAGCTGGAAAAGAAAAATTCCTAATTAATTTTCTGATAGGATTCGGCTTTGACTCCCGGACACGAATGGCCATCACCTCATCCGCCCATGCCAGAGAGGACTGAGGCACAGTCCAACCTCCCGCACTCCCAGAAACGCCACAGATCTGGGACCGTGCTGGTAGAACCAGGGCTTAAACAGAAATCAGCCCCGCAATTGGGAAAATAGTCCTGTTCAAGGAAAAAAAAATAAAATAATATTGACCTTATTGTACAGCTGAATTGAGCTCAAATGATCAAAAAATAAGCCTCTCTAATTAATTTTCCGTTAGGTCTGTCTTGAAGATGACTTCACCTGAATCCAGCCATCAAACAGACAAATTGCTCAAAAATTCTGCGCAATTACCAACACAAGTGGAACGCGTGTCAGGCAAACAGCGCTCCATTACCTGTTACAGGTTTTCTCAAAATTCCTTGAAACGTGGATATTCATTCACAGCCCTCCAAAAGGAAACCCGTGTGTGTCCCTGAATGGGTGCGGTTCAGTTGAGGTCCTTGACGATAATTATCAATAATATATTTCCCATGGAGATTAGTTAGCACACCAGATTTAGGGTTCAAATGCAATAAAAACAAGGTTCACTGAATATAAATAATATCTGATTAACTGGAAGGGTTGAGAATATATTTGTATTTCTCATAGCAACATAGAAATGAGTTCATTTTCCAAATATACTGCACAAGGGATTAGATTAGGCACAAGTTCTTTGAGATGAAATCATGAAGTATAACATCAGTCATAATTATTATGATTTTCTAAATAAATTGCACTAATTAAAACTATTTGGAATTTTATCTAATGGCTTGTTTATTTTATAGATGTATAATTTTACCGAGTGATACTATATAAAAAAAAAAAATGCAAAATCATTATTCAATGACTTTTGTCTGCCTTACAACATACTACTGTTTCATTCTAAGCTACTATAATGGGCATTTTAAATTTATTAGGGAGAAAAACCCGAAACATGCACTGCAATTCAGAATTGTCTCTTCACAGCAACTCCAGAAGGACAAAAATGTGTCATACTGAAGGAAAACACAATCAGTCATGAGAAATCTGCCACAGGAACACTCACTATTATTTGTGCTATTGTTACAATTCTGGAATAATACATAATAGTCCAAAAATTTAAAGATCCTAAAAAGGCCAACCGCTGCATGGCTCTGGTAACAAAGGCACATTTGTAGAACAGCCACACTGCTGTTCAAAATCTCTAGGAAAAACTACCAAAAAGAACCACAGGATGACACTAGAAAACTGAAATCTTATCAAAAGAGCAAATCTTACCTTCAAAAATTATACACAACTCCTTCACCTTTTCATCCATGTGTTCACACATGAGTATTTTTGGTGGTTTTCAAAAAAAATAATTGCATTAATGTTGCTGGTTTATTGTTGGGTTTTTGTTGATTTTTTTTCCCCCCTCTCCTTAACATATATAACTTGTATTTATATTTGTATTTAATGATGCAAAACCACCAGAAACCACAAAAATATCCCCTGAGTCTTTATGGGCAACCTCCACAAGCACTATTTTCCAGCTACATATAAAATACCAGCTAATGGCAGTTAAGCCCTTCCTAAAAATGTCATTCTTTTTTCTTACGAAAACCATCCACAGTCTGACAAATAGAACTGTGATTCAATTTTGGTTACTATGCATGAAGGTGCGAATAAGAGGCAGTATCCCCTGAGGATATATTTTAGGTATACATTTCCTTATAAAAATTTCATAGAATTAAAAATTATAAGATTTATAGTAAGAAAGATTAACTGTTATAAACTCTCAGAAAACAAAACCAGCAATAAATACAATTACCTTCTCCTTTCTTCTAATTGTGACATTCAAGTCAGAGAAAATAAACCTATTTCAATTAATAAATTCAATATCATTGAGAACAGGAATTCTAATAAGATCTCGGTAATAGTAACGTGCTAAAAGACATATGGCGGGGCATATCTGTTGCTCTTTAAACACGACAACAAGCTCTGGGAAAACGGGTACCCCAGCAAGCGCCGATACTCTTACATCTCTGACAGCCAGAGAAACTTTTAATTAGTTTGCTAGTCCAGGGCTTCCTAGAATAAATGCAATTCTGTCATTTCTAATGTGATCTCATGATCAGTTAATGGATTTTTTTTTTCGCCTCCAGCTCAGACAACCTTCCTGTCTTATAATTTCTTCTAAATCAATTCATAGGTTATCCATATTTTCTTATCTAACACTAATGAGCTTGTCTAAAATTCAGTTTTAATGCACCATTCTCCTGACTCACTGAGGTGTTCTTTTTCAAATCCACATCGCCACATGCATTTCTGTATTACTCCCCAAAATTTCAGTAGGAATCAGTGGATGCGCCACCAGTTGAAAATCTGTCACTTGTGCCTATATATACACTGAGTTCAGAGCGTAAATCCCCCCCCACGTACATACACAGGCACAAAAGGCTTGATTAGCAGTTTGGGAGCCCCAAGACTTGTGTACAACCATTTCTGCTTTTTCAAGCATTCTCCAAAATCATACACAGCTTGGATAACAAGAGGATATTCTAAATATTCAATTGTGAATGCCAAAATAAAACATGGATTTGTCTTGGTGGTGCTAGAAATCCCAGAATCAGACAAATTTTGGCTGTACGGGACCTTGGGCTGTCATCTACTCCAAACTCCTGGTCAAAGCAGGGCTGCCTTCAAAGTCAGATCAGGTTGCTCAGGAGCTTGTGCAGCACAGTTCTGCTGCGTTTTGTGGCCATTAAATCTCCCTCTTCTATCCAGTGACCCATTTTTAATGACTTAGGGAAGAACTTCACATCTCTCCAATTTCTGCGTTAAGCAGCTCTTACGAATCTACAGTGGACTTCAGAGTTCAAACTGAACAGAGATTAAATATTTATGTATTTATTTATTTGCCAACATAAATTTTCAAATTAGATGATCTCTTTAGGAAGGAAAGTGCTTTGAAACTTTTTAAGGAGATTCAAATCTTTGCATGTGGAACGTGCACATGGTATCTCGCGGAGGTTGTCACTGCACGGGCAGATTGGAATCTAAGCCCAAACAGAGGTAAACGAGATACTATTCTTGACTTGATCAGACTGTATATGCAGTTTTAAGCAGAAAAAAAAGAAAAGCCTTTAAACTGGGATGATCGTTAACTTATCTGGGAAAAACAGAAAGAGCAGCTGAATAACTTAAGCTAAAAACGCAACAGAAAAACACAATCTGAAGGTAGCAACACATTTCTCATCACTTGTTGAAGCTTTCGTGATTATGTTTGTGCGGCTCGCAAAAACATGTTAGTCAAACATACTTTATTGGATTCAACGTAGAGGAAAATAAATAAAACTACTTATTTCTCTAATATGAGAAATTAAATGACATGTTCAAAAAGGTTTTTTTGTATGTCCATACTATCTAGAAATCTATGAAATGAAGAAATCAGAATGGGAATATTCATAAATGTTGAATAAAACAACAGCCCAACATTTCTCTACCCCCTTTGGACTGCATTTTATTTTCTCTAGTCTTCCAGACATACTGCTAAAATAGAAATACATTGTTCCTCATCAAAATACAAAGGTAAGGATCTTGGGCACTTTAGTTTCCACCATTGAAGAAATCCATGCTTTGTATTTCAACTTGTAATTTCTTTATTTACATTTGTTGAGGCGTGCCACCAAACCTAAACCTAGCTAAACCAAAAGTTAACTCAAGCAACTTGAAAAACCACGGAACTACAATGGTACTCTCCCTTCTTGGCTGATGCACTCTCCTTTCTGGGCAAAGTGTTGGAAAAGAAAACAAAGTGAAAGGAAAACAGGAAAATCACTCACAGAAGACTCAGTAATTTGCTTTTTTCACAACAGATCATGGTTCGCATCAGCTTCACTTCCTATGCCAACATCAGGATGAGAATAACAGAGAGCTTGTAACCTAATTTTCAGCTGGTATCAAATGAATTCAGGATTTTAGTCCATCTTCCATATCAACAACAAAATTATCAAGGTTTATACTGAAAGTTAATTACCCTGTTATCAACAGCGATGTGAAATGAAACATCTCTTTGCCTTTGAGTCTGTAAAGTTGTGTACATTGTTGGAGACTTTCATGTCCAGAATGATTTGTAGAAAGAGAACATTTTTTTTTCAGAAACAAAGAAAGAAGCATAGGTGTAATTTCTTTGGAAAGTGACTCACTGTAAGGAGCATAGGAACCATACAGAGATATCATTTTGGGGGAATTAAAGAAGTAGCGATTTATATTTTATCTCTGTTTTATTCTGAAAACAAAACCATCAAGTCTGGTCTCCCACTCAAATGAAGGCCTAACTTTTCTATCCAGCAGACCAGTCTCAAGATCCACAATGTCTACGAGAAAACTGTTAGTAACAGGTGGATGGACAGATGGGGTTAGCTGGCATTCATTTTTAATATAATGAGCATTCCTAGAAGAAAAACTACTTGCGTGAGTATTTTAAATAACGGAGCTACCCATCTTGAAGCTTACTAGAATAAAATTACGTAACCAGCTTCCCATTATTAATGGCAACTCAGGAACAGAAAGGCACCAGGCCACAGACTCAGCAAATCACGCTGACGGTGACACAAGTTTGATGTCTACTGCCGTATTTCTCCGGACCGCACAGCTCCGGCCCCTGTCCAGCCACTCACAGCACGTGTAAATTTGTACAGACACAGGAAACGTGACACGCATAGATTTACAAAGATTTTCTCTGACAATAAAGAAACCGGTCTACCTGGTTAAAAGCTGAATGACACTAATATATAGATTATACACATTACCTAGCATCACTTCTGTCTTGCTCTTTTTAGACCACTGGACAAACGTTTTAGCTTCTACTAGCAAATTTTACTCAGTTGAAAGAGAACTGGTTGAACATATGCTCCTCATCGATCGCGGCATGAAATGAATCAAGTTTTAATAGTTCCTTTAATTTGGTTGGTTGGTTTTGTTTGGTTTTGATGTGAACGTGTCTTCCATGGTATAATAGCAAACCAAGAGTATGCGCTCAGTCCGATCCCTGTCTTAAATTGAATGTCTCACAAATTTCTAAACTGCTTTTAAAAGACAAACATAAGTAAATAGTTGTTGCTACTGTATTCCCGCTCATACACTGAGACTATAAATTATTTAGAGCAAGAACTTCTAAACATGTTTGGACAGAGCTTTCCACTAGAGATCACAAACAAAAACTGTTCAAGTTTTTATTATCAAAGATTATTAAGATAATTACGTAAAATGAGTAAATACAGCATCAGGCTAAAGGAAGAAGTAAAACAAATTGAAGATACTTGCCTGGGTAACGAGCGGCTCCAACAGCCTCTCTACTGTGAGAGTCCTGATTTCCAAGCTTTTGGGGTCCCATTTCAAAATGATAGGTGACGTTGCAGAAGTCATACTCCCTAGAACAGACAAAATTACACAACATTCATGAAAATTATTAGTGTAATATCCAAATACTGCGTATAATTTATTTAGAGAAGAGCGTAGATGCTGTTCCGGTTCACATGTAAAATACTTCTCCATAACCTTGCTAGTGTTCCTTTACTCCCAAGGACTCCCAGGTGCACCACTGCCACATCCACCAAGCGCTTCAACATTTATATTCAGAAATTTTTTCTCTCCTATACCCCTTAAGAGCATGGGCCCACCACAGGACACAGCTGAGCCCATCCGCGATGCTGGTGACACTTCTGGGAAAACACGTTTAAGAAAGGACAAAACACTGCCTGGCAGTGTGAGGAGTGAGGTGAAGTGTGAGAAACAAAGCCACAAGCCCAAGGTCAGAGAGGGAGAAGGCAAGGAGGTGCTCCAGGCAGCAGAGCAGAGATTTCACTGCAGCCTGTGGAGAAGACCATGGTGAAGCAGGTCTTTCCCTGCAGCCCACAGAGGACCACATCGGAGCAGATATTACTGCAGGCCATGGAGGACCCAACACCGCAGCAGACGGATATGTCCTGAAGGAACTCCGTCCCATGGAGAGCGCACGCAGGAGCAGGTTTATCCTGAAGGACTGCAGCCCATGGAGAGGACTGACACTGGAGCCAGGGAAAAGTGTGAGGAAGGAGCGGCAGAGACAAAGGCTTATGAACGGACTGCAACCCCCATTCCCTGCCCCCTGCACCGCTCGGGGGGAGAGGCAAGGAAGTACAAGAGTCAGGAGGGAAGGAGTGAAGTTGAGACCAGGAAAAAAGCGAGGGTGAAGGAAGGTAGTTTAGATTTTGTCTTTTTTTCCTCAAGATCCAACTCTATTTTAATTAGCAATAAATTAAATTAATTTGCCTCAAGTCAAGTCTGTTTTGCCCGTGACAGTAATTGGTAAGTGATCGCCCTGCCTTTATCTCCACCTACGAGGTTTTCATCCTATTTTCTCCCCTTGTCCTGTTGAGGATGGAGAGTGAGAGAGCCAGCCAGCCAAGGTCAACCCACCAACACATGGAAAACAACAAATTCAACAAGCTTTTTGTTCAGCTTTTTGAGTAAAATTTCCCCATAATATTCAGGATTTCTTAATTTTGCACCAAAATTGGCAGTACTCGTTTAAAAACAAAAAGGATTCTCCAGATGATCTTAAGGTTAAAGGCTTAAACAAGGCCTAAAACAAAAGCAACAGCAAGTTGCTGTCATTTTATTTGCCATTTCAGGTTTTCATGACATTTTCAAGACAGTTGCCTTTATTTTTGAAATTCCTATTACAGAAAATTCCAGCTGTCAGGTTGTGAGAGACATACAATGCACCTCATAGAGCTGGAAAGTGATATAAGCATTTGGTGACAAGCAATCTTCATTTGAAACATTCTGGTTTAAACATTTCCCTTTATTTTAAAATTAAAATATAAAAGTCCCATATACCTTCAACACCATAAGAACTCTAGCAGGGAAAGACATACCAATAATATCATATTGTACATTGTGTGAGATCCAAATCAAGCCCTCTGTATGTAATATCCCAAATGTTTAAAATTATTTTCTTCAGAAAACTATGTTTAACTGACAAGCTAATTTTGGTAATATACACAAAAAAAAACCACCACACAACCCCACACCACCAAACAATTCAGTGAACAAAATCAAAAGAAGTTCAGCTACTGCTCCCTGAACAACAATCCACTTCATAAAGCTTAATTCAATATGGTACATATTCAGTACTTAGCAACATTATCTAATATATACAAAATAAGTTCTACTGCTTTATTCAGGAGAATGTTTTGAGTAATTACTGTCACTCAAAATTAACAGGCTAGTAAGTCTATGCAAAATTCATCCACCGTCTGCAAAAGATTTTCACTGTGTTACTAGCAGAAAACTTAAAATACTTGCTCAAAAAGAGAGGCGTATCAGAACCCTCCAATCAATGTATTTATAAATCACATATAAAACCAGCCCTCAGCCTCCTCTCATTTGCAATCATTTGGTAGCAGAATTATCTGATAATATCTAGTGTGTGCTAAAATTGCTATTATTCAGTTTCCACTCTTCTACAAAAAATCATTAGGCTTCATGTTTTACAATGCTGAAAACACCCATACATGTGATTAAAGAAAACTATGAGACAGTGGCTACTTGCTGTAAACACAGTTAATGTGGGAGCTCTTCTCATTTTTCCAACAGACAATGTTTAATCCTCTTTCAGAACCTGTTTCTTTTTTATATAAGGACAGTTGCTCCTCCAGTTGGCCTCTGCATTCAAACAGTAAGTTTTAAGTAGACAATTATTCTAGTCAATAATTTATGAGTTATGATAATTTTAAATGTGTCAAATAGAGTTTCTTTCTTTTTAATAAGCACGCTTTTCCTCACTATTAACATGGGTACTCAACATACACCTCTCATTATAAAAAAATATATTCAAAGCTGTAACATAGCCCAGAGCAAAAAGCAAACTAATTTCAGTGGGTGGCAATCGTACAGGTGACACAAAAGATAACCTGGATGATCAGTTGTTTCAATCAGAGTATTGCTTCAGTTTCAACCTTTACTAAGAAATACAAAAAACAGCCTTCAAAATTCAATATGAAAGGGTGAGCAATGCTTTCAACTATAAAAAGGATAGATACAAGAAAAAGCCTCATTAAAAACCTGTAAGAAAGTTTTTCATTTGCGGTAAAATCTACCCCACAAAGGCAAATAAGTAAAATTAAAAAGTCAAATTCGTGCATTTTCCTCAACAGGTCTCCAGTTGCTGTCACAATAGCAATTTTAAATGACAAAAGACTAAAAAGAAGTTACCTGCCCAAGTGTATGTATACAAAAACATTTCTTCCTCGCCATTTCTACAACAATCTTCCTACACGGTTGGATAAAGGAAAGGATGCTAACCGTATCTTATGACTATTTGACCAAACATTCCCCAAATAATTAGCTTTAAGTACTTCATTGAAATCATAAATTGCTTCATAGCTTGTACATGGCTTGTGGTTGTGCAGTACCTGTGAGGAAGATAATCCGTGTGAGCAGAGGATAATGGCATCCCATAACATTTTTCATATAAACATAAAAGTGTATTATGATAGACAGAAGAAAAAAATAGTAGCCATAAGTAAAAGAGATCTCCTTTCCTCCTTTCCCATTACCCTCTAGACTAGACTGATAGCCACTATTTTCTTAAGTCGCTTAATTTTTTTGCTTTCCCCTAGAGCTTCCAACTTATTATCATTTTTTAAATACTTAGTAACATACTTGGACAACAATCCATTCTTTCTTCAAAATGCGAAATCAGGTTTCTTGTCTGAGTTCCAAACTCTGTAATTTCGAAACGTACATCTTGTTCTTTGGGGTAAATCTCAGTGAATTAAAATGCACATGGCGTTTTTATGACTGCAGAGTTAACATTTTTAGCAGAAAGTTTCAGTGAAACTTACCCTCTGCTGTTCACATATATTATCAACTGGCAACATGTGATTATTAAGTTTGAATTTGAAATTTGTTATTATCAAATAAGGAAAGTGAGCTAATAGCACCGTTAATAATACTTCTAAGGAAGTACAGAGATGATTGCAGTCCTAATCCTGAAACTAGCACCACACTTTTTCAAGAATATATTTAATGGATTCTATTGCCTAACTGCACTTTTTCTTCCTAGAACAAGTGCCAAAATACGTCCATCTCTTGTTTTAAGCTTTTAGCTTTTCCTAAATACAGCAAAACAGGAATGTCTACCCAGTCTGGTAACTATTGTTCAATGTGAATATTTGTTTAGGCAGTCTGTCCTCAAAGCCTAACTGTAAATAAAATAAGTATTTACTTTAGTCAACAATTCATTAGAGTGGATTCCTATATGAGAGCCAAAATCTATGTCATTGGAATTCTATTGGAATTCTACGTCATTGGAATGCTATTAACATCGCAGTCGCCAAAAATCTAACCCCACAACCACCCTTATCACCAACCTTTTCAAACAGCAGAATTTTGCCGTTTGGAACCTTTTACAAAACCAAAATATTCTGCATGTGAAATGACTTGTTTGTCTATCGCACCATCACATAGTTTTTCTCCACAATAGTCCCGCTTTGCTCGCGACTTACACAAATGTACGTTCTGATGGTCATAAACTGCTCACAAGTGACGTTTCATCTCATTTCTATGCTGCAATTTAAATGTAACAGTAAAAAGATTTTAACTCTACATGAGCAAAAGCAATGTTTGCTGAAGCAAACATATTTTTTTTAGAAATATAAGCATTGCCAGCCTAGAACAGGCCACCAGTTGTTAGTCCAGGTCACATCTGCAATGCAGAACACTGTAGACATGAAAGACAGATGCTAAACATTTCATACTGAATAAAGAAAAAATCCATTCTACCTGATTCATAGCAAATCTGTACGATTAACCTGGTGGTAATACTAGATTGGCAATACTGGCGGCACAGTTCTGTACTTCCAACAGTATATTTGCTACTGGAAGGCAAAAAACAGTCTTCGTAAGTAAGAAAGTTGTCCAGCAAGGTAGAAAGACAGTAAGATGAGAGAGGGCGAAATAATAATAAATTAGCCCTTGTTCCCAAATATTAGATTTATAATAGAGATTTATATGGACTATTAAAAAAAAGTATGCTTTAGAAATGTTTCTCCCACATCAGTTACCACCTTGTCTTACAGTCCAGACTAACGGGGCACTTCCACATGCTTTAAACCGACCTAATCTTCCACGGCCGAGAGGCCAGTTCAGCGCGCTCTGCGTATTTCTGTCCTTCGCAGTTTGTAACAGTGCTGTCAATTCCATCGAGAACATAACCTGGTTGAACACTAACTAATGCTACAGAATAAAAACGAGTTTTCAGTTCCCTGCCCGACTTCAGAGCCACGTGCATGACAGCACCGGTAACAAGCAAAGCTCCGAATACGGCAGCAGCGGGGAAGGGGAGGACAGGATTGCCGCTTCAGCAGCAGCACGGACACAAACTGGTTTAAGATGACTGAGAAACTGAACGACAGACAGTCTGCGCTCCTTGGTTTGCATCCTTAGATTGCGAACCATGTCAAAACAAACACCTCTCTGCATGGAAACAGGCTTATGTGAAGAATATGGAATTCCCTACAGCAGGATACACAATCTCTTGAGACAGATACAGAAAAATTGTGACTTCACAGACGAATTTATGTGCTTCACTGGGAGCTAGAAATCAAAATACGTGAATGGTTATACCCTTGAGTACGCCTACAGAGTGTAACAGCGTGACATTAGGGATACGCAAGCTGCCTCTGAGTTACCGAGGACGGGTACAGGGTAGGCTGGAGCACAGGACAAACTAGCTCAGATGTTAGAAACACCAGCAAAGCGCAGTCCCAGAAACCCCACCTCCTGGCTGACCTGGCTGGCAGAGGGCTGCAGCGATACCTGGCGGTACATATAGCCGAGGTTCTGCTGTTACCTTACGGTTATCTGCAGTATTAAGCAATGCAGACGTATGTTGTGATCTGACCTGAGCAGCGTAAAGTGCTGTTGCAAGAGCTCTGATATTCAAGGGAGCCTGGTTTCCAACGCTATCCTCAATCCATTTGCCCATTCTCTGTCGCTACTAACACAAGAATACAAGAAGAGACAGAAGGAGACAGAGAAGAATGAGCGCGTAACAATTGCAAAGAAGGGAAATAAAGGGAAAACGCTACGAGGACAGAGTCTAACAATGAGGAGTAAAACAGCAATGGAAAAGGGAATGGAGAACATCCCTTTCTACAGACAAAAGCACTGATCCTTAGTCAATGACAGCCCAGTACAGCCTCCAGCAGATCTGGCTGAAACAATCAGAGTTGACACGGGCAGTTCCCATCACCTTGCTTAAAAAAAGGAGAAAGAAGAAAGGGGGGTGGGGGGGGAGAAAAAAAATGGAGCAGGATGGTTTGGAGGAATATCTGTCTCCGCATGTTTGAACCACAAGTTTTTGACATACTTGTTTATTTTGTTTCATAAATGTGACTCTCCTCTCTTCTTTCCTAAAACTTAGGCAGCAAAAACCAAGTCAAAATAAACCTTTAGGCCCCACTCCCAAGCTTAAACACGGAGAGGATTTTTAATTTGAGCTTTTCTAAGCTCTCAACTTCCTTTTGGATTCACAGCCCTCTCCCCTTCTGCTAACCCTCCACCTCCACGATGGGGTGAGATCCCGGTCCGGCCTCAACAAAACAAAGTTCTTCAATGGAAGCAGCCCATTATACAAACCCGGACTTCTAGCCAATAAACCATTAAGTACGGAGGAAAAAGGCCTTGACAAGGGGAGGATTACCTTGGTAACAAAGCCAGTGGGATGGTGACCACGGAGTACCCTGACACAGAAACAGGAAAGCTATAAAAAGGCAATGGCTGAGTCATTCACACTTGTCAGTCACGTTAACCAGCTCAGTCTTGGAGGCAACTGCCTACACCAAGACCTGACTGAGCCACGAGGGAAAATTGCCTTCAGAAATCAAAAAGGCCACGAAAAACTCACAGGGAAGGCGCAAACTGCAGTGTAAGGGTCAGCGTAACAGAACAGTTCCACTTACGCCCACCCGCACGACCTGCTTCCTCTTCTGCTTTAACTAAAAACAGCGACAATCCGCTTCAAAATTCTGGGCAAAGCCTAGCTGTGTGCAACGTCCAAATTGTTTTTATCTACTACATGGCTTAGAAAAGTAATTCTCCTTCAAAGGCTCACGCATCTACAGCTACGGATTGGCTCTCTGTTTGGGCTCTCTCATCAGAGATGGCCTGAGATGGCCCTGAGGAACGTGGTACCATGATATGGTAGTGGCCAAATAAGAATCTGAGGACAATCTGTGGACACTGGGACAAGAAGCTGGACTATGAATTCAGCTCTCGGGTTGAGTTTACTACACAGAAGATCCTCATTCTAGGAGGATGTTAGACACAATGCCCAATTCTTAAAACACCTAAAAATCTAATGGTTGGTCCTCCATGAGTAACCTGGTGATTTTGGGAGGGTTATCAGTAGGAAGGATGAAAAATAGGGAGAGATTCACATTTGTTTGCTCCAACAAACATTAGAATTGCTTGATGTGAAAGGTAATTTATTCCAAGTTGAGTAAGCAATGAAAATGCTTAAAAGCTGTTTTAAACAGCCATACATAAAATTCCTATATTCAAACAATTTATCTTGCATTATTCATAAGAACATGCTTTTGTCCACCAATATAACTTTTACTGTCAAGGTAGGAGAGTTTCTTAAAATGCTCAGTGAAACTGAAGATTTTAAGGAACCTACACCAAAGGGGAGCCCAAGCCCCAGCAAAAGATTGCCAAGTCACTTCTGTACAACCGAAGATTTTTCCACAAATCGCTCTGTATTCACACGGCTCTTCAGTGCCTCCTAATAAAAGTCTTCTCAGAGAGTTCTGGACGTGATCAAAGCCTCTGAGCTTGCTGCTGCTGGGATGCTGGTTCACGTAAGGTCACATTGCAAGCCCAGGAAAACCAACTGATTTTAAATCAGGTCCTTGGTGCAGATCCTATGTTCTGCATTCTCTCTCTATGGTATTTCCCCCTAAGGGACTGCAAATTTCTGCATATGGCAAAGCAATACCTTTATAAGATATTTAGATTACTGTAGATATGACCAATTTACATAAATGACCCTCCTTTCTAGTAATAAAAACAATAAGTTTTTAAAACTTTTTTTCAAGTTCTATTCCTTCATAAGACAAACATTAATCTTGCATCTTGCAGGAAAAAAAAAAACAAACACACTTTTATTCACTAAATCTGTTTACCCTCTTGTTATTTTTTATTCACTGTGTTAAACCGGCATTAGTAATACCAGTTTACATTTTACAAGAGCAGAGAAGTATTAAACATCTTTTGTCAAGCACTGGAACAGGCTGCCCAGGGCAGGGGTGGAGGCACCATCCCTGGAGGTATTTAAAAGACGTGTAGATGCAGTGCTTAGGGACATGGGTTAGTGGTGGCCTTGGCAGTGCTGGGTTAACGGTTGGACTCGATGGTCTTAGAGGTCTTTTCCAACCTAAATGATTCTATGATTCTACGATCTTTGGTTTAAACTAACCCATGTTTTCTCCCCTTGCAACACAGAATTTATATCGCAGATTCCAACAGTTCTTAAACCTGTCTCTAACCATGACTTTGCAAGCTTCTGCTTCTGCACGTAGGGGTCATCCTTTCACTGCAAGTATCCTGTTTACACGTCCTCATACTTGGAAACTACAATTAACATTACCCCAGTGTTTCCCTACAGCTTTTCTTCATTTGAAAGAGAACACTGTTCCACAAGATCAACCGTTGCTACCTTCAAATGAAACAACTGACATTTTTTCCTATGGAGAGTTAAAGCTTTAGGGGTTTTTGCACTTTTTTGGCTTGGTTGGCTTTTTAAGGAGACTATTTCCCTGCTAGTTTCACTACAGTAGCAATACAACTAGTATCATCTCTACGAGTCTTTCTCCTTCATTAAGCTTTAAATTATCTAACTAGTCATTATTTTAATTAAGAGATTTTTGCTCTTGTTCTTACAGATATAACACTATTTTCCTGCACTTAACAGACTCTTTTAGTTATCTGAACTACAGATATGACCAGCCCAAAGTTTGCACAATTTCGCTGGGACGTACCGGATGAGAACAGTCTGCCCTTGCCCTTGTAAAGTCTACAAGCTTCCATACTATGGCGAAGGAGCTGTTCCATTTTCCAACTCCATAATTAACACGTTAAATAGGATTGTTTTCAAACAAAGCCCTGTGGGAGCACAGTTGACATTTTCCTCGGCAATTAATATTAAGGGCCATTAACAACCTTTCTGAACATTCCCACCAACTTCTAGATGCGCACATTGTCTTGCTGCTGCTATCTGCATTTGTCAATCTGTTCATCAACTGCCTCTGAGAAATTCCTAAAAATTTTAGGGAAATTTATCATCTAACCTTGTGTTCATTAAATCCGCTCTTTGTTTAAACATGTCAAAGAAAGTTGCTCTATCCCTCGTAAACCCGTTCAGAATAGGCCTCACATTCTGATAGAAGCCACATGTACCATTCCGCAATTATTTACCACTGTTCCACTAATCCAAAAAAAGAACAAAGTAAAAATCTGTAATGATGGAAATAAGTTTCAAGAATATGAACTAAATTGCTTAATTCTGCTTGATCTCTTATTACTGAAACTTTTCCTGATATTATTCTTATGCTGATGGATGTTTTAAATAAAGCACGATGCATAGATAGCCATCCCTGATCATACCCAAAAACCTTTATCCTCCCCAGCTCTGTGTTTGCAGGATTTGCTGTAGTTTTGTTAGTCTGGAAATACTGAACTACAACGTGGGATGAGAATCACATCACCATTGTATTCTCAAACAAATTAATTTAATTAACGATAACAAAGGTCTGTGTTTTCTATGCAGAACAGTCCTGTATTCAAAAGAAAATGAGTAACGTGGACAATCAGAGAACATATGCAATTCCTAATGTAAAAGATGACATCCAAAGCCATAACAGTGCACAGGACATGCTTAATGAAAACAACTTTTTAAAAAAAAAGTAGTTGTTTCTCTCAAAACCTACACACAATTTTGGAAAAATCTAATGTAAAGAGAGAGACCAGAGCTCCTAACACCTGTCCTCTCTCTTTAATCTATTATATTGTTGGACTAATCTTGATTTTTCCTTATTTTTCCTTCAAGTGTGGAGTACTGAAGACATTCCAGAAGAGCACAAAAACAACTTGTGCCTTTGCTTAAAATTCACAGACGGAACGATCTCAGAGTAAGGCTGTCAATCCAACACCCACCTCTCACAAAGCAATGGGAAAAGTAGGCACCTGAATGTGTTAATAAAGAATTACATGGGGGTTACAAAATTACTGGTGGTATCTTAATTATAAATCTATAGATCTATGAGAACTTTAGACATCATTAAAAAATTACTGTAACAGACTCCTGAATCCAGGCCAAGCTATACTAAAATCCAGTGAGTGAAAGCTTTTAAAATATTTTTAACTAGGGAAAATATTTATGGGAAACAATTTACAAGGACCTGAGACAGATTTTCCATCACTGCTTATTTTAAATTGTGAACTTCACTGCCTCAGAGGTAAGGATTACTTTAAACAGGACTGACTTCATTAAAAGATACGGCGCATGTTATGCAGGTGATCACACTAATCGCATCTCTTCCTTCCAGCATGCCGTTCTGTGAATGTATGAAAATGCACTGCTTGAAGTTTGGTAGAGGGGATGCTTGGTTCAATCAAAATATAAAACTATTACTGCATTGCACCTGGAGAATCTTGCTACTTAACCTCAAATGCATCACAAGCCATAAAAAAAAAGGACAAAACAAAAGCAAAGGATGGGATCTGGCTTCATTTCAGAAAGTTCCGTACATCCATGTAAACACTCTGAAGGTCATTTTACGGTACCCAACAAATAACCAGGTTTCCAGAGAAGCCGACTCACACGCTCCAGCAGCAACTAAATTCAGCTTTTATCAAACTGAATTCCAGAACCCTTGAACTCTAGCAGTGAACACTGTATACAGTCTACAGCACTACTTTCCATTAAGATAAGAAGCATATAGATTTAAGAGTTCCCGCTAATTACAAATGTGCCAGTATGGGTCAGACAGGTCGGTGACATCCAGAGATTTATGCTCCACGGCAACATAATTCATACGGCTGGAAAGCCACTGGCACTGACTGGTACAATCCACTATTTCTTTAAAACTACCCATAAAATACAGAAAATTATTTGATGTGAAGCATGAACATGTCGGGGTTTGTTTTAAGCAATGTTTCTCCAGCTTTAGCTAAAGGGATTGCTTACAGAAGTGAGAGATGGAAAGATAACAACCTAGTGACAGCTGATATTTACATTATACATACAGAGCAGTAGCATAAAAAGTTACTATCATTGGAGCTAATTTCCTAACCATACCACTATTTTAAAGTTTCCTCCTTTATATATTACTACAAAAAAGCCAGTTTTCAAGACAGCAAATTTATTTTATTTGGCTCACGTCCATATCTTTAATAACTTCAGTGTATGCTCCAGCCATCACAGCGCTGCATGAATGTTCTTGGGTTTTCCCAGGGTCCTCACAGTAGAATTGAAGAGAACGAAGAAGATCATTCAATAGCAGCAAGTGGCATCATTTCTCTTCATTGCACAGGCACAGGAAGTACCCATGTCACCATTTGTCCCTGATCGCGGTATGTTCATTCTTTAAGCCGGAGCAGGCTTTGGTTTTGTATACTGTATTCAGATATCCAGTCAATAGGTGATTCTCCTGCTCCCCCTAATCCATAGCATCCTATCACCTGCTCTGCTGCCATGTACACTGTAAGCTTGTCCCTTGTGGCTATTTTGTTGTTGTTGTTCAGCTGGGTTTTACTACATGTTTACAACCCACTCTTTAAATTCCCTATTTGTCTTCACATAATTCCACTGTGCCATTCTGTTTTTTTTTTTTAATAATTCCTGTCACTGCAGCTCCAGCTTTCTAACGTCTGAGAGCAGACTAGATGTGGCTGCTTCTAGTCTACTCAGCAATTCTATTAATACTCTAGTTTGCAACGTGATATCTAATGTATTATCCTCAATCCATATTTTTTGCTTTCTATGGAGTACTCACATTTTTTTTTTCCCCATCTCGTCCATGAAGGAACTGTAGGAAGAACCTAAACAACCATCCCAAGGACAAATGAGAGCCTACTACTTCTAGTATTTCCCTATGCATACATTTCATGACTTATTCAGTCCTTTTTGTCTGAGATGTAATTGTGTTGTCCTCTTAGCATTAATTTGGAGTCCAAGCCAACATTACCTGTAACACTTGCAGAACATAAATGGCCCTTCAATAATACTGTGCTTTTCAAAGGCCCCAAAACCATATTTTTAAAAACAATAATTTCCTCAGATTTGTGTTATTAACCAACACCTGAAATACGGGGGGGGGGGGGGGGGGAAGAGAAAAAAAAACAGTGGCAAGCCAAATTCACAATTTTCTAGTTTTCATCAGTCAATTGTCATACATATGATACATATGGAGATGTCATCTGTACTAGCTAGAACTCCCACAGTCACTGTTCTAGAAACCTCTAGAAAATCTTTATTTTTTTAAATTAGCTGCTGATACCTATGATATGACGACAAGTGAACACAAGACAGTTCCAATAAAATCAGTGGCCAGCCTAGCCTGCATCTGCAATTGCTAACAGACAGAGAATTTCTCAGATTCTTCACTGTGACTGTAATTGGGCCCCACATCAACCACTACTTTGACCCGGACGTACTTGTAGTTTTTCTTTCAATTAAGCAAACTAAAAATACTACGGGGCTTTGAATTGGTAAAACTAGATTTTATTAGAACACAGCTTGGCCATTACAATAAAGAAAATTCAGACCAACGGAATCAAAATAAAAGGGATTTATGAACAATTGTATCTCCTTTCTACCGTGTCCTTCCAGGGTAGGTCTTTTCCTTTGGTCTTGCTCTCAGGTCTAGCACTCTGTGGAGGCTTGTTGGATAGCAACACATTCTACTATGTCTTTGATAGCCTGAAAAAGTCCATTTCCGACACTGTTAATAACACATCTTCTTGGGTGTCTATTCATTACTTCTTAAGAAGGCATCAGGTTTCTGGTAATGCTACAGGTTCCAGACCTGCTTCAGTCTCACGCTGCCTCCCCAATCCACCACACTCTTATAATTCAAACAAACTATAGATAGCCCAAGTTTTATTATTTTCTTTTACTTTCATGTCCTTTCCCCCGCCTCTTATGTTTCCGAGAAACGTACTTACTGACAATACATTAACTGATCTCAGGACTGAATACAACATGTACTGGAGTGCAGAATGCCAACCCACATAATCTGATTTTTTAGCTGTTTCTCCCTTTTTCCTTCCTTCCAAGCAAACAAGAACCACAGAGCAGAATTGCTTTGAAGTTCTTAAAATGGCTACGAAAAAGATAGATGAAATTTAACTTTGATAAACGTAAAGTGATAAAAAACAGGAAAAAGGACTAGGATTCTGATTACATACATAACGACGGACTCTGGAATTGGTTATTAATACCCAGGAATGCAATCTGTGATTTATAATAGCTTTATGTAAATGCCAGCTTAACACAGAGTAGCAACCAAAAATAAAGTGAGGAATTATTCTGAAAGGGAAAGAGAACAAAACAGAAAGCGCCATTATAAATCCATACCATGAATGCTATTTGGCCATCGCTTTTCTACAGGAATGTTGCAGAACTGAGAAATACACAGTGGCAACAAAGACGATCAAGCACTTCAAGAAACAACTAAACAGATTAAAAACCTTCATCATGCAGAAGGAAAGACTGAGGGGGAATACAATGCAGCCAACAAAACCTGAAGTATCATGGATAAAGTGAAACAAGCTTTTGCTTTTGTCCTTTTCAATGAAAAAAAAAAAGTAAGTAAGTGTCAAATAAAAACCCTACATGTTAAGTTATCAGCAAAGGTTTTGGAACTCCTTGTCGTAGGGTACTGCAGATGCTAGAAGTTTACATCAGCTCATAAATTAACTCAATACATTCATGAAAGGGAAAGGAAGGGGAAAAAAAAAAAACAACACAGAACAAAGAAAAAAATACCGAACAGATCGACCTGAAGCCCCTGAGCTGCCGGCTGTCTGAGGCTTGGAGGGTAGTCCAGCAAAGTATCACTGAGTGCTTTCTCCACACTTTTCCTCTGAGGAATCAACCATTTCATCTCCTCATTAAATGGAGTCTAAAACTGTTGACACCCTGGCCTACTGTCTACCCTGGTATAAAAAGAAAGACAAATCACTTGGAGACAAACTCCAGGAAGATAAGGAAACCTCAAGGGAATAAAAGATTGGGCCAACTTCTTGGAGTGAGATAAATCTACTCCCTTTCCTCTTCTTGCGTGACAATATAACCAGGGCACGCGGTGCCAAGCTATTACAGCAGGAATAGCTTTGCCCTGACAAGGCAGATCAGGAATCGAGTAACCCAGTAGATAGTGAGGGTAAACACAGAGATGACAGCTCCAATTTGCCTTTCAAGCATGAGCAGCTTCATTTACTAAAAGAGGCGCAGAGAGGAATCATTCAGCTTAGCACACAGGCACTCAAGAAAATGACTTCATATCATAGATGTACAATGTTCCTGGAAGTGAGGGACGACACTGAGGAATGACACCGAGAATGACAGGTACAGAGAATAACTCAAGTGTTGAGGTGGTGGTGACACTTATGTTACACACGATACAGTGGTACCGCTTTCAATGCCTCTCACCCCACTAGAAGTCAAGAGGGAGGTTCAGACAACGCTACAGGCTGTTGGTGCCAAAAGAGATAGAAAACGCATAAGAGACAACATAAATGTAGACTCTGTAGATGTATACATGACCTATTTATTAGTCAAGACAAGAACCTTGTTCTTTGTCTTGTCCGTAGAGGTAACGCACACGCCCTTCTCTCCCCTATCCCTGCTTCAGCAACAAAATACAAAGACCCCTTGTTAGTCCATTCCAGGTTGATCAGCTCCTTACTAGAATTTTATTTTGATAGTAAAATGTCATATTCAATCAAATATTCACATTATTTTCTGCACTTCTTCCCTTCTCTAGTCCCAGCTTTTAAAGGACCCTCAATAGTTGACGCATTCTCAAAGGAAGCAATATAGGTTTAAATCCCCGATATACTTTTAATCCATTCTGATCTTGCACAATTAACTTAATGGTAAGATAGTAGCTAATGAGAAAGTTCAAAAGAAAGTGAACTCACTTCAAGAAATAGGATTCTATTTAACAGCATTTAATTACTTCCTTAGATCACAGACAGGAACTCAAACATTCATACCAGCAATTAATTTTTTTTAACATAATAAGGGCAAACTCTTCTGAAACCAGATATTATTAAGAAAATACTTTCCTTTTGAAACTTTTTTTTTTTTTTCATTTCTGTGTGTCATGGATAGAGAAGTATCCCACTAGAATATCTGAAAATAATATAATCTGACAAATCAAATAGATGCCTTAGCAATAAATATTCCACTTCATCTCTGGATGACTCTTGCGATTGTCTTTCATTTGTCATCTACTATAATGTCAGTGTAAAAGACATTGCTTTTCTCCAAATACAAAATTATTACCAAATTAACCTCCCGATTTCTTTTTAATAAACTGTTTCAAAAGTAAATGCCATTTTTTTTCTATAATTTAACTCTAACAAACTCCCAACATATAAAATACACTATAATCAAAAAGATATCAATAGACTACTACTATTCTAATTTTTCCAGCAGGAAAAAAACATTCTTAAACTCTCACAGTGAAGGAAAAATTAATAATCTATGAGGTCATACTATAAAATCCTATCAAATTATCCACAGCTTTCCTGTTTCTCTTTTCTATCATTCTGTTAAAGTGCTTACAAGTTTAATGACTACTAAGAAAAAATAGGTTGTGCAACGCCCAGATAACTTACCAACTCCAGCTTTGTTACAAAAAGGACTGTAGTATAAATCCCAGAAAAATTACAACAAAAGAAATCCTTCCATCCATTTCTTTTTATTTATCTCTCCCTCAAGTTATCTCTAGTGACAGCATCCAAGACATTAAAACTTTCCAAGAGCAGTAGCATCAGAAATTTACTGGTTCTTAACCCATTTTGTTCTTTATCTCATTCCATTAGAATCAATTCTTCAGCTTCCCCTAGAAGTTCATTGTGAATTTGAACTATTGAACCTTCCATAACTTTGAAATTCCGTGTTGTATAAGAGCTAGATATGAATGTGGGAAGATCACCACACGGTTGGCATCATAAGGAAACTTTTGAGCAAGGATTGGTAACCAGTGATGCAATTTGGGGAGAAAAAAAAATAGCTCTACATATCACTAGTTTATGGCAAGTAAGTAAAGTAAATTAAAATATTAAGTGAAGCTAAATCTTACCTATGTAAGCCTTGCAACAATATAATGCATCACAACAAAGATCACATTTAATCAAACCCATAAATTAATCTACCCTATTAAGGTATGCAAAATTCAAGCCACATTATGCAGTATATTACTGAATCATCCACAATGCTGTCCCAGAAATTGGCCATTATCTTCCCTATCTCTATGTGGCAAAATTTGTTTACAGAAACACAGGGATTTCAAGTAACTTACTCTTTTTCCTACCAAAATAACAATAAAAAGTAAAATTTACAAAAAGAAAAAGCTTAACTTTCTATTGCTGTCGCCACTGAAATATCACATTTAAAGCCTGAGTTCAAGAAGATCAAATAATGCCATTATGGTCAATATCTCACATTATCAGACGTCTTGATAGCACTTATTTGGGAAGGCTGGCATAATTTATGACATGTCCTAGTCTTTCCTCTCATTTCTACTCATCTCAGGACAAAAGGAGCATTGCCTCTGAGAATATGATGACCTAAAGGGAACAGACCTTCCGCATTCATCTTCACTTTTATGGTTACAAAGTCACCTTCTGCAATTTCTATACAATTCTCTTCAGATTGGGAGCCACAAATTTATCTCTATTCATTAATATTTTTGATGCTACATATTTTGTTTAGAAACACAGTACTCATGCCTGAGAAGAAAGCACAAAATCAAAAGAGATTATTTTGTGGAATTAATTTTGATCCTGTCATCAGTGAGAGAAGTGCCTAAGAGGGAAAAAATGGCAATTACTTAAATATTCTTGGTACAACCAGTGTCCTAATCACCGCCACTGTGTCTTACTGTCATTCAGACTTATCTATTCATCATCCATAGTTCCATTCTCTTAGAATGCCTTAAGATAAACTGTTTCATTTTACCAGCAAGTAACAGAGGAATGAAAAGTAGCTCACCTTATGCTGGGCAGATAAAAGCCATACCCTGTAAGGACCCAGCTACTTCTAGTTCCATTAAAATAAACTTAATTAATTTAAATGTAACATTTTCAGAATAAGCTTTGTACACAGTTGACCTTGCTCTCCGAAACAACCTTTTACACTGTTCTGTTTGAATCACATAAATTATCTCCTTTGTCACTTCAATTGCCTATGGCTGTGATTTTTCCTTTTCATATCCCGGCCTTATCAGCTGCCTACCTACAAATACAGCTCATAAATTATACCGTCTCAAAGGACCATAGTACAATTTTCTACTGTTGTTGTAAACTACAGCTTAAAATTACAACTAAAAATGTATGGAAATCTACAGTTATATACTAAATATTTAATTCACCTTCTTGTGAGATAATATGACTATATTTCTATAGCTGAAAGATTGTTGTTGTTTTAGGAATTGTTTCCTCTTTTTCTTTATTCTTACTCCCTCCCCAGATATAAAACAAACAAAGGAAAGAGTAGGTGTACTTCAAAATAACCTAGGAAATTCAAGCTATTCCTTCTAGGTAAATGAAAAAGAAAAGCATGTATAGTTCTTCCTGAAATTAAAAAGATCAGTTTGACAAGTTACTCTTAATCTCCTCATCCACCACAGAAGAACATAATACATGGAGAAGTTTTATTAGGAACACAAAACTGTACAAAGCCAGTGCTCTACTATAAGAGACAATTCAATATTTTTGTGCATTTCATTGTTAAACAAGAAGGAGCACTGACTTATTTGCCAAGCATTTATACACTCTCCAACTCCTTCTCCTCAAGTGTGGCAATTACTAAAGTGTTTAAACATAAAATTACACATAACAGCTTTAAAATTTTATATAAATCTTTTCACTCATGATTCTGGTTTTGCATTCAAAAAATCAGAAATTCCCTACGACTGCCGGTCAACAAAATTTCCAAGTCATTTCAATTCTAACAAAGTGATGTCGTTTTGGCGGTTCGACGCATTCCCTGCCCTTCCCACTGTCCACCTCCAGCTTTCCAGTGTCTACTGGTTTTCCAGCCAGAACCGATAGCGCCAGAGTCCATTTCTAATCTCGCCTCTTCCAGAAGCCTGACTCACTCAGACTTGCCAAGCCCCACAATTCAAGCCGAAATGGGATTTGTCACACCGGATTTTTATGTGTAGTACACAGAAAGCTTAACGCTGCACGTTGCTGATCCAACAGCACATTGTAGCATCTAACTATACAGAAGCCTGAATCCAAAAAAATCTGAATCCTGGCTCCTGTTTACAAGCGTTTGATGAGTTCTTCATGCATTTGCCCGTAAGTTACCATTTCCTATTATGCACCATTAGGCACGAGTGGTTAATTAGTTTTTCCCATATGCCAGCACATACATAAGTTCCAATTATTAGCAGTGTTAGATCACCAGTTTACAGAAATTACCTTTAAATCCAGTATTTGCCTATCTTCTGGTCCGCATATCCTCCTCCAGACAACAGCATATATGTTTTGGAGGACTTTGTTAGTTCTTTGAAGAGATATATGCTTCCTGATATTTAACCAAGTATTTAGTCATCACTTGCATCACCAAGGTCTTCATTACTTCAGCTGAAAAACTATGTAATTTGTCCTAGGCTCACGTATAATAATTGAAAGGCACAATAAAGTTGTTTCATATATAACATTATTTCTGATTAATGCAATACTAAAAATCATGAACCTGAGAGCGCTGGATGGAATTTCTAGATAAGGCTGAATGGCACTTCCAATTTCACTAATACAAAGTAAAAGGCATCGCATTCTTCCACCTCAAATCACCAAAATCGCCATTTATTGAACTCTTACTCTCACTTTTCCCTTGCAGTGTAAAACAGAAAAGCAAAAACCATACTTCCAAAAAGAACCTGGTTGAAGGAGAGAGAGAGAAGGAGGAAACCAACCTTCTGTTCCTTTGTACAAATGGTAGCAAGTACGAACTACTGAGCAGTTAGGGCACGGTCTATGTTTCAGTCCAGCAGAACAGGATCTCCGCCTGGTCCCACCACTGTTTAGAAACGCTAGCACCTGGCTGCGTGGTCATGCCACAATACTAAGTTCAGCTCGTTGGATGGATATGTTTGCCCAAGCACAGTCCCAAGTTATGACAATTTCTACCATTTTCAGACCAAAAGTGTATCACCACTTCCCATCTAGAAAACGGGTGATTACATCTTACGCCTTGAATCTCATCTTGAAATGTTTTCTGGCTTACTGCCATGGTAATCCATGGGAAAGAGCATGTGAAAATAGAACCTACAAAGAGTATCTGAAAATGTCATACTTCAGACAGACATATTACAGAATCACAGAATCACAGCATGGCAGGGGTGGGAAGGGACCTCTGGAGACCACCCAGCCCAGCCCCTGCCAGAGCAGGGTCACCCAGCGCAGGCTGCACAGGGCCGTGTCCAGGCGGGTTGGAATCTCTCCAGAGAAGGAGACTCCACACCCTCCCTGGGCAGCCTGTGCCAGGGCCCTGGCACCTCACAGCAAAGAAGTTTTTCCTCACGTTCAGGCGGAACTTCCCAGGTTCCAGTTTGTGCCCGTTGCCCCTTGTCCTGTCGCTGGGCACCACTGAGAAGAGTCTGGCCCCGTCCTCTTGACACCCGCCCTTGAGATACTGATAAGCGTTGATGAGGTCCCCTCTCAGTCTCCTCTTCCTCAGGCTGAACAGCCCCAGCTCCCTCAGCCTTTCCCCACAGGAGAGATGCTCCAGGCCCTTAATCATCTTCATGGCCCTCCACATATTACCTTAATGGTTTCATCTTTATCAAGAAAATAAGGAATTATATTTGATTAATGACTCCACCAGCCATGGTGGGATCCACTGGGCACAGAATGCACACTTGCCTTCACACTGTGCCATAGCTTGATTCTGTAGGTACTTTGTTTATAACCTGGGTATTGACTCCATGGGTAATTCAGGTAGTTTGCATATGATAAAATGCTCAAAACCAGATTATAAGTAAAATATAGAGTCAGGCTCTCTAATGACTATTTACTTTCTAATATATAATGCGAAGGGAAAAGTAGTTAAAATATGCCAGCACCTTGAGAAAGGCTAAATGAAAAGCTAAGTTCCCATTGACAGCTACATTATGATTTTTGAGATTTTTCATGACAGGTCTTAGGGGAGGGGAAAAAAGCTAAGCTTCATAAAGTAATAAGCAGAACAAACCAAGGTAAAATATATATATATATTTCACTTAGGACTCTAGTATTATAAACCACTTCAGCTTTGCCTTATGCTGTGTAACTCCTACAGAAACTACCGAGTCATTTTCTTGTACTGCAGCAAAATGCATTAATTTTTCCCAACACAACTGCTGGTTTTTTCGCTCTCCTTTGCTAACTATGGAAGTCTAAGCCTTAGGTATCAAGGAGACATCTGAGCAAGGTTTTGGATGGAAAGAATTTCAATATCACTCATGGATACGCATATGCTTAGTCATGCCAAAATGTTCTAATGGCATGCGCTATGTAACACAAGAGAAGCAATCATCTGAAATAAGGACCACACAGAAGACAATCTTGTACCCAAGGAAACAGAACAGCGAAGTATCTCATTTTTCACACCAGATTACACAAGCAGTTACAAATTCTAAAGGAAGTATGCTAAAAGGGCTACTTTCCACGAAAAGAGAAAGGATATGATTTTACAAGCCCAATATTATGTTTTCATTCATAAAATCTGGGAACAGGGCCAGGCCTGACTGCATACATTCCATTTGACCTTTCAGGAACATTTATTTCACTGCAGAACCTCCATACTAATACGTAACTTTGAATTATACCACGAATGCCAGTCATGAATACCACCTCCCAGTGAAGTAGCAGTTATTTATAAAATCCTTCTGGGACCATCACTCGTAGAGCATCCCTCCTACAGATTACACCAATGAGCCTGGTTGTCTAAAGAAAGTGACAGTTTGGGATGCTAGCGATGCAATTCACTAAATTGTGTTGATCAACACAGAATCTTGCAATAATGGTAGCGACTGCGTCCACGAAAATAACTCCACTTTTCTATGACTGTTCAGTTCAACGGTGCCCAAAATTTCCAGCCAAGAAGAATATTGGCTTACCCTGTTAACAGGAGGTGGCTGCAACTACAGTAAGATCAAGCCAACCTACTTGTAGGTAGACGTCATCGTAGACAGAAGTCAAATGATTCGTACAGCACGCACTCTGCAGCGCCCGCACGCAAAGATGCATCTCGGACTGGGATCCCCCGTCCTGACCAAAGCCAGAAGCTTGCAGTGAGCTGTTCCTAGCAGAACACCACATACACCTCACACTTACCTTCTCATTTCCTCAGAGACCTTTGCAGAGCAAGCTCTAGCACGGATAATTTTCCTTCTGGGCATTTGTTAGATATTGTAGGGTGTAACTGACACAGAACTGGATTAGAAGCCACAAAATTTTGTTTCAAATCCTTCCTCAGCTTTAGATTTTTTTAGTAACTTCAAGACGTCACCTCATCTGCGCCATTCTCTTTCCTTGCAATAAACAAATACAGTGTTTCCTCCAGCTCACCAAAGTACCGAAAAAATAATTTTGTGATTGTGAGGCGTTCAACACTATGATTTCAGAACCAAACAGCTACACAGGTATTGTAGTATGCAAGAAAACAGAACGTATAAAATTTAGAATGAAACTTTGGTGCACTCAAAGTAAGACGACTTGGTCACTTGAAGCGACCAGCATCTCATTCAGCCAGAAACTAAAGGAGGGCTATATGAGGGTTACTTTTTGTTATATTTCAGACTTTTTAAACATCTAAACCTTTATATAACTCAGCTTCTCTAATATTCAATATTTTTTTCATAACAAAGAAATCTAGCACCAATTACTTTTCTGATAACATTCCACTAGTAAAATCAACATAACAGTACCAGAAAATTGGAAACAATACTTGTTCTGGGACACTCTCTTATTCTTTTAAATGTATCACTTTTTAATAAATTACCAATTTACTGGCAGTAAGTGAAAGAATGCACACAATTTATTAATCTTCGGAGCTATGCCATCTCAGTAATTCATTAAAAAACCTTGGCAAAATAAAATCCAAAAAATCTGACCACTTACATAGTATACAAATTTCAAAGACTAACTAGACTTTAATTGGATTTTTTTCAGACTTTTTGTCATGAGCTTAATGCCAAACCTGAGACTCAAGTCTCAAATGATACTTTACCATTCTTCAGATTCTTTGAAATAACTTTAGTTTTCATTTTTTGGCTATGCTTCCTGGTCCTGCAGTCAATCCAGCACGTGTAAGTTATAATTACGACCCTGAATGCTGCAGATTAAGACAGCGTTCATCGGTAGTTTGGCAATTCGAAAGAGCGTGGCAGACACCCAGGGATCTTAGAAGAGTGGGGATTTTTTTCTCCCCTTACAGACCATGATACAGGCTCCAAACCTGTTCTATTGAAACCATTAGCAATTTTCTCTATTGCCTTCCATGGGAAAAAGATTAGAGTTCCTATTATGTAAGACTGATGATGACCACATGGTGACTAAACCATCAAAAATTCTCAAGCGTGATTTACCCCTTAATCTTTTTCAAGACAATCAATTTTTTCTTTTTTTTTCTTTTTCTTTTGGTTTTTTTTTTTCTTTTTTTTCCCCGTTTTCAATTCCCTTTCTGTTGTATGCACATCTCATTGCTTTATTAAAAACCTTTGGAGAATATTTCAAAATTTGGGTTTTCAGATGACTTGTCCTAATTCTTTCCTCTCTTAGTAGCTCTCAAAAGCTTTTCTAAAACCACCTTTCCCCATCAGCACAGAATTTAAAAGACATAAGTTACTTTCTGTTGACAGTTTCGGATTATCATCATTGTATATTTATTTGTTTTAAAGTCCAGTATACACTGAACATGGTACATTTAAGTGTTTGAAAAGAAAGTTAATTCTGTACATACCAAAAAACCAAAGAAATAGGAGGGCAGGCTTTGAACCAGTCTTTTCCCCTTTTATAATATAAAGTTGATGGGGTGTGATACACTTAGCAGAACTGAACTATGGATTTCACATAATCCTTCACAATAATCAGAGGAAATTTCTTCCCGGTTACACCATCACACATTTTAGAACCAGCGATGTGAACAATAATCACTGTTGAATAACAGTGTCAGATCTTTGTTTACTAACTTTGGTCCAGAAAGCTCATAATGGTTTAAGATCTGATTCAGGGAAAGCAAGCAATCTGTATACGCAGAAATACACGTTACTGAGGACACTTGACCTACATCCATTCATTTTAGAAGCCAAGGAAGCAACTGCTGCGCTCCTGAGCTTGAGTGGAGACGTGGACCTCGAAGCCTACTCCTTGTGTTGGGTCAGTAACAACTTTATTCCTCCTAGCTTTGGAGAGACGGATAGAAAAACATTCGCTATAGAGCTAAAACCCAGTACGGTCTGTTTATTCTATTTCGCCAAATTTTCCTGGAAAATAACCTATTATACCACTAACACTGAAGCGTATAGTCAATTTGTGAACAGAATAGATGCAGCAAAAAGGAACGAACAGTGCTTGGCAACCCAGAATTCGATGATTATTCTGAATACTCCCACTAAAAGGTTTACTTCTATTTTTCAAACTTTCTCTGTAATTTCTTGTTATTTAAATGCCTCATTGCACACGTAACAAAAACCTAGCAAAAAAGAATTTCCATAGCAACTATTCCAAGGAATACAGTTTGGTAATTCATACCATAAAATTTTATGTACTTTGACCAATGCTTTTCTTTATCTAGATGGATTTCTTTATCTATGTTCAAGTGGAAATATTAATATTGGTCATGAAGAGTTTCATATTAACACATTATTAAAAACTAAACTTTACCCAGAAGAATATTCTATGATTCCTAGAGAAACTGTGATGTTAACCTTGCAAAGTTTAGCACTTCCAAAACTCTAAGGCGATTCTAAAGACATTTCAAGCAAGAATTTGCTTTAATATTTGAAATGTCTACAGTGACACCACACAAATACAAAGAGAATTTATACAGATTTCTACATTAAACAAGAATTTTCCACAGCAAAAAGCTTCTGATTAAGAAGCCAGAATCTGTATTTAGACTAATTGAGTGCAAAGTTTTTGATTTTTTTTTTCCCATTTAGAATTATTTTTTTTTTTAAGGTTTGGAGTAGATGATTAGTTTTGCAAATCCTTTGGGGATTTATACACTACCCTTTGGCTCTCTCGTGGCAACATATTACTAGGTAGCTTATAATCATTATTTTAGATAAACAAATATAAAGAATTATTAAACTATCAGCTTCAAACACCTCATAACTGATTCCACTTGTACTGTGACCAGAAAAATCTTTAGTATAATCTTAGTCTCAAAACCAGGGATTTTTAGGCTCATAACAGCAGAGCTGGCAACATGCATGATATTCCAAAATAAACTCATTTAAGTGAGATTATTTACTTAAAATACACCTGGCTGTATTCTTCCTATAACAAAATATATTTATATTAGTTTTCTTGACAAAAAAAAAAAAAAAAAAAAAAGGATAGTTCTTATCAGGAGAAAATTCCTATCCAACAGTGCAAAATATTGTCTTTTCCTACCAGGGGATTCCCCTAGTTTAGGAATGAAGGCACATTCCAACAATAATTTTACGTTCTCTTTCACAAGAAAATTCACACTAAATTGGTAAACAGACTGGAGATCAGAACCAGAGGACTGTAGCCAGCTCCTGTGCAATTTTTTGTTTGTTTTTACACAACCTGCATGCCCTTCTGTTGAATCCACCAGATTCACGTGAGAACCTGTCAAAAAATTCCTTATTATCGAGTAAAGTCTCACGTCATTCTTTGTTGCAACACCGAACTTTTCAGAAGGAACCTACCAGTGGAGTCCACTCCCCTCACTACAAGAAAGACATTGAAGTGCTGGAGCGTGTCCAGAGACGGGCAACGAGGCTGGTGAAGGGTCTGGAACACAAGTCCTATGAGGAGCGGCTGAGGGAACTGGGGATGTTTAGCCTGGAGAAAAGGAGGCTGAGGGGAGACCTTATTGCTCTCTACAACTACCTGAAAGGAGGTTGTAGAGAGATGGGGTCGGACTCTTCTCCCTAGTAAGAGACAACAGAACAAGAGGAAATGGCCTCAAGTTGTGCCAGTGGAGGTTTAGATTGGACATTTGTAAAAATTTCTTCACCGAAAGGGTTGTTGGGCATTGGAACAGGCTGCCCAGGGAGGTGGTGGAGTCACCATCCCTGGAGGGATTCAAAAGACGTTTAGACGTAGCGCTAAGCGATATGATTTAGTGGGGGACTTGGTAGTGATAGGTTAATGGTTGGACTGGATGATCTTGGAGGTCTCTTCCAACCAGAACAATTCTATGATTCTGTGATTTAATCTGCCTCTGTGATAAACAGAGCCTCAAAGAGCCTCAAATTAGCCACACTCGGAGCAGAATGCCATGCGAAATAGCTGTTTGGAAACAGAAGAGAGATTATCTTAAGTTTATCTAAGCCTTTCTCTTCAAGGCTTTAGGACTTAGCTCCAGATGACAGCGCTGCACACCACAATTCGGAACCAGCAGCCTCCTCCCACAGGAATCTATCCCATCCAAACTGGATCGACGGTCACTCGGAATTTAGAGATAGAAGCAGCAGTCACGGTGTCTCACCACCCAGCTCATGGTTACAGGTCTTCATACAGACTGGGAGAAAGCTGCCTTTGATACTTTTCTCAGCCCAGAGTCCTTATTCCCTAGGAAAGCGTCCTAAGCAACAGACCTCAGCCTCCCTTCCTCTACACCCCCCCAGTCTTTTCACCCTTACAGCCGTAGCCCTCCGCGACTCTCCTTTTCCAGGTGTGCTACTTAGAACAAAAATTCATGAAAAAAATGATTAAAAAAAACAACTAATCTAAAAAAATAATTACAATTAAGGATATGTAAACAACGTGATTGAAGTTACCTCAAAATTCCTAATAGTCAGTCTGAGAAATTTCTGGGTTTAGACACTAAAGAGTAGTGGTGGGTGGGTTTTTTTATTACATTCATTAATAGATAATGACACTTAAATGCAAAGATATCAAAGCATCTAATGTTTCAGCAACATCTGAGGAAACAATTAGTTAATGCTGAAAGTGCAGTTTTCAATCAAAACCAAGACAAAAAGTATTCTTTATAACTGAATGACCACAGGAATTGTTAACTGTTTGATGAAAATAATACTCACCGGTAATTTACTTAAGTACTGGCAGGGACAGAGAAGTGACTATAGATATCTCAACCTTTGCTTTAGGCTGCCTCATCATTATGAAATAGTTTCACCATATTTAAACGGGATGTGTTGAAGATGACAGAAATTCATGTGAACTTCAAGAGAAAGATCAAATAAAGAAAACACGGCAGAAAGAAGAAAAGGAGAGTTTGCGACATGTCTATCTGAGGAGGATCGCAAAGTCATAGAAAAAAAAAAGGAAAATTCCTGACTGAAGGACGTACAGAAGCTTTACAAAGAGCAGAGAGAAAATCAGGGAACTCCAAGGTGTCCATCTGCTGCTTTAACCACTGATTTTCAAAAAAATCACAGAACCAGGAAATCCAAATATATCTCAAGGTATTGAAGTCCAAAGGCTTTGAACTGTAAATTATTTGCACTAAAAAGTCTATAAATAACTATGACGTAAAGAAAAGAAATGAAAAAAAAGGAAAAGTTAGAACGTGAAAAGGCTCAGTATAGAAAACACAACTTATATTCTCTTTAATCACGTCAGCCTCTCAAAAAGAATCAATTACAGAAATGCATGAACGCATGTCAAAATTAAACAAAATCCTACTAGCCATAACTTCCATAAACTGAAAATACCTGGACCAGGTAGCAGCAGCAACACTGAGGTCTCCACAAAAAGCAAAAATTAAAGCACAAAAGGCCAAAAAGCTCATTTGATTATGTAAAACATCTCATTTTAGTCAGGCGATCAGTTGATTACTCTAGAGTGAGAGGTCACTTAAAAATAAAACAAAACAGAAATAAACATCGACTCATTAAAGGAGTGGGGAGGAGAGGCAGGACCAAATAAAAATTTTTCCAACCTCACCCAAAAAATGCTTTTAATACTTGCTGTTCTCCAGCTTCCCGGTATGTTTTCCATACAGGAACAAATACTTTTACCTAATGGGGACATTCCGATGCTTCAGAACCCACGTATACACACGTTGTGGATGCTGTGAATTACTACCTTTCAAGTGTGTTTCTGCACCTCATATTCTGCCATGCTCTTGTTTCAAGGAAGGGCAGGACTGGAAAAGTTTTTTCCCAGAACCTGCTACCGTGAGCTCCGACGGAAGAAACCAACAGATGGTTTCTTGTCAGCAGGCACTTTATAAGACAGGATTTGTAGGTAAGAGCAGAAAAACATTTTTCCATTGATACATACCCCCTCCCCCCCAAATACACTATCAGGATTTGTGATCAAGCTTTCCAATGTATGGAATTTACATTCAGCATATTTTGGGAGGAAATAGTCTTTTTTTTCTATATTCTGCACAGGAGAAGCTGTTTAAGGTCATAAGGGAAGCTACAGTAAGGAAAAAAAACCCCACAAACTTCTCCAGAGGCAGCTGAAATATGACTGGTTATGCCTTTTTTACTCAAAGTCAGATATATATATACAAAAAAAAATACCTCCCTATAGGCAAGTGCCACACTGCAGCTGCATTTGCTCCAGCTTCCTCATTTTTGCAAAACACAGTTCTGGAGTGAAACCTGACTTCACGCTCCTGAGACACAATTTTAAAATAATATAAAAGGGAGTATTTGTTAGCAAGCTATCGATATGATATTAAATTGAGCCTCAAAAATTAAAATTTGTAAGATATGATGTCTCGCTCAATGTCCTTGATGCCTATTCTATAACATGAATTATTAAATCTGCGTAGACCTCATCCACCTGAGCAAATTAACAAGATTTGATTGTCATTTGAAACAGAAATCACATCAGAGATCAACACCGGTTTGTGTTGTCACATAGTAGTTACGGGTTTTAATCACATAGCTCTTAGAAGTTCTGGTCAATACAATGCACTTCTAGCTCACTAAGATGAAAACTAATGAGCAAAACTAATTTAAATTTGCAAGTTCATCAATTTATAATGAAGCTGAGGATAAAAAAAACCTTTTTTTTTTAATCACGTCTTTGGAAACTAAAATTTTGCTTTCGGACAATTTGTAACTGTCTTGTACAACTTAGTTACTGGGTGTAAGAGATGTACTTCATTCTAAAAATTCAACCAATACTTTGGTAAAAGGACAGAATCCTGTCAGACCAGTGAAACGAAAGAGTGGGAAGAAAAAAGGTAGATTCAGAATTATTTACCAAAAAAGATTTTTCCGTATTTCCTTATTCTTCCAGGAACACTTTTCAAGATCCTATTTTATTGGGGTTTTTTGCCATCAATACAACATTAATTTTTAAGCCAAGCCTCAGTATACTTATTACCCCCATGCAAAATAAGCAGAGGGACAGGCAGAGCGTAAAGCTGCCCTCTGCTCTCTGCAGGAGTTACCGAGGTCCGAACTGAAGTTCCGGCTGCATTTTTTAGTGCTATGCATATACTCTAAAAACCAGTTGGGTTTATGTTTCTGCTTTAGAAGATACTGCATATATAATATACACACACTACACAAGCCAGCATTATAAAACTGGTAAACTATTTCAAGAAAACTATCAAGGCAAAAAAGCCACCATAAAGGAGCGATGGAATGTAAGCAAATTAATGTCTATGTATCACACATTCACTAGGTGCGCCCTACTGAAAGCCAAACCGTAAAAGTGGGGGAATTTGCTGCTTAAATAGCTGGAAGAAAATTCTGCTCCTGAGGCCAACCTTTTCAGGAGGTGCAATGATAAAACCGGTTTTGTTTCAGTCTGTCTGTTTAGTCTAGCTCCACATCTTTTTCATTCAAAGTTCAGTTAACTGGTATTTGAAAATGCCGGAAAGCTTTGTTACTTCCATTCATTTGGGCATTTAAAAAAAAAAAAAAAAAAAAAAATCACTATAATAACCTGAAATCTACCATTACTAAAACTGAAAGGATATGATGAACCCACACACAAAATAAATCATTCATAACTACAGAAACCATTTAAATCAGTACAAGATATGTTAAGAAAAATAATCTATTCATCCTGCATATACATTTTATTAAAATAAGAAAAATTTAAATGCCATTTTTCTGCATTTTAATTACATTTCCATTCAAAAGTTCAACAAAAATATCAGTCTATCAAATAACATTATTGAGCACACTTTAAATGTAAATTACTAAGAAATCAAGCAAAAGAATTTAAAGAGCTCATAAGCAGGCAGACAAAGTGAAAGACCACAAAGGAAATTTAGAAGATAACTACATTGGGTCAGTTTGTCAAGTTTGTCTTCTGCATAAAAAAATATGTCTCATTAAAATTAATTTCAATTTTAATGGTAGTATTTTCCATAGCTATAATGTTTAGAATAAATTGTTTTTACAGTGATAGACAAAAACTAATGTTTAAATATGAATATTGTGGAGCTTCCTGGCTTTATTTTTATTAGGAATGTAAATGATGGAGCGTATTTAAATGTAAATCAACTCGTTTTAAAGGTCACTGATCAAGAAGGATGATTTGCCTCTTAGAAAAGTAACTGATGACCATAAAAACGAAACAAACTTCAAATTATTTTTTTTTAAATGACAATTCTTTAACATGAATGAGAAATAAGACAAGGAAACCACAAAGCTGGAGATATATGATGTCTTTTCAATGGCAATCTGTATTCAGAGACTGTGGAAAAGACTTTTGAATAGAGCATTTGTGATTAGAACAGGCACACATATTTGAAAACGTTGTTTAAGGGAAAAAAAATCCTGCATTGTCAAGAAAATAATCTGTACAAACTTGACGGGTCTTTTCCCACTCTAATTGCTGGGATTTCAGGACTTGCAGATCATACATTACCCCACAGCAAAACAGAGTACGAAGTGTTTAAGACACAGCTCTACTGCCTAAAACGTCAGCAATAAAATACCAGAAGAGAGATGATCTCCTTTCAAATTTAAATTATGTCTGCCAGCAGTGTGTGCTCATGTCACACAGATTCACTTGTAGCATTCTTGTGCCCTTTTAAACTATCTATTAATTAAAAACACAAGCCCATAAATACCTAGTACATACTTACCTTCTCACACAAACGTGTGCCTAATGCCACCGTGTTCCATATTAAATAAGGAACAACTCTTCCATAGTTGTAAGAATACTACTAATCAAAACAAAGTGGAATTAAAAAGCTTTATCCACTGTATACGCTCTATATAGAAATATACAGAGAGAGAGAAATATATACAGTGAAATAATAATGATGCTATAACCATTTCCAGATAGGGTAGGACTTCTTTATTATTCTTTTACTACCTACCTAAGAATATCTCTACTAAATGAAACGTTGAGATTTTCAAGTAAAAAAATTGTTTTCATGATTTATTTCCACTATTTCCAAACATTATTTTACAGTCCAGACTCATGTTTTAGGCTATTTTCAACCTTTATCTTCTTCAAAAGAAGAAAAAAAAATGTTTTACGACATTGTAAATGTAGTTTTAAAGCAGTCATTTGAAGCTATTCTGGATTTAAATAAGTTTAAGTGTAACACCGCTTCTCAGAAAACATGTCTGAGACAAAGACAAGCAATAAATTCAAACTAAGTGGTTAAGCATCTCTCTCATAGTACCTCCAAAGCAAAGGTGGAATAAAATATCTCACTCCTGGCCTTTAATTTTAGGTCCTTATAATTTGAGTTTGGCCACTCGGAATGACATTAGCTCTTTGCCGCGTGTTGATTGTGGTTGGTTCGCATCGTTGTTTCAGAGAGTAAGGAGGAGACAGGTTTTTAACAGGAATGATTCAGTGAATTCCTAAAGCAGAACCTGGGGGAAGGAGAAAGAGACCTATCAATCTACCTTCCAATAATAAAGAGATTCAATAACTCCAAAGGCTGAGGCAGAAAAATCCATACGTCCAAAAATGCCGGGGTTGGGGAAGATGTCCTTTGGGCAGATTGTTCACAGGCCAGTAGATTCGGTTAGGGTGTGAGTAATATTCTCGGATCTGAAAACTGAGCTCCACATAAGGTACAAATGTAACCTCTAGCTTTGCTTCAAAGAAAGGCTGAGAGTTGGAAGGAGAATCTATTAAAGCTCTTTCACTTACTGGAATAAGGATGGTCAACTTGGCATCTACTACTGAGCAAAAAGGTAGATATGATTTCTCCAAATCCTCACCCTCATTTTCCATAGCTCCCTATTGAATAAAACAGGTCTCAAAGTTATGTTTCTACACGGCAGAAATGACAAATCCATGCAAACACATGCACGTTTGAAAAGAGTTCGTGTTTCTGGAGCACGTTCTTCTGCAGGGCCAGGTTGCGCTCCAGAGCATCTAAACCCAGCACGCAACAACCATGTTCCAAACAGCAACATAAACCATGGAAATTCTTCCCAATATGTCCAGAGAGGATGGTGCAGCAAGAGGATAACAACCCAAACACCTGCTCCTTCCCGCTTTTCTCTGACCCCAAAAGGTGTAACTCTGTACCAAGGATCTTAACGCTGCTGGTGCTGCCTGACCTGCACAAAGAGCAAAACCAATTCATACGAGCTAGTCTTTTCATTTTGATCTTTATGAGACCCAAGTCACTGGATTTTTTTTTTTTTTATTTGTTTTACCTTTTTAAAAATATTTCTACAGCAATTTCAGACACTCAAAGGTCAAGAAGTCGCAGTATTGAAATTAAATTCTATCCCAAAATTTCCATTTCTGAAACTCTGGAATAATACAGGAATAATCAGAACTAAAAGAGCGATGACTAATTTTTCCTTAATATATGAAAATCACTATGCATCTATAAACTCCATATTCTACAGAACTGTCGATCTTTTCAATAAACCAACCAAATGAAGAAAGAGAAAGCTGTCAGAGGAGAAATTGGTTAAAATGCCTGACAGAAAAGCAAGGCTTTTCAGTTTAATACTGATAATTACAGAAATGAAATAATGTTGGCAATGGTATGATAATAATTATACACAAAAAAGGAGCAGATTAAGGGGAATAAAATAATTTTAACATTACTTAGAAAAGCTGCCTCATGAAAATACCTACTTTTATATTTTTTTATGTTTTAGGCAGGAAATTGTAACATCACTTTTTATAAAAAAAATAGACATGTGATTATTGTCCTTTTCTCTTAGAAAAAACAATTTGTGACATCACTTACAGATTTCTGATCTACATTCTCCAAAACCATCAGCTTCATATCCAAATAGCAAAATTTAACACAACTAAAAAGCCTAAAAGTTAACAAAATTGCTATAGCCCAAAACTTAATCCCAATCAAAACAACATTTGAAGCCTGTTCTTTTTCTTGAAGCAGAACCACCTGCCTGTGCTGCTCAGAAATCTAAATAGAGTTAAGTGATTTTTCTTTTTTTTTATTCCAGTTGATAGTTCAAATTTACTGCGCACCGACATCTCAGCCAGAACCAGTTCAGCACAGCGCGTTTGCCCATGGTAGCGCTGCCAGAACATCACGGTGCAGGAGCTCCCTTGTCTCGTCTTCTCTTTCCACGCTTCATCCCATCCCAGCTCTTTCGCCATACGACCCACTGTTTCTTTACGCGCTGGGCTGCTTGAACAGCCCTATTTTCTGTGCCTATGGAGAAGAAGCTCTACAAAAGCCTTATGCTGTTTTGCAGACGCTGTACTGAGGGGCAATCTTGATTTCCTGCTCTTGCACGCTAGAGGAGCACCTGGCTGCTGCTGTGGGTGCCCTGACTGTGCTCACAACCCTCTCAACCAGACCTCTCACCAATAAGTTGTTCCTCATCGAGTAGAAACACACGTGTGAGTTTCTTACACGTCTCTGATGTGCGTTCATGTTGGCATGGGTTTACTGAAACAGGAAACCAAAGGCCTTTTCTTCAGCTCCTGCTTCTGCTTCCCAGGCGCAGCCTGAACATCACCGTCATCCTCAAGGTAGCGCAAGCGGCTGCACGTCCTGAGCGGCTCCCGTCGCTCGCACCATGGACAACTGCGCGTGAACTGCAAACGGTGCCTGAGTTACAGCAGCAAAACACAGGGACTGAACAGTGAAACTGCACATTGCAACTGCCAATTGTTTATTTTATACTTTCTGTGTGCATAAATTAACAAACTGTTACTAACCCATGTCAAAACTAAACTGGTGGAGGAAGAGATGGGAGGAAATTTCAGATGCCGCTGAACTGGAACTTACCTAATGAACTTGCTGGTTTGAATTCCTGGCTACAGTTAGAAACTGGATATATCACCTTGCTGGTAGAGACTGATCGTAAAACCTGCCGACCAACACAAACCACTATTAGCTTTTTACAACACTATTTCTTCAACTGTGAGGCCGGCAACTTCATACCATTGGCAACATTGCTACAATAGTACTAAAAGGGCCATTGCTCTAAATGCTTAGAGGGATAGATTATAACCATAAAGGGGGGGGAAAAACCCACTTTTTTTTTTTTAAATTAAATTAAAACCTAAAAAATTTGAGTACACCCGATACAATTATTTCTTGTATCTAATAACAGGCCCAGGATTTTCCTTTGCCAATCCCACAGTTCTGATTCATCATGAAGGGAACCAAGAAACCCCTCCCTGTCTGTAAGAGCAAGTGCCTTTTTATTCCAGCTTCGCCTTTGCAGGTCCCAGATGAGATTTCTTAATCACTTAAGACTTCATGTCACATAAAGAAGTTTACTGTACAGATGGGAAATTCAGCATTTAGGCAATCAGGAATTCTTTTCAACCCAATAAATATTTCTTTTTATAGGGAAAGAAGTTTACAAAAACATTATACAAATTGTCTCTCTAGTTTTTTATTTGTTTGCTTATTTTTTGTAAATCATGAGCACACTATGCTGACTTTAAAAGTATTTGAGAATAGTTTTTAATACCAAAATTTCACCATGGAAGAGCTTCACTATATTTATATTACCTTGTAAATGGAAAATTAACTCTCTTAAGCTTGCTAATTCATATAATGGTTCTAAAATCCAATTATTTTTTTAAAGGGCAAATTTTGACTACAGAGGCATTTTCAGCCCCATTCCAGCTAACATGTAAATTCTACTAACTTTTTTAAATTTCTGCAATGATTCTAGGTTCCTTCAGTCTCTGAGAAATCACACAAGCACGTCCTGCATGAAATCTTCCCAAAAATTATACCTAGAGCATCCCAAATTCAGGGGGCAGGGATGAGGGTGTTTAATATCGAATATTAATTGAGTATGTTCTACCTGATGATTTTCTGTGCCAACTTACGGTATAAAGTTCCTTCAAAAGCACGTATGAGGACAAAACTTCATGTATCTGATGATATATTCATACTTTTCCTCATGTCTCTACTAATACTATGAACGCAGCAATAACAACAACTGATGTAAATTATTGAAATTACCGGTTACTGTTTACATATATCTCCACTGAACTTCTGACTTAATTCTGATTTCAGCCCTTAATCTACGCAGAAAGCATACTTAGCCTTGCAGGTAAAGTAAAAAAGTATTAAGTAACGAAATTTTCACTTATTCCAATGTATCCTCTACATTAACCCAACAGTTAGCCCCAATACCCCCCTACCCTCCCCTCCAAAAAAAAAAAAAAAAAAAAATCTTCACTGCTACAAAGACCAGAAATGCCATTTAAGAATATCTGCACATCAAAGTTTAATGTGGAGCAACTGGCAAAGGCTTACATGAACATTCAGGTGACCAGTATAAATAACCCCTCGAAAGGATGCTTTACTGCTTTAGCTTCCTTTTGCCATGACTAAGGAGCATTGATCAAATCAAAGGCTTTTAACCACCTGCTATGAGTCTTTTCCAGCACAAATGTCTTCCTGCCATAATGCATTTATCTACCTGCCTCAAGAGAATCAGTTTAGACGTTGGTATGATTTCTCAGATAGAAGAAAATTTTTCAGCCTTTTCAGGCTGGCGATTCACTATTTGAAATAAAATAAAGCACCTTATATTTTCTGCAGAAAAAAAGAATTAAAAAAGGGGGAAAAAAACAGGTAAAGTGATAAAAACTACAAACACTGCAAAGATAAACAGACAACAATGAAAATAGTTCAGCCACAAAATCCAAGTTATTTGGTAAATTGGGATCATTCAAGAAAACTGTTGCAATATAACAAAATGCAAAAGTATAAAGCAAGAAAGAAACAAACCTGATTACTTCTGCAGAGAGTGGGAGTAGTGTGAAAAGTAATGACTGAAAGGTTTTAAAGGTCATACGGAAAGCAACAGAACTGCCATACTGCAAGGAACTAGAGAGGTACAGAAGGAAGCCATGTGGCTTCTATACCTTGTGTCTGGATAATCATATCCACAGTCAAAAATGGAATTACTATGTCTCTGTCCTCTTACACAGGTATTATTTTTTTTCAATTCCTCCTATGTCGTCCAGTCCCAGCTACACCTAAATCGTCCAGTTATTGCATTCTGATTCATCCATGTACCTGCAGCTAAGCTTCCTCCCCTCCTCTTCTTGATACTATCATCCTGCATCTCACTTTCTGTACTTTCTGTTAACAGCAACCTTACTCCATCATATGCACTCAGGAAACTATTACAAAGATAGTTTAGTTTTTTGTAAAGTCGGTGCTTTCTCAAACTTCTTCCACTAAATCACCTTTCTGCATCATACTGCTCACCTTTGCTTTTAAAGCTTTTCAAAACTTGACTACAGACACCAACTGGGCTGTAGTTTAACGAGCCTTTCCTTCTGCAGCAGGGAAGGCTTCAGCAGCATCCACCTGTTCCTCACCACTTCTTCCTATCCCGTGCTCTGCTCCGAGTTCTGCTCATCCAAGTACTTGTTCAGGTGCATAATGAACCAGATGAAACCAAGAAAAAAATCCAGGTTTAAAATAAGCATTTTTTGAAAAGAAAGGTAGTGTAGCACAGATCAGCTGTGCACAAATATTACAGCACAGCTCAGGAGGTGGCGCAGAACGAGCATCATCAACAGCAGCTGCTTAAGTTGGCCCTGTACCTAAAGAATTACTGAAAATAAGCCTTCTGCAACGGGAAGTTGACTTCACCTATAAACTTCCCATAAAGCAGCTGACTAAATTGTTAAACAGGTAACTTGGAACCTTCTCAAAAGCCGCGCTTTACACCTGCAAGGAAACTCCTCCAAAGATCTGGCTCCTCATCGCTTTCTTTCAACCTCCTCCTCCTCCTTTTTTTTGGCTGCACCATGTAAAGAAACTCAACGGCAGTTGGGTTGGGATGGGTTGGTGTCACCAAGCCTTACCTTGCTGATGAATTCTAACTCAGCCTGCGTTTGCACTTCATCTGTCTAAATCCAGCTGTTGTCTTTCATTTTGATCAGAGAGACTGAGTCTGGTTTTGCCGGGTATTTACCTAGCACAAACAGAATGGGATCTTTGTCCAAGGCTCAAAATCAAAGGTGCTAAAGTATATGAAAATCATCCTCCCCTTCCCTCTCAAAGAACATAAACCCCATCACTACCCACATGTATAAGACAACTACAAGGTGAAGTTCTCTTCCTCCCCCCTCTCCATTTTTTAAAACAGGAATTCAATCTGGAAGCGCTGGCATAATGTTATGCGTTATGGATCAAGTTCTTGCTATGTGGACACAGATATTGGAAGCAAAATAAGTAAAGAGACAATAATGAAAAACAGAGAAAAATAATCTTTTCAGGGTTTACTATATAGATGTTATTATTTAACTTAGATTGAACTTTAAAAAAACATAATCAAGAAATATATGTATATCACTATATACTGAACTTTGAAATGAATGCTTCTACAACTGTTGCCCTCTCTAAGCATACAGATAGAATTAAAAGAAAAACAATCATTGAAAAAATATTTTTGAGTCTATAGGCCAAACTATTTTTTCCCTCATCATACAGAGAGCCCTAATCTGACATTTCCTTCTCTCTGAACAAAAAGGTCTGGATTTATTTAGTACGATTTTTGCAAACTGCATGTCTTCCTGAACAGGTGGAAAGGCTGTTTTGGAGAGCATTTTTCTGCAAATAAAATTTGATTGGTTCAACATGGACCTTCTATGTAATGTTCTTATAATGAATAAATTAGTAGGCGATATAAAACTCTGAAAATGGAAAGACTGTAATGAAAAGCTTAATACGCTTTTTACAGTAATGGTAAAAAAAGTGATGCCATGTTTAAGTTGATCATGTTTTTATTCACACCTCCAGGCAAACCAGCAAAAACTCAATGAGTGGTGTGATTTTATTAAATACATTTATAATGAACAATTTTCTTCTCCCTTGAAAACAACTGACTTGAAGGAACACTCCAGCATAGTGACTGCCACCCGACACCTGGGTACTACAGGCTTTTAATTCGCACAGGATTTCCTATTATTGACCGAAGGTGAAAGAATCAGAACACAGACAGAAAAGAAAAAAAGCAGTCTTAAGAAGCCAGGAGCACATGAATTTTAAACAGATGAGAAAAGTACAGCAACTTCGTAGGAGTTGGTGGGAAGCCTGCAACGCTTAGAAAGCTGTTCAGACATCCCCCGTGCTGAGCCTGTAAGAGGATGCTCAGGACACCCATTGACTTCAAAGAAATCTGCAATCATCATGGATTAGAAACTGCCTTGATTGCATCCATTTGTACCAGAAGCAGGACAGCACTGGTCTTGTGAAAGCACACTACGAAATGGTAGAGAGCATGTCCTCCTGTACTCCCTCGTACTCGGCCCTGGTGAGGCCGCACCTCGAGTGCTGGGGTCAGTTCTGGGCCCCTCACTCCAAGACAGACACTGAGGGGCTGGAGCGTGTCCAGAGACGGGCAACGGAGCTGGGGAAGGGTCTGGAGCACAAGTGCTGTGAGGAGCGGCTGAGGGACCTGGGGGGGTTTGGCCTGGAGAAAAGGAGGCTGAGGGGAGACCTTCTCGCTCTCTGCAACTCCCTGAAAGGAGGTTGGAGTCAGGGGGGGTCGGTCTCTTCTCCCAAGGAACAGGCAACAGGACAAGAGGAAACGGCCTCAAGTTGCACCAGGGGAGGTTTAGGTTGGATATTGGGAACCACTTCTTCCCCGAAAGGGCTGTCAGGCCCTGGCACAGGCTGCCCAGGGCAGTGGTGGAGTCCCCATCCCTGGAGGGATTTAGAAGACGTGTAGACGTGGTGCTTAGGGACATGGTTTAGTGGTGGCCTTGGCAGTGCTGGGTTAACGGTTGGACTCGATGATCTTAAAGGTCTCTTCCAACCTAAATGATTCTATGATATACTTGGCTTTCCAGATACAAATCTCTGCTCTTGAGAAGGATAGAGCAAAGGTGTATCGGGCAAATATACAAAAGTTACTCAGCTTACTTGGTTTTGTCCTAACTCCACAGCGGACAAAAAACACTGGCTGACCTTGAAAGTTCAGAAAAATCCATATGCCAGAAAACAAGCAGCATTTAAATATGGGATCTTTCCATATGTCTTACATAAAGAGGTCTAAAGAACAGTGCTTGATCCTTAAAATATCCATCACTCTACAACTGTACTTTTTGAACCAGAAGACATATATAAACACACATGGATACAGGCTGTACAGTTCCAGTGAGAGAGAGACATTGTCAGATATTTAACTGAGAATCCTCAAAATTCATTCATCTGGAAAAGTAACAGCCACATCCATATGGTCAAATTACTTAAATCTGAGATGCTTTCGGTTCTACACCACCAAGTTCTGTAAGTAGCCATTTTGAAATTAATATGAAAATTAAAAAAAAAAAAATCTCAAAAAATTGGAATTTCAAACATTAAAAATTCAAACTTTATTACATGAGGTTCTGTGCAAGGACATTTCAAAGAATTAAAAACATTTTTTCACTGATGCTATGGTGCTATTCTCAGAAGGAAACTGATTTCACCACTAATGGATCTGAGAAGAATCTGGAGAAGCAACACAGAAGGAATAATATCAGCTCAGGAAAAAAAAACAATATATATATATAGATATACAGATATTTAACAGCAATAAGTATTTTCCATGCCTTTGAATCCAGGACAAAAAGGTACAGTAACTTCAGGGTTGTATTTTGAATTGTTTGCAACCTGTCCAAGCGATTACCATCACTATGTGCCTTGACCACAGAGCAAACCAACATATCTAACCTGCTGCTTTTTCAGTCTCCAAAACACCTTTCCAGTCTGACTACGAGATGACTCTTACTGGAACTGAAAATCTCCTAAGTTGAGGACAAAGAAAGAAAGAAAAGGCATTTTCTGCCTTACCAACATTAAAACATGAAGTAACTTCTTGCATAAATACATAAAAACCTGCAAATTATGATGGGATTAATTAACAAATGACTAGTATTTGCAGGCTAAAGGAAATGCAAGAAGTAAACAGGTGACAATAAAGTGCTAGTTGAACAACAAAAAAGCAATTTAGCTAACGTCGGATTAATTTTTCCACAGAAGAACTTTTCTTTTCATACACAGTTTCCATCTTGATAGTGAATCTTTGATCAATGTGTCTGAAAAAATAATCTCTGTGAAGATTAAGAGAACAAAGGAACCCAGATAAATTCAAAAATGGCAATGAAACTTTTCAGGTCATCGGGTAAATAAACTACTACAGGCACCTCAGTGGAATACAAATGGTTTTCATATAGGATTATAAAGGAAAGTGAAGTGGTTTAAAAAAAAAAAAAAAAAAAGAGGTGAAACTGTTACCTTATATACCTTTTCTAACAAAACAATACATTAAGCATTAATAAAAATTGGCAAAAATCAGATAGTGTCAATCGAAAAATTATAAAGGAAGTTAAAATGAAACTAATCAATTCCCACTGTGATGAAACCCAGCATTTAAGCCACCCGTTGTGGGTGAGACACAGAGAGCAGCATGAGACCAGTCATTGAAAAAATGAATATATGGTGATCTAAAAAAAATCATCTGATTTTACTGACCCAATACTGTTCATTGTATCTATTTCCTCTAAAACACCTTTAATTAACGCTTCAATCTCAGACACCTTTCCTGTAAGCTCCTCCGTGAAAATCCTTCACAAGCTGTTTCACAGTTAACAAGGATGCACAGAATCTCCCCGGCTTTTCTGCTGGGCCTCGTGCTCTTCGACTTCACCTTCTCTACCGCGCTTGTCTGCTGGCTGCCAACTCACTGGAACACTTCTTGCTTCCAAAGGATTTGAAACAGTATATAATTGGTTTTCATGTCTTGAACATTTTTGCAGAGTTATTTTTGGCCTCCCTTACAATGTTTTGGGCATTGAATACTTGCACATTATGACACGTTTTAACAAATATTTACTTATCTAAAAATAGCTTTCTCTACTGTCCTGATTCCTCATTGTATTTTCTTTATTTTGAAGAAAATACTCATTATTAATGACTATAATTTATTCTCCTTACTGACTTGAAATTTCTTAAAAACAGAAAAAAAAAACCCCACCCAAACAAAGGAATATGTTTTAGCATTCTTTTTAATCTCCCTGTAAGCACCTCTCCCTGTATGTGTAGTTCCTTTTGGAGATTAAACACTATTCTAGTGAATTTGGGTTTTTTCCCCACCTCCTACAAAGATTCGAACCGAAACGTGTGCGACCATTGTGTTTCAGATGACTTCAATGGTAATGGGTTTAGTCCTACGCTTATTCAAGACCAGGAGCCTTCCTCTTCTGGGATCCCCAACTGCAGCTCAGTAAAGCTGTCTTCAGGCAGACCACTGCTGCCTCATCGCTGATGAGCTTTTCCTCTTTGTCGCAGAACTTCAGTCCATAACAATATCACTATATTGCCTATTAAAACAGTTAACTCATTTACCTAATTGGATTCTAAGGTTTCTGGATGGTAAAGCACAACCCCACATCTTCCCCACGTAACGTGTACAGTATCGCTAGTCCACAGACTGAATTCCTGCCACCTCTTGGAAAAAAGGAGGTGAAGAGTAAAGTGACTATTTGCCTATGATTAAAAAAAAATAAAAAGCAGAACACTCCAGTGTAAATCTCACTACACGCAACTGCAGATCTCATCAAGCTCAGTGACCAGGGGCAAAGAGGCAGATGAAAATGCCTTTTCCACCACTGAAAAATATGGGGAACAACATGGGGAAAACAGAGGGAAAAGCAACCCTACTTTGCCTTTAAAATCATTGGCTTGAAGTTAGCAACTGATCCTGGAGTCACAGCTGGAAGCCCTCTAAAAATCAGCAGTTCTACAAAGCTTTGTTCAGGAAAAGACAAGAGGGGGTAGGGGGGAATACTTGTATATCACTGTCTAAATCTATTACACATCTACATAGAATCATAGAATTGTTTAGGTTGGAAGAGACCTTTAAGATCATCGAGTCCAACCGTTAACCTAACATTGCCATGTCCACCACTAACCCATGTCCCTAAGCTCTGCATCTACACGTCTCTTAAATCCCTCCAGGGATGGTGACTCCACCACTGCCCTGGGCAGCCTGTTCCAGTGCCTGACAACCCTTTCAGTGAAGAAATTGTTCCTAATATCCAATCTAAACCTCCCCTGGCACAACTTGAGGCCATTTCCTCTCATCCTGTTGCCTGTTACTTGGGAGAAGAGATTCACACCCACCTCGCTACAACCTCCTTTCAGGAGGCATCTTTAATGCCATGTGCACTTCTACCTCCCAAAAGGGCTGGTAGAACTAGAAGATGTATCTATAAAGTCTCCATGATCAGAGGCATTGAATGCTTTCCATATGATGAGAGTCTAAACACACTTCAATCTTCAATATAAATCACAGAGAAGAAATACGCTTAAAATCATGTGAAGACAGACAACACGGAGATGAATAGAACTCACAATATTTCCTATGATAAAAGAACTTAAACGCACCTCAAATTCTTCAGTCATCAGGTTTCTAAGTATCAAATAGGCAGTACCTCTTCCCTCAGATTTGTGGAACCAAGTGCAGCAAGATGTTTCAGAGATGAAGGGAACATTAACGAGAGAAGTTATGAAACAATAACACATCTGTCTTCAATTAAAAACTATTGTCCAGTTACTACCCTGAAACTCAGAAACTCCATCAACAGCGAGCTCTGACAGGCTAGGATGGAATAACCAGGGACAAATCAACCCATACATGTCCTCTGTTTTCAACCACCGTTACAGAGAGAACACCAGATTTTGTTATTAACTCTGCCTGTAATCACCATGTTTAATATTTTCGGAGTTGCAGAAATCTTTGTACAACACACAGTTGGACTTATCCAGACTTTGGTATTTCATGTATGTCATCAGGTGAACTCACATTTCTCCTAAAAATCCCATATTACTTCTAACACAAGCTACTTAATAGTCAAGGAGCTTCATCAAGCTTTTGGCGCTCAGTTCGCTTTCAAAATTTTTAGGCATCCTAGTGTTTGTGCGTAGGTTTAGGAATCAAAGTTCCTTAAATAGTGTCAATGGAGGCGCCTCCAAAAATTATTCAAAACACCTCAGGCAGATATTTCTAGTCATAGTAAAGTTCTACTAAATCCAATTCATCCCAATATTCACAGATTTACAAATGTGTAAGACAGCACTTCCCAAGTCTAATTAAAACTTTCTTAACCTGCACATCTGTTAAAAGCAAAAATATACAAAAAAAAAAAAAAAATCCCCCCAAACACAATCACAACAAACTACACGCTCTACTTCACAAAGCTGGATTTCATTCACAAATATATCAGGTTTTATTCTCAACAGAAGATGACTAACTGCATGTTTGCTCCCTTCAGTCTTCAAATATTTTGTTAATATATGCAGGAAATACAGAGCTACAATAGTTTGCTTATAAGAAGGGAAGGGTTTTTTATAAACTAAGACCTTGCATAAGATGGAAGAATTCTACTTGCACAGAAAAGAATATTTAGTATACAGTAAAATATTTAGTGACAAAGACATACTTTCATTGGGATTTATCCATGTCTCACACAATAACAGAGAAATAATCATAATAAGGAATTATTACTACATGAAAGAGAAATTATCAAGTAAGTTTGGCCCAAACCTAGAGGGAAATATCAACCAACCATTGGTAGAGATTGACCGAGATTACTGTTTCATTTACGTAAGAAATGAACAGCAATAAATAAAGCCACAAAAGCTTACTTTTAGTCTGAATTTTATAACAATACACTACTCTTGGCCAAAATGTAATGGAGAAGGCGAGAATGCTGCAAACAGTAAAAAACCCAGAATTTACTCTCAGTCTTTCATCACAGTCTATTTTTATGGTATTTGACAGGAAGCCACCCTAGCAGCTCCTAAAAAGTAAGAATGTCACAAATCTTAGTTTTATTGCCTTTTCATAGAAAGTTCTTCAAAAGCTCATGTTTCATATGTCTTTTTACTCATTTTTTTTTACTTTAATGTTAGCTTTTTAAACATACAGGTTTTTTAAACTGCCTTTCTTGCTGTGTTTCCCAGTTGCACATAATAGCATCCAATCTCTCTTTCATAAGTCAGAATTCCTTCTACTCATTTTTATTTCTTAATGCAAGCCAGAAAAATGCCTCAATTACTTTATAACTCCCCATTCTGTACATAGCAGAAATCTCTGATTTCAAATCAAACAAAGGAAATAAAGACAGTTGTAAGAAACAAGACAGCTTCTCACGTTAACAGAGGAAACATATACACAGATCTCTCTCTTTCTCAAAAGCACTCAGACAAAGACCTATGATTCTACCTCTTCTGGAAAAGAAAAAAACTCTACAATTCCCTTAAATCAGACTATAGGCTACAGCCTGTATTATCAATCATAACGATCACTCAAACCTAACTGATTCCAACATCCACGGGCCTTTTCTTCGGGCATTGCTAGTAAAAGCAGTAAGACCATTTTTCAAACTGAAATACTATTTAACTCTATCAGTAGCAGATAAGAGGGAGAAAATTTAAAATAAACAACTAAAAGGAACAATACACTTCTGTAGGTCCTCCCATCCTGTGGTAACTGATGAGGCTACTCTTGTTTCTCCTGAATCTTCAGCAAACTGAAAATTCACCTCTGCTTCCACCATCTGCTGAGAATGACTCCTCAACATCTTAGCTTAAGTGTCCTTTTGATCTGCTGGCTCACAGAGTTGGCAAAAACAACTCATAAATTGGAGTATGGAGTTAGTATGTTAAAATTCAAGCTTTTTCTGTAAGTAACCTCCACCGTATTTTCTTGATGGCTGCTTTTCTAGAGCTACTTGGAATATAATGGGAGACAGATTCCAGCTGACTCTTCCCCACCTCTTACGAAACGAGTTTACGATCATATCCTGTTCCAACATCCTTTGGTGCAAAACCTGTTTTCTACAAGATCTGTTTCCCCACCTCAAAAGCCGCCTCAGCTAAGGCAAGACATGGTAGATGAGCAGCAAGATAGAGAACTTGACATTTTTGACTATTGTAAGTTCTAATAGTCTGAATCAATTACTTGATCTCCACAGCCCCCAGGTTAACGGTCTTTTAAAAGATGCCGGTATTAAACCAAGACAAACAAAAATCCCTCTAAAAATTGCTTTTGTGTACTTCAGCTTCTATGGATCTTTGGCTAAAAGAAAATTATTGCTATTTTCGAGTAACATCTATTTAAAATTGATCACAAGAGCTTACAATGGCCACTGAGATTACTCTCTCTCTCCCCTTTTTTCCCTATTTACCACTACATTACCATGGAAAAGGTTAGCTCTGTTCCTTGAGTAGGTGCTACTGCTTAATCTCTAGATGCAAATTATTCAACAGTGCTTAACACAGGTACATCTCAGAAAAGTGGTCACTTGAGCTGCAGGCTCCCAGGCAATAAAAATCCGATCAGGAAGGGCTCTCATTTTCCTTGCCTCTGAATTACCCCAGTCTTTGAGACAGACGCCACACAACTCCTAATGAAGAAAGAGTCCTGCTGTGCTATGGGGAAAACTCAATTTTTGCCACAAAACCAGTTCAAATCATGTAATCCTTAAAAAAAAAAAAAAATTATTTGGTAGTTTTTGGCTTGTCACCTCTTGGATTTAAATGGAAGTAGAAATACCGGTTCTTTGTTCATTACAGAATGTTTATGAAACTGCATGGAAATAATTCACAGTGCTGGACTGCAACAGCAAAGCCGTTGGGAAACCAGCAATAAAGGAGTCAGTGATTTAATTTCAAACACACCTCAGTGAACCGTAGGTGGTTGCTACTGGAAAAAAGGAGAACTATCATTGCTGACAAGACTGCTTCAACCTCCCCCTAACCAAGGGCGCCGATTTGGGCAGAAGGGCTATAAAACCCAGGAGTCACCGATAAAATGTGACATTCTTTCTAGAGGACAGGCAGCTGTTGCTTAGAAACTGTTTACAGACAGATCCTGCTGGTGTGTCTAAAAAAAAATTAGGTCATTCTTGGCTCTAGGTAGGAGAGATCTTTATTGATATAAAATCCTCTATATCTTCTCTTTATGTTGACTGTCAATAATTAACAATGCTTTAGGAAGGCTGCTTGGATGCTCTTTTTACCATTGACTGCACGTTCCCAACGGCACAGTTACTGATTTTGAAACAATCTGCTGGATAAAGAGAGTGGGTTCACATCACAGATCACTCGGGGGGCTGAGCCCAGGCTCCAGGCATAGACTGGACCATCTTAGGAGAGGACTGGCATCAAAAGAGAAATCAAAAGGCAGGGGGGGAGTGCAGTTAATCTTCTCATCCATCTCTCAATTGGTGCGGAGGGAAAAAAAAAAGTACAAAAAAATAAGAACACGCCGATACCACTAGACCAACAAAAATTTCAGTTCTACTTTTTAAATGTACGATGAAACCAGGTCTGCTGGAAATGAAAGGGGAAAGGCCGTAACACTTCTTTGAAGCCATGAGGGAACAAAGTTTGCCTTGAAGAACAGAAGGTGAGGTCTGAATCGCATCATTTTATCAAGGGAAATGGTACAAGGAGCTCCTAAGTGTCTAAAACAAAGTTGCAAGCATCTCGAGCACTCACTGCACAGAGAAAACAGAGAAGATGAGAAAGAAAAATTATACCAATCCAGAGCCAGTTTTCCCCCCTGCATAAATAATCCACGCTTGAGCAGTTTTTCCTCATATAAATAACTACATTTATAAGAAGCCTCAAGTAAGAAGGCTCTTATATCATTATTCACTTAAAAACCACTCCAAAAATTCAAACAAATCACTGCTTTCTAACTAAAAGAAAATAAAATGCACGACTTGTGGTAATAAACAGCTCATTGTCATCATTTTTTTCTCTTCACTCAAAAATAAACGTAGTACGGGCTCGTTTTCTTGTATTAAGCAAATCACATCAAATTAATGTAAGGTGAACAAGTACCACCACATGGCACCTAAGGCAGCGAAGGTCCAGACGTGACAGCGATAACCCCAAAAAACAAAGCTGGTGTTTTAGAACAAGTGCCTCTCTGGTTTAAACTTCAGGGGCCGATCTCGAACGCAGTTAACAAAGCTCACATTCTCAATAGTGTCAACATAAGGTCACCATACCGTTCTTTAGGCAGGAAAAATAAGGACCACAACAGCACGTGTAATTTAATCACCGTTGCTTAATTCCAAGGACAAACACGACCCCGTGTTCTCACGCTGTGAGTGACAAAGAAGCTCTCTTAAGATGACTTGTGGAAACTATAGGTGAAGTTAACACGTAAGACACATGTTTGGGTTTCAAGGGTTATCACAACGTAACCCAAGTTCAAAGTCGGTGAAAATCGTTTAACTCCCTCATTCAATGCGTGGCTTCCCACAGAAGGAAGGTGGCTAATGGGGTACGATCCTACTCTCCTATGCCAGAAATATAGACTAAAACAACAAAAAAAGAAAAGCCTCTTAAGAACTACAACTATTATTATCTGCAAATTAATCTAGAAATATACTTTTGATAAAAATAATCACACAGAAAATGTTAATTATTTACAAAATTGAAGATAATGTGGCCCATTTCACAAAGGTTCATAAAGCCACGCAGGAGACTTCTGAAGCGTGGAGGAGAGGCCAACCTGATTTTTATTCATGTATTTCTGTGCTTATCTACACGGAAAACAGAATTATTTTCTATTTAGCCCTCTGTCACGTTTTTCAGGTTTTAAAATAACCATTGATGAAATCGCAAGCCTTCACCACAAAAAGCAGTAACAAAAATAGCAACAGGACAGCAAATATTGGACTGTAGCAGCTCTGAGCCAGTGTGTAGCAAAAAAGCATCTCCTTACATTCGGCTGTCTTGAAATAAAACACAAGGAATAACAGATTACACCTTACTGAGGCCTCACTGCAACGATAAGCATTTACTAACTTTTTCACACAAATACAGCTCTTAAAACTATTGTTTTCCTTTGGCTTAAGAACATAACTTGGCATGAAATAGTTCACCAGTGGAACTGTTCCTTACGCTAACACGTAAGATATCCCCAAATCACCCAAAGCATACATAATTTATTATAATCAAAAATAAGGTTGTCTATTTTTTGTCTTTTCCACAGTATTCTGCTAAACTCAATTTTAACACATTCAAATGTTTTTAACTTTAAAAATACTACCAACACATAATTTTCATTAAATTATTTAGAACTATATAGACTTACATGTTTTGGACTGAAGTTTGGACTAAAGTTTAGGATTGACAATAGACAAATACTTTCATTAACAGAAGTAAAACGTGGTGGGTTTTTTGTTTTGTTTTGCCCTTTCATATGAGAGGACTTTGATAAATATGCCTAAAAACCAACACTTTCTTTAGTGGTGATTAAACATGCTCAAGGACTGCACATGGTAGTACCACTATTGTGACAGAAGAAATCTAAGTGATTACAAACCTTCATCAAATTCATCTACGTTACTTACTGGAAATCAAAAATGAAAACGCAATAGTTGTTCTTCAGACAACAAAATTTCCTTGGAGAAACAAATAATGAAACCTTTCTAACATTTTGACTATGATCACCGTCCTTGACATATCTTGCATCTCACTTTGTAACATTTTCCATAGTACTCTCTGTATTTAAAACAGAAACCCACAACAAATTTAGATCCTTCAAATAGGATATTGTGCATATGAGATACATACACCTATAATACACATAATTTTAAGACAACATTCATAATTCTCCCTATTTCCACTTATTCAAGAGATCTCTGAAATGTCAGTGCCCTCAACAAATTTCATAATTATTTAACATACCTTGCCACACTAAAGACTAACCATGAATTGTGGTTCCTCCCATAGAATCATAGAATGGTTTGGGTTGGAAGGGACCTTTCAAGGCCATCTAGTCCAACCCCCTGCCATGAGCAGGGACATCCTCAACTAGATCAGGTTGCCCAGAGCCCCGTCCAGCCTCACCTGGAATGTTTCCAGGGATGGGGCATCTCCCACCTCTCTGGGCAACCTGGGCCAGGGCCTCACCACCCTCAGTGTGAAAAACTTCTTCCTTATGTCTAGCCTATACCTCCCCTCTTTTAGTTTAAAACCATCACCCCTTGTCCTATCCCAACAGGCCCTGCTAAAAAGCTTTTCCCCATCTTTCTTATAAGCCACCTTTAAGTATGAAAAAGCCACCATAAGGTCTCCCCGGAGGCTTCTCTTCTCCAGACTGAACAACCCCAACTCTCTCAGCCTGTCTTCATAGCAGAGGTGCTCCAGCCCTCTGGTCATCTCTGTGGCCTCCTCTGGACCCGCTCCAACAGATCTATGTCTTTCTTGTGCTGAGGGCTCCAGATCTGGACACAGCTCTTCCACCCACGTTCGCACCATTACGGAGAAATCTAATGAAACTCATCAAGTAACTCAATGCTCTGATACGTTTGGGGGGGGGCGGGGGGGGGGGGGCGGGGAGATGTCACTGAGATGAGCTATAACACAGGACATTGTACAGAAGCGAGACAGCAGTGACAGACACAATACAGGACCTGCATAAGACCCATGACCTAACTGAAGAGCAAGCTGAATACTGTACGGTGTCTACAACCGTGTGCCACAAGCTCATGGTTAAGTAACTGAGTCCATCTGTAATGCTTTGTTCAACTGGCCCAACATGACAGAACAAGTTTCTCACTTCAGAGGAAAAGCTATCTTTAGATCAAAACAGGAACAAAAACTATCTCATTAAAATAAAAGTTTGAGCAGTATGTATTGAATATTTGCAGCAGATGAGAAATCAGATGCAAAGAAGAGCTGATACACTGGACACTTAGTGTAACTTTTTTTTTAAAAACTGTTGAAATGTTAAAGAAAAAATCCTGCTTGCATAAATCATTTGCCTTCTAGAGCGTGTAACAGATACAATTCGTACCCACAACAGCTCTATAAGGTAACACAGATAAGCATTTGAATTTTCCAGAGATTTAAGCAACTTACTCCGTATCGCTGTAAAACCACACAGGACCGGATCCTGCTACACTGAGAAGATACAGACAGTCCACAGCCAAAGGCAGAGCCAGCTCCAGAAGTGTTGGGTAAGAGCTTTGCAACATTAATGGAAATTCTGTAATTACTTTTAAAGGAGCAAGGATTTAATCTTGCATAATCTGAATACTCAAACCAGTCCCTTAGCTAAGATACCCAGAAATCCATCTGCAGTGCTGGAAGAAGCCCCTGGTAAAATAAATCTTTCTAGTTGGTGATTGTGAAGTCTTCCTCATGTTTTGCACATTTCTTGAGACTGGAGAAACACATTTCAGATTCAGGGCACTTCATTTCCTACAAAAGGAGTATTATGTGGACATCAGAGCTAACATTCAATATGGGTGCATTTTGGGGGGTTTTTTTAATGCATAAAGGAAGTTCATCTACTCACGACAGTAATTTTTTTTTTTTTGTATTTACATACTTTCCTCTTATTTAAAGGAGCTCTAAGTACGTGAAGCTGTAGAAAGTGTTCCTTCAACATACCTTTCCCACAGCAGCTGTGCTTTGACTGTGTTTCCTATACCCTCGCTGTAATGCCCAAGAGGTGACTTCAATTCTTAGCATTTTTTAGTCATTTCTAATTAAAGCTAGGTGGAAATGATTAAAAATACATTTTTAAAAGAATGATTTCAAAGTTCTTTTCTCACTTTTATGACCTTGGTTTCATCCCAATGAAAAAAACTTGTTAATGAAGAACAGCAATGAAAGAGAAACATCCAAACCAGCGCAGCCAAGAGGTCAGGGGACAAGGTCATTCAAAATCTTGGAGATCCAGGTTCAAGCTGCCCAGTGCAGACCATTAAACACTTCAGGTGTGCTTGAAATTAAACTCCAACATCTTATTTGTTTGGGGAGCATGGATTTCAGTCCTTCCTTAGAAGCTATTCCTTTTGTGTAATCAAATACTAATTGCTCTAATCCACCTATGTCCTAATCATTACAGAGTCCGTCTCACTCATGCTCTGTTTCAAGACATACTTAATAATTGTGGATTAGCTCCAAGGGTTGATCAGGAAAGGTTTTAGCCATCACAAGTCCTGCAACATCCTTAGGGTACAACAAATCCTTCTTCTGGACATCACGGCAACGGAATAGACCTCACACCATCTCCAACATTTTATGGTGCAGAGAGAGCAAAAATAATAGATCCCAATTTTTACATCATTATGGAAAACTGATTTAAAAAAAAAAAAAAAAAAGAAAGAAATAGTCATCTCTAGTGTTTCCCCTTCCTCCTGACTGATCTTTTTATGGAAAACCGGCCAAGAAGCTGTTCTTGGGCTATGTAATTTTTTGTTGTTTCTTTTGGCTGACTGTCAGCCACCCAGCAAAAATAAACTCGTTAAGCTGACAGCAGACCTGAACACACTCATGTTGTCAGTGCATCTCGGCATCATTCTCGTGAACCCAAAAGCCATAAAACAATTAAAATAACGTTAAGCTGACTCCACCCTTAGGATGCAACCAAGTTTGGAAGGATCTGTCAGTCCAAAGTCAGTCTCTCGCAGCATCTCAGCTGAAGGGTACAACTTCAGCACCTGTCAAGCCAAAACAGTTCTAAAACTAGTAGCAAACAAGGAGAACACGGAGTGCAGAGCCTCAAAAAAGCATTTGTGTCATCATTACAGCTCTCAACCTAATTTTGTTTGCAAGCCTGCTATTTTTGCATCCAAACCACACTGCTTTTCATGTGTTGAATCTGTCCACACATCTATGATTTTTCTTTTGCTGCCACCAAATTGTAGCTTGCTGAACGGATACCCAGCTTAAGGCTCCCATGAAGGCTAGTAATCAGTGATGTTCCTACTTAAAAGCACAAAAAAACCCTCACCATGGCTACTACAGTCACTCAGCTTTCTCAACTACTTAAAGACATTAATTCCGAAGGCTTTTTGGCTATGTTTGCACAAAACGTGTGCTTCCATATTACTCTGTCATGTAAATTAGGTTATGCTGCCATGTTTGAGATCACCTGGGACCATACAATACCTCTGGCTGGCATTCCAAGAAGACTCCGTGAGAAGCAAGGTGATAGTTTCTCCAATCACATTAAGGAAATTATAATTAAATATATTAAATACGATAAAAATTAATAATAAAATGCTATTTCTTACTCTGCCAACTGAAGGTAAATATTGAACATAGAGACCTCATATTTTCTGGTTCTTAGGCTGAATTTGTAAACAAAAATACTGTTGGTAGTAAATACAGAATTAGAACAAGGCAAGGCAAAGAGTATTTGTAAGGCTGTAGGAAATTCTCTGGAAATGCACTTAAGTTATTTAGAAGATGAGGAAAGCACACAGGGGAATGATGAAATTTATATAAGGTTTGATGCTGGTTTTCACACAAAGAGAGGATGAGTAGAAGACAATCCTGCGCAGGACTCGTGCCCCGACTGCTCTTTAGTGCCTAGAAACCACTTGTACAGTTCTATTACTCTGACCTGCACTAACCCGATATTCCCTGGGCTCAGGCCTGAATGCAAGGGTTTGAATTTGAGTATAAAAGAAACAACTTTGTTCAAAGATGCGTGTCACCTAAAAACTTCTTAGTGTGCCAGAGCAGATTAAAGCATCCAGGGATCCAGTATGCTGGCTGTCTTAGCCATGCACTGAATTCTCCCTAAGCCATACAAGTAAAATTAAATCATAAGACAGCAACAGTTTTTCTCTTTTTTTTTTTTTTTAATGTTCCTGTTCTTGCTAGATATCAGATGTGACCCAGAAACAATATTTAGCAAGTCCAAAAGTCCAAAACATTTTGTCAGCTGAATGAAATAGGCTTGAATCTTACAGAAAGCATGGGCAGCCCACCCGAGCACAAGCGACAGCTTTGCAGACTGCTGAGGCCGCCGACTTCTTTCTGGGGCCAAGCACTCCCAGCCGACGAGAATCTATTTATTCCTATTCTACCCCTACACAACCTCATCCTCCTCCATTCATGGACTTCCTGACAATTTATTTTTCTTAGAAGTATTTCTGCGTAGCATCTAAGCACTGGAAATGTAGATTACAGAGATAATAGATACGTTTAAAATTAGACTAAGCAGCTGTAATTCTGAATTTGCATTTCTGACTTGATTATAGTAAGCACTCAAGACTATTTGTATAAGAACTAGAAACGAGTTCATACGCTGCAATAAAAATACATGAATCTCTCTCATTTTGACCCCAATCAAAAAAAAACTGGGTAACCAACAGCAGTTGTTTCTTTCTAAATGGTAACAAATGGCAATTGTTTCTTTGCAATTCTGTAACTTCATTTTAAAGACTCACCTGTAGATTTTAATTGCAAGAATTAAATTAGCCGGCTTTCCTATATTTTACAAACGGAAGAACTAGTCTCCTAATTTAGCAGATTAAACCTGGAAGTATTTCAAACAGGACTGCTAACGCTGATGAGTGATAGTCTAATCTTAATCAACAACAGGGAAAATAAATTACATTTGTTTAAAGCCAAGCTGGGCTATCTGCAAGCACTGCTGGCCCTAAAAGATGAAGGTATTTTTTGATCATCATCTGTAAACAAGCAGAAAAGAAATACTTAAAACATGCATCCTTCCTACTCTGGATGTTTCTCACTTGAAATGTTAGTTGTTATCTACCTTGTATCTTTCCTTGAAAGGCTGAACAGTCTTTTGTTATCTAAACAGTCAACATTTGTAACCATCAGATAAACATTTATGAAGAGTTTTGATAAATTGGGTCATCTGTGCTTGATTTTGATAGAGAATTTATTTTACAGAAATATCTAGCAAAATTTTAAAAAAATATATAAATCAATCCTTTTCTATTTTGGTAAAAACTGAAACAACCATTTTTATCATATGATTTTTTACAGAGATGTAGGGAAAAAAAAGCAATTGGGTTCTATATTCAAAGTTTCTCAATAAATATGGTGGCATATGTTAAAGCAACTGCAAATACGTATTATGGTTCTTTTATCTACCAAAATAATCGGATGTTGTACTACACCACACTGGCCATAAACAAATTTCACCTCCGTGCATTAGCCCCATCTTGCTTACAGACGCAATATTGCATCCAGTGGGGGATATGTAATAGTTCAGATATGAACTCACGTGAAGAATTAACCACGGGTAACTCATCACAGCTGATCGTATTTTATATCAGAAAGAGAGATCATTCAATAAACACTCAAGGAAGATAATATTTAATGACAGAGGACATCACACCTATTCTCTATTTATTTATATGAATTCATTGACTTAATACTATTATTTATTTACAGAAATCTCTACATTGACCCAAAAGTTACAGAACAACTTTAAAGAGGACATCTTACAAGACTAAGCAACAAAAAACAAAATGTTTTTCCAGAGGCAGCAAAGAAGCAAAAAATATCTCACCAGAAAAATATGTCTGTCTCAGATTATTCGAGCAAATTAAAACTGCAAATAATTTTTATGCCTCTTTTCAAGAGGTTTTATTCATGTTTGTTAATGTGGTTCCTTTGGAAAGGACACAACTATTGCTACTAACATTATGCAATAGAAATAAAAATAGTGCTTACTGGAATTTTGTAGTCGTATTTTACTCCATAATCTAACTTGAAAGTTAAATCTTTAGGAATAGGTCTTTCGGAGTTTCTTTTGATGTTTGAAAAGATTTAGAGAACTGATAAAAGCGGTTTTCTCAGCTCTGCAAAGGACAGACACAGTTTCTGCATTTAAAATATAAAGAATAAAGTATTTCCAATTGATCCATTTCTTATAAGTAAAACCTAGAGAACTGAGAGATTTTAGCTGCCCACGCTGTGCTGAATGGGCTTTAATGGAGAATTTCCATAAAGACAGATTCAATGGAATACAGAAGGGTGGCTTTTGTTAGTAAATAACAGAGAATTAAAATTAAAGTTGATTAGTTGTAGAAAAGGACAAACTGATTAATCCGTTTACAAGAAGCCTTAAGTAACTTAAAAGCTTAAGTCCCATTTGCAGAAGTCACCTGGGAGCCAAGCCTGACCAAAACCACTTCTACTTTCTGCTTAGAAAAACTGTATTCAGAATTTAAGTTCCACTTACATTCAAATTGTCCTCTGTTCTAATATTCTTGTCCACTTTAAGCATAATGTAACATATACTTGTTTTTAAAATACATAGTTTCAAAGAAAAGGACAAGTACACGGGAGAGAGAAATGCCACGTAATAATTATTATACCACCGGTGATAACAACCGATTGGAATATCTATAAAAATAGCCTTAAAATACTCTGCATACAGAGATTCTTTTGTATAACTGCAAAATCTACTTTTTTTCTAGCCTCTCAAATGAAAACCCTGTGAGATGTTCTTACTGTTACAGGATTCATCTTCACTTAACCGAGTAATTCTCATTACTTAAGAAGCCTGAAAACCTGGCCAGTCTCTGCAGCAACATTGAAAATGTTTCTCTGCTTTCTCAATACTAGAATACTAATGCAAGGGGTGATGTGACTGAAAAGTGTAGCTAACCAAAAAATATTCCACAGAAAAAAAAAAAAGACTTGCTGTCACAAATGCTGATTCAGCAGAGTAAAAGTACTTCAAAGAAAGGTGTGCTTTGTCAACACAGCCTATGAAAAACCATTGAAAGCTTTCCCCTGCTCCCCATAAAGTCAAAATGCTTTGTCTGACGACGGGATATGAAATTTGAAACAAAATATGTATATCGGGGGTTGGTGGGGGGTTGTGATATTCCTACTTGGGGAAATAATTTTCATTTTGCTGGAAATTTTAAACTTCACCACCTTGTTCCAACCCAAAATAAAACGCTATTTCCAAAGACGAGGATTTTCAATAACATGAAAATCCTGACTTTCAACCAACTGTACTGGTAAGTGATGCTCACAAGAAGTTCATTTCCTAGCGCAGCTGATGTTTTACTATGTAAATATAACTTCAACCTATCTTACAGTTTGAAAACGTTCAAGAAAGCCTTCTTGTATACAACCATTGTTTGGAACCAGATAGCTTAGTGCTCTCTCAATGGCCCACATATGATGTTGAGGAAACCATTTAGAAAACTGAGATGTAGAGCTTTTATGCAGAAACCCAAGACAAAATTCATGTCCATCCGCAGAGTGCTGAGCCTGCCCAACTGAAGACTCAATAGAATAGTGTTATCACTCTGAGATATATTATGAATTCCCCTAAGACAATAAGAAGCTGGAATACAAGAATAACTTAGTTATTAACCACTTCTTTTAATAGGCCAAAACCTGGTTTCTGTTCCTTCTTGTCATGTCTTCAACGTATTTGTTACAGCAGTCTTAAACAGCTTTGTCTCTTCAGTTTCCAACAATGCTCAAGGCGTACTAGACTTAGAAGAAGTTTGATCACAGTCAGGTTCACAGTGTTGTTGATACAGCTGGAGGACCTCACCCACGAACAAGGGAGCTCCACAGAGGACCTAGAGTCTCAGCCACCTCTACTTCCTCCAGAAGCCTGCTGTGTTGGAAGCCGTGCCTTGGGAAAGTTCTCACAGGTCAACCGATACACTTTATTGTTTACCTAATTCCTCAGGAAAGTTTATCCTTACAAATGCTATGTTTATACAAAATAAACAAGTTTATTTTAGTCAAGAAGTAGCTCTTAGCTAGCTTCCAAAACACAACTTTGGCACTTTCATCTTCCCCTCCAATTCTGTTCTTTTTAGGTCTTCTCCTTGCAGCTTACCTCAAATTAGCTTTCAGGGAACAATTTCTACAGAGCTGACCACAAAAACTCCAATCAAGTTATGACCTAAGTATGCTACTGTGTTTACTATTAGGTTAATGTTGTTGTTCTTTATTTCTGTATGCCTGCCCTTCCTATTCCCAACTACATATTGTATTATTTATTTCTATATACTTGCCCTTCACATTTCCACTACCATTTGGTATTATACCTAAAACCAAAGTATGTCCTATGCTTTGTACTGCCTATGAACAAAGTATGGAGAAAATAAATAAAGAGCTTAGCGCTCTTTAGCCAAGCCTTGAAACATGCTATATTAAAAGCAAAAGCCTACTCTGCTCTGAAATGTAATAAATTGTATGGCTGTGTCATTGTACACAGAAAAAAAAAAAAAAAAATCTCATACTCGCATGTTCAGAGCGCACGTAATACCTAGAAGGCATTGTCATAACTACTACAATTTGGCAACAAAACAGATTTCAATAAATACTGCTATTACAAGTAAGAAGCCATACATAACGAGAAAAAAAAAAGTATTAAGAGATAACAAATTACACACTTTTTGAATCAGTAAGTATGAAAAATTGACAGGTGAGGATGAAGATATTTCTTGGCAACAGGAAAAACAAAAAAGGGGAGAAGGATTTGTAAGATCCAAAGAAATCTCAGCCCTCATACAGGTGTGCTACTAAACAGGGACTCTGATCTACACTAACAGTGCAACGGGGCAGATACATCCCATAAGTAGTTCTGCATTTGTAAAGAAGTGAGATGATTTGCTGGTTCCTCGTGAGAACGATGAATTACTTCTTCAGTCCACTGCAAGTACAGCGTTAAAACCATATCACTTTGCAATAAGCATTTTTGATCAGCAGGACCAAAGATGACCATAGAAGAGGGTTCTCACAGAGGTTTCCAAGGAGGCATCTATCCCCCCAACATGAATTTTAGCAATTCTGAAATACCAGGGAAATTTCAGAAGTCTGAATGAACACCAATGTTACAACCATACTCTAAAAGAGCTAGTGAGACAGTGTTTATAGCTATAGGAACATTGAAACGATGGCAGTCCTGAGCAAAACAATAATTTAAAAAACATTATATGAGATTCAACTGATACATCAGAGCTACATAACAAATAATAGAAAGTAAAATTAATTAAAATAGATCTTCTTAAATGAATCGAGTGTTATTCTTTGATACAACTGAGACTTCTAGTCAGTAAAATATCTGTATGCATGTGTAAACTTCTATGGCACTTGGTGTAGTATTGTATGACAGCTCGACGACAAAATAGCACCAATTAAACAGGTTAGGAACCGGTTAAGTGACATCTCAAAAAAGAAAAAAAAACAGCTTTCAAGAAGAACGCATCACAACATAACTCAGATTAACGTGGAGTTCCCCAAAGGTGGAGCCACTATCACGAAACACCTTCTCAATTATTTGTAAGCCTACGCAATCAATCATGACAAAATTTGCACAAGTTATGAATTGATAGAATGCTACATAATTGGGATAAATCAGTTACAAAAACCCATCAGGAGTGCTTGGTATATTCAACCTGCGCTAGAAACAAAATAGTCTTAAAAAAAAAGCCATGTACAAAGTTATAAAGCTACAATCAAGAAACCCATGCTTGTCTACAGAATAATGAGCTCTTGTGGAAAGAAACAGTCCTGCAAAGGGTTTGCCACGGTGAGCGTACCCAGTGAAAGGGAGATGAAGGGTTAATATGTAAATGTGATGTATAAACAGAAGAGTAACACTAGAGAGGTAATATTTAAACTCGCAAAACACTCCCGAGACAGGCATTGGCATGCTGTATCCAGCTCACATTTTCACAAAATGCTGAAAAAGTGGATTTGGAAAAAAAGCCACAGAAACCAAGTTGTGAGGAAAATGCACGCAGTGACAAATTTAAAGAATTTTAGTCCACTTGTTTTTTTCAAATAGAAAAGAGAGGGAATGCTAGGTTACAGCAGATAAATACCTCCATGGTAAGAAAATACTCTGTGTGCTTTATAGTGAAGAAAGGCACAACAGTAACCAGTGACTGGAAGCTGAAGCCAAATAACTTAATAAACAGCAGATCCTCCACGTCTTACTGTCTTCTGATCAAAATTCCCATTTTTCTGGAAAATATGTTTCAGCCAAATGCAAGTTACTGCACTCAAAAGTAACTGGATAAAATCCAACTGCCTGTAACAGTCAAGGGGTCAGAGCAGAAGATCTAATTGCTTCCTTTGGCTTTAAAGTCTCAGTCTATGAATACTCTTGGTTTTCAGTGGTTCAAAGGCATCTCAGCAGTGCCACACATGCTCAACATGAATATTAAAAAAAAAAAAGCTTTCAGAAATCTGCATAAATTAAGGCTGCATTTCCCTGTAAGGGCTCCAGTGACACTGGAGCTTTCCTGTTGAGGCTTTTGTCATCAACAGAGCCCGTTAATGGAATTACAGCTATCTCGTACACAGCTGAGGTGGTGTTTCTGTAAGGAATGATTTACACAATCGAGTGCAAAAGTTTCATCCTTCAGGTCAGTACTTTTTCTCCTCTAGAAAGAATTCTGTTTGACCTGGAGTATAAAAAGCTGACACAATACATAATATCAATCATAGAGACTAGAGGTAAAAAGGAAAACCAGCAGCATTGTAATAGCCACAAAGCCAGTAAGATCTGTTGTTCACATCAGCAACATCATTTAAGACTACCCCTATTTATGCTACTTACCTACCTCGTACTCCAAAACACGCAGCACTCGCTGCAATCCTGACAAGTTAACAGAACCAACATTTCTTAGGGAATACATGCCAAGATAGGGTACACACACGCGTGTGTTTGTATTAGTCAGGCTGGTAGTTTTGCTACAGTATCGGCTGCCGTGATATCTACAGATTTCTAAAACAACAGGGGTTTTGAAACATACCTATCCTGATGAAGTATAAACAAACTTCTAATTCAGCAAAAGGAAGCTTAAAAAGGCTGAAATTGTCTGAAGCATGCTAACAATCCAATAAATGTTCTGCCACTACGCAGCTGATGAGGGAGAAATACAACCACCAACTGATCCTTTCAGCTGACGGAGCATCACCTTACAAAGCAAACAGGCATCGCACACAGCCGGCGAGACACGAGGGAGTGCATTCACCCCTCCAATCTACGGAGAAGCAGGTGCGTGCTACCTACTCCTCACGTTACACCTCACCGTAAATATGTAAAAGTTACTTTTCCGACCCCTTGGCATACTGACGCTCCCCCAAGCACACACACCCACGACGCCAACTCCCAAACGGGCAAGGCAGCCAGGGCAGTCTCGCAGCCGCCACGCCGCTCCCCGCCACCACCACCATGTCTAAGCAAACCTTCTTCCACTCCAGGAGCCACGCAACGAGGCACTTTGGCTGTCGCCTCTCAGCCAACATCCGCGCAGCTTCTCGCCATCGCCAGCGCGCTCCACGGTAAAGACAAAAGCCGCGTTTTAAACTTTTGCTCTTTGCCACCGGAGCGAATCCTTTGACGGGAGCTGGCACCTTCGGGTTGGATTCCGGGTGGATACGAAGCGGGTGGTTCGAAAGGTCTCAGACCTTGGAAGAGGCCTAGAGGGAAGGGATGGAGGAAGCTGCTCTCTGCGGGTGCCCGCCGCCCCCTCCCCACCGCACAGCACCGCTCCCCGCGCCCCTTCCCCGCCGGCGCCCGACTGAGACAATCAGAGCAGCGGCGACTGTAAATTAGAGACGCACAGTGGATGGATAAAAGGGAGGAAGAAACCTCTGATGCCTGAAGAAAGGAGAATAATTAAAAAAAAAAAATTTAAAAAAGACTTAAATAATACAGAGCACGGTTTCACCTCGAAGTGATGCTAGGTAAATAGATGAATAAGTGAAACAACACACCTTTGACCCTTTCCTTTCTTCCCTAAATATAATCCCCCTCTTCCCATAATACACACACCACCAATGACCATTATTCAAATCCATTCTTTAAAGGAGGGGGGATATCTCTGTCTGTGACCGGCTCTGTCTCTTTCTCTCTCCCTCTTTCACTGGGCGAGAATTAAAATTGCATTTAAAAAAGAAAAATGAAAAAAAAATAAATAAAAGGAGGCATGATTATTATTCTGGTGGGTGCGAAATGTGGGCACGGGGAGAAGGAGTCTGGGGGATGGGGAGGAGTGGAGAAAGGTGGCTAAGGAGAGAAGAAAGGAAAGGAGGACCAGGAAGCGCAGGAAGGATGAGGGGAAGGCGAGATAAGGGGGAAGGCGGATAAGGAAAGAAGGATGTAAGGAAGGAGCTCGGGAAGGGTGGGGGAGGGATGAAAGGGAGGAAGGGATGAGGGGAAGAAAGGAGGATGCTTTGCCCTGGCCTCAACCTCAGCTCGGTGGGTGGGGGGTGGAGAATCTCTCGCCGCCGCGCCGCCGCCGCCTTCCTCCCGCCTCCTCCTCCCCAGCAGCGACGGTTACTGACGGGCTGGGTGCGCGGCGCGGCTCCCTCACCACAGCGCCCGGCCCCGGCCCCCGCCTCCGCCCTCGCCGCCCGCCTCCCGCTGCCGGCCCGAGCCGCGCTCGCTCGGCTCTGAGGGGACCCGGGAGCTGCCGCCGCGGCCGCCAGCCTCCCCGCGGCAGCCAATAGGGAGGAGGGCAGCGCGCCTGCGCCGCCGCGGCTGCCGCCGGGCGCGGGGAAGCTGCCCGCCGAGGGGCTGACGGGGCGGGGGAGGCCTCGCCGCCGCTGCCGGTCCCGGCTAAGGCGGTCCCTAGGCCGGCTGCGGGGCGCCTCAGGCGCAGTTGCTGTGGTATGGAAACGGCGTTACCAAGCGGCCGGGCGAGGGAGGGAAGGAGGGAGGGGGCGGCGCGGCGGAGGAGGCATGGGGCTGGGGGTGTGAGGGGAGGGGAGCGGGGCCTGCGGGAGGCGCCCAAGGGGCCGGGAGCGAGAGGGCGGCGGCTGCCGGTGGGCCGGGAGAGGGCTGGGCGGGAGGCCCAGGTGGCGGGGGCGGGCCGCGGCAAGGTGGGGGGGCTGAGGTGGGGCTCCCCGGCTGGACGGGGCGGTGGGGCCCGGGCCGGCGAGGCGGGGGAAACCGGGCTGCGCTGACAGCAGTCCGGCGGCCCGGAAAGCGGCGGCGGGCGGGGATGGCGCGTCCCGGCACCGCGGCGGGGCGAGGGTGCCATTGAGTGGCCGTGGCGTGTCCACCTTGCGCGGGTGGTACCGCGGAGGAGGCCGGGGGGCGGCTGCGAGAGGCCGTCCCTGGCAACGAGGGCTTCGGCAGCGCAGCCCGGTGGCCGGGGGACAGCGCTGGAAGCTGTGACAGGAGGGGCCGGCCAACAAAGAGCTGGGAGGGAGTTTGTGTGGATTTATTCGCGTAATGATCTCTTGTGCTGCTTCAGATGCTACGCAGGGGGAAGGTAATTGCTTTGTGAGTGTACCGTCAGGACAGATTGCAAGAACTTCGGGTCTCCTGTTCTCTTAAACTACAAAAACTTTGCTTATAGCTTTCTTGTTACTTGGGTGTTGTACAGCCCTACATTCTCTGCGCCAAATGTCAGGTTTCGTCCCTCTCTGCAAAGCCTTGCACTTTTCTTTTTTTCCGTTACTTCACTTGTATTGCTAATCTTACCAAGCTTAGGTTTTTGTGCTACGCTGCAGCACCTTCTTCTGCTGGTTTTTTTTTTTGGATGGAACATGCTGCCACCATCCTGCTCCAAAATCGCTGAGCCTGAATTCCCGTAAGCCCCAGTGGCGGAGGATCCTGTGGAGTAGGTGTCGTTGAAGGGACTTTGCCGATTTAAGGCAGTGTGAATCCCACTGACGTGCTGTTGTTCCACGCATCCTTTGCACTTCTTATGGCATCCATCTGCTTCGCCAGCTTCTACGTGAACTCACAGGCAACAAGGAGGGGATGAGTCCTTCCATGCTTCTAACCTTTTCTTGCCTGTTTTAGGCTTGGAGGAGACTTGCCAAAACAATTTCCTTGCCTCAGGCTGTAAGGGAACGATTTTAGTAGTACAGGTATCTGTCAGGCCTCAGGTAGAGGCAGTAGTTGCCAGTCTTTTTCTTCTCTCTTCCACAGCCTGACAAAAATATTGTCAGGATCTACTTTCATTTTTACGATGAATAAATAAGGAAGGGAGCTGAATTGGAACCTTAATTCCTTTATCAAGGCACAACAACAGAGTCCAAGGGAGAGTTTGAAGCAGGGAAAAAATTTCTTAGACAAGAACTCATTTAAATATGAAATAAAATGTGATCAGATTCATCATGGCATGTACTTGTACAGCCATATAACAGATGTAAGTAGTCACAGTCAGTAGTATACAGAAATTCTTTTGAATTCTTGTAACCTCACAGTATCATTTAGGACTGAAACATGACCTATTCTGCATCTGTAAACAGAGATCATGCTTCGGCTGGCCTGCCCTTTTTGATGATGTGTAAATTATTGCTGTATGTCAAACTAGGCATTTAGTTTGTGTCTTTAATAGGCTTTCAGGCTACATCAAATTGCTTTTCTAGGTACTGGTATTGTCTTTCCATCCTATTGATGGAGCCATGTGATGTCAGGAAACCTTCACCTGCAGACCTTCTGTTCTTGCCTTCCTTTCTGTACTCCATATCTTTTGGATTGCTAGTTCTCCTAGGCAGGGGCAGTGCCTTACTTTGTTGTAAACGGCTAGTCTATTGTAAATATTAACGGAAACAAGCAAGGTTCCCTTAGAGAACGTAGTAAATTACCTACTCCTTTATCACAGTGCATTACATCACTAATTGAATGTCAGCTAAAGGTTTCTCCAGGCATTTGACTAAAATGAGCATGAGCTATCGTGTACATATAAGAACCACAAATAGTAAATAAGCATGTTTATGAAAATGATATAACTTCTTCCCTTCACCAGTAACTAACAAATACATCTCTTGTAAATTCGAACCAAAGGACTCATTCAACTATCTGTGCATATTTCTGTTTAAAGTATGTCATTTAAGAAACAAATCAGATTACTTACCGAGTCCAGATTACTTTTATCTAAGACAGAAGACACGGATTGCTGGTCTGTTGCTAAGAGGTCTGCCAGAATGCGATAAAGAAATCTGAAAATATGGAAGAGCTGTATGAACTTATTTTTTTCATGGTCCTGAAAGAGGGCTCTGTCCGCTGTTTAGACATTTGTGTCTTTCCTTTAGGGTATTAACCAATTTTTGAAACCACCCTTATTTTTTATCACTGTTAACTGTCTCAAAGAAAGGAAGAAATCGAATTTAGTTACCACTGTTTACTAAAACTGAGGTAAACTGCTAAGCTGCTCTGTAAATGAATGTAGCTCTTACCAGCCAAGGGAGGCCAACTGACAGCTCTTAACAAACGCTTGCAACTGCCATGGGATCCCCCACTGCCAACGTTCAGCTACATAGAGGAAAGAGACATCACCAAGCATCAGAAATATTGGGCACTTTGATTAGCAAGACGACTAAAAGACTATTCCGCTTAGTGAAAACATGCATGGATGCTTTTTGTAAATACATGTGGTTTTTTAGTTCGTGCCAACTGTGGAACTGTCTGTCACAAGACAGAACCCAAATACTAACCGTGAACATGGAAAATAATAATGACTGGAATAAGAACTACAGCAAAATACAAAGAAGGTATGCTTCGCCTTTATCAGTGAGCCTGGTCCCCCGTGGCCATTTAATCTTTAACTTTACTTAAGAGTTTCAAATTGAGTTCTGCAATACATTGTTACTCAGAGGAGTAACTAGTCAGATACAAGTTGCATTCACTGTAGCTTTTACTGAGGGCAGCTGAATTAATTAGACAGGTGATGTGCAGAATTGGGGGAGAACACACACTCGGAAACACATAACTACGCATGGGCAAAAGGTCCTGGAAGAGTTGGGGTTCTTGAAGCAGCATCCCAGAGCCTCAGCCCACCATGTGCCAGATGAACCCTCTGATTGTGCCCAGTCACCTCACATAGGTGTGTAGTCCTTAAAGGCCATCAGAAATGAGTGGGATCATTGTTGAAAGACATTATAGAATCATAGAATCATTTAGGTTGGAAGAGACCTTTAAGATCATCGAGTCCAACCATTAACCCAGCACTGCCAAATCCACCACTAAACCATGTCCCTAAGCTCTGCATCTACATGTCTTTGCAATCCCTCCAGGGATGGGGACTCCACCACTGCCCTGGGCAGCCTGTTTCCAATGCCCGACAACCCTTTTGGTGAAGAAATGTTTCCGAATATTCAATCTAACCTCCCCTGGCGCAACTTGAGGCCGTTTCCTCTTGTCCTGTCACCTGTTACTGGGGAGAAGAGACCGACCCCGACCTCGCTATAGCCTCCTTCAGGTTAGAAGAGAGCGGTAAGGTCTCCCTGGGTCTCTTATTAATGCAGGACCTAGATCTGTAATGGTGGTGTGCCAACCAGAAGTAGATGTACAGGAGAAACCATGGTTTCTTACGAGCTCTGTAGACAATTTGCAGTATTTACGTTGTGGAGACTGTGTGGTGGAAAGAGCGTTCAGGTTCTGTAAGTGCGGTGCTCTTTGCTGCTTTTGCAGAGCTCAAAGCTGCGTGATCCCTGGGACAAAAAGTGGAGGAAATCAAGGGGGGGGGATTAAGTTTCCCTTCTTAAGGAACTGTATGTTGGCATTTGTGGTTATTTAGGCAGATTGTTGGTTCCAAGGGTATCACATAGCAAATTTCAGCAGATAGCAGTCCCTGTTTTCAGATACTGACTGATAGTTTACTGATGCCTGGACAGATTTGAACTTGACTTTCTAAATAATCTATTGAATATTTGTCTAGCTTTTTTTTTTTTTTTTTTAATGACACCATTAGATAGCAGGTACCTTGACGTGATGTAATGTACTGGAAATCATTTTCTTGTGTGTACCATTTAAATCTGTAGCAATCAAGCCATTGTCTGTTACCTATTATTACAATAGCTGTGACAGTGATACCCAGCAAATACAGGTTTTCTCCATAAAATTACATGTTACATGTGTTTCTGATAAAATTGTTTTTGGATAGTGGGGATAATAATCTAGAATTTTTATATTCTCCAGCATACAAGAAGAATTTACACTGAGGGTAGATGTAAAATTAATCTGAGGATATTTATAGATATAATCACAATATTATCTTTAATGCTAAGTCCAGCTTTTTTGCCTTTTTTTTTTTTTTTTACTTTTTTTTAACGTATCAATCAATTTACCTTGTTATTTCCCCACATTTGTCTTAACTACTGGGCATTAGGTTTTCTCTAATATATCTGTCATGTCATTTAGCTTGTTCTCTATTTTCTTCTATTTTCCTAGCATCCAAATACTGTACAATATCAACTTCTTCAGTAAGACCTAATATTTGACATGTTTTCAGTCTTAAATAGGTTAGTCCACTTCTGAAATATTACAAAGTATGTTTTTATCTTTACATCTAGCTCTTGCGAAAATACCACAGCATAAAGTCTCAGCATTGTGTCTGCATACACAAAAAAAACCTCCACCACCTTTTGCTCATCTTTTCTCTTGTGGAACATTCTTCTACGTGAAGAGAGATTATTGCTAAAAACAGTCTCGATTGTTTGCTTCAAGAACATGAACTTTTTTGAGTTCTGATTTCCTCTGTTGTGATCTCAATACCTCTTTGTGTCTAGATGGACTTCGTTTCTTCACCACCTAATCCTGAACCCCTGTTCCTATTTGGACAAATTTGTGCCTCAATGAAAAGAGAATTTCGGAGAACAGGAAAGCGAAGACTAGCGGGGTTTTTAATGGAAAGAATCAGTTAACTAATATCTAAGAGAAATTGAAGAGGATCTGTATCTCTTAGGCAACTCAAGCAGACCTTTGAAGCTGCAGGAGGAACTTAGAATGGTTAAACTTCTTTAGGCTCAGTTATATTTAAAGACAAACCAAGTAATAGATCGGGTTTTTTAAAGTAGATTGTTGCCTGCCTATACTGCAGGAGATCAGCAGCAGCTCTGAAAGATATTTCAGTGCCTGGTATTAATAAGACATACCTGTCGGACTCAATTGTCTGAGTGCACATAAATACACAGGGATTGACTAAATCATTCAACATCCCTGAGCGCATCGGGGTACCTTTGGGTAGGTATTTGAGAGAACTAATTTTGGTTAGGTGTGTCATTTGTGGCACATTTCCTTGAGCACTGGGTTGCAAATATTTCTTGCTTCTCCTCTGCAGTGAGACACTTCTGTGCTAGATATTAGCATGAGCAGCGCAGTAAGCTCCAGTAAAGCCTTCACACCCGCAGGTCATTTCAGTTGGGTATTGCATAGAGTCGTATGCAAGGTGGGTTCTGACACTGAGTCTCCTGCCTGCCATGCCCTCTGCCACCCCTTTTGACTCTTTTCTCTGGCTCAAAAGAATCTACCAGTCAGAGCATCCAGGGACTTACCCCAACTTGGACCTCTGAATTAACTAGAAGGCAAGTAGCAGATGCAGTTTGTTTTGAAAAAAAAACACAGGGGGTATCTCTATCCGCTTTTTTTTACACCGGAGAGGATGAGGCAACTACCTTCACTTCTTTCAGAAAGCTGACTTTAAAAATAGAAAAGAACGCAAAAAAGACGTCTGCTCTTTGCTGTTGTCAGACTAATGTTGACCAGATTAATGACCACCATAGCAGACTATTATAGGCCTTTTCCTTAAATAGTTACTTCTCAAAAATACAGGGATAGATTTTAAATTCTGTTAAAATTTTTATGTTGATCGTCAGTTGAGCCAACTATTAGCAGGGCAGGGGTGTGTGTCTGTGGAGGTCACTTCTCATCCTTTTAATTGCAAGAAGGGCAACGTGTGGTAGATATTGCACCTCATATTTTGAAGGAGTGTGGAGAAAGAAGGGTTTAGAAATCCTTGCATATATTCAGAGAATGAGAGAATGTGCTATAAACTTTTGAATATTCAATTCAAATGCCCTAAAATCTCTCTCTCTCATTTTATAAATGAATCATGTGTTGTATCTGGACAGGGATATGCAACTGCGGAAAAAGAGTGGGACTCAGGAAAAGGTGACTCTTAGCTTTTTCCTCAATCTTCCTTGAATAAGCAACTTGACTTCTTTAAAGCTACCTCAGTTTCTCTGCATCTAAGTGTCTTAATCTATATATATCTGAAAATTATTTTTTATGTCTTTCCTAAAGCTCTCACTGCTACAAAAACCTTGATCAGCCTAAGCAGCTCTAAGGGGAGAGTGCTGCTTCTCATGTGACCACCACCCTTGTAGCTGTTTCCCATCTGTTGTTTGTAAACACTCATGTCTTGTGCTGCTGATGTTGTTAGCTCCTTGGAAAACAAGCTCTGTTTTCTTATGTTTGCCACACTGCGTCAAAACAACAGGAAATCTGTCCGTGATTGTGAATCCCACGCAGTGCAGAATATAGGGGTTTTTTCTTGCTAGGGATCTCAATTAGTGAAACTTATCCGAGGTAAACAATATGTTGCAACTGTAAGACAGTGCAGTTCATATGCACACAGAGTCTATGTTCAGGTAGTCTTGTGTATGGGGGAGACCAGGACAAGCGGGAGAGAGACCAAAGGAGGGAGCGGGGCTGCGCTGTGTGAGAGGAGGTACGAGGAGTGTGGTCGAGGAACTGGCGGAAGGTGCACAGGTTGAAACTGCAGTATGTATTTTTGGCTCATGCCTTTGCAGAACTAGTTGAGATTGTCTTCAGCTGCTCTGTCCCTAGAATTCCTTTCTTTTCCTAACCAAAGAAAGGCTTAGGGAGAAGATTAATACCCAGATCCTAATAACCGTCACAGGGTGACTCTCTTCAAAATTTTCAGTCTGAGGAGCCGAAGGGTTTTCTGTGCTGCCGTGGCTCCAAATGCAGTTCAGTAAGTATTCCTCTGTTGAAGAAAACAGCCAATGGATTTGCTTCACTTCAGGGAAATTACTGCTCTCAACCTTCTGCTTTTTCGATTATTACATCCTGTTGTGCTTTCTATAACATAGGAGGTGGGATGGAAAGCTGGTACTTGCTCATCCACCTGAAAATTGCTGGATTCCTCCACTGAATCATAGTACTTTTCTGCAATGTCATTTACGAGTATTGGGCTAAATTTTGATCCTTTCTCAGGCCTTATTATACAACTCCTGTTGTCTTTATGAGGACTTGTAGTAGACAAAACATGGCAGGGAATATCCGTATCTGGACATTGCATCTTGGTAATCTAGAGGTAACTAGCTGTAGAACTTTTGGTCTACAAGAAAAAGAAATTGTTTTTCTTTTTATTAACCTTTCTTTTTTGTTTATAATTTCTGGTTTGCACTACATTAAAGATCCTCTGTACTTAAGGGTTTAAAACAGATATTGTGATATATACTTGCTAAACATTTTTTATCAGAAGAAATGCAATCACTTAAATATCTTTTCTATCTTGTGGGCACAAAGCAGTGGTGAGATAGAATCAAGATTTGGTTTAGATACAATAATGTTTACAGAATTATCTCACATCTTGAAGTATGTAAAATTTCTAATTTCTTTTTTTTTTTTTCTATTGGACAGAAGCCCAAGACGATGGCATCTTTCCATTAACATCTGTAAAACTGCACCAAAAGACTTTTAACTAATACATGGCCTGAAGAAAGTTCATGAGTTGTTAGTAGTCTGCATCACAAATTAAAGACTATAGATGATTTCTAGTCTTTTCCTTCAGGCCTTGATGAATCATGAACAATGAACAGAAAGTTGATTTTTCTAAAGGAGCAGCATCTGTAAGTAAAAAGAGGAGAAAATCAAGAGCAAATTAAGTAATGGAAAGCTGTGACAAGAGCTACTGCGGTGGTGACAATCTGTTGTAAGCTGAAATTTTCTTGCATCTTAATGGACCTTTTGACCTAATTTACAGAGTCTTTCTTGTTAATTGACTTTTTTTAGAAAGGTCAGACCTTTTTTTCTGCTAAAGGTCATGTGCTTCAACTAAGAAATCTTTTATCATCTACAGTAGCAATACAGCAACATAAAATTCAGGGGGTTTGATTATGAACAAATTAATAAATCATGAGCCATAAGCCTGCAGTACTCACACCCCTTCTTCCCTGTCACTCACTTTTCATGAGAGTTAAAGAATGGACATAAAGAATTCCCTTTTTGTGTTTTGTCTGTTTGTCATGACCAGTGGCGAATAATCACGTAGGCTTATGAAGGGCAGACAGTATCTAGCAGCAGGCCATCCACTTCCAGTTTTGGAGACGGATGTGGTTTCAAACAGAAAGAAAATGATATTCCGAACATCACATGGACGTGTTAATTGTGAGAGAAGTATTGAGAGGTGTGGAAGAACTGCTCCATGTGAATGAGCATGCCACATTTAGATAAAAATCTTGATTTCAATATCAAAATGCTATGCACGTTCAAATTGAATTATCAGCTTATTACTTCTGAAATGGTTGCACCTCTTGATCGAGCGTCACAGCGTCAAGAGTTGCATAAGGCCTACATGCCTTACAACAGCCCACCTCAAATGAGAATGGCATGCAGGAATATTTACATTTTCAAAGCATTCTTCCATGTTTGACTGACGTGAAATGAACCATCCCTTAAAAAAAGAAAGAAAGAAAACAGAGAATGCTTTTCTATTAAACTTAATGAACCTGCTCAGAAATATTGAGGACACGTCTAGCAAACTGTAATGATCATAGGACTTGCAATAATATGTTGGGGGGTAAAAATCTACCACTATCTTATTTTGGAACTTCCTTCCTGACAGGGTACTAGGATCCATTCCATTTCATGATTTCTTCATGCAAACTACGTAAAATACTTGTAAAAACTGAGTAATTTCCATAGCAGAATTTGGCAAATTAAATCAAAGCAGGTTGCTATATGACAGTTTCCTACAAATATTTCTATTTTAGCTTTGTTTTGTATTATAAATATGTCAATATGAAGCCATTTCTGTCAAAACAAAATTTTTCCTCTGGGAAAATTTTCCAGGCATTTTTTCAATGCCCCTAATTTTCAGTATTTGTCAAAGTCAAGCTGAAGGCTAATTTCAAATGCTCTAACTTACATCTGCATAATCATAAACCCATGAGAACATAGCTTTTAGTCTTATAAATGAGTAATGTCATTACATACAGTATTGTTAGTTGAATTGACTTTGTGTTACTGCTCTGTGTAACACGTGACTGAAAAAATAAATGACACTTAACATTGGCTAAACCGTTTCTAGTGGTTTCTGAAATGGAAGTCAATGGTACAGATACAAGCCATTGCCAGAAAATGTTCACCGGTTCTGGTTTTTGTTCCAGTAGCACGGTGCCAAGTGAAATCTTAAGTGGATACAGGGAATTGCATCTAGTCCTTTGTAAATAAGAAACAGGTGAACTCTCAAAGGTACAGACATAAATATAGCACAGATTTATCGTACAGACTTCATTGATGAAATTGTACATAAGGAACTCATTTAATATTGGTGCCCGTGGACCACTCTAAGTGTTAGGCAATAGGGCAAGATAAAAAAAAAAAAGTGTCTCTATGTCAGTGCATTTACAACAGGCTAAAGTTGACTCAAAGCTTTTATGAGGGATAGTATTTACCAAATTGGTAGTTGAGTCTTTGCGTTCAGAGGTATAGAAAGGACTGGGTTATTTTCAGGTTTTAGGTTTTTTGACATCAGAACATAAGAACTATGGGTTGGAGAAGGAGTTGCCAAAGATAGAGTTCACTTGTATGCGGCAATAAAGTTGATAAATTACAGTTAAAGATATTCTTTAATTAAAATTCATAGACATGCCTCCCAGAGATTAACCCAGATGTATCTGCACATATGGGTTAATCACGGGTTTTAATGCAAAGGGGGTTTTTTGGATGAGCAATTGATTTTATCTCCTAAGGCTGGCTGACATCTATGTTGGTTTATGCCACAGTCTCTCAAGGTGTGATCCAAGAACTACAACATGGCAGCAATATATGCTTGAGTTCTGTCAAGAAATAGGAATCATTTCATTAATGGCGGCTTATTTCTGGTGCTCTGAAGTTGCTAAGGAAAGAAGGAAAGGAACAAGATAACCAGAGAGCATATTCAAAAAGAAGGGGGAGAGAGGAAGAGGGGTGTAATATTCTGAAAAAACAGGTAGAAAAGATGTGATTAAGATGATGAGCTGAGGAACTGCAGGAGCCAGTGTTACCTGCATGTTTTCAGCACGTGTTTGAAAGGCTATTGTGTGCTTGAAGGGATAGAACACAGACTCTCTCTTGTTCTTTTCCTCCCCCCAAACCGTGGAGTTGTCTCAGAGCTGTTAAGCAGTGGGGATAGAGAGAAAGATGGTCCATATAACTGTATGTGAGATGTTATGTAGTCCTATGAAAAAATTGTTCTTATTGAAACGTTAGAGAAACTCCTGATTTTTTTTCTTTATATAAACTCTAGCTAACTTCACTCTTTCCTCCCCCACACGCACGCTGACATTAATAGGACTTTTGCAGTTGACTTGCAAGCAGCAAGGACACATTTATTTTATGCTTTATTTTAATGTTGCAATGTTTTTGTCCTGTTAGCAGGTTATAAAGCATATGGTTTGGGAGAGCTTGGAGTAATAGGGAGGTAAAATGGAAAGTGCTCCTGGAAAATTGGTTATTGTATAAAGCTGATGAGAAAAAAGTGCTTATGTGAGGGCTCTGACTCTGTTAAAGGACATTGGCTCGAGGACGGCATACTTGTGGCACACACACTTAGATGCGTCTGTTATTACACTACTTTGTATTGTGCACAGAAAAACAGCGTGTATCAGATGCCTTCTATTACGTATCTTTGCTATAGGTGTCAGCATGTATTGGGAATATACAGACAATTGATTCTGTGAATGTGTATGCCCAAAGACGACTTCTGCTATCACTCAGACCCCTCACGCATTCAGTCAGGTTCTAGACATGGAGAAACTGTGTCAACTGGGAGTCAGCATGCGTAACACAACTTATTAAAGGCTCAAGAGGTTTGTAAATTTATGGCAGCAGTAAAAGGATGTGAGTACTAAGAATATCTGTAATTGCTAACTAGCTATGAACGCTTTTGAGGGGAGCACACTCATAGAAATACTAATCATAAGAGCAAACGACAAAACGAAGATGTTCAAGACGATGTGGAAAGGAAAAAAAAAGAAAGCCTACCATTCCGCATCTGATTTTCTGAAAGTCAATGGCCAGTAGAGGCCATCCCAGAAGGGTGCTCAAGCTGTATGTTGCTGATACTTTCTCAACTTACCTAACAGTAAAAAGCTGTCAGAGTGGGTTCCAATCTGTGATTATTTGACTCTCTAAATGTTTTAAAAATCTAACTAATGATTTAAGAAAGGACATACAAACAATCATAAAAGGTGAGCATTATTTAAAGTAATGTGGGTGTGGTGCCTTGACCATTTAGAATATTAAGAAGTATACTGCATTAAAGTATTGAATATGTATTTTTATTATTATTGAGTGGCCCAAAAATATCTTAGAGCCTTTTAGGTAGTGTGTAACAACATCCCTTTCCCAAAAGTGGGTCAAGACTTACGTAGCCTGTGTTTACAAAGGCTCCCTCTTAAAAAAAAATCCCAACCGTAGAGAAGGAGCTAACACAATGAAGGGTCCAAATCCTGTACGTCTTAAGTGAGTATCTCCTTTGGCCTTGATAAGCCTAAACCTGGAGCAATAGCCACAAGTATGCGGTCTGGCGTATATTAATGACAAATATCTTGAACTCTTTTTGTCTTCAGTGCTGCAAAAGCATGATGATTGATGTACACTGGCCTCCTCGGTGTGCCGCCAGATGAAAACTCCCCTCTTTCACATACAAGAACAACAGGGAGCCTCTGATGATAGGAGGGAGGCTGCCAGGTACTGCCCACAATGCAGGATTGTGTAAGAACAAAGGAGTAGCATTGATCTGAATTTGACATAATGAAGCACCTAATGCTAATAACAGTGGTGTGAAAAGGGAAGGATGTGAGCAAAGGTTGTTATCACGAGATCCTCCGTCTTTGCTCCAGTTAAGACCTTAATTGTTGTACCTTTTATTAGTTGCAGGAATTATAAAGATTAATTACCAAGGTAGTTTGACGAGTTATAGCTGCGTGGCTGTCAGATCTAAGCTGCAACTGTAAAAGTAAGATATTGAGCAAATAAGCTTGAACTACTATTGTGTATGTATCTCACCTCTCCTTCACAGAGTTTTTGTAATGTTATTTCCAAACAGTATGTTTCAGAAGAATGTTTTCCTAGTAAGCAAATATTTAGGTATTCCAATACATTCTAATAAGCTGAGGACTTTTATTTTATAACAATCTTTCTTTTTCTCTGTAAGGTGACAGTGGATATCTCTTGAAAAATTGCCTAATCCTCGCTCTGTTTTATCTCCAGATTCTCTCTGAAAACTGTATCATTATAAATATAATGAAACTCAAAAACTGACCAGAATAGTAATTGAAAGAACATTTGGCATCTTCAAAATGAGACTTAGATACTTAGATAAATGTGGTGGAACAGAACTAAACTGCCCTCAAGAAAGTTCCGAGTAGTCCTGGTAGGTGTATGTTATGTAATACAGCCGTTAATATGGTCATCTGTAAAGACGAAAAGGAAGCAATTTAATGAGTCGATCCAAATTGCTGAAGTGTATGACCATAATGATGTACCCTTGGAAAATTATGTCATGATAGGACAGAGGAACTTACAAATAAGGTGCTAGCTATCTGGAACCAAAGTGTAAACTGAAGTAAACTGACACCTCTATTCTGAAGCGGTGCAATAGTAATAGAGGCTCTGGACGTGGGACTGCAGCGTTGGGAGCTGAGGTGCTGTTCCTGGCTGTTATGCAGACCTCCCGCGTGTTGGCTCATATGCGCCTTCTGTGCCTCCTGTGTCTGTTACATTTCATCCTAGAACCATTTTAATGTCAGTAAAATGGAAATTAGAAATACCATCTTTCCAATGCCAAAGAAAAGTGGGACTGCAGACTGGTAGACTACAGTTTCAGGCAAAATGGATTCCAAGTTCTTACTCCTCATGCCAAAAGCCAGGACTGGGGATGCTCCCCTCCCCTCCACCTCCTGCAGTCTGCTCAGGGAACAAGACGGCTCTAGCAAATGCTACAAAATTAGGTTCCTGCCTTTTGTTTGTTTTTGTTTTTTTTTTTTTTGTCTGCAAAAGTCCCAAAATTATGCATTTCTGTATGTATATGCCCAGGTTCAGCTACGGCAGGACAGGCAGTCCCAACACTTACGGCAGCGCTTCCAGCTTTATGCCCACTCCTTGAAGTGGAAACCGTGGGTTTGAAATTTCTCAGAGAGACTGGCATCCAACCCCAGATTTCTTCCCAGGTCTTAAACAGCAGGTTGGCTTGGCTCTGCCCCTTGACTGGGCTTACCAAGGAAATGGCTGTGGCTGATGTGCTTCCTGTCCTACCCGTCCTATGCTGGAACATATCCATCAGCACAGGTTTCCTCAGGTGATCCGAAGGTGCGCTTCTGAACTGCACGTAGCTTGGGCTGCAAACAGCCACTGATGCAATCAAGATGATCATGCTTTGTGCTGTGTAGGAGAATTTAGGTGGTTTAGTAAGTTCTCTGGAGGGAGGGAGTATGTACTTACAGCTTCTTAGGAATCAAAGTAGTTAGGCTATAGCAATATCCCTCTTCAGGAACTGGGTCTTACAATCAAGTAAAACACCTAAGGCACCCAAATTCTTTATCACCTCTTCTCTTGCCAATTCTTCATGGTCCTATAGAGGCAAACACCCTTTCCCAAACAAAACCTGTACCTATGTGAATGGGGACATCATTTTTGCACTGCAAATTTAAATAGAGGGAAGAAAAAATTTCAGCCACAGATTTTTCTGTATTTATAAAATCAACTCAAAATTATTAATTATGAGAGACCCTAAGATAGGCAAGGTATTGCAGCTTTTCTAGGAAGCTTATGTTAAAAGGACCCCAAGATTCAGTTATTTATGCATAAAGTGCAATAAAGCTCTCCCATGAACAGTGTTAAAAGACTTATCTTTCTGTGGATTTCTGTCCTGTATTTTCTATACATGCTTCTCAAAATCTTGAAGTATCCCCAGCTTTTATTGTGTCAGGTTTTTGACCCCCTCATTGCAAGAAATGGCACGTGCTACATAAAGCTTTGCTTATGCCAATTGTCCTGCTGATACACATATGCTGTCAGACCACCTGGCTGTTGGCACAATGGTGGAGGTAAATGTCAGGGTCTTGCCTGTCCCCCCGCTATAAGGACAGCCCAAAACTATTTTCAGTAAACAGCACAGTATAAACTATAGTCCACTGATTCCGTTTTGTTTAGATAATTGACAATATTGCAGAAAGTACAACAGCAATAAGAGGGTCAGACACATATACGAAAGAGAGAACGACTTAATTTCTCATGAGAAGTTTAAATTTGTTGGCTTTAATTAAGTTTCCCAACTTAATCCAAGTGGTGTTACACAGAACTGATGAACAGTCTTCAGAGCTAATGGTTTTTATTTTTTCCCCTGTCTGTAAAAATATATTTATTTCTTACTAATGAGAAACGAAGGCCAAATCATCAGATGGGAGAAAGCTGTGTTACTCCATTCAACTAAAAGAGAATCAGTTTTACCAGATTTACATCTGGCACTGTTAGTTCTGGTCTGCTTGTATGCCTCCAGGTTTGAAAGGAAAAGAAATCCTACCTGATTTTGTCAGAAATGTCTTGTTAGGGATCAGTTTGACCTCCTCCTCCACCATGCACGTTTTGGAGTTTTTAGCCAAATCAGGGCCATCAGCAAAGTGAGAGGATTATGGAATAGCAGGGCAGTTGTGCTCTGACATTTTGGGGGGTTGTGCACAGCTGCGGGATGAGGAAGGACAGATGTTACTGCAGGATTAATCATGGTTCATAAACCTGGGCTAGAAAATGTGTTGAAAATGTTTGTTGTTGTAGGAAAAAAGAGCGAGGAACATTCTTACTCCCGTGGACTGGATGGGCTGTACAAGGCATTCAGAATAAATGTGGCTGTTGAGCAGCTAGTGACACGACATGAAAAGAGCTTTAGCAGGGGAACAAAAGCGATACTGTTTTATCTTGTCTGCTGATTAAGGTCTGTAAGTACTGTATCTACAAAATTATGCACATTTTCAACAAAAAACTGCAAGATGTCACAAGCAAGAAAAACAAGGTCACCAGGGTGCCAGGCAAAGCTTTCCTCCAAGGCACTGATGGTTAATCTGTCCACTGGTACTGTCCCTCTCTCACAGCGACCGCAGTGTCATCTGAGTTGTGAACTTACTGCGTTGTGCCAAACAGTTGCCATAATACAGCTCTTTAACGCTTTCCTGTGCTCAGCTGAGCCACGATAACTACTAAGTCTGGAGTAGATAGAAGGTTTTTTAACTGATACTACCTTCCAATGAAAGATAGGTTCATCCTGAAATAACTCGCCATACCCAACATCCCCTGCAAATATGAGAAAACAGAAACAGAACACCAGACATAAAAAAATTGAAAACAGAATGCCATAGGAAAAATAATCAATGACATACTGGTAAAGAAAGTCACTCTGTGGAAAGGATTTAGTATAGCAAAATCAGTCATAGTTTTAAACAGGGTAGTACATAACAGATAAGGAGATCTGGAGAAACTCTGGAGAGAGGTTTGCTCAGTATTAAATGATGATGAAACATCTGTACATTCCATCCATCACTGATTATGTGAAAGAACATTTGGTTCGGCAAATTGTACAGAGGCCTAACCCTCCAGCTTTTACAGAGGAAAAAAAAAGGAACAGGTTATACAACCTTGAAAATATCCCATTTTTCTTGAAGCAAAATGATGTGCAGTTTTTTGTAATCTAGGCTGTTTCTGAACAGCTAGTCATTAAAAATATCAGTTATTTTCTCCTAGAATGAACAATTTTCAAATATACCAAGAAAATGTTTTGTTTTACAAAAAATACTTCATTAAAGATAAAACTGCAGATTCAGATCCCTGCGTATAAAGAGCTTCAGATCTACATTGCCAAACTTGAAGGTGTTCTTACAGTTGTAGTCCCAACTTCTATCCCAAACTATCTGTTTTTCCTTCCTAATGTTCATGCAGAACCATCCATAACACTGACCCTCAGTGGAAGCTTTTCTATCCTTACCCGTTTCATATTGCTCTATTCATGTTTATTAACTTTTTTTTAATGAAGTCCTTTTCAAAAGCGTCTTTCTTACTAGTTTTCCACCAAAGCAATTAGATTGTGACATCTGGCAACAGAACCCCCGCTAGAACAGGCAACTACAAAGTACCACCTGATTTTGTAGTGTTTCGGTTTCATTCACAAAATAGCAATGATCCTGAATTTTAAGTTATCCCACAGCCAAATCTTTGAATGTTAGCCACAAGGTTGTCCTAGCCCAAGTATTGCTTCCTTGGTCCAACCTGTAAAGTGGTGGTCAGATCCAGGAGGAAAGCACTGACTCTTACAAGTTGCAGCCTGGCATTTCTTCATGTGTGGGCCCTTGCCCTGTGAAAAAAGTAAGCCAACACAGTGAAGTTTGATTCTCTTTCACTCTAGGATGGCTTAAGTCAATAACTTGTGTTTGCTGTGGATGCACACAGGGACAGTAAACCACAGTTCTGTCATACATGGTTTCGTGCTAAGAAGTTGGTCACTTCACCATGAAGCTCTACTGGATGGCTGAGAAGTGGAAAGCTAATCAGCAGACCGTGTACTAAATGTCTGTATACATGCTTCCCTAAAGAGTATCTTCAAGATTGAAAGTCTGATTAGTCTTTGCTCAATCTGACATGAAGCTGGGTTGCTTCAAATTGCTTTTTGATCTGAATAAAGGCTATGATATAGAGCAATGTTGTAGCAAAGACATTTTGGGGGAGCATCAGAAAAGCATCACCTCAAAGGAATTGCCAATTATTTTTTCCACTTCTACAGTGTGCAAAGTTCAAGACAAAAGTTACTTTAAGAACTTGAATCAGGTTGTAACATTTCCAAAATGCACAGCTAAGCAAGAAATGTCATTCACTCAAACCATCATCGAAATGTTTCTAATTACATCCCTGACTAATTACATTACGGTATACCTTTTAAGTAGTGGTTTTAAAATTACAACACTTGGCTCAAAAGTGATTCCTTATTTTTAGGCAATTCTTCCTATCAGCTTGAACCAACAGTGCTTAATCAGATAAGTTTTCACATAGAATTGCTGATTATAGTCTCAAACCTGCAAGTGCTGCAGGATCAGAGGAGGATCAGAGGGGGAGGGGGGGAAAAGAGGAAAAAAAAAAGAACAGGATCACTTCAATCTATAATTCAGCTAGGAATAATTAGTGCAGTTATTTTATATGATATCCTAAGGATATACTGAAACTCTCTGTCCTTTGTGTGATATCAGGAAAGGACACTGCAGATCCTAATTGAAAATAGGCCAGAAATTTGAGATCATTGCTCCCCACCAGCATTTCTGCCACTGAATGGGACATTCCCATAGAGCTAGGAAGTCCTGAGTCTGCAGAACATGTCAAGTTCAACAAGGCCAAGTGCCGGGTCCTGCACTTGGTCACAACTACCCCAGGCAGCGCTACAGGCTGGGGGAGGAGTGGCTGGAAAGCTGCCCCATGCAAAAGGACCTGGGGGTGTTGGTTGACAGCGGCTGAAGATGAGCCAGCAGCGTGCCCAGGTGGCCAAGAAGGCCAACGGCCATCCTGGCCTGTATCAGCCATAGTGTGGCCAGCAGGAGTAGGGCAGGGATCGTCCCCCTGTGCTCGGCCCTGGTGAGGCCGCACCTCGAGTGCTGGGTTCAGTTCTGGCCCTCACTCCAAGACAGACACTGAGGGGCTGGAGCGTGTCCAGAGACGGGCAACGGAGCTGGGGAAGGGTCTGGAGCACAAGTGCTGTGAGGAGCGGCTGAGGGACCTGGGGGGGTTTGGCCTGGAGAAAAGGAGGCTGAGGGGAGACCTTCTCGCTCTCTGCAACTCCCTGAAAGGAGGTTGGAGCCAGGGGGGGGTCGGTCTCTTCTCCCAAGGAACAGGCGACAGGACGAGAGGAAATGGCCTCAAGCTGCACCAGGGGAGGTTTAGATTGGATATTCGGAAAAATTTCTTCACCGAAGGGGTTGTCAAGCACTGGAACAGGCTGCCCAGGGCAGTGGTGGAGTCCCCATTCCTGGAGGGATTTAGAAGACGTGTAGTTGTGGTGCTTAGGACATGGTTTAGTGGTGGCCTTGGCAGTGCTGGGTTAACGGTTGGACTCAATGATCTTAAAGGTCTCTTCCAACCTAAACGATTTTATGGTTCTATGATTCTATATACTTCAGCTGGAGGAGCATAAGAGAGAAATCTAATGCTGTGCCATTATCTTTTGTTTCTTAAATAGTCAGTTTGGCTATGATGGCATGAAGAAGCTACCATCATTCCAGGAGCCTACAACAACTTTGCAATGTCCAGTTCCTATGTACAGCCCAGGAGTGGGGTGCAGAGCACCAACGGCTTTGGATAGACATGACCTGTGAGAGCAAATCCTGACTCAACGGGAATATTGTCTTTCCAAATGCCAATTAAAAAAAAATATATATATGTACTCTACCCATTTTTTATCTGACTGCACTAGATACCTAGATAGATAGTGGGTTACTCCTTGGTTGGATGTTTTGTTTTCTCTTCTAAATACATCTCCCAACAGCAGCCATGTGCAATCAACTCAGTACCCCTCAAGTAATTGCATACTTGTGCCCAGAGGGTTTGGCTTTGAAAGCTATTTGAAAGCTAATTCACCAAAAGGTGAATTTTCCTGTCTAAAGCTTCTCCAATGTTTTTCAGACCTTTAAGCTGACACCTTAACTAAATTTTCTGATGTTGTCTTGCTAAAGGTTTAAACTAGTGGGTACAGAGAAATCCTTTAAGGAATACATCATCTCTTGCCAGCATTCTTGGCAAAATTTATGTTCTTGTTAAGAGTTTTGTACTTATACATTAAACAAACAACCCTTAAGTGCTTCCACTTGGCTATATAAATACGATTATTTTATTCATGTGAATATTTCTGTTCAGTATATTTGTTGTGAGATACCTGATCTAAGTTTAAATCTGGAAAGGATAGGAAAGGCGATTTCCATCCCTTCCTGGCATTTGGTTTGGACTATGAATAAAAAGTCTGTACTACGGTCCAAACTTTTTTGTGGCAGGTGTTGCACAAACACTAAATGGAGGCATCGTTGCCCAGCAAACTTTACAGAGTAAGACACGAACACATGAAACAGGACATGAAGCCTGAATATGCGCATAAATGAACATAGCAAGGAAGTATTACATTTTCTGTTCCATTTATGTTTCTGAGTATGGGAAATTTTTCCTATTGAATCTTTTTGATGAAAACAAAAAGAAGGTGAATCATGTCAACCAAAATATGTGCATTGTGTTTAAAAAAAGGAAGAAGCTAGAAAAAAAAAAAATTTAAATAAAATAATGTTTCAAAAAATCAATTCTTTTATAATAAAAAATGGAGCTTAAGAAACAATTTTAATTACTTTGTTTAGGGTCAAGCAAATATACTTTTTCAATTCAAAATACTTTCATCTTTCTTTTCATTTTTGCCAGACTGACTAGAAATGAAAGTAAAACGAATTCCTAAAAGAAAATATTGATTTTTTTTTTTCATTTCAGTCAGCAGACAATAACAAAAATTAAATCAGGTATTCACATATTTCTAGAATTTTTGCTGTTGCTAATGCAAGGGTAGAGCTTGGAAGGAAACGAGCAGCAAAAAAGAACTGCTCTGTTATGATGTGAGTAGGTTATATGAGAGAGAAGAGCTGTAAATTGGGATTTGAAGAAAGATAAGGTAATGGATGTTTGGATTTTGCATGGAGCTTTTCCTGCGTTCGAACAGTAGTACAAGGGAAAGTGCAGACAGGCAGGATAAGGTGACAGCTGGCCAGTAAGATCTGAGAATATTGGGAGAGGTCGGTGTCGTAACAGATTAACGGGTCAAAGAGGCTGGAGCTGGGTAACGAAGGGGTTTGACTTGCAGGACAAGAAGCTATTATTTGCTATAGACGTGCAAACGGAGCTCGCATCTGAGTTATTCTAATATTTGGCAAACTCCCTCATATAAGAAATGAAAATACAGAATGTCATGGATTTACCCGTGCCCCATTTGTTTTCCTCACGCATTCCTGTTCTGCTGTCAAAAAGCCCCAGTGGCATTAGGCTACCCAGGGTGGTGTATAAGGCGTACGGTTTCAGCTGGCTTTTCAAAGTAGTTCTTATTTGCCAGAGGGGAGAAAATAAAAAAATCGTATTTCCAGGACTGTTTCTATGGTACTAGAAATGTACGGTGTAATCTGTCTGTTATTTCCCATTGCCACCAAGGTCACACCTATCTGGCAAAAAGCCTAGATTAGAGGCTATTTTACCTCACATATTTTAGCTGTTCAGAGCTAAACATTGTTTTGCTATAGTGTGGACAAAGATTATGGTGTTTAAAAACCATGTTCACCCCCAGATAATTTATTTATCTGTATTACAGTAAATTTATATATTGATCTTTACTAGAGTAGCATCTAACATTATGTTTTGTGGCTGTACTCTGTCATGCAGGGCTCTGCGCAGCTAAGAGAGAAAAATGCAGTTAGGTAATATAACATATATAGAATAATATATTTATATGATTTTCTATATATAATATAGAATTATATATGTATGAAGAAGGAGCTTTTTTCTGGGATCCCATTGGCCATAACACTTAGAAAATATTTTCTTGTGGGTTTTTTTATTCCCATTTCATGAGGATTTTTTTCCCCTTACATCAGTTTTTTGGCAAATTTTTCAGAAATTTTCTACCTATTATGTGTCTCTACTTTTTTCTTTTGTTTTTTAAAATATTCTCACACTTCTTTGCATTTGGAAGGATATCAAAATACTGGAGCAGCCATGCTACTTTCATTGGCCCTTTCAATGAAGAAAAATATAGTCAGACATAATAAATAGATGTAGAAGGAAAATTAAGTACTATTTCTCAGAAGAACATATAAAAAGTGAGCCTATATATATAGGCTCAAGTCATATATAAATGACTTGATGCATATTTTTATTTTAGTATTTGCAGGAAGATGGATCCCAGCCCATTAAAACTAAAATTTCCAGCAAGACAGGCACTCTGATGTATCATCTGTCAAGGTAAGGGTACTAAGAACAACTAGCTGACTAATATGATGGAGTTTCACTTTCTTACTTGCTTTTAGAAGGAAGAAAGTGTGGAGCTGAACAGCTGGTAACATTTGCTAAAAGATTATGGTGCTGAGATTCTGATTTAAATTTGACTTCTTGGCCGTAAACACATGAACAACACATGAAATGTTCCTATTCCTTAACATATTTTCACTTGAGAAGAATTACTTCAACTGCTTCCTATATAAAAACCATGTAGGATTAAAGAGCAAAGTGGTCTCCAACTGAAAAAAACCCTGTATTTCCTGTAAAAGGAAGTCATGTAAGAGGCACAAAGCTTTCTTTAGGGTAGCTGCTACCACCTTCTGTAAGACTGTTGAAACACATGTAAATGAGAAAAAAGGTTAAAAAAAAATAAAACAAATATTTGGCAATATAGTAAGACTTTTCCCTAAGTTGTCTCCTTTAGGCTTAGAGCTACAAAAGCCTTTCCTTATATATTTGACAGAGTAACCAAGTCAAAATATCTCTGATTACTCCGCCGTATGATGTAGCTTGGAAATATTTTAGAAACAATGTAAAACTAGCCCATATGCTGTCACAAATACTATTAGCACCTCTCGTGTGCAAGTAAAGAAAGTAGTCTGTGGTATTTGCAGCCTTTGACCAATCAGTATGTAAACTCTACTAGCTATTTTGGTAAATTTTAGAGGAAGAGATTTGCTCACTAAAACTAGACCAAGACCACCAAACCTGTTTAATTAAAAGCAAATAAGTAAATCAAGCCATAGTGTTTCCCAAGCTTTGTCATCAGAAGTTGTCTATGAAACAACCATCCAGAAGTGAAAATCTGAGCCAGTATATGGAACTGTGATAAAAATAAATACAAGGAAGAATACTTTGGTGTTTTTCTGAGAGGAGTCTTCGCAAACATAATGTGAATATACTCCATCAGAAATCTAAAAACCTAAATAATATCTGGGTCATAACTGTACTGCACTGTAGATCTGGGGTAAGTGATCAGACAGCACCCCTACACTAATTATCAGTGAGAGTTTTGAGTTATAAGAAATAATTGCAGTGAAGGGCTGATTTCACAGAGCATTCTGATCATTTGATGAGATGGCCTGATTAAAGCTACAGAAATTTTAATAAAACCAGGAAAAGTCATACAAATAGAAGCAGAAAATATGTCAGGTATTTCAGATATGAAACCGCATCTTGCAAAGCGGAGAGTTTAGAAGAGTGTTTGGATTTATAGAGGTCTGGAAAGCCTTCTTTACAGTCTAAGACTAAACAAGATCAATTTATTTAGTTTATCTGAGAAAAGATTATGATTAAGTTACCTTCTAATCTATAAGTAGGAACATGGAGAGAAGTCTTCTGATAATGGAAAGCTCTTTAATCTAGCTGACAGAAGCATGGCAAGAGCCAATGGACAAATCATTTAAATCATTTTGGAAACAAAATACACATTTTTAAGCCATGGGGGTTCTGTGTAACAAATTACTAGAGCATGTTATCGATTCCCCATCATTTTAAGTCTTTATGTTGGGAAGTTTTTCCAGGAGAAGAGTTTTAACGCTGCCAGAAGTTATAGCCTTGATGCAAGAAGTGCTCGGTGAAAGTATATATTATGAACTATACCAACGGTCAGACTAGGTGAACATAGAATCACAGAATGGTTTGGGTTGGAAGGGACCTTAAAGCTCATCTAGTTCCAACCCCCTGCCATGGCCAGGGACACCTTCCACTAGACCAGGTTGCTCAAAGCCCCGTCCAACGTGGCCTTGAGCACTTCCAGGGATGGGGCAGCCACAGCTTCTCTGGGCAGCCTGTTCCAGCGCCTCACCACCCTCACAGGGAAGAATTTCTTCCTTACATCTCATCTGAATCTACCCTCTTTCAGTTTAAAGCCATAATGGTGTCTTCTGAGTTTGTAATTTATAAGTCTTCAATATTAGGCCACGGTTTATGCACTACTGTAGCTTCTGTGATAAGTTGCATTGTCCTTTGGGGAAAATTAAAGTAGATAAATCTATTGTTTTCTTTTCCTTTTCATTCCATGGCATCTTCTAATCTAGCTGGCTTGTTTGTGCCTGCTGAAAAGGAGAAATGGTATCATTTAGCACTTCACAAACATGTGGCATATGTTCCTGGGCTTCATTTTGTACCCTACAGCTCCCTGACTCTAAGAATTAATATCTTGTGTCCTTCATTCTCCCACGCACCTTTTTCTTTTTTGTTTTTTTTGGTTGGTGTCCCTGATATTTTTAAGAAAGCCAGAAAACTTCCTCCAGAGCAACTGCACCTAAATACTCCTATAAGCTTCATTTCTGTGATATGTTGGGTCATCTCTGCACCTATTGCCTGCAGCTGAAGTTGTGGACTTTTAAAAGTCTCGAGTGGGAGCAATCTGTGTGGGAATATTAGAGGATGTTGCTAAGAAGAAATATATTGGCAGTCAGATCAGTTTATTGAGCAGCAGGCAAGAATTTATCAGGGTTTGCTAATATTAGTAGTTTACAAATTGTTTTGTTTAGTAAAAAAATTAAGATAGGCTGTTTCCATACAGCAAAGCAAATGTAGATATTCAGCCATAAGGGGATGTGTAGAGGGTGTCTTAAATTAAGTTGTGCTCATCAGACATTGAAAGACTTCAGTGAGCAGAGGTTTGGTAGCGGAAGTCTTCAGAGAAGGTACATAGTGCTAGTAAATAGAATTGGCGAGAAGTGATTTTTAACAAATAATGCAGGAACTGGCAGTAATTTTAACAAACGGTTCTGCTGGCAGGGACTGACTCGCTCCAACATAGTAGAGACTTTGTTGTTAGTGGTACTTTCACTCACATTAGGATCCTGACTACCTGAAATCATCCCAGACGTAATGGCTCACTTTGAAAGAGCAGGAAGCATTAAACAGATTGGCCAATCCAGGGCAAACAACCATACTAAAATTTATTGAAAGCCTATTCACCAAATAACATATCCTGCAGTTAAATTCCGTGGTTTTGGTCTCCAGCCTGTCATTTCAAGGCAATAGCATGATTCTGTAAAATATGTCTTTGGAAGACCATAAAACTAGTAGACATTTTGGGACAAGGACTATATAAAGACAGTAGCAACAACAAATTCTTGTTCTATAATGAGGAGGGAGACCAGTACACTAACAGTATGATTCATCCTCCTTAACTTTAGCCATGCAAAAGGTAGGTGTTGAATCAAAGTTAGTCAGCCCTTTTTTGTCACTTGTGGAGGAAGATGTATCCTGCCTGCTTTAGATGATAGCTACTTTGGGAATTGCTCTTCCCTCTCTCCATTACCGGTGGAGAACACCCAGGGAAGCAGCCACTGGAAAGCGACATCTTCCAACCTAACTCTAGACAAGACATCTCCTCTTAAGGCCTGCTGTGTGCTGAAAGCAAGGGTCTGTGGTTCAGTCTGTTCAAGGTGCACACACAAGGGTGTGTTGGTTTCAGTGCACGCGCAAGTTTCAATTAAAATAACTAAATAGAAAACAAGGGAGAGCCAGAGGCAAAGTAAAATTAAGTTAACCACAAGACCTCAAGAATCACACTTGCCTCTTCAGTCTCTAGTAAAAATAAGAACACGATCCTGATCTCAATGAATTGAGACAAGGAGGCAAAATTTCCTGTGTTCAGGAATCACCAAGTGAGGTGATTCAACCAATATACTGTCATAGTGGTGTTGGGGGTTCATAAAAAACTGAAAATCAGCAGAGAAAGTATAACAAAGCGGTGAAAGAGAAGTTTGGATTGACATTTCAGTTTTTAACAGCTCTCTGCTTCAGAATGATTTACTGCAGCATTTGTATTGATTTACAATTATTAGACAGTTATTGTAATTTATGTTGATAAAGCAATAAGGGAGTACTGAAAATATTTATTAAATATGAGAAAATCAGTAGCACTTGGGCATTAATCAAAGTTGATCATCTACAGTATATGTGGTAATAAACCATTAGTGAATATTTAACCTACAAACACAATACAACAAGCTGATAGATTACCTCCTTCAGGAACAGACAGACTTCATGGAAATTTAGAACTATTTAGCTTGTGACACAGCACAGGATTTAAGAGTGGGAAGCAATTTTACCATGTGATTTTCTTTTTTAGTGTCTGAGTTCCTTAAGAAAAGAGTGCTAGAGCTAATTTTGTTTCTTGTTGATTTAAACATTAGCAATCCTGGGGTTTGCAAAAATCTTAAAGATATTTATAAGGGTGAGTCAGATACTCTATTGTATAATGTAATCAGGTGTCCTTCTTTGATTTTAATGCAGAAAGTGTAATAAAACTTGAGTGTGAGAACAACTGCATGAGAAAAGCCTGAAGGAACTAAGGCTTCTCAGCCCTTTGTCGCAGGTGTCAGAGAAAGAGTAGTACTAGGGGTCGGTTTAGCACTTGCGTAAGTGTCCTGATTAATCAGAGATTAATTAATCATTTGTTCAGCGAATGGTGGGAAAGACTGGGCACACTTTTCTGACCAGCTGAGCTAGTCTCTTGCTAGGCAGATCTGCAGGTGAGGGGACAGTCTTCATGCTTGCCCTGTCCTTGAAAGGGTGGAGAGGTGCTGGAAGGGACACTGCCTGGAAAGGAGTTAATCCATTAACGCCTCCTGGTTGATTCATTTTCTGCTTCAACTCATTTTAATTCTCATTCCACTGATGATTTCCTTTCAGGAAGGGCGTTTGTAGAAAGGTTATCAGCTTCTTGGAAGGACACACCAAAGCCACCACGCACAAACCTAGCCCACCTTTCCAAATGAAATGAGCTATAGACAGCTGCAGACAAATCCCGGCTTCATTCATGTGAATGGGAGTTTTCCCGTCAATGAAGACCAGAATTTGGCCCTAAGCAAAATGTTTCAGCTCTGAGCGACATGCATATTACAAGCGTTAAAAAGCGGTTGCTTTTAAATTAGGGATAGGGAAAGGAGGAAATGGGCTATTACAAACCATATTCAGTAATGGTGGGCCATAGAACGAAAAGCCAATGGTAGTAGTAAACTGCTGTTACCAGGGGAGCATAATATGCGATGTGAAACATTAAGCTTTATAGATACGTAGACTCGCTACGCAGAAGTTAGGGTTATAATTACCAGAGGAAGTGATAACATTATGGCAGATACTGAGGGCATCTATGATGCATTTATGAGAAAGAAATTAGTATGAATTGCAAAGGCTTCCCTTAACCTATCTTAACTAAAGGTCTTTCAAAACTTCCATTAACACCTTTTTAGATAGGCTGCAAAAGTTCACCATGCATTAAAAATTTCTTCTGCAAAGTTTCAATCTGCGAACCATTAATATTTCCTTTAATACAGCTTGTGTGCTATTTACAAATCAGAATTGACTGCCTATGTAAACGGAGCTGGTGGTGGTGGTTATTCCATTGGATGGAATGATTGCTTTTGTTATTCCCCACCACCCCCCAGTTAAAACTGCCAGACTATACTGCTTACTCACAGGAATGACTCTTCACGAAGATTTTTATTTCCCAACCACAATATTGATACAAAATATATTCAATTCTTAGTAGGTATTCATGGCATACGCTGTAACGGTCCATCTGTTGCTAACACCCTGCTATGCATAATGTTTAAACTGTGTGGCTTAGGGGTAAGAATGGTTAGGATTTTTTTTTGAACCATACCTGTCATTTGCTTAGCGCAGTGGGCATGGGAGGAAGGAGAAGTGTGGCTGACGTGTAGGTGCTGCTGAAGTGTGTGTTTTAATATTACACAGAATCACAGAATGGCGGGGGTTGGAAGGGACCTCTGGAGACCACCCAGCCCAGCCCCTGCCAGAGCAGGGTCACCCAGCGCAGGCTGCACAGGGCCGTGTCCAGGCGGGTTGGAATCTCTCCAGAGAAGGAGACTCCACACCCTCCCTGGGCAGCCTGGGCCAGGGCTCTGGCACCTCACAGCGAAGATGTTTTTCCTCACGTTCAGGCGGAACTTCCCGTGTTCCAGTTTGTGCCCGTTGTCCCTTGTCCTGTCGCTGGGCACCACTGAGAAGAGTCTGGCCCCGTCCTCTTGACACCTGCCCTTGAGATATTGATAAGCGTTGATGAGGTCCCCTCTCAGTCTCCTCTTCCTCAGGCTGAACAGCCCCAGCTCCCTCAGCCTTATCAACATGAGGTGCCATAGCAGTACATGTAGTAATAATATAATCAAGCGTAGCTATAGATTAGTGGGACTGTTAGCAGAGATCTGGTTTTAATATACAGAGGTGTGCTGCTATAGTTTCTCTGAGGAACCTGCTCATAGGTGTAATTGATGATAGAGGTATAACCTGTCTTATTATATACCACATCTAGTAGCAGCAGCACCGATGGTTCCCAAGCCTTTTCCCACACCATGTTTGTGTCCGTGATTCCTCTGCTATCTCACTTTGACATCCACAGATCTACTTCTGTTGTTCAATGTAGAGATGGCAAGGGGATCCAATACGGGATGAAGACTTCTTTCGCTTTATGTTGTTTAGTAAAGAAATTTATAAACAAATGCAAAGCTGCAAAAGATATATATTTTTTTTTCCCAGAAGGACCGCATATCCAGAGCTTCCATTTACATCTCTAGATATGCTGGGGGTGGTGGTGAGAAAAGACCTTGTAGGTACATCTGGTGATTTTCTCCGTGGCGGCACTTAAAAAAGGAAACAAAAAAGTTAATCCAATACATGCTTCAATGTGGTAAATTTTAGACACAAATGCTGCTTGCCCCCAATGCTTTTACGAGTTCCAGGTGGAAGTTCTATGGCCTCAATGATTCAGCAGTATCTGGAGACAGCGCAAGCCCATCAAAGGTACAGGAATTATCCCAATCCTTCCTTTCTGTTGCCAGTAGAATATGTAGCTAGCAATTCCCGCAGCCTCCCTCCAGCATTTCTCTGTTGGATTCACATAACATGTCAAAGAAATGATTTTTCTCTTTGATTACTGCCGTAAAATAAAAAGCACTGAAAAAGCAACATCTCAAAACCTCACATCGCAGTTACATGAAAAATCCAGCTCCCTCTAAAAAAGCATAATAACCAGGGAGTCACAGTAGTTAGTCCTTGCTACAGCACTTTATTATTAGAGTCCCATTTTGGGGCCCTTACAGTACGAAAGTTAGAAAGGGCAAGTCAGCAGCCGACTTCATAGGCCAATAGACGAAGATACATCCACGCCAGCTTCAGTGCATTTGGGCTCCGCAGAAGGTCTTTGTTGGCTGAACTGCAGAGGCTGGAGAAGAACAACGTGTTTCTGTCCTGTTGGCTTTTTCTACCTCTTTCCACCTGGCAGCGGCACTTAATAGTTAAAGCAGGAAACGGAGCTCTGGCGCTGAAGGTCTAAGATGTAGTTACTGTCTTAAGTAATCATAGACAAATATATATATACAGCTTTAAGTGTATTTAGGTGCTTAAGTTTTACTAAAGCCATTTGGAATTAGGCAACTAAACACCTTTCAGAAGCTTACAGATCCCTTTCAAGCTCTGGTGCTGCCTTTTTTTCCTTCTTTTAAATTTCTAAGACAACAAGAAACATCTGTGTTAGTGGCTTTATTTTCAGCACTGCCAATTATGTGCTGTTCTAATTAGAGTCAATGAGAGGTGTGGGCTTTTACTTCCCCCTGTAAAAACATCATCAAATGGAACAGGACATTTTATTCCAGCCTTCTCTCTTGATTCAGCACATCACAGGTGCAGGGTGGTGAAGGTGTGAACACACGTTTTGAAGACCTGAGGATAAGGAAAGCGGGAGGAGCTGATTTTGTGCGTTAAGAGCGATGCTACAGCCATTTGATTACTCTGGTTTTACAGCAGGACTAAGATAAAGGTGGAACAAGCACACGCTGAGCCAGAGAGTACGCTGACCTCCCAAACAGCGCAGGCTTGGCTATGTAAGACTGTAACGACAAACAAAAGCCCTTAAAGGATTCAAGATAGCCTCAGCCCAAGAACTTTGCAATTAGTAACAACTTTGTAATTAGCATGACATTTTCAATACAGAAGGACATTTGAGGTCAAGATCGCAGCATCCCCTGTTCAGCACTTACTGTTTCCATTTCTTCCCCCAGCTACCGTTGCTGCTGCTAGACTTGGCTGGCTCCACACCACACTGAATTGGCAATTTTTTCTCTTTGCACTGAACAACAAATTCAAGAAACAGTCGTGTGTATCATGGACAAAAAGGCAGGGAGAGGATTTAAATCAGCCGGGAAGTTCGGAGATGGAAATACTTGTTTGTAGCAAAGGGAAAGTAATGGGTCTTACTGAGTAGAACGATGTTCACCTCTGCTTTCTCACCCCTGTTACCCATCAAATAGGGCTGAAGTTACATATTTATCTGGGGAAGGATAATGACGAAACTGTGAGTAGGAAACAAAGCGCTTGTTACAAGTCAAAGATTAGCTCGTGTTGCAGCCCACACATCTCCCTGCAGCAATATAGTCAGCAGAGCATAAAACCATGTTTTACTGTTCAAGGTGCATTCCAATACTGTAGCAATGGCAGAAAAATACACAGCTTTTAACAAGACAGCAGAATAACTTAGTTTTCTTATTTGGCTGGGAGATTAATTCACCCACAGCCACAGTTTGCCAGATATTCGATAGGAAAGCGGATTCCTCTGTAGAGTTGTTTGTCCCATCAAAACCCAGTGGATTGCATTGTCTTTGGGAGGCAATCCTCATTCACCTCGATGAGGGGTTTATGTACCAGATGCCTAGTTTGGAGATTGATGGTTAACTTGAGGAAATACAGCACCCTTATTTTGAAACAATAATGAAGTTACTGATGGAAAAAGACCTGACTTGTGTTATACCCTGCAAAACGCCCAAGATCCAAGTCACCAGTAGTACACGCAGTTAAGACTTGGCATAGAGTGTCAGTAGAAGAGAGTGTGTGATAAAACATCATTCAGGATACGAGAGAATTATAGTATTATTGATTCTTTATGGCTTTGGGATGCTTTCTAAATAATTATTCAGAAAAAAAAAGAAGACGACTGTTGTTTCCCATTGGAAATACAGAACAAAGTTATTTAATGAGCCACCTTAAAACATAAACAAGTTCAGTTGGCATTATGCAGATAAACTCAAAGAACTTTTTCAGGATAATAGTTTAAAAAAGGGACATACTTCAGAAGTTATAATAACATTACCTCACTGTCCAGCTGTTTACATTGTACTTTCAGCTTCTTTGAAATGATGCCAAAATAAAGTAAATTTGAATATTATCTGCAGAGACGTTCTCTATGGAATAATCACCAGAATGCTTTTCATTATAACACAATTATATCATCAGCTTCTAATGATCAGAATGCAGAGCAGCTGATTATTTTCATAATGCAATTACTTCATAACATTTTAGAAAACTCAGCTGCATGCAAACAGTTCTCTCCAAATACCTCATTTGTTTGATTAATCATACGACGGGAACTCCTTTCTCTTGCCCCCTTCTGAACGTTCACTTGTTTTCACTGTGCTTCTGAGCTGACTTGGTCATTACAATCAGAAACACTCGGGAGGATGGAGGAGGATGGGTCATTTCTCAAAATATACAGACTGATCCTAATGGGCAGATTTTCCAAGTGAGGCAAATGCGATTGTTCACAGATCTTTGCCCTTGCCGTTTTTTATGTGTGCAAACCCCAAGGTATGCATATAAATCAGGTCCCTGTGCATGGGTTTTATTAGCTTACAAATGCAATAGCGGACGCGATGCTCCGTTGTACACACACCCAAGTACTTGATGTGTCTAGTGGGTATTTTTATATACAGACATTGCCAAATGGCTGGCTTTAACCCTCTGGTCCTCGCTGTCAATACGAATCTCCAAGGCTTTTGCTAATGACTGCTGTCTTTCATGTATATTTTAAAATAACTGTAATCCTAGTGGAACTAACCGCATAAGAAAATATAAAAGGCTGCAGTATTTGATTGTTCAGCAAGATCATTTATACATAGATGTTGGAATAAAAATAATTAGCACTTCTAGGGACTTCCAGCTGAAGATCTGAAACCTTGTTTGTAAAGAATGAGTTAGTCTTACATTTAGTCCATTCCTTTTGCAAAACCCACTGACTTAAACAGAGAAGATACATGTGGGCCATTATCCTGTTTCACTATTGAGTTGGTTTTTTTTTTTAAGGTGCTTTGCTAAAGTTCACAACTCTTAAATGAGAGGGCCAAGAGCAGGACTACATCTCCAGACTCCTAATCCCTCTCCCAGATAGATAACCACGCTACCTCTAAGGATCAATAACATTCTGAGAAGGTGAGAACTTATGAAAGAAGAGATTTCAGGCAAGTCTGCTGAAACCTAGACATAATAAGCATGATATTTACTTGAAAGGGAATCTGAATTAAATGCACATATGAGAAACAGACTTAGGAGATTTTAAAAAGAAAATTATTGTAACAATTATAATGGTAATAACAATGCTATTAGAGATAAGACTCCTGTTGTAAATGCCTGTGTCATTTTTGGTGAATAATTTATTCATTTTAATTTCCTTAGACTGAAAGTATGCAGATTATCAGCTTTACTCAAAAGAGTTTCTTTGCAATTTGGAAGGGGGAGAAATTTGTAAAATTACAGCTACTTAAGCTTAAAATCTAATTACAGGTAGAGAATCCCCTCTGCCTAACATTTTATTTCATATTGGTCCAAGTCACATATTCCACACCTGGATTTCTCTACAGCTATTAGCACCTCTGCATTTTAATTTTGCTAGTAAGTGATGAACGGCAAGTCTGGGCTAGGTTTTTAAATAGAACCTTACACTGAATGCGTTTTTACCATTTCCTATTGAAGAATGAAAAAAAGCCACTGATAAATACTCCTGCCTATGCTTTGTTCTGAGAAGTACAGACCTCACTGAGGAAAAATGATTTGTTTTAAAACAGCTTCCACCTCCTCCCTGAACATTTCTGAAAAAAAAATGCTTGTCAATATCTAGTACAGATTTTCCCTGCATCCCACAAAATCCCCTTCAATATGTGACACATGGTTCTTCCCAGTGGGGGACATCACATCAGGAGCGTAAAACCAAATAAACAGCATGTTTTATCTGCTGCTCGGATTCCAATGCAAGGCATTAAACTGGTTGAACTGGCTCTTTACGCAATTCAGTTATAGATTTGAAGAACTTTTGTAAAAGGGTTTACCTGAAGCCAATGTAATAGGGAAAAAAATGGCAAAAGAGAAGAAAAAACCTGAAAGCCAAACAGAGTTTAGAGGGAGCTTTTGTCTGTGCTGTAGGAGGATACGTACATCCTTGCTGGGTGGCTTTTAATGGGTTATTAGGATGCAGGAAAGCATTTTGGGGAGCTTTAACTAAAGCTGGGGATGCTCATGACTTAAGCTGTGGAAGCTACAATCCTTTTGTCCTCGGTGCATCTGCTGCTGGGTTTCAGGCGTACATCAGGAGCCTTGCCTGGGGAAAACACATCGTGTTGACTCAGTAGGACGCAAACTTCTTCCTAAACCTGGAGCCAGGCTGCCTCCGACCAAGCAGTCGGCAAGATGCTGCCTTTTCCCTCCATGTGCTGGCAAGCAGATCTGGTAAATATAGAAATAAATTCTTCAGGATTCTCCTTCTCGGGATTCTCCTTCTCAACTGCTGTTATTCCTAGCAGCTCTGGGAGGCTGTTAGTTGAACGCCTTCCCATTTTCTTCAGCACTTTAAATCAAGCCATTTTCAGTTAGTCATTTTTTACACTGTTTTTTAAACACATTGTCACCAAAAGATCGACTGAATTTGTAACAGAAAACCTACATTTGTGGCAATCATTTTGGAAACATCTAAATAAAAAGTACCCATTTATGAATAGTCTGAAGGACACAAACTTCTCATAACATTTAAGAGAATGAAAAAATCTTTTGGATCTTCCCAAAATAGCGTTGGAAACATTTTGATTTAAGGTGGTAACTTCACAGCCTACATGACAGGCCAACATACAGTAATAAAAAGGTATCTGTATCCTTCATTAGGTGCTGTATGTGCATGTTGTTTAATGAAGCATGTCGCTGCCAGTGTACACGGGAAACAGTACCCTGCGCAAATCTCTCTTTTCACTCAACTGGACTTTTGCCACTGGTTTCAAAGACAGCATGTTATCTCATAATTAGAGAAATCCCAGCAAAAACAGAAAAATAGGTCATCATGTTCAAAACAACTATGATTCGATGCTTCTGGCCAGTTATTTTTGTGCACTGTGATTAATTTAAATTAATTTAATTTAGCTTGTTTTAATAATTGCATAACTTTTATCCGGATGCCCATGCCAGATGGCTCAACCAGCCTGAAAACAGGAAAGATGCTGTAATTGTGGCAGCGTAATAACATTTATTTACTACAAGTCTGTCTCTGATGCTCATCAGAGCTCTGCAATATTGTGCTTTGCAGTAGATTGCTTCAGTGCATTTCACTTTTGTTCCAAACAACCTTTTTCTTCTTCAAAATTATTTGAGTAAATTTGGGGGTTTTTAATGCACTTTTCCCTTTTGTGCTTCTTGTGAGAACTCCATCGGGTCTCCCAGTTCTGGGTTCTGCCTCCACACCACTGCACATCATGGGCGTTACTTCAGGGTTAAACTGCTGTCAGGCTCAGTTCCTGGACTAATCATTGCCTGGACGACTTCTGTGCTTCAGGAATTCTCTCATAGCGTTTGGATGATTAATACATCTTCAGGTTGTTAATTCCCTGGTGCAGAACTGGGGAGATATTCTTCTACCTCTAAGTTCTTACACAAAATCTTTAATTTTTAGAGCTGGAAAATCAGGAACTTTCTGCTTCCAATCAAGCAGCATTTCTCTTGGCTTGTTTCTGCTTATTTAATTCACATTTGCACACAGTAGGAAGCTAAAGACATTTTTAACCTCAGATTTAACATTAGTGATTTCCAGTGTTCCTCCTCTCAGACCTGCAAGTGTGAATCTCATTTGCCCATGTGCACCCCAAAATTCACGCCAAAACTCACACGATTTTTCAGAGACCGAGCAGTGATGTAAGAAAGATGGAAATGTAACTGAATTAGCTTGTTTCAAGGGAAACGTCCGAGTTTTGGAATAATTTTGGTGCATTCGGTTTCTCTTCATTACTACTTCCTTGCAATTACTACAGGGCAGAAGATCTGCCCTGGTGGTTTGCTAACCCACCTGGATGCTCTTAGGCATCTGCCAAGCGCACTCCTCTGCCAGACTTACATGTTTGTGCAAATTGCCAGTGGCTCTGGTCTTGAAGGAATTCGTATATCTGTTCTTTGCAAGCGATGTAGGTATAGCTGCTATTCCTGCCCTCACAGAGGTCAAGAGCAAAACTCTTGACAGCTTCAGCTGGAACAGGACCGGGAGCCCAGTCCTCTGAACAAAATGCTGACTCTGTCAAGCCATGTACAAAAATCAGAGATTTTCTAGAAAAATCAAATGCTGCTGCTGGTTTGCTCTACTAATGGAGAAAGAGATAGTTATAAATACACATCTTTGAGTATGGTGATGCAAAACTTTTGTTTAAATAAAATAAATCCATCGATATGCACTTATTTGGGGCATTTGATGCTGTCATGCCCATCTGTGCTGTGCTACCAGCGATCCAAGTGCTTCTGTCAAACACACGTCAACAGGTCCTGTAGAACCATCTTTTCTTCTCACTTCTTCTGTATGTGACAATTTCTTACTGAAATAACGGATAATTTTCATGAAGCTTTTTAGGTAATGGGGACAGTTTTTATTGCTGAAGTGAACCAAATACTTTCCTTAGGAGAACTGAAATCAACGGATTTGAGGAGAGGATTCATTAACATGGACCAAAACCTATTTTCACTGAAATCAGATCAGCGGGAAATTTGCAATGCATGATCAGGGGCCCATTTTCTAATTACAATTAATCATTTATCCAGTGTATTTGGCTGCTCTTTTTCTGTTCACAAATAATTTGCAAATCACACTGATTTTCTTGCATACTTATTTCTTGTTTGTTCAATGACTAATTTAGGCAAACATGTTTCAGCTCATGATGTGTTCATGCACTATTTATTGAGATTTCAGGGGGGTTTTGCTGTTTCTGAACGAGACATGCTACTCTTCTTCCTTTGAATAAATGTCTGAAAATTTCAAAGTGGGGATGATTCAAAAAGAAATGAACATAATTCATTTGGAGCACTCATCTCGTTTTGTTTATTGACCAAACAAAATGTATTCGGGTTTTCATTTTCCTTCCCTATTATCTATTACAAGTCATGGGGAAAAGAAAGATAGTGAAAAATAAAGAAGACAATAGCCAAAAATACTGGCATGGCTTTTTCTTCTGTTTGAAAAACCAATCACTGTAAAATACTGGGCAAAGAGAAAAACAGGGTTCCTTGAGAAGTGGTGGTTTTGTAAAAAAAGAAAAAAAATCAGTGATGTCTCGTAGGAGGATAATGAATAATGAATGGCAAATAACAATACTATAGTATGGTGCACATAAGAATATAGGTGCAGAACAGCCGTTCGTTGGGCAAATAGCTGATTATACAGTTTTTAGTGATAAAAAAGGACAGAGGCTTGGCTGAACTGAACAACCATTCAGAGTCTAAATGAATGTCTGCGAATGCGGATTTTACAGCACTTAGGCAGCTCTAGGCTTGCTTTCTTGGGACCAGATAAATGAGGATAAGATCCAACGCCCACTGAATGTCAATGGAAAAACTGCCCTTGATATGAATGGGCTTTGGGTCAAGAAAGGAAATAATGAAATGTAAAATGGAAAGAATTCGGCATATGGGAAGCAACTGTTGGGGCAATGAAGCCAGTCCATCGATGGGCTCTTGTTTATATACACGTAAGCCCCAGTTTGCAAAACCCCGCTCTGAATAGGTGCCAGTGCCGGGGGACTGGCACCCTGTGAACGCTTTGCGGGGTACGAAGCAGAGACCTTTAGGCTTTACATTTTAAAAGGGCTAAATTCTCTAACTACCTCCAGTTTACTATATGTAGCGTGTCATTTAATACATCACCTTCATTCTTGGCATTTTGACAGTTTTTATTTAAGTCATTCAGGAAAATTTACAAATGAACTTTCCAAACATGTTATATCAGATATACCTGATTTAATTTGTCTTTATGGTGTCCCAGGCTAATTAATTATCTTCTTTAAGTGCTATGAGTATCTCAGACTTCTGTTTTACTGAATTTTTAGTATTACCTCTTTGTTGCCTGAGAGTGCACCTGCTTCTGATTATATGCAGATGATATACAATTACATCTTTAGAGGGATTCAAATAACAATGTTTCCATGACTTTTAGTGCTGCCTTTCTGACATAAAGCTCTGGTTTAGTACAGGTATTAACAAAGCTAAAATCAATTAATCATATACCTTGAAATATCTTGGCTTAGGCATTACAAATAAAAAAAAAAGAAAGCTGGGACCTCTTAATTATGTTGGGCAATTATCAGGGGAAGATTGCATGAATATTTTAATTTTAAGTGCTTTTAAATCACTATCGTATTTTCTTTTCAATAATTCCCATTCTCGCAGACATCTGTACCAGCAGAATTTTGGAAATCAACTTAGAAATTAGTAACAGCCTCATTAGAAACCTAATTCTATGATTTACAGTCATCCAAAAAGTGATTTTAAGCATATCAAATGATGTCTTTGAGCATCACTGGGTCTTTGAATACAGAATCATTACAGTCAAATGTTGACTAATGAGCCATAGAAAATATTCAGCTACAGATACAAATAATGTTTTCCAAAGAAATCATAACATGGATAATTCAAGAAATAAAAATAGGTAGAATTCAGAAAATACTTTTTTTTTTTACTTCTTTATTTATTATTATCATTTTAGTAGATATCTAAGTATTTTTCACATGTTGGTGGCATGTATAGAACTTGGACGTGTCAAAATGCATGCGTGTCCAGAAGCATTTACTCATTGAATACTGTATTACCACTGCTACTTTCAAAGCAGAAATGCATCAGTCCTAAAAATACCTCCTAATTCTCTCCTACTGCCTGGTGTCTTCATCTACACGCTGCCAGATCTGCAGGCACGTTGCCAGGATGGTGTGGCACGCCAGGAAATACTGCATTTCCACTAGCCGTCTCGATCTCGACAAGTAGAGATTAACGGATGCTTCAAGTCAGTTTTTGATTTACATAAGCCATTTTGGAGTGATATGATTAAAGATGGCAGTTCAGCCAAAATCGCAGATAAGTTTTTGTTATTTAATAGCTCTGCAGTATCCTTAGTAACGATAAAAAAATAATGTTGTTAAGAGCATATGTAGATTGACCACAGACATCCATTCCTGGTACAGAACAACAAATTTACTGACAAACCAAAAATACCTGCTGCATTGTTTTTGGCATCATTTATTTATCTATTAGCTAACACAGAAAGATAATTGTCTTTCCCGGCTACCCTGGACATGAGACAGGGATTCCTCTACTGCATTCAAATCAAACATGAGTATTTATCTACAAGGTCTCATAGCTCACACAGGCACTACAGGATTGATCCAAAAATTCTGGGTCAGGGTCTTGTCTTCAAGTGGAAGGTGGCTGATGAAGCCATAGCTTAGTGGAGCACTGACAGCTAATTTTGTACTGTGTGTTGCATTAATACTGATGATTTATTCTATTTAGCTGGGAAAGACCTGTGCTTTAAGAGGGTCTGGCTCAAATGGAGAGGGAAATGGTTGTTTCATTACACGACAGCTTCCATCATTTCATGCCTGTTGGTAAAAATGCTTGCAAACCTCCAGGCTGAGTGATTACTAAATGATACTTTCCACATCTGCCCTTCCATTACACTCTCTGTCCATCTTGTCCACTTATCACAGAGTGTAACTGAGGCTTTGGAGCTATTTGTTATCATTTTCAGTGGAACACAATTGACCCTGTGTTTGTACAAAACTTCTTTTGACCCATCCACTTTAAAGAAAAAAACACCTCCGGTCAGTTTATAATAGTGAAACAGAGGGAGAAATCTAATGGTATTGATGAAATGGATATAAGAATACTTAGGCTGCATTTTAATTCGGTTGTGGTGCGGTTTGCATCTAATAAAATTCCTCTCAGGAAGTTTTTTAAGCTGACCTCTTCAAAGTAAATCACAGCATGATTCACTGGACGCCACACAGCCAGTTTCCATAATCACAGTGTGCGAGAGAAAGTAAAATTGCAGCGGGGCATGCAACTAGAGGACAATTGCAAACTATGATCGCACTAAGAATGAGCGGAGAAATTCAATTAATGTTCCAGTTTTTAAGAAGGATCGGTGAGGACGCATTGTGTTTGTTCAGAATAGGAACTGGCATTCAGGATTCCAGCGTTCAGGTCCTAGCACTGCTACCATCCCTCTAGAGGTGATTTGGCTAATGAAAAGACCACGGTTCCTCTCCGGCTGGGGCTTTCTGTGATGGTCTGTGGCCATTGCTGCATTGCCAAGTAATGTGATACTATCAGAACAAATCTATAGGGTGAAATATTTGGTGCTGAGCACCCGGTGTCTACGCTGTATATGTTTTCAGTGTTTTCATGCTGGAATAACCCTAGTCCTCCAAACATAATGCGCAGCAGCTGCTCCAAAGCCAGTCCGTGACGTGAACTACCATGTGCTAAGTGCACATAGCTCAACGCCAAATCAAGTGGTTACCCAAACTAGACACGCAACCTCTTTGGGCCTGACCCCAGGGGATAAGCTGGTACCGTCCACGGATTGTGAAACGTCCCGTCACGTGGCAATACTTCGATGAGGTACAAAGTGCGCTTTTTGATTCTGCAAGCTGTGGGTGAATTCCACACTGGTGATCTGGGAAGAAGACGCGAGTTTTAATGCTGAGTTTTACACTGTAAGATGATTTGCAATAAACCCACTTCAAAGAAGAAACAGCTTTAAAATCCTTCTTAACTTAAGCTCTTCTTCCTTCTCCCCAGACTTAATGCAGTTTTATTTACTTTTTAGATAGGGATCCGCTTATAGGACGGTATTGGATGGTTGCCTCAGACAGGCTCTGTTGAAACTATATTTGCTTACTGCATATGGCATGTTATGAGGCTTAAGACAACTTTTAAAGGAAGAAAAATCAACTGCAGTTGCTGATATTTTCAACCGTATGGTCCTAATTTCCTCAGATTCAGGGATCAAAAGGCAGAGGGAGAGAATGCTGAAATAGCAGACTCATTTATAAATTTTATAACAGTAAATATGAGATAGAAAACAGACCCTTACCCGCTAGTGATCTGGGTGCAGGCAGGGCAAATAAACAGCAGTTGAATACAATTTTTTTCTAGTGAAATTGCACAGACAAAGGGAAAAGAGAAGACATAGATCCTTCTCTTCCTCACCCCATTCAGTCCCTACCCAGGTATCACTCCTCACCTTGATGGGGATGGCTGAGTCCTGTTTCTTGCAAGGAAAGGGACATCATTACTACCTCCTTACTGGGTAGCTTAAATTGATTGCAACTGGGGCTGCTGGCATATGCCAGTTTTCTGCACATTAAAATCAGACTTTTTTCCACAGACGCTGTGGGAAATACGCGTACAGGCCTGTGGGAGTACAGTCAAACTCCAGAAAAAGAAACGAAAACAACATCATAGTTATTTATAGGGAAGATCCCAATGAGTCTGGAATCATGAGTTGGACTGAATCACTTTCTTGTATTTTTTTCACGTCTTTGCTTAAGTTCCTACTGCTTCATGTCCAGTTATCTACCTCCGTGACAGATGGCAAGATGTTTGATTTGTCCTTGTACAATTCACTCTATTAGCACATGTACATTTTACAGTCTATTTAAACACTGAGAGGGTGGGCGGTGGAGAAGAGGGCTGCTGTTCCTGTCCTGATGGCAGCTGAACATGTCCAGGCTGGAGAAATAGGATGGAGCTGTGACAGAGAGAGCCTAAACTCCGGTTTATGGGCAGCCTGAAAGACCTCTGGGAAGTATGAGCGTTTTGGAAGGGACCCAAAGTTAACTTTTGCAGGTGATGGGGGAAGGGAGACTCTCAAGAGGACAGTTTTTCAAAGCAGGTAAAAAAGCAAAGCTGGAAATCAGTACTGGGGAAAGTAACCTATCCTGCAAGGACAGAAGGTGCGAGCAGTTTTACAGTCTTCAGCGTCGTCTGTCTCACCTAGCAAATTTGAGAGTTCCCTATTTATAGAGTTCTCTTGTTCTAGTTTAGTGGGTTTGTGTTACAATAAACATAATGGTAACACTTAGAAACCTCTAAGGTCTCTCCTTGTAAATAAGCATGATACAAGTGTGTCCGTGTACTTGTATAAGTGAGCAAGAGAGGAAATGGGTTTCAGCTCAGACTACAGCGTTGTAGATAGCCCTCACACCCCCCTTGGAAAAGAGGACGTCATCCTTCCCATTTGCTTGAGGTTCCTTCTCTGTACTGCTTTCAAGGTAACAACCGCAAAAGACGCACAACAAGGGAGAATCAACATCCTTTGCAATTTTTTCTTACTCATTTTGCTTGTCGTTTGGTTGCGTTCCTGCCTTTTCAGCTTGACTTCAAAGTACTTCTTCAAAATGGTTCCAGAAAACGAAGCTCTGGTCTTAAGTTACTAAATTTCTGCTGACTCCAGAGGAGCCGTAATTTTGCAAGTGTCATATCTGGTCTTCTGGTGGCAAGCTCTGTTAACACTGCGTGAGAGGGAGATGGGACTTCTACTATTGTCAGACTCCTGAATCTTGAGAAGACAAACCACAGAGCTACGGGAAGATCAGCCACCTCTGTACCTACCTGGTCAAAAAGCATTTTATCCCCAGAGGAGTTCTAACAGCAGTATCAGTTAATGTCCAGCGAATGTAGAGCATTTCTATAGCAGCTAGTGACATGAGATAGAAGAATTTAGAAGACAAGCAGAATGGGAAACACAAGACTGCAGAAGATACCCTGTTACAGGAAGAAATCCTGATCTGCACAGGTGACTCGTCATAACACAAACATTCTCCCACGGAAGAATCAGGGGATGCAAAATGACAGAAGGAAAATCCACAAACACACCTGCACACATACACGTGCAGATACACTGTCCCATGCTCCGTATTTTCTTGAAATATATATTCATTTTCTGTTGTGCAATGTGTGGATAACTTGTGAGCAAACCAGGACGGCTCCCTGCGTCACCCCTGCAAAGGCGCCTGATTTGACCCTCCCCATATTCTATCAGTTTCACTCCCTTATTGATCCCTTCTTGCCGTGGAAGACTCTCAGCATCGTTGATGCCTTGCAAAATTGTAACAATGCCAAGGCTGCCCCAGAACTAACAGCTGGAAAAAATGGGCTTGTTGCTTTAAGGTGAGATTTTATATTAAAATAAAGAATATACGAAGCCGCTATAACTTCCAACACTTTCATATTGCAATCTGTAGTACTACATACTCATAAGGGCCCTTAAACATTTCAGATTATTGGCCTTGTGCTTATTCTTGTCAAAGTGGTTGTGCACAACTCGGCTTTCATTAAAAGCAGAATTTCTTTCATCATGAGCTTTTCAACACTTTAACTTTGAATTTGGAAATCTTTAAATGCAATCAGCACAGAACCCATTTTTACCAAGGCTTTCTTATCACTAATTCTTCTTTGTATTCTTCTTCACTGTGATGGTTATGTATCCCAAAAGAACAGCATGGCGAACGCTCGGCTGCCACTAACTGTGATTGTGTTTTAGGCAGGAATGGTTAGCATGAAGAACCTCATTCAGTGTAGAAAATAAATAAATTCCCACACGCATTTTAGTGCCTGCCAGAAATCATCTTTCTATTTACAACTGAATGACCTGAATTACCTTTTTACATATACAGGGGAACCAAGACTCTGTAGGTCATCAAAAGACCATTGCACAATTTTAGATGCTGATCTCTGAAGTAGAATGGCAAGAAGTCCAGAATTGTGTTTAGCAGAAAAATCCGGTTTCAAAATATATTTTCCAGTCTGATGCAGAACAGAACTGAAGTTTTGCAAATGTGTTTTCAGTTACATATACAAACAACCCCTTGCCTCCCCTAGAAGACACTGACAGTCTGGTGTCTAGAGCCCTACTCTGAGGTGTGGGATGACCGGATTCAAACTCCTCGTCTGCTCAAATGGGACAGAATGAAATGGTCCTGGGCATTCACCTTCTCAAAGTCTCCTGGATTATTCTGTTATTCTCCTATATGGAGTATTTTCTTGGGGAATACTAAGAAAAATTTCATTTGGATGGTGTAATTTTTTCATTAAAGTAAATGCTCTCCTTGGGAAAGTTTTCATTTGGACCAATGATTTTGAGTCGTACGTACATGTGTGTGGGAAGGTGCCCCTTTTCTCCCCCCCTTTGCACACACACTCTGCTCTCTGCTAACCCAGTGTATCACTTTGGGCTTCTGCTGGCACAGCGGCACGTCCTTCTTCGGACAGAGGCAGCAGCAGGCAAGCCGCTCGCACGCTCCCCAGCAAGGCTCACTAGCAACTGCAGCCCCTGTGCTTCATGAGATGTGCCTCTGAGCTTGAGAAACCCTCATGAAAATTTCAGGTATCATCCACCACGTAACTGTTATTATCTGCAAATTCCCCAGCCAGCTCCATTCTGACAAGATTCGATGTCATGTAATGCAAAATGCATATTTATCCTTTTTTAAAAAGTTTTATTGTGGCGTATTGAGTCCCATCATCAGGCCATACTCTGGAACTGATGAGATTGCAGCTGTTTGTGGCGTGTATCACCTAAATTTTATAGAGTGCCTTCCACTCTTGATTTTCAGTTGCAACAGCCCACCAAAGATCTGCTGTTTCGCAGCTTGGGGCTCTAAGTCACAGGAGTTAAAGTGCATATTGGAAGAGTAAATTGGGGTTTTTTACTTTAAATTGAAGGAAAGCCATAGTTGGGGTAGAGAAGAAATAATAAATCTGCTTTCTGGAACAAATAGCAGCTCTCATGGTTTCCAGCCATAAAACCAGGAAGAAAGGCCTGAAGACATGAACATTCAAACAAACAAGTTGAAGATCTTAAAGAAGAAATGACAGTGGGAGCTCTGAAAACCGTTGCCAACTTTCCAAGAAAGCCTCCTTTGTTTGTTTGGGTTGTTTTTGTACAGGAAGGAGGTAGAGGGAGAGAAAACATTTTAAATAAGAGCTTCCTAACCACATGGGTTGAGGTAGGAGACAAGGCTTTCATATTGGTTGCATGCAGAGAAATAGTTATTTTAAAATTTTAAAGGGCAAGCTGTTAAAAAATAAACAGGCAGCAGAAAAACAGAGAGTAATAACAACCTAACAGCAGAACCTCCGAAATTCGAAGCTTTGGGGAAGAGTAAACAACGAAAAATATGTCACTGGTAGATGTTTCCCTACCGTAAGAAAAGTTCAGGAAGAGGACGTTGCCCAAATCTCTTATTCATGCCTTCTGTACTCCTTGGTGGCCAGAGACTCAACTATACCCACAGATGTATCTGCATTTCTCTTCTGGGCAACATGAGCTTTGGTTCCTGCAGTCTGTGCTTTACAACCCGCAGCGTGTCTCCTTCCTCCGTACCCCTGAGGTAGCTAAAACCCACATGCAACCTTCTGTCTTGGATGTAGATCTGCCTTCCGAAGTTAAACGCTTGAGGAAGGAAAGTATAACTACACTGCAGGTTCTTTTTTGCCTCTCTTTCTTTCTTTGTTTCATTTATGTCCCTTTCGCAAGTCTATGCCAAGCCTTAATCCAACAGAGGTTCAACAGAGACTCCTCTGTTAGAGACAGGGCCTGCCACAAAACTAAAAACACTCCATAAATATGTTACTTATTTTTCACATCTAATGTATTCTCTTAAAGTCTCTGCGCTTTGTTTGGAAGCTGAGCAAAATGGACCAGACTCCACTGTAACATTTCATTAACTCTGGTGGCGTGACACCACTCCTTTGGTGTGCAGTGATCTTTAATGCTCAGCCACAGACTCCGCTGTCAAATGCCAGCATTCTTTCTAGAAAAACCACTATTCATGTTAAGAATTCACATCGCCATTTAATTATTAATTGTGCTTTAATTGGCTGTCATAAATTCATCTGCCCTTTTATCTACAACAATGATGCTTTGGAATTGTTATGACTGCCTGCGAGCGTGAGTGATGAGTTTGACTTCAAGGCAAAGATGTTAGAACAGTGTTGCTGGTAGACCTGACGTGCCTGAAGGAAGTCGAGTTGTGGAGGTGGTGGGAGGACGGAGACGTTGCAGCCTTCTAGCATGTCAAAGCATGATTATTTCACACCAGAGAACAGTTAGGTGTAGACCAGCCAGTCAGAATAGTCACCGAAGTCTACACAAACATCTGTCGTAAATGAAAATTAATAGAAAATAAAGGGAAAAAAAATGAACAAAGGAGCTAAAAGGTGCTGTCTGTAAAAAGGATGGGTCAAGTTCACTGACAGGTCGGGTAAACTGGGAGGTTGCTGAGCAGCTGAACTCTCAGGTTGAGCCGTAAATCTGAGATGGCTTAATGCAATGTGATACCACGCCGCAACAGAAATCTGTCAGGTAACGCCTTATGAAAGCCACACATTTTCTGAGTGCATGGCCACGGCACGCTGGAGTTATCGAGAAGAGCTCTTCAGAAGGTAGTCCTGGAAGAGCCGCTCTGTGCTCGGCGTCCGGTCCCCCCAGCGCGGGCGGTCTGGCAACAGATTCATAAGCCCAGCAAAGTCTCACATCCCTTCCTGTCACTCCCGCACATCACAAGACACAAACTCCTCCACCAAACACCCTATAACAAACACAGATACTTGCACAAAATGCCAAAAGCCACAAAACTATACGGAGGCGCATAAAAATAAATCTTTTTAGCTCTAATGTATAGCTATATATATAAAATCTGTAAAAGAATATATTATTCTCCGATGTCTCTAGTAAGTTTTCCACTGGAAAAAGCACGCAATGAACATACTAATGTGTCCCAGGCCAGTGCTAGAGCCAGCTGCTGGCTTCTGTACGAGCAAGTTGGCGGCAGATTTGATCCAGGTCAGTCGTTAGAGCAAGAACATCCAACGGCATTACATAACTTGGCAAACTCCTTCCTTTTCCAATCTCCTGCATATTCAATGTACCTTACTCCTAGCAACTTGAAAGTACAGGCTTTGGGGAAAGATTTAGCTTTAACTTTGACTTTTCTACATCCTGCTCTGAAGTAACCTCGCCTGCTATCACCATGTCCTACGCGTTTGCTTGAAAGAAGCTCCTTTTGTACCCTGCAGCCTTTTTGCTCGCACGGACCCAACCAAGCCGAGGGCCAGCTGGTACCTGGCTCCCGTTGCGAGAAGGCAACGTCCCGTCACGCTTGCTGCTGCAGACATTGCTCTCCATCTCCAAGGAAACAGGCAGGGAGAGACGCTTTCATTCCCCAGCCGCTCTCCAGCGATGCCGCCCAGGAAGGACGGGGATCCTCTCCCTAGGGCAACGAACAGGGATTTTCACATTCTTTCACCACTGTCGCTCCCAAGCTGTTGTGTGACCTTGGGGTGAGTCATTTCCCCCTCTCACTCTTTGGCATTTCTAATTTTTAACTCACTCAGGAGACCTGCTTCCTGCCTTTTTTTTTTTTCCCCCTTTTTTTTTCTTATATTACATTTAAAAAAATATTTCAAAACACTCAGATTTTATGGCGTTCTGAAGTTCTTCTGCTGCTGCTTCTTACGAAGTGAAAATGAAGGGAAAATAATAACTCTCTAATGTCTGTCATGGGCATCTTCAAAAAGCATCCCCGGTGTCCTAAGGGAATGAATAGATCTAAATGCCAGAGGAATTCAAAGAAAGAATGAAACTCCATCCTGCTACAGGATTTCTCTTTCTTGCAACAAACAGTAGCGAAAAAGTTCTCAATTTCTTTATGCATCCCTTTGTGTTGGGGATGGGGGAGGGTTTTTAATTTCATCTTTAAATGAGAGGGTCAGCCTGACACAGGGAAGATTCAGAGTTTTTCCTCCCAAGACATCTTTTATCTGGTGCGTTTGGCAGCTTCTGCCTCCGGCTCATCCACCCGCCCGCCTGCCTGGCACCCTGCCGTGCCCTCAGCTACACGGCACTCACCGCTTTCACACCTCAGCCTCTCCAGTGGCTTCTCTCTTGGCCATGGCAGGGCGGGGGATTTATGCCTGAACACTGCCGAACGATAGGAAGACAGAAAAAAATCCCAGAAGCACAAATAGAGAAGCAGCAAGGAATCCCCCTCCGATGCTAATCTATTGTTCCAGTCCCAGGAGGAAAGCAAGAGATGTCAGACAGCCCAAATCTCCTATTTCTGGCTTGCGGTGTCACCTTTTAAAGCCTTGATTCTCCACGCAGAAGATGGAGATGATCCTCAGATCAGGGGGATGCAAAGAGAATTAATTAGTGCTCAAAAGGTGCTTGCAAAAGTGCCAAATATTTGGAGTAATGAAAAAAATAAATACAATATTGCAGACATTTTGGGGGGATACTGAATTCACCAGGTGAAATTGTGAACTTCTGTTGGGGCAGTGCTTCTGATTCAGTTCTCTCCCCTTTGTACTCCTACTCAACGTTGCATTGCATGTGTGGGAATCCATTTTCACATGTCCCCACTAGTTATAACTGCCTCAGTTTTGGGTCATCCGTTGCCCAAATGGGTTGTGAATATCTGCAGAATTCACTGATTTCAACCAAATTTGTTGGCATTGAGTGCCTTTGGAAACTGGCAGCCTTGTCAGGGTTTCATGGCATCCAGAACCAAGTGGTTTTTTCTAGATTTTTACAGATTTAATGATTCGGTCAAGGAAACATAGAAGTGATGTTATTATAAAGCATGAAAAAGAATCCAGAGTCCAAACTCCCCGATTTAAACTCAAGAAAAGTATTTTTCTGAAGTGTTTCTAGTGAAATGGCACATTTTCTGTTTTATTTAAAGGAGAGAAGGCATATTTTCATTACCAGTAGTACAACTTTTCAAATGGAAAAGAAGCCATGAATGCACATCCTTCTCTCCCCAAAACTTCCCTTCTTTTAATGCAAGTTTTACATAACCTGCCTTGCCTATACCACTGATATCAGACTTTATTCTTTAGTAATTACTGGAAGTGCACACAGTCATTAAGCATTAGTGCTTTTTCATCTCTCTGAAGGATTGAAATTTCCATGTCTAGGATAAGCGGTATTCGTTGCCTTTGATTCATTTAAACTCAAAGCGTTTTGCACTCCGAGCAAGTGCAGTAATTCAAGCAAAGTGCTTCTCCTCAGCAAAGTCCCAGCGTCACTAGTGAGGACAGCCTCGGAAACGTGCGCTGTCTCGAGCACTGGCGGGAGCAGCGGCTCTCGTTAGCGTCCTGCGGTCAGTCGCATTTGCTTGCGTTATCCTCTCTTCGTTTAGCCTTGCGTCACCTCCTCGTGGGAGCCTACGCGTGAGCTCGGCTGCGAGTCGCCCACCAGCAGCTCAAAGCTGTTCGTCTCCATCAAAGCCTCCACCCTACTTAACCTTTGTGTGTTTGAAGAGGTGGAGAATGGGAAGCGACGATTCACATCACGAAAAATGGGGTTTCGTGTAGCTGTGCAAAGGAATTTGCGTTTACATTGATTTATTTGCGGTTTGTCTTTACGTCGTGTCAAGCTCCCTTCAGGCGCAACATGGAATTTTTATCACTTCTCTTCAGGCCAGATTTAGCTGCCCTCATTCCCGTCACTACCTCTGTTTTGTGGCTGATTTTAGGGGATCGATTTCTGGAATAAAGCGCTACCCGGTGCGAGGAAGAGGGGCTGAATGACACCTGCACGTGCTCGCTCCCGCAAACGCGGCATCGTTCCGTCGGTAGAGGGAAGCCTCAGGGGCAGCTCTGTAAGCCCCAGCGCCGCCTCTGCCAGCTGCAGATTTTCCAGCCTTAAACAGATTTGTAGCAATCAGCAGTTCCCAGTTTCCACAGGGACACAGCTACACGTTCCGGGATCATTGCTAGGTTTTTTCAGCTGAAAGCTCTTTCCCACAAAAAAAAAAAAAAAAGCAAAGCCAGGGCAAAACCTCACACAACTTCAAGAATTGCCTCTTTTCTCAGGTTGCCCTGAGCCTGCTCAGGGCCCATCAGCCTGTTATCACGGCTGCCCAGCGTGATGAGCCCTCTCTGAAAAGTAAGACCAAAAACAGAAGAAATAAAGCATAAGGAAAAAAAAAAAGAATGGCCTGACTATCCCTTCCAAAAAATTGATGTTCCAGAATTTTAATGCAAGAGAAGCTCAGATATTCCAAAAGCTTTACAACAGACTTGGTTTGTATTCTTTTTTTTCCCTTGTGGATATAACATCCTTGTTGAAAAATGGTTGGTTTAAAAAAAAATGATTCTGAGAAAAAAAAATGCCCTTTGAAATTATTGACTTTTGCTATGTGGCCTATATTTTTAGTGCAAATATTTTTAGTGCAAATACAAGGCTAATTTATTACAGCAAAATATATGGCACTGCAAACACATAAGGATGTGAGAAGAAAAAAAAAAGCTATGTCTTTATTCCACACAACAAAACGGAAACCATTTCAATTTTCAGGGAAATAATTTCCCTGTGGTTTTACCTGTTACACTTAGATATGTCAAACAATTGTAACGTGTAAGTTCTGACACATTTTCGGAATTACGAAGCCTGATCAGAAGCCTGAGCTGCCAGGTTATGTAATGCAGGAGTGGGAGCAACTGAGGTCAGCCAAAATCTGACGCTTGTGCGATATTAAGATTGCCCAAAGAAAAATAACACTTCTGAATTGCTCACTTTTAGTAGTCCTGGAGTATATGTCCCATCCCTGGAAGTGTCCAGGGCCGGGTTGGACGGGGCTTTGAGCAACCTGGTCTAGCAGAAGGTGTCCCTGCCCATGGCAGGGGGGTGGAACTGGATGATCTTGAAGGTCCCTTCCAACCCAAACCATTCTGTGATTCTATGATGATTCTATGATTCTATACATGGTGAGGGAAGAAGTGTATTCAAGAAGAAATAATAAACCCCCTAAAGTAGCTGACAGAATGTAAAAGGCGAACAAAAATACTCTCTCTTACAGGTATTTAAAGTCAGAAGCATTAGTTGGAGCTTGATTTGACTTGCAAATAAAAAGAAAATCTGCAAGTCTTAAATATGCACAGATACACACAGAAAAAAATCACAGATATGCTACAGGAATGTCACTGAAGCTCCTTCCACTTCAGGCATTTCAATTACTTGGTGACTACTGCCTTTTGGCAAAACCCATATCCAATATGCAGTGACTGGCACAAGAGCCCAGAGACCCTGGTGACGATGACTCCTGATGTAGATGATGGAGGGCAGGTCCCAATAAAGGACAGAAACTCAGAGAAGAATTTGTGTAAAATTAAAGCACGTAGCTCACAAATGATGACCCATACAATCCCTGGCTCTGTTGCTAACTCTGCCGAAAAGCTTCTCAAACAGGCACGTCCTCATAAAGACCCATCTGTCCTGTAATAAGAATTTTAACATCGGCCTCTGACTGAAGCTGGAACAGAGTCAAGGAATGTTGAGGTCCCTCAATCCTTCATAGGATATCCAAGGATAGATACGATTGTGATCCTTGCCTTAAAAGATAGTAACAGTACGTCCATCCAAGAGGTGTGGGTCCTCAGCCTCAGAGCTTTCAGTCTCATCTGTTCCACCTTGCAGAAAAAGACAACCAACAGCTGACATATATGGATCCTATATGGGGTCATGCAGGAATATTCCCGGCGAGGTACTTGCCATCGTGCTGTTTTGAAGCTGCTGCTCTTTCCAGCCAAGACCACAGAAGTCAGGGGGGCAGGAATGACAATCACGTCAAAAAGAGGTGACTGCAAATTTTTGCTGACAGATCAGAGAAAAAGGTAATTCTGGGTTGTCTCCATCTTATCTGGGCAGTTTAAGCATGGTGTATGGTGACCGTTAACTCACAGAAACTGTCCCAGCAAAGCAACTGCAAAACCGACCTTCCCGTGTCAAACGAAGCACTAGGCTGGAGAGACCCATTCATGCCATTTTTCTCTCCTGCACACACGGATCGAGTAGTAGCATTAAGAAGTGAAGTACAAAGTACCCAGAATAGCCCAAAGTTGACAAAGATTCTGTGAGGTGAAGGATTTGGGCTGAAACCCTTTCTGACTCAAAGGGGTGGTGAACTAAGTCCTCTGCTTTCACGTCGAGTTCTTCAGCCACCACTAAACAACGTGCAAGGCGAGTGGTGCCACAGCGCGGTTTTAAAGGACAGCAGCGAAGTCCGATCATATTTTCCGAAGAGAGGGAGGCTATTTCAGCCGACTCCTTTTATGCAAGGACAGGTTAAATGTTTGTACATTCTTAATGCAAGGCCTTGGCGTATGCATCTAGCTCTGGCATTTGTACAGGGAGTAATCCTGCCACGCATCAGGTTTACTCTGTCTCCTTACAAGTCTGCACAACCTGAGGCACCTTCCCAGACGAATAGTACTGACTCCCTAAGGCTGAACTGGTCAGAGATGTCACAATATGAAGAAGACAGTGAAAGGAGCAATGGAAGAGGTTTTAGAGAGAACCAAACCCACATTTAAAATGTAGAAGAAATACAACCATGGACTAGCTCATCATTCATGAAGCAGCTTTGAAGACAGACAGACAAGTAATGCATTAAGCTTAGCACTGCCAAATAACCCCCTCGGTGGGCACAGGCATCTCTCTGTGCTCCTCCCTTCCTCTAAACTGCAGGGAGCTTCCACAAGTCCGACATGACTTGCAAGACCAAAAATGTGCCAAATGCTAGAAAAGAGGGTCCCATTTGCTGTCTCCCCAGCCTGGAGCAGGCAGAAGCTGAGCTCTGGGCTCCTTGGTGCTGCTGAATAGCCACAGCTCCAGCATGGACACCCAAGCTTGGGCACCTCTACCGCGGTTCAACACCTCCTCTGCCCCAACGGTGTAGGTAACACCTCTAACGTGGTCATGCTCCGGCTCCGATGCAAACCTCAGAGGTGGGAACCAGAGCTTTCCAGTGTTTTAAGGACTGTGGGAGACTTCTATTGAATAGTCCATCCCTAAGAGAGAGTTTCATGGTCCACTGGCTCATTTTTGTCAAAGATGCTCTGTATTTAAGGGTACTCAGATTTAATCTCAGCGAGTTTAGTTTTGTTTTGATACTTGTGGAATAACTCCCCAATGAATTTCAGAGGGCATGTTTATTTTTTATTTGGTGTTATCCCTCTTCTTCTGCGCAGTGTGTGTAACATAATTACTTTGCCCATTCGCCGTGCTCAAGTGGTTGGTACAATTTTGCTGCCTCTCAGTGTGTCCATTTGTTTAACATTTCTTACGCTGACAGAAACTAATACTGTATTAGACACAGTTCTGTGGCAGGTTCACCAGGTCAGTGGTGCGACATTATTATATCCGATTGCAATATAATACTGAACTGCTTTTGCTTAATCATGTTCTATCTTCCAAGGGGCAAATGTTCCCATTTTCTCCATTTTTTCCAACTGTAACAGGCTCAAAAAATGTCAAATTAACACTGCTCTGAAAATACATGTAAACATAATGCCCCATTTCAGAACTACAAGGTAAGAAATCAGATTTTTTACCCCAGAAAAATGGCTATAAGAAATACACAGAATAAATGAAGCCAATGGCTGTGTGCATTTATTTCTAAAGCGGTTTCACTGGAGCACTTTGTGCAACAATAATTAATTGTAGCATTGTGCGGCAGAGTGGGACAAATAGGAGAAAAGTATTTTGAGCGTTTATGCAAATAAAAGACTGATCAGTTTGTTGCTGAGGTATCTGTAACTTGGTTTTGTTCAAGAACATTCAGGTGGATGCACGGATATTTGTCACAATGCGGGCAGAAAACAAAAGCTTCCCAGATACTGTAAGCGTGCCAGCATAGTCTCAATGGGACTGCTCTCACAAACGTTTTGGAAAGCTCTCTTTTCAAAAAGATCACTTTGCTAGGGGATTATATCGTGTTGTGGCCGTGTCTCATCCTTGCATGTGATTAGATTTAGTGGGTCAGTGAAAACGATTTTGGAACACAGAGAATTTGTGCACCGTCTGCATCATGATGGATGGTCAAAGGGGGAACGGAGGGAAATATAACGGTAATCTGGGAATGATTACGCGGGATCATTCATTTATGCTCTTAATGCTAGAGGCTGGGAACCTCCAAAGCCTGGAGGCTTGATTCTGTTTGCAAAAAACAGCTGATTCACAATTTATAAGGAAAGGGGAGGGGTAGGGAGTAAGGATTTTCTTGTTTTAGAAATATGCCATACAAGGATGGTAATCTATCCTACACAGATAGGCCATGGATAATCTGCTATGTTCTCCTCAGGAAGATAAGTCTAGAAGTAGAAAAATCTTCCTACTAAAGGTAGTTTGGTATCAGAGCAGGGAAGAAAATGGATTCTTCATCACTACGTACTCTAAAGAAGTGGTTAAACCAGGTTTTGTCAGGGACAGTTAAAATATATTGAATTTGTCCTCAAAACATTGAGTTTAGCTCTGTGATTGGATTCTATAGCAAGATCCATATAGCATTTTCCAAATAGGATTTCAATAGATAGGAGATGCAAGCGAATCCAGAAGGGAATGGGAGCATGGCTTTCAAGCTGAACCAAGACAGAGAGTGTAACGTAGTTCCCTTTTGATTCTGCAGTGCTTGTGCCAACCTGGATGCCTCGTGGAGCAGATATTGCATGGAAAGCTTCTCTCATCCAGTTTATTGCAGCTGCATGGCAGCTTGGGGGGTGTCCCGTCTTAAGAGCAAGAACTGAGGCATTTACCAATGGATGACTGTAAGCCTACGTTTGTCAATTTGAAATTAAAGGCAAAGGTGTGAAGGTTGTTTTCAAAAACAATGTGATTCATCTTGACCACTTGACCAGGAAGATATGCCTGCTGATAAAAAGGGATATATTTAAGAATTTAAGGAACTTGCTAACTGTTATAACAAATTTGTTGGTTACTCTACAGGCTAGCAGGACTCTTGCATAGCAATTAGTGAATAAGAGTAAATCATTGTCTCCACCCACCGACGTCATAGCCAGATAAGATAATACCTGTGGATATCATTCAAACTTACTGTTCCATTTATCTAAGTACTTACAGTCATATGCATGATTCATAATGATTTAGGGAAAAAAGTAATTGCAATCAAGAAAGCTCAGCCTATAAACTGATTAGCAGCCTCCTTTATTCCCTTCCTTCTTTCCTCCCTCTCCCTTTTATATGGCAAAAGGCGATGGAAAATGAATCCCGCTGAGCCAGCACTAAGAGGGGCTCTGTGCATAATTAATGGCAGTTGTCTGTCTTGTCACGCTAATAAGCCAGAGGAGAGAGAAATATCTCCAGGATACTAGAGATCGGGAGGAGAAAGAAAGAGTACAAAGGTTCATAAAGTATAGTCCATATGTTGTTTAGCTCATATGTCATCAAAATAGTAGGACAGCAGTTTTCCAGCCATCTTTCGTGAAGGTAGTCTCTAACTTTGAAACTGTCCTTACTGAGCAAGACCTCTACTTCTTGGATAATGGTGCTCTTCAACACATTATTTACGTCCTCTTTTAAGGACTCGTTGTACGTAGTGATGAGGTAAGCACTGCTGTCAGTAGCTGCTGTGAGCTTGGGGTGCAGGATGCCCTCGTGGTGACTGCTTCACTCTCACGCTGACCTTGAGCTGAAAGACGACACAAAAGATGGATGGAAGTCAGACAAGAGAAATATGCAAAATTTCAGAGGAAAAAATCAGAAAAATTCATCTTTTTTCCATTTTTAGATACCACCAACTGCAAAGTGATGTGTTCTTTACACTGTATGCTAAGAGATGAGCACCAAACCCAACGCTATAGCATAAACTATGTCTTACTAAGCCTCTTGGAAAGTAGTGCTTTTACTGTGATGCAACTAAGTTTATTTGAATTACTCAACTTCTTGACTGGGCAAATGTTCACTCTCGAGACAGTCAATTTGTGCCAGTTTTCAGTAATGCATAATAAAATCACCCCCCAAAATCGAACTACAGTATGGGTAAACAACCACCCGTAGCTGTTTTACCGTGAGTTGTAGACTATTGTCTCAACAACAGTCGCTGCCTGGAAAATCACGCCGGTTGGAGGAGACCTCAGGAGATCTCTATCCCAGCCTCCTGCTCAGGGCAAGGTCAGCTGAGAGATCAGAGCAGGTTGCTCAAGGCTTTGTCCATTCAGCTCTTCAAGGACAGTGTGTACCCATATTCAGGCTCTATATCCATTGCACGTATGCAATAAAATGTGTTCATTTAAATGGAGGTGTTTAAAGTTAACTTGTTGTACCTTGTATTTGCAATGGGACAAGACTATGCAAAAGACCAGTGAGTGTAGTTTAGCTGATAAGTGGCACTGCATTAACCCCAGTAACACGAATGCTTGCAATATCTCTAGAGAGACCTACCTGTACAAACAATTTTTAACTGAAGAGACTGTTGACCCAGGTTACAGCTTCTCGATGCTACTGGAAAAATAGGAAATGAACACTACAATAATTGAAGTAAATAATGAAGCATCCTATGGGCTCAAATCGGGTTCTTACACAGTAGCCTTTATAAGTTTAGTTCTGTCTTACTTTGAACACAGTTGCAACACTATATATTTAGTACAAAAAAAGATTATGTTGGTGACAGCAGTCCCTTTTGCAGGAAGGTGGTCTCATAATTATTGAATGCACCAAAATATAGCTCTACTACTTAGCTATACGTACAGGAGTAGCTATACCATGCAGACATGGAGAGATTATGTGTCTGAGAGAAGAGCTGGCTAACAGTGTATTTCTACAGTGTGTACATTTTTAAGGCGAGGTATGTCTCTCCAGAGAAAGAAAACAAAGTATTACCCAGGGCTGTTTGGGACATTTCTAAGAAATTGCCTTTTCTTTGATAAAATGCAATTTCATTAAAACCTTTCTTTTCTTTTCTTGAAGCAAACTAGATATCAGTTTTCTCAGAAAAGGCATTTGGGTGCAGGCAGAATTTCTCGTGAAACTGAAGAAGAATGGGGATGATGGGCACAGGGACCGTCAGCTAGTCCGAAGAGCCATTAGTTCGATGGAGAAGAGACACCGGGCACTGCACCTTGTGTTCATAAGACAAGTAGGTAAATTTGTGCAGTCTACATGCTCTAACGTAGCAACATGCGACACCGCTTGGTTTCCTTTGTCTGTATTTTTTTGTTTGTACTAGGCCTTCTAAAGGGAGTTCGAGAGGAACCTGAGCTCCCGCCATCTCTCCTTGAGACAGTGCCTGAACCACTCAGGAGCTGATATCATGAAATCTTTTGGAAATCTGTTGGAGTTTACTTTACATAAAATGGAGTGAATGTTTGTTAGAACATATTAGGACTTACCTTTCAATCTGTTCCTTTCCAATCTCCTAACCAGCAGACTTACCTGGGAGAGAAGTCCGTCTTTCTTTCTCTCTAATTTTTCACGATTAATGTTGTTTTGAAGTTCATCTCTATACATACGGGTGCTGTTCTTCAAATCAAGCACATTTTTGCAAAGACAGAAGAACTGCTTCCTGCCCTGCTCGGATATTAACTGGCTGGTACCTCAGTTCTGATCCCATTGCTGCTCCCTGCACATAAATCTTGTTTAGTCAATAGGATTTGCCTGCCTGAAGGAATGCACGATCAACTGCATAGAGCAGCATAAAATAGATTTTCGTGCTTCAGATCCTTAAAATGTTTTTGTTGGGAAATAATTCCCAAAGCTGTATTTGGCTAATATTTCTTTTCCTTCACTGAACTTTTTTCGTATACCTTTTGCTTGCTGAAGGATATGAACTTTCGTCTCATTTATCAAGTCTTTTGGTCTAAATTTTACCTGTCCTTCTACATTCTGAGTTTGCTGCATTTTAACACTTATTTTGACACCTTTATTTTAACATTTTGGCATGATGCAGTCTCTTGCAAGAAGTTTGTATAGAGTAATGCTAATTCACCAGCCATTGATTCAGGTGGGTTATTCTAAAGTCATCCAGCACAAAAACATAACACGGCACATCGAAGCAATCTGGCAACAGGCCAAAAAGCTTAAAGTAATGGTATACAGTAATAATGTATAATAGCTAACAGTGAAAAAAATTTGTTAGCATGCTCTGCCAGTGATGTAGCTCTACACGTGCTAGCTACGATACATCTGCACACACGATACACCCGTTGCAAATGGCATGAAATTCTCTGCGATATACTAGGCAAATTGGAGAACCTGCAGTGTAAAAATCAGAGAGGTCTTTAATGAATATGAAATATGTTTAATAACCTGGCCAGAGGGGATGCTTCCTCCAAATGTGCTTATGTGCCAGTTGGCTGGCATCCTTTTGGTTGGTTATGTCCCTTCTTAGTGATACCCACCTCTAAGTTTGAATGTTATTGATAGTTATTTTTGAAAGTGGTCAAGCTCTTGAACTGAGTTTTTGTTGCACAGGTTAATTATAAAAATAAATATAAAAAAATTGTCACAAATTTGCTTCTATCAGTTCATCTTTTAGATGGTATCTAACCCCATCATGTGTGCTGTAGGAGCGGGGAAACAGCTTTTCAATTCATATATTTATGTTGCTTGTTTTCATGTTCCCCTCACCTAGAAAATTTCCTAGGCTCTGATTGAAAGATGGTGCCATTTTTTTCTGCATCCTTTCTATTTCCAATAAATTACTTCTGAAGGGGGTGACCACAATTGGTCACAATGTTCAGAGTGACTGCACACCATTGACTTAGGCCATGGCATTATGGTGCTTCCAGCCTTCAACCCTGACCCGCTCTTAATACATGACATTTTGTTTGCTTCTTGATCACTGCCGTGCACTGAGCAGATGTTTTCATGGAGTTGTCTACAGTGACAGCAAAATCTTTTTCCTGAGTGATTACAGTTAATTTATAACTCAGCTGTGCGTATGAGCAGCTGAATTGTCCTTTCCAGCGTGTATCACCTTGAATTTATCTGCAGTGAATTTCATCTGTCATGAATGTTGTGCAGACAGTTTAGTCTGGCCATCTAGAATTCTCTAAAGTCTTATTTAGTCTTGGCTGATCTAAATAATGTCACATAAAATACACTTTTCCTGGCAAAAAAACCTGTTTTGCTGCTAAAGGCCTTGTTCCAGATTATTAACAATATTTATTGCTGTTTGTCTCAGCTACCGCCTGGACTGTGCAAGATATTTTCCAAGTCAAAAAGAAAGCAAGAGCTATCCTCCAAGGACTTCAGCTATTAAACACTGTTTTGAGGCAAGGGATCCACAACATAACTGGAATATTCAGGATGATCATTGTCTACACCTTATTAAACAAAAAAACCTGTAAGTTTTAATAACTTTTGGGAAAAAACCCACAACTCTTCCCAAATACTTTTCAGACTACTGGGTGTACGTAGCTAGTATTACAGAGTGTAATTCCTGTTGTGGATTCCTGCGCCGATCATCCTTCTGTGATGAAATGTGACTATCAAGTCTGACTTTTTTTAATCTTTTTAACCAGTTTTTAACACTAGGCAGAACTTCACCCCATGATAGATTAGTTTCTTGAGCAGCTTTTTGTAAGGAAAGCTGTTAAAAGCTTTTTAATAAATAATGTTAACTGGGTCTCCTCTAACCACTATTTTAACAACATCCTCAGGCTCAAACTCAGCAGTCAATCCATATTTAGCAGAACACTTCATCACAAGCTAAAAACTAAACACATGCCACGGCGCTTTGCTGAGGAGAGTTGCACTTAAGCATGTTTTCAGCTTTCCTGAACAGGGGACGTACAGAGCGGATTAAGCAGAAGCTGAGCAGAGACATTCACGTTCAAAGTGCTCCTTATACTGTTATCTCAATCTCTCAGCCTTCATCTTTTTTTTTTTTTTCATCACAACCACCCCCTACGCCTGTAATACACTGTAATTCTCCCGGAACGTTGACTACTTTGCTTTGGTACCTGCCTGTATGACACCTAGTCCGAGAAAATACCCGTCCCCACTTGGGTTTTCTCGATGACATGTTGTAGAAATCTATGGTACTACTGCTAGTAGCCTAGTAGCTAGCAGCTTTTCCAGTAATTTGGGAAGGCACAGAACCCAGCTGGGTGCTTGATTATTATTGGTAACTGTAATATCTTCAGGGGATTGAGGTTGCCACGTTCCACTCTCGTATAGCCTGGGTGGAGCGGTGGCTGTCCGTTTTGCCTGAAAGCAAGATGAAAAGTGTTCATTCTTCCGTAGCTAATTCCCAGTGAGAGAAAGTTTCAATATGTCACTGGTGCCTGCAGAAGTCTGACATTCACAGTAGCCCACAGATCACCCAAACAGCTTTCAGCTGTAGTTCTGTTTCTTCCTTCTTTCCCCAATTTATGCCATACCAATATTCTGCAAATTATTTCAATGTCTGGCAACACAGAAGATTGATGTAAATCAGGGTTCTCAATTTCCCCCATCGCCAACTTGGCAACGACAGCCAAACAGAAGAGCCTTTTACAGCACTGAATGAAGAATAAATCTATAAAAATTTAATTAACCTCTGCAGAGCTTATTGAATCCTAATCGAGTTTAATCACAGTTTTTGTAAGTTAGGAAATGCTTGGCATATTTTTGACTCCTGTACAATGGTTTGAATTGGCTATGTATACAAACCAAATTTGTAAAATGAAATTAATAAATTCTGTTATTAGGATTTACTGGTGTAGGAATTGCCACCTACATGCACAAGCGAAAACCCATTTCTGCTGTAAATACAGCTTTTATTTATTTTCCTAAAATACAGATAACTAAAAAAGAAGAAAAACCAAATCAAAAAAGGCGACATGAATCAATGCATGGAAACAAAATAGCAACATACATTCTTTTCCACTGACTGGGCTTAACATGGCTTGTGCTCTTTTGGTCCCATAGATGTCGTTGTGAGTTATGTCAGTTCATGCTGAAAGAGTGGATTGAAAATGAGTTGGTCTGGATTGATCCATCCCCCTCCTCTATTTCAAGAGGATTAAGTTAAAAACTTTAACTCCAGAACTAGAGACATCTCAAAGCTACCGTTTTTATTTATATTTTTTTATGGCTGTCACGTCTCCATCTCAAGGTCATTGACCAAGACTCCATTGAGTAAAATGATGTGTACAAAGCGAGGCGGAGGAGAAAATACTTTGGCACTGAGAGATGAGCTCTGAGAATTGCAGGAGACAATTGAGTCAGAGGGAAACACGAGGAAGGAATGAAACGATGCTGGGCAGCCTGGCGGTGCGGGCAGCATGGCTCTACCGAGCCGCTGCAAAGGAGGCAGGAGGCAACTCCTTGCTGTGGGGACAGACACAGATAGGCACAGATAGGCAAAACCTTCTTTTCTACGGGCATTCTGTCCCCTTCACCCAAGCTATGAGTGAAATACAACTACTGCTGATGCATTGGTGCCTCTTTTTAACAAAGCGGAAAGAAGTTCTAGGACCTGCTTTTCTTCCTTTACAATTAAATCCTTGTCCAAGTGTTTTCCTCCGTTGCTAGAAGCCCACAGGAAGAAGCCCAGCCTGCCTCACACTGCTGGCAGAAGATCTTGAAGTCGGACAGCAAAGTCTCATGCTTTAAAGAAGTCTCATGAAGAAGCCACGTGTGACAATCAAAGAACTACAGGTTTAAAAGGGATCTCAGGTGAGTGCTTAGTCTGTTGTCCTCTCTTGGTACCAGCCAAAAGCCCGGCTTTCTGCAAGAAGAAGGATTTCCATGGAATGGCCATAGAATAGCAGTGCAAGAACCACAGGGGGAATCAGTCAGTCATTGTCCATTCAGTGTCATCATCCCAAGGGAAAAAGCAAGGCATTTTTCCATCAAATAATAGTGGACAACATAATTGTCCCTCCCCTCCTCAGGAGTTTGAGGGAGCAAAGTATTTGTACTTTGGAGGTCATCTGAGGGGACCAACCCCCGAATGAAAATCTGGCCGAGAGGCTCTCAGACACAGTTTCTGGATCTGCTACCCACCTTTCTCCTCTCTCTCTCTCCTCTCTCTTTCTGGCTTTCTCTCCTATGATGTATTTATCTCTTTATCATTTTGCTTTTCTGCAGACATTTCAGCTTCTCTTCCTGATTTCTTTGAGTAGGATTTTAAGAGTAAAATAAGGATATATGAAAGATGTCATTCCCTCCCCCCCCATTTTCACCATTAAAAAGACTATTGTCTTTTTAAATGAACTCTGCTTTTTGACTAAGATAGATTCATCATAAATTTTCTATTTGTTTAAAGAAAAAATAAGACATATTTGTTTTCTATTCATGAACTCACTTGTTATCTTCAAGACTTAGGATGTAGGCTCCGAATATCTAAAGGACTATGTAAATCTCCAGAGTAAATATCATGGCCAAAAAGTTCATTTCTTTGCCACACTATGACTTTCCTCAATATAATAAAAGGTCAGATGTGCAGTAAATTCACTGAGGCCAGGACACTGTCCTTATAAATTGTATCATCTTCATGTCAAAGTGCCAGATACTTGCTTTATTTTTTCCTATTTTTTTACTCCTCCATAAAAATATATCAATTTACTAAAAGACACCCAGCCGTCATGTACCCTAATTAATAACATTCTAAAAAATAAACCCCAAACCGACCCCACAACCCTTTGCTAGAGAGGCACGTCACTGGACATGCTTGTCTCGCTGCAGAGACAGCAGAAGAACAAATGTGACAAATGATATCACGTTGCTCAGTGTGGTATTGGAAAGTGTTCGGATGTTATGGAGGTGATCTCAGCCTCTATAGAAAAGACTCCAAAATGGAAGAAAAGTGATCTTGGACTAGTCTCGAAATGTCAAGTCTACTCGTGAAACACAGGTAACATTTTTTCCCCATTCTAACTTCAAAATACTTATTTCAAGAGCTGCTGTTCACCTCATGCAGTGTTTCTCTTCTTTGTCTAATCAGAAACGGAAGATTTTCGATGCTGAAAGATCGTATTTCTGATCATCAGCTGGCAAAAATGAGCCGGTCTCCATTACATACGTATTTGCACCAGCCGAGGTTCTGACCACACGTGTTTTCCCACCAGTGAGTAGGAAACGAGCATTCGTGTGAAGCAAAAAGGGTAACCCGAAAGCTTGAGAGCCCTTTATAAACTATTCATGGCCAGAACAAAAGAAATGCTGTATGCTCCTATTCACAGAAGCTCTGAACTTTTGGACAACTCTGTAACACGGGGAAGAGGGAAGCAGGACCGTCCGCACTCGCAGTACTGTGTTACTCGTGATGAGGGGAAACAGATTAAATATGGCTCAGAGCTCTTAGTGACTCATTTTTCATTCCATATGTGCAGTCATGTGCTTTAGTTACCGTTAGGCCAGCTAGAAAGGATGAAGAGACAGGAGAAATCCAAGCTAATGTTTGAAAACCCTTTAATGCACCATAAGCTAAAACAGTGTTTTCTGTAATTGGAGGACAACATAAATATGTATCATAGTTTGGGATCTAGGGGCAAATGCTGGACCTGTTACGGAGCTGGAGATCTTCATTTTGCAATGGCAAAATTCCTCTACTTGCTTATAGACTCTGTGTATTATAAGATACTTGATTCTCAACTTGCATAGAAACACTACTGTTCATTCTGCATCCAAGTGAAAGCTCCCTAATCTCAGGCAAGAAAAATTCCACGTTCAGGCAAAATGGAGAAAAAGCTGCAGAAGCTTTACATGATTACATTTAAAATAATATAGTGGCTGCTTGAAGCCATTCAGAGATTTTGAAAGTTGGAAGGAACTCAGGGAGAGAAACAGACCAAAGGGGCCAGTGCAGGTGAGGAAGGCATAAAAACGCAATTTATCACCTGCTTATGAAGTTTATTACATGACTATCAACACCAGGTGGGGTTTTAAATGAGACGTGCATATATTCCTCAGCCTTTCCAGCAAAACTTCGTCAGCCTTCACAGTAGTTTAGCGCTGGATGCAAGTGCATTAGAATACAGGATACCGGCACTTCTCAGTATATCAAATATATATACTCACATTTTACAGTAATGGTCATTACCATGGGCTATAGGACAAATAGGTTTCAATGAGTCTTTTAAAATTCCATTTTAAATGCTGCCAGGAAATGACGAATGCGCTATCTAGTTGCAGGGAGAGCTTGGGAAAGGAAAATGTATTATCCAAATGTGCATTTAGCTCAGAAAGGGCACTGAATACTCCTAACACTTGCGAGCAATACCATGCGATTAGCTTACTACAGGCTGTCAAGGACTCATCAATTTATAATGTTTAATTATATATATCTTATGTTATAATTACACCTCATTAGTAGCTTTGGTTGTTCTATTGTCAAGCTATTTTAATGATTCCCATTTCCAGATAAACCATAACCAAATAAAAATAACTTATTAAGATGATTATCTTTGCTAGTAGAAAACAATTTAGCCCGAATTATTTTTTTAAAGGCCCAATAATTATTTATTCTTTTCTGCTTACTTTAGCAGGGCTTTTTTTGTTGAGAGTAAGCATATTTTCTATCCTGGCTCTTAGGCGAAGACAGGAAAAAGCTGGAGGGTAAAAGGAGAGAGAACTTTGGTCAACGATCTGTAACCTTCATGAGCATACAGGCGTAATAGTTATGTGTCGCTTTGTTCTGCATTCCCCAGGTAGGAAAAATGGCCGTTACTAAGAACGAGGATTGCCATACCTGGTGATACATGTCAAGAATAACCATTGCTGCCGGTTGGCTCTCATCACTAAGAACGGCGTTCCTTTCCAAGCCAAATTTAATTTCATTTTCCATATGTTGGAACTTCTCCCAATTTCCTTTTGTTACTCAAAGCACCATATTTGGGGCTTCATAGGTTGCCTTCTATTGCTTCTTGGTCACTTTTTATGGAGAGAGGCACTTTTACTATTAGATGCTTTATTTAGGAATTAAGTGTTTAGTGTAAGTGCTGGAGAGAGGCAGATATAGATACTTAGCTTGGATGCTCTGCCCTTTGGAGCCCCCATGGGCCATAAACTGTGCATTAGTACATAACAGGAGTCAATCTCTCTTTTATAAGGACTTATCAAAAAGCCCCATTTAAGATCAGGGTATTGGTAAGCTAAAAGTGTGGTATAAACACACAGGAAGAGACGGGCCTTGCTTATCCAAAGAAGAAACCAAGGTACAGAAATCTGAAATGGCATTGCTAGTTTCTGACAAAACCTTTTGCTTGGGTCGTAAGACTGTCCTCCTTCTGCCCCCCTTGGCTTTTCTGTACAAGTCGTTGTAGGGAAAACAAGAGTAGAGTTGATTAGCACTGGCACCAAGAGGAGACTCCAAATCCTGCCCTGTGACCTCTAGAAACCCACTGTCTTAGCAGAAAAGTAAAATAAAATTTCCATTAAAAAAAAAGGGAATTATTAATCAGCACTCCTTGTTTATATTATGGTGGTCCTTTAGATGTATTAGGCCCTATGCAAATGCACAGAGACTCACATCAGGTCCTCAGATGATAGTGGAAGTTATTATCTCTTTCAATGTCTCTTGGGTTTTTGCTTCACAGGAATGACACTGGTTGACCCCAGGTGTAGGTGTGATCCTTTTCCTAGCTGGCATTCTCATCAGGAGGTATCTCATACCTGTTCAAATGGCACTGAGGGCCTAAAATAGATGCATCGAGGTCACATCTGTCCTGCACGCACAAAGGATGGAGCAGAAACTTCAAGGCAGTGTGAATGAAAGGGGATTTGTCTGTATTGTGGTGGCTATCAGTGGGAACTCTGCCTGTCAGCGTAGCATCCCAGTCAAAAAACTCCTCACTATGTAGAGATTGTCATGGGTTGAGCTAATCCAGGTTCTTACAGAAGACTTATGAGTGAAGAAGTGGAAATGAAGAATGGCAGTGTTTTGGCTGCATCATTTCAGTTTTTGGGAGGCTTTGCTGCATTATTTTTAAAGGTCGTAACGTGCAGCTCCTCTAGTTGACCGGAGATCTTCCACTGGTATGATGATGACTGGGAGCCAGAAGTTCAAGACTGTGATGAGGAGGAGGGAGAATTTAAAGTGAAGCCTCAGGTGGGGTTGTTGCATGGCTCTTGTGTGGGGTTTCAATATGTAAGGTATAATTGGGAACTAGGACATAGCAAGAGTAAGGTGGGACAGAGGAAGAAGGAATAGTGCTTGAGGTTTATTTCAGTTGTATCCTCCCTGCTTGCTTATGTAGCAGAATTTTGGACACGAAGAAATAAGCTCAGTCTCTGTAGAGGTGTTGGGAGACCCAGTTGAGTGGGACTAATAGAAGAGAGAGGGATCTCTGTCTCCGCACAAAGTGATCCCTATTGCACTACTCTCCTCCTTTGCACACTGTAAAAACACAGTGAGATCTGCCTCAGGATAAATTCCTTTAATTTAGGCCCCAAAGTCATAGAAATTAAGATGCAACTGTGATTTGGAGCCACACCGGGGCACGTGTATGTTCTTAGTTAAGTTAGGTCCCAGCCCATTCCCAAGGCCAGACGTTTTCAGGAGCAGGGATGTGGCACAGGCCATAATTTCTTTTGCGGAAGCCTGTACACGCTCGTGTGCATGCAGGCTCTCATCCGCGTGCTCTGGATGCTCTTCTGCTCACCAGCAACCAGTGAGTAACAGGGCGCTAGGCATAAGCTGTCTTTTCTGAACCCACGTCACGACAGGGTAGCTCTGAGGTCTCAGCGTGCCTCTGCTGTCCTCCCCTTAGCTCCTGTAACACCGGGGGCCAGAGCAAGAACCTCATTTACCAGGAGGCAAAATATCCTGGGGTGAGATAGAGCAGGACAAGCCCTCGGAAAGCTGGAGAGCAGCAGAGAACAGCAGGATAAAACTGGGGGCAGCATGGGCCTGCTTTGCCAACAGGCAGCCACTGCTTACGACGCAGTCTCCTATTAAATAATGATGACTCACTCTCCAGACAGTAATTTATTTATATGCCTTCTTTAATGTTTTGCAAATCACTGCTTTCAAAAATGCCCAGCTGGAAGACAGGAAGGCTTGGGAGACAGAGAATCAGCTTGATAGAGACTCAGATTAAATAAAAATGACATGGAATTTGACAGCGAGTGCACGTGGTTGGAAATAAAAAACATAACCATCCCCCAAGCAGAAATGCAGCCTCATTGCTGGGACTGGTTGCTGTAGCTTGAGCGACCAAGTTTTTACAGTATCTAGTGAAACAAAAAAATTGAAAAAGGTAGGAAGAGGAAAAGAGACATTGGTTTATATTTAGTGACAGCATTTCTTCCAGTCTGAAACACCGATGAGCTTACATTTTTTCAAGCCAGAAGGGACTAATTGAATATCAGAGTCTGAGTTTTGACAAAAATGGCTATGCCTTTTAAGGACAGACCAGTGGAACCAGTAAGAGACAGAAGATACTTTTAAAGTCTAATCAACGTCTCAGAAATGTGTGTAGCTCACGGATAGAAAATTAGCATATGGACCACAGGGGAGACTTCAGCGCGTGTTGTAGCAGGTGCGACAGTCTGGGTTTGGTATCTGGATTGGAAACACGGTAAGGACAAGTGGATGAGACAAGGCTAAAAGTCCTATTTGATTTCTAATTCTGCCACCGAGGATTTCCCGTGCCCGTGTGCCTTGATTCCCCTAAGAGTGTGCGGAGGGTAATGCCTTCCTTTGTAAAGTGCATTCAGCTTCATGGGTATAAACTGCTTTATAAGGGGCCAAAGTGGGGATTTCCAAGGGACTGACTCTGTTTCAAAGGCAATGGGCTGAGCATCAAACGTACTGTCATGCTTTTGAAAATCTCCCCTAACCGCAATTAATATTAAAGCACTTCAGGCGATGCCCTCGGTCACTGCCCCAGGCAGTTCCTCCGTTCCCGTCGTGCCCATGACTTGCTGGAAGTTACTCCGGTAGCTGTGCAGCCTGGAACAGCTCGGCTCCTCTTGGCATTTGGCTTTGTGATGATTATTAACTTTAATATATCCTGCTTTTACCGACACTGCTTCCATATCTATCCACCTGCCTTTCCCCGTGCCCGGATGCACAAATCGCAGTCTGAGCTACTCTCGCTGTTCAGAGCTGGTGCTTAAAACCCAGACAGGGATTTTATGTGTTGGACAGCAAGAACTTGGCCAACTGCATTCACTGTCTTTATAAGCTAAATTACGGTTGCTCCGACAACGTGGCCAAACAACAGGACTGTCTATTGTCCCTCTTTAAAAGGGGTCAGATGCTTCGTTGCAGATTTAAATGTAGCCAAGGTCATGCCTGCATGGGTGGTGCAGACAGTCCCAGCCTCCCCTGCCCAGGCTCTTAGCTGGCTGGATGTGAGCCAGCTCCTGTCAGGAAACCATAAAGCTCATAAGTCTTGCATGGTTCGTCTTCTCCAGCATGTGCTAATGTGGTTACGCAACTTCTGGATGGGAGCGCAATGAGAGAAACTCAGGTCTTGGTGCATGTTGATATAGTAATGCTTTCTCCTCAGATGGTCACGTACTGATGCTTCGCTTAGGTTTTGCTTTCCAGAAAGCTACTGAGAAAGTCTGAACCCCTGTATTTCAGCCCCCTCCCAGCCACTGACATTGAGATCCCCATTGCCTTGGTTCACATTTCCTGCACATACTTCTTTTAGGGGTGTCCTGAGCTCATCTGAAAATTCAGAGGTCCTTTGGTTGGAGGCCAAATGCAAGTGGAAAGAATGACTCACTGTCATCATCAGAATTCTCTTAATTCCAGGATAATAAAGGAGCATGGAATGGTGTATTTTCATGTTAAATTAATATTTTCCATTTTGTTTTCGTTATCAGGAGGTCATAGTAACAAATCAGTTAAAAAACTTCTTTGGATAAATCCAGAGGTGCAAAATCAAATGACACAGGCATTGACATTGGTAACATTAGCTACTGGACAGACATGATGACATGGGGCTCTGATGTGCCACTTGAATTCAGACTTTTTTTACCATTAACATTTATTTAAACGCTGTTGTTTGAAAAGATAATTAACCACAAAATTAGGAGGAAAACACACAGTAGCCAATAATCCTCTCATATCAGTTCTTTGCTCCTGTGACTCTAAGCTTGTTGTTATTTGTGCTGAGCTTTTGCTGTGAGCTTCAGTGATGGAGAAGCGTTCGCTGTGGTAACTGCTGTGCAAAACCTGCAGCTCCTTTTCCACATCGGGATAAGTCAGACCTCCACCAGGCCTGTGCGTTTTGTACGCAGTGATACATCCCAGACCACAGCATAATTCCATTAATGCTACGTTTCTGTTTAATGCGTCCACCAGCAATTCACATCGAACCCGTTCCATCGGTTGGCTGCAAAGTGCTCATCAATAAATCCTAGCCTAGTAGCTGCTTTAAAAAGCAGAAAAACATCTGGGTATGGGGCTGGGCTGTATGTTCAAGCCACCGCCTATGGAAAGCAGGGCAGTATGTGGAGGCACAGCACCATAAGGGAGGGCTGTGTGCGCCGTAGCTGATAGATTGCCCCAGGAGGTCTGGGATAACGTAGGTGGCAGCACCCTTGGGAACTGCAAGCATGGAGAGGGACGGGGGGTGCGTATGGACGGGGCGCGTCCTGCCGTCTGGCTTCTTCTACAAACAGACATAGCCAGGACCTGCATGGGATCCAAGTAAATGTGACCTTTCAAGGTGCAACTCAATCGCTCTCGTTATGATTATTGCATCGGGTGCTGTTATCCTCAATTTGTCTGCTTTTCTGCTTGTTACTATCTTTTTATTTTTCCCCCGCTGTTCTTCTCTTTGGCTAGATGGCTGTTGGGAGCATTCAGCTCCACTTAGTTTTGATTTCAGTCAAATACTTTTTGACATACAGAAAAAGCTAGGTTGGGGATTTTGTTCTCCGTCCTTTTTCTCAGCTATGTGCATTTGCTCGTATACTACTGCGTGGAATATGTACAGGCTTTGCTCCCTCAAGAGAGAGGGAGGAATATTGTTTTGATCTCCAGACACTTTGTAATGTCATAATCTCTTTGTGCAACACATTCAAAATTTAACAGTAAGAAAAATCAGGATATGTATAGGATGGACTATACACCACAGCAGCGAGTCTGTAATTTTCCATCTTAAATGTGACCTTCAATACGACTTACTTAATTTTTATTTTTCTTTTCCCTTCCCTTTGCTCCAGAATTCATAGGAGCATTACAGCACTGTTCAATTCCTGCTTGCCGAGCCTGCTTTCATTTGGGTCTGGAGTCAGGATCCTGAATTTAGTGGAATTACCCCTGTGTAAGACCACAGTGAAGAGGGAATTGCAGCTTTTCAGCCTTGGCTCTTCTTCCTAGGCTCCTTTCTGGATGTTTTCTCAAGAAACATACACTTGAGGACTCTTTGGTGGATATCTGCTAATATGCTCATGGTATATGTCTTAAAATTTTGCACAAAATATGATGTAGATTAAAAAAAAAGTCTTTTTGATAAATTAGCCAGCCTATGGTGTCCTACCATTGGAATGAGCTGGTTTTAAAAAGGCAAAAATTAGAATGTGGAACCTGTTGCATTGGAAAATGGTCAAGCAAAGACCCGAGTTATAAAAAGCACAGCATATCAGCACAGACTGCTCCTGTTGGGAAGGTGTTCTTGACCTGATATCTAGAATTACTGCAACAATCAGTAGAAACTTACCTTCCTGCATCTGCCTCCAAGCAAATTTAAACTATTATTTCTAGCCACACCTATGCCTTATTTAAATGCAACCTAATAAAACCCAGAATGGTCAGGTAGATTCTTCTTTAATTTATCAAAACCCCATCTGGCAGGCTTTAGGTCTGGTCACTTATTTGCTTTCAGTCCTTGCTTTAATCTCCAGCTTCCTCATTATCTACCTGGAACCTTCCGTGTGCATAACTTGATTTCAAAAATATGCAATTCCAGCCACAAGGATTATGCCACTTTTATCACCTGTTCTACCAGTCCAACCCTCATCTTGAGCACCGTGACACCATCAGCAACTTAGAACAGGTCTTTTTCCTGCTCTTTTTGTATTCTCAGTTATCATTTACGCAGAAAGGACAGAAAACACTATGGGAAAACAGAAAAGAAATGTGTTTCCAAGATTTCACAGACCATCTCGTCTTGTTTGGAAAAAAGTATAACTTGGGTTAACTCTCTCTTAACATCGGATGAACTTAAAGAAAAAAAACATTTTATTCTGAGAAAACAAAGTTTTGTTTTTCCATTGGAAAGTTGGTTGCGTACATAACATTCATAACAATGTTAAAGAAGGGAGCACAAATGAAGTGCAAATTTAGATCGTGCTTTCTTAGCTGCTCTAATACATCAGAAATTTAAGTCTGTCTGTCTGCTTCCCCCTAGTCCCAATCTTCTTTAGCCTCATACTATAGCATGAATCCAAGTGGAAGCTCTCTTTCTCTCTTGCAACTCATTTGAATTTTCTTCTTCTACCAAACAATGTCATATTAAACGTTTAATATCTTTATTGATCAGGAGTGGCCAGAACTGTATGCACAGCTCCAGATGACAAAAGACTGTGGCTTTGGAAAGCGCAATTAATGCTTCCTTGTATCTATTTGAAGTATTCAACCTGATACCCCTTAGACTCACATTTGTCTTTTCCATGGCCACACCACATTGGTGGCTCACGGCCGTACTCTGATTGACTAATATACCACGTTATATTTTCCTATCAGCTGTTTGCACTGTAAAGCTTGAAGCTTTACTAGATAAATTGCTGCTAGTCTCCAAGTGTGTGACCTTATAACTTCAAAGTATTATATCTCATCCCGGTCCTGTTGTTTTGGTTCCTGTTCAATTATTCCAGTAGATTACAGTCCTCTGTGTCAGTGATGTCTCCCAGTTTTTGTCATCGGTTTAATTAGCGTACTCCTAATTTTGCCAAGTTTATTAGTGAAAGCATTAAAGAAGATCATTGCCACTGCCCAATTCTTGAAAGTCTCTTCAGAAAAACCTCTTTCCTTCTCCTTCAGCCCAGTCCACTGACATCCTCTAATTGCCTCTCATCCTCTTACTTACCTTGCAGCTACTCTTCTTCCCTTGCTCTTCACTGAACTAAACACTTTGGAACATCTTATTAAAAATTTCACTTATATTTAAACGAGCTAATCTGACATCTAAATCAGCAGTTTCCAGAGGATGAATGTGTGTGACAACAAAGAACTCCTTTCCATATCAGTGACAAAGGAGCAAATGCTTTTCACTTTATGATATCAAGTTTCATAGCTAATGACATATGCCATGAAGTCCTCTATCCCCTTGGAAAGACGACATATGCTTTGAGTACGAGGTTGGACTACATAAATCCCTGAGGTCCCCTTCAAAAGGAACTGTTTCCACAGTAAAAAGTCAGACTTGAGAGACAAGGAAAGGAGGAGAGCTGTACTGCTTGGCCATGAGAACAGGCTTCCCAGATGGGCTGCACAGTCTCCAGTCTCTCTCTAGGGTGGGCAAAGCCCTGTGTAACTTGGTCTGAGCTCAGAGCTGATCCTGCTTGGAGCAGAGACTCACGATGGTCCTTCTGACCTGGATTTTCCTATAACTCTATGATCCCACATCTTACTTTATTTCATCTATCCACAAATGATATACCTACGCTCCAGGTTACCCACATCGTCCACAGAGAAAGACATTTCTCCAGAGGCAAAGCTTGCTATATGTACATTCTCAGTTGGAACGCATTGTCTGTCACTCTTCACTAACTCCATAGAGCCCAGCTTAGATTAGCTGTGACTTTAGATGGCTAAGGTTGGTCAAATGAATCCTGCCTCAATGTAGTCCACTGTACCATATATTTCACGAGTCGCTAAGTTAAGCACGATGCAGTAGACTGAATTCAGTTTACAATTACATCCACGTAAACCTTCACTAGGGTGCCTCGACTGACTTTTTTTTTCGATGGATATGGTTTTTTACTTCCAGAACTGAGAATGTGAAAAAAGGGAAAGGTCTCTGAAGATCTTCTATTGTTTTCTGCGGACATTTGCTTGTTTTTCTTTTTTTCTTTTTTTCCCAATATCATTTGACAGGAGAAACTCCTCTTTCACCACTCTGTCTAGAATTGTTATGAAAAAGCTTTTTGCATGTACGTATTCAGAGAACATGTAATAAAGCTGCCTGAATTGTAAGGAACAAGCCTCAAGTTTCTCACATATACACAAAACAAACCACCACATGCATATAACATATCACACTGTCTGCATTCTCGCTCAGCCTATAAATAGTGACCGTGGAGGGAAAACGTGGTAAAATATCGCCTAGGGATAGAGGGTTACTGAGACTATGATGCAATGCCTGGAGCTAAAGGCTGAAATTTCTTCATGTAACACTGAGGTAGCTTTTTTCTGCCCTGAGGGCAATATTTCACTCTACAGTTCCTCAAAACAAAAGGCCAAAGAAATATTACAAAGATTCCTCTCCTGATTTTTTCCACGCAAACCTGTATAGCCCACATGGTTTTATTCCATTTCCTTTTAAACACCAGCTATTAATGAATAAGATGCAGGTTGAATGTGTTTCATATATGTAATAGAAAATAACGAGAAGAAAAAATGCTTAGGCTGTAAAGTCAAGTAAGTAAAACTCGGGAAATGCCACAGTTACGGCTGTTCATGCAACTTGACCTTGACTCTCTTGCGGCTCTGCCCTAGGTTGCGGTCATTGCATGTTATTTTCCAAAGGCACATGCTGCAATTATGCTATTTCAATCTGCTTCTTTGTGCCCCCGCTAACAAGGATCACATTTCCTAAAAGCTCCTACTCCACAGCCTGCTTAATTTCACTTGGAGTCTTCGAGCCTTCTGTCCCTCTTGTCTTCCACTTCTGTCCTGCCTGAAAAAGAATATAAAACCAAATAAATGAATAAACCAACCAACGAAATAGGGCTAAAGTATGCCTTGCAAATTTTTTTACCGTGACATTAGGAGAGCCAGGGGTATTGCTTACTTTAGCATTATTTTGGCCCTTGGGTGAGAAAGCCGTGTTTAAAATCAAGTGGAAGGTGGCAGTAGAAATCTTTACATCCTTCCACAGGTCCCCTTGAAAAGCGCAGAGTTTTCCGTCGGGTTACGGGGGGCTGGCCCTGCTTTGAGGTACTCAGAGCTCGGGTAATGAGTGCTCTTTCTATAGTCTACAGAAAAGGAACTCCCAAGGCTACAAAAGGTGTTCGCCGTTGTAGAGATAGGAAAGGAACAAGGCATCGAATCGCAGCTCAGCACCTTCATTGCGGGGCCATTCTGCCAATTTTCCCATACTCTCTTCCTTCTTAATTCCTACCTCAAACACTAGGATTACCTTAGGGATGAGCCTGGTACAAATGCCCTGACAAAACATCTTACACCGCTCGTAAGATGGTTTATGAATCTCTCGTGAAACTACCTCTCATAGATTTTTGAAAACTACATTTCTCTCTCTGTTACTTTTCTTTCTTAGCCTTGTAAACACATATGGAGTGAATTAATTTTACACCGTTATTGTCTGTCAGTTATTACTTTATGTGTCATGAGGTTTATTTGGAAAAGAAAATTAGGGTGCTGCTCCTTCAAGCATTAAGCAGATGTTCGATGCTAGCAGTGCAAGCAGCCCCCCTGAAATCAATTAAATTATTTGTACGTGCGAGGCTAAACAAACCTGCCTGCACTTGCAGGAACGGGGACCTCTTAGTTAAAAATAATGCATGTGTTGGGTAAATGCCCAAGATTTCCAGTTAAGACAACTGGTCCAGAACTAGTCATAGAGCTACTGCTTGTTCTGTTTGGGTTTTTTTTTTCCCCCATTGGCCTCCTTATTAAATATATACTGGAAAAAGGGCAGCAGATAGACCCAGAAACAGAAATAGCAATGTTTTATTGTATTTGTCTGTGTATTTTCAGATATCACTAGCATATGGTGGCTCCCCCTCCACAGCCAACCTTCTCCTCCCCCAATCTAATTAAAATTGACTGAGAAGGGAGCTATGAATCTTTCTTCTTTTTTTGGCATCACATATTAAAAGGTGACAGCTCTGTCATATCATAGCACCAAACCTTTGCCCGATGCCTGCCTACATTTCTCCAGGCAGAGAGACCTGTTATTATTCTTACACTTTCAAATCCATGTGTCCACATTGTATAGCACATATTGTTGCTTTAATAAGTTCAGGAATTTGTGCTGCCTGTACTTTGTTTATGTAATTTTAGAGCTATTTCCGTGTTGATTTCCTTAGAATGGACTGTAGACCCATTTCAACTGTTCATATTAATGCCAACTGGTATACCTAAAACAGATAAATATTTGCTTTTTTAAATTAATTCTTTAAATAACCAAAGAAAATTTATGCTTTTTTAAAATATCACATTGGGTTCTCCATTCTTTTAAATAACAGTTAATATAGCCTTTATTTTCTTTCTGTTAGGAAATAGGGGTGGAAATGGAGCAGACTCCAAATTTTGTCTCATGACGAGAATCGGACCATGTCACTGAAGTGCTTTGTGCCTCAGTTTCCTCGTTTGCAAAGTAGAAGTACTAATGCTATTGGTTTGGAGACATGGCCCATATTAAAGTGGTGCCCAAATTTCTATTAATAGAGGAGAGGAGACTGGCTTAACCCCAACTCTGACCAAATATCCGCAGGGGAGCGGTGAGGAGAGCCCGTAGCCTTCCCTCCCCAGCTTAGGAAGGGCACGGCACACTGAACAACGCGCGCTCCTGCGCTACCAGTTTTGCGCTTGATTTTACCCAGAGCTTTTCTAATTTCCTTGATCAGTGCAGGCGAAGTCCATCTGGGAACCCCTTCTCCTCCCCTCGTGCCATAACATGCCTGACGTCTCTGTCGGTAGGGTTTTTTCTAGCCTAATAGTCCTCATTGAAATCAGTCCTTGGCTTAGTGACGCGAGCTTCGCAAATCCCCTGCCTTTGCACCAGGGAGCCAGCCAGCACACGCTTCCTTAAACCTTTGTGTTTATAATGAGGACAGAAAAAGCTGTGGGCACACACCCACGCAAATCACAGAACCTGAGAACTTCACCTCTCTCTACAAACTTCAGCTCCTTTGACAACATGCCTCACATTCTAATTTTTCATGAACAGCAAGTTTCTGGCCCTGAATTGCAATTGCAGATGTAGAGACGATGGCAACAACAACAACAACAAAAACCCCAAAACAAAATAAAACCAAAAAAACCGCCCAAAAAATCAAAGGAATAAAAGACCGTTGTCTTTTTCATGCAGGCTTATCGTACTCTATCCAAGCTAAAAAATTACAGTATGAGTGAGTCGTCTTAAATCCAGCACATTTTTCCTCGGGTATTCATTTGCATGAGACTCCAGTAAGAAACTCATAGTGTAACTTGACTATTTAGGTTAAATTTTGTTTAATGCTTTTAAAATGGAGGTAAGGAAAGAAGGATGTTGGAAGGGAAGGGGCGAGAAACCATAGAAAAGACTGATTAATATTGTCATGAATAAATAGCTCCCTTCAGGGGACAACAAACTGGGTTGATGTACTGTGCATACCAGAAGCTGAAAAGATTTTCAGAGCTTGGGAATTCATTTGCTGCTTTTTCAAGAGTAATTTTTATTTCCTTCCTCTCCCCCACCCCTAGTCAGGAAAACGAGCTAGTCCAGGGGTTTGGAAACCGAGATGCTACCTGCTGAAGTAATTTGTGCAGTAATATCTGTTACATTTTTGATGTGAAGAAAAAAACCTTGCCTTAAATGCCAAGCACACCTCTGCATATTTACATTTATCTTAATCTGTTTCTTCACAGTTAGTCTACCAAAAAATCAGCGGTACGATTCTGTACAACATACAAAACAAGAAAATAATGTACACTTATGGAAAGCATTGCAGATTAGCTGGCAAGGACTAAGCATGAGGCTCAGTCTGTAGGTGGATCCCATCTGGAGACATCTGAAGTCCTTCATCAGAGGTCTCAGTGTAGAAGCTTGTACAGAATCAGGCCCAGAGAGCTGAATCGCAGTGTTAAGAAGAGGAGAGCACCTTTAGTTTCTTTGGCTTCTTGGACTTGTTGTCTCGTTTCTTCCTTGACATATTGTCGTTGGCTTTTATTGAGGGGTTCAGGCAATATCAGGCCAGGCTTCTTCCTTTCCTGCAATCACGAAACTCATAGCAGTGAAAAATGAAATATTTTCCTGCTTACACTTTATTTTTCGAAGTGATGAAGAGGGAAGCTTTGAAACGAAACAAACTTCCTCCAAGCCAGGACGCTGCAGAAACTGATACACATCCTTAAGCAGATTAATGAACCACTAGGTCAAATTTTAAGCCTCCCCTGCAAGATGGTGACCTTTCCAGGGCCTCCACCTTGCAGTCTCATCCCAGCCATGCCTTCTGCAACCACCTTGTCCTCCTTGTACCTAAAGATTTTTATTCAAGCCATTACCCATTAAAGAGAAAAATGAAAAGGGAAAATCAAAGCGAAATGGAAATGCAAGATTTGTTCTTGTGAAGTGGCTAATATGATTAGCTTTATTGTAACGAGGAGCTGGTGAAGCTGCCGTTTTGATCTCTCTCTAGCTTGGGACCTGCAGCCGTGTTGTACAGCATGCTTTAAGATCTCAGTGCTCTGGGCAAGGGGACCTGCCCTTTGAAGTGGTTTTTATTCCCCTCTCCCTCTCTCTCCTTTTTTTTCTTGGGTGGACAGGAAAACTAGAGAATGTATTTAAACAGCCTAGATTTTTTCACAGTCTATAACTGATCTCTGGGTAGGGATAGTCCTCACAGTTTGTGTTGTGACCACCAGCATCAGGAGCGATTGTTCTGAGCTGCTGGCGTTGCCCTGAATATAGTGATAATAGTCCCTTAAGTCCCGAAGTGCTTTACAGAGGTAAAAGGACGAGCTCCATTTCACAAATGGGATATTTGAGGTACAGGGAGGTTCAGAGACCTCTTCATTTACTGCAGCAAGTCAGGAATGGAGCTAGGAATATTCACCACGTTTCCAGGCTCCCATCCACTTATTTTGGAAATGAAGTACAAAAGTAGAAAATACACAAAGAAAACAATAGAATCATAAAATAACCCTTCACCGCCACCACCTCCATCACCAATATGTTAAGCAAAGTACAAGTTTTCTTCAGGAGCTGGAGCAACTTCCACTGCTCCTACTCTGTGCAGAATAAAAACATTTTTTCGGATTGTTCCCTGGGGTGCTGTTCGTCATCAGCGTTGCTGAACTTTTCCCTCTGTTTTGCTCCGTGTAATCACAATGGTTGTTGCTTTAAACTGGATTTAAAGGGCTAGAATCTGTGCTTTGCCAGGAGGTTTGCACATACGGCATTTGCTTGAAGTCAGTGAAATTCTTACAAAGAAAGTTGATAAATGCAGCTTGTTATTAACTAATTAGTCAAGACAAGTTATTAGTACAAGAAATCTGCCTTCTTCAAGGGCAGTGCAGGACAGAGTCATACCGTCATGTCTTTCTGCTCATGTACTGTGTGTGGGGAAAGCAAATGAAGGACAGAGACAGCTCATCTGACTTGAGGCATTTACAAAGCAGATAGTTCACCTCCGAGGCAGCTATTGAGCATCCCTTTACAGTCAACGGAGAGAAAGAAATGCTCCTACAGCACGATTTATCCCACCACAAGTAGATACCTAAAATATGTACTGTGATGGGCTGTACTGTGAACTCCTGTGAGAGCCGTTTAAATGACCAACGGAGATGTGGACACCAACACTACCTAAAGTCAAAATTTAGAAGGAAAGTGAATCCCAACCAAAATTCCGTTATCTACACAACTTTTTTTCCTAACTTTATGTCTTGGCTTGTCATAAATATTTTCTTTTGCCTGAGTTTATGTGAATTCTATAGATGTCTATAGGTTTGGATGGAGAAATAATTACAAGAGACAAAGGCTGAGGTGAGGAAACGTATGTGCTGAGAAGGTAGTGGATGAAATTTCCCAAGGAATGATAAGCTCTGGAGACTAACAGGATCTGCAAGAGCTGATAAATTCAGGAACCAAGAGGACTATGGTAAAACTGGAGACTTACTTAGATGAGAAAATAAGCACGTGCAGGTCAGTAGCTCATAGGAGACCACACCACCAAGGGGACATGAAGGTGCCGGGATAGCTGGTGGGGAATGGTGCAGAATAGTGAAGAGATCAGATGGGTAATCCATGGGTGGTGTGATATGATGTACCTGTGCCCTTGGTCTACGCAAGGCAGAATGCCAGAGGCTATGAGGCAATGGATCTTACCTTTAGCTCAAATTACATTTTGGCACAAAAGGTCCCAAGAGTATGAGCTGTTGACAAGGAAATCAATAAAGCATCATTCCGCAGTAGACCTGATGATTGCTAACTCTCAAGGAAAAAATGACTGATGCAACTTAGTAATTACTAATTATTTGCATGACGGTTATGTCCTAGAGATCCGACACAGTGTTCACAGGGGCAGGCCCTGTCCATATGGGCAGTAAGAAAGTCTGTGCCTTGAAGACCTTATTCAGCCTTATACTAGAATGAGAAGTGGGTGCAGAAATCACCGGTCCAACAGAAGATTAGAAGCTGTCCTTCCACACAAGGAGTTTCATGGCCTGTTTCCTATTTATTACTGTAAATGAGGTCCCTCTGTTGAAGAGAAGAACTTGGTGGTACATGCTTCCTTCTGTATGTTTTATTTTACTAACGTGGTTTTCTCCTTGAGTCTAACAAAGTGCAAAATATCGAAGTCATAGTTTTATAAGGACAAAGTTTCATGCAGAGTTTCAACACTGGAATACGAGGTAAATACACCTTACAAAGCCTCTCTGCAGATTAAAAGTCAAAAATAAGGCTGTGACAGTATATCCTATTGGTGTCCGCAGCTCGCTGTTTCCACCATCAACCTCCCTGTTTTATAGGATTTATAAATCAGCTTTGAAAATTTTCTCCAGGCTAAATTTTGGCATAGAAGGTCACAGCCAAGACTTGGTTTCACTAAAACTCATTAAAAATGGTTTGATGTTTTAAATTACACTGAAGCAAGAGAGGAAAAATTCTATTTCTGTGGCTTTCAGCATTTCCTCCCCCGCAGTCCCATCCAATTTGAATTAAAATGCATCTGAATAACTGTGTTGTGGTACCACTTTCTTTTTTTGTGGTGTTGCCATCCAGTCTTTCTGTGGGCAAGACAGCCCCGTTCTAATCTCCAGAATGTGCAGCTCAGCTGCTGAACATGGTTGGAAAACATTTTTATTTCAGAAGTGGTTTTCTGCTTTGAAAATGTTGTAAAATCTATGGCAACCGAATACCATCTGGGTCCAGCTGAAAACCCATCTAACTCTCCCTGCTGACCTCAGTGGACACTGGAAGAAGCAGCGTAAGAACCGAATGTCAGTTCTTTAGGTAATTTTTTATTTCGATTATGATATGGGTGGCTGGAAGAGTGAATGGCAGATGAAATTAAGCATTGCTAAACATGAAGTGACCCAAGTGGAAAGAAATAACTGTAAATATCCATTCTCAGTAAAAGACTCTACATAAATTTTTGCTACTCGGAGCAGGGATCTCGGAGACACTGCAGAGCGGTGCAGCACTTAGAAGGTGTTTAGAGGCAGAAGGGATCTTAGGGATAATTAGGATGGGAATGGAGATCCAAACCACCACCACAACTGTGTGTAAATCCACATGTCTAGTATCTCCTGAGAATTACATTGTCTCAGAATGGATAATTCCTCTCAGAAGGAGAGGGAAAAAACCACACAAATATGGCAAAGATGGCCAAAGGTGTGCAATAAGGAAGAACCCTATAAAACAGTCTCTTTAGCTTGGCAACGACTGGGATGGACACGATCAGAGACTCAGAAAACAATGAATGACATTGAAAAAGTGAGCAGGAAATCATTATTCTTCCTTTCTTAAAATACACAGAATAGGGGACACACAATTCAATTATCAGGCAACCGGTTCAAAACAAATAAAGTGAACTACTTTTTCATACGGAACGTAATTAAATTGGCTCAGAAAGATGTGGAAATATGAATGAATGGGCTCAAAAACCAACTAGACTTTTTCAGTGAGAATATATCATTTAGGAGCTATTAACTGCAGAGGCAAGTCCTTGTACCACTGACTGCCTGAAAGATTTGCCAGAGGAAAGATTTCACCATAAATGTCTCCTTAGTTATACACTTTCCCTAAGGATCTGCCACTGGCCAGTATCAGAGGTAAGGAATTAGCCTAGATGAGTTTTGTATCTGGCCCTATACAGCTGTTTTTAAGTTCTTTTCTTATTTTATTTTTGGGTTTATAAATTCCAGCACTGGAAAAATATGTTTGATTAATTAAGGTTTATAGCCTGTGGGAAGGGAAGTCTGTTCCGAAAAGCTTCAAAACACACATAAATCTACCAAGGAATGTTCAGCTTGGAGACACTATAGAGATGGGAGGGTCAATTTTGAGCAACATTTGTAATTGGATGCATCCAGTTATTCCTCCACTTAGCCCTCATCCTGCATCTTCGCAGGCAGCTTCTACATCCACGCTGAAATCTGCAACCGTCCTTGCCGTTGGATGGTCGGGATAATGAATGTGAACAGCTGGTGTATTCCCGTTACAAAGTACAGCAATATATACGTTTATGTTGACTTTGAAGCAGGTTGGGACCCAGGGTCACACATTTCGTAACCGATTATTGCTCCTGAAAAACATAACCAGTTTATTTATCAGGTATGACAAGGTACTAAATTGGTTTTACCAGCTCTTGAGATCATAGAATCATAGAATCATAGAATCGTTTTGGTTGGAAGAGACCTCCAAGATCATTGAGTCCAACCGTTAACCCAGCACCGCCAAGGCCACCACTAAACCATGTCCCCAAGCGCCACATCTAAACGTCTTTTGAATCCCTCCAGGGATGGGGACTCCACCACCTCCCTGGGCAGCCTGTTCCAGGGCCTGACAACCCTTTCGGTGAAGAAATTTTTATGAATATCCAATCTGAACCTCCCCTGGCGCAACTCGAGGCCATTTCCTCTTGTCCTGAAATTCTTAATGCCACATCTCCAAAAGTTGTGTAATTATGGGGGAATCTCAGTTTGCACTTAAGAACAAGAAATGTAAGGATGAGATTCATCCTGCCTATTGCGCAACAGCTAGAAATAGGGTACTCGGTCTCAGTTTCCTCAATAGTCAATGAAATCATGAAGTCAGTCACCTTGTGAGGCTGTTGGAGGTGTTTTCTTTCTATGCAGAGTGACTAAACTAGATTTCAGCTAGACCCTAACTTTAAGAAAGTTGGAGAGAGCAGAGATAAAGCCCACCTTAAACTCTAGCTGGTTTCAAAAAAATGCTGCTGAAAGTTAGCCAGAAAGGGCAAAAATACACTTGAAATCACGAGGTAAAATAGCAAGACACACAACTCACCATAAGTCATTTTTTTAAAGGGTTGGAGCTGTTTAGCTTTGTCAAACGTACGTGGCGAGCTTTGGGAAGGCACAGCAGGAAAAAGAAAGTCCCTGCAAAAGGAGAAGCTCAGAAGCGCTGCCAGTGCTGTAAGCACGATAGCTGTGGCTACGCAGCTTATTACCGCTCCTTGATGTACACATTAACTTCAGACAACCTGAGGCTGAAAAGATGACGGGGACAGAGAATTAATTGTTTGCGGCACTTTGCCTGGTTTTCACAATGTGTTAACAAGAGATTCTTGTCCCATAGCACAGGTTCGTCACGAGTTTCTTTATTGAAGCAAAAGCCTTACTGAGACCAGGTTATGAGTTATTTCTTGCGTTCCATCACCTGACTTACGACATCGGGTTATTGTTTTTTCTTAGAGCATCAAAGTGTGGAATGTAATGAAGTGTTTGAAAAATCTCTGCTTTTGCCTAGAAAGGAACTGCTGTTCTCATAGTAACTGAAGAAAAGCCTGAAGAGACGACCTTGCAATAACATGAATGCTCAGAAAATAAATAAAAAGAAGACCGAACTTATCTCTTCTAGAAACTTCATGCAGTAGGGGAGAAGCTTTGGGTTTGTAATACCTTTAGAAAGCATTTATCTTTCTAAACATGCCTCATTTATTCTTTTAAAATCTTTTTTAATAGTTATGAAGTATAACAACAATTTCTGAAGATTTGGATTAAGTGTGGAGTCTAATAAGGGAACATCAAAATCCCCGCTGTGATTCAGGAGGTCTGGCTTTGTTAAAACGCCCTTCTACAATCTATCATGCTTGAGAGGACCGAAGTAGATGTGCTATATCAATATAGTACTTTATCTGTGAAGAATTATCGTCTGCTTAACTTAATGCACTAAGAGTAGCCAGGTTCATGAATTTAATCTTCAGAGAGAGTGAATTTTCATTTTGAAGATGTTGCTTTTTCTTAAAATGAAGAATTGTCTTCAAGAATATCAATTTCCTGTTAAGGATTGAAGGTTGGGGTTTTTTAAAATTTTATTTCCCTTTGAGGAGAAATAGCCACCAAACCTCCTTTAAGATCCCCACTGAAAATGTATCATATTTTGAAACTGGTCACCGTGATTGAAGTCAGTTGAATACAATATTAAAACTAAAAAGGAGGTGTTTAACCCACCTGAAAGGCTTTATTCTTCTCAGAAATTGTATTTTACTTCAGAGGCTTCTTTTTTTCTGATAAATATCCAGAGAGTATATATAAAACTCAAGAAACGTATTTTTCATCAGAAATTGTCATTAGTTGAAAATTGGTTTAGACCGGTTCTGTGAAACGTATTCTGAAAGATGAACACTTGTACAAGCTTGTTGCCATGGACTTGGTTTCTTATTTAAGAGCACAAACTCATGTTAGTTTTTACAAAAAAAGAGCCCTTCAACACGTCAGCATTTCTAAACCTCTCTGTGAGAGTTGTAGGTAGACATTGTCAGGTATCGTGCTGCATTTAGTCAGAGCATAGTGAAGAGGTTTTGCATGGTGGTGACACCACCGGTTCGAGTCTCTTTGCTTTTGTTCTAAATACTACCGGGCTTTTTTCCCTAAACCATAGCAAAGTCAAAGTAATGAATTGCTAGACATGAGCATTTTATAGCCTTTTGTTATTGCAGAGGAGAAAAAAAAATCTGGCTGTACCGTGTTTAATGGTTGCTGTGCACCCAACCAATAATTATTAAAAGATGCAGTCAAATACCAGTATGGCCTGAAATGCTTCATTGCGTTCTGCTACAGTACCTGCAGCTTCTGCTTTGTAAACCATATTCACGAGGATTTAAGTGCTGAGTCCAAACAATATTTGTGTGAGAGTGTTCCCCAAGGAAAACTCAGACACTGCAGTGATGTTATCAGACCGTTAGCAGCACTATTGATCACACCGAGTCAGGATAAACCACTCTCTCTACGTGGTGTAAGGGGTTGCCACCTCGAAATTATTCTGCAAGTCCAGGGAATGACTAAGGGTACGACTAGGCGAACGAAGAGCGTGTCATATAACATGAAAGTAAAATAGCTTCATGTCCCCCAAATGATTGCGTAGCGCTCTACTACTTCGTAATTAAACAGCGGGGTGTGGAAACAGCTGTTTGAGCTGGAACACAAGTTAATGCCTGACACAGGAATTAACAATTTCCATTCTGTAGTAGGCACCTAAAGGTTTCCCAGTGGAGTTGTGAATCCTGTGAAGTTAATACACATCTATTGCGTCTGTACTGGCCGAGAGGCCTCTACAAGCTCTCTGTAGACTACCCGGTGCCTGCAGATCGCGGCCTGAAAATCACAGTTAGTGACCCAAACCTGAATAAATTCCGGGTTGAAATCAAAATGAAGTTTCTAACTGCAAGAAGACTGTGGTTGTGTGTCAGAGCCTTCCAAGAGAAGAAATGGCAGCATGAATCCTAATTGGCTTCCAAGCTTGACTGATTTATGAATGAGATGATAAAAGCTCTAAGAATTTAAATTTAGGACTACTTTGTAACTATGTTTTCCTGTATGCATCCTCTACATCTTCCTAGAAAAAAAAAAAATCGGTCAACATATGAAGCTTTTTAAAACTTAGCTGAAATTTTTGAACATTTAGCAGTCCTAGAAATTATTCTGCAAGCTACTAAACATTCCCCTGGGGGAAATTTCAGATAAAACTAGAGAATATGTGCATGGTCACACATTTAGAGCTGTTTCGGTTAAGATTTGTGGATATATGGCAACAAGCTGGAGCTCCTATAGCTCTATGCTGAACATATGGGTATATGCAGTAATTCTGGTGGTTTTGGAAAGCATCAGTGACCACACGGATTCTGCACGCTTGGATGGACCTCCTGTGCGTGGGTTGCCCATTTTTTTCCACAGACACCTTCAGTGTATCCAATACCATACTTCCCATTTCTAGATAGCACTCACTACTTTTATACTCTGAGATATACGAATATAGGCCACAGTAGGTCTGGCTTAAATCATGAACTACTGACTTGAACAAAATCACGATATGTTTGGAAGATTGAAAGCAACAGAACTAATGTTCATTGAGAAATCCCCACCTGCTCCATGAGATAGAGTAGCCAAACGTGGTCTGACCTTAGCATCACTTATATTTTGACATAAAACCAGTTTATCTTCAATAATCCTGAGTGTGATTTACTTAACCCATTTTATCGCACAAGTAAAGCGACTCGAGCATGGCGTGGCCACGGTTGCCCTCCCTGGCCATGTCACAACTGTGACTTACTTTAGATCCATTAAGAAAAACATGTAAATTTGTTCGTGTAGATTTGCAATATGTTTTCAACATATTAATTGTTGAAACAATTGTTGAAGGACAATTTAGTTAGACAAGCACATTTTTAACGTATGTAATACATTCTTTCAAGGCCATCCTTCTGCTGGCTTGAGCCCTGCTGCATTTTTAAATTCAAACAGCCTGGGATGAGGCTTTTTTACCTGAATTCTTTTTCTATTCAAGGAAATGGCAAAAGTCCACTCACTTCAAGAGGAAAAAGATCTGGCACTAGTGAAGAAGCTTGGCTAAAGTGCCTTTGCCTGGAAATCACTTGCCTGGGGTGCGATCCCTGTTTTGCAGACAATTTGGGTCGCCTCTCAAGGATCTGTCTGCTTAGGTACAACGTGCAAACTTTGTACTTAAGTTCTGTGGCTAAATTGTTGATGATGATGGCATTGGAACAGGCTGCCCAGGGAGGTGGTGGAGTCCCCATCCCTGGAGGTATTCAAAAGATGTTTAGACGAGGCCCTAAGGGATATGAGTTAGTGGGGGACTTGGTAGTGATAGGTTAATGGTTGGACCCGATGATCTTGGAGGTCTCTTCCAACCAGAACAATTCTATGATTCTATGATTCTATGATTCTATGACTCTATGATTCTATGATTCTATGACAGTTCAGCTAAGCTCCTGTTTTACAGAGCTAACTCATCTTATTCTTTTACTGACTAAGCTGGAGTTGAGGGACACAGAAATGTCACACGAGGCCTGAGCTTCTGGAAAACGTTTGTTACCTTTGAGGCAGACTGGTGCAATGCGGCGCATTGACTCACTTTTAATATTGAGCCAGAAAGGACAACTCATGTTTTTTAAATATCATATGTTCCTGTTTGGCCTCTAGGATATATTTCTGCTTCACTGGAGTCAGGTAATTCAGACAACTGCTTCTTCTTCCCTTCTTCCACCTGTCCTAAGCAGTAGGTAAAATGGTTTTTCTTCCGATTAAAGGATCTCCCTTCATCCTCGTGGCATTAGCACCAAGAAGAAGGGGGAACTTGCTTCCTTGCAACATATCCTGTAAACTCGTGCTTAAAGCCTGGCTGTGGAAAGACATAGCTTTTTATTTCCTCGGACTGAGGTGGAGATTAAAGTTATGTTAGCTGTCTCCTGGGATATTGATCTAAACACTGCTGCTGTTTGAAGGCTGCTGATGTGCACTTTTTGCATAGATGACCTTAGTGATAAGTGTACTCAACCAGAGCCCCTTTGCAGCCAGCAAGATTTGCTTGATTCCCATGGACAGGAGCCGTGACTTTGTAGCCTGCTGGCTAGGACATTTAGGTAGGGGTAAGGAAAGCAGGTTTGTTTCCTCTGATCTCCTTCTGCTTTTCTTTGCTGCTTCTTTAACCCAATAATTATCTAAGGTAAAGTATGTAATCAGTTATTGGAGAAAATAGCGACTTAAGCAACTGAAGTGTTTTCCTCATCTTTAGGTCTAAATTGCAACTACGCACAGCTCTGTAGCTGCAGCCCTTGGAGACATGTCCTCAGCCATGCAAAAGGCAGGTTAAAATGCAGACAAAACACCTCCTGTTGATATTTCTTCTTGGCTTGTGATGTTAATGCCATCACTCTCAACCGGGACGTTAGTGCTCTCCCAGAGCTCATGTCGATGCATAGGTGCTGTGCTCTGCTCTGTGAGAAGGTTACCTGACTTTAAACAGTGGTTGCAGTGCCAAATTCCTCTTGTAATTTAGTGTCTGCTCTCTAACAGGGGAAGGTATTTTGTCATTCCCATGACATCTTGTGAGGCTGTTGCCAACTTGTAAGGAACTGGCCAAATTAGTTCAGGTTGCTCCGGGCCTTGCCCAGTTGAATTTTTAGTATCTTCAAGGAAATTACTCCACCTATCTGGGCCCCTGTGCCAATATTTGTCAACCTTCCTGATAGGAAAAGTTTTGTTCCATCTAATTGAATAACAACTTGTGTCTGTTGCCTTTTGTCCTCGCACTGTGCAACCCTTGAGAAGCGTCTGGCTCTGTCTTATCTAAATCCTCCCACCACGTAGTTGTGGACAGCATTAACATCTGCCCTAAGACTTTTCATCTGAAAACTGAGCCAACCCAATTCCTTCATTCTCTCCTTGAAAATCATATGTGATAGATGCTCACCTGACTATAGGATGCTACATGGATGTATAAAAAGAGAGGGATTGCTGGAAGGGCTCTAAACAGGAGGGCTTGTCCCTCCCTCTTTCCCCAGACCAGGACAACTATTTCTGTACCACTTCTGACAGATTGGATCTACCTTGTTTTAAAAAAGTATCCTGCAGTGGCGGTTTCACTGTCTCCCTAAATACTGGTGTCCAACTCTTGGTTTCAGCCTCCTCTTCCTTCACTTTAACAATTCAGTCAACAACTTGATCGCTCCCAGTTCTCCTTTCTGGATTCCCTCCAGCTGGACCATATTTTTCATCAGCTATGGTGTCCATAACTGGACACGGTGTTCAGAGGAGCAGAAAGGCCTGTTTATGCCTCCCAGAGGGTGTTTGTCTCTGCGAGTGCCTTTCTCATTTCTAAGTCTTTCGCTAATCCTGGGGTTCCAGCCAACAGGCAGGAAACAGCAGGATGCAAATGCGTGGCAAATCCTTGCTTTGGATAAAGGAAAATGTATATCTCAAGGTTTTGAAGTTTTCGATGAATAGGGGTGTCCAGGACAACTGTATAGAGGGGTCACTGAACCTAGCGTGAATCAGACTAGAGTCCCCTATCCACTCGGCCACGGCAAATCTGTCTCCATCTCTGCCTTCTGTCTTCTGGTGGTACAAGGATGTGTTGCCCTCCCTGGATGTAAGGAGCTTTAACCTGCAGAGGTGTGAAATGCAAGGCTGCCGCTCAAAGATGGGCTTGTCATGTCAGAAGATCATAAGGTTATATTTGTACCGATGACTTTAGGAGCCATTGGAGGATCTGGTTTGGAACAGTTCCTTGCAGCAGGTTGACAGCAGCCTGACAGAGGTTTATGAATGTTTCTCTATCCATTCTTATGTCTTTTTTTACCTGATCGCTTATTTTCCATTCACAGTAGTAAAGTTTTATTGAAATCATAAGCTCTGACCAGAATTCAGTCTTACTTGCTACAAAAAAGTACCACATTTAGTCAGTTAATGTCTAAATAGAGAAAAAAAATAGATTAAAAGAAAATAAAACAAAAAAAAAAAAGAGGGGTTTAGAGAGAAATTAATAGTCTTCTGTGGAGTTTTCCTTGAATTTTCCTGCAATATTTTAAGTACAGTCTGTGACAAACACGTATCTTGCATCTCTAGTGTGTACAGTAGGCTGCAGGCTCTAAGCTGAATCATGTCTAATAGTTTCAACTTCTTTATAGGATATGTGTGCTCACGACTGATGTAATCAAAGGCCGTTCGTAGGAGGCAAACACTTGTTCACAGATAAAACATCTTAACTTTACATGACCAAGATTTTCTGATCTGAGAGCTGCAAGTTAGGCAATTATACGCAAGAATTTAAGGAAATGTCCTTGATTTCAAGAACAATGACTCACATGGGGACTGTTTTTCTAGAAATACTCTACAAACCTCTCACTTGATGGATTCGTAGGCAGTTAATATCAGGTAGGCAAATATGAATAAGTTGCCTAAAATCAAATCCTTTGTCTGAAAACTGGGACTGATTTTACTTAAACTTTAAATTTAAACCTGGATTTGATAATACTATCATATCAGATATATACATGTCCAGATCAGCTGACCATATCTTGAAAAAGGACAGTTTCTTGTCAAGTGAAGGATTTAAAGGTCCTAGATCAGGAAAGCTTATGAGTTTGTATAAGATTTTGGGAAGCTTGCCAAAGCTGTAATGCATGCCTGGCCTTTTTAAAGCTCACTGAATTGTATTATTAACCTTGGAATAAAAAATATAGGACCACTTGCAAATCTTATTTTGATAATTAACATGCACAAGTGATAGAAAGCAAACAGCAACCTTCCCCTGGACACCTACTCCTCATTTGCACATGCTAATTACTTACATTTGCATACACATATGAAAACACAGCGCTTTCCCCATTAGTACTGATCACATTCCTCATTAAGTTAAGTAAATACCCCCAAAATACAAACACAGTTGTAGCTAAATTTAACATTATTTTACATAGACTAACAGCCAATGCATTCGTCAGGCTTTTTGCCTACCCTGGATAGTAACTTTAAAAGAAAAAAACCAACTGCATGCATTGATTCTGGAACCAAATCAAACTCTGGCCGGGTGACCTCCTGACACTGTTATGGCTTTGGTCCGCAGTTGTCAGATGTTGGAAAGCTGAGCAGCTGCTGGCACGGGTTGCTCGCCTGCACGCAGCTAATGTAACATTTCCTCTGTGCAAGCTGTGAATACAACCCTATTCAGCCCTTGCGTCGCTTCTGAATCTACGTGGGCTCCGCAGACCCCTCCATTCCAAACATCGAGAGGGTTTGGAGGGGATGGTGAGGAGAAAGAGATTCCATTTTTGCCTGGAAGTTAAGATGGACGTTGCATTATTATAGGTGCTGGTTTGGGGGTGAGATTTTGGTGGGTGCAGTTAAGGAGCATGGAGATCAGTTTAAAAAAAGTGCTGTGAAGTCATTCAGACTGTCACTCAAACCTCTTGCTGATACAATAATTCAGCTCAGGAGATCATAGATGAGTAGGTCATCACACCACGATGAATATTTAGCTTAAGCCCACAGTTTGCGTTAGAAGAGTGATACCTAAACTGTGTAGCGTATACTCTGAAAGTGGCTCAGTGCTGGTCTGCTCTGGGTTTTCCAAAGACATGGGCTCTGCAGCAATCGCATTGCTCTCCTACCCCGACCTGAGCCAGCCAGCTGAGCTGGCTTTACGTCTGCCTTGCGTCGCCAGAGCGATGCAACGCAGTCACAGAATACCAATGTGTATCTGTCCCGCTCTGCGAACGTGTTGCTGCTTCCAGGTGCAGTGCTGCAAGGAGAAGTGTTGGTGTAAAGGTGGCGGTTTGCTGAAACCCTTCAGTATTTCATTAAGGAGTAGGGACACACTCACTTACCTCCTGGCAAGAAGCTACCAGAGGGGAGGCTGAAAGATGCACCTCCAAAAACGGTGTTGTTTAAAGAATGCTTTAATAATCTACAAGAGATGGTGAGTAGGGAAAGAGAAAATAATGGACAGTATCTTGAAATACTCACGTTTATTTTATACAGCCGGCTATGCAAATTCTAAATTAACTGTTTCAGCCGTAGTAGAAGATCTATGAATCACTACAAATAACTTAATGAAAATACTTATTGTGGAGACAAGGACAATTGAACAAAATTGCTGGAGCGCATGAAGACCACAATGGAGAAAAATAAAGAAAATGATACAAATCGGTGTAAATCAGAATACCCTTTCACCTTGAATACCGTGTGCAGTTCCAGGCACCTAAACTAAAAGTGGACACAGCAGAAATGGAAATGATTCTGTAATTTGTAACAACAACTATTAACAAGTGACATCGTACACCTTGGAGAAGAAAAAATTAGCCAGACCATGATAAATGTATATAAATAAATTAGCTATACAGATGAAGTAGCTGGAGAACTCTGGTTAGCACTTTCTTAAAATGTTAGAACAAACAGTATTTCCTGAAGTAGAAAGGCAACAAATTTTAAACTGGAAAGCAAAATAATTTTTGCAGTAAAATCATAATTAACCTTTGGAATGTATTGTTACATGATATCATGGCGATCATACAGTTAATAAGCTTAAAGATGTTTAGTAGATGTAACAAAACCGGGATTCCTGCAGATTTTTATCCTAAATCCCTCCTTTTCCATTGTCTCATTGCCACCTCTCCTACCTGCTGGATTAAGAAAGTGGCCTGTGTCCTGGGCAGGACACACATACTGGGTAGTTAATAGGGATGTCCTCAAGGGATGAGATTAACGTGTTAACAAAACCTTCCCTCTTTCTTTCCTCTTTCTTAAAGGCTGGTGGAGCTTGACAGCTTGGAGACTTCTCTGGTTGAAACTGAGCAAGATGTTCCAAAGAGAAAGAGTTAGATAGGTTATCAGATCGAAAGAAATGAGGATAAAAGAGTCCTGCTTGTCCCTAGAGAAATATCATTTGCTCTAGGCTTCAGCTCAGTTTTCATCCTGGAGTAGCTTCTAAGGAGACTGATCCCAGAATACCACCAAGCCTGGGATATTGCAAAGGATACCGTGAGCGTTTCCAGTATTGGCCGAGCACCGAAGTCAGGCGGTGCTCCAGCGTTGGCTGGATGGGGAGCCAGGAGAGCGTCACCCATGAGGACTGCTCTTCTCTTACCCCTGCCTGGCTTCGAAGCCAGCTGGAGGGGCACGGTGAGAGGAGGAGACCCGTGCCTGACTGAACGCAGAGGCAGTGGATCAGTAGGGTTGCTGGGGGGAAGCCAGGGCTGCAGCCCAAATCTGACATACGAGAACTTGAAAAAGGTGCAGAGCAGCTAGGCTAGGAAATTCTGCCAATGTATTTCTGTTTGTTGGAAAGATCGTGTCAAGCTAAGCTTGATAACTCCTCCCTAAATGCAAGAGTTGCATTCTCCAGTAGTTGTGGATATTTACTTTATATTTAGTTAAGCTTTTTATTTTCTCTGACCTTTTTTTCTGAGAAATAAGGATGTTTTGTTTCTGATACTCCTTTTTCAGCTTGCAATACTAAAAGAGCATATTCTGTTTCAAGAGAGTGAAGAGCGTGTACTTTCAATCCAACATCACTTGGGATCAAACAAAACTGTGTAAGAATAAAATGTCTCCAAGAGACATTTTATTGTCTCTACACATCTCTTCTGTACAAACATGGAGCAGTTTGGAAAATAAAATGTCTTCTGCCGTCACATGCGGGTCAAGATTCTTCAAAATCAGAAAGTGCAATAAAAAGCAAACAAAGTTTTCTGAGCTGTGGAGCATCTTGTGCAAATAACCTAGTTCTTATCTTCACCCTACTATTACTTCCAGAAAGCAGTGTTGAAAGATTTGAGTGGTATATTTTGATCTAGAGGCCTCTGCATCCTCTAGTTTGCACAGAGAACTTTTCCATTTGTGGTCCTTAAGCCTACTGTGAAACAACCTTCGGAGCTGAGTCTGCAAGCCGTGTTGCATCTTCTCGGTCTGCCTTTACTGCAGGGAGCCAGTAACAGGTTGGGTGCTGCGACAAGTTGTGAGGAGCAGGTATTGTGGGGCTCCAGTGAGAACAGATTTCCATGAAAAAGTCCCATTTGTGACCATTGTGAACATCCGTGTTTGATAAATTTAAAGGTATCTGTACTTTTACCGAGTCTCTGCAGTGTCTGTAAGCTTACCGAGACAGTCCTTTTGTGGGACTTACATGGAAAAAACCATAGAAATGAATGAGTTTTGCTAAGAGGTCAGACATATTTGCAGCTTATTCAAGGGAGATTAAGTAGCAAGACTTTGAAGTGGGAGGTGTAGAAATGCATCCTTGAAATTCTCATTTTTCTGTCATTTTAGGAAATGTATGTGTGTGCCAAAGTATCTCGTTGTTCTTCTGATGTTTTTATCAGATCCATGCGAAATGCAGTTGGTTCCAGCCTTGAAATGCAAATTTGTCTTACACTGCTCTTGCTGCCAGTAGGAAGACTAAAAATACATATGTAATGATGTTCCTGGAACGCTTGCAAGTGCCTTTAGATGATGATTCCAGGTTTTTTGCTGCTATCCAAAATAGTGTTAATTTCACAGGCTCATTTTGGCCAAAATGTATGGAGTTGTATTTAAATTAAAAATTCCTCTGAGGATAAAATGACTTAACTATTAGAAGAACTTTGCCAAGTAGGTAGGTCACCAAAACGGAGCCTGGAAAAAAAAAAAAAATTAAGTTTTGCCAATTCATTATGCTTACATCTGGTTTCATGATTTTCTTGTTACTTTCAACATTCTTTGCAGGATTAGAATCCCAAAACAGCCCACAAGCCTGGTAATTCAGGCAGGCTTATAATTGAGGCAGATCTATTTAACTTCATTGAACAGAGAAAAATGAGAAAAGCAACGAAAAAGTTAGAAAAAGAAGCACAACCATCATAACCCAAGGCAATTGTTACAAAGGCTTTTGACTTATGCCAACAGAGGTTTTAAAAGTGGGGACATTTTAAGGCTGGTGCCTAAAAATATGGATTTAGGAAAGCATAGAAAAGTGACTATTTAAAGCTTGGAGTCAGGAAAATTTTTCTGCTAAAACCGTATTTAAAAACTGGCCTGAGTGGAGGTAGAACTAGATTGATTTCAAGAGCCAAGATACTGTTTTTCAAGGAGACCGTGTGTCCCTGTGTTTATTTTGATGGGTACCAGGAGCACTCAGACCTTCTGAGAACAGGCATTTTAAAGACTTCGATCGCATAAACCTAGAAGGGCAAGATGGGACACATTTAGACTAGATTATCTCTTGGGTTGAGCTCAATGTCATATTTTTAAATACAGCTGTAATTGTGGAATTCATCTTGCCCAACTTCAAATATACCACGCGGATGTTTCTGTTTGACTTGGTTGTCCACCTTGCCTTCAGCCAATGGAGAGAAGAGGCATGACAGAGAATGAATCATCTCATCCTTAAGTAGGTGTCTAAAACTGGTCACAAGAATCTTCCCCTGCAAGGGCACATTTCTCTCCATGCCTCTAACAGGAGTGTAGGATGAGTGTCAACAGCACAGATGTCTGAAATTTGAAGAGATACATCTTGTCCTGGATACTAAAATCCAAGCACCAACCCGTGAACATTTTACTTCCATCTATATTCTTCCTTTCACCACCTTTAATGTATGATAGGATGATACCCCTTTAATGATTTCTTTCCCATGGTGTGCACAGGTGGAAGAGATTTATGCTACTTGGTAAATTTAACTTTCATACTTGGTGCAATAAAGAAAGTGAAAGTGCACTTAAGAGTTATAAAAAACCTTGGCTCTCAAACCATAAAATTTCTGCAGCATGGGTATTTCGGGTGTCTTATTGCTGCAGGTGCTTAAACTAGCCTGCATGGTCATTGATGATAGGAAATCAGCATCAGTAGTATAGTAAATCTACGTGTTGTCTAGATAGCAGTGAGAGGTTATATACCATAAGCAACGATATCAGCTAATGGCACATAGAGAGTTTTGAGAAATACCACATACAAAACTCTGGAGAAAGAGGCTTTAAGGTAAAGCTAATAAAACAGATAACGTGGCTAACCTGGAGTGATTCGAGGTCAAATTCAATTCCCAGCAAATTCTTGTCCTTTGACGAGAGCACAGTTTGCTATTGCAACTACGGCTTCTAAAAATGCACGGCAGTATCACTCAGACTTAAAACTAAATATAGTCTGATAATTAGCTGCAGAAAAGGATTTGAAATTATATACAGTATCAACAAAGAAAATAAGTAACTGAAATGCTTAGTAAAATTACAGATGTTTAACGAGAATCAACTCAGCTTCATTTTAAATTACTGTAGGGACTGAAGGTCATTTCAAGTCATCAGACAGTCATGATTTATTCCCTAGAAACTAATAGGCACACTCCAAATCTAAACAGAAATGAAGGATTTGCAGCATATTACAGTATTACATATTGGCACTTAGGAAAAAGGCTTCTTGCATGAAGGGAAATAACTTTTTTTTTAGCTGTAACATGGTAATTGTTTGAAAAACAACAAAAAAGAAACGAACAAAAAAGCACAAAGCTATTTCTGAAATATAATGCACCGACAAAATAAGAAATGGAATTGAGCAAGAAAAATACATCTACCCAGGACAGAATCAGACAGGAGGGAGAATTTATAGCCCTGTGCTAATTTCGTAATCTCGGACCCTGAGCTGGATGGAAGAATGACAGAAAAGGACCTTATCTAATAGATGTGACAGAAGTGATGAGATTGAAGGATGATAATTTTCATCTGAACTGCTACCAAAGATTCATATTCATAGAGTTAAATGTTAAACTTTCTCATAAAAGTGAAGTGTTTGCACTTAATATATTTAGAAATTAGAACCAGGAAGAGCTTTTCCTTCTATCTCATCCTCTATAGCTTTTGGGCATAAACTAAGCGTCTTAAATGTGCGAGGGAAATCAGGTAAGTGCATGCTGAGCCTGTTTGCTCATTCACTCACATTACCAAATGGAAAGAGTTGTAGATATGTTTGTAAACAGTAAATTTTGGGCTTATGAATTTGCCGTGCTTCAGAATGATGCAAGTCATGTAGTCTCGTACGTTTACTCTTGCAGCGTTCGCAAACCAAACAAGCTCAGGCAGAGTTTCGAAGGGAATGGGAAGCCCACTTGCTGAAGAAACGTTAGGGTCAGCGTTTCACTAGCTGGCAGTCTGCCCTTTAAAATCCTAGAGTAACAGGGAATGAATCAGCTTTACCAGTATTTAAACCTCAGCCTTTGACTTAATTGCGTAAGTGTAATTTCGTCTGGTTTCCTTAAGCTTCTGACAAGCTCAAGAAAGCTCTGAGGCTGCCTGACTTGCAGCATGGCTTTGGGATCTCTTATGCCCTCAACTCTTTGACGCTCTCTCTCTTGTTGTAAGGTCAGCCTAGCCAGCAGCAGCTCATCTTCAATATTGCCCAGCTTCATCTGTGGCGTTGTCTGCCTGGAAGTTCCTAGTGGATCTAAAATCAGTACAGTCAAAACTGAATTTTTATTCCTTCCCCTATCAAACATCCACTCACTCTATTTCTTCAGCCATGGGAACTTACGTGTTCTTCTCTGTGCTCTGCTGGGTAGGTTTGGCTTGACTCTGACTCTTCTCTGAGCCCTCCCAGCACGGCCAGACCTAAGCCACACCATTTTGGGGGATGCAATGTCTTTAGGATTGGGCTTGTCCGGAGGGGAAATCTCCTGTTCAGGTCATTCTCATCTCACACCCTCGTTTCCTCCTCTTACCCCTGCCAACCTCTTCTTCACACACGTATATCCTTTTAAAATAAAGGTGAAGTGACCCTTCCTGTAGTTTGCCATTTAAGGGAATGTTCTGCGTTCCTTCACTGGAAATCTGCACGGCGTTCGGCACAAAGCACTCGCACTCCCAGACCCCCCCGGCATTTCCCAGCCCTGCTGACGGCCTCCTACATCTACCGAGGTGCTGCCACGCGGGCACAGCCTACAGACTTCATGACCGTCTGTTAAAAATATTAGCTACTTGTTTTCTTCCTTTCTTCTCCTCAATCCCTTCCCAATCCCATTTTCTGTAATTCTGTAGGTAAAACCCACTCTCTAGTCATAGAGCCAATTCACTACGCACCTTCACATTTTGCTTGAAAACCCTTTTTTTGTTGTGCTGCCGAAGAGAAAGGAGCCAACCTTGGCAATGATTAGGCAGATATAGTTGATATAGTTTAATTAGGCTGCTGCTTTTCAGCCTGATCAGATTGTTTGATGGTTCTTTCTATGGCTCCTACCTTCTACAAGGTCTCATGCCTGAACTCTCTGTGGCAGCTACTCCCTTGCGGTCAGGTATTTGCACAGTACCCAGTGCAATGATGCTCTGGCTCCCTAACGCTGCGAGGTAAAGATAAAAAAGTCAAGATAATAGTTCTGAGTGGACACAGTTTGAGGCTTCATAGCAATTATGAGCAAAGGTAAAAGATTCTGTTCTTTCTAGCACTGAGAAGTTCTCGCTTACTGAACTGTAGCTTTTGTGGTTAATAATGAGTCACTAACCCAATCAAAGCATGTGCACATATTGCATAAAGGACCAGAAATGACATAGATTAACGAAATGAATCTCAGAACTAAATTTCTCCATCAAATACTGATAGTCAAGACTGCAGAAAAAAGTATCTACTGCTGCTCTTAGGGATGGCTGGTGTTTGGTAAGCCCATGTAACACTGAAATATTTACTGTATTAAAAAAAAAGAAAACCCTGCTAGCAATGTCTGAATGTGAGAATTGGACGTTAACAGATTACTTTTGATAGGTAAATACTTATAAATATAGCCACAAACAACACAATCAGACACAGGTCTGGAGTCTGGGCCTGATGCAACCCTATTTGGGTTGACTATTAGTGTTAATTCCCATCACCACATCTGTTAGGGCACAAAGAACTTCAGCTCAGGACTGAGCATGAGACCTGGCAGCAGAATTCACCTTCCTGCTGTCTTTTGCATAAGTATAAATGCTGAGTATATATATTTATATATATACTTATATATTTATAATTGGATATTATGCAATATCCAGACTCTTTGCTGGCTCATTTCTCTCCTAGCAAGGAATCACATTCTCCAGAAGTTCAGTTCTTCTTAAACTTCTCAGAAGCTGGGACAACACATTATCTAACGGAGACTGCATACCTTCAGCATGTCTGAAACCATGGATAAAATGAATTCAACCACCCAAGATGTGTGGTTACTTCTGCGTAGCCATATTACGTGAGGCATGCTGCTGTCTTTATTGCAAACCAATCCTCACACTTACAAGGATATCACACAGTTATTTTGCAATATGAATGTGACTAAACATTTTTTTTTCCCCTGATTTGGAAGCAAAAAAATACCGAATAAGTGGCTGCTTCACCTCTGATCGGCTGATGTCGTGATGGTGAGCAAAGGTCGGAAATGGAGGAAAAAATGTTAGCTCCAGGTAAGGTAAAGGCTCAGAGTGGTGTGACCTGCTTAGCGATCGCCCGGTTAGAAGAGAGGAGTGCAGAGGCTCCTGGCAAGGCAAGGAAACAGATGGACAACTTTGCCCGCACTAGGACTTTTTCCTCTTGAAGAGAGAAATGCTGGAGAATCTGTGATGAGGGAGGTATAAATGGATATTCGAAGAAACCAATAAGATTTGGGCTGTATCTTTAGCTGGTGCAAACTGGAAGCTAATGGAGCAGTGAATCGGGGATCGGACTTACTGCGCTCTCCTTATATCTCCTTTGAGTCAAGTGATTGAGAAAGTGCTGCCTCTCCCCAGGTCTGTGAATAGTCACGTATCTGCACGGTTATTGGGCAAGTCAGTGGAAGAGCAAAGAGAACATATTCCATGATATATAGAGCATATGTGGCAAGACAAATCGGGATACTACATTATATTTTGCAAATGTATTCCTAGCCTTAAATAAAACATTTGCTACTAAAAGAACCGTTTTAAGAAGGTAACCCAGAGCCAGACTGTGGCTGCAAATCAGGGAGATAATCACATGGCAGCGTTGCCCTTTAGAAATGTTGGGGTCCCAATTCAGCCCTTGTGCAAGCTAGGGCAACGCTTTTGCGCTCCTGCACTGGGCGTGCAGCTGGCAGCCAGTCTTTGTGCTTCCCCTGCACCCAGGGCACGCTGAAACTTTACTTCCCGTGCCATATGGCGTTTGATTTCTCACGGGCTGCTAAAGGATTATCGGTAATTCAGGTGATTTGCAGAGAACTCCAATAACAGCCTTTCACTGAGCCCTGTGCATGACATAACGATGAAAATGCATTTCAAGCTGGAAATATGCCTCCTATCTCTAACCCAGTCAAAAGCAATTCTACAGCAGTGAGGTGCTGTGCTCTGAGGAGGATTTTAATCTCCCTTACACCAGTGGAAATTAGAGCAACTTCAGGTAGAATCAGTAGAGTCGCAGCAACATAAATCAATTCCTTTTTCAGCTGTGCATGTAGGGAGAGAGACTTTTTTCCCAAATAAAGAAGGATTGAAAGGCGGAATTCTCTCTCCTTATATCTTCGTCCCTGTATATACTGATGAATTTCAGGTAGAATGAATCAAGACAGGGTGAAGCACAAAGGAGATCAAGTAATGTCGACAAGAAGTAGTTGGTGACAACAGCAGTTAATGCCAAGGAGGCTGAGAGAGGATTTAGTGGTTATGGCACTAGTGCACGGAGGGAGATAAGGCAGAGACAGCAAAGAAGCAGCAGGAGCAGAGTCAGCAAAAGACAAAAGAAATGAGAGGAGCAGCTCAGTGATTAGGAGAGTAAAAACCACTTAGAGTATTTGTCCTCATCACCGCGTGTGCTGGGCTGCCGCCGCAGCACAAGAGGACCGTGTCTTGACGGGAGAATGGAGCCCTTTTGGCAGGGAGGATATTTGCTGGGATCTATGTAGTCGGGCACTTAAATGGCCCCCATCGCCATCATTTTTGTCGGCAGAGGCAGTGCTAAAATTCAAATTGCTGTACGCAGCCGAGGTTACCCGTTTTGCATGGCAACCTCACCACGCCACTGAGTCAATGGAGGGAAGGTTTCACCCCACGACCCTCGGTGGGCTGATACGGGGGCTGGTGAGCTGGGAGGCTGGCCTTGCGACTCTATCATTCGGTTTCTACTACTAACATCACACATGAACTTTGTACTATAATTTACTCCTTTAGCCTGTGTCAGGAGATTGTTTTTCATAAGGTCAGTGGCATTTTTCAAAGAGCAAAGCAGCAATTTTTGCAGGACACTGCTGCCACATCCTGAGCACACATTGAGACACTATTCCCAGCCAAGCAACGGGGTGCTCAGAGCATTTCTGTACCAACGTGCACACGGGGAAAAAAAAAGACAAGAATTTCTGTGTGCTTTTGAACAAATTGGAGCATTCCTTCAGCTAACAGATTCAAAGCATTGGAGGCAACATGCACAAAACTGTGCTGAATAGGGATAAAAGAAACAGAGATTCAATGCTTTTGCCCGGTTGAGAGCATCCTGCTGCAGCTTTCTGACAACACTCTGGTGTTATTACTTAGTGACTATATAAAAAAGATCTCTGAAGCCCTGGCCCTGCCGACCGGCACACGCTTGCAGAGAGAACAAGCTGCCAGCCCCAAGCATATGTTCAGCCCAGAAGACTGATAATTTTCATGTCTGTGTTGAAGCACCCGGAGGCTGTGATCATGGTCCAAGACCTCCCCGGAGTTAGGTGTCGATCCACCCCAAAGAGTAAAATTTTACTTTTTAATAAGATAAAGCAGGGGGAAGCTGGCAAATCGTGGCTCTTATCTAACAGAACGTCTTTTTTAGGACTTGCATGTTTGCTTAAACATGAGCATTTATAGAGTACCATAAGAGAGGCACTCATCCATGTGTACTCAGCTGTCCTTTGGACGAGGAACGATATGAAAGATTTCACCTTGCAATATCAAATCCTCACCTCCTGTACCCAAATGAGAGTCTTATTTTGCTCCATTACAAGTAAATAGTTTTCACCATGGAGATTTCAAATGTACAATATCAAGAGTAACACCGAAAGAGGTTAAAAAGTGTGGACAATACCCCAGTTCAGCAGAGAGAGCGAAAAACAACCACCTTCTGCTTTTTTGTTCCTGCTTTTAACTTATGCCAACTGCCCCAAAATCCGTTCTGGCAGCTGGGTACCAGCAAGCGAAATCTGGACACATGCATTTCCAGCAACAGCCACATCCCTTGTCCTGGTCAGGGTGAAAACATTACTCTGGCCATGCAGATTTTTCAGATTGTGGCCACAGTCCTGTGCTCACAGTGACCTTGGGGCTATTTTGTACTGGCAACAAGCTGCAAAACAGCTACAGTACAGCTGAGGACAAGGCCCATGGAGTTGGTCAGTGTAATGATTTACATTTGGTACGAGCATCACCCAGCCCCGAGCAAAGCTGTGCCAGAACAGTGGGGAGAGCTGCATTGCATTTAAATGAGAGCTTGAAAAGCAGTTCGAGCTGTTCAGATGGTAAAGACATCTGCATCAACATCCTTAGTCCATGTTTATAAAAGGCAAGTCTCCAAGTATCCAAGTATCTCCAAGTACCAGTGCACAATTTTAAGTTCACCAATGGCATGCAAAAATTAAGACAATACAGTCTTGGCCACTGATCTGTTGAATCTATTACCAAAAAGAACCAAAAACCCACCCCAAGAAACCATTCAGCACAGATGACTTCAATGAGACTTGCCCCGTCTCCTGCAGCAAGTTAATTTCCCACGGAAAATAATTGACAGAGAATGACAGTTGCAACCCTTGTGTGAGAGAGAGACTGTCTGTATCTCAAAGCATATTTTTATGAGAATCTGGAATGGAGCTGGTCTGGGATAATTGTTGCTGGAGACACTGAGAGGCACTGAAAACACCAGCAGGCATTTTTGACTAAACCCAAGAAATTCTTAAAATGTAAAACGCAGTGTGAAAGGAAAAAAAAAAAAGAAGAAAAGAAAAAAAAAAAAACCCCACTAACCTCCCTCAACCCAAACCCTGCAGTTGCGAAGCAAAAGGAGCCCTCTGAAGACAGACAGTGAAGTCGACTCCCTGCAACTGAGAGTTCTCGCAATCAGAGAAGACACAAGTGTGAATTTTTCTTTCCTCATGCCCTGGAAAAAAAGTCTTTGATATTCTGGAGGGAATAAGGAAAAAAAAAAAAAAAATTGAAAGCGAGTGAACTTCACTAACAGCCTTCTCCCCTTCCCTGCCCCTTGGCAAGAGCGTTGGTATTAATTCATGCAGTTGCTGTGTAGAGCTGGTCAGATATTTTCTGAAAGAATGCTTTCCTGTTTGAAAATGCTGGTTTTCCTGACATTAATTATTTTTCTGGAAGTTTCTTGGCTCCTTTCTGAAGCCTGATCTGTCTGATTTATTCATATTTCTTAATGTCTGAAGATTTACCTCAGAGGTACCACCCAGACCAATTGTGCAGCTGTGAAAGGGGCTTGGAAACGTGTGATGCTCGGGTGGGAGTGCCAACACGTGCAGCAGACCTGCAGACATCTTTCAAAAGCAACAACAGAAGTCAGTAACACACTCGCCTCAATTGCTTCTGGTAGTTTACTGCTGAGCTAGAAAATTCAGGAGTAAGTTAAAACCCAAAGAATTCACTTGCCCGGTACACACTGCAGTTATCAGTTGTTTTTCCCTGCCTCCGAAAGCTACCAAAAAGAGGATATCTCCATCTTCGAAATCCCTTGTCTTATCCTACGAAATACAGGTAGATTTTAAGTCTTTCCTCTGCAGCACTTAGCAAATGAGCCGTATATGCAATGTGGCGAGAACAGCAGCTCTTTTCCTATGTGGGGAACGGTATGGAATAACATATGGGAATTTTTCTTCTCTTTTTAGTTATTCCTCCTGACTTTTGAGGTCCCCTTTCAACTCCTGGCTGGCTATAAGACACCCCAAGAGTGGGATCACCTTACTCCATGGGATGTGAGCATTCCCCTGCACCGCTCTCCTCACGGCTGGATTTTCGATCACGCATTGAAACAACTAAAACTGACATCAGCTGCAAAAATGGCTGCGGTTTCCCATTAAAAGTGATTGTTTTTCATCTCCAAGGAAAAAAAAAAAGTATAAAGGACTTTGCATTCGATTTTGATCTTTGCTCTGTACAGTTAAGACTCTTTTGTGCACCTGCCAGTAACATAATGTAGCCTCAAGAATGAGTTTTCCTCTAAGCATCCGTTTCAGCTGATTGAATATTCTCTTGCTGTATAAGAGTAGCCCATTGTCTGATGAATACATGTTATTTAATTTTTGAAGAACGCGTCAGGGTCTCCTATGGCTTCTGTATGCAAATTCTTCACAGCTCTCATTTTTGCATCTCGATGAATCGCTTTTAAGGTTTAAGGCAGTAAATCAATTAATCATATATATATTTTCAAAAATATAAAAGTGTGATTTAACACAGAGAACAACTAAGTAGATGTGAAAAGTTTGCGGAATTAAGAGCACTGGCAATGCAGATCGGACTTACTCACAAAGAGCCTTTGTTGTGGACACATTGATATTCTGGATAAGTCCAGACACTTCTAGTTTTTTGTTGTGGCTTTTCTTTCTTTCCTTTTTTTTTTTTTTTGAGGTTGTCTGAGGTTTTACAGTAGCAGTTGTGAGATGTACAAATTACAGTGCTAAACACAAAATGAAGTGGCAATGGGAAATTAGTGTACTGCACAGTAAAGTCTGGCTGATAGATGGCTGCAGTTCACTTTAAGCTTGCTTTGAAAACAACGCTGCTTTAAAAGTCATCTGTGTGATCTGACTTCGCTTTTCACTTCGGAAAGAAAAGAAAAATACTTGTTCTTAACTTGAATTTACTCGGTATCGTTACTTTGAGATAAAACCCTAGCAAAGACAAGGCAGTTTGGCACTTTGGCACAGGTTCCTGATTTAAATAAAAGCCTTCCTGAAGAGACAGCCCCAGGCTGGTGTAAATCAGGAGCAGCCAGCCCAGGGGCTGGGGGAACATACTCGGATCCAGACGGCATATGCGAGTGTCAGGACTATCACAGCACAGGAGGTTGCTGTGGCTACAGAGGAAAAAAAAATGCGACTTTTCCAGCACCTTTCCCACAAATCAGCGACGTCCAGCACTGGGGGACTTAGCAAGTGTGCTTCAAGCTGACATATAAATATGAATGACTGGGCAGGAGACGTGATATCAAAACGCCCTAACAAGCCCAGTTTATCTCGGCTGCCGTCCGTTTCCCCGCCTGCCCTCCGATACTGAGCGGCAGTGGAGTTGAAACGTTGGCTATGATAGCCCTGAAATGGCCAGAGGCAGAGTTTCTCCATCACGGATGAGCAATTCACGGGCTGGATGCACTGTCTGCAGTAAATGTTCAGTATTACTGTAAACCTGATACAATCCTGCCCTCAGTGAGCCCTTTCCCAAGCGGATAAGCAATTGTCTCTGTCGAGGCTGTTTGAAAATGCTTTAGACCTATCCTGCATGTCTATGAGGTGACACATTTTCAGTGATATTAAAGAATAACTCTGGCTGCAGTAAAAGCAGCTAATAACAGTCCCTTGGGGCCCTCCAAAGACAGATTTATTTTATTTTATTTATAACTCCAGTATCAGCATTCCTACATCCACCTCGTGCAATGCAGAATAATGCAAAGATTTCCTTCCTCATACGAGATTTATGTGATCTGGACAGATTATGCACTTGTGTTTTGTTAAAACAATAGGAATTTTTCTTCATATGCTGATTCATTCAGTCTTCTTGCTGGTGCATAGAAGAGCCAAAATGCTAGAAACAATTTTGGACCAGTCCCTTGCAGGACTCGGGGCAGGTTGTAGCTGTTACGGGGGGTGCAGAGGGCTCTTTAGCCACATGGTGAATAATCTTGTAGGCAACTGGAAAGCAATCTGGAAAATGAAAAGCCTGGAGTGTCCTTGGGCTGCTGGGTAGATCCTCTCGTGCAAAGCAAGAGCCTCAAGAAAGCATTAAAATAATACAGCAAACGCCTACTTCTTCTTCCTATTTGTGGTACGAAAATAAATAAGTTTTGTAGTCATTAAAAGGGACGGCCACGCTGCGTCCTTTCTGACTCGCTCATTATAACAGTAAAAATTGTAGCAAGACTCTTTTTTCTCATGATTTAATTTATGTAAGGTGTAAATTACTGCCTGGGCCCTGACAGATTCTGCAAAAACTCGCCGCTTCATCCGCCAGGTCAGTAGTCGTTCTGATGTGCGTGATCCTGCTGTGAGGGCATAGTTACCTACTCCCGTGTCACTGCTGTATGTCCCCAGCCTCTCCAGGGCACATCTGGCTTATACACACACACACACATATATATATAAATATATATATACATATAAGAAGAGTCTCCTCCTTCCTGTGTGCTCCCTGTTCGTTTGTTGGATGTCTGTTTTCTCTATTTGATGCTTAAATCAAAAATTTGTCAAGCTGATGCTATTGCTTGACAAGCTTATGTCGGGCTTATGCCCCTTTCTACCGTATCACTGGTAACAGCGACACCCACACAAACTACTACACCAATAACTTTATAGAGAAGGAATAGAATTAAGGATGAAGCCAACGCTATCTGAGACGACCCTGAGTATATGAGATACCCAGTAGGATTGGCAGATATGTCAGCGTCCTACAGACAGCTGGAAGCCAAATCATAGAATCATAGAATCATAGAATTGTTCTGGTTGGAAGAGACCTCCGAGATCATCGGGTCCAACCATTAACCCAGCATTACCAAGTCCCCCACTAAATCATATCCCTTAGGATATGCCTCGCTCCGGGGTGTTTAAAGTCGCACTGGACACCTATATGTCTTTAGACAACTGAATGCCACCGTGAGTGTCTTACCTGAAGCCACAGATTATAACCTGCTTATCCAAACCTATTGCCTTAACCATACGACCCAACTTTCATCTCAAATCCCCACTTGTCGGAGACAAAAAGGATGCTCAGGTCCTTGCTGCCAAATTGCGTCTTCTGGAAATATGTGCTGCCTCTCACTAGTGGCGGCCTGGAAGGGTGCGACCAAGCTCCTGGTAAATGTAACTGGGAAAATGAAGGAATGGCAGCAGAGTGTTCTCACAAGTGTAGTTTATCATCGGATTTGACAAGGAGACCGTTAGCAGGGAGCGTGTATCCACATGGGAGGTGAGGTAATGTGAGCAGAAGCATTAAGTTTCTGTGGGTCACATTTTCATAGCTGATGGCACAAAATGCAATTAGAGAGGAAAAGAAATTAGATTTAGTGACTTCCCATCTATAAACACATGCACTCAAGCTGCATATTACGCCAGCTGCACAGTCAAATGCAAAGTATTGAGTAACTGCTTAATTTGAGAGATCGGCTCCTCAAGTCTTAGGCCAAGATAAGAAATCAAGGCCAGTTATCTCCATGTGGAGGAGATTAGAGATCTCTTTTTAAATATTCATAGAGCACTTGAAGTACTCTGTGGGTATCAATGCAAAAAAAAAAAAAAAAACCAGAAAAAAAATCTCAATAGTCCTTGGATAAGATTTCATTCAGAACTACAGACTCATTGGAGATTTTATATTCTGACTTAGTCAGGACCAGGGAGGGGAGATGGTTCTTCTGTTGTAGGTAAGCCAATTTCTGTCTGAAATGGATGGTTTTTCTGCAAATTTGTCACACCATCCACTTCTTTAAACACACTAGGACCTACTTAACATTTCAATGTCCAGTACCCAAGTGGCATCTGACTTTATTCTTCAGTTTTAAAAGGAAATAAATTCTTCAGGTTTCTTATCTTGGTCTAAGATTTTAAGGAGTTGGGAGCTACAAGTTGATAGAGTAGTTTGCAAAATGAGGCTCTAATTTCTGCTTAAGCTTCTTGGAGCTACAGTAATGCACTCTTTTTGATAACAATGAGGAAGAGGAAAGAGTAATTGGGTTGTACTGATGCAATATTTTTACCTGTTTCCAGTGAGGGAGTTACTTAATGAGGTATGACTTAATTCGTTTGCATTTGATGTCTGGCCGCTGGATAAATCCTACCAAAGTGAGCATTTTGAAAAGACAGACTAAAACCACATCACAAAGAATATTCACATAGACAGGAAGACATATATAAATCAGACCATTTCTCCTCCTCCACAGACATCATCACTCACAAATCATCTTCTATGTGTGTTATAAAAATAATTAATGGACCAATTATAACTTATTTTTTCCCACAGTACTTCGGACACCTAATGTGTGTAGGCTTGCTCAGAAAATCCCAGAAAGTGTCTATCTGCATCTGTAGGAGCCTGGAGATCTTTGAAAATCTGGTCTTAAGGGGATTTAAAAATGCTGCCTTGTTCATCCCTTACGTTAATGAAATGTAATGTGGTAGAAAGAGTGAGTGTTTTTCTCCAGATATGTTCGGAAGCTACACAGCAGCATTTACAAACTGCGTTTTGACTGGGATGATTCAAAGACAGGGATTTGTTAACTCCGGTAATATACGTACAAATCTGGTTTATTAAAGACTAGCTTTGCCAAACAAATCGCTGACTTCAACAGCTTGTAGTAACCTACTCAGCACGTATGTGTTGCAGGGATGCTAAAGCTTGGACTACTTATGCAACAGGAAAAGGATGCTGGTAAATCCCGTAATACTGCTTTTGTCTTTAAATAAAATACGGTGTGAATTCAACATAAAAAGAGACATCGAGCATGCTGTCTGATAATTTGGCTTGGATTCTAATCAACAGCATGTTTACTCAAGTGAAACATGGTGATAAATACACTGAATCCGAGGCACATTGTGATTCACTGCAAAATCCTTGGTGTTAAATTGGCTTTTTTTTCCCCCCTTAATTGCAACTCTTTCATTACTTGATCAGAGACAACAAAAAACAATTTCTTCCAGGAACCTTGTCAGTCAGACTCTGGATTTATCAAAGTCTACCCAATGAGCCTGAAGCTTCTATAACGTTACTTGTAGAAAAAGAATTATTTAAAGATGGTTTGCATTGAAAGTCCTGTTTGTTTGGGGTTTTTTCCTTAAAACAAAGTTTGTCTTCAACAAAATCGCTTCCTTATAATTTTCCTTAATTTCATTTGCATGACTGAGAATCAGGAATGCCACCATGGAGTCATGGAGAAGTTTGGTTTTTCTTATAAGCCCACTTTAAGTGCTGAAAGGCTGCTAGACGGTCTCCCCGGAGCCTTCTCTTCTCCAGGCTGAACAACCCCAACTCTCTCAGCCTTTCCTCATACGAGAGGTGCACCAGCCCTCGGATCATTTGCCAAGTTCAGCTCCATCCCCGCTTTGGCCTTCCTGACCCCATGCCTACACAACCGGGCAGTGTCCCTCTACTCTTCCCAGGATCCCTGTCCCTGCTTCCACTGTCTGTGTGTTTCCTTCTTGCCCTTTAGTTTGACCAGCAGGTCTTGACTCAGCCATGCCAGTCTCTTGCCTTCCTTGCCTGATTTCTTACATCTGGGGACCGAAAGCTCTTGCGCTCTATGGAAAGTGTCCTTAAAGATCTGCCAGCTCTGTCCTGCTCCCTTGTCCCTGAGGGCAGTTCCCCAGGGGGTCCTATTGACTAACTCCCTGAAGAGCTGGAATTTTGTTTTCCTAAAATTCAGGGTCCTGACTGTACTCTTCTCCTGACCCATATCCCTCAGGACTGCGGACTCCACCAGCGCATGATCACTGCAGCCCAGGTGGCCTGAAATCTTGACGTCACCGATTAGCTCACTTGAGCTGGTGACCACCAGGTCCAGTATCGCATCCCCCCTGGTAGGGCTGTCTATTACCTGGCTTAAGAAGTTGTCCTCCACGCGCTCCAGGAGTCTCCTGGATTGCCTACAGCTCGCCGTGCTGCTTTTCCAGCAGTTGTCGGGGTGGTTGAAGTCCCCCAGCAGGACAGGAACCTGCGAGCTGTCCTTTCCTCCCCCTCCATTCCCTTTAAATCCTATAAATATGTAAGGAACAAACACTTCTCACAGTAAACTAGCAAAAATAGAAATCCTGCTGAACGTACTTCCCTAAATAAGCACAGCCTTTCCAATCGGCGGAGGATCAGGAAGATGAGCCCCCAATGAAAGCACCCAGCGAGTCACTGGGGCTGTTGTTCTGCTTTGCTCTGCAAGCAGTAAGCCACAAATTCAGAAGTGCTCACGTCTTCCCGTGACATTTACGACCAGATTTTCCAGTTTAGTTCACTGCCTCGTGTCCAATGTCCCGAGGAAAATCTAGCCTTTAAAGTCATTCTTCTTGCATGACTTTCACTCAAGTCCATATGTTAGAGGTCTCTGAAGGCCTAGAGCCAGCCCGAAGGACGTATCAGGCAGAGGGATGAAGACAAAAGCTAGACCAGAGCAATTTGGGCTTATTTCACTTCCTAAATGGTAGCTGAATTCTTTGGAAAACCTTCTCTTTAATCTCAGTTCTCCATCTGTATGAGGCAGATAGCAGTCCCGCCTTTCTTCTACTGTTTACACATCCTGTTTGCTTAGAGTATAAACTCTTTCAGGCAAGGATGGCGTCTCCTGAAGTACAACGGGACCTCGATCCCGATAAAGTTCATAGATGCTTCAATAATGCAGATAGTGCAGAATCACCCCAGTTCCCACAAATGAGTGTCGTGCATATAATGTATTGATTTTTTCCCTCTTAGTGAGTTCCTCTTTTCTTTTCTTCTTTTGTCTCTGATCTTTTTGATGGATAAAGAAGATACAGGTTTATGAGTTCAGAGGCCTAACGGGGAAAGGGCAATTTAACTGTGCACAGTAAAAAGAAATCTGAGCAAAATATCAATCTGCAAAGGAAAAAAAAATCGAAAGATAAATAAGAAGCTGAAGACCAAATCTGAAAGAAAACTCCACTCTAAAGGAGATGGAAGATGAAAGGCAAATGATCTTTAATATTAAGAAGCACTACCCAAATAGGAGTCCAACGTGATTTTGGTCTGAAGTAGCAAAGGGGGGAAACGATTAAATAGACTTAACAAGAAAGATGGAGAGAGAGATGGAGGGAATTATAAGTCAACAGAAAACAATGATAGGAAAGAGAAAAGTAGGGCGAGTAGGAATAAATACAAAAGGAAGAGTCTTTGTAGGCTAAGAAGCCCACACAGCAGAATATTGTTTTAAAGAGACAGATCTCTACTTCCTTGAAGCCTGAGGGAAAAACTTGGTATGAAATCCTTGGCTGTTTTCCTACAGCTCTGCTCTGCAATTTTAGCTGTCAGCCCTCTTTCCCAGCAAAGTTTTGTCCCCACTGCCCTCCCTGCAGTCTTCTCTTATTTATAGGGCAAGAATTTGGGGTAAGAGAATATCAATCACCGCTGCCCTGCGTCCCTCAAGGATCTGCTGGTACCCACCCGCCTCCTACAGCACAATAAAGATGTCAGGACAAGCTGTAGAAACTGTAAACTCTGATAAACTTGCACTGTATTAAGCTTCCCATTTTGTCACAATGTCAGAAGTGAAACAGGGAAGCTCTGGCCCTGCAGCATTTCTGGGAAGCATGTTTCCAAAAACTCTTGATGGTCACGCTTGAAAACCATGATCAAGTGGGTTACTGCTGCAAGGTAAGGATGGACTTTTTGACGTTACCGTTTTCCCTAGCTAAAAAGCGCTCATTCCAGTTGTACTTTCCAAACCCTAAACGTTGGGCTCTGAAGAAAGAATACATTTTTTGCTATAACGCCAGGGCAGGCTCACGTGTGCTAGCATTCATCACGGATCTGATGGAACCAGGCTCTTGTTCCATTTCTTACCGAAGGAAACCTAGACAGCGACGTCTGTGCAGAAAATGCATTCTCACAGCAGTGTTCATGTTAGCGGTGACCCTACGTGTGAGCAGGTGCTTGGCAATACGCTAAATCCGTTTAAAAATGCCATCTTGGACCATCGGATGAAGGAAAGCTGGGCATACGCTGCTAAAAATGTAGGCCAGAGGTAGGTGAGTAATTTTACTTCTTTGAATTTGAAATGAGGAATCATATTCACTGACCTTCCAAACGAAACCTATTTATGGCAGAATGCATATAAACCTAGCTCCAAAATAAATGTATTGCAGCCACCCTCCCCTACAGACACAAATATAGGATTTTTGTATACATATAATTCAAAGCAATTTTCAAGGCAATTTTCTATCTTTTCTGTCATTCACAGTATAAGTAAATGTCCCAGCAGTGGGTAAATCATAATCCTTACCATTCTCTGGCAAGAAAAAATCCCATTTTCTTTTGTAAAATGTTTGCTAAAGAACTTGATTTATTCTTATATAGACATGGAAAGTGAAGACCTGTCTGTAACCTGTGAAGCGCAAAAAATGAATGTTAAGGAATGCATGATGGGTCCCAGTTAGCATAAAATATTAATAATACGAGTAGGGCTGTGTGGATATTGCAAGCCTGCTGCCATCTAATTAGAGCACATTGTCTCCTAGCAAAGTTATAATACAAATGTTTCTTCTGCGTATTCCCAAACTCTCTGCTCCCCCACCCCCAAAATGCCTGTGAAAATTTAGCATCTTTTGCTGTTGTTTTTTTTTTAAAAGAGTAGGTCCTTTTGTCATTAAGTACCAGCTAGAAGAGAATGTTGGAGGTCAGCCTTCCTGGGAATTCAAAATACAACCTTCAGAGAGTTTCTTTTTTTTTCTGCTATAACCTAAGGTGAGTGAAAATGTCTTGAAATACAGAAAAATGGTGCTTTTTAGAATCAGTGTCTTTCTAAGCATCCTACTTACTGAAAGCAAAACCACTGGACATGTTAGCAGATAGGTTACTACAGATCTGTCCCAGGACCGTAGTCCTGCAGGGTGCTCCAAATGGTAGAAAAGAGTTTGGGATTTGGACTGATGCTTTCTCAGGTTCAAAACCATTTCAAGGTTCACTCGACTCATACAAGTCCTTCTCTCATGGCTATTTATTAGCATATTTAAATGATCGTAACAATTTTAGATCTTTAGACGCTTTCCCTCGGGAAGGAGATTTAAGGTTCTTTGGTTGGATTAGTCCACACCATTCAAGTACCTCTTGATGGATAGAGAAAACACAATCGGTGGGTAAACAAAAGATAGTCAGTCTTCGAGCACTGCTCCTGCGTCCTTCACTGCCACCGATTAAAGGAAAAGATACTCAGTATGGCCTGGTGTCATCACATTGACCTGTTGGTGCCTAAAGCGGGAGATGAGGGTAGGAACACAGACTCTTCCAAAATCTGAGCTGTCACCAGAAGATGCCCATCGTCTGAATAGGTGTATACAGGTGAGAAGACTTTTTTTCTGAACTTCTCAGTTCCAAATAAAACACTAGGCAGGATCTGAGGCTGTTCTTCCCAGGCTGAAGAACTGAACGCTCTGAACTAACGCTAGGGTATGGACCATCTATAGAAAGAGTGTTTGTGAAAAGAGAAGGATCTAAGCACTTGAAATCAAAGCTCGCACTTTCAGTATTGACAACAATTGGTGTTTAAAAGTCATGAGCCAGCCTCAAAGATGCAGCAAACTTGGCTAATAAATAATCTACTGAAACTAGACATTTTGTTTCTAGCTCTGCAATTGCATTTGGGTTACATTTGCAAGCTTGCTTTCTCCTCACAGTGTTTTCTCTTTTCCTCGATGCCACACTTAACATGCCTTGATTTAGCCGGCTGGTGTCCTGCTATCAGAAGTGTCAACACCTCACCAGTGGGATCCTACATAGGGCACTGTGGGACCCGGGATGAGAAATGCTTTATCAATATAAAATCATAATTACTGTCGTCAAAGGTTCATGTGCATCTGTTAGTGCAAATCTTGCATCAGAATTTTTTTCAGAAGGTCATTTTCCTTTCATCACCTCACAGGAGCATTTCACACAAGACTGCCTTCTTCTTCACAAGGTACGGCAGGGAACGTTTCAGGTCTTGCCAGATGGCCACTACTACAGACCTGGGAATACTCAGATGATAATTTCTCTGTTAATTCTGGTTTTGTATCAGCTCTTTTCAACCACCACAGTCAGTGAATGTATTTCTCCCTCTCTGATAGTAGTATTCAATTATTTTAAAAAAAATGACTAGACTTTAGCGCCGCTACAAAGTCTGAATGTATGTAATAATAAATCACAAGCATATTTTTGTTTGCATCTTCTGTCTAAGGACTGCAAAGAATTTCACAAGAAGTCTTGTGTTTGAAGCAATGCTCATGAAAGTGTTAACTTGAAAAAGGCAATCTTAAAAAAAGAAACTGCTGGGAATTTGCCTATGATGAATGTAGGGCAAGATCAGCCATTGAGATTTTACAGTATTTCTCACGTGGTTTATTAAATGTGGTTGTCATGTCCCGTCTGGCATGATCTCATTTCTAACTCCGATTTTGTCAGTGGTAGTTAGGGCTTTTCACGTCAGTGAAGACAGTCTCAGCCCCTGGCACTGATCGTACCTTCTAGGAAAGCACCCAGCGTTTTGATTGAAGATCCTACACGAATCTCACTCGACTCTCATCTGTGAAGGATTTTGTTGTATGAATGAGCAAGAATGTCCTGTTACCAGACTCAGGTTATTAGATTTTAATTTTTTTTGTAAGTAATAAAACAAAACTCTCACAAATGATCAGTTAAGATGTGTGGCATGAAGCACTCAGACCCCAGACCTTGCCCAGAGTGTCCCAAACCCTTTTGCACTTACAGATAAGGAAAACACTCAAATATCTTGTGTTCACAGTTTTCATTTCTTGTGATCAGGGACTCTCTGATTCCTACGGTGACAAGTAACAGTTCAGCTCACTTGTTATCCAGGCTAGTCTGGGAACACTTTGCAGCAAAATGTGCGACTTTGTTCATTAGCATCCCAGTGATAAGAGTCATCTTTCTAATTATCATCCTGATAAGGATATTTGAATAGGTGTCTTCTCTGGGGGGACATGACGAATCTCCATCCCTTATAGACACAATATTCATTAGACATTTCTTTTTCATTCAGTATTGCATTTATCTTCTGTCATGGACCAGCGGTTTTTAATTCTTGGTTTCTTACAGCTCCTTAAAGTACGCCAACATCGCACATTGGAGTGGAGTACATGTCTTCCTGACCTATCAGAAGCTGGTCTATCTAGTGAACTGGAAGAAATATGGCTAAATCAGAATTCAGCTGAAAAGTGGGACTTCCTATAGCTTTTGCAACACTGCACTAATTTTTTGCATTGTTGGGAAGACCTAAGATGGTGTTTCAGTTTGGTGCTGCATTGTTTTGTATAAGATGAACCAGGCAATGGTTTCTTTGCTACCTCTGCTTTCAGCTCAGATGTTTTCTGTGCACCATACACAAAAAGTGTCTTTCCTCTTCCTAGAAGGTGTCAAAATAACTGTAGGTCTTGGTAGTCTACTAGGAGTGTGAATTTTCAAAGGCATGCTGCTCCAGAAGGTGACCCACGTTTTTGGCAGAAGTCCTTCTTTCTCTTGACTCTAGGTGATGAAGTTCCTGATGTGGACACTTTTGCAAGCGCCCACGGTCAAATGGCCTGAGCCTTGGCTGTTGGGGAGCCCACCTTGCCTGCTTTGGGCTACTCCAGCCATTTATCTTAAGTGTGATTCAGGGGACCAAAGAGCAGAGCCTGAGTTCCCATATGTACCAACCATGGTAGGGGTAGCTCAATCTTTCAATCTGTGTGTGACATTGAGTTACTAATGGTGAAACCCATCCAAAGCAGTTTGAAGGAAATAATAGCGGGTGTAGAAACTAATCTGACGTACCTGATCTGAATGCCCAGGCCTGCGTTGTTCTGAGATATTATTCCACCCCAAAGAGCAGATCTAACATTAGTTAGAAATTAAATGCACTTTTAAGTTCATAAATACTGTTAAAATACTGAGAATCTGAATAGACAGGCCAAATACGGGAGTAAGATGCCAGAGCTGTAAAAGAGACGTCCGAAGCGCATTAGAGACCAAGGCAGGAAAGGAGCCTGCTCTGCCTTTTCTCTTCTTCATTGCCTGCATTCAGCAGGTAGTAAGAAAGTTCAGGCTGCGGATTCACTTATATCTCTTTCCTTTCCCCGCAGCCTCCGAAAAGTATGTGCTTCTTGACAATCTTCTGTGTGTGTGTGTCCATTTAACACCAGGCTGCCTTTTTTTTTTTTTTATTTCCTTTTGTAAAATCCGTGTTTTTACCTATGAAGATGAAAACCCACTACATGTGTGGAAGTAGCCTCTTGCAGAGGCCAGTGTCACCAAGGTGGAAGCAAGGTGGAAGAAGTTACAACTCAAGCACATCTTTTATGATTAAAAAAAAAAAAAAAAAAGCCGAAATCGCTAAGCCATGTGGGAGAAATAGACTTTAATAAGGGCATAGATTCAAGTCTGCCAATTCCCTGTCTGAATTTCTTTCAATGTCAGCGAAGCACATTTGTGTTGAACTTTTTCAATTGCCTTGAGTTCAGTGCAAGATTAGTCTTGCACTAATCTTTGAAATTGGGAATGACCTTAACATTTACTGCTAGATGAACTCAGACACAAATACGGGAATCGTTTGAATGTCATACAATTACCTCCACTCTTCTGCGTGTATGCGTATATATAAGTAAAGAAACAAGGCCTTACTTTTTGTGCTGTTAAAGAGGCTGTGCAAGCTTTTTTCCAATGCTGGGCTGACAAATTGAGTGTTTACTTTCCTATAGAGGCAATCAACGTTTGCCTGCTTTTAAATCTCCCTCCTCATTTTCAGCTTCCTCTCCCTCACTTCACATTTCACAGCTGTCATATAATTACCTGAGGTGTTTACAGTTGTCTCCAAGTGAACAACATATTTCTGTCTTCTGCATTAGATTATGTATATGATGCATATTGAAGCAGGAGAATGTAAAATGTATGCAGACTAAACAAAGAATTCAGTAAGCCTTTCCATGGTCTCAAACAAACCAACCAGCTGGTTACTCTATATCACAACCACGCTTCGACCTTGGGTTAACCAACAAACCGGTTCCCAAAAGTGGAGAATCTATTAATGCAGAAAAATCTCAATGAAAAATTATGACTCGAGCACTACCAGGCCTTCTTCAGCGCTCTGCAAAAGGTTCAGGATCTGCCTGCACTGATCACATTACGAACCCAACACCTTTCCTTGTGAGGTATTCCTAGTGCCAGTATGCCATTGAGTAGTTCCAAAAGTGGCAGGAATATGTCTGGTAAGTCCGATAACCTGACAATCACTCTCAAATTCCTCTGGGCATATAAGAACATGCTTAATTTCTACTTCTGCCACAAAGCATTTAATCATATGCTTAACCTGAGTCCCATCAAAGACAATTATTACAGTTAAGTGTGTGCTTGGGTACTCGACTGAAGACTCATGACCTTCAGAAAAGAAACCCAAGTTTTCCTTTAAGGTATTTTTTTCTTTTTTGAGGTGAGAAGTGATTTGTGACATGCAAGTTAATGTCAATACTTGTAAATTAATAACTACCTATGAATAAAGATAATTCATGCTGTAAAAGAAAGTGAACATTTATTGAATCAGCAGCTCCAGCTCCTTCTTTTTTAAACATTTGTTTGCGTGGTTGTAAGTGTAGGGTAGGGCATACACTTTCCCTATTTTCTTCTCCTGAGGTATCTGAGCTGTTCTTTATTAAAACTCTTTAGCAAAATCTCCTTTCAGTAAGGATAATTATTACTGCTCTGTAAGTCTAAAACAGAATGGCCAAGTACTCACATTGAAGGGTCAAATATTTGTTTCTTAAAACACCAACAACATATGGTTCACTCAGGGATGAATAATGAACATTGTTGGAAGTGAAGTGAATTTTAAAATACGTAATAAGGAAAGAGAAACTCAACAGGAGGGAGGGAGAGTGGGAAAGCACAGGACAGAAATCACAGTGGCCTCTGCTTGTCCCCTTGAGACATGATTGTGGTAACAATAGATTTGTCTTTGCACAAAGATGATGTGGGTCCCTGTTTGGCAATACTTTCCGATACCTCTTAACTTTAAGCTTGAGTCTTCATTTTTTTTTTCTCCCAGTGAGCAAGAATTAAAGCTAAGTGAGTGCCTAACTATGAAATCTTGGCCATATAGCGTGCCTTGGTATGACCTGTGAGCAGACCATTTCATATTTCTGCATGCAGCTTGTCTATGCTTTTCATATTCAGAGAAGTCCTTGTTCAACATTTTCATTAACACTCAAATACCAACAAATTCTGGGTGCAAATCTATTTGATGGATACAGAGATTTGGTTTTCCCAGTTACAAACTGGTTAGACAAAGCAGTCCATGTGAACTTGCATTGAAATATGTTAAACGTTTTAAGGTCTTCATAGCAACTGCAACCATTTATTAAATTCCCATTTAGTCAACGCAACCACTGAGCCAGCTGTGGGCAGCAACCTATAAGAAAAGTGATGGAACAAGTGACTGTCGAAGCTAAATACATCTATATGGGATTATATTCAATGAAATAACATTGTTTATAATCTATTATAACAAAATGTCCTGTTAATTAAAATACACTTTAATTCAAAAAGAAAAAAATATTGCCATAGATGTTTCTTAGGGTGAAAAAGGTAAAAAACCTCTGATAGTCCAAAGAGGACTAAAAGAAAATTAAGTGTTAGGAATGAGTCATGAGCTCGATTCATACTTGGCTGCATATTGAGGTCAATGGCTTTCCAAGGAAAATTTCTTACATGGGCTTGTGTGTGCTTGATCTTACTCCTATATCTAATTAATTAGTATTTATTTGTCTTGTCAGATACCATGAAGCTGCAGTACCAGAGCCAGATTCTCCTACGTTAGGTACTGTGGAAACACACACTGAAAAGGCAGATCTTCCCTAAAGAACTTAAACATAAAAAGAGACCACAGACAAATGAATACAATTACCCTGGGAACTAGAGGAAAAGAAAGGGATAGCGCTGTTCAGTATGACAGGACACAGTCCCAACAGGACTTCCGAATTTTCAGAGGAAAGGAACACATCTAGGAACACATTTACCCATTACAGCTACATTTACCATGATGGGATCCTGTCTTTGTCTGTCTAAAGGGCAGGAAAACATAACCTGCAGAGGATTCCTATGTCTCTTTACCAACTGCTCACAGAGCTTACCTCATGGCTTAAAACATGACCAAACATACCTAACACAGCTAAAGCTAGAGAAGATGAATCCCAAATGATAGGAATTTGAATGAGAATTTTGCCTTGAAGTCAAGTAGGAGAGGCTGGGCTTTTTTTGTTTATTTTAAGTTATGTTAAGATAACTCTTCCCCACCCCCAACCAAGATTCCTTGCCTGAAGGACAATAAAGGAAGAAAATGCTGTCTGAATTTGTGGATGAGCACAAGAATGGCTATAGAGAATGAAGGTAGCCCAGAGGGATCACAGGAAAGGATTATGAGCTCTGTTATAACCTTGCAGAGCTTGAACTGGTGCATAATCACGTACAAGATAATGTTAGTTTGCCTGGAGGGAGATTCTGGAGTAGAGAGATCAATTTGTGAGCTTCCTGCTTAGAGATGGTGAACATTTGAGAGATTTACCTGCAAGTGCGTGGCAGATCAAGATCAAGAAGGACCAAGGAAAACAGCCTTATGAAATCCATGAAATATTTACCAGATGGGAAGAGGAGGCAAGGTGGAAACTAGAGTCAGAACTTATTGTCTGATTCTGAACTTGCCTGATGACACCATGGCTACAGCTAAATTCACTCTGCTGTAAGTTACTGTTGTCTTTGTAGAGGGGCTCAGAGGTGCTGCAATGCAACTTCCAGCAGACAGATACTGAGAGGTCTTCCTGGGAATTCCAGTGGTTTCCAAAGGTTATGAAAGGGTTAATCTCCTACTTGAGCATTGGAAGTAGGAGAAGACACCCCAATTCAGAACTGATTAATCTGTCGAGGAAAGCATTTTCTTTCATTCTTGGAGGTTGTCTCTACTTCTAAATTAAATGGGGAAAAGGAACATTCTTCAGACCTGAGGTGCCTTTATGAGATGCAGTATGAGGCCACGTAAGTGTGCTTTACAATACAAAGCCTGCTGGGGTAGCTTTGGAGAACTGTACGAGGTGGACGGACAAAAGTCGCACCACGTTCTCCACACAACCTCCTGAGAGCCATCCTGTTCCCCGGACTATGCCTGGGAGACCACTAGCTGGCACAAAGACCAAACTGCACCAAAGAGTGTGTTAATAATGACGCAGCTTGCACAGCCATGGGTTAGTGCTTTAGCCAATGCTCTGTTATATTTGGTGCCATATAGTCTGAAAAACTGGAGGAGCAGCACTACCTGGCTTTCCTTGCTGTGCCCACTTGGTGCTCCTATGCAGCCTCAACAGTAGGCGAAGGTCACTTCTGCTAGAGGCTGGATCCAGATATGCCTGTTCTCCTGTGCTTTATGAAGTGCCACATCCTTAATTCATGGGTCTGCTTGTAGCATGTTTTTTTCTCCAGTAAACATGAGGAACAGCAAAAGCAAAACGCTCTCATGTAGGAAACTTGAAAGAAAAAAAAAACACCACCAGAACTACTGTAAATCAAATTCTTCAGTGAGTCACATCTTTGCTCTGATCCATCCTATCCACTTAAAGACGTTTAACTGAGAGGACTATACCATGACCTAAGTGATCTTAAGTTTCCTCCATGGTCAAAAGGAGAAAGGAGGATAAATTCATTGTTTAGGAAGTTTAAACTCGCCCTTCCAGAAGTACCTTTTCCATCAAATATTTTGCATATTTGTTAAGTGTTTAATCAAACTGTAATACAATATGTCATATCAAAACAATAACTTTTTTGCTCATTTCACCAGTGATTACTATTTTCCAATTATTAATCAACATTAGTTATAAAATATTGATCATCAAATGACTCAAAAGTTGGGATAAAAACTACCAACCTATGAGGCAAAACTTAATGGCTTTTAGAAGCAGGAAATATAAGTTGTTTGACATTCACAACCACTGCTAACCTTAAAAAAGCAAAGAAGAGAGGATTTGTATTACATGGGAGGTGTAGGATAAATGCTGGAAAAGTGAGTAAATATCTTATGCAGAGAGAGAACAGAATATTCATTTAGCTGTGGGTCATGGGGCAGGAGTAACAGCTTAACTAATGGCAATAATAGCACAACTAATGCATTTGTAACTGTTGTGGTTTGACCCAGCAGGCAGCTAAACACCACACAGCCGCTCGCTTACTCCCCAGGTGGGATGGGGGAAAGAACAGCAAAAGAGGTAAAACTCATGGGTTGAGATAAAGACAGTTTAATAGGCCAGAAAAAGAAGGAAAATAGTAATAATGATAAAAGAATATAGAAAACAAGTGATGCACAATGCAATTGCTCACCACTCACTGACTGATGTCAGTCCCTGAGCAGCAGCTGTCACCCCCCACCAACTCCCCCCAGTTTCTATACTGGGCATGACGCCCTATGGTATGGAATATCCCTCTGGCCAGGCTGGGGCAGCTGTCCTGGCCGTGCCCCCTCCCAGCTCCTCGTGCCCCTCCTTGCTGGCAGAGCAGGGGGAGCTGAAAAGTCCTTGACTCAGTCTAAGCACTGCTCAGCAACAGCTAAAAAATCAGTGTGTTATCAACATTATTCTCATCCTAAATCCAAAACAGCACTATACCAGCTTCTAGGAAGAAAATTAACTCTATCCCAGCTGAAACCAGGACAGTAATAAACGCTGAATCAATATTAGCAGAGGTTGGTTGCAGAGGAATAGAATTGTACTGTTGTGGAAAATATTAGAAAGAAAAAAATCACAATCAATACAGAGAACAAAGAGGAACACAAATGAATAAGGAGAGAACAGAACTACCTGGTAAGATGATCAAACTGCTGCTTTACTCTTGGAGGAACCACTGCAACTATAACCAGATGAAAGGAGGTGATTTGCCTTCCACTGTCCAGAAGTGAAGGCATCTTCTCCACATAGCAGCAAAAGAGGTGTCACGCCTTGTCTCTCCTACATCGCCATAAAGGTTGGACACACCCAGACTTAGTACAGTAGTATCCCAGTTTCCACCGCACCAGTTGCAAGGCCTTGTGTCCTTGCGGTCTACAGCCACATAACCCAGCCATGAGCTGCTTGGCTGCCATCAACCACGGAGTGGCTGCAGGCACTACCAGCAAGAGAACTGCAGATAACAGCAGTAGCTGCAGATACTGGTAGCAATTCCCACATCTGGGTTTAAGAAAAAATGCAAACAGAAACAAAGGGAAATGTCTATCCATCATCCCCTGCCCTTGTAGGCTAGGATGTTAACCACATCTATCTAGCGTATTCCTCCACCATTTCACACCAAGATCCCTGTTGCACATCATTTATCTTCCCCTCTGCTTGTCACCCAAAGTCCCATCTCTCCATTACCCTAGTTTTGTCTTCCACCTGCAAAAAATGCACCCTAGTCTCCTCACCATCCCTTTATGTACTTGCCCCAGACCCTCTCCTTACACCCTCAGAATGAAACGCAGGTGCTGGCACCATCTGTGTCCATCCCATCAGTAACAGACTGGCCTGGGAAGCTGTGGCAATCGCTGCTCGTTACTCCTGATGAGCTGAGCAGTGTTAATCACTGACTGACTGATCAATGTGTTGAGGTGTTCACCCAACAGCACCTCCAGGGAGGTCAGGATTAGTACCAGATTGCTGCCTGCCTTCCTGGGAAATGGCACCGTGCGGCTCCTGTAAAAGCCTCCCAATGGGATCCTTCGAACTTTTCATTAAGGGTTTTATACCCCTAGTGTTATGTGTGACAGTCTAGAAATGCTTGATCTATAGATTTTTGCTCATGTGTACCTAGAAATAAACATCTATAAACACATGCGTGTACCCACATGTGCAGAGGAGAGGCACCCGGGCACTTTAAGCCACTCTAAATCAGATTTGCTGTCGTACTACCCTCAGTCTCATCCTTTTCCGCACGGTACCATTCCCTGACTTGCATTATCAGTGCAGGATAATGACATAGCTCGGGAAAATGGGTTGGCCAAAAACTAGCCTGGCTGGTTTCTAACTGCATCAACTCCCTGAGCTAGCTCATTGCATGATATTGCATAAAATATTAACCTTTACAACAAATCTGCTAGTGCCAGCTCTAAGATGAAGGTAGAAACATCAGGCTGGGGGTGAAGGGGAGAGAGCGGCTGCAGTAGCTCTGGTTTAGATCAGCTAAAGCACTGTGGAATTGCACTCTCAGAGTGTAGTTAGGGTTGCACAGTGATTTATGGGCATCCTAACGCACACACACGCTCGGGAGTGTGTGTGATAATAAATGTGGCAGGAAATGTTGGTCAGAAAGAAAAAGTACTGTTAATAAAAGCTTTAGGGAATGACGGTACCCAGTCTGTCTGCAAAGTATCTGGCACACAAAAAAACAGTCAAAAAAATAAAATAAAATAATGAGCAGGCTTCTAGAACTGAGGAGGTTGGCGAGGGCAATGTTCACAGCCCCTGTGTGTGGAAATGAGGTGTGAGCTCTGCCATCAATTTGAACTGTAGCGCAGTTGATCGAATACAGCGAACGTGCTCATGTTACGGCGGCAGAGACAGAACCAGATGATTCACAGCCACATGGTTTTCATCCTATTAAATGGAAATGAAGCATCCCCAGCTGAGGTGCCAGCTCAAGGGAGGATTGCGGCTGTGGCCGTAAAATAGTAATGGGCGAGTGATTTTCCAATTATTCAAACAACGGTGACTGAGAAGGGCTGCCCCCCCGCTCAGAGATGCCATGCGTGCTGTGGCCACAGTCACACTTCCAGAGGAGTTATTTACAAACCTTTATAAGCTCCCTCAGTTCAATGCATATTTAATCTGGAACCTTAGGACTATGGGATATATGGACTCATCTGGATCCATAACAACCTCTCCTCTCCCCAGAGAAAAAGTTTGATCATACTGGTGATGCACATTGGGGGTCTCCTCATCGAGGTCCAGTCTTCCAGAACTCATGAAAAGTTCGTCAAGATCAAGAGAAATTTTTCTATTGTCTTCAATCGTCTTTGGAGCAGGCTCTTAATGAAACCATCTGTTCCAACAGAAAGCACAATTTCAGAGGAAATATGAGACCATTGCTCCTCTTTGCCTTTTGTTTTTCATTCTTCACCATCTGCCCTCCCTTCCTCGGGCGAGTAATAAGAAGTCCTTAGGCACCACAGAGACATATCCGACGAGGTGCAACCTGGAAGGTATGAATGATGCTCCATCTTCCGGCTTTTGGCACCTCCATGGAAAGGTCTGTGTTAAACGCTGTGAGGATCCTGTGGGTTTGTGAACACAGCCTGGAGCTAAAGCTGACGTACCTGGACAAAGGTGACAAAACAATAGAGTCTGCAGCTCCTGTTGGTGGTCCTACCCCACATTACAAACTCTTTCTGCAACCCCACAAATGCCAAGATATCTCCAGGTTACCATGTTTGGAGGGGAAGATGAGCCACTCTTCTTGACACCTATTAGTGGAGGAAGAACTGTCTCTGCTAGTGGGGGCACCCAATTTTTTGGCAGAGGCTGCTGTCATCAATTAGACAGTCTTTATGGGGTCCAGGGCTCTAGAAGGTATCTACTCTACTTTGATGGCTCCAACAAAGAGCCCAAAATCACCTCCTTACTCAGGCAGTGTTCCTGGAGATGGTATTGATGCTCCTTCCTGATACGAATGACACACCTCATGAGATGTGGAGGTTACTGAGGCAGGAAAGACCTTGGATAGAAGTATCAGATTTGAACCCTATGAGGTAACCAACGGCATGATGAAGTAGAGGAAGCAAACATCACATCTCACCTCAAGGCCAGCTGTAGGGTGGGGCAAGGAGAGATGAACAGAAGTGACAAAGTAGAAAAATTAAGGCCCAAAGCAACACTATGATCTAAGATGAGTGTTAGGAGAAACTGTGGATATGGAGCCCTACCAGGACGGGTGAATATGTGATGGCACAGGAGCAATAAGTGTGTCCTAAAGCTACTGCTGAGATGATAAATCCTTAGCAAGAGTGTAGGTACAAAAAGACAAAGGGAAATGCAGGTGCAAGGCAGGGCCGAGTCAGTTTTCTATGAATTTTGATGCCTCTTCCCTAGGAAATGGCTGCCAAAGCACACGTACCTTCAACCAACAGAAACGAGCTGGCATCTTGTACTGAACAGGAGCTAAACAAAATCAAATCAAATGAGATCAAAACTACACAGAAACAAAACACCTCCCACAAAGCTTGACCATCCTCAAATCAAGATTCATATAAGCAGGAGAAATATTGTGACTTCTTTTTCACAGCTCGTTCTACCCTTCTGTCTAGGTGCGGCAAATGTAATTACTGAAGTCTGGTTGCTGCTGTCTCCCTCTATGTATATTCTCCCATCTTTACTGATTGGATGACGCGTCATATTTTTTTTGCAAATGGAAACATTTCAATTTGTTTAGCTGAAGGCTTGACTCAAAGCCAACAGGAGTCATTCAATGGATGAAAAGATTTTCAGCCTTTTCTTTTAATCTACCTCCACAGACCATACAGGACTGCTCTGCTGGGCCAGGAGATGGCCTGCTATCTACGAAGGTACTGCATAGATACTGAAATATAGATTCTGAAATAGTATTATTGTAGCTTTGTGCATAACACCTATCATCTGCAGTCGATGAGAGAGACAACATCCCACCTATTTGAAATCAATATCTAAGGACGGGATGAATCATACTTCCAGAGGTGCCAAAATCCTTTTCCATCGACTACTGAGAGATCCTAGACAACGACCTTAGATGGGCACTGAGATTTTAGATGCATCTACATAAATGAGTGGTCTTTTCTGTAAATTCTCAAGGCTTTCACTAGTCAAAGGAGAGCCTTCCCTTCCTCTGATACTCTCTGCAGGATAGCCTGTGAATCGAGCCACATACTGCTTTACAGACATAAAGCGATAATGTGATTTTTTTTCTGCATTCCTGGAGCAGGAGGGGCTGTAAATGCTCTTCTCTTTGATTTTTCCTTGAAGCTGCAGTAGGTAAGGCGGTAAGATCTTAGCAGAGAGGAAATGAAGTTCAAGAACACTCGGTAGAATGTGTTTGTCCAGTCATGTCGTGTGGGAGTGATGCAAAGTTAAACTCTCCCCTGCGGTGGAGATAAAAACTTGTCAAGTTGCGGCACGGACGTACATCCCTGTTACCAGGGGCATCGTTTTCCAATAACGTGTTGCTCTAGGTCATTCTTAAATCACACTGGCTGTTGAAATGACTAAGGTATATCATGTGAACTGAGAGACTCGTGGATATTCTTACCAACAGCAAGAATATTATCTTATTTCTTTCTGCATTAGTGGTCAGAAATGAAGTTAGGATTGTGATAAGAAAATGTGAATTGGATTTCACTTCTGGCTCTTTTACATTTACCTGCAGTAGTGCCTGAAGTGTCAGTAGAGCTGTATTATTTCCACAGTTCCCCTTGACATGGCTAAAACACAGACAAAGCGTGCAAGCTCATCACAGAAACTAACTGATTTGGGGTCCTGCTGAAGGGAATAAGAGTCTTATCCACTGCCTTAGATGGCTGTGAGAAAGCCCTTGAGTGCTTAATTTCAGAAGTGGTCAGATCCTTCCCAGGATCCTGAGTGAAGAAGCAATATTTTTGCAGCCTGGTTGGTTAGAAAAGTGGACGAAGATTCTTAATGTGTTTTTACTGTGTACTCAAACTTGGCTCAAATGTGCACAAATCACACCTGAGACCCCCTGTCCAGCCAGTACGTTTCTGGTTTCTCTTTACTGTGATCCTCCCTTAGGTCTGCCAACCTGCTTTCCGCTGCTGTGCGTTGAAGTAGCCTTTCTTTAAAGCTGATAATAAAATAAATGTGAGTGTAACAATGTGAAGAATGTTGTATTAAAACCCCCAAATTCTCGTTGTTGACCTTTTGCAGTTAACTTGAAAAGCATAACGAAGTTAATATACTGTCAACAGTTAGCTTTGAAAATCCGGCTGGGATCTAAAGACAACATCAAAAACTGTCCCTGAAATCCGGGCCACAATACTGCTGGCGAACAAGCTGACCTAATATTTACCGGTCATTTTAAACAATAATGATGGCCTGATTCTCCGCCCCGCTATGATCCCTTTGCACTGAGGTTGCATTGCAAATATCCTGGATATTAGCCGTATGTCTCCATCTGATACAAACCTTCTGCTGGTGGCTAGCTGGCATAATCGGATGATATATCGCCTTCAACTGCTGGATGTGGCAGAAAGATACATGAAGACATGCAAGATAAGAAGGTCACAGACAGAGCTCACTGGATAAATGAACGGTTCCTTGAGGACCTTTGCTAGTCGGCATAAGTCAGTTGTCCCAAGGGAGAAAGAAGGTTTATAATAGCCACAAACATAAGTACCTTCAGAACAAAACATCACACGTAAAGGCTTTGCTATGAAAGAGTTTACATCCCATGATTGGAGTCTGGGCTTTTAATTTACTGGGCTGGTCAGACCAAGCAGAGCTGCTGGAGGTCTACATGCTTGTAGAGTCCCCTGACCTTCCCTAAATAAAATATCCAAACATATTTATTGTGGCTTGCATCTGCTAATATGAGCTCTGCCAATGATACTTTAACTACAGCTAATAGCAAACGTACAGATACTGGGTCGTATGAGTCCCTAGGTGCACAAAGACAACAGAAAAGTGGAAGTGCCTTTTATCTATTTGCAATTCATGGCAGAGAAATCTTAAGATTAAAACTGAAAGGCACAACCGGTAATTTTTTTTGTGTGCTGAAGCAAAAAAATCCACAGTAGGGAAAGTAAATGTGCTGTACTTTACCTGTCTTGAAAATCATGACAGCAGAGAGGGGATTTGGACTGATTTTTTTTATTTTTAAAAAAAGTGTCTCAGGAGTGTATTCTTTGCCATAAGGACTATACTCAAGAGCATTAACAAGGCCTAAGCAGATGTGAACATCACTGTAATTTCCTTCTTCTGTGGCTTAGCTGTTGTCAAGACGTCCAAAGCAGGTGGAATGGGGTAAGCTACTTTGAAATGGATGACCCAAAAGCTCCAAGATGTTAAGAAAACAGGATATCTTGACAAAGATATACTTTCTTGTCAAATATAACCATGACTCAGTGGAAAGATTTAATTCATTGCTTAAGTAAGATTGGACACCCTTAGAGGACATTTTGGGAATGCACTTCAACAATCCATGAAATACATTCAGGAGCTCAGCTGCAGTGGAGGAATAAAGCATCGGCAATTATACTGAGGCTTGAAAAAGATACAAACTGGATATATTGTGGGAATGTAATTGAAAAAAAGTCTCCATTTTCATCAATTTGTTCACTATGCACTAGCAATGTATTTCAAAAATAAAAAGAAGTTATTTAAAATGAGTGTTTAGGTATGGATTTAGGCAACAGAAATGAGGTACCTTAGTCCACCTATCTAAACATTACATGAATTTTGGTTGTAATAAGAATATAAAGATCCCAGAAACAGCACTAGAATTTAAGAGTGTTCAACACCTCTGACAACTAGATAATTTTAACTGTGTGCTAAATATAGGAATGGATGCCTAGCTTTGTGCATCGCTGTTGAAAAGTTTGGCCTCGGGTCATAATTGCTTATGCAAAATGCAATCCAAGATTAAAACACCCAAAACAACAGGTTTTAATGGCAAAGATAACTCACTGACTTGATCTAAACTCACAGGGGCTCATCATTTCTAAAATGCACTGACTTGGACACTTAACTATGAAAGAAGGTGCAATTAGGTCTGCATATTTTAAGATCCTAATCTTAATGAATGTAGGAGTTAATATTTAATTCTATCTACAAATGAGGGGAAAAGAGGGCAACATTTCTCAAGTGTTAAGCAATAGTTTTCTCTCTATTTTTTGAGACTGGAAGATGGTGATAACAGTGGGGGCTAGGGTGGAATGAAAAGAGAAAGTAACAAGGATTTATTAAATCAAATCATTGAAAGCACAAATACATCTGGTTGGGCACCATCTGAAGCACAGAATGAAGTGTCAGGCAAAACTTGCTTTGAAAGATATAACACGTGCTAAGAACTATGTTAAACTTTACCCTTTGATAATGTTATCTGACATGTAGTGACTATGCTGCATCACTCTGCCCTTCCCAGACATTGCCCTTTATGTTGTAGAGTGTCAAATCTCTTTGACTATGTCATCGTAAGGATATTCCCCTGACGGCAGCCAACAGAGGGGCCGAGTCTTGCAGTAAAAAGGGAATAAAAGGAAATCTAGATAAAAAGCGGGAAGAGCCAGGGAACAGAGTGGGAAGACCAGATGAAATGAAAAAGTAGAGGAGGACTGAGGTGAGGAGTGACCTTTTCCACATTCCCAGCGCTGCAACGCTGCAGGGTAGCAGCTAGATCCTGAACTGTTGTCAGGCTGAGAGAGACCCAGATTCAGCCTCCTGTACTTCATAAGGACCCAGAGGTAGGAACCCTCTGTAATTGGTGGAGGCCATCCCACAACCTGAACAACATGGAGATACCTATAGAAGAAGAGGTGCTTCTCCTCCTTTGCTAGTTTTGAGAACAGAGGTGTCTTCCCGTTGCAGAGTTCAGCACTGGTTTTTGAGGCCTGGATCATGACTTTCTGAATATGGGTAGTTGTCAGTACTGAGGTAACCTGAAAGGATTCAGAGGCTTTCAAGGCAGAGTTGAGGTCTCTTTTCTCATTACCAACTTGTGTACTGAGGACTAAAGTGTCACAAGTAGCTACCAGAAGGTGACAATCATCTTTTCAGTGGGAGGAGGAAGAACACTCTTAGCCTGCAACGACTAGCAGACTCATTCCAAGTAGCAAGTATAAGACAAGGACAATCTAATACAGAGCTTAATAACTACTCAGCTGGGAGGAAGAGGCATTTTCAGGTGATGATTCACAACTGAAGAGGTTGTGGTGTGCTGGAGATGTCTGTCCCACGCTGTAACAGGAGAGGATCTCAGAGTGACTGGCCTTTGGAACGACGTGCCACACAAAGCTCGATGGGAGCAGTCCTGTATGCACTCCGTGGGGTTGCACGTGGTCAGCTCATCGCTGCTATGTAGGCACAGAAAGACAGAACAGATCCAGCGAAGGAATGTTTGAGCCAATACTTGCTGTAATGTCAAATAATCTAAATAAAGAATACAGACAAAGGGGCTTTTTACCTTTTAGCTGATCTCAGCCCAAGGGAGCTCAGAGGAGAAGACAGATAGATGCTCGGTGGGCAGCAGAGACTGACTACGTTGCCATGACTACACTGCTACCCAAGGGAGATGCCTGTATCCACACAAGGTGGATTTTTACTGCTGGTCACAGTACGGACAGACTTCACAGTCTCATAAAAACCTATGCTGGAAATGAGCCAGAACCTCCCTTTGGTAGAGCTCGTCTTCTCCGACATGTTCCCAGATTGAGGTCCAAGGTGGTAACCGTCCCAGCTGAGTTTCAAGCAACATTTTTTTGAAAAGAATTCATTAAAGATCTGTCAATTGGCCCTACCACCCCAGATTGGCTGAGATCCTTAAGGAAACATCTGATAGTTAGGTGGATAACATCAGCGCTAAAGCAGAAACAAAGCACAGAGCCCTGAGGGATCAGGAGCACCAAGAGAAGAAATCCAGACAAGTAGAATCCCACGGGAGCACACATCCCCACCCTGAGTCCCCACAAAATCCCACATCTCTTCAACGAGAGCTTTGATTTTCCACTGTTTCCAGTTATGCCATTTTGCAACAACCACTCCATGTTCAATGGGCTGCTGATGGAAAAATTGAAACAGAGCAAACTAAGGGAGAAAATAACATTTTCTTTAAGGTCTGAATCGTTGCTGGCTGACACTATGTAGAGTCAGACACACAAATGGCAACCACGACCCACACTACAACCACGTGGGGTAACACTCCGCAGCAAAAAGATATGTAGAATGAGAAAAAGCTAGGCTCATCATTTTCCATTGGTTTTGTCATATGCTTAATAGTTCCATAAATTGACAATTTCATGTACAGATATTACACCTTTATGTGCATTCTATTTGAAGGGTGCGAGGGACATAGAAATCAATCCGAGAAGTTAATTTTAGACTTAAAAATCCAAGTTCATTTTATATAAATTCCAAAGTGGATTCTTCTTTCTTACTGTCAGAAAATTATGACAAATGATACAAGAAGGTAAGCTTAATATCAGGACAAAATGTAGGCAGTCTTTCTAAATTATGGTGAGATTTTTCATAAATCTTGGGTCAGACTTTCTTCAGAGCACTGTGTTTAGGGGAATAAAATCATACTGTGTATCTTGAAAGGGTACAGCACAGTGTAATTAGACTTATCTGGAAAAAAAAGGATTTGTATAAAAAATGTCAGTAGTCAAACAAACATATTGTGTAGCGGTGCATTATTTGATGATTGAGTGGTTAATTCTATAGGAGAAATACAATTCTGATGCCAACAGGGGAATTAGACAGATCTACCCTGTTGGAACAGATCACAGATCTGTCAGAGATGGTTTTCTTTGACTGGAAAATGGATGGTTTAAAGGGAAAGTGAACCCACTCAAACCCCTATCAAGGGATCAGAGTGACATTTGCGTTTCAGCTTTCATTTTAACCAAAATGGTCCATGTTTGGATGTTTTAAATATTACTATTCAGTAGAATAAATGCTTAAAACAAAACATATAGTATAGCCTTTTAGGAATGACCTTTCAGTCCCAGTCTCTATAAAAACCCAACCCAAACAATAGCAGTCCAACAAATAAATAAACCCCAAACGGCTGATAAAATAAATCCATCCATGGGAATTTAAGATTCAGTCCTCGTCAGAGAGCACCAGGAAAGACAAGATTTTTGAAAGCCACTAATTATATTCAGAGCATAGCACATTCGGAAACGCAGCCTTCTTCAAGGTGTCTCTAGCTGAGCACCTCATACCTGAACCACCCGCAATAATTAATTGCTTTTCCAAAACCTGGACTAGGACTCAGATTCCAGTATTTGCTCAAAGTCAGGACAGCAATATCTGGTCCTTTAATGAGATTTCTTTCTCACGCAACACTCTTCTGAGATGCACGAAGGTGATGTAACGTACGCTTTTCAGGGTGGCACTGAAACTTAATACTGAGCTTGGAAAGCTTCCAGCAGTGTTTTAGATGCTATCACAGTACAAACAAATCCAACAGTAACAAACCTTGTTTGCTATTAGATATATTTTTTAAAATAAATGTGGAGGAAAAATTGTCAGTAAATTGGACCATCTGAGGCTTTTTACTTTCCTCCTGATTTATAGCTATAACACCTCTGCAAATTTTAAGCTAGTATCAAATCCCTGCAGAATCTTTATCTATCTTAAACCAAATAATTGTCTTCTGCAGTAATACCAATTTTCCTGTGCCTCTAGGCTTGTGGGCTTTGATAGAAAGTTCTTTTGGGTGCTAATTTATTTGGTTATATTACAGTGAGATAAATCACTTTGTAGACAGTTTTTGGTAAGGCAAAGGAATATAAAACCACATCGCCAGTGTATATTCCAGAAACATTATGAAAACTAGAAGCAGAAGGAAGAAATTACAGCAAAATGGTCCTCCTGAATATGTGGGATCCCCACAAGTAACAGGATTGTTCACTCTATGTGGCCATGCTAAGGGCTGCAAAGGACAGTGAAGATTAAAGGGTAGACCGGGGAGGCTCAGGGGATCACATTTATTCCTGAGCAGTTACGGCTTTCTGAAAATTTGGCACCTCACAAAGGTGGTTATCTGGACTGTCAATAGCTGATGTAGAGAAACGAGCACCTCTGGAGGATTTGCTTCTCATCCTAAGGCAGAGGCCTGTGACCGGTAGATAATTTTTCTTCAGGAAAATAGATCCAGCTAACGCTGTTCTTCTCATTTCTAGCTTGTTTTTCATTCAGTTCTAGTTTACACATAATTTAAATATTCCTTTCCATGAAGAAGCCAGCAGTGGGCCAAAACCCCACTTGCAGCTCAGCTGTCACGACACCGGGGCTGGAATCAGAAGGACTCCAGCCCCCATCTATTTCCAGACTTTTGTCTTCCCCCTGGTTCCTCAGGTACCGCTGCAGCTTCGTTGGTAGGGTTATGAGTTTACAGGTTTAGTTGGCTGCTTCGTGTTTACATGTATGGAGGTAAACTTACCTGCGTTTTGTATAAGCAAAGATGATCAGTGCGCAACAAGGGTATTAATTAGCACATCTCTAATCTTTTTCCTCTATACAACACTTTTGCATGACTAACAAATTGCAGATTGATATAGCCATCCTTACATTGATTAGTAAACTCATTTTTTAAGCTCAGGTGTTTGCCCACAGATGTAGACAGGTTCCTACTTTTAAAAATCTGTCTTCAGGTGACCTAAATTCCACCGACACAGGGACTTAAACTCCAAATTCCCACGGACCTGCCAACAAAGGATAATTAAACCCTTCACGTTACCACTGTGAATTCAGACCAGGGCAGTGACACTGATGTCCTTGTTCCTGCCTGAGTGGAAAAGGGGTTTCTCTAGCTTAAAAAAAAAAGAAAAGAATTTAATAAAAAAAAATCACTCCCTTATCACGATACAGCTAGACTAGTATAAGCAGTAAAATATCCATATCAAGAAGACTTAGGAGTCAAATCCTTAAAACTAACTGGGTGTCTGACTCATAATACTCCATTTAGGGGTGGGCTTTTTTTTTCCCTTTGGAAGAGAAGCTTATATTTTAAAATATGTGGATTTTTTTTAAAAAAAGCTCATCTGGTATTTATGCACCTTGGGCTGAGTAAACAAAGGAGGTCCAGACTGTAAATCTGCAGCCTACTGAGTTTTTTGTGTTGCTCTTTTGCAAGCCTTTGGACATAGTTGCAGGAACTGAATTGTTCATCTGCAGACGTTTTGGAAACAAGTCATTGTTCCTGGAACTCTGCAGGCTGTGAGAAATCATATTTTTGAAGCTATATTGGTCTCAAGAAACCAGTATTTCAAAATCTTTATTAACCATAGGTAGCTGCTGCTGCAGTAACCCTATTGAGTTCTCCTTCTCTTTTGCTAAGCAACAAGACAATTAACTTGACCTATGTCTTCGTAAATTTAAGTCAAATCTTTAGCAGTTAATTACGGCAAAATGATAGCAACGGTACACTTAAGGCTGTGCAGTTTTCATTTCAGTAGGGGTGATAATGTTTTCTGAAAACCTGTATGCACTGAATTATAGCATTAATTTGAAATGGTTATTGTAATCTGTGCAATGATTAAAGTTTCTAGGACAATTTGAAGGTAAAAGAGAAACCTCAGCTGCAGTAAGACAGAAAAATATTTAAATGAGTAGTCTGGGTGACAGACAGTTAAGCAGACAGATTCTGGGCCACATTCTGTGCTGCTTTGCCTCCCTCGAGGCCAGGGGAAATTTTCCCACAGCAGCTTCAGTCAGAAGCAGCACCCTTTCAACACAGCACTCAAGGCGTATTGTTCCAAATTCTCCACCTCTTTAAAGTTAAAAATTGTGTTATTTCATAGTTTCTCCCTTTTGTGAATAAGTCATAAAGCAAGTTTTTGTCTTTGGGATTTTCCTCTCGATGCACATCATACAATGCGGCATTTGCCGCTGTTCCGATGTTGCAGCATGCCTACCTGAGAAACCCCACGTCGTTTGTGAACTGAAAGCAGCAAGCAGGGGTTTTTTTTGTAAAACTAGTTCTCAGCTGAGAACTCGGGTATATATTCTCACTCATTTAAAAAGGAGATCAATAATTTGGACTGGTGGCATATTATTTAAGTCATATATTACATAGTTGGCTTGCTTTAAACAAATAATAAAATATGCAATGACTGTTTCTTCTGGGTAAGTACCTATAAATTGACCTATGCAGCGGTGTGCTGCTGGGGTTACAGACCATCACACGCTGAAGGAATATCCTGCCTTTTTATTGAAATAATCTTGGGCTTGTCACTATTCAGACTGCTACAAATACAGTTCAGCTTTGCATGTTTGCGTTTTAGTTGCCCTTGGTTCTTCAGAGATCCAAATTACGGGCCACTGAAAATTTGGCTTTTAAACAAAAATGCAGCTACACCCGTGTGACTGTATCAGTGCAAGCCCTCATTACTCTGGAGTATCAGAGGGAAATCACTGGAGGGTGCTCAAGTGAAACCACTTACTACTGGAGCACATCTATATAATATGGTTTTATGCTTATGCAACACGGATGCGGGCAGCGCAGGTACCTCAGTGCGGAAACCTAACGCAGAGAAAAAGCTCTTTACCTCTGGAAGTCATTGTTTCTCGGAGAAAGTGATGTTATAAAATCACATAGGGGTTTCTGTGTCCTCTGTTATAGTCAGTGCTTATTAGATTTTAGCTCTTCTTGAAGCATCCCAGAAAAGGAGCTACCATAAATACAGCTGATAAAATTTCTAATTTCTTTCCCTTAAACCAGGAGCAAGCTTAGCGGTGCTGTGCTATTGAATGCGTTGGACCACAGAGCAGCTCCCCAACAGGCACAAGTTGAGTGCCACTATTGCAGATAAAAGACTGCCCTCAATTTTCTCCCTATTTCATGTACAGGCATTGGGCAATACTGTCAGACAACACTGACTGTAAAACTAGTGTCTCTTTCCAGAGAGAACCTTTTATAAAGATGTTGGAGCTGATTTTCCACCCTTGCATATGGACTCACTATCATGTCTCCTTCCAGCCTCCTCTCTACCAGTTCTGCAAGGCTTGCTACGATTTAGACGTTGGTGTACCGGCAGAATAATTGTGCTTCTAGGTGATTACTTTCTGCCTGCAATGTCTTTGGTAAAGAGTTGTGTGGTCTTTCCTCCATCTAAGTGAAGCACCAGTGCTTCTGACAAGGCTACGGCAGGGCTTGTGAATCCCGAACGCGGGGACAAAGGCTGGTGTGTCACAGGGGAGGGCAAGAGGGGAATGAATTCACAGCAAATGTCGAGCTCTTAAAGGAGGGCTCATAAGAAATACTGGAGCTTTGTGGTGGCTGGTGCATCCAGCAGAGAGCTCTCAAAAACACATAAATCTACATGACTGCATTGCTGGCTTAAAACTAGGGCAATCACAATTCCCAAATACTTACCTAGAAAGAAAAAAAAAAAAAAAAAGATTTAAAAAAACTACCTACTGCCTTTTTGATCTGTTGTTCTGTAAGGATTCACTCTTCATTTTATTGTATTGACATATATACATCTAGTATGGGTAGGGGCAGTTACTGATCCTGGCTGAGGGTCAGTACCAAAGTCCTATTGATTGAGAACACAAGCTAAAGTAATAGAGATGGGCTTTTCTCCTTTCTGCAATTTTTTTTTTCCCAGAGCTTGTAGAATAAAGATAAACATTTTTCCATTAACTTAATTCATTGCTTCTTCAGTCATGTTTGCATTCATTATTAACTTCCTAAGAAGGCATAGCTATGTGATCTTATGTCTACAAAAACCAGCTCTCCTCCTGCTCCTCCCTCCATCCCCTCATGAGTTTTGAAACTCGTTAGTCAATCCCAATCAAAGTCAAAGGGGAGGAGGTAGGAGATTCGGAGAGAATTCAATATCCACAAGGGTGGTGAAATCTGTCGTTGGGCGGAGGAAAGAGAAGGGAATTAGCACCCTCTAAATTGAAAAGACGGGAAGAACTCACATCATTAGCCAATTTATTTGGTGGCAGCTGGCCAGCCGTGCAGGTACCAACCCACTGGCTGGCACATGTAGCTCTGAAATAAGCTTAACACACGTTGTTTCTCACCCAGTGAGACACTGAGAGTCTGAGGGAGAGCTGGAGTTAGTGCTGTGAAGGCACAAATCTATAACGAAGCTGGTTTCGTTAGCTCCTCTGCTTACAGAGTGACTTCTTTCATCCTCTCTTTGTTACTGGTCCAGGAGCCACATCTGTTTTCATCAAAGAGAAGTTACTGAACTTACTTGGGAGAAACCAGGTGAAATTTGGGAAACTTGAATTAGATGACTCCAGAAAGCCCTCTGGTTTTAAATCCTGTGAAGTTATGAAAAAAAAATGTAGATCAAAAGTGATTATAAAGTAAACTCCAAAGTGACCTGTGCCAGTGGATGGTAGAAATTGGCTGTTGGGCTGGTCATGGTCATCCATGTGGTGCATCGAGGCCATGCGGCTTCTACAGCCAGTCATAAATAAGCAATATGGATTACATTTTAATATCTCTGATCAGTCTATGGCATCAAATTTCAGAAAAGGTAGCTGTGAAGCACAGCAAAGTCATTGAATAAGTCAGTAATCATGAAATCAGTTGCTCAGCTCTAATGATTTCCTTTCCCATTGTGCATGGGATTGACAGTGACGGGATTTCAGGTGTAATGAATGAAACTTTTACAATACGGAGCACCTGGGAGAAGCAAATAAGACAAGGTAGCTAATGCAGGCTTGTGCTTTAGCTTTTCACCTCTGGAGACTTGATTTCCAATCTCTTTTAGATCATTACAGGGAAGAGAAGAGAGGGAAAAAAAGGGGAAAATAGGAGGCTGCTGTTAGAGTCGTTGTATAATACACATCCTTTGAGTACTGTTTGCTCAATGCCATTACTTGCAGCCAAAGATCAGCGCCATCAGACACTCTGAGCCCGATGTCCCTGCCTCTTCCCAATAACAGCATTACCCCTAGTTGTCACGGGTGTGAGAGAGAGGAGGCTCAGTCGCGCTCTGTATGCAGTCCCTTGTGAGACACCCACGGGGGACCGAGTGTATCAAAGAGGATTGTATCTGACACAGCTCTTTTAAAGACTTGTTTCATTTCCCAGAGAAGTGGGAAGCTTGCCTAATCCATAATGACCTAAATTGTTTTGCAATACGTTCTTTTAAGTGAGTTTGGCCATGTAGCTTCTCGCTGGCAAAATCCCTTGATTTTCTAGGGGTGTAGAGAAAGATTAGTGCATAAAAGACCATCTGTCTCCTTGCTGCTGACGGGCTAAAAGATGGTCTTTTTCTTCTCTGTGGAGCAGGTTGCAGCCCTCCCAGTCAGGAGGCAGCGAGCATTCGTTATCTTTGTGAAGCACCAGCCTGTAAGAAGCGTTTTCTTTTCCCGCGATTTGCTGTCATGGGATGATCACTTGGCTGCTCAGTGCACTCACCCGTGTGTGAGCTCCTGGAGCCCCTCACACCCGAGACACACGGGCTCATGTATCAGGTATTGATGGTTTGGCTTCAAGATTGGATATAATCGTGTCTTTCCACCAGGTACACAAGCTGGCTTTCCAGCAGGAAAGCTTTCCTTCCTGATTACCGATAAAGTCTTTTGGGAAAGAAGGGAGATTTTTCCACCTGGCAGAGGCAGCAAACCAGACAATATTTCCTCGATTGTGGCCAGTTCTGTGCAATGAGAAGCAAAGAACTGTTTGACTTTTATCATTGCTTACACTACTGCAGCATTTGGAGCCTAGGGCCCTTCCATGCTATGCGCTTTGCGAACTCAAAATAATAACCACTTCCCATCCTGGGGGACTGTATTGTGAATAGGTAAGCCAGGCAAAGAACATAAAAACTTATATTCCTGTTTCAGGGCTGGAAAACAGGCATGGAGAGACTGAGCGATCTGCCCAGGATAAGGATATAAGGTCAGACATGAGAGACACATTCAAGTCTTTTCCCAGTCCCTTTACTGCCCTATTTCTCTGCAACTTTCCAGCTGGGGTCATTCACATCTTTCCACCCCAGGCATGTTCTTACACTTGTGTCAAGAGAATATAAATATGTTTGATAGTCTTTAGCATTTACAACAGATAGGTACAGGAAGCATAAGCCACAATTGTGGGTTACTCTGTCCTTGCTTGTGGGTGTCTCATAAAAAATATAGTTGCTCGCCCCGTTACACATCACGCATGCGGTGGGCTAGTATGATATCAGTTAATATTTGATAGTTGCAAAATGATATGCTATCCTCAGGGAAAGATGCTTTCTAAATGTAAAGTGTAATCGCATATTTGGTGAATTTGAGCTTTGCATATGTCACTGGATCAGGTGCTGCTGCTACCAGATAGGCTTATCTGGATACTTACAGAGCTAAAAAATCGCGTATGTGTATCATTTGAATTGTGGTCTGCATATCCTATCAGTCACATTCAATTGCTTATTTCTGAGGACCAGTTTTTTCCTTGGAAAGAAGACTCGATTTCTTGCCTTCTCCCCTCCCTGCATGATTTTTAGGCATCTTGGTTATCAACATGCTCATTTCCCCATCCATAGAATATGGATAATAGGATAGGACTGTGTATAGTGTGAAACTGAAATCTCTAGCTTAATCATGACATCAAATCGCAAGCTACTGTAGCATTGACATTCCTAGTGGTCCTGTCAAGGCAAGAGAGTGCTTGTAATTCTTCGTGGTCCATGTATTTTAAGAATGAGGACAGCTTCAGTCGTAAATTGTTTAATGGAAACAAAGGGGAATTTTTTAACTGGCAAAAGGAAGGCAAGTGTAGGAGAGCAGTGGGAAGCCAGCAGAAATGTTCAGCTCCCTTCCAGGTGGAGAAGGGAAAGAGGCTCCGGTGCTGGGTTTTTCACCTGGGGGTTCTCAGAGTTCACACAGCTCATAAGAAAAGTCACCTCATATGGCAAATCCTCTTTCCCAGGAGAAGGTGACTCTAGCTTTCACCAGCCAGACCTTCCAGGTTCTCCAAGAGAGAGGTTTAATAGAGCTTTTTGTTTCCACCACGCGTACAGCATATGCCGTCTCAGAGCTCCCCTCACACCGGCTGCCGCAGCTCAGGGCCATGCCGTGTCTCTGACTTGCTTGGGAAAGCAGCAGAGTCACAAGGCTGTGGTCTTGATACGCCACCGCTTTTTCCTACGGCTGCTCAAGCTCAAACTTAGCATAGAGGTTTTTCGGCTCTCTGGCTGGCTATTTCTGCACGGTTTGCCATTAATAGGAGACTGTGCGCATGACCGTGCTGGCTCAGACTAAAAATCCTCCTAGCCCAGCATCCTGCTTCAGCCAGTAATCGACTCTGGATGCCCGGGAAGAGTGCAGGAGCAGGCATGTGTGTCGTCCTGCTTCCTCGGAGGACTCGTTCAAGCTCTATCGGCTGGTGGCTTAGACCTGTGCTAAATGAGGGGTGGTGGTTTCATATTGAACCGACCTCAACTGGAGAGAGTCCAGCGGAGGGTACAAAGATGATTAAGGGCCTGGAGCATCTCTCCTGTGGGGAAAGGCTGAGGGAGCTGGGGCTGTTCAGCCTGAGGAAGAGGAGACTGAGAGGGGACCTCATCAACGCTTATCAATATCTCAAGGGCGGGTGTCAAGAGGACGGGGCCAGACTCTTCTCAGTGGTGCCCAGCGACAGGCCAAGGGGCAACGGGCACAAACTGGAACACGGGAAGTTCCGCCTGAACACGAGGAAAAACTCCTTCCCTGTGAGGTGCCCGAGCCCTGGCCCAGGCTGCCCAGGGAGGGTGTGGAGTCTCCTTCTCTGGAGAGATTCCAACCCGCCTGGACACGGCCCTGTGCAGCCTGCGCTGGGTGACCCTGCTCTGGCAGGGGCTGGGCTGGGTGGTCTCCAGAGGTCCCTTCCAGCCCCTGCCATGCTGTGATTCTGTGATTCAATGTAGGACATTTTTTCCTATGAATCTCTTCAGTTTCTTTATGCACCGATGTAAATAAGGGTCGGCCCATTACGTCCCCTGCTCACTCAGGCTGGGAACTTCACGACTACTCTTTAAATGCTTAGTTAAACATGGGAGAGGCTTTCTGCTGTGCAGAGAAGATGGATGAAGAAAAAAGCTCTGTTTTATGCTGAGAAAGCCATACTGCTTTACAGAGAATATAATCCAGGATCTTGCAGCCAGGAAGAAGGAGATGTTGAGTTTTTAAAACCCTGCTGACAAGTGTGTGAAACGAACAGGTTTGATTTACAGTACTTGAATTATTTGCATGCTTCACACCCTATTTTGTAGAAAGACTTCAAGCCCATTTCAGATACTTTTGCTGCCCGTTGTATATCTACAAGCTTCTTGCACTGTCATATACTCCCTTTCCCCATGGGCTATGCTTCCACCACTCTTATTTTAAATAGTAAAATTTGTTATTGTTGTGGAGTTGGCAGAAACAGAGTAACGTATGTGCAAACTTGTGTCTCTACATCCATCCGAGAGGGGCAGCTGTAGCTCTAATATGGTCTTTCTTTCCTTGCCAGCAGATTAGAAAAGGATTATGGAAAAGAAGGATACCAAGGGGAAGCATCATTTCATGTCTGTACCGAGGCAATACTCCAGCTGGCATCAGTTGCTATTTACTCTGTTTTACATGTGGGATCAACAAGGGAGATGCAAAAAGAGACACCAGGAAAGCCTGGAAGTAGGAAGCATATTGTCTGGCTGTTTTCATCCTTTTATATTCAGTGTAGCGCCAGCCTGCAAGACAACTACAGTACGCACAGGAACGATGGATTAAGGATCTGGGCACTACCTGGCATTCGTGTTTCTGCTCTGCCACAGACTCTCCATGTAGCCTTGGGCAAAGCTATTCAGGGACAGACGTGAAACAACAAGGTGTGACCACACCAAGCGAAGAAACACTGAGAGGGGGACCGTCAGGTGAGTTGTGATGTCTCCATAGACAGTACAGAACCATGTGAAGACACAGCTCGGGACCGGGCAGAGGGAAAACTGGTGTAGACTTCTCAAAGTTGGCTACTTCTAGTTAACATGGCAGAAATATGGATATTTCCATATCAGACTCCATTGCAAGGCACAAGAAATACCAGACAGATAGAAAGCAGGGAAAGCAGGTTCCTAAATCCTAAGCTATGACCATGAAAATCTCTGTTCTTCAGATTCCTAAATTCTAAAGATCTTGCATTGTTTTTAACTTAAAAATACCTTAGGCATTCAAAAGTTCCAGTTTTGCATTTGCCCCCGGATAGCTCTATCCTGGCTAGACTGAGAGGCATGACACCCATTTGGTGCCCAAGTCTGGTGCAGAAACCATCTCGAAGTCTCATGTGGGGAATCATGCCCTTAGGTCTTCTCAGACTGTACCTAACACAGACCGGTGACATCGGGTTGCCCACCAAATGCAGTCGTCACAACTGTTTGGAAGCATGATTTAAAAATAACAATTCCAACTTTGTGCAGGATGGAGCACCCACATGGGCTCCATCCCATGGCCCAGATCTGGTGCCACCCAGTCTCCATGTGTCCCACATATGCAGCCGGTGTCCTCCCCGCTAGGCTGTTCTACCCCACCTCTGGAAACCATGTCAGCATCAGTAGGCAATTCAAGATCCACTGGGCTGGAGAGAAAGTATGTGTAACTGAACACACTGCAAAGTATGAAATCTATGGAATCGGGGAGTTACGGGCCATGAAGGCTAGCATACATATGAGAAAATTCCCACTAATGTCCCAATTTTGGTACCTGAGTTCTCTCTTTTTTTTCACCTTAAATTCTGCTGAAGTCCTTGGGACATAGGCACTTGTAAAGGCACTGGCCGATTGCTGCAGGTTTGGGCTGAAGTCTCTTTCCAAGGAATTCAGGTGTTTGTGGAAGGAAAGCCGTTGTGCCAAGTAACAGCAGCTGACATATTTTAAATCCACTACATTGAGCCTGTTAAAGTCAGGGAACTCGTTTGAGGGTTAGAGTGAAAGCCTAGGTCCACTGGATATGTTCTTACTAGGAAAAATCTTCCAGATGTAAGATAGTGAGTCATCTCCTACGGCAGAGGAGAAGTGCAAAGCAACTCTTAAAACCTGTTAGAGAGCAGGGCATCTGCTCCAGGGAAGGCATTACACAAATGGACATGAGACGAGTTAATAAGTCCTTTTTTCCTCTATTTGAAATATATGATCCAGAAGAAAATATGCAAACATCAGGGCCACCTCCTACTACCCAATTATTCAGAAAGGATAGAGTCCAGGCTCTGCCACAGAGAAGCACTTAGACTTTCTCATCAAAATGTGACTCTCCGGCAAAGTGAATACTCTGGGAGGTCAAATGCATTACCACTCAGCTCAGTATCACTTCCAACAGTCTGAATGAAGGATTAACGAAGATGACTTGACATTTACCTAGTTTCGTGTGCAGCTAATAGGGTTGATAAAAGTGCTCCATGAATAATTTATATTGGGTAATTCACAGATGGAAAGATTCATCTTCTTCCCATAAGCAGAAGGGAAGGGGGAGGGTGGGACATCAGAGAGAAAAGATTGGTCTCTAGCTCCATAATACCCTTATCAGTGGAAACAGAGGTCAAGATTTCCTGATTTAGTATCATGGTTACTTCCATTAAGGAAGTAATTTTAATTACACAGAAGGTTACAGCCCACCCTCTTTTTTGGGGGGGAGGAGGAGTGTTTGGAGTAATTAGCAAAATACATTGCAGTTGTGGTCCTTGTTGGTACATGGAGGGGCTGAGCACAGTATCACAGAGTCACAGAATAGTTGAGCTCAGAAGGAACCTCTAGAGATTGTCTGCTCCAACATCCGTGATCAGAGAAACACCAGCTACAGCAAGTTGTCCAGGAAAGTGTCCAGTTGATTTTGAAAATCTCTAAGGATGGAGACTCCACAACCTCTCTGGGCAACGTGTTCCAGTTCAACCACCCTCACAATAAAACTGTTTTTTCTTGTATTTAAATTGATTTCTTGTATCTCAATTTGTGATCATTGTCTTTTGTCCTGTTACTGGGCACCACTGAGAAGACTCTAGCTCCCTCTTCTTTACTCCCCCATCAGGTATTCATAGACATTGAAAAGATAAGATCTCTCAAATCAAAACAGCCCCAGCTCTCTCAGCCTTTCTTCACCGAGGAATGCTCCAACCCCTTAGTCATCTTTGTGGCCCTTTACTGGACATGCTTGGACATACATCCAAGTCTCTGTTGTACTGGGGAGCCCAAAACTGGACCCAGCACTCCACATGTGTCTCAGCAGCTATGAGTAGAGGAGAAAGATCACCTCCCTCGACCTGCTGGCAATGATCTTCCTAATCCAGCCCAGGATAATGTTGGGTTTTTTTCTGTTGCTGGCTCATGGTCAACTTGGTATCCACTAGGATCCCCAAGTCCTTTTCTGCAAAGCTGCTTTCATTTGGTCAATCCCTGGCATGTACTGGTTCATGGGATTATTTCTCCCCAAGTGCAGGACTTTGCATTTCCCCTTGTTGAACTTCACGAGGTTCCTGTCATCCCATTCCTCCAGCCTGTCAAGGTCCCTCTGGACAGCAGCACATCCAGCCCCAGTGGTTCAGTCAGTATTCAGTCCACTTCAGTCTCTGCTCATCCAGCCCATACTTCATCAGCTTCTCTATGAGGATCTTATGAGAGACAGTGTCGAAAGCCTTGCTGAAGTCTACGTAGACAAGGTCCGTTGCTCTCCTCTCATCTATCAAGTCAGTCATTTAACTGTAGAAGTTTATCAAGTGGATCAAGAAAGACTTCCCCTTTTTGAATCCATGCTGACTACTCCTGATGATTTCATGTGCCTTCATGTGCCTGACTACTCCTAAGGTCCTTCATGTGCCTTGAAATTTTTTCCAGGATTAGCTGTTTGTGGCAGATACACTCGCCCTGACCAGGGCCAGAGGCCTTCAGGGCGGCAGCCGATGGCTCCTTTTCGCGCCTCATTTTCGCGCCTCCAGTGCCCTGCCATGGCAGCTGTCACTCACACACCTCAGCTCAGGTGTCAACCCCCCACTCCCTGTGGTGGGAGTGGGAGAGGCGGGACCCCTGGACCGGTCGGTAGGGCTCCCAGCCAATGGCGGGCCTCAGCTGAGAGAAACTTCTAGACCTCTGACCATACTGGGACCCCTCAGTGGGGAGACAGGACCCTCAGCCAATGGCGTGCCTTGGTTGAGAGAAGCTTCTGGAACACTGACCATAAATGACCACAGCTCAGATCCGACCAGGCTATAAAAGGAGCCCCCGCTGGAAAGCCCCCTTTGAGTGGTTTTCCTTGGAGCAGCGGGCCTGTGATCGGAAACTCTCCCCTTGGGCTGAGACGTCACCCAAGGAAACTTCCTGGGATTGAGTGCCCTCGCCATCTTCTGGTGAGTGATTTCTTCTGGATATATCCTTGAGTGAACCCGAACCTGAAAACCCCCCTGCTTCGGTGAGCGCTCTTATTCTTCTGGATATCCTTGAGTGAGAGTTTCCCTTCTGTGAGTGAGTGTGTGCACACCCTGGACCATCATTCTTGTGTTTTGCCGTGCAGTAATAACATCCCCGACCGGTATATCGAACCTGTAACTTGTTAAATGTTCTCGGAGTGTCATTTGGTTACCTTGTTGTTTTGTTAGTTTTGGTTGTTTGGTTTCAGTTGTGAATTAAAGGTTTGTTTGAGTTTAGCTGTGTGGAGTTGTTTTGGTGTACCTCCGTGACACTGTTCCATCACCTTCCCAGGGATTGAGGTGAGGCTGGCTGACCAGCTTGTAGTGCCCTGGGTCTTCCTTCCTGCCGTTTTTGTAGACAGAAGTGACATTTGCTTTCCTCCAGTCGTCAGGCACTTCTTCCAATCACCCCAATCATTCAAAGATTATTGAGAGTGGCCTTGCAGTGACTTCAACCAGCTCAGGGCCCATGGACTTCATAGCCTCCGCTGGACTCTCTCCAGTACTTCCTCATCTTCTTGAATTGGGGAGCCCAGAACTGGACACAGGACTCCAGATGGGGCCTCACTAGGGCATGTCTAGTTTCCTTAAGTATTCTTTAACCTGATCTTCTTCCACTGATACCCTTGGTGGAAGAGGACCATTGGTCTTTATCTCCATATACTTGAAGTGGGACTCCTTTTAATCTTGTATTGTTGGTTACAAAGTTCACATCACCCTGCACTCTGCTTGCCAGCCTTGTCCACCACTTCCTCACTTCATTACTGGCTGTCATTTCCCAGAAGGGGAAGACTGAAGAAAGGCAGAAGGTATGGTGACCTCCTCAAGCCAATGCTACCATCATCTGCTGTGGTATTTGGACCATGGATGCAGTGAGTCCTTGAGTTCACAGGGAGAGGTGAATCAAGCCTTTGGGGGAACACTTCCATGTTGCAGGTTACAGTTAACAGCAGCAACCATCCACTCTCTTCTGCAGTTCATGGAAGGGGTGACAACTACCTGTCACTGTGCATCTGATATTCTTCAAAATTCTTATTAAACCTCACAGCTACCTGTAAGAGAGGCTTAGAGAAAAAACAGCTTGCCTGGAGCCAGCATTAACGAGGTTGATTCCTACTTGTGGCCGTAGCACTCTGATTCAGTTTGGAAAGCGTTGCTGTGGGGTTTTGTTCACTACTGAGATGGGACCACAAATCAAGCACACCTTTCAGCAGGATGTGTCTAGATAATTTAGTAATATCCCCACGAAGACCACGGTGCCCTTTAAACTCAAGAAGCTGGGTTGTGCTCAGACTAGAGTAATTACCTTTTTAATTAGGACAACTCAAAGCAATTAGGTAAAGCAGAGCAAGAATGAGAAGTTTTTTGAACAAGACACTGTGTCCTTGCTTCTCCTTTTGATTTCAGTGAGCTCAGTGGTTTTCTGGGTTTTAACGAATTCTGCACAATTTCTTTGGTCTCTTCAGCAGTCTCCCAGCCTCTACCTGTAGCCTTCCAGGTCCTTGCTAAGCTCTTGGTGTCTGCATCTTCCTACGCCTGCCATATCCTTCAGTCTTGAAGCCTTCTTGAGAAGGTCAATTTAGTCCTAAAAAACCAGCTCCCTCTCCCTCTGCAGATTCTCATCTGACCCACTCGCTTTTTAAAGGCATGCAGCATATGTTACAACTAAAAAAAACCAGACATCCTTTGCCATAATCGATCAGCTGAAAAGGCTCTGTCCTGTTGATGCGATATGGCAGCAAGCTGAGTTTCAGTGGCGATTAAAATTCTCCTTTTCCCATAGCTGGGTGGATTTGTACTCCAATGCAGCATCCTTGAACTAGCTGGTTCCACATCTCCATTCATCTCTACATCAGAGCTGAATTTTAGTCTGAAGGTGCGTTTAAATGAATGGCAAAATTCCTCCTGCTTTCAACAGAAGCAAAATTTCTTCGCTTGGGTTGAATTTTGCTCAGTCAAGAGTTCACACTTGTCTTGGTAAATAGGAAAAGACATGACCAAGCTGGTGTGAGGGATTCTGACCAAACTCCCTGAGGCTGCACAGAAGGTTTAAGTCTTCAGGGACATGAAGTCAGGACATCTGCCTCCAATGCTAGAGTCTGCTTCTAACTTAGTAACAGGGCTTGGGCATGCCTTGACCTTAGTGGCACAAAGCGCACACAGCTCTCATCAACATGGGTGATACTGGCCCTCCTCTGCCACCGTCAAGGGACCTCGAAGAAGAGTGATACCGCTGCTGAGAGTGAAGCTGTTAGAGCTCCATAAAGGGGGTCAACACAGACTGGTCGTGAGCAGATAACGCCAATATAGAATCATAGAATCATAGAATTGTTCTCGTTGGAAGAGACCTTCAAGATCATCGGGTCCAACCATTAACCTATCACTACCAAGTCCCCCACTAAATCATATCCCTTAGGGCCTCATCTAAACGTCTTTTGAATACCTCCAGGGATGGGGACTCCACCACCTCCCTGGGCAGGGGAGGAAGAAATTGCTAAGATATTGCTAAGAAAAGGAGGAAGCACCGCCGCACGGCAAACCCTGTTAAACCACCTTCTGCACAAAAAGCTCTGAATTACGTGGCTTCTAAAGCATGATATTTAATTCGGGTCTGGGCTCCTTTTCTAGAACAAACTGTCGGAGGTACAGAGCCCTCGTGCGCTTTGTACTGCTTCAGTCGGCTGAAGCTCCGGCTCTTTGTATATTCAGAAACCGTGCGAGACTGTGTCTGTCTGCATGCGTGACAGTCACTGGCAGCTGCATCTCCTCGGGGACGTATTTGTGGAATACCAGCTATTTAGTGCCATCTTGTTCGCTCAGTGGGCAAGACAGAAATCACTATGGAACAAACCCAAAACAAGCCTTTCCTGTCCTGGAGGAACTGGTGATAATGCACCTCTCTTATCTCGCTACACCACCAACACGGGTAAGGTGAAATGACGTGGTGAATGTCCTCAGGAGACTGAGCCCTCTTGCTCTCGGTTGGATGTGTCGTATCCCAGGCAAGGTTTCCACGCTGCTCTGATACTGCACCCAAGGCAAGGATTATTGCTTTGCTGTAAATTATGGCTGAATTTTAACAAGAGGTAACTTCTAGTTCAAGACTGAATTGCTTCTGAGTGCATAGGACCGAATGCAAAGGGACCTGCGATTCAGCTACCAGAGTGGGGAGAGAAATAGAGACATGGCAGAGAAAGGGATCAATTCGGTGAAAACTGAATTGAATGAGACAACAGGAACATGTTCATTTCATGCCAAATGAAAAATCCTCTTGCTGAATACACACATTAAATATTTCTAATTTGGAGCACCAGGAAGAAAAACGAATAAGAAATGAAGGACCATATTCCCTAACTGGAGAAGCCCCAGCTGCCAAAGCACTGACCCTGGATGCAAGAGGCACAGATTTCACCCCTGTTTTTACTTTGATGTGTGGAAAAGCCACATCTCCATGTCCTTTAATCCTTCTGTTGTCGGGTATATGGGGCATAGTTGCTTCTGATACTACTTTTCCAATTTGCCAGTGCATTCTGGGTGCAGATATTAGGAGACGGGTATCTCGCCTCCCGTGTGAGTGTCCCAGCTCACGCTGGGGTTCAGGGAATATTGACCACAAAATGGGACCCCTCTGACAGGAGAATTTGAGGAAGAAAATGCCACTACAATGCTCACCTGAGGCTGCAGTCTCTGAAACAAGCAGCACGCAGGTGTAAAGCTGAGACTCTGGCCTCCGGGGAATAACGATGTGCCCATGGAGGTATAGACAAGCCTGAGCTGGGGCTTACTAAATCGCTATTTCATTTTCACTAAGGCAAGGAAGAAGAACGAGTTTAGCAGTCAGGACAATTAATAATCAAACCTTATGTCAGGTGAAAGTTTAATTAGCAATGCCAGATGGAACTGCATCGACAGGAGGCATTGGATGCTCCTCTCCCTCACAGGAATATGCCACATCGCCGCCGCACGGCTACTCCTCCGGGACGGGGCGGGCGAAACCTCTTCAAGCAGAAGATGGAATTGGATTTAGGTTTTCTTCTGTGGGCTGATGCCATAAGCCCTGGACCATTGGTTAACGTCTCCTGCTGTGGCTATTTTGCAACTGTAATGCTCCTTTCTCTCCCTTTTGTTTTCTATTTATGCTGCAGCTACTGAGTGAGTTGTCTAAAATCCTGAATAGTTTGGGGTAAAACCTATATGATGCTTTCTGTTGGTAAATTAACTTCTTGCCCTTCCATTTCTTACCCAGGTCTCAAGCTTCTTCCATGGAGGAAACATCTGAGGTATTGTAAAAGTAATTTTTTTTTTTTTTTAAGCAACTCTTGAGTAAATAAACTGCATCACTGCAGACTGCTCGCTTCCATATTGAGGAGGTGGAACTCATCTAATAATCATTACAGTACAATACTTCCCCTCGAAGCACTCCCAGGAGGCTCTCTTTATCTGGGAAAGGGTAATGGAATATTCACACCTAATCACCACGACACAGAAATACAGTTCTTCAAACGGGAAAATCAATTTTCCCTTAATATTTTAAATACTAACAATGTACTTTGCCGGAGCTAAGCAGTTAGATAAGATTACACATTCACTGCTGATGATCAGGAGCATAGCGTCTGAAAGGGAGGCAGGCAAAAGGAGACGCACTCGGGGGCTCAGTAATAATAACTGTTTGCAATTAAAAAGCAATTTATTAAAAAAAAAAAAAAAGAAAAAAGAGAGAAGAAAAAAGAAAAAATAAAAAAGAAAAAAGAAAAGGGTTAGCTGACTCTCTCCTCAGTTCAGTTCCACACGTAGTTGGTTTCAGTTAAGATTTATTCCTGCCAGGCCAGGGCAAAAACCCAAGAGTGTCGATCCCTCGGGTTAAAGGCCTGGTTTGCCAGCCTGTCTGACATTAACGGGGCTTTTATCAGCCAGCGGCGGCTGCCTGGGTCCCTGACGCACCGACAACTTCTCAGCGCCCACCTGGGATTCAGGTCCCTTCTCCCTCCGCCGTAGCCCCAATGTAACTGTGTTTTGGGAGTCACGGTGCCGGCAGCACTTCTGTCCCTTGAGATCGCATTAGGGGCTTCCACAGAAATTCATGTGATAGAAAACTGGATCGTCAACTAAACAGTGGTTTTTAATGAAAAGTATTTCCTTTCTGCAGGGAATTCACAATGTTTGTTAAAAAAAACAAAACAAAACCTCAAACCTAAACAAATTTCCATCGCAAACCTTTCATTTTCTTATGTGAGAAAATCTGCAGGGTCTGTTTGTTTGTTTGTTTGTCTGTTTTTTTGCTTTAGAAAAAAATCCATTATCCTACTAAATGAGACTCTATACAGGGGATAGCTGAACAAATCCAACCCATTTCTTCCGTGCAACATCCTCGTCTCCTGAGAATTTCAGTTACGTCCCATTTGTTCCTGCAATCAGCCCACAGCTCTTCCTTTCTTCTTTCTTTCCTTCTGTTTCTTTTTCTTCCTTCCTCCCATCCTCCCCCTTTTTCAAGGTCGGTCTAAAAAATCCAGCCCTGGGAAAACATGGAAAAATCTAGCATTCGGTGTTATTGTAACCCCAAACAGAAATCAGATTAAAACCTGAAGCTTAGCGATTCTGTGGATGTATACATGCAATAGGTGTGATTTATCGGGTGTGTCAGGGGTCCATTTCATCTTCAAATAGGAAAGCCATGAGGTGGAAATTGATGACTTATTAAAAGAATGTCACACTACCTAAAAAGAGCGACACCGTAAAATGCTTAAACACACAACAATTTCTGGAGAGGGTCTTGTCAGAAGACTATCCCGGCCCACCATTTAATGGAAGAAAATAATTATTCACAGATTGTTAGTTTTTCTTTTTACCAACAATGAGTACAGTTAATTCTGTTCTATCACTCGCTTGTGTTTACAAGCTTCAATCACTCCGTTAAAACAGCCCAACCTTCCCAGGACACATGGATTGAAAAGGCATCATTTTAATGGGCTTGTAGCTAATTAAAAAGTGTGACATTCAGAATGTGGCTGGAACATGGCATAAAAAAGTAATTACAGAACAATACATCATGTCACGGACAAGTGGCTAAATGCACGCGTGTGCTGGCAAATATTATGTCGGAAAATCCAGCTCGAACCAGGCTCTTGCATACAATCAGGACGCTGCGTGTTTCAGCTGGGCACGAGTGGTGGATGTGGTTTTGTTACCGATCTGTTTCAAGACCTCTTTCGCAATCCCTGCGAGGTTCTGCCTTGGAGCCCGCGGTGCAGAGCGGTCTCTGTCCCAGCGGTGGGCAGGCTTCTGGCGAGCCCGGCGCGGCAAACAGCTTTGCATTCCCAGGGGCAGCATTTTGTGCAGTGAGGAGCAAAGATTTTTGTCTGTCTGACGTTCTGTGTTACAGGCTGCTTGGTCTCCTTGACTGCACCTACTAACTACATAAATACATTTGTACGGGCCATGCAAAATGTGCTTTCCTGAGCTGGCAAGGGCTGCTGGGTGCCACCGAGGGACATTCAGCCCCAAAGGGCACCAGGTGCCTTTGCACAGGGCTTTCCAGAAAGGCAGTTTCAAACAGCCTGTGTTTCAGCAGGCAGCTCACCCACAAAAACAGCCTGAATGAGAAAGGCTGCTGCAAAAGATTTGGAAATGATACTGCCTTTCAGGATGAGGTCCTCTGTGTGATGCCTTCCTACAGCAATATCTGCAACCCGGTCGTTATGTTACTTTTGAATGGTGCCTTCTCACCCGAGCTATCTGTATCGTTGTAGCTGCATATAGCTATTTATGTGAATCATTATAGCTATTCTTTACATTGCCATAACGACTCTGAGCCCGGAGATGGAGCAGAAATGCAGTACCTGTACAGAGCTGGTGGCAGAGCTTGCTGCAGAGCACACGGAGGGGGACAGGGAAGCTCAAGGAAAGCATAGGTCAGCTTGTTGGAAAGGAAACGGAACAAGGTTAGTCTGATTTCTTTGATTTCTTATGATTGTAACAGAAAAGAAGGACCGTAAGAAGGGATTTGTCAAAAAGTTAGTAGAGTCAGGTGTGGATCTTCACCACTGAGGTCTCCAAATAGATGATCATAGATTCATAGAATTGTTCTGGTTGGAAGAGACCTCCAAGATCATCCAGTCCAACCATTAACCTATCACTACCAAGTCCCCCATTAAATCATATCCCTTAGGGCCTCGTCTAAACGTCTTTTGAATCCCTCCAGGGATGGGGACCCCACCACTGCCCTGGGCAGCCTGTGCCAGGGCCTGACAGCCCTTTCGCGGAAGAAACGGTTCCCAATATCCAATCTAAACCTCCCCTGGCGCAACTTGAGGCCGTTTCCTCTTGTCCTGTCGCCTGTTCCTTGGGAGAAGAGACCGACCCCCCCTGGCTCCAACCTCCTTTCAGGGAGTTGCAGAGAGCGAGAAGGTCTCCCCTCAGCCTCCTTTTCTCCAGGCCAAACCCCCCCAGGTCCCTCAGCCGCTCCTCACAGCACTTGTGCTCCAGACCCTTCCCCAGCTCCGTTGCCCGTCTCTGGACACGCTCCAGCCCCTCAGTGTCTGTCTTGGAGTGAGGGGCCCAGAACTGAACCCAGCCCTCGAGGTGCGGCCTCACCAGGGCTGAGCACAGGGGGACGATCACCTCCCTACTCCTGCTGGCCAGACTAATGATAAAAGGGAATGCTGCTGTATGGGCTGATTAAGTTAAATATTTTTGTGTGCTAACCTTCTTCCCTCCTGCTTTTCCAACTATTTCTATGTTTTGCAGATAATTAATTCTTTCTTTTTCTTTTTTAGCTATGCATATTGGCTTACACTACTGTAAAGATTAAAGGGGTTTTGGTATTTCCATTTAAAATCTTGTTAGAATTAACCCCAGATTCATAACTTAGCAGTCAAAATGGGCTCCATGCTGAACTCAGCAATTCATTTTTTTTAAAAGAAAATTAAGAATATCTAGTTGGCTGCTTTTCAAGGAGAGTAATGCAAGAAAAGGGAAAAAAGGGAATAAAGAAAGAAAACAAAATGTACCAGTACTGTTAGATTTATTGCTTTTATTATAATTTCTTTGGCTTATGTAAATTTAAATGAAATTTTTCAGACCATTAATCCATAATATAGACTATAGTCCTCTTTGCACTTAATTAAAAATGGATAGATTGATACAAGAAGGATGAGATTTTCAGAAGTACTCAATGTTGGCTGAACTCTGCTTTGATTGAAGTCAGTGGTGAAACTCCCCCAGAATTCATTAAGAACAGAGCTGAGCATTTCTGAAGATCCTACCCAAATGACGTGTGGTGAGGGATCATTTTCAAAGCATTGCAAGGTGTTTAACATTGCGGTCTCCATTAAGATTGGTTTATTCTTTTTTTTTGGCTAAAAAGTGGCTTAAGTTCTTTAAAATGTACATCCCAGATAGGTTTTGTGGACTTTAAAGGATTCTCTTGAGCTGTTGTGGTTGAGTTCAGAAATTCAAACTGGCCAGCAGAAAAAGGCATTAAAAGCATACATAAAGAAACTGGGAGACACAGCAAGGAGCAGTGGTTGGAAGCTGAAATGAAACAAATAAATACTGCAAGAATGGATTTAGAGAGTTCTAATGGATTTATTACTTGCCACCGACACAAGTCTCTAAGGGCAGTAACAGCTTCCTCCCCTCTGGCCTCTTGAAATCCAACGTGGAAACCAGAAAGCGTGGATGAACCAAGCACGACAGATGGGTACTGGTGCAGAGCTGGGAGAGGGGAACTACACCGCAGCGTCACAAAGGACAATCCAACCGAGATCTTAAAACCTCATAAAATTCACCGTGATTCAAAGCATCAGGGCCGGCGGGTCAAAATTCCAAGCCAAGGTGTGCTTTCAACTGCAGAGGCCCATTTGGTTTATCCACACGATTGGGGAAGACATAGTGTGCTACAGAGGATTTGTTCCTAATGGGTCAGATTGAGAAGAAGATATAAAGTAAAACAACCGACCCGGCGGTTGTGTCCCTAACAGGGCAAATGCCTATGAAAACATACGATCCCTTTGCCACCGCAGAGGCTGTAGGAGAGGCAGTTTTATGGGGCTCTGCACAGAAATTTTAGAGCCTTTCATACAACAGATATAAATGATACATTTCATCTTTATGCCACCCTTCTAAATCACAAAAAAGTAAATTCAGTTAATGCAGAAGCCCTGAGCTGCTTCTCTGCTTTGCTATTTATAGTGCCAGGGCCAGCTCCGGCTTAATCTTCCGGGTGTAGTTCAATATATTTCTGACCCAACCAGGTAGAACAGAAGCCTTGGCTGTATTTCCAAGCTCTCAGAGGTTTTAAGACAATCCCACAGCTTTCACTGGAAGTAGTTTTCACAGCGTACTGATAAATAATCTCAGGGAGAGTGTAATTGTCCACAAGAAAACATCAGCTGTGGAGCAGAAAAAAAGCCCCAAACCACAAAACAAAACAAAACAAAAAATAGAAGAGGGATGTACTGACTTTATTTTTCCAGCAGATGTCTTTGCTGAAGTCCCTCCCTTCCCTGGCTACGTTTCAGCCATGTTAATTGTCATAACTATCCCCTATAGTTCCTTGGTAGGAGAATTGTGACAATTAGCCTGTGACTTTCCCGCAGCTGCCTTGGCGCAGACGAGGCAATGTGCTTTGGACGCGAACACCTGCAAACCCCGTACATGGTGGATGTTTGGATGCTAAACCAAACAGCTGTTGCATTTCAGACTCGTTCTCTTGGAGGGGTAGGGGGAGAGAGATGGAAAAATGCCTCTATGCCCGAATGCCATAATTTTCCCTTTTTAAGGTTTATTCCGTGCATTCCCTTCCAGTATGCTGTGTCGCGGCCGATGAAGGGATGGCCCTAGCAGTTAGCTGGAGATTATACAATCTGTAGGGTTCCATATGTAACCAGGCTTCGTGAGTAGCTCTGAGTAGCTAAATATAGCGGGGGGGGGAGGGGGAGAGAGAAACAACCCCACATTTATTTTGATTTATTTCCAATTACTCCCTTTTCAGAGCTCTTAAAGGACAGTTCAATTTGGTTTGTACACTTCTCGATTAGTGTAATCTGGAAGCTGGCAGTTAGCACTTTGGCAGTTTTACCCCAGTGAGTTTAATAACCAAACGAGAATTGCCGAGAACAGTGGTATCGAATTCACAGAAAGAGCCAGGAATGCATTTCTTTTCCCCAGTAACTGTTCAGCGGGATTATTCAAGAGATTTAAATGTGGGTGGCATCAATTTGAAATGCAGATGGTGTATCTTATTAAACACCATTTTAGCTATTTGTAGTGCTCAGAACAGTATTTGCCCTGAATTTAAATAACGATGTACAGTATTTGTTAAAAAACATGCTTGGGCATGTTTTGTTTAATTAGCGGCTTGAAATTTCCTAGCATATGGCTTGTCATTTGGTAAAAAGATATGCAATTATGAACTTCCTTGAAGTTTTACTATTTAAATGCAAAATTAACGTACTATGTTCAGCACTTAATGGCAAGCCATTAAATATAGTATTTACTAAACAAAAGACATATAGGAGCAGCTCAGTACGCCTATGCCATCTGTACGTATAACACTGTACATCTTTTGGTTCATAGGAGGTGGACTGGACCCAGTCTGCTCCCGCGGTTCATTACCAGAGTTTTCTACACGTCAGGGCAAATGACATCGTGTCTGTTTATTATCTTTAAAGGCCTGGACGCTGCTTTAGAAACATCAATTTAATTTTTATTCTTCAGGAAAGGAAGCAGACCATCTGCTTAGATATCCAGCACTTTCTGAAGTGCTGCAGATTTTTTTCCCTGTCAGATTTTGGATGGCCTTTTGAAGGTTTTGGAACTTTTAGTTGCTCGCCTGTTCATTTTTCATGAAGAAACGGAAATCAGAGTCTGGAAGACTGAAGGATGATGCATATTTTTTTCCCCATAACTTACCTGCTTAGTTCCTACTCCTCATCACGACAGATGACTAATTCAGCGCCTGGCTCCCTTCCACCAGCTCAAGCCGGTTCCTCCATCCTCCACCTTCATCACTCCCCAGTCCCAGTGGAGCTGATGAAAAGACTTGCCTCAGGCCTCTCAACCAACCCCCATCGCAAGCAATATTCTGCACTCAAATGACTCACAAATTGGAAGATTCTCATTTTTACTCTTGAGAATGACTTATCTCAGAAAGCAAAGAGAGAAGTAATGAAGCCTGATGAAGAAGTGCGGAAGGAATGACCCCCAGCCCGGCACATTAGTTTCCTTCGCAAGTCTCATTTCGTGGCTTTATCATGCACCACGCTTCTTCAAACACAGGCAGCGGGATTCATCTCAGCGCGTTACAGACACCTACATATGAGCCAGGCCCTCCGAGGGCTAACATTTATTTATAGGGGAGAAACAGGCTCTTCCAGGATTGTGCCACTTCTGTACATTCCCTCTGGAAGAGGTGAATGGCAGCCCTGAAATGCCGGTTTCTCTTCATTAGCTATGAAGGGAGCGTAGGTATCTACACGGTACGCGTTTGCTTCTGGAAATACAGACTCCAAGTGCAAAGTTCACAAAACATCATGGCTGAAATCTCGGCTGCTGACATCAGCGACAAATTCCTGTGGATTTCAGGAAAGTCAGGTTTTCACTTTATTTCCTTTCTTATCACGACTGTATCTTGGTTCAGTAAAAGCAAGACGCTCAGCACCATCAGAGGGACAACCAAAGCCGTGATCCTGTCCAGGATGAGCTGCCAAGCAGATGAAAGGAGAAACAAAACAAACAAGAAGGCAAAAGGAGGGAAATCAGAAGCATTAACTCACATCTCTGTTTCCTTGTGGATGTTATTTAATCTTCTCACTGTGGCCATGGTTGCCAATACCTTTGCTTATATTTTTTCCATCTTTCTTGCCCCAATCTGACCACGGTATCCCATCGTCTCACTGACCTGCTTCACTCCCTCTTACTGTGACATCTTCAGGTTTCTCCTTGTGATTTACATAGACGTGACTCCTGGCTTTATCCCCACGCTTCCTTCTGCTCCCTCTTCAGTCCACCTGCCTCACTCCTTTTTCTGACCACTCTGTTGTTTTTCTAGCCCGGCTCTGTGCCTCTGTCCCCTGTTGTTTTTTACACGACTCTGGTTTGATCTCTCTGTCTAATGAACAACTTCCCCATCTCCCAGCTCTCTCCTGGTGAAGATGGAGAGAACTTTATCTCTTGGATCGTAGAACCCTGGGCAATATCATACAGCAAAATGAATTGGTTATGCAGAAATAGGTCCATAATATGCCTGCTCTTTCTTATTCTGCAGTACAGAAAGTGATTTCCTCAAGGAGAATGTTTCTTTTGTTATTTAGGTTCAGCTCTTCTTCCCCTGCCCAGAAACCAATTGGGTTTTGTGCGTATGGAGCCAAAGAGTATGGAGATCAAGGACGAGGTGCTCAGCGCTCTGCACGCACGTGCAGCCAAGGCAGAGATTGCACCTAACAGGCAGTGACAATTTCTAAACCCCATCTTGACATCGTTTAATAAGAGATTAATTGGTGAGATTATCCAAGTAGAAAATTTATTTTTTTTCATATACTGGTATTACTGTGGACTCTGATCCAATTGACATCAAGGCAGGTCAGACTGTGAGGGTTTCGGACTTTGGAGCAGGGGATTTCTGCACCAATGTGAGCATGCATATAGCAAGTCTGCTAAAAGGGGCTTTGAAGCAATGGGATCTCTGGAGCCCCCAACACAAGAAGGACATGGACCTGCTGGAGCGGGGCCAGAGGAGGCCACAAAAAATGGTCAGAGGGCTGGAGCACCTCTGCTATGGAGACAGGCTGAGAGAGTTGGGGTTGTTCAGCCTGGAGAAGAGAAGGCTCCGGGGAGACCTTATTGTGGCCTTTCAGTACCTAAAGGGGGCTTATAGGAAAGATGGGGACAAACTTTTTATCAGGGCCTGCTGTGATAGGACAAGGGGTGATGGGTTTAAACTAAAAGAGGGGAGATTCAGACTAGAGATAAGGAAGAAGTGTTTCACACTGAGGGTGGTGAGGCCCTGGCACAGGTTGCCCAGAGAGGTGGGAGATGCCCCATCCCTGGAAACATTCCAGGTGAGGCTGGACGGGGCTCTGGGCAACCTGATCTAGTTGAGGATGTCCCTGCTCATGGCAGGGGGTTGGACTAGATGGGCTTTAAAGGTCCCTTCCCATCCAAACTGTTCTATGATTCAATGATTCTAGATCTGGTGCTGACTTGGATTTTGTTTGGGGGAAGGGAAGGGAAGGGAAGGGGAAAGGAAAAAGAAAAAGTAAAAGAAAAAGAAAAAGAAAAAGTAAAAGAAAAAGAAAAAGAAAAAGAAAAAGAAAAAGAAAAAGAAAAAGAAAAAGAAAAAGAAAAAGAAAAAGAAAAAGAAAAAGAAAGAAAAATCCCCACCACCTCAGGCACAATGTTATGCTTTTTTACTAGCAAGCTCTATATCCAGCTCGGACTTTAATTTATCCTTCTAATGGAGTGCTTTTTGAAGTCCAGCATCCTCCAAACAACTGTGTCATATTTCCATTCCAAAGACAATTAATTCTGGGCTGCTTTTTTCCAGATCTGTTATTGTGTAAAACCCAGCCAAGATCAGACAGGCACTTCCTGAGATTTTTCCAAAGTTTTAATGGCCACCTCCCCTCGGCATGGTCAGCAGCCAGTCCCTGGGCACTTCTGAAATCCTGGTAATGCCTCTTTGCATCTGAGGTGCCTGAAGACCTTGCACGCTGCTCCTCTGAAAAACACAACCTCCTTTTTTTTTTTTTTAAAAAAAAAAAAAAAGCTCCTTTAAACATTATGGAAGAAATAAGCCATGTTTTGATTGCCCATTAAACAGTTGTGACTGGGAACAGGCATCACTGGGAATAGTTCACCTCAGGGAATAGTTCACCTCAGGGAATATTTTTAAGAATCTAAATATTGTTATTAAAAATATAGGAATAATTTATTAACTCTTGGAGAATGTTTCTGTTTTAGGTATTAATGCAACATTATCGTAGCTTTGGGCCTTTGGATTGGTGCTTCTTTTTTGACTTTGCCCTACAGAATGCTTCATTTTGCATTCAAACATGATGAGCTGAAATATTGTTTTATCCCTGATCAGGTGTTCCTTGCTGGACAAAAGGTCATTTTTTTCTACAGACAAGAAATAAAAAGGAAGAAATTAAAAATGCATCTGGTCATCCATCCCTTGTAGCTTTAAACTGTCACTCCAGCAGCAAAAAAGAGCCCATCCACATCAGAAGAAACCAATGAGGTTTGACAGCAAAACATGAGAGGAATGGTGGAGGGAGGAAATAATTCAAACTTTTAAAAACACAAACACATTTTAAAAAAAATGGAAAATATGACTTTTCATCCCTACCCTCCCACATCCAAATAGGATTCAATGCTGTGGTGCATCTTTGACCTGCTCAGATGCCCCAAAGCCCAAGCAGTGTATATGTCATCCAGTCAAAGGCAACGCCAGAAACTGAACCACCATTAAAAAGTAACGGTTCTAACGATTCACCGCGGGGACCTCTTTCCTCTGAGCTGTTGTGACCCGATACTCCCCGAGTGGGAAGTTGGGGTCACTGTCTTTCTGGATGTCATCTCTTAAAAGGGAGACATAAAAGACACCTTGACAAGTTGTCATTACAGATTTCACGGCAATATCTGTAAGTGCAGGGATGTCTTCTCTGTTGCCGTGGCAAAATTGGCATTCAGATGATTACATTTTGCCTACTTACGCTCAGCCTGCATTTTCGATTCCATATGTCATTCTTCTTGTCTTCTCATCTTAAATTGCTGTATAGTGCTGCTGTGCATTATTAAACAGTTGCCACATTTCACCCCCCTGGATCTTGCATTTAAATGATGGATTTACAAAGTCTATGCTGCTTTGTTAGGTTTACCTGTACAGCTGGTTGAGTTTTTTTCCAAGAAAAAAGTTTTCTTTCAGAAACAGAGTTGAAAAATTACTGGTTTTCATTAAAAGTTGTCAAAATATTTTTTTCTTTTTCATTTTTTTTTTCAAAAAATTTCTGGCTTTCTGAATTGAAAATGAAATTAAGTAGATGCATATAAAAGAAATGGTGTTAAAAAATCAATGTTATTATTAACAAAAAAAGAAAAAGGTTTTTCAATTAAATATTGAAAATTATTCCAACAGTATTTTAGACATTTGTGTTTTGGATTTTGCCATGAACTGAAAAAAATGAAAAAAATAATCCCTTTCAAACAATTAGGAATTAAAGCAATGCCAGAACTGCAAATATCATAGCAAAAATCTTTCAGTTGTTTCCAGCAAGTTCTTTTTATGCATCATCTTTTGAAACTTGCAAAGTATTGTCCCATTCGGAAAGAAAAACTGCCTTTAATGCTGTTTCTCAGTCGACGTATACATATACATAAAATGAAACCCAAGTGCAATTTGTTTTTTAGATTAGAAGCTCAATGAGACAGGGATCACTGCTCCATGAAATTAAGCACGTTGTATGTAGGCTAGAGAAACATTCCTAAAAGACAAAATATTAGAATCTGGATACAGGATACAGTGGCTGTGTAGGGGGTTTGAAGAAATGGGGAACTCGGTTTCAGGCAATGAAATAAGAAAATATATATGTTAGGGCGTTGGTGGAAATGAGATACTGGCGAGAGGCATTACCTGGTGACATCTGCTGTGCTTCAGCTGCTGTTCAGTAGTGGCAAATGAAGAACGAACTTAGATTGATTGGCCCAGTCAGGGAAATCATCACAGTGTGCGTGTGTTGTGTTATCTCGGGAGTGCAACAATCCCCGAAAGCACAATTAGAGCAATCAATAGCCTCAGAAGAGAACTTAGACTATTTTAAGACACATGGAAAGATCCCTAAGGACACAGATTCCCTAGAAGACTTCAAAAAACTTTAAAGCTTCTCTTTTTATCTATAGACAGCTTCATAAAGTCAACTGCTAAAATGTGTTAAAATAGAGCCCTTTTAGAAACAATCTATTTCTCAGGATCAGACTTCTAACCAGGGCTGAACATCTCACTCAAAGGTTAACATCTTCTATGACTCAAAGTATTGACTGCGGAGGGAGCCCTAGGCAGACGCTACTGTAGAAGCAATGCAGGTAATTTTGCAAAGCAAGACGAAAGCCAATAAGTACCACGCATTTAAAAGACATTGCTGTCTCCTACTTAAAAAAAAAAAAGTTCCCTTTGTATTGGTTAAGACCATATCCTCCTTGCCTGACCATGAATAGTTTCCTTCAGCTCTGAGCACAGACAGGGTTCTGCCTTCTGGAATTCGCATGAGTTTGTTCTGGTTATTAGTAAGATGTCAGGAGCTGTGCATTGCTGATGCAGAACAAGAGAGGCCTCCCACCACCGGCTGTGGTGCATCCAACCTATGGTTTAAAGGAAAGCTGAGACTGCAATCAAATAATCTGGTTGAATGAGCTGGGGCTCCAAGAGAAACATCTGGGATAAAATCAGGAGTGAACACGTTAAAGTCAGAAGAAAGCACCACCCTTCATCACGCTTACCATACCGCTAACTGGTCCTTCATCACATGGCCCAAAAGAGAAATAGGCAGGGTTTTACAGAAGATAGTAATTTCAGAAGGAAGGGCAGTCCATGAAACACTCTTTCCAGCCAGGCATAAGTAGTGGTTTAGGAATAAGCTCTAAACTGCTTTTTTTTTACATTGAACTGGATTAAGAGAAGTTGCCTCACAAATTAAAGGCAGCCGTGTAGAGGAGGATGGACAAGCAGCATGTAGAAGTCTTCTGATTGACTTTTGAGGGACTCATGCTTTTTGCATCCAAGTTCAGTAAGCAAGGCAGCATCTACACAAGCTACATCGTCAATGATTTTAAAGAATAAACATGCACAAGGGTTTTGTGTTAGTCCAGTTTAGACGTCACTAATGTGCGGCTAAATGAGACAAGGTTCCCACTGGACAACAAGAATTGTACAGATGAATTCCAACTAATCAGTGTATTTTATTTGCAGATCATTCCACGACCATTAACTAATTAATCCTCATAACACCCTGGAGCAGAGAGTGGGAAAGGATAGTTATGCAGACACGTTGGTAAATATTTAATTTCTTCATTCTTTTTAATGGACTGTTTTCATGGAGTAGTTCCACAGATGGACTCATTGATATCAGTCCATTAAAAGAGGGAACAACTGTGACATGACAGATAAGGCATATTTAAGAAAAATAATCCTACAGGTGATGTAACATTGCAAGCAGAAATCACTTATTTCAGCGGGACACTGCAGAGAACAAATGAAACGGTAAAATACACAGTGACACAGGTGCTCAGGAGACTTCCTTCTGAGAGTCCCATTTTATCTTTAACTACAAAGGCAAGATTGTCCCTTAGGTTCAGCGAAGAGGTGCCAGGGGAGGGTTGCCACGACAGAGGACAACCGCACTAAGGCTCCCAGCCCCCAGCACGTCTGCTCCTGTTCCCACCCGCTCGCCCACCTGGCCAGGTTGCAGCGAAGGTGCGATGCCTCGGGGCCCGGCACGCAGACCCACCAGGGAATTCTTGTCTGGGCAGCCTGTGGCTGGATTACAGCATTTCTCAGCACTGCCTGGGCTAAGGGGTCCAGGCACGCTCCGTGAATCCAGGCCGATAGATTTTCCACTCTGAATTATGCCCTGGCCATCTTCCAGCTACACCATTTGGGACTATGATTTTATTAAATCCGATTCCCTTGCAGGGTCGGGATTGATCAACACAGGACTTTTTTTGGCAGCACAAAGGAATGAGTTCTTTGGACAAATCCGGTGCCCATAGAGGATGAGAGTAAATCTCCCTTTGCCTTCATAAAGGTCAGCTTTTCAAATTACCCTCATACACGGACTGCATCAGGGCATGCGAAAAGGTGATGAGCACCCTGGTCATGTTGAAAAGAGGGAGGGCTAGAGTTAACTCAGCACCTTGCAGGAGCAGTGCTTCAGGGCCGGTTTATTCCACTTGATTCAGGATTGAATCCATGCTCTAGGTTCATGCTAGAAGGAATCCTGCATGTTTCTGGTGGCTTTGCTTCAGAAGAAATGTAAAACCAGTCTGCTGGCTAAATTTCAGTTCGGATAATTACATTTTGCTCACATAAATTACTTTAATAGTTTCAAAGAGGGGAAATTACTCTCTGCTTACTCTTCCAAAGCTATTTGGTAGTGATAGTGTGAGAGACAAAATGGGCCAACCCACCAGAGCGGTGGCTGCATTTTAATGGGGGATGAAATTCCCCCTGTAGAGTACGTATTTTGTGCAGGGAGCTTCAGGCCACGTCCAGCCTACGTGAAAAATGGAGAGCTATTAACATCTTTCTAAGACCTTACAACTCTCAGCCCGTGATGTACCTCCCTCAACCCTACTCTTATGTATCAGACTGGCTCTCTGGCAGCTCTTCTGGCATGGCTTAATAAAGGCCTGTTCTTAACTCCTCATTTTCCCATTGTAAGCCTGCTGGTTTCTTCCTTTCTGGCCTCCATCACCAGCCCACTTCCTTCAAGATCCACTCTATGACCTGGGCAGTTGTCTCCTGTTACTGTCCTCTGACATCCAGGCTAGCTGCAAGACTGCTTGGCCATTTATCCGTCACGTCTTGAGGAGCCAGGTTCCTGCAGACAAGCTAAACCTCTTGTCGTTGGCCAATGCACCCAGGTCTGCATGCCAGCGTAGCGCCATCCAACCTTGCCTCTGCTCGTGACAAACTGCAGCTCCCAAATTATTCCCTTCTTCTTTAAATGATCCTTCTAGAGCCTGACTGTGGAAATTACGCTTTTAGCTCTCTTCATCCTTACGCCTTTCTGATGCAAGCTGATTTTTCCCCTCTGTACCCAATCCAGTATTCTTATATTTTATCTTAGGCATCAAATCCATCACAAGTTTCCTCTTTCTTATTCTTTCTTGCCCTTCTTAGATTTCTGCAGTGCTCTCATCTATCACATCACTCATTCCAGCCTTGATATTTCCATTGTCATCACTTTGCGTGCCATTAGGAATGTCCTAATTTTTCACATCCTTTAAGTCTGCGACCCAAAATGACACTCCTCCTGAATCAGGGAATCAGTTATATTATCTTTATGATTATTCATTAAACAGAACTTTTAGAACAGCTAATGCATATGCATAAACTTATTGTTCACAATGTCTGATTGTTCAAACATTCATTCTGTGAATTCGTTACCACAAGAGGAAATTTCTTCAGCATATGAGGAACAGACCAAAAGACAAATGTGTAGGATAGGAGTATTTTGAAGTGCAACGCGCAAGATTTTCAAGCAAAACACATGATTTTTGGAGGCGAGGCTTATGTTGCTAAATGGTAGCACAGGACTCTCTTTGCCAGCTGCTCCTTGCAGGGAAGCACAACAGGTACCAGTGTGGTGGACTCGATGGATTATCCCATCTGCTTAAATGCAGAAATCCTGACATCCCTTCTCCCTCCCATAACCACCCTCCTGCCGCGTGCTGAGCTTGTTCATTCAGTCAGATCTGACGTTCTGCAAAGATTTATGCGCATCTCATCTGAGTATTGCCAGTCGTCCCACTGATGATGACTGGTACTTGCAGGCATAAAGTATTGGTCTAAACCACTGCATGGGCTGGGCTTTCTTTGGGCAAGGATTGTGGACAATTCTACTCACCAGCTGTGGACTGATCTCATCTTAGGCGTCTAAAAGGATTTTTTTTTTTCAATCTTAGATTTTGCAAAGCAATCAGCATATTTCTAGATGTTGTAGCAGTTTTAATGGATTTGAGGATTCTGACCTTCCACTGTTATTCATACAGAGACGAAGACCCCAATCCTGAAAAAGCACAAATATATTCCCTGAATATCCTTGTAAAGAAGAGAAAGAAATCAATGAAACATTGTATAAAAAATATTTCATAAATATTACCCAGGAAAAAATGTTTTATTATGTCATGAAGTTAATTTTGAAAGTTGTGGGTGTATTTTGGACACCAGAAGATCTTTCTCACGAGTCACTATTTTTATTAGCTACTAATGTACACAACACTTACCATTTCACTGTGTTCTTCTTTCGAATACCCCCATATCATTAATATTTTCTTACTAAATATTTAAATACTTTTTTTCCTCACTTTGTGCATCTTTTCTTCCTCTGTCCTCCCATGGGTTTAAATGTTATATTTGCATATTTATGTAATATGTGGTTTGATGAAACACCAGCATGCACCACGGGTGCTGGACAGCCTATGAACAGAAATTCAAGACATCTGCCATAAATTAGAGCAATCCTTTGGGCTGCTGTACTGTACTCCAAGAGAGCTTTGTTAAGGTCATCTGTGTGTCATGTCATAGGCAAGAGCTACTTGGACAAGAAAAATTGACTTCCATAGATGATTGTGAAGGCTTGGAAAATTTTAAATCTTAAATCAATGGCAAAAGGAGGATGCATTGCTTTTTATTTTTCCTCACTGCATTTTTGTTCTGCAGAACCTAAATGTTCCAACATTTCATTCCAAATCCACCAAGGTAGTCTGATCACACCTAGACTACTCCTGTTTCTCCAAAATCAAAATATGCTTCCCACTGTCCCTGACTTTTTGCTGCGAAGGGCTGGAGAAAGGGAATCTGCAATCTCCTCTGTGGAAAATGGGTAGACAGACTGCCAGGGAACTGGGAGCTTGGAAACTGGCCAGGTCTGCTGCCAAGTGCCTGCTGGGCTGGGAAATCTGATTTTTACTCAAAGGACTTGAAGTTCTGGTGTACCTCTCCTGTGAAAATAGGCCAGATGAGACCTCATGGCCCTGGAAAGCTTGGAAACATCTCATCCTAAATCACCCACACTCAGAGCTTCGTGAAAATCTACCAGGCAGTCAAGGAACCCAAGTTCACTATTATTTGTAGGCACAATTTTTATGGTCTTCACTGAAAACAGATCCTCTAACTGAAGTTTCAGCTCTACAGTTTCTAACGGAGAAGCATTTGCTCTGAGAACTCCTAACTGTAGTTACACAGAGTCTCTCCAGAGCTTCAGGGATGTATTCCAAGTCACAACCTTTACACTGGGCTTACAAGGGAGCAAGGTAAATGTTGACTGCTTCAGCTGCATTCTTTTGCACCGGGAAATTTCCCCGTTATAGATCACTGAGATCACACTCACAGAGCTGAAGAGAAATATTTTCTTCCCCCCAGAATTCAAATTAAAGTCCCATAACATCTTACTGGTGTAAATACATATTTTGATGTTACCTTAAGAAATCTTACTTTGCCATCAGTTCAAATCTGAGGAAATGCCAAATGAATATTGGAAAGAACAAAGTGAAAAGGAGGGTGCCGAAGCACAGATGGAGGCTGATGAGGTGGTGAATGTTCAGGTGGACACTGAAGACGGTACCGTCTTTTAAGTGGGCTGAAAGCAGTGGACATAAGCTCAGGTGTGGTGGAAAGAAGGAGTAGGATGCGATGACAGTGCTACAGAGATTGTCAAGGCTAGATACCCGAGAAAATGCAGCCAGCCAATGTGCCAACAATGATTAGACTTCATATGACTTTTAGTATTGTCCTTGAGCTAGAAGTTCTTAAATACCTGCATTGCATAACAGCACTGTCAGTTATTAAGTAGGTCTTGTAATTGGGTAGAAAGTCATTAATGATCATTTGCGTCAAAACCAGACAGCTGGTTCTGTGAACCTCTAGGTAACAACAAATGCAAGAACAGGGGGAATAGTAATAATTTAAATCCACAGTATGTCCAGTTGCTGTTCTAAATCCTAAGGAATTATTTTTTTACATATAGTTCAATAATAAACTAATAATGACACTTTTTCTGTTTAAAGTATGCAGAAACTAAGTCTTGAAAAGGCGTGGATTGATTTATTTACTATTTTATCAACGCAAAGCTAGTTTAATTTGGTGTAATAGTTCTCATTTGTGTCTTTAAAAAAAAACACACCTCAAGAACACTTTGTGTTCTCTAACAACTTCATCATTAGTATAGCTGCACCGCTTCTGGAAACGCTGCCGTGATTTATATCAGTCGTGGATCTGGCCCTCCATTCTCTGGTGCTGGGCGCCAGCACACCAGTTCACTTCAGTTTACTAGAATGTTTCTGCTCAATATGAAAAACAACCCCTCACAGTATTTTTTTTTTTTCACGATGAGGATTTCTACTACTTTTTAAAGTCTGATCCTGCAAGGTACTTGATCCCACATTTCCTGCTATTTGCAAGGGCCTCTCGTTGAGTTCAGTGGGACATGGGGGCTCTTGACCCTCTGCAGGACAGGACCCTAATAGTTGGAAGGAATTTGCCTTGCATCTTGTACAACCTGCTAATGTGCTTGTGCATTCATGCACAGCAATTGATCTTACAAGCTTCTGAATGTTCACTGGACTTGCCATTATGCCATGAATATTTTATAGCAGCAGCACTATAATAACAGTAATTATATTTGCCCTTTTACAGAACCTTTTATCTGAGGATTTCAAGGTGCTTTATGGATGTTAATTAAGCCCCACGGTCTTCTTGTGGAGTAAGAATTATTATTACTATTCTGCAAATGGGGAAGCTGAGGTACAGAAAATCTGAACTTGACCTTGCCCAAGGTCTTATTGCAAATTCCTGCCAGGTCTAGAAGATGAATTCAAGGGTCCTTGCACCAGACTCGCTGTTGTTATTTATTTGATTCGGACTGTGCCAACAGCTGAAGAAAAGTGTTTAAAGTCAAAACTTTGGATATTTTCCTATTATTTGGAATACTGTACATTTTTACTGCTCTGAGGAGTCACTCTGCCCCTCAATACACCCTCACCAAATAATCCACGTGTCAGAAGGTACGGACTGAAATGAATTTGAGGTGTTACACCTGGAGGACCTGACCCTGCATCTGAGATGTCAGTAGAGACATTTCCCTAAGTATTGGCCCAGTCTTGCAGGTAAACTATTAATGCCATCACGAGCAGTCAATGAGCTGTGAACAAAGTCCATCGTTGAAAGGCACTTTTCCCTCAATCGCTTTACTAATAGTGAAAAGACATCCCAAGGTATATTCTAATGTCAATGTCTGTCGTTTAAATGAATGGAAATGACTCACTGTGATTGCTTCTTTGATAAACTTTTTTACTACGAGAGTGCTAACTCACGATTGCTTTGTAAAAAAAAAAAAGTGTAATTACTATACAATGATTATACAGTTAGATTTGTGTCTAAAATGAACATGAAAAACTCTTATTCAGCCAGAGAAAATGGGCACATTTCCTGAGTGGAAAGGTACCTTAATGCACCCTAATCAAAATGGGGTGCATGCTCACCGTCACAGCAGGGCACGATAGCCCTTAGGAAGGCAAACTTTCAGAATGAAATTCCAGATCAGCGAGCAGAAGCAAGCTGCAGTGTTTGTATCTCAGTCGTAGCACTGAGGGAACATGAAATGTCTCCACGTTTCCAGCTTCAGACTTAATGTGACCCAAACCACGTGCGGGATTCCCCTGCAGCCGGGGAACAGACGTATGCCAGGTTATGCAATGTGAGAAGCGGGGATGGTGGTCCCGTGCCCCCAGCTGCTGCTCCCATGGCTCTGAGCTGGTTTGGGATAGCAGAACCCGCAGAAATAGGTATGGAAATATAAAATGCTCTCCACTTCTTAAAGTGGACAAAATCCTGGCTTCACAAAAGTAACTTGGAATTTATCACTCACTTCTGCCCATCTAGGACGTCCTTCAGGGAGTTCAGAGATACCTTTACCAGTTAGAAAGACACTGTAATTACTGTAAATGTTGTAAAATCCTTTAAACTACAGGAGATTTGACTGGTCTAATCAATATCTTGCAATAACAAGGTTCAGCCCAGTAAGAACTATTGTTCAGTAATAACGTTGTTTATGATTTATTCTGCTTATATTCCAAGTTTTTAGTACAACAAACCTGTCTTTCAGCAAAATAGTATCACAGAGGAGTGCTAGTGGGCAGAGTCATTTGGATATTACCACAAAAAAGCAACGTGCTACTGGCCTGGGTGGAGGTTGAAGGGGGACGAGTGGGGTGCCAGCACATCCAAGGTGAGCAGGAATGAAGCAAGACCACCTTTACCACAGAGAAATGCCTGGTGCAGACAACAAACCTTGAGAAAAGAGTTATTCTCTTGGCACAAGTTTCCCATCTTTTTTTTTTTTTCCCCCTTTTTTCTTTTTTTTTTCCTTTTTTCTTTTTTTTTTTTTTCTTGTGGGATCTATGTATGGATCCCATCCTAAAAAGGGATGGAGTTTCCTGGTCCTGGCAGGGCTGTATGAGCAGCTTTCCCTTTCTTCTTGGTAAGAGGATCATTCATGGGAAAAACCACCAAGGGAAACTACTCACTATATCTTTGACTATAACTACTCATCTGAAATAAAACATTGGACACAGCAACATAGTACTGAGCAATGTTCCACAGATTGCCAACAGCAACTCTCTGAACTGTTGTGTTGTGAACAGAACTATATTTTAAGTTCAGGATCTGCTTTGCAAACACCTTAGTATAGCCCAACAATTTCTCTGTTGCCTTTTTACTTATTCATTTCAGCTCCTCCGCCCCACCACCTCTCAGTTTGATGCATTGAGAATCATTAGTAAGTAAAGCACATTTAATCTATGCTGTAAGAGTTTGTGTTTCTGAACACAAGCGAAAACTCATACCAATTAATTACTTACTGAGCTGGAGACTTCTAAAATATATCTCAAGGAAGTTCACTGAGTTAGTATAGAATCACAGAATCATAGAATGGTTTGGGTTGAAAGGGACCTTCAAGATCATCTATCTCCAACACCCTGCCATGGGCAGGGACACCTTCCACTAGACCAGGTTGCTCCAAGCCCCATCCAACCTGGCCTTGAACACTTCCAGGAATGGGGCAGCCACAGCAGGGTCTCCCCAGCACCTTCTCTTCTCCAGGCTGAACAACCCCAACTCTCTCAGCCTGTCTTCACAGGAGAGGTGCTCCAGCCCTCTGGTCACCTTTGTGGCCTCTTCTGGCCCCGCTCCAGCAGGTCCATGTCCTTCTTATGCTGAGGCCCCAGAGCTGGATGCAGCACTGCAGGTGGGGTCTCACCAGAGTGGAGCAGAGGGGCAGAATCCCCTCCCTCGCCCTGCTGCCCACGCTGCTGGGGATGCAGCCCATGATACGGGTGGCTTTCTGGGCTGCAAGCACACATTGCTGGCTCATGTTGAGCATCTCATCAACCAACACCCCCAAGTCCTTCTCAGCAGGGCTGCTCTCGATCCATTCTCTGCCCAGCCTGTATTTGTGCTTGGGATTGCCCCGACCCATGTGCAGGACCTTGCACTTGGCCTTGTTGAACTTCATGAGGTTCGCACGGGACCACCTCTCAAGCCCGTCCAGGTCCCTCTGGATGGCATCCCTTCCCTCCAGCACGTCGACCACACCACACAGCTTGGTGTTGATGGCAAACTTGCTGAGGGTGCGCTCCATCCCGCTGCCCATGTCGCCGACAAAGATGTGAAACATATTAATTTCATTTCGTCTTATTTGGAGTTTTGTTAATGGGATTTTCAGCAGGTGAATAGCTGTTTTATTTTTACATGCATCATACTCAGTTTAAATGCCATTTCATTAAAAGCTGTTTATGAACAAAACACTTGAAAGTAAACGTGAATTGCCCAAAGCATTTTTCCCCATTGCCTGTGCTTAGGCTGTTCCCTGAAATCAAGGATTTGATGGATTTTTGTTTTGTTTGTGTTACAGGTTTTTATTCCATGCATGTAGCAAATGAAAAACACGAATTGGAGTGGACATTGCATTTTGGAAACCACAAAGCACTTGATTTATTCAAATTATGTTTACATAGGAATTATTTCACCCATCAGTGAAATGCAGCTGCCTCTGGCTTGGAAGACGTCAGTCTTTAAAAAGAAACATAGCTAAGTGAAAAGAACTTTATCTAATATAAAACTTGAGGAGGAATGTAGGCTTGCAGAATGTAATTACTCATTTGGATCTCAGCCCAGACACCAAAGCTATCATTCCTTCTTTAGCAAAAGTAACTTGGTATCTTAAGTGGTTACAGATAATGAAAGCCTTGATTCTGCAACCTTTCTGGAAAATAAAAATAGTATTAGTAGTATAAGGCTTCCCAAATGTTTAGATGTAATTGTATTTAACATTTAAACAGCACTTTAATCAAGAGACCTCCAAGCGCTCTATAAAACTAAAGGTGTGTTTGATTTTCAGGGCAGCCTTATTCGGTACTTTTGGATCTCCACGTTTCGAAGCCTGAAATATGTTGTTGCACGGCAAATAATTGACTCTATTCCGGCCTCTGAATTCGTGCAGAGCTTCCCGGTGTTTCTGACAGGGAAGTTTTCTGCATGGATCATTGGCAGATGTAGCTACAGGGATGTGGTCACACCGTAGTGACTGTGACAGCCAGTGTTGATTTGAAGGATTGATTCACCTTCCAGCCTATTGATTTTGGGTTTTGTAGCAGCATATTTAGCACTGGTGCCCAAGTTATGGATGGGTTTGCGATAAAGCCTCTGTGGTATTTTAAAAGCAGCGAGAATGATATTCCAGAGTGGGCACATCCATTTTCTGTATGATGTGCAACATCTATGCAATCATTTCTATCCACAGCAGAATGTAACCCATCAGTCGGTGAGCATGTTTCAGCAATGGAGATGTTGTCTCTTTCCTTCTGTATCCTTGACATTTTCATCAGTTTCCCCAAAGGATTCTCTGTCTTCCCTGCCCAGATTTTGAGCTATTGCCAGACTGTCATCCAAAGATCTGTGTTATTTTACATTGTCTTGGGAAAATATCTGTCCCATAATTGGAGGAGAAGGGAAATATTATCAAATTGTACTAAAATCCATATTTTATGTACTACAGCAGTTTCATAAAACCCATTGGGAAGACAGGAAGAGAGACTTTCCAGAGAAAAAAGAGTGGAAGGTTGCAAGGAATGACACATAAATGAAAAGAATGAGGGTGTGGGGGTTTTTTTCTTTTTGAAATGAGGAGTCTAAATATCCTTAAAATTTTTTTACAGTCTTACCTTATAAGATGTTAAAGAGTCTGTTACGTGAACTCTCTGAAATAACAATAATTTAAAAAATAGTTCCATGCAGTTTATGATGTCTCAGTTTATTTCTGTGAAACTGTAAAACACGTTCTAACTGATCACATGAGCATTAGAGATTTCATAGCAAATCTTGGATAAATTTGCCTTGTCCCTCTCTCTAATTCAGGATTACAGCATCAGGATTTCCTGAAAAGCAATGCTGATTAAGTCAATTACAACTATATTACTGAGTTTGGGAGCATGAAATAAAATTTGAAGGTCACGTAAATTTCTCTGATGAATAAACTTCTGTGTGTGCAGAGCAGATGACAGAGGAGAAAAATCTTTTTCTGTAGGAGGGGTTGGTTACTCCCACACTTTCAAGGCAGAAGTAGTAGTTGAGGATAAAGGCAGTACAGAATTTTGGCAGAAAGAGCTATTATGACCTCAAAAAAAAAGTCTTTATAGGTAACAATCCTGACTTCTATAAGTGTCCCCTCAAAAGGTCAGGAGGTTCAGTAGAAACATCATCTTGGGTGGATGCAACTGTGAATGGGAACTTTATTTTATGCTAGGGAAGGTTTTCCTCATGGCGCTGAGGTACTGAATGCTTTTTTTGCCTCAATCTTTACTAGTAAGGCCAGACTTTAGAAATCTAAGGACCTAGAAAGCAGGGATAAAGTCTGGAGCAAGAAAGACATGCATTTGGTGGAAGAATATCAGGTTAGAGAATACTTAAGGCAATTAGAAATACGGAAATCTATGAGCTCTGATGAGATTTACCCGTAAGTGCTGAGCTGGTCGATGTCACTGCAAGGCCACTCTCAGTAATCTTAGAATCATAGAACCATAGAATCATTTAGGTTGGAAGAGACCTCCAAGATCATCGAGTCCAACTGTTAACCCAGCACTGCCAAGTCCACCACTAAACCATGTCCCTAAGCGCCACATCTACACGTCTTTTAAATACCTCCAGGGATGGTGGGTTCGTCAGTCTCTTCTCCCAAGTAACAGGTGATGGGACAAGAGAAAATGGCATCAAGTTGTGCCAGGGGAGGTTTAGGTTGGCTATTAGGAAACATTTCTTCACCGAAATGTTTGTCAAGCGTTGGAACAGGTTGCCCAGGGATGTTGAGGGGTCTCCATCCTTGGAGATATTCAAAAGTCGTCAGGTCACGGTCCTGGACAACTGGCTCTAGGTGACCCTGCTTGAGCAGGGGAGTTGGACAACATGACCTCCAGAGGTCCCTTCCAACCTCAGCCATTCTGTGATTCTGTGATGCAGTAATTCTGTGATTCCAAGTCCAAATAACTTTCAGCTCTATGAAATTTAAGATCTTCAAAATAAGATCAGAGATGTAAAAACATCTGGCTTTACAGATGCCCCCCCTGGCTATTAAAAGAACATGTTCTCCTAAGTCTACCAGGTGGTCTGAAAATTCCTTTTTAAATGTTTCAAATGCCTTATCATCTGATTTAAAATATCCTAAACCAAAAGGCTTCTAATTATACATTGCCCCAGGGAAGGAAAATTGCAGGTTTCCTGGGTCCTGCTGTTGGATTTCACCCTGCCCATCAGAGTCAGGGGCAAGAGATAGAAACGGGTCAGTGTGTGGTGGAGCAGAGAGCAGCAGGCAAGAAAGGATGATAGAGGAGTCTGAGAAATTGCTGGTAATTGTGGTCCAGCCCTTGAAAAATTTCTGTCAAGAGGCAGCACCAGACACATGCTATTTTTCAGTAGTCTGTGAGCTTCCCATGATAATGAGAAAAGCTTGTTTTCTTTTTTTTCCCTTTACTCTGTATGCATGTGTTTGTGGCCACATTGCAGAGGTAGGAAGGAGCTATTCATTTCCTTACGAAATGATATTTGAAATCTTCTTTCCCTTTTAACAAACTCATCCATCTTCACAGCACCTTTGCTACTAGGCAATTTCTACAAATCAAGCTGAACATTCGATCTGTGTTGTTTTTAATGATCCTTCTTGCCAATATTTATAATGTGCCTTGAAAGCTGAGGCAGATCATGAGTCAGATATTTAGTATTAATTAATGTGTCACTCCCCAGAACATGCACACGCTGAGGAAACTAGTAGCCATGTTTAATTCTACCGGAGAGGTTGGAGGCACCTGTAAAGAGCTAATATATTTAAAAGGTGTCCCTCCCTCCCTCCCTTTCTTTGGAGATTGAGTTCATTTCTTCATGCTCTCCCCTCCCTTTTAATTGCTGCAATCTCACTTCTCCAACCTGAATTTCACCTCCCTCTTCTCCAGACCCCCATTGCCTCTGACTCTGGCTATATTAACACTCTTTCCAGCACACTTACTAGAACTTTTTGTAAATGCTGTCAGCGATGATACAGTAACACCCAACGGAGCAGATGAAAGGGTTTTGAAAGGCAAGAGAAGGCTCTGGAGAAAAGGATCCCAAATAGAGACAGGACACAGAGGTGACTGTACACCCAAAAATGCACAGGTTATTTCTACACTAGTATATAAATGAGGGCCAGATGTGCTCACTGTGCTAAATGTCATTCAAGAAAGACCAAGAAATGTCCTTCCGTTGATAAATTGTGAGTTAACACTTAGATAGAATGTATAGATATTAAAAGACCGATAGATAATGCAAAAGCCCCCCAATGACAGTTCTGGTCAGCGTGGTAAGGAAACTGTACTAGTACTATGGAGCCAAAGATGACTGGAAAATCACGTTCCCTTCCCTTTTCTATAACATAACTATAACTTTACCTTCAGGACTTCAGAAGCCTACAGCCCAATGAACTGGGTTCTTCTCTTTGTCCGTGCGAGTTTGCCCTGGTCACCGAGGGGACCTTTTACCTCTGCACCCAACAGGATCCGCAGGGATTCGGTGAAGCTCAAGAGGTTTTAGTCTACACTCAGAATACGTAGGCTTAAGCTGAAGCATGGTGGCTTTCATGCAATGATATCCCAGGTGATGAATGACCAACCGAGTAGCGATTATGCACGTATCTTCCCTGCCTCCTGTGTTTATTTTCTGTTTTCCTTTTGCAAAGCAAAATGTCACACAGCTTGTGCTGAGTATGTCTCAGTGGAAATCAAATAATTCAAATAGAAGAAAAGTGAGGTAAATTTTTCCCCTCTTCTCCCTTCTCCAGCAGGTTGAGTTTGTTGGAGCCCTTGTTGGTTGGATTTGTTATACCTTTGAATTATCTCAAGCCCAGTTCCTGTGATTTTCCTATGAGAGCAGGTGGGAGAGTGTAAAAATTGCATGTTGGAATTGTTTGTTTGTATGTCAAATGTCATGAAAAGCCATTAGTCTGAATTAAATTCCTAATTTGGATTGGCTTCTTTTTGCCTTTATATTTTTCTAGTAGATCACTATCCCCATGTAGTCTTAGACATTTCCTAAAGCTCTTCCTTAGGCCACGAATACCCCTTCCTATATTCCTTCTTCTCTCCAGCTGCCTTATTCCTTCTTTAATTCCTTCCTTACCACCTCAAGAAAAAGTTAGTGCATTTTTAAGGTCTAGTTTCCCCTTTCTGGATCAGTGTGGGATTTATAAACTTAACCATAGTTGCTGTTGAGAATAACATGATGTCATTGATGGAATTAATAGGAAAGGAAGCCATAATAATGTGTTTTCAAAGTCTACCCATCTCTGCCCTAGAAAGTCCTTCAGATGGGCACGAACAGAATGCACGGGGTTTAAGAGAGATTAACAAATCTCGATAAAACATCCTAGATTTCGCAGAGCTGTGCATTTCCTGAGCTCACCGTTAACTTACCTCCAGCGTGTTGGTGACATGCCAGCAGATTGATTTGCAAAATTTCTGTCTGTCTTTATAACATGCTATAAAGTACTTTACGGGACCAAAGGCAGATATATCTCTGTCTTAGAGAGCTTCCAAATTACAGCTTAATTAAAACACTGTGTGACACAAAGGGAAGACAAGGGCACAAGATAAAAATCAAGGGGTTATATTCTTGCACAATGGATTCCCATTACCCTAAACAGAATCATACCAGGGAACATATGTCTCTCAGCAAGATATCTTTTATGACACTGTAAATACTAGTAAATGCTAGAGTTTTCATTCTGTTGGACAGGGAGAAGCGAAGGTCAGTCAGAAAAGGAGAAGGGAGGCTTTGAGGTGTAAAAGGGTCCCTGGCAGAGGGTGACAAAGAGCTTCTTTGGGCATATTCCTGGCAAAAAGGCAGCAAAGCCAGGTGGTGGAAGCCAGACTAAGGCAATGAAAAGCCAAGGGAAGAAATCTCCGTTTGTGCCGGTGGAAAGACCGAAGTCACCTCCACAGAGCTGCGAGTTCTGCATCACGCTCGGCGCCTCGCTGCCACGGGAAGCAGCTCTTCGTGTTGGTTTAACTCCTGCTCTGTTTATCTTTCTTTAGGTTTGGGTACCGGTGCAGAACCTATTACACAAAGAGTAGAGAGGAGGATGATAAGCCGTGTGATAAAAGCCCGTTTATGTCATTACATTTTGAACATGTGATATTGCTTTTATCAAGGGAGCGACGGCCAAACTGAAGGCCTCTTGGACTCAATAGCAAAACACCCGCTTATTTCAGCCTGGCCCTAAACACTTGAGAGAGATAAGAAACACTTCTGGGGACATGGGAAAGCAGTATCTGGCTGCTTTTTAGAGACGTGACTGTGTTTAGGTGAATCTAAACTGCCAATAAATATTAAAGCTGTTGCGTTCACTTATTCAGAACTGCAATGCAGGAAGATGAATAGTCCTGTCTTAGTTCAGGACGCCTGAACGCCCGTAAGAGGTAGAACAAATGACACCCAGAAACAAGCATGAGAAATTATTGATTAAGGTGAAGGGACTGATTTAAAAAGGAGGAGAAGGTGAACCTAGAGTGATGTAAGGCAGGTTGCTTTTGAGTTTCTTCTGCACTGGAGACATGTGATGCTGGGGTCCTGCCTTGCAGGTCACGTCTGTAATGTGAGTTGGAATTTAGTTCCAGATTAAGACCCTGTATTTAATCACCCATATGTAGGGATAGTGTTTGGGGTCCTCACCATGGCATAAATGCATACGCTGCACACAAAATAGGCATATAAATTGTATCCTTGAGTGGGAAGTATGGGGTACGGCCATTGTTTGGCTTGATCAGCTAGGATTTTCTATCATGAAATCTTAGAGAAATGAAGCAGTACCGTTCTTTCAGAAGGTTATATCATACAAGGTCATCCTGAACAGCATAATGTGCTGGTTTAATTCACAGCCTCATAACAATAGCTGGAATATTCTTAGCCAAACTGGATTATGTAGAAAAACCACCACGAAAGCAGTTCAAGCCAGCATGTTTTATTTTGCTGAGATGGACGGAGAACCCAACTGGTGGTTGTCAGGGATCTGCCAGTGAGCGATAATTCAGTGCTTTCAGTCATGTGTCCACATATTTGGGAATTAACAGAGGGAAAAACAATGCAAATAAAGCCAGAGGGTTTTTTGCTGAATTTTATTGAACTAAAAATGGAAGTATGAAATTAGGTTGAACAGGCAATAAGATATATACACAGGAAATTTTTCACTTCAATATAAGGATAGTTGCAAACGGCCAAAGTTTAACATTAGCCTGTTTGTACTGGTTGGGCTTTAATATTAGAAAAACGAAAGGCTTGCTTCCTCCTTGTGGTACGTGTTATATATTGTCAGAAAAGAGAGAAAACACCTAGAGCAACACATAATTAGTTAATACCAGAAAATAGTCCTTCTTTGTTAAAATCATCAGCTTGTGTTGAGATCCATATGTGGCTGCCTCCTGGGCAATGTTCTTTTAGCACTATTAATTGTAGCTGATGATATTAATTGCCTTTTGCATTTGTATGTCAAGGGTGGCAAGAGCTATATTGCAAATGCAATCTCTTTCTGATCTTCATTTTCAGAAATAAGGTTGGGGAAGACTGAGGAGAAGAGGCTCAGAGACATACCAGCCCTGTGTGAGGAAAAGTCTCCAAAATCTCCCTAAGGAAACTTGTGGTATTCATGCTCAAACTTTGTAATAATAATGGGGTTGGGTTTAATATTTTATGGAGGAATTTTTTTAATTGGATCAGAATTCTGCCTTAAGTCTTCATTAAAAAGGCATCTCCCCCTGCCCCATGCCTAATTCTCCCCGTGGAGCTGTAGATGCTGCTGGTTTTGTCTTGGGGACAATAAAGCGTCAGATGTGCTCGTGGACAGCACTCATTTCACAAGTATCAAAACAGCAGCATGTGGTGCTGTGTGAATGATGTTAAGCCTGTCCTATACAGCAGTTAGGAGGGGAGCACAAGTTCCCATAGTCAGCCCCAGATGTGGCAGCATTTGATGGCATATGCTACAGCACTTACAATCTAGTGCTGTAAGCCCAGCCTATAGCATAAAGTCAGTTATAGGGCTGTGGTCTGTGTCTCTGAAATAGATGTTGTTATCGCTCAGGAGTCTATAAATGCAAAAGCCAGAAAGTCCTAGCGCAATCATTTTCCATTATCTTTTTTACAACCTGGGCAAGAACAACCGTAATGATTTATCATGGATCCTGTAAACACAGAGCCTGCCAAGGATCTGCCTGAGAGGTCTTAATTGCAGCCACTCTATCCTGGCCTGCGCAGGACACGGGGGGAGCATTGCATAAACACGTGAAGAAAATTGCTCAGGTCGTTACTCAGGTTCCTCACTGCCTTGCAGCTTGGGCTGTCATTTATAGATGCGCAGATAAAGTCCTGAATGGGTTTCATATGGGACCAGACAGGATACCCTACAAAAACCCCGGTGCACTCAACCGCACAAGGGGGAGAGGCAGACCCTACTCTGCTCATCCATCACTACCTTGCGCTTGCCAATGTGGGATTTTGTCCATGCAGATAGACAGACATCAGCAGAGCAGCAAGCGGAGTCTGCAAATGTAAACCTTGGGTTTATCAAAACGAAAATCTATTCACTACCTTCACTTGCCTTTGTACCGGGCTTTTTGCTCCCTGGGAGAAAAGAAAAATCAACAAAGTATTAACAATTTTAGATCAAACTGTAGATTTCCTTTAAGTCACGCTACTATATTAAGATGTTTGTTGCCAAATTTGGAGCAACAATCAGTGATTTCCAAGATCTAATTGGAATAGCTCGACTGGCAAAAATATGAATATGAGCACCCACCTTCCAAAAATGAGGTTTCTTCATGATGCCACCTTAGAAATGAAGAACTGAGGAATCCTTAGTGACTGCTGAAAAATCGGGGCAAGTATGACTTTATCTTTATAGTCAGGGGCTTTATTATCTTACAAACACAGAAAGTCCAAGCAGTTTGTTCTCAGATCACACTGAAACAGAGATACTAGAAACCTGAGCTGTAATAACACAGATACTTATCCAACAGGCAGCACAACCTGGAAATTAAAAACCTGCTCACTGTTTGTTGAAGTACTGATCCAGCAGAAGGCCTGACATGAAAAATAATTTTAATAAACACTGAAGAGATATGTTTCAAGATTTTCTAAGTGAAACTATAAGCCGTGATAAACCTGGTGTAGAGAAAGAAAGAAAAAGAGGCAGAAAAAAAAAGGCAAAGCCCAAGAAATACAGAAAGAGAAGGAGGGAAGGAAGGACGGAAGGACGGAAGGACGGAAGGACGGAAGAAAGGAAGGAAGGAAGGAAGGAAGGAAGGAAGGAAGGAAAAGAAAGAGAGAGAGAGAGAAAGAAAGAAGGAAAGAAAGAAAGAAACCGAGCAAGAGCAAGTGAGCCTGAAGCAATGTGAGATGGGAAGATAAAGTCAGAGGTAGACTATTAAACTCATTTAGCAGCCAAAGAATCCAAAGACACCAACTCTTTGTTATCAATGTGAGCTGTGCTTCAGGCAAAATTTCCTTGGCGCATTTCTGACCTTTAAAATTACATCCTACTCCCAAATATTGCTCCATGCTGCTCTCTTTTATTATACTTGGCTTTCTTGCAGCAATTGTTTATCAGTCTGCTCTTCTGTGTTTACCTTAAGCCTTTCAGAAGCAATTACATAGAGGATGGACATAACCCAAAATAACAGGTATAGCGCAAAGCAGAAGAGAGACAAACAAAGCTCAGGATGAGGGAAAAAATGAGGAAGGGACTAAAGCTGAAAGAAGGAAAAAGTAAAATAAATAATACAGAAGAATCCTTTCACTTCTCATTTGCTTACAAACAAGTTAAGATTTGAGAATACTACAGCATAAAATACTAGAAAGACAGAAAAATGACCACCCTTGGTCAGACCAGATGTCAGACGCGCAATCTGTGAGTAAAATAATGCTGTGAGATGCTGATTCCACAAGACCAGAAATGATCCTTTGCTAGACTAAGACCCTAGAGTTAGCCTAAGCCACAACTTCACCAGGGGAGGCTGCCTAAACGCTGCCTTATTAAGTGCGAAATGGATGGGCCCATAGACGGCACAAGGAATCGTCCTACTGACGCCAAGCAGGGTTTCCACGCGACTTTAAACACCACTGGCAAATTGGGTATGGCTCAGTCTTCCGTGCCCTCTGAGTTTTGCCTTGAATATTATAGTATATACAAACGGACTATAATTTCCTTCTAGATGTGACTTTCTTCAAAGGATTTTCTTTCTGGGAGTGTTCCCAGGCCATAGCTATCCAGATAAAAGTTTCATCGCTCCTGTTCCTGTTAACATTAGTCTACAGATTTCTCCTGATCTTCAATCAGAGAGAGAAAAAGAATTCTGTCTCTCTACATGAAGGGCTCGATTCAATTCTATTTAAGCAATAGACCCATAAATGACACTAAGGGGGAGAGAGCACTACTCCTTTGCACTGCCTCATGAGGTAGAAAAATACTGTAAAAAAAATAAAATAAAATGAAGAAAATTTGAAAGGCTGCAAAAAATGTTTAAGCCTGTCCTTGAATCTTCCTTGGCTTGATATGGCAACTTGCTGATTTGACAAGTCCGATTTTGCTGTCGCCTTGCACGGGGATGACACATACAAAATGCATTTTCAGCAGGTGCACGTCAGCTGGTGGAGGGACGCTGGGCACGTGGCAGAGGGATCTTCCTTTATTCCTTGTTGTTCATTCTAAATGAATTTTAGAATTATGAGAAATGTCAGCTTGACAGCTGAGCAAGCACTGAGCAAAGTCATCCGGACAAAAGGCCAGTTTCTCCATATGTTGTGGCCACCATGTCTCTGACTGGAAAATCAGTCTTCAGTCCCTGGGAGTTTCCTTTAAGAGACTTGGCTATACACTTGACAACCACTGGTGAGCTCCATACAGCTCAATAGATGACAAAACCCAAGCAAAAAGTTGTAACGGTACCTAGAATCATAGAATCATAGAGTCGTTTTGGTTGGAAGAGACCTCCAACATCATCCAGTCCAACCGTTAACCTAGCACTACCAAGTCCACCACTAAATCACATCTAAACGTCTTTTGAATACCTCCAGGGATGGGGACTCCACCACCTCCCTGGGCAGCCTGTTCCAATGCCCGACAACCCTTTCGGGGAAGAAATGTTTCCCAATATCCAACCTAAACCTCCCCTGGCGCAACTTGAGGCCGTTTCCTCTTGTCCTGTTGTCTGTTCCTTGGGAGAAGAGACCGACCCCCCCCGGCTCCAACCTCCTTTCAGGGAGTTGTAGAGAGCGATAAGGTCTCCCCTCAACCTCCTTTTCTCCAGACTAGACAACCTAAGGGACATCTAAGCCCCATGTATCTCCTCCACATTTTCTACTTCGTATTTAGTGTGCTGGCATTTCTCTCTCACGTGCAGGAAAAACTAGGCCCAAGTTACCAAAGAGTTAGATGCTGCATGGCCGAATGCAAGAGCCCTTTGCAGAGTCCTCCCTAGGTCTGTGGGGACCTATTTACATGACCTATCTTCTCCATCTGTAAAGCAGGATGAAATAGCCCATCACTGTCTCACCAAAACGTTAGGCAGATAAACACATTATAAAGATTTCAAGGTGCTTGGAGACTAAGAATGTAGAAGCATTATTAACAGATTATGATGTAGCAGTTGCACTGAGACCCCTGAGCTCATTTTCATGTAGACCTAATAGCTGTTTGTCAACAGCTAATGATTTTTTACCTTCACCTTCACAGACTAAATTCTAAGTTGTGGTGTGGAGTTCATTTGTCAGCATATCGCAGTCAGATCCATTCAACTCATGGGTTACTCCTGCCTTGGGATTCTGTTTTCCCAATGCATGTGTTCAAAGAGGGCAGATTCAGATGGTACAAATAGTCAGACGAGTTGCATTTTCTAGCTTCAGGCTGAGAGACTTTGAACTGTGATGTTTTCCATGTGATTTTTCCATCTAACACAGAGATGTACTTTTTAAGGTGACAAGGCACTTCTTGCACTACACTGCCCAGTGCCACTTGCAAATAATCTAGCTTTGGGAGGGGGAAAAATTACTTTTTGCGACCTCGTAATCAGATTTGCTCATGAATCAGCAAAGAGGCCACTGAATATAACAGAAACATTTACGTAGCCTTTAATAGGCTTTGTGCTGGATCTATAGCATTGTGAGATAACATAGTGTATTATTTCTTCAGCTAATAATCCCGCACAGAGATGGCCTTACACATGTTATATTGCTTTACAAGGATAAAATTAGCTGCTTGATCAATTTAACCTCCACGCTAAATTATTCTGTCATTTATTCTGCAAATTTTTCTTCTCCTCATGATGGCTAACATCATAAACACCATTTCCATTTATTTTCAAATATCTGTGTGGGATGGCTGAAGTATACAAATCCTCTTTATCACAACAGACCACAATGGAAAATACGTACGTGTTGACGTTTGTGTCTTTGTGTGTCCGATTAGGAATTTAACTCATTTTACTTTGATATCGTCATGTGTGTATGCATGCTTTAGGACTCGGAGAACTGCATTTTTCCATGGTTTCATTAATCATGTCAGACCTTCAGTTAAATTTACTTGTAAGTGCTAGTCTGAAGAAATTCATTTTGTGGCTATTATCATTAGGCAGAACGGTTAGTGGTTTAATACCGCCCTGTAGAGGAAACCCACAGAGCAAAACACGAGAGTGGTAATAGGTATTGCTTTCTCATTTTGAAGCAGGAATTACTCACCAGCTGATTTTTCTACTTTAAGCGTATTTTCTCTTAGTTGTCCATGCAAAAGAATTATAAATTGGGGGAAAGCGTATCTGAATAATCCTTCACCCCATGAAGCATTAAACACAGCATTCACCCTGGTGCTCACAGCGCGTAGGGAAGCACGCTGGCGATATCCTTTAGACCTGTGGACAGCCTTTTGGCTCAGCCTCAGGCCTAGAGGGCTCTTGAGCGGCCAGGTGCATGGCAGCTGCTTTGGTTGCGGTCCAAGACAGAAGGGAGCCTTGCTGTGTCAGGGATCTTCTCCAGAAAAATTCTTCTTTCTTCACACATGGCCCGACTCTCATGGATACTAAGCTCATATTGACTGTTTCGGTTGTGTTAAGGGGCTTTAAATTTAGTGTAGATGAAAATAATGCCCTTCAGGCCAGACCCGAACCCCAAAAAGAATAACTGTCAGGGCAAATATTTCTTTTAACTGCCGTTAAGAGACATGTTTGGAAGTGTGGTGGAATTGTTGCTTGTGTTTTCAAGATATAGGAAAACTTTTCTACAGAAAAGTGTGTGTTGGGTCAAAAAGTCTTAATATTTTCCCATGAGTCTTTTTTCATGCTACATTGGTTTGCCAATAATATAATAATTATAATGGCAATGCAAATTATTATTCCTTTTTCGTCACTCAGCCTCTTCTTGCACCTTGGACAACGACGTAGTTATCAAGTTTACTTGCAGTGTTATTATATCTCAGTATATCAGTTAGTGAAGGCTGGGAAGTGGAGGGTGAACAATGGGCATCAGTAAACATGTTGCTCTCTAATTTTTTGCACTAGCCTCCATGCCAAAATATCCTCCTATTGCTGATCTCAGATGTGGCTTCCCTCCACAGCCTTTCCCTCTACAGTTCAGCCCAATGGTTTCATCCTGCCTCTAAGCAGACGAGTTTGCTCACAGTCTTCCTCCAAGGGCTGGTCACTGCACCACATCTTTTCCCACTCCCCAGAAACCTTCTTTACGTGCTTGCTCTCATTTTACTGCTTGCTAATAAGGACAGAGAAAGGATGCTATTGCTACGCAGTTATCACAACTACAATGTACACAAAGCATTTGTCAGCAAGGAACCACATAACTCAGTTGACTTTCACTCAATTTCTTTTCATCTCTTCTCTTTTGCTAAAGTTCAGCAGAAAATTGTCTTAAGTAATTGTATGTCTGTCATGCTTAGAATCATAGAATGGTTTGGGTTGGAAGGGACCTTAAACATCACCTAGTTCCAACCCCCCTGCCATGGGCAGGGACACCTTCCACTAGACCAAGTTGCTCAAAGCCCCGTCCAACCTGGCCTTGAACACTTCCAGGGATGGGGCAGCCACAGCTTCTCTGGGCAACCTGTGCCAGGGCCTCACCACCCTCACAGTAAAGAATTTCTTCCTAATATCTAATCTAAATCTAGCCTCTTTCTGTTTAAAACTGTTACCCCTTGTCCTATAGCTATGAGATATGGATGCTGGATAGGGCCATTGAAGTCTTCACTGAATTCTTGTGATATAATCTTCCTTCCAGATCTTAAATTGTTTTGTGGAACTAGAGTTTTCTTTGGACCACAAGGCACTTCAGCATCAAAAAATGATTTGAACTGCTTAGGAAATTCCATCCTGATCATTTTGGGCTATTTATGCAATGAAGGCAAGTTTGAATTAGAAGAATTATAATCTGTCCTTTCTTACTCTGCTGTGTTTCTCCACTTATAGCCTGGTGGTTTGCTTGAGCATTCCCACAGGAGATGAAAGTTTGAATCCCTTCAAGCAGAGAATGAAACTGAAGCCGGAGAAGTGCTTTAACAATTCAATTTTGGGTTCAGCGGATTGATTTGTAGGGTCCTTTTTTGCTCCAGTGCTTTGATCTTACATTCACACCGCAAGCCTGTTAGACCACTCTCTGGTTTCCTTCTCAAGTAGAACAACTCCCAGATCTGGACTCAACGTGCACTTGTGGGTGTTTTGTGTAAACAACTGAGGCCCTCAGGCAATGTCAGAAGAAGAATGCTGACAAGTAATTTGGAGATTCATATGGGAATTAGATGTGAAATAGGTACTGGCAACCATGCTCTTCCGCTCCGGCAAAAGTAATAACCTTATGCACACAAGCAGAGAACAAAATATTTGGAAAATTTTCAGACAAAAAAATCCTAAATGTCTGTGCATTTGGGCTGTACTGATTTGTGACAGCAGATGAACGGGAGTTTGATTCTAGCCCCCTAAATCATACAGTCCTCAATTAAATCCGCATCCCTATTTTGTCCTATACCTGTCTATGTTACGGACTCTAAATTTTGTGAAAAGCCCACAGATGCACTGAAAGTGGTAACTGAGTCACAAAACTTGTCATTTCTCCATCCTTACCTTAACAAAGAACCACTTTCCACCAGAAGGAATTTGCAGGCCAAGTTTCAAACTTTGACTGTGACCTTTAATAAAAAACCCCCTGCAGATAGAATTTCTCTTTGAAATATGAACATAACAAATGGAGTGAAGGGCAAAAGGGCCTCAAATGTTACAACTGGGCTGCAGCCGAAGATGGAAATGAAAGGAAATGTCTTATAGAAAGTATGAGAAGTCTGAAGACAGCAGTGTCCAATATAAACAGCTTTTTCAAGTGCGTGCAATTCTCGTTAACATGCTCTGGGACTTTGTTCCTCCCCTGTGGTAGATTTGCAGAAGAAGGTTGACAATTTGCTATTGCTTCTAGCAAATAGACAGAATTCCTCATGTAAAGCCCATTGAAGTCAATGAAAAGAAGACTCTTGTTGAGTTTGGTGGACCTTGGCTCAGTCTCTTTGGCATTTAGCTGAGGTAGCTGAAACTTGTCTCCCTTGAGCTACCCGGAGGTTTTGTTGAACTGAGCTTTCTCTCACAGTGTGAGGCATAATAGGCCACAGTTGAACATATTAGTGAAAAGGAAGGCCAGAAATCTTAGCACTGCTATATAAGACTAGAAATCTGTTAAACACTCTGGAAGACTTTGAGGCAAAAGTCACAAAGTAGGGGGGAATATGTATATGTGAAAGCCAAGAAGCAATTGGAAACACTTTATCTGATTTCTTTGTTATCAAAGGAGATAAAAAATAGAAAAAAGGGGGGGGGGGAGGGCAACGATTTGCTTCTGTGTTGCTGTAAACATCTGTTGTAGCAAAGCGACGTGGCTAGAGAGCAAGATGCACTGCAGCAGATCAGCACCTGGCCTAGCAGAGCTGCATCCAAGGCTCTGAAACGGCGGTGTGGTTTGCTGTGTGTAATGCCAGAGCAAGGTGTTTCAGAAAGGGGTTCTTAAAAAGCAGCATCCTGAGCCAAAAGCCATCAGATTCAGGGTGCTCTTCAGGGAGGGAAAGGCAGAAGGCAAGTTTACCTTCATTCCCCGTCCCCTCCCCTATCCTTTGGGGTACTTTATTTGTAGAGAAATCCTTCTTATTTAGGACTGATAAACTTTAACCTTTCTCCTGAAAGTAGGAATTGAGGTCCTTTCTTTGCAGAGCTTGGCAGAGTGTTATTCCAGTGTTCCACTGCACAGCGGGTTGTTTCCACTACATATTTATGAAACAGCTCCATTACCAGAGTACCTGGGGGAAATGGAGCAGATCGGAGTGCTGGTGTCTTCACTTCAGCTGGATTCAAACCCACAAATCTCCTGTTCAAGGCATGTGCTGCAAGGCAAAAGAACAGCTCCCGTCGATTTGTCTGAAAGTTGCCATTGCACAGAAGCGAACCGAGTGTGTATTGTCCAGAAAAGCTGCAAAAGCGAGATAATTGTGTTGTGAAGCCATCAGGATGGCCCCTAAGAGCAGGTTAGGGTTTGAGTTCAGGTTAGGGATGAAGACCTCAACCTCCTCTTCAAGGACTAGATATGTATTATAAGCAAATTTGTAATTCTGCAACCTGAAACAACAACAGCAAGAGCAAGGATATCCACTTTGCACATGACAGCGCTAACTGCTGTGTCAGGTGGTTTTGCTTTTCTCCCTCCCTCTGGTCCCACACTCCTCTGAAGTCAAAAGCCAAAGCTTCAACTCTCTCTTCCTCTTTTCTTCTTTTCCCCGAGCCTGAGGGATTTGGGTTTGAGATCATGCAACGTAGGACAGGACACTAAACCTCATTCTCCCAAGGCCCTTGGCAAGTGCTCCAGACCAGGTACAGGACGGGGGGTGCATGGAGTCCCCCTCCATCACCAGCTGTGGTGGAGAGGAAAGGCTTTCCATCCCTGCGTGCTGCATGGAGCCTCAGCCAGCCGTGCCCTGTGTATCCTTCCCGTCCCAGCTCCCTTGGGCAGCTGGGCAGAAGCGTTGTCGTGGTTTAACCCCAAATTGTAACCCAATACCCCGCAGCCACTCACTCACTCCCCCCCCTCCCCGCTGGGGTGGGGAGGAGAATCGGAGAGAAAGGAAAACTTGCGGGCTGAGATAAAAACAGTTCACCAGGACAGCAAAGGAAAAATATAACAATATATTAATAATGATAATAATGATAATATATATAAGGATAATAGAATATATAAAACAAATGATACACAATTTCTCACCACCCGACGACCGATACAGCCCGTCCCGAGCAGCAGGCAGGGAGCAGGGGTATCCCCCCCAGCTATCCCAGAACAGCAAGTTCCAGAGAGAGCAGGAGAGGGAACCAACAGCCAAACAAATGAAAAACAAAAAGGGAAAATAGGGAAACAAAAAGCAGCCCGAAGGGAAGCTTAAAGATTGAGGCATGTTAAGGGTCTAAAAGCCTAGTGGCCCACCGGCCGACTCTCACTTATACCGGCCATGCCGTCTCTGGTACGGAATACTCTCTTTGGCCAGTTTGGATCAACTATCCTGTCTCTACCCCTCCCAAGTTTTGCATCTGCACATTAGCAGAACCTGGGAAACTGCAAAATGTCCTTGGTCATTCAGCAGCAACCAGCACCATCAGTGTGCTGTCACCATTCTGCTCACACTAAATACAAAACACAGGAGCGGCTGGAGACAAAACTGGCTCCGTCCCGGCCTAAACCAGGGCAGGCGTGCATAATTCGCAGGGCTGGCAGGGTTTAGGGCTGAGTGAGGCTCCAGAGCTGAGCCATCGTGGGGCTGAAAGCTGGATAAACGATTAGCCTGCAGCCTGGTGAGCGGGCTGTGATGCTCCGGGTTCGCACGCAGCATTTCCCCCTGCTACTGCAGCAGTAACAACAGTGCTCAGGAGTACCCACATTTCCACAGGAGAATGATTTAAAAAAACCAGAATAAATTGACAGCATTGATCCAGAAATATATTGTGTCTTGCAACGGACCTGCAGCTTGACCTCTGCCTCCATCCCCCATGCACAATTTTTGCTGTACTCAGAGCTCTGTGTCAGAGATTTCTTACTGAAGATTTCTGTAGGTTCTCTTTCCTAAGAGAGCTAAACAGCCATATCAGCAATTGCTTCCAAAGTCTCCTTTCCAGATCATTATGTTAAAGATTGTTTTCCTGTGTGAAGCTAAAGGCAGGCTGTTACTACTACCCACAGAGCTTGCTCTACCTTGGCAGTGCTCTTGCGCTGGAGATTTTTAACTCAAAGGATTCCCCTTTCCAATTATTTGTTTTTTGATACTTCGTCAGTGCAATCTGAGGATAAAATCATTCTTTACAAACAATGAAATACAAGCAAGCAGCGTTAAGTTTGAAAGCCCATTTTTTTGTTCTATCACCTCTATTTAAGCCACGTAGCAGCATCTTCACTTGTGTAAGATGCCACGCACCACACAGAGTGGCAGGAAGCACAATGGAGCTGGTGTGATGCTTTGCACAAGCCTGGCAAACCCTCGCTATCAGCTGAACAACTGCAGAAGGTGTTATTTTCACACATCCAGCCGACGCGCAATTTCTCCCCCTCTCTCTTTTTTGCACAGAAAGAGCAATATAAAGGTGTCTACCTCAGCGCAGAAGCTAGTTGGGCTAAGCCTTACTAAAGAAAAACATCATCACCACATCACGGGTAACTTGCTTGTGAAACTCTAATCAGGTTGTTGAGACAGAGACTGTCTCTCAAAACTCTTTCACTCTTTCGGGATCTAACATATTGGGTCCACGTTACCAGTTTTCCCATAGGCACCACCGCTGTAAACATAACCAATTGAGCTAATTCTGTGTTCTGACGTTTTCCTGAACGTCTATCGGTCTAGACCATGCAAACTAGGTAACATATTGTACTGGGTTTGCGTGGCAAGGTTTTGGTAGCGGGGGGCTACAGGGGTGGCTTCTGTGAGAAGCTGCGAGAAGCTTCCCCATGTCCGACAGGGCCAATGCAGCCGGCTCCAGGACGGACCCGCCGCTGGCCAAGGCTGAGCCCCTCAGTGACGGTGGCAGCGCCTCGGGGGTAACAGAGGTGAGAAGGGGAAAAAAAACCTGCTGTGGGAATATAGCGGCAGAGAGAGGAGTGAGAAGATGTGAGCGCAACAGCTCTGCAGACCCCAAGGCCAGAGGAGAAGGAGGGCAGGAGGTGCTCCAGGCGCCGGAGCAGAGATTCCCTGGCAGCCTGTGATGAAGACCATGGTGAGGCAGGCTGTGCCCCTGCAGCCCAAGAAGGCCCACAGGGGAGCAGATACCCACCTGCAGCCCAGGGAGGACCCCATGCCGGAGCAGGTGGACACCCGAAGGAGGCTGTGACCCCATGGGAAGCCCACGCTGGAGCAGGCTCCTGGCAGGACCTGTGGCCCCGTGGAGAGAGGAGCCCAGGCTGGAGCAGGTTTGCTGGCAGGACTTGTGACCCCACGGGGGACCCACGCTGGAGCCGTCTGTTCCTGAGGGACTGCGCCCCGTGGGGGGACCCACGCTGGAGCCGTCTGTTCCTGAGGGACTGCACCCTGTGGGAGGGACCCACACTGGAGCAGTGCGTGAAGAACTGCAGCCCATGGGAAGGACTCACGTTGGAGAAGTCCGTGGAGGACTGTTTCCTGTAGGAGGGACCCCACGCTGGGGCAGGGGCAGAGTGTGAGGAGTCTCCCCCTGAGGAGGAAGGAGCGGCAGAGACGACGTGTGATGAACTGACCGCAGCCCCATTCCCCATCCCCCTGCGCTGCTCGGGGGGAGGAGGGAGAGAAATGGAAGTGAAGTTGAGCCCGGGAAGAAGGGAGGGGTGGTGAGAAGGTGTTCTAAGATTTGGTTTTATTTTCTCATTATCCTGCTCTGATTTGATTGGTAATAAATTAAATTAATTTTCCCCAAGTCGAGTCTGTTTTGCCCATGACGGTAATTGCTGAGTGATCTCCCCGTCCTTATCTCGACCCACGAGCCTTTCGTTATATTTTCTCTCCCCTGCCCCAGCTGAGGAGGGCAGTGACAGAGCGGCTTGGTGGGCACCGGGCGCCCAGCCAGGGTCAACCCACCACAGTAACAGACTGCAGGACCAAGTTATTATGCTTTGTTACTTTATACAAGTCGGCAGGAATGTGAAATTGTAGGCATTAGAGACAGGGATAAGGAGCCACTGGAACAAAGAGCAAGTCTGAAAAAAAAGATACATCTTCTCTAGCCAGGCATGAGGTCACAGGTATCCAAGGAGAGCACACTTTGCGAAGCGTGGAGTCCATCTCCCTCCACGATTTGCCCGTGCAATACATTCAGCACAATCCATGCTGTGCTACATGGTCGGAATATACTAGTAGCCTTCTAAGCTGTTTGTGAGCTAAACACTGTTATTTATGTCCCCAGCTGTGCCAGGGTGATTTCTTTGTATTATTTTTTTATTGCAGAGGTAGAGATACGTAACACCTGCTGTATCCAGTCTAATTTTAAATATGGTGAGCAGTGGGATTTCTATCAGTTTCCTTTTGAGTCTGTTCTGCAGTCTAACGGATCTCACTGTGTTGGAGCATCTTTCTTGATACCTACTTCTTTAAGTTCATCCCATCTCGTGACAATCTGCACAGAGCTTTTCATCATGAGAAATGACTGTTCCCAGGACAAATTTTCATGTTCTACTCCTGACCAAGACTAAAGAGTTTTATCTGTGCAACAGAGAATTTCGCAGTTATCAAGTCAACATTTTTTAGACTGTTCGGAGCTATTTATAGGCCTCCCCTCTATTCTCTGGCACTTTTCCTTAAAGGTTTCTTGAATCCTTCTTAGCCTGGTAGAGATTTACAACAAGTTCACATCTCTCCTAACCTTACTTTCTTTATAAATTCAGACATCAAAACCCCACTGACATAAGGGGAAGTGGGTTGGGGAAGTAATTACAGAACTCTGATTTGGTGGGTGTTGTAAGTTCTGTTTTATTCTGATTTGGCAATCTACCCTGCAAGGGTATCCTTAACGGAGGTTTGCTGCGTGTAAATTGGTGACAAATGGTAGTCAATTAAGAATACCTGAAAAGTCTCTCTTTATTGACTAGCAGCCTGCAGAATTGCACGTTCTTCCTTCCTTAGCAGCAAGACTCTTCAGCATGATTAATTACTTTCAAATCTCCATAGGTTCATAACAGCAAGATGCAAGAGCTCTACTATAAATCTGCAAATGAAGTATTTATTAGAGAAAATAAGAAGAGGAACATTTCAGCTGTCCTACTGAAGCCACGATCCCATGCAGAGCTATCTATCTGGCTCAACTGCCTTCTCTGAGGACTAAGCTAACCCTACTTTTTAAAAAAAACCCTTTTTTATTATTATTTTTTGTCCCCTTTTTTTCTCCTGGACTATTGCATAGCAGATCTGTTGAAAAAAGGTTATTACCTTGCACCATTCTTCTGCATCTCCATGCTCTGTCTGGAGCACGGGCTTGAAATAGTATGTCGAATTTAGAAGTCTGCCATTTTTGAAGCATGAAGACAAGCTGAAAAGGATTTGGAAAGGAGCTACAAGAGAAAAATCTGATAAAAAGTATAACTGAAAAAAATCAGATACATTTTTCAAAACTCCTGTAGACAATGTGAGTTAAGAAAGTAGCAAGCTTATACCTTGAATATTGCTGACAACTGAGTGTTCTGTAGTGTGGAAACAGTGACAAACTCCAACTTTGTATCTAGAGGTGAATTTTGAGAAATAATGTATATGTTTCTATTTAATAATTAACACCTGGAACACTCTTAAGTTTTGATGAAGGGAGTTCCCTTTAAACTGGAGCCTTTCAGTCACAGGCAGATAGTTTTGTAGAGTATAGGGAATAGTTCAGCATAACTAGCAAGTTCCTGCCGTCTTTTTTCTCTCTCAAAACCCAGGATGGACGATCCTCTTTCTACCTTATAACTAGCTGACATCTCTCCAGTGTCCTTCAGTTACCTACAGGAAAGGAGGTCCTTGAAGCCTTGTGTCTGGGCACAACTTTTCTTGCGATGCTCAACATTAACCTAGGAGCTACACCTGACTCGATACAACTCACGCTGGAGCTGGGGAACACGTGGGACCCAAGCCTTGTTCTGCTGCTGCCAGTGATGGACAGCATAGAGACGGTACGGAATCAACGCCAAAGAAAATGGTAAGTTTGCACACAACAGTAGCAGCCTCCAAAGAAAAGTCTCTGTCAACAGGAGAAATGAGTATATATTGGAAAAAAATGGATCAAATGGCTGACTCTCTTGAAGCAAGGAAGATGATTACATATGAATTTAGAGCTGCTAAATCAGTATTTCTTGCTGCTTTTCACTGAATGGCTTTTGAATGAGAGACGAAGCGTCCATCATCGTGTCAACAAAGACAAAAAAGAAGTGACACGAAAGTGTCAAAAAAAGGATGTATTCAAGTCAAGGACCATTTTGCAATTAAAGGTAGAATTTGAAGGGAAGACCAAGGTCATGATTGCAGTGTGCTGTGACAACTTAGTCATTGGCACAACACTGTGCAGGAGGGTGTTTTGAGGCTTCATTCAGTGGGTAGACAGCTGAATAACTGTCGTTCATCCCTTTACCTTCAGCCCTGAACGGTTATGAAGCAAGGAACACTGTTAATCCTGATGAGGGAGACCTGCTCTACAAGGCTACCAGGAAAGGTACAGCTTCAGAAAACCCTCTTGCCAATAAAGAGGGAAGCAGAAAAACAAAAGATTGATTATTTAAGTACCGCAATCAATAGCGGTGAAGATCACCAACTGGTTTCCAACAGAATAAACCAGCTAGATGTTTGCAGAAGGTGAAGCATTTCCTTTTCAGTGCCATGCCATCAAGGAAGTCTGCATGAAGAGAAGCATCGTTGAATCCAGAAATCACCAAGCAGACAAGCAGTTTCAATAAGAGAAACCAGTCAGTGCTTGTGCTTATTCCCTGCTGCACAACCCATCCAGCTGTTGAAAATTAAAAAATCCTCGGGGTTGTAATTGCACACCCTTGTGCCAGGTTCAAGCTCCAATTCATAGCTGAAGAAATACCAATGGCACTCAAGGCTCGTTGCACCGGGTCACCGCAACACTGGGAAAAGTGGTTTGACACGATCTGTGGCTATCAGATTTGCACTTGCGCAGCCAGCAGCTTGGGGTACTTCACTCTGAGCTGGAACAGGTGCGTGGGGTGGAAGTTTGCATTTTTGGCTTTTCTTCATGACCAGTGTTTAGCTGGAACTAGGACAACTCTGAGGAAAGGAGCTGAAGATTAGCGACGGTAAATCATTAGAGCTATAGGACAAGGGCGGAAAACTAGAACACGGGAGGAATAGGAGAGGTGAAATGGCAGAGAAGGATGTTAAATGAAGAACAGAAATATAACATCACACAAATCTTGACATTCTACTCCTGCTCTTAATTGGCTCTTATTCATTTACTTTCTATTAATATTACGTAACAGCGGCAAAGCTTTGGGATACCAGTTCTTTGTAGTCAATGCAAAGCCTATATGTGTACTATCGTATTTTGTTCCTAAAAAAAGGAATATTTTCTGATTCCTATTAACGAGTTCTGATTCCTATTAACATTCTGCTGCTTTTGCACAGGGCCACAGCAGTGGCTATTATTAGTTCATTCCTGTTAATTGCAGGATGTCTTCTTTCTCAGTAGGTATTGACCAAATCTAGAAACGATGGAAACATTTGGCTCTGTATAAATGGTAAGTCATTATGCATTATCTAGGCTGGTGGTTTTGCAAAATATTAAATCCATACTATGTCAAAACAGAAGAGATGGAGTTGTAATCACACTGATGCATGGACACACATTAAGAATGTTTGTAAATTTGCATTTATGAATAAAATTCCGATTTAAATGGATATTCAACAGACACTAATGAGGTTTTAAGGACACAGCTAAGGTATGTTCATACAATGTAAATCAATGAAGCATGTGCGCTGAACAAACACGTGAGCATGGATAACACATTTCTTAATGAAAAAGTCAGAAAAATGCTGGCAGGTTTAGCGCTTTCCTCACCAGCCCTCATGTGCTTTTGAAAGGGACGAAATCCTGGCAGCAGGACTCAGTGTTGGATCACCTTGAGGGACAGTAAATATTGCTCTGCTCGGATGAATTATTAAAACGCTCACAGGTTCCTCATAACTCTTCCCATGCCTGATTCTCCCCAGCACACAATCCTGAGCCGTCCCTCACTGTTTACCAAATCAATTTGCTTCGAGATTGTGGGTGAAGGAGGGTATTAGAGTACAGCTGACACCTGAATGCGCTGGAAAATGTTGGTAGCTTTTTTCTTTCTCTCCCTTTTTCTAACTTGGTGACCCTCCAGTGTTTTTCCTTGCAATATTTCATATAGACAGGTTTGGCTTTATTACAGCGCAGGCATCTACGCGCACAGATGTTCCTAAGTAATGTTTGGAAGTACCAAGTATGCGTATTAAGTTTTTGCCTTAGGCAAATTGATGAATATTTGAGTTGGGCAAGAACAGGTATTTTGGTGAACACAGTAATGTAAAATATTCAGAAACTATGAACTATTAAAAGATGCTGGAGCATCCAGGATGCATGCTTTTCTAATCCAGGCCAACAAATGAGCTACCTACAGTTTTTCTAGAAAAAAAGAAGGGCTAAACAGACCTTTGCCAGCTTAAAATGTGTTTCAAGGAGATTGGTACAGCAAAGAAACCTGAGCCAAAAATGCTAATTGCAGGAAAAATAGCAAACCCCAGCTATCTATGAGAGGTAGCCACTGTCACTGGCTTGTAAATGAACTCAGCATTCACTTAGCAGCTCCTGCCCAGGCACACGTTGATAAATTGGGGGTAAATCCAAGAAGAAAAATAATTAGGAGGAAGAAGGGACTGACTTTTGAGAGAAGATCAGAAGAACTAATTAGGTAGAACTCGGCTAAAGGAGAGCTCAGGAAAGGGACATAAATCTACCTACATCTGTAAGCTGAACACCAAGTCAATACCGAAGGCAGGACTGTTTAAGTAGGATCATAGCAAAATTGGGCGATCTGGGAAGGAGAACGGGAAAACAGTTCAGTCACTAGAAAGCGCATGCTGAGAGTGGAAATGAAGATTCTCACTAATTTTGGTTGAATCTGATCTATACCAGACCCCCTGCTCCAAACCGTTATATTTGAAACATTTCAGTTCAGTGTTTCCAAATGCCATGTTTTAACTTTTTCACATTTCAAATGATGCTTTAAGGTGGCATATAGTTACACTTCATTGTTTACAACAATTAGACAAAGAAAATTAATCAAAATACCTTGGTCTAAATACAAAGAACTATTCTGTTTGACCTCATAATGCCAGGGAGGAGGGCTTCTTTATGGTGAGAAAAACCAAATGTTTTTCATTTCCAATGAACCCTGAATAATTCCCCTCTCCCCAGTTTGGCAACGAAACGACAACAAAAAAAAAAAAAAAAATCAATTATTCACAGAGCTCTACTCCTGGGGGCACAATTAAGAATAATTGGAAGAAATTAAGCGAGAGAGAATGTAGGCTTCAATAGTGGGACTACCTTTTCTCCTGGTGAGAAATACAGGCTTGATCCGGCAAGACGTTGAGTGTCGCTTGTGAGATGCTCGGTCTCATTACAGCATCCCTTGGGAACAGCCAGCATCGTTGGGGCACTGTTAAACGTCCTGGGAGCCCAGTTCAAAATGCAACCGGTCACAACTGCTTGGAAATATTCTTCAGCCCATCTGGCATTAGGGGTCACTCTCATATTGTCCAAAAATGTCTCATTTTCTGTGTCTATCTTGTAGCACTCTGTAGGGTAGCAGCTGGCTTAACACTCTCTATGCAGGGTTATAATTTCTTTCTTTGCAGGATCTTTGCTGTAACAAGTCAGGCGGAATTTCTGGAGTTCCCTGCCGTGTGGTAGAGAATATCTATACTTGAGGAGCATAAGGCTAGGGTGGGTGCAGGGCACGGTAGGTCAGGTTGTAATCAAACCGTATACTCTGACCTCCACACATCGTGGGTCGCTCGCCTTTTACTCCTATAATCAGCAGAGCAATTTGTGTTTGTATCAGTCATTTTGTATTTGTTTCCCAAAGACGTGATTTCCTCGTAGGCAAAACGTGTCAGTTTTAGGTGGCAAGGAGTATTGATATTTTGCAGTGCTGTATTTTTAGTCGGAAAGTTGTGCAATACAAAGGCGAGCGCTTTAGGAAAGTCTGTTACATTTATCAGTACATTTTCCAACCAAAATAGTAATCTCCTTAAAGAACGAAATCAGGTTTGTTTGACAAGGACCATTTTGCAGAGATAGTTTTGATTGGCATTAATTATATTCATAGTCTTACCAAGTGAATCTCATATAAGCTTTTCCATTATTTTGCTAGAGATTGATAGATGTCAGGCCTCCAGCTTCCTCTGTGCCTTATACAATATTATCTCACATATAGTCTTTCCATCTTTTGGAATTTCAGCGGAACGAACAGATTTATTAACATTCACAGTAATACATCAACTGTCTCCTCCGCCAACTCTGTCAGAGTCTTCTGAAAGTTGCCTGAACCGGCTGATCATGAGAAGGGGTGTTTTGGGTAGGTTTGGCTATTTATTCCGTGATTTACTAAAAACACTTACAAACAGAGCTGTCATCATCGAAAACACGTAATAACCTCTTGTCATTTTTCAAGATGGAAATGTTTGGGGAGCATTTCTTGATATTCTGCGATATCATTCATAATGGTTACTCCCGTCTCTAGCAAAGGCTTATGTTACTGACCAGAATTCTTTTGCTTTTAATATATTTTAAATTTTCTGTAACGCTGCTTGCAATGGCTTTTTCCCTCAAGTCATCAGCTTCTCTTATCAATTATCTTAATCTCATAATTTCTTGGTGATAGCAATTGCCATTTATTTTCCTTTCTTACAGTTTTAGGTTTTGCTCATTTTTGTTTTGGTTTGGGTTTTTTCAGTCTCTGCTTTTCTTTTCTTATTGAGATGAGAGTGTTCCTTTCGGTAACCAGTTTCTTCTTATTTGATCTTGACTTGATGGGTTTTTTGGACTTTGAATCTATTTGCTAAAAGAAAATCTGATTTTTCTATCTATTTTTCTATTTTATTCCCACCTTCTTTGCCTCAAAATTTTCCTCAGCATTGGAAATCGCCTTTTTGAAGCACTAAATGAAAATATTACTGCTTAGGGCTGTCCTCTATTTATCCTGCGTATAATCAGGTCGTGACCACTGGTGCCTTAGCAACCATCGTTATCTAGTCCAGTGATTAATTCATTTTTAGTCATCATACCCAGATCCCAAATAGAGTTATCTTGCATTCTGTGTACTACCTTTTCATTGAAAATTAAGGCTAGTCTGGTGGAAGCAGCCTGGAGGATATTAAACTGACAGCAAAGGAGGAAACTCCGTGTACAGTTAAATCAGCGCTTCACAGAGAAAAATAAAAATGTGGAAAAATGGAGAGTTTTGAAGCTCTTAGAGAGGGTGCTGAGAATGGAGGCCAAGGAACCCAGCAGAAACACAGCAAAAAGAAATCAAATCATTGTCTCAACTGGCCCACACATCAGTTCGGGAAAGTACAGGAAAATACTTTAACAAGTGAGGCAACACAGATGGTCCCAAAGCACCCGGAAAGCCCTTTCCTTTGAGGAAGCCATTGGGAGGTGAATGGGTATTCATTGGGTCTGCCTCTAAGCTCTTCCAAAGAGCAAAGTTTGAGTCCCTTTTAAGACAAAATCCATCTGTTTCTCCAACAATTTTAAGAAACAGTTTATTTTGTCTAAATTAACTTGTCTGACACATTGTCATGCTTGGTTACCACAGCAACAGTGGCAACAGCTGCGCCACGTGATATTCATTTTATCTGAATTTAACCACTTCACTTTTTACTTATATATACGTGTACGTAATTCACAGTTCTGCACCAAACTTCACCCTGCTGAAAATGCACTGTTTAGCTGACGAGCTTTAATAACAATGCCCCAACAGTATTTCTATCCTGAGATTTACTTTTTGATCTCGACGCAGCCAGCAGCTTGTTTAGTTCTCTAGAAGCAAAACGCGTAAGGCTTTTTCCTGCGGAACCTCCGGTTTCATCCAGATGCGCACCGCGGTCCCGACATCCAGTCGTGGTTTAACCCCAAATTGTAACCCAATACCCGCAGCCGCTCGCTCATTCCCCCACTCCCCACTGGGGTGGGGAGGAGAATCGGAGAGAAAGGAAAACTCGCAGGCTGAGATAAAAACAGCTCACCAGGACAGCAAAGGAAAAATATAACAATATATTAATAATGATAATAATGATAATATATGTAAGGATAATAGAATATATAAACCAAACAATACACAATTTCTCACCACCCGATGACCGATACAGCCCGTCCCGAGCAGCAGGCAGGGAGCAGGGGTATCCCCCCCCAGCTATCCCAGAACAGCAAGTTCCAGAGAGAGCAGGCGAGGGAACAAACAGCTGAACGAACAAAAAACAAAAAGGAAAAATAGGGAAACAAAAAGCAACCCAGAGGGAAGCTTAAGGATTAAAGCAAGTTAAGGGTCTAAAAGCCAGTGGCCCACTGACCGACCCTCACTTATCCCGGGCATGACGTCTCTGGTATGGAATACTCTCTTTGGCCAGTTTGGATCAACTATCCTGTCTCTACCCCTCCCAAGTTTTTGCCCTTGCACGTTAGCAAAACCTGGAAAACAGCAAAATGTCCTTGATGGTTCAGCAGCAACCAGCACCATCAGCGTACTATCACCGTTGTTCTCACACTAAAGCCAAACACAGGAGCTGCTGGAGACAAAACTAGCTCCGTCCTGGCCAAAACCAGGACACATCCCCAGAGCACTTGAGCAAGAGCGTAGGGCTGAGGAGGTGGAAAAGCACTTGTACGTCACCAAAGCTGTGTAAGCAACATGGGTTGAAAATAAGGACATTTTTTTGCCAGTGTTTTCCCGACACATTCACCTACTTTCCCCACTGGAAATTTCAAAATGGGTCCGGTTCTAATGGGGTCTTAATATTACCGAGTTACAACGGGAGCTCAGAGGCTTCATCATTATAACATCACCGTTATAACAGTGCAGTGAAACTGTGGATTTTAATAATCTGCTTTAAAAACACGTGCGAGACCTTTTCTTGTCCTCTGTTCCCCCTGGAATTTCACCGTCTGCCATCCACATCCACAGCAAAGCAAACACAGATTGGTCATCTTCCTAATCATTTTATAGGACTGGGAGCTTTCACTGCAGGCAAAGCAAGAAGAAAAATCTACTGTCGTTTGTAATGCCTTGTAAAGATAAGCTTAAAATTTCATTTAATATGACAGAGAAGAAAAGAGTATGTTTGGCTTTGGTCTTTCACAGCTGTCAGTCTGTTGGATGGCCCTAGAAAGCCTCAACCTGCAAGAACCTGAAGCTAGAAGGAAAAATCAATAAGAAGAAATTATGCTGGCAGTAATCAGAATTGATAATTATTTGAAGGATCCCTTCCTTGCCGAAGAAAAATGCAAACCAAAGGAAGAAAGGGACTTGGGCAACCTGCCCACCACAGAAGAAGTGAGGAGATCCGGAAAAGCTCTTTAGATCCCACATGCCATCCATCACAGCTTGGAAAGTCTTTCAGTGAAGTGCCAGGCGAAGTGGCTGTGAATTTCATTCCTTGTGCATAACTTACAAAGTGATGTTCTATTGCTTGTGGAGTCTAATGCAAGTTCCTTCCTTTGTCATATATATATTTTTTTGTGACTTGAATCAATTATATCAAGGACCATAATCTTAACGGGTGCTATTGAAGTGAAAAAAAAAAAAAAAGATGCTGATTTCCTCCACTTAGAGATCAAACCCCTGTCTGATACAAAATTATGGAGAAGCCCCATCCATACAAATGGTTTATCCTCTTCTCCAGTCCTTTGTGCTTCACCAGTGAGGGCCAGGAGGAATGTCAGCATTAGATACCAACCAGGACATCATCAAAACGTGGAACAAGTGTAAAGTTGAATAAATCGTGCATTTATAGTGAACAAACACAAGAGGGTGCAATAAGCACGTCCAGAAACCTTTTAGCTGTCATGGAAACATTTTAGGCTCAGAAATTGCATCTCTAATGTATATCTATTGATTTATATCTGTTGTTTAGAGGGCAGCTGCATCAGAGGCACTGCTGAGTTATTCATCAGCATTCCAGGTAGAAGATGAGGCACTGTGAATCTAGATTCACGAAGCACATGCAAAATAGCCTCGTTCTGCAAAGAAAGGCTGATGCTCCGTCTGCGTGGGGACCAGCGAGAGCGAACCAAGCAGCATGCTAATGAATAAAAAGAAAAATAATCACGGACAAGTTTTTACAGAAGGAATAGATCATGTGTAGAAACTCACTGTCTTCCTTAAGGCGAGGTCTGCCCACCTCCAGTCACGGACTAGTTAGCACGGATGCTCCCTAGGATGCTCACTTATCACAAAATGACAGCTCGGGGCTGTCTGTCATTGAAGATAACAAAACCCACCCTTTTTATTCCATGATATTCAGTTAGCTCCCTACAAAACCAGACTGGACCAAGACCAAGAGTTCAAATATCCCAGGATCTCCCAAGTGCCTGTCTGCTGCTGTAGAAACCAGGGAGAACTTGCTTTTTATTATCATCTGCCTCAGCTATGTCCCAGCTGTGTTGGGAGCCTTGGAGCCAGATTTTGAAATGTTGTCTGACTTCTCTTGAAATCATCGAGCCCTTAATATTGTGTTTGAAATCCCAGTGGTGGTCACAAGACTTTTCCTGTGATGCAAATGGTGGGTCCCTTATGTCAGTGAGATAATTCCTGGATGTCCCAAAGGACGTCAAGTTGCCACTGGAGACAGAACAACATTGACTTATCACAAACTGAACAGAACTTTATATAACAGACAAGCCCGAGGTCCAGTGCCGTGATTAAAGCCTGTAGGCGGTCCTGATTTCCTAGAAACACAAATTTTGCTTTTATCCATTTGGCGAAAGATTGGAGCTCAGCTGGCGTAAGTGAACACAATCCCACCGTTGTCGCTGAACTCACCTGTTCTGTGCAGCCAGGGATCCAGCCCATTGCCTTCTCCTGCATATGAAATAAGATGAACGTTTAAAAATGCAGTTGTAATTTCTACTTGAGAACTTTCTCCAACTGGGCGGCTGGCTCAGTAATTTTCTATACTTGACTTAAGCAGTACAACAACTGCAAATCGATTTTATCAGGATTTAATTAAATTTGTGCTGTGACCTGTAATGCAGTGTAATTCACGGGAGTGAAATCTCTGATTGCAGTGAGGCTGAGCATGGACGTAAGGGTTTGTTATTTGGACCTTCTTGTAATCAACAGGGCCCACCACAGGTCTTTCCAGTTTATGAAGAATAGTCCTGGGCAAATGCAAATTACTTCTCTAGCTGCAGCCTGTCCACTCCAGCCGGAGCATATGAGGCAGATTAAATAACATATCCAGAAACCGAGATCATCCACATCAGCCTCAGACTGGGATTTCCTGAGGGAAGTTCTTCAGTGGCAGGGCGAATCTCAACACTGCCATTCTCCATGGCTGCATCTACTTCCCACGTGTAAAACTCAGTGAGAAGTCAAAGAACTATTGACAAATCAACTGACGTGAATCCTCTGGAACTGAGATTTTGATTTTGCAACGCAGCCATTGACTCCTGGCTGTATGCAATGGTAATTATTTTAATTACCACCACTGTAGCATTAAGATGGTACTTTAAATGCCAACATAGAGTGTGTTTGTTATTGATCTGTATATTATGGCTACACACAGACATGATAGGCATTCAGTACAACTCACCTTAATGTGAAAGCAGCAATAAGTCTGAATTCACATTCTCAATTCACTGAATTCATGTTCTAATGCCTTTTTTTCACTTGCTTGTCAGAGCTCAGTCCACTGCACAAGTGTCTGTGCTCTCTTTTGGAGGAAGCCTCATCTCTAGAGGGAAAAAGCAGTTTCTAATCACTGTGCTCACCCTGGAGTGTTGAGGATATTTCCAATCAGCTGAGCCACTGAAGACACTTGGCAAGTGGAAAAGCAGGACTGGCACCCTCAGGCTGGTTCAATATTCTGTGGAAAGCTAAAGTAGAAAGCCAAGAGCAGGCTCAGTGTGGTGATGGCCCTGAAATGCATTGAGCACTGATGTTTTTGGTCTAGATATGCTGTATTCTCACTGTTAAGCAGTGAAAGCATGAGTAGGTGGGACTCAGCTAGCGCTGGCTAACCAAAGGGCACCAAAAGTTCTATCAACAGGTGGTATTACTACAGACTTCAGTGCCAAAGTGGACACCAGGAGCTCTCCTTAGCATTTCCCCAGTGCTGAGGCACAGTGGCTGGTACAAGACACTGGATACAGACACTTACGGGAAATATATGTCAGCACATCTTTTTGTTTTTTAAAAAAAGCTTTTAGTTCTCATAAAATGCAACTCCCAAGCTATATTGCAGATTCAGGTAATTATTTGGCTAACCATTCATGAGGTCACTGGAGATAAATGGGCACCTACTGATAGAGAGATAGTTGTCTCATCCCAAAGCAGTTGACATGGCCCACCTTTAGAGATGCCTACTCCTTTCCACCAGCTATAGAGGGAACCTGTATTATATTACCGCTTAATGTACTGTATATTTGGAGGTATTCAAAAGATGTTTAAACGAGGCCCTAAGGGATATGATTTAGTGGGGGACTTGGTAGTGATAGGTTAATGGTTGGACCCAATGATCTTGGAGGTCTCTTCCAACCAGAACAATTCTATGATTCTATGATATTACTAGTATCAACCAAAGAAAGGAACATAAGAATTAAAACCATGACAAATTAACATTACATCTCTTGATTGAGTTCATAAATCAGTGATTTATTAATATCCATAAATATTTCAGAAAGAAATTAGTACACACTTCGTCTCACGTGGATCATTACAATTGTTTTCAATCTAATGCTTACAAAGCATTTGGAGTTTCCACAGCATTTGAAGGGAAAAATATGATATTGGAAAGCTGAAAGATATTTTCCAGTAGAGCTTTTACTCTTAGTCCCTGATAACCAAAGAGAATCTGAGTTGGAAGGTTATCTGTAAAGCGGAAACTGGGAAGCTGGTTTATACGGTACCTAAAGCCAACATTTTCGAAGTTTAGTGCTAGATTATCTGCTTCAATATGGACTTCATTGACCAATTTCAGGCATATCACTTTGAAAGCATTGGCTGAAATCTAGAAAAACCCATCCCAAGAATGGTTAATCAAGAACAAAAAATTCCACTGAATAATTCACAAGGTACTGAATAAGGAAAAACAATTTGTGCAGATCTAAGTTAAAGAAATGTTTAAAAACTCTTGCGTGAAAAGTCAATAAAAAAACCTCAGTATTTACCTGCAAGCATTTCATTTAATAGATTTTGTGATCAAAAGAAACTATCATATCATTTTTTACATAAAGGCATCCAGAAATTAAAATTATGTTGGAACAAAACCCCTAATCCTGGTGCGGCATTTGTCATCTATTTTCAGATTGTCCCTAAACCTTGGCTGACATTTAGTTGCTTTGTGCTTTAGTATCTCTAGGTATAAAATGAAAATAATAATGTTTCTGACTTACCCGTTTGAAAATTCATTTATCGATAGTTTTAAAGGATTTGGGGATCTCCATACAGAAAAGCAAAGTATTATCATTGTCACTGTGGAATAGTCAAACCACATCCTGCACTTTCCTACCTGCTTATATGAAGCACAGTTGGAACTTGCTTAAAAAAAAAAAAAAAGATTTTTTAATGTGTTATCTTGGTGCAAATGGTTTTGCATGAGCGGCTGAGCACAGATTCCTGCCATTGCTTGGTTTGACTGGGTTGTGAATTCACGAAGAGTTATCCAGGGCTTATGATCATAGGTCCAAAGCAGAAGACAAAATGTGTGTTAATCCTTAAAGATAGCTCCATATTAATCCATACCCCACTGGTATCCACCGTGGTTTGCAGAAACGATTACTGTATCACGTGTAAGTCCTGACAAAAGACATTTTCCATTTGTGGGGTATTACTGGTGCTACTGGTGTGTGCTGGAGAAAAGCACTCAGGCATTTTGCCAGCTTTTTGTGAGAATTTTGGATTTGAAATCTGCTCAGAGACTCGGCATGTGTTACCTGTGAGACTGATTTAACATCGTTCTGTCCCTTGATTACCAAGGCCAGGTAGACAATTTCCCTTCCAGGGGGTGCCTTCCACCCATACCGCGCAGACTTTGGGCTGGAGTACTTGTTTGCTTTAGCAGAAGATGTGCTTGTGTTAATGCTACTCTTCACACTAACTGCGTGCTTCGGGTGATGGATTGCCATTACAAACTGCTGTTTCTCATCTATTCATTAAACAAGAGCTGAACAGTATTGGCCATAACAGTTTTAAATGTATTAATACTCTTGATGGCATTAATCTGCTGAGAAGGTGGTTTAGACAGCGGATATAATGCATGTTAACAAAGCAAACTCTCTCTTGTCTTGTTCCCCTATAATTTTAAGCCAATGTTTTCTGTGATGGATGCCCTCTATTTGGTTCTTGTGAGACTGCGTCTGGAGAGCTGTGCCCAGTTTGGGGCTCTCCAGTGCAAGGAAGACGCTGTCACACCAGAGTGGGACCAGTGGAGGCCGCTGGGATGAGGTGAAGGTGGTGGAGAACAGAAAGTACAAGGAGAGGCAGAGAGAGCATGGTTTGCTTAGCTTTAAAAAGAGGAGTAGGAGATGGAATGATTGACCTACATAGGTGTCACTCAATCCAATCTACTTGGTGATTCTGTGATTTTATTCACCACAGAAAAAAAAAAAAACCAAAATGCCTGGGTTTAACTTCATCCAATAGAGGAACAGCTACATGTTTTCATACAGCTCCAGCTTTATCTGAGACAGTAAACCACGTTGTATGTCCCCATTTCCACAACTACAGTTTCCAAGTGAACTAGTCTCTGTATTGGTGTGCCTCTGGGGTCCTCTTCCACCTCACGTTTGCTGACTGGCTACCACTGGAATTTGGGGAAATAATCAAAGCAGGAGGAAATAAAGGCTATGTACATGTATCACTATTGGGACTATGCTATTTTTATACTATTCAAGTGGGCTTTGCCAAATGCCCAGCCTCTGGTTTCCAGAGCAGCTCCAAGCACCACCACGCTTTCTGTGTGTCTGGTCCTTTCTAGCCCAAATAGCCTCATCTCCAGGTTCAGCAGCTTTCCGTTCCTTGCCTCCAGCCCCTACACACCTCCACAAAAATCCCCCAAGGAACTGCTTTCCTCTGTCCTGCCCCGTTCTTAAAAGCTGCGCGAGACCTATTTCTGTTGGAAGCGGAAACGCGGTTGCTGCAGACACTGCAGTTCATCAAGTCCTCCTCAACTCCACGCACCAAATCATTGCACAGATTCGGGGAAGGGGGATCAGGAAAGCAATACCTGCCCCATCAAACGGCTTCTCACCCCTCTTTGGAAAGTGTGTGCCAGTATTAACCTCACTGGCTAGCGGTGGCACTCCAGCGAGGATTTTTGGTGGGTGGTTGAGAGGGTAAGAGACAAGAAAAAAATGAGTGGAAAGGTAAAAGTAAGGAATTTCTCTGCCAGGATACAACCTCCTTCCTTCCTCTTCCTTTGAGAGCAGTGGGCACAGAAATGCCTAAGGCAGGCTTCCTACGTTAACTTGAGCTGCGGAGCAAATATGTTTGTCACACTACGCTCAGTGTGAAAAGCTCTTTAAGAGAAACCACGTAAGTGAGCTCAGGCAGACGGCCTCACCGGCATGGCCATGCTCCCACTGGCCTCATACCCGGTTATTGCATAGTATAGATACACCCAGATGTACTCTGTGGTAATGGTTTCGGTTCAGTCCCAAGATCCCAAACCCAGCGCTGTGACCTGATTTCAAGACAGTTTTTTCCTCCACATCTCTTGTTTGTAACATTATGGTAAGTTACCACAGAACGGATGTTTTGGAAAACACAGCTTCTGAACAGGACATTTAAAAGAAATGGACTGACACTGAGAATTGAGATCAATAAGGAGCTCTATATGGAACAATGGATAGGAAAAAGAAATTTGTCTCTCTTCTGGAGGTCAAGTGGGTAAGGTATTGATTTTTATTCTCAGCACAGTACGACCTAAGAGTGAATTGTATTGGGTTACAGAGCTCAGGGGCTCAGACCTCACTTTGGATGGCGTGCGTTTTCCAGCAGGCTATGGAATATGAGTGGGAAAGTGAATAATGACTGCTGAAAAAAAAGAAAAAAATACCAGCAATGGAAACATGTCTAGTAACAAATGCCACTTCTCCAGAGTGTCGCTCATCCATCTGAGCCACATCCCCCTCCAGAACTAATCCTGCAATTACAAGAACGTTTGCTTTACTAAACACAAAATGCCTTTCCGCTGAATCCAAAGTCAACGAGTGGAGCAGAGAATTCCTGGACTTACACATTCAGCAAAGAGAAAGTGAAGCAACTTGGCCAAGCGCAATAATCTTTTGATGGATACATTCAGCAAACAATAGGCTTCTGAATCGTGTTTACCACCAGCCTCAGGGGTACATGCTCTACGGGGCTGAGGCTTCAGGCTGCATCATTAAGATAAAATAAACTCAGCTGCGGCTTCTTACATCTGCCGTCTTCCTTAATGTTTAAATACTAAGGGGAGCAGACAAACCGCTAAGAAGCGGCTGCCTCTTTGAAGCCCTTCTAATGCCAGGAAGCCCCAAAAGACTGCAGGAGAAAAGATCTGCAGGTGGGAAGAAAAGAAATAGGTAATTCAACCCATGAGGAGACAGATCACAGAGAAGGAGCTAACACGTGTTGGCAGAAATAAACCACTCATTTTTTCCATGACAATAGCTATTGTATTTTTAAATCTTTTCTGTAAAGATAGGCTTCATTTTTTTGCAACATAAAAGAAAGACATAATCCTTCTTGCTTATTTTCTTTTTCCTACAAAAGCCAGTTCTGCTACAATTTTGAAACACCAGTCCCATTCCTCCCCAAGGTTTGTGGCATGTGATTTCCATTGAAAAACATGGAAAAAATTCTACCTAAAATGGATAGATTTGCATTTCTAAAATGCCCCTTAAAATGTCACCAGTGTAAAACAGGTACAAACACCTGTTGTGTGAAACAGGAAAAAAAAGTTAAAAGGTCACCTGCTCCTTTTGCTTCGTGGAAATCCCATGGGAAGATGAAGCAGTCTGTGGATGAGATATATGGACAGCCATCCTCAAAACAGGAGCCAATTCTTTTCTCTTGGGTAGGACCCCCTAGCCAGAGTTTTAACGCCACATCTCCTTGGTTTCTTTCTAGGTGTAGATTCTTTGCTTCATTGTGTTCAGGTTCAAGCAGAAAGGTTTTACTCTCTGCGATGTCTTTTATCTGCTCTTTAGGGCATCTCCTGAGCAGGTCAGATTTGAAGCTAAGGCAGAGATTGTTTCTTGTGTCTGAGAAAATATCATCTGGGGACTCTCCACCTTGAACATGGTATATTTGCCCTTCATTAGTGAGCATGTCAGTGCTTGCTGAGAGATCCGTGTACTTTTCCTGAGCTTTTGCCTTTTTTGAGATTGTGCTACCAGTATCTCCTATCATGGGCAGAGGGACAGCCTACGATTTAAGAGGGCTCTTCCACCTTGAATGTTTATGATCTGTCACTACTCTTTAACAGAGTTGATCTTTAAACTCCCCCCCTCAAATAGTTGTTACAGCCAGCCAGGGGTAATAATTTCTAATCAAGCAAGATTAGCATATAAAATGGGACATCGAGATTTTATAGGGCGCTCACTCTGCATTAGTGTATCAGAAATACTCCTCATTGGATCCACTCAGAAATGGATTGTAGAATTTTTGAAGAGTTGGCTGAAAAGACCAGGAACATCCTTATGTAGTCTTTGACTCAAGGACAGTCTATGTAAAATTCTGATTAACTCAAAATTGGGAACTTTTAATACTATGGATCTCACATATGGTCCTAATTCCAGCTACCTGCAGTGAGCATTACCGAGAAGGGAAGAAGACAGTCCCCTTTCATTAGCAGTTCCTGCAACAAATACTTCTATAAATATAGTGACATGCTACATTACTCGACCTGAAGCAATCTTAGAAAGTCAATTGTCCTACAAAGAACACCTCAATCTAGTATATATTAGAAAAGTTAGAGTTAAGTCCTATCCATCATGTGCAATTCTGATATAGAGTTAGTGTAACAGCACATTCTCCACTTTTTTCTCTCTGTAGCCGCAAGCTATAATCAATGTAAAGATATATACACTTATTTCTTCAGTTATATGGAGGGGAGGTTGACAATTTTGAGTTATGAACATGATTTTCCCCGTACACTGACAATGAAACCAGTCTGGTGGATGTTCCCCATGTGAGAAACAGTATGGAGCCGCCTTTCTTTTTCACATATATTTATTTCTGTCTGAATATATTTGAGATCCTGTCTGAAATCATCAGGCTTGGAGAGTCTCAAATACTTTGTGAAAATGGGCAAAAATGTGTTTTGGTTGTGTATTTGTGACTGAGTGCCCAGCATTCATTCACTACAGAGCTTAGGTGATACCGTTTCACCCCCTCCCTAAGCTAGCTAAAATAACAAAATCCAAGGGATTTACAACACATTGGTTGCTTCTTCACTGAGGTCCACAAAATTACTTTTATTTCTTTTTTTTAGACCAATAAACAGAAAATGTGACGCTTCTGAAAAGTTTGACACAAAGAAACTGTTAGAAAAGACAGCTAACCTGCCACTTGTCCGTAAGTAGGCCTGCTGGGAAGAAAGGAGTGTTTGCAGATGGTGTGTACACAGGGAAGCCTCACCGTCAGCGTGGATGCTTCCCAGTATTGCTTCTGCAGCGGTTAAAGACTATTACACAAGCTGGAGGAGTGATAATTTGGGGTAAGAACATTAAACTCTGTTGATCCAAAAAATGACAATTTCCCATCGTTTATGGCCTGGGCATAGAAACTTACTCTTTCATCAGTCAATATCTGTTCTGAGGTTTTAAACTCTGTTTAATATATAAATTCAGCCACAAGAGACTCCTTTTGATTTCTAGTGGATTAGACTCTAGCGCTCCTCAAATTTTAGTCAAAAAAAAAGCAAGACTTGTCATATTAAAATGGGCAGGTGCGCCGTCTTTATGGCAGAAAGTCCATAGCGCGGCCGAGCTTTTATATGCTGTTCTTCTTTTTCATTCCCCACCTGCAAAAATCTGTCAGGTGAGCTTGACCTCAAGTTTAATTGCCGGTCGTAGACACAACATGCACATTGCTTTTTATTGCAGTTTAGTTTAAAGTACTTGGGTATTAAATTCGTGTGGAAATCTGAGACATGCCTCATAAAATGTCATGAAATACCTTTTATATCCAAGTGCCAGTTACTATCTAATTATCGAAGAAGACAGTCTCTTCCCAAAGGGGTGATGCGAGGAAAAGATAACCACGGAGCCAGAAAAGGTTCTTTAACAGACAAACAACATTTCATTTAAATGCGACTGTTGTTATTAATGTGGTAGTTTCCTGACTTACCCTACACTAAGCTACTAGTGATTATATAGTCTCTTTAAGTCATCTTGGTAACTGTGGAGCTCTGTTTTCCAAAATATTAATAATTTTGTTAATATGGATTTCTTTTTAATTGGTACTCGGTAATATTTTCCTTGTTAAATTCTTACAACTCAGTGACTTATTCCAGGTCTCCATATAAATCATATTACTCAATTTTCATTAAATCCTTGTGTTTTATGAGAAAATTATTCTGATTTTTAGTACACTATTTCCACCTTTTCTGTCTTAGCAATGTCAGAAAGCTGAAAGACTCTTTGATATAGGAATCAGTTCATTATCTTAACCTGCCTCATGTATTTTCTCAGTGTTAAAGCCGCCCTCGTATTTCTCTTCTCAGCCTTTTGTTACCCAAATGAATCTCAACACAGAGGCTTGCAGCAGTTTCAGGTAGGTAGCTGGGACATCTAAGGAAAACATATGGAGGAAGTAATGAGGTTTGGGAGCTGTATACATTTTATCACATTTAACTTCACCCCTACGACTGAAGTTTTACAGATTCATCTGGGTCCTATTTTGTGTTCCAGAATTAGGCCAATATGGTCTTTCAGCACGTCCTTCAGATCAACCCTCACACAAATCCCCCTTTTTCATGTCTCCTGCTGAAGCTCAACGTGAGTAAGATACAGCCTTAAAGACAAGAAAAGCATTTTGAAATTCTAGGAGCCTGTTTTGAGCTGGTTCATCTGTGATTTCTCACTGACAAACTGCTTCCAGAAGTTTAGGCACTTCTCTGCTGAGTTCTGCATGAGCACCATGTGCTACCAATTTACTGCAATTGTCTCCCCTCTTAAGGACTGATACAGCTAGCTGTTTTGATCCAAATAGCGATGATTAAGATCCTGAAGTCAATTAATTTTTTTTAATTTTTTTTCCCACTGATTTCAACAGACCTTGGATCAGGTCTTGATGATTCCTGAACGAAATGAGGAACATAATGAAAGCAGCCTTGTGCAAAAATATTGGGGTAAAAGGGGAGGAGGGGAGGGAAGAGAGAGGAGGAAAATAACCTCTTATTTAGTAGGGTTGAAAGATGAACTTTTGAAACATTCCTGACCTCTCTGAGTTTTTGTCAGAATCCTTTAAGTTATATGCTTGAATATGTTGCAGCTGAAAACTACCATTGCTTGACCGCCTCAAGACCTCTGCTGAGTTCTTGTTATGTTTGATGAACTCTCCTTTGAAATGTCCTCAATAACAAGCCTAATGGTATTTGGAAATAATTGGGCTCCATGTTAGTTCTTACTTTTTCCTAAAAGTCAGCCTAGTTGTCTCCTTACTTCACTTCTTATCTCTGTTCATTTTTTGCTGCCCTGAATCACAATGGAAACTCTTTTTAATCCTAGCAGCATATGAAATGCTCCTATCAGTAAGAAACTAGTCTATGAAAGAGTCATTGCAGTAATCGTCTGAGAGCCACCTCAAATGTTATCATCCTGCTCATCTTCAGTGCTACCTTGTTTCTTGACTAAGTCCATCATAGCATGAATTCTGTTTTTCACGTATAAAAATGTTACTTCCCATTAGGAAAAGGCTGAGAAGCAAGATATGAAGAAAAATGCTCAATGCGAAGGTTCTTAGCGCTGTGGGCAATGCTGAATATTGGCGTTCCCAGGGCTGTTCTCACTAAAAGTCAGGACAAAGGTGGATAAAGTTGTAACTGATGGGAGAACCCTAAAAAAATGGGGAGGGTAATTTCTGTAGGTGCCTTCCACCCACAGTAGCTCGTTCCCCACGTGTCTGCTCCCCATCAGTGGCACCAGCATCCAGCCAGGTTTTCCAAGGCACTGGAGTATCCGAAGCCGATAGATACATGTTCCCCATTACAAAGCTGTTTACTTTGCTTACAACTAGAACCAGCCCTGTGAAATAACAACTCATAGCTTAACCCCGATCTCATAAGAGCAAAAACCTTCACAGAGTTGAGTGGGATTTGGGCTGACACTATGTCTCCTCGCGTAGCAATGGAGCACTGTTGTAAATTATCAGTCCCAGCAGTGGAGGACACCAGACTGACAAATCAGTCTTTAATCTTGTTTTTTTCCTCAAGTTGCTCCAGCAGTGTTTTTGCAACTGTTAGAGGGAATTGTTTTCTCTTATCATTTTCAGCAGAAATGACAGGCTGGTCTTTTTCCACATCATTAATATCATTCTCGCCCATGGCAGTATGCGCTCTGCAAAATGAAACTTTCGTTAGTCTGGAGTTGGAGGACATATGTTTTCTCACATTTTATCCAACAGAAGTGGGCTTGGGTTTTATCCAAACCCATTCATAATGTCCCGTATTCTTTGTCACAATGTGCCTGACTTCATGGATCTGTTTCCAACTGCAGCTCTCACAGCTCTCCGTCCCCAGCACGTCCTGCGTGACTGCATCTAATACGGACAGGGAGATTCGCTGTGAAACGGGGGAATGACACATCTGCTCAAAATAGGCCTCACATTCCTATTCTATTTTTTTTCACTTTGCATATGTCATGAATAGTTGCGTGAGGGGTTTTTTGTATTGCAGTTGGATCTACAATGTGTAGGTGAATCAGGGATTCCTCAGGCTTGCTAGCGATGCAGAAAATGAATTCAGTCCTATTAGAATGATGTCGGTTCTTCATTCTAGAAATCAAATATCTACTTTTCGTTTTGAACTATACAAAAATTATTTAAAGCAAAGCACAAGGTCATTTTGAATTGCAAAATTGACACAGTTCCTCTTTAAGTAAAATTAAAACTTATTTTGAAATTTATATTTTGATTTGATTGTTTTATAATGGATGCTTTACTTTAAACAGTGGCAAACCCAAAAATGTTATTACTTTTTCATTTATAAGCCAATTATTTGGTAAAATTGAAATTGCTTTGGGCAATGTTTCTGTACAGCTAAGATTGTACTCTTAATTAAAATCAGTTGTCTTCATGACATACTTGTTTTACCATTTTGTTTTAAGGACCTTGTTACGCTGACTTCTGGGAACTCGTAAAGCACGGTACCAGCCCTATCCTGGGACATCAATATTTAAACAGGAAGATTTATTGTCCCGGTCTTTTATTATCAGGGGACTGAAATGGAGAAATTAAGAAATTGCTCAATAAAAATCTTAGATGCTGTAAGTTTGATGCTGCTGCACATGAATTTCAGAAGCATGGTCTGCAAAATGGATCTCAGAAGCAAGGCGTGTTAGGTACATACAGTTCCTGCAACAGATGGGGAAAGTTAAATCCTCCAGAATGAGGCCCAAAACAAACAACCTGATCAGTTCAGAGAAGCTTAAAATAAAAACAGCTGATGAGCAAGATGATAAAGATGTCTCAGATCCCTCAGGCAATTGAATGAGGGCCTCCAGGAGGTACCTCTGTTCACTTGGAGATCTCCTCCTTGAGATGAGCCTTGAGACCTGAGTGTTCATGGCTACACGTATAGTACCAAGACCTGAACAGGCGCTGGAAAATCGGTTGTTATCTGAAGTGTAGAGGCCATCACGCAATGAAATTGGGATGCCCTTTCTCTGGTGGATCCCCAAGGGGTTGGTGTGTGGACCCACAGCGAATATTTGAGGAGCTGCCTGTAAGATGAACCATCTGGGTTGGACTCCCAGAAGGACACGGAGAGAGCTGAGCCCCAGTGAGGATGAATGTGATAATCAGATGTTTTCTCTAAATGAAGTGAACACACATTTCAAAAGAAAGTGAAAACATGTTTATACTTCAAGAAGTGCTGGGTGCTGCCAGTGTATTGGTCATGCTCTGAGACCACCTTTGTTTTGATTGCCCCTCCAAAGACTTTTGTGAAGAAATGCCTAATTTTGGGGTGCTTGGTAGCAAGAAGATCACTGAGAGGCTAAAATCCTTTAAATGGCCCAGGTTTCTTTCCTTTTCCCTCCTTCCTTATTCTGCGTTCTTTCTTTCTGTCTTTATTTCTTCTTCTGGCTCAAGGCCTTCACAATTTATGCAAGCTTGGTGTAAGTCACTACAGCAATTTATTTCAGATGACTTATTCTACGTGGCTGGTTGAGCTTGCCAAGGATTTCTGGTGAGCAGATTTTTGTGTGTCTGTGTGTGTGGAAAAGGGAAGGGAGAGTTTTGCGTTGCAGTCAGTGCAAGTAGGACCAAGCCAGACATCTGATTTGCACAAAAAAACAGCATTAAGGAAATACCTGATCTTCTGAGTGCAAAAATATAGGGAAGAAAATGAAGGAAGTTTCCTTCATTCAAGACTTGGGACTATGGAAGAGACTGGAAACTTTTCCTGTGCTCTACAGCTAAGCAAATATCTAATTTATGTATTTTACAGGAGGGATATACTGTTGCTTTATAAATTGTCCTATAGTTTCTCTGAAAAATTGTTGTGAACTACACAATTTTGTAGCACCATGCCAGTTAGGATCTCCCAAAAACTTTACAACCTTCCCCTAATAGTTGAGTTTCATCCCCATTTTCCTAACGAATAAACTGAGGCCTAAAGATGTTGGATGACTTGTGCTAGAAAAACTTGCAGGTTAGCAGCGGATCAGGGAATAAAACCCCAGGAAGGCCATGGCCCATGCAATAACCAGGAATTAATATTCAAGATGATCAAGGAGGAAAATAACCACTGACTTTATCCCAATGCATGGACCTGTCTGTCTGTGCACTGCAAATATTTGTATCAACATAATTCTCTTTCCATCAGGATAGGTCTTGTTTAGCAAAAGGAAGAGAATAGGATTAATGTTTATACTCACATTCAGTGAAGGAGGCCTTCGCCATCTGTGAAGTTAATGTAACAAAACAACATTTTCACATGTCATTTACTTTTAATTTCTTTTCTGTTTTTAAAAATGTAGTCTAATTAAAGAAGGGATTGTGAAGGAGAAGAGCAGGAGGTGAAGAAATCTAAATGTAGAGCTTGAAAGCACCATATTGTAATTTGAGATTAGAAGAGGAAGAGATGAATTTGCATGATGATGCCTTTCATATTTATTCAGTTAGAGAAGTGTTTATTGAATGCTTTAGGCAGAGAATAATGATTGCAGACAAGCTCAGAATCTCAGCCACTCAAAATAACAAACTAAAATATACTCTCTCCTTCTTAAATTGAGTAGGTTCAAAGTCATATGTCCCCTTGTACTTTTCCCAGATCATATGCGAAAGATGTCCCAAGAAGCACCAAAATCTGTTTTGTAATCCTTCAAATGTTTCTTTTCCAAAAATACTTTAACACATACCCTTAATTAAATTGAAGTTAAAAATGAATTCATATGTATTGCTCGACCAAAACCTTTGGTTTCTACAGTTTAACAAGGAAAACTGGATCAGAAAAGGAAAATCAGAAAGGCTGATATACATTATAAGGGAAAACCAGCCAGAGTCACACAAATGTGATCTCGGCAACTGTAAGCTTCATTAGTAGCAAGTGAAAAAACAAGGAAAGTTTTCATCCTGCTTCAACAGAAAGTAGGAGTTGTCAACAGATGATGCCAAGAGGTCATGATGCTTAATGTCTTTTTTTGCTTCAGCCTTCCCTAAAATAATTAGCCTTGGCCAAAATCACTAATAAAATTTGCACGGAGCAGAAAGGCCAACCCGGCTAATGCGAGAGGTAACTAAGACTAGAAACTGAAAACAGGTAGCGAGTGGTAGGAGATATTAAAAGTTCCCATCTAACTTTATATTGTTTAGTTACCTCCAACTAGTTGAAATAACTTCCAAACAGCTGGTGATTTTTCTGGAGAATGGATACCTGAAGTCCCAATAACTGGAAAAGAGAGAAAGCCAAAACCCCCAAACCCCATATTGACTATCTTTTTAAAAGAGCTAGGTGCGACGCTAAGGAATTATCACCATTCATCTTAATCTCCAGTTGCTATAAAAAAGAAAAAACCCCAACTTATCACAGGACAAACAGTTGGCAGACACCTAGGAAATCAGTTTAGAAGCTAATAGGAATCCGTCCAGAAAAAAAAATGTTTCAGACCAATCTATTTTCCTTTCAAGATACAATAATGGTCCTTAGGGAAAAAGCAGTTGATTTTGTATCTTGACTTTAATGAACCTCTTGTGTTATCCTACATTACATCCTTGGTGGTAAGATATGAAAGCATTAGCTGGGTGTACAAAGCGTGTAACTGCTCTATGGATGGTACAAAAAGAGCTGAAAAACTGTCCTCTAATTATCAAAGGTTGACTGCCAGTTCCGTCAGAGCCGCGTGGCACTGGAACTCTCTTGGGTTTAGTGCTACTGCATATACTCAGTAACCTTGACTAATAAAAAAAGTGTGATTTTAGGTTTGTAGACAACCTAAAATTTTGTAGCAAAGAGAGACTGTCAGCATATTGGAGGGGATAAATAGAATTCTGAATATTCTTGATAAACAGGGGGAACATGGTACTATTCATAACAAATAAGTGCGAGTTTCTACATTTAGACAGTGATAATCCTCTTTATAAATGCAGCATAAGGAAAACTGGTTAGACAGAAATCCACTGAAAAGAGATTTGCTGCACTTCAAATTGACAGCCGTTAAAGAAAACTCACAGCAAAAAAAGTCACATTTCTGGAGAAGGACAAACTTTATTCTGGGCTGTATAAACATGAGTGGCCTCTGTAAGACACAAGGAATTATCCTTCTCTCGCTTTACAAAGCCTCATCTGGAATATTCTGACCTTGAGTTGAATGCCACGCCTCAATAAAGCTGTGCCTCTTGGCTCTGCGTCCAGAGGAAAGCAAAGAGAAAGATCAGAAGTTTTAAAAATACACACCAAAAGGAAAAATTGAAGGAACTGCAGTGGCTGAGCCTAGAGAAAAGAATAGTAGGTGAGCCTGTGGCGAGGATTTTCAGACACGTAAGAGGAAACTGCAAAGGCAAAATATTGTTTTCAATATACATAGAGATAAGACGAGCTATTAAGAATAATTTCCAGCTAAGCAGATCCTTGAGTGTAAGAGGTAAACTAAATTATCATTAAAATCTCTCTGTATTTTTATTTTCTACTTCTAATTCCTAGAAGAGGGCAGAATTTGGGGAAGGACGGGGTTAAACATATCTATTTTTTCTCTTGTTTCAATGGTTTTGGGGATAACTCTTGATGGAAAACTTAATAAGGTGCAACATAAAAGGAACACTGCACCACTGCACTCTTCTTCTAGGAGTCCACTTCGCTTTTTTCAAAGGTGCAGGAAATTATTTTAGTAACTCTTTCAGACCGCGATTAGTCGATCGCTTTGGAAATTCTTTCACTTGCCTACTTGTTAAGTTGTGGATTTCTCCAGGGCTTGCAATAAATCCATAAATGATAGCAATTTGACACTGGGGTGCATTGTTAAAACAGCACAAAACCCGGGGCAGTTGCACAACCACCAGCTTTCATTCCAAGGCACCATACCGCATAAATAATGGCCATTTCATTCGTAGCAATCTGTAAACCAGATTGCAGATGCTTTACTTGCGATTTTGAATGCTTACTCCCATGGGCCCAGGCATTTAGAAATCTGGCACTTTCATGCTGGTATGATATTTCTACCAGGCTCCTCAGGAAATCTGACATCGTGTTTGGTGACATATCTTGCAGATAGCATTTTCTTTTCAATTGCTCACCCAAATGTTCACTGCCTGTTGTACACAATGCAATCTAATACTGCAAGCTGCTTCTGTACCCTGCCGTTAAGATGTAATTTGTTCTTTGTGTTGCTTCTGTAAAGGGCTGGTGACGCTCATTTCTAATGCTCAAATCAGAGAAGAAACTCAGAAGTGAGGTTTACAATTACACTAGGAATTGGATAAATATCAAAGAATTAGACACAGCCACTTTTTAAAACCAAAGATCAAAAGAAATTCTAGAATGTATACGGGCTTGAATAACCATTCTTGCATTCATAGTGAATGCTCCTGAAATGATAAACAAGAGAAATATTTAACTTCAGGAGTCTCAATTACAGGGAAAAAAATTAATTTTACAATAACTGTGTAAAAAAATTTAATTATGTGGCAAGTAGTGCCTAATGTAATCATGACAAGAATGGAAAGAAATGAAGATACAGCGACTTCAATTTAAAAAACCACGCAAACCAAAACTATTCGCATCATTTGAAAGCAAATGAGTGAATGAAATTTCAAGAGAAATGGAGATTAAAAAAAAATTAATTATATCTTACAAGATTACTCTGAGTTGAGAGGAACAGTTCATTTAGCTGAAACCAAAGAAGCCTTAATACAGTTTTCATATTTGGAATTGTTCTGTTACTTTTTGTTTTAGCCACAACAAAGGGATCTTCCTGGCAATTCTCTACACTTTGATCACTAGATATGAAATGAGAAAGTAAATGCATGAAACAAAGATTTGCTCATCAGGTGACAAAACTATGCCATTTGATCCCATGTCATTAAATCCCTCAGGTTTGCAAAGTCTACTGAGAGAAGCTGCGCACAATTCATTAATCTGTAATTTATTACTTGTCCAGACTTTTGCTGACACTATAAAAGAAGCTGTAGAAGACCATTTGAAGTCTTAAGGAGTAATTACTGGAAGCTCTAGTTCCCCATTTTGCAGTCGTCCCCTTTCTTTAAAGAGAAGTTTGCAACGAAATGAAGCCATAGATCCAAATTTACAGGGGGGAATTGTGAGCTGTGGTGCTGTTCAACACCTTTCTGCTCAGACACTTGTGAGTCAGTAGGCAAGTTATGCGTGTTTTTTAAGAGACAGAATCACAGAGTCACAGAACGGTGGGGGTTGGAAGGGACCTCTGGAGACCACCCAGCCCAGCCCCTGCCAGAGCAGGGTCACCCAGCGCAGGCTGCACAGGGCCGCGTCCAGGCGGGTTGGAATCTCTCCAGAGAAGGAGACTCCACACCCTCCCTGGGCAGCCTGTGCCAGGGCTCGGGCACCTCACAGCGAAGAAGTTTTTCCTCATGTTCAGATATTCAGGAGGATAAGCAGTGAACTTCTGCAGCACACAAACAGCAAACCTCTTGTCTGGTGCACATTGCACATATCCCACTGTGACGTGACACTAAGTGAAGCCCCGTGGACAGATAAAAATGCTTCTTCCAGGTTACAAGAAACGTGACTGTTACAGGAGAAAGCGCAAACGCAGATGTGAACTTTTCTGAAGGTAAGCACGTATCTGCTAAGCCTGAGCCTTTTCTGCGAGGTGGTGGGAGGAAGGAAGACACAGCTTTACTCTTCACTCAGACTTTGTGGGAGGAGAAAAGTCTATGTCAGAACAAGGCCAGATGCTGAACCCAACATCCTCCCCTCCTTTCCTAGATGATATGGAGTATTTATTTCCTTACACATTTTCTTTTGCTACTTCAGAAAAAAAAAAAAAAAAAAAAACCACAAACCAAAAACCAAACACTTGTGATCACAGAAAAATGTCCTGAATGCCAATGAGGGAGGAGGAAAGGGCCAGGGCATGGCGATCGCACTGCCGCTTATTTTGCCAGCATCCCAGCCTTTACAAGTATTGCCCATCACTTGGCTTGGCACACAGGGGATGACAGAAGCAGGGCTGGCTTTGCTGGCAACAGGCTGTGTCATGACCATCCACTCTCTTCAGCCATTTCCAAGCAACTGGAGCCGCGATGGAGACCTTCTGGCTCATGATTTCACCTGACATAGTGCAGGGGTGTGCAAAGAAACATATTTTGGTCCAGCACTGCCCCATACCCCAGACAATTAACCTCGCACGGCCATGGGGCTGTACCACAGGTACACCTTTGCACTGCCCCCAGCCTTCGTCCCCTGCAGGGTCCAGTCCAGCCTCACAGGTCAGCAGTCAGAGGGATAGTACGTTTTTCCCTTCAATTGAATTAAACAGTAAATTTATCATCAACGCAGGGACCTTAGTTTGGGTTGAAGCAGGAACGTGCTCACAGGTCTCTCTTATACCCCTAATATAATTAAATATTTACTAGGCCAAATCAAGACTGAGATTTGCTCTGCAACTCAGCTTCAGATGTTTCTCCTAGGCAGCAGGAGATTCCAGCACAAGTCCCTTTGCCAACTAATGTTTAATTAGTTCTAGCTGGAAGAGGAAAGACCAAGAGATCCCCATTTCACCATAATGTACAGCGCACGGGCTCAGGCACAGACCCAGCAGGTCGGAGGCATCAGCACAACTTTACATCCTGTTTTTTCAGCTACAGGAGTTAAAAATCAACCTAGTTTTGCACCAGCTTTTAGATTTGAAGTGCTGCCTCTGTAACAAAATCTGGCAAGGTGACAGTCTGGGAAATTTTACTGGCTTTTTAATACAACCCCTTTGTGGCAGTTTGACACCTGCCACCTTCTCCCCCAGTACTGTGTAGGAAGCTCAGGCACTTAACTCAGATTTGTTGAACCTATCAGAGAACTGGAGGCCTAATGGGCAGTGCTGACTTTAAATCTTTGTTGTGAATTTTGCAGAAAATACTTGTCCTCAGAGGCTTTTCCCTTGGGAGAGCTCAGGAGTTCTTGTTACCAGCACTTGTAGCAACGAAGACATGTCTGCAGGTTTCCTTAAACAGAGAAATAATGGTAAGATGCTTCATTTTTGCCACTAATTTCCTGAGACCCCTTCACCCACTAACCTGAGTATTCTGCTGAATACATTGACATTGCAACAGGTCTTGGGGTCGCAGCCTGAGACCCACTGTATAGAGACGTGGAATGAGCATCCTGCTTCCAAGATGTTATATTGCCAGTAGAAAAGAGACAAAGGTGGTGCTGTTATGACATCTGAGTACACTATACACACACAGGAGCCACACATAGCAACACTAGAAAAAAAGAAGGGGTGATACCTGCTGGTCTCTACAGATTTTTTCTAGCAAAAATATGTGTATGCTCAGAATATTGATCTGAGTATATACAACAGAGGATGGAGGCACCAGAACAACTAAGCACATGATATGTATTTTTAAAGATATAAATACAGAATAATCAGTTGTGGTGAATGGAGTTAAATCCAGTTGGTGGCTGGTCACAAATGGTGTTCCCCAGGGCTCAGTATTTGGGCCATTTTTGTTTAATATCTTTATCAATGATCTGGATGAGGGGATCGAGTGCACCCGCAGTCAGTTTGCAGAGGACACCAAGCTGGGCAGGAGTGTTGATCTGCTGGAGGGCAGGCAGGCGCTACAGCGGGACCTGGACAGGCTGGATCGATGGGCCGAGGCCAATTGTATGAGGTTCAACAAGGCCAAGTGCCGGGTCCTGCCCTTGGGTCACACCAACCCCAGGCAGCGCTACAGGCTTGGGGGGGAGCAGCTGGAAAGCTGCCTGGTGGAAAAGGACCTGGGGAGGTTGGTCAACAGGCAGCTGAAGATGAGCCAGCAGCGTGCCCAGGTGGCCAAGAAGGCCAACGGCATCCTGGCCTGTATCAGCAATAGTGTGGCCAGCAGGACCAGGGCAGGGATCGTCCCCTGTACTCGGCCCTGGTGAGGCCGCACCTCGAGTGCTGGGGTCAGTTCTGGGCCCCTCACTCCAAGACAGACACTGAGGGGCTGGAGCGTGTCCAGAGACGGGCAACGGAGCTGGGGCAGGGTCTGGAGCACAAGTGCTGTGAGGAGCGGCTGAGGGACCTGGGGGGGTTTGGCCTGGTGAAAGTCTCTAGTGTTCATAGCTGTTTTTACAGCTTCTTTGAGAAGTAGATTTGCTAAATAAGACAATGGACAGAACCTGGTGAAAGCTCCCAGTTGCACAGACAATAAGTCAAACTAGTAAGATTAATACTTAAGTTCTCTTCTCGCCAAAACCTCATGATATAACTCAATACTGGAAGGATGCGTGTCCTTCAGAGTACACAGATTCTGAACTTCAGTTGCTTTATTCAGTTTGGGAGGGCAAGGATATGGAGAGAAAATTTAAAAAGAAACAGCAGAGGTTTTGGGGTGGTTTTTTTAGTTGTTCAGAAAACATGTTCACAACTGGTAGCAGGAAGTTGTAATTTTGTAACTATTACAAATGACTTACAAGCAGAGGAAAAGCACAGCGTTTTGAAGTGAGATTGCAACCTGGCCAGCAGAACAGGTGACAAAATGTCATAAAAAAGCAATTACCCGGTCAATTTATCAGTAAATAAATTCTTTTTCCGCAAAACAGTGCTGGTCAAGCTATATGACCAGTATATTCAATTACCTTCAAGAGTAAAAATAAGCTATTTTACAAGACTCTTTCCCAGAAATAAAAGAAAAAGGAAACTACAATTGAATAGAAAATAGTGCCCTCGCCATTTCAACCTCACTCTGAGTCTTCTAGGCTACTTTATAGTGCTTTTCAGTGCTTATTTCACTGAAATTTAATCTTTCACACTGTTAAATATAAATTAGCATCTGATATTGAGAGCAACATGGAAACTGCAGATACTCAGAGCCTGAATATGATTCCTCAACTTGAGAATGGCAAGAATGGTTTCAGTCCCATTTGCAAACAAAACGTCTTTTCCAGAATCCAAATGAACCGAGGTGACCCGCAGTGACCGAGGGTCCCACACCCTTCCTAGCAGACATGACTTTGAGTTCAGGAAGTCTCATCAGAGATGAAACGTTAACCATTTCTCTAGTGTCTCTAGGAGAAGAAACATGGTGCAAGAGCATTTGGTGAGCTGCAAAGTGCATTTTGAATCAGAAGACAGGTTCTGGGATTCTAGAAAAAGTCCTGTGGTTGGATAGAAATGCAATTTTGGGCCAGCACTTCACAGATGTGAAAGTCAGCATTTCATATAGCTCCCGGGAAAAACTAACGATGAACGATCATCCAACTGTTTTCTCTGACCACAGGGGTACTCTCTGTTGGAAGTCGTTTACTTTCTGACTGTCCTTGCTTGACCACATCCTTAAAAAAAGGGACTTTATGAAGGAGCACTTGCCTCTTGGGAAGTATTATTCAGGTTTTGGATTCTTTCCTGATCCTAATGTTTGGGTTTGTTGTTGAATCCATGTCCATACCACAGGAAAGCTACCTGAAGGAGGGGCTTCTATGAGACACTGACGGTAGCCTGAAGTGTCTAAATACGTCAGTGTCCCTTCTCTAAACAGAAAAAGCCAACACAGGGACAGAATCACTTTTCTCAGCCATTTGTTTAGAAAATAAAAAGGACTAGTACTTTAAATTTAATACCTCAATAGAATATTTTTGTTATTTCTCATCACTAAGTTCCTTAGATCATGAAAAATAGAAGTAATCTTTACTGTCTGGATCATACCTCAATCTCAGTCTCCCAAAAGTCACACCTGTGAAGTAAATCAATGGGAAAAGCTTTTCTGACAGATTAAATTTTTCAGAATATGCCAGAGAGTTTGCAATGATGGAATTTCTCCAGGAATTTTGAATTTATGGGTCTATTCTCACTGGAGAGATTAAAAAAACCTCACCCAAACCAAAAAAACAAGATGAAAGAAATGGAGGGAAGGGAAAGATTGAACTTGCAAAATATAGCTCCAGATTTCGTATACTCAAGCATTTGTCAAGGACATGGTTTTGATTGGATTGCTCTGAGATTCCCTGAGATATATACAGGTTTGGATTTAAAAAATAATAGCATATAAACCCACAAGACTGAAGAAACTGTTTGTGTCAGAATCCAGTTCTTGGCCATCATTAGCAAACGTCAGTTTCTTCTTGTAAACACACAAGAAGTTGCTCAGGAATATTAAATTTTCCACAGCCATAGAAATGGGCAAAGATTCTGGAAATTGATTTGTTTTAATTTATTTGGCTCATCTCTAGTGGGAGCAATGCAATATTGACAGCGTATCCTCCCCCTACTCATGAACACAACTGGTGTTATGTTCGAGCCAAAAGACAAAATATGAACAGACTCTGATATTGCAGCATTTTGGCAAAATTAAAACTCTTCAAATGACTGAGGGAGAAAGCGTTGCAGTAGAGATATTAGGAATTTTCACAAGTAGCACAGCCTGAGCCTGCATGAAGTTGAGGTTGACTGTCCTCAGTGACCAAGCTGCAAGAGGAATTTTTAGGCTGGTAGCACTCTGAGCTAAAACGTTTACCTCAGGACAGAGGTTTCTCTTTCTTAGATTGGATATTTGGAAAAAATTCTTCACCAAAAGGGTTGTCAAGCACAGGAACAGGCTGTCCAGGGCAGTGGTGGAGTCACCATCCCCGGAGGGATTTAAAAGACGTTTAGATGTGGTGCTTAGGGACATGGTTTAGTGGTGGACTTGGCAGTGTTAGGTTAATGGTTGGACTCGATGATCTTGGAGGTTTCTTCCAACCTAAACGATTCTATGATTCTAAAAGCAGAAACTTGGATGCGATTCAGTTAGTAACACAGGAAAGCAAAAAGTAGAATCTTGTCTCCTTACCCCTCTTAGAGCTTTTCATGAAATTTTCCATACCAGGCATAGTCGTGCTTAGATCAGTCCTATGGCCCATAATGTGCACAATAATAATGGAAACCACATACAAACACATCATACTCCAGCTCTTTGTAAAGTGGTCCAGCTCCATGGAAATCAGCGAGGACGTAGCTAAAGCATTGTCACAGTTGTCCTCGTAGCAAGCAGGGAGCACATGCAATGCCACGGTACGAATGAGAATGGAGTAGGAGAGTTTGGGGGCTGACTTTTAACATGTAGACACCAGCAATGAAGCTGCAAGATTTTAATCAACTACACTGTTTTACATGTGCCGTGCACATCATCTGCTTATTTTGGGAACAGCTTATTACTTTGTCTGGTCTACTGTAAATGTTAATGCATGTAAATGCTAATCAAGATTCTTGCTCTGGTTTCCCACCTCACCTAATTGGATTGCATTAGAGCTCGTCTGGAAGTTTGCGTTCAGAATCACGAATGGGATTAGATCACACCTCCCTTGTCTCAGCATGGTGGCAGCTGCGCTGCGGAGAAAGAGTGGAAACTAACAGTAGCAAGGCCAACAACTCAGCGAAGCCAAATTCCTTTTTTATGCAAATAAACGTCCTGCAGAGTTACTTGGAAATGGTCACACACCTCAGCCCAGAGTGTCTAGCAGAAGTAGGGAACTCCGTTATTTTAAAACAAACAAAGGAGGATTTGATTTGCAGTGACCGTAGGATTTAGGTGCACATGGGACATGGAGGAGTCTGTTTATTGAAATGTAGCATATTAAAAATGCTGTGACCAGACTTAGGGAGGGAGGGAGGGAGCATGAGCTTCTTCCTCCTGCTATGAGTTTGGCTTGCCTGGTATTGAAACATGAGGAGAAGCCCCATTAACTACCATTTGGTTCCCAGTGCAATATTTAGACTTAATGAAAGTAACTGCTCCTGAATGACAAGAAAACAAAAACAAAATGTATCATGTAGATAAACGTCTCCCAGTTTTAGTGTGCAACCACTTCTGACAATGGCCCAGTTTTGCAGATTTATTCACTTTTTTTTTGTTGGCTAAAGTCGTATCCCCAGAAACTTTACTTGGATGATGGATTTAATGTTTTCTGAAAAGAAAAGCAAAGCAACAAGATCCATTCTAGAAAAGAAGATGCTTCTTTCAACTGTAAGTTTTTTTCAAGCTTTTTAAAGCACTGATATGATCAGAAAGAAATAGGCATGAAAACTACTCAGATATTTGACCGCTCCCTAGCACCTTTTACCTAACAATCACAACACTTTATATAAGATATAATATATGATATATATAATATTTAATTTATAAAAATTGTCACAAATATTGCTGGACAGAAATTCTTTGAGATAAGAAACCTTAATCAAAGGTGAAACAATTGCATCACACCTAGGGCGAAAAACTGGTAGTTTCCTAGCTCCGAACAGCCTGAGTTTCTGACAGCTCTTGTGGGCGTCTGTCGTGGTTTATCCCCAGCCGGCAACTGAGCCCCACGCAGCCGCTCGCTCACTCACCCCTGGGGGGATGGAGGAGAGAATTAGAAGGGTAAAAGTGAGAAAACTCGTGGATAACGACAGTTTAATAAGTGAAGCAAAAGCCGTGCACGCAAGCAAAGCAAAACAAGGAATTCATAGAATCATAGAATCATAGAATTGTTCTGGTTGGAAGAGACCTCCAAGATCATCGGGTCCAACCATTAACCCAGCATTACCAAGTCCCCCACTAAATCATATCCCTTAGGGCCTCGTCTAAACATCCTTTGAATACCTTCAGGGATGGGGACTCCACCACCTCCCTGGGCAGCCTGTTCCAATGCCCGACAAACCTTTCGGTAAAGAAATTTTTACAAATATCCAGTCTGAACCTCCCCTGGTGCAACTTGAGGCCATTTCCTCTTGCTTCCTTCACTGCTTCCCACGGGCAGGCAGGTGTTCAACCATCTCCAGGAGAGCAGGGCTCCATCACGCAGAACGGTGACTTGGGAAGACAAACGCCATCACCAACATTCCCTGCTTCCTTCTTTTCCCCCCAGATTTTATTGCTGAGCATGACATCATACGGTGTGGGACATCCCTTGGGTCAGTCGGGGTCAGCTGTCCTGGCTGTGTCCCCTCCCAGTTCCTTGTGCCCCCCAGCTCCTCACTGGTGGGGTGGGGTGAGGAGCAGCAAAGGCCTTGGCTCTGTGTCAGCCCTGCTCAGCAGTGACGAAACATCCCTGTGTTACCAGCGCTGTTTCCAGCACAAATCCAAACCACAGCCCCGTACCAGCTACTGGGAAGAGAATTAACTCTACACCAGCCAAAATCAGCACAGGGTGTAATTGGGAGATCAGTTTCCAGGACTGATGGCCTGAAGACAAACCCTGCTATACGGAAGAGAGATGGTAACTCCACCTTCCCCGAGGCAGAGGCAGGAGCCCTGTCTCCAGCCCCTCGGCACATTCAACTCTTCCCAATCTCTGGTGCCCAGACTTGCTTGGTTAGACTTGGTAAGAGCTGGAAACAAGACACCTGTAGCTGCATGTATTTGGAGTCCTCAATTAATTTTTGTTAAACAACCTTCTCTGTTTTTTTCTTCCTTCCACAGAGAATTTGAAAACATCCATTTTTCAATTTCTAAACAGAAACTCGAAATGATAAGAATGGTTTGTGCTTTCTTATTTGACGGAAGTGGAAATAGGAGCTCAGATGTATTAAGAAATATAGCCTGGAATGCAATTAAGTGCTGCTAAAATTCATGGGACTTAGGAGCCTAAATATCACTTCAGATTTGGCCCTCGTATATGATAATGGCCTCTTCACTGTTTTTCCCCAAATACTTAGCTAGCTACCGAGAGGGAAATCTAGTACTTTATATATGTTAATGTTACTCACTGAGGTTCTCTGTAAAACTGTCCAAGCCAAAATGTTTTTGGCTATTTGTAGTTTTATTACTGATGGACCCCAGGAATGAGAAAGTACCAGGAGCCCTAGACATGGGGCTTACTCGTTTTGCCTTCTAACACTCCAACTTACTGACATACGCTCTCTCTCTTTTGATCCATAACTCAGTGCTACAACACACTGCTGTTATTTTACAATTTTCTTTACATCCTGGACTAGTGGCAGGAAAGAAGTCACAGGAGGAGGACAGCAGCCTCTCCTCACATCGACTCTTCACAAAGAGGAACACTGAACAAGTCCTCTTAGTGGGAAATGAACCTCACGAAGCTCTCCAAAGAGCCAATTTGACCCCATTCATGTGTTGTGCAGAGGTTCCTAGCCTGCCAAGATGATTTGGCATTGAATGAAGAAGACTGGGAATGAATTAATTTGTGGGGAAAAAAAATAATCTTTCCGTTGAATCTGCTAGATTCAGAGAGAAGGGTGAGCATTAGAGAGAGAGAAGAGAAAAGAAAAGAGGTACTGAAAGGGAGTTGTTTTGCAAGAAGATGAAGGTGTAATAACCCCGATAAGATAATTACCATAGTCCTGTTGGTTGGTTGTATCTTACAAGCTTAAGTTCAGAGACTGCACAGCAAAACACCCTCTGGCTTTCTTATAAATCAACTCCCTTGTTTATTATAAACACAACCTGACTTAGGAACCAGCAACGACAATGATGAAAGAATTACCTCTGCTCCTCCGAGAAGCTCGGCAGTTTTCCCCTTGCTAACGCTTCCTCTTTGCATCTTCTAACAGCCCTATTTGCTGCAATCTTCATTGTGGGTGCTGAATATTCAGTGTCTGTAATATCTTTGCAAGCCTGACATCGAGTAATAGCTTTCTAAAAATGCCTTGAAGGCCATTTTAAATGTGGCAAAATGGTCTGTAACAAAATAGGTAAATGCAAAAACCTCATGGGATTTATATAAAAAGCCCTTGAAGAAGGGAAGGAAGCTAATCGCTGTCTATGTTCAGCTATTGTGTTAAAATACCTTTTGCTTCAACACTTTTCATGGATACAATACTAATACACTTTTTCCTGGGGGGATGTAGCTTTTCTCACAAGAATGTCTATCACCTAGAGGATAAGACATTATTCAGGTCAAGAAACGCTCCAGAAAAGAGTGTCACATATGGGAACAGTTTCAGGTACTTTATTATTTTCCCAGACACTGCAGGGCCTCATGGAAGATCCTTCCATGTGTCAATCATCTTTACAGACCTAGATTCTGATTGAGAGGTGTAATCAAATCTCTGGGAAAAGTGGTAAACAACAAAAAAGATCAAAGAAAAAATCTTTCATGGTTGCAAACACTTCTGTCTACATAAACCTAACAATAATTTGTATGTGCTGGATTATACGTGGAATTTTATCCCACACTTACAAGTGCTTGGGGTTGATAGCAATCTGCACCAGATGAAAGAATAGTCTCTTAAATAACTGTTTTCTCAGTAACCAGCTTCCTGGGACTGGAAAGAAACAACTAAGAAATAATACTTTTAGGATGAAAAAACTATTGTATAGACAATTGCCACAGATTTTATCTTTAGATAACTCTCTTCTTCTGTCTCCACTGGAACAGAAGCAAAGTTGATAAGCTTCACTGAGACACACTTTATGTTTTGTTGTGACCATTACACACAATCTCTGCATGCTGTCCAAATGCTTTGTCAAGGTTGAGCATGGATAAGGACGCTGCTGAAGTTCTTACCATAGGTAGAGAATAGTGTATTACCAACACGTTATGGCAATGGAGCTGAGCACGCAATGAAGAAACAGTGACTTGGGCACATCTTTGGAAGCAAATATACCCATGATCCAGACGTACGCTATAAGCCACTCATTGTAGAAGTTGGAATGCCCTTAGTGGTGGAAACTATGGTGACACTCAGGTGACCATAGCAGAAACAGCTTTCGTGAGGTGGAAAATAATGTAAGCAACAGTGAACATTAAGAGAATCATCCAACACTATATCCTTTATCAGCATCATCCTCGAAGCTGCCTACATGGGAGCTGCTGGGTTACATCCCACCTCTCTGGGGCTCCTATGACTCTTGCTGCTTTTGGTCACGCACCAGCCATTGCGCAGGGCACATGAGACATAAAGTCCCAGCTGTCAGGAGTAGGGTCACTGCCCATAGCTCACAGGTATGGGCCAACCACAAAGTATTGCTATATTCTTGACCTGGGGAATGAAAGAAGACGGGGGAGTATGGACCACTCTCCCTACCACAGTGAGGAGTGTCTTGGAGATGCTTTTAGCAAAGAAAACAAGTACAGAAATAAAATCTGGCAACCAACCTGGCACCTTTCGCTCAAGTGAAACCATTATTTCAATCAGCCACATACTTACTCTCTTTTTTCCCAAAGTAGAGACTGCAGCGTGTAGCCTGAGATGTCCACATTTTATTTCATAACCATTCTGCTTTATATTTCATTTGGCTTAGCTTTATTATTTTTACAGTCTACTAAATGCATTGCAGGGGTATAACAACCATTTTTCAATGTCTTCTGTTTATCCTTGAGGCAGTTCCCTCCTGCCTGTTGCTAAATTGCTTTGAGTAATGCGGTTATTCAAAAAATAAATACATCTCTGTGAAACGCATCTAAATGTGATCCTCTCTGAAATGTTATTTAAATTCTATACTACATCCTTGGCTCAGAGGTTTGGGGATACTTTTTTAATCCCTCTCTCTCTAGTCTTTCAGTCACAGATGAACTTTCCAGGAATAAAACTTTCAAGAGTCTTATATATGATGCGATGAAATTCTGCAACAGAAATGACACAAACTTTTATCCACTTGCTGGAGTCAGATTATTTCAAGAAATATATTCTGTTCCAAGTACCAGTCATGTTCCTCTGCTGTATGTGGTTCTGAAGCCGTCATGGCTTTCATCACTCTACGTTTAAGGAGTCCTATGCTATTTCTCTGCGTGCTGTACTACAAGCAGCGAGGACCTGTCAGCCTGAATTACTTTCATTCTCAGAGTCATTATCAGGAAAGGACTAGAAGAAAGTCTTGTTAAGAAATAGCATCCTCTGCTTTTCCATGTAACCACCTTTATTATATGCTGAAAAAATAAAATCTTTGAAGACATCTACTTTGAGAGACATTGTGAATTTAGTAAAAAGGGGCAGAGAAAGCAGAAGATCTTCATAGTTTGCCAGCTGCATCCACTAAATTTCATGACTGAAAGCTCTGATTTCAACAAAAACATTAAAAACCAAAATAAAATAGAGGCATAGCTCATTCAATGGAAAGATAGCAGTCCCAAGGGAAAGATTTCAGTTAGCTGACTGCCCTCTTTTAATTCTCTTCCTACAGCCACTCATTTTACTGTGACCACGACTGCTGTTCACCACGGATCAAACACTGTCTCTGCAACCACTTTTGGTACGTTAGGCTTCTGCAGCCCCCTGTTTCTAACGGTTCGTTGTGTTGGCAGGGCTGCAATGCCCAGGGCAACAGGACCTTGCACTCATCCTCCGGTGCTGGAATGGTCCAGCAAGTGGGCATCGCAAGGAGATGGCTCTGGGCCAGGAGAAAGGCTCTGCAGCTCAGCACTGTCCTGCAAACACAGTGGTGGTCTTGGTTTGGGTAGAAACAGGGTGACATGTGGCAAGAAGAGGACAGAAAGCTGTGCCGGAGAAGTGAATGGTGTTTCAGGTGGCCAAACTCAGCAGCTCCTCTGTTTTACAACTCTGCGTACATGACAGCTAAAACTGTTTTACAGTGGAGGGTTAGTGAATTCATTTCCGACAACTTTTTTAAAAAATAATTAAGCTGGGTTGGAGAAAGCATGCAGAGGTATCCAGAGACGATTCCCAGAGCAATAGCATAGATGTGCGGTTGCTGAGGAAGTCTATTTTACCTGCTAGAGGAGGGAAGCTGCTGATAGAAAAGATTGGGCACACTGGTAGTTTGCATTTCTTTAGCAAACTTCACTTTCTGGCAACAGTTGCACAGGAAACCTTTTCCACTGTGGGATACTATCTGATAGAAAAGTGTAGTTACTGATGGAGAAAATGGTATTTATCCAACCAGAAAGGATTTATCCATCTACTGCCCACTGTTAGTAAATATCTGATCATAATGGAGAAGTCTAAAAATATTCCTAAATTTTCAATTAAACATTCTACTGCACAAGGCACTACACAAGATTTTCTTGGGACTCCTCCTCAGCCTTTTTTTGTTTCCAAATGTAGAGAGACACTTCTTTTAAAAGTTGTTAATTGTCAAAATAGAAATAAAAAAGAAAATCTGACTATCAGAGAAAAAGTTCATTTGTAATCCAGTTACGAGCAACTGTTAATAACCCTTTATGACAAGAAATGAAAAAAAAAAGTAATAGAGAAAAAGTCATGAGGTTAATAAGAAGGTCAACATGAAACTTCACATGGAAATGCTGCTCCGGTGTTTAGAGAAGAGTGAGCTGTGAGCATATATTGCTTTTGGCCCGCAGAGGTAGACTAATCACAGAACTAGAATGATCCCAGATAATCCAGCACAGATTTTTAATTGAGCTCTGTGCATTGCTGGGACAGGGCTCTGGGAATTTAGTCATTTCTGCATGATTAATAAACAGCGAGTTAATGGCCAGAAGGGACCAACAGATCCATCAGTCTGACATCTGGCAAAGCAAAGCTCATGAGACTTCACCCACTTGTCCTGCACAGCTTCCAGAAACACATCTAGTCTTGATCTGCAGATAGCCAAAGATGGAAAATCTGTTGCCTCCTTTGGGAGCCTGTTTCACTATTAAAAATGTATATCCTGCTGGCAATTTGAATACCTCTAGTGTTATTTTTCCAGCTGTTGTTTCTCACTAATACCTTCCTTCCTGAGTTAAGGAACTTATTTATATTTGGGGTTTTCTCCCCACTAAGCTAAGCAATACTGATAATCAAGATTTCTTTCTCAGATTTCTTTTTGATGAGAGAGACTATCAGTGTATGGCACTTCTCACAGCCCACAAAAACTTTTTGCAGCTCCTTTTTTTATTTCTGCAGAATTGTCCCAGGAGACTCTGCATAATCTGGAGACCAGCCCGGTAATGCTCCAAATAGATGTATTAGGTAGATGTTGACAAATTTCAGCTTCTTGTTTGAAGTGTTTCTGCATTATTCCAAGACACAATGATGATTTTTGCATACTCAATGTTATAATGAGTCTTATGTTGCACATTTTACAATCTCTTACCTTTGTGATTTCATGTGGCTAAATGCTATATGTCTGGCACTCAAAAGCTTAATAAAATTAAATAAACTACTGCATTATTTCAACTCAACTAGTAATTTCAAGATGTAATGGGATGCTTTTACTCATTTGCATTACATTTGTGACGTTGCACCAAGTAATTATTCTAAAGGAAGTCAGTTTTCTGATTCAGACCTCTGCCTTCCACCTTGGCTGTTCAACTTGAATTTACTGATCACATCTTCTACCTCAAAGACGAGAGGCTGTTTAACAGAGGCTGTACTTTCTGAGTTAGAGCTGACTTCTGACACTGCAATCACAGTTCTCATTGTAAGAGGCAAACTGTAGCTCGCAGTCACGCTGATGGTGGACTGAATCATGTTACCTTTTGTGCATACTCACACCGGAGTTTGAATACTCCCTGGCTATGAATGTGACTGATAGTCTAACCATAGACATCCCACAGAGCCTCTTTCTTGGCCTGTTCTATCTTCCAGAAATGGTCTCAATTGTCATAAGAAAAGTATTGTTCCCACTACCGCTTTGTCATGGTCTGGATAACAATTATGGGTAACATTTTATACAAATGCATTCTGTCTGCCTGTATTTGGTGAAAATTAGGCAATCTGAATCTGATTCTTTCCCCTCTGCAATTTTCTCACGGGGTTCATCAAATCCCATTGTGTCCTCATTGAAGAGGACGCTTCTCTTTTAAGCACTGTGAGTGCATGCAAAAAGGTGACAGTCAGCGGAGGATCAGAAAAAGCAATACCCACAGGCTTGGTAACTGTCTGTAGGGAGGAAAAAAATGAACCGGAGATGTTTCATAATATGAGAGAGACAGTTTATCTATAGAAAACCATTTTGGAGACTTAAAGTCAAGGTGAAGTCATTGAAATGGACAGCTGGTTATCTCATCCCAGCTCACTGTTTTCTTAAGGTGTTTTTCCTCCCAGCCCCTCGTTTAGACGTCCACCTCTAACATGCCAAAATCCAAGACGGTTGCCTCACCTTCCTTAATGTCAACTGGAAGAGGTAAGCAATTCCGAGGTAAGTCACGTTAAGACAGGTACCTCGGACAGGTGGTTTACTTTTAGAAATGCATATTTCCCTCCAGTAATTAGAAAGGGAATCAGGGTAACTAGGCTGGACTTACATGCCAAGTTTTTGGGTGCACAAGTTAGGGAAGAGGCATTTGATCTTCTGCATCCCATGTTGTTCCAGGTCTCTTGTTGGATATATGCTGGCACATTAGGACTGGATTTGGCTCACTGAATCTCAGTGCCCATAAGATCTCCAGAAGCTTGCTATGCATTGTGACTATCTATATCATCTCCAATGTTCTGGCAGGCCCTGTGTGTGGTCAGTGCTCTATAGGTAGGTTTTAAGTGCAGAAAATTGTTGAGTGAAAGAGGATTGACCAAAACCGTGGCTCACGTTCTTGCCTAGTCGTTCCACAGATTGTGCTCAGAGAAGACTGAGCACAATCGTGATATGAAGTCTTTCACCTGCAGTTGGTTAGTTTGGTGACTGGGCATCCTGTCTGGAAGATTTAGAGAAGACATTCATGCCCTTTCTTCATATTACCACCCCATGAATCCATCCTACATAAATGGCCTAAAGGAGTGGCAAACCGTCTCATTTCTTATAGAGAAACTGGCTGATGTTCCTGATTCTTAACTACCTAATCACAGGCTTTCTAAGAGAGTCTTAGCTTTTACCAAACTGATTGCCCTTATAGGTTAGATCTTAGTGCCTCACATGAGGCACTCATGATCTCAAATAACAATTTTAATGCAAACTGAATGTTGCAGAGGGATTACAATGGACAGACCATCTATAAAATAAAATAGAGGTTGCAATCTGTCAGAAAGACAAACCTCAAAATGTTATTTCATGCATGTCTGATGGTGAGCAGAGACACACAGACATCTCTATTTGATGATTCACCTCTTCCTAAAATAGGGAGAATAAGTCATTTTCTGATGCCCATCTCTTTCACTAGTTGTAGAGAGAATCTTGACAAACAGGTTACAGAATAGAGATGACTCTTAGTTGACTAGTATTGTGAGATGAACCTTACTTAATGTTTGACTGCAAGCAATAAGAATAGAGAAGTGACCATACTAGGGGAGACCAAAGGTAGTCTATCTCCAATAATACCTAAAAGCATCTTTCTGTGGAAGAGTACAAGACCAAGCAAAAATGGTATTTCTCCCAACCAATACTTCTCCCAGCCTCCAGACTTCCCAAGCTAGACATGGCTTCTGCCTGGACAATTTGTGTAAGGTTAATAAGAAAGTAAAAACATATGATAAACTTTAATGGATTTCTACTCCATGAACTCGTCAAGTCTCCCCTTGACTCCTTGTAACCTTTTTGTATCCTCATTCCACATCTTAACTGCATGTTCTTCTGTTTTGAAATTGCTTCATTAGAGATGCTCACTCCCTATCCATCCACCTCACGCCACTCATGACTTTATTGATCTATACCACACTCCTCCTTAGCTGTCCTTGCAGTCAGAAAAGTCCTATCTTGTCCAACTGTTCCTCATGTGGGAGTTTCTTTTATTCTGCACAACTGCCACCAATTCAAGAGAATGTGAAGTCCATTGTCTCCTTTTTACTCCACATCGTTGTCTCATGGGCAACCCAGTATCCCTCAGGTGACTCTTGTTTGTGAGCGTTGCTCCCTCAAACCATTAATTCCTGATGCCAGAAGGAACGTGGAATGGTCTCATGAATCAGAGCAGGTAGGTGACACAGAAGTACACATGGAAGATTTTTAAGGTTACTTGAGATTTTCTGAGCAGGCAAATGCTGCTATGAACATTTATAATAATGTCTCAAGACTGTTACATGAGCTGTCTTGCTGATGTACCTATCTATAGAATTACCACATGAATTTTTGGAAATACTTTTTGTGAAGAGTGATGAAGTAAAACAGATAACTGTGAAATTATACTGTTGTAAATTAAACATTGATATAGATGTGATGATTTTTGTTTGTTTGTTTTCAAAAAGCAAAACTCCCAAAGCTTCTCATTAGAATTTTACCGTAGAGAAAGTGTTTATTTATGATACACACACATTAGCCAGAGAGGAAAAGTTACTATTTGCATCAGAAAAAGTCAACTATTTATATAGCATTTGCAAGTTGCATTTTATTACTTTCCCTTAACAAAATCACTCCCATTATATAATAATAATGAAGAAAAACCTATCACGTTTTCCTTTTTCAAATTGTGATTGGTTCAAAATGGATTTTGTTATTGAGATTTTACGGCCAGAATTGCAAAAGTCATTGCGCACACCTGAATTCCTTGCACCCTGAAGTCAGTGGCAGCACCTGCTAGTTCCAGTGAGAACATGATGTGCTCAATGCAAAGCAGTTTAGATACTGAGCTTTACATATTTTCTTCTTTCGCATCTCTGTACCTTATTTGTCCTCCTGTTTTCTCACCTTTTTCACCCTAAAACCAATCAAAAGCACCCATGACTCAAAGAATTACTTGCACTAAGCCGCATTCATGCACATGACACCGTATCATGTGTCTGTATTAGACTAAATTAAGGCTTTTGGCATCAAGCCCCTGCCCACAAGAATTCCCTATATCTGCGTCTTGTTAGAGGCTGCACCCCATCCAAATGCCATGCTCAGCTCACAATTTCACAATCCCTTTGTGTAAGCACAGCGGAAAATGCTTATTTTGTAGAATTTTGCTATAAATCTGGAGAAAATTTTACCTTTGGAGACTTACTGATCATTGAAACTTAGAAGATTGCTCACCCACGTGAATAAACCAGAAATTGTTTCCCCAGAACTGTCCTGTTGAAACCATCATATCTTTTGCACATTGTTGATTTTTACTATAAATATAACTCTTTTTTTTTTAAATGACAGAATCATTTTATAAAGCAGCTGAAAGACTTGGAACCAAAGAGAAAGGTGATTTAAAACAAAATAGAAATCCCGTTAGATACTACTTCATGGTTATTTAAAGATTTACAGGTTCATTTAACACCTACATGGATGAAATTGTCCTTCTACGTAGCTTAAATCCCTGGTGGGGCAAAGACAACCCAGCTGGCTTTTGTATTTTATGTGTTCAAAGGGTCTTTGTCAAGTATCTCGTAAGAAACTAGCTGGTTAATGAGGTCAAACCAATCCATTCATTGGTGAAAAGCAGTCTTGCTGTCACAGCACTATTTGGGAATTCAGAAAATGTACCCTCAGGTCTGATTCTGTCTTAATACGAGCATGCTATTTAAAGCAGAGTTGTTAAAGCAGTCAGATGTCCTGCAAATGCAGATTTTTATTCACATTACACATTACTTGGGCCAAGTCTGGCTTTTACTGCAAACCTCAACGTTGGGCTTCGAGATTCAAATGCGTCTTCAAAGCCAGGCTTGTTCCAAAGGCAGCTTTTGGACTAGAACTGAGCTGTGAAGGGCAACCTTGAAACTTCACTGGAAGACCATCTCGTACAGTAGGTGTCCTGTGGCACAGAGTTTCAAAGGAGCCTGAAGAGGGTGGTCAGGCTCCTGAAGTCGCCCAGTGTTGTGCAAACGTGGGTCAGTAGAGGAGCCTGGGGAAATGGAACTAAGAAGGATGCCAGGCCAGTTCCCCCACCTCCCTCCTCTACTGTCTCACAAATACAGCTTCCATCAGCCCACTTTTTCTGACTTTTTTGCCCCTCCACCCACTTTTTTTTTTTAATCTGTACAAAAATTTGTCTTTAAGCACTGCCGTGACTGTCTACTGAGTTCACAAAACCTTGTCAGAGGGAATAGTTGCAGCTGTCACTTTTTTAGGTTGCAAGGAAATTGTAAATACCAAACAACGTTTGCGGTTTTCTTGAGTTTTCTCTCTCTTCTGATTATCATTTAACTCTTTGCTGAAGAATGACATGCACATTGTTATTATAGGAGGAAGAAATATCTATCGCTTGCCTTGGCAAAATGAAAAAGGAGCATCCTTCGCTTATTGGCATGCTTTTAAAATTCCCATGAATCAAAAGACTAAAATTTAATTAAAAATTCTGCCTAGAGAATATGCTTTGTCTGTCTGCACATGAGGAGCCGCAGTGATAGCTTTCTGTTCAACACAGGACACTGCTGGCAGAGGCAGTAAATATCTCAGTGGACATCTGATGGGGGAATGATTCATATTTTCCACAACAAAAAATAAAATAAAAATGGGAGGTGGATGTAAAATGGAGAATAAACAGAGGTTTCTCTCTGTAAAAGCTCTATGCTTTTACCTGAGGAGGATGGAGAGACGCTTTCATTCAGACAGGAGAAGAGCCAAGGACATTTATTATTCAGGAGGGGGAGGATGTATAGTATTGAAGTACTTTGCATTACAGGCAAACCCACTCTGATTCTCAATTTAAAAATTTGCATTAAATCATCCTTGGGGTATCCAGAGCAACAAAACATTTTAGCTGGAATTTAGGATGGTCACAGAAAGAGTAAAGCACTGAAACAGGTTATCCGAGACAGCAAGAGCATCTTCAGCCTCAGAGCTGAAGAGCAGACCCTGTCTGACAGGACGTGTTTCCACAAAGCCGAGTCCATCCCGAAGCAGGAGGATGGACAAGTTGACCTTCCAAGGTCCCTTCTAGCCTGATTGCTTCTAGTTTAATGTTTCTCATATATAACATAGGAATGGATTCATTTAAATACACTAATGAGAGGGTTTGAGCTGGGAGCTGAGAATCTCAGGTCTACCAGACTTGCTACAAGGCTGTTTTCTTTTCCCATACAGCATTTTGGGGTGAAAGGATTTAACCGGGCCGTTAAACAAGAAGCTCTTTGCATGTGCCATGCACTAGCTCAATGGTAAACATCATCTTTAAAGTCTGCAGAAACATTCACCAAAATTATGGGCCAACTGGAGGCACATCTTCCTCCTCTACAATAAGGGTTATGGGGCAACAGGAGGGAAAGGTGGAGGAACCAAAAAGACAGCCTGGTCAGAGGGTTGAAAATAACCAAACTAGTCACCTCCTAGCATTTCATTTTCTCCTTGCCTGAAGAAAATTTTTATTAATTCTAATATAATGTAATCCTACTTTCAGGTCACATTTAAAAACCCCAAAGAGCGAGTTTCATCCGCGGCACACGTTCACTGTCAGGGTCAATCTCTTTTCCAATTATTACCCTCTAAATCCTTTTGCAAACAAAATCAGTGCATGCGACTGGCTGTGAGACTTTTTGGTAACAACGAACGGAATGAGGTCTCGCTGAAAAGGTCAGTCCAAACCCGTACATGACATCTTTCTCCGGTCTGAAGCTGCTGTGAAGGGATCCAAAGTAAGACAAACTCAGGTGTGAAGTCTGACCCTTTCTTTGGGTGATACTGGATGACAGGTAAGGAAAGGGGAAGAAACTAAAACCTTAGCTATTTTTATGGTAATGTCATAAAAATTTATTTGCAAACAGAAAAGCTGCATATTCTTTTTTTGTTTGTTTCTTTATTTAAAGATGAACCTCAGTAGATTAACAGAAATACTGTTCAGATCTTTTTAATTCTACTTAGTTATAGGACTTTTTTTCTTATAGTGATACTGCTGGTATCCAGACACACTGCCTGGGAACCTGAGAGCCTTTAGTAGGATATTCGGAAAGAAAAAAGCAAAGATTAAACAGATTAAAAAATCCTGAGAAACAAAAACACAACTTTCTCTGAGAAAGTATCGTTAACAATTTTACTTTAAATGCAACAAAATGCTTCTCCCAGGGAAGAACTGTTCTTGCTTTCAGGACTCTCTTGTGGCTTCCTTATTATAACTCATAGTTTTTTACACGAATGACAAGGCAGAGATAAGACTACGTGTGACCCTGCTTCACCAGGATAACTCAGGAAAAATTATGGGGATGATCTATATTGTTTCCAGAACGGGACGTCTATATGAGAGTTCTTATACTCGTTGCTACTTTGTGCAGAGAAGATAGCTCAGGCAGGAAGGCAAGCAATGGTTTTGAATCGCAGGCACCACAGTTTGCAGAGAACCTTGCTCCTAGAAGCCACCACTTGGACTTCATAAACTGACCAGACTGAGTCTGGAGCCTCACAGCAAAGAACAGAAGTATTAGGTGGTTAAAAAGCAGAATCTGGCAAATAAAGGGATGAGAAATGTACAGAGAAGCAGGTGGAACCCTATTCCAGGGAAGCAGTGGCACGTGGGAGAGCCCAGGTCCACCTTGGTGTTTGAGGGAAATGGTGAGCTTCTGGAAAACTGTACCTTTGTAAGCCCTCAGGTGCTTCCACTTCTCTTTCTTGAATGTTATGTTCCTTTTAGTGGATAAAAATAGTGCTACGTTTCAAAGAGGCTGCTCTGAGTCAGTACATCTTCCTTTGGGTCACAGCTGTCAAAGGAAGAGGCTTCTGTAGGCTCCAAAACCTGCTGGAGCTGCTCAGAAGACACATCCTATAAACTAGGGTGAAGCATCTTAACAACATGCCGTGAGAGCCAGAAAATCATTGGATCTGGGCCTGATAGGGGAGCAGCGGCAGGGCTCAGCCACCAGAGAGGGTGCATTTCAGAGACACGGAGGAACCGGGCAGCTCATCCTGGACATGCTGATGCAAGGTAAGCATTGAACTCGGTAAAATATAATGACAGGTAAGATCTTTTCCGGCTCAGAACTCAGTATTGTCTTTCGATGGGTTTGTTTCTGCAGAGGGTTTAGTGTGTGGACATATCTAGTGCAGCTCCCATCATAATATAGCCCCCATCACTCTTCTCCCTTCGTTATGGGACCATTTGCTTGCAGATTTCATTTTATTATTAATTGATATCACATGACGTGCTCATCTACACAACAGAGAAAGACACAGTCACTGCTTAATGGAGCATACAACTGAAGGCAGACAAAGTGATAGATTGGAAGGTCTGCAGCTGAGGATCCACACTCTGATAGGAATTTTGATTATTCTGGTAAATGTTTTTTCTTTCAATATAGGTGTTGCTTGTAAGATTGGGCAGTGTTAAAATGTTTCATGGAGACATCTGAACATAACCAGCTGGATGTTTTCGATGAGATTTCTCTCCCTTCACTTCAGCTATCTCTTTTTCATTGAAACCTGAAGAGTTGTGGACCTGACCACCACTATACCAGCTGCAGCACGGTCTTATACAAGATGGACAAAACCAGAATCCAAGGCAAGGTCTAAGGAAAAATGTAAGCTCAATGCATTAAGTCTTGTGAAAATTGTTGAGTGAAGACCAGACATCTGAACCACTCTTGAAAAGCCAAGAAGTTTTGGAACACAGTCTTTCTATCTGAGAAGGAGGAATGAGATATATCGCTATATATTTATATTGAGATATATGGAGATATATTGAGAAGACCTTTTGCCATGAGATAGCTTTTCAAAAGAGATGCTCACAATAAAACCCAAACCCCAGTGGGATTGTGAAACCCATTCACACCAACCCTGATATTCAGACAACCCTGGTCAGTTCAAATCACAAGGCACCCCTATTGCAGAATTGCAATATGCTGAAGAATTGCAGGCTCTTGATCGTAGCTTACAGTGGGGAACTATATGAAAGCTTTCACAGACTTTCCTCATGTTTTCCCAGAGTTGTAGTTAAATAGAGGTATTTGACCTCAAAATTTTTATTTGGCACAGTTTACTAACAGTAAACTATACTACTGCAAGACATGAAACGACTACTGCAAATCCAAAGAAAAGCGACAAACAAGGGGTAATTAGAGAATCATAGAATCACAGAATGGTTTGGGTTGGAAGGGACCTTTCAAGGCCATCTAGTCCAACCCCCTGCCATGAGCAGGGACATCCCCAACTAGATCAGGTTGCCCAGAGCCCCGTCCAGCCTGACCTGGAATGGTTCCAGGGATGGGGCATCTCCCACCTCTCTGGGCAACCTGTGCCAGGGCCTCACCACCCTCAGTGTGAAAAACTTCCTTATATCTAGTCTGAATCTCCCCTCCTTTAGTTTAAAACCATCCCCCCTTGTCCTATCACAACAGGCCCTGCTAAAAAGTTCTTCCCCATCTTTCCTATAAGCCCCTTTAGGTACTGAAAGGCCACAATAAGGTCTCCCCGGAGCCTTCCCTTCTCCAGGCTGAACAAGCCCAACTCTCTCAGCCTGTCTTCACAGGAGAGGTGCTCCAGTCCTCAGATCATGACATCAAAAACAGTCACATAGGTATGTGACTGTTTTTACAGTCCATTTGGGAGCAGTATTTCAATAAATCTTTGTTTTTTCTGATCTTCAAGGAGATCTGCACAGAAATAAAGCAGTGTTAATGATTAAAAAAAGTGTGACAGAAAAAAGAAAAAGATGGATTGCAATGAAATATGTCAATAAATTTGAGGTTAAAAAGGACAGCACTTCAGAAGCATGGTTTGGGGCTTTTATCTAGTTTGTCAAGGGGAGGTTGTTGTTTATTTGCAAAACAGCTTTATGTTTTCCAGCTCTGTTCAAAACCAGGAATATCTAAATAGAAATTCAGAAAAGTTAATATAAATGGACTTACACCATGTATTAGTCAAATTTAATACGATTTCAGCATTGGCATTGTTTTCTAGCTATATTTATACTGCTTTTCATGAGCTAACCTGATGTGGACCAGAACGCCAGATTTGCATGCTCTATGGACTGCAATGTTTTGAAAGTCCATGCTCAGCCATGTGCAACAAGTTAAAACGCCCTCAGACCTCCAGGTTGCCTAGACACTGTCCAAGGGAAGAAAAAATGCAGCTGGGCTGTGAAAAATGATGATTTGTGGGACAGTGTTGTACCCACCCGTAAGGGATGAGGTAGTATTAAGGAGACATGACGTGAGACCAGATCGTTTGTCTTACACTGGACAGCACCCCTTACACTAGGTCTCTTACAGGGACTGTCCTGGGCAACTTCCTAGGCAGCAGATATGTCAATGGCCATCAACACCCAACTTGGAGTGAAATAGCCCAAAACACATCAAATAAATCAAGATAAAATACAAATAAGCCATAGCTTATTGTGGACAGCGCTGTTCCAAATCCTGAAGGTCACACGTAGACTGACCACACTCAACATAGAATTAAGTCAGTGCTTTGCGTCTTGGCATGTTTTCATTTGTTTGCTTTTAAATGTTATCGCCACAGCCAGGAACTAATAGGAGGTGAGGATCTAGCTTGCTCGCTATTCAAGGACAGTGCCTAAATTCCTACAGCTCGTTGTTCTCACTGTCTGAAGATATACCATTGCAGCTCTTTCCACAGCAGTCTTGGACACTCACCATGTACTGAAATGTGGCTACAGACACTCTTGTGACCTGATTGTATTTTCCCCCAGAGGTCTATTCGCTCAATGAGGAAAGCACTGCCAGTTCTCGCTATCTGTTTTTTTAATGGGGTGCTGACTCCACTCCCCAGTGATCCTAAAAGGGGCAAAGGACAGAAGTCACCAGTTTCCCTGCTGAGCTCAGATCTTGAGGCATCTAAAAAGAAAGCTCCTGAGAGCTTATCACATCTCTTACTGAAGATTTATTAATCGCAGAAATGTAAATCCCATTCAAGAATTCTGACTTGGCTCTTCCCATTGCAGACGTTTGTGAGCTGTGCTGGTGGAGGGGGGGAACTGTTGACCTAGAAAAGACTCCAACTATGAGCGTCCGGGGAAAGCTATCAGTCAAACTTTCTACAAATATTATGCGGAAAATCTCTTGACCTGCATTTGTGTAACGGCTTTAGCTGTGATTATCGCTGAGCTCAGACCACGCTTGCGTGAACTGAAGGACAGACTCTAATGGGTGGTGGCTGCAGTCCATGCACATCCTTTATCCCTGGACACCGAGGTGGATGTGAACAACGATTCACTTCGCTGAGGGTCCTTAAATGCTAAAACATCCACACAAGATTCTCCTTCCTGCAAGAACAACTTGGGTTACTGGCAGCTCAGGGAAGAAAAAGTAAACAGCTTAAGGTCCCTTTTCCCATCTTTAACATCTATTGCTTTTCTTTCCTTGCATTGCAAAGAGAAGTATTGAACTACAGGATCAAGTCTCTGAAATGTGTTTTCGGTAACACCGGAGGGGGCAGAGCCAGGCAGGGACAAGGTGCCTGCGGGATGTTAATTAGCTGCCCGCTTGACCCTGTCTACGACCCAGAGTGAGTTTGTGTATGTCATTTATTTCACACATGACTTGCTCTTACAATCCTTTTCCCACAGTGCCAGCCAGCCCGTGCGGTAACCGCGGGCTCGGCCTCTGACATTAACTGCTCTGCAGCGTGCTCAAGTCAGTACGAGAAATACGTGTGCGTGCGCCCGTGCACGGCGGGTGGGATGGGGAGCATCCTTTGTTTTAGTGAAACAGCTCATGTTTCTGAGGCAAATTGTGTCTGGTCGATGGATTAAGAGGCAGGAACTTGCCTTCTCCTGGGTCTATCCATTTACAAATGAGGCATAACCACCATTCCCTCCATTACCTTTAATCAATGCCTGCAAAACTAGAGTCAGCACCACATGCAGCTTAAAAGCTGTTGCACTGAGCATCTCCTTTAAATATCTAGGAGCCGTGAGAAGCGACACTTACTAAGGACCTTATTGTACAAATGGCCTGTGCTGCTAAATGGGGAGAAAGGCAGCTGAGAGTGAACTGGGGGCCACACAGCAGCCAGGCAAACAGCAGCGTATGTGTGGTGCAGGAGCGGGCATCTTCCCTGCCGGGATGGAAAGGGGAGGTGCGTTTCCTCCAATCCATGCAGAAAAACCTACAAGTCTCAAATTTTAATGATACTGCCAAAACATAGCTACTGATGGGCATTAAAATACCTTTCCTGAACTGCAACACGTGCATCATGTCCAAACATCATCCAGGAGAGATAACAAAGCACCTCGCAAGTCTCTTACCACTTTTCTGCTCTGGTTCCCTTCCAAAGAAAGCGTGCGGTGGGCAAGGGGCATGCAGAGCTCTCCCCGATACACGTTCAGGCTTGGGCCGGAGTAAGCAACCACGCTGCTCTGCTCAGAGCAGAGTAGGACCTCAGTGAGGAGTGGGGTGCAGGTAAAAGCACCCACCGACCCCTTTCCAGGCTCTGATTTGACAGCAGTTTGTATGGATGGTTTAGTATCCAGAACGGAACATGCACAGTTTTCATGACGACAGGAGGGAAATACTGCGGCCACACACTCAAATATCCACGCCTCTGACGGATTATTGTACGGCTTTGCAGCTTCTGGCTCTGAGCATCGTCCCACTGCGCTGAGCTACACAAATGCAGAACAGAAAGATAATCTTTTTTTCTGATCTAAGTACACGGCAATGAACAACAGGCAGGTTAAGAAGGAGAAAATACTACGATGGCGTTGCTCAGCAGGTAAGGGAAGGCAAATGGCTTGTTTTGTACTACGGTAAAGGGGAATAGGCACAAATAAGAACTGACGTGCTCAGATGGTCTTCCCCCAAGTCTAGCAAAGTGTGGGAGGGGAACGTCGTGCAGATGTGACAACCTGCAACCTTCTCACTTCGTAATAGTCAGCACATGAAACCACAAGAGTTTTAGCTCTCTTGCGGTGATGACAAAGTGATTGAGAGACATTAAACTGAAAGTACCAGCAAGTTTCAGATGTGACCTGAGTTGACACTGAAGTTCAGAGAAAAGCCCACGTTTTACCAGCTGTTACTCTGTTTACAGCATTCCCACGCAGTGAGAAACTGCTGTAAAAGAGTTGACACGGCACAAGGCTCATCACAGACTAATTCCCAGGTCTTTTGCCTTCCTTTATCCAGTTTGACTACTGCAGACAGCTCAGCCACCTAATTTAAAGGTGGTTTGGATATGTCTAAAAACTAGGCCTGTTGTTGGCTCTGTGCTGCACCCAGTGACGGCCGAGCAGAGATGCCCCCAGGTAACAAGTGGAAATTTCCAGGGGATTAAGGAAAAAAATGACTGAAGGGTTCCAAGGGGAAAATTAGTCATTGTGTGTTAAACATGTTTAGCGTGAACTAACGATTAGACATACGCAAAAAAAGCCACAGGTAAGAGGTAATTAAATGAGGTTCTTGCAGTATATCGGCTGCTTCTCAATTCCGTATCAAATGAGGTACATTATACTCTTAACAGGCAGCTATTTTTCTGCCACATGTGCTAACTGAACCTAACATTAAACACAGAGCAAAGAGCACTCTGCGGTGTGGAGTATTGAAAAAATGAAAAGAAGGAGCTTCAGTTTTGAAACTGATGCTGTAAATCAATTTGCCAAAAAAAGAAGGATTAAGCCTAACAAGCTTCGAGGGAAGTAAACAAGCACACTGTTTGCTGTTGGAAATTGTTTGCTTGGCGTAATGTGTCTTTTAGGTCACCGTGCCTGCATAGGTAATTACAAAGAACTGCTCTCGTTAGCAGGATATATCTGATTTATACTGCCACAGATTCTCACCACTCCATCACGGAACTTTCAATAGCAAAAGGCTGGTGAAATGTGTGGGTTTTTAAAGAAATGGATGTGGAATAAGGACATCCATAATTAAGAATTAAGGAAGTGATTAATGAGGCTACAGCACACCTTCCCATAGCACAGAAAAGCATCGTGACTAGGTGAATCTGTTCTTCCCAAACCAAGTGATCAAGTGTCCGTTCTACAGCTGGGGTAAATAAAAGGGGTCTAAAGGAAGCCTGGAAACTGCAATAGTTATAATTTATTATTTTAATTGGCTGGGCGCTTTGCAGCCAAACAGGAAGATGTAGTCTCCACTTGGAAAAGACCCTTTTCATATCACAGGGGTTTTGGCGGATCACTCTTTCACCTGCGCGAAACTTTATGGTCCCTGAATACAAGAAAGTCTAAAGCACAAGTAAGGAAATACAACAGGGTTTATGGTGTTAAAAAAAAAAAAAAAGGAAGACGGTGTTTGTGTGAAAGGATCAAGGCAGTGTCACAAGAGAGAACTGCATATGGCTCTCTAGTAACAGTGACAGTGAGACTGTAGGAACATCACGTAGGTTAAGAACTGCTCATTAGGAAGGTGTGTCCATTATTATGAATTACCACAGCAGTGCCTAAGACTCTTAAATGAGGTACCATTTGCCGTGTAACCAACAGAGAGAAAAAACACCGGGTCATTCAGAGAATTATTTAGGCCACGTTTATGGAGAAGGCTGGTTCCTGACCTGCTGGAAACTCACACTGGCTGCTTGGTGGAGTACGATAGGGTATGAACAAGAGACATTTCTGGTTTTAACCCCAGGGAGTGACCGGGGCCAAACAAGACCTAAGGATCTGCCCCACTAGCCCTTGACATTCAAAGCCTCCAAGTTAAACAAGAAGTAGCAAAGGGAATCAGTTGTAAGGCGTATTCTGGAGTCAAGCACTCCTACAATTCAAGCACTTCTATGATTCTGTCCTTGAAAAAACTCCTCGCAAGCCTCTAATCACATCTTTAACGTAGCACGATGCATCTTGTAACCACATGAAAACGAATCGCGCCGAGTTGTTCAGGAAGACATCTCTCCCGGACAGCTCTGCTTGTCTCCTAAGTGCTTCGCAAACATCGGATGATTACGAAGGCTTAAGGCTAACCTCTCCGGGCTGGAAGGCTGCTAGGAAGGCATGGCGAGGGGCTGTGGTTTCCTGAGCAGACGTATTTGTGCACCAGGTGTCAGCACAGTACAATGTTTCATTTCTGTGGGGATCACGTCTGAATAATATGACTTTGGTTACTCAGTTGTTAAATTGCTTCCTGATGTGTGTTTAATGCAGTCTGTAGCTGCCCCTTTTTGCTATAATTTCTTTCATTAGTGCTCAGTTATGTTTGTCTCTGTTTGGCGAAATGGTTCCTTGCTTTTTTAGGCTGTGCAGCCACTTGACTACTTTTTCCATCATTTTCCCTGAAAAAAAAAAATATTTAATATTGCAGTAAGAACTGAGGCTGAAAAGAAATTAATACTGCACCATGTAACCCAGAGTGATAAATGTCTTAAAGACATTTAGAAACATGATTCAGCCCTTAGGTGATGTTTTAGTTATTAGTATTCTAGTCTTTATGGTTTTAGGTCCAGATTTAAAGGCATTTAGGCAACTGATCTCCAGTAAAATCAGACCAGTGTGTATCTAGTACCTATCTTTGATTCAGATTTTTATCTGCAAGCTCTCAACTGGTGTTGAATCCTGAAGCCAGACCTGCCTTTATCGCTGCAGAAAGGTAGCCAGGCAGGGGGAGAAGGAAGAGAAGAGATACCACTTGGAAGGCAGAAGACACGCTCTCAAATCTCTACTCCACTCAATCTGAAAAGATGCCTTCTTAAATCCCAGACAAGAACCAGGAGTCTCAGACCTTTCTATAAAGATATCTCTTAAAACCTCTTCCTGGAGCTATTCCATTTTGTGCAAATATATATCTACTGGAAAAAGTGCCTGACCCTGCCTCCCCCCTCCAGATCCCTGGACAATACTCTAGTGACCAGTTAGTAACTCATTTTTTGGCTTGTTTACTCTTAGGTGCATTGGATGTCGAATTATTTATACGAAACAGAGCAACTTCAGTAGGATTAATTTATCCAAACTGATCCAGCAGTCTCACGATTACAGCAACCTCTTCGACTGCAAGGAACCTACAGTTAGTTCTCTGCTTCAGGTCAAACAGCAGCAGGTTTTCCAAATCCCGGATGAGTCCCCTAATTTCTGAACAGTGAGGTTAAATCAAATAAGATCCCTGTTGAAAGGGCTTATCCCAGACTTTCTCGTTATGTACAAGGAAGTCTCAGCAATATGTTTGGGAACCCCTAAAAGACAGGGTTTTCCAGGGCTGCTGGGATGCCATGGAAGTTTTAGAGCAGCCTGAGCAGTTGGATGATGGGGTGTGTGCCCGCTGGCAGACAGTAGTACCTGGAAAACACTGTCAGCAGAAAATTAGGTACTTCAGGAATATAAATCACAATGAGGTCATGTGGGAAAGATCTGGGATTTGGAAACCTTGGCTGCACCTGAACATCAGGCTTCAGCATCTAAAACAGCTCTTGGATGTCTCGCTCCCCTTGCTATACCCATTCGGATCCGGTGCAGCTTTTTGTTGTGATTGTATCAACACATTTGACATCTTAGCCTGACTTGCCACCAGAATGTTTGTGACTCTAGGCCTGGTGGCCAAAAATGTAGTTTTCTGCATTTTTTCTGAACGGTTTGTTTGTTAACAGTCAGCCTTGCTGTTCCCATTACAAGGAGAACTTGATGTTGCCTCGGGCTTTTCTTTTGTTACAAGGCTGCTTATTTTCAGAAAGCGCACGCACAGTCCTGTTTCTCTCCGCTCAGAAGTTTCCTCTTCTTTCCTCGGTTCCTGAAGACCACATGCCAGTGTTCTTCCCATAAACCTTCTCCAAATTGTCTCACTGATCCTTCTGGAAGTATTTTCCGCTAATCCTCTGCTGTGTCCTGTGTTTGCTTGTGGGCTGTTTCTAGTTCTGCCTACTCATACGCCATCCCTACACCTCTATAATTGCACCGATATGTTCAGCAATATTCACCTTTGATTTTGGCTGGTGGCTCCTTTTTCTCAAGGTATTCGACTCTGGAAAAAGTTTAGTGGCTTACATTTCTGCTAAAGGAAGGATAGCCACGGCCATGTGCTTCAGCCAATTGCTACCCGACGCTCACAATCTCAGTACTTGAAATAAAAATGACACCAGGATAAAAACAACACAGATGAGTCTCCACCTTTGCTTACCAGCATTATGAAAGACATCTAACTTTCTTGGGACAGGCTGGAAAGAGAGAAAAACTGAAAGAACTTAATCTTTTGGAAGCATTTTCCAACTTTTATCAGGAAGGAGCTAGAACCATTCTCTTCAGTGCGGTCATGGCTATATGAATGTCTTAAATTGCCTTTTTGGTCAGTTGGAAATACAGTCTGGAGCTGGCTAGATCCAAAATCCACTAAGCCACAGGGGACATTTTTATAGATGTCAATGGACTGTGGGCAAGATTTTGAGGATGCACGTAGAATATCCAAGCATCCGCAATGACCATAATTGAATAGGGTGAAGGAAATTCTGCCCGTGAATGCCACAACTGAAACTGCAGTAAGGGACTTATTTTGACACTTAGAAACACTTTTTTTTTTTTGCAAACCTACCCCTCGATGAGGTCACAAAAGATTTGCCAACGTTTTTTCAAGTTTTGAAGCAGCTTCTTATTCTTAGGAATGTTCCGGTACATCTTGGCTGAAGTCTGGAGCAGCGTTATGGGGAACGGGATGTTTCTTTTTTATTTTTCATTCCTCTGAGAACACTACACTTTCTTTTTTTCTTTTTTTGTAACAACAAGGGCATGCAATACTGCATCTCCTTCGGAGGTGGTTTTTTTTGACACTGTTTTCTTTTTCAGGCACAGTGAAGGCTATAATAGAGCTCCATTTCTGCACTGTGCTGCTCTGAGACCCTGCGTAATGAGCTAGGAAATCATGCATGCTGTTTCCATTAAGATACCTTCAGATACTCCCACATATAATCCTAAATGTGCCTGGAGCAGCTGACGTGCTAGGACAATATCCTAAAATATTACCTTACTACAGAAGTCACTGGATCTTTGCTGGCACTTACAGCCCCTCCGAGCAGCCACCTTTCTGTCCACTCGTGTAACAAACCTGCTTAGACTGCAGGATTTAGTGGCAGGGGCTTTCTTTTTGTTATGTATTTCTACACCATCCACTACAGGGGGGTTTTGATCCATTTTTGAGGCTTTTAGGCTTCACTGAACCAAAACCATTATGAATATAAAAAGACGATAATGTAACGAGCAAAGGAATGAGAACGCATATGAAAGCATGTTCAAATCAAGAGAAAGCTGGTAAAACAGACCCCAAAAAGCCCAAATATAAATGACAGGGACATCCTGGCTTGCTGTGGTCTGTTTTCTAGTAACGCAGACAGTTGTACGATGTAGACTTGCTCACAAAGACATCATGCCGCATCTTAAGACCAATCAAGTTTCTTGTACCGGCATTTAAATTTCTAGACTTTAAAAATAAATGCTTATTAAGGCCATTTTGCCATATTTCTAGCAGGTTGTGCAGGCATTTTGTGCACCTTGACAGTCTCGAGCATTTGAAAATGCTGTGTTAGACCTTGTCAGGTTCTTTTAAAGACAGTGCGGTTGCACAGCTCCAGCGCAATCATAGAATCACAGAATCATAGAATAGTTTGGGTTGGGAGGGACCTTTCAAGGCCATCTAGTCCAACCCCCTGCCATGAGCAGGGACATCCTCAACTAGATCAGGTTGCCCAGAGCCCCGTCCAGCCTGACCTGGAATGTTTCCAGGGATGGGGCATCTCCCACCTCTCTGGGCAACCTGTGCCAGGGCCTCACCACCCTCAGTGTGAAAAATGTCTTCCTTATGTCTAGTCTGAATCTCCCCTCCTTTAGTTTAAAACCATCACCCCTTGTCCTATCACAACAGGCCCTGCTAAAAAGGTTCTCCCCATTTTTCCTATAGGCCCCCTTCAAGTACTGAAAGGCTGCAATAAGGTCTCCCCGGAGCCTTCTCTTCTCCAGGCTGAACAACCCCAACTCCCTCAGCTTGTCTTCGTAGGAGAGGTGCTCCATTCCTCTGATCATCCTTGTGGCCTCCTCTGGACCCGGTCCAGCAGGTCCACGTCCTTCTTATGTTGAGGGGCCCAGAGCTGGACACAGGACTCCAGGTGGGGTCTCACCAGGGCAGAGTAGAGGGGCAGAATCACCTCCCTCAACCTGCTGGCCACGCTTCTTTTGATGCAGCCCAGGATACGGTTGGCCTTCTGGGCTGCCAGCGCACATTGTTGGCTCATGTCCAGCCTTTCATCCACCAACACCCCCAAGTCCTTCTCGGCAGGGCTGCTCTCCATCCCTGCATCCCCCAGCCTGTACTGATACCGAGGGTTGCTCCGACCCAGGTGCAGGACTCTGCATTTGTCCTTGTTGAACCTCATAAGCTATGGTTTGTAGACCTACTCAAGTCCATAAATTAGAGTTCATACAGGTACAGAAATCACAATCAGGTTTTCCTGGCAGGGAAAGCGAGCAAGGGCATGGCCAGCAGTGGAAGGAGCTGGCATCTGGCTTACTGCATCCTTGGTCTCCCTCTTCTGGCTCAGCTTGAAGGAGCGTACTTCATGCTGGATGTGCCGCAGCTCACCACCACCGCTGCTGCCAGGCGGTGGAGGGGACCTTTGTGAAGTGGACATCTCCAGCAGGTATTTTCCAGCACTTGGCTGCAAGCACCAGCGTGGAGCACAGAGCAGTGGGCATTTCCAGTCTAGCTCTCCCGCTCTCCTCCCATTTTTCGTGCACCGGCTTGAAACCCTGAGAAAATCACCAGATATCTCTTTAATAGACACAGAAGGGAAAAAAAGAAGGGATGAAGGAGATTTGGAAATACGAGTGGGTAAATATATACAGGTTGCGACCCTAGATGTTCTGATGTAGCCGTTAATGCTCAGCTCTGGCTAACTTGCACGTTTTATACGCTTGCCAGCGCTAAGGGCTTAGAAACTCTAAAACTCAGTTACTAAGTTACCGATCATTAAAATATCCACAAAGGTTTTCTGCACTTTTTTGTACTGTTACAAGTCATTCTGTCAGCAAAATCAGATGGGAATTTGAGTTCCCTCTGAAGGGATTTTGACATGAAGAGCACATTTTGGATTCTTCCTCTTTCCTTTGGCTTTTCTGAGCTTTTCTGTTGCAAACAAGCCTCTAAGTAGCTTTATTTCTTTAAAAAAAAAAAAAAAAAAAAAAAAAAAAAAGAAGGCTACAGCTGTTAATATCTCGTTTTGAAAAATGCAATATCAGGCTTCTGTGCCTCACAGTACCAAGGTTTTTGCGTGTTTTGAAGTTAGGCATGAAACTGTGAGAACTGGCTTTCTTTTCCCAACCCCTGGCTCACAGATATGTGACATTTAGAAGGGAACTGGCAATAGACCCCCAGAAGTGGGTGTTAGTAGGGAGTGTAAGCTCCGAGCCACAAAAAGATAGACCACCAGGGAAATGATTTGTCTGTATTTTGGGATTGCTGCCTGTGAAAGACAGGGACTTGTAACCCACTGTTTGGCTGCGGCTGGTGCAACGTCTTTGGGACTTCTTACTTGAAATGGTATGTGACCAACCTCTGCCCATATATATATATGTATATAATAGCAATATCAGAAAAGCTGGACTTTTTTTTTGCTGTGCTGCCTGTTACTGCTTTTGATTTTTCTTTATTGTGTGTGTCCTCACTGATGATTTATGCATGAAAGAAAAACAAGACTTCTGAAGTTTGGAAAAGAGCCTGATCTGAGTATGTCATGGTTTAAATCGCCCATCAGGTTTTCTGTCGTTGTACTAACATGTGCTTTGGGGAGACGTGTGACACACGTGGAAGAGTCCTGCAAGAACATGTGTCTGACAGGAACTGCAGCCCAACCCAATATTCACTTAATGTTTTTTTATGCCATGATTGTGTTTTTAGAATTAAAAATAATAATAATAATCAGGATAAATAAGGGAAGACTATTCTCCGCTTAAACCTGACAAGGTACAAGCCACCGGTTCCTACGTGCAGCTGCACATTGGTACCTAAAAATCAGTGCCACTTGCTCAACTCCCCACCTCTCTCACCAGGGCAGGGGGATTCCTCTTTTCTACAACCCAGATAAAAGTTAGCAGCAAGATTAGAAATTAGAAAATTAGGAAATAAACAAACCTTCAGCAAGGTGAGAAATGGGTCTCACTTTGTTAGGAAAGGGGAAAGTTGGCTTTAAGACAAGATCGCTTTAAGTTGGGGATTTAGGAGCGCAGGGATGTAAATTGTGCCCTGTACAGAAGCAGATTTCTGAGTAATTGTATCTGTAGGCACAAGCGCCCATGTCCAACCACCCGACTGCGATGCGGCGTGGTCCGTCTGCCGTTTCTTGTGATTCTCCGAGGTCTAATTAGAGCAACACTGAGTGCATGAACTAACCCTAGAGGGCTCTCACGACTCAGAAACGCACTGTTCATAGCAAGGGAAGGACTGGAGTATTAGAGGAGAGCCTTTTAGCTCAAGCTGTAAATTTTCTCCTTTGAAAGGGAAATACCTGCTATTGTGGCGGGTATATCTTTATAATTCTATATATGTAGTGCTTAGGGACACGGTTTAATGATGGCCTTGGCAGTGCTGGGTTAACGGTTGGACTCGATGATCTTAAAGGTCTCTTCCAACCAAAACGATTCTGTGATTCTATGATTCTATGCTGTATGTGTATTGGGAAGAGTTTTGGTGCAAAATTTCTCAATTTGAAGCATAGTTAGGAAGTCTTTGGGGTTTTACTATGGTTTTTCTTTCCTTTTCTTGTCTTTTTTATCCAGGGAGAAAATGTTATGAAACGGTAAACAGGACTTTTGAATACATTTAGAAAATCTGTTGACAATTTCATAATAAAATATTAAATGTCATTTGATGAGCTTCAGTTGTTGCAGGTATTTGGGAGAATTATAGAAAGAACTGTGAATTGGAAGATGCAAAAGTAATACATCTTCCCTTCATTTGGATGATCTTGATGCTAAAAAAGGCAAATACAAATATAAGATATGTGATAAAATACCATGAGAGGTGCAGACTTTCAGAAATAGCACGATGTGTATATTCGACATTGAATTCTCCAAAGCAGAGCAGCTAAGTCAATCTTTTTAGGCTTTTTAACATACGAAAGTTGTATGACTCCAGCTCTAACAACAGAAATGATGTTTGTCTGTATGGGTCGTGTATTTAGTAGGAAGATTTACAGCTGGCTTATTTCTGAGCCAGCATAACAGCTGCTGCTGTTACTTGGCGTACAATATGTCCTCATTGTGAGGGGCTGTGTCAGCAGATGACGTAGCATCCCGTGGCGAGGATCCCAGCATTTTTAGGATCAGGTAAGTCACTGGAGCACAATCACTCCAAAATTTTGCCAGGAACTGTGGGTCAGTCAAAGACCTTTCTCATTCAAGTAGGGGGCTTCATTGAAGGGACACAATGGCTGCGTTTTGCCGGCTTGCACCAAACCATTGCGAAATGCAAAATGTTGACAAGACTTCGTAGTGAAGACGAAGCCTAAAAATGGTGTTAAGTTTATTGGTTAAAGCAGTGGTTTACCAAGTAGTAGTAGTTGCCAAGGTCATGGCAAAGGAGAAAAAGACAGCGTGGGACCAACAAGGAGGGTGAGTAAGAGTTAAGATCTGGGGCATCACCTCTCACAGTCCAATAAAACTTGGTGTGCCCCAGCAGGACACTGCTCAGCTTTTATGTCCCTCAGAAACATAACATCATAGAATCATTTCAGTTGGAAAAGACCTTTAAGATCACTGAGTCCAACCATTAACCTATCACTGCCAAGTCCACCACTAAACCATGTCCCTAAGCACCATGTCTACATATCTTTTAAATACCTCCAGGGATGGGGACTCAACCACTTCCCTTTAAACATACCTTTAAACTAAAAACATTATTTAATACATCCATACCTTTGAACTTATGAGGCCAAGGATAGGTCCCATTAATCATATTTACCTAGTCGATAACATTCTCTTAGTACAGTTTAATGTGCTAGGTAATTTTTCCATATCTGCTGGCTATATCTGCAATTAAACCCTTGAACTTAAAAGTGCTCTGATGAGAGAATAGTTCTGTAGCATTAAGAACACTTTACATTAAGGATTTTCAAGTGCATAGTTACACACTAGTGATTATAATCCTAATGAAGACGTTATGTTCTGCTCCTCCAGAAGAGAAAGCCCTGGTCTCAACACTGAACTAGTTGCAAGCTTTTATTTTTCCCGACGTTCTAATTATATATGAGAACAAAAACAAGACAGCACTCCTGGCATCTCAGATGGAAATTCTGCTCCTTTTTTAAAAGAAAAGGATGGCAAGAAACTCTTTGCAGCCAAGCTGGAAAATCCCACATTATTATTCAGGATTTGTTTGTTTGTTTTAGAAAAAGCAGGAAAGTATTAATGTCAGGCATATTACCTTGATTCAACTATACTGGCTGATCAGAAAACGTGTTAATAATAAGGTTAAAGCATTGAAGATAACTTTGCTTGGGTACCAGTGTACTAAACGCAGACAAAAATGTAAAATAAAAACAAAATTATAAAACTGTACCAGACGAAGAGATTATTTTTCAGAAATATGACAAATTCCTCAGGAATAAGAGCTGCCTTGTATTTTAGGGCCTGGAGTAAAATACTCATAACTCTTTTGTCTTTTGCAATGTTCACCCTCAGTTACCATTCTCGGGCATCAGAATTTGTGTAGCACTAGTAATAGCAAAGAGGAAAACGTTTCCCCTCTGTGGCAATTTTCTACCTTTAAAGAAAAGAGTATCACAGAGAAAGCGATAGGAGAAAGTAGCTATTCCCATCTCCAAGTTAGCTGAACCAAAACAGAATGATGCCGTTGCTGCTGGAGGTTAGTGAGTCAAATCTTACTATGATATCCACTGGGGTCTATCACAACATTAAACCAGAATTCCTATTAAAGACAGCATTCCTATAAAACATACGGATTTCATCTGACATAACAGCTGGGATAGGAAAGAACATGCAATCTTAGGTTGTTCTCCTGAAAAAGAGAAAGGAAATTTTCTGGTAAGTGTTATTATTTCATAGTTTAGGAAGGTCTGATTGGCAGAAATAGCTGATTCATACACACCTTTGCAGAAGTTAAGGTTTGAATATGCACTTCTGAAAGCATCAGTCTCTGCAAATACCATGCAGTGGAAAAGAGCTACCAAAATTAAGCTAAAAAGCAGCTCTGAGGAGAAGGACCTGGGAGTCCTGGTAGACAACAAGTTCACCATGAGCCAGCAATGTGCCCTTGGGCCAGGAAGGCCAACAGCAGCCTGGGGTGCATTAAGAAGAGTGTGGCCAGCAGGTTGAGGGAGGTTCTCCTCCCCCTCTACTCTGCCCTGGTGAGGCCCCATCTGGAGTCCTGGGTCCAGTTCTGGGCTCCCCAGTTCAAGAAAGACGAGGAACTACTGGAGAGAGTCCAGCGGAGGGTACAAAGATGCTGAGGGCCTGGAGCATCTCTCCTGTGGGGAAAGGCTGAGGGAGCTGGGGCTGTTCAGCCTGAGGAAGAGGAGACTGAGAGGGGACCTCACCAACGCTTATCAATATCTCCAGGGCGGGTGTCAAGAGGACGGGGCCAGACTCTCCTCAGTGGTGCCCAGCGACAGGACAAGGGGCAACGGGCACAAACTGGAACACGGGAAGTTCCGCCTGAACACGAGGAAAAACTCCTTCGCTGTGAGGTGCCAGAGCCCTGGCACAGGCTGCCCAGGGAGGGTGTGGATTCTCCTTCTCTGGAGAGATTCCAACCCGCCTGGACGCGGCCCTGTGCAGCCTGCGCTGGGTGACCCTGCTCTGGCAGGGGCTGGGCTGGGTGGTCTCCAGAGGTCCCTTCCAACCCCTGCCAGTCTGCAATTCTGTGCAAAAAACTTGCCAGTTGCAATCTGGTAACTAATTGCTCCTAAACAGCAGAAGAGGCACTATGGAACAGCCAGTGCTTGGGCATTTATTTATTTGTTTTTCTTCTGTTCCACTATACAACACCTTCCAGCCTCCAATCCTGCCTACCTTCCTGCGAGATGAATATGACATAAATAACATCCACTAGTTAAAATGCTACACAAAAAAAAAAGAATGACCAGTTGCAAAGCAGACTGTTTTCCGAATGGCTCAAGTTAAGCACACTCTGCAAGTCTTACTTGTGTTACTGTATTAACTATATCATCTCAAATTTAGTTTTTTCCTTGAGACTCTTAGTGTTTTGTCAGCCTGAAATCCAGCGGCAGAGAAAATCCTGCTCCTCCTCGTAACTCCAAAAGGGGTCTAGTAGGTCTGTAATGTAAGTATAACTATCTTGAAAGAGATGGTGAGGAGCTAGAGGATGCTCAGTGCAGGTTGCTCTATTTCATTGCTGGATTCAAACATGTCTCTATTGAACGGGCAAAAAAAAAGAGTTTTCAGAAGCTTGTGACAATGTGGATTGTAAGAGAATATCAAAACAACCAATCTGACAGATTTCAAGTCTTTGCTTCCAAGAATGAGATGAGTAACAGTAAAATGAATGTGGCTTTGGTTTTGGTTTTGATTTTTTTCAAATACTGTTGCAGGCTAGGCAAACAGAACATAACTTCTTTAATTAATTTCTCCTGAAGCACATAAAGCACTTTAGAGAAAATTAAGGGAAAGAAAGAATCAACTGTCCCCTTCTCATCTTATCCTTTTTCTACCCCTAAGAAAGCAAAATAAAATAGCTCGAGGCTGCTGGAAAATGCCGGGATGGGAAACTTCAGCCCAAATTAATTATAGTTCTTATTTATAGATGTCCATTAATTTTTGCAAGACACTTTCTTCGTCCCTGTGTACTGACTATATCAATCTCACTGTGTTAATATCTTCCTACCTACATTGATTTAACAAACTCCTCACAAAGGACCATTATTGGACACTAGTGGTACCGCAGAATATAAATTAAGAATTAGCAGGCTTCTCTTTCTCTCTCTCAAACCAGTTGATCTGTTTGGGAGCTCTATTCAGGTATTACAACAGGGGTTTTTTTGTGTTTGTACTCATTGTTAGAGATTTTAGGCATTGTGAAATTTCAGCCACAGCTGCGATAAATGAGTTCCTGGAACTGGGGTCAATTTTCTGCTTTCCTGTGACATTTTCTCACCGCACATCCTTTAATTTCATGCAATTGCTCCAAGATGAGGCAGATTGTGGCTGAGATCCTTTGTAAAACTGAATATTTTGGCCTGGGAAACATGATAGACCACATTGTATGTAAGGAGAGTAACCTCAGGTAAGACTGAAAAATAAAAAAGGCAAGGGAAGTTTTGAATTATAACTAAACTCTTTTTTTATTTAACGAAAGAAGCGTCTCTTTACAAATACAGAACAAAACAATTTCCCTGTCTCTGCATGCATCTGCTTTATCCCCATCAAAGCTGGTGGCTTTCTCGACCCATGAGATCCACAGACTGCAGCATACCTGGAGGATTGTTTCTGGTCTGCAGACCAAGCTGACATTGAGAAGCAGCTAAGCCCACAGGTCCCAAGACTCAAACTCCTGGAAAGCCAAGCAGATTATTTCTGGTTTTAAGGGAAAAGTAGAGAGGAAAGAAGTGGCCACTTGTGCTTAGGACACTGAACTGAGGTGCAGAAGACTTGGGTTTCCCACGTTGATTTACACTGAGTGGCCTGTGAACACCATTTAATTTGGATGCCCAAAGTATTATCATGCAAAAAACCTTTAGATGTCCCCTAAAATGGGTTGCACATGATGGGAGGCAGAGAAAGTCCTGCAAACTGCTCCTGAAGAGGCAGCATAAAAGATTATGGGGTCCAGAGGAGGCCACAAAGATGATTCGAGGGCTGGAGCACCTCTGCTATGGAGACAGGCTGAGAGAGGTGGGCTTGTTCAGCCTGGAGAAGAGAAGGCTCTGGGGAGACCTTATTGCGGCCTTCCAGTACCTAAAGGGGCTTATAGGAAAGATGGGGAAAAACTTTTTAGCAGGGCCTGTTGTGATAGAACAAGGGGTGATGGTTTTAAATTAAAAGAGGGGGGATTCAGACTAGACATAACGAAGAAGTTTTTCACAGTGAGGGTGGTGAGGCCCTGGCACAGGTTGCCCAGAGAGGTGGGAGATGCCCCATCCCTGGAAACATTCCAGGTGAGGCTGGACGGGGCTCTGGGCAACCTGATCTAGTTGAGGATGTCCCTGCTCATGGCAGGGGGTTGGACGAGATGGCCTTGAAAGGTCCCTTCCACCCCAAACCATTCTATGATTCTATGATTCTATGATTCTGATTAGTTCTTTATACCATTTCTCAGTTGAGGCAAAATAATATATTGAGAGCTTTTTTCTGGTCACCTCCATCAGTCCTTGTGTGTGACAGTTTCCCAGTAATAAATGGAAACAAAATTCAAACGCACTTAGCAAAGAGGCTAGGGAGAGAGTGACTGTTTTCCATACCAAAATTCATACAAAGCCTTGGTCGTTTTACCTGAAACCTCACCACATTTCTGTAATGCGATGTTTGATAAGGAAACTCCTTAGCAAAGACCTCAGATCAATATCTTCTCTAATGATCCTGTCACTCTCTTTGCCATTCTTCCTTTGAAGTAATTCCCTTTCCTTTATCTACAAATCTGTATTTTATGCTCACTCTTTATTTCATTGCATACAGCACTATGGATAAGAGTGGGAAAGAATCAGTGAATATGAGCTGTAACATGAAGCAGTTATAAAACAATAGTCCAGGCAGCCTTGGAATGGAAATAGAAAATACATACTAAATCAATATCAGAAGTGGCTTTGGTCAACAAGAATGAAAAACAAGTTATTGGGACTGCGGTCGGGATGCCTGTCAATCTCTGGTTCGGTGTAACGTTTTTTCATGGCATTTATTCTAACACGCTGTTACAGCATGGTCAGAGGCGGCACAAAGAGCTTGCGCGGATTGCAGCAGCCTCCGTGCCTGCAGTCTGAGCCACGCTGATCAACACCACCTGAGTATTTGGCCCAATTCTTCTGTTTTCTGGGGACAAGTAATCAGATTTCAAAGCACTCAGTGGAAATTAATTTTAAAGGGTGTTATTTTGGTCCCTTGCAATGCAAAACTATGCAGGTTCCTTTTTTTTCTCTCTCTCTCTCTCTTTTAACACAACAACAACAATCCTTGCCTTTGGGGACCTGTTTTAATTAACAACGTTCTCTGGTTGCACATCAAAGAGCTGGGGAAAGAAAATGAGTCAAAACCTGAGCTTTTGGACCCTAGGAGTTTCTCCATCCTGCTAAAATTGCAGGAAATTAAAGTTGCTTATTCTTTTTCCTTTTGCCCATAAAATATTGCAGAAGAATTCAGCTGAATCCAGTTTCTTCTTTCAGACAGATCATTAATAACTTTTAAAAAAATGCATAAGAAAGTGGGCAAGTACAAACAACTTTTTCCTGGCTATCTCCTGTCATTTTCCAGCAATCCACAATTTAGGAACATCCAGGAACATCTGCGTTTCTACAGCTGCTGAGAGTAAGAGTAGGAGGGCAAAAGGACACATTTTAGTGTTTCTCTGTAGCACATGAGCCAAGATCTGGCTGCCACAACCCTCTCTGGAAAGTTCATATTAATTGCAGTAATTTCATTTCCACTTCTGCAAATCCGAGGCTTTAATTATTAGGAACAAGACAATTTATTGTTCTTCTGAATGACTTCCTGGATATTCCTTCTCTCCTTTCCAGGTTTAGACTCTGTAGGCATCCACCACAGCCACCTGCTTCTCCAGAAAGGTCTGTTTGAGGAATTCAGCATCTTTTGAAGGTCACAGAGTTGCCCACTACTCTTCCTCCGACAACCTGAGGCAGGACCATGGCCAACAATTTCCTTCCATGCATTCACTAGCGGGGGGATTGTAATTTTCAGAAACATGACTGAGGATATTTGACCAAATTTGGAAACCAGTTTTACTTTTTAATGTTATCCTTGCACTGCCCTTCAAGCAACTTAATATCTTGAAAGTCTTTCCATATATTCTCTGACAGAGGACTTCTTATGCTGTCACTGATTTTTAACATGCTCGCCCTTCAAAAGCTGGAGTTTGATGTTAATAATATAACAAACCCATCCGTACTACTGAAAGTCTTGATTCATTCCTGGGCAGAAGGAATTTTACATGATCAGGAACAAGAGAATAAGAAGAATAAGAACACTTCCAGGGATGGAGCATTCACAACTTCTCTTTGCCCAGAGAAGTTGTGGATGCCCCATCCCTGGAAGTGTTCAAGGCCAGGTTGGATGGAGCTTTGAGCAACCTGATCTAGTTGAAGATGTCCCTGCCCATGGCAGAGGGGTTGGAACTAGATGATCCTGAAGGTCCCTTCCAACCCAAACTATTCTATGATTCTACAATTCGATGAAGGAAAATTCCGTCTGGTCCCAAATTCTATGAATATCTATATTTTCCGTGATCGTTTCTTTTTAACTTATAGACTTTATCACAAGGTTGTCAAAGGAAACAGACCACTGCGGTTTATAAATAGCTTAAAGCATGCAGCAAACACGGCACAGTTATTGAGGCACAGAGAGAAGTCATATTCATCAAAGTAACACTTTCAGGATATTTTTAAGTGGTCACACTTCTAATTTACACCCTACAGGCACGAATTCTGTGAAACTATGAGGAATTAGTCTTACTTTCTTTTTCATACTGTGCAAGCAATTGAAGTTCCTTCAGCTAAATGAGTAATAAAGTCATTGCTGAGCGGACTACCAGGGTGTTTTTCATGTTATTCCAAGAAGCCAAGAGCTCATTGCTTCATAGGACTCGTCCAGAAATCACGCAGTTAAACACCTTTTCTTACACAGTACAAATATTTAGATTTGTGCCGTTCACAGCCTGGAAGGCCAGGACATCAGCTTTCTAGGGCCAACCGATGCGTCAAACCCTCCTACAAATCAATTACTTGCTCACATGAGTTTAGAGTCTCCAGAGAACCTTTTGTGTAATCTTGCTCCCAGTGTGCTGCAAAATCCAATGGATAATCTGTGACTAGAAAAGCTCACAGATATCAAATTGCTGCATTTCAAGGTGAAGACATTCTTTCTTCCAAAGAATGACTAATTGCAGTCCTTTTAATTCTGTCTGAGAGCAGACCACAATCTCTTTTTTGTTAGGATATGGCTACAGTCAAAGGTGGTCAACTTCAGCAAGAGGGATAAGATGTAATAATCTCTTTTCTTTTGGCCATGTGCATTTTCAACAATTTCGGGATAATTTGTCCATATCCTGAGAACTGGACAGCCTGGACCTTTTATTGCTTTGTATTGTCTCTACACAGGACATCTGATCTGAAACGTTCACCTGAACAATTCATTTGCCAAAACTCACCTACTTGGAAGTGTACAGACAGATACAAGTGCGTGTGGTTTCTACACAAACACACAGTCACACTTCCAAAAATCCCCAAAGTAGCTGCAGGTGGGGTGGAGGTTTCAGAGTTTCTTTGCATTTAAATGTTCTCAGGGGCCAGGATTGAATCACAAACCTACCAAAGCAGAAGATGTTCCTCTTCTTTGTTCAAAAGAACAAGGCCATTTATTACACTAATTGCTTGATACAGTTTGTGCTGCCAGGTAGATTACAAAAGTCCAACCAATCACTCATATGTTCTCCCGTTACCTGAGCAGAGCCCCCCAAAACCTGAACAAGACATCCTATAGTTGATCCGCACATCAGGAGAGTGCCTGCATGAATAACACTGATTGAGAATGCTTCTAACGAGAACAAAAGATTCTCATTCCAAGCTGAAAATCTTCTTTTTTTAGCTCAGTTTTCTTTCAAACCTCTCTGAGAATGACAGTTAGATTCTTTTACCGTCAACAGTGTTTTCACAGCTCCCATCGTAGCAGCTAGGAAAGACAGCGACGTCCAAACTGCCCTATCCCAGCTTCACCTCTAAAGCGTTTGCAGAGTTTTTGCCGAACTAGTTGATGCTCTTTCTGTATTCTGCAGGAAACGACATGTTTTTATCCCAAATATAAAAAAAGATTTCTCTCATGGATGTTTCCAGACCCCTACTCCGTTTCCAAGAAACAAATGAGCTCTTTCTATTCCCCCCACCTGTACGTTTGTGAGCATAGGATAAACCTGAATTTCATTCCAAGATCTTTATAAAACTGATTTCCCGGTATGTCCCCACCATTTACCCTCACTGGATCTGTCCTCCACCAAAGTGCACATTCTCAAGAACAAGCCGATTACTGACCTTTGCAGCTTGGCCATCTTCAGTAACACTCTGACATTTGCTAAACATTCTTCTCCAAGAAGCCAGATGAGAGCAGACGGGTGAGTACTGTAATCCCAGTTTAGTTTGATCAGCTAAATTTCTTCAGGGCTGCTTTTTTTTTTTTTTAATCCAATGGCACGGGATCCTGATGTTGAGGCATTTTAAGCTGCTAATAATTTGAAAGTCATTGGGAATACACGTAATTTCTTGAAAATGTTAACAAAGGTGAGAATTTCTGGCCTGTCACTATGATGTCCCACAATGACATATTGCCTAAGAAAAAGGGATGGTTGCTTGCATGAAACTGTTACTCTCCTTCCAAGAAGTGTAGACCCTTGAATCCCATATTTCACTTTCTCTCTCTGTTTTTCAGTCTTTTACTATTCTGGGCTTCACTTTGTAAGAGAATGGAGGATAAATCACAGCTGGTCCATTCTTTATGGCTCTAGGATCCTGTGCACATATATCAGGACCATGTATTTTCCCTTATACAGAGTACTAGGTAAATAAATCTATTTCTATGCCGCAATCACATGGTCACCAGTCATGGGGTCCATATCAGTTCAATATCTCAAGCAGGCACATGTTCTGCAGAAGTATTTATTCCTTTCTTTCCCCATCAGGAGTCAGCATTTCCCATTTTCCTCAACATTTGGTTTGAGCTGTATGCAGTTTGAAAGAACAACTGCAATCCTATGCACTGCGGTGAAAATCAATTGTAATACATCATAACATTGTTTGTAGGTGGATATTTTTGCAACTGTCTCATTTATAATCCATAGACGACCAAATTTGTCATCAACTAATCCTTTGTATAAGCTTAATGCCTTGCAGGATGTGAGTCAACGCAGAATGTGATTCCTTGAGTGTTGTTCATTATAATTATCATGCCTTTAGCAGCTTTGCCAATTCTCGCAGAAATATTTGATGGTACATTTTAGAACCCCAGCAACTTCTGGCTATTTATTAGCCGGATTCTAGGGGTAAGGGAAAGGCAAAGAAAGGAAAATTTTCTAGCTCAGGTGTTGGTATAAAAAGCTTGAATGCTTCCTGAAAATCTCACTGGTTGAAAAGGATCTTCAGGACTCACAGCCTAGTGACAAGAAGAAATTCATTAAGAATGTATGCAGTTTTCTGAAAATGTAACGAAAAGCCAGGCAGAATCTGTAGCATCTAGTATTTTCTTGAGAGAGACTTTTCCAATTAATATGTTACTGTTAGTCCAGCTCCAGTTGTTATGTCATTTTGTAATGTCAAATAATATTTATTTCAGCAGTGGGTTGCCCCTCCTCTACATATTACTCATTTTTTCACTGATTCCACCATTTCCACTTCTGGATCAATTAAAATTCTGTATGCTTCATCTTTAACTCATTATGTGGGTGAGTGGTTTACTTTTGGTTTTGACAGTATTAAAAAAAAAGCCCTTTTAAAGAATTTTAGCCTAATTCAATCGAAATGAACGTGGTAACCAGCCCGTGTCTGAACACTCTCATTTGATTGCTATAATGTTCCTTAAGGGCCAGTGTCCTTGGTTGCAGCAAAGCACCTACTTGTTTTAATGAACAGGCCAGGAGCGCTGAAAAGCGGGTTCTGAGAAAAGCACAAGATTTTCTCATTAATCTGGAAGGTGTGAAGTTAAGTAAAACACAACATGCTTTCAGAGTTTGTCCAGCAGCTCAGTTTTCACCTCAGCCGTCTGCTGATGGAAGTCAAACTAAACATCCATGAGAAAAAAGGCAAATTGATGGTTAAATGAGTACAAAATAGGATTACTGTAACTCATGCCCTTTTTCTGTCTTACATCTACCTACCGTATACTGCAGGCTCATTCTTCTTGTAAGTACAAAGTCTTATTTTCACCTTAGGATTTTAAATAACATCTCTCTCCTTTGCAGAAGAGCACAACCTCCTTGGGATGTAACCATGTTTTCTTTGTTTTTTTGCCCATCTATTGGAAGGTAAGACAGGATAAATGCAAATAAGAAAGAAGATAGATGTTTAACTTCAAGGATGACAACTAAGAACAGTAGAGAATTCTCCATATGAAGAGTGGATGCCTTTCTGGAAGGTAGACTTCAGCCAGAAGCAATGCACGAAAGAACGGGTGAGATTTTCCGGGTAATGCTATACCAGAGGTCAAGCAGGATGATTAATTTGTTCCCCTCTGCATCCCTTCTGACTTGCGTCTATGGATTTTGCAAGACTCACGCAGGGGTAGTATTCACCATCTACGGAATCTTTGTCATGCGTTCACTGCTCTGAAAATTTTTGCAGCGGCAAAAGGCTTTGTTTCACTGCTTGTCTGCAGAGTTCACATGCAAATGTGCCGCTTCTAGAATTGTCCGCGTCATCTAAGGTCATTGGAATTACATAAATAACCATTTTGTCATGTATTCTACTAATCATTCATCCTTTTGTGGAAGGCTGTAGGATCTTTGCCTACTGGCACCTAAGTCATGTTGAAATCAAGCTTTGGGATAGGAACAGAGTCGGCGTAACTACTGGAGGGACTTGCTGGAAACTTATCTGTAATTTCCACCAGTGGGATGAAAGAAAACAGCCTAGACCTTCATTTCTATTACACCAGCTCTACTATAGGTATTTTTTGACCTTTCCTTTTGGTAGCACTGTAAAGTGGTCCTCAGATAGCTGCATCTGAAAAGATACAGCATTTTATTCCATGTGCATAGCAGTGGAGTGCACTTGTCTGAGGGCTGGTACGATTCATTAAGCTAAAGGAAATTTGTTTTAGGTGTTTGGTTCATTGGTTTTCACAGCTGAAATGAAGGATAAAATCAGCTTCTTTATGCATTTGTCAGGAAAAAAAAAAAAATCCTTCTTCGTATTAAATTAAACTTCCACTCCAGCTGAATTAAGAAGCGGGTTGCTTTCATGTGCTCCTTTCCCCCGACTTTTTCATGCTTGTGTACCGAGGAAAGCTGTTTCCAGATGGAAAAAAACCTGAGGTAAATATCATCTTTATTTCCCAATAACAATTCTCTTTTTCCCATGTCACTGGTTTTCTTCAGAAGGCATATGGTCACTGAAAAATAAACAGGAGGACATCAAATATATATTTGTCTGTAAGGGCATATGAGATCTAATTTTCTACTAAAATTGAAACTTGGCTGGGAGACATTCAAGCAATACTGAGAGGCTTACCAAAAGTGCAGAAAATAAGCAGAAAGAAGAGATTCCTTTTCCCGAGTTCAGAAGGTGTTTGGCTAGAACTACCTGCCTTAGAGTTAGAAAACGCACTAGATATTGTCTCCCAGGGTCTCTCTTTCCGCTGGCTTTCAAAGCTTACGTGGTTTTATTGAAACCATAGTGTTGTGATATAGCTTGAGGCAGATGACATGAGCATTTGGTTAAGATGGCATCCACAGAATAGGAAATATTGGTGGTCAGAATAAGATCTTTAGACAGAGGCATTTGCTCTCTACATCCAATATATTTATCATAAAGAAATGACATTTTTCACTCAACCATGATCCCCATGGAGTGACAGTTGAGATCTGGATTGTCCTCCTCATGCTATATTATATATTACTAAAGTGATGGACACTATGGCACAGCTTCATCTCATCTAATTTTAGGCGAATATGCCTAAATATAGAATCATAGAATTGTTCTGATTGGAAGAGACATCCAAGATCATCGGGTCCAACCATTAACTTATCACTACCAAGTCCCCCACTAAATCATATCCTTTAGGGCCTCATCTAAACGTCTTTTGAATACCTCCAGAGATAGAGCCAAATATAGCCAAATTGGGGTCTAGGTGCTCTGGGTTGCTCCCATAGTTGATGGAGAGAAGAGCCAGAAGAACTGCTTCATCTTAAGTGGGCTGAATTGCCTTGTGTCTGTCCACCAACTAGAGAGGAACGCTGTGACGACTGGGCTCTAAACAGACCTTCTACTTTAGGTTTTGAGACAATGGGTTGGTTTGTTTTGTTTTGGTTTGGTTTTGCTTATGCTGCTTTCAAAGCCATTTTTCTGTGTACAGTAGGCCCTCTGCTACTTCGCTCCTCTGAGTAAATGTTGATGGCTTTTTGATAACTTTTCTGAGATTAACACCTAATTCTAAGCAGGGTATTTAAGAGCTTGGAGGCAAAGGACAAACACAAAGTTATGAGAATTTCTCTCAGTGCCTTGGAAAAGTCTTTGCTTTCAGTCTAAGCTAATTGCAGCTCCTACCAGTTTGTGCACTAAGTTTATGAGAAAAAGAATCTTAAAAATGAGAAAATAAATTTTGTGGCAATTTGTGTCATTACAAACCCAATAGCTTCATGCTTCAAATTCAAACTCCACGTCTGCAAAAAAGTGTTGCTTAGATTATAGTGTTTAGCTATTCAACTCAAGATTGAGTCATTACTCCTCCGCCTTCAAAAGGTATGAAAATATTGGTGACATTATCTAATGAAAGATGCATTTTTGAGCTTTGCTTATGGTACAAGAGATGTATATTTTGTTAAGGTGTTAACTGCTTCTTTGCTGCTGTTTTGGGGGTTTGCAGCTGATGGAATTACATATTTTGCTCTCACCAAGCAACCTTCAAGGGCTAGTGCAAAAGGTCTTTGACATGGATGTAAGGTCAGAGCACGTTTTTAATTTGGACTCTTCAACCTGCTATTCAAGCTAGGAGTTGTCCTCAAACAGGGCTGTACAAGCCAGGCTGCTCGCTCCTACAGTGCTCCAACAAGCGATTTTGTTAGCATTGAATAATTCATTCAGTGCAATTTAAAAACATAAGCCAAGAAATACTTTGCATTCCTACAGCACAGTCTATCTAAAGTTTTTTCATCAAATAACATCCACTAATTTTAGTTGCTGTATTTAGTGGACTAGATATGCTGCGAATCTGATTTAACATCAGCAAACTCCATTCAAAATCAGACTTAAAAAGCATCAGGTTGGTCATCCAGACAGATCTTTCTATCTAGCAGACGAAGACATATTAAGATTTAATGGCTGGAAACTAAATCTAGGAAAATTCAGACCTATAAATAAGTCTGAGTATTTCTTACAGTTATTTCAATTAACCATGGGAACATCTTAGTAAGGACTGTGTGAAATTCGCTGTCACTTGAAGTCTTTAACTGAAGCTTGTGGCTCCAAGTAAATCACATGCTGTGAGCTTCTTGAAGGAAGACGTAGGACAAAGTACTACAGTTTGTGTTATTTAAATATCAGATGGGATGATCTAATTTTATAATCTGAGAAACATGCCAGCCAAAAGTTAAAATATAATTTAATTAGTTGGTCTAATAAATCAATACTGAAAACTTCTCAAAATGACGCATCTCTTCCTCTTTAGCCTGAGAGAAAAACAAAACCCCAGCAGTGTAAAACATATATTCAGGGCAGCATAGAGCATAAAATCGAACACATATCTCCGTGTCTTTAATGCCTCTGCTTTTCCACAAACCCCTAATTACTCTCTGTGTCAGAAATCTGTTAAAATTAATGGGAACTGCCATTTATCTCATCTAATACCACTACCCACAAGGCCACCCCCCCTGCTCTGAAACTCAAAAAAAACCCCAAAACCCAAGTGATTCTGAGCCTGCTAAAATTTCTCCTAATGAGTTCTAGCATAGCAGAGCAGATTACAAGGACAGGACTACGCGCTCTCCTCAAGTCACTGCAGATACCTGTGACATAGCGGCTCCTGAAACTAAGAGCACCAATTAACTTCTACTGTCATTTATTAACTTCCTCTGTCACCAGTCATCCATCACTTGGAGGTTTGTGACCCTGTAAACCTCTGCTCACCTTTGCCGATCGTGTTTTCGTGAGTTCAATCAGAAAGTAACTATGGCAATCCTTTTTATTCTGTTTTTCATCCTACCCTGTCACAATTCAAAGGTCTTCCTACTATGTAATTTTCCTGACCGTAGACAGACCACAGAACATTAGCTTCATTTTATGACCATTTAAAAAAAAAAAAATCAATGATCCTATTAATTGGTACTGTTTAAGTGAAGTAAGTCTTCCCTTGTTTGCCATCGGAGGACTATATTCCAGTGTCATTGTCCCTTAGTACAGTCGGGTGGGACTACTCCATCTGGTCTTTATGAAATGCAAACTAACCACCTAAGGTCATTAAACTATTACGACCATTATTTTGCAAACGTTAAAATGTACCTTTATATCCAGTGCAATATGTTAGATTTCCTGAAAGAAGGTAAATGGGGGAGGGGAGTGGGAAGAAAATGAGGAGTAATACACGGTTGATCTCATCTCAGAAAGTGATTCATTATCAAATACAGTGAAGAACTCTTCATTTTCATGCCAAGTAGCTGCAAACAAGGGCACTGCGCAAAGAGCTCTTCTAAATTAATAAAGGTATATTAATAAAAAACATTTTTAATAGATCCTTTGAAATGTCATTTACCATCAATAACACTTGGAAAGGAATAGAGCCTTTAGTAGAAATCTGACAGACACTGTTTGAACAGAAGAATATTTGTGAGCCATGGCGTGGGTCTCTGATATGCCTCATAAAGCACTCTCAGTAACCGCTGGGGAAAAAAACGTCACGCACACTCGGATTCTGTGCTTTCTTATTTCTCGTACACTTCTTCCAGTTTTGTTATACTAAATGTAGACCTTTTGCACTGCTGGCATAAAATCTCAGCTTTCTTGCAGGTTGTGCTTACAGCGTGCCCAAGTGACAGGCTGTGAGCACGTGGCTTTTGAAGAAGCAGCACGTCTAGAGAAAATGGTGTCACAAGATATATCTTTCTCTCTTTCTGCCAATCAAGACAAAATGAGTATCACGGAGGCCTGAGGACATTTTCGCAGAGCTGGTTTGAGGGATGAAACTCTTCCAGGTGTATCTTGGTCAGTATACCACTAGCATGGGTGAAGAGGCAGCCCGGCAATATATAGGAGCAGGAGAAACCTGTATTGTCGGAGTAACTGCCAACAGCAGAAGCTTTAGCTCAGATTGCCAGAATTTAAGCTCTGAAAGACACATCTGGGAGAGCAAGTTGGAGATGTTTCCAGCCTCATGTAACAAAAATGAAACATTTGGCTTTTCTTGTCTTAGCTACCTCCTCAGTCTTCCTGATGCCTACAGCCTATGCTGTAACCCTCAGCAGTGTGTACGTCATGGGCACATCGTGTCCTCTTCAGTTGGAGCCACTCTCCGTTATTCCTCTCTCCTTGAGAGATCGTCTTTTCTGCCCAAGTTGCACCAAAAAGTAGCTTTGCCCTGAAGTAAGTGAAGCTTTACACCACTCCAGAGCTTGATATATCAATAAATACGTGTTGCGATGGTATCTCATCCAGGTATCAGAACTGTAGAAGCCTTCACATAGACAATGTTCAAGGCCTCCAGCCTTTGATGTGTCCCAAAGGACTTGCTTTCTTCTGGAAAATTGCTTTGACTATCACAGGAAGAAAGGTGGAATAAAAATTAAAGTGAAAAGAAGTGACTGCTCATTCATTGCTACCTGACTTGCAGAATTACTGTCCTGTAAGGCTTGTTTCATCGGTGTTAACATTTTATGGAAAAAGATTATTTTAATGAAATGAAAGCATCTGGTTCTTTGATACTTCGGAGGCATGCAGTTAACAAATATAAAATACAGACAGGAGTAGATGGGTTATCCTGACCAGTTCCCTGGTTTTCTTAGCTGAGCACTGCCTGGCCTGTTGAAGATGTAACAGTGCAACTGAAGAAGACGACAGAAATAGAAACAGCGGAGAAGAACAAACTGTATTTGCACTTCACGCTCATTTGCTTGGCAAACGTATGTGGTCATGTTCTGGGGATTTAATGTCACAGCTTTGGCTTTGGTGTAGTAATTTTTTTTTTGGTAAATGTCATACAGAGGTGTGCAGGGGAGAAAAAAAGCCATATTCAGAGAGTGATTAAAGAGCATTCAGCAGCTGTCTCCCAAGTCATCTCTGTCATCCCCGCACGTACATATATATATATATGCACACACACATATATGTTTCCAACTCATTATGGAGTCAGTCCAAAAGGCACATTGACACTGTGCAGCTGCAACATCTCTGGGGCATTCTAAAGACCAGATCTCCTGTGTGTCCACCACCTCATTCAGCTCATGAAGCTTGTAAACCCACAACACCGCCGTCCTAGCTGGAGCATTGCATTGCCTGGTCCTCCACAGCCCACCAGCATGCCTCTCGGGTTGTCTGGCTGCCCCCACACCAACAGTTCTGTCTGGAGCTCCTGGACGCATCCACCCAAGAAAGCCCTCTGGATGCCCGTACTCTTCTGTCATGCCCCAGATCTGTCAGGTCGGACATGTCTCTTAAAATACTCTGGAGCAAAGCCGTGCTAGCAAAGCTGCTGCCTTACAGAAAGTACGTTCCCTGTGCTAGAAATACCCATCCCTTCTCTGGACTCACGTGAGCCCCTGCTTCAATAACCTTCAGTCATCCCTAGCCTGACCAAAGGCTAGGTGTACTGATGGCCAAGGAGACACCAACCCATCGCAGCATGACAAGCCTGAAGCTTCTATGCCAGAGGGAAAAAAAGCGAGCCTTGTACAAGACTATCGGAGGACCTTTTTTGCACGCTTTAGAGCCCTTTAACCATTCCTAGAATAGTGCCGAAAGGCTTGGCACTGCTGCATTGAGTATCAGCCCTTCCGAGTCTTGGGGTGAGTTCAGTTTGCAGAGTAAATTTTCCAAAACCAGCCACTTATTTGGAGTATCCTGACATATTTGAATGCCAAGTCCATCTGGTTAGCTTGAGCTATGTTAGTAGGTATCTTCCACTGGACTTGAGAGGCGCCTGATTAGATTTTAACTGATAGAGTAGAAGACAGCGCGACAGGTTTCTAAAGCTGCTCAGATCTCCCTTAAAGTAGGGATTACGAACCAGGATTCAGATGTCATGGCAGGGGGTAGAGAGAGCATCTCCCTGAATGTTACATTCAGTAAATGTATAGCTCCAGGGGAACTGACATTCACTGAGCAAAATCAGAATTTAAAATTAGTACTAAACAAAAACTTTCTATGGAATAGTCTTTGGTATGAAAATGAGTTGATTATAGTCTTGTGTCTCATTCAAAAAAAGTGCCTAAATGCTTAAACTTTAATGCAATTGAAATGGAACATTTTGACTATGCAGGAAATAAAGATTTCAATGTTTTGTTTTACACTGACTCATTTCAGGATGCTATCATATATAAAGTTATTTTATATTCCAACTCTTTTATCCAAACAGAGATGCACGTGTATTTTTATACAAGTATATATATGCACATGTATTATATGTGTTATACATATGTATTTAAAAATTTTGGTTTGTGTTAACGTGTTAAAAAAACAGTGTCTTTTCTTCCCACTCAGAACAACAATGAGCAGAAGCAAATTCAAAATATGGAATGAAATTGGATAGAACCAGATACTTCTCATTTAGATACAACACATTCTTCTGCACAGCAGCATGATCCAGTTCAAAGATAAAAGCATTGTCTTCCTGACAACGAAAGGAATTCACATGCTTTGAACATCACCTACCCTTCTTCAGTACAATGATCAGCCTATCGAGCCCATTCACTGTCCTAATAAATGGGATGGACTGGTGTCAGTTGTGAACTTGCTGAAAGCAGTTTCCTCATACCTGAGCTGCAAGCTGCAAAGAGCGGATCTGTGAGAAGTGGTGTCATCTGGACTGTCGAGTGTCATTTCTGGAGTGCTTGCTGGCATGCCTCCAGCAGGAAAACCACCAAGGGATATTAGACATAGATGTTGGCGGACTCTGAAAGACGGCTTCTCTAATACAGTTTAGGACTCCTAAGTCCCAATCTTGCATTGATAGTTAGGCTAGGTTAAAATTCTCCTCTCCTCTCTGCTTCTTCCCGTGCCATTTATAGGTCAGAAAGACACCCCACAGATGAGTGAATCCTTCGCCTATTGCATGCTTGGAAGCCATTTCAGGAGCTTCATGGGAAAAGAAGCCCCTCTGCTTTTGTCAGGAAGGCACTTAAGGCTCAAAGAAGGATGAGAAGGTAAGATGTGGCAACCAGCCCTACTTACTGTTTCTCCATGGGAACTGATATCAAGGGCTACACTTACACTGCATGTTACGTCCTAGAACCTACGTTTTAGCCTCTGACCTGCTTGTAAAATTACAACATAGCCCAGCGAGGGCTGGATGTGTCTCCAGACTTCAAAACTCACTGTTTCCTTTGGATCTGCAACATTTCACTCTCACTATATAATTACAACGGGGTGATCTAAGGTAAGTTCTTTTCAAAACAGTAGCCAGGACTCCTCTTTGCCATATCTTGTGGTACTGGCTCCACAAGTCTTCTCCAGAGCAACCTTAAGTAGTCTTCCAAGAAACGTAGCTTGCGGCCCATTGTGCTCCATGATGTCCAGTGTCCTCCAGCTTTCTCGGGGCATGTCATGACTTCCAAGCAATGAGGAAGGCTGGGATTAGGGCTGCTGCCATTTTGGAAGCCACCTAATATATATATATAAATATATATTTATATATTTAATATATTAAAGGATTGTAGACATTTTTCCCAACCTTTATGGACTTACCCCAAATACCCTCCTTTTGCAGAAGAAGCAGAAGCTTGTAACTTGGCAGGGCCAAATGGGGTACAGTTCAGCTCTTCTTCTAAAAAACACTGTTGTCAGCTTGTGCAGCAAAGTGGCAAATATGATATTCTGGCTGGCCAGAGACAGATAGCAGTGGGTTTGGAATATGCATTTGCTAGAAGGTTTGGATTTTACTTAAGAATTCTGAACTTCAAAATCCAGCATTAGATGTAACGCCACTGGCACATCTGCAATTAAGCAATGTCCCTGGATAATGCTGCAGTCACGTTGCTATTATTTTGAAGTGCTCTTACTTCCATAACTCCATTTTGCTAATAGTTTACGGAACTATGGTAAAATATTTGCTTTACCATCCCTGGGGGGTGTTTTTTTTTTGCTGAAGGATCCAAATCTCACTGACTCATCTCCTATAAGAGGTATTTTGTTTCTCCTTGCTCTTTTCAGATCAAGGTAATTTGCAAAGTAAATGTAGGCTGGCAGCACAGGTACTGAATAATGTCTTTAAGCTTCCCTCCACGTTCATCACTTTCACAGATTTCAGAAGATACAGTACTCAATGCCCACATTTTGACCGTGTCTCTTTTGCTATTTCTTGTCCAAGTCAACACATGCTGCAGTCATACCTGATGTCAAAGCCTCTGTATGGGAAGACTGTCATCATGCTTTGCCAAGCCACCATTAATTTCTATTTCATTAGGGGATTCTAAAGAACTCTATTTTTTCTGACTGCCACTTTTTGCCATGTACCTTTAGGCAGATAGAAAGTCCTACTTGATGCTCTGTCAGCTGGAACTTTTGATACCCTCAACTGACATGTCATTTGTCTTTCTCTCTCTCTCACTATATCTGTTATCTTTACTTGATTTTGGTTCTGATTATTCCATTATCTTCTCAAGCCACAGGAATACATAATTTAAGACCTGAGTTGCAATAACTGAATGGACAGAGGTACTGCCTACTCCGCCTTGATTGATAGATGTAGAAGATCTGGCCTCCTGGATCTCTGCTCTGTGATAGTTGTGAAGCTGACAGGTCCAGGGACATCGTCTCTAGGGAACATTCAGTCCTAAAGGCAATAACTCCTGCTGCCTTCGCTGCTACAAAAAGACAGGTAGAGAACTGAACAGCACATTAGATACAGGTCATCGTTCCTGTGGGCTCAGATCCTGGGAACTCCAGAGTTTTGCTGGGCTCCACCACTTTCTTCTGAAGACCTCCAAGTCCGAAACTTTGAGAGATGGGTTTGCAAGAAGATTCAAGACTGTTCTCCCTCATCCATTTGGATGTCTCCTGCTCACCCTGAAGTAAAATTGCAAATAGTACCTTGATAGTCATCACCGCCACGTGAGTGCAAAGCAAGTTAAACGGGAGGAGAATTTTACACTGATCAGTTGGAGTTGGCTTGGTGCAGGATGCTGCATCTCCCAGAAGCTACCTGCTACATCTTTAACTCTAGCCCTAGGAAAGGTGAATAACTGGCTCACAAACACTTTGTAGCTAATGTGTGCAATGTGCATGTAGTCCTTGGTTCTCATTCTGTAGTAGCCATGCCATACAGGATATGTGCCACCAGTTCTGGGCTTACGTGGTAGCTCTTTGGCTCAGCTAATAATGTATCTCAGGAATGTTAAGCTTCAGCATTGCTCACTGAAGGGGATAAGAAAGGTTCAGCCGCACTGTTGATGCTGACTGGCGTGTCACGCACACCTGTATCGTGGCACGTGGGCATGCTGTCTTCTCTATTTGGATTACAGCTGTCTTGGTTCAGCTGCAAAGTGTGGAGATTCAATCTTCGCAGGAATAAATTCCGATATTTTACAGTGCAGCTGTGGGAAAAAAGAGCTGGGCATAATTTTACATCTGGCAGCACCATCACTCAGCAGTTCAGCATCAATCTGTGCCGTAAATAACACTGATTCCCAATATGAGTTTTCAGACTTCTTGGGGATTACACGGACTTGTCAACCAATTAATCTGATCAGTTCATTGCTGAGACATCTGTTTAGAGTGAAGATGCCTGGTTGTAAGAGAAAAAAAAAAAATCTGTTTGGGAATGCGGGTGCCGGAATTGTACATGTATTTTACGCAAAGTAAGACCAGGGTTATCAGCCTTCACTCAGCGGTGACAGGCCCAGTTTGCTGTTGCTGAATAACACGCTTTAACTTTTGGTCAGCCCTGAAGTGGTCAGGCAGTTGGGCTAGATGATCATTGTAGGTCCCTTCCAACTGAAAATATTCTATTCTATTCTATTCTATTCTATTCTATTCTATTCTATTCTATTCTATTCTATTCCATCCTATCCTATCCTATCCTTAAGGTTTATGCTGTAAAGGCATCCAAAATTTCAGCGCAGTATGTGTACGAGTTTGCCAGCTTTATCATGCCTTTATACCCTGCAGACTGCTGCTGTCTCCCCATGGTGTTCCTCTAGATAGACGTTTCTGCTGGAGCTTGATGAGTTTGATCGCCCTTTACTGCAATGAAGCTACAGCTTGGGAAAAATGTGTGTTGGAATGGGGTGGTGAAGATTAGGAAGTTATTTAAAGCTCTCTGCCTGAGGCAGGCACCCACGGACAGCAAGGGCTGACTAGAAAGGGCACGAGACCACTTTCTGAGGACACCATGAAAGAAGAAAAACAAGTCTCTCAGCCTAGGGACTGCCCTGGTCCCTGCTGAGTGAAAAGTCTGAAGAATCTCTCCGTTAAAACAAAATGCAAGAGTCTGCCTGTGGAATGTGCTGGATTAAAAGCTACTTCTTTTTCCAGAGGGAGTCCCTTGTGTGAGTTGGTGCTAGTCACGTATATTAGGATCATGGTCCCCAAAGAGGCAAAAAGAATGGCAGTAATTTCAGTTTTGTTTTCAGAAGAAAATAAAGGAAAGGCGGTGGCAGCAGCTGGGAATATTAACGCGTACCTTTAGAGGTCACTTGATCACAGCACTGCTGAAATTAAAATAACTTCCTAAATGAACATTTGATCTTGCAGAGAATTTAATTTAGATAGATTTGAGCGAGAGGAGACGGAGTGACCTTACTTGTAGCTGCAAGCCGCTGCCTAAATGTGGCAGCTTGAAGCTACCCTACCCGTGATGAACCGTTTGTACAGCTGTGCGCCTTTGATCCGAGAGTCTTGAATGCTTCAGAACACGGCCATGAGGTGGGAAATATTCTGAAGGTCAGCAATGTTTACTCTGTTAGATAAAAAAGGAGTGTTAGTCCTGGCAACAAAGCAGTCATATTTTCACAAGTACGTGGGATAAATTTGATTCATTTTGAAAAGAATTTATTTTTTTAAAAAAAAATCTGAAAGATATTTATAAAATCTCTACAACTTGCCCCTTTTCCATTTTTGATACACTTAAGGCTAGAATCATGCACACAATCATTGTGTGTGGCCTCCAGAGATGAGGTAGTCCATCTTTCTGTCCCAAGGCAGGATCAGGTACAATTTCTGACCCTATCAGGTGTTTTGCCCAACCTGCTTTCAAAGGTCTCCAACGACAGAGATTGAGCGATGTCCCAGACAATTAATTTCAACACTTCACTACCCCTACCTTTAGAAAGTTCTTATTAATGTATTTTGTTGTTATTGTTGCAGTTCATGCTTCTCACTTCTTCTCCTGTATGCCACAAATACGGAAACAGATTTCTGCCTTTTCTTTGCCGGAACACTTTCCCTATAGGAAAATTCCCGGTTCACGACAGAGCATGCTGAGTGGATGTCAGCTCTGGATGATCTTTCCTCTGCGACACATTGCAGAGAGCTCCTGATGTCCTAGCAGTAGTAAATGGCTCATACGAGAGACTCGGCTGGTCCAGGAGAGGACGAGCCTGGGAACCATAGTTTTGATGTTTTCCTCACTCTTAGAAGCCTCTAAGCTTTTTCGCTGAGAAGGTGATTTACACAGAAAATCACACCTGTGATAAGAATTACATTGCACAGCGCCAGGTGGAAATTGCAAGGAATGGATCCCTGTGTATGTTCCCCCGGGTGGTTATAGTGGGTTTTTTTATCGCAGTAATATCCTTGTGGGTGCGTTTGTATGTGAAGCTGGATAAAGGTGATAAAAAGGAGTCAACAAAAGCACCCTCACAATAACCACTGCGGTGCAAGAAGGCAAAAAAAAAAAAAAAATAGACCCAGATGACATTTAAAAGCTCATAGGCAGCATCTTTATCCTCTCGTGCCCTGTCTGGAGCCAGCTCCCAATACCGTTAAGTACTTTAAGGTCAAGGTCAACAGTAGCTGAGCTGCTGAACCTGCAGATAGAAACAAGCTGTCATGTAGGGAATAAAGTTTGTTCCTATAAGGAAAGGTTGGGGTATGGCAGGAGTTGCTGCTAGTGCTCATTAGATGGCACCCTTCCTTTATGTTAGGAAGGGAAGGAACAGCCTGGCTAGTTTTGAATTGACTCCGGTCTCTCTAGCAAGCATAAAATAATATAGATTCTTCCCACTTGTTGTCATTGGCAAGTTTTTATATTAGTTGCTATGTCGACCCATCACCCACACTGAATTCACCTCACCCACCCAAGCTTTCCCTGCAATAACAATCCCAAACCATTCCCCCTTCCACCTCAAGCATGACTCACGGCGATGCAGTAAAAAGCAAAAGGTGAGCATATTCCTCCCTCTGAAGACACCTCCAAATCACTCTGGGTTGAAGCAATTCCTAGAAGGAGAGCTATACAGAGCGTGCTCTCTGGAATATTTCCAATGCGAGAGACTCCATCAGCGCATAATGATATTATGTAATTTGGCAGAATAATATGCCATGACTGAAAAGGGCTTCAGGAACGGGAGAGAGCCCTGCATTGTAATGCAACACACAGTGTCAGCAGAAAGGGTCGGTGTCGTGTTCATGGAGCATAAAAATCATCTTAGTGACCTTGGTTTGAAGTTTTTTCATTAGACATCAAACTCTGATTTCAGACAAGTCATGGTTTTTTTACTTTGCATTAAATAAATGCCTTTAGGATGCCCATGCTGATGGATTTTTTTTTTTCATCCTTTTTTACCAGTAGGAAACATTCCTTTTTCATTAGCTGAAGATGTAAGCTCTACAGCAAGCTCTTTTAATTGATTTTGGCATTCATCATGCCTTTAATTGACTGCTTAGCCAGTTCACGATTTTAACGCCAAGTCTTTTTTTTAGGGGGTGTCCCTTCTATTATCTAACTTTGAAAGAGAAGTTGTTAGCTTGCAAATCAGCTTTATTATTCTTCTAGATCTGAGTGAAGAGATCTTTGCTAAAAGAACAAAAGCTGAAACAAAACAAGCACTGTGATCTATTAACCACTAACTCTTTGCTTAAGACACATAGAAATTGCATTATAAATTGCTGTGAAACTGATTAAGTTTCATAACTGATCCAAAATACATCTCCAGTTTCATGGCACTCAGAAATGAAGCAGAGTTAATGGTATCTGAGGTTAGTAGTCCATGCTTATTACAAATCCAAATGGTGTGCTTTGTGAATTTATTGGTGCACCTGATATGATGTTAAAACCAACAAAGCAGCTGACATTTACTGTTGAAAATCTAATAAAATATGATGTTTCAGTCCCTGCATTTTAGCAATTCTGAAATTGATGCTCCTGCCAATATAAATTATTCTGAATCATTTAATTCCTCCGAACACCTGCTCTGCAGTTTATTTGCAGACATTTTGCCACGTGAAAGCAGAGCTCTCATTCATCTGTGTTCCCATTCGTACCCGTGTGAACCTTCGGGCTCACGAAGATGAAAGGAGAAGGGAAGCTGGCTGACCCACCGCCTCCGTCGCTGCTACTACTGCTTTTGTTGTGTTTGTACTCAAGGACTTAGAGGTCCCCGTTGTGCTTGGTCTTGCACTAAGAGGAGCAGCAGTACTTCTCCTAAGGAGCTTATAACCTAAGTAGAAATGTCACAGCCAGGGTGGAGGGAAAGTTATAACACACAAACGGCGTGTGACAGCAGCTAACTTTCGTTCTTGCCCGGCATTTTTTAGAGTAAGGGGGTTTTTACTGTGTGTGGATAAGCAGACAGTGAGAAACAGGAGGAGCACAAAGGACCGGGGAGAGAAAAAGGGAAGGAGGGAAGGTGGAGAACTGCAAAGAGAAGGAAGGACTGAGGGATCAAGGGAAGAATTGGGAAAAAAAGAGCAGGAAAATTCAATTGCACGCTGCAGACAGCTCCCTGGATCCAGAGGTCTCAACTCAGATGGATTCCAACTAATTAGTCATTTCAGCAAGGCACCTTATTTAAGGACCCTGCGGCCTTGCGTTTGCTGTAGTTAATCGACGGAGATGGATGCCAAAGATATCAGTCTTCCTTCAGAATTTTTTCTCTTTCTCCATTGATGCTGGGTCAGTTCCAGAGGGTGGACACAGGTGCCTCACATGGAAATCTAAAGTTAGATGGGATCAGTCCAGGCCTTGGTGTTTCCAAAGGGTGTGTGGCTTGGCTGGAGATCTCCCCAAAGGATCCCACACCCATTGGGTTATCGGGAAGGGGGTGACCTTAGCTAACCACTTTTACAATGTTATTTTTCCACTGAGTCTTTGCTTTGCCTCCTGCTGTATTTCTGCCAGATGGAGAATTCAGGTGTTTCTTTCTCTAGTTTCTCTTAATCCCCCAGTAGCACATGGTGGAGTCTCCTGGAGATGGCACAGCATCCTTGTGTAGCATGGTTAATCTGTTCTTCCTACAGCATCAGCTACAATACAAAATGGGCAGTCAGTTCCCAGTGAAATGAAACAGAAAGCTCCACATTAATGCTATTTGTCAGAAGTCCTTAATATCATACTTGCCTTTTAGCCTTACTCATCAACATCCAGGGGGGAAAAAAAGCCCCACCAAAACCAAGAAACCTTCTGATGAAATCAGATTTGACAGAACTTTCCTCAAGAACAATGGCTTAAAGCTAGCTAGAAAAATGCTTCTAAAAATAGACCAAATTGATCTGTCACCTTTGGAAAAAAAAATCAATCTTAAGATGAAAGAAAAAAATTCTATTATTCCCCTTCCACCTTCTCATAATTATTTTTGAAATCTGAGTTTCACCAAGAAAGCCGTTTCAGTCAGTCCTTTTAAAAGGGGTTAGAGAGTTCCTCCACTCTTTTCTTTGTTTCCTTGGTGTGGCAGCATGGTACAAAACACCTTTCATTTCTGTGCTGAAATAAAGAATGTAAATCTAAGTTCCATCACCAAGAAAATGTCATGAGGAAGAACATGAAATTAAGCGTATTCCTACTGCTGCCAAACAGATTATTGGAGTTGTTTTCATTCATTTACATATTCATTTATTTTTTAATCTCCCACTGGCTAAACAAAATCAAGTTGTGGAAGATATGTAAAGAAACTTCAGTTAACAGTCACTTCTCTGTGAATCTTGGTGAGCTCAAGGTAGATATCTACATCCCTGCAAGTCCAAAATACCCTCAATAGGAGATACATATCTACATATATATATACAGACTTTTTAATAGGGCATGTAGCCATAGGACAAGGGGGGATGGTTTTAAACTAAAAGAGGGGAGATTCAGACTAGACATAAGGAAGAAGTTTTTCACACTGAGGGTGGTGAGGCCCTGGCACAGGTTGCCCAGAGAGGTGGGAGATGCCCCATCCCTGCAAACATTCCAGGTGAGGCTGGACGGGGCTCTGGGCAACCTGATCTAGCTGAGGATGTCCCTGCTCATGGCAGGGGGTTGGGCTAGATGGGCTTGAAAGGTCCCTTCCAACCCAAACCATTCTATGATTCTATGATTCTATGATTCTATGAATACTGGTAAGCACAAGGTAGATACCTACATCACTGCAAGTCCAAAATACCCTCAATAGGATATCTATCTATCTATCTATCTATCGATCAATGTATTTTGCATAGCCAAACATTGGAGCTGATGTTCACTCAGGTCTATGGAAAGACAGCTGTTGATTGTAATGGGCTTTGAATAAGACTCAGAATTGCAAGCTGCTGCTACCCGTATCTGCCATCTCCCAAAACAGACAAATGATGATGAGAAAAGAGAGGTTTCTCAGTCCTCAGAGACAAGCTCACAGGGAAATACAAATACTTATCTGCGAAGCTTTTGGAGCAAACACACTGACACACACTGGTAAACTCTTACTAGAATCTTATTATTGTGTCCCAGCTCACTAGTCGCTCAGAAAAGGAACTAATAATCACTAGGCACCAAAGATCCTTGATGTCTGACTTCAAGCTCATGAGTAACGTGGCTTAGCCCTACTCCCAAGCTCAGCGTTAGCGGCTTGCTCGGAGACCTTACCAAACCGAAGCTTTGCTGAAGCATTGCAAACTGGATTGCAGCCGGACCCGGCCACTCGCTCATTTTGCCTTGTACCTTCAAGAACAGTCAGTCTGTTTCACGGGAAACTGCACGAGAAAAGTTCAGCATGGACTTTTGCATGAGGAAATTACAGAATAGAATCTCCTGAGAAAACCTTTTCCTAGCCACGGTATATGGAAGTTGCTTTAAATCCTGAGTCATTCGGGGGATTTGTTTTTTGCTGGTATAACTCTAATTATTTGTTACCTGACTCATTCGATAAAATGAATCTCTCCCTATGCAGTTTAAGAAACACTTTTTTCAATGTTTGTTTGTCTTATTTGACAGGCTATGTAATGAGCCCTCTATTATGTCACAATGTAATTATTACATTAATCATCAAGTGAATACATTAATCACCAAATGATTGCATGATGTGGAAGCCTTCCAGACAACCCAGAACTATGATTTGTCTGTCTTCTGTGCTGTCACAAGTTCTTACAGCTTGGGTTAGGATTTCTTAGTCTTTAGGATCATTTTTAGGGTATCCTTGATTCTTTTCCCCTTTCCTTTTCCCCAGTTCCTTTCCCCACAGTACGTTGGTGCACACATTAAACTCTCATCCCCAGCAGCTTCTGTCTGCGGCCCAGGACAAAGACAGAACACTGAATAAATCCTGGTTTTAAAGATTTCTGACTAGCAGGTGGAATTTATAGAGGGGTGCAAACTCCTGTATGTTTATTCATCAGTATCATTTGTTCTCAACATGCACGCTATCTTTTGCCTGTGAATATTTCGTTACATTTGCCTCTTCCTATGTCGCCCTGAATGTATGCAAATACGTTTTCTTGGACACTGTTGTAAAAGCGACATCTTACACTCTGCAAAGTCCTTTTAAAATTTATTGCTTGTTTAGCAGACGTAGAATCATAGAATCATAGAATCATAGAATTGTTCTGGTTGGAAGAGACCTCCAAGATCATCGGGTCCAACCATTAACCCAGCATTACCAAGTCCCCCACTAAATCATATCCCTTAGGGCCTCGTCTAAACGTCTTTTGAATCCCTCCAGGGATGGGGACTCCACCACCTCCCTGGGCAGCCTGTTCCAATGCCCGACAACCCTTTGGGGGAAGAAATTTTTATGAATGTCCAATCTGAACCTCCCCTAGCGCAACTTGAGGCCATTTCCTCTTGTTCTGTCGTCTGTTACTAGGGAGAAGAGTCCAACCCCCATCTCTCTACAACCTCCTTTCAGGGAGTTGTAGAGAGCGAGAAGGTCTCCCCTCAGCCTCCTTTTCTGCAGACTAAACATCCCCAGTTCCCTCAGCCGCTCCTCATAGGACTTGTGTTCCAGACCTCACGTCTCTGGACACACTCCAGCCCCTCAGTGTCTGTCTTGGACTGAGGGGCCCAAAACTGAACACAGTACTCGAGGTGCGGCCTCACATGGATTTATCCTGTGAGTAGAAAAGGCTAGGAGGAGGGATAAGGATTTTAAAGCGGCTTTAGTATTGGCTGACGTGACAAACCCACACCTGTAATTACCTCTAGTACATAGCTCCTCATCTGGGATGGTCAACTCCCAGAAAAATTCCAGTGTAAAATCATATATGACTTGATGACCACAAATTCAAGCCTCTTGTTGAGCTGCTGCGTGAAGCATTATGTGTGCAAAAGACTTATAGAAAAAGCAATATCTTCAGCAGGTGGTAAATGGGCAGAGATCTCGGCTCAGGCAATCCCCATCCACATGCCTTCAGAGGAGCTGCTTCACCTCCCCGTGCCGGTCCGCCTTCCCGCGATGCCTCTGTGCTGCAGCGGGAAAGTCCTCGCCTGCCCGAGGGCATTAGGTGGGACTGATACGGAAGCAAGACTAAATTTCTCATAAGGGTCAATATTTAGTGAAACTATGGAAACCATGTTGTAGAAAGCAGAAAATTGAAGTGAGAGTTCTGGCATTTTTGTGTATTTTCCCATTCTTTTGATTTATCTACATCTTCCCAGGCTATTATTTAGGATGATGAGCTTGTTGACCCTAGCAATGGAAATAAAGGGATAATGGAAGAAATTTGCTGCAGAATAGGGCTATTTCTTTGAGGTAGCTCGACAGTTGCATCCTCTGACTAAAAACCAAAATTGCTTGGCCATTAAGAGTGAGCAGGAGTGAACTGAGGGATTCGGAGCACACACAGATTTTGATTTCCAGATGCAATCAGCCGGTCCTTTACGTTCTTCACAGGACTTAAAAATGCAAATACTGAAGCAAGCTAAGAGCAGTTCACATTGATCAGAAGTGTCAAAGGAAAAGGATTTAGTAACATTAACGTGGTAATCACGTTATGCTTAATTTCTAAGAGCTCTTCAGGTAACAGTGTTTCAGGTAGTGATATTATTAGTCTTCAACTTGCAGAGGAACAAAAAAGAACCCCACAAACTCTAAATGCTAAAGACCTCAAACACTTTGGATATTATCAATGAGGATAATAGTTCAAACACACAAATATAACTGGAAATGTGGCCATCACCAAAAAAAGAGTCGCAAAAAAGCTTTATGGGTAACACTGTTGAAATCTTTGAAAAGCTTGCATCTAGACACCATTTTTGGAGAATTCTGTGATTAAAAAAAAGTAAGGGACTGCATGACACTGTCAGGCATAAATGTCTAAAATCTTAGGGCTGGGAGAGACTTCACCGCACGTGGGATTTGCCATTCTGCACCAGGGTGTCCTTATTGACTCATGTCCAACACAGTGTGGGCCTGGTCCAGCAGCTTATTCCAGTTTCATCTGGTTGCTGCCCATTAGTTCATATTACTTCACTTGCCTATAATATTTTCAGTCTCACACTTCAGCCCAGGGCACAAACAATCACCACGTTCCTATGAGCTTTCGGGAGTGCAGTTGTCTGCCCTTGTTACTTTCTTGAGCGGTGGGCCTGTGCGAACCTCATGAAGTTCAACAAGGCCAAGTGCAAGGTCCTGCACATGGGTCAGGGAAATCCCGAGCACAAATACAGGCTGGGCAGAGAATGGATTGATGGCAGCCCTGCCGAGAAGGACTTGGGGTGTGGGTTGGTGAGAAGCTGGACATGAGCCATCAATGTGCACTTAGAGCCCAGAAAGCCAACCGTATCATGGGCTACATCAAAAAAAGCGTGGCCAGCAGGTCGAGGGAGGGAATTGTCCACATCTACTCCCCTCTCGTGAGACCCCACCTGTAGTGCTGCGTCCAGCTCTGGGGCCCCCAACACAAGAAGGACATGGACCTGCTGGAGTGGGGCCAGAGGAGGCCATGGAGATGCTCAGAGGGCTGGAGCCCCTCTGCTATGGAGACAGGCTGAGAGCGTTGGGCTTGTTCAGCCTGGAGAGGAGAAGGCTCCAGGGACACCTTCTAGCAGCCTTCCATTACTTAAAGGGGCCTCCAAGAAAGCTGAAGAGGGACTTTTGACAAGGTCATGTAGTGATAGGACAAGGGGCAATGGCTTTAAACTGAAAGAGGGGAGATTTAGATTAGATCTGGAAGAAATTCTTCCTTATGAGGGTGGTGAGGCACTGGACCAGGTTTCCCAGAGAAGCTGTGGATGTGCCATTCCTGGAAGTGTTCAAGGCCAGGTTGGACGGGGCTTTGAGCAACCTGGTCTAGTGCCAGTTGTTTTTTTTTTTATCATTGACTGTAACTGGCCAGCATCTTCATTTTGTAGCATCTTCATTTTGTAACATCTTCACTGGAGAGCCATCAAAGTCTGGTCTCACCATGTTCTTGCAGATATTCTCTAAGAATCAATTTTATCTGGCATTATCCAAATGTTAAGGACATTTCTCTCTGGGGAAGGAAAAAGAGGAATGTAGAAGACAACTGTGAACATATTATTCCAGTTTACTAAAAATTCATACTAAATTTTATGCATTATTGAGATTTTCATACAGTTTCCTTTAAAGGAATAACTCACTGTTTTCACTGAGGCTGTGTCTAGTAATAACAATGTTCAGAGATTATAATTCCTCTTTGACTGGAAAAAAAAGTTCATCAAATATTCACTATAAATTTTTACGAACCAAATATTTCATTGTGTGTATATAGTCTTGTAATTGCACAGCAATGATGTAGTTCAGTATAAATTTCCTCCACTCTGTTATTTAAGTGCAATTAAAAAAAAAAAGATCAGGCAAATCTTATCATGAATACTTGAAACATAAATAGTATTTTAACCAGACGTGTTTTCTTGCCAGCTCTAGTAAGCATGTCATCTCAGGTAATATTTTAAACTGATTTAAATTAATGCAACATGCCCAGTTTGGAGTTTGAAGCTTTGAATGAACCAAAAGACTTTATGGGAAGTTAACTTTACAGAAGGAATACGGGGAGACATGAAGACATTTTGTGTTGATTAATACCTCTTCTAACTCCACACCTCCAAAAGCGATTTTTTTCTCCCATTTTGTCGACATAACAGACTGCAGTTCTGCCACTGAATCACAGACACGGTAAGAGATGGTTTCACAAAAACCCTCTAGTCATTCTGCAAATAAATATTACAGAGTTATTCTTTGTCTGCATGAAAGATTGAGTAGAAAACTAATTTCCCTGCGGAGAATAAAGCAGAAGTTACATTGAGAAAAATGAAAAAGGAATCAAGACAGGCCCCACAAAATGTCAGAAACAAAAATTAAAATGAAAATCTGAGCATGTAGACCACACTTCAAACTAATTAATCAAAACAATCGGATAATTGGCTCCCAAGTTAAAGAGTATTGATTCCTATGCAGTGCATGCTGCATGGGTAATAAAGACAGGTTTGCAACCGGGAAAAGCCAGGGAAGCTGCCCAGGCATTAAAATGTATTCACAGGGAATAAATATCCTCTGGGTTAAATTTGTAAAGTACAAAAGCTTCTCTTTGGTATGCTGAGAAAAATGTGAGCGAGGAGACGAAGACAATACAAAGTACTGTTTCAACCTGTGATGAATGCAATGCACGCAGAAAGAGAACATTTGTAGCTCCTGCTTCCAAAAGATTACATTAGATTTCCACGTCTTTGCTTTAACTAATACTGGAACTGCTAATGATTGCAAAAACAAACATCAAGCAAGCAAACAAAAAGCACTCTTGGCTAACGGACACTTCTTTCTTTCCCTCTGTTCCTCTTTTTTGGTTCTTGTGAAGGAGTTTTCTCTTTTGGACAGACACTGAAGCTCATGCCTGGATGTATGTGGAATCAACATGGCACAAACACAAGTGCTGAATCAGCATATGGGTTTATTTCACCTTCTGTTTGTGGGATCCACCTTATTTTAGCTATTTAAAATTTAGGACAGGCAGTTTCCTTTCAGCTGAAATGATCAGTAATGGATATGGAGAGGCACCTGCATGATATTCTGAAACATATGTTGACATTGCCATCTAGAGAGCTTTGGTGTTATTAGGGAATTTCATGTAAATAAATACTGACAGTGCAGCGCTGCAGCTATTTTGTTTACACTAGCTGTTCTCCAGATTTTCAGAAAATGCTGTTTTGTTTCTGTCTGTACAACCCGCTATTTTTCTCTTACATAACATTAGTCCAATTTTTTCTGACTTGGTACTCGCAAGCTCGATTTAATTTCATTTTATTCTTTGATAGATAAGATTTTCCACTTATGATTTCTGGGAAATAGGTACAGTTTGTAGGGGAGACAACAAGGCATACAGATTGCCCAGTTTTGCAGTCGTCTTATCATTTGTTACGCTGTGCCAGTATGTAAAGAAACGATGCAGGGAAATGCCGAGCACCTTCCTTATTTTTTAATTGTGATGACTTTCAGGAACCTGTCATGTTAACGTGTGAGCATAGAACAACAGTTTAAACCAGCGGTTAAGTTAAACCAGGAAATAAAGACCTGGGCTTCTGTTCTGGGAAACCTTTGGGATCTCAGTCCTGTTTTTCAAGACTCCAGCTCCAACCGGGCTGAGGTCAAACGCACGCAGCTTTCAAAATGTGCAGACAGTAACTAGTCCCCAGAATCATGATTATAAAGACAAAAAATATTAACCAGTGAACAGAAACATGATTATGAATCCCAGCTGCAGCTGTAGCCCAACAGATGATGCAGGTCCCTCAAGCCTGGAGGAAAAGGAGCACCCAAAGAGGCAGGAAAATATTCACCTTCAAAATCTGCCTCGGAGCATTTCATAGAATTGCAGAACAGTTTGGGTGGGAAGGGACCTTTAAAGGCCATCTAGTCCAACCCCCCTGCCATGAGCAGGGACGTCCTCAACTAGATCAGGTTGCCCAGAGCCTGATTTACTTTCAGACTTACTTCTTTAAGTTCCTTTTTTGGTTGTCATGTCAGGTCAGCTCAGTGCCAGTTAGCACAGGAGGGAATACTACCACTGAATAAAATTTCGAGCATACCTCCCACCCCTTGCATCAAAATTACCATAAAAACTGCAAAGGTTAAAATAAGACCATGGCCCTTGACAGGCCAAATCTGTCCAAGATAAATCCTCAATACAGATAAAAGGTATTTCCTAGTTTAAAAGACATAAGGCAATCAACCCCCTAGCCTCCAAATTTGATTTTTTTTGGTTTTGGGTTTTTTGGGGGGTTTGGTTTTTTTTTTCTTTCCTCTCAATTCCCAATCCCTAAATACTTTATTCTTCCCCAAACTTTTGCATCTCCTATCTTTTTCCTAGGCTGATAGAAGTTCTGTACATTTTCATTGCCTCTAAATCTAGTTCTTGTAATCACAGCCAGCTCTAAGTAAAACCAGACTGCTCTGCCTTGCATCCGTAAAGCAGTTTTCCGCCTTCTGCAATTCTGATGTGTAAGCCGTGATGGGCATCATGCCCACCTGAAGGCTCAGCAACTTAATATTGGAGTTCCATCAAAGTCTGGATTGAATGTCATCCGGTACTGGAGTTTAATTGCTGTCCGTTTCCTATTATTCGGTGAGAGATCTGAAACAGTCGCATTGGCTCCCCTGTTCAGTTCAGTGAGAGCTTTACAGAAGAGCAAAGTAGGTCTGCTCGGAACATCAGGGTTTCGTATTCGTTCTTGCTAGTAGTTCAGATTAGATGACCTTAGAGTAAGAACGGCACGCCAAGCAACAGTGACCTGCCTTGATAAACTCATGGTGTATGCAACGGAGACACCGTACAGTTTTTCTTATTGCATATTTTAAGCACCTCACAACCTCTATGCATATATCCTGCTCAGACCATAAACTCTTCAGACCACATTTCTGTTGGCTGTTTGAATAACCCCCAGCACGGCGAGGTCCTTCTCCATCGATGACATCGCAAAGGTGAAACTTTACTTCACTGAAAATAATGTTGCAGTAACTCTCCCATTTCATAGAGAGGAACTAGGCCACCAAAATCAACAGGAGTGCTCAACCTTGCTTACGCACCTTGGAAATAACAGCAGAAACGCCTGGCACAGAATCGCACAAAATGTGTCTGATATAGACTAGATAGGAAGCCCAACGCCCCAAACTGTCTCTGCGTCCTTGGCTGCTGGGTACTTCTCTTGCCTCCTTCTGTGCTTCCCAGATTGCAGTCAGTGGGATCCTTTGGATTATTCTCCCTGACTCCCGGGTTTTTTTAGAAGTTATTTCAAGGGTGTCTATATTTAATACTGTTAGGTGCTCACTTTCAGTATGCATATGTATTTAAATTTATTCAGACTCCCCCACCTTTCAGTGTAGTGACTGTCAGCTGTGTCTGCAAAACCTGCCAATTATTGTAGCTTACAGAACAATAACAGCCTAATTGATAGGCAAAGTAAATGGAGGAGCGATGGCGAGATCATCAACGCTGGCAAGCTAGTCAACAACACCCAAAGCAGTCATCAGGTATTCTGCTACATTCAGGAGTTCAAAGCACCTGATAGAAATTAATATTAAAATGCATAGAGAAGAGAGTGTGTGATCCTGCCTGCTTCGCTAAGGTTGGGGCAGAGTGTAGAACTTAAAATTATGCCTGATTTTAGAGCGTAATTCACTTTTATTTGAACTGCCCTAAGTTTTATGAGGAAGGACCTTACAGAGAAGGATGTCTCATAAAAGCTTGCTTGAGCTTTGTAGCTCCATATTCCCTTCAAGGACAGACAGTGTCCAAACAAGCAGCATCGTCCTTAGTCTTGGTATAAATCTATATCTTTTCAATGTTTTGAGTCTCTTTTCTGTATTTCTATGTAGTGGAACTTATGTACCCAAATACTCCAAGTATGGAAATATTTATCCTACTCTTACAAAAGCCATGAGATAAATAAAAAGGTAATTCCCCAAACTGGACCTCAGGTGGCAGACTGAATCTTTTCTTGTCTTCTGGATGGTGGGCAGCTGATTTCTACTTTCAGTAGTATCTGCCTCCTACATTCTTGCTGCGCTGATGGGTTGATTTCACGGGCTGCAAGAAAGAGAGAAAGTCCTGGGCAAAAGATTTATGGAACCTCTGTGTCACAAGTAATTTCTAAAATCTGGGACAAATAACATCCTCAAGATGTTTTGGGGGATGCTAGAACATTGTGGTTGCTAGAGGTTGTGGACCTGTATCATTTTCTCTGGGATATCCAGATAGTGTTTCATATTACCAAATGATACTGCTATATGCATGCTGTCATCTTGTTTGACTTCAGTTACAGTTTTGTCTTTTTTTCCTTTTTTTTTTCTTTAAAAAAATCTTCCTATGAGGAAGATTTTAGGACAGCAAAAAGTTGCTTTGCTGGGTTATTTACACAAGGTTCTGGGAGCTGATATTTCTCAGAGGAGGCTGTGCCAATCTTTCCCCCATGACAAGCTCTATTCCTGAACATATATAACTATATAAATAAAGGAAGTCACACTTGTAATATACCCAGACACTGCATCATTGATTTCAGGATCAGTCGCCCTGCCAATTCCCTGCTGTAAGGCAGTGCTAAGTGTCAGGAGAAGATGATGATTTTTTAGGAGAAAAAGAACGAATGCCTATTTCTTTTGAGCCAAAAGGAAGGGGGAAATAAAAAAGTGAAAGAGAAGCTGGCAGAAATCAAAGCATCCTGGAAGGCCAGGGATAGGAATCCTTAAGTGTACTCAGAGACTAGTTTTGCTGTCTTACTTGCTGAAGGCCATTACAGGGGAAGCATCACTTTAGTCGTATCTGCAATCTGATCTCCTGAACTCCTCTGTAGTGGAAGTTATTACGTGCCCAGTCGCAACACGTGGAAATTCACCTAAGCGCTGCTTTACACCTCAATTTTTTCTCAGCGCTTTACCCCAAACAACACCCAGATTATTGAGCTGGGAAGACATCGTCATTGCAGGTAAACCTGTGGGCAGCTCCCTTGGCAGGGATCTTGTCCAGTCATAAAACAAGGTAAAAATCACAAAGAAGAGAAGGAGAAGCTCTTAGTTTGTGAATAGAAAACATAGATACTAATATATTAGAAATTCACAGGCTGAAATGTCAATTTCAGTAGCCATTTGATGTACTCAATAGGTATCGAATAAGACTAATAATTCTAAATAATAACAGTAACAATAATCTAGCTCATATATTCCTTTTCATCAGAAAATGGCTAAGCACTTCACAAAGGAGGTCAACTCCATTATCACTATTTTAGTTTCTATAAAACACCTGAAAGAGGATTTAAAGCAGAAATCCCTCTGTAGCCTGCTCTTGGAATTTGCTCATAAAGCTTTCCTCTTTTGTCCATCAATAGTATTTGCAAGTCTAAGCAGCCTAGCAAAATTGTACCAGGTGATTTTTTTCCCCTTTTTAATATGCGAATGGAACATTTTTTTCTTTACAGTGACTCATCAGAGCAAAACCAGGAAAAACAACTTTGCTTTTACACATTTCTAGACTCAGACAACAAAGTTGCTTTAAGATTTTCCTTGGAGGCTTTTTCTTCCAAGTAATATAGAGTGGCACCATGTTCTCCGTCCTGAAGTGTTTCCAGGTAACTCAGAATGATTCCTTGACCTTGTAACAGCCTTCTGCCCATGGCTTATTTACCTAGAAATAAGCTTGAGTGTGATCATCCTAAGACAATGGTCCCTGTAATTCAAAAAATGAAACCATGATGATATCCAAGTAATTCCCCGTGGCCACTGGGATATTTTTAGCCAGACAAAAAAATAGATTCTTCATTACAATGTAATTGGCTTTATAGTGTTTGCAAAAATGTTTTTTATGAGTGTCTTGAAGTGCACATCAGCAGCCCTCAGTCTTTTCAAGTGCTATGTCAAGCTATGCAAGAAAAAGGCTTAAAGAATTTGCTTGATGAGTGGAGCAATTACTCTGGTTTTGTTCAACCAACACTAGGAAGAAAAAAAAAACAACCTCCCCCCCAAAAAACCCCAAAACCAAAAAACCACTCTCTGCCTGATTTTTCTCATTTATTGACTCCAACATGGTAAACGGTTGCTCTAAACATCTGATTGCTCGGAAGCTTGGAAGGCTGGAGGAGGAATTGCTCTGTACATGCCCCATTTATCATTTACCTCCTGCAACTCCCTGTACGCACCTGTGCTGGTTTGGGCTGGGATAGAGTTGATTTTCTTCCCGGTAGCGACTATGGGCTGTGTTTTGGATTTGTGCTGAAACAGTGTTGATAACACAGGGATGTTTCATCGCTGCTGAGCAGGGCTGACACAGAGCCAAGGCCTTTGCTGCTCCTCACCCCACCCCACCAGCGAGGAGCTGGGGGGCATGAGGAGCTGGGAGGGGACACAGCCGGGACAGCTGACCCCAACGGACCCAAGGGATGTCCCACACCGTATGGCGTCATGCTCAGCAATAAAATCTGGGGGAAGAAGAAGGAAGGGGAGGATGTTCGGAGTGATGGCGTTTGTCTTCCCAAGTCACTGTTCTGCGTGATGGAGCCCGGCTTTCCTGGAGATGGCTGCACACCTGCCTGCCCATGGGAAGCAGGGAATGAATCCCTTGGTTTGCTTTGCTTGTGTGTGCAGCTTTTGCTTTATTGCTTTACTTATTAAACTGTCTTTATCTCAACCCATGAGTTTTCTCACTTTTACCCTTCCGATTCTCTCCCCCATCCCACCAGGGGGGAGTGAGCGAGCGGCTGCGTGGGGCTTCGTTTCTATCTGGGGTTAAACCACGACAGCACCGTGTTCAGAAATGGGGTGTTATCCTATGGGGTCCTTTCGTCTGATCTGGGATGGAGGTTCCTATATACTTTCGGGTAGAGTGAGGAGAAACACTGGGAGTGAAGAATTCTTTTTATGCTCTGTGTCATACAACAATTTCAGTCAAACCCACTAAACCGTGAAATTTAATATATGGCTACATAAAGAGAGGCATTATGCCACATTTGGTTCCATTTCCTACTGTTCAACCAAACTTCAGATCAAAGAGGAATAACCCACATTTCCAACACGCTTTAAAATATGAGGAAGCGCTAGTGTTCCATGATTAAAAAAAACACTAGACTAAACCATTATTAATCTAATTTTGACCATGACTGCCCTGGCCTCAATGAAATTAGACCTTTCTATGACTTTAAAACCAGAATATTTTGGAAAACCTGAAAAAGATTGTGGAAGAGATTTGGGAGTCAATCATTTTTCAAAGAGCAGAAAATAATATTTATGGTATGTTTTCCAAATTTTCTCCACATGTTATAACATCATTCAATTATGATTTGAAATTTGACATTAAGTTTTCATCTCACGGGCATAATAAAACTTACTGGGTCTCTGTGCCCAGTTTTCTGTACACGGAAGCATGTGTGCATGAGAACACAGATGCACATGATTGCTCTTAAAGGTTTCAGGTTAAATCTGAAGCCCTGAGAGTACTTGAAATTCAAAATTTAATTTAGCAGTTTACAAACATCATTGTTTATTTTTTAAAACTCTTCCAGCCTTTGAGTGCTTCTCACACAAAAAATGGAAAAAGCAGATAGAAACCACTTCATTGCATTATTGCTGCTCTGTCCCAGCAGAAAGCGAGTTTGTAAATCTCAAGAGTTTGCTCTCATGCAACAAAGCATTCCCAGAAGGATTTATAAAATAGTTCAAAGAGTAGAATGAACCCTTAGTGGAAGCTCAACAGAAATACACCGAGATTAAGAGAAGAATCCACTTACGTGGGTAACTTGCATGTGTCTCCATCATGCAAAATGCTGCAGAGCACAGAAGAAGCCAAGCTACCTTTGGACTCATTTATTCAGGTATCAGAGGGATTCCAAAGCCCAGCAACATGGACTGAAACCTGGGTAAACCTACCCCACAAGGCCCACACCGTAAATGTGAGCTGCTGCCCACTAGATTGGAGTTGCCTGCAAGGTTCAGCTTGACACATTCAGGAATCTGCTGACCCTGAAGTGACTCGAGATGCTATCAGGCAGTCCCCATAACACCTGAAATTATCGACTGTTGTTTTCATCAAATAACTGTATTTTCTTAAACTGGTCAAATTTTGGAGGTCTACTTCTCCTTCCAACCTGTTTGAATTAGGAGCTGGTGTAGAGGAAGGCTGCAGGTTTGGGAGCTGGACCAGGGTTTGTTGGAAAGCAGCTGAGGATCGTCTAAGAAAACAAGGACTGGAAGATGGTATTGAACTTCTGATCCAGGTAAAAGGCTGTTTCCTTGGTGAGAAATATCACTTCAACATGGTTGCTTTAACATGCAGGAAGATGAGGCCATTGCTCTCACTCTTACTGGGAGAAAATTGTCCTGCTATTTTGTGATTTGGTAAAAACTACACTGAACTCAAGGTTTTTGTATCAGTGTGTTTGCAGGACTTGTTGCCCTTGTTGGTAGGAGATATGGCTAAACCACAGCTGGGGCAGCACGGGAAGGTTTCTGGTCTGCCTGGAGTCTGGAGCAGATTCCCATTCTGCAAATGAGAGACGTGTCCTTTGACTGGGATTCCTTTAACACGTTGCTTGTAAAAGAACTGCAACTTAGAAAAAAATCTTCTTAAATCTTATATCTGTAGCATAAGACAAGGTTGTACTTGTAAAAAAAACATAACCCCTGGGGAGAAAGGAGGCAATAGCACCTGAAACAGCAGGTGCCATAAAATTTTGGATATTCTGAACTCAATTTAGCCACCATCTCCCTTCCCTGCAACACACACATGGTGTTGCCATCTGACTCGTGAAAAGCTGTGAGGTGCGACGCAGAGCCTGGGGCGTGTAAGCATTGGGACTACATGAACCTCGTCATGCTTCAGGATATCCTGAGATGCCTCTGCCCGTCTCAGCTTTCACTCCAGCTCCCAACTTCATTGTTTTGCTTGTCCATTGGAAGCAGAGTGTGGACGAGGGCTCTGAGCAGAGAGATCCGACACAGGTCTAACAAAAGTTCCTGGCAGAGATCAAACCCTCATTTCCCCGCCGTTCGCTGCAGAGGGTGCTGTCTGCCCACATTCCTCTTCCTCAGGAAACAGGTGGGAAAAAAAAAAAGGCTTCTGAACTGTTTAAAAGTTGAAACGGCAGGTCACAGGATGTTATCGAAATGCACTAAACATTTCGCGCAGGTAAAGACATAACGTTACATTTCAGAGCCATGACAAAACAAGTCACAGTGGAGCAAAGCCACTGTCACAGCCTGGTTGGCAACCTAAAGAGCACGAGGCAGTCAGCCCTGACTTATAATGCGAAAAAATGAGGCTTTCCTCCCTGCCGTTAATGACGTTTAAATCTTTCTGAAGTCGTCTATTTAAGCAACAGCACAAAGGTAAAGAACAACAACTCCCGGAAAAATCACAACGTTTTGGAAATCTGTTTTCGTATTGAGTTTTCACTCGAACTCAGGAAAACAGTTGAAACACGAGAATTTTGTTATGAAAGATGAAATCCTGAAAAGGTATTTTCTTGTTGTAGCTGCGGGGTTTGGATTCAATAAGAGTGGAGTTTCATTCAGAAAGCAGCACCCAGTACTCAAAGAAAGTCAGTCAGTCATGTCCTTTGCACGTTTTCAGGGATGTCAGGGAAGGTCTTGCTTTCAGCATAAATCATTCATCTCATAGCACCAGAAATTGGGATTTTGTTTAATCTATAACAGTCTTATGTAAAATACAGAATTACGAACTTTGGTACACACAGAATATATCAGGTTTCTCTTACTGACTCCCTCCAGGTCTCATGCTTGTCAAATGTCCAACGGTGACACAGGCTGCTGTGTCAGCAGGGGTGAACAGTGACCACTCTTCACAAAACTCACTGTCTGGTGGGAGGTGAATGTTCTTGGGTTAGAGTGAAAGACCAAGAGGCCAGATGCCCCATGCCCTTGGTATGTCCATGGACCACTGTGCAGTTATGCACAAAAGGTGGAAGTGTCATCATCACTAGGATACAAAAAGGAACTGGCTGTGTTTCTTAAGGTGGTATCTCAGGAGTCTGTGTTGGCTGGATGCTGGCTAGAGGGAAGTGTCTAGCATTTTCTAATGGTTTCCCCTACAGGCACTGGAGAGATAGCATAGATCTTCCTTCAGAGATCATCTGTGGTGCTACATCCTTCTTTGACTTCACAGGAAAAGCATAGAATCATAGAATCATAGAATCATAGAATCACAGAATCATAGAATGGTTTAGGTTGGAAGGGACCTTTAAGGGCCATCTAGTCCAACCCCCTTGCCATGAGCAGGGACATCCTCAACTAGATCAGGTTGCCCAGAGCCCCGTCCAGCCTCACCTGGAATGTTTCCAGGGATGGGGCATCTCCCACCTCTCTGGGCAACCTGTGCCAGGGCTTCACCACCCTCAGTGTGAAAAACTTCTTCCTTATGTCTAGTCTGAATCTCCCCTCCTTTAGTTTAAAACCATCACCCCTTGTTCTATCACAGCAGGCCCTGATAAAAAGTTTTTCCCCATCTTTCCTATAAGCCCCTTTATGTACTGAAAGGCCGCCATAAGATCTCACCCGGAGCCTTCTCTTCTCCAGGCTGAACAACCCCAACTCTCTCAGCCTGTCTTCACAGGAGAGGTGCTCCAGCCCTCTGATCATTTTTGTGGCCTCTTCTGGACCCACTCCAGCAGATCCATGTCCTTGTTCTAGCATGAGGAACATCTCTGGAGAGGAGGGTGTACACAACACGACAGCAGGTAATTTGCTACAAAGAACAAAAGCAAACCAGCAGCACTCGTGGCTCTAAAAGAGAACAACCACACCAGCGTTATCCATGGAGAATCAAGTTAACAATAACACCATACCTTCCCATGTCAGATGTGGTGACTTTGAACCAGAAGCTGAAGTCTAGAGGTGCATAGGATGGAGTAACGTGGCAGCCTTTGGAGTCTTTTTGAGACGCAAAGAAGAAAAAGCTAAATGGAATGCCAGAGATGGGAGCACGCTGGAAACGACAACTCCACCTCAACTCTCCTCTGAATCAGGAATAGGCAGAAGGATCATGGAGACAGCAGGAGGGATTTCAACACAGAGACAGGGTACAGCTGACTCCTGGGAGGCCAGGAGCTGCGCCTTCACGAATAACCAAGGAGCATGGCTGTTATACGTGGCATGGAGGCTTTTGCACAATTTGTCGTGCTGAAGTTGTCCAAGCGAGCAGAGCTGAAGTGGACGTTTTTATCTGGGCAAACTAGTCATGGGGGTTGGGCAAACTAGTCATGGGGGTTCAGCGAACATTCCCCTGCTTTGCCTAACAGACATTTATTCACTTTGGGTTTTTTGTATTCCTGTTGTTAGAGGAAGATATTTTAGCATGAAAAGTCATGTCTTAATCTGGAAAATATGGGGCTGGGGGAATTTTATCAATGAGGGCCTTTCCTGCCGTTTGATGACAGTTATGCAGGTTGAGTCGTGGTGTAGTTGTTCTCCGTCACCGAGATACATAATCTCTAATGAAAATTCAGATTCTTTGTCCCCAAGTATGCAGCATTTCAAAGCTCCATCCCGTTGCCAAGGCTAAGTGCTGTTGAAGTGGTGGTTTCCCCATGTGAGAGGAGAGCAGAGAACACAACGAGGGAGGGCAACATTTAAAACCGAGAATAGCCTTAACAATCATGACAGCTGAAATAAGGACAGGAGGGAAAATGAGTAATTCTGACTCTTGTTATCCCTGGTCTTTGGTTTTTTTCTTAAGAAATCTTTGGATTCTGCCTGCATGAACCTAAGGACAGAAAAGATCAAGGCTTGACTGAGAAAAAAATTAACTCCTTGAGTACTGTATTAAAGTCAGTTATTTACTCGCCTTCCATATAAGAAATTTGCCTCAATTGCTTAAGCAAAGCCCATGAATCTTGAGTTGAATCAAGTGAAGAATCTCTTGCCTCTATAGCAATTATTTTTTCATTGCATTAGGCTAGTAAAAGTGGAATCACAAAGATTTGGAACCCTCACCCGTTCTAATGAATATGTTATATATTCAAGGATCAGTATCACTTCATTGAATTGTTTAACAGCCTTCCCTCAACTGAACATAGGTATAAATGAAATTAAAACAATTAATCTTTAAAAAATGTAAATTTAAAACCTCACAAATGTCCACTGTTTTATTCATTACATACAATAAATATTCCTCATGGAAAGACAACAAATGACATCTCCTTGGGGATTTGCCTTTCCAAATCCTTGCTAACGGGAAGTTATTGAGCTCAGTGGGGATTTTGCTTGAGCAAAATTTCCAGATTTGAGTCAGGATCAATCCCAGAAAACTAGTCAAGCAAAATGATGCTAAACAAGTTGTCATCATGACACTCTGAATGCAGCGGTGCTGGCTCTTCTTAACGGTACGTGTGCTGATACTGTGTCTCCAGCACATTCTTTTAATTAGCTTTTTGTATACAAGTCATTATTTGGACTGTCCACAAGCATCGATTCTGGAAATGTATTTTATTTTTCTTTTTGCAAAGGCCTCTCCTCTCTCCTTGTCCATAGATGCTTGATCTGTGCAGAACTGAATCATCTTTATAGCCAAGAATATTATGGGTGAAGATACCGTGTAGTGGAATCAGTTGGACGTAGTGTGCGTGAACAAAGTGTGTTTAAACTGGTCAGAGAAAAACACTAGAGCCTTCAAGGACCGCAGGAGAACAGGACTGCCAGTTAATAGCTGCCAGAAGATAGTAGGATGCCCCATGCTGTTAGGCACAGCCCTGTTCTCCCGCAGCACATCTGTGATTTACAGAAATCCTTTGCCTACAGAAACATCCATATTCTCTCAGTATCACGCTGTTCCTCACCAGCTTGCCGTGACAAGAAAACAGACCAAACCTGCACTGAATACATTTATATCTTTGAAACACTGTGGTTTTTACACATCTGGAGATACCTTTCATAAACCCAAGGCCAAAGGGAACTTTTCTGAATACATAAAGCTGACACACACCAGACATGTCATAGATCCTCATCCCATTGCCTGCTGAGCAGCGTGTCTAAGCGTCCCCTGAGAGATACGCCCCACTTCGCCTAGAAAAGCCGTCCAAGAAGCAGCCGTGGTTGTGTAAACATAGACATGCAGAGCCATTAGAGATGCACCAGGATACCTCAGACATCGGCACAGGCGAGCAGGTGACTCACACAGCCAGGCAAGATGCTCCAGGGTGTCTATGATTTGAAATTAAGCATCTAAAAATGAGATAGAATCCAGGCAATACATTTTTTTGGTGTAAGCTGTGCCAAAGGTCAATTAACCTCAAATTTAAAGGAAATATAATAGAACATTCAGTCAGCTAAACTCTTAGAAAGTGATAACTCCAGGGAAATTTTGAGAAGCTATAGGAGAAAATACAGTGATATTCTCAACTTTGGAGAATTAAAAAAGAAATCCATGAAATAACTTGTATATTAGTGACACTGCTTTTCACAAAATAGCTTTTTCTAGACAATGTACACTCTACAATAGACATATAGTAACTCATCTTCCATATCAGAGACTTCGACTATCTTTAACTTTGGCCTAACTAATTTTATTAATATTTAATACTTATTGATATACCAATAATAGCAACTTTACCTTTCATACTAACAAGACTCAGCAACCTTAACTTATCATCAAGGACTTATTTATAACAGTGCTAAACTCACCAAACATCATTGAGATAAGCCCACATTAAGAACACACTGAGTGTGGCAGAGTGCTGTAATTTTGATGCCATGTTTCGTATAAAGAAATTCTATGCCAATAGGCAACACAATGAAATATTCCCTTTCCAGCATTATATTTGTGCAATTAATTATAGAATTCAAGTCTGACAAGATCCTGGAAGATTTTTCTCGTCACTGGCTCATGCATCAAGATTCAACCACGTTGACCTTGGATGATCTTTAACCAGTGTAAAGAAAGTAAGTGAAATATCTGTTGTGACTCTCAGACATGCAATGGTCATTGGAGATATTAAACTACATTTCTGATTTTGAAATATGCTAACAATTGGGAAAAGGAAAAATGTATATTTAGCACTTCAGCATTTGTGCAAAGATCACTGAATCACAGAGCAGAGGTACAGGATGAAATGGAAACAACAAAGCTCCTTTGACCTCTTCACTCACTACGCTAACAATAACTACCTTACTTATGAAACCAAGGGGACAGCAGCATTTATAGATGTTATTAACTGGGTGACACCCCGCCATCGCTTTATACCATTATGAATTCCTTTATACTATTATGAAATGTATTTATGCGTTACAGCATTATCAGTTGCTATTACCTTCACTTACGGCTTTGAGCTGATGTTTGTATAGATAGCAAAGATCAACTGTAGACTCAAGGGTGAAAATTTTGGAGCTACAAGCCTGAGGAGCGTGGCTGACCTTCAGGATAGATTATCATGGTTTCTGGATAATAAAGGCAAACATAATCCAAAACTGCACTGGAGTAATATTTTGAATACGAGATATTGGTGGAAACAAATACTCACTATGAGGGTAGAAGCTAGTGAATCCTCATAGCTTCCCTGTCCTCCAGTTCTGTGGCTTATGATTCAGTATTAATTCATTCAGTGCAGATATTTGATTATTTGTGTAAGCTTCAGACCTGCTTTTGCACAGAAATGACCAGAACCACATTCATTACTTGGCTTTCATGACATTTCTGAAATACTGTAACAAGGTAGAAGATGAGTTTCTGAACTGCTACACTGTCTGATCCAGATTCTTCTGGAATAAATAGGGAAAAATCCCTTTGGTCTTGTTCTTGTTCTGGAGAATTGCCTTAAGTTTCTCTCCCACCTTACAGTTCTTTTTCTCATTTACTGCATCACTTCTCAACTTCTCACAACACCTGACTGTGTTCATTTAAACATCTCCTCGTTAACGGTGTATAAATAGCTTTTAGTTTTACTTCCTGTCAGATTTAATTACACGCTTCACGTTTCCTTCGCCGCACGTGCCTTTGCTGATGTTTAACCCATCTTTTTTTCGGGGAAGAGTAGGGTTTGCACAAAAGCTCTGATTATGTTAGAGATAATTGCGTTCAGTTTTGGGCAGACGATGCTGCTGGGCGTGTGTGCCTACGTGCCTGCCGTCACCGCCACGACCTCCACAAACTGACAGCCAAAACAATCCGAAAGGGTAAATAGCTGTAAGTCACCAATAACGTGATCCTCCAAGATGCAAAATGACCTTTTAATCCCTCCTATTAACTTGTTGAACATATGGTCTAACATATGGTTTAATCAGTAGTTCTGAGTAGCTTATCAGTGATTTGGTGTATTTTGCTTATGGAGGTATTCAGGAAGCAAATACCCTTTTTAAGCTAAATTCTTTCACTCTTGAACCGAATTCTGTTTTCCATTTCCTTTTAAAGATCTTTGTCGCCTTTTTCCGTTGTTTATTTTACCTATATTTCTTTCATCCGTGGTGGCTACCTAACATTTTTTGGTGCATTTATGATTGTTGTGAGTTCCTTCGCTGCTATTCATCACAGGCAACGCTCAGATCTTCCATCTTATTGATACAGTCAAAGTGACAAATTGTTTCATGTGCAAGCATAGTAAACACAGAAAAAACAGCTTCACTTATCTTTTTCCATCTTCTGGGGAGATTATTTGCATGTTTGGACACAGTTGCAAAAGGACCAGTGACCTATACAGTCAACTGCAAACCCGTTTTGATTTTTTTTTTTTTTATTTTCTGCTTTCTGTATGTCCTGTTTGTCTTCTGACCTTCACTCTGGAATGTGCCTGTCAGTATGTATGGATTTGCTTTTTCCTTTTTCAATCTTCCATATTCTTTTTCCCTGTGTGGAGGTCCTCCAGCACACTGGCACTGAAGATCCTACCGTGTCCCAAGTAATGAGATGAGAATCATAGAATTGTTTAGGTTGGAAGAGACCTTTAAGATCATCGAGTCCAATGGAGAAAGAAGTAATTAAACAACGCGGCAGTGTTTTGATGCTGCAGACTTCAACTAGGCTTCAGTGGCTAAAACTGACTTGCAGGGAAGGAAGGAAGGAGAAGTATGACCTGGTGACTATTTCTTTTTTCTTTATCTCCTAAAATTAGCACTTTCCAGAACACTCCGGTGTGGAGTACAGTTTCTTCCAAAAAGAGAATCATTGCCAGGGAATGATAAGGTGTATTTGAAGCACATGAATTTAGCCCATTGCTTGAACATATTTAGGAGAAGTATGATAGGACATATGTAGTATTTACATATGTGTGAGCGGTTTTTTTTCTTTCTAAAGTGAGTTTAGTACTTTGCTGTCCCTACCTGCACCAGTATATTTCAAGAAATCTTCCCATTTCAGAGCTTCTTTATTTGATTCTTACCTTATTCCAGAGGGACAATCAAGTGGCTGTCTTTTTTTTTAATTTTCTAATTTTTCTTGCAGAATGTAGAAATTTTACTTTACTGTAAGGAAGAGCAAGGCAGTTCAAAACAAACCCTCCATGGCTTCAGATTTTCAGATTTCCTCTTCAGGAATATTGACCACATTTGTGTTTAATATATTTCAGCCTTTTATTTTTTATCTTTTATAATTTGTTGTCAGTGTGAGTTTAAAATCACCTGAATGTAATTCAATACTAAGCTAAATTAAGAAATTAAAGGGATTAAATGCAACCATCCTCCCCTGAACTACGAAAGAACAGTGTTTCTCACATTACTTTAAAGAGTGGCCAGGACAGAGTTTTCTTTCAAGCAGACTCAAAACTATAATGTTATAATGATCCGGTTCTCTCTTTTCAACCTCACTTCCATGGATTGAAGGGAACTGAAGTTAGCCTGGTAACAGTATACTCACCAGGACAAAATTTAATAATAAAAAATGAAGGCTTTGAACTTACAGGGTCAATAGTAATGATTTTTTATGCAATACAGGAATTTTTTGGTTGGAAGCAACTGAGGAGAAAGACCTGTGTGCACTGACTGATCACGGGACAGTTGTGGCACTGACTTTTTCAGCCCTGTGCCCATAGTCTTCTTCATGTCTTTGGGTTTTTCATACGCTCCTGCACCAGGACAATGCACGGATGTCGGTCACGCTCAGCGTTGCAGAGTTGAACAAGTTCTCACGTTAGAGAAGAGATTACAATATTTAATATTAAAATATTTGTTGAAATAAAAAGTTTAAATATTTTTTAAAAGTTGTAGGACAAAAAGTTCTGAGAAAACTTTCAGAAACATTTTTCCATTAAATAATATTTTCCCGTACTGGAGCATTGCAACATACAGGAAAGATCCAGCCTCCAACAGGGAAGGAAGAGACTCAGCTGTTCTTTTGTATATTAAATGTCTTCAAATGGCCCAGGCTAAATTAACTTCACTCTAGAACACTTACAGAACTAAGAGACATTAGATATTATTTCTGACTGCTTATGGATGATGATTGAGCTCTCAAAGATGGTAAAAGCTGCCATAAAACTGGAGAGAACCATCAATGCATGTAGAATAATATCTATTTCTACAGACAGTACCTCCCCCCTCCAAAAAAAAAAAAAAAGGTTTTGCACTAGAAAACAATTTTTGGCAGAAAGCTACTTTCATATTTGAGTAAACTAACGCCCACACTTCTTGTTGTTGTTGATGTGTCACTCGTTGCAGCTCGGATGCAGTAGTAAACAACTGGTAAATAAGTGTGTTTGATATTGAGTCTTTGCAGTACCTAATGAAGGTGACCGCCATCTATGCTGCCACAGTGCACCTCGTCCTTAGGGTCTCCCAAAATGAACTGAGGCCTCCCAGAAGGAAGAAAAAATTTAAAAAATTAAAAAAAAAAATATCACTGAAAGCTATAATGGCAAGTTTCAGCTATGCAGATGCTGCAGCAGTAGCTACGTACCCTGACTGGGTTTGAATCTGGATATGAGATTTTATCTGGTATTTCCTGCTAGAAACACATAATGTGGCTGCTGAGTCCCCTGATGGAAAGTAGGGATCTGCTCATAATCTTGTAAAACAGTTGGTAATGTCATGTTGTGGAAATGATGCAGGTATTCAGAAAGAATAATACAGTTTCTCTTACTTGCTGAGCTATGTATTTGTTATTTTCATTTAGAAACTCAATTTGGACATCGACATACAGGCTTTTAAAAAAGTCTTATTAAAACTTTTTCTGTATGGACCTCAATAATACAAAGTTATTTCACAGGACAGTTGCTCGCCCATATCAATAAATTGGAACAAGCAGACCGCAAATTTAAAAGCAGACCTGCTGCCGATCCATCTAATGCTCACTTCAGCCAGAACTCTTTCAAAAGACTATGATTCATCAATGAGCAGAACAATTTCCATGTCTAAAGCTCTTTTTTATTGTGTCTCTGAGTACCTCACAATCAGTGGAGAATTGTCATTTTCCAACCCACTTTATGCCATGAGCTAAGTGACTAACCTATTTGAGGTGTTTAGTGTACAGCTTGGAAAACACGGAAAGATCCAGACAAAAGGAGAAAATTAGCATCCCGAGAAGTGCGAAAAGCTCATATAAAGCTGAAGATTCACATAATCTCTGTTCTAGTCTTCTGAAAAGGTCCATGAGCAAGGATTTCCACTAAATTTGTGGTTGATAATATATCTGATACTGAGTTTTCCCTAAACAGAAAGTTTTATCATGTTAGAAAGTTTGGCTTTTAGAGTGTGTAAAACTTTGGAGGAGTCTTTGGAGCGTTGTATGTGAAGAGATAGAAACAAATGAAAAACAAGACAAAACGCAAGCTGAATTTACCGTGGGTAGATAATGCCAGAATAACTTGATACCTTTCTCTGGAAATGGAAGAGATTTTCCAGGAAAAGTGTTACACATTTAATCTAGCTGAGGGTGGGTATAACATCTGATGCAATGCCATGGAGACACTCCCAGAACTCTGTGGTGAGAAGACACCAGGTAAAGGGGAGATGACAACAAACAGCAGTTAAAAAAGTCACTAGCAGAGTTCCCCAAGAAATAAGACTCAGTCTCATCTCATTTCATGGTTTCTTTTATGAGTTGGCCCAAAACGAGACTATGTTAATTCAATTTCCCAATGACATGAAGCTAGAGGACATCTTCTGTAAAGAGAAAAGTCAAGACTTGATATCCTAAAAGCTGGATGACCTTGAAAACTGGAATTAAAAGAAAGCTCAAAGGAATTTAATAGAAGAAAATGCAAGACTGCGTACCTGGAGACTGACCGTAGGAGTTTCTGCTGCGAGCTGTGGGTTTACCAATTGGAACTGAGTGAGAAAGGCGACCAGTGGCGTAGTGCAGCTGGCACCAGGGTGACCATGAAATGCTGGTGTGATGCCAACAATCAGGAAGCTGAATACAATAGCCAAGAATTATTGCCAGTAGACTCAAAAAAAATTAATGCCATGGTGTAAGAAACGGAAGAGATCTCATTTGAAATGTAGTGTCAAATCTGGCTATTCATGGTCCAGAAAGACTGAGTCTTGAAGAGGCATAAGGAAAACCTGTCTTGGTCGGGGAGACTGATGACCCTCTTGTGGGATGAAGGAGTAAGGGAAAACCAGCCTTGGCATGTCAAGTAAAAGGAAGGCCAAGAAGAGATGTGATTGTCCTCTTTCAGTACCTCAGTGGAAAAAATTCCAGGGAAAGAAAAGATCTTTTTAAGCTGAAGAACGACTTGGAACAAGAACAACTGGATTTAACTGTCCACGAGTGCCCTTGAGCTGATTTCATACTATAAGACTGGTGAAGTTTTGGAGCAATATTTTAATAGAAGAGAAAGAAAGAAACCGGTTTTGTAACAACTACCATGTGGGATTCAACTGCAGTTTTCATCTCTTTTACAAGAACACAGGAAGGTCTTTCCAAGCAACGTACTGTTATATCTTTTTAGGAATTTCTGGCTGAATGCTTTTCTCTGAATCTGTGGAGCAAGGAAACAATGATTTCTGGTTTTGCAGATTATAGCATGGAAAATAACGGCACCTCCACAAGTTTTCTTTCACCCTCTTACAGCAGGGCATGATGAGAAAAGACTCCTCTCATGAGCCCAGGGGATGAGTGCCCATTTCTTACCCATGCTGATGAGTTCCTATGTGGCTCACCCTGATGAATGCTCCCTGATCGAGATCTCCTCTCTAAACTGCACAAGAAGTTCAGATGTTTATACCACTGACCAGCACTAATAATTTAAATGCTGCGCTACTGCTAGGGGCTTGCAATTTTAGATGCTTTTTCATAAAAAATAATACTGGTTACATATTCCCTCTTAGCCACTGGAAAAACCCCTATATTTTACTTCACTTATGCTCAGCTCCTAGTTGTTGCTGAATGAAGGCAGTGGGTGTGAGTGGTTCCACAGCCTACACTTGCAATTGGATTTTATTCCTAAAATACCTTTTTTTCAATTCAGTTCATTGATTTGCCCTCAAGCTCATTGTCTTAAATTTCTTTAGACACTGCTCATTGCCCCTGATAATGCTACTCCACCGAACTTTAATTCCTGCCTCTTCTTCTCTGTTGAGGTGAAAAGTGTCACTGTAGGCTTTTAATGTGCAGTACAGAAAGGTGATTTGTGATGGGACCTTGAAGTTTCACTTATGACAAGGAACAAAACCTGATGTTTTCCAGGGGACTGTTCATTTGGGACAAATATTGGAGATTCTCACGTGGACTATGGAGATGCCCTCTCATTACTACTTTTAAACACATACAACGTGTTACTAGAGAGAAACATCTAGCTAATCTAGGCTCTTTTTCTTCTCAATTAGAGAGAAGCTTGTAAATCTAATGCACTTTGGCAGCTGTTTACTCAAAAGTTACTTTGCATCCTTTGCACCTCCTCCATTTTCCTGGACCTACTCGTGTCTCTGTTTTTTAAGATGGCGCTTAGTGTTGCGAGTCCCTCTGAAAAGTGCAATGTACCCTTACAAAAGGTTGCCAGGATGCTCTTCTTAAACCTCATCTCCTGGTTTTCCATCATGGTTTCCTTATTTGACAAGCTCAAAGCCCTGTTCCCATGCCCATAGCTCCTGATGACCAGCAACTGGAAAAAGCAGAAACTTCAGAGGCAGGTTGAGAAAGTAAAAAATCCCACCAAACACTATCCTGTTTCCATCTTTCTCTCCATCTTTGAAGGAGGGCCTGACGTGATTGCTGACTGACTTTAACAAAGCAAACCCCCTTTCTTGTCACTGTTATTCCAGGTGAGACCAACTTTCAGCTTACAGCTTTGTTTTAGCAGGATGACGCCGAGAGGAATGTTGTTTATAGTGGGAATCAAATATGCAGGATCTGATTCAGAGTAAAACCAGAAAGATGGGTCTTATTTCATGGCTTTGTTTTGAAGGATAACTCATTTGGACCTAGTTTCAAAGGCAAGTTTTAATTAAAAGCACATTGAGTGGATTTGTAAAGAAGCGGCTAACTCTTGGAAGGTCAGCTATCTTGTAAGCAGCAAGTCATGGGAAAATTGTACTATTATGGGTTACATAAGCATAACAAAGCTTTCATCTCTGATTAGTATTTAATTTGTCCTCTTTGAATAGATCGCATAGCTCTGTTGGCCTTCAGGGCTTTAGTTAACATGGTTTTTGCCTTTTTGCTAGTGAAAGTTACTTCCCAATCAGAAAAGAATATAATGAGACCCATTTCTTCCCTTTCAGTGGGCAGAAGAGAGAATACAGTACAAAGGCAAAAGAACACAAAGATAGCTGGAGCACAAATTGCACCAGGTAAAGGTCAGCTGAGATTCCGGGACAGACCGAATTTAAGCCCAGAAATTGTTTGTTAATTTCTGAAACATTGAAGAAGGGCACGTCCTGCAATGGCTGCTAATAAAATGGAGCATCGCTTGTCATCTATGAAGAGTAGAGAGATCTTGGGCAGGATGTAATATTCAGAGGGAGGAAAAAGACGACTTATCATAGCTGCTCCAGAAACTGTACCAAGCATTTGATGCATCTTCAGGTTCTAAGTTTGGAAGCAAGATGAGCATCACAGAGACCGACCATCAGCTGCAGAGAACAAGGTAACACAAGCAGAAGGTTGTAGTCTGGAAGATGAAACTAGTGTCACCGTATATCTATAAATATCTCCAGACATACGCTATTGGACACATTACAAAATAGAAGGGTTAGACGGACCTCTGGTTGTAGCTATTTTCATGTTCTATTGTTATAACCAAGAGCAGGAGTGCTCCTATACATATATATATAGGACTATGTCTTTGATGTCCTTCACTGAGTCACATTTGCCAAGTTAAATCTGAAAGACTTGACACGGCACCATCCAAACTGAACCAGAAGTAGAGAAATGGGCCTGCTGACCGGATAAGAGAAATGCAATCTAAGGTTTATTTAAAAGAAGTTGCGTTCAATGAACACATCATTAGCTCATGTGTTGCACTGTGCAAAGCAGCTTCACTGACAAAATAGTGAATTCTGGAGCAAATTTCTTTATTTGTAGTTATTAGTATGTCCAAAGCTAATGCAATAAACTTCTGGGTAATTGATGTTTTTTATGAGTTGTAATAAAGCTAAAATAATTTCTTTTACAGAGCAGGAGGTTGAGACCTTGGTTCTTGCAATTATTTTTGCCTAGGACTGTGAATTCTCCCTGTTTTGCCAGTTTGGATAGTGCAGATTGTATTGTAAGTCCTGAAGAGAAAGTCACCAGAAGAACAGCAAATCCCCTAAGTGTGGCCACTGGTAGAAGTTCACCACCTTTTATCCTAAAGATGTACTTAGGTTCTTCCTCCTGCATATCATCTTCCAGACACTATTGTGTTAATTTCTATAGATATTTATTTTTACTGTAAGCTTCTTTATTTCCCTGGATATTTTCTATCTCTTGCCATAGAGTACAGACAAATGATCATAGTTTTTTCTTTACTAAATAGCACAGGGCTAAAAATCCGTTTACCGTATTTATTACATGAATTTTAAAATATTTAAAGATACATTTTTTCCCTTTAAATGTTTCAGTAGATACTTAGACTAAGACACGTATAAATCCTGATTCTGAGGCGACATAGACACGTGCGTAACTTTATAGATAAATGCAAGGGGACCACTTGTGCATATGATTTTGCAAGACTGGAAACTTAATGTGCCATGTAAGAACAGCTGAAATAACTACCTTTCAAGGAACAAAACATGGAAGTGTGTTTTCCCAATAGGTCTATTTTCCTTAATGTTTACTGTCATTTGCTTTGAAGAGTGAAAAATGACTCCTTGAAAATGCATTCTCAGACTGAAAAATTAATGACTAAGCTATGCTGCATATGTTCTTTCATCATATGAAAACAACATGAAAACACTATTTTGTGCGTAAACATCTGGGGAAATATCTGCTGTGTTTCATTAGAACTAACTCATGTACCGGCTCCCTTGTCCTGAGTTTTTCTATCCCAGTTTCCACTACTTGAGCAAACAGATAAATTGTGGTTGCCTATGGAGGCATAACATTTCATGGACCTTTCCCAGCAGTATTTTTTTGCCCCAGTTACTCTGGAGCTTTTTCCACATTAAGACTGCAGTGTTTATCTTTACCTGCAATCCAAACAGTGCTGACTATTAACCTGCATAGTCCATTTTTTCGTATCTTTGTCTCTTCCAAATAACATTTAATTTCTCTTCCCCTCTTTGGCTTTCAACTTTGGAAGTCCTTCTCCAGTGATCCTTGGAAACTTATGGCACTGGAATGAGATTCTATTTCTCTATCAAATAATCCAGCAACAGGATTTCCAAGACATATCTTGCAACAAGCTGATATAGGAACTGGAAAAGAGAGAGTGTATGGATCTTCAGTGCTTTCAATAATTGAGTGTATTTCTGCCTTTGCTTCTCACACTTACAATATATGGCTCAGGAAAAAAAATATAGATATCTGTTTGAAGAGGTTTTTTTATAAAAAAAGAGTATATTTACAAAAAAAGGCTTGGTGATTCCTGTCTTTCAATAAGACCTATATGTACGTAAACCATATTTCTTCTTCTTAATTATGAACTTTGAAAATTCAGGCTAAAAATGTGGATGAACACTGCTTATTTCACAAAGGTTAAAGGGCGTCTATATCAGTGATACAAGATATGTTGTAAATCCAAACTAAAGATGTCTTTTTGAGCAAGTTTTTGAGATCGATACTTAGGAGCAGAAAGCAAAAGTTACAATATCCCCTGGCTTTATATCAGTTTCTGGATCATAGGCTACTTTGTTACTTACAATGCATTGAAAATAAGTGGCAGAATTGCCTACTCTCCAAATTTTATTAGAGATTTCTTAGTGTTATAAACCATGCCCCAGCTCTAAAGACTCCTGATAGCTGATAAGAAATATCAATTTTCAGCTGTAGAAGGTCTTGAAGTTGGAAAGAAAAGTTGAAAACATGATTCTGCAACTGTTAGTACAACTCAGAATGATAATATTAATCCAATCCAACTGGTCACGATTTCTGAGGATTTGAAGTTGTCTGGACCAGAAAGATTAAATAAAATTGGAATAATGTTGCTGCTTTCTATCTGCTTAAAATAATCCAGGATATAGGTTTAATCAAGGTTAGGATTTTAGGTGATGGCTTTGTGCGTGTGTATGTATGAGGTAAAAGATTTGTGTGACTGACTGCTATAGGCAGGAGAAGACAGCATTCCTCTTTGGGGGTTCAACCTCTTTTTCGTAGAGGAGTTATTTAAACCTACCAGCTCCCACATCCCAGTGAACCTGCTGGTATCCAGTCACCTGGCTTTATCTAGCGATATGAACGGAGAATAGAATTTAAGCTTCCTCTCTGTCCTCGGTGTTTTCTATTAATTAATTTACACAGCTCACATGGTTCTTTGGCTCAAGCCCACTTCTACCTCACCAACCGTGAGCACTGAAGGTGGAGCCCAAGGTCCTAAACAGGCGCTAGAGGCTTGGCCACAGTGACATTAATTTCTAGGTATGTGCATGCGTTCAGGGACTAGCCGTGTTCCCATCCTCAGCCTTGTCATGCTGAGACAGCTCTCAGGGGCCTTTTGGGATCACCACTGAAATTCTGAAACTTCGGCAGGCGTTAGATGGGAAACCTGAGCACCTCACTCAAGGCTGAAATTTTCAAGAGATGGCTAAGGTCACAGGACATGCATGTCGCAATCCTGCAACAGCAGTACCAACTCTACTTCTCTACGTACAACTGGATCTACTGTAAATCCAAATGAAATTCCACCTCCAACTCTGTGTTTTGTTTTTTCTTTTTGCCGTCCTTCTTTCCAGCTGAATAGCAGGCCTAATCTTATCCCAGGGCCAACTTCCAGTCCAGGAAGACCACCAACTACCACCAAACACAGATTTCACACTGGCAACCTGATTGATTACAGCAACAATTAACTTATTCAGCTGAGGAGGTAGATCCATACCCTTTGGGTCATGCATCTGCTTAGGGCTAGCAAACATGGCTGTATTTTGGTCGGAGAAGGGGAACTAGCATTGCTCTTCGGCTACATTTTCCGTAGGAGCTCACTTAGGGCCAAACTGCAAACAGGATAAAGTAAGAATTGCTGTGATCTTTCTGTTTTAGTACAACCAAGCCATTGTAAAATACCACTACTAGAGAGGTACTTCATCCAAACACAATGTCTGTCTTCTTGGTGGTTCTGACTCAGATCAGAATAGATAATCCTTGTTTACGGGAATAACAAGTATTATTAATGAATGTCTTGAAGGTGGCCAAATCATGAAGGATTTTAAGTGACATGTGTGCATTTGTGATTAACAAATTTACACAGTGAGAGTTTCAAAAGGACCAGTTGACCACCTAGATCAGAGGCAGGCCAGTTTTTCAGTACGGAAATTTTCATGTGACCACAAGATATATAACGTGTTTCAGAGAGCTGAGGGGAAGGAGAGTGCCCATTAATCAGTGGGACTGGGTTTACATGGCCCTAGGAGCTTCTCCTGGATTTACTCCTTCTCTCAGAAAGTAATTAGCCAAAAGCCTATTGTCAACATCGACCTACACAGTCCTGGTATAGGGACTGTACTTCAAATTGCTTGAAAGCCTCATGAAACCATCATGAGACATCACTTGTACACTTCTGCATAAAAAGATCCCATGATTTCCCTCCTTTCTTCTGCATTGCTCTTGATTAATACCTGAAATGTAGCCAGTCTTCATCCAAAGCCGATATATCTACTGTTTTCCTGCGCAGACAGTTCCAGTTGCTGTTGCAGTAGGTGCTGCAATTCTCTTTTGAGTTTATCTATACTTTACTCTGTTCAGATTTTTCTCTGGTTAGTTGAAAAAGATTTTATTCCTTTGTGTTATATCTCTGTGCCGGTACTTACGTACTTTAAACAAAGTAAGTCTCCATCTTCTCCTTTGATAAACTTAAAGGTCTGATCTCTTTCCCCCTCTCATTGTGAGACCTTTAAAATAATTTTTATCACTCTTTTCTGAATTATCTGCCATATTTTTTCCAAGACTTTCTGATGCAGGAAAGCCACATATCAGAGAACTGTCAAAGGCAGTAGCAGTAAGAAAGTCAATTCAGTGTTTAGAGCCAAATTAAGAAAGCTCTTAGAGTCTACAAGACACATTTCTGTAAATACAATACAAAAGTCCTCTTAGTGAAAATAGATTTAATGCTGGGAAAGGCTCTTGATTTTGCTGACAGCCATGAGATTCCAAATGAAAAAAGAAAATGAAGAATAATAATAATAAAACAAACTTGCAATGCCTCAAGCTGCAAGATAGGTTTACATTCCTTTTTTTATTTTCATGAAGCAGCCAAATTAGACATGTGAAGAAATAAAAAACGACAGAAGATATGGTACCCAAGAGCTAACGGAATCAAAATGCAAAGTGAAAAGCTAAAGCAAAAATAAAGGACCTTAAGGTTGCAAGTTGGCTTCATACTGACGTTTGAGCTGCAGTTCAAAGTGGAAAATGTGGATTTATCTCAAGAGGCCACAGATTAAGATCTGCCACCTGCCCTGAAGACTTTACACTCCAAGTAAATCAAAATGAGAGTCTCTCTGGGGATTGCTTAGTGCCCCTTATGATTACAACAAAATGCCTTGGGGCATTTTGAGTGAAATCCCGGTTTAGAAATAAATGATCCAAACTCTGTTTTCTGTTATCCTGCAATAAATCCATCGTAACTCTCCTGATAAAAACTTGGCTCATGTCTTCACCGTATCTAAAATGTTAACAAACTATGATGTTGCCAGATTGTAACAAAAGTTGTAGAAAAAGCCTCTCCTGGCACAGTAAATCTGGGAAGATTAGCTGAAAACTCTTTAAGCTGTTGGCCTGACAATTTCTGGACAAAAAAAAAAAAAAAACAACCCAGAAATACAGAAACTAAGGCAAAATTTCCAGCTGAATCAGACAGGTTTGTGAACCCTCTTCTCTCCGCACAAGATGAAAAATAAAGACAATTTGCTGGCTTCTGAGACATGCAAACTTCTTTAATCATTCACACTCATTTGTTTTTCGTGGTTCAGTTCACAAGATACATGTAAATTTTGGGCTGCTGCTCTTGCAATGCTGATGGCAATCAGAAGAGAGAAGGGAGAACGAGAGTGTGTAAATAAAATTTACCTCAAATCAGTGAATTTTTTTTTTTTTTTTGGCCAGGAATTTTGCCTAATCCCAACTTTTGCTTAAAACACTCCCAGGATACGGGATGGAATCCCAATAAGACTGAGGAATAATGAGAAGGAATGACCTAAAGACGCAAATAGCCAGCTCACGGCCAGCTGGCAGGCACTGGCTGTATCACCAGCCATCGGCTGAGCCCTGGTACCTCTCTGGGAAGTTCTTCCTCATCAAGAACTGTGGAACGGTCACACTGTGATTTGGGATCTTGTGGTGCTCAGCAAGACCTGAGCTCAGGGGAGAAACCAGCTCAAGCCAAAAGGGAGGTTGTGTAGACAAGTAGCCCCATGTCTTGTCTGACTATGCATGGGAAAACTGTCTATAAAGTTATCTGATTCAAATAGATATCCAACCCTTTGTGTAATACTAGGACTCGAGTAGCTCAAAACGTCTCTTCCCCTTGTAAAACTGTCGCCAAGCTGTAAAACCATGGCTGCATGTGGCCAGCTACCACGGCTCAGCTGGCAGGCGGTAACTTGGTCTTCACAAGGCAACACCCCAGGGCCCACAAGCATCAGCCTGAGCATCCGGCCCCGCTCAAAGCTTCCTTGGACGGTTCACTGGGCTTTCAATTGCTATTTGTAAGACGCGCCTAATGATACTTCCTTTCTCCCAGTCACTTTCTTTTTAAAAATAGATTTCAAATATGTATAAAGACTGTCCCTGTAACACCAGTTCTATGGATCCGTTTCCTAGCCTTCCCAGGGTCCTACCACGATGGCCAATAGAAGCAAGGAACAGATATCTAGCGTCAAAACTATCTTTACACTAATGAAGCCTCACAGCAAAACACAACTGCCAAAAGGAAAAACAGAAGAAGGAACATAAAATCAGCATGAAAGGGAAAAAAAGGGAAAAGAAGCAATAATTATCAGAAAAATCATCAACAAAAAATAACTTATTGCCATAAGCTGTACTGTGACACACAGCCACCTGGGCTAGTGGCTTCAAAAATGAGCAAGTGGGCAGGCTGCAGGAGAAAAGCGTTACCCTTGAGACCATTCAAAAGGAAGCTTGTAACCATTTAAAGATCCCAAGACCCCTCAGAGACACGGGGCTTCAGAGCATGTTTTGCAAGAAATTTGACTTTCTTCCCATTCAGGACAGTGCGTATATGTGTGTGTGTGTGCGGGGGGGAGTGATGGGTGATAATGTGAGAAAGATACAGGCACCCAATGCTAAGAGGCGGCTTAGTCACACCCAGTAACCTCTGAGGTATTAAGGCTGCAGGTTAGAAAACCCATTTCCTGGAGACTTGTTTTGCACACGGGATTATTTCCACTAGGGCACCATTCATTTTTTGGCAGGCTGATACGAGAGGCACTGGAGCGACTGGCAGAGGAGACGCTCAGGGACAACGGGCGCAGAGCCAGGAGAGGCCGTCAGAGATGGTACTGCCTGTCTCACCACGTCCCCACCGCCTCTCCCCGGAGCGGGAGCTTATTAGAAGGGGAAAACGTGTCGGGGAATGGCTCACAAGAGACAAGGAGACTGCATTAAAACTTGAAGGCAAATCAAGAGGGCTAGACTCTGCGCGTCTCAGAGGCAGCGTCTTTTCCCAGCCCGCCGTTCATTTGCTTTGGCACGCTGCGGGTGCAGTGTCCCATGCGCACACTTGGCTCTTCCTGCCCACTGAAGCACTATGACACCCACGGTGAGGAGTTCTAAACATTAATTCACTTGAATCAAAAATAAGGACAAACTCAGAGAGGTTTCAAGAGGTATTTCTTGCTTTATTTTCATATCTCATCTTGGGCAAGGAGAGTCTGTGGGCCACATTCATTTCCAGACGATGCCACTATTCAGTTCTTATGCAGAGTGTTAAGATATACAGTACAGTATAGGAGAGTTTAAACGCATCGACCAAACCTCTTGCCTATGTGTTTGTTGCAAAGTTAAAATGGGGCTGAAAACTGCCTCTCCCTAGTATATTTTTCAAAGCCTTCAATGAACATGGTAAATGATGGGAAAAGATGCTACTCTGTTGTTACACCAGCACAGGTGGGAAGGGAGGTGTGGAGGACATATGCGATGATGAACCAGACACGTGGGAGATGCCACTTGTTCATGGCTGGGAGTGTTTGAGGAGGTGATCCAAATGAAGAACGACTGTACAAGACTGAAACAAGTATTTCTCACATCAGTGACTTGCAAGAAAAAATGGGTGGCAGTTTATGTCAGTTTAAATACAACTCCAAATTATAAAACTGAAAGCCTTAAATACTTTCAAATCACTTAAATACTTTTAATCAGATACTTTTACACAAAGGGCAGTATAATGAGGTTGCCTGGGCTGGAAAGTCTCTGCTGTACTTAAAGGACAAAATCTGATAAGTGGCAGTATCCCCAAAGAATCCCCTCTGGGGAAGCACAGGAAAGAAAGAAGGGTACTGCAAATTTAAACTGAAAAATCAGAGAAGTTGATTGTGCCCCTTTGAAATAACACAGTGCTGGGCCTCTGTGTGACATGGATTTCCACTGGTTTGCAGCAGTGGATATCTGTTAAACAAAACAGCATTATTCCTGAATGTATTTGGATCAGTAAATGACACCGTTGTTATGACTCCAGTACCTAGAGTGCGTTCTCGCTGTCGGGTTTCATCCAGAAAGGCTTCATACAAAGCACTGAGAAATAGCTGCAGCCAGATGAGAGCAAAACAGCAACAAATGAAGGCCAGCAAAATTAGAAGATGAAAGCTTCGTGACAACACAATTGTCCTACTTCTCCACGCCTGTTTGTCTTCAAAGCAAACTGAAAGCAGATGAACCTGGGAGCAGACTCCTGCTCAGGACTGTGGGCTTTGCTGCGGGCACTGAACCAGCTCCCCAGGGAGATGGAAGAGAGTGGCTCCATCAACCTCTTTCTCCTGGCAAGGACTTGCTGTTCTTCTTGCCTGAAGCTATTCAAAGGATTTAGGCACACTGGAGCTCTCCATACCCCCCCAAGGCAGGTTTTTATTTTATTCTATCACTAAGAAACCAAAGCATAGGGAGGTCAGTTGACTCCTGACAGCAAAGCTCCTCATTCCTACAGAACGTAACCCTTCTTTTCCAGCACTCTGTGTTCTGGAAAGTTAGCCAGGAAGATATAAAATTAAATATTTAAAGGAACTAAATATTTAATCGATCTTAACACCCATGTCTCCTCTGCTCTATTCTGTTTCTTCATTCCTTCTCTATTTCATGTGTTCTTTTTGCCTCTTCCCTTCCCGCATCCCCCCCAGTGGTTTATGCCTACCATTTCTACCCTGTCAGTCATACTCTTGTTGCTTCCTTCCCTCTTTTATCTACAACCCAAGTTGTAGACACCCAATGTTTTCCATCACACGCTGACTTTATGAACAGAAATTCTTGAGACATAAAGCCTCTAATCTGCTCTAAGTATTTGTGTCCCCCACCCCACTTTGCTTTCCAATTTGGAGACTTATTTGGTCCGTACACGGCTCAGTGCTGTATAAGGGGCACAAGAAACTACTGTATCTCATGTGGCACATGACTGTGCTCAGTCAGTTGCCGTAGCAGCTCGTGAGTTGGGTGACCCGAACGCCACCGCAGCACTGCTGGATGGACCTGCTCCAGGTCCTGTGCAAGTGGAGACATGAGAACATTTTGCAAAGGGCTGGAGAGCTGCTGCTACTTGAGAGCCACTTCTGAAGACTGACATCTTGATCTCTGCTGGTGCCCAGTGGTGTTAAAAGACTGCTCTGGAAATCACTGCTTATCCCTCTTCCCTACAGGGCTAATCAGATGAGTAAAGGATGAGGTGTCGTGGTTTAACCCCAGCCGGCAACTAAGCACCACGCAGCCACTCGCTCACTCCCCCCAGTGGGAAGGGGGAGAGAATCAGGAGAGTAAAAGTGAGAAAACTCACGGGTTGAGGTAAAGACAGTTTAATAGGAAAAGCAAAAGTCGTGCACACAAGAAAAGCAAAACAAGGGATTCATTCACTGCTCCCCAGGCAGGTGTGCAGCCATCCCCAGGAAAGCCGGGCTCCATCATACCTAACAGTGACTCGGGAAGACAAATGCCATCACTCTGAGCGTCCTCCCCTTCCTCCTTCTACATTGGAAGGAGCTTGAATAATCAAAGTAGTGATGTCTGGGGAAATGAAAGGAAAAGCTTTTGGTGTGTGATCAATATCAAAGGCGTTAGGGATTCTGGGGAAGAAACCATTTGGATACAAATTCAAAGCAGGTAAGAAGAGACATATGCTGCTTTGGTTGTTCAGTCTGTTTTGACCTCACTTTAAAAGTTTGGGGGCATAAAACCGCATAAGATTCTGAAGGAATAAGCTACACATCTTTTCAAAGATCAAAGAAAAACTGAAGCAATATGTTAAACAATGATTTATAAGTCTGATATGATTTTAACTACTGAAACAGCAGAAAACAGTGCTGGCAGAAATTCAGATCATTTCAATCGCTACCTGAAAACTGCCAGCCTCGTGTCTAGCTCATCCTGAGAGAAACACGTTCACACTGCTCCCGAGGCTGCTTTTGGTGGGAAGTGATGCAATTTCCAACAACGCAGCCTATTCTAGGGCTTAACTCTCCTTAGAAGGTCTCCTGGGTAGCTAATACAAATCACTCCCGCTGTAATTTAAACCAGTTCTCCTTTCCCATGTACGGTGAACAAGAAGAGCATGTTTCTACATCGGCTGCCTTTAACTTAGTGGAAGACTCTTGCCACATCTTCTCTCAATCTTTGTTAATAACCATAACTTTAGGGTAATTTTCTAGACTCTTGCATTGATTTTTAAAATGCTTGAGCAATGTACCATCCAAATGTAGCTCGTCTCATTCAACTACACAATAGCATCTGCATTTCAGCTGGTTATTCTGATCTTCGTAGTCAGGAGAGACAAATACACATATCTGGAGCTCTCTATTGACTACAAAGACAGCCATGAGGCAACCGCTCAGATGGAGGTGTCTGCACTGGAGAAGAGTGATTCAGCTGTCTAACAGGCGTTTGGTACTACTCAAGACGTGTTAGAATTAGGCGTATATTATTTCAGAGTATATTAGACATCTGCATGGAGCTGGCAGATGTGCACAGGCTATGGGATTCCTGTGCCATTCTGCATTGTTCATAAAATTTCCCAAATGATTTTCGGTCTCTTTATCTTGGTTCTTCAATAAATTCTAACTCCTTCCCCTATATGAATCTCTACTAAAGTACAGATTTTTTATCACCCTATTGTCTTATAGAAAGACTGTTTCAGAATCCCAGAAATTTAGGAGCTACGAGCCCTCTTCTAATTTCTTCCCAACTTTATCTAAGATCAGTTAGGTCATGGAAAATGCTATAGCCTTTTGCACTTGTGCCAACATGTTCATTAGCACCAATAGCTCCTTTTATCTTCCCTGTTGTTGGTTGTCCTCACAAGTGTAGAGAGAGAAATCGTATCCTCTCTCGGGTCTTGTTCTCAGATAAATAAGCTAAGTTTTTTTATTTCCTCTCAAGAAGCTTTCTATATCCATAGCACTTCTAAGTACAAAACCTTGCAAATTTCCATAGTGATTTTCACCTCATTTCCATCGTATCAGTTCTTCAGTCTTTGTCCCATTTTTAATGTCCTTGCCTTTTCTGTCTTAGTCATGCCTCCCACTTCTTGATAATACAACTGTCCCAGTAAAATGCTGTGGCCCACCTATTTGGAGCATGTCACATTTTCCTTCTACCACTGTTGTGCTCTTTTCTATACTGTCATTCCTATTATCCATCCTCTCATTCCCTTATGCGTTTTTGTTGCAAACTAAGGCAGAATATTTATTTTGCCTTCTAGCCATATTCAACATAATTTGTGGGTCTCTCTGCATAGCAACCTCTTTAATTCCTTCCTCACTGTCTTTTATTTATAGGACTGAAGAACCTTTGCTAATTGTTTCATAAACATCCACTTGACTTTTGGCAATTTACATTACAATCATATCCTTCTTAACCCCAAGAGCTTATCATTTTTTGCTGATCAGTCCTTTTTTCTATTCCTTTTAAGCTCTTTGTTCATTTTTTTTAGAGCTAATTATTCAGAGAGAGAAGCCTGGAATTCTTCCTTACTGTGCTTCTTTTTGCTTAATATACAAATTCCAAATTATTTTTGCATCTTTGGCTTGAAGAAACACTAGAAAGCTTCTGTATGCAAGTCTTCAAACTTTTCAGTTGAGTTAACACCACTAGACACTTCTTTCAGCCATCAGTAGTTTTGCTTTGGAATTTTAAATCTTATTTGCAGTCTATTTTTATCCTTGCATAAGTAAGTGTCCCAATGCTATCTGAACATCAGGTTTTTTTCTGAATGATTTTTGCTGAACCAGACAATTAAATCTGGCTTTGCATTCCAATTCCTTTATAAAAATTTCTCCTAATAACATATGTTCTCCCTATAGCTTCTTGCTGTAGGTCTTAACCTACAGTTTGTAGTCTCTTTTTGCTGCCTTAGCTTCCTGCATATAGTTGTCTTGAAGAGACCATCCTCAACGACATAAGTGAATCAGTGACATAACCACAACTGTCATTAAAAATTTTGCTCTTTACTCTTCAATCACTGATTTTCTTCAGTTCATTGTCATAACATTTGCCTGATTTTTCTTCTCTGAACTAATACCAAACCTCTCCCATCCTTTCTTATTCTAAAATTCTTTGTCAGTCAAGTTACTCTCTTCCCAAGAAACATACTATTGTACGGCCATATATGAGTTGAGAAAGTCCCTTTTTCCAGTAGTCACTGTCCCCAATCTGAATCTGTTCTGAATTCTGTTGACCATCACCTTACCACCTTTTCCTGTTCTGTGAAGTGCAAGATTGCCACAATAATGCCCTGAGACTCCAATTGCTAGTATTTCTCCCAGAAGTGTATTCCGAGACATTATTTGGGAACCTGGCAGCATCATTCATCCCAGATGATGACTGGATTCTTCTTTGCTCCTTTCAGAGTCTTTTCCAGCCTCGGAATTGTGGTCGTCCTCCTGAGGGACTGCACACTCTTATTTTGAATGCACTCAGGGGCTGCAAATCTTACTTCTTACCGAGTGCCTGGCTAGCAGATTTGCTGCTTCTTCAATTTGATATCACCTCTCCAGTTTTTGTTTTCCTTCCATCTGCAGTTCGCCTGTAGTTTTTGTGCTTCTGGTGGTTTTTTGTGCTCTAATATCTGGTTATCTCTGTTTTCTTCTTTGGGTGTGGAGGCATCTCCTCTCCCTTGGCACTGCCATATCTACCTATTTTTCCAGTGCAGCTAATTCATGAGTGCTGTTTTCTTAGCCTTTTGCTTCCTTTGGCCTCACAATCATATCTCTGCCTAGGACACCACTGTCAGGAGTTTTCTCTAGCCCAGCAAAATGCAACATTTTTAGTTCCCTGTGCAATTGCCAGGTGACACTTCACATGTATGCAGCTTCTACCAGCACCTATTCTCTTGGGTGCAATTTTGCAAGCCCCACAGCTTCTGCACCCAGTCATCTGTGAAGAAGGAAACCCCATCCCTCTTGCAAACTCTCAAACACCTTTACTGTTGTGCGAAAACAGCAACAGCATGTACAAGCAAAAAGTGCAATTGAAATAAATGCTCCCACTGCACCCTTTACCCTAACAACTCCATGTAGAAATAAACATCTTTCCGTATGGATAAGATTGAATCATGAGCTTGAACACTGCACTGCATTGCTGGAAAGGAAAATAAGTTATAGATCGTGATGTTCTCCAGGCAGAATGTGGATGACCTTTACAATCCAGCCAACAGCTTGCTCTGCAGCACCAGGTGCTTACAACCCTTCACTCTTGGTTGTTCTCCTTTTCCGCGCTTGCAACAGAAACAAGCGCTACGGCAGGCTGGCAGGGCATCTACACAAGAACTTCCCTATTTTCTCCTTCTAAAAAAAAAATCATATTAAAAATATCAAAGTGGCAGCCTGAGGGGACAAACCACCTACTGCCTCTTCTCTTTTGCCTTCCTCATCTGAATATAGTAGGTTTTGACATAGCCCAGAGGAACATTGTTTTTTCCAGCAGAAGAACAAATAGGGACAGATGGGAGATAAAATAAATAATCAGAAAAACGGAACAATAAAATGGTTAGCGTGTACCTGCTGGTTACTTCCCAGCTTCACCAGAATGTGCATGTAAAAAGCAACAAATCTCCCAGCCGGTAACAAGATCACAGAGTTTCAGCAGTGTTCGTGTTTGCAAGCTCTCTCTAGCCCAGCATAGACCCTTTTCTGGAATTGTTTGTTACCTGTAAAGTTAAACAGCACACTCCAGGAAAGCTGTTTTAACTTTTTTTTCAACTAGTTTGAGCCAGAAATGCTTGTATCATTAATCCATAGGAAAACCTATCCACGCTTGCTCATCGCAGGATAAATGCAGACAAATTCCTGGAGTGCTTGAGCATGCAAGCTGTCCGGAGCCCACTCAGAACCTGCTGGCGTGGATACACAAATCAGTCTGAAAAGTAGAAAACGGGGCTAGAGCGGCTGTGTAACACATCCCCTCGCTACCCACCGTAAGATCAGGTGTAATTCTATCATTCCCGGTCAATATTTGTCTAACCTGTTCTAAAAAATGCATAGTGATAGACATTACACAAGCTTTCTAGGCAAGACCAAGAGACAATTGAGCAGGTTGTTTCAAACTTGTGCCTTGGTCCAGATGAACCACTACGTTGCAGCACATGCTACCTTGTCGTTAATTCACGCCACTCTTCCTATATAACATCTTAAGTGATTTTCTGTTGTACTAGGCAACGGCTGCATGGCACAGCTTGTTCATGCTCGGTTAGTACAATCTTCCACGAATCCTAAGTATCACTTATTTTGTTCTCAAGGACTTTAAACTCACAGATACTTGAGTACACACTCTTTGATCGCTGATAAGTTTCCATTTTCACCATGAAGGGATTTACAGTGTCTTAAACCCCTGCTCATAACGCTTACTCCAGACCTGCAGCTGACAACGCAATGCAAGTAGGCTTCGTTGTGAATATCGCCTTTTGTTTAAACGTGTTTGGGTTTATACTGAGAGGGAAAGCAATGAAGCCAGTCAAAAATTGCATGGGCAAAGGAAGTTTCATAGTCATCTACTCTATGCCCCCAGAAACCTCATCATTTTAACTGGAACCAGAACACCATCAGAAAAAAACAATCAGTCTTACAGATTTTTTGGAAAACAATTCAATTCAAACAGTATTTTATGGAGAAAAAGCCTTTCTGCTTCACGAGGAATGGATTATGCAGAGGGATAAGACCTTGTAATTCAAGCATAGAGTTCTACTATTTGAGCTAACATATTAATTCTTTTTATTAATGTCAGAAATGTTAAGTTCTTAATCTGTATGTTGACCAATCACTAGACCAAGTTCACATTATTTTTCAGCAATATTTATCATGTCAACATAGTTGGTTTCATTAGTTTTTGCGAAAATTCTTAATCTCGCCATTCACTTTAAGTAATTTTTAGTTCACTTTAGTAGATGAGTACAAGCCCTTGTACGTACTATAAACCTGTATGTCTATCATAGATCAAACCTGATGTGATTAAATTGTTTTGTTTCCATTTCCTAATCTGAGCAATGCTAGGAAATGAAAAGACAGAACAGCTTTTTATATAAGTATATAACACAGCCACAGAACTGTCTCAGACCTATTTGCCGAAATGCTTTTTCTTCTACTTAACTTCTTGCAGTATTTAGCAAAAACATTTCTCGCTAAATTCTGAATGTCTTGAGGGAATATTACCAAACGTTACTACATCCCAGTGCAATTTTGAGTTCCTTGACACTTGTCAAATATAATTATTTTGCCTACGTTAGCTTTCCTCAGCTTAAAATTTTATTACCAAGATATAAATCAGTCATTTATACTCAGGATATTAATTAAAAAGAATAAAAGGAAACCTCTTTGTTTGAACTGTTTGAAATTTTGAAGATAAGTATACAAGCACTTTAGTCTAATGGATTTTTTTTTCAGCTGTGGTTAGTGCTCACTAACGGTATCAAAATGTTTTCTGCGTATTTGGGAGCAGGACTTTGTAGCCTTCCTAGAAAATATAAGTCAAGATTTACTGCAAAAGAAGAAATCAAGCAATTAATTGAAGAAAAAAATGAATGCTCTTACAAGCTGAACACTTTCTAGATAAGATAGTGGATGTCTTCCACCACCTGTGATGGAACTTAATTTTCTAAGATACCATGCGACAGGACATGCGATAGGATGGAAATATTCTCACTGATGTTTACGAACAGTGCAATATACGCAGAATTACATGTCCTCTTTGGCCACAGAAACATCTTTCCCACAAGGCAGTAAAATCCTAACACAAACCAAACCAATTTCAACCTACATCCTCTGAAAAGATACAAAGCTGAGAATTTTCATCTCGGAAGTTCAAGTTTTCTGCACCAACGAAAAACTAAACAGCTAATTCAGAAATTCAGATATGGGTTTTGTTTCATCCTTTTACACACCTGCATTTGAAAATGTGGTTCCAAGACTTGATGTGTATGCATTTCTTCTTTTGGTTTCGTAAGCTCCTCCCAGCTAGAAATACCAGGCACTCAGCAGTTACCCATCCCATTACTTATTGCTATTCCGTTGACAGTCTGTCAGCCTCTTTTCACCGCCAGTTCACTCATTCATCAGGGAAAGAGATGTTAGGGGCTATCTTGACAGCTAAGTGTGACCAAGGACCAGGGGTAGCTTGCTAAGGCCTCCCTCTTCCAAGCCACATCCCTATTAGTATTATCCCCTCTGCAGTTGCTGCCCTTCCAAGTTGTAGCAAGACAACTCCTCTATGTCCCTCACTCATGGTCTTTGGTAACGTGCTACCAGTAAGAGTCTTCCCTACTGTTGTTTGTTCTTTTGCACTTCACTCTTCCCTTACCCCAAATTCTTTTTTCAAGGTAATGGTGGTGATGGAGCTTTCACCCAAATGACTACCTGGGAAATCACCCTTTCCCCACGGGAGCATACTGACAAGGGAAACTTTTCATCCTCTTTTCATCCCTTTTGTCCTCTCAGCAACTCAAAGGGTGCGCATCTATTAAGGACTGAGAAAAAGCTTGGACTGGGGATGCTAGGATCAACTCTGAATGATGTGAAGGTTGGTCTTGGATGAATGAATAATTGAAGTTCTCGAGCAACACTAAATTGGACTAGTTTTTCTGTGTCCTTATAGACAAATGTTGCCTTAACTTCTTGTCATAAAGATAGCTACTAGGTGGAAAAATCAAACTGTTTTTTGAGGCTGAAAGAGAATGGAAGAGGTTAGGAGATCATGCCTGCAAAATATCTTAAATGATCTTTTATCGGTAGCTGTCAGGGAACTGTTTATCTGAGAGGCGTAACATTAGGATGGAGGTCTGAATGAGGCAAAGATGTATCTGCCTCCAGAAGTCACAATAGACGTATTTGTCTATATTTAATTGCTCCTACAAACAAATACATCAAAGTTTTAAAGCAGGGCTGCGATCAAGTGACTCTTGATTTAAAAATCTCATTTTGTCATCAGCTGCTCATGATACTGAAGAAGAAAAATCACGAGAAACACAGAGTGCATATGCAGGACACTAATGACCAACATCCAGTGACACAGGGGCAATTTCCCCTCCTAGGAGACTGGCTAAGATGGGTGGGATGAATCAGTTTTCAATTCTGGCTCTCTCTTTCTCTCTATTTAAACTAAAGGAAACTTTTAAGAATAACTTGTACCAGGCAACAAAATTTGAAGGCAGGAGAGCTCTATTCAGCTACCACTAAAAGCCATGAGTAAATGAATTGCAGTATTACTACCTGGCAAAGATATGAAGCCTAATATTTGACAAAGTGCTTTTCAAAATGCATGAAATGGCTCAGCATGCAAACACCTCTATTACCACAATATGAGCCAAGATCGATTAAAACAAGAAAGAAGATGTTCTGTCCACAGTAGAACAAAACTGCACCACAAACTTGACTTCTCCAAACTTTAGAAAACCGAAGAACCTTCCATGTAAACCAAAGCAACATTTTGCTGCGAGGAAACTGAGCAGTGAAGATCATGGTGTGGGACTCGGAGCTGTTTGGGTTTATTATAGTCTTCCAACAGGTTGTATCCAGGCAGTGTGAGTAGTGAGACACGTTGAACTGGGCCATTACTGAACATTTCAAACTCATTCACTCCCACCTCTCTCTGGGCTCCTCTTGTGCAATCCTTGAAACTATAACCAATGCCAGAGTAAAAGAAAGATAATTTGTAAAGGACTTGGAAACACCAGTCACACTGCTCAGGAAGCAGCCAAACAGTCATGGAGGGTATAATATTAAATTTTTATGTTATTTTATTCTTTTTTATTGGTTTTGAATATTCTTATTTTGATGTTCAGATCCTCTGGACTGTGCTGGTTGTGTACAGTTGAGCGCTAGACCCATTTTAATTGACAGCTTGAGTGTGTACACCAACAGAGTGGTACAGCAGCAGATAACTAGGGTATAAAAAGGGTACATGGATGGCTGAATTCTGCCATTGTTGAGTTGCCAATCAAAACCCACATTATTATACAAAAATAAGTTGTTGCATCCACAGAGATGGAACTTGCCTGTCAATCTAAAGTATTATACATAGACACAGCCTCAGACCAAGGTCTAAAAATGGTTTGACTGACGACTGTACTCCGCAGTGAGAGCAAAATTCTTTCCTCCCAGTTTTAATTACATGTCTCTTGTAAATACATATATTTAAAAATATTAACTCAGATGCAGCTGTGTTTAACTATGATTTTCTTCCTAATCTTCCAGAGAGTTCCTTAGTATTTGTGCAAGACTTTGAAGAACCGCATGACATGGTAAGTATTATTGTTAAGCTGTCTGCCTCTCAGGAAAATTACAGCATAGCTAAAAGAAGCAAGAGAGTTTCCAGTATAACCCATGACTGTTAGATCCTGAAAACTTTCAGAAAGGTCTTTTAAACGTGAAACTTTTCCCATCACTCTCCACGTTGAGTAATTCAAAAGGAAAATATGATCCACTTTTTTCACTTGACATTTCCATTCCAACTCATTCTCTGGCTTGGTCTCCTCTCACATTGACTCGAACTGACTGACTTTCACAGCCGTGAGTGCCACTACAGTGTCCTGACTCGGAAAGCCTGTGTACATACCGATAATTCAAGGACGATTTTGGCAGAAGACCAGTAGGATATAAACCAACCCGGACTATGTTTAGGCTGGAAAAGAGAAGAATTTCTGCTAATTCTGTAGAGTGTATGTTGGTCTGTATTAGCCACTGAGGTATATTTGAAGGGTATTTTAACAAGGATGGTTTATAAGGTTAAAGGACTTTTCTATCTTATGCTAAGCTGGAAACTAAATTTTCATGATAGTTTGTGTCAAGAAGACTAGCTACATTTTGTAAGAACTTTTGCAAAAGAATTCTAAAATTTTTAGTGATTTTTTTTATGAGTTGTTTGCCTTGAACTTTTTACATTTCTGTTTTTACAATTGCCATATGGATACCAGTTATGATAATTTGTGTCTGGTGCTTAGGTATTTTTGTACCTCTGCTTTTAAAATAGGCAGATGGAGTTTAGCTGAATCCTGTAGAGCTATAAACAAGTGGGTATGAACCAGGGTGTGTGAAAGGGTGTGCTAAGCTTGCTTCATTTTGTTTGGTCAACTGCAAGAGAAGATCAAAGCTTCCTACAGTATATTGGCATCATTCATGGATTGCTGGATAGTGCAAGAAGGAACATAACCAACCTATTGAGGTGCATCACACCAAACAACCTTTACAGCCACAGGAGAGCCTGCTCTATAGAGGCTGCCTTGCAGAAGTGATAAACACAAAGGAGAGTATTAATAATTAGGCAAGAAAGGATAGAGAAAGCAAGGAGCCTCAAATAAATTTCCCAGCTTAGCCATGATAACCATACGCTCAAACTACAGATTCTGGATTTTGTTAACATTTCCGATGTGCTCATTGTGAAGGTACTGAATGTGACCAAAATATCCTGCCTCCTTCCATCATGAGAGCATAAAGTAGCTACCAGCTGGAGACGCTGAAAAAAACAGGTGTCCAAAAAGACCTGTCTCAGATGAGATATGGGCAGAGGACACTTAGTCTCCTCACCACAGCTTCATGCTGTGCCTTGGTTTCTCTCCATCATTAGCCATCAGGCAGGAGTTGGCAGAGATGTCTTTGCTTTCAGAAAGGAAGATAACGACTTGGAAAAGGCTGATGTTCTGATGTTGATCACCCATATGAAGATGACCTCTGTGGCTACCCCAGGCACCTAACCCCTCTCTGGAAAAAGAACTAGATCATAGGGGACATCCAAATCTGCAGCTGCAAGGGAAATTTATGTCATATCACAACCATGGCTTGCATTCTTTCATTATTAGTTCTTAGATTATGATAGCATAGGGTTCTCGATCAACATCTCATCTGGGGATAGTGTGACAAAGTGAAGCACGGAGAGAAGGGGAGGGGAGGGGAGGGGAGGGGAGGGGAGGGGAGGGGAGGGGAGAGGGAGGGAGGGAGGGAGGGAGGGAGGGAGGGAGGGAGGAAGGAAGGAAGGAAGGAAGGAAGGAAGGAAGGAAGGAAGGAAGGAGAGGTGAATTGAAATTCCCTGGTGTGAGAGAGCATGAGGCTATAGGTTGCATTGGGCTGAGAACAAGAGAAAATTTGCAGGCTTGGCTATTGTTCTGTGGTCAAAGGTAGCAGACGTAGGTATGAATGGTATTGAAGAGGTGACAAATACTGAGCCTGGGGACAGCAGAGAGGCGATGGTAGGAGGGCTGAAATGGTCTACTGTACCTACTCCCTTCTGTCCGTGTCAGGTTACAATGCAACAGCAAATACTTGTTCTGCAGGCAGCCAGCGAATGACAACTGGGTTTTGCAGGGGTAACTGATGCTAAGCTCCTTCTACAAATTCTTGCCTTTTTGGCCCTCCATTTTCTTTTCATTAGTCACAGAAGTTTGCAAGCTTCATACTAGTCATGTGCTGAGAAGTGTTTTGTAGTCTGTGGCATACGAAGTCAATGCTCTAGGGATGTTGCAGGGCTTAATGTCTGTTACCCTGTGGCCAGTACCCGTCAGAGAGTGCAGCTGATGACCCAGGTGGTTCCTTATGATTTTGTCCCTCCAAGGGCTGGATATGGGTATAGAGGGAAATGAGCCATAATGGGCTTCCAAGTCACTCTGTGCATCCCTTCACCCACAGAGAAGTGGGGGACTCCTCAAGCTCCATCAGCTCCCATTTCTGAGCAGCACCTAGCACCCCTCCTTCCCCTGTAGTTAGGTGCTGGTGGCCAGCCGAGGATTTTGGCAACAATTTGTGAAGTCAGAAACTTTGTACCCCACCACTTACCCTCCTGCCTTGCTTATTCATACCGGGAACTCTGTGGGAGAGTGGCCATTCTGCCATGCGTCTGCACAGCACATGATACAGCAGGGCCAGTCCCAGCCAGGGGCCCCGGACAGTACAGCTATGTATGAATAAACGGTTATTTCAAGTTTCTAAAACTGTTGGTGTGACTTATATCATTACCCTTTATCAAGTACTTACTAAATGCCATAACATTTTAATACAATTTCTTGTGCTCTTGTGTCAGTTTTTGGAGTGTTTTAGGGCACTGAGATTCATTACAGATATGGCTACGGTGACATTTAGTTTAATTAATTTCTCTATTATGTCACAGCTTGAATGAGAAGCAATCAGATATTATTAAAAAATGAGAGCACTATGCTTATTTCATGCTTTGGAAGAATCTTCAATTTGCTTATGAAATTACCTTGGAAGTAAATGCATAAAAGTAAGTAGTTGTCCACTCCTGACTGGGGTGGTTGTTTGGGGTTTTTTTGTTTTCCTTACAGCAGAAGATGGTGTCGATGATAAAGTCATGGTGTTGCTAGTGGTAGGACCTCCTTGTTCTTGTTTTGAACAGCACCAGGTGCAGTGGGATTCCTGTCTTAAGATGGGGCTTCCTTGGGATTGCTGCTAAACAAATATTGATTAATAATTATTAAAGTGGAATATTGGGTTCAGCTTCTCAGATGACCAACTTATCACACTTCCAGCAAATCAGGGGTAAATATGAAGGCAACGCTGTCTAATCCTAACAGTGCCTAAATCCAGAGCTCCCTTTCTCTTGCCCCTACATTTTCTACACCCATGCATGTGCAGAATTGCTCCGGTGCAATGACCTGCCCAAGCTAGGCACGTCCCGACAGCCACAGTGAGAGGGCTACAGCTGGGACTAGGGGCTACAGACGCCACCAGTAGAAACAAGCCAGTAGAAGAAGGTTTCCCATCATGGTTGTTACTCCATCCTGCCAGACATAAGTCAGTAAAAGCAATTACTGGCCAGCACGACCACGGCTGCATTCAGTGTATCTACTGCAGCGAGCAAAGGCGGGTTTTGCCATGCTGCTATCTGACACAATCGTGCAGGAGGATTGTGGTGAAACCCTGACCTGGTACTGCATCCCTTTTCCCAATCCAGAATAGGCAGAATCCAGACACAGGTGCCTCGGGGGATGCTGAAAGGCAGACTGCAGTCCCTTACCCATCCGAGCCAGCCTTTAGCTGACATCTAGAGCGCTGAGGCATTATCCAAAAATACAGCTGCTCTACCACAAAATTAGGCTTCTTGCAAAATGCAGTGGTGGTCATTATTTTCTTTTAGGACAGGGGCTGAGCTCACTTTTTAGGCAATATGCAAGACTGTAGAGTATTTGCCTAGGAAATGGGAAGCCTACCTTCAGTCCTTTCTGTCCCTGAAAAACCTGTAACCTGTAGGTTGGACTCTGAAGGGTGATTCAACAATACAGGTGTGCAAAATAAATAAATAAAAATCGGGATTTACTGAGTGAGAGACCTGAGACTTGTTGACATACCTCTGTATTGCAATCACTGAAAAACCCAGCTCTCAGGGGACACTTAGATACTGGTCTCAGCATCTATTTTACATTTTATGCAGTGACTTTTTAATACAGCAGTCAAAACACTAATATCTCCCTTTCCTTGCCATAGGTTGGCATATTCCACAGTGATTTATTTGACAGCAAAGATTAGCGGGTAGATTCAATTAGAAAAGTTTTAAATCGTCATGATAAATGGCAAATATTGCTTGGATGGGAAGTAATTAAGACTGTGATGATACGTTTAGCTCAGGAGGTGGGGAAAACAGAAATAACACCTAGTATTTGCAGTCATTAAGCACTGAAGTATTTTGCCAATTAAAATCCTACAGTGAAGGGAAAGCATAAAGTGCTTCCAGGATGATGACTCATTTCTTGCTCAGACAAACCTGCTAATGAAGAATTTTGGATGCTTTCACAACCAGATTTCTTCTCACCTGAGCCCTATGTAATAACATCAGATTTAATTTATGATGAATTAAAATATCGTGGGGAGATAAATATTCCCAACCCCTTTCAAAACCCACCTCTACCTGGACAACCATTTCAGTTGTCAATGTTAAGTTACATCATCCCAAAAGCTAGATGATGATGACGGATATTTTTAGGTGCTACATGCGTAGGTTTTGGTGTGGTTCAGACCATGTTGTCAAACCTCTGTCATAGGCTGGGCCAGGCTGACATTACTGCTAACATAAACAGCGCATTAAAAAAAAAAATAAAAGAAGAAAAAAAAAAGAAGAAAAAAGTTTCTTGCAGCATAAAAGCTTTGCAGTAAATAGAGAATTAATAGATGCCATGTGGCGGCATTTTACACCAAGGAGTGAGACGTAGTTTGCCTCAAGCCTGATGCCTAGCTTAGTTTCAGACGCTTTGATTATTGTAAACACTTTTTCACACAGGAAAATATTTCCCTGCCTTAAAACTGCCTATCCCAAGTTTGCTAATATTTTTGAATACTCCTGAAAAGAAGGATTGCCTTTATGCTTTGTTTCCCCCCTGCCTGGAATGAAATTTATATGGAGTTCCTAAGCAGCAACGCAAAAGTGACAAAGATAGATAGGTGCAGTAACTTATATTTTAGACCACTATTTAAGAAACAAACCTATTATTCTTCAGTTTGTTCGGTGCCTGTTGAAAACCCACTTGTATTTTACTGAGACCTTTACATAGGGTGTCTTTGCATCGGGATCTTGGCTCAGGTCTTGCAGAGAGCTGGGTGGTGGCCCCATGTGTCCAGTCCCACTTACGCATGATTCATTGTTATTGATTATCTCAAAATCCATGCAAAAAACCCCTCCTAAATATCTTAACTGTGTAGAAAGGACTGTGCTACGTGGCCATTTCTGCAACCGAGTTGTTTACAAATGTCTTTTCTACGTGCGCTGGTCAAGACAGCCAACTGCACGTTGACCTTCTACTAATACATTATCTGCTGGCGTTACAGTCTCGCAGCCAAAGGGTAGAGATGCATCATTCCAGCCAACTGATTAGTTGCCTCCTCAACACTGAAGCCCAAAAGACTAAATACAATTTAAGTGCTCTGTTACTTGTTACTATAAACGTCCATAGCTAACGTAAAAGAAGGTTTTTAGCCTGCTGAGGTTCTGCAGTAGATAAGCAAAATGAGCACAACATTTTGGACTGGATTTGTTTGCAACACACAGTTTTAGAGAATTAACCAGCTGCCCTCTGTTTATTTTGAAGCAAGATATAAGAAACTGATATTCTGTTTTTATCTGCAGCTTTAAAATGTGGAGAGAAAAAAACACACAAAAAAATCACAAAATAGATTGTAATCAGCAGATAATCCAAAAAACTCCCTTAAACAGATTTTTAAGACACTGCGGCAATCTAGAGGTTATATAAACTTCAGCTAAGCCTCTTAGTATAGGTATTTAAGCATTCTGGAAATTTGATTTTTAACTTACTGTAGTACAAAAAGGCCTTTATCCTAGCAAATATATGAGTTAACTTTGAATGCTAAACAGAGGTTATTGGTTACTAAAGCCACCATAAAGTACAGATATATTGGTAGCTTGGGCACAGATTTCTTTCAAAATATCCATGTTTCTATTAAAAAAAAAAATTCATTAAAAGCAGATAAGCATGTTCCTGGAATAAAAATGCATTATCCACTAAAATAGTTAACAGTGAAGTATTATATTCAGATAATGTAAAACACTGTAGAGGGAAGGATATTTATGATTCTTCTCTGACCTACAGGGTTTAATCTTTCCTTACTAAAAAAAAAAAAAAGTCAATAGACTGTAGCCTCTCTGCTATCTACTGTATCATAAATACTTTGTGAATAATTTGGTTTAAATAAACATCCACCAATGTATTGGAAGTGGAGATGGCTCTTTCTGATTTCAGAGGCAAGAGCATATAGTAACCTGTCAGCAATCAGCTGGTCAGGAAGATCAAACTTTCATCTTTTAAGATATTAATTAGCAGAACAACAGTTTGTTTGTTTGTTTGCTTCTCATTGGCGATCAGTTCTTTAGAGGTGTTCTTAGAGCTCGCAATGCAACCATTACATGTCTTAGAAAGAGTATTTTTGAAAAAATAAAGGAAGGCCAAACCAACTGCTTTCAAGAGAAAACCAAGGTATTTCAGAAGAGATGGGGTAACAGGGTCACTGGTCCCCGCACTGCCGGAGGACGCGAGATTTGCTCTGATCACAGACTCTGATCGGGAGGAGATTGGTGCAGATGTGGAGGAGACGTTTGCTCCAACCCACCACCCACTTTCCAGGCCAAGAAGTGACAGGCAAGGAGGAGCAGCAGGAGCTGAGGACTAACATTGGCCTTGCTGTGTCACGCATCTTCCCAAAGTAATTTTCCTATTTGATCTAATTTAGACTTCATTCTCAGAGGGATTCATTATCTATGATCATTGCCAAATGAAAGCACTTAAAGCTGTTATCACTGAAAATGTATTTATTAACCTTTATGGTCCTTCCCAAGAAGTTTCCAACTTCTACAGCAATTGCACTGTAGGGAAAATAATAATTTTTAACAACGGGGTCTTAAAATCTGCTCTTCGTTTCTTTCAACTATGAAATGTTCCTGCCACAGAGATTTATGTCTTTTAAAAGGACATCTACTTACGTAAAGAATCAGATTTCACTCTTTACCAGTTTCATGTTGCTAAAAATGCTATTTGTCCCTTTCCAGCTCTTTCTGCAGAAATACTGTCTTGTACAAGTTGGGTAAACAATATATTTAATTGTCTTTGTGGTGCCAAGTGGAGCATAAAGTCAGTGTGGGGTAGCATTCATAGCTATCAAAACAAGTCCCTAGAACAGATTTCTATGTTATTTTATGGTACTTGTCTTCTCTCAAAATGTCACTTGGCTTTATGAGAATCCTGGATTGTAACTTTTCAAGGTAATGAATAAAAGACATGACTCATGGCTATTTTTTTCGTTTTCTTTTTTGGGGGATTTTAATACAGTTGCTTGAAATGTGATGTGTTTGAGAGAACTTTATTTAATCCAACAGGGTCCTGGATAGTAAATCAATGTTAATCAGGTAATACACCCAGGGGAAACTGGGACCATTGTCACATTTGGCACACTTATTTGTCACATTTGTGAGCTCATCCAGTTAGTTAATTATTATAAAAGTCCCAGTGTGTCAGAGTGGGACCCTCTAACGATTTTTCTCCTGTCTACAATGCATCTAAAATGTTTCCCATTTCATAGCAAGGGCACAAAAGTCACGCGGTGCTTCCAATCCTCAGTCAGTATCTACACTAGAAATTATTCCAAATAAATATCTTGAGATGGGGTCAAGCCACAGAAACAAGTTACTATAAAGCAATTAGGTATGAATATTTCACCTGTTAGTTACCTTGCAATATCTGTTCTCATGCATAGTTTTTAACCAAAACAAGTGTGCCATAATTTGGGGTAGCTTACCAGGCTCTACAGGACCAGGACAAATTTAGTTTGAGTTTGCCTAAGCACTAGAACAAGTACAAAGGGAGCTAAAGAGCTGTAAATCCACACCCGATAGAGCTTATTTTGTGGAAAAAATTCTGCTGGACAAAACAAGACGAAACTGCAAGTCCAGGCACGATCCTGCCTGTGTTCTGGCAAGTCTGGACCTGGCTGAAGCACCTCTGCGGCACCCTTCGAAAGGCTTCAAAACTGCATCCAAATAAAACCTTTCTATTCACAATCTGCTCAGGTTCTTATAAGCTTCTAAACAACAGCTTGAATTATATTATCACCAGAGGATACGTACTGTTTCGTTGCGCAAGGATGCAGCTCCTTCTAAGTACTTACGCTCTTGGCCAAATTTGGAGGGTGCACATCTGTCGTGGTTTAACCCCAAATTGTAACCCAATACCCCGCAGCCGTTCGCTCACTCCCCCCCTCCCCGCTGGGGTGGGGAGGAGAATTGGAGAGAAAGGAAAACTCGCGGGTTGAGATAAAAACAGCTCACCAGGACAACAAAGGAAAAAATATAAGAATATATTAATAATGATAATAATAACAATATATATAAGGATAATAGAATATATAAAACAAACAATGCACAATTTCTCACCACCCGACGACCGATACAGCCCATCCCGAGCAGCAGGCAGGGAGCAGGGGTATCCCCCCCAGCTACCCCAGAACAGCAAGTTCCAGAGAGAGCAGGCGAGGGAACCAACAGCCTAACGAACGAAAAACAAAAAGGGAAAATAGGGAAACAAAAAGCAACCTGAAGGGAAGCTTAAGGATTAAGGCAAGTTAAGGGTCTAAAAGCCTCAAAAAACCTCAAAAGCCTAGTGTCCCACCGACCGACCCTCACTTATATCGGGCATGACGTCTATGGTATGGAATACTCTCTTTGGCCAGTTTGGATCAACTATCCTGTCTCTACCCCTCCCAAGTTTTGCATCCTGGAAAACAGCAAAATGTCCTTGGTGGTTCAGCAGCAACCAGCAACATCAGCGTACTATCACCGTTCTTCTCACACTAAAGCCAAAACACAGGAGCTGCTGAAAACAAAACTAGCTCCGTCCTGGCCGAAACCAGGACGACATCAATGAACCAGAACCCCGTTTCCAGTGCGACCAACCAATTCCTACTTTTCTTCATGTATTCATCATGGGTAACTGCTCTGGGCTTCTACTGTGGGAAACAGAAGTTTCGTGTCTTGGGGCAAACCAAAAATAAAACCCACTAAGTCTTCACACAGCCAAGGAAGATGGAAATATTTTATACATTCGACTCTGAGTTATGCTGGATAACAAAGATTAGGAGGTGAAAAAGCAAAGTTCAAATAGATAACACAGAAGTAGGCTAAATTATAACCATGTGGTTAGTATATTCATCTTTGAAGAACTTGCTGACGTGTTGCTTTAGAAAACAGCTTTAAGAAGCAGAAAGCAGAGTAGTCCTGACATGAGTGGCAGGTTTCTCTCCAAGCAGTCCAGTGCAGAGATGTTGGGGTAGCAGAGGTCGGTTAATAGCAGCCCAAATATCCTTCCCCTCCTACCCAAAGAGCTGAAGATGGGTTGCATCAGGTTTAAGGATCTGCATGAAGTGAAAGATTGGGACATTTGCTGAGATGAAAAGGAGCTCAGGAGCGTCGCTGGCAAAGCTCTTGCTTCCATGCACCATCACCTCCACCACTGCTTACCGAGTGAAAGACTTCCAAAATTGCAAAGACAGCTTTACAGCTGTACCTTTACAGCTACTGCAAACTAAAGCACCTCAAAACCAAAACAAATCATAAATTTTTCAAAAGTGACCAAAACTTTAAAACTTATGACATGCCACTGAATTAATTTCCAGTCTTGTTTATTATATTTTCATTGTATTTTCATACGATGGGCTTTCTATAGTCTTCTGTGCAGGAAAAGAATATGTTCTGAGTTTTCACATGGCTGTTGCCATCACCTGGTTTTTAACTCAGATTCCAGGACTCTCTCCTTTATTTTAGCTTTTCCATTATTTTTTTTTTTTTCTGGGCAAACCAGTTCTCAGTTCTAGCTTTCTTAATGCATTGGTAGCGTATCTTGCTTTAATTTACTACTTGTTTGATTTTGGTAAATAGTACAGGGGAAGTTGCCTAAAATAATGTGAAATAAGTTTTGAAAACAGTTGCAGTATATAGAATGATAATTGGATTGGCCAGAGATGAGTCATAAGTAACGAAATGCAAGAAATAAAAATTCGATGCTATTTTGTTTGGCTGAAACACAGTTCTAGTCCTTCAGGCCAAACCGAGTCAATAATTACGTCTTGTACCTTCTATTTTTATTATTTTTTTTTGTTATTTGTTTAATATAATGGGATTATGTATCATAATAAAAGGAAAACATGGTTGTTATAAGCTTGCTCTAAAAACATAGCTATTTTTAGTTCTGACCTCAGAATTATTATTTTTCAAGTCAAAGTCAATTCACTGCCTGTTTAACATTGTTACATTAATATCACCTGTAAGATTTATGGAAAATAGCAAGTAATAAATATGACCCTTCAGATATCAATCAGCCTCCACAAGGGATAACACAAGAAACATGTCTTATTTTTACAAAGGCAGGAGCCAAAATAAGAAGTTTCAAAACCAGACTTAAGTATTTGCAGGATGAAATAAATGGAAGGAGAAACACCAGCTCTGTAGTACACATACATGTACATATATATATATATCAGGGATTCAGTTGAAGAGCAGGAAAGATGTATAGAATTCAAATAGAAGAAGAGAATCATATATACATGGTCTACTTTAAGAACTCCTTTCCAACCCGCTATGACCGATTTCCTACCCAGCAGACAGGTGCTGGGATTCCTGGAGCAGGACTGAGGGTCACCATTCCTCGTGGCACACGCTACCTCTAGGCAACCTTCACAGAAAGGCAGGGCAGTCCCAAACTTCCATGACAAGTCACAAGCCACCTCACAAGCCACTTCAGAAGCCACCAAAGGCTCTGCTACCTTTGCTGACTCAGAGCCCTTGGCAAAGTGCATCAGCCAAAAGATGCTCGCTGCATCATCAGTCTCTTTAGCAACGCCAAGAGAACATTTCTTTTCATTACAGGAGGTGATTGCAACAACTTGTCATGTTAATTGTAGACACAGCCTTTATGATAAAATGGCAGCTCGTTGAATGTTAACAGTTACATCTTGGGAAAGTTCAAGATGTAGATAATATTCTTCAGTAATGCATTTCCACGTCCATAGCTTAGTGCTGCCTCGCAGTCCTCTCTGTGAACTTGAGCAATTATCAGGGTGGTGTTTATTGGGTACAGCCAGCTCCGTGGTCCTCAGCTGGACTGTCCGTGCCACTGGTCAGACACTGTTAAGCAAACACAGCAGCCTTTCATCCACAGCCAGCTTATGTCTGGAGGCTTTCACACGTCTCGTACCCTGAAGGCTTCATCCCTCCCAGGTCTAAGCCCCCAGGAAAGGAGCGTGCTGGGCTTGAGACACCCAAGGTGCTGGGGCTATTAGCTGTCAGCCCATAATTCACTGAACTTGTTAGTGTGGGCTCCACACCAGCCCCACCATCGCACATGTAGGAATGGGGGCAGCAGCCCCAGAGCGGAGGAAGTCTTGGTGCTTTTTCCTCCTTCCTGCAAATGCCGCTACCTTTTGGGGTGTAACATGGTAGGCTCGTCAGGCAAGGCATATCAACAGCAAATAATTCAGAGAAGAATATGAAAACCGCATATTCAAACTGCCCCATTGCTTTATTCTTCTATTTTTTCTTTTAACAAGTAAGAAAGGTTTATCCTACTTACACTCTATTCAAGAAAAAACCCAACATGTTGGTGCTATCAAAGACTCACGGCATTTTAAGAACCTTGACAATAAATCTTTAATGTTTATAAGGCTACATCTTCAGCAGTATTTAACAATGCGGATCTGCTGTGGATTTACATGATAGATGGAAAGTAAGAATATTTAATGAATTGTCAGGTCTCTTTGTAATACCTAGACAGCTCTTGGTAGCTCTGTTCAACCTCAGTCACTCTTTTTCCTGCAATACTCTGTGGCACGACACTGTGAAGACATAACGGAGGGTGCCACCAGGTCAAGGCTGAATTATTTCCAGTATGTTCTCATCTTAATCCTTTGCCCTCTGATACATATTTTCATTGTGCAAATTTTATGACCAAAGCCTGCAAGATTTAAGCTCCTTACCCTTTTTTTTGTAAAAATTAGACTTCTTCTCCGTTGTGCTGCCTACCTTAGAGACATTAATTCAGTACAGATTTTTTTTTTGCCAGAGTCTCTCAAGATGCAGCAGTGATTTATTTTTCCTTTTTTTAAAGAATGAGATCTTTTCTTCTTTTTTTTTTTTTTTTTGGCAGAGTTCAAAAAACAAACAACAGAAAGGCATACGATTTCCAACTGATAAAGGTATAAAAAAAAAAAAAAAGTATATTCAAAGTTGATGCGGTCACTGCTTTGGAGTTAAAATTTTCCTGTAGGCCAAGCTGATAGCACACAGGAACTTCAATGTGTGGCAACAGAAAATTTGCACAATAGATGAGGTCTTCTACCTTCAAGCCAACAAAAAGATTAAACTAGAAATAAAGGGGGATTTTCTTTACCTCATGATGGAAGCGTGTGTTTATGGAATTGAGAAATTGGGTTGCAGTTTCAGCTTCACACGTGACGTGCAGAGGTTTCTAGTGCCTTTATGACCGTTGCTTGCAGGACATAGGTTTAGTTCCAAGCTGAAGCCGTTGCATTACCATGTCCCCTCTGGTGCCCCCCTGTTGAAAATGAGCATAAATTACTTTATGCTTCATGAAATTTTTGTACTTCTTGGAACCTTTCAAACTTCATAGTCCTGGAAAGAGAGGTTATTATAGCAAACCACAATGATAAGGATAGATTTATGCAGAGATGGTGCTATACCTCCTTTTTTCTATCCTTAGCGGCCAAATTTTTCTTAGTATGCATATTCAGCTCATGAGAACTAACACTGGCATATAGGGCAATTCAAATAATTATATAGGGGTGATCTAACATCATTTCCCATTGGACTAGTGTCTAAATTTGCAGTAATTTCCAGAAACCCAGGGTATTAATACACACGGACTTGCAAAATCTCAGAATGGGCTAGTTGGTTGTTTCAGATGAACTTAGGGACCATTTGACTGATAAGAATCTGCCAAGAAGGGTTAATGGTTTCATTAATGTACAGCCAAATACCTTTGTCTTCTAAGCATGTGCACACGCGCGCACACACCCCCCACACACACCCTCTCTTCAGAATCAAAGTCCCACTATACTGGATGCTTTGGAAATACAGTGACCAACGAGACTGATTTCACCTATTTGCAACATTTTGGAGAGGTATTGCCTGACAATAGTGAGTTAAACCCCGCACTTCTCAAGCTTAATGCACAGCTTCTCCGGCAATGAATAGACAAAATGATTTTGTCAAAACAGTTTAGGAGATGATTTGCATTAAGCAATTCTGAGCATGTTCACGTAGTTTACTCCTGACATCAATCACAGTGAAAAGATCATATATTGAAATGCTTAGAAAAGTTTCCACATGAAAATATTTTGCAGAATTATTGTACGGACAGATAATACGAAAATTATTTGGTTTGTGTCTTCCAGGAGACTGCGATAGGCTTCATTTATCCTAACTGAAAATGTCAACATTTGAGCCTTAGATCTAGACTTTCTTTCTAATCACTGGGAAAGACTTAATCTTATATCGGTAAATCCTACCTTGGGTGGAAATGAAATGTCCATTTCTCTCCACCGTGTAATAGAATCATAGAATAGAATCATAGAATCGTTCAGGTTGGAAGAGACCTTTAAGATCATTGAGTCCAACCGTTAACCCAGCACTGCCAAGGCCACCACTAAACCATGTCCCCAAGCACCACATCTACACGTCTTTTAAATACCTCCAGTGATGGTGACTCCACCACTGCCCTGGGCAAAATGTCAATCTAAGCTCAGACACATACATATACATTACAGACAAGAACAGTTTGATGAGATGAATCACACCCCACAGATCAGGAACAGAAGTTACTACAACAACACTCACCTAATTTGTCTCTTTGTACTACTAAATCAATAAATATTTACTACTCCAATTACTATCAATATTATTTCTTTTACTCTTAAATTATGTATTAATATTATATTATTAACTAGCATTTATATTATTAAGGATATTGTCAGTGCTAATTATTAATATTTATTAACTTAATAAGTATTCACTACTTAAGTAATACAAAATATTTGTGTGGGAACAGACCTTAGATCTTCTGAGTTTCTTAACTCCTAAAGCTTCTTAACTCCATAACTCCTCGAGTTATGGTCCAGGGGAATTTATTGCTAGCTATTTTACAACATTCTGAGATCACAGATTAATTGCCCTGTGTCAGAGCTGTCTGCAGTAGGAGTCACAACCTTAGTAAGAGGCCCAAAATATGCAATCGAGGAATGATGAAACTAAGATTGCAGTCTGTTGGACAGTGCTGGGATCTATCATTCCAAATAGGAAAGCCACGATTCATAAGCTTCACAGAGATAAAAGGGAAAAAAAAGAAACTAATTTCATCTAGTTATTACCCATAGAAACACCATTTGGAAAAAACATGCTACTGATGTAAGATGAAGAGCTCTGTTACGCGAATATCAACCGACATGAGGAAAATGTAAAATAAATTACTAAAATAGTTTGACTGGCAACAGAATATAAAGCAAACTAGTCCAGATAAAATGTTATATACTGATCTACATGGTGCCATAATAAGTCATACATCTTCAATTTCAATGTTCAAGAGTCACTAAATAAATACAGAATATTCAAGAATCAGGAATGTACTATTGTACCGGGCCATCTGCGGTATTATAAACACTAACTCTCCTCGCTTTGCTGAAACAAATTAAAAGAGATTAGAGTAATTGGAAAGACATTTTTTATAACTTGAATGCTGGCACACTGAATGTTATCAAGATAAATGCTCTGTTCAGAGTTAGTTCTCTCTGTTCTGTCCACTGATTGCCTTGAGCGGAGAGAAAACATTACAAGATATCCAAGTGGTAATTGGCAAATTTATCTGGAGTGAAAAATTCACTGAAGTCCAGAGGAGAAAATAACCGCCGGTCCTTCCACCCTTACTCTTCCCAGTCCTGCCATGAATATCAAAGTGCAAATGAACACGACTCGATGCTGCCTGCCTGGGTGGGAGCACTGCAGCGAAGTGCCAAGGTACATTGATTCTCAATGAGGTTAAGTAAAGTTGAGGGAGTTCAATATCTCTTGGCATCAACACCTTCAAATGACAAATAAAGACCTTTCTTTCCAGTCAACATCTCCACTGTACCTATTTTCAGACCCATTCTCTTGGTTTGCTCAAATAATTGCTACAATTAAGTACACAGATTGGACAACTGCAGACAGAGAAAAGCCAGTTTCAAGAACTCAGTTGTATTTATACTTACCGTTAAGAGTGACTCATCTTAAGGATGGAGAGACAACAAGACTAAAGAAACAGACCTATTTAAAGAAAAATCTGCAGTTCACCTGGTGCTTGCAAGAAGTAAGGAGGTTGTTAATGCTTGGTATTTAGTAGGTAAGTTAAGCCTTACCTTGGAAAACAATAATAAGGTTTGTGCCTTCTTCTCTGTATCTGAAAGGAATTAACAAGTTTGGAGTATTTCTGCAGAGGGAAAACAAATTTGGGAGTGTCAAGCATAAACGAAACCTTGAACTGGGCCAGTCTGGGAAATCTTGGGCTGCAGATCCTTTTCTGAGAAGGTTTCTGTTAGCAGAGGCACCCATTGCCATGAATCAGCACATGGTGATTATCCCTGAAGCAAAACTCCCTCTTTTGATTTGAGTGATGGGAAGCTTAGCCGTTGTTCCAGGCAATGGGTAAGAAGTCATCTCAAAATGTGAACACAAGGACAAGAGTCAACTGACAGTGTTCTTCGCAAATTCTGTGAGATAAATGCCAATACTGTTCCAATAATGCTATGAGGGGAAAAGAAAACAAGTTCCTCTGGAAACTTTCATGACCATTGACGTTCCCATTAGGTGTCAGGGTGGATACAAGGAGAAGGATGTCTTGGACTGATATCTTGGACTATTGGTATCTAGGACTGCAGATGTTCTCCTTAAGAAGACTTATGCCAGAGACCACCTGGCTGGCTAGTATTCTGCCTTGCTTTCTAGTGGGTATCAGGAAGAAGGAACCTCAAAAGAAGTAAGAAGTTCAAGAGCAAACCTCAGAAATCTAGAAAACCTCATCAAACAGTGTTTAAGGGCATGCACAGGAGATGTAAGATGACAAATTCATGCCACAACCAGGATTTCAGTCAGAGTTTTGCTTAATGCTGTCCCTTTGGTCATGCTTCAAAACACTCCAGAGATTAATGTGATTTTCTCCACCTGCACAAAAAGTTGAAGATCTGCAAGTAGTCAGTGGAGGAAGGTCTTTCTGTTGGTATAGGCACAGGAGACCTGGCTGAAGTGATAATTCTCCTTTGTTGGGGGAATGCTGCAAAGAAACTTGGCCATGATGTCTCTGGTTAATATAAAAACTGATCATTTCAGTTCATAAAACTGATCATTTTCATGTTCAGTTTTGGGCCCCTCACTACAAGAAAGACACTGAGGGGCTGGAGCGTGTCCAGAGATGGGCAACAAGGCTGGTGAAGGGTCTAGAACACAAGTCCTATGAGGAGCGGCTGAGGGAACTGGGGATGTTTAGCCTGGAGAAAAGGAGGCTGAGGGGAGACCTTCTCGCTCTCTACAACTCCCTGAAAGGAGGTTGTAGAGAGATGGGGGTCGGACTCTTCTTCCAAGGAACAGGCAACAGGACAAGAGGAAATGGCCTCAAGTTGCACCAGGGGAGGTTCAGATTGGATATTCGTAAAAATTTCTTCACCGAAAGGGTTGTCAGGCATTGGAACAGGCTGCCCAGGGAGGTGATGGAGTCCCCATCCCTGGAGGGATTCAAAAGACATTTAGATGAGGCCCTAAGGGATATGATTTAGTGGCGGACTTGGTAATGCTAGGTTAATGGTTGGACCTGATGATCTTGGAGGTCTCTTCCAACCAGAACAATTCTATGATTCTATGATTTTTGAAAGAAGCAATGGTGCATATTAAGATATCTGGTTCTGGACACACAGAAATCTATAAATATGGAGGTAATTGTGGATACACAGTAAGAAATAGCTTTCTTCTCAAAGTGAACCCTACTGAAATTCCTCCTTTCACTGGCCTTGCATCCATGACCTCTCTGGTTAGCAGCAAGGAAACTTGATATGGGCTTCAAATATGTCATGGTGCGGACCTGCCATTTAGCTGCTAGCAATCTGCCCTGAAAGCACCGAAATGATGTCAGAAATAACTGATTTCTCTGACAAAAATAAAGTAAGAGCCAAAACATACCAGTAGAGTAGGCAAAAGCAAGTGTTGGGGACAGAACTGAAAAGAAACGTAAACATTATTCATTCTAGGCTATTTATGTTACAAATAGTAATCTTTTAAGTGTTTCAGTCAGCACCAAGAATAAGTTGTTTGGTGGCTCATTGTACCTTTTTTTTTTTAATTGTAAGAAGAGAGACACAAATATAGCCCGGCAGATTTGCTCTTAAAACTCTGTGTTTAGGTAAATGTTTCCTCACTGACCCTGAAGTTAAGGTTTCTAAAACTAGAAAATCTCTTTTTCCAGCAACCTCTATTGTTAGATGGGGAAACTTGGATGGCTGTACAAGATTTGTACAAAGAAATGATCTGTTTGTTTCATTGGTGGAAAAAACAATCCAGACTTAGAAGCAGAGTGGCCCCTTGTAAAGGACAAACCTGGGCTCCAGCGTGTCCTTCAGACCTCTTAGCTCTGTTCCAGCGAGTTGGCAAGACCCGCAGCATTTGAGAAAGACACGTCACTGGTGGATCTTTATAAGACCTCTCTTGGAGGCCTTACAAAATTCCCATCTCGCACCTCAATGGTTTTAAGATTTCCTTAGGAGCATATCTGATCCTGCAATGACCCCAGTATAGCATGGATAGAGGGAGCTAGGACACTACCATCATTCAGGCAATGAAGGTTGATGCTTTGTTTCACTGAGCTCTCAAGGCATTTATGCAGATTTAGGTTGAACTTTACAGCCTGGAGCAAACTCTTGTTGCTCTACCTACTGTGCCACTAGATCTCCAATAACTAATGTGAAAGCTAGCATAGGTAGAGATGTCCATTACTACATTAATATAGATGAAGTTGCACCTTCACTGTCAGGTAAGGGTTTGAATTCACGGATTTGAGGCTCGTCTCTGTAATCCTTTGCAGTGTTTGGGTGTTGATTTATTGTCGGGCTTAAGTCTGGAATGAGCCAGCTGGATGTTCAGGTGGACAAAACCACACCAGGGCAGGCGTGACAAAGCTAGGACAGGTACAGACTAGCACTCTCTTCAGATCCAGCTTCATAAAATCCTCTTCCTTCACCCCACCAGACCTCAGTAGAGGAATCCAATCCTTCCTGCTTCCTTCCTTCAGTAGCCCAACAACTGGAACATCCCCACAGGGTCCCCAAGCCCCATCTTTGCCCCTCTGCAAGCAAGTCCTAGCAGTGAGTCCTTCTACCCTCATCTCGGTGCCTACTCCTGCCTCCCCTCAGTGCAGCCCACATTGCACATTCAGTTTGCCAGCATTTCTGCTCAGCAAGGCACAACTCAGGAGCAGATAGCAAGATAATGCAGCAGATATTAAGACAACCCCATTTTGCACTGGAAGACAATGGGAAACCAATTGTTCTTCACAGATCAGCCTGAATAAGAGCAGATAATTAACAGGTCAGTCTTAGCAAAAAGCAGATAAACAACCTGTTCTGCCCACACATTTCTTTTTTTAAGTCTTCCTTGTGATTAAGGTGGAGGCATATGTTTTATGGAAGAAAGCACAGATAGAAATCTATATTGGTAACAAAGAATACTGATTAATACCGAAGAGGTGCTGTTACCTGTGAGGAACACATTACCACGCTTGGAATGCTGCATCCAGTCAGGCATTTTTATCTTAACATTCAGGAAAGTCATGCAAACGATTCAAGGTGAGGAAAGCATGCCCTACACTGAGAAGTTAAAGGTGTTTAGTCCAGTAGTTCAATGGGTGAAGTTGAGAGGAGAAATAATTTCCTTTAAGGAGGGTCAAGGTCCCTGACACCAGCAGGCTTCTGAGTAGGCACACAGCAGCATCACAAGGCTGAAAATTTGGAGTCGGAGCCAGGAGAGCTGAATGTGACATCAACATGTAAATCTTGTAGGAAATTAGCTAACCACTTAAATCATTCACCCCATTCATTTGGGATCTTCAAGTTGAGATTGAATTAGGAGAAAAGGTCACTGGAAGTAATTGTTTTACATTGTGCCTGTGACCCTTCCAGCACACATCTAAGCCTAATACTGCCCAATCAATATCATTGAATCAAAGACCGAATAATTACTTCAATTCGTATTTTTAAATTAATCTCGGCTATAAGCTAAGTCCTTTGGACTAAAGACAGAACGAAATACGCCTGCATTGCCCTCAAAATGCTCAGGATACTTTCTGCTGAGCATTAAGATAATGATTATGATGAATATTCATGTTTCAGAATATTACATCTCCTGGGTGAGTTGAGCGGGGTTTAGATTTCCCTTGGTACAAAATCGGGCAGATGTATTTGTGTAGATGTGATTCCTTGTCTGCAGCAGGAGGCATGGCAGGGACCGGCGCAGGTCAGCGTGCGAGGAAGCAGACAGGGAACATACCTTCTCAGAGACTGCTCACGTCTGTGTTCACAGCATACATCAAGCTGGGATTCAGGAAGAAATCACAGGGATTGCTGCCATCCAGCCTTTGCACCCTTTTTCTTTGCTCAGATCCCGCAGGCATCCCCCACCTACTCCTTTTCAGCAGCAGCCCTGGCTTTCCCCATGCCCACAGCATGTTACAGGTAAGCCTTTTGAGACGTGAAAAGCATCTCATCCTAAAGCTACCGGACCGACAGGATGCTCAGAATCATGGCACATGGTAGGCAGATGTAAACTTGCTTTCTTTCAGACTGGCTGGACATGAGCAGGCCTTAATCCCAAATGTACATGGCTTCTGTACTCGAATTAGCATAGCCTGAGTACATTGCTACACAGTCTGGTGTGGAGCTGGCGTGTGTCCTGCTAACTCAATGCGATTTTGCATCTGCCTGAAATCTGTTGTCTGTACACAGAGATATCCAGGTAGGATTTAATAACTGGCCTTTTCATAAAGTTCAAGGCCAGGGGAGACCATGACATTTATTCTGACCTCCTTTATATTACAAGTCTTAAAATAAGGTTGCCAGGTTAGTAGGTACATTTGACCTTCATCTTCCTGTGTTTCCATTTCTCATCTGCAAAATAAGCCCAGCAATGGGGAACTCTGTGTTCACCCCAGTTAGGTGTTGTGAAAATTAAATACATTCATATTCTCAAGGCAGAGCACTGTATCAATGAGACTCACAGTAAATTCCATGAGGAAATTGATGGCTTTGGACAATGTGTTGTACATAAGGCAGGAGCGTCACTCATGATGGGGGCGGGGGTGGAGATAAATAATTAATAGCACGTGCTGTCCAACCAAGGCCGTGAACGAGGCAGAGCTCCTGCAAAAAGAAAAGCAAGATGTGATTCTCTAATTTCAAAATACAGACACATAATGGACACCAGAATTAGATGACCAGGGAATCCTCCTTTTGTCTTTTTCCAGTTGCAAATTTGCACCTACAAAGGTGTTCTTTGAAAAGTAAGGGAAGGCGGGTGCTGTGTCCACGTGCTATTGTACAAAGACTGGGTTTCTTCCCTTTCCCACAGCTCTTGTGGTTGTGAGCACTACTGGCTTTTCTAGAATTTTGTTCTTTTCCATGCTGTTGTGATTTTCAAGTGTGCTTTTGCAGCTCTTTCCTGTACATATACAGAGCTGCATGGATTCTTAGTCATAAAGACGAAAATCAGGGAACACAAGTTGGATTTGCATGAAATACCTGTTACAGGTTGTGTTAATGATCACCAGATCAACATCAGTTTTTAGTTAGATCAACATCGGTAACGTGGTTATTAGATTTTGCAGCTATGTAAATGATTTACCTGATAGAGCTCATACTATCCTAAATAGCTATTCCTGTTGAATTTCACGTAGTTTTGGCAAATCTCTAATACTGCAAGAAAAACAAAGTCCATCCCTGTAGGCACTTCTATGGTGCCTAAACATTTCAAGCTGGTAGTGAATTAATGTTTGCACATAACAGCAGCCTCCTTGTCATTTTGCCTGATCTCTGAGAGACCGCGGAAGGTCTCAGGCGGTGGTTCTGGTGCTCCTTCACTTCTTCCCGCTGGGATTTCAGCACAAAACAGGGAGTAGAGCCAGTACCTCCAAGGACTTTGGTTTCCTTCCAAGACTCATCCCTTGCCCGACTGGAACATATGTTCCTTAACTGTGAGTGGGTTGCTAAAAGCATGTGTCATTGTTCCTTTAATTTATGCACAGCCACCATGCAGATGATTTTTTACATAAAATACCTCCTTCTAGGCTACAGATTTGGTATTTAGTGCCTAGGTGGGTTAACTCATGAGCAAAAACTATTGGATGCTTTTGTTTATTTACAACATTTGCCAGACGAGCTGCAATAGTTATAGAGTTAACATATTCAGTGTATTTGTAATTAATTTTCAAATAATATTCTTCTCTGTGAAGAAAAATATCTGAGTAAGTGACAATTAACTCCAAAGGAAATTTTGGATTTAATTCTATCCTTAGTCACGAGAGAACTGGGTAGAGCTTTAAATCCACTGAACGCTCAGTATTTGAGGGTACAGCCTTGCACTTTAGACCAATCAATTGCCAGCACCTTCTTGCTTTTTTGACATTTTAAAAAACTTAAAACCTATAAACTAATGAGAATTTCAACTGTTATTTTACTGAAAAAAAGGTGATGCAGAGCTACCACGGAAGTGAAACACACATGTCACAACAGAAGATACAGATAGGATGTGAAGATGAACATGTATATGCTACTTATATATATGTTGGATATATATGTTGGTAGATGAAATGCACAGGGACCCAAACTTGAATTTCCAGATTGCAGGAAAGAGCAGTCCTGTAAAACCCAACCAAAATGTGCCATCCATTCTTTAATGGACACAAGAAGAAAGACACTTTGATCTCCTGTGATGCCTGAATAACAGCGCTGTGTCCCAACACAGTAGCCTTTAAGTCTTAATCATCCTTAGCAGGCACAAACACACTGGAGGGCAGAGACATCTCCTCTCTGATAGACAGAGAAAATGTTCTTGCCATTAGGATATTAACGCAGGACATGGGAATCCTGCATTTAATTCACTTCTCAATCGCTATTTTCCTGTAAAGCATCCGACAAGTTACTAAGCACCAGTCTTATTACTCTCTTGAAACCAATAGAGAAAAGCAACGCTCTTCTGTCTTCAAGAGCTGTTGCCATGATAAATGTTTTTAAAGTTGCATGGTACTTTTGTAATAGATATTCCCTACAGTGACTTCGGACAAATCTGCTAACTCTGAGGGTAGCTGAACAACTGCAGGAGAACAATTCATAATAAATATACGTGCTCAGCCAGAGTTCACTTTAAAAATTCTGCTGTATACCAGAAGTCATCATAAAACTCATCCCTGAAATTTATCTTTATAAAGAAGATAGAAAACATTCTCATAGTTCTTCAGACAGCCAAAAAATGTTTAGTCCAGAAAGTGTGTTTCTTCCTTTCTCTAGACAGAACTAAATGGACAGAGAGAGTATTAACCTATTCTCATCTTTATTTTCAATTACAAGTCTGATGCAACAGATGCAGAACATTAAAAAAAGGGATACAGGTATTTTTTCTCAAGTTAGCTTCAAAACTACGTTCTCATGTTTCTCAGAAAATGAAAAGTTTCTCTTGAGTGCTCGTCAAATTCTTTTACTAACCAGAAAGTTTTTCTGACTATCTTGATTTCCAGTGCAAAGTCAATTGGGATTTCTTCAACACCCCCAAAAGTGAGTTTCTATGCGATGGGTGACTTTGTTCCAAAATACAGGAATTCAGAGGTGGAAAAGATTAGCAACCACTTAGTCCAGAAGGAGAAGATTCAGGGAAGTCAGAATAAGTCTTCAAAATAAGTTAACTACTTATACAAAAAGAAAATAATATTTTTTTTTCTTTTTATCTACTGTAGTAAGGAAAGAGTAGCAAGAGGAGATTTGCATTTAAATCCTTGTGTCATAATCTGCTTTACCTATTTTTTTAAATTTTTAGTTTTCTTTTTTAATTTCAGAAGACCCTTAGGTGTCTAATTTATATTCTAATAAAAGTGGTTGGTTTTTTTTATGCTTTACAATCTTATTGATACTTGGAGGGGTTACTCACAGTGCAGGAAAATGTCCAAGCAAGTCCCATTGCCAGGAGTTAAATGGTGAGAGTAAAGGTTGCATGAGGAGGTTTTGACATCGCCATGACAGTGGTCGAACACTGCCACGGGTACCCGGAGAACCTCCATCCTTGAAGATACTCAAAATGCAACTGGGTAAGGCCCTGAGCAGCCAACTATAGCTTCGAAGTTCATCCTGCTTTGAGCAGGTTGTACTAGAGAGCTCCAGAGGTCCCTCCCACCCAAAATCATGCAATAATTCAGCATGAAGGTGAGCACACCTGGTCTCCAAGACAAGCCTTGTGCCAACCGCCCTCTGAGAAGGACCTTAAATCGCCTGAGGTGCTGGTGAGTGGCTGTTTGTAGCGTCAGCATGGCAGCAGAGCAGACAGCAGAGAGTGACGGACGTGCACAGCCCAGATGGCAGAAAAGCTTTCCTGCAATGCTGTGGGGCAGGATGGTTGTCATCTCCTGCGCGCTTTTGCAGCTCCCCTCCAGGCAGAGGAGTGTGATAGGAAGCGTTTCTGCTGCAGGAGGGCACACAGAGCCGAAACACATCAATCAAACCTCTAGAAAGCGCATTTCATACAAGTACCTCGTCATCTTTGTGCTTCATTGCCCCAAGCCTGTTGTTAATGTCACCTCTAGAATTCCATTAAAAATAGACCTCTTCGGGGTCTGGGCTAGGTCTCTTCAGAGCTGTATGTAGCATCAAGCACCCTTTGAATGCTATATAAATATCAGAGCCTGAATGAAAAGTTAATAAATTGAATACATTGCCCTCTGTGTAACAGAAGGGGACTAAATGCAGCATCCATTTAAAGCAAATCATGGTGAGTGATCTGAAAATATGCAACATTAAGCATAGTCATCTTTTAAACAGCAAGAATCACTTTCACAGGACTGGAGAGGTTATAAACCATTTATGTTTGTATTCCAGGAGCCCTTACAAAGCTCTGTTTTGAAAGCTTTATATTAACTTGTAAAATCAGCTCAGAAAAAGACATTGTTTTGTCATTGTCACTACAGTGGTGGCACCTACTTGTCTGCCTCTGTGCTTTGTTGTGTTTATAGTGAGAAACAAAGGTCCCATGTGCTTTCTACTGACTCTTCTTGCAGGTAGTGCTCGGGGTGCAGACCTGCCGACTGGGAATGACAATAGCTCCAAAAAAAGGTAAAAGCTCTGGAAAAAAATCCCAGGAATTTCCCTCTGACAAAGCAGGTCCTCACCCTGCCCCCAATTCCCTCTCATCTGTGATGCCTTGCCTTGAACCCAACAAGTGAAGGCTTCCCAAGCGCCGTTCCGTGTCAGCAAATTCTGGCTGCCTGCAGAAGGATTATTCGGTGACTCCAAGCTTGCACATCGTTGGGGTTTTTTAAATCAAAGTGTACTGAAAAAAGCAGCTGACACATAGCTGTTTGGGAGTACTGGCGATGTTGTTTGGTCCTGGATTCTTAAAACTTTAACCGACTGCAGCCTTTGCATCTTATTTGTCTATGTATGATTTTTAATTGATTCATGTGCTTCTCTGTCACCTTAGCAAATTTTAAAGCCAAGGTCAAAGCTACTTTATTATCGTTATGTTCAGTCTCCAATATCTTCCAAGTGCTCAGAGTTGTCCTGGGAGAGAAGAGCTAAAACATTTTTTTAAAAAGTTTGTAAAATTGTTTAAGAAAACAACAAGTAAGATTTATTCTTCATACTACAAAATATTTCTTTTTATCCACTGGGGTCCTGGAGGACAGGAAGAGGTTCCTGAAGGAGACATTGTCCTCACTGGGCAGACATTGTCCTCACTGGGCACAGCTCATGGGAACCTTTTCAACCTTGCTGTGTTGAAAATACCCAAATCCCTTCTAGCCAAGGTCAAAGCACACAAATCCACTTATTTTTCACTTCCTCCTCTGTAGGATATAGCTTTAAAAATTGCATTAGTTCTATCTCCTTTGTAGCTTTGCATTCTGGAAATAATATTTAAAAACTCCAACCCCCTTTCAGCTCTGCATTTTATCAATTGTATTGGTCTATTAGTTCATAAGCAAAAGTGTCACTCTAGGTGGCATCAGGGCTTGATGCCCGTGTCTCCACCAAGGCTGACATCAAGCCCAAGGGAAGGTTTAATGACGACCCAGCCTGGGGCAGATGAGGGGACATGGGGGTGCTTTCTGCACTTGAATGAGGTCCCTAAGCCGGCAGCCCTGCAACGAGGGTGTTGCCAGTGTCAGCGTTTTCAAAGTGCCGGCCCTCGGAGCTGGCAGATCAAGTTATCACACAGATCTGCAGAGTCCCGTATCAGCAGAGACATCCTCTGCAATGTCGCTGGCAAAAAGATCTCCCACGCAGCACTGAGCTTGGCACTGGCCAAGAGGAACTGTTCTTAAGGGCCAGAGGAAATCTGGCAAATTTTCTGATAGCAAAAAATATACATGCAAGCAATTCAGGTTTGTTGATTCTGGAATATGACACCTGAAACCTCGTAGTTTCAAACGAACATCATTACAGTCTCCTTTTTTCCTTTTCTTTTTTCTTTTTTTTTTTTTTTTTTTTACTTCAGGAACTTTCTGTTTGAATAAATTTGGATTCAGTAGATGACTTCAGGCCTGGGAACTGGATATTTACAGCATTTAAATCTCCAGGTCCAGCATGCCAGATTGACTGTCACAGAAATGGGGACCTTCCCCTTCCCAAATCAGTGTAGCTGGCAAAATGTGGCACTGAGGAAAGACAAGCCTGAAGCAAAGGAACCTTTTCCTAGTGAGGGTAAAAGTCGCTGCTCAACACCGGAGAAAATAGCAGCATTTTAATAGGATCTTACATTAGTATCAGAGTTTCAAATGAAGCTGGGCTGAGCCTGGAAGGAAACAGACTGGACAACAGATTGAAGGTGAACCAGCTGGATTATTTTGGGTGCAGCCTCAGAGCAGGGGCTCCATTATTCACGTACTCCTGGGTTTTATCCTATGCAAATTTTTATAAGCAAAAATTATCCACGAACTAGAAACTCTGCCTTCAGCTCCTGATTCAGACACAGCCCACGAAAGGCTGCACTGTTTTATTAAAAGCAGAACATGGGCATCCTGCTCACCTACATGGGGCCATCAGCTCTCTGCCCCCAAGTTTGCTGCTCTGGTAGCAACAAATCTGTCTATAGAGATGTAGACCCTGAAGTGCAATGTGTAAGCATTCGTGCTATCTGGTTGCCCTGCTCCACATCAGGCACTTTCACGTGAGGAAAGGGGACTCTTTCACAGCCCCAGAGCCTCTTCTCTTTGCCCTGTAATTGCAGCAGCAGCGTAAGAGCTGAAGATCGTGAAGCTTTCTGGCTTACGGATGAGCAGATACGCAGACAGGACACATCTGTTTAAGCTACTGAATGCTCTTGGGGCTTTGCTGAAGGCTGCATGGGAAAGATCAAAAAGGAGGCAAGAGTAGAACCACATTAGAGGAACACCTCTGGTTACTGAAAAGTTAGCAGCGCACTGAAGTTCCCCAAAGCTACCCAGAGATACCTCTCACTGATGGACACATGCTACTGGTGCACTCTGGGGAGGACGACGGTGCCATTTCTTAAGTTGTGTCTATACCCAGGATGATGGAAAATAATGGACACAATGGAGGTTTGTGGCTTTTTTTTAAAGCTGAAAGATTGCTACATGTCTTTGAGCCAGGTCCACCCAATCCATGCAGACAGTTTCCATGGTAGGACAGTGTACTGGGAAAAGTGCAAAGGTTCTTCCTGACCTTTTCCAGCCTTCCTCTTCCCTGTCTTTTAATCTTAGGCTCCAAACGTCTTTCCATCCTCCCTGTTCCCCCTTAGATACACATCTTCTTCTGTATTTGACTACTACAGATTTTCTTTTTAAATCTTATCTTGCTTAGAATAAAATGCTTCAGTTCTTTCAGGCTTTCCTCACTGGGCATGTTTTTTAGGAACTTTTCTATCTCTTGCAGAAGTAATTTTCTCAACCACAAGGGTTTCTGAATGTGTATTTTCTCTGTAGACACCTAAATAGCAGCACAGAGCATAACCTGTAAATACTTCCTTCCTTTCAGAAACCGTTCTGTATAATTAGTGGTTCACCAGAGACCTTCCTAAGCCAGACATCCATCTGAGGAAAAATTGCCTCCGATTGCTACAGCATGAAATCCCAGAAAGCCACAAGAACAAAGAAAATTTCCTGGCTAATAATGTTTTCTCATAACACCAAACTTAGCTGTATTCTCTGAAACCACTGAAAAGGCACTAAATTAAGCCTGAAAACTGAAGGGAGTGTATTGGAAATGACTGGAGGAGGAAAGGAAGAGGTAGTGTCAATGGGCTGGTCAACGGATGTTTTTATGAAGAGTTACCACCTCTTAAATCACTGTATGTGATCGACTTACATAAGCTTCACAGTTCTAGAGGCGTACTGAAAGTCATCATCTTTACATTTAGCTAGCTGGATACTGAACATTATTTTGGTGGTCCTGACATGGCTCCACTGGACTTGATTTCCAAAGGAGTTTCATGACTCCACAAGGCACTTGGCCCAAAATGCAGAAAAGATCCCAGAAGCGCAACAGCACTGTTTACTACTGTCTAGTTTTGCTTTACCGATTTTCCAGTGTGTTCTTTTTCCGACTGAAAAGAGACTAGTAAGTCTGTCTTTTTTATGTGTATTGTTTCCACTCACTTAAGGAAGGAAATATTGTCAGCTACAACTTCTCAGTTCTTTCTCCGCTGCCAACTTCTCAGACTGGTTCTTATTTCTTACCTCATTAACCTTTAATCTTGAGATAAAAGGTCTTATTGATTTATTTGTTTATTTGTTTACAGGAGCTGAAAGATTTTTGACCCTGGCTTTCTAATCTCTGTGATGAAAAAAGGGAGATTGGTATTAGTGTCCTTATAAAAAACAGGTCATCTTCACAATGAAAAAAGACTCCGATTAGCAGCATTTCTCTACAGTGGCAAAGTGTCAGACTGCTGACCCATCCAGACACCCGACAATGAGTCACACTCTCTCAATGGGCAGAAGTCACAGAAAGGGGTATTGATTGACTTTAGTCATGATGCATAACGCATTAGCAAGACCTTCATTAACATGCATTGCTCCTGGACAGCACATCAGTTACTGCGGCGAGTGCTCACGTAACCTTAGATTTTGTTGTTTCAGAGCCTGAGGGTATTTTAAGCCAGCACGCGTTCCTTCCCATTTGCAACAGGGCTAAGGACGTGGCCACAAGCATTTGCTGTGGCCCCGATGGGGACAAGTGATCCATTAAACGGAAGCAATTTGAATGCTTACGGCCATAAAACCATGAAGTCAGGTTGGAAGAAAAGCAACAATTTTGAATTTTTGTATATAGCACAAATTTACTCTGGCTTGACAAAGTGGAGTTAGATGATTGCTGGGATGTCCATATAGATATATAACTCTTTTTTTGACTCGTTTCAGGCAGAGAGCTGGAGTAACGCTCCCATGTTACTCCGTTTTGTCAAGACAGAATAAGCTGCTTTACTGAAGAAGTCTGTAACAAAAGGAGTCAGAGTCTACTACTGCAGCCCAGATTTATGTACTGAACTGCGAGGTACATGACCTCATTTACGTTAGGCTTCCCCATACAATCACTGAAGGAAGTCAGGCATCTCCAGAGACTTAGACCTTGGAAGGGCTAAATCAATCACATGCCAGAGGGGTATTCAGTAGAGAGAAAAAAAAAAAAGAGACCAGCCAAATTTAGGCATCTAGTTCTGGATTTGGAAATATGAAGGTGGAAAACGCATCACTTTCCTTGTTGGTTTGCTAGAGTCACTCATCACTCTGTAATGAGTTTCATAAATCCCTGCAGAGCATTGAGGTAGTTAAAGCTGAGGGCAGCTGAGAGAAGAAAAAAAGTCTGGTTGCTGGGAATAAAAGAGAACAGAGTACTCAAAGCAGGGTATGAATGAAGATATTCAGGTCTCAATTGCCTTTAAACTGAGAAGTGCAACTCCTGAAAGTAATAAGAATCTCCTCACTTCACACCAACCTTCTTGTTGCCCTGGTTTTCTCTGATTTTCCCCCAAACGTGAGCAGAAGGGATCGAACAGAGTTCTTCAAGACAAAGCGTGGATGTGGCATGCAACCTCCTATTTCAGCAGCTGTTTTCCAGCGCGCCGTGTCAGAGTTACGGTGCCACTGCTCAGGTAAGTCTGACAGTCCTGAAATAAAAGCCCTGGATAACGGAGTAAGTAATAAAACAGAGACAGTGACTTACGTAAAGGTAAGTCAGGGAGTACAATGGGCTTGAACGGTATTTATTAAAAGTCCTCTTTTTTCATCTTTGAGCCAAATTCCTCTCTGGCTCCAGTGGTAAACTCAAAGTCTCACAGATTTATATGTAAAGCATATTTATTTTAATATTGCTAGAGAGACTTCAAGGAGACAGAGAATCAGTATTGCCTACGCAGGCGAACTCAGACCCCTGCCTCAGAGACTTTGTATTTGTCACCACAAATACTTCATGTTCTTCTTTCAACTCCATACCCAACATTATTGCAAAGAAGACGTTAATGTTTCACGTTCCTGCTCAGAAAACTAGATTAGAAGACTACAGCTTTCAGACCGACAAGAAGCCTTTTCAACATGTGTGTAGTAAATAATACATGAAAAATAGAAAATACAGTCTTGTGTCACTTTTTAACAGTTCAGAGTTTATGTGCTGGAAGAATTCCTTGAGTTTTCAAGCAATTTCAATAGCCTGCAGGCTGCTCTTAATGCCCATTCGAGAAGCCTGTGCTTTAAATAGGAAACAAAAGTAATGAAGTGACAATACTAAATTTATGCTGTGCCATGCTAGGGAAAACCCTAACTTCGCACGGTATTGCTGACTTCGCCCACAGTAGCAGCAAAAGTAAGTTAAAACAAGTTGAAATTTGTTTTTAAACTTGAACTTTCTTTTGTAATAAGAATGCAGCCTGTGGCAATTTTATGATCTGGTTCCCTCATTTTCTTAAACCAAAATTTTTACCTCACTTTATTTTACAAGTTGTAACTTGTGAATTTTTTCCAAGACTCATGCAGAAAAGGCTGCACAGGATATAAAAGAGAAGGACAGATCTTTGCATAAAGGTGAAACTCTTTATTCCCTAGAAAAAGTAATCATTAAACCACATTTGCAAGAAGCATATGGAATAGATGACAGTAGATTTTTTAATTCCTCTTGCACAAACTGTATGGCTTTAGTCTTGTGTCTCCATGGTCTTGTACCAAACCTTTCAGCAAGATACATTCGGATGAGGATAGCAACAGAGCGACTGATCCCAATCACAAAATGCAGAAGAGGAGCAGCGTTTAATTCTGCTCTCTCCCACTTCATGAGCAGGAGATTTCCACAGCTACCACGTGCCCTCAAGATCCTCCAAAAACTTCCCTGAATGAAGAGACAATTAAAACAACTGGTGAGTGCTGCAGTATGTGACGATCTTAGAATAAGATGGAGATTTGGAGTTAAGTGGAGATATAGAGAGAGTTTATGCACAGTGGAGGAAGACGTCAAGAGCTAAATTTTTGTAATACACTTGTGTCCTTTCTGTAGCAATTTGATGCTGCAGCTGCCAATGGGAAGTTTCCTTCTGTCCTGCTGATTTTCCTAAAAAGCAGCAAATGGATATTCAGGTAATACCCACTGGCCCAGCTGGGGGACAGCGCATTGGCAAGCACAGAAGGGGCCACCAAGACACTGCCCTTGGATCCCTACAGGGAAGAGAAAGGGCCTGTTAAACACTCATAGATCTGCAGTGTGACACCAAACCAGTAGCTGTCATGAATCTGGCCACTGGGCATGAATAGGTCAGTCTCCTCTGTGAAGAGACACCTCCCAGAAGACCACCAGTGCAGATGACAGAGCCAGTGAGGAGGTTACTGCAGTGCACTTTCAGCAGCCCCGCATGGTTCCACGCACAGGACCTCTGCTCCTCTCTTTTCTTTAAAGAGGACAGACATACAGAACATATACATCTTTTCCACTGCAGGCAGGAACTCCATACTGGAGCCATGAATTCAATACCGGAGCAATAAACTTGATAGATTTGCTACAAGTCTTTAAATCTGTTCAAAATATTTTAAATTCCAGTCAAGCCTCAAGCCCATTTGGTCTCAGTTCTAAACCAGAAACAAGGTCTTACCCAAGAGGATCAGCAATTTGGCTTTGCGATTCTGCCTAAATCTATGCTCTTAACAGTTTCCTTAGTCACAGAAGACTGTGGAATCGGCCATGATCTATGCTGTCATGAAGTGATGTGTTGGGGGGTCATCTTCAGCGATGTGTTGCTCTTACGGACTTTACAGTGAGCTTATGTGACAGACAGAATAGATGTTGGCAGGGGACAGCATGAGATCTTTACAGCCTGTCAGCAAATTATGTATTTTACCAGTCATTTTCTACTCTGAAGGATGTTCTGTGTGTCTGTCTAATTATAGCAAAACTGTACAGATTGTGTCAAAATTGCCCACTATTATCCAAGCTCTACTAGCTACAGCTGACAAAACATGCACATCTCCTAATTAAGCACATTTTAAAACTGACTTATTTAAATTAAGAAAACCTCCCAGCCTTCACTTTTTGACAACTTACTCTGAGTTTTTTGCAGCAGGAGAAGGAAAGCAAGAATATTTTAGATTTCTTCCCTCATTTCTTAACTGTATAGAGCACTAAAATAAGTCGCAATGTGCAAACAGCATGTCAGAAAGAAAGCCTTTGGCTTGACAGATTGCAGGGCACAGCATAAAATAAAATCGTGTTGTTCTGAAGATCTGAAGTACAGAATGTAACATGCTTTAAATACTTTGTTGTTTTAAAGATCTCCAAATGTTTGGACATCTCAGGTGATAGCTTAATTCATTCATGCGTTTAAGTTAATGGCATGTTTCTCTTGCCGAGTTCTTGTTTGAGTGAGTACAACGCACCTTTTCTCATGGTGCAGGAGGACTTCTAGCTTGGCTTTCCAAAATTGCAGTGTGTGCTGGGAATAACGTGAATATAGGGAGCAATTCCATCTGGTTTCTTTTTCTAAATAGTGCAGTTCACTTTCATTTTGTGGTTACAAATATACTTTGCAAGGTAGACACTTTTTCAAGCACTTGCAATTTTGTTTTCCAGCCCTGGTTTGGAAGTCCTCATTTCCAATCAGCTCCAATTTGATGATGAAAAAAGACCAAATTCCGCACCTAAGAGGACTTCAGGTCAATCCCAGTTTACTTGTGCGTGTTCTAATTCTCCAGGGCCATGCCAAATTTGTTGGCCAAAACCATAAAATGAGTAAAAAATGGAGCTCCGTGGAGAATCTAAATGCAGGTTTCATGTCTAAGAGATGATGAGAGGATGAGGAAGGGAAGAGGCTGTTACTGACCTCAAAAACCAAAATGGATTTAAAGATTCTATTGAACACCAGACACGTTCTTACAAACAGATTAAAATTATTTCACAGTGTCACTTCCAAGTCAGTTGTAGGAGAGACACAAAAATAACAAAACTCATGACCTGAGCATAGCTTGCAGTGGAGGAGATACCAAACTGACATACTCTCAATGGCAACTTGTGAGAGAGATGGAGACAGATGGTAGAGCTCAACTCCCACCTCACCCATGGGCAAGAAACCCCCAGATTGCAGAGTCAGGCAGCGTCTTGCCTTGTTGCAAGGCTCTGGGACAGGCTGTGCCTGGAGATATCAACAACCATACCCAGAATCCGCTGCACCCGTGTGTTCTCGGATCAGTCCTTTCTGTCATTTGTGAACTCTCTGCAGTCAATGAAGTTTTCAGTTGTTGAGTTGACTTGAGTTGAGTTGAGTTGAAAATAGTGAGCAGTGACAGCATGACTGGCTGACTGAAGCCACCTTCCCAGTAGTGTCCCAAAGTAATACGCCAATGAATGCTGGCACTAGATCATCCTCCATTTCCATGCTGTTACTCCTTTTTTGTTTGCTTTTTTTTACTTTTGACTTTTGAGCTTGTGATGGAAGCCCAAGGGACTGACTGGGCTAAGCAACTAAATAGTCCAAATGTTTTGGATCCAACACTGGATGTATGAAAGGAGAACGGAAACTTCTCTTGCTCCAAAGTAGGTATTCACACGTGAGATAGTCCTTCCAGGCTCCCTTTGTTGACAATAAAGGGAAAGAAGTGTTTTTTGGCCTCAATTTCTGCAATATATTGACCAGCAAAAACCCCTTTCCAAACTGTATGTTTATCTCATAAGCTCTTAGGAATTGAACACTTCCCACCTGAAGAAAGAGAATTAATTTGTGAAAACAGCCAGGAACACGGGGTTTCAATCTCAGCACACAACACTGCAATAGTGTGACGGTAGGAACCTGAAACACCACACACCTCTTTCCAGGGTGCTTTATAACCTCTAGAAAAAAGCTTTAAAGCCTCTGACCTGATAACGCAGCGTTGGTGATTCGTATGCAGGTGAGGTAGCTTGTGATTGGACTTGTCTGGTACTGACGGAAGTTGCCCCATTTAATGGGTTTTTTTGGCATAAACCTGAAAACGTCTTTATAGGAGACACTGTGATGGTGAGGTCAGCTGCTACTCACAAACATACTGTACATTAAAGATTCACAGAAAAAAGTGATGTCTAGTTCCAATGATGCAATTAGCTGATTCCACAATTTAGTTTAACTTGAAATCTCTCTTTCAGGGACTTTCTGAACTTTCTCCTTCTTGGGCAATCAGAACTTACTCTGCAGCTTATCATTCCATCATTTTTCATATCAGTATAAAAACATTAAAATCACACGACGTTAAAACAATCTGATCAAAGAGGCCAAGGAAAGGAGTTTTCCTGGACAGCCCCTGCATCACAGATGCTTTGAAACTTAGTGACTTGCAAAAAATAAGGTAATTGTCTATTTTACGTGGCTGAGCAACATGGGAGTTTTCATGGGTGAATAGCACAAAGACCTCTGCGAACTGACAGACTCCCTGTACATTTTAGACTGCCCTTTTTAGGTAGAGAGACTCATCTACATTTGGGTCATCCACATTTTTCCTATCTTGTGCAAAGTGGGGTTTGGGCTTATATACCCCTGGCTGTTGCGGAGACCAGCTGCCAATGGGAGAAGCGATGCACTTTCCTCCAACATCAAAAGCTAATTCAAAGAGCGATGCAGCAGTGAAACAATGGAACATAATATGATGGACTCATCCAAAGATTTTTCTTCAAGAAAATGGTATTAATTTCAAAATCCCCAGGTCGAAAAGACCTCAAATTAGATTGCTGGTTAAGGTTTTCAGTGCTGAAGGAGATTAATATGGGCATCGAACAAGCACTAGGCAGAAACAGGTTTAGAATGAAATTCTCCAGGCTTCAATCCATTGTCTTCCAGAACTCATTTCAGCAAGAGAGAAAATGTCAGTTTGAAATGTTTTGCCAAAAGGCAATTGTCCAACTTCAGGCCTGTTGTTAGTATCTATCTCACTGGCTTCTAAGGGTTCGTTTTTCAGCCCTTAAATACATGGAAATCCAAGTACAGAGCACATGAAACAGATAGGTGTTACAGTAAACTGTTACTGTGAATAAAAGTAAAGCTCCAAGAAATATTTAAATTTTAAAAGCTACAGAAGTCAAAACGTCCCATGATCCACAAGCAGAATTTGGAAAGCGTATTGCTCAGTGATGAGAAAAGCTATTTTTTAAAGAAAAAATACACCTATATGTATTTTTTGTGATAACCCTATAATAATAATTAAAGTAAATCTGTTAAATCCTAAACTGAGTACTCCCTGAAAGTTTGTGAGCAATAACGCTTTTTCCTTGTATTTTCCAGGATCTGTAAAAACTGGGTACGTCTAACAAGGAAATAATCTAAGAACAAGGTTAAAGGAATTTGATTTGCAAGAAGGTAAAAGTGTGGGGAAAAAAGCTATAAAAATTCAATACCTTTTTGATCACATTTAGACCTGGAAATTAGTATTAAAGCAATTCAGAAGCTTTGATGAAAACCACCTTGAAATCTAGGTGAAGAAATTTTCCATTTCTGAGATGGATCAGGGTCCATCTCTATCGAAGAAAGTGAAAGCAGGACTTCATTACTGGCAAATTACAAAACCACTTTCTTCATTATCATTCTTTCATCATACCTTAAATAATGAAGAAACTGCAAAATTAATTTTATGTAGTCTCGAATACTTTGAGAGGAACAAAAGGTATTTCATTTCACCTATTTAAGACGTTCCTTACTCGAGGAGTTGTATCTCCAGTCCTCCTTCCCCTGTTGTTTTTAGATGGAGATGCAATGTCAAGCTTTTCTCTAGTTTTATTTTATTTATTTATTTTTTGTTCTAAGAGTTAGCTAGGCAATCTATTTTGGGGTTCACAGTCTGTTGCTCACTAATTGCATGAGCGTATTGATTTTGAGCAGTTCTCAGTCTTGCATAGGCTGATGACTTCAACACTCATATTACAACCACTGAAAGGTGATAAAGTCTTTTAGCTGTTATTCCAGACAGTTGAGTTACTTTTGTCTGAAGAGAAAGAGCACGACCTTACGTGCAGAAATGAATTGTTTAAAGGGTTTTATCCTACCCATGTAATAACCAAACCATAAGTAGTTATGAAAATATCTTCTTGAAGTATGGAATGCTGATACCTGGAGGTATTTCAAATGTTCAAGATGTCAGACATGGTTTTTCTTCTCATTTGCACCTTGAAGCACAGCTGCCAGGCTCACGGAGACAAATATTTCCTTTTGGTTTTGCATATCTTTTTTGCAGGCACTGATCCATACTAGTACTGCTAACTAAACTGTGAAGGTGTTCACAACTGCTAGTAACAAGCGTGTGAAGGAGAAGATGTTTGCACGACAATCTGCCTTCTGAACTTCAAAAAAGTATTACAGCTTCTTTATTTCAGTTGTTCCTGACTTAGCTAAGCAACTGGTCCTGTCAACTGAGCCTCTCGCTTTTGAGGTACATAGAAGCAGGAACAGCTGCTCCTCGGGTAATGAATATAGGCAGCCTGGATTTTGCCTCCATTGTAACCTCCCTGCCAGGAGCTACATGCAGGATTTTTAGGAAGGTGAATGCTGCCTGACCTGATGTTGTCGTGTTCCCTACCAGCTATCATGGGTAGAGTTGATAGTCCCAGCCATTATTAACATATGTACTGCACACAGCAGGCCAACATCGGTTGTATCACCTCAAAGTGACGTAACTTGAGAACTAGTGATCAAAATCCTGCTGCTTCTTCTTAACCAGAAAATGTTTTATTTTCTTGATGCATTACAAATACATTATTCAGAGGTCCTGAGAAAAAAAATGAGTATCCTCCTATAGTGAATAAGATTGATTAATTTTTCCCCCCACAGCTTTATAGTTCCTTCCCTGGGCACATGGAGGAAAACATCTCATTAGGGGTTGGGTTATGGATTTCCTGAGGGTCAGGGGCGTACGAACCATGTTCAGTATGGTAGTTCACAAGGGCCAAATAAATCCAAAGTCTCCCTGTGATAGGCACAATCCTTATTGCACAGAGATGATATCTAAGTAAAGATGACAGAGAGGAGAAAAGGAAGGACAGAAATTGCAAATAGAATAAATAATGCAATGACAGCAGATATCCCATTGGTTGGATGGGTGTGTTTAGGAAGCGAGAAGACACTGAAGGCAAGGATGCTGAAGCCACGGACCAACTCTGTAAGCACACCATCGCCTGTACTGATTTTCCAAGCAAGGGTGTAGTTTTCAGTGCTGAAGGATGTCTTACACTGAGAAGCTGAGACAGTGAGGGGTTTGACAGAAGCCAGGGCTGTAGCTGACTTGAGATGGCAAGCAGCTGTCCAAAGCTATGTTCATATTGGTTTGAGCTGTAAGATCTGAACTGCTTTGTCAGCCGTCACACCAATTTGCATTTACAAGGTAGGTTTTTAGCTTAGGGACTTCATATTCAATTGGTTTAATGTCAGTTTGGATCATCCTTTTTCATTACGTTCTCTTTCACAGTGCCAATACTGACTGGTGGCGTGAGCCACGGATAATTGATCTCTCCTGTTTAAACTTCAGCTGGGTTGCTCCAGAGTGCAGTGGTGAAATCTCTCAAGTCACGTGTTATCTTAGCTGGGAAGAAGGATTTAGAGGAGGGAGTACCACATCATGAAAATGGCAAGACATTAGCTGCTGTAAAAATGTCTGGAGGTTTCTGCAGCAGATTGCCTGTTTCTTTGGATCCGGGAAGACTGAATTCAGAGTCCAGATTTAGAAACTCTGTCCCTTGTTAAGAGTGCTTTTGGAATCACTGACTCACAAATACAGGTAGACACAAGCTCAAATTACAAGCTTAGAGCTTCTAAATCTTGCTGGAAAACTTCAACATGAAAAAGACTCTGTTCTTAGTATTTCTGACAAAACCTCGTTGTTCAGCATGTTAAACAGGCAGTCTCTACGGAGAACTGGGTTGCAATCCTGTTACCGAAATTTGCAGTATACCCCAGTAAATGCCATATAACAGTATTTAAAGCAGGCAAGGCAAGCATGGCAAGTATTTCAGAAGAGCATTCACAGGCTCGTCTGTGCTCACAGGCAATTGCAGTTTCTACTCCCTTGCTGACAGAGATCTCTGTGATCATAATTGCTGGCTTTCAAGATCTGAGTATCCCAAACATGTCCCTAATTTGCCCAGTGCCTGCATCCTATAATTACATTAATAGAAAAGTCTATTTTTTCAATGTCGTAATGAGGAGCTGCAGACTACAGTGGCAGGTTTCTTCTGAAATGTAAGATACATGGGATGGTTTCATTATAAAAAAATGATTTTGTGGAAGTCTAGAATATACGCAGTGGAGACAGTTGACCCCTCGTCCTGCCCAGCAACATTGATGGAGCATTCTTTTGCGTGATTAGTGATTATAATCTACTAAAAGTGTCAGAAATTATGAGCTTTTTCATTTATAAACTTATTTTTGTTTTTCCTTTTCAAAATTTATTTTTGCCTCAGTTAACTGAATGGTACTTTAAACATGCAAGCAAAGAATGTGTTTCTGTCTAACCTCTTATCATCACACATTGATCATTGAGAAGTTACTGACGGCAGAGGAACAGCCCAGCATCACAAATCTCTACTTAAATAATGAGGGGGAAAAAAAAACATAAGGGAAAGTCTCCAGACAGAATTAATCTGGTCTAACCTTTAATTTTTTTCTTTCCAGACAGTCATACATGAGCTAGTCACCCAAGGCTCTCGTAAGAATTAGAGGAGAGAGCTAGGCAATTTTAAATCATGAATCATCAGGCCTACTTTACACACCTGCATCATGAGCTGACTCATCCTCCAGACTCATTTGAGTATATTCACTTGATTCCCACCAGCTACTAGAGGATCCTACGGTGATTAGCTCTGATGTAGATGTTTGCATTGCACTTGTCCCCATATAGTTTGACCGTTATGTATTTCCTTTAGCAGGAGACTGACTGCAAAGCTGAGATTCCCACCACCCAAGTTTTGGTGTTTTGTGGAAAGGGTTGAAGAGAAAGGGTGAGGTAGTCATGAGGAGAGGAAGCATGATTTTGATATTTGACTCTTCTGGTCACTGGTAAAGAAAAGCTCTTTCCTCCAGAAATGAAGCAGAAGTTCCTCTATAGAAACGTTCCTCTCCGTCCTGTGGAGCCAATCCAGTTTATAGAAAATACTTTCAATGGTAAATCATTGAAGTATTGTCTTTGTAAAGAGATGGAAGGCACAGTCATATTCCCTCTTGGGACAGAAGAATTCCCTTGTCTGCTCAATAAGTTCCCAGTGAAAGTATGGATAGGACATGTCTTTCTCCAGTTTCAACCTCTTGGTGGTCAACATGGGTAGAATAAAACTCCCCACTCAGAAAGGAAGAAGTGGATTGTTATCGGAACCTTCAGTCTGTGTTATATTAGCTTTAAACGACAGCAGAAGAGACCTCACTAACCATTAACGACTACTCTCGACCAATTGGGGTTTACTCTAAGATTATCTTCTACCTCTGCTGTCTGTCTATGCCAAGCTTGTCCCATGTTAGCCAATCAAATCTGGTTATAAGAAATTAATAATAAAGTGAAAAAAGTCTGCTTTGCAGACTAAGTAGCGTGTAGAGAAAAGATCAATAGTATTTTGTTATTTCTTGGCTCAAGCTTGAAGCAGAAGGTCCAGGAGACTGTGCAGACTCTGTCTACTCTCCACAGTACACAGTTTCTGAAATTAAACCAGGGCTTCTATAGCATTATCAGCAAATTAGATCAAATTAGATCCAAACATTTCCAAAAAAGCCATGGACGCTTTGTCCTAGAGATTCAGGTGCCAGCTTTAGAAGGCTTGGAACTGAAATTGCAGTTGCTTTGATGCACTTACACATTTTCTCAGCTTCATTGAAGGCTTCACCTTCACAGAGAACGCTGTAGAACACACTAGGAAAACAGGGAGATGGTTCTCATGTTGGATGGACAGTTCAGATCATAAGGGCAGGAAAACATATTGGCAAGACTGCCTCAGAAGAACTAATAACTCAGTTAATAAAATGCTATCATGAACACAGCTTTAACAAAACATCTTAATCAGTGGTTATCTCTTCAATCATCTGTTCTGACATTGAAGAGTTTTTCTCCACTGTAACCATGTAAGATGGTGGCATTTCTCATTTTATAGAAGTTTCTTTAACAAATGACAGCAAGATAGGCAGTTCTATCAAAACACTGATTAGGCACACTGATGTCCCAGATGCGAGAATGAATCTGAGGGTTGTTTCAAGTCCTTGGCATCTGTGACCAGAAATTTGGTGTGATAGCAGCACATTCACACATTTACTGCTGATCTTCGCATTCTCAACTTCTCTAGACTAAAAAAAAAATCATATCATCTTTTTTCCTCAGTCCTAGAAACACCTATCTTTTCCAAAGACATATGATATCCCATCATCTGATTAAAACCCAAGCAGATGTTTAAATTCCAAGGAAATTAGTTTACCAGGAGCATTTTGCATTTCTCCTTCAGTATTTATTGAAAGAATAACACAATAAAGGAAGTGTAAAATGAATTAGGAATATATTGAGGACAGCAATTTTCTCCCCTAGTCAAAAGATATATTAGCTGAGTGTCTTTTGCGTCAGACTGTAGTAAGATCGCAGCCAAGCATAGAGATTCCCAAGAAAATTTGATTGGCTCATGAAGAAGCTATAAGACAACTTTTTTATTTGAATCTAGGCAGCAGTTTGGAGCACTGTGTACATTAGTGAAAAAATCCACATTCTTGAAACTCCTAAATTGATAAATTTCTAAGGCCATATTTGCTTGGTATTTCAAGTAAGTTTAGAATACAATGGAACTATCCATTTTATTCATTAAGCATATACAACTGAATGTTTTTCATAACAAACTGCAGGTTTACAAAATTATGAGCTTTCTTTCCCAAAAATTCCTCATCAGTAATGCCTTCCTGCTGCAGCCAAGAATAAATTACATTTCTTCTTCTTTATGAAGGTGGAGCCCACACTGTGTCTTTTTGAAAGCCTCATCATAGTCAGGCCTTATTCTTCATCTAGCACTAATTATCATTCAAGAGCAAACAAGGAATGAAGGAGAAGCTTGATTTAATCAGCTTTCAGGAGTATGAATGTCAAGAATAACTCTGGGAATCCTAGAGTGTGAGATTTTTCTCACATCCTACATGAAGAAGTCTCACATATTGGAAAGGAAAACATTGGTGAGATTGATAGTTCCCCATTAGTAGCGATATATCCAAAACTACCAGGTACGTCAACTTGTCGTTCCCTTCCTCCACTGCTAGGTTTGCTTTCTTAAGCCCCTCAGTGGAAGAGTGAACATCTGGCTCTACAGATGAAAAGAGACGAAGTTTCAGCTGTTAGGAAAAGCATTTCTCCAAGAGCTTGACCAGTTCTTCCTAAAAGCAGGGTTTTAGAAGACTAACCAGCATGTGTGGACACTAGGCAGGAGGATATCTGTTGAGTCCTGTACAGGTTGTGCCTGGTAAGGATATGGAGATCCAGCCACCAGCAGGTGTGCTCAGCACCTGCTCATATCCAAAGACCAGTAGCAACTTCAAGCCAGCAGTAACAGGGTTGTCTTCCCCCTGTGCTGTGGGGCTTTTCTCTCAACATTGCCGTTATGATCACAACTTCAAAGGACACGCAAACCCCCCTCAATTTCTGCCTGGAGAGTAATGGGAGTGTTTCAGGGACGAGACTCAGCCTTCAAAAACCAAATAGCCAAACGAAGTGAGGAACATCGGTTGACCTTTCCTGACTGCATGGTCTGCAGAGCCTGCAGTCTAAGCTCAAAATGCTGGAACTGGACTTTTATGACAGAAGAGAGCTTCAACTAGGAAAAGGTGCCGGAGATGGCACGTTGTAGGAAGCTGTATAAGTTGTCAAGTGTCGCATATCTTCTAAAAAGCAGAGGTTACTCGTCAGTGTGCTTCTTGCACTTTGAGTATGTTTAATTTTCCACCACTGAACTGAATTGTAAAGAAATTGCTGAATTTGTCTGAGGAGAGTGGTGCGTGTACGGGGATGAAGGAGAAGCTGTTATTTTCTGATGAAATAGGTCTCATCATTCTATATGCTGAAGAATTGGAAGACTGGAATTACAGCATGAGATAGTCTAAAGCTTTGGAAATCAGACAAACTATAAAAATTACCAGGTGGACTTTCAAAAGCGATTTTGCAGAAGGCAGGCAGAAAAAAAGCAGCCATTGGTCAAACTTGTTGGGTAAGAACAGACACCCTGCAGTCACAAGTCTGTGTGCTTCCTTCAGTCCTCACTTTCAGATTTGGGGAACGGTTTATGAATAGCGATGTCAACAACAAGCACTGTGCAGCCTGAGAGTCACCAGAAAAGAGTCTCCACTGGGGAGAAAGGAAGTTTGGTGCTCGGATACCAGGGCTTTTTTGAGGTGACATGATGCCATTATACCTGGGGCTGTGCAGCTCTTGAAGTTATTCTTCTTCCTTTGCTATTTCTGTATACAAGCACTTAGGAGAATTAATGGTGTTATTTCTCGTAATAACCTGTAAGCCTGTGGATTGCTCTGACTTAACCGTACTTGTGTATTGCCTATATGTTTCCTAGGATGTAGAGACTTTGAAAAGCCTTAATAAAAGAAATCAAAGCCTCCGATGAGTCACAGCTGATTAATCATAGGTGGGACTGGCTTCTAAGGGTTGGCTGCCCTCTCGCAGACCTGCTCTTCAAAATTCCCAGCAGTTGTCATGCTTTCTCCCACGCTGTCCTCAAGAGTGGGAAGAACTTGGTAAATACCCACACAGTTACTTTGCTGTCCTCTAAATCCAGCTCTCAAAATGCCTAGAGAAGAAGGAAACAAACTCAACGGGGTGAGTTGCAGCATTGCTGCCTTACAATTATTATATTTTATTACAGCAAAAGTGTAAGTTTTCTTACACTGTTCCTGTTGATTATTTCGCAATATATTCTGCTTTGTCTTGTGTGAGCTTTCTGGGACAAGGACAGTCATATACATGCAAATTTGTATATTGCCCAGCAAAACAGTGCCTAAGGTCCATCTTAGACATAAATAGCACCAGGCAAAGCACCGCATTAGCATGCCACTGTTAAGTTGTGAGCATATGTGAAGAGTACATACTTTAATTAAGTCTGGATTATGTATGAGAGCTGTATCAAATCTTGCAGTAGATGAAGAATAACCCTTCTTCCCCTGACAATGGCCTTAGCAGCTGTTTGGAACCGAGTAAAGAATTCTGAATTCAAATAATCGTTCAAAAGAACATCGCTGATTCAAAAACCATCTGCGTATATTCCAAGAAAGAAGGTTTCACAGTGTCGTCAGCAGTGGTCAGTCAGATTGGAACAGAGACAGCTGGGCCAATGAGTCGAATAAACATTTTTCACAGTGTCTTCAAATAAGACTGTTTCTCCTTAAATTTCCTTCTAAATTTAGAATTGATAATGTTTGCCAGTACCTTCTTAAATAGATACCTAAACCTTTGATAGGGATAGAGATCCTTTCAGCTGAAGGATCAGGTAAATTACTTGGACATAAGCCCACATCTAGTTTGATTAAACTTACCAGCATTCTTTTTAAGAAATGAGACTGCTTGCACAGAAATGGTGGCCTCTGCTGCTATAGAAAATATCTTATTCATACCAAAAATACACGGCCATATACCCTTCTCCAATTGTACTACCGCTGCATCCCCACCAAGGAGACAAAAGATTCCCTTAGTGATATTCTCCAGTAATAATCCAGCTCATCCTATATGCTGAGACTCGGTGAGCTCTGCCTTGGCCATGCACACAGAAAAAAACCCCATGGTATTGGGGATGTCCCCTATAGCTTCCTCTGCCGCATCCCTAGATATATGGGAATGCCATCAAAAGGAGTCAGCTGGTAGCTATGTATATGTGACAGAAGGTTCAACACAAAAAAACCCCCCACTATTCAAGTCAAATTCATCATGTTCATGCCAAATGTTGCAAAGAGCTCTCCCAAAGGAGGGCACATGTAATGACCCAGCACTTAAGGTGGCTATGGATTCCCCAGGCCCTTCAATATAAATGTTTTTTGAAAGACTCAATTATAAATTCATAATAAAATCACACAAAAAGGCACTGAAACGTTGTTGGCATACAAGTGCTCTGATGTCCAGCAACTAAGTCTTTAATCATAAACACATCTATTGACATCTGATTTGATTTCCTTCAAGAAGTTATTCTGAAAAGAGTTGGAAAAAAATTCGGAATTTGACTTTTACCTGTTGAGATTAAAACAAAAAACAACTGAGAAGGTGTACAGTAAATACCATTGCCTCTGAAAGCGGTTTCTTCAGTATCAGATGTAGAAATTTATGAAATAGAATTAAAAATCAGAGAAAGCAATAACATTTCAAGGCCTAAAATTGTTTTCAAGTGGCAATGTAGTTGACAATTCAGGAATCTAATCTACAATTACAGCAAATTATGGGAGAAATGGGTAAAAATTCAGGACAGAGCCATCTTAAAAAGTCTGTGTTAGGAGGACCCTTAAAGGCAGTGTTAACACATTTATTCAATATATGCTGATCACAGTCATGATCCCTAACAGCACTGAAGCATGCTACTCCCCAAGACCCAAAGGTGCTGAAAACTGAAATATATCAATAACTAGAGGCCAAGTACCACTAGATATATAGTGCTGCAAATAGCTGCATAGATACTTTCTATTAGGTTAGCAAAGACATAGCCCATTAACTTTTGACAAAGAGGGATTATTTTGCTCTCCAGCTGCTCAGAAAATAAAGATCTTGCGGCTCACTATGCAACATGCCAAGAAAAAAACAAAAGCTATTGGCTGTGTTGTTTTCGACTTATTAATGTATGAATCTCTCTCCTGGGTGTTAAAAGGCAAAGGTTTTGACCAACACATAATCAACTTCATTGAAAATGCCTAGCAAAATGTTATAACTGATCAAGAACGGTGAGAGGAGTGTAGACAACTAGTCCTTCTCAAAGCTGGGGTCAAATAAGGAGACCCAGTGTCACTATTTTTCCATCTGGCAGTTGATCTGCAATCTTTAACAAGAAAATGGTGGCAGCGTTATCAGTAAGGAAGACCACTGCTATGGAAATCTCGGATTATTTGGTTTTATTAAGCAAATCATTTGAAGGTTTGAATTATACTGTGGCAACTGTTGTGTCTTCTTGCCACTTGACTGGCCAAGGCCCATGTTAAAAGAGCTACAGGTTAATAACTCATTTTCAACCAATGACTGTGAGGCCTAGAAGGTAGGCGCTGAAGGCTTGAATCTGAGAGCCTCTAGGTGAGTCTGGAAAATACCTGAGACTCTGGTTGATCCTGAGTTGAAACAAGAAGACATGGAAAAAATTGAGACCTGTTTGATGAAAATTGGAAAGGTACTTTTGAAATTGCTGGGGAAGCTCTTGCTGTTTCATGTGTTCGTAAGCCCAAGACTCAATCATCTATCTGATCATTTAGATGCAAAGGACACTTGACTCTTGTCAGCAGTAATTAAAAAGCAGTAAAGACACCATCTCCTTGCTTGAACACAAAACAATCTTCCATATGCCAGTACTAGAGATGGAGAGCTGTGAGTGATGAGACCTCCTAAATTTACTTACGTGAAAGCTTCTGCTCACATGCACTAGCCCACTCTGGTGCCACTGCGATCCACCAGACTTCTTACAGGAGAGATGAGATTTCAGAAAAATATAGAGAAGCTATTTCTGACAGCTGAAGACATAGAGAAGGAGAGATGTGGTACTTCTGACCCCAAAGCACCTATAGAAACCTCCAAACCACCAGTATGTGCTAGTAGTTCTTTTGATTTAAACCACTTTTCCCAATGCCTGGAAATAAAGAAATATTTTATTCAAACAATAAACTGAACTATGAAGACAAGGCTTCAAAATGGGACATTTTGAAAATTGTCCAATTAGCATTGACTGGATTATGAATCACAGCAGGATACTTGAGTTGCCACTGCTGATAGCCCTTGAACTTTGGGTAACATATATTCCACCAGGGATTTTTGGAGTTAGAGCAAGGACAATGCTAGAGTGATTCATAGACAGTAACTTTCACACTTGGCATATTTTAGGCATCTGCCAAGCTGTGAAGGATGCCTGTATTAAAACAACAACAAACTGTGCACCAAGAAACCAAGAAATACATATGGGCAGAATATCAAAACTCTCATCTCAAGGATGAACACGAAGAACTCAAAGCCTGACTTGATATTTGCAAAGGGAAAACTGACCCAGTTGGTGGACTTTGTCGTCTGCTTTGAGAGCAAACCTACCGCAGTCAGGGATGCAGCTGCAGAGAGTTTGGAAGTGCAGTATTTTTAAAGAATAAGTGACACTAAGAAAGGGCCATCAAGATCACCACTAGGGTCAAGTACTATTGGCTTTCCTATCACAGCTAGAGAGAAACAGTACGTAACTAACCACAAGTCGTTAACAACACAAGATATTGCAGAAAAAGGGCAAAGTTAGATCATCAAGATTTTAAACAAACTGTTTGGGGAGCGTTAGTTGTTTGCTTGTTTTTTTAAATATGGGAACATTTCAGATATTGGATGGGTAGCTGGTCAGGACTATGCATGGGCTGAGGACTAACTGAGGGAATATTATTTTAAGTGGCGGTCACATTAAGGACTCATGCTGGCTTGAATGGCATATCTCAGCCTGAAGCAGATTCCCCGTAAGCCTGTTACTCAGAAAACACAATTGGCATCCAGCCAGTCCTGCAGACAGTGCCATCTTGCGCTAAACCATTTAATGCCCATTCCGTTTTGATGCAATAGGTGCTGAGAACATTGTTAAAATGGACCCTCCCATTGGTAAGGGAGTGGTTCAAATACACAGAGCTCCTCTGTGGCATGGGCCTCATCATTCCCAAGTCAGAACCAAAAGGGTCTCCAACACGTGAATATGTCACAGTGGATTACCTACAGATTGTCCAGCTCAAAAAGAGGAGGAAGGCAAAGCTTTCTTCAAGAAGAAGTTTCCTGATTCTAGTCTCTGGTTCTCATAGTTCTCAACCAGCCTGACATCTCCTGAGAGGACAACGCAGCAGGGCACAACCAATCCAGGAGATTTCTGAAGTGCCTTGGGACAAAAAAATGATGCTGGTGTAGGATGGCTGACTTGGTGGAGTGCTCTGCTGTATGTGCTGCTCACAAACAGGGACGCAGTAGCTGAGGATGTGATGGATGATGGCAGCCTTGGCTGCAGCTGCCAGGGCAGGGTACACTTCAGAAACTGAGGAAATTGAGGAAGACAAGTAGCTGGCAGAAAACCCCGGGTTTCAGGAGACTAGACTTCAGCTTATTTGGGGAATTTCTGGGCAGGACCTTTTAGTCCTGAAGGGCAAAATTGCTCAGAGGAACTGATCAGTCTTCAGGAACCACCTCTTCAAAGCAGGAGAGCAAGCCATCCTGATCTGCAAGGAAGTGGGTACACATATTGGAGGATGATTTTGGCTTAACAGGGAACTCCTGGTCAAACTCAAACACAAACCTGATATGTATGGGAGGTGGAAGCAGGGATGGACACAAAGAGGGATAGGGAATCACCACACAGCTATCCAGGTATGCAAATTGGGTGGCCAAACTTAGGAGTTTTGGAGTTAAGTGGTGAGGGATGGAAGCAACAAGAATGGCCTCTGTAGGTACATAAGCAGCAGAATGAAGACCAGGGCTCACTGCTGAACAGGGCAGGAGAACTAGTGATGAAGATCATGGAAACTTCTGAGATATTCAGTGCCTTCTTTACCTCTATTTTAACCAGAAAAATGTTTTCTCAGACCTCCTGGATCTCCATAACTAGTAGCAAAAGCTACAGGAGACAGGTACCACAGGTAAGGTGTAATCACTGCCTCAGAAAGGGACTACTTAAAAGATCTAAACATATACAAGTCTACTGGACCCAAAGTGATGCTTCTATGGGTGTTGAAGGAGCTGCCTGAAATAATTGTATGCTCTATCATCTTTGAATTTTTGCTCTGCTCAAGAGAGATGTCCCTAGTGACTGGGAAAAAAAAGTGAATGGTCAAACAAGGCAGGAAAGACAATTTGGTTATTTACTGGCCAGTCAACCTCACCTCAAACTGTGGAACAAATTCTCATGGAAAACATTTCCAAACACAGAAAGGACATGAAGACAATTGAGAATTGGCCAGACTCTTTTGAGTGGTGGCCAGAGTCTTTTCAGTGGTGCCCAGCAACAGGACAAGGGGCAACGGGCACAAACTGGAACATGGGAAGTTCCGCCTGGACATGAGGAAAAACTTCTTTGCTGTGAGGGTGACAGAGTCCTGGCACAGGCTGCCCAGGGAGGTTGTGGAGTCTCCTTCTCCGGAGATATTCAAAACCCACCTGGACACAATCCAGTGCAGCCTGCGCTGGGTGACCCTGCTCTAGCAGGGGAGTTGGACTAGACGATCTCCAGAGGTTCCTTCCAACCCCTGCCATTCTGTGATTTTGTGAAAATCATTAATAAGGATTTTTCAAGAGTGAATCATGCTTGACACCACCTGATGGTCTTCTATGGTGAAAGAATTATCTACAAGAATCAAGCTACAAGTATAGTGCTCAACAGTTTCAGGTTTAAGCGGCGACATCCAAGCATCAATATTGTGCTAATGCTGTTAAAATGTCTTCATCAACGATCACAGCGAGGCGGTAGAATGCATCTTCAGCAAGTCTGTGGACACCACCACCCTAGCAGGTGAGAGGTTTCTACAGTGGAGGGCAAGGCCGCTATTCACGTGGTCCTCAGCAAGCTGGAGGGCCAGACCAACCTGAACCTCATGAAGTTCAACACACACAAATGCAAACTCAGCACTGGGACAGAGTAGGACCATGGATCGATGCAGGTCAGCAGCAAACTGACCAGTTGTGGATACCTCATCCCTGGAAGTGGTCAAGGTCAGGTTGGACAGGGCTTTTGGCAACTGATCTAGTGAAAGATATCCTTGCACATGGCAGGGGGGTTGGACTAGATGATCTTGAAAGGTCCCTTCCAATCAAACCCAAATCATAATTCTATGATTCTATGGTTCTATGGTTCTATGAACTGGCTGAGGAACACGTCTGCAGAGAAAGAAGCAGCAACAGGGACAGCAAGCTCCACAAGAGTCACCAGAACACCTGGCCACCACAAAGGCAACAGTGTCCTCAGCTGTCATAGCAAGAGGACATCCACCAGGTCATGGCAAGTGATTGTTTCCTTCTGTTTGGCACTTGTGGGGCCAGAGTGAAGTACTGTGTGCAGTTTTGGGCCTCCTAAATAGATGAGAGATGTTGGAGAGAACCCAGACTAGGGACTCCCGAAATGCTTGTGGGGCTAGAGTCTTCCGCTATCTAAAAATCTGGTCTGTCCTTACAGGTAAGATGGAGCCAGACTTCTCAAACAGGCACAATGCAGGGGAAAAAAGGTAAATCAGCAACGAAAATTCCTTTTGGATGGAAGGGAAAAGTTCTGGTTTTGAGAGAGTGGTCGGGCATGGGAACAGGTTCCCTAAAGAGATGTTGAATCTCCACCCTTGGGGACATTGCAAATTCAGCTGGGCAAGGCTAAAAGCAACTCGATCTCACTCTGCAGCAAGCTTTGACTTGTGCAGGAGAGGAGGTTGGACTAGGGATGTCCAGAAGCTCTTTCCAACTTGATTTTTAATTATATCTATGAAATGTGATGTCATGAGGAGGGAATATATACGTTAAAAAAAAAAAAGCTAAAATTAATTTCCCTTTAAAACACTACTTTTAAAACCTTTAGTTTCACAGTTATTACCCGATTCCACTGTAAGTCATATTTAAGACTTTTTTTTTTCTTAATTTCTTGTATTTCTAAGTGCATTCTTAGCTCAACTTTCCTGGTTTTATTTGGCTTAATTTTGGAATTTAACACATCCTTATTATCTTTTTACTGGTTTTTTAATTGCTGTTTATACTTTCAGCCTTAGTGCCATCTAAATTTTGTTTTCTTTGAGAATTAATGAAATTTAGTGAGTTAATCTTGGTTTTCAGGTTTCAGGGTAGTAAAAAAGATTAGATCATTAGACAACATTATTGATGTCCTACACAGCTGCAACACAACCATGAAGAAGCAATCCCAGGAGTTCTGTCATAGCTGAAGGGAAAGTCGAGCCGGGTCTGGATGGTGATGTCTCATTTTTGGTAGAAATAAGCTTCTTTTGTTTTTAAAAAACAACAGTAAGAGGCCAAGCAAAAAAAGCAAGACATTGACTTTCATAGCTGATGGTTCCCTCTTACTCTTATCAATCTCTTTTACCTTTCCAACTCTTATACAGATTTCCTGTAGGTGAAGTGGCTCTTCTCTCCCCCAACACTTTTCCCAGAAAGGAAAGGCTCGGACCTACTAGGACTTTTTCACAAATTTCCTAGCATCAATTTAAAACACGTGCATTCTGAGACTGGATTTTACAAGCTTTACTTCCTCTAAACTTCTTTGTTTTCTCTGAACGAGAGCTACAGCAAGAAAGGAAAGAGAATCCAGAATGTGTGTTCAGGAAAAGCAGAGGAGAAGTGAAGATCCTTCAAATTCATTTTAATATGCCTATACCACAAGAGAAGTAACCAGAGATGGAAATACAAGCCATATAGCTCCATATACGAGATCCAGCAGACAGCTTCATTCTGTTTCTGTCTCTTGTCTAAAATGCAAGCCCCGAAGATGGTTTACCTGAACAAAGGGAAAGGTAATACATTATAGCCCTGAGGCTGGATGGCTGCTCAAAGAAGCCTTGAAACCATTGCTATTTCTTCTTTGTTACTTTGACTACAGACAACCCAGAGGGCACTTGCTTAGATCAATATCCATGAAAGCAATAGTAGTTGGAGCTGTTGGAGTCATGTTCTGGGACTGCCTCTTATTTCATTTCTTTCACTTATGAAGTTTGTAAGCCCACACACAGGAGGATCAAACAGTGTGAGAGGTCCGAGTGGAGAAAATCAATCCAATTTACCAAAAACAGCTCCTGGGGGTTATGGTTGGACCATGGGAAGTGGATGGAACAGGCTCATCAGTGCTGAAGAAATTGAGGTGTGTCTGAAATGAGAGGAAGGACCTCCAAGTCCTGGAGGCTTCACACGCCAGGTGAGATCCAGAAAGTCCTTCTCTCGTGGTCTTTGAGCGCTTCTTGCTCAGCCCTGCTCCTCATGATGTGAGAAATCAAGAAAACTCCTACAGCTGCTGCTCATGTTTTTCTCTAAGACCAGAACAGGGACTTATGTCTTCAGGGGAGTCTTCCCATCAAAAAAATCCATACTCCTGATCTCTAGAAGCCTGTTAGGAGGAGTATACTATGTGCTTGCCAAAGTTAGCAGAACAGGTATTGAAGAGCTACAATTTTCCAATCTGGTCTGTGCTTCTATGTAAAAAACTACCTTTCCTGACCCGAGAGAACTCTATGTGGACTTCAAAGTATTATATACAGTGTTCCACTTAATCTGCAAAGTGAACTCAGAGAAAATTCATCTGCCATAATCAACTCCATGAGATATAGAAAAATTGATATGATTTTTTTTTAATAGACATAGATATGAACGTGTAAGTGTGTAGTAAGTTACATTTAGGTGTTGACTGCAACTGAAAATACTGAAATCACTAGTGAAATTAAGACAGAGTAGGAACAAGAACAAACATGACCAGTAATATATTTGGGTTGGAAATTAGAAAGTTTTTTGCCATTTCAGAGCTATGAAGTTCTGGAACAGCATCCCATTAGGACTTGTGAAAGCAATTAGTTTCCAAAAGATAATAAACTAGTAGGTCTCTCAGATCCCACAAGAACTGTGGAAGATCGGCATAACATGCAAAACAATCTGAACAAATTAAAGATACGGTCTGAAATAAATAGGATGCAGTTCAACACAGGAAATTACAAGATACTACTTTTAACTGGGAATAATCAACTACATGGAAACGAGAGGAAAAATTCCGTGCTACGAAGTTCTGTAGAAAATGTACATGGAAAGTAAAGTGAGTAAAAGAAAGCATGAGTCAGCCTTACCAGGAGAACACACGCTTCTTCCTGGGATGCCTACAGCATCGCTGTCACTGTAAACTATGTGAAGAAAAGCATCCTGCTTTTCTCAAGCACTGGAAATGTCCCAGTGCCCAGTTCAGACACTGTAACTGCAGAAATACATGGATAATTCAAAGTCTTAAAAAAGGCAATGGGAACGATGAAAGTTTTGGAAAATAGAGCTTCTAAATAAAAAGGCAGAGGAACTCAGTGCAGTTTAGTTTTAGAGAAAATAGCGTTGTTTCAAATAAATGTAGTCAATGAAGGTTTGAAAAACATGATTCATCTTTTTCCTCTTATTATTAAGTTAGGCATCCTGTTGTTATTAATTTATTTGGGACTTGTGCCAAGCAAATGTTTTAGAAAATCTCAAAACAAGGGAGCAATATTTCTTAACCAAATTTTACACATGGTGGGCATATATTTTGGACTGTGGTCATGATGCAAGTAAGACACACTGAAAGAGCCATATCTGGAGTGATGTATCAAACTTTGTACATATCAAAACTGGCATAAAAGTAGTAGCTGACGGATTCCCAGAAAGTGAACAGTCATTGTTAATGAAAACATGGGTTGATATTGATTGTGCAACAAAACAATAATAAAATAGTTCCCTGTTTCTCAAGCTGGTCTACAAATAGAAGCAGCCGTGGAGCTCTTGTGGACATTTCTACGCAGTAACAAGCACTTATCTAGCTTCCTCTGTCATTTCTAATTAATAATATCATGTAATGTACTTAAGAAGTTCAATGGCATGATGATTAATTACCGCAAAGCGAAAACTCCATGTGTAATTGATCTCTAAGTTCCTGTGCTAATTGCAAACCTGCCACTTGAGGGTGTTATAAAAGTTAATTTCTAGTGTAATGTCTCATTCAGCTTTTCCATTTGGACATCTCAGTGCTGCTCATTACCACGGTATTCAAGCGTATGAGGACATAAACCTATTCGGCGAGAAAAGTTATGACTCCGTTAGGAGGGGAATTTGGCACTGAAATAGCCCCACAGAAAAAAATGCTGCTGTTAACGCATCATCTTCTGGCAATAGAAAAGCCTGGGAATTAATCACTGATAATAGGAGCAAATTTGAAGTTAGAAATCTAACGGCAAGAAGTGCTAATTTTCGGTATGCAACAGTAAATATGTGGATCTTTTCAGTTTTGCGCTTTCTGCTTTAATTTGTCAAGCAAGTAGGTCACCGGGGAAAAAATCAAGTATTAGAGTCAAATGCAACAAGGATGAGATCACCTCATGTGCAGATGATGTCATATCGTGCACCTTCCCCGGTCACCACTTTGTACTCAAAATGTAGGCGTACCCTCAGCCGCGCTGGGAGGAGAGGTGGCCTTCTCCGGGGTAATTCCACCCCTGGGGAAAGCACAGCGATTTGTGTCGCGGTGGCGTAGGGAGGGCAGAGCACCAGGACTTTACCACGTCGCTGTGCTCAGTGTGAAAGCAGCAGAGGTGATTTGAGTGGGAAAAATTTCAGTCCAGCCTCTGAGAACTAAATATGTGTACAGAATACCAAGAGGATTGGCAGATAATAGGATTAGAATGACTCAGAATGGGAGAGCTTATTAAAACTTTATATTCCACCCACATAAAGGGGCAAACCAGCTCTTTCAGTAGGAGTCCAGAACACTTGTACCATTAGAGATCAAACATCTTTTTTGTGTATCTTCTGTGAAACTTTTGGGACTTGGGTCAAGATGCTCCTAAGAAAAAAAAAAAAAAAAATTTTTCAGGATTGCCTGTTTGGTTTCCCTTTCTTTATTCTGTTTTTTCCACTTCTTGAAAAGAGCGTTTGCTAGCCTGTACAAATATGCTCAAAGCTTTAAGAAGGTGGATGAGGAGAGCCCATCCTCGTTGGCATTTGAGTCTGGCAAAGGTGCAGTTCAATTTAGAGCGAGGGTTTGGCAGCTGCTCTCAGGAGCACCGCTGTAAGGAATAGATAGTAATGAGGAGGACGATGCTAAGGCCAGAAGTTACCTTTACGTGGCTTTACAAGATCCACAAAATACAGCCGGAAAAGTTCACCTTTGCACACTAAACCCAGTTCTTTGTATTTGACCATTTCCAGCTAGAGAATTTAGTCTTGAAATCCTCATTACAGAGGTAGTCCATCATAACCCATCACAGTTTTTTCCAATCGTTGTTCAACATTTGGTGTTCAAATATCTGGAGCTGGTTTTGGAGCAGATAGAAAACTAGAATCTTCCTCACTGCAGGAGTGAACACATTTTAAAGTGCTTGGTATTTCCAAAATTAGAATTAAAATTGGGAAAGGGTGGGCATTACAGATTCTATAGTCTGAAAAATTACAGATTAAATTGAATTTTTCTAACAATAATGAGTCCATTGCTGCAATTTGTAGGTTCTTTTTCAGGTCCTTGACCTTTTGCCATAGATTTCACCGTGCAAGGTACAACTGTAGACACAGCCCACCAGCGGAGAAGTGCCTTGTCTGATATGCAGTTAAGGAAAGGGAACAGAAAAGGACTAGGAAGGAAAAGAATATAGTGCTCCTGGAGAAGAGTTCCTGAGAGGTAATGACCCCCAAGAGATTACTGATGAGTCTTCAGCTGCCTTGAAACAGAAATTGATCATTTCAAACTGAAATATTTCAGTGTCAGTCATATCATAGAATCATAGAATCACAGAATGGTCTGGGTTGGAAGGGACCTTAAAGATCATCTAGTACCAACCCCCCTGCCATGGGCAGGGACACCTTCCACTAGACCAGGTTGCTCAAAGCCGCATCCAACCTGGCCCTGAACACTTCCAGGGATGGGGCAGCCACAGCTTCTCTGGGCAACCTGTGCCAGGGCCTCACCATCCTCAGAGTGAAAAATTTCTTCCTTACATCTCATCATATAAATCTTCCCTCTTTCAGTTTAAAGCCATTACACCTTGTCCTGTCACTCCATGCCCTTGTCAAAAGTCCCTCTCCAGCTTTCTTGGAGGCCCCTTTAGATACTGGAAGGCTGCAAGAAGGTCTCCCGGAGCCTTCTCTTCTCCAGGCTGAACAACTCCAACTCTCTCAGCCTGTCCCCATAGCAGAGGTGCTCCAGCCCTCCTGAAATATGTAGTTCTAGCATTCAGTTTAGAACTGGGAAATTTTGGTCAGAAAAGTGAAAATTTTCAGCAAAGTATATTTTTCATAATCCGTCATTGGGGGGAAAAAAACCAAAACCCAAGGAAAATCCCTCATCAAGCCTTCACTTTCTAACTTAAGAATTGACTAGAATGAACTTTCCAGTATTGATTCTTGTCAAACTTTCCTCCTGTCATAACAGGACAAAATACAGCTGCCTACATTCACCCTGAGGCTTCCCAGGAATGTCCCCCCCGTTCTCTGTTATGTGGAAAAGGAAGAGAAATGCCAGCTCACTTCAGGAGACACGGTTTATGCACTTCGGCTCTCACCTCCGAAAAAAGAGCGGTTGGGATCTAAGCAGCTGCTTATACCCTGCCTGTTAGCTTGCTTATTTGGCATTGCAAGGTTTTTTTCTTTTCTTTCCTTTTCTTTCTTTCTCTTTTTTTTTTTTTTTTTAGGAGGGAATAGTTCGTAGAACACAAAAAAAGATTTTACGTGTATTATTCTCAGAATATTCAGTTCTTGGGTCTATAATCTTTTCCTTGCTGAGGGCCATAGAGGCTTTGCAAACATATTTGGTGGGGTGTCATAAACATGCACTTTAGTGTTATTTATAGTAAAAAGAAAAAATTCACATGGCTGCAGGCTATAAGAAATGAAGTCTTAGATTTATCCGCACTCCTCTTACATGTCGATTCATAGCTGAAGTCTCCTAAGAAGGGTACTATGCTAACCGCATTTCTGTACCAAAGCTTTATTTCTAATGGGGATTTTATTGCACCATTCAATTGTATAAGAAACTTCTATATAAAATAAATACATAAATTACAAAAAAAAAAATCCCTTTAGTTTCAGAATAGACTTTGGTTTCAGCTCAAGTTCTTATGATTTTGGGATGAAGACTGTAGTGACACTGAAGAGCGTTACTGACAAAATTAACCATCTTTCAAATCTAGCAAGTGTTTTTAGGTCAAGTAAAACAGGAGTTAAATAGAAAATGTTCCAAAATATGATTGCTACATATTATTATTTGACCTTGTTATTTACAGTAAGGGCATTTATAAGCTAATTATGCTGAAACTCTTTGATAGTCTCTCCCTGTATCCTTCCAACACTAGCTTGTCATGAGAGGCATGTGGACTGACTTTCTGGAATAAACTTAATTTATCCTGTCTTTGTTCCTCCATGTTTGTTTAATGGTGTATTGCAGAGCTTGCCCAAGAAAAAGAAATCACATGAGAAATACTAACTTCAGTGAAACACGACTCCAAAGCAGAGCAACAAGCACTGAACAGAGAAATAGATGAAGAAATAAGGTGCAGGTGAAGGTATGCTTCGTAGCTTCATTTAATCGAGGCCTTATTTATAATCCGGCCTAAAGGATGGCATATAAAAAGGAGGAGCAACTCTAGTATGTAACATGCTCCACAGGGGTGTTTTTACGGGGAGTGCACGGTACTTGATGATTTGTAACAGTGTGTGTTAAACCAGCTGCAATATTAATAAAGTCGAAGCAAACCATCTGATGTTCAGCGCAGAAAAATGGCAGTCTGGTTTCCCAGTTTGCAAAACCTGCTTTCAGAAGGTCATGTGAGGTGATTAATCCTTTTTAGGACTTTTTTCCTCTACGAAAGGAATAACATTTCTCACCAGTTGCCCTTAAATTATTACCAGAAGTGTTCCGAGAGAACTGAAAGAGATACAATTACAGAACTTTATTATTATTTATACCTTTCTTATGCTCTTTAATTTCAGCTCAAACATCTCACACATTTTATCTTCAGCAGCCTGAGTCATTTCTGCAGCTGCCTCCGAGATTTATACCTTTCCTGACACTAACAACCTAATTTTGCCTCCATGAGAAATAAGACTTACATAGAAACCGATCTCTAAAACCATACCTCACCCCAGGCTTTAGGCACATTGGGCTTTCAGAATCTTTTCTCACCCTGCCTTCAAGACACCATTTTGTACAGATACTTAAGAAATCTGAGTCAGTAACAACTATCATTAAAAACTCATGGCTCATGGGAGAGGGGAGCGGATTGAAGAGAACGGAAAACACAGCAGTATGTGTTAAAAAGGGAACCAAAAGCACCTCAAATTCCCTGAGCTTCTGTTTCTGGAAGTAGTGGAATTAAATTATAAAACATTTCATAAGCCCTTACATCACAGTAAGGTGATAAAAATATGGCCAATATGGAACTGTCAAGAACAAATTACGTTAAAGCAACCTAATTTCCCTCTCTGGCTGATAATTTAGCCTGCGTAAATGGAGAGAAAGAAGAAGGGGCAACAGGTCTTAAAGGTTTTTCATGCTGTTCTGATATGAAGTTCTCAACCAAATGAGGCAATATGGCCTGTATTTTACATATAAATCAGAAAATCACTCCCCAAAAACTTGGAGGAGAAGAAAAGGACATCCTTTTGGTTTTCTGTAGATAAGAGGGTGTTTCAGGGGAGGTCCTACAGAGTCTATTCTGAACCTGGTTTTATTTAATGTTTTCATTTGTGACTTGGCTATGGAGATACAAAGTAATATGATACCATTTACAGTTAACAAGTTAGAAAAAAACCTGAAAATACTCTGGAAAACAGAACCGGTATTTTAAGTCACCTTGGTAAATTTGACAGAAGTTCAAAAATCCTCATGGTGACATGCAATAAAAAAAAAAAATACAAATAAGAATGAAGCAAAGGGAATCATGCAAAAAAAGGGGCCTTTAGAGGTGTCTCCTCCCCAGCAGATTGGGGCTGAACACAGACAAAATAGGATCAGCATGGATCCTGCTGGAAAAAGTGAAATTCCAGCCTGGGCTATGTTAGTATAAGATAATTATTATTCTCTGTTTATACAGTGATGGACTCAGCTGGAACACCGCCTTCAGATTTGGGCACTGCACTTGCAAACTTAGTTGTACTTGAGAGAATTCAGAGAACTGTCCTAAAAATGAGAAGAGGTTTAAGCCCATGACTTATGGGGCAAGGTTTGGAGGAACTGAGTTTGTTTAGTCTAGAAAGGAGAGGATTAAAAGGCAAGTTTCAGGGTTTTGATATATGAGGTATTGTTCCATGGATGAGAATCATCAACATTCCCAAGGAGAAAGGGGGTGAGAACAAATCAGTTTAATTGGCAAAGGCTGAGATGATAAGAACAGCAAAAAACCAAAAGTACAACGATAGAAAAGTAAAACAATAGAAGAGTAACTTCAACAGTCTGAGGAGGGTCAAAGTATCTCCTTTACTGGAGAGTTTAAAACAGACTTGGCAAACACGTCAGAAGTTGATCCAGTTCTTCTTGCTTCTGCCTCGGAGGTGACAGCAGGTGTAGATGACCACCCAAAGTTCCTTCAAACGTTAGGTGTGTTTGGAAATAAAGAGGCATGTCAGCACTAAATAACAGATACTGGAGGTCCTGTCCTAATCCAGCATGTCATGTATTTGCTGATACGATGGTATCAGAGAGCTGAGCTGGGATCTCAGAGTACAGTACAAGCAATAATCCATTTGATGTAGTAAGAGCTCAAATGCCTAAAATGAAAAGGGGCCACATCTATTTCTGTTATTACAATGTAAGGTGTATCGTCATCCTGAAATTAGGCATTCAAATATTTTCTCTTTGGTTTTTGTTATTTTGATTTATTAGTGAAACCTTCTGGTTGCAAGTTCCCATTTCCAGGTTTGGCTCCGAAGGTGTTTTAAAAGCACTGGAGGTGGAGAGGGGAATTTTCTGCTCCAGTAAGAGTTTGCTGGAAATTATCCATGTGCCAAATTAATTAGTATTTGGGCCAGACCTGATTTAAAAGGTTCACTTCATTATTTTAGAGGTGCATTTAAAAAAACCCTCATTCATTTAATTTATTTTATTGCTTTAGAAGAAAGATACATTACAGGTTATCGAACCCTTTGGCTAGATCCATCAAGAGGTATAATGATCTGTCACCTCCTATGAAATCCTGATCGGCCCAGGATTGACAGGCATTCAGAGAACCTGTGGTGAGTGCCTGTCAATCAAAGTGATCTCAAGTTCTTGAATGACAAGAGAACAGGTCTTTTTCCTTTTATTTTTCCTTCTTTTTTTTTTATTTTGAGATCTCATATGCAAATAAGTGCATTACAGATGAGGCTGTATTTCTCCTTGACAAACAAGAGATCTGTAGATACATTCTGTCAAGGCCTCAGTAGGACGCTGCTAATAAACAACTGGCCATCTATTGGAAATTGTCATGTCAGCTCCTCTTCCTCACTGGTTACCAGTCTTCTCTACAGTTGTTTATTCGTTGGTATGCTGCAAATTTTTGTGCAATGCTTCTCTTACAGAAGACCTTTTATAAGTCTGTTGCAAGAGCAAGTCTTTCCATATAGAGAGGCCATTGCATCTTTGCCATCGAAGAACTGTCTCAGGAGATAATTCTGTCCTACAGTGTTATGTAGCTCTTTAGATCCTATCAAGATGATTGGCACCATTATCCTTATATTGACTTGTTTCAGATTCCTTCTAACTCGAAAAGGATGTAGAGTCTTTCTGTCTAAACCTTGAGCATCATTTTATTAAGTTATATCTTATTTACAGAGAATTACAAGTTTTGCCCATTTTCTTAGAGTTCAGGTATCTCTGGTGAAGACCTTGGACTTGGAAGGAATATAGTCTATATTATTAAAAAAATGACAACATACTTATTAAGACGGTCAACTGCAACTTGCAAGTGCTCTTCTCCCCAACCTTGAAAGCTTTGATAGACCATTATTTCTGCTAACTCAAGATGATCAAATCATAATCTCACTGAAACCACATGAAGCCCGACATGATCAAAGACCAAGGCTTCTCACTTGTACTGGGGAGAACAGACAAGTTAGGTATTCTCTTTTTATGCTTTTTCTTTTATATCCCTAAGCTGCATGCTTGTACTCATCAAGGTGCTCTCAGGAGAGACACAACTTGCAGAGATTTGAATGGAATTTTCAGAAATATTCACAAGAGGCCTGACTTTGCCCTCCTATGAAGGCACTAAGGTACACCAAAAAGCACAGTCACAATCCGAGTAAGTGCAGCTTCCTTGCCAAAAATTACCCAGCAAGTTCTTTTGGCCAAGGGGCATCATTTTCTTAAGTGGTTGGTACAGCACAATGAAACCCTTCTTTATTACTAGCCCTCAGACCTTGCCACAGGAATATGGAAGTACGGAAGAAAATCCATACCTAGTTTATTTTACCTAGTGCACCCCTGGTTTCCTAGTGTAGCAGAAGTCACTGTCTACAATCTCCCAGTTTCGCTTGACAGTAACATCCACTGTGCATTTCATAAAAACCTGCCAGCTCCAGTAATGTTGATACCTACAAGTGAGCCAAGGCCAAAAACCTGTAGCACAGTTTGAGGCTACATAAGCTACATGGGACATGCGGGCATTTAAACTCAAGTAGGCAAACTACAGATCCTTACTCTATTGCTTTTTCTGAAGTCCAAGTATGCATCTTATTTAGTCTCAGGACTGCTACCATCCTCCTTGCAGCAGGATGCCTTGGACTTAAGCTTTGTACATCTCCTGGCTTCATTTTTAATAGGCCTTTACAGAGCCCAAGAAGGAAACTTTCATCTCCTCCTTCACTGCTGTACGCTGATTTCAGACTATTGGCACCCGCTCCTGCAGTTGATATATCCCAACCAGAGTTTTTGCTAGGCTGGGTAGAACAGGCTGATCTGTGTCTTTCTATCCACTTGCATTTGTGCCAAAGCAAATTAGGACTTTGGTTGGGTCCTTGATAGCCCTCATAATAATCTTTTCCTGCTAATTCGCTGTGTGTGTAAACAAATCTGTAGCACGGAGAAGCCTGACACTGAAATCTCTAGTTAACATGCCTATCCCCAGCATGTTATGTCTCTTGTCAGGGTGAGAATGCAAAGCTCCGCGAGCCTTCAGCATTTATTTTTGTGCTGCCGCAGTGGCACCAGGATTTCATCCAAAGAATTGCTTGCTGAATAAATCAGTAAGCTTCTCCAACAACTATCTAGAGCCAGACCTTGGGAGAGGTTCGGAGCTGAGCTAGGTCAGCTTCAGGGCTCTGAGCAGCTTTACGCTACAGGAGCTGTTACACATTTTCGCCCCCCCCAATTCTTTCTTGCACTCAGCCCTTCCCCAGATACTGTTGTGGTTCTAGTCCCCGTAATTAAAATTCTGAGTAAGCATTCTTCATCAGCCAGGCATTCCTTGTGCTAAGTGAGGCCACTGGGCTTCATTCCTGTTTTTCTCTGTTCTTCCCTATTCCAGTCTACTTGGTTTTATTCACAGTTGGTTTTCCTGGAACAGGGAACAGAAAGGGATGATCTGGTTTTGATATGGGCCTTTTTGCATCCATCTAAAGTTTTCAGTAATCTCCAGACAGGCTCCTCCTCAAAAGCATATGCATACATGTTGTACGTATCATTTACCCAGAGTATTTCCTTCTGCCATCATTTACAAAGTCAAACACCCTAAGATGAAAAACATCCATTGGCAAAGGCTCTGCCACAGAGAGACAAGAACATCAGAGAGATTAGATTAAAGGATGACAAAGTTAGCGAATATAAAAAGCATTTGAAAGCCAGGACGGAACGTGTGTGTGAACAAAAGAACAATACATACAGCTAACAGCATGCTCAGGATGTTAGTTCTTAGTCACTTCTGTCTACAGCAGCATTTGTCAAAAAAAATCGTATTTCTCCAAACTTTTTCCCCCTCTTTAAATCCCAGGCACAGGCACTTTTGCTGTGCACCAAGATTCATTATTCACTGCATTGTCATTGCCTGTTGTTCACTGAATTCTGACCTTTTCTTTTAATTCAAGGAAATTCCCGCTGCAGACTAGAAAAAAAGTCCCCACTCTAGCAGATGACTCATATCTTTGCTGCCACGTCAGCTTCCATAGCATATATAACTTCGAAATATTCCTGGAACAGAGGAAGAGAAAAGAAAGAGGTGGACCAAATGTTCATTAGTAACTAATGTTCTAGGAAGGAACAGGTGAATGTCAGGAGACTAAAGATAAAAAAGGGACATGAAAAGGTTCACTGATGAAAATTGAAAGGGTTAGCAGTAAGAAATGGCTGGTCATCTTTAGGGGTGATGACAAAGTGGAAAAAACAACGTGAATGTGTTTAATGGAGAGAACTAGTGAAGCAACCTAGTAACAATATTCTCCCAAGTCCAAAGAGATCAATGCCTACCTCAAACCCTTTGGACAGCACAGATCTAAGTGATACTTAGGAGGAAGATTATGAAACTCAACCAGAAGCCTAACATGAAATGTACCAAAGGCAATGAAAAGACAGAGACCAACACTAAAAACTCTTACTATACAGAACCTTTCCAAAAAGTGAGGAAGAAATCTCTCCTCCTCCCCTTTTCAGCTGTTGACTGTCTGACTGTTATCTGGAAATTCAGGAAAGATGGTGAGCTTCTGGAAGCAAGGAAAAGATACTGAGTGTTGGTCAGAACTATACTCACTGGCATTGGAAAAAGAAAGGAGAATTCTAGTCCTGGGACTAGAATTATATTTCTTACTTCCAAGAATCTGTATGTGGAGAAAGGAAGAAGTTTGCTTGTTGGATGTAGGCTGTACCCTACCAAACTCACAAACACATAAAATCATAAAATCATAGAATCATAGAATCATTTAGGCTAGAAAAGACCTTTAAGATCATCAAGTTCAACCGTTAACCCAGCACTGCCAAGGCCACCACTAACCCATGTCCCCAAGCGCCACATCTGCACATCTTTTCAATCCCTCCAGGGATGGGGACTCCACCACTGCCCTGGGCAGCCTGTGCCAGGGCCTGACAACCCTTTCGGGGAAGAAATGGTTCCCAATATCCAACCTAAACCTCCCCTGGCACAACTTGAGGCCGTTTCCTCTCGTCCTATCACTTGTTACTTGAGAAAAGAGGCCCACACCCACCTCGTTACAACCTCACAACATAAGACTGAAGTGTGAATATGATCCCATTGAGAAGTTTAGGACTGTGGTCATATGGGGAAGTGTGAAGATACCATACCACTATCTGGAGCATTCAGATGAAAAAATTATATTTTACAGTCACTTCTCCCACTTGATGACAAAGGGACAGTATATATTAGGGCGAAAGGGGGAATATAGAGGAGAGTTTAAACATGTCCACTGTACAAACCACAACAGAAAAAAGAGTGTGAAAACATCACTGAGAAAACATGATAAAGTTATAGAAGAACTGAAATATGATCTACAAATTAGATTGAATTAGAGATGAATGTAATTCCCCTTCTAAACATATAGACAATTCTCTTAAAAGGACTTGCTCCTGTAACAAGATGAGGTCTGTCTTCAGACATCAGATGCTACAGACTGATCTCATATAAAGTCTTCTTCCTCTCCCTCCCCACTACCTTTTAGGCCTTTAAGCATGCAGAAGAAAGTTTAAGAAAATTCTGATATTCCCTCTAAACTGCCATTCAAGCCTACTCCCAAACTGCAGTCCACGTGTTCCCATCTTCCTATTTTCTGTTAGCACAATTTCAGTTCTTCCACCAGCATATTCACAGATTCAAAATGCTTCTTCTGACACCAAAAAGCTCCTTCTGCTAGTGGATGTTCAGTGACCATATTTTTTTCATTAAAACAACAAAAGTAGCTCACGTCAGGCCTCCTGAAGCTAACCATGGAGGTCCATTATAGCTCAATCTCCAACAGAATCAGTCTTAAATAGAGAAAAATAGTTTTCATGTCAAAAACCCACTTTAAAATGTTTTAAAGTGTTTGCCCACTGAGATTTATAGACCCCACTTGAGCTTCTTTACAAGAATAGGTATAATGTATGCATTATTATCTAGATTTACTGTATAATATTGCAAAATAGTAAGTTAAAGCTCATTAACTCAACTACACAGGCAAATGAGGTGGGTCTCAACAGCTCTGACTTGACAACAGACTGCTATCTGTCAATATAGATCCTTACTTCATCAGGAAATGGTTTGTCTAATAGAAAAATAAAGTCAAGATAACGATGCTACTCTTATAAAGCTCAGTCAGGATAATCAATATCATACACACACTACACTACAAGCACCAAAGTAATCTCCAACCATCCTTTTAAAATACTTCAAACTTAGGACACAAGGCCGAGGGTGAGCACATCTATGACTGCTTAGACCTACCAAAGCCTGTGCAAAAAAGCAAAGGGACCAAAGTCTTTTTCCAGCTGAACAAAATAGAACCAGCTGAAGCAGAAAGCATCAACAGGGACAATATCCGCTATGGCAGAGATCTGCGCAGGGCTTTTTGTGGACTTCAGTGTTGTTGGGAACGGGTCAACACAGCTTTGAGATTTGGACAGGTGAAAAACACAATTCCAGGTCATGCTTCAGAGTTTAGCTCTCATATGCTGCCTTCACTTGTTTGTTCTGTTTCTGTCATCTCTTCTCCTTCCATCTTTGCCTTGTAGACTTTCCAGTTTCTGTTGTTTCGAAAGAGTTCTGCTTAATTAACTAATGTTTGCAAAGGAGAGTGTGCGGTAAGTGCTATAACTCTTTGGCAAAAATGCCTGATTAAGATTCAAAGCACAGCCAGAACAGCTGTCAGAAAAACCTCTTGTACTGTCGATGTCCTAGCAATGCAGATGATGCCACTGGATACAAATTCATCAGCAATTAGTTCTTTCTGGAACTTGCAAAATAAATTCTAAAAATTGTCTCAATAAAATTATTTTCTGTACCTATTTTCACCAGATCCATTCAGTAAAGGCTAGTATACTGCTTCCTTGTGTAGTTTTCATCTATTCAGGGCAAGCCGTTAGCCAAAGTAAGTGTAATCAGATAGATAATTAATTTATTCTAACAGCTACTTGCTGCTGTAAACACTTTCCTGTTAGAACAATCATTCTGGGGCAGGCTTTTTCACTGGAATACAAGGAATCAGCAGGGCCAAACCGCCGAGTTGATATAAAGTCATTGTCTCTCATTGAGTTCAGCCTCATACCAACTGACACCAGCAGAAGAAATGGTCCATTTTATTTTCCAGTACCAATTAAGAAACAGGAAAGCTTTCATCATTTGTTGGATCATAAAAATTTCAATTTTGTTCCCTTTTTTTCCTCTATTACTTAAGAAATAATTGATTCAGTACATTATTAACACTGTTCCAAATTAGTTTTTTTACTGCAGCTGACCCATGCTGAAATCCCAAAGGTAATCTGCTCGGAAGTTTTGACTGACATACTTTTGTCTTGGTTTCTTTTTTAAATTGCTGTGAATGGAACTGAACACAGCTTGAAGAACCTGAACTGATACATGACCAATGAAATAATAACCATTATTCCAACCCTTAAAGATCTTTTCAGAAGGAAAGTTAATCTTTACCGGATGCAACCGTTCCCTATGACCTTGAATTAAATTCACCCTGTTTCCACAGAAAGCTGGTTCTTTAGGCTCAGTCATTCCCGGCTGCCTTTACATTTATTTCCAATAGCACTTGGTCTTCAGTCAAGTTCCCATTGTATGTTCAAGTGCTGTAGCACCATATATTAAAGAATAGAAGTACTTAAGAGGCCGCAGGATAATTTCAGGACAACGTTTAAGAACAATCGGTGAATGTCTATATTAAAGGCAAATGGCTTTTACGAAGGCTGTAGGTAGACACATATCTAAATATCTAACCAACAATACTGATGGGGTTCCCGTTTCTATTTCACATTATTTTCTGATATTGTAACGGTAGTGTTTTTCTTACCCCCTGCCTTGCACACATTAACTAACTTATTTCTCTCTTCATGTTGATTCCACTGAGTAGAAGTGAATGTAACCCTTCCGATAATTCAGGAGCAATCTTCTCCAAGATAGATATAGAGCTGAAGTATTTTTTATAGGGGAAGATCTGAGAGCCATGGATCTGAAAGAAGTTTGGGTCCCGGGATTTTTACAGTTGCTTTCCGTATTACCATATTTCTGTTGCTGCTGTTACCCCAATGACTAGATTTCCAGCCAACTCCCTCTGGGACGTCATTATCTTCAGTCACATTTTAAATGCTGTGGAGACTCCTCTCTGGTCTTGTCCCGACTATGTCAGAGGGAGCTAGCATGTATATATATGCAAGCATAAATAAATCCATCTCTAAGGTAAAGAAAACAAAATAATTGGTTTACAGAAAGAAGAACTATAACAAACATTTGCACAGAGTGAACTTCTTTTTAAAGGCCCTCAAACCTGAACTTTTTCCACTGAACCCCAGTGAAAACAGGGACACCTTTCATATTAGATGAAGGAAGGCTCTGGGGATGCTCCAACCTGGTACAAGAGTAACAAGCCCTTTTTTCCCTAGAGAAGGTGGAAATATCTTCTCTGGAATCTCCTCAAATGCTGAGTGAAGAGAGCAGAGGGGTTTTCTAAAGTGGCGTTGGAAAGAGCTGTGTTCTCCCCAAACTTGGTTCTAACCTTCCACAGTTTGAGGACTGACCAGAGGACTCCAGAGATAATGTTTAGATCTTGTTGTGAATTCTGCTATATATCTTATTAATATCAAAATTACATAAGATGTAATTTTGATTAAACCATTAGCACAAATATTGAGATTAACGAAACGCTGGAGGTTTGACACAATTCTGTTTGAGTGCATTTTCACTCACACCACAGCTGGGAACGCATCATAACAGAGCAAATCAGCCCCTTCAACAGCCAAGAGATCTGGTGCTTGCCAAGCTTGTTTGATTCAAGTCACGTGGCATTTGCACAAGCATAGGAATAATTGTCAGGTCCTTACCTGCCAAATAAAAAATGATTCATCCTTTAACTCGTTCAATTCTGAAAGAAAAGGGACAAAAACTAAGAGTAGAAAGACGAATTGGATCCTGCAAGGCAGTAAAAAAATATGTGTTCAGTAATAATGCTTTCAGGTTTAAGGATAATGCATCAGAGATGCAAGCAGATTGCACAGACATCAATGGAAAGAAATAAAATCCAGAAAAAGCCTAAAATCTGCCCTTGAACAAGGTTAATGCCTTTTTGATGCAATTGAAACCAATGTAGTTTATTCTGGGATCTGTTATTCCCTTCCAGTTCTCAGTCACACCTTCATATTTTTCCCCCTGCTGAGGTATGGTTGGGAGGTTTAGCGCTCCTCACGTGCGGTAGCAGAAGGAGAAGTCAGCCTGAAGATACTTTCCTGTGCTATTCCAACAGCCGGGCTTTGGCTCTTCCAGTTTTTTCCACCAGAGTCCTTTTTAGGAAGCAAGAGCCTTTGTTCAAGATCGTCTTGAAGAACCGATTGAAATGCTTTGTGGGAGAATCAGATGGCAAGCCAGCTGAGCTAGAAACTACTTATAAGGATTAACTCCTGGAACAGAAGGATTAAGTGACGGAAAGCATCAAAATATATTCTCTATGAGTTTTTATGGCTGGAAAAATCATATGCTGATCCTAGTACTGGATATAAAGCTCCTAGGGAAATCCTGGGCTCTCTACAATTATTTCCTTGATTAAAAGACCTGGGAAGTTACTCAGTTCTGATTATATCCTGCTGTCTTTATGCTCTAGAAAGTTGGTAGATTCAAAAGTGCCAGTTCACTGAAGCGAAAACCTCTGAGGTTTTATCAGATCTACCCATATGATCTGCAGATTGTTTAGAAATATGCCATAAAATCTAATTCTTTGTAAGAGAGATAGATAACACAGTATTGGGCGAGTTACTTTCCTCTTGGTCAGTTTTCCCACCAAGAAAATAGCAATAATTATCCTCCCCACCTTGTGTTTGACCATCGAGCTCTGCAGAGGAAAAACACGTCAGCGAGTGCTACTGTTACACTGAAGCCGACTGCAGCAAAGACAGCTACACCTCCATACTTTCGGATTGCTGGATTATTTATATTTCAGTTATACAAATTCAGTCTGAAATGTATAGTTCACCCTGAACTTGTAATACTGTCGGCGTGGCTGCCCTGTGCTGTCTCACCACTGTTCCTGTATTATCTAAATTTGAAATGTAAATGAGCGTGTTCCTCCCCATGGTCATAAACTAGTTTTTGCGCTTTCAACATGTAGAACCCATCTGATGTAGTAACAAGACCACACATCATGAGATCTGAAAACAGAGAGGTTTCTAAAGGTATGCAAATAAAATCGCAAATATAGGATCAAGTGAAAAAAGTCATCAACTTTTCACGTAGCTACCACCAAGGGAATACAGCCCGAGATACAACTGAGAAAGAACAGGGCAGGGAATACCTGGCCACCTCTGATGTTTTCAAATGTGCCGCATGTGAAGAAAATCATTCTAAGATTTCAGGTTTACCAGAACAACCTCAGTGTTGTTGTTGGCTCTCTTGGGAACGCAGAGCAGATGGGGAGATCTCTGAAGGCTGGGAAAGAACCCAACATTTGTCTACCTTAAAAACGGGGAAAAGAAGGAAATAGAACTACAGACATCTTTTTTTAACTTCCATTCCCAGTAACATGCTAGAAAAAAATAACCAAACTGTTTCTAAATATCTAGAAGACAAATGTAAGAAACCAATGAATTGTATTTTACGAAGGGAAAGTCAAGGCTCATTTCTTTCTGTAATGGGTTAATGTGAAGACGACAGAAGCAGCAATGCAATATTTATCTTTAATTTTTGAAAGATTGCTGCCAAGACAGAACTTAACAGAACCTGACAGACTGCTGCTGAGACAGGACTCTTTGTAGCTATTGAGGACATTGCAAGAGGGAATGGAAAAAAAAAAGACGGAGAATGGGAGATCAGGTCAGACAACAGGTAAAAACTTCCAAGTGAACACGAAGCAGCTAAAAGGGACAAGTTATGCATTTATCATTGGAGGATTTTAATAACAAAATTCGGGAAAGACATCTGCTAGAAAGTGATGTAAGTAGAGGTGATCATGTCTTGGAGTAGGAAAGGATAGATGGTCCCTTATGGGTGCTTTTAACTACAGACTCTGGGCAGCAATACTTGAAACTAAGTATAAGAAATCTTCAGAACGCTAACATTAAATCAGGCTGTATTGAAGATCTCAAATGGTTGTCTCCTGCTCTTATCTGTCAACAGTTAAACACCAACAGCTCCCATTCTCAGTTCCACTTTCCCGATAATACATGTACTAAATATTTCTCATCTTAAGGTAAGCATCTTAGGCAATTCCAGAAGGCAAATCAGTATAACCTGTTCTGACTATAATAGCCACTTAGATGGAGAAGTCGAACTTCAAGATATCAACAATAGCTGACACAAATCCTATTTTCTATTTAGAAATGTAGAAGAGTATGTGCAGGACAAACCAGGAATAAAATGTCGTGAGTAGGTAGTGAAGACTGAAAATACTTTGAGGCTGGAAGGCAGATTAAATATAAACAACAGTTAACTGCTGTTATTCTACTTCTCATAAAAAATACAAAAGAACTTCCTAAAGTATGTTACAGAATCACAAGGGGTTCAGAAATTGGTTATGAAAATGATCGGGGTCCTGGAATAAAAATTTCATAAAAAGAGATTGAAAGATTGTATGATTGTTTACAGAAGAGATGAATACAAGGAGTTATGATGAAATATATTAAATTTTGAGAAGTTAGAGGAAGAGCTTCTTATTCGTCATTTTTTCATGTCTAAAAACTGAAAGAGAAATTTCCATAAAATTCTCCAGGTGATAAATGTCATTAACGGAAATGCTGATTCTTGAAATATGTAAACCAGTTGTAGATCTCACTGCCAAAGTGTGGTATTGAGGACATCTGAAAAAAAAAAAATATTTACAAGCCTGACTAGTGATAGTTACAGTAACTGTTGCTCTGATTTACATCTGAAGAATACCATTTTTTCAGAGATAAGCCTAATTTTGCATCTCTGTCTAAGAATACGTGAAATGCAGCAAATACTTACCCCAGTGAGAGTGGATTCCACAGGTATCACATCCTTGCACGCAAACCGTGATGGCTATCTGTGGGCAGGTGAGCATAATGGACACAATAAAATGTAGCTTGGTTTTTGCTTTTCGCCTCTGATATTACCGCTGTGTGAAACAATCCTGGCCAAGTTCAACATCAGTTTGATTTGGCATACTAATCTGCCTGCCGCTCAAACCAATATCTTACTTTGTAAAATATTTTATGCCTACAGGACTCTCATCGGGTAGGAAAATTATATTAATTTCACCTATTCGTATTCCTCCTCTAATCACACTCAAAGAAAAGGTAACCAGAAAAAATGTTTTCAGGTGCCCAAAATGAAAGTTAATGAAAATGAACAGCTCCATAGGGTAGATCTTTCCTTTTATTTCAGAAAACCATCTTTCAAGGGATGAAGATCCTTTCCAAGCTGCCTGGTTCTCCCACTAACTATCAAAGGTTTGGGGGGGAGAGGCTGGAAAGCTGCCCGGTGGAAAAGGACCTGGGGAAGGTTGGTTGACAGCGGCTGAAGATGAGCCAGCAGTGTGCCCGGGTGGCCAAGAAGGCCAAGAACATCCTGGCCTGTATCAGCAATGGTGTGGCCAGCAGGACCAGGGCAGGGATCGTCCCCCTGTGCTCGGCCCTGGCGAGGCCGCACCTCGAGTGCTGGGGTCAGTTCTGGGCCCCTCACTCCAAGACAGACACTGAGGGGCTGGAGTGTGTCCAGAGACGGGCAACGGAGCTGGGGAAGGGTCTGGAGCACAAGTGCTGTGAGGAGCGGCTGAGGGACCTGGGGGGGTTTGGCCTGGAGAAAAGGAGGCTGAGGGGAGACCTTCTCGCTCTCTGCAACTCCCTGAAAGGAGGTTGGAGCCAGGGGGGGTCGGTCTCTTCTCCCAAGGAACAGGCGACAGGACAAGAGGAACCGGCCTCAAGTTGCGCCAGGGGAGGTTTAGGTTGGATATTGGGAACCATTTCTTCCCCGAAAGGGCTGTCAGGCCCTGGCACAGGCTGCCCAGGGCAGTGGTGGAGTCCCCATCCCTGGAGGGATTGAAAAGACGTGTAGATGTGGTGCTTGGGGACATGGTTTAGTGGTGGCCTTGGCAGTGCTGGGTTAACGGTTGGACTCGATGATCTTGGAGGTCTTTTGATTCTATGGTTCTATGAAAGGGTCCCAGTACGTTGCCTCCTCTACTTGTCTCGTATTTAGTTTGCTGAGTTTAGGTACGTAAAAACTTGTATCAGATTAACTGATAATAGCAGCACCAGTAGCCGTTTAATTGTCAAAGTGTGTACATTCATAATAGCAAATATAACAGCGATATACCGATTTGCTTCCTGACACCTTGTCATTCAAACTGTGGCCATTCCTGTCACCACTGGCTTATTCCTAGCCTCAGGTAAATTTACTTATTTTATTTTGTAAACTTCATTCAGTCATCAGGACAAGATATCATGCAATGAAAATAAACCTTTCTTCCTTTTCTTCAGCCTCGGGCAGTGTCCTTTGGAAAGCTGTGCTGCAGCGTTCATTAGGGGTGGGGGTGCTGCTGCCCCTGCTACCGCTGCTGCAAAATTACAAGCATCAGCACAAGCATCCGAGAGCAACAGTGTGTAATGAGGGCAGGACGTGAATTCTAACGAGGTGGAGGTCCTGTTGATATCAAGAAGCTGGTGTACATAAGCATAAAGTAAGACTTTTTCACAGTGATGCCAAGAAAGAGATGTCTGTCTAGTGCCCAAAAGACGGAATGCTCATGGGAAGTGAACAGCACCTGTATTTGTAAATCCAGAAGTATTTAAAAAAGGAGGAACGTTGCTCCTGTATCTGAACACCAAGACCCAAGCAGGCTGCCACCTAAATGGGATCCTGTGGTGCCAGGTCAAGCCTTGGCATCCTTGTTTGAACAAGCCATGTATTTGGCAAGAGCAATACATGATGTAATTATACATTGATGGTGGAATCATGCCCTACAGCTCTCTGTAGTGATTTATATTATACTTATGAAATTACATTCATCTACAAGATTATGGAATAATTAATAACATTATTCAATAAGTGCAGGAATGTAATACTTAGGAAGGCTTGTAGATAAATGGCTAGAAACATTAATTTGGGTAATTAATGACAAACAAGATGATCATTACACAGAAGCTGTTTAAAAATGACAACATTTGAGTGTTCAGAATATAATAAAAGATCCAGTTACAAAGCTATCAGAGTTGGACTAAAGCTACAACTGAACTCCTAAGAACATGAACTCGGTTTGGAAATAATGTTTTCCTTAAGACTCAAGTCGCTGAGATTGGCAGTGGTTTTTACTTTGATTTAGGACTTCTAACTTTTGCGACTGAAGGATTTGGATAAATCTCTAGGAAAGAGCAACAACCAGTGCAGAAATACTGCAGAAGTCCAGTTGCCATTTCTCTTTGAGAAGCTACTTCACAACAGGAATTCTGCAATTCTTCAAATATACCTGGGGTGGATCATTAGAGAAGATTATCCTTTATGATCTGGTAGAATGTAAGTATAGAAGTAGAAGAGCTGGACAGTGTCCAAAGAGCATCTAAAGCCATAGCAGAAAAGATACGACTCCTGAGGATTTTAAGCTGTACTAAAACAACTCTCCTGAAGGACAAATTTAGTTAACGTACATCAGGTCATCGTTGTCACCATTCACAGTTTTACTGCAAGGCTCATAGTTTGATATTTTGCTTTGAACTTCAGCCCTTGCAGTCATTTATACATGAAAAAGTATTTCTGACTGTGAAGCAAAATGTAAAATGACAAAGAAAGATGCTTATGATAAAAGCTTGATGAATTTTTAATAATAAGCTGTGGACATCTGAAAACTAGAGCTGGACATTCTGCATTGGGCTAAATTTACCCCAGGGTTTCAATGAGAGTAACAGTAATATTTATAAAAATTCGGGCTGAAACCAAAATAGACAAGACCATTTACTCTGATCTCCAGCATTACAGAGATCTTACTGCCATTCCTTGACTAGTTCCCTTTTTATTTTTTTTTTTAAATACAGCCTGAGATTAGCCAGATCCTCCCTGCATCTTTTGCTACGAGCTTGTAGCCAAACACCTGGAGGGCAGATACAGCAGTGAAGGGTGAGATCTGAGCTCCTCCAGCTGCAAAGCTGAAATTAAGTCCTCACGCCGTGCTGCTCCGTGGGTTTGCTTTGGTCAGCCCTGCACCGCTATGTTTTGCTTTCTGAGAAGAGCACCCTTACACAGTCACATCATACTCACTACGGCAGAGCATCAAACATTAGAGAGGATTAATGTCTTTGAAACCAAGTAGGACTGAAAATTTCACAAGAGCTTGCATGCCAGCGCCCTTAGAACAGAAGTCATTTAATAGTAAAAAAAAAATACAGCAAAAGGAAACAGTTGGAGTGTGAGAGAAAATACAGATTTGCAATGTACAGTATGCCTAATTATACTAATTACATTATGCAAATATAATTAGGGAAATGCAAGTGTAAATAATAAAACTTTTTCCCAACAGCGTAGCAATTATTTGTATGCATTTGCCCGTAGTTTCAAGGGACTGATTTCTAGGAATGAGCAAACCTATTGGGCTTCGTGTTTTCTTTTAATGCTATAGATTTTTGCAATGCTCTCCAGTCCCAGCTTGATGGAAAATTACCTAGCAGATCTGGAACCAAGTTTTGAACTTAATTGAATATTTGTATACTGATACTGAATAGGTTAAACATAATATTTACTCTAAAGTATGTGAAAAGTTGGAGAGGGGGTTTTTTTACCCCTGTCCTTTCTGTACCTGGGATGTGAAACCTCTTGTAGTGGGACCTACAGCCAAGGTGCTGCAGCACTAGAACTCAAGCACCAAAACAGAAGCATCTGCTATTCCTGGATTCTCTGGCAGGATTAAATAACTCAGGTTGGAAATAATTCCAGGGATGTTGTAGCCAACAGGTGACATCACGATCATCTAATCCAATATCTCACAGCATCTAAACACCAGGTCTAAAACAAGTACACATAATACAGGCCAGTCTGTTCCTACAAATGCTTTTTCTTATAAGTGATGACATATGAAAGACTAGTAACAATCGGGCACCTAACTCTACTAATATTTGATAAGGAACTATGAAAATAAATTATCCTATTATGCTGATATTTCATAATAAAACATTTAAAATAAAATAGTATTTCTAACAGGCTAGAAGATAATGCCATATAAACAAGATGTGTTTATTTGTACGCAAGAGTTCTTTGCTATCAGACTAGTAAAATAAATTTCTGTTGTAAAGAAAATTGTGTCTCTGAGTTGGAAATCCTAGTTTCAGTTTAGAACCCAGACTATTTCAACAACTTTGCAACTTTTACTTCTCTTCCTTGCTGTGCTTGCAGCAAGAATTGTACACTGAATATCATTGAAAGATCTGACACATTATGAGTTGCCTGGTACCTGCACTGTTTAGCCTTATCTTGATAACACTCAAAAAAAATTTGTTAGCCAAAAAATTATTTTAATTTTAATTTTTTATTTAACAGAAGTTGTTTTCCTTCTCCCTTGCATGTGAGCTTAGAAGTACTGAAAGAGCTTAGCTGTACTACTAAGATCTCTTCCTAAAAGTATATGCTCTGTGATTAAAAAAACAATTAAAAATGTAAATAAAGACTGCTTAGCAAGAGCTGATATGAAAATGGGTTTAAAATACTGTAAGAAAAAACAAATCAAACTTTAGCTGTTCCTTTTCTTCTTACTTCTTCTTCAATCTATTCCTAGTCTATAGATTGGACATTCATAAAAATTTCTTCCCCAAAAGGGCTGTCAGGCCCTGGCACAGGCTGCCCAGGGAGGTGGTGGAGTCACCGTCCCTGGAGGGATTCAAAAGACGTTTAGATGAGGCCCTAAGGGATATGATTTAGTGGGGGACTTGGTAGTGATAGGTTAATGGTTGGACCCGATGATCTTGGAGGTCTCTTCCAACCAGAACAATTCTATGATTCTATGCAAGAGCTAAAATATATTACAGAAAGATTACTGAGACAGAAGAATCCATTTATAAAATTTGCCACTCCCAGGGGAAGGGCTCCACTCATTGACAATTAAGTCAGGTCATTATATAGAGTGTATGTGCAGCTGGTTAGGGGTTTGTGGAGGACCTTTCAGCTGCTTGTGACAGAGAGTGTCTGTGGGTAAGTAAAAGTTTGTTCAAGGCTCTACTTAGAAGTAAAATGGTTTTCCTAAAAAAAAAAAAAAATTAAAAAAAAAAAATCAAGTGATTGCAATCAGCAGAAAATGCTAGCTTTTTAGGATTTTTTCAGAACTAGATATTTCACTCTTAAATTTTTCTTTTACACCAGTTGAGGAAAAGAGAAATGACAGGGTATCTATGATGCAAACAACTTTTTAGGATGGTTGGTAATTACAGGTTTTCTGTTACTATATTGCTCCAAATTTTATTTTAGCGGTCAACTATATCTTCCTTTTTATTACCTAAGTGCTCTGTGTGTTATCCGAATTTATTCTAAACTTCAGTTCATCTTGCAGTAACCTATGCAGAATGAAATGGCTTATAAGTTATTATTTTCTTTCACAAATAATGTTTCTTAGCTGAGTGCTCCTGTATTTGGATATTCAGTTTCTCAGTCCTGAATCTTAGAGAGTGACAGGCGTTCTCTGGTTACCTGTAACATATGAAAGGGTGTAATGCCTGTGTAGGACTTTTCCAGCTGGAAAAGTTAAAAAAAAGCTGGTGTTAAAATTCTTTAGGGACTTGTAGGCTTTACACATTATAGAAAGACCTTGGGAGACAAAGTAAGAAGAAAGTAAGTCTCTCTTCTCACCTTTGAGTTATTAGCCTTTTTCTGGCCCGTATAGTTTCTGCTGGTCATAGTGTCCTTTTGTAGTTACTGTAGTAGAGAAATTAGTATCAGTTACTATCAGGGGATCCTAGTGTAGAAACAATGCTTTTAAGCTGGGAAGGAGATACCTTGGTATCTCTTTTTTCATCTCTTGTTCGTAAGGTGAAAGACAAGCTGTAAAATAACTTCCCCTTATAGGCATAAGAGAAAACACTGAACCTCAATTTGTTTCAACTAGAGTTAGATCAAAAAGGTTGTTTTTCATCTAGCTGGCTTGCTGCAGATCTCTCCAGCATCCACCTGGTTAGGTGTGTTCCTTCCTTCAACGCCTTACCTGAGGTTGCATCTCAGTGAAGTTAGACAGATGCATTTTGCTGATTTGAATTTTAAAAATGCTTTGAAGCTGCAGTGTTTTTCCAAAGTATATATTCTCTCCTTCTCCAGGAGATAGCAAAGCTGTTCAGACTAATGAATTTTGGTTTAGTTCTTGGAAATACAAATGTTGCTGCGCTTCCATTCAAGTCATCTCCCAGTATGGTGTCAAGAATGGATTTTGTCTCTAGAAATTGGACAACTGCAAAAACAGTTACAGGAAGAAAAGGAGAAAAGACAACAATTTGCAGAAAACAATGAGACGATGCTTATGCATGGTCCCAATCCCCTGACATCGTACGAAGTAGGAAATTAATTGTGTCCCCTGAAGAATGGGATGGAAACATACAGGGTAACCCCGACAATAACGAATTGGGGAGAGATGATTCTCTATCTTCTCCAAATCCCCCTCTATATGTAGCCAGACCCATCATTAAAAAGGAAGAAACTACTGGACTTCAGGGTGGAGTGGAGATTGTACCTGAAAAATGACCCCATTCAATCTGATCCAAATGACTAATTTGTAAGAACGCTATGGCTGGAAGCCAGGCAAAACTGAAACTGAATATTTGTGGAGAGTGTCTCTAACTGAAGGAGATAGAATTTTGCTAAATGGTGATGAAACCAATGGATTTTGGGGCCCTGGTGTCTTCTTAAATGCTGGCCCCAAACCCCCAGATGATCCCCCCTTGATAACCAGCAGTGTGGCATACTGGGGCTGGTGGAATCGATACACTAGAAAGAGGAGAACCTCTATTGATGCCTTTCAAATCCTTAAATGAGCTTTCCACGGCTATTACAAAAGCTGCCTGTATCCAGGCCATGCATGAGCATAGCCCTCTTGATGTTCCCATATCAGCAGAGTGAAAATTACTGGAGTGAACGGAGCAAGTGTTGCATGCCGAGTTGCAAAAGTTAATTTATGGCTCCTGGGCAAAAAGCGCATGTCGTCTGCTTGTTCCACGGTAAAGGATCACAATGAAAATATTTTAGGTTTTGATGTTTTGAAGCACCGAACCTGGCACCTGCGTGTGGTCCTTTGGCTCAGACATCAACCCTCACCCTGTCAGACATCAAAGGGTTACAGTAGGTGTACTCCGTGCAGCACCGGCACTCCCTGGTTCAAAGATCACTAATACACCACAATACCCAACCTCTGCAGTGGCCCAAAATGGAACTTCTGAAGTCATAGCTGACTTGGGAAAGTGACAAATCATTTCCAGGACCCACTCCCCATAGAATTCACTGGTCTGGCCAGTTAAAAAAATGGATGGGAGATGGCGATTAACAGTTGATTATTGATGCTTAAATGCCAACGCAGCCCCACTTAAGAGCCACAGTGCCTGATATTGCAACATTAAGTGCCACACTAGAAGCAGCTGCACACCCATGGATGGTAGCACTAGGTGCAACCATTACTAGATGGATTTAGCCTGTATCATAAAGAGGTAACCTGTTGGGCCTTCCCCAACGAAACTGTTTTTTCTCTTAACAGGAACAAAAAAAAGAGATGAGTCTATAACAACAGCGTGCCCTCAACTCAATCCCGTTCTCTCTCATAATCAAGATAAGTATACTCCTTCCAGCTCAAACACAAAATCCTTGGACAGTTCAGACACAGATCTTTGGAACCATGCACTACTAAATTATACTGGAAGTTTTGGGATCCCACCAAAAGATAAGGCAAACCTGAATCTCGCTACTTTGGTTATGCATGAAAATGAGGCATACCTAAAAAGTGAATGGAGATGGGAGACACTATATACTAAAGGAATCCAAATATCTCCCGATAATGATCATCAAATCTTATCTCTTCAGGCCACACCAGGAGAAGAAATAAAGATAGGGTGTTGAGTAGTCAATAAATCTACCCACAAAAAGCCCATTGAAATTAAAATATACTATACCGATCTTTCTAAACCAAGGAACAATGAGAAATCTTGTTATAACATAGTAGAACCAGATTGTTGGTACAATTTCACTTTTACACAACCTGTACTTGCATTTTACCTCTGGGGCAAACATGGTGTAGAATTATTGTTTGATTTTGATTACTGAATGTAAAATGTGGAATTCCTGCATGACGGGGTGGCCGTGGGTTGATGTGTATGTACTTTTTGATGTACCTACACCTAACCTAAATGTCCACAACAGTACGACACAATCACATCACCTTTCATAGACTTTAATTATTCAGCTCCTGTTACATCTCACCAATTACTGCAATGCGCCTGTACATTGTATCAGAATTTGTCACCTACACGCATCAGAATGAATCTCGCAGTGGTACGAGAACTGTTACAGCAGGACAATGAGTCAAATGCTGAAACGAGTTTGAAACAATGGACAGAGAACTCTGGATTGGATCTAGCCACTCCTACCCCTCTCTGAGGAGGAGTCTAGAAAACAAGGGGGTCCTTTCTGAATCTTGTGACTCAACGGGAGGGTCTTCCTTACTCTTTGTGTCCCTTTACTCTGTGAAGTCAATTCTGTCTCGATTTTCCCCTGATACACTTCTTCCATGCGGTAATAGAGTGAGCCTTGCCATTTTTCAATTTTTAACTAACTAAGTCGCTGCTTTGATTAGAACAAATTTGTTGAATCACTTTATTAATCGGCTGATGATTGAGTGCTATTAAAAATCACAATCTAATCTTGTGGTTTGCTGAAAAGGCATAAATAAGTTCTAAACTGCTGCTAGATCAAATTGTGTAAAGTCACTCATTTGTGACAAAATGTCCTTTGCGACATATGATTGAAGATTCTTGTATAAATTTGCATATACATTGTACAGTCTACCTTTTCTTCTAGATTCTGAGGAAATTCTCCCAGGCATCAGGCTGGGGAATAAATTGAGCAGACTTTGGAGAAATGTAGAATTTCCTTGTCTTTTAAGGTTCAATTGAACAATACTGAACACACTGGTGGTAGCAATTAAACTAGTCATTTTCCTAAAATTTGACTTGGTACTTCAGATTCCATGCTTAGCTGATTGAAAAAGATAAACATATCAGGTCACTTGTAAAGGACTTGATTAATAACAAAGTCTTCATCTTGTACAGATTTTCCTCAATATTAGTAAGAGCGAGGGAAAAGGAAAAACAAGTTTCCTGCTTACTGCCTCTAGGTAGTGAACTTGGTAGTGTCCTGCTTCTTAAATGAGTGAGCGTGAATGTGTTGCAGGAGCCTGAGCCTGTAGAATTAAGCAAAACATAGGATCTGAAAACGCTCTCCTGTCAAGTTTGTCTGGAGATTTGAGAAAAATATCATTTTGTTAATTTAGTATTTGATGCTGGATGGTTCTGCCCTACTGAGATTGAAATAGCTCCTACAGGGTGTGCAGAGGGGAATTCAACTTTAGGCTCCTGGACACAGCCTTGCGTCCCCAAAGCTAAAGGCAAGTGGGTAGGTAACATAAGACTGCAAGTTTCAATCTTATATGGAATTCAGATGCCTGAGTCCCACTTCAGCCATTGTTTCCAAGTCCTTCACATGAGTATTTTCTCCACTAATAGCTGGGAAGAGTTGACCTATCTTCTGCATAAACAGGCATCTTATATTCCAGGGTGTATTTTGGTTCATGTTTCTGTTCAGTTTAAAACTATCTTGAGAATTGAATGCAAAGGTTAGAGTAAGGTTATTTCTTACTAAGGTTTTAATTGGTCACTGATTCATCCGAACACACAACGTGGCGAATTCCCTGTGGATTACTGACTTGTTGAACTGCAAGCAGAAGAGCTAGTTTTTTCAAAGCACCTTAAGTCCTTCAAGGAAATCTGCATGTGGTGTTGCTGATCAGATCGCAGACACAACTGGCCACCTTGTGCCCTGGGGTCTTGCTAATTGCTGCCTCTCGATGATGGATAGGAACCTTGTTTGTTTGTCTGTCAACACATCTCCCAGAACAAGATTTGGTTGGCTACATATTTTTAGAAGAGGGGTGACCATGGGGAAACAGATGGTTTGTAGAAAAAAGCTGTCAGCATTTGGGATTAGACAGTAGACCTGAAGTACTCCTTTGCCAGGCAATCTCCCTGGACCTGAGGTTTGTTGACAGATCATGTCCAATTTCCCTTTCTCTGCAGCTCTTCTGCAGGAGAAACAGGCTGGAGTTTTGCTAGCAATCTTTTCTTTTTAAAGAAAATATTTGCCTAAAATTCTTGAAATTGCTGCATATCTTTGTCTTGAGTTGGGAGTGGTGTTTTTCTGTGCTTGTTTTGTTTTGATGCCTCCCTCCCATTCTGCACTTGAGTGCTTCTAACTTAAGCCCCTATCCCGCAACACTGCCCATCCGACTGTGGGCTTCTATGAAAAGCTGCCTTCGCTTGCTGCCATGTGTAAGTCTACGGCAACATGAGTACTGTGATGGGCTGAAGGGCAAAAGGAAGTTTTTGCATCCTGCACCGCTTCTTGATCATGTAAATTAAATCAGTCAGGCTTTTTTCAGAAATAACTTCACTCCAGTTAATACCTGCCACATTATATTCTTATACCTCATACTTATATGCACTGAAAACTGTTAAGGGCAATATTTAGAATTTAAATCCTGCACAAGTGATGTTCCATCTCTCCACAAATTCAGTTGGTGGTATCTGAACCAAAAGTCGGTGTTCATCTATACAGGATAACACTTTTAATAGCATTTGTGGGCATTGTTGCTTTCTATCACTGTGTATCTAACAATCGCTTGATTAACTTGCTGAAAACACCAGTTCAGTGTGAAACTGCACTGTTGTTGACTTAAGGACACAATGAGCGAAAGAATTGCATTGTCTTGTGGTAACAGCAGTTTTAATCAAGTGTTGGAGGTTTAAGTGCCTTTTTTCCTACACATCTTATTTTTTGAACCTACCCTCTTAAACTTGACCATTTGCACTGTTGCACCTGAGACCTGTCTAGTTTCATAGGTTTGTAAAGGAAGACATTTTAACTTTTCCTAGCAGTTGCTCCAACACCTTCTGTCACCACCCCGTTTGGATTTGAGACATCGATGGGGTAAAGTTGACCTGAGCTAGGTGAAGCAAGGAGTAGTGTGAAAAAACTAGGTGGTCGGCATAGTTATTTGTGGTGGTTATTTGAGACACCCTTCGAGACGGGAGGATGAGATTTGCAATTTGACCTGTGTGGAGGATTATTACCAAATAATGATGTATTTGCAACCGCTACTAAGAGCAAAGCGAGAACTACACGAGAGGCTCTGAGGTTAGTGCTGGTGGCTACAAAAAACACACCCAGAGGAAAAAGGACAAAAACTGAAAAGCCTTAACAGCAGTCCAGAGTGAGGATGAAAGGTGGAACAGGGCACCCATTTGGACCCAGAAGATAGGCCAGGGTCTACAAGGTCCTTCTCAGGGGTCTCCTAGCAGCCTTATTCAGCCTCCAAGCTAAAAATTAGAATAAAGTTTTCTAGCAAAAAGGAGAGCGGTTTTGTTTGTACTTTTGCAGGTATAAAGAAAAAAGACACTTTCTGAGGGGTAGTGTTTGGCTTCACACAGGGGCTGTATATTTCTAAAGCAAATAGCCCTATGATTAGGTGGAATAATGCCACTAAACTTTGGGTAACTGAAGCTAAAGGCAAAAGAGAACACGACCCTCACCTCTATTAGCAAAAAAGAAACTACAGAAATGAGATTACTTTCACAAGAATCAGGCAAAAGATGTAACACTTTCTTATGTGGAAGTGTCAGAATTAGGCACTTCAACAAATCAAGAATAATGTGTCAACACAAGAGAGGTAATCAACAGTGGCAAAAGGGAAATATGCTTAGGGAAAACTGGTCCAACAGCAGTGCTCATTTAGATGCAGGAGGTAAGCTTGGTAGGGCCGAATTGGGCTAAAGCAACAAAATCTGGAGCTAATTTAAATGGGAGTATGCTGTGTTCCTGAAACAGGGGTTCATGAGACTGATTTGAAAACCCAGCCATTGTCAATGTTGTTGGGGGAGCGGGGTGAAGTGAGACCTATATAGGTCTTCCAAGCGACTATGTTCTTCAAATGAAGCTTAGAGCCATAATAAGGAATGGCATTTTATCAGATGTCATGATCTCACAAATCAATCATTTTGGGGGAATGGTCCTATCTGGTCCTTGTACCAAAGAATGGGACTGTGGGTTTTCATAGCTACTTTAGCCAATTCTTGGCACGGCCTGGACCAGCTGGGTACCGTGGGGTGGTATGGAGAGTAAGATGTTCCACTTCTTCCCTTTCATCTTGTCCCTCTTCTCCGATGCTCTCCTACTCAAGTGCCAGAAGTCACTACAGTGTTTTCCGAACTTCTGCCTGGCAAGTGCTTAAGTTTACTACCCAAACCTTTACTGAGTCCCAAACTCATTCAGTAGACTGCCATCATTCTCACCCAAAATCATGTTTCAACAAAAACATGTTAAGCCTGCACCACCGGAATCAGATTGGGACTGAAACAATATGCTGATTTATTAATAGCATATAATTAACTGGCAACCAGCGAGTTATACATTCAGGGTCAATATCTGTGATGCAACAGATAAACTCTGCTACTAGACACAAAAATGCTAATAAACGCCCCCAGATTTCTGAACCTCTGTCTATAATGACTCCCAAAAATTTTAGTTGGACACACTCATATGTATAACCACTCTCAAAGGACGTGTGGGTGAAGCTCACACCTTCTCTTCCACAGATGCAGACTCCCCTGCTTGCACACCCATCCAAGCTGGAGATGTGGGTGCTCCTGCTTTTGGCGTACCCCTACTGCTCCCCACAACCCATCCATGCCCATATTTGTGAGAAAGCTCCCAGGGGTCCCATCCATGAGCTGAGGTGGGGTCCCTACACATTGCACCCTGTACCGATACCAGGAGGGAGGATGCTCGGTTGGGCCTCAGCAGAGGTTGTGGTCCTGCAGGAGCCACATCTGGCAGCGCCAGACCAGATTTTGACAGCTTTTCTCTCCATTACAAATTTTCATGTGCCTTTTATACTTTTCAGGCTGACTGCTTTGTTTCAAAAGTTTATTTGTAATTCCCTGGCTGCTGTTTAATCATGCTGACGGTTATCATCTTTACCATGATGAACTTTGGGAAGACACCCTCGGACAGTTTTGGGTGTCCTATTCATGCACACTGGTTACACCCCCATTCCTATCGTCCTAGCTGTTGTCCAGGCCACCTTGCAAAGGACAGGCTGTGTGAGCACCCACACCATGTTTTTTTGAAACCATGACCAGGGGTAGAACCAGACTAAGAGAGTGGAGAGGAGAGTAGTACTGTAATGGCTCCCTGCAAATTGCCTGCTAATAACGATGCTGCCTTTGGGCTGTAGCTGTGGGGCAGGATTGATACTGTCATCTTGTAATGTATTGCATTTAGGGACAGGTGGGCAACTCGGTGAGATGTGTATGAGAGATGGTGACTAGGCCCGTATTGACATGTTGTGCCGTTGCACACTATCTGCGTGGCAGTAATTGGTGTGATAGAGACTGTTATGCAGAAACTCTCATACAGCTCCAGGCCTTGCAAAAAATGTACAATATATAGAATTATAGAATCGTTTTGGTTGGAAGAGACCTCCGAGATCATCGAGTCCAACCGTTAACCCAGCACTGCCAAGGCCACCACTAAATCATGTCCCTAAGTGCCACATCTACACAGCTTTTCAGTCCCTCCAGGGATGGGGACTCCACCACTGCCCTGGGCAGCCTGTGCCAGGGCCTGACAGCCCTTTCGGGGAAGAAATGGTTCCCAAGATCCAACCTAAACCTCCCCTGGCGCAACTTGAGGCCGTTTCCTCTTGTCCTGTCGCCTGTTCCTTGGGAGAAGAGACCGACCCCCCCCGGCTCCAACCTCCTTTCAGGGAGTTGCAGAGAGCGAGAAGGTCTCCCCTCAGCCTCCTTTTCTCCAGGCCAAACCCCCCCAGGTCCCTCAGCCACTCCTCACAGCACTTGTGCTCCAGCCCCTTCCCCAGCTCCGTTGCCCGTCTCTGGACACACTCCAGCCCCTCAGTGTCTGTCTTGGAGTGAGGGGCCCAGACCTGACCCCAGCACTCGAGGTGTGGCCTCACCAGGGCCGAGCACAGGGGGACGATCCCTGCCCTGGTCCTGCTGGCCACAATATTGCTGATACAGGCCAGGATGTTCTTGGCCTTCTTGGCCACCCGGGCACACTGCTGGCTCATATTCAGCTGGCTGTCAGCCAACCCCCCCAGGTCCTTTTCTGCCAGGCACTTTCCAGCTGCTCCCCCCCACGCCTGTAGCACTGCCTGGGGTTGGTGTGTCCCAAGTGCAGGACCCGGCACTTGGCCTTGTTGAACCTCATACAATTGGCCTCGGCCCATCGATCCATATCTGCATTCTCGTCAGCAATGTTTTCTCTAAAGTGTGAATCTAGTGCTGCTGTTTAAACAGAAGCTCCTGTGCAGTAGACCAAGCCAGACAGTCCTCAGGGTTCCCAGCCAAAGACAAGACAGTTGAATACCAAAACCAGGTTGTGGCTGGGAGTAGGGTCCCCAGCATCCCTCTTACTGTTCCTACACGCACCCCCTAAATCCCATGTATAAATGCAGATGATGCCCCTAATCCACCAGCTCCTCACACCCAACTAGTTCCTCACACTTCAGCAAAAAACAGGTGGAGTGCTTATGATGTTTGGTTTTTCTCAGTGCGAGTGAAATGATGCAAGGGTATGGGAAGGCTTCATAGTTTAAGAACCTTTTGGTGGCACACACACTAGGTGACTTCCTAGTGACTCAGCCGACACAGGAATTTGGGACTTATTTGTCCCATAACAAAACATGAATTCCAGGTCCTTGTTTTGCTCCATCTGAAAGGAATCTGGTTCCAAAACCAGGGCAAAGCAACTGCATCAGTAGAGGATTTGCAGCAGAGTTTCAATTTTCCATTTAGTTCATTGCAACAGACATAGCCCAGAGTTAAATTTCATTGTCAGTGACACAAAGTTAGAACAGTGATTATGCGAGGAGATAAACACAAATAGACACTTCAACATGATGTTGATCTTTGCAACTTAAAACATTTGGAGAAGATTGAAAAAAACCCAACAGCCTCTATCCCATGAGGAGTTGTTTTCCAAAAACAGCCATTCCTACCTATTCATCCTTGAATTACTGTGTGGTGCCATAAATACCTTCTCCCTTGGGGAACAGTGTTAGTGATACCTTCTGGAAGCATTTTAAATCTCCAAGCAATTATAAAAAAATCTTGTAAGCCCTTGGATTTTGTTAAGATGCTGAAACCCTGGATGTAGGCAGTGTGCTGGACAAAGTAAATCAGCCACAGGAGTTAGGCTGATTTCTGTGATAGCCGCAGGATTGCAGAATAACTTAGGTTAGAAAAGATCTTTGCATGTCATCTCATCCCCCCCCCAAATCCCTTCAAAATTGCATTAAGTTGCTCAGTGAGTTTGGACAGCTTCCAGGGACGTAGACTCCACAGCCGCTGGATGGGCTCTTCTTTCTGACCGTCCTCATTGCAAAGAACTTTTTCTTTTTAACAAATGAGGATTTGCCTTACTGGTGTCAGTTCCTGTCAGCTCACATCTCCGGACTGTGAAGGACTTTTCGAATCACAGCCATGTGGTAATCCAGAGATAGCTTCAATTCAAAAAGAAAAACAAACCAAAACAAAACCAAAAAAAAGGCAGTTGACACCTTTGTCACTGCCAAGTTTTCCCACAGTTGCGAGGTGCTGCCTGAATCGTGCGCAGGGGATGCTTCTAGCGCACACCTATGACCAAAAGCTGTCATGGAGACTGTTAAAACTTTCAGTCGGGACCTTTTATCACAGAGCACCTTCTATATCTTCACAAGAGACCTGGTTTCCACCCCCCCACTGCTTGTTCCTGGAGATGGAACGTTGCTCTACCATGACTTTCTTAAGGTTGTCACCATCTGGATTTACACCATAAAATAACACAAGGTCTCTCGATGTTTTGATACTGATGCTTTTTTTGCAGCCACCTTGCAATGCATTTAAGAGACTGTGAATCACTGTCAAGAAGCTAGGGGTGATCCAGCACAGACGGAGCAGCAGCCCCAGGGACCCGTTGAGCAGGGATGGGCTGGTGTCTGAGCCTGAGCTTGTATGGGGGTCCTGACCCCACAGGCAGAGGATGTGATGGGGGCCTCAGGGGAGACTGGTGCAGGAATTCAAGCCTATAGGTGCTCTCAGGGCCCCGCCAAGCTGTAGACATGCGTATACTATGGTTAAGCAGGCAATGGAAATGTTATTATTGCATAAATCCTTTGGGGTGCTTCCAGAAAACTGGCTCAACTTTCCCACTTCTGGTGGAGGTGAAGCTCTTTATTTGGGGAAAAAAAAAGCTGTTCTTGGTAGTAAAATGACAAACCTCAGTGATATCAGAGACCCTGTAGCCCTTCTTCACAGCCGTGTTCAGTTCTGGGGTGTCTCAGCGTTGTGGTTTAACCCCAGCTGGCCACAAAGTACCATGCAGCTGCTCACTCACTCCCTCCGGCCCCACAGTGGGATGGGGAGGAGATGGAAAAAAGTAAAACTCGTGGCTTGAGACAAAGACAGTTTAATAGGACAGCAAAGGAAGAGAGAATAATAATAATAATATTAATAATAATAATAATATTACTGATAAAGGAATATAGAAAACCAAGTGAGGTACGAATTGCTCAACACCCAGTGATCAATAGCCCATCCGTGAGCAGTGATTCGCGCCCCCCGGCCAACTCCAGTTTCTATACTGAGCATGACGCCCTATGGTATGGAATATCCCTCTGGCCAGGCTGGGGCAGCTGTCCTGGCCGTGCCCCCTCCCAGCTCCTCGTGCCCCTCCTCGCTGGCAGAGCAGGGGGAGCTGAAAAGTCCTTGAGTTAGTATAAGCACTACAACTACTTAGCAACAACTAAAAACATCACTGTGTTATCAACATTATTCTCATCCTAAATCCAAACCACAGCACTATAGCAGCTACTAGGAAGAAAATTAACTCTATCCCAGCTGAAACCAGGACACCCAGGTACCCGTAAGGGCTCTTTCCTCACTGTTACAGACAGAGCATGGCTGTATGGGTGGCACATGGGGCGCATCAGCTTGCTGCTTGAGGAACCGCAGGGAAAGTGTCCTTGCGGTGGGAATGGTTTCATTTTGCCCGCTTCAAACAGATCATTAGCGTGCCCAAATTCTCAAAAAATCACTTTGGGGTGCCTAATTGGCAGGGTATTGTTTTCTGACGAAGACATAGATCCTCACGGTCATAACCCCATCTGAGCATCACCTCTCTTCTAGGAGGTGAAGAGCGAGCTGCTTTCCCACGAGACGGCGGTTTGCTGATGGAGGCAAAAGCTCCTGTTTATGACATGTGATGCTTTATAAATGTCAGAGATGTGAATACATCGAAAAAGAAATCTCTTCTCATGAGCAGCAGCCTGCTTTCACACCATCTGCAGATCTTTCTGTCCCTTCCTCCTCGTGTAGAAATCACGGAGGAGAGATGCCAAAAAGAACGCACACCAGATTCACAGTCGCTGCAATGTAAACACTTGTCAAACAGCACAGAGAGTGAAATACAGTCAAGGGCTTCGCGCTCTGATTATTTACTCTGAGGCCACATGCCAAGCAGTTCAATAACACTGAGGAACCCAAACTGTCAGCTATATAAACCCAACATGACCTACTGAAAGAAAACTCGCTGGGCTTGCTCTTCCGAAGGTAGAAACCGGCTGAATTCCTGAATTCATCTAACCCAGCATGTTTTCACTAATTTTCAATATTTTTCCTAAGGGACAAGTTGATTTTTCTGGTTTAAAAGAAATCTAGGAACAGCACCTGAAATCATTTTTTTTTAATAAAAAAAATTAAATCTATGATTAAATCAAGCTGATGATGAAGTATCTGAATTTTGTGAATGAAGTAAAACCTTCCTATAGACAGTAAAAAATGGACTGCTTGTCAGAATTCCGGCTATATTCCATTGTTTTCAAGGGAACTACAATTTCTCTGATAGAACAAGATGATGTTAGAGTAGCTAATTCCTGGGTGCAAAAACCACGAGGGTTTCTCTCTTTGCTCTACAATACTTTAAGCAAGTGTCAAATCCTGATATGTTATGAATTAATTCTCTCCTCTCCTCTTGTCTGAATTGCAGATAATTCTAGAAATGTGGTTGTATTTATGTTCTTATAAATCTCATGACATCTGGGGTGCAAGCCTTGCCTCCCAGGCTGATGTGACTTCGGTTCTGACATTGGGTTGTTCCAAAATTCTGTAGTCTACAATTAGTCTGCAATTAAATTCTTGAGAAATAAGAAAAGATAAAATGAGGGCCTTAGGGTCAGAGGGTAAGTGAAAAGAATCCCACGTTTTTATCCCTTAATATCCTGCCACTAAAATTGAGACACTTCTAAAAATATTGCTTGTTTTTGGTAAGAAAGGCTGGCAGTAGCTTATCCTTCCCTTTGTCCCGAATCTTCCTTCACACGCATTTTGAGATATCTTTCCCCAAATGTGAAGATCTGTCTGATTTTTTCCTTGCACCCTCTGGTGGCTCTAAGTACAATTATATTCAGTGGCGAGTGGCAGCTCGACAAGATGGTCCTCCGATATAGCTGATATGCTCAGACCGCTGCCTTCCTACCTAGAGCCTTACTCCAGGGAGCTTTTGAACTACAGCTAGGGTCAAGGAGAGATAAAAGCAAGACTACATCCACAGGCTTAAACCCCCAGTGGCCCCATCTCCTTTAGAAACAGATTTGGGAAGCCTGTGAATCACAAACAAGGTCCGAAAATATAAGCAAGATGTATCTTTGCTCCTCCAGCTACAGATCAATTTTATGAAAAAGACTGGGAAGGGAAGTTGCTTCGACTTCAGAGATTAGTTCTACAGCCTTCGCTTAGCAGGAATTTTTTTCTGACTCCAGTGGGATATTTTTTTTCTTTGCTTTTAGAAAGGAATGTAATTGATCTGCAGTTTTAAACAAACACTGCACATACGCGCCAAGTGTAATTGTCTGGATGTGAATCTTAGCCCTCAGTTGCTCTGCCAATACCTTCACAATGAATAAATATGTGCACCTTTTATGTAACTTCGGGGTGAAATATTATTACTTTATGGAAGCGGCAGTCTGTAGTGACTCTGCACATCATGCAGCACTTAACAAACTTTCTCTATGATCGGCTGCAAGTACTGATAGAAAATATTGTGCTAGAGCTGAGTAAAGCCCGTGGGGGTTAAAAGTCAACTTCGCTTTTGCAACACGGAGTTCAGCAGGGCTTAACTTCATGTGTTATTCAGAAGGATTCTGTAACCCAGCCTGGACTCCACCGCAGCCCGGCAGTCTGGGTGCCTCCGCTGCTTTTTCTGTGGCGGGCGATTGCTGCCAGTGTTGCTGATTGCTCTCAAGGCCTCTGCAAGCGGGTTTCCACCCGCGCGCACTCCAGACCAGCATCGCTTTGGCCTTGGGTTCTCCTCACCGGTTACCAACCCTTCTCAGACAACACCAAGAGTGACGACAGACGGGAAGAGTGGGCTGGGTTTGTGGTGGATTGCTTAATTGGTTATCCTTATTAAAATGACCTAGAGCAGCTTTGAGTATCTTCATTAAATTGTTTGACTTCCCTTGCAAAGAAAGGTTCCACATCTACCTTTATTGTTCCCACTTTTGGCCTATTTCTTGTTTCCTAATAGAACTTCTGCCAGGCAGAGCAGGCATCAATCCTCCTTTCACTATGACTTGAGAAACGCTTTATTTGCTCCTGTATGAACATCTCAGAAAAATAGAAGGGTTTATTGCCCTCATTAAGGGAACAGGCAAACTTGAAAGTTAAAAACATATGGAGTTGCTGTGTTATTGCAATAAAAATGCAGGGAGCTGTGAATTTCTTTTCACATACGTGGGGGGATTTCTACTGTTCAGTTTTCAGCTTTATTTTGCCAGAATCAAATATTCAGAATTTTCTTCCCCTAAGAAAAGATAGGCAATGTCAGAAGGAGAAATTTGGCCATTTTTCTCCTTTCAGAGAAGCAGCTATGCAAAATAGGTGAAAGATGTATGAAGCGGTATATTTCTGGTTCTTTAGATACTGAAACATAGACATTAACTTTTTTGTTTTGTCCCCATAGGTTTGTGGAACAAAAAAGTTAAATGGCACGTAATGAAATGTCCCCACGCTCTGTTTAAAAAAAAAAGAAACCCATACCTGCAAAATTCTTGAGAAGATTACTAAAGCCTGCAGTTTTTCTTCAGTCCAAAATTGGAAATTACAATATCATATTTTATATTTAATGAAGTCCAATAGTTATACTCAGAAGACCCAAATTTGAATGTCCTTCTGTTGCGCAAACTTCGAACACTTAGGCTGGAATTTTCTGTGATCACTGTCTGCCCTGTGTCAGCTTTCTCTTGTGTAAAGCTCCAACAGCTTCTTCTAACAAAACCATACCTTGTGCTGGTGCTCCCGACACAGGCTCCCTCCTTCTCTGAGGGTTGGTGAGGACGCAGCTGCTGCCTTCACTGAAAGTGTACAAGAAATGAGGCATTTGAGGAGAAGAAACAGTCAGGATCACTAAATACTGTCGAGGAGAACTTCATCCCTGTTGCTTTCACACACATGCGTGTGGCGGAGGATAAGACATTGCTTCTCCGATCAGCTGTTCTTCATTTCTTGGATGCCCAGGATCAAGGTTACAAGCCACTGCTCCTAAACTAGAGAAGCTGCTACTGTCTGGTGGATCTGTGCTATGAACATAGAAATTATTGCAAAAACATCACATACTAAAGAAAATCAGGCTTCTGATTTTGAGTTAGGTGTAGAAAATGATGTGGTTTTATTTATATGTATTTTATTTTTATATCACTCTGTAACTGTGAACTCCACAGAAGTGCTCATGGAGATACGGACACGTTTGCATCAATTAAATGGGCTCACAGCCATGTGAAGGCGAAAAACATCAGTTATCTAGATTCAGTGGACAGTAGGACTCAGAGATCCCTCCCTGACCAGTTCAGTGAGATGAGAGGTTGCCCCTTCCTCTGAACACCCCATAACAACTCCTGACACCTCCAAAATTCTCCATTCCGGCCCCAAATGCTCTTTTTCCCTGCACCCCATAATAAGTCCTATACCCTTGTAGCCAATAACGCCTGGTAGCTTGTACAGCCCTCTGGAGAGAGAGTTTCTTCGGTTGACTCGCTGTGGTGGGTTTCACGGGAAGGACAATGGTCTAATGGCTCTCCTTCGGCGGTCGTGGGAGTCGCCGATTCGGCACGGTCTGTTCTTCCCCGCGTCGGGGGGTGCCTCCACCGAGCATCCTTCCTCCGTCCTCGCGGGGCCTTTGTTTAGTTTGACTTGCCTGTACTCAGAGAGTGCACAGAATAGTCTACGAAGAAATAGCTATTCATTAAAGGCCGCATTTGTTCTCTGTGAAAGTCGTAAACGTTGTTAAAGACACATTCCTAATGCGTATGCAGAGGAGGGTGGAATAAAGGTTTCCTGGACAAATCTTAATGTTGCTTATTATTGATATTTTTTTCTATAACCCCTATTGTACATGAAAATTTTCTCCTGATGCTCAAACACATTAGCGTGTCATCCAGGGCTCCTTATTATGTTTTTTACCTGTTTTATAAATACAAACAATCTTTCCCTACTTCCAAAGCTTTAGTGAGCTCTCAGGGAGGGGAGGAGTGGTATTTCTTGAAGCAGGCAGGAAACTGAAAGCCTGTTGAAGGAGAGGTATTCAAAGGTGTTATTTTTAAAAAGTGAATAATCTGATGTATGCCTGAATCCTAAAAACACAATTAAATTGTAATTCAACACTAGCTTTTCATTAAGCTTCTGCAACATAGTTTAATTCTAAGAAAGAAAAAAAGAAGTCATTCTTGTTGCATGCATGACTGTATCACAGAACTGGCAGGAGTATTGTGAGAAGTGGAAGAAATGGGCAAAAGACATAGAAAAAATCTGTAAGATTTAAGTATGAAGAAATGATTGATGACAGCCGTGACTGCCTTTTGGTAGGTACTCCACATGTCACTTTGCTGTCAGAAGAGGCACCGAGCCCTCTTTACACAGAGCTCTGTTCGTGTCCTGCTGCACACAAACAAATTTTCCCACAATCTTTTTTCCCAGTGGCCAAAAAGCATGCAAGTTTTTTCAACGAGCCACAGGATCAATAAAGCCATAAATAGTTTGACAAAACAATGTTTTCCGTTAGACCAGCTGGAACACCTTTCAGCCTTTCCTATTTTCCGACTTGTTTCTTCTGGGTTTGCTCAAATTGTTGTAGCTATTTTTCCTTGTCCTCCTGTAAAAGTACCTATATTCGGCATCCAAGGAGGCAGTAAGTTGCTCAGCTCTCAGCAGTGATAATCTTTTTAATAATATGTAACGTTCACTGCATAAAGTGTTAGGAGGGACTCCAGGGCACATAACTGCATGGTTATGTATTTAATAGTTGTGAGCACAAAAATGATTTAGACCTCCTATGCTGGGTCCTTTTCACAAATACTTATTTGTGAGACCTCCTGATAGGGAGAAACATGCCTAAACTTTCAGTGTTTTTTAATTTGTTTGGGGTTTTTTTCACTGTTTATACAGTCGAGCAAGTGGAACTGGAGCAGTGAACTGCTGGCAAGCTAAACTTTTGCTTCCAGTAATGATAAATCAGGCGCTTAAACTTTCAGCATAAATATGCTTCACCCTGGGCAGCCTCCCTTGGAATAGGGCTTGTGTTTTGTTTGATTTCAAGTTTATTGAGGAAACATCAGGTTAGACAGTAGTTTCACCCTCTTCAGAAAAAAAAAGATTTGACTGGTCCTGATGTCAGAGCAGAGACCGTAGGGTGATTCAGGTCTGGAGGGACCTCGGGATGTCGCTGATCCAACCTCCCGCTCAAGCAAGGTCAACACTGAATTTAGACCAGGCCGTTCAGGGCTTTCTCCAGTGTGGTCTTCAAAGTCTCCAAGGATGGAGACTGCACAATACTTCCGAGAAACAACTTCTCTTGCATTAATTTATGATTGCATCACAGGTGCATCCTGTTTCAGTGCCGTCAATTTTTAAACCACTGAGTCAGTGATAATGAGAAATATAGATAGCTGTTATTTTCCTTCTTAAAGGTTTATTCATCAAATATTTAAATGGGATTAACATCTCTGGATTCCTAAAAAAAAAAAGATTATTTGTTGATTTTACTCAGCATAGTTTTAACACGTTTATTTCGCTTCTGCTAACATTTGTGTATGAAGCTGCTCAGATTAAAAGTAAATGTTTTCTCAGTAAAAAGTGGTGGGTGATGCCTGAACTGGTGAATAAATATTCAACACTAAACATAGTGGAACAAGAATATATTCTTGCATTTTGGAAAAATGAGATGGACTTGTTAATTAATTTAATTTTACCTCCAATTAGGTTTATAAATAGAAAGCTCTTCAGACAAATAAGCTTGTATAGGAAGCTTTAGCTATATTGCAAAATGTCAGTATGAGCTCCTTGATTAGATGGCAAAAGATTCATTAAGTACAGTCACAGAGTAATTCTAAAAAGGCTAATTCCTGCCCTACCTGAATTCTTTTGCATGAACTGAGGATCTTATTCAATATGCCCAAAAGGCCTTTTGGGTTTGTTTTTTTTTTAATTGAGTTTTTGGCGTGTATTTACAGGATCTTGCATAGCAGTTAGACTTATTTATCTCTGCCATTTCTTTAGGCGTTGAGTTGCCCGTGTCAGTATTGCAAAGCCACTTTCCCTACCCTGCTTTTCACAGAGGGCAGCAAACACAGTGATTTGATACAAAGCTGAAAAACCCTCCCAGGTTATTCAGCCCTGTCATTCATTCCTGCGATGAAACCATGGCACATAACCACGTCCATAAATATAGCAAACCTCCTCCAGGTCTGTCAAAATAGTTAAGGTGTGTTTCCCAACTGTTCTTTTAAAAAATTGCTTGGAGTCTTACTCATTCAGCTGGCACAAAAGCTTTTAAATGCTGGGCCAACTCATTCAGAACAAGTTTATTTTATCTGCTCTTGTACCAACTTTGCCCCTAACTTTGTCCCTTCATTCCTGATGTTTAGTTAGTCACTGCATATTTCACGGGCAGCGATATATGTAGTGTACTTGAAATCAATGGCAGGACTTTTGGGCTCTCGTTTAGTATGTAGATTTTAGAGACTCAAATCTAGTCCGGAGAGTGCTTTTTAAGTTAGGTGGGATGAATTACTCTCCAATATATCCTCATATTCTCCTGACCTTACTGGTGACGGAAGCAGCTTATGTTTCTCATATAATTTCAGCTTGGATGTAAAGATATAAAGGCAAGCAAGAGGACCTTCATCCTTAACAAACCAAACTGCTTTGGCTGCCTTGTCCCGGATCATGAATTCTCTCCTGAATGCAGAGAGCAACCGGTGTTCAGTACTTCAGACCAGTTCTCATCACGGTCCTGCAAGAGTTACACTTCTCTGAGGGTATTTCTACTAATTCATATTTCTATAGCAGTGTGACTTGCTAGAAATATGCACCAGTTCTTCATCCCTTAGACTGCACTTGTGGAAGCGCTTTCCAAGAGTTTGTGTGCCTTCCCATGCCACCTCCAATACAGAAAGACATTCAGATGCTCAGTGATGAGGAGATAGCTCACTGAAAACTCACCCACCTTCCAGTCGGGCCACTGCAGGTTCAAAGTTAGAACATTTTCAGTGTCCCCTTTCCTTTATATGTGTAGGGGCTTCTGAGAATCTAAACCCTTATTTATAAAGCGCAGAAGTCCATACTGGGCCCCGGTGTGCACATAGCCATTGGCTCCCACACAGTTTGGGAACCCACAGAAAGCAAAGGCCTGGATATGCTTAAAGACTTCCTCATGCATTATTAGAAGGAACATTAGAGAATGCCCTTGAAGTCCCTGATAATGACTTTGCCACATGCATGTTTTTTCTTGTCCCACTGGTTAGTCTCTTGAGTAGATCATTAGGATTCCCAAGCAATAAGCACTTTTAAACATAGGTCACCCAACACCACCAAAGTGTGGGAACTGTTTCAGAATAGATGGCATTCACTGCCTCCTTCCACACCCAAAACTTTTGTGACCAATGCTGACTGCCTAAGCACAATGTGGTCCCACCACTGCAGCCTCATCTCCTGAACACACAACCTCCAGGTAGCCGTGAGCAAAGCAGCTGCAACAGCGAAAGTTCCCACAGAGTCATTGTTCTTTCTGCTTCTTCCAAAAATCAAAAATAACCCCCAAAACAAAAACCACTCCCTTCTACCCAACCCTCCACCCCCCCAAAAAAAAAAAAATTAAAAAAGAGAAAAAGAAAAGGCAAATGTCTAGGGGAGCAGAGGTGAGCTCAATTAGACTGTCCTCCCAAAGCAGTAGCAAAGCTTCATAAAAGAGATGATGAGAGGGAACAATTTTAGTTAGAAGTTCAGCCTTTCAGGCTAGTCAGCAGCATGTTTAATACAAAGCCTTCTTATTCACTCCTGACATCTCCAGGAAATAAAGGCTTTCGGCTTCCTATGAAGAATTTTGAAACAGGATTGTAAGGGAAGTAGACTGATTATGGAGGTAATCCCACATTGTTCATCAAGGGAAGAGGAAAGAAAAGGACGGGATAATTGCAGGAAAGAACAGAGTCTGGCTCAAGATCATGTTAAGTTCTCTGTCAACAGTCACAGCGCAGGGTGGGAACAGCAAATATGTAGGCGCTTAGAATCAGAGGACATTTTCATGCATGTTTCTTAACAACACTAGAATAGGCCTTTTATTAGGAAATAATAATTTTTTTCTTTAGAGGAAGATGGTTATTCTTTCTTCCAGCATTGTTCAAAGCAGAAGACAATGTAAACTAGAAATTCTCCTGCTAATTATCCTCCCTTTACAAGAAATGTGTGAAAAATTAAATAGCCGATGTAAGCACAAAGAAATAAGGCGTATTCAAAACAAGGGGTTTGGGTGATGGTTTTGTGTTGATCAGCAACAGTGTTTAAAAAATGAAGTTGCTCACCGGGCTAAACTTTCAAATGACAGGAATCAGTAGATCTGCTCAAGTAAATAACTGGTTTCTAAAAGCTAGATCTTCAGCTGGTGCCAAGTCATTCATTTGATAGCTTCACTGCTCAGAAGACATGTGTTTACACTGAATGAACTCAGGTTCAAGCATATTGAATTCTTAATGCAATTGAGCACAGCATTGAACAGGAATAGATATCGGTGCTAAGGAAAACAGGACAATTCTTCTTCTGATACAAAATGAATGTGTCAGCGTGAAAATGATGTTACATTTGAGAGAAGAGTTGACTGCTTTTATTTTCCTCTCTTGTGCATTATCAGAGTTTGGGGATCACTATCCCGTTTCTGACAGGGCTCAGACCAGGGATGTGATGCCCCTAAAGAGTTGTCCTCAGGGTGGGAGCGCTGGCCAGCTCACACATCGAAGATGGGAAAGGCAGTGAATAGTATTGGGCAATGTGAAAAATACTGGGGAAAATAATAGCTGATCAAGTCCACGGCATGTGACCTAGTGGAAGGCTGAATGTGTCCAGGTTAAAAACACAGGGAGAGATTTGGGGTAAAAACTTATAAGTATGGAACCTCCTTAGCTTTCAACATACACAGGCAAGATACATTATCGTTTCACCCCAAGATTTAAAAAAAACACAGGTAATATCTGGACTATTCCCATATATGTGATCATAGACTTTTTTTCACAAAATTACGGGAATTTTTTTGAGAGGACTATCTAAATCTTTTATTTCACCATAATTGCAGTGATAAAATCACCTTGATGGGAAGGGGTGACCCACATAGAATCATAGAATGGTTTGGGTTGGAAGGGACCTTAAAGATCATCTAGTTCCAACCTCCTGCCATGGGCAGGGACACCTTCCACTAGATCGGGTTGCTCAAAGCCCTGTCCAGCCTGGCCTTGAACACTTCCAGGGATGGGGCAGCCACAGCTTCTCTGGGCAACCTGTGCCAGGGCCTCACCACTCTCATTGTAAAACATTTTGTCCTTATGTCCAATCTCAGCCAACATCATTCATGGATTCTTCCTGTCAGAGTGCTCTAACCACTAGGTATTTGCCCAAAAGACCGGGATATCAGAACCAAGGTGCTGGCCTCCCATTAAACACATAGTAAATTCGGGATTTTTTCCTCTTCATTGCTGTATTGCCATGTTTTAGTGACCTACTTCCAGGCTTGTGAGAAAGACGGGGGGTTCTACTAATTACCTGTACTCTTATTCAAGGCAACATGTTATCATCTTCCCTTCCAGCTTAGTGAAATCAGCAGCTTCTTCATAATCCCTATGTTCAGCTTCATGTTGACTCTCTGAACTCAAGTCCCAGTTTCTCTAAATTAAACTTCTAGCAAGGTTCTGCCTCCAGAAAAACAAGAATAAGTGTCAAAGCTACTTGTATTTATTACCGGAGATATATTCTGCTCCTTCTCAAAATGTTATTAACATATCACAAGCTTATTGACCCAAAAGGTAGTCTTGTGTTGCTGCTACCCCCGGACCCTTTACAGGTAAATAAGAGAAAAAGTGCATGTTAACAATACTAGAAATTGTCTTTGGAAAGCTGGAGCTCTTCAAGATAAAAATTAGGGGAAAATGCAAAGGCTGATCTGAGATACATCCTCAAGAGGAAGTCTTAGGTGGACCTCATATACCCAGATGTATACGACTATAAAAGTATAAAATTATACATAGAAAAAATAAAACACACTCGCGGGTGATTCCCCTCCAAACCCAACAATCGCTCTAAAAATGATCTTAATGGGGAAAGAGTTTATTTGCTGTAGGAATTCATCACTGGAGAGCAAGTTCTTCCTCTCTGTCAGCTTCATGCATTTTCCAGACCCAGCGCTGACTGTTATTTTAATCTTCTTGACAAGAACTTGTGTTAGCACCGGTAGTTTCAGGAGATCTTTTCTTGTCAGGAGCTATGGAGATGCTAGACTGGATGGTCCTGGATTTCCCCTATGGTCTTGAAGGTAGGGCCCTTAAGGGCTCATGGGTTTTGTTTCATACTCATGGGTAACGCAGGAAAAAATGTTATTACTGAAGGCCAGAGTCTTTTGCGTAATTCCACAGGAGAAAGCTGTCAATGAACTCTAACTGTATCTGATTATAAATCGGTCAATATACGACTGGAAAACTCAGTAAAGTAGAAGAGGAAGAAATTATTTAGCAGTAGCCTAGGGTGTGTAGTATGGAATATAAGTACACTAAAAATATTCTGTCCTGTTCTTGTATTGTTCTGACTCGATGGGAAACTGTCATGGATTTGTTTTCTTATTGATACAGAATGCCAAACTCTCAAAACGTCTGCCAGCATCTTTTAAAGGCTTGTGTAATTGCAAAGCTATATTGTGTCTGACATGTTCCTCAGTTGGGAACAGTCAGAAATAGGATGGAAAATGCTTCTTCCTTGCTGTGGGTTTTGATTTCCATTAATAAAAGTTCTTTTGCATGTGACACACAGAAATGTTAACAATCCAGAATAAAATATCTAATATTATAGCAAGAAAAAAAAAAAAAATCATGTTTTTCCTGTTCTTCAGTGTTGTTTTAGAAAAGCAGTGATTTTTCCAATAGCTTTCACTTTTTATTCTGTTCATTATGATACATGATACAAAATTCCACACAGACTTAATCAGGTAGATGTGACTGATCTGCTTGTATTAACATCAAACTCCTGGACCTAGAGACTGGACTGAGCCCCCGTCCATCTGCTAGGATTATATACCATGGGCAAAGAATGGCATTGAAGTGTTCCTCTGCAGTTTATGCCTTTCCAAGCGTGGTTACAATAGGCTATGGAATAGCAAGTATTGGAAAACTGGGAGGGGAGACATGAAGATCTTGTCCATAGGCTTTTTTTTTAAGACTGAGGGCTGCACTGTAAGGCACTTTGTCAGTAATCAGAAAACCTAAATAAAGGTGATGCATCCTGCTCAACAGAAAAAATGGTACAAATAAATAAGTATTCTTCAGTTCTTTTGGTTTATTGACATTGGTCTTTTCTCCTTCCTACTATGAACTTGAACTCTGCATTCTTGTCTCCTTTGGATTAGATAGAAGGAAGAAGAAAAGAGAAAACCAGTTTAAAAACAGTACTCTGGGCTTCTCTTACAATTGTTGCTAATTTTTTTTGTGTGCAATTGACTCCCAAAATGAATGCAGTCACCAGTTGCACAGTTAGGAGGAAATCAATCAGTTGTTGGAATAATGGGGATAGCTTTCAAGTTGTGATGCTGTAGCACTAGCAACATAAAAGTACTTTTTTTCAGTGGGAAAGAAGTTGAATTTTCCCCCATCGTACAAGTCAGTAGCTGTTGAAATTGAGCTTATAGGTAAATTTGTTTTCACAGAAGCAACCTGACTCATCTCCTCCTATTGAGAGATCTTCTACTGTCATCATATAGTTGCCATGACTGTGGTGGTGGAGTCTGTCTGGAAGATATTTATAACTGTCGCCTAATTCAGTGTGAAAAAAATGTATATTTTTCCAAGCACCTACTGGCTCATTATTCCTTTCTGCTGCACAAAATCATAGAAATAAAGTGCTGGAAGAGACATCGAGAGAACATACGGTGTGCGCATACTTAAATCGACTTCAGGGGATGATTTTTTTTGAAAATTGGAGCCCATGGGCTTATAGTCCCTTCAGCAAGACATGCCAGCAAGTACTTGGGTGTCTGAGCATGTGAGCAATCACGTACAAATAGACCCTTCCAATGCTTTGGGGACAGAGTGGCCCCGAGGCTGCTCCTAGGTCAACTTGTACATTGGTCAGAAGTGTATCACAGAATCACAGAATGGTGGGGGCTGGAAGGGACCTCTGGAGATCATCTAGTCCAACCTCCCTACTAACACAGGGTCACCCAGGGCAGGTTGCGCAGGACGGTGTCCAGGCGGGTTTTGAATCTCTGCAGGGAAGGAGACTCCACACCCTCCCTGGGCAGCCTGTGCCAGGGCTCATACAGCTCTTAAGTGACTTGCATGTGCTTTCAGAGGGAAAATGTGGTCTCTCTCTGCTTATTGTAACAACTTCAAGGCACATAACCTGTCATGCCCATGGACCTAGTACCCTGTCTCATCTGGCCAGCAGTACCATGAGGTCAGATTTGGTAGAAGCTCACTAACCCTGGGACAGTTCTTGATGGGTCCTGGCGCTGCTGGGTGAAGGTATAACCCACGGACTGGCTGCCTTTGGGGCCAGCACAGGTGCTTAAGGCTGGGTGCAGAAGGCATCCCAAGCTTTGAGAAAATCATGACCTACTTCCCCACACGAGTGGCCTGGTGAAGTACATGACTTGTCTTCGAGTTACGTGCTGCTGAGTCAGGGTTTGGAGGGGCTACTCTGGAAGGAAACAGGAATACTCATGTCACACTCGCCTCCGAGCAGATGGATACAAGGTGTTGTGAGCAGTGTGTTTATCCGATTATCTGAACTAACAAAAATATCCTGCAGTAAAACCAAACGTCTGCTGTTCAGGGATCCAAAACACTCATTTTGTAAATGAATTTTCTAAACTTTTTTTTTCTCCAGTGGCTCCCAAAGGAAAAGCACCCCGCGCTCTCTTTGTAAACTGTTCCCACACACAACAAACAACTAACAAGCCCGCTAATAATTTCCTTTGCAAAGAGTGTAACTGAGCCTTCCTGGGACAAGTTCACTGCCGTTGAAAAGGGCTCGGGGGAATGATTAAAAATGTTTGTTTGAGCGTTGGTTCAAGGGGCCAATGGCTGCCTTGACAGCTGGAATGTGCAGGAGCTCTGGTTTACCGAAAGGCATCCGAGCCCTTCTTGACCCTCTGGGACCAAGTACTCACTGGTAGCTGCTCCAAGGATAGTTTCAATATTTAAAGAGTTCCCTTCCGCTTGCTCAACCAACTGGCAAAATTTGGAATGCTGCACGGGGAAGACGTGTCAATGGTGAATAGTACCGGAGGGGATCATAAAAAGAGTGTTTGTAACAAGCAAAGCAGTTTTTGATGAGAAAGAGTATGGCAGAATTTTGGGTCTTGAATCAGTTTGATTTTAATAGTCTGATAGGAGAGGATGTATCCCATCCTCTGGGTTGGGATAAGTGGATTTTATAGCAGCAGCAAAAAATTAATAGAAGGTAACAGTAAAGGGAACCCCGGATCACATCTACCATTTTAAGGAACAGGAGGCATCCTAATTAAGCCTGGTCTCCAACACCACTAGCTGTCATTAATGAGAATAAGCTGAGTTTGCCAGAGTGCATGCAGTGCATGCTGGCCCAGCCAAACACCAGTGTAAACACATATTCTGCTTCTGTAGAAGGGGGAATGAAGCTCAGTGGAGACACTTTCCATAGCCAAAGGCATAATACCAGAGCCTCACTTCAAGAGATCTCAAAGGAAATTCTGGCAAACTATGGACCAAATTATGACTTCCAGTAAACCCAGACAACTTCTCTGGGTTTACAATGAGGAAATTTAAGTAGAGAGAGGAGGAGGAGGTGGAAAGCAAGCTCATAACAAAGCACTGTTTGAGAGATTGGCTGCTGGTGACAAGGCTGCAGCCCAGATTACGGCTCGTAAACAGCTATGAAAATACCCCCCAGCACTGTGCAACCGACTAGAAGGTCCTTAATGAAAGACCAAAAGCCACAAATGAAACATGGCACAGGACAAGAATACAGAGGACAACTTCACACTTGTACATTTTCTGCTTGAGCCACAGTTTATAGGTGGTCCCTTTGGAATGAAAGCCTAAGAGCTGGACAAGAGCCAAGGCTCAAAGGTAGTGTTGGAAATGCAAGGTAAGGATGTGGAGTTGATGCTGCTTGGTGCATCACGTCATACCTTTCACCTTCTGTTCTCCATAAGCCTACCTACCTCCTATTCCAATCTCCTAGTAATATTCAGGTCAGAGGTAGTTCCTTCTTATTTCTTGACCAACAACCAGGTATTGTACTGCTATCACCAAAACACCCTGCCGCCTTTCCAATACCTGCTGTTTAGGCACTGCAGATAACCCTGCGGCACCCGCATGTGCAGCTGGCAACTTTTCACCAGGTTCTCAAATGCATGCTCAGCCCTGTTCTTCTAACCCTTCACACTTCTCCTCCCTATACCTTCTTCTGGGTCCGTGGCCAGTGAAAGCAGCTGAACCATTTGGGACAGAACTAACGCTAAGGAGAAAACTGCCGTCTTATCACATACATCCATTTTCACATGGCCTAAAATCCCCAAGTCTGATATTTTCTATCAGCTAGGTATTTATGAAGGCGTTGAGTTAACCAACAGAAAATGCTAAGAGACTTGTGTGGCATTGGAGATGTATTCCAATGGCATGGAGTATCCATTCCCTGACCTTGTGCTCCACTGTCCCCTAGCATGGATCCCTTCCATACCACTGTGCTCTCGCATGCTCAGTGCAAGCTTTCTCACGTGGCTTCTTTCAGTAGCTTTTCCGAGGTGAGTTCTCACAGCTGATGCTCCTGCCTGGCCAAAATCCCTTAAGCAACAGAATCCCTCTCCGCAAGCAACTGTCTCAGAAATTTATTTGCTTGAAAACAGTCTGGCTTCCTTCTCCTGTAAGGATTCTTGTACTCATTCAATAAAGCCAGATGACTTGTCTACTATACTACCACCTGGGATGGTGGATGTCCTTTAGTACTGACAAGTTAACATGACTTCAGTAGCTCATACATCTTGAGAAGAAAAAGAATACTCTCCATACTCAGTCTCACTCCTATCACTGCACGTGATGAATTCGTTTTTTCGGACTAAGGGCTAGTTGCATCACTTAAATGAGTTCAACCACTTAGATGCAGTGTGGAATGTTTCCAATGTATCTGCCACAAATACTATATTTGAATGTCATGCGATAAAAATAAACATAATGTTTATTCTAGGTCTGTGTTTAAATAGAGTACTACGGCTGAGATTAATTTTGTATAGTCCAAAAAGAAATCATCTGCCTTAACTGATTTCCTACGTCAACCTGCTCCTCAACACTCCTTCCAGACCAATAGAGACATATGAATGGAGAAGTTGTCACCCAATAAAGTGACTTAATCCAAGAGCAGGTGCATATAATGATAAATATTTAGCATGCTGAGGATCTTATTACTGCCTATAGCATTGCAGTGAGAAATGTGTTTCCTCTTACTCATTGGAAAATCACTGCTGCTCTACTTCTCATTTTGTTGTGGTTTTATGATTCAAGAGTGAAAGGACATTCCAAGAAAGTGTGCAATCTGACTAGGTCATCCCCTCAGCTCTGCTTTGTTTCCTTTTATTCAGATCAGTTACAGGGAAAAACTCTCTTATTGGGGAATTTCTTGAATTCTAGGTTAGTCTCCTCAACTAGGTTTTTACGTAACATTTTCCAGATGAGGTGGTCAAAATTACACATGGTATTTCAGAGTTTTAATACAGAAATTGTTATATGACAATTATATAGGGCAGGGCAACGAAGCTGGTGAAGGGTCTAGAGCACAAGTCCTATGAGGAGCGGCTGAGGGAACTGGGGATGTTTAGTCTGGAGAAAAGGAGGCTGAGGGGAGACCTTATTGCTCTCTACAACTACCTGAAAGGAGGTTGTAGAGAGACGGGGGTCGGACTCTTCTCCCTAGTAACAGGCGACAGAACAAGAGGAAATGGCCTCAAGTTGCGCCAGGGGAGGTTCAGATTGGATATTCGTAAAAATTTCTTCCCCGAAAGGGTTGTCGGGCATTGGAACAGGCTGCCCAGGGAGGTGATGGAGTCCCCATCCCTGGAGGGATTCAAAAGGCGTTTAGATGAGGCCCTAAGGGATATGATTTAGTGGGGGACTTGGTAATGCTAGGTTAATGGTCGGACCTGATGATCTTGGAGGTCTCTTCCAACCAGAACAATTCTATGATTCTATGATATTCTTCAACGAGTTTGCCAGTAGCGTTTGGTTTTAGACATGCAAAAAAGCAGTTCTCTATGTCTCAGAGCATGTCTAAACAGATGCATGTAGACCTGGTAGAAAAAGTAAAGTAACTTATTGGTGGCTCTTGCTGCTTTAGGTGTGCTGTTTATAGACGAATGGTCTCTAATGCATGGTTGAAAGGCAAAAGGTTGCCGGTGGGACTCTCTCATTGCTCACAGTTGTAGCAAACAGGACCAGTGATGGCTGGTGACGGCTGAGGAGGGATCATTCATACAGCTCAACTATGTATAAGTTTTTTGAAAGAAACTTTTGCTCAGCATTTTAACAAGTTTCAAGGTCAATGCACAGCAATTCAGTAATTAATCCGGGTCAAAGTTTAACTGAGACTAGGAGTAGAAATTTCCTTATACCTAGTTTCTCTGACCCTGCTCTAACTTCCCTTTATATGTACAAAATTAGTTTTTATATATCTGATGCTCACAGGACAAGCAAATTAAGGACAACTTGCTGGGAGACTTGTAGTTATTCTCCATGGGAAGTGTCATCTTTTCCCTGTGCTAAAGGAGAATAACTTTCTTCTGAGTATTTTTCCAAAGGTGTAACTTTACCACTAATAATAAAATCTCCCTACTTGATTATATTTCCATTCACTCTTGGTTTCTGGGAGAAAAGGATTTTTACTGTGACTGTTTCTAAAAATGAGCACTTTACTGTTCAAAATGTCATGAGTGACCTTCAGGATTAGTCAAACAGAAGAATGAGAGCTGCTGTGTAGAAGTCCAAGCAGCTTTTATTTTTATCAACAACTAATTTGTGCCCAGAAAGAATGGAGATAAGCTTGCAGAAAACTTCCCAGAATGGCTATAAGAAAATAGAAAGACATTTGAGGAGGCAGTATATGAAAACATTGGGCCAGGTTACAATCCCAAGTGCATGAGTATAAATTTGAAGTAAACACCCTAAAATTGAAAGAGGGAATCTGAAGTAATTTTATATAACTGCAGGAAGAATATGATGATCCTAATTGTTAAAGCTTTCCTACATGAAAAGTTAGTTCTTTCTGTTAATTCATTGGATCGTATTCAGTGGAATTTACCATTTATTTTCAAGAATATGTTACCAAAAATTCAAAGGATTCAGAGGTATGTCACACCTATGTCCTTCTTGCTGCTGCACTAGCTGTGAACGTAGATAACGTGGAGAGAATCTCCTACTTTGGGAGCATAGCCAAGGGCCTATAGCAAGACTTGACTGGTAGGAAAAAAATGAAGTGAGGATATAAGCGTTTCAGAAAGACACTTGTATTATAATACCTGAAGATGCAATGATAATACGTCATGTTGCACGGTAAGAGATATGAAATACATTCTTCATCTCTTTAGTGTCTAGAAGATATAAAAAAAAGATAATACGTAGAACTCAGTACAATGCTCTCATAGGCAAGACTGGGCAAGACAAGCAAATGTAACTGATTTGGGGGATGTTTGAGTTCATGTACTAGGATCTGTTTTCCTGGAAGTGTTGTACGCTTTGCACTCTTGATTCTCACATGGAAAGCGAGGAACTGCAACAGTCCAAACCCCCTTCTTACTTTGTAAAAATGTTGTGGCCTTTTTTAACATCAGTTTGGAGCCTGAAATCAGCAGCTGGATTGGAGCTTTTTGAGTTCAATGCTGGAGAATTGCAGAATCAAAAAGGAGCCCCAGAGCTATTCATCTACCATCGAGCAGCTGGATCACATCCAGCTTTGAGGTACAATCCTTCACAACTCTCCCAGACAGGTTCCTAATAAAAGCACCAACCAGAAAAATCAGGGCAGTCTTGGCAAGGCATTTGACGGTATGACAGACCAGTGGCTTGGAAAAATGAAATTAGGCACCTTTGCTTTTGTCCTACAGGCTACCGAAAGAGCAGTAGGTCATTTATGCCAAGATTAGTTCTGAAAGTCACATTTCTTTGCTCATTCTCAAGATCATTCCAACCACTACATAACACCGAGATCCTCAGAAACTCATTGTCTTTTTTGGACAGTTGTGAGCTGCCTACATGGAAGGATGGGACTAGATTGGTACCTTGAAGCAGTTAGTGCTGAAGTAACTCACATCTCCAGTGTGTTTGTTTTGGCTGACTTGGGGCGATCTGAATTTAGGTACGGTCCATCCTAGTGCATGAAAGACTTTATATGGTGTCTGTGCCCTTCCTGCCTTGTAGTGGGCCATGAACACCCTATGGACTCCCTACTTCAGTGGCTCCTCGCTTATAAAATACTTCAGCCCTGAATAATGCCCCTGCCTTGACACACCTGCAGGGCTCAGAGGCCAAGCTCTCTGCACGGCATAGATGGCATAGCTCTCTGCCTGTGGCAAGACCGAAACAGTCAGTGAGCTGTCATGGGAATCCCCAAGAAAAGGGCAAAGCAGGAGGGAACAGGCTGCTGTCTATATTTTGTGCGAGGTATCACTACTTCCACAGAATGAAAAGAGAGTGAAAATCTGACTGTCAGGGACAGTAACATGCTCTACACGTCAGGTTTCCTGCGGTTCTCTACAATAGGCATGCACCCATCTCACTGAGCACAGTTCTTGTTCCTTCTCTTGGAAAAGGAAGCCTTCACTATCTTGATTTTTGCTGTAAATAGTCCTAACGGAGCAGCAGGCAAAACAGCAGCGACCTCCTGCCCCTTGGGAAACTTTGCCTGGGACTAGAGACCTCCAGAAACTTCTTCCAACTAATATGTATGTGATTCCATGCGTTAAAGGCATATAAAAAAGCCTCAATCTGCTCGTTGCTTACCAGTGCTTCAGGATTTAACTTTAAAAGCAATCATTTTTTTCCAATTTCTTTTTCCATATGCCTCTCTTAATAGTATAATCAAGAATCAAAATGCTTCTTCACGGTGTCCAATGAGTGCAGCTGCTGGGTACAAGCCCTGTAGAATGGCATGGCTGATGTCCAGAATGGTCTTCATTGTGGCAAGGGAGGGAGTGCGGCAAGGATTTGGGGAGGAAAGAGGGAATACAGTCAGCACCAAAGGAAGCTGATATTCTCTCCGCAGAACTAGCATGTTATGGAAGTTGGCAATATAAAATGTTTTCACTAAGAAGGAATGGTCTCTGAGATCTCATGACAATTCAATATTCTCACTCAATTTTTCCTGCCGTTGCCTAGCAAGAGTGGAATCCGCAATTAATTGAGCCGCTGACAAATGACCGAGGCAAAACCAAGTTGATTTGAGGCCAATTAACAGCCATGGGGTGCTCATGACTTTGGGTCATTGCATGAGCTTTTTTTAAACTAACAACACATTCACAGGCAGGATGCTTTAAATAAAATGATAGGAAACTGGAAGGAGATTTTTCTGAGGGCATTTGGGATCTCGCCAGTAGGGTTGGTTGTGAACTGTGACCAAAAAAGTTTGCGCAATCAGACATCCTCGCTGGTGGCCTCCGATCCAAGTCTGGAGGGAAACTGCATAGTTCAATACACTGATAGCAGCAAACAGGAAACATGATTCCTACGCATGCTGCTCAACCGCTCCAGAATAAGGGGGGCTGAGAACTTTTTTAGTATGTTTTTAATGAAATAGACCATCTTGTGGTGGAATTATGTTTAAGTGTGGACAGGAAATCTATCTCATTAACATTTGTCCATCGCCATTTGGCTGTTGCATATCTATCACATTTTTCACCGGGTCGTTGTTCTCTAAGGCAGTCTCCCAGTGTACCAGAGGTTTCTCAGAGGGCAAAATGTGGCCTACAGCTTCAGCATGGTGGTTCTCGCTTGGAAAACAATCACTTAGAGAAGGCCTCAATGCCACTGGAAACAATTGTCACTACATGCGTAAGATTGTTGAGAAAAGGGCTAATGTGCTGATATGAAAACTCTGTGGCAGAGTGGAGGGATTGGAAGTACAAAAATGATCAATATTGGTGCAAACCGGAGCAAAACTCACTTCTTAGGATGCACTCCATGCTCCTTCAGTGAAATGACTCTGCATCAACCTCACCGGCTTAAAGATAAATCTTTGTATGGCATGTTCAGATTATGTAGTAGATACACCTTATAATGAGAGTAACCGTATGTCAAGATATATATTCAGCAATACTTCATTATCCTCTAAATGGGGTTGTTCGACTGTTCTTGCCAGCATATTCTTAAACAACAAGTGTTTGAGGGCCCTGTTTGACCCAAAGATCCTCTACCATGGGTAATGACAGGTATACATTGAACAGCATGCAATGTAAAAACTAGCCATTATAAAAAACTGTTGTCTTCTAATAAGCTGTCAATGATATGGAATTAGAAAACATAAAAATGTAAAATGGTCTTTTGCTTCTACAGAGCCCATGATAAATGAAGTCTCAATTTATATGACAAAGCAAAGTTCTGTTAAATAAAATAGTTGCAAACACAAATTTCTTAAGACATTGATTTTTATTTTCTCTTTCCGCAGACCTAAATCGTATGCACTGTTCAGAGTTTGCAGGCTAAGGCAAAGAAAATCTAACGGTGAATCGGGCATACTGAGGAGTGCACATCTATATTCAAAATCATGTTTTGAGGCCTGATTTTAAATCAGTCCTTCCATAAACTTTGGCAATGGATTTGTCCATCACCATTGGCAATGGGCACATTGTCATCCACTGGCAATGGGCACGAACTGAAACGCAGGAGGTTCCATCTGAACATAAGGAAACACTTTTTTACTGTGAGGGTGACCGAGCACCGGCTCAGGCTGGCCAGGGAGGCTGCGGAGTTTCCCTCCTTAGAGATACTAAAAAGACACGGTCCTGGACAACTGGCTGTGGGTGGCCTTGCTTGAGCAGAGGGTTGGACCAGATGACCTCCAGAGGTCCCTTCCAAGCTCAACCATTCTGTGATTCTGTCATTTTTCTGGAACATGGGAAAATTATCAATCCTCCTCAAGGTTCTTCCTTCTGAAATTAAACCTTAGCAACACTACACGTAAATACCTTAATGGTTTGCAGGGTGTGAAAAGTATTTTGTTTGAAATGTTGATGTAGGTATTTTGTTTGCTCCCTCCCAATGCACATAACTGTGAACTTCAGTCTCTCTTACAAGGACAATGCAACATCATCTGCCAAGACTGAGCAGTCAAGTGTATAATTACCTCAATCTGCAGCTCCTGCAAGCTGTCCCACTCGTCTTCTGTAGCTGAACAGTTCTTGGAGGGTTATGAAGGCTTTGATACCCTTGTAGATATCAGGGGGTGGCCCCAGAAGGAAACTTTAAGAAAAAAAATCTGAATTAACTTCTTGTTGGCAGGAATGAAACTTGCCATCAGGATGAAGCCATTTTTCTATTAAAATATGTTGGAATGATATTGAAATGGCCTCTGTTTGTAAACATGTTTAAAATGTCACAAAAGGCTTTTGAAATGACAATTCTACGCTTCATTCCACTCTCACCTCAGCACTAATAATCTGCTTCTCAAATCATAGGAGTAGCTTCAAGTGAGATTTGGGGGGATGAAACTGATGAGAGCAATTAGCAATTAGAAACATCATTAACAACTACACTGTAAAGGCAGGGAAAAAAAGTGAAGCAGAGAGTTTTACAGCAAGTGTTGAAAAATCACAGCTTCCTTTTTGTTCTGTTTCTTTTCTTTTTTACATTCCAGTAAAGGGTAAGTCCAGACTTTAAATGAGCAACACATAGCTCCCAGAAACACATTAAACACCCAGCACATAATTGTTTTTCGCCCTGTCTGTTCTTACAAAGGTAAAATAAGGACCCAGTGTTTGAACACTGGGATAGTCTAAGTTAGAGATAACAGCACTGACGGCAGAGATGTAAAGAAATCAGGAACATATAACACAACAGCTGCCTGGCGGGGAGGAAAAGGACCCTTGATCAAGGGGGCTTGGAGATACAGCTGAATAATAAATGAATGATTCTCACAGCCAGCTGGAGAAATGTTATCACCCTTGAAATCACACCACGGCTGAATGTGAAGCTGAGAATGTTCTTTCTTATCTCAGAGTCCCCGGGGACAATATATTCCAGGTGCCTGATAAAGAGAGTTTCCTCTGCTGGAGAACTGTTGAAAGGCTACACCACAAGACTGAATGAATTTTATCATTAAATAATAACCGTGGCCTTTTTCGTCTTTATTTTTGGAACAAGAGCATAGCTTTTCCCAGCAAAGGGTGTGGAACCAGTTTTTTCACAAACACTACTGACCACCCCATTTTAACGGTGCAACAAGAAAAGGGTTAGGGGAAGTTATTGGGATACCTACAGCTATTTGACCTTCTACTCTTTATTCCTTAGCAACAGGACTGTCGGGGGGAGGAGGGAGAGAAATTGGCTTCAGGGTGTTGATCTGCCTCTTCTGATGTCAGCAGTGCTTTTGCCACAGAAATAAAAAGCTCTACAGGATACATGTCATGAATGGAAACAACACCCCATTAATTGCAAACCAGGATTCCAGAGACCCTCGATGTTCCATTGTTTTGTTAGCATTTTGACTAGTCCCATCAAATTTGATGCGTTATTAGTGTTTCACATAGTTGCTCATGTTTCTAAAATTAATCAGCTCTTTAAGAGAACTGCACCTGAATGCTGAAGCTGACAGTCCAGGCACGTGGCTATAGGCTGGTTCATGAATGCTTACTCTGATTTATGCCCTTTTCCTAGATAATTCACTTAGGGCAGAGAAGGTGGGACAAATTGCATTACTGTAAACTTCTGTACCTCTTTCAAAGGCAATATATCAACTTGTGCATCAAGAGGAAGATGAGCTTTATCTAAAAAATGCAGTTATTAACTGCAATATTCTACGCTGATGTAAATTTGTGTATTCTAGTAGAGAAACTGGCTTCATCAAGAGTTCTACATACAGGTGAAGCATTCAGGCAGGTAGTCACTTCTTTATACTTCCAGCAATTATAACTGACAAGATTAATAAAATACATCATCATTTGAGATAATATGTATGCCTCCCTTATTTAAAGCCAATGTCTCATTGATGAGGTTTGCTTCTGTGGCTTTAGGACATCTGTCTTAAAAAAAAACCCATTGGTGCTAGAAATGACCAGGCCTTACTGCTCATAATGGTGCCCACTATCTTCAACAAGATCTGTATCACTTTCCAGAGAAAGTTGCAAGTTAACATCCACGAACTGAAACAGCCTGCTCCTCTAAAATAAAAGTGTAGGTCTTCCCAGTAACGTCGCTGCTATTCCCTACTATAAATATCAACACTTTTAAAAAAAAAAAAAGATTATTCAAGTCAGGCCCAGCTAGTGAAGAAATTTACTGACTACACTCCGAAAGCATCGACAAGGTGTGAGGTGGATTCACTGCAGAAGGAAGGATGGCTGGATGGTGGGCCTCAGGAAGACTTGCTTGTGCATTTCAAGTCAAATACAGAGGTGTGCTTGCAGACCCGGTAACCTAAAGAAGTACCATCCAATGGCTTCCCTAGATTCTAGGTCATGCCGGAATAAATCCTCGTACAAAGTATTAACGGTGTTGGAAAGGACAGAAAAATAAGTACAAACCTTCCGTTGTCAAGACGGGCCTAGGAAAGGTTAGAGGTTATATGAATTTTGCACTAATTTGATAGAATCCACATGACGCACTCCAAAGACATTCCAAAGATGTAAGGAGGAAACAGCTTCTGAAAGCTGCACTGCTGCAGGTAGTTGGCACCTTACTGCAGGCTTAAGTGCTGGCTTGAGACGCCTGGACAGCCTGGGCATAGGTAAAATCACGAATGCTGCTGGCCAGGGCTCCTTAAGCATTGTGCAGAAACTTTGAAGCCACAGGACAACCCAGAAAAGTCTATGGAAAGTACTTTGCTCATGAAGCTCAGCATGTTTAAGCCTCCTCTTTTTCTTTTGGACCGTAGGTACAGCCAAGGGTATGTCTTCATTTGAGTCCCCAGTGGCTATTAACGCTACTTTATGCCTATCAAAGCTTTCAAATACAAGAGGAAAAGAATACCAGCATCTCTCCTCCTTCCCCATGTTCAACTCCAGTAGACAATCCCATGCAGCAAAGGGAGCTTCTTCCCTTTGGTAGTAAATCTGTCCCCAAAAGGGAGCTCACCAGTCATCCTAGCCCACACAAGCTTTCCCTGTGTTTTAAAACCTTTACCCGAGATTCATGCACAGCTCATTAACTTCCCCTGAAATCTATCATCTGGTGGATTTAGAGCAAACTCTGTGACAACAGTGTGTTGAAATGTTGTTTGCTAGACACGAGAAGGAAAAGAGGGATGGCATGTGCTTCTTGCATTGATCCTGTAGAAGCATCACTGTGTACAATAATGTACAAAAATCAATATTTACTCCAGGAGTCATAATGGGGTTTTCCACATGAATAACTGCAGTACCTATAATGCTATCTGTGATGCAAAATTACTCAAGAATCTCTATTAAACTAGAGAAAATTCACTAGAAGGGACAATAAAATTAAGGATGACACCAAACTGGAGAATGAGAGAGCTGAGGAAGTTGCAAAGACCTTTTGCACAAATCAGCAGCTGCAAAGGAAAGACATCAAAGACAAATGGGGCAATAAAAATAGCAGCTCTGAGGAATGTTTCTATATTCAGCGTTTTGCAAAAAAAAAGCCAATACACCAGAGAAAATAGCACTCCAGATTTCAGCAAGGAAGTGGGAATTATGAATGGTTATTAGACTGGTGGACCAAGATGACAGTCTGAGTGCAAGTGAGAGTGAGTGGAAACAACTTAACATCCGTGAAGAATACATTGAAGTCATAATCAATATACATAGTGGTTTTATTGTCTTCTTCAATTAACACCTCCAGGTTTTGATGAAGTGCCCAAGAAATTCTATAATTAATGACATTACTTCTTTTTTTCTGACACTCGGTCTCCTGGTTGCATTACCTATTCATTAGGGCTGGTGACATATTTTTCATTATATTTTTGTATTATTATTAGGGGGAGCTTTGGTTTTTAGCTGAGGAAACGGTCTTGCAGGAGATCATTGTTGTCCAATATGTCCTTAGGGCGTGCTGGTGGTGTGTATATATATATAAACATATATATATATATTGCTTTCATTTCCCTTCAGTTTACACTGCCACTTTACAAACCTTTTTGGGCTTTAGAATTACACAGAAAAAAAACCCCATGAAACTCTTGTGGAAGATATTTTCTTTGCTTACTTCTTCTGAAGATGGCACTCACTCAACTTTCTAGCCCTGGCCTTTCTGTCCCTTCTGCTAGAGATCAAAAGAAACAAGAGAGATTTAGATCACAAATAACACGCAGCGCATGGTAGGATTGTCTTGTCTGAATAGATTTCTCTGTAATTTTTTCATCTTAACATATGACTCCAAAATAATATGGTCCTTTTTTTCTTCAGCTTCATCCTTGATGCTGTGTCTATAACACCTGCAATGTGGTTATTCCAGAACTGGGACTTTCTCATGTTTCAACACAGTATGGCCATCCAAACTCTTCTCCTGTGGCTGGTTTTGTTTCCTGAAAGGAAGTGCTGGATCTTGGCTTGAAATTCCTGCAAATACAAGAGGTACTACAAGACATCCTTCTAGGTTCTGCAGTGAAAAGACAGTCCCTGCCCTAAAATACAAAGGTTTTGTGGTTTAGCCTCAGCTGGAAACTAAGTACCACACAACCGCTCGCTCACTCCCCCTCGTCCCCAGTGGAATGGGGAGAAGAATCGGAAAGAAAGGAAAACTCATGGGTTGAGATAAAGACAGTTTCCTAGGACAGCAAAGGAAAAGATAATAATAATATTATTATATATTAATAATGATAATAATAATAAAATATAATGATAATAGACTATACAAAACGAACAATGCACAATTTCTCACCACCCGACGACCTGACGACCGATACAGCCCATCCCGAGCAGCGATCACAGAGCGAAACTGAGCAGTGATCTCGGAACTGCGATTTCCCAAGCAGTGACCTCGGAACCCAAGTTCCTAAGAGCGAGTGAGCGAGAGAGAAGGAGAGAGGAACGAACCCAGCCCACTGGCTGACCCCCACTTGTATACTGGGCATGACGTCTATGGTACGGAATACTTCCTTTGGCCAGTTTGGGTCAACTGTACTGGTCATCCCTCTCCCAGGTTTTTGCATCTGCACATTAGGAAAACCTGGGAAGCTGAAAAACGTCCTTGATCTCTTAGCAACAACTAAGTACACATCAGTGTATGATCAACGTTCTTCACACACCAAATCCCGTACTAAATCCAAAACGCAGTGGCTACTGGGAAGAAAATTAGCTCCATCCCAGCCAAAACCAGGACAAAGGGTTATTATGGTAGGATGTTTTTGGTAATTCTCCACAGATATCTACCTTTCTATTTCCATCTCACAGTTCAGGAAGATTGGTAAAGCACTAAAAAGATGGTACCTACAATGCCTATGGATTTATGCTGCATATGCCCAGTGGATGGGAGCCTTGGGCCAACCAGTATTAGTTGGAACAGCTCCATTGACTTTGGTTGAATGCCAACAGGAGGGAGCTCAATTCTTTTGATTTCCAGAGCTGTTAGTCGCTCATGTTGAAGCTAGACTAATGTCTTGATTTCCGTGGGGGTGTGCTAATTTGCTGGCTGTGTTTAATGACCCTGACAGCTCCTGAACCCACACAAAGAATCCTGGACAAGAAATTCACACTGTTGTTTTCTGAGGAGGTCTGTACCTCCTCTAATGACTATGTCCTGATTAGCTCTTGTAATTATAACCAAAGTTTTGACACTCCTGTGATGTATAACAAGTTTTAGGTTGAGCCAAAAGTACATAGTGTTCTTTCCTTGAAATTGGGAGTGTCTGCAGATGCATTATTGATGAGGATTTCTATAACAGTCCAGGTTGATTCTCCTTAGGACAGTCTTCTATTTCTATGAAAAATGAAAATTGGTCTTGAATACTGACTTGCATTCTCTACGTAACTAAGAAATGTGCAGATAATGTATTGACAAGACACTGGAATATCTGCATTATGAGTGGCTGTGTTGTTAAAGAGTAATTCAAGACCTTCAGAGTTCCCTTTCAACCAGCATTTCTACGACTGTTATTTAATAACGTGAATATGGAAGTTGTGGAACGACTGTGTGTTTAGAAAAGCCCACAGCCACATTTGATCATTTGACTCATGCCACCAGAATGAGTCAAGGCTAACTCTATCTTTTGAGTCTTATACATAATTAATGTAGTGTCAAATCTTAGTCAGGTAACACAAAAAACCTCTATATATTCTATAAATATCCTCCTTAATACTTTAGTCAATATTATTTATTGATTTCTGAACTAAAACACAATGTAACAGTTCTTTGTAATCTCGCACAGCTGCTGTGTTCTCCTGAGCGCTGGCTGTTTCACAGAGGTAAAATACCTGTATTGCCAAGCTCAGCTCTGTTTCATGTAGATGCGATACCTGTGAAATTTTCACTGCTCATTCTAGACCCATCATTTCATCCCATCCCATCTGTTCGCCTACTTTTATGAAATACTTTTAATCTCAGAAAAATATGTCGCCTATGGCAATCCATTCCTTCCTCAGTAATTACTGCCCTTCAGGTATTGTATGGCAATATCCAGATCTTCTAGTGTCTCTCACAAGTAAGTACTGTGTCAGAGAGTTACTCCGCTGCTGGGAAGCGCTTTTGGGACGACAGTGCTCCCTCTCATTCAGCGCTCTCTGTGGTTACTCCAGCTGCCCGTAATGACAACGAGCTGGAGCATCAGGCCCAGAGCCAGTCGATGGAGACGCTGCCAACCCTCCAGGAGGTTATTGTGATATTCATTTGATACACCGCTGCCAGAGGATAACCAGCAGGAGGAGATTATGGATCAGACGTGCTACTTATCCAGTCATTAAAGGACTGACTGCACGAGGGTTTGGCAGTTTTCTTGTGAAGAGTTCGCTTTGCTCGGTACGCTCGGAAATCTTCATGCAGAGAAAAAGCAAAAGCAACTGACTACAAACACGTGATGTGGATGGAGCAATAACAAGGATGTTTGATGCTACCTTTAACAGAGGGAAGGCAGTCTTCACTGGATGCACTTAAGGTGAAAAGATCAGCACCAACTGATTCTCTCCAACTGAGCTTCATTTTCCACCAGAAGGGTTGCATGAAGCTTTTCTGCAACAGTTGTTTGTCTGCTAGCTCAGTTACAGAACAACGATGCTCTGTCTGTGTGAGGGCTTTTCTCCTGAGCCACTGAGGAGCTCTGCAATGTTCTTGCAACAAATCTCCTGGGTTTTTGTAATTCTTAAAGGTTGCTGTAAACGGTCTTTTAGTTTACTTGTACCTCCTGCCAGCACAATTCTGTGTGTTAAAGACAGGACACAATATACCTCTCGACTGGAGAAGTTCTGCCAGCAGAAGACACCTCGTGAAATGCAAAACTATTTCAGCAAAACTGTACTATTATCAGAAAGATTCCCTTCACTAAAGCCATCCATAGTATGATTTTTGCTGGGTTAATCACAGACACATTTACGGGAGACTAACTCTGTCAGTTAAGCCAGTTGCCAAGATTATCCCCGAAATCAATAGAGATAAACACCTTTTAAGACGTCTCTTCTATCCCAAAATAGGTGCAGGGGAAAAGAACCTCCTTTTTCTGCAGACCACAGGAGGAGCTTAGAAATATTAAACTTAAAGTCTAGACTCATTCGATCCAGGATGAATCTGGGCCTGGACATGCTTTGACAGTGCAGCCAGCTGGTCATTGCTGTGTTGGTGAAAATTCCTCTGGATGCATACACTGTTTGAGCAAGAAACTTTCAAGGCACAGAGTGAGGCAGAAGAATGTGGCAAAATCCACTTCTAAACCACAAACTCCTTCCAAAAGCCACAAGAGAATTAGTTAAAAATTTCCTCAGGATTTTAGCAAGTTTAGCAAGGACAAGAACCCTTTTTTTCTACCCACCAGAATACACAACCTAATGAGCTACTTTAAAGGGCAACAGGAGCCACTTCAGATGTTTTTGAGGATGGTTCTACTTTTATACCTGAAAAGAGGAACCGTGCGAGAGTGCCAGGAGGGACGGTCCTGATATGGTTAAAAGATCAGAGCTGAACGGTAGGAGTAAATGAGTGGCTTTCATAATGGAGGGAAGTAACAAAAAGGATTCTGTAGGAAACCGTGCTGCTGAACACATTCATTAGTGACCTAGAAAAAGTATTAGCAGTGAGGCTGGCAAAATTTGCTGCTGATAGAAAGCTATTCCAGACCAATAAGGACAAAGACCAATTGTGAAGAATTGGAAAAACACTTTACAAGATTGAGTGAGAAATAAAATCACAGAATAAATTCACTGTGGATAAATGTGAAGTGAAGGGGGAGACGAATGTAAAGGTGGATGCCTGAAAACAAGTCTGATGGGCTGTCATCAGACCATTATGACTCAAGCGAGAGCGTGATATGACGGCAACAGTTCCATGAAAACATCAGCTCAGAGCTCAACAGTAATCAAAAAATGCTAAATCAAATGCTAAGAATCATTAAGAAAGAAACAGAAAGCAAAATAGGTCATTATGACACTGTATAAATTCATGGTTCTCCCAGACTCTGAATACCATGAACCATTCTGTCACTCAGTACACAAGAGTGATATATTATAAATAGAAAAGCTACTGAGAAGGGGAATGAGGACAATTAAAGACATGGAGTGGCTTCCATACAGAGTGCAGTTGCATTGACTGGGTCTCTTCATCCCAGAAAAAAAGATGAATTCAGGGATTGGACAGAGGTCTACGGAACCTTGGACAAAGAGGACTAGGGAATTGCTTTTTTTCTCATCAAATTCAAGGCTCTATCTAGCAGGTGCTAGAGTAGGAAAGGCAGTTTTCCTACAGTATGAGGTAGAGCTGGGAACTCTTTACCAGAGGATGTCTTCGATGATAGAAGTTAGGACTTGAGGGAGAAGACATCTATTGTGAATTATTAAATTAGGTCAGGGAACCACCACTTCCATGAAGATATGGATTGGGTGGCTCAGCTAGGAGATTTGTCTCCCTTCAACCTCCCTTTTGTGGCTCAGATATCACCAAAGAACTTCTAGGTTCTGAGGAGGTCCTAGAAAAAGACCAGCGGCCATAATGCCCACAGAGGAGACCTTTTGGGTCACTGGTGGAGCTGCTGGTTGAACTACTGTGCTTGGAAGCAGCTGAGAAATGTAGATACCTGCATGCTCCTGATCACTGTGGTCCTGACAGGGCCCACCAAGCATCACATCCAGCACCCAGAGAGAGGACACTAGTGTAGCAAGAGCCTTTGTTCTTGCTCACATCTGCTTTGCATCTGAATCTGCAAGCAGGTGGTGGATTTCTTGATACAATTTTTGTGCATCAGGAAGAAGAATCCCTTGCTGTGTTTCTGAAATTCACTGTAGAGGGCCTGGTTGCCAAACTGTGTGCAAGGCACCTCTCCAAGGTCCCCCTTGTGCAGTAACAGCTTCAGAAAAAACATATACTGGTCATATTGGAAATCATTTCTTACTGGAAATCTCTAATCCAACTTCCAACCCAAATGACAGTATTGGCAACATGGGATCAGGTCAGACATGGCTTTTTCTAGCTGAGTAAAGGACTACAAGGGTCTCTACTATACAAGTCTGGACATTCCATCCCAAATGAAAGATTATTTTTTTCTTGAACTTAATGAAGTTCGAATGAGCACAAGGCCATCTTTGAGTGTTTGGTGGGGTCTTCCTGGAAAAGGCAGCACATGGGAAATGAAAACTTGAAGTTTGTGGGTCAAGCTTGGTAAGACGACAGAGGAAGAAAGGAATGAGATGCTAAAGTAAGTTTTCACAGCATACCTGTTTGAGGTTGCTCCACAACGCTAAATAATTCAGCGTCTATCTCAGTCCAGCAGTTAGAAAAACAATTTCCTTGTTACAACGAGAAGAAGATAGAGGTGACTCCTAGGAGTTACACTGTCACCACATTAAACACTGAACAACAGCCATCAACGGACAGCTTCAGCCCAAATCCCCCACAATGCCAGTTTACAGATACACACCCTGGGAAGCACTGCAAAGGGCATGCTGACATCTGGAAGGACTTTCCACTTCTCTAGCCAAGCAATTAAATTCTCTCCTCATTCCTAGTCTGTCTTACAAATAGCATGAGCGACCATGACCTGACCTTGGACACCTAATACGCCCACTAAGCTGCAAGACTCAAGAGACAACTCTTCACCATGAGTACAGAATGCACCATGAAAAACAGCAAGGATCTTCTCAGCATTGTGTGAGAAGATCAGCAAAGGAATGCTGTTTGTAAGCTGGACGCTGCTCCAGCTACATGCGGCATGTGTTGTTCAAGTTTTCACTGTAATGCCATTGGAGCGGGTCCCGGATGAAGGAATTTTGTTCCAGCCTGAGTTCCAGATCTTCACACCAAGTGGGAAACTCCACGTATGCAGCAGAAACTGGCTCCACTCACTCTTCGCTCTGGCGCATTCAGAAAAATTCCTGGGATCATTTGTGCCGGGCTGCTGTATCTGTCCAGTCAGCCATCTCGCTGGAGAGCAGGCTCTTCGCATCTCTCCGAACTCCAGCTTTGACCGCTGCTCTCTCCGGCGATGGCTGCAGAGTTTTAAGATGCTCTTGCACATCATTTAATTGGTACCATCTTTCTGTTGATGGTTGACACCATGCAAAGCCAGGTCTTTGGTTTATGCTCATTCCTGTAAATATAAGCTGGTGTATTCAGCTGGGGGGGGGCAGCACCTGCATAGGCTCCTGTCGCTCTCTGTAGGCTGAGCCTGCTCAGGAGTAACAGTTGTATTTAACTATTCATTAACAATTAATTAACTTCCTTTCCAACAATGGCCTTTGGCAGCCACTTAGATAAATGGACAGAAACAAGATAAACCTGGTTCTTCTTCCAGGAATCCTACCCCAGCATTTGACGATTCATGAATTTCAAACAAAATCTTTGTCTTTGTCTTCAATAATCCTCAAAGACTTTCCCTTCCAGGGATCTCATAGATTTTGGAAGCTACAGACTTCTCACATTCAGTGAGCAATTTTGCAGGTTATCTACATGCTGGTGGGCAGACCAGCATTCACCCTTCCATTTCACTCCTGATTTAAAATTCTACGTTTAATATTCAACATTTCCCTTCTGTTTGTTTTTCTTTCTAACCTGAAAGACAAACTTATCCATCGCAGTTGTTCCTCATACAGAAGCTGTTCTGCAGGCATCACCTCTGGTTTTTGCTCCTGGACCATAGAGAAAATGAGTTTGTGAAAGGTGACTTACCTTCAGTGATACAGAGCTTAACTAACTGAATTTATTGCCCATCAGCTGATCTGTGGTATATGGCAGTGTGCCCACATTTGGCCTAAGGCAAGTGCAAGGCAAACTATCTCACATAACTACTTTAGCTTTGTTTTTCATTAATGTTTATAAAATAGCAGGTTTGGGTTTTTTTAAATTAAGGCTTGGAACTCCAGTTGATTTTGAAACTGGCTCTGAGACCTTACTTTCCAGCACTGTATGACAGTCCTCATTTTTCTCTGGGAATGCTCTTTCACCTTATCAGAGACTGAAAATTGGGTTGCAATTTTTTTTTTTAACTCATTTAAGCAGCTTAACTGTATTTCCAAGGTTATTTTACTGTCTGTGTACATAGTAATATTTCTTTGCGTTGCAAGATGAACACAAGGTTATAAAGGTAGAGTGGGAAGGAAAGGGGAAACAGTTGAACCCTGTGACTACAAAAGCAGAAGTCTCAAGTGCAGCAATTAGAACCATTTTAAATGGGGAAACTAATATCCATCTTGTCGTAGAAATTCTCCATTAAATTACGATTCAGGATTTTTTAAGGTACATGTATGCAATAGTATTAAATGGACATTTCTTAGGTTATTGTTCTCTCTCCACTTTTGTGCATATCTGAGAAGAGTCTGGGAATGTTTGATTTTGGGGCTGCTAATTCTAAACTAGTAATATACCTAATTAATTAATGATGCGTGAGATATTTTGACACTTTGTTTTGTCTCATCTTTGCTAGTCTAGCAGGAGATTCTCCTGACAACCTACATAAACATATGTGCTTGGTGGGATAAAGTTTTTCAATAATTCTTGAGAAACAAAAAAGTCTGAAAGCACAGAGCTTGGGCCTTACCTGTGTGCGCATCTGCAGGACACAGTAGCTTTTATGTGAGCATCTGGAGGCACTGAAGAAGATCAGATCTCAAACTACACAGCGCAGAAAAAAACCTTCGTCTAGAAGGACGACTGATGACAGGAGAGTCCTAAAAGTATCTCAAACCGAGCACCAGAATCAGTGGGTGTACAAGAAAATTTGTAGCGAGCAAGGCTGCCAAAACCTATGAAGAAAACGAACAACCAAATGGAGGGTAAGTCTGGGGGACAGCACAAAATACGGAGACGGTGACATGAGCATTTGACATTTTCCCCTGGCCAGCCTTCATGTAGCAGCAGTTTTCACGCCCATGGTGAAAAAGAACAGTCAAGAGTTTCATCCTCGTGAACCAGCTCTCCAGGGAGCAGGAAATATGATTTAAGTGGTCTTGTCTAACCCGTAATGGAACCTGCTCGCGCTGCCCCTCTTGAACCTCCCCTCTGTACGGGCAGGGCGCTCCGGCTGCGGCGCCGGCAACGAAAATAGAAGCAGTGCTTGAGTGTGGAGTGTGTTTGTAGCCGTGGGAGGCAACACAGACAACTGTGGCATGGCAGAGAGGGTTTTTAAATGTGAAAGGGCAGGCAGGTCATCTTAGGTTAGCTCAGAGGTGAGGTTTGGCTTGATTCCCTTAAAAAGTGTGATTTTTTTTTTCATTCTCTCAATATTATCAACATTTACTCATCTCAGATCTTTTCTTTTTTCTTTCTTGTGGGATTTAATCCAGCAAGAAGAAAGAGAAGAAAGGTGGTGTGGGGAACTGAGGCACAGATTCTGGCAATCTTTAAGAAACATTGAAAAAATCCCTATTCAGAAAACCTTTTGTATCCTAAAAATGAAGTTCAAGCTCTAACATCACATCACATTCAAAGAGACAGAGCTGATGATTTGAATCTCTTGATTTTCATGTTCCATTTTAAAAAAGAGAGAGAGAGAGAGAAACAGAAAGAAAAAAAAAGAAACAGCATCATCGCAATGTTCACCGGTCACTACGGTGTTGCTGTTCATTTCATGTGGAAAAAACCTCTGGTCATCTACAACTCTAAGATGGCTACTAAAAAGGCTGGTTGCAGTTTCCTCCCAGGTTCAATAAAACAGCTTTTATTGTTTCTGTGAGGGATGCAGACTCCTTACCGAGTGCCTGACTTTGTCCCTGTAACTGTTACGATGTCCCGGTTGAACAGGCCATCAACCATTCCAGGTCAGGACCCACCAAAGGTTGTGATATGCCAGCTGCCTCTGGAACTGATGGGGTGACTCCTAAAAGATGCATGCATTGTAGGTTGGCTAAAGATGACACCGTTTAAATCAAGCCCTATTTCTAGGAATGATCCCGCCAAATCTTCAGCATAAAAAAGCTCCAATATATCTAATCTCAGAAATCTTGAAAACCAATGGGGAGAAAAAGACACCTCCAGAAAACAATTTAAGTCTGAAATAGCCTTAGAGACAAAGAGTTGGAGCCATCCCATGGAGAGCCCTCACCTTTCCCCTTTTTACAGAGGGACCCTGGTGACACACTTAGACTAGATGTCCAAGTTCTAGACATCTAAAATGATAGGAGATGAATCACACCTTTTTAATTTTCTTTCCCCTTTGCAAGAAAGGAGCGTGTCCCTTCTGGAAGATCTCCTTAGAGCACATATGCTGCCCTGCCAACTCTCTGCTGTCAAGACCCTCTCTGCAAACGTCCTTGGCTGCATTTCTTTGCAGGGCAGCAGGACTAAAGGCAGAGGGCAGGTCTCCTCCAGTTTAACAGCAGCGTTGCCCATCAGGGAGCAGCGCACGTCCCCCTTTGGCAGCAAGTTAATGCCAGCTCATTCTGCAGATGGGAACTGCCTCCCAGTCCTAGCAAGAATGCAATTATTTTTATTTTTCCTACAAACATCGATGCTCCTCCTTTTTTCTGTCTTCCACCCCACTCTGGCCTCTTTCCAGCACTTGAAAAACAAATGTGTTCTGTGCTTGTTTGGGTAGCTTTCAACAACTCTATTAGGCTTCTGAGCAAGCACACATCCCAGTCTGCACTCACGATTTCTGTGAAGATGGAGAGATGATGGTGACACTACCATCCTACGTTCAGCCTTCCAGGCAATCAGCTCTCATACTTAGGGAGAAGGACAAAATGACCTTAAAGAAGATGTAAATATAGTTTGAGATTTACCCTTTTCCACTTGTAACTTTTCCATTTTTTCTTTTTCTCCTTTTACAGAATCCTCTGTTGGATCAAATACACAGAATATTTCAGCGACCCTGCTGCAAAGTACTGCCAGGAGCAACAAGAGGTAGATTTAAATAGTCAAGTGAAGTTGACCTTTTAATGTTAACAGACGTAACTCCAGGGTAGTTTAATCCTCCCAAGATGTCTGAGAAAAAACAGTGTTTCCCCCCTTTCAAGAAATACCTATGTTCAATGTAGGTACAGTCAGGATATGTGGCCAAGGCAAGGGATGTTATCTACATTTTAATTGAGGCAACAATGTCACATTGTTTTATAGATAACTGATGAAAATTTTTTAGCAGTTTTTCACTGTGTCCTGTGTGGGAAATTGAAGTCCTGAGAAGCTGAGTGTCTCCGTAGCCAGATTATACCAATATTAAAGGCTGTTGTAAAAAACACTTCTTCAGCAGTAGTTTGCTCCCACCACCCAGCGATACGGCTTCTGTCAGCCTTGTCCTATATAATCTTGTATAAAACTTGCAATGAGTCACAGGAATTCACAAGAAAACCACAAAGGTCTTGCACAGAAGGAGGGAGTTTTACTATCCGAATGGTTTCCTGTTGTCATACAACTTTTATACTATTTCTGTTGCTTCCAGTCCCTCTTGTCTTTTCCCTTGCCCAGTGAAAACTTTCCCATTTGTTTGAAACAGTAGGAGTCTGGAGAAGAGGGACCATGGAAATGATGCATTCCCCATTTATATATTTCTGGCAGGCTTTTTTTTTTCAAGCATTTCTTCCTGATATTTCTCTGAATTCATTATTGCGATTTCCTACTTATTGCCAGTTATGGTTGCAGTTATTAAATGGGATGAGTATGACCCCCAGTTGATGGAAATCAGCACAGCTCACAAAACTTATAAAACGGACAGTGTTTTTGTCAGCTTCAAGGCCAGAGCATATATCAATTGGTCGCTCCAGCTTCTAAGGCCTGAGTTCCTCAGAAATCCCACCCAGTAATCCTTGCAATGAGCCAAATAGCCAATGGCTTTAGAGAGGTCCACAGCCTCACCGACACGCTTCGCAATGCAAGCGTTGTATTTACCCACCAGGTAATTAGAGAGCTCATGACCGACTTTCACATTTTGTGGTTCCTCTAAAGAGAAGAAGGAAGAGGAATGATTACCCACATGCTGGGCCATTTTGATGGTGGATCATGGAGTTACATGTTGCTTCCCATACTCTGCTAGGCCATAGGATATACTAATTTTTTTATTTATTGCAGCAATAATAAGGTAGCTTGCAGAAGATGGAACAAGGAACCCAATCACTGGAAATCCCTTCCTGGCAACGGTCAGTCATTGCAAGCCCACACCTACTCATCAGCAGCTTTTCATACCTTTTGTTCATATAGTTTGGCTGATTCACTCTCCAGGAAAAGTGGTTGATTTGCACTTAAGTGACCTTTTTTCCCCCGGGATGTGTCAGAGAGCTGTTATTGGTCAAACTCCTTGTCTTTGCTTTAGCATAACTTGGCTTGGCTGGCGTCTGCCTTGCCACAGCTATGACAGAGGACGTCTGTCTGCAATACACAACTGATTCTGGTCTCTTTTTCTCTGGGTTAGATTGTGTAACTCCTCAGCTTTCCCATTGCCTGACTTGAGGCAATGTATTTAGAGCAAGTTGGCACAATCTCTGTCTTAGTGGAAAATCGAGTGCCAGCTCTTCCAAGTTTTGGACTGAACTTAACACTCATTGCAATTTAGGAGACAACCCTAAGAGTCCTCAAGGCAACCCAAGGGACGACTAGTCCCTGCAGTCTCCTTGAGAATCCTTATTACTGTGACGAGAGGGAACAGCCCCACCCCACCCTCTGGGCCGATGCTACCTTATCAAGATGCCCCTATTCCTTCCCCACGAGCCCCTCTACATCTTCAAATTTAACATGGACTAAGTTCTACTTTCAGTACTTATATGGTGCCTGCGGCCGAGAGATGGGTTCGTTGTTCTGAATCTGATGGAAATTTTTAGTACTCTTAGAAAACAGTGCCAGCTGGAATATTCACTCTCTGTGTGTCCAGCAAGCAGCATTTTCCATTTCCTCAGTAAAATCCTCTTGGCCGCAGCGAGTGCTGCAGAAACCCACACACTCATGCAAATGAGGAATGACGCAGATTGGGATCTTGCAGATAGGAGTCGCAGATTTGAGGACAAGGAACAAAAATTGGAGGCTTCGGAAGAGGAGGTTCATCTCCTCCGGGTGTCAGTCAGGTCACCGTCTCTCAGCTTGGTGACGTTATACAGTGGTAACATATGTGATCTGTACAGGCAGGCTTTGCAAGCAGCACTCTTCCCTTTATCAGGCAACTGCTTTTCTTGGGGCAGGCTCATGGATTTCCAATAGTATCTAGGAAAACAATCTTGTTTTGGAAAAAATTTTGGAGTAATAGGTTTGAGGCTTTCTGGGTATAATACTCAGCCAATTCTCATTTGCTGACAGAAATAACTAATTACATCATTTGCATATATTTCTAATTCATGGCTTGTCATTTCCGGTTTCCTATTTTAGAAAATCAAAAGTCCCTCATTTAGGCCCAGATTCTCAACCCTTTTGTTACTGAAGATACACTGATTTACACTAGTTAAGAACACAGTATGCAGATTTTCATGGGTTTGGAGGTGGGTTTTATGCTTTTGGCTTCCTGGTTAAAATATATTTCATCAAAGAAGAACCTGGGAGTGAGAGATATCCTTACTGATGGTCGTACTTAGGCATAATATGCCACCCGGCATTCTGAGCTGTGCACTCCCTGCGCTCTTGCACATGAATGCAAAGAACCTGGAAAATGCCCAGTATGTTGACATTTGGTATTCACTGGTGGAGCTGATGACCCACATAGACAAAACTGGAATCCAGGGCAACGATGCTAATAACCAAGCTATTTTTTCAGCATAGTCTAGTTTTGACTGAGACAGACACTATTCTGGTTCTGCGGAATCGATGACACTCTGAAGATCTAGGTCCTAGTTTTTCCCAAGCTGTGCAAGATCCCCAAGGTGCTGGAGATCAGAACCAGCTTGAGCAAGACACTATAAGCACAGCTGGATGTTGTGGGGATATGAAGTCACTCAGTCATCAACTACTGCTACAGCTTTACGCTTACAGCTCTAGAGTATCCAAGAATTTTGTCTGCACCTCCTGGTGGGCTTGTGCCCTTAGTCTACCTCAGCTTCCCAGATGCAAACTCACGATATTAGCATACCTCTACTGCACAAGGATACTTTAAGGATCTGTTCAGTAATGCGGGGTGGTGTAAGATGCTGGAAAGAAGGGTGCAATGGGGCAGTGACACTAACATCACCTCCCGCAGACCAGCAAGGCTGAAGGAGATCTCACAAAAAACAGTGTGAGCAAGGAAAATCTGCTCAGGTACCCGCTTAGCCATGGTTGTTTCTCAGTGTGGGTAGCAGCCCCCAAAAGTTACATGGGGGCTATAAACTTGTACTCCGAAAATGTGAGAAAGTAACTCAATGAGCAGCCTTGTCTGCGTTAGCAGCAGTGACAGTGTTCTGAACACCGGCAAGGATGGCTCTCCAGGGTGGTGGCCTTCAGTAAAGGAGCACTTAGAGTGTTACCCTGTCTCGCTTTCTAGGAAAAGCTTCAAAGCCACATTAGAGCAAGGAGTTTTTTAAAAAGGGTCTGGACCTGATTCCCACCTGGTGACAGCCGCTGTAGAGAGACCTCCGCTCAGTTTACCCTGGCTAACACTCTGCCTCAGCTGTTTTCCCCACCTGAGTCAAAATCAGCTCCAGCAACAGTTTGCAAGGGAATATGTGACAAAGCTTCAGCGTTCCTGAGTATTTTATTAAATATGAGCATTAACATTGGTATCTAACTGCAAACTGACCTGATGCAGCCCCGGTTGCAGACTATGGTCTGCCAAAAAGCCAGACCACTCCCCGTGCACTGCTTACCTCTCCAGAGCGCTGCAGGGAGCCCCGCGTATATACTGGGAGGCTTGTGGGGGAAAAGCGCCAGGGAAGCACAAGCCATTATTGTGTTCTGTAGATGCATTTTACTGGGCCCTGACCTTTCAGATTCCTGCTGAATGTGCCCTCCTTGCAAGCAAGAGAAAAGAGTTAACATTTCACTCCTGCTTTTCAACTTCAGCAGAATAATTTTTAACGGGGCATGAAAAGAATAAGCCTTGTCGCTTCCTTCCTTTAACCTTTAAAGGGAGTTTTGTCTTTCCATGAACTCTGCTTCTGCTTTGTAATTTGAACTTGCCTATTAGGAACCTGACATTTTAAAACCAATTCAGGTTTCTGATCAAAGATGCTGATGGTTGAAAGGACCTATGTCACTAAGCCCTCTCCCTGGCTCAGCTACTGTTATTTGCTGAGGTCTCAACAGATTGTTCCTTCTTGGTTTTCTCATTGATCTGTCTCTTTCTTTATTTCAGTACCTTTCTCAGTCAAGGGTATATATGTCATCTCTCTCTTACTCCCACAGAAAAAAATCCTCTGAGTTCACGGGCTCTGTACTGATCTCAGACTATGATATTCTTCTCTCATTTTCCACTCCGCACTCACAGCTTACCGTAAAGCGGTTAGGATGAGAGATGACGAACGCTCTCAGGAACACAGAAACATTTACGTGGTCCAGCTCTGTGTGTTTTTATGGTATTTAACAAATTCTTAAGGCACATGACCCCTTCCTTGAATGGTATTGCATGACTGAGTAGCTTGGGGATTTTTGAAAGACTTTTCTATTTGCATTTCCAGGTACCTAAGCACTTCAGAAAACCTGATCTTCGCTTACATATTTCACATGCTAAGATACTGTGCTTTAATTTGATTGTAGAAATTTGCAGTCTTTTTCTTTGATTTGACTCAGATTTCAAACCTATCCATTGACTACTGATTCACACTCATGGAAGTGAAACTTGAATTAGCTCCTAAAATGGTAGATTCTCCTTAGTAATAAGACTGAATAGTCTAAACTCTTCTCTCAGCTACTTCCTTGTAAATGTGACTTCACTCTCCAGATCCAAGTGGGGTTCATTTGGATCTGGACTAGAGCAGTTGAGAGCCTGCAGAGCTGTCCTATATGAATCTGGACACCTATTGATGTGATTGGTAAAATTCCTCTTTACTTCAACAGAGCCAAGATCTCACTGCTTATAACTCAATTAAATGTTTCAGAAAACAGCAGGGATCAGTTGAATGATGCATAAGATGGTAGGAAGGTGCTAGCAACTTTTTTTTGCTGCGTGTCCACTACAGACAAGGATTAAGACCACATCTCTAACCGGTGGAACTTCTCAGCTCCTCCCTCCTCCAGTCATCAGCCTTCTAGAAGCGGCAGAACGCCCAGTAAGAGGAGATGGTTGTTTGCTAAATGTTGCCTCCAAAGGGATAACGCTTCTGCTCCTCAGCAAATCCAGGAGACAATGGAGATGAAGCAGGAGTGGAGTCAGCTCTCTTTTGTCTCCTGCTTAGACATTGTCCATGAAAGCACAGTCTGAAGAATGAACGCTTCAGTGTAAAGACCGTATGTCTTTGAAAGACTGGACAGTAGTAGTTCTCCTAAATGAGTGATAATATTTGAATGGAAGAAAGACAGAAGAATAATCCAATTAGGAGAAATTGGAGGTTTGGATGACGAACAGAAATAGCTGGGAGAGATGCACGGGGTGCTGAGGGAGCGAACTGGCAGAGTGGCAGAGCAGCCGTGATGTGACTCTCAGAGGCAAGAAAAACACGTAGTGACATAGTTCTCACCCGCCTGTTCTTTTCTAGAAGTTTATTATATTGAACAGGGCCCTTTCTCAGACCAAACTGCATTTGTATTCTTGGAAATTTGACAAAAATGTCTCTTGAGAACTGGCCTGTTTCCTCTCTTTCCAAGCTGACCTTTTAATGAGGTCTCATTTCGCTTCCATAAGCTGAGAACAGAGTGTACGAGACCAGCACAAGATGTGCATTGTCTTTCTAGGATTTCTCATCTGGTTCATTCTCCTGCACACTTCTACTTTCTAGGGGCCAAATCCCAGAACAGTTGCCTTTACCTTCAACGAGAGGTATTATTCTTTGAGGAACCAACAGAACGGATCTACTTACCCTTAAAAGCACTGCTATTCTCAGAGGTCCTAAAATAGCCACCTATCCACGGTGTCTTCTTTCATGACTTAGCACAAGTCTTCCACTAGGAACATTTGTTTGTTTGTTTCCTTGTTTTTATCAAACAAATAAAGGGAATGTTAGCATTGATTGTGTTCCTGAAATAAGGGTTACAAAAATCTTTTGAACTGATTCATAACAAAGTATCCTGTGGGGTTTTTTGCAATATAAGACCTAATCCTGGTATTATTCTAAGGATGCTAGAAGGAAAGACTGAATCAAAGGCTACCATTCTACGGGTATTTAGGATCATACTAGGAGTGGAGAAGAGGGCTTGTGTTCAGTCTGCTTCATCCCAGTTGTTATACACACAGCAAAAAACAGAGTACCAAAGTGCCTGGCCCAAAAACTTAACATCATAAATAAAGGAGGTTGAAGGGGATGGAAAGTTAGCCAGGCTCCTTGATGGAAGGATTTGGGAGTCTCTTTCCTTCTCTGAGGACTGTTCAATCCTGCCAGGAGACTATGAATAAGTAGCAATGGCATAGAGTAGTTATCCAAGGTCTGGATAGAGAAATGAAGGAAAGTCACCTTCATGGTCAACCTGAGCTTCTGAGGAAGGGAAAGCAGTGAGTAAATCTATGCTTACTATCTTGTCTCCATCCTGAACATCTTGCGGCTACTAAAGGTATGTGCCAGAGCTAGGAGTTTAGTAGCAGAAAGAAGCTTTTATATCCTCTGTCAAGCTTCTGAACAGAGACCGTTATGCCAAGGGATTTGGAAAACCTACTCTACCTTGGGCATTTGCAAGCTGATGCAGTTATTCTTCCTCGGCACACTGTGCACGAGGGAGATATTACTACTCAGTTGTCTCTTCTTTCGTCTAGACTACGACAAGAAGATCCAGTAGCTGGGATGGGGGAGAAGAAACAAGGTCACAGATTTCAATGATGGGGATAGTTAAGGCAAACAGCAGGTTCTTCCATTGCTGAAATGCTTAATTACATTATTACTTTATTCAAAATGAGACGTTCTAGCTAAGCTGGAAATTGATGCAAGATTTACTGCGTGGCCTGTATTAGACTGGATGGTGATGGACTTAAAATTGACAGCATGGTCACAGGGACCTTATTCAGTAAGTACAACCATGCTGGGGAGCCATGTAGCACACATCTAACAGAGGGTCACAGCACCGCTGTGCTGCAGGTGCAAATGCAGTCCGTATGCTACTGGATGTTTAATCGAAAAGCTCAGAGCCAACGTGTATACATTTTCTAACAGTTCCTTGCAGCTTAGCTCAAAAAGACAAGGAGTGGAAAATAACTGCTTGATGGGAGACATGGATTCATGCTCCTGCTCCTCATGATAAGTGACAGAAAGCGAAGAGTTCATGCTCCTGCTAATCGTGATAAAGCAGAGCTGGGAGCTTGTAAGGTTTTGAACGATGAAAGCGATAATATTTCATGAATGTGCTCACATACATATAATTCTTGTTATAGGACCATTTCTTAAGTGGTGTTTTGGTCGGTAGATCTCAGCAACAACTTTAACTGAACAAAATACATTCACCTGCAGAAGAAAATAGCTTGGTACAACAAGATGATGGCCTGGGGTACTCCAGGCTGAGACAAGGGACAACTTATGATCTCCTCCCAGTCTCCACCACTGCAAAAAGATGTGGATTCAGCCTGGCAGGTCAAAGGAGACAGGACATGCTAACAACTGCACTAGCCTGGTGTGTTCCTAGGTTTGAAAGAGACCTTTACTCTATAGATGTCACATTTGTAAGAGCAACCCAGCAAACGTTTAGTGGATGTCTTCAGACAGAACCGCAAGTACAGTTGGAAGTCATGAGTCACCCACCAAAGGCAGGATCTGTAGGGCTGCTCAGGCCGGAGACAGGGCTGCCTGAGGCTTTCCAAAGGCAGCTGGCACATCTCGCTAGTTGGAAGGGAAAACAGTCCCCAGACAAACCAACAGCGCAGCTCTGGACAAATACAACTCCTGGGGAACTTTGCAAACTGGATTCTAGTGTTGTCTCATGTCAACAGCTAATTATTGCTCTGTATAAAGTCCCTGAGATGGTAAAATATGAGGGACTGAGACTATCCATCTTCTGGTTGCTCCAGATAAGGATCACAGGCTTAATAGAGTTGGTACTGAGTTACTATATTTAGAGATGCAGAAGTTTACCCACTAAAGATATTTCTTGTGCATATATTTCATTACTTTCGTTATGCACTTAAAATAGAAAGTTTATGATCAGTGCTTTTCTGTGGAAGAAAGAAGTAAATTGCATTTATAATAAGTTCCCTCCTTCTTCCGTGAGCCTCTTACGTGTTATTTGCTACAGGAGCGAGAGAGGTTCGTTTGATTTTGTAAAGTATGTTCCTATAGACTTGAATTTTACTCTTTGCCTTTCTTCCTTCTGACGACTAAATGTGGCAATTTCCATATAGGAAAACACTACCTCTTCAGTCTCTTCTTCCTTTCTTCAGTTGAAGCTCATTGATTTTCTCTAGACGGCTCCTCTGGGAGCTGCAGAGAGATCAATATTTGAAGAAAATGTGAGCTAGCTGTAATATCACCAAGTCTATTCAAAACAAATAATTCAGTATTAACTCAGACAATTTTTGCACGTGGTTGACACAAATAGACATTTTAAAAAGGTAAAGAACTATTAATATTTTCAAACAGAAGATAAAAATAAGAGGTAAACACACAAAAAGTACACCATGTTAGCAAGACACACTCCAGGCAAAGTGAATTAAAGCAATGGCCACTGGGCCAGACCTGTAGCTGCGTAAAAGAAAAACTCCACTAAATTCAATGCTCAAAAGTTCCCTTTCGATTAATTCCTTTTTAATTAAGAGCACGTCTGGGGAGGTTGCTGCCACAGCCATGGACGTCAGATTGCCTTCACTTTGGAAGCTTTGTGAGATAATAGCGCCAAAATTCTCCGGAGTTCAACTGTGAGAAAAGAAATACTGTGCTTTATTACAGTTGAGGTCAGGAACTGGAAGAGAGGGAAGCAAAAACTCTTGACACTTGTTGAATATCCAAATTTTCTGTGCCATCTGAATGCAGAAGGTCACAGTAGCGTGAGGAGGCTGATACTGCACTGGTGACTTTTGTGCATGAATTAACTTTAGGGAGTGTAAAGAAAGGACTGGAGAAACCAAAGAATGCTAGAGATGTGACCTATCCCCTCAAGATCTGTTTCCCTCCTCTTCAATATGTTCAGAAATTGCGAATAAATATTTAGGGCATGGACCAGGCACCTACAGATTTCTATTAATTACTGGCAGAAATAAATAGCTGTACTGATTTAATCATCATTGCAAAGTCTCTTGTGATTCCCCCTGTATCCCACCCTGGTTGTGAATTGTCTAAGAGTTAGACTCATTGCCTAAATGGTATAAACGCTCTTGCATTGGGGGCTGTGAGTTCATGCCCTGTTTCCCTACGGCCGCTCTCCCACCGTGAACGTGCAATTTTATTTCAAAAAGTGTATCTGCTGTGAGCTTGCCATAGAAATAGCTGGCAAAAGCTGCCTGGTACACCGTGACTCAACCACAGGGAGCAGGGAAACGTATTGCAGTAGTAAATTAACAACAAAGGAAACTGTTATGATTTCCAGGTTTGACAATCAAGGCCAGTAAATATGATTTGGCCAGGACATAGGACCACAGTTTCCCCTGCCCCCTGACACTCAGCACAGGAGGTAGGACACTGATTTTTAAATAACGGCCCTCAAGACACAAGGAGAAGTTTTCTGTGAGAGGGCAGCAAAGAAACAAGATTTCCAAATTTAAAAAGGCAGAGGTTTATGGAGGAGAGGGCTTCCTCCTTACTCAGCTTGGGAGGGCGCAACTCACTCTACCTTTTTTTGTGATACACCCAAGTGCTGCTGAAGGGATTGCTGAGAGTTTGTCTAATGCCTCTTCCTGCCAGGGAATGGTATCACTTCTACAAACACCCAAGCATGCTTCATTTAACTTAGACTTAGTGACCTCTAATGGTAAAGACTTTCCAAAGCCAGCTAGACTTAGTTTTGAAGTTAAGGATTTGGCTTGTAGAATCTGCTTTCTGTCACTCTTAGATTTCTCCTGGCATCATCCAGTCCTTCCTTCTCCCATCAAATATTTAATATGTTGGCTTGAAATCTGATTTTTTTTTAAAAAAAAATACATATTTAAGCCACTTAAACATATTTTAAAGGTTATCTTACCTTTTATGTAATTAGTGACATTTCATTACACTACAACATTGATCCAAGATCACAAATTTACAATGGGAAGGGGTCAAGAAGAAGTTTAACCCAACAGAATGCAAAAAAACCCCAAATAACCAAAATGCAATAATGTCAATTATTTCAAACAGGGAATTTAATATCCAACCTGAAGAAGAAAGCCTCGGCATTTTGCTGTCCAGCTAAAATCGACGTGTGCCCCAACAGAAATGCCAGCTGTGGGTTTTTAATGTAAAAGGCTTTGTCAAAGGGACATTTTTTGGTATTTTTCCTTTCGATGAATGAATACAGTCCCTCTTGACCTCTCTTCTTGCCTTCTCTGACATACTACTGTTGACTTAGTGCAAAAGGAAGGGCTAGGACTGACTTGCATTTCGGAAAGTTCTGTGATGATTAATGCACATAATGATGTATGCCTTGCCAAGAAGAGATTTTAAATTTTTTTCTGAATCCTGCAAAGGAAGCATATTCTAGTTTAGCCTTATGACTCTTGCCCTGAAACATAAGGGCTTTTTCCTCACCACTTTCCACTCATATGCTGTGGCTACTTCAACAAAATCCACTTTCCGAGCAGTTTGCTGGGTCAGAACCCTTCCCTGCAGATGGTCTGCTCACAGTCAGTGCAGCTAAATTATCTGTTCTGAGTCATTTGCCCAGCAGAAGACATGAATGCATAAATTATTGGCACCACCTATTGGCGAGAAAGGCAAATTATACAGGATTTGTAGGTTGGTTTAAATATTTTGAGTAAATATGGCTTCAACCCTTCCTCCTGTTATGATTTATTTTAACCATACAACCCAGTAAGACCTGTCGAGCTTTGCATTTCCCTGTGCCAGAGACAGCTTTGAGTTTGGTCGTCTGACTGGGGATATGTCTGCCACAGGGGTCACACAACAGAGGAGGAGACAGGATGCAAAGCTCCAGGTGGAGCAGGTCTCACTAATCTGAGTTTCAGGTTCTTCTAGGTACTTAGAATCATAGAACAGTTTGGGTTGGAAGGGACCTTTAAAGACCATCTAGTCCAACCCCCCTGCCATGAGCAGGGACATCCCCAACTAGATCAGGTTGCCCAGAGCCCCGTCCAGCCTGACCTGGAATGTTTCCAGGGATGGGGCATCTCCCACCTCTCTGGGCAACCTGGGCCAGGGCCTCACCACCCTCAGTGTGAAAAACTTCTTCCTTATGTCTAGTCTGAATCTCCCCTCCTTTAGTTTCAAACCATCACCCCTTGTCCTGTCACAGCAGGCCCTGCTAAAAAGTCCGTCCCCATCTTTCCTATAAGCCCCTTTAGGTACTGAAAGGCCGCAATAAGGTCTCCCCGGAGCCTTCTCTTCTCCAGGCTGAACAACCCCAACTCTCTCAGCCTGTCTCCATAGCAGAGCTGCTCCAGCCCTCCGACCATTTTTGTGGCCTCCTCTGGACTCGCTCCAGTAGGTCCATGTCCTTCTTGTTTTGGGGGCCCCAGAGCTGGATGCAGTACTCCAGGTGGGGTCTCACCTGGGGTGGGGTCTTACTTCTCCCCTAAGATGCAAGAAGAGTTCTACAGGTTGTTTTCCACCCCATCACTGCAAGCACCAGGCACAGCTGGTCAATGAATCGTGGATCAGAGTGGCCTTAGTTGCCTTTCGGGCTTGTGAGCAGGAAGGAAGCTCCGTGATACAGGACTTGCTGAGGCAGATGTGAAACTCTGGGACTCTCATGAGCAAAGCCCAGAACAGCCTGGTATCTTTGCGTAAGATGTTGATGTGACGGTAACTGCAGAGATCGAAAACACAATTATTTGAAGGCAGAAGCACCTGCATTTTTAGTTCTTGTGCCCATCCTGATTCTTGTTTCTGTGATAAGTTGTAGTTAGAAAATGTCTATGTTTTTTTGACTGTGAAATACAGCTGAGTTGTGTTGTTTGTGACGACCTCCATAGTGCCCAAAGTAGTGGAAGGGATATGAAAATGTTTCAGGTGTTTTGAATCATTTTCTGTCAAAAAGTTCTGACTTGAATTATCCATATGAGGCTGGAAGAAATGTGAAGAAAGACCTCTGGGCCATGGGACACCCTGTTTTTTTGTGGCTACTGGTGAACAGACTTGTTTGAATGATTTGCATTTTCACTGAATAAAAGAGAGGGGAAAAGAGAGAATGGCATTTTGCTTCAGCTTACTTTTTCTCCAATCCCAAAGAGTTGTTTTGGGATTATATTAGCCCAAAGTAATGTACTGGAAAGAATTTTTAGCTCTTGGCATGATAAACTACACATTCAGGCAAGAGCATTGGATTTTGGCTCAACATGGACTAACTGAAATGTGGAAGGGGTCTGCTGGATGCTTTAGTGCTACGACAACTTATCCTCTGAAGTTTCCTTGAGTTTTGTTTCTTTTTGTCTTCCTAGACTTGGAAAAACACTAGTATGGGTAAACCTGTCTACTTTCTCCTTCTAAAATCTTCCAACTGGAGGGTATCCGCCTCAGCATTCTCGTTCTCTTGGTGTTGCACATGAGTTGATCATCTCATATTAGCATGGGCAAAAGTTGTCCTTTGTTGTTATTATCTGGCCCAGCAGGATGGGGCTCCCGTGCTCCAGTTCTTGGAAACAGTAGGAATAAGTGAGGACACTTAATAGACACAGAAGGACTCAGACAGACTTTCTGAAATGTATAAAGCGCTGCTTGATCTGTCTAAAGGCGTATCGAGATACTGCCATGACCTGTTATGATATGAGTGCTTTGTGGAGAAGGACTGACTATGGTACATAGCAAACAGCTAAGCTCATATACCTTCATTTATTTTTAAAGAGAGTATTGTTCTACATGTTCTGAGATGAAAAGTGATTGTGGACAATTTTAGCAAAACTAGCACATGCATGAGGCAGTGCTAATGGCAGAACAATTTTCATTTGCCAGTTGATTGTACTTACCTGACAGAAAGAACATTAATAAAGATGTGCTATCCTGTCTGATCTTCTGCCTTGAATAAGTGAGAGGGTAACTTCAGCTTTCAGAAGATCAGTTTTCACTTGAAAATACACCTTTCTCTATGGGCTTCTGCTGCAAAACACAACCCGATTATTTATTTATAGTGAGTGTCTATTGTCTTTAGACAAGTTGAAAATAAAATATAAAAGCTTGGAGACTGAATTTAGAAAGTGCCAACTTTTATTATTATTATTTAGCTTTATAAACCAGCCAGTAATGTACAGATTGCCACCACTGTGTGAATCCCATTTAAATGAACTGAGAAGAAGAAAGCAGGAATTTAGCATTTCCTCGATCCAACAGCTAGCAGGATAATAAGCCCTTTTCCTGACAGCTCCCATGCTTACGGAGACTTAGGGCATTGTGCATAGTTTGCACCCACGACATGCAGCAAAGTGCTAAGCATGTATTGACCAGTGAATGATCCGACCAGAACATCATGTGATTAAATGTCTGAAAAAAAGAGGTGACTGTATAGAGGTAAAATGTTAACGAAATCTATTTCTCCAGTTTGGGCCTGGTCTCTAATGTGGACATTTAGGGGTAGGTGTGGTACGGATGATAGTCCATCCATAGTCTGATGTCCTCTACGAGGAGAGAATGCCATACAGAAAGCAGCAATTGCTCGGGAACGTGTCTTATCTGGTCAGGACTGGCAGGGTCATAGAATCATAGAATTATAGAATCGGTTAGGTTGGACAAGACCTGTAAGATCATCAAGTCCAACCGTTAACCCAGCACTGCCAAGGCCACCACTAAACCATGTCCCCAAGCGCCACATCTACACGGCTTTTAAATCCCTCCAGGGATGGGGACTCCACCACTGCCCTGGGCAGCCTGTGCCAGGGCCTGACAGCCCTTTCACGGAAGAAATGGTTCCCAATATCCAACCTAAACCTCCCCTGGCGCAACTTGAGGCCGGTTCCTCTTGTCCTGTTGCCTGTTCCTTGGGAGAAGAGACCGACCCCCCTGGCTCCAACCTCCTTTCAGGGAGTTGCAGAGAGCGAGAAGGTCTCCCCTCAGCCTCCTTTTCTCCAGGCCAACCCCCCCAGGTCCCTCAGCCGCTCCTCACAGCACTTGTGCTCCAGACCCTTCCCCAGCTCCGTTGCCCGTCTCTGGACACGCTCCAGCCCCTCAGTGTCTGTCTTGGAGTGAGGGGCCCAAAACTGAACCCAGCACTCAAGGTGCAGCCTCACCAGGGCTGCGTACAGAGGGGTGATCACTCCCCTGGTCCATCTTAATTGATATTGACTGTGGGCAGCCAGTTCCGACTATTTCTGGTCAGATGGTGGCAGATGAGTTGTATGGATGGCCTTTCCCAGGAGCCTGCAGCTGTTTAAATAGCCACCCTGCGGGAGCCGCAGCTCCACAGCTATGTTTGACATTATCATACCTCAGCAGGGACAGGGAGAGCCATGGGGACAAGGAGTCCTTCCCACTTCCTGGCTTCCATAGATTACTTTACTTGGTAAAACTATGCTCCTGTCACTGGAGAGGACATGTCATAAAACAAAACATGAACAAAATCCTAAGCCTAAGAATTCACTCGCCCTGAGGTTCAACAAAACCCTTCTGGGTAAAGCTGTGTCTACGGGGAGTCAGAGCACCAGCAGCGAGAGGAAGCCCTTGGAAAGGGGACGGGCTTGTCACACCTCTCAAAGGGGGACACAGTAAACGATCTCTATGGCTTCCTGCCAGCCTTCATTTTTTCCCCTAGTGATTTTTGGCTTTTCCATCTGAACAAGTACGTGCATCCTCAGTGCAGAGTCATCATCTTTTTAGAGAGAGAGAAGAATAAAACTGGTTCTCTGTGTGTGTGTGTGTGTATGTATGCACACATATATGTGAAAGTAAGGGACATTATTCTAATAAAGTGCCTTTTTACTGCTTTCACACTGAATTCAGTTACGACAAGCGTGAATGCACTATTGAAAGTGATACTTAGCAGCTCTCACACTTTCAAACACATCTTTTTTTTCTGAAGTCAATTGATAAAATTTTTACAGGAACAAATAATTCTGATTTGTGACTGAACTCTAACAAGCGCTATTAAACAGGCTCCTTTAATCTAAATCTGCTTATGCAAGCCTGTTCTATTTGTGCTAAGGATGGACATGATGATACACTTCACAATTTTAAGAACAGAGAGAACCAGGATTTGAAGATAAACTATACTCTCCGTACCATAAGCTAACGGTCCCCTAGATACTGTTTCATGCAGCCAATATTAATCCCATAATAGATGCGAGGTAAAAATCATCTTTAGGTGCTCAAAAGACAAAGTAACCCTAAATACAATCCTGATATTGCCTACAGTTGTTCTAGACATATAATTTAAGCTTACTCTCCAGCATCTCTGCGCTACGTTATCCTGTATAAAATCAGTAAAGAAATTCAGATCTTTTTGCCTTTAAATTTGCTGCTGAATGGTAACTGCTGTTCTCCTGAGCCTGATTCCAAACCAGCCGATTTTCCTATTGAAAGGGCCTTTGGCAGAGTGTGCTCAGGTCCCGTTCCTTGAGCTTCAACACAGCCTGGGCAGGTTCTCGCTCTTCAAGCATCACACGGCGCAGGGCGAGAGGGTTTGTTCCTCCTCAGTCTTCCTCCACAGTGCCCAGCCATTCCCCTTTCAAAGCTCAAAGGGAAATAATTTATTTTTCCAGTTTCTCCATGTGGCTCTGAGACCCTTTCCCAGTCTCCAAAAGGTCTCTGCATGGGACAGTAAGAGAGTACAGTAGAGCTGCCCTCCATATATACACACTGCTGGGCTTGTGTGGAAGTTTCCAAGGACCTCAGGCAAGACCCTGTAACCTGAAATCAGAAAAAAATCAGTAATTAATATGTTTTAAAGCCTGGCTTTGAGCTTGTTACTCACTGAACGTTAGCAGGAAAGCAGACGTGCAATCGTGTGTGGCAAACATTTTATACCTGTGAAACTGTTAATAAAACTTTCCAGAAGTTGGTTTGTTTTGGCTTGTTTTTTCCCAACAAACAGAGTCTCAGAGATGAAGCAACGTCTGTAATTTTTATTTCATTCATGTTTTTTTTTTTTTAGTTTGACTTTGCTTAAAATCTTTAGGTATCTTCAAGATTAGTTCACTGAAAGCAAGATTTGATCAACAGTTGCCTTGTTCAGTGTTGCTCTGATAAACTTGGTTGACAGGTACCTAACTTTCTCTCATTCGTGTGATAAACGAAGGAGAAACAGAATGGTCTTTAACGTAAGGGGAAAATGGTGTATCTGACAGCCTTTAGACTGCAGATCCATGTCTCAAAGGCATGGGAGATGTCATCCCACCATCTCCATTTCTCCCACTCAATAAGAGTTCACTGTATAAGAAGTTCCCATGACCAGAAACCCGTTTCATTCCATAAGGGTTTACTTTGGAAAGAAACTTGTTCCTGCAGCTTGTGTCCATGTGATCTCTTCCAGCTTCTAAGTGCAACTTGGGTTTATTCCAGCAAATGTTGCTAGATTGAAAATCCAAGAGTGAGAGATTTCCTGCCCCTCTGTCACATAATTAGAGTCGGATGGAGACAGAATTGGTGTTTGATCTCCAAGCTGGCTCCAACTTTTGCCTCTCCAACATGGACCGGCCGATATCTTAGCTCCAGGCTTTCCAACCTATTTGTGGAGCATAGGAAGGACACCACGTAATCATAATCAATCCTTTAAAAGTTACTAGATAAAAAGGTATAAATAGCTCTTGGAACAGGAACTGGAAACTGGCCTCCGCATTTCAGGTGACAGCCGTATTGCTTTGGCTATCAGATGGCCTTCCTGCTACCCCTCTTTGATCCAGAGGAGATTTAATCCCAGATCTGCTGTGCAGAGGCTCGGTTTCAGCATGATAGGCAGAGAATGCTCTCCCCTGTCTCCCCAACACGTAGGCTGTCTGCTGACAAAGCCATTAGTGGAGCCTCATGGGAGAGTTTGAACCTCCACAGACGATAGGGGCTGGAAGGCTTTCCACTTTCCAGAATACACTTGAAAGGGGGCAGCAATTATCTCCTCTTTCTGCAGCACCCGGAGAGAGCAGGTAGAGCCTGTTTCATTCTTTAAAAGCAAAAACGTACCATTAGTGCTAGAAGAGGTGACCTAGTTAGTAAGGGTCTCCTTGTGTGTAAGAGCCACGTACCAAAGCTATGTAAAGAGAAGAGTTTAAGACACTTCGGAGGTTATTCTGTTGTCTATCACCCTCAGTCTGTCAGACGATGAATACCCCTTTTGGAGCCATCTCTTTTTCCTGAGCATATTAGGGCTCTGAGGCTGAAGGGACCAGCTCAGGAGTGAGGAAACTCCAAGTTGAGTGTTCTGACTCTTTGGTGTTCATTTCACCTATTAATCTCCTTTTAAAGTAGGCCTTCTGTCAAAGACTGTCATCTAACCTAAGATTTGTGTAGAAAGATGCTCTTCCAGGGTACGACTGGTTGTATCCTAAGTCAGGTGAAGTACTGCTACTGTCTAGAAGTTTCCTTCTCTCTCTCCCCCACCCCACTTGGCCTCTCAAAGACTATATCAGACCCAGTATCTTACGTCAAGAAGTTTTACTTAGGTGAGATAACTCCTATTGAGAGCACCTAACTTCTGCTGGATTTGTCCCTTTAGCTTGTTGAGTGAGGCTTTTATAAAAATAGAAATGACCGAGCTCACCTAGATTTTTGTCTGTTTTCTCTGTTTAGATGGCAATTTTCACATGGTAAGGTTGCCTTTTAGTAAGCGTGTGTAAGTTGCTGGCGCAACGGCATCTGAATCTTAGAAATGTGACAGGCTGGACATATGCGTTTGTCTCTTATAACCTGTTTTGTTTTTTAAAAAAAAGACATTTTGCTTTTAGCTTTCCGATAGCCTTCAGTGTGTCTCAAAAATGATACATCCGCAGTCTTTTGCAGTAGGCACTTTAATAACACAAATGATACGTTATCCAATGAACGATGATTATGGCTGTTCCCAAGTCTCCTCCCTCTCCATTATCTGTTGATTTCCTTTTTTATTAAAGTACCTGTACCAACTGAAAACCACAGAGTTCCTGTGGGTGAATTTTAAATGGGTATATCAGATGGAAAATATTGATTTCCAGTCAATTTATTTAAAAAAAAAAAAAAAACAAAACGAAACACAGCACACATTTTACAATGGAAAAGTTCACACAGGACACAGGAAATAGAGAAAAATGTTTCCTTCCCACTTCAGCGCAGGAGCTACACAGCATGTTCCAACTCCGAGAACACGCAAACAATGTTCAGTCTTCAGGCAAGGTCAGCAAAGCAGATGTGACTTTAAGTTTACCGCTTGTATAGCGTGAGAACAATCCCCGGATAATGGAAAGACCTTATGGGGAAGCCATGGAGTTTGCTGAGCGTCTTGGCTAAACGCACCATATGATTCACTGTGTGCCATTTCCACATTGCTCAATGCTCTTGGGGCTGCTGGAACAGCAGTGATTAAAAAAAAAAAAAAAAAAAAAAATCACTTTGAGATAAATATCTTTAAAGATTGTGGGAGGAGGGGAGAAGGAAACATCAAGACTCCAGGGCTACCGTTGCAGTCCTCCACCTCCTATTGAGTGCAGATCACTTTGAAGGATGCCTTGCTCTCCGTGGACGAGTTGCATTACTAAAGAGGTGTGAAGATCATCCTAGGGTAAGATACATCCTAGTCAACTCCTAGATTTTCAGCCACTCTTGGTGCGTCCGCTGGCAGCTACGAGCTCAGACGTCTAACATAAAAACTGAATGTACACGTGGCCTTTGTGTTTGTTTAAGTGATTTCAGGTTCAACATTTAGTTTATTGGAGTCTTGATCCTTGACAGGGATTTCTGTATTGTATTTCAAAGAGGACAAGGAGATGAAAACATGAATTAATGTTAGAGAAAAAAAGCAGGGCATTTTCCTTGGAAACTTCTCACAGACATTTCAAAAAGTGAGACCTGTCCAAATAAATATGCAGTTCACTGACAGCTGAAGATTATCCATTTGTAGCTCATTAGTGTTTTATCATAATAAAAACATTAAGGAGCTGGTATTCCCTTTCAAATTTTTTTTTGGGGGGGAGAGCAATAACATTGCCAAGTGATGTATGTGACAGAGTAAGTTAACCTTTGGAACTCTGACCAAGGTCAGGTGACTAAGGTTGGAAAATCAATTTTAATCCCCCTCTATCATGTGGGTGCTAGAATTTGCTGGATCCGGATCTCAGCAGTGCACAGATGTGAATCAAGCTCCAGTTTTCTGCTAATCTACTATTCTGTAAAGGAGTAATGAATCAGAAGCTGAAGCCAGCAGAACTCCAATGTGACATTACATAGTTGGGTTTTTTCTCTAAACGCACTTAATCACCAGCGCAAACATCCACCAAATGCAGTTACATTCTCCTTCATGCAGGAGTCTCTGAACTGGTAGTCTATGTTTTCCCGGAAAAAAATAAATTGGGCAGAATTGAAGAATCACTGGCTATCACTTGAGGTCTGCTTCTTATCAGCAATCAGCCTAACTGATTTAACAGTATTTATTCTGCAACTGAGGAAAGTAATGGATTTAAATTCATTTACACCTCTTAGAGAAATGCATGCCTGTGTAATCTAGTATAGAGAATTAACTAGCAGTGATCCCTTATCCAAGATATATGTCATACTTTGAAAATAATTTTACCTTAGTCCGGGTTCTGGAGCACAGATATCCACCTTGTAAGAAAATAACGACAGATAAAATTATGACAAATAACCTTTCTGATAACTCACCTGTTTTTCTTACCTGGTCTTCTGCTGTACTTACCTTCTAGCCTTAGCTGATTTTCCCAGGATGGGACACTGAAGCAAGCTGGTATGGTAAGGTGGAAAACTTGCAAGCTTGGGCATTGCAGTCCAGTATTCTGTGGAAAAGCAGGCAGTTTAAGTCTTGCAGGACTGACGAGCTTTCAATTAATTCTCTTTCTTTACTCACACAAATTTTAAGAGAGGGATTGGTGCTCGGTTGCCTTGCTCCAGAACGTGGGCCCACGGTTGCAGTGACTGAAAATCTCCTGAGCATCTTTAAAAGTTTTGAAGTCAGAGATCTGATCTGTGATTAACTCATAGCCTGTCAGATGAGAATAGTTTTATTAAAAAGTAAAAATCTTTATTTTACCTCCACTCCATGCTAGAACAAAGACAAATGGAAATCCAGAATTTTTAGCTTCCGGCATTTATTTAACTTTTGCACACCGTTATGAGGTTTCTTTTGGATTTAGCAGTAAGGAGTGAGATTCACTTTGACTTCAAGTGCACCACCTCCTTCAAAGCTGAACTCCTGAAAAAATGCACCATCATTTTCTGCATCTTCCATTCCGGAGAGATCGCAAGAGTAAATTTGGAAAACACACAGCGCTGAAAAGACCTTGCCTTGAAAGCAGTCAGGTGAGTTCAGCAGTAGCTTTCCCCTGTACGTGCTCGACCAAAAAAGACATACCACAGCAGCTGTTCCTCCTCCTGCTGTTCTCCTGTTTTGAAGGATATGGGGGGTCGGGGAGGATTTTTACATTAAGCAATTATTTGTATAGCAGTAGTGCTAATGTCTGATTTTAGGACTCCATTTTCACTGTGGATTGCCAGGTTTCTCTTTATCCTAAGCACAACCATGGCTATACCAGCAGCTCTGCATGGCAGCACTCTCCTTCTTGGCCTTAGGTGGTCAATTGGTGCTGAAGTTATTGGTGAATAATGACTTCTCTGCAAAGCAGAGGAGACCATTATACCAGTGGATACAGAATTGTGGAATGTTTCAAAGTACAAGTCAGTGGCGGTGAAGGATAAGGTAGGGGACGTCTTGCATGTTGTTGATTTGTGGGGACTTGACAGACCAGGTTTTAACTTTCTAAAGATAAAGAGAGATGGAAGGCAATCGCATTTCAGTGCAATATTTTTCTCTTAATTTTCCTGTTCTTACATGCAATCACAGCAATACTGCACAGCAGAATTACTAAGACTCTATGCTACCCCATAGGGGCTGGGCGTGTGTCTCATTTCAAGGAGCTTTAATGCCCGACTTGGAGATATGACTCCTTTATACCTGCGCTCTACGTAAAATTACCAATAGCAATGAAGATACAGTGACAGATCACTTTCGGATGGTTAGGATGCTGGGGGGAAAATTGGAAAGAGCAACAATTTTGGGAAAACAGTTATGGTGAAAGTTATGGTCTAGATCAGTTTTAATGTGCTGCAATAGCTATTCTTGCGTATTTTTCTCTGCATTTCTCTAAATGTTCAAATGTTGTTCAAGTTCATGGATGTGAGAGAGTATAGATGTTCCATTCAACTTATCCAGGAGAAAGTTAGAAGCCTTCCTGATACCAGATCTTTGGCCAAGCCAAGTAAAGATTTCTGATATGACTGCACACTTTCATTTATCAGGAAGATTCACAACAAGATCAAATATCTGCCAGGAAAGCTGAGCAAATTCAGATGGAAGATCAAGACTCTCATTTTTGCCTTCCAAAGTAACTAAACATTATGTCAGTTTACCCTAGGACATAACAAAAAGTCACTTTTTCTTAAGTCTTTAAATCAAGATAGGTCTAAATTTCTAAAATAATGTGATGTAACTTCAACCACTTAGTTCTCTTAAAACTCAGCGAAATTCCCCCTCCTGCCTTTGCTCTGCAAGAGCTAAGTCAGTCTGGGTGACTCCTGACTATCACAGGAACAGTCTTTTCTTTGCCAAAAGGGAGCTTTCCCCGCGGTTGCGGACAGAGGGTGTCTTGGATGCTTACACCATTCAAACAAGCTCAAGAGAAGCATTTTCCATCTCGAACCCCAGAGACACATTGCTACATTTTCCACGACGACTACGTTGTGAAGATGTAAAGAGGTGCTGGGGCACACAGGACGTGCTTTTCCTGCGAGCACCCGTGTCCATCCTGTCTCACCTGGGCAGATGAGATCTGTTCCTCCCAGCTCTTAGGGAGATACTGAACATGAGCACAGTATGATGGCAAGATAGAGGAAAACTGGAAAGGCAGAGGGGAAAGCAAAGGCGAAAGTTCAGGAGAAGACATCCTAGCTTCTTCCTGCACCTCTTCTTTCCTGAACCTTCACTTTCCCCCCACTCCTTTCAGCACTTCATTGCCCACATATAAACCCTGTGCCCCTTGCACCTTTATCATCCGTTGGTACCATCATCCTTGAAGAAGTGAGGAGAATTAAATCTGCAGCTCCACTGATGGCTCTTCATTTATGGTCAAAAGTGCTTCTTTACAGAGGTATCTCTATTCACACATGAATAGATCTGTACGTACACCCCCTTCCTTGCTTAAAATTCTCTTTGAGTTTATAATTACATAGTAAGTCTTTCAGACTGCTGTTCTCCTGCTGTGCTTCATAACAAACACTTTTTTATTGTTTCTGTTCTAATCTTTTCTATTTCTTCAGCAGATTGACAGCACTTTTTTGCAGTTTTGGCATTTACACGGGGATAATGAAGTTCTCGCACTGTCCCTTTCTGTAGATGACACTGCATCCTGATGATTTTGCACCGCAATGGATTTTTCACAATGTTCTCCAGACAATCATAATGACTGATCATCAGTGGGGATGTTGGTATACCCAGATCCAACTCTGACCCTGTCCAGGTGTAGAAAGGACTACCCAAAGCATGAAAACCATGCTCTGAAAACCATGCAACGGTCTTGGGAATATCTTTAAAACCTTTAACTCAAGCTGCCTGGGGACAAAATTTGGCTAGTCCTTAGCCAAGTTGTTTGTCTAACTCAGAAATGTAACAGTGGTGTGAAACTCATGAAAATTAAGAGATAATCTGTTTCTTTTTCTTTTATACACTGCTTAATGGAATATCAAACTAAGAAAAAGCTGTAGCTGTATTAGGGAAAACAAGTTTTTCAACTGATCATGTATATCTCTGGAATAAATGCCTCAGAGCTGTCAATTCTTCAAGTCCTCATTAGACACTGGAAAAAGACTTGTGGAAGCCCAACATGTGTATAAAAATAACACTGGCAGGTGCTCCCCCTACCCTATAACTCTTGAACCTATAAGCCAGCTTCTATAAAATGTTGTGGACGGAGAGCAGTCTCAGATATATGATGACTTCTTACGCTTTATAATTATGTGATTACAAGGAAGAGGGAGATTCCATTTAATGTCCTCTCTGAAAGAAGAACCCACTCAGGTGCTCACCAAAAGCCAGACATCAGCAAACCAGGCTCCCCCGTTCCTTTGCTCGTGAGCTGAGCTCCCCATCTCGTTGTAGCCTTTTCTTAGAGATGCAACTTTCCTGGCGCTCAGCCACGGCTTGTGCTGGAGAGAGCTATCTCCAGTCCTGGAACTGTGTTCTACTTCATTTAGAGACTCTGCTACATGTCTTAAGTTATTTTCTTCTAAAAACAAAAAAATTCATTAACAGGCTAGAGGGGAAAATATGAGGCTGTGTCTCTCTCAGGGGTACAGAACAACAGAGCTAGAGACAAAATCAAAAATGAGAGAGGTCTGACATGATGCAGGGAAGTTTTTGAATACTCATGGTTCAGATGAAGCTGACTTGGAATCATACCACAGGACTCTTAACAGTTTGTGGCAGGTGTAATGCTAAGAGGTGTCAGGCATGCAACTTTCTCCAATTAAAATAATTACATCGTTGGTGATCAATTACTGCACTTCTGAAAAATAACTGGGAATCCCTCATCCGTGGATATTCTGGAAGACTGTTTAAGACTTTCTGTCAAAGAAATATGATAATCGCTGCTCTGTATGGAGTATCATATCCACAAGCTCTCTCTAATGCCCAGTTGTCTTTTGGCAGGTTGTTTCTAGCTGTATTAAAATGGCCTCACAAATGTGAACAAAATTTCCTTCTCATGCGTTTTCCTAACTACTTCCAGAAAGCTGGTAGGATCATCACATTTCCAAGACGTAGGGATGACATACTGGGGTAAATCCTTCCTTCCCTATCTGTACATGCCTTTGAATATTTGATCTGCAACCCTGAGATGGAGCACCAAAAAGCAGCCTGAACTTTATTGTATGCTAAGCCACCAGTAAACCTCTTCTCTGCCACTGTACAGTGACTTGCTGGAAAATTTTCCTGATGGTCTTTTAGAAGTAAAAGAGATCAGATAAGGAGCCTCATCCTTTCAGAAGGGGAGAGAAACCTTGGAAGGGCTGGGGAAGGCAAAGCAGATTGTCTCTGTCCCAGGATCCCCCTGGTTTGCCGCAAACACTGTGCTTAGCCAAAGCAAAGCTGTCTGGGTGCAAAAGCATCCTGTAATGGCACAGTTGCTGTTGTTAAGTGGGAACATGAACTCCTGAGGAAACCATAAAGCACCAAAGGGGTGGGAGTTCATCCAGCGACTGCCTGGACTGTATCCAGGGCTGCAAAGGAGTCCACAGTTCATGGTTCCCCAAAATAAGATGAATGCAAAAAGGTTGTGGGGGTATAAAAATCGCTTCTCCAGCAGAACAGCCCTTCTGGACGTGAGATTGTGAGACCTGCAGGAAAGGAGACTCCGGTAGAAGGAGGAGCAGCTCCCAGAGGAGACCCCTTCATCTCCAAATCCAACAAAAAACATTTGCATGCAGGGATGGAAGGCCAAGCAGATAGACAACAGGATGCTGCAGAAGGGAAGGAAAGTCATTAAAGCACTGCCAGCCTATGGAAATGGGAAGGCACAATTAGCATGTCTTCATATAACATTTAAACCATTTCAGAGGGTTGCAGAAACCCTGAAGACCTTCAGGGCCTTCTAGTGGAACAAGCATGGTAGGCATTCACTGCAAGGCTTCATCTTCAGGTGCGGCAAATGAACTAGCAGCTTGGTGCACTCCCAGTAGTGATGGACATGTTTCAGCTGCAGCTCCTGGTGTAATTCCCTCTGACAATCTCAGCTCTTGCACATCAAGCTCAGCTGGAGCCCCAAGTCAATGCAAAGCAAATGGCGAAAACCCTAAGATGTCTGTGAAGTCTTTATTGTTCCGAGACACTCACTGAAGACCATTGTTCAGAGACACTCACAGAGTTTAAGGCCTAACCTCAGACATTACAGAATCACAGAATCACAGAGTCACAGGATGGCAGAGGTTGGAAGGGACCTCTGGAGACCACCCAGCCCAGCCCCTGCCAGAGCAGGGTCACCCAGCGCAGGCTGCACAGGGCCGCGTCCAGGCGGGTTGGAATCTCTCCAGAGAAGGAGACTCCACACCCTCCCTGGGCAGCCTGTGCCAGGGCTCGGGCACCTCACAGCGAAGAAGTTTCTCCTCCTGTTCAGGCGGAACTTCCCGTGTTCCAGTTTGTGCCCGTTGCCCCTTGGCCTGTCGCTGGGCACCACTGAGAAGAGTCTGGCCCCGTCCTCTTGACACCCGCCCTGGAGATATTGATAAGCGTTGGTGAGGTCCCCTCTCAGTCTCCTCTTCCTCAGGCTGAACAGCCCCAGCTTCCTCAGCCTTTCCCCACAGGAGAGATGCTCCAGTCCCTTCATCATCTTTGTACCCTCCGCTGGACTCTCTCCAGTAGTTCCTCACCTTTCCTTAAGCCTTGAATGTGAACAAAGATGCCTAAAAGCACTTTGAGCTCATGAGAGGTGTGAGATGTCATGTAGAAGTAGCTTTAAATATAATGTTCTAAGTGGCAAGGCTGTTCTCCTGCAGACCACCGTGGAACTCGGGCCATTGACCATAGACATTCAACCCTCATGTGAAATTAGATTTTATAGAATACAGTTTCAAGACAATAAAAAGGACCTCACAGAACAAACAAGGCCAAACTTGGGCACTCCCTGGTTTACCTCGAGCTCAGTGCCTGGTCTGGGACACCCAACTGCTGTGCTTATCCCATTTTCAGACATGAATAGCTCACAGCCAGGTCAGCTTTTTTTTCAATGGTTTCTGTTAGGAAGGGGATCTCAAGGGTTAAATGTTCTATTTATGAATCCTACCAAGATTTTGCAGTGTTTCAAATACATAGGGGTATTTTTAGATAGAGGATTCTAAAATTAACTGTTCGGCCTTCCTAAAAATACCCTGCCACACTTCAATAGTTCCCATTGACGAGACTTGAATATAAAATACATTTTAATTTCCTACCACCAAACAGAAGAAAAGGAAAATGTTTCTCCCTCAAAACAGAGGGAGAGAAGTAACTCCTTGAAGTGACAAGTCTCACATCTCACTCTTGCCATCTCTAAAAGGCCCTGCTTGGTGAATCATCAAGTTTATGGGGGAAGGAGAAATAACCCTGAAGACCTCTGCGCTTGAGATTTCAGATGGAAGGCACATCTTTTTTGAGTAAAACAATGCCTCAAACTCAGACATAAAAAGGGATATATATTGTTGGTTTCGTAAAGCGTTTGCTACAGTTTTTCATGATAAAATCAGGTTTTTGCCGAGCATATCCGAAGTAAAATCCTGTCTCCGTGGAATTCAGAATTCCTAAAGGATTTCTAAACCTTCAGAATTTCATCCATCATCTTGTCTTTTCTGTTTCTTCTCCGACCTTTAAATAAAGGATGCTGTGTAATAACAAACAAAACCCTCAGCTCCCTCAAAACCAAGCACTGCTAACAAGAGCTTTTTTCAGATGCTCAGCTGGGTTAACTCCATCGGTTAATTCCTTCAGCACTGGTAGAGCTATGATCACCCTTGACTATCAAGTCTTTCAGCCTTCCTCAGACATTGCCAGAGCTTGGTACTAATTGCAAGCATAGTCCAAGCTCAGGCAGTGGGGCTACTGCAGTTGGCACTTGGGTTGAAAAAGATGGATGGGCTTGGGAAGACAGCTCAAATACCTCCAATTACCAAGCAACTTCCCCACTCCAGATAACACCGCAAATCACCACAACTGTTTTGGGAAACAATCTTGCAGGACACTGAGACTACCCTTAGCCTTTTCTATCAAAGAGCTGAACTCCCTGTATTGGTTTCAAAATCCCATATCCTTTCCTGTGTGAAATAAACTATAAAGCTCCTATATGTTCCTTGGAGACACTATTCCAGCTGATTTTTGGAAACCTAAATGATTGCACAGGTAAGCTATCATCTTACTGAACAGAATAATAATCACAATCGATTTTGTTCACATCCCTTCCCATAACCGAGATTCCAGAATAATTTAAAAGTAGGCTTCATTTTTCTTGATGGAAAATGTCTTCTTGAACAGCTGGAATCAACTTGTCCCCTATGCTATCCACTTTCTGATCTCCTACAATATTATGACAATCAGGGATATGTAAACTGATTATTTGCTCTTTTTAAAAGTAACTATCATTTCAACGGCCAAATGGAGCAGTGCTTACTGGGGTGGGGGATCAACCCCACATCTCCTAATTACTTTACATGTTCAAAGCAATTTTGCCATCAGGATAAAAACGTTCTGAATAAATCACTTTTAGATGACGTTTGTTAGCCCACTTGGGTTTCTGAAGAGTTCCAGCGAGACCAGGTATAGAACTATTTTTACAATCTGGCTGAGAATACTTTGAATGGAAATAAACTGACTTTTAAATCTCCATCTCAGGGATGTCTTCTGGGACTATCACTTGTTTGTGCATGCACAATCCTACGCACTGGCTGATGAGTGAGTCATCCTGCCTGCCACCTTATCTGCACAATGCCATGCAATCTGGAGAGTGCGGTCACATCAGAAACTGATTTTACTACTCCTGACTGCCCAGGCTAAAAGCTAAAGCAGAAAAATGAGACTTCTTACTTTTTGTGTGCTATGAAAGTCCAATACACTTTTTTTAATTGCTGATTTTGATTTGCAGTTAAAAACTGCCAGGAAATAAACCTTCCGTTTCTCTGTGGCTCTTTTGCTCTTTCTTGTCCTAGAACTGCATCTCTAATTTATTCTGGTAATCAGTGTTTCCTCCCTCCGAATGTAAAAGCTGCCTTTACTTGTTTGAAAGACAATGCAAAGTTGGTTTCATATTCTTATCGACGCAGGCAAAATCGAGGCCAGGTCCCACATGCACTCAAGGTTAGGCAAAAATGAGCAACCTAACGTCAGGTAAGAGCCGTGCTAACATCTCTGCAACTTCACAAATGACCACTCCTGCAGCACCTAGTGCAATTTCTGACTTATGCAAACCCCTCTGTCTTAAAAACCTGTTTAAAAAAAAATGTTTAAAAACCTTATTCGAGCCAACACTACCTGACCCATACCAGATAGCGCAGGCAGGTGACAAAATGCCTACAGTTTCCCTTTGAGTGACTGCACACCTTTTTAGAAAAAAACTTTCGCTTATGATTTAAAGAAAGCGGCTGATGAAGAATCACTAATTCTTTAGGAAAGTTATTCCAGTGGTTAATTTCTCTCACTATTAAAACATCTTTTCTTTATTTCTAGTCTGAATTTCTCCAGCAGTTCACTCCAGCCTGATCTCCAGCTATCACAGTGTCCTTTTCTCCTAGATTAAAGAGCTGTATTCTCTCAGGAAGGGTATTTCTATAGAGATACTTGCAGAAATGAGAACAAGTCAACTCTTAACTCTGATGGTGAAGCTGAAGAGAGAAAGCTTTAAAATCTCTTGATTAAATTTGTAATTTAAAGACCACTTGTTGCTGCTTTTTAAAAAGCCCTTTACATTTTTTTTCAGTATTCTCATTGAAATATAAAATCAGGCTTGAGTAAATACATCTGTATTGTCCAATTAAGGCCGCATTCAAGATAATACAACCTCTCTGATAATCCTCTATTAGTATGTCAAAGCACGGTGTTGGCCATACGTGCAACAGCTTCATGCTACTCAACTGTTTCTCCACCATGGCCTTGTTGTAACTTTCCATAGGTGTTATTGCTGCACTTTTAAAGGCCCAGCGGGAAGCAGGTCGTACAACCAGGCAGACACAGGAAAACACTGGTGTTTATGCCCCTTGTTGATTGGAAAATGCTGCTTCCCACAGGGGTGGAATAAAGTCACAAATGCAGAAAGTATCAGTTCTCCTTGGGAATGGGTGGAAGATAAATGGGAAGAAGGTGCAAGCTTGATCCTACTGCCTCTGGACTTTTGTTATATTTAAGGGTTCAATGACACCAAGATTGTTGATGATGTTAATGTTCTTGTCTTTCCTTGTTCAGTTTAGGGAAAGCACCTGCCCTGAAACTGCCTGGAAAGGTGATCTGGCCTGGCCACACAAAACCTACCTATGTGGGAATGCCGCATCCATCAGCCTGTTGATATTCACCTCTCACTTCAGCTGCCTAAAATCTGAAATGCTTTAATTTAAATCGGCAGAGACATTGCAGTGCTACTTCTTCACTGTGCTCTTGGTGACATGGTACTGCACTGAGATGATGCCTGACGTGGGAATTCAGGCACAGGAGCAGTCACCCAGCGGCCTCTTTCCCTCTACATTTGCTATTGCACTGGTTTTGTGGCCCTCCCTTTATTTTGGACCTAATCTCACAGACTGTTTTAATTCAAGGAACGGAAACCTAACAGATGAATGCATAGTGAACCGTTTCCACTTTCCCTCCGTGATAGCCTGGTTCAGCCTGGAAATGCCTCTGCATCCGTATACCGAAGTCAGGAGCCTGGTACCGTTAAAACCTTTTATCTCACTTCTCTGTTACATTGTCTGTCTAGACAGGATCTATTTATACTTGGCTGTAGCACCTAATTTAGACAAATAAGTTCATTTTGGTAGAAGTCAAGTCATAAATGGCACAGACGTTGCTTCCTCTGATCTTTAAACCTGAGCCATCTTACCATGTACCTGTCAAGGCTTCTGTAAATGAGGAATTGCCAAGCAGAGACAGATGGTACACTAATAGGAGGGGATTTAAAGTCACACAGCACCTCCGCTGCGTGCAAGATCACAAAGAAAATCTGTTCTCAGTGTAATTAATCTGTGGAGGCTCTCAGAAACACCCCTCTTCTCTCCTCTCCAGACTCCTACCCCTGTTATTAGGCTTCATCCTCTGATTAGTGCTATCTGCTTCAAAGGAAGAGAAAAACTTCTGAGTCACACCTACTTGTAATGTCCCGTATCACGGGATGAGTTTATTTTCACACCCGTGTGATGGATTAGCAAAAGCCCGGTTGCATATGTCTTAGTAAACCGCTAATATTCTTTGTCCTGATAGAAGGCCAATGCTTTCTTAGGGGGCAGCTGCGAAAGCTATTTTCTTTTCTAATATCTTGCAATAGCGGCACCTCTAATCCCTTTGTGCCAGCCCCTCCAAAACGCTGATCAGCCCTAAAGGACCCGGGAAGAGCAAATGCTCAACTATTTCTCTGTGGCTCAGGACGCTTTTGGTAAAATTTATGATGTATCTGTGAGCAGAAATTAGGGAAGGGAGTGTGCCAGGACATATCATTAACTCTAAAATGGGCTTGCTGACGGTATTCACCTTGCACTGCTGAGTTGGATCAACCCACTTGGGCCAGAAGCTATTTCCATTTTATTGCACAGAAAATGTTTGCATAGGGTCGCTTCCCACCCCAAGCATTCTGTGATGCCATGAACCGTGGCAGATGTAATCTGGAGGGGGCTGCAAAACACCTATTCTCCATGTTGCTATAAAACTCTTCCCGGTAAACGTGGGCACGTAGAGGAGGCTTGCTAATAAAAACTGTGCTGGGCCACGGGAGAAGGCTGCTGAAAGCAAGGCTGATAACTCACAGGTAGGAACAGACTGAAAGGAACCCCTGCTCAGCATTCTCTATTCACAAATCCTGGATATATTAACAAAGTGAGGGGGTTTTGGTGGGGGTTGGGGGCTTTTTTTCCTCTCCTGGCTGTTTTTCTCCTATAGCATCCCCATCCCTCCGTCCTCACCAGAACTGGCTGTTGAACAGGGTCTGTGACAACGTGCAGCTGCCAATGAAGTGATGGAAATATATTCATTTTTTTGTTGCTAGGTCTGTCTGAGGTTCTCGGGGCTCACTGCAGTGTGCTGGTAAGCCAGGCAGAGGTCTTGCTGCTGCAGCTTGCCTTTCCTCTTCGGTCTCCCATGGCTGGTGGCCCAACTCTAATGGACAGGAAGGATCACAACCTATTGCTGTGCAGTGTCCTGGACGCTGTTTTTGGAGACAGAGATTAAAAGCTCAAGGTTAAGGAGGACATTGCCAGACAGGAGAGAGCTCCAACACCCAAACCACTGCTTACAAAAAGGGGACCAGTGCCTTTGCTCTTGGATACGGCTTGAAGGAGAAGTATTGTGGCTACGGCTCTTTGCTCCACTCGGTGCTGTCAGTCTGTAAATGTGATGTGATCACACCCATGGGGCAGCCTGGGCAGAAAGATCGACTCTGCGAATCCCAGGAGTATTTAGGCTTGATGTAGTTTTGTGGAGTTCCTCAATCACATCTCCAGCTAGGCTGAGAAGCAGAATGTAAACTGTTGAAGGCTTTCTGAGGAAAAAAAAATAAAGCCCCCTGTGGCCTCTTAATTACCTAAAAATCCAAAGGCAAAATTTAGGCAGTTACCTTTGGGAGCCAGGGGCTTTGCCCTTGATTTCTGTAGTGTTCAGTGATACCTCTGCTGCAGTTCTTGCTCTGCTCTACCTTACAGGAGTGTTGCAAGGATAAATGATGTTTGAGTGCTGGTCATGCCTATCATTAAGAGGATCCTGTCAGTACCAAGGATGGGTGAATGGTTTTTGAAGGAAGCCCTGGGGACATGAAAGAACATCTTGCATAGAGTGTGTCTTCTGTTAAGCTTCTCTTTTGACAAACTGTCTATTTTAGGAAGGCGTAAGGACATCAGTTGAATTACTTGTGTTAAGAAAAACCATGAAAATGATTCAACTTGAAACATTTAAGCAACCACACTGAAAGGTTCAAATCCAGCTAGTTTCAGTCCCCAAAGTTTGTCTTTCTCATTTATCTGGAAAAAAAGTGGCAAACAACATACCAAGCTCTGAGCCTTTGTTTGCAGTACATATTGCCCGAAGCTGGAGAAGAAGGAAAAAAAAAAAAGGCGGCAAATTGCTGAATACAGAACTGCGTCCTGTCACACCCTCGCTTGCCTGCTCGTGCCTCGCTTGCTGTACAAAGTCATTCCACAGAAATGGGCATTTCCCCCTCCCCAGGCGAAAGCTTCCCCACGGAACAGGGCCAGGAAGACCCGCTAAGAGAGCAGAGACTCTCAGGGGCTGCTTCTGTGGGTAGCGGGTGTGCGCTGGGGAGGTGCTCCGCTGGGTGCCCAGCAGCCAAACTGCATCCACACGAAAGGTCATTATATACCTATTGCAACTGGAAAGCCATTTTTGCTTGAGATTAGTATGAGATCTTTTGTGTTTTTTCTTGCCTTATGACTGTCCTGTGAGCTTTCAAAAATTGTGTAGAAATCCTCATTCGGAAGCATCTATTTTCATCACTTCCCACAAATAGTAGGGAGGAGAATACGAGGAGAATAATGAGCTTGCAAAAGCACAAAACTTACTATGTGCAGAAATTCTATTTTTTTGAGTGTCTTTTGTTAATAACCCTTTCTCTGCAGCCTCTAACCATTCCCCATACTGCAACTGCTTAGTTAGAGCAAGGCACCTTCTAGCTAGGTTTGAGGGACTGAGAGTAACTCTGTCCACATGCCGAGGAGTTTGGGGATGAGGCTACAATCAGTCACCCGCAAGGAAAGCCGCAGAGCATGCAAAGAGGGCATCATAGGACATTTGCTAAAGAGGTTTCCAGCTGTCCGAGAGGACAGTTACTGCAGCAAGGCAGTTGCTCCTGCATTTAAAACACTTTTTTTTCTTTTCCATCTTTTTATTCTTCCTAAATATTTCACCCAGTTCCTACACACAACTTGTTCTTGTTAGCTGAAAAGCATCACCTCCCAGAGGCGTTCAGTCGTCCCACCCTGCAAACCTGGACGCTGCTGGCAGGTTCCCAAGGCTGCAGCTGAAGGGCATGCTATGAGCGGCAGGAGAAGGGTCTCCAAACCTCACCAGACCTCTTTCACCTGCCTTTTTGGGGGGCTTGTGACTTGATATGTTTGTGATCAAGCTTCGTGACTTGATCTGTTTGTGGCTTGATCTGTTTGTGATCAAGCTTTGTGACTTGATCTGTTTGTGGCTCGACCCGATTGGGGCGGATGTCCTAAGGGAAGCGCATTCACAAGTCTGGCAAAGCATGAGAGAAGGAGAGTTGTGTTGCTGCACAGCCCGTTTCTGTCCACCCTCGCTATGGCTCTTTGTAGCCCTTGTGTTCATACAGGGCCTTTTCTGCGCTGGATGCTGGTTTGGTTTGTTTAGCGCCATCACGGCAAACATGATCGGTAATATCGTTATCCAAAGTGTGTTCCCGTGCGGCTTGTGCAGCCCCATGGAATAGTTTGGAGACCCTCCAAGAGGACTTCCTCTGGGAGCCAGCTCTGCAGCCAAGTAGCTTTCACTGCTATGAAACATTTCCTGATACGCTGCGTGTTTGTCCCCGAGGGGACACCCTCACCGTTTCCTTTCCCGCTGGTTCTGCCCCCCTCACACGCTTCGGATGGATCCCGAGGCATCCTCAGGCCTGGCCGTCTGGTGACATGCTTCTGCCACTCGCAGTTTTGGAAGGATGGGTCCCAAGTTCACATTTAGGTCGTTAAACAAACAACTTTTTGCTTAGTGCTGGCGTTGTGATGAAGGTTTCTGCTGACGGATACAATCACGTGCCCTACCACCAAATTCTACGTTTCTGAGCTGTGTATTTGTCTCCTCACAGAAACGTGAGTCCCGTTGCTGTGTTTTTCCTTCAGTAGCAGCACTATCAGAGGCAGAGAAGGGAGCCAGAGTGAGCCTAAAGGTTATCAAAAGGCATTAGGGGTCATGAAATAAACTTCCCACTCTGTGCCCTGCAACTCTATGCAGTCTGCACTGTTGGTGAAGAGCAGGGTTTATTTTTAACAACGACCAGAGGATGACGTGTGAAAGGGCGGTATCACGGGCTATAATTTAAGAAGAACGCTTTGCATGGTCAGAACACGATACACCAGAGCAGCGATGCACCTGCCCCGACCGAGGGGCTGACATCCAGAATCCTGGTGGTAACAAGGCGCTTCCTCTGCTTTCCATCGGCTTTAAATCGATGGCAGACGAGGGGTAAGGCAAGCCCCAGTCCGCAGCACGACACACTGCGTTGCCTCCGCACACGGAGTTCAGGGAGCTCTTCCCCTCGGTGCACTAAGATTAGCAGGCTTTTGTTTGTTTGTTTTGCTGCGTTGGGGTTTTTTTGTCTTTGTACTTCGGATTGTCAAATAAAAATGGAAAAACAATGGGAAATTGTGAGAGGTTGCAATATCATTTAGGCTAAGAAGTTTTCACTAATTAACTTCATTGCTTTGAAAAGGTGGGGGAGGGGGGTAAGCATCCCTGAGACAATGTTAGTTCTTGAGGAAGAATAAGATATTTCAAGAAATAGCCAAAACAAAAAGTGTGAGAAAGACCTGTCGCCATGGTAACAATGTGTATTAAAATGATGTCAAACAATCTGTGAAATAATCTCATCAAGTTGTAAGATGCAATGATGAAGCAGGCTACAAAGGAGTCTGTCAGTGTTTTATTTATATCCTTTCTTATATACCTCTTTGCCTGCGTGGTACGCGTATATCACACCCACGCTACCACCCACAGCACACAGCTGTCCCTCTGAACTGCCTTAGCTCTAGTCCAGAAATTCAGGGGACAATGGGGGAGGAAGGACAAGGAGAAGACAAGGAAGGAAAATAATATTCAGATTTGGAAAGAAAAAAATAACACTGCGTCTTTTTAGTACCAGGCGGGCATTAGTCGAATGGGCAAGATTTGGTTCTCACCTCAGTTATTTGCTGTACAGGTTTCCGTAGTACAATTCCAGATTTGTGCCAGTGGAACTGAGATCAGAATAAGCTTAATATTTTCTATGTTCATATCTTATGTCATTTGTGTGCTCTGCAAGGGTGAATGTACGGACACCAATCAGTCTGAAGAAACAGGGTTGGGGATGTTGTGTGCAACTAAGTCATGGAATCACAGAATGGTTGAGGTTGGAAGGAACGTCTGGAGGCCATCTGGTCCAACCCCCCTGCTCAAGCAGGACCACCTAGAGCCAGTTGCCCAGGACCATGTCCAGATGACTTTTGAAGATCTCCCAAGGATGGAGACTTCACAACCTCCCTGGGCAACCTGAGGCAGTGCTCGGTCATCTTCAGTGTAAAGAAGCATTTCCTGGTGTTCAGGGGGACCCTCCTGTGTCTCAGTTTGTGCCCGTTGCCCCTTGTCCTGTCACTGGGCACCCCTGGAAAGAGCCTGGCTCCGTCCTCTTTGCACCCTCCCTTCAGGTATTTGTGGACATTGAGGAGACCCCCCTGAGCCTTCTCTCCTCCAGCCTGAACAGCCCCAGCTCTCTCAGCCTTTCCTCGTAGCAGAGATGCTCCAGGCCCTTCATCATCTTCGTGGCCCTTCACTGGACTCTACCCAGTATATCCACGTCTTGTACTGGGGATCCCAGAACTGGACACAGTGCTCCAGGAAGGACCACCTCCCTTGACCTGCTGGCAATACTTTCTCTAATTGCAGCCCAGGACACCATTGGCCTTCTTTGCCACAAAGACACTTTGCTGGGTCATGGTCAACTTTGTGTCACCAGGATCCGCAGGTCCTTTTCTGCCAAGCTGTTTTCTAGCTGGGTGGCCCCAGCATGTACTAGTACCTGGGGTGCAGGAGGTTGATCCTCCCCAGGTACAGGAGTCTTCAGTTAGATGACTGAACAACTGACTTGTCTTCATCCCTCATGTTGCAAAAGGAAAAACAAAAGCTGTTGATGTACTTTTGGGCTTGTAGACACAATGGGCACAGTGAACTGCTCAGAGGACAAAGCTGAGCCTTGTAATTACTATCATTAGTATTTCTGCAGTCACCAGAAGAAGCATCTGGGCCTCCTGATGGGATCTTGGGAAATCAAGAGGAGATACCATGATTGGCAGCAAAGCAAGCAGAAGAGAGAGAGACATCGTCTCTGAAGGCTGGAGTGAATTTGGAAGCAGGCAACAGCTTTAGCAACCAGTAGTTATTTTTCTGAACAAAATAATTTTTTTTTTCCCATTTGGCCCACACTGACCTCTATGTGTCTTGCCCTTTTTGACCTTCTGTTCCTGCCCTAACCAGGTATAGCGATGCAAGCACACATATCCATCTCTACACAGCCTTTCTAAATCCCTCTGACATTCCCTTTCCATTTTTCTGAGAGCACTTCTTGGGTTCATTAATGCAAGCCCTCGGCTGCAACGAGCAGCGGCCCCGCTATCACAAGAGTGTTATCCTAATTCTGCTATATCCTCTTGACTCACCAGACATGTTCCTCCTTGTTCACACATCCCCTCCGCTGCCTTGTTCCCCTACCATCAGACCTCATCCTGTGGAGCCTGGTACATCTAACCAACTTCCTCAAGCTTCTTGTGGTCCTTCTTGTCCCACCCATGTCCTTGCACGGACCATTCCTCTTCCACAACCTACGCCAACCTCCATCCCACAAACTACTCCCTGCCTGCCAGACAAAACCCCAGTTCACCTCAAAACACAACCTACTAAGAGTCCTCTGCAAAGGCCAGACACCTAAATTACACCATAAAGCCATGTAAGAAAAACATAGATGGATGGTGTTGTAAATCCATAAAGATAAGGACAAAAAAATTACTGCTGTTGTAAATCTGAGGAGCCTCTTTATTCCGCTTGGGTTCATCACACGTCTGCAGGGGAAGCACTGTGCTCCTTCAAAGTATATGGCACCTCCTGGATGACCTCTACTAACTACCAATTTTAGGGGCATAAGAGCTGAACTAAAACATTGTACGAACTTATTCAGATTGGTCATTTATTGCTGAAGCAGGATTTTGTTCTACACAAATCCGAGTGTCTTTTTTTTTCTTTTGATCCTTTATTCCATGTTTCAGTTGATCAAACTTTGCTAAAGACAACAATCTCACTGGATAAAAGTAAGGTTATTTTGGATTTCTTTTCAGGAGTACACCAATTTTGTGCAATCTAAACTGTTTAGAGGAAGCACCTGATTTCAGTGAATTGCCTGGGTTTTAAACAGAAAATTTGTGAGAAAACAGGAGGAAAACTGTGTGATAGTACAGATTCCATCTTTGACAATTCCACAAGAAAAACTGATGTTTTCTCATATGGAGCAAACTTTCATGACAAAACAGCTGCTGCTTCATACGAGTATCTACTTTTAAAGGTTCAAACAAGGACAAACAGAGCCATCTTTCCTCCTGCTTCGCAGCTGGCCTGTGATTTGCGAAGTCAATTTACAGCTTTGAACTATCTGCAGAGAGTTGCACCAGTCCCAGCAGACGCATTCAACACCCACCTTTCCTTGCAACCTTAATCTGAAATGAAAATAAAACTCACTGTACTATGTGATATTTTATTCTTCCATCCTAGATCTTAGGATTTAACTGGATTTTTTGTGTGTGTGATTTTCTTCTCTGGAATTCCTACCTCTGGGGCAGCTGCATTTCTGCACTCTTTATAGCTTGCAAAATAATTCAGGGTCCTTCAGGGTAAAAAGCATGATGTCCACCTCCTCAGTCCTGCCTGCACTGCCTCTCGAGGCCCTTCGTGCCATGCTTCCCAGTGCAGTATAAGATGTTGCTCATGAAAAGGCAACGCCAGTCCGGCGGTAAAGCTGCGGGGTTAAGCATGCAACCCTGGGGAAGCACAGAGGTAGGTTCTCTCAACCATGCGATGCAGCCACCCAATGCTCTGTGACTGAACCATGGCCCTGTCACCCTGGTAGCTGAACTCCCTGGTGCGTGGTGGGCTCGGGCAGCAGGTCTGTATAAGCACCTGACCCCAGCTGATGGTCTGGAGCTCTGCGAGAAGCGGGGAGATGAGGAGCCCAGGGGAGTTTTAACCTTCTGATGACAAGATGAGAGGAAACGGCCTCAAGTTGTGCCAGGGGAGGTTTAGGTTGGATATTGGGAACCATTTCTTCCCCGAAAGGTCTGTCAGGCCCTGGCACAGGCTGCCCAGGGCAGTGGTGGGGTCCCCATCCCTGGAGGGATTGAAAAGATGTGGAGATGTGGCGCTTGGGGACATGGTTTAGTGGTGGCCTTGGCAGTGCTGGGTTAACGGTTGGACTCAATGATCTTAAGGGTCTCTTCCAACTTAAACGATTCTATGATTCTATGACATGCTCCAATATGTAGAAGGGCAAGTGGTCTCATTCCCTTCCAGACATCTTCTAGGAGATATCATTTTATGAGCTGAAAAAACTGGGCTGTTTGCTGTGTTTTTATTATCCACCCACAGAACTCCACACGAGGCAAAAAGAAGAGAGAGTTCATTACACCTTCAACGTGAAGTTACCGGGAAACATGGAAGAGCAGAGTATCGGTGTCCCCTCTGTATGTATCTGCCGTGTTCTAACGTCTGCTAGAAAGTCTGGAGAAGCAGCCAGCCCTGAATATTTCAATGCCTGGAATTACAGAGAGGATGGGTGGAGCTTTCTTGTTTTGTTTATTTTTTTTTTTTTCTCTTTGGAAACAAGCTGAAGCGATGAGCTATTATTTAGAGCTGGCCCTTTGCCAGGTTGCGATTTCAGAACTCCAAACAGCCTGGAGGTTAAGCTCAGGAGAGAGTAAATCTTGTGCTTACGCTCAAACAAATGAACACTAGTGCTGTTGCCTGGCTCTCTGGCTTCCTCAGGGGGAAAAAAAAAAGGGGAGAGGGGGTGTGATTTAGTCTGGATTGTTCCACAGTTGTGGAGGAGTCAGCAAGATTGTGTTTACGTGAAGTCTTTCACTCCCTCCCCTGCCACTGTTCATATAGCACTGCTTCAGAAGCAGCACAATCTCAAGGAATGAGACAGGTCTTCACGATTTAGAGCTTTAAAAATGAATTTTCAAGTGATTCTAAAAGGAAAAAAGAGGACTTTTAAAACTGAAACAGTGTCATGGGCTATTTTGGGATGTGAAAGCCCCAGGCCAGTTTGGTGATGTGCCCATGAATGACAGTGAGATGGTCCAGGTGGAATTTAAGCCCTTTGAACATAGTCCTCTTGCTTTATCCAGTATCCCTCTCCAAGCTCGAACCTGGCAACAGCAGCGGCAATAACATATGTGCAACTCTACTGCCTAACAGGGGGGGTTCTTGCCCTCCATTCTGGGGTTTGATGAATTCAGACCATGGGCGAAACTCCCTCTGTGCCTGACATGCAGCACTTGCCACATCCAACCCAGTGAATTTGCAAATAGGTACCTTGATTTAATTATGTGGATACGGAAACACCAGTCTGGGACAGGGGGTGTTAGAAGCTGCACCACAGACATCACCTGTGGTTGTGGTCACATCACATATCGTCTGCCCTTCATCTCTTTATAAACATTTAAGTGTAGATTTACTGCAGAAGATTAAGCATACTTTAGCCCAATGGCCAGCTGCTTTTTCTGATGTTCCTCCAGACATTCCTGCTCTGTTCCTGTGCATCCTCGCTGCTTCAGACCCAGGCAGATACTTTTTCTCCCCCTTGGTTAACAGGACTCTGAGATTTGAGGGGCACCATAAGGTACGATCACCTCTATATCCTACAGATCTTCACTTCAGCAAACTGATAGGAGCCTGGGGAATAGATGAAGAGGATCTGGGATTGCAACACAGTCTGGAAAGCACCAAGCGACATAACAAGCACCTCTTGCATCAAAAATGCATCCTGGAAGTACAGGATTTTTTGTTAAGCAGATATGGTGGCTCCTCTCTTTACTTTTCCTGCACGCTTCCTTGGTGATCACGGACGGGAAGAGCTGTAGTGACCACGGGTGGGAAGAGCTTTGGTTCCAGAAAAGAAAGAAGCATGTGATGATTTTTTGTTAATTATTGAACTCTGATAATAAAACAAGACAATAAAATCATGCATGGATTCCCAGAGTGACATGTAAAATTGGCATTGCAAGGAGGTGACATGCTAGATGGAGTAATGTCTACAAAAATTTCCTTGGGGTCTTCACTTTGACAAATGTATTTAATTAAACATTCTGGATACATCAAAAGATCATCAGCTGAACTAAAAATACTCTGTGAACAAAGAGCCACAGAAAATAATGGGGTTTGGTGTCTCCCTTTGTTTACTCTGGCTGAAATTGGAAGTTTTCCATTTGTTTGGGTTAGTGTTAGTGTCAGTGGAAGCAGAGAACCACTAGTCTTGACTTGTCAGTGGTTTCCAGCTACAGTTCATGGACCTCTCCGGTGGGTGTGGGAAAGATCCTTACCTATTGTCAGTCAGATGAAATTCATAACACAGATGCCTCTAACTCCACTAATGTAATTTTACAGCTGCGCAAGCTGGAAAAGATTGATCCAGATGCTCAGCTGGTGCAAGCTGATAGTACTCCATTTCAACGTCAGCAGACTTGGCTGTGGCTCCTTGGCTCTATCAGGAAAGATCTCATTATTTGCCTTCGTGTAGTTCTTTGTACTCACGGCTATTCAACACAACATGTTTAATCAAGAAGTCACATCTGCCAGGCAGACCAGACTGTGCTGCAGAGCTGCAGTGCATCTAGGGTCAATGTTACCCGAGGAATGGTCGATAAATTAGACGACCAGGTTGGCAGGCCTGATTCTTACAGTACCAGTGAAGTCCATAGCTTTGTGTACATTTCAGCGTTCATATATCCAAAGGGCTGAACACAAAAAGGGTGGCACAAAGCCAAATACTCTGCCTTTTTTGGGGGCGAAAAGTGCGTGAGTGAGAGAAGGAAGCTGGAAGGTGTTTGAGGATTTCTCCCTTAGGCTACCCTGAAGCACAGACTGAACAAATGAACGACCTTGCTCTGAACCAGCCAGGCTACAGTGCCTCCGACACGTTGCATCATTGCTTCTGCCACAGGGGCTTCTACAATGGAAAAAATGTGTTTTAGTGGTTTCTATTTTTTGGTAGAACTTTTTTTTTTCCCAGAAAATTTCTTTCTGGCGAAGAAACCCCATTCTTGGGGATATTCTACAGAGCCCACTGTAGGCAGTTAACGAATGCAGATAGTGGGTTCCATGTGGTTTGTGGAAGAAAATTGTTCCTCAGAAAGGGGAATTTGGGAGGATCGTAGTCTGATTCATCTGCCCTGAATCACCAACTGCAGCCGTTTAATCCCCCTCCACTGGCCAAAGGAAGTTCGTCTCCTAATTATGAACCTAGCATGAAGCGGCCCACAGGTATTGGGGTGGCACAAAACAAAAGATGATCTCCAGCCCTGTGTGTGACTGGCCTCATCCTCTAAAATATGAAGCAATACAAACGAAAAATTGTCAAAGCACGAGTTGCCAAGGAGAGACAAGGTTGCACCCCAAGTGGGTTGTAAATTGGCTGAGCAATGCTCACCTTACCCACCTTAGATTGGATGAGGCCATAGCTAGTGGATCAGTTCCTGCACCAACATTCACCTTAGTTCAGGATGCATCAACCCAGTACTAACGGACATTCAAATCCCCTTTCTCACATCCTTTGGGGTTCATGGGCAGGGCCACGTACCTCGAAAAAGGTCTCCTTGCACTGCAAACAATACTGCAGTCTTCTTGGGCAAAAGCCTTGCTAGAAGACTTGCTGCACAGAAAGTTCAGGGACAGTCATCCTGGGGAGGAAATGGCTTCTGAAGAGTATGATATCAAATCAGGCAGCACATGGTTGTCTTTGGAGAGGAGACTGTGAGTACACCCCAGTCCTCCATCCTGATACACCAGGGACCCTGTTTCCTACCCAGACTGGCTACTGTCTCCAAGAAGATGTAGAAATGATGTAGGATAACTGGCGCTTTGGGACGTAATTGGAACAGGCTGCCCAGGGAAGTGGTTGAGTCACCATCCCTGGAGGTATTTACAAGACATGTAAGATGTAAGACATCAAAAGCAGCATCGACAGCACGTCGAGGGAGGTGATTCTGACCCTCTTTAGAGGTCCCTTCCAACCCAAACTATTCTATGATTCTATGTAGATGTGGCACTTAGGGACATGGTTTAATGGTGGACTTTGTAGTGTTAGGTTAATGGTTGGACTCGATGATCTTAAGGGTCTTTTCTAACCTAAATGATTCTGTGATTCTATGACTCTACAGAAAGGTCCGTGAAGGCTGCCCCTCTCAGAAACCTCCCCTCCTTACCAACTAGGGGTTGTCCCACAAAGGAGATGGGGCCCAGGCACCAAAGACTCCAGCCCACCTCACAGACAGCTCTCAGCAGACTAGCGGGAGCCCAGCTTTTACAGCAACTTCTCACCTTATCATTTGTCTGTCAATGGGAGACGCCATTTGATGAGGATGGTGCCTCTGGCTCACCTCTGAATTTCTGCGTTACCTGTAGGTGAAGGTGCTGCTCTTTTCTCACAGGTCAGACCGTGACTACTCATCAATTATGCAGCTTGTCATTATCACCACACCATTCGTTTGTGTGTCAGAGAAAGCAACCTCATCATACAAACTGCACCTGAGCCAGCCTTTGGTGCTGGTTCCTCTGAAAGGGGACTGTCAGATTTGTATCCAGACAGAGCAGAAAATACCATGCTGTCAAAAAACCAGCTCCAGATTGCAATTCCTTTTCCATACAAAGCTTTGGTGCACGCTAAACAAAAGCCAAAATTTGTGGGTGGGCAAAGTTGTTTAAAGCTGATTCTGATGTGGTTTTGGCTTAAAAAAGAACAAAAAGAGCAACACAGAACCAGAAGAGCTAGTAGTAAAGAAAGGCAGGGTAAGCATCTGTGTGGCAAGGAAGGGAAGGAGCTACTGAAAGCTCTTCATGGGAGCAGAAAAAGGAAAGCTCTGTGTCTCCCCCTCTCTGCCACAAAAACCTTGAGTCACCCAGCACAGAGCCATCACTGTGAGGAGTTTTGCTCTGGTTTAAGTGGAAAGTAGGAGAAAAGGACATAAAGGTGGGAGTGTGTAAATTTCTCATCTTGTCCGAGTCCCTCCTTCTTCCAGCTCTGAGAAGGTCTTCACTATCACACACCCAGCCTCCAGCGTCTCACAGTGCTTTGGTTCTTTCCTGAAGCCGTACCAATGGCACGACACTACCAGAAAATGACCAAAACTGTATCAAGATGTCATCCCGAAGGGCTCTGCTCTAAAGACCTTGCAGTCTACTTGGACAGAAGACAACAGGGAAGCCTGAGCATACAGCAAGTCAGAGTTCCTCCCTGAGTGATGCACCATGTCCTAGGAGAGTGGGACAACTTGTCCCTAGCTGGTGGGAACAGTTAAGCAACATCGTCTAGTAGAAGGTGTCCCTGCCCACGGCAGGAAGGTTGGACCTAGATAATCCTCAAGGTCCCTTCCAACCCAAACCGTTCTCTGATTCTGTGATATGATTCTATGAACCAGTTACAAAAAGAATAGTCTCGATCTTTGATTTTCATTCCAAGCTGGTGTCGGCATATTAACACTGAAATCTTCACTCAGCTTTAATTATTGCTAATCAAGTTAGATTCTATGCACTAGCTAGAAGTTTGCCTTGCCAGACCCTTATGTAAGAGCAGGATTTGCATGCCCTGATGTAGGCCAGATGTTTTCTGCAGTGCGTAAAAGAAAAAAATAATAAAATACCTCTCCATCTACTGAAAGTACATGTCTTGCCCACATCTGTTGAAAAGATTAATGATCCCTCTTGAACTTGGTTTACTGCAACTTAGATTTGTAAATTACAAACATTCCTTTTTTCCCAAATATGTAATGAATTAAAAAAAATACTGTTGCATTTTTAGAAGTAGTAAAAGTAACCAGCTTAAAAGAGGAAACCTGGCTGAAAGTGAAATTTAACCTGAAAAGGCAACTTCATAACAATCGAAAGTTTTATTCCAAGACTCTCCAGGTTAATCTGTATTTTGATGTTTTCAGCATTGCCATTTAAAAAATGCAAAAGTAGGGCAGGCCTATAAAGCACTCCTCCGGCTGGGAAGAGAGTGGGAAAACCTGCATATCAGTTTGCTCCTCCAGGCACATTACTCAACCACTCAGCCAGGGCGTCCATCACCCATGCTTGGATTTCGGCACTTCTTTCACTTCAACTCTTCGTCACTGAACCCTTCCCAGCAAATAAAAGTGGGCTTGCTGATGTCCCAGACCTGACCCAACCTTTAAGGGCGTTGCCTTGTGCTTTTAAATCGTCCTCAAGTTCCTCTTTCCAGTGACTCCCAGTAGACTTCAGTTAGATGAAGATGGAGTGAGCAGGAACTATTGAGGACGAGCAGATGTTAGTTATTTACATTTTCACATGATTTGTCATCCTTGGACCATGCAACCGTTGCCCCTTTAGCTGTGTAGTCTCTGTGTCTTCATTCACTCTGTCTACTCTGGAGTTGTTCTAACCGGAAAGAAGGTGCAAGGTGCCCATATCAAGGATTAAATTGTCTCTTTGATTTCGAATGATCCAGGGCTAAGTGCCCGGACATCTCCCACCCCTGTGCATGGACACAGAGGGAGGCAAAGACTTCTGGAGTGAAATCCAAGCTAGTGGAAGAAAAGGATCTGGTGAGAATCAACAGTAACTTCAGGAAGACAGACCAGAAGCTGGAGGCAGGTTGTAAACAGTGAGGCTATTTAGGAACTGGCTGTGATTTTATGACCAAATCGGAAAGAAATTGTCTCTCATTTTGCCATATCTGCCTGGCTGGGTCTTCTTCAGGGGCTTTTTCATGCTCTTCTAAGAAGGCACCCCTGATATCACAGGGTGATGTAGCCATCCAGGGAACCCCGGCACAGGGACAACTATGTCCTATACTGGGGAAGAGGAGGAAGAGCCTCCGTGTCTGCATCTGTCAGGCCAACTCATCCCACCAAGCAGAAGACAGAAAACATAAAAAGGGAAGCACGGTCCCTGTTTCTCCTTCCACAGTGAGTAAATCCATGTTTCCCTGCAGTGAGCCAAGTGAGCGTTTTGTCAAAGCTAACAGTTCCTAGGTTTTGATTTGACACAAGAGACTGTCTCAGACCTCAGAGTAAAGCAGAATAACCCCAACGTAGCACCAGTAAAGAAATCGGCACCGGAGCAGAGAGTGTTGCACTGACAGAGAGCATAACTGCTCAGCTGTGTAATAGCAGGTGCTTTCTGTCGAAATAGGTTCTGTTTGCTGCAGTTTGACATAACACTTGAGACTACAGAAATCCTTATTCTCCATATTTACAGTATTGTATTCAGTTTAGTTTCTATTAACAAGATAAAAGACAGCCATTGACTTGAGTCAGCTGGGAGCAGAGCCTAACTGCATGTATCAAATCCTCAAGCACGCTGCTGAGTGCTGAGATGAGGTTGAGTAGTCCTGGAAAATAAGGATGAGGATTTGGGGCTCTTATGTCTGTTCCAGACTCAGCAGGTGAGTCTGGGTGAGAATCACCAGTTTGCATGGTGCAAGTTAGTCACCCTCAGATCACTTTAGCATCCATGAAAAACTAGATAGACATAGTAGAGGGTGATGCATCTCCTCCTAAACTGGGTTATCGTCAGTCTGTTGGATGAATTTTCCCCTGGAGGCACCAGTTTCTCCTTTTTCACTCTAACAGAACGTCACAGTGACTGGCTCAGAGCAAGACATCTCATTTTAGATTTCTAAGAGATAAGGGAGATGAATACCCTCTCCTCGGTGTAACCTCTCCTCGGTGCCGTATCTGTAAAATGAGAATAATGATTCTGTGCAACTCAGGGAAGCTTCAGCAGTGAATGGTTGAAGAAAGCCTCATGGAAGAATGTGAAATCCTTGACAATGATGTATGTCACCCCAACTTTAATAAAGCCAGATAAATCTTTGCTGATGAGATGTGATCTCATCAGTAGACTTGCAAAGCAAGGTATCCAGGACTGCAGTGAGCAGGAGTGCTTGGCCGGGAGGACAGGACTGCTGAGAAGCCATGCTGTGGTGCGTTGTCCAGAGCCAACCTGGAGGGACAGAAACGTATGGTCAGATTAATGTTGGGAGGTGGCGGGGAACTTGCAGAGCAGCTCTTCTCCAGCCAGTCCCTGCCTCTGCTGCCTCTGCTCCCTGGAGCTTGTCTTGAGGAGAGTCTTCAAGTCCTCCTTTAATTATGACCTTGGTTTAGGAGATCAGTTAGCACTCAGTTTGCCCTTGTTGGGACGTCATCCCTCTGATCTTGAACTGGTGGAGGACAACGGCAGCAGCCCATCTGCTGCTTCACCAGTCTGGTCACCCACTCCCTTTGCTGCCGAGAGAGCAGAGCGTTTGGTGTATTTGGTGCATTTTGTCTGGGAATTGGAACAGACAGCACAGCTGGCAGGGCCTGCTGAAGCTGAGGCAGGTTGCAGTGGGACGAGGAGGCAGCCCGGCTCTTGGCTAAACATGTCCTGCTTCAGCTGCCTTCTACCCACAACAACCTGCAAGGTGACTTCATTAACATGTTCCCTTGGAGGATGCAGCTGCAAGTTTTCTGTCTTTAGAGCCATTCTTGTTTATGCCGTTGTCAATGCAGGGAGGCAGGGATGGCGTGGATGAAGCCCAAGGGAAACCCTCTGCTCAAATCCTACCCTGAAATGACGGGAAGGTCAGAGCTAGTTTCCCTGCATCTGCCAGAGTCACCCCCCCCCGTTCCCATCCCTCCCCCTCCTCTGGGGACAGACAAACCACCCATGCCAGAGTCCCAGGGTTCATCAAAATGTTTCTGAAGAACAAATTTTCTGCTGTAAGAAGCCAGATTGCACAAACAGGCAGATGTTTGCAAGCAAATGTCCCAAGGAAGATTAAAATCCCAAGACACATTTTTTTGTAGCTCACATCTCAACTGCTGTCAGGATGCTCTGGTTGCTCACTGGAGGCAAAATATATAGAAATGACTAGTGGAGACAATGAGAGGTGGAAATTTCCAAATGATGCCTTCCTTCATGATGAAAGATGAGGTTTGTTTATAGGTAACAACAAAGGAATGATCCTCTTTCGTCAGGAGTGCAGCAGTGCTCTGAAATCCCACCAGAGATGGGGCCTTGACATCTGTAGGAGCAATGAAAGTCTGCTCCTTATCTGAGAACAGACAGATAAAATATTGTTATCCAGAAAAGGACCTTGCTGCACTCCTGCATCCGATTTGTGTCAGACAGTGGGGACAACCCACCTCAGCCATCCAAGATGACTACAGCCAGTTGTGTCTTTTCTTGATAATCCTCTTTTAGTTTGCCATGCATCCTTGTTCAAGACACCACCTCCGCTTTTCTTTGCTCAAAGGAAGTTCTAGGACACATTTCAAAGCATTTATACCTAACCACCTCTTCCTTGTAACCTCCAACCCAAAGAATTATCTGTCGATAAATCTCTGTAACCCAGCAGGCTGAAACACCTTAAAGTCTCCAAGGTTTACCTCCTGATTGGGCTTTGCAGCATGTCCTGACATCCAGGAAACCGAGGCTGGAATAAGTGGCTAAGGGCTTCTCTTGAAGACCTGTAAGATCCTTGTAAAGTCATAGGTCTCCTCTCCCATCATCCACAAAAGCGGGATGACTTGTACAGATCCTGCAGACAGATCAACAGGTAGGCAGATACAGATTTACCAGGGTGCTATGTTCATCCCTCCCCTTCTCCCGGGAAATCATTCAGGTTTGTGCATACAACTACTATACAATCGTCCTCATGTGCTAACACATGCTGTAAAACCAGCATTTTTGTTATCTGCACATGCACGTTTGCAGTGCAGCTATATGACTTCCCCCAGTTCCTCAGCCCCGTTAGCCAAAGAGTTGATTTTCCCACCAGCTGCATGGGCTCTGTGCAAGAGAGGTGCAGTAGTGGCAAACAGATGTAGAATCATAGAATAGTTTGTGTTGGAAGGGACCTTTAAAGCCCATCTAGTCCAACCCCCTGCCATGACCAGGGACATCCTCAACTAGATCAGGTTGCCCAGAGCCCCGTCCAGCCTGACCTGGAATGTTTCCAGGGATGGGGCATCTCCCACCTCTCTGGGCAACCTGTGCCAGGGCCTCACCACCCTCAGTGTGAAAAACTTCTTCCTTATGTCTAGTCTAAATCTCCCCTCCTTTAGTTTAAAACCATCCCCCCTTGTCCTATCACAGCAGGCCCTGCTGGCCACCCTTCTTTTGATGCAGCCCAGGATACGGTTGGCCTTCTGGGCTGCAAGCGCACATTGCCAGCTCATGTCCAGCTTTTCATCCACCAGTACCCCATGTAGACCCACATCCCTCTCACAACGGAGGGTGTTCCTTTCCAACATGAGCATGAAAACACAACTGTGTAGTCCCCTTTCGGCCCTCCTTTTCCCCAAGTGCATTTGGGACAAAGACCTTTGTTTGGGGCTGGTTTTGAGTTTTGGAGCTCCCTGGGTCTAAGTAGTGCCACCTTAGCTAGCAGCTTTCATACTGACGAATGTGAGTATCGAGAACTTTTGAACTTGGCACAGTCGCATTCAATTCTTCTGTTGTGTGAAGAATCTCAATCTATCCCCACAGAAAAAGGGGTACAGGTGTTAAAGCTAGAAATGATCCTCTCCATATTTGCAGGTGCTACAAATCTTTCTTCTGCAGAAGTTCTCTACTTCTGTCCTTTCCATAGGTTTTGGAGTTCTTCAGCTTCTGTGCATTTCTTTTTTGCACCTGATGCTCCCGTCCCTCTGGAACTGCAAAGCTTTCCCATGGCTTCAGGCAGAAGAAATTGCAAAAATATTTTATTCAGCCTCTGAGGGGACTGGCAAAAATTGTGTCCAACAAAGATGGCTTCATAAACAGGGTCAGAGAACAGTTGTACCCGATAAGCTGGCCTTGGCGTAACTGTTTATTTCAGCACATATGAGCCTGCGATTCTAGTTATGTAGTCATTACGCAAAGGGCTGCGTGAGACCTTGGTGACTCACGCTCAGTACTTTCAATCACCCTGTGAGCTAATCTCTTGATACCATTGCCTAAACAAAACTAGTTTTCATTTCGCTGCATATAATGCAATTCATTAATGTCACTAGACCACACATTGGCTGAGGAAACAGCTCCCTTGGATTTTTGGAAGGGACCCTGGGCTGCAGTCCTCGGCCTGTCTGTCTACCTGTTGTCTTTCCAAACAAGCCTGGGATAGACAACCCAGCCAAGCAACCAAGTGCCCAGTTACTGGGGCGAGACTGCCTGGAGCCTTACATGAAAAATGCTTGGGAGGAGTCCGAAGCTCGAAGCCAAGGCTGGTTAGGGAAAAAAAACGTCCTATTTTGGGTGCTCTTGTTGAACATTCCACTTGAAGGAATTTCCTCCTTTTAAGAAGGAATGTGAAATGGTCAGACACCATTAAACTGACAATTTTATATTTTGATATTGTGTGTGGTTTATTTATAACCATAAATCTGCACGGCAGGTCAGGTGATGAGGAATGTCTTAAGGGCATCTCTTAACTAGATCATCCTTGTGCATTTTCTTGGTTAAGAAAACAAGGTCTCACAACCTTGATAGGTAGGGACGGAGCTTTAGATTCTTATTTTCTGTACCTATTATAAGAACTTGCTTAAAAGTTTTCAAATATAATCTCTAAAGTGGAAAGAAAGAAAGAAAACAAGGGGGGGTGGGGGGGGTGGATTTCCAAGCCTCCAGGACAATAACAGCTCCCTCTGCTGCAGGTCATTATCTTCCTGGGACCATCAGTCTTTTCTGAAATGCTAAACTGTGTATGGCTTAGATTTCACATAGCAGCTTTTAGCAGCATCACACCAGGGTAACTAAGTAACCACAAGACCTTTGCAAAGCCCTTACTATTTCACATTTATAATAAAGAAAATAAGGCAAGACTAGTCTGAGAACCTATTGCCCCAAAACAGGTCAGGTTTATACTTTCCCCAGTATTATATGGAAGACTCTTCGTTGGCATAGGCTGAAGATGTGTGAGGAAACATCTTAAAAATTAGACAGTTTGGTCAATCGTAGGCTGTGTCCTGGCTCCATTTAGTTTATTAGTGGAGACGCAGCTATAGGATGATGTGAGAGATCCTGATTTTCTCTGTGTACACTAAAAAAATCAGCTCTTTTTGTCGCCAAACGGACTTGCGGAGCGCAGTTTCAGTTACACACTCAGCCATTGACTGAGCACGGATAGTTTGCTTAATCCTCTGCCTTCCCAGACCACACCAACAAAGTGAAGGCAACGGTAGTTACCTTCTTTCCTTTGCCACTGGAGGTCTCAGGCTTTTAACACCTCAATGCAATACACATCATGTGAGGGCATCCCTCAGAGCATGGGGTAACTCTCTCTGCTAATAATGGTCTTATCTTCTCCTTTCTTGCACCCTTTTTTGGTCGTCTGGCTCCAGGGGGATGAGGAGTGCTAATTTTCCCCATGTCTGTGCTGTGCTAAACACAGGTGGCCCAGTCTGACCATGGATTACTGGAACATGGTTAACAACAGCATTGCAGTGGCAGACGCTGGGCTGTGACATTCCAAAGGGTTGCCTGCTGCACTGGGAGAAGAGCTCTGGAAATGTTACAGAGCACAACGGGGCAATACAAGCAGCGCCGCAGTCAGAAGTACCACGTCCTTCCAAATCTCCCCTACGCTACAGAAGTCAGGTCTGGGTTTACGGTACCTTTTCATTTGCAGCTCCCTGTGGGAGTCCTTCCACGTCTCTGGGATGGATATGAGTGACTTTTCTTCCTTGGTGATCAGTAAAACCTCTGAGCTTTGCCTCTCTGGACTTTCTCATTCCCTTTCACCAGCCTTTTTCCTCCCTGTGTTCGTATTGGCCTTTGCTGAAACTTTTAGCCATATCCTTCACCGAGTGTTGTCAATCTTTGTGAAATCACTTTTTTTCCCTCTCTTTCTTGGCTGCCCAGCTGCTCCATGTCCTCACACCTTTCTTTTTACATTTGGAGGCAAAGATGCCCTTCCTCCTTGCTCCTCATCCTCTGTGGGGTCTGATTCCCCTGACACCTGGTGCTACTCAACCCGGGATCCTATGTCACTGGCTGGACCCCCAGGTTTCTACTGAAAGGCTCAGAAAACCACCAGACCTTGCCTTGCATGACCATGACATAAAAGCAAATGAAGTGTTAACCATTTAGTGCTCCATGAGGCTGCGAAGAGTTAGACTTCCCCACGTAAACAGGCTGGGAGAACTTTTCCGTAGCTTTTTATAACTACCTACTCTGCAATTCAGTGTCACTGCTTAATGTGTTCAAAATTGCACCTTTTTTCCCTTATAGAATAAAATGACAAATACTCAGATTCTGTTCTGTTCCCCACTTTGAATAGGAAATTTCTCCTTAAGCAGCCTCCTCCGGGCAATCAGGGCTGAAAATAAGAGGCATAGTCACTAAGGTTCTGTCCCATGTGGAGAAATGAAACTCCACGCAGGAATAACTGGCCTGTCTCACCAGTATTCGGGGAACAGGTTGATCTCTGGCAGCCGCTCAAGGTTACCAAATGCTTGCAGGGGCAGAGAAGTGGCAATACAGTTTCAGAGGCTGTTTTGCACTGGGAATCCAGTGCTAATGACTCCCTGATGGAGCCAGATGGGCCAGCGATCACCCAAGCGACTTCACATCCCCTGTCCTATGCTGTGTGCAGATATCCAAGGTTTCGGCCTTGTTTCCCATGGATGTTGTGCATACCTCCTCTAAATTGCCTGACATCCTGATGAACAATGATACATACTCTGTAAATACTCTTATGGTAGTCCATACCTCCACGCCAAAGGGTGAAGTTTCTCCATAAACATGGATGTCCTCAATGATGGATTGAAGAAAGAGACCATCACTTTCTCAGAGTTGTTTCAGGGATGCTCTGTGGTCCAACAAGTCCTTTTCATTGTAGCAGAACTGCTCTTATTACACCTGAAATGTACCTGCTGGTATTCAAATGGTGGCACTCCAATCCAGAGTTCACTCCAAGGCTGGGCACAGAACCAACAATCCTCTCCCCAGGATCTTGGGTACTTCCTAACTGAGCACACCCCAAACAGCAAGAGGGTTTCAGCATTGCCTTTCCACGATTTTTATTTTCTTGTGAAGATCAAGCACTGTGAAATTCACTGATGACATGAGAAGAAAAGGAGTAGCAAAACATCGATAAAATACCTGGTCTGTAAAATGACCAAGAGAATGTAACACAGACAACACAGGGAAGGTTCAGCATGGGTAAAATAGAGGAATAGGAAACCAACGCAGACAAGATCTGTCTGGTTTCCCTGTAACTAATGGTACGTATAGATTTGAAAATTAGCACAAAATTCAGTACTGTGTAATTAACAGTTATTCCCGAATATCTCCGCATGTATACATTTTCATTCCCAAACAACAATATCTCGCTTCTAACACACAGCTTTTGCAGACCGGTACCTACAGAGCCAAACATGCAATGCATCAGGGGTTCCTCCGCAGGCACTAGGTTTGTAACTGCTGTCATCAGATATCGCAGTACTTTATTGATCTACGGAAACATCCAAGAACGTATCCCATTTTTTCCTATGTGAACTACCATTTATGAATGCTTTCACACTGTTATAACTTGTTTAGCACTGTGCTGCACTGTCATCTTCTCAATTTACAGCTCCTGAAAAACTTAGCTTACAAAAAACCCAATAATTAAAAACAAACTAGTGATAACTCAGTGTATGGGATGTGGGACTGACAACAGTGTGATGCTCTTTGCAGTTTCATTGACTTTGTTGGTCATATTCATTGAATACCAGGCACTGTTTGTGAGCAAGGAGAGTTCAAGGAATAACCACCAAAGAGATCAGACTTCCACCCAAAGAAATAAGAGGTTTACCTAACAACATACTTCACAATGCAAAAAGTAAATAAAATAACAATGCAACAAAACTATGATAGGACCAATACATATACTATGGTCTCATGAAATGTGTGCAAGTACAAAATACAAGTGAAAATAAGAGAGATACGTAAAACCAAAAAGTATTTCTAAGGATACTTGTAGGTAATTCATATACCAAGGCAGAAAATCCTCCTTTGGGACTTTTTTTTTTTGCAGCTATTTGTGTCAGAAGCAAACTGCGTTGTGGATAGCCTATACAAACAGACAAGCAGGTCAGAAGTTCTGCACGCAAGCTTGTCATCTGTCGCAGGGTGTGTGCTGCTGTTGGGCACAGATGGATTGTGGTAGCTTCTGTTCTCACCCTCTCCCACGTCTCCTATAGTTTGACCAGAGGAGATAGAGAATATTCAGGCACTAGCACACCTTCAACAGAAGTCACATTGCCGTGCAGTGTTGCTGTAAATCCCCATGGTCTGGAGATCTCTAGGAAAGTGTTATCTGTGGTGGGGATACCACCCAGTACACACTCAGCTCCTCTGCCTTTGTCAGGCGCGCAATAATCCCCATTTCTCTCAGTGGAACCACCATAAAAGTAAAAACCCATCCACCAGCCAACTTTTACAGCATAGATTAAAACTTCAGGTCATCCCTTCAGTCTTATGTGCTCTCTCCAGGAACTGGCAACGCACCCTCAGCATTGAATCACGAGGCTTTGGACACTTTCCTCCCCCTCGCTGGTTGGGTACCACTCTGTCCCTGTAGCCTGACCGTCCTGCTCGGAGGAGTCTCTCTGCTAACTCGCTCCCACCCGCGTGCTCCCGTAGCTCACAGGAGCTGTACGTGCCTGGGCCAGATGGGAGAGTGAGCATTGCTGGGCAGAGGACTGGCTCCGTGGGAAGGCTATTCTTTGCGTCCTCTCTCGTTTTCAATGTCCCCGTAATTTAGAGTGAGTTTTCTGACTGGCTTCGGAAGGGTGGAGGGGAAATCAGAGCTATTCCTTATCCCCATGGGACAGACGCTGAAGGTATTAAGGTTGGTCTGGCCTCTGCCTTTAAATCCAGATGGCTTTAGGATTTAATTACTAAGTTGTTTGTTTGTGAGTTTGGGGTTTTTTTTCCTCCATCTGAAAACCAAATCTGCACCGACAATACAAAGAATGCATAAAACATTTGATTTATACAGTTGTGGGATATAATCAGCAGCACAAACAGAAGCAGCGACCAGGAAAACACTTCAAATGAAAACCAAAACAAGCAGCGACAAAGCTTTCTTTGCACAAAGAATGACAGCTGCCATTATCAGGATCACACTCAGACAAGCAGGGTTCATTGCAGCCCCTCTTCTAGAAAAGGATTGCAACAGGAGCTCTTCTGGCTCAGGGAAAGGGAAGCAGCAGAAGAAAAATGTCTTTCAGCAGACAGAAGTGACATGTTCTTGTGATTAGATGCAAAGTTAGGCAAACACCAGGTTGTATACAAGCTTGATTTCAACTCTAGGTTGAACCAAATCCTAATGATCACACAAAGGGTGTCCTGTGTAGAAAAATCTGACAAGTTTTACTACAAAATTACTTTTTATTTTATTTTGGAACACTTGGAAAATGCACCCAAGACTTGCATTTGAACACCTCATACATATTATTCTCTATAGGCAAGGACCTCTGGTGGTCCTTTGCTTTCCAAAACATCCTTCTATCTTTGTCTCCCCTTACCAAAAGAGAAGACTTTCTGTTCTTGAGACTATAGGACATCATGGGAGATGCAGTCTGACTATGAGGGCCAGAAAACGTCAAGGAATTGCAACAAGAGGTACCTAACATGGACCTGCTGGAGCGAGTCCAGAGGAGGCCACAAAGATGATCAGAGGGCTGGAGCACCTCTCCTATGAAGACAGGCTGGGGGTGTTCAGTCTGGAGAAGAGAAGGCTCTGGGGAGACCTTCTAGCAGCCGTCCAGTACCTAAGGGGGGCCGACAAGAAAGCTGGAGAGGGACTTTTGACAAGGACATGCAGTGACAGGACAAGGGGGAATGGCTTTAAACTGAAAGAGGGGAGATTTAGATGAGATCTAAGGAAGAAATTCTTCCCTATGAGGGTGGGGAGGCCCTGGAACAGGTTGCCCAGAGAAGCTGTGGCTGCCCCATCCCTGGAAGTTTTCAAGGCCAGGTTGGACGGGGCTTTGAGCAACCTGGTCTGGTGGAAGGTGTCTCTGCCTACGGCAGGGGGGTTGGAACTAGACGATCTTGAAGGTCCCTTCCAACCTAAACCATTCTATGACTCTATGATTGTAAATAATGGCTCCTGGGAGGAACTGGAGCAGTTTGGGTAGACACAGAAGAGTGTGGAAACCACCAAAACAAAATTATTCACTATGATGTAAACCAAACTGTTTGATTCAGGATTGCTCAAAGACTGTATTATCCCAGAAACAAGCAATCTCATGATGATACTCAGCTCCTCATTTCCATTTTGCATAAGCAGAGAAAATACAGCGGTAGGAGAGCTACAAAACAGCAAAGAAAACGGCAACAATTTTAGCCTATACACAAGCACTCTCCTTTGAAAAATAAAAGCTGTCTTGAAGTTTAATGCTCAGAGTTCAAAGGGTCCAGGCCAAATGCAGATCACCAAGGATGATTAAGGATTTCTTTGGAAGTTGGAAACACCAGGCTGCTGACATTCTTGCGATAATCTCCCTCTGCAGTGTGTATTCGGGAAGAGCAGATGCAAGGTGGAGGCGGGGGAGAGGTTACCTCTGGTGATATTTCATCCCAGGTACAGCAAAAAAATGACCCCAGAAAACGTAACCCTGGCCTTGTTCTGGGAATTGCTACCTATGTCTTGAAAAAGGTACAAGAAATTGCATATTTCCCCCTTGGCCTGGGGGAGACACCGTGAGTAGACAAAGCAGTTTTGAAGCTGGTTTCACTACGTCTGCCTGTAATTGCAGTCTGGTTTTGGGGGCTGGTGTTTTTTTGAGGTTTTTTACTGTTGATTATGCTATTGTGTGTTTTGGGACCTGTTAACTGCAAACAGACGTGGGCTTCTTATCAATGCTCCAGCAATGCCTTCTACCTTTTCAACTCTCCTGAAAACCAAGGACTTGTGCTCCTGCTTCATGGATAATAGACTGGTTTTCCTTTTCAGTTGGAAATCTTACAAGTAGAAATTTATTCTGAGGTGACAGAGGAAGGTTTTGGGTCATAGACAGAGTCCTCAGGACTCCTACACTATTCGGAAACTGAGATTTGCTTGCCCTGAATGAAACCCACCTCTCCCACAGCTGTCACCCCAAACGTGAATGGAAGTGGTAACTGTTGGAAGAAAATGAAGAGGGGTGATGAAGTAGAAACACTGATACTCCAGCCGCAGGGAAGTGGCGAGACATCTCATTGAAAATCCATCCCTGTACATTTTCTGGTATACACCCAAAAGTTTGCCTACCTTGGCTTCCAGGAGACTCTTCAGTCTTGCCTCCCATTCTTCACTAATGCTGGTTTTCAAAGAGGTTGGCTTAGAAGTGGGGAGGCAAAGAAGAGTTTTTCTGGAAATTTGTTTCAGACTCTAAATGGCAGATGAACTCTTCAAAAAATCTTGCTTTGATGATAGGTGACGAGCAGGTTAGCATTTGGCTGATAGCTTTAGAAAAATCAAGCCTGTGATGCCGAATAATAGAATATATAGACGGGAAAGAGCTGGTCTCTTACTGACATTCTTCCCAGCAGTGCAAAATTGCTCTCAGCAACACATTTTCCAGAATCCATTTCCATGTTAGACAAAGGCTTGTGCTTTCAATCTGTGCAGTGAGAGAAAGATGAGAGAAGAAATAGCATCCTGCTTCTTGGCCAAAAGGCTTCTTAATGAGCACAGTCTGAAATACTACAAGGACTGGCAGTGGTTTTCCTTCTCACACTCGCTTGCAAAGTCCAAGCTGTGAGATTCGCATTGTTAGGCACTGCTTGGTGGTCCACCATAGGACAGTGGCGGTGGTATATTTGGCAAAGTGATGGTAGGATGTGACAGGTGGACCACTTGGTGGATAAGGAATTAGCTGGATGGTCACACTCAAAGAGTTACGGTCAACAGCTCAACGTCCAAGTGGAGACCAATGACGAGTGGCGTTCCTCAGGGGTCGGTGTTGGGACCGGTGCTGTTTAACATCTTTGTTGGTGACATGGGCAGTGGGATGGAGCGCACCCTCAGCAGGTTTGCCGACGATACCAAGCTGTGTGGTGCGGTCGACATGCTGGAGGGAAGGGATGCCATCCAGAGGGACCTGGACAGGCTTGAGAGGTGGGCCCATGTGAACCTCATGAAGTTCAACAAGGCCAAGTGCAAGGTCCTGCACATGGATCGGGGTAATCCCAAGCACAAATACAGGCTGGGCGGAGAATACATTGAGAGCAGCCCTGAGAAGGACTTGGGGGTGTTGGTTGATGAGAAGCTCAACATGACCTGGCACTGTGCGCTTACAGCCCAGAAAGCCAACCGTATCCTGGGCTGCATGAAAAGTAGCGTGGCCAGCAGGTTGAGGGAGGGGATTCTCCCCCCTCTGCTCTTGTGAGACCCCACCTGGAGTACTGCATCCAGCTCTGGGGCCCTCAACACAAGAAGGACATGGACTTATTGGAGCGAGTCCAGAGGAGGCCACGAAGATGATCTGAGGGCTGGAGCAGCTCTGCTGTGAAGACAGGCTGAGAGAGTTGGGCTTGTTCAGCCTGGAGAAGGGAAGGCTCTGGGGAGACCTTCTAGTAGCCTTCCAGTACCTGAAGGGGACCTACAAGAAAGCTGGACCTCCTTTCAAGCACAGTCCCTTGTTCCCTTCATTTATTAAATTCTGTTATGAAACAATCGTGGCAGAACTCACTGAGTATATGTATTGTTTTGCAATTACTGAGATTGGCTGAAGATCTCCCCAATAGAGGCACCGATCACTAAAATCCTAGGAGCCAGACTCGCCATGCTTGGTTTCTTAATGTACCTTCTCCTCTCTAGTTGTTTATGCTTGTGCCAGAAAAGCAGGGAATGTTGCTACATCTCAAGGCCCTTGCTGGACCATCTTCTGCTCACAGCCTCTTTGGTAAAAGGGCAGAGTAATGTCAGTCCCACAAATGCAGCTGCTTTGCAGCAGTGTAAATGAGATTGGGCTTTGCTCCAGGCGCAAAGCACTGGAGAATCCGACCCAGAAAGCAGAGCCAGGGACATCCGTACCCTCTTCCTCCATGCGTGCTGCTCGTTACTTTGACCCACTGAGGTCGGTGATGATTTATACCATAAGGCACAAAAAGAAAAGTGGAGGAGGAAAAAGTGAACATCAGGTGCTCCTGAGATAACAGAGCTCCTTTGTGATGGAGCAAATTATTCGCTTCATTGCAGGGTCTGAGTAATTCACCCCCTGGATCTGAAAGTATGTCTTAGTCTAAATGAAGATCAAAATGAGAACGTTCAATGTGTTCCTACACATCTCTTAGTAGAGAGGACAGTGACACTATCCTTTAACTCTCTGAAGATGCATAGCTAGGTTCTGGAGTTAAAATGAGAGATTTTGAATGAGAACTGAGGTTTAGTTTCTTTTTTGTAATAGCAGGAGTTAATGACAAGTTTTGAAGGGCTATGGCAAATAGCCTCTTCATTCCTGAAGGCTCACTATCATGCCTGAATGACGTGGCTGAAAGTTCTTGCTTAAGAAAACAAATGACTGGACTCAGTTCAAAAGTCAACAGAGGAAGTCCTTTCTCTGCTGTTAGCCAGAGGTTAAGCTAGACACGATGTTGCCTCTTGTGATTAAATACTGCAAAACTGCCTGTATGTTTGGGGTAAATAGTCACATGCTTGCTCTGCCGCTAGTCCAGGCTGATGAGGCATGAGTTGTCTACCTTCCCAAAGCTGTTCAGCCACACTAGCATGAAACGATGCTCGTGCTTCGGTGCCCCATCCTCCACAGAAACATATGAACAGTGTCGGAGTCCCACTAGCTTTACTCGAAAGTAGATGTTGGGGTGGCAGGGGGGGCAATTTCCTCCCTCTAAGCACATGTGCGGTATCATTAGGCTATTAATAGGAACTCCAGGCCTTCGAAGTAACAGCAGATACTTTAATAAACTTATCAGTTGCCTTCAGGCTGTTGTCTACAAATCCCAGGGGGACACGTGGTCTCTGGACTGCCTCTGAGCCCCTGAAAAGCAATTAAGAAATCAAAACTATTGTCAGCAAGCTTAAGTTTGCTATTCAGGGATCCACCGCTCAGCAGAAAACACTGAGGTACCTGCAAAACACAAAAATGTTGAGAACTTCTGCACTAGGGAAAGTGCAGAAATTGCAAAAATCAGCATTACCCTCTGTGGAACTGTTAATTCTAATCCCTTCGCTTAACCAGAATATTGCAGGGGATGATGCATTTCTTCCTCCCAGAGCACCACGATCCCTGCAGGGCAGCTGCGCTCCTGCAACTCTTGCCATCCATGGACAAGCTCTGGCTTTTACCCGCTGTGACATGCTGTGAAAAGCACTTTGTTTTTTCCTTGGTGGCGTGAAAACTTCCCAGCAGAAATGATAGATCTGGGATTCGGATGTCTATTGCTGTCAAGAGTTTTTCAATGTCATTTACATCCCGTGCTGATTTTCATGGGCTACCTGCGATTAGATGTGTGTTTGCTTCTTGCTCTCCCTGTTACTGTTTCTTCTTTACCTTGTAACTGAAATGTCATCCCCTTCCATGCAGAAGTGGTTTGCTTTCTCCCTTATGCATCAGCCATTTTGCTGCTGGGACAGTGAATTGCCCTCCACTGCCACCTCCCATAAGTTGCTTTCACTCATGGAGACTTGGGGTGTCTGTAAGATACTAAAAAAATCCCCATTCATAAAAGGCAGATAGAAACCATTTTCATTTGAGCTGCAGAGGAGAGAACGGCATCCTGGGGTGCATTAGGAAGAGTGTGGCCAGCAGGTCGAGGGAGGTTCTCCTCCCCCACTACTCTGCCCTGGTGTGGCCCCATCTGGAGTCCTGCATCCAGTTCTGGGCTCCCCAGTTCAAGAAAGATGAGGAACTGCTGGAGAGAGTCCAGCAGAGGGTACAGAGATGATTAAGGGACTGGAGCATCTCTCCTCTGGGGAAAGGCTGAGGGAGCTGGGGCTGTTTAGTCTAGAGAAGACTCAGAGGGGACCTTATCAATGTATACGAACATCTGAAGGAAGCGTATAAAGAGGACGGGGCCAGACTCTTCTCAGTGGTGCCCAGCGCCAGGACAAGGGGCAACGGGCACAAACTGGAACACGGGAAGTTCCGCCTGAACAGGAGGAAAAATGTCTTCGCTGTGAGGTGCCAGAGCCCTGGCCCAGGCTGCCCAGGGAGGGTGTGGAGTCTCCTTCTCTGGAGAGATTCCAACCCGCCTGGACGCGGCCCTGTGCAGCCTGCGCTGGGTGACCCTGCTCTGGCAGGGGCTGGGCTGGGCGGTCTCCAGAGGTCCCTTCCAACCCCCGCCGTTCTGTGATTACGTGATTCTGTGACCACTGCCCAGCACAGTCGGGGTGTGGGGCTCTGCAGGGCAGCCCCTGCTTTCGAAGTGTAAATCCATGTTGCAAACTAAGCGTGGGGGAAGCGCTGCCTGCCTGCTTGCCCATTGCCTGCATCACAGCACCCCAAGAGAGGCTGAGCCCCCACACAAGGAACCATCTGGGGACAGTAAAGTGAGAAATTTGTGAGGAGAACAAAATTGAGCGTGCTGGAGTGACGAATGCAGCTGGCTGCACCTCCATGGGACCAGTCTTTGCAGAGACAGCGCGGCAGGGACAGATCCTGACTATCGGACAGGGCTGGCTGAAATGCAGCACACTCAAACCCTCTTGGAGCACGGAGGAACTGAAGGAGATGAAGTTGCTTCTGCCTACTGATGCCAACAGGCAAAGCCTGGGTTACCACAACTGCTCTTTCTCTTTCCAGCGATGAGGGGAGGATGCTGTCTAACACAGCTCCTCCGTGAGCAGCTAAAATAAGAGACCATTCATCAACATCTGAAGTCCTATGGTGCGCGAATTTTGGAGAACTAATAGTCGTTGCTCGCCTCCGTGCACAGGAAGCTGCCTGACGTAACGACGAAAGTGGGCTGCAGACGCGGGTCGGGGGGAGCAGGCGCGCTGCTGTACCAGTCGCATATTCTGCTTTTCGTTCTACCCCTCTTCCCTGCTCAGCATCAGTAACCTGAAAATTGTCAGACCCTTCCAAGTAGGGCACCGGGACACCTAGAGTTGTTCTACATGAAGATGAAGTCCCTCAACAACAAGGGGGCCATCCCTGATGGACCTTAAATCTACCTCTAAAACACAGATTCACAAATTCTTGATCAGCTGAGGAAGGGGCCTGACTGAGAATGGGTCAAGCATATAAGGCTACACCTTCCTCAGACAGGACTGCTGTCATACTTTGATAACTCTGGGTAGATGTTTCTTCAATGATTTTTTTCTTCCATAATTTTGTGCACTTGCTTTCTGAAGCCGTGTAAATGTTGGGCATCCGCAGCACCTTGCAGTGAGGGGTGCTGCAGGTGACAGGGTGACTTGTGAAAAGGATTCTCCTTTTGTTTGTCTCCTTTCAGTTTCTTTTCATACTGTTGCCAAAAAAAAAAAAAAAAGCTAATAATCCCTTCTTGAAGTTTTAAAAAATCCTTTGTGTTAGATGTGAGAAGAAATTAATTCTCTGTGCTTGGAAATGGATGAAATTTTACCTGCAATCCCACATCCAGCGTAGGGGACTTCTCTTTAAGAAAGTCAGAAATGAGTTGGAGGAAGTCTAGGGTTCAGCAAAAGTGGCAGATGTGTTAAAGAGTGACCTGAATGAATCACTGAAAGAAATGAGATTTTTTTAGTAGTGATATAAGAAGATTGAAAGGAGGATATAATGCTGTGCTCATTTGAAAAAATACTGCATATAAAAAGACGGATCATTGTTCTTTGTGTCTGTGAAATACCTTGTGGGGCAGGGCACGAAGTAATTAGTTTCCTTTGCAGGAAAGATTTTGGTTAGAGATGAAGACAATCTTCCTAACGATAAATCTCTCAGCAAAGGGGCTGGGAAGGGTGGGAATCCCCAAGTCCTGATGAGTTGCAGGAGTGGGGCAGGGACCCGAGACAGACAGATGGACAGACCTTCTGTCTGCTCCCACCTCGCAGCCTACCTGGTCCCCACTGTTCCTGCAACGCCAATCGCATTCAGAGGATGATCAGTTTTTGATCATGTCACCTGAGCTCAATCTTTCCCAAAATGGCTTGGGAAGAGCATTCCCTTTTTTCCTCTCAAATACGCTGAGCAGCCCAAAGCACTTCTTCTGTCTCTGTGAGGTTTCCCCACTGTAACTGGTGTGGTGGCCAAACCTCCACAGGTCACGATTGCTTCATTCGATGTGATGATGCAGCTTTTCCCAACCGGGCTGTGCTTACCCGGTGTGCAACAGCTAGCTGTCTTCAGACACCGACAGTTGCAGATGGATTGATTCACTTACTCGGTTAGTGGGGGATCACTGGATAAGACAATACATACAGTCACCATCCACATTTTCTTCCAAGGGTAAGGTTTCTCTTTCTGTATCATACATTCCCCATGCAAGGTGTGAGGTTCCTTTAGCGTATGATTCTCCATATATTCGGCAGCCCTGGTGTGATAAGTTTTATCAACATTGCTAAGTAAATTCTGCCAAAGACAGAACTTGAGACCTGTTCCCCAGCTGCCCACACCACAAAATCATTAGTTTGATCCCTGGCTCTGTTTTGAATCACTCCTGCTCTCTGCAAGGCGAAGTCTGGTTTGGTGAGCAGTTCACTGCAAGGACCTCTCCCAGCAGGCAACATGAGTGAGACTGGATTTGAGGTTCATCTTCCTCCCTCTGTAGTTTTCCAAAACAAGGCTTTGCATCCTTAAATATCCCCGGGGACCTTTCCATGGCAATAACTCAGGATATGAAATGCAGACTCTCTACTTGGCATTATTAATAAAAAAATTCCCCCAAGGGCTTTGTAGCATGAACATGGTCTGTTCAAGATGGGACTAGCACGAAAAAGTGCAGACATGAGGCAAGGCTGCATCATTTGGACTCGAGGTTTGAGACCGCTCCTTGGTCCTCTTTTATTTACCAGCACAGACATACCCTTTGAGCTCCTGCTTTCCCCAGATGAACGTTCCTGAGAAGAGAATCAGATCCCTACATTTTTGTTCTGAACATGTCTTTTTGACCAGATAGACTTGTTTGTTTTCTCAGAACAAGAGTGGGGGATGAAAATGAGACAAAATAGCCCAAAATTTCCTTTTTTTTCTTTTTTGCTCAGTGAATTTAATATGAAATGCTTAAGCATGTGTCATTTTCACTTATAATTTGCATCCTCCTTTTTTTTACAAGGAGAAAGAAGATTCATTGTCTTCTTTAAAGAAGAGTATAGAATCAGAACACTTTTCCACCACTTCATAAGGAAAAGAGCTAAATCATGGGTTGTTTCTTTTTTCCCCACTTAATTTGCTTGGGGAAGAGGGTTAAGGTGCAAACCCAGGTTTTCTTTGTGTGGAACACCAGGGTTTCACCAGCACAAGTTTAAACTCCTGCAGCCTGGGTTGCTGAGTTATGCTGCATCTCTGCTGGGCATGCTGGTCCCCAGGCTCTGGTCCCCTTGCAGCCACGGTTCTTCAAACCCAGCACAACCCATCCTGGCCCCAGATGCCTCTCTGCAGACATCTTGCCTCCCCTCTAACCCTTGTTGCTCCATCAACCAGCTCTTCGATCCATTCAGCTCTTCAAAAGCACATACTTTTCTCCTTTCCTTGATGCATCACTTCAGGACAGAGTTAGGAGACAAACTGCTGCTTGGACCTGTCGTCCCTTCCGCACCGTGGGGAAGGACTGGAAACAGCACTAATCCAGTCTGGCATGGACTGCTGTGGCCTCCCCGTTGTGAATATACCCCAGCAGCTCTGGAGTGACAGTATCTGAAGCGACCTCCACCCCACTGTTGCATGACCACCAACTCAACTCATATTGATGTGCAATGACATGCGCTACCTTGGGCCACTTTTAGGATGGTACCTGCTACCCCTGCCTCCTTTGGGCTGGGATGAGGTTAGCCCTCTCCTGTTTTTCTTTGCTTTCCTTGGATGAAGCAGCCAGACAGGACAGCTAGAGCCCTGGCTATGACCCAGTCATGCCAAAGGATGGCTGGGATAGCTGGCCTTTTGGATAGCATTCATCATCCATAGTTTGGGCAGATTTTCCCTGTCTGCAGGCAGAGACAGGCAGGTTGGCTTCCTCCCCGGGGCTGAGCTCAGTGCCTCCCCTACAGCTGGATCACCAGCGTGAAACACCATCTTCAATTTCTCCCTGTTCTAAAGAGCAGATTTCTCTCTCTGTCCTTGCTTTCTGGTCCATCATGGTCCATCATCCAGCTCTGAACATGACGAAGGATTTCCCTCCCCACCCAACTCAAAAAGAGTTTCAGCAGCACAAAGGCAATTTGCTCTTCTAAGTGTTATACTTTCCAGGCTACCTCTGTTGTAACCTCCTATTATTTGTCCTCATATGGGGTTCAGGTTTTGGAAACCTCTTTGAGGGTCTGAGTAGCTTTACCTCCTTGCATTTCACCTCATTGAAACACAATTTGTTAATGTGCTCTCAGTTCATCTCCCAGTTGTTGCTCCTCAAATCCAGCACAAAAACTTGCTCAGTGCACGCTGATAGCACCAATGCAGCTGTGGGGTCATTGCCCTCAGACTGTATCTGTTTCACACCATTGACAGAGCATCATTAATGGTCTAGACAGTGATTAATTGCTCATATTTAGAGGCAACTGAAGGTTCCACATGACTGACGGCATGCAAGGGGCAGAGGACTTTCTGTAGAGGAAATGGAAAGACACAAGCAGTTCCCAGCTACGGAGAAAACTGGGCATACAAGACCTGTTGTGCTCATCACATCAGTGATCCATTCCCTTACTACGATGACTCCAGAAACGGTACGGACCAGAGCCTTAAAAGAAATGCTGAAAAACAACGCCGAAGGTTAAAGGGACGGCATGCTTGAAGTGATTTCTTGGAGCCTCAGACATTGTGGCGAAACTTGTGCAGGGCTCTGTGAAGTCCCCAGATCTGTGGAAGGCCAGATGTTCGGTAATCATAACAGTGTCTCACAGACATATGACTCAGAAGAGCTCCAGCGAGGGTATCACTCATTTGCCGAAGGAACAAATAAAATGAAGTCCATTTTATTGGTATTGATTTGCAGTAGCCAGGGAGTTTCTCTTCACTGCCCTAGGAAAGAATGGAAATCTTACAGCATCCCTGTAGAGCAGGGAAACCATGGAATAGGGGGGTTGGACTAGATGACGTTTAAAACGTCCTTTCCAACCCAAACTATTCTATGATTCTGTGAATAAAGTACTATGAGCCACGTCTCTTGCTTTTTAGCCTACTTTTCTAAGGAAATAACGCCGCACAGTCACACTGTGTATGTTATCTCTTTCCCTGCGTCAACCCTAAAACAATTTTAGCCCTTTCTACGGTGTTAACCGAATTTGACAAGCAGGGTAAAGTCTGAAAGATATTGTGTCACGTTGAAGATAAATTTTTCATAAAAATACTAGGTGGAAATGATCCTCGGTGCCTCTGTGGTGCAACTGAGGGAGTCTGTATCTTGTTTCATATCAGATATTCTCCACTCAGAAGAGTTGGACAATATCTGGGCTCCCTCTTTGTCTCTCTCTTCCATCTGAGCAAGATGCTCTCTAACCACACGATCACTGTTGCTCTTTAAGGTAAAAGAGCTTTTATTTTTTGCTGATCCTTTTTAGTCCAGAATGGCAAAATGCTACAGACACTATAATGTGAGCTAAAGGCTAAGAAAAATTAAAGCGTAAGCAGGAGGAGAGTGTGGCTTTTATCTTCGCCTTGTTATTCATGCCGCCGTCTTTCTCAGCACTTCTCTCCCACTTGTCTGGCAAATTAAAAACATAAGGACATAAAATAAAAGGTTTCATTTCCAAAAGTTCCTTTTTTATTGTAAATGGTTTTCAAGCCCATTCTGTTCTGCTGCGGATGGGACTCCTACAGTCACGCTTTCTTCCAAGCATGAAAAGGCTTCAAACATTCAAGAGCTGTGCTAAATATTTGCCACATGATGCAGAAAATCAATAATACCATTTTGGAGCATCCCCAAAGCAGAACAATCCTGCTAATGGCCAGGTCAGCATGCACAGTCCTCACACCCTGGGATTGTCTCTGTTTTCTTTCTGGGTAAACTGAGGTGCAGAAGCAATGTGTGAATTTTTTGCAGAATAAGCCAATATTCCTAAAATGGGAAGTGTAGCTGTAACTACCCTAATGACTGGTCCACCCTTTTTCAGAGCTGAGTCGTAAGGCTTCCTTCCCGTGCATGTGCTGTATGCACCTCCGCTTGGAGATGCCATGGGGCTGAACTGGAAGGCATCTGCCGATGAGCCACGCAATCAAATAAACTCACAGCCCGAAGGTGATCAGCCAGTGCTGAGCACCCTGTTACCCACAGGTGCTGACTGCTGCATCAGTAGTAAAGAAGGAACAAATGCAAATTTCACAAATTATATTTCAAATTGCACAAATCTATATTTTCAGCATATACAGTGGAGAGTAAAAGAAACCAGAGTCTGTTTTCTGGCTGCAAGACACTTTTTTCTCTCCAAACAGGATTACCTTGTCTGTCCTACCTTTTGGGAATGGTCCTTGGCAGAGAGCATCCCCTGAAATTGCACTGTCTAGGAAAGCACCAGCATAGAATAAAATCACACCAAGGTGTACAGGATGGTGAGCCAGGGCTCTAGGCTGTGCCTGGGGACTCTTTAGGGACTCAGATACATATAATCCACTGGTGCATGATCGCACTCCTACACCAGCTCTTTGCACAGTGCAGGGATGCACGGACATGGACGAGCCATGTCCTGGGGGTTGGAACAACTCCTGGCTGTCTGCAGCGATGCACGGCCGTCTTCAGCCTGCACTGGTGATGGACTTTCAAAGAGGAGCTTTTCATTAACTCCCACTTTGGCCCCAAGACCTCTGCCATAAAAAGGTGACCAGCCCAAAATCACAAAGGCAGGATTTGTCATTTAAGACTAACGATACGCTGGCAGGGAGCAGAACTTGCCCTGGGAATTTTATATATCTCATTTCTACCTCTAGAGACTACTGCAGTAAGGGAGAAAAAAGAAGAACAAACCCCACATATTGTCTTTATTTTCTCGTCGTGTACAAGAGAGCGGGTATAACGCAAATCACCAATAAACCCAATGTCTCTTCTGCGAGAAAATCCTATTGCATTTGTAAGAGGCTGTTGACAGATAACTGGAAGTGTTGAAAGCGTTGTTTCGTTCGAGCTGCCCCTCTCTATTTATAACCATTGACAATGCCTGGGAGTTGGAGACAGATTAAATGGGAGGCACAGACGTGACAACTGGAGTTTTAAAGCAAACAAAAGTGTATTTAAGATGGGGATGGGTTGTTCCCCATGCTCTGCTTTAACTGCCTCTGAACGCTTCTCTGAAGTGAAGTGACTTTGTGTGCCAAATTTTGGGTTGATTTTCTTTACTATGTCCTCCATGGCCAGCTAAGTTGGGTAAGTGCTACCACGGTGTGAAACAAGCAGAAAAGCCCCCCCTCAGATATCTGTCAGCAGCAGGCTACAAATAAAATAAAGTTGGCAACTGTACAATTATGCCATACAGCCAAAAAGTAGTCAGCATCTGAATGGCAAAATTATTCTTTGCCCTGTGTTGCAGAGGAACTCATGGGAGAACTGTGCAATGGCCTCTCGCAATCTTTACGGTCCATGAAATATTCAGTGTGACTACTTTGGGCAAGTGGCCACCTCCCCAAGGGTCTGTGCACATGTGCAAAAACAAGCTCATTTTCAAGCTACCTTGCCCAAATTCTGCTGCCATTTGCAGGGCTGCAGTTCCCTTTGATGAGTCCCCGCTCATGGGCAGAACCTGGTAGGACACGGAGATCGTTGCACCATGGGGCACTGATGACGCAAAGGTTTTTTGGATGTGGCTATGGGACTGCTAATCACCAAGTGCCACAAGGGCCTTTCCAGCACGGCAAATGACCATTTTTATGCCAATGGGTTATGGAGCATTTATTTATAAAGTATTCTGGGGGATTATAGGATGTTTTTTGCTTTCTCAGTCAGCGGAGCAGAGTGGGCAGTGCATTGCACAAGAGACTAAGTTCTATTTCCAGCCCTGACAATGGCGTAAAATACATGACCGGGGGCAATTCACTTCACCTACTGTTAAATGAGGTAAGGAATCTTGCTTTACTTACTTAGAAAAATGTTTTGAGATCCACTGATGAAAAAAAAAAATAGATCCGCATTAAAAAAACAGTATTACTAAAGCAAGCTGCTTTAAAGCATTCTGTGGATGAATGTTCCTCAGAGGAAGCAAGAGCAAAAGAGGCAGTGACAGCTTTAAACAACACATAAATGACATCTCTAGCTTTTCCCCTGCTTTCCTTACTCAGACCTCCCCTAAATTTCACAGAATTTCTGCTTTTCCCACTGAAAACCCCTGAGGTGTGACTTTGCCCACAAGCAGACATATTTATTTGAAACTAGGGGCAAGAATTATTCTGCCTTTTGGAAAAGAAAACACAAGACACTTGGGGAGGATCAAACAAAAATTAGGCGGAAAGCGATCTCTCTCCACGTTTCTACTGAACGAGAGACGTGCTGGCGGCAGAAGGTGAAGCACAGCCTGGCAAGAGCCTTGGTGGGACCTCTTGCTGCATCTTCAGGTGACAGCAGATGGGCTGGGCTGAATTTCAGGCAGTTCTGCCTGTGCAGACTGTGATGGAAGGGGAAAGGGATGGTGGAGAAGAGGGAGATCAGGATGTTCTCATAGGAATTCCAGGCAAGAAGGGACCTCTGGGGTCGTGGAGTCTCGTCCCGGGTCTCACATCCCACCACATCCTCTAGCCACTTTCCCGCAAAACAGTAGTCATGTAATAGCTGAGGCAATTAAGCGCCTTGATTTGTTTTGGGGGGTTTTCTCCTTATTTTTCTCCTTTAGAAATCCACTCAGAGTGTTCTACACTAAGCAGCAGCAGTACGGAGGCTCTCACCCGCCAGGAAATGCTGAACTTGAACTTGCATGTGAACGCTGAAACCTGGAATTGATGATCCCATCATGTTCACACATCCCAGCACGGACTTACACGAGGTCACTACCTGCTCCCTGTGGAATGATGCAGCGCAGCTTTCAAATTGGTTTCCTGCGGTTTTGCCCTTTTTTTTTTGCCATTTCAGAGTTTTACTCAAATGGATAATAAAAGACGTTATGACTGTGCTTCAATAAATTTTAAGGTAATGACTTTCTGAGCCTGCACTTAGTTCAGGTACCGTTTTGGGGGCCTTTTTGTCACCTGGCCATTTCCCCGTTCTGTTGCAAAAGGTTAAGCTGCCGAAGGGCCAGCCGTGATTGCTAGGTTGGGTGGCTGACGGAAGGGACAAAGAGTTTTGGATACATGTCAAAGCTTTCACAGGACTGGCTGATTGAAACTATTTCAGGGGTAATCATTATCAGCATATCTGAATAATTAGTCTCATTTTCCAGCAGAAAACAGCTACTAACTACAGCTCAATGCTACGTGGCACATAGCCATTTTTCTAGCTGTTTAATGCAACCAGTCTTTGACCCTTCAGGGGTCTGCTCAGAGCTGTTCTGCAGCCCAGGCAATTGGATCACATCTCCCTGCTCTGGACTCCTCTGGAAGTGCTACAGGGGTGAACTTCTCCGAAACAGATTCCAGTGCGAATACCGTGTCCTGGTGCTCAGCTGCTCCATGACGTTGAACGTGTAAACAGTTTAAAACAGCAAAGTGACTGCTGTGTGCTGTGCTGTCTTTTGAAGTGTACTTTTGCTAGGACAAAAGCATTTTGGTTGACAGGGCTGTAGCCAGAGATGTTTCATGTATCCTCCAAATGTGTAGAGCACAAAGGGGTTGCTCTCTCATGCAGTGCTTGGACTTCAAGACTTGAACTAATTCAGCCATAATTCAGCCTCATGGTCTCAGACACCTCAAGGAGATGGTTGGTCCACATCCCAGAGAACCAAAGTCTCTTAATATAGTTCAGAGTCTGGCAGTGTGTCTCTGTCTCTGCTAGACCAAGTTGAGTTTTTTACCCATGTGCCTGAAGTGCCAAGGACTTGCAAAGCTCATGTGAAGTCTCAGGGCCTTTCCAGGTTCCACACTGCTCCCAGAAACACTCAGGTCACCTCCAGCCAGGTAATTAGGCAGCTGGGACACTTCACACGCAGGTTTGGTCACCATCATTTATGTGTTTATTGCCCTATGTCGACTGCTGAAACACAGACTTTGAGGAGTAAAAAATGGTGTACTCAGAAAGATGTGAATATTTATGAATTAAACTGGATTTCTGAACTGATCTTTTCACCCATCCATCCATCCATCCATCCAAGAAATTGCCTTCTTGTCCAAAGTCAGGAGGCTGCAATATTGACTCCTTAGCTCCTCAGAGACCAGGAACTGATTTATTCAAAGCTCATCTTCGTGATTGCTAATTAAAATGGTTGCTAGGCTTATTAGCAACAAGAAGACAACTCGTGAACAGCGGAAAGCAAGTCTTAGTCATGGTACTCTCTTCCATGGGTTCCACCATACGCAGAATATGAGACTTCTCCTTCCTCTGCATATCTTCCCAGCTGGAAGCCCAGCAAGAGCCCTGCCTCTCCCTGTTCACTCTGTAATGATTGAAGAGGACTCTTATTTTCCAGTTAGCTCTCTCTTCACTGTTAGAGCTTAGGAGAGATAGTGCAGGTCCTACCTGTGTTTTAGCCACGTGCATGTAGACAGGATTTCTCCAAAAAGGTTGCTACACCTTCCACTGTACTCCTCCTGTTGCGTGCCCTTTGAAGAGCTGCTGAGACAGATGGAGTTACAAGTCAACAACTCATCTCCCAGGCATGTGGCTTTTCCCAAAAGCCGTTTAGGTCTTTTTAAACCTCATAGTCTTTCAAAGTCTTTGAGTAAAATCCCTATTATAATGCCGTTACTGTTATGCTGGCTGGCAGCTTGTTGCGGCTCCGCATTGCTCATGTGCCCTTTTTCTTACAGATTTTCTGTCTCAATCTGATTAATAGAGGGTGCTTTTCCAAAGACACCTCAGCCTTGACATTGGGCCCTCTAAGTGCTCTGCGACCTAACACCTTTCACAACTATCTTCAGCTTCACCTCCTGTGAGCCGAGACTCTCATTATTATATACAAGGTGGGGTTTTTTTCTGCAAATTGCTCCCACGTATTTGGCTATTTAATAGTTATTGGTTGTACACTGAAGCGTCCTCTATTTCTCTGCTGGACTGTGACACTCTCCGCTCTCCAACTCATCAGCCACTGTGAAATGGCACTATTTCATATTATGTTAATAACCATAAATGCATGGTTCAATATTAACGACACTCCAAATTTCAGAGCTGGGCTCGGTCTATTAGATTATTAGTAAAAGGCACAGACAGCTTTGCAATGGATTAGACATCGCGCTCTCCTTGGAGAGCAGAGTCACGAGGGTTATCTCAAATGCGCTCAGGAAAGGATGCTCAAAAAAGAAACATCGTTATCCCTTTGGACTAATCTAAGCATGCTGCCACAAGATTCCTAAAATACTTCAGATTATACCCTTATCTTATTTGTCTTTGGGGGAACTTTACATATCTCAAAGTCAGCAAATACATCGTTTACTTAGATTAGCTACTTATTAGCACAAGAGACCTGTTTTCAGTACTAGTAGACTCATCCGCTTGATGTCACACTGAAGTCTGAGAAATGCTGCGATTTCAGACACGTTTAACATAATTGAAAAACTTTGTATGGCTGCGGTTCGCAGTTAATGCTGAGCCTAAGTACACTCTGCTAACTAGACACGGGCTGCCATTTCTTCCCCTCCCAACCCTGTAACCTCAGTTACTCTGTCACCTTGACATATTCGCTAAATGGATATAAATGACAAATGCTAACAAATTCCTGTGCCATCCACGCGGGTCAAGAAAACAAGCGAACGAGATTAATACAAGTTAATCAGATACTGTTTACAGAATAATTAAAGTCTTGAAACACAACCTCTTTGTATTTTCCATAATGAATATTTGTAAATCTCTGTTGCCACATGAGATCATTCGGCACCTTCTCTGCCTTATAAGTTTCAGCCTAATTTTAATAATGAGTGCCTTTTCAGTCTAACAATGTTCTTTGGATTTAAAGTTAGCAGATTAATATGCACATAAAAAATAAGTACATCACCTCTAATATCTCCCCGGTGGTCAGGTTTTACTTTGCATGACTGGCTCATTATGGATAATTAATATTGGCTTGATTACAGTTTGGCAAATTAAACTACGTGCCCATGGAGTAAAAACAGAACCACAGGAGAACTTCTTTGCAAGCGTATAAAATCTCGGTGACTTGCTTCTACCTGCTACTGCTCTGGAAGGCTGTTCTCCCCCCAGGTCATATAATTTTGGTGAGGTTTAACAGGTAAGTGGTCTGATGTTGATCCGTGCCAGCGCCACCGCATCGGCACAGGAATTAATCCCGCTCCGGCAAGCAGCAGGCTGCCAGCAGCGCTCTTGGGGTGCCGGGCGCTGGGTGAAACCTCACCACCTCTGGTAGATCCAGATGTTCTCTGCAGCCCTATTATTCTGAAAAAAAAACCCAAGCTAAATAAATTTAGCATTTAATTTTTATTGTTTAATTATTTATTAATAATACTTCTATTCGGTTCTATTCTGTTCTATTCTGTTTGTCAGGGACAGTGGCAACAAAGTCTACTGGCCACGTAAGAAACAGCTGGAGATTTGGTTCTGAGCAAAAGCCTTTGCAGCAACCTGTGCCTCAGTTTACACTGTGATGTTACGGACCCCAATTTCAGAACTGAAAGGAATTTGTGAACATAACCTAGTGTGTTGGCAGTTCATAGAAACTTCTGCTACGTACAGTCTTGTAGTTTCTGGTGGTCACGTTCATAAACCAGGTCTCTGGTGCTCCAGACCATCTGCATCCCGACCATCGCAGGTCCCATTCCTGCGGCCCTAAGGGATGATTCAGATGTTGTGTCTTCCTTCCCATCTCTCTTGGGTTTCAGTTACGCGTAATGATTCCTACAAAGATGATCATTTTATCTATAACTTATAAGGGACCCAACAATGTAAGGCAGACTACACTAAAGAAAGAAGCTTGTTCTCATTTTTTATTCTCCATCCTTTTGTTTGGTGCAGGATCAAACATGTTTTTGCAGCTCTTTTGAATTTTCCAGGCTGTTAACTGCCCACAATAGTATTTGCTGAGTGCGTTTTGTAATGTCTTTACAAAAAACTCCACTATAACTCCTTGTACATGTCCAAAGACTTTTTTTTTTTCCCCTCACAAAAAACATCCTAAATTGTGCAAAAATGGGAGGCCAGGTGTAAGAGAGACACTCTGTGACTGCCCTCACCTTCTTCTTCACCAGTAAAGCAAGAAGTCAGTCTCATCTCCTTCCTCCTCCCGTCTCTTTAACTGTATCAGTGCAACCACAGAATTAAGTTCTCCTCTGTTTTTCTTACCCTCTGCCTTTCCCTGACACTCTCTGTCCAGACTGTGCTAAGATTTCTCGATGCTTTCAGAGTGCTTTTTTTACCTCCTCATGTTCTCAAAAGCTTTATTGCCAGTATAGAAACCTAAACTGTTACCTTTTATTTTTTTCCTTGGCTTCACCTTCTTCACCACCGCCCCACTTTGTTTTCAGCAGGCTACAAAGACGATACCTTCTGCGACCAGCACTAAAAATATCCCCCATGGCCAGCTACGGGGTAAAGCATGAAACCCGCAGGGGACGTTGTGCTTCACTTTCTTGTTTGCTCTGACTTTAATGCGGTAAAACGTTTCAGCGTGACCTGTGTCTGGAAGGCATTTTACCCAACAGAAGTGTGTTGCTGCAGTAACTCAATCAGTTGGTTATTCCTGGTGCTATTGCAAGTTCTGTCAATGCCAGCGCAGCGCGGCTCGCACTGGGTGATTATGCAAATACAATCCATAATTACCAAATTGTAATCGCAGTGCAAACACTATTAGCACCTGATTCGTCGATCACTACCTTATTAACCACTCTGATTAGTATGAGCTGGGAGAAAACCCTCTAGGTATCGATTCATTGATCCACGTCTAAATATAGCCATAATTTTGGCAGTCCAATATTGAAACCGCCCGGTTGAATTACTTTGTAAGTAAAAGAAAAAGGTAGCATGTCATCTCCCGCGGCATTAGCCGGGTTAGAGATATATCACAAAACAAAGGGTTTAAGATACCTGTTTGTATCACTGCCGTTGTTTGGAAGGAAGCTTTTCTCTACTCTTAGATATACCTGCAGCAACTGTAAGCTGGGTGACGTGTCCCAGAAACGAGCTGCTCTTTGTCTTGGGAATCTTTAGTGTTTCCAAAACGCGATGTGGATGCCACAGTTCTTGGCCTCAGCGAATTCCGGTTGCTCTTCTGCCCTTTTTTTCCCAGTTTCACAAAAAAATTATTTCGCTTGATGCAATCTATTGTAAATCAATCCAAAGCAAAAATATTTTTTTTTAAATGCATACATACATAAATATATATAGGTGTGTACATAAATCTTCCTTATATGCTTCACTGGGATTTTCAACATAGTGGTGGGGAGCAGGAATGACTCCTACTGGATTCTGGTTCTGCCAAGTTCTTGTGATATTTTCTGGATTCCCGGATTAGAAGCGGATGAATGTACGCCGCTCTTGACAAACTCTCTCCGAACAGCTCTCACGTATTCCAGACCCAAAGTTTTTGATAACCGTGGAAAAACATGTACAAAAACAAGAAAAAAAATGCATTTCAAACATTTTTAAATTGTTTGTGGATCGAAAAAGATTTCAGGCAACTCAGGTTACTTCCTCTCTTTAAAAATCCAGAGAGTTCTTACTCATTTACGCATAGCATTCCTTCTTCCCCGCTAGACAGCTGATGTATATGATTTGTGTATCTGGGGTAAGCTGGTTTATCTGAGAATTTCAGAGGGAATCAAAGGGCAAAATGTGTTCTGACGCTTAATTTTACAACTACATTTGTTCTGCCAAATAATTAATTCTTTAAATTCTTCCAAATGGGAAATCATGCTTTCTGGCCCATAAGCAGACTTGTTATTCCTAACCATAGAGTCTGAAAAATAACAGCCTTTTTTGCAGATATCAGTCCACGCAGCACCTATAATTTACGGCATTTGTAAATACAAATGGAATTAATGCCAGGTAAGATTTCCAAAGGGCCTGGGAATCGGATGTGCTTTCGAAAGAGTGTTGACCAAGGATCCCAGGCTGATCTGTTTAAGGGACATGCCTGGCACACTGTCTTGAAAACTTTTCTTCACCGAAGTAGCGGTGTTGAACTCAGCGGTTTAACATGTCTGGGCAAGCGCTGGCAGGATTCATCCCTCCTTAAATTTCTACATTTTACAGAGCTGTCTGGACATGTAGGAACAAGCTCCAACTATAACTGACTTATTTACGTTGTTCATGCCAATCAAAATATTAAAGAACTCGGGACATTAGCACCCCGTCATCTCTTTGTCTGTACATATTGCAATCCGTACAAAAGAGGAATTAACTCTTTCCCCCTTCCCTCCCATACTTTTTCTTTCTTTGCTTAAATTATTTTACGCTTGCAATTCATTCTTTTCAGCATCTTCAGCTTGTAGAATTTGAATTTTGGCTTTCGGGATTATTTTAAGATTGAAACTACCTTCATTTTCACCCCTTCAGTCCCTCTAAGAAACACTGAAAAACCAGAGGTACAGGTGATAAAAGCAACACTCTCTGTCTTTGGAGGTGTTCCAGAGTCAACTGGACATGGCCCTGAGCAACCTGATCTAGTGAAATCTATTTTAAGCAGGGTGTTGGACTAGATGACCTCTGGAGGGCCCTTCCAGCCTAAAATTTGATGCTACAGTTCTATGAAATTCCAGCCGAACTACATTTCCCATGATGGCCAATATCAGTGTACTGGCCAGACATCTTCATTCCCAGTAGAGTGACTGGGACCTAAGGAATGTAGCCACATGTGTGTGGCACAGTGCCTAACTTTTACATTTTTGTTCACCTGGGGGTCGGTCTCTTCTCCCAAAGAACAGGTGACAGGACAAGAGGAATCAGCCTCAAGTTGCGCCAGGGGAGGTTTAAATTGGATATTGGGAACCATTTCTTCCCCAAAAGGGTTGTCAGGCCCTGGCACAGGCTGCCCAGGGCAGTGGTGGAGTCCCCATCCCTGGAGGGATTGAAAAGACGTGTAGATGTGGCGCTTGGGGACATGGTTTAGTGGTGGCCTTGGCAGTGCTGGGTTAACGGTTGGACTCGATGATCTTGGAGGTCTCTTCCAACCTAAACGATTCTATGATTCCATGATTCTATGACTTGTGGCCCCCTTCACAGAAGTGTGGCACTATCCAGAGTTTGGGAGACCAGCTGACCAGCCAGCATCACTGAGCTAAAGATAGCGCATATGACACCCATTACCATCAACAGTCCTGTGGCATCTCCTTTCTGAATTAATAGTAGAGCTCATCACAAGCCATAAACTTTCTGTAGACCAAGGTTACCAGGATGTCTGTGCCAAAATCAGTCTTAGCCATGACCATATCATTAGAAGACCTTCCCATTGTCTCTCACGGGTTCTTTTTTAGTTAGTATCCAAATTAAAAGTGTAATAAGAGGTCATAAGAATATCCCAAATCCTGAAAAATCTTAGAATGGGGAAAATTATATTAATTTCCATTACATTTACAACAATATGATTCCACACACTTTTAGAGCATTATGTCATATTAGAATGGTTTATGTGAGAAAAAGAGTCGCTATGAATTTGATCGATTTTTACTTACTTACAACCTGGTGCATTCCCATCTCTGCAGGCTAGTTTTCTTTTACACAGCAGTGTGAATTCCTGACAAATGTTCCTTGGGTGCCTGCCGTGGCCCCAATTCTGCTCCGCTGGCTGCTGCCACTCATCCACTCTCCTATATCACACAGCTGATTATTCCTTCTGAGGGCTGGGACTTTACATTTGGCCTTATTGAATTGAACTTTATTTTTTCCAGACAATTTTTGCAATCTGTCAAGACAAGTTTGGATTTCAGTCTTGTCCTCCTGCTTGTTCACATGGATTGCAAATGCCATCAGTCTGTAGAATCTCAAAGTCATGAATAAAAATTGTTGACTGGTATTTGTCCTGTGGCAGACTTACACTTTTGTTTCTTAATACATTGTTCTGGTCTGATACTTCTCAAAGAATAGTTATTAGTGCTTTGCTATTTTCCAGTGAAATGCCAGTACAATAAATAGTAGCATTATCTAATCCTTTTTTGCCCAAATTGCTTAGGAGACTATCTAGTGAAAAAATGTCCAGACCTTAAGTCACAATATTTGGCATCTATGGTTTCTTTCCTATCCTCCAGGCCTATTGCTTTGTCAAACAAAAAAAAAAAAAAGGAAATTAAATTTCTTCAACACAGATTGTTCTTTAAAAAAAAATTATTTTGGCTGTTATTCATCCCTCTGTTGTCTTCTTCACGCTTACAGACTGAGCATCTATTTCAACATTATTCTGAAAACCCAAACGATGCTAACTCACTGTATCACCCCCTCCTTCTTTCCAAAGATGGGCACTGTGTTAGTCTTTTCCCACCTCACCCCCCACCCCGTGTTCTCAAAGGTCATTGCCATATCTCTGTGGCTCTTTCCAGCTGTCTCCCAGAATACACATGGGTGAATGTTGTCAAGTCCAGATCATTCGGATCACCTACCTGCTGTATCTTTTTTTCTCCCATTGTAGCCTGACTTCGCATTTCTTTCCAGCAATGTTAATTGTGCCAAACACCTCATCACTTTCGAGATCGCGCTATTTTTTGATGTCTTTGGCTGACGTCTTCCTCTCCCTTGAGATGAGGAACAACTGTGTCATGGACATTCGTCTCATTCTTCATATACTTATCAGATGGTTTTTGTTATTCTTTGTCTATCTGATTTTTGTCCCTGTAAATTTGTGCTTGTCTAATAAACTTGTCCATAGTACTTTGATGAAGTTTCTGGATTTATATGTTTTCTACCTGTCTCTGAGATCCCTAAAGGTCTGTTTGGCCAAGTAAGTTTCTTACAACTTTCTTAAGCCATTTTTCATGTTGAGAAGGTCTGTATGTCTTCCTTTAACAGAAATTTCTTAAGGCATTGCCATTTCCACAGTATTTCCCCTTAAAATAGTTCCTTCCTCGGTCTTAGCTGCTTCCATTTGAGGAAATGCATTTTTTCTGAAGACCATTATTAAATATCTTGTCTTTTTTTCCTAAGACCCATCCATATTGTTTCAGTCTCATCCAAGCTGTCCTCTACCTTCAAGTTCTCCGTCCATTCCTATTTATTCTATTAAGAGTCATAACATCTCCTTTTCTCTTTGGTTGGGTTTTTTTTTTTAGTTGCTCATCAAAAATTCCTGCTTACTAATATCTAGATTTTCGGGTTCTTTATATACTCTGCTGTACTCTTCTTTCCAGACATGTCGGGGTCAAAGAATTCCTTTCTTGCGTCCCCCAGTTGCTACCAATAGGTATTGCTGTGACTAATTCTGTTAATTTTCCAGAAATGGATTCGAAGTTGTAAAGTGAATCTTTTACACTGGGAGCTGGAAGATGGTTGTGGCACGTGACCAAGATATAATCAGTGTTTAGCAAAGGAGTGAATTGTTGCTACACAAGAGACCTTTCTACAAACATATCAGCTCTGGCGTGTCTCATAAACACTAAAACTAAATCAAACGTCAAATAAAGCCAGCTGGTGCACACAGCAGGAAAAGCCACTTTCCACAGCACTGGACCATTGCTGGAGTGTTGGGGTTATTCTTTCCCATCCTGGCTTTACAGGAAACCCAAAGACGGTTCCAACTGCAGGCGTCAACTCTGATTGTGGTCCTGGGATACACAGTTTTACACAGACTGTGGCCAAGCTCCATGGAGAGGAGCTTTTTCCCAGTTCATTGGCTGGATTGTTTATATTCCTTGTGGTTTATTTGTCTGCTTAATTAGTGCTTGGATATCTTTGCATTGTATTTCCTCCAGAAGCCGATTCAAGGGTATTTTAATAACTTTGGAAATTTCTTGTAATACTTCAATTAGAAGCTTTCTCACATTTAGCTTATTTTAATTTAGGGCTCTGTGTTCCACTGACAGAGGAACAATAAAAGGAAAATTGGTTGGATCCTGCTATTTTGATAGGTTTAAAAGGTGAACATTACTGATTGTGTGGGTTACCTCTTTGGTTTCTTCTTCTATTCTGTATGCTCAATCTATATCATGCACGCCGCATAGTGTCCGAGCACTTCTTGGTAATGCATTAAGCTATGTGACTTACACACATTATGTACATGGTTGTTACTGTTCTCATCTTTCTCTTTCCACTGTGTGCATGGAGTCTTTTCCTGTTTATTTAACTTATTTATTAAACACACCATTTTTAGTGGACATATTGCTATGCACTGATGTTTAAACAGTCGGGATCAAGGAAAAGAGAGACGGTGGTCCTTGGCTCAACAGCCTCACTGACGGCTTTTTGCTATGAACAAGAGGAGCTTTGTCCAGTTCAAGGAAAGTTCATTGGATCAGAAGAGTGAAAGCATTAGCCAGAATTCTCATTTGATGGATATTGTTGATCTTCTACATATTTCAGCTCAAACCCTTCTTCATCTCAGAATCCAACCACTAATTGCCCTTTTGTGTGATATAATTAACTGTAAATGTAAACCTCCTTTTGAAGCTTTCAGTTTACTTTCTGTTAGGCAAAGTGTTGCTGCCTGTGAATTTTGTTAAAATCTTGCAACGTTATGCATTTGCTAGGTGAGCCATGCTCATCTCTTCTCCTTGATTTGAATGCCTCTAGCTGAAAAAAGTGGTTTGAGTGGAGTGTCTGTGATGATCCGTGGTTGTGATTGCCAAGAGTTAGAGGCAAGCATACAATGCAAATGTACAAAATAAATCAGCAAGTATTGGGCTGGTCAGCTTGCTCAACATCCTTTGGATGAACGTCCCAGAAACCTGAATATGTATCGCACCCAGCACAGACCTTGCCTGGCAGGCCCTGCTTTGGCTACGCGTCTCAATTAAATGCCCATCACTGATTTACTACTGTGGAGCTGACCTCGTTTCTGGAGAGAAGCTCCAATTAAGCAAATATCTCAGCTGTGTAGTTTTTCTTAATAGCGAACATGTTGCTTTGAGTGCATTGTTTTGAAGGATATAGCATTGCTTTGGAAAGTCAGCGCTGCAAAGAATCCACTCAAGCTGTCCAGCAGATACTTAGGAATTAAGTATATCATATGAGAAGGAAACAACACATTCTCTAATCTTTGCCAACCACATGGAGGTTCAACTCTCTTACATTTCATGTCCTGAGATGATGACCGCGATAAGAATTAACTTAAATCCCACAGACCTTGTTTTTGCTTGCAAATTGGCTTAAGCTCGTCTCCTAATCAGGTAGTTGAACCATTTATGTTTCTTGGCTGAATTCCAGTTCGGGTTCATCTCTTATGAAATTGTTCCACTTCATTAACCAGTCTGGTGATCCTGAATCAGTCATTATGGGAAAATACAACACTTAAAGCCAGAAAAGGGAAGATGACCAAGGCAGATTTCAGATAAGAGCTTTAGACCTTTTGTCTTAGTCTTGTGACAGATCTTGAAGGCCGCTTCCCAGCAGAGTGTCTCAGATCCTCCCCACCTCCTTCAGCTTGACATATAGAGCTGAGCACCCACTGACTCTGTCATGGGGTCATGAGTGGTACCAGTATGATGGCAGGTCCACCTCCCTTCCAGCCAGTGCTGGCACCCACAGCCTCGGAGCACTGTGCCCACCACTCTTACCCTAGACTATTCTTTGGGGAAGATCAGGGGATGGATGGGGTAGCACAGGTTAGTGAGGTACGTCAGCCCTAACAGAGCACTGCTGAGGGTAACAACATGGTTCTCCAGTGTGGCAGAGAGGCATCAGAGGTGTGCCCTTAGTTGGGAAGGACTCTCTGTCGGTCACGTTCCTGAAGCCGGCTTTTAAATTGCCAAAGTAGCCCACGTTTCTCTGTCAGCCTTGTACAGAGTTGGGGAGAGTCAGAATATGGCACGAAAACATGACAATTCCCTTGCTCATTCCCTCTGTCTACCGTTACTTCCAACTCAGAAGATTTCCTGAATCTGATGCAATTTTCTCATTTTGTAATCTATTTCTTCAAATACTTGTGTAAACTCTCCCAGGAACCATATAAACTTCCCGTACTACAACATCTTCTGGCAAGGAAGCCTGCTGCATAAATGGCCACCTCCTCTTCTCTTTTTTTTATTCTGACGTGTACCAGTTTCATACAATGGCCCTTAGTTCTTACTTCAGGAGAGACCAGGAACAGTTGGTTCTTCTCCACCACCTCCATTCCCTTGGGTTTTTGAAATCACCTTTAAACGTCTCTTTCCCAGACTGAGTACACTTAACTTACTTAATCAAGCTTCATAGGAAAACTGTTGCTAACGGCTGCATGGATTTGTTGCCCTCCTCTGTAGTTCTCCTATACCTCCTTTGATATAAGGGTGCCAAACTTACTTACACATAGTATTCGAGACATGGGAAAACCCAAATACTGAGGATTTATGCAGTGTCATGATGTTCTGTGTTTTCTTTTCCACTGTTATTTTTTGTGGTGTTTTTTGTTTTACTCTAGTGAGCTTTGGGCTATTTTACAGAAATCCTAGGTATTTACGGAAGAATCTACCATAATCCCAAGACCTCGCTGCATTTTTAGGTATCTAGCATGAAAAGACATAATTCCTGCAGTCCCTGCAGCCGACACCTGAAGGCATTGCTTCAGCTGAATGTATGTCACTATTCTCACCACATTCAGCTTCAGCTCTTCCAGCATGCTGTAAAAAACCCCAAAATTAGTTTTGCCTCCATGAAGACAAGGAGGTTTTTCTTAATCTGAATCCAGGTAACTGGAGCCATCCTACTTTTAAAGAATTAGACGATGCCCAGGGAAGTATTCGAAAAACAATTACATGGACTATGAACACAAAGCGGCTTTTTACACTAAATCGGGCCAACAGTTCCCTTCGTTATCAGTGCCGTATGTTTTATGTTTCATTGCATCAATACAATGAAAAGAAGATGAAGTCTGTTGGAAACTTAGGAGACCAGAAGCCTTTTCTAAGTGTTACCAGAGTCCTGCCGCCTGGCCTGTGGCAAGTTGTTGTATCTCTGGTTTCTCTCCAATTATTTCTTGATTCTGTTTTCATAGGAAATCCTTGGGGAAAGAGGTTAGCGTATCTTCTCATGCAGTGCCCTCACTCTTCCTCTTTCCCCAGTAGGAACATGAAGAGTGGCCTTGCTGGGACAAGAAGTTCTAGAGTCTTTTCTCTGACAGTAGCAAGCTGCCTCGGAAAGAGCATAACAGCAGAGCAGGTAGGTAGTAATACACCTATATACTGTCTAGATTATATAGGTGTATTACTCCTCCTCCAACTAGAGGCAGAGGTGATATCATAGAATCATAGAGTCATAGAATTGTTCTGGTTGGAAGAGACCTCCAAGATCATCGGGTCCAACCATTAACCCAGCATTACCAAGTCCCCCACTAAATCATATCCCTTAGGGCCTCATCTAAACGTCTTTTGAATACCTCCAGGGATGGGGACTCCACCACCTCCCTGGGCAGCCTGTTCCAATGCCCGACAACCCTTTTGGGGAAGAAATTTTTACGAATGTCCAATCTAAACCTCCCCTGGCACAACTTGAGGCCATTTCCTCTTGTTCTGTCGTCTGTTACTAGGGAGAAGAGACCGACCCGCATCTCTCTGTTTGATATCCTTAACAGCCCTTTTTCCCTCCTTTAGTTGATTTCTTGTTAATTTTGGCTGCATTTTGCTTTAACAGCTGATCTGCAGCCAAGAGGATATCCATCCTCAGATACTCGTGATCTGGCAGTTGTGCCACAGCCATCACCGTCAAGGTGTAGCCATTGTGCAGGAAAATCCAGAATTTCTCACCAGTGCGGTACTGCACCCGGCTATTTCATAAATTAAGAAGTGGCCAGAGGTGGGTCACTGTTACACAAAGGGACTTTCATACATGGTCATGCTGAAAGTACAGGATGGGTGCTAAGGTCTCGCCTAGACAAATTATTTTCCTAGCGTTCAACAAGCTATTAACATTCATGCTAATTTTGCTCACCTTCACCCTCCCTCCTGACCCCTCACTGCTGGGCTAAGGTACTCCCATTACATGGAATTATTTGGATTTAGGAGGCACCCCTGCATGGTGAGGACCTGAGTTCTGGTCTTTGTTGACTCTAGCAACTGGCTGTTATATTATTCATAAACAAATATAACCTAAGGCAAACATTTGCTTCTCACACTTTCTCCAGCAAATATGGCTTTAAACATGGGGGGAAAAAACAACCTCTAAGACCTCCTCGCAGCTTTCGGTAACTTCTGCAGTCATTTTTCATGTTGTGTTTTCCCTCATCCTGGAAGGAAAGCAGAGCAGTAGAAAGCATTAATCTCTAACCACAGTAATTTCCTGAATGCCAGAGAACTGCTGTCAAAACCAAGGATTCACTCACTGCCGAAACATCTGTATTAGATTACTGCACTTTCCTTTTGCTCCTGCATCGTGGCCTGCAAGCAGCCGCTGCTCCAAACCAGAAGCTGGAAGCAGCTGCAGACTTCAAAACCGTTCCAAGCTTCCCCTATCTAAGTGTTGCAAAGTAAAGACATCTTTTTGGATTTTGTGGATGCTTCTTTATCCAAACACTGCACAGCAAACAGTAAATCCCGTTTCCTTCCTGGAATAGAGCTGGAAAAAAATCTGCGTTGGTTCCTATCATTTTTTAATGTGGCCTTACTAATTTCTCTCTGCCTCACTTTGCAGATTGCTGCCTCTAATCTGTACCATTTTCTCCCACTGGCTGTCAAGCTGCTCGTAACACACACTTTTCTGGAAGCGTATTTTTCTTCTTTTCCTCTCCGTATATTTATATTCTAGTCCCTACTAAAAATAATGATGGTAGTTTTAATAATGACTGATCTTCCTTGACCTGATTTAGCTCTTTAGCTAGCTGACGCAAGATTATTCATTGTCTTCTCCAAAGTAATTTCCATGAGTCTTTGGGAGTCATGTCTTCTGTCTGATTGACTCATTAGATTTCAAGATCCCTAATAGCCAAGATCAGAAAGACTGATTTGGATAGTACCTTCTGGGAGTTTGTTCCTGACTTGCATGTCAGACCTGGATTTCTCTCGAGAGGTAGTAACTCATACAGACCCTGTGGATTTATGACCAGAAGAAAGCATGACCCTACCAAGTGCCCTGAGATATTTATTTTGACACCTGGCGCGTTGTGTGACACCCACCCTCTGCCAGTGTCCCCACAACAAGGGCTCTCTGACTTCCAAGGAAATGTTCAAGAAGGAAAAAGGGGGGACGTACGTGGGGTAGCCCCAGGCAAAAACAGCCTCTGTAAAATGGTGGCTGTTTGCACACTGAATGCTGCCAAGATATCCTCAGACTGAAGTTCAACTCCTCCAGCCTTTGCAGCCTGCAGCCTTGTGGGGCAGCTGAGCCTGGCTCACCAGGGACCACGGTGATCCGGGAAATCTATCAGTGGAGACAGACAATTTGACTCCTTTCCCTGAAGGATCTTGGTTAATACCTTTGTTTCTTTGTCTTTAACTGGGGGATAATATGTAAAATATTTTTGGAATTTATCTCTAACCTCTTCCTTCCAGTTGGGATGTGTAATTTGAAAGACACACTCAGGAAATGAGGCTAGCCCTTCACCAGTGGGAGCAGAGCTCCGAGCCCACATTTGGGGTTTGGATCTCCCACCCTCCTCCCTGGAAGATCGGGAAATAGGGTATGTGCTACAGTTACCAAGTGATTCCTTGAAAAGTTTCAGCTTCAGAAATACCCTGGTAAAAAGTTCACCTGACACTGCTGTCTAAAGCACCTTGGAGCAGTACAGAAGAAGAGGAGATAAGATGACTACCTCCCCTTCTCTGCAGCAGCCATATGTCACAGCCAGCGGTAAGGCTGCTGAACTTCCATGGGGTTTGGGAACCACATGGAAGATTTCCAAACCCTATGGAAGTTCGTTTGCAGAATCAGGGCTTGTACCCAGATGCAAAGCTACCAGTGAAGAAATTTGGGAACTGCAGCTCTGTACCATTTCCCATCTGAAGAGGCATCCTTACAGTGGACAGCAGGGAAGTCTGATGCAAGGCATCTTATTTAATCACAGAATCATAGAACCACAGCATGGTTTGGATTGAAAGGGACCTTAAAGATCGTCTAGTTCCAACCCCCCTGCCATGTCAGGGACACCTTCCACTAGACTAAGTTATTCAAAGCCCCGTCCAACCTGGCCTTGAACACTTCCAGGGATGGGGCAGCCACAACTTCTCGGGGCAACCTGTGCCAGTCCCTCACCACCCTCATAGGGAAGAATTTCTTTCTTAGCTCTCATCGAAATCTACCCTCTTTCAGTTGAAAGCCATCACCCCTTGTCCTGTCACTACATGCCCTTGTCAAAAGTCCCTCTCCAGCTCTCTTGTCGGCCCCTTTAGGTACTGGAAGGCTGCTAGAAGGTCTCCCCAGAGCCTTCTCTTCTCCAGGCTGAAAAAAGCCAACTCTCTCAGCCTGTCCCCATAGGAGAGGTGCTCCAGCCCTCTGATCGTCATCATGGCCTCCTCTGGACTCACTCCAACAGGTTCATGTCCTTCTTGTGTTGGGGGCCCCAGAGCTGGACGCAGTATTCCAGGTAGGGTCACACAAGAGTGGAGTAGAGGGGGAGAATCCCCTCCCTCAACCTGCTGGCCACACTTCTTTTGATGCAGCCCAGGATATGGTTGGCTTTCTGGGCTGCGAGCGCACATTGCTGGGTTACGTTGAGCTTCTTGTCAACCAACACCCCCAAGTCCTTCTCCTCAGGGCTGCACTCAATCCATTCTCTGCCCGGCCTGTATTTGTGCTTGAGATTGCCCTGACTGATGTGCAGGACCTTGCACTTGGTCTTGCTAAACTTCATGAGGTTCGCCTGGGCCCACCTCTCAAGCCTGTCCAGGTCCCTCTGGATGGCATCCCTTCCCTCCAGCGTGTCAACTGCATCACACAGCTTGGTGTCGTCGGCAAACCTGCTGAGGGTGCGCTCCATCCCACTGTCCACGTTGCCGACAAAGATGTTAAATAGCATCAGTCCCGATACCGACCCCTGAGGAACGCCACTCATCATTGGTCTCCACATGGACATTGAGCCGTTGACCGCAACTCTTTGAGTGCGACCATCCGGCCAATTCCTTATCCACCGAGTGGTCCATCCGTCAAATCCATGTCTCTCCAATGTAGAGACAAGGATGCTGTGCAGGACATTGTCAAATGCTTTGCACAAGTCCAGGTAGATGACATCAGTTGCTCTTCCCTTATCCACCAATGCTGTAACCCTGTCATAGAAGGCCACCAAATTTGTCAGGCACAATTTGCCCTTAGTGAAGCCATGTTGACTGTCACCAGTGAGCTCCTTATTTTCCATGCGCCTTAGCATAGTTTCCAGGAGGATCTGCTCCATGATCAAGGGCATCTTCCAAGGGCATCTCATTTAAGCCCAGCAAGGGCATCATATATGTTACATTCTTGGATGGGCATTCACCTGGTGTATACATCTGCATATGGTCATGGGTTCATGAAGCAGTTGCTATTTCAAGCTCTGGAGTCCCAGGCATATTTTTATCTATCACTGCCCGTTCTCCAACCTGGCTCTGCTTGCTAACAGAAAGCCCTGCCCTGGAAGGCCAAGTTCACCGGCTGCAATGACAAAGCACCACAGAATCACCTGGGAACAACTAATGAGAAACCGATGCTGCCGCCCAAATAGCCTAGCCATCACAGCAAGGTCATTCCTTTAGCAAAACCTGGCTTAATGGGGCTGCTCTGACCTAGTTCACCTCTGAACTAGAGAGCTATCAGCAAGGTTTTCTCACTTTTACTAGACAAGATGAAGCTGATGTTCCCTTCTGGCCTCTAAATCACACTGGAGTCATGCAGTCACTTTAGGGCCAGGGGGAAGAGAACAAGCCTATCTTACATGTGTCATACTCAAAGAGAACATCTGGCTAATGCTTTTACATGCCCACTGCTATGCCTGTTGCTAAATTCATTACCACTTTTAACTCTGTAGGTTGCATCAGGTTGCAATACTTGGGCCAGCAGCTAGAGATATCATTCTCCTCTTCTCTTAATAACTTTAGATATTTGTACATGTGTGACCTCTTTATCGGAAATAATATTCCCAGACTTGGAAACTGCTGGGTTAACATCACTCACGGGGACATTCTTTGTTGGTTAAACGTGAGGATTGGCAGGAGCTGAGCTGAACCACGTGAGGGTTCAAGCAAAAAGACCCAGAGATGCATTTCTGACCTTTCACAAGGAAGTCAGGGAAGGTTGAGCTGATCAACCAGATGTTGAATCGAGGACAAGGAGAGGTCCTCCTCCTGCTCTCAGTGCTGCCATAGGCTTCCATTTTGCAATGGATTACACTTTAACAGAAGGAAAAAGTGAGGCATACAGAAGAGATATAACTCTCTTAGACCCTAATTACCCATGCTATAGACCCAAAAAGGTCTTTAAGAATTTGAAGCACAGAGGTGGCCGAGCTCAGTCCAGCCTTTGCACACCCCCAGGTAGCACACGAGCTCCTGAAACGGCCGCGTTTGGAGCACAAGCACTGGGTAAGCAAGCACAGCCCAGGCTGGCTGGCGTTGTGTGTCACCAGAACCGGCGAGACAAACCTCTGCCAGGAGGGATTTTGTTTGAGCTGGATGAAGAGCAAAGCCAGCTGGACAGCGTCTTGGTATATTGGGCCAATTTTCTCAGAAGATGTAAAACAGGATGGTGCCATTATTTCCGTGGGGGAAAAGGTGTCAGAATTTGTTCCCAGAGGGCTGGTAAATGCCCTTGTTTGTACTGAGAGAGACTACAGGAACAAGCCTCCATTAGACATTGCCACTCGCTGCTGGCATTAGAAGCAAGAAAAAGAATGATGCATTGAGGTTTTTTTTCCCCCACATCCCCTTTGCTTTGCAAACCTTTCATGGAGACGAGACACTCGTGTGCTTTTATCTAAGTAACTTGCACTGTTTAAAATTTGGTCTCTGTAATACGTACGGCATTAAATAGAAAAGGAAAGAGAAAAACCATCACCAGCAAATAGGAGACAAACAAAGCTGGTGACTGAAGATATTAATGCAAGAGGGATTTTCTTCCAGGTGAGGTTTTTGCCCTGAGCCACCCTCAGGTCATGGCTGTGTCTATGCCACGTGTCCTCGCCCACCGACAGCCGACTTCAAGCACATATTTTATTGACTCTACCTCGAGGTGGACATGAGGTAAGAAAACCAGTCAGGGTGAACTCGCTTAATGCCACAGAAATAAATGAGCCCGGCATTTATTCCTCATCCTCTAATATTTTAGGTGATTTATAAAAAACCCCTCCAAAACCTCACACACATTGATCCCAGATCTTTTTTATCTGTCACGAGGTAGCTGCTAAAGTAACTCTGGTTATTTCTAATTGAAGGCAAGGTTGAGGAACAGCACCCAGTTTGCAGAGTTTAATTGTAATCTGAGCCTATGCCATTCATTTTCCTGTCATGTATTTATACTTGTTTGTATTTACTTGGGCTGAATTAGAGGGTAGAAGCCTGGGAGGTCCCTGTGTTCACTTAAGAAAGCAAACAAGCTACTGGGAGAAATTACAATGTAACTTGAATTTATAGCAATAGTATATACTTATTTATATTTATATATATTAATCATTCAAACTGAATTACCAAAAGGTTTTAGGCTGTTGGGCTTTATTGGAATCAAGATCATTACGTTGCTTCTAAAGAAGTCTCCTGGCCTGAACTAACACACACATGTCAACCAACCCTTCCGCCAACAGAGCAAGCCCATGACCACCCAGTGGCACCCTCTGCCCCACATGCTTCTCTCCTCGTGGCCACACCACTTTCCCCCTCCTCCTTCCCTGACGTTCCTTTGCCTACATCTTGCCATGTCCTCATGTCCAGGATGACCCATGGACAGGTCTATAGCAGGACCAAGCTCGGAGGTGCCTTCACATGCGTGCACCATGCCAGACACCATGTCATCTCCAAATCCAAAGACCCTCACGCCCTGCAAGTGTCCCTGCTCCTGATTGACGAAGGGAAGTCCTCAAGCCAGACACCCAGGATCCTCTTTGCTATCCCTCCCCTCCTCCTAGCGCTCCCGATATCTCCATTTCTCTAGCCAGCTCCTGTACCCCCTGTTCATTTAAACAGCAGCTGTTGGGACAAGGACTTTCTCAAGTTTTATGGTTATCTTATGGTTGCTGGAATGGAATGACATCATGACAATTTCTGTTTGTGGGCCAAGTCCTAGTTTGGCACGATTTTCCAAAAGCTGCTTCTCCGGACTTTTATTTATAAGCAAAAGAGTCAACTGAGAGGCAAATCAGAGGGGCTTTGGGTCAGGGCTCTAACCATACCTGCCATTTGAGGCAGCCGATAGTCTGAATTTCTAACTGGTAGGAAAAAATACAGTAATGGTAAATAAATGCTGACATTTAAGGGAAGCAAAATTTCTCAAAGAAACAAAACTGCCAACAAAAATATTTTTCTGTGATAATGGAGAAGCTCTTCATTGCAATTTTGACCTTTTGTAGCCTTTTTATTTAAATATTTAGTTATGCTGTGATTTATCATTTATGTTATTATTTATTTTATTCTATATATCAGTGACTGCTCTTTTTACATCATCATTAGCAATTGTTCTGTTAATTGCTAAGTCTGTTAGTAATTTCTGAAGTAATTTGCCTTATGTTGTGCTCATCCCCCCCCAAAAAAAGTCTTTTGAAATGCAGATCTAAAATGTTCTGTTTGGTATTGAAGCATTTTATTAAATGTCTCTTAACAGAGCAAAAGACAAAAAAAGAACATCCCTGAGGAATGCTTCATTTTGAACACATCAACATTCCCACTGAAATAACAAACACAGAATCATAGAACGGTTTGGGTTGGAAGGGACCTTAAAGATCATCTAGTTCCAACCCCCTGCCATGGGCAGGGACACCGTCCACTAGACCCCATGTCCAACCAGCCCTATACACCACACTTACCTGCTCGTTCTCTCTGCCCATCCCACCTGCCTTGGCTGCCCAGACATCAGCATGGCACTCAGAGCTATTGTCCTTGCGCACAAAAAATCTGGCCTCTTTCCCTGGGTCCTGTCCACTGCATCAGGCTCTGGCTGAGATTTAGGGTAGAGGTTTGCTCCTCCTGCAATGCCTGTAGCCCATGCACGTCGACAGGCCCTGATTGCCTGAAAGATGCTTTGCCACCTTGTTTTGTTCCACCTCTTGTTTTGAGTTAGGAGCGGCTCCTGTTAGCTTCTGCCTTGCTCCCCAACTTGCTGTGTCAGCTCTTGCACCCAGGAAGCCAAAATAATTTCTGCTCCTGAGAGTCTTCACTGTCAATCACAGCCAGGCTCTGTAAAAGCACCTTCATTGCAGTAAGGCAGTCAGAAAGAAGGAGTTAATGTGCTTGGCAACCTTTTTCCTTTCTTTTTTTCTTTTTCCGTTAATTTTGCCTCTTTTTTATTCAGTTGCCCCAAAATTAAATTAAAACACAGAAGAAGAAGGTAACAAATTGCTCTCTGCATCAGCTGGCAACAAGCCATGAAATAACAGCAAAGAAAGTTTTGGCTAGACCAGAGGAGCCTCTCTAACCAAGAGGACAGAGAGGCATTGGAGTCCGCTGCAGGAGGAGAAAGCCACCATGAAGGGTGAGTTTGGAAGAGGCAACTCCATCTTCAGTAAAGGGGCTTGGGCCAGATCACCACTGTCCCTCCCACGTGTGGTCTGGGGACCACCGATGGCCACCAGAACTTCAGTAGGGTAGCAAACAGTTAAAAACCAAACCGAACCCAAAGCAGACACATGCACACGCAAAGGAGAAAACTGGCAAACGTAGTAGATGTAGTCACGGTGTTGATGTGACAGCGGCTGGGATGGTTCAGGGGACCTGGAAGGCAAGGGGAAAGGGAAGATACAATACGTGTCTGGGCAATTTTAGGTAGATGTTGTAGAGGATTGTCTGATTTTCTTTTTCCCCACCTTTATCAGTCAGCTAATACAAGCTATTTCCTCTCCTTATCCTTCTCGCCTCATTAATTAAGACATAAACATTCAAAGCGTAGCCTGATTTTTCCTAGACTTCAAATAAAACTGCAACAATACAACAATATCATTAAAATATACATTCATCACACAATCTTCACAACCCTCACGTACATCAACAAAAAGAATTCCCCACACCCAAGTCAAAATAACATCATCACAGCACTGGCAAAGGCGGACAGTTAACCACGCTCCTCCACTCTTCCCACAATTATAATGTTCTCTGGCAGCGTCCAGTCCCTGTTTTGCCCATTACCTCTCCCAATTACTGTCCTTATCTCAAATTTCTTGAGAGCCCCACGTTGGGCACCGCAAGGGACAGCAGTACAGGTTTGAATCACCCTCTGCAATCACTTCTAGCCCGCTTTTTAATATTCCTGAAGATCCTGGGGTCAGCTGGACACAGCAGCCAGCAGAGATAACTAAGCTCCAGCTGGATACGGCCTCAGAGGGACACGCAGCGAAGACCGATCCCGGCTTCCCAGAGGATTGTTGAATCGCCTGCCCACGGCAAGGCAAGCCCATCTTTACAGTCACTTCAATATTATTATTTTAGCACTATTGTGCATTGAATGGGAGCAGGATCCATCTCTCCCAGCTCTGGACCCGGGAGATGCTGCCGGCAGCTGCACCGCAGCTTTGCAGAGCAAGGATGCACCCCGGGCATGACTCTCCTTGGTGTGCCTTGTATAAACCTGGAGTACATGCAAATATTGATCAAAATCCTTTAAGCTGTGGTCTTTTGCACCAAAAAATTGCCTTTCCTTTTCAAGACTTTGGCGTAACATGGAATTACAGTGTGACAAAGACTGTTCATCAGGTGGATGTGTCTTTCCTTTTATTTAAAAAGCTCTGTTCACACCACTACATGGCACTACCCAAGTCTTAGGATAAACTCTGCCCCAAAAGGGTAAAAAAAGGTGAAAAAGAGAGAGGAAAGAGATGTAACACGTCAAGAGGGGAAGGAGCTCTACCTCCTTCCAGCTCGAACCCAACAGACTGGCAAGGTCCCAGGTGCTCGCAGAACTCCGTGTGTGTTTACTTCAAGCCCTTCAGTCCCTCTGTGCAGACCCACCCCAACACTTTTATTTGGGTTTAAGTGCATTAGTATAAACCTGTTCTTCATTAATTTAAATTAACTGTAATAGCCCAGGTTTAGACTGAAACAAGGAGACAGATGGAAAGCAATGAGGTAACTGGATCTTAATGAGTTGATGTCGACTAGCCGAGCTGCGGCGACGGGATGGGACATGCTCTCTCCCTGCCCTGGTTGGGAGGGGAAAGGCATCAGTGCAACCCAAAGGTTTTATGCATGGTTGGGGCAGGTCCCTCAGTCCTGAGCCGCACGGGAGGTGGCGGCCCCCAGCCTTACCCCACCAAAAGGTGCACCTTCAGCTCAGCTATCCCACCCCTGCGTCCCATTTGAACCCTGCGGTCCAAGCCAGCTCCAGCCTCTCAGCAACGTGGGCAAGTTGTCTTCGGAGAGGTCAGGAGAGGAGGAGAGCTCACCCAGGGAGGGCGAGAGGCAAGGCAGATGCAATCTTCACCCTAGCGACATTTGCTATCGTGGTATTTGGAAGAAGCCTTTCTTTTCTGACCATGAAGGTGGCTAAAATCCCACTGCACATGAGACGCTCAGTCCAGCCTTAACTTTGGAGAAAGGCACATGTTTTCTTTATCTCTGTATGTCACTGGATAGATTAAATGAGATATATTTATCTAGACAGCAATCTGTGTAGCTGCAAAGATACAGCTACAAAATTCCATGGGCTGAGATCATCCCATGCTGAGTTTAGCATCCCAGTAAGAAACGATACTTCATTTTGGTCGTTGACATATTTTCATCAAAACATAAGGAAAATGAGTAATTTGACCTCAAGTGTTGGGTCTTTGGGCTTTTTTTTTAATTCACATTAAAAAAAATCTAAGGGTTTCTTGGGTGTTTTTTTTTAAGCAAAACCATCCTTTTGAACATCTTCCTTGTACAGTATTTGTTCCTTTGTTCCTGTTTGTTTGTGTTTTCCAGTTGCTCTACTTTGCTTGTTCCCAGCCGGGTCAAAAACCCAGCTCTAGGAAGGAGGGTAAAATCTTAAGGAAGAGAAAAGTGCATGGAAGAAATAAGGAAGATCAAAAATGTGCCATTTCCTGCAATGATTGTCAATGAAAATAAGGGAATAAATATACTATTATATTTTTTTGTCCACTCTCATATCCAGTGAATCAACAGATCTCCCATGCTCTGACAGAGCAACAGTTAAATCACCTCTCTGTCCACTTGGACTGCCCTTTAAAGTCATTTTTTAAGAAAGAAAAGTTGAAAAATCATGGATAAACACACTCGAAGGAAACATTTCCTGTGTACAGTAGAAAGGAGCCGAGGGAGAGCCCCTGTTCAACACTGGGGTCAGTCCCCATCGCAACGTATGGAGGCAGGAGAGTAGGGTCACTGGGAGGAAACCAGTGTAAACAGGATCTGCTTTTATCAGTGGGAAAAAAAACAACCCTGTTTAAATTAGCCAGAAATATGCGCCTATATGTTTTAATCACAAACTGCCAAGTCTTGCAGCAGGGTTAAGTCACAGACGCGGAGCTGCCGATCACACGCTGTCCCCGAACGCAAGACGCCGACTGTCCCTTCTGCTTTTACAAGGAACTAGCGAGGGGCAGCCCGTGCTCGCAGCCCGGGCAGGACGCCTGGGCTGGAGCGGCAGGGTGGGAGGACCAGGGTCAGCATGGGAGGGACGCTTGCTGGAAGCCCTGGATGCAGGGCAAGAAAGGACATGTGCCAGCCTCGCAGGGCAACTTCTTGGTAGGATGCAGGTGCTGGAGGAGACCTGCCAGCCTTGCAGAGCATCCTCCTGGCGGGATGCGGGGACTGGGGAGACCTGCCAGCCTTGCAGAGCATCCTCCTGGTGGGATAAGGCGACTGGAGGGGATCTGCCAGCCTTGCAGAACATCCTCCTGCTGGGATGCAGGGACTGGGCGGGACCTGCCAGCCTTGCAGAGCATCCTCCTGGTGGGATAAGGCGACTGGAGGGGACCTGCCAGCCTTGCAGAGCATCCTCCTGGTGGGATGCAGGGACTGGGGGGGACCTGCCAGCCTTGCACAGCATCCTCCTGGTGGGATGCAGGGACTGGGCGGGACCTGCCAGCCTTGCAGAACATCCTCCTGGTGGGATGCGGGGACCGGGGGGACCTGCCAGCCTTGCAGAGGTGGGGTGCGGGGCCGGTGCTCTCCAGTGAGGAGGTGCAGCCCCCCCGCAGCGCGGTGCCAGGACCCCCGGGGGGGGGGACGGGACCCGCCGGGCCGCCCGCGCCGCCGGGCAAACCCTGCGCTCTGCTGCCCCCTGGCGGCGGCGGGCGGCGCGGCGGCGGGACGGCTGCCCCCCCCCGTCCCCGGGGTGTCTGCGCCCCAGTCCTGCGTGCCCCCCCCCATGAGTGGGTGCCTGCCCGTCCCTGGGCGTGCCTTCTCCCCCGGAGTGGGTGCCTACCCCCCAAGTGCGTGCCTGCCCCCTCCGTCTGTTCCTGGGTCCCCCAGTGGTGCCTGCCCCCCGCGAGTGGGTCTCTGCCCCCCAAGTACGTGCCTGCCTCCCCCATCATCTCGCCTCCCCCCGCCGGGTCTGCAAGCGCCCGGCGCTGCTACCGGCTTCACCCTGCCCCGGGCTCGCCTCGTCCCGCAAAGCAGCGCTGCTGCCGCCGCCTCCTCCTCCTCCTCCTCCTCCTCTTCCTCCTCCTCCTCCCTCTCCTTCTCCTCCTCCTCCTCCTCCGGCGGCACCTGACGCTCGGGGCTGCCGACACCCCCCCGGCCGGCCCACCCCTCCCTCCCTCCCCTCGCCCCTCCCGGAGCTCTCCCGTGCGAGCGGGAAGGCGAGCGGAGCCGCCGGGCGCTGCCGGCCGCTGCCCAGCGCAGCCCCCCGGAGCATGCGAGGGCAGCGGGGGGGCACCGACCTCGCTGCCCCCCCGGGCGGGCCGGCGGCGGGGCTGAGCGGCGGCGAGAGCCGGTGGCGGGGAGGGGGGCAGAGCGGCCGGCCGGCGTGAAGCGGGCCGGGGGGGCGAGGAGCAGCGCGTCCCGCCTGCCCTCCATCCCTCCATCCCGGCCGGGGGGACCGAGCCTTGCCCCGGGGGGGGAAGGAGGTGCTGAGCGAGTACTGGAGGGGGCTGCGGGGATCATGCCGAGGGGGCTGCGCCTCGGCATCGCTTTCTCCTCGCCCTCCATGGAGCCCGGACCTTTTCTACAATGACTTTCCCTGAGCTGAGCAATGGCAGCTTGAGTGGGAACCGGACGGGACAGGGCAGCCAGAGCGGTGCCAACCAGTCCTGGGGGCTGCAAGGTGAGGAGACCCCCGAGGGCAACGGCACCACACTGACTTTCGCCTTGGACGTGCAGGCGGTGGGCGTCGGGGTCTTCCTGGCCGTCTTCATCCTCTCGGCCATCGTGGGGAACATCCTCGTCATCCTCTCGGTGGCTTGCAACCGGCACCTGCAGACGGTCACCAACTACTTCATCGTCAACCTGGCCATCGCCGACTTGCTGCTCAGCACCACCGTGCTGCCCTTCTCGGCCACCTTGGAGGTGCTGGGCTTCTGGGTGTTTGGGCGCATCTTCTGCAACATCTGGGCAGCGGTGGACGTGCTGTGCTGCTCCGCCTCCATCATGAGCCTGTGCATCATCTCCGTGGACAGGTACATCGGTGTCAAATACTCCCTCAAGTACCCCACAATCATGACCGAGAGGAAGGCGGGGGTCATCCTCGTGGTGGTCTGGCTCTCCTCCATGGTAATCTCCATTGGGCCACTGCTGGGATGGAAGGAGCCGCCACCGCCGGATGAGAGCATCTGTAGTATCACAGAGGAGCCGGGCTATGCCCTGTTCTCCTCCCTCTTCTCCTTCTACCTGCCCCTCATGGTCATCCTGGTGATGTACTTCAGGATCTATGTGGTGGCCAGGCGGACCACCCGGAGCTTGGAGGCAGGGGTCAAGAAGGAGAGGAATAAGTCCATGGAGGTGGTACTGCGCATCCACTGCCGCAGCGTGCTGGAGGAGCCTCTCTCCAGCACCCGCAGCAAGGGGCACAACTTCAGGAGCTCCCTCTCCGTGCGGCTCCTCAAGTTCTCCCGTGAGAAAAAAGCAGCCAAGACTCTCGCCATCGTCGTGGGTGTTTTCATCCTCTGCTGGTTCCCCTTCTTCTTCGTCCTGCCTTTTGGTAAGTGACCTCGTCCCCCATCCCAGCCCCGCTGCCCGTGGCTGAGCCCCCGGGAACCTGCTCCTTGGGACAAACTTTCAGGACACAACTCATGCATGGAGGTGAGGGATAGGTAACTGATAGGTGAATAAACCAGCAAAGAATTCATTCAACTAATTAACACTTATTCAATATTTATTACAGTCATATAATCAATCAAAGTAAATAGCAAATGAATAAAATAGCAGCATAATAATTGGTTTAATTAATTCATTCTGCATTCAGCAGTTTAATTAATGAAGTTCAGGCTAAGGAGGAAGCAGCTCTGCTTCGAACAGGCTGTAATTATGGCACAGTGGTCTCCAGACAGCTCTGCCACCCCTGCCCCAGCCTCCCTGCCTCCCGTTTGGGGGAGGGCACCTGGATCTGCCTCCGTGGGCCCAGGGCTCCCGCCTCTGTTGTGAACTGGTGAAGATGTTGGAGATGAGTGAGGTTTGATCCCCCCAAGGAGCGTGTCAGGGTCTGAAGCATAAGTCTCGCTGACTTCCCGGGATGCCGATGCTGTGCAGGGACCTGGGGCAGGACCAGGTCTTATCTACACGGGTGACGGTCCCAGGTGGTTTCCCAGGACTGATCCAACTCCTGCAGGAGTCGTGCCCTCCGTTCCTGGCCCTGCCACTGTACCCATGTCACTGGGTGTTCATTTGGGGTTGTGCTCTCAAGTTTTTGGCAAGTTGTTTGCCCGGGTGAAAAGGATGCAGCCCCCTGCGTGCAGAGGCGGCTGAGCGGGCACAGAGCCCGCCGGGGAAGCGTGATGCCCAAAGCAACGTCCCCTTCCAGCACCAGTGCTACCTGCAGCCTGCAAAGTGCAGGAAAGGCAGCGCTCTTCATCACCGCCTCATCTAACAACAGGCACTCGGTTCAGGGGGTTGGATTAACCCTCTGGAGGGGTGCAGCTAAACCTAGGGGGGGAAAAAGAGGTTTAAATAACTTATGAATAGAGAGGATGGCCTTTGCGCAGAGCTCAGCAAAGCAGAGAGGTCTGTCACTCCATCTGCTGGGTGGGACCCACGTGTCCCACAGCCCACCGGGGACTTGCATTCCTGCAGCCAGGGAAACATCATAGCTAGTTCTGCACTTTTTCTCAGGACTTTTCAAATCCTCTTGCTCGAGGCTGCCTCTCAAGTCAATGGAAACAGCATCGTGACCATAGGACTAATTTTGACCTGCTGAGGTTTTGATCTCCCTCCAGCATTGTGGCTGTCGGCTGGGGACAGCTGGAGCCCAAGGATGTTAGACACCTAATTGAGGCCACTCCATCCCCATCTGCCCTCCAGTGGGATAATTCACCAGGATCAACGGTGCCTTGGGAACTGAGGTGTCCCTGGGGTGGTGGATCAAGGGTGTGGGTGTCTGGTCTCACCACGCTGCTGTCTTGTACCTCTCTGCTTCAGTTTCTCTCTCTGGGTGAGGGTGGTATTTGGTGAGGGTGGTATTTGGTGAGTTTATCTCAGCTCTCTGTGGGGTGAAATTGCTGCTGTGAAGAGTTTTCACCCTACGTGAGCGTGGGGGTTCGTGGTATAACTCAGGCAGGGAGCACTAAGGCTGCTGTGAACTTCACTCACCGCAAGACCCCAGATGAATTATCCCATCTGACTGTGCCTCAGTTTCCCTTTCATTGATCAGGTGCATTGGGTGATTTTTGTAGCCTGCAAATAAATAGTTTGGGAATTGTGGGGCTCGGGGAGATGCCAGTACCTGAAGGCTGAGCGCTCTGGGCAGCCCCAGTCTGGCACTCGCCTCCTTGGCCGATCAGAAGGGCAGGACCCTGCTCCCAACCTCATTCACACCTTTACGCCTTACAGCTAATGAAGCTGGGAATCGGGATCCCGTTCCTCTGAGTTATTCCCAGCACTTGGAAGTAGAGAACAAACATCAGGCAAATACTTTTCAGTAGAGAAAATATTTTATTTTGTTTTGCCATGTCTGTCCTCCCTTGAAACACTTGAACCAGCTTCTCACTGGTGTAAATCGTTACGGTTGCACTGAAGTCAAAGGAGGCGCTGATTTACACCAGCTGAAAATCCAGACTTTGCTCTTTAAGTATCTCCCGTGAACCCATTTGCTTCCTCCAAGCGCACAACTTGCCAAGCTCTTTATAAACACGGCTTTGATCTTCACTTCCTGCTGTATTATACGTATAACATAAACACCGCAGAAGTTCATTTATTTTACGACTACAAAATATGCTGCCTTTGTTTCACCCCCCTTTTATTAATTGCAATTTCCTATTCAAATCTGAGAATCATTCAATGCTACCCAGAGGGAGAACAGAAACTTTTGCAAGGAATAATCTCTGATTTTACAGCTCAGGAGACAGGTCTGAAACTCAGAGAAATCAGCAAAGTTCCCTGTAAATCCACAAACCGAAACATGCTGGGATTCTCCTTGAAAAGATTATAAGTGGTTAAGTAGAATGGCTTTTTTATTTGCTTGTTAGACAAACTTACATGAAATAATTTGAGGCCAACTGGAAATGATATTGACACACGTTTTAAATGAAAAAGAAACACTGGTGGGAAACAAAAATCACTTTCAATTGAAGTGAAACATATTGTTTCAATTTAAGAAAAAAGTGAATGGAAGTTTATTAAAAAATGAGTTCTTAGATACGTTTCAAAATGAACCGTCACATTAAAATTAAGTAAGTGATCTATTTTCTTCTGAAAATATCAAAATGTTTTGACTTTTTTTCCTATTTGACATGAATTTGCAAGAAGTTTCCATTGAGTGACTGTCACTGTTGGCTGACTATATTTTTAAGGGATCAGTAAATTTGTCAACTGAAAAAAGATGTCCAGCTCTACCTAGCGTGGACTTAGCGATCGGAAACTTCTGTCTCAGCACTGTCACTGGTGTCTGTGTGTCCACACGCGTCTTTGCGTCTTTCTGCAGAATAGTTTCCGTGTTAGTTAAAAAGGAGTAATGTTTGTCCCATCGGTGCTGAGAAGCTGAAACAGCCAATAATGCTCAATAGCAGGACCTATGTCTGTGCTGAAGGGCGTCAGACATTTCTCCGTGCTTGAATAATCTGCAAAGATTCTTCTTTCAATCAGCTCAAACTCCTCGATACCTCCGCAGTCGATTTATCAGCTGAGTAATTTAGCTCACTTGGGTTTGTGATACACGTCCCCCAGCACAGGATGCCATCAGCAGGAGTTTTAACACAATTAACAGTTCCCATGGCTAATGAGACTCTTTAAGCAGCTGATTGTTCAAGAAGAGATGAAATCCTAATTACCCACACAACTCGTGTGTGGGTTGTATCTTTTGCCGGGTGGGCAGCAGAGCTCTACTGAGTTGCTTTGTCTGGGGACCCTGGGTGGTTGTTGTGTGGTTTATGCCAGGGTGCCTCTTCCCTTAGCAAAGACCTGTCAAGAGAACATAACCGGAGGCTCCTCAGAGATGTGGGCCAGGAGTTTAAGGGTGTTTTGTAGGATAGATTCATAGAATCACAGAATGGTTTGGGTGGGAAGGGACCTTTCAAACCCATCTAGTCCAACCCCCTGCCATGAGCAGGGACATCCTCAACTAGATCAGGTTGCCCAGAGCCCCGTCCAGCCTCACCTGGAATGTTTCCAGGGATGGGGCATCTCCCACCTCTCTGGGCAGCCTGTGCCAGGGCCTCACCACCCTCAGTGTGAAAAACTTCTTCCTTGTGTCTAGTCTGAATCTCCCCTCCTTTAGTTTAAAACCATCACCCCTTGTTCTATCCCAACAGGCCCTGCTAAAAAGTTTTTCCCCATCTTTCTTATAAGCCCCCTTTAGGTACTGCAATACCTGCTGCTGCAATAAGATCTCCCCGGAGCCTTCTCTTCTCCAGGCTGAACAACCCCAACTCTCTCAGCCTGTCTCCATAGCAGAGCTGCTCCAGCCCTCGGATCCACTTCGTGGCCTCCTCTGGCCCCGCTCCAGCAGGTCCATGTCCTTCTTGTGCTGAGGCCCCAGAGCTGGAGGCAGCACTGCAGGGGGGTCTCCCCAGAGCGGAGCAGAGGGGCAGAATCCCCTCCCTCGCCCTGCTGCCCACGCTGCTGGGGATGCAGCCCAGGGCACGGGTGGCTTTCTGGGCTGCGAGCGCATATGGCTGGGTCATGTCCAGCTTTTCATCCCCCAGCACCCCAAGTCCTTCTCGGCAGGGCTGCTCTCCGTCCCTTCATCCCCCAGCCTGTATCGATACCGGGGGTTGCCCCGACCCATGTGCAGGACCTTGCACTTGTCCTTGTTGAACCTCATGAGGTTCGCCCAGGCCCATCTCCCTTTGGTTGTCTCAGACATCAGTGCCTTCATCTCAGCTAGTCATAGCATCATGGAGATGCTAGTTGGAAGGGACCTCTGAAGGTCCAACTCCCTCTCTGAGCAATGTTCACACCAATGTCAGATGCTGGATTTGTCCTTGCAGTAGGGCATCTATGCAATGGGTCAAGCCACCAGAACCCCCTATATACCACCTATAGATAGACAGTCACCTGCTTTCTCAAACCTGATCCTGGAGGAAGCAAGGAAGAATAGGAGGAGGGGTGGAGTCCTGCTCCCCATCCACTCTTCAGTGGGTGGGGAGCATGCAAAGACAATGTGGGACCTCAAATGGGCCCATCTCAGGAGTGAAGGCAAAGACCTTCTCCATCAACACCCCAGAAGCATCTAAGAGGGAAAAACCATCCCTTGGGATCAAGGATGCACTAGCCAGTACTCAGGATGGGGATTTACACTCCTCCATGGCCCTTGTTTTTTAAGAAGCATAGTCTAGTCTGGGTGGTGGGCTCCCATGTTTGTTATTCATTGCATTTGGTTAGAAATCAAGACCAGTGTGAGAAAGGCACAGCAGCACCCATAGGTAGTGCCACACAAGGGTGAAGGCCACAACCCAAGGCTCCCTTCACTCTGTCCCTCCACAAGCAGCAGGTTACCCAGGCAAGGAATGACTTAAGAGATCCCTCAGTATGAGCAAAACCCTCCATATTCATGGTCTTCTGTTTGCCTTGGGGTGGTGACTTGCCTGTGTTTGCAGTGGAAGCTGGTACTCATTTCCAGGTATGACTCAGAAAAACCATGTACTGACTTTTCTACCTGCATCCTGAAGGAAAGGCAGCTGCTGCACAAACCAGGCTCAGAAAGGTCTCCTTCAAGCCAAAACACAAATATTTTTGTAGATGCTGTTTTTCACAGGGCAGAAGTCCTTTCACAAAACATTTTGCAGAAGACAGGCTCACAGAGGCATAGCAGCGCTCAGGCTTCGGTAACTGTCACTTGTAAAATACACGATGAGGAAGACAATGTAGGTAGAAGCACATTTCAGATGAGACCAAGTCTGTTCTGGTAGAAGTGGAGAATCTAATTCTGTTCTGGTAGAAGAGCGTTTAGCATGGTTTCCTAAGAAAAAAAGGGCTTATGTCATGGCTGTGCCTGTGTGCATGTAAGCCTTTCCCCACCACCTGATGAAGCCTTTCATCAATCTCAATCACATTTGAGAAAGTGCTAAAAGTCCTCGAAATATCAAGTTCCTATAAAAATGGGCGGATGGGTAAAGGAGTGGGAACTTTCACTCTCCCTCACAGAAGGAAGGTTGCAGAGTGAGCTCAGCCCCTGGTTAGACATCAGAAAACACTCACTAAAAATCCACCACAAGACACAATTCCACAGAAAACCAAACTCCTTTAGTTTTGCTGTGCACAGAAGGACCTGATCAAAAGTGTGGTTTAAAAGGAGGAGGATGAAAGATAGACCATTCAATTAATTTGACTGTCAGGGCAGTCTCTTGTATCTCCTGAAACTTTCTGAGTCATGGTGGAAGTGGCAGAATTGGCATGGAAAAAGGAATGGGCAACTGCTTTGGAATAATTAGCTATGGCCCAAAGCATCAAATCAACCTGGAACAAGAGCAATTGCAATGAACTATTCCATCTGCCACACGTCCCCCATTGATCCTCGTCCACAGGAACCATAAATCCATTAAAAATGCCAGCAAAGACACAGACACAGAGTCTCAAAAGCTACTAGACACCAGGATCCAGTTTGATTTGTTGGACATCATCCAGACAAGAGGCAAGATTCGTCTCGTCTGCTTTGCGCCACAGGATGTTTCCATTAAATGGGCTCGTGCCAAATTAGCATAAATTCATTAAATCATAGGGGATGGTTGTGTCTTCCAGCCCATCTCCCTTTCTCAGGGAAAGATCACTTGGCCCCAAACCATTCCTGACCTGTTTTTCAAGACTATTCTTAAAGCATTGCCGTGTGGACAAACCCATTGCTTTCCCAGGCAAATCATACCGTTGCTGAAGCAGTCCTCGAACGCGATTTATGCTGCCTCTTGTTTTTTTCCAGTTCCAGTCTGAAATTACGCCAGGGCTGTGTTGCAGCCTACCAAAATGTCATTCCTAGGGCACGATAGCAGGGACGCACGTGGTGGGCACGGCACAGGGACACGAGGGCAAGTCTGGGGCTGTGCAGCCCGCTGGGATAGCACTGGAGGAACAGTCCAGGCACAGGGGACCTGGCTGGGAGTCATCTGCGTTGATTGTGTCTGTCTAGAGATAACTCTGGGGGTAAGCAACCTGTGAGCTGGGTTTCTCTCCAGGGAGAACGTGTCGACCTCCTGCAGAAGGGCACAGGAGAGAATTACAAGTAGGGACATGGATAACAAGCCTGCAAGTAAATTGTGTAGCTAAAGCGTTTGACAGTGTTGACTCACTCCTTGTGCCCTAGTGCAGAAGCCATCAGAGTGCAGAACGACAGGGAAACGATCTACATGGGTTTGGAAATACCCAGCAAAAAATGATTGCTTGGAGCCCCAATGAGTGCGTGTGGTTCCCTTCTTACCCGTTACCCTATGTAGAAGGGCAGAGACAAAGGGGAGGGGGTTGGGATGGTTTTTGCTGTCTGCCTCGTTACAAGAGATGCAGCATTCTGGACCTCAAATAATGATCTGGGCACCCAAATTTGAACATATGCTTTGCCTCTGCCTGGCCAAAGTAATGCGGTGATTCAGCGAAGTGACTGGGAACAGGACCCAGATCTCCCATGACCTGTGTACGGGATTACTCTGCTTCCAGTCCACCCACCGCACCACCAAATAAAACTATTTAAAGCCAAATGTCTGTTTTTATATCGCAGTATCTTGACGCATCTGGAGGCAGTTGCTATAATGGATGTACCACAAACAGGAAAAAAATAGATCTTGAAAAATTTAAAACTACTGTGATTCAGTGGACAAAATGTCATAAAATTTCTCCACAGGAGTTTTGGAACCAAAACCAAAATACACCATATAACATTGAATGCATGTATATTAAGCTGAGTCTGACGGTTTTATTGTGTTTGCACACGCAAAACTTTGTCCTGGCTATTCTGAGAAGGAGCTTTTAATTAGCCTGATCTATCTTCATTAATTCATGTGTAGATAAATATTTGCTCATTAATTCCGATAATCTGGTTAATGAGATGTAATGAAGATTGAGCGGAAGGGTGGGGATGCTCTTTGGTATGATCATGCAAGGTGGTCGTTTAATCTCTTGCTACCAGCTTGTTTTTAATTGGTTTCGCCACAACAAACAGCATGAACTAGGTACAGGCAACTGTGTCACGTTAGCAACTAACAGTGTAAAAGCTTCGTGCGACCTGTAGGGTTTTAATTAGAAATGTGCTCACTTTAGTGAGTATATACAGCACTTTTGCTCAAGGCTCTTCAGAAAATGAGTATATTTCCTTGCGAAAGCAACCTGAATTATCTTCCGATCGATCCATCAGGACTTTTACTTGATATGATCACTGTGCTGAATTCTAGGTAGGGCTGATAGTACCTGTTAACATTATGGGACCCTTCTGGATTAAATTCCCAGTTTCTGGTCCCAAACATTATCTATTAGGTAAAGTTTTCCATTCCATGTCTTTGCAACAGGCTGAATTTGTTCTGCCAAATGTGAGACAAAATGAGATAGCCATATCTGGGAAAGATGACAGGAAAAACCACAGCATTCCTTTCCTATAAGAAGTGTTATGGGGACAGCCTTGAGTTTAAAAAGCTCTTGCAGTACCATGTGTCAGAGCAAAACCTTGACATTTTGCTCCCTCGAGGTTGGGGGGTGCTTTATGTCAGGACAGGGCAGGAATTAGATAAAACTGGCCCAACACGGCCAACTTCTGTGAAGGTACGGGCATCTGAGAAGAAAGCACGTTTCTGAGGTGTTGTCAAGGATGGGCAGTTTAGCAAGACTGGAGCTTGCTGAGGAAGGCCTTTTAAGAGCAGTGACCTGATGGTGTCTGGTGGGCATTTCTGCTCCTCTGCAGTCCCTTGTACTGCTCATTCCCACACTGTTCCCATCTTCCCCAATGCCAAGACAGTCCCTGGCATTGGATGCCAACAGTATACGGTCTTCAGCTAATTGCTCTTCAGTTTTCTACATAATCAACAACAAAAAATAGGTATTTTGAGGCTGCAGCTCATCTCATCCTAATATTGCTATCTAAACCGGTCAGATGAGTCACACCCCTAAAGTACCAGAGTCTCCTCAGTGCCTCTGAGGGAGGCCAAGGATCTCTAGCTCCAAGGTGCACAGTACACACTTAAACTAGCTGAGATGAATCTCACTGGGAAGCCAAATAGAATCATAGAATCATGGAATCGTTTGGGTTGGAAGAGACCTCCAAGTTCATTGAGTCCAACTGTTAACCCAGCACTGCCAAGGCCACCACTAAACCATGTCCCCAAGCGCCACATCTACACGTCTTTTAAATCCCTCCAGGGATGGGGACTCCACCACTGCCCTGGGCAGCTTCTTCCAGTGCTTGATAACCCTTTTGGTGAAGAATATGGGACTAGTTTTGCCAAAGACTGACACACTTTCAGCTGGAGCTGGAGCTGATAGGAATTACACTTTAAGGATGTGAAGTGCTCCACAACACCAAGGGCTCGGGAATCCACACTCAGAATATAGACATATTTTGGCATTGCTTTGTAGGTAGGGTGGTAAAATGGCTCTAAAGCACCTTTTTCTCCTTGGAGAGCTGTGAAAAGAAAAATATATATGTTGGCAAAATGTTTGGCCATAACTGAGCTAAGTACCTTCAGATATCGATGAGGAAACAAATAGTTTTGTCATCAGAGTGGAGCTGAGCAGAGTGAGTTTGCAAAGTGTGGAGCCATACACTGACCAGTGAGGAGACACTGAGTAGCTCAACCGAGCTCTCACTCAGTTGAGCACCCGCCTTTCCTTGCAACTGGTAGGAGAGGGACACTGCGGAGACAAGAGAGCATGGTCCTGACATTAAACTCTTCAAATGTAAGAAACCAAAGTTTTGCAAATGTGATTTTCACTTTGACCTTGTCAATCTTTTGAGTCCTTAACTTTGCGACTTCCTTAGTGTTCATTTAGCAGTTTTATTATATAGGATACAGTATATCTTGTCTGCAAGCTATTGTTTTGTGTGTTCAGTAGAAACTACTGTTCACCATAGTGATAGAGTTGAACAAGACCATTTTTAGCACATAACCCAATTGCAAAGCAAAGAATGAGAAAATCTATTAAAATATTTGTTCTCTATATGAGAAAATACATCTTTACAACAGCTGGAGCCCAGAATCAGCAGTTGCAAAGGCTGTGGTTTACGCACACCATCTTCAGCAATCATCTTTCCGTGGACATTGGCGGGATTTTGAGTAGTGACCGCAGCAATGTCTACTTTTTAATATCAACTCTCAAATTCAAGTGGCTGATAAGGACAGGAGCTGCCTGAGAAAACAGAATTTTTCTTTGAGATTTCTCTTTCCACATAAATTCAATTCAGGAAACCACAGTTCTACTGCCGGCTATCTCTATATGGTGCATGGCCTCATTGGGTATATATTTTGCACGTCTCTTACCTTTATTGCCCTTTACGTGGTGATCCTCCTAATTGGTCTACATTTCCTGCTATACTCCAGTGTCTCCCCTTTAGCCAAGACACAAGTGCTAGCCCATGCTGCATCGCGGGTTGTGCCATCCTCCAGACAAGTAGTAACAGGAAAGCAACTGAACGGCAACTCTCAGCAGAATGACACTGTCATTGACAATAGAAAATATTTCAGGGTTTGTTTGCTTGATGGTTGGGCAAAACAAGGCTGTAAAGAGCTTCTGGCATGAAATGAAGTTAGTGAAAAATCCAGTTTTCCAATTAATAGATGTTTAGACTTTTTTGACCAACCTAAGTGGTTCCATCTCCTTATTCTTTTCACACACAAAATTTCAAAGTCCTCCTAAGGTATCTAACTTTCAGGGTCAAAGTGGGGGTTTTGGTCCATCATTCCTTACAGCATAACTTGACCCTTCTTGTGTTGAGTGGATCCCCTGGAGGTTGTGAATCAGCTTTGTTCTCTGAGCAGACTCTTTCCCAGGAAAGTCACGTACCAACTACACTTTGTAAATGTGGTTTTCTGCTCTACATTGTGCACTAATTACCTCCTTTCCTTGTCACGGGATAACGAGGCAAGGCTATGTGTGGTCTCATAAACCTGAGACTGTCATTCGCTTTCTCTTGGGTTGTCATCAAGGCAAATCTGTTGCATGCATCAACCCAAAAGAGCTCTTCTGAGGATAGCCAGTGTTTTATTCTTCTGTGCATTGGCCGATAAATGGTGGTGCAGGCATCAGTGACTTTTGCTGGTGGGTCAGGCCCTAGAGGAGGATGGCTGCTGTAAAGTTCAGGGCGTTGTTTTTTCGTTCTTCACAGCAGGTGTTACACTGGGGTTATCACTATGGCTGTATCCACTAGATAAATCCACCCAGTCCAGGAAGCAAACCCTGCGCTTTCCCCAGCAAAGCAGTGCAGAGTGACTCACATCCATATAACTCGGTGCTAGTCCTCTCTGGTGGACACCTGCACATCCACATTGACACAGGGTCTTCTCCAGACATCACCAGGTGTACCAGGGGCTCTAAGACTTACTATTTTGAGCCATTTTTAATGCAAAAGGGTCTGCAATAACATACAAATTGTTGGCAACCTGTCAAAGAAGGATTTAGGTAAGCCAAGTGCCCTGTCTTTCAGAAGGACCCCACATATGGGGCCCATCCAACCCTCTGTCCCACCAGGTTACCATGTAGCACCTGTTGGGTGGTAACTCCCTGTGGGCACGGTCTTCTCTGTGGAGTACGTGAGAGTACTCATCTCTCCCTCACAAGGGACCTCTTGAATGTGGCCATGGGGTCAGAGACAGCCAACCCCCTGTAGCTACGGTGGAGCTCCTCATCCATTATAGCTCATTTCTATGCAAGATCTGTGGTGAGGGGCAAGGGCAAGGAAAGGAGTTGAGAAGTGGAAGGCACAGTAAGAGATGAGGAGGAAGAACAGAAGGCATGGGGCACGGTGAGGCTAGCGAGGTGTCAGGAAGGCTGGACTGGGAGCCCTTCTTGTGCCCAGCAGCCCTGAGGTGGCAGGGCTCTGAGGTTCCCTGAGGTGACCCCACAAGAGAGGGTTTGCTGAGCCCCAAAACAGAACTGTCCTCTCTCTCTCCTAATGCTCAAACTCACAAGGGTGTTTCCAAGGGCCAAACGTGGTTTACGGTCTTGTTTTTGTTTACCCACCTGCTCTTAATTTGGTTGTGGCTGAAAGGGTTTGGGGATTTGGGAGTGAGGGTAGTTCATGAGGAATTGCTTCAGTATTAAAAAGTTCAGCAGCTGGTTGCTTTTACGGGAGAGATGCTTTCCAATTTGTCAGTTAATTGCCATTCTTGTTTTGTCTAAATATTTCCTTTAAAATGCTGTTAGGACCACAGAGTGATGAGCTCTTCTTTCTGAAGGCTTTGCCTTTACAAGCACTTTCCACCCAGAGATCTCTGAGCCCTTTGCACCTGTACCTGAACACACATCCCCAAATATCCTCGTCCCCATCCTCCAAAGCAAATTCTGCAATGCAACAAACACTGCAATGCAAAAATGAAGTCTCTGGTGGGTACTGATTTGTTGCGTCAACTACCTGCTCTTCCCACCTCTTCCCGCATCATCTCTTCCCACACAACATGTGCTGGGGACAACCTTGTCCCAGGGGTGCTAGCTCCATAGTTCAAAGGAAGAAGGGGAACACACACAAATGTCATCAGAGAGGGAGACAACCCATCTGTTTCAACATTGTTTATCATCATTTTTGGCTAGGGAAACTGAGGAACTGCTCACATACCTGTAGTCACTTGGTAGCTCTCGAGTATTGCTACCACACCAGCTACTTCTGCCTGTCCTGCTTTCTCTGCTTCAGTGCTGTATAAAACCGTCACAAGGAAACAGAAGACTGTACTTCTCCCTACACAGTAATTTATGGGTGCGATTAGCCCAAGGATGGATTTACTGGAGTGGCTGGAACAGGATATGGCTTTTTAGCTACGCCTAATGAATAGCCTTTCTCTAAGAGGGCTCCTGAGCTAATGCATTTGGAGCTGAGCCAGAGAACCACCAGGTCTGGTGGCAGAAAACCAACTCCCAGCTTGCTGAAGAGAGGGCATTTCCTCCCCCCGGGAAGTTTCCAACCCGAGGCACTTCACAACTTGGTCATTAAGGCCCCTGAAATGCAACTTTTGTTTTTGCCCCTTCCAGTAGCTGGAAAAAAACCCCAAACATTTGCAAGGGATTCCTGCTGGGAGAAATCCTTGCCCCAGACAAGTCCAAGCCGCGTTTCCCATTGCTCACAGTGGGTGCGTTGATGGCACTCAGTAAGGAAAGAACGGCAGGAGATAGCAAGTACTGGATGGGTCCCAGGCAGCTCTCTCCGACAAAAGTCTGCCCAGGCAGCATGTCTGGAGCAGCATGAACGTGAGGTCATCGGTGACACTTGGGTTCAGGACCTGGAATCAGCCCCCTGTTCTGTTCAGCGTTTTGTTTATTTATCACAGTTAACAGGATCTGCATTTGCCCCAGTGAGATAAAGGCTAGAGCAAATCATAGGGGTTATCTCACCCGATCTCCTGAATTATAGAACTCCTGGCTGCATTCCCCTGCGTGACTGTTGCAATGCGAGGTTGCAGGTGCAAGAAAGCTCAAGACAAGAGCCAGGCTGCAAAGCCTCCAAAAGATGTCCATGATGGAGAAAAAAAATACACATGGAAGCCCTGCAAGAGATCTTCCATGCAAGGATCAATTATGTAAACACTGAGAAGGGGACAGCCCCCGCTATGGAAGAAGGCTGCCCCAGGCTTTGCTGGAGGGGCTATGCTGGAGCTGGGTCCAGGTCCTCTGCCACGGACAAGACCTTTGTGATTTAGATGGGGGAAAACTAACAAAGAAAGAAACTTTAGAGGGAAATTCATATCCTAACCTAAACCAGATGATTTCTAGTATAGAGACAGTGAGGATATCTTCATGACATGGTGCTCTTTTCTTGTGGCAATGAGCCAAGAGGGAGTTAGGGCAACACGACCAGGAAAGGGATGGGAACCCTCTCTGCAGCAGGAGGATGGTCCAGAGCTGGGCATTGCCACACCAGGAGGGGCTGAGGGGAGGAGGTAACCAGCACAGCGGGCTCATGCCACATCTCATCCCTGGCTGTTTTCCAGCTGCAGTTTTCCTTGGACCATCCACACAGATCACTGAGAAACAGATCACAGGTAACGATAGGGATCGTGGAGGGCACTGGCCCCAAAATCCAGGGCCTCGGAGCCACTCTCAAGCCTAGGTCACCAGGTGAAGCTGGCAATGGTGCTGTTCCTTGCCCAGGGTGAGTCCCAGGTGGGGGACCTGACATGTATTTCCACCCCAAAAGTGATTTCAGAAATGCAGTTTGGAAGGGCATGGGGCACACGTACATGCACAACACAACGTTGAAGACACCATCAGCTCCTCACCGACCTAGTTTGAGCACAGACAGCAGAGGCCTTGGGTCCAGAGCAGCTGCCAGCTCTCGAACCTTTGCCTTTAAAGCCAAGTTCTCTAGGATACACTTGTCAAACTGCACCAGAAAAGTTTTTCAGCCGTGGGCTATTTCTGTTCCCAGGGTCCCTTCCATAGGAATTATCTGGAAAGCTGTGAGGATGTGTTGTGAAGTCGAGCTGGCGGCCAGCCACGGGCTTGTCTGCCTCCCTCAATATTGCACCCAGGCTGGGGATTTGGGGAGACAAAACAGAATGACTTCACGTCACAGGGTTTGCTTTCCGTGTATTCCTCGCTCGGAGACAAACACGCAGAGACAGGGGAGGAAGGAGAAAAGCGCAGCAAGCTTTCCAAATATTGCATGTCTCCCTCTCTTCTGCCTTGCAAAAGCAGAGTTAGTTGGGATTAATCATGTTGTGCTTCGCTTTCAGTGATTCCACACAGTTACAGCACCTCAGAGCTCTCTGCAGGGTGGTCTATCTGAGATCCTAAATGAAGCACAAACCCATTAGTCATGGGCTTCAGCCCCTCTTGTGTCAGGTGCTGTACAAACAGTAATGCTATTTTTAGCCCATTGGAGCTCAAAGTGGTGGATCCAGATGGACGTGGGAGGCAGGAGAGCACCCAGTGCTATCTGCGTGCAGGCAGACTCCGGTTTTGCCAGCATTCAGGCAAAGGAGTCGGAAATAGCGGTCTGAGTATCGGCAGGTAGCTTCTGCCGTCCTAGAAAAGCAACCAAGGAGAAGGGCCCCGTTCCCATTGCATCTGATCACCTCTGTGGCCATTGCCCTCCCCCCCTTTCCCTGAACACCTCCTCACCGGTGCTTCCCTTCTCATCCATGCTCTCTGATAAATGAGGCGTGTCATTATTTCTGGTTTGCAGGTAGACAAAGAGATTAGGGGTAGGACCGGACTCACAGATGAAGACTTCTATGTAGAGTTGTCTATGGGTAGGTGTCTGCACGCGAGCTGGATGGCTCAGCTCCCTTTATTGTCCATGTCCAGAGAGCTAGATCGCTAACCAGATTTGGAGTGCAATTTACTTCCCTAAGAGATGCCCAGCGCTGTCCAAGATCCCCTAAGGTAGATGAAGCAATGATGTGGGGCTTTTGGTTGCAAAACAGGACCTAGAGAAGCCCTGCGCTCTTCTAGAGGGACATCCAGAGACCAGGAGGGACATCCAGAGACCAGGAGGGACATCCAGAGACCAGGAGGGACATCCCAGGGCATTTATCTCCAGTGGTACGAGACACGTAGGCCACCTCAGTGTCCCCTTTAGGATGACCTGGGTTGCACCCTGGATTGCTTTCCCAAGAAATTGAAAAGAAAACCAGACACCTTCATGGAAAATACTTGTGGTAACCTGCCCACACAAACATTTCTTTCTCTCTCCCACAAGCTGGTGTCTTGGTGTGTCAACACCTTCATCTCAGATGCACCCTTCCACAGGCTAATTCTGAAGCTGTGTCCTGAAAATAAAAATAAAGGGGTGAGTGCTGCTTTCTCAGATGGCCTATGAGGAGTCAATCTGGCTTCCTTTACGTCACTGTCAAGCATTATAAAGCACACCTAATGCTTCAATGCAGGAATAATAGGAAATATATAGAAAAGTCTTTGAAGGAAGGGCTTAATCTTTGCTGACTGACAGAGATAGAGAAGAAAAGTCATCTAAGCAACTTCACTGGGCTGACCTGTCTGTTTCTCCTGTAGGCTCCATCACTTGACACATGTATCCAGGCAAGTAGGACCCAGCTGACCAAATAGATGGAAAACATGAAGTTACCTGCCAGTGGTGGGTTTGGCCTCTCCATTTAAGACATGTAGTGATAGTAAGGCTGTTGGATTGGGCGGTGGTGCACGCAAAGCTTGTCCCGTCACACCTTTAGATCTTTGCCCATCTGCAAACTCTGAGATGTGAGAACAAGCTCAGCAATACACAGCGTGACACACGTGATGCGCAGACTCTTCCTGGGCTTCATTAGCATCCCTTGATGGTCCCAGCAGGCAGCGTGGCTACCACTGTCCTACAGGATGGACCCATGAACTTCCCCTAAAGTTCAGAGGAATCAGGACGTGGGCGGCTTCGTTTTCCTGCTGCAATGACAGGGCAAGGGAAAGTATTTACATTCAAAACAGAACTTTCCCAGCGTCTGAGGCTGTTTGAGTCAAAGGCGGTGAGGGTATGGGGCTGAGTGGAGATGATTGTTTACATTGAATGCGGCCATCAGCCTGTCAGGATTTATTCCACACATTCAGCTGGAAAAGGTCTGTTCCTTCACTCTGTGTGCTCTCGCTGCACACCCATCAGCATGCGCTTAGAGAAACCGCAGGTGATTAAATTAGCAGCCTAATGTATGGAGCAAAAATAATTTGCTCCAAAAACAGGCATTTATGCTCCAAGTGGAACTGGGTGACTCACAGCAGAATTCAGACAAGCCGTTGGAGAACAACATAGCCAGAAATGTGATCACGTCTGCCATCCTACCAAGTGCATTGGCAATCCCTCAAAAATGCCTTTTTTCTTCATAGATTTTCATCATCTTCTTCCTCTCCCTGTTTCTCCTTCCATCCGTACTCCTCTGCGGCTCTGGTGCGCAAGTACCACAGGTAGCTCTCACCGTTTCGAGAAAGGAGTGACTGCCACTGCAGATCACCATGTTACGTGATCTCATTCAAAATCACTTGAGCTTCATGTGTGTCCCAGTCCCCGACCCTCTGCTGCCTGTGCCTTTGGGGGGCCCATTCTGGATCATGTTGCTCCCAACTCCTAGAACATATCTATGCCTCATTTGCAATCATTTAGTGTTGTATTCGTATCATCTTCTTCCTTAAGTAGTTATATTCTCTCTTTGGCTTTCACTCTTCTGGCAGATAGGTGGTCAGAGGTCTTCTTCCCATGTAGCCTCTTTTTGCTGCAATGAACAAGCAAAAATTCATCCCACCTAATGAATTCCCTTTTATGAATCATCCATATTCCTCCACTGGTCCCTGTGGATTTACTGCCCTTTAGAAGATCACTGATGGTTTGGATGCTTTGGGAGACCAACCTTGTACTTTACACTCAAACTCTTGAAGGTGCACCAGACAAATGGGTGTCTGGGCAAGCAGCTCTTTGTGGTAATCCTGATGTCCCTGTTAGTGGCAGATCACACCTTCCACCTAGAGAAGAGATGGAGAAGGCAACCACCTGCACTGTGTTGGTGGATGTCCCCTGTGCTTGCCACTGTACAACCTGTGCAGCTTGGTGCTCCGGCTGTTAAGTCAGCCCTGGGTTTGGACTCTTCTGAGTCATTTGGGGGTTGGACTAGATGACCTTTAGAAGTCCCTTCCAACCCAAACTATTCTATGATTCTATGTCATAGAGATCTCCAAGGAAGAGTGTCTAAAAAAATAAACAGATGCCACCTGCCATGTCTGAGTGCATGCTCAGGATTGTACCAGAGGGTTCATTTCATGAGCTGGTCTTGTCTGCTGCCATTTCACTCCATAAGGGACTCTCCAAAGGACCTTTCTTCCAAACTCAGCTGGTAGCAGCCGCCCAGGTCACTGGAGGGGGCACACCTCGAAGCCACGAGGTCCCCGTCAGCCAGTGCTGAAATGTGGATTAAGAAATGCTGCTCCACTGCCAGATATGAGTCATCCTGCCTCTCGAACACTTGCTTATGGTCACCATGGTGACTGGGTCAAACACCTCAGAAAAATGATCTGGGAAAGTCCATTTTTCTTTCTCCCTATTTATTTCTTGTCACTTCCAAATGCCTGCCTCTCACCCTTCTCCTTCTCCAGCCCAGGAGTAATGTGCACTTTGAGGAAAAAGCAGCTCGCAGGGGACCAAGGAGACTATTTTATTCCAAACTGCAATCATCAAGGAGGAAATTCCACCACACGCATTTGAAAAAGGTGTCACAGTCCAGGAGAAGTCACTTTGCTTGTGAAGAGAGAGACAGAGGGACTGGGCCAGTCATAGGTGGTATCAGGACCTGGTTTCCCCACTCTTTTCCCATCAAATACTCCATCAGTAAGGTTCTCAGGTGGACAGGCATTGGAAGCTAGCCTGGGCTGCAATAAAGCAGGCTCTCTTCAATACAGGGGATCATGCATCATACCTCCACCAGTGCTCAGCACCCAGCACCCAAGGAAAAGACAACACCTTTGCACCAATCACAGGAGCAAAGGATCTCAAGGTTAGAAGCCTCCCTTGGATGAAATATTTAGGAATCCCTTTCCTTGGCTAGCTCTTTGTTTATGCTTAGCCATGCTGTCCCATCCTCTCCCATCTACGCTGCCCAAAATGTCCCCTGGGACCCACCTCTCTCTGCAAGCACCTCCCAGCCCCTTGGGCAGCGGGCTTTGCTTTTCTCCCTCCCACCCTCCTCATAGCAACGATCTGGACACGTCCATCCCTTGATGTTAGAAAAAATCCTATTCAGGGGTCCGGCAGGCAGCCAGGCCATGGTGTGAGCGTTTTTAATGGCCCTGCAGAGTACGACGCTGAATTTAGGTGTCTGCATTGGGGTCACCACTGGAGTCACCACTGTTGTCACCCTGACACCTGCACAGATCTTTGTACCCAGAGCTTGTTTCCTTCCTTCACAAGGTTGCCTCCTTCCTCATTCAGGGGCTGTTGGTCTCCATCCCGCCCTGAACGCCTCTTTTAACCAACTCTGCTGGTGCTAGGCTCGTCACTCGGAAAAGTTTCAGCACTGGCAAGTTTTCCTTTGATTTCGTCCTCTACAAGGTTATCGTTATTGCATGTTGCTCCGTTTCATTCCCTACGCAAACCAGAAACACTATGGCAGGTTTTGACAGGTAAACTGGAGTTTGGGTCCTGCAGATTTTGGCAGAAACCACCAAGGGTGACATCAGTGCTAAGCAGTAGCTGTGCCGCTGTTACCCCTGATACTGGTAAGGAATAAAAGGCATCCCACTAGGCAGATGCTTCCCTTAAATTTGTGAATGCCTGAAAAACTGTACAGAAAAGGCCCACAAATGAAAAGCAAACTGAGCTGTTTATTGCCATTAGCAAACAGAAAAAAAAAAAACCAACAAAATCCAACAAAACAACAGAGAATGCAAGAACGTGATCATTTGGGAACAATTCATTATTTGTTATTCCTACTGATAAAAATCTTTTTGTACTACAGTTACATCCAGGAGCATGTGTGTAGGAGCTGGAACTCCCATAGCAAAATGGTAATTCCTTACTCTAAAGACTTCATTGCGTTGGTTTTGTGAGCTTAACCGTGCAAACTGTTGACCTCCGGGCACCCTTAGATTGTGGGACTGGCACAAGTGGTCCACAGTAGATGCGTAGAATATCAAACATTAAAATGTGCATGTTTTCAGTGAAAATTTAGATCATGAGGTTGTTGAATCACCCAAGGGAGATCCTGAAGGCTGATAATGGTCTTTTATCAGCAGGTTTAGGATCTAGTGAAGGAAGAGAGAGAATTGTTGGGTCAACAAAAGAAAATTAAACTGTTTTTCAGAATGATGCATAATGTCCCAATTTCCCTCTCTGTTTTGATTAGATTTGGTTTGTAAACTTAATTGTAAGCAAATTTCAATACAAAGTACTTTGGCATGCCTGTTCCTCCCTACCCCAAAAGAAAAGTTTTGTTTAGAAAAAGTTTCAAATTGAAACTTTGCATTTGTTTGTCAAATACTCTCTTTCTCTCTCATCTGCTTTGGCCAAAACAATTTGAGAAGTTTGTCCTATATGAATATTTTGCTTGTCTCCTCAATCTGCATGCTTTGCAGTGAATGAAATAGCCATCCAATATATTTTTGACCTGATATCATCAGATGTCTTTTTTCTGGCAGGCTGCATGAGAGTGGTGTCAGGAGAGATATCCTGGTACAGCCTGGAAAGCTCTTGGGAATCTCTGTGTATAAAATGATTAAGAAGGTTGGATAATAAAGCAGACACATGTTATTGCTATGAACAACCATGACGTTTCTTGGTTGTACCCTTTTTTCGGTTTCCCTTTGCAGAACAAATCCCAGACTGAAATGCACTTTTGTTGCTCTATATATCCCAAAATCCATTTTTGGGAACCAAGTGACCTCTTTCAAAGGAGAGTTGTGGACTGTGAGTAGTGGCAGAGAGTGAGAAAGGATATCACCCTGCCCTTAAAAAAATAATCACCCTTGAGCTATCCTAAAATCCAGGCAGGAGGGGTCAGTTTGACATTCTTTGCCTGCAAGATGTCAGGGCACTTGGCCGTGGGAGCATCATTGAGGGCCAGGCACGAGGGCAGGCTCAGCCATGGAGCCAAATTCTTCCCAGTGTTTCCTCAAAATCCCTCTTTGGGGCTCTGGGCATAGACAGTATCACAGAATCATAGAAGCATAGAATGGTTTCGGTTGGAAGGGACCTTTAAAGCCCATCTAGTCCGACCCCCTGCCATGAGCAGGGACATCCTCAACTAGATCAGGTTGCCCAGAGCCCCGTCCAGCCTGACCTGGAATGTTTCCAGGGATGGGGCATCTCCCACCTCTCTGGGCAACCTGTGCCAGGGCCTCACCACCCTCAGCGTGAAAAACTTCTTCCTTATGTCTAGTCTGAATCTCCCCTCTTTTAGTTTAAAACCATCACCCCTTGTCCTATCACAGCAGGCCCTGTTATCACCCACAGCTCCTCATATTGGCCACAGCTGGGACACCTGTGCCACAGGAGATGAGGAACAAGGGGAGATTCGTGACCATGGAGGTTCCCAGGCTGTGTACCAAGGGAGCCCTGACAGTCTGCAGAGCCAGCCCATAAATTGGACTGTTTCCTCTCTCTCAAAGGGAGCATCCAGGGATTTCTCCATGCCAGGATATCAGAAAGGAGATTATAACCAGCTGTCTCATGCAGCTAATTGATACCAGGCATCTTTATTCCTCAGGGAGGTCTCTGAGGGAATCAAGCCAAGGGAGGTCGCAAGGAATGAACAAAAGAGCACGGATGTCCCAGCATGTGAGGAGGGTAGAGACCACCTTCAACCTGGAGTCTCCTCAGGGGAGCAATCTCCCAGCTGGTCCAATGCCCCCCCCTCTCCCTGAGGACAGAGTCCATCAGTGGAATCTGGACAGATTTGCCACCCAGCACCCAGGGGAATATCTCATGTCACCCAATTTCTTACTCTTCTTGTTTAAATAGCCTCGTGCAAGAGCAGGAGAGGATGTCAGTACAGACTGGGGGATGAAGGGATTGAGAGCAGCCTTGTGGAGAAGGACTTGGGGGTACTGATGGACAAAGAATTGGACATGAGCCGGCAATGTGCATTTGCAGCCCAGAAAGCCAACCGTGTCCTGGGCTGCATCAAAAGAAGCATGGCCAGCAGGTTGAGGGAGGGGATTCTGCCCCTCTACTCTGCTCTCGTGAGGCTACACCTGGAGGCCTGCGTCCAGCTCTGGGGCCCCCAGCACAAGAAGGACATGGACCTGTTGGAGCAAGTCCAGAGGAGGCCATGAAAATGATCCCAGGGCTGGAGCACCTCTGCTATGAAGACAGGCTGAGAGAGTTGGGGTTGTTCAGCCTGGAGAAGAGAAGGCTCTGGGGAGACCTTATGGCGGCCTTTCAGTACCTAAAGGGGGCTTACAAGAAAGATGGAGATTTTTTAGCTGGGCTTGTAGTGATAGGACAAGGGGCAATGGTTTTAAACTAAAGGAGGGGAGATTCAGACTAGACGTAAGGAAGAAGTTTTTCACACTGAGGGTGGTGAGGCCCTGGCACAGGTTGCCCAGAGAGGTGGGAGATGCCCCATCCCTGGAAACATTCCAGGTCAGGCTGGACGGGGCTCTGGGCAACCTGATCTAGTTGAGGATGTCCCTGCTCATGGCAGGGGGTTGGACTAGATGGCCTTGAAAGGTCCCTTCCAACCCAAACCATTCTGTGATTCTATGTCATCCCAGTGACTGGGAGTCATCTGGAGACTGTGGCTTAGAGGGGCAGCCATGGTCTCTTCCCTGTCTCCTCCACAGGGTCAGCATAGGATATTCTGCAACTCAGCAGAACGCCTCTGTGCTTTGATTTTGCAGAGAAGCAAAAGGTACCTTTTTAGAAAGTTCAAATGGGAAATTCCCCCTGGGACAATCTGAAAGTCAGCACCTATTTGTCAAGGCATGTTTTGATCTTCTCCAATAACTGGAAGGACTTTCTTCAAACAGAAAGTGAAATTGTCTGAGCAGAAGCATTTTGTCCTCCCTTCTCATCAGCAATCAAAAGAACAAGAGACCTCTTTTTCCCATTGCTTGCATCACTTCTGTACTTCCAAATCAGCAGCTTAATTTTGTGCCAAATCCAGCATGGCTGGGGATGGAAGTATTGGCCTTTACAGCAGTCAGGGGCGCAAGGCTGAAATGTCTGACAGCATCCATGCTGCTGCAAAGCACGAGCATTGTCGTGCATACCTGTACGTATCTGCATCTGCACACCTGAAAATGGCTATTCCAGATACAAAATTGGCGGTTTAACTGCCTGCAGAAGATGGATTGGCATCTTTTGCATGAAATTGCTGGGAAATGGTGGGGTTCATAAGTGAGGAAGGACGAGTTAGAAACCAGATAAGAAAACTGTTAGGGAGAGGTTAAAACGGGGATGGAGAAAAGATCCATCTGTGCAACCTCTCTCCTTCTCCTTCATTTATGCAGTCATGACAGAAGGCCCTGTGCTCTCCAATGTCAATCCAGAATCAGCAGCAAGTGCAAATCAGTCTCATTTGACCGTCTCGTTGCAATGTTTGGGGCATGGATTCAGCCTCCTGCACATCTGCAAAGCACTTGTCATTCTCCTGGGTGCAACGGCCCAAAGCAAGTGAAGCATTTAAGCAGATGCTGGACTCACAAGATTCCCAAGTAGCAGGTCTGGACATTGGCCAGAGAAGGAGGATTTCATTGGAAAATGCCAGTTGGAAAACCAAGCGGAAATGTCCCAGGTTTAACAATCTCTACTTCAATTGCTACTCATAGCTCCGGGGCAGCCCATTCATGCCAAGTTTCCATGGCTTTCTTACCATGCAACCAGCAGAGTGAAAACCTTGGCAGCTCTGCGCTAACCCAGGGTTGACTCCTGGATCCAATGCAAGTAACCTGGAAGCCCTGAGCACCCTGGCTCCAGAAAGGGTTTTCTCATGCTTCAAGTCTTCCCACTACAAGTATGTTAATTTGGGGGACTTTAAGACACTCCAGATTCCCAGATTCATAATTTCCAAGGACTGCAGGACTTCCATTGCCCGATCTCCTGTGTTGCTCAGCCCAAGGAAAGCCCAGGGAATGTAGCTGGCCAAGGACTTTGCATCTTCTGTATTTTATGGCTGGGGAGGGTTGAGAAGGGGGAGAAGGGGGAGACTGCCCCATGGTGCAGATCCGTGTAGTGGTGGTTAACTGTTGGCATGGCTGTCTCCATGGGTTAACAAGTGTTTCCACATCAGCTGGTGGTTGTCAGGCTTCCAGGGATACATCCCTTTTAGACACCAATGTGCACCGGAGGTTCTTAGAATTCATTTTTTTTAAATTTATAGTTCCTCGGAAATTTTCATTAATAATTTTATTGCATTCTGGTTTTGAAATAAAATAAATATCAAACACTGAAATTTCCCACAAACCAGGCATCTAGATTTCCAGAGAGCTCTGTTCCCAAGCATATATTGACACACTGAAAAAACGGAGTCTTAACAATTCCATCTTGTCACATTAAAATCATGGGGATTTGCACCACTGGCTTTGTAGAAATATAGATGGTTTGGGCTGGAAATTGTCTTAAGAGAAGATCTAGTCCCTCCCTTGACCTCAGGTCAAAGAAAATGGATCTGGCCTGTATAATGAGTACATAGTAGAGTATTTCCATTACATGGGAATTTCTGGTTGCCCTGGTGCTATGAAACTGGTTCCAGCGTGCAAGTCTGCTTTTGCTGCTTCATGTAATCCAGGCAGTATCTGCATCACTGCAGGTCTCTTCTGTATGGGTCGTCACTGAGGGAAAAGCTCTGCCACCCAACAGCAGTGCAAGTATAAACTGTGTGACATAAAGCGAGCCTAAATCCAACTCCTGATTAATAGCTTCAGCCCTTGCAAAGCTGGCTGCCTCTTTCCCAATAGCTCCGTTGCCCCAGTCTCTTGTAACTGGCTTTCTTTATCCTAGGACTCCCCTACACACAGCATACACATCGGCACCCTTTGCCTGACGTTGAGCTGATTGTCGTATGGTGTGAGTTGGCTGAGAGTATGGTTTACCAGCAGATGTTTCCATGCAGTAGAACTTTCAAAGGCGTGAAGATTATCTCATGTATAGGTTAAATGCATGAAGACATGGTATCTGTTACTCAGAAGTAATTACTTATCTCTAAACCAGACTAAAGCCTGATTTGATACTGGTTTTTAGTACAACTGGTGAGTATTGTCACTTGGTAAAAAATATACCCTCATTCACGTGATGCTGGGATTTTGCCACCCTCAACCATGGCATGCTCTGCTGTGCCTTGGTTGATTCAGTGACTTAGAAAAATCTCCAAATTTCTGACCAGACACTTGGAGCCCAATGGGAGAGATGGGCACCAATGCCATGCTCTTTACTATTTGCACAGAAAACCTGGCTGGCCATGTTTTTAGTAGTGGTTGGACCAGATACCTCCAGAGCTCTCTTCCAAACTCACTTATTCTGTGTCTCTAAAATAAGATGCAAGGGGAGAGCCATATAAGTCAGTAAAGTTATAATTAACCCCGTTTGTTATACTTCACTTATTCCATTCTTGGCCTTTTGCTCAAGTATGTTAGGCCCATATCATTAGATCATAGAAGCATAGAACAGTTTGGGTGGGAAGGGACCTTTCAAGGCCATCTAGTCCAACCCCCCTGCCATGAGCAGGGACATCCTCAACTAGATCAGGTTGCCCAGAGCCCCGTCCAGCCTGACCTGGAATGTTTCCAGGGATGGGGCATCTCCCACCTCTCTGGGCAACCTGGGCCAGGGCCTCACCACCCTCAGTGTGAAAAACTTCTTCCTTATGTCTAGTCTGAATCTCCCCTCTTTCCATTTAAAAACATTAGCCCTTGTTCTATCACAACAGGCCCTGCTAAAAAGTTCTTCCCCATCTTTTCTATAAGCCCCTTTAGGTACTGGAAGGCTGCAATAAGGTCTCCCCGGAGCCTTCTCTTCTCCAGGCTGAACAACCCCAACTCTCTCAGCCTGTCTCCATAGCAGAGGTGCTCCAGCCCTTGGATCATTTTTGTGGCCCCAGATAGTTGATGCCCACCTATGTCTCAAAATTTCAGACAAGTAAGCTGCGTCTGTACCAGCAAACTAAATGCCTGGGAAGTTCCCAGACTCTGCGGGCAGCTGGCAGACGAGAGCCTTCATCTCGGCTAGTGAGCTCTCTTAGCCTTCAAAACAGGGTGGCTGTGTGCAAGCCTCCTGCTGGCGTGGACCTTGGGAGGTTCCCGTCCCACACCATGCCTTGCGCTGGTTACACAGGCCAAAGTTGTTCCTTTTTGCTTTCATGGAAGTGTCTGTTCTGGTGGTGGGGATGTTCATAGGCAGGCTTAAAATTGTCAATGAATATGCAAGCGGGGCAAAGTGGCTGGCATAGCAATGCTCCAGAAGATAGGTGTACACGTCCCGGCATTTACATGGGAGGCAGCTGCCTCAACTCTCATTACCACGCAGGGTAGTATGAGGTGTCATGCAGTTTCCATTAAAGATGTGCTAGGATGTCCCAGCTAGCCTCCGATTTCTACTCCAGAAAGCACCAGATCTCCTGTAGGTCCTGTGCGACCGGTGCCAGTCCTGTGTGAAAGTTTTGGATGTCCTGTGTCATGCCAAACAGCATGAGGCACCTCTGCATGGACATCGGAATTGAGCCTTTCGCTCACATGCAGATAACTAAATTTAGGTGTCAGTTTTGAGATGAATCCTACCCTTGAAGACCCCTGATAATCAGGGTACCAGCCGCTTTGGCTCATTGAAACCATCTCTCTCATACTTCCTCTCTGTCCTTTGGTGGATCTCCTTCTTTCTAAACAGTTTGTTTCAATCCAACCGTGAAGACTAACAAAGTCTAGTATTCTGCAAATACTTTCTCTGCTCCCTCCGTATTGTTGTCTGTATTTATTCGACCAGCTGCACCTTCAGGTGAGCCTTGGCTTCATGTGTGCACCTAGGTGAGCATTGTGCCGGTCTCTCGCTTCTCCTGCTCCTTGTTATAGGGTCCCTCACCTCCAGAGGTAGCTGGGATCTGCTGGCCCTACCCCTGTTTTAAATGGATGTGCCGCTATCAAGGAAGGACTCTGAGCTGATGTTCCCATTTCTTTACCGAACCAGAACTCAGCAGTGTCAATCTTTTCATCTGTCCATGTTTTGCCCTAAGCACAGAGTAAGGGCACATCTTCTGAACAGATTACTGCTTTGCAAATTCTAAACCTTGGCTCCTTCACGCTTGCTTTGCTGGCACGAAGGGGATGAAATCCAGCTGATCCTAGGAGGAGTCTACCCCAGCCTCCTTCCCTGTCAGCAAACAGCTGGGAGAATGACCTGACTGTCCTAACGGGACAACCTTCCTACTGCCTGGAGAGCCTAAAACGAAACTTGTGGTTCCTCTGAGCTGCTGTTCAGGTCTATGAGAGAACTTCATGGGAGAAGAAGTTTGGATAAACAGTAAAGGTTTGGGCACCGCACTTTTTCAGAAACAACTGAGCAACATAACAGCTTGAAATGTATTAGAAGCTGACCTCTTCTCTTCAAGGGAGTTACGGAGGTACAGGGAGCCTCTCACTCACTTTCTGCAATCCGATAGACTAACTGTCTTTGCTGTTACTTTGTCTCTTCTACTACCGATGCACCTCAGCCCGGTCCTCGTTACCTATTCCTGCATCGATATAACATCTGTCACGATAGGCTCTGTGCAGAGACCTGACAAACTTTTTAGCAAGGCCTGTTGCGGCAGGACAAGGGGGGATGGTTTTAAACTAAAAGAGGGGAGATTCAGACTAGACATAAGGAAGAAGTTTTTCACACTGAGGGTGGTGAGGCCCTGGCACAGGTTGCCCAGAGAGGTGGGAGATGCCCCATCCCTGGAAACATTCCAGGTCAGGCTGGACGGGGCTCTGGGCAACCTGATCTAGTTGAGGATGTCCCTGCTCATGGCAGGGGGTTGGACTAGATGGGCTTGAAAGGTCCCTTCCAACCCAAACCATTCTATGATTCTATGAAATGGGTTTGTTTGGATTCAGGATCAGCCCAGGCTCAACTCCATGCCTGGCAGGGAGCTCCTTTTTTCTGCTCAGACACGGACTTAATGGTATTAGGAATGGCAGTGTATTGATGTTTTGTAGTTACTTCTAAGAGGTATTAAAGAGGTTATCAGACCAGGGCAAGCACAGCTGAGCTAATCTGAGCTTTCAAGCTTGGAGGACAGTAGAAAAAACAAAATACACCTGTAAAGACTCAGCCCTAGAAAGTAGACATTGGGCAGCCACATGGTTGTGTGCAATTTTGGAACCAAATAAGCCCTACCTTCATGCAAAATCATCAGTGGAGTGGAGTGATTTGGGCCTTCCAAGTGTAATGGGAGGATCCAAAATTGCTCAGAAGTGCTAGGGAGGGCCTCACCTCCAGATATCCAGGGATGAAGGCAGAAGTGCCAAGCCTCATATACTGTGTTTTGGGCCCCATATACAGGAACAGCAGCCCAAACACCTTTTTCTTCACGCACACAACCCAACACACATGCACACACGTACATCAAGATTTTAAGCAAGAGCTTGGTTCAGTTAAAAAAGCAATTTTTCTTTTAAGCAGCAAAGGAGTTGTCTGGCTGCAAACAGTAATTACTGCCCCGCTCCCTGCTATCGTGGGTCACGCACTCTGGAAGTCAGACGCATATGCTGAAAAGACCAGGGTATCCGAGTGATGCTACGCGGCCTGACGCATAATTGGGAAATAGCATCCGTCGGCATACACAGTGTTGGAAGAGCTGGGATCAGGGGATTTATCTGCTTTCCTCTAGAGACAAATGCCAGGAGGTCACTCTGTGTGTCACCAGGCTCAGCCCAACAGAGAGCTCAGCATCCAAGGTACACTTGGAATAAACTGTATTTATTAAGGCACTCATCAGCAGGGATTGCTTGGCAGGCAGCAGAGACACAAGGCCAGGCCAGGCTCTGCAAAGCCTCTCAGAGCTGCAGCTGGCTCCCCTGCACAATGGTCCGCTCCTCCCCAAAAAGGAGCACAGCGGTGAGAGATCCGAAGTGCCGGGTGGACCTGCAGATCTGACTCCTAGAAAGGAGTGTTGAGACACAGGTGTGATTTTTCAAAGCCTCACGTACCCCCCTTTCCAGCCATCCGGGACAAGTCCAGCACTGCAGCTCCAGCTGGAGATCTAGCACCAAGGAAAATGTGTTTGTTGGCCTGCAGTGCTTTTTCAAGATACTCGCTGAAAAAGAGCCATCCCTTTCTCTCATTTTCTTATGCTGACATGCTTCCCAGGGACATAAAAGTCTCAGGTCCCAGCCACTGCTCTTCCACATTCACATTCAGGCTTTCAGCCTCTCTCTTCTATATCCCAAAAAGCATCCTGGCCAATTCATCAGAGATTTTTTTTTTTTTTAATTATTATCTTCATATTCATTTCATTTTGGAAAGTGACCCAGCTCTAGCTGCCCAGCCTGACCCAGAAGAGCAGTCAGGTTTTGAAAGTACCATCCCTCAGGGATTTCCCTCTTCCCCATCTTCATGGGGCTGACATGCTCCTTGAGGGAAATCAGTATATTCCTGGGAAAACATAAAAGCAGCTGTGGTGCCATCCCATCACTTCCTTTTGTCCCTGTGGCTTATCTTGAAGACTTGGGCTGGTTTCTGGCATGGCTACCTCCATTTCTGAGGCTCTCAGCAGATGTCTGCCTCACTCCCTATGGGTGGCTGGGACACGGCAAAGGAAAAGGCCACAGGCAGCCAACATTGAACGGGATAGCCAAGGAAATAAGGTGAAAACCTTAGCAAAAAGCCAAGGAAATAAGGTGGGAACACCTTAGGGAGAGAAATCGGGTAGAGGGAATGGAGAAACAAGGCAGTCAGCTACCCACCACCAAGAGGAGAAGCAACGCAGGGTGATGGGAGCACCGGGACGCAAAGCCTCCCAGTTCCTCGTGCTGATGCTGTGCAGGACTCCAGTGCCACTGAGCAACCGGGAGAGTTTGCCAAGCGCCTGCAGGGAGGGCTGCCCTGGGTTCGATTTTCCTCATTTGGGCATGGCCAGGAACGAGCGTGTATCCTTTGGCACCTGTCCCTGCGAGAGTGAGCTGCAACCGCGGCGGGGAAAGCACAGGAGAGAGTCACTGGCAGAGGGCATTTGCTTGCCTTGAAAGGGAGCAGAGGATATTTTGCGGGGGGCCTTAGGACAGTCTCCCCAGAGAAAGCACTAGCTGTAGAAGGGAGAGGAGAGATTTTTTTTTTAACAAGCCATTTTGGTTGTTTGAGGGTTTTTTCTTCTCTTGATCTTGGTTATATATTTTCTGCTGGACTGAGAGGGGAAAGCTCACAGGTCAGGACAAAGGGGTCTTATTAGAAAAGCTCTTTTTCTTGGAGTTTTTACATCAATACCTCTGCTTTTCCAGCTCCTTTGGAGGTCCTTAGAACCACTCCCAGGTAGGCTGTGGGCCCCACAAATACCAGGCAGGGCAGGCAGTCAGGGACCAAACAGCACAGCCCCAGGACACCCCAGGTTGCTCCCACCAGCTGTCCCCAGAGCTGCACAGCTGTATTGGCACGTCACGCGTGGATTTCGTCAGCAGCACAAAAAATGCAACTTTAATGCTGCTGGGACCTGAACGACTGGTCACAGCTCGCTCAGGTCTCTGCTCAGGGCATCCGCAGGTCCTTGCAGACCTTGCCATCGGTGCCAGCAAGAGGCAGCAGCTTGCGTTGAGAGGAAGGACCCAGAAAACACTCGGCCGTGCTTATTTCTTCCCAGCTTTGTTTGCTCTGGGTAATTACTAGCACACCAAAGGATATTAGCTCTGGATGCGAGAGTGCAGAAAGACTAACTGGTCTCAAATACCAACATTATAGCTCACTGTAATTAATTAAAGGTTGACATGATCCCCAACAAGCAAAACCTTCATTACACTCGATTAAACCCCTTGACACAGATGCTTGACTCATTGTCAGTGCCTCTAATTAAGAGCAAATGCACAGAAATGTAGACATCACAGCATACGTGTGTCAAACCCGGGGAAAGATCTTGCAGCAGGGAATAAAGGTCCACTACTATTCCCAATTAAAGCAGTTTCTGGAACAGATCAACTGTTTCCCAAACGGTTCTTGCTCTTAGCGTGTCTGCAGACCCTCTCTGACATGATGATTTTTACAACTCTTCTGTATTCAGGACCTACCGCATTTTGGAATAGAGTTTGCTAATCGTAGCTGTAGTTTGCAAGGCTAGAAGGGACTGTTCTGACTATCTGCTGTGATTTACAGTTGACTGCAACCCTAAGCGCCTCGTTCAATAATTTCTTCAACTCCTCCATTACTCAAAACCAGTTTTCTCCTTAGAAAGATACTCAGCATCAACTCAGGACTGCAAATAATGGAGAACGCATGTCTCTAGTTATGTTTTTTCCAGTTGCTTTATATCTTTGCTATTAAAAATGACTACTTTCTTTCCAGGGTAAATTTATCTAGCTATAACTTCAAGCCATTAAGTTTTTCTACCATTCTTGGCTAGATTAAACATACGTTTGCTATGAGAAACAGCTTCTCCTGTATTTCACTGCAATGCATGAGCAAGTCGCTTCAGTTTCTCTTGGATAATGCCAATAGATCAAGATCCTTTAATCTCATGCTCTCAGTTAAGTTTTCCAGACCTTTGCGTTGTCTCATAGAGCTCCTCAGAGCATTTTCTGTCTCCTCGGTTTCTTTTCTGCACTGTGGGCATCAAAATGGGGCATGATTTTCCATATGAGCAACCTCTATTTTTCAGCCTTCCTTGGTCTGGTTCATCTGTTCCTGTTCTTGGCTTTTTCATGATCTGAACTTGTTGTTACTAACGCTCTGTGAAATGCTACTCCCAGGTGGATCCCACATGCCTTTTCACCAACAGCCTTGACAGGCTTTCTGCGAGGGAGGCAGCTGTAAGAGCAAGTCAACAACTGTTGCTGGAAGGAAAGATAGCCCTGGAGGTATTTAAGAGATGTATAGCTGTGGTGCTTAGGGACGTGGTTTAGTGGTGGACTTGGCAGTGTTAGGTTTATGGTTGGACTCGATGATCTTAAGGGTCTTTTCCAACCTAAACGATTCTATGATTCTATGATATTCCTCTAAAGAATCATTTCACCAAAGTGTTCCCATGTGCTACTGTTCAGGGCGGGCATGAATACTGATCCAGAACTGATAGTGTTGCTAATGTATGCAATACTGGGATTGATACTGGGAATCTTCATGTTCAGAAGACATTTTCATGCTTAATGCCCATGATTTTAATGAGTTCAGTGTGTACCTTTAGAATCCATTCCGTAACATTTATGTCAGGGATCATCAGATCCCTAACTTCACCCAGTATTACAAGATATTTGTCTCTAAGTGCAAACACGTTGACAGTCTTGAAGGAGCATATCACTAGTGTTTGAGACACTTTCAGCTGCCAGAGAAATTGCTCTTTTCAGCATTTTGAATATCTGGAGGCAATTAGTAGAGGGATCTGCATTTGTAGGGAAGCTGGGTCCTGTCTCACAGCAAATGTAGAGTCTCTTTAGCCAGCCGTAGATTCATGGCACAAGTCAAGACTGAACACCTCTGTTTGCAAACCTACTGACCGAGACATCCCGGGGATCCACTGGGAGCCCCGCGTTGGACCCCCAGACTCCCCGCCTTTAGACAACACTGTTGGTGGAAGTGCACAAGCTAAGCAAGTCTTATATGGCACGGGGTTTTTGTTCCCTTCACTTGAGGACCCATCAAAGTCTCCTAAGAGGAAAGTGGCAAGTCAGAAACTAGTTGGTGATGATGGAAGAAGAGGACATAATAATTACCTGGGATGACACCAGTCTTGACAGGGGCTGTCCTCAAAAGCAGCACTTGCCTAAGGAGGGGTGGAAAGTCCACTTAGGGTCACTTCCCTGGAACGAGAAGTGAATATGCAAAATTAGCATATCCAAAAGTTAATTAGGAGTCAAGGCCACATCAAGACAGGGAGTGCACCCAACATCCCATGGCTATTACTTCTGAGCAGTGAGTAAGGAGCACAGGAGGCAAAAAGGCTTGTTTATGTAACGAAAAGGCGAGAGGGAGGCAGGCTGATATCTCATGGGATGTACTCAAATTGCCATGAAATTTGAATGCAAATTTCCATCCTTTCCCTTTAGGATCAGAGATTAAAAAAGAAATAGAGATAGGGCAGAGACGGAGCAGGAAGCATGTCAGTGGAGAATGAGCCTCATCACCATAATGAGGCACTTTGAGACACTCATCTCTTCTCAGCAGAGATCTCATTGCCCTGTGCAGGCATTTAAACCAGGCAATGCAGCAAGTTTCTTGCATTCTGTCTCCTGAAATGTCTCCTTAAAACTCCATGTGGCTGTAAAGCTTAAACAAAACCACCGTGATATGATGGTTGGTCTGCTGCTACGTTTCTTGGTCCTTCTCAGCATCATTTCGTGCTTGTCCCAGGCTCACCTCTGTGGCTAAGACAACCGGGCAGCCAGTTTTTGCCCCTTGCGTCATTTTACTTTCTATTCAGCCATGATATCCAGGTAGACTGCCCAGGTGACAAAAAATATCAATAGTCAGAGCTTTCTGGGCTTGTCACCCCTTCCCACTGGCAGGTCCTGACACCATTGTGCGTGGTTATATCATGCCACCAGCTCTGCTGGAGACTGACCTAGTCCGGGCATCGCAAGCTCTCTCCTCCCCTGACGTGGTGCAACCCATGCAGTCTGCCGTCCACACTGCCAGAAGCATTGCTGGATCACAAATTCTGGAGTACAAACCTTGCGTGTGCTGTGGGCATGCAGGAAACCTCTGCTCAGCGTTGGGCAGCAAACACCGCCGTCAGGGACTGGTTTTCCCACCACTCTGTGTTTGTACGGCACCGAGCACAAAGTCCCCCCATCACATCGACGCTGGCAAATAAAAGGCATCGGGATGAATTTGTTAGCCATGTGCCTGGCATTGCCACAACTAGACCCTCCCAAACAGGGATCTGCATGCAGGTACATCCCTTGGCTCTGCTACCTGCTGCACCACGTCGACGCCAAAGCAATGCCAGGGCCCGTGCTAACAGCCTGAGTGCCCCTCGGCCGAAATCTGGTCCCTTATCCTGTCCCGGCTCGCTGTTCCCGCAGAGATATGGCTTAAGCACATCACTGCCGAATAACCAGATAAGAGATGTACTGCTGGTCACGGCAGACGGATGACGTGACCCTCCCCGTGAAGATGGGGGAAAGGACTGAGTAGGAGGGATCGCTCACAGGCAACCGATGCGGCATTAAACAGGAGACGTTATCCCTTTGAGTTAAGGGCTTCAGGAACTGTCGGTAATGATGAGGATGTTGTTATCTCACCATTCCTATTATATTTTTAGAGCCCTGTTACACTGACCCATTGTTTTCTGAGAGGGGGAAAACATCTTTGAAGTAAGTGCACTGTTTTTAGAGCTTTGTATCAGCTGCAAGCTGGCTTTCTGGGCTGGGGAGAGACAGAGCAACTCTTTGCTATCTCCCTTGAATAATTCCAGATTGGGGGAGAAGAAGGAAATACGATTTTTTTTAAGTTTCCCATCTTGTCGCAAAAAAAACCAAGAAAGAGAGAGAAGGTGAGCGATGAGAAACTGCAGATTTTTCCATGCAAGCTAAAGCCAGAAGGGCTGTGCCTTGGAGCTGGGTGCGGAAACAGGGCAGGCGTTGGAGGATTTTCCCCTCCGAGCCTGAAAAGAAACAAGAAGTTGGCTGGCTGGTCTTGAATAACCCCTCCTGAGCCTGCAAAGCCAGTCCCGATTTTTCATCAGAGCTGAAAATATCAACCTCCCCCATCCTTTCTCCCCCACCCTTTCCTCTGCGACGTCACAGCGCCCGGGTCCGGCGGTGCGGCTCTCTGGAGGATGCTGTTCAGCATCCTTCACAGCCAGCGACGCCAGGAGGGGGGCACGGGCTGCGAGTGCTCCAGTGCCAGGCTCCACGGCCGGTGACGTGCTGTCTGCCCAATTCTGGTATAAACAGAATGTCCTTGGGACCAGCACGGTGGAAACGCGCTGAGGAAGCTCCCACACCTCCCCTTGATAGTGTTTTTCAAACACTGGCGTCCCGCCACCAGCAAGTTCTCCAGACTCGGGGCCACCAGCGTTGCCAGTAATCAGCTTAAGTAAACCTTCCACTGTAGCATCCTTCTAGATCAATGGTCTTATCTCTGTTTGGGTCCTGGTGATGCGCACCCACCCAAGGTGAGTTCCGCTCACCCCGCGCTGTAAATTAAAGTCAGGACTCATGCATTTTGCTCTGGGGGAGAATTTTTCTCCTGGGTTGGGTTGGGCCCAATGAAAAATTGCCTTTTTCCTTTGTGCAGCTCGGATCTGGCCTCGCTGTACATAAAATGCCATGTGTTCCCAGCAGAATTCAGCCCTTCCAAGGCCTACCCCGCAGCCAAATCTGATCTACATATTTACGAGCTTGTAAACAGGACGAGGAGGGTGAGTTCACATTCTTAGAAAACCAAGTGCAGAGAAAAGAACTTCTGAGTTGGAAAAACAAAGAGTAGTCTTGGGTCCGACCCAGCAAACACAGTGGTTTTTCCAAGACTTGGATGACTTGCTTGAGAATCATTCCCCTCCACTCCTTTTCTACAGGATTTCCCAAGCTTGCTCTTTAGTTGGAAAAAATGCACATTCTCAATGTTTCTGACCAGAGTGGAGGAGACAGTTTGATAGGAAGGGACATTTTATCTTGGAAGTGAGTTGAAGCCAGGCTTCTGTTTGCAGTAGCCACAGAGGAACAGCAGTTACTTGCAAAGGGAGTTTTAAGGAAGCTATTAAAAGGAGTTGCGCAGAAGCAGCCAGTTGGAGGGCTCACCACAACGTGCCATTGTGTCTACCAATAAATGCAAGAACCGGTAGTCTAGAACAGTGGTTCCCAAACTGTGGTCTCCAGATCTTGATGGTCCGTGAAGGATTGGTAAATGTTTCATGGAAAACCAGAGTATAAGGGAGCCAGCCAGTCTGCAAAAAAAGATGATGATGATTAGCAGTTTTTGGTTCAGAAAGGTAGAGAATCACTGGTCTAAAGCCCGGTGCTATGTCCATTCACTATTTATAGATACAGAAGCAGAGTGGTCTTTGTGGCAAGGGCTGAAGAAACATTTTTGCTATCTTCTTGCAAAAAAACTTTGATGAAATTCCATGAAATATATGTCTGAAAGGAGTTATCACAGGGCTAAGTCACAGCAGTGCTTCTACTAACTTACCCACCTTGCTGGGAAGTTTGTCATTGCTTCTCTTGTCATGATACCTAGGGTTTTCTCAAGTAGACTATTGTGGTGAATCTTCAACTGACCCTCCAGAGTCCTTTTTGGCACCTCTCTTCCTTGGTTATTGGGAATTATTCTTAGTTCAGTATGTTTTTAATTAAGTTCTCTGCCCTCTATATACAATATTTTCATCTCTCTAAATAATATGCTGATGATCATGAAGTTCTTGTTGGCTTTTTTTAGAGCAGTCCATGAAAGGAACATTTAACAAAGAAGGTCATGCAATATTTCCTAATATTGATTAGATGTTACATTAGTGTGAGGTCTATTGGGAACCTCTCCCAACATCTGTCCCTTCCACAGTCTGCAACCTCCGCCCAGCTGAGAGCAGCAATTCTTCCCTCTGCTTATCCCAGGCTTTGAAAGCTAAACCCTGTAAGGTGGTTTCAGGGTATATCAGGATAGCGTCTCAGCTGGCTGGTCAGCCATGGAGGTGCCTGGGCGAAAGACTGAAACACAGATCTGCTGGGTTGCCAATGGAAGCTGATTGGGACCCCAAAGAAGTAGAAATTCCCCCATAACCCACACACCTCCTTTTACAGGGGGCTTTGGACAGACAGGAATGTGAAGGCTATATTCCTAACCAACCCCACGCTGAATTTTGCCTCCACTCCTGAGAAATCCCATGTGAGAATTTACTTTCCCAACTAATCCTGCAGCCCATCAGGAAGGGAACAGGAGCCCGCAGCAGGCACTGATGATAGTGATGTCCTGTGTTGCTGGGTAGCTTCTGCTTGTGTCTCCTAAAAAGGAACCACTTGAGGCAATTCTTCATGTCACAGAGTGAGGAGAGGAAGACTTTTGGTTGTGGTGGGGGTGACCTACTGCGCTCCCAAACCAACTGCCACAAGACTCCAAAGCAAGGAGTTAATAGTAGCCAGTCTCCCTTGCTTCTCTGTGCATAAAAGCGCTGGATTAAAGGTCTTTGTGGCCCCGACACTGACTTGGCACAGCACAGGTTCGCTTGGGAGATGGATAAGTCAAAGCTCAAAGCAGTTTGTCACCAGACATATGAGATTCATTTTGCCGAGCTGAATTTGCACTAGGTTAAAAGGCAGACATCCAGGGCTCAATTCAGTAGCCTAAACACCAGCCTCTAGTGCCATCTGAACCACCCCAGGGTCTCTGAGACACCTGCACAGATCTTGCTGATCTGTGGACCCACACCCTTTTGAAACATTAACAGGAGACCAAGATACACTGGGGTGTCTAAAACGGCTCTAGCCTCCTACGTTTAACCAACCAAGTCACACCAGCGAGACAGCAATGCGAGCATCAGGAAGCTGAGGACATAGCCTCCTACTGAGAAGAGTTGTGGTCCACCAAGAGAGCATTGTGCAAGCCAGCAGTTAGGGACAAAGTTATCCAAGGCCAAGAACTTAGACGGTTTGCCGTCATACTGTTTGAGTCACTGGAAAGCTCGCACAAGACTTGAATAAGCAGCATCTTTGCTTCTTATTATTTGCAACCTATGCCTCTGGTTGGATTTTTGCCCATGAGACATTCTACCTAGGGCTTGCTCCTGCTGCAGATGGCAGCTAGTCAGCTTGTCCGTAAACGCTTCCCTCCCCTGAAGGCTGGTCATGCTGGCTGCGTTGCCCAGAAGCGTGCCCGAGATGCCGTCATGCAGAGAAGAGACTCCCAGGCTCAGATGCAGCAAGACCTTCACGCTCAGGACGCTCCCGCGTTTGCAGAATGGAGAGCCCCGGGAGTGCTCCTCCCTGAATGACACGCGGATCTTTGCAGTGCCCTGGAGGGAACCTAGCAACCCCACAGGCCATTGTGTTCATTCAGATCCTGAGCCAAATGGAAATTTTCTTTTCAAAGACCGCTCCAAGCGTGTTTCCTCTGTTTAACCATCCAGGCAAGAATCTCGCTGTGGTCTCTGCAGTGCTCACTCTCTCATCAGCACGCAGACTCTAGTCTTCTTCCTGCTCAGAGAACAAGACAAGAGCTCTTGACATGCAACTCAGTCACCCTAACTTTTTCCTTCTCTCAGGAGACATACAATTTTTTTTTTCATTTGCATCCGGCAAATAAGAACCTTCCTGATATCTCCCTTCAGATTTGCCAGATTGTCTAATCTTCCAGAATTTTTTTTTCCTAATTTTATTTATGTCCTTTTGCAGAGTCTCATGATTTTAAGATTTGTGTTAAAGTCCCCTTTGGGGCTGGAGTCAGGCGATTATCTGTGAATCATTAAGGAATCGCTGGGGCTGTTCAGCCTGAGGAAGAGGAGACTGAGAGGGGACCTCACCAACGCTTATCAATATCTCAAGGGCGGGTGTCAAGAGGACGGGGCCAGACTCTTCTCAGTGGTGCCCAGTGACAGGACAAGGGGCAACGGGCACAAACTGGAACACGGGAAGTTCCGCCTGAACACGAGGAAAAACTTCTTCGCTGTGAGGTGCCAGAGCCCTGGCCCAGGCTGCCCAGGGAGGGTGTGGAGTCTCCTTCTCTGGAGAGATTCCAACCCGCCTGGACGCGGCCCTGTGCAGCCTGCGCTGGGTGACCCTGCTCTGGCAGGGGTTGGGCTGGGTGGTCTCCAGAGGGCCCTTCCAACCCCTACCATGCTGGGATTCTGTGATTCTGTGAACAGGCAGTTGGATACACTTATATCTTTCCCAAGCATAAGAAACACTGCAAAAATATTACCTTTAAGGGAGTCTGTACTAGAAGCCAGATGAAAAAAGCTTACATCTTTGTCTTCTTTTTAATCTTGTGACTCATTTTCAAAGCCCATCTTCCTACTGACCCTACTGTGTTCAACATTGTCTGTGGCCCTGAGTCTGCTGCCCAGCTCTTCTTCTTGGAGGATGAACCAAGCAGCTGAAAAGGCTGCTCCTGGGCAGGGCAGTGTTGAGGTGAGTTAATGGACAGCTTGGTTTGAGGGTATGGAGAGGACAATGTCTAACACTAAGCTAGGGGCTACCAGGCGCTCTATGCAGTCCCCTTTCAACACTGAGCCAGCCACACTCTTTACCACAGAGCAAGCAAAGCACTTGTGATGATGAGTTCCTCAGGTGGCTCGGGGTTAATGGTCAACAACAGTCCTCAGACAGAGCCCAAGTCCTGGCTTCATCACAGGCATGAGAAAGCTGATGGGCCAACATTGCCTTTCACAAAGTGCAAAGGAGATATTTGGTCCTCCTCTTCATTTCCTCGTGAAAGCGTTGCCTTAACCACTTTAAAAGCTTTGTTATATAGTGAGCTTGGTTTGTAGTATCCAAGGCCGGGTGTGGTTTCAAAATCTCTCTCCCTTTCCTCTGCCTAGTCCTGCCTGAGTAGGGTCCACAGAGCTCCTGTTAAAAATCAAGAAGCAGGGAAAAACTCACAGAGTCATAGAACACCAGATTGTAAGGAACCTCAAGGATCATCTGGTCCAACCTTTCTTGACAAAAGCACGGTCCAGACAAGATGGCCCAGCACCCTGTCCAGCCAAATCTTAAAAGTGTCCAATGCTGGGGAATGCACCACTTCCCTGGGGAGATGATTCCAATGGCTGGTTGTTCTTACTGTGAAAAATTTTCCTCTTGTGTCTAATCGGAATGTCCCCAGGGGTAACTTGTACCCATTACCCCTTTTCCATGTGACTCCTTGTAAAGAAGGAGTCTTCATCTTCTTTGTAGCCACCTCTTAAGTACTGGAACATGGTGATAACATCTCCCCTAAGCCTTCTTTTCTCAAGGCTGAACAAACCCAGTTCTCTCAGCCTTTCCTCATATGACAGGCTTCCCAGTCCTTGGATCATCTTTGTGGCCCTTCTCTGGGCCCTCTCCAGCCTGCCCACATCTTTTTTGTATAGCGGGGGCCAAAACTGAACACAGTATTCCAGGTGTGGCCTGACAAGCGCTGAGTAGAGTGAGATAATGACTTCTTTATCTCTAGTGGTGATGCCCTTGTTGATGCAACCCACCATCCCGTTGGCTTGCTTTGCTGCAGCAGCACCCTGTTCACTCACATTGAGCTTGTTGTCCAGCAGGACCCCCAGGTCCTTTTCCCCAGAAATGCTCCCCAGACGGGTAGATCCCAGCCTGTGCTGCACTCCTGGATTATGTTTTCCCAGGTGCAACACCTTACACTTTTCCTTGTTGAACTTCATAAGGTTAGCCCACTCTTCCAGCCTATCCAGGTCTTCCTGCAGGGTGACTCTCCCTTCTGAAGTGTCCACTTCCCCACTCAATTTGGTATCGTTGGCAAATTTCATAAGGGTACACTTGGTCCCGTCACCCAGATCACTTGTGAAGATATTAAATAGTGTTGGGCCCAATGTCGATCCCTGGGGGACCCCACTTGTGACAGGTTGCCAGTTTGAGAAGGAGCTATTTACCACCACCCTCCAGACGCGGCCTGTCAGCCAGTTCCCCACCCACCGCACAGACCGCTTGTCTGGACCGTAACGCATCTGTTTCTCTAGGAGGAGGCTGTGGGAAAACATATCGAAAGCCTTGGAGCAATCCAGGTTGACAATGCCCACCGCTCGCCCCACATCATCCGAGCAGGTTACTTTGTTGTAGAAGGCGATCAGGTTTGTCAAGCACAATTTGCCCTCAGGGAATTCATGCTGTCTTTTCCCAATCACGTGCTTCATTTGACTTGTGATAGCCCCCAGGAGGATTCGTTCCATAACTTTCCCAGGGACTGAAGTAAGACTGATGGGCCTATAATTTCCTGGATCCTCCTTTAAGCCTTTCTTGGAGACGGGGGTGACATTAGCCTTCTTCCAGTCTTCTGGGATGTCCCCCGATCTCCACGACTTCTCAAAGATTATGGAAAGCGGCCTCACAAAGATGTCAGTCAGCTCTCTTAATACCCTCGAGTGGATATTGTCAGGGCCCATTGATTTGTAGGGGTCAAGCTCCTGTAATAGTTCACATACCAACTCTTCCATCACTGATGGTGGGTCTGTGTTTCCATCAACCTGGGGTTTTGTTCCCAAGGCCTGGGGCCCAACAGTGCTGGTAAAGACAGAGTTGAAGAATGTGTTGAGAACCTCTGTCTTTTCAGTATTGTTGGTGACTAATTCACCTCTCCTGTGTAACAGTGGACCGATATTTTCCTTCTGTTTCTGCTTGTTGTTTACGTACCTGAAGAACCCTTTCTTGTAGCTTTTGACATCTCTGGCCAATTTCAATTTGAGCTGAGCTTTTGCTTTTCTAACTGCATCTCTGCATGCCCTGGCAATGCCCTTGTAGTTCTCAAGGGGTATTCCTCCACTTTTCCATCTCTGGTATGCTTCCCTTTTGGTTTTGAGCAGACTCAGAAGCTCACAGTTAAGCCAAGGGGATCTCTTGCTCCACCTACTTCTCTTACTTTTAAAGGGGATAAACTGTTTTTGTGCTTCCAGGAGAGTGTTCTTGAAAACCTCCCAGCACTTGCTAGCTCCTTTATCCTCCATGGAAGCTTCCCATGGAATCCCTCCCAACTGAGCTCTGAGCAAGCTGAAGTTTGCTCTTCTAAAATCTAAAACCTTTGTCTTAGTACTAACCTTCAGTGTGCTCAGCAGGATTCCAGACTCCACAACGTTGTGATCACTGCAGCCAAGGTTATCACTAACCGAGATATTACAGAGCAGATTTCCTTGGTTTGTGAACAGCAAGTCCAGCAGTGCCTCATTCCTGGTTGGCACATCTGACATTTGTATGAGGACGTAGTCCTCTACGCATTCCAGGAACTTGATGGATGACATGTGAGCTGCTGTATTGTTCTTCCAACAAACACCTGGGTAGTTGAAGTCACCCGTAAGAACCAGGTTCTGTTGACCCAAAGCTTGCTTAAGTGACCCAAATATTGTTTCATTGGCCTTATGGTCTTAGTTTGGAGGTCAGTAGGTGATGCCTACTGTAAGATCCCCTGTGGAGAGGACCCGTCTGATCTTGACCCAGAGGCATTCGATAGGGCTTCCACAATCGCCGTAGTTGACTTCTATACATACAAGGTTCTCCTTAACTTAGAGCACAACTCCTCTTCTTCCCTGCATGTCTTTACGAAACAGCCTTTAGCCATCCATCGCAATCCTCCAGTCATGTGAGTTGTCCCACCATGTTTCAGTTATTCCTATGATATCACAACTTTCTGACTGGGCACAGAGCTCCAGTTCCTCCTGTTTGTTCCCCAGGCTGCGTGCATTGATATACATACACTTGAGGTGGTTGGTCTTCTGGTTCTCATCTTAGGAGGCAGCTAAGGAATGTTTGTCGCTGCTCTGGTTGGCCTGGCTTGTTCCTCAGTTGGTTGCAATGGCGTCAGCACTGCCACTTTGGACCCTGCCCCCCAAGTCCTTCAGTTTAAAGCCCGCCTCACCAAGTTGGCCAGCCTGCTGCCAAAGATTCCCTTGCCTCTTCTAGACAGGTGGATCCCGTTCCTCCCTAACAGGCTATAGTCATCGAAGAATATCCCGTTGTCATAAAAGCCAAAACCGTCACAACAGCACCAGCCATGAAGCCAGAAGTTGATTTGCATTATACATCTATTTCTGGCTGCACCCTTTCCTCTAACTGGTAAAGTGGAAGAAAAGATAACTTGGGCACCGATACTTTCCACTTGCACCTCCAGGGCTTTGTAATCTTCCTTGATTCTGCCCAGATTTCGGCTTGCGGCGTCATTCGTGCCCACATGAGAGAGTAGCAGCGGACAGTAGTCTGTGCTCCTGACAAGTCATGGCACCCTCTCGGCAACCTCTCGGACCTTAGCTCCCGGAAGGCAGCACACCTCTCATGACTCCCTGTCAGGCTGGCAGATGGGCACCTCAGTGTCCCTTAACAGAGAGCCACACACTACGAGCACTCGTCGTTTCTTTTTGTGGCATCCACTGTGTGCTCCTGGTACAGTTTCCCTTTGCAGACCTTGCTCGTGGGGGTCTACAGCTGTAAAAGCTTCATATCTGGTTTTGGTTGTAATGCTGGAGGGTGGAACTGAAGCAGAGTCCTGCTTTTGTGGGTCACCAGGGTCCAAGGTGCCTCATTCTCTGTGGTGTCTGCCACAGGAACATGGTTCTGAAACCACTGATCTATCTCAGTCTCAGTCCCTCTAACATTGCACAGTCTTTTAACTGTTTCCTGCAACTCGGCCACCTGACGCAACAGATCATCAACCTGTGCACATCTTTTGCAGGCACTTACCTTTTCTCCAGGAGAAGGGTCTGGGCACTCTTTGCAACCTCCCGCCTGTACTGAAGTCTCCTTCCTTACCAGTTCCATCTGGGTGGAAGCATCAGACATCTCAGGGGCTTCCTCTGTAGAAACACTGGTTTTAACTCTGAGGCGAGTGCCCACCATCCTGGCAGAGACCTAGAGCACTTCCCTGGGCTGTGGGCCGGCAAGCAGGGCGCACGGCCCTTCTCACGAGTCCTTCTGCGCCAACTCGTTGCACCTTCTCGATCCGTTTGCACGCCCTGTTCACAGTGCTCCTCTCAATCCTCACCCTGCTGACATATATTTCAAAAGGATGGTTTTATCATCATGCCACAGGGCTACGGAGTTGAAGGTAATCCCTTCTCGGCCCTTCTACAGACCCAGGGCTCTATATGTCTATACATCAACCCCACTGCAGTGCCAGGCCACAATCCCTTAATTATTCCTTTATTATCTTCAGCACAACTTTCTTCTTTATAGATCCCTAATGAAAGATGGGATGCGGTGTATTCAGTACAGGGCAATGAAGCTTTGTGCATGGTGTTAGCATGAGACATCCAGGTCCTTGGAAGGAGAATGCAATGATGTAATGACTTTCTGGGGATTTGCTGCTGCTGCTTTCAGCTATGTGTCCCCAAATGAAGGGTCAGTGCCCTCCCAAGAAACCTGGCATATTGAACCTTCTTTGGGCCCCCCTGCCCGTCTATAATAGTATCACATAAGCACATTCCTGATGGCATCCAGCAAATGACAAGGTTAGCTACAACTTGCTCAGGATCCAAGCTCACCAAGGTCAGCTATACTGCTAAAAATTCAGCAAAAAAATAAATTAAAAAAAAAAAAACAACAGATTATGGTCACAAGCCCCCCAAGTAAGGGCCGTAGAGCAGACTGGAGCAGACTAAGTACTTTATAGCACCTGGCCCAAAGCCTCTCTTGGGCCCCACACAGTGCCCCAGTGATCCTACAACATAGTCACTGGCATTGTGAGTCTCTGGAAGAGCAGGAGGTGTTGTGTGGCAGCCCACCAGAGTGGATCTGCAGTCTGAAACAGATGCTTTGCATCGCATTCCCTGTGATGTGGCACGAGGGCATATGGAGGTAATTAAGGGTGCAGAGCCTGCTGGGACAATGTTGGAGGACTGCATAGTCAAGTCCTTATGGCCTTTTGGGATGGTCTCTGGCGTGAGCTGTTCCCTGGACCGAATTTATCTGGAGAGGTCTAGCTGGACCATGCTAAGCAAATTAGCACTGTGCATGATCCAAGACTTGAAATTGCTTGTTAGTTTTGTTAGGTAGCAGGGTAGATGGACCTAGTGTGATATGCCTGCCCAGTACAGACTTACGCTTAGGATGAGATGGATCACTTCATTCTCACCAGAGTCTACCGATGGTAGAGGAGTCCAGGGACCAGCTCAGATGATACCTAAGTTAGGTGATTCACAAAAGACACCCACAATTTTCAGGAAATTTAATGCCTCAGAAACATCCTCATGGCAATGACTCCCACCAGTAGTCCAGATTCACAGGATTGCTTTGACAAAAGCTCCAACATGAGCTTTGAGAGGAATGCAGAGTCAAAGTCCTACTCATGTGCTGCAACTTACAGGAAAGCTTTGGAGACATCACTAGGACCATACTGCCTGGACGTTAGGGGACAGGTTTGGGGACCATGAATTAGACCAGTAAATGATCGGAACAAGGCTCTGCTGCATTATCCTTCTCTTGCTGACAGGCAAACTGCACTCCCACCTCAACTTTGAGATCCTGCTTGAGAGTGTTGGTGTTTTTCAGAGCCCTTGATCCCCCCCAGGCTGGTCTCTCCTGCCTTTGCAACCACCCCACCACCTCCAGACTAAACCATGCTTCCCTGAGCCCCACCACACCACAGGCTGCCCTCCCTCCCCATGAGAACCCCGTATGCCAGATATGCACACCCCACCGTGGGCTTTGGCATGGCCGGGGGCTCTCCAGGAGCGCCTCTCCAACCATCACCTTGTATTGTGGTATAACCCCAAATTGTAACCCAATACTACACAGCTGCTCGCTCACTCCCCCACTCCCCGCTGGGGTGGGGAGGAGAATTGGAGAGAAATGAAAACTTGAGAAAGGTTGAGATAAAAACAGTTCACCAGGACAGCAAAGGAAAAATACAAAAATATATTAATAATAATAATAATAATTATTATTATATATATATAGGGATAATAGAATATCTAAAACAAACGATGCACAATTTCTCACCACCCGACGACCGATACAGCCCGTCCCGAGCAGCAGGCAGGGAGCAGGGGTATCCCCCCCCAGCTATCCCAGAACAGCAAGTTCCAGAGAGAGCAGGCGAGGGAACCAACAGCCGAACGAACAAACAAAAAAAAGGAAAAATAGGGAAACAAAAAGCAACCTAAAGGGAAGCTTAAGGATTAAGGCAAGTTAAGGGTCTCAAAAAGCCTAGTGGCCCACTGACCAACCCTCACTTATATCGGGCATGCCGTCTCTGGTATGGAATACTCTCTTTGGCCAGTTTGGATCAACTATCCTGTCTCTACCTCTCCCAAGTTTTTGCACCTGCACATCAGCAGAACCTGGGAAACTGCAAAATGTCCTTGGTCGTTCAGCAGCAACCAGCAACATCAGTGTGCTGTCACTGTTCTGCTCACACTAAATACAAAACACGGCAGCTGCTGGAGACAAAACTAGCTCCGTCCTGGCCAAAACCAGGACACCTTAGGACAACGCAACACTGCCTAGAAGGTCAGCAATGAGCAGGGGAGGGGTGGCTTCTCCCTGCTTTTCTTGTCAGCCAGATAAGGGTGCAGGAGTTGGAGCAAGCAGGCATGCCTACGCGCAGAGAGGCACGCAGGCAGCTCGTCAGGGCTTTCATTGCCGTGACAGAAGCTATCGCTTATCTGTGACATTGTTTATGGGGTCGGCTGGAAGGCTCACAGGCCTGAGGAATTCCACGCAATATCCCAACGCCGTCGTCCTCCAGGGAAAACGCTGAAGTCACTGCGAACATGCTGTCCTACTTCCTATGCCAAGCAGCTTTTGGACCCGTCCTAGGAGGGCAGCAAACTCCCTCATTACTCCAAGACATGCCACCAGCTGCAAGGAAGTGTTAACCCTCTAGGGACCCTGGTATGTCTACACATGCCCAGTGAAGGAGGTCAATAGCAGATGGAGGACAAGGCTGGGAAAGACTAGTCAGAAGTCTCCTGGTCCCACACATGGGCAGAAATCCTTCCTGATACCCGGTCCGTTCTTCCATAGCTTGGCAGCCACATCAGGGAGATTGTCCATCACGGGGGCCTGGGAAGGAGCTGGCAAGGAGGGATGCAAGCTGAGTAATGGGCAGAAAGTGGCAGCTCATGATTGTTTTGGACCAGATTTAATTTATCTAGTTTGTGAGAGCCAGAAGGAAAAGAAGGAAGAGACTGGCTCTTTCTTTGGCCAGGAGAGCCCACAGTGAGCTTCGGCAGCTACGGTACCTCCTACATCAGGGTTTTCCCTACACCAATTCTCTTGACTTGCTGCTCTGACACATCCCAAGGGAGTCCTGAGGCCACATTCAGGAGAAGCTTGGGTGATGGGACACCTGTTCCCTCCACAGGCCTAATCCTATATATGGATTTCTGGAGCTTCCTGACTCAAGAACAGAGTGATTTGCACCTTGGTAGATTTTTTCTTTTCCATGAGTTTAGCCAATCATTTTTTAGCATCCACAGCCTCCCGCTGCAGGGACATCCACAGCTGAGCAACATGCTGTGAGATGAACCACCTCCTCGTCTTTGCTTTTAACCTACCTCCTGCTAGTCTCCATCTCCTGTGATCCCCCTTGTAGTGGAAAAGGCAGTGAGTAACAGCTCCCTACTTACCTTCTCCATGGCGTTCCACCAACACCTGCAAAGCCCAACTCTCCATAAGCTATTTTTGTCCAGGGCCATTCCTCATACAAAGCCCACACCAAGCAACAGCGGGGTCCCTTGTTGGTGTGAACAATCCTGCTGGTCCTTGCATTTCCCATTCATGATGGGACAGCACCGAGGCATGACTTTGGCACGTTGCTTTTCCCACCTGCTATCACGTCTGCAGCATTTTCGTGCCATGGACTATTCAGGACATGCTGTAAAGCAGGGACCTTTTAAAACAAAGATGCCCTTGCCAACTGCGGCAGAAAGCACGCCTGCTCACAGATTCTGGCTGCGTACTGGGAGCCGAGGCCAGCATTTAGATTGGACTGGGTCCATTTTCATTTGTGCATTTGTCTTTTTTTCTTGGTTTGCTTTATTTTTTTGAGCACTGAACACTGGGACCAGCAACTCTCCAAACAATCCAGTGATATCACCTTCGAGTGAGTCATGGGGAGGGCAGGGTGGAGAAGTGCAGACAAGGAAAGATCATGAGATTGTGCTAGCTCAAACAACCTAAAAAAAATGGTATATGTGTTTGGATATGTGGAGGGGAGATTGCATCCACTAGCCACCCAAAACAGGGTGTCACAGCGTTGGGGAGCATAACTATGGCTTCAGAGATTTGTACCTGGCTGGTTTTTCCCCAGATATGAGCAGGGTGACATTATCTAGGAAAAAAAATGTGTAGGCACACACACAGCATACAAACACATATGCCTGTCCTGCACACACACACACACACACACTGTAAGAACAGCAAATAAAATACTTTTTTCTTCCACTTCAGAGCACATACTTTATTGACTCAACTTTTGCACCACCAAAAAATGAAATTCAATCTTCGGATCATGTTTAGTCTGTGAGTCCAGTCACTTTGCACGGTGCGGGCAGGCTTTCCTTGAGCTCACCTGCAGCTTTCTTAATTTTGTAGTGGTCCCGACAATAATTATCTAGGGTTACAACAAGACCTGCAGCCCTTGCTCAGACCTGGCTCTATCACCAGGATTCAGACTTTGGAAGATGTGGAATGACCTTTCATAAAATGACGAAAGGTATAAAGGCCCCAAATGGAATTTCAAGACCCTCAGCAGTATTGTTACAAAATTTGTATCTATTAGGAGAAGACAAGTCCTCAGCAGCATCTCCATAAGCCAACACAGAGCCTTCTCAACAAGGCAACTGCATCCCCCCCTGTCTGGGAGCATCCTACACCGAGATACAACCAGGATCCTCCACCCACCAGAAGAGAGAGCATCACTGGGTAGACTGTCAGGGTGGAGAAGGGGCACCTCAGAGGTCTATCCCTGCTCCCCAGACTGTCTCTACACCTGTGGATTTGGTTAGGTTGGATGGAGAACTCCCTGCTGGGAGCACTACCCCAAAAGCAGCAGTCCCATTCAAGCAGAGCAAGAGCAAGCCAAGTCTCCGTTGTCCTCTGCCCGTGAGAGCTCTGGGGTCCCAGATGCTCCGGCACGACGGGGGGTTGCTGGATCCCATCACACATACTGCACGCAGTGTCAGTGCTCAACCACCCAAAGACCACCCCACGGGTGGATGTCCCCAAGGTGGGGACGTCAGCACGTCCTCCTTGGGAAAGCACACCAAGCTTTGCCATGAAGCGTTCAGCTGGATGCCCACGAGAGGTGTCCAGAGGGCTGATCTGGAGAGAGCAGGAAGAGCTCCTCTTTGAAACAAGAACAGATTTCACAAACTTGTGCTGTGACACATGTCCTACAATATTTGGGCTTCGTGTTCTTTGATGTTGCCCTGTTCTGGCTTTGATGCTTTTGGGGCCAGATCATCAAAAAGTGTTCCTACACTTGAGACATCAGGCTGAAGTGCTGGTGCATCACTCTGTCTTGTTATACCTGATATTTTACTCCCATTTTCTATTTCTGGACTTTGGAAGCATCCACCTGTGTTTCCTGAGCTCGTCAAGTGTCCATTACTCAGTACCGTCTTCCACGCATCCTAACAACATCTATGCTCCTATACAGGAACTGTTACAAAGCCCAGTCCAAAATCTCTCCCTCTCTCAAAATGTTGCTGCATATTTGTGTGTATGAAAGCAAGAGCTGACTTCTTCCATTCTTTACTCATTCCCTAAATAAGATCCCACAACTCTTCCTCACGTGCAGCCTCCCAGTGCCTACCAAGACAGTCTGATGCTCCAGCATGTACAAAGTTACCAGCCAAGGACCTGTCCTGGGGACTCCCTGCCTAGTTCTGTTTATCCCAGTGTGATCAAAGGAGGAAACTATGGATGCACTCAGCACACGTCTCTTCCAAGGGGCACGCTTATTTGCATGGTAATGAGGATGGTAATGAGCCCCTTGGCTTCAGATGTACACAAGGTTCTAGCGGGTGAAAAACAGCCAATGTTGAAATTCAGGGAACTCATAGTTTTCTTTTCTTTTTCTTTCCAGTTTGTATTTTTTATCTGGTTGCAAAAACCAAACCATGTGGTACAGAAACCGCATTGTGCAGTGAACTGCTAAACATTAAATATAAATTATTATTTTAACAGCCATCAGGCTGTTTAAGAAAGCACCAACCTCTTAAGTAGCCTGGCTCAAGCAGTAATTACTAGTCTCATTTCTAAAGAGACCTTCTTTTATTTGCTTTGTTACCATAGCTTTTTGTTTTCTTTTCCTCTCTCTTAAAGTTAAAAAATGCTGCGTAAAGCTGCAGCTCCTCTGAGAACCCAGTGCACGCTGCAAACAAGGTTCACAGCAACACTGTGAAAGAGATTATGGTAATTAGCCCCTTTCTCCAGTGGGGAAACTGAGGCACAAAAGCTCTCCCCAACAAGGGAACGAGCAGGATTACATGCTTAATGAAGTTCTTCACCTGTCTTGGCCCCAAACGCTCACACTGAGCTATGGCGGGGTCAGGCTGGGGCAACGCAATGTCTTAGGGCTGAGAGCCAGGGATCCCCTTGCAGAGAGCACAGGGCTCTCCGTAGAGGCTGGTCCCCGCGCAGGATGAAGAAGGGGGGAGTCTGGGCAGGAAAACAGACCTATCCAATATTGCCAAACCTGAGACTGAGGAGAGGGTTTGATGCCAAGCTTGGAAACCCACCGCTGGTCCGTGTTGCCCAAAGCATTGGATGGTGCCTGTAGGTCCAGAGTGGTGGGGTGGGGGCAGTGGGAGACAAGGGGAAGGCTCAAAGCCATGGTCGGATGGAGAACGGAGGAGGTGCTACATGCAGTGCAAAGGGGCATTGACCCCAGCACCACTGGGGTCTTTAAAAGCTCCTGGCTAAACACTGGGGGATGGTGTTTCTGCTGTGCCTAGAATTGGATGTGGTCATTCAAGTAGCCTAGCGCCAACCTACGAAGTTCACCACTGTCCCAGAAAGAATAAACCCCTTGAATCAAAAACAACCAAGGTGGGGTCATTGCCTCTACAAAACTTAACCCTCTTGCTCTGTTCAAAAACACAGGCTACACCACCAGCGCCTGCTCATTAAGCTGCAAATGTCCTTCATTTCCATGAAGGCCCCAGGTCTCTCCAGCACAGAGACGTCAGTCCTGCTTACTGGCCTTATTCAGTGCGTCCTTCAGCACGTATTGACAGCCAGCGTGGACTCCAGCCCTGCGACTTGGGCTGGCCTTCAGCGAATATTTAACCTGCACGGCTGCATCTCTGCTCTCCCTGCCTAACCGCCAGAAAACGCTGAGATCTGTCTTTCTTCTCCCACGTCCCCGTGATGGAGTAGCCCACGTACCTAATGCGGTGTCTGGCTGTAAATCCCACGCCGTTTAGGGACGGGTGTAAGAAAGCTTTGCTGGAGTCAGTGCTCTGGGTTTTTCTCCAGCAAATAGCTTGGGGAGCTTTTATGTAGTGTCAGTCCCGAATTTCTGGCTCCTGGCACCTGTTTTACTGTTTTGACATGAGGCTTTTGAGCACAGGGAAAATAATAATGATACCCAGAGCTAATGTTATTTACTAAAATACAAATTAACGCTCAGTCACATGGCAGCACGGTTTGTCATCCAGAGCTAAAATTAAAAAAAATTAAGGCTGAGTCAGAAAGTTATTTCAGAGCTGAGTGGGGAATGCTAAGTGATGGGGCCATGTGGGAGCAACACTGACATCTTCTGGCTGCAAAAAAATCTCCAGCTTTTTCGCCGAGAAAACCACCGTGAACCTCTAGCACAAAAGCGTAAATAGGGGTTGGGGTGGACAAAAGAGCTTTTTCAAGCAGCAGGTACAAGCTTGGGGTGGTAGATATTATCTGAGCCCACTTTAAGTGTCCACCTTAGCATCACTGCAAAATGTGAACTGCGGGTGTGTGACAATGACGACCCAAAATACGGGAGCGTAGGAGGTGAAGGGGTGTTGCTCTTCCATCAGTGCAGGTGACAGGGCTGGATCCATCCTTTCACGCTGCAGTGGTGAACTGCGCAGTGCAACACGTAGGAAAAGGCAGGCACCAGGAACTGATCCCTGCAGAACAGCCCAGCAACGATTTTCTCCCTCTGATCTGGAATGGGACAGGGCCTGGCTGCCTTGTGCTGATAAACCAAGGAGATATGGGGACCACTGAACCTGTTCCCCCAAATGATGCCCTCAGCCCCTGCAGAAAAGCAGAAGACCCTCTCAGAAAGCAGCCCAACCCCCAGATATGGAAGATACCTCTGGGGTGCAAGTCTCCTACATCAATTCAGAGCAGAATGGCTGAACACACAGTGAGGGAAACAGGTTTGGCCATAGGGCTCTTGGGTCCTGCAGCAGGACTTTCTCCTCTGGAGCGCATGCTGGACTTGGGGGGGGTTAGCTGGATGGTGGTCTGGAGAGAGGTGTGAGAAAAATCCTCCACCCCCCCACCCCTCATGCTCGTGTGCCTGCTGCGACAATTAACAGCCTCCCTCCAAGCTCTATGGGCTTGCCTTGAGGGCTCACAGCTGCGTTTGAGGGTGCTGGGTCCATTTCTAGGAGCCCTTTTTGCAGTGGGGGCTAGGAGGCTCCTGCCAAAGACATAGTATTATCAATCATTATCACTTTAGGGTCGATGCCTTGCAGTCCTGCAGTGGCCAGATCTTCACTCTGGTGGCCACAGCATTGCTAGCCAAGGTCCTAATAGCAGAATCACACCTTCAGCCTTTTCTGCAGGTATCGCCTCTTCCAGGCTGGGCTGACCAACACCCTTGCTACCTGCACTGCCATACCCTTCCCCTTCCTCTAACCATATTGCTTTTAATCTTTTCCAAGGTTCCTTCTTCCCTTCTCTGAAGCCCTCTGAAATGGTCTTCAAGGTCATCTTCTGGCTGGGATACTTCAACAGCTGCGTGAATCCCATCATCTACCCTTGCTCCAGCAAAGAGTTCAAGCGAGCTTTCATTAGGCTGCTCAAGTGCCAATGCCACCGGAGAAGACGGCCCATCTGGCGCGTCTACGACCACCACTGGCGAGGGGCCTCTGTGAATAGCTCGGTGCAAGACTCCGAGACGGACCTGAGGCCCAGGATTAACACCCTGAACAGCTCATTCATATTTAACTCCTCCTTGCAGGAGAGAGCCAGTAAGAGGCGAACACTCAGCTTCAAGGGCTGGAAAATGCTCACCCCTTTCCAGAAACCAGCATCCACCCAACTGAAGGAAAAGATGAACAGCCTTTCTAACAAAATCCGGGGTGGCTCCAGCAAAGCGGGGGTGACAGCCACCTACAAAACAGAGGTGGAGTCTGTCTCTATCGGGATCCCTCATGACTTCACAGAAACCATCGACTACCAAACCTATGACTTAACAGACTGCTGCGGACTGCGAGAAACAGATATTTGAAGCCGCTGGGACAGCTGTCGATGGTTTCTTTAGAGGTATCTAGCAGACACGTGAAGGGATACCATCTGTGGGTCTGTCAGGCAGACTGGAAGCAGCAATCAGGTATAAAATGCAGTTGCCCAAAGGTTATGGAAGCATCCCCCACGTGGAGGTCAGCCCCTTCTCTGGGATTATGGGTTCCTCAAATAAGAGTCAATGGCATATCCCATTTTAATGAGCCGTGGCAGGAGGGGAAGATGTGGGGTGGATATGGCCTTAGGATTAGAGCCATTTCCTCCAGTGGATGGTTACCTTTGACTTTGGAAGAAGCTGTGCAATTAAGGGAAACCAGGATGTCTCCTTTGCCTTAAAAACACCACCACAAATTCTAATGGAAAGATCAAACCCCAAAAGATGCCAACCCTGCCTTAGTACATACGATCACATTTCCATCCAGAGGCAGCACCCAGAAAGGACGCTGCCGAGCAGTAGCTGGCAGCTGATCCATTAGATAATGGGTTGGGAGCTTGTGGGTCTAAAGGGCTGGACAGGACCTCCAGCCGAGACCTTTGCTTTGGAGAGCGAGCAGACGGTGGTATTCCCAAAGCACGGTGGGGGGATCCTGGCTCTCAGCCATCATGTCTGCAGTGACCACAGCTCTGCCCCTTCCACGTAACCTGGTTTTAGGCCAGAGGAGCAGTCCAGATGTATAGGCTGATGCCAATGGGTGTGCGGGTCTCTCTTCTCTAAGTCCAACCCGTGATGCATTTCTCCTTTCACTTTCAAGTGAAACTCTTGCAACCCACCCTGCTCTAATGTGCTTCCCTCTGTGATACAGAAAAAAGTAACTCCTTTTGGTGTTGGCCATCCCCGACCTTTTTCTCTCCCTTCCTTGCTCTTCTTGTTTCTCTCAAACAACGTGGAATAAAGATGCATCCCAGGGGCTTTGCTCAGGTCCATACTCAACCTGCGCTGTGGCTCAGGAAAGGTGGGATGACTGAGTTTGGGGCCTGTTTCTACTGCCTATAGGGTCAAAGCCAAAATGGAGCTAATGGGCAGTTGGAGCTCATTCATGTAGATGTCAGGGTCATGCACACGACTCTTCTCCCAAGTGGCTTCCCACATGCCTGATACATCAAAGCCTTTGGTGGCTATCAACAGTTGCCCGTGGTTATGTCCGCTAGCATGATCAAAAGCAATGCTGATAAGGGGGTTTTTTGCCCTTCTCACAACCCCAGAGTGTGAGGTCCCCTCAGAAGGGCACCGTGGCCTCCTCTGGGGACCACAGGGAGGCTGGAGCCGTGATAGGCCCACCTTGGGCAGGATCACACAAACCATACTTTGCAACTCAGAAAAATGGGCACCCAAGCTCTGCTTGGCCATGTATTTCAGGCACTGGTTTTATCAAATTTCAGACAGTCAATGAGCCACAAAGAGATATCTTTAGATTTAGCCATGGGCAGAGGCACGAGACACACAGGCGATGGAGGCAAAGTCTGGATCTGAAGTGCAGTGTCTCAAGCCAGCTGAGTAAAGAACAGGAATACGAAGTCGAGGGGTGGAGACATGACACTGAACGTGTCCTAGATGGAAACTCATCCACATCAGCACTGTCCCAAACCCATTAGGAGTCTTTCATGAACATGCCTACAGCTAATCCTCTTAAGGGTGGCTATCAAAGGAGATGAGAGGCTCCTAGGCACAGCAAAGAGAATGTCACCTTTCTTTCTGATGTTCATTTGCTTTAAAGGAAATCGAAACGGAGGAAAAGTTGGACTTCTTTTATTTTTTACTTTTTTGTACAGTGCATACTGAGACACGATATCTGGAGTTGACCCTGTCTCAACACCCTGAACACTCTTCTGCCCTTTACTCAATGCAAGACTCTAAACTGGACAAATGACTGCACACAGGCCTGCAGATTTTGCCAAAATATTTTCCTCCCGGCAGCAAACCCCACCAAGGCACAGGGGCAGCCCTGCGCTTACGTTGAACTCAGGCTCATTATTGCCTGCGTGTTCGCAAGTGGCAAGCGTCTGCAAAATCAGCCAGAGGCTGCCAGCTTGAGAGGTTCAACCCTACCAAAGCAAGGCCCCAGCACCCCATGGGAACCTCTGTGGGGAAATGCGTCTTTTTTTCCCCCATTTCTTTGGCCTCCAAGGGAAGTGAGACCCTACAGTGATGACAGGGTGACACAGAAAGTCGTTTTGCAGTGTAAGGAGTGCAGCTGCCACTGGTCTCCTGGGCGTTTTGGGGATCCTGATGGGAGAGCACACTGCTGGCACTGGGGACATAGCAGAGGAGGCATCAGGGAGAGGGCAGTCACTGAAGAGCAGAGACGCCTGGAAGGTGGACGTGAAAGCATTACTCCTGCTGCCTGCCACATGCCACTCTCAGAGGGAGTACGTGCACCCAGATCTGCGTTTTTGGCCCCTGCTCCGGTGACACTGCTTTGCAGGTCTAACACATGCAAGTGCATAATGTAAGCGATTTGGGGGCACAGTTTAGGATGAGCTGAGACAGACGTCATCAGAAGTGAAAGTCTAGTCAAGAGGGAAGATGGACCTTTGCCATTAAACGCTCTCTAATGCTCAGGAGCAGATTTAGCCGATGTCTCTCCACAGCCAGAGCCCCATAGCACATGGTAACATGCGCATCCATGACCATACAGATACACATACACACTTTACTACATTTATTTATATAAATGTCATCTCCAAAATGGCAGACATTCTCCTATAAATGGAGACTTTGCAGGGGCTTTTAGCAATTGCTGGCAAGCAGTTGGTTCCCAAAACCGAGTTGAAATTATCACTTATGCTTCTTCCTGATCTTTTAAATATACTTCTTGCTTTTTTTTCCAATTTTGAAATATTTACATTTACAGTCTCCAGCCTCTTGAAAGCACCCAGAAGGGAAAGATAGATTAGTCTGGAGGCTTACTGCCTCACCATCCCAATTCTTTACAGACCTATGGGGGAGAAAATGAGGATAACGGCTGTTTAAGCACACATATGCATACGCACACGTAAATGCCCGAACTCTGGCTCATTTACTTTCCTGCCTTGCAGCTGTGCCTGCGTTTGATCAGGCCCTGGGAGATACCCTAGAAGGTGCTGTAGGAAAGTATTGAGCTCTGCTGTGCTGCATTCAGGCAAAACACTCGTTTCTCACCTAAGCCAGAGCCCCCCTTCCATTTAGCATCTTGCCTCAGAGGCAATACCAGGACTGGACTCTGAGCCTGTTCGTGTAGAGCTTCATTTAGAGTAGACGGGGCTGCCTTTGCGGGCAGGGGAGGAAGGACGATGTTGTAGGAAATATGACCTGAGTATCTAAAATTGTGCGTTTCCTTCTGATTCCCTTAATCTCCAAGCTTTCCCAAGTTTGGAAAAACGAGCTCAGATCTTCGGGAGGTAAATCTGGCCTGATCCCACTGACTTCTCTGGACCCCCAGGGCTGTGACCAGAATGGGTATGGCCCCATTTCTCCAAATTTGCCAAGCACACCATTTCCCAAAGCACCCGTACCTTGGTTATCCAGCAGCTCTCACCTCATCGCGCTGGCTTTGTGTCACTTATTGCATCGTCAGACCTTGCTGCTTCCACGAACCGAGTGTGCAGGAGAATAAACAGCAGCTTTTATGTCAGTAGACTCTCACGAGTCCTATTTGAGAAGCAAGGAAGGTCCCCGTCAGCCTGAGCTGGACTGCAGTTGGGTTGCATTACTATTGTTTACAGTGTGTATATAAGTGTACATTTTCTTTAGCAGACATTGGAATTTTTTATGTATAGATTTTTATTTTTCATCCCCAGATGTATTTATTAGCCGGAGTATTTCTGTTTTGTGATTCAAGGTGATGTCAGATTGATGTAAGCTCTATGAAACAGAATGCACATATTTTTGTTTGTTTGTACCAAATACATGCACAAACCTGTCTAAAACATTGCTGCGAATTGTTGCTGTGTCTGATTTTTAAAACAGGGGGTGCAGGGGATGAGGGAGGGAGGGAGAAAAACCTGCAAATTATCTGCCGTTGTTTTTTTCTCAAAGACTTTTTTGCAATTTCACAAGGATAATCACTCCCCCATGCAAGAATTTTTGATAAAAACAAGTCAGAAGAGGACTCTCTCAGCTTTGTGCCACACAGAGATGAAGGGGTGACACCATCCAGGTCTTCTCCCAGATGCTCCCTGGAGCGGGAGGAATCCGGATGCAGCCATGACCCATGAGAGTGGAGGGCAGGAGGAGGGAAGGCTGTTGTGTAGCTGGTGGTCAGGAACAGGCTCTGGTGAAAGAATTCCCATCAGAATACGTTTTTTTTAACAAAAACTGAAATTTCAGCTTACCAAAAATTTCTCTGGAAAATTTTCATTTTTCTTCTAAAGTTAAAATTCCAGCATCACTTACAAAAGCACTACCCGGGGTGAAACGGAAATAGCATTTCTTATGCTCCCGTCTCACCCCAGGTACTCCACTTCACAAAATGCAGCCTGACGGCACCTCTAGATACTGGGCAGCCGTGCCCCAGGGCCAGGTGTCATGAGAAGGACTCTGAGCTGGAAAGCCCGAAGGGGAAAACAACAAAAGACAACAAAACAACTGCCCCACCTCCAGGGTACTCAAGCAACATCATACAGCAGAGTCTGAAACGCAGTGAGGGGAGAAACAGAGCTCTGAAAACATCCAACAACAAGTATTCCAGAAATATCTCTTTACAGCACAAATGACCAAACACGGCCCGAGGCCGTCTGTCCTTCAGGGACAGCTCCAGGCAGCGGCAAAGTGAGCAGCCACCAAATGCAACCCAACAGCTCCAGGGAAAATTGTCATGGCCTCGCTGGGCGTTTTGCTAACGCTCGTGTGCAGTTGAGTCAGACTGATGCTGGGGAAGGGGGACGGATGCTGTGTCCCTTGGCGCGCCCGCAGCAAAAGATGCTCTTGACCGATGCTGCTCACAGTTTTTAAAGGGGTTTCTTTCCCTTCTGTACGACTAGCAATCCAGGCTGCTGCCCTGCTCGGAAGCCAGGAAGAAAGCATTAGGTGCTTTGCTGTTGACTTCCCCAAGGGTATGATAAGAAAGACCCATGCCATGGCCATGAGGACTGAATGAGCCTTCGGAGCCACAAGGCTGGGCATGTTGCTTTTGGCATCCTTCCTCACCCCAAATTTAATCCATTAAGAATATTGTGTGGCCTGAGCTACGTCGACAGGGTCAGGGGCCAGGGCGACGCAGTCCTTGTGTCTGTCAGAGCCTGGGCTCGTGCTCTTCTGGCTCAGCAATCTCATCTCACAAGAGCCCATAAAAGACCATGCGTCTATTAATGCAGCCTCGCGGGAATCATGCGACCTGTGCAACTCTCCGTGCCTCCTTCTCTCCCTTGCCCCATGCGTCTCCAAGTCTGTTCCTCCTGCCCACCAAAATCCATGCTATGACTCCTCACACTTTCCTTATGCTGGCTGGGCATTGCCTGGGCAGAGTGGATCCACTCAGAAGGGGAAGATCACTGGGGCATCTTGATCCTGGGAAGAGTTTGATTTCCTTGTCTCAGTCGAGGCCTTGGTGTCCCTTCTCCATGGCACAGCCCATGTAGGCGACCTCCGGCTGCAGAAGAGGCTTTCTTCTGCTCTGGTGGGCAACCAGTGGACAGCTGATTTGCAAAGCACATTCTTACCGCTGGCCATGATCCAAAGTGCAGTCTATTATGAGGAACATGTGCTCTTTGGTTGCCAGTGAGATAAGGTGCACCCCTAAAAGCCTGATGATAACCATCCAACTATTTTTATTTCCCTTTTTTCATTTTTATTCAGGTTTGAGGGAAGTGACCACTTGGTATTTCGGTTTCTCTCCACTCCGTGATGGACTTGTCAGCATTTGAGACTCAGCATTCACTGAGCTGCTGTATTTGGATGCCAGCACAGTGGAGCTAAAGCTGGGCAGAGCCAGGACACTGCCTCGGAGCTGAGAGCACCAGCACACTCAGCACATGAAGGACATGGACCTGCTGGAACGGGGCCAGAGGAGGCCACAAAAATGATCCGAGGGCTGGAGCAGCTCTCCTGTGAAGACAGCCTGAGAGAGTTGGGGTTGTTCAGCCTGGAGAAGAGAAGGCTCCGGGGAGACCTTATTGCAGCCTTTCAACACTTAAAGGGGGCCTACAAGAAAGATGGGGACAAACTTTTTAGCAGGGCCTGTTGTGATAGGACAAGGGGTGATGGTTTTAAACTAAAAGAGGGGAGATTCACACTAGATATAAGGAAGAGATTTTTCACAGTGAGGGTGGTGAGGCCCTGGCCCAGGTTGCCCAGAGAGGTGGGAGATGCCCCATCCTTGGAATCATTCAAGGTCAGCCTGGACGGGTCTCAGCCAACATGTCATCTCACCCTGCAAAGTCTGTGCTTTCTTTCCTCTGTCCTGCCCAGCTGTTTTGCCTATTTAAGTCCCTCAGCTCTGTTCCCCTGACCCCATCTGGGCTGTCTCCCCAGGGCTGCCACACTGCTGGTCAAACCCAGGTGGTCCTGCCCCAACATCCTCCTACAGGGTTTTCTGCACACTCCAAGCCTGGCACATCGCAAGGTGGGAACTTCATCAGGAAAACCTGTTGGGGCAGCACAGCACTTGCAAGAGGTTACCAAAAATGCTGCTGAGGCTTTGTGGAGGATTAGCTGTTGGAATATATGAGACATATATATATATATATGATATATATCGGAGACAGGAAAGGCAAAGGCAAAGGGAAAATCAAAAGGGGATATGATATGAAAACATTAGATCAATACTTGATAGTAGTCACAGATGAAAATTGCATGTTAGGGAGTTCTGGAAAAGAGATGGAGAATGGAAGAGATGGAGAATAACCTTGAAAATATCTTTGCATCTCTGAATAAGTCTGTGATGTCCCTGCAATTTGACTGCTGTCTGCTTTTCTGATTAGCCCAGCTCAGAAAATAGAATGGACTTTGAAAGGGCTCAGAAAAGGCTGACAAAGATGACCAAAGATATGAGGTAGTTTCCATCCAAAGAGCAATGAAATCAAAGGGCACTTTCCTGGAAAACAGAGAAGACCAAGGAAGAACACAATGTAGGTCTATAAAATCAGGAGTGTCAGGGAGAAGATGAATAGTGGATGATTGTTCACTGTTTCTCATAATGCAAGAACTAAATGACATCAAACCCAATTATCAAAATGAACAAAGCAAGCTAATTCTTCACGTGGCGCATACTGAAATGGTGGAACTCATCACCACGAGATATTGCATCTGCCAAAAGTCTATAGGGGTTAGAAGAGCAATTAGGTGCCTTCATGACAGAAACGTCCATCAGGGGCTGTTGGAAACACTTATATAATCTCTGAGCTGAGAAGTCCCTGAGGCAGAGATTGTTGTCAGCTGGAAGAATATTTGAAGGGATATTTCACTGTAGGCTTTCTCTTTCTGGCTGTCCCTCCCAAAGTTTCCATCTACAGAGAGCAGGGATTCAGCTGGAAGGACCCAGGCTCCGAACCAGCACAGCCGTTTGTCTGTGCCCTTCATCTGGACGCTGGGTAGCCATCAGTGCCGCAGCTACATCATTCACTCCTCTGCCCAGAGGCGAGAAGGAGAAAATACACAGAAAGCTCAAGGTTAGCCTCCAATGCACATTAGAACAACGAGGTCATACCATTTTGCCATCGCTCTGTGCCAGCTCCCACAGGGAAATTTCTGTCACCGAACACCACTCAGAAATTGAAACCCATCTCCCGAACAGACTGACTTTGGAGATCTTTCCACAGAGGACAGGGTTGTAGCTGGGGCCGGGAGCTGCCCAGAGATTTCCCAAGAACCTTCAGCCATCTTGTGCAAAGCTTTCAATTTCTTTTCCACTTTCATACCTCTGAATGTCCCTCCGTGGAGACACACATCACGCATCGTGTCATTAAGGCCACTGATAAGTAGGTTTGCTTTTCCTAGGTACCTTCAGTGGGATTCAGATCACACATTAAGACATCTCCATTCCAATAAGGTCTTCATGCACGAGCCAGACGTTTCAACCCCATTATGGAGATCTAGAGGGAAAAAAAATGTTGCCTGAATATAGGTGGTTTATGCCATTTGAGCCATCCTAGGCTATCCAAGACGTCTGTACATGGCCAGGAAATAGGACATAAAACCTGTTGTGCACCATTGACTCAGGAACATGGCAGAAGGACCTGATCTGTAAGCTAGGAGGAGAAGTAAATGTTGGGCAAAGAACAGGCAGAAATTGAAGTTCTAGTCCCCGCTCTTTCCCCAGGGGAACAGAATATCTACTGTGGTTTAGCGTGTCATCAAAAGTCAGATCAACGTTTGACTTGCAGGATGGACCACAGTACCCAGTCCCTACGGCATCCTGAGAGACAGAGTCCTGCCAAGAGGGTGGGAAGGACAAGTCAGAGATAGAACCTATCTTGAAGTCCCATGAGGCCAGAAAAAAAAAAGGTTTATAGCAAAATGTTCAGTTCTGTTCCGTTCAATAAACCAAACTTATCCAACTTTAAAGATGTCCTGTGTGCCATGCTGGTGGATAATAGGTGTCTTGGGGTTTGGAGGGTAGGGTGTAGACATCAAAAATAATTTTTATGCATTTTCTGGAAACATTATCTTGTATTTATTATGCCCAGCTGTCCAATTTCAATTTCACAACACAGCATCAAGCAGGACATTTCACACAGTTTGGAAGCTGCTGGACTTGCTGCACTTCTTTACCTTCAAAAAGACTGAAGCAAGGCAGGGACTCCGCCCGAGATAGGTCCATCTGACCAACACTAAAAATCTCACTTAGACCTTAAAGAAAGCATTTGCGTATTTCACAAAAAATCGAGGCGCATTCCAGCTCCTGTGATGAATATTTACTCTTCTTTCCTCCACAGCTGCTACTTTCTGGATGGGAAAATAAATGTCCGTAGGGACTATAGTTGATTCTGAAATCTCATTGAAATCTGACCAGAATTAAGTAGGAACACCACTACTCAGAGACACAGCACTGCCTGTTCAAACCCCTCTGCTGCCTCCCAGCAGATCTGTGGCTGCTCTAAAGCCTGATAGAATAACACATGGATCAGAAATTTGAGTTCTGTTGTGGCAGGAGGGTGTTTTTGGAAAGAGAAGGTCCCAAAGACTAGCCCTGTCCACGGCCAGGAGGCTTCAGGTGGCACGGTCAGAAGAGGAATACCATTGCAAGATCCTTTCTCCTTGTGAAACGCAGTTTGCACTTCCAAAGTTTCACAGAAGGTGTTTGAAACACAGAAACCTGACAGGAACACAAAAAAGACCCAGAAAAGCCCCAAGCCCAGCGTACACCACTTTGAACGTGCAAGGCAAAACGATAGCTACACTGAGTTATCCCAAAAGCTCTTTGTCATTTACAAGTTGCCTTGACACAGATGGGAATTTCTCAACAAACTATTGGAAAAAGGGAATGCCCTTGGGTAACCCTGTTTTTATCACAGCAAGGTAGTTTTATGGGTTGAAAAGGCTCGCTACCTTGACAGCGCTAATGTTAATCTGCGAGTAAATTGCCTTTGTTTTATGCGTGTTTATTACTACAGTCTTCAACAGATGATTCACAGCACAAATCCAATTTAACTCTGATTGCTGCGGCGCTTTCATTTCTAACCTGTCTGAGCCTTGCAAGTTTAAATGTTGCTTCTCAAAGCTTTAGGGTATGGGGGTTTTGACAGTGTATAAATATGTTTCTATATAGGTGTATCATAGAATCATAGAATCATAGAATGGTTTGGGTTGGAAGGGACCTTTCAAGGCCATCTAGTCCAATCCCCCTGCCATGACCAGGGACATCCTCAACTAGATCAGGTTGCCCAGAGCCCCGTCCAGCCTCACCTGGAATGTTTCCAGGGATGGGGCATCTCCCACCTCTCTGGGCAACCTGTGCCAGGGCCTCACCACCCTCAGTGTGAAAAACTTCTTCCTTATGTCTAGTCTGAATCTCCCCTCCTTTAGTTTAAAACCATCACCCCTTGTCCTGTCACAGCAGGCCCTGCTAAAAAGTTTTTCCCCATCTTTCCTATAAGCCCCTTTAGGTACTGAAAGGCCGCAATAAGGTCTCCCCGGAGCCTTCTCTTCTCCAGGCTGAACAACCCCAACTCTCTCAGCCTGTCTCCATAGCAGAGGTGCTCCAGCCCTCTGACCATCTTTTTTGGCCTCCTCTGGCCCCGCTCCAGCAGGTCCATGTCCTTCTTTTGTTGGGGGCTCCAGAGCTGGACGCAGTACTCCATATATGTATAAATAGATATGTCTACATAGATATACACAGATACACATATAAATATGTATAGATTTTATCCTTCAGATACATTTTTGTGCTCTCTCGGCAAAAGCACTCTTCTGTCTGTGGCTAACTTCATACCCAGGCTGTGTCCCGCGTCCTCCCGAGCCAGAAGCTGCTACCCAAAAGTCCTCATGTTGAGTGCAGCTGCTGAGTCACCATGTGGGTGACGCAGAAATCAATAATGAGTTTTCTAATATTCCATTACTGAAATCAGTTGCCCAGAAAGGATGTGGATTCTCCATCCCTGGAGTTCAGGCAAATATTTGTCTTAGGCAGCATTTTAGATAGGACAGAACCTGTTGCAGGTGGTGGGGCAATTTAAGCCTCCTGAGGTTCCTATGAGCCATATCATTCCATATTCTATACTGTTCCATATGTTCTCCTCTCCACCCTACCTCTGAGGAATTAGAAAAAGGTTTTTTTTCAAGTTTTGTGAACTGGCCACCTATTGCTGATTGCACGATAGGTCTTAATCCCACCTCCAGCTTTCAAAACTGAGCAAGGGGCTGTACTCACAAACTGCCTGTAAAGGGGAATAAACATTCCCCTGCTGATTAATTTACTAGTAGACGTGGTTTAGCTTTTCTTTCCAGCCTCCACTTTCTCCTGTCAGCCTCTAAATGATCATCCTTCCTCTGACACGGTGCTATTCCTGAGGGTCACACATGCTTCAGCCGAGCTCCTCTCTCTGCAGACCACGTCTACAGCAGTGACCTCCTGGGATCTGGGTAAGCAGGACACTTTCATTCCACAGGCAAAGCTCTAGCAAATCCACCGGCCGGGAACTGAGGTTAGGGAAATTAAGATTAAAAGCATAGTGAGCACGGGGAGTAATTAACAACTGGAGCAAATTTTCTCAAAGATGTGAGATATTCTTGAAATGTAAAATTTGGGTGAGAAAAAAAGAGAAAATTATTTTATAATGCATGCTCTGGCTCAGGGAGACGTAATGGGCTTGATGTAAAAATTTGCTCTCCTGCCCTGCTTATACAGGAGGTCAGGCTAAATTATCAAAATATGCTGTCTGGCCTTAAAAATAAGTGTTTTTCTGCTTGACTTGGCAAGTCCTACTGAGCTTAAGATATTGCTCAAAAATTGCACCTGTTTTGCTGAAAGGAGAAAATACACTGTGCTGAGGCATCTGCCGCTGACCCAAAGGAACTGAGATGTAAAGGGCTCTCCTCTCCTCTCCTCTCCTCTCCTCTCCTCTCCTCTCCTCTCCTCTCCTCTCCTCTCCTCTCCTCTCCTCTCCTCTCCTCTCCCTTCTCCTCTCCCCTCCCCTCCCCTCCCTGAGTCATTTGTTTATTTCTTACTTTATTTTTAGTGTCCATTTTCTTTGCATCACATTTTTCTATCAAGGGCCTCTGCAGCTGTTTTTAGCCGGTGGAAACTGGCCAGACAAGTTATTTTTCACTCTTTTCATTTAGGTATTTATTTTGGAGGGATTTATTAGCAGAGACCTGACTGACAGCCTGAGACGTCTCTCCCTCTATCTGTCCTCTCTTTAAGCCCAGGAATTGGATTTTGACACTCAGGGCCTGTAACGAAGCGGTCACCAATGGGCCTCAGATCGGTGAATTTTTCTGATTCCCTTTTTATCCCATGTCTGCTTTCAGCCTTGTGTTGCCCAAGTTACCCTGTGGCAATAACTTCTGTCCGTTGTAGATGGGCTGCCTGGTGCTTCCCCATTTTGAACTGTGATAGAAGATGAATAACTTTCCTACCTGCTCTCTGTAGATGGAGGTAATTAATTCACCGTTTATAGACCATCATGTCCACCCTCACCATCTCTTTTCCAATGAAGGAGTCCTGCCCTATTTAGCCTATCTGAATATGAGGTTTTTCCAGGCCTCTTGATGCTCTCCCTCCCTTGACCTTTTCTAGGCCTGTTATATCCTTTTTGAGAGTGTGTGGCCAAAGTTAACCTGACTATTTCAGCTGTAGTTCCGCTAGGGATATCATTAAGTGCATAACATCATCATGCACACGGCATAAGGATATTTTTCTGTATTCTCAATTCTTTTCCTAGTAATTCCTAACATTAGAATCATAGAATCATAGAATCATTTTGGTTGGAAGAGACCTCCAAGATCATCAAGTCCAACCGTTAAACCAAGATCATCGAGTCCCACCATTTTATTGGCCTTTTTGACCACCGCTGAGCGCAGAGCTGAGGTTCCCGTTTCAGCTATTCGCAAAGATTCAGCGTCTCTTTCCTGAATGCTGATGACCACTTTTGAGTGCATGATCACCTATGCATAGTTTTTTCCTCATCTACATTATTTTGCATACATCAGTATTAAATTCACCACCTGCTAATCCAATATCACGACGTCTCTTCCACAAATATTCACATTTAGCATTAGCTTTGACTACCCTGAATAATGAAGGATTGTCAGCAAACTGTCACCAGCCTATTTACACCTTTTCATAGAATCATAGAATCACAGAATGGTTTGGGTGGGAAGGGACCTTTCAAGGCCATCTAGTCCAACCCCCTGCCACGAGCAGGGACATCCCCAACTAGATCAGGTTGCCCAGAGCCCCGTCCAGCCTCACCTGGAATGTTTCCAGGGATGGGGCATCTCCCACCTCTCTGGGCAACCTGGGCCAGGGCCTCACCACCCTCAGTGTGAAAAACTTCTTCCTTATGTCTGTCTAAATCTGCCCTCTTTTAGTTTAAAACCGTCACCCCTCATCCTATCACAACAGGCCCTGATAAAAAGCTTTTCCCCATCTTTCCTATAAGCCCCTTTAGGTACTGAAAGGCCGCAATAAGGTCTCCCCAGAGCCTGGAATCCTCAAATCTTTCTGGAATACGGTGACTGTTATGGGACCCAGCACTACCTTAAGGAAATTTCTGATAGCCTTCCTCCACTGTGAGAAATGACTGTTTAATCATACTTTTTTTTGCTTCTTCTCTGTTTATTCCACCAGTTATTAAACCAGAAGACCTGTTACCTTATCCCATGACAGCTTAGAGAGATAGGAACTTTTTCAGGATAGACTGCTGAATATTAGACATAAGACAGTAAACACTATGAAACCTTCATAAAAGAAGGCGATATTGACTATATGGGAAAGAGAAGAGGAAGAGTAATGGATGATATCACTTGAGAGGAATTTCCAAGGCCATTAGTGTACGGATACTGGGTACAGTATGCATCACGTGCCAGCTTCACTAGGTCAAGTACTTTTTTCCATGGGAGCAATGGACAGCCTAATAGCAAAAGTCAATGTGCCAGGCAACTGCAAAGTACAAGGGTCGTGTATTTATTTTAAACAAGAAAATGATGCTTGTGCCAATCCATTCCTAAAAAAAGTTAGCAGCATAAAAAAAAAAAAGTCATGGGCAGTGAACAGCTACAACTCAGGCTTTGCATGAATTAGCTTATTGCCGTTAATAATTTAAGTAAATACGAAAAAACAACATCCATAATAGCACTAGGTTACAAATACCTAATGTAGCTTAAAAATATTCCAACCCCTAAGTCTCTTCAAGAGGTAATATCTAATGGAGGGACCAGGTACAAAAATAACTGAAAAAAAGGATTTGGAAATATCTTCAGATGAAATTGGAATCTCTCAGCTGGGTGCAGAACAAAGGAGAAAAAGGCTTCCTGCTCTGCAGCTCACCAGGAGAGAGGCTGAAAGAGGAGCTGGATGAATCTCTTGCTTTGAGAGTCTTAGATCAAACAGAGCAGCCAGAATACCATCACTAGTTGAAAAGAAAAGGGGGAAAAAAAAGTAAAAAGAAAAAAAAGTAAAAAGAAAAAAAAAATGACCTTCGCATTTGCATAAGCCATAAATAATTAATCAAGGAAAAGAAAAGAAAAGTTAAACAAGTATTCTGCTTCTCCACCCAGGGGAGACCTCTGGGCATTGATCCTGATGCATCAGCAGATCTCTAGGCAATGCCCCCGGGATCCACCAGGTTGGGGAGGGTTGTCCGTTCGCTGGAAGGCCGGGCGGCCGTGCAAAGGCACCTGGACAAGCGAGTTCAGAGAAGGCCACGGCAGGCATCAGGAGTTTGGAGCATGCACGCAAGAAGAGGCTGAGGGAGCTGGGTTCATCCAGCCTTGAGAAAAGAAGGGTTTAGGTGGGCATCTGGTTGTGCTGCTCTACTGGGGTTGCAGAGAAGACAGAGCCAGGCTCCCCTCGGATGCAATGGGCTCAACATTCAACAAGGGGAATTCCCATCAGATATAAAGAAAAAAATATTCCCTCTGAGTACAGTGCAGCCCTGAACCAGGGGTCCAGAAAGGCTGTGCAGCCTCCATCCTTGGAGACACTTGAAACTAGACTGAACAAGACCCCGAGCAACGTTGAGGTTGGCCCAATATTGACCAAATGTCTGAAATAGAGACATCCAACCTCGTTTATTCCTCAAGCCCACGATTCTGTAGAAAATGGAGCGCATTTGTGTAAGGCTTCCAACTCTCCCCTTTAGGAGATGCTTTTTTTTGTAGGCTACCTTTCGTGTTGGGCTAAATTCCTCCGAGGCTCCAGTGAGAAATGCCGTCCTTTTTTCCATGACATGCAGAGCGCAGAGCTTTACCGTGATCATTTTGTTCTGGAAAGAAGCAACAGGAGGGTGGGATTAGAGGCTCTGAATAGCCTTAGAAGAAACAGCTCTTACCAGGCTGCAGAGCAGCCATACGTACACCCCTCAAACAGCTTCAGAGCTGGCCGGGCACATATTTTAAAGACACTTCATTGAGAAACATTGGCCGCTGTCCAGAATATTAAAAACACAATAAAAAAGTAAAAATGCTCTTCTTCCCTGCTGGTTTCGATTTGTTTATATCCAGGGGAAAACACAGTCCCTGTTGTTTCATTTCAGATGTGCTCTTAAGGTCGGCACACCCTGCACCCCGATGTTGCTCGTAAATCATTAATGACCTAAGTTTTCATCACTTGACTTTGTTCTGACTGGTTATAGCTCTTCATTACATCTGTCCTGTCATCAGAAGGGCCAGTGACAAAAAAAGGCACCGAGGTCAAGCGATGTACGTCCAAGGGAAAGACCTCCCCACCCTGACACCCCAGTATTTACTGTCTGAGTCTCACTATGGCGAGTACCGGGAGGGAGAAGAGGAATCAGCGGTGCACAGCAGGAGCTGGTTGCGACCCGTTTCTCCAGGACACCCCACATGGGTGACAGCCAACATCTCCCAGAGCCCGTGTTTCTGAGCTCAGCAGGGTCTGGGAGCCAGGACCCACCACCATTCGGAGGCACAAACAGAATTTGCCCAGAAAATGGAGAAATTTAGATTAAAAAAACCAGCCTCATTTGAATTTCTCTCAACTCACTCCAAAACAAAAGGCATGTAAATATCATCAGCTAGAAAAAAATTGCTGATGGCTGAAAGCGAAATTTGTCATTAAAAGTGGAAAATAAATAGGATGTACTCAGAAGAATCTAGACATAGAGAGACTGAGTCACTTTTATGCTAATACATCTTCATCAGACCTCCCCAGTGAATACGTAAAATGGTCTATTTATTGTAATTGAAGTTTATGATAAAAGCGCTTTCATATTCTCTGTGTATGTACACAGCTATTCAGAAAAACTTTTTTTCCTCTCCCTTTTTTTGTTCTCCATAACTTCTCCCCATTCTTTTCTCGTCGGAAAGCGTCGCTTTCAAGCAAAGGAAGCAGAGATATCTGCTCTGCTGTCTGAAGGCAGAGGTGGGCTCACGTGGGTACCGCGCCTCCATCTTCTTTGTCCCTGGTCATCTGCGACTGGTGTGACGCTGATTTGCTCCCACTGCTGAGGTGCACAACTTCATTTCTCATGGCCTTCTCCTTCTCTTTATCCTCCTCCTTAATGACTCTGAGCTAAGAAGGAGAAAATTGTTGCCATTACTGAAAGGCTGTTGCTTCGACCTAGTTCAATAAAGGCCCAAAATGCAGCACTTAACTGCAAAGCACCCTAATCTGGGGTGGTAAAATCAACCCCAAAGGAAACAAATATAAATCTTACAGTGATTCCGATCTGCTGGGAGGGTGGCCTGTAAGCGTTCCCCTGTTAAAGTCCACTGATCCTGCAGCTCATCTTTCCTAACACTTTGCATCTCTTGGTTGTGGCTGGCTCAGATCTCTTTCTAACCAACGAGGAGTGTTATGAACCACATCAGCATCTCTCCTCCCCTCTCTACCCCCTTTAAAAATCTTGATAGCGGTCAGAATACCCTTCATTCATCAGGGACTGGGAAAACCTCCCCACTCCCAGCCTCTTTTCCCCACCATGCAATTTAACCTTCACCTCCGCCATAGCAAGGACATCTGCTCCAAGCCACCATCCCTCCAGCACACCCACACTAATGAGCTGGAATTCATTAAGCTTTGCAAGATTTACAGTCTCCTTGCACCATAGCCCAAGCAACTCACGGGCAACTAGGGTGAGCAAGCATGGAGACAACCACCCTACCAAATCCCAAGACGGGTGTGTGATGCCCTGACAGGGAAGATCACAGTGGGACTAGTGGGACCAGTGAGCCCTCCTGCTTCATTGGGGCCTCTCATAACATGGACATCGCCCTTGGTGATGCGCTCCTCAGTCCTTGCTCCCCATCATCTCCACGTTATGTTTTTTTCCAGCTCAAGAGCGAAGGTGACAGCACCTCTGATCTTGCCCTGGCACAGAGGTGGGATGAGGCCAGAGGACAGCGCAGTGCCAGGATCTGGAAAGCTGTCTTGTGTCCCTACTGGACAGACACATCACTCAAGGACCTTCTGAAGACCTAATGTGACACAGACATCACAAAAGCCCACCAGATTAAGCCAGAGACACCCCAGTGGGTTGAATTCCCTGCCAAGTACGTGAGAGGGATTTCAACATTTTGATTGCACCCACATAGAATCATAGAACCGTAATCTCAAGTTGGAAGAGACCCATAAGATTCATCGAGTCCAACTCCCTGCCCAAACTCATCAGTGAAGAAGGTTAAATAAACGCACATGAAGGGACAAAATTGAGAGCAGATCCACCAGTAAGTGCCTACATCAGAAAAAAAGAAGCCAGCAAAGTGTATCTTTGCCCCTCTGTGAATGAGTCAAAATATGCAGAGAAGCTGTCAAATTTTTCATACGGCTGTTGCTACCAGAGGTTTTGACTTTCTGGAAAAGGGCCAGTGCTTATGATGGAGCATCTAAGAATTGCAGCAGCACTTCTATGGCTTTGCGGCTCTCAAAAGCAAACAGCCTGTACCAGGGAGACATGGGTGTCCAGCAGGATTGCCACTGTCAGTGTCCATCTGGCATTTTTAGGCGACAGGCTCTGAGGGGAAGGGATGTGAGATAATGAAACCACCTCTTTTTGACCGTGGGAGCAGGTCCTGCCGTGCCAGGGCCCAGCGAGGGGCTATGTTGATGGTACGGCGGGAAGGCAACGCAGGCTCACCGCCGTGCCCGTTAGCCTCCTCTGGAAGGAGAGCTGGCCAGGTCACCCAGTCCCGGGAGATGGTTTCATTTTGAATCTGCAGGACAGCAAGTCCCAGCTCACCTGTGGTCTTCTGCATCCTGTGACATCGAACAGTCTGTACTATTTCATATGCTTTTGCAAAATAACCCCCTTATTTGTGTTGTAAATAATGCAAATGGTTTTTAGTCTCTCCAAGTGACCCTGTTGTCGCTAGGTCCTGCATCCCAGTTACCACCATCTGAGTGACTTTGCCATTATCTTTTTGAGGACTATGCATTGATTTTTACGTGAAGGTGCTATCAGTATTAGTCAGCACCTCCGTATTTATAAAACATACTGGTTTGTTTGCTTTCTTGACTGCAATTACAGAGTGAAAAGAGGTTTGTATTGAACTGTCTGTCCTGATACAGAGGTGTCCCTCTCGTCCAGGCACAGGTTATCTGAGAATCCTGTCCAGCTCAGGGTTTGCTTAATTTCTCCTCTCTTCTGCGTTAGTTTGCATTTTATCAGTGCTTAATTTCCTCTGCTATGGTGATGTTAATTCCCTTGGCTTATTTAGGTGTCTGAAGTTCCTCCTTGCTTCTGACTACCTAAATTAGTTCTGTGCCATCAGCGGATTCATCTGCCTCTGTTTCCAAGCCATGTACCAGGACATTAACCAGCACGGCACGCCGGGGACTAAGTACTGAACTGTGACCTCCTGCCATAATTGACCATTTAATCCTCCTCTGTGCTTTCTCCTAGGGCAGCTGTAGAGCCACCACAGTAGGTTCCCACTCATCCTGTGACCCCTTAGCTCCCTCAGGAGGCTCTTTAGTCTGACCTTGTCAAAGACCTTCTGGGTATCCAAATGCACCGTGTCTACCAAGTCTCCTTCATCCGCCCTTTTCCTGACACGGTCATTGAGTCGCAATCCCTCCATGAGAATTTTCTTCTCCACAAGCTGCTGGGTCCATGCTCTCCTGTTGTGAGCTATATGTCCCTGAAACTCCATTATCCTGCTTTTAAATATCATTTCACACTAATTTCCCCAGGACACATGTAAGGAGGGATGACCTGTAGTTCTCCCAATCTCACCTTGAAGCTTTTTGAATATAAATGTAACCTTCCCTATATCCCAGTCCTTGCTTCTTTTCTTTAGTAAGTTAATCAAGTCCTATTTCAATTGCTTAAAAATGCCTGCCCAGACGATCCGGACCCCTGGGAAAGGCCTCCTGAGACAAGCTGTGGATATTTGCGGTTCATGGCTGGGTTTCTCTCTGATGGTCTACAGACAGGTCTACAGGGCAGACACCTGACATACCTGCTCTATCTACTTTTAACCCCCAAACTAATACTGCAGGATCTACCAAGCAGAGAGATCCAAGTGGGAGCCAGCTCATCTCTGGAAACCATACTGAAATATCAGCATGGGGCGATGCTTCAGCTAATAATGCCTCAGGGGGAGATCTGCTGGAGGGCAGGCAGGCGCTACAGCAGGACCTGGAAAAGCTTGATCGATGGGCCTAGGCCAATTGTATGAGGTTCTACAAGGCCAAGTGCCAGGTCCTGCACTTGGGACACACCGACCCCAGGCAGCGCTACAGGCTTGGGGGGGAGCGGCTGGAAAATGCCCGGCGGGAAAGGACCTGGGGGGATTGGTCGACAGCGGCTGAAGATGAGCCAGCAGCGTGCCCAGGTGGCCAAAAAGGCCAACGGCATCCTGGCCTGTATCAGAAATAGTGTGGCCAGCAGGACCAGGGCAGGGATCGTCCCCCTGTGCTCGGCCCTGGTGAGGCCGCACCTCGAGTGCTGGGGTCAGTTTTGGGCCCCTCACTCCAGGACAGACACTGAGGGGCTGGAGCGTGTCCAGAGACGGGCAACGGAGCTGGGGAAGGGGCTGGAGCACAAGTGCTGTGAGGAGCGGCTGAGGGACCTGGGGGGGTTTGGCCTGGAGAAAAGGAGGCTGAGGGGAGACCTTCTCGCTCTCTGCAACTCCCTGAAAGGAGGTTGGAGCCAGGGGGGGTCGGTCTCTTCTCCCAAGGAACAGGTGACAGGACGAGAGGAACCGGCCTCAAGTTGCGCCAGGGGAGGTTTAGGTTGGATCTTGGGAACCATTTCTTCCCCGAAAGGGCTGTCAGGCCCTGGCACAGGCTGCCCAGGGCAGTGGTGGAGTCCCCATCCCTGGAGGGATTGAAAAGACGTTTAGATGAGGCCCTAAGGGATATGATTTAGTGGGGGACTTGGTAATGCTGGGTTAATGGTTGGACCCGATGATCTTGGAGGTCTCTTCCAACCAGAACAATTCTATGATTCTATGATAAAGAGACCACAAGCACCATTTTGAGAGTTGTCTTCCTTCCCAGCCCCCTCCCGTGCTATTGAAGCCCAGCGAGGGTCAGAGGAGTCACAGTGCCTGGCAGTTTTATACTCCCTCCACCTCCAGCACGCTCCCCGCTCACACATTTGTTTGGCTTTAAGACATACGTGTTCTGCAGTTATTCTTCTCAGTTTCCGCAGAGGGACTCCAGGCATCAGAGGAACCTCTCCGTTTATATACAGTCCACGTGCTCCACCTTCTATATGGAAACAGGATCAGGTGCTTTGCTGTGGGCTTCTGTAATGAAACCGTCCCTGTATCTGGGGCTTGGCTTTAAAAACTCCTATAAATAATTCCTGTTCTACGTCCTTGGGTCAATGGGGTTTCTGCCCAGCAAATACAAAGGGCTGGGTAAGGCAGAAAGAACATGCAATATGAGGGAAATATGGGAAGTACATAAGAAAACCAGAATTGGCTGGACAGAGATGGAAATAGTGCCCTGTTGCATAAGGCCGATAATCACTGGATTAGCTCCTAAGTGTCTATATGATGCGGAGCCATCGGCAACCAGCTACCCCAATATCCTGAAGTCACCCTGAGTCTTTCCCTTATTATTAATGGGCTTTGGATAAGATCCCAGATTCTTTGACTTGCATCCCAGTGTAAAATATCAATTTTTTCCTGTTTATCTTTTCTTTTTTTTTTTTTTTTTTAAAGCTCTCCAACCCTGAGCGCTTTACCCACTGTCAGCCCCTTTGTGTTACATTAGAAAAGCATCCGGAGAAGTGTGTCCACAATACAGGGGCAGTTCAGCACTGGGCAGACAGCAGCCTTCAGAGGAGGAAGCTGCTGGAAAGCTCCTAAAACCCATCCACTCTCTAAAAAAAATTCATTTCAGTAGATCTCCTTGCAGAGATTTTCCACCTAACGCTGGGCACTTGTCCTCGCCTCTCTCTTGTATCCTCCTGTGGCCCCAGTCGGAGTTTTCCCTCTCTCCAGATGGACCAGACAGACTTTTTGGCAGGGCCTGTTGTGATAGGACAAGGGGTGATGGTTTGAAACTAAAGGAGGGGAGATTCACACTAGACATAAGGAAGAAGTTTTTCACACTGAGGGTGGTGAGGCCCTGGCACAGGTTGCCCAGAGAGGTGGGAGATGCCCCATCCCTGGAAACATTCAGGTCAGGTTGTTGTGCAGGTCAGGTACCTGCTGTGCCACAAGGTCCTGATCCCTGTTGTGGTTTAACCCCAGCCGGCAACTCAGCCCCCCGCAGCCGCTCGCTCGCTCCCCCCCGGTGGGATGGGGGAGAGAATCGGAAGGGTAAAAGTGAGAAAACTCGTGGGTTGAGATAAAGACAGTTTAATAGGGAAAGCAAAAGTGGCACACGCAAGCAAAGCAAAACAAGGGATTCATTCCCTGCTTCCCATGGGCAGGCAGGTGTGCAGCCATCCCCAGGAAAGCCGGGCTCCATCACGCGGAACGGTGACTTGGGAAGACAAACGCCATCACTCCAAATGTTCCCCCCCTTCCTCTTTCTTCCCCAGCTTTACACGCTGAGCATGACGCCATACGGTGTGGGACATCCCTTGGGTCAGTTGGGGTCAGCTGTCCCGGCTGTGTCCCCTCCCAGCTCCTTGTGCCCCCCAGCTCCTCGCTGGTGGGGTGGGGTGAGGAGCAGCAAAGGCCTTGGCTCTGTGTCAGCCCTGCTCAGCAGTAACAAAACATCCCTGGGTTACCAGCGCTGTTTCCAGCACAAATCCAAACCACAGCCCCGTATCAGCTACTGGGAAGAGAATTAACTTTGTCCTTGCACCGAGTCAAGAACATGCCACAAAAATCTCCAGAAGACGTGGCCATCTACCTTCAGGTCAAAGGAAGAGGCTGAAAATTTCTCAGTGAAAGGCAGTGCAAAAAACATCTGCCCTTACATCAAACACTTTCAGGGTGATGAAAAACTGCATTTCTTCCCGGCGTTACTGACATCCAGCAACGAGCATGCTTGGCACTGTCTTCAGAGCACCCGTCTGTTGGAGATGTCTCTGCCAACATGGCATCCTTTCCCCTTTCTCTCTGCATCACCTTGTTATTAGCTCTCTCCTTCTCCTTACCCACAGAGGAACTCCCTTCTGCGTCCCTCGGAAGGACTGGTCAGTGGATCGGCCACATCCATCCTGACCCAAGTCCTCCGGGAAAAGGGAACCTACCCCATCCCAGGATGAACTGAGGTGCGTTGCTTTAGGTCTAGAAGAACGTGTCTCGGCTGTCCTCGGAGCAGGGGTGAGCGGCGACGCGCCTCGCTTGGCTCAGCAAAGCTCCTTCTCTCCCACTCTTGCATTTCCCAGTGGAAGTATTTGTCCTGGAGCAACAGGCGTGGCCGCAGTGACGCTACCGCATAGCAAGGACATTACACTGCGCACGGGCTGAAGGGAACGGGAAGGAGGGCGGAGAGCGCAGGGCCAGAGCTGGCTTTGGGAAGGGATCCTGCTGGAAAACGAGCTCAGAGCTGGTCTGATGAGTTCAAGGTCACGCAGCCACTTTACAGTGTCCGCTGCAGAGGCAGCCTCTGCTTAGGAGAGCCCTGGGAGTGAGGGTCAGTGCAATTTTATACATATAAATATATATATTAAAAAAATGCATAAATATAAAAATACTTATATATACACACATAAATTTATAAATTTTTTATATATATATTTGTTAGAGTTTTCAGTTCAAGCAAATAGAACTGTGACTCAGCTGCAGTAACAACTGCATACAGAGCTAGGTAATTTAAGCAGCATTTTATCCAAATCCACCCTTTCCACCCCGCTCTGACCTGCCGTTCTCTGTTCTGGCTCTCTCCCTACCCTGCTGCTTCTCGTTTGTGCGCAGATTGCCCGGAGGACAAGTTCTCTGAAAGTGGAGGTACCTTAGCACTTCTTTTTGTGAAGTGGGGCATTGTGCAGTATTTCAAATACAGCTTTTCCACCTGAAAACGTGGTCCTCTGAGGTGCAGGGCAGAAGGTGGTTTGACCAGACGAGTCATCCCTTGCTAAGAGAGCCACACACAATACACGGACGGCATCGTCTCCAGACGTGATTCAGGCAGCAGAGACGGTCGGCCTAAAATTAATCCTTGCCTGAAAAGGTATTACGGAAAAAGCTGTCGCTCCTCCGTCCTGATTGTGCTGAAAGCCTGGTCCATTTAGAGCCGATTGTGTCAGCAGGCAGCTTGATATTCCTATTCTTTGGGGATGGGAGGAAAGTTTTTTGCTGTTTAAAAGTCATAGCAGAAAGGTTTCCTTGGGCTCAGCACCACGAAACGGCTGTGGAAAATCACCTCGCCCTTCCCAGCAGTCCCATCAGAAGGCTGCTACACGGGAATTCAATTGGTGTTTTAATTGAAAGGGCAGCAGAAATTAGAGGATCAAACCTTAGCTTATTTGTTGGGGGTGCATTTTTAAGATCCAAAAGGGATGCTCTGCTTGGGAGGGGGGAGATGGTGCACCAAATGTTCCTGTTCATGTACAGATGAGTCCCAGAGCCCTCCTGTAACGAAGATGATGGACAAACACACCCTCAGCAGAGGAGCTGTTGAGTTTTTCAGATGAAATGAGACAAAAAGGGACGCAGCGGTAGGTTTCTTTTCAGAACGAAACTGAGCTGAACCTTTCCAGCAGGTTGTCCCTAAGGCTGGGCAAAGAAGGAAGGGATCAGGGTCTGACAGAGACCCGATGGGTGACGGAAGAGCAGGATGGGGTGCAACCAGCCAACACTCACGAGCATGTGCCCAGCTTGCGACAATGGCAGCCCTGTGTCACGTGCAGACAGGTGATGGGACGCTTCTAAAAGACAGGACCTGAGTACAACTCATGTAAGCTACAACTCCTGCCCTCTTTACACTGGAGGGTCCGCAGGAGAGGTGGTGCCAGGGAATGAGGTACGCGCTGGGTAATTGCTCTGAGAGGCCGAATTCAGTCCGTGCCGTGGCCACCCCAAAACACACATCCTCAAAACAGGGGTCTGGGTCTATCCTTACGCCAACAGGTCCAGTTCAGACTGCGGCTCTGCTTGCAGAGCAATCCAGGTGTCCGTGGACCATCTCAGGGACACATCACAAGAAATTCACTGCCAAGCTAAGGACCACCCTCCTGGACCAGGGCCCCTCAGCAGAAGCTTCACTGAGAGCCTGGAGTGATCCAGGAGCAGAGGTCCCATGATGAGATGGATTCTCCTGCTCAGCCGTGAGTGGTGGCACCCAACAAATGGATGCAAACCGGTGATAAAGAAGGAGAACAGCCCAAAACAAGGTCCTTACTCAAGGTCCTTTTTGTGACTGCAAATTGAACCAAGATCCAGTACAGCCACGTCTGTGCCGTGAGGCCAAAATACCCCTTGTGATGTCAACTGCTGTCTCCTTGAATCATAGAATCATAGAATTGTTCTGGTTGGAAGAGACCTCCAAGATCATCAGGTCCAACCATTAACCTATCACTACCAAGTCCCCCACTAAACCATGTCACTAAGCACCACATCTAAACGTCTTTTGAATCCCTCCAGGGATGGGGACTCCACCACCTCCCTGGACAGCCTGTTCCAATGCCTGACAACCCTTTTGGTGAAGAAATTTTTACGAATCTGAACCTCCCCTGGTGCAACTTGAGGCCATTTCCTCTTGTCCTGTCGCCTGTTACTAGGGAGAAGAGACCAACCCCCCCTGGCTCCAACCTCCTTTCAGGGAGTTGCAGAGAGCGAGAAGGTCTCCCCTCAGCCTCCTTTTCTCCAGGCTAAACATGCCCAGGTCCCTCAGCCGCTCCTCACAGCACTTGTGCTCCAGACCCTTCCCCAGCTCCGTTGCCCGTCTCTGGACACGCTCCAGCACCTCAATGTCTGTCTTGGAGTGAGGGGCCCAGAACTGAACCCAGTTCTTGAGCACTGCAGTGCCCAGAAACATGAGCAAGGTAGCACAAGGTCACTGACTCAACTAGCAGACGTCCCCCTATGACTGCTGGAGGTTCATATACACTCAGGTTAGCAAGGAGCGGGCAGGTATGGTCCGGATCAGGGAGGGCGGCAGTGTGGGACTGGACAGGAATGCAGCTCCTCGCATGTGTAAGTCTCTTCTCTTCCTACTACACAGGAGCACAAGGGTTGTCATCACAAAAGCGGGCAAAGATTCAACCCATTCACCTGGGAAACAGTAGCGTGACCAGGAAAAAGCAATGATTTCTGGGCGTATTTATGAGCACGAGCAAGTTCAGGTGTTATCAAGATGGTCTGAAGATCCCCAGGGCAGGGAGAAGCACCAGTTTGGACTTCGAAGTGTGCTTACCTGTCAGTAGGTAAATTTAGGCTTTCCAGCTTTGTTTTAAACGCAGTGAGCCAGGGCAGGGAAGGGGAGGTTTTGCACTGGTGTCCCCGTACCGCAGTTTCCTGGAGATGCAAGGCCCTCAGCTGGTGAGCCTCAGCACAGCACCGCTGCGGACATCGGCACAGCCACATTCCCATCGGCAGGATGGTTGCGTGCCCTCTCTCCCTGCTCTGCTGTCATCCCCTGCGCCCAACCACGCTGCCCATGACTGCCACAGATCCTCCCCTGAGCACCCGCCAACCCCTCCCGCGCTCCTGGCGTCCCACCAGCTCAGCCCTCACCCGCTGCCCAGACAAACGCGACATATTTAGCGCTGTTAATTTATGGCTGTTTTAATCTCTCCCCTTATAAATCAACGTCTCCAGCCCCTGAATCACTGCCTGTGCTGTTGCCTTTCCATTAGGCAATGCTCATTTGCCAAATGCCTTGCAAATTGCCCTCTGGCAGCCACCTTGGCCGGGGTCACACCGCCCGTGAGAAAGCCGACGCTGTTGCTTCTCCTCTGAACATAATTGCTCATTTTGTTGCTTCTCTCACGCTCGTGTCACTTATCTTACAGATATCCAAAGCAAACCGCCCGGCCGTGAAGCTGCCAGGCTAAGCGGGGTTAGGAAACTTCTCCCAGTGCTCCACAAAAGATTTTTTTGCATCGCACAAAGTTGGCATTGCTGGGATCAGAGCCCTTTGCTTGGACCAGCTTCATGCCAGCTGCTCATCCCTTGTGGCCTGTCCCTCTAATGAGATGTCACCAGAACCTGCCCATGAGAAGGGAGGCCAGTCCACATGGTCGCCAGCCCATGACCACGTGTGACCAGCTTTCCTTGCAGGCCAGCAAGGGACTATGGTAGGGAAGAGGGTGGGAGGAGAGAGGGAGGTCCTGGAAGGTGCTGAGCTCCCACATGTCCCTGCAACTCATGGAAATCCTCCATATTCAGCACGCCACTGTTGGACCCTCCTGCAGGACCTGATTAATTACTGTTATTTCTACAAGGGGACACCCGCAGCCCCCGGGGGGTGGAGGCTCGTGTGCCAGCTGTGTGCCAGCTGCTGCAGGCATGCAGAGAAGTTGACCTTGAAGCTTGTGTGGGCCAAGCAGATACGGAGCAGGTGGACTGTCATTGCCCAAGACACCAAGAAACTGGCACTAGATGTCCCAGGTGGCCTGCAGCATGGCCAAGATCTCACACACACGTGGGCTCTGATAGACGAGAGATCATCCAGCTTCTTCCATCATCTGCCTCCCACAGCTCCTGTCAGCCCCCCGGGGATGTCTCAGCCACCCCAGGGCATCTCAGGTTATTAAGCTCTTCAACCCCGTTGACTGGAAACAAACCCCACTGATAAACGACCTGCTCCCTGGACCGTGTCTGTGCTCACCCCCCTGGGCTCCCACCGCTTTTACTTCACTCACATATAGCTGTGTATGTACGCACATCTTTCTTACAGCATATGATTTTTAATATTTCTGGACACGATTGTTAACGCCACAAGATGGCAGCATCAAATCACCATTCCCCGGGTTGCGTTCTGTTTGCAGAAGGGCCCCGTGGCGTGGAGAGGCCAGTGCTCTCACCCTGGGGACGGCCACAGGAGGAGAAAACATCCAACCCCACCAAGGGCAGAGCCGGGACCCACTTCTTCCATCACCCACTTCTTCCATCACTTCACCATCTGCGATTTCAGTGTCCACTCGTTGCAAGCACTTTTGTTTTGCTGAGTTTGTCCGTCTTTCGGGCACTCGTGTAATCGCTCTGAGGTGACAGCTAAGCCTGGTTTGGACACCCAAAGGCACCCCACAGCACTGAGCTGCTGGAGAAGCTAGTTTGATGTGCTCAGGGGTATTAGTCGCTGCAGACAAGGCAAACAAAGCCCGTGGGCATTAATGAGCTGAACTTTGGGTGGATCAGTCCTGAGGGCACCCAGCAGAAAGCTGCAACTCTTACCTTTTGGGGAGTTTCATCTTTTTTCCAGCTTTGCATCTCCATACAGGAAAAAGCCTCTGTAAGAGGGGATGTTTGGGCTGCGGAAGAGGAGATGAAGGCTGCAGCAAGCCCTGAGCAGCAGCAAAAGCACAAGCCAAGGCAGTGACATAGTCAGACACAGAGGTGCCTGCACCCCTACTTCCCAAGCTGCTGCCGTTCCTTCCCGTCTCCTCCCCCAATTCCAGCTCCGTGTCCTCAGTATCTCCCAGGGGGTCACAGTCTCCTTTTCCGCTTCGGGTCTGTGTTTGCTAGTGCAAATAAATCAGGACCAGGGAAATTTCCTGGGCGCCCAACTCCATCGTTTGCACTATTGTATAATTAGCATCCCCTGGTACAGCCTGGCTTGTGCCCACTTGCACAGTTTGGAGACGTGTAGATGTGGTGCTTGGGGACGTGGTTTAGCGGTGGACTTGGCAGTGCTGGGTTAACGGTTGGACTCGATGATCTTAAAGGTCTCTTCCAGGCTAAACGATTCTATGGTTCTCTGATTCTATGGTTCTATGGGCCCTGGACCATCCCCACAGGGCAAGAGGGAAAGGGGTAAATACCGCAAACATCCACAGCCCTGCGCCAGAAAATCGTGCTGGGAGCCTTAACCGTGCTGGTGCAAGTGCAGTCCGGATGGTCCCCTCTGTGCGTGGCAGCATGGACAACTACCGTGTCCACTTAGTGCCACTGACTGAGGCTTAAGCACCTGGTGACACTAAAGGGGTCCTCTGCCCACTGCAGATCGGTAAAGATTTGTGCAAGGAGGGATGTTAAGGCAAAAGCCAGGACCTGGCCCGTAATACCACCACCCTCCTGGTGCAAGAGAAGCTTTTCAACTCTTCAAACCACCTCCTTTTTAAAGTATTTCTTGCTACCGAGTCCAAGGATCAGCCAGGAAACGGGCAGCCGGGGACAGATGTGCACGTTCCCCTGTGGCTCCATCACCCACGGGGCTTCGGAGACTCACCTCTGCCAGCACCCTGCCTGTCCCGCTGTCCTGGTTTCGGCTGGGGTAGTTAATTTTCTTCCTAGGAGCTGGTACAGTGCTGCGTTTTGGATTTAGGATGAGCATAATGTTGATAACACACTGATGTTTTAGCTGTTGCTGAGCAGTGCTTAGACTGAGCCAAGGACTTTTCAGTTCCCCCTGCTCTGCCAGCAAGGAGGGGCACGAGGAGCTGGGAGGGGGCACGGCCAGGACAGCTGCCCCAGCCTGGCCAGAGGGATATTACATACCATAGGGCGTCATGCTCAGTATAGAAACTGGGGGGAGTTGGCCGGAGGGTTGCTGCTCAGGGACGGGCTGGGCACTGGTCAACAGGTTGTGAGCAATTGCATTGTGCATCTCCTGTTGTGTATATTCTATTATTATTACTACTATTATTATTATTATCTCTCTCTTCCTTTGCTGTCCCATTACACTGTCTTTATCTCAACCTGCAAGTCTTACCTTTTTTTTCCATTCTCCTCCCCATCCCACTGTGGGGGAGTGAGCGAGCGGCTGCATGGTGCTCAGCTGCCAGCTGGGACTAAACCACGACACCCACCTACCGCCTTCCCAACCCAGGTGGCCAGGAGGAGCCCTCTCTAATTACTTCTGGGTAATTAGGTGCCTCTTACAGTTACAGCACCCATCTCTGCTTTCTACCAACCTTCACCCTACCGACGAGTCCTTGGTGGACACAGCTGGAGAGAGGATGCTGCAGGTTCTGGGGAAGGGAGAGCAGGGCGGGGGGGGTCACAGAAGTGGTCACAGAGCCCCACGGTGATGCCACCTCTCCTCGTCACATGCTCAGGGTGGCCTTCGCTGCTAATTTTAAGTACCTCTGAGTAAACAATTGCTAAATTTAGTGCCTCAGAGAGAAACACGAGCCTCATTTTGAAGGCTGGATTGCTGGTGACGGAGGCAGAGGAGTGAAGGGACGAAGTGGGACTGCCCTGCAAGGTTTTTGTGGTGGGGAAGGGAGACCTTAATTTGAAGCCCCCATATGAAGGAAGAATGAAAACCAGCGTCCAGCTCTGGGGCCCAACACAAGAAGGACATGGACCTGCTGGAGCAGGGCCAGAGGAGGCCACAAAAATGGTCAGAGGGCTGGAGCAGCTCTGCTATGGAGACAGGCTGAGAGAGTTGGGGTTGTTCAGCCTGGAGAAGAGAAGGCTCCGGGGAGACCTTATTGCGGCCTTTCAACACTTAAAGGGGGCCTATAAGAAAGATGGGGATGGACTTTTTAGCAGGGCCTGTTGTGATAGGACAAGGGGTGATGGTTTTAAACTAAAGGAGGGGAGATTCACACTAGACATAAGGAAGAAGTTTTTCACACTGAGGGTGGTGAGGCCCTGGCACAGGTTGCCCAGAGAGGTGGGAGATGCCCCATCCCTGGAAACATTCCAGGTCAGGCTGGACGGGGCTCTGGGCAACCTGATCTAGTTGGGGATGTCCCTGCTCATGGCAGGGGGTTGGACTAGATGGGTTTGAAAGGTCCCTTCCAACCCAAACTATTCTGTGATTCTACGATTCTATGATTTGTTGTCTCTAGGAGGATTTACCAACTGGACACCCCACTTCCAAATAGCTGCAGTTAAGCAACGTGACTCCCGCCCAGACGCTGCGCAGGAAGGCACAGAGTACGCACACTTCACCCGGGGCAGCCGGTGCCAGAACAGGCACATTCCTCACTTCGCTCCGTGCCTGCACCCTTGGCCAGCAGCCAGCCAGATGGATAAATGAAACGCAAAGAGATAAGGCAACAGCTAAACACGCGTTGTCTTCATCCTGAAAACTTTTATTATTTTTGGAAAAACACTGTTTAGACATTTTCAAACTATGCTGATGTCTACATTTTGTTCACTTGACTTTAAAAAAGAACAGGATTTATCTCTCTAAGGAAAAAAAAAATGTTTCTTCTCGTTCCAGAAGGCACCTTTCACAAGGTCAAGACAAAACCTTGCTAGTTGCTAACATCTGTGCCTACTGACACACATCTGCACCGTTCAGGGGCTGCTTGGACTGGGGGCGAGTGCTCCTGTTAAGCTGGAGAACATGCAATGATAGCGTAAGTCAACAAATGGGCTCATTAACAAAGGAGCACATGGAACAGAAGTCCTCATGGAAGCTGCTAACCCAGGGGAAGAGCAGAGCCAAACATTATTCGGGTTAAATACCTGCCCCTGCCACAAGGACAGCCATTTGCCTGAAGGCAGGCTCCAAAAGCCAAAAGCTGAGCTTCAAACCCTCGTGCTACAAAGCCCCCAGCAAGAAAATGTCCTCTGAGGATTCGAGTGTCAAGCCCCGGTGACACCAAAGCATGGAATGCCACTCCCAGAAGCGAGCTCTTGGCCTCGATGCACCACGGCTCATAACGTCCCTGCCCGAGGGTGCAGAAGACACTCGTGCACGTTCTGCATTTGCTGTAGCAGCACCGAGCGCCGCTAAACTGGGTAAAGGCTCAAAGCCAGACCGATTACCCAAAGCCTTCTCTCTAAACCCACACAGTGCAGGGGATCCCAAACCCTGATGATCTGTGAAGCCTCCACGTTTCCTGACTCCGTGCCCAGCTCCTCTTTAGGACATACTGGAAGTTGGCGTGGCTGCCACTGGGCTTATGGTTTATTGAAGAAACATATGTCCTAGCAAATACTTGCCTACACAATCAGAGAACTCTTTGAGGGAAACAAACCGCGACACACAAACACACACACACATATGCTTCCGTGTCTAAAACTAGAACCCGTTTTAAAAATAAACAAGTTTCTTTGCAGGAAGCCTATATGGGTGAATGGAGAATTCTCCCACTAAACCGAGGGGCAGCTCAAATACAGCGCACACGTGGCTCCTCATTTACCACAGTCCTGTCAGCTTTGCACTAACCAGACCTCTTTGGTCCAGATTACACAGAATCACAGGATCACAGAATCACAGAACGGTGGGGGTTGGAAGGGACCTCTGGAGCCCACCCAGCCCAACCCCTGCCAGAGCAGGGTCACCCAGCGCAGGCTGCACAGGGCCGCGTCCAGGCAGGTTTGAATCTCTCCAGAGAAGGAGACTCCACACCCTGTGTCCTAAGATCTCACCACTTCAGAGATAACCCAGGGCTGCCCAGCTTCTATTTGGACTAAGCATAAATCTGGGATAATTCCATTTAAGGAGTTTCAATGGAAGTCCCGGTCAGGTACTATATGTAGGCTCCATGGAATATATACTTTTAATCCAGATGTAAGATGACTGAGCCTAGCTTTCACATTCCCTCAAAATTCCCTACTACTGGGAATGGCCTTGACCTCCCTGAGAAAACTCTTCAGCATCAATGGTGTCATTCAGACCTTCTTTTCCGGGGGTGGGGCGTGAAAACTCACCTGTTTTGGGTATTGCTGTCCAACAAAAGATGGAGTTTCATGACAGAGATAGTTCGAGAATGCTGCTTCCCATCTCTCTCCTTCTTGCCTACACTCCCACATAAATTTGCATGGTGTTTTCCACTTGGATTAGTTGCCTCAATTACAGCCGTAGACTACCCTCCAGCTGTATCTGCATTACCAAGGTAGTTTGGGGGTTTTACTGTGCACTTTAGTCTGGTGCACAGGTATAAATGCTCCTTCCACAATGGGGTTCAAGAATTTTTGAAGGACAAGTGATAGGTTAGACTTTGGTGTTCCCTTTACAGGCTGCACCATACCTGGGCAGTTCCTGGAGAAGTGCTCCTGGTCTAGTTTCCTCAGAGAGAAGCCTAATTTGCACACATCGAAACCATTTTGTGAACCAAATCAACTGTTGAGAAGTGGGAATGACTGGAGCACTCCCTTCAAAACCAAGATACGATTCCAGACCAAATGAGGACAGAGTCTCCAACGCTGCCTTCGTCAAGGCTGTTTGTCTCTCTGCTCTGCAGCGCTGCGATTCCTTTGATAACTTCCCATGGATTGGCTGAGTGAACCCAGAGGGAAGACAAATTCCCTCATGAAATTATAGGCAGATTTCCTAAAGCACGAAGGCCCGCACACGCTGATAGACAGGTGAGACACGGAGTTAAGTATGTGGTGATACAGAATGTATCTGTGCTAATCTGGACAGGACAAATGACTGTGCCTCTAAGGTGCAATTCTTCAAACAAACAGTAAGATCAACTGGTACATTGAGTATCCAGATCTATCTCAAGATCCTCCTACTCCAAATTTTGTAGGAAGAAAAAAAAAAAAACCCTGTTTTTGTAATGTTGAATAGAAGAGCTGCAGGTTACTGAGTGAAGTGTCCAGGAAGTATCAAAGCACCCAGTCTTTTTATTACAACATTTATTTTAGTATAGAAGGCACTTACAATACAGAAAGAAAAAAAAATATGATAGGCACCAAAAGTGAAGTTAGAATAAAAATGACAAAGAAACAGTTTACCAGACAAAGGGAGCACCCTTCCCTGTTAATACAGCACACGGAAATGAAGCTATTGATGACTAACTTTTCAAACAGTTAGGGCTGCTTTTTTTTTTTTTTAATAGAAAAAGATAAAGGCTGTTCTACTGTGAACTGAAATTAAAAAAAAAAAAAGAACTCCTCCACACACCTGTACAAGGATTTGGGAGTTGGTGGTGTTCGCAAACACGGGGCCTTTCAGCTCCGGCACTGCAGGAGGTCCTGGTACATCTCAATGAGGTGAGCGGCCTCTCTCTGCCCAGAAAGCACAGCACCGTGGGTAGTGGAATAATACTTCCTGTGAGTGGCCTCCCCTGAAAACATCACCTGCATCGGCTGGAGAGGGTAACAAAAGCAGAAAAGCTCAGCAGCGCTTACTGGAAAGCAGACGCGAGGCTAAAAGGAGATAAAACTTTCTGTGCCCTCCCACATCTCCACGAGCCGACACCAGTGTTTTTAGAGTGCTGGTTCTCAAAGTCCCGATGCGGTGCACCACGGGGACAGGCACAGCACGTCTGCCAGTGTCGAGCTCGTCCTCGTTGCTACGCCTGCGTGGAGCCGTTTGCAGGGCTGAGGCACCCTCACAGGGCCGGATAATAGCTCCCATCACCTCAAACAAATCCGCACGAGTCGCTGAGCGCTTCTCTGTCGACTCCTCTCTTTGCTCCCCTAAATTATACTTTAGCCTTTTAGGCATTAAGGATTTATTTTTCTAGACAGCAATTTCAGAAGGAAAAATAGTCATGTCTCAAAACCCAGGGGGTGAGACACAGTGTCTTCTCTCTTACATCAACAGTTAGATGCTTGCCAAAATTGCTGCCAACTCAGTTCTGAGGCAGTAATTTCAGGTACCTCTTTTCCCCGGGAACTACAGAGAAAGATTCCTAAAGCTCCTGCTATCTTTTTAAATAGATTTCTGTGCTAAATAGAATTACATGGGGGGGTCAGGCTCTGGGTGGAGGAGATGGACTGGGCAGATGCTTGGAGGCTGCGTAGTCATCAACCATTGTCTTTGGGTTTGGACACATAACCCTGAATGACGGGGTGAGTTTGGTTTAATACGCTACTGCTCATCAGCTGAGCTGCGGTAACTATCTCCGTGTGCGCTCTTGCTCTCCGTGCTATACTCAGAAAGCAAAGGCAGCGTCTGAGGAGCAAATTCATTGTCCCCTGTCAATGCATGAGCCCCCCAGCCAAGGACTGGGCCTCCCTCACCCTCTGCTGCCGACACAGAAAGATTTCCTAATACGCACCTCCAACACCGTCAGACCCAGCCATTAGCAGGGTCGTGCATTTAACGCTAAATATTCACACCATGCTTTAAAACAGAATAACACACGCTTTCCTAAGGAATTTTGAACTAGGCAATAAGACCAACAGTCATTAAACACAGAGATCACAATTCCAAAAGCCACACGGAAGCCCAGCTCTTGATAGTTTCAGAGGGAGATGTCGGAATCCCCGAGATGTTGGCATTCCAAATGTTAAAGAGGTAAAATCCTACGTACGTCATTTGTCCAGAGTGGTATGCATAAAAAACTGGAAAACACACTAGTGGAGGCCCAACCAGAGATTGTCTCTTTCAACCTCCCTCCCAGAAAACCCGCCGGTCAGCCTCCTGTGAGTCTTACTGCCACAGAACCGATTTGGGCCATACTTACAGTAGTTTTGGAGCTTTCAGCATAAGGCAGTGGTTTAGCGAGTTTCTCTACATCAGCCCCACTAGACCCAACTTGGGTGTAAGAGTAGGATCCACGGAAGTGGGGATTGCTGCCCCAGGAGGACCGCAGGATCCGGCGAGGTTTCGGAATGTTTGGATTCCCTGGGTGGAAAGCAAGAGAAGACAAAAAGTAAGACCGCGTCCCAGAAAAAACATGGCAATGTCTGTGCAAGGTGTGGGGTGGCATGTGTTTAGTCTGATTTATTGAAAATACATCCTGGTAGAGCCTGTGGGCTACAGGGAAGAGGCCCTAAAACAGATCTCTTTTCTGTAACTGAAGTATCTATATAACAGAAATTATATGTCTTTGGGAAAGACCATTAAAATGCGTATGTTCCTAAGAGACTGGGGAGCTTCTAGGAACCCTGGACACAGTCTGGTTGAAAATACAGGGAATTTCCTGGTTTCATTTGCCAGGGGGAGCCTGGTGGCGATCAACCGTATGATTGATCTCACCTAATTTTAGGTATTTAATTGGGTGACCAGTCTAAATTGGATGTTTAGGTAGTCTTGTGAGAGGTGTGCCTCCAAAGAGGAACGGAGATAAGGATGTTAGAAGGCAAATCCTTATTATGTGGGGGCACAGGAAAACCTGTCAGAAAATTCTCAAAACTTGTACTACCCACCCCAACCGCTACCCAGTCGCCCCCCCCAAAATGAACCTAAAATCCAACAGACCCATTTTGTGGGATGCACATGGCACGGAAAGAAGGCTTTTGAGGCTGGAAGTAGGATTTCTAGACTGCCGTAGGAATTCCACTGCTAAGAGGAGGTAGGACCTAGAGGTGAGGGGCACTTGAGGGAACCAATGATAGTGCCATCATAGCCACTGTCCCCATCCCAAAGAGCAGCGGAGCACACGGGATCCAGGAGCGTGGCCAAGGCAGCCCACCAGCTGGTGGCACCAGAGCCTCAGGTAGAACTGAAATAGGGAGGGTCATGACTTGGAGACCCCCTTGCTAGGCTGGTTTGAGACCCCCTCAGTGTCATTGACTGAGATTTTGCTGGCATCCCGTGATCCTGGCCTGGCAGGAGAGGAACGGGGAGACAGGATATGGAGAATTGCAATGAAGTGAAATCCCCTCTGCAGGAGAGCTGAGACCCACCCTTGAGGTCACCCTTGAGGCAACCTCACATGTCCAGGCAGGGTTCAGCTACTTGGGTTGAGTCTGGGAGACTGTCAGCACAAGCAGTAAGAGTAGTTAAGACATGTTTGCATCTTGCACAGTTCCTGTGCCCGCTTCAGACCCTGACTGTAACACTTCAGCATGCTTAGCCTGCTACGAAGATGATCCAAACTCCCCCACTTTCTTCATCGGGGCTTAGAGAGGGAGACATCCAACTGCAAAGATTAGTTAGGCACTACATTATTTAGTGCTACTAAACAATTATTTAGTCATGGCTTTAATTCCTTAAAATCAGGAGCAGGTTACTTCCCCGGTTCAGCTATGGCTTTTAGGAGTATCCTGTGTCAACCAGAACTATGAAATACAAGGCTGAAACAGAGCAAAGGCACCCGGACGCCTTGCCAGAGTACACTGTGAACGCTTTCTAACCACTTACCCCCAGATCAAAATATGGCACAGACTAGCAAATAAATATACCCTACAAACAAAATACATCCTACTACTGAATGTTGTTTCAGGAGTAACAACTTAGCATAACAAAGCCTCTAAAATATGCTCCTCCAAGAATCTTCAAAGCAGGAATGCCTGGGATGGAAGTGAAAAGCCCAAGGGAGTCTGAGAACAGGGAGCTCTCAGATGCGTCAAGGAAATGAGTTATCACGTTTTATTTTTAAGGTCTGTGGGAAAGCCCAGGAGAACACACCATGAAAGCTGTTAGACCACACAACACCAAACAGGACCAAAGCAGACATCTATCACATCGCATTACACAAAAGCAGTCACACAACGTATTTTCAAATAAAAGGAGTCTCTGCAGTGGGCTGGTGGTGCCTCTTCTGTAGCTAGTGCGGGTACTCATGCTCTGCTGTCAAGGTACCCAGAAGATTTTCAATACAGGAGTCAACAAGTAAGATGTTGATAAAAAGATGATTAACATTAGGAACACACAGTATTACAAGCAATGAGATGAGGGGCTTGTCAGTGCAGGTAAGGCCACAGATCTGCTCAAAGACTGAAATTTGTTAACAAAAGGGTTTGTGGAATCATAAGCCCAATGAACAATTGTATAAATCCAGCAATATTTAACAGAGCAATCGTTCAGACTGGTGAAAGCAACAGCTTTGTCTCTCTAGTGTTTCCCATGGATGACCTTGTACTGTGTATACGAGCAGGTAAACAGCAGCCTTCCCACCGGGGAATTACTCTTCACGTAGCAACTTCATCACAAGGGAAAGTGCAGCACAGCCACGTGAAGCATGTGGCCTTGGGCAGATGGCAGAGCTTCATGCAGAGATGCTCGAGCCAGCTGCTAGTGTGGAGCAGGGCTGAGGAGCCTCGGTACATTAAAACGCAGCTGTACGGCTCCCAGAACCAAAGCCCATCTCCTTCCCTAGCACCATGCTGTGTGGTGCAGATGTACCAGCTCTCATGAGCTCCTTAAAGGTTCTCCAGCACATCAGACCACGTGAGCATGATCCAAGTGTCTACTGTCCAACTACTGTGCCCCTGCACTTCTGCATTTATGCGCCTTTTCGTGTGAGGAGCTGTTTCTAAGAGAAAAATCAGGAGACCTTCATTTCTGCTGCACACAGAGAGGAGGAGCTTGGTTGAAGGTCAGATGGGAACATGTAACACAAGCTCTGATCCTGAACTGTTGTTTGCAAGACAGAAGCTACAAAGACTGGGAGGGCCACACTCAAGGAACGTATTTAATTGGACTTTCTCAATCTGCTCTTAAATAGATGGGTAAACATGTGCCTTTGCCTACAGATAAAAGTAACAATTAATACAGATGTGGAAACTTCTAAGTTTCCACTGTCCAAAGAGAGATAAAATGGCTAAAAAAGGACCTTGGCCTTCACTAAAATAGGAGGGCACACATCTTTACACCACAGATGGGAATTTGTGAAGTTACGGAAGATAACTCCACGTGCCTCAAACAATCCCGCCTTTATTCAGCTACTGGGAGGGGTGGCTACGCAGCTTTATTGGTTACGGGGCTGATTATGAGACACAGGATTATCATAAAATGAACTCACAGATCTAAATTAAGACACTCAAATTTAGTTGTCTACCCGAGAGCAGGGCATCTAAGATCCCACCAAGGCCAACAAAGATCTGTGGTACTACCCACACTTTAGTGTCTACAGCCACCAGAGAGACATCAGGGTACCAGGCATCCACGGGGGCTGGCAGATAGGACGCAGAACCTAAAAGAGATCCGTTCCCCTCTAAGGGAAATAGCTGGAGGACAGGGAGGACAGCTCAGGGCATCTCCAGCCGTAGCTTGACAAATCAGTGAGTCCTTCAGAAGGGAGCAGGCCTGCAATTACTGCCTTCTGGCTTCTAACACTCGGAGCTTAGTCAGCAAACACACCAGAGCAAGACTTCTAATTGTTCGAAGGCATCCCATTTAATGAGGTTTAGAGGACACTGCTTTTCAGCCATCCAGTTGTGAAAAGCAGTAACTGTCAATGGTTCTTAGGTTAGAACAACCCTCAGAGCTTTTCACAGCAAAGCCAGATAATCCACCACACTAACCTGCGTGTGAAATTTAAGGTCACAGCGGCAGATCACCTTCTCTCAGAGAGAAATTCTCAATGTGAAATAACACCGAGTCTAAAAGAATGGATTTAACACAGGACTGGTCTAACACCCTCAGAAGCCAAAGCAAAGGCTTCCATGAGCAACAGACTGGGAAAACACAGCTGAAGATGGGAGCCCACCTGGCTAATGTATTAATTCTTTAACAGAAGAATAAGAAACAAGAACGTGGGGGATTTTATACCCAGAACATGAAAGCTACAAAAGGCAAAGTGAGCATTAAAAGGCTCATACTACCTACTTTCATTACTGAACATAAGGCTCTCTCTATACTCAGTAGAGAAAAGCTCCTTCAGAAGATGTCACAGAGCACCAAGTGAGGTGTGGAAGATCTGAACTGCCTTATAGAAGAGCCTTTCTTTCCACTGAGCTTAGGATCCTAGGAAGACTAGTTTCCCAACTCAGTTAGTTGACTTACGTGAAGTTGGGTGGTGAGAAACGCTTTAAAAGCTGGGTTTGGTGGTGCTAATTGGGCCAAAGGAGACCAGCCATTTTCAGAAAGGACTACAGTTAGATCACAGACAGAAGGCTACTTTGTTCCCCCCAACCACCCCCTTAGCTGGTGTAACCCCCTCTCACGCTCCCCAAGAAGCAGGTTAGTGGAGAAGACGGTAGGTGCCTGGAGAGCTGAGCACGCTTCTGTTATTTCAGCCTGCCTGGCACCTGGCCCAGATTAGCCTTGACATATCGCTGCTTCTGTGAACCTGCCAGGGAAAATAGGGGAGCAAGGGTAACAGGACAAACCCAGCTCCCTTAGCAAGGCCATCCTGGAAGATCTGGGAAAAGGTTTTCGAGAAACTAACAAGTTTTTGGGGCACAAAGTGGAACAGGTCATGTTGCATAACGTGTGCTCCAAGGACAGGTTTTCTTCTCACAGTTTCGAGCAGCTGAGAGGTGACCTCTCAGCGTACGCACAAAATGTTCATTGCAGGGCAAGGCCCTGGTAAATTCAGTTTGAAATTCTCCAGGGTTAGATAACCCAGGATTAGCAGAAGGCTGAGGTAGAGCTCACGCTGCTGAAGAGTCTGATGGACAGTGACCAGGTGCAGTATCAGCTGGAACAGCAACTGCAGCACATACCGATGACCCAGTGCCAACATATTTCCATCCTGGGAGGAAGAGAGGAACATCCAACACATGCAAACAGTAACAACAGTGAAGGAGCCCAAGGAGGAAGAGGGAGAGTACACTCCCATCTGCCAAAGTAAGAAAGACCTGAAGAGCCAAATTCCCACTGATGAATCGAGGTGTTGCAGAAAAACGAGGTCTTAAGCAAGAAGAGCTGCAACAAACAAGGTTGTTTATACGGTCTGGGAGACGTCAGCACTGGAACAACTTGGCCTTAAAGAGAAGAGCCTCCTGCTACAGCTGCGTAGGGCAGCAGTTGGCCTGCTGAGGTCAGGAGGAAAGAAGGCGTGTACGTACTGACATTGCAACATAACGCAGGGATACCCAACACCACTGAAAACAAACAGCTCGGAGGCAGAAGCTGCCCAGAGTCCAGCGTTCACTGATTCATCCTACTTCTCTGCAGGCTGCCGGGGAGCCACAGGTTCATCATCCAACGTAAATGCAACACCGAACAAGCTGAAACGAGATTTCAGTTTTGGTCTCTGCATTAGGGTTTCTGAACCCAGTGTCTACCCTACAATTTCTGAAGAGAGTAGTAAAATGTAAAACCTCTTTTGGCAGTAGCCAGTTATGTAGGTAGTCCTCAGCTTCCAGGACTCTTTCTCTAGATCTCCATGCTGCTGGTAGCAAATGGTCTGTGAGCACAGGGGAAAGTTACACTTGTGAAGGCAAATTTCTTCAGTTAATTGGAGGTCCACGGACAAGAGGTAAGGCTGGAAACCCACTGAGTGTTGAGATTTGGCTAACACAAGCTAACAGACAGATATAAATAGCTTTAACCACAGGACCCATCTCTACAATAGCATAAAATACATCTAATCTTGGAGGATGCTGCTCTTATAACTGCTTATAATTATGTATAAATCCAAAATCCTTATTTCAAGACTGCCAACGAGTCAACCACCATCTCTCAGCATTACTACCTTACGCTTGTGCTTGTACAGTGTCTTCCATCAGAGGGTACCAAAGACCTGGGTAGACACAAAAAGCCCTTTTCTTGGGAACGTGTGCAACCTCTAGATAAGTGACTGCAGACAAACTAGCGCCCAGCTTGTTCAAATATTACTACTTTCAGTGATTTTATCTTGGATTTTCTCAGCATAATACTCGTAAGATCTCTCTTGCTCCAACTGCTGCCTTTAATGTGATGTGTGCTCAGTAAATGTGAAATCTGTGAAGACCAGGAAGGTTTAAGTGAAGTACCCAGATAATGGAAACTCTCAAGATCAATGGATTCTTTGAAATTTAGGCCAATGTGATTTCCATACAGCCTCATGTTGAATGGAAGTCAGGGATGTGATTCAACCACCACATCTCAGCTGATCTAAACAGGTCCGAATCCACTGGCTCTAAAAAAGCTATGCTGCTTTCCACAGCTGAGATCAGTCCTCAGGAGCCCCAGGTCGGACAGTTCCAGCTGCTAAAGAGTTATTTGTGATTAAGTAAAGCAGAGGATGTGGAATCCTCAAGCACTTCTGCCCACCACTTCCTGAGCTGGTTATCAGCCCCTCTGTATAAATAGCTTTCAGGCACACCCAAGCAGGAGGTATGCTGGAAGTCCACACGCAGCCCATTCAAAGGGACATAAAATGCTAAAGAACTAAAAATTACTTCAGTGCGTTTCCTTCCTAGTGGTTATTCAACTCCCCAGCCCCACTCTCCCTCTCCTCTTCACTCACCAAAGGAACCAGAGCATGGCTGACCTGTAAATTTACGTAGCATTTCGGTGCAGGTTTCTGCCACAGTTTCATCATCGCACTTCTCCATAATCAAAGCCTCTTCTCCACAGATCCAGCCACTCAGGACATGGCCGTACCTCTCTGGTGGGTAGAGTACGTCAAAGCTGCAGATCTTCTTGTACCACAGCTCCTCGGGATAAGTCAAGCTCTCGCTCTCTGCCTCGTCTTCCCAGACAAACTGGATGCTGTTGCATTCAGAGCTCCAGAAAGGCTCTTCGAACTCCAGGAAAATCTTGTCAGTCGTATTGATTCCTAGTTTCTCAATGGCCATCACCTTCTCCTCGGGCAAGCGGGGATGAAACAGGCTCTCGTGGCGTTTCTTCAAGACTCCCAGGGACACAGTCACAATGACATGGTCAGCTGGGATGAACTCACAGTCCTCACACTCTACAAAGACATCGGAGCCCTTGTCCTCCTCGGGGAGGTCACTGTTGTGGTCAGCCACCCTCTCAATCTCCTTGCTGACCGACTGGTTCCAGTGGATGCACTTGACTGGCTTGCGGAGCTGAATGACAGACTCAGGAATGGAGCGGGCCAAAATCTCCACGATTTTAATGAAACCGCAAGGAATGATGTGATGAGCCCCAGGGATTTCGGTCCATTCCCCAAACTCACTGAGCGAGACTTCATCCATGCTGTGGGAGCTGCTCTCACAACTCTCTACCTAAGGAAAAGCAACACAAAAGCAACATTGCCACAAAGCAACTTATTTTGCTACAGCACAACATTGCAAGGGCACAGAGGAGCTGCACAAGCTGGGAGTCCTGAATCCTACTCTTAAACCACATTATTTTTGCTGGTAAAGAAGTGTTTGGCCATAGGATCTGACAAAATCAATCCTTAGCCTTCCTTCCAACCAGAGAAACCATTTTGTCACAGTAACAAGCTGCATCAGCTTTGGTTGCATCCGCCACGGTCGCATCAACCAGAGTTCAGAGATGATGTCTCTGCTTCTGCATGATTCTGGGTTACAGTTCTGACTGTTTTCTATCATTTAAAACTCACTGCACTGGCCAGGAACTGGCTGCTTGGTGCTCCTACAACAGAAGTTGGAGCTATGTTAATCAGATGCTCTTTCCAATGTTAATAAATGTTCCCATGAGGAGCCATGAAAAACTTTTGGCAGCTATTTCTGCTGCCTGCAGCTTTCAACATGCTGTCAAACAGTCAGCAATCAGCAAGCTAACAATCTGCAGGAGGTGAGAGGACCCAACACAGAAGGAACTGAAGGAGACAGTAAAGGGAAATGCCAAGATGTGAGACACTTGCATTTGATTCACTTGATCTGATTCTCAAAGCTTTAGATTCAGGACCTGTTGGTTAATGTTTGCAGGAGTATTAGGCATACCCATAGCTTCCAACAATCCCTGAACAAAGGCAGGATGTTTGGCCTGTCTTGTGATAAGTTTTTTATGATAATACTGATGCATGGGACATAGTGATCTCAAAATCTTCAAATCACCAGAGTCACAATGATTTCAACACTGTAATTCTTGAAGCATTTTAGGCAAAGGGAACATTACAATTCCATGCCTCACCCTTTGGACAATTTTCCAGGCCTTTCCACACTTTAACGACCACGTTTGGAAGCCTGGCAAGCCCAGATCCTCTCCCCGTGGAGCATCCTGGTGCAGGGCAGGAATGTCTGTGCTGGGCTAAGATGTCATGCAAACAAGTCAAAGTTGTACTAAGCAGTTCACAGGCTGTACCGTGACTGTATTGACTAACAGGTCGTTGCCCCTTCCCGGGCATTGCCCAGTGGCTCCAGTGAAGACTGAGCAGGCACAACTGCTGGGCCAGGTCACCAGCAGCTAGGTCTTGAAGAAGACCTATCCTCCGAGCCTGCTGTGGTTCCATCCCATCTGATGGCTGAGCGAGCGCTCTCCAACACCCACCCAGGGGCAGTTCTGCTGGCCCTGCACCCTGGGTCACGCAACAGGCCGCTCCATCTGGCCGGGATGCTCCAACAGGACACTCCACGTTATGAAAATAACAAACAGCGGTTCCTGTTTGATTCTTTCAACCATAAAGGAAAAATGCCAGGGAGAAAAAACAGGCAACTACCAAGACTATACTTTGCCTGAGATGTCAGTTAATCCCCATTCTCTCAGCAACCACTCTGATCTGATAGTCTTAAGTATCAGAAGCTTTGTTGTTCTGGGGTATTTACACATGAGAAGGGATATGCAAGACTTGCAGAAAAGTCTCTGGCTGTGGTAGCAACCACAGAAGTAACCACCAGGAAAACAAGAGCTTTATCAAATGACTAACACTGTCTGCATGGGTGATGTTACGTGGATAACACAATAAATAACTAGTCTTTACGTGGCAGCTGTGGAGACGCTCTGTGATACAAGTTTTTGGGTTAGGACAGTGAGGTATCAGAACAGCGCTCAGGATGCCTGGGTTCAAATCTCAGCTCTATCACAGATCTCCTGTGAGACTCTTTAGGTCTTTATTTCTCTTTGTTTCAGCTTCCCACCTGTAAATAGAGAATACCATACACTTACCCACATCACAGAGTGCTGCTTGCCTCCCCTGCCTGATTTCATAAACCTTTAAGTCATTATAATTGAAATAGGAATGACTGTTACACTTTACTTGTGGAGTGCTTGATGCAGCATTAAGTCTTCATCCCACAGAGATCTCATTTAGGCCGAGGCATCAAGAAGATAGAAAGAACTAGTAAAGCCATGAGGAAAGATGATTAGGACATGGGTTTATAAAATCTACCTTTGATTTTATTGTTTCACCTTCAAAATGCTTTCCAGGGATTTCTTCAGCAAATTATTAGTATCAAAGTTACATGTCTTCTGGGCTCTGAGATAAGGACAGAGACAGAAGGGGGTAAAAGACACTCAGGTGGGACCACGGGGTCCCAGGTGTAAGGCACAAGACAAGACATAACTAAAAGAAGCTGACAATAAAGTAGCTTCAGGTGTTAAGAAAATATTAAATCACATCAGAAAATTTAACAGGGCCTAGGAAATCCCCTTCTAATTAGAAAGCTGGAAGTTTAAGGTAAGAAAAAAAAAAAGAGTAAAGGCATTATTTCTTGCAGCCCACTGTCTTCAGGTATGCCTCACGAGGAAAAGCTGTCAATATGAACAGAAACCGCCCCAGCTGCAAGAGACCACAGAAAGCAACTCCCCCGGGATGGGCAAGACTTAGCCAGGCCTCCGACGTTCAAGATTTGTCTGCCCTTAGTTAAAACAAACAAACAATGATACACACCTTAAGGTACTGCTGGATCATGGCTAGTTTCAGCCTCTTGACGGCCTCTGTGTCATCCGGATCGGCCTTGACACGTTTGCGCACTACGTCCCGTGTAAAGACGCCCACACTATTCTGGCTCTCAGCATTGACTGGTTTACCTCGTTGGAAGAACTCCTGAGTCAGGTTATAGACCTGCCAGAGACAGGACAGAAAGACGGACAATGTGATTCACAGCAGAATCCAAGCCCCAAGCAGGATGCTTTTTCCTCCATCCAAACCCAGCACATTCAGGTCACCTTCTCTCGCCAACTTTAGAGATCAGCTTTGGACATTTATTGAGCGCTCTGCTCCAACGCCACGTCCAGTTGCACCCACAGCTATGCCGGTTCGAAGGCAGGAAGCAACACTTCCCTCCAGGCAAAGACAACCACCCTTATGCACCTGCAACAGTCTAGGTACTATTAAGTCAGTAAGTTTCTTGAGCGTTCAGCCTGCTTAGGCAGATGGCTTGTATGAATCACAGAACCACAGAATGGTGGGGTTGGAAGGGACCTCTGGAGACCATCCAGCCCAACCCCTGCCAGAGCAGGGTCACCCAGCGCAGGCTGCACAGGGCCGCGTCCAGGCGGGTTTGAATCTCTCCAGAGGAGGAGACTCCACACCCTCCCTGGGCAGCCTGGGCCAGGGCTCTGGCACCTCACAGCGAAGAAGTTTTCCATTAAGTTACTTTTTAATTCAAGCATGTCCTTCTATCACTTGCAGAAGACCAAGTGAGGCAGTCCTGCCATCTGCAGTAGCTAAAGCCTGCTGTTCAACCAGCTGTTTAGATGCTGCAGCTGGATCAGTAAGCCAAGCAAACACAGACCACAGAGCACCTCTACAGAGCAGGCTGGGGTTTGGTATGTGTAATTTCTGGCTTTGCCGAGCAGTGGCACAGCCTCACTTGGTCCCAGTCTCCATCCAAAGTCTACAGGGAGTGAACTCAAGCAGCAGGACCCACGTGCATCCTCGCATCTGACAATACGGCACCAGCTCTTCTCCCACCGTGATGTCTCAGGTGCAATCCCAGGTGCAGACTCAGTATCTAAAACCTTTCTCAGGTTGCAGGGCTCAGATCTTTGACTGCTCTAACCTGGACCCAGCCCTTCCACCCTCTCCATTATTCTAATTATTTAGCAATAATGCCCAGGAATCCACCAGGGTGGGGGAATTCCGTTTCATACTTAGTTTTCTGTTGTCCCTTGAAAAACATGAAGCAACAAACACAGACTTAGCAAGGGAATTTTGTATGCACGCACATTTTACTTGCTGAGCACAAGACAGGTACAGATCCATGGAAAACAAGGACATCCCTAGTAGCCCCCCACCAGGAGCCAGCCTGAGAAGGACCCACAAGAAAAATCCCCTTCTAACAAACCATTCTTCTTTGAAGGAGATCTTCCTGACATCTTTTTAACCCCCATTTTCCACTGTACAAGCTACTTAAAAGCAAGAAAACAACCATCCACCTTGGCCATCTGCTTGTGGCTGTCTGGAGTAACCAGTACTTCTGTCTGTAATATTGCCAGAAGAGCCTGCAGTTGAATCACAGCCCTTCATTTCCATGGAAAAACTCCAAGGAATCTTTTAACATAGGAAGGCTTTTAAAAGATGCCTCCCAGAAGTGCAACTCATCCCATTAATGCCTTGTTTGTCCAGAATGAGTCACCTTCTTGTTTATATCATGCCACAGGGGTGCACAGTACTCTTACAAGCAGAGAGGCAAGATCCCTGCTCGGTGAGTTTTTCCTGGTTTGATTACAACTTACGATCCTTTTTTTGAGACAGATTATTCAGACATACTGAGGAGTTCAACTCAAAAGTAAATGCCTGGTAGGAAGATGGCGGAACTGTGACAGCCTCTCCTGGAGCTTCCCATTCTCTGCTGATATGGTTAATTCACCATGTTTTAGCTTCTTCTCGCCTTGATGCTCCCCAGAAGCTTGATTTTCTCTTGGGTTTTGGGACCGAAGTTAATTTGAGGAGGCAAAATAGAGGGATGAGGCGGAAGGGGAGGTAGTGAGGGAAAAAGCATGGCAGTGGTAGGAGCAAGAGAGCAGGTCTGTGAGTGAATGGAGGAAGGAGAGTCGATGAGGACAAGTAAGGGATGAGGAGGAAACTAAAGAAAAAAAATAAGTGAAAGAATGAAAAAAGAGGAAAATAAACTGCAAAAACAGAGAAGTAGTCACAAAAAAATGAGTGGAACTGCTGAATACAGAAGAGAACTGTAGACACTGATTGGGGGACAGCCTTTCCAAGGAGATTTCCAGACGAGAAAGGTGGAGACGATGCCCTATATGAAATGATGGCTTCCAGCAAAGGAAATAGTGTCTTCTCTATCCCCCAATGCCAAAAGCTCTTTGGCAGTTTCAACATCCCACGGTTCTTAGGTCCACTGATTTCTGAGGCCCAAACGACTTCCAGCGAGTACAAGCTGCATAGACCTTGCGTCAGCATAATGCAGCTCAGCTTTCATAAGCTGATTGCACACTATAAGCAGATAACGCATTCACAAGACAAGCAAAGCTGTGTTAAAACCCAGCTACCATTTGGCCAAAAGGATAAGTGAGCCATGGGTATGTTTTTGTTAACCATTGTATTCTTCATTGCCCAACAAAGAAAAGAGCAGAAATGCACAGTTCTCTGTGCTGTAAACATCAAGTAAAGTCTTTCCTATGTATGTCGCCCCCTCAATCAGATAGCAGGGCATATAATCACCACCAGGATTTATTATTTTTTCTCAGAATCCCTGTTATTTCTTTGCTTTTCTCTTCTTGGGGGTGCTGAACTATTTGATGAAGAACAGAAGGCAAAGCTGTTGTAGGAAAGAAGCAAGAGGAGAAACAACAGCAAGTCCTACATTGTCAAAATAAAAGAATCAAAAAGATGCGCAAAACGTATTCTTTAATGTACACATGCAGCGAACGCATCCTGTATAAGAAACTATGGAAAAGGTTCACTAGAAGTCCTCATTTAAGGTAGGTTTCTAAAGAAGTAGGAGCAGAATTGTAGTGTCTGGAGTTGGAGGTACTTGGGCTTTGCTTCCTCCGGTGGGAAACTGCTCATAATAACAGACAGCATCATCATGGCAATGGGTCCACCTCTGCAGTCATGGGGAACAGGCATTTGTGAGACTTCAAAACACATTCTCCTTAAATCATTTCATCATGATGTGATGACAGAAGGGTTCCTGAGAGAGTTCAAGTGGGCTTTATTTCAAAGTGCCTGGTGAAAGGCAGCATCAAGAACCATCTGAAAGATTCTGATGGTTTTCTAGTTAACCCTACAAAATATTCGGCATCCAAGCTGAGAGCACTGGGCCCATGAGCAAGGAGAGCTACAGCATATACAGTCCAGACTCAGCTCCCTTTTCTATTATTACAGGCCTGATACAAGGAGGGGGAGGAAATAAAGAAGATAAACTGCATCAACTCCAGCTCCTGCCACTGGCAAACTCACATCCCAGCACAATGACTTCATCATTTCTCACTCTAAAGCTCCCCTGGCTTTGGGCAGAATAACTGGCCCTAGAAGCCTGTCTGCAAGAACCATCAGCAGAAGCAAAAGACACAGAACATCTCAAGCGACTATTCATTCCGTGCAGATTTCCAGCCCTAATTCTGAGGGTGTACATACAATCCTGCGGGGAAACAGGGCTGAAGGTCAGAAGTTAAAAGGATTTAATTGAATGGCCATAATCCTAGAATGGCTTCACTTCAGCTTACATCTCCTGTCTTCGTTCTGACCAGCTTTGGGGCATCCCACAAGCAGGGTCTATGCAGGCATGTCCTCTCTGTTACCTACAGGCTTCCACCTACACGTGTTTACTATGTACGTGCTCCTCCACCACAGGAAGAGGCAGTCTCTTAGGAAGAACAAAGCTAAATAAAGAAGTTTCTCAGCACTGAAGGAGGTCAGGAAAGCACATCCCAATCCATGCTCCTTCCTGTCAGCGCTGGTGACGATCCGTAGCATTGTCTTTTTCTCACTTGGCTTAAAAACTGCAGTGACTTAATCCCCGGTCAGTAAAAAAACCCCGATGGAGATAGGTCCGTGCTGTTACCAGGCCAGACATCTGTCAGTGCAATAGAGCAGCGGGGAGGGAACGGTGACTCTCGGTGGCCCTTTGGTCCTGCTGTCTACGATAACGCCAGGCAAGGCACTGGAGCTTAATTGGGGATGGCATGAAGCCCGGCAGAGGGTGGGGGTGAGAAGGGTGGAAAACTTTGTCATTCTTTGGCTGCATCCCTCCCCCAGAAGCTGCACAGCACACAGGAGAAAGCTGACAGATAACAAGGCCATTAATTAGCCGATTGTTAAAGGGAGGGTTCCTGTGAAGCAGGTCTTTAGGGACTACATCCTTACTGAAAAGCCAAAGTAAAAATAGGCACTTTTTCTAAATCAGGCTGGCCGATGGACTGTGAAATTCTTGGGCAGGCAAAGCAGTGTGATTTTTCACCTGCATTTAACTTGTCAAGCTCACCACCTCCCTCCCACCCTTCACAAATACCTGGGAGCTGGCCTTAAATACCTCTGTGGAGAGGGAAATGAGGATTTAGCAGGGACAGAAGAGCAACTCTGAGATGGGCTGTCCCTATTCACATTTTCCCAGCAGTTATACATGCCCATAGATATACTGAAGCTGCAGACATTACCCTCCAAGGTCACACTCCTGTCCCTTTTCTTTGAGAGTCATGCAGATGTGGTATAAGCAGGCAGAGGCCAAAATCCGCCCCCAAGCCCCAGGACTCCCTCAATTATCCTAGCAGGAGCGGAGAGGAAGGTGGGAAGATTATGAATATGTGGCACAGACATCACACCCTGGCGAACCTTCCAGCGCTGGTGCCCCCTTCCTTTAAGGGACTGACCAAGTGGACCGTTGACGACCCGAGCAGTGCCAGCCCCACATGGTACAAGGTCTAAGAAGGACAATGTTCAAACAACAGCGGCTGGAGAGCTGTTGGAGCTCGATGCCCTTTCTCACGGTGCATGGCCTGGGAATGGGCGGTTGGAAACCCAGGTAGCTGCTCTGCAGGACTGGAGACCTGCCTTGCAGGCATTGCTCATAGCGGTCTCACGGAGGAGGATTTGGGTCACCTCAGTCACAAGCTCGTGATAGAATGTGACTGACTTCAACGCAGTGCAACAGCCTCTCTGTTAAGACAGGCTCTCACAGGGAGCTTTCTGCTACAGAAATAAAGAGCTGAGCAGTCTTACTGCTCGGCTTCCTCGTAACCAAATAAAGGCTTCTGTGAGGCATCCCTACAGCTATTAAAAATTCAGGCTACTGCAAACAAAAAGAGGCAAAACTTGTATTGAAGTAGGAGAAGCCAGCCAAAAAAGTTTGGGTAAGTGCCTGGAAAAAGCGTAAGGACTTTCCAAACGAACTAGGGAGGCAAAGCTCTGGAGGTACTGGAGTGCCTTGCCTTTCACACCAGGAAAATTCAGCACACAGAGGACAGACCTCGCCTTGCTGGGCTCGAGCTTCAGTGACTCCACATACCCACGCAAAACACTCGAGGGAGACCCTCTGCACGTTGCCTGCACTAGAATTTGGTGTCCAGATGACAAGATAAGCAGGGCTAGAGAGATACAGATGGAGAAGCAGAGCTGGAGGCATATGCTCGAGCCCAAACCCATGGCAGCTGCTGCAGCGAAAGACGGGCAGCGTGTGAGTGCATGGGAAGGGAGCCGGCTGCGCAGGAGAGGGCAGGCGTTTGAAACTGTGACAAATTTAGCCCCGTTCATTCAGGAGTACTTTTTCCACTGTTAATGCCAGTGCTCCATCCCTGATTAGGCTTTGCATCCATCATGTGGTTGACAGTTGTTTGTTGTTTTTCAAGGTCAGAACAGTGTGTGTCACGGCTTTTGCCATCTCAGCCTCTTCTCCAGGGGGAGATGCAGCCTGAAAGATGACATGATGGTGGGGCTGGACTGCTAACAGCGGGCTGCCCCGAGGCTCTGAGAAGGGTCTGGGAGCTCCTACAAGGCAGAGGAGGAGCCTGGCCTCAGGATTTGGTGATCTGTAAGATGCTTTTTATTCTGGACAACTTCGAGACGTTTTAACAAAACCTCCCCAAAAACCCGTCTCCTCAAAAAAACAGAGACACAGAACTGAAAACCAAATTCCTACTGTTCCTCCCTCGTACCCATTTCATCACCAGTCAAAGCAAGAGAGTATTGGCCAGCCAGGATGAAAAAAAATGATGGAATGGACTCTAGTGAAAATGCAAAAAAAAAAAAAAATACTGGGGGCGGGGGGGACTCAACTAAAACCAAACCAGAAATGCATCAGGCAGACTCAGCATGTGTAACCAGAAACATTCTCTGCACGTTATGCCAGAGGAAAAGGTGCCCCCATCCACACGCCTGCTGCACGTGCTCCTGACTGCCCGCCCACCGGGGCACTTGTATTTCATACAGCCTTTTTTAACGGGAGATTTTCAGGAGATCACGTAGCTCGCCTTAATTCCCACTTTTCCTAAGCAGCGCAGGGAAGAACCCACAGTCAGCTGCCTTAAATCACTAAAGATGGTCCAATCCCACACCCCAAAGAGGCTGGGACAAGTCGCTCAACAAAACCGTGAGCTGCCTCTGCAAGGAATTCCAGCACACTTTGAAGGAAGACAGAGACAGCGCCTCCCCAGCAACAGCAATTAGAGGCTGGCTGATGACCTCCTCTTGGCTTACGCTGTCCCTTACATATTTTTTATTGCCGAGAGTAGCTGCAGACATTTTTTACAATCCATAAATGTGAAAGCCTTTTCTGTCTCCTAGCGATAAAGATATCCTGTGGCAACGATAAGCTAATTACGTGTTGCGTAAAGAAGATTAATTTTTCATGTGGTGTTCTCTCATGTCACTGGCTGCCCCCTTTCTCTTGCTTTAAAAGGAAGGGTAGATTTACCAAATTAATTATTTCTAAAACACTGGCACCTTCTTATAGCCTTTATCTTATCGGCTGTATCTCAAAGCTAAGTAGCTCTCATCTTTGTATTCTCTTCTCATTTCAGACTCTGCCTGCCTCTGACACCCTCCCTTTGCTGGAGATTTTCCTATCATCTGTGAGACAGGATGATGAGCAAGCACTGCATGCAGGTTGGCGGTGTTCCATTTACATAAATAATGCCGCTCGCTGCAGTATTTTCACTTACTCCCTCTCTCTTTTCTAGTCTTAGTTGCTGTTAATCTTGCTCCACACACACCTTACCTGTCTTTTTTCCTGGCTGGCTGTGGTTCTGTTTTCAACCCAGTAATATGAAAAAGCTGTTCAGACGAATTATCTCCACCTGCATTTGTCCAAGAAGAATTCCCTGCCTGCCACAGGTTGCTAAATTCCTTCCATAATGAGGTTTCTTTGAAATTCCTACTACCCCTCTCTAAAACTGAAATGATTTTGTGCCATCCCATCACAGATCCCAGTTCAGAGCCCCGGGGCAGTGTCAAAAGTCTTTTCAAACAAAAAAATCCCCACTTCTGCTCCCCATTCAATTCTTGATAATTCTTTACAGGCTACAGTGACTTTTCGCTTGGTGGCTTTCTAAATGCTCACGGACATATTTTTAAACATAAAGTGTGCAAGAGTAACCTGAATCTAGTATGTGTTTAGCCAAGCGTTAAATACTGGTGAAGTTCACTGTCAGATGAAAACCTGAAGGTTTTAGGCATGGCTACAGCCTGATGAAAATAATAATGTTTTGCTCCATTTTATATAACCCACTGAGAGATGACATTACCTGGAGGACTAGACATTCTGCACCGACCCCTCTAAATGTACTTCACAAGTGACATTAAAAAAATGCAGGGAATAATTATAATTAACTTTGGCAAGCCTTCTTCTTTCACTTCACTCTACCTAAGGCCAAATCTTCCTACTGAAAGCAGTTAGAACTAATACCAATCTTTCATATGTGTTCAACACACAAATCAGTAAGAAACCCCATTTTCCCTCTGAACTAGGATGCCAGCAGCAGTGCTGAGTTACATGAAGGTAAATTTGGCCTTTTTTGTCCGAGTCTAACATTGGCTCATTGTTTTTTTAGCAGAGGTTAATCTTTCCACTAAACATGCATTTTCATTTCCATCTTGCAGGCTTCTGTTTAGTATTTCTCAGTTCTGCATCTGTATTTGCTTGGGTTTTTTTTCTATTTAGCTCTTCTGTCACATACTGACACCCTCATCTACACCGAACTGAAGAGGACGTCACTCAACATTGATCAAAAGAAGTTAAAATAACCTTAAACTAAAGTCCACGCTGGTCTGAATCTACCAGAAAAAGGTGTTCCTTTCCTTCTGATGCAAGAAAACTTGCAATTCCTACGATACTGCACTGACTTTGGCATACTGCACAGCACACTATGGTATTTATAATATCAATAAAATGTCACAGGGCTACAATATTTAGCCGGTTGTTGCTAAGGTTTTGCGTTCTACTTTGTTTAGTAATGTGATCCCTCCTCTACTCTTTTAATTAAGTAGCAACTTTCTAGAGCAAATGACTGGATCTCCCCAGCAATAGTTGCTGGAAGTGATTAAATTGATGACAAATGTGGAAAGATTGCTCTTCCTAACAACAGTGAGTTAACTCCACATCAGAGACAAATGGGGTATAGTTATAGCAGATGGGAGCAAACTAAGTGTTGATTTTTGCAAGGAAATTAAAGACATTACTGGTTTTCTACCTTTGTCCAGTATTTGAAATGTTGTAACTGTCAAGGGGTCTCACTGTTTCAGGCAAATCTACAACCTGACAAAGCAGCTGAATACCAACCTCGTTGTATAAATCACTGAATTCTTCAACCACATCTTTCGGGATCCTTTGCCCGTTGTTGGTAAGATGATAAGCCACCCCATTCTTGGAGTAAAGACTGATGCGGCCAACACTTCTCTCACCATCAGTAGTCTCTTCAAGCAAACCATTGTCTTCTGCTAGATGATAGACTGGGTTTCCATGTGAACCATGAATCCACGTAGCTCCCAGTTCAAAAGTGGCGTGCCCTGCAGGAGAGTAAACCAAGCAGATGCACTGATTATTGACAGATGCACTCTCAGGTTAAACACCAAACACATTTACTCTTCATCACCTCTGCCTGCAAAACACAAAGAGTTTGGTCAGCCCCACTCTCTCCCTTCCTTATAACTAAGGGGGTTTGCACCAGGGCTCTGAACCCCCCTAAGTCAGAGCTGCCACGGCTGTGCTGATAGCACAGGGAGGTGTTCGGCAGCTGAAAGGAGGTCCTCAAAATAAGCTTGGGTCATGTCCTCCACCCACATTTTTTATGGATTCTCAGAAGTCCAAAGCGCTCTGTTTTAAAGTCTGACAAAGCTGTGCTCCCCCAGCACCCCAGCCCACACCACACTGCAGCTCACTCTGCAGAGCTGTGTGGATGCCTGGTTAAGTGGGTTAGTTAATAGGATCCTGCTTGACGAAGAAAGGATCGTGCAGTTACCAGTCATCATATACTGCTTAACATGTAAATATATGCTCAGACAGAAAGACAGTGCAGCACTACGCTATAACACAGTCAAGTTTAACGGGTGAAAGCTCCAAGAAATGCTGCTCTCCAGCTGAGACGCTGCCTCCAAGGGAAGCTCCACGTATCTTGTTTTGCAAGCAGACAACCACCTCGTCATTAAGGAGCATGCCAATTGCCCTTCAAAATATGCACTACAGGACTCGAGAGCACAACATTTCTACGCGTACCTAAAACAAAGCATGTGCTTCAGTGTGCGGCATCAAGTCACAAACGCGTGAATATTTAAGGCGCCACAAACTCCAATACGCTCCCAGAGCGCCCAAGCCTAGCGGAAATGACTGCTGTACGTTGGCAGCCAAAGGTACAAACCTCATAAATATTGCATGTGGCAGCCACCTTGTTAATGCAATCCTCCTGCGAGTCATCACATGCCAGATCAGCAGCAGGAATATACTGCCTGCTGCTTTATGTCAGGAGCTTGCTCTCTGCTACACTAACAATCCTCCTGTATATAGCTCTTATTTACGGGGCACCTGATCTTTGAAAGAAAAAAATATGCCAGCAGGTCCCACTGTATTAGTGCTCAGTAACAATTACGATGTGTTCCAAGTAAAAAATAGTTATTCTTGCCTGTAATACTTAGAAACTCACTATCGTTGCTCCCAAGCAGATAAGCCAGTTGTTACCTAGTGTAAGTTATAGGATAAATTATTTAAAAGTGTAAAACTAAATAACATCTTTTTAAACAGAGATAGCTAATTTACTTTCAGGGCCTTAAAATATTTTGGTTTCACTATTAATCTACTTTGAATGAATCATCCAATACATCAAAAATAGAAAAAAATCTGCTTCCTATTCTGTGAATATAATTACTGAGACACAAGCAGCAGTCAAAATAGGCCTATACACAACGATATACCATACCAGCAGTTTTCCAAAGGAACGCACAGATTGCGTATCAAGCCTTCTGAATACCCACGGCAACTTTCACATTTATTTCCCTTTGCAGCCCTGACTATTTCTTGGGCATCCTGTCGTGATATATCTGCAGTGGATACAGACGTTATAGATCATGTACAAGAAACACACTTACAATCCACGAACACACAAACCCTCCGTCTCATCTGTGCTAGAGATGATGAACCAAACCTCTGAAAAGCCAAATTATTCCCTTGTGCTGAGTAGCAACATACTCTATGCAGTTGAGGCAAAATCAAGTCCCTCAAAAAAATCAAATCATGTCCCCTGCAAGACGTAGCATGGCTCAGCGAGAGTGGAAGTGTTAGGATATAACCCTGAGGGGGTGCCACCGTAGCTCTGCTGAAGATTTAAGCTGGATCTTTAGTCAAGTGCGCAGACAGGGAAGCCACCAGAGAAGTTTAACGTGTAAATGCCATTTAGACAAGCCGATCAAAGTGGTCGTATGTTGAAGACCTAGAAGAATCACTTCTGTAACAGTGTTTTGTCAGCTTTAGCCAGTTCTGAGACATGAGCAGGCCTTGCGTGCCCCAGGTGCAACCTTGCTGCTTCAGGCAGTACAGAAGAAGAAAACACAGCCCAGGATCACGCTCCCCTTTGGCCCTCGTACCAGGGAACCATAGAATCACAGAATCGTTTAGGTTGGAAGAGACCTTTAAGACCATCGAGTCCAACCGTTAATGTAGCACTGCCAAGGCCACCACTAATCCATGTCCCCAAGTGCCACATTGCACGTCTTTTCAATCCCTCCAGGGATGGTGACTCCACCACTGCCCTGGGCAGCCTGTGCCAGTTCCTGACAACCCTTTCAGTGAAGAAATGTTTCCTAATATCCAATCTAAACCTCCCCTGGCGCAATATAATAAGGATATAGAATAAGGAAATAAATAAGTATATAGAATAAGGAAATAAATAACAAGGAGGTTCTGAGTACGTGCCGCTTCTGAAGATTTCACCACGCAACAGAGCTCCAAAACTGTTTGGCTAAAGAGCACGTGAATCTGCAAAGCGCACAAGGGGCCAGAACACGGACCCACCTTGGGAGAGAGCTACAGTACATACCCACACAGTGTAACGTTGGTCGTTTGCAGAAGATAAGAAAAGATGGGCAGTTTGTAGTTTTAAGAAAGGTATTACAAGGTCATGACTTTGGATTCCAGTCCTCTGCTCTGCAAATAACAGTTACATCTACAAACGGCAAGATCTCCACCAGGCTGAAAAGCCTGCTCGTCTCACGTTAGTTAAGAAGTGTTAACAAAGATGAGGCAGATTCCCAGCAAAGGCAAAGATATGAGTAACCAGTGAAGGTGTCCAAGGTGAGAGAACCGGTCTCGATACTAGTACAACAAAACTGTCTCACAGGTGCACTGACAAAATGATATACTGCTCCCTGAAGATTTCAGGTCTTTAACACTTCCCTCCTCTCAAAGACATGATCCAGGATATTTTTAATACAGCGTATTGTGAGTAAAGGACACACTTCCCATTCTAACCTCTATGCCAAGTCTCAGCAGAATGTAAAGTGCCCTATTCAAACCCTGGAGATTAGATTTGTCCGACTGCCTTTTCATTCGTTTCCCTTCTGAAAGTTCATAGGACACTGCAGTTTATTTACTGTGGTGAGTTTATCGAGTAAAACACAGTAAGTGATGCAAGCACCCGATAAATGAAAAGAAAGGAGGGTAGCAAGAGGCCAAAGTTAATAAATAGAGAGTCGGATCAGAAACAGAACTAGTTAACTGAAATCAGGAAGGCAATTCAGTAAAAGCGAAGAGCTTTTTGCCTCCTGCAGAGAAAAGACAGGCAGTGCCCTTCTAGATACCAGGGAAAGTTTCGTTGACTACTGTGCTGCAAAGGGCAACATTTGTTCCAGTAGTTTTGCATTTAGAGATTTTACAAACCCTTCCAATTGACACGGGATTAAAATATCCCCTGTCTGCACCTTTATTACACACAGAGAGGAAGCCGCAGAGGTAGGAAAGCTGCAAATCAGGATGAAAGGATACGTTGAAGAGGTTTTTCCAGCAGCCTGATTCACAGTGGGTAGTGCCCTACACAGTAAATTAGTTCTAGGGAAATGAATGGGGCCATTTGTGAAACAGAATAGCTTGGAGCTTGCGCCTTTGCAAGTGATGTAAGTCACTAAGAAACAGCCCTTCACTAGCCCGGAGATTCACTGACTGCTCCTGGTCTAGAGTCAAGCTGGAAAACTTTGGTGGAAACTGCCTTGATACAGGAATTTGATCACAGAAAGCTTCTCACAGACCTGTTACACAGAGCTCTTCCTGACCAAGAGAAAACCATCACCGAGGTCTTTATCTTATAGAAACCTGGTTTTGGAGCAGCCCTCCCTCCGAAGACATGCACAAGACAGCTCAGATTCACCCACCCACCCTGAAAGGAGCCCAAGGATTCATGTTCCTCACAACATCACACCTCAAATAACCTTTTGCATGTGCACGTTGACTGCAAAAGCACATTTCCAAGGTGAAATTAACCTAATGACAATACAAAACCTTGCTAGCAGAATAAAGCAAGCCCACGGCATTACTCCCAAAATGCTGCTCTTACCAAGTTTCACACTTTGCACGCGGCCTCCAATTCGGTCAGTCGCCTCAAGGATAGTTACATCCGTGAAACCGCTTTCCAAGAGCGCTTTCGCTGCTGACAGGCCTGCAAGCCCAGCACCGATAACTACTATTCGAGGCTGTCGTTTTCTCCGTAGGCCACTACTAAGAGGATCATCCGTGCTGTCTGCAGATATTTCACAACTTTGCATGCCGTCCAAGCTCTCTTTCTAAGGAACCTATGGAAAAAGCAAACAAGTGTGTTCAGGGAACTCGGCTCAAACTTATCCTCTGCAGTTAGAAATTCTAAGGAAGTCTAAAAAAACCAAAGAGTCCGGCAGAAAAGAAAGAAAACTAGACCCAGCCTTCAAAATGGGATGCATAGGAAGGATAACTGAGGTCAAATTGGGATGCAACAATTTTTTGGCCTGGAGCACCAGTACTGGAAACTCCAGAAATCTCCACCCTCTTGCACCATGCAGACTATTTCCGGAGAAGTCAAAGGATTTTCAAACTCCCATCTCTTTATATAACCTCCAAAAGTGGCAATTTTGTGGTAAAGACTTTAAAAAAAAGAAAAGAAAAAGAAAACCACATGCCCAGTGCCGACAAGCTCCACAACACAGCGATGAAGCTTCACTTTGCCTCTGTGGCAACCACAAAACATAAGCTTTAGATCATATAACTACGGGACTAGGTAAAGAGGATTTAGCTTAAAACATGGAGATCAGATGTCAAACCAATCATTATAGAAATGGTACAGACAGAAAAGCGTTTCAACTGATGAAAGCCAACAAGGGCCAGTTCAAAAATTCACAGCCCCTGGAGCCAACACTATCCTGCCACATCAGGATCAGCCTCAGCCTTTGATCAAGAGAGGTTCAAACCCATACCAGTCCTGACTACTCCAATTCTACCTCCACCTACCCAACACATCCAACTGCTCCTCCAAGCAGTGTCCTATTTTTCTTTGCAAACTCCTAGAAGCCTTATTGTGGCCTTTCAGTACTTAAAGGGGGCTTATAGGAAAGACGGGGAAAAACTTTTTAGCAGGGCCTGTTGCGATAGGACAAGGGGGGATGGTTTTAAACTAAAGGAGGGGAGATTCAGACTAGACATAAGGAAGAAGTTTTTCACACTGAGGGTGGTGAGGCCCTGGCACAGGTTGCCCAGAGAGGTGGGAGATGCCCCATCCCTGGAACAATTCCAGGTCAGGCTGGACGGGGCTCTGGGCAACCTGATCTAGTTGAGGATGTCCCTGCTCATGGCAGGGGGTTGGACTAGATGGCCTTGAAAGGTCCCTTCCAACCCAAACTATTCTATGATAAGCCATCTTTTTAACTGTGTATACCCTTAGTTCTCAGGTCCCATCACCTTATTTTAGTACACGGCCTAAGTCTGTGGTCAAGGTTAAACCTTAACAAGGGATCACCAGTGTAGGATGCCCCTATACACAAATGTCAATGTCTAGTCATCTGGTTCCGGATAGGTTCACACCTGTCCTCAAGAGCACGAAGGAACAGGGTACAGAGGTCCATACTCCACCAGGCCCAAAGATGACATCAGTCCTGACTTGCAAAGGATAAACACACAGGCCAGGATTCATCAGCCCTTGAACCAGCTGGTGCCCAGTGATTTGGACAAAGCGCACACGTGATTCCCAGCCTTACTGTCCTCCCTACCCAACACTTGCTGAACGCAGAGAAATCCAAGTGTGCTGCTTCCACCTGTTGCCAAGCTGCTGGATACTCCTTCTGAGCTCTTCCCCAATTTTCCCAACACTTGGCCAGTGTCAAATACTCCTGTTTCTCTCTTGCATCACCAGGAGAAGAATCAAACCTTTATGCTTAAGACACTGCTGGACTATTGCAGATATGATCGTGTGTACTAATGAAGTACGAAGCAATAGTGGTTTCTTTTGGACAGTACCTTTTTCTCCGGGTTCTTAAAGCATTTATATATGTTGACCATGCATCTCCTGCTCTCTGGAACAGAGGTGACACCAGCCTGCAGTCAGTAGTGATTTCAGCAGTGGTGTAAAAAGTAAAGTGTTCCTACTGGAGCTCTTAACAACTATTTTGGAAATGTTTAGTTTCAACTGGAACAACTTCAGCTCAATCCACCCTATCTGGGCTCACCTGCAAGAGAGATTAGCACAGTGCCTGTAACAAAGTCTGCTTCTGCCAACGCAGCTTGTTCCAACTGCCACCGAACAACGGAACAGGTGACATCGAGCCAGCTCTGGCTGCAGCCACGCTAAAAACTTCCACTGGCGATTACATCAATCATCTCACTGTTTTCATCTCCTGACCAATGGATCTCAGCTAGCAGATCTCTGTCACAGGGAGCCAGACACTGGTGTTTGGAGAGTTATTTCTAAGCTGAAGTCAAACATATCAAGCATCCAATGCTTTCTAGTGTGTGGCAAGTCACGAATCATGGTCATTTGACAAGTGGAAAAGCTGTGAGCAGCCAAAACCAGGCCCTGGACTTACTTCTGAACAAGCTGGATTCAAAAGCAGTACAACAGCTTGAAGAAGTAGCAGTGAATGATTTCTTCCCTGTTCCACAAGAAACAGTAAAGATCGAGAGCAGGCAGGGGGGTGGAGGATGCAAAGCTCCTTCCCTACAGCAGCTGGTGAGATGGGTCAAGTTTCCAGTTGCAGACACCTTAGGACTTGTCTCTACTTGGCTTTGATGCCAATTCCTTCCTCCCGTGGACTTTACTCATCTGGGACAGGAGTGGTTTGTTCTTTTTTATCTTAATCCACTCTGAAAGGGGATTTTCAGAATGGGTTAAGATAAACAGGAACGCAGCACTCCAGGTACAAAGGGCCTCCCTCGGGAGTTAGTCGGGAACTGCTCCATGACATGTAGGTTAAATCCTCACCAGTCAGAGGCTGATGCGAAAGATGAGACCACTCCTCAACAGACTCACACAAACACACACCATAATCAGAGATTAGGGTCAATATTCTAGTTAAAAACTGAACCAAAAAGGAAGCATCGCTTTTCTCTATTTACCAGTGCAGGACAATGGGAAGGAGCTGGGCCTCCTACAAAGAAATGTTTTTTCCACCATCATTTTTATCTTCTCTTGAGGTTGAGTGAAGCCACTACATTTCTTGGGTCCTGTCAATCACTGGTCCTTTACCTCCCGTCCCAAGCATGCCAATTTATTGACTTTTAATTTAAGAAAGTAAGAATCATAGAATCACAGAACAGTTTGGGTTGGAAGGGACCTTAAAGATCATCTAGTTCCACCCCCCTGCAATGGGCAGGGACACCTTCCACCAGACCAGGTTGCTCAAAGCCCCGTCCAACCTGGCCTTGAACACTTCCAGGGATGGGGCAGCCACAGCTTCTCTGGGCAACCTGTTCCAGTGCCTCCCCACCCTCAGAGGGAAGAATTTCTTTCTAATATCTAATCTGAATCTACCCTCGATTTTCTCTAAGAAGCAACATTTCTCTGGGTTCTTTTAAGATGGGCCCTGAACATTGGGATCTCTGTATTCAGAGCTTCAGGAAAGTCCACCACCGGAGTACGAAGGGCAAAGCAGTAGTTATTAAAGGGTACATAAGAATTGCCACAGCAAGTCACATTGGTGAGTCTGAGGTTGGTACAGAGAGGAATGACCCTCTTCTGGTAGCACCCAGAAGTAAGTCCAATAAGGACACAGTAAGGTAGAGCTAAAGTCAGACCTCTGAGCCTAACAACCCCGGGGACTTCTCCCTCTTGCATTTGCCAACTCCTTTTTGAATCCCTCTATACTTCTGGCCTTCACAACAATTTTGTGGTGAGGATCTCCACAGTCTATTAACCTTACGGAAATATTAATGTCATTTTGGTGGTTTCAAAACCACTACCCAATGAAAACCGAGGACATGACCCAGAACCATGTTATAAGAAACAATGAACAGTCATTCCCTGTTCACATTCTCCTTGGAGCTAAGGACCTTCATATATGATCCTAGTCATCTCTTCTTCAAGAAGAAATATATCGTAATCAGGCTAGTCCTTCCTCATTTGCGAGCTATTATAAACCCACAGCTGAAACAACTCTTACTAGAAATGTATTCAGGATTTATGACAACCCATAGACATTCTACAACACTCTCTGCTTCTCATCCAGTCTCCAGATAACACTTTGATGCATGTATTTTAATTGCCACGGTAAAAAAACATCTTTTCTGCCATCTACATCCTATAGAAATTGAACTGGTTTAGCCCAGTTCTTTAAGTTCAGCTTTCCTAATCCTGGCTTCGGCAAACTCATGTGAATTCTTCACATGAAAGCTTCAAGAAAATGCTCTCCGCTCCTGTTTCAGCATTTTAATACTGGATTAGGTGACCTGTCTAGACAGATGAGAAAATAACAGGGTATTTTTGTGTGTACAGAATCCTGATTTAGAAACCACCCTTAATTAGCCAACAACCTTTACTGTATGATCTGCAAGGGAAGGCAATTAAAACTTAGCAAGAGCTTGGGCTTTCCAACCAGGATACATGCTCCATTGTGAAATGAACAGACAATATAAATATATGAATCCCCACTACACTTTATTTCAGTATCAATTATACACTCTGTTAGGCTCATAAGTAAGACAAGCACATAAAACCAGTGACTATTATGTGCAATGCTCTGCCTTCGGTACTTGCCAAGCCACCAGCCAGGGCTCGAGCCAGTGAATATTACTGGGTCCTCTGACACAAAGATAGTTTGGCTTTTTACTTTTTCTTGATTGCCAAAAAGGGTTGTGTCTTTTTTCTTTTTTTTTTTTTTTTAAAATCACAGGGTAAGAAGTGTTAGCTGTTGTACTGTGAATCTCTCTGAGGCTGTAATTTTACTTTGTGTTCATCTGAGAGCACGGGTAGTACTAAATCATAGCTTGACTAGCAGTAAAATTCCCCCTGCTTTGTCTTGCTTATAGCTTTCCTGTGAGACAGCTAACAGGCACCAGCTATCCACAATAAAATAAATTAAAAAAAAAATCCAAATACACATCTTCCTTCTGTCTTAAAAAAATAGCTTTGATCCTCTTACCTCTTGTGCATCTAAGTGTCTCACTCACGATATTTGAAGCACTTGTTCTTCCAGACCTGCTCCCTTCCCTCAGTCTCTGTCGCCGTTCTGCCCTTGCCTCCCTAGGTGCCACTACCCTTCATTCATCCCTTCTCACTACTGTCCATTTCCTTCATTCAAAAAAATACCCTAAAAAAATCCCTAAAAACACCTCCACTCCAAAAAAAAAAAACCCAAACCCTGAGCTCAACTGCTGTTTCCAGGCAGGCAAATCTTCGCAAAAAATGTATTTTCAAAGACGGGCACCATTCTACCAACCCAGAATCACGGGTTTCCATTCCTGGCATTTGTATCCTTCAATCCTACGAACTCCCCACCCCTTCATCTCTGCTGATCTTAGTTACGCACCCAGCCCACGGGCTGCTCCCAGGGAAATGACTCTTCATCTGCACAGAGGAGCCTTGTTAGCTTTCAGCAGGACTTCACCCCACAGCTATCCCAGCAATAACTTAGAAATAATTTTTAACAGATTCTTGTGTTTCATCCTTTTAATAAAGATATACTCTGGATATATTCCCTTTGGCACAGAGTGCCTTCTACTTATTTAAGTTACAATGGACCCACAGACAATAGCAATCTAGACATAGCATGAAGAAAAATGTCACACTAGCCTTCTCTACCTTTAATCCAGCCAGCAGCAATAGCAACCAAGTTCAGAGGTATGTCCACTTCATGATTTTTTTCTCATTTTGCCAATAAAACCTTGCAGGTCACAAGGAAGAAGCCAGAGAATTAAGGCAGTTCACAACTGCCCTCCTTATTACAACAATACTCTCTGATCAGGCTATTCTTCTAGGACCTTTAAGAAAAAGGTCACCAAGGCTCCAGCAATTTAAAAATACAAAAACAAAATAAACAAACACATTTCTCAAGGAAACCTGCTATTCTTAGCTCAACCAAATACTCTCGTGGTAGTACTGTCCTAGCTGTGATGACACAAAGACTGAGGCAAGGCAAAGTACTGAAAACAAGGCTTGCATGCTTAAGGGCTTGTCTGGTGGTGGGTTGGGTTTTTTTTGGTTTGTTTGTTTTTTCCACCAGGATTGGTTAGTCTAAAAAAAGCGACCTTCCTCTCCCTTCCGACTTCTTATCACACGGCAGGTTGTCTTACAGGGCAGGGAGGAGGGCGCACAGCAAGTTCACAACAAGCCTGGAGAAGAGAAGGCTCTGGGGAGACCTTCTAGCAGCCGTCCAGTACCTAAGGGGGGCCGACAAGAAAGCTGGAGAGGGACTTTTGACAAGGGCATGGAGTGACAGGACAAGGGGGAATGACTTTAAACTGAAAGAGGGGAAATTTAGATGAGCTATAAGAAAGAAATTCTTCCCTCTGAGGGTGGTGAGGCCCTGGCACAGGTTGCCCAGAGAAGCTGTGGCTGCCCCATCCCTGGAAGTGTTCAAGGCCAGGTTGGACGGGGCTTTGAGCAACCTGGTCTAGTGGAAGGTGTCCCTGCCCATGGCAGGGGGGTTGGAACGAGATGATCTTTAAGGTCCCTTCCAACCCAAACCATGCCACGGTTCTATGATTCTACAACAAGTGTAACAGCCAGTCTGGAGGGTGAGAAATGCCTCATCAGCACCAACAAATTCCCTGCTGATTGCACAGACCAAGCAGCTCCACCATAAACTGACCAAAATGTACCAGAATCACATTATTCCCTCTAGGTTTTTAACTGATGGGAATTAAGCGTCATCCTTAATCAGAAACCTAAACAATACTGTGTGTGTTTGAAAGGAACGCAAATAAAACGAAGACGACTTCATTCCAGTTGAAAGACTAAATGGAAGCACAAGAAATAAACACACTACTATTTTATTACTATTTTAAGTGCAACTATTCAAGATACTATCAACACATGAAGGGGCACTATATCCACATGTGTTTATAATGCAGATTTGTCATCGCAGTCTGAAAGTGTTTACAAACAGAGAATACCTGACACCAAAGGATTATTTCAATCTAAACAGAGACTAAGTGAGATTGCGTGACCAAGAGCAGAAGCTAGAAAAATTCAGAACAGAAATAAGATGTCTATTTTTAACACTGGCACTAATCAGCTGTTGAAACACTTTTCACTAAAGACAGAGAGGACACCGCTTGAAGCTTTTAAATCAGGATCCAATCTCTCATCGGATTTATACTCCAGTCCCACCAGAAGACAGGGTTGGGATGCTGGGAATGCTCCTGCCTGCACAATGGGGGACAGGACAGATTTTCAAGACAAAACTTTCTGGCCTTTGCACCTCTGGAATCTACTGTCATGCAGAACTGTCTGTCTGTGAGCACATCCATCACTAGCATGGAGGTATAGAGGCAGAGCGCACACGCAGGTGTGCAGTGATGCCTAAGGAATGGAAATCAGTCACGCAGAGCACCCAGTGCAAGGCATCTCCTAGGCCTCAGAAAACAATAAAAAAAACCCCAGCAAACTTTTTGAGACAGAGTTTCAAAAGCCTTTTTTCAACAGATGTAATAATCTCTATTATTTCATGAACTGCGCACAGAAGAGTGGTTGTCTGAAAGCACTATTAGCAAAGCCCATATGCAAAAGCTCCACAACAGAAACAGAAAGGCAATTTATTTAGCAGATGTAAAGACACCCCATTAACTCATTACGCAGTCTAGCACTACTTGTACTGAGCAACTGCATGGCTATAATGAGTAACCTTTATCTAAGTAACTGCAATAACAAAATTTTCGATTATCATCACGAATGCACCTTTTTTCCTAAGCTGAGGGAAAAGTGCTTGGAAGGATTACTCTACTTGGAGCAATTTTATCTCCTTTAACACCTTTCCAGGCTGCAGGCTCAGGCTGTCCACTGAGGTCAGGATAGAGCAGATCGTATCTCTGAGCAGACACAAAAATGGAGTGGAAGGAGATTTCTGCGCTGGCCCCAGCGCAGCCTGTCGCCAGCGCCTCCCGTCGCTGTTAGCTGTGCTTCGCCGTGGCTCCTGGCACAACAAACAAGCATTTTGTAACTTCTCCCTCTTTTCCCCTTTCATCAGCCTGCTCAGAAGCAAGCACATTAATCCTTACTGCCTGTTATTTCAAGATGCTCTTTCCAAGCTCTCCAGGCTGTAAACATGTCAAACTGGAAGATACGTACCCCCCCTCCTTTTTAATCCAGCAGGATTTGCACGCCAAACTCGCTCACAATCCTTTTCAGAATCACCATTTATACCAGCACGGGTTAAGTACGGACACCCTTTCTACAGAAGGCAGGAGCATTATTAACTGAACTTAAGTACTCCACGTCAGCCAGATACGTGAGTGGAACAAGCCTGCTGTTACAAACTGCCTTTGTACAGCAGTTGTGCAAACACCAACCCGGCAAGGTTGCGTCCGCAGCGCAACGGGAGGTTTATTGCATCGGAAGCAGACACACCTCGTTTACTCAGCTACCTGGAGAGCTGCAGGAGCAGGATAATGGTCCGCAGCAACCTACGTGCATACCAGGGCCCTTCCCAAGCTCATAAACCTCTGTCACTGACAGCACCGAGATCAAGGTTAACTCGTGTTACGCCTGCACACGCTGGAAAGCCACCTCCAGCTGGGCTGAAACCACCTAGAGAGCGGCGTTTCATCGTCACGCTCAGGCTTTATCCAATTCGGTATTTTAGTCTAAACAGATTTGCCAGCTGGATATGGGCAGCTGGAACAAGTCACTCGGCCCCAGAGCAGTGCTGCTGCCCTCTTTTGCAGGCAGCTACCATGGGTGGGCAGGCAGTAGGTATTGGCAGAGGAGACCTGTTCTGACAGCTCACGGAAACTGTAAGTGATGGTCAGAAGCAGCCCATGAAAGGCTCTACTCCAACCTCCTGCTCCAAGTAGGACCATCACCAGCATGGTCTCCTTGAATGCAGTGTTTTCCAGTGCTTGAAACAAGCAAGACAGATCCAAAATCCCCTGCTTTTCCCATCAGTGCGACTTCGGCCCCTTGCTCCTCGTCACCTCTTCATGTCTGACCGGAGCCAGGAGCCTTGCAGATGCTGCATGGGGACGTGTGAGCCTGAGTGCGCAATTCTCCCTGGACCCAAGCAGGTTTTGAGTGGAGCATCTCCATCAACTCTGCAGCACCCTCTCTACTGCATCCCACACCATCAACACAACCCATTTATCCTGTGTGCCTCACCTTTGCCCACCAGCCCCGGTGACGGAGAGATGACCACACTCATCTTTCTTCACCATGGTGCTACAAGGAAGCCAGACAGCTTTTCACAAAACTAAGGCAGCACTCCTGCTGCAGACGAGCAACCCATCCCCTGCCTTATGTTTCCGCAGGCAGACGTGGAAACAAAGCGGTGTGATTTCCAGAGAGCGGCTGGAATTTACAGGGGTGGCTGTGAGAGAAAAATAAGTTGGAACTGAGGACAAATGCTACCATCCACTAAAATTTGCCCACGTAAAAGCCCAAGCCATCAAATGTGGCTTGAGGCACTGAAAAGGCTGCCGTTCAGTTGCGTTGATCTTACATTAGCATCTACAAGCCCCATTTACAAATTACTGACCCACCCCAATGACTGACACACAGTGAACGCAGAGCTGGATCAGACATCAAGGAAGGAAATGCATTAATAACACACCACGTGTGCTCTTAGACAGCAGCATGAACAAAATGCTTCCCGTTTTACCCATATGCCAAACCTGCAGCCTTGTGCCCAAAACCTCTTTGGCATCAGTTTTCTGAAGGCAGCAAAGACCTTCAGGCTGACTCTGTACTCTTCTTCCTCTGGACACGTTCCAAAAGAGACAGAGGGAAATCCCAGCATTAACCTTCGCCTGTCCAAACTCAGGTCTCCTCCAGCCTGAGGAGATGACCTGGGCTGCCTAGCCTTTATTCTTGGAACAAAACACTGCAAGCCTTATCTTCATTTCCCCCTCACTTCCAAAAATATCAGCTCCCCACAGCTCAGGAGAGACAGAGATGGGGCTGTATTAAATTGTTTCCTCTTCCCATCCTGGGAAGAAGCTGTGTTTCTTCGAAAGACACACACCAAACAACAGACTCCTATAAGGATGACCACCCGGAGCCACCTCTGTAAAACTGCTCCGCTAGTTATGAACGAGAAGCAGCACAAAGCTGCTAGATCTTAGTGTTGAGGCCATCAGACCTTACGCAGGCTGCAGGCTCCAACAACAGCACCACTCTGTGGTCCTACACTGCTGGCCTCGAAAAGGAAGCAGAAATGTTTAAGTTCTTCAACGACAACAACAAAATGTTCTGAGAAACAATATTTTTTGTAAGTATGATCCAAGACAGCTGTCCCCTTTGCCTCTTCCCACAACACCATCATCCAGGAAAAACGCGGGGGAAACAGAGAGAATAAACTGTCAAATCTGACATTTTATAATTATATCTGAATCAGCAAAGACGGTGGAAAAGGCTCCATGATAAGTGCTTAGAGGCACTGGGCACCTCCTTTGCCACCTGATTTTCTGAGCAGCTTATCCGAAGCAGCATTGCAAGGAAAGACATAGCTAGCCGGTGTCCAAATCTCTGAGTGATCAGACCCGCAGCTCACGGAGAGCGGGAAATGTGGACAGAACAGCATCTGTGATAATTCAGACAAGGAGGGCCGGGAAGCACTGCAGCAAGCCACCGGCTCCCGTACCCGTCACATGCGGACGAGCCTCCCCGCCGAGAGACGATTTGCAGAGCTGGCAGGGGAGCGGGCCGGGCAGGCAAATTCCGACAACAAGCCAACAAAGACGGAGCAGGCAGGGAGCAGAGCTCACTTTGCAGATGGGTGCCACACTTCTGACTTTACAAACGAACCTGCTGAGGAGCACACAAGCGTCACACGTGATTTATACAGCAGCGAGGAATCCGCGGCTGCTGTCAGTGAACCCCAGTGAGTAATTCTGACTTCAGGCAAAGAAGTGTCGGGATGTTTTGTCTTGTTACACCCATACCCCTGCACGCTGACGTTCGGTTTGCATTGACTGCAGCAAGTGTTCCAGTAACACCCAGAAACACTTGCCGCACTAAGCCTCCTCCACTCACCGAAGTCACCAGAAACTTGTTAACTGGGGAAATCTCTGTACTCGTGAGTGTTTAGAGGAGATTAAAACAACAACAACAAAAAAAGGGTCACTGGATGGTGCTTTTGATCAGGAAACCACTGCGCATTTTTACCACTGTGATCCAACTTGTTTTAATGCCTGCAAATATCCCTCGAGTCAAATGAACTTGTTCAAAGCTGATTCACACCAAGGCTACTTTTTAAATTGGGTAGTTGTTGACAAGTAGAATATATTTAACAAGCCCCAAGCATCTTGGCATGCAGTATAAAGACTTCCTATTATGAGCTGTTTTTTTTTTTTTAAAGCTAACATATGGGCAGAGCAGGTTGTTTGCCACGGGGCACTTCCATACAGTGCCTGGCACTAACAGAACTGCAAGGATATCCAAAAAATAAACCAGAGAACGTCATGCCAAAAACATAGGGGATGAATCACAGCATTTAAAACTCACTGATACAATGCACCATTATGTGTTTTTCAAATCCTTCTCATCCAAGGGAGAAGAAAAGAAAACAAATCAAAATAATTGGCTGTCCTCTGGCTGAAGGGCACCGCGAGAAGACAGCGGGCTCAGCCAGCTCCGAGGTGCCGGGATGGCAGCAGGTTATCTTGAACTACTCTTCAAAGGCCCCTCTGACAGCCTGCTGGAATACACCTTGGCCAGTGGGTCGGCATCTTGATTTACAGTATGGGGATACAATTAAGGACAAGATCATTTCCTCCACCATCAGCAGCTCCCATGGAAGTGCTAGGAGGCGGTCACCATCCCCAAGTGATTCCCAGAGAAATGGGCTGAGAATGAAGTCAAAGGCCTTTCACGAACACACAGCAAGGGCACCCTGTGATGGTAAGATGGGTCAGCTATGGTCAGACTGGCTGAGCTTTTGGGACAGTCTTGGAGGCATAAGCCTCTTCCTTCCCCTTTTCATTGCAGCTCTGCTGGTCACACAAAGCTGGTTAGCTCGTCTGCAGCTGCGACGATGACTTCCCTGCGCCACGCAGTCTGGGCTACGGAGCTTCTCCTGCCCACGCAGCTAGTAAGATCAGAACACTGTAATGCTGTGGGTCTTGTGCCAGAGGCTACAGTATTACACAGGACACAGTTAAAAGGAGTTTCACAGCAGCGACAAAAAGCACAGCTTTGGCATGTTCCTTGCACAACAGAGGAGCAAATCCAGTAAGTCCGCTGCTCTACAAATCCCCCGAAGAAAGAACTAGTATATGCTGTAGCTGGCGCATTGGCATCCCCTTTAGTTTGGAAGGTTGCAGGGACAGGTACAAGGGCCCACCTACCTAGAAGGCCCCCCACAACCTCTATCTACTCCATCACCAGAGACAGCTTACGCTGCCAGACGCTTTCTGCTGCGTCAGGAGGAGCTGGAGAGAACAGGGACACCGGGGTGGTATTCAACCTGCCGCAGCGAATGGGATATTCCTATCCTAACCCCGGCGATAGAAACCATGGTCTAGCCAAAAATTCTAACGCCTTTGGTTTCCACATCCTGTTGCCCATCAGGGACCTACCAACACCGTCAGCTGGCCAGAACCTAAACCAGCGCAGCAAGATGCAGGTTGGCCGTGTTAGCCTCCGACAAGACAGAAGGTGAATAGCTCAGGACCAGAGCTGGTGAGCTATCCAGGACAAGCAACAACCAGACCCAAACTGGCCTGCCTTCTCCCGTGTCTTTGCAAGCTTGCCAAGCTCTGGTTGACCCCGTGGTGGGAATCTTCCCTGTATTTCCAGCTCCTCAATCACATTCAGTATTGGAAACTGCTAAGCTTCTCGTGAAAGCCAAGCTTGGTGTTTCAGGACTGTAAAAGGAAGGAAAGACAGACAGTAAACTACAGAAAAAAAAGAGGTTATAAACTAAAAACACTGGCATAATGGATAGAACAATGCTGCAAACAAGTTTCCTGCAGAACTTGTATTCCAACTGCCAAGAAGAGCTGTACCCTATCCATCTGCATACGCGTGTGATCTTATCTTCACTACCCTCCTTCTCTCTCCAATTGTTTCGGAAACTTAATTGACAAAACCAGCCTTAATTAAATAGGAAACATACCCGTGTTTGCACAACTCAGAATACAATCGGGTCTCAGTCAAATAAACACTGGTGTCCATATTACATTTGGGAATTCTCTGTGGTTTGGGGTTTTAAATTCAGTGGAGCGAGCTTGGGAGCAAAGTTTCAACAGGAATCTTTTCTTCTCCTCCCATCCTCTGTAATAGGAGGGTGAGACAGGGAATGAATCCGCATGCAGAGAGGCTCAGTACTGGTTCCAACTCAATGTGTACATGAGGATCATTTCAGGACACACCATATGAGACACACTAGCCCAAAAGCAATTATTTTTCTCACCACTTCTCAGAAACCAGACCTAACAAACTGCCCTGAAATAGCAGCACAACTCTCTAAATAGCATCATTTCTTCTCTATTTGAAAGCAACACCCACACTGAATCTTTGATTTTAAGCCATCCCTGAGCAGTTACCACATCTTTACCATTCAAGCCACAGGGAAAATCATTAAACGCAACAGAAACACTAGGGGAAGAGAACCAAAATTAGAAAAGCCGAACACCGCACAGATTTACTCCCACAGTAACTGGATTGACTTCAGCCTGGAACAGGCTAGACGTGACTCCAGGAAAAGTATGTCTCTCCAGGTGGAGCTGTACCGAGGGGTATTCTCCTGGGCTCGTGCTTTGCTGGAACGTTAAATGCAAACCACATACTCCAGCTTTAAGACAGCAGACGCATAACCAGGGCTGGCTTTAGCACGCTGCGATACACAGCTTTCTCCATCCCGCTGTCTGCCCAAACACGCTCACGTATCAGACGAGAGCCCAAGGCAGGGGAATTCAGGTTGGGAAGCATGTCCTTAGAGCTCAATGAAGTCTGGGTCACGGCTGGCAGACCGGCTTTCTGAGATTTTTACCCACCAGAAGCTTCGGTTGAAGAAGAGAGGCGTTTTCCTCATGGTGCTTGAGGTGAGGGGTTTTGCATATGACAACTAGAAATGTTTCAATACGAAAGCACAGCTCTTCTAACTAAACACTGTCTGCATTCAGGTCATCTAGAGAGAGCCAGAGGAAATCGGTGACTGTTACAAAAAACATCTTACACAGGAACGCATCCCTGCTGTAACACAATGGAAACAATTCACCCTGCTTGAATGATTTTCCTCCTGAGTGCTAGGCTCAGCGAAACAGAGCAGAGAGCAGAAACAGCTCACGAAAGACAAGGAAAAGAAGGGCGGGAGACGAAAGAGATGAAAACACAACAGTGACGCCTTCGGCTTTGTTTCCACCTTGGTGCAAACATCAAAACAAAGCCCAGGGACGAAATTTTGCCTGCAGACTCCACCAGAAAACCTCCTCCAGTTGACTTCTCGTGCTTTGAGGTTACTAAGTGCCTTGCAGGCAACCGCAGCCTGGAGTGCCGTGGGACGCACACTAATGATGGATTGTCACTTCTGCAAGGTGCCTTTCATTCCTCCCAACACACCTGAGCTCAAGAATGCTTCTTCTCTGTGACGATCAAGACATTTTACTGAAACAAAGGGAAGTTTATCTTGCGTTGCTCCTCTTCAGGAAACTGTGTCTCAAACTGCTTCACAGAATTAAGATAAAACATTGCTCAGAAAGAGAAAAATTAAATAGCACAGGCTGAGGGAAAAAGGAGAGATTTTAGATCTAAGGGATTTTTCACAGCGCAGGAAGACTTGTCATATGGTAAACAGTAGAGACTGGGAACTGGGACACTGGTGATTTATCTGTTCTTCCACAGCCTTCCCGTCTGGGGGTAAAAGAATGACAATCCCATCCATAAGTTGCTAAAAATATAGCACAATTTCAACATGTTTAGATGGGAGCTCATTTCATTCAGCACGTCACGCTTTTTCCTTTCAATACTTCAGCTTCACCGTATGTAAAACAGCATTAGCACCTTGCTGTGCCAAAAAAGCCTTTCGATTAATGCCCTCAAATGAAAAGGAATCAGTGTGAAGTATTAGATACCCACCAGGACCGAGCTCTGTGGAAGTCTGAAGAGATAACAAGCCAGTAAATTTCAAATCACTGTTTGCATCCATCTCATAACGACATGCTGAAATCTATACAGCCTACAGATAGGCTGGCATGTTGGCAAGAAAAATTTGTAATTTCTAAATTTAGCAGACACTTCAATTATTGTGCGATGCAACAGAGATATAAAGTGGAGTTTGTAGGACGATCATTTAAACTTAAATGAGAGCTCCGCTCACTAAGCAAAGTCTTTTCTTAATTCCCTTCCTGTTTGGACAATTTGATCCACTTCTTTTTTTCCACCGCAACCACAAGGGTCTGTCCTGCAGTGAATGGATGGGCTTTTTTCTGGGATAACTTCCAGGTTAAAGAGAAAGGATTTACACTTGAATGAAACATAGGCTCTGTATTTGGAAAATTTGTTTTGAAAACTTGGGAAGGAAGCAAAGCCTCCTTCATTTAAAAAAGGACTCAATTAACATTCTCCAACAAGTCTTCCTATCGAAAGAACAGCACTTGCTGGGGGACATGTGATTTGAAACTTGTTCACAATGTCCCTTTCTGAAATACAGGCCACTGTTTTTGAGAGACACGAGGATCTTTGCACAGCTTTCCAAAGGACTGCCTGTCACAGTCAAGGCCTTGACTCTGGACGCAAGATGTTCTATGACTTAGGCTCAGGAAACTTAAAATAGTGCCTAAAGACCCTAATGAAGACTAGAGTGACACGTTCACGCTGGGAGCACTGTGGATCCCTCTACAAGGACAGCTCATCCATGCTCAGCCACAACTGCAAGATGAACCCTCCCCAAGAGCTAAGCAGCATCACAAATCTCACCGCCTTGTCTTCTTGAAAACATACAGCATTGCATGTCTGGTTTGGGTTTTAAAATGTTTTGTAAAGAAGACACTAATGACCAGCCAAGCAAGTGTTCTGCTTTTGATTCACCAGTTACTGCGTGTGGGTTTGATCTGTAGCAGGCAGCGGCCAGACAGGACCACCAGAATGGTTATCTTGGTTTTGAAAAACAATCCTGAAAGTGCTGGGCACGTCTAGATATTGCCCACGGAGGAGGAGGAAAACAACCTATGCCATTATTTTTCTCCAGCTGAAGCTAAAGGGAAAAAAAAGGTCACTGACAATTTAATATCCACGTTTATTTCTGAATTCCCTTATCAACTGCATATCACAGAGCATTCTTCACCCTTTAATAAGGTCGAAGTCTAGCCCGACTCAAAGTTGATGATGGATTGAGTATGAGTTTACTTCAATACACAGCAGACTGGGATGGGAGATAAAGGTATTATTAGTGCATATTGTTACAGAAAGCACGCAACCTTCACCTCATTTGACACTTTGGGGAGACCATCTATAACAGACCACTCTCATTCATTTCTTCTGGATGCCTCAAACTGAAACCTGACCCAGGCACGCAGCAACAGAAGGGAACAGTTACCTGTAGCTACCCACCGTCAGTGCCTCAGCTAGGAGGGCAGCCTTCCTACGTCGTGAAAACAAGGACACAGACTCTCTCCAGAGCCTGTCCCCGTAATTTAGATGCTGAGATGTGAACACCCTTTGATAAAAATATGATTTTTCCCTGCTGACCACGCTTTTAGTCCAGGCACTACATCAGGTGTGGATAACTATAAAAACTCTTCTGCATTCAACAGCTATTCTCTAGTTCATCCAAAATAAATTGGTGGTTTGGGAGTTTGTCTACACTGAAATGGACCAAAACAGTTACCCTGCAATCTTTTCCCTTCATCCAAAAGAAAAGTGATTTAGGGGTTTTGTTACTTAACAAGATTTTCCACGGGAAAGTCAGCGTGCTTTGAACTCACACCCCACTTTACAGTGGAATAGTTTCCTCACATGGACAAGTGCCTAACTCTTAACCCTTGCTGGCCACAAAAACACAGATGTCAAGATGGAAAGCATCAGAGACTCCTCCAAACTTCCCATATAAATGAACCACAAGGTGCTTTGCACAGCTGGTAAATGAGCTGCTCAGTGATAAACACACTTAACGGAGTTTACATTTGCTTAAGACACTTAAAGATTAAGAGGTCTGCTACTCTTTTCTGCCTACTACAGACAGATGTTGGACAGCATGACAAGCTGAAGATACTTTTTAGATGAGGTAAGCAGGCTATAAATGAAAAGCCCTAGGCACCTCACCCAAGATACAGGGCCAAAAGTTGGGCTCAACTTGAGCCTTGTGTCACAACCCTCCATCGATCCCAAGGGAATCCACAAAACATTTGGACAGGACACGTTTCACACAGTCACTTTCCCATTACCTTGAGCTAAAGATCCCCTTGGCAGATGCATCTTTTGTACCCAGAAACGTCCCTTGCAGATGCCTTCTCCTGAGAATATAAAAAGGTGATGGCAACTAGTGAAATGTGCTCATATCCACGTCTTTCAATAAATAAGCTAGCTGCTGGGAAAATATAAACACACATCTTCTACAAGAGTCTGACTTTGTTTTCATTATGCCTTTGAAAAGAGTCGATCCACTCCAAAAGCTTTAAAATGGGTAAATGCAGTAACTGCATCTTCTCAGGGAAAAAAAAAAAAAAAGAAGAGTATTTCCATAACCAAATAGCCTCTGTCTTCCGTGTATGGAACTGGTCATGCCAACCCCTGTGCAAGCTTTGATCCTGTCCACTCTGCAACTTCTTCACATGCTGGAAACAAGCTGTAGGACCAGGAACCTGCTGCAAAATCCAGGTGTCCCACACATGCCTAGGATGCATCTCTCTGTTATATCACGTTGGATTTAAAACCAGGGATGAAGTTATCCTGCATGTTTTATTAAAAGACACCTCTGAAAGGTATTTAACCTCTAGAAGAACAGTGCTTTTAAAAGTGAAATTGCCCAGCTAACACGGGCAAAGTCTGAAAGTGTTGCAACTCTCTGCTCTGGGACTCAAATATTAATGTAAATGCTACAGACATGCAAAGCCTCTGTCGCAGAAAGTTCCTGGAAATGAAGCGATGGGGACACAGGACCATATTTACGCTGCTGCTCCACCGTGCAGCTTCTTGTGTCCATTTGTCACCAAGCGCATCTTCCCCTCCCTGCTCCAAAGCAGATTAAGCTTAATATACTTATGTAGTTGTGAAGCGTACTGCCTATTATCCAATTAGACAGCTAACGAGATCTGAGTAACAGCACGTAGGCACAGATAACCGTTGGCTGATATCTGGTACAGATTAGACACGTTCTTTATTTTTCCAGCCCTTGCAGAAAAAGGGTCGGGATTCGTTCAAAGGCTGCTCTGAAGACTGGATTCAGGTAATTGTTTAATTTTGTTTGGGACCCATAAACACATCACGTTTGTTTCCTCTTGATCTCCTGGAGCTGTCATATGGCAACTGTCCCATTACAAAAGTCCTGATAAATCTGGCATGGCTTGAACATCTAAGCTTTCGGTGTGGACAGGGGCCAATCTCATCACCTTTAAGGTCCCTTCTAGCTTCAGAAATCTATGGAACAATAAAGGATCTATGTATCAGCAGGAAAAAAAATGTATGTCTGTGCAAAAGTGATAAGGATGTTCAGAAATGTAATCTTTATTACCTCTGACACTGTTCCACATGACATTCCCGTAAGATCCAGCTAAGAAAACATGAACCAGATGTAATCACCACAAAATGGCTGCTTGACAACATAGTTCTCGGAGCATAATTATCAAGGGTTTGCTATCTAATTGGGAGGGCACTGGAAAGCGGGTCCGGCCAGGCATAAGAGCTGTGCAATATTTTCCTTACCGATTTGGATGATAGACTGGAATGTATGGCCATAAACCCAACAGATGATTCAGCTGGGAGGATTTGCAAGTACTATGGTGTACAGGTTTAGATTTCCAAATGATCTTGACACGCCTGTCCAACATCAACAAGAGGAAATACTTAAGAAAGAGAAGTCACAGGTACAAACGCAAAAATGGGGAGCAACTTCCTACATAGCAAGACTCCAAAAAAGGCTCTGGCATTTTAGAGGGTCAAGGTACAATTGCAAGGTTCAACGACGTCCCACAGACGCATAAAGGCAAACCTCAGCCTGCAGTGATGATCCATGGAAAGCACTTAGCTATACCTTGCAAAGTTTTGCCCTTAGCTGCTCACTGCTGTGCAGCTAATAACGCTTTTTATAAAAGCGGACTAGAGAGAAGCTTGTGGAGAACAACAAAATTAAAAAACACCAGGTATGAGATTAAGCCGGATCCATTTAAGCCAGACATGTTCCTAAGAACAGACTAGCCCAGGCAAGCAGGCAGGCCACAGCCTGAAGGAAACCTCCTTCTTCCTACAGCCAGCAAGAAAATTTCAGAGTTTAGCTCTTCTGAGTTTAACACTCTGGCTTTAATCTCTGTTTAAAAATAAGATAATGGCCATCAATGTGGATGGAAAGAACAAGAGTCCACGGGCTTATCAATGTAGAAAAAGAGACTAGAAACTGCTTTTTAGAATCCCATGTGCTTTTACTTCACACCCCTCTTCTTCCAGCACACTTCCCCCACAGAAAAGCCCCATGTAGGTCAGTCTGAACACAACTTTTTCACTGTTTTGAAGCAACTCCCTCATTAGCAGATCTTTTAAAGAGTGACCATCCTAAAGACACTTAATCTGTCCCCACAAATGGGGAGATACAGATTGGATGGGTGGAACACAGTGTGGTTAAATTTTGGTTGGATCATTGAGCTTGAAAGATCGCAGCCAACGGACTGAAGTGTTAAAGGTAGCCCTTTATGAACGGTGCTCCTCAACAAACAGCCAGTACTGAGGGTGACACTGTTCAAGATCTTAATTCATGCCCTGGATGACAGGATGGAGAGCTCCCTCAGCAAGTTCAGAGACAACACCATGCTGGGGTGAGCGGTCGATACACTGGAGGGCAGGACTGCCCAGCAAGCTGGAGGAATGGGCTGAAGGAAACCTCATGAAGTTGAGAAATACAAATAAGAGAGTCCTGCACCTGAGAGAAAAAACACCGATTGTCAGCACAAACTGGGGACTGACTGGCTGGAGAGAAGCTCTTCAGAAAAGCACCTGGGGGTCCTGGTGGGAAATAAGGTGAACAGGAATCAGCAGTGTGCCCCTGCAGCAACAAAAGCCAGCCACGCTTTGGGCTGTATTGGGAAGGACGATAGCCAAGAGCTCATGGAAATGGCTCTTCTTCTCCCCTTGGCACCAAGGAGGCTGCGTCTGGAGCACCATCTAATTTAGCCGCACTCCCCAGAAAAGACATTGACAAACTCGACAGAGTTCAGTGGAGCACCACTAAGGTGGTCTGATCACTGGAACACATGATGTAAGAGAAGAGAATAAGGGAAAGGGGTTTGTTTAACTTGGAGAAGAAATGGCGGTTAGTGGGGCATCCAATTTCTACCTTCAACTACCTAACTGGGGGGTTACAGAGAAGATGGAGCTAGACTCTTCTCAATGAGTATGAACAAAAGGGCAAGAAACAACGGGCGTAAGTTGCAGCAAGGGAAATTCTGATCAGAGAAGAAGAAAATATTCCTCACCATGAGAGCACTAAGCACGGCATCAACCTGCCATGCTTGACTGGAAAAGGTCCGAAACTTGATCAGAAAAGTTCACAAGAAACCTACCTTTGATTCTGGCCCTGCTTGGAGCAGGAGGTCAGATGAGAGTGCTCCAGGTGTCCTATGCAACCTAAATTGCTCTTCAGTTCCAAGAAATCATTATGAAGAAGCACTGAACAAGGGATTTGGCCCAGTAGCCTATAGCACTCCACCTGTTCAGTGATAACAAGTACTTTAGACTCAAAAGCTGTCAATAAAATACCTTCCACATGACTAAAGATCCCTGTGTCTGTAATTAAGGGAGAAAAAGAGTAAGAAAGAAAACACTAGACCTTTCACTGCTATTTAAAACAGAACAGAAACTGGAGACTCACATTGCACCAGTTATCATACAAAGCTCTGCAAGAAAACTATGAGGAATTCAAAGAAGATAGGTACTGATAGCTCAAACAAACAAAATCAAGACTGCTCCTCCCTACCTGCTCTTCCCACCGCAATAAACGTGAGTCGACGCCAAGAGGTGTTTCCGACCTGTCCAGACCGGCCTTCATTCTGGTGCTAGCTTCTTCAGCTATCTCAGGACAAAGGCTCTCTGTATGTAGACATACCTTTCAAACATACTTCCTACCCTCTCCCACTGAAAGGTGTAAGAGGTGTTAATAGATCTGGAGAAAATGCCTGCAACAATATACACAGACAAGTTTATTTTGGGGTTTTTTTCCCCAAAAATAAAGTGAAGCATTCAAAGCACTTAGATGTAGTTCAAATGAAACTGCCACCTTCCTCTGAGTATCCTGTATAACAAACCCCCTAAAACCTGATAAAAATACATACAACTATAGTATACAAGACAGTCAATGAATGCAAACTACAGTGGTTTGTGTAATGCAGACATCTGCCCACCTGGAAGCAGCAAGACCCAAATTCACTTCATCCAGATGGACAAGCAGCCCTCAGATACCTGTCTCTGTCACACGACAGCCATTTGGAATAATTTTCCTAAAGTTATAACAATCAAACAACAATCACCTTCAAGTAAATGGCTAATTGTTCCCCTAACGCTGGCTGGCACGTTACCCAGTTTACCTTAGTAAGTAACGTTTCTAGTGTTTATCTGCTGCATTTTCCGTCACGTTTTACGTTTGAGCGCTACCTCTCCTCTCAGAATAATCTTCACAGCCACATTTTACCAGCTTTAGAAATGCATGAATAACTTTATCGTTCACACAAACAAAGACATAGTACGCACAAAATCAGATGCGCGGAGCGTAACCACTGCAGGGAGGGAGAACAGAAGGTCACTCGTGAACTACAGCTGGGAGGTCAGATCAGGAAAGCACAATTGCCCAAGCTGCAATCGAGCTAGTCATGGGGAAAGCCTTGGTGAGAGCAGCTGGCAAGGACCTTCACCTCACAACGGAGAGGCACTATTCTGGCACAGTTGTTAGAGATCAATAGTAGTTTCCTGTGGAAAAGATGGTACTTGAGGTAGAAGAGCATGTGCCCTGTTTTTAGAGTGGGTAGAGAGACATAAAGCCATAATGAAACTTTCCATGGCAGAACGCTTTATCTGTACTGCTGCCAGAAAGAAAAACAAATGCATCCATCGTGCCCCAAAAATCTACATGTGTGTCATACAATTGGGTCTGTCGCTGAGTACAGGTAGGTACCAGACGGTGCAGCGCAGGCAAGTTTTGGGCCCTGCAGCTCAAGAAAGACATGGCCCAGACATTCCCAAAGGCTGCTGCAAAGAGAAGACTGAACAGCTCGCTCTGTACGATAACAAAAGGGCAAGAGGTCAGCAATTTTCAACTGTAGCACAAGAAATCGAAGTCAGAAACTAGGAAAATCTTCGTAATGGTAAGAACAATGAAGGACTTTAAAGGATCACCCAGGGAGGATGGGGAAAGTCCATCACTGGAGGCTTTTAACAACTGTGTTGGACAAACATCTGCTGGGAAAGTTTAGATAGATCTGACCCAGTCTTGGGGCAGGAGGTCAGATTAGACAACTTATTAAGGTCCCTTCCAGCCCTACTGTTCTTTGCTTATAACAGAAATATGACAACAACATAGCAGCAGCAGCCCCAGAGCACACGGGCTTCCCTAATATTTCCATAATACGTTGGAGAAATGCTGTGAGATCCTGTGTGCAGCAGTTGCCCATTCCCACGTGGTAACTTCTCCTTCCTGGGGGAGCAATACAGAGATAACACAAATAATCGGTCTTACAGAACAGGCGCGCGAACAGGAGCTCCCCAGCACAGCCTTCCCGATGAGACAGTCCCTCTCACATCCCACAGCACCGGGACGGTTGTTAACAGGAGCCCATCTGCACTTTTTCTCCCATTTTGCCTCCTTCACATCTCACCCTGCAGTCAGAGGAGCTCTTTTCTTCCTTAGGCCCTTCTTCTGTTCCTCCCTGGAATATTTTCATGGGTAAGATCTTCAAGACTGGATGTTTCATGTTTTGGGGAAGCTCTGAGCAAAACGTCTGTGCTTCTAACAACAAAAAAAGCTTGCAGATCGCCTGCTTAGCATGACAGACACCCATCTCCCCTCCAGCACTGCCTCTCCCTCTGCTCAGCTGGGAGCCTGCCATGAGAAATCCCACCTGCATAAACTCTTCATCCAGAAACACCGACTCAGTACTGACCTTTCGGACATCCCCAAGATCTGCAACCCTCAGTGCTTCCTACCGGCTTGCCCGTGGCAGCCACTTATTGAGGGCAAAGCTGACTTGGTCTCATCTCCCAGACACATCAAAACTTTGGATCCCCTCCTCAGGCTCCGCTGTGCCGCGCAGGGAGCCCACCGCACAGTCCTGGAGCCCACTCCAAGGGAATCAGGGGATAAAAAGGGCAATGACCCAGTGCTTAACTCTAAAGCCCGCGGTCACATTCAGCCCTTTGTCAAGTTCTCCTCAAAGTCCAAATAGGGGCACCAGATGCTATTGTATAACGAGAGCAATGGTGTGAGCTCCCTATGACTATAAAAGGGACATTTAATTTAGTCTACTACATTACTGGAAACACTGTGCTTCTGCAAGCATTAATTAATGGCACATAGTGTTCCGTGAGATCAGCCCATCCAAGCAGCAGAGTGTAAACTGCACGCTCCAAAGTACTAACCTTTATCTCAGGGTTAAAGCTTGACCTATGAACTTCAGCAGCACGGGGGTTTTAGGAGTTTTTGCTTCCTTGAGTGCCCCCCACAACTCCTCCCGGTTCGTTCTTGAAAATGCAAAGCCAATCTCCAAGCTCTCAGTTGTGGCTGTTCATGGAAGCACATGGCGAGTGAGATGCCAGAAGTGGTCCGAGGCAGAAATACCCACTGGTGTGTGCGTGTGTGTGTTTGTGAGTACACCCCAGCACATCCCAGGGCACAGTTTTGCAATCCCAGGAAACTTAGATCTAAGTTTGCACTGTCCTTAAGAAGGACAGTCCTGACTGTGTGGTGCTGACAGCAGCAGTCATGGGACGGGCCAGGGATTGGATCCAACTGAAAAATAACCCTATAAAAACAAGTAATAACCTGCTGCCAGGTGTGTGGGCTCCCTGACCAAGATCTCTCACCCACAGTCACACCAGAACATACACAAGAACAGGACCAACCCTTTCACTAGAAGTAGCACCTTGATTTTGTATAAGTCACCCGTAAGACTATGACCTGATAGGGGTGGAGAACAGTTATGCAAGAGAGGAAACAAGCAGTCGGAGGTAGGACAGCACAGTGAAAAGACCTTAATGCCGTGACACTGCTGGAGCCAATCTTGCAAAACAATGCTCCTTCCAGCTACCCAGACTTTCCGAAAGGGTCTATGATTTTTAGGAGTTCAACCAAAGGATTACCAGACACGCTAACGATGCGCGTCTTCCTGGCAGAGTCCTCTGGGATCGCAGCTGCGACTGATTCCAAAAAAGAAAATCCTGTTAGAAGAAGATTGGAGATCAAAGCAGGAGGTTACACCTACATCCTGGAACATGCATGCCCATGGGACAGAAGAATTTTTAATTCTGTTTCAGAGCAAATGTCCGTCCAACAGAAACATTAGGTTAGCACACTTGAACGTTACACCTGTACAATCTCTTTGGGAGAAAAACCATTCCCCACCTGCCCTGCAAAACGAATTAAAGTGAACAAAGCTCTATAGAGGAAAAGAAACTGCTCCTTTCCTATGCAATTCCCAGCTGAGGGATAGGCCAGGACTACCTGCTTAGCTTAGCACAAGGTATTTTCTGGACACATTAGCTACAAGGTAGCTTGAATAGGTACTTCACAACGGAAATGATCCAAACTAAAGTGCTTTAGTGGGGTTTTTTTTTTCTCTCCTCAAAGTGTGCAAACATCATCTTATCCTGTCCAATATTTCAGTCATTCCAAGCATGCCAGCAACCTACGCTGTTAAATGCCACTCAGCTAAATCTAGAGGACACACTTAAGAAAAATCTGGCATCGTGCAGAATAATGAACAACAAAGAAATGAATAAAAACTATCCATTCTTCAGATATTGTCTGCCTCCATTTAGTTCTCTACTTCGTCAGCCAGGAAAACAAATATTTTCTTATTTCTGAAAAGGTAGTTCCTGCCTTTGAACTCAGTAAGTACAAAAAAAAAAAAAAGAAAAAATGGATTTCAATGACATTTTCAAGCCATTATAAAGACCTTGCAGCCCTTTAAAGACCTATTGGATAAAAGAAATGTGAGTGACCAAAACTGAAGATTCCCCACAAGCTGAAATCATCTTTATTTACGTCAGTTCAGCTCTCTGGGCTCCCCACGGCTGAGACTCTGCCTCGCTTGCTGTGACCTCCACTCGGTCACCGATCTGCCTGTGGCCTCCAGCTCTCTCCCTCCGTCCTCCTACTCTCAGGACCAAGATAAATGTGGTCTCAGAGGATCATGTGGAAAACAGCTCTGAAGAAGGAATATGCGACGACCAAAGCCCCGTGTAAATCACTTACTCCGGGGCTGCAAGATCTGTTTCCCTCAGACCCAGCAAGCTCCGAGCCACCATCATTTTGAGTCATCCGAGAGCACTAACAATAGCCGTCTTGTTTCACCGAGACTCAGAGGATGGCCTGGTAGCAGAGAACTACCCTGAAATAGCTCAGGGATCAAACTCCAGCGTGAGCAGCAGGGAGGGGCTTTTTGACCCCTCTTGCATTACGTTCCTGCTGATGAGCTCATCTCGCTACCTTCCGAGCAACCCAGGCCCTCCTCAGGGCCACAACACTCCCTGCTGCATCCGTCCTACAGCCTCATGTCCCTGGCCCTAAGATGTCCCAAAACAAAGACTCCAGTGGCCACCAAAAAAAAAAAAAAAAAAACCAAACCAAAACAACAACAAACAACACACACCACCAAAATCGCACTGAAAACCAAAGACATGATTAAAATTCACTGAAACAACACCACTTTTTAAAAATCTACTGCATTTAAAGGTCTCCAGAGGAAAAGGTCACCAACATATACAGCAAAGGTCTGTGTCATGCTGCTGTCAGGTTCAGCCTCCAAACAGGTTGTTATAAAAACCCCACGTGCTGTGTTACCCGCAGCCGGGGTGGGCAGCGTAGGGCTGCAGGTGGAATCCCCACCACCTGCACCGTTCCTCCAGCCCGCAGTCCAGTCCCTACCCCAGGGTCCCTCAAGGGTGCTGGCTCAGGTACACAAAGCCTTTTCTTCCCACACAATGAATAAAGAACATGCTGTATATTTTGGTGATGTGATGGACACGCTCTGGTCAGGGGAAGGTAAAGGACAGTGCCATCAACTCCATAAAGAGCGTACACCCTGCACAGCCAAAGAGCAATACTGCTGCAACATCACCTACTTCAGAAAAGCCAGTTGCATGTGTCAAGTGTAACCTCAAGAGGCTTTAATACAGGTTGCAGTGGACTCTAAGAAGGTACAGGGAGGAGCTGAACCCCACAGGCTCCCCAAAATATGTTCACAACTGTAGACAGACACAAGCACAGGACCTCAAGCTCAGGTTCTGACAAAGCCGCCCTCCAGAGCAGAGCATGGAAACGGCTGCACCACATCAACACGCTCTTCGGGTGCCACAACGCACAAGGCGCTAACTGGAGTCCCCACAAAGTTTTACTTTCCAAGTAGTTCATATTCCCACCCACAGTATTTCTGGAATCTTTTCTTAAAATAAAGAGAAACCATAGAAACATTAGATGTAAAAAAAAAAAGCAAAGACTTGTAACCAATTTCCATGGTAACTCCTATAAACTCGAGTGGTATTACTGTGCATACACTCACGTGCCCTCTACGCAGAGCATGAAATACCTGGACGCATCAAAGCCAACACATCAACAAGAGCTGATGAAAACGGGACACATCATCAAGGTGGCTGAAAACTTTCATGTTCCCTCAACAAGAACACAACAAGGATGACAACATGTTCTGGAAACACCACAATGCTTTGTGACGCCATTCGTTAAACAGTCCATAATACAAGGAATCGGTTGCATTCATTGTTTTACGTTTATGCTTCTATCCCCTTGTCGCAGCCCTGCTAGCGCACTCAGCGTGCAAGAGGATTGGAACCCCAGCTCCCACCTGCCTCGGTGGGTTACGAACCCTCTCCCACGTTACTGCTGTGCTACCGGTTAATTTTTGCACCCAAGCAGAGCAGGACAGACCCTTAAGCCAGATGGTTTAGATGCTCTCTTGAGAAGGAAGAGTTCAAATTCATCCTTCACCCACTTCATTTCCAAGAGGTAATCTTTATATCTCTTTAATTTATTATTTACCACTCTGACACAACATTCTAGCTCACCAGCAGAGCTAAAAAAAACCCCGTTATTTAATTTCCATAGACTTGACTTCATTAACTTCTGGAGAGGACTAATGTTTGTGGCCACTGGGAAAGGATATTTCCACATTTTTCCATTTTCTGGTCTGTTAATTATGGTTACTGAGAGAAGGAGACAGCAGTTAGATTTGTGAAACACAACAGGCTGTATTTTAATATTTGTCAAAGGCACGGAGAAAATAATTTATATTTCTTTTTTATATAACCCAATCATACAAAGCAAGTAAACCCACACACTTCAGAAGTCAGCATCACCATTCTCCCCAGACCCTCATTTGGGCCAGCAGGAAATTAGTTGGAGAATCATAGCTGTCATTAGAAGGGATTATTTTTCCGTGGGATGACAGTCACAGAAAACATGAAGCAATAGAACCGGGGTTGAGAGGACAGGCAGCTACACTTCTGTAGTAGGCGGCAGGAACATGCTACAGGCAGGAATACCGCTCCAAGCTCCTGAGGCAGAGGCGGGGACCGTCCGCTACCTTTTGTGGACAGAGGATTGTGAAAAACCCAAACGATACTACTTGGCTAAGGAGGAGACCAGTCAAAGAGCATCATCACACCTTTTAGAGCAAAGGGTCCTATAGGGAGCCCATAAACCACAGGTGTCCTTCTGCTTGTGAGGAACGTTAGCAATTACACAGAGCTTTCTAAACTCTACCTCAACCTCTACATCCCCACCAAGTCAACTGAGATTCCCCCATCCCAGGAAAAGACTGCATTTCAGAGACATCACAGTTAACTTCTGACAGCACTTGGACACGTTTTGGTGGAAAAAACACAACAGAGAGAAAGCTCTTCAAGCAAAAACCATACAGGGCTACCCAGGAGTGCTTTCAGCGACCGCGGAGATGGGGACAGGGGCTCCCAGGACACACGTGGCGTGTTTGTGGTGTTCCAGCCGTACTCTGCCATTTCAAGAAAGTGTGGCACAAAATGGTACAGCTCGAGAGCAGCCGCTCCACCGAGCCCAAGGATTGAGAAGGACAAACGACCACAGCGCCCAACATCAGCTGGCATTTTGACGACTTAAAGACCCAGACCTCCACGCCTATTTCCACATATACTTTGGCCATAATGCCAGCTACTTGCTCCTCTAAACCCAAGGATGCCCCAGTAAACATTTAAGCAGCTATGCGATGATTTGGATCCAGACACTGAGTCAGACCTAAGACCATCGCTTTTTTGCCAGCTCAGTAGTCATCTGAACCTGTTTCCCAGTCCAGCTCCCCACTCCACAACGGGGGTATGAGGGAAAGCCAGTACTGTCTTTTTTAGAGGCAAAGCCAGCTGAAACTACGGACCTTGCTACTCACTGAAAAACACTGTACATCTGTTCCACAGCAGTGCCATAAAAGATTAGTAAGTGCTGGGCTAACAATCTGGAAAGGGAAAAGGACCCAGGAGAGCAAAATGTTATCGGTAAGTCAATAAAACAACATTTGTAAAAGACTGAAAACGTACAGCATTCTTGCACAACGTGCAGAAATGCTCCTAGGCTGATTTCCCCACTAAACCTGTCTGGTGACTCCGGGAACAGGACTGTGTCGTACAGGCTAAGGGAAAAGTGGATCAACAGGGTGAGCTGAGGACAGAGCTCTGGGCTCGACTCTATGCGTGCAGGATCACGGAGTGGACGCGCATTAGCTGATACATATGGTTTCACTTTTACATAAAGCTTGTGTTTACATCTAATATATCAGGGCAATTACAGCTGGCCCCAGCACTGGATTTGAGACAGCGTGCCTATACACCACCGAAAGGATTTTAGGGGTGATCAGAGAGCAAGGATCAAGGGGAGCAGCTGTATTTCTGCAGCTGAGGATGTAAAATGCTAAAAAGCTTTGTTTTGAGGTCAGGTTCAGTAACTGACAATTGGCTTTGTGCATTTCGCTACTGCGCGTCCGGGACTAATCCCTCATCCACCGCAGCGATTTAAAAGACGGAGCAATTCTGCAGAAGTCAATGGATTTGACGGAAAACACGAGATCGGTACGAACTGCCAAGCCCCCAGTTATTGTAACAGCTTTGTGTAAACAAGAAACACCAAAACGCAAATGAACTGCAAGTCTTCACAGCTCGTAATTTACATCCCGCCTCACACATCAGATGATGGTGACTTTCCTACTTAACCTTTATTCTTCATGTCATCGCCTGAAACGCTGAGGCAGAGAAAGCGGAGGCGCGCGTGGACACACATCGCGCGCAGGCGATACGCCGATATAAACACACGGAGAGAAAAAAACACCAAAAAAAAACCCAAAAACCCCACTGCGACAGCACACATCAGCGGGTTCTCTGCCCTTGGCCGAGCCCCACGCATCCGCAGCGCGGCGGTGGTCCCTTCTCCCACCCCTCCCCAAAACCACAGGTAGGGATAGAACAGCCCCCCGCAGCCTCCCGCTCTCCACCCGGGCTCGGCGTGGCACCGGCCGGGGTTTTTGGGGGGCTGAGGAACGAGGGTTAGCACGTTTACGAGGCGATTCTGTGAAGTTGGGTGCGTGGGATGGGGCGCCGGGGCAAGTCCCTCAGGCAAACGCCCCCCGCTCTGCCCCACGGCAGCCGCCCTCTCCCCGCCGCGGGCTGGAAATCCTCCCTGGCCGGGCTGTGGGGAGGAGAGAGCCGGGCTGGCCGCTGCCGAGGTGGGCGCCGGCCTTCCCGCCCAGCCCCTCGACGCCGGCAGCGGTGACAGCCGCAGGTGGCCGAGGGACAGGCCGGGGCGCGGCACACGCCGGCCGAGGGGAGGACGCCGGGGCCGGGGAGCCGAGGGGGCCCCTCGCCCGCCGTGCCCGCTGAGGGGGGCACCCCCGGCGGGCGGGGAGGGGGCCGCCGCCGCCGCCTCCCCACCCGCCCCCGTACCTCTCTCTGCGGTGGCCGGAGGGGACGGGGTCTCGCCGCCCGCCCGGCTCGCCTCAGCGCCTCGCTCCCCTCCCCGCGTCTGGCGGCTCCCGGCGCTGCTGCGGCGGCGGCGGCGGCGGCTGCGGGCACTGCGAGGCGAGAACCAGCGCCGGCCTGTTTTCCAGCCGCCTCCCCTTCGGCCCGCCCCGGCTCCGCCTCAAGGATCCCCCCGCCTCCTCCTCCTCCTCCGCCACCGCCGCCTCCTCCTCCTCCCCACCCGCTTGCCCCAGCGAGCACCGGCCCGGCGCGGCCTGCGGGGCCTGCGGGGCGGCTGGGTGCCTTCCCCTGCGGGCAGCCGGCAGCCTGCCCGGGACCAGGAAACCTCGAACCCAGCCCACCGAAACGGCGAAGCCTCGGGGTTCATAAATCCTCGTCTCCTCCTTTAGGGCAGGCCCGGGAGAGGACGGCGCTGGGGATCCCTGTGTGCCCTCAGACACACCACCCTGGCTGACACGGGATATATACTCTTAAATACCTCAGGGCATAAAGCCTCTGCCATGCAGAGCTCTCCCGAAGGTGGGGGAAAGCAAAAAATCGCATCACAGTGTAACAAGCCGGGAGACAGGGTTCAGAGCCCTAAAGCACAGGGGACAGGGCTCACCCGGCTTCTGAGTTTGATGCCTTTCATGCAGCTCAAGGGTAAAAGTCTTGTGTCCAAGCAGCAGCCCTGTAAACAGCACATTTTATTAAATTATAGTCTCTTTCCAAAAAAAGTTTGCAACCAGGAGCAAGGGACATGTAAGGTGCAGAATGAGGATCCACCAGCGGAACTGAAGCGCTGAGATAACCCCCAGCCTTCCCATTAAACGCTGGGTGAAATCTGTTTTGGATGTCTGGAGAAAAGGCTGCACCTGGGATGAAAATAGTCATGTCTGCAAATTGCCTTCAAGCGTTTTAAGGTTTTATAAAACACGCTCAGCTGCCTGCCGGAGGGTTGCACCTGCATGACGGGGGTGAGGTTGCTTAGCCAGCCGAAACATCTGGAGAAAACAGCAAGAATAACGTGGGGCTCAGGTTTCCCAGCTTCAACCAGATACTAAATAATAACCGTGCAAACTTTTCCATTTCATATATACAGTGTTTGCAGGCTATTTTCTTCCAGACCTTGTACTCTTCTGACTGCCCTTTACTGCTGCTGTCACCGCTGGAATCGATACCTGCAAAGCACCTTGAAGTACCCAGATGCTGAAGCCACGGTAGTATTTGACAGCCAGGATAGGACAATGGGCATCTCATGGCCACACGCTGTGTTTGGAACATGGTTTCTCAGCCTGCAAGCCACAAGGATGGCTGTCCCCGTCCCGCACACCGCAGGAGCCAGCCCGCGCTACTGGGCCAGGCTGGGCATGGTGGGGTCCTAACGGAGAAGAGGCAGCAGCTCTGCCCTCGCACACATGCATAGGGTCTCCGCCGAGCCTACAGATGGAAGCAGAGCTTTGCAAATTAAAGGACTTCAGGGAAACGAGCCATATCCCTGTTTTAACCAGCTATATCTGGAAAGAGGAATTGGCAACGAGGTTGGTTATGTTGGCTGGAAAGAGCAGCCTTTCCCACCGGACCGGACAGAGTCTGAGATGATGAGGAAATAGGGTCAGTTTGATGGTCCAGCTTGGAGCTACCTATCTGGAGGGGACGGAGAGGAAGCCGGGGTTTCCTGCCCATAGTCCTCAGCATCTCGCAGAGCAATACCTGCTCCCGAGGCTGCCTCTAGTCAAGGCTGCGTCTGTTTATAGCCAAAGACGAGCCACGGTGAAGAAGAGATTGGTGCTCCCTGTTTCCACAGGGAAGCTGACCCATGAGAGATGCTAGTCATCCAGCAGCTGGGAAAGCTGGTGAGCCAGCTCCTGCTGAATGGCACTTCTATTTCCTCCATAGCAAATAAACAACCATGCTCCAGGACTGCACTAGCTCTCAGCTCGCTTGGCTGCAATTTGAAGGATTTGAACTAAATCTAGAAAGCTCTGAGTAGCTGGCGTCCCCTGGGCTCTACCCTCTTTCTCCAGTTTAAATTTGGCAACAGAGCCCAGCCAGCTCAAAAGCCCTAGGCGTGCTTGCAAGACGTTTTGAGGGTACATAGAAATGCAATTACCTGTGGGGAAATAAAGCTAAAATGCATTGCAAGCACATGTTTAATACAGCGTTCAATGCATTAAGAAAGAGGAGTTGACAGATATGGCTGATGTTCGTGCCATCCTCGGACAGTAGTTCCAAGAAAATCTGATTAAATCCTAAAATAAGCACTTTTTGTGCCTCTGAGATTTGTTTTCTTAGCTTGTGGTCTGTGAACAGCTGGCCTTGAAGGTAAACAGAGCATCTTTCCTGGGAAGAACCCGTGAACCACAGGTTTGTGAATGAAATGCAAAGTGAATGATAAAAGTCCAGAGAGTGTAACCCACAAGCTAGGAAGAAAGACCTCCTTGTGCAACACACCTGAGTAGACCGCCAAGAGCTGCAAGCCCGAGACGTAATCAGCATAAAGAAAGAAAAGGGTATTATTGCCTGGAAGGTCTCCTTCTGGGAGGGTTGTTGGGGGAGTCTAGCAAACTAATCAGGAGAGCTCATGGTGGGCATGAGGGGCTTGGAAGGGCAACTGGACACTGTATTAAGCTGTACTTCTGGGTTTGGGGATGTTTGAAGTCTTGTCAAGGGGGTCTGTTGGATGGATTGATCCTTTTTTTTTTTTTCTGCCAAGCAAAATAATGATTTAAAGCCATTAAGCGATTGTCCTCCAGATTCCTATTGACCAACATAATGCCTCATTCCTAGAACTGTCAGGCAAGATGAGGATCAAGCCTGGCCTGAAGGGTATTTTTGGAAAATAGAGATTCAGCTGCCTGGAAAAGAGAGCAGAGAGGAAATGTAAAATAGGCAGCATTCAGTACCCCCCCGTGCTCCCAAACACTGCATTGCTGGCATTCAATATAAAAAAGCTTTGCCTCTTAACGTTCTCACACAGCATTTTTCATCCTCAGATTTAAAAATGTTGGTAAAAGTGCCATTATCCACTTGAAGTCAGCAATCCTTCCAACGCAAAGCCGTCTGATACAAGCCACAGGGCATGCTACGCTTTAGAGATTGCCCACTCTTGCTAGGATTCGGAGTTGGCTTTAAGAGCATGACTGCAGTCAAACGGCCTCGTTGCATGGCAGAAGTTTGGCACATGCTCAGATCTTTGGGGGATCCACTCACACACTGACATCTAACAGAACCCTGTCAAGTTAAAATAGAACTCAAAAGCAAACACAAAATATGTAGCTTAGAACAGGGGTTTTGCAATTTTCTAACCCAGGAATCGTTACCATAAGGGCACCTGGGCAGGCAACGGAGCTGGGGAAGGGTCTGGAGCACAAGTGCTGTGAGGAGCGGCTGAGGGACCTGGGGGGGTTTGGCCTGGAGAAAAGGAGGCTGAGGGGAGACCTTCTCGCTCTCTGCAACTCCCTGAAAGGAGGTTGGAGCCAGGGGGGGTCGGTCTCTTCTCCCAAGGAATAGGCAACAGGACAAGAGGAACCGGCCTCAAGTTGCACCAGGGGAGGTTTAGGTTGGATCTTGGGAACCATTTCTTCCGCGAAAGGGCTGTCAGGCCCTGGCACAGGCTGCCCAGGGCAGTGGTGGAGTCCCCATCCCCGGAGGGATTGAAAAGACGTGTAGATGTGGCGCTTGGGGACATGGTTTAGTGGTGGCCTTGGCAGTGCTGGGTTAACGGTTGGACTCGATGATCTTGGAGGTCTCTTCCAACCAAAACGATTCTGTGATTCTATGATTCTATGATTTTGGCTCCCACTCTGGGCTGGGTAACATGCGACAGCAGAGCCGCTTGTGTTCCCCCAAGCACTACACCAAGTACAGTTTGGAAGTGCCTGTGTTAAATAATTACATTGCAACAACTCCAAACAGCCCAGCTGACTTTTCCATCCTCTACACTGTTTGTTTACTAGAGAGAGACTAATCCATTTTACCTGCAAAGTAGACAAAGTAAACTTACCGGGAGGGCTCAGATAGAATGCTTTATTATCTTTCCATCCGTACGTAATACGGAATTTCCATGATTCATTCACCCACTTGAGGAACACTTGAATAGTCAAACAAAAACATACATTCCCAGGAGAAAAAGCAAAACCACGTCCGGTGCAGGAGAGAGAAACATTCTAATATAAATACAAAATCCCGCTAGCAGTTTAATCTGAAGCAAGACTACTGATCATAAACACAACAGAGAAAGGCAAAGATCAAACGGTATCGCTTCTTGTGAATGTTTTTCCCCTTTTCCTCACAATCCCCTGACAATAAGTCAATAAAAGGTTTTACCAAGACTACAAAGGGAATCTGAAAGCCCAGCAGCCCGCCTTTGAAAGTATATTCAGGCTACAGGCAGTTTCAAAAGTCACTTCAGAGAGTCTGCCCTTTGCTAAAAAGCCTTGTGACCTTCCACTCATTCCAGCGCAGCTGCAGTAGTTCATAGGAATGAGTAAGAAATGACGTTTGCTATTCAGTCATCATTTGACAAGCTGTCTAAGTGACAAGGAGATCTATCATAAATATTTCCCTGTGATGATACACAATCTGGACACAGAACGACCATCCAGCTCACCTTTATGGTTAGAAACAAAACAAGCCCAGGTGAGGAAGAGAACTCCTGAAATTCCCCTCACAGGTTTTTTCTTCTTTATTCCCTTCTAGGAAGGTGATTTCCAGAATGGTACAGCTCAAATAATAATTTCTTCCAATATCCTGAGAGCTACAGGCTTTAACGCTTTCCTACATGGATTCCTGGAAGGATATAGCTGCTGAGAAAAGTATCCAATCTCAACAACAGCAAAAAAAACCCTATATGTGGAAGATCCACTGCAATCCTTGATAAATTGTTGTAGCGAGCATGCACTCTGAATGCTTGAAATGTGTCGGTATTTCTAAGCTTGTATCTGTCAAGCTTCACGTCCCAAATACCTGTTCTTATTGCACCTTCATCTGCTAAATTTAAAAATCCTTCATGATTCCCTTTCTGCGAGTTCTCATAGCTAAAGTACCCTTTTGGTTTCATTTGGATTAGGAAAACTGGAAATGCTTTCCCTGGAGCACAGGCAGAAGGGAGGCTGAAAGGTGGCACTGTCTCATGCAGACACTCGCATCTGCGTGCTGGCCCGGGGCTGTACTGTCCTGCCGCCGGGATATCTCCCAGCGCCTCGCTGTACACAACATCTGGCTCGTTCGGGAAGAAGCTTGGACAACTGTTCTGTCTTTGTGGGCTGCGTAAGTGCTGTAAGACTCTCTGGGATATATGGTGGCAGCAACCCGAGTCGGACAGCCAAGGCTGTTGTCTGTCCGTACCGGAGAGAGAAAGTGCACAGGAGACAAATCCTTCCTGGACCTTCAGTCCCCACCATCATCAAGTGAGCAAGGCTATTAGTGCAGAGATCCTGGCTTTGGCCTTTCATGCTTTTATTACACACGTTTTTCCCTTGCACCCTGCTACATCTCTCCAAAATCCTGGAGAAAGTCATCTTCAGGAGACAACAGGAAGGACAGGAGTACCCCAGCCGCACCTCAAAGCAGATGCCTTTGAAAAAAGGAAAAAAAAAAAAAAGAGGCAGAAAAATGGGGCTGGCAAAGAACAGCAGAACAGCTGTCCTGGGCGAGAACAGGGGTCTGTCTAGGCCAATATGCTGCCTCCACAAGTGGAAGAACAAGACTCATCCCCCTCAGCTCCCAGGTATTTTCTGCTCAGGGACTTTGTGAGATAGACAAGGTTTCTCTGTATTTAGTAACCTTCTTTGGATCTTGTTTTCATGAGCTTGCCTGCTCTCCCCATGTAAATATTGACGACCTCAACACCCTGCAGCAAGGAGTTGCACCAAGGAACCATGTCAATGACACCTGCTTTGGTTTGCTTGGAGCTTGCTATCTTCATTTGATGCCCTCATGTTCTTATATTGGAAGAGACAGTGAACAGCTGACTTCTCTGCAAGTCTTTCACTATTTTGTACACCTCCAGCATATCCTTCTTAAGTTATCCCCAGGAAAGTCCCAGCTCACCTAGTGTGCCTTCTTATGAAAGCGGTTATGGACCTTTACTCCCCTTTGTCGCCGATTCAGCATAGGTTGCATGAAACTGCAATCACTGAAACTATTCTGAACACAAAGAATCCAGGCAGTGACAATTTGGCAGGTACAGAGGAAGAGGACTGAATGTGGAAAGCTGGGAGGAGGCTTTGCCGGTGATGGCAGCGCAGGTCCTGCCTTATCTCACAGCAGGTAGCAGAGGAAAGCGCAAGCAATGGCAGCTGCAGTGAGAACAGTGGAAAAATGCAGACTAGTCCTACGAGTCTCGTAGGACTGATCTTTGGCCAGGTGACAGCAGTACTTCCAGCAAATATATTGCTGTTCCAGCCAATATCTCTCTGTTTCAGATGTTCCCCCTTAAAGGCCAAGGGATGATACCTGCAGAGGCCAGTGGACGATCCTGAGAGTCCTCCTGCCCTCCCCACCGTTTCCATCCCGGTCTCAGCAGCCCCTGCCTCTCCTCCTCTGGGCATTGCAATGCCGCAGATGCCTGCTCACGCACCGCAGCCGCTCGCGCTGACCAAAACAGCCCTGTTGTTTCGCTGGGCCCCGCTGTCTGTCCGTGCCTGTCTCTCAGCTCCTGACGATGCCGAGTTCGCAAGCCATCCAGCACAGAGGCTGCCTTTGTGTTCTGCACGTGTACGCTGCCAAGTGCTATGAGCCATCCTGGTACTGCGTTTCCTAAAAATAGCTTGCCCCACAGATAACCTGCAGTCTTTAAAAGTCGCAGGTCTTGAAGATAAGCCCTCATCTAACCTGCACGAAATGAGAAGCAGAGGCACTCCTGGAGTGAAGAGCAAGGCTCTGAAGAAATAGGCTAAGAAGTATAATAGAGAATATGGCCTCGATACACCCACAAGCAGCAGAGGAAACTAGTGCCAAGGAGCCGGGGGAGCAAGTCATATGTATAACCTGCACACAGACATAATACGACAACTGCTGAGCCACAGGGGGTTTTTTTACAGCCAGCCTCCAAGTTCCGTGCATGAAGATACAGCACTGCTAGCAGAAGTAATCCAAAAGAGTAACGATCCATCTAAATTATCGGAAAAAGCACTCAAATTTAGCTCGTTCTTTACATATGGATACGTACTTTGTATAGGAAATATATCCAGATAGCATTTTACCCTTCCGCAACTTGCAACATATCCATTTGCTCTTTCACATTTTGTTTTAATAACAGGGGAGTCAAGCAAGCTCGATTGACAGGCTGGTTCCCAGGGAAACATGAGCAACTTATTTCTGCTAAATAGCAGGCACAAATGTTTCCTGTGTTAAACCGTGCAGCCTGCTGTGACATTCAGATCTCTAGGATATAATCCCAAAAAGACAGAATGTGTTTGCCTGGCTCTGAGGTAGGGAAGGAGAAAGGTAGCAGCACACTACAGCTGCTGACAGGCACTAGCAGGAATCTGGCACCCAAATCACTTTTGTGGAGACAGGTCCCTTGGCCTAATCCCCAAAGGAAGGGCAAAACAAGACTTTAACAAAAACTGGTAAAACTGCCCGGTGTTGCTGGGAGAGAAATGGAAGAAGGGAGTTGGTAATAGCAAGCCATCCAAATCTCCGTCGAAATGCTAGGCTGGCTGCCTGGTGGGGCTGGGACACATAAAAGCAGCCGCACCGCTCTGGCCTGGGGTCTGTCCAGCCTGGGAAGTTGCTTTGGCAGGTACAGGTAAAGGTGGGAAGGGACTTGGAAAAGAAAATGGAAGACAAAGCTGAGCATCCTCATAATGTGCTCTCTGGTAGCGTTCAGGGCATCTCAAAACCCACCATTCACATCTTGGCTCACAGCGGTGGCGTAGGTCTGAGCTGACCTATGTAGGGACCTGTGGAGAACGTGTTCCTGCTGCACGTCACCAAGGACGCTGTTCCCAACTCTGATCACACCCTGCGAGGTGCTGTGGCTTTGGTGGCTAAGCTCGTTTTTACTTCCCACTGTGTCCAGTTAACAAGATGAAAAAACCAGACGAGACGAGTAGCCATGAGCAGGCACACGAGGATGGGGCAAACACATATGATACTTCTCCCAAATACTCTCCCTGCCTCCTTTAAATTCAGCTCAAGGGATGTCTTGAGCCTGATGGGATTTGTCTGCTTAGTAAATCCCAGCAGATCTCTCATCCACATACTTGCCCATTTACCTCTTGAACCTTCTCGTATCCACAATATCCTTCAGCAAGAAGCTTACAGCTCAGCTACTCATTGCATGAGGACCCATCTCCATGGGTTTGCTTGGAGCCCACATCCCACTAACTTCATTTGCTAGCCACTAGGTCTTGTACTGGCCGAGACACTGGACAGCTGTTGCCTCGCCACCCTGTCCTTGGCACACAGGATTTTCCAGACCTCCCTCGTGCTCCTTCAGTATCTAGGGCCACATTCTGCTTTCACTTATCTCCTCTGAGCCAATATTCAAGTGGTTTTTAAGTGAGCAGGTGATAATTTGGCCTCGGGACAATCTTCCCCCCCGCCTCGCACAATTTGCTTTTTTGTTAAAAAGAAAAAGATTTAAACTTTTTTTTTTTTTCTCAGTTGCTTTAAGATTCAGAAAAAAAGAAAAAAGATAATGCAATTCAAGTTTTGCGTGCCAGAGTTTCCAGGTGCCCAATGTCCTGTTACCGGGACGCTGAACAAACAGCCTGCAAACACGATCCCCTGCCTTTGTTCTGCCAGCTGGAAACGGCAGCTCGCTCTGCACCCGGACACCTCCACGGACCACATCCTCAGAAGGAGGAGATACTCGGCTGAGCAAAATGCTCCTTTCATTGGACAAAGGATACCAAAAAGGGACCTGGAGTTTTTTACTGGATTGGTAGTTTTTTTTGTTCACTAAGGAACATTTTCTGTGGAAAGGTCTCTGTCCGTGCAAGTGACTCAGCTCAGCAAACAGCAGCGGTGATTCATTACAGCGGCTGGCGACCTGTGTGGTGCTGAGTCTCTTCCTCCCCAGGAAACAGCCTTAATAAATGACATCAGCAGCGTGATTCAGTCGGCAGGACCATGGCCTGCAAGTCTCCCGCTCAGGTGCTCGCTCCCGATTTCCCTTCCCCGGCCAGCTTTTTCCCTCCTGTTCCCTTCAGCTGCTGCCTCCCCATGCGAGGACTGGCTCGTGCTGCCCAGCTGAACGGTGCCCAGCACGGTGGAAACTAAGCTGGGCTGTAACGCAAACACCAAAGTGACCGCACGGTGAATTCACTCAAACGACAGAATCCAAACCATTTCCCTGAACTTTCCATGAATACACACCAAAAAAAAAAGGTTACCGAAAGGAAATGGAATGGGCCAAACATCAAAGGTAAAAGATGATCCTTCATGGAATTACTCGCTCACAGATACACATCCCGGGTCGTACGTCCCAGTCCAGCTCCAGTTGGAAACTTCTTATCAGGTCATTAAAACAAATCAAAATAGATGAGGTAGATTTCTCATGCGGTCTGAGAAACGGTGAGAATGCTTTAAAAAAAGGCATTCCTCTTTTCTGCATTCAGGCCAAATATTGGAATAGCCAGCAGCTCCTGAAGTCCTGACGTTTCAGGTTTGTCTGAATCCTGCAGACAATTTCCACACAAGTGGAGAAAAGTTGTCTCAAATAAAATAACTGTGAACCTACTGAGAGATAAATCTTCAAAAATAAGAACAACTGTTTGATGGAACAAGCACATTAAGCCCAGTTGTCTTCCTAACCGCGAAGGGTCTTTTTCACCTTTTACAATTGCCGCTGTACTTCAAGGCTGCTGTGATACTCCTACTGCCGAGGCGTTGTGCAAACTACAGAACAGACCCGACATGGAAAAGCACTTAATTCATGTGCAATTTTTTCCTATTCCTCTCCAGATAACGAAATTAATCTCATTAGAATCCATCTCACAACTAAAGCCCAGCCTGCGGACCGAAAGACCACAGCCCACTACAATCCTATCCAAACACTGTCAGGTTTTCTTATCTCCCAGCGTCTGTTTTCCCCCTCTGCCGCTCAGTCATATCAGTGTTTATGCAGTTGCACAAGGCAATGTGATACACAGAAGAAAAATGCTATATACACGCAAAAATAGGCGCCGCTTTAAACTTTTTTCCGCTCGAAGACCTCTAAAAGCTTGTGGAGGATCAGCCCCCTGTTGTGCATAGTTCAGCCTACAGACCACGGTCCTTCTTGTCTTAGTTACCTTCTGCTGAAACTTGCTGGTCGTGTAGGTGGATCGAAGCAGGTCCCTTTAAATCCTTTGTTGTGCTTGCACAAGTGGAAAACAGCTCCTACAAAAAAAAAAAAAATCCCCTCTGTTTGCCAAGCCATGTGTAGAGATTATGAATCACTAAATGGCAGCCACGTGTCAGCAAAAGTAGCAGGAAGTGTCTTGCGTTTGACCTTTATTTATAGTAGCAAGAACACTCCGCGGCATATAGTTACGACGATTTAATTATCCTTGCTCACCAAGAAACATGGGATCAATTGCCTGCATCGTTTGTTTTTTCCATTACAAAAAAAGAATACTATATCTGGCTACTGGTTATCAGGCTGGGGGAACTCTGAGAAAGCCCTTTCGGTCTGTTGCCTCTGTGTGTGTTTGGAAGGCGTAGGACTTCTTTGGAGGTTTTTCTCTGGGATCCTGATGGAATGGTGGGCTCGAAATCAAGACCGCTTGACAAGCCTGTTGACTGATCTCTCAGCACACCGCTCGTGTTCAATATACACCCTTGTTGCACAGAATCGAGCTGTGAGTTTGGGAAGCGACAAAGCGCTGAACTCTCTCTTTACTGTACGCAGGTAATTTGAAACATACGCTTATTTTTTAGTAAATCCCACACATCGCAGAGCGTTACTGAATCAAGACAAAGTACCTCTGGGCTGCTATCCAGTGGGGAGCCCGGAGATGTGTTTGCATTATGCAAGGACGTAGTGGCATGCTTGGTTCTTCCTTGTATGCAAGAGAGCATTTCGGTGCCTTTTCAGATTGAGGGACAAGTCTAGCAGACGTGGTGAGTTAAATTAACATCTCCTTGCCATTAGAAGGGGGTTCTTTATTTCCCTCTGCCCTCTTGGCCCCTGGACAGTGGGATAGTGTTCCACCAGATTAGGGAGTTCAGTCTGCTCTCAGAAGGGTCTGCTGCAGTGGAGGGAGGAGACCTGCATGGCCACGGGTAAGGGTGCAGGTGAGAAACAAGGCTGAGCTGATCTCCACGTAAGGTCAACACAGCCTCAGCAATGGCCATTTTTTATGGCGTGGGCATCTGAGAGCCACATGCTGGGTCACAGAACGAGGTAGGCGAGAGGTGCATTTGGGACACATTAGGAGCACCCCAGCATGTCCAGCCACATGACAGAAAAGGGATCTGTGGCCCGGAAGGGATCCCATGAGCATAGATCATGGCAAAGGGATCTGTGGCCCAGAAGGGATCCCATGAGCATAGATCCCTGCTAATAACGGGGCCACAGCACCGTTGCCTCCCTCCCACTTTGGGTCTAGTGATCAAGGCAACCTCCTGTGTCTGGCATGTGGGAAGAGAGCAGGAAGGCAACCAGGGTGATGTATGGGAAAAGAGAATGAAATGAGGGCCTGAAGCATAAAGATTAGTCCCTTGGGCTTTCCAGACTCCTGCCCCAATGAGGAAGGGCAGTGATCACGCTCTTAACGTTAGCCTGAGCCAACACAGCCAAAACTGAGCCAGGCTTTGTCCTGTATGACCGACTGAGCCCTGCAACCAGGATCCCACAGGTCCCAGCTAGCAGCACTTAGAAGAACCAGAACCAAACCAAACGGCCCTTGTGAGCTCTGTCAGCCACGGCCATACAACACGCTACCTTTCTGCAGACCTGTCACTGAGGAGTCCGGCAAGGAGATCGCAGAGGATGGTCTAACCATGCTATCGATCACCACGTGCTGGCTTCCCCATGCCCACCACGGTCTACACCTGGAAGTTCAAACCTGCCAGGAGAAGAGCGCCCCAGTCTCTGCTGCTCCGTGGTCTCTCTCTGCCCTCCCCCCTGCTGGGATCCCCTCCATTAGCCCCAAGGCAGAGATAAGCCAGCATCCCTGACCTGTTCAGAGCCTAGGGTCCGTCCTGTGGCAAGCACTGCTGCAGCCCCACTAGCCAGCTCAGTGACATATCATGCTGGGCCAGCCTGCTTCTCCTTCAACTTTTTTAATTAAAGCTTTTCTAATCAGATACAGGTCTCCATTCTGCTTTGGACATGGCTCAAGGATGCAAGAGCAGCCTGTTGCCTTCCCTCCACCATTGGGTCTCCCTGTCTGGTCAAACCAACTCAGCAAGAAACGGAATGCTTGATGGTCAAATGCCACTGACACCTAGGTTAGTTGGTGGCCACTCCCAGAGGTGGCATGCATCTGCAGGATCAGGCCTTTAATCATACTGTCCTTCATGGATTCCCATTGTCCCCCTCAAATTCCTTTGTCGCTCTTTCCTACACTTCTCCTCCCCCTGCTTTGTCTGGTTTAAAATTGTGCTGATCCCCATGTTTCATTCTCCAGGACAAGGCTGGGCCGTTGCAGAGATCCAGTCGCTGCCCAGCACGCTCAGCTCTTTTCTGGAAGTCCTTTCCCCATGTCCACAGCAGTGCACTGGAGGGATTCACCTCAGTGACTGTCTCCAAACAGTCCCAGCACCATCTGGATCTCACCCAGCTTGCCCGAGGACTCCAGCTCTGACTCCATGTCAGCTCTGCACCACAGCCGCATTCTTGGAAAGGGTGCACGCACCCTGACGTTGGGTTGCTGCAGCAACCATGCTTGACATCATCACCTTTCCCCACGTCCACCGCTGTCATGCAAGAGGTTGTGAAAGCCTCTTTGGCACTGTCAGGCAGCTGCATATTTTGATGTTGGGGAGAGGATTCCTATTCGAAACAAGGAGCGCGAGGAGCAGATGTGTCGTGTCTCCAGAAGAGCAGGGTCAGAGGGCAGTACGATCTGCCTAGTACAGCATCCAACGGGGAGCCGCAAAGCAAAACAAACAAGCAAACGAAAGCACGGTCCCACGGGCCTGGAGTCTGCTGCCTCCAGCAGCAAAAAGGAGCAGGTGCAGAGCTGCCTTGGCAGCACCGGGATATTCTCCACAGATATCCCTGGCTGTCTGCACTGGGGATTGCTACTCCGTTCCAAAATCCCTCTTTCCTGCAGTACTCCAGGGACACAGTTGGGAACAGAGTCACCATTCAGCCCACATACTCCCAGCAGAGTGGAGCCACTGTATGGACCCTATCCTCAAATGACTTGGGCATCCTGGTGGGAGGTGAGTCCTGGAGCTTGTTCCAGACCTCCTGTGCAGGTGGCTCTTACTTTTGGTGGTAATTGTGGCCATTTTACAACCACGGCAGGGTCTGGATGCCAGAATTCAAAGGTTTTTATCAGATGCCAGATAACACGTCATTTCTTTGTTGACACCTTTTATCCACCTGAGATGCTTCTAGGGCAAGGGACATTGCCAGCTCACACCTTGTCATCAGGAGTGACCTGATCTTTGGCATCCTTCCTAAAGCCCATCCTTGCAGTTGCTCAATTAGAGAAACCCAGGTTTTATGATGTCACATACACACCAGAATCCCTTGAATCTTCTACCGTCCAGTTTGGTGCTTTATGTGGAAGAGACAGATAAGCCTAAAACTTCAGTTAAATGCCATGTTTGCGGGGAAAAGAAGGAGGAAGGACTGACTTATGACTTTAAAATGTGTGAGCTGGTTACTCGTGGACCGCCCCTGCAATCCCTTGAGGAGCGCGTGAATTTTCAAGCAGGAATGTTTGTTGTTTCCACAGCATAGGCTTCTAACTTCTCCTCCTTTTGTAAAGCTGCAGGACCTCAGAGGGCTTTGGAGGCCAACACAGGATCTGGAGGACAGCTTCATGGGCGGTTATCACCAGGTCTCTGCTCCACTGAGCAACATCCAGAGGGGAAAGAGAAGGGGCCCAGCCTGACTCTCAGTCAGGAGACCTACTGTAGACCCCACACAGAAGGCAAAAGAGAGACAACCCTGCAGCTTCCTTCTTCCAGCCATGGATAAAGACTGTGGACCTTCCCTAGCCCCTTCAGACTCACCCTGCAGGGACAGAAAGAGAAGGGGCGCAAGAACGAGTAGTTCGATATGTGACAGAGCTGATAATGCCCAATGACTCCACGTGGATTTGTGCTTTGCGGTCCCACTCTGGTACAAGTTGGCTGCAAACTTGTAAAAGCTTTATATCTTTGACTCCTCTGCCATGAAATCTGGTGGAAGTTGGTCACACGCTTCAAGAGAAGTTGAAGTAGAGAAGGTCACAGATGAAGCCAGTCTTCTCTTCCATACACATGCAAAGTGTGCTCACAGAAGTTATGTTTCCTTAGGAGACCAAGGTGAAGCTATCTCCGTGGCAGACATCCGTGGAAACGAGCTCGGTAGAGACAGGGGAGCCGGGAGCTGGGCCAGAAAGCCAGAGCCTTTAGCCCAGAGCGACAGGTTAGTCAGGTCTGGGATGAGGTTACACCCAAGAGACAGGATGGACAGCATGACACAGTCATGTTTCTCAACACCACCCCACTCCCAGGCCTGCTTCACACCACACAGACCCAGTCAAGCTGCTTGAGAATTTTCTAGAGAAGCATTTTTCCCCATCAGAACATGCAGATTTGTGGAACGCTGAACATTTCACAGAACCTCTGGTGGAGCACAGGCAGGGAGATGTTTCTACTGGACAAGACAAATTTCCATTGGGAATCTGGCTGCCAATTCATGTGACGGTGTGAGGAACTCCTTACAAACCAACTTGTCCATACTTCCAGGGAGCCAGACTTGTAGATTTGCAATATCAGGATCCCAGGTTATCCAGGCAGAGGACTTGATGAGCTCAAGGCTTCCACAACAGTGTCTCTGATAACTCCTACTGAAATACTGGGATAAGCTTGGCAGTTCCTGGCTCTGGGGCAGCTCGTTACAGGTGCAATCCCAATTCACATTATCAGCCAGGCAGCCCAAGGAGCTATGGCTCTACCAAATGGCCTAGGCAGACCTAAATCTGGTTGGACTGCTCCTGCTTTTACCCCTAGAAACCCCTGCAGCCACCATCTGAAACCAGCACAGTTCTTGTCAGCTTGCAATAGCAGCTGTAAAACTGGCAAGAATCACACCAGCTCCAGTCCACAGTGCTGGGTCCTGGGGTCCCTGTTTGAGTCTGGAAGTGCTCGGATTTCGCATGGTCTCAGACGAAAATGTTATGAGATTTCCGTTTGGAAGGGAAAACACATATTTCTGTAGCCAGCAAGGACATAAATGAAATTTATCCTCCAAGAAATTTCTGGTGCTGACTACACTCACGCTCTGACAGCCCAGAACCCTTTAAACCCATCTGCTAGCCATGCCTTTCTATGAGATACATGGTCCCACCAAGCTACATCTCTAACATAGTAGGAGAAGTCCACTTTTTCCTGATCCCAGGGCCAAGGATTAGCTAGTCCAGCCAACAATTTCATGGATACAGATGAAGCAGAGGTAAGAGGACAGCGACCCACAACCATGAGCTGTGTGAAGCCTGGGAAGTAACACATTCAGGGTGGTCCATGTGCAGAGGCTTTCTCTCCTGCAGAAACATCATTTATTGGCCTTGATAGCCCTGATGTGCGGAATGGAAAAATTTTTACTCTGGATCCTCACCTCATTTGTTGCAGGCGTTGGCAGATACAGTGACCAAGGCTTATTGGTTATTCGCACGGTTAGAAGTCTTTAATGACATTATCGGTGATATAATAATAGTGACATTCCTGAGAAGTCTGCAATCTCAGCTTGCCATTTTTCTTATGCTTCTCATTTCCTTCGCACCGGGGAAAGTGTTCAATAGCACTGTCCTACAGCGTTTCGACTGCAGACCCCACAAAGAAGCTGGGCCAGGCATATCAAGAAAACCAACAGAACAATTATGGGCAGACACCTCAGTTATGTCCGATAACCCCATGAACCATCCCACAGCGGGAGCCAGGCTCTGGCAAAGGAGCGGAGCATGAGTCCAGGAGAGCCAGGCTTGCTCCTCCTGCTGCTGCTGCTGGAGGGGACAGAGGAGCCGAGGGAGACGGATGAGATGCCATCCCAGAAACCGTGACTACAGGGGGTCACTCACTCCCTCATACCCTGCGTTCGCTAACGGATCAGGGAACGCTGCACAGTGATGGTGTTATAGATAACTCCAGGAGGCATCTCAGGGCACATAGTAATCACTTCTGAGGTGATTACCTCTATATACCATCTATATACACATATATTCACATGTCTTGGAATCATTGAACATTTTAGGTTTGAAGGTACTGCTGGAGGTCCCTGGTTCAAACTCCTGCTCAAAGCAGGGCTAGTTAGCTCAGGTTTCTCAGGGCCTTCTCCAGTTGAGTTTTGAATATCTCCAAGGATGGCGATTCCCCCACCTCTCGGTGCCCTGGTTCCATATTTGACCATCCTCACGGGGAAGATTTTTTTTCCTTGTATGTGACTGGGATTTCCCATGTTGCAGCTTGTGCCCATTGCATGTTGCCCTTCCACTGTCCACTTCCAAGACAAGTCTTCTCCGTCTTCTCTACGCCCTCCCATGAGGTAGCTCTAAACAGCAATAAGCTACCATCTTGCCCTACCTTTCTGCCGGCTGAACAAACCCTGTCCTCTCAGCCTCTCCTTGTGTCATCTCATCTGCTCCAGCGCCCTGACGATCTCAATAGCCTCCACTGGGCTTGTTCCACTGTGTCAACGTTTGTCTTCTTTTACCAGGGAGACCAAAACAGGACACTGTAGCTGGCTGTGTCTCACAAGTGTTGAACAGAAGGAAATAATCACTTCCCTCAACCTGCACTCTTGTTAATACAGCCTTATTTGTGGCTCATCACTGCAAGAGCACACTGCTGGGTAGTGTCCAACTTGCTGTCCACCAAGATCCCCAGGACTTTCTAGGCAAGGTGTGGGGGTTTTTTTATCCAGGAGACTCATGGCCAGCTGTACATTTATATTCACATATACCGTCTATATCGACACCTAAATCAAAAAGCCAGGGTTGTTGTGGCTGCTCCCTGGAGAGGGAGTCAGGGACCCTCCCCATTCTCCTGCTTGGAAATGCCCTTCCCGCTGTCTCTGCTCCCACTGCTCTCATTGCAAGACAACACACAAAAACCCCCAAACAAAACCACGCCAGGACAGCCAATTATCCTGTTTCAACCTCTCTTTGCAAACGAGGGCCTTACAGGTCAACTATCCATATGGCCGGTCACATTTGTTGAGCCAAAGTACTTTCTCAAGGGCTTAGATCTTCCCATTTTACTCTGTAAAACAAGGCTGTGGACTTTTTCGTTACAAAAGGTCAAATAGCTCCTTCACGCCCCTTGAACAAGCTACAAATGATCTAATTAACTTGGACTATCTCCGTACTGCCAAAGTCACCCTCTCCGGGAAGCAGTTTCTGGTCTCCAGGCTAAATACTGTGGGCTCTTGTCTGTACCATTTGCCTGGAGTAGACTAACCATGTCCACTCTGAACTGTGCTTGCTGCAAGTCTCTTCTGGGTCCCCTGGTGCCTTTGTGCACAAAATGAAATTATTCTTTTTTTTTCAGTTCAAAGACCTTGTGAGGGCTGTGTCACAACCCACCAGAGTGGTGTCCAGGGTATGTGTTGAGTGCCTTTGGACAAAACTGTGGGCATATGGGCATGGCAGATGGTACAAGACATGCTGGGATAGTGCAGGAGACCACGTAGGAGCCAATATCTACAACTTGAATGCTTTAAACCGTGATGCCCTAACGAGGCAGCAAGGCATATGAAATGAAGTCACAGGCTGAGTGCAGCCTCCAACCACAGGTTCCTCAGCCCCAACATGAGCCCAACACTGACAAACGTGGGCCAGGACAGCTCTTCCTCACCATCAGGTTATTTTATCAGTGCCCAATATAAGCTGCAGCTCACGGTTGTGACCATGGTAGGTGGGCTGCTGGTCTCACCCCCAGCTCAGCCCCAGGGACCTACCCCCAGCTCAGCCTCAGTCACTACATCTGCTGCTGGGAGATCAGCCCCCAGCCTGGCTGGCCCAGAGGTCCTGGCAATGCACACGTGGGGCACGTACGTGATCTGCAGGGCACGTACACACCATTACTTGCCCTGTCACCACGTGGAGTGGGGATACACCCGGTCTCCTGGGCAGTTGGGCATCTGCCCCTCACCTCTTCTGCAAGCCAAACCGTTCCCTCCCACAATTGCCTTCCTACCCCCAAACATGGCATTTACCTTTCTCTTAAAGTTGGCAAGCCCGTGTTACTCAAGGTCAGGCTATTTAAACACCAGCTGCAGTGTTTGTCTTGCTTTTTTGTCAAGGAGACAGTTTCGGCATGTACAGCACTTCCTCTTCTGAGGCATTTGAGGACTGAGACTGTGACCTTTGGCTGCTGTTTGGGTTCAGCAGAACGGGCAGCAATCCCAGGGGTGAGCGGGTTGAAAAAGAAAAGCCCTCTTCCTCCCCTTCCATCTTTTTATGGACAAATTCAGACCAAAGCGAGCAGCCAGCTGCGGGTGAAACACACAGCTTGGACGCTGCAAGAGAGACCTTCTCCATGCAGCCCATGGCCGAAGCAGTGAAGTGGCCCAGCACAGGGGCAAAGCCTCAGCCCGTCCTCTGAGCCTGGGCAACATTTAGATTCAATAGCTGACTTTCGTAAGGCTAAAAGCAAGGGAAATTAATCCCAATGGAAAGTCTTTGCACATAAGTATGAAATAGTACCTACCACAACGTACCATTTCTGCTAAAGTTTTTATGCATATTCATCTGTTGCTGAAGCCTTTCTGCTGCCTCCTATAGTAGGAGTTGTTAAGCTTTATATCAGGGCAGCTTAAGCCCAAAGGTTCAGGAAAAGGCTGGAAAGATCAGGAGGGAAAGATCCATGACTGGACTGACTTTGGCTGAACGCTCCCAAAGACCTCCTGGGTCAGCAGAAGGAGCAGAATACACAGCCTGACAGGCTCATCCCCTTCCTGCAGCAGAGCCCAGCGTGGACACGAGAGCAGTCACGTAACATAATACTGTCTCCGGGAGGCTTTTCCTGGCAGGTGTCATAAAATGAAGCAAGGTTATGTCCCTTTGCCCAGAGACATTTATAAAGCTGCTGATGAAAATGGAAGTGACTGCAGAAGGCCAGATAGCACCATCTGCTTTGGCAGAGCCTGGCAGGACCTGGGGCTGCTCAGTCTGGCTTCTGGCTAAGATGCGAGAAGAAACCCTTCTCTGGTCTTCTGAAAGAAAATGAGGAAATGACCATCTTGAGAGGCATGACCGTCCTTCAGCTCCACCTCCGTTCCACTGAATTTGCAAGGACTCAACATTTTTGCAACCCTGGCCGGACGCGTGCACACACGCGCCATCACACACGGATGTCCGCATCACCCAAAGAGTTCAGATCTCACTTAGGCACCAAAGCAAAGCACAGATTTTGAGCACAGTACTCCCAAGTTCTCTATTCACGGTGTCCCTCTCACAATAAAGCAGACAATCCTCCAACCAAAGAGTATTTTATGCTACCCGGTGAAACTTGTATTTGGGCACATAGAAACCCACAGCTCTGCACACTGGGTCAGCCTTCTTCCTACAAACGCTCCTGATATCTCAACTTTAAAATACATTACATGCAGCATTTGTGGCAGTCTGCAGCTATTCCAAATTTCCATCTCTTATTAGGCAGCTCAGTATGGGGCCTATGAACTTCACGCCTCTGAATCCCAATAATGTCCTTTGGCTCATAACAGGCTAATTGACGCCGCGTTTGCAGCGAGCAGCTCCCACGCTAGCCCTGCGTTAAAGGTTAATGGGTTGGGAACTCGCAGGGTTTCTGATCTGAGCGGCGGGAGAGAGATCTTAGAGATTTGGGTAGAAATGTTGCCTTTTAGCTCTTGGGAAGGTAACCACTGAATCAAAGTGTTTCATTGCCAGCCCAAGGGACAGGAGGTCTCCACTGAAGCTGGCGTGTCCCAGTGGGGTACTTGGGACTGGCCTCTAGATGTAAGAAACATCACCTCCAGTGCTGCGCAGTTGTGGCTTCCCTGGTGATGCTCAGAGGCAGCACAGAGACTCACTGCCCTCCATGGGGTGATGTTGCCCAGAGTGTGGACACCAAGGACTGAGAAAAATTCTTCTTCCCCTCCAAACTTTAGCCTGTCTTTGGTACCCTCACCTCCAGCCTTCAGACCTTCCAGCTGCAAATCAGCGAGAGCGGTAACAAGGACGACTAACCAGCCTCATGTCTTACCTTATGGACAAAGTCACCTCTCACGTCTGGCTCTCAGCAGGGCAGGAGTTGTCAGCCAGGTGCACGCCTCAGCTTGTCCCGGGCTACCTCTGGCACGAAATGTCCTCCTTGGCCCTGCGGAGGGAAGCCAGATGGGGAAGCTGATGTTAATTTGCAGCTGCAGCAAAGCAGAGACTCGTTACCGTCAAAACAGTGAGTGTTGGCATCGTGACTTCCCTCTTCCCTTGTGATCTGTGGGAAACGGGAGGCGAGCCAGGCTCTGCACGGGGAGAGTTGACAGCCTGGAGCTTCCCAGGCACAGGCGCCTCTCTGTTTGCCTTGATAGGTCACCCACTGGTAGCTGAAGGGAATGTGCTAAGCCTTTAAAGGTCACCAAGTTGAATTGGGCTAGCATGGACCGCAGATGGCACACAGCACAGTTCGTGGCCCAGCTTGCTTTGGTCACATCCTTAAATTAGTGCGGCAGCTTCCATCCCTGCTGATTCCCCTATATTCCCCACTGGGAAGCCAGTTTTACAAGGAAATGAAAACCTGCCTCAAGCCCCCATTCTTCTTGACCGAAGCACAAGTCCGATTAAAGACACTTGAAGCCAGAGATCACAATAACCTGCCTTAAAAACCCGCACACTTGCTAATCGCATCGTGCAAACGCCAACGTGCATTGAGCCTGTGGCTTCGCAGCACCAAGTCTTTGCAGAAGAACCTGCTGAAGGTCTTGCTGCCTGCTTCATCCCTCCCCACCGTGATCGCAGACTGCAACTGCCTTGTCCTCTCCGTTGTAACCAGCTCACCTTTCAAAATAACCACACTTGCTGTTGTTGTCTGCCTATTTTTCAGGTGGATCAGCTCCCGAAACTGCTTCTCTGCCTGACTGTACAGTCGACAGACAGGGAGGAGGTGGCATGGACACAACTGGGGATGGGCACTGGGAAGGGGGTGCATATTGATGTTTTACTAGTACTGCGGCACACAGGCTAAGCAGACATAAGGGCAGGCAAGTGCCTTCAGGTCCCAAAGGTGCTGCATGGTCTGCCCGATGCTTCTGGTCCACACAAGGCTGGGCAAGAAGGCAACAGCATCTTCTCTTATGTGCCTCAGCTGTAAAACAGGTACTTGCTCAAAACTGCAAACAGAGAAATAACAAAGCTTGGTCTAAGCCTTGCTGAGATTCCTCTTGTGGATTAGGATCAAGAAAACAATGAGATGTTCGTCACAACCAGCCTTGGTGCAGGCATCTAAACTCTGATATAGATGCAGTTCGACCTATCTACAACAGCCAGTTCCCACTGAATCCAGAGTCCCACTGTAAAGGATCCACAGCTGATCTGCAGATGCAGGTTAAAGAAGCACTTCGACTTGTTATTAGAAGGTCTGGAGAGCATGGTGAGCATGGAATATTAAGCACATAGGGATGGCACAAACGGTTTCCAAGCCATTCGATGTATGGTCTCTGTGGAGGTGACTTATTCCCTACCTGCAAAAAGCCTCTGGCTTGTAATAAATCTCAGCATCATATCCACCAGAAGGCAGGAGAAACTCCTACAGCATACCACCAGAACTCCCGCAGCATCCTCACAAGTCCTGAGACCTAAAAAGTAATAGGGGCCCTAACCTACCATCAAGAGTTCAGGTGTAAAAATGTGGGACCATCAGAATGGCCATGAAGGTCCATTCACCCCAGTGACTTATCTTTGGCCATGACCAAGAGTGGATGTCTAGAGAAGAGTGTCAGAATACAGCAAATAGTTTGAGATACTTCCCCAAAATATCCAGTCAGCTTCCAACAATGTGTGGCTTCCTGTGCCATAGAGAGTGTTTTCATATTTAATTACCCACAGTGAATTTTTCTTCTATGAATTTATCTAGTCACTTTATGAACCCTCATCGATTTTCAAAATCCGCAACATCCTGTTGCAAGGAGTTCCACAGCTTAATTATACACTGGGAGAAGAACCACCTCCTCTTGTTTGTTTTGGAATTGCAATTTACTGGTTTCATCTGATGTCCTTTGATTCTTGTGCAGACAGAGATGGTGAACATCCTCTCCCTGTCCACCCTTCCCATACCACTCAGTGATTTATCGTCCTCTGTCATAATCCTTATATGTTTCCCAGCCTGATGAGTCCTCATCTACTTAGTGATATGGTAGCCACCACAGAGTTTTCAGTATCCTGGTGTCCTCATCCAAGTCTTTTCGAATTTCACTTTACGTTCACTTGCCTTTTGGGCCAGGGAACTGTCTTTCAGATGCTCCCTAAAAGAGACCATGAGGAGCTGAGGCCCCTTCCCATGAGGGTGTGTGTATCCCACACGGGCTCAAGACAAAGGGGTTGCCAAACACGTGAACATGGAAGCCCATCAGGCCAAAGCAGCTCTAAGAACTCTAGTAACACATTCCTTCTTGCTTCACTGAGGAGACAGGAGGCTGCGTTTTTCAAAAGGGGAGAAAGATGCCATTTTTTTTGTATTAGACTCCAGGAATACTGGAGGGGAGAAAAATCACAGAATCACAGACTGGCAGGGGTTGGAAGGGCCCTCTGGAGACCACCCAGCCCAACCCCTGCCAGAGCAGGGTCACCCAGCGCAGGCTGCACAGGGCCGCGTCCAGGCGGGTTGGAATCTCTCCAGAGAAGGAGACTCCACACCCTCCCTGGGCAGCCTGTGCCAGGGCTCTGGCACCTCACAGGGAAGGAGTTTTTCCTCGTGTTCAGGTGGAACTTCCCGTGTTCCAGTTTGTGCCCGTTGCCCCTTGTCCTGTCGCTGGGCACCACTGAGAAGAGTCTGGCCCCGTCCTCTTGACACCCGCCCTTGAGATATTGATAAGCGTTGGTGAGGTCCCCTCTCAGTCTCCTCTTCCTCAGGCTGAACAGCCCCAGCTCCCTCAGCCTTTCCCCACAGGAGAGATGCTCCAGGCCCTCAGCATCTCTGTACCCTCTGCTGGGCTCTCTCCAGTAGTTCCTCGTCTTTCTTGAACTGGGGAGCCCAGAACTGGACACAGTAGAAAATAGCAGAGAAGATTTGAGTTTCTCCAGGGTGACTTCCCTGAATAAAAGCCTGGAGGGTGGCTGACATGACAGTGCCGAGATCTCCGAGCAGTGGTATCCTCCGTGAACCTCTCCCTGCTCCCTTTCTGTCTGCGTTAGCGCAGGTGCTGGGCCAACCATCTCCGGCACCCACGTTGCTGAGGAAGCAATGTCTTCACTGCTCAGAGCAGGGCAGAGCAGACCTCACACGTGCTTCGCCGGGCAAACATTCGTGTCTGCCTCATGTTTGCAAAGTCAGCAGAGACAGGAACCAGCCCCAGAGGACCAGGCTCATTTTACAAACACCGACACGCGAGGAACCTCTGACAACCAAGGCAGGAGGCCCCTGGGAAGCGCTGCTGAGCGTGATGATCCCAATCCACAGCCTGGGAAGGTGGGAAGTGTAAGAGGACTTGTCGAGCATTTTCTGCCCCTGATCACAGAAATCACAAACTCGCAGAGGTGGTGTGAGACCGTCTCACCTCTCTCCCTGCTTCGTTGTTATTATCAGAGCATCTAAAGAGGTGATCAGAGCACAGAACGGCAATGTGTTCGGGGGTGTGCAAACACAGACGGCCCTTCCTATGAACGCGGCTAAGCCTTTAAGAGGCTCAAACTGAACTACAAAATCACCAGCAGATCCTGTTTGAGACCAGCTGGCGTTGGCTGGCAGTAACAGCCTGCCTGCCATGCAAACATCCGTCTGTCTCCCCAGCACCTCCGTGTCCTTTCTAGGCAGCATCCCACCTCTTTGCCTGTCTGGGAACCGCACTCATTTCTGTTGATATCACAACTCCAGCAAAAGAGATGTTTAAATTAGAGGCACTTCATAATTCCAGGTTCATTCAAAACCTTGTTCATTCAAAACCCCGTAAGCCCAGGACTCAAGTACATATGGTCAGAGACCATCAGTAGGCACCAACATGAACGGAAGCGAGTACAAAGAATAAAAAAAGACAATACTGGGTCTTCCCAAACCTTCCATTTCGTAGCCATCACAGCACTATGGTGTTTTAAGAAGATACTTGAAGGAGAACAAGGATGTTTAAAAGAAGTTCTCCCCACCTGTGTTGGAAGAGGCAGTGCGGGAGGGCGCACAGAGCCACGCGTCTGACAACAGAGCGAGAAGGCTGCGGACACCGTGGGCCGAACAGAAGCAGGGGTCAGCCATTCGGTACAGAAAGGCAGGCGTCGGCAGCAGAGCATCTGTGTAGTGATGAAGGCACCAGGTGGCGAGGGCCAGGGATGGGACCCGCAGCTGTGCAGAGGGGTAGGAAGGACACGGCACAGAAAGCATCAGCAGGATTTTGACACAGCGCAGTTTTCAGGGGCTGGGATAAGATGTGTGTAAGCAGGAGGGGACAAATTCACTGTGTCAGCAGACACAGTGGTGTCCTCAGGCTTCAAAAAAAGACACCAAGACAGCACAGGAGGAACGAATTAACTATGCTGGGCACAACCCAAAATCCATGAGGTCTTGTCAGGCGCAGGCCAAGGTTTTAGTGAAGACATGAGCTGGGTCTTGGCATAGTTTGTGCACTGAAGTGGCAATCAGATCGAGCTGGAGAGGAAATCAGAGCCGAGAGAGTTGTTTCAGATGGGAAAGATTAAAACATGTTTGGGCTGTGAGGAGGAGAACCAGAAGCCAGTGGAAGGGTAAGCAAAAAGAGAGCCAAAGCAGAAGGGAGCATCAGGTGACGGAGCGAGGGGGACGGTGGGGACAGGTCTGGGGCAGGAAAGGGGCTGCTAAAGGGAAAGGAAGAAATGCACGCTTGCCAAAGCCTCCTTGGAAGAGAACAGAGAGCTCCTGTTCAGAGCCAAAAGCTGGGGGAGGATGACCGAGGAAATCGGCTTTATCACGAGATACCCCGCAGTAGGAGAGCAGAGGAGGGGAAGTGGATGCTGGAAGGCGGCCACGGCTGGCGGGACGGCCTGGGGGACCTGCGGTGAGCTGCAGAGAGCCAGGCACTGAGGAGAGAATTTACTTTGTCCCTTTTCAGCAGTAGTCCATACCGTGCCTTAGCCTAGGGCCACTTCCAGCCGAGGAACTCTGTCCTTCAGGTTATGCAATGTATCTGCAGGGAGCAGGACAAGTCCTGCCACCAGTACCTGCAGTCACGTGAGGGGCGGAGGACTCATTATGTTCTCTGACAGTGTTGTGGCTTTCAAGCAATAACCCAGAAAGCAGTGTTTGCATTGGCTCGGATGTGAAGTCAGGTCATGATGCAAGCAGATAAAAACTGGAGCTTAGAAAACTGGCATTGCAGTTCTGAGCTGATGGAAAAGTTGCATTGGTACCCTTAACTTGAGAGGATCAGGAGACTCGTGGCGAGTAGCCATGACGTTACTCATGGCCCTGCCTAGACAGCTACCCCACTCTCACACCTTTCCTTTTCTTCCTTCCCAGATGTCCAAACACCTCTACTCCTTCTCTGACACATGATGTGAACACCACTTGCCTGTCCGTTGGCCACCAGAGCGTACAAAACCTCGTTCGGATCAGAACTGTTGTACCTGGGCAGGTCACACACCCAACGCCACAAGTCAGCTTACCCTGGTGAGGTCCCCGATGCAGAGAGCTGCCCCAGGACGGCACTGTCCCCACGGCCAGCACCAGCTATGACATGGCCACCCTCTAGTGGCCACCACTCCTCTCACAGAGACTCCCCCTCTTCCCTGTGAACATCCATTGCTCACCCCTTGCTAAGAGGTTAACTCAGGCACACAAAGAAACCATTGTGGAAAGTCTTGCTCCTCCCTGCCAACCATTTGCAGCAGCTCTGCGTCGGCTCGCGGTGCAAGAGTTCACGGACTGTGTGTTAAAAATGTAGAAGAAACCGTAGAAATTAAGGTGCCCGGAACAATCACAGCAGTTCCTCCCAATTTGCGGTCCAGCAGATATTTACCCTACTCAGCATATAGCACCAGCATCAACAAGAGACCAGGTAGAGATCAAATGCTATTAGCAGGGGAAAAAAAATACAAGTTCTGTTTGGGTGCACCTTCTTTCAGGTCTTGGTCATTTGTTTTGTTTTTTTTAAATGGAATATTCTGATCCTCAAACACTTTTGTCTGTTCTCATGGAGAACTCCATATAGGTCAACCCATCTATATCTATATGGTGGTGTGTCAAGTTAGGTGGGCGCGAACACCCAGGGGAGAGTTTGCTGGGGTGGAAGATGCAATGCAGCTACTCAGGGACAAGAGCTCATCTCCTTCACTTCTTCAGGGTAATGACCAGATGAAACATTACACTGCTGAGAACAACATTTCTCCCCCTGGGGTCTGTGAGGGCATCTTGGGCAGCCCATGAAACCATACCCATGGCCGCTGTGTCCGCTTAAATCTTCCCCCCATGATGCATGTTGGCCCCCAGGACACCGTGAAGGTCACCCGGTGGGGTGCAATTTGAGAACTGCTGGGTTGGGATCAAAACTAAAGCTGTACCAAATCAACCAGGAAAAGAAGCGTAAATGTTTTTAAACAAAATATCCTGCGGCGATGCTAAAAAACAAACACATGCTGCTTCTGGGCAAGCAGGCAAAGGAGAACCAACCGGAAGGCGAAAAGGAAGTCAGCAACCCAACGGGTGACAAGTGACTCGGATTTCTTACATCACGCAGGACCCAGTCCTGTTGCAAAACCCAGTTTGAACCTTCCCTCACCAGCAGTCTCATCAGCTGTGAGTCATTTCAGAGGGCGAGAAGAGACTCTGGACTCGCTGAGCCCCACTCCAAGCTCATACTGGGGGATGCAGCTGAGGAGGAGTGACTTATGGCAGTGTATGCAATGACAACCAAGTCCTCTCCAGCGGTCTTCGAGGGCAGCATGAATGCTGCATTTGCCACTGGGAAGCGCGCTTCCACACCGGGTGGATGTTGTAGGGGATGCCTGCCGGCCACCTCACTTACTCTAATAGCTAACAAGTAATTGAACCACTACCAAAGCAAGCAAGGTGAAGGAATCATCTCTGGGGTTCCCTGAACTTGAAAACGTTTGTCCTGCCAGCTTCCTTTGATGACCCTTAGTTCTTGAGCTGTATGAGACAGAGACTAGCTAGTCCTTGTCCACGTTCTCCAGACCACCTATGAGTTTCTAGACCACCTTTGTGTCCTCCCACGGTCATCTCCTTTCAAAGCCAAGAAGTGCCTACCTGGCTGTTCCTCATGGGAATATCACTCCATGCCGCTGCCCCCCTCGCTGCCCTTCTCTGGACCTGTACCAGCTCCAGCTCCTCTGGTACGGGGGACGCCGTATCCACGGCGCAGCGCAGAGCTATTGTGATGTTTTCCCTGTGTTCTTAATTCCTGCGTGAGGGTTCCTGGCACTTCATACTCAGATACTAGTGAACGCATCTGAGCAGGAAAGGCATGGAGAAAGACACTCAGTGGCAAGGAACGTGCCTCTGATGAGGGTGGGGATGGAGAGGCTTGAACCATCCTCCCTCCTGCCCCCATAACCTGCATGGGAAGGAGTCAATGAGCACAGTTACATCTCTGTTGCAATGAGACAGGCCTAAAGCAAGATCTCGAGAACCTAAGTCAGGAGCTTGGAGAGCTACTGACAGTGCAGGGGAGGGCAGGAAAGTGCTTGGGCTCGCACAGAGGTGCTCGGGGACACGTGTGTGACCCCCCGGTGCTCTCCCTACTACACGAGCTGTGGTGAGCATCCAGTGTGAGCTTACAGCAACGGGGAGATGTGGCTTTACTTATCTGAGAGGAAGGGAAAGCAAGAGACGTCAATTCCTGTGTCATTCTTCCTCGGGAAAACCCCTCTGGATATCAGCTAGCTCTGCGCTGACATTGTTGTGCCTCTGGCTTTTGCAGACTGTCTGTCTCTCTCCCCAAGCCAATGCCACATCCGTGGGGGCTCGTGGGCCAGAGGTGATAACACCAGGGCTCGAGCCAGCGAGGAGGACAGGGCCTGGCACTGCCCACAGCAGGGGATCGCTCGGGAGCGGTCAGCGTGGAGGCCACCCTGCCCTTCTCCGTGATGCCGTGCTGGGGACAAGCACAGCCACAGCCAGTCCGTGGCTCTGCCCTCGCGCCCCCGATGGGGGCACAGGGATGGGCTTGTCCCCAGGGTGACCGGGGCTGTTTCTGTCCTCCATCCCCTCACCAGGTGTTTTCTGCTGATCTTCCCTGCTCGGATCCCTTTTGTCTTCCCCCCACCCCCGACAGGGCTGGGCTGATGAAGCTGATTTGGGATCACGTGTTGCTTAGCAACATTTATTATCCCTGACAACATCCAAGTTTACTCCAGCTGCCAAAGGGAACAGGAACGAAATGTGGGGTGCCTCCCCCACCTCTGGCATAGAGAGCTTCTAACTAAATTTGCATTTATTGCCACCCTCTCTGCATGCAGACAGCACAAGGGCACCCAGTGGTGCTTGTCTTTCCCCTCCATCACTGTCCAAAGCCCTTTTGTGGGAGCATGTCTCTACCAGGGCGGGTCCCAAATCTCAATTCTGGTTCAGCAAAACTAACAGAGATGTAACCAACACCAAACTCACCCCGTGGGTGAAAAGAGGCCTTGGGCCAGAGAGCAGTCTCTCTCTCCTGGGCTGTTTGCATCTTACACATGGCTGTGGGATGTTCACAGCCACGGATTCCAGCAGCACATCATATACGGACCCATCCCACAGGGAGGACGTTACCTGACATACCTTCTGGTGCCCGTTGTTGCACCATAGCGAGCCAAAATTGCATTCAGGTATTGGCATCTCCTGGGACGACGCAGGTTACCAAAGGGACGCAGCTTGTGAATGAGCTGGAAGATCATCTTCAAGGCAATGTCGGTATGGATGTGTCACCCACCCCGCGACAGGGAGGGAAGAGCCTCTTGCTGATGTGTCAGCGTGCCCTGTGAAATGCTTCCTGTCTTTAAGGGCTTGGAGTGGCCAATGTCCTTTTGAGTCAGCAGGAATGGGGTTCAGTTCACAGATGAAAACCCCACTAGCATTAGGTGTCCACCTGGAATCTGGGGGCAGGACTCAGCATGGACGTGTAGGCATCCATTTCCACTGGGGACATCCTTGGGTATGCCACCCACCTCTCTGGAAATGCATGGGTGTCCCGTGCGTCCTGTGCCGTACCTGCCAACCCTTGCAGATGTCCTGGGCGTGGTGAGGCATATCTCAAAAGGCCTGAAGCATCTATACTGAGGCAACTGAATTTAGCCAGAGGTGTCCAAGGGCTTGTTACGGTTCACAGAGATTTAATCAGGGGACTCTAGAGAGCTATCCAGCTCTACAGAAAGTACCTGTGTGTGGTCAGATGAATTACCCTCCAGACATTATTGCTTGTACTGGCAAGAGACTCGATGTGGTTGCCAAAACATCGATGTGCATCTCCATCTGAGACCTGCTGTGGTGTCTGGGACATCCTCTTGGGGATGTGGCACAGGCTCTACAAGAATGGAGATACGGCCACTGAACCAGTGGATAGAGGGAGGGATGTGCCAGGCAGGAGACAGGCTCTACAAGGATGGAGATACGGCCACTGAACCAGCGGATAGAGGGAGGGATGTGCCAGGCAGGAGACCCCGGGTATCTGAAACAGCACTGGAAACCTGTGTTTAGGCAACTGAATCATTGCCCAAGTGTATCTTCCCAATCCAGAAGTGCATTCATCCCATAGAGAGCACAAAACAATGGGACGATGAGAAGCTTGGGCTGTGCTGGCTCCGGGCCAAGAGAGCGTTGGCATCCAGGATGCCAATTCAGCAGGTTTCTGAACATGCCAGCTTCCCTTCCAAAATAACAAGCTTCACCCACGAAGGAGAGGAACGATGATAGCTCTGTTCTCCAGCAGCTGCAACAAACAAAAGCTGTGTCAGAGCCCATTCCGGCAAGGAGGCACAGAGTAACAAATTGCCCAAGAAAATGCAAGGAATTTCCTGGCATAGCCAGCCCTCCTAGCATGATCTATGCTCACAAGCTAGAAATTTGAATCCCTGTGTTGTTAGCTAAGATGGGATTTAAAATCACATATAAGCGGGACTGGCACTAATTAGCCATCGTAATAAGCAGTGCTGTAAGGTGGTGGTGCCTGGAAGAGGCAGCAGATCAAACAGAAACGCATCCAGAGGGCAGAAGGGGTTTTCTGAGGGAATTTCCTTGGGATGAGCAGGAGCGATGGAGAAGGGAAGATACTAAAGTGGTGACTGTGGGCTACGAGGAACTTGCTTTGTAGTAGAGAACAGAGCGAAAGCCACAGTGCTGGGAGAAACACTGCTTTGGGTGATAGCGTTTCTCCATGTAAACATGCCCCTGAGAACATCGCGGGCTTTCAGGAAGGTAAAATGAGTGTTGTAACCTCCGTTTCGTAACAGAAGGGAAAGCACAGAGACTTCAGGGACAAGCGAGAGGAGAAGCACAGATTACAACCTGGCGCTTTCTCCTTGACCTAGCCATGAGGACAAGCTGTTTCTCTTGCTCATGTTCTTGGGGCTAAAAATCAAAGCATTCAAGGAGGATTTCTGGAGGTACATCCAGGACTTCCTGAAGGTGGCCACAAAACATGGAGAAGGGCCAAAATCTTCTCCTTCTGAGCAGAAAAGAAAATGCAGGCAATGCCTAAAATCCCTTAGCTTTGTCTCTTGTGGCCCCAGATGTCCCAGGGGACATCACCCCATGGCTTCGTCCCTGGGGGGGACCCGGACAGCACAACCTCCCCAAGGCATGAAGGTGAGCTGAAAACCTCATGTAGTTTTGGAGCACATCAGCACAGGGCTGGTGAGCTTTGCCATCCTTCCAGCCCCTTGGGGCTTCTGTGTCCTGCATCCGAGCTACACCAGCTAACATCTGCCTCCTGGTCCTAATGGTTTGGTGACCTGATTTTACTGTTGGTTGCAGGCTGGCACGGATCAGCAGCCTGGGGTGGGTTTGCTGGATGCATTTAAGGAAGGGCTGATTGCACAGGGTCTCCTGGGTGCACTGAGCTCCCAGCACTCAGCCCCTCTCTGGACTAGGATTTGGATCAGGGCGTCAGCTGCATCACGGAGAGGGAAAGGACCTAATTTTAGGTCTTCCTCCACTGGATGGGTTCATGAAATATGCAGCACTCCAGTGAGGTGGCAATAAGGTTGAAGGGAAACTGAGGCACAGCGAAGCTATGCACCCAATGAGAGGATCCCAGTTCCATGCCTTCCTCCAAAGCAGTCGTGCTCCCTGGCAGACGAAGACAGCACTTATAGTGGCGGGTGGTTTCCAAACCAACGGTTGGGCTCTGGATCCATTTTGGCTGAGCCCCCAGCCCATGTCCGATGGCTCAGATAAAAGGTTTCTGTGCTGGCCCCGATCTTGCTGGAACTGAAGGAGGATGAACAGCTTGGCTTCAACTTGCAAACTGAGCCAAAGGCCTAATAGAAATTACAGGAGGAGGCTGAGCAGACTCCAGGATGTCTTCTCGTCCACTTCTCCCCATTTGCCACAGCAAAAAGAGGGATGAGAGGGTTGGGACGTGCCCTGATTACTCTGCTCTGGAAAACACTTTGCTCCACCGCTGTCGTTTCCTGCCCACCTACAACCAGTGGCCTTAGTGTTTGTGCTCTTGGCACAGCCCGATGAACCCGGGAGCTAAGAAGACATTCAGAGGGCTCGAATGAGTAGCAGTCCTGTGTTTGGGCTGAATAGCAAAAAGAGCTTGTGTGGGTTTCCCTTTCAAAGCCGGCTGAGAAAAGGTTTTGTTGTGACTCTCTGTCAGGCCAAAAGCACCGAGGAGTCTTGAATTCTGATCTCTGTGCTTGTTTGTGCCTATTTAATTTCATTATTTACTCTTTAACTGCTATAAGTGGTGAAGCAGCTCAGAGCTCTTGCAGAGAGGACTCCTGCTGGTCCCAGCCAGGCAAGGTTGGGGTCTGTCGTTTGGCTCCGAGACCCAAGGAGGCCCCTCCAAGACCCAAACACCTTCCCACGCAGGACATCATTGCCATGGGAATGGCCCTGTGACGTAGCCTCTGTCCTGGCCCAGATCCTCCGCTTGGCAGGGTGCTAGGAGGGTCCTCTTGCACTCAAGGTTTTTTTCCAGCCCAAACACAGCGAGAGGAAGAGAGGCAGAGACAAGAGTGTGGATGGAGCTGTAGCTGCTGGAGATCTTCCCCTTGTCCAAGACCCCTGCCCTCAGACCACTGCATCATCCCACAGCTTCTGTGTCCTCTTCAATTCCCGCAAGCACCCCAGCAGCCGTGATGGGAAAGATATGCTCCCTCCCAGCTAGCCCTGACCTTCATCTGGCACCTCATCATCTCATCCTTGGACCTGGCTGCAGTTTCCCACAGATCAGAGCTCTCCAGTCTTGATGGTTGTAACTCGCTCCGCCTTGGAAGGAAGACACAACACATATTGCCTGGAAACACTCTTACACCATCAAAATTCATCTCCTCGGGAGACCAGCACCATGGGAAGCCACGGCTGCAGCGGCCTGGTGCTGGCTCTGTCAGACATCCCTTGGTGCCTTCCGAGTGCAGGTCAGTACCTCTACGGCCACCACTCAATGGCACGAGGCACACATGAAAGATGGACTTCCCTCAGCCATGCATGGTCTTCTGCAACCTTAAGGTGTCAGCCGTAAGCTGAACCTGCAAGGCGGACATCCTGGCTTGGAGACCGCAGTAGTCACTGTCCCCATGGAGAGTGAGTTACTTTGGCTGAGCCACCTCTGTGCCCATTCTTGGTACGCATGCTCCACACCATGCGTTCCTCCCCTCAGCCGGAAACCAACTGCGAGAGCACCTTGATTTCTGCTATTAAAGTATGTCAGGTGCTTTGAAATAAAGATACGAACTTATTCCAGGTAAGCTGCAAAGCAGGGAGCTCCAGGAAGGTTTTGGGTGATGCTGATGGGACGGTCTCGTCTTGAGTTACTGAAGGAGGAGCAGCATAAAGGAAGGAGAGGAGTGGAATGGAAGAGGATAAGGATAAATATTACTTAATGAGTATTAATATTTAGTAGCCAGAACCTCAGTCCTTGGATAGTCCGTGAATTTAGATATGAAGCTCTTGGAAGGGCTTGGAGGGATTTTTGTGCCTCATATTCTCATAGGTGCCAATTAATTAGATGAGCCAGCCTGAGATGCAAGACACTCGAGATGAGGCAGGATAATCAAAACCAGTCTGTATGAAAAAAAAATTATTTATGAATAATTCAGAACGAACACAGAAGTCCCAGTTAAGGCCAAACCTCACAGAGGGAAATGTGGATCTAAGATTTTTTTCTGACTGAATTTGGAGTTTAAATTCAACTTTGGAGCTGTGAGCGTGTGAATTACAACTGCTGGGCATCCTCCCTCGCTGCCTTGTGCCTATATTGCACGTGCTGCGTCTAAGGGCTGTGTTTTATAGACAGAGAAGTGTTGATTCAGCCACGCAGGTATGAAGCCACCCGTCCGTCGGCCACCGTCTCTGCACACACAGTGCATCAGATGTCCCTGGGGACGTTGTTCTTCCTGCCCCTGGAAATCCAACCTCAGCCAGGCGAGGCTCCAGCCGCGGGAACGTCCTGGCCCTCGCTCCACCGTCACCCGGGTTGACATCAGGATAACCCCGTTAGCGTCCACGAGTGCCTCCCGCTCTGCACGTGCGTAACCGGGAGGGAGATGACCCCGCCGTGCTCCTGGCCCTGGAAGTCTCCTCGGAGAGGGCTCGGCGTCTCGCAGCACCGCGCTGACGATGTGCTCCCTGCAGTGCCTCACGTCGGCTCATCTTGCTGCGCCGTGCACCCCCCAGAACGACGTGGAGGGACGTGTTCCTGCCCTGGCAGCGAGAAGTGGCCTTTTCTGCACATAGACCAGTTAACACTTCGCATTTCATCGCCTGCCGAGCCCCATTCAACGTGGCACTTCAGCCCACACCTTTAAACTCAGGTGTCCCACCGAGTCATTTCTCTCCAGCGTAAAAAGCCCCTTCCCTCGCTGTCTCTTGCAGACCCCTCAGGATTTCTCCAGCTGGAGGCACTGGAGTATTTCCAACCCACGAGGAGAGCTCTTTGCCCGCTCTCAAGCCAAGGTCTGGCGTTACCCTAAGGGACATCTCTGACTGGGCTCAGGCTCTCCCAGCTCTCTGGAGCTCGCATACCCCCCGGTGAAGCATAGACGCTTCAGACAGCATGGATGGAAGGATGAGGGCCAGCAGGTTCATTGAGGGGAGCCCCGTTTCCCAGCCCACGCCTCCCCTCGCAGTGCTGTGCACCTCTCCGGGACGCTGAGCGTGCTCCTTTCCAGGGAAGGGGGAACTTGGCACCACCAGGGAGGGCTTAGTGACCTGCTGGATGAAGCCCAGAGTGGGGAAGCTTTCCCAGTGCCTCGGAGAGGTCCCTTCCCCGTCTTTCCCATTCCTATAATCACAATTTGCAACGATAACCAGTGTCAAATCCCATTTGAACGCTGAGTGCTTCAAAAAGAGCCATCGCTACAGCAAGGGGAGGATGCTCCTGCCTCCCTCTCCCCTCCAGGCAGCCCCTATCAGGCAAAATCTCCGGCTCCCTACTCGCTGCCTTTAAGAAACAAGGAGAAGGGGGAAGGGAAGCAAATCTCAACCCCAGGCTCATGCATTCTCACCCATCAGAAAGCAATTTTCCATGATTACAGAGCTTTCTATTCTGGTCTGCAATTGCAAGTTTATTAGTTAAGAGCACACCAGTAACTTTGAATTGTGACTGCATTAGGAGAAGCACTCAAGCCTCATCATCTTCTGAATAAGACACTTAAGGAAACCTCCACAGCAGTTATAACCTTTGATGGATCTCTGCCTGTGGCATGACTTAATGTGCTCGTGGTGGGAATAAGGAGAGGAGAGGGGGAAGCGGGTGTAAAGCTTCCAGCGCAGAAAGCCGCAGTATAGCAGCAAATCACACCCATCTTTACGGAGGAGGTTCACGAGATACTGATCTGCTTTCACGGTTTAAAGCCCAAAAAGGGAACCAAGTTTAAGCAAATGAAGAGCCCTCTCTGAAAGTGCAGAAATTGCGAAAGAAGGTGCGCAGGAAATAATACAGCACGGGCAGGAGCCGGCTGGAGATCCCCATAAGCCTTCACAGCAAAGCAAAATCCATCCTGGGGACCTCTTTGCCAAACCACACGTCTCCCTCCTCTCCTGGGAGACGGGGCAGCTGGGGTACATCACGGGACAGGGAGCAGCAGCCACGTTAGGGGATGCGACCGACGGGCCGCCCTTCACACAGGGTCTTGCTGCCTCAGTGGGAGCTCCAGCGACCCCTGAGCATCTCCAGCAGACATGGACAAATCCTCCCAAGAGCCCACTGGGAGATGGAGTAGTTATCCTCATTTTACAGCAACCGGGAATTATTACAAGCAAAGGCAAGGACAGATTTAGACCCAAATCCTAAAGTACTTAACGTCCCTTGACCAAATGGCTACTCATTCAAAGGACATAAACCTTAATAGACTATCAATGCTTGATGTATTAAAAATTGACCGAGATCACTCAGATTTACAGCAGAATCAGGGGATTGCATTTTGGTTTTTTTTTTTCTGAGCCACAAACATCTTCCTAAATTGTGGAGCAATCCTTCCACTCTGTAATTTAAAATATGTGATTAAAAAAACCAGAATAAAAATAAAATCAAAGGAACTTTCAATGAGGTGAAATTAAGATTGCCGCCAACATCTGCTTTCTGAAAAGGAGAGAGAGAATCTTGAAAAGATTTTGCTTGCAAAGGAGAGAGGCCTCTTTAGCTTTTTCAAATGAAGTAGAAACAAGCCCAATCTAGAGGAGCTTAGGCAATCCTCTCCTTCAGCAGAGACAAAAATGCCACTTTCTGGGAAACCCAGCAGATTCGGACCGGCGTTGCTGGAGGATGCCCTCCCTGCAGGATCACACCCCTCCCAGGGGGATCCAAAATGTTACTTCACCCAGACCGGCGAAGCTAAATCAGGCAGAAATAAAACCACCTCCCCTGTCCGACGTTCCTTTCCCTCCAACGGGCCCCGGTGAGATTCAGCCCTAAGGCCAGGAGCGAAGCTCCGAGGTTGCCCTTCAGCGGGACCGACGCGGGATGGGGTTTATTTACCGAGTACAGGCTGTGCTGACGGACTTCTTGTACTCGCGGAGTACAGCCCGGCATTTGCTGCCTTCAAGCAGCTCCCGGGTCGGACTCTGCAATCCCACCGCCGCCCCCGGATTTATTTGCACGGACAGAAGGTCGTTTTCCCGGTCACCACGCAGGATCCAGCCCAGCGACAGCGGCAGGGTGCAATATTTCCAGGCCAACTCCTGCTCAGCCCCTGAAGTGCTGCTCAGTGAAACAAGAGCGCATTTTAAGCACTAATTTTCAACCATCCACCAGCCGACCAGCTCCCTCTGCTGCTGCTTCTTCCAACTCGACCCAAACTACATTTTCGGAGCTGAGAAGCCACCAGGAGCAGCTGATGAATTTAGCCCAGCAGTTGGCTGGCAGAGCACAGTCTCTGGGATTTAGGGGTCAGCTGGCTCCCTGCAAGATGCCTGGTGATATACAAAATGCTCTATGATACCTTAAACATCTACACGTGTCCCAGGTCCTGTGGGAGACCCACCACAGCTGGAGGCCAGCAGATCCTAGGGATCTCCAACAGCCTATGGCTGCTGAACTGGCTGAGCCACACTATCCACGTGAATAAACTTCACACTGACTTCAAGGTTCTTGGTTTATTAGACAAATTTCTTTTCAATCCTTTGGGTTTTTCATAAAAAAGGCCAGGGTTGTACCGAGACCAAACAAATGCCTTCACCGCATCACCGAGTGCAGGAAGAGCATCTGGTGCTCCCACTGATGCTCCCTCGGTGTCTCTATGTTCACATCCCTCGGTGGGTCCATATCCAGAACAGATGAGCAGAAATTCTGGGCAGGGGGTATCACAGCAGCCTTTTCCTGGTTTATTTTGAAGATGTTACTCTAACCGGTGCACGCTGTGCCTTCAATCTCAATTGGAGTGTAAATCTCAATGGCTTCTCTTGAACCGAGGCGTTTTATCAGCCCGGCATTTACATCGCTGGCCCTAGGAGATGGGAGGATGCCAGACACCTTCTGAGCTGGCAAAGATGGGGATCACCAGCAGAAAGGTGAGAAAAATGATCTGCTGGCTTGCTGAACAGCATCACCCATGCCCATGGCAGGAGGCGCTCCCATCTGCCATAGTGATGATAATCGGACAGCCACCACTTGTCCCCAGGAGCCCCGAGCCCCCCGACACGCTCGGCAGTGTGAGTGACATAGCAGGAGACATTCCACCTTGGGCTGAAGAGCATAGGGGTGAAACAGCCTCCACCTCCAACACACACCTGGGGAAACTGAGGCACGCAGTGGCTGCGACGGGTCTGTGGTTTCGTAGAAAGTTAGTGGTAAACTGGAAGGGAGTCCCCCAGGCTCTGCCGTGAGGATGAAGCTCCCACGGAGGGGTGGGAGGGTGGCTGGGTTCGATATATGTTTAGATGTGAGTGAGGTGATGCCAGGAGGCTCCAGCTGTGGCGGGAGCAGCCTGGAGCGAAGGCAGGGAGGTCATGCAAGCTGCTTCTGAGTCAGCCCTTAATTCTTCTGCAGGGACTGGCAGCAGTGACACCAACCTCCCAGCACTCCTGCCAATGGGGTAGAGATGCACAGGGGCTGTCCATCCACCGGGCGCAGGGAGGAACCACCAATTTCCTTCACCCCCAACCACCCAACAGGTGCCGGACGTGACCATGTTCAGCTCCTCTACCAGCCTTGGCCAGGTTGCACCCGATTGATAACCTCAGGCTGTTTGAAGCGGTGACCCCGGGGTGAATGGCAGCAAGGTTTATCTCAGAAAGTTTATTTTGACAAAAGTGTCCGCCCTGAAAAGAAAATAGCCGGCATCCTGTTTTAGAGCTGTACTGTGCTGCTGCGGCCAAGCAGCTCCTGGTGGGAGCGGGACAGCAAAGCCCTGGCTAATGGGCGGTGGAGAAGAGTTGTACTCAACATGACCTTGAATCCATCGCCCTAAGCCTCTGCATGGACCCCAATGTCTTGCTTCAGCATCTTCTCCTGCCTGCAGTCTGTGATTGCTAAGGAACAGGGAGTGGGTAGGACTTACCCCCCAGAAAAGGAGGAATGGTTGACCTGGAAGCACAGGAGCTGCTCTGACCAGAGAATGACTCAGAACAGTGACAGTGGCACAGAGACTTGCTTCAGAGGGTACTCAAGCTCCAGGAGGAAGCATTTTTGCAGAGGACACCAAATGGGAAAAGAAGAATGCTTGGAGCAAAGGCAAAACCACCAGAGACCTGCCTACAAGATAGTTCATGGTCCCAGGTGGGGCAGAAGACCCAGAGGAGCAGAGAGATTCAGGGCGATGAAAGAAAAGCAATGCCAGTTCCTCATTCATCCACAGCTGCAGCCGGGAAAATTCATGCCAGGACTCAGATCACAGCGTTTCCTTGCGAGGGGTGCGGTGCTGAATGTGAATTAAGATGAATTGTGCAGAAATTTAACCTAGCACAGGTCTATCAGCCATCCCATCAAGTTGCGTTTGAGGGGACGTTGAAGTAGCATTGCCAGGGCACAACAAGAGCTGCTAACGAGAGTCCACCTCTGCCTCGGGTAACGGGATCTGCTCTGCACAGCGGCTACAGAAGCCCCTTTTCAGGGGTGCAAGGAGGAGCCAATTTTAGGACCCTTCACTTTTCGCTCATAGCCTGAGGGCTGTCAGCTGCTGGACGCATCTAATCTTATTCGCAGCGTGTATTTACTTGCTTCTTTACTTTTTGTCTTTACTTTTGCTTCCACTGGAAACCACTGATGGAGCTCCATGATTATGAAGCACAAGCTCATGCTCCAACACCAGAGCTTGGACCGTCACTGCAGGAAGGGGAAGGAATGGGTGAGAAAACTCAACCTCTGCATTCACATCATTGACATTTCAGCAAATCCTGCCTGGAACAGTAGCAACTAGTCAGGATTGCTTATCTGCTGGCTCTGCCTGCTCTTAAGTGGAGCAATTTGATGATGTCAGTCCAATAACCCTGGCAATAGCTTAAGAGGAGTCATAAATCATCGACAGTAAGTTAATCATTTGAGCTAATAGCTAAGACAAGGAATACATTGTTCTGAAATGAAGCAAAATCTGCCAGTGACAAACCCCCCATATTCCTCCTCATTGCTTTCTGCTGTTGCTGTTGCCAGGAGGGCCAGCCCAAAAGAGATTTGCTATGAAATCACCGTTTCCCTCCCGATCGGGCAGGGGGAAGACTAAAGCAGCTTTTAAGGTAATTCCAAATTTAAGATCTTATGCCACCAGGTCATTCAGGAGGAAGACTTTGTAAAAGAAGAACAACAAACAAAAAGCCCTCCTCCTTCATCACGTCACTTGGCAGCCTTGTGTCAACTTTCACCCAAGGATGTGAAAATGTTGTAAGTGCAGCAGGATGCTGAACCTCCCGCTGCCCCTTCTCTCCTGGAGGAGCATGGAGTTACCCCTCTTCCGAAGGAACACAATAGGATGCTTCTTTTCCAAGTGCATACTCGTACGAAAAAAATTCATTGAATTAGCTGTGCCTTCCTCCTTCTGCTTTGAAGCTTGACTGGGCTGACGCAGAGCTCACTGCCTGGAAGTGTATTTGAGGGTGGGTTTGGAAATCACCAGATTTCATGATGGAAAGCTGAACCAGAGGATTGCTTTGCTCTTGCACCAGCAATGCAAAACTCACAGCCACATCCCTGGTGTAGGTGTCCAAGAATTCCCCCCAAAACTTTGGCCAGAAATTCCTCCAAGAAATCGCTTCTCAATGAACGAGTCATTCCTTCCCACCTCTCCATGTCACGCTGAATTTGATGGACCTGCTGTATTTCCCCTCTTCTTTCCCAAGCTAAGAGTCCTGGCCTGCCTCACCACTCCTCTTACAGAAGTCCTGCCAGACCTTTGCCATCTTCACGGGGTCACGGGGATCCGAGATGCCTGACTGAGAACCTGCAAGAGACCCATGTCCTTCTGGGCCAGCAACCAGAGGACAGACGGGATACCCCAGGTCACATCAAATAGCACTTGGCACTTACACTTCAGCAGCTGAAATGAGCTGGGTGGGACGGGGATCATCAGGAGAAACTAGAGGGCAGAGGGAGCATTGGTGAGGCACCCGGTTGTCTTGCAGATGATGTGATTTTCCTCCATAGGAGCACAGAGCACTGGATTACTGCCTTATGGATTTGTTCCGAAATCTAGATGAGTTCCTCACCATAGTTCTCATCCTCTCCTGCAAATAAGCATTCTTTCAAAGCAAAATAAAATCAAGGACCGCCTAACTTGGCATATCAGGGCAACTCTACCTCTCTGAAGCCAGCAAGCTTGTAAATAGAGTATCAGAAGGAAGACGGACTGAGAGGACCTCATCACTCCCACGTGGCTCCATAGCTGGTTGGACAATGACCAAACACCAGGTTGCCTAAAGCCAAAGTAACTCCATCACCGGGGAGGTGGGAGGATGTTTCTCCTCACCCTGAGCTGTTTGTGAGTTTTCTCCATGTTTTTTTCACTGTGGAGCCCTAATTCACGACAGATGCACAGACCTCCCGGGCTAAGCGTGCCTGAAGTCAGTACAGGAGAGGGATCAGCATTCCCCATTCCCAGCCCTCGGCCGGAACCACGGTCGAGGGGACTAGTCTAAAATAAAAGGTTTCATCGTGTGAACTTTCCAGAGGAAGCCAGTTTTCTCCTGGAAAGAACAGAAAGTGTGTGTGGCAGGAGCAAGCGGCTCCTTGGGGGCTGCCTGAGCAGGAAGGAAGATGTTTTGATTTATTCTAGGTGTGAAACTTGGCCAGGGAAGCTTGCCAGGTGTTTGTGTTGGCTCCCCTTCATCACCAGGCTGTGCTTCCAGCAGGAACTTTGCTTCTCAAAGCTCGCCTCTTAATATCCATCATCAGGAGAAGAAGAGGGGACAGCCAGCAACAAGGTCTGGCTTACCCAGGGGCAGGGTTGGTGGAAGGGCTCAGGTTAGACTGAGCTCAGCCTCCACCAGCATCTGGCAGGGATCACAGATGCACATGGGCTTCCCCCAGGGTCAACCGCACCACCACCTCCAGCCCTGCCACCTCCTCGGTGCTGCAGAGAAAACCAGGAACCCCGTTTATCATCAGCACCGTGGGGCAGTTTTCCCGGCGAAGCAGATCAAAGCGAATACCTACAACCAGGGCGTGAGAAGCCAGATCTGCGGCAGCTCGAGGCATTGGGGTGGCCGGCCTTTGGTCAGCTACAATGCAACAACTTCCCGCAGATGAGGCCAATTCAAATCAAGCCTTTGTGCTTCTGGACGGCACGAAATTGGGCCAGAGGACAGCCAACAGCCTTCCCACTCTGCAGGAACTGGAAGGTCCCGAGATAGCCTGGCAGCAGGCTTAAAGCAAACAAAGGGAAGTGCTAGTTCACACCACTCGCAGAGACGGTGCAACTCGTTGCCAGCAAATCTAGCCACCTTAGATCCACTGCAGGCGATGGGAAATCAAGCAGATATTGTGTTCTGGCCCCCATCTGGCTCAATGCTCGTGCTTCCCTGAATGCAAGGGGTTTCCTTCCCTTCCCAGGGTGTGAAGGCACAACTTTTGCTCTTTAACTCTTCCCTTCCCCGTACCTTTTTGCATGGGTGTCGCAGAGATGGGTGACCCGCTGGCATCACCTCCTCCCTCCACTTGCGTTGCTTTCTCCCCATGTCTTCTCATATGCAGGATAAAGGAAAGGGTGGAGAGAGTTGTTCCTCCTCCACTTTCCTCTAATCTCCTTGACACCCCAATTCTTTCTTTTTTGCCATTCTCCCCTCCACTTTTTTCCCCTCCCCAGCGCTCGTATCTGTTCTGCCAAAGGCAACCATGCTGGAGAGCGAGACTTGACAGGTCCCAGCGGTGCAGAGCAGCTCACATCTTCACGGCTAGACCACACTTGTGCACATCCCCACTGCCTCTGCTGGGGCTGGTTCTCCTCTGCACCTCCTGTGGCTTTCCTGGGGCCAGGAGATATCGCAGTCGTTTCTCATGTTTCTGTCCCATTCACAGTGCCTGGAGTAAGGTCCCTGCGGTGTCGCAGCCCTGAAAGACGTGTGTGCAGCGCAGTAGTGTGTTGCAAAGGGGCATGTGCCTGTGTGGGGAAACCAAGCGTGTGAGCTGGGATTCGGAGGGCTAGAGGACTGCGCAGCGTGCAAAGGGCCAGGTCTAGACCAATTTCAGCCATGCAACCTAAAATGGATGAGAGGAGGGGGTTTCTGGTGCAAATTCTGCCCAGAGTCATGCTCAGGTTCCTCTCAGAGGGGACATTAATTTACTCCAAAAGCAATACAGGCTTCTGCATGTCTCTGGCTGCTTGTCCTCCTGTCACTGTAGCATCTCCTTCACCAGGGATTCCCTTCACCGTGAAGGGTGAGGACCAAGGACAACCCCCCCCCTTAGGCCCATCCCTACACGTTGAAGGTGTTCAAGCTCTCCTTCCCACCTCCCTTATCACGTTAGGCACGGTCACCCCCTGCACATCACTTCAGCCTTCACAGCTCTTCACAGCTACAAGAGGCGACCGAGGTAGAGCAAACAGCTCTTGACTTTGCTCCAGACCAAGCACGCCCCTTTCCTCGGGATGAGACCAAGTGTGCTGAGCGTACACAAAACATCCTGTATTTCCCTGACACCTGCGTCTAGCGAGGCCCTTGAGAGACAATTTAAGGACAGTCTTCAGCTATGAATGTTCTTGGTTTCATCACTCAAAGTCAGACCTTTATTGTCATGAAAAGGATATTGTGGTGAGCACTGTCACTTCCACTTGCCGCTGGGAAATGGACCTTGCCATGAACTAGCTCTCACATTCCCTGGAGTATTAATCCATGTATTGCTTTTAGGACATTTATGAACAGTCCTGCCTCCACGTCACTACCTAACAGAGTGCTAGGAAGAGAGATCTGCTTTAACAGAGACCTGGGCCACCAAATCCACCTGCTTGGGTCCTGATGCCTCCTTCCAAGGCATACACAAGACATTGCATGAGCAAAATGAACTCCACGGCTGAGATCCACGTGCAGCTGAGCCAATGTAGCTGCAGAGGGGAAGAGCCTCAGCTATTCATCCCTCCCTGCTTCTCCCCAGCTGTGTGGTCCTACCCCTTTCCAGCACCCGCTCAGGCCCTGACACAGCACCGAGCACAAAGACACGCCAGTTCTCATCCGTGTCGTTGCGGATCCCATCTCTCACGGGAGGATGTTGTATAAGGGCGTGTGATATTGTGGCTTATCACAGAAAGTCTTTCCCTTCACAGGGAGCTCACGTGCTGAAGCATTCAGCCGCGTTGCCACAGACCCCAGCACAACTCCCTTGCGCGCGCACGCAACGCCTGTCCAACGCCAGGATTGCCACTTCTTCCAGGGGGACACGACCCCAGGTTTCATCCTGTTGAACATCCTTCTTGTGCAAGCAGGCTGCTTTGCATTTCTGCTTTTCTTGTTTTTCTAATTCTAGAAAAAAATAATTTCTAGTCCCTAATTCAATTCCTGGACCCTCCCGAGTACGTGGTGGCTTCACCATGCTTGAGTGGGACCTACAGCCTGGGTCCAGGCACTGGTTGCTGCCTTATGTCAGGGGACTCCCGGCAGCGTGGGGCAAACCACACAGAAGAGCTGCTGAAGAACCCATCCCGAAGGGCTCGTCATCGGGACAGGCAGCGACGAAGCCCCAGCTCCACGGGAAAGCACCTGGCAGCCCTCTCCCTGGAGAGCGGGGAGATGAAAGCACCCAGGTGCACAAGCAGGCAGCTGCAAGGGGCCCCGGAGCCCGTCCTTGCACGGCGTGCCGTGTTCCCGGAGCAGGGTCGGGGTGGTGCGACCCACTCTGAAAGCAACCAGGTAATTGCATGCCTGCTTGGCTCATCAGTTGGGTCATCTCTTGGATGTCTACTGGGCTCCGGTGCATCCTCACCACGCTGACCTGTAGAAGTGGGTATCTACACCGAGAAAGGGAGAGAGGCAGGAGGAGCTGGCTTTGGAAAGTCATCAGGTGGCACCTCCCTTCAAATTGAGAGGCTACATTCTCCCGAGGAGCTCTCATCGCTGTGATTTTGTGATATGACATTCCCTTGCAGACCTCCTCATGGGGGTCCCGTTGGCGAAGGCCGGATCTGCCCCATCTGCCCCCACATCGCCCACTGGAGCCAGAGCTGCTCCCTCGCCACCGGGTACGTCTCCAGGTCAGGAGCTGCCCATCCGCCCAGCTCCGCGTCCCACCTCACCCCCAAACCAAGCTCCTGACCGAGCGCTTGAGCGCTGCTTCCGACGGGACCTGTCTGAGCACGCGTTGTACATGGCTCAGGGTGACGGCTGGTGTTTTGTAAGAATTAACCTCAAACGCAGGCACAAAGTTTGAAAGAAAACAAAAATGAAAGATTAAATATCAAAGCTAAACCCGCTAAAAACAGAACCCTGAAGGGACAAAATCCCCAGCCTCAAAGCAGCTTACGCATCTCAAGTTCCTGGTGGTTTTTTGACCAAGCTTAGCTCAATCCTGCCCGGCTTTCCTCCCAGACACAGCGCTTCCAAACACATTGCTTCCTTACTGCGAAAGCCTTCCTCCCACCCTGCTAATCCTTCGCTGTCCTGCTGCACCCCCCAGATCTACCAAATGTGCTTTTCCCACAGGACCACCTTCCCCAACAGCCCCCTCCAGCTACATCCCCACGGTACATCTCCACCGTCTTCCCTGCTGTTGGTCCCAAATGGTCTGAACCCCCCAGGGTCTCTCCTGTCTGAAAGGCCCACCCCAGGCCCGGTGGGCTCCTCCTTCAGCTGCTGGGACAATCACCAATCACCCAAGCATCTCTGGGAATTGCAACCCCAAAGGGGTTTCCAAAAATCATCACTCTTTATCCAGCCTGTGCTCAAATCTAAACAAAAATGAGACACCTCTGCGTTTCTCCAGTTCACCACACATTGAGCGTCTTGTGGTTTTAGGGCAGAGCTTACCATAAGGTCTCCAGGACCCTCTGTCCCTACACACAGCTCCTGCACCCTGACGTGGGCTGGGCGAGCTTTGCTCTCCCCTCAGCCCCTGGCCTCTGCAGCATTTGCCATCCTGCAATCCTCTTATCAGAGGTGGGATTCAGCTGGCCGATGAAGACACCTAAACTTGTGTTTCTTGATGTTGGACATTGATGGGAGGCAGTGGAGGCATCTCAAATGCTATCAGGTGCCTGTTCTCAGGCCACCAAAGCAAGCCTGGGTGCCAGCTTTTGGAGGAGCCTCTCCAGTCACACCCAGCGGGTTCTCCACCTGATCTGCTGCTCCAACACAGGCCTTGTGCCAGCGCTGGGTACGAGCCACATTTTCTGTTTACCCAAACTGCTTGGATAACCACTTATCCAAGATCAACACTCCCTGCAAACAGCCCCTGCGCCAGGTGCAGGAACATCTCCCGTCACATCCCGGGGACTTCCCCGTGCTGGCTTTGCAGAGGAAGGCAACGCCCCACGTTTAAAACGGAGCTGGCAGACTGACGGGGGTAGGCAACGAATCCCCAGCGCAGGACAGATTTCGGATGCTGTACAGAGATCTCAGATCATGCCAGGGCTCAGACTGTTGATGGGGAGACCTCTGTGTGGAAACCATTCCTGTCTCTACTCCCTTCAGACCTTACTATGGCACGATCCACGTGCCCTCTGCAAAGAGCAGTTCCCATCCCAAACACGCCTGTCGAGGTCGATAGGGGCTGTTTATCCCATGAGATGGGTTTTTTTTAACTGATGTTTACCTTGCACAAACAGCCCTTTTCAGTCCCCTGCTGTCATGGGTACCAGAGAAAATGGCCACAGACCTTGGAAAAGGGGACAAAAATTATTTCAATAGAAAAATAGAGGGCAGGGAACATGCACAGAAGGGCACGTTCAGGTTTTCTTCCTGAGATCCCTCACTCGGGACACTCAGGGGCAGATCCAGGCCCAACACTCAGCACCAAAATCTACTGTGGCCTTTATAATGATTTTATTGTCCCTCTCCATCATGGCTAAGAGGCAACCCACAGCCAGCAGAGAAAAATTAAAGCTACCAAATGCCTCCCCTTGCCTAAAAACAGAGGAGTCGGGGAAAGATGGAAGAGGAAAGATGCTAGTGTAGCATCCGCTGGATTTCCACCCCACTTCCAGTGCCAGGGAGGAGCCCGTCCAGGGAGGCAGCAGCTAAATCCAAGTCTGTATCCCTGAGAAAGGTGGGATTTGCAGTGTCTGCTCAGGCCAGACGGATGTTCTGGAATTAAAGCCCCACGTGCAGGTGTGGGCACTGCTCGGCACAGTCTTGCTCCATACCCAACACAAAACATCTGTGCAAGTGCTGCCAGCACACCTCATCCAGAGGAAATAATTTGGGGATTAAATGGGCACGTGGGTGGCAGAGAGACATGATCGAGCAAGCACGGGAAAAGCCACCGCCAGCAAGGAGAGCCCTGCGGACTCCTCAGCCTAGCAAGGAAAGACAACGTTCACACAGGAATCGATAAGGGAAAAGATCAATTGTATTTTGGGAGCCCTGAAGTAAAAATCCCAGCAGGAGGATTTGTAAGTCGCATTCCAAATCCCGACGTTGCTTTTCATGGCCCGTGGGAGCAGAGAGCCAGTTTCTCTCCCAAGGGAATGAGCGCGGCTCTGCTGGACGCAGCAGAGCTGCCGTGAGAAATACGGTGGCCCCTGACTTCCACCTGGTGACTTTCTTTTTACAGTACAGGGAATTTCCAAAGATGAAAAGATCTCTACGCTTTGTTTGATAATTATCCTCTGCTAGCAACTTCCCTTCATCTCCGGTTTTATTTTGACACGTTTGTTGTGCTCTTTTGATCTCCACCTTCGCAATGACACCGCGGATAATAATTTCCAACAAAGGATTAAATATTTTGACGTCTCCACAAGCAGCATCTGCTGTCACTCCGGCTTGCAGGCAGCTGCAGCGCCTCACAGCCCTTATGCTTCAGGGCAGAGAAAGCCGATCACCGGCTGAGATCGGGAAGATATTTTTCCTCCTGCAGCAAATGGCACATGCAGCTACGCAAGGAGAATTTGCATCCCGTCCTTTGCAGCTCCCGGACCTTGCAAATCCTCACCGCAGCGCTCTCCCCGCTCCTCGCGGGCTGCACGGGTGTGCGATGGGGTTTGCCCTCTGGAGGTCTAGCCTGCAAGACCAGCATGAATCTCCTTCACCCCAGGAGACCCCTTGTTTTAGAGCCAAAGAGTCAATGTTCACGCTGAACCCATCCCCGCTGCCTGAGGGACACTGGAGGGCAATGCAGGATGCTGCCCGACACACGCTCGAGGGAAGGAGCTGTATTATTTCCTGTTGCAAGGGGAGGGTTGCAGCTTGGGAGGTGCAGGCTTGGCAAGGGGGGAGGAAGGAGATGCTGATGGGTGGCCACAGCTTTCCATCACCCTGCAGGACCGACAGCTGGGAGGGCTGCCCAGCCCAGCCGCACAGCTGAGGCTCCCAAGCCAGCAGGGCTTGCCCCTGGGGCAAGGGAGCACGGCTCCGGACCACGGAGCCTTTGCAGAGGCATTGCAGGTGCCCAGTTTGCTGAAAAGCTTTAGCACAGCCGCCTCCCCCTGGATTTGCAAGGAGCATCCTCAGTGTCCTCTCTCATTCCCCATCTTCGGAGACCACCAGCACGGCTGGTGCCTGCAAATCCATGGGACAGAGGGAGCCCAGCCACCCCATGGCACAGTGCAACAGGGCGGACATTCATGGCGCCCCAAATCACCCCCCACATCATCCAGACTCTGCCACGCGTGGGTCGGGGCTTCCTCGACCACAGTGACCAACTCCCTGTGCAACACCTCAGGCACAGCTTGGCCGTGGCCTTGTGCTTGGGCAGGGTTGTTCCCACCCCTCCCCGAGCGATGCTGCTGGGCTCCTTGGTGCAGGCCACGACATCCAGCATGGCGACAAGAGACAGTTACATCCACAGGGTCATATCCCAGTCTCTCCTCATTGACCTGGGGCCATAACGGGTAAAAACCCAGCAGCTTCTGGAGCAGGGAGCTCGGCCCTGCCTCTGGCCATGTCTGGCAATATTGCTCATTATTTAATTTCTTCCCATCTGTTCCCTCCCCAGACGTCTCCCCATCCCAAGGGTCTAATTCTCCAAGAAGCAGGAATGTTGCTTGCTCTCCCCACCCAATCGTGCTGTATTCACACTTGCCAACCCCAATGAAATTCTTAAAGCAAAGCAATGACAAACTCCGGTGAAGAGAAAACCCACCTGAGCAGACCACGGATGACACCTCATGCATCACTTCTCCACCCGCCAGCTCCCCAAATCTCTGTATTAGGGGCTGCGCTGCTGCTCCCGGGGAGCTCCCCCGCGCCAGTGACACTTCGCAAGCCGCCTGGCAAGAAAGCTGAGCGCCAGCAAGGACCACGGTGGCATTTTTAAGACACAATTAAAAGCTGTCCTGAGGCAAAGGCATGCATGGGAAATGCAGACCCAACTGAAGGCATGACCTTTCCCCAGGACTGCAGTCTTTGCTGTTTCTCAGCAGTTTATGACATTTTTTAATTGAAAAAAGTGTTCTGGATTACACTGATAAAATCTTATTCAAGATACGGATGAGTGCTAGCTGTCTATTTCTTGGGGAAATTTAAAAAGACTTTGAAAAATGTCTATTTTAAAACAACTCCCTATGTACTTTCCCAGCAAACTGAGAGGCTCCAAAACAAAAGCCTCCCGTGGTGTGAGAGCAGCCAGCTTCTCCAGGCTCATAAAGACCAGTAAGTAGAGAAGACAAACACCAGAGGCCTCTCCAAATTTGTCCTGGTAGGCAAATAGGAAAAAAACTGCAATTTGGAATAAAAAATTGTTTTACTTACTGCCATTAATCTGTGGAACTCACTGCTGAAGATATTTCTGAAGCTCTTAAGGTATTAAATGCCATTATTTATAACTGATTTCCACGTCAAATACCTCCCTCAGAAACTAACTTCAGTCTGAAACATTTCTCCTGCTGGGATACCTCCTTCAGGTTTATGTTTCAGCTTCCTTACATTATTCACACCCAGAAAAATCTACGTTAAGAGAGAAAATGAAGATGCTGATGTCAAACCTTGAAGTGATGGGAGATGCCTTGATTAGGTGAACTTCCCCTCCTCACCCCGTGTGCAGGGGCACGCAACAGCTCGCACGCTTCAGGTCTCCTGAGGGGTTTGAGGAACAGTGCCCTGCCTGAGGCACGGGACATTAAAGAGAAGGACGGCTACTTTCCTTGCTAAAGCCATTGCGTGTTGCCCATCTCTGCTCCTGTGATACTAAATCACCTGAAGTAGGAAGAGGAGGAAGGGATCGCTCCCTTGCACGTTATTTCCCAGGTGCCCGCGATGATAGGGACACCTGGATCCTGAAATCACTCAGGCCTCCAGCAATGGTGTGAGCCTGGCTCCAGAGCTGGGCTTGAGGAGGACAGTCAGTAACCGCCCAGCCACACGGGACAGCAAGGAGGAAACGTCCTTCCTGATGAAGCCCTCAGCACAAGAAGGACATGGACCTGCTGGAGCAGGGCCAGAGGAGGCCACAAAAATGGTCAGAGGGCTGGAGTCCCTCTGCTATGGAGACAGGCTGAGAGAGCTGGGGTTGTTCAGCCTGGAGAAGAGAGGGCTCTGGGGAGACCTTCCAGCAGCCTTCCAGTACCTAAAGGGGCTTATAGGAAAGACGGGGATGGACTTTTTAGCAGGGCCTGTTGTGATAGGACAAGGGGGGATGGTTTTAAACTAAAGGAGGGGAGATTCACACTAGACACAAGGAAGAAGTTTTTCACACTGAGGGTGGTGAGGCCCTGGCACAGGTTGCCCAGAGAGGTGGGAGATGCCCCATCCCTGCAAACATTCCAGGTCAGGCTGGACGGGGCTCTGGGCAACCTGATCTAGTTGAGGATGTCCCTGCTCATGGCAGGGGGTTGGACTAGATGGCCTTGAAAGGTCCCTTCCAACCCAAACCATTGTGTTATTCTATGGACTCTTTGCTGCACACGTGGGGAAAAAAAAAAAAAAAAACCAAAAAAAAACAAACCCACAAAAACCACACATGGTGGGGAAGATAATGAATGAATCACAGAATCGTTTAGGTTGGAAAAGACCTCCAAGATCACCAAGTCCAACCGTTACCCCAGCACTGCCAAGGCCACCACTAAACCATGTCCCCAAGCGCCACATCTACACGTCTTTTCAATCCCCCCAGGGATGGGGACTCCAGCACTTCCCTGTGTGCTGTTCTGGAATGTGCTATTCCAGACTGCCATCACGCACCCAGGGAGCAACATGAACGTTATCACGGGCAACCTGACATCCCCAGCTTTTGAGGTCTGGGCTGAGCAACTCTCACTGTCTCAGAGCATCTTAAATACACGTAAAGGACATCCACAGTGGTGCTAGGCAGGAGAGAGGGAGGATCTGGGAAGCTTTATACAGGCTTGAACTGCAGGGCATGAGCTGACACCAGCTAGTGGCAGAGGTGGAGAGAAAGCTCCTGTAGGTGAGGTCTCTCATGCTTTCCAGCAGTGGGACAGCTTGATCAAGTGGAGCCATCCCTGCAGCTCTGAACCGCACTTTGCACAGTGGTCAGAAGTACCGAGGCACCAGCACGTCCATCCTAAGAGACAACTACCCTCTTGCCTTCAAGCGCCAGGGTTTGCTAACTGCCCCGCTGCAAACACCTGGCTGCTCAGGGCTCACAACCCAACAGCTGCCGTTTGAGCTATGGGCCACTTTGGGGAACTTAATCTCAAAAGAGGCGAAATTCAGCTGGGCGGGCTGACACTACAAACCCTGAACCGACACCGGCATCTGGGAAACCCCAGGGGCACCTGCAAGCTGTGCCAAGGCCGGCTGGTGACAGGAGCGTGGCCCTGGCTCAGCGTTGGGTGGCAACCTGCCAAGTCACAGCATTTCTGATCCCACCCCACAGAGCAAGGAGCCACTCTTCTGGCCAGCCTCCCTTGGCTCCTCTCCCATTTCAGGACCCCATGGGCCACAGAGCTGTTGGCTGGTCATAGAGCAGACCAAGCAGCTGGATTTTACCACTTGGGCTGCTTGAGAAGAAAAAAGACCTTAGTAGGCTCTTGGGAAGATGCAAGATCTAGGCATGGTCAGAGGGTTTGGTAGACTGAGTCTCAGCCATGAGGAGCGAGACACAATGGATCCATCTCTCCCGCTTCTCCCACTGTGTCCTCACCTTGCAACACAGCCAACCCAAGCCAGTGTCTGCTAACTTTCCGTGATCATGGAGTGGGGTCCCCAAGAAAGGGAGGAAAGGAGAATGTGCCACCAAGCAAAGCCCCAGAGCGCTGCTGTCAGCATCACCCCTGTGGATACAGTGACCAAGATAATGGCAACACAGTGAAGGCCAGCAGTTGTGAGGTGAGAGCGGAAGAGAAAAGATGCTGAGGATGTGCTGGTCTGGAGGACACTCCCCCCATCCCACTGGTCCCAGTTTGAAGTTCCAGCTGGAAGCAGTCTTGGCTGGCTGGAACAACATCATTCAGTTGCTCAGACGTCTAGTGCTCATGGAGATGCTTTAGGCCTGCCTCCCCACTTTGCTGGTCAAGAAGGGAGAAGGTCTACCATGTCCCAGCCAGCATCCTGTGGAAGTCTGGGATGCTCTCAGGCATCTCAAACAGCAACACACCTACCTTGAGACATCCAAACCCAGCCTGTTGATACCTCCACCCACAGGCACCTCAGTCCATGAGCCAAATCCCACACTTGGTTTCTGGTTCCTGCACACGCGTGCTCAGAGGTGCTAGCACAGGTCATGGCAGCTAAACAAGGACGGGGAGATGATGCAGGGTTTTATGCTTCAGTCAAGGCTTGGATGCATGCATTCAAGAGACATGAAAACCAAGTCTCAACACAGCTCACAAGAAGCTAATGGGCAAGCTAGAGACAACCACTCTTCCAAAACACCTTAAAAAGAGACTGAAGGCCCCAGGTTGAGCTTAAATAGAGCTCCAGGGTCCCTGGGTGGGGGTGGAGGCCACAGGTGAGGCTGGTCATGGCCATTAAGGCTTATTAGTGCCCTCAGAGCCCTGATACCAAGGATGTCTCTGATGGCACAAGACATCCGTGTGTGGGCAGCTGAACGGAGCCTCATTCCTGGGGGATTACAATTATTCATGCAGCTGCACTTCACCTCAGAAATGCTCAAATATCTTGTTTTCACATATAGTAAACACTCTCCTTCATTTCTCCTGCTGACCTCACTTATTATAGGGGTGGTTTGCTTCAGCATCACCCCTTTCCAACTCCAGGGCTTGCATAGTGTCCGCTCAGTGAAGCGTTCGAGACCCTCGAGCAAGCGGTGCCGCGTTAGTCCAGAAGACGCCTGCAGACCACAAGCCTGCGTCATCTTTCTGTCACCCTTTGAAGTATGGAAATCATGTAATTAGTGGGTAATGCAACTGGAAGTTAAGGAGCTCAGAAATCCTGACATTTCATGTTCAAAAGTGCCCGGTTTTACTGCAGCCCAGCAGGGAAACTGTTCTGCTCTGACGCCAACCGATGGCTTTGGGGATATTATCTCTTCTGAACATTAATACCCATGAGCAAACAAAGGCATGTGGCCGAAGGGGAAAGAGTCCCACCCAAGGAAGGAAGGCAGTCTTCTTTTTATGCATTTACACTAAAAACTGATTCTAAATTCAGCTTCAGGAAAGGTCAGTTCCCATGCAAGCATCAACGTGAAGCATCCGTGTCCGCAGGAAGGTTCATGGGTTGTGACATTACTGCCAAGGGGCTGGTCAATCCTTCAGAAGACCTTGGCCGTACGAGACAGCAATGGAGACCTTACAGTGAGCAAAGCTCTCTTACTGATTCACAAAGCAAATGCCGTGGCAGCGTGAGCTGTCCCAGAAGTCTTCATGGCATTGAGATGAGTTGTGACTTCACACTCCAAGGACACAAGCACTGGGAAGGGGCAGAACCAAGCCCCAGCTCCCCATCACCTAACCCAAGCCCTCTTTCGACCCACAAGGTGGCAAACAAATATCTTAGGGACCCCATGAGGCTTTGAAAACCAGTGAAAGATTTGCAAGGAAAAAAACAGCATGTGACCTCTGGTGCCAGCTCACCTCTGGCCAGGCTGACTTCTGCCACCCTCCCTTGCCCTTCACTGATAAGATGAGGTAATCCAAGAATCAGCATGACACAAGCAGTAGGCTACTCCCTAACGTGGAGCAATACTTTACTCCTCATTCTTGCAGACCCACATGGAGTCATCCCCAGGTGTGCAGACCTGGCCTGAAGCCCACTGGAGCACATGGTGCCGCTGGTTTCCACGGACAATGGATGGGCTATAGAGGGGGGGAGGAACCAGACCCCTTTGGAGGATGTTGGTGGAGGAGATGGTACTCCAGGTCTTGTTTGCCAGCACGTGGGAAGGGTGGGAGCGGTGCCCACCCCCCATGGACATAAACAACCCATCTGAGCCAGCCTGTAGGCATCTCCCGCTGCGCTGCAGACTGCACCCATCTGACTGGCAGCGACACAAACGAACCCCCCATCACCCCCGGCTGCAGCTACCAGTAATCCGAACGGGGAATCCCTCTCCTTTCAGATCCCCTGCCCGCCGTTACAAGCCCTGGGCGAAGCTGGCTCACTGCAGGTTGTGGAGCGTCTGCCAGCAGCCAAAGCAAACAGACACACCAGCACCAAGGACCCCAGCAGCCGAGGTTACCCTAGGCAAGTGCAGGCTCTACAGATCAGGCTCTAACTAAGCCCTGGCTCATGCGGGACCTGCTGAAGAAGAGGGGGCAGGTAGACCTGCAGGGCTCCTACTTGAAGGGCTTTATTGGTGGTGTGTGTCTGGGGCAGACATGGCTGTCCATCACCCTCCAGAACCCCAAATCTCTGCTTTGCCCCAGCCAGAGATCAGCAACACCCAAAAGCTAGTGAGAAACCATCTGCCCTAGGATCCTCCTCTTTCCTCCCTGAGGATCTCCAGACAGCGGAAGAGGAGGAAGGGAGCAGCGACCAAGAAGCAGGAACCTGTATTCTCAATCCCCCTCGGGTAAGAGGCAGCTATGGAGAGGCAGCGACCGCTGGGAGGGAGGTCATCTTAAGTGGTCCCGGCAGGATTTGTCAGCACAGACACGGAGGTACCCTTGGGATGGGGATGCTCTGGAGATGATGCATGCAGAGCTCTTCAAGGTAACTCCTGCAACCCATCAGCACCCATACAGCTTGCAGTGCCCTACTAACGCGATCCACACCAGCCTGCGTGTGGAAAGCTCTTTGCTTTCTCCACGTCGTGTCTCTCGTTTCCCACCCCGGGAGAGGGATACGGCCATTGGAAAGGAAGGCTCCATCCATCTGCCTTCCAGCTCCCTGACCCCTGCCTGCCAGGGGGTCCTGCCGGCACTGGGCTGGCCTGCAGGCAGCAGGCGCTTGTGTGGCCCCTGTGCTTTAGGAAGGCAAAAGGAGAGGGTTCAAATGATAGTGATGTCTGGGCTCAGCCCTGCCCGTACGCTGGGGAAAAATGAACTCAGCTCTTGGGTGCTCTAGGACCTCGCTGAAAGGAAGGGACTTTACTTGAAAGAAGACAAGCAAAAACCAAGTCAATGGGGTAATGTTGAGTGCCCTGCAGTATGAATGCTTCTGGTCCTGCTAACGACCGCATCTTGGCCAGCAGCAATGTCCTGGCTTTTCAGCAAGGACCTCTGTAGCAGACACTGGACTCAGTCTCCTGCTGACAGGAGACTCCATAGACTCCCCTGCTCTTCTTGCTTGAGTTGCAAACCCAGGGTGAAAGCCACCATCTCAGATTAGGGTCACCACCCCAGAGACCTACTTATTTGGCCCAGATTTTTGCACTTTATTATGGTCACAAGCTTCCTTCCTCCTCCCTCCCCTTTTTCACAGGTACCATTTTGAGCTGAGACTGTTCATCCTCGCTGTTTGCAGCCACTGGTGGTGTGGGCCTTGGCACATATGGGAACGCTGCAAGATGCTTGGCCATCAAATACGTAAGGAATTTGGCCATTAGGAGATAACTACCCAAAGAGGACTGCACCCAGTAACACCTCTCATGTTTTCAGAAGGACACGATGATGGTGAGACGCCAGATTTTACCTGAAGCGACTCAGAGTGTGGTTGTAGCTGGTGTTTCTCCAGGAGATTTTCGCCTCTAGGAGGGATGGAAGACCCAACGGAACACAAACTTCTGCTGGCAATGCAGGAGTGGGAAGATCAGGTTTGCCCACAGCTACGTGCAGCTGGGTCACCCTCTGCAGTGCTTGGAAGTGTCTCTGCATACCCTCCTTCAGAGACCTCCGGGTCAACCCAGCCTGAACCTCCAAAAATGTGGGGGCTGCTTCTCCCCCCCAGCTCCTGAGCCCAGCTCGTTTCTTGGCTGGCCGGCTGGGAGCTGACGGGTGGCTGCTGGGTCCTGGATGCTGTTTTAGTGCCAGTGGCTCCAGCTGGTCCGCCTGCACTGGGGAGAGTTGGTAGGGGAGGGAGGAGGAAAATAGCATAGGAAAAAGATGTGACTGCGGCTCTGTTTTGTAATCCAAGGGCGCTCTGGTTTTAATCTAGCTTGGGAAAACCCTGAGGGATGTCTCTGCAAGGAAAATAAAGAGAGAGCACTGAGTTGTCAAGGTCAACCGGCTCCTCGTGTTTCGAGAAAAGGCAGGACTTGCGGCAGGGTTGAGCCACAGACAAGGCTCTGCCCGAGCTGCAAGGCGAAAGCAAGCCCGAGGTGAACTCCCGTGGGCCGAAAGCACAACCCACGCTATTTCCATCATGCTGCGGGTGAACCCAGGCCAGGGCAGCCCCTATGGACAGGCTGTGTCGGTCACTCACCCCAGCTTCAACCTCTGCCCTCCAGCCTGGATGAGCAAGACCTTGGACACCATTAATTCACCAAGGTCTGGAGGACCCAGGTCTTGGCTGAAGTTTGACCCAACAGCACATTTACTGCCAGCAGTGGGGAAGACAGCAGAGCACGGGCTTGAGCAAGACCCTCTTAACTACCAGCGCAGGCGGGCCGAGTGTTGCATCAGTTTAGCACTGTGGTTTCCCTCACAAAGATGTCACTGCCCAGGAAGACACATGCTTACGCCAGGGCAGCACATCCCTACCCAGGCAAGACACATCATCACGCTTACAGCAACGTGGTGCTCCCACAAGGAGAAGTCATGTAAGGAGCAGGTTTGAGGACAGTAAATCCTTTGAAACCCAATCTGTGTACAGAAATTGAGGGATCTCAGAGCCCACCCAAGGTCCCAGCCTCCTCACTCCACATCCAGGTGAGATCCTGGCTCGCATCAGCCCCTTCTCCACCATGACATGTTTGCCGTGCGAGTAAAGCCCTACAGGGCTCAGAACCAACCAGCCTCCACTCAGTGTCGTGTCAAGGGTTGGGACCCTTCTTCCTGGCCCAAAGGGAGTTTTCGGGCCACCCAGGAGCTTTCATCCTGCTTGGTTTTGTCCCTTCCCTGCCCCAGTCTAGCCAAGGACATAACTGGGAAGCCGTGTGCACATACCCAAGCTTCTGCAACCCTTCCCAGCACGGGGCTCTGCCCACTGCCTCCAGGCTTCAGCCAGTCAGGAATATTTGGACAGACCCATCTTCCTTCTCCAAAACAATTACAGAATGTATAGATATGTATCTCGGCAGGATACATTGCCTTTCCCAGCTCAGGGGAGTTGGGGAAGGTTTGATGTTCTGCAAACATCCCATTTTGCATCCTCCTAAAATGCAACATTATGGGGGGAGGACGTTTTTTGGTTCGGTTTTGCTGTTTTATTTCAGATTTCAATGATTCTTGATGCGTTTGCAGTAGTTATCGTACCAACAGTTTGGGGTGTTTTACCTCCCTGGGAGAAGGATTCAAAGCTCAACCTTTCCTTTAGGACACACAGACCGTTTCCTTCCCAGATCAGAGGTATTTGCAGGGCTCCTTGTTCCCACCATCCCTGTGTCCCCGTATAAATCCTTGGCAATGGGCGAGCAGGTCTCCTCCTCTGTCCCACAAGCATCCACCTTCTCTGCAGCAGCAGCAGAGGCTGGAGGCAGCTCATCACATGGCAGAGATGCTCTCCACACGGAGCCCAGTACAGCCCAAAGCCACCCTCTCAGAAATCATGTTCCAAGACATCTTTTTTTCCCTGTGCCAAGCTCCAAGTGTCTTTTCTCCCACCTCCCAGGTTCAAACAGGGATGGGGAGGAAGGCGGAGTGTTAAGGAGGCGAAGCAGGAAACCTCTGGGACCTCCCACCTGCAGCCTGGAAGAAGAAGGAACGAGGGGGCTGGAATCAGACGCTGGATCTTTCCATAATGAAATGGCCCAACACTGCCAAGAGGGTTTTTTCCACGCTACAGCTACTATAGGGTTGATGACAGGAAAGCTAATTATATCAACGTCCTGTTTACCCGGCAGCGTGGAACAAGAGCCCAGATACACTTGGGCCGTGAGGGCATACTCTGATCCGGTTGCATGAAAGAAAAATCTCAGCCATGCGTCTGGGTCATTTTCTTCTGCAGGTGAAGTCCTACCTGCTCCCGCTGCCCCAAACCTTTCCTGGTTCACCCAAAGAGAGATCCTGGAAAGCAAATCATGCAATGTCTGCCTTGTGCAGTTCCTGCAGAGAACAGCTCGCAGAGCTGGGAAACCGCTTACCCTGCTCTTGTTGGAGTACGTGGGGTTTATTTCAATCCCTGTGGGTTCCCGCTAACCCTGCGGCAAGCCCCAGCCCAAGGCCTGGGAGGGAGCTTTCCCTGGAAACACCCTGACCAAGCAATACTTTGCAGAAGCAGCAGAACACCCAGCAAAAACCACCCAGCAAGTCAGGGCACCTTGCCTCAGTTTCCTTCTCTGTCAGAGCTATAGCCAACAAACCGGTGCCTTTTTCCCATCCCCTCCTTGCCCCACACCTTACATTTCCGGCTGGCAGGGTCCTCTCCAGACGTGGGTTTGGTTTCTGCTCACCTGCTGCTGTCCTACTCTTTTTCCACATTTCCCATCGCTTTACTTCTCTTGCTAAGCCTGAAACATCACGGGACAGCCCAGGGACAGCAGGGCTGGAGGAAGGAGGAGGCCACCAGCAATGAGCCTCCTCCATCTCCCTCCACTCCCTGGCATGTTGCCACCATGCCCTGCACCTAAAGACCTTGAGCTTGTTACGGGTTGTGGTGAGCACTCACTGGCAGGGAGCGAGTGCCATTCCGTTGGCTTTTCCCCCTTCCATATCAGCATCTCAGAGCAGCAGTTAAACACAAACCCAGAGAACTCAAATAATTTGTACAGGCCTGGAGAAACCGTCCAGGACCAGAAAGTATCTGTTTATTCTGTCCCAGCTGCTGGCTTAGAAGACAGCCGGAGGAGCAGCTGAGGGACCTGGGGGGGTTTGGCCTGGAGAAAAGGAGGCTGAGGGGAGACCTTCTCGCTCTCTGCAACTCCCTGAAAGGAGGTTGGAGCCGGGGGGGGTCGGTCTCTTCTCCCAAGGAACAGGCGACAGGACAAGAGGAAACGGCCTCAAGTTGCGCCAGGGGAGGTTTAGGTTGGATATTGGGAACCATTTCTTCCCCGAAAGGGCTGTCAGGCCCTGGCACAGGCTGCCCAGGGCAGTGGTGGAGTCCCCATCCCTGGAGGTGTTGAAAAGCCGTGTAGATGTGGCGCCTGGGGACATGGTTTAGTGGTGGCCTTGGCAGTGCTGGGTTAACGGTTGGACTCGTTGATCTTGGAGGTCTCTTCCAACCAAAACGATTCTATGATTCTATGATTCTCCTACCCCCTCCTGGCCAAGAGAGCCGGTGGTGTGATGTGGTGCAGAGAAAGAGCTGAAAGGCACAAATTCCTGAGGCAGGGCTAGAGCTTCCAGCAGGCAGGGGATTTGGCACGTGGATGTGGTCCAAGGAAAGAGCTCAGACCTGCCTCCAGATGTCATAAGCTGCCAGCATGTTTCTACCTGAGTATCAGAAATGAATAGAATAGAATATTTCAGTTGGAAGGGACCTACAATGATCATCTAGTCCAACTGCCATATTGTACTGATGAAGCCAAGAGAGAAAGAGACGGATATCCACATCTGGATATGAATTTACTCAAAGCTCCAGAGGGCTCAGCAGAGTTTGGGGTTGGGCACATCCTGGTGAGAGCCCATAGGGTGGGCAATGGTCTTTGTAGCTGCCCTTTATCGCCTTCAGCCTTTCCTTACAGGCAATGTGCTCTGGATCCTGACCATCTTGGGGTAGCCAAACAAAGTTGCTGGACTGCTGGAGGTCCTGCTTTCCATGGCAAATCAAGCCAAGGTCCCATCACCTCTTCGTTATTAGTGACCCTCCAGCATTTTTGGTGAGGGCTATGTCATTAACCGTGAGCCCCTGGTACCTTTCCAAAGTACAGTTACCTCCAGCCTCCTTCAGGTCCTGCTACAATTTCCAAGGGTTGTGCAACAGCCGAAATGTGTCAGTGGTGTGGGGCACAGCTGCATGGTCAGATGTCTCCTCTCAGACGGGCTGCCCTTCAGCAGCCAGGGTGCAATAGTCACCCTTGCATTAACATCTAGATATTATGAAACTTAATGACTCAGCTCTCACAAGGTACTCTGAAAAGAGACGGTGAAGAAGGACAGACAGGCAAAGAACAAGGAGACCCTGAAGGACCAGTATGAGCAATATTGTGGCCAGCAGGACCAGGGCAGGGATCGTCCCCCTGTACTCGGCCCTGGTGAGGCCACACCTCGAGTGCTGGGGTCAGTTCTGGGCCCCTCACTCCAAGACAGACATTGAGGGGCTGGAGCGTGTCCAGAGACGGGCAACGAAGCTGGGGAAGGGGCTGGAGCACAAGTGCTGTGAGGAGCGGCTGAGGGACCTGGGGGGGTTTGGCCTGGAGAAAAGGAGGCTGAGGGGAGACCTTCTCGCTCTCTGCAACTCCCTGAAAGGAGGTTGGAGCCAGGGGGGGTCGGTCTCTTCTCCCAAGGAACAGGTGACAGGACAAGAGGAAACGGCCTCAAGTTGCACCAGGGGAGGTTTAGGTTGGATCTTGGGAACCATTTCTTCCCCGAAAGGGCTGTCAGGCCCTGGCACAGGCTGCCCAGGGCAGTGGTGGAGTCCCCATCCCTGGAGGGATTGAAAAGATGTGTAGATGTGGCGCTTGGGGACATGGTTTAGTGGTGGCCTTGGCAGTGACAGGTTAACAGTTGGACTCGTTGATCTTGGAGGTCTCTTCCAACCAAAATGATTCTGTGGTTCTATGATTCTCACAATCATTTAGTTCCAAAAAACCAAGACCCAAGATCCACATCTCAGCCAAGTCTGAGTCAAGTCAAGTCTGTTTGAAGGATTTTGTTCCTCTTGTCAAAGAAAGACCCAGTCCTAATTAATGTTAGGCCAAATGCCATGGCCAAGAATTCAGGAGACCACTCTTGTTGCCAAATCCTCTTCCTTCCTTCCTTCACATCAGCTGCAAAACTGAAATGACCATGTTTTTTTCCAGACCTTACTATAAATCAGCAAGGCTACCCAGGTGTATTTATTATCCTGCAACACAGAAATGTCATTGTAAAACACCATGGCCCACCATTTCAGCCTTCTCTCAAGTCCTCTTTCATCAAGGTCATCTGAAGAGAAGGGGGAGGTCGCTCCTCAGGCCCTGTGACGTGTGTCACCTCATGGGATACCAAAATAGGTTGAATCAAGAACATGAATCGCAAAGCCTGACAGTCCCAGCACGCTCTGGGGTGGGATGCAGCTGCCCCCCAGGGACACCTGGGCCACGGAGAAGCTCAGGTCACCATCTGCAAGGGGCTGGCTGATAGGACAGAGGACCAAAGGAACATGCACACCCTTCCAGAGCAACATCTGGAGACCAAGAGCTAAGAGAGCACTACAAAGCCTGTGCCTGCACGAGTGTCCTTCGTGAGCCACTGCACCCTAACGTAAGGGGGTCTGGCTCAGACTGCCTTTTCCACTGAAAAATGCAGATTTAAGTGGCCAGAAGAACTCACGAATTTGGCAAATCACTCTGGACAGATGAAAAAAAGAAGAAAAAATACACAAAAGTCAGGGGGTGTTCAGAAAAGTCAACATCTGCCACAGCTTATTCACACCAGCAGCACTAAATCAAAACAGAGTTAAGGCTAGAAACAAAAGCAAAACAGCTCTTTTGGTTTGGGTCAGACTTCCTTCTTTTTTTTCCCAGTCTCTGTTTTCAGTGGAGGGGGTTCTTCTGTTTATTTACTTTGTTTGACTCGGCCCCAAAATTCCCTTTGATTTTTCAGTGTAAACTGAAGGTGAAACTCGGGTATTTGCACAGCTGCCTGCGCGCCCCGCTGCAGAGCACGGGGCCCTCGTGATGGAGGGCGTAGGGACGGCCACTTAGGGTCAAACCAAAAGTGCCACATGAGATGTCCCGTGACAGAGGAGCAGGAGGGATGGCCACAGCACGTCTCAGCCTTTCCTTTGTCCTCCAGCGTCCCCGTCCAACCCACAGTGCCGAGTGAAGGCAGGAGCGTGGTGAATTCATAGAATCATAGAATGATGGCATGGTTTGGGTTGGAAAGGACCTTTAAAGGTCATCTAGTCCAACCCCCCTGCCATAAGCAGGGACATCCTCAACTAGATCAGGTTGCCCAGAGCCCCGTCCAGCCCGACCTTGAATGTTTCCAGGGATGGGGCATCTCCCACCTCTCTGGGCAACCTGTGCCAGTGTTCTCCATGCCCTCTCCTACATGCCGTGAAAGCCACCAGAAACAACGGCTATTCAGCTAAAAGAAAAGGCAAGGTTAACATCTGCAGAAATAGAAATGGAGCAAATTTAATTAATAGTTTTGTGAGTAGCGTAGAAGCAGAACCCTGGTTCCCTCTGGCCAAGGTCTGGGAAGGCAGAACCCCCATCTAGGCACATTGGTAGAGAATTTGCATGGACAGCCCCAAACCATGCATCAGGGAGTGAAGAGGCTGGAACAAGTCCAGCTTTTCCTCTTCCAGCTCTCCGTACAAACCTGGAGAAGAGAAGGCTCCTGGGAGACTTTATTGCAGCCTTTCAGTACCTAAAGGGGGCCTATAGGAAAGATGGGGAAAAACTTTTTAGCAGGGCCTGTTGGGATAGGACAAGGGGGGATGGTTTTAAACTAAAGGAGGGGAGATTCAGACTAGACATAAGGAAGAAGTTTTTCACACTGAGGGTGGTGAGGCCCTGGCACAGGTTGCCCAGAGAGGTGGGAGATGCCCCATCCCTGGAAACATTCCAGGTGAGGCTGGACGGGGCTCTGGGCAACCTGATCTAGTTGAGGATGTCCCTGCTCATGGCAGGGGGTTGAACTAGATGGGCTTGAAAGGTCCCTTCCAACCCAAACCATTCTATGATTCTATGAAACATGGTCCCATCCTGTGGGAGAGTGCATGGTAAGGAAGAGCCATTGTCCTATGGCAAAGCAATGCCAAAGTCAAGTTTAACCCAGACCCAGTCTCTTTAAGAACCCCACTTGCCTCTAAGCTCAGGCTGAAGGAAGAGAAGGGGATGGAGGGTTTCTCGGTGACATCTCTGGTTTGCAGCTTCTGGTCCGTCTCCACAAAGGTAGTGGTGGGGGATTTTGAGGGTTCCTGTTTTGGGGGTCAGCTCCAGCAAAGGAAGATCATGCCTCGTTAATCTTTTAAAATGTGCTGGATGAGTCGATGCATCTCTTGGGAAAAGCAAGCTACGCAATCACATTGAGGCTTTCCGTATGTTCCAGAGGTGCAACCACAGAGCTGAACAGTCCCAGCGTGAGAAGCAAAATGGTTTTATAGAGTAAAAGAGGAGATAAAATGAAGAACCAGATGCTCTAGTGAGGGTCACAGGCTCTGTACTCAACCTGGCACAGCATTACAGTCCCATCCTACCACTACAGGAGATGGATTAGGACACCAGGGCTTGGCCGAATTGTGTAGGGGGTCCAATTGTGTAAGACTGGGATATCCCACCTGCCTCCAGCTGCTGTTCCAGAAGAGCTCCAGTCTCTTGGAGGCCCTCTGCTAAATCTACCAGCCCCGCGGGGATGTCCCAGGTGCCCCAGGGCATTGCCCCAGAGAGCAATGTTGCCTCTACTGGACTGAGCCTTAGGGAGGGGGGAAGCACTGGGTCCATAGAATGCACATATTACAAACTTCTCTGGGACTGAAAAGGAATTTCAGGAAGATGTAAAGAGCTTCAGAACAGCTGCCTACAGCCCTTTCTGCCTTTTCCCTGACCGAGCATTGCAGGACGGAGCAGCCTCGCTATGCCAGGAGGAGGTTGCAACGGGCACGTGGCCAACAGAGGCGAGTTTGCTGCCAGCCAAGGACGAGATCTGCTCAGGGACAGAACCCCATCCTTGGCAAGTACTGCTGGTACAGTGAATGCAAGGACCTTCCCCCCCTCCGACTTTCAGGGCCTCCTCTGATGCGCGAGGAACGAAACGGCTGCAGAAAACAGCTGGAAGCTTCCCTCCCACCCAACAGGGGCAAACCAGTTTTTTTTTTTTCTCCTAATCTCATTCTTGCAAAATGCTGAACTATTTTAGCTGAAATTTTCCAAAAACATTTCAGCCTGGAGGCAGCCAGCCAGCCTGGAGACAAAGTAGAGTCTGGCAGAGTTATCAGTAATTAAAGGCAAAGTCTTATAATCGTAGGAAACAAGGAGCATGCTAATGATAGAGACCAGCTCTCCCTTCAGACAGGCAGCACCTCACCAGCCACTGAAATCGAGCTGGGCACCAGGAAGGAGTGAGTTATGGATGGATGGATGGGTGGGTGGGTGGATGGATGGATGGGTGGATGGATGGATGGATGGATGGATGGGTGGATGGATGGAGTAAAGCAGTAAAAAACCCAAGAAGCCTGTTCCCTGCTCAGGACAAAGGGCAGGATACTCTTCTCCCACAGCATTCTCTTGGAGAAGCTGGCTACCCATGGCTTGGATGGGCATACTCTGCGCTGGGTAGGAAACTGGCTGGATGGCCGGGCCCAAAGAGTTGTGGTGAATGGAGTTCAATCCGGTTGGAGGCCGGTCACAAGTGGTGTTCCCCAGGGCTCAGTACTGGGGCCAGTTCTGTTCAATATCTTTATCAATGATCTGGACGAGGGGATCGAGTGCACCCTCAGTAAGTTTGCAGATGACACCAAATTGGGAGGGAGTGTTGATCTGCTGGAGGGCAGGCAGGCGCTACAGCGGGACCTGGACAGGCTGGATCGATGGGCCGAGGCCAATTGTATGAGGTTCAACAAGGCCAAGTGCCGGGTCCTGCACTTGGGTCACAACCACCCCAGGCAACGCTACAGGCTTGGGGGGGAGTGGCTGGAAAGTGCCCGGCGGAAAAGGACCTGGGGGTGTTGGTTGACGGCCGGCTGAATATGAGCCAGCAGTGTGCCCAGGTGGCCAAGAAGGCCAACGGCATCCTGGCCTGTATCAGAAATAGTGTGGCCAGCAGGAGTAGGGAGGTGATTGTCCCCCTGTACTCGGCCCTGGTGAGGCCGCACCTCGAGTACTGTGTTCAGTTTTGGGCCCCTCACTACAAGAAAGACACTGAGGTGCTGGAGCGTGTCCAGAGACGGGCAACGAGGCTGGTGAAGGGTCTGGAACACAAGTCCTATGAGGAGCGGCTGAGGGAACTGGGGATGTTTAGCCTGGAGAAAAGGAGGCTGAGGGGAGACCTTATTGCTCTCTACAACTACCTGAAAGGAGGTTGTAGAGAGATGGGGGTTGGTCTCTTCTCCCTAGTAACAGACAACAAAACAAGAGGAAATGGCCTCAAGTTGCGCCAGGGGAGGTTTAGATTGGACATTCGGAAAAACTTCTTTACCGAAAGGGTTGTCAGGCATTGGAACAGGCTGCCCAGGGAGGTGGTGGAGTCCCCATCTCTGGGGGTATTCAAAAGGCGTTTAGATGAGGCCCTAAGGGATATGATTTAGTGGGGGACTTGGTAATGCTGGGTTAATGGTTGGACCCGATGATCTTCGAGGTCTCTTCCAACCAGAACAATTCTATGATTCTATGATTCACGTCCTCCCTACGAGCACAACCACAGTCCGAGGAGATTCGCTCAGCCCCTTCTCCATGGGCATCAGACACACTTCAGGCTGCCCTTCACAGCTGCCCCACGGCCCGTGGTACTGGTGTCATCGGTTGTCATCTCACCGGGAGAAGGGGTGGGGATGCAAACTAAGCCATTTCAGAGTTTTCCACCAATATCTACAGGAGCCCTTGGTTTTCTCCAGACCACGAGCAGCTCCTGGAGCCCCAGACTGCCCAGAGGTGATGCTTTCTCTGAGCTGCACGTAGAATCACAGGGAAATCACGCACGGCCTTTCAAAGCTTGGACCACGGAGGATGGCATCTTCAGCAGAAGACAGGTCTCTTCCTGAAGCAAGAGGGATGCTTTGGGATCTAGCAAGGGGACAGTACTACCAAAATAATTCAACACTGCACAAGCAAAGCTCTGCACGGGTAGCTTGCTCCAAAGGCACAAAGCAATCCTCTTTGCCCTGGGAAAAGCAGGCTCACGACCCACAAGCCCCCAATACGTGTGAAGACCACCAAAAGCCTCACCAGGACGCAGTCCTAAGTTGCACAGCCTGACCTGGGCTTTCCAGCCAGCTCGGCCATCGAACACAGGTGGAAACATCACTGCAGAGCTCTGGGCTTGCTCACGCCAGCGCTGGTGCTGCAGTGAGAAATGCAGCTGGAGACTGTAATCCAGCGACAGACAGCTGGAGGGTAGCAGATTTCCATCGAAACCAGAAACCGTCAGAATTGCAGATACAGCAAAGGCTGTGAACAATCTGAAAATCTGCTTTGGCCAAGGACATTTACATCTCATTTGGGATCAGCGGGACGGACAGACCAGCACATTCAGACCTCAGGAACACTGACTTGTGAATTCTTGGATTGTTAAAGTGTCTCGTTTGGGCTTTTTTTGGTCTGTCTTCTTGCTTTTGAACCATTAGGCCCCATCTTTTCAGCCTCCTCTGTGCAGCTGAATGGACCAGACGTTTTTCTTGCATGAAGATCTGTTCGTGAGGTATTCCTGGGAACACTCACACAAGTCAGGGCAGGAAGAAAAAGCAGCAAAGATCCCAGCCAACAGCCAACATCATCTGTATCCCTGGTGTATTGTTCTTAATTAGTTGCTGTAATAATTCTTCTATTAACTGATTTTATTGCTTTGGTTCCTAAACTATCCTTTCACGGACCAGGAGCACTTTGTGCAAGATGCAATGCAACAAAAAAACAGTTTCTGTTGCAAAAAGAGAGGATTTCCACTACATTTGCAAGCTATATTTCAAGTTCACACCAAACTTCAAGAATTGGGTGAGATTTCAAACCTTTGTCCTCTTGGACAGGGCAGTGATAGAGAAGTAGGGTCAGCACCCAAAAGGCACATCTGAAGTACATCCAGCAACACGCCTCTCCCACCGAGGAGCCAGAAGATGCAACGACAGCTCCGGGCGTGATCATTGCCTGCAGGGAGGCATGGTCAATCCCCCACCCCTTCGTCTCCCGATTCCCATGTCCCCCTCCATCGGTGCGTGAGCGGAGGGAAGGTCCGTTGTAGCTGGGACAGCTGCGTCCACCGCTGCAGGAAATCCTGCGGCGAGAAGGGACCGTGTCCGGGAGAGGAAGGAAGGCAAAGGGAAACGGGGCTGTCAGGATTCAAAGCAAATATCCTGTGCCAGCCACGTCGCAGGCCCTGTGACGCTCGTGGCCTCACCAGCGTTTGATGAGATTTGGCTCGGGGCCTAGCCCCATTTTGGGTCCTTTTTTTTAAAAAAAATAATATTTATTTGCTTTAAAGCTCCCTTCTATGGAAAACTCTTTTCTGTCCCCTTGCTCCCGCCGCTCTCCCTCCCATCGCTGCACTGAGTTGCCTGATGTCCTCTGCAGAGCGTGGCTCGACTGCTGAACCCCAACAGCCACGGGCTCTGCTCCCCCAAGACGTGACCCTCCAGAGATGCTTCCCACCGCATGCTCCCTCCACGACAAAGCAGTGCCTCCAGCCTGGCACGAGGCATGGGAAGGGGGCAAGACCCAGTGCTCTGATGGATCCGGGAGACCTGGTAACACCCTGGCTTTGCCAAAAAAGCAAAGCTGGACTTCAGGTTGCAATGATCACTGGTCCATCACTCCTGCTAACTCCAGGGTTTCCCCAGCTTGGCCATCATCTGTTTCTGCAGCAGGAGAAGCACAGGGACCTTCCAGAGCCAGACGCTGGCTTGCAGCCTTCCAACTGGTTTCTCAGGCTACCTGGTGAACTGAGGCAGTGGGGTCTCCTTCCGCCATCCCTGAAGATCCAACATGAGGTCCTTCAAGCGTGACGCACGCATCCACACAGGGATGCCAAAGTCACCCCTTTTACCTCCCCGTCTCCCCCTGCTCTGTCTCCCACATAAACCAGCTCCCTGTGCCTTGGCCAGATGCTACCATGGCTCACACAGCATCATGGATACACCCCTCCGGCAGTGACCCTGTCTCCTGGCCCACGGGACCTCCAGCCTGGGACTTCCTCCCTGGTCCGATACCCCTCACTAAGCAACTCCTCATCCCTGGAGCAGCTCCCAACACACTTTCTCCTGCCGGGAAAGAGGAAACAAGGGTCTTCCCTGTCCTCCCCAACACTACACAACCTCCACACAGTTGTAGGTCCAAGTAGTAGGTTCAAGTCAAGAACATTTTGAAGATGGGGCTGAAGTAAGGAGGGTAGGTGCCAAAACCACAACCTACAAATGGCAAAAATATCCCAAAGACAGGGATCTCACAGTCATATCTAACACAGCTCCTCATTCCAGATAGTCCACGGGAATTTATCTGGATGAATGGAGTTAGTAGTTGGCCCCTAAATCCACCCCTCCTTGGAGAGCCAGACCCAAGACATGTAGCCCGTGAACATCCAGACGTCAGTCTGGACATAAGGACTTGTACGTGGACCAGCCCGCAGCAAAGCCTGGGTTGGGTTTCTCTCCAGAGTCTGTGCAGATGATGATGGGGTAAATACACCGAAAAGCTCAGCAGGGCAGCGCCGTGTCTTCACACTGAGCAGGTAATGCAACAGCCCCGGTTGTCCTCTCGGCACGGACCAGGGCAAAGCATCAGGCCCTGAGCAAAGCGTCGCTGGCAAAGCAGAGTTTTAAATACAGGTTTCCAAAGCCTAGTGGTAGAGGACACCGAGCCCTTTTCAGGCAAGAAATGCTGCCCCTGATCTTCGCTGCTGATGGGGGAAGGGGAGAGGGGACCCTCCATGGAGGTCCTCCCAACCCCACTCTCCCACCTCCCAGAGAAGAGCCGCACGCCCCGCATGGCGCTTGCGGCTCCGGAGACATCTCCTCCCCACCAGCACTGCTGTGCTTCTGGATACGGCCACTAGAGGATGGCAATGTCCTAGGCCACCCGCCGCACGCTGGAAATCACCCAGGTCCAGCTTTGGAAACCGGCTATACGGGGAATCCCATCAGCACTGGCGCCGCCAAAAACACCCGTCCTGCGTCACTCAAGTCCAAGTCACAAGCTGAAAATCCCCAGCCCTCAGCTCCGCTTCGCATCCCAAGCAAAGGCAGCCCTTTCGGAGACGGGTAATTGAGATTTTACAGGAGATCGGCCCACACGTGCTCCCTGGTCCCCTCGGGACACGGGTGGGTGGGTGTTTTGCTGAGTTACCTGGTGCATTTCCAGATGTTACTGTCCCCCCCTCAATTTTTGTGACCACAGGATGGTCAGAGCCCCATCATCAGAGAGTCCCTGCACCTCCATGGTTTTCTTGCATCCACCATCAGATGGTTTGACCAGAGCAATGACCCTCCAGGCTCTCCGTGGGGCCGTGGTTTCCAGCAGAAAGCGGGGAGCCTGACGAGCCGAGGAGATGGAGGCAGCCCGGCACCTCGACCCCAGCATCCCCCCAGCACGCTTTGCAGGGGACTTTCAAGGCAAACAAATGTCTGGGAATGCCGAATGCCAAAGTAAAAGCCTGATTATGCCAAAAATGTCCTGTCTGAGCCACAGCTTGAAGACATATTCCCCCTCACGAGGAAGCATGAAAGCCAAGCTGAGCTGCAGAATGAGATGAGCTGTATTACCTTTGAACAAGGACTCGCTGGGGAATAAAACATCATCAGCTGTTTCGAAACAAGAACACGGTTACGAGTGTGATCGAACTTGAGGCTGCGTGTGCCTTATTCACGGGCACGCATCGCCCTGCTGCGGCCACGGCGTGATCCCGAACGGTTCACTGGGAACCCACCTCTCCTCTCCCCTGGGGGTGATTTCTGCCCAGTGTTGCAAGTGGTTTGCTCTAAGCAAAGAAGAAAATGTTCAGTTCCTGGTGGGTTTGAGCAAAGCAACCAGGATAGACCTCGTAAGCCACTGGGAAGAATTAATTATCTCAATATGCAAATAGATCTCAGTAGGCAAATAGATAGAATTTGCTCATGTCTGCCTCAGAGCGAATATTGCAGCGATGATGACCTCTTCTCCCAGCTGAGGATGGCTGTGGCTTTCCCCTTCCCTCCCACCGAGAAGATAGACCCAGCTATGCTGAGCACATCCCAGCCAGCGTGGTGGATCTGCTGGGCTGGCCCCAGTACACCAAGGTCTCTCTTGGACTGGGGAGCCCAAAACAGGACACGGTCTCCAGATGTGGTCTTGTGGTGGTCCCAGGTCCTGCTCTGCAGGTGTCCAGCCTGTCCTGGGATGTGACACTTGCCTTTGCTGAACTTCAGGAGGGTCCTGTTGGCCTCATTCTCCATCCTGCTCAATGGCAGCCCTGCTCCACGATTTGGTGTTGCCCACAAAATGCCAAGACCCACGGCTGGCTCTGGGAATCCCCGAGACGTGTAGATGTGGCGCTTAGGGACATGGTTTAGTGGTGGACTTGGTAGCGATAGGTTGACGGTTGGACTCAATGATCTTGGAGGTCTCTTCCAACCAAAACAATTCTATGATTCTATGATTCTATGAGACAAACCTCAGGAGGCTGGGAAAAAAAAAAAGGAATAAAGCTCCTCGAGTCCCTCAGGGCACCCCACACACGTCGGGGACACTTTGCTTTGGCCATCTGCACCAGACGTTGGGTGTTTTGGGGGCCAGAGAGGCACGGTGATACCTCGTCCTTCCCAGGCCGTATCCCAGCGCCGGGGAGGGGGACCCGGTGGCAAAGCATCCGCCCGCAGCGTCCCTGAAACACTTTCCCGCTGCTAATTAAAGGCTCCGACGTCAGTGTTTTGATGCCAAGCGGTTGCATAACACCTGGGGGTGTCCAGGGCTCCATGCTGCATCAAGGGCAGGGATGGAAATAGATCCCCCAAATTCCAGCTCCCCGCTCCCTGCCTCCCTCCTCGTGGCCATGCTGGTGGCCTCCAGCCTGGCACAGGTACGGGAGGGGCGGAGGGAGCTGCTGGCCCCGGGGAAGAGGTCCTCCCCCTCCATAAAAAGGGGCAGGTGGTAGCAGAAGCAGTACGGATCAGCACTGCTGGTCTCCCACCCTGTGGTGCCTTCAGAGGAGGACCTCAGCTCGATGTCCCCTGCCACCCTCTTATGGACCCTCTAACCGAGCATCCGTACCCCTTTTCTCTCCGGTGGGGACTTTCACATGGTGGCTCAGCTTTCTCCACCCAAACAGAGTTATAAAAAGATACAGCAAGACCTGAGGTTCATCCAGCAAATTCCTTCCAGCGAGAAGAGTAGGTTTTCACAAGGGATCAGGTTGAAGTTTCAGAGCTGGAGCCAAGTCCAGCTGAGTCAAAGCTCCCTACCGGCTTGCCAGCTGGATGTGATGCACCCCGGTTTTACGGGAAAGACATCCAGCCAAGAGGCGTATGAACCATTGCCCAGGTCAAGTGCTCCTCACCCGTGCACAAAACAAGGCATCAGCTACGTGAATGGAGGCAGGTGCCTCCTCCTCCGAGGGACCAGCCTTCTCCATAGATCATAAATAATCCCAAAGATGCTCAGCTTAAAAGTTCCTGCTACCCCATGGGAAAGCCCATGGCTGGAAGGGCGCTATGAGCTCTCCTGGCTCTCTCTGGGGCTGGTGGGACAGCCAGTGAAGAGCATCTTCTGGAGCCCCCCAGGAGGGTGGCTCTGCCACAGCACCCAGGTTCAGGATGGACTTTGGCCAACTGCTGAGCGAGGTTACCCAACGTGACTGCCCAACGCCGGCCTCAAAAGTCTGAGGACATGTCCCAGGTTTTCTGGGTCAAGCCAGCGAGACTGGCCTCTCCCAAGGCCTCAGGACAACTTTGCGTTGAGCTGCAAGTCTCCCAGCCCTGCTCTGCAGAGGTAATAATCCTCTTCAGTTCAAGCCAAAGCCCTGAACTTGAGTTCTCCAATTTTTGGGAAGCTGCAATATGTTTTCCAGGGCCTCCTGCTCTCTTCTCTCCATGTGACGGTGTCCCACACATTTCCCGTGGGAGCTGCTGATCTTTTCCCCTTCTATTCCCAAGGGCAACGTGAAAGACCATCCCTTGGTGCCCTGAGAAGCACAACATCAGGAAGCCGGATGTCTCTGGGGAGAACAGGTCAGCCCAGTGGGCCGTGCCTCGGTTTCCCCAGCTATCAAAAGAGGATTAGTTCATTTTCAGGATGTCGTGAGGCTCAGAAATAAACATTGCTGGGGCAGGACCGAGCATCACGCAAGGCAACAGCTTATCTGGGCTGCTCCCAGCACTGCCCAGGAAGAGGAGATCTGGTGAAGCCTTGCCTCCCCGGTTAGCCCAGTGACAGGCAGGGACATCACGGGGGTGGACACGTGGCGTGCTGGGTTTCCCTGTGCCCAGAAATTACTCCAATTGCTGAGCCCTGGTTCTTCCAGTCTCCCCATTTATCCAGAGGGTAAACACAGAGAGGGTTCATGGGGAGAGTCCCGGTGCCAGACCTGCCCTACAAGACCTGCCACCCGCACGTCAAAGTGGGAGGAGAGGTGAAGCCCTTTCCTGGCATGACTTCCATTTTGCGAAGGTGCTTCTGGGCTGGGATTTCTCCTGCTGGAGAGGTGTTTGCAGGAGGATTTCATAGCAGAGCGGAGAAAAACACGTTAAGCATCACCCTCATCATCTTATCTATGAAGTCCCAAGCCCACCCAAGAGCAAGGAAATCCCCCTCGAGGGATTTCATCCACATTTTAAACCTGGGGAAACTGAGGCACGGGGATGCAGCTTGGCCAGAGGGCTCCCAGCCGTTGTTGCTCTGTGAGCGTCGGAGGATTTTGGGGTACAGCTGGGATCTTACATCTTCTCTCCCTTTCTTGGCCCAGCTCGTGCAGAGCAAGGGATGCCGACCTCCCCATCAACTCCCTCCTTGCGCAACCGCCTTAATTACGGCTTCAGCGGAGGATCCCACCTCTCCCTCCTCACCCACTGCCGTTTCTACCTGGGTCATTGCACACTGATCTACCGCCACGCAAGCAGCTTTAACCCCTGGCGAGGAGCTAACCTTCTCCCGTTACAGGGCCGGGATCGCTCGGGGGAGATCGCCTGGGATCGTTTCCCACAGCGCGGGCTAACGAGGCGTCTGGGTTTCTCTCCCCCGACTCACGTTGCAAACCCAGCTCTGCCGCTTCCCACCGGCTCAATCATGAAAATTTCTGAGTCCCTGTGTGACACTGATGCCAACCTCCCAAAAAACCATCTGCTCCCTTCCATGGCTGGCCAGGGCCGAGGAAGCTTTGCAGGAGCATCATAGCTGTTGTCCGCAGGTGGGATGGGAAGTCCCTTCTCACCCGGCTTTGGTGCACGGGGGTGACGATGGCGGTAGGAGCTTCAAACTCCCATCGGAGTAAAGGCAGACCCAGGAGATGAGCTCAGACGGTTGGGGTGACCATCTCATCATGCTGCTGCCAGCCTAGCACCATGTTTGCAGGGTGCTTTGCTGTCTAGGTCCTACGAGGAGGGTCAGCAAGAGAAAAACCGGTTAGAAATGACCCGTGGGCAGGGTTCGCTGGCCCAGCAAGTCCTCAGCTCCGTCCTCGCACGCGGGGCAGGGGAGCAGCCGGAGCTGGAAGGTGCTCGGGGCAGGGACTGCATCTTCCTATAAACAGAGGCAAAACTTCCCGTAACCCCATGGCAAACAGCTCTGAGAAAGGCCAAGACCCGCAACCCCCAAAAAGCCCTTCGGAGGGGCGAGCGTTGGAGGAAGGATTAGAGAAGAGCCGTTTCGGGAGCTGCTGATGCATTCAGCATTTCCTCCGCCCCGTTCTCTCCACCAGGCTCGGCCGGCTCCACGGGAAGGCTGTGCCGGCTCCCCGTGTTTACTGGCGTGCGATGCTATCAGGAGGCTCTGCCCATACTTGCAGGAGGTAAATCTGCATTCGGTACGAAGGGTGGGGACTTTCCTCGCTCCCGACTTAAAGGCAACTTCAGAGGAGCAGCATCTGCCTCTCATCAGCGCACAACAGGAGCGGGCGTTTGATGACCACTCCGCCAGACTTTTTCAGACATGGAAGAGGCAAGTTAATTGGCCCCTCTGGCTTGGGGCCAGCGGTAGCCAGGAGAACGTGGCTGGAGATGTCATTTCTTGCAGAGGCTCCAGGGGATTTATTTTCCCCTCTTTTTTCACTCTGCACTTCTTCACTCTGCACACGCTTTTGGTGCCTAAAGCTCGCTCCATGCAGGACCCACTCTTCACATGAGGCAGGAGGGTTGCCAAAAGAGTGTGCTGGGTCCCAAATTCAATGTCCTCAGCTCTAAAAGCGTTAAGTGATCAGAAGAGCTCTGGTCATCCCATCTGCTGGATGTTGCAGTGGTGGCCCTCCACACCCAGAGACCCCTGATGTTGTCCATCGCATGAGCTCTCCTTTGATTCACAGAATGGTTTGGGTTGGGAGGGACCTTCAAGATCATCTAGTTCCACCCCCCTGCCATGGGCAGGGACACCTTCCACTAGACCAGGTTGCTCAAAGCCCCATCCAACCTGGCTTTGAATGCTTCCAGGGATGGGGCAGCCACAGCTTTTCTGGGCAACCTGTTCCAGTGCCTCACCACCCTCATGGGGAAGAGTTTCTTCCTTAGAGCTCGTCTAAATCTCCCCTCTGTCAGTTTGAACCCATCACCCCTTGTCCTATCACTCCCTGCCCTTGTCAAAAGTCCCTCTCCAGCATTCCTCCCAAATGCTGCCATCTCTTGCACATGCCAGCATCCCCATCTCCTATTGACCTACCATGGGACAGGGGACATGCCGCTCCCCTGCCCGCCTGCGTCCTGACATTTCCAACGCCACAAGCCAGGTTGCACCCCACCACCTCCACGCGCAAGTGCATCTCCTCCGAGTTTCACCTGCTGGGAAATTGTCCCCCCCGTAAAAGTTGTCCCTGCCTTTCCCCAGGAGCCCCTCTCCCGGCGGATGCTCCTGCAAGGTTCTTCCCAGCCTAATTTTAAATCAATCCTAGGTGATCAAGTGTGGTCCCAAACTGAGGCATCACCGCAAGGATCTGAGGAAGGGACGCTATTTGATAAAGATGCTCTGGGCTCTCTGCTCCCCTCCTCCTGCTTTGCTTGCAAAATCCCTAGTTCCACCAAAAAAAAAAATCCAAAAAGCAAATTGCCCTCCAAACCCCCAGGGCGGTGATGAACTTTGGTCCATCACTCCACCTTACGGCTAAATGGACGTGGTAGAGAGAAGCAGCTCCTCCTGCTAAGGTGGGAATCGCCTTCTATTTCCAACCCAGCTGCTCGGAGGGGTGTAAAATCCCTGAAACTGCCGAGTCTCGGGGGGATGCCGGCGGGACGGAGCGGGCGGCAGATCACAGGAGCTGTGAGCTCCAGCTCCTGCACAGTCTCGCGACCAAGCGTGCCCCAAAAACGTGCCTGGGATGGATCCCACCTGCAAACCCCAAACTGCTGTAGGATGCACCTATAGCAAAAACCCGACGGAAGCCCTGGCAGAGCTTTGGGGTGAGACAGTGTGTGCGTGTGTGACCGTCTGAGTCTGCAAAGGGCAGTTTGGACCCGTTCCTAGTTTGGAGCATTCCTGTCTCTTTATGGCTGATGTTCTCCAGATGTTTTGTATTGCAGCCTCATGTGGAAACTCACTGGCCCCGGGGCTGAATCCTGCTCAGCCCTCCACGTTACACCCGGCAGAGAGGAGGAGGAGGGTGATTTTACATCGCTGTGTGCGTGGCATTTATTACATTTAAAGTGTATTTAAAGCAACCCTGGGGCTGAACCACAGCTGCACAAAAGTGCCTACTCCAGTGCTCACTCTTACTTTTGAACGCTTTTTCCCAAGGAAACGCCACATGTGTGATCACCCCGTCTCCACAAGTCCGTCAAGTGCTGTCAAACAGAAAGATACGGATACAACCTCTGGCTCAGGAAGTCCCGAAGCAGCAAATTGCCGGAAACTGAGAGAATATAATGTGGAAAGCATTACCCCGGCTTGGCCCTTGCCTTGCATTCCTCCCGAGCAGCTCCCCTTGGTCCCGGCCAGCGGACGGATCCTAGCAGAGACGGACCGTGGCTCCGAGCCAGGAGGAGCCCTCGTCCCACCTTGCGTGCGTGTCCCTTGCCCGTATTGTCCAGTTTCGGTGGATTTTGCTGAACGAGCAGGGGTTGCAGCCAAGGACCCGGCCGGTTTCACTCTCTGCCTGTGTCTCCTGTGGGTGGGATGATGCGCTTGGTGCACTCCTAAGGGATAAGGGGGAATTTGGTTGCCCTCCTTCAGCCCTCAGCTCTGGTTTGGTCCCTGTAGGCCGTAAGCAACGAGCGTGGCAGTTCTGAGCTTGGTCCCTGTTGGCAAACGCCCCATCCCCAACAGGGACATGGTGGGGCCCCGGCCACGGGACAAGGCCGTGGTGGCCCTGGCAGTATCGATGCAGCGGGGCACCCCATTTTCCATGCCTTAGTCACCATGCAGCCGCTGCACGGGCTGTCTCGGACAAACCGGTTCGACCTCCATTTGGGGAACTTTCTCATTTACTATTTATAGATTCTTTTTTTTTTTTCTTTCCAAAGACATCCCTCCCCCCCACCCTTCCCAATCCTCACCCCTCTCTGGTCTGTACATCTCCGAGGGCGAGGAGCTGCCCTGGACGCCCAGCCCTGGAGAGATGCGATCGTGGAGGCTTTGCGGGATTTGCTTTGCCCATCCATCCTTGCACCGGTGCCGGATCCTGCACAGGACAAGGACACTCAGACTCGATGAGGGTCTTTTTCCCGGGGTGGGAGGGGGGGGCACAGGCAGAGCCCGGCGGTGTTAATGGGGTGAGGGAGGGTCTGGCTGCCTGACGGGAATTCCCGAGTGCTTCCTCGCATCTCAGGAAACCGCCTGCATCTACCAGCACACAGTCCCTGCTCCAGAAGAAGGCACTTGAAAAGTTTTCCTGACCTCAGTGGTAGGAAAGCACCCGTGGCAATCGGCTCTCCATCCTGGCCGGATGAGCTCCAGGCTGTTCCAGACATCCCAAACTGCCAGGGACTCGGCACTCCGGGCAGGATCAGTCCCAGCCTGTAGCTCCGAGCCCTACAGCCACGATTCCCCCAGCTAAAGCTTTCGGCATTGCCCAGCGACGTCCAGGTTGTTTATTTTTCCCTGGCACCTTTTTGGCATGGTCTGGGACAGAGCAAGAGGATGAGGATGAGGATGAGGATGAGGATGAGGATGAGGATGAGGAGGATGAGGATGAGGATGAGGATGAGTTGTGCCACCTCCAAGCACTTGAAAACGGACACCAACCCCATGTTCGTCCCAGCATGGATGCGAGCGGTGATTACCCACGTTCCCCTTTCCTATTTGGACTGGCAGGATCCTGCTCCGCAGCTGAGCCCCACGGCGCGTCGATGGAGAGGAAGAGCCGTGGGGTTCGGGTTGCCACCCAGGAGCAATACCTGCTCCGCTCGTTAAGCTGGACGTGATGCTCAGAGCGAGATTGCTCCGGGTGGGTGCAGGGACTGCGGAGGTGGGTCACCCTTGGGCAAGCCCTGCAAAAGCAGCGTTGCTCCTTGACTCACAAAGTCAGTCATGAGTCAAAGTTCCCGGGTGATCGCACCCTGCTACAAGGAAGAGGAAGAGTCTGCTCTGCTCCACCCTGCTCCACATCAGTCTGGCAAGGGGCAAAATCAAACTCCCGCTGAGGCCATGGAAGGGGTGGAGAAGAGGTCTGAGATAGCAATCCTGCACCCCCAGCGCGGAGCAACGCCTGTGCTACCAGCCGGGGAACAGGGAGGGAGGGAGGGAGGTTCCCCACGTCCCGCTGCGGAGGCAGAGGTGGGACGCGCACACTCTGCACGTGTCTGATTTCCAGCAACAAGTTTCCTTTGCTGGCCACGTCCCTCTCGGATCGGCCAGCAAGGCCACCCCATAGACCTCGCGTGAAAGGATGGAGAAGGGGAGCCAAGGAGTGGGAAGACCAAATGGTCGTGGTGGATGAAGAAGGGAAAAAGAGGGAGAGTGAGGGGGACTGTTTCCAGCAAAGGAGCTGGAGGAGGACGCGGGGACCATGGAGGTGTCCAGGACCTGACAGCAATATGCCGTGGGTGCTGGGACCAGAGAAGAAGATGGTCTGCAAGAGCCCATCTCTTCCTCTGCCCACCAGGTCTCCCATCCACAACACCTGTAGGACTGGCTTGGCCAGTTGGTGAGGATGAAGGTCCCTTTGACCAGCAGAGACAAGATATGGGCATAGACGGTCCAAGTAGGCTGTTTTTATGTCCTCTCTACCGCTGACACATGCTAAGATGACCAAAGCCCATTTCTGCTGGCAGGGTTGAGCCCACACCACATCTTCTGCCACTGGCAGATGGGCTGAGGGCTGAGATTTCAGCAGCATAGACCTCACGCAGTAACATGGCTCAGGAAAAAGCCTGAGGGAAACAGCCCGAGTGTGACTCTCAGTGATGAGAAGGGAACGTCAAACAGAAATCCTCTTGTGAGACCCACTAACACCTTCTCCTGCCTCATTTCCTCAGGGCCTCATCAAGGATCAGCCCTTGACGAGCCCTGTGAAATCCTCGCTGCAGCCGGGGAGGGCTCCGAGGAGGCACATGTCACCAGGCAGCGATAACACTACGGATCTACACCTCCCACCGTCTCCTCTGTGCTGGCCATCAGAGGGGGTCTCTCCCCACAGCCACCGCCTCATTAGTTTTCACCTCAAAAGGGAAAATTACACCCAAGCCCTGCTGAGGTTGGTGTTCTCCTGCCTGCCTGACAAATTCTGGGGTTTCTGTTCAAATGAGGGCCCTCGGGCAGCGACAAGTTGGGTATCAGCCTTTGCTTTCAGAGGGCTTGAGAGCACCAAAAGTGCAGGTACCTCATTGGGTTCGCCCAGCTCACTTCTCTATTGGGACCACGCTGGGTCCACCAGGCCCATGGAGCAGACCATGGCTTTCCTTGGGCCGCATGGGTGGATGTAGGTCTGAATCACCACAGGGAACCCAAAACTCTGCCACCACCCACAAGCAAGGCTGAAATGCCACCAGAAAAGAGCTTGTCTCTGTCCCACAGCCCAGTCATGATCCACCCAAGGCAACCTCTGAGGAGCAGGAGATCCTGGCAGGCTGCGGGAGGTGGTGAGTCAGGGAGGCTCCCTGGCTGCTGCCACCACTCCAGCCTCCGCCCGCTTCACAGGGACACGCAGGTCCCGTCCCTGGGCTTGTCACCCCATTTGTCTTGCGATGACAACAGATCTGTCGTGGCATTCGTGGTCCAGCACCACCTGAAGTCATGACTGGGCTAGGAGGAGAGCTTTGCAAGCTGGCTTGGTTCACGTGCCGTGAGAAGAGCTTCCCAAAGACGAGCTGCTCCTGCAACAAGTCCTTAACCCCCTCTGCTTCCTCCCCAAAATCCAAATAAAGACTTCGGGGTATCTCTACAGGCTGGATCGGTGCGGAGGAGCATCGCGTGCACCGTAAGAGGAGCAGGAGATCCCTTGCCCAGGAGAAGGCAGCCTCTGCTCCATCCGCTTCACGCATTTTGCCAGCGGGGCCATGCTTGCGCGGCGCAGACGCAGCTTTGCAACGGGGTGGCAGGAGGCGGTGGAGGCCCACCAGCCGGCCTGCGAGCCCTCCCACAGCTCGGGATAGGGGCTTATCGCAAGGCAAAAAACACCCCGGAGAGGAATGAGAGGAGAAAGGAGACATCTTCCACCTTCCCAGCGAGACAGACCCACCCTCCCTTATCACCCCATCTCTCCGCCGGAAGGTCCGGGCACGCAGCCGTGCTGGATCTCAGCTGCCTTCGCTCATCGGGGAGGAAAAACTGGATCTTCTCATGCATGAAGTGGGCTGTTGTTAGCAGGAGCGAAGGGAGAAAGTGAACGGCGTGGTTTCCTCCGCAGTCAGGGTGGTGAATCAGAGCTCGGAGACGCGTCCCCGCTCCCCCAGATGAGCCGGTTTCGGGTGCCCCCGTCCCGCAAGCCTCCCACCGCCAGCCCGCGGGCAGGACACTGCTCCTCCCATCCTCCCCCCCCCGCCGAGGGGACTTCTCGGCCACGTTCCCATGGAGGCAGCAGCGTTTCCCAAAGGGGAAACTGAGGCAGGGAGGAAGGTACATCGCAGGGAGCCGTTTGCTCTAACCGGCAGCAGAGCTCGGGCGTGGGGCCGTGTCCGGGAGCCCTGTGCCGGCACTGGGAGTCCAGCGGCCACCCCGCTGTCCTGGCCACCCTCCCTCGCAGGGAGCTGATGGCCAGAGGCAGAAGGTCCCTGGCTGGACCTGGGTTTTTTTCTCCAGTGAAATGTCACAGCTTGGTTTCCACCCGCACCCCAAACTCCTTCATGCCTGTGTCTGTCACCTCCTTGGGGTGGATGTCATCTCCTCCCAGGTCCCAGCAGATCCAAAGAGCCAGAGGAGGAGGTGGCATTTAAGGAGCCGTACACCAAGCATGCCAGGCCTCAGCTCCCTCTGGTCCCCGACGGTCAGTCAGACGGAGCTGAAGTCCCACTCCCTCGCACGCAGACCCCCCCTCAGCGCAGCCCCCGATCCCTCAGCCATCGATCCCTGCAGAACCCGGAGGGGCAGCCTGTGGGGACAGCGAGCGGGGCCGTGCCGCACCGCGGCGCTGGCCGGGATCCGTGGCAAGCCCGTGCTCACGCGCCATCCAGCTGGCAGCATCCTCTGCCCAAATCCTGCCAGCGAATTTGGGCTGGACCATTTTTCCCTCTCCGGCCCCTCGCGCGAAGCCCGGGGAGGCGCCGGAGCCCGGAGACGTCCCCGCAGCTCCGTGCTGACTCCACCGACCAGCTCAAGAGTAACGATTCAGTAATAAGGGCCAAACTCTCCCTTCCTTGAATATGGACGACAGAGGCGGCGGCGTGATCAGAGGCAGCACATCGCTTGCCTTCATGCGTTAGTGTCCTAACACCACCCCAGCCGTCGCTTGGGCTAGGAAAGGGAGATGTTCCCATCCACGCGTGTGCCGTAAACGATGAGTTTCCTTCCAGGATGTGCCAAGGACAAAGGCTGTGTGTGTGGCCAGCAGCTCTGCTCGCCTCCGGCCGCGGCTCCGGGCTTCACCCCGGGGTGCCGAGGGCTGGCCGGCGTGGGAGGAGTGCAGAACTCGATCTCCGAGTGCATTTGCTTCCCAAATTCATCCTGTCAGCTGCTGGCGGCGGGTCCCTGCGGGGCCCCGGCTCTGCAGTCTCTTTGTCGGCACCAGGACTCCCAGCTAAAGGCAGCTCCAGCGTGTTCAGGCAAATCCCTTCCCATGCGAAGCGGGGATTCCCACAGCGGGAATAAGGCTTCACTCAGTGAAAACATCCAGCAAACCGGCTCCCTGTCTCATCGCTCAGGCATCCCGAGGTCAGGGCCGGCATCGTCTTCAAAGATCCTGCAAGTCACAGAATCCCAGAATCGTTTAGGTTGGAAAAGACCTTTCAGATCATCGAGTCCAACTGTTGACCCAGCACAGATACCCCGCGAGGGCACCCCGCTCTCACGCCGCTGCCCTGCTCCGCTGGCGGGGGGCCGAGGTCGCAGCTGGGGTTAGGTCATGCTCTGCCAGCGCCCGGGGCCCTCGCGTCTCAGCCCTCTGCAGAGCCCCGGAGAGGCCAGGCAGGAAAGCGGCATCGGTCCCCGCTCAGGAGGAGTTTCCCACCGTCACGTCGCCGGCCAAGGCCATCCGATTCCACCGGCATGCGGCTGCTGCCACGGCACAGCCCGGTGCCTGGGGCCAGGGGATGGAAACACCATGGATGAACCGTATTCATGGGTTTCTCGTTACAGGCTCGCAGCTAATGACGGCCCTGCCTCCTCTCCCTGGCTTGCCCACCGCCGGATCTGGCCTTGCCAGGCTTCGCCCTCCCGGCTGGGAAAGGAGAAGGAAGATAAGACTTTCCTCACACATTAATAACATCCTCCAGACGAGCTCGGACGCCTCACACCTCGCGAGGAGCTCTGATAAGGTGGAGATGAATCACTGATGTACCCGAGATCCTGAGCTCAATAAACCGCTGTGGCTCATGATGCACACACAGACGGGCAGCGCGCAGGCTGCCGTCATAGAATCATAGAATCATAGGATTGTTCTGGTTGGAAGAGACCTCCAAGATCATCGAGTCCAACCGTTAACCCAGCACTGCCAAGGCCACCACTAAACCATGTCCCCAAGCGCCACATCTACACGGCTTTTCAATCCCCCCAGGGATGGGGACTCCACCACTGCCCTGGGCAGCCTGTGCCAGGGCCTGACAGCCCTTTCGGGGAAGAAATGGTTCCCAAGATCCAACCTAAACCTCCCCTGGTGCAACTTGAGGCCGTTTCCCCTTGTCCTGTCGCCTGTTCCTTGGGAGAAGAGACCGACCCCCCCTGGCTCCAACCTCCTTTCAGGGAGTTGCAGAGAGCGAGAAGGTCTCCCCTCAGCCTCCTTTTCTCCAGGCCAAACCCCCCCAGGTCCCTCAGCCGCTCCTCACAGCACTTGTGCTCCAGACCCTTCCCCAGCTCCGTTGCCCGTCTCTGGACACGCTCCAGCCCCTCAGTGTCTGTCTTGGAGTGAGGGGCCCAGAACTGAACCCAGCACTCGAGGTGCGGCCTCGCCAGGGCCGAGCACAAGGGGAAATGCCGGACACGCCGGGCGTCATTCGGTTCCTGCCGCGCCGGGACACACAGCCCCCGCTGCGTAGGCAGAAGTTGGCCTCTCTCCTCCTGCCTGCCCGGTTCATCTTCCAGGGGTGGGAAGAGAAAACGTGTTGTCCTCAGGACCATGAGAGCTCGTCCCAACAAGGTGACGCTGGCCAGCTGACATCCTGGTGTGCGGGGTGATGTCATTTCTCTCCCAAGCGATGTCGAGTCCCTGGGGATGGGGACAAGGACGGGGACAGGGATGAGTCCTTCTTCCCCCGTGCAGCCGGCTGGGTGTGGATGCTGGCGGAGATGACCAGAGCAGGACGGTGCCCGCTCGCACGCCCCCCCCCCGGTGCCACCTCCTGTCCCCTCTACACCGCGCCACTGCCACCCCCCCATATCATCTTCCTTGTCACCACCATCACCCCGTCCCTGCTGCCATGCCCTGTCCCCATTTTCACCCACCGCCTCCATCCCTGTCCCCACCGCCACCTCATGTCTCCAACGTCACTTCGTGTCCCCAACATCGCCCTGTCCCCAGTGTCACCTCATGTCCCCACTACATCACCCCTCTCCCCAGGGCCACCCTGTCCCCAGTGTCACCTCAATGGCCCCACTACATCACCCCTGTCCCCACAGTCCCCTCACGTCCCCACAGCCCCCGTCCCCACTGTCACCCACTGTCACCCCCCGTCCCCACTCCCACCCGCAACGGTGGCTCAGGCCCCCCCCCGGCTCCTGCGCCCCGCCGTGACGTCACCCCGCCGCTCCGCCCCGGGGCGTGGCGTGGCGCCGCGCAGGCGCAGTGCGGGCGGCGAAGCGGCGCGGGGGTGCCCGGCGCCGGGCGGGGGCGGGGCGGGGCGGGGCGGGGCCGCCTCCATCCGGGTCCCTCCCCGCCGCCGGGCAGTGCGGGCGGCGCGAGCCTCGGCGGGACAGCGGCGGGTGAGTGCGGGGCGGCCGCGGCGCGGCGGGGGCCCCCTGGGGGGCCGGAGGACCGGGCACCCCCTCCCGTGCACCGCTCTGTGGGGCAGGGCCCCCCCTCCGGCCCCGCTGTGGGGCAGGGCCCCCTCCCTGTGCGTTGTTCTGTGGGGCAGGGCCCTTCCTCCAGCACCCCTGTGGGGCAGGGCCCTCCCCCTGTGCACCGCTGTGCGGGGCAGGGTCCCTCCTCCAGCACCCCTGTGGGGCAGGGCCCCCCCGTGCGTTGTTTCACGGGGCAGGCCCCTCTTTCAGCACCCCGGTGGGGCAGGGCCCTTCCTTGTGCGCTGCGCTATGGGGCAGGGGCTCCCCTCCCTGTGCACCGCTCTGTGGGGCAGGACTCCTTCCGCAGCCCTGTGGGGCAGGGCCCTTCTCCCTGTGCACCGCTCCGCGGAGCAGGGCCCCTCCTCTGGCACCTCTGTGGGGCAGGGCCCCACCTGTGCGCTGCTCTGTGGGGCAGAGCCCCTCCTGCAGCACCCCTGTGGGGCAGGGGCACCCGGGGGGGACAGGCTGCCCTGCCTCTCTGCTCCACGGTCCCCTGTGGGGCAGGGACCTCCATAGGGAAACGGGGCTGCCCCCGACTGTGCCCTGCAGGGCAAGGCCTGTGCCTGCTGCCCCCCACGCAGGCCCCTATAGGGCAGGCCCTCCTCGGGGGGACCGGGGTGTGCCTTTGGGGTGGCTGGCAGCCCTATGGGGGTCCATAAGGTGCCCACTTGGGACCCATAAGGTCCCCACTTGTGGGGCAGAGGGGACAGCCCGGAGGAGGGGGCAGCGGAGGCTGGACCGTGGCCCGGGACCGCATCACCCAGGAGTGACAGAGGAGGGGGCTGAGGCGGTGCAAAGGGACGGGGGACATGTCCCCACCCAGCGCCCATCCCGCCCGGACCCCCTGTGCGAGGGGGAGCTCCTGGGGGGTCCCACCCCATGCTCGGCTCTGCGTCTCCAGGTCACCCCATTCCCGGTAGCCGCTGGCTTGGAATCAGGCACGTCCCCTCACTTTCCTGGGGCCAAGACAGGACGCTGTGGGTTTCTTCGGCTTAAAAAAACCACCCAGAAATGGGGAAGAGCTGCTTTTCGGAGTTGTACAGGGCTGCTGTTCCTGCCGTACAGGCACGTACGGAGCGCTCCCAGCATCCGCCGCTTCGCCCGCTTTGGCAGGGGACGCGCGTGGGTCCCACGGGACTGAAAACCGACGGGTAAAAATGCACCTCCTGGTGTTTTGGGGTTTTTTTGTTTAGTTTAGCCAGTCTTTGTTGTAGCCTGGACGCGCGGAGGAGAGCATCTCTGTGGGTCAGGCTGCCCTGTGCAGCTACGAGCAGTGCCAGATCTTTTGGATGCGCCAGCGTGTGTGTCTGGGGGTTATTTCTCCCTCCCTTGCGCACCTTTGGCAGGAGGTTTGGATGACATCTTGCTCTGGCACGCTCCTCTCCTTTGATCTCGAGTTTCCTGCCATGTATAACGTGTTCGGCAACACGCGAACCCGGCTCCGCAGCTGCCGGGGAGGGCAATGCGGGTACCTCCTCGCCCTGGTTTTCCCCGGCTGGCTCCTGCCGACAGCTCCCGGCTTTCCTTTGTCTCGGCTGCCGCCAGGACGGGCTCTCGCAGCCCGAGAATGCTCTGAACGGAGCAAAGACAACACAAAAAAACCCCCCGTTCCCTTTGTTTCCAGGCGTTTGCGGGCTCAGCTGATTTTATGCAGCGTTTCATGTGCCCAGGCAGATAAACTGACTACTCGCATCTCTTTTTTTTTTTTTTTTAATTTTCTGGGTTATTTGGGGTGATTTAGTTTGCAGGGAACATATCCCAGCTGCAGGCTGTGCCGGAGGGATGCGGCAGCTTCCAAGAAACGGGTGAATTAACCAGAAGCGTAATTGGAGCATCTCGTGGTTGTCCTCTCGTGTCCTCCTCGCGTCTCCTTGGGTGAGCAGGGCCATAAGCTCTCAGCACCACACACTAAAATCCGGGTTCCCCAACCCTTCTCCTTGCTCGTAGGAGGAGAAGTTTGGCCCCGGTTTGCACAACCCGCTGCCGACAGCGGCTTTGGGGCCAGTGAGGACGGAGGAAGGTGACCGAAACCCAGGTCCAGGCTCAGACCTGGCTGCCTTGATGGCTGAAATAAGCCTTTTTTTTATGCTTGACTTGTGAGAAAGCAAAACACGAGTTTTAATATTATTATTTTTTAGATTCCTGTTGTTGTTTCGGTTCCCGGGGGTGTTCGGTTTGATAGCGAGACCGTAGCCTGAATTCATATTAACGCTTCTTTTTTATGACGGGTGTAAACAGAGCTACCTTGAGCATGTCAAACAGCCCCTGAGTAAATCAGGTTATTTGCTCTATTACTTTATTCATACAGGTTAGATGCTCCAGCTGATGCATGTAGAGTGCTGTGCCATCTGGAGCAAAAATTAAATACAAATTTGGCCCCGAGCCCGGAAAAATAACAAGCCTTTGCCTCCAATAACTGGCGGCGGAAGAATATAGCCCCTGACAGAAGAAGTGCTTGAGGGCAAGGTGGAAGAAACCCAAAATGCGCTAATTGAGGTATTTAAAAAAGAAAAAAAAAAAGAAGGAAAAGAAATCCTTCCAGCCCTGTGTGCTGAAAGCAGCCAGGAGGGATGTTGTGATCCAGTTACCTAGTTGTGGGGCTGATGCCACAGGTGAAGGTCCTGGTTCTGAGCGGGTGGTGGAGCTGCTGGAGGTGCGGGTGGTGATGACCTCCTGGTCTCCTGGTCCTGCTGTGGAAGGGAATCCTCTCCACAACTTTCCAAAGCTCCACCTGACCACCCCCTCGGCTCAGGTTTTCTTATTTTGTCTCTACTCATCCTGGTAAAAGCTTATGCCAAGGCTTGCCCGCTGGCTAGGACCTTCCTTCTCATCTCCAGCTGGGCTTGGACGCTCAAGGTCTGCTCGTTGGGTCAGTGGTGGTGGTGTTTCGTCCGAGGCTGTCTCAGATCTGGGGGGACAAGCCATGGAGGTGGGTAAGCCCTGGTGGCACCTCTTGCTTGTACCACCTGGGCTCTGGTCCGCTTGCTTCCAAGCTCAACTGGAGATACCTGTTGTGATGGACCAGCTGTGAAGGACACCTTGGTCAACGTGCTCTGGATATTGTGGGATCTAGTCGACCTTCAAATAAGCAAGAGCGTATGTGCAAATGGGAAATGAGGTGATGACCGCTGGTTGCTACTGCTTTTCTTGGCCGGAGGGTGGTCCTGGCCATGCCCTGGGGGAGAGGTAGGTGATGGGGAGGAGGAGGTTGAGGGTTACATGGCGAGGAAGCAGCAGAGCTGCTCGTGGGATGTCTCCAGACTGCGAGACTGAACCGAGCCTGGAGGTTTTACCCAAGAAGGACTGGTTTCCAGCTGATCTCCCAGAAGCCTAAATGATGTGTGGGACCATACGAGGACACCCGGCTTTTGCTAGGAGGGCTTTCGTGCTCACGGACCCCCTCTCTGCATATTCCCTCTTGGGTCATCCCTCCCAACGACCCAGCCATCACCTCCACGTTGGTGGCAGATGTGTGGCGAGTGATCAGCTCGTAGCCATAAAACACCACCTGGATGTTGAAAAGGTGGAGAGAGGCACGGCCGGGCGCGCTTATCTCCTCCTGCTCCCACCACCGCGGCCTGAAACGCTTCTGCAACGGGGTGGCAGGGCTTGGCACGGCTGAGACGAGGTCCTCTCCCACCGGCTCGAATTCCTGCTGTCTCACCCAGCTGCACAGTAAACCCAGGCAGCCCCATCCCTCGGGCCAGGGTAGGAGGTGCAGATGCTTCTGGTGGTCTTCAACCATCTTGGAACCGTCGATGTCAAAGCCTGGAGGGTGATTTTGGGGGTTTGAAGCTTCCCCTGGTCTTCAGGTGTCTCCGTCTCAGCTGTGGTTGGTGTCGCTGAGCCGGGTTTCTGTTTATTTTTGTTTCATGCGATCATGCATCATAAAGCTGAGCGTTGTTGACATAAGATAACGTCTACCTTGCATAGACTTCCCTCACCCTGCGCCTTCGTAGCGTCGTTGCCCTGAAGCAGCTCAGACTTTGCGTTGGGAGCGGCCGTCCTGCCCGCGTCCCTGCCCTGACTCATTGACCGTGTTTTAAAATGACATCAGCGATGATGCGACGCAGGGCTTATCTGCAAGAGAGCTCAGCCGTCGCCTGACCCTGGTGGTGCCTGTTGCTTGGTTGTGAAATGCAGATGATCTCATCGAAAACACGCGCGAGGGGGGGATGCAGAACCCCCGCGGTTTCCCGACAGCGATGGGCAGAGGTAACTTGTTTCCTGACCTGAGGAATGGGAAAACCTCGGCATCTTCTCCGCGGGCACGGTGCGTTGGAGCGGTACCCGGTTCCCCCCGTCCCGGGATGCAGCGGTACCCGAGTGCTCGCTGGGGATGGAGCTGCATCGTTTTCGGATGCTTTTCCCACCCCGGAGCGATGACACGGGCCATCCATGCCGTTTTTCTACCTGTGCGGCACATTGAATTTCCATCAAAGAAAAAAGGAAACCGAAACAGTTCCAACCACGTGCCAAGGGCTCCCGCGTCCTGTTAATGAGCTGAGTACGGTGCCAGCGGGATGTCGACGGGAGGAAAGAGCAGCCATCCAAGGCACCTCGAAAAGATGCCAGAAATAGCGTCAGCAGTGAGGATGGAGCGGCTGTGAAGCCTCCAAGGTAGGGATGAGCGGTGGCAGGAGAGGAGAAGACACGCTTGGGGAGGATGGACAACCTCACTGCTCCGAGAGAAGGAAAAAGCCTCAACGCCAATGTGTGGACGGGCGGCAGGAGCCGGGTGCCAGAGCCCACGGACCAAATTAGCCGTGAGCAGCTGCCTCGGCGTAGCCGAAGGCTGTGAGGTCTCGGGTTGCTCCGACGCCGGAGCTAAAACTGGATCAGCCTTCGGAAAAAGCGGGCGAGATGCCGAGAAGCAGGAGGAGGAGCGAGGACTGGGCTGCAGGAAGCCCAGGCAGGGAAGTCCTTCGGCCGCTTGCTTTTTCTGCTCCAGCTCCGGGGCTGCAAATGTGAGAAGCCAGCAGGAATAACTTCTCCTGGTTTATTTTTTTTATCCTCGTGGAGGATTAGCCTGGCCGCTAATACAGCTTTTAACTCGCAAAGCACCTTAGAGGAAACCACGCCAAGAGTGTGTTTGCAAGAGAGAAACTGAAAGTGCAGAGCGGGGAGAGCAGCCGCCCTCCTGATTTCAGCCATCGATCGGCTTGGGGTCGTTATCGCTTTCCCTTCCTGCAAATATCTGGGAGTTTCCTGGCTTCTTGGCTTGAAGGAGTATTTAGGGGAAAATATAAGAGCTCCGGGGCCGTGCAGATTCCTGTCCTGGGAATCCGCAAGCGTGGACGGTTGGACTGTTTGAAGCCAGGAGGAGCAGCCCAGCAGGTAAGAAGATGAGTGAAGCCAAATTACCCATCAAAATCGGGTGGGAGGGAGCGCAGTCTCCCATCCGATGGCTTCCAACTAAAATAAATTCATCCGAGCGTCGTGCCTCCCCCCCGACCGGGCTCTTCGTGCTTGCAGCCTGCGCGGAATTAAATTGCCGGCGTACCGTAAGGATCGAATTAAACTTCTCTCCACGCAGAGCTTTGTTGCGAGCAGGCGAATGTTTCGTGGTGCTTTAAAGACTCTCGTTTTTCTATTGTTCTGTATAAAAACCCGTCGCCAGGCTGGGCTTCCCCCAGAGCGATTTCCTGGCTCGTTGGTTATTAACGCAGCTGCGGGGTTGGGTTTTTTCTTTTGCTTTTGAGCTGAGAAGTGCTGGATTAAGACCCAGCATCTCGCTCTCTTGGCATCTGAAATAAAAGATGAGGCTTTTGGAGACTCCGTGACAGTGGTGGCCATCCAAAGTGGGGCTGAATTGCGCAGCGTTGGGTCGTTTTGTGGCTGAATAAATAGTGATAATCTCGCCTGAGAGCTGGCTGGGGCCCATCCGCTGGTGCTTACGTAGGTCGGCTGTCTGTCAGCTGAGCCCTTTGCCCCGGTCCAGCCTTGCATTCGCACCAAAACCCCCCCGTGTTGCGCCGAGCGTCGTTCAGGGGCGGCGCTTTGGGAGTAAAAGCAGTAAAAATGGATCGTTTCCTCGGCTGCGGCTTTGTCTGGGGGATGCCGAGTTGTCGTGTGCTCCCAACTGCCCTCAGAGCTTCCCCCTCGCATCTTCCCCGCCTCGCATCTCCTGCAGCGCCTTCCCCCCCCTCGCATCTCCTGCAGCGCCTTCCCCCCCCTCGCATCTCCTGCAGCGCCTTCCCCCCTCGCATCTCCTGCAGCGCCTTCCCCCCCTCGCATCTCCTGCAGCGCCTTCCCCCCCTCGCATCTCCTGCAGCGTCTTCCCTCCTCGCATCTCCTGCACATCCCGCCCTGCATCTGCTGCTGCTGCAGCAGGAGGAACGGGTCAGCGTGGTGACGGCGAAGGGGTGGGATGTGTGTTGCAGCTGGGTGAGAGGGATGGGGCTGGAGAGGAGCCCGGTGTCTGGTGGTTTATTCCAGGAGGAGCTTTGGATACTAAAGCTGGGAGCAGGAGCGTTGCAGGGAGTTAGGAGTTGGGCTGCGTGGGGATAGCGAGTGTTTTCCCAAAGCCAAGAGAATGTTTTTCTGTGCCTAAGGAGAAAATAAAATATGGTACCCCATTAAAATGGGCTGGAGAAGAGGGATTCCTCTGCTGTCCCATCAAGCATCTCCAAAAGGAGTGTTTTTAAGACAAGCCCTGATGAGATTGAGTCCTGGTTTCAACTGAGGTTGAAACTTAAGTCTCTTTAGGTTTCTTTTTTGGATGGAATTTAAAAGAGGAAGGAAGTAAGCACTAACAAAAATTTACTTTCTTTGTTAGAAAACTTCTATTTTCTAACAAAAGTGGCTTTTCCTCACCAAGGAATCACCTGAATCCTTTTTGCCTGAAGCCCCCTTTAGGGTTTGATTTGTTTCTGCTATTAACGTTTCTCTGAAGAGCCAGAACATCAAACTCGGGAGCGAACTGTGGTTGGTATCAAAAACCAGGTTGCAGGTTGCCTCAGATACTGGCATCGCTCCAGCCAGCCCTCTGCGGCACTGGGATGGAAATTCCCCTTTTCCACCCCAAAACCAGCCCTGGTGAGGATTTCTCGGTGAGGACTCGCTGTGTGGCAGCGGTCTCTGCGGGCTGCTCTCCGCTTTTGTTTACATCTGGTAGAAAACTTCTTAAGTTTGCTGGCGAGGGAGTGATTCTAATCCTTTTCAATGAGATCAACGGATTAGTGTCTCAGATGCTTATAAAATTGTGAGGATTAGCCAAGCCCTTTTTTTCCCCCCCCTTTTCTCTCTATGCCGCGTAACGTCATCGCCGCGTTTTAAAAGGGGGTGTCTGTGCTGTTACTAAGAGCTGAACCAATTTATAGGAGCCTTTGTGGATCAAAGCGTTTAAAAACAATATCTTCATCCTTTCCCTCGCTCGCTCTGGCTTTTTGTGCAATATTAGGGTTTTTTTTTTTCTTTTTTTTCCAGCATCCCTGGCACCAAACCGCGGTAGCCGTTCAGGAGATACGTTGGGTTTGCGTGGCTTGGCTGCGTTGCGGCACCCGTGCGGGTAAGTAGGGAGCTGACCCGAAAGCTTTCCTTGATAGAGACTTGCAAAATCACATATTGAGATGAGCAGATCCTGAAAATGATGTTATTTCACGAGGTTGCCCCATATTGCAAAGGATTTGGGCTCTGCGTGGTCCATCCCCAGAGGGGAATGTCGCTTTTGGGTCGACGGGATGTCAGGAGCAATGGAAATGGGATGAAACTCCCTATGCACACCCGGCATCCTCTTAATTATAACCTGCGCTTGCATCAGGACGTGATCACTAACTGGCTCGCGGGGAAAACCATGCACGGAGCTAACGTGGAGGAGGGTTTCGTTCAAACCCCGTTGCTCTGCCTCCTCTTGCAGTACTGCCCTGCGCCTTTCCCCGCACGGTGTTTTTTTAATGCCTTTTCTCCCAGGTCGATGGCTGCGCGGTCGCTTGACCTGCGTGAGCGAGGCAATCCCGAACTGCCGAGTGGTAGGAGCTCCAAGCCAGGAATTTCTGGCCCCGACCCAATATACTTTCAGAGGCAAGCTTTTAAATATATACAAAGACAAGCTCATAATTTCCACTATACTAATGAGGCCATGGCGTTTTCATTGAAATGTGCCAATAGCCGCCGCGGTGGTATTTTAGCAGCCTTGTACTGTGAATCCAAATGTGATTTAACATGGCAGCCCCCGCAGAGCGGAGGAAAACCGGCTTCTCCCGCTGAATTACAATGATGCTTCTCGGCGGCGCTACCTGAAAATCCCCACGGCGGTGGGACCTTTCCTTGCGTTTCCTCTCGGCGCGGGTTTTCCCCTCAAACGCTGCCGTTCTCATGAAGATGGGGAAGGGTAGGAATGGGTTGAAAAGAGGGATAATGATATTTGAGGGGGAGGAAAGTCTTGGTTTTAAAACCTGGTTTTGAAAGATGTGCAAAGGCTGGCTGGTGCAAGGCGGCGAGTTAATAACCAGACTCGCTGGAAGTATCTTTAACTCGTAGTAAAAACCGAACGCAAGGGCTCCCAGGCATCATGTGCTCTCTTGACCTTTAAAGAGACATTCGAAGCAGCCTGCCTGCTCGTTGCTAAGCCGACTCGTTAGTGCCACTCATATATTTTGCCTTCTAGTAGGCGATTCGGCGCCTGGGAATTTGTAAAGATCTGACAGCAAACTTTTACACGCCTGAAAGTTGCCTTGGTGGTTTTTAGCTTCGCTGCCCGTGGAGGCCCCGGTAGCCTTGAAGCGGTCGGAAAATATTTAGCAGGTTTTGTTCGGTCGGCTGCAAGAAAAATGCAAACTTGAAGTAACCCTCTCAGAAGTTGTTTGTTTTTTTTTAAATGAGTCCTGCATCAGCAGCACACCCGTAACTTGGGGTTTTGCGTATTTAGGGCTCAATTTATGAGAAACCCGTGCAAGAAGCAACGTCTTTCGGCAAAGCGGGGGTGTGGGTAGGTAATGCTGAAAATTCATGCGTGGCTATCCATCACCTCCCGGTTACAGACCCCCGTGCTGCAGGTAACCCTGAATTTTAAGGTCCCTTGACTTTCTCCATCCCGCTAAGGTCAGGCCACGATGCCGGGGAGAGCAGGGGAGAAGGACGGTATCCCACGGCATTGCCTTGGGCGCTGAAACTCTGCGCCGCGGAGGAGGAGATGTGTACATTGGGTTTACGCGTATTTATCTCCATCAAGCACTTTGCTTGGCCATGCAAGCCCGGGAGTGGACAAGTTCAATTTTCCATTTCCAGCTAAGTTTTGAGGTTTTTGTGGACCTTGCAGCCACCTTGGCTTGTGCCGGTCCCGTGGGAGTGAAGCAGTTTGTGTCCCGTATTTGTGTGGCTCCGAGGAGGGGTTTTTTGCTGGGCTCGAAAGCTTTGCAAAATCCCCCCGGTCTCTGTCAGCAGAGCAGGAGGAGTGATTAAAAAAAAATACTCCCTCAAAACCCAGTACTTTTGCTAAAACCAGAGGAAGGGCGGGCCGACTGCGCAACTCATTTTTCTGTAAGTATTAGGAAAAATAGCAAATGGCAGTGACGTGGCATTAGTGTAAATTCCCAGCAAGCTGAGGTTTGGGTTTGTTTGGGTTTTCCTGAAGGCTTTTAAATGCTGTCAGCATCTTAAAATACAAACCTTGCAGAATCAGCGTGGGCTTCGGGGGACGGCTCCTCCGTAGGATTTCTTTTAGTGACTTTTTTCTGGTATCCAGACACCAACTGTTTTGCTCTTCTGCATCCAGCTACCTCTTCTCCTTAATTTTTACCGCAAATATAAATGGTGCAATTAAAAGGGTCTGCGGAGAGCATTCCTGAGGACTGAAATCCAGGATCCGGGAGCAGACGGCAGCAGCATAAAGAGGAATTCTTCCCTCTCTGGCCTCATGCTGCTTTTCCACCGCAAGGCTTTACAGCCATCTGGATCCCCTTTCAGATTATGTCCCCCCCCAAAAAAATCCATAACCTAGCAACCTTATTTAGTGTAAACGAGAGCATTATGCCTTCCTGCATCCCAAATTGCACTTGGCCTCTCTTACTGCCTTTATAGGATGGCTGCTAGCAGCTGCGATTCCCATCGCCGGCACAGGGTGCCTACCTCCAGGGGGATTTTGTAGGGATTATTGATCCCTGGATGTTGCACTGATTTTTTTTTTTTCCCCATTAAAGGAGCTTAGGAAACAGGAGAAAAAGGGTTTCAGGAGACCATTTAGTCCATCTGCTTCTCAATATAAAAGAACGGAGAAGGCTGGTTGCTCTTCTGAAAGTGATTTGCTTTTGTTCAGCCTGAAGATGACTTGGATCAAAGCAAGATGTTCTTCCAGGTGTGATATTTTGGGACCCACTCCCCCAGCCCTCAGTGTCATCACCCAGGAATTTGCAAATTCCCCGGAGCGTTTAACACCAACTTCTCTGGTCTGGTCCTTCAGCGGCGTAGGCTGAGTGTTTCTCACGGGGTTTCCAATCCGCTTTCCCCAAGGAACTCATGAATTGGGGAAAACTCTGCAAGTGAGGAAGAGCAACCGCAAACGAAGGGCAGAAGATTATTTCCACCAAGTTAAGCGATAGGGGCAGGGGGGCTGCAACGTACGATGTGTAGGTGCCCACCCTACAGTGATATCTGACTTCAGTCCTGGCTTTCGGTGCTTTGCTTGGTCTAAAATACTCCCGTTTTTAATAACAAGCGTGTTATTAAATTTTTTAGCACCTGAGCTACGTGGTAGCTCCCTCGAGCGCCGCGGTGGCAGGCAGGGATGGAGGCAGCGATGGGGTGATGTGGTCCCATCGCCATGACCCCACGCTGGGTACTGGGGGGGCTTCTGCTTTCGCTGCCGTGAGTATAATCGGGGCTGGGGGCCGGAGGAGGCAGTGGCACATCCTTTCCCACCACACTTTTGGGAGGAAGAGTGAGCTCAGCGGGTCATAACGTTGGATCTGGGATGGAGCCATGTGCCAGGAAAAGGGGGGAAAAAAAATTAGAAAAAAAATCCCCAGGGCCAAAGGGAAAAAATTCCTCAAGTGTTATTTCATCGCCGAGAAGCAAACTGAACCGTACTCGGGCAGCTTGTGTGCGCCTTTCAAAGCGAGAAGCTGCCGGCTCCGCTTCAAACCTCCCTGATAAGTGATTTCCATTTCTCATTTCTGCGATCCGATGGGAGCCCAAGCAGGGCTCTTCTCCAAACTCCGCTTCCCCCCTCCTGCAGACCGGGTTAAAAAGCGCTATTGATTTTTTTTTTTTTCTGTTTATTTTTGCCTTTTTTCCTGGAACTTGCAAAATCAACCCTGAGCAAACCTCTGGTTTGCTTTCCTGACGGCGCTGGGCAAAAGCACTTGACTTTAAACTCGGCGATGAGAACTGCAGCTGACCTATTTTCTTCACGTTTCTCCGCCAACGGTAGCAAAAACATTTTCACATTTAAAGATGCTCTTTGATATTAAGGTCGTGGCATCATTTGTCTGTTAAACTGTCCAGAATCAAAAGTACTTGCTCAAATTGTAGTGGTACCGGTTGCGCTGCTGAGTATTTCTTTCGTTATAAAGACTTCCCTATTTTTTTCCAGCGGCCGATTGCTTCATCGCGTTGTCTCATTGCTCTGTCCGTGTCCCCCTGCCCGAAGGCAGTGGAGAGGGTTAAGGTTTTGTGCTCGCTGTCGGCCAGCCAGGGAATACAGCCAGGAAATTTCCTGATTCCAGTTCAAAAAAAGCATCGAATTCGCTCTCGGGGAGAAAGGATCAAAGGTTTGAAGCGGTTCTTGGTTGGAGGTCAGTTTGGTTTCTTAGTTGTCCAGGCACACAACGAAAATCCACTGCCATCCCCCCAAGCTGCACGCAGCTGGAATGGGTAAAATAAACAGGTTTGGTTCCGTTTGACACCCAAAAGTTTCCTCTGTTGCCCAGCCGCGGCGCAGCACCGCCCCGGACGAGCTTTGCTGGATCTCGGTACGACTCTGCCCCGCAGTGTAACAGCTCATGAGGGACCTTTCGGGATGCACGAAAACACCCCGGGCTCTCCGTTCCCGGCACGCTGTGCCGCGTGGTCGTTAATCCCGCTAATTAGTAACGCTGCCGAGCCATGGGCTGTCGCTCGCGCTCCTCCTCTGCTCGCTGCCGGCTTTTTGCGGTCAAGGAGGGTCCGGTTGGGTGCTTGGAGCCGGCGCTGGATGCGGCTGGGCTGCGGCCTGACACCGTCCCCATAGGGAGCATCGTAGCTCTACTAAAATCGCAGCACACCAAGATTTCAATCCTTTTGCCCCCCGTTTTCGGATGGTGAGGAACAACCGGAGCGGCATTGAGCTACCCCTGCTCTGTCCCCGGTGAAGGCGATGCGGCCGCGTGGCATCTCAGCGTCTCTCGGGCGACAGCGATGCTGGTTTCGGGGGCTGGCTCTGCAGCCGCTTGCGATTTTCTCACCGCCGCGCTGCGGATCCTCGCGCTGGACCAGCTCCAGAGGTGGAGCTGGAGGAAATTCCTTCCAGCTGCTTGAGGTCAGGCCTTCGCTTTTCTTTTGGGGTTCACGAGGGGGGTTTTTTTGCCTGCATCTCTCACTCCTGCTTCTTAAACACCTGGAAAAATCTCTTTTCTTTTAAAAAGTATTATCCTATTAGGCATACCCATTAAATAACCTTTTTGTTGTGGATTTATTGCATGGAAGAACACCCCACTTCGCAATACAACTCGGGGTATTTCGGAAAGGTCTTGTCGGCTGCTCGCAGTTTAACTTTCAACTGAGTTAATAACCATCTTGGTTAAACCTGTATAAAACACTTTGCGGACTTGCGTAACACCTTTGAAACTCGAGACGCCGTTTGCGCCTGCTTGAAATCTTTCCCATCGATAAAATATTTCAACTTGGAGTTCCGCCACGGCTTAGCATTTTCTTTTCCCTGAGATTCGTGGTTTCGATTGGGTGACGGGAACCTGCGTGTGTCTGGATGTGTTGTGTTTTTAAAGCTCAGTATTTCCTGGAGATGGGTTGGCTTCTCCAGCTTGGCCAGCGGGATGCTGCGGGGGCTTGCACCACCAGCTCCATCGCGCTCTCCCGGTTAATGGTTCAGGAGGTTCAGACCAGCCTGGGTTTGCTTTAAATCCCTGCGGAGGAAGTTGTTTGTCTCGAAAACATAAGGTAAATCCCTCTGAAAATGGGTTTTTATTTACGAGAGCAGAGGCAGAAACCACCCCTCTGCCCAGCACGTGGGCTGTATTTAGGTACGATGCACAGCGCTCGCATGGCCCCTTCATGCACTGCTGTTATAAATAAATAACAATAATAAAGAAATAAAAAGCGCAAGCAGCTCCTTTTAATAAGTGAAACCCAGAGAAGGAGTGCACTGTTCAAATCCACGTGGCAAAGCAGCAGGAAAGAAAAAATTTGCAGCTTTCGGCCCGTGAATGATGCTCGTGGCATCACCTGCAGTGGACCGGCGGCATCCCTGGTGTCACCCCCCGGCCTCGGGGACCGCGGCTCTCCTGCCTCGCTCCCCTCCTCCCTGCCTCAGTTTCTCTAAGAAGGTAATTGCCTCCTTTATTAATCCCTTTGAGGTCTCCTGATAAAAACTCTGGGTAAGAGGTTGGCCCTGCTTATTAAGCGCATTAAGTGCTTGCTATGATTATAATAGGGATTAATTTGGCTAGGTGACTTATTTAGGTTTGGCTTTAACAGCCCAACTTGTAATCAAAGCGCTGCGAAGCCGGTGAGCTAATGCTGACCCGTTGCACTTCACTTCCTGACTTCTCGATATGCCATTAACCGTAACTTGGCTTTTAATTAAAGCTTGGTTTTGTAGTCGTCGAAGAAGCGGGGATGTGCTTGGCCCCATGCGGCTGATTCATTGGAGGGTGTAACGAAGGGGAGGCGCGGAGCTCGGGTCGTTCTGCTTTGTGACGTTGCCGTCCCCAGCTCTCTCTGCGTCCCTGCATATGGCCCCATCGCGAGGACACCGCCGTTTCTTTCTATTTTTGCAAGCTGTTGTAGCGTTAAATAAATACCCTCCAGTTCCCTCCGTGCTGCAGCCTGGGAAAATCAGATTTTCTCTCCTTTGCTTTAGTTGAAGGTGGTTTTGTTTGCAACAAATATATATATATCTGTATCTATATCTCGCAATATATTGTTTGCAATATATTATATATACAATATATTGCAGTACAATATTTTGCAATATATGCAAATATATGTATTTCCTTGTTTTTTTAATGTGCACTGAAACGATTTTCCTCTAGCCAGCCCCTGAGGCTCTCACAGGACTTCCCTGGTTCAGGGCTTTTTCTTCCCCCTCTTTCCCTAGGTTTATCTTTCTTCAGCAAACTTAATTCTTCCGTCCCGAGTGCTGCAGGCCAGCAGGCATCCTTCCCAGCCCGCGATGTTTCCCCTTCCTCTCCCCGCCATTTCATGCTCTGCGAGGACATACAGACCCGATGGACCCAGTCGCAGTCAGAGACCTCGGCAGAAACGGGGCATGGGGCGGGCGCCTCCCAAATTCCCCACTGCTTCATCTCTCCCATCGCGGCAGGTTCATTTTATAGAGGAGGAGCAAGTCAGCATCTTCCCCCCCTGCCGATAACCTCACGCCGCAGAGAGGGTCCCATCCAGCCCCGGGGAAATCCTCCCCTCTGCAAGATTTCTGTGGTACCAACCCCCTTTTCTCCAGGCAGCTCGTGCCCCCCATCCCAGGGGGCTGCGGGGACCTGCCAGGGGCGGTGGGTGCCCCGGGAGGGGCATCTGCCTGCACTGAAATGCCTTGGCCCTGGAGAGAGCAACAAGGGAGGCTTTTGTTCTGCACCAGAAAGTTTTCGTCCTTCTTTACGGCTCCTTTTTTATTTCTTTTGGCTGCACTCTCACAAATCTGAAGCAGATTAAAATACAGTTCCTCCCCCCCACTCCCCTAAAAAAGAAACCCAACCCCAAAGCTTGGCTGCTTAAAATCATCAGATTTCAGTGAAGTCTTTTAAAGTTAACAGTTTCCTGGATCCTGTGCAGGCTAACTTATTTTTTCCCTCTAACCTCCGTGTTTTTTGCCGTAACGTTTCTCAGCTGTTGCAGCAGGAGGGAGGGAGGACCAGGGTAGCTGCGATGTCGAGGAGGTTATTTTACATGAGGGTTGGATGAATCTGGTGTGGAACTCTCTGGATTTGCACTGTAGGGAACCGACGGATTGTCCCGGGAGGCAGAGCCCCCCGGTATGGCCGGCAGGTCGGTCACGGCTGCATCAGTGACGTCCTTTTGGGGCAAAATATTAGGAGAGTGGTACCGTTGGAAGAAGAGAGTAGGATGCTGTGGGTGGGATGGAGCTCTGTTTCTACCGACCATTTGTTTGCCAGGGGCTGTGATGGTTTGTAGCTGCGACCGTGGTCATGGGGACCGCTGGAACAGCTGCACGGCTCAGCTGGATGCGACCGCAAGGAGCTTTCCTGGCTCGATGAGATTCGCTGCCCTAAATCCAGCCTGAGTCCTCCTTACCTGCCATCTCTGCTTTTGTGCTTGGTCCGCTGCGGTATCTCCTGACGGGAGAGCTGAACTGAAGCCCCCGGCGCTGGTAAGAAGAGCATCAAAAGTTAAAGAAGTTGTAAAGGAAAGAAAAATAATAGTCTGGCGCTGGTTGGTTTTGTTGCCTCTTCCCCAAGAGTGGTCTCTCTCCTTCCTTGCAAAAAATCACCTAAAGCTTTCCCAGATGGAGGACGTTTGATTTTCTCTTGGCTGGTTGAGGAGCTGGAGCCGGCCAACCTTGGCCAATGCCTTGGCCAACGCCAGTGACTATCAACACAAGCCCGAGGGCAAGCGGGGACAGCCGGAGCCTCGTCCTCCAGCCGAAACATCCTCTGTCACATGAGCGTGACCGAGGGGAGAGCCCCTGAACTGTCTAAAATCCCTTTGACCCAGCAAACGGCGTGGAGATGAAAACCAAACCCAACCCTATGCAGCGACGCTGAGCTGCGCATTAACTCTGCCGGAGCTGGGAACAAAGGTTTGGGGGCTGGTTTTGGCTTTTTTTAATTTAGTTGCAAACCGAAACAGCTCAGCTGAGTGGAGCAAGCGTTGGTGGAGGAGTGTGAGCTGCCGGGTGGTTGCTGTGCTATAAAATCCCATCCCCACCGGGGCTTGCAGGGGGGTGTGCCGGCTCCCCGAGCTCTTGTAGCATTTCCACGTTGGCCAGGAGAGTTTCTGAACATGCGTGTTGGTCTCTGGAGGCTTTAATCAAATCCAGGCTTGACCAGAAATCGCCTCAAAACTTCCAGCAAGCTGAGGAAACCGAAAGCAGCCGGAGCGAGAAGGCTCTCGGGCGGGCGTTCGTGCCGGCGGAGATGCTGTCTTCGGCGAGGGGCGCGAGGAGGGTGCGGGCGAGGGGCTAGTGCGGGCGAAGCAGCCGGGATGAAAGGTGAGCCTGCTCCCTGCATAGCAGCTGGGGAGCACGCGACGTGTATACGAGCAATGCGTATATGACGGGAGGATGGAGGAAAACCCAGCGGGTTCGGCAAAAAAGGGGTCTCAAGGGGGAAAGGAGATGCAGGAGCAAGGATGCTGCTTGGAGAAGGAGCAGGACATTCGGAGGATGCTTTGATTTTTGCAGCATCGCTCCCTGGCACATTTGGGTTCAGATTCCGCGGTTTCCCCACTGTCTTCTCACCTCATGCAGAATGGGGAGCCGTGCAATTAATGCGCCGTTGCGAACTCCCCACTCCGGGGGAGGGTTTTGTTGTCCCTCGGTAATTTTATTTGGGAAACAGGGTTCAGACTTCAGGTACTTCCCCTGCTTGTTGTGAAATTTAATTGCACGTCCAGTCCTCTCCTGTGGGCAGAAAGGAAAACAAGGCATATTTTTTAACTTCCTTTTCTAAGCTGGGGGTGGGTGAACTTCATGCCTGGCCAGAGACAGTTGTGATCGTTCAAGGGTGAATGGCTGAAACAATGATTGCAATGAAAGGGAACAATAAGAAGAAATAATAAATACATGCTTTCCGGTTAAGGATTTTGAGTATTAACGTGGCGTTACAGCGGCGAGGGGGTTTTTACGGTGATACAGAGACATCGGGCTAATTTTCCACCTGACTCCTGAAAAACACTCCCTGAGGTTTATTGTAAAATACTAGTGTCCCGTGTGATAAATCTGAAATTACGGGAGAGACGATACGCTGAAGTTGTTCTCCCAGGCAGCTGCTTGTGGTTTAATTGGGTCTCTCCGAGGGGAGGGAGGTTTTGGTCACGCGTCCGAGACGTGGTACGTCAACAGCCAAAATCGTTGCATCTTCCTCTTGGCCGCCGCTTGCGGGTGCTTCGGGGTTTTGCTGGGGGGAAGCAGCGTGGGGTTATACCGAGGAATAAAGCTGAAACCTGCAAAAATTCCCTTAAACCGCCTGACCTGGATCTCGCTTGGAAAAAACCAAACCAAGTCTCTTTTATGGCCCTTATAGTTTCTTGGCGGCACTGACGTATGGCATGGGAATGTCGTCATCCTCTCCGCCTTCCCGGGATGCGCTGGGAGCGTGTTGAACCCACGCCGGTTCGTGTGGATGCTCGATGGTTTCAGAGGGGGGATTTGTATGGAATGAGGAATCCGTCTCAGAAACCGCAAGAGGGGAAGGGAAGGAAAACCTTCCCTGCTACAAGGCTTTCTGGCTGCTTTCATATTTTGGCCTAATTAATTAGGGGCCTGGGGGCATTGGCTGCAGCTGGGGCTGCTCGGATGCAAATCCCCACTGTCCGTCGATGCAGGGTTTAACTTAAAGGATGATGGGTGTAAGGAAGAGGGGAAAATAGCTGGAGGAGAAACTCACAGTGGGAGAAGAAAAATCCCAGTGCCGGCTGATCCAGCCCTGCTTTGTTTTTAGGGTTACCGGGCTGGGGACTTGGTTTTGGGCCAGGATACCTTCACCCCGCGGGGCGAGGAGCGAGAAGGCAGCGCTGCTGGCTGCCCTCTCCTTCCCCCCTGCCTGCCTTTGGACGGACCGTTGGTCTCCTCTGAAGGGCATCCCGTGCTGCCGAAGGAGCCTCACGTCCGTGTGTTTTCTCCCTGTCTCCGCAGCCTACCCATGAGCTCGGACTTCAACCATTACAGTTTCAGGATGCCAAACATCGGGTTCCAGAACCTGCCTCTCAACATATACATCGTGGTTTTCGGCACGGCCATCTTCGTCTTCATCCTCAGTTTGCTCTTCTGTTGCTACTTGATCAGGTAAGGGAATTTTGCCCGGCTGCTTTCAGGAGCTGCCCCGGTTCAGACCCAGCCCATCACCAATCCCTCCATCCTAAAACAAGGATGGCATCACCTTGTCTTTCCGTGATGCGTCTCGTGCCAACCTGATGTGACCCTTGAAGTGGTTTAACTTTCCCTCATCGTCAAAGAATTTGCTCAGCCCAGTGTTCATCACTAATAGAGCCAATAGACCCAGCACGTACGCGGTGAGTACCGAACGCCGTCTGCCCAACACATCTTGGAGCTACCAGCCCAAGGCAATTACATTATCCGCTTTAAAAACAGGAGATATATTTATAAGTATGCTCAAACAGGCATGAAAACATGGTTGGCTTCTCAAAAAGACTGGAAAGGGATGTTTTATGGTTCCTGCTTTCTGCTTAATGTTTCAACACGTTTTCCCCTTTAATGAGTAACTTGTGTACTGTGTGCTTAAGAAATGTTTAATACCTGCTCCGTTCGTTATTGTACACAAATTGCTCATTCAACAGCGCAGTTTAGAGATTAATGATGCAGAGTTGATTTGTTCATCTGAACGATGGGAAGCGGGATGGGAGGTTTAAAGGTTGTTCCAGTTTGGGGCTTGTTTTAATTATTTTATGGGCCATTGGGGAGAGAGTTGGGCTACTAATTGAGAGGAGAAACTCTTCCAGCTGGAGGAAGAGTAAGAGGCAGGCGAGGAAAAACACAGTGCCTGGGAATCAAGGCGACAATGGGGGCAAATTGTGCTGAGAGTTCGCCTTCTAAATATTTGACAGTTTCCACCTATTTTCAGCTCTGTATGAAGCAAAGCCTCATAAAACTTGCAGGTGAGCCAAACCCAGGCTTACGCAGGGGTGACCTGGGCTGCCTGGGCATCATATCTTCACTTTTGCCCACAATTATGCACAAGCAAAGAGTTTTTGAAGGTGCAACGCATCTGTCTGGCCTGGCAGACAAGGCAGAAACAGATCGAGGGGTCATCCCCGACCAGGCGATTCGCATGGCAGTGCTCAGTGTTAACAAGGTCTTTGCTGGGATATTGGGAGTGCGTCCAGTGTTCGCATTTCAACTGGGATGCCAGTGGGAGGGGACACGAAAAAACAGACAAATGATGTTCAGAAAGCTCAAGGACATGTTTTGCCCAGATTGAGCTTGAATCTATATGGCTCGCTTGCAAAATGAAGAGGTGTTTGGACTTTCAGAGTATTTTCCTGGGCACCAGGTCTTGCTGGGTGTGTTCTGCCCCAAAGAAGAAATAACAAGTAGTAATGTCTGGAAGATCAAGCCAGAAAATCTTTAAATTTAGAAGTTGGAGGCATGTTGTAAGAGAGAGGGTGAGTAACCATTGAAACAAGCCAGCAAGGGAAGTGGCAAGTCCTCCGTCTCTTCGTGTCTTTAAATCAAGACAGAGCGCCTTTCTGGATGAGACGTTTTGGCTCCCATTCCCGGGAGTAACAAAGTGCTATTTAACGACCTATGATAGATGGGAGGTTGGATTAGATCATCTAATGATCCTTTTATAGCCCTAAACTCTATAGAGACTTTATGAATCGCTCTTCAAACCAGCTCTATTATTGGCCAAACAGAGCCAAGCAAGCATCCATCAGCCCCCGTTTTGGAGGGTTACTCCATGCCACGGGTTTTAGCTGAGCCGATGTGCCCCAGGAGCATCAATCTCCTTTGAATTTGCTGTGTAATCTCAGCTTGTGTAGCGTATAAAAGCTTGAGCTTCGGTGTGTTTTGGAAAGCCTTGTAGATGGACAGCGGGACGGGGACCATGTGCCTGCAAGTGCAGAGCATAGAATCATAGAATGGTTTGGGTTGGAAGGGACCTTCAAGATCTTCTAGTCCAACCCCCCTGCAATGGGCAGGGACACCTTCCACTAGGCCAGGTTGCTCAAAGCCCCGTCCAGCCTGGCCTTGAACACTTCCAGGGACGGGGCAGCCACAGCTTCTCTGGGTGACCTGTGCCAGGGCCTCCCCACCCTCATAGGGAAGAATTGCTTCCTTAGATCTCATCTACATCTCCCCTCTTTCAGTTTGAACCCATTACTCCTTGTCCTGTCACTCCATGCCCTTGTCAAAAGTCCCTCTCCAGCTTTCTTGTAGGCCCCTTTAAGTACTGGAAGGCTGCTAGAAGGTCTCCCCAGAGCCTTCTCTTCTCCAGGCTGAACAACCCCAACTCTCTCAGCCTGTCTCCATAGCAGAGCTGCTCCAGCCCTCAGATCATCTTTGTGGCCTCCTCTGGCCCCGCTCCAGCAGGTCCATGTCCTTCTTGTGCGGAGGCCCCAGCGCTGGAGGCAGCACTGCAGGGGGGTCTCCCCAGAGCGGAGCAGAGGGGCAGAATCCCCTCCCTCGCCCTGCTGCCCACGCTGCTGGGGATGCAGCCCAGGGTACGGTTGGCTTTCTGGGCTGCGAGCGCACATGGCCAGGTTATGTGGAGCTTCTCAATGATTGCATCCCAAGTGATTGCTCTGGGAGGGGTTTGCCGTGTCACTCCCCTTCAGTGCCAGTTAACACCGAAGCATTGCTGGTGCCTGGCTGCGTAGCAAGCAAATACCCGTGGCCCTGTGGCAGGAGGATTTGGTATACCAAGTAAAATATTGAATTTAAATTGAATTTTTCCCCCTCCTGAACCTAAAGCCTCCTGGATTGCCCCATGCACTCCTGACCCCTTCCCCAATGAGATGCGTGGCTTTAATACAGAATTACATCTGGAGGCTGTATAGAAGAGAGGTGTTAATTTAACAAGCAGATGCAGCATGGATCGCACCGTGTCGTTGCAGAGAAACCAACCCAGGGCGGAGGGGTGCAGGCAGGGACAGTCCCAAGGGAGCTCCAGGGCTCCTCTTGCACCCGCGAGGGTTATTTGCAGGTAACAGCGGCTCGTGGCTTTCCCCAGGCCCTGCTTAGGTGCAGAGACAACACAGCCCATCCTCTCCCTCTCTCTCTCCCTCCTCTCATGACTCACATGTCTGCAAATATTTGGCAAATAAGGAGCGGAGCTCATGACACCATCCTCCGGGCCCTGGTTCTCATCGCCTGCTCCATATCAGAACATCCCGTGCAGCCCTCCTCTGCCTCCCTGGCTGCGGAAGCATCCGGAGTGTGGAAGAGCCAATATCTGGTGTATTTGCCCCTAATCGCAGAGCTGACGGCATTAAATAAAGGATGTGTCTGGGGAGGAGGGCACGTGGGCTGTGCTTCGCAACTGTGTCAATACAGAGTGCGCTGCCTGCTCCGACAGGAGCAAGAAGTGATGTTTTTAATCAGTTTGGCTCAAAACGGAGCCCGATAGGAATTTAAGGCAAAAGCAAAGCAAAGATCATCACTGTCTCTGCGCAGCCAGGTGAATCTCGAGCTCTTCTGCCGCTGCAAACCGCTCCGGTACAAAGCACGGGTCCCACGCTCGCGGCTGCCGCCTCTGCTTGGAAAAGTGAAAAAAAAAAAAGGGGATGAAAAAGGAAATGAAATTTTTCAGGCAGCTGTTTGTGTCTGATCCCTGCTGAATTAATGAAAGTAATAACCTCACGTTGCCTTCGGTGCCGTAAAACCCAGTTCAGAAGGATGCTGAGCCGAGCGACGCCGTGCTTTCCCCGCGTTTGAGTGGCGTGCACGCTCACCCTGGGTGAACGCTGCAGCATCCCCTCTACCTGTGCTTCGCTGCGGGTTGCACGGGGCTCGTCTCTGCCCAGACTAGAGCGGCTCAAAGTTGACAGCAGGCGCAGGGTACGTAGCCCTTAAAAAGCCCTTTTTTTTGTGGGGCTGTTTCCTTCTGCCTTCAAACCTGCCTGGCTCAAACGCAGTGGTTGGGTTTGGACCCCGGCCAGGCTGGGGAGGGTGATGCAGCGATGGGGCCAAGAGCCATTGCCGGCACCTTTCTACTCTTTCTGCTCTAAGGCATCAAATAAGCAGATCTGGGAGGTAAACCTGCAAAAACTCGTTTCTTTTGCGTTTTATTCCCCTAGTCATTCACTTGTTACAGATGAGGATTGCTCCTATGAGGAGCGGCTGAGGGAACTGGGGATGTTTAGCCTGGAGAAAAGGAGGATGAGGGGAGACCTTATTGCTCTCTGCAACTCCCTGAAAGGAGGTTGTAGAGAGATGGGGGTCGGTCTCTTCTCCCTAGTAACAGACGACAGGACAAGAGGAAATGGCCTCAAGTTGTGCCAGGGGAGGTTCAGATTGGACATTCGTAAAAATTTCTTCACCAAAAGGGTTGTCGGGCATTGGAACAGGCTGCCCAGCGCGGTGGTGGAGTCCCCATCCCTGGAGGGATTCAAAAGATGTTTAGATGAGGCCCTAAGGGATATGATTTAGTGGGGGACTTGGTAGTGATAGGTTAATGGTTGGACCCGATGATCTTGGAGGTCTCTTCCAACGAGAACAATTCTATGATTGATTCTATGATTCAGAGTCACCCAGAGAAACGAGGTGCTCACTTTCCTTTGGAAGGCATGGAAAGCTTGGGAAAAGATCACAAAATCCGTGAGGTTTGGGATCCGTGAGATCCCAAAAATCGCAAAATCCGTGAGAGACGGTTATTAAATTCAGAGATGGGTGATGGTGTGGGCGCACTCACGGTCTCCAGCCACGCGCTGGCTTTCAAGACGCTGTGTGGTCCCTTATCTAAATCAGCCATCTGCCAGAAATTCCTCCGGAGTTGCAGCTCTTGACACGAGATGGATGAAGCCCTGGGTCTGACGGGGAATAACGCTTGCCAGGATCCGGGGTCTCGCTACGACAGCTGCGCTAGGTCCGACCGGGATCCATCTGGCCCAGGATCCTGGCTTTGAAAGGAAAGCGTGGAGGAGCAGACGGAGCTCGCACGCTTCGGGACCAGATGTGCTTGTGTCGTTCTCTGTAACCTTCAGGGAGGGTTTTTTTTGGCAAAGTCTCCCCATACAGCTCAGCACCGACCCATGCTGTTGAGCATCCACGCTCCTCCGGCAGCACGGAGCCGCAGGGATCCATGGCCAAGTGGCCGCTTCTTCCCCGTTGCTGGTCCAGATGCCACCGCCACGTCCGCAGATGCTTGGCCTTGTTCTGCGTGACACCTTCCCTCCGCTGGCTTTGCCTCGTCGGGGCCAACGTCTCGGCGGCCGCTCGGTGCTGCGTAAGACAGATGCTTTTTCCCGGGCTGGGAGAGTTTTCCCCCTTGTATGCAGTCTCCAGCCGCGCATCTTGCTTTGCCCCATCTGTGTTTCATAACCGGTTTCCCAGCCGCCGGGATCCCTGCGGATCGGGCCGGTTTCATCCTGTTTTCTCTATTGTTCGTGCATCTTCTGCTCGTGTTTCTGCTCGGGGTCGTTGGCGGAGGGATGCGACCCCAGCCTTCTCCTTCCTGCCTGCTGCAATTTTATCCGTGACTCTGCAGGCAGGTTCCCTGCCGGGCAGCATCATTAGAGGAGGAGGGATGGCTCCCCGCTAAATTCGGGGCTCATGAGCTGACTTGCTGCAACTACAAGCTCTCTCTGCAGCATTAAAGTGCATTTTTACCCATTCCTCGACTTTTAAGGCCCACAACATTTTGGGGGGGAGGGTGTTTTTGAGCAAAAAGGACAGGGATATATGTTTAAACCCTGTTTTTATAACTCACCTACTTCAGCCTTGTGTTACCAGAAAGCCTCTGAGAGCTCGAGGTGAAACAGCTGGCGTTGGAGACAGCCCCAAGAATATTTTTGGAGAAGTGAAATTACAGGCAAGGGGGTTTCCTATCTGAAATCACACTCGAGGCTGGCTGGGGAAATATTCCTACGGCCGTTCAAGCCCTGCAGACACACTCTGACATCTTGTTAAAGTCCTTGGCCAACTCCTTAGCCTTTATCACTTCCCTCTTGAGTTGTCAGAGCGCTTCACTAAATGCCATGTCTTGTAATGAGAAGCAATATTAGTTATTTTTTTAAAAAACATATTTATTTTAGGAGCATAATCGGCTTCTCTGGCCAGCTGATGCCTGCAGGGCGCTCTGCCAGGCTGCGGAAAATGGGCTGCTGCTTGTTCTGCCGTGGAAAGTTTTATTAATGATAGTTCGAACTGAAAACTGTGGAGGGATGCGATGTGGTTTTGTGTTTGCTGTTTTGTTCGGTCCCCAGGAATGGGGACAAATGCTCCCACCGGTACCTCCTGGAGAGGCTGGAGAGGGAGGGGACGGGACCGGCCCTTTGCTCGTGGCCTCAGATTCCTGCTGCTGCCAGCTGGACTTCCCACCATGGCAGGAGTTTTTGGAATAGGTTCATCCCCTCCATCTCCATCAGTTGATTTAATCCAGAAATGAATGCTATTGGGGTGGGGGGAAGAAACCCAAACCCAGAATTGTGCTGAGCGCAGTGCTTTGAAAAGTAAGTGGGGGGAAATAGCTTATAATCCTGATTTGCCCCATCGCCACGTCAGCTACGGCCCCGGCTCCTGCCCTGGGGCAGGGAGTGCCCTGGCTCATCGCATAGGCTTGTCACCCCGTGCTTGAACGTAGCACCCCCCCAACCTGCTCTCCTGATAAAATCCCCCAAAGTCCCAAGGTATAGGTTCATTCTCCTGTGGTTTTTGGCAGCTCATTATCTCTGCTTATTAAATTGCCCGCTGTGATAGCAGGCGAGAGATGGAAGACATCCCATTGCTTCTCTTCCAAAGCTTTCTGCTCTGGTGTTGTCTTCGGTTAAGTATCCGTCTTCTGCTTGCTCAACCAGGCGGATGACCTCTCGTCGAATGCTTCTTCCCGAGAGTTTGGGAGGCAGAAGCAGCACAATTGATATTATAAATATCAATATATATATATATTATTGGTCAACAGCCGGCTGAATACGAGCCAGCAGTGTGCCCAGGTGGCCAAGATGGCCAACGGCATCCTGGCCTGTATCAGCAATAGTGTGGCCAGCAGGACCAGGGCAGGGATCGTCCCCCTGTGCTCGGCCCTGGCGAGGCCGCCCCTCGAGTGCTGGGTTCAGTTCTGGGCCCCTCACTCCAAGACAGACACTGAGGGGCTGGAGCGTGTCCAGAGACGGGCAACGGAGCTGGGGAAGGGTCTGGAGCACAAGTGCTGTGAGGAGCGGCTGAGGGACCTGGGGGGGTTTGGCCTGGAGAAAAGGAGGCTGAGGGGAGACCTTCTCGCTCTCTGCAACTCCCTGAAAGGAGGTTGGAGCCAGGGGGGGTCGGTCTCTTCTCCCAAGGAACAGGTGACAGGACAACAGGAACCGGCCTCAAGTTGCGCCAGGGGAGGTTTAGATTGGATATTCGTAAAAATTTCTTCCCCGAAAGGGTTGTCGGGCATTGGAACAGGCTGCCCAGGGAGGTGGTGGAGTCCCCATCCCTGGAGGTCCTGAAAAGATGTTTAGATGAGGCCCTAAGGGATACGATTTAGTGGTGGACTTGGTTATGCTGGGTTAATGGTTGGACCCAATGATCTTGGAGGTCTCTTCCAACCAGAACAATTCTATGATTCTATGATTCTATAACTGAAGATAAAGCCATGTTTGAGGAATCCAACATCGCCCAAGCGATGGGGGCTTGGATGGGAAACCTCTGAGCAGGGAGGTCTCCTTCCCCGGCCTCCCTCCAGCAGGAGCGGAGCTTTCCCCGGGTCTGAATACCCGTCGCTTGGAAAAAGGTGCTGCATCCAGTCTAGAAATTGTTGGCAGCAGAAGTGGTTGGAAACTGGGGGTATTTATGGCAGCTCATGATTTGCTCAACAGCTTTTGCTGGTCTTAACGGTGCAGGTGATGTCTGCGTGGAAAATGAGGGGGGTCAAAAGAGGAAAATGGGAGGAGGTCGTGCGCTTCTGGATGGAGATGTTACCTCCCCAGCTACAGGGGAAGCTGGTTGTTGCTTAAATGCATCGGTTTGTGTGGCCATTCTTGTTTCTGAAAAATTAAAAAAAAAAAAAGATTGAATCTGGAAAGGAGGGAAAGGAGATGTGTGGGGTATCGCAGCAAGACTGGTATTTTGGCCTGTATTCATGTTTCCCTCTGTTTTGGTTGCAGGCTCAGACATCAAGCACACAAAGAGCTTTACGCCTACAAACAGGTGAGATGATACACAGTAAGTTGTCTTCTTTATTGGGGTGGTCACTCCTGCAGGTTTCTGTTGTGCTGTTCTTCTCCTTGGGAGGCTTTTGGTCTTCAAAGAGAAGTTGTAATGCCCAGGCAAACCTCTGTCCCCACTGATGCAGTTTTTTTCTACCAGCTGAGCATCCCAGGAGCATCTCTCACCCGTTAGTCTGCAGGTCTCCCCATTTTCAGACGAGGTCCCTGAGCGGTGGGGACATCTCCACCCTTGGAGCACCTCAACTGGGCAACCTCTCCAAAGCCTCACCTCATTTCCCGCTGGTGAGCAGTAATGCTGTCGCTTCCCCAGCAATCAAACGATGTTTTGTGGGGTCCGAATCTGCTCCCCGGGCTGAACCCGGGTGCTCTGGACCCCCCGCAGCCACGGGGCTCTCGTAGGGACCTCTCGTAGGGAACACCTCCACGTCACCTTGGCAAACCCAGCTGTTTTCTGCACGCACCCACACGTGCCAGTGCCCGTGTTAAAATAAACATGGCCAAGAGATCCGTGTCAGGTTGCTGCTTCCACGTCCTGCTTTCTCCGGGGCTTGTGTAATTTTTCTGCCTCCGATCTGTCGTTCGAGCAGGAAACTGGGTGGAGTTGGGCTGATATGATATGATATGATACGATATAAATCGTCCTGGATTTATAGCCCTCTCCAGGTGTTTAGCCTGGATGGAGTGAAAATGAAGCGGCAGATGTCCATGCAGGAGCTTGTTGCAGAGTGGGGGAGCCCAGGAGGTTTAAATCTGGGAGGAGACCTCCTGGATTTGGTCCTCGTGTTAGTGGTTATAGCTGTGCCAGCGCTGCCTTCCTCCTGTTCCTGCGCAGGGGTGAAGACCTGATGTGCTCCCTGGCTGTGCCGGGTTTGCTGGGGGTTTCCAGTTCTACTGGGACGCTACTGGGGTCTCCCTTTACGGAGATTTTTCCTGCGAACGCTCATGGCAGAAGCTGTGTCCTGACCCCGGTGCTCTGTCTTGCAGGTTATACTCAAGGAAAAGGTGAAGGAGCTGAACCTACATGAGGTGAGTACATCCCTGGGGCGGTAGCAGAGCGGCAAAAGCTCCCTCACCCTCCTCTTCCTCGAGCTGGGGAGGGGATGGGGAACAGGCAAAGGCTGGCACAGGTAGGAGGGTGCAAAAACTCAAATTTAACTCCTTCAGGAGCAAAACGCGCGGCTAGGTGTGCCGGCATCGCTGCCCGATGGCTGCCAGCAGCGGGCTTTGCTCTGCAGCTTCTTACCCCGTCACAGGGAGCGTGGCCGGGGCAGGTTCATGGCTGTGCCGGCAGCTCCGTCTCTCCCCGACGCCGCTTTTCTCTTTCAGAAAGTCTAATTGCTTGTTAATGCAGCCAGTAAAAGCACATCTGCAAAGGGGGTCTGGATTAAACCATCTCCCTCCTCCTCCTGGGTCCCCTTTAGCTTTTACTGCATCATTATTATTTATTGCATCATTACTGTTATTACTATTATCATTATTATCATTATTATTTATTGCATTATTACTTGCTGCATTATTATTTTTATTATTTACTGCATTATTGCTAGCACTGCTATAAAAAGCTGTGGATAAAAGAGGAGGCAGATGCAGGCAAGGCTGTGTATAAACAGTGTCCCTTGACGGTTACGTCCCCTCCAGCCCCGCTCAGCCTCGCCACCGTCAGAGCATGACGATATCCAGCACATCTCTGCTGGCCGCGTAACTCGGGCAGAGTAAACTCTGCTGGGATTTAATTGAAATCAAAGATAAACACGCTCCCCAGCCTTCTGCCCCTCGCGCTCCTGGTTTGCAGCTTTGCAGAGAAGAGCTGGCTGGAAGAGGCAGGCAAAGGGGTGTCTGCTTGGATGCGTGAAGAATTAAAAACCGTTTTTCCAGCCCCAAAAGCACGAGGGTTTCTTCTCAGGCTCAGGAGGAGAGCAGAGCCCGCGGCAGCCAAGAAGCAAAGCGCCAGCAGACTTTGCATTTAAACTTTGCATTTAAACCTGCATTTAAATTGTGCCAGCGACTGCCCCGTCCCCGCGATGCGGGCGCAGAAGCGGCTCCTTGCTGGGTCCCTCTGCGTTAACGAGTTAAGAGGAGGCTGAAACACGGCTCAGAGTAATGACGTTGCCCTAATCCACCTCTACCTTCCTGCCCCTTGAGGTTTAAAACCTGTTAGTTGTTCTCCGCAGGTTTCCAGGCTGGTTTGGGGCTGAGTGTCCCCATTTACAGACCATTTTTTCTGCTGAAGTCGAGCAGGAATCTGCTCGAACCCTGCTTCAGACACGGGCTGGATTTATTTCCCCTAATGACAACAAAAATGCCCACCCGCATCCCAGACCCGAGTCCGCTCGTCTGTTAAATACCAGCTCCGTTTGTTTATAAGCCGCTATTTTTTTTAATTCCCCGAGCACAGCAACAAGAGCCCGTCCCACGTTTCACCCTCACTTTCCGCTCCCCGCAGCCGAGGGGCTAAATCCCGAGGGCAGGAGGGCGGCGGAGGGATGGAGCGGTCCCTGCTTGAGGCCCCTATTTCTGATCCACTAGCATTAAATTGACTTGCAGTGGGTTTTTTTGCCGGCACGCAGACTTAAAAGCACTTCCCGGGGTGAGCAGCTCATCGCAGGAGGGATTTGGGAGCGTGCCGGAGCTGGGAACGGCAGCGATAACCCTCTGTCCTCCTCCTCCATCACCTCTGCTCTCAGTTCTCCGCAGCTTTCCCAGCCCGAACGCTTTCGGGGAGGACGAGGGGTCTGTGGGGAAGGGGACAGAGCAGCTCGAGCTCTTCCCTGGGATTTGGGAAAGGCTGGAAGGGATTTTCTCTGGCTCCCTCCAGAATAGCCCTTTTTGGGCATTTGGATTTTGGTATTTACAGTAAGCGGTTCTGGAAAGCGGAGCATGGGGGGGATTTTGCAACATCCCGGGGCGGCTGCCAGGGCTCACCCGGAGCCTTGAAGCGGGGAAAGTCCCCGCCGCGCTCTTCAGCCTCGTGTTTCTGGGCTTGTTTTTCCCTTTTTCCGTCACGCCGCCTCTCCCAGGCTTTCCCGGGGCTCAAGATGCGTGTGTTCCTCGGGGGCTGACCCGAGCAGCTACGCCACCGATGGCTCGCTCCGTAAAAAAGTCTCCGAGGAGCTCTGGGTGGCTGGAAAGTATCGACGGGCGCCGCGTTCCCGGGAAAGCCGGGAGCCTCCTGCGGCGCTTGCCAGCCGCCTGCCTCATGCCGAGGGCTTTTGGCAGTGGGGCTGGCCCTCGTTTCGGATTGCTGGAGACTCCCAGGCCGGGGGGGCAGGGGAGGGGGGCTGGGAAAATCCTCCGGGAATATCCAGAATCCCCAGGAATATCCAAAATGGGTCAGGAAAAAATGGTGACGTGGGGGAAGGAGATTTCGTCTGGGTCTCTTCTTGCCCGCCAAGAGAACAGCCACCAGCCTTCCCAGCCCTGGGACAGAGATGCACCCTTTGCCTTTTCCTCTTCCCAGAGTTATCCCTGCGGATGCAGCTCGATCCCAGGGACCAAGCACCAGCGTGGATCCGTCCCCCTGCACCCTAAAGCCTCCTGGCACGTTAAAACACATGCCAGCCTTGTGGCTGCTGCTCCAGGGGGGCTCCGGGGTCCCCTCCAATGGGAAAGGGAGACCCAAGCCTCAGCCTGCGATCCCAAAGGCCGGGCAGCGAAGCTTGGGAAAGCTTTAGGGGGGATTTCACCCCTCTGGGATGCAGAAACCTCCCAGACATTTCTTTTGAAGCACAGGGTGGAAAAAAAAACCAGCTTCTTGGTCAAAAAGGAGGGTTTCTAGCAAAAGAGGAGTTTGCTTTCCCTGCGGTACGGGGAGGTATTTCTCTCCCCACCCCCAGTGTATCCTCGGCGGCATCAGAAGCCAAATTGCCCTTTTTTTTCCCCAACCAAAGGCAGGGGCGAGGCGAGCGCTGGGGAGAAGATGGAAACTGGCTGAAGGCATCACTTAGGGCGAGGTTTTTTGGGTTTTGGGGTGGGTTTTTTTGCTTCCCAGCAGCTGACTGCCTTCTCCCCGTGCCTCTCGTGTCTTTCAGATCTGCGCCGTTTGCTTGGAGGAGTTCAAGCCCAAGGACGAGCTGGGGATCTGTCCCTGTAAACATGCCTTCCACAGAAAGTAAGTGTGGGCGACGGGGGAGCCCCGAATCCCGCCCGGCAAGCCCTGGGGAGGCTCTTCGCGCGAGGTCTGCCGGCACCACTGCTCCTCGCCCGGGGTTTCTCCCACCCTGGTTCCAGGGGAGGGAGGGGAATTGCAGCAAAAGCCCCTTTATCGAATGAATTTGAGCATTTGGAGCAGCAAAAGTCCTGTCGTGACCTGGCAAAACCACGTCCCTTTTTATATATACAGACTTTATATAGTCCAAAATGCATACGTACATTTGTGTGTGTGTGTATATATATTTACATACGTACTATTTATATATATTTCTAAAATACATATGCAGGACCACTGGAACAAGCTCCCCAGGGAAGCAGTCACGGCCCCGAGGCTGTTGATGTTCAAGAAGCGTTCGGACAACGCTCTCGGAGATGGGGTTGAGCTTGTGGGTTGCCCTGTTGTTGTCCCCAAACGGGGTTCTTCACCCGGGGTGCAAAGAAGCCGAGCCGCAGGCTGAGTCGAGATACGCGTCCCGGCTCCACTTAAACACACCGCATATACATTTATTTCACTACGCGTGCTCTACGGGGAAGGGGCTTCTGTGAGGAGGGGGTGACGACAGCCCAGGGGGGTGACTTTTACCGCGTTAATGAGCTAAAAAGTTCACACAGAGTTCGGTTTCTCTTCTCCGGAATGCTCGTGCAGTTACCAGTTCAGCCCTATCGGACTCAAACGCGGACGTGTCATCCTTGGGCCTCCTTATCCCGTTGTTTTATGTTCCCCGCTCCCTGCTCCGGGGCATCCTGTCCTCTCATAAACCGTTCCTGCGCTTTTTTCATCAGTAAATCGTTCCTTCTTTCGTCACTCTGGTGACTCGGGAGTTGGCCTTGGCGATCCTCCTGGGTCCCTTCCAACTCAGTCTGTGAGTCTATGAAAAATGTATAGAGGGAAATTTTATAAATAGGTACGTTATAAAAAGGTAAAACACAATGCATTTTATATGCATAATGTGCATACATTATATATGTGTGATATATATGATGTATGGCATACGTTTTATAGATTATATATTTCTAAAATGCATATATTCATATATAACTTTTGTGTATATGTTTTATGTATTTTTGCACGTGTATACATTTTTATACCTATTTTATAAATAGATATAAATTATATCCATAATATATATACACAAAAATCCACATATATATACACACACACACCCCAAAATGTCCTAATAAACCGTCAAGGCTCCTCAGCGGTGAATGAAAGGGTGAATTCGGCAGCCTCGGTGCTCCGGGGTGGGGGCAGCGGATCAGACCTGGCGCGTGGCCCCCACCCCGCGAGGAACCGCCTCGGGGAGGGGGGTGTTTGCAGCACCGCTGCAGTGACCCCCCCTCCCCGTGTCTGTGTCCCCCCCCCACCCCAGGTGCCTCATCAAGTGGCTGGAGGTGCGGAAAGTGTGCCCGCTCTGCAACATGCCGGTGCTGCAGCTGGCCCAGCTGCACGGCAAGCAGGACCCCGGCCCCCCCCAGGGCCCCCTCCCCGGCGCAGAGAACATCGTATAGCTCGGCCGCCCCAGGGACTGCCCCGCCGCGGGGGGGGCCCCGCCGCCGGCCCCGGGGACTTGGAGACAACCAAAGCACTACGGCACCAGCACGGAGGGACAGGCGAGGGCGCGAGCGGCCGGGCGCGGAGCCCGGAGCACTTTAGGGGGGGGCACGTCCCCCCTGGCCGAAGCAGAAGAGCCCCGCGCCCCAAAAACCTGCCTCCGCCGAGCCGTGCCGGGATGAAGGGTCTCGCATTCGGGCCCGGGCTCGATTCCTCTCCCGGGGCGAGGAGGGGACTCGGGGTCCTCCGCGGGCGCCCCGCACGACATCCTTCTTCCAGCACATCCCTTCTCCAGCACGACGTCCACCGGGAAGCAGCGCGGGGCGCGACGGAGCAGCATCGAGCCACCCAACGGCGCCCGACAGCCTCCTGCAACGCCGCGACATCCCCCCGAACGCCCCGGTACGCTTCCCAGCCCTGCTGCTCCCCGCGCCCCTCCGCTGCCACTGAAAACGATGCCCTGAAATGCAGGGGGGGCCCCTGGAGCATCACGGCTGGTCCCTGCCCCGTTCTCCTCTTTGCCTTCGCAATCCCTACCTAGAAACTTGGGTCTCGGCACCCCGGGCGCAGTGACGCTGGGGTTCGTGCCGCGGTCGGGTGCCTGCTTGGCGCCCGGCTGCTCCTCCGAAAGGGCTAACCGGGGTGGGGGAGCCGGCGTCGCCGCCGGGAGATGTAGTGGCGTGGGGTCTCGTGGGCTTCGGTTACCCCCACCCACCCTCCCCGGGGGTGGCTGCCCCCTCCTCGGCGTGACGGGCTACCTCAGCGGGGCCGATAGTCCCTCCGACGGGCACGATCCCGGCGTAAACCATCGGTGGCGAGAGCCGGCGGCCGCCGCCGCCTCGGAACCGTGGCACGGCCTTGCTGGGGCGGGGGGGGCAGGCAAAAATCCTGCCCTTGGGGCTCATCCCGTCGCTTTCAGCCTGGCCCCGGGGGGTTCCTGGGCGAGGGATGCGTGAGCCGGCATCGTTTTGCCTTGCCAAAACACCCCAACCCACCCATCATCGAGTGCAAAAGCTGCTGGGGGGGGCCGTGCCACCCCCTCGCCTCTCCGACCACCTCGCCAGGTGAATTCGGGCACCGTAGCAAACGCCCCAGCGTCCCCCTCCAACTTTGCAACTCTTATTCCCTTTTTTTTTTGGAGGGGGGGGTGTCAGTATTACTCGGCGGCGGCTTTCCCGGCCCCCCTGGGCGCAGGATGGGGCGCGGGGCTGGGAAGGCTCCGGGTGTCGCCCCCCCCTCCTGTAAATACCGTGCGACTCCCGAGACTGTTTATGGAGCGTGGAGCCTCATAGACGTGTTTGTACACTACGAATTCTGCAGCAGAATATTTTTTAAAACGTTCGCTGTTTTTTTTTTTGTTTTGGTTTTTTTTTTTTTTGTAAGCTATATTTTTGTATATTTAATTGCTATTTTAAAATTCTAATAATGCGTCTTTTTTGCTAATCACAATATTCTTAAGGAAAAACGAGGAAAGGAAAAAAAAAAAAATGGTTTGCATGTGATTTGACTTGAAATGTAAATAAAAGCAGGTTTTGGAAGCCGGGGTGTGTTTGCAGGGGGGGCAGTTTGCAGCGGGGGGACCCCGGCCATGGGAAGAGGGCGCATCCCTCCTCGCCCAGCCCTGTGTCACCCGGGGACGTCCCCAGTGGGGCCGGGACCTCCCGTGCCACTGGCCCCAGCCCTTTCTTGGCGGGAAAGAACCCGGAAAATGGGCTGGTTTGGGGCTGGGGGTCCCGTTGTCGCTGTCTCCCTGCAGCCCGGAGCGGGGCTGGGTCAGGGAATGGCCCCGGCGGGCAGCCTCGCTGCCCCGGCCGCCCTGACGTCCCCGGCCGAGGGGGATTCCGCAGGTCCCGGGCACGGCGTGGGCTGCCCCGCTCGGGAAGAGGGGGTTTCTCCCCCAAACAGCCTTCCCGGCCCGCGGGCAGAGGCTCCCGGTGCAGGCAGCGAGGCCCAGTGGGCCAACGCCAACCTCCCGCCGGCCACGGGGTTCCGGCTCCCAGCCGCCGCGCTACGGGATTTCCTGGGGTCCAGCTGGAAGCCCCATCGCGGCTCATCCCCGCTCCTCCTCCGGGCTTCACCCCTTTTCCTCCTCTCAAATCTCCCCACCCGCTGCTGCCCGGCCCCCTTTGGGTCGCTTGGCTGGAGCCATCCCAGGTCGCGATCCCAGCAGAAAGCTGGTGTGGAGGAAGCAGGACTCCCACCTCGTCCCCCTGTCCTGCTGTCCCCCTGTCCCTGCCCAGCGCGGAGGGCTGCTGCCCTCTAGTGCTGGCTGCACCCCCAGAGCTGGGGGCCAGGGCAGGTCCCACCTGGAGATGTTCTGCTCCACCTTCTCCAGAAGGAAAGGCCAGGAGTAACCTTGCTGCCCTCCTGCCAGCTTCTGGAAGCTCCAGACAGCCACGGTCCCAAGAGCTCGCTGGGTGCAGGTTCCTGCTGGTGGGACAAAGCGGCGGAGGCTCCAGCCCGGCCGCGGTCTGGCTCTAGCACCAACGTGCACAAAACACACTTATTTGTGTTTGTTACCTCCACCCCGCGGTTCCTGCTCCGGAGATGTGCCGTGCTGTCGCCTCCAACCCCCACCACCCCTACATCAAAGGCCAGAGGGTCTCCACGGCACCCGTCATCACCTACCACCGAGGAAGTCTTTCATCAGACCCTAAACCGCTGCGATTTGCCCCGGAACGACGCTAGAAACCCCCTCGCTGGACTTGCCGGTGCTGGGAGGCTGCTGCCGCCACGAAGGCACGTGACGCCCCTCACGGACACGACGCCGAGCCGCAAAAATAAGCCCAGACCCAACCCCCGTCGTGCACAAACCCACCCGCTCCCAGAAGCACAGACCCGTGCTGGCGTCCGGGTTGTAGTCAAACCCGGCTTAAAGCTGGTTTTAAGGTACCTGGTTAAAACGTTACGAAGCCTCGGGGGGGGCTGCTGGAGCCTCACAGCAGCAACAGGCCGATACCAAGTTTTTAATGAGGTTTTTTTCCCCCTCCATTACCATGCTTTGAAATGCAATTGATTTCCAGAGACCAGAACATGCAGGGAGTGAAAAGTCATCCAGGATTGCTGACAGGTGGTTTTAATAAGGTGCTAAAAATCAACTGCGAGGACTCGCCGACACCCCTTTCACCAGCACGTTCCTGCTGCCTGCTCAGCTCCGTGTTCCCCCCTGTGCTCTGCAGCTGGGAAGAATGAGACCAGAAGCAAACGAGTTTCAAGCATATAAAAATAACGGTAATATTTTATTACAAGAAAAAAAAAAATTAAAAAAAAATACACACAATACATCTGGGACTTTGGTGTCGGACATCAGACCACGCAGGATCTACTCAAAATCCACAGAAAAAGGAGTTACGGACAGGAGCACGCGGAAGAACAGCGGAAAACGGGGGGGACGCTGCTCCCAGGGCCGCCCACGCCTCGGGGCAGGGGCTTTTGCAGAGCAGGCTGCAGGGCTCCCGCGGGGGCTCCTCGGCTCTCCTCAGCGTCCCCCTGCGCGACAAAATCATCCCAAGGCAGCTCCTTCCCTCCGGCAGTCGGCAGCTCCCACCGGCTACTGTTAAAAACCCAACACCAGCCCTTCTCCCCTTCTTCTGTGCATTACGAGGATTCGGAGGCGGCTTCTACACCCTCCCCGCACCGGCGCGGTCTGTGTAAAACCCCCGGGACTAATTAAATCAGCCCAGGGCATCGCTGAGGTGCTGCACCGAGGAGCGAAGCGGGTCCCGGGCACGAGGACGTTTCCAAAAGCCAAAGCGCGTTTCTGTTTCTTTTCCGTGAGTCAAAGCAGGGCGCGGGTCGTGACCGTGAGGGGGGCGGCCTGGCTGAAGCGGCAGCCGGCTGGGGGCTGCGTGTTACATTTTATAGGGCAGGGAAAGGGTTAAGTCCAGTCTAGAAAACCCACCATCGGCAATTCGAAAGTGGAGTTGGTTTTAATGCACCTACTCGGGGTACCTTTGGGGTGATTTTGCAAGAAATGAAGAGTAACGGAGGTCTCGGACGCAACAGATCCCAAACAGGTCGCCCCGAGGAGCTGTGGCTGCCCCATGGCTGGAAGGGCTCAGGGCCAGGCTGGCCGGGGCGTGGAGCAGCCCGGTCTGGCGGGAGGTGTCCCTGCCCGGGGCAGGGGGCTGGACCAGGCGATCTTAAATGTCCCTTCCAACGCAGACCGCACCACGGGTCTGTACGACCCCGCGCAACCCCCTTCCAAGTACCACGTTACATTGAACGCAGAGCGGGACACAACTGAAACCTGCCCTGCGCTGCAGGAAAAGCGCTGCAAGCAGGCAGCAAAGATTGTCTTTCACGGGAACGCTGCCCTCTTTTCCCCCCATTTCACTGTTGTCAAATTACTGGACGTATTCAGGAAGCTCCAGGCCCACTGAAGTTTACAAAATGCCTTGCTTTACGCCGCGTCTGCTGCCTGGAAGTTACCCAGCAGAGCTGACAGGACAGGCTTTAAGAGAAATATCACGCAGGATCTAATCTAGCCAAGAGTAGATCTTCAGAATTCCTAGTTTCTTCCCTTTTCAGGCCCAAAAGAGAGGCAGGTACCACGCAATGAACCCAGCGAGCTGTGGAGCACTTCGTGAGTACCCGGATCTCGGGCCGCAGCCACGGGTAGAGCCGGGCGCCATTTGCTGTGCTGCCGCCGCGCCTCTACTGCGGCCAAACCGCGAGCTACCAAACCGGCACGGGCTGCCCGGCGCTGCCGTTGGTCACTGAAACGCGCGTCGGGATCAGAGAGCTGCACATGAACGTATCGGAAAGGAAAACGTGACTTTAACAGACGCGTTCGAGGCGGGACGCCAGTCCCTGCGATGTTCCGGGATAAACCCCAGCGCGTCTAGGCTGATCTGCGCTTGCATTTCACGAAAGACAGCTTTGCCCTGCCCGCGCAAGGACGGCTTCTACGCGTAGCTGAGCTGCTCCGCTGGAAAGCCAGGGCACCGTAGCGCAGAGAACACTCTGACGCAGTGTCGCCGTTAGCTTACGTCATCGAGGGAAGGTGCGGATGGCTCTTCAGAAAAGCAGCTCTTTCACACCGCCCGACCGGAGCGCAGTCACGCTGCAACGACCGACGCCGGGAGCGCGGCAAAGAGAGCGCCAACACCCCGCTTGTTCACTTCGTAACGCGAGCTCCGAGCCCGGGAAGAATTTCTGCCGCGAGCGGAGGCAGGAGGGCGCCCGGTCAGATGACAACCCCTATGCCCACTGCTGTTCTTTTGGAAACCGCTGTCCGCTATCAGCACCGCTGTTGTTTTGCGAGATCGCTTATTCAGCGTGCAGTAAGCCGTTTCCAAATGCACATCCTGAGATCTTGAGGGGTTCCAAGCTGCAGGAACCCGGTTTGCAGGCTGTACGCAAGGCGGCACGCACAGAGAGGAGAGAGAAGAGTACAGCATGCGTGTGGGGAGGAGGGGTTTCCCCCGGAAACAACACGAGTTTAGCAATTAATGCACATAAAACGGAACAGTACAGAGAAGATCCCAAGTGTACGACTGAAAATAATCATCTCTTTGGTATAGTTACATGCAGCAAAATTTTGTAACAGAGAGAAAAAACAAACAACCAACCCCCCGCTATGTAATCTTCAAATTTGCTTTTAGCAGATCTCAAGGGCGGAGATCCCGACGCTATCAGCACTACGGCATACACCGAAAGGTCACTGTGGTCTGCACAGAGTGTTACAGGCTGAAATCAGAATCAACCCGAGCAGGTTTCGGGTACGGAGACACAGGATTTGTGCCTTCCCTTTCGTCTCGAGTAACCCGCGTACACAGGTAAGAAACTGCGGTGACAGAAATAAAGCCTCAGGACAGCCCGAGGGGGTGGGACAGGCCACCGCACGGCTCAGAGCAGACCGAAGGCGTCCGTGCGGTTTCTACGTGCCAGGGCTGCGCTGATGCCCCTTCCCCTTCGCAGACAACTGACAGCGCAACGAGAACGCGATGCCCTGCCTTCGCCAACACCAAGCGCTGCGGCTGAACTCTCTAAACCGTGAGCTGGGCAGACGTTCGGCGCTCAAAGGAATCTCGATGGAGGGAATAGAGCGCACGCCTTCTATTATGTCACCGCCGTTAAACATGTAGAAACTGCACAAAAAGAGCTATTTGATGTAAGCGACTAAATGCCCTACAGATACTCCAGACACAGCCGCCACCTTCGGTCAGCGTATTTGCATATATTTTCCTTTTGAACAAACCTGCCTTGTAATCGAAGATTGGTTTCAACTGTTTACAGACAGAAACGCAACAAGTCCTTTCCTTTTCTGGTTAGGTCACCCACAATTAGTTTAACAGTCAGTGAACGGACGCTTTAAAGGAAAACGTGGGCTTTGTGACCCAGGAAGCGCCCCGACTTCGTAGGTCCAACGTATAGAATCTGCACGGAGTCAGGCTGAATCCAGGAGTTCCAGAAGAGCACCGACCGCACCAAAATAACCCTGAAGAGCAAACAGACAGGAGTATCTGTTAAAAACCCAAACGCGGGCACGCACCCGGCACAGGAACAACAATATTACAAGTACGGTGTAATTTTAACAACTTATAAAGGACGGTGGAAAGAAATAACTATAGGGAGGTACATGACAAAACAGATCCTAGCTATAATCGCTACGTGGGAAAGCAGAGCTGCACAGAACCATCTATACTGTCAACAGTCTTAAAAGAAAGTTCGCAAGCAAGTTGGGCTTGGTAGCGAACGATTCTTATATTGGCTACTGGAACAAGAGACTTGGGTTTTGCGACCCTACGCTGGGCATCGCAGTAACGAAGCATGGGGAACCTGCTGCACCGCGAGTATCGTCAACAGCTACGGACTCCACACGGCTGTTTCACCAAGGATCGGAATTGTGACACGAGACGAAGTAAATTTGAAAAGTAATTTCACCTCATGTTCCAGGAAAAGTGCTTTTAACTGTCCCTTCGACCAGTAGTCCAAGGCGTATGCCAGAAGCCTCATTGAGATCGTATTGATCCGAAGGAAATTGCCCACGAACACCACTCGATTAATGTTCTGCAAGTATTAAGGGAAAAAAAAAAAAAGGAACGTTACGGCTAAATTCCATTTTCTGCTTGCAAGGATGAAAACCCCGCCTTAGAGTAAGAAGAAAAAAAGTTACGCTTATAGTGCCTTTTAAAAACACCGTATGCAGCTCTTCAAATGCATTTTCTGGTGAGACTTGATGAAAAACCAGCAGCTGAAAGCAGAGGGAAATCGCCAGTCGGCACTAAAGCAACGAGAGCCAGAGAAACCGCATCACCCCGAGGAGCTGTTCCTGACGGCTAAGGAGCGTGTGTGCCTCAGTGAGCGGGGACAGGAGCTGCAGGGAGAGGAGCTATAATGCTTTTCCAAGTTTAGAATTTTAAAACTGGACCCAAAAGAGCCGATCTGCAAGCAAGAGATGACACCGACTCAGCCTGGGGTCTGGCAGCAGCAAGAGACATTTCGAAAGAGCAAGGCGAGATCAAAATGGGTGCACTGAGACGGTCGGGAACTGAATCATAGAATCATAGAATTGTTCTGGTTGGAAGAGACCTCCAAGATCATCGGGTCCAACCATTAACCCAGCATTACCAAGTCCCCCACTAAATCATATCCCTTAGGGCCTCATCTAAACATCTTTTGAATACCCCCAGAGATGGGGACTCCACCACCTCCCTGGGCAGCCTGTGCCAGGGCCTGACAACCCTTTCGGGGAAGAAATTTTTACAAATGTCCAATCTGAACCTCCCCTGGCGCAACTTGAGGCCATTTCCTCTTGTTCTGTCGTCTGTTACTAGGGAGAAGAGACCGACCCCCATCTCTCTACAACCTCCTTTCAGGGAGTTGTAGAGAGCAATAAGGTCTCCCCTCAGCCTCCTTTTCTCCAGGCTAAACATCCCCAGTTCCCTCAGCTGCTCCTCATAGGACTTGTGCCCTAGACCCTTCACCAGCTTCACTGCCCTTCTCTGGACACGCTCCAGCACCTCAACGTCTCAATTGCGCTGGGAGGGGCCAGAGACTGCACCGAAACACACACAAAAAAGAACGAAGTAAATGCGGAAAGTGTCGAGCAGGATCTGCAGAACATTATAAGCATCCACCACTCTGTCAGAAAGCGGTACCAGGCAGGTCATGTTAAGACAGGCTCTTCTTCAGACTCTTCCACGCTCCCCGGAAATCCTACAGCCTTTCTAGCTCAGGAATTTGAATAGAACGGTTCATTTTTTGCTATGAGATCCTTATACGGGCTAGGAACACTGATCATCAAGTGCCATCTCCTCTCTCTCCCCCCAGCTCCGGCCTTTGACTCATCATTAAAAAAGGTGAATGGATCTCTGCTGTTAATCAGGGGGGGAAGAAAAAGATCTAGAAACCCATAACCAACACAATTCTGAGAGAAAGGAAAAGACCAACCAAGTAGTGACATTTTGGATTTAAATCAGACTTCCAGCCAAACTTCCCAATCCCAAAATAGTTCTCCTGAGCCAAGCGATGAACCCTGAAGCTTTCTTGTTCTCCAGCAAGAAAATAATTTTCAGTTCCTCCTCTTACCAAAGCATCAGGATCAAGTCCTATCTGCTCCTTCACTCCTGTCCTTCTACAGATATTCCTTCCACCCCCACGTTCATGAACACTTTCCCCTAACTGTCCAGCATCCTCTTCGCGTCCAGCTGTGTTCTCTAGAGCGAGGGCTCAGCGATGTATTGTGGGCAAGACCGCTGGTAACGTCTCGCCTAGTTCCAGCGGCAGATGAAGGTAACCCGCGAGCAGCTGCCACCAGCGAGAGGGGTCAGGAGTACGTCCGCTTCAGGCCGTAGGCTCATCGCACAGGAGCGGGCTCAGAGCGGAAGGAGAGCACGTCTCTGCTCTTTCATAGCCCTGTACAATGCTGCTTGACATGAATGCAACAAGGCAGCACTGTAAAGAAGCTGAAAGCACAAAGATACAGGAACAGCAGTGGAAGTGGTGGGGCTTGACCAGGAAAACAAGAGCAACTCGTAAAAACAACGCAGGAAAGAGACCCAGCCTCTACTCCCCTCCACCCCACCTTTACTCCTCTCTCAGTGGTCCCAAGAGCTGCGGTTTATCACACACCTACTGTTCCTCAAACCACCGCAGAGAAGCTGCTTGACTCTGACAAAGCAGAAGACCTAACGAGGCCAAGAGCCAACCCCTAATTCATTCACAGCTCTTCGGTTCGGAGCACAACGATCCGGCTCAAACTACACAGATGAGCAAGGACAAAATTTACTGAAGAATCCAAACCGAGCGGATTACAACTTACTGAACAACCAAAAGAGGAGTAGGAACACCTGTCTACAGAAGCGTACGCAGGGAAAGAGAGATAACGCACGACAGTAGGACACAAGTGACGCTTCTGACAGGGAGCAATGAAACAGATTTCCCCTTAATACCTCGTTAAGTGCGCACATCCGTGCTATGGAGCCGATGTTATTAGTGATGGTTATTAAAGTAGCCTTCGCGAGGTCCTCTTTGCTGACAGATTCCCGCTTCTCCTTGCTCATCATGTTTCCAAAGCTGTAAAGACAGTTTTGGGGTTAAAGGTCCATTTGCATCAGAATTCCAGGAGAAAATGGGAACTGCTAATTTAACCAAAGTGATTCATCTTGAAGTATTTATTTCTAACTCTAAAAAGCGGTGCTCTCAGGAATTTAGATCTCTGAGAAGATAACAGCAGAAGGAACGGTAGCTCTCCTAGGAGCCATTAATCCAGTTTTTCATCCTTGCAGCATCTCCCATGAAAATAAAAATCAGTCAAGTAATTACCTGGACGCTACAGCCCAGCCTGGCAATCCGAATCGCTCGTAGTCTCCTCCGTAAATGTCCCGCACTAGTTTGTCCACTTTGGTGCTGTCTCCACGGGACGCCATCTCTAGGGCCTCTTCAAAGGTGGAGCAACCGGTAAGAAGGCAGCAGAGGCCGAAAAAGGTTCCCCCTCCAAGGCTGCAACATAAAGCAAAATGAAAGTCACCCACCTTGCTTCTACAGAGACAGCGGAAGAAAATGGCTGGTTCTGCTGAAAACTCGGATCACTCAGCTACGCGTCTGAGGCAGCTCAGGTGGCTCCATTCCTTCAGCTTCTTCTCTTCTCAGTGAGAGCTATCTTGGAAGAGCAGCAGTTTTCTTTAAATCTGGTACTTTCAAATAACTTACAGCCTGTCAGGAATCCCACGCCCTCACAGCCTTCTGCAGAGGGCATGTTTCTAAATGAGAAATTCATGTTCTTACTTTACAATACCCACCTTCTTCCCAGCACTCAGAGAAGTGCTTAAAATACATATTAGTCCTGAGGGATAGCCGGAGTATCAGGGCACAGCTATTCAGAACTTAGGGGGAAAAAACTATGCCCTGTTCACTTTACTGTGCGCATATGCCAATAATGATGTATAATAACAGTAAGATCTGTACTGTGGGATTTTTTAATTATTATTATTATTGCTAACTTTCAGGAAAGCTTAACACCACAGAGCTCTTTGGCTTTGCCTGGCAACAAGAGCTGCATCTTCAAGAAGGGCAGCTGCAGCAGTCCAGCGACTGTCTGGGGAATTACTGCCGTGCCGGCATCCCTTCCACCAAAATAAGGCACCTTTTGGAAGTCAGGATGCAAATCTGTACTGCTAGGATCAAACATGATCATTATGAGTATATTTGGGATAATCCCAAACTCTGGGATCTCTCTGATGGCAAATAAAACAGCTTAGACGCTGTTTTTTTCAGTTGCCCTGCTGTAGGAATTGAAGAGACTGGTTGCAGTAAGGAAACCAAAACACAAAATTCAGATTCTCTCTTCCAGGAGGGATCTTTGTCGGCAGAGATGAGGGACTGCGGTAAAAGCAGGAGCTCGGTCATTCAACTCACCACCTTTAATGCAGCTTGTCCCTGAGAACGTCATCTACAATGCAGAAATGCATTCCAGATTCTAAAATAAAACTCCAAGCGAATTTACCCCCTCGCAGCACTCACCTGGTGCCTGTTACCCGTTTATAGTTTTCTTTTGAATACACAGCCAAAATGCTGACCCCTGAGCCGATGTTCACCAAAAGGAGAGGATACGGGTTCTCCAAGTTGAATGGGAGCTTCTGACATCTTTCAGCATCCGTCGGGTTTTCAAAATAGTAGCACTCTGAATGTCCATTGAATCCAACCGAATCAATGTACAAAACTCCTTTAATAAGGCAATCGAGTTCATCTAGCTTACAAAGCTGAAGGTCACCCATCTGGCGGGGAAAAAAAAAAAGAATATTCAAGAAGTAGCTAAGGAGCTGAAGGGTTTATGCTCAGGGCTAGAAAAATGCATTCCCTGCCAGCTAAATTCAGCTATCCCCATTGCTCGCTGTGGCAGCCGAGAGAAAAGTGCGGATCACAGGGGGGCTCCATCTTTCTCCACGCGCATGGACTAACTACCCTGGCCCTCACATCTGGAGACATGGAAAAGGGGGAAACGAACAACTGGATCCACTGATGGACACCAAGAGAATCCCATCAACTTCCATGGGCCTGATTTAGGCCCTGAATCTGAGGCATTAACATGAAAAACAAAGAAAAACGAGAAGGGACTTAACTGTTGGACCAAAAATCCCCAAACCCAATCAAAACACCACCCAGAAAACAGAGAAAGTTGTGAAATTGTTTTCCCCTCATGTCACTGCCTCAACTGCACAAAAAGCCTCTTTATTTGGTGCATTTTTTCAAGCCCTGGTTAAACAAAGTATTTAACACACATGTTTTTCACCTATGAACAAGAATCAAACTTATAATGAAGCAACACAATGATGTGAAATTCCAGCTACCAACCTCCCTTCAGTTAACTCACCACCAAATTTGACTGAACCTCAATCAGCTCATTCACACATGTGTTAGAAATGAAACCACATGAGCAAAGGAACAATAAAACAAGTACCAAGCACGTGAAAGACAGCAGTGAGAAAAAAAAGAAGCACAAGACTGAGATCAGCATAAGCAGAGATTAATGATACAGAGAGTAAGAGCACACGCTGTGGAAGTTAGTGAGTAATTTTAGAGTTACAGGAATGTTACATGCACTTTCAGGAAAGAAAGTATCCTAATTTGGAGATGTGAACTTGACTCCACATGCTGTTTCCTGAACCAAGTTTAATTTGAGTTAGGTACACTCTTCCAAAGCTAAGATATAGAGAAGTTTTAGAGTCTGCAGAGAAAGTTTTCTAGTTTTAAGCTTTAAAAAAAAAAAAATTCACTACCAGATCCTAATCATATAGAAGCCAAAAATGCATACTGTGAGAAAGTCCTGCTCAAATTTGTACGCTCCACCTCCCGTGGCACATAAGGTAGTATGGAGGCTTGAGAAGTGCTTTTCGCTTCCCATTTGAATAAAAGCAGGCATGTCATGAGTAGGAAAGCGTATAAAGTGCAGATTGCCTTTACGTCCACACAGGGTAAGGTCCTTTAGTTCAAGGTGCACATCCCGAATGCCTGTAGATCCATAGGCTACGTTTGATGTCAGGTATTTGCGGATGCTCTTGAGATTTTCCACTTCTTCCTCCTCCTCTTCAGCGGTGATGTCCTTTGGTTCAAAATAAACAAGTTTGACCAAGGTCCCTCCAATATCCAAGCCAAACCAGGGAAAGACTAAAGAGAGGAGAGAAAAAAAAAAAAGAAACAGGGTATGATACTGTCATACCATCAGCAAAATACTTATAAACTGAATTAATTTATGCAATTCCCTAGGGACTCCAAAATGCAGGCCTGTTTGATCTATTCATTTCTAAAGGGGAAAAAAATGTTAGCAGCCTGGTCTGTCTTCCACAAGTGCGGGTGAGACTCCTCTGTCCATGGGCTGAACTCCTGTTCCGAGATACCTCGCGTTCAGGAGCCCCCCCCACTTGATATGCAACCCTCAAAATACTTACACCACCGCCACGCAGCACGGACGACACACACAGCGCGGGCACGACAGTATCCGTACACGCACGAGATACTGCTGCAATTTTAACCTCCCGCTATTTCTTTTACAAAGTTCTGAGCCAGAGCCAGAGCCAAGGATAATACCAGTGCTTTTACATCAAAGGGATGTACAAACGTTAACTAATTACAACACATAACCGAGGTAGACAAGTAATCTAAGATGCCCCAGGGAGACAAAAACAAATGTCTAATTGGATTATTTTATTAGTCAAATTCCCCCATGGTACAAAATATGCATTAGTGTCAGGGCCAGCAACATTTACAGCTGTATTAGATAATGAGCTTCTTGGAAAAGATCAAGAGAAAACCCTGATCAGATGGAATCTGCGATTAGAGCCGAGAACTGGAACAGATTAATATTACTATTAATGAGCTAAAGGATAGGCTAGAGCTAACAAGATACACGGGCTCCAGAGCAAAGAGAAAAATGTAGCCACATGTTATGGCTTATGGCAGCGGGATTTTTCCAAAAGGAAAAAAGGAATGTTTAGAAAATAAACCTGAACGCAGCATAGATGCTACTAACGTTCCTCTGGAAAGGATCTCAGGTTTCAGTAAAACTCTTACATGTCAGAGACAGGCATGATAACACGCTACTGTTATTTTTGCAAACATGTTTGCTTATCTGCAGACAATAAGCGTGCGACACGAAGCAGCCCTCGGTCCTACCGCCGTTTGAAAGCGGGTATCCCTCCGGTGAAGCTCGGGGAAGCAGCAGCCACCCCCAGAACGCAGAACTGCCCAAGCGAGAGCACGCTCCTTGTCCCCCCGTCCCGACAGCGCAGGAGGTGCACGCCGAGGCCCCGCCACTCGAGCTGCAGGAGCACTAAGACGTCAGACAGCAATACCCCAATACCCGGAGGCAGCACTTAAGAAAGCCAAACAGCAAAGAAAACAACTCAGGGGCACGAGGGGAACTCACTCCCGAAGAAAATGATCCTTGAAAAGCCACGAGACAGGCAAGCACACGTTTGAAGACGATGTATTCTCCCCTCGGCGGGTTAACTTGGTTGCTGTACAGAGCGGAGGTAAGACAGGCCCTTTTAGAGCATCACAGGAGCTGCTAGAGCCATTAGTTACCCACGTTACTTTTAAATCTCTGAGTTATTTTTATGTATTTACATAGAGGCCACCCTCAACCATCACGCCAAAAGAAATCTTGAAAGATGCAAACTCTATTTTAGGAAGCACATCCAAATCCCAATCACTCTCTATTTCTAACGCATTTACTTCAAACAAGAACAGACATAAAAATAACTGTTGATGAATGAGAGAGAGAGAAACCTGAATCACGGCCCAACGGAGAAAGAAAGCAGGAGCAATTCAAGGACTTTTTTCATGACAATTTCTCATTCTGTACTCCAGAATTCAGAATTGCAAACTCTTATCAGCATTTCAGGATGGAAAAGTCTACCAAGTGCTTTACTGGGAGAAAAGTTGAGCATGTGTCTTACTTCAAGACTCCCTCATGAAAACCTTACTAAAGTGCTTCACAAAAAATTAACCAGTGAAGTTACTTCTAAAGAGAGGAACGCTGGCTGCCCAGGCCTCATCACGTAACATCAGGAGAACCATATCCCCGGGGACGCCAGCCCAGGAGGAGCACCCTCATGGGACGGGGTGTCCAAGACCCCAGAGTGTAAGTGAAGGGAAAGGCAGGACAAACTCCAGGATTTCTGTACCCCCAAAAGAAAGGGCTTTGTCGCAGAGCAGTGTGGCCACAGCAGCTGAGCTGCTGCATCTTTTTAGCTTTTTAGCAGGGCCTGTTGTGATAGGACAAGGGGGGATGGTCTTAAACTAAAAGAGGGGAGATTCAGACTAGACATAAGGAAGAAGTTTTTCACACTGAGGGTGGTGAGGCCCTGGCACAGGTTGCCCAGAGAGGTGGGAGATGCCCCATCCCTGGAACCATTCCAGGTCGGGCTGGACGGGGCTCTGGGCAACCTGATCTAGTTGGGGATGTCCCTGCTCATGGCAGGGGGTTGGACTAGATGGGCTTGAAAGGTCCCTTCCAACCCAAACCATTCTATGATTCTATGATCCTCCCCTGCCGGCAAACAGAAGTCAGAGACCACGACCATTCCAACAGGGAGACGGACACTCCACTTCTGCATGGCGGGCATCAGGGCAGCAAACAAAACCCACCAAGCGTCTGCTTGCTTCACTCACCTGCTCTTCCCGACACCTTAAACCTAAAAACCTGTACACAGGCCCACCTGATGCCATATTAAAGCCATCTCCAATATGGCATATACATCCATAAGTCAGCAGTCCCCATATTAATGGCAGAACAGGACTCCCTCAAAGTATTTTGTCTCTCTTTGAATCAAAGTCCTAGATTTATCAACTAACTACCGCAGAAGAATGCTTTGAACAAGGAACATGCCCTGCTACTGAGAGAAGAAGCAATAAAAATACCATCAATGTCACACAGGTGAAAATAGGACATTGACAGCCAAACCAGAGCCTTCTGCTGCTCCAGTCCCTCCAGTGCTCAGAACTGGTAAACACCGCCCTATTTAAATACCCAGTTCATGTATAGGATCACTAAAACCAGTTTCCCCATGTTCACTGTGCTTTTCAATACTGCTTAAACCCTGCTGGAAAACTAACAAGCTCTGTGCAAGAAAAGGAACAGGAAGAGGCTTCCCACATTACTCAGCCAAGTCTGTCGTGGTCACCGACATCCTGGCCTCCCTTTTACAGACTTCCCACTCTTAAAAGCACTCATCTGTGCTGTCGTCTCTGCTCTGACAAAGGGATTGGTTTCAGAAACCTCCTGTCCTGGTGCCAGGAAACCTCCTTCTGATTTCTAGAATACATTTGCTCCTGTCAGGACATGCAATTTTTCTTCTGCATTATGAAGCCTACACTCTTTTTTTTTTTTAAAGCATCCCCACCCTTGTCTTTAGAGACAGCAATCCTCTCCCCAGCCTCACTTTGCCAGGCTATGCAAGGGTAAAAACGGGGACAAAGCACAGGGTGGGGTCTCGGAGATGCCCTCATTGGGGTGCAGCAGAAAAGAAAAGCATCCAAAAACTAAGGCACGGCGCCCCGCTGAAGCCGCATCACTGAAAACAGCACACGGGCTGCGCCATCACAAGTGATCGGGCTTCACTTCAGAGTAGACACTCAGCCGGCAGTACATGCATTTGTGCAGTAGAGTAACACTAGCTCATTTTAAAGTTGGTTGTGAAGTTAACACACCAATCTCCCGCATTTGGGAACACAAACCTTCCAGATTTCAGGGCACCAGAATCCCCAACTCGGTCTGTCAGTTTAGGAAGCTTTCCTAGTCATGACAAAAAGACAGCAGCTCCTTAGAAACTTCATCCCAGCTCATTCTCGGTGCCCTCAAGACCTTCTGTTTTTTAAAATCTATAAATTTACTTTTTATTCAGGTGTTGTTATAGCTGCCATTGAACTAGCAGAACACCACGGTGACAGGACAAGGGGTAATGGGTTCAAACTGAAAAAGGGCAGATTTAGATGAGATCTAAGGAAGAAATTCTTCACCATGAGGGTGGTGAGGCCCTGGCACAGGTTGCCCAGAGAAGCTGTGGCTGCCCCATCCCTGGAAGTGTTCAGGGCCAGGTTGGACGGGGCTTTGAGAAACCTGGTCTAGCGGAAGGTGTCCCTGTCCATGGCAGGGGGTTGGACTAGAAGATCTTGAAGGTCCCTCCCAACCCAAACCATTCTGTGATTCTATGATCAAGCGTGAGGTTAAACCACGCCAGTTACCCACTGCCTGGCACGCCCGAAGACGTGGCTAACGGGGAAACAGGAACGATGCCCGCAGAGCTTGGGGTAAACCGCAGTCAGGTTGGGCTCAGGGCTTACAGCCTTCACTCAGCGCTGGCTCCGCTGAATCCCAGCTGGCCCCAAAAAGAGCATCTGACACCCCGTGCAGGGACAGAGCCCCCGACCGGCGCTGGCTTCGCACATCCATGCGGCACCAGCTGCAGAAAGCCTCTGCACGGAGCAGCTGGTGTTCTCCATCTGCCAACAGCGCAGCTATACCTTCAGTAAGTCACCAGGGATAAATTCTAAAAGATAGCCTATTAAGGTAATTAACTTAAACCAAATGATTCTTAATTATGGATCTCTCATTATATACATCCCAGCCACAGGTTAAGAATCCAAGGAAGAAGTGTGCTAGCTCAAAATTAAGTACCTCTTTACCATACCGTAAAGGATTTTCTATGCAGTAAAACCTGCACGGAGCACTCAAATAATCCGGGGCATGAACAAAACTTCCCCTATAAACCCATTTTTGGGGGAAAGGGGTATGGCACACAAACAAGAGGAGGGAATTATTTCAGTGACATAGAGAAGCTTTTTTTTTTCCTTACGCTGACAGGAAGTCAGGCAACGCAAACATGCAGGGCAGCAACAGCTCTTCCATATCTGAGAACTAGAAAAATCCATGCCTTCAAAGGGAGGAAGGAGGAAGCTCTCTTGGATGAACGCCATCACCATCTGCTACCGAGATTTCTCTCAAAACACTGATTTTTCCCAGTATCTACAGTGCAGTTGAAAGGCATCCAAAGATCTCTCCCTTGTAAGCCTCTACAGCATTTTTTCTGAGAGCTGCTGCAGAAGACGGCGGATCTAGAGCAGCGTGAGAGACGGCGGCGGCCAGGAGCCTTTGGGCAGCCTGGAGGCTCATTTCTCTCAGTCGGAAGGTTCAGCGCAAGAAGACACCAGCTTTAACGGCAGAAAACGCAAACGCTGCCTCTCTTCACCACCTCCCCACCGCTACATGGAGCCCTCCGTGCTGGGAAAGAGCCTCACACGTCTCTGCTTTCGGAGTGCTCACCAGCCAGAGGAACGATGGGGAGGATGCGAATCCCGCAGGCAGAGCACGGGAAGAGCACGGCGGTGCGAACCTCTGGACTCTCCTCCTGCCCAGCACCTTCCGGGAAGCGTTTAGTCTCTCACTGGGTGTTTGGACGTTTACAAGAAAGGCAGGAAATCCTCTTCTCAAAGCCAGAACCGCTCTCCATTCAAACCCTTCTACAGTCTTTTCCTTCACGAGACTCGCTGTTACTCTGTTAGCACAATGACAGCCACTAACCCCACTCTCAAACATTGCGTACAACAAAAACCAAATCCAACGGGATTCAGTGTGGAAAGCAGCAGGGGTACAAAGAAGGTGACTTAAGGAACCGGCAAGACTGTGGCACCGCTCAGCAGATCAGGCACACGTTTTCATTTGCTTCCCCAATGCAACATACTGCAACAGCAGTTAAAAAGCATCTTTAAAGCAAATTTTTCTCCACGAAAAAATTCTTCATCTTTTGGCCTGATAAAGTATTGTTTTCCCTTAGCACGGCTGCTTTTAAAAAGCAGCTCTACACATACATTTTCATACACGCAATTTACACACAGCTCTTTGTCTTAAAAATAAACTTTCTTCTAACGGGCAGATCTATGGAGACGCAGCAACAAACAAAAGACCAGGCTGCAAACAAAGTTAAGGGCTTACAGCTAGCACTGAATAACCTCACATGCAGACAAGCTCAAGGATACTATGTGCTCCCGCAGCAAGAGCTGCTGCCCTCCCCTCATCTTCAAATCCCTTTTAGAGTTAGACTGTAAGCTCTTTGGGGCAAGAAAAATATAATGCCTTTATCTGTTATGTAAATGACTTATAAAGCTGGACACTATATAAATAAAAAAACCTCAACAGACTTATTTGGAAAGCTGCAGAAGTGTCAAGATGAAAGCGGCGATATAATTAAAGATCTCCATGGTGGATTGTCTTCATACGACAAGCAGCTCAAGCCGTATTTCAGACTGATCCTTAAGTTATGAGCCAATTATACCAGAAGCTAAAGAGATTAGCCTGCAGAGGAGCAACGAAGACTGACGATTTAGCTGAGCGTATGACAGCATCTCTATGCTTACTCTAAAATATTCAACATTGTATTTTCATAGCGTTATACCGCGATGGAAATGTTACAGCTGGGAAAAAAAAAAATATTCATCAGCATTTAATATACAGTGACACTAAGTCTACATATCCTCCCATCTCTAAAAATAGGCTCTGCTAGGAATTCACATTTCATACACAATTCCAAAACATAAAAAGGTATTTAAAAATCAAAGCTGAAATTCTGTACTGCAAAGGAGCTGCCAAAACAGTGTTTTATTTGTACCTCTACTCGCAAACTGTGTATACTGAGAATTTAAAGCAATGTGTACGTTATGTCTTTGCATGATTCTGAAAAAAGATACCACAACTTTAAAAAAAAAGGTATCAGTTGAAAGGACTACAGAATGGATGAGGACATGCCTTTTTTTTTTAAACCACACACATATACATTTTTAGAAACTATTTGCAGGATGCTCTTCTTGACGTTTGAGGTATGGGCCGTCTTTTGGAATTCATGAATACCCTACAATACAAATACACTTGATGCAACTTACTTCCCCTTCCCTTTTGTCAAGCAGTAAAACATTATGGATGATGCCTGGCAAAAGCATCAAAACAAGCTATTTTTTTTGGTTTTCAGAGGACTAACAAACAGGCTACAGAATGGAGAAGCGTACTTTGTTACCCAGGGAAATAACCTAAACTCATCTCTGTCAAGGAAACCAGGTTTTCAGGAAGGAGCAGCAGCACCGGAGAGCCAGGAGAGCGTGGGAGAAGGGGAAAAGGGAGGAAGATGATGAACTGAATCGCTGACCTATTTCTCTTATCGTAAGGAAGGTTCATTACAACAAAATATTCCCCTGCTCATTATGATCTGGTTATCATCGCTTTTATGCCTGGCACTGAAACCTACGCACAGCAAGCCATGTGGTATCCCACAGTTACGTTAAAGTAAATGTAAACACGAATATCCTCTTTACTCGTCTGGGGTATCTCCAGTCCAGTTTTTAAGCACAGATTTCAATAATGGCACCGATAATTCATTACCAGAAAGGAATTCCTCTGTATTGCCTCTGGAGCTGATAAAGCTTTTTCTGTATTATCATTTCTGCCTGTACTAATAATCCCGTCAAGCCCCCCTTCACACCCCATCACCATAATACTCCAAAGCAGCTAGGAACTTCAACAAATCTCTGCTTCACCGCATTTTCACGGATACTTTTCACTCCTTTCCGAGAGCAACAGCATCCTTGACTTCTCCTCCTTTTACCTGCGGCACACTGAAAATCACGGCGTCTGCGATAAAGCTCTTTAGTTCCTACGAAGGGCACCAAGAAACATTTAATAGCCCGAGATGCACGAAGGCACGCCGCTCGGACGTCGGCTGTGCCTTTGCAGGTGAGGTTATTTTGGATATATCCAATCTAATTCCCCTCGGTCTCAGACCTGCCCTGATCCCTGCAGTGAAACGGTCCTTGCTGCACATTACTGGTACAAACAGATGACTAGGGAAGAAGAAAGATCACAAGCTGGAACCGCAGCACGCTGAAATCCTTTCATTCCTGGGGAAGCAGGGCTCATCTGCCAGGGCATCTGCCAGCACAGGCAGGCAAGACAAGCCTCAAGGTCACCGAGCTTATTTGCCACATACCAGCAGCAGACAAGTGGGAGCTAAAGTAGGACATTTTTGATCAGTCGCCCATTAAGCAGTTTGCTTTCATTTAGGCTTTCTTGAATCTTCCTTAAGGTGGGATCAAACATTTGAACTTCAAAATGTTAATTTACTTTGACATCAGACGTTGTCCCTATTAAGGGATGTACTCGCTCAAGCACATTTCTCTTCCAATTATCACACAAATCATTTAGGAAAGACAGGCTACGTTGTAATCCCGAACCGCGCTACGCTGACCTTCCAGACTGGATCCAAATCTTGTCTTGGAAGCTGCCAGAACACCTGTTTTCCTCAAAGTACCCCACGCCAGTCTCTGCATTTAACTCTACCGCAGCAAACCAGAACCTCAACGTCCAACTTCGATCTACATTTTCCATAGAAGACACAGAAACTGCCCCCAAGCGAGGCAGAAGAGTATAATCACCTAATGCATAGCTCCATCTAAATCCACCCTAATTTTCATACCAGAGATCTCGTGTTTTTTCCCTACAGTTGGCTGCAACCTATTAATGAGCATGTCTCTAATTAACAACCCCACCGCTCCCATTGGTAGGTTTTGCTGTGATTTCCTCAGAACGACAGCCCCACAGGTGGACTTTCCCATACAAGTCGGTTTTTGCTGCATCTGAATCACAAGGATGCTCACCACTGCGAGTGCCATTACACCCCTCCACTAAATTTCTCTTTCATCCTATTAATTCTTCAGCAAGCAAAATCCCCCCCAATTACCTTAGTTATCCAACATTAACTTTACAACCACTCCCTGGCACAGGATCACTCCTGTAATCCAGCACGATCTGGAAATGAAAGGAAGGGAGAGGCTAAGGGAACGCAGGTTAGCACAGCCATGCCGACGCTCCATTAGCATTGCTGAGCTGCCCTCGCCTGAAATTAGTAACGCAAGCAGCATCCAGTTCAGCAAATGTCTTTGAAAGTCTTTTGAGATATAATTCCTATTTTTCACACTAAGATAGGGCAAAAGAGAAGCTTCCTTTTTTTCCCAGCAACCAAAAAAAGACAAGGAACACGATTTCAAATTTCACATTAACACGGTAACAATGACGTCTCAGCGTTGCCAGCCAACAGACTGAGTCTTGCTACAAGATGCAGGACGATTTTGATTCCTGTTTTCAGCCTGGACTCATTTGCTGACGTCCTTTTAATAGCTGTGCAGGTAACGGGGAACTACATCGGCGCTATTTCTTTTTCAGGGTATGGCAATTTCCTTCCAACAGGAAGGACTTGGGCGCAAGTAAAGAGACAATCGCTCAGTTCCACTTCAAACATGGCTGAAGTCAGTCACCAGCCACGGCCACCTGAACGGCAGCTCCTGCTGCTGCCAAAATGAAGGCTGCCATCCATTTTGCACCTAACTCACTCCACGGACAGTTTCCGATACAGCGTTTAAAACCGTGGTTCAGGGGACTGTTTGTTCCTTACGCAGCCTGGTTCGGTCTGTGCCCAGTCCCTGCCAAACCTGTGGGGTTCTCCCCTCCCCAAATTTACACCATTCACTTTGCTCTCCGTTGCTTTCCTTCCACCCGCTACCAGTCCAGCCATGCAGCCTTCATCCCCTGGCCTCTCCATCTGTCCTTCCTCACCCTCTCTATCCTCACCACTGACCTTCCCTCTCCTCCAACGGTCCAAGGTCCCCAACTCGGGCACGTCAGCACCACCACGCCCCCACCTCTGCATCCTGCACCCCCAGGCCAGGCGCCATCTCACCCTCCATCTCCCACAGCTCCTGTAGCTCAGCGCGTCCCGTCCTCCGCCCCAACCTGCTGAGCCCGCGCCACTGTCCCACCGCGTCCCCACCGTCCTGTCCCCAAACTGCCTGTGCTGGGCCCATTAAGCCCCCCCACCCCCATACTGTCCCCACATCCCCCCCTGCCCCATTCCCCCACCCCCCCATGAAGGAGCCCCTTTTCCCCCAGCCCCACCCCACCCTCCTGACCCCGCCCCCTCCTGGCCCCACCCATCATAGCCCCACCCACCCTAACTCATTTCCATAAGCCCCACCCTAGGCCCCGCCCCTCCCCACTGCCACCCTTTAAACCCCTCCCACAGCCCCGCCCCCCAAGCCCCGCCCCCGCCGCAGATCCCGGCCGGCCGCGCCCCCCTCCCCCCCCCCCCCCCCCGCCTTCCGCCGCACTCACGCGGGCGGTTCTTGCGGACCGAGTCCCGGCGCTGGCGGCTGACGGAGCCGCCCCGTTCGCGGGGCTGCGGCCCCGCCGCGCTGTCAACGCCCGCCGCGCCGCTGCTCCGCCGCCGCGGGGGTCCGGCGTCCGCGGTCCCCCGCCGTCGCGGCTTCTCCTCCGCGCCGCCGCCATTGCGCAGCGGCTCCATCCGCAGCGCGGCCCGGCCCCATGGGCCGCCCGCCCCGCCGCGCCGCGCTCCTCACAGCCGCCACCGCCGCAGCCACCGCCTCTAGTGCGCCTGCGCCAAACGGCCCCCCGCGCCGCGCGCGCGCCCCCGGCCCCGGGGGGGCGGGATAGGCTGTTAGGTGGCCCCCAATCCGCGCCCTCCGCCGCACGGAGCGACAGGCGGCTTCGCCAATGGGAGACAGGGATGGGACTGCAGCGGGGTCCCAGGCCCTCCTCCCGCGCTCTGCCGCGGATAGTGACAAGCGCGGCTACCCAATCGAATGCGCGAGCTCGGTACGGGGCGGGGATTAAGGCGCCCGCGGGGGCGGGCCGATATGCGGCAGCGTTGGCCTATTGTTTTCCTTTGGAAAGAGAATGACACGACATCTGTCCAATGATGTGAGGCCTCTGCCCGATCGGGGCGGGAGAAGGCAGGCTGATTGACAGGCGGGGTAACTATGGCAACGTGAAAGAGGGCCGAAAGGAAGACCGCAGTAGGCCCGGTTGGGCTGGGCCGCGCGGGGGGCTGCTTTGCATACGATTTGCATATGTAGATAGCGAGGCCTCCTTCATCCCCTCACTGCAGGGCGGCCCCCAGCCCCCCGCCATGTCAGGCCTGCGCCCCACGGCCCCCGCCACGGCCCTCCTTCAGTGCCAGGCTGGCCTGGGGCCTAAACCCCCCCGTGCCCTACCTCCAGCTTGCCCCTTCCTCCAGCCCCTCCTTCATTAGCCACCTCTGGGAGGCTCGAGACCGTCACTGCTGTCGCTGCCTGCGAGGACGCTCTGTCCCAAAGGTGTGCTCAAAAGCCTTGTCCTCAGAGGCCGCCTCTCTGGGCCACGTTAACGGCACTGGCATAAAGTGAAACAGAATGAGGTGTTTGTGGACTCAACACGTCCTAGAAGAGAACTGGTATGGCTCCGGCCTCGCTGGGGAGAGCTAAGGCTTCCCTCCTACAGAGGAAGAGACAGACGGACAGCAGGAAGAAGTCCCGTTCCTCTTCACAAGGCCTGAAAGATCAAGCTGGATCCAAACTCCCTCTTCCAGTGAAGGCAGATGAAAACACTTGAGTCCTCCAAAGATCTTGCAAGCTCAGTAGAAAGGACGGACACAATAAAATGTGAACCAAGGCAGGGGATGTAGGAGGAGAGACAGAAAGAAACAAGGGTCAAGGATTTGGGATACATTCAGACCCGATCCTCGGCTCCCCTATAAATCACAATGTAATTTAAGTGCTGATGCATCCCATCCTTTAAACTCTGACCCTACGTTTACCAATGCTGAACTAACAACTACAGCAGTAGCCATCCAGGCAGCAGAAAAACTGAGGCGACCATAAAGAGGGGCTCAGGCAAGGATCAACAGGGTGACACACAAGAGGAAAACAGACTCCCAGACTATATTATACCGTAACAGCTCCCGTTGTAACACGATGGAGGCTCCTAGGTGGAATGTTAATTGATGTCTAACATACCTAGAGCACGGCCAAGCGTGTAACTGCAACCCAGTGACCCACGGTGCTCTTCACCTGCACCGAGTTAATCTCAGCTCACCACAATCCTCAGGCATTAATTCGATACCAAAGGGATAAGGGGCTGACATTTCAAAAAAGTGTAATAATCTCAGTAAGAATTTGCTGAATTCTGGTTGTTGTGGTGAAAAAAGGGCAAAGAGATTGGTTTGTATAATTTTGATATCCTGTTGGGCAAATTCAGGAAGCATATAAATGGGGTTGGTGACAATATGAGATAAAACATAACCTCGCTGAAGAAAAATAACCCTTCTTCATAAAAGCGTTGCCTTCATTTTGTTAAAAACAAACTCACTGAGCTTCACTGCCTGAAGTTCATGGTATTGTCCATAATGAGCGCCGAACACATTTCACATACCGGGTTGTAAGTCAAGAGCTCTAGCTGGAAAGCAGAGAGCGCGGAGAGCCAGTGGGCTGTGAATACACAGCAGAGCCCTTGGGAGTCTCTTCTGTAAAAGGCAGCGTGGAGAGGGCACGTAACGCTACTGGAAAGGGCTGTTTCCCTCATGCTGCTCAAAAGCTTCCTCGTTGTCCCCAAAAGGCATATGCCACGGGCCAGGTCACCACGAGGGCTCCCTCGCCAGCGAGGGGTGAGCCGGAGCCGGGCACAGCGGCGGTTTTGGTGACGTTGGTATCTCTTTTCTGCAGGTCAGGCCAAGCCCAAAGCTGTTCAGCAGATGAGGAGCGGTACCTGGGGAGCAACCACCACTGGTGCCTGCACACCAGAGCCAAAGTCAGCATGGCAAAGGTGACTCAGCTCCCTTTTCTGTGCAGGATCCTGGGATCCGATTCGACCAGGGAATCCGGGAGAATCTGGATCATGGAGAAGAAGCGCGAGCAGTGTGCTGGGCTTGGTGCATACTGTCCACCTCAGCACACATCTGCTCATGGTGTCCACCTGGTTACATCCAGTCCCTTCCCTCCCAGCCTGCCACCACTCAGCCACAGCTGCCTGTGGCCCCGTTTCTCCCAAACGCTCTTCCAGCTTGCAACAGTTTGCAGCTCAGACCTCTGCTTAAGTCTTTGGTGTATTTTTCATCCCAAAACTTAGCCAGTTCCTCTTTGGCAACCACAACATCCTGAGGAGATGACTTCTGCAGCTCAGCTATACTCTGCATCGAGAACCATCCTCCCTGTGTTCATCCTGAACCTGCTGTCTGGGCTTCCTATGACTCGCCGTCGTGGGCATCCTCTAGACCAGGACCTGCACTTGCTCTGAAACGAGGCCTGGAAACTGTCCCCAGATCCTGTCCATCTCTTCCTGACATGGACCGATGGCCTCAGTCTCGCCGTGGCACTGCCTGAAACCGTTAGCGCCCTGCAAAACATTCCCTCTGGCAACGGTTTCATAAACCTCCTGCTCCTCAGGACACCGGCACAGATCCAGACATCACTGTGAGCAACAGAGAGGGGATTCCCTGCCCCTTTCACCACGGGACCGCAGGTTCGGTGGTTCTTGGCACTGCCTGAACCTACTCCCAAGCCCTGGGAGGTCACCTCTAGTCTTTGGGATGCCGGAACAGGAGGTGTCACCTCGACATGCCCAACACACAACCCCAAAGTTCAAAGCAAGGCTCTTACCAGAACTGGCTGCCCAGAGGCGGGCCGAGGAGGAGGAAGAGGCGAGGAAGCTGATTTCCCGGCAGACACTCCTCGATACGCAGGCAAGGGTTCTCCAAGAAATCCAAACGCAGCTCCACAGCAAGGGAAACGGTCCCACTCCCACGGATGGAGTCGCTTGAAATTGCATATGGGAAAAGTTGTAGCAACAGCCTTCTCTAAAAGCACCTCTCTTCTGGCATGGGAAAACCAAGGTGCACAAACTGCTGCGACCCTCCCAAAAAAAAAAGCAGAGGGCTGTTTGGATCCTTCCCTGTGGCCTCCACAGTTCGGCAGGCTTGTAAACCCGCTCCCTGAGCACCTAAGTTAGGTGATTTAATTCTCCAACCAACTTCCACGTGAAAACTTTCCTTGCTCCACAGAGGCTTCAAAAGCTGAGATCCATCCCCCTCATCTTACAAACACACATGGCAACCTCACAAGTTGAGCGTGAAGTGGCAAATGATTTTATTATACAGTTAGTAAATGGCTTTTCTTTATTTATTTTAAAGATTTGCAGGGACACGGTTCCCTCCTGCAGGTTCACCTGCTGATTACGCTTTTAACGCACTACATTACAACTGTGAAAATACCAGCACTTCACCACAGAAAACCAAACATGTGCTTTTATCAAGTCTGAAGTGATGATAAACCAGCTGTTTCACAAGAGTGGGTCGACGTGAAAAGGCAAAGCGTACAAGCCATTGCTAAAAAGTAGTGGGAAAAAACGTGAAGAATTTTGCAGGCAAGTAAAGCATCAGAGGAGAGGGCCTTGGTAGGGATGCTGCTGGTTTGGGGTTTCACGGACGTCCTCTGAATCACGCAGAAAGCGTGTGAGAAAGCACACACACCCTCTCTTTAATGGGTTGAATTTGGGGATGGATTCTGCAGTGTGGTTACGCAGGCTCCTGTACTCTGCTTTATGATACTTATTCTGCAATATTCAGTAGTAAAAATGAGCCTTTTAACAAGGAGAAAGGATTTGGGGAGATTTCCTCATCCACTGCAAATAAAGAGTAATTCTCAGGGGCGAAAACCACAGCTTTCGCGGGGAGGTGACAGGTCTGTACAAAGCCCTCACTGACAAAATTGCGAAAGCTGAGGGAAAAAAAACAGCTTACCGGGGATTACTCGGGGAATCCCGGGTCCTTCTCCCTGCTGGCGAGGAGGTTTTGGACGAGTCACCACACTATTTTCAAATGGGGAGAACAGCCCCCACATCCCCTCTCCCAGCAGAGGAGGTCAAGCGCAATTAAGAGCACTGTCCCTTCCTCTGACGGATAAAGCACCGGGCACTGAGCAAGCGATGAACATCTCCAGTTCACCTGGAGAGCAGTCCTGTCAGAGCAAAATCCACACCTCACTATTGCATATATTTATCGTCCTTATCGTTTAAGGGAGGCACTTCTTGCGTTTTTGGGTAAAGTGTTAGGAGGGAGGAGGAGCCGTTCGCGCCGTCACGGGGCTGATGGACCCTTTCCACCGCAGGCCAAGCTCTGGGCACGACGGCTGCACGACAGCTGCTCTTTGCAGCCAGGCTCCGGGGAGCTCGTCTCCCTCCTGCCAACAGGAAGGTTGTATTTCGGGAAGCTGTGCCGAACAGCGGGAACCCAGGGGGAATGAATTACTGGACACAGTAAAGCAGGGAAGAAGCAACAGCCTGGATTAGAAAGTAGTTTTGTTACTTTTGTGCCCCCGTGCTTTTGGGAGGGAGTAGATGAGATGGCAACAACCTGCAGCCGCAGTGACAGAAGTGGGCAGCGTGGCTGGGGATCGCTAAACTCTGCCTCAAGTTAGAAACGCGTGCCAACGGCGACTGAGCAGGGTCGCTTCTGCCCCCGAAAGCTGGGGATATTTATTTGGGTTTGACGATTTTATTTTAGTAATCTTGCAGCCCAATCCCCTCGCACTCCAAGCTGATCCCTGAGGATAGCAGGGAAATGATGGGCTGCGGTTTTAAACAGGACCTTCAAGATAACCCAGAGCATCTCAACCACTGGGTATGGCCTCCCTGCAGTGCGCCGTAAATCCTATTTGTGTCCCAGCCTGGACTCAAGTTTCCTATAGGGAAAGGGGAGGGAAGGAGGGGGAGGGAAGAGGAGCCCAAGAAAGCTGGTTGATATTCAAGGATCACCTCCTCCAAGCTCAGGAGCGATGCATCCCAACGAAGAGGAAGGCAGGAGGCCTCCATGGATGAACAAGGAGCTCCTGGACAAACTCAAGCATAACAAGGAAGCCTACAGAGGGTGGAAGCAGGAACAGGCAGCCTGGGAGGAATACGGAGAAATTGTCGGAGCAGCCAGGGAGCAGGTTAGGAAAGCTAAAGCCCTGATAGAATTAAATCTGGCCAGGGACGTCAAAGGCAACAAGAAAAGCTTGTATAGGTAGGTCAGTGATAAAAGGAAGATTTGGGAAAATGTGGGCCCTCTCCAGAAGGAAACAGGAGACCTGGCTACCCGGGATACAGAGAAGGCCGAGGTACTCAACGACTTTTTTGCCTCAGCTTCACCAGCAAGTGCTCTAGCCACAGCACCCAAGTCACAGAAGGCAAGGGCAGGGACTGGGAGAATGAAGAACCACCCGCTGTAGGGGAAGATCAGGGTTTGAGACTATGAAACCTGGAGGTGCACAAGTCCATGGGACCTGATGAGATTGCATCCGCGGGGTCCTCAGGGAACTGGTGGATGAAGTTGCTAAGCCACCATCCATCGTATCTGAGAAGTCGTGGCAGTCCGGTGAAGTTCTCACTGACAGGAAAAGGGGAAACATAACCCACAATTTTAAAAAGGGAAAAAAGGAAGACATGGGGAACTACAGGCCAGTCAGTCTCAGCTCTGTGCCTGGCAAGATCATGGAGCAGATCCGCCTGGAAACTATGCGAAGGCACATGGAAAAGAAGGAGGTGATTGGTGACAGCCAACATGGCTTCACTAAGGGCAAATTGTGCCTGACCAATTCGGTGGCCTTCTACAACAAGGTTACAGCGTTGGTGGAGCAACCGACGTCGTCTGCCTGGATTTGTGCAAAGCATTTGACACGGAGAAATTGCTGGAGCAGCCAGGGAGCAGGTTAGGAAAGCTAAAGCCCTGATAGAATTAAATCTACATTGGGAGGGACATGGATTTGACGGATGGACCATTCGGTGGATAAGGAGTTGGCTGGATGGTTGCACTCAAGAGTTGCGGTCAATGGCTCGATGTCCCAAGTGGAGACCAGTGACGAGTGGCGTTCCTCAGGGGTCAGTGTTGGGACCGGCGCTGTTTAACATCCTTGTCAGTGACATGGACAGTGGGATGGAGCACACCCTCAGCAGGTTTGCCATCGACACCAAGCTGTGTGGTGCGGTCGACACGCTGGAGGGAAGGGATGCCATCCAGAAGGACCTTGACAGGCTTGAGAGGTGGGTCTGTGTGAACCTCATGAAGTTCAACAAGGCCAAGTGCAAGGTCCTGCACATGGGTCGGAGCAATCCCAAGCACAAATACAGGCTGGGCAGAGAATGGATTGAGAGCAGCCCTGCTGAGAAAGACTTGGGGGTGTCGGTTGACGAGAAGCTCAACATAAGCCGGCAATGTGCGCTCGCAGCCCAGAAAGCCACCCGTGCCCTGGGCTGCATCCCCAGCAGCGTGGGCAGCAGGGCGAGGGAGGGGATTCTGCCCCTCTGCTCCGCTCTGGGGAGACCCCCCTGCAGTGCTGCCTCCAGCTCTGGGGCCTCAGCACAAGAAGGACATGGACCTGCTGGAGCGGGGCCAGAGGAGGCCACAAAAATGATCTGAGGGCTGGAGCCCCTCTGCTATGGAGACAGGCTGAGAGAGTTGAGGTTGTTCAGCCTGGAGAAGAGAAGGCTCCAGGGAGACCTTCGAGCAGCCTTCCAGTACCTAAAGGGGCCGACAAGAGAGCTGGAGAGGGACTTTTGACAAGGGCCTGCAGTGGCAGGACAAGGGGTGATGGGTTCAAACTGACAGAGGGGAGATTTAGATGAGATATAACCCTAACCCTTCCCCTGCCTGGAGGTGGGTGAAATGAGGTTGATCCTTGAGAAAGCTCCTTAGATGCAGCTCTTTCCTGACCCTCAGCTTCATCCCCAGGGTGTCAGCACTGCACGAAGCAATCCCAGACCCCATCCCTGACCCTCAGGACCAGGGGAGGATGCTCCGAAGCAAAGCACCAAAGCAGGACGAGAGCTCCCGGGAGAGGGGACAGCTTGCACGTGGTCTGGTCTGGCACGTTCTCATCACGGGGGCGTCTCTTGACACAAATGAGCAGAAGGCAGTGTGACTCGCTGCACCGGGGTCCTGCCCGTGCACCCAGCACCGGGGGAGAGGAGCAGCAGAGACAAGCCAAGGTCCCAGCAGCAGAGCCAGAGACACCACGTAAGGCAAATTCAATGAGGCACCTGGTGAAGGCTGCTGCACAGACCCTCGGGCACGTTTTCAAGCCGAGATGAGCAGAGCCACCAAAATCAGCTCCACTTTTACAGGATGTCTGCAAAACCTCTCCTCGCTGCACTGCCCAGAGGGACCCAGAGGGTCACCCTTCGGACCACCAGGACATGTTTCCCTGCAGCCTCCTGCGACCAGACAAGGAAGACGTGGAGGAATCGCCGTTGAGGACTCTTTTTTTTCGCTCAAGGGATCACTCCCTGAGCGAGACGCATTCTATGGGTGTAAAAGGAGAAGGCTACAGACAAGAAGATGGTTGGGAAATGGGGGGGAACAGACCCAAACCCAACAGCATCACACAACCAAGGCCTCTTCCAGCAAAACCTTCCAGAAAGAGATTTAAAAATGCCCTATTGCACCCCCCGCTGCTCTTCAGGCTTCAAACGTGTTGGCTGAATTCCTGCTATGACGAGGAATCGCCCAGGCTGAGTGATGGTCGTGGCATCCAGCGCTATTTCTGCAATCGAGCGTTACACCAGAAACGCCACAGCTGAAATCACAGCGATGCCCACAGCTGGAATGATGTACGGCAGGGACGGACCGTTGCTGTCCCCTCGGGGGACTCTGGCCTGAGACGAGCTGGTCGCAGTCTCACGGTCCCTGCTTGAGTCAAAAACTGGAGGGTTTCCGTGGGGACCGGCTCCGTCTCGGAGGTCGCAGCCTGCCTCGAGCTGGGTGCTGGGGTAATGGTCCACGCGGACCTCGTGGGTGCCCAGGGAGATGCTGTCCCAGCTCGGAGGCGGACGGGAGTCTCTGCTTGCTCCAGCTGCCTCCTCTTCCCCGGGGTCTGCACGAGCCGCTGGAGCCGGGCATGCCGAGGAGACTCTGGAGAGCGCTTCTCCTGAGCTCGAGCTATCCGTGCTCACCAAGAGCGGGTCGCTGCGGAAGGTGAGGCTATCAGATGCCCTGGAATAGGGGTCGCTGGGCCGCCGAGAGCTCCGGCATCTGCCAGCCGCCTCTGGGCTCTCCCTAGCCATGGAGAGGAGGACGCCTGGCTTGCTGAGCTCCACATCCATCTCCACGTTGCTGCAAGACGCCCAGACGCTCGTGGCAGAGCTCACCCGGGAGGCTGTCCTCCCAGCAGTGCCGTCAAAGCTTCCTACAACAGTTGTGCCCAGGAGAGGGTCCGCCGAGGCCGGGAGCACCTTTGGGAGACAACGAGAGGGGCTGGGTGCCACGGGGAGCACCCATTTGGCCCCGTCTTGGGCACCCACGTCACGCCACAAGCCCACTTCAGCGCTCAACCACCACGTCTCCAGCCACTAACAGCGAGGTCGGGTCACAGATAACTCCTAGGGCTGGGAGGTGTTGGGGCTCCAGGGAGCCTTTGGGATTCGAGGGGAGATACGGGAAGGAAGGAGGGGGAGACAAGCAGCGAGGAGAGGGATGGAAACAGGCATCTGGAAGCCAGGAGGCTGGCTAGCAAGTCAAGGGGGGGAAATAAGGAGTCACAGCCCAACAAACCTTGTCTCCCTTCTCCCGTGCTCCAAAATACAGCATCCGGATGGGGACATGAACACAGTGGTGGAAAAAGCCCTGAATAAACTCACCATCAGCTCAAAATCTTACACTGCAGCGGAAGATCTCCCAGCCAGGGGGAGTTTGTAAGGACCTGAATGAAATGCAAGTGGCAACGGAAAGGTCACCTACTTTCTCCTTCGTCGGCACGGAGGGGGTGCTGCTGGCCGTCTCCCCCGCAGGCAGTTTTTTCTCTTGTACAGGAGGCTTCAGGGAGGCGTCGCAAGATGGGGCGGCGTCTCTGGGCGCAGGGGCAGCGACTGGGGTGGTCGTTTCCATCCGAGCATCTGTCAGGGAGAAAACAAAACCTATTGCGTTCATTGGGAGACCCAAAAGGTGAGTTTTGCTCTTCCCCAAGGATGCTGCAACAGGATACTCCCACTTCCACGGCAGATTGCATGCCTGCGCTCACAGGTTTTCATCTTTTTCCCCACAAATCCGTGTTAATTTGCACAGCAGCGAAGACTGCAGCCTGGCGCAGCATCCTTGGCACCGTGCAAGTCCAGGACGCGGGCGAGGGACCGGAGCCACAGCACAGCCTGGGGCTGAGGAGGTCAGACAGGGAGCGGGACCTAGCGCCGCTGGGTGCTGCCCGTGTGGCCCTGGCTCTGCCATGTCACCCGGGCTCTCCCGGTAGGTGCAGGTAAACCAGACGGCACCAGCCAAGCCAGCACCCCCAGTCCGTTCCTCCCTTTGAAAGTGGGGTGGCCCCAGCCTGCTGAAATGGGGGTGCAGAGACATTCAGCCGGGGCATTTTACATCGGAAATGAAGCAAGTGCCTCTGCCAAACCCTGGTCTGGATGTCGTGCCAAAATACAGCGAGCAACAACTGCAACGACAACTGAAGGGAAAACAAGCAGCCAGGCTGGATTTCTGCACAACCCAACCTCGCTCCCCTCCTGGAGGAGGTCACTGCAGCCCAGGAGATGGGAGAGGAGACGGGTGACAACAGCAGAGAGCTGTTCTCTGCACCTCCATGAGCGCTCATGGGTGCTACGAAGGCAGACGCAGCCTTGGGCTGTCCTGCACCAACAGCCACAGCTACCACCGTTCTTTGGGAGGGTGCCCACGGCCTCGTGGCAGGGCCCTACCCCATGCCTGCACCTTCGATTGGATATTGGGAAACATTTCTTCCCTGAAAGGGTTGTCAGGCCCTGGAACAGGCTGCCCAGGACAGTGGTGGAGTCCCCATCCCTGGAGGGATTCAAAAGACGTGTAGATGTGGTGCTCAGGGACATGGTTTAGTGGTGGACTTGGCAGTGCTGAGTTAACGGTTGGACTCGATGATCTGAAAGGTCTCTTCCAACCAAAACAATTCTATGATTCTCTGCCACTCTCCATCCTCACTGTCAAGCACGACAGGCATCCGGCAGCACCTTCAACCCTGCTCCCCGTCAGCACGGTGGCTACATGGCTCTGCCGGGAAGGAAACCCACCTCCATCTCCTCCGTGCTCTTGCAGCATCTCGACCCGCTTCTGCTCCGCATCAAACTGCTGCTGTATGAGGAGGGGGCTGCGCACATCCACGAAGCTGCCCGGGGGCTCGCTGTGCTCGGAGCCGGGCACAGCCTGTTTTTTTGGCAGTGAGTCTGGGGGCTGCGGCCCCCCGCTGTGAGCGGTCTCCTCCAGCCTCAGGGTCGACTCAGTGGAGACGTAGAAGTCCTCTTCGGGCTCGTTCCTGGGCTGCTCGGGGCCACGAGTAGCGCCCGCATCCCTTGGCGGACGAACCCTGCCCAGACCCAAGCCCGGCGCGCCGTGGTGCAGGTGGTTGGCGTTCCCGAAACACCCGTTGTCCACACACACCGGGTGCTGTGGGCGGCTCAGCCAGTCCCGGCCCCGCTCAGGGGGGGCAGCCGATGGCACGGCCATGCTGGCTGTCCCGGGGGTCCCCGCTGCCGCCTGCGCGGCCTCAATGGGGTGCGGGAGATGCCCCTCTCCACCATGCCCACCACTTGCTCCATCACGGACCGTGCTCCCAGGCAGAGGTGGCTGGGGACTCTCTTGCTCCAGGAGGTTTTTGGGGAGCTGGAAGGAAATGAGCTGTGTTAAATTGCTGTGCCAGGATGAGGGGGTCTGGGACCACTGGGGTGCCCCAAACCCCGACCCAGTGACACACATGAGCCTGGCGATGAGGGGGTCTCTCCGTGGCACCCGCCACACAGCTCGCAGGAGGTCTGCATGGGATCAGGGAGTCCAGGCGAACAGAGCAGACCCTGCGCTCCTATCCGTGGAGGGGAAGCAGGAGAGGGGAGCAGTTACAGGGCCGTATGTAGGCTATATGATGCCAGACACAGCAAGCATGCAGCAGACATCAGCAATAAGAGGCTGCTTGGGGCATCCCTCAACAAGCCCAGCCCTACCACGGGCTCCTCACATCCCACCGCACCAACGCTCCGGTCCAAAAGGGACCTTTGTGTCCCTGCCTGACGTGTGCCCCGCTCACCGATTCCTGCACCGGGGCCCTGGCGTCCAGCTCCGTGCTCGAGGCGGTGGCAGCAGGGGGCAGGAGAGGTGGATGGCCGCCGACGGGCAGGTCTCGGCGCGGCTGCTCAACCTGCGGGGCACCCGGAGCAGGGTTGGGCCCTGGGGACGGCGTCTGGGCACCGACGGAGGAGGAGGCAGCGGGACGGGCATCGCCGGCCGCAGCGGGTAGGGACGCAGCGGCAGGAGCCGGGGGACCTGGAGGAGCCAAGGCAGTTCGTGAGCAGGGCTGTCAGGGAGGAGACAGAGGACGAGCACGGCGCTGAGGCAGCCCCTCGTGTGCCCCTGCTCTGTCCCCATCGGCCAAGCCTGCAGCACCCCTTAATTCACCTTTCCATTTCCCCTCAGGCGAGAAACCCAGCCCACCGCCAACCCGAGCAGCTTCGAACAAGGACCCCGCCATCCCCAGGCATGTCGCCAGGCCGAGGGACATCCCTGGGGATGGTCGCAGACACCCCCAGGCCCCTGGAAGCCGGGACAGGGAGAGAGGCCGGCTGCTCGGCAGACACCAGGAGACGTGGTTCGGGTCCCCATCTCCACCAGACCCCCGGGGCAGCACGCAGGGACGACGAGGCTACGTACGGGCTTGGCAGGAGTCGTATACGTTCTGCAGCTCGTCGGCCAGGTGCCCCGCGTTGTTTCTGGCGCAGCGCGTCGATGAGATCCAGCACCCAGCCCTGCCGGCACTTCAGGTGCTGGTAAAACTTGTAGACGGTCGCCTGGCTCCCCCGCGTTTCCTCCCGGGTGTGAAGTTCATCCTAAATAAAACACACAGCGGATCTAAGAGAGGGTCCGGCTTAGAGGTAATGCAGCTATATGTTGCTTAAGGTATACACTGGGGAAGGAGCCCGGCAGGACTCGGGAAAGCAGGAAATTACTCTGTCGGCATCGGTCAGGCAGCGCAGGGAATCGGCCAGCGATGCCACGCGGATGTTCTTGAAATTCTTTAAGTTTTCCAAAATGTAGGCATACACTTTGTCTTCGGCAAAACCCATCCTGGCTCAGCACCTGCCGTGAGAGAGAAAGACTTAACTGCTGGTAACGCTGGGCTTTTCTATAGGAGCTTGGGCTTTTCTATAGGAGCCTGGCCCCTCGGCACACGGCACTCAACCTCGCCACAGCGGCGACTAGCACAGGGGGAAATCCTGGGCGGAAAACACGCACCGTAAAAACACTGAGGTTAAAGTTCAACTCCCGACTGTGCTTCCACAAACCTAATTCCCTTCTGCGATTGCTCAGCCCGTGTTTATCCTCCTTCTTTTCGCGGCCGGGGGGATCCCAACCGCGGGGGTTTCACGCAGGGTCCCGCCAGGCGAAGCGGGCCGAGGTTGGGATCCTGCTGTAGGCCCTGGGCAACGCAGCTTCTCGCCGATGGCAAAGGATGGCGCAGGAAAAAGCAATAAAGCTCCTTCTCCCGGGGAAATGGCAGCCCGGGAGGGGCGGGCTGCGGCGGGACCCTGCCTGCTCTCCCGGCGGGGACCCCCCCCCCCGCAGCTCGGCCTTCCCGCTCCCAGGGGAGCGCCGGGAGACTTTGTACTTAGGAATGAACTTGAACAACACCCCCCCCGCCCCTCCCCAAGCCCCTCGGAGCTCCCTGCTCGACGGGCCCGGGGGGTGATGCGGACCCCAGGAGCCGAGCTCCGCTGCAAACCGGGCACCCCCCCCCGCCGCTGCTGCACGAACCCCCCTCCCTACCTGCATCCGCCGCGCGCTCCGGGGAAACGCGCTCAGCCCGCCCACCCCGCGCGTCGCCGCCGCTGGTTGGCCGCCGCGCACGCCCGTCGCGGTGATAGACAGGCGCTGTGAAGGGGGGAAGTGCCCGCCCTCTCCTCCCCGGGGCTGATCACGGCCGTCACCCCATGGCGGCGGGACGGGAAATGGGGCCACCCCTCCGTCCCTGCCCCCTGCGGAGCCGGGGGCGGGCAGGGACGGAGGGGTGGCCCCATTTCCCGTCCCGCCCGCGGGACAGGGCCGCCTCCCGCGCCGGCAGATGGCAGCACCGTACCGGGAACGTCCCCCGGGTACCTGGCGGAGGGATCCCGCTGTGGCCGCCTCGCCCCGCCCCTCTCCCCGCCCTCCGCCCCGCCCCTTCGCCCCGCCCCGGCCCTGTCAGCGGAGCGCGCCCTGCATGGAGCCGCACCATGGCGGCAACGGCGGCGGCAGGAGCGGGCGGGTGGCTGCGGGGGCGCCGCTGAGGGCCGGCAGCCCCGCGGCGGGGCGCTGAGGGGCGGCGGTGCCTCCCCTCCCCTCCCTTCCCTTCCCCTTCTTTCCCCCCTCTCCCCACCCCGAACCCCCGCGCCCTCCTCCGGCGCGGCGTCCATGGTCGCGGCCGCTCGCCGTGGCGTCGCACCGGAGCCGTTGGGCGGCGGCGAGAGCCAGCGAGGGAGAAGGAGCGGGCCCGGCCCGGCGCCGCCCGCCGCGCCGCAGGTGAGCGACCGCCCGACGGGGGGGACGGGCCCGGGGTTGTTATGGCGACGCGGGGGCGCCTGAGAGGGAGGGGGGCGCCGGGCGGGGCCTCTCCGGGCGGCACCTACGCGTGTCCGCGGCCTCTGCGTGGGGCCTGGCTCGGCCTGGCGTGAGGTCCTGCCTCGGCCCCCTCCTCCGTGAGTTTTATTATGCTTTTTTAAAAATAATAAGTGAATCGCGGATCGGGGCCTGTGAACTTCCACACGTGGGTCTGCAGCGACCCTCCCACCCTGCACCCGTGGGGGCGGCCAGGGAGGGGGGTCCGAGCTGGGGACACCCCCCCCCGACACCCCGCGGACGGGGCCCATTGCCGGGCCGCAGTCAGACCCCAATGTCTCCAGCCGCCTCCTCCCCACCACGGCTCGCCTCTCCCTGCCGCGGGGTCGCCGGGCTCCGTAGACACCGGCACGCAGGACACCAGGGGTCCGGCGCTGGACCTCACCCCCCGCCGTGAGTGAGCAACACACCGGCCGTGCCAGGCCTGACCCACGGCCTCCTCGGCGGCTCTCGGCCTGTGCCGGGGCCGTAAGGCTGCTTTTCGGGAGGGGTACGCCAGCCTTGCAGGCTCGTGGCCTGGCTCCCGCCCTGCTCCGTCCCTCGGGGAGATGCTCCAAGCCGGAGCGTTGGAGGGGATGTCTCTCCTCGACGTGAGTTCCGAGGGCTGTGTCCCCTCCTCGCTGGTGTCTCCGTGCATCCCAAACGGGAACGTACGGGCTGCCGTGCTCCTGGGTCTCCCACGCTCGGGTAGATGCGTCCTCCCTCCTCGGCCAGCGCTTGCTTATTTCTGATCTTGGATGTCATCAGGGGTGGAAAATGTGACAGGAAGGAAGGGAGGCTTTTTTTCCTCCTGCTAAATATGGACTGACATTAAAATCCAAATACTGTCGTGAAAGGAATCCCAGCCCCTGTTTGTTGGAGGAGGGAAAAACGATGTTTTCTGGCTTTTCGGCTGCGAGGTTCCAGCTGGGAAGTTTCGCAAGGAGTGGCAGTGTCTTTGCCTAGAGCCTCAGGAATTTACTTCGCTTGTTCGCAGGACGTTCTCCGCAGCGTATTACACTAAAAAAAATTAGTCATCCCTTCTCTCCCTGTCCGTGGCTGGGGGGAGCTTGCTGCGAGCATGCAGGATGCTTTGAAAATACTTAGGGATTTTTCCTCTCATTGGACTCTAGAAGTCCAAAGACTTCTAGAAACAAAAGGGGTGCGGGTACGTAAAACTGCAGCCTCAGCAGGAGTTTTTCATCCTTCTTTATTTTAATTCCTGTTGCTGCAGCAGCAGCTGGTGGCAGGGAAGGAGGTGCAGGGGGCGGCTGCAGCCGATGCAGGGAGCTGCCGGGTTTGCGAGGAGGATTTATGTGTCTCTCCGTCAAGAATCAGATGCAAACTCATGCTGTTATTCCCACAGTGAGGCTGGGAAACTAGCTCGATGCGGGGCTCTGGGATGAGGAACGAGACCCCGGGGATGGTCACGGTGCTGCCAGCTCCCCCAGTGACTTCTGCTATGGCCAAGGTGAAGGGCCAGGACGTTTTGGGGGGCACGGTCCACAGCTTCACTGGGCCCTGGGGGTGCTGCATGAGAGACTTGGTGTCTGTGCCAGGCAGAAAATGGGCGCTGCCACGTTCCCCTTCCACATGTTCCTCTCCGTCCCTGTTGGAGAGCTTTTTGGGGGGGGGGTATCTGTGAGAAGCTCCAGGGCATTTGCCCGATCTTTGTAAAAACAGTTTGTTAAAGCGGTGGGGGGATACTGGGAGGTGCTGCAAATCGATGTTTCCCGTTTCCAGGGGCATTGCTGTCCTGGCGTTGGTGCGGCTGTATTGTTTTCGAGCTAATAGGACTCATAGCTCTGCTTTTCTGAAATGTCACTCTCAAATAACTGATGCTTTGTGCGGATCCATGATATTGGTCCAAGTCCAACATCAACATCCTTGTGGAAGAGTAGTTTGAATTCCCTCTCTCCCCGTCTCCTCCTGCCGACGACCTGTATCTGTTCTCCTCCGACCCTCTGTGTCGGCAGCAGGACGGCGGATCCCGATCCAGCGGGAAGGGCGCAGGTTGCGTGACCTCTGCCGCGCTCGGCCCGCAGGTCCGCCGTACCCGCTTTGGGTAAGGCCGTGCTGAGCCGCGGTTGCGTGGTCGTGCTCTGCGTGGTGCCTCGAAACGCTGGGGAGCGTGGGGTGGGTTATTTCGGGTAGAACAGAGCGCCCGTATGCTTCTATAGGGTCAGGAGTAGTGCAGCAGATGCACAAGCTGCTGGCTGGTACTTTATTCTTGGTGTTCTATGGGAAGGAGGTCAGCCTCGCGGCCGCTTTCTGGTCTCATTCACAAATCGCATTTTCCTCTTGAAATAAAACAAATCCGCGGGCTTTCCTGTCACGGTGGAAATCATTTGAATGCGACCAGGTCCGTAAGCATCTCCAAAGCCTGCGGACAGGAAGAAACGCTAGAGCGAAGAGGTAGGAAATGTCCGGGTTTATAGCAGTGGGCTGATTCATCTCCTTGCTCTTAACTCTTTCCCTCCTGCTTTTGGTGAGATCCAGCTGTTTTGCTTCCAGGCTCGGAGGCCGAGGAGAATATCGCCAGCTCTCCTCTAGCTGGATCGCAAAATCCTGCTGGGTTTTGTACATTGTGTTTACGTGGTTTGGGGTGGGAAAGGAACGGGCTGTTGGGGGTGTGCGGTTATCCGAATCGGATAACCGGAACATCGGCAGTCACATTAGGAAGGATTAATATTTAATATATGGGGTATGAACCATTGTGCTTAATCACTATCTGACGGGCTTAGGAAGAGATTTACCGATAAGCAAGTGATTCCTGAACTGTCCAGAATGATTTCTTGCATCTTCCTCGGGAGCAGCTGGTCCTGGGTTTCACTAGAGGCTGGCCTGATCCTGTTCTAACTAACGTCTCTAGCGTTTGTAAGCGGGTAGGGTGGCTTTCGTCACGAGTGCTTTCTTCTCATTAAACTCACAAAAAATTCTGGAAACACTTTTTCTCCGATACAACCCCCGTGGCTGTACTGTAAGCCATAGTACGTGGCAGTGCTTGAAACTTAGATGTGTAGCCAAAGCTCATGGGGAAACGTGTCCTGGGCTCCGCAGACGCCATCGCTGTCACATACATCTGCCCAGCCACGAGTCCGGAGCTGGCTCATTCATGCTTTTCTCTGGCTGATGTCTTCAGGAGACCTTGAAGTTCATCTGTGCCTCCAGCGTGGCTCTGGAAACCCTTGTGCCGGCGCTGCTGCTTCCCACGTTGACCCGTGTCGGGTTTTTTGGCAGCATAAGGTATTTTGTAGTACAGCAAGGCGGGGGCCGCCCCTCTGGGTTGGATGCCGTTGTGTTTGTCCGGGGCGGAGGTGATGGCGCGGGACGCCTCAGGGCACACAAATGATCCATCTTCACCACCGCATGTCCTGCGGGACCAAATCTAACCTCCAGGCACTGCGCACCAACAGCACGGGGTGCCTGTGGTGTGCTCACCTCTTCCAAACCCCGATGTCCACCCCACCCGTGGTCCTCGAGCTCACCGCCCCGTATGCTGGCTGCTTGCACATGCGTTGTACGACTGTGGTCGGTGGGGCTGCGCGCGTCCTGCAGGTCGGTGCTGAGCTGGTTTGAGGTGGGAGGTCTTGTTGTGACTCTGGTGGGACCACCGGGGTTCAGCTAAATTTGAGGCTTGTGTCTTCATCTTGGGAAACCCCACTTTAGGCTGCGGGAGAGCGCGTGCCTGCGTCCCCTTCCCTCCCTGCCCTGAGTCAAAACTCGCATGACTGAAAGCATCAGCCGTGGCCGGCAAACCCGCTTTTGCTGTGGTTACACATACGGTACTGCTGTGTTTATGGTGGCTGCAGTTTTGACAGTGGAAGTCGAAACAACTGAGTGTGGGTTGGATTTTGGCATGTTGGTCATGTAGGAAATCCTGGTGGCTACTGTAACAGGCATAGAGGTTAGACATTTCTTTAAAAATGGAGTGGGTGCTGCTTTTTCCCCAAAACATGTGTGGGAGAATGCCCCTTTTATTCCATGTGCAAACAGATCGCTTGCTTAGGCAGCGAGTCCTCTCTATTCCAGAATAATTTGTTGTCCTAATTCCTTCCTGTTGAAGCAACTTCATTTTGCGTGGAATAATTAGTACTAATTTGGGCCTGGGATGGAAAACAAGAGTTCTCCAACTTCAGAAGAGCAGACAAGAGCGTAACCTCTGCCTCTCCTGCGTGAGTCAGGTCGTGCCGTGCCGTCCCTCCTCTAAAGCAAAATTAAAACCTGTACAAGAGACCAAACGTCCCAGGTTGGCGGGAGGGAGCAGGAGATGTAGGTGTCACCAATTTTAGGGCTTCTGCTGTTGCAGGGAGCTGAGGACATCTGTGGTGAGGGGGAACGGACCACCACCTCCTTCCTTCTTGGCTAACCCCGAGGAGCAAATAAACAAAAACGTTCCCACCACGCTGATGTGAAAAGCTGCTTCTGAGCCAGTCTGGCATGTTGGTGTATTCCTGGCGCCCCGGCCAAGTACTTGAGACCTTTTTATTGCCATAACAAGGACTTCCACATCCTGCCCCACAGTCTAACTCGAGCCGCGGCTATTTTCTGGTCCTTCCGGGAAGACATCCCTGTTCTCCCTTCCTTTGCGTAGTGAAGGGAAGCCAGCCAAATTCCTTCCCTTCCCTCTGTGTGTTTGAAGAAGGGGAGGTGCTGGCATCCTTCCTGGCTTCCCCGGTGTTTACCTGGGAAGCGTGAGACAACTTACGGCGCGAAGGTGCTGCTGGCAGGCAGGATTGCCTCTGCCCGTCTTGCAGCCGCCTTCCTTGGCACCGGTAGGTTCATCGCTTCTGCTGGCGGGGGTGATGAGCACCAAGGCTGTGTCCTCCTTTTCCAGAGCGCTGCGTGAATGTCTCTTCAGGCTGAGCCCTGGGGGCGGTGGAAACGGGAGATGTCTAGCCTGGAAATCCCAGCTGGCAGGAGACACGCTGCGAGTGAGACGGGCTTCCCAGTGTCTGGATACCCGACCGCTAGAAACCTTGGCTGATGGATACTACCTGCCCACAGGGTTAGACAGGGAGTTTTAAGACCTGTATTCATAACTTGGGGGTCCAAAACGCTGTTTGACGCTCCACGCTAGATCGCTAAAAGCGTGTTAGAGGCTGGTCGCAGGGGTGCTGTGGCAGCATACCAGTCTTAAAAACAGAGTTCGGCGTGTTCGAGCTTGTAGGTTTTGTGTATCCGAGTTAAGTAATAGGCGACAGGAAACCTTGATTCAGGTATGAGCAGTGAATCAATCAACGCTGGATTGCTCTGTGGTTGAACCGGCCCCCCTGGGATGACTGCCTTCCCATATCACGCCTGGTGTTTCGAAATAACCTCTCTGAGTTACGGTTGTTCTGATGAGCTAAAACCCAGGGGTTTAGCTCACTTTGGTCTCCACCCCAGCGGCGGTGACCTTGCTCCGGGGTTGCAGAGAGCAGCAGACGTTTCTGATTTAACTGCTGATGGTAGGATGTCTCCCTGGGTCTGTGCTCAGATGCTCTCCTCCAAGGAGCTGGGGATCTTCTGACCAGAAAGCAACTTGTAGAGGGTTTCCCCAAAACTGGTGCCCAACCATCCTCGCTTGTCTTCTGCGTATCCAGTGTGTCTTCTTCTGTGTCTGTTATTTTTAGTGTACGGTCTGGTGTGCTCACGCAGGCTCATCTTTAACTTTGGTTGACCAGGTGGTAGGAAGAGGAGTGATCAGAGATGATGTGAATGGGATGGACTAGGCAGCTCTGGGGCTTTTCTGGAGCGTTGCTGCCCTTGGGAACGCTGATAATAGCTGCAACCAAGTGGTTCAGCCGTAGTGGTGAATTTTGTGGTACTTGCAAACCAAGAAGCAGATCCTCCTTTAATCCCTGGGACTGTGTGGGGTCCATCCCTCGCTTGCGACCCTGTGTTTTCAGAGTTGGTGTCTCAATTCCTACTCTGGGGATTTCAAACACTTCATTCACAAATTGCAGCTGGCTAAGGGCTGATATTACTAATTTGTGTTAGTAAATTACATCATAGTACGTGTCAGAGGGTGTTCTATAGCCAGGAAATCTGTTCCTGGCCTCAACGTGCGTTGCAACCGGCCTGAAGTCCTGCTTGCTCCCAGTTGAGCATCTCTTCCTTCACCCTTTGAAACAGCCATCTTGTCGTTGTGAGCTTTCAGGTGGGCGCTGAAGTGATAACTGATGGTGTGATCTCAAGAGAGATCTTGACAAATCTGGGGAAGGTTCTGTTTACTCATCTTTATTTGAAAATAAAGGAGAGGAAAGGGAGGACCTGTGTTGACCTGGAGGTCAGTCCACTTAATGTAGGAAGATATTGGCCATAGCTGTGCTTACTCCGGCCACGAAAGGCTCTGCTGCGCGCTATTCAGGCCCAGCCCCTGACCAGGGACAGGAGGAGAAACAGAGATGGAGGAAGAAGTGACCTGCCTAGGCAGTGAAAAAGGTTAGTGGAAGAAAAGCCGGGAAGGCAACTCCGCTCTGGCTGTTGGTGGCGAGGTGGCACGAGAGACTCAGCTAAACCCGGGGGGCAGGAGGGGCAGATACTACAGTCGTGGTGCTGTTAGAGGTTTCTAGAAGGCAGAAACCCTCAAGTAAGTAAATGTTACTGAGTAAGAGGAGAAATATGAAGAACAGGATTTGCTTTTTTTTTTAAAAAAAAAAAAACCAAAACAGAAAACATTTTAGTGGTTTATAAAGATTCCAGCAGCGCTCTGGGAAAGGGCAGCCTCTTGTTCCAGGCACCGCGTGTACAGCACGGGGTTATCCTGGCTCTCAACCTGAAGGTTTTTGAGGTACCATAAATTTTTCTTGTGATAGTGTGTGGCAGGACACCATGCAAAACTTTCCTGCTGCTTTACAATTTGAATAATGTTTTTATCATGCCAGCAGATAATCATCTCGCTTTTGTTCCAGGAGCGAAGCTCTTATGGATATGTTTGAGAAGCCTGAAAATAAATCTATTCACTGTGTTTTCCAGTGTTGCTTAACACGTGGTGTATCTCGGAGCCTCTGGATTTCACTCTCTTGCAAACTGGCCTCTCTTGAGTATGAAGGCTCAGAAGTATAACTTTAGGCCTGCTCTTAGCTGTGCATGTACATATTTAGTTAGTCTCTAACTGGAGGTACAGACTTAGTCTTCCCTTGTTTCTCTGCATTGCTAGATCAGAAGGGCAGTGCTTTAGTCTGTCTGTGGCAGCCCACATGCGGCTTCACGTCTGTCTCCTAGAAGACGCTAATGCCATCCATGCTAGGCCTGAATGATGAATTAGAGATGAACGGAGATGAGTTAGAAATTAATAATAAATTGGAAAGCATGGATAATCCTCCAGATTTTCTCCTGAGGAGACTTTAAACCTATTTGGCTACAGACAGAGAGATGTTTTTAATCCCAGTCGCCGTGTCAAATTTGCATTCTCATTCCAGTGGCAGGGTGGGAATACCAGGCGGGATCTTTGGTCGACTCAATGGCAGCAGCTTGGTTTTGGATACCCGGCTAGCTGGAAGACTGTGACTGGGATTAGAGAGGTTAAATTATTTTCTAAGGTTATCTAGGAGTATATGGAAAAGAAATGAGAACACCATTTCCATAGCTAGCATGGTTTTACTTTGCAGTTTTGCAAATAAAGTTTTACTACTTTTTGGTTGTACTTCACTCAGTCCTTCAAAATCTTTGTACTGTGCAGTGCCCTCCGACAGCTTAATTTGTGGATCCCTAATTTTTTCCATCATTTTAACCCTTTGAGAAATTTAGTGTATGCAGATTGCTGTGCAATGGGTGGATTTGCGTTTCAGTCCTTCGCTGGGCTCTGAAAGCCTGCACGGGTTGGCGAGCTCATCCGGAGCAGGCTACAGACATTTCCCGTGGGGCTATGGGAGAATCTCTTATGTAGCACTGCCTTTTATAAAAAAATATTCAGCCAACTCATCTATCATCTTTTCTATACCCAGATTGATCTGCAGCAGTGGTGTACGAGTTATTTTTTGACTCCAGCAGGGACCTGGAGGTGAAATCTGTGACCCAGCCGTTAGTCTGCATTGCAGGAGTGCCTGGTCTGGGGCTGTACTTCAGCTCTCACAGGTCTGGCCTCCCAGAATCCAACATCCAAACGAATAAAATGCATGAAAGAGGTATTGTTGCAAAGGGAAACTGAGGCACGGGCTAGCTGATGTACAAAGGCAGCTTTGGAAGGGTTAAGATGAATCTCTGCTCTCCTGGGAGGTGAGTAACTTAAATGCACCATCACCTTTCTCATATCTTAAAATGTGATTGAAGGAGGCGTGGGATGGGCAGCCTGCAGCCTTGTCTGTCCGTGCAACCCAGTCTCTGAGAGCATCTCCTCTTGCTTGTCTCCTCTAGTGTGTAGAGGAAGAGCGGCTCTCCTGTCCCCTCCTCGGCTGAGGCTCCAGAGAGGCTGAGAAACCCCTCGGAGGGTCACCAAAGTGTCCCCATCCCTCTCAGTAGCTGTTGAGAGGGTCCCTGCGGGAGGTCACGTCCCTCGGTCAGGGCTGCAGGGCAGCTCTTAGTGATACAGGTGTAAAAACAGTGCTGCAGGTGCATGTTCCCAAAGGCGGTGGATCGCTTGATCCACCCCAGAGAGGCTGTGTAGACATCCGAGTATCTGATATTGCTTCTTGTGTTATCCTCTACATGACAGAGGATTTACTCTTTGCCTTCCTTGAAATTTGTCAAACTGAGTTCAGTGCCTGTGCAGAGGTAGTTGTCTTTTTTTCCAGGATACAGCATTTTCTGTGGGGGGTGTTTGAGTTTACGTAACTTCCCATATGTTGCCCTCTTTGTATAGAAACTTGAAGATAAATTGTGAAATGCAGGGAGCTGCTTTAAAAGGATATACCCTCAGCTGGATCTCGGCCTCTTTGTGGCAAGAAAAGAGGAACCCAGGGAGCCCTCTGTTCTTATTTTCTCTCTTGTCCAGCTGACTGAGCAGCGTGGGATGGAGCACCTGATGCTGCCCCATTGCCCAATGCTGTGATGCTCCTCTGGGGAACGGGCGTGGTGAGCTGTCAGCAGGCTCGAGAGCAGGCACGTGCTGTTAGGAAGGGCAGTGGTTTCTCCGTGGAGGTGCTGCAGCCCCGGCATCGTTCCCTGCAAGCCCTCTCCCCCTTTCTAAAGCTGCTGCTTTCCCTACAGTGCCTCTCTGCCCAGCAGAGAGGTTGGCAGTTTTGGTGGAACCTCAAGTCAGTGTTAGTTGAACCAGTTGGCTGGACCTGATCTTGCCAGGTGCTGCCTGGTCTCCGTTCCCACGTAGATCGAGGGGGTCTGAGGACGCTCAGTGTCTTGCAGAAGAGGGTTCTTTGGCTCCGGCGCAACACAAGCCCGGCAGCTGGTAGGAGATTCGTGGTTCTTGTTTGCTGCAAACTTGAGAGAAGCTGTTCACCCATTTGCCTGTCTCATTTCTGCTCATTGTTTTTGAAAATGGTTCAGGTGGCAAGTGTAAGAGCAATTGTAGGCATGATGCTGCCAGAGTTTACAGCCTGCCTCTGCTGAATAATTACACAGCATTTAATTGGGGTGTCTAAAAACATCCATTTCCATTCCCTCTCCACCCCCCCTGGAACAAAGCCAAGAAGCCCAGCCCCTGAACAACCCCTCTTTTGAACTTTAAGGTTGAGAAACTGAATTTTTACTCTGAATTTTTTACTCTGTTTGACTGGTGGACGGAGAACGAGGAAGTCTGTGCACAAGTGCATGGGAGAGGTGGAAAGTCCTGGGGGGAAAAAGTGCTTCAGAGATGAGCCACACAGGTCTGATGATAGCTAGGTGGAAACTTCAGCCAGGGCTCCTGGGCAGCGAAGCAGCCTCAGCAGTGACGGGAAAGCCGAGCTCCTCAGCATCCAAGCCCAGGAATTGACCTATTCAGTGTTTTTTTTGAAGTTACTGCAAGATCATGACTGTTTTTAGGAAGCCAAGAACTTTGCAGTTGCTCAATACTTGCTCGGCTGCTTTCGTATGGATTATTTGGAATGATTTTATTTTTGTAGAGTGGATTTAGAGTTGCTGACATGGGATCTTTGGAGATTAGTGTGTTTAGCTGCCGTGGAAAGATGTGCCATGGCGAGCAGCAGCGCAAGCCTCTCCTAGCTGCTGCGAGGGGAGGAGGGCTGGCCGCTGAGGGCCCAGCGAGGTGGTGCCTGGCTTGGTGATCGTGGCTTCGTTAAAGGTGACCCCGACATGCTAGCAGCCTTCGGGCAGCGCGGCGGGCTAGAAGACCAAACTTGTAGTTTAATCTGTTTAAGCTGGCTGTGCTGCCTGAAACGAGTTCCTGCCTGTTGCTGCCCATGATCTGCCCGGGTGCGGAGGGGGGAGATCTCACCCGCTGACAGTTTGGCTCAGTTTGGGAGAGAATCTTTAAAATTATATATTGCAGTGTTTAAGGATTCCTTCTCTAATGGTTCTCATGGTGCGGCTCCTCACGCAGCCGTTCGCACAGGGAGGGCGTTGTGGTGTGCATAGGAGGATTTCATTTTGGGCCACTCAGTGCCCCACGGACTGAGAAACGCAACGGAAATTTGAAGGAATTTAGGTTCCTGGAGCCCTGTCCGCTGAAATGCCATCCACTTGCATCAGAGAAGGTACTGACGGCCAGCTGAGATTGCCTATTTATATTTGATATTGAATTTTTCTTCTCCTGCTGCTTCATTAAGGCGGTGTAGTTACCAAAATGCGAGTAATTAACTAATGAAGGACACGGGGGGTAGCACAGTAGCAGTACGTGGGTACGTGGACATTTTTCCCTGGTTTGCAGTCCACCGCGGAAAGGTCATCTCAGGATACCTCACGCTCGTCACGGCTGTGACCGACGCTTTCTGCGTCACTTCAGCTGTTTCCAGCCCCCCAGATGGTCGTGGCAGCGTGTGCGGTGTCTCCCCTCCGACGCCGGAGTGCAGGCAGGCTCCCAGCCCTGCCAGAAACCCTGCCGGCAACAGGTCCCGAGCCTGGGGGAAGGAAGAAGGCTGCTGCTTCCGCCTTTTTTTTCCATTTTGCCTGTTACAGTAATAGTTACAGGTCTTTTAAAGCATTGCTCAGGCTTTGTCTTCACTAACAGTACTGGCCTGTTGGTGCAGGGCGTTTGCAGGAGGATTATTTTGCTGTTTAAGCGAGGAATTGCAGCTCAGCTCCTTTGGGATGCTTTGACTTGACGCTTGAAGAGATGAGCCTCCCGAGTGAGTGCCCGGCATCCAGAGCTCCGTCCTTCGTGTCCCTCCTGCAGTTTGAGACCAGGGTAGGGCAGCATAAAAGGTTTAAAAAAAGCCTCTCTTCAATTCTGATCTCCCTGCAGCCTGAGATGTTCCTGCCCCTCTATCTCCCTGCACCAGCATCTCCAGTGGGGAGAATCTGCAATGAGAATCTCCAGTACAGGGGAGACGGGCTTCAGGCTGCGGCAGCGTGAGAGGGTTTTCCTCCTGTGCTTTCATCCGAAGGACTGGCAACAATTTGCCCCTGGGGTCCGGGTTGAGCTGACGGCGTGCCAGGCCCAGTGGGTTTCCAACATGAGAAGCGGGCTGCAGGACTGTCGCGTGCAGGCGGAGGATGTATTTCCCCCGAGATCTTGTTAGAGCGGTGCTGTAGGCAGCCCCTTCCCGACAGCCGAGGGCCTGCTCCCCATCCTGGCCCTTGGGAAGAGGGATGCCGGAGGGTTGGGGACCGAAGCAGAGACTGAGCTGTGCTCGTGGGTTTGCTTTCACCCGTGATTCTTCACCGTGCGTTTCTGTGCAGCATGGCAAGGAATTGGAGAATTTTTTTTTTTTTTTTTTTTAGATGAAAGTGCCAAACTTGGCCGTAGGGTTGAAGCCTTGTTTCAGGGGCTGAGCAGATGCACCGTGAGCAGCAGGGACATAGGCTTGCAGTCCGCTGCCCTCCAAAGGTGCTACAGCCTCTGGTCTGGGAGGAATCGAAGTTCAACCACTGAGTTCATTCAGTTTGGGTGGGTTTTTCGGAGGCTTTTGGAAAGCTAATGCTGCATCAAGCCTTGGGAGGCAGCACGGCCTCTGACACCTGCTGGGGCACGAACCCGTCATTTGGACTTGGGCTGCCAACTTCCATCTTTGATGGGCCAGCTCTCAGATAACAGTGGCTTTTGCCAAAGATGTGGAGATATATTATGTTCCTCTTGAATGAAGGTCTTCCAGTGACCCTGTTGTAGCTCTTCAATGTTCCTCAGCCAGTTCTGAAGCATCTCTGACTACCCCAATTTATCTGTGGTCACCTAATGTGTGGTTAAGACATGACTCTGTCAAACCGTAGCATTGGATGTTACATTAGAATCAATTTTTCTCATTGCTGATGGTTTTACTTCATATATTTTTGGAAGGTGGGACCTAATTTTACTTTGAAGCAGTCAAAACATTGAATAAAACGCTCCAAAGCTTTCAAAGCATTTGAACTACGTTCTCCCTTCAGACATTCTCAAAGTCACTTCCACCCTGGATCTGACCCCGAATACCGGCTCTGAGCTGTGCCCGGGTTGCGGAGGCACTTGGATCTACCTGTGGGGAGAAGTCAGAGGCCTGGGGAGCATTGGGAAGCGATGGTATGGGGGAAAGAACTGAATACGTACGTGGCGCTTACATCTGTTCTTGCTAATAAGAGCCACTTGAGTTCATTTCTGAGCACAGGTTTGGTTGGTCCTATTCAGGACCTAAATTCAGGGCTTTTTTTTATTTTTTTTGGATTGTCTCCTCCTTCCCTCCTGGCCCCCAGCTGCCAAACCCCCCTTCTCCACTGTGCCCTGGCATGCAGCGTCACAGTGTCTTCAACTCCAGGACTGTAGATGTGCCAGCTGGAGACACTGAGCTTGTACAGGTATAAATTTTGGAAGCAACAAAAAATGGTGACTTAGAAAAACCTTCTTGTTTCTGCTGAATTTTCTCTTTGCTGAGAGCCCAGCGATATTGAACAGGCGCTTCGGAAGCTTGGCTGATTTCACTCTTTGTGCAGCTTTTGGCTTCATGCAGGATAGATCCCAGGCTTCGCTGCAGTTCTTCTCACAAATGTCCTTGCACGCTCGCTCCTCTGATGGGCCCAGGCTGGAGCAGTCCACCGTGCGTGTGGCTGCAGTGGAAGCAGGCCCCAGCACCAGGAGGGCCACCTCGCCTCTGCCCTGCCCGCGGCAAGCAGGTAAGGGCTGCCGAGACCAGCGGTGCTGAGTCACGACAAAATCTCGCTGCAGATCCATCCCGCAGTACAGGAGCGAGACACTGAGAAGCCGTTTTCATGCACTTTCATCTCCCCGCTGTGAGTGGTTCTTGGATCCTGCCCCTCCATCTCCACAGCCAAGAGCCGAAAGATGATCTTGGAATAAGGTGCTTGCAGGCAGAAAGTCTGGCAGTGCCTGCGCTGCCCTTTCTTCCCCCGTCCTCCTTTGCTTTTTACGAACCTGTTCCATAAATTGTCTCTGTTGACAAAATCACAGTTATGTCAAGCACTTGCCCACTTAATTCTTCCACTTGTAGTTTTTCTTTCCCCTGGGCAGGGTTGTTTCTTAGCAGCTTCAAGTGCGAAGATGCCTGTTTGTTAAGTCTTTCCTGGCTTCAGACGGAGGAGTTGAAACTCTTTAATATTCCTGTCTTCTATGAGCTCTCTTCTATGAGCTTTCCTTCGCTTGCCATCCTATGCCCATTTATCGATGCCTGCCTCACTCACGGGTTTTTGTGCCCACGGAGGGACTTGGGGTATCCCTGTTGTCTCATACCAGGCTGCCTGCTGTCCCCAGGGAGAAGCGGAGACATGTGAAATAAAAGGAGGAGTTGGTGCTTCCATGCTTGTTGAGAAGTGCCGGCTTTTGAAATACTCTAAGCCTGAAGTCTCTTGCTTGGAGAATAGATATGATGCGTCTAATGATGCGTCTAACGACGCTGACCGCTTCCCACTCGGGTTGCCCACTGGCCTGATCCGAAATGGATTTATTCCCTCTGAAGCAGGGCTCGTTCAGCTCACTTGAGGTAATGGGCAGCTGAAAAAGCAACACTTTTGCTTTTTCCGAGCAGAAAATGTCCTGCAGAGGATTCATTATTAATAATAAGCTGCTAAACCCTGTCATCTTTGATAGCCAGGCATGTGCTATTAGCTGAACTCGGTGGTTTAGTCCCGTCCTATAACCTCCCTCTAACCTTGGTACCAGCTGTGCCTGTTTCACCATTAATATTTGCACTTGATATTCCCACTTGCTGCTTAATAACTGAGGGTCAAGCCCTGTCTCATCAAAATTAGGTGTTCGCTGGGGCTCAGGCACAGAAGCATTGGCTCATTCGTTAGTACTTGGTCGAGCAGGGAGGGCTATCGCCCCAGTGTCGAAATTAAAATGTGAAGAGTTGATTAGTAGTTACGTGGCAGAGGTGAGCTGATGTAAGATGTAGGTGGTGTTGTTTTGGAGAGTTTATTTTTCTGTTCCCTTCTTTCTGCACGTGCTGGACCACATCTGACGATCAGGTAAGGCAGCTCAGCTTGCTTACCTTGGCGTAAAACCGCTCTCCCCGGCACGGCACCCTGTCCCGGCCGCCGTTTTGGTGGGTTAGCAAGGCGAGTTGGCCCGCCGTGGCTGACGCAGAGCCTGGCACGGGCGGCTGTGGGAACGCCCCGGGGTGGGGAGGCGGAGGAGGAGGGAGCTCTCGCCTGGTGGCAGTGGCCTGTGCGATCATCCGTCTCGGAGCACCCCGAGTAACCCACCGCGGAACTTCTCCCATCTCCAGCCCGTGCCCTGAGTGCCTGACTCTCATCTTTTGGTAGGCTGAAATGAAAATGTGGAAAACAGATGTGACCTGACGATACTATCTTGTTTAACTATCTCTATCCAGATGTTTCCAGCTTGTAGTGCTAATTTCCACTTAGAGTTATCCAAAAGCTAAATCCAAGATGCTCACTGCCTTCATGTCTGGGAAGAGGAGTCAAACTAACCTTAGCATTAGTCCTGTGATCTGTTAGTTTGCTCGATCCTACATCCCTTGCGTCCAGGTAGGGGTCCATACCCAAATTGTCACATGCATCTAAAAACCTCTTTCTTGTAGTCAAGATTTTTCTTCATTAACTGAATGAAAGGATTAAAAAGCAAGAGGAATAAGACTATTTTGAAAGTAGTCCATATTTCAGGGTAAGTACTTTGCAAGGGCTTTTCATCATGTCCTTTTTTGAAGACAGTGCGTATAACTTTCTCTAAGGGATGCTCTTCCCTAGAGGTTGCTCGTGCCTTTCTTGAATTTCATTGGCACATGACCGCTGAGCACTGAAGGACTTGTATGAATTTTTCTAACTCCATTTGAAATGCAAGTTGTTCTTTCAGCCTCTTGCAGAATCTGTCTGACAGGAGATGCCGTAATCAGGCTGCAGCGGTAATTGCATTTGTAATGTGAAAGACAGAACAGAGTCTAAAATTCTGATCCTTGACTGGCTCTGTGGGGACTCAAGGTAGTTAAAAAAAAAAAAAAAAAACCAACAAACCAAGAACAACAAACCATTGCTTTTGACATTTGAAATTGGTCTGGGCAAAACATTAGGAAACAACATACTCTAGGGGACAAGATGATCTAATACATCTGACTTTAAAGAAACATGCTCCCGTGGAAACTTGTTTCTGTGCCTATTCCAAAGCACTGGCTGCTGCCCCGATCTCCCCTGTGCCCCCACCACCATCTCAGCGTAGTCAGCAAGTTCCAGTTAAACTTCTCTTCCGCTTTTTATTTTGTGCATGAACCTGAGGTAGCTCCATTCCTGAGTAACCAGTTCTTTGTTGGGAGAAAGACTTCCAGGATGCTACTGGCAACTTATTGTCCATTTCCTGCAAAAAACTGCTTGCTTTTAAGTAGTTTGTCCAAGATCTTGACTATTCCAGTGCAGCTGAGGCTTCCTGCATTGGTTAACCTTCTTGGGACGAAGTTCCAGCCACCCACATGCTCTGTCTGCATTTAGCTTTAAGAGAGAAGTCTGGAGAAGAAATCTATGCTGTAGGATTTTGCCATCACCGCTTTGTTGTTCCTTTGACATCGCGGTTGCGATATATGACGATCCTCGGTGTAGCAACCAAGCAACAAAGCGAAGCTCTCTGCCGTTTAATGCTGTTGAGTTTTGAGGGGTGTGGAGAGGGGAGCTGGGCCGGAGCGAGCTGCAGGGGTGGGATGTCCCCAGCGCTGCGGGAAGTCACGGCTGGAGCTCAGTGGCTTGGGCCAGGGATTCTTCTGTGATGGCACATCCTCGCTGGTCCTTCCTCTAGCCAGCCCCGACTTCAGATCAGGCCTTCATGAAAATAGCTCTTTAGTATGAAGACAGCAAAGGGGACTTGGCATCCCAGGTGGATATGAGCTTGTTTGCATCCAAGTTACTCGAGGTTTAACGTTCCCTGTTTGGCTGGCTTGAACACTAGACTGATTTCTTTCTCGTATGTAATCGTAGATGTGGCGTGGACTTTCCCAATAGGACATTGCTTATTCAGTCCCATTCCTCTTCTCTCGTGCTGCGTAGAGAATATAACAGACTATCCTTTCAGGGCCTGATTCTTGCTGGTTTGTTCAGGAGCAGGTGCCAACAGCCACTCTGGACGTGCATGAAGTGATACAGGAGAAGCTTATCTGGAATTGCCTGTAGCCTCCTCTCTGCCTCTGAAGGATTTAACCTCCTTGAAAGGTTTCCATTTTTGTGAAATCCACTTGTAACAATGAAACCTGAAAAAAAATGAACTTCCATCTCTAGCAGACTGACTCATGTTGGTGTTTGGGTTTTTAACTGGGGTGAATGAGGCAGCCTGTCCTCAGTTCAGTGTGAGTGCAATGAAAGCACCAGGGCTATCGGCACCGCTTGACCACCGGTTTCCTGGTGTTCTGGAGGCCTGTGCGTGGCTGTAGGAACAGCTCTTGCCTCCGTCCTGCTGCCCATTATGAAGTGATATTTCCAATGTGCTAAACTACGGAGAAAGAGGAAAAAGCGCTCTGCTAGGTTGCCCCGGCTTGAGAGGGGCAAGTTTTCTGCTCCTTATGCTCTCTGCTGGCTGTGCCTGGCTGCTAAGTCTCAAAACTTATCGTAGATTTAAAACCTTAGGAGAAATCCTCTTAAAAAGCAGAAATGGGATACAACCATCTTCTCCCTCCTTCTGTTTCCCTGGGGGAGCAGAAATGGTACTTTGTGTATGTAAAGACCCGTCACTTTTCTGAACTCACATGCCTTTTTCATGCCACACTTGCTGAAATCCCTGCATTACGCTGGCTGCACCTGCTACTGACCTCTTCTCCGTTTCATTTTAAGCCACAGAGGTTGCTTTGTCAGGGTGCCACAGATACTTGATGTGCTTCTCCATCTCCCGTGGCCCATCCTTGGCTCTGCCGTTGACCTGCAGCATGACGGAGATGCTCCCCTCGGTTTTGTTACTCACCTTTTCCTTTCTTTGAAGCTTTTAGGAGCAGGGCGTGTGTTTGCAAGAGTGTCTGGATGTTTCCCATTGTTGGGACTCTACGGTACGTGTCTTCTCTGCTGACTGCTTCCAAAAGCAGGACTAGAAACATGCAGAGACCAAGACCTTGTGTGAACCTGAACTTCTAGTATTGTAACTCTAACTGATGACTACAGGGATCTATGCCTAGTCACTCCACAAATAAATCTTTATAAATCAGCATTATATTGTAGAACTTCACACAAGTTGATTGCAGAGTCACTTAAAGTGCAACAGAATGAAAAATGTTAGCTGTTAAGGCTTTAAAGGTAGATCAGTACCTACCTGGAGGCCATGGAGGCCTGGTGACTACGAAGTTACAGCAAACTCATACCAGACTCTTGTGTTTAGTCCTTGGGATACGGCCTTGGTGTCTCAGGACCATGCTTTGCATACTGGACACTCATATTTTTCATTGTTCAGCCCTTCTTCCTAAGAGAAGAACACAAGGACGTGCGATAACGCCAGAGAAGAGCATATGTGCCCGGGTGCTGAAGGCACGTCTTTGGCTTGTCAGCACGCAGGAATATCTGTATGGAAACTGGCGCTTGTGGAGATGGGAACCATCCCGACTGAAGTCAGAGCAGAGGGGACGCGCAGACTGAACCAGCCCGTCTAGTTTATGCTTTATTAATTAGACATGTTATCGCAGACATCTGTATTTTCTTTCCTTTTCTCTTTCCAAACCAGTTCTTCTGCTTCTTTGCCCGCAGAGGCACTCGTGAGGAGCACAGTTTGAATCTTTAAGACTTGCATGGCTATGCTTGTTTGTTGTGGTCTATATTAACGCTGTAAAAAATTTGGGGTGAGAACTCAGTGGAGCTTTGTGAGCTGTGGGTATCCTAATTTTTGGAGTTGATGGCACTGTCCCAGTGTCATCATAATTTTTAGAGTTGATGGTGCATGCTGTTGGTGTTTGTAAACACCTCCACCCCGTGTGTTAAGCTATGCTGCTATTTGCCGTAGGACGCTTAAAAACTTACACAGATCAGAAAGGTGACTGAATAAACTCATGGAAGGAAAGTGCAAAGATCCCTGGGCAGAACCACTCCGTGCCGGAGACTGGGAAGTGTTCTGGGGAGAAAATGGTACGTGCTGGTGCGGGTCTGACCTTGCTTCCTACACCTGGTGCTGGTGGCTGTTGGAGGTATTGAATTAAATGGATCTTAGATGTGGTCTGTCGTGCTCATTCAGACAGTCTCAGGCTGAAACTATGCACGCGAATTTTTAAGAGTTTACTAAAGGGGAGGGAAACATTTTGGAGGTTAAAGCGCTCAGCTGGGAGCTGGGAATTGAGGTTTCCCAGGATTTCCCTTTGGACCTCTATCTCCCAGCGGGTTGATGTCTGTGTGCTCAGTGGCAGTGCCCTTATCTGTATGCGGAGGGTGAGGTGGATTGTAAAACCCTTCAAGTGTGGCGTGCCCGTGTCTGCTGTGGGAGACAGCGAAACCTCATAAAGCCAGCCTGCGTCTGCGTATCTGCCTTGCAGACGCGTGGGGCTGGTTTACAGCTGCCGTTTGGCCAGGTGAAGGGGAGGTCTGTGGATTTGCTTTATGTCTGACCCTCTTCCAGGCAAAACACTCATTCACTGAATGAGCTGCAGGATCGGCCCTGCACAAATGGGGGGAAATGGCTGTTAATGATCGCTTTGTCAGCTGACTTGGATATTGCACAGATCCCTTCCCTTACTGCAGGACAAGATGATGACCGTGTCCAGGCTCTTCCCTTGCACATTCCCGCAGCATATGTTATCCTTGAAGTCCTTTTCCCAGGCGTGGCATGCCTTTGTGCATGCACAGCGTCTGCCGTGTTAATAGGATGCTGGTGTCTTATATCAGAGAGTTAATTGGGTCCCTCGGTGCAGGGATATTTCCTGCTGCTGCATCCTCTTTCTGAATCTGTGCGTCTACCTCGGGTGCTTCACTGCTGATGAAGATATGTGATGCAGAGCTATCTGCCGTGCCTGAAGCCAGCGGAGGTTAAATGGCAGATAAACCCTGGGGAATGCTTTCAGGCTCGGGGGAGATGCACACGCTGAGAGGGCTGCTGGAGTCATTTTAATTGCGGCGTGTTTTATCGTGGTTACTGTAAACACAGCAGGAGATTGCTGCTTCTCCGGAGCCTGGGAGCCGTCCATCACCCTGTGACCGTGTATCGATCCTAGAGAGCTGTGGGGCACAGGTATGCGCTGGTGGAGATCTCAGCCGGTTTGTTTCCAGCTGAGGATGAAATCTCTCTGGGTCCTGTGCTTCCTCCTCAAGTGGTGTCAAACTTTAATAATTTTGTAACGTGATTTTGTATTGTGATTCCTCCTCCCGAAAGTAGCAGCCCTGTTGCTAGGGGAGGGGAAAAAAAAAAACCCTCAGGAATACTAATCTTCAGCGGTCCAACACTGTAGATAACATTGAGTCACTGCTGAAAGCCTCAAAGCAAAACAGATGTTCAGTTTCTAGTGACTAAGTATTAAAGGTACCAGATGAGCAAAGTTTTAACTAAAGTATTTAATTTGTGGTTGGCAACTGAGACAAAGCGTGAGCGAACAAGGTGCAAAAATGGGCCTCTTTTCTGTCTTAGAATCGCCTGCATGTTTTCATTAAAACCTTTTTCCATTTTTTTCCCCTTTTTTAAATAGGTCTTTCCGGCTTGACTCATTCTGACTGTAATTGTAACCTTTAGTTCTGGGTGGGAAGGCAATTATTTTACAAGGCATGAGACCAGTGGTAGGGTGAGTGGGCTTTTGTTGCTGCCTCTGTCATCTCACTGTTTGACAAGTCACTTCGCTAGGAGTGTCTTGTGGCTGTGAAGTTGAGGATAATTGTACTTGTTCTCAAAAATAAGGAAACTGGACTTAATGGTGCATCTGCTTAGGCTTACTTTTGAAGTCATGAATGAGTAGAAAACTTGGAATCTGAACGTGACTGTCATACAGCTGTTAGCCTTTGAGTAAGAGACAATTTTTGAAGACCTATGTTCTTAAAAAAAAAAATATATATTAAAATAAGATCAGAACTGTGACCCCAGGAACCTGGACTCTGGGCAGCCAACACTGGAAGCTCCTTGAGATGCTTCTGGTTTAGGTGTTAGATTCCCAGTCCTTCCATCGTTGGCGAGAAACCGGCAGCGCTGTCTGGCCGAAGCACAAGTGCAGCGTCCCTCCTTGCTGCTCAAACCTGAGCACCCGTGCAGAGGAGTGCATGATTTATTGGTGGAACATAAGAGGGAAGGAATTGTGTCCTGGTCCCTCTTCTCAGCAGCGCGTGTAGTGTGAGTACTTGTGGGTTTCTCAAGTCCAATGAATATCTAATGTAAAACACATAAAAAGTCCTGAGAAAGAGGACCATGGCCAGAACTTCCCTCCTAGGTAGGTCCATTAATCACTACGCTATGTACTTTCGGGTGCAGTGACTTGCATATTTGGCTGCTTTCCATCGTAGCATCATCAAGGAAGGACAGAAAAGTCCATGGGCTGACTAGGCTGCTCTACCTGGTATGAGGGAAGTGAATTTGAACTGCTGAGCCCAAGTAGGAGCTGAAGCCAGGGCTCCATCTCGCTGGTCTTGTAGGATTTAGCTTTTCTTGTTGGCAAGTTCTAGATGGTTTCTATTAAGAAAAAGGCTTTTTAGACCTCTTCTGAGGGTGCCTCCCTTTGTAGGCTTTCTCAGGAGCCTGTATGCTGGGCACTTAATCTTCCACCCCACTTAAGGGAAAAGGGGCAGACACAAAACCTTGTTGGCGCCTTGTTTCACTTAATTCTTGCATTTAATTGTTTTTGATTGGGCTTTTAAGAGAGTCTCTGCCAAAATCAAGAAGCTAAAAATTAAAATAATTATCGTGGTGATGGAAGCAATCAAAGAGGCCATTGGGTTCTCAGTCTGTGTGCAGTGGAGGAAGGGAGCAGGCTGGGTTTGATCTGATCTCCTGGGACACGCTGGTCTCCAAGAGTTAATTTTGCCCCCGGCTTCTCTGTCCATGAGTAATCCATTTGTGCTGGAAGTAAATGGCAATTTCTTGCAGTGAGGATAGGCTTCGCGGCTGGAGAAAATGATGTCCATTTATCATCCATATAGCTGATGCTCTCTGTGCTTTTTTTACTGGTTGTTCATCTAAACTAAACTCTTTGGTGATGAGCTTGCCTGGATGATATCAGATTTCATAATGGCCTACCATGTTTTTCTTTCTTTCTTCTGTTTCCGTGCAACTTCTGTCACTGCAATAATCAAACAGCATCGCTCAAGAAGACTGAGTAGATAAATGTGAGATTCTTCAGCTTTTTTTGAGCCAAAACTGTAAGTACAGGTAGGAGATGGAGCAGCTCATCCTGGAAACGACTTCCAGGCACTTGATGGATGAGAAAATCATCAGGACTGGTCAGCATGGATTCTCCAAGGGGAAGTTCTGCTTGACCAACTTGAGAAACTTCTATGATGAAGTGACTGCCATGGTAGATGAGGGGAGAGCAGTGGATATTGTCTTACTTCAGGAAGGCCTTAGACCCTGTCTCCCATAAGATCCTCGTAGAGAAGCTGTTGATGTACGGACTGGATGAGCAGACAGTGAGGTGGGTTGAAAACTGGCTGAATGGTCAGGCCCACAGGGTGGTGACCAGTGGCATGAAGTCTAGCGGGAGGCAGTAACTAGCAGTGTACCCCAGGGGTCAGTACTGGGTCCAGTCCTGTTTAACATCTTCATTAAAGATCTGGATGATCGGACAGAGTGCGCCCTCAGCAAGCTTGCTGGTGAAACCAAACTGGTGTCTGACTGAGAAGAGTGGCTAATACTCCAGAGGGTCGTGCTCCCATCCAGAGGGACCTCACCAGGCTAGAGAAATGGGCCGACAGGAACCTCATGGAGTTCAAGAAGGAGAAGTGCAAAGTCCTGCCCCTGGGGAGGAACAACCCAGGCACCAGTATGTGCTGGGGGCACCCAGCTGGGAAGCAGCTTGGCAGGAAAGGACCTGGGGTCCTGGTGGACACCAAGTTGACCTTGAGGCAGCAACGTGCCCTTGCGGCAAAGGCGGCCAGTGGTGTCCTGGGCTGCGTTAGACAAAGCATTGCCAGCAGGTCGAGGGAGGGGATCCTTCCCCTCTGCTCAGCACTGGTGAGGCCTCACCTGGAGCACTGTGTCCAGTGCTGGGCTCCCCAGTACAAGAGAGACACGGACACACTGGAGGGAGCCCAGTGAAGGGCCACGAAGATGATGAAGGGCCTGGAGCATCTCTGCTACGAGGAAGGGCTGAGAGAGCTGGGGCTGTTCAGGCTGGAGGAGAGAAGGCTCAGGGGGGTCTCCTCAATGTCCATAAATACCTGAAGGGAGGGTGCAAAGAGGACGGAGCCAGGCTCTTTCCAGGGGTGCCCAGTGACAGGACAAGGGGCAACAGACACAAACTGAGACACAGGAGGGTCCCCCTGAACACCAGGAAACACTTTTTGACTGTGCGGGTGACCGAGCACTGGCACAGGTTGCCCAGGGAGGTTGTGGAGTCTCCATCCTTGGAGATAGGCAAAATCTGTCTGGACACGGTCCTGGGCAACCGGCTCTGGGTGGCTCTGCCTGAGCAGGGGGGTTGGACCAGGTGGCCTCCCGAGGTCCCTTCCAGCCTCAACCGCTCTGGGATTCTGTGACAGGGAGGTTGAGGTCCTCAGGAGATACAGGGATCTCTCTAGGGCTATGACTGTGTATATAAATGCAGCTAGATTTTGAATCGTATAGCACTATATGATTGCATCTTGTTTGTTGTATTAAATGTAAAATGGCTTAATAATTGTTCTCTTGCTGTTTTGAATTAATTTTTATCTTTATGTGGTATGTTTTCTTTCGCTTACTTCCTCCTTTCACCTTCCCAGATGTCTCCTCAGAGCAAACTTCCGTGACTCTTATTGTTCTGCTTGTTTTCTTTCTCCTTCTTGGGTAAATGTATTTTTTTTTCTAAGTGTGGTTTCCTAGAGCCCTGCAAAATGCTCTTTCCCTGCTGCATTTTGAAGTCTTAGTTGCAAAAGAAAGCGGAGGGAGTCCTAATTCAGGTGCATTTCTTCCTTTATCTTTTTTTCTTTTAAGAAGTGACTAAAGCCGCAAATAAATAATGTTAATTTTTGCTACCATCTGTGAATGCAGGACCAATCTGTTTCAGAGTGGCATTTTTAACACTTTCTTTATCTGTTAAGGAGGAAAGAAGAAAAGCTCTTTGCATTGACAGCAATAACCTATCTCCCACAAATTGTAGTCTGTGCTCCCATCTACCACTAAAACCCAAAGCAAACAAAGATTCGTGCAAACACAGGAAGCATTTTGGGTGTAATTGCCGGTAGATCTTTGCTTTCACGATTTTTGGTTTCACCCAAAAAGGCAGCCGAGCAGTGCTGCGGTTCACTTGGGTGGATTTATTATGAGCTCTCGCTGTGCTCTAATTTGACATTTTTGGCAGCTCTGTGAGTTTTAAAACATCCTCTGCGAGAGCCTCCTGGCCACGCTAAATAAAAACGTCCCATGGAGCGGAGGGAAGGGGCCGGTGCGCGGCAGCGCGGGTGAGCTACGCCCTGACGACAGCCCTGCCTCCAGGCTCCTTTATTTTGGCCTTGAGCCTCCGTTTTCGTAGTCCTGCCCTGATCCCTCGCCTTCTGCGTGGATCGGAGTTGGAAGACCCTTCGGTTTGACCAGATTGAACTGGGAAGCAGGTCTCTCCCATCATCTGAGCCGAGAGGTGGTGGCGTCAGTTGGCCTTGGCTATATCAGAAGACCTCACCAGTACCAAGACCTGATTTGGGGGCTACTTTGAAGGCTGAAAAAACTCAAACCTTGAATAGGGTCCAGAAAACTATGGAAGAGGTCTGGCTCCTGGAGCCCGTGAGTTGAATAGCTGGGTGGTGCCGCGGTGCAGCCCCACGTCGGGGATGAGGTCTCACTTGTGAAGTCCTTGTGGCGTTTTCTGGTGTGTTTATCTCTTGCGCATGTGAGCTTACCAAACCATAATTGGGCTGTGATTTAGCATCAGGTCTTTAGGGAAGCTTGTCACAGCAATATGTAATAGCGTAATAAAAACATAACTGCTTAGCTTTAATGTGTCAAAATGACTCATTTAAAGTATCACATTGGAGATACGAGGATCTAGAAGATAAGTAAGACTTGTATGGGGAGGGAATATTGAGTAATGAACCCACAACTATAATTGGGGGGGAAATATATCTTCCATTTCAGATCTGAGGAAGTGATTTATCTGCCTGAAGAATTGTTTTTCTCCCCCATGCGCTGAATCGGTTGGTCTGGCAGAAGTCAGCACTTGCCTGGGTAGGTGCGTGTGAAGAATTCAGCTACTTGGCAATCCTATGCATTGTGCAAGTTGTGCGATATATAAACTGCTGAAGTATTGATCCTGTTTCCATATTTTTTTAAAATAAAGCTTCTTTCTAAAAAGCTTCAGCATTTCTGGTCTCATAGTCTCCTACAGCACTTCCTGAAGCGTGCAGGCGTTTTTCCCCTGTACCCCAGCCTGTAAGTAAATGATACTTCTCTCAACTTCCTCCACCTATTCTCTGCTTCCTTTGTGTAATATTCCTGCTATAAGTAACTCCTTTATTGAATCCTAGAGGCAAATGCCACCTGCATTTCTATATTATATGGAAGTTGAGGTCCGACAGGTTGGTGCATCGTCCTGCCCTTCAGAGAGCAAGAAATTGAGATGGAAGCAGGGAAAACATCTGTGTCCCTATAGCTAACCCCCCTTTCCCTATAGCTAACCCCTCTTTCCCTATAGCTAACCGCCCTTTCTTGTCTGAATCTAGAGCAGCCGTGTACATCTCCTCCCGTCCCGCAGGAGGCCAGGGAAGTGGCAGACGGACATGCAAAGGATTATTATATTTGATCAGGCTTTGAAATGGGCTGTAGATAAAGCCCTTGGTGTTTACTGGCCCATTAAACATTTATTAGCCTCTGTCCCAGTGTGTTGGTAGCACTGTAAATAACAGCTGTGATTAAAGCGGAGAGTGGGGTCAGCAGTTGCCTTTTGCATTGATGTTTGTAAATGCAGAAGCAGGTCGTGTAATTTTAAGAGCTTGGTTGGGGGAAGCGTCTGCCCAGATGCCGTGGAGAGAAGGGGCAGATGAGCTGGCAGACGGGAGCTCCTCTTTATCACGAGGAAATGCTTAAATCTTAGGAAGTGGGAGAATTTGAACAACAATGAAAAAAGATTAGGGCCCGAGTTAGGAGTTAATTTATCCCTGCCCTTCCTAACAAAAATACTTAATGCCCTCGGATCAGAATGGCTTTTGGATCTGGATTTAATTAGGTTGAAGGAGGGTTCGTGCCTCTCTCCCGCCACCCCCATGCCCAGCCGCATCGGGGCCGTGGGTTTCGCTTGTTGGCATTTCCATCATCAGACTTTTATTTCCTTTTCACCCCCTCCCCAAGCTTTAATAGGGAGAGGAGAAGCGTCGCCGCAGGGCTGAGGCTTGGCTCGTGGGGTCTTAGCGGCAGCACCTGGCTGGGTGATAGGGTTTTTGAAAGGAGGAGTATGAAGGGATTACTCCGTGTCGCTGGGAGGCCGCAGCCTGGTGATTCATACCGCAGGCAATCCCTCTGAAGTCAATGAGATTGTAAAGCGTGTAAATCAGTATGGAATTTGGCATTTTCCTAGAAAAGCGGGGGATATTTGGTTTACTTGCATATAAATTACTTCTAATAAGACTCTATAGGCATGCCTGATCCTTCTCATCACACCATTGCTCCTTGCACTCCCAAAGTTACTCTTGCTGTCCTCTCATGTTAAATAATTTTTTTAAAAAAAACCCACTTGTGTGGAAAATATCTGTGGTTGCTGCCGGGCTGTGAAGCGTTGCTGGGGATGACTCAGGCGGGAGCGTGTCCTCGTGCGCTTGGGACCTGTGGTGTGAATGGAGAAAGGAGACGGTCTTGTTTTCACACTCTCTCATTTTGAGTCTCTGCTGTATTCCTGTTCCACCATTTAGATGTCGTCAGGCTGAGGGATAATTAGAGGGAGCCTGTTTTGCTACAAAGCCGGATCGGGAATCCACATTGCCGTGAGCAAGCCTGGGTTATTTGTTGGGGAATGCAAAGCGATGGAGTGGGCGTCCAGGGAGCATTGCTGCACCACGAGGGAGAAGATGCTCTGCTGCTTCTTCCCTGTGTCTGCAGAATATATCTCCTTTCTACAACAACTTAAAAATAAATAAAAATCGATCATCCAGTTTAGCAAATGCAACTATAAAAGCTGTCGTTGCAATACTTTGAGTTGGAGTGGGGATATTGGTTCTTTCCGTGGTGCTCGGCAGCCTGGCAGCCTCCGTCAGCTACACCAAGATGCTTGGGGGCAAACCTGGGAGTTGCTGTTGGAGTTCCCAGGCATCGGTTCAGCTGCCGGCTTCACTGCCTGAGTGCTGATGGGCTGTTTGGGTGCTGTGCACAGCAGCTTACTCTCTGTGTGAGAGGGCTTTAATGCTCTAATAAAGCATTATAATAAAGAACATCAGCTTTTCACTTGCTACAGTTGAGGGGATCCTTAACTTTGGCTGAGATGTTCTAACAGCATAGGTGGTTTCAGCTATTTGCAACTTGCCTTACCTTATAAAAACGCGTCTTGCCTGTTTATGTGTTGTGCGGTACGTGGAAAATGCAGCGAGCTTTGGTTGAAAATGAAATCTAAACCTGGAAGGAGTCCTACAGAAAGTAACTGAGAAACTAAATATATTTAGCTGAATAATTGAGAAAATAACCGGGTCCTGTTGAGCTGGTTGCCAAGGGAATAATTCACTCGTCTCTCCCCCAACTTGATGAAATAGTTATTGTTTTCCTCTCCTCCTTACTAACATACCCACAACTCCAGAAGAGCCACCTGTCCGCTCCCGCAGATGGTCTAACTGATACATGCCTAATTCCAGCTCGGAGCCATTTTCGTGAGCAGAGCATAGTTTTGAAGGCACCTTGCCCTGTGTCAGGCCTCCAGAAGGGTTTGTGTGGTTGAAAGGTTTGTCCCCTTTGTCCACTGATGCTGGCTGGCCTCACAAGTGCCCTGCTCCTGCCCGCAAACCTCGCCTTCTCTACAACAGGGAAAATAAGGTCATTTCTAAGGCAGCAGTCTAGATTTGAATGTAAATTCTGGCACAACTGGAGAACTTTCCAGCTTTAGGCCAAATAATGTATGTTCCTCGTCCTCTCTGCAAAACACAACAGTTTAAGACTAATTTTTTTTGTTCGTTATGCTCCTCGTGTATTAGCAGACTGCATAGCCTTGGGTTACTCTCTAAATGGCCTGAACTATGGTCTTCAGTCTTCTTCTCGACTGTCTCCATGCCTTCTGCAGGCTGGTGTACCTCCAGCTCTGCTTGTAATACTTCCATAAACTTATTTTATGTGGAGACTATGTTAGCGGCTGGGACAATCTCAGTTGTATGGGACAGTCCCAGTCATCCACTACAAAATTCAAGCAGTTGGGGCAGTAAAAAGGCTGTTGGCTTAATATGGCTGATCTGTGTGAAACAACTCGCTCGTCTTGGCACGAGCCATTAACTGGGTGTTTCTCTCTTACAGGGCGCATCGAGAATAATCGTCAGCCTTAATAAGGATTGATTGTGTACTACCCGTCGTCGTCCCGCTTTGATATTAATCGGGAAAGCTTTCACCATCGCGTTGGGGAGGTGAAAAGTTGAATGAGCGTCCCTTTTAAGGTATAGTAGAAACATAAATGAGATGGTTTGGGTATGAAGCTAGTACTGCTGCAGCCTGCGCAGGAGAGCAGCAGCTTTCGGCGGTGCTGAGTGTGCAGCTTCCTCACAGATTCGCAGCTGTGTCTTACAACATCTGCGTGGTGAAACCTGCTCTCCATCATTCCCCTGTTTGATCTTAATGAGCGTGGTCTTCTTAGACTGGGGGGTCACCTTTGTTTTGATGCAAACTTTCATGAATCCGGTATTTTCTCTTTATTTACTTGAAAGAATCTGTAATTTTTGAAACTTTTCATTTGTATTGTGAGGCATGAAGAGTATGGGTATCAATATTTGCACTATTTTGAAGAGGGCTTTTCTTAAGGCTTTTTTTTTTCTTGGTTATACAAACCAGCGTTCGGTTGAAATACACTGAGCAGTGCTATTACTTTGGCACAGATGGGTGCATAATTCTGGCATGAGTGATTTATTAAGGAGGGGGGAAGAAAAAACCCAGTCTTTTTGAGGAAAGGAAGGTCATGGAGTAAGAAGGAACGTTACTCAGGACGTTAGTGAATTAAAAACCAACATCCAGCAGGGAGTTTGTGGGCAGTTGTTCTGGTCGAAGTTCTTCCCGTGGTCTGACTTGAGGAAAAGTTTGAGGAATGCTGTTAAAAAAACCTAAAAAATCTTACTGTAAGATTTCTTGTTCGGTATTTCAAAGGACTCATTCCAACCCAAATGGATTTGATGCTAGGACGGCGTTGCTAGAGTAGCAAATTGAGATGTGCGTGTGAAACCTGGTGATTTTTATAAACGAGGTCTTTTTTTAAAGCATTTCTTGTTGCTGTGGCTTCCACAGATTCACCCTGCCTGGAGATGAAATTTGTGTATGTGGTTTGATGTTTCCTTAAAGCTTGCACATAGGGTCCTGCCGACACTGCGTGCTTCACAAACTTGACCAATTTATGGTTTCGTATAAAAATTCTTTGAACTCTTTGCAAACCTGGTGTGATACCTCTGTGCCAAACTGAAGTCAATCGTAACTTTATGGATGACTAAATGCTTCCTTTTGAGTTTGTGTGATACCTAGCAATGAGTTACAGATGTGTTAGGGTGTGTGTATATAGGTATGTACTTAACTGGATTTCACGATTTCACGTTGTGTTTTGCTACGTGTATTTTTTAGTCTGCTTGGCTCACTTTTTGATTTGGGGAAAACTCCTATTGAGGTCAACAGCTGAATTAATCCCACTAATACACCGAGAAGAGGCCAACTGTCCTAGAAGAAGGGCTTTGTCTTTAGTGCATGCTTTCTGCATAGCTGACCCCAGAAAAAGATTGAGTTCAATCAGACTATAGTCAGAGATAAAGAAGAAATTTGCCTACGATGCACACCGTAAACGTTAATAGCCTAAACTCTGTTTAATATTCAGGTTTTGCTTGTATAGGAAAAGCCTTTTTAGAGAAGGAAGAGACTGAATATGTTCAAATATCTGCCAAAATAACACAGGTCCTGTCGTAAACCAGTGAATATGTAGGACAAAGATGCTACCTGCACTCAGGGAGTAGCTTTCTTAAAAAACCTGTGGTCTGGATGTGCATATCAAGGCTTCTTAGGTGTTTGGGGTTGGAAGCGGGCAATTCAGTGGCCAGCTGGAATCCCAAAGCCGCTCGGATCGGCAGGATGCGCCTGAATTCACGTAAAGAGGAGCGGCCGTGGGCTGATGTTTCACCATGGCCAGTGCTGTCTGATTTGACTGGCCAGCGTAAACAGTCTCAATGAAATTGAATCACAGAATCACAGAATGGTTTGGGCTGGAATGGACCTTTAAAGCCCATCTGGTCCAGCCCCCCGGCCATGAGCAGGGACATCCTCAACTAGATCAGGTTGCCCAGAGCCCCGTCCAGCCTCACCTGGAATGTTTCCAGGGATGGGGCATCTCCCACCTCTCTGGGCAACCTGTGCCAGTGCCTCACCACCCTCAGTGTGAAAAACTTCTTCCTTATCTCTAGTCTGAATCTCCCCTCTTTTAGTTTGTCCTATCAAATCGCTTGCGTGAGAGTGGTTTGTCTTGCATGATGAAGCCGGACATGGATGTGGCTCTGTTGGCTGGAGTGAAATAGTCCAGCAGCACTTTCCTTCTGCAGCAGAATCCTTTCGGAATAAGACAGCAAAGTCCACAGCTGAGGTGATGGGACTTGTTCTGCAGTTTCAGGTAGTGTGGGCTGCTAGGCAAGAGGCTGAGCTGGACGCTGGGGTGCCGGAGGTGTCCGTCATACTGTGAGCCTCTTGACTCTTGTGGGCTACTGGAAAGGCATTTTGGGCTGAGTGGTTCTTCTTTCTAAAACTGGGGTTATGAAATAGCCGATGCCAGCTGGAAGGGCTCAAGCACCCTTTTATGCTTTTATGGGTTGCTTTTTAAAGTCTTTCATTATACATCACTTATTGATTCATGTCACAGGTCCAAAGCATTCAGATTTGGATTATGTGGGAGAAAACTAATGCATGAAGTCTATACAAAGCTCTCCGCTCAGATGTATCGCTAGGTTTCTGGGCTTTGTTTTCACTGGTCACATTCACTTGTCACAAGTTACTGTCCTCTTTTTGTCAGCCATTTCAGCAATGTCACACATTTATTTCAGCTCAAACTTAGCACGGGGTGTGATGCTGGGAGACCAGGGAGCTTGCATTTGCAGAATACAGGTAAGAAGACTTCAAAGTATAGATCTGAAACCTCGATTACATCCTAAAAGGTTCTGTGTGTGTAATTGGAAACCTTGGGATCCCAGACATTGTAGTGCTCCCAGGTCTGGTGGCACCTCTGAGTAGAGGTCGCCGTGGTCTCAAATCAAAACTGGCTGAACTGCAAACACTACATTACTGGAGGAGGGGAGGGAGGGTGGGAGGTAGAAACAGACCCACTAGCAAACACTTGCCACCTCTCCCAAAGAGCACGAGTGGGACTCATAGAATCATAGAATATTTTGGGTTTGGAAGGGACCTTTAAAGGGCATCTAGTCCAACCCCCCTGCAATAAGCAGGGACATCTTCAACTAGATCAGGTTGCCCAGAGCCCCGTCCAACCTGACCTTGAATCCTGCCTTTCCTGGCCAGGGACGATTGCGCTGGCTTATTACTGCCTGGTCTTCCAGGGCTTTGGTGTCTGTCCCAGCTTACCCAACCGGATAGGACAGTTTCACTGAGCCATGGTTGTGTTCGCCCAGGTTTTTCCACCATAATTATTTTCATGATCCCAACAGGTTTACAGGAAGGGTAGCGGGGGAAGTGTCCCTGATGACGTACAAAACTTGCAATGAGAAGAATGGCAGGCTCATCTTCTCCCCGAGCTTTAGGCCACCAGGCTTGCCTTAGGCAAGCCTTAGCCTTGCGTAAACAGTTGTGTTTAGAGAAACTGAGGGCATTGTTTGAAAACGCTGTGCTGTTTCATTGCTACTAGCAGTAAAGGATGTGGCATGGGGGTGGCTTTGTAGGAAATTCAGCTTTCAAAATCTGCAGAGAAGCCGCTGCCGTGCGCAGCAGCTCCGATCCCAGAAGCGGGTTGGAAACTGCGTTTTTGGGATTATTGCCAAGAGACGTTTCTTGGAAACTCTTCCGCATGTGGTGCGAACAGCAGGACGGGAGGTCTTGATTTGAACTCTAGATGATAAAACCACTGAGGTTTTGGCAGGGCTGCATGTTTGGATGCCTTGTTCTTGGCCTTTCTTGTTTGGGTGCATAGGTGAACCCCTGCCTGGGCTGGCTCAGAAACTACCATCTGACTTCGTAGCAAGCTGAATTTTCCACTGAATAGGAAAGCTTTTTGGGAATGAAACAACTCTCTATTTTTCTGGATGGAATTCTCCAACCTGCTGGCTATACCCTGTCTATTTTTCTGAATCAAGCTAGTGCTGAACCTACCCTGCAGAGTCATTCATTTTTCTTAAACCTGACGTTCTTCTTCCATGTTTGCCCTCCCCGACGTGTAGTCTTGCTGCTCGCGTTACCTCTTGGCCCATAAGAGAGAATGGTAGTGTAGGTCACCTGCCTGCCTGTGACTCACCGAGACCCTCGATTGACTAAAACCTATTTTTTTTGTGATAAATCTCATTTTGGGCAGAAGGAGAGAGGAGGGAACGAATATGTAATCTCTGACTAGATCTAGCACCAATTTCTTCAGTAGCAATCCACAAGCGCTGCTGCAGTGGAAGTAACACTGATCATTATTATTTGCCTTTAAAGTTCCCCAAAATATTCTCAGTTCCCTGTCACACAGAGATATAGAGGCTCACAACATACAACAAGACATGGAGGGAGAAGGGGGAACTCGCTTGCTGCAGTTCTTGGAAGGCGCGTTATGTGCTCGCATCTTGGGGCGTGTGATCGTGCAGACAGCAGCAATGCTGGGAGATTTGGTTTCTGCTGCCCCAACTGCTGCAGGTGAACTTCAGGAGAATAAATGGAGGATGGATGGAGCTGTGGATGTGGGTATTAGTCTTTAGCCTTGGTCTTTTTTCTGTATAGGTTCTCCATTGCTTTATCTGAATCCTGTCCTTCTGTTTTTCAGGAAACTTTAAAAGGTATGTGGAGAAAGGAGGAAAATCTCTTCCTTACTGCAAGGGCCAGGTCAGCATCTTTTTTTGAAATCCCTGTGAGAGCAGGTTGTCAGAAAACATTGGAGGAAGCGGAGAGCTGAGCCTAGCAGAGTCAAGCTGAGCTTGAATGCTCCCTTGGTTTAAGCTTATTCATATCAGCAAGGTGCAGTGGGAGCAGAAATCTTTTTATCGATGACTGTACAGGATAAGAAGGAGAATTTCCTGAAGGTTAGGCTTCCTCCCTAAGTTTTATTCTCCAAGGAGGCCCTGAGAAAAACAGATACACTGGGAAGTTGGTAGCTCCAGACAAGTACGTGCACGCACCGGTGTGCCTACCCACATGTGTGTACACGGAGTGCTTTCCCAAATAGCCTAGAACCTGAGAAAATGGAGATAAAATCAAAAGACAATTGAAGTTAATTATGCTTTCAAGGCAGTTGGAGGTTGGTTGAAATCTTGTGCGATTTTGAGCGCTCCCAGTGCAATTTCAGGCTGAGTGTGGGGAGGAAGGTTTGGTTGCTGTTGTCGTTAGTGTCTCAGTTGTGACTGTCACCTATTGCTGGTGTCAGACGATGATGGCTTTTGGGTTACGGATGACACAGATGTCACCACCGAAACACAGTTATCTTCTCATTGCAAATTCTTCTTCTTGTCACTTGGCTACGTGCTCTATGTGTCCTTTCATGGTGGAGGAAGCCTACCCTTGCTCTTTAAACTGCACAGCACAAATTTGGATTTAATATAAGTTTTGGCTTTAGATTAAAAAACAAAAAACAAATAAAACATTTTGACATGTGACTGTACTTCATTGTTCTTCTTCCACCCACGTACTTTCCCCTTTCTTTTCATCCTCACCAAAATCTGGCCCGCGTTTTGTGTTTTGGGCAATGGTGAGGTTGCTAGCCTGACTTTGAACTTAATGAACTTCTCGGAAGAGCTGTCAGAAAAAGCCACATTCCAAGAAATCTTGGATATCTCTTTGCTTTATAGAGGAACTGGGATGTGACCGAACTCTTACAAATGCCAGATGTTGGACACTCAGGGGATTACAGGTGAGCCAGTATGGAGTAGCTGAATTAGAAATCCATCGTGATGGTTAAAGGTCTTGTTTTCCGTAATGTGAGCTTGAGAAACAAAAGGAAGAGCCTTGCTTTAAGTCTAGAAGCACTGAAATCTTTAGAGATCTAGCAATGGGAGACCACAAAATACAGGTGTGAAAAAAACTGTATGGGGCAGTTTTTCGCCGTGCCCTTCAGCGCCTGTGTGAATTTAGGCCAAGAGGTGCTCCACTAGCTTCAGAATGTTGCCTGACCTAACCTTTGGGTCTACAAACACGTTGTAACGAAGTACCATCAAACGTGTTATTATGTGAAATTGTACTGCACATTTTTTGGTATGTTCATATGAGTATTTGTTCAGAATTGGACTTAACCAGTAGAAGCACATGATATTATTCAAAGGTAACACATACTTGGTTTTATTCCCTTAAGATGGAAGATCTTTCTTCAAAGAATCGAGAATAAAACAAGACAGTGCCTCATAATGGGTATTAAGGAAAAAAGAATAATAAAAAATAGTCTTTGGAATGGTCTTTCCCTCTGGCATCTTCACTCAGGTTCTGCAATCAGTGATTCAGAGGAGGTTTTGTGGAAAGGAGAGGCGAGATGCAGGAGTTGATATGACTTTCCCAAGGGCGAGAACTTCTAGAGCTGGGACCCAAACATTAATCTCTTTAATTCCAGCTCAACATTTCACTACAAGATCATTATTCTGTTTTGATTAATCTGCGCAATGCCTCTAAAGCCTCTGAAGCCATAACGCTACATACACATTGAAGAATCCTACTGCAAGTCCTCGTTTCATTTTCTAGGAGCCATTTGCTATCCCCAACACCTTTTTGCTTGAACTTTGAATACAAGGAAGTATTCCCTAGCCTGGGTTGGTCTTACTCTGATCTGATCATTGGGGCTGATGCATTGCTAGTGTTCGTTGGGGAAGATTGTTTTCAATAGGGACAAAGAGTTCTTAGTGCAAAAATTAGCTAAAATGCTAATATTTGACAGGTACGGGTACAACTGTAGCGATGACAATATGTCATTCATAGTTTTCACATAACGATTAAAGTGGTGTGTTCTTAAGCTTAGTTTCCTAAAGGTAGGAGAGCAGTACCAGGACACAGTCTGCGTTTATCAGCCCCTCCATCCCAAGTAACGTTTCAAACCACTGAGCAATTTCAGCCACGTTTGAGAAACTTCAGAGTCTACAAATCTTGCAAGTTCTGTGAAAATTGAGTAGCAGGGAGGTTGAGAGGAGAGATCGTAAGACTTCCCAGGCTTGATGGAGGGTCTGCAGTGTAAATTTGCTTCTTAGGTAACCCATATTTGATTTGTAGGATGATGCCATCTCCCCAGTTGAGGTCATGCTATTACCAAAGCCTCACGTGTGATACTGGGCGGTCATTTCGCCCCTCCGCCACATTAACCTCTATTGTACGTACGGATGACTTCATCTCTGTTCGCTCGGAGGCACGCGCTGCCTCTTTTACAGACATTAGCAGATTTACCGGCAGCACCTCGCACATCTACAACGCTGTGTAAATGCTGTCAGCGCCCCGTGCCTGGAGACCCGCGAGTATCTAACGCATCGCGTTGCAAACTGTGAAATTGAAGATTCAGCCCCGCTTTAATGCTTTAGCGCTGTAAGCGGCAGAACTAATGTGACTCAGCATACTAATGAGGGAGGCATTTATCGTTAAGTGCCGAGCCGTTAGAGAATGGCCGGCGTTCAGCTTCACCCTTGAAACCCTTCTGGGAGGCTGGTCTTCCTCTCGGGCTGAACGGGGTCCTCGGCAAACAGCCGGCATCACAGCTGGGGCACAGCCACCAGCAGCGGGAGAAAAAGCCCAACTTGACCTTCAGAGAAATGACCCAGAAAATGAAATCTTCTATATAATGTATAAAAGACCTTAAGTAAGGAAGGAGAAGAGACTGATGTGGAAACAATTGTTCTTCCTGGGGAGAAAGTGAGGATGAAACCGAAGAAGAGACGTAAACCAGCAGATTATCATGGGGATACAAGTGAGATGCTAACAGATTATGGTAGCGCTTGGGGGCATCCAAAACGTTGCTATTTTCATTTTGGAGAACCCGTTCTCCAGCACTGTCTATTTGGGTCACTGTCATCTGTTAATTTTAATTGGAAAATATCAATATGAGTGAAAGCGTCGCTTTTAACCTTCTCTACGCTCGGTAGAAAAGCATTTAGAGCTAAAAGCTGGTATTGGCGTTACCTGGAAACACTGAATGGAGAAGGCTTCATTGAGATCAAAGACCACTTTATAAAGACAGGTCTTCAAAAACCAGCGGGTTTGTCAGGTGCTACGTCATTAGGGGCTCACTGGAAGGGAGGTATCGCTTACGCTTCTCAAATTTCTGATCTGGGCAGTTTAAATTCTGTCTAGAAAGGGGTGGGAGAGTGCTTGGGAGAATTTTGCTTGCAAGGATGGCTTCCACCAGAAGGGGAAAATGCCGTGGACAGAGCGCCTGTTCAAGAGGGTGTGGTGGTTTCTGTGAATTTGAGCAATTTCACACCAGCCCTTGGAGGCTGTCCAGGTTCGAAATGGCAAACCTCTGAATTATGCGTGATGTAATAGCCGAATTACTTAAAACCGAAATGGTCACCTGAATATCTGTCCTCTTGACTTGGATGGACGGCCTCCAAGAGCGAAGATGATTTTAGTTTAGATGCCCTTAGCTGTGAAATGTGCATCAAAAAATCCCAAACGCGCAAATTCTGCTCTAATTACTTGACATCTCCACATCTAGCTTTTATATCCCTGGGATGATCTTGATTTGTTCCCACTGAGAACGTGAAATTCCTGCTGAACCGCACGGTGCAGAACTCGGAGCAGCGCGTTGACACGGTGTTGATTGGGAACCCAAAGAGTTTTAGGAGCCTGATGGGAAACGACAGCAAACGAGGGCTGTTGGCAACCGACTTCCAAATCGAAATCCTCCGTGAGCACAATACACTACAATTGTAGCAGCTCTCCCGGGTCAGGAAACAAATGCTGTGACTGCTGTATTCCTGTGTGTGATATTTATGACACACAATGTTATCTTTGTAATTGTTACGTATGCTTTTATGTAGTGCAATTAGGGTGGGGCTGAGGTTAATGGTAATGTTAATCGTTTTCGTGTTCTTAATTTAGACTCTGAATGCTGTCGTTCAGTAGGGAGTGAGTAACAAAAATTATTCATGCTATTGTACTGCTGTCACATCTGCGGTGTGGGGAGATGGCTACGGCACAGCCTAAATCAGCCGAGATCGCCCAAGTCTTGGATTTACCCGCTGAAAAGCTCATTCACTTAAGCTTTGGCGTTTTCTCCTGCTTATACCTCGTTGGAAAGTCCCGAGGGTCTTAATGGACGGACTTGCTCTGAAACCAAACCCGGGGCTTGGAGGGTCTGTCCGTGTAGACTCCACCCAGCTGAGGTTCAGCTGAGGGGGAGAAACTATTTAGGATATACTTGTTCAGACAAACTCACCTCTGACATAATGACTTTAATTCTAAAGTCATAATGAAATTCATAAATTCATAATGACTAAAATCCTAAATTTCTCTTTTCTGAAAGGTATTCTGGAAATGCAGTGCAAACCAGTGAATAGTCCATGGGTATGTGGTTATAGGGCTTTTTTTGTTGCCCTCTAACTTCCACGAGTTGGGATGTGTCTAGCTACAGGTTTTATACAAAATACCAAACTCAAAATATCAAAAAAAATAACAAAAATTTTAAAAAAACCCACCACAACACCCAAACCCCCTCAACGTGTTTTGTTTAGTGACCACTCCTAAAATACTTTTGCTCACCAAAGTTACGGAAATAGGCACCCTGTGCATTCTGAGTATTGGTTCAGGGGTACAGGTCAATGAAAAAGGAAAAAAAAATACAGGAGATTAGCTTTTCTTTTTTAAATTCTGCAGTGTCTAGTGAGAGCAGCAGAAGATGAGGAGAATTACTGCTATCTATCGCCAGGATCGGGTCCTGCTGCTGCTGGTGGGTCTCGTGGGACCGTTCTGCTGTAGCCTTTATCAGAGGGGAAATTAAAATGCTGGGGTCCTCAGCTTCCCAACGGGTTGAAATGCATCTTTTTGCACCAATTTAAAGTTAAAAAGCTATTAAGTGCCAGTTTCTTTTTCTGGAAACTGAAATGCCGCAGCCATCTTCGGGCAGTTACGGAAGAAACACACGCAACCATTTTGCCGAGGATCAAACTTCTATTTTTTTTTTTTTATGATGTGCTCAGTTCACAACTAAAAGGCTTATTTGCTGAAGACCATTTGCTTTTGCTGCGACCAGACCGAAGAGGCTGTGCTCAGGAAGCACCAGAGGGCTGGCTTAATTTTATAAGGAAAAAAAAAAACTTCTGAGAGAGCTCTTCGTGTTGTACTTCCTCAGTTCAGGACTCCAAGTCTTTCACAAAACTGAGAAGCATCCCATGGGGCCGCAGCCGTCCCGGGGTGGTGGATTGAATGACTTAAGTATCTTTTTTTGGTCTGATTTGTGACTGTAGCTTTAATTTATTGCCTCCTCTGTAAACCACAGATATGTTTGTTATTTGCAATTACATGGTACAAAAAAAAAAAAAAAAAAAAAGGAGCTTTATTTGGATTTTTAAGTCATTCTTTCTCTTTGCCTTGGCGTTTGTTGCAATGAAGTCCTTTTATGAGGCTTGTGGAGAGAGCTGGGTTGAAATAGCTTCTCAGGAGGACAGCAGTGGTGCAAGCCCAAGGAAAGATAAGAACGAAGGTTTTACACCTTCATTGAGGCTGGTTAGCGCAACATTCACCCACGTCAATTTTGTACGTTGAATATTTTAAAATTTTAGCTTTTTTTTTCACCCTAGAAACCCTCCTATCTTGAATTTGAACTATCTACAGGAGTTGAACTTTAGTTTCTCTTTCAAAACAATATCCCCATGGTGGGCACCTCATGGTCTGGTGATGATGGTCACCGTATGCGGGTACCTCGATTCAGCAACCAGCCTGCTTGTTTGTCACTTAACACAACTTTAAAATGTTTACACTGAAATTTCCCTGCATGTATAATTGTTTCTCTGTTTTACTTAACTGAACCTGATAGATTAAATTTTCGTTTTCAGAGTGAGGAGAAACTTGTGGTCCAAAGCCAGTGATTAGTGATAAAATACTTTCACCAAATTTAGCAAGTGGTCTTTTGTGTTGGTTTCTAACCTGTCCATCTCATATAAAAGCAGAAAGCTGCATGTTACCTGGGTGGTTTCCATCAGCGCATGAAGCGTGTATGAAAGGTTATTCAATGCCCAAAGAAGATGCAATGTTTTGTTTAACAAAAGAGCTTTGTTCTCTTTTGTCCAGAGGAGGCCACGAAAATGGTCAGAGGGCTGGAGCAGCTCTGCTGTGAAGACAGGCTGAGAGAGTTGGGGTTGTTCAGCCTGGAGAAGAGAAGGCTCCGGGGAGACCTTATTGCGGCCTTTCAGTGCCTGAAGGGGCTTATAGGAAAGATGGGGACAGACTTTTCAGCAGGGCCTGTTGGGGCAGGACAAGGGGTGATGGTTCTAAACTAAAAGAGGGGAGATTTAGAGTAGACATAAGGAAGAAGTTTTTCACACTGAGGGCAGTGAGGCCCTGGCACAGGTTGCCCAGAGAGGTGGGAGATGCCCCATCCCTGGAAACATTCCAGGTGAGGCTGGACGGGGCCCTGGGCAACCTGATCTAGTTGAGGATGTCCCTGCTCCTGGCAGGGGGTTGGACTAGATGGGCTTTAAAGGTCCCTTCCCACCCAAACCATTCTGTGATTCTATGATTCTCATGGGATTCTGTTCTGAAGGTCGAAGTTATCAACCGCAGCTTGCAAGCAGTGCTGATTTCAGGAAGGTCTGCTGTCTGGATTTCAGACTGTGGTGGAGAAGGCGTCTCATCCACGGTGTGGTGGAGTCATAGGCTCAGTGCATGTAGCAACTGGACATGGAAAAAAGTGAAAAAACTAGTTTGTTCATGAATATTTTACTAAATTTAAAAAATGTAGCCCAGTGATTGCTTTGCTATAATTACTTTCTGCCGGCATGAAAATAACATATGCCAACATGAACCCCAGTGGCAATGGGGGAAGGATTGAGTGGGAGAAAATGAAGTTCTCTCTTGATCAGTAGTACATCAGCTCAATAATAATATTTTGATTAGGAAAAGTATTGCTCTGTGTCCCTGAAGAGGCACAGGCTTCCTTGTGTTTTCTGTGTCACCTAGAGTTGTTTGAGGAAGGTTGAATACTGCATGGCTTAAAAATACCAAACCACTAAGACCTCATGAGGAATAGATCATCTTTTAAAAACTCTGCCATCTGCTTTAAATCCTTCTTATTGCTCCAGCCCGAGTGCCTGGAAGGAAGCTGGGAGCTCTTCACTATTAGGTGATATTGCTGCCTCTGCCTTGCTCTGGCCACCTTTCCTGTAGGAGAGGACCACTTGTGAGCAGGGTCAAATGTATCAAAAGGCCCTTGAGTTAAAGGATTATCAACACCGGAGGTCAGGGTGGTCTCAGGGCTGCAGCCACAGCTGCTGCTGCCATTTCTGTTTGTCCTGGGCATGGAGATGATGTGGCTCCACTCACAGAATCACAGCATGGTTTGGGTAGGAAGGGACCTTCAAAGATCATCTAGTCCAATGCCGCTGCCATGGGTGGGGACACCTTCCACTACACCCAGTTGCTCGAAGCCCCGTCCAACCTGGCCTTGAACCCTTCCAGGGATGGGGCATCCACAGCTTCTCTGGGCAATCCGGCCCAGTGTCTCGTCACCCTCATCATAAAAACATTTCTTCCTTATATCTAGTCTGAATCTCCCCTCTTTCAGTTTAAAGCCATCACCCCTTGTCCTGTCTCTACAGGCCCAGGTAAAAAGTCCCTCTCCATCTTTCCTATAAGCCCCCTTTAAGTACTGAAAGGCAGCAGTGAGGTCTCCTGGAGCCTTCTCTTCTCCAGGCTGAACAAGCCCAGCCTCTCTAAGCCTTTCCTCATAGCAGAGGTGCTCCAGCCCTGGGATCATTTTTGTGGCCTCCTCTGGACCCGCTCCAACAGGTCCATGTCTGTCTTCTGCTGGGGACCCCAGAGCTGGAGACAGTCCTGCAGGTGGGGTCTCATGAGCATGGAGTATATGAGGACAATCCCCTTCCTCGACCTGCTGGCCACGATTCTTGTTAGGCATCCTAGCCATCGCTGTGTGCCCTCAGTCCTGTCTTCACCCCGGTCGGGAGCTTTGCTCAGAGCTGCGCGTGGTGGAAAGTAGAGAAAAGCAGTTTTTCCCTGGTATTTCCCCCCCCGGGACGTGGATTGGATGGAAGTGTTCAGGGGCAGCGTGTTCAGGGCTCTGCAGAGCATCTCATCGAGGGTGAGGACAGACCCTCAGCCCTGCTGCTACGACACGTGCCTTCAGGGTTGCCTCTTGCCCGTGCTCTCATATCAGTTTGAGCACAGCAGCACCCAGGCCTTCAGACAGCATGGGGCCCCATGGAAATAATTTTATTTTTTTAGGGGGGAGACTAATCACTTCTCCGAAAATGCTGTTGTTTCCACATCTGGGCACAACCCTGCAATTCTTGGCTTTGGGGTCTGACCTGAATTAACGAGCTCAGCCCAGGCTGCCTTCCACCACACCGCTGTTAAGCGAGGAATAAACCGACGACGTCAAAGGAGATGCGCAGCGTGCCATAGGCGGTAGATGAGAGCTGCAGGGTGCAGGCCTTTTGTACCTCTCAGCCCTTCCCTGGCCGCACTCCGCACGCTCCCTGCCTGCCGCAGAGAGCTGCCTTCTGGTGTTGAAAGCCTTTCTCTTCATCTCTCCATCCCATGGCTCAGGAGGCAGCGGTACCTACGGGTACAGCACGGCGGTGACCTCAGGAAAGTCCCTCTCTCTGCTGCTGCTGTTTCAAATTGAGAAGAAAAGGCAGTATCTTAAAAAAAAGAAAGTTCTGAAGGTGATGCTTGCATGTAGCTCTCTTTGTTCTAGGTGGTGATGATATATCTCTCGAAGCTGTCTGTACTCCTGATGCCCTTCTCATCTTCTGAAGTCTAAAGGCTTTTGTGCAGCGTTTAGCAAAGGACTGCGACGCACGGGTCTTGGCAGCGTGGGTTTCCAGCCGTTATGCAGTTAATCGTCAGACTACAGCTAAAGGAAAAGAGAAACCCTTTGCTCGTAAAATGAGTGGAAAAGGGATCAAGTTTTGCAGAAATCAAGAGATTTATGCAGCAGCGTGGTGTCGTCACTGGAAAAATTCACAGGGACCTCAAAGATAACGGGAACAGGAGTGCTGAGCAGCATAGGATTATATTTAAAAAAAAAAAAAAGGGTTGCCTTTGCCTTTTTTTTTGGATGTTAGAGAAAATTGTGTGGGCAGAAGTAGTGGTAGAGTCTATGCACCTGTATCAGGAAAGCTTCTAATAGGTTTCACCAAATATTTTCATGGTGAATTGAGATTACGGGGGAAATAAAGTGATACAGCTCTCAAAATGCCTGGAGGTTCCCTTGCGAAGGGTGGTAAACTGAATTTCTGGGCTTTGAGGGAGCAGCCGTGGGGGAGTTCTCAGGAAGCCGAAGCGATAAATCCAGGATTACTGCTCGGATGTTTGCTGATGGTAAACAGACCCATGAGATGTGCAACGGCGGCTGGAAAAGCTGTGAACCCCGATGCTGGATACGGTGCAAGTATCCACGAATTGGTTAAAAAAACCCCAAACCCTCAGCGCTTAAACTAGTTCTGCAGGCAGAAGAGGTGGAGATGCCAAAATTGGGAGGAGCTTTGATACCCGGTGATGAAAAGCTGTTTCCTGAGTCGGAGGCTGGAAGGATGGATCCTGTAGGTTAGAGTAACACGGGGACGCTGGCTCTCCTTCTGCTAACTGCGTTCCCTTTTCGCTGGGCGATATTTATTATTTCACTTGGGTTATAACTTCCTCGTCAGCGCACGGGGGTGTGGGAGGGGGAAGGAAATGACACTTGCTTTCTTTGCAGGATGTTTCAAAGATCTGCAGATTAAAGGCTGGCTGTAAGAGCTAGGTGTTACCGGAGACGGTAGAAATAACGCACTTCAGAGAAAATTCTTGCAGGTACGTCGAGTGAAGTAACCTGAAACCTGGCATTCGGGGTGCGGCAGAGGAAGATTGCAACCCGGCCAGTTTTGCTTTGTAACGTAACACACCGTGGAAAAGGGCCTGTTGCTTTTTTTAACTTATTTTCTTTTTTAATTTGTAGTGGCTCGGTGGTTTTCGGGCGCTCCCAAGCTCTTGCCCTGCCTGGTGGGAGTTGGAGGTAGCTGTGCTTTGTTTGCACGGTTGCCTCCAGAGCCCTGTTTCCCTTCACACAGTCGCAATCAGGCAGGAAACGGGCTTCTTGTCCGCTGAGCCAGCCCCGTTTTCTCGACAGCGAAAGCTCCCTCCTTGCTTTCTCCCTGGGTCCTGCTGGGAAGGTCTCCAGCTCTGCTCACCCCCACGCTTGTCCGTGCAATTCCTCTGGAGCAATATCCAGCCAAAGTTTTTGGTCGCTTAGCCTCACCTGGCTCTGTACAATGCTCCTTCTAGTTTTTCTACCTTACACCCCTAAAAAAATCAAGCACCTTCGCCTGCTTCTTTTCATATCATTGTACAAAATGTGGCTGTCACACCCACCGGCTTCCTTTTAGGTTTTGCCCGGCGCTGGACTCCGGCTGCCTTGAATAAAGCGTTTTATGCTGGGACGTGGCAGCGGCAGGCTTTCCTACTGGCATGACCAGACTCTCAATGTGACATTCAGAGCTGTAAAACACTCCCTGACAATAGCTGGTGTTGTTCAAAGAGCAGCATAAATAATCGAGGGGATTTTTTTTTTTTTTCTCCTTTTTTTTTGCAAGAAGAATAACATCTCCCCGGGCTGGCCGGGGAGGCGGCAGGCTGTTTGCATGCACAGCGCTGGGGGGGAAGCGTTGTAGCATGGAGGGGAATCTCACAAAAGGGTTGACATCAAAAGAGGGGGTTTCAGGTTGTTATCTAGAAGGTTTTCAACATCGTGGCACTGGGATGTCTCTTAAACGAGGTGTTGGGACCTCTGTTCTCTTGTATACCCATTTTTATATAGAATAAAATAATTCTGTCATCCAGATTTCTGTGTGTTTGTAGCACGACAGGCTGACTTTGTGGCAGAAGCTTTAATTGCTGATACCTGGGAAGAGAGGCCCATGGGGTGGTTCAGGTGGTTGGATGAGGCCTCGGGAGGTCTCCAGTCCAACCTCCTGCTCCAGGCAGGGAAAGCTGGGAGGCTGGACCAGGCTGTTCACAGCTTTATCCACTTGGGCCTTGAAGACTCCCGAGGATGGAGATTGCACAACCTCTCCAGGCAACCTGCTTGGCTGACCTCACAGTGGAAAAGCTTCTCCCTGCAGCCTGAACATCTCTTGTTTCATCTTCTACCCGTTATCTTGTGTCTTCCTACCGTGTGGTCCTGTGAAGAGCCTGGCTCTCTCTTCTTCCCGACCTCCTTGGAGATGCTGGAAAGCTGCTAAGTCCCCTTTCTTGCCTGGTGCTGGTAGCTGAGTGTGCCCAGAGAGAAAAAGGGACAAATATATCTGTATTTGTGCAGCTACCACATACCTCAAGTTTTTCCTTGTCTTTCCATGTGCGCCTGGGTCCGTCCCACCTCCATTGTATTCAGAGATCAGAAGAAGGGAGGGGAAAGCTTTTCTGTCTTCGTTTAATCTTTGACTTTTTCAACTTAAAATCAGTTAAATTAGAATTAAAAATAAAAATAAAAATTTGTTGAAGAAGCTACCAAAAATCTGGATTAGCAATTCAGTGAAATTTCATCCCAGGTCATTAGCACACGTGTCTGGATACTCACCTCTTCTGAAACTTATGTAGAAAATATGTATTTCTAAGATCTTTTGCTTCCAGTCTTGACATCCATTGATTTCAGTGCACCTAACGGGTGATGTGGTACCAGCATCATTTTGGCAATTAGGCGACTTTTCGGTGCTGTCACCTGAACATGGGGCAGAGCAGCTGCTGATTTCATTCTTTTCTCTTCAACATGATTTTTCTGTTCTTTCTTGTAATTCTTTCCAAAAAATCAAGGATGTTGGCACTAGAGCAGCTTCTTTCTTGGTAACTTCTCCAATACTATGGAAATAAAGCACTGAAATAAATGTATTTTGTACAGTGAATGTGCAGAGGATCAAGCTTTTGTGAATCTTTTAGACTGAAGCTGACCCCAACCTCATCTATTAAAACTGCATCTTTGTAAAAACTGATTTCAATATGCTTATTAAAAAAAACCCCACCCAACTGTTCTAAAACTAAGCTTAAACTGAAAAAAAAAATAAATCCGCAGTAGTGGTGGCCCTGCAGAGACTCTGCGCGGCACGTGAGGTGGGTATGAATGAGCCCCGGCAGTTTTGTCTCTGGGCTGGATTAGGCACAGTTGCTACTGGTTACTGCGCAGCCCGGCGCGGGGAGGCTGCGCCGCCGGGGCCGAAAGCACCGCCGAGGCTCGGGAACCCGACGGGGTGGTGAGGACATGCCCCGAGCAGCTGGTGTCGGGGTATGGCTGAGATCTTCCCGGCCCGCCCCCGTACGGCATCCCCTGATGTCACCTGCAGAGCTTTTAGACGCTTGATAGTCCTTTGACCTCCAACAGCACCTAGAGGAGGCTTTTGCTTCTGGGATTTGCTTTGGGTTGAAATGTTCTTACCTTTATATCTTTAGAAAAAAAAACCCTCTTTACAGGATAGAAATCCCATGAAGTCTGGTTTTTAGCAAAGATGCAGTTTGGTTTTTAGCCCTGCCGCTTGCACGGGCAGTTGTTAGTCCTGGAGCAAGCAATGGTGGATTAGTTTTTGAGACGTAAAACAAAAGCAGCTCATGGTTGGTGTGTGCTGCTTTCTGCTGTCGGCCGTGAAGCAGCAGCCTTGTTCTCAGCCCGTTCCTGCCCTTGCCTTCCTGTGAGTCCATTGAACTGGCTCCTGTCAATCAATGATGCTTTTAGAATGAAAGCATGGGATAAAGCTGCAGAATCGTTCCTGTGTCAGCTCTGGGGTGACGACTGCACAGCTCGGTTTGTTGATGTACAGACGTACCCACGTGCAATCATTTTTGCACAGTCATTTTGGCTTGTCTGAGGTGTGGCAGCAGACGTAGCAAAATAAAAATGCCGGTGTCAGAGGGGATGGTTGAGGCAGAGATAGCGAAGGGCAGGACGGCTTCGAGCACCCCACGTCTCGGTGCTCTGGTCTGCGGCAGAGCTCAGGGTATTTTCCTTATCATAATCCAAATATGGGAGCTCCTGGATCCCTTACACACTTTCTAGAGTAAGTCTGATAAAACCAGCTTTAAACCGCAGCCTTGCTCAGTGGAGATAGGACACGGTGGTGTGTAGTCCCCTCCAGAAGTAATACCTGGGAGCTCCCGTGTATGGCGTATTCGGATGCTAATCCAGTTGCGCAGCTAAAGCACGCGGCGACGTCTGCACGGAGGATGCCTTTCGCCGCGGGGACATCTCCCCTCCCGGTGCTGACCTGTCCGTCGCAGGCTCAGCAAAACGCATTCAGGTTTTATTTCACCCTGGCAGCATATTTTAAAATAAGGCTGGCAAAAGCAGTGGACTTGAGAAAAGAAAAGGTGTCAAAGAAGTGGCGATTATTGGAAGTGTTAGAGCAGCATGGGGGAAATGCAAGGATACGGAAATAATAAGAGGTGACTTTTGGGCAGCAATATATTTCATAGAAAGCTCAGTGAACTGAGAACACCTTTATGAAAATCAGGCATTTGGAAGAAGCCCTCGAAGGTGAGCTCACCTCCTTGTAACGGGCTGCATGGACACAAAATGTGTGGACAGCTTCCCGTCATCGAGTTGACTCCAGAAACAAGGCTGACCTAGCAGCCCAAAAGTCCTGCCTGGAAAAGGAGAACGATGCGAGTCCAATAAACGAGTCCTGGATTTGGTTGAATGGACCACGAAAGCTGCTTGCTTTCAATGTTTTTCTCAGATATTTGCTCCTATTTCTTTATCGTCGTGTGCTGTGCTGGAGCAAAACCACCAGCGACCGTGCCTCAGTCGGTGTTACTGCTGCGGGTAGCTCTCACGGCAGCATTGCCACCGCGGACCAGGCTCGTCTTCCGTCTCTCTCGCCGGTAAAATTCTCAGCCCCTCCAGAGCGATGGCCTCTGGTTTATACCGTATACCTGGAATTATTCCTCAAGCCACGTTGTGCAATAGGGAGCGTGATTCCATATGTGTTTTACAAAAGCAGAAGAGGATTTCGGGTGTTGTGTTGGAAAATCAAAGCCCTATTTGGGGGAACTTGCGGTCTGACTATCCAGTTGGACAAGCTCAGCTTTCCCTGCAATTTAAATATACTCTACCAGAATTTTAATCGTGCCAGTCTCCCTAACTACATTTTAACTCTTTAGGAGCGTGCAGGGTTTCCGAGCCACCGTCGCTCTCCTGTTTAAATGATACAGCCTCAGAGGAAAAGAACAGCTTTGAATGTGTGTCTTCTTCGCCACCTTGTTCCTCTAGAAAGCTTTTACAGCTGCAGTGTGTCATTTGGGATGACCCAGAATATTTCTGCACGCTCAAGGAGGTCTTTTCCTCCCCACCTGCCTTCTCGGAGCTTTCCTGTCCTGCGTGGAAGTGGGAATCTCCCTCTGAGCACAGTTTTTACCCTTATTCAGCCCAGAAGTTCCTCTGCATCTTTAAGGTTGGCTATATGATATCTGTAACATCTTGGCACTTGAATTCTGTTTTCTTTTCTCAGTTTTTGCTGGCACTTACGTGCTTGAAAATATGGCAGTTTCCTATCTAAATTCAACCAGAATAAACAGCGTATCTAGAGAGAGCTTCCAGTTTATTGCGTGTATCAACAACATTGGAGAAACAGTTGCTCAGATCAGGGAAAAAGTCCCTGAAAATCATTATCTCATTTATTAGAAGCAAAATAAAAGAAATAATCTGCTAATGCTTCTAGTATTGGAGATAGAGAAGGGGTTGTCTCAGTTTTGTTTTGTTATGGTATTGTGGGAACGCAAGTGCGCTTAGTCCCAGCTGGAGCTGCTGCAAAACCTGTACCCTGGAAATGCTGGAAGCTTTGCTGTTGATTTACATGTATGCAGAGTCAAACCCCGTGTGTACTCTTGCTGGTAGATTATTATTTCACCACCGGTGAAAGTTTCTGCAGCAAAACCTTCGTTTGAATAGACAAGGTTTAGGATGGTAAGGAAAACAGGGGTAGATTAGGGTAAAACAATTTGGTTTTGTTAATGCTGCAGGCCAGTAGTGGAAATAGAAAAAGAAAATTAATCTCCTTTTTCCCAGGAGACTCTCTTACCTGGAGCATGTACCTTCCCTAAGAGGTGGTGGATGGATTCCTTTGTTTTTCCTTAGGCTTATGAAAAGTCTGGGGTCTGGGAAAGAGCAGCCATGTATCTCGAGAGTTAGATCTAGATGTTGCATTGTAGCCTGTCTTATTAATGCCTGTTGCAGCTGATGCTCCTGGTAGGCTGGACCCATCAACACACAGGGTCTCCTGACGCTGTCCTGGACCCTGCGGCAGCCGGGATACGTTTCACTGCTCAAGGGTCTCCGTCGGAAGCGCTGGCGAGACTGTGCCTTGGCTACGCTTGGGCTTAGAGGCAAAGCCAAGCTCCTGCTCTTGCCCCAGTGCCTCCTGCCGCCAAGCCTGGAATCGTCTCAGGCACCGAGTGCCTGACCATCATATGATCTGCAGAAACAGGTTTCACTTCCTTAGTGCCTAATGCAGCAAAGAGCGTGATCTAGGGGGGGAAAAACACATTTAGCCCTGCCAGAGAAACCTCTTCCATGCCAACCAGCTGTTTAACCTGTCACCCCTGTGCTTCCCGCATGCCCTCGCTCCATGGGTTTGTCTGGCGGACGGGGCAGGACCCTCTGAGTTGGCTTTCTACAGGTAGGAGTTCCTTCTGGTGACAGCCACAGGGCATCCCAGCCGGCGGGTGCGATGCCGAGAGCTGCGCCAGCTGCCTAAACCCGTCTCTGGTCCAGCGCTTGATGTATCTGCTGCCAGTCATCCTACTTCTGACTTAGAGACTTTCCAATTGGTCTGCACCAGGGTTTCGGAGTTTGCTGAGTACTTGGCACCTTCACTGCTGATTTATTTTTTTAAAGCTTAGGTAGTGAATCGTATCGAACAAATCATGGTAGCTAAGGCAGGAACGAGATATCTGTATGGGGAGGCAGTTCTGGTTGGAGGCTTGCTACCGCTTGGGTGAAGGACCTGAACAAATTTGAACAGAAAATGTGTGGTTTTAAATAAAAAATCAAACCCAACCATTTAAAGCTGCATTTTGTATTTTTAAATAAAAAATACAGTGGTCGGAGAGGACTTCCAGAGAACCAAATGGCTTATTTTACTGCTGGAGCAGGGTCTCCACTAATGAAACAAAACAGAAACCGCTGAAGAAAACCGAGCCCTCTTGCGTTCGGTCATCTGAAGACTATGGGAGATCACTGTGATGGATTAAAGCGAAGCCCCACAGCTGCATGCAACATCTGGCACCACAGCTCGGTCAAAGATTTTCCATCCATGAGGAGGTCTCGTCCATGACTTTTGGCTCCACTTTCCATCTCCAGTATGTCCAAAGGTTACAAAATTCCCATGGTAGGACTCCTCGTGCAGTGTTGCAGGGATCCTGCTACCGGCATGATGAGTCCCGCAGGTTTTGTCCCGCCGTCCACTGTATCCCTCCAACAGAAACATCAAAAACTCTTGCAGAAGAATCATAGAATCACAGAATGGTTTGGGTGGGAAGGGACCTTTCAAGGCCATCTGGTCCAGCCCCCCGGCCATGAGCAGGGACATCCTCAACTAGATCAGGTTGCCCAGAGCCCCGTCCAGCCTGACCTGGAATGTTTCCAGGGATGGGGCATCTCCCACCTCTCTGGGCAACCTGAGAGATTTTACCAAAATAATCTGGTCCTGAGTCTTTGACTGCTTGGGGGAGTCTGGGTGGTATGGACCAGGAGGTGGCTCTGCCAGAAGCATCCCCAGAAATTTGCCCTATAGCCCCTTTGGAATGTAGTAACACCCTTAATGAGATGCTTAATGCTTTCAAACCTGATGCACATAAATATTTATGCCTTAATTCTGATCCTTAGGTCCGCTGAGTCCCCATGGACTTCAGTGGCATTTGGGAGGGGGTGTGTGTCGAAACTCTGAGTTTCATCCAGCCTAAAAGCTACAACAGAGCCAACATTATTCTTTGGTGCACAGTGCTGAGCAATCCACAAGAAATAAAAGCCTGGTTTTGCAGCGTGCGAAGGGTGGGTCCCTTGCCTTTTTGGAGTTACTGCTGGGGCAACCCCTGTCCTACGGGGGTGTGTGTTGTTTCAAGCCATTTATAAATAAATAGAAGCAAAAGAAAATGTTGAGGTTTCCCTGTTCTATATAAAATTGAGCGGCTTTATTCACAAACTTTATTTTGACAGTGAATCTAAAATCAGAGCCTGATAGTCAAGCCTGGAGGTGAAACTCTTCCATGAACGCACTGAAGTGGTGCAGTGCCAGTGCCAGAAGTGAAAACCCATTTTCCTTTGATCTCTGCTGCTGTGGCTTAATATCTTCCCCCCACGTTCAGCTTCTGTTAAAAGCCTTATTCTGCGCTATCGTCATCCACCGAGGGTTTGTTTGACGTTCAGCTAGAGCAGGACCGGGTCGAGGTGCTGCAGAGGTGTGTAACGGGGTGTCCTGATAAAAGATCTTGCGATTCCGATGGCTGGGCCTCGGAAAGGGGCCGGGGCCGTTACATTAACCCCGAGCCCAACAAAGAGGTGCTGGGGAATCCAGCGCTAATGACAGCCATAAAGGAGACTTGGCACTCTTTGGGCTGGGGTTCGGTGAAATGATGGGCAGGAAAACCCAACGTGTGCGTCCCAAAACTGAAACCTCTCCTGGAAGGAACACGGAGTTTTCCGTCATGGTGAATCGCAGTGGCAGAGCAGGTGGTGGCAACACGGCGCGTGGCTGTGTTTGCCGGATCGGGATGGCATGTGGATTAGGGGTAGCCCACATACCCCCTTGGTCAGACATAAAAATTCTTGAATTCGAGATCTGGCAAGCCAACAGCGTGATGGGGACATTTCCCCAAACCTTTGGGGAAGCACAAATGCCATCTTGCTGCATTCCTTCACTCCCAAAATGTGTAGGATACGGCCAAGCCTCTTGCAAGCAAGTTGTATGCCCTGACAGCCCTGTTCATTGAGTGCGTTGGATTAACACACCTTCCCGAAAGCGGAGCCAGCCCTGAGCCACCGGCAGAAATGGCCCTCGTAGTAGCGTGTGTGGTTCTGCCACGCCATCCGCCCCGTGGCAGCTCGTGTCCCCATTGCGCTGCTGAAAATCTCATCTCTCGTTGCCCCTTCCAAGCTGCTCTAGCAAACCCCGGGCTGCGCAGCGGACGACTGAGTCATGCGAATGGTCGTCCCCGTCCCCCCCTTCATATATATGTTTATTCATTAAGGAAGTCAAAAGAGGAAGAGGAATAAAAAGGTTGCAAATGTTTTGCTGGGTTAGAAATGAGCCCTCAGCGGCTGGGCTGCACGTTGCCCTGTGCACGATGCGTTCAGCAGCTCTAGCGTCCCTGGCACGGAGCTCAGAAAGACTCTTGTGCCCTCCCAAGGTGCGTTCAGGTAGGGTCACAGCTTGTTTACGTATCTACTTATATCCATATCAGCCCATGTGCCAATATTTGACTGTCAAATCGTCACTGATGAACGCCTCTCGCATACAGTTGTGCATTCGCTGGCTTCCCGGGACGTGGCTCTTGGGGTTGGTGGCCACCTCTGCATGCCTGGGCTTCTTTTCTTTCCCAACTGTATCACTTCAATTTGTAAAGGATGCCTCTTTTCACACCGCTTTGCCCTAATTCCTTGCGCCTTCCAGTATTCTTAAGAAACAGCAAGAGCTAGATTTTGCAAGCACCGGGAGAAGATTGCCGGGTGCTCCTGGACGTGCTGCTGCGCTGGGACTCGGGCGTCAGCCCATCCACGCGCGCGGAGCCAGAAGGTAGCTCGGAAAATACAAGGGAACTATTTCTACACGCGCACGCAGATACGGCGAGGAAGGCAAAGCAGAAAGATCTGCCAAGGGAAACGGTCTTGTTACGTACAACGTGTTTCCTTTATGTATTTGTTTCCCTCCACCTCGTTCAGGATGCATAATTGGGTTTTGAAGATTTGAACCCGTCTGGTTTATCTCTGGGTGTGTCGTTGCTGCCGGCTCTTATCAGGTGTGTCGCGGTGAGTGAAACCATTCAAACAAAACCCTTTCACGTAAGTTTGTGCGCGGTACGCTGGGCTCGTGTGTTTCGCCACTCTTTTAATCCAGGGTGGAATAGGTCTGCAATTAATGCGGCTACAGGAAAACTGATTGGTTTTTTGGTCTTTAATAAATGACTTTGGGGGATGGAAATCGTAGGGTGGTTTAGTACAGATGCACAGAGGTTAGAAACATTAGTGAGGATGTATGGAAGCACCGGCACCAAAATTAAGGTGATTGCATATTAGAATCATAGAATCATTTAGGTTGGAAAAGACCTTTAAGATCACTGAGTCCAACCGTGAAATTAGTTGCCTTGGTTAGAAGTGCGGGAAAGCTTTACCTGCTGAAAACTGCCGGCTTGTTCAGTTGTCAGGGCAGCAGCCAGATGCTGTCTTGGCTCTTGATTGCTCGTTTAGCTTTGACATGCGTTTTGCTGCGATGAAAGGAGAAACGTCAACAGGCAAAACTGCAAGAACTGCCGGCGTTTGTTGCTGTCATGCCTGCGTGGTGGTGCTGCCAGTGCGGGGAATAGGCAGGTAGAGTAAATAGCCTGGATTTTTTTAATTCTTTTTTACAAGAAAGGAGATAACGATTAGATGCTGTCTCATTTTCAGACTAGGAATTGTTTGCCAGACTTGAATTACAGGAATTGCCGTGGCGAGGCAGGTCAGCGCCTTGTGCCATTAACTCAGAGCTGGCAGGGGCCGGGGCAGCTTCGCACGCCGGGTCCCCCCGTTGTGCTCCCATCAGAAACAATTAAAGAAACTGTTTATGATGATGGACACAAAACCAAATTGCTTTTATCCTGTAAGGGGAAATAAACCAGTGAAGAATAACTTTATTGAACTTGTGTTTTAAATCTTGCTGTAATCTCTTCCTAGCAGCAGAAACTGTTCAAACTGATGGTGCAGCCAGCTCATCATTTGTATTTTCCTTTTTTGAACTGATTTGCTATGGAGAGTCTTTGGACAAAACCTTTTTTTATATCTTTGGCTTAGTTGCAATCCAAAACTGATCTGCTGGTGACAGACTTTAATTATCACCAAAGGGTGGAGAGAAGAGTTTTTAAAGCTGCTGCTGTGCCAAGGTATTCGGTGTTCGGAGGGACTTGGGAGTTACTGGGCGCGAAGGCGCTGATGCTGGACCGTGCCAGGATCCATATTACTTCTTAGGGAGGGAGAGATGAGTTTGCTTTCACTGCTAAACTGCTTAGGGAGGGTTCTGTTTAAAGAAGCAGGGGGGGAAGCCACAACCCAGCCACTTGTGCTCGAGGGGAGCTGCGGAAGAGCAGAAGGAATCTGGCTGCGGGTTTTTTTTCCCTCATGCTTTGCTAATTCCTTTGGCCCTGCAGCTGGGGCAACTCAATTTTGCTGCCCGTTCTTGCTGCTCATAGAGCGTCCCCCGATTCCCACGTGCCCATGCCCTTTTAGTATTTTCACCCTTTCACACTCGTTTTCCCTTTCCTGCAATAACTCATTTTTATCCCTGCTTCCTTTGCCTTGGGTTGAGTTTGGGGTGCTCTCTGTGCCTGCTTGTAAACAGGGTTTGTGGCTTTGATCGTTGATCCTCCAGGTATGTCCGCAGGATTTTGTGATATTTCCAGCCTGGGAGGTCTGCGGGGCATGGCTCGTCCCCGTGCTGCAGCTGGGCAGCTTCTGGGGGCTGCTATAAAAACCATCTCCTGATATTTATAAGGTCGAAGCGGCAAAGAAATGCATGAAAAACCTTTTACCTGGGCTTTACCTTTAAGCACCGTTATTCTATGAAAATTGGTTCTTTTTACGTCGTGCTGCACAGAGCGTATTGTATTTGCTCTCACCTGTGGCGTAGTGAGTGTTGCCGTATGGTTTGCCCAAAGCTGATTTGTTTTCACGCTTTTAGTGGGAGGTTAGCGCTTGGTGCTCTTCTGCTGTATGTTTTTTAGCCAGGCAAAGTGCCAGCGCGTCTGTTGGAGGAAGGACTCCTGGCTGGATCCTGGAGAATAAACCGAGCTTGAATTCCCTCTGAAGGGAGAGAGCTCAAGTCCCGCAGATAGGATTTTTCATCGTAATGAACCCGTTTGGCAGCTAAATTAGTGACCAGTTTTGGTAGGAGAATTGAATAACTTGAGGAGCATCCCCTGGTGCCCATAAGGAGCAGAGAGATGTGGTGCAGAACCAGACCCACCCCAAGCCCTTGGAGCTGGAGCCGAACATCACCAGCAGCACTGCAACGCCGTCCTCTGCACGGGGACACCGGCCGCGGCCCCGCAGGCGTTCGGGGCTCAGGCTGCAGGATACCTGTAGGTACCTAAAAAAATCCATGTTTTGATAAAAGACCCTGAAGGTCTTGATAATTATCTACACTAGGTAGACCTACTCATGCCTGGCTATTGAGCTGAATCTCAAAAAGGAGGAGCTGTCGCTTTGCAGTTTATTTGTTCCTCCATTATCCTTGCTCATTCAGTTGGTAAGATTTAGGGTGTTTTTTTCTTTTATTTGTCTTACATACACCTTGGTGTTTGCACTGTGGGGGTTTGTTTTTCTAGCAGCCTCTCTCTGCCCCCATCTGTAAATCAACCGGTTTTGTGCATCACAGGAGGAGATTAGGATGCGATGTTCAGGAAGGAGAGAGTCCAGCGGAGGGTACAAAGATGATTAAGGGACTGGAGCATCCCTCCTGTGGGGAAAGGCTGAGGGAGCTGGGGCTGTTCAGCCGGAGGAAGAGGAGACTGAGAGGGGACCTCACCAACGCTTATCAATATCTCAAGGGCGGGTGTCAAGAGGACGGGGCCAGACTCTCCTCAGTGGTGCCCAGCGCCAGGACAAGGGGCAACGGGCACAAACTGGAACACGGGAAGTTCCGCCTGAACAGGAGGAAAAACTTCTTTGCTGTGAGGTGCCAGAGCCCTGGCCCAGGCTGCCCAGGGAGGGTGTGGAGTCTCCTTCTCTGGAGAGATTCCAACCCGCCTGGACGTGGCCCTGTGCAGCCTGCGCTGGGTGACCCTGCTCTGGCAGGGGCTGGGCTGGGTGGTCTCCAGAGGTCCCTTCCAGCCCCTGCCATTCTGTGATTCTGTGAGAGTTATTTTGGGGGGTAGCATTATAGCTTAGAAAAGAGACCAGCATTGCAGAGGAAGCCAATCCCAGCAGGTCTCCTGGCCCCTTCTCCCCCGTTATTTGGGCTTGCGTTGGGTCGGCGGGCGGCTGTACCTGCCGCAGTGGGATGCCGGTGCAGCACCGGCCTTTTCAGATGCAGCAGCTCACTCGCAGCGCTGTCCCAGAGGATTGTGGCAGATTGCAAACACGCTCAGCACAATCATACCATCCCAATTAGCATAATGACGCTGCCTAATTTATGCGCAAATTGCCCTCATTTATGTGTGTCGATACGTATGATTAAACCAAGCATGGGTGGAACGGGGTTCGGTCTCAACCCAAGCATGGAAGCGTAAAGCTGTATCCACCCCAGATTGTGTGAAAGGTCCCAAATTTGTTCTCCGTGTTACCGAAATGGGAAGCTTTGTGTTGTTTTGCCCCCGCGGCTCTGGCAGTGCGAAGGGGTGTGGGGCAGGACTAAACTCGCGGCAGGAGGTAAGAGAATAAAAGATTCTTGTGCTGAGATTTGCATGGATTAAAGGCAGCTTTAATTTGCCTTGATACACTTGGCTTTCAGGTGGATTACGCAGGCAGCGGGATTTGGGGCTGTCTAGCCAACTAATACCTGCCTTACTTTTATTTAATTATTTTAATGAGATGGAGGAGTCCTATAACTGTAGGACACCTTTGCCAACCCCAGATCTTGAACATTTCTGTGTGTAACGTTTTATACCGTTAACGTTCTCGATTAACAAACCCACTGATGTTGTCTTGAGTCCCACCTCGCGCGGCCGTTCCCAAAGCACTGTCTCAGGGGGGCTCTTCCGAAAGAGATCTCTTAGTTTGTGAGCTTATATTCCTCATTTTTATAAAAGAAATGGTGTTGCACCATAAAATTGTTCCATAGCAAGCAGGATGACCCAGCACAGAAATGTTCAGCTTGAGTGAAGTTCTCATTTTGGATGCCTGCTGGTCCACCATGTCCACCAAAGTATTCATTCCCATGACTTTGGTGTGCCCGTTGGCTACAGAGCGTGGCACAGCCTGGCTGCAGAGGTTTAGCAGCTTTAGTGTAGAGGCTAAACAGGGTACGGGGCTGTGAATTGGGTTTGGACTCTCCTACCAGTGTGGTCACTGACCTTCTGCTTGAGCGGTTCTGGGAGAGAAGAAATACCAAGGAGCGGCACCTTTCTCATGGTCCCGTCCAGCTTTTTGTAGGTGCTGTTTGCAGGTGTCATTGCGTGTTCAGGGGGGGAACATCCTGCAGTTCTTTATAACTCGTGATAGGGCTCTGACCACAGCTGAGATGTCAGGACACTGCTGAATTAGTAGAAGCTCTTCACTCCCAAGCCCGTAACTCACCATCCTTAGCATTTTCCTGTTTGTTGATGGGAAGCCAGCAGCAGAGCTGCAGTTTTGAGGCTCCCAAGCTCTGTGAGATAAGCTGCCTCTGTTATTTGTTGAGCGTGGTTGAACTCTCTCCTGGCATTAACTTGTGCTCTGCCAGTCGATGGACCATCCCTTGGACCAGTCCGTCTCCAGGGGATGGAGCCTGCAGGCGCGCTTGCAAGCAGGCAGCTCTTAATCTTCCATTTGTTGGTTTAAAAAACACACAAACACAACCAATTCACCTGACATCTTACCAATCAAACTGTTTTGTCTTACGAATCTAAAATACGAGGTAGACCTTCTCCTTCACCTTGCTTGTGAGGTTTGCAAAGGAGTCGAATCTTTTGGCACAGCGCCGAGCTGGAAGACACTTGGCTGCTGAGTCCAAGGGTCTCTTTCATAACTGAGGCTTTTTCTGAAGCAGGTTTATGTTACAGCGTTGTCCAGAAACGCCTGGGTCAGGTCAGTGTTGGGTGTCCCAATGCTGCCAGGCTTGGAAAACTGAATTTTGGCTGTAGAGAATGGAAGCTCCTTCCTATAGCCAGCGTGTCTTCCTTGCTATTGATGTGCTTAACAGCGTATACATTTACCTGGTTAAATTGCTTTCATCCAAACATATACAACTAACATATACAAATAATGATTACAAACAGTAATCACACTATTCCCGAGGCCAGTGGGTTGCAGCCACGGCTTACCGCAGTCAGCTGACTGCTCTGGATCCTTGGGATACCGTGTTTTGGGGGGATTATCTGGCAAGCGGATTATGTTGCTGGCACGTTGGGGCGCAGTGGGGTTGGGGCACGGCAGATGAGTGGAAGGGCTTGTGCGTGGCCAGGGCAGAACCAGCCGAATGTGGGACGCGCCACCTCCTTTCAGTCTGTCGTACGTTTGCTCTTTGGCAATCGTGTTTCCTCTGCGCGCAGGCCGTATGACTGATTTCTACGAACAGATGTGGATGTAAGATATTCTTGTAAGCATTTATAACATACGATGTTTCTACTCTTACGTACTCGAGCGACTTGAGCACATGCCTGCACCGCGCTCCGTACCTGTCAAAGGGAGCGAGGTTTATGAGTCACTGCAAGTCAAGCATCATGAATTACTCTCTTCTTCTGCTACTGATCTGTTTTTACAGCCATCTGAAGACGCAGCCTGCTCTAAAACCCATTCAGACGTGTTGCATTGACTTTTATAAGCTTTCGTAAGCTCCTTTGGTTTCATTCTGCCTTTGCATTTGCTTTTTTTCATTACCTTCCAGCGTACGTTTTTGTACAAGATGCTGGCCTCGTCCTGGAAGGAGCCGTGAGCGTACACTGCGTGTGTCTTGCTGCATTTGTAAAAACCCAGCTTGGCTGCTGATTCCTTTTGAACTCTCAGATGATGCTAATAACGGTGGGGAAGGGACTCTTTTGTTCCAGCAAGGCTTTCTAAAGCTGGAGGTCAATGCAAAGTCTTCCAACTTTTCTTTCACTACTCAGCACCGAAGCTGCATTTTGAATCTGGCAGCTTCGTGAATGAAGGAATAAATTAACCATGGAAATATTGACAGCACAGTTGCTTACGCCAGCTTCCTGGTTTGGTCCCGTAAAATTTACCCCTTTGTTTTAAATGCATGTAGCTGACTGAGGGACAGAAGGACCTCATCCCCATTGCACAGGGAGGAGAGGACAGGCTGAAGGCTGGACTGCATTCCTGCAGCCCCCAGACCCCTCTGCCCCGCGACAGCAGCATTGCGGGGAGGTGTCGGGAAACGCTGGATCGTAAGGAAGAAAATTCAAGGGGTATGGGGAGGACCTGTGAGTCCGGCACATCTGTGGGTCACTTGCTTTGAGCCAGAGACAAGAGAAAGCAGATGCCTTAGCTGTTCTCCGGCTGCCTTAAAAAAGAAATGTCAGGAAAGTAACCCAGCTCTCCTCCTCCCTGCCAGATCCGATGTCTTTTTAATCTGCTCTCTCTCAACTTCTCTTAAAATGGAAGTTGCTGGTTGGTGGTGGTCTGCTCGGGTTAAGCAGCGATTCTGGCAGACTTCAGAGCAGACGTGATCTCCAGGTCTCGTTGCTTTGAAGCTCCTGCTTCTATCACATTCGACTAAATCAGACTTTTTCTTCTCTGTGGTGGTAGAAATGAGCCTTGTGCGCCCATCTGATTGAAGTGCTGAGACTTGTCTAATTGAACAAGTGCTCGAGTCAACACTTGAGTAGGATGAAAAGCAGCGAGGAGATCACCCAGGGATTATGTCTGAGCTCCACAGCTACTTGGCACCGACAGAGCAGATGGTTGGGTCGCATCCTGCCCGAGGCTGGGGAGAAAAGATGTCAATAAGAAAAAAATATTAATTTGGTTAAATATATTCAACTCTAAATCTAGAAGTGCCCCAGGTCTCTAATTTCAGACGTTATAGCATCAGCGCAGAAGATGGGATTAGTGAAAGGAGGGGTTGGTTCTGCAGACTCCTGCAAGGAGCCCGCTGCTGCCTCAGAGCTGATGTAGGTAAAAAATATTTGGGGAGGGAGAACAGAGATGGTGAGAGTGGGAGCGACGTGGTTTGTCATGTAAAAGTGGGGATCAACCAGGAATGGTCTCGACTTTGCGAGTAAACCACGAGCCCCTGCGGTGCGGCTTTGCGATGGAGTGAGGAACCCACGTCCGAGAGGTGGTGGGGAGGGAGGTTGGTTTGTGCAGACGTGTGAAAACATCGCAAATGTCACTGCAGGTCACCTGAACCGCAGGGACGAGCTTCAGCCCGTTCCCTTTAGGATTACACTTAATCCTACAGCCAAAGTCTGTATCCAGAGAGGTTTGGGCTTGGGGAATTCTGCTGGTGGCTGCCTCACTGGTACGTGGCCATCAGAAGTCGCGGTGACCACCGTGTGGCTTTCTGGCCCCTTCTTCTGGGGTGGGAATAAATGAACATACACGGAACCGCTTTTTCAAATGCCCCAACTGCTTGTGTCTGGGTAAATACACACTTGTAGGAGCCCAAGGCGAATATGGTGCCTTCACTACAATAACAATTATCTACTTCTTCTAGCTGTGGACTCTCCTAAACTTAACTTTACTTTACCCCAAACAGCAGTGCACGTACCAAGTGAAGCTGTGACCATCAGAGTTTCCTTCTCACTCGTAACTGCTGCTGCTGACCTGTAATCACCTGCTGCTGCCTCTGCCCAAAAGCACTTTTAACCCTGGAAAATCCCACGATTTTGCCTTCTGTATTTAAAAATTGTTGTCATTTTTTCAAGTGTGTCTCTGGCTTGAGCAATAAATGAAAAGCTGCATTTTGCATACGGGTAAAACGAAGCAGAAGCGCCTTGCTGGCAGCAGTAAAAATGCTGTTTTCTGAAGATGTTACTGAATTTTAACTCTTTGGTTTTAAAAGCTTGTTTTGTGGTTTGTTTGCAGGGGGCACCACTGGAAGAACCTTTATGGGCTCCTAATGACATGCAGGTGGACGATTTACTGATGATAATTAAGGTAGGAAGAAGCGTTGTTAATTTTGGCATCTTGGCATTTGTCCTCTCCTTGAAATGAAATCACGCTCGCCGGCGGCCGGCCGGTCATCGCTCTATTTTAGGGCTCAGTACACAACGATGGCAGTTTGGAGCAGCACATGGCCAAGGCATTAACTTGCTGTGTTCAAGTGTCCCTTTAAACACAGGGGGAAGGGAAATCTTATTTAAGAACTACCTGAGAACGTGACTAAGTGGAAAAATTCCGACTTCCTCCCCCAAAGGATAATAAGGTCTCTGTTGGTGCGGAGTTGGAAGGGGCATGACTCTAATTTGAGAGCACTCAGCACAGGGATTTTTTTGTTCTGCTGAAACGTAGTGGTTGAGTTGGAATTCAGGTTCTAACTTGCCATCTCAGAAAAAAAGAAAAGTAAAACTAAAAATATATTTTATTAGTTTATTTTCATCATCTTGAGCTTCTGTGGAAAGCTGGTCTATCTCCAAATGTGACAAGAGAGTACTCAGTTCTTGATGAATGAAATGGAGGAAAATCCCTGATATTAAAAGCACTAAACTATTGGACAAACTTGGAAAAGAAAATACAAACGTGTGCAGAGTTAAATGTATTTATAAGCAGTTTTTATGATAGTTTAATCTCTGGATTCTTGTCTTGCTGGGTCATTTCTGCCATGGCTGTTGTGCTCAGAAGCATCATCAGGGCGGTGCAAGGGTCCCTGCTGGTCTCTGCCTCCTGTTGCAGTAGGAAAGAAGGTCCTCACCGTAGTCACCATAGAGACTCCTAAATGTCCTAAATGTGAGCCGACCTTTCCCCTTGCAGTCAAAAAACCTCAAAAAGCCGTCTCGACTTTACTGAGGCAAGAGGACCCTACGCATTGCCAGGCTTTGCTTTACATTCTCATAGCATTTCCATTTCCGAGCTTGAACAGGTGGTAGAGCTGTCTCCGAGTTCCCACCAATACATCAAACCTCTGCAATGTGCAAATACCCAAAATACAGCAAAATTGGATGCTCTGCTTGGGAGCCAGGCGTGATGTTTGGTGAGACCAACGTCATGGACAGGATTTTGTTCTTGCATTTGTTTGGACTGTAAACATGTAAGAAAGTGTCGCGGGTGAACGTGGGGTGTGTTATGTCTATTGTACTTTCACACAGGCTTTGCTTTATATTGCAATTGGGGTTTACACTTATGAGCACGAGTGGAATTAGTGGTTTGGTTCATGTTTGGTGTCGGTGGATAGTTTACTGGCTGAGTAGTTGGAGGGAGAGGGGGAAATTCAAGCTGTAACAAGAGCAAATTCTTTTGATACAGGTTTACGGTTCTCAAATGTATTTGTACTTTTTGTTTGGCTTGCGATAAGATGCACTACTGTGGAATTTGCTTGGAGCAGGGATTTGCATGAATTATTGTTTCGTACAAAATGAACATCTGTGCAAGCCTTCTCCCTGTGCTCCACGGTACCGGAGCACGCGTTGGAAGGATTTGTGTGCCTGGATGCAGCGGTCAGCAAAAGCCACGTGCTTGGGGGAAGGAAAGAGGGAGCAGTAGAAGCAAAGCAGCTGAAATCAAGGGGAAAACTTCTTCTGGGCTGTGCGACTGCGTCTGGATCTGTGCGTTTATTTTATGTGCTGACTTCTTTCCTTCTCATCCCAGCGCGATTTTTTAAAAAGCAACATCTTCCCATTCTAGGAGGGCTTGGGACAGTTACGCTTGGCCTCTTGCGGAGTTCGGTTTTGTATTTAGGATCAATCGCAGGAGCTGCTGATTGAAATAGTGTGGCCCAAAAATACGTAGAAGATGGGAGTAAACAGTCATTATGGATGGTCTCTTGTTTCTGCACTTAAAGCATTTCATTTGAAGGGTTTCACGTTCTCGTAGAGAGATCTTTCTGTAAATCACTAATTAAGCAAATTAGCTACAGTGTCATCAGGCTGTCTACAAAAAGCAAGAAGCTGACGTTTTGAAGAAACCTTCAAGCTGCAAACTCAAATTATCCAATATTTAAAATTACGATGTCTCATAGGAATAGGAAGAGCGGTGAAAGAATCACTTGAAGTTTGGGTGACTTAAAACCAGGTTTCACGTAGAAAGGCAGGCTTTTTATTTTACTCAAAAATTCTGCATGGATGCTACGCCTGTCATCTTCACTTAAAATGTGACTAAATCTCATAGCATTAACTAATTTGCTTGTAATCCTTTATTTTCTTTTCGTAGACAGTAGAAAAGGCTATGGTAAACACATTGGGATGTTCATCTAAAATACTTTGTGTAATGTACTTATTTTCTCAAAAGTTGGTTTTGACAGGGGAAAACGAGGAGGAGGATTTCTTTGTTCACCGAAATCAATCCCCATGACACGGAGCATCAGGTGTAGGTGTGAGCGACGAGGCTGGTGGGGCATTAGTGGTCCCACCATTCCCATGAACGGTCCTGGGTTGGGAAGAGCGCCGGTGTGTGTTGAAAGCAATGGGAGCGAGATGTGTGGGGAGATGGAGACACGGCATTGTGTTGAGCCGTCTGTATTTGGCTATGCAAAACGTTGCCGGATACGCTAATTGATAATTGCCAGCTAATGCAGATAGCGTTCGGGCTGTGTGTGTGTCCTGGTGCCAGTGGGTTTTCTGAGTGTGTTACGGTTGTGCGTGTGGTCGGAGGGAAGCACAGGTTTACAGCGAGCTACGCAAAAGGGCAGAAAACCATCCAGGCGTGGAGGTGACAGTCATATCGATACTGGCACAGCGCTGAGCCCAGTGCCGTGTTTTGTTGACAGGGTGAGTACTAAAACCACATATTTTGTTTCAACAAAGTCCATCCAAAGCCATTCGCTACCTTTGGACCATCCGTATCCTTCCCTGTGCCTTTTCCAGCCGTGTTGCCGACATCTTTTGGGAGGTGGGAGCCAAGCCGACGTACCCTGTGGATTTGCAGAAGAGCTTGACACGTGTGGTTTTCTTCTCACCGGTTCGAGCAGTGCCAATCGCTGAGCTGTTTTCGGCACTACCCACAATAACTGAAAGATCTTTCCTGCAAGATAAGAGTCAGTAATTGTGGTTGGCGCGTTCCTCTGGTACGCGTTCCCGTATTAACTTGAAATTTAATTTGTCGTCGGAGTGCTGCTGCATGGCTCCATCTCCTCCGGAGCGGGCAGGGGAGGCTGCACAGGGGCACCGGCTGCCACAGCAGTCGGATCCTGCACCCTCTCTCTCAAGGATTGTTCTTCAAAAAAGTACGTTGGTGCCATAGCTTGATCTTCTCACTGAGTACACGCAGTTGTGAGCAAACTGCAGGAGAAGCAAAGAGGAGGTGATGGGTCCCAGTCCTGCAGTTCACCCTGGTGGCTTCTGCATCAGATGGTGACCAAGCCAAGAAGTGCCTTTGCCCCCACTTGCGAGATTTGCTCCTTTAGTTTCGGTCAAAGCTGTAGTCCTTCTCAAACCTTTAAAGATTACTTTCAATTTTAGGCATTTGTTGATGTGCAGGCTGACCCTTGGACGGCTTTTTGGAAACACAGAGGTTGTCCTGAGACCAGAAATCACAAATTGCTGGTGCTTCTAAGTCCCATAGGCACTTCTCCCCACCTCTTTCCTATGAAGCTTCAAACTTCTACACTGAATTTGATGTCACCGATGTGAGCTGACCTCCTGGCCTGCTGCACGCTAAAAATATACCCTGGGATTTGTCTGAACTGTTTCACAAACCATCAGGACCAAACACACACCTCCAGCGTTCGCTGTTGAAGCTGACTGCGGGCTGAGGATGTGAAGGAGACAACTGCTTACAGAAACCACACCGGGCAGCGTGTCGGGACCTGCAACCCGTACCTGGAGCTGCTGTGTATAAATAAACACATCCACCCTCCGTCTTATTTCTGACAACTACCTCCCTGAATAGTAATTTATTTTTTTTTCGTTGCTTGTTCTGCAAGCAGGTTTCCTCTTGCAGGTGTTTAGGAAGACCTCATTTTTATGTTAATTGAGCGTAACTATCAGCGCACAGACATCGACGGCTCTTGCGTCCTTCTGAGACGTGTGATTTTTATTGAAATTCCATCCTGAAAAACTGATACCAGCAACCGATGTACTCGTCACCTGAGTCAGACGGGAAACTGCACCAAATTGGTGGTTGCCTCAAAAATACGTTGCCAGCCCTTGTTCTGCAGGGTGTAGCGACCACAGCTTCAGCTTTCAGGAGGGTTGCAGCTGTGGTCTGCAGCCTGGGTTCAGGTTTTTAGTGGTGTTTGCTTGCTACGTTTTGAGGGCTTCCTCAACATCATGTCTCCACTGAGATCAAGCAATGCTAATTGCAGCTAGGCACAGTTACTGCTAATACTGGTGGACCTGAATCTACAGGAACAATTTTTTTCATGTTGATGGCTTCAAACACATCTCTGCTTTGATTATCTTTGGTCCCATGAAAGGATTGAGTTGATCCATATCTCCTTCAAAAGAACAGATCCTTCAAATTGGGCAGATAACATATTAGGTGACTTAAATAACTATTTTTTGCGGATGACACCAAGCTGAGTGGTGCGGTGGACACGCCTGAGGGACCAGATGCCATTCAGAGGGACCTGGACAAGCTTGAGAGGTGGGCCCAAGCGAACCTCATGAGGTTCAACAAGGCCAAGTGCAAGGTCCTGCACATGGGTCGAGGCAACCCCTTCTATCAATACAGGCTGGGGGATGAAGGGATGGAGAGCAGCCCTGCCGAGAAGGACGTGGGGGTACTGGTGGATGAAAAGCTGGACATGACCCGGCAATGTGCACATCCCCAGCAGCGTGGCCAGCAGGGCGAGGGAGGGGATTCTGCCCCTCTGCTCCGCTCTGGTGAGACCCCCCTGCAGTGCTGTGTCCAGCTCTGGGGCCTCAGCACAAGAAGGACATGGACCTGCTGGAGCAGGTCCAGAGGAGGCCACAAAGATGCTCAGAGGGCTGGAGCCCCTCTGCTATGGAGACAGGCTGAGAGAGTTGGGGTTGTTCAGCCTGGAGAAGAGAAGGCTCCGGGGAGACCTTCTAGCAGCCTTCCAGTACCTAAAGGGGCTTATAGGAAAGATGGGGAAAAGCTTTTTAGCAGGGCCTGCTGTGACAGGACAAGGGGGGATGGTTTTAAACTAAAGGAGGGGAGATTCACACTAGACATAAGGCAGAAGTTTTTCACACTGAGGGTGGTGAGGCCCTGGCACAGGTTGTCCAGAGAGGTGGGAGATGCCCCATCCCTGGAAACATTCCAGGTGAGGCTGGACGGGGCTCTGGGCAACCTGATCTAGTTGAGGATGTCCCTGCTTATGGCAGGGGGTTGGACTAGATGGACCTTAAAGGTCCCTTCCAACCCAAACCGTTCTGTGATTCTATGATTTTACAGCTCAAAATGGATCTTTTTCTGAGCAAGTAGCTCCAGCCAAACCTGCCTTGCTCTGGTTGATCAATATTGTGTAACAGATGTGAAGGCAAGTTCCTCACCGCTGGAGAGTTTATCTGCTCCTGGTCAGAACAGTAAGAGGAGAGGACAAGTCGAGGAAGTGAAGACGCAGAAGGGACGGTGTTTGGACTCCGTCGTCGGGAGGTGCCTCTGAAGGATGGAGTGACACGGGGTTGCCTTTGTTTTCCATCGGTGCTGCCCGTAACTGATTTTTCAGGGCATTCTTCGTGCTGACATTAGCTTTTCATCCCCCCATCCTCACCATTTTGGAAGATCCCTGCTATCTGATGGTGGAAAGCAAACAAAGAAGAGCAGATGAAAGGTCTTCTGCAACCCCAACTTTGGGTGGCAGTGGCCTCCCAGTAGCACAGGAGGCTTCCTTCAGCGGCTGGTGCAGAGGTTATTCAAAACCTTAGGTAGACCTGATGGCAGAAATGCCTGCTAAGTAAGAGGAGGAGAGGAAATTTCATCAGCTGTGCTTTGGGTTTGTTGGTAAAGACCCGAGTGCAACTGCTTTAGTGACAGATTTGAGGTGTGTTACTGACAATTTTTTCACGGTACCAAATGTAGAGGACACTGAAGGGGCCGGAGGAGAACATCTGGTCCCAGCTGATATAAACCAAAAGCCATGAAATTACGGAATTGCACCCAATGGGTTTCTTGCCCCAAGACCTTACCGTGTGCTGTAAACCACATCCAGGTTTCAGGAATACGTTCGGTCATCCAGATGCAGGTCAGCGATGTGGTTAGACAGGTCAGCAGTTACTAACACCACTAACTTCTTATCTCTCCTTTTCCACAATTCAGTTCTCATGATGTTATTTAAGTGTTTTGTAGTCCAAATTCTTGAAGTTCCCTGCTGAAAGTTAAATATATCAATCCTATCAGGTCTTTCCAAGAGCAAAGCGCAGAAATCCCCTGTCCTCGGGCTGGCACCGTTGCCGGTATTTTCCTCTCCCCCTTGACCAGTGACTGTTTCCTTTAATATTGCTGCCTAAATCTTCTGTGGCTTATGCAGTGATTAAAAAGAAGGAAAAAAAAAATACATATGGTACAGGAATTTGGCAAGAGACGTGTGGACCTCTTGCAGTTCCAGTCGGTGGTTAGATGGATTTGTCATACTTATACCCGTGTATGATCTACTTGCGGTGAGAAACCGCTGGGGCTTGGTCAGGGACCTGTTCCCTTTTCACACGGAGTCATTCTGAGGGCAAGCAGATATTTGGGGGGCGGGGGTTGTATGTGGATGTACATGGGGGGATAAGGCAGGCTGGAATAATTACTTATTCCCTGGGAGAGCGGAGCTTTTGCAAGTGCTGTGATGCTTTACCCACGACGGTCTAAGGCAGGTGCATTTTATGAGAAGTAATATCTGGTAGCAGGTAAACTGCTGCAGTTGGGGAGAGGCAGACAAGCTTTTGATGCGTAAATCCTCCAGTTCTGAGACAAAATGCTTTATCAGTCTTACAAGCTCAGCCAGTTGCTCTGAGCTTCATCTGAATATAATACCACTTCGAGTGAGAGAGAGGACAGTTGGTACCCGCGGAGCCGAGGGCCGTGCTCGCTGGAGAAGGAGGTAAATGATTTCTTGTGCAACGTGGAAGGGTTCTCTGGGGACCAAGGCAGAGGACAGTTATGGAGGGAAACTAGCTTTTGGTTAACTGTTGCTGAGTGACGGTGAATTTAATGCCTAAACTTGCTTTTTGAATGCGTTTTATTGATACCCATCAAGGTTGATGTGTTTTGTAAGACACATGCCCTTTCTCGCCCGTCCCTTTCTCTGTTACCCAGGTGTTTCTGCCCAGTGTATGAGTTGGCGCTGGTGTAGTGCGGGAGGAGGGTGGTGTACCGGGTGAAGCGTATGACATTTGGGGAAACGAATACTGTAATCCATAGGGTTTTGCTGCTGCAGAGAGCATTTGTGGTGATGGGGGCTGTGTGTGAACAAACATTGCAGCTTGGCCAGGTTCTGCTTCCATTTGATGTGGTGCACGTGCCTTGATGAGCAGTTTAGCAAGGTCGAGGAGCTCTTTGAAGAGCTGGAGGGAGGGAATAAGCTCTTTAAAGTAAATGCTTCAAATACGGATGGAGTTTATACTACAATAAAGCTGCGTTTTACGTCTGCATGGCTCTCTCCTTTCCCCACTGCAAGGTGCATTGCTGGTACAGCGGGCTGGCTTGGCTGCACTTCGCTCAGCAGATGTTCTTGGCAACCTCAGGTCTTACCTTGGGTTGAGCTTTGAGGAAGCATAAGGTCAAGCAGCTGTAGTTCCAGAGGAAGTTTGTAGGTTATAAATTCAATTAGATCTGGTCCTTAAAAAGAAGATAAAAGAAAAAAAAAAGACAAAAAAAAGACACATTAATGTGGACTGCTTCCAGTCTTGTACAGGGAGTTGGAGAAGTCAACAAGATCATGGGAACAAGACCACTCTGCCAAGGAAACCAGATACCCAAGTGCCTTAGTTTTTGCAAAAAGCTTTGTATTTGAGACAAAGTAGTTTTGAGGATTAAATGCTGCTGTCCTCCCCCAAATGAGTGGATATTGTGGCATCTAAACTGACATCTGAGCTTCTGAGATACACGTGTGAATGAGCAGGAAGGTCTCTGCAGCTGCAGTCCATTTTGGTTTAGTTATTGCGTGTTACTGTGTGCAGTGTTCCTCCTTGCAGAGAAAAGTCGAGGGGACGTGAGAGCTCTGCAGGAGGAGAGGGAAATGGCTCTAGAATCACAGAATCATGACATGATTTGGGTTGGAAGGGACCTTTAAAGCCCATCTAGTCCAACCCCCGGCCATGAGCAGGGACATCCTCAACTAGATCAGGTTGCCCAGAGCCCCGTCCAGCCTGACCTGGAATGGTTCCAGGGATGGGGCATCTCCCACCTCTCTGGGCAACCTGTGCCAGGGCCTCACCACCCTCAGCGTGAAAAACTTCTTCCTTAGGTCTAGTCTGAATCTCCCCTCCTTTAGTTTAAAACCATCCCCCCTTGTCCTACCACAACAGGCCCTGCTAAAAAGTCTGTCCCCTGGCTCTAGAGATTAGGCAGCAGGAAAAATGATTCGAGTAACAGTTGAAGCTGCATTGGGTTGTTCAAGAGAGAAGTTGGTCAGGATCCACATTGTGTTGGTGCACTTTAATCTGTGCAAGAAGACTCAGAGAGGTGTGTTCAGAGATGTGAGAGAGGATGAAGTGATGGGCGTTGAGCAGGCGCTTGCCGGGATGTCCGTCTTCTTGCTTTCTTCACCCCAAAGATGAAGTCTTACGTTATAGAACAGTGTGAGCTTGAAGGATCTGGAGGGATGGAGTTAAGTCTGAGCAAAAAGCAAATTTTCTGGAAGGGCCGGAGCTCTGCTCCTCATTGCTTCCCCAAACCAAGATGTTCAAGTCAGGAACCCCAGGAAAGGCTCCTGTGCCTGAGGGTCCTCGTGGAGGGCTGTGTCTGGAGCAGTGGTGTGGGCTGGATGTTTTCTTCCGAGTCTGCATCTTCGGATGAACGTGCAGCCTGAGCCACTCGGAGAGGACAGGGATTCCGCTTGCGCGCTCTCCTCCCGTTGCTAGACCAGGTTAAAGACACCAGTTACAGTCAAAAACCCATTCTGACGCTGCAGTCGCAATGGATGACTGCCTTCAGCTGCAGGGGCACTAACCGTGCGCGCCAGGCCGCCTCGCTGGCTTGTCACCACTTTTTAAAGTGCTGCTGTTGAAGAAAGGCAGAGCCCCGGTGCCGCAGAGCCCTGCAGGTGCTGGGGTGCCAGAAGACCTTGACACCCGTACGGCTGGTGCTGCTGTGCCTCCTACCAGAGCCGCCAGAGGCTCGGGTCTGCTGTCTGAGAGCTCAGACACACGTTCTGCATCGTGAAGATTTGTTTCCTCAAACGACCGATCGCAGGAAACTAATTTTCTGCTCTTCAGCTGCCAGCCCAGCCCGTTGGGTCGCAGCGAGGCAGCCCAGCTCCCGCCGTGCCCGGCTTGGCGCGGGTGCCGTCGGCAGCATTGATGCCACCCTCAAATATTACGGTGGGGACGCTAACAGGTATCCACAGGCACAAAAGCAAACTGGGAAGCCCAGTACACCACTGGTTTTGAGCCAGTTCCTTAGTGGAAGATCAGCTTCGCCAGGGGATGCTGCCTCCCTTTTTTTGGTGGCTGCTTCCCCAGTTATGCTGTTTGGCTTCAGAGGCGAATCTGTTAAGTCCTTTTCCTGAGCACCAGCCAAAGGCTCGATCGAAACCTATTTAATAGCTATTTCTTTATTTTTATGTGCTTTGAGTAGGGCCTGAAATGTATCATTTGGGAAGATGTTTTAGTGAGACGTTGGATGCAACCTGCTCTCTCCTCTGCATTAACTGCTTTAAAACATCTACTCCCTGGTTCAATTTTATTTGCCCTTTAATAAAAAAAGATAATATCTGCTAGACACTTGTTTTTTCATCCCTCGGGCAGGTGTTTAAGAGTTTTCATTGTTTTTAAAGTAGCTGTTTCTGTGCTTTTTGAATGGCTGTCAGCTTGCTGAAGACGATGATTAATCTTTATCAAGTGCTTAATTGAAAATGCTGTTAAAGTGACGTGATGCGGCTCGTCACTGGGATGCTCAGGATCACCTTTGGTCCACACGCTGTGCTGTGAGCATCGCTGCTTTATAATCTCACGAAAGCAGCCCTATATTTTGAGCGTTAGCAGGGGGAGAAGCTCTTCCTCAGTGGTTCGTGTCTTGCTTGTAATAAAATGACTTTATTTTCTTATGCAGCAATCATGATAATTTTAATAAACTTTTCTCAGTCACAGAAGGGAATAAATGTCATGAACTGATTTGCTGCTTCTCTTCACCATAAGCCAGACTTTTCCTTTTAGAAGTACCTTTTAAAACCTGCCCTCTGCCTTCCAGCATCTCCGATTGAATTATTTCGCCACGCACCTATTTTTATTAACAGATTGAGAAAGAAAACCAAGCACTTTTCCGTAGGCGTCGGTACTTTCTTCACTCTGAGCTCATCCCAAGTGCAAAATATCTTCTGTGCAAGCTAAACAGAAAGCAAAAGTAACCAAGGCGAAAGCCTTTCTGTGGGATAGAGAACAGACTGACTGCTGGAAAATGGAAATGTGGCGTTAGTGCTGCGTTGGAGTGAGAGCGGTGGGGATGGCTCCGTCTGGCTTCAATACACATCTGCACGACCCAGCGTCAACGTGAATTCCCCTTTGCCGTGATTCTGCTTTTAATTAAAAAGTCAGAGCTGTTAAATCGTAAAGGACTCGCTGAAGAGTTTTGGTAGATTTATGCCTAAATGTCGGTGATTGTGATTTCTTCTTTAAATCAGATTCTTGAATTCAAATTCTGAATATGCTTTAAACTGTTCAGTCTTAAACTAACCGGGACTTTTAACAAGTAGATGCTCCCTTCCATCCAACGGTTGCCCCAGCCCTTTTCCTTGATGAGAGCCCAATAGATCTTTTCATGGTGGATAACAGACTGTTAACGCTAATTGTGTGCGCGAGGGTGACGGGGAGCCAAGGCCACCGGCTGCGTCTGTCTTCGGGGTACCAGGGTCATGCACAGCACGGGCCAGGGTGGTAACTGGGACGTGCAAGGCTCACAGCAAGACGACTTTCAGACCCTTTCAGCTGCTGATCTGCCACGGTCTTTATTCTTGGGAGCAAAATTTTCTGTTATACAGGTTTTTTTAACATATATTTGGAGGGTTTCGTACCACAAGTTTTTTGGGTTTTTTTCTAATCATGCTTTAGCATCCGTATTTGGTAAAATAGGCTACTTTTTAAGCATTTGTATTGGCGACTTTTAGGTTGCAGCTGATCCAGTTTTGATGTGAATTGTCCAACTTCTGTTTTTGAGGAGGAACAAAGTTATTTTTTCTCACCAGCCTACATGGCATTTAATCCAACTGGAGCACGTGACCGCTGTGATACAGAAAACAACGCTCTGTCTTTGACAAATTCTTCCCTGCGTGACTTCAGTAGTTAAAGCTGGTTCAAGAGGTTGTCTCGAATCTCCTGCCCAAGGGCTCCCATGCTCTAAGCTAAAAGTTGCTTGTGTTTAGAGATGCTGCTTCGATTTCTATATCTTCATGAAATAACCCACCGTGGGCACAAAGCAGCCACCCCTGGTAGCGGGACCAAGCTGGATGCTCCCCAAAAGCAATGAGCCCAGGTATTGTGCCGCAGAGGTTGAGTACCATCAAGAGGTTAGTGACTGATGGGGTGGTGTTTGAAGGATTTTGTTGGCAAAATGAAGTCTGACGTGTTGTTAGGTAGTAATTTGTCATCTTGTACTGTGCCATTCCCCCTGCATCTAGGGATGCGCTCCTGAACCAAGGTGCAGAAGTTAGCAATGCGATGAAGAAGAGTGAAGCAATTTCTCCCCTAAATATTAATGTAATAGGAGAGGGGACTGAAGAAATACTCGTACAGTTACGTTTCCACCATTGTCATCTCCTTCCTCACATGGATCAAGATGAATCAAGGAGGAAGGACAGAAAACTGGAAGAGTGGTTGGGTGACCCATTCTGAAAACCACCATCTCCACCAGCTGATGGTCCTGATGATCCTGCTCCTCTTACCTCGGCATCGTACACGCTGTCCTTCCGAGTATTTCTACAGGGATTTACAAAGCCGCTGAAGTGATGTAAATGCTCAGAAGTATTCGAATATCCCACTAAGTATTTATCTGCAATTAAGGTCTTGTAAAAACATTGTGAAACATGAGCCATCATCTGAGTCCTGCTTCCCTTTCTGTCAAACTGGCAAATACCAGGCTTTGATTGTCTTTTATCCCTATGGATTACAGCCATCTCTCTTTTTTTGTTTGCACGGAGGACCCACCAAAGCATCTGGGACTGCGCACAGCCCCGAACAAGCAGCAGCAAGGCCCATCTCTGCAATTTTCAGGCTCGCCAGTGCCTTTTGTGAGATGGTACCAGCTTTAGTAGTTCAAAGAAAGGTGTTAGAAATGCAAAAATGAGCAATTAAGGATTAATCTGCTTGTGGGGATGGGTATCTGCCTCCCCCCTCCTGGTTGCGCTGTAAATTAGTGGTTGACTTGAGCCCTGTAGTGTAGCTATTTATACCTCGAAGGTTTGAATTATAGCTGTGTAGATTATATCATTCCTTTGTTTAATCCTTTTTCCTTTCTTCTGTCATGCTTTTGACCTCAGTGATTTTCAAAGCAGTCAGATTCGCTTCCTACGGTTTTCTTGCGATGGTATTTGTATCCAGGAAAGGGGAGGAGAATTTAGATGGCTTTTTCTGTACCGTTTTATTTTCTCTAACGCTCTCCCTTACTCATTTCCTTATTCGACAGCCCCATCCGTTTTTTAACCTTTTCAGAGGTTTTCATGTCACAACCTTCATAGCCTTTCCAGGGCTTTTTATTTTCTAGGGCTTCAGAACAGCGTGCGCAGAGCTAGGGGACAGCCTGGATGAATATTGCACCTTACAGGCATGAAAAGCTTCGGAAAGGAGAGCTGCTGCCCCACACCTGCCTGCGTGTCGGACCTACGCCTCTCCTTCATTCCCCCCCACCAAGGAACAAGCGATGCGAGGGAGGGTATTGTTGCTATTGGATTTATTGGCTGTGATTTTGCAAATAAATGCTTTATAATCACTTCCTTGCTGTGCCTCGCGGCCAAGAAAGGCAGACGTGCAGCGAAGGAAGGGCAGGCTGCCTGCTTGTGCTCCGGCTTTCCCTTCGGATTTGCATTTCCTATTTCCAAGACTGCTTTCTTTTAGACCTCTAATAAGTGTTAGAGCATTAAGAATATGTATTTATTCTTACAGCTCTCTACAAGTTGCATTTTAAACAAAAAAAGCCAAAGTTGGCCCCAGGCCAGCGACTGCAGTGGTTCCTGGCTCTTCGCTCGGTCGCTGCAATTTGGATGTTCCCGTACTTCCCGTCCAGGAGAAGCCGTCAGAAAAATAAAGGGCACAGGAGATGTGGACACACTGAAGTCAGCTGAATATTTTTAAAGATTAGATCGTGCTGTACAAGGGTGGGAAACAAACTTTGCTGCTAACGCAAGCAAATAGTCCCTCTGCAGTGCGAGCTTCCCTCCCATACCTCTCGACGGGGATTCCTACCTGGAGCCACCCTCTGACCAAAAACGCTCCCTTTGGCTTTCAGACCCTTGTATAGCAAGATTTGGCAAAGCGCTAAAAGGACGTACGCGCAGGGTTAAATGTTTTAAACAAGAAGGAATGACGATAACCAGGCAGCAGAACTCCTGAACACGAGCGTAGACCTTTGAAACTTGAAGTTGAGCTGAGCTGGCCACCGGCTGCAGTGATAATGGAGGCAGCAGGAACACTCGTGTGATTAGAACAGCCTTTAATTACTTGTCATACGGCCAGGCTGACTGCATAACCTCTGAAAGAAGGGCCATTGCCTGTTAACATCCAAACATTAGCACATCAAACCAAGTCAAGTCATGTAGGTAAACCCGAGGGGACAATTCCAACCATTTGCCATCATCTTTCCCCATAACTTCTTTTTTAAGATGCTTTCCAGACTTACCTGGAAATGGAGAACTTGCGTTTAAGTTAAAAATGATAATGAAGAGAAATCTTAAAAATGTAGGCTGAGAAAGTATCGAGTATTAATTATCATTTACTTCCTTTTTTGTGTTAGTTGGACAACTCAGAGGCAGGACCCTGAAGTAGCGGGAGGTCTCTTAGATCGAATGGGTAATTATTTTGTTAAAGTGTGAGAATTTCCATTATGATTAAGCCCCAAATAACCATCTTTTTTAGTAGCTTAGAATAGCTGGTACCAACAGCAGGCCATCAAATTGGTGGATCTGAGTGCAAAATTCTATATTGACAAGGCACTGGCAGACTGGAGGGGACTGTTCCGATCAAGGATTGCTTTAGGATGTTTCCAGTCGAAGCCGTTGTGCTTGCGATGCCCTTTATATGCCATAACCACCAGCCTGGTGGATATTTGGGGGTTCGTTTGTCTCCTGCAGATATTCCAATTTTTGTGAAAACAAAATATTTTTTTGGAGCAGCATTTCAGACCTCGGTCCTTCTTTTTCCAAGCTGCTGCCCGCACCTTGGCCACAAGTCAGCCTTTCTCTCCCTTGGTATTTATGTGAAGTGGGCGCTATTGCCCGCTGCCAAAAAGCCAATCGTCGGATAAACCCAGACCCTGCATCTGAAGCAGAGTTAGGAATATTCATCAGGCAAAGCCAGTATCGTAACCTGCATTTTCATACGCCTGGGGAGCGTTGCAAGCAATTAGACGGGTCTGGTGGGATGGGTCCCTCTCCTCTCTCCCCTTGTCCCACCCTTTCTCCTTTTTCTCTCTGCCTTCCTTCCCTCCTCCCCAAAAAAGGAGAGGGGCAAAGAAATGCAAAGTAACTTGTATGGATAGAGCAGAGGTGTAATGATGAGCAGTGGGACCAATTTAAAAATGGGAGATTTCAGAGAGACTCAGACTTTGTTTGACATGTTGGGCTTTTTCGTAGAGGATAAAAGGAAAATAAACTAATTTATTCCTTAATTGTAATTCCTTTTTGGTATTAATCTGTTTAATTAGTGTAGTTCATAAATGCACATATGCAGGGGAGAGAGGGGGACTGCAAATTGAAATGAAGACATTTTCAAAAGGAAAGTCTTGGTAGGAAAAGCTTCCTGGCAGTGAGATGTTTTAGGCTGCGGGGAGAAATAAAATCCCAAGAGAAGAGGTGGAAACTCCATCGCTTTGGACTTTTATAAGTGAGACTGGATGGAGTAATTTGGGAAGTTTCTTGTAGGGAACAGTCTTTTGCTGCGTGGTGGGTAGGACAAGATGATCTAATCGATCTCGTCCCTGTCCAGTTCATATGGTTTTCATTTCCTTCTGCTGAGAGGTGGGGAAGGGAGGTGGACTGGTGAGGAGGCTAGTGGTATTAGGGATCGGATTCATTCACGGTCATTTCTTACGGGGTTAATGTTTTTCTGGACTGTGATTCTGCTACTCCAAAATATTTTAAATTAAAAAGGACTTTTTAGCCCTTGCTCTGACTATTTCCAGGTGTAGAAGGGTGTAACCAGCTTAGCGATGGTTGCTCTTCAGCTTTCCTGAAACCGCTGTTCAAGCATCACCCAAAACTGTCTTGTGTCAGTAGGGTGTCAGCGCTGTAGTTCAGTAACTGAGTACTGTTTCACTGAGATTTGAATAGTTTTTTCCTTGCTTTCGCCCACAAGAAATCCTGTTTCCTATTTGCCTCATGGTCCAAAGCTATGAGAATAGGTCAGAAATTGAGTCAGAACGTAGTTGGCCAAGAACATTTTATTTCCTTTCTCTTCTAACCTTGGTTGACCATGCACGTTGGTGTTGAGATAAGCTTTTGAAGCATGATAGGATTTAACCTGCTCGTAACGCTAAATTATGTGGCTAACAGCTCTTGATGTGTTGTGGCTGAACCATGGCTTGAAGGTTGCAAGTGGTCTACTACCAGCCTTATTCATCTACCAAGGTGATTGCTGTTTCTGTTGATGGGAAGAAAAGCCAGGATAAATGACTGTATGGATTCCCAGGAAGAATGGAGAGATCTGAGAATAATTTCTTACCCTTGCAGCCAAGCTGGAAATTTCATGATGGAGGAAATGGTTGTAGGACCTGGGAGGAGGGAAGAGATGGGGGAGTGGGCTGTGCACAGCATTTAGGAAGAAGATGGATTAAAGTTTGGTTTAGTGCTAAACGTGAAGGTTGGAACGGGGAAGATGAGGACTGTAGAGCGTCAGATAAAGGCGCAACTTAAGTAGCTTGGGTCTGTGGTGCGGTCGAGCAGTAGGATGCTGGGTTTGGGCATTCAACCTAAGCCCAGCAGGGCTTGTGTGGAAAACCTGTACAAGGAAACCTTGTGTTTTATCCCCAGCGGAAGAAAGATTACTCATTACATCTCTGAAGAGTATCAGTAGCTCTCTGCAGTTGCTGACTTCATGCTGTATTTGTCCTTGAAACATCAGTGCGTGTAAACACAGTTTACACTTGTCTATTTTTGAGGCCATGTGAACTATAATGTCCATCTTTATTTGGTTCTATGTTACAGGGCTCATATTTCATTGTTTCAAGTGTGAGAAACTGAGCCACAGATAGTGGGCATGTCTCCATCTCTGGTGTCCTCTCCTAAGCAAAAGCCTGCAGAGACCTCCCCCAGATCCGTGCTCATGAGCAGGACGCGCTCAGAGCACGTTCATCCCCTCACACAAGTGCAAGGGCAGGTTTCTGAAGGATCTGTTATTTCCCTTGGAAGGGGAGATGGCTTTTCAGGAGGAAAGGTCTGTTCTCCTTGACAGCGATTTTATTCCCCTGACGACTTTAATTCCTTCTGAATTCTCCCAGTTGTGAGGTGCAGCAGAAGTCGGATGCTGTGTAATCTCCGACCCCCTGCCAGTTTTGCATCCCTCCTCTCAGCAGTGACTTGTAAATATTATTTTCCCCCAGTATTCTAAAGGACATTCTCATCTTCCCTGGCAGACGGAGTATTTTTCTGGGTCTACTCTTGTATCAATTTTGCTCCTTGTTTAAGATTTATATTAAAAATAATAATACCACCAATAGAAATGCAACTTTGGTGTTTTCCTCCTAAATTACCTGTTCACTTACAGTCCAGGAGCTGCAGCTTTGCTACCCCTTGAGACCCAAAACGCGAATATAACTGAAAATCCCGTGGAAATCAACCCGTCCATTTTCCGACTCTCCTGTGTGAGGAGCGAAGGTGTACAAAGGGAAAACCACTGGCAAATGTACTGGAATTTAACACTTGGCAAAAAATAATGAAGCAATTGTGGGCTGCTCTCACATTGATCGCTTGGGCAAGGCAGCGTGATTTTGGTGCGTTGCTTCAATTCAGCTAATTCTTAGCAGCATAATGGTAATTTCATGAAAGTTATTTTGGTTAGTATCAAAACCGCAACACAATAAAGAAAGGTTTTTTTTCCCTGATAACAGTTTTGACCAAGGTTTCCTTTTATCCTGCAACTTTTAAATGATTGGCCCGCTTGCTCTTTGCTTTTATTGTACTTGGGATATTATAAACTTAGATTGTTTTGTAAACTGCTAATTTTAGACACATCTTGATGCTTATTGTTCCCTTCATTGCGCTTTTTTAATACCGTGGCAGAACCTCTGCAGAGAAGCGGAAATCATCTATGTCCTGAGGCTTTGACGTCTAGACTGGATGAAGGGCAAGAAAATGCAGCCGGAGCAATCACCCACCAGCCTTTTTTAAAGTCATTTTGCTTTCCTAATCCAAAATTCACAACTAATTCCCTTCGCCATAATATTAGGTAGCAGAAATTGGACAAAAAATCATAAATGTACCTATATCGAATGAGTGTGAAATCAGAAGCAGCTTTCCAAATCAGTAGGTATATATAATAGCCAACGTGGGCATTACAGATACAATTGAGTTGCTAAGGCAGGGCTTTCCAATAGCGCCTTGTATAGCCCCGTATCGTCTAATTATTCCGCTTCAGAGTAAGTTCACAATGAAGAGAAGATAAAAGCTTGGCAACCCGTTTGCTTAGAGGGGTCAATTTATCCCAGCTCTTTGTAGGGCAGTGTAATTTTAGGCTTTTACATGGCGGATAACGCCATCCCCCCCCAGGAACACTCGCTGCAGCGCTTCGTAAATAGGTCAGGAGAGGACGGTGTGTCGTACAGCGTGGAGAGCGATGCCAGAATCCTACCTTGCTTTATGTGAATTCTTTTTTCTCGAAGAAAATAAGATGGTTTTGTCCTTATTCACCCGGTTTGTAGACAAAACTGGGTCAGTTGGACAACTGATTGTGCCAGCAGCATGTTTCGGTGTGCTGCATTTGGGCTGGGAAGGTTCACGGAGCCTGGGATTAACGCTTTCTTCATCAGCAGCAAGGAGTGATGTTTTTTCCCCCAACAGGAACTTCTTCTGAAATAATATATAGCAGGTGTTTCACCTTTCTGGACATTATTCCGATATACTGGGCTTGTTTGGTGTAGATCATAAACCAATCGTAGGGCTATTTATCAGCTCCAGCACTTCTGGGTGACCTTGGATCTTGTCGTTGGAAGCAGCTTAATCCCCGTGGCATCCAAAAAGAAGGATCTGTTTTCTTTGATAACTTCTGTGTTTTCCGATACTGCGACAAACTACAGCTGTTGGGCATGGTCAGGGGTTTGGCAACAGTGGCAAAAGACACAGCAATAATGGGATGAAGTTCCTCATTCCTCTTCTCCCCACCGACAGGCTACTAATTACTCAAGGAGGAAATAGGAGGACTCTGGAACACACAGCGTTGGCAATCAGATGCCAAGGTAAATATAGCCTGGCCCCTGCCTTTAACCGACTCGAGGCCATCATGATTACACGAGGACTCCTGCTTGAAAACAGCTGGGGTGATACGGCCTGAGGTTAACAGACAGCTTTGAACATCCGCGGCGAAGCAATGCAAAACCCTGGGAGCGTTCTTCTCTCCCTCGGTATACGAGCAAGCAGCAGGCTGGGACCTGTCCTCCCAGAGCTGCTCAAGAGCACTTAGGATCAGAGCACTACAAAGGATCCATAAAAAAAAAATAAAAGATCCACTTCTGTCTGCCTTAACGTGGATTTTGCTTCAGAAACCACATGGGAGATAGATGGACGTGTGAGGTGGGTAAGAAGTTGCATTGGAAACCTTTAGTTCTTCTTCCGCCCAAACCACAGACGTTGCTGGTGGGCATGGGATAGCCGAATGCCGGAGATGCTTTTCATTTTGCAGTCTTGCTGGGGAAAAGGAAGGAAAAAAGGCCACTTCTGTTAGTCCGTTTTGTGGGAATGCTGGGGCTCGGCTCAGCGGGGACTTAGCTCCTCGTTGTGGTTGCTTCACTTCCCAAGTAGAGCTTCTTTCATCTAGTGCAACCAAAGGACTTCCAGGGTAAGACTTTAAATCAAATTTTCCTCTTCCAGTAAAACATGAGCGTCATTTGAGGATGACCCAGTGCAATGACACTAAGTAGAAGCAGAAGGAGGAGCTCACCCTTTTATTTTGTCACCCAGCTCTTTCATTAATCCAAAATTAGGTCTTTTTTTCTCTCCTTCCTCTGCTTCTCAACATCTTCTGCGCTGGCACTCAGGTTAGATGGCCAGAGGCTCCAGCACAAAGGAGCGATCCCTCAATCTGCTCAGCCCCCGTACCCGTTAACACGTCTCCTTGCTGCCACCTCTCCGGTTACTGCCCTTTCGCATCAGATGCTCGCCGCTCTGCCCAGGAGCCTCCTTTGATCCTTACACTGGTTTCCTCTATAAAAGGGGTGGAAAGAGGCTGAATGGCAACTCCCTTGGGCCCGGAGAGGGAAGGTGGGTACGCAGCAAGACACAAAAAAAGTGGAAACAATAGCTGGCTCCTGAGGCCGAAGCTTCTGTACAGTGAGGAAGGATGTAGGTGATGGTAAAGCCAAAGGCTGGGATTTAGGATGCCTCACTGTCCTTGGCTGCCCAGGTTGTCACCTGCTTCCAGGCTGGCTCCCTGGCTCCCCATCATGGTGAGCGAGCAGTTCCTTGTACTGTAGGTGTGGCCCCACCGAGTCCTCTGGTTGCTGCAGGGCTTGTGCGATTAAATGGCCCTGTACGTTCCTGTACCTGTGTGACTCATCTCTTTACCTGCCAAGCTGTTAAACCCCCAATTTTGGTGTGCGGCATCACAGCTCTTGTAATATCGCAGGCCTTTTGAAATGGAAAAGAAGCAAAAAATGCCCCCACTTGAAGATGCTGTTGGGCCATGAGGACCTTGTGGGACCCAGGGACAAGCCAGGCACAGTGCTGGGCGGTGGGGACACGGTCCGCTCCAGGTGGGGCTCACTCCCTGGTGAGTGCCTGCAGACAGGCAGTGGGACCTCTTGACAAGCTGGTTAGTGTTTATGTAGCTGAGTCTGCCATCCATAAAGGAAGATAGTGATGATTTGACTTACCTTCTCTGCTTGGATTGTGAGCGCTGATCATTACCACGCCTTCACCAGAGAGATCCAAAATAGCTGGAAGTGGTGCCTGAGTCCACCAACAGCCTTCGTTAGAGCTAACTTCTGCTGCTCGATGTTGGAGCTAGTGAGAGTCATCTCGGAGAGGCTATATGCTAGAAAAGCAGCAAGAAGGTTTTGTGGTGCTAATTCACAGAATCACAGAGTGGCTGAGGTTGGAAGGAACCTCTGGAGGCCATCTGGTCCGACCTCCCTGCTCAAGCAGGGCCACCAAGAGCCAGTTGCCCAGGACCATGTCCAGATGGCTTTTGAAGATCTCCAAGGACGAAGACTCATTCCATGGCTTCTGTCCATGTTAAAACGTCCCCAGCAACACAGTGTGACCTAAGTGGGAAAACTAAATGGGAAGAGAGAGAACAAAAATGGTGAGGCACATGAGATATTGCCCTGAGGGTGGGACATTGGATGCCGCTTTGGTGGGGGATCAGACCAGAAGCGCAGACTGCATTCCCTGCAGTTGCACTGATCATCTGAGAAGCTCCTTCTTGGTGTCTGAGCTGGTTCCACCCTCCTGCCTGGACCTACTGAAGGAGCAGCATGTGCAACCTTCTGATATGATGGAGTGAAAAAGTTACCCTGGTCGGACTGAGTCCACCTGGGGTATCTCCTGTAAAGTTATTCCCAGCGCTCCTCTGCTTCTCTGTCAGCCTTTCCCAGAGAGTGGTGGCCACCTCTTCAACCTACAGGTTAATTGTGTGGCACATTTCTGCACTAACCTTTCACTTCTTTTCATACAACGCCAACAGAGCAGTAACCCCATGAGGACACGAGTGGCTTGGGGGGATTTCTTTGCTAGTTTCTCGGAGAGTTTTCTGCTGGTGAGATAAACTAATCAGCCATAACTCAAAAATGAATTTTTCTTGGACCACCAAGCCATGTCTTGTCGAACGGCTCCATCTGTTTGCTCCACACCTTACTGGCACAACTAAAGCCTTTGGGTCTTCACTGGAGGTGACCTCTCTGCCTTCAGCCTTTCTGCTGACCTTCCCAATGAGGAATCCAGCTCTCCAAGGCTGAGCGCGTCCTTGGTTGGCAGTGAAGGTCCAGTTGGGTTTGGGTGCTTTTGGCCCCGTGTCTGATGTGGTTTAAGGATGACGGTTGACCCCGGGGCTGGCTGCACTGGTACCTGTCCCAGAAAGCTGCATGGGGTGGGACCATCCGCCTGGTCCTCAAACCTGAGATCCCAAGCCAGGTACTTCCCTGCAAGGGTGAGGCAGGAGGGGGAGAGGCTGACTGCACTCGGTGTTTCTGGTAGCTCCTCTCTGACTTAATAGGAAAATACTGACCGCAGAAAACGTACAATATCTTTTTTCTCTGCATTTTCCTGAAATCTGTTGAACTGCTTTGCCTGTAGAGGGAGAAGAGGAGGGATGATGTGGAGGATGGGGAGGAAGAAATAATGGTGTCTCTGCTCAGTGAAACTCCCCTAACAGGCAGTTTGTGTTGTTTTTTCCCCCTCCAAACGTGTCGATCTGATCTGAAAATCCTGGGCTTAAAAGCACAGATGTTTAGTCTGACACACAAACATGGCATCTTTCCAGCAAGTGGAACAGCTTTGCCGCTGGTGAGTTCAGAGGAGCTAATCTGGGATGAGAGGAGTTAAAGCTTCTCAGCAATACCTGCATCCTTGAACCAGCTCACCTGAAACTTTCCTTCCCTTCCCGCCAGGTGAAGGAGTCTTTCCCTTTGTACTAAAGCAGCTTTCAGAGATGTTGCTGCTGCTTCTGTCCCTCAAAGCGTCCTCTGGGGCAGGGGGGGAAGCAGTGGTGGGGATGTAAACTGGCCGATGGCAGTGGCACCGTGTCGGATCTTGCGAGATGGTTTTTGCGAGTCTTATCTCCATGACCAAACAGGTCAGAGGGAAAATGGTATTGGATTAATTCTGTCTATACGTAAATCTCAGAGTCAGAGATGTGTTGGGGTGTGAGTCGGGATGGCTAGCCATTTATTTCTAACTCATTAATTTTAATTCCAGTCCACACCAGTGAGGATTACAAGTCACTCCACTCCACTGATGATGTTCCTTGCTTGACTCTTAATAAGTATCTCAGCATCTGCCATTTATAACTGGTTCCTCCAGCTGGTTTAAGAGCATCCCACACCTGAAATGCCCTTCTGCTGCTGTGAAAGGCCACCTGGAAAGAGCAAGGGCTGCCCTGCTTTTGCCTGCGCTCTCCCTTTCCAGAGGGTGTCTTTTCAAATGGTACAAAATCTGCTTTGGAGGTCAAGCTGTGCCAGTTTTCTTCACCACTAGCGTTGGAGCTGGGAGATGGTCAAAATTGCACTCACGAGCATGCTGGCAGCCTCTGCAAAGTCGTGGTTGAGATACAAGGGTTTCCCTTCAGCAAAGCAACCAGCAGGCACTTCAAAGCTAAACCCTTTCTTGTGCTGCTCATGGAATAATTAATTCATTGAGAATGAAGATGCCACCACGTTTTCCAAAGCCTCATTCTCCCAGTCCCTGCCCTTGCCTTCTGCAACTTGGGTGCTGTGGCTAGAGCTCTTGCCAGTGAAGACTGAGGCAAAAAAGTCATTGAATACCATATCCCAGGTAGCCAGGTCTCCCGTTTCCTTCCAGAGAGACCCCACATTTTCCCTAATCTTCCTTTTATCAGTGACGTACCTATAGAAGCTTTTCTTGTTGCCCTTGACATCCCTGGCCAGATTTAATTCTATCAGGGCTTTAGCTTTCCTAACCTGCTCCCTGGCTGCTCCGACAATTTCTCCATATTCCTTCCAGGCTGCCTGTCCCTGCTTCCACCCTCTGTAGGCTTCCTTGTTGTGCTTGAGTTTGTCCAGGAGCTCCTTGTTCATCCATGGAGGCCTCCTGCCTTCCTCTTCATTGGGATGCATCGCTCCTGAGCTTGGAGGAGGTGTTCCTTGAATATCAACCAGCTTTCCTGGGCCCCTCTGACCTCCAGGGCTTTATCCTATGGAACTCTACCAAGCAGATCCCTGAAGAGGCCAAAGTCTGCTCTCCTGAAGTCCAGGGCAGTGAGCTTGCTGTTGCGCCCTCCTCGCTGCCCTCAGGATCTTGAACTCCATTTCATGGTCACTGCAGCCAGGGCTGCCCTTGAGCTTCCCATTCCCCACCAGCCCCTCCTTGCTGGTGAGAACAAGGTCCAGCATATACGTACAGTCTTGGTCTTCAATCTGTATTCAGTCTTGCTGAAGACCAAGACTATATATAAATACAGTATATGAATAGTCTTGGTCTTCAGCAACAGACTTTGTCTTTTATTTGCGCAGCAATAAGCTGCTACAGAAAGCGCTCTCTGTTGTTGTGTGCGAGCTCCTGTACCATTTAATGCCTGGTTAGGGGGGTCTCTTATTTAACGGTTGTACTGAGGAGCCTTCTGTGTATTATGCTCCTCGCCAGGGCGTGATGGAAATGGGTGTTTTTGTGGGAATGCTGCTTTTCAAAGCCTTTTGAAAAGGCTGGGACAGCAAAGACTTTGAAAGATGGGGATATCTCTGTTGCTATCCAGTGCATTGCTATTGAAATCAAAATATTTAACCTGAGTGGAGTGCTCCGTCGTTCTGGATAAGTTTGAAATTAATTTAATTTAGCATAATTTTGGTTGCTGTTTGGCCGAAGTGCCTAATAGAGGGGGATTTGAGCTCTGTCATAGCCTCTTAACATTTATTTGAATATCATTAAAATCTAAATGACATAAGGTGATACTTAATGCCTGCTCAGGGGGATCTTGTTTATTGGAAAAAAAAACCAGAATGGGCCATAAAAACTGAATTCCAGCATTACCTTGATGCTGTTCTCTCTCTCATACGTGTCCAGGCTGCTGTCATCAAGGAAACTTGAAATTCCCTCTTTGTGGTTTTTTTTTCACACGTGAAATGGCCAAGATACATCGCTTAACTGCTGCTTACATGCGTGCAAAAATACTTATGGTCCTGGTGCAAATAAAATCTCTGAACATTTCAGAGAAGTCATTTCTTCTGGCCACCACCGCTGCTGCGGTGCCCCGTTGTGCCCGATCGCAGCAGCCCTTCCAGGCTTTTGAGTGGGGTTTGGGCTGAGAATTGACCTGCCGAAGGAGGCAAAACTTATTTGGGGGGGCTCGGTACCTCGGCTGCAGTTTGCCGCGATGGGTGTTTTACTGCTATATTGCAGGAGGGAATAATTAACCTGACGATTTGTTGGTTTTCACGAAATTACCATTGCAAACTTGTCCTCTTTACTAGTGCAAAGCTGCAGGTCAGGAGGTGATGCTTGGAGATGATGGGATGCATCCGCCTTCACTTTGGGGAGGGACCTCAGGCTTCTCCTGGAGCTCCATCTAGAGGGGAGGAAGATGGGCTGGTTGTGGAGGCTGGTGGCCTCTCTGGGCCACCATGGCTCTGGTGTCCCCTTACCCGACCTTGTACCCTGCGGCACCTTGCCGGGGCTGTCAGCCGTGGCTTTCCTGGGCTTGTGGTCACTCTTGACCCCAAGCCACTTTGCTGCTGGAAACCCTTGCTGCAAAGCTGGCAGCTGTGTTTAGCGGGGAGGGCACCCCTGCCAAACCCAGTTCCTGTCCATACCACCGCTGAGGAAGGGGATTTCTCTACCAAACCCCAAAAGCAGGTGCCGCTCCCTTGGCTAAGGATGTAGAAACCACACGGTGCTCTGCGGTTGCTTTTGGGGTTGATTTCACAAGAGAAATCGTTGCGGTTTGGGCTCGGACTTTCCTTGAGAGGAGGTCCCAGCTGGACGTTCCCAACATCTGCGCTGTGGCCATGCGGGCAAGGTGGCCAGCATCTTCATGGACCTCTTTGCTCCAGCAGACCTTGCTCCTCCAACTTCAGCTTTCCTCTTGCCGTGCTGACAACGGCGCCGGCCAGCCCGGTGGCATGGACCACTTCCAGCAGCCATCAGCCGAGCTTGTGAACTTCTTAGCTATCACCACCGCAATAGCCTCGAGGTTTCACCATGGAGGTCTTCGGTCATCGTTTACCTCCTGCCCTCGCTGGAGCATGACATGGAGCAGAGGTTGGAGCAACGCATGGGCTTAGGTAGAGCATCGCCTGCTGCAGACACCACCGTGCTCCAGCCGTTGGCTTTGGTTTGAAGTTCACTACGTGATATTCGTATTTTAAATGCAATCCTGGGAGCGGGGCTGGCTATCAGGTTATTTTCCCCTATCCGACTCCTAATTCTCCCCTGTTTTTTTATATAGGGTGGCACCGGGATTCCCGGCTACCCAACTGTGCCCAAAAAAAGGGCTGATTTAAACCTTAGCAACAGGGTATTTTTGTTTAGATTGTGTTTATTCTCCTGTGAGAGTCATTGTTCTCTCCCATGCCTTGACCGTTTCGAAGGCTGATGATAAAAGCCCTCGCTGACAATAATGCAGTTGAGTTCAGCCTTTTGTTGGGGAGATTAAAATAGAGAATGAATTGTGAATAGCATGGGAGAGCTGAAAGTTCATCGTTGTTTAATCACTTTAAGGATAAGAAACTGCATTTTAATTATATTTTTTTCAGAACTACTGGTATCTGCAGGGGCTTGTACCCACCCTGTTGTTTAAGCCCAGGATCGTTTCAGTTTGCATAATCTTGTGCCAGCCTGAAATATGTTTATAGCAGTGATATTAGGTTTATAGCAATATATATATATATAAAATATATAATAGCTTTATGATATTAGGTTTATAATAGGTTTATAGATATTTATATATATGTAAATATATATAAAATAGGGTTATAGCAGTAGCAATGATAGAAGATGCCCAGCTTGTTGGTGTGGCTCTAAGACCTATGCCTACAGCGTCGCTTCGTCTTGAACGAGGGCACCGCTCTTGGCTGTGGAAGATGGGAAGGAAAATAGATGAAAAAAAAGATGGATGGAAAAAATAGATGGAAAAAAGAAGATGGAAGGTGGACACAGAGCCACCAGATGCAGAGTTTGGTCCTTTTGGGGGAGAGTGGGCTGATGAGAAGCAATATTTGGGAGACTGATCTGCTCGAAATGCCGACAGTGTGAATGATAACAGGGATCACCCCAAAACTCTGCTGGCCCCGTAATCCTTTCCTTACTGAGGATATTCCAGCTGCTGTCTGGGCGCAGGCTCCTTTCTGCCGGGATATTTATGTTCCCAGTGAACTTCCCGCTCACGGCAGCATCTTGAAAAGCTTCTTCCTCTTAGCAGCCTCTCTCCCCAGCTGCGCTTACCTGCAGTCCCCGTAATTGGCAATAATTTCCCTAATTGCTCACAAAAGCAGATGTTCTCTCTGTGGTCGCATCGAACCGGCTTATACTGCACTATATACATGAGCACCCAGCATTAAAGGACTAATTCCTGTCAATAAGCCTATTAAAAGGTTAGAAATAATGCCTCCAACTAAAAACCCATCGATGGCAGCTGAATCCCACTGGTTTTATTCATTTGGTATTTGTAACGTGGCAATCCCCGTCTGCTCGGGACAGGGATGCCCTCGTGCTTGGCCGGTTGATCTTATGTTGCGGTCCGTGAATGTCTTAGCATACGAGATCAGCCCTTTGCATTGTTTCCAGCTATTAAATCACATTTTTAGGTAATTAACACTACACCTCACATATCCCCAGAATTACTGGTGAATGGGAGAAGAGACCAGTGCATGCGATCGCGAGCAGGGCGACTGCACCTTTGAGACTTTAGGTGATGCTGCTAAGGAAAACACTGAATCCCACTGATTTTTCTGCCTCAAAGGGGGAAAAAAGTGATTCCCCAGTTCTTCTCCAAGCACTTTGCTTTTCACCCTTCATAGGGAAAGGATTATCGACAGCGGTGCAGCACCGATCCTGGGGCAGCCCAGGGAAGAGCCCTCACCTGAGTCATCAGCTTCATTGCCAGCGTTAATCCCCTGCACAACTCGAACCAGGAGCTGAGGAGGTGGAATTAGGCTGTGGGAGGGTAATTGCTAGGAGCCCCTTCCAGCGGTTGGGGTGGTGTTGCCTTCTGGAAAGCCCCTCGAAGCTTTTGGGCTGTCCTTTGCTGGCCGGTGCCATCGGTTCTTGCTGTGGATGTGACATCCCCGTCGCCTGTGCTACAGGGAGAGCACAGCCCTGCAGCACTCAGAGGCTTTTTATATATATAGTATTTTTTTTCCTCCAGTTATTTCTACTAATTTAAGAATTAGAGGCTGGGATGCTTTCTATAAATTGGGATGGCCAAAGAGTGATTGTTCCTTTTTTTTGTTTTCTGGTGGGTCACATATGCTCTGCCATTGCTCCAGCTTTTAATACCTCCAGCACCTGCGTCAGAGCTCGCAGTCTTGCATTTTGATCCAAATTTCACCTGCAGCCTGGCTGAGAGCTTCAGCAGCCGTTCGCATTTAAGCTGCAGCTTGTTTTCATGATGCCCTTCGGCTGGGCAAAAGATACTCCTGAAAACAGCATCCTTGCTCTCAGCCAGGTGGTAGGTGAAGTCTCTAGGTCACCCCCAACTGATTATTCTGTGTTTCCCGCTTGGACATTTACATTCTACTTGCTTAAAGCTCCCTTGCTGCTTTCAGGGGAGAGCTCTTCTCTCCCTCTTTCTTGGACCAAAAGTTTTAGCTCCAGCTTCTGAAATCCCATAAGCTGACACGGAGGGGTACAAGGTTACAGCCCAGAAGCGCCGCTGCGTCTCTGGGTTTAGGGCATCACAGGTCTTGCGCTGGAACATGCCGGCACTGCTCGACTCCTGCCCTTCCCCAGGACAAACCCGAGGCCGTGGCTGAGCTCAGAGCGCGGCTTTTGCCAGCAATTTGTTTTTCAGCCTCTGCATCCCCTCCGGAGGTGGTGGTGGCCCCTGGTCCTCGTCAGCGGAGCTGGCTGAAGTCAAGGAGCTGGGCTGCGCATCAGGCGGTGGCCCTGGATGATGGAGAAATGCAGAGTCTGCCATTGCAGTGATGAATATTATTAGCTATTAACACAGTTTTGGTCCCTGGCCCCACTTGTTTATCACCGTTTCATCCTCTTGGTAGATTCGCCATCCAATGAGAATGGAAAAATTCAGGCGTTTTGATGAGCTGACTTTTTAAAGCAGCATCGCTCTGGGTTTGCAGCTCCAGAAATACCTGTCAGGCCATTTTCCTTTCACCTGGAAATATGCTCCAGTATCTTATTTGTAGGTTGTGTTGAAAAACGCTTGTGTCTGGCAGCACAACTGCTGCCAGTCAGACTTTTCAGCTTGAAGCCTTCAGCAGAAGACATGCCTCGAAATGCTTTTGGCACTCGAATGAAAGTCAGAGAGGAAAACGTTTTCAACTCCAATTCCCCTCGTTTGGGAACCTCGTTTATAGACCCTTGCAGCCACTGGTAAAATCATGATTCTAGTTTCTTTCTCTGGCAAACTGCGACAGAAACACAGTTAATGCGAGATGCAGGGGATGCATCCCTGGCCCCGCTCCGGCTACCACCATTTGTGCATCATCCTCGACCCTTTTTTTCCAGTCTAATACATGCAAATATATGTAAAGAGTAAAGACTGTTCCACTGAGTCTTGCACGTTTGTTTAGAGAGAAGGAAAACAAGCTGAATTTACAGGGAATTTGCAAGCTGAATTTTAAGACCCACGTATAAAAAGACCCAAAAAGCGGCTGGCGGCGGCCGCCTTTGCTGACCGAGGCGATGCTTTCTGGCATCTTTATTTTCCCTGCACTTGCAATCGTAATGTCGTTAATATGGAGCTTTTTGAGAACTGGAGTATATCCTAATTAGCAGCCTCTGATTTTTTTTCTAGTTTCATAATCAGTGATCTCGGCTACACCAGAAGTGTTACTGTGGCAACAGGGCTGAACGGAGCAGCGGTGCAGAATTACCGCAGGTAAATTGATGATTTTACGGATCACTTTCTTAGCCCAGGGGCTGCTCCGTGGGACGGGCTGGCTGCTCCCCGCACCCTACAGGTGTCCCGGGCGGATTTCGGGGTAAGCACAACCAGTGATTAAGCTGCATGACCGAACGCATGCGTTTTAATTGGCGCTTAGCCTCTGTAATGAGATTTTAAGGCTGTCATGCGAATGATCCCCTCCGACACCTTTGTTTTAAGTAGGATGCTCTGACCACTCGCCACTCACAGGCTCCGGCTCCTGGCTTGGTCTCGGCTTGGAGCTGGTCCTGCAGAAGAGGCTGAGCCCAAAAGCTGGGCTTTATTTTTTTTTTTATGTGTGTGGGGTTTTTTTTTAAACCTTGTTTCTCCTCCCCACGTACCGTTCGCTCGCTCTCCGAAAGGCGTCTTGCTAGGTAGGGATGTTGTTATGTTAAATAATGGCCATGCTTCATCCTGACTCTTCAATCAAAAGCAACCGGTCCTTTTTGTAGCGGGTGTGTGAACTGCACTCATGTTTTCTTTGTACACGTTACAAACGATGCCTGGGACAAAAGAGGGGAAACCCTAAAATGGAATATTTAAAGAAATATATTCCTATAAGACTTGACTTTTTTTTTTGTGTGATTTATTTATTAATTCATTATGTTGAATAATGAGATGAACCGGCTTCACTCGAGCCTTTCGGGCAGTTACTCTCCGCTTCCCAGCACCACGTTGCAGCTGCGATGCCCGTCCCATGGGGAAAAGCACACCGGGAGACCGTGGGTTTGGGTCTTGTACTAGCCAGGGGTTTTTACAAGCTCTGGAGGTGTTGCTTCGGCAGATCCATTTTAATTACCCCAGAAGGAGGTCTCGCCTCCCTCTCCCCTTTGCAGCGCAGCTCCTGCTGCCCCACCGTCCCTCACCCAGCCTGGCCTGCAGCAAAACCCTCCATCCCCAGCGCCTTCCTCCTGGTCGAGGCTTGGAGTCGGTCCTTCATCTTCATCCTCCCTGAGCTGACAGCTTAGCTCAGCGCTCTCCTTTTTCTTATAACTTCACCTTCTCTCAGCCTCTACCTCTCCCGCCTTGATGCTCCTTGATGCGGTGTCCTTTAGGAAACCCTCTCCAGCTGGTTGTTCTCCATTGCTACAGGTCCAAGAAACTCCTCATCCCCTTTCGTCTCCCTTCACAATTTATTCCCCGACCCATCCCAGTTTCTTCTGCGTGTGGTGAGAGGTGCAAGAGCAACCGGCATATGCTCCCATGATCAGACAGCCGCGGCGCCGGCAGAAAAGAGTGGCCAAAGGCGAATTAAACCCGTCCTAATTATGAGGGTTATTAGGAAAATTATTGTTAGGAAAATAATTGGACGTATTTGTAGCTCTTCCCCTCCGAGGCACTCGGGCGGCTTCCAGACGGTGACTCGGCTCGCTGTGCCGGCGGTGCGGCCAGGAGTGCCCGCCCGTGCAGCTCCATGGGCAAGGACTGGAGATCATCGAGCGCCTTGCTCTTAGACGTGCCGCCCATCTGCCCCTGGCATAGCCGGGGATGGAGCCTACATCTCCTGGCTTTTACTTCTGCATTTTTAGCATGAGACCACTGAGTCTCTAGGCTCTATGTTAGTTTTTGCCTGTTTTTAAACATACAGAGAGAGATTTCTTTCCTAAAAGCAAGGCAATACAGAAAACTAAGATTCCGGCATGCTGCAGTTACAGAGGACAGATATCCACCATCAACATTTCTGCATCTCTTTAGGAGCCTGAACTATTTCATGTCTGGATTATTTAAGAAGCATTCACATTCATCGATGTTTTTCTCTGGTTTTTTGCTTAAAACCTCATCAGTTTAGTTTTCCTGTCTCCTACCTGGAATAATAATTCCCTAGTCTCAGGGCTCTTCTAGGAGGCTTGCTTACCAGTCTTGAGATGCTCCAAGCTCCTTTAGAGGAGGCTGTAATTGACTCCTCGTTAGTGGCTCCTAGGAGGTGAGGGTTGTCTCGTACATGGCAAAAGGTTGTCATGGTGTGCAGTAACTGGTGCTTGTTCACTGAACACCAGCGTAGAGCTTGGAGGGACACTGGTGGGATCCTGAGATATCTCCTGCACGGTGTAGGGGTCTCCTTCTCAGTGCTGGATGTTATCTTACTCTACTAAGAGCTTAAATCCCAGCAGGTTTGCCTTCTGAAAAGTTTGCAGAACAGTAAGTTACAGAATCATAGAATCCCAGAGTGGTTGAGGCTGGAAGGGACCTCGGGAGGCCACCTGGTCCAATCCCCCTGCTCAGGCAGAGCCACCCAGAGCCGGTTGCCCAGGACCGTGTCCAGGCAGATTTCTGCGTATCTCCAAGGATGGAGACTCCACAACCTCCCTGGGCAACCTGTGCCAGTGCTCGGTCACCCGCACAGTCATAAAGTGTTTCCTGGTGTTCAGGGGGACCCTCCTGTGTCTCAGTTTGTGCCTGTTGCCCCTTGTCCTGTCACTGGGCACCCCTGGAAAGAGCCTGGCTCCGTCCTCTTTGCACCCTCCCTTCAGGTATTTGTGGACATTGAGGAGACCCCCCTGAGCCTTCTCTCCTCCAGGCTGAACAGCCCCAGCTCTCTCAGCCTTTCCTCGTAGCAGAGATGCTCCAGGCCCTTCATCATCTTCGTGGCCCTTCACTGGGCTCCCTCCAGTGTGTCCGTGTCTCTCTTGTACTGGGGAGCCCAGCACTGGACACAGTGCTCCAGGTGAGGCCTCACCAGTGCTGAGCAGAGGGGAAGGATCCCCTCCCTCGACCTGCTGGCAATGCTTTGTCTAACGCAGCCCAGGACACCACTGGCCGCCTTTGCCGCAAGGGCACGTTGCTGCCTCAAGGTCAACTTGGTGTCCACCAGGACCCCAGGTCCTTTCCTGCCAAGCTGCTTCCCAGCTGGGTGCCCCCAGCACATACTGGTGCCTGGGTTGTTCCTCCCCAGGGGCAGGACTTTGCACTTCTCCTTGTTGAACTCCATGAGGTTCCTGTCGGCCCATTTCTCCAGCCTGGTGAGGTGCCTCTGGATGGCAGCACGACCCTCTGGCATCTCAACCACTCCTCTGTTTGGTGTCATCAGCAGACTTGCTGAGGGTGCACTCAGCCCCATATTCCAGATCATTAGTGAAGATGTTAAACAGGACTGGACTTTCTAAGTTATCCTTAACTGTGGTCTGAAAGGTCCTTGCAAAGATTTCTGAACGAATTAACCCTGCATCATTCACTTAGGGAGTAAAACAGCCAATTTGGGAGCCTTTTTGTGGTAGGTCACTAAAGATTACCTCCACGAGGAAGACTGATCCTCGTTCAGGCCATCAGTTTTTAACATCATGCTGACAGTGCGAGCTATTTCTGGATGCCCAGAAAGCCAGGTGGGAGGAGGGTCGGGTTCCCTCCATGCACATACGAGATGTTGCTCTTTGAAAGAGGACTGTGCGTTCGCCTGTTGGACTGACGGCCACAAAAGTGGTCAGAGGGCTGGAGCCCCTCTGCTATGGAGACAGGCTGAGAGAGTTGGGGTTGTTCAGCCTGGAGAAGAGAAGGCTCCGGGAGACCTTATTGCGGCCTTTCAGTACCTAAAGGGGGCTTATAGGAAAGGCAGAGAGAGACTTTTTACCAGGGTCTGTAGTGACAGGACAAGAGGTAACGGTTTTAGACTGCAAGAGGGTAGGTTGAGGTTGGACGTAAGGAAGAAATGTTTTATGATGAGGGTGGTGAGGCCCTGGCACAGGTTGCTCAGAGAAGCTGTGGCTGCCCCGTCCCTGGAAGGGTTCAAGGCCAGGTTGGACGGGGCTTTGAGCAACCTGATCTCGTGGAAGGTGTCCCTGCCCATGGCAGGAGGTTGGACTAGATGATCTTTGAACGTCCCTCCCAACCCAAACCATGTCATGAGGAAATATCGAGGTGCAGGAAAGCGATGATTTGTTGAAGGTTGGGCAGGTGGAGAAAGCAAAACCCCAAGCCCTTGCTGCAGGCTTGTCCTCCTCCTCGTGCACCGTTCGTTACAGCAGCTGTCGCTCATGTGGAAGCTGCCTGTTTATTTAAAAGTGAAAAAAAAAAAAAAAGAAAATGAAGTGGATTTTCAGAAAGGGTGAATGGTTGCTGTGATTCATCTTTTCTGTTGAAGAGTGGAAAAGCAGAGGGTGGGGTGGGCGAATAATGTTTAGTGACACCTCAAAGGCCTCATTTCAGCTTCGGAGACACATGTAAGGAATTAGTCACTGCATCTTGGTGCAACAAAACCCTTTTTCCTCCCTAAACTCCACGGCTCCTCCCCCTGCGAGGGCCAGCTAGCCACAGCTGTGGTGCAGGAGACGACCTACACCCCGTTAGCCATCCCAACGCGATTCGGAGCTGAAGCAGCTCCTTGCGTGATGTTAAAGAAGAGAAGAAATCAGTGCACGGCTCGAGGAGCCCCCCTGCAAGACGCTTGGCCCCCGGGTGATGTCCCGTAGGGGACCAGGCTTTGCTTTTCGGTGCGGAGCTCCCAGCAGCGGGGCTCACCCCGATTGTTGTTTTTACATCCTTTGCATCTCATCCAGCACGGGAGGTTTGGGGTTATGAGCAAGGAGAACCCGGTGCCGGTGAAATGGTTCTGCCATCGGATGAGCCCGTGGGCGGCTCTCCTCTGCCGCGGGTCACAGCTCCAGTGAGAGGCTGGAAAACCACAAACGGGATTTAAAAGGAGCAGGGAGGGGGAGAGGGAACAGCAGGTTTGTTTTCCAGGGTGACTGAGCCATGCTGGTGGCTTGCTGCCACCGAAAAGAAAAAAAAAAGACCTTTTTCCCCTTTCTTTATGCTCACGCTTGCTCTCATCCTACTGTGGGCTGCTTCAAAGAGCTAACCGGTGCAAACGCTAACCTTGCTCCTATTTTTGCCCTCTTTCCTGCCAAAAAAAAAAGAAGAAAACTGAACAATTTTTTATTTTTCACTGTGGCTGGGGCCAGCACAAGGCAGTCGGGTGGTCTCAGTTGAGCCACTACATTTTAGCATCTCACCAAGAGCAGCGGTGGTTTCTGGGGTCCTGGAAAGCCGGGTAGAATTAGGGTCATGTCTCCTCCTTGCACACAGAAAAAGATTGCCTCATTTTCCAGGAATTAGGAATATGTCAGAGGTGGGGGTAAATCCTGCCTTTGATTGTGGACGGCTGTATCCGGGTAGGATCTGGGCAGTTTCTGCAGCACTAAATACTAATTCTTTGCTTTCTGGAAGCACGGGGAGGGGGTCCTGCAGCCAGCCACCCCCCCTGTAGCAGCAGCACGCACAAGGACCATTTTTAAGCCACTTATTACTTTATAAAGAGATTATTTCCTCCCCCCCCAGCATCAATCATCTTGACAAGATCCGCTTATTTTAAAACATACGTCCTGCAGCCTAAAACCCAGCCTTTCCTATAGGAAGCTCCTGAGCAGCATACGAGAGAGTGCAATGCATATACACCCTATATATCTCTCTATAAAATATTGCTGGAAACACCGGTAGCGATGATTCAGGTTTCTACCCCTGATTTTTGAAAAGGAAGGTTTAAAACGAAGACGCGACGCTGAGCATCCCAACCCGCCGGGGCAGCGGTGCCGAAGCCGGCTCCTTTCTCCTCGGCAGAGCCGGCGCCGTGACGTCAGGGTGTTTTTCTGCAGAGCTCGCAGGATGTTGCAGCCGGCCAAGAGCTGTGTTTATGTTGATAACATTACAAGTATTTCCTCTCCGTTTCCGAAACCAGCAGGGAGGGAGCCGAGGGGGAAGGGAGACTTGGGTTTCTCCAGCTTTGGGGTAGGACTCTCGAGGCCTTTTATGTTAAGGAGCGGGTAACGGCGTACCGCTGGCATTTATTTATACTGCGTTTGGGAATAGGGAGTGTTTAATAGCAGAGGCTGGGAGGTGGGAGCTGGGCTGGCACAGCCCTCCCCTTGCGCAGGGCTATTTCGTTTGCTCTCTGCTCCGGATCTGGTTTTAAGGTGATAAAGCAGAGCTGGCAGCTGATCGCCGGTCACAGGAGCAGCTCCCGGGATTTTTGTGTAATGATCTGCACAGCAAGCCGTGATGCTCGCGGAGCTGCCCGGCGTCCTGTTTCTTTTGACACTCACAGTAATAAAGCCATAAAAACTCAGGAACCGCACGGACCGCCTGCATCCAGCTTTCTTTACAAAAACGGGGCAAGGCTTGGGGAAATTCGATATTGTCTCCCCTTGCCAACCCTTTCCTCCTAATGTGATCCACTCAAGGATCAATGAACTTATTAAACGTAATATTAAGGGGGTTTTAAAGGCAGGCAGCTGCCTGCCCACTGATGTAATCCCAGGGCATCGGAGCTGCGCTGCTGGCTCAGCGAAGGAGGGACCTGCATCGATGGTTGGACTCGATGATCTTAAGGGTCTTTTCCAACCTAAATGATTCTGTGATTCTATGATCATCCCACCATCCCGAAGGGGTTTTGCACTTTATTTCCACGACTGTGATTGCTCTATGGATGAGAGTTGCAGGTGATTTCTGGACCGGCCATGGGTACTGGTTGCAGAATCCCTTCAGATGCAGTTCTGGGCTCCCCAGTTCAAGAGAGACGAGGAGCTACTGGAGAGAGCCCAGCGGAGGGTACAGAGATGCTGAGGGGCCTGGAGCATCTCTCCTGTGGGGAAAGGCTGAGGGAGCTGGGGCTGTTCAGCCTGAGGAAGAGGAGACTGAGAGGGGACCTCACCAACCCTTATCAATATCTCCAGGGCGGGTGTCAAGAGGACGGGGCCAGACTCTTCTCAGTGGTGCCCAGCGACAGGACAAGGGGCAACGGGCACAAACTGGAACACGGGAAGTTCCACCTGAACACAAGGAAAAACTTCTTTGCTGTGAGGTGCCAGAGCCCTGGCCCAGGCTGCCCAGGGAGGGTGTGGAGCCTCCTTCTCTGGAGAGATTCCAACCCGCCTGGCCGCGGCCCTGTGCAGCCTGCGCTGGGTGACCCTGCTCTGGCAGGGGCTGGGCTGGGTGGTCTCCAGAGGTCCCTTCCAGCCCCCACCGTTCTGTGATTCTGTGAAAATATGTTGAGGATGGGGGAGAAAAGCTCCGGAGGCCAACGGGACATTTGGCTGTTGTCTTATGAAGGGGGTGCGAGGTTGGTATGGGCTAACCCATCAGTCTTTCCTTCCTTAACTTTCTCAAAAGGACTCCAGGGACCATAGGCGGGAGAGAAACTGGTCCCCTGGCTCTGCCACCCCTTTGCTGAGTGACCATGAACAACCATGTCATTCCCCTGGTATCTGAGGCGTGCCACAAGAGCTGGAGCAGCTAGCTCAAAAGATCCTTGAAGCCATTAAGAAAGGCTTGGAAGAGATGAAGATCTATATGGTTTTCCAATGATCAGTTAATTATGGGCCGTGCGGTGAGGAGGAAGATCTTGGTGTGAGGAGCCGGTAGGATGCCAGCACGGTGGGAGCATCCCCGTTAGTGACCGGTTTGTCTGCCCTTGGGACAAACTGCCGCTGCGGAGCTAGCGCTGGTATAGCTGTGGGAATCCCGAATGAAAGGGATCCCAAATGAATGGAATCTCAAATGAACAGGATCCCAAATGAACAGGATCCCATATGAAAGGAATCATAAATAAACTGGGATCCCAAATAAACAGGAATCCCAAATGAACGGGAACTCCTGCGATGGCGAGACCTTGGTGCCGTCGTCAGCCCCTGTGAGGTTTCAGGAGCATCTCAGCGCCGCTGTTACATTTGTTTGGAGATTCAGCGTGGGCTTAGGGTCCTTCTGCCTTTGCATGTAGGTCCGATTGTGATGAGCGCCCTGTTTCTATGAGTTTCTGCAGTGGGATGCTCGAAGGATCTGTCTCCTGCAGCGAGTTGCTTTTGGTCTTGATGTGCTTCCCGGTTGCAGTTAAACATGGGGGGAGGATACAAACTCCCTTTCCTACACTGAGGGGGAGGAAAATCTCTGGCTTAGGACCATCTCAGCTCCAGAATGCGGTTGCTCATTGAGTGGCCTCACCAAGAGTGGAGCATGCCAGCGAAATCCTACCGGTTGCAGGTTTTCCAGACATCCCACCCTAGAGCAAAGCCTCAGGGAGGCAGTGCAGGACCAGCCCCGCTCTCACCAGCGATGGGAGTACCGAATCAGTTCAAATTCATCCAGACAGGTGTTTTAACTGGTGATGAAATCCACTGGAAAGTTGGCTGCTCGCACCAGTGGGACCCCTTGGAGAAACCCCTGCCCCGCTCGCAGCAGCAGGGCTGGCCGTGGAGAGAGCCGAAGGAAAGCTCTTATCTCTGGAGCTTGGTTTCCTTCTGGTTCAGGGTTTGTCTGACCTTTTGGTCACTGACTAAGTTCGATTTTTGCCAGGTTTTCTTTTGAGGGGGAGGAAAAACATGTAAGTGGGTGGTGCTGGTGGGAGGATACTCCTGGGTGGGGTGGGGAGGATCTTGTATTTCTGATACCGTTTCCAGCACGTTGATGACTTCAATGTTGTCCTTTTGCCCAGAGTTTGGGATGGGTCTAGATTGAAGCAGATTTAAATAAATACAACGAGAACAAACAACATGAGATATATTTAAGAGGGGGAGGCTTAGACTGCATATCGGGAATAAAACCCTTTCTTGGCAGTGTGACGAGTTGACTTGGCGGCGAGATCTCGCAGCCTTCTCCCAGGAGATGCTGAAGATGCAACTGGACGCGTGACAAAAGCCTGAAGGACAGGAGAGAGTCGTACAGCAGCTGCCGGTCAATGACACGTAGCAGAGCCGTCTCCGAGCCCTCTCTGGGCTCGTAGCAGATGCGAGATGCTGGCCCGACCTTGGGAGGCCCCAGGCTCTGGGGCTTGGCAGCTTTGGGCTCTGTTCTGGCCAGGGCGATGAGATCTCACATCTCACTGTCGTTTGCCTCAGCCTCTGGACCCGTATCTGTTTGGGAGGAGATAACAATACCCATTTCTCAGGAGCTTTTTGAGGTCTACAGAGGAAAGAAATCACCATAAAAACCTTGTATTTGAAAGGGCAAGGGGAGAAAGCCTGGGGGAGACTTTACTGATGCTGTCGTCCTGTGATTTTGCAAGATGTTTCTTGGGAAGAAATGAGGAGTACAATGAATGTGCAGCCTACGCTTCCAGATGATCTTGGATTATAATTTACGGGTATTTGTTTCATCCGCACGTGCAGGGAATGTGATGGGGTTTGAAAGGAGCTGAGCTTGGCCTTGCGCAGGTGTTCTGCCCGTGCCCAAGAACAGGCAGGGGCTTCAGTGAGCTGGCAGGGATCTGCTGGGCACTGTCCGAGGAGGAGCTGACCTCTCCTTCCCTGCCTCCAGTTCCTGGGCATTTTGGATCAAGGCTCCTTGCCATGGTCTTCACATGTATTGCATTTCAGTTTGCTCAAAGTACACTCATTTGCAGACCGTTACGTGAACACATTATTAATTTTCTTTAAGGCCAGGTACTTATCTTTGGTGCTCAGCTTCACAGCTCTTTCCTCCATCTGGATTTTCATGCTCTTCCACAGTTCACCCATTCCCTGCTTCATCTCTGGTCACCTTTGCTGATCCGCCAGACTGGGATCTCTCCATGTGCTCTCCCGTTGTATGAACATATCAATAAATCCTTCCCATCCACAGGCCTGCAGGGACTCCAGCCACACGGTCACTCCTCCCTTCCAGCTCTACACATGCAAGATGCACAGCAGCATCCCCAGTTTGAATTATTTTGGGATAATGGTGCATGAGGGTTTAAATAACTGTTCTTTGCTCTCTTCCCCAGGTCAACATGGATTTGTGGTTCTTTCTCCTTTTGCTCGGAAGTGGCCTGATAAGCGTAGGTGCTTACAACTCTACGACAGGTAAACTATGCTCGTCATCTCCTCTCTTTTGTCCCTAAACCATCTTTAGGATCAATGGAGTAAGTGCTCACGTGCTTGGTGACTTACTCCTTCTGCCCTCTGGTTAACTGTAATATAAAGTGTCGGAAGGAGGGTCACAGGCTGCAGGTGCTCGTAAATGGGACCTGCAGGTTTTACCTCTAGCAAATATTGATCCTCTCTTACAGGGGCTCTAATCTTTGTACCTCCTTGATATCATAATACGTATTCAAGTTACCTGCTTTTATAGGGTTTGCATCACCGTGCTGTGCAAAGCATTCCCTGTCCTGGACTTGGGGTTTTTTGGCTGTTTTGTCCTCGTAGTTACAGTCACGCAAATCTCCAGCATCTAAACCCTTCAGTGTTGCAGAAAGGTATCTCATGGAGGTTCCCTTGTGCTTTCTTCTCCCGCAGTGCCACCCACGACAGTGTCCACCTCCTCCAGGAGCCCCACCAAAGCTCCTACAGCAGGTCCTGAGGGTGGGACTACGATGAGCACGAACAGGCTCAAGAGTAGCACTCCAGTGACTGTTTCTACCGTGGCGTCAAAGCCACCTACAACCACAGCCACCAGGATCTCCCCCAACGCCACCACTGTCAGCCTCAACACCTCCACCCTGAGGACAACCCTGTCCGTGCCTCCAGCCACCTCCCTGCTACCCAGCGTGACGCCATCTGCTCCGCGCACCACTATCCCCAGCACAGAACCGGAGACGACGGAGAGGAATTTCAATGTGACGGTGACAACGCAAGAGACCTCTTCTGCTGCCCACAACGGTAGGCATCTGCTTCACCTCTTCTTCTCCAGGCCACCCTGCCTCCGTGTTTGTTTCTTTGCTCTTCTTTTGTTTTGCTGAACAAAAGGGAATGAGAAGATACTTCGGGGCAAATTCCACAGCAATACGAAATAATATAACTCCCTGAAGTGACCAGATCAGAAGAGATTTATCCTACCGAAGGTTTGGGCTTCTTGCCAAGATGCTGGGGCACCAGAAACCCTAGGATCTCGTTCCACTTTTGTCACAGATGAATTTCATCGCTTTTTGTGGTTTCCGGAGTGTGAAACAGGGCTGGTGCTGCACAGCTCCCAGGTGCGGGCTGACAAGTTGATCCGTAACGGGTCTGTGTAGGCAATAGCAATAAATCACTCCGGGTTGCCGCTCAGCTGCAGAGCTTGGGTTATCCACAGTGTTTCTGCACTTATTTGTGTTTTGGTAGCCACTGTGGGCTCAAGCCATGCTTTTTGGCACTGTACAAGCACACACACAACAAGGCAGTCCCTGTCCCAAAGGATGTAAGGCTTAGACTAGAGGTGACCAACCAGGGGCGCGATCTAGCTCCCGGGGAAAGCTGGCAAGTTGGCTCATTATCCAAAATTAGCCAAGCTGGGGGTGGAGGACGATGTGGTAGGATGGTGCTAGCCCACCACGGGAGGGTAATCTGTATTCTCCACCCGATGGCTGCTAAACGGCTTGCAGACACAAGCTGCACATGATTTGATAAACCGTCTGAACGTGCTCTCTCCACCACGATGAGCGCCAGGAGCAGTGTGGTGAGATGTTATTGATCAGAGTATTCCATGCGCTGGATGTCTCAGTCTTGCATTTGTCGGCACATCCAATGACGGGGTGGATGCCCCATCCCTGGAAACATTCCAGGTCAGGCTGGACGGGGCTCTGGGCAACCTGATCTAGTTGAGGATGTCCCTGCTCATGGCAGGGGTTTGGACTAGATGGCCTTGAAAGGTCCCTTCCAACCCCAACCATTCTGTGATTCTATACTTAGCAGTTTTTTCCCCATTACTTGGGCTACTTTAATCTTTGAAAGGTTTGGATGAGCAAGAGTTGTCTCTGTTGCCATCCTGCTGTCGTTCCCCTCTTGGCACGTCACGAAAGTGGCCCCTAAGAATGTAGTTTGGCTGCTCAATGTAGGTTAAGAGCAAAAATCAGGCAAAAAGAGGCTGAGGTGACCAGAAATCTTAGCTTATCTGTGACTCTTCAGCCATGGTTTGCCCCTTGCTGCATCGTTTGAGACCCAGCTTTGATACTGGGTGCCTCTGAGTTGCAACAGTTACGTAGTGGTGCCCGCTAGAGCTTATCGTGAAAGCCTGGGCAGTGCAGGATTTAGTGGGAAAACAGGATGGGTAACTTGGTGGTGGGGTAGGAAAGACTGAAAGAAGATAATACTGGAGTTAATGCAGGGAGATGTCAAGTGTATATCCCTTAAGAATAAATTTCTCGAGGAGTATTGGGTGCTGGGTATCTAACCCCCTCTTCACATCAGTGAGATGTGTGTGCCCTCTTCCTCCGGGCATCTTTGGAAACCGCAGCCCGTGAAGCTGCAGTGAGGTTGTCTTTCCTACCAACATGGGAAGGGATGTGTCTGAAGGAAGTTTGCAACCCAACTTTCTTAGTGTCCTGCCATCCCAAAACTCATCCAGCTTCCTTTCAAACACAAATCCTCAAGGCTTGTTTGCAGAGTGAAGGAGTCCAGAGTAACCTCAAGTACACGCACGGTGCAAGTTTAGAATAGACGTAGCCTTCGAATGAGAGTGATTGATAGAAGCAAAAGCCCCGAGTACTGCTAGGATCTGGATTTTGTAATACAATGGCAGTTAGCAAGGGACTGAATTTATCATTTCTGTGTCTTTGACACTTTTTTTATGACTTGGGTTACTGGTTTTGGTGAACTCCCTTGGTGTATGCTGTGACACTTTGGCCATTGTACCAGCAAGGCCAGATGTGGCTTCTCGCTTGATGTCAGTCCCGAGAACAAATGACCGACCTGATTCTTTCTTTATTTCAAGTAATTTGTCAAGGAGCAAAATTAGTTTTAGGGCTGCCCTTCCTATTAATCTTAATGGGAAATTTGGATATCCGTCATGGAAGAATTAAGTGGTGCTCAAGAGCAGGACAGGGGCAGAAGGCGCCACATGAATTACATGTACAGGCAGTTCCTGCTTCTCCAAACCTACCAAGATTGTCCTCAACCCCGTGCTGCAGCTCTTCACATGTGAACAGGGGCGTGGGGTGCCCGTGCCAGCGGCGTTGCAGCGGGGGAGCTGGGCTGTGCTCTCCTCGGCATGGGTTTCTTCTGGTTTCCTCTAGTTGAGACATCCAAAAGAGCAGGTAGAGGCTTTTTAGAACACAAGTGCTGTGAGGAGCGGCTGAGGGACCTGGGGTTCTTTGGCCTGGAGAAAAGGAGGCTGAGGGGAGACCTTCTCGCTCTCTGCAACTCCCTGAAAGGAGGTTGGAGCCAGGGGGGGTCGGGCTCTTCTCCCAAGGAACAGGCGACAGGACGAGAGGAAACGGCCTCAAGTTGCACCAGGGGAGGTTTAGATTGGATCTTGGGAACCATTTCTTCCCCGAAAGGGCTGTCAGGCCCTGGCACAGGCTGCCCAGGGCAGTGGGGGAGTCCCCATCCCTGGAGGGATTGAAAAGCCGTGTAGATGTGGCGCTTGGGGACATGGTTTAGTGGTGGCCTTGGCAGTGCTGGGTTAATGGTTAGACCCGATGATCTTGGAGGTCTCTTCCAACCTAAACGATTCTATGACTCTATGATTTCCTTGGATGCTCGTCGTCCCCATCCCTGAGCCCAGCTGCTCTTAATTGAACTCTTGGCTCAGCCACCATTTTAAAATTATGCATGAGTGTTATGTCTTAATATTTAAGTGCTAATGAATTACACCAGTGACTTGCTGGTTATAGGCTTAAACAGACTGTTACTGATTAAGAGCGGTAGGTTGTGTTTATTGATGTTACAGCTCGGCTTCAGCTCCCTGCTCTGCTGCTAGAAAGTTGCTTTTTGTTCCTTTTTCCTTGTTACTAAGTGAAAGCTGAAATTCATTTTAACATCCTGGCTTTGTAGCTGATGTTTTAAAGGAAAGATTTGCAAGAAGATGATGAGAGTTACTAAATTTGTTGCTGTCTTAGTCTTTGATCCTTTCTGATTTATTAAAATGTATATTTCTTTGTTGCTAAGAGACTTTTGTTTTCTTTTTCTGCAGGTAACTCTGACAGAAGAGGTAAGAATTTCATATTTCATTACTCTTTATTCAACCCCTCAGTAAAGACATTTCCAGAATTATTCTGCTATGAGATAGCTCTCCTTATGACACACTTCCAAACTTGCTTTTACAAAGCCCATCAAGCTCTTTAGAAGAGCTGGTGACACACTGATATCTTAATTTGTGTTGGGCTCTTAGAAATAAACAATTCCCTGCCGGTTTGTACATGTCCTATTAGACAGGACGAGTTCCTGCTGAACGCTCTGAAAATATCAGCGTTACCATCCCGAGAGCTGGATGAACAAGACCTAAGAAGCCATTCAAGAAATCTCCTTCTTTTTCGGCTCATGAATTGCCTTTATTGACTGTGACTTACCTTATTTGATCCAGACCCATTCTACAAATGATGTGAATAATTATTATTCTCCTGAATTCTGTTGGCAAGCAGTAGCACAAATCCATTTCTTGCAATATAATAGCACTTAGGCGCATTTTCCCGTCTCCTAGTTCTGAGAACTGGCATCGCTACCAGAATATTTGCAATTACTCATTGCTTTAGCAGCATAGGAACGGGTAGAGCGGAGGTGCAGCTGGTCCGGTTGCTACCTACAGAAACCAGCTTCCTCTGTGTGTTTTCGTCATTGTTCTGATGGGTGTTTCAGCTTTGTGAACTCCGCTTTACGCTGCTTGGTGTGCCAAACCCGCACCGTCCCGCTGATGGCATAGAGGAAAAGACAGATGCTCTGCGATAGTTACTGTCAGTGCACATTTGCGCAGAGGACATAAAAGGGACGCAGGTCCGAGGGAATTAATTTAAAATAATGGTTAAGGCGGTGTAGAAATATTCTGCGTAATTCCCTTGGATCTGGCATGGCTTAGGTGGTGTTTTGTGCCATATCTGCCGTTGTTCATCCCTGGTCCTGAGAGTGCAGAAATGAAAAATGGGAAAATATCCGATTTCCTAATGATATTAATATTGCTAATATTAATATTGCTATTAATATTAATCAAGTAATTAATATTCTCCAAGTCCTGAGACTTGGATGATTATATGGGGGGGACGTTTGCAATGATATTGCAAAATGAAAAGCTTTCCTAACAAAATGTTGATTGAGGGTTATTTTGAAGATGAGGAGCAGAAAACTACTTTTTATCTAAATTAGTGAAAACCTTCTGCCTCTCATTGCTAGCACTCGTACTATGACGTGAAACCACCCACCGTGGTGTATCTCAAACACCAAATATACTTTGACAACTGATTATTTACGACTCTTGCAGGAAACAAGTAGCCCTTTTATTTCCAGCCCCCTCCCAAATCGGCATTGGCAGCGGCGATCTGTGCAAGCTTTGGGGCTGTTGAGTGATGGAGCTGCCCGTGCTGGAGTGCCGGTGCGGAGCGGGGCAGCGTGGAAGGGTGTTTGCAGGTGGCTCTGCTCACCCTGATCTTCTAGTTTGGGGTCAGAAGGGGATTTTTCCTGAAGTCAGACTGATGGAAATCAGTGGTTTGCCTTTCCCAGCAGCACCCAACTCTCGCGGCATCTGCAAGTCCTTCCCCATCCCCTTTTAGCGACCGTGGCCTTTTAGGGCATCTGTGAGCTCTTTTTGTGCTACGGCTGCTAACGAGGCGGTTTAATCCTTCGCAAGCCTGGAAGGGAGCGGCTGACCCAGGCGTCCTTGGCAGGCTCGCTAAAAAGTCTTGCCTGCTTTCCCCTGAAGGAAGAGAGTAAAGCTGCACAAATATTTATGACTTTACCTGTTCAAGGGGTGATGCCGTGCTCCAGGCTCCAGCTCCACGTCTGCGACAGCCGTGGGGGTGTATCAGCAACACAGATCCCTTCGTGGTGGGGCAGTGTGGATGAGAAGTGCCCTGCCTTCTCCTGCCTCCTCTGGCCCCGCTCCAGCAGGTCCATGTCCTTCTTGTGCTGAGGCCCCAGAGCTGGAGGCAGCACTGCAGGGGGGTCTCCCCAGAGCGGAGCAGAGGGGCAGAATCCCCTCCCTCGCCCTGCTGCCCACGCTGCTGGGGATGCAGCCCGGGACACGGTTGGCTTTCTGGGCTGCGAGCGCACATATTGCCGGCTCATGTCCAGCTTTTCATCCCCCAGCACCCCCAAGTCCTTCTCAGCAGGGCTGCTCTCGATCCCTTCGTCCCCCAGCCTGTACTGATACTGGGGATTCCCCCAACCCATGTGCAGGACCTTGCGCTTGGCCTTGTTGACCTTCCTGAGTTTCACATGGGCACAGAAAGGGCCATGCCTACCTTCCAGAAAGGCATCCAGGCGTGGTTTGAAGAAAGAAGGCGACAAACCCTCTCCTGTTTCTCTATGGACGGGTTGAAATAATGCGTCCATATCCCACCAGGATGGACAGAAAGCAGCAGAGAGACCTGGAGCTCAGGAGGATCCTCTGACTTTGAAGCATTGCTCTGCTCGTTGCATACCTCTCCCAGCGCTCCTCACTGCCGTGGTAGCATCTTGTAGAAGACGGAGCTGGATGACCGCTGTGCTGAGCAGCGTATGATGACAGTCTGGCCTTGTCCCGAGCAAAGCGCATGCATGCGTGCGACGCCATGGGAGTAATGATGTAAGGTGTTTTGTGAACATGCTCACTGCTTTATCCTGAGCCACGGTGTCTGGTGTGGCTTTGCATTGGGTTTGCGTGGCAAGGTTTTGGTAGCAGGGGGCTACAGAGGTGGCTTCTGTGAGAAGCTGCGAGAAGCTTCCCCATGTCCGACAGAGCCAACACCAGCGGCTCCAAGACAGACCTGCCGCTGGCCAAGGACGAGCCCATCAGCGACGGTGGCAGCGCCTTGGGGGTAGCAGAGTGAAGGAGGGGAAAAGCTGCTGGGCAAGAGCAACAGCAGCCGGAGAGAGGAGTGAGAAGATGTGAGAGCAACAGCTCTGCAGACCCCAAGGCCAGAGGAGAAGGAGGCAGGAGGTGCTCCAGGCGCCGGAGCAGAGGTTCCCCGGCAGCCCGTGGTGCAGCCCATGGCGAGGCCGGCTGTGCCCCTGCCCCATGGAGGCCCACGGGGGAGCAGACACCTACCTGCACCCGGGGAGGGCCCCACGGCGGGGCAGGGGGTGCCCGAAGGAGGCTGTGACCCCGTGGGAAGCCCGCGCTGGAGCAGGCTCCTGGCAGGACGTTTGGGCCCGTGGAGAGAGGAGCCCAGGCTGGAGCAGGTTTGCTGGCAGGACTTGTGACCCCGCAGGGACCCACGCTGGAGCCGTCTGTTCCTGAGGGACTGCGCCCCATGGGAGGGACCCACGCTGGAGCTGTCTGTTCCTGAGGGACTGCGCCCCGTGGGGGGACCCATGCTGGAGCCGTCTGTTCCTGAGGGGCTGCACCCTGTGGGGGGACCCACGCTGGAGCAGTTAGTGAAGAACTGCAGCCCGTGGGAGGGACCCACACTGGAGAAGTCTGTGAAGAACTGTCTCCCGTGGGAGGGACCCACGCTGGGGCAGGGGCAGAGCGTGAGGAGTCCTCGCCCTGAGGAAGAAGGAGAAGCAGAGACAACGTGTGATGAACTGACCGCAGCCCCATTCCCCATCCCCCTGCGCCGCTCGGGGGGAGGAGGGAGAGAAATCGGGAGTGAAGTTGAGCCTGGGAAGAAGGGAGGAGTGGGAGGAAGGTGTTTTAAGATTTGGGTTTTATTTCTCATTATCCTACTCTGGTTTGATTGGTAATATATTAAGTTAATTTTCCCCAAGTCGAGTCTGTTTTGCCCGTGACAGTAATTGCTGAGTGCTCTCCCTGTTCTTATCTTGACCCACGAGCCTTTTGTTATATTTTCTCTCCCCTGCCCAGCTGAGGAGGGGAGTGACAGAGCGGCTTTGGTGGGCACCGGGCATCCAGGCAGGGTCAACCCACCACAGGCTGCTTCTTCCACCTCCCAAATATGACCAGGAAGGAAATACTGGAGGAAAACAAATAGAGGTTGCATCACGGATTTACTCCTGCAGGCTCTTTGCGATGTTTGCAGGGGCCACCGTAACTGGCCTGTGGTTTAAACCCTGCTTGGGATCTCAGACGTAGATTTAAACTCTTGCTTCTGCTCTGCTCTCCCTCTGCAACCATTTTGCAGGATTTGCTTTCCCAGGAGCTCAGCTTCTCATGTGCTGGGGGGGTTATTTCAGAAGTACTGACCCTACATCTTTGCTTCCATTTCTTTTACCCCCATTTTTTTTCTTGTGATCCTGTAGTTTCTTGTCCGCGCGATTTGACTCCAGTTTTGTGGGCAGGTGTTAACAGCAATGAGGGCTGCTCAGCCCTGTCCCTCTCTGTCAGGCAGCTGCGCTCAGGTCCGCATGATGTATAGGGGACAGCCTATAGACTGCTATGTAGCACCTCTGCCTACAGTTGGAGACATGATCTCGAGCATCAGAAGATGATTTTGCTCCTCAGAGGAGCCGGGACAAGATTTAAGCATCCCGATGTCTCTCGGGCCCTGGACCAAGGTGGGTGCTCAGCACTGCAGGTCTGTGGAAGCAAAGCGTTGAGGTCCTTGTCCCTTCTGCAGGCAAATTGCAAGAGTGAAACCCCCGGGGCCGAGGCTCGAGCAGGACAGGAGCTGCGGGGGGGTTGGCACCGCTTGCCAGGGCTGGCTGGGGAGGGAGGGACCGCCTGGGGACCCTCCAGCTTGTTTCCTGCCTGGGCTTTGCCGGGTGGGCCGGGCAGCACGCCGGCGGTTAGCGGCCGCGGTGGAAAAGCTCTAACTCATCCAGCCAGATGTGTCGAAAGAACGGCTGCAAAAAAACCCCCAACCCTCCCAGGCTCCCTGCATCCTGCTGCCAGAGGCACCCCTGCCAAAACCCCCGCCCGTAAATCACGTCTCCTGCCAACCGGCGCTGCCGCAGCGGCCCCTGCCCGGCTCAGCACTGCTTAGGCTGAGCTTAACTCCAGCCAAGGCAGGAGAAATGGTCCAACGATGCGTCGTGGGGGCATAGCACCGTGGGCTTTGGCAAGGCAGCTCACCTTCCTCTCCTGCAGCCAGGATGGTGATGATGGTTACAGTCGGAGGTCTCAACAAGAAGTGCGTTAGAGGAGAGGCAAGGGCTGGCTGTGGCTGGGCTAAGACGCTGCGTGGTTGCTTTGTCTTCCTGATCTTGCTTTTGGAAAGCCTCACGGTGGGTAATGCTAAGGCTCAAGCAGCTACCGAGCGTGCAGGAGGCAGGAATGCCTCCCGATAAACTCCTTGGCTTTTTGCTGCTGGGCTGGGGGAGATGCTGACACGTGAGGACAGTAGATGGAAAGAACAAAGACATGCAAGACTGGGAGGATTTCACATTTTTATTTGCCATACCAGGTCATTGCCTTCAAATCGTTACACAAAAATCCTGTCTTTTGGTCGGAATAACATTTCTAGGCCTCACGACCACAGAGGGACAAATGCAGAAATATAACCAGAGTGCCCCTTGGTAGCTCAGTAGTCAGAGATGGACAAAATAAATCCCACCTAAGAAAACCTGCTGGCTGAAATTGCTGAGACACGTGGAGCAGGAATCTGCCCTGGCAGAGAAATGGAAGCACAGAAGGTGGAAAGGGGGGTCATGCCCTGCAGTCTTGGGGGGCCGAGGCGCATAGACACGGTGCGGTGGCCATACAGATTGAGCGAGCTGATGGAAAATGGAAATACCCCCAGCTGGTGTCGCTGGCATCCACATTTATCTGAAAAAATGCCCTGCGGGGCCATTTTCCTATCTGGTTAGCGTTGCTTGGCTTCCAACCCCATCTGGGTAATTTGCTTGCGCCGACCGCAGTTTCACTGACCTCCAGGGCAAGTTACAAATAACTTATTTGAAAAAAAAATGTGTTGTGGGTCCCGGAGGATGGGAACGTTCCAGACGTGGCTAATCTAAGTGTGTTTGCAAGGGAATTGTGCGGTGCCTGCCCTCGAGAAGTGTGGAGGGAGCGAACAACGAAGCGAGCCAAATTAGTTCATACTGAGTGGCCTTGCGGTGCAGAGCGTGCACGACGGGTTGTCGAACATCACCTCCTCTCTAAACTCGGTATTTCCAAGGGGAAAGGAGTCCCAGCAGGATGCACCTCTGCAGCGAGCCAGACCAATGATACGTAGCTCAGTAGCCCTGAACCTCTCCAGCAAACCTCAGCCTGAAGGTGTTCAGAGCCCAGGGGCAGCGTGAAGCATCGCCCTCTTGTCCTGTTTGACATGGAACTGGAAGCAAAATCATGGCTGTTTTTAAAAATGTACTGTCTGTGGGATCTTACAAAGGCCACCGTTTTCACCTATTTTAACATAAGGATCCTTATCGTGTTAAGCCAAACTCGTGGACCTGTTAGAAACTTCTCGTATGGATCCTTATGTCTCAGGCAGAAGACTTTGTGGATCCCCAGGTGACAGAGCAAACTTCTACCAGTGGCTGGTGGGCCACCATGAGCACGTTCAATTGTGCAGAAGAAACCACTAAGACAGCTCACTCACACCTTTCTCATTCGCTGTTTTCATCTACAAGGTCACAGTTTCACAGGGAACAACTCTTAGAGAGGGTTGAGGTGCTTTGAAGAGTGGTTACAGGTTTTGATCTAACCTCGGCGTATCTGAGATACATGGTGCTCGCTCAGGTCGCGTATCTGTCTTCACTCGCAGGCTGGAGAAACGTAACCTTACTCAATACTTTTTTTATTAGTAGTATCAGTATTATCAATAGTATTATTATTATTTTGCAAGTACAAATTGTAGAGGTCTTCCCTGTTAAATGATGGTGCTGGGTGTTTTTCGATGTTGATAACCACACCTTTCTTTTCCTATTGCAGATGAGACTCCAATTATAGCTGTGATGGTGGCCCTGTCTTCCCTTCTAGTCATAGTATTTATTATTATTGTGCTGTACATGTTAAGGTAAGAGATGCTTTAATGCTGACTTCCCTTGTTTGACAGAAATTCATTACTGAATGAACAGAAATAAGCCTTTTGTGCTGTTTCCTAAGCTAAAGGCTGACACAGCCGGTGTTTTAAGAAGAAACCTGTAAGGATAATGGAAATTATGTTTGGGGTTATCTCGTAAATGATACTTATTCCCTTCTCTCTAAAACTGATCCTCCTGTGGGGTAATGCCTGTTCTGCTACTGAAAATGTCATATTTAGTAGGATAGATTAAGGTAAAGTCCTATCGGTGCGGTTAAAAAGCAGGTAAGGTTTCCTTGCAAGGCTAAGGGTGTTGGCCTGAGTAATCCGGGGAAGCTGAACACCGCGCTCAAGCCGGGAAGTCCTTTGCATGTAGAGCCAGGTGCATTATTCCTGGATTCCCATCTTGACATCGAACATGATCCAACATCCAGAGCCAAGCACTGCCTTGGGTACCAGACCTGTACGTCGTGCCTGTGCATCTTCCCCTGCGAGGTGGCGTACGAACGGAGCTTGTTGGGAGCATTAGGTGATGCTGTACCTGGAACTATAACACAACAGAGCCTTTGTAGGTCCATTTTTTAAAAGTCCAAGCATCTGGGCTGCTCAAAATGTAGCATTCCCAGCTCCTGAGTGCATAACTGCTCAGCTGGAAGAGGGTGTTTGTTCACCTGCAGTAAACATTTTAATTTACTCACCATTTTGGTGATTAAATAAAGGGGAAAAAAAAAAAGAAAAAACAATTTCCTTAGCGGTGGAAAAATTCCCTTTGCCTCCTGGCTCCGGGCCTGCGCTCGCAGTGGTGAACCTAATGAGCGTTTTGCCTTGGGAGTTCAGCAGCAGCAGAGTTTGAGTCCTCCCCACCTGGCTTCCAGCCCTTAAAAAAAGGGTTTCTGTTCGCCGCCGCCTGCCCGGTGATTCAGCAAAACCCTTAGCTTCAGGGAAACGGAGCGTAAGCATCTGCTTCAAGTTAAAAGCACATGGAGAAGGGCTTTGCTGCAGAAGGACGGATCAGCCTGGGGTTTATGTGCTTTGCTGAATCAGCCTGTGGAGCAGGGACTCCTTGGGGTGTTCTCCATATAAAGCAGCCTTAAAGCTTCTCCTCCTGGCTTCCACCTTACTCTGGTCTCCTGCAGCCTTTCCAGATGTGGTCAGTTAAAAGTTAAGCCCGCGGGCAGGATTTTAGAGGTCCCATAGCCTCTTGGACTCATCAGCTAATTCATCAAGCCATGAGAAAGTGAAGAACACCCTTCATGGCTGCCTCTCTCATCCAGAAGGTAACTTGGGCTTCTTGGTGGGTATCTACTGATGTTCTCCACTCCCTTGTCTTCTGTAGGTTCAAGAAATACAAGCAAGCAGGGAGTCACTCCAACTCCTTTCGCTTGTCCAACGGCCGGACGGATGATGCAGGTGAGGCTTGCGCTGGTACGACACAGGAAGCAAAAATGCATCTTGCAAAAGGAATAAGCTTTGTTCAGATCAAAACGGGCCAATTCAAACGTTCTTCAGAATAACGATGGAGTATTTTCATCTTTTATTTTTTCCCCTGCTTGGGGAAAATAACCAGCAATTCTCCTAAAAACTGTAAAAATTACAAAAATGTCATAAAACTCTTGAAGTGGCAAAAGCAGGGTTGGTTTATGCCCTCCAGGGCAGCTCTCTGGGCAGTGCAGAGCTACCCAGGTTGGTCTGCTGACCATGCAGTGCCTTTCCCCTTCCAACACAGCAATAAGACGCATGCAACTTGACGGGCACATCGCCAACATAATACCCGGTGGCGTCTTTTACCGGCCAGCTCAAGTGGCAATGGGAAAACACGCACCAGATACTGGTTTGGGGAGGTGATTTGCTGGAAATGTGTAGAAAGGAAGATGAAGATTGTGTTCTGTTTGAGTATGGTCTTGGAAGAACATATGAAGGCGGTCCTAAGTATGTATTTCTATAATTCCTGGTGGGAATAATAGAAATATTATACACCAGAATAAATATAAATGCATCAGAATAATGTAAATATATACACCAGAAGACAGACCTCTGTAAAAGTCCAGGAAAGCCCGTGGACGCGGCACTGTCACAGCCTGAGCCCGGCGCAATGACAGCGCTTGGGGACTTGGCAGCCTTTGTTCTCCCACCTCATATTTTTGTAGGAAAGTATTTTTTCATCTACATTTTTATTTGCTTCTTGTTCTGAACTTTCCACGATTTTGGCAAACTTTTATAGAATGAAAATGTATTTCCCAACTTTCATTCCAGCAACAAAATGTTTGCCCTCAAGTGGTTAATATTGAAATGGGCGATCGCTTCCAACCCCGAACCACTTACAGTTCCTCTTGAGTTTTCACAATATCTCTTTGACTCAAATAAGAACCTTTTTTGAAAAAACACATCTTTGGGGAATAATCAAATATCCTTCTACCCTTTTGAATTAGGATGACGGCTGATTAAAACTCAGATCTTCACGCTAACTGTAGACACCAAACTAACATTTCCAAAAGAAAGCGGGGAATACATTGTTTTTTCTTTATAAAAACATTTTTGGACCTCTTAAAGATGCATAAATGCAATTTTAAAGTCTTGTGCAAGCCTGCTGTAATGTCTAAATTCTTCTGTCCCTAAGCTTGTCTTGTTTTCTGGCTTTGAGCCACAGCTGCCGCCCATTGAGGGTCTGAAGTTGGGCATCTCCGTCCATATGTAGGCACCAAAGGAAGAGCTGAAGAGGAACCACCACCTCTTAAATTCAGTTCAGATCCTTTTTCTCAGCTCCTTCCACATAAACTAAACACCTTCATAGCAAGCGCTGACTTAAAATCAGCACCTTTTTTTTATGCTGGCAGCTAAGACCTTCCCTACCCAAGTTTTACATTGCTGTAAGCGAAGGTGTGAACTTCATAAACTGTGGGTTGTGTTGGTATAACCCTCACGTGACCTTTCTTGGCTTTGCTAAGGAACCACAGGCAACAGCTACCTTTGCTGTGTCCACCTGGGAGTTATGTCATGGTGATGGTGCCAAACTTTCCATGTGAGTGAAGCTGAAGTCTGAATTCAAAGCAAGGTAGTCTTCATTCCCCAGTATAGATGACTTGGTCCTCATTGCCCTATTCTGCCTCTACGATAGCATAATGCTTGATCCCAGGGTGTTGAAAGAGCTTCACATTATCATAGAATCATAGAATCATTTAGGTTGGAAAAGACCTCCAAGATCATCAAGTCCAACCGTTAACCCAGGACTGCCAAGGCCACCACTAAACCATGTCCCCAAGCGCCACATCTCCACATCTTTTCAATCCCTCCAGGGATGGGGACTCCACCACTGCCCTGGGCAGCCTGTGCCAGGGCCTGACAGCCCTTTCGGGGAAGAAATGGTTCCCAATATCCAACCTAAACCTCCCCTGGCGCAACTTGAGGCCATTTCCTCTCATCCTGTCGCCTGTTCCTTGGGAGAAGAGACCGACCCCACCTGGCTCCAACCTCCTTTCAGGGAGTTGCAGAGAGCGAGAAGGTCTCCCCTCAGCCTCCTTTTCTCCAGGCCAAACATCCCCAGGTCCCTCAGCCGCTCCTCACAGCACTTGTGCTCCAGACCCTTCCCCAGCTCCGTTGCCCTTCTCTGGACACGCTCCAGCCCCTCAGTGTCTGTCTTGGAGTGAGGGGCCCAGAACTGACCCCAGCACTCGAGGTGCAGCCTCGCCAGGGCCGAGCACAGGGGGACGATCCCTGCCCTGGTCCTGCTGGCCACACTATTGCTGATACAGGCCAGGATGCCGTTGGCCTTCTTGGCCACCTGGGCACACTGCTGGCTCATCTTCAGCCGCTGCCGACCAACCCCCCCAGGTCCTTTTCCACCGGGCACTTTCCAGCTGCTCCCCCCCCAAGCCTGTAGCGTTGCCTGGGGTTGTTAGACTTGGTCCTCGTTGCCCTGTGCTGCCTCTGTGACAGCGTAACGCTCAGTCACAGGGTGCTGAAAGAGTTTCACGTTATCGTAGCATCCACAAATTTTTGTGCACTGTACGTAGGAAGAACAAAAGGCCAGGAAGAGTTCAAGGCCAGGTTGGACAGGGCTTTGAGCAACCTGGTCTAGTGGAAGGTGTCCCTGCCCATGGCAGGGGGTTGGACTAGATGATCTTTAAGGTCCCTTCCAACCCAAACCGTTCTGTGATTCTATGAAAATATGGGACAGTGAGGATGTGAGGTGGCCCTGAAAGCAGACAGCCCAGAGTGTGTGAGGTCCCTCTGCCCACCTGGGCATGGATGAGTGCTGGGCACAGGGAGCGGCTGGGTGGGCACCTCTGACGTATGGGTGTTGTTGCAGAGCCTCAGAGCATGCCGCTGCTCGCCCGCTCCCCCAGCACCAACCGTAAATACCCGCCTCTGCCCGTCGATAAGCTGGAAGAGGAGATCAACCGCCGGATGGCAGATGACAACAAGCTCTTTCGGGAGGAGTTCAACGTGAGTGCCTTTGCTTCTTGCCCTTAAATCCCACAGGCTGCTCTCAACGTTGGGCTTAAGATGCACCGCGGGGAAAAATCTGGTCTCACTTTGTAGAGCAGGGACAAAACGGCTGGTACATCGGAGAGGAGCTGCAGTGTGCAGTGGTATCCGGTTTGGGAACGGCGCACCAACCCAGGGGTGATTAAGTTGATAAAATAACGGTGCCGGTGCTGGACACCGTGCTTCAGAAGACCTTATCTGGGAGCTTCACGGAGGGAGTGATGGTCTGCCCAGCCCTCAGGAGTTTCTCAAAGGGCTGCAAGGTGGGAGGACCGATTCTGGTCCTAAATCTGCTGTGGTGGTGGGCAAGCCACTACTCCTCATGTTTGCTACAGAAAGTAGAGCTTTGCTAGCAAGCGGCGCTACAGGGTTACATTTTTCTGGGTTCAGGAGGTGTCCTGGATGTCTTTGGGTCTTCCAGAGCTTCCGTGCCTGCTGGTTTCCTCCCAAGCGCTGCCTCCCTCCTCCCAATCCTCATGGCTTAAATCCACGAACAGCCAAAACAAGAGCTCTGACAGAGAAACAGAAATGACCCCATCTATTTCAATGAGCTGTTAACCCTGAAACAGAACGATGACAATTTATAGGACAACAGTTGGCCTTCAGCAGTGAGTAATAATTCAGGTATTGTGCTTATGCCATGATGCCAGAGCATCTCTTCCGAGATGGCTACAAGCTCTTCTTGATGTTGCTGAGCTCTGCACCTTCTTGTGACAATAAACCTGTTTCACCTTGGCAATACAAAAATAGGCAGAGCGGTGCTGAGGTAGGGGACAAAGTTAAATAACAAGCTGAAGTATCATGGAATCACAGAATGGTAGGGGTTGGAATCGCAGCACATAATGCAGGAGCTGCTGAACTACCTGGATTCTCCGCCAGCCTAATCAATGAAAGAAACCCCACTGCTGATCAGGTTGTCTGCACTGCAAAGGTGTCATCTGCAAATAGATACAGCCTTAGGTCCAAGGCACGATACGGCAGTATGAGGATGATGAGAAGATTAAAAAAAAGCCACTCGACTTTGTCCAGCTGTTGCACAACTTGATACCCTTCCTGGCTACGCTTCGGTGAAACTAAATAGGTGCAATGAATGCCCGGGGAGGGGGATTTTTGGGGTTATAAATACTCAATTGCCTTGAAGACTTCCGTTGCGAAGTGCGTCTGTCCTGTCCCATATCCCTGTGCGAATCCCTCCGATATGTTCTTATCCTCTTCGCTATTCAAAGAGGATGTGGAATAACGGTGCTGGGGAAGCACCTCCTCTGCTCGAGCGTGAAACCCGGCCACTGTGACTGGGACAGCATCGCCTGTGACCCCAGCACCCCCTAACCCGCAGGTCCCCGGTGCTGCTGGGTGGAGAATAACTCCCTGCGTGGGTGCTCCTTCCCATCGCTGGGTACGCTGGGGTGATGGGGGCTTTGATCGGGTCACCGTTAGCATCGCTGTTAACTGAGGAAATCTCAGCAGGAGCCTCCGTGCGCAGAAATGAGCTCCTTGATCCTTGGGCTGGTGGGTTTGGTGTTGGAGGCTTTGCTGCCACCTCGTGTTCGTGGGTCCTGAGATTCCAGCTATCACATTTCAGAAGGGATTTGCTCTCTCTGATCCAGCCCAGGCTATTTAAATGGTCACCTTGAGCTCGGTGGGGACGAGGAGCTGGTGCTGGGGTGGAGGTGAGGGGTGTGGGTGGCGGGGACACGTCCGAAGGGGCAGGATGCTTGGATGCAGCGTTCACCAACACACCGGTTATGTTGTGGTTACTGTCGTGCTCTAAGAACATCATGGAAAACCCCCTTTTCTGCCATTGCAGGCTCTCCCAGCATGTCCTATACAGGCCACGTGTGAAGCTGCTTCCAAGGAGGAGAACAAGGAGAAGAACCGATACGTGAACATTTTGCCCTGTAGGTATCAGAGCTGGTTGGGCGGGGTGGGGGGGACACAGCCGGTGCTGCTGCCAGGGATCCCCATTCCTGGTTTTGGGATGGGTGAGGACACAGTTGAGGTCATTTGGCATCCCGGATGGGTGGCTGCATCTGCTTTATCTTTAGATACCTACCAGGAGGAGCTCCCTGGAGCCGTCAGCGGCCAGGAGGCCATGGAAAATTAAATGGATGGGAAATGCTGAAAAGGCCAGCTCTTGCTGGGCGGCATGGGGCAGTGGGCTGGCTCGGGGCTTCCTCAAATGCGTGTGCTCTGCAGAAGAAAAGCTTCCCTGGGCGAGGTTTAGCACCACTCCATGCTTAAGTGAGAAGAATTTGGGGGCATAAAGGTGGTTGTGTATGTGGGGGAGCCAGCAAGCCCAGGCTGCGCTCCAACACCCGGCTTTCTCACTATGCCAGATTTCAGCTACGTGGAGGGAGTTGTTTTTGATGAAGCATTTTAATTTTCCTCCAGATGATCATTCCAGGGTTCACCTGACTCCTGTCGAGGGGGTTCCTGACTCCGACTACATCAACGCCTCCTTCATTAATGTGAGTTTTGTGATTTGAAGGGGAAATCCCCACCGGCCAGCGGTGCCTGGTCCCACCAGGAGCGTGGGGCTTTTATGGGGTGTGACTTGTGCCTGGGAGAGGATGATTAAGCGACTACCTCCTACGTTAACATCTCCCCAGCTCCTCCGGAGCAATAAATTACACTGGGTTTTGATCTCGGAACCTTTGTGTGGCTGTGGTAGAGCTCACTGTGCTCCACGCTGTGTCACGAGCCCACACAAAAGTGGTTGGAATAAGAGGCTGAGAGCTGGGACTCATAAATTCTGGCTGTATCTCTGCCCTTGCTCGGCTGTTTTGCCATAGTCACATCTCTTCCCACCTCTCTTTTCCCCACTTACACTCCTTAGGGTGCTGCAAAGCCAAGCCGGCTGGTTTGGCAGGTCTTTGGGAACCATTCCTGCAGGAATTGGGGATTTTTCATTAACGGCTGATGAGTGGTGTGGCTGGTTAATCATCGGTACTTCCCAGCTCGCAGGGCTGGACGTGGGAAGGGGATGAAGAAGAAATCAAGCAACGCAGATAAAATAGAAGCAACATTGCCTTGCTCTGCTCCTAGGATATGGGTCCTATATGATTATCACCATATAGCTCAAATAAATCAGAAGGGTAATATAAAGAAGTAGACTGAGAGAGAGATGGAGGCACCTGAAGAAAAGCAAGATCTAAAACACCTTTTTCCTTTTGTCAGCAGTAAATAAATATCCGTTAGGAAATACACAAAATCAACCCCCATGAGTTCAACAGCCCCAAAGATTAATCCCGATTTTCACGTGATGCTCTGGGTGCAGGGTCTGATTCCAGCAGAAGGGCTGTCGGGTACCACTTCATTAGCGCTCTGGCCAGCAAGTGGGGTCATTCCCACATTCCGTGAGCGTGAGGAGTGTTGCTCTGGGGCAAGGACCCTTTGCACGGGGATATTCCGTTATTTCTGCCCCGCTGTCGGTGCTGTTTCTCCCCTCAGAGGCTGCAGCCCCTTCTCTGCACAGGGGGGAGTGAGCAACAGAGCAAGTGATGGCTCTGTTTATTAATGTTGTAGATGCATTTCGTGAGTATTGTGTTAGAAAAATACTCATCTTTCATTTGTCATCCTTCTCTTTTTCTCTATAGGGGTACCAAGAGAAAAACAAGTTCATTGCTGCACAAGGTAAACGCTCGGTTATTCCTGTAGCTCTGTCTGGTGGCAACTGGGCTGGCGTCCTTCTGCTCTGTGAAGCTGTGCCAGTCTAACCACAGCACAGCGCCTTGCAGAGCTCCCCTGGTCAAAAGGAGGCTTGGCTGGTCCACAGTTTGCTCCCAAAATGGTTTCCCCAGTCAAAGACCAGTGCTGGATGCGTTGGGAGAGGAAGAGAAGCCCCACCTGTGCAATACTGATTGCTGGAGGGTGTCAAAGCGTTTCTGCCCTGAGCCTTGTCCTTCCACCCTGGCCCACAACTACAGGTGGTCGTGATCTCTGGAAATAATTGCCAGTGAGCTGCTTAATTAAATTCCCCAAATCTGTTGTTATGGAGAGCACCGCACTGATCTGATTTCATTTCTGCTCCTTTTTAAACCTCGGCAGACAATAACATAGGCTTGTGCCCTCGGAGAGAAATTTCACTGTGGTCTTCAGAAGGGCGGCAGGACTATTTAACGGTTGGACTCGATGATCTTGGAGGTCTCTTCCAACCAAAACGATTCTCTTTAGTTATTGAGAGCAACGAGTCTTCCCCAGTTCAGTTGCCCCCAGCCAGCACGTCACCGGCTTGCATGCACCATCCGTAGCCCTCCGGCTCTCTTGCTTTCCTTGTACCGGTCCAAACACATCCTTAAAACCAAGATGCCCACTCGCAAGGGGGTTCATGTCAGCGAAAGGGGGTTATCTGACCATGGGAGGTGGTTTGCATTTGCACTCTTGACTTGCAAGTGAGTTAGGACATCGCCTGCCAGCTTGCCTGGCTCCTGCTGGAGAAGGAAGGCTGGATCAGGTCCGTCGGTGGTACTAGGCTGGGGTAAAGCTTTGGCTCTGCTTTTCTCTTGGCTCGCCCTTAGCCTCAGCCTTGGCACGGGAGGTCTAGGTTGAGTCAGCTCCTTGGCTGGCAGGCAGCAGGTAACTATCCTTGTGCTATATTGAAACGGGATCCCGTGGTTAAAGCACAAGGCGCGGGGACAGGGCTTCTGCGGGCTACTTGTGACAGCCACAATTTCCCTGGGTGACCTTGGGCAAGTCGTTTCTGTGCTCCATTTGTCTGATTTCCCCTTCTTGGGCTAAAAATGGAATTCCTGGTCATAAAACATATCCAAAAAGCCCAGCTATTGTGTGATAGGATTGTTCCTTGGGTTAGACAACATGACCAGACACCAAAGTGCCTCCTGTGCTGACATCTATTGGCAAAAAATGTATTGCATCATCCACAACGTGTGATTTCACATGCTGGGTTTCGGTCTCAACGCTTGAGGCGTTGCTCCCAAAGGCACCGTTTCTTTTTACCTTCCCCTTAGGACCAAAGGAAGAAACCGTGAACGATTTTTGGAGGATGATTTGGGAGCAAAACACAGCGACAATTGTCATGGTGACCAACCTGAAAGAAAGGAAAGAGGTAGGTGCCAGCAGGCTTCATGGGCTGGTGTCTAACCCAACTTCGTCCGGATCTGGCACAGCTCGTGCCCCTGGGCATGTTTTGGAGCTGGTCCCAGGCTTGCAAGGGATCAGAGCTCACCTGCACCCGTTTTCTCTCCCCGCAGTGTAAGTGCGCTCAGTACTGGCCAGATCAGGGCTGCTGGACGTACGGGAACATCCGAGTGTCCGTGGAGGATGTGACCGTCCTAGTGGATTACACCGTGCGGAAGTTCTGCATCCAGCAGGTGCCGGGGCTCGCGTCTCCCATTCTATCCCATCCCATTCCATCCCATCCCTCCCCTCTCTGCGCTGGGCATCCAACAGGCACTGACATGCTCCTCGACTCCTCCGAGGTGCCGTGAGAGCAGAGTGTGGGTGAAATGACCCCCAGCACCCATTTTTAACCAGAGATATTAAGAATTTACTCACCTTAAACACCTGGGAGCCCATTCCCAGCAAGCACCAGCGTAGCTGTACTGAGAGCAGGGAAGCTGATGGATGCCAGGGCTGAAGTTCAGTCCACTTGCTGTTACCAGTATCGGTTCCTGCTCTCACCCGCAGCCACTTAATGCCTGCAAATAATTAGATTTATCTCCTGAGCCGAGACAAAATCCAGCGCCGTATGCATTGGTTTTGATTGCTTTCCCATCTGTCGCTACATTTTCTCGTCCTGCGAGGAGGCTCTGGATGCTTTAGTCGCTCTGTTTGTTTTCCTCCTGCTCTCAGAGGCAGGCAGGGGAGAGCTGGCAATTGAAAACCTGGCTGGACCCTGAGCAGGGTTCTCCTGAGCCTCACCCTTCACTCCAGCAGCCTGGACGTGGGTGGTTTCCTCCGCTGCCTTTGATTGAGGATGCTGTGGGCAGAGGTGTGGGAAAGGATGGAGCGGTGGCTTCTGTTTGAGCCTGCTAGGAACGAAATACAGCAGCTTCTGCCAGGTCGGAGCCACAGCCGAGGCCGGGCTGGCATCTCTCACCCCTAGGATGCGGGATGTGATGCTGGGTGATTAAAATGTCATGCTTTTATAGACTAATTTGGCGCTGGAGCCTGAGTCCGTGCCCTTTCAGCTTGTGGATGCTGGTGCTTCTTAAGCCATCCAGCTCAGCCTCGGGGCTGTAGCTCCGTCTCTGCCCTTGCTTTTGGGGAAAGAAGGAAAATCTGAGTATTTATCATTAACCCAAATACACGTTTCCCCTTCAGGTCGGCGACGTCACGAACAAGAAGCCTCAGCGCCTGGTGACTCAGTTCCACTTCACCAGCTGGCCTGACTTCGGGGTCCCCTTCACCCCCATCGGGATGCTGAAGTTCTTGAAGAAGGTGAAGACGTGTAATCCCCAATACGCAGGAGCAATAGTAGTGCACTGCAGGTACGTCCTGGTCACGGCCCACCTCTGCTCTCCTGGGTCATGTGGAAAGTGTCTCATATTTAACACTAAAAGGATTTTTTGGGGGGATTATTATTTTTGCTTAACTTTACCGTATGAAATGGGAATGTTCCACATGGGAACATTCAAAAAAATGCATCTGAATTGAAGGAACTTCCTGGAATCAGCGATGTGATGGTGTTACAACTCATGTTGAGTGGTCTTCGTTGGGGTTAGCTGGATGCTGAGTGGGCCAAGCTAAGCACCACTGCTGGGCTTTGGTGGCATCTCCCTTGGCTCTCTGCTGCCCTGGGCACGAGAGGGCAACATCCCTGGTTGCGAGAAGGCACTACTCGGCTGGCAGCGTGCCTGGGAGCAAGGACCGTGGTGTTTGACCTCACGTGGAGTGGTTTCAGGCACAGCAGCAAGCCTAGGGGAGCCACAGAGACCTTCCACATTTCAGTAAGGGAAGGCCCTGCAGTTAAAGGCAGAGATGATCACATTTGCAACCTCCCAAGTCCATCTTTCCAGCTTTCTTCTCAGGAGGCAGCTGACAAAAGAGCTTTGTCTTTCCATAGCATCTGCTTGGCCTCATCTTTCTTATTCTCCTTAATGGTTGAATTACCAGCACAGAAACAAGGCTTCCCCGTGGGCTCCCGGGGCTCCCGATGGAGGTTGACTGGAAGGAACAGTGGGCAGCTGGTGGGAACAGGCAGCCCACAGGACTCTGGAAGCTGTAGCTATCTCAGGTTTCGCTTTGGCTCACCCTGCTCTGTGCCTTCATGCGTTCCGGTCGCAGCAGTTGCTGGAGATGCTGTGTGCATCTCTCTGCAAAACCCAGGCGACACCGAACACCAGGCTGAGGACCTCTCTCTCATCTCCAAAACAGATTTTGCTATTTACTCACTGCTAGGAAATGTCTGGCTCGCTCCCGGCTGCTCTACAAGGGACCCCAACGCCAACACTGCTGCACTCACCACTTCTCCTCTGCTCTTTCAGCGCCGGGGTAGGACGCACGGGCACTTTTATCGTCATCGATGCCATGCTGGACATGATGCATGCAGAGAGGAAGGTGGACGTTTACGGCTTCGTGAGCCGGATCCGGGCTCAGCGTTGCCAGATGGTACAGACAGATGTAAGTGTGCTGCTGCGGTCTCGTCTGGGCTCTGCTCGCTGGAGTTAGATTTCGGTACCCAGCCTGCAGCGAAGCCTACGTGCAGGTTGAGCATCATCCCTCGTTTGGGAAGGATGCTGCATCGAGTGAGCCTTTCACTGGGTCCTGCTCTTTTTAATTCCCTTCATAGGATCATAGAATTGTTTAGGTTGGAAAAGACCCTTAAGATCATCGAGTCCAACCATTAACCCAGCACTGCCAAGGCCACCACTAAACCATGTCCCCAAGCGCCATATCTACATGTCTTTTGAATACCTCCGGGGATGGTGACTCCAGCACTGCCCTGGGCAGCCTGTGCCAGGGCCTGACAGCCCTTTCGGGGAAGAAATGGTTCCCAAGATCCAATCTAAACCTCCCCTGGCGCAACTTGAGGCCGTTTCCTCTCGTCCTGTCCCTGTTCCTTGGGAGAAGAGACCGACCCCCCCTGGCTCCAACCTCCTTTCAGGGAGTTGCAGAGAGCGAGAAGGTCTCCCCTCAGCCCCCTTTTCTCCAGACTTGGAGAAAGTTTTGTGTCATGTCAGCTTTGTGTCATGTAGCAAATAAGGTCCCAGTCCCCACACAGCAGCAGAAAGGTTGTTACCCACTTTTCTGGGGTCTCGGAGGGGTGCCATGTGCCCAGCGAGCACGGGTGGGCAGTGGGCTGGTGGGTTTGCTGCCAGCGCGTGCGCGGGCACCGGGATGCGCTTGCTGAGCGTGGACTGATGGCTTCTCCCTGCAACCCCTGCAGATGCAGTATGTGTTTATATACCAAGCACTTCTGGAGCACTATCTCTACGGTGACACGGAGCTGGAGGTGACCTCGTTAGAGATCCACCTCCAGAAGATCTACAACAAAGTGCCAGGGACCAGCAGCAACGGGCTGGAAGAGGAGTTCAAGGTGAGTGTGGTTCTTGTCCTGCTGGATCCGCTCGGATGGTGCTGGGCTGCAGGGACCACCGTGCGCTTGCCTGGCGCAGGATGGCTCTGAAAGCTGCCTCTGCTTTCGTTCCTTCCTCTGCAGAAGCTCACTTCAATCAAAATTCAGAATGACAAGATGAGAACGGGCAACTTGCCAGCAAACATGAAGAAGAACAGAGTGCTTCAGATAATTCCATGTAAGACTTGTTTGTCTGCCTGGGGAAAGCATGCCCGGTGGGTGAGGGGACCATTTGGGTGGTTGTGGGGACGGGAGCCAGGCTGGAGAAATGGGCCGACAGGAACCTCATGGAGTTCAAGAAGGAGAAGTGCAAAGTCCTGCCCCTGGGGAGGAACAACCCAGGCACCAGTATGTGCTGGGGGCACCCAGCTGGGAAGCAGCTTGGCAGGAAAGGACCTGGGGTCCTGGTGGACACCAAGTTGACCTTGAGGCAGCAACGTGCCCTTGCGGCAAAGGCGGCCAGTGGTGTCCTGGGCTGCGTTAGACAAAGCATTGCCAGCAGGTCGAGGGAGGGGATCCTTCCCCTCTGCTCAGCACTGGTGAGGCCTCACCTGGAGCACTGTGTCCAGTGCTGGGCTCCCCAGTACAAGAGAGACACTGGAGGAAGCCCAGTGAAGGGCCACGAAGATGATGAAGGGACTGGAGCATCTCTGCTATGAGGAAAGGCTGAGGGAGCTGGGGCTGTTCAGCCTGGAGGAGAGAAGGCTCAGGGGGGTCTCCTCAATGTCCATAAATACCTGAAGGGAGGGTGCAAAGAGGACGGAGCCAGGCTCTTTCCAGGGGTGCCCAGTGACAGGACAAGGGGCAACGGGCACAAACTGAGACACAGGAGGGTCCCCCTGAACACCAGGAAACACTTTTTGACTGTGCGGGTGACCGAGCACTGGCACAGGTTGCCCAGGGAGGTTGTGGAGTCTCCATCCTTGGAGACAGGCAAAATCTGTCTGGACACGGTCCTGGGCAATCGGCTCTGGGTGGCTCTGCCTGAGCAGGGCGGTTGGACCAGGTGGCCTCCCGAGGTCCCTTCCAGCCTCAACCGCTCTGGGATTCTGTGAGTGCTCAGGACCTGTTGAGGGAGAGGCATTTGTGCCTGCAGTAGTGGAATCATAGACTGGCTGGGGTTGGAAGGGACCTCTGGAGGTCATCTGGTCCAAGCCCCTGCTCAAGCAGGGATAGCATGAAGGGACAGGGCAGAGTCAAGGGCAGGTGGTTTTTTATGGACAAATATAGCGCTGCCCCTGGGGCTTTCTCGCTTTCGTTCTGCCCTGTCCCTGCCATGACTTTCTTCTCAGGAGGTTTATGCTGCCAAGGCTTTCTGCCTCGAGGGAGAAGGGAGCCCCTGTGTTGAGCAAGTCCTGCTCCCGGAGTCCTCAGCACCCCCTTCTCCTTCCCCGAACCAGGGCATGGCAGAAGGCAGAACGGAGACTCCTTGTCCCAGTCGGGTGCTGTAAACACAGGGCTCCCCTTCCCATATCCCTGTCCTCTCACCTGGGGCTTGGTGACTTCCCAGCTAAAGGCCACACATGGTTATCAAGAAGTCATGCTTTGAAGGTGTTCCCCAAAACTCAGATCATCTCGCTTCTGTTTCAGATGAGTTCAACCGAGTAATCATTCCAGTGAAGAGAGGTGAAGAGAACACAGACTACGTAAACGCTTCCTTCATTGACGTGAGTCTGCTGTAATCTTCTTTCCATCTTCTCCCGATGGAAGCTCTTTACCTCACCCTGCTTCCTATGGAAAGGGTTTGTCCCAAAACACTCCTTCTCTGGGTTTCATGAGGCTCTTTCCACTTGACTTTGCTTTGTGTCACCGGATGGTGCTGGTTTCTTTCTCCAAGAAACCCTTCTGTATATGCGGTTTCCTTGTGACCCACGGATGGTGGGAGAGAGCTGGAGCCTGAGCAGAGCCTCCAAATCGCGGCCTCACTTCTGCAACTCTGGGCTCTGATGATGGCTTTGGAGAAGGGGATGCATGTAGCCGTGGAAGTGATTGCTGTACGGCACTGTTCATTTGGTCAGAAAACATCCACTAGATGATTAGGTAATGGAGCAATACACAGATCCCAAAACCCTTGAGAAAAACCGGGTCAATCCCATTATACCTGTCTGGGTGATGGGAGGAGGCGAGGCAGAGAGGTTAAGTGCTTTCCTCACTCTGAGGAGGAGGTAAGTGATTGCACATCCTTTCCTCGTGAGTAATCCTGTTGACTTCAGGGGGGCATCTCGTATGAGTATTTGTCTTCGTGCAGTGATGCCAGCGCCAGCTAAGTGACAGAGCCCTGCTCTTTTCTAGCCCAATTTCTGTTTTCATCTCCTAATGGCAGGGGTTTTTTCTGCCTCAAAGATGATTACTGCCACAGGTTGAACCAGTAAAAAACCAGCATATTCCCAGTTATAACATCCCAAATTAATTGCTCCCTGAAATCTCCTTTGCTGGGTCCCCGCGGGTTACTCTGGCTGCGTGAGCATCCGACACAACGCAGCCGGGAGCGGCCGCCTTGTTCTGCATCGAGATCAGAAAGCTTAGATGTCACGTAAGCAATTTTTGTCGAGGATTCAATTTCCTGCCTCTGCTGAACTTTGCTTAAATGACAAGCTCCAAATGACGAAGTGTCTTTAGTCACAGTCTGCAGCAAGGGCACAAGGGAACATCCGAGGTTTTTTGGAAACAGAAGCACTTTGTGGTTGTGGAAGAGCCAGAGTCACACAGACTTACTACTGGTTTTCATAGCTCATAGATCATAGAATGGTTTGGGGTGGAAGGGACCTTAAAGATCATCTAGTTCCATCTAGTTTTGCTTACTTCTTCCAAAAATCTCCAGTATAAGTCATGCCTGAAGTACTTGGAGCTTAGGCAAGCTCTGCTACAGCACTCAGACTTTGCAACATCGCTTGGGAGTGCTGGAAACCCAAATCTTTCTTCACCAAATGGATAAGGCCATGCATATGTAGGGGATGTGATCCTCCTCAAGCCGCATTTCTTTAGAAACAAAGGTCTTACCACAATAAAGCAATGGCTGATGGCACCTCAGCTGCCGAGCAGCGGTGTGGTGATGCCCATGCGTGGGGACGTAGCCCGCCATGAGAGCAGGTTTCTCTGCCCAGGCTGTGGTCATTCACACGGGCAGTCGTGATGCTCCCAAAAATTCCCTGAGCTTGGTAACCTGACTGTGTCCAAGAGTGTTCCTCCCGCTGCTCCTGGCATCCAGGCGCTGCCGATTCACTGCTAACCCTGTTTGCAAATTGCAGGGTTATCGCCAGAAGGACTCCTATATCGCCAGCCAAGGACCGCTGCAGCACACGATAGAGGACTTCTGGAGGATGATCTGGGAGTGGAAATCCTGCTCCATAGTGATGCTAACGGAGCTGGAGGAGAGAGGCCAGGTGAGTGCCCGGGGACAGCCGCGTTGGAGCACCAGCAAAATAGATCAGCGTGACCCCTTAAAATCTCCCGGTGGCCACGGCACTGCCAGCGCCGCACGCGTTGGGTGCTCTTTCACCCTTTCTCTAGCAAAGCCGCGCAGGAGACATATTTCAGCCTCTACTTCTAATGCAAAGAGCCCAGATGTTGGTAGACCCAGGCTGGGGAGATGTTCAATAAACCAACTCTGGACCCTCAGTTCTCAAAGCACCTCTGGGTGCAGTGGGCATCTCGTCTCTGAAGCGAGCCCATGAGATAGTGATAGGATGAGGGGTAACAGTTTTAAATGGAAAGAGGGGAGATTTAGATTAGATATAGGAAGAAATTCTTCCCTATGAGGGTGGTGAGGGACTGGAAGAGGTTGCCCAGAGAAGCTGTGGCTGCCCCATCCCTGGAAGTGTTCAAGGACAGGCTGGATGGGGCTTTGAGCAACCTGGTCTAGTGGAAGGTGTCCCTGCCCACGGCAGGGGGGCTGGAACGAGATGATCTTTAAGGCCCCTTCCAACCCAAACCACTCTGTGACTCTATGAGATCCCATGTGGCTTTCGGCAGCTGCCAGCCACAGGAGAAGACTCCTTCCATTCAAGCCTACAGGAAAAGTATGGGATCTTCACCCTGTCTCTCCTGTAATGCTTTCTCAGGAGAAGTGTGCCCAGTACTGGCCGTCTGATGGCTCAGTGTCCTATGGAGACATCACTGTGGAGCTGAAAAAAGAGGAGGAGTGCGAGAGCTATACGGTGCGGGACCTGCTGGTAACGAACACCAGGGTAAGAGTCTGGTCTCCTCCCTGCGGGGAGCTCTAGGTGCTCTTGGGTTTGGCTGTCGTTAACCCTCGCTGATGTTTATGGTGCTTTGCGGTTCCTCTTGCAAGTGCTGGACCTTTCCTCTGGCATCTTCGGCTCCATCATCTCCCCGTCATCCCAAAGCAGTGTCCATCCACTGCAATCCCACCTTCTTCCCTACGCTTACCTCCCGCCCCTGGGGGTTCCTGTCCTGCTGTTCCCTTCTCATCCAGCCCCTCAGCCCTGCTGCCACCAAACAGCTTTCATCCTTCTTCTGCCTTGTCCCTGTGCCCACCACGCAGCCTCCCTCCTGCTTCCTGTTCCCCACGTCCTGCCCTGCTCCGTGCCACGGGAATGCCTCCCCTCCGCAAGCAGGCAGCTTTCCTAAGCAGATGGTTTTCCCAAAGCCCTGAGCTGATGGGTTTCTCCGTACGGGTCTCCCACCAACTTACTGACCTCGAGCTGTGCTCTTCCACCAGGAAAACAAGAGCCGACAGATTCGGCAGTTTCATTTCCACGGCTGGCCAGAAGTTGGGATCCCCGGGGATGGGAAGGGAATGATCAACATCATTGCGGCTGTGCAGAAGCAGCAGCAGCAGTCTGGCAACCACCCCATCACTGTGCACTGCAGGTAAAGCCCGGGTGGAGCAGGGGTTGGCCACCCCTCTGAGGGGACCTGCTCTGCAAGAAGCTTTGGAGGTGGTCGAAGGTCCCTCAGAAGGCTTGGGCTGAGCAGGAGCAGCCCGGGCAGACGTGGTACGGGGTTGTCCTGCTCAGCTAAGCAAAGAGGCTTCCGTCTTGCAGAGCATGTCCTAGGAGAGGCTGGGGCAGGACCATCAGCTCCTCCAGTTCTCCGGTGGTCCCCCTATGGATTGTCCCCTGAGCAAAGCCAACGCGGTCAGAACGAGCGGTTTCCTTTACCTTCTGGTTTCTCTTTGCCAGTGCCGGAGCAGGAAGAACAGGCACCTTCTGTGCGCTGAGCACTGTCCTGGAAAGGGTGAAGGCAGAAGGGATTCTCGACGTCTTTCAGACGGTGAAGAGTTTAAGACTACAGAGGCCGCATATGGTGCAGACACTGGTAAGCGCAGCTGAGCACACCCCACGCTCCTTCTGCCGCCCCAGACCTCGGCGGGAACGGGCTGGGGACTCAACGTTGAGCCAAAACTTCCTCGGTTGAAGGTTTTCTCTCTCCATGAAAGAGCAAGGGATGGAGATGGGTCAGGAGGTATCTCCCCTTCCTCCTGTTAGGACAACTGGAAGAGTGGAGCTAGGCTGGCTGAAGGCATCGAGCCCCTTTTGAGCACTGGCACAAGCTGTAGGAGCCTCCTTGGAGACATCCTCAGCCACAGCCCACGTATTTATGGGCTCCAGGAGCCTCGAAACCCCTCCTGGAGCGGCTGTGGCACGGGCTTGGGCAGGCAGCGTGGCAGGGAGGGGAGGAGCAGGCAGGACTAGATGAGGTCTTGCAAGAGGGCTGTGCCAGGATGCTCAGGGATTCTAAACAAAAGTCTTTTTAGGGTCAAAATAGGACCTCAGAGAGGAAGGGGAAAGCAGAGTTTCTTCTGCCGGTGGCACCCCAGCAAGGAGGGTGGGCAGCCCGGTTCTGGGGTCACAAAGGTGGGACCTGCTCACGGGTGGGAATCCGGTTCCTGCCCTCGGTCTGGGCTGAGGACACCTGACCATGCTTGGTCCCAGCTTGCCGCAGACCATGAAGCATCAAATTCTGTCTCGGGTGTGAGTTTTCCTGCTCTAACACTGTGTTCTCCCCGAATCCCGCAGGAACAGTACGAATTCTGCTACAAGGTGGTGCAGGAATATATCGACGCCTTCTCAGACTACGCCAACTTCAAGTGAAGAAGAAGAAGAAGAAATCCACGCCCCGAAACAAAAGACAGAAGAGTTGCCTTCTTTAATATTTTGTAATATTCTGTTTGTTAATATACCCTCCCAAAAAATATGTGTATATATCTTAACTGTTTTAGAGGTTGGTACCATAAGCTTCATATTAGCTGGAGATTTTATATGTAGCAAAGTGTTAGTGCAGATACTGTTGGCTCCTTTTTTTCCAATGTTTTATTGGGGAATTAAATAGCGTGATGTTTGGATTAATATTGTCATACCATCTCTCTTCTGGAGAGCTGATACAGGCTGTTATTTTGTTTGTAAATCTTTTTTTTTTTTTTTCTTGAGGGAGTAAAGCCTTTTTAAAAAAAAAAAAAAAAGAAGAAAAAGATATCCTGGATCTCATCTAAAAAAAAAAAACCCCACAACCCCACAAGCACAAGCTTTTCCGAACCTGCAGGGAAATGGTTTCACATTTTTCCGCTGGTCAGCTCTTTAAAAAAAAAAAGGAGAAAAAAAAAAAAAAGCTTATTCTGTGTGTGTGTATATATATAAATATCCTAATTTTTATGTAAAAAGCAAAAAAGTTTCCTCCTTCAGGGTCAGGCCACCACGTGCTGCTGGTTTGGAAGCTGTAGTGACCATAGCAGCGACCGCCGGGATTTCAACCCCCAAAAAACCCAGAAAAACAAAAGGGTTTTTGCTCCCTGAAGGAAATGTCCGTGAGTTTGGTGCCGGATTTTGGCCCTGCCGCGGGGTTCGGGGTCAGAGCGGGACCCCCACGGCCCAGAGCCGAGGGTGCTCGCGGTGGCCCCGCCGTCCCTGCTGGTCCCTGTCCCCAGCGGCGAGGGATCGCAGAATCACAGCATCGTTTGGGTTGGAAGAGACCTTTAAGACCATCGAGCCCAGCCGCTAACCCAGCACTGCCACGTGGGCTCTGGGGGCTCCGGCTGGAGGAGACAGCAGCTCCATGTGGTCCAAGCTGCATGTTCTCACCCGTTGTATCTCTTCCCAGGTGCCACCCGGACCCTTCTCTCCTCTTGGTCTGTAATGGCTCTGAAAGAGAAATTTTGGAGCCATGTCCAGTTGATAGTGTGCTGCGGGGTTTTGCCTCCATCCTTGGACCAGGGGACCTCCATCCCTTGATGCTGGAGGAGATCTCGGATTATTTCTCCTAGCAGCTCAAGAGATCATGGACTCACAGAAAGGTTTGGGTGGGAAGGGACCTTGAAGATCTTCTAGTCCAACCCCCCTGCCATGGGCAGGGACACCTTCCACTAGACCAGGTTGCTCAAAGCCCCATCCAACCTGGCCTTGAACCCTTCCAGGGATGGGGCAGCCACAGCTTCTCTGGGCAACCTGTGCCAGGGCCTCACCACCCTCATGGGGAAGAATTTCTTCCTTAGATCTCATCTAAATCTCCCCTCTGTCAGTTTGAACCCATCACCCCTTGTCCTGTCACTCCATGCCCTTGTCAAAAGTCCCTCTCCAGCTTTCTTGTGGGCCCCTTTAAGTATTGAAGGGCTGCAATAAGGTCTCCCCGGAGCCTTCTCTTCTCCAGGCTGAACAACCCCAACTCTCTCAGCCTGTCTCCATAGCAGAGGCGCTCCAGCCCTCGGATCATCTCCGTGGCCTCCTCTGGCCCCGCTCCAGCAGGTCCATGTCCTTCTTGTGCTGAGGCCCCAGAGCTGGACGCAGCACTGCAGGGGGGTCTCCCCAGAGCGGAGCAGAGGGGCAGAATCCCCTCCCTCGCCCTGCTGCCCACGCTGCTGGGGATGCAGCCCAGGGCACGAGCTAAGATCTGTCCATGGACACATTCAAAACTCGGCTGGTTGCTCCAAGCAGCCTGATCTAACTTTGGCGTTGGTCCTGCTCCACACAGGAGGCTGGACTGGAGACCTCAGAGGTCCCTGCCAACAACGGTTCTGTGTTTCTGCTTCTCGGGAAGGGTGTGCATGGTCCTAAACCTGGGAAGTGTAGGAGCAGAGCTGAAGGACGTGCCCATCCATGGGGCAAGGGGGGCTTACCTGCCGGAAATTAAATGTAATCAAGGTGACTTCTTGCTCTTGGCTGAGTGAGGCTCCACCAAAACAGCTCCAAATGCAAATCACAGAACCATGGCATGGTTGTGGTGGGAACGGACCTTAAAGGTCACCTAGTCCACCCCCCTGCCATGGGCAGGGACACCTTCCACTAGACCAGGTTGCTCAAAGCCCCGTCCAACCTGGCCCTGAACCCTTCCAGGGAGGGGGCAGCCACAGCTTCTCTGGGCAGCCTGTGCCAGGGCCTCCCCACCCTCATGGGGAAGAATTTCTTCCTTATGCCCAATCTCAACCTACCCTCTTGCAGTTTCAAACCATGAGAAGGTCTCCAGATGGTCACTGCTAAAGCATTTGCAGGTTTTTAAACCTGAGGGAGACCCTTCTCCAGCCTGGGGGATGCTCTTGCCGCCTTCCGGACAAGTTTAGGGGGGTATTTCCTTTTTTTTTTTTCAATGGAGGCTCCATCATGGAGATGAATTTGGGTTATCAGAGCAGGAGGCCAAAAATAGCTGCTGATTTTTATCGTTCCCCTCCCAGAAGAAGAAAAACGTAAGGAAACCCTGACACTGGTGGTGGGCCAGGGCACAAGAACAGTCCTAAGGGCTGAGAAAAGTCCTGAGGACCCCGGGGTGCAGCACTTCTCTATTAAAAAAGAAAAAAAGAGGTTAATATGGTTTATTTTAATAGTTTTTTTGTTATGAAGAGGTGTCTGATGAAATACCTTCCTTGTTCCTCCTGCCGTCGGGGGCACCGTGCCCTGGTTTACTGGGGGGGGCTCCGTCCCCCACTGCAGGCACTGGGAGAACTGGGTTCGGAGCAGAGGTTTCACCCCCAGGATTTGGCCGGGCACCCCGGGCGGTGATCGGGACACGGGGCGGGGGGGTGCCAGGGCTCGGGGACGGCGACATCCCCGCCCAGCCGAGGGGAGACTCGGGGGACACGGGCTTGAAACACAGGAAATGGTGGGAAAAGCCGCCCCAGAGTCGGGGTATCTGCGTTTTCCAGCGTAGCTTTTCCAGCCAGGCGGGATTTCCCAGGGGGGGTGGCTCGGCAGGGGCACACAGGCAAGGGGAGCCCCCCCCACAGCCCAAAATGCCCCCCAAAAATGACCTCACTGCAGCCGTCATCCCTGCTCCATCACCTGGCACCCCCCCATGAACCCCGACATCATAACCCCATTAATTAACTCCTGAATTTGGGGGGCTTTCGGCCAAAGCTGTAAGTCACGCTCGGACATAAATGTCCTCACCCCAAAAGAAACGGGGACCCCCTCTGGGGCGGGGGGGCCACGCTTGCCCACCGCCGATGCTCTCCCCGGGGACACGGACCACCCCAAGCGCCTCCGTCCCTCTGCCCGCCGGGTGCCAGCTGCTCCCCGGTGGTACTAGTGAGGTTCTTTTCCCCTTTTTTTCCTTCCTTCCCGGGATTGCTGCGGGGACGGAGGGATTTCGGGGTCTGGGGAGCTGCCCTGACCTTTCGCCACGACATCTGCCGTGCCCCCATCCTGCCGCATCCGACGGCAAATAGCAGAGAGACGAGCAGCTGCTGGAGATAATCCGGGGCCAGATCCTGCCTAAATCCCTTTCCCCGGCTCCGTCGCGTCCCCCGAGCCGGGGGCTTTGGGCTGCACGGCCGTTGCCAGCATCCCGCCCCGGTTTGGGGGCGATGAACCTGAGACGGGGGGAGAACGGGTGAAACTGGGTGGGGAAACTGAGGCACGGAGGATTTGCTCCCCTCCCTTCACCAAGAGCATCCCCGGGGGCCCCTGGGCATCTTGTCCGTGGGGCTGGGGACCCTCCGGGCTGGATCCGGCCCTTTCCCAGCCGCCAGGAGCCACGTCGGGAAATGAGCCCGTTCCCGGGGGTCCCCAGCCCCCCCACCCTCCCCAGCCCTGGGTGACGAGCCAGAGCGGGGTCAGCGGGGCAGACCCCCCCGAAAAAAAGGGGCATGAGGGTGCTGTCCCTGATGCCAAGGGGACTTGGCGGGGAAGGAGGCGACGGGCGCTGGCACGGGGAGGCCGACGCCCTCGGCGAGGTCACGGTCCCCCGTGGGAGCGGCGGCGAGGCCGACGTCAGCATGGCCCGGCCCTACAAATAGCGGTGCCCGGCCCGGCCCCGCCGCCGCTCCAGCCGCCGCCGCCCGGCCAGGTGAGGCTGCCCGACGGCGGGGGGCGGGTGGGGGGTGCTGGCGGCACGCGGGGACCCCGGGGTGGGGGGTGCTGCTCGCCCCTGATCAGGCCCTAATGGCACCCCCGGGGGGTCTGTCCGTGCTGGAGCCAAACCCTGGCAGCACCCCGGGGTGCTCAGCCCTTCTGCGTCTCCATCCCAAACCCGCCCCATTGAGCACCCATGGGTGCTCAGCCCTTCTGCGTCTCCATCCCAAACCCACCCCACGCAGCACCCATGGGTGCTCAGCCCTTCTGCGTCTCCATCCCAAACCCACCCCACGCAGCACCCATGGGTGCTCAGCCCCTGCAGCATCTCCATCCCAAACCCACCCCATGCAGCACCCATGGGTGCTCATCCCCTCCAGCGTCTTCATCCCAAACCCACCCCATAGAGCACCCATGGGTGCTCATCCCCTCTGCATCTCCATCCCAAACCCACCCCAAGCAGCACCCCAGGGTGCTCATCCCCTCCAGCATCTCCATCCCAAACCCACCCCAGACAGGACCCTGGGGTGCTCATCTTTGCTGGACCCAAACCACCCCACGCAGCACCCGTGGGTGCTCATCCCTCCGACATCTCCACCCCCAGCCCCCCGCAGCCCCCCGGGGTGCCCCCTGGGGTGGGTGCCGGTGGGACAGGGCCCCCTCTGCCCCCGCAGCCCCCCCGCCATGGCGCCCCGCGGGTCCCTGCTGCTGCTGGCGCTGCTGCTGCTGGCCTCCGCCGTGCCCCGCTGCCCGGGCCAGCACTGGTCCCACGGCTGGTACCCGGGGGGCAAGCGGGACCTCGGCCCCCCCCCGGCCCTGCAGGTAGGACCCCGCGCCCCCCCGGGGTGACACCCCCCCCCAGGGTGACACCCCCCTGCCCCCCCAGGGTGCTGCCCACCCGGGACGTGTCCCCCTGCCCTGTGGTTACCCTCCTGCCCCAGGGTTTATACCCCCCCCGGGGTGACACCCACCCCCCGGGCTGTAGCCCCCCCCCCGGGTAAAAGCCCCCTGCTCCCGGGGTTATAACCCCCCCGGAATTATCACCCCCTCCCGGGGTTATAATCCCCCCGTGTTATCCCCCTCCCTGGATTATCCCCCCCGGATTATCCCCCCCGTGGTTATCGCCCCCCCCCGAGTTACCACCCCCCCGGATTTATCCCCCCCTGGATTGTTCCCCACCCCCGTGGTCATCTTCCCCCCGAGTTTCCCCCCCTCGGATTTATACCCCCCCCGAGTTTCACCCCCCCTTGGATTCATACCCCCCCCGATTTCCCCCTCCCTGGTTCCCCAGATTATCCTCCCTGGATTATTCCCCCCAGATTACCCCCACCCCCCGTTGTTATCTTCCCCACCGAGTCCCCCCGTCCCCCCCCGAAGGTGTACACCCCCTCAGATTACACCCCCCCCCCCCCCCGCGGTCATCTCCCCCACCGAATTACCCCCCCGCGGATTTATCCCCCCGAGATTATACCCCCCCGTGGTACCCTCCCCAGATTATCCTCCCTGGACTACCCCCCCCCCCCCCCCCAATTAACCACCTCCACCCCGGGGGCTCTATCCCCCCCCCGTCCCCCCCCCGGGGCTGTTTGTGTGTGTCCCCCCGGGGCTGTGTCCCCCCCGCGGGGTTCTGTCCCCCCCCGGGGCTGACACCCCCCCCCCCGAGGTTGTGTCCCCCCCCAGGGTTGTGTGTCCCCCCCCGGGGTTGTGTCCCCCCCGCGGGGCTGTGTCCCCCCCCGGGGTTGTCCCCACCCGGGGTTGTGTGTGTCCCCCCGAGGTTGTGTCCCCCCCGGGGTTCTATCCCCTCCCCGGGGCTGTGTGTGTGTCCCCGCCCGGGGTTGTGTCCCGCCCCACGCGGCCGCTGTCCCGCAGGTCTCGGCCCCGCTCTGGCTCTGCCGCGCCCCCCCGTGCCCCCCCCGGCATCCGCCGGCCCCGCGGCGGGAGGAGCCGCTGCTGGTGAGTGGGGCCGGGGGACACGGGGGGGACACGGGGGTTGGGGCACGGGGGGGCAGCGGGGGCGGTACCGGCCCCGGCCCCACCGACCCCGGCCCCGCTCCCCGCAGGGCGCTGCGCTGCGCCGCCGGTGAGCGGCACCGACCGACCCCACGCGGGACCGGCACCGACCGACCCCACCCGGGACCGGCACCGACCGGCGGGTCCCCGCGGGCAATAAAGGGGCTCGGGGGAACTCTGTCCTGAGTGGTGGCGGCTGCCGGGGGTGTCCCGTGGAGGGTGTCCCGCGTGGATGTGTGCTGGGGGGTGGCGTGTGCCGTGGGGGATGCAAGCGTCGGGGGGGGGCTGTGTCCCGCGGGGGAGGCTGTGTCCCGGGGGGGGACTGTGTGCCGTGGGAGGCTGTGTCTCGTGGGAGGAGGGGGTGTCCGATGGGGGGGATGTGTCTCTTGGGGGGCTATGTCCCGTGGGAGATGTCGCGTCCCGTGGGGGCAGGAAGTGTCCCGTGCGGGGTGCCGTGTCTCGTGGGGGACTTTGTGCCGTGGGCTGCTGTGTCCCACGGGGAGGGCTGTGTCCCGCGTGGAGCTGTGTATCATGGGGAGCTGTGTGCCGTGGGGTGCCGTGGGGATGCTCGTGGGGGAGGCTGTGTTCGATGCGGGCTGTGTCCCGTGGGGGGGCTGTGTCCCGTGGGGGGGGGCCGTGTCCCTGGGAGGTGCCGTATCCCGTAGGGCTGTGTCCGGTGCGGGGGGGTCGTGTCCCGTGGGGGGCTGTCTCGGGGGAGGAGGGGCTTTGTGCCATGGGGTGTTGTGTTTCACGGGGGGGCTGTGTCCCGGGGGGGGGGGGGGATGTTTCCTGTGGGGGGCCTGTGTCCTGTGGGCCTGTGTCCTGTGGGGCCGTGTTTCGTGGGGTGCCGTTTCCAGTGGGGTGCTGTGTCCCGTGGGGCAGTGCCGTGTCCCGTGGGGGGTGCCGTGTCCTGTGGGGGTGCCGTGTCCCGTGGGGGGTGCCATTTTCCGTGGGGTGCCGCGTCCCGTGGAGCAGTGCCGTGTCCCATGGGGGTGCCGTGTCGGGTGGGGGGTGCCGTGTCCCGTGGGGCAGTGCCGCGTCCCATGGGGGGTGCCGTGTCCCGTGGGGGGGGGGGTTCCGTGTCCCGCACTACATTTCCCGTCAGGCCCCGCTACCGCGCTCCCGTTCCCATGGTGCCTCGCGGGCGAGGCGGGCACGTCACGTCCGGTCCCGCGGGCCGCCCCGCCATGCTGCCGGCGCTGAGGCGCTGCCGCCCGGGGCCGGCCCTGGGGGCCGCGCTGGGCCCCGCCGCCCGACCGGGACCCGGCCTCGGCCTCGGCCTCGGCCTCGGCCCCGCCCCCGCCTGGGGGCCGCGGCTGGTCCCGGCGCGGGGCCGCAAGACGCGGCACGACCCCCCGCCAAGTCCAAGGCGTCGCGGCTGAAGGTGCCGCCGCCCGTCGACCCTGAGGAGCTGCTGGTGGTCATCGAGCGGTACCGGCAGCACCGGCTGGTCCTCGGCGCCCTCCGGTACCCGCCCGGGGGCTGGGGCTCGCTGTGGGGCGGGCGCGGGGTCGTGGCGTGGGGTGGGCGGAGAGAGGGGTGTGAGGCCGGGCCTGGGGCCGCTGTGGGGCAGGGAGGGTCGGGGGGCTGTGGGGCAGGGGGCTGCGTATAGGGCTGTGGGGCTGCTGTGGGGCAAGGGAGGGTTGGGGGCTGGCTGTGGCGCTGGGTGTGAGGCTGCTGTGGGGCAGGGGCTGGTTATGGGGCAAGGGCTGGGTATAGGGCTGTGGGGCTGCTGTGGGGCAGGGGAGGGTTGGGCTTGTAGCTGTTTGGGGATGCTGTAGGGCAGGGAGCTGGGTGTGGGTCTGTGGGGCCCCTGTGAGGCAGGGGGCTGGTTATGGGGCTGTGGGGCAGAGAACTGGCTGTAGGAAAGGGTGCTGAGTACAGGGCTATGGGGTTGCTGTGGGGCAGGGGAGGGTTGGGGGGTCTGGGGCCACTTTGGAGCAGGGGCAGCTAGACCCCAGGTTACTGTGGGGCAGGGGAGGGCCGGGGTGGCGGGGCTGGCTCTGCTGTGGGGCAGGCTTGGGAGAGCCCCCCGGGCAGGAGCTCAGCCCCTTCCCATCCCGGCAGGGCCGAGTTCAGGGCTGAGGTGCTGCAGAAGAAGCGGGAGGCGTTGCTGACCGGGGAGGACTCGGCGGAGCTGACGGAGGAGCACCAGCGCCTGATGGCCTGGAACGAGGCGGAGAACGCCCGGCAGCGGGCACGCAGGTCAGCCCGGCCCCGCGCAAAGCCGGGGGGCCGCTTCCCTTCGTGGCTTTGACTTTTCCTCACACAAAACTAAATTCAACACCCGCGTCGGTTAGAGTCAGGCTTAATTTTTACAAAGACACTTGACCTTGAATTTTGACCTTTTTTAAAATAAATCTGCATACGCAGCAGTCGCGTTTCCAGCGCCTCTTGCTGCTGAGGGGTAAGTTACGGAGCTCTGGACAAGCTCCGTGCCGTCGGGAGGATAAGTTTCTCTGCTAAATTTCTCCGCGTTCCCTCCCGCGCTGCTCCCAGGGAGCTGTTCTCTGGTCAGGCACAGGAAGCATGTTGATACTTCCAAGAAAATCAGCGTCTGCTGAATCTCGGAAGCAGGAGAAGGTTAAAGGGAAAATCCCGGCTGGCCCGTCCCCACTGGCTGTCACAGAGCACTCGATTTCCCCATCCAGGCAAGAACTGCGTGCTCCGACTTGGAGCTCCCGAACGGAGCCAGACCCCGCTAGGTCTCAGGACTGCGCCACGCGTGCCGGTGCCTGTCCGTTTGAAAGCTCTTGCGTTAGGGTTTTGCGTGACTTTTCCTCCCGCAGGAGGAGGGGAATTCTCTTCGTCCCCGCGCTGGGGACAACACGGGCGCTCCTCCCCGGCGCGGCTGCTCTGCTCCTTCCCCTTTGTTCTCGCTGCCCTCACACGTGCAGGCTTTGCGCCCCGAGGGATTAGCATGTCTCACCGAAGCGCCACCCTGCAGGGCGTGAGCGTCCAGCAAAGCTGTGTTGGTTTGGGTTTTTATTCTCCTTTCCCCACGGCAGAGAGGAAAGAATTCGGAAAGAAGAGGAAGAAGAGAAGAGGCGGAAGTTACAGGCTGCGGAGAACAAGGCCAGGATAATGGAGGCTTTCCTGAAGGAGAAGGAGAAGGAGGTTCTCCAGCTGCAGGTAAGAGCAGCTGGTGCCTGCTGGGGAGGACGCTGCCAGCAGTCCCTGCGAGGGATTTGTCAGCAGCCCGTGGGAGCGACATGGAAGCCATAGGCTTATTTTCCTGAGATTTTTGTGTTGGTAGGTGGGAACACAAATGTTAGCGCCTTCCAGGAGTGTTGACAGCGTGTGGATGGGATAGAGATTAAGTGGCAGCTCAGAAAACAGAGGGTGGAATAATCCTGAGTGAGAGAATAAAGGTTTTCTCTTTCTGGACTCGGCTCTTGCTGAGCTCCTGGTGATGCTCGTGGCCCTCGGGGTCTCTCAGGGATCCGTGAGCGCTGCAGGCACCCGCAGCTCGTGCGCTGCCCGCCGTGACGTGTCCGCTAACGTGTGTTAAGAGCTGGTGCTTGTCCTTCGTTCAGGAGGAAGCCAAAACGTTCATTACCCCGGAGAACCTGGACGCGCGGATTGAGGAGTGCCTGGACAACCCTCGCAACTACAACTTCGCCATCGACAAGGACGGGCGGGTCGTCAAACGGACGGTGTTGTCGTAGCAGCCCCAGCCTGGGACGGGGGGTGCCGGCCTGCTTTCTGTCTGGAGACTCCGCTTACGAGCCGGTTTCTTCCGTTTAATGTATAAATCGACCGCAGAATTGTTGGAGAAAACCCGTGGGTCTGGCTGTGGTTCTTCTGAAGGGGTAGCGCCTGCAGGAGGGGGGTGAGGGAGAATCTTGGGCTCGCAGTGAGCTATGGGGAGCGGCAGAGGCACCCGCAGTCTGTCTCAGCCCTGCGAGGCGGCGGCGAAGCTGCTGGTGTTCGTATTCCTGCTGCTCCGACTCTCTGCGATTCCACCTCCCACGGGTTTGGATCCCTCCCGCTTTCCCACGAAGCGTGCAGGGGGGAAGAGCAGGAGCGGTCCCGAGGCAGATCCTGCCTCCGGGCTCTCCGGCGTAGCCCTGGCACTGTTTGCATTTCGACCCCTGTAGGTGCTTTCGAAAGAAAACAAGGTCGGAACGGCTTTGTAGGAAACACTGACCCCACGTTGTTTGTTGTTGGGGGAAAGAATTCATTGTTTCTCTGGTGTCTGCTGTGGTGGAAGGACCTGTTGTCCCTGCTCATCCTGTGAACACTCCTTTGCACGTCTCTTGGCGTGGCTAAATGAGAAAATGTGCGGAGAACGTCTAAATGGCACTAGCTTTTACGTGTCTCCTTTTCTCTTCCCCCCTTCAGCCTTATTTCACTCATTGCCTGGGGCTCAAGTTGTAGATAATACTGTAAATCCTCTGTGGCGGTTCTGGCTTGCTGTGGTCTTGCAGACCGAGCCGCACGCTCAGCTTTGCCCCAAAACCGCTGGGTTTGGGCTGCCCAACGTCAGGCTGGAGTTTGCTGACTGACTGCAGGTCCCTCTGCCCTCCCTCACTCGGATAAAACGCCAGAATTGACCTTAAATCCTTGCTTTTTATCTACGCTTCCCTAAAAAAGGGCTTTTTCTCTCCAGCTGTCCCTCCTGAATCTGCACCTAAACCAGGCAAGCGCACGAAAAACACAGACTTTTCTTTTTTTTCTGTACAAGTTTTATTTCTAATGAAGGTTGTCACTTAAATCTGAGTCACAGACCTCGGCTCGTCTGTTCTCAGCCTGATGCGGGGCTGCTACGGCTCCATAGATAAGGGATCCTGCCGGTTCTTCTCGCCCGGGTGGTCTATGCAAACAGCATTTCTTGGTCGCAGGATGAGTCAACCACACAGCCGTCTGCGCGGGGAGAGAAGGGGGAGAGCACCGCGTGAAACGAGATGGCGCGACCCAGCCCTCAGAGACCCCCCGGCGCTGGGTTTTAATAACATCAAGCGAGATCGTGTTCGCTTCGTGCCCTGTCGCTCCCCGGGATTTGTAGCAGGATCTCCGGTAGCGTCTAACGTAGGGAGGAGGCTGGGAATTTTGGAAACCCGTAATGACCGCGGGAGGGGGCACAGGCTGCTGTGCGCCCCAGGAGTCCGGCCGCTTGCTCAGCCCCCTAAATTTGGCGTCCCCTTTCCTCAGAACCTCCCGGTTTGTTATCACCTTCCCCGGGGTTGGGATCAAGTCTGTCCTGAGTGGGGTGGCCCTGCCTGTTGGAGAGATGGACGGACAGATGGACGGGACAAAGATGATCCTTTGGGGAACATCTCCTCTCCCGCTTGTCTATCGGAACCTCTCGTGTGTGAGGACCCCTGTGACGAGGGTCCCCCAAGGGAGGTGGGCCCGGCGCAGCCCTCACCGCTGCTGCAGCAGATGCCGGGGGCCGCGCAGCTCCCTCCGCTGCCGCCGCAGGCTTTGCGTCCCGACTCGCAGGGTGTCGGCAAGAAGTTTTCTTCCTGGCACCGCAGGGTTTCGGAGGTGCCGATGTAACAGCCCAGCTCTTCTCCGCAGCAGATGTTGGGGCCGAAGCAGTGGCCCTTGTTCCTGGGACCGCAGGGCATGCACTGCTCGGGGAAGGGGGGAGAGAGGCGGGGGAGGGAGCAGGGAAAGCGTCTGGGGTCAGGCTGAGCCTTTCCCCCGGTCCTTTCCCTCCCTCCTGCCGGCATTTTCCCTGCCAGAGCCCCGGGCAGGCTTGGGGAAGGCAGGGAGAAGGAAAGGAGGCGGGGAGGAGGTCTCCCAGCCCGCTGGGACGTACCTTCCTGATGTCCATGTCCAGGACGGCGCGTTTGCCCCCGATGGGGCAGTTCTGGATGTAGCAAGCGGAGGAGAGAGCCAGGAGCCCCAGGAGGCAGACGGCGAGGGCCTTGCAGGGCATGGCTGCGGCGGCGGGAAGCTTTTCGGCTTCTCATCCCGGCCACCGGTTGTGTATATATAGTGCCGGCTCCTACTTACACATGCCGGCGCTGGCGTCACCCCTTTCCCTTAAAAACCACAAGGCATTGCTTTCCACACCGAAGGGCTCGGCTAATCGCCGGAGGTCGAGGACGTGAGGTCAAGGCCAAGGTGTTGGTTTTCTCCTTGGCGATGACTCCGACGGCGGCGGGGGAAACGTACGGAGGCTGCGGATGCTGTTTGGGGCTCGGGTCCCCTCTGTGCCCACCCCTTGGGGCTGCCGGGCTGGGGCTTGTCCCACCCGCTGGCGTGGGTTGGGTGGGGACAAAGGAGGGCATCTCCAGAGCCTGGTGGGACGCATCCACCCCGGAGCGGCGTGCGCAGGGGCTTTGTGCTTCCCTTGGCTTCACATCCCTTTGGGTGGGGGGAAACCTCCGGGATCCTTTGTGGGATCTGTGGTGGGAAGTGTGGCGTGGGTCCTTTCCACCCGTCTCTGCTTGGTGTTTTGGGGATGCTCAACACTGGGCTCGTCCCGCTCTGGGATGATGGTGACACCAAGCCCATCCCCGCCTGCTTTCATCTAACAGCACTGAGGCAGCCGGAAAACACCAAACCTCATCGGCAAAGGCCTGAAACCCCAAATTTCCCCGTTGCTTCTGCCCCGGAGCTGCACGTGGGGCTTGAACGTGGTGCCCTGGACCCTGCTGTCGGCCAGCGAAGGACCCCCTGGAGCAACGGCACCGAGGTTGGGGCCGAAGGCTGGTGCAATCACGCAGGGTCCTGCTCACCCCGACCCTCGCCTTCATTACTGCAATTAAGAGATTCCCAGCTTGAATAAATTCCTCTGCCGCAGACAAATCTTACGTCTGTCGAGACCGTTTCTCCGGTCCCTCCCCGCGCCTGCTTAATTGGGAATTAGGCAGCCCGGAGCCCGAGAGCCGTGACCTCTTCTTGTCCCCTCCGGCTTGCTTCGAAATCTGCCACTTAGCGTGGCTGTGGCGGCCGGCGGCGAGGGCAGCGGGGTCCTCGTCACCCGCGCGGGGTCAGGCAGCCGCTGAGTCCTGGTCCCTGGGGACAAGCCGGGCGCTGGGGTCCGTGTTAATGGCTTGGAAATGGGGCTCAGTATCTGCCGGGTGACGTCCTGGCGGCTCCACCACGGCTGCCGTCCCCCTGCGGCACGGGGTGGAGGGGAACCCCACCCTCCCGGAGCCCCTACAGCTGGTCTGGGGGTGCCCAGCCCCCCACGGGCAGGGTTGGGATGCGTCTTGGGGACACAAATATGAAAAACCACCCCAATTATCAGCTCCTGGTGCTTTTGGGGACCTCAGCGCCCCGATGCCGAGGCTCCCGTCGGCCTGGAGCACCGTCCCGGCTCAGCCACGCGTCCCCATTGCTGCAGGAGATGTTGGGGTTCGCATCCTGCATCCCGGGACAGGCTGAGTGCCAGGGCTGGGCTCAGCAGCCCCATTTCGTCATCCCACGGGCGTCCAGCTCGGGGTCACCCATCCACGTTGGCACTGCCGCTTTCCCAACGGTTTGGGGGTGATTTCGGGTCCCCCGCCTCCCCCGGGCCGGGATAAGATGCTCGCTGCGGGGACAAGCGCTGGGCTAATCCTGCCCCCTCTCCGCGGAGCGGGGAGCTGGCGCGGGCAGGATGGATCCCGCTGGCGTGGAGGAGCTCCACCTCCCCGGGGGTGCCACCTCCCTTGGGGACATTATAAAGGACGAGCTGTCCCCCGCGCCGTGGCCAGATCCCAGCCCGGAGCGAGCCCGGAGCAGGGACCCCGCCAGGGTAAGAGACCCGGGGAAGGGGCAGGGAAAAGGGTTGGGGTAACGGTACCCCAAATCTGGGGTGTGATGCTGCAATAACCGGGGGACTGATCCTGCCCATCGGTGTCTGGAGGGGACCTGTTTGGTGAGCGATGGTGGGGAAAGCCGAGACCAGCCCCAGGGGGGTGTATGAAGCTGGGAACCCAAACCTTTCTGCTCTGGGGTTTTTTTTTGGGTGCTTTTCCTTAATTTTTATCATTTTTAGTAGATGTGGCTTGAAACCGCCTGTTGTGCTGGTTCCTGAAGGCAGCGAGGCCCCGAATCTGCCCCAAAGAGGGGTCCTGGCCAAGAGGTAACGTGATGGTGGCACATTGCAGCCGTCCCCAGTCTCCTGGGGCTGGGAGGCTCAGCACCCATGGGTGCTGCCGGGGCTCCTGGGCTGGGACTCGATGGCCCCATCCCAAAGGCCGGCTCTGCCTGAGCCGCTTTCCCTTAGCGCTGTAAGGACGGGGCCAAATCCTGCACCCGGCCCAGCAAAACCGCTGCGGATGGGAGCCGAACCGCACCGGGCTGGATGGGGATTTGGGGAGGGGGGGGGGATGAAGACCCACCGACCTCCAACCCCCCCCACCCCGCCATCCCTGAGCCGCAGACGGGTCCCCCGGAGCCCCCCCGTGACCCGTCCCCAGCGCCCCAGACGAAGCCACCACAGTGCACGAGGACTTTTATTGGGTCTCGTATTTACAAGGCTGGGGTGGGGGGCTCGGTGCCGGCGGGGGGGACGCCCGGCGCCCTGGCTCAGAGGAGGGGATGCTTGCCCTGCTGCTGCTGCTGCCGGTTCGCCAAGTGCATGAGCTTGAGGAGCAGATCTCCAGCCGAGCCGTCCAGCACCGTCAGGTTCTTCTCCGCTGCCTCCTGAGCCCCGTCGCTGCCCTCGTCCAGGCAGCCAGCGTCCATCGCACAGGTTTCTTCCCCAGAAAGCAAAAACGTCGGGAAGGGACGGGTTATTTAGGACCATGAGTGTTTTATTTTCAGGTGGGGAAGGGGTTGGTGGCAGCTAGGGGTGCCGCAGCGCTCGCGCTCCAGCTTTGTCCCTCCCGTTAACCAGGGAGCGGGGCTGGCTGGGCTTTTTCCGGCGCATCGGGGAGGCGGCATGTGCCTGGCCGGGAAATATCTCCTGGGGGAGGCTTGGGAAGGACTCCAAGCCCAATCCCTATCATTGAGTCACGGAATGGTTTGGGTTGGAAGGGACCTTTCAAGGCCATCTAGTCCAACCCCCTGCCATGAGCAGGGACATCCTCAACTAGATCAGGTTGCCCAGAGCCCCGTCCAGCCTGACCTGGAATGTTTCCAGGGATGGGGCATCTCCCACCTCTCTGGGCAACCTGTGCCAGGGCCTAACCACCCTCAGTGGGAAAAAGTCTTCCTTCTATCCAGCCTGAATCTGACTGTCCCCACACCGCCGCCGCTCTGTGCCTCGGTTTCCCCATCGTAAGGTGAGAGCTAACTGGAGGACCGACCCGTGCCATTGCCATTCCCCCATGGTCCCAAGACACCCCAAACTCTCCGGACCCCCGTCCCGCTGACCCCAACATCCCCCGTGTGTTACCGGCAGTGCAGCAGATGCCGGGCGCGGCGCAGCGGCCGCCGGAGCCGCAGGGCTGCCCGCCGGCCTGGCAGGGCGAAGGCAGGTAGTCTTCCTCGGCGCAGCGCCGCGTCTCGGCCGTGCCCAGGTAACAGCCCAGCTCGGCGCCGCAGCAGATGCCGGGGCCGAAGCAGTTGCCTCTGTTCCCGGGGCCGCAGGGCATGCACTGGGGGAAGGAGCCGCTTCAGTCCCCTGGACCCCCAAATAAAGGGGGGGGGGAGACACCCTTCTTGCACCCCCTTGTATTAGAAAGCAGCTCCCCCTCACTTTGCCAGCCCTTGGAGACCCGTCTTGTCCCCCCGCCAGCAGCGTGGCCTCATGCTGTGGCGCTGGCCCCGCTTTGGGGGCTCCCCGCTGCCCCCCCCACATCCTCCCCATCTCTGCTCTATGGGGGTGCTCTGTCCCCCCATGGGGATGCTCAGCTGTGGCTGAGCCTGGTCCCCTCCTTGAGGTGCCAACAGCAGTTTGGGGTGCTCATTCCTCCGCCACCGCCCCACCGCGTGTCCTTGGGCATGTCCCCCAGCCTTCCCCAAAATGGGGTGCACCGCGCTGCTCGGGGGAGCGTGGCACGGCCAAGGGTGCCCGCAGGTGACGGGGAGCCTCTGCACCCCACGGAGCTGCTACATCCCCCCCAAAAGCCCCGTCCTGTCCCCCCCATCCCGTACCTGTCGGAGGGCCGTGTCGGCCAGGGCCCGCTTGCCGCCCCGGGGGCAGTTCTGGATGTAGCAGGCGGAGGACAAGGCGAGGAGGCAGAGGAAGGAGAGGGGCAGCGAAGGCTCTGCCATGGCGGAGGGTGCTCGCAGCTGTGCCAGGCGTGCCAGGGGAAGCCGGCCGCGCTGCCGCTCGCTTTGCGTCTGGCCCCGTGCTGCGCCAGCCGCTATTTATGCAGCTGTCGCCCCTTCCCAGGGGAGGAGGAGGAGGAGGAGGAAGAAGAAGAGGGCTGGGTTGGGTTTTTTGTTGTTTTTTAATTTTTTTTTCCCCTGTCGTCGTCTTTTTTTTTTTCCCAAATCGCATCCAAGCGACTCTGTAATTGAGGTGATTCAGTGCAGGAGCGCAAGCGGCAGCGCTCGGAGCTGGTGAATCCCCCTCCCGCACCCCGAGCCGTGGCTGCTCCGAGGGGCACGGGCCCCCCCCGGGGATGGCCGGCTCCTGGGGATGGGTGCTGGGCGGGGGGTGGTGCGGGTTTGGGGAGGGGGCTCAGTCAGAAGGTGCTGGATCAGGGAGGGGTGATGGTTTGGAGGAGGCAAGTTTGGGAGGGAGGCTGGTTTAGAAGATGCTGGACGGGGAGGGCGCGGGTTTGGGGAGGGCTGCTCGGTCAGAAAGTGCTGGCTGAGGGGGTTGGATGTTCCGAGGATGCTGGGCCGGGAGGAATCCTGGTTTGGAGGGTGCTGGTTTGGGGAGGGGTGCAGGTTTGGGAGGGATCCTGGTTTGGAGGATGCTGATCTGGGTGGGATGCAGGTTTGGGAAGGGCTGTTCGTTCAGAAAGTGCTGGTTTGGGGGGGGTGCTGGTTTGGAGGGGTGCTGGGCTGGGAGGGAGCCTGGTTTGGAGGCTGCTGGTTTGCGAGGGATGCGGATTTTGGGAGGGAGGCTGGGATGGGGAGGGATGCTCGCTGGGAGGCTGCTGGTGTGGGAGGGACACTGGGATGCCGGCGGGGAGCGATGGGGTCAGGGAGAACCCTGGGGCGCACAAAGACACACCTAAACCACGGGGCTCGCCTGCAGCGCTGGACCACAGAGCGCGGGGGGGGTGGTGTAGAGCAGGACCCTGCCACAACGTGGCCCAAAGGGACCCGTCGTTGCCACCCTCGGCTCACCCGCCTCTTCCACCCCTTTTTCGCCAAGAAACAAGACAGCAGAGAAACCAGCCGCACCGCGCTGAGACCCAGCACACTTGTGTCACCGATGGGCTGTCGGAAACGTCAGTACGGGGCAAACGGCAGCAACTATCCCTCCCCGCACCATCCAGCCATGAATATTCCTGCTGGTCCCACGTCCCCTTTCCAGCAACACGGAGGGCGACCTCGGCAACGTGAAATTAATATGCAGAGAGGAATCAGGCGCCTAACGAGCATCCGCCGCCCCTCCAGTGCGTTGGGGCTGGCTGACGGCGACGAGGAGGGGCTCGTTTGGGGGTGCTGGGAGGGATGGGGTGGGCAGCGCTGGGGTGGGGGGGTGCCACCGGCCGTGGTCCAGCCTCTGGGGTGATTCTGTACCTTTCAGCCCACGCTGGACTCATCAGAGGTGGGGAATTGAGGTAGAGAGCCACAAAAAATCAGCCTGGGGATCACTTGGGGTGGCTGGAGCGCGGCTCCTCCCCACCCTCGTTAGCGTCCCTCGCTTCCTCGCCCTCGTTAGCACCCCTTTTCTGCCGGCTCAGCGGCCTGGAGCGGCTCAGCCCTGGCTGGAGCGAGGGGGACGGTGGGATCCCAGGTGGGGCTGGGGCTGCCGCTCTGCTCGAGCATCCCGCGGGAAACCGTGGTCCCGCTGCAATCCGCCCCGGCAAACTCACAACGCTTTGAAGAGCAAAGGGAGCGCCGCGCCGGGCTGCGCAGGCCCCAGCGAGGGGGGGTGGAGGGGGATGAACCCCAGAGCATCGCTTCGCCACCTGAGGGAAACTGAGGCACGGAGGGGCAAGGGCGAGCATCTATTTTGGGGTGATGCTGGCGGTGCTGGGGGTCCCAGCCTGCTCCCGTCTCCTGCCCTGTGGTTTTGGAGGGAGGCATCAACCTGGGGGTGACGGTGCTGGTTTTTGGGGGGCTCTTGGGCTTTTTCATGAGTAAAATGAGGGTGATCCCCCCCCCCCCAAGTGGGATGGAGGTAACCGCAGCCCCTGACTCAGGTGTCCCTGGGACCAAGGGAGCAGCGAGTTCCCAAATTTGCCCCACGCCCACCACGAGAGACGCTGAATCACCCACGTGGGGCGGCCGTGGGCAGCTTTAATGACCAATATTATTAACACCGGCCACGTTTCCCCATTCAAACCTGTCCCATCACAGCGGGAGCCGAAACCCGCTTGCGTTGCAGGACCGAGGAGGACGCAAAAAACCTCGGCTGGGAAAACTTTTCTTTAAAAGAAACCCAAATGTCAGCTCTAAATTGGGTGTCACACGCTCGTGCTCCGTCTCTTCATTACTGTATCGTAAAATTACATTAGCCGGGAACGATCTGCATTCAAATGACTCTGTGTCTGGAATGATAACGCGGGAATATGAGATTAAAATGTAATTATGCTCTTTAAAGTCAAGGAAGGTTAATAAAATGTTTTTCCAAGTTGCAGAGGCTCCGCAGCCGCAACGCAGAATCACTTACGGGAATCAAGGGGAGGATGAGGTGGGAAGGGGGAGGCGGTGGGGGGAGGCAAAAAATGTACAGAAAACAGAAAAAAGGAGGTTTGGGGGATGAAAATCTTGGGGTCACCTCGGGGAAGCGGTCTCAGGCTGATGGGGTGCCACGGGGCTGGGCAGACCCAGCCGGGAGTGTCCTTGCTGGGCAGCGATGCTCACTGGTACCCGGCCACGGCCCCGGGGCGACGCTGGGGCCCCCAACTCGCACCCGGCTCCTGCCTGATGCTCTGGGGCCGCTTGAAGTCGTGCCCCAAGTCCCCCAACACGGGGTCCTTTCTCCGCGTCCCCGGCACCGGATTTGCTCTGCCACGTCCCTGCTCTTCCCCAGGCTCTTCCCGGGGCCCCAGAGGAGCCCCCTTCGTTAGCGCTGATCTCCTAACGACATGCGAGGCGGGCGCCGCGGGCGCCGCGGCATTAATCGGTGGCGTTAGCTGCCTGCTATCTATAACCCAGCTCGCCTTGGCTCGCCGAGGAAAGCCCCAAAGGCTTGCCACGGGGTGGGGAGCGGGCAGCAGCTTCAAATCCATCCCCCCCAGCCGAAACACGGCCCCCCTGCTCTTCCCAGACATCAGCAAAGGGGTCGGGGGCTGCCGGAGGGGCTCAGCCGCGGAGCTTCGTCGCTTGTGCCCTTCCCAATCGCTTTTTTATGTCAGGGAATAAGCTGGATGGTGGGAAACGGGGCATCCGGCAGCGACCCGCAATGCTCCAGCGCTGTTTCGCATGAAAAACACCCTCCGGCTACACCCGTCGCTTTAAAGCATCATTGATGCACAGAAATTACGATTTTTTTTCTAATCCTCGAGTGATCACACCCTTGCACATGGTCAGGGCAAACCACAGGTATATTCCCCCCATCCTTCATTAACAGCGTGAGCTTCGTTAGCTTTGAAGCCTCCACCGAGGTTTTTGAGAGCCCCTCAGAGGCAGGAGAGGACGGAGAGCGCGGTGGTGTCGCAGGTGGAGGACGTTGGGTACCGCGTGGAAAACCGGATTTTCGCCGATTTGTCCATTTTTCGGCCTTTGCCCGCGGCTGGAGGGGGACGCAGCCAGAGCCGAGCAGGAGACTTAAATTCATTAAAACTCGTTGCTCCAGCAAGCGGGTCAGGCTGGCAGCGGAGCGCTCCCGCCTGGGTCTGGGGGAGCTAATGCTGCTCGCACGGGCCCGTCTGCGCGGTCGGCGGCGACCGCTGCTCCCCCAGCCCGTCACAAGCGTCTCAGCCAGACCCCGGGAACTCGCGGCTTGATGGGGGTTAATGGCTGGGGGCTGCCGGGGAGGGGGGGATCCCGCACCTCCTGCCTGAGCACAGCACCTGCTTTTCTCGTGGCTCGGCTAAAGACGCTCCTCAGCTTCCGTGAGGTGATGGAAAACAGCTTTGATCTCGTTTAAAGGAGGAAGCGCAGCCGATGTCGAGATTTGCCGGGGCGCTGCCTTTGTCACTTGCCCGTCCACATCCATCCCGCCGGGATGCAGGCGCCACGTCGGGAGGTCGCTGACCCACAAGGGATGGATTTGTCCCCCTAAAAGCGCCTGAAGCAGAGCGTTGGAGGAAATTGCTCAGGCCTTCCATCGAAGGCCGTTCCCCCCCTCCCGAGGAGAAGACAGGCTTGGTGCCGGGAAATAGATCTGTCGGTGGCATCTGCCCGCTCCGCACGGGAGCTTAAGGGGAATTGGCAGAAGACCCCGCAAAGTCCTGGCTATGCGTCACCCACCACCAGGCCCATCTTCTCGGGGTGCAGAGAGGGTCTCTGCCGCCCACAGAGGTCTCGGTGCCCTGCTCGTGTGCAAGGGGAGCGATGAGGGGTACGTGGTCCTTCCCTAAGCCATGAGAGGTGGGCGCAGAGGGAAATTCATCCCTTCGCCCTCCCCGTATCAGCAAGAGGGGATGCGCGGGTTGAAACTTGCTGCCAAAGGGTCCTACCGGGTTAAGGAGGAGAAGTCGGGTGGGTGAAGGCTCTGAGAAACCTGATGTAAGGCGGAGATGAGCCCTCCTCCGAGCAGGGGTTGGACCAGATGCCCCCCTACACCCCATCCCTTCCAACCCCCGCTCCGCCAGGCTCCGCGCTCTCTCCCCGTCCCTCCCCAGAGAAAAGGGACCCTCGAGACCTCACTCGCCCTCAGCCCCGGCGAGATGGCTCCTGGCCCGAATCGCTGCCCCCCGGCAGGGTGTCACGAGAAACTCTTGGGCAGGAGAGATGCTCGGCGGCGCCGGCGGCTTTGGGCTTCGTCGGAGGCGACCGGGCTTCGTTAGCGCCAGAGCGGAACGAGACGGCTGCGTGGACGGGGAGCTCCGCCGGCAGCGATCGCTCACCGGAGCTGCGGGGCGGAGGAGGTGCGAGAGCTGAATCACGCGGGGATGGTTCACCGCAAACACGACGACACCACAGAACTAAGAGGATTTTTGCTGCCTCTGAATCGTGGGAATTTTAGGATTTTTTTTGCCTATTTTCTAACTGCTTATTATTTAAAGATGGAGGGCTTCCTATTTTCGCTACAAATGGGGATGGATTATGAACTCCCCCTGACGCAAACAGCAGGATCAGTTCGGGGCTGGCACAAAGCCGTGTTTCGGCTGCTCGATGAGGCTGCTCTTTGCCGTGACCGGAAAGCCACGGACATTACGGGTTGCTCAGCACGTAAGTGCCTTTTAAGGGAGCATAAAGGTATGACATGCAAAGGTGAGCTGAGTCAGCTGGAGGCTCGTTACCCCAGAGAAGCTGGCACAGAACATCAGCGAGTAACGTCTGCTCCGGGGAGAGAAATTACCAATTAAGTGCCAGCAGCAGGGGGTTATACCGGTGACAAACCCTCCGCTGTCACCTTACCCTCGGCACATCCAGGACACGCTGGAGACAGAACGTATCCAAGTGATTTTCCTTCTGGCTTTGTTCTGAGCAGCTCTTTGAAGACCAGACCTCCTTGGGTTTAGGTATCTATTGAGTCTCGACCCCGAAAACCCCCAGCGACGGTCCTTGCGGCCGCTGCGACAGCCCCTCCGAAACCTGCGGGTCTGCAGAGCCTTTGTGTCGCCCGCCTTAGCTTTTTCCAGCCCATTTATTCAGTACTCTGCAAAGAGATTCACTCCACGAAATCATTAAGACGCACAATGAGACCAATTACGAGTCAGAAAGAGAACCTGACTTTAAACATAATTTTATTAAGGCTTAAATGTCTATCAGCCAGTCGGGAGCTGGTCCAGTCACACGACAGAAACCGAGAGTGACGTTCGGTGTAACGCGATGGCTTTTCTACAAGAGTTCGGATGAGCGGGATGAGATGGCTGCCAGTTACTCACGCGTTAACCGCGGCCTCTCGTCGTGACTCGCTGGACTCGGGAAGGATGACCGACGAGCTCCTGCAGCGCAGCGAGGGCACCGCGGGGAGGAGGGGAGTGAGGCGGGGAAGGGGAGAAGTCAGGTAGCTTGCGTGTTGTCAATCACGAGGGCTTCGCCTGGTCCACGACCGAACGGCTGCTCGTCAAACACGTACATGGTTTTAACTCACGGGGAAGCTAAACTCACGGTCCAAAAGGCACCTATGCTAAACCACTGAGCCACGGGGACGGCGGTAAGAGGGCGGGTGCGACAGGTGGAAATCAGTTCTGTATAAATACATATTCCTTGTTAAAGAAGCTATGGCTTTTATTATCCTCGGATCGCTTTGCTCCGGCGCGATGCCCTAACCCCCCACCCCCCACTACTCTGTAAGCACAAGAAGACCAAGTCCTCTCCGCGATTATGGGTGCTCATCTGGCAAGCTCTCCAAAGGCCTTCACCTCCTACGGATCGATACGGACACAGGGAACAGCGGCGGCTCCGTGTTCTCATCCTCCTGGCAGGCTCCGGCAGCCGGGGGGTCAGAAGTGAACCCTCCTGACGTCGTGCGTGGCAGCCGACCTTTTACAACTCCCGCACAGTATCGATGACAGGGACTTCTGCTTCTCGGCCAAGCACGGGCGACACATGAGGTGGCCGCAGGGAAGCTGGTAAACGGGCTCCGTTTTGAAATAAGAGGAGAAGGTTTTGCCACAGGAAGCGCATCCTTGGGGCTGGCCGCTCCTGCCGTGCTCTGCAAAGGCGACAGGAGAAGCGGCTCAGTCGGGGGGGACAAGTCCACGCTGCGCCACCCCTTACGCGCCCAACCCTGCCTACGAGCCGAGGGCCCTGCGTTCCGTGGAGGTACAGCATAGACCGTGGCCCGTTTTCGCTCTCCCTCCCGTAAGGAAAGGGAACGGTCTAGCTTCTGGGGCAGGCTGTGCTCAGAAGGGGCTGGATCACGTCAGCGTTTGCACCATCAGGCTTTTAACTGAGGACTGTAAAGGGCTTTTCACTTTTACTGACGCTAAATCGGTCTCCCTTCCTCTTCCAACGCTTGAATTAAAATCACCGATTGCAGAGTGAAACGCTTTAGGTATCGCCTTGCACTCCTGTCACACGCCACCTATCAAGGGCTACTCAGTCAACTTAAACGGCAGCAATTTTAAAGGGGACAGGAAAAAGCTTAATAGCTTAATGTCACCGCAAAGCAGCAAAAGCGACTCAGAGAGAGAGACAGGCACTGGGAGCTGCACACCCCCGGCCCCTTCTCAGGGTCACTTGGTCCCTCTGAACCCACTCCTCTGCCACGAGCGGGCACATCCTCGCTCGGGGGAGGAAGAGGAGCGAGCCAGCAGCTAGGGCATGGGCTTGCGGAGGGACAGACGAAGGTTCAACGCTTCCCTGCAACCCGAAGAAATCATTTTGGGTACGTGCACGCAGCTGGATTAGCAATGTCTAACGAGGAGGTGTGATGAGAACTGCAAGGACTCAACAGCCTGGCCTGTGTATTTTCAAACCTGATGGGGTCCTGGGCACACGCTTGGCTGGTTGGCCTGTGACGCTGCTGTCCCTGTTAGGGGTCAGCACGCTACATGGTACTCGCTGGATTTACAGAATCATAGAATCACAGAATAGTTTGGGTTGGAAGGGACCTTCTAAAGGTCATCTAGTCCAACCCCCCTGCCATGAGCGCCTGCAATTTACACCTCCCCAGCTGCATCTCCGCACCAGACTCACTCCCCATCCACACGGCATCTCCCCCACTTGCTTCGCGCAGCGAAGTGGCAGCGTTTAGGCCACTCAGCCCAACTGGCAGAGCTCTGGCAACGGGCAAAGCCTCGGCGCGGGGCGAGCTCTCAGTCCAAACTAACTGGGCGCCGGCTGGACTGAGCACCGCGTCTCAGCGCAACGCAGCCAGGAGCGTCCGTGGGCAGCGCGGACAAGCGACAGCCAACGCCACGGGCAGATCGCAGGAGTCACGCTGAGCCTGCTCTGCCTGTGGACATGGACAACATACCTCACTTTCTGGGGTCAAGAAGGTCTAACCTGCCTCACTGGGAGAATAAACCAGTAAAACCGCCGAGATAAAAAAGCACTAGTTAGGGATTATTAAGTAAAGCTTGCTGGGAGGCAATACAATATTTTTGTATCCAATATATAATATTTTGGGGTCTGAAGAGGCACAGAAAGATGCTGAGCACGGCACAACCCTCCCTGTTAACCCAGTCCCAGTTCCCCTCTCCTCTCTCGCTCCCCAAGGTGAACCAGAGGCGCCTGTTGCTCACCGAGGATGGTGCCCGCGCTCCACGAACTGCTGCAGCCTCCCTCGCTCTGCGCCTGCTGCTGGCTTTTCATCAGCTTGGCCGTAAAGGAGGGCATTGAGCTGAGCGCCGAGTTCAAGGCAGTGTCCAAACTCTCCGACAGTTTTTGTTCGTGGGAGACCAGATCTGCAAAGAGAAGCACAAGCTTGAGAAGCGGATGCCGGGAAAAAGCAAGCTGTCAACGCGCAACAGAAACGCTGCTTTGCCTCTGAACCTTTGGGACAACACTCGGGATTTTAGGAGCTCTGCCACTTGTTTCCTTGAGAGGTCCGTTTTCCCCACCGAGGTGCCAGGACGGGGATGTAGTACCTCATCTCCCTTGGGTCCTACAGACGAAAACTCCTACGGATTACTGTCATTCACGTCGTGCCATGAATGCCACGAACGTTCAGGCGCTGGCTTATATCTGCAGGTCTGAACAAGGCCAAAGCGCCAAACGATCCAGCAACCCGTTTCTCCCCGAAACCCCAGGCAGGTCCCTCAGCCTGCTCCGCGAGGGCCCCAGCCCAGTGCTCTCAGGCTTGCGTCGTGCACCTGACTGGGAACACTTAAGCCACTAACAAAATCTGAGGGACTCTTTTTTTTTTTCCTCTCCGTCCCAGTTCTGAGTCAAGGGATAAAGCCAAAGGAACAGGGTTGGACCCTCCCCGCAGGGTACAGCAGCGCTTTGTCCTGTGCAATACTGAAGGCGTTAATTAGGACTATGCACTAAGAGAATGGTGTCTGCATCACTAATTCTGTTAAATCCATCTCCCAAAGGAAGATCTTTGAATTAGCACTGCACATTTGCTACAGCAATCGAGGCTGATGAAATACTGAAGCATGAGCTCCCTGGGCCTAGCACTGTGCTTTTATTTATGTACGGGCACGGCTCCCCCGGGAGCTCCAGGACCCCGCGGGGCAGCCCCTGCTCCTGTGGGGCTGGGGCACATCCCCAGAGGGAGCTGTTACACGCCTCTGCGATAAAAATAACTAATGATTCCTCCTGAAACATGGAATGAGCTCTAGACTGAGAGATCAGAGCAGAAATGTGCAGTCTGACTTCTTCCTACTCTTTCCGGTACCACCAAACATCAATTATTTTCAACCAAGTCTTTAAAGAATTTGTTTAAAATCAAAGGACCCCCTAAGCTTTTTCCTCAAAATGTTTTTGAGCAACTTTGGGAGAAAGCCGATGGGAGAGACAGGTACCAGCAGGCACGAACAGCACCCAGAAGCTGTGGGCTGCATTTTGACATGTTACAGACCGCTAGTTTAGAGACTGCAAGAAAACTCGACTTACCTGCCTAGAGAGACAGTCCTTAGGGGACCAGAAGACACCCGCGCACCAAGTATTTACACCGTCCTGCTCAGACCAGACTGCTCGCAACAGAGAGCCTCGCAGACGCTGCTGCTCTCTTCAAGCTCATCTAAATACGAGATGGCTAAAGGCCTCTCTCTCCCTCCTCCCAGCTTAAGTTTGCCCTCCTCCTCCAGCGGGCTTACTACCTATAGCAGTAACTCAGTTTAACGACAGAAAACGTAAGCGTTGCTGTATGAAGTACGGTTATATCCACCTAACAGTTGCACTGACAGCAACTCCAATGCATTTCGGGAATTCCTGCGCAAACCAGGGAGAAAGCAAACACGGCAAAATAGATGTGGTTTTGGGCGAAAGACCTAGCGTGGAGTCAAGGGAGCAATTGCCCGCAAGCCAAGCTCTTCACCACGGACTGCAAGCTGAAGGTACTACTCATTAGAGATTAAACCACAAGAGGGAACAGATTTTGGGGAGAGAGGCGTGAATCTCCTTGGTATTTAATCCACAGATCGCCTTTGCTTTCTAAGGACTGTCGCCTCCTCACCAGTCCAGCCTGCCCCAGCGCTGGAATGCTGCTGGGTGGGAGCTGCTGGACCTACAAAGAGCATCCTACACTCCGGCGCTCGGCGCGCCCAAAGGCCTGACTGCGCTGCCGCAACGCTGCCTCGGCTGCCTGGTGAGAAGCTGTGGCACGGCTGGGGACCGAGGTGGGTGAAAGCGCTCAGCTTTTCAGGGAATTTAGCTCAGGGTTGCAGGTCTGGACTGGTTTTGTGCCTCCTGGAGCTTATGCCCAGTGGTGCTGCTACCAGATCGCTGAGAAAAGCAAGGATAAAAGGAAAGCAGTGCCCATTTCCTTCCCCTTTAGACACAAGGCACATCCCCCGTCTCATGTCTCTACCTGTTTTTTTAGCTTTAACTATTTGCGAACCCTGGGCAAGCCTCTCCCAGTCTGTGCTGTCACGTGCTGTCTTCTCCTCGCTGCTCCGAAGGCAGCGCTGCCTGCAATTCCCTTGCTGCCGTCTGTTCCAAGCCCTTGCGCTGCTGCACTAAGATCACCGTGGACCGGAGGTTGTGCAGCGACACGCTCCCACAGCTCAGCCTCTGCCCCAGCACGAGCAGCCCCGTGAGAAGGCAAGGAGCCAGCGTGTCCCAGGGACACAATCTGCGCAACGACGCCGAGCGTGCAGGGAACCGGCTGCGCCAAGAGCCCAGGCCGGTGGTGCCTGGCTAGGGAAATCCGGGAGCAGGATTCGTGCCCCATTCCTGCTTTCCTCCCCACCTCACGCCTCGTGGTAAGATCCACACCAGCCAGGACTCCCTGTGCCATCACCACTGCACCACCAGACATTTCTTTTCCCGGTGTTGCGGATTTTCTTGCTGACGCAAGAACATATCGGATGTCTGGGATAATAAATCACCCATGATAAAGAAACTTCAAACCAGCACACTGTGAGAAAAAAGTTGTCTCCACACGGCCAGTGGCTTGAAAGCAAGGAGGAGAAAGGAAATACAAACTAAAAGGGAAACAGGGCGACCTGAGCAAACAAGAGGGATGAGAAACAGACTGCACAGGTAACACGACGAGAATGACGGGCCTAGAGACGAGGAAAAGTGAAACAGAATGGGAGAAAACAGCAGCCAGGGACGGCAGGTTGTGCTGAGGAGAGGGGAGGTGAATGAGGCGATGACCTGACTTCCACAACATCTATCAACAGCAAAATACAACAGCCTTAAAGCTTTCTAGAGGCAGGATGGGAATCCGTACTGGAGCCTCCTGACTTGAAAACCTGGCCCCGGGCTGTGAAGACACTCAAGAAACACAAGTGACTTAGGGAGCCACGATACCTGTCGAACAGTCCATCTGGATCAAATGCGAGTCACTGTCAGTTTTCATTTTTTAGCACTGTTCTCTGAGGTAGACGTGACAAGTAAGTTTGTAGAAGAAAAATAGGGTGGCTGCACGGAGCTCTGATCCATACAGTCCATTTTCCTTTTCAGAGAAGACATAGTTATGGAAGAAGGTACGAGCATTTCCGAGGCGTGAGCCCTCCCGAGCAGGTTGGTGCCGGGGATGCTGTGCTGCAAGAGGAAGTGGTCTATCCTGGCCTTGAGGGTAGGGTGAGGTAGGGGCTGCGAGTGCTGGCTGAAGGCCACCCCAGTGAAAGGATCGCTGGGTACCCTGCCCCAAGATGCCTCACTCCGGTTGCATTTTTCCAAGGTGGTCTGGTCAATCACCTTCCCGGAGGGCAGGAGCATGGGGAAGGTCATGATCTCCAGGGTGATGGGGTCCAGGAATTCTTCGGGGATGTCTTGGACGATGTCCACCAGCTTGCGGAGGGTCTGCTGCTCACTGTCGTTGGCGCTGAAGGGCACGCAGTCGCTCTCCATCGGCGTCCAGAGCTCTGGCTTGAGGCTGCCGACGTCCTGGGCGAAGAACTGGGAGGCCACCTGAAAGACACCCTCGATCACCTCCTGCGGGCACGATTTGGCAGGCTGTCCCCACACCTCCAGCCTCTTAATGCAAGGCAGGCCGCCTCCCGCCACGTGGGTGATGCAGATTTTTAAGTGCGACACGTTGCTCAGCGAGGCAGGCCCTTTGTTCCAGAGGTCTTGAGATGCAGAGCCAGGGTAGGAGAAGACATTTTCCATCTGATGGAAGGGAGGCCTCGGCTTGAAGCCTCTGTGGCCGAACGTCACTTTGCTTTGATTTTTTAAGACTGCTTTCCCCACCAGCGTGAAAGTGTCTTTGTCTGACACAGGTTGACTGGACAGACCTGAGAACTGACCCTCAGGGCTCTGCCAAGAGGTTTTATTGCATGAGGTAGAGGTGTAAACTTCGAGCCCGGAGAAGGTTTGGTATCCCCCGGATGAGATGTCGATATTAATCCTGCAGATCTCAATGTTGAAGGGAAAAGAGATCGTGACGTGGACTGGAGGTTTGATAAAGTATTCGCTGCGGAAACCACGATTTCTCCTGGCAAGGTCTTCGGAGATCAGATTCTCCACTTCGTAACCATCAGCAGAAATCTGTGTCACAGGAGAAAAATGGATTTAATTTCATGCAAGGAATAAAAGGAAATTAATTTCACAAGCCCTTATCCAGATTCTCAAGGCGACACCAACTAGGAGCCAAGGCTGCGGTTTCACGTGCAGCCGAGACAACACAGGAGATCCCTGCGGCTGAGGCAGAGCAGACCCACTCCCACGCTCCTCCAGCCACGCGGTCCCACCCGCTCTTCTCCGCACCCTCCGTGACCTGGCCAGCCACTTGCAGAGCTGATTTAACTGCTAAAAGAGCAGAAAATTATGGACATTTTGTGGTTTTGGCTGGGTCAGTGAACTAAAGCAAGTGGAAGAGCGTGGCTGGGAGCAGAGCATGTGTGCGTGGGGGAGACGCCACATGGAAACGTACCCTGAATTGTGCAGTTACAGGATCCCAGAGAAACCTCCGGAGGCCACATAGCCGACCGCCTTCTCCTGCTCTGGGATCAACCCTACCCATCCCTGAGGGAGACCCGTCTAACCAGGCTGGGTCCCACCCCATGCCTCCCAGAAGATGCAATCCCACCCCGTGGTCTGCTCCTGGACAGACTGGCTCTACCCATTCTCTTTCCTGGAAGCCTCGGGGCCTAAAAGGTCTGCAGCGCTTGTTAAATGAATAGATAACAGCAAGGAACATCTATTTATTCCACCTGCTTAATACGGTCACTCCACACCCTCCTGGTCACAGCAACCGCACCAAACCTCAGTAGCAAGGCTGGGTCTCTCAACACCCCACCCAGATGGGTGGTCACACCCGTACTGGTATTTTACAGCACAACACTGAAAAATCCAAGGCTCTCTTGGATTTTGGGGCGTGAGTCGGTGGAGAGACTTACAATTAAAAAATGGCCTTGAACAAAAACGAGTTAGTATCTAAGAGGTTCTGATGAAGCTGAGTGACAACGTAACTACTTGTAAACTTTAGCAAACCTTGTCAAGAGCTGCATATTCTACTGGACAAAGGGAAAGCTGTAATACTGCAGGGAAAAAGGTATCTCAAGTCAAAGCACACATACCTGTAAGCACATAACATTGTCTTGTTACGAGATCCTGCAAAAGTAGGGCTTTTTCCCTCCAACAATTAGCGTGTGCCACATCAGAGCAGTCACACGAGGTTACACAGCGTTCTAACACTACCTAGCAGAGAGCGACCAAAGCACAGACGGGACAAACCAAATTTTGCAAAGTAACTCATGGGAAATCTCTCAATACTGATTTTTCAAAGTACTGAGGCTTCAGCTCCACTTTATCTTCACGTGAGCTGCAGATCCCGAGCACCCAGACACGGGTTCTCTCAGTGCTCGCACATCGGTGACTCTCTCAAGACCAAAGCACAAAAAGGGGAAGGGGATCCAGGAGCCCAGATTCCCAACGGGAGTTCACAAAACCTCCTTGCTGGGAATGACAGGAGACTGGTGAGCTCGGAAGAGAAAGCTGTGAGCAAACCCACCCAACTCACAACCCTCCCACATCACTGCAAAACGATTTTAATTGACAAAAATGCTCTCAGCTTTGCAGACTAAAAAGCCTACACTTTACCTGCCTCTGCCCTCAATGCTTCTGCTGCCAGTGGATGTACGCAGCCTCCCATATTAAAATCCCTCTCTGAACCAGCCAGACCACGCAAAAAGACGGGAGTTTGCTGTCAGTTGCCTTTGCTTTGTTTTCTCAGGGAAGCCTGGCATGGCCAGCCAAAAATCAGTCTTCCAAAAACACTGCTAATTATCACAGATGAGCAGCAAACAAGCCCTCCCCAGCCCCAACCAGCCCAGCACACCACTTCCACCTAACCCCTCCAGCCCCCTAAAACCCCACACATTATTATTTTACCTTGTTGCAGTGAATTCTTGGCTTGAACTGGGGGAGACAGACGTTTATTACCATCTTGGCAGTTGGAGAGAGCTCACTTTCTGAGCATCAGATTCAGCTTGTAAAAGAAAAAAAAAAAAAAGGCAAAATAAAGAAAGTGAACGTCAGTGAACAGTGAAAGGATCTCGTGTTTTGGAGCCTGTATGAATTACAAGCTCAGTAGTTCCTAAAATGCAGCTCAGATCCGAGTCCAGGAGGTGAAGCCAATATAAACCAAAATGACTGGTGGAGAGACGGGATAAAAAATTGCGTTAATATTAATTAGTGAACCCCTGGAGAAACATCGAAGAGAAAATGGCTATTTTAACTAAAAATGTCTTACCTACAGATACACTAGCAATTAGATCTGAAAGCTTATCAAAGATGCAAGAGGTTTTGCAGATACAGTACAGCATCAGAACATCACACGAGGCTGTGGAAGGATTCGGTGTGAGCTCTCGGCAGCCTCAGTCGGGCCTGGCGGACACGGGCTGCTCTGTGCTCTGACCGGCGCGTTCAGCACCGCAGCCCCTCGCCACGGGGGCCTTGACCCGCGTGATTTGCCTCCATGCCTGGTTCCCCCCACACACCACGTCTATCTGCTGCCTTCAGCAGTTTGAGGCAGGACCTGCCTGTGCTCTTGGTCAACACCCAACACGATGAGCTCAGCCGGGACCTCTCGGGACGAGGGTGACACCCGTCAGCACTAACAGGGCACTGCTGCAAAGAGAAATGCTCCTCGAGGGCTTTGGGAGCCTCAGATGTAAGCTAAGATTAAACACAAATACTAATAATCGATATTTAATAGCTCCAAGGGAGCAGAGGGCATTTAATAGCTCTGAGGGAGATTATCTGCATTCTGAACACCGACCCAGCTGATTCTTCTGACAATGTTCATTAAAGAAACTCAAGTGAACAGATCTTCTTTTCCATTGAAAAAAATGTGACTCGAATTGGCTATATCAGATCCCTTTTAAGAATGAAATTATCTGCGAAGTAAGAGTTTTAACCTTGCGTTAACCTTAGTTTTAACATGTCGTTGCCTTGGGCAACATTGCAAATCAGGAGCCCACTGCTTCCTTCAAGAACAAGCAGCCCTTTAATGATTTTCAGCTGAAGCTGTTAGTGCAGCCAAATTGAAATTGGCCTTCTGGGGGCACGTCGGTCCGGCCGCTGAAATGCAGAGCGTTAACGAGCTGGCTCTGCCTGCCCGCGAAGCGTGCGGGAGCAGTCCCGTCTGCGTGCGACCGGGCGCAACAGTCACAAACGAGAAATGCCGTACCCGAGGTACAAATCCCAACGCCTGGAGCACCCCTTCTAGCCCAACACTTGGTCCGGCAGCCATCAAGAGCAATTCCTGCTCCTCAACAGGGAACACAGGAACGGGGCAAGCACAAACAAATGCTCCTCCAATATTTCTTTCCTGGATTTCTGAGCCTCAGAGGCTTCCAGTACAGGGCTGCCAGGGAGGAATTGTTCAAATAGGCTTTTGAACTGGTCTGACTTTTGGCACCCACATCTTGTGGGAGTAAGATTGCCGGTTTAACTACAGGCTGTGTGACAAAACTACTCCTTTCGGTGCATTTTGAACCTGTTGCCTGGTAAATTAGCTTGGCCCTCTTAGTGCCAGTTATTACAAAAAATGGCAAATCAACTCTCTTTGCTCCCTGTCTCGGAATGACTCAAGATTCACCCTCTCTCCTAATTCTCCTCGCATCTCTTTCCTGGGCTGAAGACTTCTCCATATCCCTTCCACCCTGACCAGACCGGCGAATTCGCATTCTACGAGTCTTCGTGAGACCTGCCCTGAACGACGGCGAGCGGGGAGAGGCACCTTCGCCTCTGCATCCCGGCAAACGCATCGTTTTAAGGGCTCACTCCTCACGAGCTGCTGTCTACTGAGACCCTGCCTATGGTGGATGCCAAATTCTCCCGTGGATCTTGCGGTCGTGTAACCTCCTATTCGCAGTGCAGCCTCGTGCCAGGCAAATCACGGACGGGCGCAAGCCATTCCTCAGGACAGACTCACATCTTCTTCCAAGCCTAAGGCTGTTACTGGGGCTGTGTCCTCAATCTTCATCCTTTTCTACCACACTCTTAATCATCTGTGGCAATTAGCTCTGGTTAATTACAAACAACTTGTTCCCACTAAACCTGCTGTCTTTCAATTCAGCTGCCCCTTGCTCTGCAGCATGAGGAGCTATGTATGTACAGGTATATTTTATAGGATTCTCTCCTACCTGTTTGTGACCCTGACAGACTTAAAAAAACTCAGGCTAATTTTCCCAGCCTCAACATTTCAGTAAGAAAACGCATTATTCTGCATGTCCAAGTCACTGCTCTCCCTCCTTCTGAAAAACTCTGCTACACTCTTGCTTCATGGCAAAAGTTGGTCACTGAGCTGCTTTAAGCCATGGCTGTGTTTTTTTACTCTATCCATGAAAACACAGCTCGGAAGACAGACAGCGAGGATGAAGAGACAGATTAAATGAGAAATTGGAATGAGATTAGGACTAAGCTTCACGCAGTTGTGGCACGAAGGAGGTTCTGAATTTACGAACACTTCAAAAATACAACAGCCACAAAACTGCATTACTAAAGTCATTACTCATTAAAACAAACGACTCAAAGATCATGAAGGACTCAAAGACTATGAAGCGCCATCAGGATGTCACACAAGTGTCCATCTCTCTCGAGCACGTGCCTTCCCTAAAGTGAACGAAGATCTTTCGACTGAGGCAGTGAATGCAGACCTGAAGGACTGTACTCTGTACTTTTCTATGCCAGTAAGATCCTCTTGGACAAGTCATTTAAAACCAGGCTTTCTGGAGCTAGTCACTAAGTACCTTCCCAGTGTCCTACCTACGACGAGGGAGCTGCTGCAATAAGGAACGTGCATAGTGGACATTGAACTAAGGTGCTCCGTAACACTGAGTATTTGAGGGAGAGGAAGAAAAACAGCCCAGACATTTTAAACCAGGCAGCCAAAATGAGCTAATATACAGGGTCTGTCCTGGGACAGCAACCTGCTTACCGCCACCCCTCTTCCCCATCCTCCACCTCAGTATGCCCTGAAACGCTGCACCGCAAAATAGCCAGAACAGCTCAGCTGCCTTTGCAGTGGGAATGGGAGTTTCACCTGCTGCTCCATGTGAAATAATCCCCGCAGCTCTGGTGAGATGCAGAGCCTGCCCTGAGGACCTCGGGAAACATCCCTCCTCTTGGAGAGAAGTACCACCTGAAAGCTCAGGAAGACGCCAGCAACTCCGTCCTCAGAGTGGCGTGCAGAAACGGGACACCGGGCCCCATCCCGAGCAAGAAAATAGCACGATGAGCCATGTGTCGGAGGGGGAAACCAGCAGCCTCCAGAGCAGATGCTCCACACAGCCGGAGTCTGTACTCTAGTTTGCACAGGACTCATCGTCACCCAGGCAGGGGAATCACCTCGAGGTGGATTTGCCGTCCCCATTCGGCGGCAGACGTGGCAACAGGATGCAAATCCTCTCTGCCAGGCATTGCTGAGAGCTGAGCATGAAATTAATGTCTCGGGGTCAGAACAGCCCAACTCTCAGCTCCAGCTTCCATCTCACCACTCAGCTTTCACGCTCTGTCCTGCTCCTAAAGGAGAAACTCAGACCCACCAGCCCCAGCTCGATGGTGACGGAAACAGTAAGGAAATAGGTACGTGTGTTCCTGGCACCCAGGTCAGCTTCATGACTCAAAATCATCCCAATTCTCTCCCAAATATCACTGTTCTGCTCTCACAGAGTCACCAAATCCATCCACTTTCATTTAGGGCAGAGAAAAAAGTAATCATGGAGAAAAAAGAATAGGACAGTCATTTTTATTTGTCATGGAAGCATTTGAGGATCTACGTACAAAAGCGGAGCGCGGGACATATGACTGTCAGCAGAGCAGAACTGGCTAACATAGCGAGGCAGCCCGAGCACACAGAGCACCTGCCAAAAACTTAACCAACACTCAGAGAGCATTTTAATCAGTCATCAGAAAGAGAGATGCATCTGGGAGGCTGCGTCAGCCTCCGAGCAAGCACTACACCAGCCTAGCCAGCCCTCCTAAGCAGCGCCGGGTCGAACACTTTGTAATGGAGGTAGCTCAGTTTCTCCAAACGCGTGCGTTTGAGCAGGGGAAACCATTCCCAGAAGGGAAGCTCAACCACCACGTACCCCAGCTGCCGCAGCTGCCGCCGTTTCAGACAGTGCAGCCCCAGGAGCCGCTTGGAGCAGTAGCAGTAGTGGTTTCGGTTGGACACTTGAATGGCCAGTTTCACCCCCCGAGGCTGCCGATTCAACACGAGAGAAGGGGGGGCTTCAAGACGGCGCCCCGATTTAGGCTCAACTTGCAATCGGGCATCCGTGATAAGAGCTCCACCTGAAAGCGCAGCACGATCCCCAGTGCGTGGTGTTCGTGCTTCTTCCTGCCTCTCCTGCCCAGGAGTCCTGGCTTTATTCTCCACTTCCATGGGAGACTGGCTATTAGAACTCCCTTTTATAAGCTGAGTCATTAAGTCATCCGTTAGACTAACTCCGATGTCTTTTAGTTTCTTATCTACAATAGGGTCTTTGAAGTTGAAAGGGACGGGATGTCCATCCATGGCCAAATGAACCTCCAGATCACTTGATCTCGTGTGAGGCAGGATCATGTGGCTTTTCACGTATTCGGGGCCACCTAACATGCTCTCGAGAAGAGACGCAGCTTCCACAATTTCAGGCCTGACATAGATTTCTTGCTCTGCAAAATTCAAAACCATGTCGGTAATCTCTTGATAAAGCCGAGGTGGAAGGCGGCTGCCTTGGTAGCTTGGGCACTCAATTTCAACACTCTTACTAAGGGTGAACAGGTCCTTTCTGAGCTCATATTTACTACCTCTCGTTTTCTGGACAAACTCATCCCTCAAAGCATAGTCTATCAGCTCCTCTGGGAAGCGTTTGACAAATGCCAGACCAAGCAAACCAGTAAGGAGATGCTCTGGAAACTTCCCAAACTCATGGAGTTTTCTATGCATCTGCTCTATCAGGCTGGAGTAAAACTCTTCCTCATTCGGAGGTTCATAGTCCAGGCAGCCAAACGACCACAAGAACTTGGCAGCATCTTTGCTTCGGCAGTACATCACCTTAGAAGGCAAAGACCTGGCTACAGCAGCCATAACGCCTTCGTCAAAGTAGTGTAGGGATGAACAGGTAAGAGTGATGTGCATGATGCCCTGGATGTTTACCGTAGGAATCCGAGCGGGAATAACCTTCCCAAGTTCCTTCAGGAGGCGTAAGTGGTCCATGCGAGCGTAGCGGAGCATTTTAAGTACGTTCACCAAAGCGTAAGTGCTCATGTCTTCCATCTGCAGGGAGACTCTGTCTGCAATTTTTCTCATGACGTGGTCAGAGATACCACTGAGGGACTTGAAGAGCCCCAAGCAGATAGCACCCACCTCCTCCAGGGTGAAGGAGTCCAAGCACTTCAAAATCATGCTCTCCACCTTCTGCATCAAGTCCACGGGTGATCTCCGGCCTTCACCTATGATATAAACGAGCTGAACAAACTGGGGCAAAGTGAGGTCTTTCCAGCGCACGTTGGCATAGCTGAACAAAATGCTCAGGTAGGAAGGCACGCTGCGCTCCAGACAGCGCCAGCAATCAGCCACCAGCAGCAGCTGGTCCAGGCTCATGTCCCACGCCCGCCGGCAGAATTCGTTCTCGCACGCGTTCAGCAGAGGGTGGGTGGGCGGAAGAACCAAACGAACGCAAGCCTTTAATATATCGATGAGATCCGAAGTACTGAACAACCCGATGGTTTTGAGAGCACAGTGACACAGTGTATTGAACCTGGGTTCGGACACCAACGCTGCGTGTTGTTCCACCGGCAAACGACTCAGCTTGCGAAAACAATCTGTGATAGTTCCTGGGCTCCAGCTGCCCTTGTGTACGGCCACACTGTGCAAAATCAAGTCACCTTCTTCTAAAGGAAGGGTCTCTACTGGCTCAAACCTGTCATAGCTGAGAGATCTGTATTCAGGCCTCCCCTTCTGAAACACGCGAGGGTCCTCCTTGGAGTCATGCGTCTCTATTTTTTCCTTTTCTGCCTCCTCCTTGGTTTGTGCCGCAGAGAGACGTGCCGAGATGGTCTGCTCGAGGAGCGGTTTGGAGTCGGGCTTTGGCAGGGCGCTTCCGATGGGTGACAAAGCTTGAGAAGAGGCGGTACCGAACGTATGCTGAATCTGTGCGGTGCCAGGGCTGGTGAAAGTGTCACCGAGAGCCTGGCCGCGGTTCCTAGCAGCGTGCTGCTGGGAGGCAGCTCTGCTTTTGGCATAGGCGGATGGATTATACAATACTCTGTAGTCCAGTGGATTCAGCAACTGGATTGTAGCCGCAGATTCGGTTTCGCTGTTGGCTGTTCCTGGGTCCTCTTCCTTTTCCTGCTTACTTTTGCTGCTTCCACTCTCGGCCTTGCACTTGGCTGTAGTCGAAAAGGTAGTCACCCTGCTCAGTCTTGGAAATCTTCGGCATATTAGCACTGTAGCCATGGATCACAATTTACTGGGGTCAGAATTGCTTCCAGGTACTGAAAAAAGGGCAGACGAAGAATGAGTGGCTTCCACCTAACACGAAGCACTTTTTAATCTATCCTTTACGCTACCGAAAGCGAGGCGATGCCAGTGTTTCCCCTAGCCAGGGCAGCTGTTTCCCTGCAAAGCCGTAAGGCAGCCGCTATTGAACATCACCTCATGCAAAAGCAGTTCAAGACAAGCACCCAGGTGACCCGACATCCCCCAAGTCGGGGTACGCAGCAGTCGGGTATTACCTGCTACTCAGCAGCTACAAGTAACCTGGCAGAGACTGTGGGACTTAAGAAAAAAGTATTTCTCTGGCATTTTTAAGAAACCCAAACTGCTTTTCTGTCATTCTAAACAATGAAAACATTTTTGCAGCAGAGCTGCAGCTTCAAGAGACTTTATGTATTCAGAGCATTCTGCTACTTCAGTCACCATAGTCTGAAACACCAACTACCACCTGAGCAGCTGTCGAAATATCCAGGGGGCCGCACTGCTCTTCGCACCTGGAGACGGCATGCGGAGGCTGTGAGCAAAGTCTCCGCAAAACCAGTCCAGAGAGTGAAAGCTGGCCCATAACCTGAAGTAAAGATTAGTTGAAAGGAGAAATGTGGCCCCAGAACAAAGCTGAGGAAGAGTATGGGAGAAGTAACACAGATCATTATGAGATGCTACATCCCAAGTTGAGAACCAGAGGGAACAGAGCTTTATGCTTCAGACTTGGGAGAGTTTCCCATAGTTTTAGGATACAGAAGGCTTGAAAATGCCTGGTGCCTTCCTAACTCCTGCCTAAACCAGCTACAGCACAGAGGGTGAGGATGAGAAATTTGTCAGGAGTTAAGCCGCCTGCTGCCAGCCTGCACAAGCTGCCAAACGAGCCTGTTTACGATGATTCAGATGCTGATTAAAAAAAAGCACCAGGTCAGCGCTCTGTGCAACACACCCTTATCCCACCGCGTGTGGCCAACCCCAAAGATCACAGAATCGTTTAGGTTGGAAGAGACCTCCAAGATCATCGAGTCCAACCGTTAACCCAGCACTGCCAAGGCCACCACTAAACCATGTCCCCAAGTGCCACATCTACACGGCTTTTCAATCCCTCCAGGGATGGGGACTCCCCCACTGCCCTGGGCAGCCTGTGCCAGGGCCTGACAGCCCTTTCGGGGAAGAAATGGTTCCCAAGATCCAACCTAAACCTCCCCTGGCGCAACTTGAGGCCATTTCCTCTCATCCTGTCGCCTGTTCCTTGGGAGAAGAGCCTGACCCCCCCTGGCTCCAACCTCCTTTCAGGGAGTTGCAGAGAGCGAGAAGGTCTCCCCTCAGCCTCCTTTTCTCCAGGCCAAACCCCCCCAGGTCCCTCAGCTGCTCCTCACAGCACTTGTGCTCCAGACCCTTCCCCAGCTCCGTTGCCCGTCTCTGGACACGCTCCAGCCCCTCAGTGTCTGTCTTGGAGTGAAGGGCCCAGAACTGACCCCAGCACTCGAGGTGCGGCCTCACCAGGGCCGAGCACAGGGGGACGATCCCTGCCCTGGTCCTGCTGGCCACGCTATTGCTGATACAGGCCAGATGCATCAGACCAGGCGTTTTCAACTTCTTTAAAATCCCTTCTGCTCTCACTACCACATGGCGACGAGCAATCAGGAAAGCCAAAGCCTGGCAGAGACACTGCAACAGCGATATGCATCAGCTTCTGTGCTCCCCACATGGGGGAAATAAATCCTTCACGGGCATCCCTCTGAGCTCCGCTTATACACGCGGCTTCCCGATTAGGGCTAGATTAAGACATCGAATCAGTGCAGGCAAACTCAGCTTTGCAGCAGCAAAATGGATACCCTGGGGGAAGAAGAGGTGGGGTGAAGGCTCTGGGTTTGGGCTATCTGAGTAGGAGAGGGCTGCAGCAGGATGGGGGATCACAAACAGCTCTGGCTGAAGATAAACTGGATTTTTTTGGAGTACAAGAATCCCCGCGTCTCCCATGACCTGTGAGATGATCTATTCCTGCATTGCAACAGTGAAGCATCAGCTCCTCCAAGGAAGGGTGAGATGGGAAGGGAGGGAGGACGGGGAGAGTCGAAGTGACGGTCTTTGCTCCCTCTTGGTGCCAGATGTGGGGTGCTGCCTGCCGCGGGGATGGTTCCCTGCAGCAGCCTCGGCTGTCTCTTGTGCGCCCTGAACAATCCCACAGCAGCAAAGGCAGTAACAGGAGCAGGCAGGCAAGGCATCTCTGATCCAGCACAGGCACGAGCAGCCTGCTGCTCTCTGCAGGCTGTTTGCTCACCAGGTAGCTTTACTTCTGTCTTGTTGGGGCTCAGCTTCTGTCCGAGGACAGGATTTCAGCGCAGAGTTGGCATGGGAGCGCTCCCCCTCTGCTCCAGTGCAAAGTCAAGTGGCTCAGTTCAGCCCTCTGGGATCAGCCCTGCTGACTCGCACTGAGGCAGGTGAGGAGATCTCGCTTCCTCTGCTCCACAGGCAGAGCCTGGGGGCAGCGACCGCCAGCTGGCGGGTGAGGAGAAGCTGCCAGAGCAGTAATCCCTTCAGCTGCTCCAGCAAGAGAGATGAAAAAAAGCAACCTGAGTGGAGAACAGGGGACTCTGGGGGAAAAAACAGGGAAGGAAAACTGAAATGAAGATTTCTGAAGACAGCCACGCAAGGAGGAGGGCACAAGAAAGAGGCCAATGCATTTTTAAGATGGCTAGTAAACGGCTGATAAATATTGTGAGACACTCATTAGGCGCTAAGCTTGCCGGGCACCTTATTTGTATCTCACAGCACACCGCGAGACAGCCCCCTGGTGCAGATCGGGCTCTGCTCCACAGGCCCCAGGGCACTGCTGACCCTTACGGCTGGGCTACTCCCCGCCAGCCAGGCAGCTGCAAGGCCGTAACCGTCCCCTTCCAGCGTGAGAAGCCAAATCACGACAGGCAGGACAGACTCTACCCCTTCCCTATCACTGATCACCTTCGGAGAGGGGGAAAGGAAAAGCCTCCTCAGAACCTGGACAGTAAAACCCGAGCCAAGAGCTGTGATGCTGCGGCACAGCCCAGGCCTCGCAAAGCCGTCAGGAGCAGCAAGCAGCAGCTGGATTTCAAAGCTCTCCCGCTTAGCACAAAGAAACGTTTGATGAAAATATCATTTCTGGTTCTACTGGCTGTGATGTCCGGCCTGAACTGGCTGCGAGTGACGCAATGCCGTCTTCGTGTGGCTGGAGACAGGCAGCCGTGAAGGGGCCACAGCTCAGATCTGCACCACGGCGGGAGGAAGGAGACCCCATCCCCTCCGGCATCGTCTCCTCTTCTAGCACCTCACGGAGCTCATCCTGGGGGACACTCGGAGGGGCTGGAAAAATGAGCTCAGACAAGAGGAGGTTTATCCTACCCAGGCTTTCCGAGAGACTTTCTGGTCTGACTCTATTTTGCATGTCTTCTATCTATTTGTCTATTACTGAGACACAGGCAAGCACTGCTGAGCGGCACACCATTTACTTAAAACAACTTCTATTTGCTGTTGAAAGGTGATACTACCTCCGAAACGCAGCACTCTGCGGTTACCAGAAAAACCCCTCCTGGCGACGACAGCCCCACTTCAAAGACAGAGAATCAAAGTCACAGCGTTCGCGCACCGAAGGCGAACGTCGCGTGCTGCTAAGAATACTATCTGCGTAGTTTAGCGTTAAGCTGTGACGCACTTGGGAAGATATTCAGTAAAGAGAATATTTCTCTGCTCCTCTGCTCCAAATCCAGAAAAAAAAGAGAAGACCACGCACAGGGGAGCGAGGTCAGGCTGGGTCGAGATACTCGAAGCACGTTTGAAAGAACCAGGCTGGGTCCAAGTGCCCTTTTGCCCGTGACTTTCACCCACCCCCAGCCCAAATCTTTGTGATCTTTGAAGTTTCTACAGCATTTCTCTTCCAACTCAACCTACACCTCTCCTCGATTTTCCTCTCTTCCTGTTACCCTGAGTAATCAGCCTTCCTTCCTCCTCCCACCTTCTTGTTCGAACACAGCCAAACTCCTTCCCACCTCTGGGCAAGTCTCTCCACAAAATTCACTTCCAGTGACTCCAAAAAGCCAGGCAGAAAGCGAGTTTTGGAGCGGGGCCTTGCCAGCTGCAAATGCACTTTGTGGAGCTCCTCCGGGATGGAAACATCTGTGTGTGTGTGTCTGTGTGTCACACTTACGGCTGAATTCTGGCCCAAGAGCGCAACTGCACAGCTGAGCGTTAGCTGAACACCAGGGAAAACAACATTCCTGGAGAGATGCCACCCGGCTTGGAGCATCAGCTCTGGGAACGGGGATATTGGTGCACCCTGAAATGCTGTCTCTGCTTTTGGTCCCTCTGAAACGCCCACAGGGACGTTCAGCAGCGCAGGACCCGCGCTAGGAGACCACCCGCCACTGCAACGCACCGCCCCGGCCCGGGCATCCCCCTACCCAGCACCACCGGCAGCAAAAGAGCAGACGGGATCTCCTCGGGACGTGTGAGGAACTTCGGATCCGAGCAAGGAAATGCTGGGGGTAAAACAGCTCGTTCTGGCCCAGAGCCCACGGTTAACACCTGCGCCTGGGCCAAAGAGAAAAGTAACAGCAAAGGAATTTTTTTTCCCCGCCGGATTACGACGTCAGAGGGTAAAACCGTCACTTTTTTGGTGTGTGTTTGTGGTTTTTTCTCCTTCCCTTTTCAGGCCCCGCCGGCATCGGAGGGCAGCAGGCACGACGGGCGGCTCGGCCACCCGCGGGGCAGCGCGGCCGCCAGGCCCGGCCCCGGCGGGCACCGATGGAATCCCGAGCCCCGCTACTTACCCACGTGGCTGCACCTACGTATATATGTTTTATATATGTGTATATATATATATACACACACACACACACGCGCGCATATGGGGCAGCGCAGCCCCCGCTGCTGCAGCCGCCCCGGTGAAGGGTGGGGGGCTCCGCGCATGCGCGTGTGCCGCCCCCTCCCCACTGCCCGCGGAGGGGGCGGCGCTGCTGAGGGGGCGGCGCGGGGAAGTGGGGAAGGGGACGTGGCGGCTCGCGCTGCCCGCTCGCACTCACCGGGGCCCGGCGCCCGCCGCCGGCTCTGGCCCTGCCGCCCGCCAGCCCCTCCGCCCGGCCGCCCCCGTCGCCTCCCGCCGCTTCCGGCCACCTGACGGTGACGCACTTCCGGCCGTACGGCGGCCGAGCGGGGCCCCGCAGAGCAGCGGCGACGGCAGGAGCGGCCGGCGGTGGCGCCAGCGGCGCGCGGCGCGGCGCGGCCCCACGTGATGCGGGCGGGTGTCTCATGTGACACGGCGGTCACGTGGCTGCCCCCAAGGGGCCGCCATGTCGCTGAGCTGCGCCGGTTCCCGGCCCCAGCGGCCGCTCGGTGCCGCCCCGGGCGGCGCTCCCCCGGGAGTCGCGTCGCCCCGAGCCGCGGTGGCTGCGGGCTGCCCCGGGGAGCGGCCGTGAGGCTCATGGCTGCCCCGGGGAGCTGGGCCACGGCCCGCAGGAGCCCCCCAGGAGCCGATCCCCGGGCCCCGGCTGCTGCGGCCGGGCTGGGCGCCCCGGCGCCGTCTCCCCGGCGGCCTGCTGGGAGCGCTGGGGCGGCCTTACCTCGCAAGGAGCGGGGGCGGGGGGCGGCCGGAGCGTGGCCCCTTGGGGGCTGCTCCGCGCCGGCGGGAAGCGGGGTCGTGAGTGGAGCGTGGTGGAGGCGCCTGTCGCGGCTGGCGCTCCCCAACTGCCGCCTTGCCGGCAGAACCCGAGCGGCTGAGGTGGGAAGGGACCGCCGGAGCTCGGCTGGCGCAACCCCCTGCTCAAGCGGGGCCACCAGGAGCCAGCTGGCCAGGGCCGTGGCCAGGCAGCTGTGGAATATGTCAAATATTCACAGCTCCGCTGTGCCCAGGCACCTCCCCTGTCCCCGGCAGGCTTTAAACACTGGCAAACAGTAACTAAATAAAGCCTTGAGCATGGAAATGCATTGAGCAGGGCCTGGCACATAGACTTCCTGAGCACTTACATCCTTCTCTACTGTTTCTACCCAATGTATTTTGTTTTCACCTCTTCCTTCACATCAGCTCTTTATTTTCTGGCAACTGAGGAAATCATGTCCGCAGGAGACCAGGTGGAGTTGGAGGAGAGCCGTGCTGGTTGCGGTGAACTGCAATAAAAGCTGTGTGCTGCTGATGGCACCTTGGGCCTTAAACCTGGTCTGAGGGAAAGCATTGAACCCCGGACAGGACAATCCCTGGGAGCCATCAGCTTTGTCATGGGGGGACGGGAGACCTCTCCAGCGAAGCTGGTGTTGGGAAAAGTGCTGGATTTGTTGTGGTTTTTTTAGAAAATAATGTTGATCTGATTATTGCTTTGATGCGATGCTGACAAAGCAGCTGGCGTGGGATTCATTTAAATAAAAGCCTGTAAATTGGCAGGAGTTTTTGGACATTGTGTTAACTCCCTGGGTGTGAGGGAGGGCGAAATGGACCTCAGCCTGGGGTCAGCCTCCAAAACCACCTCCCTTGCAACATCCTTCTCCCCACCTGGACCATCCGTGGGTCCAGATTTGCTGCATTTCGGCTGTGTTTTCCACTCCTTCAGCCACGTGAAAGGCGCGTGCCAGGGGAGAAGCCCTGTTCTCCAGCCCCGCATCGGGATGCCCGTGGGTGGACATCCCACACCTCCCTGCCCCGTTCCCTGCAGCCCGGACAGCCGCTCCCCCAAAGCGTCTCCCTTCCCAGCCTTGCGGCCTCAGCACTGCTGGGGTTTCTCGGGGCGGGGGGGGCAGCCCCAGAGCCAGGGGAACCCCCGAGAGATGCTGCAGCGGGAGATGTGGCCGCTCCGAGCAGGGTCTTGGCACGGGAGGGAAGGGGAATTAAATTAGCTCATAGAATCATAGAATGATTTGGGTTGGAAGGGACCTTTCAAGGCCATCTAGTCCAACCCCCTGCCATGAGCAGGGACATCCTCAACTAGATCAGGTTGCCCAGAGCCCCGTCCAGCCTGACCTGGAATGTTTCCAGGGATGGGGCATCTCCCACCTCTCTGGGCAACCTGTGCCAGGGCCTCACCACCCTCAGCGTGAAAAACTTCTTCCTTATGTCTAGTCTAAATCTCCCCTCCTTTAGTTTAAAACCATCACCCCTTGTTCTATCACAGCTGGCCCTGATAAAAAGTTTTTCCCCATCTTTCCTCATGCCGGGTTCCCACCACTACGGCTGGCTCCAGGGACGTGCCTGGCATCTCCACCTGGGTCTTGTCTTCCCCAGCGTGTCCTCACCTGGAAATCCCTCAGGTCTGAGCCTGGCTTGGGAGCAATTCAGTCACCTACGTGAACGTTGGGAGGTCTTGGACATCGGCGTGGGGCTGGGAGACGCCATGGCTGTGGGACCTATGGAAAGCCTGGGTCCTTCTCAGTTAGCCCTGGGACATCCCCAATGGCTCCAGACACATCCATGGGGATCTGAGCTACGGACTGGGGTGAGACCTCAAACACAAACGCCTTGTCCAGCCCTGCGGCCACCGCGATGCCCTTGGGGTGCTTGTTCTCAAGTGCTTGAGGAGCCGGAGCAGCCCTTGTGCCCCGAGAGAGCAGGACTGGGGAGGAATCTCTCGACCGGAGGGTGCTGGTGTGTCCGAGCCGCCGTCTTCCCTCGCGGGGCTGTCTCCCTGCGGTTCCCCGGCCGGGCTGCGGGTCCCTCCCGAGAGCCCACGTGGGTCTTGCCACTTCTCCCACCCGTAACACAACCAGACAAGCCACGCAGTCGGGTTTTTAAAACGGGGCCTTTCTCCACTTTATTTTGCCCAATAAAAATCCTTCACAGTTAGGCAGAGATAGGAGAGAGAGAGATACGTATACATATAGATTTTCATATATATTTATATATATACATACCTCTGTACAGATATATATATATTAATTGTAGAAAATCGCAAAGGCAGTAGCTCTTCACATCTGGATAATCCAATGGAAACATACAACAGACTAGCAGTAGGTTGGGAAGTGTGGTATAGTTTTAACAAGAATTTCCGAAACGGATACACTTTCGCTGTACAAAAATCCCAGAATGCTGCGTTTTATCTCTTTCTTTTTTGACCTCTTGTCTTTAAATACGCTGACCAGAGGCGAAGTCAAGACCACGGTGTTTGGAAGTGACCAGTGGACAGGAGAGACACTCAACTTTATGGAGTTCTTTTTTAAATATTTTATTTTTTAAGTATATATAGAGAGATATATGTATTTTTTTATTTTTTTTTTTTATTTTATTTGCAAAGTCTCATTAAACGCAGTTCGGAGAACCAGCAACAGTCAACGCAGAAACAAAACAGTAACGGAGTCGAGTTCAGAACACTTCTGGTTTGAATTCACAGTAAGAGCAGAGAGAGACCAAGGCGTCCAAAAACGAACAAGAGGAAAGAAAGCACAAGGCTGGGGTTGAATTTACAGTCGGGTAGGTCCAAAACGTTGGACGAAGGGTCTAATGCAAAGGTCCTACACACAGACACAGCCTGCGGCTCGCCCGGCGGTGGAGCGGCGGCGGAGAGCTCTGGCCGCTCCTCCGCGGGGTGTTTATTGCTGGTGAAATCAGACAGCAGGCTTGCTCGGGGGCGCCGGCTGGCCCAACCTGACGTTCTCCCATCGGGGAGGTGGGTTTTGAGGGGACACCTATTGATCTGCTGGAGAACAGACGCAGAAGACAGGCAACTAAGCAACGTGCATCGATTTAGGATGAGGAAACCCTCACAAGCGTACTGCCCGGTGCGAGGCAAAGACCAAGAGGGATTCCTCTCGGCTCACAGCGTTTACCAGGTCCGAGTGAGTGCAAACAAAGACACCTTGGAGGAGCTCCAGCCCTGGGCTGGGCTCTGCGGGGACGCCGCTGCGTGGAGAGGGACTGCATAGACACATTGGCCGGTTGTGCAGCATTTTTTTGCACCGGTGCTGGAGCGGTTTTGCACCGGTGGTGGAGCTCTGCCCGCGCACGTTTTGCTCCCTTCGGCCACTGGAAGGGAACCCATGTGCCACCCGTGGGGGAAAGGGGACCTTCTCCTCCGAGAGGGCTCCTAGGACAACCTGGCTCTCAGGAACGGCAGAGCCAGCGCCATGGTCTGCCACCGGTGTCTGGCTGTCACCGAATGTGACTCCGTGAGCTCAGACACCCCAGGGGACCCAGCGGCTCCCATGTGGGTGAGCTAATGGAGAAGACCTGCTGCAGAGACCCAGGAACAGTCATGGGATGGGCACCAGAGGGGGATGGACCACGCCTCCTGGGGACCCAGACTGGTGGCCTGCTGGATATGGGCAGCTTCGGGCTCTCCGGACGAATGGGGACCACCAAGCTCAAACCATTGGTGATTATTTGGAGCCAGACTGGACCTCGCATCCCTTTCCAAAGGAGGAGAGCCCAGGGCTGGAGCTATGAAGGTATTCAAGGGAACATTGGTTTGCCTGCAGGTATCAGAGTTGGGAATAGTCCCTTTTAAAACTCTCTAGAAAAACCTATTGCTTTGTGGCAGAAAGCAGAGACTTTCTGTCTGAGAAAACAGATCTGTGAAAGAGCCGTGGAAACACAACCCTGGGTATCAGAGGTTGTCCCAGGCTCCAGATCTAAGACGATCCCCTTCGTTGGGAGAACCAGGGAGGAGGCTTATCCTGGGAATGCAGAGGCCCATTTCTGGTGTTGCCGGCAGTCGCGCTGCCAGCATGGAACATCCTGTTGGGAAGCCAACATCTGCAAACAGCTGGATGTGCTCCTACCCCCTTGATACACCGGAGACCAGGTGGTGTGGGTGCTGCGTGCCCCTACAGACCAGGGGCACTCAGACACCCCTCACACCTCTCTCTTTCCAGAGAGCGGAAGGGCCGGGGAAGCCCCAGACCTGGCTGGGTGTAGTGTTGCAATGGTGTGAAGCCCCATGCAGTGATATCAAGTGATTGCAAGCCATAGGGTTGTCCTTCAGCAAGAAGCAAGATTGCTCTTGGAGGTGAAGAAGGGCTGATCTAGCTGACGTGGGAATGATGGAGAGAAGAGGTGAGGATCAGTAGTCTAGAAAGCTCCGCTGAGGGCAGGGTCGGGACATGCCACCCTCAGTGGGGGCTTTGGGCTTCAGCTCCAGCTTGTTCAGACGTATCTGGGGGAGTACTGGGAGAGGCACTGGCTGCTCCTGGATGGTGATGGTCTAAAAGGAGGCAGGGGAGTCTGGAGAGCTGGGGCAGAGGAGTAGCAGGGCACAGGCAACTTGATCAGCAGATCTTTAGCAAGGGGTCTTGATGAAAAGTAACTCTGTAAAGTGGCCTTGAAGGCTTAGGCTGAAGGGTTGGGTTAGAATAACGGCAAGTTGGACCTGCTCCCGTCCAGGACAGAAGTGAGAGCTGGCACTGCACATCAGCAGGATTTCATGGTCTGGGTAGGAACGGAGCAGAGGAGGCTTAGCACGGTCATGGAGCAGAGGCACGGTGAAGAGGCACGTGCCCGAGGCCCAGACCCACCCGAGCACCCATCCACAGGAGCACTGTGGGTGGAGGAGCAGAGATCTCCCACTGGCCTACGCTCCACGTGCCAAGGCTGGGAGCAAGGTCAGGAGCCTTCATGGAGCTAAGGTGGGCAGAGGTGCCACCAGTACCCCAAGCAGGAGAAGCAAAAACCGTGGTGCCTTCACCTCGGAAGATGGTTTCCTGGTAAGGAGGGAGCTGAGGACACCCTGGGGTGAGCTGGGGAGAGGACACCAAGGGGGCAGCCAGCAGGACCACCAGCTCTCAGGATACACGTTTTCCCGTCCAATTCACACTGAGCCAGAACAAGCCCTTGACTGGACCCTGTAGCAATGTCTGCTGCTAAAGTAGAGGAGACCTGTGGCCCTGAAGACAAGTGTCATGGCTTGGCATGCATCCTTGCTTCTCCCCAAGAAAAAGGGGGAGTTGCATCCATCCATTCTGCCTCCCAGGAACAGCCCCTGGTCCACACTCTCCCTGGGCAATGCGTGGAGCTAGTTGTCATGACCATGGAGGATACTGGTGTAACCAACTGGGGACAATCAGCTCACCTAAGAACTCCTTTCTACCCTGTCCTATCTAGCACAGGAAAGGCACCTCACGGCCCTGCGGATGTTCCCAAGTGGGACACAGGGAAATCCAAGCCCTCTCCTGTCCCCTGCCAGCTCTCGTTCCCCCTTCCCAGCCCACACTGGCCTCATCCCTCCCCAGGAAAGCCGGGAGGCAGCTCCAAGCATGCAGTCCAGCGCTCTCCAGAGATCTTTGGTCATGTTGCTTGTGAGCTCGCTGTCTTGAGCAAGCTATAAAGTGCCACTGCGACGGGCAGGAGTGGGGTGGGTTGGTCCTTTCCATGGGCAGAGCTCATGGGCAGCAGGGCTCAAGGGGACACCGCTGGGAGCCACTGTCTGCAAGGGGTTTTGGGGGGACACGAGGGTGGGCAGAGGGGACTTCAGCCTTAACCAGGGGACGATTGCAAATCCTGGCTCAGGATGACAGCAAGCATCGAAGCAGGACAGAGTGACGCCAGGCTGCTCTGTCGGAGCCAATCCCAGGCGGATTGCCTTCCTAGGAGGTGCTGAGCCCCCCCCATTTCCACCGCAGCCAGCAAAAGCTCAGGGGGTGCTGAGCACCCTCCACGTAGCGCTCAGCGCTCGAACGCAGCATCGGCTGCTACTGTTGATCCCGCTCACCGATATAGAAGCCACAGAGCTTTCTTGTCTCTTCATTTAATCATTGTATGTACAGAGCCGGGCTGTTATTTACATCCAAGTACACTTGTCTCCGTATAACGTAGCAGCGTAAGAGCAACAATTCGATTCCTGTCTTGAGTGCGGAAACCCGGAGGTGATCTCCCTCCGGCACGATGCCAGCGACACCGGCTGCCACGAGACGGTGGCAGAAGCTCAGTGGGACTGCGTGAGGCACAACAACGCGCAATAGTTGCGGCGTTCACACCCAGGGTGAGACAGGAGAGCTGGCTGCGTGAGGGGAACTAGCCCAGCCAGGTCGGCATCTCACAGCGCCAGCAACCAACCTCAGAATGATGGTGGAGCAAAGCAACCCCACATCACAGCAAGTGGTAAGAGGGGCTGCTTAGACCTTCTCTGGCACCAGGATAGCCAGCTTAGGCCGAATCCTCATGGATGGAAATTGCTGGAGCTGATCAGTGTCCTCTACTTGCTCATATAACGGCCATGTGGATATGCCTGGAGCATGACTCAGTTGCCCACATGTGGGTGATGTGCCACTAGAGATGCTCCAGGTCTTCCCACCGCTGGCCTGGCTCTCCCGTAGGTCTTGGATCATATTGGCCAGCCCCATGTGTCAGGTATCCCAGAGCACCTCTAATGCCTCTGGACTCATGTGGGCACCTAACCTGAGACCCTCATGACCCCAGCTTTTGCTGTTGGCCAATGTCAAGTTAGAGATGACTTCTTGTTTCAGTAGAGACACTAATCACATGCAAGATTTTGAGGGCAGTACTTGGAGAATTACACGTGAGCCACTACGTCACACCAAATCCCGTCAACTCCAGAACTGGCTGAGCAAAAGCGGAGAAGACAGCCGGCCCAAACTCTGAGTTGAGTTTCATGGGACAGAAACATTTTATCAGCCCTGTCTGAGCCTCCAAGAGACAAGATGTCAGCCTCCTTGGCCGTTCCCAGGATATGTCATCGAAACGCCAGTCTGGCACCCCTTGGCTATCTCGCTCCAAGGCTAAGACCCCAGGGCCTCAACGCAGACCAAGCTTGTGATGGGACGCTTCATCCAGTCAGCGGGTAAAAGTGTTAAGGTCTGGGAAGAGCTAGGTGAGCGCCCATCTGGGCCCAATCTGAGCACAAACAAGAGGACCCAGGTGTCCCACCATCATTTTGCTCCGTCTCTGGTGAGCAAAGGGCAGTCATCTCCAAGAGAGACTGGTTACCAGCGTGTGGCCGCACAGTGCTAGCACATGGGAGAGGAGGTGATGGGGAGCAGTGCATCCAGTGGTGGGGAGGATTCCTGAAGAGCAGGAATCCTTCATGGCAGTTTGGCTGGGGCACTTGCGAAGAACGTCTGTATTTGATGTCACCGCAGCATACGGGGGTGGTTTCTGCAGGACAGCTGAGTGCTTGGGAGATGCTGTGTGAATCCCAAGAGAGAGAAAACCAGCAGCAGCAGCACAGTGTCTCAATGAGTGTCTGCAAGATGCTCTGTCATCCAGGGAATGGCCACAATTGAGGTTGCTCAGATCTGGATCGAAGCTCTAGATCGAAGTGATGCAGTGAAGAAGAAGGTGAGGGGAGTGTACCTTTCCTCCTCCAAGGTGAAAAAACTCTCCTTGCTGCTCCCGCTCCATCCCAAGAAGCTCTGCAGTCCCTGATGGATGCACTGTGAGGCCACTGAGTCCCTGGGCGGTCCAGCACCCTCCAGCAGTCAGACAAACCCGTATGCCTCCAGGTTTCACTGGGTCCATCAAGACACACTCATTCCTGGCACCACTGCAAAAAGATCTAGGAAGAAGATGACAGAGCAAACCTGGCGTGCTGGAGGGCTTGGCTGACTGCTGCTGACTGGATCCAGGCATGTGGGGAGGCCAGACAAGCCCCTGCTTCTCCTGCCTGTGGATGAGCAAGGAGCTCTGGTGAGGAGGTGTCCCATAGGGTGATGCCAGTGTCCATTCCTCTTGAGTGTTAATGCAGTGGGGAATCACGGTGTACACCTCCTCAGCAGCAGGTCCTTGAAACTCCATCACTCTGGGTGTTCTTGAGCCACCGACTGAAACGTTGGTTTCTGTGATGGTTAGTGGGAAACCAACCTCCGCCTCAGTGGAGCCAGGAGGAGCAAAGGTGGAGATGACCCTCTAGGTTATTGGACCCATCTTGTGGTGAGGGCACTTGCTGTTGGGTTTGCTTTTCAGGTGGTGGCCTTCAGGTTTTGAAAACACCATACGACCGTCTGAGACTAAGTCTCTTGCCATTTCTTATGCTTTGCCCCTTTGCCCAAGGACTGCAAAGCCCTTCACAAGCACAGACGCCTCACAACTCCTTTGGGAAGGAAGACAGCATGGGGTTATCTGATGTGGAAAGAGGCACGGAAAGCTGAGATGACACGAGAGACCAGATCTCCAACGCCGACATTGTGGGATGTTTCACTCTATCTTGAAGACCTGGTGTATGAAATGGAGGAAGCTCTAGGATTGGCCTGGCCAAGTGTAAGTTTGCGCAGTGCGTGTGAGTGTCTGCCTTGGCACGGCAAAGTCTGCTGCTGGGCGGCAGCGGCAGGCAGCTGCACTCCTTCCTCGGTGGGGTGCGCGGGCTGATGTCCAAGAGCGCTGGAGCATCTGCAGGATTCATAGTGGGACTCATCTCCATACCCTTCAGGGGTCAGGCTTGACCTAGTCCCCCTTTCTGTGGCTGGGCCTGGGAGAGGGGCTTAGCCTGAGCTGCCCTGGCGTTTCCCAGACGGATGGGTTGCGTCTTCCTCCAGCTCCAAAGGCACAGGCAGAAGCAGTGAGAAAAGCCAGGTGCTCTCAACTGGGGTCTTGAAATGCCCTGGTCTCATCACACATCTCCATTTTCTGCAGCTCCAGGGATCACTGCCAGCCACCAACAGTTCCTGCCCAGTAATACTGTCTGTTGACCTTGGCTGGAGATTGGTGGGACTAACTGGAGTCTCCTCTCTGCTGCTCAGCCTCTTTGCTCAGTCTGGAGCTCACCACCACAACGTTTGATGCCAACTTGAAGGTCAGACCTGGTGATGGGGAGGGAGGAGCTTTCGGGGAAGGGAACATGGAAAATGAGTAGCTTCAGGGCTTTTGTTTGGAAGGTCTTCAGCCCCTCAACGCCCTGAGGTTCTTCCTTGGTATGCAGATGAAACGTGATCTGGCCAAACTCTTCCTGGAGTCACCTCACACAGACATCCCAAGACGTCCCAGTGCTAATTCTAGCTTTGTTCTTCTAGCTGCTCCCCGGGGCAAAGAGCCGAAATCCCCACTTGCATTGGTCCTTTGGCCATTGCCCAGTCAGTGCAAACTCCGCTTTGCAACATTTTTTACTCTTTGCTGTGGGTCACAGTAAAAAAGTGTCCGTGAAAGGGAAAGCCAGCCCCACCTTGCCCACCTTTTAAAGCTGAGTGCTGTTCTTTGATGCCTGCACCGTTCTCAGTGACTGTGCATATAGGATTTGGTTATTATTCTGCCAGGGCATAAGCACTTGCGTGATCTTAAGCATTTTCCCTTCTTATGACTGTTAGTAGCTGAATATTTTCTTAAGCTAGGCCTGCGTTGTCTCTGTCCCTGGAATACGTGATGCCGCGGGGATGGCTATGGGTGCTGTTTGAAATGGCTGTACCGGAGGCTACTGCTTGCCCCGACGCAATCTGGCGGTAATGCTGCTATGCGCTCACTGCGGCTCCTGAGCGAGGCTCGGATGCCGTGTTTTACGTAGACCCTGGGCTGAGAGAGTGCACTGAAGCATCACTCATTTGGGAATGGGGTAGCACGACTGACCGCTGTTGAGGCAAATTGCTAAAGCTTCAGTTTGCATAAACATCCCGTAGGTTTGGAGGCTTCCCCAAACCTTGATTCCATTGACTTTGGGAAGTAAGAGGGCTCTTGGGAAGGGAAACTAACTTGGATTTCCAAGTTTTTTCTTGCTGTAGCCAGCTTGAGTATATGGTAAGAATAAGGGGACCAAGGCAGAGGTGGGAGGGTATTTCTGCTCCCAAGTTGGTCACAACCCAGGAGAGAAGTGGAACTACAGAAGGAAACCACAACGAAATGAAAACGCAGCATATGTCAAGCTCCGCTGAGCCTCTAAAGAGGCTCCTGCTGGGCGATCATTCCTTGTTGGCTTACGTTACCAGGACAGGCTCATCCTGCTCCTCAAGGATGTCCTAACCTCTTCCAGCCATGGTAGCCATGGGCTGGCAAGAGGGAGTCATCTGGTAGAGATATGTCTGGTTTCACTGAAATCAGTGGCCAACCTCCCACTGACTTCACTAAGACCATCGTCTCGACAGGATATTTGATACGGAACAGTGAGTTTGCTCATGATCCCGAGAGCTTTGCTCCATTAGCCAATGTGGCTAAAAATGCCCTGAAAAAAAACCTGCCACTTTGAACTGTTTTGCTGCACGTAAATGCTTGGGAAACCAAAGAAATCAAATACAACCCTCCAAAACAACCAACCGAAGAGGGGTGAATTGCAGGAGAGGGGATGGCAGCCTCTAGCGAAGTAACAGTCACGGCAGATTACAAAAGAGCCAATTGACCCTCACCAGCTGTACTAGGAAAAAAACCAAAAGAGATGTCGCATTATCGATAGAAAAACAACGCACATCCACAGTTATTTTACCTACAGAGCACAGAAGTATAGAGTAAGGGTGATGGAGCTTGGTGCGAGCAGACTCACACCGCTCCTACGGTAGCGTATTATCCTTCGGAAGATCACTGGCTTGAGTAGGTAGTACATGCACAGCAATAAAAAGATCATGTTGTATTGTCTTGGTCCCACCTCAGATCTCGGTGGACTCTATTCGCTCGAGTCTGGAGGGAGTCCATGGTTTTTTCTCCTCAGTGTGCGGGGGGCTGGTGGCCTTCGTGTTCATCTCGTTCACCTTGTGCTCCAGGAGCTGGTTCTTCTGGTACATCTCCACATAGTTCAGCTGTAGTTGCTTCTGGTACTTGATGACTTTCTCCTTCTCTTCTTGCCACGTACGCCGCTCCTCCTCGAAGTCCATCACCTGCTGCTCCCGCTGCTGCCGCTCCAGCTTCAGCTCCGTCTGGAGCCGCTCCACCTCCTTCCGCAGCGTGTTGACGCTGTCCTCGCTCTGCCGCTGCATCTTGGCTTCGTCGCTCTCGCAGGCCAGAGGGTCCCGCAGCTTCTCACCAAGGTCCCCACCAAAAGGGCCCGGAGGTCCCATGCTGGCAATTGTCCGCTTCAGGCCGGAGACCTCCAGCTCACAGTGGTTCAGTTTTTCCCTCAGCACCTGGACCTCACTCATCTTCCGCTGCAGCTCGCTCTCGCAGATCTCCAGGTTGACGCTCTTGGAGCTGTAGGAGTCCTTCAGGGTGAGGATCTGCTCCTCCTTCTCCCGTAGGAAGTTCTTACCTTCCTTGAGCTGTGTCCGCAGTCCCACGATCTCGTTCAGCTTCTGGGAGACATCCGCTTGGGAGTCCTTCAGCTGCTGCTTGAGCAGGGAGATCTCACCTGCCTTCTGGCACACCTGTGAGGAGAGCATCCATGAGGCAGGAGGAAGGCAGTGAGGAGCCGCCACCGCTGCTTGTCCCCCACGCTGCCCATGAAACATCTACGTGGCCTCTTGTTGGCAGGAGGCTCAGGTAACGGAGGGGACAGCCAGCGACAGTGCTCAAGGACTGAGCTCCAGCCTTTACCACGACCCAGACCATGCTAAAGACCTAGAGGTCATCCCCACATTTGTGCAGGAGATTTGGTGTTTCTTCCTGGCTCTCAGGGACCTGATGCTGTTCCCAGCTGGAGCTGACCAAACAGCTAAGCTAAGCGCTGTGGTCCTCACCAGTGGTGAGCGGACACCGATGCTTCCCTCCCTACATTGATCTTACTTAACCACAAGCCTGCGGTGCTTGACCCCAAACCCTCTGCTCTCAGCAGGAGTTTTCCCACTGACCTCAATGGGATCTGGACCTTGAACAAGCCTGAGACAAGAACATCTCAGACCCAGAGACCACTCGGGCTCTCCCCGAGCACTGGGAGTGTAGGACAGGATGGAGACAGTAGATATTACTTAGTTGTCCTATGACACTTTCCTTCCCAAAGACTCCTGAGGAGCCCAGTTGACTAAATTTTAGGGTTCACTTCACTGGGAACAGTCCAGGGACTGGTAGCTTTTTAATTCTTTTGGGGCAGGGCATGAAGGGTGACAGCCCCTCTGCCAAAGATCAAGGAGAGAGCTGCAACCCAGCCTTGCTGAAATGGGACTACCCTGCCCTGTCCTCGGGCACTGGAGTTTCAGGTTCCATCCCGCGTGGCTCACGTCTCACCCATATGGTAGGGCACACAAGCCCAGTGGAAATACCCTCGCTGCAGCATGTATTTGCATTACGTAGGTGTCACAGTTCGGTATGACACTCCTCTGCACCTGCGTAGTGCACCAAAGGTGATAGTTGCGTGAATAGTTGTGGGTATTGGACGTGAACCATAAAAATGGCGAAACCCTCGTTTTCCCGTGAACCACGTGGCTTTCAGGGCTCTGCACTGGCAGATCTGATCTGTCTGGACGATTGCAGAGACAAACAGTCCTTACCTATGCTGGCAGGAGTCTGGGCTGCGGAGTGGCACCAAGGAACCATCAGGGATCAGAGAGGATAGGCATAATGAAAAATAGCCTTGGGAGCCACCTCCAGATTGGGGTGTTCTGTCCTCCTGAAGCTCCTGTCACTTGCCCCACATGAAATGCTTGGCCTTTCCTCCCTCTGTGGTGCCTGCAAGGTCCCTTGCTGCTCTGCTGCAGTTGGGTCAATGCTCCTCAGGCAAACTCTCCTCTCCACTGCCTTCATTGCAACCTCCACCTTTCTCCTATAGAGGACTTGCCCGGTGCATAATGTTGAGCAAGACCTTGAAGTTCAGCTATCAGGACAGTCCAGTGCTCGATACAAATGGCTGAAGAGCTAGGAGACGGACCCAGTCACTTCCTACTGGTAGCAGCTTTCCCTGGAGCTGACAACCGTGGTGGTTCCCCGTGCACATCTAACTCTGAGTGTGCATACCCACGCCGGCACGTGTCTGCAGCAGATGCAGAGCTGTGTCATGGTGGTTTAGCTGTAGTTACAGTGGTGTAGTTACTGCCTAGCTAAAACCCTGCACAATTGACTGAAAGTGCTCTCCGTGGGCTGGCTCTTCCCAAAAGGCAGAGGAATACACGATGAAGAACAGCTTGGATAGGAATCAACTTACAGATTAAAATACTTAAATTTAGGCCTCTGCTTGGGGGCTGTGGAGATCTGGGAAATACAGTCCATGGAGCGTGGAGAGCAAGTCAACAAGACAACAAGTGCAGGTGTCTACAGGTTTCAGGTGTCTTGATTCACAAGCTGAATCCCTACCTTTACATCAATACCACTGGGTTAGCTGTTGCAGACAGAACTACAGCAGCGAAGCAAATAATCAAAAGCCCATCTGCAGTTTTACTGGTGCAAAATCTGGGAACTTTTCAGACCTAACTTGGTGGAGGAAACAAAAGTCCCGGGCAGAGCAGCTGGCCAAAGGAGGCATCGTGTGGGACAATGCAGCCTGCTTGCTCTGGGATGTAACTTGCAGGGATTTTACAGCAGGCCTCTACTAAGCTCTGCTGAACATCTGCAAATAGCACATTTCAGAGCCTAATTAATCCCAGCTTCATTGACTTTCCATCAGGATTAGCAGAATAGGGTCGTCTTGATTCTAGAGCTACGTGTTGCCTCTGCGCTCTTAATAAATTTAAAGTTTCTAGCCAGTCCATGGAAGGATTAAAATTCTTCACATGATCAAGCTGAAAAAAAAAATGTTAGTACTGGCTATACAAACAGACTTTGATAAAATGTTCCAAAAATAGAAACAGTAGGAAAAAACCCGTCAGACTCAAAAGGAGAACTAGAAAGAGGAATTTGCCTTTCAGCCTTTTAAGAGAGGGAAACTGATTAGCGACTGAAAGCAGCGTGTTACAATGGAAAGCATGAGGTAGGCTTGGCTATCGGTATCATTCTTAGCTCACTTGCTTTATATCTTAAATAAAAAAGAAAATCAAATATTTGAAAAGCGGTTCCAAGGTTTGCCCAAGCGCAGATGTTAGAAGAATTTAATTAAAATAGGCTTAACCCCATTTTTGGTAGGCACGAATACCTGTATGGGAAGACCTGTATTCACTGAAACTGGATTCAAATGTCACGCACTGGAGGGACCTGACTGGGAAGCCAAATTATTAACCAGCACAGGAGGTGTGCACAAAAAATTGCGCTCACTTTAGTTTAATTCAGAACTACAGGCTTGGGACTCAAACAAATGAGGTGACCGAAGTGTCATCTATTACCTGGAGGCCACCAACCCATAGCCATTGTCTCTGGGGCCCACTCAGGGCGAATGGGAGGCATTTTGGGGCTATCAGAGCCCTCAGTGAAAACCTCACTCAAGGGCTGTTACAACAAGGCTCTTACCTCCCACTTGGTCTCTTCAATCTTTGGGAGAAACTCAGCCTGTTCCTTCTTGAAAGCCACAAATTTCTTCTCCAGTTCCTCTCGTTGCTGGAGGAGTTGTCCCATATCATCTTGGAGCTTTTTTTTCTCTTGCTGGAGCTTGAAGATTTGGAGCTGCAAGGCCTGCTGAGCCCGCTGCGCCTTTTTGGAGACCTGTTGCAATTTGTTGGCATAGTTTTGCCTCAGGTCCTCCATTTCCCTCTCCCAGATCTTCTGCTTCTCCTCGAACACTTGGAAGATGGCTGCCTCGCTTTTATCCAAGTTCCTTCGCATCTGGAGGACCTCCTGCTCCTTCTCCCACAGCCGATCTTCCAGGTCTTGGATGATGTCATCCGTTGAAGGCGAGTGGAAAGGCATCGTTTCGTTGAGATGGTTCAGTCTGTTGAACGAAGAGGTGCTCTTGCTCGAAGACCGCCCGCTGTCTGAGGTAGATATCCCGTTGTATCCCACGATGTTCTTGTCCACGTAGGTTGTACCGATGCGGTTGATGTGGCTCGTGGAGGCGCTCATTGGACCCACGTGCTGGCTGTAGCCCGTCCCGTACGTGGGCAAGCTCGTTAACGAGTTACGGCCTGAATCCGAAAGGCCCCCCACTTGGTTTGTAGTCCTGTTAAGGCTGCTCTTGTCGAGTCCACTTTTGGGTGCGGATGGGCTATTGCTGTTGGCATGGTTCAAGCTCTTTCTGTTCTCTGTCACCCCGTTGCTCTGCGGCGGGCAGAGGTTCTGCATGGAATGGAAGTTTTTAGGAACTACTGGTTTAAAGGCTGAGGGTCTAACTAAGGGCTCATTGCTCTGCAAAAGGAAAAAGGACCACACATCAAACATAGCAGGAAGCTCGGTAACAACACACAAAAGAGACACATCAGCACAGGCTGCGGCTGATGGAGCTAAGACGCCTTGGGCTAGCTCCGTATTTCTCAGCCTTATTACACCCTGGGCCATTTGGGATTTAACACGAGGGACCTGTGGGGCAACGCTTTGTCTTTCCTTGCCCCAACTGAAAAAAAAAATCTCAACTCACCCCAAACCTGCGTGATTTTTCCCTAGAATGCTCCTTGATTCCTCTTAGTGCTCTTTGCAAGAAGGAGGGCTGCCACCTGCCTACCAGACCTGATGGCAACAACTCTCTGATTTTGGCAGATTATGTTTTGAAGGACTTCTAGCGTTGAGGGTGCATTTCCCTTTTGCTGAAAACTGAATTGAACCCTTGGATTAGCAGCTGTTCTGCCCCAGGAGCATCACATTTCCCTCCTGCCAGCAGTGATCCCTCCCCTGCGTGGACATCATATCATGCTTATGCTCGGACAGGAATAGGTAGGAGCTGTGACCTCAGCAGTGACACTGGGCAAGTAACATGCTGAAGCTGCTCTTCATTTGAAAGCTTGTGTTTTCTGCGTCCATAAGCAATGCTGGGGGGAGAACGGACTGCAGCTGTGAAGGATTTAGAAAGGATTTGAAAACCTTGCACATTCCTCGCCCCGTGAATGCACCTACAGAAACAAAATTTTCCTCAAAATGGGATTGAGACTCCCCTAGTGCAGGTTGGGCTTCAGGTGAAAATTAACCCAGAGGAAGCTGCCGTGTATTAGCAAAGGTGTTTTGAAAATGCCTTCCAGGAGAAACAGAACGAGCCCTGGTGAGCAGGCAAGGTTGGAGACCAAAAACCTGGCGCCTGGCATGCGGGACTGAGATGGACTATGGGGGCTGGTGGATTAACAACCCAGGCGACAAGGCCATCAGACGCTGCAGAAATACTACTGCGCAAGGCAGCGTCCCCAGGACACAAATGATGGAAGTCGCTGGAGCAGAGGAGCAGGCTGTATAACACCCTGCTGGCTCTGGGGCTCTGCTCCTCCAGGCCTGGGAGATGTTTGCTCCCCGAAGCCAGTATGACCCACGAGACCTTCTCGCTCTCTACAATCCCTGAAAGGAGGTTGGAGCCAGGTGGGGGTCGGGCTTTTCTCCCAAGGAACAGGCGACAGGACATGAGGAAACGGCCTCAAGTTGCGCCAGGGGAGGTTTAGGTTGGATATTGGGAAACATTTCTTCCCTGAAAGGGCTGTCGGGCCCTGGCACAGGCTGCCCAGGGCAGTGGTGGAGTCCCCATCCCTGGAGGGATTGAAAAGACATGTAGATGTGGTGCTTGGGGAGATGGTTTAGTGGTGGCCTTGGCAGTGCTGGGTTAATGGTTGGACTTGATGATCTTGGAGGTCTCTTCCAACCAAAATGATTCTATGATTCTATGACTGGGCTTGGATGGGCGATAACGCTTACAGGGGTAGTTTTCAAGCCTTGTCAACTTGTCCCTCACAAGGGGCTTTGAACTCATAGCTGCTTTCAAGCAACAACTTTTGGTGGCAGTGGGCTGTTGGAGATTGCCTATAAATGGCACAAAACATAAGAGTGGGACTCAGATGCCCGCCCCACTGAAATGAGAGCCAGCTCCAGCTCCCTCCCCATCAATCAGGGAGGTAGGCGCAGCATCTCAGGTACGTTGGAATAGCCAGTGACTTGAATACAGGCTTAAATGAGCTGGAAACTTGGCTGTGGAAGACTTATGATCACTCTCTTGGATTCCTCGAGAACTAACATTCCCCTTTGCTCAACCCCCTGAAAGTAATAAGAATTATGTTATCTGTACATAAAAATGAGGCCATCTACATAGCAAGAATTAAGACTGTCAGAACCACACCGTTGCCCAAGGCTTCCTGGTCTGTGTTTTTAGAGATGTGCCGCGGCCATCAAGCTGCTCCAGGAGGTGGGGATTCTCACCTGGTCTAGTTTGCCGGAGATTGGCAATATCTTTGGTGGGTTACTGGGCTCTCGGTATTGGGGAGGAGGCGGCATGTTCTTCTCGTTGTTTGTGGTCACGTTCCCACAGATGTCCATCTTCACTTTCTCGCTCTTGCGCAGGTCGCCATTGATGTAGAGGGAATTGGAGACCTTCTCCGACTTGTATGTCTTCTCCTCGCCGGAGTAGCGGTTGGAGATCTCCCGCGTGGAGTACCCATTGCGAGACCCCTCCGTCTGCCGGCCGCTGCTCTGCGTCCGCGTCCCCACGCTCTTCATGGCAAACTCTTGGTCGTTGGCGACTCCGCTGCCCACGCTCCCCATGGTGCTCTGGGAGATGGGTTGGGATGGCCGGGGAGCAAAAGCGTGGAAGTTCTCCGGGCTGGCGTAGGTCGGGTCACTAAGAACGGGCAGCGTCTCTAGCGTGGCCATGGCAGCGCAGAGATGAGGTGGAGGCATGGGTCAGTGGCACTGGGAGAAGAAGGAAGAGGAAAGGACTGTTAAAGAGATGCCTTTTATCTACCATACCCTTTGGAGATCGGCGCTGCGCAGTGATGAGCAAACCTCTGGGCTGGGTGATGCAAGGACAGAAGCTGCCACGTCTCAGTATATGGTATGGAGCAGACGATGGGGCTGTCCTCCTCTCCGTGGCCCCCACCCCTCCTTGGAGGAGCAGCATGCACTGGTCCCCCAAATCCCACTCACTGCTATGCAAAAGAGCTGCTCTTAAGCCTCTTAGTCCAAGGGTTGGGTGCTCCCAGGGGAGGGGGTTGCGGGGGTTTTAGCGGGCACAGCTCTGCAACATCGGTTGGACACGATCATTTGCAGTTCCCAAGCTTGAATTATTTCCGTCACTTTTCCCAGGTTTGCACAGGTTTGTGGGGCCATGGGGAGGGAAGGTTTCCAGCCCTGGTCCATCTGGAGGCTCATAGACTATTGCTCCCTCCAGCGCATCCCTTAGGGATGATTCAACAGGGCTTAAGCAACACATGTTCCACCTCTTCCTTGGGAGCGTTGTCCCATGGACTTGAGCTTTTAAAAAGATGCTTTTGTCCAGGTGTCACCCTAAATTTTCTTTTAAACCTTTATTCCCCAACTCCATTTTATTCTTACCTAGGCTGTGCCTTGGATTGGCCAAAACTAGGCCATGGGAAGTGTATAACCTGTAGATAATGGTTTTAAAAGTTGTCTTTGACCAGGTCGAAGACCTTGGGACCAGGCCCTCGCATGTCTGGATGCTCTTCCTCAGCTCCATCACCATCACAAACCTCAATCCTGCGATTTGAGCTCTGGCTTCATCGGCACCCAGGCCTATTCCCATCTCTGCTTCGAGGTAATTCTCCAAATACTGGCGGTTGCGTTGGTGCTGAATTTATTATCGGCTGAGGCAGTCAAGGTCCAGAGCTACTGGTGCTAAGACAGGTTTCACATGGGGACAATTTGTAACTTCCTAAGAGGCCTTTTGAAAGTCCCAGCTCAAAATCAAGCTATTTCTGCACTCTTGGACCCAGCAGTAATGGATCCGGTCGGCACTGCCCCACTCCCCGCCCTGAGGGTGACAAAGCCTCTGCCGTCATGCCCCAGCAGGGACTGGGACTAGGAAAACCGAAACCAACATGGATTTATTTCTCTCAACAGGATTTCTTTAGTTACAGAAACCCGTGGGTTTTCCCTGATGGGTGTACCCATAAAATACGAGCGTTGGGGAAGCTGCTCCTTGTTGAACTGAGCTGGAGCAGGAGATGGAGATCTTGCAGAATGACTGCATTCCTCATGGTTCCCATTCCCTCCGCTGAGGTGTTAACTCGATCCTCTGTAATGCAATCGGCCCCACAAAGGAGTAAAATCTTATTTAAGGGAATAAAAAGACCCACAACGATTTTTTTTTAGTTGCCTCATTGAATAATGGAGAATTGGAACCTGTACCAGCTAAGGATCTCATTACCTGAGGGAAGGGAGAAGAGGCATTGCAACGTTTGGATGATTGCAATGAATCCCGCGGTCTCTGTGTTTGGGGAAAGACTCTCACAGCTCAATTCAGTCATTGGTGCACAAGTGTCCAGGCCCCTAGGGAGGTCTCTGTGTCCTCCCAGTGCCACTCCAGAAAGGCTCAGGTCTCCCTGGCGTCCTGCCTCATGTCTGTGCAGATGTCTCTGATGATACCTTCAGACTGGACACAGCCAAACCAAGCCTGGAGGAGCAGGGTCAGTGGCACGTGGACGGACACCTAGCTGACCAGTGTCCACCCAACCCTACAGAGCTCATTGGCTTGGTCCCCCCATGGGCCAGAAAAGATGGGGTTTTTTTTTTGTCCCAGGAGCCCTCAGGTCCAGGTTTCCCAGGATAAACCATCCTGGCAGCGTGGGGACTAAAGCAGGATTTAGGGGCAGTGGGAGGTGCAGGTTTCCCCCTGGATAAAAGAGGGATAACAAAAGTGATGCCCTTTGGAGAGAGGTTCAGTGGTGGGGGGGCTCAGGCAGGGCCAGCAGGTAGGGGAGACGGAGAACATCCCCGTTTCAGTGGGGTTTTCCCTCTTCTCGGGGTAGGGATGTTAAATCAGCCCTCCCCGAGGAAAGCAGGAGAGCTGGGTTTATTTCCCTGGCGAGCTAGCTTAGGTCTAGAGCTCAGCTCCGATGCGGTGTCTCCTGGGGTCTTGCTATTTGCACTAATAATGGAATGGAAAAGAAAAATTAAAAAGGTTAAAGCAGGGTCTGCGCTGCTCGACTTCGCTTTTATTAAATTGCCTTTCTGGAGGCTTCTGCCAGGCGTGCTGCCTGTGGCCTCCTCCCTTTTTCCAGTGTCCTGATCTTCTCATAGAAAGCTGCCCTGTCCAAAATATGGCCTGAGTGCGGTGGGGCTGGCGGACAGACGTGGCAAACTGCTGGGCTGGAGGGAGAGGACACAGAGCTGACACTACAGTGAGCTGGCAGAGCTCCTCTGGGGCAGAGCAGCCTATGGAGGTGGTCACGGAGGGAGAAAGTGATTTAAGGAGATGCTCTGGTGAAAGCCACCATCCCAGCTGAACTCCTGTTGAGGTGTGAAGGAGCCTCCGGGGTCTGAGAGACACCAGATGTGCCCAGTCATGGACAGGGGACAAGGCAGCTGCGAGGCAGAGGAGAACGTGCCTGGTGGCATAACCTTCTCCATCCTCTTGCACATCACCACACCCAAGGTGGATCCCCAGGGGATTTGCCCCACTGAACCACCAGCAATATGAAGCAATGAGCGATGGGTCAACATTTTGTAGTCACTGCTAATGACCTTCCTGCAGCTTGCACCTTTGGCCCCCAACAGACATGTCTCCATGTCACACACTGGTTGAGGTCTAAAGGCCGAGCAGCAACCGAATATCACACGAGCATCACGTGGTGCGGTGTGGGGACCCACTACAGTCAAAACACGTAAATGTTTATCAATCGTAAGTAACAAAACCTCCACCAGCAGAGAGAATTGTCCAGGTCTGGTCACGTATCCGGCATGCGACATTTGGACACGTCTCTCTCCAACACACTGAGCAGGACTCAAAGGCTCACGACCCCGTTGCACCCTAAAGGCAATTCCCAAAGAACAACTATGTAGATAGTTCACGGGTGCATGATGCCCAGGGATTAGTCTAGGTGCCTGTTGGGCACCTGGAGACTTGGTTGGGCTATGGAGCAATGCGGAGGGCTGGAGAACACCCATCTGAAGCCACATTCATCCCGTAGTGCCTTTGGATTTTATTAGTAAAGGGAAGACTTTTTGTTCTGCTTATTTAGGAATAACCTTCCTTTCAGTGACTTTGGGATCTCTATAGGCCATGTCTTTTTTTTTTATGGAACACCAGCCACCACGGGAGGAATGTGCTGGAAGGTCTCAGCTCCAGACAAGGGAAAGGCAGTGGCTGCATTGCCTGCACACAGTCCTCCCCGGCCCCGTTTGGCTGGCGGAGGAGAAATCCAGGTTACCTTTTCCTCACTGGGTAAATTCCACAGTGACATTTGCACGTTTACATTGACTTTCTGAGGGCAGGATGAGGTCACTGGAAACTTTGATCCTTCAAAAGAAAAAAAGCCAACACAACAACCAGCAGGGAAGACAAATGTCCTCAGCCCGGTGAGAGCCACAGCCTGGGCAGAGTCGTGGCCATGTCCTCCCGGACACCTTGGAAGAAGGTGTCTGCTCAGCCCCATGGCATCTCCATCGGTGGTCTTCACTGGCAGAGTATCACAGCCTTTCTCTGCCCTTGGGGGCCCGCTGGGATGTTGAGTGGGCATTGCCATTCAGTGCCAGCAACCCGAAAGCAACGGGGGCTTCAGCTGCCTTCTCGAGATGTGGGATCAAAGCTGCGTCACAGGGCCACGCTCTCAAAATGGACCCTTTTGCACATTTCTTTTTTCTTTTGACTGGGAATCATCCAAGAAAATATTCTTTAAAAAAATGGTTATTAGCTTATGTTTACTGTAAACCCGGCATCCGATAAACAGAGCATACGGACAAGCATTACAAATATGTTATTAAGGAGATTCCAGAAGTGCCAACAGATCCCTGACAGTACAGCTTTATTTGCCAAAAAGGGCCATTTTTTCGAGAACAACAGCTCTCGCTATTGTATCTTCTGGCCAGCTCCAGTTCTCAGACAGGTTTTACCCGGGTCGTTCCTCAGGTGATCTGTGAAATCAAGTTTCGAGCACAGCGAGGTGAGGAATAATGCTGCCAGGTTCCGGCACAGAGCTGGAGGGTTGGTTTTTCTCCTCCCCGGCTTGGAGGAATGCATGATTAAAAACTTCCCTGAGGACATTTCTCCTCCTTAAATCTCATAACTGCCTCTCTCTCATGGGAACATGAGCTAAAATCGGGTTTACGGGTGATTCCCAAGGAGAGAAACAAGGATGCTGAGCCTGGCAGTCCATGAACACAGTGGGGCTGAGGGAAGCCGAACTGGCTCGCCTTTACCAGCGTTTCACTCCCAAGTCCGCCCTTTAGAAGGAAAGAGAAGTCACCTCCGAGCACAGCTGGGCTTGGAAGAGTCCCCCAAGCCACAGCAGAGGGGCGAAAGTGGCTTCCCCTGCCCCGTGGTGCTGTGGAGAGGCTCCAGACAGGCAGAAAACCAAAGCAGGAGTTTTAAGCAACCTGCCAGGCTCTGCCCTTTCCAGATGTTTTATCTTTCCAGATGTTACATCCCATCTGCAGTAGTGAGGAGGCACGAGGACCACCTCGCTCTTCACCCACACCAGGCTCTCAAGAAGACACCAGGTCCGTCCCACCTCCCGAGCAGGACCAGCTCTACCCAATTCGCTCCCGAGTGGCGTCCGTCTGTCCATCCATCACAGCCGTCACCACCTCCAAGAGCCGACACTCGGCCTTTGCCGAGCGCCAGTTCCCCAGAGCCACGTGGTCACAGCAGGAAACCTGGTCTGGCAGGGGCTTGGACTAGATGATCTCCAGAGGTCCCTTCCAACCCCTGCCATTCTGTGATTGATTCTGTGATTCTGTGATTCGGTGAAGGGACTTTCTGCAGGCACAGAGGAGAAGGGAACCCTTCCAGAATAAACACCGAGCTGATTTCCCATTTCCCAGCATTGCTGTGTTAATAAAAGCTGAAGGGGGTTTCTCTGTCTGCCTGGATCCATTCAAAGCAGCCTTCCTGGTAGGCACCTCCACACCAGCACCTTACCTAGGACGGGTGTCACGTCTCATCGGTACAGCCAGCCTCCTCTCCGGCCGGGGACACCACAACTTCACGCAACGGTGCAGCTCCCCACCATCTCCGTGTTGCACAACCTCCCCGTCCCACCCGACCGCGGTGGCCCCTTGGCCTTGCCCCCAGCAGCCCTGCCTTGGAGACAGCAATATCTTTGTGCCTGATAAAATCTGGGGTGAAATTTCCTTCTCCCCAGCTGTGGTGGGTAAACTCTTCATGGCCACCTCTTACCAAGGTTTCCCACCATGCCTGCAGCCCTGCGGGACCCCTACGTGCTATTGTAAATATAATAATCTGTAAAATAACTCCTGCGTCTTCGCGCTTGCTTTCTCCAGATGAGTTAGCGAATGCCTTCCAGTTAGACGGAAGAAAAATTGCTTTCAGATAAGCAGCTGAATGGTTAACTAAGCCTCGATTATGAAGGCCTGGCTCTGTTTCTGCCTGAGCAGGTTAATTGTTAACACTCTAGTAACAAAGGCCTTTGGGAGACATACCTGGGCACCGTGCCACGCGAGAAAGAAATCAATCACTCATCTCGGGCAGGGAGAGCTCCAGCAAACAGCCCGAAAGCAAGGCAGTGCCTTGGCACACGCACCGTCCCGGGCATGTGGCCCCGGTGGAACGGGCAGCGAAGGCATCTGAAGGTCAAAAATTCCCCTCCCCGCCACTTGCGGTAAGAGGTGTGCCCGTGACCTTCAATAGTTGCGTTTGTTTGCATCTGTTTTAATTAGCATGCAATTAACGACACAATGAAAACATGGGGTTTTTGGGGGGTAGGACCTACACCTGCGCTGTGATTAGGGCTCTGGAGGCTCTCCAGTTTGCTGGCAGCGGTACCAGAGGGCTGGTTTGGCTGGAGGAAAAAAAGTCATCGCGTCCTGGGGTGGTGGAGCAGGTTAGAAACGGGGCAAAAAAAAAAATTTCTGTGATCGTTTCAGCTTCTTCCAGAAAGATATATGGAGAGGGAAGGGAAGGCCAGTAATGGGTTAGCAGCGAGAAGACAGCAGACCCTGTAAGGAGCAAAACCACCTGTGTCTGGTGAAGCATTAACAAGCCCTGGAGCAAAACCACCACTGAAACCCAAGACCTGCAATCCCACTCGGCCAAGATATCCATGGCAGTTTGGGTCTCAGCAAAGCTACCGGCAGCTCAGAGGTTGTGGCTTGGGTTGGTGTGGACACCCTGTGTTCCCATGAGGCAGCTCCAGCAGCGACGGTGAGATGGGAGCCCACCTCCTGCTCCCCGCCCGGGCTGGGGATGGCAAGCGTGGGTGCGGGGGAGGGCTGCTGCGGCGCTGGAGAGGGTCCCATGGACCTGCCTCACTTCTTAACACTCCCGTCTTGCCCTGCAAAACGTGCCACTTGCCTTAGTTGTACCACCGTGCTCCTCCAAGAAGGTTTTTCTCTTCCTACCAGGTAGTTGCAGACACATCTCGCAGTCACATCCCTCTTCTCCAGGCTGAGCAAACAGCCCTCAGCCTCTCCTTGCACATCACGTCCTCCAAAAAGACCATTCAGCTACTGCTCTGCCTCCTGCGCGTCACGGGCCGTCACGAGGTACCTCCTTACAACCCAAACCTGGCCGAGAGCACCTCTGCCAGGGTCGACTCAAGAGGCAGGGACGCCACTGCTCCCCTCCCAGCCGGCTCCAGTGCATCGGCATCTCCTTTTCTTGTACACCCTTCTCAAGTTGCCTCGGTCTGAAGAGGGGAACAGAATGAGCTTTTCCCGTCTCTCACAGGCATTTTTTCCAGCCCTCAAATAATTCTTGTGGCTCTTTTCTGCACCTCCTCCAACTCCTTTTCCCCCCATCCGACATCCTGGCTTGGTGGCTGCCAGGTTTTCCTCCACCGCTGAAATACAGCACGAAAGCACTTGAACCTGTCTGCAAAAACATGCAAATCTCGGGCTTTTCAACCACAAGCTTTTTCCAAAACCAAAAGCCAGACAGTATGTCAGAAGAACAACTCCTGTTGCTTCCCTAGGACACGGAGCTCTCTTTTCCCACTTACTCCTGCCGAAGGAAGTGGGAGCTTTGTGATGGGGAGCTTTTTCCCCCATTCAGGGCCAAAAAGCAAACTCGAAAAGGCAAGTCGGAGGGTCAAGGAGTGCCAAGTTCTTGTAGGCACCTTCAGACACCTCTTTGGCCGTGGGGTTGCTGCGTGACTGCACGTCTTGCACCCGTCTGTGCAAAGGCTTTACGATTGCTGCTGGGCTACAAAGAGATGGACAAATCCTCGGTGCAAGAGCAGACTCCAGACTCCAGCAGGACATTGCCCAGCATCTCCTAGGGCTCAGCTGAGCTGCGCTTTGAGCCCCGGCCCCTTTCGCAGCTTGAGGGGTCTAGGGCTGTTGGACCAAGTCGCTGCAGATCTGTGCTGTCGTACACCCCCAGGCTGGAGAAGTCCCATCGTTACGTTTTAAGAAGGTTTTGAAAGAGGCTCCAGGCTGTGACGAGCAGGGCGATGGCGTGTGGTGAACGCACCAGTCCTGCTCGGGGCGTTAGATATTTGCTTTTGTTAATGCTGATGTTAATGTTAAGAAGGGCTGACTTTGCTAGGGCCGTTCTCCAGCGGGGTACATCGATGCTGCTCGGCTGTCCTGGGTCTCTGCCCAGGGCTTGCAGGGAGATGTTGATGAGGAGCTACATGATACTTAAGCTCTGGTGCTGGTTTTGCACGCAAAAACAAGTGGAAAGTTGTTTTCTCTCCCCAAGACCCTGTGGTTTGAGAGAGCCCTGCAGTTTTTCCTTTGGTGCCAGGCAAATCCCCTGAGGAACTGCAGGAATCATGGCCCGTAACCAGCTTTGCATCGAGTCCCTGCTGTAGGAGGGATCCCATCCAGATCTGCTGCTTGTTGGCTCTCTCCATGGCCTGATCCAGCTCACAAATCTGGCAGAAAGTCAACCCAAACCAGCAAGCGTTTTGCTGCTGCATTGGCAGCTTCCAGCCATTTCACTGAGGACTCAGCCAGGACCTCAGGGCCATGATCAGGGTAGAGGAATGGAGAGCTTGGGCAGGAGCAAACCCCACCAGAAAGGGGTTTTGGAGACCTCAGCAAGGACCTGCAGCACCTGACTGTGTCCCGGGTGCTTTGCAGAGACCTTTGTAGCTCTGCCCCTCGAGGACTGGGCATTTAGCTAGTCGCAAGGGAGGCATGAATTCAGAAAGCAAAGCAACACCAAAGCCATCCTAGATGCCTTCACCTGGGAGCAACTTCCATGTGTCCTAAGACTGTTTCCTATCGCATCCTGGTGCAGGCATGCAACCACGGAAATCCGTCCTGAAGCCCTGTGCTATGATCCCGGTTTGGGACTCCTGCTGGGGGACATCCAATTTGGGAAGATGGGGACCATCCTGTCCCTCTATAACCCTCTGCTTTCCAACAACACCTCCTGTCCCGGCAGCCGAGAGCACTGGGGGGTCCGCGCAGGGACCCGCAGCACCCTCTGGGTAACTGGGCCCAGTTAAAAGCCATCAGCCCCCCCAGTACATGGCTGTTTCTGAGACGTGAGCACCATGCTTTGCTCTTCTCTCCTGCAAATGTGGCGGCATCGGTTGGGGGCGGCAGGATTCGGGGCAGGGAGGTCCCCGTTTGGGGGGCTGCGCTTTCTTGGGCTGCTGTGGGAAATAAAAGCAAGCGGCTTAGAAACATTTCCTTTTCCTTTCCGCCTGCTAATGAGATAATTACAGCCTTTTGTATTCTGGGGAACTACTTTCTCATTATGGGGGCCGCATCAGCTATTTACATAATAAGCCTGAAACAAAAGAGAGGAGATGAAAAGACCCAGGCGGCTGTTCGGGAGAGCCCGCGTTGCGCTGCCGAGGGAGAGCCCGCTGGATGATGGCTTTCTCCATCCCCAAGGTCCCTCTGCCGAGGTCTGGAGTGGGTGGCAGCACTTGGCCTGGGATGTCCCCAGCATGGGATGCTCCTCGGTCTCAGGTGCGAGGGTCCCCAGGGTCCCCAGAACCAGCCCAACGCGCTCTCATAAACCATCTGCCGTGATTCCCATTGCCAAAGGATTTGGGAGGGGTGGCCGTGGATTGGGGCCCCATATGCAGGCGGCGGGGAGAGCTGTGTCAGCTCTACTCTGATGTGGTCAGCATGTGTGGGGCTCGCGGTGACACCTTGGGACGAGTCCCACCACCAGAGGATACGTTGAGCCCATACGTTGGGCCAAACTGGCCCATTCCCTGTCCCATCTCCCACATCCCGGTTTCCCCATGCCCCCAGCTGGCCAAGGGACATGCTGGGTACCAACCCGTCCCATCCCAGTCCAGCTGCCCCATCTCACGTCCCAGTTCCCTGCCCCCACGGCGGCCAGGGGACACCGGGTACCAAACTGTCCCGTCCCACATCCCACTGCCCTGTCCCCGAGCTGGCCAAGGGACACTCTGTGTACCAAACTGTCCCCGCCAGCCTGCCAACCCACCGCCTCCCTTCCTCAATAAAGGCCCCATTGTTCTCCCCCAACAAAGCCGGAATAGTGCAGCCTGCTCCACCTTCCCCCGGCTAATCCTCCCGGTTTGCTATCAGTTTTCCTCCGCGGTTGGTTGTTTAAGGGACATGCTCCACCGCCACCCTGTCCCCATCCCCCAGAAAGCGGCAGGAGGGGGAATCGCGGCAAAGCACAGCCGAAACCTCCGCCATGGAGCACACGGCCTTGGCTCCGTGCCCTCCTGCCTGTCCTCCTTCCCTCTCCACTCCCCGGGAGCGCTCCTGGGATGGACACCCCCCTGCCCCGTGTATGTGCTACACCCGGGCTGTGCCTTGTCACACACAGTGACACAAGAGTCCCCGTCTGCGTTCACTGTGCTTTGTTGCAGCAGCCATGCTGCTCCCCAGGAGTGATGATGATGAGGATGATGAAGAGCACCAGAGGCTTGTGCTAAGTCCATGCTTGTGGACCACGCTGCTGCCCCAGAGCATCCTCCTGCAAGCACAAGGCTCGGAGAACCCGGCAGCTACTTGGAACCCCCTTATTGACAGCAATAAATATCAATAAATCAATCTGGGCATTACTATTGCTCATCCAGACCAAGCTGCTCCACCCGATCCAAGCCCAGTCCCACCACAGCTCATCTCAGGGTGTTCCCAATTTGAATTCCCAGGGTTTTCTGGATCCAAAAGAGCAGACAAAAGTGTGGAAGAAAAGGCTAAGCACCTGGCAGGCTGCACCGGTCTTGAGCTGCTCCAATAAGGAAAGAAATCAAAATTGCTTTGGAGGGTGCGGCGAGATGGGCAAAGCCCCAGAGGAACCTCAAAGGGTGACACGGAGATGTAACGTGGTGCTCTGCGATTTGTAGGGGGTCCCAGGGAGGTTTTGCAGTCTCCATCTTTGGAGGTTTCCAAGCCCTGAATGGATCAAGCAGGGTCTGGCCTCGTAGCTGAGCCTGCCTTGAGCGGGAAGGTGGCCTGGAGACCCCCGAGGTCCCTTCCACCGTGAATTATCCTGCCATGGAGGATGGAGGTTTTGGCAAGCTGCCCCGGGGCTGCCCGCCAGCGTTGCCCTGGCTGGGGCAATGAGGCCACCTCACCGACAGCATCCTCATCCTCAAGGGCATTTTTCCCCTTTCCTCGGGCTGCTATCAGAGCCCTGGGTTTAGATCCCGGCTGGCATCCTCCAGGATGCACCCGAGGGTGCATAGGAGGGATTTTCCCTTACAGGACGTGTCTGTCCCCATCATCCCAAGGCGCAGAGAGCGCCAGTGGGACAGGATGGTTTCAAGCTCAGCCCAAACTGCTAACCCAAATCCTATGTGTCCGTCAGGAAGGGTTCGGACGCGGTCTCATCCGAGCCCACCTACCCTTGCGGCCACCCCCAGAAGATGCTCGGCACCAGCTGTGGGCTGGTCATCGTCCCCGGTGCAGTCACGGTGACAACCGCTGCCCGGAAAGCGCCAGCAAGGACAACTCCCTGACTTGACTCGGCACGGGGAAAGGGAGGTTTGACGGAGCAGCCTCGGCGCTGGCTGCGGGGCTGGGGGTCTGGGATGCTCCACGCCACAGGCTGGACCACTTGAAGTCATCCCAGCCCTCCGTGCCTCAGTTTCCCCTTACTGAGGGGCTGCCTTCTCGGCAAGGTGGCTGGAGCTGAGCTGCTGCTGGTTGAGCCCGTGGTGCCGCCTGAGGTGGACTATTGCAGCAGGGGGTACGGGGGAGCTCCTGGCCCATTGCAGCGTGCGGGCACGGTGCTGCTGTCCCCTGGAAGTCCTCCAGCGGGGACCTACATGCCGATGGGGTACCGCCCCTTGCCTGGCACCCCAGCATCTGCCTGAGCATCCTTATCTGGCCCCACATCCCATATCTTGGGGCATCCCAGCGCAATCCCCTGCTACAGACCCGCTCCTTGGCCCCAAACACCTCGCGGTGGGAGCAGGAGGACCCCCCTCGGCACCAGAACCCCCCCCGCATGATTTAGACCCTTGCTGTGGCCTGAGTGTTGCCAGGGAGAGGCCTGATCCTGCCCTTTGGGGTGAGCCATCGCCCCCCAGAGCCGTCCCCACAACCCCTGCCTGGCTCTGCTGTCCCCGGACCTTGCCCAAAGCTCCGTGCCAGCAGGAAGGACAACGAGGGGACCCACCACCGGGTCCAACCCACCGCCCACGCCGCTGACCCGGCCGGGATTTATCATTAACTCGCCCTGAGGAATTTCAAGGGCGCGCAGCCATCCCGGGATGTGCTCGCTCCTCCCTGGACACTGCGCTCGGAGCAAGCCTCCGCGGTGGCTTGTCCCCACGGTGGCTTGTCCCCACTGCCGGGGTTAGTGCTGCTAACCAGGGTGGTGCCCCAAAAACCACTGGGGTGCAAGGTCCTGGTGCTGGTGGATGCCAGCTGGATCCAGGGTGAGTTTGCGGGGGGGAGGGGAGAAATAGCAGCTCTCCCCACCCCGAGCAACACACCTCCGTGCACCCCATCTCTGCTCCGATTCTCCGGTGCCAACGCAGCCCGGCGGGTACCTCCCACCCCGAAAAAGCACCTGCAGCAGGTCCCACCAGCTCAGCCCCGCACTAATCCGCCGAAACCCCTTCCTTCCCCTGCCTGGCCCCTTTCTGAGCTCGAACAAAGACACCAAGCGAGAGGGGGAAGGAGAGGAAAGGAAAGACCCCCCTCCCGAAAGCCAGCACCCACCGGGGTTTACCTGGGCAGCCCAGGGGTGCATCCTCCAGCTCCCCGTCCTCCGCGGGTCTCGGCGTTCATCGTCTCCCTGCTTGGTACCTTGGGAAAAACCCTAAAATAATACCTGCGGAGAGCAACCTGCTGCTGGGCTGGGGCCAAGGGCCGCGCTGTGCTCAGCGCGATTGGCCACTGCACCCGCGCCCACGGGATCTTAACTCTTTCTTCCCATCGGGGCGGAGATGAGCCCGGTGCCCTCAGAGCGGGACTTGGGAGTCTGGTGGCTTGGTTTTGCTCAAAGGGGGATTTGGGGGTCTAACAACTGGCTGTTTGTTTGGTTTTTTTTCAAATGGGAATTTTGGGGTTCAGTGGCTTGGTTTTGCTCAAGCAGGGATTTTGGGATCTGTTTTTTTTTTTTTCAAATGGGGATTTTGGGATCTGGTGGCTTGGTTTTGCTCAAATGGGTCTGACAGCTGGGGTTTTTGCAAATGGGAATTTTGGGGTCCGACGGCTTGGTTTTGCTCAAAGAGGGATTTGGGGGTCAGACAGCTGGGGATTTTTCAAATAGGGATTTGGGGGCTTGTTTTTGTGCAAATGGGGATTTTGGAGTCTAACAACTTGTTTTTCCTCAAATAGGGATTTCGGGGTCCGACAGCTTGTTGTTACTCAAGCGAGGATTTTGGGGCCTGACTGTTTGGTTTTCTTCAAATAGGGATTTTGGAGTCCGACTGCTTGTTTTTGCTAGAACAGGGAATTTGGGGGTTTACAGCTTGGTTTTGCACAAATAGGGATTTTGGGGTCTGACAGCTTGTTTCTGCTCAAATGGGAATTCTGGGGTCCGATGGCTTTCTTTTGCTGAAATGGGGATTTGGGAATCTGACAGCTGGGTTTTTTTTCAAATGAGAATTTTGGGGTCTGGCAGCTTGGTTTTGCTCAAATGGGGATTTTGGGGTCCGACAGCTGGGTTTTGCTCAAATAGGGATTTTGGGGTCTGATGGCTTGTTTTTGCTCAGACAGGGATTTTGGGGTCCGATGGTTTGGTTTTGGTCAAGCGGGGATTTGGGGGTTCAAGAGCTTGGCTTTTTTCAAAGGGGGATTTGCGGGTCTGGCAGCCTGTTTTTGCTCAAATGGTTATTTTGGGGTCTTCACAGCACGGGACCCCTCTCCTCAACTTTCCCATACCGATGGGGATGCTTCCCAGCTGCGTGGCTGAGCCAAGAGCCCGTTCACCACGGAGAGACGGGCAGAGAGCACAAGTCCAGCCTGGTAACTTTGAACCAGCCTCAGCTTTTCTTTTCGAGGTGATTTGGATTAAACGATACCCTAAATCTCACCAAAGTGCACAAGAGAGGTAGTCTGACAGCCAGAAAGGCCCCGTTTTCTTTATGATGTGCCGACACCGACCCGTCTCAGCCCCAAACTCCCCAATAAAGCTGCGCGCATATGAAACAACAACAAAAATAAAGTTACGGAGGGATTTGACCCCGCTGTAGCCCATCAACGCGTTTCAGCACAGAGAAAAGGGAGAGGGGCAGTCATTTTCTCCCCTGCTTGTTGCAGACGAGGAAGCAAGCATCGAACGGTCCATCTGTCCTCCCCTAACTTTGGCATATTCTGGCTGGTTTCACCCCGTTTGGACAAGTGGGATGACGCCCATCACCCCAGAAGCCGGACTTGGGTCCTGCCTTCCCTCTTTTACCATCACTTATTTGCCATCTGCCGCCCCCATCTTTCAGAGCAGAGCCCCGGTGATACAGGATGGTCCAGGGCTCCTGTCCCTCCCTCCCTGGCTGCCAGCGCTGCGGCAGGAGAGCGATCGGGCTTCCCATGGGGGCCGGCCGGCCTCAGCACTTATATTGGATTATTTGCCATCGTGAGGGGAGTGCAAGGAGGGAAATAAAGCTACACAAAGCTGCCGCTAATTTAGACTTATTTGCTCAAGTGAATTTTCTATTGGCAGGATGTCTGCGTGTCAAAGGAGCCGCCAGTCGCAGCCTCGCAAACATAGCGTCGTCGACAGCGTGCTAACAGCAGTAAGAACAGGAAAATAGCAATAATGCGAACAATAATCAAATATGGATTACGCATGCATTTAAACTATGGCAAAATGCACTGCTGGGGTGCATGGGGAAGGTGTAAATTATACCAAAACGGATTCCTGCAGAGACTCAAGCTCTTAATTTTGCCCTTTGATTTCAGAAGCAAAGACTTCCAAGAAACAGAGGCTGGTTTATACGTTGCTAGAAGAGACTCCCAGCAGCAGGATGCATGGCACGCACCTTGGAAACAGCCACATGTATAACAAGCCCTTTCCACCCCAGGGACAGCTCTTGCAATAACCAGAGCTGATCCAGGGGCTCCGTCAGGGCAGGGACCCTTCCCACCAGTGGGATTTGGTGAAGCTGCCCAAGCAAAGGAGCCCTTGGCCGCACGGCGTGGAGCTGCGGCATCCCCAGGCTCAGCAGATCTCGCAGGAGACAGCAGTTTCCTGATATTATAGCTGGTTAAGGCTGTGCTTATTCTCTCTTTGGGAGTTGTGTTCTGTCTTAGCGCTTCCCACAGCTGAATAAATCATGATGGAAGAGGCTTTGGAGAATGCTGGAAACTCCGGGACAATCTGTGCTCCTGGCGCTCTCGGGCAAGTCATACACTTTTGAAACCTGAGCTCCCGTTTCTAACCCAGGCCTCCAGTCGCTGAGACATAAAACTCTCTACCCACCAAGCTCACCTCAACCAAAGTCCCTCCACCACCTCTGAATGCCGACAGAGACCCCTGGTTTGCAGCCAGCGCCTCGTCGTGCAGGGGCTCCTGCGCAGCCAGCTGCATCCAGGCCACTGTGTTTCCCTGTGCCCAAGGGACAGAACCACCAAGACTTGGTCTCATCTCTTTTGGGGGTTTTATCCATGTCTACGCTGCCCTTTTTGGGCAGCCGTGGTTGGGCTGTGCACCCAGACGCGATCACCTGTGGTGCCTCCAGGTCATGGTCCCTGTTCCCCACCATGGCAGACTCTGTCTGGAGAACTGTGGGTCTGATGAGGGTTCTTAATTGCCTTTTAAATTAAACGAGATCATCGTTATCAATACAACTTGCAAGAGACTTTTCTTTCCAAGACACGTTCAGCTGCACAGCTCATCTCGTGGGGACCCTGGGTACCTGACGGGGAGCTATGTATCCGTCAGAGCATCTCTGACAGCTGGTTTTTGAGCCTCATGAAAGGGGCTGTCCAGGCAGAGGGGGCCTGGAAAGTTTGGCTGAGAACATGAGATCCAGCTCACCCATTTGGGGGAAGCCTGGAGCCTCAAGCTGTGTGTGGAGACATGCGTGGGAAGCAGAAACCAATTGAGAGCTGGAAACTGAACTCAGACTCAGCTACAGCTAGTGCTCTACAGACACTCAAACAGCACGACCTCCAGCCTTGTGATACAGGGTTAGAGGTTACCCTAAAAAGCCTTCCCTACCCAGCCACGATGAATTGGCCTCCTTCTGCCTGGGGAAGAGTCTTTGAACCTCCACCCGGACCCAAACCTACATCCCTCAAAGGGCTCTTGAAGTCGGTTACATCCTTCCCCCTTTCTCCCTCAGTTCAACAGTGGGGAAGGCTGTCGTTGCACATGGCTCGTGTTGAGGGCATGCACAGCATCCATCGCTCCCAACTCCCAGTTTAATCCTTTCATGGCTGTGGTTTTCCCCGTTCAGCCCTGGCAGATGGCGTGGGGTCGGCCCTGTATCCAGCAGAACGCAACGCATCCCGCTCCGGTTTCACCTGCGGGACCACGGCAGCAATCATAGAATGGTTTGGGTGGGAAGGGACATTTAAAGCCCATCTAGTCCAACCCCCTGCCACGAGCAGGGACATCCTCAACTAGATCAGGTTGCCCAGAGCCCCGTCCAGCCTGACCTGGAATGTTTCCAGGGATGGGGCATCTCCCACCTCTCTGGGCAACCTGTGCCAGGGCTTCACCACCCTCAGTGTGAAAAACTTCTTCCTTATGTCTAGTCTGAATCTCCCCTCCTTTAGTTTAAAACCATCCCTCCTTGTCCCATCACAGCAGTGCCAGTCTTTGCCCCAAAACAGCCAAGAGAAACACAGCAGCCCCCAAGCAGCACCCCCAGATATCGGAGGCTCCCCCATCCCGGGGAAGGCACCACCAGCTGCCCCATTTCATACACATCCCTTCCCTCGGTGGGAGGAAGGTCTGCCCTGACTTTCCCAGCTCCAGCAGCTCCTGCCGGGGCTGCAGCCCCTCTCCAAACCTCCCTTCCCCCACCAGGCTGAAGCTGTTCAGACCACGGTGACACCCGCGCCAAGAAGGGGATGGATCTCCAGCACAAGTCCTGAGGCTGCCAAGCGTTTGGCACTGCGGGGCGGGTGAAAGTTATAGGAGTTTGCAGCTTCGGGTGGAGCCACAACAAAATAAGCACCTGTAGCTTCAGAAAAAAAAAAAAAGAAGGGAGAAAGAAAAGAAGCAGATGCTCTTTCTCTAATCCATGGGTCCCTTGGACTGGCTGCTGTCAAATGGGACCCCAGGGACTCCTGCTGAGTTTTCCTCTTCTGCAGCAAAATTGTCCTGTTTGAGAATTATTTCTGTCGAAATTTTCTGGAGGTTTGGGGCTTTTTTTGGAAGGTGGGTTTTTTTTCAGTGAAATTGGTTTTTTTTCAACGCCCTCTCCTTCCCTTGAATAAAATAAAATTCAGTTTTGAGAAATAAAAATACGAGGTTTTTTTCTGGTTTTCCCCCAAAGCCTTCTTCCTCTTGGGGAAAGGCAAAATAAACTCTACCAAAAACCAAACTCTCTGTTCCCCAGATCCTTTTGTTTCCTTTTTCCTTTTTCTTGCCGAAGTGGCATGCCCTGAGCAGCTCCCCTGGCAGGGCGGTTTCACTTCTCCTGGAGCCATTTCATTTCAAGACCCTAAAGCTCTCCAAGGTCCCCGGACTGCAGCTGCAGAGCTGGTTAAGTGTTTTCCGCGCTGATCAGAGAAGGAGTGAAATGTCAGTGCAGTGAGGTCTGAAGGAGCGTCACTGGCCCGGGACTTTCCCTGGGCAGTGGTGGGCAGAGAGTATCGATGTGCTCGGGCATGCGCGGAGGCGGAGGTAGAGATGGGAATGGGAGCAGAGACATCGGCTCCTTGCATCGGGATTTATTCCTTAAAAGCTCTGGGGAGCAGCTTCTCAGTGCAAGACATCCTCATGTGAGCAAGATCCTTCCTCCACTCTCCACCCAGACTCCTTTATTTACAGAGAAGATCATATTCAAAGCCTCGAGGAGCAGAAAAAACTCCTAAATGAGGGTCCCCTGGCTATTGCACATACTTTCAGGTCATGAGTGAGGTGGTGGCGTCTCCATCCCGAGATCTCTTGGTTGAGCAACGCCAAGGCCAGCCTGGTCTACGGGTGATGATAGTCCTGCTCGGACTGTGGAGTTGGGCTGGAGACCTCCAGAGCTTTCCAACCAGCATCACAACTTAAACCCAGCTTCAGACCTCAGCTGTGAACGGACTGTGCTTGTAAGTGCTTGACATCCAATAGGTTGGACACTGAAACCAGATCTCCTGCAGTACCTCCAAACCAGGCTTTGTTTGAAGCTCTTCCCCACTATATGTTACTAGAGCAGAGATGTCCAACCCGATCTTTGGAGGAAGGACCTGAGCCTGCTTTCTGTGACAACGGGCGTCAAACATCCAAGGGCTTCCCTGTGTTTCTGGAGAGATGCTGCTTTGTCTGATTTTTTGTGAGTGTCTCGCAGGGATCGTAGGGACCGTAGCCAAATGGGCAGCGTGCTGCTGGTAGGGGAGTATCACCCTGCCATGCCAGAAAATTCAGCCTTACTGGTGGCAGAGCTGATAAAATCACCACCAGCCTGCACAACCTGAGCAAACTCTGTGGCTGAGCTCCCGGGAAAAATGTCACGCGAACACCCGGCATTTATTTGCGCGAGAAGAAACCATTGACTGCTTACGTGATGCAAAAGCCGTCTCTGTACCTGGAGGTTCACCTGCACCGGGACTTGCACAGCGAGATCCCACCATTGCACTGGTCTGGAAGTTAAAATGCTGAGAGAGGTTGTTCCTGCTCGTTAAGTGGAATAATTTGAGGCTGTGTGGGGCCCCTTGATACCCACACAGAGCTGTGGATGGGAGAGGACCCTCTCCAAGCTGCCGCAGGGGACTGGCGGGGGGTCCTGAGGCTGGGTTGGCACCGCAAAGCTGGGTTGATGCCATCTGCTATGACGGGGGACACTTTCTATCTCCAATCCACGACAACATCTGCCCGCTCAGCTTGAGGCAACATGAACAAGCCAAAAGACTCTGGTTTATGTCATCCAGTGAGATGGTTTCCTATTCTGGCAGAAACATCCCTGCTGGTATAAGCTGCCTCCTCCTGTATTGACACAGGGCAGACACAGCCTCTGCAGCGCTGGCAAGCCCCGACCTGGTGCATCGCCCAGGTCTTCCCATAAATCAGGGGAGGCTCTTGCATCTCCAGCTGCGGGTGCTGAAAGCCCGGCGTGGGTGCTGGGATGCTCCGTCGTGGTGGCTTGGCCATGCTACGTAGGTCAGGTCTGAGCTTCATGGGGGGAAGATGTGATGCTCCGTAAAAGCTAGTCCTAACCATATGGCACTCCTGTCCTGTGCCTGCTCATCCTAACTGAAGAAATGCACATTAAATGTCCACCTTCCTTCCCGCAGCTGGTGAGAGGAATGAGTGGAGCAGGGTTTTGTTCACTAGCCCTTCAAACCATGCAGCCTCCACTAGGGAGGAGGGAGCCGGTTTCTCTCACAGGAGCTCAAACCGCACTAATGCTGGCCAAGACCTTCATCTAAAACTTACAGGCTGGAGAAAAAAAAAGAGACGGGGAGCAGCGTTGTCCTTTTTCTCTGCTCTCCCTTCATGTCGTAGCTGAACAACCCCGAGAGAAGCAGCGATGGTGGCAATGCTGACGAGGTCTCCATCAGGCAGTAGCCACTACACCTTGAGACAGTCAGGTGTTACCAGGTTTCCCCACTAATTTCTGGACCAGATAAGCTTGCTTTAACATCCTTGGGTGGTTATGCAGAATGGAGGAAGCAAACCTCCCATTCACAGTCCCAAAGCAGGCCAGGTCTGGTAAAAATGAATTGGAGCAAAATAAACTGCCGCCAGGAGAGCTAGATTTCCACTGAAATCACCAGGTCAGCACGTGTCCCGTTTGAAAGTGCCGTTTCTGTCCACATCATTGGGATTCAGCACAGCCCCCTGGGCTAGGGGTGGGCAGTGTTTTTCAGCATTACAAGAGAGGAACACTGGGGCTAGATCCTCAGTCGTGTGTATGCATGATGCCCAGTCATAGAATCATAGAGTCATAGAATCGTTCTGGTTGGAAGAGACCCTTAAGATCATCGAGTCCAACCGTTGACCCAGCACTGCCAAGGCCACCACTAACCCATGTCCCCAAGCGCCACATCTACACGGCTTTTCAATCCCTCCAGGGATGGGGACTCCACCACTGCCCTGGGCAGCCTGTGCCAGGGCCTGACAACCCTTTCAGGGAAGAAATGTTTCCTAATATCCAACCTAAACCTCCCCTTGGTGCAACTTGAGGCCGTTTCCTCTCGTCCTGTCGCCTGTTCCTTGGGAGAAGAGACCGACCCCCCCTGGCTCCAACCTCCTTTCAGGGAGTTGCAGAGAGCGAGAAGGTCTCCCCTCAGCCTCCTTTTCTCCAGGCCAAACCCCCCCAGGTCCCTCAGCCGCTCCTCACAGCACTTGTGCTCCAGACCCTTCCCCAGCTCCGTTGCCCGTCTCTGGACACGCTCCAGCCCCTCAGGGTCTGTCTTGGAGTGAGGGGCCCAGAACTGACCCCAGCACTCGAGGTGCGGCCTCACCAGGGCCGAGTACAGGGGGACGATCCCTGCCCTGGTCCTGCTGGCCACACTATTGCTGATACAGGCCAGGATGCCATTGGCCTTCTTGGCCACCTGGGCACACTGCTGGCTCATATTCAGATGGCTGTCGACCAACCCCCCCAGTCCACCCGCTCTGTCCCTGTCCACCTGCTCCATGTCCATCCTGGCCTGCCTCTCTGGGCAAGACGAGGTGGCTGAATGGCTTCAGCAAAAGCAGAAGCAAGAGGGTCCTCTAGCCCTGGGAAGACGGAGCTTCTGGAAGGGTGGTGGAGGACCAAGCACGAAGCCTGGAGCCCCTCTATGGTGTCTGCCAAGCCTCTCTGTGTAGGACTCTAGGTCTACTCTCCCTTTCCAGTCCACGGGGATCCAGCCAACACAGTCCACAGACTACAGAGAGGGGGATTTGGCCGACTGAAGGTGGATGTGGGCTGAAATGCCATCTAAATCCATGACCAGCCGATGGCCCTGGGCTCAGTTGGGAGCTTACAGTTTGCAGTTAATAAATGACATGAGTACAACAAACACACCACCCAGCTGTTGCCTTCCCTGTGGCTTCCTTGTCCTCAGAGAAATGTGGGTATTCCCTACCCTAAAGACAAATTCCTCTGCAGTCGCTGGCACAGGACCATGTCTGGAAACAAGTTTCCCCAGTGGGTGAACCAGTGGTTTTGTCTCCGCTCCCAGCTCTCTCACTTCCTTTTCTGTAGACCATGCGTGGCTAATTCCCCCTTTCTCGGCTCTCTGAACTCTGCCTGGGGTCTGCTTCCCGGCCACTGAAGGATTCAGACTTGGCTTATCTCCAGGCTCGTCATCCTCAAGCCATGCAGTGGCTCGGATGCCGTGCGGAGAAATTGAGAAGGAAAAGTCTTTGTGACCCAGCTTTGCAACCTCAACTGGTGGCAGGATGGCCCAGAGCTAGGGGTCACTTCTCCCTGTCACGTATTAGTCCTAAAACACAGCAAGAAAGGAGCCAGGTTTGGGCAGGCAGGACAGATGGAAGAGGGTAGGAGCAGAAGGCTGCACAGCCATAATACGTGCTGCAGGTACGGCGTGATGCCTCCAGGATGTTTATCAACCTTTTCTCCTGAATATTTGCAGTCAAGGCGGGGTTTACTGGTCATGTCAGGGGACTGTGTCCACTCTGACCACCACTGGTGGTGGAGGAAGCCTAGGTCCTGGAGGCACCCACGTCTCTGACCTCTGTTGCCTGTCCAGCCACAGGAGAACGGCAGTGGGACAGAGAGAATGTGAAGCAGTAAAACTCAAAAGCTCAGAAAGGATCCTCAGGCAAAAATCACTGTGGTTTGGAAGCATTTTTGGCTGGAGACCTGTGATCACACTGTGATTTCACCCTGGCAGAAGTGACTTTGTGGGTCATCTGGAAGATCTTTGTACACCCTGGAGCAACCTTTGGAGCAACCGTAGTGTTTGTGTCCCACCAAGCCTTCATCCCTGCCGTGACAAACCAGCTTGCTTCTGCAGTTTGATGGCAGCCTCGGCATCCCCCAGCCCGTGCTCGGGGAGGGGGCAGCAGGCTCTCCGTGCAGGTGCTCCTCCACGGCATGCTGGATGGAGCAGATGGCTGCCTGGCGTCCGCTGGTGTCCAGGCCGCAGTAGATGCCAGGGCTGAGGGGAGACCTGGCTCTGACGTGACCCCCTTCCAGTCTATCAGGCGGAAAGGTGGACGGGGGCCTTTTCCCATCCCTGCTGAAGCCAACACAGCAGATGCAAAGCCATTAACTCCTTTTGCTCCTTCATTGATGAGGCGGATGGGGAAACCCAGGAACAGGCTTTCTACAAAACTGCCCTTCTGCTTACTGTCCGCTTGGCCTACTGACCTCACCCCATCCCCTTCTGAATAAGCCGTAGAGAGTTTAGGGTGAAAAACGAAAAGAAGGAGTTGAGAGGAAAGTAGGGGATGGGCCAGAGAGGGAAAATTTCCATAAGTGCATAATAAAAGTCGATTACATAAGGGCATCTTGCGTCATCTGCGGCTGGCATCTCCGGAGGAGTAATTACATCTGCACCACACATCTAAAGAAAATATTATCACGTTAGCTTCCAAATCCTATAATTAGCTCTCGCAAGATATGTGCCAGGGGCTTTATCATTTCGTATACATTGGCTATAGAGCCAGACACAGATATACGGATTTTTTTTTATTTGCCAGCTAGGAAAATATTTGGAGTTTAGTGTGGCAGCTGACCCGAGTCCCCGTGGAAGGGGTGGCTCTGAGGTTTTGAAGTGGTGTGTGGCGGTTGAAATGTTTTTGCGGTGTCCCTTGGTGCCTGCCTGGCTGGCAGCATACGGCGGGAGGGCAGGAGCGGCAAAGCCAGGGCTTGGCTTTCCCTTCTCCTTCAAACGCTCTTTGATTTCTACCCCGGTGCTGCAAACCTTGGGAAGCCGTTTTTCACTTGCTAAATAAGTGACCTGATTTGCAGGGAAGTGTTGCTCTCCTGGGTTTCTGGGCTCTCTACCCCATTGTATTAAACAAACGCTTTTGCTCGCCCAGCTTTGGACTTCAGAACCAGCTTTGGGCTTTGAACGCTTCTCCCTTCCCTCCAGATCCTCTGCAAAAAGAAAATAATCCTTTCAAATGGATGCAGAGCTTAAAAACGACTCGGTTTGATGGAGGGCTTTTCATGTACTCTGTCTTACTCGGGGAGCTGGAGACGGCCACGGGACAAGGCTCCGCTCTGAGAAGGCAGCTGCCCTTGCGCAGGGTCTGGCAGCAAGCTTCGGGGCAGGGGCGGAGGATGAATGAGGCACAGATTTGGGTTCCTCCTCGCTTTGTGTTTGCTCATCAATGGCCTGAGAGCACTGGAAAGGGCTGGCAGGTCTGCTGCAAGTGCAACGGTAAGGAGATACATCCAAATGTCCCCCAAAGAAGCTCCTTCAGCAACATGTCATGTTTCTCTAACCCAACATCATCTTTCAGGGCTCTGAAGGACCAGCATCACTTGGCCAAGCACAGACCATTTCCTTACCTCCTCCTTGCCCCATCCTGTGCACCACGTTCATCACCTATCTGCTTTGCCTGGGGACATCACATCTAGAAGGCTTCCTAACCTTGGACATCCCATCAAACCAGTGCGTTGCTGGGAGGTGGGGCTGTGCACAGCCAGGAGCGTGGGAGCGAGCACTGACATCTCAAGGACTTGATGAGAAAATGTTTCTGGTTGTGTTGCGGGTGTGAGAGTGCGGGTGTGCAGCTTGGATTAACCATCCTCGGATGGAATAACGTCCTCTCTATCCTGGACTCATAGAGAGGGGTGAAAAATCCTCCCTGTTTCTCTGTTTTGCATTTTTTTGCCTAGAAGATACAGAGAAATGGAGGATAGAGGAAGAGGAGGACTACAAAGCTCAGCAGAGCTGTAATTAGGGCCAGATCTAATGAAACCCTGTGAGCTGCCCTGTGATGGCTAAATAAACAACGCAGCAGACGCGCGGGGAGACCTGCCCAGAAGCAAGACCATTTTGCTCCTGTTTACAATCTCTCTCAGGGGCTGCAGGACCTCTGGTGTCAGTGATCAGAAACGGTCTTTCCAGGAAAGAAAAACCCGTAGGCACTCAAGTGAGACAGCACCAGAAAAATCCATGATGTCCCTGTCTCTGCTGACCTGTCTCCAGCCCAAACCTTCTTGCAATGCCTTGGTGTCCTCTTGTGCTTATCCTACAGCACCCCATGACTGATGCAAAACCTGCCTGTCAGCCAGAAGATGACCATCACCTGTCAAAATCCGATGGGCAATGGCCCTGTTCTTACTGGAAAGTTTTCCTCGCTCCCATTACAGGCTTTCACGCCTTATATTGCTGTTGCGCTCGCCTGAGCTTTGCAAAGCAGCTGATGGACGGATGGTGTCCGGGGTACCCCATAACGTGGCGTTGTATTGTGTTTTGTGCCTGCACCTCCAGGGAGAAAATCTCGCTCGTGTTGCCCTCCTGCCCTAACCCTGCTTACGTCTGGTTTTCGCTTCGCTTGCTGCCCAAGCAGCATTTGGTTGCAACTGAGAAAAGGCTTCAAATGGTTTTACGAGGGCAGGGGTAAATTCGGCGTGTAGGTAACCTGCTAAGCAAACAGTCCTTGAGATGCTCGGGACTGCCAGCATCGCTTCTGCTACCAAGGGGAAAGTGGCATTGGGCTCCCAGGGTACTGCTTCCACCCCAGCGCTCCTGGGGGACCATTAGAAACCCCTCTTCTTCAGAAATTATTTCCCCCCCCTGGCATCAGTGTCACGAGGAGAAGGTGGGGAATGATACCCCAATCACAAAGCAATGGGCACATGGTTCTGAGTGGAAAGGAGAGAAAGGTGGGGAAGGATGGCGTGGGAGCGGGGAGAAAGGGAAAGCAATTTTGTAGATGATTTGCAGAGGAGATAACAAGCTCCTGGATGTTTTCAAAGGGACGCAGCAATTCTCAGTTCAGCCTCTAGAGAGGACGAGGAGGTGTGACCAAGGACTTGGACCCAGCTAATCTGGTCTAAGCTGACTGTACCCACTCGATCCCCTGCTCACCATCGACCAGGAGAGGAGAGCAGATCTACCAGGTCAGGCTAACACCTACCAAGCCCAGATCCTGTCTCCCAGCGGTGGCCAAAAGCCTAAGGCAAAGCAGAAAGAGCAGGGCAAGCACATCGATATTTCTGCTCCAGCCTCCACTGTTTTCATATCTCCCATTAGCCACCGTTTTTCCAGGCTGAAGACTCCCAGCCTGCTCCTCTTGCAGAAGCCATGCCAGACCCTGCCACGTTTCTCCTAACCCCTTCCCATCCCATTCCCATCACAGCGCTCCCCACTCTGCCCTCCCCTGTGCACGTTCCTGCACCTCTCCTGGTGAAACAGTCTCCTGTCCCCCCCACAAAGCCGATTTTCTCCCTTAACCACCTCTTGGACCTCAGGCTCCTTTCAGATGCTGATAGCCAGTTAGTGCCAGATCACTGGGAACCAGCCCATGAGGACCCACGAGGAGATGGTCACCACATTCATTTTGGGCTTGTGCTGAGGTAGGAAGGTCTCAGCCAAGCACTGCAAAGCTCTTCATGGCCAGGATCAAGTCCCAAACGCCTCTGTTTCTGCTCCTGCCTCCACACCGCGCAGCAAGACACCTTCTCCAAAATCAGTCGTGTCCTTGACACCTATACATGTCCTTTGGAAGGAGCTTGAACACTGGATTTTCATTTACACTCATGGCTCCCCTCTCTCATCTCTAGCCCAAATCCAATGAGCGTCTCCTCCAGAGCTGCGATCCACCAGAGGCAGACGCTCAGGTCAACCTTATCTGCACTCCCCATCCTATCCGCATCTCGGAGCCGTGAGGTATGTAATTGTTCACGTCCCATGCAGAGCTCCCCCTCCCCAGCTCCCCAAGCTTCGAACACATTTTACGAAAGACCTTGAACCTCTGTCTAGCTGGTGTTCCCACCATGTGTGAAGCCAAGCGTGCTCTGGGCACTGGCACGCTGCATCAGCACGAGGAATGTGTTTAGGGAGCCAGGCGGAGCTTGCAGGCAAGAGGATCTTCAGCCTGTTTTGCACTGGGGCTGTAGGGACAAGTGCGTCCTAAAGCAGACCCCAGCCTCTCTCAAGGTCATGCCAATGACAAGGCGACCTCAAGGTGAATGCAAAGAGCAAATGACCTCTAGATGATGATTTGAGACCCCTTATTCTTCCATTGTGAGAATTATTCCCCCTGAAAGTGATGATTTTATAGACCTTTATACATAGACCTTCTTCTCAGTTGTTTCTTTCCCAGGCTGCAGATTTCTAGCCCAGACAGTTGTTCTCCACAAACCCCCCTCCCACCCATTCCCTTTCTCTGTGTCCTTTCCAATCCTATTGTATCTTTTATGGGATATTGTGACCAGAAGTCTTGAAAGAGTAAAGCAAGGCCAAGGAGAAGCTCCTAGGTACTGGTTTTAAGCAGACTGGTGGTGTGTGTTAGGTGGGGATGAAAACCACCCCGCAGCAGTGCTGGCTCTGGAGCTGGCAAAGGATGAGGCTGGGCGCTGCACTCCTGGCTGCTCACCGCTCCACGAAGTCACAGCAGGACACCTCTCCTGCCACGCATGGAGACATCCAGCTCTGTGCACAAAAGCCATCCATCCTTCTGGCCTCTTCCTCCTCACTTAGAGGGATCCTGACATAACCCTGCGTTGCATTTCTTCCCGGGCTGGATTTGGTGCATTTAGGACTTTTTTCTGTCCTGGTTCAAGCCTTACAGATGACAAGTAACTTGGGTAAGAGCTTGGTTGACTTGTGGTTGTGGGGTTGGGAGGGAGACGTGGAGAACTGGGTGAGGTGACCTTCAGTTCCTGGCCCATGTCCACGTAGCTGAGAGCTTCTCCTCTGCTCCCCTCTCCTCACTGAGCACGGACCACACGCCAGCCCTTCAGAGCATCCCTTTTCCCCGGTTCCAGCAGGTTTGCACGCGTTGCTCAGCTCAGCGCGGCCGCCCAGCGCTAGGCAAATAGCCAATACGCCCTGGCTCAGGCCACAGATCCACCCGGGCTCTGTCCAGCCCCCATTGAATGAGAAGACCTCGGTGACCAAGCCTCACACCTCCACCCCAGCTCCCACCGCCACGCTTTGCGCTGTCCGTACAGCCTGAATCAGCCCAGCATCTACGGCCTAAAGCCAGGCAAAGGCTCCCGGTGCTTTGTGCTGGTGCAGGGCAAAGACGTGCGAAGGGAGAAGGTTGAACCACCCACCTCGTCTCACCGCTCCTGTATTTTTTTCTCAGCTCTGCCTTGAGCTCAGGGCAGCAGGATGGCTCAGACGTGCATGTAAAATGGGAAGCACTTGTGAAACAAGCTCCAGAGGAGCTTGGCACGTGTTACAAGCTTGCACTTCATATATTTGGGGTAGAATTCATCCCGGCACAGCATCCTTATTAATTTGTCTGGGCTGCGAGGAATCCCACGCCGTTTGTCTCACCTGTGCTGCTGACAGGGACTGCCGTGGGATCTGCTTGTACAAATACCAGAAGTATTTTCAGCGTTTTCCCTCTGTAGGTTTTTAAACGAATCCGTGCTGACAAATTGCTCAGACATCCCTGGGAGGCTTTACAAGAGATTCAGTGGCTTTAGGGCAGCGCTTCAGCTTGCAAGTGGGAGCAGGACCACAGCCACGGCCAAGTGACACACAGATGTCCATCTCTGCCTCCTTTTCAGTGTGGAAAGGAGCAACACTTAGCCAAAAACCCGTCAGGGGGCAGGTAAAGGAAGAAATCGGGAAGAAAAGCAAGAAGCCCCTTCCTCATGCAGCGGTAGCTGGCCTGGGGAGCTCCCCGCTGCGGGATGCAGTTGATGCTCAGTGGATATCTGGGCTCAAGGGGAAGTTTGACAAGTTCATGGACCAGAAATCCATCACGAGCCAGTGCAAAATGCGCAGAAGTCACATTTGGGAGTGTATTGAGGGAATATAAAGCAGGCTGTCTAACAGACCCTTTTCTATCATCCTTCTCCATTGTTTGTATTGATTTTTCCTGCTGTTCATCCCTGAAACACTAAGTGCCCCCATCATGTCCCAGGAAGGCAAAAGGTTGAAGAAAGCTCTGGGAAAACCCAAACGATCATGATCCAGAGGGTCTCCTGCTTGTGATACTAAAAAAAACCCAACCCACAATATTTTGTGTATTATACCCTTAATATTTTGCTAAAGAAAAATAAACCCGGACATTTTCTCAACTGAGGATAGATTATCTGGCATGAAGGTAGCTAAATGTGTGTCCCCTGCCTGGCTTAACTGCTTGCACGCTGAAAATGTGGAGTGAATTTTTCAGTAGGACCATCCCGTGCGCCATCTCCATGAAAACACGTTTCACTGCTGGGGAAACCTTCTCTTTCTTCTTTCAGTCCAGGGCAGCCAGGGCTGGGTATGAGCAGGACAGCAAGGAGAGGACGTAGCTCTGGAGAGGAGAGCAGCAGGCTGAGCAGATGTGGGTGGAAGACAGGACAAGAAACTCGTCTCCAGGAGGGAGGTGGGCTGGTGGGGAAGGGGAGATGGTGACTGCTGTTTTGGACATGCTGTGGGAAGGACGAGCATCCCTGGGAACAGGCAGTTTGGCCCATGAGGAGGAGCTGAGGACCCAAATGCCCTGGTAAGGACAGATGCAACACAGTGTGGTGGATCGTGGGCCACCCAAACCGTGGTTGCCCTGGGGGAAGCACAAGGAGGTCTTGGCTCAGAGGCAACGCTGTCCCAGAGCCCAGCTGGAAGGTGGACAAGTCCCATGATGGTGCACTAGCAGGTGGATAAGCTGGAGGAGTCGGCAGGCTGTGTTGACTCCCGGAGAGGGGATGCCGAGAAATGCAGGACCTGGTGGCTCACCAGCCCACAAACCCAGGAGTGACACCAGGTGGGGCAGTGCAGGTGACACAGGGACACCGAGCTTCAGAGGAGGACACAGCCACATGAACGTGGCTGCACTCTGCCGTGACGCCAAATGGGCCCGAGTCCCAGGAGGAGTGCGAGCTCTGGAGAAGCTCTCCATGACCTGGTGAGGAGTTTTTTAACTCTGTACAAGCGGGTTCCTAGTAGGGAAATCACCCTGGTGCAGACAGACCTCTGAGCACTTGAAGAAGCAGATAGGCAGAGCTTGGACACAACATCTGTGCATGGCTTCTTGCCTCGTCTCCATGACTCCTGACAGCCTCTTCCTGATCACCTTGATCCTGCCTCCTTCGTCCCCTCTTCTCAGTCACCCTGACCCTGCCTCCTTCACCTCCTCGTCCTAGGAAGCACCGCCCTGTGAAGCCGGCACCTATTTGCCTTGGGAAGGATCTTTTTTTGCCCGCTTCTAGTTTGGCACTATCCCTGAAGAACCATTATTGCCGATGTCTGGTGATGGCTGAGGAGCTATGCCTTTGACTTCACTCCCGCCCTGAGGTGGCTGTGCCTCAGCAAGGCGCTGCTGCGATGCCATGGGAGGAAGGAGAGGGGTTAAACACCCCCAAATGTCAGTGGTCTTAAAAATAGCCAGCCTTTTCCCGCTCGTATTGACTCACCCGTCACAGACCGCAAATTCCTGAGACATGTCACGGGCTGTGGGGAAACGGCCTTTTCTCTGCGCTGCTCCAAACAGACCGTGCGTTTGTCTCCAGAGTGACCCTTGGTCACCCGCTGAGGGACAGCCCCGTCCTCACAGACAGGCAGGGGTGGTGGGGTGGGAGGCGGCGCTGAGAGGGACCGGGGGAGATGTGTGAGGTGGGCTTGAAAGGAGGGTGGGCTGAGCACCCTCGCTCTCTTCTCTAAGGATTTGCTGGGGTCCCTTTTGGGGTTCAGCCCTACCAGTGGGGTTTTCTGTACCTGCAGGTGCCCTCCTCCACTGCCATAAGATGCCCAGCAGAAAGTAGGACCTTGTGTATGTCCAGTCCCACCAAACTGGCTTTCAGTTGTCTCTGGTTTGAAATCCACTCCCTCCTCCAGCTCACAGTCCTCCCCATCTCTTCCCGAGGGCTAGAGCTCTAATCCCACATGGGGGGGGCTGGAAGGTCCCTTCTCAAAAAGCCTCACTTAATGGTTCCAGCTAAAGAGGAGAAATGCAGGAAAGACGCAACCTCACTTATTTTGGAGATGCGGGGCCCAGGAGTCTGTCCGTCTGCCTCCAGTCATCTCAGCTGGGTTCACAGCCAGGGGCAACACAGCCTCCGAAAGCCACCCTGGGAGCCCACACCGCCGTGGGGTCCTGTTGGCCAGAGAGGTGGTGGCCACAGGAGATGGGGTAGAGGAGGGGGTCTGTGTTGTGTTTAATGGTATTTAAACCAGATGCAAACAGCTGTGTGAGCTTTGGTGCCAGCCGACTCCGTTCTCCCTGCAGGAGCCCGTCCTGTCCTGCTCAACCCTTCCCACCAAGAAATGTCCCCTCTCCAGCACCCAGATCCTCGTGGTCCTAACCCAGCCTGCCCGAAGCTCTGTGGTTTGACCCCTGGGGCCCTCTCCCACCAAGAGAAAGGTGCAGAAGGATGTGCTCACATCTCCTGCCCTGCTGGGTCCGGCTGGTGTAGAGGCACCCGGCCCACAGCTGCAGCTGGGGTTAAAGGAAGGGCCGTCATTGATATTTTGGGAACCACTTCCTTCCCCTCCCCTCCTCCAGAATGGCTTTTTGTCTTTGGGTTTATTTTCTTTCTTTCATTTAAACAGGTTTGACCCTGACGTGTTTTGAATGGATTCAAACGTGTCACTGAATGCCTCTTGGGATGTGGCTTTTTTGAGTAAGAGAGGGAGGAGGGAATTTCATTGTGTCCAACCTTGCAACCTTCAGCAAGGAAAAGCATCGCCTTCTCCTACTGCTGTTGCTCTCTGCCTGGGTCTGTTTCTCGCTGACGAGTCCCCGTGTCCTCACCCAACTCCTCCCTTAGATCAAACGAGCCAGCCACCCCCACGCACGCCACTCATCCTTCCCAGAGCTGTTCAACAACAGCTCCACCAGCAAAACTCCTCCGCAGCGGTAAAAATGGCTTATCCACCCCTTGGCCAGCCCGTACCTGGCCGGGTCTGACGCAGTCTGTTTAGGAGCTGCCAGGGGTCTTCACCCCTCTGCTGCAGCAAATACAAGTCATCACAAAGTCCCAGCGTGCTCCTTGTGCTGCTGAGACCTCCTGGATGGGTCCAACTGCTTCTTGCGTGTTTGGAGACTCAACTGACGGGTAAACAGTGCAAACCCAGGATCTCCCTTGGTATCCACCACTGCCAAGTGCTCAGGAAGCATCAGAGATGGTTACAGAGGGTAACGGGAGCCTCAGGTGATGCTGACCTGCAAACCTGGCCGCAGAGATGGGTTGCATCTGCTGTGACCATGACACTTGGCCCTGGGACCCCCTATGTGACTTCGGAGGAGGAGAAGTGACCCACACAGATGGCAAGGTGACAGCGCTCTGCAGCCGGGGTCACTGGCAGTGACTGATGACGTTACGTGTGGTTGAGACCTGTTTATGATATTTATTCAGCCAGTGGATGCCCAGCTAATAATTTGACCCTCTTAAAATAAAGAATAAAAGGTCTGGCTCACAATCTGGCCCTTTGGCAGCACTGGCAGAGAGTCAAAGGGTCTTGGAGACCCCAGTTTCATTTGAGCTGTCTTTTCTCCACCCAAAATACAGAGGAACCAGCGCTGGCTGCCAAGACAAGAGCTTGTTGGTATTCTGGCTCAAGAAAGTTATGGCATTTACTCTGCAATTCAGTTTGCAATGAATGCATCCCCTTCCCAAGCATCGGCCATATCAGATCTCTCCTGGAGGTTCTGGGAGGAAGCAACTTTTGATTTGATTTTGCAAAATGAAGGGCAGCAAAATAACTGAGCTGCAGTAGAATTCCCTGTCCCCAGGCTGGAGATCAGAAAATTGCTGATAACATCGGAGAAAAGGCAGAAACGCTCAGTAATTTCTCTCCTGGCTTTGGCGAAAGCAGGCTGACGGTCTCGTGTTGCACAGGGGCAACAAAGTGCTTTCTAGTCCATTAGTAACCTGGGAAGACACTAAATGGCATGGCCTAGGGATAAACATTTTCAAACAGCGGGCTCAGGTTCATTTGCTCCCAAGAGCCCCCTAGGAGCAGGGTGGGGAGTGGTGTGGCCTGCTGCTCATCCTCTCTAAGAAGTCCTGGGATTTCTCTCTGATCCCAGAAGACTGGAAAGATAATTGCAGGGCAATGTTCAGGAAAAGGGGAAAGAAGAAGAGCTGGAATGATGCAGCTTAGCCCAGCAGAAAGTGATGCAGGACTGGCGGGATGGAGCGTGGGAAGCTGTCAATATAAATAGATGGCTCATGCGAAATAGGACTTTGCAGATCCGTTCAACTTCGTTTGGGGCAGGCTGTATTCGATGGCCCAGGCAGCTTCACAGATGGAAATATGCTTGTGTGAGGTGCTTTGGTTTGGAGTGACATGGTTATTCTGGTTAAAAAATGAGTGTGAGTTACCATTAAAGCGTATGATGGGGAGTGGTGACGTGATGGATCACCGTCTGGATGATCTGGATGATCCAGGCACTGGATGAAGCGACTGGGTGCCAAGGGGGCTGGGACAGAGGTGTTTCTAGCCGGGTTCCCGGCCTCCATCCTCCCTGTGCAGCTGGTGCTTAGAGAAAAAAGGACTAGGAAGAGGAAGAACTCACTGATCCTTCCCCATGTCTCCCCCATCACAAAGCTTTTCAGGGATACCTCACGCCCGAGGCTGCCTTTGGACCCCCCCAAATGATTTAATGCCGTCAGAGGGCACTCACTCTCCATGACGCTGCCTGGTCCCTCCTCACCCCAGCTAATGGCATTTTGTCCTCCCTGACATCCCCTGGCAGTGAATTTTGCAAGGGAATTATGCCCTCTGAGAAAAACTACCTCATTTGGTTTATCTTTAGCCCAATATTTGAGGGATCTCCAGTTGCATTTTGAGGAAGGGCGAAGAGTCGCATCCACTCACCACTTCATGCCATAAACAGGGGCTTTAATCCGTTTTAGGCTCTATAGTAGCTAGTGCGAATATGCCTGAAGTTTTGGTGCCTCTCAGGCACTGTGGGAATTAAAAATCACTGTACCAGGCTATGGTTCCCCTCTTCTAACTCCTCTGCGTCTCTACAAGTCGCAGGGATACCTGTAAGAGGTGGCCCTGGAGCAGAAGCCATCTCACTGCTGCGATTCCCACCTCTTACGTGGGACACGCTGGTCACTGCTGGCACCCGAGGAGGCAGAATCCCCAGGGTAAATCATGCCAATTACTGCAATCAGCTAATTAGCAAACACGATCGATTCAAATGAAGTTACGGTGTCAACAGCTATTATGCAAGCTTGCCTACACTGGAGTAAAGCCATCCTGGGAGGGTCTTTGAGAGCTGCCGAAAAGCCCTCGGGGATGGGAAGTGGGAAGAGTTAAAGGGGATGCTGTGGGTAGAAGTGAAGCTAAGGGGAAAAAAAACCATCGCTGAGACAAATTAAGGAGGGAAGGTGTCAAGAATGGTTGTTAACGTGTTGTTAACGGTTGGACTCGATGATCCTGGAGGTCTCTTCCAACCAAAACAATTCTATGATTCTATGAGAATGGAAAGTGATCTGGGTGGTTGCTTGCAAACACGAAGGGGATGACAGAGAGGGATGGTGCCCTGGTCCCCACCAGCCAGCCAGGTTGGGACGAGAGGGAGAAGCCAGCTCTTCATCGGGGAAATACCCGGGCTCCTCTGTAGGGAACCCCCCAAAGGAGGGGAGCAGGGGGTTTCTCCCCTCCCAGGCAACGCTGGGGTCAAACCGCCCGGGAAGGGCCCTCTGATGCTCCTCCGCGGCCGCAGGCACGGTGCAGGCAGAGGGCAGGAGGTAACACTCATCCACGTCCTCGACCCGCACCAGAACCAGCTCTGCAATTAAAAATGATCGCCACTTTTGGAAGAGAGTTGCCAGCCTGGGCTTGCTTGGGATGCAACGATCTCCCGACGGGAGTTAGAGCCAGGCTTGCTCCGTTTCTGCCTGCAAGCGTCTCCTTTGGGAAATTCAAGCCTGAAGCTGGATGGGGCTCCCAGGGTGGGACGCGGGGCTCCGGGATCAGCTCCAGCCCGGAGCCAGAGGCCAGCGCAAAGCCTGTAGAGGCATTGGCTAATCCCCGCCTAAGCCCGCTGTGATGGATTTAAAGGGTGTTTGTGTCGCTCGCCCCCGGGATCAAGATCCTTAGAGGATAAGTGTCCGAAGGAAATGAAGAGATTCTCCTTCCCGTGGCGAGGCATGAAACGGAGACACGGCCCCCGCTGGGATGTGCCGGGGGGGCTGGTGTTATCCCTGCGCGCTCTCCCTCGAGGAAAGGGATGCCTGCTGTAATCTTGGGCTGGACTTTGGGGCGGCGAGTTTTGCTGCCTGGCTCTGGAGCTGGCAGATGCCCTGGTTTTACCACGGCAGCTGGCCCAGCGAAACGTTATCCGGCCGCCCAAATCTCTGCCTATCTTTAAAACCCTGGAGGGGTGGCAAAATTGCTTTTCACCCCCATGCCAAGGGTGGAGCATTGAAGCAAAAGGGTTTTTCCTGGTTCCTGGCCTGGCCAAAGCCGGGGCTGGGGTATAATCACCGCTGTCCTACCCGTCCTCGACTTCTCTGCTGAGGAGGAGGGGAAAAGGCATCAACAGATTGGTGGGAAAGTTCATTAAAGAAGGAACAATTAAATTTTCCAGGTTTGAGTGGTGGATGCATCCACACGACCCGGTGCTGAGATAGCTGCGCAGGCTACGTGGGCACTCACGGCATGGGGAGGCTGCTCGGGGATAGCTCAGGTGACTTGTAGGACTTGTTTTTAAAATAAACAGCTCACTTTTATCGCCTGAAACCCCGCACCTCCGACAGGAGGAAATTTATTTAACCGAGAAACGGCGCCATTAGTCACCTCTGGAGCGTGAGGCTTTGCTCACGCCTTGGCGACGGGACCTCTTCCCAAAGCCACGTACCCACCTCCCACGATGCCGGGGCACAACCCAGCCCTGCTTGGAGCCGGGGTGGGTCCTCTGCCGCCAGCCCGCTACTGCTCACCCGGCACATCGCAGGGAGAGGGAAATAATCCCTCCTTTCTTTTCCGGCTATCAGGAATGCACCACACCTGGTGCCCCTCGGGGAGTGTTTGCAGTCCCGGCGGGCGCCGGGGCCGGGTTGTTTGCCCAGGGATTTTTTTTTCTGTGTGTATTATTATTATTAAAAGCTAATTTGGGCCCCTGAGAGCATGGAGGGGAAGACAAAGCCCTTGGCTGGCACTGCGGAACGTCGACAGGCTGCGGGTTGGTTTGGCCGGCGTGGCGGTGTCGCGCAGCCCTCCTGAGCCGCAGCTCACAGGTGAGACGAGTTTGTCCGGGCTCTGCTGGAAAACAGACTGGTCGTTGCCTGCGGGGGATTACCCGCCCCAAACACGTGCGGGTCGCCCATTCGCTGCTTTAGCCACGAGATTGGGTTTTAAAATATCTCATCGTAGTTTAGTTCCCACTACAATCTCTTGCCATTGCTGCCCTGGGCTTGGGGGGCTGCAAGGCAGCCCAGCAGAGGGAAGCTGAGGTCTGCAGGGTGCCGAGGGCCACACGAAAAGCCAGTAGCAGAGCCCAGACAAACTTTCCACTCGGGACTCAACACTGCTAAAACCACTCCTGGCTGTTGCGCACACCCCGGTCCCCAAAAAGAGATCAACCCCTGGGGGCTGCGAATGCAACTGCAACGGCAGCCTGGCTTGGAGGACCCCCGGGAGGGAGGAAGAGCGCGGCAGGCGGGAGGAAGAGCGCAGCGGCCCGCGGATCGGAGGAAGGAGGAGAGCAAACTCCTGCTGCGCAACGGCTGGCTGGGGACCAGCTCGGCAGCGGTGATTTATTATTTGCATTACGGGAGGAGCTGGAAGCTGCGGAGAACATCGGGGTCTCGCTGAGACTGGCACGAGAGCCATACGTTACGGGCTGCGTTCAGCTTGCTCCTCCAGACGGGGGTTTATGCCCTTGCTGAGCTGAAACTGGGTGGAGCTGTGGCTTCTCCTAGAGGCCTTTTGAGAAATGCATTTATTTGAGGAGGGAGAAATTTGAGCCGGGAACAGATCATCGTCTTTCCCAGAGCCCCCCTGCCCTGGGCAGGCAGAGCGGGACCGCGGGGCCTGGGGGAGGAGAGCCCCGGGAGCCGGGGAGCCGCTTTGTGAAGTGCAGGGCACATGGGGTTGCAGCTCTGCCCATCTCAGCCCAGCATCCCTGATGGTTTTTGGGATGTTTTCAGCCTCTCCTTTCTGTCCTGGCCTCTCTGAGCCATCCTGAGGAGCCAGCCCAGCTACCCCCCATTACAGGAACAGCCCTCCCTGGCTTTCCACTCTGCATCTCAGAGCAATCACCCTGGGCAGGTGCATGGCCTGGCCGAAATAAACACCAACATGCCCCTGTCCCTTGTCCCCTCTCCCCATCCCCTTGCAACTCCTCGCATCGCGGGAGGCAGAAGACCCCACTGCAGGGAAATGTCTGAGGTGGGACGGCCGGTCCTCCCATCCCCAGCGTCTCAGGTGGGATGACTTGGCTGTTACTCCAAGCGCTCGCGAAGGGCAGAGCCGGGGATGTAATGAAGGCAGTGGTCCATGGGGAGCGGAACGAGCTTGTACTAGATCAACTGATATAATTAGAAAGCAGGGACAAGGAGATGAGCTCCTGTGCCCGAAAGCTGGTCTGTTTTTTCTAGCTCTAGCAACTGGGCTAATAAAAGCGCCGACCTCCCCTTGCGCATCATCTCCAGCGCGTGTCTGCAGGGCGCTGCGATGGCTGTGAGCTTGGGGAGGACCTCCCATCCTTGAATGTTTCCAGGGATGGGGCATCTACAACCTCTCTGGGCAACATCTGCTGCCATCGCTTCGGCCACTCTGCCTCCTCTTGCCCCCCTTACCCTGGGCACGCCGAGGGTGGGCAGCGTCCGTCCTCCCCAAAACCGCGCAGCTGGGGATGCTCACCCAGTTGACTTTGCCTACCGGGTTCATGCCCAGGGAGCTTCTCTTCCTGCTTTGGTTCAGGCAGGAACCCCAAAGTGGTCCCAAAATGACAACCTTCTTGCGTACCCCTCAGGCCATGCTCTCTGGTGACGGTGGGAAGGAGGTGATGGACTTCTATGGGAACATCTCCACCAAATCCCAATCCCACAAGCCAAGGCTTCCCCATGGGAAGAGGAATGGGACAAGATCTCCATTCATCTGAAAACCCACCTGGTCTCTTCTGGCAGCACTTGCAGAGCCCATCAGGGCCATGCCATGCTCGACGCTGTATAGAAGTACAGTCCCCTAATAACCCCCCAAAACTTGCAAACTGGCCTCACAGCAAGGATTTAGCAGGACTTAGTGACAGGGAACCAGGAAAGCCCTGGCCGTCTGGAGAGTGCAGACCATGCCCGGGCAGGCTGGGGCGGGTAATATTCCTGCTGGATTTATGGGATGTAGCCATCTGGTTTGGAGAGGAAGAGGTCCAGTGTGCCCTGCTGCTTGGCCTTGGGGCTGGAGGGAAGGAAACGTGGAGAACCACGGAGCAATATAGGGTCTACAACAAGGTATCTTGAAAACCTGAGCCTATAGAGAAGAGCGGTCCTATAGGTATACAGGAGAGGCTCATCAATGCAGGGTGAAACCCAACCAAGTGCACTGGGCTTGCTCTCACCTCCCCTGCCAAACAAACACCCCCGTCCCATCCTCCTTCCCGACTTGTCCCTGGCAGACACGAATCCGGCGGGCATCGCTCTGCTTGCGGAGCTTCCCAGCAGGGAACCAGTTTCCCCCGGGGTTCACTAGGTGCTGGATGCATGGTCAGAAATTGCTTATCCCAGGGTTTTTTTCCTGGCTCAGATCATTATTATTATTACTGGTGCTGGGCTGTCAGAGAAAAACACGTCTTTAGGCCACATACCAAGGGATTTGGTTAATTCGTCACCCGCAGATGCACATATATTTATTTAAAAGTGCCTCTTGTTACGTTACTTGGTAATTTCCGAGACGTGTATTTCTCCAGCTGATAAATATTTGTGAGATTGTTTGTGTGAAGAGCTGCATGCGTTAATAATATAATCGTCTGTCTTCCGAGCTTCCTACAAAGAGAACGGGCTCCGTTACCTCTGTCTAAACCCGGAGCATCTCACGGGCCCGGGATCAGGGTCCGGCCCCAGAAGAAGGGGAGGGTTGCTTGTCTCCATACCGGTGTGAGGATGAGGCGCATGAATTCATTTGGCATCGACCGATGCTGCAGTTCAGACTCCGGCAGCACCCACTGGGACCAGCTGAGGACCGAAAGGCTGGAGGGGGCTGTTGCGCGGGCGGTGGGAGCGAGGAGGATGCCGGAGGGTGCTGAAGGGCCCGCAGGGGCTCGGAAAGCAACGGAAAAATTCACTGAACGAAAAGGAAAGATCAGATCATGGAACAAATCCCTGAGCTACCAAGTGCTGGAGACCAGGAGAGTCTCTCTGATGTCCCAGCTAGCCCAGGCTGCCGCAGGTGTAGCCATCCTGGATCCTTCTGCGCACAAGAGCTGCCCACGGTCTCCGTGCTCCAGTGAGGCTCCAGCTGCTGGAGTCATGTTATCCCCCCCCCCCCCCCGCTTTCATCCAAAGGAAAACCCGAAAGGTTTCCAGCCCTTGTGACCACCCCAAAACTCGATGCACGCACGTAAAAAGGAAGGTGCCAGCCACGGCAGCGGTCAGCGGGGAGGAGGGGGAAGGCAGAGACCCGGCCATGGGGTCTCATCTTGGATCAAACTCCAGCAAGGCTCAGACAAACCCCATCCTTCCGGCTCAGGAGCCAGATAAAACCGGTAGGATCCACATAGTCATTGCAAACCCAATTTTGCAAGGGGGAAACTCGAGCAGGAGAGCTGGGAGCCCGATTTCAAGCCCTGCAGCAGCTCCACTGGGATGAAGCAGGAGCTTCTGCAGCTCCTTCACCCGGTCAAGGGGACTTTCAGCTCCCTCTGCCAGGAGAGCTCTTGGCTCCAGCCAACCCTGGATAATAAGGCATAAGCCATCTCCCTCTTTCCAGATGCTTTACTTGCTGTTTAAGGAGCTGCATGGACCTTCTTGCCCCCCGGGAAGGTGAACCTCCTCCTGGCTGCGCTCTTGCTGCCTGGTCCAGCACTGTGAGGGTCTCAGAGGAGATGTCCTTCTTACCCACCGCCCCACCAAGACATGTTCCTGCAGGAACAGTGGGAAAAGGCAAAAGTCCAGCCCCTGGCTTCCAAAAAAATGGAGGGGGTGTCATTTTTGGGGGCCAGTGCCCCTGGCCTTTCCCCCCCCCGATGGTGCCTGGGCTCTGGGGTGATGGGAGAGCTGAGTTTAGGGTGCATGGTGCTCCCCACCAGGAACCACCCAGCTTATTGCAGGGTCTCCAAGTGCTTGGATGGAGCATCACAGCCGACCTACGGCTCCTGGTGCTACCATGTCCTGCAAGGAAAGGACTGCTGGGCTGGGGAAAGCCCAACCAAAGGAGGAACGCAGCGACCCAACATGGGGTTTACCCATAGAGGAGAAGCGTGGATGAGCTGGAGGGGCTGGGGGGGTCCCTGCCCACCCCCCGGCCCGTGGGGCAGGGACGGCGGGGCTCCTGGACGCATGCCTCCATTTCACTTTCAGATCCCTCGAATAATAACCGTGTTTGCCAGCTCCTGTGACAGGAATGACTAATGGGGAAAGATCCTCAGCGAAGGGAAACAAGAAACCTCCTCGTTCCACCCTTTGTTTGCTGGATTTCTCTGACAGCCCCGGGCACGGCTGGGCTTTCCTTGGTGTGCTCAGTTCCCCTTCATGAGAAAGCGGATTTTAAGCCCTACAACAGCTCCAGCAACATCCGCTTAACTCTTAAGCTTCCCCATCAGGACATGACTCCCCGGAGAAACTTTTTGCAGCCCGGTTTATCCAGATTCCTGCTCCAGACTGAGTTGTCATCCAGCGAGTGCCTCTGACTGCTGATGCAACGTGGTTTTCACTGTGCAGTTGGAAACCACCCTCCCCATCTGCCTTTTTTTGGAAGGCAGGAGACTGTCTTTCCTCCTCCGGGGAGGGATGGGTGAGCGCGAGATGCCCTCATCACGCACCGCGACATGGGGATGTCCTTGCGGTGGATGCTGCAGGAGGTGCCCGGGGCTGATGCTGCAGCCCCCACAGAGGCTGGGGCTCTCCCAGGCCCATCGCTGGTAGGACAAGCTGCTGCTGTCTCCCAAATATCTAGGCTCTTGCAACCAGATGTTGGACTTTCAGATGCTTTTCTACCTCCTCCTTTTGGATCTGAAGGCTGGGGGCTCGTCCCTTAGGACATCAGCCCGGTGACCCAGCAAAGAGCTCAAGGAGGAGGGAGTCTCGTCCCTGTACGGAGCCCATGCGGCCACGCGCGCTGCTGCGCCGCTTTTTAAATGCCCACCCCTGCAGCAGGGAGCCAACGGGCAAAATTTCAGCCCCTCCACAAATTCTTCCTCTGCCCCGTTGTCATCGCAAGGCCAACGCTCAGGACAACATGCCCCGTTCCCATGCGGGAGCCCGGACACCACAGACAGGGAATCCCACTGCTCTGGCATTTCCATGCCTGTTTTCAGACCATTTGCCTCCCAACCTTTGCAGAAAATAAATTCCCCAGCCAGGCTGAACTCGGATGACAGCATCGCATGCTATATATAGCCACGACAGATCACCGCTCGAACCAGGGCCACACATAAACAAACCGCACGGCACACGGTTCCCTGCGTGGAGAGGGGACGGGCGAACGAACCGCACGTGATGGAGGAGCCTCCCACCCCTGGCTGCTCGAGACTGGGGGTGCTTTGAGATCCTGCACCTTCTCTTAATGCCAGCATCTCCCTCGAGGGCTCGGCTGCTGGCATAATCCCCTGCCTGAGCGGGTTTACGGATGAAGGATGTGCTGGAGGGTGTTGAAAGCAGAACACAGGAGAGCTAAGGAGTTGCCAAAGGTTATCCCGTGGGGCAAGTGGCATCCCCTGGCTTGAATTACACCCTCTGACTCCCGGCTGGAATTGAAGAAGATGTTGCCATCACCCCTCTCGCGTACCACGATGCGGGGCAGAAAAATGCCAGCACGGCCCTGCTACAGCATCTGTCCACCCCTCCTGCCTCCGCTCCGTGTCTCCCTGCAGCCCTCCTGCTTGTATCTGCCCGCTCCTCTCCCTGCCCGACCCTCTGCCATGGTGCACGGAGCTGCACAGGGCTGCACGGGGCTGCATGGAGCTGCACAGGGCTGCACGGAGCTGCACGGAGCTGCACGGGGCTGCACGGGGCTGCACGGAGCTGCATGGAGCTGCACGGGGCTGCACAGGGCTGCACGGAGCTGCATGGGGCTGCACGGGGCTGCACGGAGCTGCATGGGGCTGCACGGAGCTGCATGGAGCTGCACGGAGCTGCACGGGGTCCGGAGCAGAGGGAAGAGGGTGTCGATGTGCAGCGGGGACCCCCCCCGGCTCAGCTGGCAGGCCTTGCCCTCCTTCCCCACGCGTGTGGGGAGGAGGCAGGGGATGCTCAGGGGGATGCTCAGGAGGCTGTGGAGCATCCAGCAGCCGGATGGATGCTCCTCCGGAGCAGAGGGACCGTCGGGCCTGGGGGACCGCTCGCAGCCACAGGTCCCCAGGCTCTTGCCGTGGCTCTGAGGAGTGGATGGGGGTGGCAGAGGGGTCCCTGTCCTCCCCTCCGGGCACACCTGCATCCCCGGATGGGGCTCTCTGCTGCAGTGCAGCAGCTCCAGCCCTGCTCTCTCCCGGGGAGCTGGCAGAGGGGATGTCTGCCTTCATCCTTCCTTCATCACAACACCCTCTCCGGCTGCTCCAAACCCGGCTGCCGGGCCAGCGAGCAGGATGAGCCATCGGGAAGAGCGGCAACTTGCTCCTCTCCTGTGCGGGGATGGAGCCCGTGGGCCTGGGCACCCCGGGGAGCAGAGGGTGGCAGGGTGGGTTTGCACCCACAGCCCTGCCAGCGTGCACCCATGGCTTGGGGGTTGCAACGGGTGGGGGGAACGCAAGATGCCCGTGTCCTCCCAAAGCCGGGGAGGCATCGATGCCTCCTTGGGTGAAGTCCCAAGCGGGGAGCCCCGTGTCGTGACGTCCCCCCCCAGCATCCCCCCTCCCTCCCTCCCGCCGCTGCTGGGCGAGGGCCACCCAGCACCGAGGCAGATGACATAATTCCCAGCAACTGCACGTTAATCACTCGGCCGCCAGCAACCTCCTTTGCTTGAATCCAACCCCCCTCCCCAGCCACCGCTCCCCTCCCTGCCATCACTGCAAAATAAAGAAAGAAATAAATAAAAGAAGCTGAGGAAGGGCGGGGGGGGGGAATAACGTGATCCTGCTGGGCACTGGCAAACAGGTCTGCCCCCCCGCCCCTCCCCGCTTCGCACTCTATTTTTGGGTGCTGTCATATCCAAACGGCCCCGCGGGGCCAAATCCAGGCAGCTGCGACTTTAGGCACAAACAAGCCTTCCTCCCCTCCATCACACCAGAAATCGGCGCTGGCAGCCCATCCTCCACTCCCCCTCCCCAAAATCCTCCCCTTCCCCCCCCCGATGATATCTGGGTGGGTGGTTCAGGCAAGCGAAGCTCCAGCATCAGGTCCCCCCTCTTGCTCTCTCTGCACCCCACATCTCTCCCACCCTCCAGGGACCCCCCTCCTTGTCACCCCCCCCCCCATCCCACGCCCCCATCCCCTCCCCCTCCCCCAGTACCGCTTCCCAGTTCCTCCCAGTTCCTCCCCAGCCCGAGCCTTACTCTTGGCGGGGGTGCTCGGGGCGCTCGGCGGTCCCCGGCGCGGCGGGCAGCGATGGGCAGCGGGCGGGCAGGGACCGGGCAGGGAGTTACGCGGCGTCGGCTGCGCAGCCGGGTGGCCGCTCCCGTCCGAGGGGTCTCATCTCATGTTGTCGTGTGTCACCCACACACACACACACACACACACACACTCGCAGCCACGTTTCCCCCCCCTTCTTGCGGCAAACGGCGGCCAGCCCCGACCCCACCCCCTGTCAAAGCAGCAGCCTAACAGCGAGGAAGGGAAGGATGGAGGGAGGATCCGCTCGCCTTCCCTTTAACTCTTCCCTCGCCACCCCCCCAGGACAGGGCTCCCACGGGTCAGGCCGTGTCCCCGGCTGGGGGTGGTGGGATGCGGAGCGGACCCCCCCCCCAACCCCGGCACCTTCCCCCGTAAGGCTCTGGGACAGGGGACATTTGGGGTCCGGTCAGCCCCCGTGGGGCATTGACTCCGTCCCCCGCAGCCTCGCTGCGTCTCATCGCTCTCTGTGCCCCGAAAATAAGAGCCCCCCCAATACGGCTGAGCCCCGACATTGCCCCACGTAGTGGGTCAGGGGAGGTGTGGGGCAGCTCGGGGCCACAGCCTGTGTTTGGGGGGCACGGGCAGCCCCACGGTGTGTGGCTGGGGGTGGGAGCCGTGTCTGTCTGCCTGTGTCCACCTGAGACCAGGAAAAATCCATTTCGGCCCCTGGTTCCCCCCACCATCTCCAGGAGCAGATCCCTTTGGGGTGGCACAGCCTGAACCCCTGGGGTCCTCCAGCAGCGTTGGGACGGGAAAATTAAGTTCATGTGGGAGATGGAAGCTTTTCCTCCCGCCCCACAGAGAGACCGAGGATCTGAGCAGGAGGCGCAGACTCCCCAAACTCCCTCTTACAGAGATTAGCTAGAAAAGGGACATGCAAAGGGCATGCAGATTTGGGCAAGGACCCAAACCGAAGGCAGGGCAGGTTCTGACGGTGGTGTAGCATGGAGTTGCCTTCTCCAAGGAGCGATAAGAGGTGCCAGCGGGAAAAGGAAAAGGTAAGGCTCTCCATGCTGTCCATGGAGCAGGGCTCCCACGCCTGGAGAGGCCGGTGGGATGTGCCCCTGCTCCCAGCCCTGAGGTTGCTGCAGGAGGGTTAGGTCCCGCAACACACCCCATCGGGCTCTGGCTCTCCCCTTGGCCCTTTCCATGGATGTGTGGTGGTTACACCACCCCTGCTCGCCTGTCGAGAGGGGGAGAAAAGGCAGGAGTTGCTGCCGCTTATTTCTGGTGCTTTCCGGTGAAATGGCAGGTCAGGTAATTAATTATTCCTGCTAATAACGCCAGAGAGGCACTCGACTGCTCCCACAGAATTGCAGGCTGTGAGTATCTCTCTGCATAGGCTGTTCCTGGCAGAGCTCCAGGGTCCGTGTGTGATCCTCCTTTGATGCAAAGGGTGACCGAGGCCCTCTGACTTATAGTCACCTTTGGGGACCGGGATTAGAGCCTGGGACAAAGTCATCTCTCCTGGGAGTGGGACTCAGCTGCTTCCCACCAGCCCTGCCAAGCAATGGAGCAGTTCAGGTCCTGCATGGACAACTGGGTGGTCCTTCTGGCTGTTAAGTCTGGCAGGGTGAAGGGAGAGAGCAGGGCTGCTGATGGGGGATGGAGAAGGTCGAGTCAGACGTGTCTGCAGGGATTGCCCCACCAGAAATGAAGACATGCCCAGGACCCAGCAGGATCACCCCTGTCCGTGCAACGCAGCCCCTGGCCCACAGGCAGCCTGGTCTCCTCTGAGCATGGCGGTGCAGCCTCTTCCAGGGGACGTGCAAGGGTACGGGGTGTCTCACACGTGAGCTTCCCACGCTGCTGCCAGCCTCAGATGAACCCCACTCCGATCCTCACCTGGCCACATGCCTCCAGGACTGAGCACCAACACTAAGACAAATGCACCCGAGAGGAGATGGGCTCCAACCCTCCAAGGGGCACTGGGGTGCTCCTGGACACCCTGGGGGGATGGGAGGGGATAAAGAGGGAATCTGCATGTGTCCCCACACCCAACGATGGGACATGTCTAGGCTGGGGCTCCCTCTTGTAGCTGAGAGGATGCTCCCATGATGTTGCAGCTCCACCAGATCAGCGCAGCCTTCTATCCCCAGCAGCAGCTGTACGTGGACACCCAAGGAAAAGCAAAACCGGGACAATATTTCCCCCTAACACTCTCCAACTATTTTCAGTTCAGAGGGTTTCCAGAGAGTGAGCTGTCTACACAGACACCCAGGCACGGCAGGGGCCCGATGGATGTGCCCTTGATGGCTGGAGCAGCAGCGTTTCCCAGCTCCTCTTCCCCACCCACGCAAAGGACAGGTTTTTGCAGGGTCCAGAGCTCAGCAAGGGCTGAGAGCCCTTCACGTGCTGTGTGTGTCCCCTCTGAGTCCATCCTCGCTGCGAGGCGTTGCCTCCTTCAGCGCGGGTTGAAGCCCGGAGCCTGTAGGACACTTGACATGGTTTGGGTTCATGCAGCACTGTCCTCCTCTCCCCTTTCAATTGCTGAGTCTTTTTATAAGGATTATCCTGGGACTAGCGTTGGGGCAGCAGGTTTTCTGCTCTCCTCTTCTACGCCGCTGTTGATCCCTTTCCAAGAAGTGCTTGCAGATGTCGTCGTTTTCTACGTCAGGCCAGGACGAGCGCTCTCTCCAGAGGAGGTTTCTCCACCTCTTCTCCTTGTCCTCATCACGGCCCTGCGAACATCTCGAGTGGACTTTGTTTTCCCTTATTTGCCGAGTGTTTTGTGCGTCTTGATGTGGTTATCGTGCTCCAGCCGTCAGATTGTAGCGAGTCCCAGGGAGAAGGTGCCAACTTTAACATATGCCTGAACAGTTCTTTTCAGACATATACAAACTGGAACAATGCCTTGCTGAGAATATGCTTGTTGATGCAATTTGCCAACTGTGGTTTCAGATCTGCTCTTTTCAGCAAGTACCAACTATTTGTAGAGAGTGCAGAATCTTGGATAGCTGGGGGCTGATGGACGCTCTGGAAGTCTCTCTCCAGGCATGGAGGAACTAGCAGGGAAGACAACCTAGGGCTGGGTGAAGAGCTCCACGAGTATAACAAATAATGCTCAGATCAAACACTTTGCCTCCAAGAACCTCGGTCCTCTCTCCCTTTGCTTTAGGAAGCGGCCAGCACCGGACAGTCACTGATTTCTCTGCTACATGAGCCATGAACACGTTCTTACCTTGTGTAAGCAGGACTTTGCTCAACTCTTCACGTCTCCTGAGTTCAAACATCCTCCAGTGCTTCCTCCATCAGTGGTGCTCATCATTCAGGTAGGACATCATTGGGACGTCACTCTAGTGCACCTGGACCTAAGGCTGCCCGGCACAGGGCCACCAGGGTGTCTCCACTCTGGCATGTCCTTGGAACTAGGACTGACAAACCTCGACTGGTGGCTGAACGCTCCCAACTTATTCCCATGGATTTGCAGACACCATGGCAACGTTTTAAGGAAGGGTGGGAAGATGATAACAAGGTGGGTTTGGGGTTGTGTCTAAAGAGATGGTCAAGCTCACCAAGTGGGCAGTGAAGACTGCTGGGTCCGATGAGGCAGAGGTGTTTTCTCACCACCATCCATTAGGACACGGCTGTGCCCTTGCCCACGTGTCTGCCTTCAGCTTGCAAACTTCCAGGGCAGGGATCACGTCCTGTTCTTTGCTGATGAAACACCCCGTCAGCTGATGGCACTGGATGTGGAAATGTCGACGAGTCGGTCCAAGAGCGAGAGGGTCAGCGCTTGAACTGCCTGTTCTCCATGGAGGGCTGCCAAAGGCATATGTGTTTAAGACAGCAAATAATCAAGAGACCATTGTTCATAGCAACCTCAGTGGAAATATTTTTGTGTGTGTATGTACGTGTGTGTGTGTATGTGCTGGCATCCAATTTGGCAATGGTTACTCAGCACAAGTGGGCGGCCTGTCCCTTTCTCTCAGCTGGAGTCTCCTCCTCCTCACAGGGACCCAGAAGAGGGATGAAACTAGAGCAGATGGTTTGGGGGTGCTTAGAAATAGCAATGCCAAGGGCTGTCTCATCACCAGCTAGAGCTTCATGGCATGCTGAACATACTCAAGACCAAAGAGGTCTCTCCAAGGAAGGGGGGATGCAGGGGCCTGCCACCAACTCTTGGAGATACTGATGGTTTCAGCTTTGGGTTGGATTTTGAGGAGAAGGAGCAGAAATGGAGAACTTTGGGGTATCGTGTGAAGTACTGGATTCTGTGTCAAATCTTCCCTCCCCAAGTCCAAGGGAATCTGAAGTGCTGATGCTGAAGGGACACTGCGAGAGGCCATGCTGGAAAAAGTTTCCAGGCTTTCTCCAAGTGAGAATCCAAGGGTGCAAGCCTGGAGAGCTGGCCAAGACAGGCACACTCCAGATTATCTCCTCTTCAAGTGCCACACAAGATCTGCCACAGTCCTTCAGCTTCGCTGACGGAGAAACTCCCAGGCTCCCATTGAAAGCCTCGCTGCTGCTCTCATCCCCTCCGAAGTGAATGGAGAGATTTGTCCTAACCTCCATCCCCCTCCGCAGCTCCCGGCATTTCATTTTCTCTGAAGCAACACGTCGCCGCTAGAATCAGCTGAGATGAAACCGAGCTGGCTCCTACACACCTTGGGAGCTCAGGCAGGGTTGCTTCCCACGCAGTGTCTTTCACCCAAATTAAACAGCTCTCAGCTGAGCTCTGCCATCCGTCACGCCAACCCGCAGGCAGAGCTCGGGTTTGGCAGCTTTCTACACCTTTGGGTTCACGTTTAGCGGGGAAAGAGCGGGGACCTTGTTTTTGTGAATGTGTTGCAAGGGCCGCGCAGTCGAGGAGGTTACAGGGCCGTCCTCGAAATCACGCTGAAATCAGTGGGAGGCTGATAGTCGTTAAAGATAGTAAAGACCTGGGCGTCGAGGGCTGTTTTCAGACTGTCTGCTACAGTGTTCACTGTTCAAGGGGGCAAGGAGGGATGCAGACTACCTGCTCCCCAGGGCTGTGTCGCTCCAGAAGGAGGTATCGCTGAGATACTGGGCTTCCACAGTAAAAATAGCATGTAGACCTTGATAGAGCATCAAAGAAAATAGCAGCCGATGTCACGACGACTTCACTGGCCTGGGATTCAGCTGCATTAAGGCACCGAGCTTCAGGTGACTGAATGCGCTCGCTCTTTGCCAGTGGTGTCTGGGTGTCATTCATGTGGCCATGCCTTGGTGTCTACGTCCACGCCAGTGAGCAGCTCTCCCGGCTGCATTGGCTGTGTTGATCGGAGCTCGGTTCAGCTGCCCATGCCCATGTCTAATAGCACTGTAGGTGTCCCGGAGTAGTTGAGACACCTCCACAGAGCAGGTAGACGTGGCATAGGGTCTCTGTTAGCATCACCTACGGTGGTGATCCTCGGTGGAGACCAAATACTGTCTGTTTTCTCTTGCAACTAAGATATCAGCCCATGTGAGCTGGCAGCTGTGTTGACAAGTGTTTATGTCCAGCTGTTTGAGGTGGGAAATTGAGGAGCTTTGGCCATCTCAACTGCCTGTGCTGGAGACATCTGCACTGTTCGTGCCTATATCCACACTTGTTTCAGATGGCCGCAGCCGGCTTTCATATTGAACCCGTGGCACAGAGGACTCATTTCTGGGGTGATTTTAGCAGCTGACCCCTCTCCCACACCACGACATCTCTAGGTGGTAAACGAACATCTTCCAGCTCTGTGTTGCATAGGCTTCACCCCGGGCTCACCACATCAGCCACTTCAGCAAGGTGGAAATCTCTGGCTCTTTGCCACAGAAAGGCTTTGGGGAGAAATCATCGTTAACTGGCTTTCTGACTCACTTTTCAGATCCCCTTTCGGTGAGGGTAGCCTTGGCTAGCAGATCCTCCAGCCCCTCGCTGTCGCTTGCCGGAGAGCAGCCTGGGGGAATGACCTTAGACTCAAATTGCATTAAGAAAGGTCCTCATTAAACAAGGCTGTTCTCAGAGCCAGAGTTTACAGGCATCCTAGGCAACCGCCTTGGGCTTTTTCCAGTCCTCCGGGGAGAAGCACAGTCCCCAGAAATCAATAACTGAGTTCTTTTGAAAGTCAGCAGGACTTTGGCTTGATCTAAGCCACTCTCTTCAGTGATTTCACTCTGCTGAAAGCAAACAAGGGTCCCTAAATGAGAGCCCTGCACTCAAGCAGCCTGAAGAGCATCAGCACCGACCCTCTGGCCCATCGCAAGGGGATGGCTTGCTTAAAGCTGGCTGGTCACGCCTGTGCCCCCGTCCTTCTGGCCACCGGGCTGCCTAGCTCCCCCCTGCGCAGAGCCAGGAGCCAAAGCAGGTTTTGACTGAAAACACCGTTGTTTTTTTAAGTGGAAACACCGCTCTGAGGTTCTGCTGAAGCAGGGAGAGTCAATCCCTCCTTCTCGCATAGGGCTCGGCCCACAAACTCATTTCATCTTCAGATATTCTCTTTCAGCCCAGGATTTCTTTCCTGACCACATCGCCCCAAAGGCTCCTTACTTCACATGCACCCCAATAGACACCTCAGCCCCCAGCCACTTCTTTTGTCTACCTTTTTCCTCCTTAAAACATCCAAAATAGCAAACACAGCTTGCTTTTATACTAATTCCTCTCCCAACAGATCTTGCTCTCTCTATGCAGCTGGACTACAAGTCCCACACTTCCCCCAGGCTTAGAGTAATGGACTTGGAAGGCCTTGTTCTCCTGCCTCATCCTCATCCTGCGTCTCTCCCAAAGGAAGAGGCCGTAGCCCAGCAACTCTCCTAGCTCTTCGGGGAGGCTGGCTGAGGGCATCCTGCCATAAACCCTCCTCCCAGCTCAGCTCACTGCTGGGCCACGTAAAGCCCTCCAAGGGTCCCTTCTGATGCCGGAGCACCACGTAGTCAAAGCTAAGCCTGCTATGTGCTCTTCCCCATGGACAGGAGCTGGGGTTTGAGCCCAGCTTAACAGGGAAGATGCCTGATGCCCATTCGTGTGATGAATTCATACGTCATTGTATGTAATGTGCTTTATGAGTGAAGGTAGCTGCGAGGCTGAGGGATGCATCAGCCAAAGGCCCCCGTGTCCCACCAAGGGTCAATCCTGCATCCTGCTCACATGCCTGCGGTTCAAAGGGAACAAAGGAAAATTGAAGGAAGTTCAGGAAAGCGCCGCATTTATAATGGCCTGAGAAACCTGATTCGTGGCCAGAGATGTAAAGAGGTCGGTCGGGTTTGTGCAAGAGGAGGCTGAGAGGTGAGTGGGTCACGGACTGACACCATTTGCACTGTGAAGACCTTTCTAGGGGTTCATAGCTCATCAGCGTAGCTGGGAAAAGGCACAGGGAAAGGCAACGATGGGAAGATGTAGCTGCCTGAATTCCCAAGTTCACCCGTTTTTCAACAGTGAGGGTGTTTTACCAGCTGGACAACTTACAATTGGATCCTCTCCCAGTCTTTAAACCGAGCCCATCTGTGTTTTTAAATACTAAGTTTAACCCCAGAAATGATGATCTGGGCAGAAAAAATTAAGTTGTTAGCCACATTCTGAAAAGGTTCAGAGTAGATGCACATAACGACCCCTTGGAAACCGTGAGGAACCTATGCACCTTTCAGAAACAAACGCCAGGATGTTTTAAAATATGTTTGTGCTACGCCTAGCGTGATGTAGCAACAGCTGAAGGTCACAGGCACTGTATAAATAGAACGGAGATTTTATTGTGACATGTCCGTCCGGAGCCGTTGCTCTTGGGTATGCCATCTGGGACGGGAACGGGAGCCTGTGCGTTCCTGCTGTAATGAAGAAAAAGAGATCCTTGTCCTTGCAAGGAGAGTAAGATGATACTGTGTGAGGGGGTAGTGATGAGGTGGTAACTTTTGCTCCTAATTTACCAGTTCTCAAGAAAAATCAGACATGTGATGATGACCCTTGGAATTCAAAAAGGTCTCCTGTGGGGATTAAGTCACGTACCCAAGCAGAGAGAAAGAAGGTTTTCACCCATAAAAAGTGTTTTCTGTCTGCTGGAGAGTGGCTTATAATGACTGTGCTTCTGATTTGGGTACCTCAGTGTCCGCATCAGTAGGGGTGATAGGGGCTCTCTGATGTCCTTTAGCATGTGCTGGTAGGACTTTATAGCAGTGTCTGACAACGTGCTATCAAAGACCTTTTCTGGAGATGGCCAAAACCCCACTTCATGCAATTTGTCTGTGCCATCCGTCAGCCCTCTGCACCCAGCCATTTGTCTTCCTCGTGGTTTTGGGTGATAAAGTCTCCAGGGTCCGGAGCAGTGGATGCTGCACCCTTGGTCTGTGCCGGAACAACAGCTTTGGGAGGTTGCTTACAATGCCCAGTAGTGATCACTCCAGCAACAACCTATGGATGTCCCGAAAGAAGGGGAGCACGGGGAGCCGTGGGGGAGGAAACGCCAAAATCATTTAGCAAAAACAGAGGGGATGAAACACGGAGATGCAAGAGCTTGATCCAAGGAACCTGCCTGAACAGCCAGTGGAGGTCTTTGCTGGTGCAGTGCCCTGCAAGTGCTGCTGCTCCTGAAGAAACAAGTCGAGGTAACCGCAGAGGGAAGATGAGACCTTCTCTTTCATCGCTTGGCATCGAAGATAACTCATGGTATTTACTTAAGGAAAGCAATTTGAGAGGGACACAGGCTGTAAATCTTCAGACTTCATTGCTGGACAAGAGCCAAAGAGTCTCTTAGCTCTGTCTGTGCGAGGTCCCAGTTCATCTAATGGGGGTATCTGCTTCACCGATGAAGGGAACAATGTCACGTCCTGTCCCATGATGGGGTGAACTCCAGTGAGACCCAGGACTGGGTTAGGGACCTCTGTGTGTACTTGGTGAGGAGCATTTCTTTGGAGACCTGACCCTCACGTGGGAGCAGATCCTCTGACGCTGCTCAATGCTGCTTCCTCCTCCTCCATGACGCCACCCTTGGGAGGTGCGTTTGCACCGCGAATACGGATCAGGAGCAGCATCCTGTCCCCCCACGCCCCCTTTTGCAAGATACAGGTTGTCTGCACCTCTTTGGGCAGGAAAGCGTGGATAACTCCCCAAATGACTATTGCTTGCCACCGCCGTCTGGAAGGAACTTCTGATCCAGGTGGCATGCTAAGGAGGACCTGCCGGTGAGAGATGCCGTAGCCAAGGCAGGGTAATCGGGAGCTTCAGCAGCACAGGTAGTGCTAGATGTGCTCCAGCTGGGCCTTGCTTCTCCCACTTCAATACAGGCTTGCTGGGCTCATTTGTTACTTGTCCCTAGGACTATTTTTAGCAGGTGATCAGGATGGGGTCTGTAAGTCTCATGAAACACTGAAGCATGTAGCAGTGGCCTGTAGGAAACCCACCGGAATAAAAGGAGGAGGGTGCCAGCGCTTCTCTGCAGCGTGGAGTGAGTGGAGTGACTGTTTCTTCCCCTCCTGGAAGGACAACTCGGTGCGTGGCAATATAACCGCAGAGAGAAAGATGTTTGCTCTCCTGCTATGATCGCTGATATGGTATTGGATTGTGCGATGGGTCACACCTATTGATCACAGCAGGCTAAAAAAGAAACAACCCGTAAATAACTCCTGACATCCCCAGCTGCGCCAGAACTCCTGGACAAAGGACTCTTGGGAAAGCTGTTGTTGGAATTTCTTTGTCCCTTTCCTCTGGAAACTGCTTGGGACAGGTTTGGTTTAAGCCAGATGACTGGGGCTCACTAAATGTTTTTGCAGGTGTTTTCTTAGCAGGGCTGAGTTGTCTCATTCCTGAACCCAGCCCTTCCTGAAGAGCATCACCAGCCATGCTGGGATGGGGCATTGCTGCTCATGTGCAGCCCCGTGCTGTTCCCATGCCTGCTCTCGCGAACACCGAAATTGGTACGTGGGCAGAAGGTTAAGAAGGCAAAGATGATTCTCCTGTTCCTTCAGCGAAGCTAGTCATTTCTTGTGCTGAATCTGGCCCTTGAATTCATGAAACTGCATGATTTTGGCAAAAAGAACTGTGATAAATGCATGCCGGGGAGGCTAAGGGGGGATCATTTTTGGATTGTGCTTTCTTAAGGAAACTCAGCCCCAGGTGGTGCCAGGGTGGAGAAGCAAAGCGTGGTCCCTGCAGAGCACCAGGGACACATCCAGAGCTTCTGCCAGGACGCAGCGATGGGAAGGGTCTAGAGGCTGTAAGAGATGCTGTGGGGAGCAGCCGTACGGGCAATGCTGGGGGGTGCCAACAACGGGGAAGAAGCAGACGGACGTACAGCAAGAGCAGGCGGGTCAGGCTCCCACCCAGCCCGGCTTGCTGCTGGCCAGGGCCAGGGCACACGGGGCAGCCGGCAATCCCCTCCGTAAAGCACTAACTGATGCCTCACCGGATCCCACGTGCTCTCTGTGGACTAGCCGCGGCGAGGGACACGTGAGAAGAGGAGACGGCCAGGCACCATGCCTCTCCTCCCCCTGCCTCTTTCTTCCTCTCTCCCTCCCCCTCTTTCTTGTTTTTACACAGCGGAAAAAAAAAAACGTTCCCCACATAATGATGATTCGGCCAACAGGTCAAGTCAAGCATGATAGATTTCATTTTCGAGCTGGGGTCAGGCGGTAAATTGCCTTAATGCTGCTGGCACGGAGATCGCCGTGCTGAGAGGCTCTTGCAAACGAGTTCCCCTGGCATCGCCCAGACCTACCCTTTCTGCAGGAGCGATGCCTCGGGTTGCTGGGGGGCTGGGGGGCCTGGCCACAAGCAAAAGGGGCTTTGAGAGCAGCACCACGCTCGTAACTGATGGCCTGGGGGCATTTCCCACTTTATAAGGGGCCACGGCAACATGCTTGCTTGATATATGAGTTCTCTCTGCTGCCAAAGACTTTGCAACGCAGTTCGGGGCACACTGGGTCCTGCATGTCCATGGCAGGAGGGAGAAGGCAGAAAATTACTTTGCTAGAGCAAAAAAGGTCCAAAGGGAGCGAGGGGCTGCAGGTCCCCTCCAGGGAGCAGGGCTGGTGCTGAGAAAGCTCCAGGAGACACCCAGGCCCTAATACGAACCCAAGAAATAAATCCATCCCGTTGCAGAGAGATGGAGAGTCAGCCAGGGAGGGGAAGGTTTATTTAGAGAAACAACCGTGGGCTGTCTGCCCACATCAGGCTTTTAGCTGATGATCTGCACGTGCCGTATTTGGGGGCGGTTGGGGGAAGGAGTCCACTATTATAAGCTTTACAGCATCTCTACCGAATCCCGCTGAAGCCTGGGGAGGGCCTGATCCAGCAGGATCCCACCTCTCATGTCACCTCATCTGACCTTGGCCAGCTCAGAGACAACTCCATGGCAGGTCACCCTCTCTTGTCCCAGGGGAGCAGCCTGGGAGCACCCAGCACTGATGGGAAGCACCAGCGATTCCTGAGAAATGGGGTCCTTTGAAGGATTACCCAGGATTCCAAAAGTGCCCAGAAATCCACCTACGTCCTGAGCATCTTCTGCCAGGACAGGCAGGGAAAAGGTGGGAAAAAGCTGTGCTAAAGGGAGGGATGGTCTGGAGAGGGTGGAGATGTGCAGGTTCACCCACTTCTGAGCAGGGTGCAGTCTGAAACATCACTGATCCTTGGGATTAAAGGTGCCCTGGGCTCTGAATCCATTCCCTTTATGCTTCTCATCCCTCCAGATGTGGCCAGCACCTGTCAGCGATGTGAATCAGCACAGGATAATCCATCTCTTTCCTTCTCCATTTCTGCCTCCGTTAAACATCCCCTGCTCTGGGGAAGGCTCTGTCTGCCGTAATTAAGGTGGATAGATCTCCTGCAGCAAAGGGCACTTCCCGGCTGGTTAACGCAGGGGAGGACTCAGCAAGGACACAGGGAAAACAGTGCTGGGTATCCCCGGGGGTCCTGCTGCTGGGGGGTGCCAGGCAGTCAGATGCATGGATGGAGACACGTGGCCAGCGTGCTCAGAGCTTTTGGGGTCCCAGGCTCAGCTGTGCTCTGGGGTCAGCCACATCTGTTTGCACCGGAGCAGCGGGGAAGCTTTGGTGCAAGCCTGTGCTTGCATGTGGAAGGGACCTCTTCGTCCTCGGTGCTGCAGGGACTGAGACCTTCCTCTGTGGGTTAGTTTGGGGTCTTGTTGGGGCTGAAGCGCGCTTTGCCGTCGCAGCTAGCTGCAGCTCCTCTCGGCATCCCGCGGGTGCTCGCTAGCTGGGCTGGAGCAGGAAGGGCTGAGGCGCGAGGGCTGAGTGGCCGTTGGGAATCAACACATGCCCGGCGGGGCCAAATGATGTGCTGCAGTAGGAGTGTGGGACAAGGGACCAGGAGCCCACCTGAGCACATGAACCTCCCCTGGAAGACATCGTTTTTGACACAGCTCGGAAGATGATCGCTATTTCTCGCCCATGTTCATCCCTCACCCATGCACACGCCTGGCACCTGCAAAACCCATCCCAGCTCATCTGGAAACAGGGAGTCCTGCTGCCAGAGGAATGGGGCAGGTCCAGTGCTGCGGCTCGATGGCTCTGGGAGCTGCTCCTCCTTTCTCCCTCAGCCTTGCAGCTCTAGGAGCTGGAGGAAGGATGCTGAAGGACCTGCCAGCCTCACCCCACCAGGCCCCCTTGAACCCAGCAAGAAAACCTTGAAAATACGTTCAGTTCAAGGGCTAGTTTGCTACAGTCTCATAGAATTGTTCTGGTTGGAAGAGACCTCCAAGATCATCGGGTCCAACCATTAACCCAGCATTACCAAGTCCCCCACTAAATCGTATCCGTTAGGGCCTCGTCTAAACGTCTTTTGAATCCCTCCAGGGATGGGGACTCCACCACCTCCCTGGGCAGCCTGTTCCAATGCCCGACAACCCTTTCAATGAAGAAATTTTTACAAATATCCGATCTGAACCTCCCCTGGCGCAACTTGAGGCCATTTCCTCTTGTCCTGTCGTCTGTTACTAGGGAGAAGAGACCGACCCCCATCTCTCTACAACCTCCTTTCAGGGAGTTGCAGAGAGTGAGAAGGTCTCCCCTCAGCCTCCTTTTCTCCAGGCCAAACATCCCCAGTTCCCTCAGCTGCTCCTCATAGGACTTGTGTTCTAGACCCTTCACCAGCTTTGTTGTCCCTCTCTGGACACGCTCCAGCACTTCTATGTCTTTCTTGTAGTGAAAGACATGTGAGAGTAGGGATGCTTTTCCTACCTGGAGTTTACCTGCAGGAGGTGACGAAAAGGAAAGAAACTCTCATTTGCAGTGTTTGCCCTGAAAACACATGCCCTGGTGCCAAACCAGCCGTGGAGCAGGCAGGGCCGGTGCTGGGTGGTCGTTCCCGCGTCCACCCCCTGGGCCCCACGGGCAGCAGCCCCACCGAAAGCATTGCTCAGCACGGCCTCGCAGGCTGCCTGCCCTGCCCTGCCTGCTGCCTCGCGCTGCCTTCCTCGCTCCCGCGGCGCCGTTTGGCCGGTACTGCTGGTCCTCCCTCTCCTCCTGCCTCTCTCTGCAAGGATGCTCTGTGCTGTGCCCTGGGTAAACCTCCCAGGAACCACCTGGGATGGAGGGAGGGAGACCAGGGTCATTAGTGCAAAGAGCAGCGAGGCCAAGAGGGCTTTCGTGCCTCAGCATCTTAATTGAAATGGGTTTCCCGTCCTCCTCCCCCACATGCCCACCGGCTTGTTCAAGGGCACCCGGCTAACGGCTCTCCTGGCCCGGTGCTGTGCATTCTGCATCCCTGATGAACCGCACACATCCCTTTAATTAAATGTCAAGATAGGCAATTTTTTTTTAAGAGCCCCGTGCTCGGAAAGATTCATGGAGAGCTCAATTACCGTGTGATGAGGGGCAGGGAGGAGGGAAAGCTTCAGGTAGGAAAATTGCGGAGAAAACAGGGATCCCAGACACACGGGATCAGGGCACTGCCTTAAATTTGCCTTGGCTGTGCCCAGACCTGTGCTGTGCTTACCACCTCCCCAGGCTGCGAAAACCAATGAATGCCATGATGTCTCTTGAATGCAGAAGAAAACCCATCTCTCAGATTTTTTATGCGACGAAACTGTTAAGCCCCCTAGACGAGCTCAGAAAGCAGCACAATTAAAACTGATTAATGCTTATGGCCAGCCTGCATCTGCTGGAAATACTTTGGGTTGTTTATTTGCAATGATCTACTAAAACCGACCACCTCCCTGCTTGAGGTACAGCTCCTTCATCTCCAAAGTGATGGCCAGGGCCCGGGCATCACCCCCAGGGGAAGCCAGCCCCGTCCTGCGTCAGCACGGGCTGTCCTGAAGGACCAAAACTGCTTTCGTGCAGCAAAGGGCTGCCTGGCACGACCCGTCAGAGGCCTGGGTAGATGCTGCTGGCCTTTGTTGCTTCCCGAGTCCTCTGAAGTCGCCTCCTTTCCCGCCTGCTTCCCCATGGAAGATGCCCTGTAAAGGGCGCGGTGACCGATGTGGAGAGGTGCCAGGTGGCCATTCTTGCAGCTGACAGAGGGCTGGATGCCGAGCGCTGGCACTCCCAACGGAGGCGTTTGGATGTTTCTGTACAATTTGTCCTCCCAAGGAGCCTCGGAGGTGGAGCAGGAGAGGAGGCAGCACAGCGGGAAGCAGCAGGCAGGATGGAGGGCTGGAGGCAGGACATGTTCATCACCTCCCTCTTCCCATGGTCCAGTGCCAACCGTAAATGCACACAGGTCCTGCCCCAGGCCACCACCTCGGGGCAGCTTCACCTGCTCTCTGCCTCGCTGCTTCAGCCTCAGACCTGGCCGGAGTCAGCATCACACCTGGGAAAAGTCTTTTTGAATCTTGATAAACTTTCAAATCTCAACCTAAATCTTGCAGCGATGACAGTGGGATTTTGGAGTTGCCCTGGTAGGATGGGATGCGTTTTTGCCAGCTTCTGGGGAGCCCACGGTACGAGCCAGCTTGGAGGACAGAGAAATTTAGTGTTCCAAAATAACCGTAATTTCTCCTGGAAAGCACTGAGCAGGGCTTCTCAGATGGCAATATGAACAGGCAACTGCCTCCAGCCCTAGGCTCCCCTCCACGTCCCTAGGCTACAGCGGGACCTGACACACTCCACCTGCACATAGACCAAAACTCAGGTGAGGTCATCTCCACCAGATCCCACCCCGTCCACCCCAGCGCTCCGAGCATGGCCCGATGATCCCAGCGTGAACCTGAGGATGGGAGATCATGGACTGTCTGTTGGGTACAGCAACAGGAGTGTTCTCCATATCGCGCCACAGCTCCAGGGTTGCGATGCTGGTGCTTCCCACCCTCCCTCCCATCGCTCTGCAGTTCACAGCTGCTTTTCTGGTTTGATGCCTGTAACGGAGTGATGCAGGAGGCAGGAGAATGGCGGAGTGGCCAGTCCCTGCACCGAAATGAGGAGAACGGTGCCTCTATCTGGACAGAAGGCCCATGGCACAGGGAAGAGGAGACTGGAGAGAAGCATGTCCAAGCTTTGGTGAAACCCTTCAAAATTTCTGTGCTTTAAGGTAAAAATTTCAGATTTTAGCGACTGCTGGGGTAGGATGGCAGCAGGACCTGGGAAGCCGACTGGACGCCCAACACCCGTGTGTTCATCTCACCCCGGTGGGAAGCCCTGAGCTCCCCAGCTCACCTTCACCCTCCCGGGATGCTCAGCCATGCCTGGCCTGGATGAAGCTGCTCTTTCTCCTCGGTGCGTTTTGGGGGCCTTGGCTGTCTGGGAGGCATCACAATACGGTTCCTCTGGTGGGATCTCATTATGTGATGAGCTGAACATCTGGATTAAAATAGATCAAATAGTCACTAAATCCTAAATAAGCCTGAGAGCTCAGCAGCAGCCATATGCTTCCTACTGACAAGCTCAAAAAAATCTCTCCTTGCCATTAGCTCACACGGCATGCAGTGCTTTATCCTCCTCCAGCCCCGCTCTGCGAGCAAACCCTCCGCTCTTCCTCCCCGGCCCTCTCTGCTCTGGCCATGCTCTGAACCCGCAGCCTGCGGCTCGTCTTAGGCAGGGCTGTCCGAGGGCACACGTCAGGTCTGAGCTCTGTTAGCTAGAAAACGGGTGGGCGCTTACCCCACTGTGCAAAAGATTTGGTGATACTAATTAAAGGAATACTACTAATAGAATCATAGAATCATAGAATTGTTCTGGTTGGAAGAGACCTCCAAGATCATCGGGTCCAACCATTAACCCAGCATTACCAAGTCCCCCACTAAATCATATCCGTTAGGGCCTCGTCTAAACGTCTTTTGAATCCCTCCAGGGATGGGGACTCCACCACCTCCCTGGGCAGCCTGTTCCAATGCCCGACAACCCTTTTGGTGAAGAAATTTTGACGAATGTCCAATCTGAACCTCCCCTGGCACAACTTGAGGCCATTTCCTCTCATCCTGTCGCCTGTTCCTTGGGAGAAGAGACCGACCCCCCCTGGCTCCAACCTCCTTTCAGGGAGTTGCAGAGAGCGAGAAGGTCTCCCCTCAGCCTCCTTTTCTCCAGGCCAAACCCCCCCAGGTCCCTCAGCCGCTCCTCACAGCACTTGTGCTCCAGACCCTTCCCCAGCTCCGTTGCCCGTCTCTGGACACGCTCCAGCCCCTCAGTGTCTGTCTTGGAGTGAGGGGCCCAGAACTGACCCCAGCACTCGAGGTGCGGCCTCGCCAGGGCTGAGCACAGGGGGACGATCCCTGCCCTGGTCCTACTGGCCACACCATTGCTGATACAGGCCAGGATGCCGTTGGCCTTCTTGGCCACCTGGGCACACTGCTGGCTCATCTTCAGCCGCTGTCGACCAACACCCCCAGGTCCTTAATAATAACCAAACGGAGCTGATAAAGAAAGAAACCCAGACCGCTGTTGTTTAGCACTCATGCGTGGCTCAGACGGGGGTTCGGGTAGCAAAAGCCCTGTAGCAACACGGTAAATATTAATGTTTTGTTGCCTGTATCCTTCTGGGGCCCAGAGGAAGGCGAAGGTCTAGTGGCCTCCAACAGCAGCTTCTTTTTGGTTGGAGAACGTGGAGGGTGGGATGGACCCGGGGGCACTGCAGATGCAAGAGGGTGCAGGACCTGCAGAGATCATAGAATCATAGAGTCATAGAATTGTTCTGGTTGGAAGAGACCTCCAAGATCATCGGGTCCAACCATTAACCTATCACTACCAAGTCCACCACTAAATCATATCCCTTAGGGCCTCGTCTAAACGTCTTTTGAATCCCTCCAGGGATGGGGACTCTGCCACCTCCCTGGGCAGCCTGTTCCAATGCCCAACAACCCTTTTGGTGAAGAAATTTCTATGAATGTCCAATCTAAACCTCCCCTGGTGCAACTTGAGGCTGCTTCCTCTTGTTCTGAGATGCTGCTCTGCCCTGGGCGTCGCACAGGCTGCCTCCGCACCGGCCCCGCAGCCTGCGAGGGCTGCTCCGCGCAGGAGGCACAACCTGGGGCCGGGCTCAGCTCCATGGCTGGGTGCCGCTGGCTCTGCCGATGCCGCGTGTGGCTGCAAGCAGCGCTCCGGGGAGGGCTCAGGGATGTTACTTTTCAATGCCGCTTTTATGGCCTCGTAGCGCGGAAAATAAGGTATGCCTTTAGGTCACGAGCCTTATTTAGTTTAGCAAGACAAGGGCTAAGGTCTTGTGAGGTCTTGGCGGGCTTGTCTTGGCCGAAGCTTTTTTTAGGCGGTTTTAGCCGTGACAGCGTATTGCCCAATGGTCAGATGAGCGTTGCTGGCTGTGACAGCCAGTCTGCCCAGCGGTCGGGTGGCGAGCATCAGGCGTTAGCTAAGCTTTGTGCAATTGCGTGGTTTCACCTTAAAAACATTCTACCAGTCAGGAAAGCTCTAAAAAAAAAAATAAGAGCTCCTTGTATAACCCGATCTGCTGACTGGTAAGACAGAAGCGCCAGCAGCAGGCTGCTCGACAAGGGATGGAAACAGCACCACTGACCCCCAAGCCCAAACAGGGCACCCTCAGCACCTCCGGCAAAAAATCTGGGGTGCTGGTGACTTGCCATAACTCTGAGGAGGGGTGAGCACGGCACCGGAGATGGTCGGAAGTCTGCGTATAACAATCGTAATTGCATTATTAATGGGAATCAGCAGTAATTGGATAATTTGGACGCTACGTGTTGGTCTCATTGCAACGAGGCTAACAAAAACGACTGGCTTTATTGTGATTTGATCGTTAACGAGACTGACGCTAAACTCCCTGCTCTGTGCATAAGGTCTGCTCCTTTTTTGCCTGCCGCTGAATTTTGTGTGTAACACTTCGAAGATAATAATCTGGAAACGGCATCGGCTGCTGCGCACGGAAAAATCAGGACAGCCCATGACCTAGGTTGGCTCGAGAAATTCTCCCTCCTTCTCTGCCTCCTTCCCCCTCCCAGGACCCGGTTTGAGGGAGAGGAGGATGGTGGTGGCTGAGCCTTCTGTCGGATCCACTGCTTATTATTTATTAATAATGAGATTAAATGGGAGCACGGGTGTGTCCCACTGGTGTCCCCTTCCTCCGTTGCCCATGGGCACGGTGGCCCCGGGACATGACTGAAGGCGAAGGATGCACATGGCAGCCTGTGTGCAATACTTCACGGGGGCCAAATCCTGCTGGGGGAGGTCGAAGGGCCCGATTTGGGCTCGCTGATGCCTCTCGGCAGAGGGAAGGATGAGATATTCACCTCTGGGATGCACAGCCCGGAGGAACCAGCTCTCCATTTGCAGAGACATCCCCCAGCTTGCCCCAGCTTCCCTTTTTTTTTTGCAGAAAAGTGGTTTTTGCTGTGGAGGGAGCTGGTTGTGCCGTGATAGCGTGGGATCCACGCACTCCTTTTTCCTTCTGGGCAGGATCTCATGATTTTACAGGCTGATCTCCCGATTCTTTCAGAGGGGAAACGAGGGGGCAGGAGAGGAAATGACATACCCCAGGAGGGGAATTGCTAACTGAGGAGCACCCCCGGCTTTGTTTCTGCTGATGAACGCCTTCCTCCCCCCTGCCCTGTTAGCCTTTCTTTTTGCATCCTGGGAAAGGTCTGAATTTCGGGCCAGGGAAAGCGCTGGAGGAAGGAGCGGGGCGGTGGGGGAAGGGATGCTCTCCCTGCACCGCCTCTCCCGCCTCCAGTCCTGTCTGCTTGTGGCCGATCCCTTTGCCGTGCGGGGTGACGGTGATGCGGAGTGACATTTGACTGTGCGGAGCGGGGAGACGGCAGCCCCCCGCCAGCCGCTCCCCCTCCTGCAGCGCTGGGGCCGAGCCGATATTGCCCGGGGAGCTGCTCCCACGGTGCCCATCAGCACCCCACTCCCCACGGCCAGCCCTCCAGCTTGGGGAGAGGCTGTTTGAGGGGTCCCGGAGATCCGGGGTGCGATGGAGGAGGTGGTACATGGGACCTGGTGCGGCAGGGCTAGAAAAAAGCCTCCAGCCACTTGCTGGTGAAGACTCATCCCTTGGACGGGGCTGTGTGATGTTGGAGGGCAGGAGCATTTCTGGGACTGGGACTCATGTGAGTTGCAGATTTGGGTGATAGGCTGGGGGAGATGCACCCAATAGCTGAGGGTGAAAGGTGCCCGTTCAGCCTGGCTTCACCTCTGCAGGGCTCAAATGCAAGCAAGGCTGTCCCTTCTCCATCCCCAGTCTCTCCTTCTCCATCCCCAGCCTCCCCTTCCCCATCCCCAGCCTCTCCTTCTCCATCCCCAGCCTCCCCTTCTCCATCCCCAGCCTCCCCTTCTCCATGTCCAGCCTCCCTTTCTCCATCCAAATGTAGATGTGGCGCTTGGGGACATGGTTTAGTGGTGGCCTTGGCAGTGCTGGGTTAACTGTTGGACTCGATGATCTTAAAGGTCTCTTCCAACCAAAACGATTCTATGATTCTATGATCCCCAGCCTCTCCTTCTCCATCCCCAGCCTCCTGCTCCTTCTGCTTGCCCCGTGCTTGGGAAAAGCTTGCTGTTGGCCGTCACACACTGTGTTCAGCTGCCATGGGCTTGACTTGGCTCCATAAACCCCAGCCCTACAGGACACCCAGCTCTGTGCTCCAGGGCTTAGCTCAGGAGCAACCCTCTGCTTCGAAGCCTGGAGGCAGGAGGAGAAAGAGGGGAGCCTCCGTGTCTCCCCTTCATACCCACGTTCAGGGCGGGGGGAACCTGGAAACACCATCTGCAGAAAACAGACCTGGTTTCTCACCCCAGGATGAAGAAGACACAGGGCAAGGGACATGACCCAGTTTTTGATGGCAGCATTTAATATTTCCCCCGCAAGGCAAGCCAACCCAGCTTCCTCTCCCTCCCGCTTCTCGGCCAAGCAGCCAGACTGGGCTGGCCCGCTGCCTTCCCGGGGCTTAAGAGCGCGTCGGCATGGGATGGAGGGGAAAATGTGACTGTGCAGCCTCATCAGGCGCCCAGATGTGCTGCTGATTCATCCGCTAATTGCGTAAGCCCCGGGAGCGGGATGCGCTCGCAGCCGCTCGCTCCAGCGGGAGCTGCACAGGGAAGCATCTGTTTCCTACTTGTTGGGCACCGGCACGGGGGCTGCGTGGAGGGACCACCCTCCGTACGGGGGGGGAGAGACCACCCGTTGCTCAGGCTACAACACGGACCGGGGCAGAGGGCTCAGGATGGGGCGCAGCAAGGGGACGGAGCCCCTAAAAACCACAGCAGCAAGAGGTGAAGGAGGTAGAAAAGACAGCACCGTCGTGCTGTGGCTGGCGGGAACCAGGTGAGCAGACCCAGAAGCGCTCAAGAAAGGCAACCAGAGGTGGCCAAACCAGTCCTCCCATTGCCCTGTTCGAAACCCAGAGGGGAGTTTTGCCGGCCTGATTTGATCCAGTGGCCCTCGCCAAGGGACGAATCGCTATGGGATGCTTCATGCACTCGTTCATGTAATCGTGTGGATATAATTTGATTATTCCTTCCGAGACGCTTAGCATCACAAAGGGAAAAGCCGCCTCCGAGCTGAGCCCTTGGAGCCACCACTATGAGACTGGGCTGGGGGAAGAAGGGTCAGAAACTGGGCTGGAGAGGCTGCAGCGCAGTTTATGGCATTAAAAATATCCTGTCTCAGCCCGTTGCTGGCTCCCCGGCTCCTGGCTGGGCCTGTGTCAGGAGTAAATCAGACTGCCAAGTGCACGTGAGAGCTCCTGCGTTTCCTTGCCGCAGTCCAGGCGTCACAAGGGTCACAAAAACTTTTTAAAATTTCCTTTGATGGATTCACTTGCCTTGGCCTGAGATCCTGGAGCTCCCCTTGGTTCACCCCGTGCCTTGTCAAACAGGGACATGCTGTACGTGGAAAGACTCGGGCAGCTCCTGGCACCGTGTTTCCCGACGTGGGGATCAACCTGAACCGCCGTGAGGGTGTCCAAAGACTTACCAGCCCCTCCGTTCCCACAGGTCCGTGAGGAGGAGCGTGGGGCACTGTTAATTTAACTGCCGTTGCCTGGATGTGAAATATTCTCCCAGCAGCAAATAGGTTGGGCCCTTCTGGAGTAGATGCAAAGCCCAGATGCTGCTTTTGCCCCAGGGCACGTGGAAATTCATTTGCTTTCCAGTAAAGGCACAGGCATCAACAAAAAAGACCAGGATAGTCTTCTGCCAGGGCTACAAATTCATCCTGTGGAGTGAAGAGGTTTCGGCAAGACCCCAAAACTGATCTGGCTTAGCAAGAGCAAATCATGAGTGATAGGTGGGATGTTAGCAGGTGGGGATTTCGGCAGAAGATCTGGTAGTAGACGTGCGTGTGCATCTGCTGAGCGTGGACGCACACACATAACGCAACAGCGGGTTTGGAGGACAACATCGTACCAAGCAAGAACAGCGTACGTTATTGTTTATCAAAATAACACCGGCAAGATGAGACTATTTGGGTGCTATACGTTAGAAAACAGCCGTTACTTTGTAAGGGACTTCATCATTTTCTCCTGCGCACCCGTTTTCACATTCAGCCTGAGCTGCCACATGCTTCTGTCCGCAAGCTCGGGCCTTTGGCTTTTGCAGGCTGGCGTTTATGAGGATGAGGAAGACCTTGGCCAACCCTTGGCCACCTGGCCATTTCATGGGCAGCAGGTCCCAAGTCCGAGTCTCCACGCAGGGGAGAAGCCATGCAAACGTTGAATCTGGACCTAGCAAGAGGGATAAAAAGCCCTTCAGTGTTGGACCTGGTGGGTGCAGGTGTAGAGAAGGGGGTGCTGGAGCCAGCTGCGTCCTTCTGGGTTGCTGGCGGGAGGGAGGAGGCTTCTTCTTGCAAGGGGAGCGAAGGAGACGGCTCAGTGAGTCATCCAGGACCCAGAGCAGTGTTCGGCTAAGCTGGGGGTTCAGCACGATTATAAGTGGCTTTAGGAGCAGCGAACGCGGGCGTCGCAAACACAAAACAAGTCAGGAAGGAAAAACAAACAGTGTCAGTGGTTCTGTAAGGGATCAGAGAGTCGCCGAAGTGTCAGCCGGCTGCCACGTGCTCCCCGGGCTCTTCCACCGCCCCAGTAACGCATGGACGGTCTTTTGGTTCATCCTTATCACATCTCATTAAGGATTTTGGGGGAAGATTCGGAGAGGAGTGAAAGAAGGTTCAAAGATAAGTGACAGGTCCCGTTGGAGGGACAAGAGAGGAGGATTTGAAGGGAGTTGCAAAATTAAGAGTGGCTGGAGAGTGGACAAGGGGCAAGTCTTCACTGGCCCCTCCATCGGGACACCAGAGCTAGGGGTCAAACGAACCACCGAGTGATGCTGGCGTAGGGGAGGTTCAGACAGAGAAGGGAGCTGCTCCCCATCACACGTACAGTTAAACCGGGGAATTATTGCGGCAGGATGTTGCAAATACAAAAATGTTACATGGGTCCCAGAACTTCAGCACCTGATCATCCCCAAAAGGCTCTTCCAGCCGAAGATCCCACCTCTGCCTTAGGAAGTCTCTGAATCTGAAGTTGTTGGAGGCTGGCAGGGAATTACTCCATGTTGGCTTGATCATTTTTTTTTCTTTTCCCTGCTCTCAGAGGTAGGACACTGTGCTAGATGGACCATTAGCTGGATGGTCCATAGGATGAGTGGTCTATAGGATGAACAGGCCATCACTCTGCCCCAGTTGGTCCACTCTTGTGTTGCAGGACACAGAGGGCAGCATGTGCTCATGTATCTAGCTGCTATATTGAGATTTGAGCCCTTTTTTGGGTCAAGTTCCCCCAGGATCTTCCCCACGCCAGTGTCGGTGAGAGCTGCCCACCTGGGTGATCCTCACCTGCTCCTCCCAGCCAAGAGCGTTATCCATGGATCTGCTGGATCTGGAGGAGGAATAGGGAGACAGTCCTGGGAGAGGACTGGCTCAAGGTCATCCCAGAGACTGGTTGCAGGGCTTGGGGCAGCACCGTCCCTCCGCAGCAACGCACCCACGAGGCGCCAGGTCCTCCAAGGCTGGAGCCTGGAGAGAAGCAGCAGGTCAACTCAAGCACACCCGCAGCAAATACCGATGCGATGTTAGCAGAGTTCACCGAAGGGAGCCAGAACAACATGTGCTGCAGCCTGTCTCGCAGAGACCTGCTCCAAGAAAGACGCCCCGAGCCTGCCCTCTGTGCTTACTGCTTTTTTTCCGTACTTCTATTTCAAAGATTAATTCCTCCGGCTGGAAAGTTTGTGCAACCCTCAGCCACGGCTGTTGCATCACACCGCTGTTTGCTTTGGCCAGCAAAGCAGAACAGCAATAAGCATCCTGACTTCATCTGGATCGCTTGCCTCGCAGTGACACCCATAAATAGAAGCAGGTTGGAGAGGGGTGGGGAGATCCGCATGGAAACCCAGCACAGCTGGACCAGAAAACACCTCTGGCTTCCTTGTGCCGGGCCCACCCCTGGGCTGCAAGTGCTGCCTCTCATTCAGAGAGTGGTTAATTATAAAGAGAGGTGATAAATAAGAGCTGAGACATGGGGGTTTTGCCCTCTGGCCCAGGAATCGTCCTTCCTAGGAGGGAAACACAACTCCAGGAGGTCTGGCATCAAGAAATCGAGCAGCCAGCACCTTTTATAGGATGTGGAGAGCAGAGACCTGACCATGCGTGGTCAGCAGAGAGCCTGTAGGGCCACGAGGACAGAAAATCAATTGCAATGTTTTAGATGTAAGAGGTTACCTTAATTTCCCCTTTTGGGCTGTCTCAGCACAGGGCAGGTTGTCCCAGGAAGGTCTCTCCATGGTGTCAGCGTAAACGTTTGTCAGATCCTGACGTGCTCTGCTCTGTGCCTCAGTTTCCCCTGCTCTGGAGTAGGGCAGAGACATATTCAGTGTGTGCTGAAAAATCTGCAAAAAACAGTTTTGATGGAAAGTGATGGAGTTTGCTCCACAAGAAGAAAAATAAATCCTTGGGAGGAGATGTTTTCTTTCCGCATGGAATTTCAGCTTTTCATTAAAGCAGAGCCAAAACAGCCTCTTTCAGACAAGGCCATGAAGAAAGATTTCCACTTCTCCAGCTAAACAGGAAGGTTTACGTCCTAAGACGTCCCATTACTGCTGATGGTCTCTATGGAGGAGAGGACGCCTTTGACCACCTCACCACCCGCCCCGAGAACATCTGCTTCCAGGGGTCATCCAGCTGTGCCCAGGAGGTCAGGGAGAGCCTCGTCTGACCAGGAACCAGCAGAACAAATCATCCCTTAACAATAGGACAAATATAATAATGGGAAAATAATCCCTTAATGATGCTAAAAGACCTGCTAGGCTAATTATGTTCTCCAGGTGGCCACTCTGCCTTCAGTGGCTGCTCCTGTCTTGTTGTATAATGCTGCCCAACTTCTACCCTTTGCTCGTGTTAATGTCCTCACCCTGCTCTTTTCTTCCCATGGAGACGGCGAGTTGTATCCGTGCTGCTGTCACGTCCGCTCGCTGCTTGGGAGCGCCTTTCTGGAAGCAGGCTGATAAACGGTCACCTGCCTGCCTGCTGGGCGGAGGGAATGGACACGGGGCTTTCTTCAGCATCAGTTTTTCCCGGAAAAGCTGGAAACACAGTCCTCATCAAAAGCTCTACAGCTCCTGGCTGAGCTACCCTTTCCATCCACTCCCAGGGGGCATCATCCCCTAGAAAAAAATGGGATGATACTGTCAACAAACCCCTGTTGATCCACTTTTGGCTATCAGCTTCAGCTCATTTGAAGAGGGTGGATCTCTGCCTCCTCTGCAGTGTCCCAGGCCTCTTTAAGACATCCAGATTTGTTTCATTTCCAAGCCACCAGCTGTTTTGGCATCCTGTGAAATCTGGTCTCATTCCTCATCCCCTTTTGCTGCTTTGTTACTGGATCCCATTTTTGCGTGGAGGTTTCTCATGACCTTCTGGATGCTCCCATGCATGTTCTTGGCCTCAGTGCCTGGTGGGGATGAGTCAAATGGCTCCTGCCTTTTGCTTCCTGGATGGAGGAAGGATCTGGAGGGGGAATCAGGCCCTGCTTGGTGGAACACAGACTTATCCTCCAAAAAAAGGACCTCAGAAAAGCGAGTCAGGTAGCAGCAACCAGCTCTTGGGTGGTGAGAAGAGATGGGGGAGAGGGTCCAGGCAGGCAGGTTGAGGAGTAGACGCTCCCGTGGTTGGTTTCATCCTTCCCGGAGCCTGTTGAAGAGGGATTTTATTAATGCTAAGACCAGCTTGGCTGCGTGCGCGTGGAGCTGGCACCCATCTGCTAACACCTGGCCTCGGATGAAATCATCGGCCTGCCGCGGGGGGCGGGGAAGGCTGATTCACTTTGTCACGAGTCCTAATTAGACACAACATGCTGTCTGATTAGCGCTCGTGTTTGGGAGCAAACACTCAGCTGGGTAGTGGCCCACGGAGTAACGGCGGATGGAGGCAGAAGAAAGCCCCCATCTCTCCTTGCCGGCGGGGCCAAATCCGCCCCGGACGGCGTGGTTGACCCTAGGTAGCACGAGGCATGGACCATCACATCTGCTGGGACGTCTGACGTTTCTCCTGGCCTCATTTCCATGCCTTTCACATTCCTGTTCTTCCAATTCCATTGATCCCATCCCATCCCATCCCATCCTATGCCACCTGGGGGTTTGGCTGCAGCCAGGAGGGGCTCAAGGAGCTCATTTTTTCGTGCCCTGGGTGTTGCTGGACGCTGGTTCCCTGCCACAAACCGAAGAGCGAAGTTTTCAGGGATTGTTTAGCTGGCTGAGGACAGACAGTGTTTTGCTTTTGGTTATTTTTAGTCTGGTTCCCTGAGGAAACCAGGTTTTGCTCTCCATGGCATTGCTGCCGGCCGCAGCCGGGGCTGGGTGCCCTGAGCACAGCCTTTCCCTGGGGTCTTGGCTAGGGATGAGGTGCTGAGTGACGGGTGATCGCTGTCTTCCGACACGCACCTTGGCCTTGTCCTCACAGTTGTGATCACTGCAGAATGAGATTTCCCAGAAAAACAATTCAGAATGAAAACCAAAATTGTTGTCGTAAAAGAAATGTGAGGCTGTGGGGTTTTGTCTAACAGCATCAACCCATCCTGAAGTTAATTGTAGTCAATACCCTCCGCAGCTTTCTTAAGAAAAACCTAAATATTTTGATATTTGGAGGGGGCAGGGAGGTGGATTCTTTTTTTTTTTTTCTTTTTGAATGCAAGGCTTCCCTGCAATATTCGGCAGGCGTTGCCGCTGGCTCTGTTCATTCATATCCCTACTGGCTTCCAAAATGTGCAGATGCGAACAAGCCCGTCTCGATTCGGCGGAGACGGGAACCGCTGCAGCCCGCTCGGACGACAGCATCCTGCGAGCGGCGAAATACTTGGGGGGGCGGGGGGGGTCGCCGTGACCCCAATCTGCCCTCGCTTCCCGGTAATTATAGCAGCATCTCCAGCCCGGAGCACGCTCCCGGCCACGTGGACCGGTCCCTTCCCAGCTGCACAGGGAAACCGCAGCCGCCCCGAGTACCTCGCGCTGCAAATAGCCGGTGCCGGGGGGAGGACAGCATCCGACCCTGGCAGGCAGGACACGGGGAGACAGGCAGGCCACCGGTTTCTATGACAACCAGTTCAGGTGTCACTGATGGAGGGGATGCAGGTGGGGACGCCTCCTGGGGCAGGGGACCAGAGGATGGGGATGTTGCGTTGCCGCGGATTTGCGTTTTGCGGTGCGGCGGGGAGACGGCGGCTCTCGCGCTTGAAACCTCCTCTGGCAAATGTCAAAGCGGAGCTGGGAATAGTCTTACGCCGCTTGTTTTGCTTGGCTAATCTCAGCAAGTGAGCTCACGTCTCCTGCAAACCTGAGGAGATGGTGTGACAGCAGCCGGCAGGGCCGGGCGGACGGGGCCGGACGGGCGCGGGGGGACGCGCTAACGGTGTCCTTCTTGCTGGGAAGACCCTGGTTGCTCCCCGGGACCTGGTGGGACCGCATGGCCTTTCCCCGGTGCCAGCTCCAGCTCGCCGAGCCGCACAGCCTCAAGGAGCCTCCAGCTCCCACTGGGACTGCGGCTCTTAATAGGCTGCCTGAATCTGGGCCAAAATGTTTTCCTCGCTGCTAACGAACCCAGACGCTCTCCTGGGAAGGTGAAGAGGGAGGAAGAGTGAAGCAGAGACAATTTCAGACTCCAGTGGAGCCTTTGTTTCAAATGTGCCTGGTTTCTTCTGAGGTTCTCCTCCTTCCCCCTTGGCCTCCCTCGGATCTGCCCTGCCGGCATCTCGTCTTGACGTGCTGCCAGAGACTTTGCAGGATCCCTCCTCTACCTGAGGGACCTCTTAGATGTTGTGGTGGCACAGGTCATTCCTGTCCTGACTGGTCATCATTTTTTCAGGGTCCCTGTCCTCTGTATTTTAAAGAATAACGTTTCCATTTAAAGCTATGAGCTGTTGGCAGAGGAAAGAGCCATGGGAGCCCAGCTGCAGCGATTCCACTCAGTGTAGGTTTTTTCCTCGCGTAAGGTGTGTATACATCTTAAGAACATGCTAACTTCAACACATGGAGCTGGAGAGGAGGGGTCAGGTTCCCAGCAGCCAGTGTTAAGTCCTGCAGAGGAAGAAAAGCTCTTTGTGCTCCCTTCTTCTGGCCTGGGCTCAGTACAGATGCCATCAAGCTCAAGATCTGGTGTTTCCCGTTGAGCTGCAGATAACTCTGCCTGCTGGCTGGGAGAGCAAAAGGACTCCTTCCGTGAGTAAAGTCCTCCGGAGAAGGTCTATCTGCCTTGGTTGCATGTTTCTGCCGTGTCCAAGATCAGTGTCTGGACTAGACCAGGGTCTGGACTTGGAAGGAAGGTTTGAGAAGGGGAGGTTCGTGGAGAGCCCTAGTTCCTACGGTCTACAAGGGAGGGAGCCCTTGGTCCTTGCTGTAGATGATCCCTTGGTACATGACATGTGGAGTGGCCCACCACATTCTCCTTACAGAACTTCATGAGATTTTTAGGTGTGCGTTTCTGTGTTGGGATTTTTCTCTTCTGCCCTTTCACACAAAGAGGAGACCCGACAGGCTGAGGGAACACTCCAGAGACACTTCCAATGTCCAAAGCTCTCTTTGGTCCGAAAGGCTGGTGTTACCTCCTGGGTGGAGCAATGCTGGGGTTTCAAGAAGAGGATCTTGTTCCTTGGAAGCAGCTGGGCTGACTTGGAGGATGTTCATGCAGCTCATCATAGCTTAGAAACGAAGCTCAGCCACTAGCCATTTCTTACGCTGCTTTGGACAGCAGGGTGGACTGTTACTGTTCCTCGCGTAAGCAACCTTCTAGCAGAGCATAACAACGTGCTTTGCAAACATCGCTGGTGCTTTCTGCTGTCCGCATAAGCAGTTTACTTTGTATTCTGGCTTTATATTTGCCCAAAACATCTTAGTATGCTCTAAGTGGCAGTTCTGCGGAATGGCTGCGTATGTGAATAAACTCCTGCGAGCTCAGTGTGAATCCTTCCTGCCAGGCAGGCAAATAACTACAGCAGGGAAAGTCAGGAAAGGGAAAAGAACAAAGACAGGCAGCATCCCCGGGGAATGACCAAAGGGGCCAGGAGACCTGCGAGTCCATGAGGTCTCTGCTCCTGTGGTTGGACAGAGATGTGGGAACTGGCTTCAGTTCTTAGCTCATCCATTCCCCCAGACAGAGGATGACACAATGTTTTCCAGTGAGTCGGTGGGTCCCGTGGGTGATGAGGACCAGTTTTCCAAAGGGCTGTGTTTGACAGGCACCCTCCCATTTCAGCTCAGCCCCGGGCTCTCACTCCCTGCCCAAGCTTCACCGGAGGGGTGCTGGTCTCCAGCTCAGCCATAGCCCTGCCCATGCCTGGCCACGGACCCTTTGGCCCTGACTTCACAGCTTGGCCTCCAACCTGCCTCATCACCACCAGCTTGCGTGATGATCTGGCCTCTTGGTTGAGCATGGCTGTCATCCGTGGGCCTTTCCTGCTCGCCTTGCCTGGGTCCTGTGGATCTGGGCACCAACTGGCCAGGTCCCTGCCCTGCCACCGTGCCATCCCACTCGGCTCCTGGCTCTCCACCCCTTGGGGCGCAGCCTGGGACAGTGCACATCGCACACGGTTGAGCTGATAAAAGCTGTAGCCCATCAGAGTTGTTAACTGATAACATTCAATAAGGTGGGATCTGCCTGATGCTTGAAGAGGAGAAAAAGTGGATGTAATCCTTACAGTAAAGGAAACGGAACCTATAGAAGAGTAGGAGCCATCTGGCAGATACCTAGGGATCCCGATGGCCCAATGACGTGTTTTTTTTTTCTGCAGAGCCGTATCTGCTGTGTCAGTCCATAGCTGGGACTTGAAACCACAGCAGTTCATCAGCCAGAGTCGGGCCTGGAACAACACAAGAGAAATGTCTGGTTGTGCTGCGTCAGGTCCTAGCGGGGTGACACCAGCGCGGTCAGCACCTCTTGCTGGAGCGACAGTCCCAAAGGGAAAGATCTAGCAACTAGAGAGCAGCCCTGGGGCAGGACCAGCTTCACTCCCGCTCTCTGTTGGAAGCAGAAGGATGAGCCAGCTCCAGGGCTCAGCTTACGAGTCTACAAACATGGAGAACAAGTTACAGTTGCTGGCTTATCCTCACCGGCGCTGAGGGGACTAACAGTTGAGGAGTTTTGAAAGCGTCCGATTGAGTGGCCAAATGCAAAGTATTAAGACAATAAAGCAGCCTTGAAACTTTACTACAAATCCCTTTCCAAACACCTCCCTTGCCCTCCTTGAACAACTCTTTGAGCTATGCCCTGACTCCAAGGAAGGACGGCGTGTTCGTGCCAAAAAACCCCTTCCTTGTTGCTTCTCAGAGCAGGTCTGAGCTGGGTCCCGGGAGCTCTGCTGCATGACCTGCCCATAGTCCACCCCTCACGTGAGTGGCATCAGCCACAGATGGAGGGACGGGTCCCCAGTGGCGACTCAACGCTACGTGGTGCCTAATTGCAAAAAATGCAGCGTGCGAATAAACGGCAACAACCGTAATGATTTTCCTGCTGTAGGAGGTAGATTTTGTTCACACGCATATTAGTGCATGCTAATTAGCTCCCACTGCTGCTCCTGCCACAAGCCTGAAGATGGATTATGCCACATGCGCTAAGCGGCTTAGTTTGGGTGGCAGCACACGGGAAAGCAGGGAGCCGAGAGGGAGCAGCCAGCTTTCTAAACACTGAAAATCAACCGTTTCTGAGCAGCGGGAAGAGATCTAAGCTCACAAATGTTTCCCTGCTCCGGCTGCTCCCTGCCGACGGCCGTCAGACTCGGTGGATGCTGCTGTAAACGTGTTGCTGTCAATGCTGCCATTTCCCCTCCTCGGTACCTCCAGGAGCTGTGCAAGTTTTGCAGCAGCCTTTCCCTCCTGCTAAAAGAAGTGAAAGAAAACTCAGTAACCTTGGCTAATTCAACTGCACTACCCTGGTTGTCACCTCAATTATTTCGCTGCGATGCTGGGCAAGGAGCAAAGCGGCAGGCAGCCTCTTTCCACCTTTCCCCAGCCCAGGGAAGCTGGGAGATGGGCTGTTTGCTGGGAAGCAATGGCTTTCCCTAACCTTGTGCTCGCCCTCCAAGCTCCGGGGGATGCTTCGCTCCCGTTGCCATAGAAATGCTGCACGGGGGGGATGCGAAATCTGCTGCTGCCACCTCCTGGAGGAGGCGTGGATCGCGTGGGGTGTTTTAGGCAGAGCACAGGCAGCTGGGGAGATGTTTCAGGCAGGGCTCAGCCCAAATCCAGGTGTGCCAGGCCCAGGGCCATTGGTACCATGTCGTTCGGACCCCAGCAGCACTCACCTGTGGCCGCCTCTTATGGCCAGAAGCTTGCAGAGCATCACCCAAAATCAGTGGAGACTCTGCCAAAGAAACCATTAACGATTCGAACGGCCGTCACCCCGATTCATGCCCAAATCTGCCCACGTCGTATTCTGGCCTCAGGTTTGTCTTTGATTAGCTTCACCCTAGGGAGCTTTGGGCATGTCTTCTGCTGGACTGGGCTCTCTGGAAGGACCCTGAGGGGTTGGTGAGGTCAACTCAGGGATGGAGAAGGGCTTGAACATGACTGCTCTTGGAAGGGAAAGCCCTGAACAAGTCAGTCCCGTCCTTAGTGCGTTAATGGAAGTGGCAGCAAGGAAATACACGCAGTAGTACAGGGTGATGTGTAAATCAGGCAGATGGGAGGGGACAGGTGTGAGGTTTAGCTGCGTGCGTGGAGGCAACACAGACAATGAACGTGGGACGTGTTAGAAGCTGCAGCTGATCGTTGTTGCTCAGTGTTACGGCCCAGAGCTGTAGCTTTTCTGCAGATTGCGATTTACTCTCCTCTTGCTTGTAAGCAGGCGGCCCACAGAGACCAGAGGCCTCTGCTTCCGTCGGGATGGAAACCTCGGGCTGCGGATGGATCCCTTGTAACGAAGGTGAGGTGGGTCACGGGCTGGGCTGTTAGATGGCAGGGACCCAACGTGGGTCCCACTGCGGGGCAGCCGATGGGACACCCAGCCTGGGTTCCTGTAGCTGATGGTTACAGGGACAAAAGGACCGGAGCTGAAACACGGGACTGCTTGTGCTAATGGCCAAAATCATTGCTGTATTAAATGATTTTAAATGAAGGAAACTTGACTCTGTGCTGGGTCGTCATCACCCAGGGAAAGGTGTTCTCAGGAGCTGCTAAGCCTCCCCGGGATGTCCTCGTCCCTCCCCGGGGCTGACTTTGCACTGGAGCGGGATGAGAGATGCTTGATTATTTATGCTGCCAGCTCAGCTTCAGCTTCGGCAGCACCTCCTGCAGTCCTTTCTGCAACGGGTGCCCCATCACAGCCTCTCTCCTTGCTCGGAACCTTCCCTCCACGAGTCCCACTGCTCCCCCTCCACCACCCGAATCCTGCCCTCCCCAAAGAGCTCATGCAAAGTGTGAAAAGCTCACACATGGCGGCCCAGAGGAGCATCTTCGTAGCAGGAGGACGGAGGAAGAAAACAAGTCCCACAAACGTTCCTCAGCTCTTCTGGTGCAGGAGACTGTCCAAAGCACCAGCACAACCAGGACACCCGTGTCCGGCACCGTGCAGCGCCAACGTGACTGCGGTACCCGCGCTCCTGATTACGGGCTCCCTTGCCAGGCTGAAACGAGGCCATCGTTCTGCTCTGTCCCCTGACCTTAATTTGATGCTGGCAGAATTTTTCCTTTGAGACACACCAGAAATCTCTGTCATCTGCAGTGACCCGGGATCCACCTGACCAGGAGGTGTTTTAGGAGGAGATGCCAGTCCCTCCTACAGCTCATGTCCCATTCGTCCCTGAGCATACAGCATGATCCTCTCTGTAACCATTTTGGTCCTGCTTTTCGGTCATCTTAACTAAATTTCAGGCCACTAAAATGGTCTGAAAGAAAGACCAAAGGGAATTGTGCCTCTCAGCTGCCAGGCTGCACCCCACAGCGCAGGTCTGCGTAGGACCTGGAGGTTTTAGAGACAACCATACCAGGTGGGTAAATTGCTACGCTCGAGATGCCCAAAGATCGGGTTATAGCTGTAAAAGTCCTGCTGTGTCCGTTCTCTGTCCTCCAGAGCGGGCAGTCGTGCATCTTGGCTGCCTCTGCATCCACTCTTTGCCTAAAGAAGCCCCCGAATTCGCCTGGTTCCCCATTTACGTTGGTACAAGTGTCAAGGAGAGATCGTCCACCTGAGCATCAGCTGGCTGGGAGCACGACGTGCAGCGGAGCTGGGTGTCCATGGCCCGCAGAGGAGGGTTTGGACCCCATCCCCTGTGCACTTCAATTGTCCGTCTCTCTCCGTGGGATGCATCAGGAGACCAGGGCACGGGCACGGGTGGGTCCAGCCTTTGAAGGGTTGGGAGCGCATCTCATCCCCAGGGAGCCACGCAGGAGAAAGAGGGGCTGAGCCCTGGATCTGCGTCAGATCATCTGCATCAGATCATCTGCCAGCTGCCAAGCTCAGATGCACCTGGGAAACCGGAGGGTTCCAACCACTGATTTCTCTACTGGATCATTTGAGCTGGAGACGCTACACCCCTCCCAGAGCATCCCACTGCTCTGGGCGCCCTTCCATGGCTGCCCAAGGGAGAGGAAAACACCTGGGAGCACAGGCTGATGTGCTTCAGGGTCTGAGCTATCTCCAGGCGCAGCAGCCACTGGAGGCACCGGGGGGGAGTGAGGTCCAGGGCCCCCGTAACGGGTGGACATGACTCCCCGGTCACAAGAAGGCTGCCCTAAAGCAGAGACAGCGGCTGAGAAGCAGTTCAGGCTCTTCCATTGCCACCGATGAGACAATTTCAATGTCCTGAAACTGCTTGGGGACGACGGCACCTGGCTGAGATGCTCCACAGCCAACTCCATCCTGAGTTACGCTGTTTAATTAATTTTCCTCTCTGGATTGATGAGTTTTGGGTTTGCCTCCACTGCTGAGAAACTGTGCAGTGTCTCGGGAGAGGGCGAGGATTCACACCCGGCTGCACAGCACGAACCCATGGGCACCTTTGGCTTTTGAACCGTGCTCACTTTCACCCTGTGGTTCGCCAGCTGCAGCTGCGATTTCCACCCCTCCCCGAGGAATACCAGCGCTGGGGCTTCATCGGGGCGGACGGGAATTAGAACACACAGAAGGGCAAACCCCCCCTTAAGAGAGAAAATGCCCCTTTCGTGTAGGTGATAAAAGAAAAAGAGGAAAACAGCTTTCCCACATCCAGAGCTACCGGCCAAAATACGTAGGACAGTTGTGACCATCGTGTGTATTCGTGACAGTCAATTGCTTTTTATGAAGGTGAGGAGGACAGCAGCGCAGCCAGCGAGGACACCAAAGAAACCAATTCTATCAGCACGTGCAATGAGCTGAAATCCTCTGGGTGCCAGGGAACGACTGGCACTGCCAAAGGAGAAAAGAAAGAGGAAAGAACACGGGGCGGAATAAATACAACAGGCAATGCAAACCGGGATTGCTTCGAGTGCCTGAATGAAGGAGAACAGGTCCCAGCGAGATCTTCTGCTTGTTCCTTGGGTCCCTCCTTTCCAAAACACTGTGGTGCTGTTGCCCAGCGCTTTGCAGAACAGCTGACCTGGGTGGTCACTCACCACCCCACCGTGGTTTCTGCAGTTCCCTCGCTCTCTCTTTCATGCAAGGCTCTGGCAGCTCTAGTTGTGCCATTTTCTGCCCAGGCTCTCCTAGTTCCCTCCAAGCCTCATGGCCATGACCTCCGCGGTTGCTCCTAGCAGGCAGCACTTTAGTCTCCATTTGGAGCTCTCCCGTTGACAGACCAATGGCGTTTTCTCAGAGAAGTCTACGGTCACACAGATGCTCCACCTGGCACTGGTGTGGATGTCTGGTCCTTTCTCTCTTGTCTCTGCATTAGCTGGGCTGTGATTTCTCACCATTTTCTGTGCATCCTCTCGTTCCTTTTTGGCCTCTTGTCTCACGTTATCATCTTCTTTTCCAGTGGGTCTTGCTGCTCTCTTCATCTTTCTTGATCTTCTCAGCCTTGTTTCTCCTCCCTCAGCTGGCCTCCTCTCTTTTCTCCCCACAAATACATACTTCTGGGTTCACTGTCCTTCTTCAGGCCTCCTGCTCAGCAGATACACATGCCTGTGCATCTTCTACTACCTTCCATGCCCTCAAAACCTCTCTTGCAGAGTTCCTCAGTGTCCTATTTCCTCAAAATCTCATTAGCATTGTCTTCACTTCAATTTGCAGCCTGTAGCTCCCATTCCATGGATCTTCTCTTTTATAAAACTCCAGCATTTGAGACCTGTTCAGTGTTAACACACAACCCTGAATCATACCTTTTGTCTAGCTAGAAAATGATGAAAACGCTTCATTTACGAGAGTCTCAGGGATATCCAGCAGTCCCTGAAAACTTGTTGGACCTCTGGAAGAGTCAGTAAGACAATTGCGCGTACCTAGACGTATACATGCGTTTAACATATGGGATATTTCCAGGGCACTCATACACAGGAGCTGCGAGGCTGCAGTCTGCAGCAGCGGCTGGCAGAGATGACTTGCATATGCAAACCATAAGGGCAGAGAACATCTCAGACTTCCTGTGCATACGTGGCCAGCTGTACAGATGCCCCGTGCAGCACACGCACACGCTGCGTCAAGCTCGGTGCCTACTTTTCCTGGAGAGGTGCATGGGATTCCCCGCGTTTGGTGCCTCTGATCCTTCCCGTAGAGCTACCGCACAGACATAGCGCCCAGATCCAGCTCCTGTTATTTTCTTTACCCTTCTCTGTCCCTGCAGTGAGGTGTTAGAAGTTCTCACCCAAAGGCAAATCAAACATGCCTGGAATTGCCCCCCATACCAGCTCCCCCTCGTCCTCCACTCATGGGCTCCCAAAGCCTCCACCCGGCTCTGTTCTGCTCCATAAGCTTTGGGGTAATCAGAAGTTGGGGTAAACTGGGTTTCATCGGCTGGAAATGTCTGAGGATGCTGGAGGTGTTAGATGATTCCTCAAACCACCATGAGCTGCCGGTGAAGTCCTGGAGGGAAAGCCAAGTGCAGGATGAACGCTGAAGAGATGTTTCTACTGCAGAGTGAATGCTGCCATCCAAGACCTGCACGAGATCCCACCTGCGGCGAGGACAGTTCTGGTCATTCACGGGACCAATGAGTACATCGTAACTTCACTCTTAAGTCTCACAATTTTAGTTCATCTGTCCAGCAAAGTCCATCGACTTGAAGAAGACACATTCCTGCTGGACCCAATTAATGAGACGCCTGATCAGGTTTCTGGGCCAGATCCTCAGCTGAGCAGCCCTGAGCAGCCCTGAGCACAGCCTAGCTGGCTTCCAAGCAATGATCTGTCTCCAAAACAGACTCTTCCCCGGAGCTCCTCTTCTAAGGGGCTGGTTTTCTCTGCAGCCTCCCCTGTTGACGGGGCAGGCCAGGCCAGTCGTTCAACGATTTTGGATGCAGTCAGCAGAAGCTTGTTTGTCCTGATGTGATTTGCAAGCTCAGCACTTTTGAGAACATCAAACAGCTGTGCAGGCACTTTCAGGAGGAGACAAGCTACGTTGGTGGGGTTATCTGGCGTCAGAAGGGGAAGTGCAGGTCTTTGACTCAAAAGGGAAATGATTTGGGTTACCGGTCAACAAATAAATCTGGAGTTGTTCCTCTATCTCAGCACCAAACCAGCTTGCCCCGTAACGAGAAGCCTTCTGAAGGGTGAAGGCGGCAAATCTTGTCCCAGGCCACCTGAGCACCCTCCAGAAAATGGTTCCCAAAAAGCAGTTTAGCTGATGCCACTCTTCGTTTCACCATATAAACAGATATGAACGACTTGTCCCCAGGGACAGAAAATGTCGCATTTGATGAATACAGATGTATCGTAGAATCATAGAATAGTTTGGGCTGGAAGGGACCTTTCAAGGCCATCCAGTCCAACCCCCTGCCATGAGCAGGGACATCCCCAACTAGATCGGGTTGCCCAGAGCCCCGTCCAGCCTGACCTGGAATGTTTCCAGGGATGGGGCATCTCCCACCTCTCTGGGCAACCTGTGCCAGGGCTTCACCACCCTCAGTGTGAAAAACTTCTTCCTTATGTCTAGTCTAAATCTCCCCTCCTTTAGTTTAAAACCATCACCCCTTGTCCTGTCACAGCAGGCCCTGCTAAAAAGCTTTTCCCCATCTTTCCTATAAGCCCCTTTAAGTACTAGAAGGCCGCAATAAGGTCTCCCCGGAGCCTTCTCTTCTCCAGGCTGAACAACCCCAACTCTCTCAGCCTGTCTCCATAGCAGAGGGGCTCCAGCCCTCGGATCATCTCCGTGGCCTCCTCTGGCCCCGCTCCAGCAGGTCCATGTCCTTCTTGTGCTGAGGCCCCAGAGCTGGAGGCAGCACTGCAGGGGGGTCTCCCCAGAGCGGAGCAGAGGGGCAGAATCCCCTCCCTCGCCCTGCTGCCCACGCTGCTGGGGATGCAGCCCAGGGCACGGGTGGCTTTCTGGGCTGCGAGCGCACATTGCTGGGTCATGTCCAGCTTTTCATCCACCAGCACCCCCAAGTCCTTCTCCGCAGGGATGTATCCACAGAGATCATAAAATATTCCTTTATTTTTAGCAAAGAAAGGGATTTTTTTTTCTCTCCTTTGTTTTACTTGACTTGCACTTTTTTTTAATATCAGAGAAGTTGAAAAGAATTGAGGTCCCATCCCTACAGTGCTTTGGGCACTGAACTTCCCTGGATATCAGCTCTTTTGCGGGGATCCCTGCATTCAAGCCACAGATCGGTTTTAATGCTCTGAATTTGCTTTTGGGGTTAAAAAAAAGTAAATCTGCGAAACCACAATGTGGCTGTTCCTGTGCAGAGGGGAATATTGCAGCTTCGTGATTCACTGCCATCTTGTGATATTTAGCGTTTTCCTAAAAGCATCAACATGCAGTATCAATTAAAAAAAAAAACCCAAACAACAAAAAAACCCGCCCAAATCTGTTCCTAGCACCCATAGTCACAGGGAAAAGCTGGGAACCGTGAGGCTGATGGGCTCTAAAACTCATTATCAAAACAAATAAAATGAAGAGTTGTGACATTTGTCGCTTTTACATTTTTGTAACCGGTAAGTGCCTCACTGACTATGTTCTTTCATTGAAAAAGAAGCTGGAGTTTTCCTTGATTAGATCTCGCCTTGTGTGAGATGAAGACGATTCCATCTAATTTTTTTAGCCTTTTCCTTCGGGTGGAATGGCAAAATTAGGACAAGCTCGCTCAGATGAGCTAGTAATTATTATTATTCCTTCCACGTACACGCAGAGTACCTGGGAGCTCTTGTACTCGTTCAGAGAGGAAAAACACGGTGATAGACGCTGCATAATGCAGAGGCAAAGTTTAACAGAAAATAGGGATTATTATTATTTTTTTTGAAAGCCAAATAATAGGGGGATGTTCCAGCTTTTTAAAAATGATAAAAGTAGATTGGGCAAAGCAGCAGGAAGCGAAACATCGAAACCATCCTGCCTCTAGCACAGAGGGGCAGCAGGAGTGGGTGTCCTTGCCCAAAGCTAATTTTGCTGAGGGATTTGCATACAGATCACCCCCGAGCGAAGAGCCCGCGCAGAGCTTAGCCCAGCACCGTACCGGTTCTCAGCCGTGAGCTGCCAACACCTAACGCTCACTTGCAAAAATATCTGTGAGAAACTACGGTATGGGCTTACGTTTTTAAAACAGTAGATCCTCCAAGGAAGCAGTCACTGAAGAGCTTTTAAATTTTTATGAATTCAGAGCACCCAAAACCTACAGTGCATCCCAGTATTTTACTGTATTTACTATTCTACCAGTATTTTACTGCTCTGTATTTTACCACTAAGCACACCAGACGTGACGGAAGGGACCACGCTGACGCGGGCAAACGTGGTGGTTGGGTTTTGGGCTCGACCCCGTGAAATCTCGCACAAGCACGCGGGGTGGATCCGCGCTCTGGAGGGGTCAGGCAAATCTATCGTCCTGCAGGACTGCGGTTCCCTGCAAAGGAGGGTCAGGGCCCGTTTTGGACATCGGGGAAGGAGGAGAGGAGAGCACCCCGGGTGCTGGGGGAGCTATTAGGGCTACAAAGATGGTCAGAGGGCTGGAGCAGCTCTGCTATGGGGACAGGCTGAGAGAGTTGGGGTTCTTCAGCCTGGAGAAGAGAAGGCTCCAGGAGACCTTATTGCGGCCTTTCAGTGCCTGAAGGGGCTTATAGGAAAGCTGGGGACAGACTTTTTATCAGGGCCTGTTGTGATAGGACAAGGGGTGATGGTTTTAAACTAAAGGAGGGGAGATTTAGACTAGACATAAGGAAGAAGTTTTTCACACTGAGGGTGGTGAGGCCCTGGCCCAGGTTGCCCAGAGAGGTGGGAGATGCCCCATCCCTGGAAACATTCCAGGTCAGGCTGGACGGGGCTCTGGGTAACCTGATCTAGTTGAGGATGTCCCTGCTCATGGCAGGGGGTTGGACTCGATGGCCTTGAAAGGTCCCTTCCCACCCAAACCACTCTGTGATTCTATGATTCTATTCCACCCCTCCGCCAGCATCCCCAGCCTCCATCCTCACCCAGGACACAGGGGACACCCCCATCTCGGCCACAGCACCCAGGGGTGTCCCTAATTTAGTGACAGCGGGGACAACCGCCTTCCCATTAGGTGCCTCTTTTCACGGGACATATGGAACGTGAGCTATCACAGGATTTATGAATTCTTGCAGTGAAATAATTTTGGGGGCGTAGCACTTAATTTCTTCCCCCTCCACTTCCACAGAAAAAACACTAACACGGATTTAAGCAGCAGCACAGGTTTGAACGGCTTCATTCATAAACAACCCAGACAAATGGCTTGAAGTAACTGTCTTCAAGGTTTTCAACTGCCTTCTTAGACTCCACAAGCGGATTCCCAGAAAACAGCGTAACGCTCTAGATAGAAAAATCAGCTACAATTTAATAGCGGTAGCTGCTCCCCAAGGCACGGGGCCGAACAGGACCCATGGGTCGGGGCACCAGCACCCGCTTGGCCTTACCTCCTGCAGGCTCCTGCTCCGCGGCCACCCAGGAAGCCTGACCCCGCGAAACCGTTTCTGCAAGGCAGAGCAGCTTCCTTCTGCTTAAATTTTCATCCGAGCTGGCAGCCTACACGTGCTTTTTTTGTTATCGCTATTTTTTTCCCTATATTTTTTTTGTGGCTCATCTAAGTGGCTGGCCTCTCCATCACACAGCACCCAAACCCAACACAAGTGAAATGAGTTTTCTTGAACACTGATACGATGCAACTGGGTGCCAAGAACGGGAATGGAAACGGTGGAGGAGGGTCACACCAGACCGACCAGCTGCTGGCATAGCGACACGGTCACATCTTCTCCTGCCTGATGTAACATCTGAGACGACAACACGGTCGAGCCAGATGAGGGGAGCTCTCCCGCAGACCCTCACCAGACCTGTGCTCCAGTTTCCAGGCAGTAACTACACAACTGCAGGAACAGGGCTACGAAGATGATTAAGGGCCTGGAGCATCTCTCCTGTGGGGAAAGGCTGAGGGAGCTGGGGCTGTTCAGCCTGAGGAAGAGGAGACTGAGAGGGGACCTCACCAACGCTTATCAATATCTCAAGGGCGGGTGTCAAGAGGACGGGGCCAGACTCTCCTCAGTGGTGCCCAGCGACAGGACAAGGGGCAACGGGCACAAACTGGAACACGGGAAGTTCCGCCTGAACACGAGGAAAAACTCCTTCGCTGTGAGGTGCCCGAGCCCTGGCACAGGCTGCCCAGGGAGGGTGTGGAGTCTCCTTCTCTGGAGAGATTCCAACCCGCCTGGACGCGGCCCTGTGCAGCCTGCGCTGGGTGACCCTGCTCTGGCAGGGGCTGGGCTGGGGGGTCTCCAGAGGTCCCTTCCAACCCCCACCGTTCTGTGAACAGGGCAGCCAGGGTCAGGTCGAAAACGCAATATTGGAATCCCTGGTAGGGAATTGTGGATCACGGCAAGCACAGACCCCCAACCCCCAGCATGAGGCATGAGCTCAGCACTAGGAGGGACCCACGGGTGAAATCCAGTCTCCCACAGTGACAGAAAACATGCAGAAAGATCTGCAGAACCTGCTCGGGGACCCACATCCCACACGAAAGGGCTCGCTCTGGCTACCTTGCCTGCCTCGCATACTTCACTTCTTCGGGGCTCGAAACAGGAGCTTAGGCAAGCGGCACCTGGTCGTTACAGCCCTCTAACAGACCACAAACTCTGCTCATAATAAATATTTTGCTGTCAGGTTCTTCTGCCTCGCACCTCTGCTAAGCTGTGGCTTCCGATCAGTCTTTCTGGGACCTGTCAATGAATCACAAACAACCCGTTTGGCTTTGGCACATCCCCACGCAACGCCAATAAGGAAATGGTTTGAATGACTGCTGCATTGCAAGACGCAAATCTTGGCCGAGCTAAGACAGAGGCGTGTAAAAGGAGACTGCACGTGCCGTTCTCGGCGGACAGCTGGCCCACGCTGGGGTGGCAGGGCGGGTTGTATGAGCAGAGCAGAAGCGAGCTCGCACTGCACAGCAAACGTCGTGTTACTGGTCACATTCACAGACACCGAACGTGCCTTGGAGTGATTTCAGTGGATTTAATGGAATATTTCTGGTCTTTGACTGGCACACTGGCATCTATGGCATTGCTGGCTGGTTCCTTTATCTCGTAAAATCCTTTAACACATTAAAAAAAAATCTCAAATTACAAACCTCTGCAATTCTTTCAAAACTGTTTATTTTATTACAAGAATAGTTTAAGACAGAACAAAAAAATCATGGCAAAAGCAAATTTTGAATAATTAGGAGACTTTACAAGCCTCAAATCTCAAGTAATCTCTCTGCTGGTTACCATCGTGCAGCAGAGTAACAATGTACGGATCTTTCACATCACCACGTGGTGCTGCACTGTCCCTCCGCACTCCTGCAGAGCGCCACATCCAGCAGCAGCGCAGAGATGAGAAAGGAAACATGCTTCCTTCCATTGTTGTGTTGCTGTCTCATCTTGCTGATAACACAGCTTTTCATCTACTCAAGTTATCGCTAAGTTTGGCGGAGACAAAACCAGCCCCCCTTGCCCTCCCCAATTACCGTATATCCACAAAGATTCTGTTGGTTTCAGAAAGGAGAATTAACAAAGCATCAATTAGGCTATGAAAAAAAGATATATTCCTATGCAGGAAAAATACTGACCCCTACAATTAATATATTAATAATAATTTACTTGTAACATTAATTGCATGACTCACAGTGCCTGAATTTTTTATTTTTAGAAAAGAACCATCCAGAACACAAAGGCCATGGGGCGGGGGTGTCCGAGGCCTTCAGACACACTGAGCTGGCTCTTGCTTCAAAGGATGAATCATCAGAATCTGGTTGCTATCAGCAGAATTGGCCTGCACAACAAACGAGGTGAGTTAGCCTTTCCCTGGAGGTGTTTCTGTCTCTTGGCTACAGAAAAATAACGCAGCTTGGCTGCGAGCAAACTTTTTACATTATATAAACCAAGCAAAACATATTTATATAGCAAAGGTTTTCTGGAATAAGCTCTGGAAGTTTTCACGTTTCTAGAGTTTCGAGATATATTTCAGTAAGACCAGAGACACACCTGCAGTATTTTCTTTTTACTCTCTCCTTCCAACGTTGATACAGAGGACGAAATCTGCCAGCCTCACCCCTACACCCCTATTATTCTGGGCTGTGTAAGTCATTGCCACAAAGTTACACCGCTCTGTAAGCGCAGAGCAAGCCTGGAGAGTTCCGAATGCAACCAAAACCAAATGTATTTGGTACAGACATCAGAATCTAGAAACAATAAAAAGTTTGGGTATAGTCCCATGAGACTGACTGCCAAGATAAAGTCACCGTGTGAAAATTACTGCTCTTGCTGGGGTACAGGTGCCTCAGAGTGCTTTAGCCCCGAGTTCTTGGCTAGCCTCTGCTGTGCAAACACCTGTCCGATTTTCTACCAGCTCTAACAGAATCAAAAGCAAAATTTTGATCAAGTCTTGCAGCTGATGCTTAAAAAGAGCATCCTATCTTCAAGCACCGTGAATGGACTAGAGGGGGTCTTGTTTGTTCTTAATTATGCGGTTTATTCATTAAAAGGTTAAACTCCTGCTGTATTTTTCTCACGCCGCAACGTCACGCCACAGTTGGAGCAACGGCTCGGCTGTCAGGCTGGAGGTTGATCAGGGAATTGCTTGCTTGGGCCAGCTCTGTGATGGAGACTCGTCCTCTCTGTTTGATATACTGAGCCACGGCAGCCATCTCCTCTGGAGTGATGTAGATGAACTTTCCTCTGTCATCAATCACACCTGCAGGGGCAAAGGAAGGACCTTGAAGTCAGCACTTTGGCTCCTCTCACTTCCCGACAGACATCAGTCACTTCTTTTGGAAGGGTCGTTCAAACCGCTGAGGCTGCATTTCGTATCTAGGGCAGGCAGAACAACGTGCTAGCAGCCAGGCTTTTATCTCCTCTACTCTCGGGTCTTTGAGCAGGGCTATGACAACAGCCGAGTGCCTTGGCGAGACTAATTTTGTTCAAAGTAACACATTCTTTTCATTGTACACAGCTAGCTGGGAGTTTCACAGCAGCTACCTCAGGTAGATAGTTTTGGTGCGATGTTCTGGGCCCAGGCAGCCAGTGGAGAAAGGCAGAGCAGCAGAAGAGCGCAGGAGGTGATTAAGACCCCCTGGGGCCCAGCTCAGCCATTCCAACTTACCCTCTAAAAGGGAATGAAGCTCAATTTCCCCATTTCAGTCGCTCCATCAAGAGGGAGATTAAACCTCTCTGTTCTTAACGCGTTACAGGATCAAATGCAAGGCAGAGAGTGGCATGCCTTGTAGGCCACAGACACAGCCAGGACAGCACACATCCTTACGCTTTGACTCGGAGCACTTTCAGATCGGTTGAACGGGTATCCGCACTTACCCACCAAGATAGTTGTTTTCCAGCCACGACCACAATATCAGGTCAGTAAATGTTTGCATTGGCACCTTCCCCTGCCTCATCCTCGGAAAGAGAAAGACTGCCCAGCAATAAAGCAGACTTGGGCAGACAGGGAGCTACCCCCACGCTCAGTCTCTGCTTACATTCCGACTTTGATTGTGTGGGTACACGGCTAGGAACAAGCACTTCGCTTACTACAGCATCCTGGAGTGCTCCGGGATGTTTGCTTCTCCCACAGCGTGCCATACCCCAGTCCTGGCTTTAGCCACAGCACCTTTAGAACAGTCCTACTAGGATCCTCTACAGTTTAACACAGAAATTACACTGGAAGTCTCTCTCTACCATAGTGAAGGCGCTTTCTGCACCACCTATTCACCAGCGAAAATGAAGTCCCCTTTGTGGTTTGGCTGTCACCTGTTAGAGTGCCATCTGCCATCAGGTCCTGGATTCTGTTAATTGCATCCTGTCCAGAAGAGGAAAAGGAGTAAGAAACTGGTCAAGAGGAAGGCAAAAAACATTTCACGTGTTCAGACAAACTACACATGGAGGCTTACATTTAATTCCTCAGTGTTGAAGCCTTCAGTGAAGGACACACATCGGTATTTCCACACAGACGGATGCAGTAAGCCCCTTGGTCTTACAAGGATGAAGTGAGCTCCTGCATTTTGGGGTGTTCAAATAACTTCCCTATCCCCCAAAGAGACTTTAATTGCTAAGCTAGTTGTCAGTTTTACGGAAGGGGGGTGGTTATACACGTCTTCGCAGGGAAAGGCTGTACAGTGCCAACACAACACGCAAGTTCCCTGAAGTACGCTGAGGTACTTCTCCAAGCACCTGGCTACACTCAATACATTACAGAGCTTTTTATACTTTTTTTCCTGCTCCATTTAAGAGGAAACCTCTTTTACCAACCCAAAGAACAACTGTTGAATTTATTGCTCGGTTAACTCTATAGTTACTCCAAGCATGCAGTTCCAGCACACCTTAAGCTAGTATCTAAGCCTTGGTTTCCACAGTTCTGCCTCTCTCCCTTTCTTGTATTTATGTGACTGCAGAAGCAAATTATAGTTTAGATTTCAACCAGATAAATTCCCTTAACTGACTCACTGCATGCTTAAATGAAGTTCTGGTTGGAGAGAAAGGCAGGGGCACAGCAGCCTGGACTTACAGCAGCCTAAGCTGCTGTGAAGGGGCACCCCAAGATCCGATGAGGTACAGAAAACTTTGGTCACTTAGAAATGCATGTCAAATGTGCTCAAATTAAAATAAACCAAACCATGACTATTCTTCGGAGTCAAAACATAAAATGTTTAGAGAACAGAAAGAGGATAGAGGTGGAAAAAAAAGTACAGATAGCACACCATGAGCTCATTTTGACAGGCTTATATGGTGCTGCGAGGGACAACATTCTCAAGTAATGCACCAGAAGATACAAATTAGGGTGGTCAGACACTGGAACGGGCTTCCCAGAGAGGTGGTCGGTGCCCCAAGCCTGTCAGTGTTTAAGAAGCATTTGGACAATGCCCTTGATAACACGCTTTAACTTTTGGTCAGCCCTGAAGTGGTCAGGCAGTCGGACTAGATGATCGTTGTAGGTTCCTTCCAACTGAAATATTCTATAATTCTTAAATGTTCTAAGAACACACAAGCAATTGGAGCAAAACACCCCATCTATTGACTGTCTGCAAACATAACAACATTGTCCAATTATGCAGGCAGTGTCTGAATTTGCTTCTAGCTCTGCTTTTGATTCCCAAGTACCCTGAATTGCTCTATTACTAGATTTGCAAACACTATAGGATCCGTTAGCCAAAAGGCAGCTGTGCAAGAGGCACACAAAGCACTTTTCACTGAAACAATCTTGTAAGCCAACAATCCTTCACCGGCTGGATGGTACTTTGATGAATGGCACATTTTTAGGACTGACTTTGCTGAACTTCACCAAAATCCAAGCATTTTCAGTAACACTGAGACACTTGCATAGACATTACCCTTATCTACCCACTTTCTCTCCTATGCTTTTAAACTCACTGCTTGTACTGGCACCTCAAAAGGTAGCACTTACCTGTGTTCTTAAACCCAAATGTGAAGCCAAGTCCTCCAGCTGGATTACCTTTGTTTTCTATGGAAACAAACAAGAGTTAAATGCAGCTGATGAACTAGAGGGTTAGCATATTTCCTTTTCTTTCAAATAAAAAAATGCATTTAATAGACAAAGTAGAACCTGCCATTCTAACTAACTTTTCCTAGTAAGCACTTTTCTCTGATGAAACACTCTAACTTAAGTTACTTAAACCAGTCTGCTCCGTGGAAAGACTGGATGCTCTGACCCACTTAAGTGAAGACTCAAATACATTTGCCAGCGTTCACCCTGAACCTCTCCTTCCATCAGGAGGGCAGGATGAGCACAAGCACAATAAACAGCCACGGCTCAGCTCTCCCTGCCACCCAAGTTTCTCAACTGCTACCTCTAATTTCCAGTATGCTTTTGCAAGATCCTTTTTTGTTTGAGACATGTTTCAAAGTACCTTTTAAAACCATCACTGGTATATATCAGCGCATAAAAATCCAGGCAAGAGTGGCAGCATTAAGTGCTTTAGTCTGTTTTACTAATGTCATGTGTATTAATGCCATAATAATCTTCCTGAGCAAGTGAACACCTTATTAAAATTGTCAGTGCTGGAAGTGTACTGCTAGCACGCTCCTGCGCAGGCTGCGCGATGATCTCCGAGAGCAAAGGCAGAAGCAGGAACCGCAAATTTTCATTTTGCTTTTGACAGAGATTCTTACTGCGGCCTCAGTCAGCAGGCAGTCACCGCTGCTCACATCTGGTTTTACACTTCTCTGTAGCTCCAGAGAATTACAGAGAAAACAACTGGTGCACTCGTCTGGAGCTACTTGGTTCCTGTTTTCTTATCTGCAAAAGTTTTAGAAACTCATCTGTTCAGATGCAGTAAAAGGATGCACTGTTTATAAGGAATTTGGGAAACAGAAAGCTTTTGAAAACTGTTCAGTTACCATTCTGGACTACATTCCTAAGAGCCATATATGTACGGCCACAACAGCTACATTTACATTATCAGATGCAGTACTTCAAACGATAAATGCATTTGTTTCTGATCTTGAGAGCACACTGGAAGGACACTAAAGAAATAAAGAGAGTCTGAAATAGATGAATCTTTTTCATTAATAAAATCAGACAAAAAAGCCACATGCAGACTTAGTAGTTGTGAAGTTCGATGCAGCCAAGCTAGAGAACTGAATACCATGGACTGAACACATGGAATTGGAACCAGTCCATGGAATTCAGTTCTCAGAGCTGGGAACTGCCAAGATTCGTCACATCTTCTTTTAAAAGGACAGGGGGGTGCAAAGCCACGCAAACAAGAAAAACAGGATTTAAACCTTCACTTAAAGATATTCACCCTCAGTGACCCAGTTGACTGGAAGCTTTCCAAGACAGATTCTGCTGTGAATAAGAGCCCAGAGGGTGGGGTGGAATTAGGATGCACTCCCCACACACACTCTGAAATATAATGACACTGTGAGGTCCCAAGCCAGCAAAACACTTCACCCCATGCTTCACGTTTTAGAGATGGGCTTAACTTTCATAGAGTGACACATACATATCCACATTTTACTGAATTCATTTAATTTTAGGTACGATTCTGTTGCTGTCCTGAGCAACAGATGAAACAGAGCAAGAGCTCCCAGGATTAAGATGAGTAGGATTTTTTTTGCCTTATCTTGTAAGGATCACTTTTCTTAAAGAAAAAGCAGGAAGGGGTAAAGCCTCCGAGTCCTTCGCTCTCCCTTTCAAATGTAGTGAAAATGTAGTTTGCTGTTTCAATTCGCTGGCTGTAATTCAGATGCATCCAATGACACACTGTCAAGCCGGGTGAGAACAGTTTGACGGACAAAGCGCAGGCTCGTATTTCCCTGGGCCAACGGAGCTCGTGCTCCACAGCAAGGAACCGCTCAGCCACTCTTTAACCTCTGCCCACTTCATTATTAATTTTTTTCTGAAGCGCTCAGAGAGCCTGCAGAGCTGGTCTGTAAGGCGTGTCGCGCAGCTACAGCACTGCGAAGTAAACCCATAAGGCTCCCATTAAGAACTGGTTATCTGCTCCTCTGAGAGCAGAGCAGTCAAGCCTCTGGCCTGAGGACTGGCCGCCGTAAGCAGCAAACACACCGGACGGCTGCGGCAGCAGAGACAGTGCCACAGCCTGAGGTGCGAGGCGGTGATACTGCAGCCCTCGGATTGAGGCTGGGGGGCTACGAGGAAAGCCCCAAAGGAGGGGAGATGCTCAGCTTTCAGAAAAGCAAAATTGAGAGGCATCGATCCTTTTGCTGCCTTTGAGAAAAATCCCATTTACAACAATCCCCCGAGGCAGAGAGAGGCTGCATTTTATTTCAAACACCCTTAGAAATGAAGCATGGGGTGAGCTACCGCCAGCCAGTTATACCAGTAAGTTATTCAACAGAAGAGCTAAATTAAATTTTATTTTTTTAAAATGCTAATTGCTCTTTTCATTTATAAGTTTTTCAGAGAGCTACTAGCAGCTTAGCACTGCTTCTTGACATAAGTCAATGGTTTCTGTGAATAGAACAGAAGATGAGGACTATACATAATCTATGTATTAAGTATACTTTCAAGATTAAAAAAAAAAATACTAAAACTTGTAAAATAAAGCAATGCCCCAGTTCTGCAACTCATCTCTACATAGGAAATCAGGTGTTGAAGCACTTCTGAATTAGGTTTTCAGCCCGTGCTTAATTTCTCTGACGTCAAGTAGAAGTGACTAATAGAAAACTATACATATGTGCTTAAACACTGAACTGAGAGTTTGTGACTAATCTGTTCCATCCAGCACAACCACCAGGGCAACGTGCAGAATCAGACCCTACTGCATTATCCTATTTTGTGAATCTATGATTCTACGATCCCTTGGAAACCCTCCCAATTTTAGTGGAAGATCCCAAGGGACACTGAAATATCTTATTGCTCTACCTACTATTGTCATAGGGCAGGTTGTTTATCAATAAAGAACAGCACATTTTCCTTAACCCACAGCCTGGCAGTATCTCGAAAGCCTTGGATGGGAACGGGTGAACTGGGATCACGCTGTACCATGTAGTCCATTTCCAGAGCCAGTAACTGAAACAGAGGGTGGTCTTAACAGACACGGCCATTTCAAAGTTCCCCTCCCTTTCAAAGAAATCTCTCTGCCTCCTGTGGAAAACAGATTATTGAAATCTGTTACGAAATGTTAGCTGTTATTATGAAATGTGCCATCTGATGGTTCATCGTCGCTCCATGGTTTTACTTAGGCTCTTTGAACATGTCACCCATAGCTTTTCCAATCTATTCTCAGCTTTTGGCGGTGCTTCTGATCCGAGCTGACTGGCTTATGCTGGGGACTTGGTTACTGAACAGGGGCTATTTTCATTTGGGCATCAGCAATGACACATTTGCAAGTTACCCCCAGAGATCACATTGATCAGAAAGCACTTGACAGATGCAAACCCAGCAGCCTCTCTCACCGTGGCCTGATGGCAACGGGATACACCACCACAAGTCCCAGTGAGGCAGAGAGCAGCACAGCAAAAGATGCTTCACCGCAGCTTTGCAGCAACTCTAGAACGATCGAGCCACTGTTCAGACTTGCACGGCAATCACTCAAACTAACTTCTCGAGAAGAGTTACCCATGAGACAAATCTGTTTGTAACTCTGGGTTTTTGCTGGGGTAAGGGACATGCAAAGCTGGCCCAGAGCGTGAGCTTCTGGATTAACAAAATGATTAGGACTTCACCAAGTATACAAGTGATTTGCTTACTAATACAGCCTGTCACACACGTGCCATACATTGTCAGATAAGAGTCCAGTTTTCAGTAAAGGAGGAAAGGGATTCATTAGGACAAAAGATTTGCATAACACTGTTAGAGTAGAAAAATGCATTTGACCTTTGATACACCAACAGTGGAGAAAGAAACATTTGTCCTTAGAGATCAAAAGTGGAAATCCTCATGAACACACCACAGGTTTTAAATAAACAAGCATACAATATCATGCAAGGGAGACTAACACACCCTGTTAAAAACAAGTGATCTTCTCCTTAAACATACCTTCCAAATATTAAGACAACATTGCAAATTGCATGGATGAGAACAAGAAAAGAAATCACATGAAAAGTTGGATTGACCTTCACAACGCCAGTGTTTCAGACACAAACACATCCTGCGTGGAGGGCCACATGCTGCTACAGCAGTTCTCATTCACGCCGAGCTGAGACGTAGAGGCTGTTTTCTAAATCAGTAGCTGATGTTCACAAAGAAAAAGCCTGAATATCCCCAATCCCAATCAACAGCAAACCTTGCTGTTCATAAACTCTGAGGGTGATCTACCAGGCGCAGAGTTTATAACACCTCATGAAAGAAGGTAAGAGCTACGATCCTGCCCCAAAAAGCCAAGACACAGCTGTAATTACAGCTATAATTTCAACAATGATAGACATGCTCATGCACAGTTCAGTAAATAATGCAGACTAAGGCATCGCTTTTGCTACATGTTGAATATTTAAGTAAATCAAAGAGTAAGTAAAGACTTGCCTTCTTTCTGCAACTCAGCTCTTTGACAAAGGTATTTTACAGAATCTAACAAGCATGGAAGAAGAAGAAAGACCAATGGTAGCTTACCTTAACGTATTCAAGAAATTCCATTAGAAAGCTGTGAGACTGGATACACCAAAGAAAACAATTGTTATTTTAAGCTAATGAACATTAATTCATCACAAACTTGCCAAGTACAAATATTATGAAAGTGTTTAGCTTGCACACTTCCGAAGTTTTAAACACACACACAGAGGGAGATTTTGAATTGGAAAAAAATTTTCTAGAATTAATCTTAAATAGGAATTTATGATAGATATTTTCTAAGACAGAAGATGGCTCAAGCACAATTTGTGGCTACGTGTTTTCTGAAAGGACATCTTTGAATCTCTTATTCTTCACCTCATACATACCCTGCAATAACCACATCTGGGTGAGTCTGTGCATCGTGTATTAAGTTACACACACACACTGAGGACATTTTGTACAGAGGTAACGTACAGAGTGATTAGGGAGACAGCTCATGCAGATAGTCAAGTGTAGCACACAGCTGCACAACACATGTGGAAGCTCAAGCCATTTTCAAAGCTATGCACCTGAAATCCGGCATTTTAATATAAGCGGCTCAGTTTTCAAAGGCAATGCAAACAACGTGCGTTTAAGTTAACAGGAGATCAAGTTACACTGCAACCCTGGAAATCAATCGGCCTTAATTAACTGCTTAGCTCTGGACTCAGGACCTTCATTTGCAGCATGAGTTTCAGCGCGCTAGCCTCAACACCACATGGCACAGACATCTATTGTAAGAGGACACCAAAATGCTTCAGTGTATTATCCACCCCAGGCAGAAGGGTGGCTCGCCATTTCGGCAAGGCTGGTGTCTCCAAATAGCTATGTACCTGTGATTGTTTCTGAAGATGACTTTCAAATCGCCTACTATTAAAGTCCTGTCTCCCCACTCCTACCAAAGATATCTTATGTCGAGATCAAGGTATCATCAACTGCCTGCCAAGCAATTTTGAGCGAGGAACACCCTTCTCTGTTCCCACATATAGAAAGATTAATTTCTCCTTGACAGGCAGCTGTAGGAACACAGACAATAAACACATTCAAGCTTTAAAGGGTATCTAAAGTGGAACAATTTCATATTTAGGTATAATCTGGTTTTCTAACAGGACAGTCACACATTTTTGAAGGAACTTTCTATTGAAAGTATGCATTTCACTGTTCTCTGCATCTTAGGAAATTCCCCATCACCAGATACAACTTCTCTTGGTGTTAATCCTGGCACGATGGAGGAATTTATCTCAATGGGAAGGGGTCTGTAGTGAGAACTTGTGACTAATGTCAAGCAGTGTTGACTCACTACAAGCTCCTCAGCCCAAAGCCTCTCTCAGTCACGCTAAGGGCAAATCCATTCAATTCAACAGGGTCACTTTAGCAGAGGAGCAGCAAATGCACACACGGCCCTGAAAAAAAGGCGTATCATGAAATGCATTGGACAGCTCAACTTTGGCAGCTACAACCCAAGAGCAACTTCAGCATTTGAGAGCAATTAAAATTAGTCTAACAGGTTTTCAGCAGACAGAATAAGAGCACTGCCTCCCACAACAGTGGAACTTTTTCAAGTTTGCCGTGCTATTATGTCAAGTATCACATTTCAACCACCATCCCCAGCAGCGCGTCTGCAGGCAGCCACAAGAGGAGCATGCTAGAACGTTATGCAGAGTTTGAAATACTATAACCGTAGCAATCATTTGCAACACTGAATGTAGAGTTTTCCAGCGTACAACCCACAAGCACCTAGATTGTGTCCTGTGAATTCTCTTAACAGAGGCTTTTTAAGACAAGAGCTTGGTTTTTCATTTGATTTCACAGCAGCTCCATTGGTCTAGAAAATAAAACCAAAACCAAGCAATTCCCCCCAAGATACGTGGGCACTACCAGACTCTATATTTAGCCTTGCTTTCATCTGGCCACTGTATAGGGGTAGAACAAAGCTGACGACAGTAAAAGAGTATCTGACTTCCAGGATGAGTTTTATTTCAGTCCTTACGTTAAGGGAGGAGAGAACTTATTTCCAGCAATATGCATTTGCCTTAGTACTCTAAACTAACTTGTAGGAGTCTGGAATGAGGGACTGTAGCATTCCCCAGGAAATACTCCCAGTTAATGTGTGCCATATACACAATTTAGCTTTTACAAGCAAAAACATTTGGCTGACTCCTGCTTTCAAGTTCATTTTACATGAGACAGAATGCAGTAAGGGCAACCTGAGTCTGACAAAGATAAAGGAAGCTGCAGTAACAGCCTAACATACATACCTCTTCCTCTGTCATTGATTCTTCAACCCCTTCCTCTTCAACTACAAAACTCTCCTTCAGCTTCAGGTACTCTTCATACTCTCGCTTCTCCTCTTCTTCCTTTGCCTTCCTTTTTTCCTCTTCCTGGACAGAAAAGATGGTCAGTTTGCTCCTCCTCAAGTCAGGTTTAGTTTTAAGTAAAGTAGCATCTTCTCTATCTACAGTCTGGTTTTACTAGGACAGACAGCAGATAAAAAGTTTCTAAAATGAGTCTAAGTTCTCCCTTGATGGCATCATTAATTTCCGAAGCCATCCTTAAGGCAGTAACCATCTCACATGGAAGTGTAAGCTTGCTCACAATACACCTAGGCTGGTTCTTAATAGATCTGACACAGGGGAGAAAACCACTCTTATACAGCAACCTGCTTAATTTGCTTGAATAGGTTTCTTCTGCAGATCCCGTGACAGGAAGTCCCTGCCCCTAACTGTACTTTGATGCAACATCCACATTTTCAGTAACTGGCCCCAATTCTGCTCTGACATGCACTAGTGTACATTGGGAGCAATCACAAAGAACAGTGGGGTTACGCTGGTGTCCATCTCTGTGCGAGAAGCTGGCCTGTAAGAGAGCTTCAAGTAAAATCTTTCTTATGACATACAAGCAAACTGTGTCTACATGGAATGTAAAGAACTGTATCAAGTATTTTAGGCACAGGAGAAAAGGTATGATTGTATTAAAAAAGGGTTTTTACATGTTCGATTGTTAACCAAAACCTACAGGCTCTGCTTTTAGTTATTTGCAATAAAAATACTTTCAGTTACCTACCCTGAAAGGAATGTTAAAGTCTTAAAAAAAAAAAAAATAACACCAACTCAGAAAACTCCAAGCCTGACATCAGTGAACTGGTGACACATACTAGGTAATGTAGAATAGTCACATATTCACACAGCAAAACTGTGATTAAAAGTTTTGGAATGCGATAGATTACTTAAAAAATGTTTCAAGTAAGAACAGTTTTTTACTGAGAGCTCATAAATTTGCAGCTTTCCATGATTTTCTTTTAAAATTTGTTTTGCTCTTCTCCAAAACTCTTTACACATGTAACTTCACACAGAAGAAAAATGTTTCCTTACACAACGGTTTCTTCCGCAGAGAAATTTATATTAGTACAGCACCTGGTACAATGAGATTCCAATTTGACTGGCCTCTGGTTGCTACCACATTGCAAAGGCTTGATTAAAACTTAGAAAGACGAGTTCTTCAAATTTCAGTGACAATCTCTGGGCATTCCTGTACTATTAGCACAGGAATTCATCTCCTAAAGAACAATTATATTGATTTCTAAATGCTTGCCTGCTACATCTGACACTAATATGGTAATTGCTTCCTTAAATGGCTGGAAAGCAAACACTTGTTCCATTAAAAGAGGAAGAGACAGGAACAGGTAATTAAGTATATTGAAAAATGCCCCTATTAAAAAAAGATGCCGTGTAAGGCCAAAACCAGCAAGACACCAGAAATGGGGATGGGAGGGTTGCCCTTCAATAAAAACTGAAGAGAAAGTGTATTTGGTCCCAATTGTGTTTCATCAAATTCCCAGAAGGTCACAAGAAGGAATGCTACCAACAGACAAGTATGAGAAAAACAGGACTGAAAGGATCTTGGTGTATGCGCAAAGTCAAAACCATTTTTTTAACCGCTATCTCATGAAAAAACTACAGGTCTGAGGAAGCTCTTGAGACAAAACAAGACTGTTTTCTGGGTCATTCATCACTGTAACGATTATTAGCAAAAGCCCAACAGTAGATTTTTTTCCTTATAAGCGCTACAGGTGCCAAGAACAACATAACCATATTTCATTTGGGAGTGACAGCAATTGTTCCTTTCTTGTAAGTGCATTAAATTTAATCTTGATCCTGGAAATACAAAAATAAGGGTGTATTACAGAGGTTGTAATTCAATAGGATTTGAAATGAGGGAAAAAAAATCACAAAAACTAAAAATTGCTTTGGCAGATAATTTCTAGATGGTTCTTAAAAACATAAATCAGAAGAGTGTCCCATTTACAACTGAGAGCAACAGTAACTGAGAAATATTTTCCTGTTTCTGGAAGGTCTAACAACAAACGAACAAGACTCATTCCTGTCTTCCTTTTGTACTTGAAGAACAGTACCTTCAATTTTATTAAAGCATACCAGCATGTTAATATCAGTACTTCCATTTCCAACACATACAGAAAAGCATCTCCACTGTGAGACCGGCAAAGCACTCAGCTACCAGTCCCTCTTTTGCAGTCTCCCTAAAAGCCACCATGAGTTTGTTTTCCAGATCCTAAGTTTTGATGCTATGATCAGCGGAGCATTTCCAGGTGGTCTGAGCCACTGCTTTGGTAGCTAAAGCGTGTCAGCCCACAAAGCCTCATGTTTCCTGGTAGTTGTAGCCTCCTCCATACCACTAAGTATTTCCAGAAGCTTTTTCATCTAATAACTAAAAATCCCAGCCACTTCCTGCAGAGTCTCACATGCTTTACCACCTTTCACATGCCCAAGTCATACAGCAGTTGCATGGAAGGTGCAAGGGTCAAATTTAGGCAGGTCGCATTCCCACGAAAACCAGTCTGTATGCATAACCCATACACGGAAACACTCTCAGCACCCCAGGGTCTACCAACGAAACAGAGCCCAGTACTTGCTTCATGCAAGTCATACAGGGGGCACTCAGCTCAAATACAAATTTAAAACCCCCACATCTTTGTTAGTCAGGTTCCTTTGCCCCTCCCCATTCTGATCTCTAACTGCTGTGGAGTTAAGTGGTGAAGCATGTGGCTCAGAGGAGAGATAATAGCTGGGCCACCTCCCTTCAACGATGGGTGGGGTGGTGGGGAAATCCCAGCATCATGGAAATTTGGTAACAGCAGATGCTCACCTTCAGCTGCTTGCTATTTTTTTTCTGAAGCAGGTTTGCTTCTCTCCTCACCCATCTAAATGTTACCCAAAGGGGGGGCTTGCTACAGTGTAAAGGTTTCTTTTTGAGCAGTTTACTATACTGCACGTGAAGAACAAACTCTCCCACTCTGATCCTGTCTTTACTGAAAAAAAAATAAAATTAATCACTCAAACCTTTCTTCCTTCTCTCCTTTTTCTGACAAAATGTCCACATTATCACTGCTGGATCGACTCTACCTCTGCATGCTTGCCATGAGCCTCGTGTGCCACCTTGCCTATCAGAGACCCAAGAGCTTCCAGAGCTCCGTGCAGTCTGTGGATCTCCAGCACTCTGGGAGACACTTTCCAACACCCTTACCCCTTCCTATACTGGATCTGGTCAGCACCCACTTCCCACTGCACCTGCTCCCAGTCCTTCCACTGCTCTCCAGGCTCCCTCTGTCCCAGCTGCCCACCGAGGACCTGGATTTGCTGTGAGGCTCCTTTCAGATCATTACCTTCTGTTTGCCTTACCTTGATTGAAATGATTATTTCCATGACATCAAAAACTTTAATTGTTCCAACTGCACAAAAGCTCAATCTTTTACCAGGTGAAACCCACAGCATCTTGAAAACTCTTTTAGGCTTACAGCTGGAAGCAGACCTTGATGCTCAGGATCACAAATCCCTCTAGAGTCCTGGGATGGTGCTTGAGTAACTGCACTGTTCTGGCTGGTTGAGAGATTACAGCCTTTGAAGGTTTATTATACATTACTATTTTTAGTAAAGGGTGAGGACCCTTACAGTACTGTCCAGCAAGAAGATATGGAACCACCTTTTCTAGCTTTCATTGCCGTAACCCATTTAAGGTGACACTGAGACTAAGTGATACTGGCCTATAAAGTAAATAGCTTTTCTGAGAGCTTTGCCTAAGCAGCTTTCCCGGAGAGGAAACTGCTAGTTGTGTGCTGTGCCACCTCTCCTCCAAATCAGATAAAGGACCAACTTGCTGACAAACAAATCATTTATAGGCAGCTTATTCAACTGCTAAGTGGAAGAGATCTCATTGCTAGTGAGGAAGGTAGAGCAAACACTGGACTCCCTTCAACCACCACCTGCTACCAGTCGTTCCTTGTTTGCGGCTGTTTCCTTAACAGGCAGAATGAGGAAAAGCATACTGGTTCCTATGCCAAATGCTTTGAGGTTCTTGGACCAAAGAAACCGTCCGTGTAAAACATCCAGTTTTCGTGCTGTTAGTGCAGGTGCTGCAAGAAGCAAAAAGGGACTTTACAAGTAAATAATTTGGCATAGAAAAGATGGACCTCCAGGATTCCTCTCCCTTCACTGTTTGGACACAAAATAAAATAATACCTTTAGAAATACAGAATAAGTGTCTTCCAGTCCTCATCCCCTCAAAATCAGAGTAGAATGAGTTTTCTGCAAGCTTTTCAACTTGTACTGCCTTAGGAGAAATTAAGGTTCAGGAAAGCGTACACACTTGAAAACTGACGCTTAAACTGAAACTATGTAGTAGTCTCCATCAGCCTCCAGAAATGCACTGTTTATGTACCAACAGGGGATCTAAATGCCAAACAGATAATGAAAAGCTGTGCCGAGAGGCACACGAATCTCGGTGTTCATATAATGCTACCCATAATAAAGTAACTCAACAATCAACATTTTAAAACTTGGTGCCTGTTCTTACATGATATCAAAAATATCAAATCAAATATCAATATCAAATATCAAATCAAAGAGCCAAAACTTTAGGGTCTTGGTTCTCAAAAGCTTCAACGGGACCCTTGAGATCACTAGCTGATCCTCCATTTCTATAGCTCTGAAAATCCAGACCATTTTTATTTAGGCACTTAAATGCAAAACTGAAAGCCTAAATGAAGTTGCCTTAGTTTGGAAACTCTGGGCAGGGTATGTTTGAGCAATACAGATCTCGTTTTAATGTAACAGTGAACAAACACCAGTCCCCACTCCTGTTGTGGCCTTTTATTTCACAACAGTTAAAGCTTGCTCGCTGAAGACTGGTAGTTTCTCTACCGTATCGAGCTATGTTTCGAGAGCAGTCCACTCTGCGATGAATTCACAGGCAACACACCCTGTTCAACACTGAGTTTTGGTATAGAAGAGTGATAGCTGTGAGCCCTGCATCTGCACAAGCAGTTTCCTTGGCACGGCAAAGCTAGGCTGAGGGAGTAAAATCTACAAAAATCCCTGTGCACAGGGAAAAAAAAAATAGCTCTTATGCGAACAATTTGCAAGGCTTTGTATGAAGATACTGTTTTGCAGCATCAGAGGAAGTTCGTTCTCATTGATAAGGTGTCGGTTAGTAAACCATCTTACCACTAAAAAACTCCAAGAGTGAAAGGGAAATCCCCAGGGTAAAGCAGAGCTATAGCAAATGCCAATTATAAAGGAGCTTCCTCACATGCATAGCCAATCAGGTCATCAGAATACTGGAAAGGAAACTTGAATTTAAAAATATATTATCTGGTTTGCAACACTGGAGCCAAGGGGCAACCACATTTTATTTATATGTGCATACAAATATATTTAAATAGAACCAGGGGTTATTTTTCTCAAGAAAATGCAAGATGTTAGCCCCCATAACTCCCTTGAAGGCACAGTTCCCACTTCTGCAGTGCTGTGTAGAGTTGCCCAAAAATAATTGGAGAGAGATATCCATTTGCTTATAAAACAAAGTGGGTTTTCATCTGACTCCAGAATTCATTATTTCCACCAGACTCCAAATCTCAAACTACTCGAGTGGTGGGTGTGTGTGTGAAAGGGTTAACAGTCCCAGTGATTTTATCAAAGATCAACACTGGGGAATTTCTAGAAGATGTGCACGCTGCAACATGATTTTCTATCCTCCTGAATCTATTTGGCTTCCCTCATCATCTGACAAACTTTTAGATAGTATTTCACGGCACAGGAATCATCCATTGCTGTTGACTAGGATTCAGCTATTAGTTTAAAGCTGTAGCTGAAACAAAACTCTCCTTTACACAAAGCCAATCTCAATGTTCACAAAAGTTCACACAATTTTGGTAGGACTTCTCGGGAGAGAGATCGAAAAAGAGGTTCAACTGACATTTAGCTAACAAAGCTGGTTGCGCTGGTTTGGAGACTCCCCAGCGTCACTATGCCTGCAGAAATACTCTGATGTACTGGAAAAGGAAGGGAAAAAAATGAAGCTACCCGACAACCATAACATTTCTCAGACAAACTTTAGTGACAAACTTTAAATTTCTTGTGCCTTACGGGATTATATAAACTACAGAAATGGCAGTAATCAAACTGCCTCCAAAAATCATACAACCAGCTACCCTCTGGTTTTTATCCCATGACTATCAATCACTACTTGAGCTACCTTTCACAATTCTGCCTTTCCATCGCCTAACTTGTGTGGGGGAATAGTATCATCACACGTGTAGCCCATAAGGGCTTACTCGTGACAAAGCGTTACTTGTGGAAACGAAGAAACCTTTCTCTAGAGGAATGTATAAATGATATTTTATCCTATGTGTTCCATAAAACCCACAATAAATCCAACGATCCCTTTGTCGCTTATAGGGGCCCAGAAGAGCGGGGCAGTATCTTTTACATCACACAATCTCTCTGTAGCAAGATTCGAAAGATAAGATGTTACGATCATAAAGACAGGCTACGCTTACATGCACAGTCATCAAGTCTCTATTCATTCAGTTTGTTTCCCCTGCTACCACCCGGTCCAGACTAAAACACTGAAGTCTTGTTATTACCACGCTCCCTGTAATACCGCTTTCTCTGCTGACTGAAGCAGGAACTCGAGCAACACAGCCTTAACACGTACAAGTCTTGAATTGTTCTGTTTCCTGTCAAAGACTCGGATGAAGACAGAGACTTGACATTACCAGAGAACAGTTGAGGGTGGGCATTAAAGAGTCAGATATGTTTACTTTGATCCATGCTCAAAATGTTCAGTGGTTAATGGATTATCAACCTGTCTTAGACCCAAGCGAAAAATAAAATATTGAAAACACTTTCCCCTGAGCAGCAGAATAATATTCGTGATGTAGACTGGTGGGGTGGCTTGCTGCCCTGATAAAGACTACTGCGAAAACCAACCAAACGAACAAAATAAAAAAAAAAGGTTAAAATTACAGAATTTAAGTAGCCAAGGAAGATATTGCCTAAAGTGAATAGCAAGCTAGATTCAGGCATCTGAGCAATTTTCAAAATTCTAGTAAGGACTCCTTTGGACTATTGAGCACAAAATTTAAAAAATAAAACAAAAACCCCAAAGCCTTAGTTTGTATTCCTCTTTTTCACTGAGCCTTGCGAAATGGAGGTGGAAGTGTTTTAGTGCACATCTTTACTAGGAATACTGAAAATTAAAATCAAAACAAGTAAAATTTCCCTCATTCAACCAAAATAAATTACTCAGCCTGAAATTGAACAGAAGTGGATGAAAAAAAAAGAATATGTTAATAAGCACTTTCTGTGTGAAGAGGCCTCTAGTTAGAATTTCACCCTTATTTTCTACTCAACTTTTCAACCATGCCTGACTGGTCCTGATTAGCCAGCTGCACTGCTAAACCCCAGGTCAAACCCGCAGGCAATCAACAGGAGAACATCTTTGTCCTGGGCTACAGCTTCTGTTGAGCAGGTTGGCCAAGCTCAACTGCAATTTGCTTAGCAATTCACCTGCCGTGCTGGCTACCACTCTGGAGGGAACTGAAATTCTGTTCATTAGCCTCCTCTAAACGGAGCGGCACTTAAACAATGCTAGCGTCCAGCCAGCGTGCCCTCCCAATTCCCGCAAAGTATTGGGGTCATTTGGTTCGTTTCAACCAACTCTTCAGGCTTTCAAGGATATTAAATTCCCAGAACCTTAGGAAAAAAAAAAAAAAAAAACAAAACACAACAGGGAACCGGGTGGAGACAAAACACTTAAAAGAATACACCACTGGAGGGAAACTTGCCATCTGATTTATCTGTCATGCCAAGCCCCGTGGAAGCCGGATGGGCAACAGACATGTGCTTCAGAGGCAGCCAGAGCTCATCTTGCCTCTTTCCGAGCTGGAATTACGAGAGGGAGAAATTGGCAATACTTCGGAGAAAAGCAGAGTGGTCGCAGGGACCACAAGGCAGAAGCTGGTGCTACTGCAGTGCGCAGGCAGGGGAAAAGTGGTAGACACGGATCCACGGGAAGCCAGGTCAGGTAGTTCTGCTGTTAGGAAACACCTTGGCTAAGCGCAGGAGCGGCTCGGACTCGCTGAGATCAGTTATCCAACCTCAGGGTTCAGGCTTTGACCACTACCAAGTACTTCTAAATTTGTACATCTTTCTCAGAAGGGCAGATGTGGAATAATTGGTCCCCTGGAAGTTTGTTCAAGTTGCTTTACAAGTCAAAGTCTCAGACCATGCTACATATCCTGATGTTGTAGTACTGACATTCTCCTCATGCATTTCAGTTTCTGAAGTTCAGGAGCCTTCTACTGATGAAAAGGAAACAAGACAGACTTCAGAAGATAAAGGATTTGGGGGGGGGGGTAACCCCAGAGGTAAATGTACATTCTACAAAAGATCTCATGGATACAATCTGCATGTGTGACATATGGAAATTTTTTTTTAAAATTGCTTTATCCTGCCTTCATGCCCCCAAGAGAGGAAAGGAAAAATTGTCTTTTCCTCTTTTAAAGACATTATCAGCAACACACTTCACTTACACAACCTACGCTTAGGACAAATTAAAATAAATCTGCTGTCTACAAACCAGAGACACAAATTTCCACGCACATTTAAGTATCCCCAAAATTCACACTGAAACCTGGGGGCTATGCTCCCCTGGGACGGCAATTATTCAGCATAGGATTGTGCAGAACACATTGGTCCTTGCCTCCAGAAGCACGTTGCAAAGCTACCACACAACTTGCTCAAGCACCAGAGAGCATGAAACTCGTTCCCAGTTCTCAGCCAGTAGCGCTGATGCCCAGAATACACAAAGCAGCTTTGAAATAAGCTTGCCTCCCTCACTGATGAAAGTATTCAAAAAGAGCATTTCAATTGCACAGTACCTGTTTTTCTGGGTCACCCCTGCTAACACACACCTTCGTACGCATAGTTTAGATATGTTTAACTGTGAAGCACATGTAAATTTGTATAATTGGAATAAAATCATATCATTTTACACAACAGTTGCAAAATCGGTTGCTGATGTCTTTCACTTTCTGCCCTGCTGGTTACAGCTGTCAGGCAGGCAGCGCTAATGAGCATAATGGAACCCAGTGGGGTTGAGAAATCTCCTTCGTGAAGAGACACTCAAAGCTTGGCTGGTCAAGGTCCCGAGCAACCTGCTCTGAACGGACATGGTTCGAGCAGGACAGACCAGATGGTCTCCGGAGGTCCCTTCCAGCCTACATTACTCTACGATTCTCTGATAATTAAACTTCTCCTGTCAGACACCAAGCAAGCAACCTCCAAAATTTCTCTTGCAACCAGGTACAACTCCTTCCTTCCTATACCTGCACTTAAACAGCTCCCAGCCGAACTAACGGCCAACTTTATCAGCTGTGTCTGTCACCATAACAAACTGACCAAACAATCTGTCACTATGGCATACAGCTATAGCAGATCCACTATCAGGAGACTGGGTTTTGGTTTGCCCTCGACTCGACCATGGGTGGGCGCTTGCTGTGCTACACGCGTGTATTGACGTTTGGAGCAGCTTTCACTTCTGCCAAGCACTTAGTGGAACAAAGCTGGAATCTACAGTTGAAATAACCGAGTATTACTGTAATTCAAACAAAATGGAGCAACAAAAAAAACAAATTAAAAATGTGTGCAATAGTAATGAAAGCCAAAGGGAGTTCTGCTGATTGCAGAACTTCCATAGAAGCAATCTCAAAGACAAACTTGGTTCAAAATTTCCATCTCTAAATACAACCAATCCCACCTGTCGTTCTTCCTCGAGACGTATTCTCTCCTCCTCTTTCCGCCTTTCCTCCTCTCTTTTTGACTCAAGTTTTTTCCGTTCTTCTCGTTCTGCTTCTTCAGCCTAAAGAAAACATTATGCAAGCCAAGCCTTACTCTTCCTGAATATACATTTTTTAAATTTCACATTGTGATACCATGTGGGGGTTTCTTACTCTCTTCCTAGATGTATGTTCAGAAAAAAACAGTAAAGAATATATGGAAAAAAGTCATTATCATTTAACACCCCCACCCCACCCCCCCATCTTCAGCATACTTAAAATTGTGATAAGTTTAGAAATTACCCTTCTCACTTGCATTACCTGTATCTCAATAATGGTTTAAGCTTGGTAAATGCATATGAGCTTATTACTATAGTGATATTGCGTAATATTGTGTCACAGCATTCCATTTCTTCTCACTTAAAATTTAGTCAGAATGGACTCTAAAGAGAGGAAAAAAAGGAGAGGGGAATATAAACTTTGTAAAACCAAGTACATTCAGATTTATCATTAACCTGGGCAGAATCTCTTAAAGAAAAAATTGTACTGGTGTCTTCAAATCATTTTACCGTTTGTTTTTAAACCAGACCTAGTAAAGAGATTTCTGCAAAATGGGGGAAAAAAAAAGTGCTTAGCGTACTGTTTAGAGATTTTTTTTTTTTAAATTTGTTCAGTATACTTAAATTTGAAAATATATTAAGAGAACAAGCAGAAGACATTCAAATGAAGGATTTGTGGCTTTGAATGTTTCATTGAAAGAGATCTGAGGAATTTATCTGTCTACATGGGAAAATAAAAATCAGCATGTTTTAAAATGAAACAAAAGATTCCTCACTCCACCAACCGATGCTTATCTAGCTTCATTCAACTTTGCTCAGATTTTCCACCAAAAAAAAGAGGCTAATTAAATAGAATGAATATGGAAAGTAATGACAAAATGGTTAAAGCAGAGAGCGAGTGAGAAAAGGATCGTAATGGAAGTTTATATATAACATAATAATCAAGTTTATTACCAACCGCCCTATCTACAGGGCATACCACTACAGTGTAAAGCAGAAACTGGACTGAAACCTCCAGCGACACTAAAATTCTCAAGATGGGATTTCACTGGCTTTGTTTGGACCTTCTACACATTAGAAATGTTACTAGTTTCATAAACCCTGCCTTTCTGTAAAAGGTGTGAAGTCCACGGTGCACTCCAGCCTCTGTTATGCAAAGGCTTAATGTTTAAGTTTTACCTACTTCTTGCAACCCCACGATCCAAGTTACAGAACAATACAGAGTTAGCAAAAAACATACATAGAACAACTAAAAGGAATTAATGCATAACCTGCTGCCATCCATGAGCACACTTCAGAAAGTAAGTTTTAAAAAGCCTGTTGCTTCCCTGGAATTAACAGCAACGTGCTGAACAAAACTGAAAAAATGCAACAGTACTTAAATAAGTGATTTTGCACACAGATTTAAGAAAGAACAACTGAAAAGCTGCAGTGTGTTCGCTCTGTATACTTGGTCTCTGTTTAAGGTCCAAGCTTGAACCGAAATCTGACAGCATCGTAGATTTCAGTGGATTACAGGGTCTGCTTTTCATCTCCCCCAATCCGTAAAAACAATAAACATGGCTAAACATAGCTAAACCCATACAAAGTTTTTGCACTAAGAGAGCACATGAAACACTGCTCAGAACTGCCCGCAGTTTTGGTCACAGACTCGGTGTTACAACAATGCTGTGTGGGCTTGAGGTGTATTTTTAAGAGGAGACAGTACTGACATTAAGCCACAAGCCAGTGGAAACATCCAATAAAAAGCATTCAAGAGTTTAACTCCTCTCTCTTCTCCACGAGAATACCAGAGAACCTAACGGAAAGAAAATGAGACACCATTTTCCTCTTGGGATATGACATAAAAAGCTGAATTTACATTTTTAGAACAAAAACACAACCATGGTAGTGATGACACTGCCTTTATCTTTCTGGGGTGTCTGTCATCACCAGTTCTTTGCTGAGTGCTGCTGTTCAGGCTCTGCGCTGGGCTCTATACGTGGCAGGAAATGCTTACCTCTCTCTGTGCTTTTCTGGCTTGTTTCTCTTCTAATTTCCTCTGCTTCTTTGCTCCAATTTTCCCAGGCACCTGAAATTCTGGCACGTCCTCAGCATCATCTTCCTCTGCAACATTGCATTAAAGAGTAAACAACAAATTTTAAATCGTCTGTAAAAAGTCCCTTCGAGAAACTTCACTGCTTCCTAGAAAAGCAGCAGCAGCTGAAAAGGAGACACACATACATTTCAGACAAGACCTATTAGATGAAAAAAGGCAAAAAAAAAAAATCACACAGGACTGCCAAAGCCACAGAATAACAGTAACAAGGCAAACACACACTCAAGTGAAGCCAGAGGTAAAAATTTACTTGATCTTTTGAAGGAAGGCTTTTCATAAACATTTCCTGCTTTCCACAAGTAAAAGATGTACTTTCTCTTATACATAAAATGTGCTAATGGTTGTCACGATATAACTGCTTAACACCCACCTGCAGAGACTTTCTTCCCAGTTACCTTTAAGGTTAGCACAACAGACATCCATTCAAAAAGTGGAATTCAGAGGCGTGCCACTCATCCACTAGTTCTAGCCTGATATAACTAACCTCGGAGGGTGGGGGAAACAAAAAAAAAAGAAATCCCTGCAATGCAAATCTTGGGCTCGACTGCAACAAAACTACGTGTAAGTAGTTCCCTGTTGTACGACAATTGGCCTTTTCTAAAGACGATTTCTGCAACTGTGGAATGTGAAAGCGTCATGCTCAAATGGTGTGCAAATGCATTATATTTCTGCTCACCCAGGGGCTAAGTAAGACTGAAGAGCTTTTAAAGACTGCCATTTCCTTCCCCCCCCCGCAAGGTCTCATGAACATTTGGCCACTTTATTTGCTCATCTAAATTAGTCCTTGATCCTACAACGTAAGTACTGTGGATTGACCTCAACACTCAAAGAGAAATTATTAGCTCACTTCATGAAACACTACACAATATATAGAGATTCACGCGTCTGAACCAGATGGCAGAATCAAAATGAAAGATATTTATCACATGAATCCCTTTTTTGGGTAATTTATATTCTGAGTATCCACAGCGCTGTTATGCTTGATGCTGACTTCAGATTCACTTGAAGTCCGCTGGGTAATCTGGGCAGTGCCAGCTCCTGCGATTGCTCTGAAATGCAGTGTCTAGTTAGGGAGGGAGAAGGAGAAGAGTGTGCAGGGGAAGTTCGTCCTCAGTTAAGTCTTAGCCCTCATCATTGCGGGGGAAAAAACCAATTCCCCCGAGCCCTTGGTTTCCAGGATTGGGCTAAGAAGAAAAAGCCCACCACGCTTCACGAGAGCCTGCAGCAGTTGCACCTGGAGCTGACCCTACTGTGGCAATCACCAGAATCGCTTTGGTGGGGCTGGCACCAGGATGTTTTCCGTACAGAGCTCTCCCCCCTTTTTTGGGACCCCCAAAAGCTGCTATTAAAGAAGCATATGGATGAATGAGACTCGCCCTTCTTTTATATGTAGAATTAGGTTTGAAACACTCTTGTTTTACTAATTCCAATACACAGTATGGTACTATGGTTAAGCCACCGAGACACATCATCAGAAACAAATGTAATTGAGAGCTGTGTAGGTGGCTCTCAAATAACTTAGCTGTTTTCAGGATATGGAAGTTAATATGAGGCAGGCTTGCTGAATTGGGCTTCAGAGAATTACTGGTATCTGATTACTAAGATGATCAAAAGGGTTCCCCCTTCCTACACCGCAAACAAAGAGAGCAACAGGGGACACTCAGACTCAACACAGTTGCTTTTACAATTTTGCTGAAGCTTAAAATAACTTTATTTATATTTTAAATACCGGGCCAAGGGGAGTTCCAAATACAACGGGTGAGCAACCCAACATTAGCAGTTATTACTCCAAAACTAACAGTTCAGTACTGGTATTATTCTTCAGAAAATTATTTCTGGAAAACATCACAAGTATAAAACACCATCTATGACACTATTCAACCCGAGCCTCCGTGTGCTTCTCAGATTTCATCTATATTAAGAGTACCTGAGCCAGAGGTCAGGCAGAAGTCTAGAAAGGCTTTTAAAGCCTTTTTCCAGTCCTGGATCAAACAGGCCTTTGTTCAGTAGCATTTGCTTTCCCCTTGTTTGAAGCATCTGATGTGATCCCTTAGGCACTACTTCCTCCAAGCTTTTTCTAGTGTGTGGAGTTACATCCAACAAAGACAGTGATGCAGACGCAGCCCATGATTCAGCAGAGCTTTAAAGGTCAACCATGTGCTAAACCTGGGTGCAATTAATATGTGCTAAATAAACTTGAACATGCTGACTAGAATATAAGCACATGGTAAAAGGATTTGCTGAATCAATTGGTTATTACAGCAGAATAGCTGCACCAAAAGCAGAGTGGATGCTGCACACAGCCAGCGAGATTTTGGGGTTATTTTTTTACATAAAGAAGCTATCGTTTCAGCAGCTTTTAACAATCACTTTTCACGTACTCATAGCTGCCAACACTAGTAGACCTGGCGGGGGGTCAGTCCATGGGAAATGCACTCCATCTGCCCCTGGGCTGCAGATGTGATGCAAGATGTTCAGTTAATTGTGCTCACTTGTTGAGAAAGCAGTTTGTCATCACCCAAAGCACCAGGGTTCGCCAGCCTGCGTACATACCCGGTTGGGAAACCTAACAACTTCAGACATCATCCTACTGTTGAAGCTGAAAATGTAGTTTTGATTGAAGGCCAATCTTCTGTGGTGCTCTGTACAGTTTATCTGATGTCTTAAAACATGGCAGTTTTGGGATGTACGTAGGTTGTGGCAGGAAAGGGAGAGAAGTTCAGTGCTCCAAACTTGACACAAGCAGTTTTTCAGTAGTGACTTTCCCTAACTGCTCACAGTACCACAGGACACAAAAGCCCTGCTCCCACTTCACGATACGGTGCTGATCAAGAACACCAAACCACAAGGCGCACAGGACCCTCTTCACCTGAACTGCTTGGATGGGACATGACGGGACCGCTTTCAGCCACAGTCACAACCCTACCAGCATGTCCTGGTCCATCTTTACAGAGTCCAACAGAACTATACCAACATTTCCAGAGCTTGTGAAGCATTCCCACCAGCTTCCAGCTCTAAGAGACACACAAAGCAGAAATAGTCTGACTTACAGTGAAGTTTTCACAACGCTTTACGTATTCTGCTTTACACAAGCATGGGTTTTGCTCAGCTAGCCAGCTGAGAGGTAGTTTCAGGAAATCTTAGCTTTTCCTTAATGTTTTGAACATGTTGAGAGGCAGCACAACAGGAAACAGTTAATCGTTTGGCTATCCCAGCCAAAACCAGCACACACACAGATGTTTGAATCTCTTGACATTTACAGAGTACTTTTGAAAAATACTTCCCAATACCATTAGAAAGTGGTCTGGAGTGCTGATGTTCTCCATCAGGACAGGAATTTACCAGCTACTGTGTACAGAAGGTGCAAAAACTCCAAGTTAAACAACCCGCATCAAGTATCTTAGTTGCCCTTGTCACCTATGTCAAAAGGTCCGTCTTGCTTCCTAGTAAGTTTTGGAAGTGAAGCAAATGGATTATCATCCACAAAAAAGGATGCAAGCTGCGCTTGTGGCTACTCACAAAAAGTCCTTTAGGCACGGCTAGCTGCTTTATTTACTGTTTATGCAGCACCTAACAAAAAGAGTAAGAGAAAGGGGGGAAGATGCCAGGCAAAACAAACAGTTCATCCTGAAGGTAGAAGACATATGCGTGTTACTAACACTGAACAGATGTATGATAGCAGCCACTGGAAAGGAATTGGTCCACCATACGGAAAGGTGTGGGCATTCATGAGTAACACAGCCCTGCAGTGGTACAGTCAGATCAATTGTTAATTATTATTATTAATTTGGTAGCTATCCAGTTTAGGAACCGAGTAAGACGTTGGCTTGTTACTCTGAAGGCACAAAATGAGCCTACACTTAGGACAGAAAAAGGACAGTAAACAAAGGACATTAGGCTCTTCTGAGCAGAAGTCAAATGACTTGAAGTTTTTTCTCAAATAAAGCCATATGGCATAACTGAGAAACCACACACCTACCTCTTCCACACACCATCTGCGCTTGAAACGTCTCAAGGGCAGACACACACTGTGGATACTTTAATAACACCGAAGTCACTTTCTATATGAATAGTAGCAAGTCAAAATTAACTTTTGATTCACTAGTTAGGATATTAGTAGTCAAAGTTTAACTGTACTAGAAAGGTTTTCCTACTGATTAAGCATTAAAATTATTTCAACTACTACATCAATAGCTCTATTACCAGATGTTTCACAAGAATAGCATAGGACCACATCAAGGTTTCTACGTTTATAAATTTTCCAGATCTTTTGGCACATCAGAGCACGGGGAGGTGCAACGTTCCACGCGAGGCAGAGAGTCTGCTCCGAAAAGGTGCTTCTTATATTGGCAAATTTCAGCACAAACACATTCTCCACTTTAAGTTACACACAGTCTCCATCACTGAACGGGGACAAAAAATTCTAATTATTTTTCATATTATTTTTTCCCCCAAACTAGCAGAAAACACTCATGCAAGATTTTTTTAGATGCAAGATTTGAATGCTGGACTTAGATGCTACACAAAGCCATAACAGGCATTTTAACATGCCCAATTATTGTATTTTTTAAAACTTCTAAAAACTTTTTTTGTTTGTTTTGCGCTTTCTTCCTCAATAGCGATTAACACTCAAAGAAAAATATGAGATTCTGATCTCCAAGTCTTGCCAAGCGAAAGAGGAGAGGAAGTTATGATTTAATTTATGTTGGAACTGTTAACTTCTTGTTATCATTTTTTATTTTACCAGCTAGAGCACGCAGACTGTCAAAAGCTGTTAGCTTTATCGTTACCGATTCTGTGGCAGTAAAGGAAATTTAACCCAATGTTCATTGTACTGGACGTTCCTACACCTGTGCTCAGATATACAGGTCTAAAAGCTCAGAGAAAAGGCATGCAGGTGTTGGGATATTTAACCTTTGGGAGTTACATGCTGCTGCCAAAAGTAGAGAGCCTATAGTTTGTACCAGTTAGGAATAAAGGTCGTTGACAAAACCAGATTACTACTTTGATGCAGTCCTTACTTTCTGTTTGTTAAGAAAAAAATCAAAACGTAATAATCCACATAAAATCCCATTTTTTGGCAACACTTTTTGCAACAAGTCCGAGAGGTCATTAGTTTGTAGGATGTGGAAGTGAGCACCTTTCAAAATTAACCCCCTGAAAGCATCCCCTGGCAGTGTACTGGGCTGCTTTGGCTCTCCTGGCACGTCCTTCTCTCGTGCCTCTCTTCTTTCTCTCTTGCTCAGCCTCACCCACAACACCCACCAAAGCCTTTCAACCCAGAGGGCTGCCCAGTGGCCTTTGTTTTGCTTGGTGGTTTGGAGATTGCCATCATTTCTTAAGAGAAGTCGGTTTCTTTGTAACTATCCTAAATCACGGTGTGGTGACACCCACCAGTTTCAGCCAACAAAAATGCCATGTCCCCCTAAATCAACAGCAGCACGTTTTGGTCCAAGACACCACTCCAAGCGACAGAAAACCTGGACTGCAAAATCTGTGTCCTACTCACCGACTGACTGAACAACCCTGGAAAAGGCACTGCGCCTGTGCGCGCATCTGTCTCTCGGCAAACTCTCTGTATCGTGTGCTGAGGCAGGCAGGTTTTCTCGCTACGTGTTTGTACAAAGTCACTGTCGGAAATAATGTATAATAGTCCTTCAAGCAAACAGACGTTTGCCTCAGATCATCATCCTCATTATTTTTACCACAGCGGGATCAAGATGACCCAACCATACTTTCTGTTAAGTTCATCCCCGCAAGTTTCTTGTCACTTGATAGAAAATTACAGCACTAAAACCTTCATGCAAACATCAGGCGGGCTAGGTAACTTTCTGTTCCAAGCTGCAAAACATGTAGTGTCAAGAGAAGTACCTGCTTCGCTGCAGAGCTCTTTGCAGCACTCAGGGCCCAATGAGTACGTTTGGAAGTGCAAGCTCAGCTCAAGGATAACTCGAGGACTGGACAACCGCTTTTTCTGCATGCAACCAGCAACCAAATAAAAGTTCTCGACAAAATGTCTTTACATGCACCCAAAAGTGATCAAAGTCCAAGTGGATGCACTCAGAGCATCAGTCAGGCAAAAGCAAGAGCCAAAGACGCCCTCCTCGGTCAATAAATAAATGGGATCTGAAATTGGAAAATGGCTAATGCTATTTATTCACACTATCCCATCCCCAAACAACCCTCAACCAGACTCCAATTTATCCCCTTTCCCCCGCCTCCTTCCACTGCTTAGCTTGGCCTCTCCTGCCCTGAATGATTAATGCCTGAAAGCCACACGCATTTATGCCTTGCAGCGAGTTTATTTTCATCTTGGCTGTAGCTAGCCCCACAAAGCCACTTCTGTCTGGGTTCGATTTAAATAAAGATACAACAGAGCTAATGAAGTCTGCTAGCTGGGATATCAGAAGCAACTTAACCACATGGATACAGAACTCTCCTTCCAGACTCATTTTCCACAGGGAAAGGCCTAGGCACCCTTCTACAATGTGCAGAGCAGATGTCCTCTGAGGCACACAGGCTTTAAGAGCAGTCGCCTAGATTGCACTGGGCTGCATGAAAGACAGTAGTGTTATGACTAGAACTAAGTTGGGCAATAGAAACCAACCAAACCCATTTTTCTAAAGCCAGCCTGGAAGTCACGCTGGTGGAACACAGCTCGCTCAGGGGTCTCAGTCATTTTGAGAATTACTTTGTTGCCAATGAAAAATATCTCCTCAGCAATCTTTGGTCATCAGAGGATATTAATAGACGTTGATATTCTCATAACAGATGACCTCCTTTGAGTACTCAACTAACCACTGAAAAACATTACTCAGGCAAACCGAGCCAGCGTAGGCGCCCCGCTAGCGGGCCTGCCCCCGCAGCACAGCGCAGCCCACATGGAACCCGTGAGTAAGGAACCTATGTACGCCGTGTGGGCTGCAATTCTGGTAGGAAAGTCGAGGCATTTAGCGCTTCACCCTTTATTTTCTGTCTGTGCCAATGTGCAAGTAATTTAGGTGTCCTACCCCACCCCACTGAGCTAAGGAAAGAATTATAACCTGTTTTAGTTCCACTGGCAAAGTGTGGAGATTTGAGTACTCAAAACAATCATTCACTATCCTTGTCTGTATTAAATGGCTCCTCCTTACCCAGACTTGCAAGTAAATAAGACAAGATTTCAACTACAGAAGGGACAATTAAAATTTATCAAGGTTCTCATTCATCCTAGTGCCACAGTTTGTTTTGTTTCCTCCTTCCCCCCCATTATTCTGCAAAAGATTTGGGTACTGGCACAATACAGCAACTTAGCATAGGCAGCAGAAACTGCGAGCTCCTATTTTACCCTTGAAGCTTGGTTTCTTATTCTGGGATTGAAATCTGATTGTTAGATGGAAAACAGAAAACCCTCACGCTAACCACAGCTCCAAAGCCGGCAAGTGTTGCTTTGAGACCATTTCCTAGAGTCAGCAGAACTGGCTCCCGACAGGCAGAATACTTCGGTGGTAACAGCGGTTCCTACCTGACTCCCCTTTTATGTCTTTAACGGTAACACAGACATGGCCAGGGCGTCCTCAAGCCCTTCCTGAGTTCAGTGCTAGAAATCTTGCAGCGATGGTTGGTGTTATGCCTGCACTCACCTGTGGCAGAAGTCAGAGCGACACAGAGCAGGATCAAGTAGCTTTGCCCAAAGCTAAAACACAGGCCCAGAGTGGAAATTCCACACACACACCAGAAACTTACTAGTAAAACATTTTAACAAATCTAACAATATTTTAGCAACGAAAAAAAAATCCACTTCGGTTGCAGATCTTCAGAAGCCTTCTAAAGCAACAAGAACATTTACAAATCGAGACTGAAGAAAACAGACTGGCTTGTTTTCCGTGTTTCTGTCTACATTGCCGAATAACTTCGCTCTTCAGCCCCAGGTGCCCCAACTGGTCCTGCATTGCCTGAGACTGCACATCACTGCATGCATCCTGGGCTCTCCTCCCATGCGAGTCAACTAATTTTTATAACACAAAACCCCGCTGTGGGGATAACTTGCTATTTCAACAGGTTCAAACGGAGGCAGGAATTAGACAAAACTGCTTTATATTGCAATGACACAGAGAAAATGCACATGGCCCCCGCACAAAGGTGACAAATCCAAGAGGTGATTCCAGGCCTATGCTACACACCCACAGAATGTGCTTCAAAACACATAACACATTCTTTCCTAAGAGGAAAAAAACCCCAAACCCACACGAATATAGGTAGCTCAGGGCCAAGCTAAAGCCTTTGCAGCACAGATGCAGCCAGTCCGTGCCAGAGGAGGGCTAATCCCAAGCTATGTGGCCACTAGTGACTGCACACCTCAGCGCTGGGGAACCGGGGACAGATGTTTCTCTCCACAGCCATACTGCTGAAGGCTGTGCTCGGTCTCCAAAGGCTTTGGTGTTACTGCTGTGCATCCACGCTTAGGCACTTGAAAAGACCATCCCAGAATATGAATAAAAACACACACAGAAGCACAAAACTTCCAGTTCTGGGCTCCCCAGTTCAAGAGAGACGAGGAACTACTGGAGAGAGCCCAGCGGAGGGTACAGAGATGCTGAGGGCCTGGAGCATCTCTCCTCTGGGGAAAGGCTGAGGGAGCTGGGGCTGTTCAGCCTGAGGAAGAGGAGACTGAGAGGGGACCTCACCAACGCTTATCAGTATCTCAAGGGCGGGTGTCAAGAGGACAGGGCCAGACTCTCCTCAGTGGTGCCCAGCGACAGGACAAGGGGCAACGGGCACAAACTGGAACACGGGAAGTTCCGCCTGAACACGAGGAAAAACGTCTTCGCTGTGAGGTGCCAGAGCCCTGGCACAGGCTGCCCAGGGAGGGTGTGGAGTCTCCTTCTCTGGAGAGATTCCAACCCGCCTGGACGCGGCCCTGTGCAGCCTGCGCTGGGTGACCCTGCTCTGGCAGGGGCTGGGCTGGGTGGTCTCCAGAGGGCCCTTCCAACCCCTGCCATTCCGTGAAAACAGAAGCAAAGAGCAAGAAGTTGTTTTAATTTGAAAAAGAAATAAAAAGCCCCAAATAAAGCAGAGATGTCATTTCAAAGAAAACTTCATGCAAGAGCCGCAGCACTTGCATCTGATGTACGGTAAGCTGCAAAAGAATTATTTATAAAGCCCAATGACACAGATTCTTCTACTGCTAAAGTGACAAAGTAAAATAAGCTGTTTGCTTTGACAGCTTCACTGGTGGCCTTCGGCATTCAAAGTTTTGATGTCTGGAGCTTAAGGCGAAAGATTTTTAGATTCCACTTTCTTTCCAGGATGTCATCACGTGAAAAGAAAGAACCAAAGTTGAAAAGTTCAGACCTGACAATTTTCCATTTGTGAAACTGTTGAACATAATTAGCTTGAACAGCACGTTCACCTGCCAATGCGAGCGCAAGACGGTTTCTACAAAGTGCAAGACAAGAAAAGCTGAAGAAAGTGCAACTAGCCTCTAATCAAGGCATCACACAGACGTGTGCTCACTGTTTCTCACCTACTGGAGACCAAAAAGATGCCCTGATCTCCACTGCAAACTCAAATGAAGCAAAGCCCACTTTTATCAATACTTCAGCAGAAACCCTGAACACTTAACCCACAATCTGCAAGCAGAAGGAATCCAGTTAGGTGAATCATGGTGATATAATCTCTTTAGCAATAAAGATAATAACGTGTGAAGTTTCACCAGCAAAGGGAGTGAGGCTTGCAGGGTGTACAAAGATGTTATTTATCACCATATTCTTGTCTACAACCACACCACAGAAGTATAGCTATTAACTGTAGGTCCAGCACAGGACAGAGGACCTGCTGGCAGTAAGACAGAATGCTGCAGTCTGTGGTGATCCCCAGCTGATCGGCTTGATTCTGATCACCACCTGGAAGGCTTCTCGGAAAGAAAACTCCCGATTTTGCAGAGATCACATTGGGGAATTAATGCTTCCCACCAATTTGCAAGAAACCAATATTTTACTACAGCTCGTTATTCTAGTGCAAGGTGTGGATTCTGTTTACCCAAATTTAAACTGCATGGCTAAGCAGGAAATACAAAAGGCAGTTTCTAGGAAGTAAGTGAAGAATATGTTGCGACGCACTGTTGGCACAACAAACTGCCACAATTCACCACAGAAGGAGCCAGGCACTTCAGTTAAAGGTAAGTGGTATCTAGAGACAAGTGATGAAGTACGGAGAGAAGCTGGACAGTCAAATAGATTATAGTCAAGCTGTAAATAATTCACAGTCAGCAAAACTGAAAAAAAACTTTCTTCAGGAGCCAACCGCACCCCTTCACCACCCTTAACATCTGCTGCTAAGGTCCATTTCAGTGTTTGCAAGAAGAACTGAACCAAATGTTACCTTCCACCCAGTCTTCCGCCTGCTGCGCTCTCCTCTGGGCCATCATTCGGTTTCCCATGTTCCTCCGGCGCCTCGGCATCCCCTCTCCCCGCTCTTCAGCAGGGGGCCGAGGCCTGGCCACTGCTGCTGCCGCCACATTTTGCTGGTGTTCCTCGTCAGCTGCAAAAGGGAAATATAACTGATGAGAGATTTGCCCTCTCTGCTTGCTGCAGTTGTCCTTTTCCCAGACAACTTTTGCAACCAGGACTGCAATACCAGTGCTGTTTTCCAAACAAGAGAATGCTTCCCCGCTCTCATGTGGGTTTTTTCCTGCATGGCAGCAGATAGGTGCAAGTTGCTTTCCCATGATTAAGCGGGATCATGCACTGGAACCTTCTTATTTGTGCACAGTGCTCGGTGCAATGGAAATTTTACCCTGACAGCAGTCTCTTTCGCAATAGCGTATAGATCATCATAAAGAAAAAGCTATAGCTATGTGCTGCTAATGTTATTTGATCTGACAGAGCCCACATAAAAAAACCCCCAAAATCACCACACCACAAAACAAAGACACCTCCCCTCCAAGTGCTCAAAAAATATTTGCATTTAATCTAAACTGATAATCTGTTTTTCCCTTCTCCCAGAAAACAATTCCCTTTATCTGGCAGGACTAGCAGTCTAATCATTTCTGAGTTACCAAAAGGCAAGGACCCAGAAGTACCTTTTTTCCCCTTCTAAAGGATTCCATTTTTTTTATTTTTATCTTGTACTTGTGTAACTTCAAAGTACATTCACCTGAATTCAAACCTCAGAGCATGCATGTTTCAGAATGGAATATGTAAGTCATTATACCTGAAACAAAACGTGAATAGCAAATAAGGACTACAAATTACAGTCGTAATATATACAGGGTAACTTCGTTCTGTCATGCTGATTTAAACTTCAGGTCTCCCAACACACACATGTAAGGGAGGAGAGAACACCAAAGGTCACTGCAGCTCTCACTGCCATCCTCTCTGCATTTGCTGCAGTTACTAATTAAGATCTGACAAACGAGGAATACCGTAACAGAGGAGCAGCTGGGAGACAGCATGGGAGCCACTGACCAGTGGGCTCAGTTCAGAGGTTCTCCACAGAAAACCCTCCGCCAGGTTTTCCTTTGAGACCTCCGTGATCCTGTTGCTATCAACTATGGTAGTCATGCCAAACCAATCAGATAATGGTGAAGTATCACCATCTTTGGTATCGGCTTTGGATATTCCGTTGATAAGCGTAACTGATACTTTTGTATGTTGTTACTTGCTCGATCCTGCAAAGTATTAACTACTATGCCTTAATTCAGGTAAATGGTCCAATGGTCTCATGGGAAGCTGCAGAACTACTCATTTATTTAAACTCAGGCCGCATTTTTTTGTGCTTTGCCGGATTACATTGTCTCCCAGCAGGAGCACAAAATACTCTCCACGCTCTGCCAAGTCTCCAGCATCCTCTGATCCAAACAACGCCTTCCTAAAAAACCTCCTATTAGCATATCTATGATCAGAAAATAAGATTCGTTATGACTACATCTACGTGACGATCAAAGGTGTGCTTGCAGCTCATCTCAGCATATCTCAACCAGCTTCAAAGCGGCTAACTTTGGTACTGATAATAAAACAGCTGCAGCAGCACCGAGCTCAGCCCAGGCTGCACAGCAGAGTAATCTGGGGAAGTATTTGGCCAGCAAAGCCATTAGCAGTTCAGGATTGCTGCAACGATGTTAGCAGTCCCCCAGCAAACTCCGGCGCTAAGCCGCACCGTGACATTTTGAATTGAGTCACTGCACTACCACACTGCTGTCACCCTCTAGTTCTCATCCACTCCTTTCATCTGCGGACCAAACCAGGTCTATTAGAAATTACAGAGTGTAAACTCCAGGGATCTGATCATTTTGCTTCAAGGCTTGCCCAGTCTTAATTATAGCACGATAATGCTTATTTTGAACACTATAGAAAAGCATTATACTGCAAAGGCGGAGTAGCAGATCACTTACTGGGACACTACTAAATGCCAGAAATACTTTGTCTGCCAAAAGACTTTTTATACAAATGCAACATTTCTCTTACTAAGTTCTTGAGATACACTGCAACTGAAACCTTAGCATCCCTGGAGGTATTCAAAAGACGTTTAGACGAGGCCCTAAGGGATACGAGTTAGTGGGGGACTTGGTAGTGATAGGTTAATGGTTGGACCCGATGATCTTGGAGGTCTCTTCCAACCAGAACAATTCTATGATTCTTTCACCTGAAAGCTTCAGGGTGTCTAACTTCCAAAGGTATCAGCTGCGCAGCTCTAGCGCTCATTCATTCTGGGGCTCGTTTTTGGTGCCCGTTGTCCTGTGAAACAGAGACTGCTTTGCATTTTGTGAAAGAGGAATCTAATTATAAGTCACGTATTCATTTCAAACCGAGGTGCTTAACCCTCACAGAAACAAACACCTGAACCAAGCTATCCTGTTTTCTCAATTTAACTCTCTACAGGAGACATGGTAACGCCTCAGAGTTGACAAGTGTTAAGAGGGCTCAGAAAGTAGTAAAAACCCGACCCATAGCATGGTCAAACACACAAGGCAGCTGTTGGACAATACTTTGCTCAGATCTCCAAAACATTCAGCCAAACAACTGAAGACACCTAGATGCTATGGATTGTCATTTAGTAGGAAAAGATATGCTTTAATACAGCTTTTTTCTTCCTCCCTTCCCCCTAGCTTCTGTTTGCAAGGCATTCAGCTGGACAGTCATTTGAAAAACGTGAATGTCAGCCCTTGCATTTCTTCCCACCCTTCATGAAGGGGAGGAGGAAAGAATCATTTACTCTGCCTGTAACACGCTTACACCTGGCTGGTTCTTCAGGGGCCAACGATTTGTCTACATGGCTCAACGACATATCATTTATTCCAGTATTTAGAAAGTTAGAGGCGCGCTCTCTCCCTCTGAACTGGAAGTATCGTAGATTGACTACAGCTGCACACGGAGGGGTGCGACTGGTGGTTTCAAAGAATACAGACAATACACTTAAAAACTCTCTTGCTCTTATTCTTGGAATTGGATCGACTGTCAGATTTGAGGTCAAAAATAATTTTCTCTGGGGTCTGGCCCTGTGTTTTTTTCACCTCCTCCTGCAGCACAGGGTGTGGTTTGGCCACTGCACTTATCTGAACACATCTCTTCACTTTCCTGTAGCTGCAGAGCTCTCCAACATAAGTGGCACCCCAGGCTAGCCAGTTCAGGCAGAGATTAGTCACGCAATTAGACTTGATATAGAAACATCTGAGTGAAACTTAATGACCAACATTATATAGGTGAGACAAGCGATCCATGACTCGCTCGATGGTTTGCAGAATGCAGACCAGTCTAAATTAATTAGATAAAGCCCTCCAATTAACAGGCAACACAAACAAAAAATTAAACACGTCTGGAAAACGGACACGGGTTTAGTTTGTATTTTAAGCTTTATGTTCTCCAGTTTCTGACTCAGCCTTTCAAAAACCAGGCAATATCTCTTTTCTTGGGACCGCAGGTTTACTGCCGTGCTGAGAGCGCAGCTCTGCCTCTGTGTTTTCAGAAACATCAGCACAGTGCAGAGGCAGCAATGGAGATTATTTCATCTGACTTGTCAGTCAGCACACAGCAGCCACTGTGAAACTCCGGTTGTACAGTCAGAGCTCCTTCCACAAGAGAAGCAGAGCAGAACTCCGCTCTGAAAACAGAGCTCTTTCCTAAACTGGATGTGAAGCAATGCTGTTATATCATTACAAAGAATACTAAGAACTCTTTCAGAGCCCAGACTTCTTAGGACCTAATTTTACATCCCCCAGGTAGAAATCTGCTCCTTTACAAAGCTTTGCAAATTTCCACTTGCTCAGAGCAAAGACATTTTTTCTTGAGAAGCAATCCTTTACCTATCACAGCACAATATCTTCGGTTCTATCAGATAAGCAAGTCTGTCAGGGTAACACCTGAGCTGGCAAGTTTCGAAGCAGTCCAGCAAGACACAGCTACTAGTCGTGAGCTCCTTCACCCTGCACCGACGCGGAGAGAGCTCCACCTACTGCACCCTCACACATCAGTGGCGCTTCCCACCACACCTGCAGCATCCAGCATCTCCTACCTTCACGCTAACCTGCCCTGTGAAACGCAACGAGAAAGGGATTCAAAAGGCAGCAGGTGGAAGTATGCTCGGCTTCCCTGAGGAGGTGCTTTCGCCCAGTACGGCCCTTATCGCATCAGGGCTTGCTCACAAAGAGATACGCCAGCCATGTATAAAAGCCAGCAGCGCTACGGCTTTTTCTGTTCTCAGCAGAACAAGTCCAGGCATGATCTTGCTGGAAACACTGTGCTGCTCCAAATGACCTTTCAAAGGAAATACAAAGTTACAGAATTTACCTCTTGTGATCCCTAGCTCCCCTCATTACCTAAAGCAGGCAAGTCTTGAACACCTTAGAAGCACAACTCCCCAACAAAGAACATAAAGAGAAGCCGCTGCCCCTGTCCCCAGACATTAAAAAGTGAGAGCTACCACCAGTTCTCTAGGTCAAGCGTCCCTGGTTTCAAGTCCTTTCCATGAGACAACACGAATTTACTAGCAGAATTGTGGCAGCTTCCGTTTTCCGCATAAGAAACAGGAAAACAAATTCCCATTTAAGACTGAATTTTGAATATAATAAATACACCACAGCCCCAATGGTTTTGAAAAATAATTTCTGTTGTGTAAGGTGAACAAAATCATCCCCACAATCCAAAATTCTGTAAAGGATTTTTATAATGACAGAAATCAGTACATTAAGGTAGGAAATGATCTTAAAACCACAATAAAAAAAGCAAGACCAATGTAGAAGTGTCAAAAAGATGCCACCGAAAAAGAGGCTTCAAAATGATTAAATTATCCTGAATGTAAACTAACTTTAACCAAGCTGCTCAAAAACAGTATTAAAGCTTTTGGAGAATTCAGACCATTGGGCTTCAAGTTAGTCAGAATTGTGTACGCTTAAAAAGAAAAGAGAAAGAAATCCTCCCAAGCGCCACAGCCCCTGATTTACCTAAGTCATGATACAAGTCAAGTTCAGGAAATAACGTATTTCCAGCAGTCTCATTTCTCTAGGACATGCATCACTCACTTTTACCAAAAGCTCAGTTCTAACTAACTGGAAATCTAGTAAAAGTTCATCAGTTTCCAAGCTGTTGAGAAAGAAAGATTTAGACCAGGTCTATACAAGAAAAGGTGCGAGAGAAATGTGTTGGAAAATTTAATTATTATCAGCAAAACACAAAGTCCTTACCAGCATACACTCTCGCACTAGCATGACTGTGTTTGTATTAGAGAGGTTTTTTCTGTCTTAAAAAAATTATCAAAGCTACCTCCCCCCTCAAAAAAAACCCAAAACAAAACACCCCAACCCCCAAGTACCCCAAATCCTGGAAACTGATGTTGTTATACTGACAAAAGCTTCAGTGTTTTTCCTGGCTAAATATCTGAATTTGAGACCTCGCAGCTGAACAACCTCCCTTCTTCCACTCTGAAAACACAAGGCTGATAAGCGCACAGCCGCATCTGCCTTCTTCCCATAACATTCAACTCGCACCCACGCAAGGTTGCTTCCACCACGGCTTCACGCTGCCGCAAGTGCCGGTCAGCAATAAAACACTCGTCGTGCGAGGGAGGACTGGAAGTGCTGTCTCATCTGGGACTGCGCAACACCGCACCTAAACCTGGCGTGGCTAGCAAGCTCTGGCGAGGTGGAAAAGGAGCAGAAGTGGGCAATTTCTGTGAAATGCAGGTAAAACAGGCTGCCAGAGGCGGGAGAGGGGCCGGCCTGCCTTTCAGGTCTCGTGTCTGACAGGAACGTTGCCCAGGACCTGCCAGGGAGGATCGGGGTGAAGACCCGCCTGTCAGCCAGGCTGGGCTGTCACCTCACGCCGTGGATTTCACTCCCCGTTTGCAGGAGGAGCCTCAGGGCCGCCTTCCCTCCGACCGCCCAGCCCGAGAGCGGGAACCCAGCCAGACTTTAAACCCTACGGCAAACCCGGCGTCCCTCACCCTGGGACCGCCTCGGGCCGGGAACAGGGCCCGGGCCTGGGCCCCGGCCGACAGCAGCAGGCCTCGCCGCCGCCCGGGGCTGCCACCCCGGGGCCTGAGGGGCGACCCCGGCGGGCGGAGGGAAGGGCAGGACCCCATGGATCCCGGGGGAACCCCCGGGACCCCCCGCTATGGCGGCTCCCCCTCAAGGGAAGGCCTGAGGCGAGGCGCCCCCCCGGTTTCCATGGAGACGCGCCCCCCCCCGGGGGGGCCCGCCCCTCCCCCGCGCGCTGGACCCTGTTGAGAGCAGGGGCGGGCCCGGCTGAGCCCGAGGTGTGTGTGGGGGAGGCCCGGGCGGGCGCGACCCACCTGCCCTCGCCTGGCCGCGGAGGCGGGTGGCGAAGAAGAGGAGGACGGCGAGGAGCACGGCAACGGCAGCGAGCAGCGCCGCGTCCATCCTCCGGCCCTCCCGCAGCGCCGGCTCGGCCCCACCCACACCGGCCGCAGGGGGGGCGGCACTTGGTACGTCCCACCCCGCCCCGCCGCAAGGCCCCCGAGCGCGGGCTGCCCTCTCGCTGCCTGCAGCGGGGCGGCGCCGGGGCGGGCGCGGCGGGGCCGGGCCGGCGCTGGGGCGGGCAGCCCGTGCGGGGAGGGGGCCTGGCGGCGAGGCGCGGCCGTGAGGGAGCGCCGGCCCCGGAGTGGGCGGGCGGTGGGGCCCGTCCCGGCCGTTGGCGCTCCTGGGGGGGAAGTTGAAAGGAGGAATTAAAAACTGTGAGGCAAAACCGCCCGTGAGCGTGGGTTTGGCCGTCGGGCACCGCTGCCGGGGGCGGCTGGTGAGGCGTTTCCCTCAGCAGCACCGTGGGGTGAGCGTCTGTGCGTGCCGCAGGCTGGCCCACGCGTGGCGGTATCTTCACCCACAGCATCACAGACTGGCAGGGGCTGGAAGGGCCCTCTGGAGACCGCCCAGCCCAGCCCCTGCCAGAGCAGGGTCACCCAGCGCAGGCTGCACAGGGCCGCGGCCAGGCGGGTTGGAATCTCTCCAGAGAAGGAGACTCCACACCCTCCCTGGGCAGCCTGTGCCAGGGCTCTGGCACCTCACAGCGAAGGAGTTTTTCCTCGTGTTCAGGCGGAACTTCCCGTGTTCCAGTTTGTGCCCGTTGCCCCTTGTCCTGTCGCTGGGCACCACTGAGGAGAGTCTGGCCCCGTCCTCTTGACACCCGCCCTTGAGATATTGATAAGCGTTAGTGAGGTCCCCCCTCAGTCTCCTCTTCCTCAGGCTGAACAGCCCCAGCTCCCTCAGCCTTTCCCCACAGGAGAGATGCTCCAGGCCCCTCAGCATCTCTGTACCCTCCGCTGGGCTCTCTCCAGTAGTTCCTCGTCTCTCTTGAACTGGGGAGCCCAGACCTGGACACAGGACTCCAGATGGGGCCTCACCAGGGCAGAGCAGAGGGGGAGGAGAACCTCCCTTGACCTGCTGGCCACACTCTTCCTCATGCCCCCCAGGCTGCCGTTGGCCTTCCTGGCCCAAGGGCACGTTGCTGGCTCATGGGGAATTTGTCATCCCCCAGGACTCCCAGGTCCTTCTCCGCAGAGCTGCTTTCCAGGAGGTCACCCCTAACCTGTACCGGTGCAGGGGGTTGTTCCTCCCCACGTGCAGAACCCAGCACTTGCCCGCATTGAACCTCATGAGTACATGCACCGGGTCCACCCCGGGCAGGCCACACTGAGCCTGCCAGCTGTCAGGGCATCCCTGGCAATGAAGCTTAAGTTACACCTATGAGTAACCTATAACTTCTGCCTTTAAGTTGGGGTACGTAGGCATGGAATCAAGCTGAAGCTGCCTGGTGCAGCAGAACGTCAGGCAGCTGGAGAAAGGCTGTCCTGACATGGCCTGAACCAAAGCAAGCTTGCCCCTGACAAAATCGGAGAGGCTGACCCTGGACTGGCCCCAAACTAGCTGTCTCACATAGTAAGCTGGCTTAATTTGGTAAAAATGCAGGAAACCAAGCTGCCCGGAGGACGCTGATTTGTTTAAAAATCAGGTTTGCATTGATCTGTGCAGAGCCAGTACAAGGCGGGTGGGCTTAGGCTGTAGGTAATTGCTTTAGGCCGATCTAATGCTGGTGTCCAGCCAAATGGAGGATCTGGCTCCTGTCGCTTCCCATGGTAGCAATGCTCCCTGACTCTGCAATGGGCCAGAGCAGGGAACTAATGTACTTCTTTTTTTTTTTTTTTTTTTTTTTTTTTTTCTGGATTTGGTTATTCGCCAGATCAGAACAAGTATCAGCACAAAAAGATGCTGCAGGAACTTGCAGCTGGGGGTGGAGAACAAACTTCCCCCCTTTGGATGGTCGCCCACTGTTAGACCTGAAGCTGTCGGGCTCTGCCCCAGCCCTTCTATCAGTGAGGAGGAAACTATTTTAGTTTTTACTCGTTTTGACTTGCTTTGTGGTTATAAAGTTCTGACTGATCTAGCCCTTTCTTGCTTCGGAGATTCCTTTAGTGTGGCCTTTTAAAGCACTGTTTGTTGTTGGGGGAAATGTTTTAATAAATGGAAAATGGAAATTAGAGACTATTGGACATGTAGACATGATCAAAAGAACTGTTTTAGCTAATTAGTCATTACTGTGGACTGCAGAGCTGTCTGTGCACATACCTGAGCTCGAGACAAATTCAGGTCTGTCTGCCACAGAAAAAAACAGCTTCTACTAAGCAATTTGCTAAGTCTTAACGATGTTGAACCAGCGACATGGTGGGAAGTTCTCAAAAAGGAACTGAACTACAGACTGGATGTTTTATTACAAAGTTCTATTTTAATAATCATCTTTCAAATCTCATTTTGGAAACCAATGACAATGCCCCTTTGTTCATGCTCTGCTCAAACTGTGTTGTCCGTGATCTGTTTCTGTCTTACCAGGTTAGCCTAATACTCACTGTGTGGTCAGAAAGGACGTGTCCTCTGGTAACTTTTGAGGCACAAGGGAAATTGCACCTGTACACCATTAGATAAATTATGAACTGAAGCTTTCCTCGTGGTTATCTTCAGGGCACGCTTCAGACAATGGGTATTTTATATCACGTGTAATGGTCGCAAATGTCTGGGGTTTTCTTCCATGTCTTTGCCTACAGATTTGAAAAATGATGACTCTTTAATGAGAGTTAAAACCAACGTTTTTAGTCATTTTATCTGTAGGATATTGCACTTTCTTAAAATCCATTCTGATTAGAGAAGATACTAAACTTCTTAAGAAATATTACGTGCTCTAAAGTTTCGATGTTCTTCTATAGTCCTGTATCAAGTCCTGTAACACTGCGGAGAAAACAGTAAACGGGCAGGGGCCACGGGCAGGATGGCAGCCTGTGCCCTGCCCCGAGTTCGTCGCCGAAGGAGCGGGAAGCGATGGGGTGTTCTCACAACCCGCCTCTGCGGGTAGTGACGGCCGAGGCAGGCTGGCTGCGCCAGTAGCCGCGTCCTGGAGCCACACATGGGCAGACACCAAGCGAAGCTCGAAAGATGTAGCCAGAAAGAAGCATTGTTACAGTAATTTCACCTTTTTATTTTTAAGCTTGTTTGATTTTGCTGTCATTTATGCTTTGCTTGGTAGCAGTGGCTACAGTTGATGTGGAGGGAGTTGATGGCTCCCAGGTCCTGTTTTGTCATCATCCAGCTAACGACCTTGCCCTGCTGCCAGCACTTATTTGTGCGACTGATATGTATTTTATTTGCTTGCACGGCCCGTCTGGCCTTTAATAAGCAGGTAATATTAATGATGTGATGTCATCGGCTCCTCTCTGGGCTGCAGAGGTAGCAGAAGGTTTTTTTCCTGTAGGTGTCACCATTACGCCGCGTAGAAACAGCTTAAACTCCGGATGAGACGCTCAGTTCAGTTTGGTTACGACACCGGGGTCGTCTTCAGAAACATTTTACGTCCCTTGGGTTGTACTTCTCAGATGCCCGTTTATATTTTTCCTACTTTAGATCTGGAAAAGCCTCTCTGGTTTCTTTAATAACCATGTAGATTTCAGAGGATTTTGAGGTTGACCTTCTACCAAGACACTAGGAAAATGGATGTGAAGGCTGTGATGAGCAGTGGGTGTTAATTGAGTTAAGTGACCACTTGTTGGAGCATGACTTATGCTGCTCAGTCTTGCAAATATCACGCTACGGTGGGATCACGGTAATCCAGAATTTACAAACCTATGCGATTTCCTCGGCCAGCGTGAGGGCAGCGCCTGATCCCCATGCGGGCAGTTTTGGGGGAAAATATGTGCCTTTTCAAATTAGTCTTTATTTTGACAAAAGGTCAAATAGCACATTCCCCCCTCGAATGCCTCATTGTATGCGGGAGTTATATACACTTGCGTGAGTGATCGTCACCTCTTTGTAATAGCAATGAGAATGAATCCAGCTGGCAGTGCAGTCCCAGAGTGTTTGATTCAGTACGCGGATGGTGGCGTCATGTATTGGTGTCCGGTAATGAGACTCGAAGTAGAGGCAATTCAGCTTCATCTGTGCTAATAAACTAAGTGCATCCAGGAACTAAATGTATCCCGGGCCCTGTGGCCAACTGGCACAGAATGCCCTCTTCCACGCTTGTAAACCCTCTTGCCTTCCAGAAGAGGGTGGCTGGATGCAAACTGCCTGCTGGGAGTTGTTCTTGGACTGTTCTGTGCGTTGAACCATGCCTGGGAATTATCTAGGAAAATGCAAATTGGCCCCCAAATTTATGCTGGGGAACTTTCGAACAATTTTCTCACATGGATGATTACTTTCCAGTGCTTGGGCATGCCTGAATTTACAGCGTGGATGTAACTTCTGTGTAACAGAATATATTTACAGGGAGAAATAACGCAAGCGCTGCCTGCCTGCTCGCTCCCACTTGGATATGGACCTCTGGTCTTCTTCCAAATACTCGTCTATAAATGTTTTAATGAACGGAAGCGTTTCTGGATCCGCTCCTTTGTGCTAGTGGGCACAAAAGGTCTTCAGCGCCTTCCAGGAAGCCCTCGGTGGATTGCAGGATCAGACCCTGGGAGGTGTCTGAATCAGAGTGCCAGAGTTAAAGAGTTGCAGGTGTATTTTATAGCTGTGGGGCAATGAACTGGTAACCCTGCATGTGGGGTCAACTCCACCCAGGACCTTGGTGCACCATGTGGTAGCTCAGCACCTTCCCAAAGCCTGTAAAGAAGCTTGTGCGACCTGTCTTGGTCTCCTGAGACCCTGATGCTTTGTTCTTACTGCGCTAACATGGCTTATTGTTGCTTGAGATAACCTTTAAATTTACTTTAAACAGAGAAATTTAAATAAAAGTAACATACTCAATCAAAACAGAGTCTTAGTTCCTGAAAATAAAACTGTGAAATTAAGACATGCATGAAAACAAGATGAAAAGAAGACAAAGGAAAATTAGGTTCTGCTTGCATTGGTCTCTTGTCCTGGAGTTACTGAAGTTTTTATCAAAGGGGTCAATTTGTCAGGGCTCTGCCCTCGATTTCTGTCTCCTTTATGCTCCCCGCTCACTGCTGAATGCAAGCGAAGCTTCGTGGTCCTGCCTTGGTTAGGCTGTGGCAACGCTGACAGAGCTTAGTTGGAAGTTACGTGAGAAAGACCCTGCTAGGTGGGATCTCATGGTTCTCTCACCCTTATTTTCCTTTTCTCTACAGAGTTCAGGTGATCACAGCCGTCAGCTGCACTGTCGATTGCAAACGGGGTATCATAAACTGGGGTCTCACTGTGTGGCAGTTGCCGTTCGTTTTTGTTTTCCTGCTTTAGAGTCCGCGGCGCGTCAGAAGGTGCTCTAGGTTTGAAGGCTTGAAACCATCGCGAGGTTTGTCCCACTGCGTTGTGTTTCATGGCGGTTCATTTCTGCTCTGAAGATTTGAGTGTCTGGTCTAGTTCAGCCACAGCTGCTTCTGGGGCTTCTTACTGGCTGAGTGATGCAGGGATTAAAAGCTGGGGGAAGATTTGAAACAAATAATGCCAGTAGAAATGTAAATTTAAAAGAAATCCAAGCATTTCCCTGAGCAGGTCTTCAAAAATATTTGGAGATGGAGACTGGGGTGCTAATAGAGGATTAAAGAAAAAAATATTGAAGTGAAATCCCTAAGACTGAAATTCAGACGCTTTCCTCCCGCGTAGCCACAGAGGTGGGGATTTACCTTTTCGGTATGACTCAGCCCCGCGCAGTGGAGCCCAGCAGACAGGGCGCTGGCTTGAACTGCAAGAGCAGCGTGGGTGAGAAGCGATTCTCAGAAATTTCCTGGTGTGCACTGAAGCAAAGCCAAACCCTTTCAAAGGCTCTTTGGTGAACAGAGAAACTATGCAGGGTGTGTGGATTTGGATGTCCCTGGTTTCCAGCAGAGGCTGTCCCCGGTTAATGCCCTAACCACCGGGGTTGATACTTTAGAGGGACGGGATGCCATCCAGAGGGACCTGGACAAGCTCGCGAGGTGGGCCTGTGTGAACCTCATGAAGTTCAACAAGGACAAGTGCAAGGTCCTGCACATGGGTTGGGGCAATCTCAAACATTGGTACAGGCTGGGGGATGAAGGGATGGAGAGCAGCCCTGCCAAGGAGGACTTGGGGTGCTGGGGGATGAAAAGCTGGACATGAGCCAGTAACGTGTGCTCGCAGCCCATAAAGCCACCCGTGCCCTGGGCTGCATCCCCAGCAGCGTGGGCAGCAGGGCGAGGGAGGGGATTCTGCCCCTCTGCTCCGCTCTGGGGAGACCCCCCTGCAGTGCTGCGTCCAGCTCTGGGGCCTCAGCACAAGAAGGACATGGACCTGCTGGAGCGGGGCCAGAGGAGGCCACAAAGATGATCCGAGGGCTGGAGCCCCTCTGCTATGGAGACAGGCTGAGAGAGTTGGGGTTGTTCAGCCTGGAGAAGAGAAGGCTCCAGGGAGACCTTCTAGCAGCCTTCCAGTACCTAAAGGGGGCTACAGGAAAAGTGGGGAGGGACTCTTTATCAGGGAGTGTCATGATAGGATGAGGGGTAATGGTTTTAAACTGAAAGAAGGTAGATTTAGATTAGATATTAGGAAGAAATTCTTCACCGTGAGGGTGGTGAAGCACTGGCACAGGTTGCCCAGAGAAGTTGTGGCTGCCCCATCCCTGGAAGTGTTCAAGGCCAGGCTGGACGGGGCTTTGAGCAACCTGGTCTAGTGGAAGGCAGGTTGGACTAGGTGATCTTTAAGGTCCCTTTCAACCCAAACCATTCTATGATTCTATGATGTGACTGTGACTGCAACTGTGTATGGATTTCTTTCCAAGAATTCATCTGCATTGTTTTCTTCATCTCTTTTGGCTATACATTATACCAGATGGCTCCTAACCAACATTTCTTGGGGATGGACAGCTTCCCAGAAAAGACTTGTTCTTCTAGACCTGCATTTTGTGCTGAAAATCATCCTTGACTAGCTCCGCGTCGCTCATCTGAGCTTAGTCCCAGCACCGCGCAGGTTACTTTTCTGTGCCTGGCTCTTTGTAGCTGAAAATCAGAGGAACGTATTTGCCTTCTACACAAAGTCAGTGCTGGGGAGGACAACCGTTGTGTACATAGCGGTGGTGTTAATGCTCAGTAGTTGCTATCGTTCTGGATGTCTGCTCCTCTGCCTGCACGGCTCTCTCCTCTCCGCTCTGCCCTGCTGAGCTGTTTGTCCAGAGCATTAATGAGCTTCCTATATTTTTTCAGAAGGTAAATTGTAACCAATTTAAAAGTCATTAGTTAAGACGTCTGTCACTGCAGCCTCGGTTTAATTTCACCTGTCCCTTCCCTTGTTTCCATTAAAACCCATTTAATTAAAAAGGCTATCTTGTTCTCAGGGCAGCCATCTCCATTTGAAGTAAATGTCCCGCAAAGTCGGTGACTCAGCTGACGACGCGCGAGTGGCGACCAAGACCTGGATGATCAGGCTTTCCAGCGCAACTTTAATGAAGAACTGTTCTTCCCTCTCCGCATATCCACCAGCTCGAAGGGAAGAGAAAACCAGAGATGTCAAAATGCGGTTTGGTTTCTTTGCTGCACGTGGGCATGTAGAGAAAACAGGAGTGCAGTTGGTGGAACCCAGCGATACCTCTCTTACGTTGTCCCCAGGGACTGACGGCAATTTGGAATTCTAACGTGATTGCTGCCTAAGGAAAGGCTTTAGCTGCAAAAATCCACGTTTCCAGCCAAGTTACTTAAATCAAGTGCGCTTAGCTGGATTGCAAACTCCACTTAATGTGAATGTTGCTTACCATTTAACATCTCAGTTTCGGTATGAGCAGGTTGAGTCATAGCCTGCATTTCTCTTTCTGGATGCCACACAAGAAGGCATTTTTACTTTGTCTTGGCTAGGGGCTAAATTGTGGTTCTCCCAGACGTTGTCTTTGGGGCAAAGCCTGCCCTCCCCTACAGGCTTCTTCCTGCCATTCGCACCTTCCCTTCGCCTGTGCCTTCCCTCTGTGCTCATGGCCACGTGGTGGAACAGGCCGGGGAACTGATCCTGGCTTCTGATAACCTTTTTATCACCAAAAGATGTGTCTGTGGAACAACAGCCTTAGGAAACACTGGTGTAACCCAAGAGCGGACTGTTTATCTGCCTGAGGTCATCTCCCTTTCAGACTTCTTCAGTGAGGCTGAACAAGCCCAGGTCTTCTTGCTCCCTACCCCAGCGATGCCAGGCTTCCCTGCACTTCTGCGTGTGTCTGTCTGTCTTTCTGTCTTGAATATGAATGACTTGGCCAGATGAGGTCTTGCCTTGCCCATAGCACCGTATGAATGTCCCAACGAACGTGGTCAGGAGGCTGGAGCACATGCCGCAAGAGGAGAGGCTGAGGGAGCTGGCTTGGTGTAGGCTGGAGAAGAGAGGGCTGAGTGAGATCTAATTGCTCTTTTCAACTACGTAATTAAGATTATAGAGAAGAGAGAGCCTGACTCCTCTCAGAGGTGTGTGACGAAAGGACGAGAGGCAACAGGCGTAAGCCGCAGCAAGGGAAATTCCAGTGAGATGCAAGGAACAACGTTTTCACTGGGAGGATGGTGCAATGCTGCACCACAAGCCCAGAGAGCCGGGGGCATTGCTTTCCTTGGAGGTAGTCAACCCTCAGCTGGACAAGGTACCTTCCAGCCTAAATTTTTATGCAATTCTGCAAAATGACCATGAAATAAACCCGAAGGAATGGCAGGTACAAGAAGCGATCAGTTTGAATGCAGCATGCGCGGTCTCCTTATCTGGCTTTGAAATAACACTACTCCATTTCAGCGGCTCCTTGCTGACGGCTGGCCAAGAGCTAAGCAAGCTGCATCACTGACGTGGAGTATTTGCTTTTCTACTTGAACTGCGTGGCGTTCGCAGATAACTCTGAGGGCAGCAAGGCTACTTTCATCTCCCTGGAGCTAATGCAAATAGATTACGTTGCTGGAGGAAGTTGGGGGAGAGCAGGAGAAGGCAGAGTATCTTTATTTAAAAATAAATTTTAAAAAATCCTTAAAATCAAAGCACTTAGTAGGGGTCCAGCAGGATTGGGAGTTACCGGTCCTTGCTGGTACTGCATTCATTGCCTGTGTTATGGGTCTCGACTGAATTGCCTTCTCTCTCCAACAAGTGGTGCTCCTAGCTAGAGTTAGTTGGGCAGTGTGGGAAAAGGAAGAGACCAGTTGTTTCTGTTGTGCCTAATCTGTGGATAAATGCGGGGACATAGGACTGTGAGGACTGTCAGGCTGGATTAGACTCAAGGCACCTGTAATCTAGTACCTTGCTTTCTTCCATGGCCATCACAGCAGGTTTCCAGGGATCGTTTGTGTAGATGTGGAGCTAAGGGATATGATTTAGTGGTGGACTTGGTAGTGATGGGTTAATGGTTGGACCTGATGATCTTGGACGTCTCTTCCAACCAGAACAATTCTATGATTCTATGATTTTAAAAGCTGTACAGAAGGCTTCAGAGGAAGAATCAATTCTTTTCTCCCCTCTTCCCTGAAATATTGCCCTGTCTGCCTTCTTTGCAGGGTCAACTTTCAAAAATCAGGAACATTTCTAAGAGTCTCTAGAAGGCTGTGAGGCGCTGATGGTGGTGTAGACCCACAGTGGGTTGTAGGGGTGAGTGGTTGGGGTTGACACAGCGCCCTGGACTGTGGGGACAGCCAGGAGAAGGAGCTTGCATCCCCCGGGGAGGTGGGAAGAGGTCGGGACTGATACATGGCCTTTGCCAGGGGCTACCGGGAGCCTTCTGCTGCCTCTGTGTATTTTACATGTGCGGTGTGCATTGAATCGTGAAAGCCTGGAGCCTCTAAAAAGAAGGACAGGGAAACCCAGGCAACATTTGTCTCTCAAAAGCAGTCAGAAAAGCACTTTTGCAGGGATCTCTTTCTGCAGCAATCTATCCCCAACAGAGGTCAAGATGTTCAGAAATGATCTTTGCTCTGGGTTGCAGAGCCTAAAGGAAAGGAAGCTAAACTGGATCCCCTGTGGAGAGATGCAAAACCAGTAACCCCATAAGCGAGATTCACTGGATTTCATCTGCCAGTTGCAACCAAATTATAAGGAAAAAAGCAGTGTACAAGGCTAGGTAGCTTCTGGGCTCGATTTCTGTATGACCCATCCCTTGTTGAGCATCTGTTAATATGCCCCTGGCTTGCAGGCAGGTTGTTACCCCAGAGGTATATACCTCAAAATGGCAAAAGATGCCTATGTACAAATATTTGTCAGGCTTGCGTGATCAAGACAGGCAAGGAGAGATCCCCCAAGCCCCAGTAGCTGTGTTGCAGGTGGTGTCATCTTAGAGGGGGGGCACAATAGCAGAAGGAAGTCTTTAGGCAGCACTAGAAAGGAAGGGAAGCGCCTTCTTTCAGCATGTCAGCTTGTCGTGGTTTCACCCCAGCCGGCAGGGAAAGCAAAAGTGGCACATGCAAGCAAAGCAAACCAAGGGATTCATTCCCTGCTTCCCATGGGCAGGCAGGTGTGCAGCCATCTCCAGGAAAGCCGGGCTCCATCACGCGGAACGGTGACTTGGGAAGACAAACGCCATCACTCCCAACATCCCCCCCTTCCTTCTTCTTCCCCCAGCTTTACACGCTGAGCATGACGCCATACGGTGTGGGACATCCCTTGGGTCAGTCGGGGTCAGCTGTCCCGGCTGTGTCCCCTCCCAGCTCCTTGTGCCCCCCAGCTCCTCGCTGGTGGGGTGGGGTGAGGAGCAGCAAAGGCCTTGGCTCTGTGTCAGCCCTGCTCAGCAGCAACGAGACATCCCTGTGTTACCAGCGCTGTTTCCAGCCCAAATCCAAACCACAGCCCCGTACCAGCTACTGGGAAGAAAATCAACTCTACCCCAGCCAAAACCAGCACATCAGCTGACATTTAATTATGCACAATCTCATCAGTTAAATCAAAATAATACTGGTAACAGGTTGTTTTTTAAAGAAAGAGTGGCACACGGGAAGTTTTCCTTCTTTTATTCCCAGACCCCTGCTCTCAGGGCTAGGAGGGAAAGATACGTAAGGGTTCGGAGTTCCATTTTTTCTTCATTTTCTCAGCTGTATTATACACGGAATGATCTGACACAAGAAATTGCACCCTGGCATAGTGACTTCACGATTTCTGTTTTGTTGAGAAATAACTGGTGCTGGAAGCCATAAACTTGTGAAGTGTAGCACCATTTGCCTGGTCATATTTTCATCTCCGTAAAATCATGAATTCTGAAAACATAATCTTGCTGTAATTTTTCCTGGAATCTAACGTGTCTGCTGGCTGCCTGTGCTCGCGCAGCGTCTGGCCTTTCAGAGGGCTTCGTGTTGCCTGTTTTCTCTCTCAATGAGCTATTGTGGGAATGGAAACGCTCACCTGCCAGTGACAATACCAAAGAATGCCTGCTTTCCCTCTTACAGTTTTCAAAAGTAACAAGTCCCTGGGGACTATATATACTTGGATCTCTTGTTTATTATGAGCTGGTGCTGACTGGCGATGATGAGAGTATTTCCATTTGCTTTCTTCTGGCTGAAGGTAAATGTTTACCTGCTGCTTTGCCTCTTGAAATAAGCTTTCTGTGGGATGTTTTCTGTGACACATCTCTGGGGTGAATCCATTGTTTGATGTCTACTGGATCTGTTTTCTGATCAGTTCCCTCATCTGGCTGATGATGCCCCACAATGTTATCTCGAGGTGCAAGAAGAAGATAGTTGGGAACCTCCTGAATTTTAAGCATGATCCAAGAGATGTTTCCAGAAAGCTGGCAGGGGTTTATTTTAAATGCCTGAAGAAATCCCTCACAGCAGGCATGCTTTTCTGTCTGGGAAGCTGGAGAACCCACGAAGGATTTTGGGAGGTTACATCTCCATGCTCTGGACAACAGTAGGCTTCTCACATCTCAGGCCCCAGCAGGCTTCGGTGAGGTATTGTCTGACTTTCTTGTAGCCAAACACAATGACATAGGAGCTGGATGAGTAATAGATGCAGGACAGCACTCCATAGAGACCTCTGAAGATACTGTTCTCAAAGTTTTGCTTAAGGAGTCCTGAAACAAGAGCAATCCAGGTGATGTCGTTGGAGAGCCAGCAGACAATGTAAATAGAGAGCAGTGAGAGCAAGATCTTGGTCACCTGAGCCGTGTGCTTGTTCCAGGTGCTCCCTGTGTTTGGGGCAGACTTTATCTTTCTCTTTTGCCTCCAGAGGAGGTCAACGATGAAGCCATTCAGGACTATCACAAGGATCATGAAGGTGAGGTCCAGGCTGACGGGTGCGTAGGTGGTGAACTTCATGATGAAACTCCCCGGAGAACTTAAGCGAGTGCTGGTAGCCAAGCACACAACGCTTTCATTGCTTACCCTCTCTGCTGTTGTGTTGCACTGAAGGTAGGGCAATTGGAAGATGATGCTGAAGATCCAGCAGCCAGCAAGGATGCTGTTCACATACTGCCCCTGGTGCCTGTAGATGAACTTGGACCAGTGATGGTTAGGTCTATGGATCTTTATCAAGTGGAGGAAACTTAGGTTCTCCGCTGACCAGATGCTGATCAGCCTCAGCATGTGATACGTGTGGAGGAGGATGCGGCACCCCCTCTCACCAAAAACGCTGGTGCCGGCAAAGGAGAGGACAGCTGGGACCTCTTCGTAGCAACAGAGTCAGAGGTTCACCAGGGCCATGTTGACAACGATCCTGTCTAAGGGCTGAAGGACTTTGTGGTGGATGGCATTACTGATAAAGGCAAAGAGCACAATGAGGTGGCCTATTGTGCTGGTAAATGCCAAGACATAAATGAAGATGGAAGTAGGGTTACATACCATAACTGATGTCTGAAGAGGGGCTCCCATAGCCGTTGCCAGCTGCTTTCCTAACTTCTTCCTCCTTGCCTTGGCTGCTTGAACCTACCACATCTGCCTCTGGCTCTATACCACGTCTCGGTGGTGGCAGCGTTGCTATCGCCTCTCTCCGTGGAGCCGTTCCCTGCTCCTCACCGAGGTTTGCAAGCTGCAGCTCCACTGGCTTTGATTGCTTTGCTGCCTGTGCAGCTGCTCTTATCTCCCTCGGAAGGGCCGGGGAGGGTGGAGATTAGGCAGGGAGCTGTGCTGCGGCGGCTGAAAACGTTGCGTATGTAAGTAGGCAGGCTCGGAAATCAAAAGCCCTGCAAGCAGTGGTGGGGTTGGAGGGAGTGCTTGAGAACGGAGGTTAGCTTGAAGCTTGCGTTGAGTCCTGCTGTGGCTGGTCACGTGGTGCCGGAGATGGTTAACGGAAGGTCTGGCTTGATGGGACAGGGAGGTGCGTGTGTCAGTGTGTGTGTGAAGGTGAAAGAGGAGAGTCGTTCTGAGCAAACTCCGGGGAAAAAAGATGTTAAAAAGAGCCCATGACTGAAATGCAGAGGTCTATGTCTTAACTATGGTCCAGCTCACTCCTTCCTCTGCTCCCACCCATCCCACTCAGCAGGCACTGAACATCATCACACCCCTCAGGCTTGATTTCCTAGTCCCTCAGGGCTATCAGATCTGCCTCTGGACATGCACAGAAATGTCCCACTCAGAGCAGCTGGACTCCTTTGTCATCTGGGATCCAGCAGCTAAGCAGTTTGGGTATAGAGATCCTGCTCTGATCCCTGTTATAAGAGCTCATCAGAGGTCATCAGGGTGGCTGGTATCAGCATCATCAGACCCTTGGCAAGAGACAACTGTAGCTGCTTTGTTAAAAAAAAAAGAAAAAATCTGGTGCAGACACCCCCCTTGCGTTTAAAGGGAGGACACGTGCCCAGGTTCATATCACTCCCAGGAAGAAGCTGCCTGACAGCCAGGCTCCCAGCTCCCCACCCTGCAAGTCCTGTTGGGGCTGGAGTGGGATGCAGGAACTGTGGGCCTGTGAGAACCTCATGAGGATCAACAAGGCCAAGTGCAAGGTCCTGCACATGGGTCGGGGCAACCCCCAGTATCAGTACAGGCTGGGGCATGAAGGGATTGAGAGCAGCCCTGCCGAGAAGGACTTGGGGGTGCTGGGGGATGAAAAGCTGGACATAAGCCGGCAATGTGCGCTCACAGCCCATAAAGCCAACCGTACCCTGGGCTGCATCCCCAGCAGCGTGGGCAGCAGGGCGAGGGAGGGGATTCTGCCCCTCTGCTCCGCTCTGGGGAGACCCCCCTGCAGTGCTGCGTCCAGCGCTGGGGCCTCAGCACAAGAAGGACATGGACCTGCTGGAGCGGGGCCAGAGGAGGCCACGGAGATGATCCGAGGGCTGGAGCAGCTCTGCTATGGAGACAGGCTGAGAGAGTTGGGGTTGTTCAGCCTGGAGAAGAGAAGGCTCTGGGGAGACCTTGTAGCAGCCTTCCAGTACCTAAAGAGGCTTATAGGAAAGATGGGGACAAACTTTTTAGCAGGGCCTGCTGTGACAGGACAAGGGGTGATGGTTTTAAACTAAAGGAGGGGAGATTCAGACTAGACATAAGGAAGAAGTTTTTCACGCTGAGGGTGGTGAGGCCCTGGCCCAGGTTGCCCAGAAAGGTGGGAGATGCCCCATCCCTGGAACCATTCCAGGTGAGGCTGGACGGGGCCCTGGGCAACCTGATCTAGTTGAGGATGTCCCTGCTCATGGCAGGGGGTTGGACTAGATGGCCTTTAAAGTCCCTTCCAACCCAAACTATTCTATAATTCTATGATTCTATGAACTGCCTGGTTAGGGTGGGAGAGGGGCTCTGGGCTCCCACAGAAGCTCAGGTCACAGCTTCTGAGTTTCCTTGCTCCCGTCTAAAATAAGAGGGGCTCAGGCTGCCCGGTTCATGTCCAGCTCTCCCCTCCATGCTCCTTGGGAAGGGATGCATCATTGCTGGTGGGAGCACAGAGACTTACTGGGGTTGTTCTGCTGCCATGATGGTTTCTGGGTATCCTTTGATGTGGTGAGGACTGCATGGACATGATGGTGGTTAAAATAAACTCTCTGAGAAGAAGGATCAGAATCCAGGGCTCATTTTGCTTTCAGACTCCTGCAGTACTCATTAAATTTTAAGGCAATACTTCAACTTCAGAGGCCGTTTTGTTTGGGTTGTTGTTTTGGTTTTTTTCATACAGAATATTAGTCCTGGGAGTTTGTTTCCATTTTACCAGTCTTGTCAAAATCAAGCAACCATTTATTTTACTGAGTGGAAGTGGAACCAAGCTAAACTCATTTTTTTCAGTGAGAACACAAGAAAAAACCAGATTTGATTTTATCCCCTCCTAACTTGGTTCCCAAATGAGGTTGACTCACAGTAGCTGGATCAGACGGGGAGGTCCTCTGTGATGGAGGTCAGTACCATAGCGTGGTTTTGAGGCTCCGTTGCGTACCTGCTGGGACTAACTGCTTTTGCTGAGTGTGGTCCGCTTTGACCATGCAGGTGTCAGCATGGGGACAAGCAAATAACCCTGCTACTGAAACGAGGGCTCCTATCGCACCTGCTCTTGAGGTCAGACCCATGCAAGAGCTCATGTTTGGCCTGTGTTGTCTTTCTTGCTAACAGTTCCTTGCTCTAATGGTGGCCAAAACCAGATGCCTTGAGAAAAAGAAACAGCAGATCTTAGAATCATAGAATCATAGAATTGTTCTGGTTGGAAGAGACCTCCAAGATCATCGGGTCCAACCATTAACCCAGCATTACCAAGTCCCCCACTAAATCATATCCCTTAGGGCCTCATCTAAATGTCTTTTGAATCCCTCCAGGGATGGGGACTCCACCACCTCCCTGGGCAGCCTGTGCCAGGGCCTGACAGCCCTTTCGTGGAAGAAATGGTTCCCAATATCCAACCTAAACCTCCCCTGGCACAACTTGAGGCCGGTTCCTCTCGTCCTGTCGCCTGTTCCTTGGGAGAAGAGACCGACCCCCCCTGGCTCCAACCTCCTTTCAGGGAGTTGCAGAGAGCGAGAAGGTCTCCCCTCAGCCTCCTTTTCTCCAGGCCAAACCCCCCCAGGTCCCTCAGCCGCTCCTCACAGCACTTGTGCTCCAGACCCTTCCCCAGCTCCGTTGCCCGTCTCTGGACACGCTCCAGCCCCTCAGTGTCTGTCTTGGAGTGAGGGGCCCAGAACTGACCCCAGCACTCGAGGTGCGGCCTCGCCAGGGCCGAGCACAGGGGGACGATCCCTGCCCTGGTCCTGCTGGCCACACTATGGCTGATACAGGCCAGGATGCCGTTGGCCTTCTTGGCCACCTGGGCACACTGCTGGCTCATACTCAGTCAGCTGTCGACCAAAATCTTTCCTCTGCATTTCGGAATCAGCAGCTTAGGACTCTCCTGACTGGGGTTGTCTCTGCGTTAGAGCCTTCAACGGACCTTTCCTTCTTGGGTTTGCATCTTTGCTTTTGAACCCATTTAAAGGAATGCCAAGAGGAGGGTGTGAATACCCGTGGGAGGCAGGAAAGTGGCCATCACAGCCCCAGGTGCTCCCATAGCCTTCTCCATGCCTGAGAGCACAGCCTGCTCCTCATGCACGTCCCATCCCATCCCTGGGCGTTATTCCAACTCCAACCTGGGCACAAAGTGAGGAGCTGAGCTCAGTGTAGCTGCTGGAGGATTGCATGGAGATTAATGAATACATCAGGGAGATGGTGGTGGGGACATATAGTGGCTTTTGTGCCATTAACACAGGGCTGGAAGACTGAATCGATGGCCAGTGATGACTGCCCAAGTTACGTTGTCTTCTCTTTGGTTTAATCGCTGTATGACTAGTCCAGAGCTTGAAAATTGTGCTATTAAACATTGTGCTGTGCCTTTTATTGGATGGCTACTGGTAGAAGTTACTGGAAGATTTCCAATACTCCTATTTCCATAGAAGGCGTGCAGAAGTGCAAGGGGTGGCTAGGATCCCACCTATCTGCCCCAAATCAGCATCAGCTCTCCCTGCTGCACCCCTGATTCTGGCTGTCTGCTCCAAAGCCTCCGGTGATGGGACATGTGCCCCGTCCCACCCCCAAGCCCTTCCACTTCATCGCTGTCCCTGTCACAGTGAGGATTTCCTTTATGTCTGACCTAAATCTTCCCGGGGACAATGTAAGCCCAATATCATCACTGTTCTGTAATGAATATTCATTACAATTCTGTAATGCATAACGAAGGTCAGTGTTCTTTAATAAGATCGAAGAAAGGCACGCAGGAGGTCCATTTAATAACAGAGGCGATGGGTATATAAAGCAGGAAGACATTATAATTAATATCACAAGAGTGGCAGTGTGCTAAGGAAACTCCTGGCAACCAGATGAAGGGATGCCATGAAGTTGTAGCTTCAAGAAGTTAAAAAAAGCATCGGCTGAAGTTAATGGAAATTCTGCCTGCATAAGAAACACAGGTGGAAAGGAAAATCGGCTTATTTTAATCAAAGCAAGAGGAAAAAAACGCTAATTTAAATCAGTCCAAGTGATTGCAGGCTTAATTCTTTCCCCTTATTAGGCTCTTCAATCCTAACCCTACAGTCCTAAGAAATCTCTTTACACTGGAGACACAGGGATTTGATTTGTATGTGTGCTGACCCCTCGAAGTGACACAGCGAAGCCGTCCTCTCTCGGTGGGGCGGCTTTCAAGCTGAATCATAGAATCATAGAATAGAATCCTAGAATTGTTCTGGTTGGAAGAGACCTCCAAGATCATCGGGTCCAACCATTAACCCAGCATTACCAAGTCCCCCACTAAATCCTATCCCTTAGGGCCTCATCTACACGTCTTTTGAATCCCTCCAGAGATGGGGACTCCCCCACTGCCCTGGGCAGCCTGTGCCAGGGCCTGACAGCCCTTTCGGGGAAGAAATTTTTACGAATGTCCAATCTAAACCTCCCCTGGCGCAACTTGAGGCCATTTCCTCTTGTTCTGTTGTCTGTTGCTTGGGAGAAGAGTCCGACCCCCCCTGGCTCCAACCTCCTGTCAGGGAGTTGCAGAGAGCAAGAAGGTCTCCCCTCAGCCTCCTTTTCTCCAGGCCAAACCCCCCAGGTCCCTCAGCCGCTCCTCACAGCACTTGTGCTCCAGCCCCTTCCCCAGCTCCGTTGCCCGTCTCTGGACACGCTCCAGCCCCTCAATGTCTTTCTTCTGGTAAAGAGGATTACATTGAAACCATCCCTTTCTGGAAATTGTGATGGGTGGGGAGAAAGTGTCACCTCCACGAGTGCTCTCAGATGTGTGGATCTGAGGTGCTAAATAATTGCTGTGGATGGGAGGAGGAGGAGGAGGGAGCTTTGCTCCCGTTCTGAGTTGGGCGCAAAGGATGGAGGAAACACAGAAACATAGATGTGTGGATCTATGGGCTGAGAACAGCCTTTAAATCACTGCTGCTGGTTCGCAAACTGCTAACCTCTCCTGCAGCCTGCAAGGAGAGCTTCCCTGTGGTGATGATACAGGAAAAAACCCCGTAAAGCTGAAGTGTTCCCTGCTCTCTGCAGAGCCCAGCGTCAGAAAACGGCACGCAGAGGAGACGATATCATCAGAGGCGACCAAACTGCTCCTCCTGGGAAAGGCGGTTTGCTGGAGCCAGGGACATGTTGGGGCAAGGGTAATTTCAAACAGCTTTCACCTTCCCTTGTCTCCTTAAAACAACGTAGCACAGTTTTGCTGCTGTTCCATTTCAGTTCTCATCAAATTGATTTAAAACTTGTTCTTGGCTGTGCGGCACCTTGGAGTAGAACATACCAGTATTGCCAGTGAAACTCTGGAGGTGTCTTTAAATCCATCAGAGTTGGTGCATCAGAGTTTAGAAAACCATGTAGTCCTTGAAAAGAGGCACGCTTTAGCTCGGGAAGGGATTTTAAACCCAAACTGGTGCTCAGCAGGGTGGCCAGGCACAGATCATCTTCTGCAGTGACTGCGTGGATGTTGGGTGGAGAACACGCACTTTGGAGCTCTTGGCTCGCTCCAAGTCACTCGGCTGCTGGAGAGGTCTCGCTGAGAGGCCCGTGCAGAGGCTTCTTGTCTCTCTGTGGGATTTATTCGCTACAGGCAGTGAGCGTGCATATGCCTCCTTGTCACGCCTGTTGCCTTTCTGGACACCCGTGTCGCCATTAGGTTTGAGAGCAGATGAGGAGCTCTTCAGGGAGGGCTCTCTGCCTCGCCGCCTTCCGAGGGATGCCCTGAATCAAACGAAACACTCAGACGTTATAGTTGTGTGGAGTCAGTAGGTTTATGGGGATTAAAAAGGGGGGGAAAAAAGGTCAATCAGGAGAGGTTTACTTTATTTAAAAAAAAAATTTAATTCCCAAAATGTGCCAGTTAAAAAAAAAAATGATGCCTTTAGGTTTTTTCCTCCCTCCTACAATTTTTATCTTCTCTAGAAATGAGAGAAGCAAAGGAAAGGACACCAGGTAGACGTTGGTTTAGAAAGCCCTGATAAAAAGCCCCGATTTACCTTAGTTTCAATGGGGTCCAGCCAAAATTCCTACTGAGAGATAAATGGAAATGCATTCCTTTTCTTCCCATTTCACTTTTTTTCATCACAGAAATGACACAGACGGAGAGGTTTTAACCAGCCAATTCAAATGAATGAGTGGAGGAGAGACCCCATTTCATCCTGGCAGTCCTTCTGGAAACGGGGCCAACTCATTAGCCAGAGCTCTCCGCATCTCCCAGCAGAACAGCCTGTTCTCCCTGTCCCGCGCGCGGCGGCGGCGGCTCCTGCTCTCCTACCGTCCGCAGAGGTTAGTGCTTGGAGGGAGACACCCAGCTAAACCTTATAGCTTCATCTCGTGCCCTGCCATATTTATATGTATATATTTTATCTATATAATATCTTATTTATTTATTTATTTATTTATGGGCTCCCCAGTTCAGGAAAGACAAGGAACTACTGGAGAGAGCCCAGCGGAGGGTACAAAGATGCTGAGGGCCTGGAGCATCTCTCCTGTGGGGAAAGGCTGAGGGAGCTGGGGCTGCTCAGCCCGAGGAAGAGGAGACTGAGGGGGGACCTCACCAACGCTTATCAATATCTCAAGGGCGGGCGTCAAGAGGACGGGGCCAGACTCTTCTCAGTGGTGCCCAGCGCCAGGACAAGGGGCAACGGGCACAAACTGGAACCTGGGAAGTTCCGCCTGAACACGAGGAAAAACGTCTTCACTGTGAGGTGCCAGAGCCCTGGCCCAGGCTGCCCAGGGAGGGTGTGGAGTCTCCTTCTCTGGAGAGATTCCAACCCGCCTGGACGCGGCCCTGTGCAGCCTGCGCTGGGTGACCCTGCTCTGGCAGGGGCTGGGCTGGGTGGTCTCCAGAGTTCCCTGCCAACCCCCACCGTTCTGTGATTCTGTGATATTTGTCTTTGCAAAAAAAGGCTGTCTTTTGCAAACATTTGTATTTTTCAGCCCTCCCATCCATCTTCTTCCCCATCCCCGGGAAACATCCAACCCTGGGGGATTCAACCAAAAAGAAATGGAAATATCCCGGTGTGTTTTTGCAGTTATATTTGGGTTTTTTAGGATTTGCATTTCAACAGAAAAGCAAAAATAACCCTGAGAAGCGGAGCTGAACCTCCCCTCAGCCCTGTCCCTTTGCAGCCTTGGGCTGGGTTCCACGCTCACGTTGCAGTGGCACTGCCAGCCGCTGCCCTGGCGTCTCCTGGCGCCATGAGCGGTACCCAGCCAAGAAGGACTGGGACAACTGGTTTTGGAGACATCCCAAGAGACAGGTTTTGCTGCCATCCTGTGGTCATTGCCTTTTGAAGTCACTGAACGGGTCTGAAGGCAGCGGTTCGATGATGTCCATCCTGCGGCAGGGCTGGCAGTGTCTCCCCCCTGGTGCTGGGAGCCGTACAAACTCCCGCCGACCCAGCACGGAGCAGTGAAAGGCAAGAGAAAGGGCAGGGTGGTTGCTCCTCCTCGCTCCTTCTGACGCACAAGGGCAGGACGTATAGGGGCAGATGCTGTAAAGGTGCTTAATTGCCATTAGGCATGAGAATGCCCGTGGGACCCTATTTTCATCTGTAGGTACCCCCAGATTTTTAAAGGACACAAGCAGGAAGGCTGGGTGACATGGGAAGGGGCTCATCTCACTCTGACGGCTGCTGCTTGCCTGAAGTCAGTCTCCACTCTCTGTGCCTCAGTTTCCCCCTGTGCAAAACGGGGTTGATAAAGGGTGGAAGGATGCTGCGAGAGCCCACATGCTCCCGGCTGGTTAGCTGGCCAAAGCCCTAGACTCTGTGATCGTGGCCTCCACCTTCCTCCTGCTCCTTGGGGCTGCTGGTGGTCCTACACTTGTCACCATCCCCCATTTTCTACCTTCTCAGAGGGGTTTCACCCCAGCCTCAGCCTGGTGTCAAAGCCAGTCCTGTCCTATGCAGCATCCCTGCAGCAGCTTGTCTTTCTTCGGGACCCTGGGTAAGCCCAAGGTCCCCGTTGCTCCTCAGGCTCACTTGCAGGTCTCTGACTGTCCCTGCTCCCTGGATGCGTTTTCCTCCCCCCACATATTCATTCTCCATGGGATCAGACAGTCACTGCGTGGTGCTTGGACCGTATCTTGCACGTCCCGGTGTTCACCATGGCATCACCTTCAACAGCCAAGCCTCAGGGCAGAGCACGGGGCAGTGCTGGAGCATGTTAAAAGACATCACAGCTACTTCTGCCCCTTCGCTGATGAACAGAGCCAGCCCCTTTCAGGGTCCTGTCATTGATGGAGTTGGGAGATCTCTGTTCATCCCTGTTTCTCTCGCTGCTTATCTGTGTGGCACCGGGCAAGTCACTTAACCTCTCCCGACTTTTCCTTTGCCTGTAGAGAGAGGACAAACATCCATACTCCTGCCCTGGGGTGACCCATGGCTTTAATGCAACAGGTCTTTGGTGTGAACCAAGCTGGATCTTCATCTGCCCAATGCAGTCTGGGTCAGAGGGAAGCAGAAAAAATCAACAGGACCTTAAGAAGAGCAGCCACTGCCACCTCCTGGCTCATGGGGTGACTTAAATAGCTCCTTGGTTTTGGTTCAGGTCCCTTGGCTAGACCCCAGCATGGGCTGGAAGCTCTCACACCAAACAGCTTTGTGCAGACCACGTCAAGTGAGGTGTTTTCTGGGTCTGCCTGTGCCCTGGGGTTGTATCTATCAGTGAACTAACGAGGACTTGTTCTTTGACCTCGAGGCCGACTGGCCTCCTTCATACATTTCAACCCTCTCAACCCCTAAACCAAGCTCAGACATTGCTGGGGAGCTGGTTCACTGGCTCCAGCATTGGCACTTTAAGCGTCTGGGCAATCGCTTTCCAGTCTGTGCTTGAGTGACTGGTGTGGATGTAGTGTGTCAGATCAGAAACTCCACAAAAAGCAACACCTTCTGGATGCAGCACCGTATTTCAGCACTGAGGATAATTCTGTGTTCCCATCTGCTTTATTTTAAGCAGCTCCGGGGATGGAAGGAGCCACCTTAAGAGAATATAGCCAGCACCATCCTGCTCCGTCCGCCCACGGGCTGACAGATTAAATCTCGTTTGCCTGTGCCAGAAGTCTTGCTCACTTGTTTGTCATTATCTGGAGTTTTGTTAGGCCATGTTAAAAATAAAATCAGCAAAACAAAACTTTTTTTTTTTTTTTTTTTTTTAAAAACAGAAGCAAAGTCAGGGAAGGAGAAGGTGCAGATGCTCCCGGACACCAGCAGTGGTCTGGTCCTGCCGAGGACATGTGGAGGGACAGCTCTGGAAGACCCACAGGAGGAACTTCTGGCCATGCCTCACCTTTGTTACTCACCTGTCCCCACAGCCTGTCTCCACGGCTTGCAAGTCCACCTCCATTTCTAATTGCCATTTTCTTTTTTTTTTCCAAAATTTGCTGTTAACCTCTGAGTTCTCTAACGTTGCGTATCTTCTCCCACCCGTGCTGGACACCAAAACTAGGATACCACAGTGAATGATATCCTTCTCCATTCAAGTTCAAAAGAAAGAAGGCCAGATAAGAGCTGAGCAGCCACATTTTGCCACCACACATCATAGCTTTCCACGCTGGTATTCACATCTCCCTTACTTTCCTTTTTTTTTTTTGTCCCTTTTCTTTTGTTTTTCTACTTGTTTCACATCCTGATCCAGCGAATAAATCAAGTGGACCGGACTTCATTACTTGGAAGGCCACCAATGTCCAGACACATGCCAAATACCAGCTTTTCATAACCTCACCCTATGCTGCAGAGCTAGTTTTGACAGTTGCCAAAAAAGCTTCAGCCCAGAAGAGCCAGAAGGAGATGCCCCAGGTTCCTGTATCTCCTGCAGACAAGCCTGTCCTCTGGGACCTGCGAGGTCATCTAAGTGGTGGAGTGCACATGTGAAATACAGCTGCTCAAAGCACAGCCAACATCCCCTTGCTGGCTGCAAGCCCGCTCAAAAGGAGGAGGTGACAAATTGGTAGAGAAAAGCTAAGGGTCTAAGGTGGACCTAAGTTGTGCCAGCAACCACTAAAGGAGGGTTATAGAGAAGATGGAGCCGGGCTCTTCTGAGAGGTGCACAGGAAAGGACAGGAGGTGACAGACAGTTCCAGTGAGATGCAAGGAGAAATTTTCCACTGTAAAAGAGTGGTCAAATATAGGAAAAGGGGGTCAGAGAGGCTGTGGGTTCTCCATCCTTGGAGATATTCAAAACTCTGCTGGACGTGGCCAAGAACAATCTGCGAAGTTGGAAGATGGCCCATCTTTGATCAGAAAGTTGAACTGGAGACCTCCAAAGCCCCCTTCCCTCCTCAATTATTCTGCAATTCTGATACATGCAGCAGATGGAGGCACGTTTCTCTGGGGTCCATCCAGATCCTTCCTGCCAGAGGGCCTGACCTCCTCGTGCTCTTCAGTGCCTTTCTCCTCCCAAAACCCTCCGAGGAAGGGAGATGCCGTCAGCCCGCAGGTGTAGCTGAGCGGTGCCAGGCGACTCGTCCACACACAGCCACAACCTGATCTCCCTGCAGCCCACCGAGCACTTTGATAACAGGCTTCTTTCTCTCCATTAAATCGTTAGAAGAATTAATTCACCAAGTCAATGTTAATGACTCACAGCAGCGCTGCTGTGCGGATGAGCATGACGGTGGCTTTTCAGGTGGAGCGGTCCTCTTCCCAGATTATTCACGACAAATTGCTCACAAAGTAAGACGTGGCTCAACAGTGAGTTTGGCCACCCAAATCTTAGCCTGGGTGACCTTCTTAGATTGGATATTAGGAAAAATTTCTTCCCCAAAAGGGTTGTCAGGCACTGGAAGAGGCTGCCCAAGGCAGTGGTGGAGTCCCCATCCCTGGAGGGATTGAAAAGCCGTGTAGGTGTGGCACTTGGGGACATGGTTTAGTGGTGGCCTTGGCAGTGCTGGGTTAGCGGTTGGACTCAATGATCTTGGAGGTCTCTTCCAACCTAAATGATACTGTGATTCTATGATTCTCAGGGGCATGGGGTGAGTTGCTGCCAGGGCTGGTAACAGGACCCAGGCATCCTGGTTTCCAGAGGTCCTAAATGCCACCCAGATGTGCAGTAGGGTAGGTAATTTATCCAGATCAAGGGCAAGGCCAGTTTTAAGCCTGTATAACTGCCTATGGTACATGAGCCTCACCAGCACAACCTCTGAATCATCCTTTTTCACTAAAGGGAAGGAAAAGTCCACACATAAAATCAACTTCTCCCTTGTTCACCCCTCCCAAAAAGTGTCACCAAAATAATAAAGAACAGCCCACACAAAATTTAAGAGATGGGGCTGCACTTATCTCTAGTGTAGCTGATAATATATTAGAGCAAATAGCTTGAAGGACCTGGGAGAGTTACACTTTTATCACCAGGGATAAAAAAAAAAAAGGGACAAAAGCAGCCTCTGGATAGACTTAAGCATGGAGCATCTTGTATTGTCTTCACGGCCCATTTAAATGTTATTACATCAAGTCAAATAAATTGCCCAACAATCGGGCCGTTCCTTCTATTGACCTCTAGGGACCGAAGACAATAAAAACTGTAGCACTTAAATCAGGCCGTAATGAGAAGATTAATGTCTTTGGGAGGACTTGCTGACTGCAGCTTGGACCACTCTCCGCCACGAGCTCCGGTTGAAGGGCTTGGCTTTGCAGGGGCTGCTCCTCTCCGTCTGGCTTTCCCGTGGCCCGGCGGGGCTCGCCGGCAGCAAACGTGCTCCAGCCAACCTCCTGCTCTTGGCTGGAGCAATCCCAACCAGTTACACCTGAAGTGACCTCCTTGGCCATGCTGGTGGGCGATGGGTTTGTTTTCACGTGTAAGAATGCCGGAAGAAACTCCTGAAAAGTGGCTCTTGATTTATTTTTTCTTTATTTTTATTTTTTCATCATTTTTGAGAACACAGATGGGGAGATGATAGCAAAACTAAGCAACTCGCTTACTGGGTGGTTGGTGGCTTCAAGGTGAGACCAGTCCTACACACTGCCTGCATGGGGGCAAAGCCGGCTCTTCATTGCCCTGGGTGCTCACACGGGTGGCTGGAAAAGGACAGGGACTGGGAACCATGTTTTTTGCCATACTGGGATGCCCAGGGCTGGACATGACCCACCGGACTGTGATGAGTGCATTTGTACATTGGTGGATTTTCATAGGAACATCTTGGAGGAAATTCATTAAATCTCTGAGTCTCAATTTCTGTGTCTGTTCCTGTATCAGCTCCACAAAGGTTTTGTTGCTTCAGGGAAAACCCAAGACATACTTTTTAGGTCACTATCAACATGTTATGTTTCAAACTGACATGTTGAGATGGACGGGGGTGAATAAAACCTTTCAAGGAAAGGAGTTTCTCTCCAACCAAACCATTGGTTTAGAAGTCAAAGACAGAAGCATGAACTCTAAGTTGTTGATAGCAGCTTGAGGAGTTGGGGGGCGGGGGGGGGGAATAGTGCAAAAAGATATAAAATCCTAAAGAAAAAAGCAGAGTATTGGAAGGCGACAGCTCAGCAACATTGAGGACGAATTTCCAGGAGGTCACCACCTGGCTGATGCCAGCAGAGCCCAGCGTGTCTTGTCAGGGACGTCGGTTTGAAATGCCTTGGTCTGCACTGGGTAGGAGCCCATAAATAACTGCCTCGAACGCCTAAGCCGTGCCTGTCCTCCCTGCAGAACCTCTTTGTGCGTGGTAGAAAATTCATGTCACATTTTTTACCTTCCCATGCCATTGGTCCTTGAGATGAGGCACAGACCCAACGTCTCGGACCAGGTGAGCTCCGTTGGGGCTCTGAGGCTTTCAAAACTCTCCTGAAGCTGTGTCCTCATCCCAAACCAGCCCACAAGCTTGCGTAAAAGCGTGTTAGCAAACACGCAAAAATTACCCCAAGTGGATCCTAGAGCAAGAAGGAAGAAACTGATAACATGAACATCATATTCCTCCTGGCGAAGGTCTCCAAATACAGCTGAACCACTGCAATGCCACCAACACCAGAGTGAAACCACCCAGGACCCAGAGGGGCAGGGAAGGGTGAGCAAAACCCCAGGAAAAGGGGGAGCAGCTAAGTCCATGTATTGTTTCTGTATTAAATATGGACTAGCAATGATGAGACACTTCTTATGATTTTGGTTATACCAACAATAAATTCTTGGCGTTATATATACACATATAAGGAGTTGTCACGGTTTAACCCCAGCTGGTAACCGAAATACCCCACAGCCGCTCACTCACTCCCCCCCTCCCCGGTGGGCTGGGGAGGAGAATCGGAGAGAAAGGAAAACTCGTGGGTTGAGATAAAAGTGGTTCACCAGGACAGCAAAGGAAAAATACAAAAATATATAAATAATGATAATAATAATAATGATAATATATATAAGGAGAATAGAATGTATAAAACAAACGATGCACAATTTCTCACCACCCGACGACCGATACAGCCCGTCCCGAGCAGCAGGCAGGGAGCAGGGGTATCCCCCCCAGCTATCCCAGAACAGCAAGTTCCAGAGAGAGCAGGCGAGGGAACCAACAGCCGAACGAATGAATGAAATGGCCCGAAGAAACTGGGAAAAAGAAAAAAAGGAAAAAAAACCCACCTCAAACAGGGAAACAAAAAGCAACCCGAAGGGACGCTTAAGGATTAAGGCAAGTAAAAGCTAGTGACCCACTGGCTGACCCTCACTTATCCCGGCATGCCATCTCTGGTATGGAATACTCTCTTTGGCCAGTTTGGATGAACTATCCTGTCTCTGCTCCTCCCAAGTTTTTGCACCTGCACGTCAGCAAAACCTGGGAAACTGCAAAATGTCCTTGGTCGTTCAGCAGCAACCAGCACCATCAGTGTGCTGTCACCGTTCTGCTCACACTAAAGCCAAAACACAGCAGCTGCCGAAGACAAAACCAGCTCCGTCCTGGCCGAAACCAGGATAGGAATGCTTCCTCTGCGCCCATGAAAGAGTATTTTTAGTGCAACACCATTAAATCTGTGTCTGTAGTGATGTTACCTGATTGACGCCTTTCTCCGTTGTCAGGAACATGTCTGTCCCAGGCTGCCGTGCTGTACGGATGCGTGGCCATGCCTCCCACACCAGAGGTGGGGGCACCCCAGCTGCAGGCAAACCCCGATGTCCCAAACTTCCCACCAAGGCTGTGCAACCACCACCGCTGGAGATGTTCATTGGACCTGGACAAGGCTCTGAGCAACCAGCTCTGACTGTCAAGTTGACCCTGCTGTGAGCAAAGGGTTGGATTAAAGACATGGGAGGTCCCTCCCAACCTCAATTCTTCAATGGTTTGTGAAGGTAACCTTGTGGGGCTTGGAAATGGCGAGACCACTGAGTCCAGGATACAAAGGGAAACAAGCAGGCAGACTTGCATTTAATCCCTTTGAATTTCTCCAAGATTAGCCAGAAGTTCTGATTTGATTTGGTTTTTTTTTTCTCACTTTACAGCCTTGACTTGCAGAACTGAACTAAAACCCGTGGAACTGTTAATTGAAAACTAAGTGTCAACAGCAGCTCAGCGCAGAAAGAGTTTCAATTAAAAGCAATCTCTTCTTGCCATCTGAAGTAATATTTTCCCTCCTGGCTAAATTTTAAATGAAGCACAAAGTGGTTGCTTGTCATTGCTTTAATGGGATCTGAGCTATTGTGTGGGAAAACTTCGTTTCGCTCAGAGGCCAAGGAGCTTCTAATTTATCAGCGCTGAAAGCGGGGGATTGCTTTTCGGTATGATCTGGCCGATTTGCTTTTATCTTCTGGGCTGCGTGGGTGAGGAGTGAGGTGTGCTGAAGGCCACATCGAGAAGACTATTTAAAAATCGGAGCTGGATGGGGCAGGAATCAGTGTTTCTCCCTCCATGCCCCTCCTGGGCCTCCATCCGCCCCTCTCCAGGTCGGTGCTCAGCCTGGCTGCCGTGTTTATCCAGGCTGGTTGAGCCGAGCAGGGATAACGCATGGCCAGGAGGTCCCCAGGCGGCCACAAGCCTTGGCAAGCTTCGTTTGGGTTTGTGGCTGATGGATGCTGACTTCTGCCTGACCCACGGGGGTGGACCACCCGAGGGTGTGAATGGAGGGTTCCCAAAAGAGGAGAGCAGAGGAGGAAGAGGTGCTGAGAGGGTGGTGAGAGATGTAAGAGGGGAGCTGGGTCTGGGGACATGGGGAAGGCTGCCATCACGCCTGGTGACATCTCTTGGGGAAGAAGGGCTTCTTGCAGGAGGAAGGTCTTGGAGCAGTTTCCCTGTTGCGGTCCGGGACGGAGACCACATGGCAGTTGTTGCATGTGAGGGAGGAGCAGGGAGGGAATTGGGATGGCGCTTGGGTGGAGGTGGACAGTGATGCTGAGAGGGAGCCGTGTGGGCTGAAAGGGTGTGTGCCCACAGCGTCAGTGGTCAAAATATCTGCGGTCCCACTTTGGTAGCAAGGGAGGACACCTGCACGGCCGGGCTTGCACGCTAAGGACATCTCTGTGCCTGGCACAGAACTGGGAGTGGCTGGGAGTAACTGGGGAGCAGGGGTATGTCCTCGGAGCCAGAGAGAAGAGCAGAATCTGTAATTAAACCGTCCTCACGGCCTCCAAGGACCTGGCCTTGCATTCTGCCCCCTCCAGAGCCAGCCTGGATGACCTCGCATCAATCACGTCTCCTCTTGGTCCCCAGACGCAGAGTGAGGATGTAGCGGGATGTCACCTTCCCGGCTCAGCATAATAACCGCTAATCAAGCGTGCGGGTTATTAAGAGCATTCCCAGATTTATTTTCCTGAAAAGGTGTCTAACATCTCCTAAAAGGAAGTGATAAAAAGCGACAGCTGAAGAACAAACTGCTCTTCGTCATTGCGAAATGGAGAAAATGATCTGCCTACTGTTTTAGGGCTTTCACGTAAAAAGCGTTCGGAGAAGGTTATGGGGGCTGCGGCTTTGTGAGTCGCTCAAAACAGCAGATCATTTTAGGAACAAAAGTGCTAAATGCTTCTTTGTGCTCCAGCTTCGCTCCCCACTTCGCTTTCTGACCAGCACCGAAATGTGCCTTAGCGTGAAATTAAGGATGCCAGGTTCATACCAGTGCTGCTCCCAGGCGCCTGGCCCGGAGCGAGAGGGGTCTGCAGGCGCTCTCAGTTGTGTTGGGACCCGCTTCTTTGGGGTTTGACTAACTCTGCTTTGGCTATTAATAGGGACGTGGGGCTGCCGCTGCCCGCTGCGGGTCCCGGCGCTGAGCACGGTGCTCCCGGGCGCGTGGCTGAGCACGGGAGAGACCACAGCAAGGCCGAGGAGCCCCCAGCCCCACAGCCCGTCCTCTCCCCGTCTGCGCCTGGGTTCTGCTCTGCATGCACAGCGCGCTTCGGGCCGGCTGCTTCGCGCCGCAGGTCTGGGCAGGTGCAGTCAGCGCGCTCAGATCTGCCGCGGCTCCGGTATTTGCCACGGCGGCAGCGCAGCCCGTAGCCAGCGTACGTGCGGTTACACCAGCGGTACAAGTCCTGGAAGCACCAGCTGGAGCTGTAGTGGCCAAAAGAGCTGTTTGTCATTGGGGGAGGCTTTCTGGCGTGCACAGAGTAGCCAGTGCTGGATAAAACGAGAATTGCTTTGCTATAAATGGGTGATCTGGTGTTTTTTCCTTTTTGAAGAGAAAGAAAATCACTCAGGTGGGCTTGGGAGGGTGTTGGGGCTAGAGCTGAAACTTCTACCCAGTGTTCAGCCCCATTGCTTTTTGTTTTATACAATGAAGGAATCTCCAATACTGTGATAATGTGAGGGCAAGCATTATTATTATGGCACTTTTCTTCTTTTTTTTTTTTTTTTAAATCACTTAACCCCTTCATAAGCAAGCGGGAACAGCATTTCATTGCTCATCTGTAAAACGGGGAGATGGCAGCTACACGTTTCTCACGCAGGTCTTGAGATCCTGCAGAGCACGGGCTACCCAAAGAACCCTCCTTTATTCTGTGCTGATCTCTATTCCAGTTTCGCGTTTGGATTTTTTTCCTCCTTCTTTACTTAAAAGGTGTTCAGGAGATGAGCCACAAGTAACTGACTGAGATTTATCTCTGCGAACGACGCGTGCATTCAACAACACCCATAAATCACTCTTGAAGTGGGTAAAGTGTTAAGAGCAAGAGCATTTTCATTTTGCTACAAAGCCTCCTGGAAGAGTCACGGCAGGTTGCCTTTGTGTTAAAAGACACAATGAAGTTGATAAAGAACTGCCACGCAGGGCTGATGTCAAGAGAAAATCTTTGCAAGACAGATGGCGCTTGGAGCATTGAATGTAGATAAATGATACCAGCAAAGTTCAAAAGCAATCTGAACCGTCACTGCTTGTCCTTGTGACTCGTAAAGAGGATGATTGCTCTGGACCGTACCCTCGAGTCGTGTTTTTCACGGCAGAGCCGACACTGGTGTTTGGCACGGTGGTCCGGGCAGAAAATGATGGGGAATTGGGCAACCCTCCGCAGCGTGAGAAGCAACGCCTGGTCCTTGGTGTTGATCTAAGCTGAGCCCCTCTGTGGGTGTGATTTACAGGTCTCTACCTATAAATCACAGGAGATGTTTCTGCCTGTTGTTTTGGGCAAGATTCAGCAGTGTTTCATGTCCATCTGTCCAGTATTATCCTTCCAGCACCATCCGTCGAGTATGTTCAGACATCAGTCTGGAAGCAGCGGGGCAGAGCAGGCAAACAGACCCCGTGCAGCAAACTTGGGCAGCAGGCGTGGGCTTCCCAAGCCTTGGAATCTGCACAGAGCAAAGGGCTCTCTGCCAAACCAGGCAGGCGATTTCCCCCATTCCCAACGACTTCTCATCTGACTTGCAGCACCCTCTGTGTTTTGCTTTGCAAACAGGTACTCGTTAGCCAGTGCCCAAAGGAGTGGGGAGACCTTCTCCTCTGAAGCTCTCATTAAAAGGGTCTGCATGTAAAAGCAAAGTTAAATAGTAAGACACTTGTTCAAGAATAAAACCCCAACCAACCAACCTAAACCCTCTCATTTTTATGTTCTTCAGGATGCTCATTTCCTTACGACCTGTAGAGGACAGCAAGACAGGATCCAGCCATAAGCTGCTGATCCACTGCTCTCTGGTGCTCTCGGCACAGCAGTTCTGTCCATGGGACCAGGGTCATGGGGGTGTAACAAAGTTTGGGACTCCTTTGACTGAGCTGCTGATGGTCTGGGAGCATCGAGCTGGGTGGAGACCCCAGCCGGAGAGAGGTCACGGCCAAGCAGAGTTTCACCAGTGTCATCCAATCCTCGGGAAGTCGAGCAGATTGAGGGCACTGGGGTGTGTGTGACCAAGCGTAGCTGAGAGGGGGCAGGTGCCGCTGGGATCTGGCAGGGGTTTTAGATTGATCCAATGCTATGCAGACACGGTTGCATGTGCCTCTCTCATAGAAGGCTTAGTCAAAAATAAAAATGGTACCTGAGCATCACCCCCCACAGGAATGACCCTGCTTCCCATTGCTGGGGCACCATGTGGTCCAGCCTGCTGCTGCCGATACCAGTGAAGGAAGGACGGACAGACAGGGCTCAGGAGAGATGGGTCAGGTCTCCTCCTCTGCCAGAAGTGAGGTCTGGGCAAGCCATGCATGGGGTCCAGCTCTTTAAACCATCTAAAAGCTTGGTGTCTTAAGTCCAACTCATCTTCCAGAGGCAACATCTGTCTCATATGGAGACAGGCATGCAGGCTAAGAGGCAAAAAGCACCTTCTAGAAGTACCAACTCTTCTTTGACTATAGCCAACAGTGCTCAATGTGGTCTAGCTTTCAAATGCCTGAAGATGGGAGATGAATATTTCCTGCATAACACACCAGTTGTTACAGCTCTTGGCCTGGTGGGCAAGGGCATGGTGGGTTCAGACCTTGACTTGTTGGAGAAAGCCCTAGCCATTAGGCTGTGAACCCCTACGAGCAGAGCTGCTCACCACCCTTCCTGGGGACCATTCGGTAGCCCAGAGGACAGGACAAGAAACGGGCTGAGCGAGCTCTCCAGTGAACGTAACTCCAGTGAACGACCACAGTGGTGTGTCCTGGCAAAGACAGGGCTGCTTGCCACTGCCCAGACCTTTGCAGGTCTTACGTTGTCCTGAAGCCACCCACCATGGGCCACTATCAGACATGGATCTAGACAGACCCTTGCTCTACCTGAAATACTTTGCACCGAGCAATCGGAGGGGAAAGAAACGCTGATCCTGAGCAACCTTGTCTTGACTTGTTCATGGTAGCTCAGCTCTCACCAGAGGAGCCCAGAGCCCTGCACATCTCCTGGCTGTGAGCACCCACACAAGAGACACCAAAGGTGGTCAGCCTCTCCCATGAAACTCCCCAGCTGACGTCCTGGGGAACTTTTAGCCCTGCTTTATTTTGAGCAGTCATGAGCCTTTCAGTCACAGTGACATGCCATCAAATTTTGATGTCTAACAAAGGAACAATTGTCTCTTCGCTTCCCTTTTATAGCAGCAGAGGCTTTCAGCAACATTATCCTGCCATGTTTTGACATCTGGCTTGTCAGTGAGAACATTATCTACCACAATATGTTTTTTTCCACGAGCAAAACTTCAACATAAATTCACTGGCAGGCTGGCTAGATGCTGCTGTGTGCAACACCTACCGCTTCTAAATAGTAAACACAGACACAGAGTTTGGAGCCTCTGGTTTATCTCCAGGCAGACTGAGATGTGAAATGTTGCACCAAGTGACTGCCCTTGGACCGTGCCGTAAAATCCCAGGAATCTTATTCGTCCCTCTTTGGTGTAGTACCTGGGGACAGGGGGATTTATTTTGGTGCCACCACCGCCATCACCAGTGTGGGGTCTTGCTGACATTGAGACACCCACACCGCGGTGTCCACAGTGCAGGGACGTGATTTGGTTGCCTGGCCGTTGTGCCAGGAGCCACCTGAGATGCCCTCAGGTATCTGGGAGGCTGGCAGATGGGACACAGGTGGGCAAGGGAGGGGGGGTTTCCAGCAAGGATTGCACATCCAGGGACAGTTACTGTCCACGAGCCTTGCTGTGGCTGTTGTTTTCATTGGCAGTTTTCAACCTGTGCTCTGTGGATGCAGAGGTGTCCGTGGGATAGTTCCCAGTATATGATGGACCACCAGAAGAAGATCCATTTGCCAACTGCTTATCTTTCCACTGGCCGGAATTGCTGTACAAACTTCTTCAAGAGTGGCTTGTACCACCTAGACATCTTCCTGCGTCTCTGAGACTCGTAGCCATCCGCCTCCCTCTCCAGCAGCAGCACCGCTGCCAGGAAGGATTTAAGATCTTCGGTGACTTCCATGGACTCCCAGAGCATTTCTGGCCCCCTTCCACCCCTCTCCCCACCCTGGGCCAAGTGCAGCTGAGTCGGTACGTTTGGTCTGTTGCCACTTTATCCTGGAAGGCCTCAGCGGTGCTGAGATTTGCCAAGAACACGGATCTCAGGAGTGTCTCTGCCAAGCCCAGATGGTGCTTCTGCTTCCCTTCTCCTTCAAGCTCCTATCCGTGCCCTGGCCAGCACAGAGGGTGGGTGTCTCCAAATCCCTTTTTGAAGACTACTGTAAATTCAGGCTAATCCCCCTGGTACTCCCAGAGCAAATATCCAACTTTCTCTCTGAAAAGAAGCCCTCCAGATCCCAGACTCTTTCACTGCTTTGTCTGGAGAGCTCTGATCCAGCTTGGTCACACGGGGAAGGCTTGCCTCACCTGATTTTAAGTATCTAAACTGGAGATACCAACATCTTAGCTGGTCATCCACGTCTGCCCCCTTAGTCAGTGTAGAGAGAGCGCCAGTTCTGGGAGGTGACTCACCTGGTTTAGACATTGACTTTAGAAAGAGATGATTTGCACCCCAGAAACATTTGCTCTTCTTCATCGACTATAAAGGATCTAACCTGTAGATCACTGTCATGACCAAGGACATCCCATAGAGTTGTACAGACTCCAGCTTTCACAGCTTCCCCATCCTCATACCCTTCTGCCCAAGGACCAGCAGGGTGTTAGAGCTGCGCTCAGTACTATCCCATGGCAACCTTTCCCGTCAAACTGGACTCTCTCTTGTTATCCCAACAGCTTGAGAAGGAAGCTGGTAGATTCTTCTCCCCCAGGTCTGATCGCTGGGAGTGGTCCCTTTTCCAACCCTCTCCCACTTGGGAGTGTAGATGCTTGGGGGAGAATTTCAGCGCCATCATTCAAACCTCACTTGCTGCTCCCCAGATAATTTAGCTGAGCACCAGCCTCCTGCCCTACCTCCCAGCTGTTGAACGACGCTATGTTTGGGAGAGACGTGAGAACATGGAGGAACACGGTTTCTCAGACCACACATGAGAGATTCATCCCCTCCCTTTCTGCTGTTGGAAAGCGACACCCAACAGCAGGAGATGACAGGGAGCAGGGTACGATACTGCAGCATGGTGCGGTTTGCAGTTACCTTGAGCCTTGCTCTGTTTCCCCTATTCCGAAAGTCTCCTTGGTATTTCTATACACCCTGCCAGAAGAGCAGTATGGTTCAACCTCAAGGAAGGTCCCCAGCTCCTGCTCCTGTGACCTTTCTTGTCAAATGCAGCCACACGCGCACAGGGCTGTGGTGGCCTGATGCCAACCGTAAATCACCTCGCACGATCGCCCCGCTCTCAGAGAGTGCTGTAATCAGCTGAATTTTAATGGTGAGATCACAAAATCGTTCAAGCCCAAATCTGCTCGGGGCACTTTGGTTAAACCGGCTGCTGGCCTCATCTGTGATGCTTACAAATGGAGTTCGGGGATGGGTTTGTGTTTCATCTGAAAAACATGACCACGAACTGGCCATCACCAAGCTCTGCAGAGAGATGCTGGGTCACAGCTGGTAAGGAAAAAATGGGAAAAAAAAGGATTTATCAACTATTAACTGCCAGCCTCTCGCAGCACAGCTATCTTTCTGTGTGCTGCTTATTCAAATAATGAAACAATTTAACTCCTCAAGGCTCCAGGGACCCTCGGTGTACGCTGCGAGGAATATATGCCGCTTGTGGCATGGTTTAGAAGCCTTTACTGGATGATCTGCAAGCGTCAGGTGTGGACAGCTGGGTGAAGACAACACAAAAATACGCCTCTTCTGAGCTGCTCCCTCCTTCCTTGGTTCTTAGTTTCCCTACAAAAAATCTCTAGATGTCATGGGTGCAAGGAAAGACTTGAGAAATATGCACCAGGACTTAGGTGTCAACGTGGCCAAGAAGCCTCCAGGAGGGCACGGTGGCAGCCAGAGCTCTCCTGAGTGTGCTGGGAGCCAGGCAGAGCTGCTCGGAGGAGGGCGCATGGCCGCACTCATCCCAGTGAGCATCATCTCCCCAACGGAGGGATGCGAGGCTGGGAAGGAGCGTTATCTGCCGGGAGAGGGAGATGGTGTGGGATTTTTATTGCTGGCGGTGGGGCCAGCACTCAGCCCTCAGCAGCACCACCGTGGTCTGCACCTCCCTTTGCAAGACCCCAAAATCTCAGCTCAAAACAGAAAGAAACCCTTTTTCTCCTCCTCCTCCTGCTCCTCTGCAGTCGGTTGATCTGTTCAGAGCTGGGAAGGGGACAACTTTCCCCCCGCCATCGGGGAGGCTGGGGCTGGCAGCAGGACACCTCCTCCTCCTGGACAGATTGTGGAGGAAAAGGTTGGGGAGCAGGATGAGAAAAAATGCTATTAAAGGCTCTGCAAGAGCAACGTGCGGTGGTCCGGAGGGAGCCCAGGGGGGCTGGGTTTATCCGTGCTGGCTGCAAGGGGCACGGATGCCACGCTTGGGGCCGGGGACTCCCTCCAGCGCCTGCCTGCAGGGACCAGAACATTCCCCCTTTTTTTTGGAGACAAATCCCTTATGCTTATGTGGAGAAATCACCATCCTAGAGCTCCTGGGACCATGCACACCCCGACCGGCACCGTTACAAGACGCCCTTTTGGATGCAGGTACCCAGGGGGTATCTGCACACCCTGAGATGTCCCTCCTGTGTCCCCAGAGCGGGACATGACCCTCAGGCAGAGGATTTTCGTTAGTGGGAGCGCGTGGGGCTGGCTGCGTGTTTCGCCCGTGTACCGCATTGCCCTCCAGCGTTAGCAGACGGGAATATTTTGTTCTGTCTGAAGCTTCTCCCACTCAGCAGCCCCGAGTGCTTTCGCTTCCTGACGCGATGTGAAGGCAGGCAGGCCCTTTGCTGGTGCACGGAGCTATTTTTGGCTGCAGAAGGACTGACTGTAGCTCCTTCTAATTGCATAAGCGTTTGTATAATTCATTGGTGCTGGATTTCATCATTGGGAGCCCGGGCATACGGAATAGAAAAGGACTTGTGTGTTTCCTCTCCGTCCTTTCTTTTCTCTCCGGCAACTGCTCTGCGGGCGATGGGTTTAGCGCCAGGTCAAATCCCCTCTGTTAGCAGGAAATGCTCTGTTTCATCCCTTTCCTGGTTTCTTGAGGAGTTCAGGGCAAACCCGGGAGGATCTGAGAAAATATTTCCTCCCCCAGATTGCAAAGCACATGCCTGGGAGCATCGGATCAGTAGCTAAAAGCCAAGCAGCTGGAAAGACTCCCAAGGAAGGGCTTACAAAATGATACGGGTGGGTTAGGTGCTGGGAATGACTCACACATCCGAAGCTTTGGGATCTCCAAACCCTTTGCAAACAACAGTGAAAAACAAGCCTGTAGCCACCCCACCCTCCTCGGTGACACACGGGCTGGGGACACGCGGTACCCATCGATGCAGAGGAAGGGTGGCTCCGGGGAGACCTTACTGCAGCCTTTCACTGCTTCAAGGGGGCTTATGAGAAAGATGGGGATGGACTTTTTAGCAGGGCCAGTTGTGACAGGACAAGGGGTGATGTATTTAAACTAAAGGAGGGGAGATTCAGACTAGACCTAAGGAAGAAGTTTTTCACACTGAGGGTGGTGAGGCCCTGACACAGGTTGCCCAGAGAGGTGGGAGATGCCCCATCCCTGGAAACATTCCAGGTGAGGCTGGACGGGGCTCTGGGCAACCTGATCTAGTTGAGGATGTCCCTGCTCATGGCAGGGGGTTGGACTAGATGGCCTTGAAAGGTCCCTTCCAACCCAAACCATTCTGTGATTCTGTGACTGCTAGGGAGGCTTTCAAGGAGGAAAATGTAAATCTGCCCCTGGGGAACATGAGAAACACGAAGGCTCTTCGCAAGCTGGAGTCCGGCTCGTGATGACCAGCTCCCGTGAGTGGTGGTGCCTGCAAGGGCTCTGTTCTCCGAAAGAGCATCCCTTTGCTCCCAGCCAGGATATTTTTACTCCTCTCGGTTGAAACTGGTCAACAGCTTGCAAAGATAAAAGCAGAGGAGAGGGGTGAGCAGGAGGGGAGCGCACAGACACAGCCCTTGTTTCCTTAGGAACCTGGCAAAAAAAAAAAAGGGATCTGTGATCACAGGGTGCTTCCAGCCCTGCTCTTAGCACCCAGCCTGCCTCCCCATCGCTCTGCCGGCACGAGGCAGCCTCCGCCGGCATCGCGGAGAAGCCGCAGACCTGCCTGTGCTGGAGGCACGGCTGGAGCTAAAGCGAGCACCGCGGCTGCTGCCGCTGGGATATTTTCGGTCGTGTGACAAGCCGAGACCATCTCTGCGGCACCTGAGCATGGCAAGGTGTTGTTCTTGATTAGCGAGGGGGTTCCCTTCCCTTCCCTTCCCTTCCCTTCCCTTCCCTTCCCTTCCCTTCCCTTCCCTTCCCTTCCCTTCCCTTCCCTTCCCTTCCCTTCCCTTCCCTTCCCTTCCCTTCCCTTCCCTTCCCTTCCCTTCCCTTCCCTTCCCTTCCCTTCCCTTCCCTTCCCTTCCCTTCCCTTCCCTTCCCTTCCCTTCCCTTCATCACCTGAGCCCGGGACGCGGCTGCAGCAAAGCCAAGGTTAACAAAAGCCCGGATTTAACATCTCCAAAGTGACGGGAAGGCCTGAAACAATCTGCAACAGACTCAAATTAAACCGAAATAGGGCTTTGGGGAGGCTTTGGGACTGAACCGAGACAAAATCCGTGCAAGCTCTGACTTGCTTCATGCCAAAAGAGCTGTATTGGTTCAAAGTGTTCGTCTTGTTTTAAAAAATAAAAGTTTTCCAAATCCCGGAGCATTATATTTTTAGGCATCCGAGGCAAATAATTGCTGTGGAAGAGGAGACTTTTTGGCTTCATGAAGGGGAAGAAACTACCTGCCTGTCTGCCCAGCTGCCTCCTTCCAGCAGTGCATGCTTTATGCTGGGGAGACCCCACCAGCCTTAAACCCCCTTCACCACACATACTAATCAGTGGCTTAATTAAACCTGAGCCTTGGTCATTTGGGTCCTGGTTTCTCACACTTGAAACCTTAATGGTCTATTTTTATTTATTTATATATATTTTTTTTTTTCATGCACACACTGTTGCTGGAAACAGCCTCCAAAGTTGGAGGATGGATCCGCATTCTTGGACTGAAAGGAGGTTTATTAATTGCCCGCTCCACACGTGGAGCCTAACAGGTCTCCTCGAGCTGTGCCGGGCATCACAAAACCGCTGGCTTTGTAAATACCTAGGAAATGCTGCAAGAGTTGGCAGAGGGCTCACAGGGAATTGCGTCTTTAACCCTCCTTTTGCCATCCTTGGACTGATTTCATCCACCTGCTGGGAGATCTTGACTCCTTAAGGGCTTCAGTGCTTTGAGCCGTGGCCTTTCGTCCTCTCCGCTGTGATGCGGATGGTCTCCCCTTGGTGTTCACCGAGGTCAGATGGAGCCCAGAGGAGCTGGCTGTGTGATGTCCTGCGCAACAATTTTTCTTCTCAGCTGAAAATGTTCCAACTGTTTCTGCCTGCTGCTGAAGACGAGCAGATGGAAAGGTGTCTCTGTGTGTGGCATTTTTCCCTTCTCTGCTCCCTGGATTCATAGATCTTGCCAGACAGCATGTGCTTCATGCTGGAAACAGCTACAGGTGCAAGAAAACAAGCTCTGATTTCACACTCACGTTATCTCCAATGTTTACCATGGATCCCCTCCTGTCTAGAAGTCAACCTGGAGGTCATCTAGCTAAAAAATACCACCAGAGGCACATCTACCACTGCATTTCCCATTCAGTTTGAAGGGAAGCTCTCCCTGAAATACATCTAGAGCTGTATCAACCTAGTGGGGTCCTCCAGAGGACCTTTGCTGGGTGATGCCGTGCAGCCAGGACGTGTGACAGGGTGTCTGGCATCCCGTGGCTGTGCCTTCGCTGCCCAGCATCTTGTAACGTGAACGTTATCCCAGCCCAGCCTCCAGACCCTTCCAGCTCTTGTGAGGAGCCTCTTCAAAGGCACAGGTGCCCACCTTCCCAGCGCAGTCGTGTGTCTCCACCCAAATTAGAGGCATCGGGACATCCTTCATCCCACTAAACGTCTGGCTTTTGGTGGTGAGGAGTAACCCAAGTCTCTGTCCTGAGCAGAGGATAGTGACGGATGAGGAAGCTGAAGCTTGGATGAGGAGGGTTCAGTCCCTCTCCAGTGGAGTGGAATAAAAAGGACATTTCTTTCCATTCGCTGTAGGGTTACCCTGGACATGGCACTCCGCACATCTCCACACCAGAAGCCATCATCTCCTTTCGAGTTATAGCTCTGAGCATGGCTGGAGGAGGAAAGATGGCTCAGAGGTGGCGCACAGAGATGCTCTCGGGCCATTCCATGTCTGGTTGTGTTTAAATGGCACTCCCTCTCTCTGACGCGTAAATGGGTTCACGTGTTGCCCCCCAATTTCTCTCCACACTCAGAGTGTTATGACTTGCTGTCAAGTGCCAGAGCTACTATTTTGGGGGCTTTTTAACACCTTGGCTGGTTTGGGTCATGCACAAGCTCATCCCTCCCTTCCCATCCTTCCCTTCCCATCCCTGTTCCACCCATTCATGGCAGCCCCTAAATCTTGCTTCCCTTCCACTTGAAGGCCCCGTTTCACCCCTCCGTGCGCTGGGGTGGTCTGTCAGCGTACCTATCTCACACCCCTTCAGCCTCTTTTTTTTGGCCAGCCAAATGCATCTGTCCGTCTTGCAGCAGGATCTGCAGCGCTCAGTCTCCGACAACACACCAACGAGAGGGATCGTGGCCAGAAGGCGAGTGTCCCCAGGATTGCTACCAAAGAGCTTACAGCCAGACCGCGAAGTCCCAGGGGACAGAGATCTGATTATCCCTCCGTGGGTGGCAGCGGGTTGGAGCCTGCATCGTTCCTGGTCCGGCTGTCACTCGCCGGGAGTGACACCCCGCTGCAGACGTGTGAGGGCCGGGGCTGAGCCCCGGTTCACCCGCAGTAGCACCCAAGCACCGCACCGACGGCTGAAGGAACCAGTCGGGCGAGGAGCTGCTGTTTCGGCTGCTGGAGCTAATCGGGATTGAGGTGGTGAGAGAGGATTCACAGAAGTGGTCCTGGCAGCAAATCTGGGGGAAGCTGACCTCCAAGAGCTGGAGATGCTGCTGGCAGAGGCTGTGCACCCCTGTTGGTGTCTTCCCCCTCCACCTGCAGAGTCCCCGCTGCGTTCTGCGGAGGACAGTGGGGACAGTGGGGAGAAGGTGCCACCCCCTTGTCCAGAGGGGAAGGAGGGCATCTCTGGGAATGTCTCTTGTGCTGGAATTTCTATCACCAACTTAGTCTCTCTCCACCCATCTCGTGTCTTGCAGCTCATCCCGTAGCTCCCCACCTTCTCTTTCTTATCTGATACAAGTTAGACCTTCCTAGAACAGGTCTTAAGGAAACTCACCCCCCATCTCCGGCTGGTCCTCACACCGTTACGGGAGGAAGGCAGAGCAGACGCTCAGATAGAGCAAAAGCCAGGAGCAGGGAATTGCAGAGCTCACTGGTGCCTGTTTTCCCACACTTGCAGCCTGGATGCAGGGGTAGGTCCCGTCCCTTTGGCAGCTGGTGTGGCTGATGAGCAGAGACATGCTCCCCCAGAATATGATTCCCTTGGGGTGAATAAAGCATCATGCTTTGAGGATGTTTGTTATGGGAAGACAGCAAAAGGGTCTCCTAGTGTTCAATGTCAGGTTTGCCTGGTGGTAGGGGCATGTTGAGGCACAGCGGGTGTCCAGCTGAGCTTAGCTGGGGGGCTTAAGCTAGAGCAGAATTTTTGGATGACCCAATGGGAAGTGGATATAAACAGGCTGTCCTGGAATCTGAAGAAGGCGTAGACAAACCTATAGGTTTGTACAGGAAATTCCTGTATACAGGAAAGTACAGGAAATCCCGGAGCAAAGACAATAAAACTCATGGGAGGAGCAAGCAAGGAAGAGAAATGAGCTGCCACTTTCTCCCTAGGCAGCAGGTTTATGCTCCATTTTTTTCATTTGCAATTTTGTGAAGCCAACATAGCATTTCAAGGTCACTCAGGGGAATTTGTGAGGAAGACGAGAAAACCCTGGAAAGCGCAGGAACTGTTCCGCCATGTTTCTGCTTTGCCCTTGCTCCAGTGAGTCCCAGGTATCTGGAGGACACCCGTGTGGGTAGGTGTGGTGGGAGCCTCAAATCGAGTGGAAGGCAATGCAGATTGAATCGACACGCTTTGTGCCCACGGAGGACTTCTGGAACCAGTTAAACCTCTGGGGGCGGAAAGGCGAAGATGCAGCTGCTGAAGCAGACGAGCTCAGTGGAGATGTCACTTCGACCTGTAGCGGTGCTCAGAAAAGTTACAAACACATTTGGTGGCGTGAGAGAGCAGAGAGGGAGCATAGGATGGATGAGCATAGTGTCCTCTACTCACCGAGGGGCACCTCTACCTGGAGTGATGCCCCTGCCCATGGAAATGGGCTTTACAGGGCCTATATAGGACTGGAAAGGGCTTGTTCCTGGGTGGGAGAGGTGCCACAGGAAAGGAGGTCAGAGACGGGGTCTTACTGAGAACTGGGAGAGTGAAAAGATCTGGATGATTTGGTCCAGATGTTTGAGTAAGACTGAGGACATGACTGGGCTCCTGGAAGGGTCATCTTGCAGAAGCACCCCTGCCATGTGCGTTCCTACCGATCCTTGGCTTTTTTAAGGATGAAGAGATGTCCTGTTGACTTTGGGGGCCCGTTGACTACACACAAGGCAAAGAGCTTCGCTGGTCCACACCCAGGGGCAGTTCTGCAAAAAGCCTTTGCTAACCGTGGCCCATCTCAGCCCACTGGAGGTCCTGCTAAGGCTTTGAACGCGTTCCGTGTCCTGTCCACAAGCGTGGAGACACGCAGAGCTCTTCAGCAGCCAGGCAGTAGGGGCTCTGCAAACGCAGGCAGGGTGTCAACGGGAGACGGCCGTCGTTCGGTCGTCTGTTTGATCTCCCCGTAGGAGAGTGAGCAAATATGTGGAAATCCTCCATGACGGATGGCAGAGTCGGGAAGAGAAAATAAAAGAGATGTCCAAGGGCACTCTAACAAGCTTTCCAGGTCTGAGCTGGGGGGACAGTCAGCGATAATCCATCCAGGCAGGTTCTGATCTGCTTGTCTTATTAATAATACCTTTGCTAATTAACTGCAGTTCATTTTCCTGCCTCGTCTGTGAGCAGATCTAACAGTACATTAGCAAACTCTCTGGCTTAATTAATCTCCTCCCTGTTTAAAGAGAGCAGAGTGAGCAAGGCTTGGCTGTCTCACCCGTCTCAGGGGAAACGTGGTCAGAGCATCGCTCAAGAGGACGGGAGGGAAATCCTTCCGTGGAAAATCCCTCTTTCCGCGAGGTGCAAAGGTAATGGATGGAGGTGTGGTTGCATCCAAAACACCACAGCATGATTCGTGTCCAAACAGAGGCTTTATACATATTTCACACAGCAAGGCTGTAGCTTGCAGAGAGGACAAGGTTGTATCAGGTGCTGGAGCCTTTCTTTGGGGGAAGCCAAGTGGTCCCAGTTGTCAGAAGAAAAGCAGCGATCCCAGCTCCGGGTCCCCTCTCCCTCCTCCCATCCCTGCTCTCCCTCCCGATGCGCTGCGAGTTGCCGTCTGCAGCCCGGGACAGCCTGGCCTCAGATGAACACCAGGGAAAGACTCTTACATAAACCTCTTCATCCATAATGGATGAACATCATCAAAATTCAACGGCAGCCTCCGGAGCCTTTCCGGTGCCTCGCCTACAAATTCCTCCAAGAGGCTAAAACCCCCGATTTAGCACTGCACATTGATTAGAGAGAAACCCGGGAGTTTTGGCTCCTTTGTGCCTAGGGAGTCTCCATCCTCAAAGGGTCTTTTAACGTAATCAACTCCTTTTTAAACGTGAAAATGATGCTCTGGCCTGGGCATGCAGAAGTCCAGCTCTGGGCTCGTTCAACCCTGGAGAAGCTGGGTGGGAGACCGCAGCTGGGAAAGATGGTGCAAATCAAACCAGCAGCGACAGGAGCTACTGGCACTTTCCCCTACGTGCCCAGCTGCTGGCTGGTCACACGGAGGCGGTTTCAGGCCTGAAATGTCCCTTTATGCTTTAGGCTGAGATTTGGGGGTGGAGGAGGATGGGGATCTCAGTGCTTCATCTTGAATTGCTCAACTTTGAGAGCACAGTGGAGAATCCCTGATTTCCCCCATCTTCAAATCTCTCTCTGCTGGTCAGGGTTTGTAGGTAGACCTATTATCTTTTTTAAACCAACTGTGAAAGAAGTTACACAGGCTTCTGGGTCCGTATTGGGGTTTGAAATAGAAACAGCAGATCTCCAAACTGGGATTGTTTGCCTGGAGTTTGGCGAGAGGTTTGCACCTCTGGAGGAGCAGGTAATTGGTACCAATGGAAGAGGGCGTGAGGGAAAAGGGAAAAGAAAAAGGATAATAGATGAAAGAAAAAGGGTAATAGATGGGAGGGAGATTCTAGTGAAGGATAAACAGCTGAGTTTGTGGCTTTTGGTATCCAGAAGTTGTGAATTTTAGCTCTTGAGTTCCTGAGCTTTGGTTGTGTTTTGGCTCGTTGGTCCAGGGATTGGGAGAGCCAAATGTTTCCCTTTAAAACCCATCAAGGGAAGACATGTCTCTGCTGGCTCTGCAAGAGGTGGAGCAGAGGTCCAAGCCCGTGTTGTCTCCTCAGCGCTGAGGGCTGAGCCCATATTATGTCTGGCTGTGGGATGGGCCACCATGGGACGTCCATGCAGCCCGGCCATGTGCAGAGTGGCCTCTTTCTCCATCGCTCTAAAGGCTGGGTGTGTGGCTGGGGTCTGGCAGGTCAGGAGGGCAAACAGGGTGAAAACCCCACTGAAGACTAGACATAAGGAAGAAGTTTTTCACACTGAGGGTGGTGAAGCACTGGCACAGGTTGCCCAGAGAGGTGGGAGATGCCCCATCCCTGGAAACATTCCAGGTGAGGCTGGACGGGGCTCTGGGCAACCTGATCTAGTTGAGGATGTCCCTGCTCATGGCAGGGGCATTGGACAAGGTGACCTTTAAAAGGTCCCTTCCAACCCAAACCGTTCTATGATTCTGTGATTCTCAGATGCTGTAGCGAGCATGCTGGTCATCTTCTGCAGGTGGATGGATACAACCTGCCCAGTTGTGAGGGGTGAACTTGGATTGAAGCAATGGAGACAAAAAGGGCCTCCTGGGCTGCATTAGCTGCTGTTCCTCAAGATTTTTGTATCCACGGATCCCCTCTCACATCAAAATCCACTGACCATGTCACTCAGCGCTGTATCGGCCGTTCCCACTTCCTACCACATACAAGTAAGGCTGCACTTCTGTGGGGCCTTCCTCTTTCTCCATTTTATTTGTTGGTTCGTTGGCCTGAATAGCACTCGTTTCTCCCTTGATCTCGTGGGCCACGGGCGGACAGCACTGCCCACAACAGCACTCTTATTCTAGCTGATTTTTCCAGATTTGCAAACAATCCCAAGACACCGTATGGCAGTTCAGTGCCTGCTTAGACATGATAATTTCTGTGGATTATCCCAATTTAACATCTGCAGTGACACTGTTGACATTACGTGCCAATGGGGAGGAGAGCCTAAGTTTTAACGTCTATTGATATGAAAACTTACGAGCGTCCAGCCCCCAAGGAGAAATGTGGTTTTGCTTCCTGTGATGCTGAAATTGGCTGATTAGGTGAAATGAGCCTGTCCTGCTGCCAGAGCTGTGGGGCACACTATCTCCTGTACCAGATTAAAGTTGTCCATTTGTTGGTGTGTGTGGACCTGCTGCAGGTGGGTCTCTCGTTAATTCATGTGCCTAATGACAGTGCTCAGGTCAGCACTGAGAGCCGGTAAATCATAGAATCATAGAATAGTTTGGGTTGGAAGGGACCTTTCAAGGCCATCTAGGCCAACCCCCTGCCATGAGCAGGGACATCCTCAACTAGATCAGGTTGCCCAGAGCCCCGTCCAGGCTGACCTGGAATGTTTCCAGGGATGGGGCATCTCCCACCTCTCTGGGCAACCTGTGCCAGGGCCTCACCACCCTCAGTGTGAAAAACTTCTTCCTTAGGTCTAGTGTGAATCTCCCCTCCTTTAGTTTAAAACCATCCCCCCTTGTCCTGTCACAAAATCCTTTCAGTGGGACCCATCTCACTTAATTTTAGCCATCCCAGTGTTAGATGCATCATCTTGACTTGGCAGTGTTAGGTTAACAATCGGACTCGATGATCTTCAGGGTCTTTTCCAACCCAAATGATTTTATGATTTTAGGATTCTATCTCAGCCAGCTTTCCATGCTCCTCTGTAGACAGTGGAGAGACCTTCGTACCTGCAGGTCACTCAGCCCTTGCATTTTACCTGCCTGCCATAGGATGGGATGAATTGTCCCCATCAAAGCCACCTCTCCCTATAGACCGTAGAGGGAATCCAGGCAACGTGCTGAAGCTCAGCCCTTGTCCTAAATCCTGGAGTTAAGTGTGACGTTCCCATCAGCATGAACAGCCAGAGCTCAGGCTCTGGTTGCTGTCAGCATCCACTGTGCTATTTTTAACATTTTTCAGCCTTTTTGTCTGCGATACGCACAAACCCAGCTCCTTTAGGGTGCAGTGTTATTTCCACAGGGGTTTGTTGGTTGCAGACTCACTCTCCAGGACAGTTGACAAATAAATGCACAGGAGGGCAAAAGTCCCAGCTAGGAATGACGTGAGTCAAGTCTTGTCTCATCTCACTCAAAACGCGGCTGCAATTGCCAGAGCAGCAGCTCGGGTTTGTGGTGGTGCAGGATCCGACCCGTTCCTTCTAGAGGCAGAGGCAATAGGAGACACCACCAAAAAAGCTGAGCTGGTTGTCAGAATCATTTCATGAATTCCCGTTAATTCACCCATCACTTCAGCTGGAAAGAGCCCTGCAAAAGCTGAAACATTTTGACAGTTGAAACATTTTAACACTCTGGCATGAAAATGCTTCAATTTTCTCATTTAAAAGTTACATTTAATTTTTTAAACTTACTTCAGCTTTATTTTAAAAGATCCTCCAAATATCCTTGTGAAAAGAAACAAAACCAAACGAAATGTTTCTGTAGATCCCAGGTGCTTTTTAAGAACCTGTTTCTCAGTATCCCAAATAAACTTCTTTTTTGTTTGTCCCCAAGTGTGGTTATAGGCGCCGCTTTGCTGAAAACATTTACGCCAGCAGATGGGATCAGATCCTGCAGGAGTGTTACCCCCCTGCGCTGGCGGCTCCCTGGTCTCGGGACGACATGAGGAGATGGTCCATGAAATGGTTATAAACAGCCCTTTCTCCCCACGGGGTCTCTCCCAGGCAGCCGGTCGGTACGTGGTGCCGCCCCTGCCAGGCAGGACTGGAAGAAGAGGTCAGTGCCTCGTTAAAAGCCAAATTATAGCAATAAAATGACAGTTTTGCAAACCTATTAAACTGTGTTTACCTAAAGGCAAAATCCCTTTGTTTCCCACTCATCCAGCCTCCCGACAAATGAAATCCAGGCAATCTGTCCTCTTTTTCCCAAAGAATAAAGACAAACCGTGAAACCCTGAGCTAAGATACCAGCACACGCTGAGGTTACTACTGATAAGGGCAGAGTTGGACCTCACGAGGTGTCAGCCACGGATGTAGCTACCCCGGTTTATGCCCGGCGTTCCCGAGGTGCACACATGCACCGTTACAACAAAACAGACACGGGGCAATCAATTCACAGCCTTCCTTCTTTCTTTCTGTCCATAAACTTCATCGACGTCCTTGCAGGTGCTTAGTTGCACCCAGCAAAAGCTTAGTTTCTAAGCGAGAGAAGAGATGGACACCGGGAGAGCTTGCTCACCACCCTGGCTTGGGGCCATGTGAAGAAAATTTGGCTTTAAAGACTCTTGCTCTGCAAGACCCGTGCGTTGCACGTGGGCACGGACAGCCCAGAGACTAGTGCACGCTGGATATTAAAAATTCAGCATGCTGCACAGAGCTCGGGGCTTTTAAAGCCGCTTAGATCTTCCTGTGACCCTTTGTCTTGGTTTTCTGGGAGCGTGCTGGCCCCCCGGGACTGACGCCAGCTCAGCGTGCGGTGGTGAAGTTAAGCTCTGAGGAGTTTGATGACTGCAGAGACGAACTATGAACGTCTTTCCTGCGAGGATGGGTTTCTCATGGGACCTCTGCTAAGTTCTGCCTCCTGCGGCTGCAGAAATCCCGTCCAAGGGCAAATCCATTCTGCAGCTTCAGCTTCCAGCTTTTGTTATTTTCTAACAGCTACTCCTGAGACCAGTTCAGGATGAAACAAAGTTTGAGAATTCAGCCGAAGGCTAGGGCTCAAGAAAAGGAGCTTAAAGAAGACAGGGGCACGAAGGTGCTGGTGGAGGGTAAGGAAGAGGGAGCTGGGGCTCCCGCAGGGGCAGAAATCTGGATGAAGGATGGGGAGGAGGCTGCATTTGGCCAGGCTGGCGTTAAAATGCAGAAGGTGGTAGGATGCAAATGCAAAGATAGCAACGCCCATAAAGTGGTGGTGCTGGAAGCCTGCAAACATGACCGTGTGGTCAGTGGTTAAGACAGTGGAGACGTGGGTCCAGTCCTCTGAGCCACTGAAGAGCGTGCATGTCACCAAGTCCAGGTGACAGAGAGACTAGGCTTGGGTAGTCAAAAAGCCTCTGTAGATCTGGGCCAGATCTTCTGCATCTCAGGTCTCCATCTGTAAGGGATGAAATGCTTGTGCCATTGACGCTTCTTAAGAAGAGCCTGGCAGATGAACCACAGGCTGAACTGAAAACAAAGGTTTGGGCTGCTAGAAAAGAACCCAAGCAGCAAACCCTGTTATGCCCAAAACCCAGCCGAAGATGACAGTTTGTTAGATGAAATCCACTGAGGTCCTGGGAAGGAAAAATAAAGCAAAAACCAGTGCTCTGGGGCCTTTAAGATGTGTTTTTGCACAACAGCTGCCTTTTGAAATTGTGCTGGTTTGGGCTGGGGTAGAGTTAATTCTCTTCCCAGTAGCTGGTACGGGGCTGTGGTTTGGATTTGGGCTGGAAACAGCGCTGGTAACACAGGGATGTCTCGTTCCTGCTGAGCAGGGCTGACACAGAGCCAAGGCCTTTGCTGCTCCTCACCCCACCCCACCAGCGAGGAGCTGGGGGGCACAAGGAGCTGGGAGGGGACACAGCCGGGACAGCTGACCCCGACTGACCCAAGGGATGTCCCACACCGTATGGCGTCATGCTCAGCGTGTAAAGCTGGGGGAAGAAGAAGGAAGGGGGGGATGTTGGGAGTGATGGTGTTTGTCTTCCCAAGTCACCGTTCCACGGGATGGAGCCCGGCTTTCCCGGAGATGGCTGCACACCTGCCTGCCCATGGGAAGCAGGGAATGAATCCCTTGTTTTGCTTTGCTTGTGTGGCTTTTGCTTTCCCTATTAAACTGTCTTTATCTCACCCCACGAGTTGTCTCACTTCTACCCTTCCGATTCTCTCCCCCATCCCACCGGGGGGGAGCGAGTGAGCGGCTGCGTGGGGCTTCGTTGCCAACTGGGGTTAAACCATGACAGAAATGTACAAAGGGATAACCAGCTTCTCACCGGGAGTGTGTGTGATATGCATGAGATGAGCTGTAGGATTGTCCCGTACCAGTTGTACTGAGATGAAAGCAAAAACGTTCACAATCTTTTATTCACGAAGGCAGTAGTGGTTAAGGTGATTAACTGTTCCTTATAAAATACTGTCCAAAGGACTGTGCTGGTTTTATGTCCAACCCAGAAATGAGCTGGTAAGTTGCTTTCACAGACCTGGTGTGATAAGGATGTCGAAGCCAGGGAGGGGAACCTGAAAAATGTGCTTTGATATTATGTCAAGAATTTTCATGAATAACAAAGATCCAAAGGGAACAGGGTTTGCATTTAAAATTATGCATCGCTTGTAATTAAGATGTTATGGAGTGCAATGGATCATTGGTCTGTACAAATACAGCATCCATCACATCCAAACAAGGGCTGCTGAGGGCTTTACATTGCTACATTTGGTGTTGTTTCACCTTCTCCTCAGCTTTCTGGCTACGTTCACCACTGAAAATTGCACAAAATAGGCCAATCTCAAATCTGTTGTCCCCATAGGTCTGTGGTTTTTAAGTCTATGTAGCGGGAGTCATTGAGGTAAACTCCTTTCGTACAGAATATCTGGAAATGCTAGGAGGGCAATCCAAATCCTTGGAGGAAACAGCAAGAATTGAGAGTTTGATCCAAACCGTCTCCTGAGTCCGTCGTAAAAGTGTGAAAAAGTCCAGGAGTAAAACCGAAGTAACTAAACCCTAAAATAGCACCCAGCAACATCCATGGGTATGAGCCTGGGCTCTGAAGGACGCTGCTATGAGCACGTTGCGTGTGTGTCTGCGCGTTTGTAGGACTCGCCTCGCTTAACACTAAACGCCTGGCGGGTAGATGCATCTGTTTGAGCTTCTGACCCCGAGCTCCTTTGCGGTCGGTGGAGTGAAAAAGTCGCTGAAAGGACAGTTTGTTGGACTTACTCCAGACGCGTGTCTTACCGTGCCCAGGGAACGCGGGTTTGTGTGTGTTGGCTGTGGAGTGAAGCAGTGGTGGCCAGCTGCAACGGAGACACCCGCGTAGAAGATGCTTGCGGTGGGGCAGAGGGATCCTGTCCCGCAGCAGCAGCCTCTCTGCCTGTGTTCCCAAACAGATCTTCAGCCCCACGTTTGATGGAAGGGAAGTCATCTCAAAGACATTTGTTTTGCACATGCCTCATGAAAAATATGACCAAAGAGAAACCTTAGTCGTGCTTCCACTGAGGAGAGGATGAAGACTGAGCTCAGCCATCCCAGATGCCCAGTAATTCCCATTGGAAACACAGAAACACTTCACCCAGATTGCTCATCTATTTCAACAAGCAAACCCAACCATCCATGAACAGAAATCTAGAGGAAAACCAGAGGTTTTTTCATGGTGCACACAGGGTGATCTATTTTCAACCGAAGAACCGATGAAGCATTTGCTATGATAGTTGCATTACAGCTGAAGAACCCAACTGGTGTGAACTTGTCCAAGAGAAAAAAAGGTGGAAGAGGTGGGAAGCCTGGCTCCAGACTAAGGAAGGACTGTGCTTTGGTCCCACCTCTGTAAAAACAAAAGAACAGTAGAGGGGTGAAACCAGCCACAGCAGTATTTGGTTCTCTGAATATAGGTGTTATAATGCCATTTGAGATGAGCTGGGGTACCCGAGCCACTGTACGGGGCTGGCAGCTGCACCAGAGGGTTTGTGGGACGTTCTCACCTTTCTCGAGATGTTGCTGGAGGTCAGCTGGGCTAACCCAGCGTGTCTCCCATGGCTCTGTGTTTAGAGAGCTGAACCCACTCTCAGCGACTGCTTATTACTGGAGTTAACTCTCATGCTTATTTTTATGATTAGGGAGTGTAAGGCTTTGTAGGAACTTGAGATAGCACGATGTGATTGGCAGGGCGTGGGAGACGTGAATCCATAAATCTGTGCCTAGACATAATTACTCGAGTGAGGGGTTTTTTTTTCTTAGCTCCATCCCCATGAACATATATCACAGCATTTCTGGGTGGGCCCCTTGAGGACTTGAGAAAATCACTTGCTGTGTGCTGTGGGAAAACAGCACACAGGGGCCAGGAATAATGCTGGAAATACGGATTCTTAGCTGGGGGACAGAAACAAGGTCCTGTGGCAGAAAGAGCCGTACTGGGGCACACTAGGTATGGCTGCAGCTTTTGAAGGGATCCTAAATGTAGGTGTTTGAGGTGAGGAACATGCCAGGTCAACGGAGATAAACCCCTCTGAAGGATGATTCTTCCCCTTCCTTTGGGTTTATCTTTGGATGGTGTGAATACCCGCTGGAGGTGCCCGCTCCTGCTGTGCTGGAGATGATGGACTGCTCCCCCAGGGACCCATGCTTGCAGCCTGTCCCTGGGTACCAGCTGGTTCCCTGTACCAGCTCATGGCCTTGGCCATGACACGCTGACATTTACAAGGGGCAAACTCCTCTGTGAACACGGCACCTCACCATCACGAGCCCCTACCAAACTGTTCTTCACTAGGGAGCTCTATCTCTGAAATACCTGAGGAGGAGCGGGCAGGTCCAGGCTCAGTCCCTCTCTGGGGAACACTGCAGAGCCTGTAAACCTGTGAAACCTCTTGATCTCATGTGACAGATGCAAAATGAATTCTTGAAGATGTGCAAGGTAAAACCATGCTAATGCCAAATCGGGCCATGCTAACGGTCAGAATTGTCCATGATCTGGCAGAGACCTCCAGCAGATGATTGAGGAAGAACATCAGCATGTGGTACGAATAGTGGAGTCCTTCCTCAAAAGCCCTTCAAGGTTTGGCAAATTGAGTTAAGGGTGTCCCAAGGAAGAATAAGAACTGGAGCAAAGTTAAGGAAGCAAAAATGCATTTGTCCAGGTATTAATCCCACCCCATTCTCATCCTATCCCCTGCAAATGGCAGTGCAAGACCTGACAAGTAGCATTGCCGAAATGCAGCAACAGGAGACCCTCGAGAGAGACTTCTTCTGTAAGTGGGAAGCTGTCATGAAGATGCTCCTCCTCACTGGATTGTAGGCTGGTTTTCAGTGTCCAAGGATGTGTTTGGACATTGGGGTGAAGACATGAACTGTGGAGGAAGCCACTGTTCCTGCGCTCTCGCTGCTGGATAGAGGCTTTGCGTATTTGGCACAGCTGATGTGGTTAGTCTCAAACACGAAGAAACATCTTCCCAGCTGGTTTCAGCTTCCTTAGCTGGGCTGGAGACATAGCCCTGTCCTTGCACAGCCACGGCAGAGCTATAAATCAATCTTTCTAGACAAGCAAAAAAAAGGTTCCCTCCCCTATTTTTGTCTTCCTCCCTGTAGCATTAGTTATCAGAGACGTGGGTTGCTGTGTTGTTGTTGTTGTTTTTGTTGTGCTTTTGTTTGCAGACCCAAACCCTCAGAGGCCAACTTCACACTGTAACAAGCAAAATCCGTCTGACAGGTAAAGACAGACCTGGAGAGGCGAGCTGGGTCATACGGACTCATATGACTCATATTTTGAGAGGCAAAAAAAAGTCTTCCTCCCCCACTCCTTTCCCATCTCGTCCTTGCAACAAAACATACTCCACGACAGCAAAACAGTCCCAAGAAGTCTCTTGTCAGAGCCACTCACGGTAATAACGGGTGCGTTTCCCCTTGGGGGGCCCAGCCTGTCTCAGCAGAGAGACGCTGGAAGGGCAGAGCTCTACGGGCAGCGCCGCAAAATGCCGGGAGATGTCTGAAGTGGCAGGATGCGTCTGCCGCCGGAGATCTGTCTGGCTGCCTGGTGATTAACGATGAGATGGGAGGAGAGACGAGGTCTCGGGAAAAACATCGCATGGCTCAGTAAATACAGAGAGGGGCAAGGCTGTGGTATGGCAAAACTGAGTGTATGGTTGACAGGGTGGCCCTTGGTGTCCACGTTTTGGATGCCTACGTGTCTGGGTCTGAGCGCTGAGTGACCCCAATTTCTGTAGGTTTTTCCAGCTAACGATTAAACTGGATACTCCACCCCCCTCCTCTTCTCTCCCTGCAGATAATTTCAAACATTTTGGCTCCTGGGTGCCATCTGCGGCTGAAATATGAATGTCCAGTTCAAACAACAGTCCTTTAGCCAAGCCCTGTGGTCCCTGGTGAAGATCGCTAGCTGCTGAAGAGACGTAACCGTGCTAGCACCAGAGAAGCATCTCGTATACCATCACAACGATCTTTTCTAGCCTAAACTTCATCTGTCTTCCCGCATACTCCAAGTTTACAGCATTTCACCCGGTAGTTTTAACGCATGCAGTTATTTTAATGCAAACCATGCGTCTCACGTGTTTGTGGTTTCCACAGGCGGTGGGGCCATTTCTTGGGCAGTGGTGAAGCTGGATGAGCAATTGCCAATATCGTCCATGCAAAGAAAAGCACGTCTGTGGCAGAAATAAGGCTGTGATGGATGTGGTAAGAAGGCTCATCTCTCAGAGAAAGGAGGTACCGTTTGGGGTAGGACACCTGAAGGACCAAGGACCACCAAGCAGAGAGCAGCAGTTGGAGAGGACAGGGTGCCGTGAGGGTGGTGGGGTCAGACTGGGCACGGCTGTGAAGGCAGCCGTGCATGTGGAGAGAGCTCCTGGTCGGAAACCAGAGGCCAGGAGGAGAGTCAGCTTCAGCAGGACCCAGAGGAGAGACAGAGGGGGAAATGGAGGAAAAATCGAGGCTTGGAGCATTGACAGACAAACCTGCCTTTGTCCCAGGTCCTTCACAACCAGGGAAATGTCTTCATCCCTATTTTGCCTGTGTGCAAATTTCTGAAAGACCTTTTCTAATAGCTAATCTATCCCACTCCAGAAGAGACAGCAAGATCCGGAATATTGGCTAAGTGCTTGATTGAGAGGGGCTACCATCCATGGCCAAGCTTGCGAGAGAGCTTGCGAAACTTATCCTTGCAATATGCTTTGAGATCCCTGGATGGAAAAGGCCAGGCTGAGGGAGAGGCTAAATGTACCTGGCTGGCTGCTGATGTGGAGTATGAACTCAACTCTTGCTGTTGTGGCTGCTGCATTAGCTGAAATTTCAACCCCAAAGCTTGTCTGTTTGCAGTCCGGTAAAGAGAAGAGTTCGGTTTTGGCCACAACTTGCGGCCAGTCTCTGTAAAGCAGCAGAAACTTAAAGTAAGAATTTGGGCTTAAAGATTTCATAAATAGCTGCGCTCAGACACAGATAAGCAGCTGAAATCTTGCTCAAGCAGCTCCAAAAATACATGGCTTCTTGCTCCTTCAGCTCGAGAGAAAATCAACCACTTGTGTATGGGTGAGTAAATGAATTTTTACCACTTGCAAAGCCCAAGTGGTGGATGGTTACGCAGAGGAAAGCAATACCACCAGCAGGATAAAGGGAGGGGTCTCCCCAGGCTTTTGGCCAGGCTTCCCATGTTTTCCTTGGCATTTCTACTGGAGTTTAACTGCTCCAGGGAAAGACTTCGCTGGCAGCTTTCCCAAACCAATCCTGCTGGGACATTTCCATGCTGTTGCCCATCGCTGCCATGTGCAACACCCGTCTCTCCGGTTCAAGGAGGCAGCGGTTGGGTGATCCTCAGGTCTCCTGTTTCCAGGTGCTGGTCCATCGCTGAGCCCCGGAGCCACCACGACTTCTCATCTCAACGACAGAAAGGATCAAAGCACCCTGCAGCCCCAGGTGAAAGCCTTCCCAGAGCCTTACGTGTGGTTCTGTGTCTGCCCCTTTCAAAAGCCCGTGGTTATCCCAGTCAGACCCTACTGATGTCTCTCTAAGCCTCCTTTCTTCACCCCTGGCAGCACTCTCCTCTTTCAAAAAGGGAGGGAAATAAGGAAATGCAGAAAGTTAACAGCTCGGGGAGCACCAAGCCAGCGGCGTGTGGGTTGCCAGGGCTCTGCACCATGCTTAGAGCAGCAAGGACCCTCTTCTGCGTCCCCACATGGTCTGTGCTACCCCAGGCACCCCAGACCTGGACCCTGACTCAATGCTCCTACGTATGTTGCTTTCCATCTGCCAAAGCACAGGCGTCTGTCCCGCGCGGCAGCTGCCCCGAGCTGGCAGGGCTGTGGGGTGTCTCTTGTGGCCGGTGGATATTCCAGCCCAACACGGCGGAGGTGCCCACGAGGCCACAGCAGCCTCGTCCCACCGTGGCGAAGGGGACCATCCCTGCCCAGCCGTGCTGCGGGATCCTTCGGCAAAGCAGTGCCCTGCTGAATTACGCAGCGTCTGCTCCAGTGCCATCAACGGCTCAGAAGAATGCCATAATTTTCCCTTTCTGCCCGGCGTCACACCTCGGGGCCCAGGTTTCCAAAGCGCTGAGCATCTGCCGAGCCCATTAGCGTCAGTGGGAGCTGCTGGCACTTAGCCCCGTCAAAAATTTGGCCCATTTAACATGACTCAGCTGAAATACAAAATTAGCCAGAAAGGTAGGGGTGAGTTGGAAGATTTGAGCTGTTCTGCCTTGATATTAACTCTGGCCCCACGTATCCTTGCAACGTTACAAATGCTATTTTACAGATTGCGGCAGGCAGAGACACGTACGCGTCTTATTTTCACAGTAGTACAACAGGCAAAGGGAAAAGCTGGGTCATCCTGTCCCCCAAAAGAAAAGATTGGCTTCCAGATGACTCAGGAATGTCCTAGAGACCAGCTTTATCTATTTATATATTTATTCCGGCCGGCATCCGTGAATCACTACTAATAGCAAAGGGTTGCATAATTGTAAGGAGGATGCTTTTGTGCTGCCTCTGACCAGAGAAAATACATCTATTTTGGCTTGTGTCTATGAATAGGCACACTGCTCTGACTCGCTGCGCTTGCAAACCACAGATACTACTGAAAATAAGCTGTGATTGGCAGGTACGGCCTGATTAGCATACACAAATTGCGGTGGCCTTTCTCCAAGCAATCATTTGTACAAATTGTTTCCTCTGTCTCCTATCTGACAAGAAACAGAGCTATTAGGTAAGCTGAGACTTTAAAAGAGTCGGCACAAGGCTAATGCTCAGGCCATCTCATTTCACACCCTTTTGAATGTTCAGCTTTTTCTGAGCTCTGTCTTTTTTCCCTTCCTTAAGAAAAAGGCCAAGAACCATGGGCTTCAGATGAAGAGGCGTTTTTTTCCCCTGAAGAAAATCCTTGCTTTTTTCTTTTTTTCACAGCTTTTTTTTCCTTGCAGCAACTGTTCCTAAAATATTTGCTCATTGTGGTTTTCAAACAGACGAAAAATTTCTATAGCGGTTTAGGGTATATATTTTTTAAAATCACATCAAAATGGAAAAAGAGGCTTGAGAGAGAAAGAAAACCTCGCCTGATGAAAAGTGTTTCAGAGTGGGCTGGGATTATATCCCTCCCTCCATATTCGAGCCAGGAATAGGTCTTGTGGCGTCTTTGGATTGAGTATATTACTGCACGCCTTTCTTAAGATGTTTGATAGCACCAATTGCGGAGGTTCAAGTCACGAGTCAAATACCCCAAACAGCTGAGACTGGCTCCAAAGACGTGCAGCCTCTCCCAGACACAGGAATAATTTGGTTTTTTTGCTTTGCTTTGTGCACGTTGGACCTGGAGAAGGTGTTGCACCCGGAGAAGGTGTTGCACCCTTCCCTGCAGTCGAGAGCATTCAGCCGTTGTTGTTTTCATGGTAGTGAAGGTTCCCATGACTCCAGGAGCCAGGGGCTGGAGACCTTCAAGACCTTCCTGGTCTCTGTAGGCAATACGGGGATCAGCTGGAGAGTCAATGGGTCACCGAGTCCTTTTGAGTGGGGATGTCATTCCAGAAGTTTCATCCTACGCAATTTAATTACAATAACAGCAGCACTTTGAAGAACAGCCCATCCAAATTTCACAGGCTTTTGAATCGATAATTAAGCATCTTAACGCCAGTTATGAATACCAGGCTGAGTTCTGGCTGCAACCTTAATTAAAAACATCTCACAGCAGGATAAATAAATAATTCCCTTTCAAGTTTGAGGCCATTTTGTGCTTCAGACCCTGCCGGGCTGCAGGAGGGCTGGTGTGTGGGAGAGGCGCGATAGCTCTGCCTCGATGAGATAAGCGGTGGAGAGGCAATATGCGTCCTCCAGCGCGGTACTAACCACAGCCCGTTCTGGGCTCTGCAAACCTTCTGGCCAGAATCGCTTTGCTTTTTCTACGCTCTCTCAGAGGTAATTTTTTTCTCTCCTGGTCTGTTCTCTGGGGGCTTAACTAAATAGAGTGTGAGTGGGTGGGTGGGTGAGAGGAGGAGGCGATGTTGGGAAGCCAAGCTGAGCGTGGCGTTTCGGGCAGGACCGTTGCGTGGTGATGCCCGTCCAAAAATCACGGGTCGTTCTCCAACCCCAACACTAGACGGGAAGGGATGGGTCACGGATTCGCTCCTTGGCTTCCTGGTGGTGGTGGAAATCAGTGCAGAGCTGATGCTGAAATAACATATGGACACTGTGGATCCTCCTAAAGGGCTCTTTCTGGCCGTGACATTTTTGCCAATAACCCAGCCAACAATGCAAAATCCTCGACGATGATGTTTTCAGCTGAGAAAAAGATTACTGGTGTTACGTGTAATGAGGCAGGACACATAATATCACCGTGAGTCACAGCGGTGAAGGTATTTCAGACTTTATTTTGGAAAGAAAAGGAGAGCTTTCAGAGACCGCTATCAAAAATGAGCTTGGAACCAACGTGCATATGTCAGTTCAGATCAAGCTGGGTGACGGAGGCAAAGCAGGACCCTAAACTGAGGTTCCTTAAGGAGCAACGCTGAGAAATTCAAGTCAGTGAGACCATAAACAGGTTTTCAAAATGCTTTATTGCACATTGGAAAATCTCTGAAAATGGGTACCTGGGTGACAGGTCCTGACATCACTGGACAAATCAGAGTTTTGGAAAGGTAATTGGGAATATAAGGAATATAGGGATTGTGAAAATAAGTGGTAGAGCCCAAGTGGAGATGAAGAACGGATGTATGGCCCAAATAAACACTCAATGTTGTCTCTCTTTCTGAAACTTGGGGAAAATGTGAGTAATGAAATGGGAATTACTAATCTGAGGGTGAAAAGTCAGCTCTGTTTGGGGTAGATAACCCTGTTCTTCAGTACTGGAACACCCAAAATCTGAGGTGGAATGTGAAATTGAATTAAAGTCAAACACAGGGATGGAGTATGACTTGACAACAGCAAGTGGCTTCTGTGTCTAAGGGATGGAAAAAAATGATCCATGCAGCTACAGGCCTGCTAGTCTGACCTTGGTCGCTCATGGAGAAGCAGTGTTCAGGCTGGAAGAGGTGCTGGTGTTGGGAAGAGGGATGGAGAAGAGACCTCAGGAGAAGAAGCCACTCAGCCCCAGCTTTGGTCCAGCACAAGACGGGTTGAACATGAGGAGGAAGGTTTCCATCCCGTGTTGCTGACAGCGCTGTCACCAGGGTGGTTTGAAGCAACCGAGTATTGGGTGGATACTCCACAGGATCAGCAGTCTGTGGTTCCAGAAACCTGGTGCAGCAATGAAAACGGTACTTGGACAAAGCATCATTCTTCTGCATGGAAGAGGAAAAACCACGATCACCTACCACGTGCTGCAGGAAAAGAGAAGAAATCAGTGCCACAGTCCAAGGGACACCTTTTAGAGACAACATCCAACTGTCCTAGGAAGTGCATCCCTCCCTGTGCTACACCAGGAACCACAAGGGCCCTCCTGATCCCTAGGGAAAGCTCGTTCCCAGTCGTAAAATGGTGACTGATTAATGCTGGAGCTTTTGAGCAGGACCCACAAAGCAGGAATGTAAAGGAGGTTTTCGCACAGCTGCTGGGTGCACTCTCCCCAACAACCCCCCATCACTAAAGCCAAAGTCAGTGGGACAAAATGCACCTTTTCCTGCAGCCAAGTGATGCAGTGAAGGATTAGTACAGGTCCAACACAACAAACACAATCCACAGGTTGTGGTCAGGTTCCCTTTCAACCTCTGCTGGTGGGACCCACAGATCAAACACTCCAAACATCCGAACCACACAGATTTTAGCTCCTAGCTCCATCACCGTTGGACTCCAGGACAAGGACGGTTGAGAAGTGCTGCAGCCAGGAGCTTCCTGGTGCCTTGGGAGCACGAGCAAAGCATGGGCCCTTGCTCGCCCGACCCATCCATCTGACTCCTTGCCATCTAGCTGTAAAGCTGAGCAAATCTCTGAAGGAAGGCACTTCCAGTCCTTCCATGCTCCTTGATTAATCATGGAGCATAATATCTGTGTGTTTTGCTGGTCATGGGGTCGGTGGGAGCAGGACTTCTCCTCCCCAGCAGCCCGAGAGATTGTCAGAGGTTGGGAGTGAGCACATCGATGCGTCGTGCCAGGACCTAAAGGGACCGGCATCATTTTAAGCCTTTCTTGTGGGCTGAAAGTGCACATTTATTCCCCTGCAATATTTAATACCTTGCTATGGGTCCTGAGGAATATCTGCCTGCCTGATCATTATAATTAATAATAACACCACGCTGCAGGGAAAAAGACTTGTCTAAATGCTTTCAATTGTTAATGACTCAGACCTTAAGGTTTAATTCATCCTATTCCCTCCTTGTTAATTAAAGGCACTCGGTCTCTCGTGTCAGGCAGATTAAGAAGAGGAGATGCAGAACAGTTGTTCCTGCCATGGCAGGGAAATTGCATAAAAGTTATCTCAGTCCCGAACGCCCTGGGAGCAGGGATGGCTCCGGACAGTAGTTTGCTTCATCTGACAGCAGAGATGGAAAATGTGCAATGTGGTGATAAACTCCCTTTCCCGAGCTTCTTACGTCCTTTTCTTTACAACCCAGAGATTATGGCTATAGCTTGATTTCTGCTCCGATTCCTTGATAGCCCGGAATTATTTATTTTGCAGCTGTCAGACTGTATTCGCCACATGCGGTGCTTTTCTATTTCGTTTGTCTCCGATATCCTGGGGTTTTATACCTGAGTTTATGTTGTTTGTGGCTCTCTTAGAAATACAATGAAGCCAAGAATAATTGTCTTTATTACAACTCATATAGAAGTTTTTCTGCCAGGAGGTAGCAGAGTTCAGGACCTGGTGGGATGCTTTCCAGGCAGAAAAAGAGTCAGGTGACAAAAATCAATACATTTTGAAGCGTATGTCATTTATTTGCAGCAGTGCTGGATCAGATCACAACTTCCCAAATCTAGGAGGAATCCTACCTGGGATCCACTCAAAATAGCGAAATTAATATTCATTAAATTATTTAGCAAGATTAGGGTGGAAAACAAAGTCACCTTCAGTTGACAGCACCTTCTCTGCCCCCATTCACTATAACCTTATATATTTTTAGTGCTCCCAAACTTGTAGTGGTTTTGTGCAGGAGCCAAGACGCTGTTGAGTAATGGAAGGTTTAGTCAATCCCCTCCAGGGAATACATGTAAATAAGGAAGGTTTGGCGCGGGGACAAAATGACGGCACGTTCCTTGGGTAGTGCGCAGAAAAGAAAAGAAATCCCAATCAAATAGCTTTTCTCTGCTTGAAAAAAATGGTGCTTTCATGTTAGGCTGAAAATATCCTCCTGGTACTTTCATATCTCCAAAGGAGCTTGGAAATGAAAGCAGCTTTGCAGAAAGGGCTTCCAAGGAGAATTTGTAGCGGTCTGAATCATCTCCCTCGGTCCTGCCTGGATTCAGGCAAAATTTGGAATTTTTTTGCTGAAGAAGTTAAATTCTGCTCAGGGGTTTGAACCTGCCCCCCTCTCCCCAGGCCCCTGCTGCCATGGGAGGACCACAGGCCCTTTTCCCTTTAAAAACAAAAACCACGCACGCACACAAATTGGTTCATCCTCTGCCACTTGGAGGATAAAGAGCGATTTAAAATCTCCGCACGTTTCGCAAGATGCCACTTCTCCAGTGTTACTCACCTCCCCGCAGCAACTGCTGCTCGTGACTAACTCAAAGCAGCAAGAACCGAATTTTATCAGTGGTTAATCCTGTTAGAGCGGACACGAGCTGAGGTATAAAGTGGGTTTCTCTCCTCCACCGGCCACTGTGCCTGCCAAGTCCCAGGGCACAGTTATCTCTAAGGCCCTTTTCCTTGTCTGCGACGTTTTGTTGAAAACTTGGTGGTCCACCAGATTCGAAAGTTCCAGGAGAGACAGACGGACAGAGATTTCACCCAGACTTCACGTCTTCATTTCTTTTTGAAGGAGGAAACAAAAAATGGTCAACGTTTGCACTGGTTTGAGCTGGTCTGAGCACACGCATCTGGAGTATTGCTTGTACCTACAACCAGCCAGTGACTGTGAGTCCACAGTTTGCTTTGCTTTGGGTTCATTGTTCCATATAAATAGCTTTGGCTTGAAGAAGACCTTTCTTACCAAGAGCTCAACCATGATTTGATGCTATATGCCACATTTTGAGTTCGTGCCAGCCTTCAAAAATGTGTGTTTTGAGTGAAATCTCATGAGTACAATAGTTGAATTCAACGTGTCTTTCAGTCCAGCATTTTGCAAATCATGCGCAAGGCAAATATGGAGACCCTTGAATCAAACAAGTGGTGAACAAGTCACAGGAGGAGATCTGGAGAGAGCAAGGAGTTCAACAGAGCTGCTACGGGGGAACAGCAGGCAATTGGGAAAGTCAAGGACCTGTTCAGGAGCTTTTAAATCGATCACACACCACAAAGAAGTCCTTTCTCTGGAGGCGCAGGAATCCAGGAAGCAAGTGAGACTTGTTTTTGTTTTTTAAGCTGCCTTTCCAGGATGACAACCTACTTGACCTCAGCGTGCCAAACGAGGGGGGAAAAACTGAGAAAGCCTCCCCAGGAAAAAGCTCCTCCAGAGACAAGGGTTGGTGGCTTTTGAAGATGAAGGCAGGGGTGAGTTATCCTGTACCCAAGTGTTTGGGACACTCATGAGCGAGGGAGGGCTTTGCTGCCGGCTCATGTATGAGCTGCCTGCGGCTAAATGGGGCCTCCAGCCCTTGGAATCCCCAGCCCCACTGGCTCACCACGTCCTCAGGTCCGCCGCATCCCAACAGATGATGCTTCTCAGAGGTCTAAAACAACGTACCCACACGTGGCACGGGAGGACAGATGGAAACCCACCTACAATCCCAGACCCAACGGTGAGCTAAAGCAGCTTCTCTCTTCAAACTCCTCGGTGCCTGCGCCTGTAACGTGCTGCTTGGCAATTCGTGCCCCATCCGGCATCCCGCTGCGCCCGGATTCACTCCCGGCACTCCTGGGCTTTTAGTGTGCCATGAAAGGCAGATGTTACAATCAAACAGCCCCACTAAAGCCCTCAGGACTTGAGTATCTGCAGTCATTACAGCACCGGGAATGCATTTTGCACAGCTGTTTTAGTTTGTTATAGGGTGGAAAAGAGATTGAGGAGAAAGGAGGATTTCTTTAAGGGGTTTTGGGCACAAGGGAAAGGTGTGCGGAATTTAAGAGACGAGCAAGGTGCATGAGTGTGTGTGTGAGAGGGCTCCAGGAAGGGGCTGCGGTCATCGCTCCGGTGTAATGCGATGGGGGAGTTGGTCCCATCAGCTCCCGTGGTGGAAAGAAGCCACCGTGTGTACCCTCAAGCACTGCAGCCCCTTTCTCCATTGCTCTGGGAACGCCCATGACAGGACATGGGTCACCTTGCAAAACGGCCAGTACTGTCCAGCATGAACATCTGGGAGGGGAAGGAAGGTTGTGACACCTCTGTAAGAACTAAACCTCTGTCAGGCTGGTGAGAAGAGGAACTGGGACACGACAATTTGGTGCTGAGCTGGCCCGCCTGCCTCGGACCCAGGGTAGGTGAGCTGGGATGTGGCCTTGGAAGAGATTGGGGTCCCATGTAGGGACGCTGAATGTGCAAAGCAGGACAGCTCAGATCCTGTGTACGGCTGCCGGAGGAGGCAATGCTACTGAGAAAAGGGAGAAGATTCAGTTCTCAAATGAGTTCAGAAAGATCTGGCTTGCTTTGCCACCGCGGTCCCAGGCTCCCAGTGATGTGGGAATCCCCAGGGCATGAGATGCCGATGAAGGAAGGAAAGGAGAAGTCTCACCACCGTTATGCAATCCTCTCCAGGCCTCTTCTGCATTCGGCTCATTCTCTCTGCAGTAAATATTCCCAGGGAAGGGAAGAATGTCCTTCTTTAGGACAAACTCTCCCCTTGCAAAGCAGCAAAGCTCTGCAGGGCAGGGAATCCGTCGGAGGAGCCGGGTGCTGTTGTGCCCGCAGAGAGCTCGCAGCGCCTCGGGCGTGCAATGGAGAGACAACTCTGCCCAGCAACGGTTCTGGGAGCTGCTGAGCATCCCGTCCCCTTCGCGGCTCTTCTGAGGGGCGGCAGCAGAGCAGGGCGGAGAGGGCAATTTTGCGCTGGAAGTTCAGGGCAAGGTTTTGCTGTGGAAGGAGAAAAAGTAAAAATTTCCCCGTGGAATGAATGTCCTGCGGAGAGGCCAGCTTGGAAACGCCTTTGGACTATTTCATGCTGATAGTGTCTAGCTACCACTAGCAGATATACCCTAATATAATAACGCTGGCATCAAATGAGTATGGTAAAACCCAGAAGCAAGTAACTTCCGTGCAGGGGTTGTCCCTCATTTCATTTTATAGGGCCAAACATTTCCAGGGGAAAGCCATCCTTTTTGATTATGCTCCCCACAATGAACATCCCCAGCATTTCCCCTGAAACACCGTGACGAACCCAAACCATTCCCAAAGGGAAACCACTTCAGGAAAAATATTTTCCAGCAGCTTTAGCTAGGAAGCCCGACGAGCCGACTCAGCTCCGTCACATGCAGCCCCCGGCGCTCAAACGCACTGCGAGGTCCCAGTGCTGGGTAATTAGGAGAACATACGCTGGAATCAAGCCCGGTGGAAGCAAACATGCGCTCCTTAAGTGTACTGACATCTATTATGATAAAACTCCCTTTTCTTGTCTCTTGGTCCTTTTCTTCCACATTTCTGCTCCCCAGCATTGTGGCCTGGAGGCAGGAAGGGGTTGCTGAGGCAGGTGTAGTTTTTTCAGCAAGTTGAAAGAAGATGAGCTGTTGTTTTATACATGAAGATACACGTACTCGCTCTGCGGCCCAGGAGGAGAAGAGAGGTGGATGAAGATAAAAGTGGAAATAAACCCTGCCACCGTGACAGGAGAAGATTGCCTCAAGCATTTAACAGAAGCAACCCAAGGCAAGACCTAGAGAAAATGGGATCGTTGGGCATTTCAGCAATTCCTGGGCCTCTGGATCAGGTGGCTGGTAGGACCAGCCATTCTGGAGGGTGGTCTTCTGGTCCACCGGTCCTCTCCTAAGTTACTGGCAGTGCTGATGTACGCTTTAAATTTTCTGGACATCTGCTGGTAAAACAATCCAGGAGGACTGTGCCAAAATCCTCCTTGCCAACCTCCAGGCCAAATGGTGGAGACATTTGGACTGGCGTCTGTTGGCTTCTTCTCCCACAGGGTGGAGGAGGCGAGTGACCCAGTCTCTGCTGTGAGACACGGAGGACTGCCATGGGCTTCTCACTGGATCGGTCTCAGATGCAGTTTGGTCCAGACTTGGGTCCCTTCCATCAAAAGGGAGCTTAAGAAGTTGGACAGTGTGTCCAAGTGGGAAGAAGACTGATATATCTAGACAGCAAGAAGCATGAGGAGCGGTAAAATGAACTGGGCTAACTTATTTTAGAAGGGGCAGGACTAGGAGGTAAGGAAAAGATCAGCTTCCCAGTAGCTAAAGCGTTGTGACATGTAGGACTGAGTGAATGCTCTTGACATCCACTAAGGAAGGGCAGGACAGAACAAAAAAAAAGGGGGAAAAAAAAAGGAAAAGAAAAAGAAGGATTTAGTTTGGTAGTTAGGAAGCACTAAAGGCTGGGAAAATGCTTGGAACTTGCTGTGAATATTTAGGGCCCTCTCTGGGAGTGGGGATCAGAAATGGGTTTGGAAAAAACCTAAAAAGGAGGGTCTGAGCAGATGCTATAGACCTTTCTTGAAGCTCTACATATCTGTCGTGGTGAACACTACTATCTTACAAGCTTCTCATATGGTCCCCTGTCTTCACTAACGTAGGTGCCTTTCCTCCTTCTGCCCCATTTCAATTCCAGCCATATGCGGTTCATATAAGCCCATGGGATCATCTTGTTGGGACATCCTTTAGACCCGTGGCAGCGGTTCTGCTCTCAGGCTGGTGCTGCTCTCCCCAGTCCTTCTCCACTTGCTGGCCAAGCCTTTACTGATATCTCTGCCCCTGCCCATGCTTTTGACTTCCAGCTTTTCTAGGGCGCTTTCAACAGATGCATCCTGTTAGTGACCAAAGCTTTCACGTGATACTAGTTTTAAGTGATCATGCTGTGGAGTCAAAATTACAGGACAAACTCTGCTGGCTTTCAGCTCGCAGAGGAGCATCTCCATCCCAGCAAGAAGCCGGAGTGAACAGATGCCTCTTTTGGGCTGTCCAGATGGCTGAGTAGCTGCAAAAGGCATAAGAAGGATCATAGCCTACGGCAGCTTTCAAGAGGCCAAACTGATCTGGAGTGAACAACGACCTTCATAAACCCACTTAATGAAAAATGCATCCTTGCAGCAGGGTGAAGACGAGGAGGAATCTCTTTCACTGAATCTCTTATGCCACAGATATTTCAGCCGTGCAAACGTTTTAAAATGAGACCAGCGTGCAGTTAGCTCTTGCCACTGGAAAATCCACTTTTCCACCCCAATTTTTTGCTTTCTAGGCAGCTCGCCAAGGGGTACCTGGCAGCCAGCTTGCGGGGTGCTGCTCCTAATCGCATTAGAGGAAAAGCACTTCCTCGGGATGGAGGCAGACATCGCAAATAAAGGAGAACGTGGGCTGATCTCGCTAAGGGATGGGAGCAAAAATCCCACCCAGCGTTAGATGTGTGAAACTTATCATGGCAGAAATGGCATCTTCGGTGTCCAAATGCTTATTAGATTGAGTAAAAGGAGGGTCTGGAGACATTCAAGGAGATGATGGATGAATGAGACCTCTGGAAGTCTTGAATCCAACCTGCTCAAAGCAGGACTATCCCCAGTGCTGGATCAGGTTGGTAAGGGCTTTGTTGTCCCGGTCTTAAAAACCTCTGAGGATGGAGATCCCACCAACTTGTTCTTTTCCAAGTCCTCTCCACATCCGTAGCTCTGTCTCGCTGTTTCTCCCATCAGGCGAGAAGTCCTCGGAGCCTGGAGCTTTTCCGTCCTTGCAGCATTGCTGCAGAGGAGCTCTCATCTTAGCTGGCTCGTTCGGGGCCCGGTGCTAGCACACAGCATGGCACGGCGCGGAGGTTATCAGCGCATTGGGAGGTTTTGATTCAGCGACGTGTTGTGTCATGAAATAATCCAAAAGGCATTTTGGATAAATAAACAGAGCTTTGGGATAAATAAACATAAACAGAGCTTTGGGATCTCCTAAGCTGTGCGTTTCAATGTCTTCCCCATAAAATATTCCGCATTAAAAAATAATTTCAAGTTGTTTTCTCTGGAAGCTTTTGAACGTAAGCTTTCTTTGACGTAAACCAGCATTTTCCATGGGAAAAATCCAAGCATTTCAGTGAAAGATGTCCAGCCATCTCCTGTGTTGAATCTCATCTGAATGGTTCATGTGCAATAAAGTGCACGCTCATCTGCGGTGAAATGCATGTAACTGAATCAGCTTTTGCACAAGAGAAATGACTGGTTAACTACACTGAAATTAAGTTAGCTTCTGTGAAGGGCTCTTGACGATCAGTGTGGAGGTGCAGGGTGAAGTTGCTCCCCGGGAAACATCAGATGCTTTTGGGCTGGGCTCCTAATCCGAACAAGGACAGGGCTCCTGATGGTGAATTAGGATTCTTACTACTGAAATGGATGAAGAGGTGCATGAAATGGAAAAGAGAAGATTGTCCTTTTTCAGAGGGGAGGGAAGAACATCTGAAGGTCTGGGCTTGCACAGCTTGCCCGTTGGAAGCAAAGCCACCGGATGAGTCTTATCTGATGTGAGCGGATTCGTCCTACTGCTGCACTTGAAAGGCAGATGGAAAAACCTTAGTCTGGTCACCCCTGTTTTAAATTATGCATCCTCCATCTGCTGACTCGAGCACAGACGTGCTTACAGTTACTGTCACGCTTCTTAAAATAACCTCCCTGCTGCAATGGATACTCATGGAGAGGTTTTACACATCCCCGACTTGCCTAGTCCAAGCTCGCTCAGCTTCTGTCTCTTGCTGATGTCCCTGCAGGTGAAGGTTTGATATCACCTGGAGGAAAGTGAGTGGCACAGGGCTGGCCAGCTCTGGGCACAGGTCAGGCAGGCCAAGATCCCGTCATGCCAATGAAAACTGCTCCCTCTTTCAACCCGTTGTGAGGAATTTTACATCCTTTGCTTTGACTGCTCCAAGAGACCTCATCTGCACTGCGGGTGTCTACACACGACACCTGAAAACCTCCCTGAGGGACCAGAACCCAAGCTGGAGTCCTGAATCGACTTTAATTTTGGAAAGCTCTAACCCCTGGACCACAGCACTCCTTACGACGGGTCTTGGCACCTTCAGGAGCCCACTGCAGCCAAGCCTGGTTTCCTACCAGTGCAGAGCAGTCCCAGGTGCAGATGCAAGCGTGTTGGCCCAGCATCTCCCTGGGGCAGAGCCAGGGGTTGGTTAGATGGGGACTCACGCTGCCGTGCTCGGGTCACTCCCAGACAGCGCTCGCGTCCCTGCCAGACGTGCTCCACCACACTGAACGCGTTGAATTCTTTGCCTCTTTCCTCGGATTCTAAATCAATTCTGTCAGCTCCTTAATTATTTTAATTTTTCTTCCTTCTCCAAATCCCTCAAATATATTTTATATATAGGGTACAGGCTTAAAAAAGAAAGCTACCGCTGTGCCCTTGCCTCTGAAATATTACCAGAGAAATGTATGTATTTCATCTCTGCCTTTCATTTTTCCAGACATTTTTTGCTTTGAAGAAGCTTGAAACAGTAATAGGCTGATGGCTACACTCCAGCTCTATTGATTAACAGTGAGTGGTCAAGCTCTTCAGTGCCTGAGAATATATCCAGAAATGGAGGCGGGTGAATTATTGCATTATTGCAGAGGGAAGGAGGGGGAGAGGATAAGACCTACAACAGGGAGTTCAAAAGACCAGCCTACCCCATGTCCAAATCCCCATTGGCATCACGTCCTCATCTGGGGGAGAAGCAATGATTACTTTAGCGGCTCAGCACAGCACAGGGCTAAATCATTTACAAATATTGCGAGTCTAAATTGTCCCTCCTTTAACAAGAGGAGAGCAGAACAGGCAAGCAAGTGGGAACACTTTTCCACAGTTTTATGCAAGAGGTCAGGGCTGAGAATACAAATCTCTTCCCAGCCATCACAGTCCTCACCAACGGTCCCGTTATCGGTGCGTTTTAGGAGAAAAGGCAAAGAGTCCTCGAGGGAAGCATTGCAGGCTGCAAGATTTGAAGAACCCAAGGGCTGCAAAGAGGTTGTCCTGATGGACAGTGGGACAGAGACCCCGTGTCTGTACCTTCGACTTCCTCACAGGAGGATTCCTCTTTACAGCCTTGGAAGCTCCTGAAACTGCTGGGCTACTCCCTAACAAGACCCCAGGGTCATAGGATCATAGGGTAATTCAGGTTGGAAGGGACCTCAGGAGGTCTCTAGTCCAACCTTCTGCTCAAAGTAGGGTCAGTTGTGTGGCTAGACCAGGTTGCTCAGGGCTTTATCTAGTCTTGGTCTTGAAAATGTCCAAGGTTGGAGATGGCACAAGTTCTCTAGGCAACATATTCCACTTCTTGACTGTCCTCATGTAGGAGATGCTTCTCCTCCAATATGTAGTCTTAACTTTTCTTTTTTTGACTCAAAGGACTTGCTGGCGGGTACGAATGCAAAAGGAATGCCACCAAAGCTGGACTTTTCAGAGTAGGACAAACTTGGTAATGTTGTACTCTCTACAAAAAGAGATAGGTTTGGGGTGGGATCACAGTCTATGGATTCCTCCAAACTTGAGGCAACAAGGAGGAGCAAAGCGTGGATGCAGAGTGGAGACCTCACTCGTAGGTTCCACCAACATGTCCCCCTCCATCCCTCCATCTCATTCATCGTCTGGGAGAGGTGCGAGTTTGCATCAAATATCAGAGAACTCCTTTTGCCTTCAAAAAGATGAGGAATATTTTTGAAATCACAACCTGTCCTGGGATGGGAAAGCATTTTCTTCTTCTTACTTGAATTCAAGACCTGTCCCAAGATGGAAGAACAGGTGAAGGCAGATGCCATGAGTGATGATGAGCAATAGATCACTCCAGCTTGCAAGATCAGTCAGTGAGAAGTCAGAAGAGTTTGCAGCTTCTCTGCTGTACCCGATGCAATGGTTGGTGCTGGGGAGTGTTTCTGAAGTGTCTTTCAACTGGCCATCCAAATGAAGTTTTCACTTGTATGTTCGGTGCCGCAACACCAGCCTCCAAGGCCACCCAGAGCGTTACAAAGCTGCCATTTCCAATCCTCATGCAGTTAATCGCGAGTGATGCTTGCTTTTCTGGTATATATCATGAAACGCAGATCCTGACGGGATTAATGCACTATAAAAAGACTCAAGACCTTCAGTGAGGCAAGGTGCTCTCCTAACACATCAGCTTTACGAGCCCACGTGTGGCCAGTTCTGGAGGAATCAGAAATCCCTCAATGAAAAGATGTTTAGTGAAGAAAAATAGTAACAACAGCAAAATGAATAAGGAACTGTAGAAAGCAAGCTACGAAGAAAATTTTTTTATCTGCAGATATGCTTAAGTCAATAGCTGGATGAGACGGACTAATATGAGCAGACATTTGAAAGCCGTGAAGTCCGAAGGAAAACAACTCTTTGGGTACGATAAACTAAAGGAGGTTACTATGATATATATGTCTAGGCGACTAAAACACTACAAGAAAACGTAGAAGTAAAGGCACGTTCTTCTTTCTATTTATCTTTTTGTAGAATGAGATTTAACTTATATTATCCCCATTAAATTCAAGAGAATTTGCCGAGAGGGTTTCATCTGTTCGGCAGAGATCTAAACTGCTATTTCAAGGTATAACATTCCCCGAAGCCTTTTTGCAGCAGGAGCAATGAACCTTCTTGGAGAGTGGGGACCTGAGCATCGTCGTGACAGAGCGCGATTCAGTCCTGCAAACTGTTCTGACCCCTATCTTGCCTTATTCCTCCTCAGTTCTGTATTTGCACATCTTTTTTTTTCTTTTTTTCCTGCACGTTTGAATTTAATAACTATTATTTTAAGGATTGTGAAAGGACTGTCTATTGAATCATGAGAAATCCGTAGTCTAAGTAGCTTTCCTAGCAGCAAAACAGGTTAATTTTGTTAATATTGATAGCTATAGAAATCGATATCTGCCATAGCTCTATGTCATCTGCTTTGACGCTACACTCCTCGGGAGGGCATCTGCTTGTTTTCCACGTGTACGGATACTACAGCGAGATCAGGAACTTAAATACTCATCCCGGGCGCGGAGTAACTCTCCTCTCCTCACTTCTGTCCATCAATTTCCACGTGAGTTGCTCAAACCCCCACGAAGCCCTTGGGAATTCCTCATGATAGACCTAGGACTCAGATCGTATTAAAACAGATTAAAGGTAAGCAATAAGTAGTAATAAACTATAGCCACACAGCTTTAACATCAGCAGTTGAGAAGCATCCCAGAGTACAATTTCATTGATTTTAGTGGAATTATGTCATGCATTAATTTGAGCCAAACCCACGATATATATTTCGGTGCTCCTGAAAACCCTTTTAGAATTTATTCTCCAGTGGAGGTTCCATTAAAATAAAAAGACGCCAATTTTAACCATTGATCAGAATATATTGTAGCACATCCGAGCGGAGAGATTGCGGAAGACCTCATAGAAGATTGACCTTTTGATATGTGGCAGAAAGATTGCTGGAAACAAGGGAACAATTCAAGAGTTATTTGCTGAGAGCACCCAGGGGCATTAAAATCACTGCGTTATGGCAGGCTTGGACCGTCGCTCTGCCCTTTATGTACAGCAGAGACAGACTTGCAAAAGAAGCTCCTCTCAAGAAATAGATACAATATTTTTGCAGCCGGTGACAAGAGAGCTTTGACAGATTTTTAGATCAGCTCACTTGGAGGGAACAAAGGCTTCTGAAGTGAGTCAAGTTCACTCCTCAGTAGCCATGACAACACTTTCAAGAACTCACAGTTTAGGGAAGAAGTAAGGGAAATAAATCCTGATTGGCGACACAAAGCGATCCATCATTGCTCGTACATTATCTCTAACCATCTGGACAGCTCTGAAGTTAAGAAACCAATGCTCGGTGGCATCCCGGAGGCCAGGCGGGATGCGGTATATCACAACTGATGTCAAAGCACGGGCAAAGGTAGCATCGCTGCGCCGCAGGGAGTGCAGAGGGTCCTGCGGTCAGAGCCCGGGATGCTACAGGCTCATCACGCGTGTCCTTGGGAAGCACTGGAAGAAGTTAGGACCAGCTCCCTCCAGCTCTTCATTTAGGCCTTTCTGGGAGATATTGAGGCTCCCAGGACTGCATCAGAGGAGCCAAATGGCCATCCTGCGATGCCTGAGGGTAGAGTCTGGAGGGTGGGTTTGAACTGCTGCAGGAGGTGGCTTAAGCAGAGCAGTCAGACTTTGCGCTGAAGAAGACGAGGAAAGTCCAGCATGCTCCATCCTGCTGGCCCCTTGTCTGGCCGTGGCATGGTTACAAACAGCCAGAGGACAGGAATATCACAAATGGCTGCAACTACTTGCTAAATGGAAGCATTTCTTTGCTTGCCTTGCAAGTCACATCTGCTCTTTGAAAGTCTATTTCCCTTCTTTCCATTCCCCTAGGAAGTTTGCTAGTGCTTTATTTGTGGTTTTTTTTTTTCCTTCTTCATCTTTTTGGATGTAATAGCTGCCCTCCAGCTATAGCTCTGCTTTGCTGAAGACACCCAGACAGCTTCTGCCACTGCTAATACCCATCCGGACTATGGGAAACCAGAACCCTCACTGGACAGTAATGGGTCAGTGGAAGCTTCAGAGTCCCCATGGCAGAGGAAAAAGGGATTAGGGTTGATAGTTGCTGTGCCCAGGCTCACTTTGCAACCCCCAAATGGGCTCAACAGGGCAGGAGACAAGCTGATGTCCCCTGTGCTCTCCTGGAAATGTGTCTTATCCCAGCCAGAGGGGCAGGCGCGGTAAAGCCATTACTCTTTTCTGCCCCTTTTCATTAAAGAAAAAAAGAAAGAGTGGCAAATGTGGGATTGCTGGGGACCACAGTGCAGCAATGACCTGCTCCTTAGGAGTGGAGCTGAAGGCATCCATATCTGTTCCCAGAGCTTCCTGAGAGCCTCCTCAGATGGCAAGGTTCGAAGAGACCTGGAGGCTGAGCCCTGTTCCACAGAGGTAAGAGACTTCATCCCTCACGAACAAAGCTTGGCCTCCAAGTGCCCATGTGTGCACCCGGAGTACATTGGCTGCTCCACCAAAGGAGCAGACACCGGTTTAAAGTAGCAAGCAGGGGCAGGGAGAACCAAGGAGAGCAAACAGCACCAGCTCTAGAGGGTGGTTGAAACTTCATCTTGTGCCTGGGGTCAGTGATAGGACCAGCCTTTTCATCGTCACCAATACCTTCCTGAGGCAGCAAATGCTCACGTATTGTTTTCCCGGGCAGGGAGTGCTACAGCCTTTGGGATGTTGAGGTGAAAAGTGGAAGTCGGGGTGAGATTCATCTGGTAGATGAAAGCACAGACATGCAGTGAGTGATTCAGCCCATCCTGAGAGAGCTTGGGTTGTTTGCCCACGCAGGGGTGTAGGGTACTGCCACATCTGCAACGGGTGTGCAGATGTGACACCGCCTCTGGGGGGGTGGCAACTGGAAGGCAGGAGAGTTATCCTAGAGCATCTGAAATGCTCCTTCTTCCTGCACATTTGCACAGCTCCAGGACTGGCTGCCCAGCCTGCAAACATGCGTACCCACGTGTTCTGTCCCTGGTCTCCTGCTAGGCCAGCACTGCACATCTGTCCGTGCCAAGCCGAGCCTTTGCATTCGCTCCAAAAAGCCATACTGGGGTCCTGGGTTTTGGGAGTAGAGCGGACTGCCAACCCATAGATGTAAATGCCTCCTTTACCTTCATATCAATCTCCTTCTCGTGTCTTCTCACAGCTCAGAGACCCAAAGCTGACCCAAACCCCCAAACTCTGGAACAGGTCACAAGCACAGCACCACATGAGTTTCCACAGCAACTTCTCACCTCCTCTGCCCTGCCTCAGTGCAGCGCTGAAATCTCTTCCCTTGCGCTGGAAGCTCTCCAGATGTAACTCCAATTTCTGTAGACATAAATTGTATTTACTATTATATTGATCTGGAACATGAAATTTTCACTAATTCTGAAATATTTACTGGCACTGGCAAGCAAACAAAACCCACATCTCCTGAGGAGTCAACAAAGTTGGCTCTGCATGGAGGTAACTCTCATCACCACATCAAGAACTAAGGGGGGGATTATGACCTTCAGCTGTGCGGGAATCTGCGATTTCAACAAGGAGTTTTGTTCCAGATAGAATCAACTTTCCAAACTTGCCCATGAACAAAAATGCAAGTTGTCCATCAGACTAATGAAAAATTTTTCCACTTCACTCAAAGGAAAGATTTCATTTCAATGTCAGTCTTTTTATCATTTACTCTTTATCATATAGAAAGAAAACACGGTAAGAGCGCTGGTTTGCAGTTCCGCAGGGTTTAACATAATAATATGCAGTAATAAGAAAACAGCCTACTAAAAGAAAGGCATCTTGTTAAAGGAAAGGCATCTTATTAAAGGAAAGGCATATTTATAGGCATTATAACGTCTCTATTGACATCCTAAAGGTCAAACACCTTCAGAACCACATGGTTTTCCAAGAAGTGGTGATTAATGGCTATTATGAGCACCACCGGCGAGCATGGCCATATCATACAGGGAGAGAAGGAGGAGGACAGCGTGTGAGTTTTAGGGCTGGTGCAGTCACAAGCACTCTCTGGGTAGCCTTCAAGTTCGTTATCCCATCCACCAGCATTTTGAAGGTCTCCCAATGAGTCAAGCTTTCAGCAGATCATCCTGAGGCACTGGAGCTGCAAATCCTCAAAGTGGAGTCACTTTGTCGTCATGAAAAGCTCTCCCCACGTGCCCCTGGAGTACCGAGAGGCTGGTGGGATGGCCCGACACGCTCTCCAGCTCCACTGGCGGCACAGCCCTGACCTCCAGCGACCATCAGAGGCACCTCAGCAGCTAGCTCGCAAGTAGGCGTCAACACATGGACCTCCCTAAACGAAGGGTTTTTTCAGCTGGAGGTATCTCCCATACATTCACGCCTTGGCAAGCCTGAGAAAGAGATGGGCTTGAGTCCTGTGGAGCAATTACCCAGAGGCCAGCCTCACCAGGCTGCACTCAGGGACGTCAGGCACAGGGGCTACAGCAGAGATTTTGCACCTACACCTATACCCAGAGAGCCCTGAGGTGGTTTTACCTGGAAAGCAGCATCGCTGACATGAGCTCAAGGCTGCCTGCGGTAACCCAGGTGTCCTCTTGCTCAACTCCACCGTCCCTGGGAACAATCCTAGTCCTGTATGTTAAACAACAGGGGGAAAAAAGTGCGTTATGTTTTCCTATCGGTACCATTATTTGGCTGTTTGCTTGGAGCTGCTCCATGGAGATGGAGACAGACTGGGTCAGCTTCATGGGACTGCTCATTTATTAAACACCACCAAACGAAGAAAAGCCTTCATTTCTTTGAAACCAGCTTTTCGAGGGCAACAAACCATTTCCCACATTCGACCTTTTCACACCTCTCCTTGTCTTCCCACATGCTTAAACTACTGACAAAACTTTTTGAGGTCAGCATTCACCCATACCCTGGTTTGGAAGAGGGGGCATTTCTGGAGCCTTGACCTTTCCGATGCTTTTATTTAGGGAACTGGGCAAAACATTTAGAAGTGGAGCTAAAAGCCTAAAATCTGCCAGATTTCTCTGAAAATCTAAATGGAATAAGGAAAGAACTGCTTTTCTCTAGCTTGGAGGCACATCAATAATAAAGACGAGCCCAAAGCTGGAGTTAGCTCTGGTTATGCCTTTGCTGCAGGAGGACGAGGTGGTGAGTCCGCAGGTTTGATTTGCACCATGTCAAATCCCTGCAGAACAGAGTCGCACAAAGCCAAGCCCCACGCACGTAACTTCCACACGTGGGTCCCACTCAGTGTGTTTAACAGTACGTAAAACATTTCCATGTAGAGCAAGTGGTGGAGAGCAACACTCCATCCTTGTAGCCACAACTGCTCATTATTTCACCTGCCTTCACCAAATCCTCTTGCCCAGCAGTCGTGGCTTCCAGCCTCAGATTTCTCCGATGCTTTTGGGGACCTTTTTTTTTTTTGGTAGAAAAACAACACAACAGTGAGGCTCTGGGAACTCATTGCGGGGCATCTCCCATGTTTCAGAAACCGTGACCCATCCACAGACTGCAGACTGGGAACCAGCTCTTTAAAGAAAATACTGCCAATCCTTGAAATCCCTCCCCGCGCCCAGGGCTTTGCAAACCTCCGCTTACTTTTTGGCATCCGTCTCCGGATTGTGTCACTCGCCAGCTTAGTTAAGAAGCCGATTTGAATATTGTTTTATCACACTGTGCTTCGCAGACAGCATTGAGTCAGCTTAAAACCAGCGCAGTGTGTACTGGCTCCCAGTTAATTATAGTCATAAAACATAATTTACTCCAGTGAAAGGAAATACTTTGAATCCGGAGGGCTCTTTGCTGCAGACGCCGGTTCCTGCGAAGGGTTTTGTTTTCCCCCGTTATCACACGGGGCACGATGCTAGAGAGCGAGTTTTCTGACTGTGGGGTTACAAATCACAGAGGACCGTGTCCAGACTACCCCCGGTGCATGGGCAATCACAGCGAGGATGTTTGGCAGACAGGTTTTTTTCCAAAGAACATTGATACAGCCCACGGGAAAGAAAGAAATTGCGTCCTTAGTACGTAACAGCCTGTTTCTTGCTTGGGATTTCTTTGGGGAGCACCAAGCTCCCCAGGTACCCATCCTCCCTCCGGTGGGGTCTGGCTTGGTCCCTAGAGAAGACCCTTTGCTGGGCTGGTGTTTCCTCCCATTTCAGCTCTCCGGGGAGCAGACTAGTCACAGTGCTAATGCCTTAATCGAGAAGTTGTTTTCCCAAAGGCCAGGCGCTTGCAGCGTGCCCCCCTCTCAAACAGCTCGCAGTGCAAGGAGCTGCATCCTGGTCATCGTCCCTGCCTCAGCCTCGCAGGGAAAGTTGTGTCCATTGTAGGGACTGGATCGCCTCTTAAACCCATCTCCTAAAACCATCTCATTAAATAAATCCCTCTCATTAAAACACCTGATGATCGGAGAGGTGAAGGCAGCGACAAGGGGAGATGGGGGCCCTCCTCACTGTAGATGTAGCTCTTGGACACATCCCAAGTAACTTGGTTATTCTGGGAGCATTTGCATGTGTGAGAGTCTCCCTCCCATTGTCCAGGAGGGGATTTCTGGCCAGAAACCAGGTCTGAGGTTTACACAGGAGGTTCAGGGTTGCACGGCTCAGCGTTTTCTTACCAAGAGGTTGCCTTGGATGAATGCCCAGACACAGAGATGCAGCCAGGGAAGGAGTGTGGCTGAGGACATACGGTGGAGCTGCAGCAACAGCAACCCACCCTTTTCTTCACGCTGTCATGAGTGTTTAAAATAGGTGGAAGAAGAGCAGGCACAAGCCGGAACATCTAGAGAAGGTCCGATGGGAACAGCTATTGCTGATGAGCACTGGTAGGGCCAACCTTGGAGGGGGCAACTTTGTTCCTAGCAGTGTTTGAGACGTATGGGAAGGGCAAGAGCAAGGTGGAAATGCTTTGCTGGTAGAAGAGCACATAACCGAATCCCCTGCCCTTGCCTCTTTCCTTGCTCCTCACTACTGAACAAAAAAGCATCTTGTCCACCTGTTTTTTAGCGGATCTGGCACAAAATTTAGGTGCTCTCAGGTTTCTTCCCACTAGAGTACCCCCAAAGCAGTGGGGAGGGAGGCTAACGGAGGATATGTTTTAATTTGTCTGGCCAGATGCTCTCCTTGACATTACGATGGTGAACTCGATCCTATCTAAACATTTCTCCGGGTTCCCTCCCTATTTTTGTTCCAGCCCTGATGCAGGGGCAAAGGAGAGGGAAAGCAGCTCTCCTGGGTCTATCTGACAGATGGAAACTGGGTAGAAATGAAAGGCTGGTCTGAAGTCCCAGCCTCATGGTTGCCTCCCTTCGAAGCACTGTCTGTGCTGAAGAACGGAGGTGACGTGCCTTGGGCCGACCCGAAGGAGGGCATGGAGGGTGCTTGGCGAGTCTGTGATGTCCTGATGCAGCTGTGCGTGCCTTGCTCCTGCCTCCAGATCCCCTCCTCCTCTCCGCTCCTCACAAGTAGATTATTCACGATATACAAAGGAAATACTCAGGTGTGTGTATCTGCAGAGGGTGTGCAATGTAACTGCGCAAATCTGTCATCTCTCAAGAGTTAAACTTCCCGGGGAAACTGAGGCACTGGGTGCACTAGGGACGTGACCCCAAATCCCAGCAAACCCTTAAGAGGTCCCAAAGAGAAACCAGCTCTTGTGGCTCCAGCAAGCGCTGCCAGCCAGACACCCTCCTTCAGGTTTTAGTTAAGCGCTAACCAACCAGAAATACGGCCCTCTTCTTCCTCACTGACATACGCCCCGACGTATGCCCCAGCACTGCTGGCGTGTCCCCTGGGTGTCTCCGGTCAGCCTCGCTGGGCACACGAGCAGCAGGGAAATCAAAGCACTTAGAAGAGCAATGCTCATCACATTTGGTGTTTTATCAGGCTTCCACGTCTCTTTTTTTAACGTACGGTTAGGAAATGGGAAGCATTGCTCCAGGTTTGGGCAGAAAGGAGCCCAAAGGGAAAGCAAAGTCACCCACAAGCCTTGGAGGCACAGGCGGATACGCGCAGAAACAAACCAGGAAAAACCCAAAAATGCCCTTAAAACGTTGGTTTGTTTCTCTTGCAGTGGCTTATTTTACTGCAGAGGAGTTTGAAGTTCTCCATTTCCTGGGTGCGTTACAGGAGCAGCAGAGTCGAGACACAAGCTTTTAATGAAGTTTATGTAAATTTGGGTATGTTTATATTTAGCAAAACAGATTTAGGAGTACTAATAAAGCAGCAGATGAGGCGTAGAAAAGATCTGGTGCAGTTTTCCACCACCGTTATTTTTTAGGTTCCTCCCACCATTCCCACCGAAAAGAATCTGCTTCTGTTGCCAGTTTCCCTTCAAAACAAGTGCTTTTGAAAACCCGTTTATGCCCAAGTGCTGCTGAAGCATCTCACCAAGTTGCAGCTCAGTTGCACCACATCGCCTTTCTTCTGCGAGCAACCGGGGGCAATTCAGCCTGTATTTGCTTTCCCTCAGAGCAAATTAAATTCTCCCAGCTCCGCTGACTGATCTTTGTTCACTAACGTGGGAGCATGGAGACAGGCCAGAGCAAGGCCAGGATTTTTGTTATTTATAGCCAGGCTGAAGCCGAAGCAGCCTTTTCCTTTGGAAGAAAGGCAAAGGGTGGTGCAGCCGCCCAGACGCGCGGGGCTCAGAGGCAGACGTCGGCACCGGGGATGCCGAGGATGCAGGATGAGCCTCAGCCCTGGGGATGTGGGTAGAGGAGGAGGCAGAGCTGGCACTGCCCAGTGATGGGTGGTGACCGATCCTGTGCTAAGAGGAGAAGAGCAGGGGCCACCACAGAGACCTGTGACCATCGTCCCTTCTGACACACCGCCTGTCCCCTGAGAAAGCAGCAGGTCCATCTTTGAAGCCCATAGTGGAATGGTACATAGAGAAGCAGGAAAATTTGTGGGTGCCAAGTGAGGACAAAGAGTGTGATAGGTCCCCAGGTCCTCATCTATTGCGTGGGAAGGCTGGCTAATTAACCGTGACTATTAACCTCAGAGCAGACACGCGGTGCATTGCCCGCTGTCCGTCCGCGCACCGCTGTGACCCGGCTGTACGGTGTTGACAAGTGCTTTGACTTTGCAAAGCGAGCGTGCTTGGGAGGGGAGGGATGAAGGAGGAATGAAGCGAGACCCCACGACCTGCAATGACGTGGGGCCTGAGCCAGAGCTGTCCATCTGCATCCCAGAAACACCACTGAGAGGGTCGGAGGGAAGTTGTGGGGATGATGGGTTTCACCTTGCTTCTTATCTCAGCCAGCCAAGGCCTCCACAGCCACACTGGGGTCTACCTGTACATCCCCTTATGGATGGGGAAAGCCAAGGAGCAGAGACAAGGGACTCAGCAAGTCCTCAAAAGAAGATGCTTGGGAGCCCCACCTCTCCCGACACCCTGCCACAACCTCTTTAAAATATTTTCTGCTCACCCCAGGAGTGTTTATATTAAGAAATGAGCCAGATTTGGGCCTTGTCGGCGTTATGCATTGCTATGGCAGTAACCTCCAACGCCACCCAGCAGCGTCCGCGCAGGATATTCCCCGCCAGATCTGAGTCACTGAGCCCCCCCTCGGCAGACCCCACCCAGGACAGGGTTTCCAAGGAGGGGAGGATGGTCCCAGGCCCCCATTTTGAGCAAACGTGACCTTATCAGAAAAGAGCAGAAGTCCTTTGCACACGCAGGGGAGTTCATGTTGAACGTAGCTGCCAGTCGCACACAGGATCCCAATGAGATTCACAGGCTCATGCCTGTGTCGGCGGGAGGACTGATGCTCTCTGGGCTGCATCCAGCCCTATCGGAACCAGTTATCCAGCCCTGTTGGTTCCCTCCCTGCCCCTGGGGTCCCTCGTTGTGATCACGAAACTGCTCCATTTGGCGAAGAAGAATAGTCTTTGATACCAGAGATTTCTGTAGTTGTCAGAGGCCAACATGAAATGGAAGGTAGTGCAAATTATTACAAGCTACAAGGCAAAAGATGCTACAGAAATACCGAGAAATTCTCCTACTTATGCCCCCTTCACGCTTCTCATTTCATGAACAAAAGGGACAGCATCTAAATTTAGGACCAGCTTAGGTCTGAGATGGGGCTTCCCCACAACCCCCCACCCCCAAATGAAACAAAGCAACGAGGTTCAGGTGGCGATAACAAACCAGCAAACCCCCCGCTCTGTTCCCTGGCCGCCTCTTACATCATTGCGAGGCCAGATTCCTGCCAGACGGACAGACAGCCAACAGATGGGGGTCTCACCTCTTGCCTGCGTGATTTAATGGGCAGCAGACACACTGCATGAGAGAACCACAGCCACTCTCCTTCAACCAGTCTGGGTCTCAAGTTTTCCTCAGGGAGCTCATTCCTACAACACAAGAGAGTCCTGAAAAACATGAAAAAAACCCCATATATTGGCAAGCACTCATGATATTTACTTTTTTTTTTACGGGAACCCACCATCTGTTGTACCAACATCCACCAGTGCTTTACCGCACACCGGGGAGAAAGCCTGCAGGAGCTGTACGTTCGTAAATCAACGCCAGCGAGCTGAGCGTTGTATCCAGACTTTGGCTGCAAGGCTCTGACACCAGGCGCGAGGAAACGTGATCCACCAAGCTCCCTTAATTAGGCAGGCATGCTGATCGGGGAGTTTTGTTTCTGGCAGGGCTCTGGGTCATGCCGTAGCTGTCGGGGGCATCTGAGTCCATCTCCTCCCAGGGAGGACTTCAAAGACCCAGTTCAGTGCTGCAGAAATGGCCCATTAATGGTTTTTACCTGGTCATCTCCTCTTTCCCCCTGTCTTCTTTCAGCTCATCCAGGATGAACCAACAGTCCAGCTGGATCAATCGCTCTGATGGGGCTGTCAGACACCCAGAAACCACCATGAGCACCTTCAGGGCATCTTCCTTGCCATGGACATGGACTCATGGTATTTGCAGGCATCCCAGTTTCTGACCAGTGTTTCCCTGGGGAGGAAGGGACAGCCCAAAGGAGTCAGGTGGAGCTGGGTGAGCATCTGGAGGGGAGACCTTGGAAATGGGGGTGTTCTCACTTAATCAAAGATATCTTTGGAGGAAATGGGCTTTTCCAGACCACCAGCACTCAAATGCACTTTCAGGTGCCTGAGTGATCCTCTTGTGGGTCGTGACATGGATGGGAAACCAAAAGCCTCTCAGGACTGAGGGATTCACAGCATTTTGACTGAATGCTGAACCTCACTTGAATTTTCAGCTGCAGCTTCTTTTCTCTTCAACCTGAAACAAAGCTTAATAACCCTAACTTAAGGTGCTGGAGGAGGAGGACATTTCTGGGAAAAAAAAAGTGTTCAGTCCAGGAACCAGCTGTGATTGCTAAATTAGGAGATTTAGACACATGGGAAAAAAAGCAAAAAGACTGACTGAAAAGCTAAAAATACAGCCCGAAACACGGAGTCTGCCGAGGAGCTGCATTTTCACCTGGCTTCGCTGTGGGCCCATCCAACCCAAGGAAGACGGGCACTGCAACTCCAGACCAGACCCACAATGCTAATACCTCCGTAAGAGATGTAAGACAGCAGGAGATAAGCCAGCTCAAATCTCTCCCCTTAGGTATCACACCCAGGCTTTTGCAAAACTACAAGCATGAGCAGGGTGTATCTGGGACAAGGCGTGATTAGAAAATGCAAGAGGGCCTGAGCGTGGCCGCTAGCTCCCGCCGTCTCACGGCTGCCCAGGGCCAGCCCTTGCGCCTGCCAAATTAAAAGGGGCTGCCTGAGGTACCCCAAGAAAACGTCCTCCATGTCCTAGGGCAAGTACCAGAGGCACAGGAGATGCTGCTCAGACAGGAGATGTTTTCCTCCTTTTCTGTCGGTCATCAGCCTCAGCACAAGTTGATTATCCCACGAATTGCTGACCAGATACCAGCGTGATGGTGGGCTACCGAAATGCGTAAGGGCTTCTCCAGCTGAGGGCTAGAGACACCCCACCTGCTGCCCTTTGCCAGGTTGTGGTAGCCCAGACGGGCAGGAGCTGGGGGAACTGGTGAGTGTGTTGACCAGGGGATGCTGCAGATTACTGCATCCAGCTCCTGATGTGGCAGTGAGGCTTCTTAATCCAAGTTTACATTTTAAAGAGAGAATAGGAACTTCCAGGCAAGAGGATTTATACGCAAGGACTTAGCAGTTAAATTTATTCATGGCTAAACTGAGGAGCCCAGAGTTATTAAAGCATGAAATTGTGCCAGTCAATTAAAGCGTCAATCATAGCCAGCCTCATTTAGGAGAGCTGCTTTAATCCCAGGAAAGGAACATTTTTTTGGCCTAGCGAGAGAGTACATTGACTTGAAGTTGGTTTTAGTGAAATAGCTGTTCCTCAGTTACCGTTCAAAGATTTGCCAATGTTCTTTTTTATTATTATTTATTATTTTCTGCTGTGCTCCTTCCAAGGTGACTTGTGTTATGCTCAAGTAGAGACACAGATGCAATTTGAGCTGGAGATGGAATAACTCTAGTGGGCTACACAGCAAACAAACAAACAAACAAAAAATCCAGACAAGAAAACTGATCAAAGAGACATTTAAACTGGCAAATATCAGCGTTCGGGGATGCCTTTTCTTTTAAGCATCTAATGGATTTTTCTTTTGTTTTTAAAACTCGGCAATTAGATTATTCTGCTTGTCACTTCATGCAACATGTGTTTGGTTTATTTGCTTTTTAAGCTTTTTTTTTCCCCTCTGGGCTGAAATGCTAGAATGCTTACTGCATTAGTGGTACGTTTTTAACAAACGATGACTGTCCTTTGGCCCTAGGTATAGCACAGCTATATAGAGCAAGTCACGTACCTGATCGTAATGAATGTGTAGTCAGGAGAAACATCTCCAGAGGTGGTTTACCTGGAGATGAATGTAAGCCTAGGTGCCAAATATGATCTTTTATTCCTTCTTCAACAAAGCTCATGAAACAGAGACAAAACAGTCTCGGGGCTGGAGGGGAAACGGGAGCTCAGGGAGTCCAAAGACTTGGCCAGGCTTGCGCTGTAAGTCATAGGTGGAGCTTGGTAGAGAGCCCAGGAGGTGTCCTGCCGACTCATTTGTACACGTCGTTCCCATTGATGACCAGCAGCAGGTATTTCACTTGAGCCAGAGGTATTTTGGAGGTGGGGGCAGCTTTGGGTATGCTTTCCAGCAGTGAAGTAGTGGCGTGAGAGTTGGCAAGGCTGGTGGGAGGAGGAGGTGGTGGCTGACCTGCCTTTGCACCATTCCCCATTGTGCAGAAGGGCCCTTCCAGTGCCAATCCTGGCTGTGACGTGAGCCAAGGGAAAGCTTGGGGTGATTTAAGAATGAAACTCAGGCTGCAAGGCAGCTCCGGACCCCTCTCTGACTGCAGTGGATCACACAGGCTTTGTGATGATTCCTGCACCAACCCAGCTTCCCATGGAGAAAGCCCTGGATGCACCCTTATCATGTGAGGTTGCTCACTGCAGGACAGGCTGGCTTATATTTACCATGGGGCCAGCAGACACGTATAAGCAACCGCCAGATATGCATTAAAGAGCTGTCACTTCACATCTGGGGGATTCAGGAATGGGCATGAAGCAGAGACCTTTAACCGCAGGAGTCTGGGTTTGGTCCTTCTGCAGTGGAGAAGAGGACAGCTGGATGCAGGCTGTTCTGCACCCGTTGGCCTTGGGGCCAGAGGGCAGTTTGGGACGAGCTTGATTTCACAGCATACCTGGGGCCTTCAGGCCCTTTCTGGAGGTTGCAAATACTTCTCTCTCAACGTCAAGATGCCTCCTTAGAGAGCCTGTGGCCAACACACACCCCCCTTGCATGTCTCTGAGCCTGCAGCTGGGCTTTATGCTGGAATCACGGAACGGTAGGGGTTGGAAGGGACCTCTGGAGATCATCTAGTCCAGGAAGACTCTATCTCTCTTTTTGATCTCCTCTGGGCTGTTCCTCTTGGGAGGTCTCCTGTGATGGGTGTGCGCAGAGCCCAGCTGGTAAGGTAGCACCAATGGCAACAGTATTTAGGACAACCTATGCAGTAAATTTAGGTAACTTGACTTGAAATTCAAGTTCCTGGGACCAAGAAGGTTGAGGCATGTGCTTCAATATCTGCTGTAGGAGCAGGGCACATGGGTACACCAGTCCCACCTGCTCTGCTGGGTGCGGAGCTAGATAACCTCTCTTTCCAGTTTGGTCCAGGGCCCTGGACACCAGTTGCCCACATTGATACATGTGTTTCCTCCTATCTCCTTCTTCTTTGGGAAATGGTTCATTCCCTCTAAGCAGCAGCTCAGGCATGGGTCTGGGATGGCCCACCCCAGGGACCAGGCTTTGTAGGCACTATGGATGAAGTTGCATCAGGCTGGGCTCCCGCTGCTGCCTCAGCAAGTCTTGCAACTCAGGCACCCCTTTGTGGCCTGATGCCACGCTGCAAGATGCACCACCCATGCACACACAAGGAGACTCTTAGTCGTGCTATTAAAACATCGATCCGTCTGTGGGACAATCCTCATGTTGTTCTGGATCCTCTGAAGAAACAAGTACGTGTGTGCATTTAAGAATCTATAAGTTTATATATATATCTATATGTATTTGTTTGTGTTTGTTAAAGCCACAGCATTGCTATGTGAGGCCCAGAGAAGACAGAAGCCAACAGTTGTGTAGGGTGGGCACAGCCACCTTGACCCAGAAGAGATAAGCCTTGAGCCCTGTGGGCATGAGCGCCCCGTGCTGCTTAGCCGGGTGGCTTGAGGTGCCTCCCAGGAGCAGGCTTCACCAGCGTAGCTGTCGCCTGAGTTTTCCCACCTGGGCAGTCCCCTTGCCCTGCCCAGCCACAGTGACCCAGCAGGGACAACCCGCACAACCAGGCTTTGTGTGTGAGCGTTGGCTGGAAGCTCACAGGAAAACATAGATGCAAGTCCACACCTTTTTTTTTTTTCCCTCCTGGTGCCTTGCTTGAGGTCTTGGGAAGGGCACGTATACCGGTGTCCACGCTCTTCTGGTCACCTGTGTCCAGCAAATGGGTCCAAACTGGAACAGGCAAAGGGGAGAAGAACAAAGAGTTTGTCTTATAAGAGGAGACAAAACATTTTTTTGGCTCATCCCACCTGGTGAGTGAAAGCTAAGACATCATATGATTGCTCTCTATAAATATCCTGAGCAGGGAGTGCAAAAGGTAAGCGCTGGAAACAAAGAGCCATTTCATGGAAAGGTCTTGCTGCCAAACTGGAAACTGCCCAGACCTTGCGGTGCAGGGATCCAGGCTGGGATGGAGAGGGGAGATCGTGGGCATTGCAGCTGTGAGGGTCTGAAAAGCTCTTGAAAGGGCAAAAAAAGGGAGAAAGCTTGGGGGAGCTTATTCTTCAGCTTGGCCTCAGTATGCCTGAGAAAGGGGTTGTGTAACAAGGTGCCTGTGAGGACCCAGGAGGTCCCTCCAGCCCTCCGTAATGAAGATAATAGCACTTCACGCCTTGCAGGGGGATGAGAGACCAAGTACGTTGCAGAGGGAAGAGCGCTGAGGTGCGACAGTGATTGGAGCATTACGTATACCTGAGACAGTTGCATCTAGCTGTAATTTGCAGTATTAAAAACAAGCCTATTTAATTACTAGGCTGCAGACTATTTTTTCCTGTTCCCACCTGCCGTGAGATATTGTGAGGAAAAAATAGCACATGTGCAAAGAGAGCCTTAATAAAAACTTCGGAGAAATGTAAGTGGGTCTCATCTCTGTAGGTATCAAGGTAACTTTTCTTGGTACTAAGAAGAAATTTCCAAGGCTGGCTGTTTGATTTATTGTCCAGATCCTAAACTGGAACATTTCTGTCTTCGTTTTGGCAGGAAGAACAAAAGTACTAAGCATAAGATGTCCACATTGTTTTTCATTTTGCTGATGGATGTTTTGACAGCCGAGAGACTTGTCGTTATGATCTCTTTTCTATCACTTATTTTTATAGGACATTGCGGGGTGGGGAGAGAACTGAACTTCCCATCAGCTCGTGGCGTTGTGTCAGTCAGAGATTTTTTTTTTTGTTGTTAAATCCCAAATAATGTCTTCTCAGCTTTCTAAAAGCTGTGATATTTTTGAAGCGTCACCGACTTAGTCCTTGTGGCATGCAAAATGTTGTGTGTGTGTGTGTATTTTTAATCACTGACTTAAAATAAAGTTTGCTGCCAATTTAGGATGACCTCGTTTGACTCTGGTCAGACCCTCCCGGGTCAGCTTTGACCCTGATTTTTCAGGTTAGTGAGGCTGAGTAAGGTAAATTTGCAAGCAACGAGACTTAAAAACCAAAGAGCCGTGTCTTTTGGGTCAGTGCATCGTCGATGGGAAAGCTGCCGTCCCACAGCCCCTCTGGGTACTTTTACATGGCCAGCTAAGTATTCGTGCATCCGCCACGTTCAAATTAAACCACGAGACTGCTCAAAATGGCCACTTCAGCCCAAGATCTTGAGCTGGGCAGAGAGGAGGGGAAAGCCCATGTGCTGGGACAAGACTCCCTGGCTGTGTCACCATGCAGAAGGAGGTGGAGGTGCGCCCATAGGAGACTCAACTGCTGCAGGATGGACACTATAATCTAGTGCGTCAGCTTCATCCCAGCTCCAACCCTTAGAGTTTCCAGCAAGCACTTAAGTACTCACAATTTTCCCATTGAGTTAAGGACCCATCTTATTTCTCTCTATTTTTCTGTGCTAGAAATTACAAGATTTCGAACTCATTTTGTGGTCCGATTTTAATGGCATCGCTGACACAGACCATGGCAGTCCCTGTACATGTGGGATTTCTGAGTCATCACCAGCCAATTACGCCAAGTGTTTTGACCCGGCTTTCCCAGACACAGCTCCAGCTCCAGCTGTGGCAGAGTCACACACAGGCATGATAGGATTCTTCCATACAAATGCAGATGCCTCCAGTGTGGACATCTGCTCTGAGCAAGTCCCTGTGGGCTCTCTTTATAGTGCCTGGAAAGAAACAGTCAGTTTAGGGTGGAATTAATCTCATCCACAGCAGACATCTAAATTTGGTCAAGAAAATCACTTCCTAAAAGTGTTTGTTTCTCCCCAGCAATGGCTATGGCGTTGTGTGACTACCTCAAACATAAGGAGGGATCCAAAATTAGGCGACGTGAGTCCACCTGTTTCTGTGGTGCATGGAGAATTTTAAATTGAACCTGGATGAAGAGAAGTGTTTTGGTGACTCTGGGTGTCAGAGAAGCCAGTGGAGATAAGCTGCGTGTCTTGATACTGCAAGGATTTAGGAATCCATCATTGGTAGGGCCTGTGAAAGGTAAAAGAAACTAGTTTTCTAGCCAGTCAGGTTTGTATTCTTTTGAAGTATTTCCTGAAAGAGATTCAAGGAAACATCTAGCCTTTTATGTCTAGACACCATCCCCTGTAAAGTTTAGATCCTAAACCGCTCTCCTGGGAATAGGCTGTAGGAGGAGATGGCTCTGTCATGCTGCGCTGTGACCCAGAAGAAGAAAGGGACTACGGCCTCTTCAGAGAACTGCAGCTCATGCCCTTTAGCTGCGTTTTACTCTGCGGAATTATTACTGCCGTCCTAACAAAGCCCGGTTTGATTGCCTGAACTGAGTACCTAAATTCTGCAATACGGGAATGAACTCGGCCGCGAGAGCTGTGAGTTGAAGAGCAGGTGATAGCTGATACCTGGGCAAGTCACGGTAGCAGAGGAGCTAACTCGGATGCACAACGTGTGCGTGCCAATTGTTGCGTGGGGAGGTTGCCAGAAGAATATCTCCCCGGGCTTGACATGCCCTAAATATTGTCTTGCAAAATGATCCGTCGGAGCATGGCTGTTTCGGGTAGCAACACGCGCATGGCAGTGGCCATGCCCAAGAGTTACTAGCCTTTCGACTCGAGCACGACCCTTTTTTGTCGCTTTTTGCAAAGTGTTATTGGAGTAGGGGAAGGCACAGTTCCCCTCCCCTTGCCTCCTCTTGCAGCTGTATTTGGTGATTTAGGAGACTGGGGGCTAGAATTCGAACCTAATAATGGGATCGTGTTGATGTATTGATTTACTCTACAGCTGATGGTTGCACTGCTTTATTCTTCTCTGAGCTTAGTAGTATTACTAGTAGTTCATCTTTGTTGATATGTCTTTCCTTGAAGCTTTTTTAAAAAATATATTAGTGAGTTTCATAAAATATATGTGCTATATAAAAAAAACAGAGGTGGAAAAGCGCTACATCACACTGATTTCAAAAAACAACACACATCCTGAGCTGTTATTTGCTTGATTTTCTTTCCCTGATCTTTGGTTCTTGCAGTGTTTTCTCACAGCAATATTTTTGCTTTCTCTGTTACATCTCTATTACTCCTGCTAACGTTTTTCCAACCACAGATTCTTTCTGAAAGAAGGTCTTGTAGGGTGTTGCCTATTGGAAAACAACGGTGCATTGTAAACTAGTGGGGTGGGAAAAGGCTGAATTAATTTTTGGAGGGTTGTTGGGCCAAAATCTGATAGCGCCGGGGATTTTCTGGTTAGGACCAGGTTTTGAAGTTGTATTAGGTGCCCAAGAGAGAGAAATGCTTTTTCTTTCCAGCACTCTCTGATGTTTTTTAGTGTTCCTGTTAAACTAAGGGCTCATCGTCGTTAGACACTTCTAGTCAGTTTTCATTTAATTGCCAGCGGAAAAACATAAAGAAGTGAGTGAGGAAGAACAGTGAGACAAACTTCAGGAAATTTATCTCCCAATGGGATTTGTAAGTGACCTCTTATTCTGGCATCCAGACACACACATGGGTGGTGAGCAGCACAGTCTGTACCTACTGGGGACAGACGCCTCTTTGGTGACCGTACCAGAAACACTGTTCTTTCTCCCAGAGCGGCAGGAACAACTCTTCATAGAGACAGGCACTGCCTGTAGCAATCTACTTCCCAGCTGCTTTGAAGGCAATTTCATCCCTTGGTTTGATTCTGCAATCTCAAGCCCCATGCTAATTAATGCTACTCTTAATTTAAATGACAGATTTATTTATTTAGAATCACAGAATGAATCACAGAATGGTTTGGGTTGGAAGAGACCTTAAAGATCATCTAGTTCCAACCCCCTGCCATGGGCAGGGACACCTTCCACTAGACCAGGTTGCTCAAAGCCCCGTCCAACCTGGCCTTGAACCCTTCCAGGGATGGGGCAGCCACAGCTTCTCTGGGCAAGCTGGTCCAGGGCCTCACCACCCTCGTGGGGAAGAATTTCTTCCTTAGATCTCATCTAAATCTCCTTTCTTTCAGTTTGAACCCGTTACCCCTTGTCCTATCACTCCCTGCCCTTGTCAAAAGTCCCTCTCCAGCTTTCCTGTAGGCCCCTTTAGGTACTGGAAGGCTGCTAGAAGGTCTCCCCGGAGCCTTCTCTTCTCCAGGCTGAACAAGCCCAACTCTCTCAGCCTGTCTTCATAGCAGAGGTGCTCCAGCTCTCTGATCATCTTTGTGGCCCTCCCCTGGACTTGCTCCAACACTTATATCGCTGCTGTGCAGCCCTGGTTTTGTGATGCCTTGGCAGCCTTGAAGACTGAGAGGGCCTCTGCACCCTTCTTCTCCCAACAGTCTCCCACCATACCAGGAGGACTTTATGTCCTGGCCTGGCTCCGAGAGCTGAGACAGCTCCAAATCTGATCCAAAGTGGCTGTTTGAGCTGTTTCCCCATGGGCTGTTGTGCTGGCAGGGCCACGGAGACCATGCACAGGTGGGGCAGGAGGGGTGGGCGAGACATTGGTGGTCCCCAGGGTGCTGGATATTTGGGCTGCACCCCAGGAACAACGTGTCTGCAGGCACCGTTGAACACATCAGTCTGTTCACATGCTGGATTTGTTCTTGCTAAAGGCTGTTGGCATTTCGATGTCTTTTGAAGACATAACAGAGAAATGAGTCCCGAGAAGTGACAGCACTAAACTCTGATTAATGTCTCCAAGGAGCTAGATAGTCAACCAGAACCATTTTCTTTAAGCTGCATCAATTTCCATACGTAGCTCAGATTTTTTTTGACAATGCTGTAGAAATGTGGTGTTTGGAAAGAGTGTGGTTTGTTATGAGGAATGTTTCACCTTCAGCCTTTAAGAGGAGATGAAAAAGACCTCCCAAAGCTCGGTTTAAAGATCCCAGGATATTAATTTCCATAGTAATTAAGAGGTGACTGTCCCACACACTCCCATGCAACCCATACCTGAGGGTTCAGGTCCTCAGCTAGGAGGTCTGCACAGTCTTGAGATGGGAAGGAGCATGGCAACATGAAGTTAGAGACTGGTGGAAACCACAGGTAACCCACACGCGGCTTTGCTAAGACATTGCAGGGCCATACTCAAAACCTGCTATTGCCTCTCCTTTAGAAAGAGCATCTTCTAGAGATGTGGCTGCAGTTTATCTGGGTATGTTCACACCAGGCATGTGATGGAAGCTGCTGCCCAAAGCTTTAGTCTGTGAGTTAAATGACCGAGGCATTTCGCAATCTAAAAATGTACATTCGGCGTTTGAATTGTCTGCATTCGAACAGAAAAATCACGGGCTTCGAGCAGAGTCCTTGTGAGCCGCGCTAATGATTTACAAGCACACAGCTGTGTTGTCACGTACTGTCACCAATTGTCTGGCATTTGGCCACCTTCTTCCTCCCGCTTTTCATAACTGCTGTGTTAACAGATCTCTGACCATGTTCGAAGGGTCAGAAATGTGAAGCTGAGTGGCAGAGAGGCTGAAAAATGGATCGAAAAAATGCAGTTTCTATATAGCCTTTCTCATCACCCAGAAAGAGTTAATTTTCATCGTCTTCTGCATGAGCTGGAGCAAGTATTGCAAGTTTCCGGCTCTCTGCTAGCACCACACACACATATCACACACACACACACATTGCAGCCTCTAAAGATTTAGCTTTTTTTAATTGCTAGAGCAGCTCTTTGGCAAGTCGTGCGGCGGCAGACGAGTCCTGCTGCTGCTGTCCAAGGTCCATGTGCTCTGGGGGAGCAAGAAAATGTAGAGCGTGTGCAGGCTGCCCCATCGGAGCCCGAGCGTGTCTGAAATAGCTGGGGATGGGGCTGTCTTGGAGGGGGGAAGGTTCAGGGCTTAGACTCAGCACTTCGATGCTGAAACACAGCAGGGTTAGTGCGTAAATCCTGGGGGCTGAGCTAGATGTAATGGTATAGATCTATCCTGACCATGGGAGTGACCATGCCTCCAGGATGGCTCTTCGTGCTACCTACCAAGCGGTGCTTTCCTCCAGCAGTCAAAGGACATGGGACTCAACCAAATTCATGAATGTTGTCCTCCATCAGGTTGGATGTCAGACCCTCTGTTAGGGCAGGCTGCAGAGAGAGTTCCTCTTCCACCTAGACTGGGACACCATGCCATGCTGCACCTCCACCTTCTCCACATCCCCTGCCCAGGGACCCTAGTCACGTCCATCACCAGCAAATCCTACCCTGGCCCAATTGCCACCACCTACGAGCTGTTCCTTACACCCTGGGGTCAGCTGCTTTCCTGACACCTCTTGGGCTCACATGCTCCATCATAGGACCACAAGACCCTTCCTGAGGTTCTTTTTCCACAGGAGATCCTGCCTTTTTCCCCTTTTTAAAGAGAGCTGTAATACTCTTGTCACAGGGAAGCAGATATCTCAAATAGGAAACATTTCAGATGGGAGTTTCTGTGCGTTGTAAAAAGGTGCCCACCTGTATGACCAAGGGCCCAAGTCCAGGGTTCATCCAGGGAGAAGGATCAATGCAACCAAAGAGAGCTAAAGAAAACTGTTTGCAAGATATATTCTGCTCCTCTGAGAAGACGACATTTGTACAACATCATCTTTCAACTCCCACTTTCTTCTGGATTTCTTCTGAAATTGTATGTTCTATGTGAAAGATCTTGTGGTCGTTAAAGGAAATTGGAACCGTATAACAGAGTCTGCTTCCGTCCCTGTGTGCCAGTGCTGAGAAGGCTGGAAATAACCACCTGTCGCCTTAATTATGTGCCACAAGATGACTTTATAGCAGTGGCTTGCCCATTCGTTTGCTATTATTGGTGTTTTGCTTAAGCTCTATCTCAGAGTGATGCACAAGATGGAGAAAAGGAATAAAGCCAGGCAACTGAAGATCTTGTGTAGTGAAAATGAAATGTGTCCAGATTAAAATAGCAATAAAACAAACAAAGGAAAACCATTTCTTACGTAGGAACACAGGTGGAAAGTGTCATGTGGCTGACTTTCAGTTTTATTAGACATGCAACTTAAATCATAGAATCACAGAATTGTTTAGGTTGGAAGAGACCTCCAAGATCATCGAGTCCAACTGTTAACCCAGCACTGCCAAGGCCACCACTAAACCATGTCCCCAAGCGCCACATCTACACGTCTTTTAAATCCCCCCAGGGATGGGGACTCCACCACTGCCCTGGGCAGCCTGTGCCAGGGCCCGACAACCCTTTCGGGGAAGAAATGGTTCCCAATATCCAACCTAAACCTCCCCTGGCGCAATTTGAGGCCGTTTCCTCTTGTCCTGTTGCCTGTTCCTTGGGAGAAGAGACTGACCCCCCCTGGCTCCAACCTCCTTTCGGGGAGTTGCAGAGAGCGAGAAGGTCTCCCCTCAGCCTCCTTTTCTCCAGGCCAACCCCCCCCAGGTCCCTCAGCCACTCCTCACAGCACTTGTGCTCCAGACCCTTCCCCAGCTCCGTTGCCTGTCTCTGGACACGCTCCAGCCCCTCAGTGTCTGTCTTGGAGTGAGGGGCCCAGAACTGACCCCAGCACTCGAGGTGCGGCCTCGCCAGGGCCGAGCACAGGGGGACGATCGCCTTGTTGAACCTCATACAATTGGCCTCGGCCCATCGATCCAGTCTGTCCAGACCCCTCTGTAGCGCCTGCCTGCCCTCCAGCAGATCAACACTTCTGCTGGTTTTGGCTGGGGTAGAGTTGATTCTCTTCCCAGTAGCTGATACGGGGCTGTGGTTTGGATTTGTGCTGGAAACAGCGCTGGTAACACAGGGATGTTTCGTTCCTGCTGAGCAGGGCTGACACAGAGCCAAGGCCTTTGCTGCTCCTCACCCCACCCCACCAGCGAGGAGCTGGGGGGCACAAGGAGCTGGGAGGGGACACAGCCGGGACAGCTGACCCCGACTGACCCAAGGGATGTCCCACACCGTATGGCGTCATGCTCAGCACGTAAAGCTGGGGGAAGAAGAAGGAAGGGGGGGACGTTTGGAGTGATGGCGTTTGTCTTCCCAAGTCACCATTCCGCGTGATGGAGCCCGGCTCTCCTGGGGATGGCTGCACACCTGCCTGCCCATGGGAAGCAGGGAATGAATCCCTTGTTTTGCTTTGCTTGCGTGGCTTTTGCTTTCCCTATTAAACTGTCTTTATCTCACCCCACGAGCTGTCTCACTTTTACCCTTCCGATGCTCTCCCCCATCCCACTGGGGGGGAGTGAGTGGTTGTGTGGGGCTTAGTTGCCAGCTGGGGTTAAACCACCACAACACTCCTGCCCAACTTGGTGTCTTCTGTAAACTTACTGAGGGTGCACTCGATCCCCTTGTCCGGATCACTGATAAAGATATTGAACAGAACTGGCCCCAGTACTGAGCCCTGGGGAACACCACTTGTGACTGGCCACCAACTGGATTTAACTCCATTCCCCACAACTCTTTGGGCCCGGCCATCCAGCCAGTTTCCTACCCAGCGCAGAGTACGCCCATCCAAGCCATGAGTATACAGTTTCTCCAGGAGAATGCTGTGGGAAACGGTGCCAAAGGCTTTACTAAAGTCCAGGTAGACAACATCCACAGCCTTTCCCTCAATCGCTAAATTCTACCAGAAGGTTCAAAATAGAAGGAGCTGTTTCACATAGCAGGTAGGAGATCCATAGAATGTCTTGGCAAAGAATAGGGAAGATAGATAGAGATTTACATGAGTTTGAGTGGGAGACCAGACAAATCATCAAGTTCATAGAATAATTAGGTTGGAAGGGAAACACGGAGGTCTCTGGCCCAGTGTCATGCTCAAGGCAAAGAGAGCTTCAAAGGTCGATCAGGTTGCTCAAGGCCTGATCCAGATGAGATTTGAATCTCTCTAAAGAAGGAGATTCCCCCCCCTCCCTGGGTGAGTGTGCCTCCATCTTCAAGGCAGTGGTTGGCCACAATTAGCCCTCCTCTTCACCTTCTCCTTGCCAGGCTCAGCAGTGCCCCGGGCACCAGGTCCTGCTCAGCCAGGTGCCCCAGCCTGGGATGTGACACGGAGCGATCTGGTTCCAGAGGCAAGGTTTGGCATTTGTCTGTGGAAAAGCAGGGGGATTACACTGAGGCTTGCACAGAAACCATGTCTAAGCAGGGAATTTCCTGAACTAAAAACGGTTGGATGCTTGGAAAGTAGTGGAGGGTGGGAAGGCATATGACACCGACTGTCCTTGTTCTAATATTCTTCCCAAGGCATCTCCTTAGGTCTGCTGTTGGAGAAGGACTCATGGGCTGGATAGACTTTTTATTTCAAAGAGAAGAATATAGCAGAGACCTACAAAACCATAACTGGCCTGGAGAGGGTGAATAGGGATGATCGCTCATTCTGCTTCCTAATGCAAGGATCAGCCGGCGCCTAATGAGATGGCAGGTTCGAAATGAGTGAAGGGAGATCGTTCTTTACCGGAAAAGTAATTAAATTGTGGAACTCATTGCCTCAGGATGGTAGAGTGGGAAAAGCATAAATAGGTTAGAAGAAATGCACCTGTTGGAGGTTATTGAGCACTACAGGAGCACTTCTGGCTCAGCAAGTTGCTGAACCTTTAATTGCTGGGACAAGGAAGGCTGTCACAACAGGTTTGCTTGTCTGTCTGTAGGAATCCACCACTGGTCTCTGCTTGAAGCAGGATCCTGGGCTAGAGCAGCTTCCAGTCTGACGTGGTGTGGTTGTCTTAATATCACATTGTTGTCAGGAGATGGTAGAGACGGCAGGACCCGAGCGGAGATGAAGAACACGGTGGGTTTGCTGAGCTGTCCGTGCAAATCTCCAACGCGCGTCTCTCTCAGCCAAACCCATCCACAAAGCGCTGACTTCAGAGAGCGGGGAGATTTCACGCTCTTTGGGAAGAGACACGCAGGCTTTTACCGCCTTGGGCTTTTCCTTACATCTCTAGTTGATCTCGCCTGGCTTTTTGCTCAACGTTGTTATCAAAAACTTCCAAACCCCAGCTGGGGCAGCCGTAGGGGTTTGTCAGAACTGTCTTTCCTCCCCAGATTGCTTCTGCCTGCCTTTCTGTCTGTATTTCCCTTGCACATGGAGTGGAATAAAAAGCTAACTTGAGACCTACTCATTTTATGCCTGAATTACTTCCATTTTCTCTGCCTGAGGCTCCTCATTCTTTTCCACTGCGTTGCTGCTAGTCTGCTGGGACTCTCTCATTGCCCGCGAAAGTTTCTCTTGTCCTCCTAAATTGATCCTTTTCTCCACGAGTTGAGATATTTGCCTAAACATGGACTTTCACAGAGCTAATTTCTCTTAAACCTTACACAGTTGGGTTAGGCACATCCACGCACACTAAAATCAGTTTCAAAATGGCTCAGATTTATTTTAAGCCATTTTTTTCCTGGCAGATGCCAAATGCATTGATTCCTGCCTGATTAAAAAAAACCCCCAGAGTATGTTCAGCATGATTGAGCGGCTCATCTACAAGGATCTTGACTGGCTTAACTAAATGGTTGGTGCTCGCTCGTGTGTGGAAAAGGCCTCGGTGTCTTTGGATGCACATTATTTAGGTTAAATAACCTAAACACAGTTTAATCTCAGAGAGTTAAAAAGCAAGAGTTTAAGTTGATGTCTCACAGCTTGAGACAACAACTACTGGAAACCTCACGCAAGCTATCTCATTATTTTTTGAGCAAAATGTTTTGTTTCAGTGAAGCTATTAGGTTGAAATACTTTTGGATGCAAACTTTTGGGATTGTTTCTGGGAACAAAGCTTTTCTTTTAACACAACTACAGCTTAAAATGAAAATATAAGGAAGGAAAAAGAAAAAGATGATCAGATAAGCCTTGAGTGAAACAAAACATTCAATTCCAAGTAAAAAAAAAAACACATTGATTTTTAAGACAGATGAACCGTTTTGCTTGATTCCTTGCTCAGAAGAAGTTTGGGATTTGGATCATCCAGAATCATGTTATTTCCCCTACTTTTTTTTTCTTCTGGAAGAACCATCAAACCAGAAAAAACAGCATTTGTGAGACTTCATTTAAAAGGCTCAAACACTGTTTCGTAACTCTTCTGCAGAATACTTTTAAGCAGTGCTAGAAATACCATCAGAATAGGGACGTTAAGTGGAATTAAACAAGATTATGGATTTTGAAGGCAGTTTAAGAACCTGTAATACAGAAAATAAGTAAACCCATGCCACTATGACCTTAGGCGTATAAGTACACCGCAGCAGAACAAATCAGACTCTTTTGTTATGTGCGGAATATGAAATGGGCTGTCTCGGGGCTTTCACATCCAGATGAAGGAGGCTGAATTCGCAGCTGGCTGGTTTTCATCCAGGCAGCTCTGTCAAAAGGGCACCGGTAGCTCCGCGGCAGGGAAGGAGCTGGGGCAGCCCAGGGAGGAGATTGGACCCTGCAGCAACTTCATGTCCCCGTGGCAGGCCAGGGCCAGCGACCAGCTGCTGCGAAACTGTTGTGACAGAGGAGACGATGGCCCGAAGTGTTTTCTGGGAGGAAAGGGGTTGTTTTTGATAAGCAGGTCCTGAGATGGGCAGTCAGACAGTGTCCTAGAAACGTGCTGCGTGGGGACTTGTTGTATGGGCTTGGAAGCAGAAGCATCATGAGAAGTTGCAACCAAGCTGAGGAAGGGTGATGAGCAAGTGCACCCAGGTGAACATACACCATCGAGGGAAAGCAGAGAGGTTGTGTCAAGGTTTAGCACCAGTTCATGTGGCAGCAGTGTGAAAGCAAGAGAGTGAGGGTATGCTCCTGCCTTCTCCTGCCTCATTGCGTTGGTGGGGTCTCTGGTTTGCGGGATGCAAGACCACAGGGCATCTCAGGGGCACCACTCAAGGTTCCCTGGGCCATAGCATCCACCTCTGGCAGAACAGTGGCAGATAGGTCCTCGCTGCTGGCACGCACCCTCGGCAGCTCAGCGAGGCTGGGGTTTGTGTTCATTCTGGACAAGAATATGTGAGTTTAGAGAAGCACAGCAGCCTCTGAGCAGAGGGGCTGAACGTGGCTGCAAGGCCAGGCTGCAAGGCAGGCAACGCTCTGCCTTCAGCAGACAGCGTGGTCCTCTCTCGGGGGGCTCAGGCAGCTTGCACAAACCTTAAACCAACATACAACCATAAGTAGCAAACCGTGGGAGATAGAAAGCTGTTAACCATCTTAACAGAACCACTCCCTACTCTCCAAAGAGCTCCTGGGTGGGACAGCAGGTGAAGCAGGGCTCAAGCTAAACCTTTAAGATCTCTCCTGACTAGATTCTCCTTCAAATCTCTTTGCTCTCTGATCTTTAAGCATTTCCCGCTGGAGACCCATACAGCAGCTACAACCACCTCCCTTGCTCCTATGTGCAATTCTAGCTCCAGCTGTGAGGACGTGAGCTTGGAGAACATCTGGACACATTGCTGTTCCTGTGCCCAACCTCTCAGTCCCTTAGGACATTCCCAGTGGGCTTGAACCACTTTCCCTGCTGTGAATCGCCAGTCTAAACTAGAAACCCTGTTGGACATTATAGAAAAAGCAGGTATAAAAAGAAATAGGAGATAAATATCTATTAAAAAAGATGGGAAGTGAGAGCAGAAAAGACTTCACAGGAGAAATCTTGATTACTAAGCCAAACCACACCAGCAGTCAGCCAAGACATCCAACAGCCAATTCATGGAGTCGTCATACTGCGTGACGTTGCAAGAGATGGGACTACCACCACTCATACACTCTTGCTTGATAAAGAAAATCTGTAGTGGATGGAGGTCTAGAAACCCCTTTCCTGAGCCTCTGAACAGTCTGGCTTTGACAAGAGAACCCAGATAGGAGACGCTCAAACAACTGACCCCATGGAGCAGACATCATCTACAAATGCGCAAGGGTTTGTGGGGCTGCAGAGCAAGGCTGAGGCAGCAAGGTTGGTCAAGAGCAAAGAGGACTACAGGAAGACAGGTCCTACCACCACATAAAAGTAAAGAGACACTTTAAAGTCAAAGTGACCAAAGAATCTACACCCAAAAAAAAAGAAACCAGACTTTTTTTTTAAAAAAAAAGGATACATCATTTAGTGTATTTGTCAAGCTTGCCGGACACCATACTGAAGCACTGTAAAGCTGCCAGAGAAATTATATACTTTTTTCTGTTGTCAACCAAAGCGTGCTTTTATGGAGTCAATTAGCCACAAATTATGAACACACATCGCTTGTCTGAGAATGAATTACAGTACAACCCGATAAACATAACTGTCTTTGCTCACTGGTCATTGCCCTGATGAGGAGGCCGTTGGACTTTCCTATCCAACCATAAAGGAAACTCCACGTTCATTCGCGTTGCGTTCTTTGCGCGTGCCTCTTTCGAGTGCTGCAGTGCTACAGTGTGAGGGGAACGGGGTCATTGGTATTACTGCTCTGACGTGCAAACCTGGCCATGAGCTCAGAGTGTGAAATGCAGTTACGTCGGTGGAAAGAGTTCGTGTAAGCTGGGATGGCACGAGTGCTTGGATCTATAACGGAGCCTATAGCTGCTGTCATATTCGATAGAGAAGTGCAGCCAATGTCATCTTTACATTGTATATTGTGCGCCCTCCACAGACCTTAGAGCCCTTTTCGAAGGTGGAGAGCCACAGTGTTATCAAGTTTTTAGTTTCTTTTCTTTGTTTGGTTGAGAGGGTTGCTTTTCCTTTCTTTTTTTTTTTTTTTTTTTTTAACAGATGGGGAAACTGAGGCACAGAAAGGTGTTGTGACTTGCCCACAGTTGGCAGTAGAACTTGAACCCCCCCAGTCTTGCTCACGGCTTCTCAGCCCCCACCTGGGACACGGTGAGAAGGAAGGGCTGCCCACTTGTTCGTGCTGAGGGCGAGGAGAACCGCAGCTCCTCCCAGGGCGAGGGGAAGGGGTGTCACTCTCAGCGGCGATGGCACGCATGGGTTCTGCCAGCCCCGAGAGGCAAGAGAAGCGAGGAACCCAAAATGGAGAGGCAGGAGCTCGTTGGTCAGGCACTGAGCGAGAGGACGCAGCTCTACAGGATGCATTCGTGCCTCTCTGTGGCTTTCAGGGCCTCGTGCATGCTGGCGGCGGAGAGCCTCCTGTTGATGTTCCTGTACCTGCACCTCAGGAGGTTCCAGAAAGTAGTCCTCAAGTCTCGGTTAAAGAAAGCATAAATCAAGGGGTTGATGAGGGAGTTGGTGTATCCCAGCCAGAGCAGAGTCCTCTCCAGCCGCAGGGGCATGCAGCTGCAGTGGATGCCACAGATGAAAGGCCGAGCTGTTGACATCAGGAAGAACGGAAGCCAGCAAAATGTGAATGCGCCCACGATAATGCCGAGGGTCCTGGCTGCTTTCTGCTCCCGTTTGAAGATGGAAATATTCTTTCGGTCTTGCCGGAGCAGTTTGGAGAGTGTGGCGCATTCCTCCACTGCTTTGGTATGCTTGGAGCTGTGGTGGCTCCGGCTGGAGGCCTCTAGGCAGTAGACGCCCTCCTCTTCGTAGTGCTTGGGGAAGTTCATGAAGCGGTGCTTCTCGGCGCTGACCTTGGCGGCTTTGTAGATCCGGCTGTACATGACGAGCATGACCGCCATGGGGATGTAGAAGGCAACCCCCGTGGAGTAGACTGTGTACCCAAAGTCCTGGCTGATGAGACAGACTCTTTCCACAGTGACGTTCTTGGCCCAGCCAAAAAGAGGAGGAAGGGTGATGGAGGCAGACAGGAGCCAAACGATGAAGACCATCTTGGCCATCAGCTTCCCATTTTGTCTCACAGGGTACGTCAGTGGCCGAGTGATCCCCAGATACCTGGAAAAGAGAAGAGTTGCAAACGGTTGGGAGGGTTGCAAGGTGTGAATGCTGTTGGGTGGTTTTCACGCCTCATCAGCTGTTAATGCTCTGTCACAGGAGAATTTGGCCCTGGGTGGGGACAAGAAATGAATTCCCCAGATGGAAGTGTTCGCGGAGACATGCAGCTGCAGTACCTGCTGTGAAATGCATTTCACACCCCTTCAGCTCTCTTGCCTGAACACGGTTTCCACTATTCCCCACTGCTTTCTGCAGTCACCCCCTGCGTGACACGGATGTCATGGAACTGCTGAGTGCAGGCCGAGCTCCACATCGTTTCCTGGGGAAGAAAAATGCTTAAAAAAGATCAGTCTTCCACCAGAACTAGTTTGTACGGAGAACATGCAACAGGTTCCAGCCGTGGCACGTAACTCACTCCAGACTGTCGCCCTCCCGGGGAAACACCCCGGAGTGGGATGGGTGATCCACAGAGTAATACGTGCACCGGGGTACGTCAGGACTGACGCCAGATGGAATGAGTAGACTCGCACCAGTGTTTAATGGGAAGTGGGATGGACAACACCTTTCTCTTATTTGTCCGGGCAACTTGGGAACTCGGGGAAGAAATACAACCTGCAGCTGAGGTGCCCCTGAGGTGGTGCGCGAGCAAGGAGCAATCTTGCCTTCGGGCAGACCGAAGGATGTGCCTGGATGGGCACAGAAAGCAAAGCTGGAGGTCGGGTGATGGGCTGCGCTGCAGACTGACGGCTGCTGACTCCCACCTTCCTTCAGCTCACGGACCGTGTGTTTGCATCTCGCAGTGCTGGCACCCGTGGGAGGCACCACTGCCAGCAGCACACCCCATCGCTCCCCTCTCCATCCAGCCTGCAATAACAGGACAAACGTACAGGTTCCTGCAACATCTACTGGAGATGACCTCCAGAAACCAAGACAGGAGCGAGTACCAGCTGCAAACAGCTGGAGCAGTCTGCTCCCTTGCACAGCCCACAGCTCCTGATGTGATGGTGTCCAGCCCTCCCTGGGGAATTAAATGAGAGGAGCTCCGAGCGGGAGATCCCAAAAGCATGTGGTGACCCACGGATTCACAGATCCTCTTGCCTGGAGTTAGGAGTTACCTCGTTAGCTTGACTGAAAGGAGGTGGACACTGCGTCACCCGTCAGCTCCCGGTTAGACTACAGGGTGTAATTTTGAACCATCCCCAGCCGTGATTGGGAGGGTTTGTGTGACTAAGAAATTGTGTCAACTGTTAGTTGGCAAATTGCAATTGCAAACTAATAAATCAGGAGGGAGTTGGCCGCTGTCAGCCAACGTTCCTGCTGAAAAACATCTGCCTGCTATCCAGTCTCAATCAGTCCAGCAAAACCCTCCAGCTGTCATATGGATTTCTTTTCTGTCACAGCCTTTTTGACTCAAACCTGCCTGCTCTCAGGAGTTTGTAGGCATTTGCAGGCAGGATCCCGTCACCTCTTCATTGCCTTGGATAAACCGTGTCAGTCCAAAGGCGCAGTGAGAACAGCAGCTGTATGGACACTTTTTGCTGAAAGCTGTTCAGGGGAAGAATGGGCTTTTCTGCTGAAAGGAAAACGTTTACAGAGAATTTTACCTCTGTTGTATCATTATTTTTTTCCCAACGATCAGTCTCATTGTAAGTGTTAGGAGATTTTTCTTCCCTGATTATTTCCCTTTTTCCAGATCCTCCCTCAAGACTGGAAGAAGATGGAAATAAAAAAAATAATCCAATTCCTCCTGCCTTCCTTACGGCTAAATAAATTCAAAGCCCAAAGTATTCTCCCCTGACTCCCCAATAAAATGAATTTGAATTCATTCACCGAGTTATTCTTTTTCTGGTTTCATCTGTATTTTCCTCAGCTGGCCTCAGTCACAAAAAAAACCCCCGAGCAAAACTCTTCCTGACCACCTCTGCTGCCTGAAAGCCCAGCAGCGATACAGGCTGAAGGACAACGCTCGTGGATGCAAAGGCAACGCAACCTCTTGGGAAAGGGCTTTTAACCCCACCGCCCCACAGGGCCCTGTCCGTGAAGGAGGAGACCTGGTGAGAAGGACAAGAGGATTGGTTTTGGTGCTGTGCTTCCAAAACGTACCTTCTCCTCCTTCCCACCTGGGCTGAGCACAGCAAGAAATGATGAGCCTGGCTGGAAGATCGGGACTCAGAGAGGTGGGTGGGAGCGGGTTGGAGGGATGCTGCCAAAAATCCCTCCTGCTGTAGGAAGGGGCTGTGGAGGGAGAGCGGATTTGATGTCCCCCAGGCTGGGAGAAAACCATACCCTGCTCTTGCATCTCCAAATTCAGCACCCAAAAATCACTCCTCTGTATATCCAAGCCAAGAACTTTGCAAACTAAAATATGCCGTGTTGTGTGAGATCCTGTATTATGCTATTACCGAGTTTTCTTTAGAAGCTGATCCACTCGGGATTTGCTCAAACTTCAAGGAATTTACACGCCAGCCAAGTAAAATGCACAATGACAAGATTTCAAAAGCAGGCAAAGCTGACACATTTCATCTGCGGGTGCCTTGTGCCGCTGCCGCTGGAGGAAACGGGGCCGTTTTCAGGTCTTTGCTTATGATTTTGATGAGAGCGGGAAGACCTCAAAATAGGCCAGCGTTTACAGCAGTGCGGGAGGCGAGATTGCACAGACAGGCAATGAAATTCAAATCAAATTCTCTTGCTTTGATTCTTTTTTGTGTGTGTGTGTGTGTCTTGTTGTTAATCAAGTTTAGTGATAATCAGGTAACAAAAGCCAGTTCCCGGAGCAGCGATTTCCCGGCGGTTTGTGCAGCTTTGCAGGACTCCCTGCCGTGCAGAGCTGATCATGGAGCCACTTGTTCCTTGTGCAATAAAATCCTTCCGCGTCCTCGCTCCCACGGATGCCTGGGCAGCCGGAGCCCTGGCCGCGGGGTGGGAGACCTGCCCCAGGCTGGGCTCCACCGTCAACCCCACGGATGAGCCGATTCAGCGCATTTATTCTACGCTCAATGGTAATAATTGGATCTTTATGCCAGGGATTAAATAACCAAGAAAAGTAAAACCTCTCCAAGGTGCCCCTATCTCCATTCTGCAGCTGGCAAACTGGGAAAGGGCAAATCTCCGCTCCCACAGGTTGGTTGAGCCCAAATGAGCTCAGAATTGGGGTTTCCTGGACCCCACTGTTTTTCCCCAATCCCATACCTCCTCTGGGCCCAATTTAAGCTCCGGACCTGGCTTCCAGGCTGATGCCACGCCTGCCCCGTCCTGCTGGAGGAGAGGAAACCTCCAGGTGGAGGATGCAAAGGGCAGCTGGAGGCTGCAGCTGCCTCTGGCTTCATCTGCTCATGCCCCAAGGGACAAGGCTGGTGGGAGCATCCCAGGGATGCAGCCCAGCTCGCTGGCGATACAGCGCAGGGACCTACCTGGCCTGGGATACGTTCGGGTAAAGGACATGGGAAAGGTAATCCAGCAAAACGCTGCGCAGGCGTCACCCCACCGACTCTTTCAGGAGGCATCGTTTTTACTGAGAAATATGCCCATTTGGAGCATATCGTCTGATTTTTGGGTAGAAAACACTTGCCAGGGAGAAGTGAGAGCCCCAGCAGGGCTGCCTGGGAAACGGACGGAGACTTTTTTTCTCCACTAGGAAAACCTGAAGTGATATATGGGATTTGGGGAGCTTCTTTTGTCAGCTGCTTGGCATTTTTATGGAGCGCTTCATCAAAAGCTGAACGGCCAAAAAGGGTTTTTTGTTGTTGTTTTGTTTTTGGTTTGTGGCAATAAAGAATCTATAACGTTGGCAGGCTTTTATATAAGAAAAATGTAAGAGAAAGACGGATGTTTCCAGCATTTTTCTTTTTTGATTTAAAAGAAAATCAATCAAATCCCCCTTCAGACAAGATTAGTTCTACCAGCTTCAATCAAGAGGCTTTTAGAAAGCGCTCTGCATTAATAATCGATAACAGCAGCCTACGTTTTAATAGTACCCATCATCTTGGGCAAACCAAGCACCTTTGATATCTAAGCTAACCAAAACATGAGGACCCTTCAGCCATCAATAAAAACACAACCTCCCCTTTGGCAGAAACCGGCAGCTGCCCAACAGCGCTGACCAAGTTGGCGTTCAGGACAGGACTAGAGGAGATATTCATATTTCCGAGAAGCGCCAGTGCTGTTCCTCTCCTTTCTCGCAGGGCAGGAGGAACAGTTTGCCATCGCCACGGGGGGAAATTTCAGTTAACTCCTCGCTGAGATGAACAACCGTTTCATCTCTGTTGGAGCAGGTGTTTCGGGCTCTCTGCAAACTCAGCTCGCTTTGTGGTCAGCTTTGCTTTGTATCGGCACAGAAACTGAAAAGTGTGCTTTCGGAGATGTTTCCATCAGGAGCTAAACCCCAAACACTTCCCATTCCAAGTTTGGGGGGAGGTGGAGATCCAGGCGTGGTCCTGGATCCGTGCTCTCCCTCAATCCATCTCCATCAACTGCCTTGTGGGAGCAGCCAGGACGATGGGTTGGCGTGGAGCAATGACGACTCAGAGGATGCTCAAGATACTGCCCTGGGACAATTCACACAACTCGCAGCCCGCTCCTGGCGACCCTTGGGGCAGAAAGCGGCAGGACGATGCCCCAGTCACCTACTCCTCCTTTGTGCATCAGAGGACATCCCGGTTATTCCCATTCCCTCCTCAAGCCCCAGCACGGACTGAGCCCCGCTGCACTGGCACCTTCCTCCCACCCAAACCCGAGGTGGGCACAGCCAGGAGGACTGTCCACCCCCTTCCCTCTGCTCTGCCAGTCCTTCTGCCCAGACTACGTACAGCCTTTGCTCTTTTTCTCTTTTCCCGGCTAGAAACGCATCTCGGGCAGTTGCCCTCTAACCGCTCGACTCCCCACTCAGGCATTTGGGGGGGTGAAGGTCTAGGAGCACACAGAGCGGTTCCTCTGCAAATGCACCCGAGGAACGAGCCCGTGCCAGCAGAGTCAGGCTCTATGGCAGCCTCTTGTATCCCAAGTTTTTCCTCCGTCACCCCGCTGAGAGGTCTGAAGCAACCTGCTCCCTCCATCATTTCCTTTCCTGCAGCTCCCTTTTCCTCTCCGACATCCAGAAAGGACGGTGGGGTTTGCGCGGAGAAGGTGCAGCAGAGATGAGCAGGTGTTTGAGAGCCACGTGAGACGGGGTGCAGGAGCGTGTCCCTGCGGGGTGGGATGGTGGATGGTTTGCCCTCCCTGCAGCTCAGCGCTGGCAGCATGAGCTTTGCAGCCCGGGCCTGGAGCCGCCCCGCTCCGGGGCTCCTCTGAGCTCGTCCGGGTGAGCCGGGCAGAGATGGTCCCCAGAGAGGCGGGGGGCTGCTGGAGACAGAAGCAGCGTGCCCACGGGTGCCTCCAGCATCACCCGGTTAAAAGGGACCCTCCTTGGCTGTGTGACCAGTGGGTGCCGCTTAGAGCAGCCCTAGGGCTGATCCCGGTTAAGCCAGGGATTTGTTATGCAGGTGCAACTTCTGTCCAGCCTACACGGAGCAGTTTCCTCCCTGGTGCCTTCCCTACGGGAGAGGAGAGGAGAAAGGAAAGGGGAAAGGGGAGGAAAGGGGAGGAAAGGGGAGGAAAGGGAAGGAAAGGAAAGGAAAGGGAAGGAAAGGGAAGGAAAGGGAAGGAAAGGGAAGGAAAGGAAAGGAAAGGAAAGGAAAGGAAAGGAAAGGAAAGGAAAGGAAAGGAAAGGAAAGGAAAGGAAAGGAAAGGAAAGGAAAGGAAAGGAAAGGAAAGGAAAGGAAAGGAAAGGAAAGGAAAGGAAAGGAAAGGAAAGGAAAGGAAAGGAAAGGAAAGGAAAGGAAAGGAAAGGAAAGGAAAGGAAAGGAAAGAAGGAAAGGAAAGGAGAGGAGAGGAGAGGAGAGGAGAGGAGAGGAGAGGAGAGGAGAGGAGAGGAGAGGAGAGGAAAAAGGAAGGGAAAGGGAAATTTTTAAAGCATCGCCAAGCTGATTAGTATGTAGCTGCTTCCCTGCTCTGCGCTCATCAAGAGGAAGCATTGACATGTTTCATTACTGCATTTAATCTCTTCCCTCTAACAGAGACCAACTTCTGTCAGCTCTGAATCCACCTGCTTTCTTACAAACAGGCTTTTTATTAAACCAAAGCCAGTTCAGCAGAAGAGCCGGACCTTGCCGTGTGGCCGGGGAGCGATTTTGCTCTCTGACCAGCAGCGCGGAGCTGATCAGGGCCACGCGGCAAAGGGCGGCGCGTGGGGGAGCAGCGGCTGGCGGGGGCGAGGGCTTCCCAGCAGGACTTGCCGTTTGCCTGCCGGGGGTAACGTCAATCAGCGGCAGCAGGATTTTCTCTGTCCTTTCTGCTTTGTCACCCGGTGTCACACCCGGGGAGGGTGACCAGGTATAGCTGAAGACACGCATCTCGCCGGCTCTCTCCCTTCCCTGCGCTGCTTATCGCACACCAGCCCAGCTCAGCAGCGCCAGCGTCGACCCAAACCAACCCCCCGAGAAAGCCAGCGTGCGCATCAGCTCTGGATCCGGCCCATCGGCTCGTCAGCGCAATGTCCCTAATGACGCAGGCTGCTATAATTAGACCCACGGAGGTGCTGACTTGCCCGAGTCTTGCCAGTTTGCCAGACAGGCTTAGCCTTTCCCTCCCGACCCCAGGTGTGGGAGTCGAAGCCAGCAAATCCTCTCAAATGCATGCACTGGGCTAACCCGGGGCTTCTGGGGACTTGGGATGGGGCGGGGGGAGTTGCCGACATCCTTAGCCAAGGCATAAGTCCGGGGAGCAGCAGAGCATCCCATAGGACTGGGCTCCCGAAGCCCCGTAACCTGGATTTTCAAAGTGCATGTGGGGTTTTTTTTGTTTTCTTGAATAATTGTCTGGTCCAGCCTCCTTCCATGGAGAAGGTCAGGTCACGGGTCTACCCTCTAGGCTCTGTTCCTCAAGCCAAGGAAGAACAATATGTGAAGCAGCTGCCTAGAGGGGGAGGACCAAGCAAGTAACTTAGAGACGTTACTTGAGAAAGCACCTTAAGTCCAGCTCTTCCAAAGGGCCTGAGGCACCCAGTTCCTACAGAAAGCCCTCAGCAACCCCATGCACCTGGAAAACACATGCAGAAGCATCGATCCAGCCGGGAACATGGTTCCAGTGGCCCTCAACCTCCAGAAACACCCTTATATTTGAGCCCACCTGAATACACGGCAGGTGCCTTCTCCTCCCTTACCTGTCCACGCTGATGATGCACAAGGTCATGATGGAGGCGGTGCAGCACATAACGTCCATGGCGATAAACACATTGCAAAAAACCTTCCCAAAGAGCCACTCTCCCCCCACCAGGTCTGTGATGGTCACGAAGGGCATGACAGCGAAGGCCACCGACAGGTCGGCAGCTGCGAGGGACACCACCAGGTAGTTGGAGGGCTGCCGGAGCTTCTTGACGATGCACACGGAGATGATGACCAGACCGTTGCCAGCGATGGTCATGAGGATGATGATGGAGAGCACCGCTCCGATGATGATCTTCTCAGTGTCCCCATAGAGCAAGATCTCCTCGCCGCAGTCCGTCGCGTTGGTGAGGTTGGAGGAGGGCAGGTCTGGCTCGGCTGGGACGGAGGGTTCCTCAGTCATGAATGGATTCGGGAGCGATTTCTGCGCCGGGTGCTGCTGCTCTGCGTTCTCCACAAAGAGAAGATGGTGCTCCAGAAACCGCCTGGGGCTGGCCCTTAGCAACATGCTCTGAGCTCTCCGCAGCGGGCAGCGGCACGAGTTTTCTCCCAGCAATGACACCTCCAGTGACAAACCAGAACATTTTGTCACAAACAGGCTAAGAAAATAAGAGATCCCCCCTCACCCCCAGCTCCTGCATCCCAAAGCTGCGGCTGGATCTCACGTGCTCAGCAAGAAGCCGCTTCCCAAGTCTGCTTAAAGACACACAGTTCGCTGGAGGATGCTCGGGGAAAGCTCCTCTCCACTTTTAAAGGAGCACAAGCTGCCCAGTCCGCCTGCAAGGGCTGCCTGATCCTCTGCGTGCTTTTCCAGAAGGACGGCTAACGGCAGCCGGTCGTAACTGCCCACGTTATTACGCGTTACTGCCGAGCTGCGCTGCTGGTCTTGCGCTCCCCTGTGCATCCAGACATTTAAATCCCATGCAACTACGTGCATATTCCCGCATGCGGCTATAGAAGAGTCTGTGATCACACAAGCCACAGCCGCAAACGTGTGCGCACACCTCGCTGGCTGCGTCTCCTGCATGCGTTAACACACAAACTTCAAAGCTGCGACTGTAAATCCATGCGCGTGGCACGTAAAGGCAACACGCGACCGTACGGACACACAGGAGCACGGCGCGGAGCTGCAGCTCGCGGGGGGAGGTTATCCATCCCCTGCAGCACCCCCAGGGTACCAGGCAGAGTCAGGGCATCCCAGCCCGTGCCCGGAGCTGTGAGCATCACCACCACCCACACAACAGAGACACCCGGAGAGCAGCCACCGTGCTCCCACCCCCCGGGTATTCACCCCGTAAGTATTTCCCAGCCGCCGAGAGGGAAACTTCAGGGCAGGGCTCAGCCCTGTGCAGGGCTCCGGGCATCATGCACAACCTGCATCCTCTCCTTTTCGTTTCAAAGCCCCTTTTCCCCTTGAAGGGAGTTAAGTTTAAATCAAAGCAGGATTGCAACCCCCTCCTCCTCTTTGCAGCCCCCCCCCCGCCAGGCTGGGGAGATGGGGGTCCCAGAGTTACCTGTGCCGAGGGGGTGAGACATCCTCCAGGCGAGCCCCTGCGAGCTCCGGGCGGGCGAGAAAGCGAAGAGCCACCCCCGGAGCATCCTTCTCCCCTCCCTGCCTCGCCGGTCCCTCCTACCGCCCTCCCCTCGCCGCTCCCCGGGCAGCGACCCAGCTGGTCCCCGGCTCCCTCGGAGCGCCGGGGAGGAGCCAGGACCGAGGAGGGGGGTCCAGGCCGGGTCCTGCACCCACCCCAGCCCCGCAGAGATGGGGGGGGAGCGTGGGAAGACCTCGAGGGAAAGGCTGGAAGTTGAGAAGATGCTTTGGACGCGGTCCTGCAGCGCGGCGAGGCAGGCGCAGGAGGAGCAGCTCGACACCCGGCAAGCGGGGTACATACAGCACGGGGGTACGGAGAAAGGCTACTGCCAGAGCACCCTTCCCCATTAGTTTTTCATTATTAGTTTACAGGAAAGGGTTTCTTTCCCTGCTCCATGCATTTTTCAACCCCGCTGCTTGGAGGAGGTCCCGTATTCGTTCAGCTCTGCACTAAAGAGCAGCAAACAGCCAGGGAGGGGCAGATCCCTAAAGATGAGCCTTTCCCTTATCCTAGTAAAATTGAAACAGAGAGAATAAACAAACCAGGCAAGAGCACGCGGAGATCCACAGCCATTTCCCTCTCCACCAAATGTTTCACGGGCGCTTTGGTGCTGGGATCGCTCCAGCACTTCAACCCAGAGCATCAGGCAGCTGCTGTTCGCTCCTCCCTGGGCGCGAGCAGCGGAGCGGCGGCATCTCCTGCGTTGGTTGCTCCTGAAGGCAGTTCCCCTGGGAGCTCAGCCCGTCTGCTGCCTCCCTGGGGCAGGGGGACAGCGCGGGGCTTCTCCCCTTGCACAGGCCCCATCCTGCACCCCTCGGGGCGATGGGTGTCCAGGCAGGAGAGGTGCAGGCAGGCGGCTTCGGAGCTGTTTGCAGGCTCGGAAAGCGTTTCTTGCTGCCCTGCCCCACGCTAAGCACCTCGGGAGCGAGCTGGGCACCTCCATCCCTGTGCCACCAGCTCCCATGCCCATCCTGGGGCTGTGCAAACACCCCGGCACCCTCCAGCCCTCCCGGGGACAGCACAGAGGGCTGATGATGGAAAAACCACCTTTAAATCTCTGAGATGCAGAGCACTGCATCACCTCGGGTCAGAGTCGGCACCAACCCCAAGAGATTTTTGGGACAGATGTTCCCTGCAAAAGTACATCTGCAAGGAAAACTCCAGTGAGCTAAACCAGGGCTGTGAAGGCTGCGCTTAACACTAGGGTTTCTCCTTTGCTGCTCAAGCATCGCAGCGAGCGTGGGAGGCTGGCTAAAATAGCTTCCTCGGCAGGGCCGGGCGTGCTGAAGCTCCGGCTTTCTCGCTCTTTGCATTACGCGTGGTTTTGTTCAGCCCCTTGAGAACGGCGACGTGCCAAGGTGGGACGGGGCCGATACGGCAACGCAACCTGCAAAGCCCAGTCCCTGCCTGACCTGGGGAGCGAGGGCTGCGTCAGCGAAGTCTGAACTCACCAATACCCGGCAGAAAAAATACACCCTATATTTCCAAAGAGGAAGGGGGGATCTGCAGAACTCCTTGCTGCAGGAGCAAAGGATTTTGCAGGCTCAAAACCCAGACAAATTCACCCAAGAAGAAACCCATCCCCTAAGGACCCGCAGTTACGTGCCCAGGCAGCCCGTCGCCAGATGCCCGGAGAGCTCCAGGAAAACCATCTGCGCACGAGCTGCAAACTCCTGCTGGGCTTTCCACCGCTGGGACCGGGGTTTGGCAGGAGGACGCGGGGTGGGGGACAGGCAGGAGGGGGTTTCCCGGCTTCCCGGGAGGTCGCCTTTGGCAGAGCAGCGCCGCAAGCGGCTCCTGCGCATTAGCAAGGAGAGACAGGGAGGGACTTTTTTCCCCTCGATGCGCCGCTGGGAAGCAGCCGGCTTATGCGCAGTGGTCAAGTTCATGTCCTGGCAGCGGAAGGAAGGAGAGAAGGTGATGAATTTCATGGGCCCTTTGCTCTGGCTGACCCTTTACCTATGGCAGAGCCCCAGAATCCTGCAATTAGCTTCAGGGAGCAGAATTAACCTCCCTCTCTCCCGTCCCCGGCCCATTTCTTTAGGATGCAACCTGTGTCTTCTCCGTTCTGAAACCCCTGCGGGTCTGGGGACTCTAGAGGAGGGTTTTCCCCTCCTTTCCAGGGAAAATGAGCTGCTCTGATAATTTGAGGAGCAGAGAAATCCCTGGAAAAGCGAGGGCAGGGAGCTGCTGGCCAGCTCATGGGACACGCGCTGAGCGGCTGGAGGGGGCATTCTCTGCATGGGCTCATTTTTGGGAGGACAGAAGGGAAAATGCCAATTTTTGTGTGAAGGAAGGATTAAAAACAACAATAATAATCCTTCTTCTCCCTAAAACTCTTAGTGCAGCATTTCCCCAGCTGCAGGCCACGATGACCTTGTTAAGACACTTGCTCCTGGGGCACGTTGGGAAAAGCTAATTGCATTTAATAGCAATTAGGGGAGGAAAGGGCCAGCGCGCCTTAGCTTAGCCGCTCACCGTAGCTTTCTGTCTTTGGCTGAGAAGAGAGCACAGGCTCGGAGGAGCAGGGATGTTGCTGGAGCAAGACGGATGAACCCTGAAGAAAATTGTCCTTGCAAAAGAAAGCTGAGAAGTGGAAGACCCAAAATAGCCAGTTTTCCCCCTCCATCTTCAGGCAGACAAGAGACGAGCAAAGTCCTCCTGCCGTGTCGCGAAGGCAGTGCCCAGATACGTTCTTCCATCTTCATGTACAAATGGCCATTAAAGTGGCTATTTTATTAACTATTAATTGTTAATATTACAGCCTATTCACTCTAATGGCAAGGTAATAGGCACAGTTATTAATATGCAAATTCAGAGAAATCTCATTAACTCCAAGGTCCTCAACCTCTCAATGTCTGCAGGAGTAGCATCCCAAAGCAATCTCCCTTCTATCCCAGGTGGTGACATTTCTCCCTCTGAGCAGACAGAGCCTGCCCAGATGGACAAAACTAATCACTTGACACAACCAGCTTTCAGGGAGAATCGCTAAGGTCTGCTCTTGCCCCCAGAGATGTTCCTGGTGAACTGGTCTGTGGTCTCTAAACCCTCTCTGATCTGGAAACAGAGGGGCTTAACCCGCTTTCACAGCAGAACGGCCGATAACCCAACCCTGTGCAGATACCGTGGTGCTTCTCCAGCGGTTGTGATCAGGAATAACGATGACCGAGGTGCTTCAGGGACCCGAATTGCTCAAAGCATCACCTCCTCTCCGTGGGCATGTGTCCTGCTTTCCCTCTGAGGCTCCCTCCTCCCACAGACAGCCCCATCTCCTCCTGATGCCCATTGAAGCCCAGCTCCCCAGAGGTGTTCACCCAGCAAACACCATCTCAGCGTGGTGGGAACGCGGTACCCAAGAGATGGTTGGGTCTCCCAGAATGGACCTCCAGCCTCGGGTCCAGCTCAGGTCTGCGCCCCTTAGCGCCCGCTGAAACGGGGCTGCCAGAGGTCTGTGGCAAATGAATCGGAGCTTGGGGGGAAACTGAGGCACTTGAAAGTCCCAAGAAGGCAGTGAAGCTCTGCATTTAAACTGTCAAACCACACACGTCCTTTAAAAATCAACCCACGATTTTAAAAAGGACAAAAGGTGTTCCAAGAAGAGTCCGTAAGTGAGACACAACAGTGTTGAAGTGGAAGAGTTTTGGTTGGACCAGGACAAGATCTCCTCCCCGTCCCTCTTCCAGGGCCCGAAGCCCTCAGCCCATCCCCGCATCCTCCCGTCTCTCTGGTTTCCCTCCGCGCCACAGCAGCAATATAGGAATTGCCTCCCTGCGGAAACCCATCCTCTGGGAAGGGGGAAAGAGCAGGGGCACAGAGAGTGGACACTGCTCAAAGTGCCCTGGGGGGACCAGGGGACCGGTCCCATAGCAGTGACATTGGTAGCCAAAGGATTTCAGCCAGGGGATCCAACCAGCAAAGGGCTTTCTGCCCCAAATCCTTTTTCCATGAAGGGAAAAGCCAATGCAGAATTGATAAGTTAATGATCTACCTGTGACTTAAAACTCTGAGTTGGGTCTTTGGTTTGTTTTTTCTTACTGAATCTCCCCAAAATAGAAAAAAAAAAAAAGATAAACTTTTCATTTATTTATGAAAGCACCCCATGCATTTGCAGCCTTTCAGTTCCTAAAGGGGCTTATAGGAAAGATGGGGAAACACTTTTTAGCAGGGCCAGTTGGGATAGGACAAGGGGGGATGGTTTGAAACTAAAGGAGGGGAGATTCAGACTAGACCTAAGGAAGAAGTTTTTCACACTGAGGGTGGTGAGGCCCTGGCACAGGTTGCCCAGAGAGGTGGGAGATGCCCCATCCCTGGAAACATTCCAGGTCAGGCTGGACGGGGCTCTGGGCAACCTGATCTAGTTGAGGATGTCCCTGCTCATGGCAGGGGATTGGACTAGATGGCCTTGAAAGGTCCCTTCCCACCCAAACCATTCTGTGATTCTACGATTTTGCTGTTTGAGCAGATGGGAGCAATTGGGAACCTCTTGGGAAAGTGCTGTCCGAAGGAGACATCCAAAGAGCTCATCTCGGAGAGGTGCGTTTGCCGGAGCGAAGCGGGTGTTGATGCTGTCAGATGCAGCCACGCTCCCTCTGCTGGAGTCCGCACAGACAGCAAGCGGCTGTTAGAGCTTCAATCTCCCACGATCGGCAAATTTGGGTCAGCCGGGAGAGCTCTCAAAGAATTCTCTCTGTGCCCCATGGCAGCTAAAGCCAGGGCAAGCCAGGCGCGGGCAGCCGCAATGCCTCAGCCCCACGTCCCGCAAAGCTGGGACTGCCCCGGGCAGGACGGAGACGAGCCGGAGGGACGTTTGCCGCAGGATCGGGATGAGGTGGAGGGAAGGAGACCGCGACAGCAAACCTTTGGCCTGCAGCCTCCCCCTCGTCCACCCTGAAGCTGCCTATGGTGGGTGCTAAAAGGATTTCCAGGGGGGGCTGATGAAGCTAGCAGAGAAAAATCAAAAAGCCTGAAACAAGAGAGGAAAGGGTAAAAAATGAATGATTTAGCTGAAGCTTCCAACGCGAACCCTTCAGCCCTGCAGCTCTGGCTCCCACCTGTAGTCACCCATTTGCCAGACTTTTATTAGCGAGGCGGTATCATTAGCGCTCGTTATTTATTCAAAGTGACGGACATGCAGCATTTCCACCTACTGCTCTCCCTCCACCATCTCCAAGGGGTTTGGTAGAGCCTGATTTTAAGTATATGCAGGGAGGTGGGTGCTGATTTAGTTTTTTGGGCTCAGATAGAGTCGTACAGCACCGAACTGACCCCCTCAATGCGTGGTGCTGGTGTCACACCTCCGGACCGCCCAAATTCGAGAGGGAGAGAAGCAGAAGATGCAGAGCACGCGCTCCTGGCCAAACCTTTTCTAAGGCTGCTAAGCTCGCATCAAGCCACGCGCCCACCGGCTCCCCATTTTGACCCCGGCGTTCTCCACGCTCGCTGCCGATGCGACCGGGAGCGCGTCGCGGAGGTGGGCTGAGGCCCTTTGGAGGATGCAGGTGGGTTGGGGTGGTGGAGCAAATGTTGCAGGTTTGGCAATGAAACCCCTCCTTGTCTTCTTTTGTCTGTCCCCTAGATGGCACCTGCTCTCAGCAGATTAAATCCCTGACGAAAAAAGGCAGGTTTCGGTGCCTGGGAAGGCTCAGGGCTGCAAACTGCTTGCCAGAAAACAAACAAACAACAAACCCACCCAAAACACTAAAGAAAAAGCTACAATTAATGGATCTTTTGGCTCTTACACCAAGAACTTGAGATACCCGACTCCTTGTCGGCTGCAACATTTCTGCTGCTTTCCCTTCTCGTCCATCTCCCTGTGCTCAGTCCCCCCAAATGCAGCGGACGGGGGTATCGAGCCCTTTCCCACCAGCTTTGCTGCAGTGGCAGATGCACATCTGGGGGCAGCGACAGACCCCGTCAGACCTGGATCACTCCAGAAGATATTCCAGTCCTTTACAGGGCTGGGAAATGCAGGGAGAAATATGCCAATGTCCTTTCCAGTTTAAATCAAAGCAGGACATGGAGAAGGGCAACATACTGACAAACTCCTCGCGTCAGTTCAGGGAAAGCCCAGATGCAGCCACCCTAAATACTCCCTTTTCCCAGGAAAACGCGCACTGACAGTCCTGCAGACCGTATCCCTGGGGCCCGGCTCCTCTTTGAACAGTTTATCCATGTAATTTTTGGCCAATGAATATTTAAACCCTTCCCGCAAACCTCCTGGCAGTGCATTGCGTGTGTGTCCCGGTGGGAAAGGAAGGACGTGGTGGGGGGAAACACGTCCCCGTCTGACCCTTTCCTTCCCCAGCTCGGATCCACACCAAACGCCACTGACATTTAAACCGGCTGCTGTTAAACATCTGCTTTGAACGGGGACACTTTGCACCTCGCAGGGTTACGGCCTTGCCAGGCTGCCCGTGGTTGCAGGAGATGCCCATCAGCTAAAGCCCCACGCAGTGACAGCCAGAAGGTGACAAACACGTCCTGCCCCCCCTCTCCCTGCTCCCCAGCACCCATCCCGAGGAGCTCACTGCATCCCTATGTATTTATGGCCCTGGTGTCGCACCGAGACCTTCGTTACCCCTCACTTCAGCCCAAAGGCGCTTTTCAGCCTTCGCAGAGATCCTCCTGTGGACCAAGCAGGGACCTGGGGGCTGTCCTGGGGAGAGATCCTCATGGGCCCGAGAAAGCTGCCGCGGAGGGACCACAGGCCCGGGTGACCCCGTGGCTCCCAGGAGGCTTTCTTTGATGGGTGCACCACCACTCCTTACCCGTTCTGTGGCTGTTCCTGGGACCTCCTGCCCGTCCAGGAGGGAGCAGTCTTGGCAAGGAACGCACCCTCGCTCTCCAGCCATCTTGCGAGAGGACCCCCAGGCGTTCAGGACAATCACCCCACAGATGCAAACCTTCATCACGGACCACGACCTCAAAAGGGAGAGACATTTTCCACATGCCCCCCTCCCACCCCGAGCTGCTTCTTGCTGCCAAGGCCTTAGTCCTTGCACCAGTTTGAGGATCTCTGTATTCGGCTCCTTTGGGAAGTCCCTTTTTGGGCCTTGCTGCGAAGGGGGATGCAAAGTGCCTGCCTGAAGGCAACGCAGGGCTGTGAAAGGGCTCCTGACCTCCCCGCACCCTGCTCCCGCTTCACCCTTCGCAGAAGGGGATGGTGCGAGGCTGGCGCAGCACCAGTCTGAGCACTCCTTCACCATCCCAAGGGACTGGGACACCTCAAAGGGCCCCAGGCCAGGGCACGGAGCAGCTCAGGTCCCCAAAATTTGAGGCTGCCCACATGCTCCACAGCCCTCTGAAGTTAACACCGTAAGGACCGTTTCCCCCTTTTCCTGATAGTATGTCCACATGCATTTTTTAAAAAAATATATAAATATATATATTTAAGGAGAGTCACAACATTGCTTGTAGGGCAGCTCGTGCTGATGGAGGCCAGAACTGGCCCTCTGCCTGGAGGGTGAATCCCGTAGGATGTGGAGAGATGCGGTCGCCGGAGGGAAGGAGCAAGTTTGCAGACTCTGGCTCCTCTCAGACGATGCTACCAGACCCACACGGCTCCTGTTCCCAGGCAGAAAGCCCCTCTTGTCTGCACAGGGAGCTCCTCGGAGATCCTCGTGGGCTAGAGGGAGCTGGAGTGCAGCTGTCCAAGCCTGAGTCCCGTAGTAGGGAACTAGTGAATTTACTCCTTAGAGAAGCAGATCATTCTCAGGCTCCCCTATGACACAAAATTCACTAGATTTTGGGCTCGTCTCTGGTTTGGATGATGCCAAGTCGGAGCCACACGGGCAATGCTAGCCAGGTCTAGACGCTCTCAGTGCGCCGTATCAGATGAAAGCTGCAGTTCTTTGCTACACCTCCCCATTAAAGCACGAAGGAATCCCATTTTTGACTCCCCGCACTCCCACGGTAAGACAACACGGGTCCTTACATTGACAGTTGCGATGCTCAAATGCTACAAGCGTTGGGGATTACAGAAGCATCTCAGCTACAGGGATCCCCACCAGTGAAACACGTACATCCGCGCTAGGGGAGAAGTCCAAGCAACGCTGGGAGCTACCGGTTAAATAAAGGACACCGATTAGGCACAAAGTAGAAATATATAAACAGTATATTTCTTTTTATTTCATTTTTAAATACAGAGTTTCCTTATAACAATAAAGGAATTCCCTCTCCCTCCCCCCCCGCCCCAAGCAACTCTTATCAAAAGAAATCATTCACTGTAAAATCAACACTAGATAGAGGCATGCGCTTTAAGAGCATATTTAGCAAGTGCAATATCTATAGGCCATATCTCCCTAAATAGGAACATGTGCTTTCCCTCACTTAAAATAGTTCCCCGGCAATCTGTGACGGAAACCTCCCGGTCACCAAACGCAGAAGCATTTAACCAGTTACATGCCACGTGGCGCGTTGGAAAATAAACCCAGCGCTGGCTGTCCGGGACGCCCCAGCCCAGCGGCTCCACCAGCGTTCGCCGGCACGGAAAGGGGGTGCAGGATGAGCCGGCTCTGCCTCAGGAAGGTTTCTCCTCTTAAATCACCTCCTCGGAGCTCATCCTGCATTTACGCTCCCTCCAAGGAAAGCAGGAGGGGAAGCGAGGGAGTATTTAAGACACAGCCCCTGTCTCAGGTCGGACCAAGGGGAGGGGGGTTTGGTTTGCCCCAACGTTCAGGAGCACGTCATTTGGAGGAGTAAGGGGGTTTGTGTTTGGTAAGATAATTCCTGTTTCCTGGGGTAACATCTGTGTGGGAACGAGGTACAACTTCACATCAATAAAGAGGACAGGGAGAACAGATGGGCTACCCACTTCCGAAAATAACCGAGCACTAAGCCACCTTGCTTATTAAATCAGAGCGGCTCCGCCAAACGCAAGAGGCTAAAATCCTCAAAGGGCCAACAGCGCAATAAGCTGCTCCTTTCCAGCAGCTGCTGTGCTTTGTAACCCAATCACGGTTTCTCCCCTGGGAGCAGATGCCCTCGGGCCTGCTGGGCACTTCAGATGGCAGCCCAGCACCCGCCGGGGACGGACGCATCCCACGCACCCCCCGGCAGCCACAGCTCCCAGACCTGGGCGCTTAAAGCCAGGCTCCTACTTGGACTTTGGCATCACAAGTCTTGGAGACGGGAGGTGGCTGCTAACACCTGGGCAGGCAAAGGAAGCTCCACAAGAAAGATGTGAATCACTTAAAAGCCTATTTATGCAGGCTGGGATGCTGCTGGGGAGGCAGTTTGAAATCGGTGGCACTGGTCCCAAATGTGAGAAGTTCAGAAATACATGCTGCTATAGATACACGCTTTAAATCATAGAAAGGTGGCTAACACAGCCCCCGAGGTAAGCAGTTCACGGAGAGGAGGGCACGCTGCATGAGCTCAGTCATGTCACTCAGATGTCCATCAACCACCGCCTGAAAAGAGATCGGCTGCACAACTGGAGATGCCATCTCACAGCACCACGGGCTGCATCTCCTGCTCCAGCCACGCCTGGGAGACACCAGCGCGGCCACGTCACCCCACCATCTCCCGTACGGACGCTCGCAGAAGCCACGTAAGTCATCCAACCACGTGAAACTTAGCTAAATTCGATGCCTGGAAAAAGCATGCCGAGCCCCCGACTGCCGCTGCTGGGCACAGCAAGAACTGATCCGGGCCCTTCAGCAAGCCTCCCCAGCACCCAGACCGGTACTCCAGCTGCCGAACTGGATATGCTCATTTTCTGCAAACCCCTGATCACATAACAAATACTTTACTGCCAGAGAGCTTTTTTTTTTTTTTTTTGTAAATGCTAAGAGCAAAAAGCCAGCATAGCTCAGGTCAAGAGAGAGAATTTAATTGCAAACTGTTTTTTTTCCAATTCTTTGCCATTTTGTTCGCCTTTGGGACTCCCACCTGTGGCTAAATGAGGGACACCGATAGCTTTTGCAGCAGCAGGAATGTGTCACACAGATGACCAACTCAGATGCCACATGCGTCCCCCTCTTCTGCTCCAAGAGGGGACCGCAGCTCTCCAAGCAAGCAGCTCTGTGCAGCGGAGATGCAGATGGGGAGCAGAAGCCGGCACCTCCCCCAGGACACGCTCTTAATATTTAACGCCACATCAGAACAGCGCCAAGTGATCCAAGCTCATGCGGAGTTTTCTACAAGGGAAAGACAGACACAGCCAAGGATTGTCTTAGTTTGAAAGGAAAACACACCAAAGCTGAAGAGGAAAGTGCTAATTTGTATTTCTGAAGCATGTACTCTGGCAACTCCCTCGTCTGCCTCCTCTTTACACAATATTGATGGTTTGCTCTTTGCAACCAGATCTGCAGCCAGCAGTGTAATGGACAGGGTTTGGTACTTAAACGCCTTAATTAGGTATGAAAACAATTAGAGAAGACTATTCTCTTCTAACATCCACAGGCCTCAGCACAGCTAGAAAATGGGGCAAACCCATCCCATTATGTCTATTTAAGTTGTTTTGGAAGATTGACAGATGAAAGGACAGCCCAGCTGGCACACTGCACCATAAAGCAATCGTCTGAAGAGACGCAGAAGACAGTGCAACTGCTGGACAATTATGAATCCTTCATAATTGCTTATTATGGCAAAGCGAGCCCCAAGGGAGCAGCCGCTGTCACGCTGCTGCTCAGACACAGGCTCAAGTTCTCTGGAGAAAAATACCCACTCGGCACTTTGGCAGCATTTCCACAGTGGGGGTGCCAGGGCCAACTTCCAGAGAAGGGCTGGGGAAGGTGAGAGCTGGGGCAGGAGATGACAGAGAAAGTGGCTTGCACTGAAGTTTTGGGAGGACGGACACAAGAGAGGAGCTTGAGCCAACCCTGGTTCTGCCTGTTAACCTTCCAGGCAGGTAGAAACACTACAAAGGGCAGATAAAAACCACAACGAACAAGTAAAAAAGCTTGATCAAGGAGTAACACGAACATGTGGCAACAGACAGTGTAGATACACACGCTTAGTGGGACACAGACTGGAAAACGGTAGGTGCTTTTGGTGACGTGGCATGTCTCAGGTTCCTCCTTCGTTGCTGAGAACCCCACAAAATAACCCCTTCCCTCCCACCCCCAAGCATTCGCCAGCTATATCCAGCTTTGACCAACTCCATGGTTCTTCGAAGAGCGTCCACAGAACACGGTTGGTTCAGCAGCAGTTTCTAAAGCAGCCAAACACGATATGCAAAAGTTTACAAACAGTTTGTGTCTTTTGGTGCAGCTGGGGATGTGGACCTTTTGGGGAGAGTTGTTTGACCTACAGTACATGGAAACGCGACCATTTACCGTATTTGTTTTCAGAGCCTCCCAGGTCACGCAGGTCATCAGGAATCGTGCATCACGTCCCACAGTTGTTGGGCTCATCTTGAAGCATTTCACCAGATGGCAGCTCTGAAGCAAACCAGTTCAATTCACTTACTCCGTGCCCATCCTTCCGCAGCAACGCACCGATGCATATCCAAGTAGAGCTTGACATTTATTAATTGCTTCAAATCCTGACGCCAGAGAATTTGGGGATTGTTGCTAGTGAAGTTGTCAGATTTGCTTCCCAAGCAATCTAGAAAGTGCTATGCCGCCTGTGCAGCAGTCCATGTTTTCACCGACTTTCCTTAATTTACATGGAGACCCATCTATTTCCATACATAGCGTGTCAACAGTATTTTTGAAGGCAACAAAATAAGTCTCAGACCAACAAAACTATTCAGGTATAACTCCAGTTTTAATTGTCAAGCTAACTTCTAGCTCCTACATTCAATGCAAGGATCAAAAACTACACGTTTGAGAGTAGAAGTTTATTCCGTCCCCAGTTTCTGATCGTTTTGGCAGCTGTCAAAAGGTAACTTCCAAAATCCACTCGTTTCAGAAGCTTTTTACTACCTTGCGGTTCCAGCTGAACATCATGGACTAACTTAATAGCTATCAACATCTTCCAAACCCAGTTCTTTGGCAACAGTTATACATAGCATTGTGCGTATATAAAAAGCTTATAATAAAACTTCTTTTACATTCTAATTGTCTTAACCTTCACAGAAGTATTAAAGTGCTCAATCAACTCCGAACAAACTCTCCTTCCCTAGTTAGCCTACCTCCTGGAAACGCCTGCACTTAAGTCAGCAAAACCAGAAGCAAACAAGCAGAGAAAAGGTATTTGTATGAAAAAAAATCCTCTGCAGGATCATTACAACCCCTTACAAGCCAAGACGCCTCGAGTCTCACATCTTTCTTCTACCCATATACTGAGACATGGGTTCAAATGTTCAACCAGTCTAAGCCAGCCCGACTTCTTTTCCCGAGTTGTGCCGATTTCCCACCAGTTGATTCTTTGGCCCCTGACTTCTGTCAAAAGAAAACTCTGTGAAACAGAATCCTATTGATGCTACAAAGAAAATACGAACACTGAAGTCATACTGGCAAAGCAACAGCAATAAAAGATATAAGCAAGAGTTGTGATGGACATTTAACCCCTCCAAGCTATTTGGATTTTAAACGATCTCAGTTAGGAACATTTGACAGACTGAAATTGATGCTTTCAAAGAGGCTTTAAACGGGGACATTTTTGGTCCCTTCAAGTGGGAGGATGAAGGGTACATCTCAAAACTACTTCCTCTGGCAAGACCTACGTGCCAGTTCACCCCACCGTGCTCTGTGCCGGAGGAACTTTCACCCAGGGCCTCTGCTCTTCCTCAAACAGGACCAGAGCCAACATTCCCTTGGGCACGTCCTCTCCTTCCTCCAGCCACAGCATCCACAATATGATTTAAACCAGCCCACAGGGTGATTTCTTCCTGCCAAGAGCTGAGACACCAGAAATGCAGCCCCAGGACACGTGCGTGTAATAGCTCACTCAACCACAGGATGCTGCTTTTCATTCTACCTTTGGCTAAATCTTTTGACATCGCTGGGAAAAGCACGTTATTTAAGTATCGTCAGGCCTTGGCACTCCCTGCCATACAACAGGTACCGAACTGTTTGCTGTCACCTGCTCTTTTTCCGTTGACTGAAGATCAGACATCCTTTTACCACCTCCACCTTTGCACTGCCCCGAAATCCTGTTCGCCCCCTGTTTCTACATGTAGAACTTAGTAACAGCTATTGGTGATCTCGCCACAGAAATGACTCAAAAGCCAGGAAACATCGACAAAGGCGGTCAGAAGCCACGCACGGATTTATACCTGCTGTCATGCCACGTACCAGACATGGCGTGAGTCACCCCTGCTGCCTCCAAGACTGCCTGAAAGCCAGATGTGTGGCGTTACCCGCTTTGACGTACTGGGGTGGTCATCCCGCCCTGAGACTTCTCAGCAGTCCCCAAGAGTTGGCTGGTGCAACATGGAGGTCACGCCTTCAAGGTCACGCGATGTTGTTTTGCTCGCTAAGCTGAGGGCTTTCCCCTGCGATTGCTCGGGGACATGTAAACCACGGCCACGTTCTTGGGAACACTCTTACTGCTCTCCTCCCATCAACACAAAGGGCTTCATAAGAAAATAAAAATTTAGGTTTTTATACATGTTTTAAGTCCATCGGCAGCTACATTAAGCTGAAACACTCTCTGATATTTAGTGCAAATACACCAAATCTTCAGTGGCTTGAGTCTGGCCTAGTTTCAGCATAGGAGCTTTTTACCCACTGCCTTCCTCCCTCATTGCAGAGTTGGTCTTCCTCATCATGCAGAGGAACACCCAATCAGTAGGGCACGTGCTGCTAAATCTCTGCACCATTTACTGGGCAAGCAATTGGTAAGAAACTTCTCTGTGCTAACAATATATTTGCATTTCGTTTTATATTGCTCTTCTTCCCTCGTTTCTGTTGTTTTGAGAGTTCATTATCTTCAGAGGTCTACACTTTTAACACTTTACCTGTGATCTGTAGCGTGCAAAGGGCAAGCACGGAACTAAAGGGCAGCTTGTTTCACAGTACTCCAAATAAGAAAACTGACCATAGTACAAGCAAAATTAAATAAACTGAAATATAAAAGACAGCAAAAGTTAGATTCATCCAGAAATATAATATAATGTAATGTCTGGGAGCGGGGAAAACCGGAGATTAGCTACAAAACAGAAACAATGAAATGACCAACAAATATCGATTAGGTGAAAGAGGAAAACTTTCATTGCATGCTGTACATTAAAATTAAATGCAAAATTCACATGTTGGAGCATCAAGACAGAATGACGAAGGTCTCAAGCCATGGGAAGAAGCAAAGGAACACTTTGAGAAAAGCAACATAGGAACAAAAACAGTAACTGAGCAGCTTCAAAAGGAAAAAGGTGACCATATCTCAAATGAGAAAAAGCAGCACTGAAGCAGAGAACAAGTATATGGTCAAGACATCACGGGTAACACTGACTGCACAAAACACTTCTGATATTTTGAAAGAATCAGGCCTATTTGTATATCTATGCAAAATATATACACAAATCCATATGTATATATGTACACATAGGCACTACTGTACATATGTATATGCAATCATTAACACAACTGCCCTTTGACAAGTTTCAGCATCTGACTCCGGGTGCAAGAACGTTGCAGTTGTGCAAAACTACACTTCCATGTTTGATTACCGAGAAGTAATGGCAGAAAGATCCCAAATCATTCCCAAATAGCTTGGACCCAGATGCGGTTTCATCAACATCGCCATGCGAGCCCAACCTCTGAACGTTTCCAGCTCATTTGTAGGAATTAAATATTCATCCAAAGCTGTGGATTGTATCAGTACAAATTATATCGGTTTCCAACCCTGCTAATCTGAAGAGATCGCCAGACATCTCTCCTGACATCAGTGGTTTAGCATGAGGCCATCCCACCGAGAACACCAACTTGGGAATACTGGATGCACGGGAAATTGAATTCAAAGGCCAGAACAGGACTGTCATTCTGTAAAAGAAGGGTCAGTTGCTGTCCTTATAGTGTTTTGGAAGAAAGGGACATGGTGCATAAAAAGAGATTCCCCCCACCCTCAAACAAGGGAACACATGACAACTCCAACTGAACGGACATGCTCATCTTTGGGGTTTCCAGTTTTGGGATGTGGAAAGTAGCATTTTCCATAAAGCTTGCTTGCCTCGCAGCTCCAAAGAGCATCGGCCTCCCAAGTCCAAGGCTGTTTTGGTCTGACGCTTCAACGCTCAATTGGTCTTTGATATGTGTGCATTACCAACGCCATATTAGAGCAGAAAGAAAGTGGTGAAAGAAAGAACTGCAGATAGATTGTTCTACGCCTCGGCAAAGCCACCTTCCAACTCCGAAAGAGCTGTCCTCGCTGCTCCGTGTGCGGAGGACCCCGTTTAATGCTCTGCATCCATAGCATCCAAGTACTTGGCTTCGATGATCCTAGGGAGCAGGTTATACCTAAGATAGAAGCAGAGAGACAGCATTAGCGCTTGTTTATAGTCATGTAAGGTTTTGTTTGTCTGTCCCAAGACTCTCAAGTTGAGCTTGGCCGTGCATACAACAGATTCACCCAGCTGAAGGGGAGACAAAGAGGGGGAAAGCAAAAACAACCAATCCTGCAAGCAAATACAGCATTTATAGGAATAACAGTGCAGAGCTCCTCCTGGAAGAAGCCTCCTCGTTTCGGCTGAAGAGGAAAGAGAACATCCTCATCCTCACAGGAGAAAAGTCACTTTCCTAGAGCACTCTGTCACCACAAAGTCTTCAAGGTGCCAAAAACGTCCCATCTCACCCGACCCACAGTTATGCTCCTGGTTTGTGCCGGGGAGGCGGGTAGCAGCTCCCTGCTGCCTCCAGTTTGCTAGTGGATGGGTTACTTTGCCAAGAACCACCATTTATTTCTAATTTCTACTTTCTTCACCATTTTCCCTGTAGTGGGAATGCTGGCTCAAAGACCTGCATACAAGGGTTATTTGTCTTGCACTTTCTCAGTTCTCCAAGTACCTCAGGTCATTCCTTCCAGCTCTCACCTCAAAGCAGCTTTAATAGACAACCCAGAAGCTTTGGTCTTTAGAGAAGCACCAAACGTATCCACAAGACTTGAAACCATGGCAAGAGGCTAAGAAGGACTGTGACATTCATTACTCCAGCTGCTGGTAAGACCCCATCCCTCCCTGGTGTCTGGATTCTCCATGGAGATGGTGATTCCCTTACTTTTGGGGTTTGGGTTTTTTTTTTTATTTGTTTGCAAGAACATCCTCATGAATTAATGTATTTGGGTGAGAAGGGCACAGCACTGTAACAATATGCTGTGAAGTTGCTCTCATTAAACCTTGCTGCATGTTTAGTTTGACACTTTTCCTTGCTTAACAAGGAAGCTATTCTTCAGCTATTAAAATAAGGCACAAAGCACTAGAAAGCCAGTTTAAGACTCGGAAGGGCCTTTTCAATAGCTATGCAAGAGATCCCAAATAGCACTTACTACTGAGAAGTACCAGGATCTGCTTAAATAGACCCATCATGAAATAAAATGATGGAGCGCTGTGGGAGCACAGATAAGCATCACAGAGAACTTGGAAAGAAGATTCTTCCTCTCTGAGCAACCAAAAACCAGCCATCCCAAAGCTGTGAAGCAAAGCCAGGAACTGGGGATACCCAAAGAGATCACATTTTCTCCCAACAGGGTGTTCTCTGCTGCAATAATGAGAAGCCATTGAGATCCATTATCGTTCACATTAACACTACACCAGTGGACAAAGACGGTCCCTCGCCACTGACAATGCAAATCACACGTCTAATGCTGCCGGACAGATGGAAACGTGGCTTTGAGACAGATAAGTAACATGGGGTTGGTTTTCTGGATAGGACACTGAGCCATGACTCACTCATCTGGGTTTGATTCTTGACTTTGACCCCTGGCTACTCTCCCATCTCCTCTTCCTCCCTTCGCTTCTTTAAAAAAAAAAAAAAGAGAAAAGATATTTCATCTTTTCTACTCTGTCTCATCTATTTAGAGTGCCAAATCTTTGTGAAAAAGTCATTATTAACTACAGAGCTCATGCATCACGGTGCTGCCTTCTCGTCTGGAGTCCACAGAAATTACATGAAGGCAAAAGATATCAGAGAAAGGAAAGCCAAGGGCAAATTTCTGCCTTGTGCCAGGCAGCACCATCTTTCCCTTCGCAGCAGGGCTGATTATCCAGCTACTAGAAAAAGCTGCCCTAGAAAGGGAAGCGAGTTAGCAACAGAGCTAGTATAAGATGACAGTACCTTATTTACTCAAAAGAAGTTATATTTGCACCACTAAATTATCTAGCTCTTATTACAAAATCGGGTTCTTTGACAGCACTCTCCCCACACTACTTTAGCTTATTACACCACGTCCAATACTTGAACGTTTGGCAAAGAGTGCCCCACATTTTCTTTGCTGTACGGAGCCGCTCTGTGCGGAGACTTGCAACTCCCACGAGAGTCACTCACCCAGCAACGCACGCAGTTGAAGTATTTACCAGCCTCTTAACCAGTCGCCCAAGGTGACGCCTATGTGAAGGGTGGGTGAGAGACTCTTACCACAGGAACAATAATTTCAGTGTTTTTCAAAATTTTGTTTATCTTTAAAAATCCAGCCCAAACAGCTGTAACCTGATGCTGGGGAAAGCCACGGTAGTTTTGACATTTGCTTTTGTTTTAGAAAGAACCAGACCCATCTTTATCACCCAAGGAAAACACCACAATAGCTGCCTTTGCAGATTATCACATTGGTAGCCCTGAACTTTAAGAGCAGGCAGAAAATCTCTGAGACTGCAAACTCAAAGACAACCAGATATCACTGGATGCCATTTTGGCCTAAAAATAATCAGTGGACTGGAAACAGATCTGTTCCTTCCCAGATCTTATTATGGCTTCTCATTATATCCAAGGGATGGAGAGCATGAATGATTTAACTGGAGAATGATGGGCAGTCACTGTTAATGAACATTAAGGAACAAATTAGTTAAATTTCTCAAGGATTCTCTCTCAAGACTGCAAGATATTGTGGGGTCCTCTCAGTTTTAAAGATACATTTTAAGACTAAACGTGGCCAGTTTGACCCAACTGATCATTTGCAATGGCATTCAGCGGTGCGGGTGGTCTGTAAGGTCACCACAGCACTGGGTAAGAGATAAGGATTCCTCTTAGGGAAAGTTTCTAGCTCTGCTCTGAGCACAGGCCTTAGGAAATCAAATTGCAAAGCAATGAGGAACATTATCAAATGCCTAGAGGGAAGGCTCAGGCTACAGCTTCTCAGGAAGATGAGGCATCTCACAAACCGCAAAAGGAGACTTATCTGCCTCTCTGCTAGCTGTAAGGAAAGTACCTGCCAGCCCAGAACCCTCTGCACAACACCCAGCATCAGTGAAATCACAGGCTCTCCACACTATTCCTCCTCAAGCCTGAGCAGCTGGTGAAGAAGAGGTCACCATCACCCACTTCCAGGATCTGGCTACTTGAGAAAGTACTGGATGCCCTTCTAGACCACTCAGACTTCCCGCAGTCCAAGCCTGAAGACAAAAGGCACAGGAGACAGGAAAAAAAGATAGCCAAGCTTTGCCTGGAAGAGCTTCGTACCTGATGGGGATCATCCCTATCATGATGAGCGGGAAGATCATCTTCATGTAGGGCAACGGTGACATGCCGAAACCACAGAGGATGAGGAGCTGCAGGACCTGCAAGCCTGTGAAATAGTGGATCTTCCTCTGGGGCACTCTGCGGATGTAATGTGTCGGAGGATAAGCGGTCTGGGAAGAGAAGAATTACACGTTAGATACGCAGCGACCTTGCACAACGTGGCACGGGCTTTTGAACACGAGGGTTTTATGGAAATCATCAATTCACACAGACACACAGTGCATTAACATCAGAGTCCTTAACGGGTTCCACAGCTGAACGCAGGATTTGTAGGGTTAAAGCAAGTGCCTTAAACCACAGCATTGGCAGCAACACACACAAGATGACTGGGCACTAGAAACCTGGGGAAGAAAAGACGCACCACACAGCTAAGATTGCCTTTGGGAGCATCTGGAGTGCAATCAAATCTCTCGATAAGTACAGTAATGAGATTCCCCTGAGGAGGATTATCAGGGCTTTGCAGCAACACGTGAAGTGCCTGTGGTGGGGTGCAGGGGGGGTGATGGTAAGCAGATGCGGGTGGTGTTACTGCTGGATGGTTTCTCCACCTGAAGCCTAGCTCCTCATTATTTTGACAGCCTTCTGTCCTCTGCTGATCACACTCCATGCTTGCCCCTGGTGGTCCCCCATTTCTTGGTTGGGGAAGACCAGGAGATGAGATTGGGGAGGTGCAGGAAGAGGCTGTACTCAGACTGCAGCGATTTTCTCAACTCATAAAAGCTATTCATTTTTGAGAAAGAAGGGGAAAAAAGTGACATTAATAGGCTAAATATTGCTGGTGGTTTCTTTTGACAGTTACTTGCTCATGTCTGAGCACAGGCTTTGACTCACTGTCTATACATCAATGAAGAGTATGAGCGACTGTCTGCTGGCACCGATACAGACTCAATGGATTTCAGATTGCGCCATGACTCATTAAAAGGTTTCCAGAAAAGGGAGATCTCCATATTTGAGAATACTTTTTAATTTTCCAAACAGAAGCTTGGAAAATTCCACACATAATTTGTACCCAAACCAGAAGCAATATTCCACGTACATCAGTAACCGTTCAATCCTCATTCAAAAATTGACATGACAAATGTAATCTTTACCCGGATCTCACAGTTTTAACCTCAGGGATGTAATATCAGAGATCAAGATAGATTAGCAGAGATGCGGAGCCAAAATTCGGGTTTATTAAGCCCTTGCGCCTTGTTACATAAGAGAAGGTGAGCTGGAGACTCGTTATCGCCCCCAGGTACCACCTACACCGCAAGCCAACACCTTCTGAGCACCGGTAATAGAGATGGCTTGAAAACAGATCTTCCAGATTCATTTTCATCTCAGATCAGAAGGGTTTCAATGATGCAAGTAATTTCATTCTGAGTTTAAAAATCCTGTTTTGTGGCATTTCACACAAGTCAAAATGAAAGTGTAAAATATAGCAAAGCATTACCCGTTCTGAAGCTTTGTTGGGGAAATCAAAGATCACCATTTACTGACATTATGCATGTGCTTTTTATTTTTTTTAAATTATTTTGAAAACCCAGGTAGTCTGCAGCTGACAGACATCACAGTGGGTTTAAGACCTACAAACACCCTACGTCCAGTGGGCAACAGTTAGTGCAATTGGTTTTTCTAAGAAGGCATTGTTAGAATGTATTTTTGCTTTGCACTCTGTACAGTTCAGGGGGTGTCTTCACTGGCAGCAGCTATCCTGGCTCCATCCACACTCATCTTTGCCTCTGGAGAACGAGTCTCCAGAGCAATTCTTAGCAGGCTGAGAAAAGAAGGATTACATTCGAGACGTTACTCTGAGCAAGAAAGCTCAAACGCTCCTGTGGCAGGGAAAGGCAGAAAGCAATTTATGCAGAATTTGAAAGACAGACGAGATGCAGTGCAATTCTGTGAACCATTTAGCTACCACCTTTTTTTAACCCAACAATAACCATGCCGCTCTTGTTGTTTGACACTGCATTATTCTCCCACTCGTGTGTCTGCTTTAATGGAAAAAAGACTTCTCTTGCTCGTGCCTCAGTGGCATCCAGGCTAAACTAGAGACACCAAGTTTCACTCCCTCTTTGCAGAGAAAGGTGAAAGGGATATGGCAAAGTGCAGGCTGGAGCTCGAAATCAGCCTCCTGAGAACATGAGTGTCCTGGTTTAGGCCAGGACAGAGCTGGTTTTGTCTTCGGCAGCTCCTGTGTTTTGCATTTAGTATATGAAGAACAGTGATAGTGCACTGATGTTGCTGGTTGCTGTTAAACAACCAAGGACATTTTGCAGCTTCCCAGGTTTTGCTGATATGCAGGTGCAAAAACTTGGGAGGGGTAGAGCCAAAATAGTTAATCCAAACCGGCCAAAGAGTATTCCATACCAGAGACGGCATGCCAGGGATAAGCGAGGGTCGGTCGGTGGGGCTTTAGTCCCTTAACTTGCCTTAATCCTTAAGCTTCCCTTAGGGTTGCTCTTTGTTTCCCTGTTGTTTTTTTTTTTTCCCCCGTTCATTCATTCGGCTGTTGGTTCCCTCGCCTGCTCTCTCTGGAACTTGCTATTCTGGGATAGCTGGGGGGGGATACCCCTGCTCCCTGCCTGCTGCTCGGGACGGGCTGTATCGGTCGTCGGGTGGTGAGAAATTGTGCATCGTTTTATATATTCTATTATCATCATCATTATTAATATATTTTTATATTTTTCCTTTGCTGTCCTGGGAAACTGCTTTTTTCTCAACCCGCAAGTTTTCCTTTCTCTCCGATTCTCCTCCCCACGCCCCTGGGGAGGGGGGGAGTGAGTGAGCGGCTGCGTGGTGTTAGGTTACCATTTGGGGTTAAACCACGACAATGAGTTTTGGGGGTAACCCCGTTCCCAACACCAGCAGCTTTCCACGTTAGCTCCTGGCACGGTTTGGTGCTAAGCTTCTAAATACAATTTCCTTCTCTGTTCCACCAGGCTGGTGCCCCAGCCTGCGTACCTGTTCTTTGAGCAGGAGAGCCACCCTTTCGAAGAGCTGGTTCCCATCAATGGAGGTCAATGCGATGTAGAGGAAGAGGCCATAGAGGACCGGCTTTGGGATCCACTGGAGAGGGAAAGGAAGAAGCAGGAGCGAGAGGCCAACCAAAAAGTTTGCTACTAGACTCGTCAGCCGGGTCTCCTTCACGCTTACAATCCTGAAAGCAAGAAAATGGGGATTAGGGGAGTAGGACAATATCCCAGTATCCATGCAAGCTTATCGCTGGGGCTCACTCTGCGTAGGTGCAGGACACGTGCCGCTCGGGAAAGGGAAACTCATCTCCACTGCACTGAGATCAGCACTTCTGGCCCCGCGCTGACACCGAGAAGGCAGAGCTCTGCTGGATCCAGGCCAGGCACTTAATCCACAGCTCAAACAGAGCAGCTGGAAAAATGCCAAATTCCCCTTCTGCAGAGCTCCACAGATCCTATCCTGAACTAAATTGTCCTCTGAACTAATTCTGTTTAGCACACTGCAAAAAAAAAAAAAAAAGAAAAGAAAAAATCCCAGGCAAGAATCCTCTTTCTGGGCAGTAATTCTTTCCTCGATTTACCCAGTGCATATGCAATTGGCTTCCATCCAAAAGAAAACTCATTGACTTCTACGGGAACTAATGAACCTCTTGAAAAAAAAAAAAAAAGTCTGCACTCTTGACTGCGAGTCAGCATTTTTGATGTATATGAGGATCTCCTTGTTTATATGGAAGGGAATGCTGAGAGCACTACGCAGGGAGCTAGAAATCTAATTCTGCTGTGGATAATAGCACTTGCACTGCAAATTGCCTATTACCATGCAAAACATGTAATTAATTCATGCAAATTTTCCAGAGCTGACAGACCACAGATTGATTTTTTTTTTTTTTTTTTAAAAATGAGAAAAAAAAAAAGACTGACAGGAAAGCATGCGGCAATTTTCAGAGCCTACTTGGGGGGGCCGAGGGGAAGTTGCTTTGTTTTCTTTTCACTTCAACTAAACCTGTGAGCATCTCCTTCTAGTTTGGGGGAAAAAAAAAAACAACCCAGAAACAATGGGAGGAAAGAAACCCCTCATCTTTCAAGACTACTTATAAATAGAGAAAAGTGAGATTCTTAACATCACTTTTTTTGAGAAGATAAATCCACCAATTCAGTGGATAAGCTAGTCAGCAAATCCCCCTGTTATCAGGAGAAATTCTTGTCCGTAGGCTGTTTTGGTGTCATCTAACGGCCTCATTCCCTGGATGCGAGATCTCATATTCCGAATTAACCCTGTGCACAAAATACTCCGAGGATTAACACAAGAGCCAGCCACGAGATCTATCAAAACACATTTCTCTCACATATGCACTGCTGGGACTTCGCAGTCCCTTCTGTCCTAAACATTGCTTCCCAGTGAATCATTTCAATATTAAGTTTGAGAGTCTTGCTCATAAGTAAGGTCAGGTTGAGCTTCAAATCTGTTTATAGGTTCAAGAGCACGATGAAGCTGTGAGGATGAAGGAGCCTTCCATACCTGTATTTAGAGAGAGGGTGAAAGGGTAACAGCCTAAGGCTTGCTCTCAGGATTTGGATCACGTGGCAGAATTAACACAAGCGGTCATGAGAGCCAGGGAACAACAGATACCACAAACAGTACACAAAGTCCTGAGGACAACACTGGAATTCCTTGGTGAGTAATGGGGCAGAGCATACATATTATCTGGGATTACCAAGAGAGGATGCACCGAAGAGCCAGAGGAGGTGTTAACCTCCAGGAACCTCCCCCCTCCCCTGGCTAGGTTCAAACAGCAGAAACCACAGCTTTCCTCCTTCCAAACAGATTTCGTTCAGATCATCTTGCAAGTCTCCTATGCCAAGAGGTCCCTGCCAACACCTAGAGAAGCTGAGGGACAGTAGAGCACTTCCCTCCACTCTTACCTGCAGACTGCTCTTGCCAGCTCTGGAAGAACTGGGACATCACCTAGGTGAATATAGCTTGGCTCTCTTTCCATCGCCTCCAGGTCTGGATCACCACAGGAGTCTCGGAGATGAACAGAGCCAAGCAGCTTAAAGTGCAGCTGCAAGTGCTAATTCAGAGGAATTTGATAGTCTGATAACGAGCGGTCAGACCTGTTCAGAGCTACCTGAACCGCTACGAGCCTCTCAAGTGGCCCAGTAAATCAGGAGTGAAAGGATGAACTAACAGATTTAGCCTCACCCAGGTACAGCAAGAGTTCCTCTGGCTTTGGCATTGGGCAAGCTACAGAGGAAGCACGTCTGCTATTTCAGGCAAAGATCTAACCCGCTGCTGGGGATGCTCGTGACCTGCAAGTGTCTGTCCAAGCACGCACAAGCCCGCTACGTTCCTTGCAAGTGAAGTCACGCAAACCAAAGAGTTCAGGATCAAAATTAGGTATGAAGCCACCACATTTCAATCAGATGTAAGTCTGCAACCACAGAACAGCTCTCAGTAGCAGCCCTTTGGTAATGGATTCTCAAAGTTCATGAAATTTTCTGCTGTCGTCTCTTGGGGTTACAGCAATCACAGCACTGAAGAGGGTTTGATCCCATACAAGATGTACTGCAACTACTACTGCCAGCTCCTGCTAATTAAAGTAGTTTGGAATTTCTTATCAGAACATAGTTAAAATTGCTCATAATTGACCAAACATGAGATCTTTAGGGCTGAAGTTCCCAGCCTCCCATTGGTCTGCTGCCAATTCTAGCACCTTTCTTATTTCCAGGGTAAGGACATCACGAACAGTCACACTGAGTCAACAGAAGAAACCCTGTAACTTGCACGTGTTCAGAATCTGGTTTGGCCCTTGAGGAAACAGCTCCAGAAAGTCTGTGCTGCAATGGAAATGAAGTAATTAATGGAAATTAAAGAGCGTAATCTGGGCTCATTTCCCCAAAATCCTTTAAGTACGGCTAGCATGGGATTAACCGTTCCCGACCTCCTCCATAGGAGCAATGGGAGCCTATTTGCAGATTGCCACAAAACTCAAGTGGTTACTCTACAGGGGAGAAGAGAATTTTGCTTTCATTGTGACAGATCTTTATTCTTGTTTATATCATCATCCTCACTGAGAGCTTTGATTTGAGTGCAGGAAAGGAGCCAGCACTGAAAACGCCTGATTTTCTAGTTAAGCTTCGGTGCATTTCTTTCAGCAGAGCTGGATAAGAGAAGGAGAAAAAAAAAAAAAGATGACAACATTGCTCAGAGCCTCCTGTTTATAGCTCAATGCAGAGAACAAAAAGCTTCAGTCTCAAAGGGAGTTCAGATAACTGGGAAATCCTCGTTCCCTTCTTCACTCCCACTATCCAGTTCACAGCACTCGTTTCCGTACCGATTTGCCTCCAGCAGAGGAAGAGCTGTGCCGCGAGGGAACGTGCTCAGTGGGATTAGGGCATCCCTCAGCCCTTTCAGGATAATCACTGGAGCCACATCTAGGTTAGCATGGCCAAAGCGGGCTCTCCGATGCTCTTTTTGGACAGCTGGGTGAAGGAGCAGAGGACAAGGGCAGAAGGAAGTCCCTAATTCGGTCTGGGGACTTGACTTTGTCAAGGAGAAGCCAAAATGCAGAATTCAAGACAGTGGGTGGCAAAACAGGAAAAAAGCCACCAGGTATTAAAACTGACAACAGAAGGACACAGGAGGGAGGCTTGGCACACGGGTTTCAAACTGTAAATTCTGCATCTCACAAAGGAACGGAGAGCAGAGGCATCCCAGAGCACGTCATGGACACCAGGAGCAAGGGCATGGATTAAAACCCTACAGAACTCAAATTACAAAGCTCCTTTTTTTATTTGAAATAGAGCTTAGCATTTACTCAAGACAGATATAGTTGTGGGAACAACTAATGCCAACACAAACTAATGGTAACACGATCCCAAGGGACTGATCTCCCAGGAAAGGTCTGTAAAAGCATTGCAGGGAACAGCAGGACTCAGCAATTTCCAGATGTGGAAGGTGAAATCTGTCCATCGCTGACCCAAAAAGCCGCTGTGCCAGGTTGGGCTGGGCCAGCTGGCACCAAGAACAGCACGAAGGCGAGACTGAAATTAAAAGACAGACCCACTCCATCCCCCAAAGTAAATGGCCACTTAGCCTCACTTTTGAGAAGTGGCAACTCTGAAAATGGAAACCAAGACAGGATAATTAAAACTAATGGCATGTGAGTGGAAATTACCACTTCTGAGGTAAAAGCACTCAACTGTAACATACTGAGATCAGACAGACCAGATAATCTCTATTCTGGAGTAGGTTTCATGAGAAATTAGGTTTTTAACATTTTTTTAATAGGTCTCTGATAAGAGCGTGTTGGACAACTCAGAACGGCAAAAAAGCTGGTCTTAAATAGAAAGCCGTGACCCGGGCATGGCTTCACGTCGCTTTTGCTAAAAAATAAAAGAGTTTAACAAGCATCTCGCCTTCCCAAAACGTGGCGGAAGATGCTATGGGAGCTCTGAAATAATGCTGCATTTTTCCTACCCTTTGTAATAACCACCAGACAGGTTTCAGGCAATGAATCAGACTGGATTTTTTCTGGTGAAGACATCCGGAAAGATGTGGCCAAAGCATCTCCTTGGCTTTCCACAAGGATAAATCTGAAAGAGGCCTTGGCCGACTCTCCCAGAGAAGAATTTGCACTGGAGTGGGTGGAATCCCTGCAGGCTGCCGCCAGCCACTGACGAGAGCATAGATCTGTGTTTGTCCTAAAACAAGCGCTTTGGTGAAGGAGGATGAAGCCAGGTCACAGGCCACGCTGGCTGAGGTGGCTGTGTTTGGTGCATCTCCCCTCCACCTTCATAGCTTGTAGGTCTTCAAGAAGACAGCTAACTCCCCAACCACGTAACCCACTGTACCCAAAGGATTAGGAAACCACAAACGAAACCAAAGAGATCCAAGGCGGCTCCGCGGTTCCTACTTACGTCTCATAGATGTGTCCATTTTCAACCCTCTCCTCCACGTAGGCCAGGGCGCGGACGTGCATTGGGGAGTGAGGGAAGGCAGCATGGATCCACGGGAGGCCGAAGATGGACAGCCCCGTGTTAATCAGCGCAACAAGCAGGAGGTCCCAGTGATAAGCTGTTCCCTTCACCAACCTGAAACGAGGTTTTCGTTGACAGCAGTTACACCCGGTGCAAACTGTAACAGGCTGCCCTTGCTGAACCCGAGCTCGAATGCTAAACACCGAAGTGCACTTCCACGCACAGAGCGATTTCACACCTCCGGCTTTACAGCCTGCCTTACATGAACATGAAAGGTAATGAAACTTGATAGTTTGCTCCCAAAGCAGTCATCTCCTGGAAGGAACAATGCCGAGCAGAAAGGCAACCCGCTAAAATAACAGCCCATAAAAATTTCATCAGCATTTTGCTCCTATATTTATTGCAGAGTCCACTCAAACTATACACGTATACTTGCTAGCAGAGTCCACGTAGGGAGTGGTTAGAAACCTGGGCATGGGTTGCCAAACTACTGACACTGAAGTTTCCCACCCATCTTGTTTTTAACCCTGATCTCCCTCCTTCCCCACGAGCAGAACATATGCTCGGTATGCTGCAGTAATCCCCTAATTATGTAATTGCCACTGCACGATAAGAAAATGGGACAGGAATTCATTAAACTTTAGCTCCTCCTTAGTAGTCAACCAAGGAGATATGCTCCTAACTTTGGCTAAATTGCTCTCCAGGCACCATCAACTGGAAAGGGAGCACCATTTAGGTGTCTTAATGCCACCCAAGCAAGCTCTGTTCAATACCTAAGCAGAGACTTGGAGCCATCCAAGATGCTCTAGGATATGAAGTGCATAGAGCTAGTCGACATGACCCAGCACGTGAAGATCTATGCCTAATGCCTGTCTCAAAGAGCAGCAGATGCCATTGTTTGGGCAGCAGCAATCTTGGGTGGGGTTCAGTTTTAGAACAAAGAGACTCATCTCGCTGGAAGTGCTCACCTCCATTGACCGAGGAGGCCACGGGGCGACGAGGTCAGGTAGATGCCTACGTTGCGATGCCTCTGAAGCTGGAAGGTGCTGGCAGGAAGGGTGGGATTGTCAACACGCTTCCTGTGTTGGCTCACCCTTTAAAAGCACGGCCCCTGCTCACGTGCTGCTTTCTCAGAGCAAAGGCATCTCCAGCATCCCCAGGGTTATTGTTTGATTGTCCTGTCTGCCCTTTTCAGAGAGTTTTCTAGGTACAAAGGCCATACATCTAACAGCAGCATCGTTTTAGTCCCCTTGGGACACTGTTTGGCCTCAGCAGTCTTGCAGCACTGCGTGGGGTGTACACCTGCTTTGACCAACGGACAGGCTCTGCTGAGCTTGTCTAGCTCAACACAAAGATCTACGTGCCTTATCTGAGGTTACCTTCACACTGCCCAACCAGCACAGTATTCCTCGGACTGTCCTAGATGCTTGCTTTGATTATTCTTTAGCAAAGCACATCAGTGTACTCCCAGGCAAGCATCATCTTTTCCCTCTTTTTTCTACAGGAGAAAATCACTACATTTGGTAAGACACCAAACACCACATTCTCCATTTGGCTGGTACAGACAACGGTATTTTTATTCTGTGATGGTACCACAAACACAAGGTGTCAAGTCCTAGTTTTTCTGTCTCTAAAAACCCATGCTGTGATACCTGATCAGCATAAGCTCAGCCCTGTAACAAGGCGTTATGAAAAACATTGTGAAGAACTCTAAAGAATATTTTATAGTCCTTAAAGACACTCCAGTGGAAAACACCAAAAGTTTAGAAGAAACTCATATTAGAAAAGGGATGACCCACTTATGTTACAGATTTATGCAACGCTTTAAAGGGATATAATAAAGATAAGAAAAAAATCAAGTGGTCAAAGAAAACCGAATTAGTATAACTGAATCTGAGCTTGTCTTCTCTCCCCCAATTCAGTGTCACTCCAGCTACAACATGGAGAATGCTAATGTATGTTATGCAAGGAGAGAACCCTCCCACGCATTACATTAGCAAAAAATCCTCCGAGACATAGTAGTTTCCCTGGAAAGAAGTCATACACGTTCGTTCTTGATAACGTATCTGATTGCAGTTGGCACAAAGACATCAGAGGGAATATTTTAATAGCGCAGCATCTCAGCTCAAGTTTGCACATAAATCGGACCTATCAGACATTAGACATACTGTTTTCCTTCATTTCCACCTTTTCAGTCAGAGACTAACAGCTCCAAACCCTTCTTTTCTGATGCTCAGCTGCAGCATAGCATGCTATGACATTTATGCAGGTCATTGACTTTTCATTTTCAAAAAATTCTCTGTACTGCAAGAGCAGTGCAAGTATCCACATGTGTCAAGCACTCCCTAAATATCTGGAGGTACATCCACAGACCTCAAAATATCTGTGTAACATTCACACATGGGCAAAGAGGAAACAGGGTGAGGTGATGAGCTCATGCTTTGCGTTTTTGACTCACTGCCGCAATACTGGGTTTTGGGGATGGCGAGTTAAGCAGCAGAGTTACTTTCCCCTGTGACAGCAGAAGTTCTGAAGAACATGTCCTGAATATCTTTGCTGATATTTAGACAAGCTTTGGAGAAGCAGTGCTGGGAAGATACTCGAGGACGTCCCTCCACAGAGGAAGAGTAGCACCGAAAGCATTACCTGTTCTCCGGGGCATTTGTGAGCGACGCCACGATGTTCTGCTCTATGAAGAAGAGCATTGACAGGAGGAACCCCAGCCCCATGGCGCTCATCACTGACCCGATGGAGAGGGACTGGACTGGGGCCAGCACAAACAAGCTCTCAGATGGGTTGTAGTTAAATTTGGACACTGGAAAGAGGAGGGGAATGATGTTAGGAGGCATCTTCTTGTCCAACCATCCACATAGACTCAAGTCATGTTTTACCCACACCACAAACTATTGGGAACCAAGGCAGCAAACCAGGCGTGATGCTCCGGCATGTGGGAGCCAAAAGGCCATGGAAGACAGGCTCATCTGGCTGTTTTAGTTTATTTTTTCCCCTCCATCCTCTTAGAACTTGGCTGCCATCCTGATTTGACAGATTACTGCTAGTTCTAGTGAGGCATTACATATATTTGAGCAAAACAAAAGAGGGAAACTTTTTTTCCACAGATGCAAAACATTTTTAGATTAGAAAACCTTATTTCTAGCTAGCAGTATAGTTCTCCTGCTCAGTTAATCAACTGACAGAGGCATTTTAAAACTTCCTCATATCCAACAAGCTGTGCAAGGCATTTTAGTGTAAAATGCCCCTACTTTCCTGCCATTGGAAGAAATCCATGACTAGGGATAAATCACACATGGTCACACATCATTTTACAATCCAACTGGATGGAATGGCCATCACAGAAAAAAGCCATTTCTTATTTGTTTCCATACGTTTCCTCACATCACCCACTCACGTCACCACAGGACAATGCAATTCCTGTCCCCATTATCGCTTCCTGATATGGAAAAGCTGATCTATTTGGCCAATGAATGGTGTCTCATTTTTAGATTTCCTTGTGTAACTTAGAACTGCCCAGATGCTCTGCACCATTTCACCTAAATTAGGAAAACGTAAACTGGAGACAAAGAGGACAGACTGGGATCATCAACTCTACGTCTGTACTAGTGGCAACAACCCTTCCTGCCTGCTAATTACTCTGCCCTTTGTTCTTTGCCAGAAATTGTTGATCCTCTTTATTGCAAGAGATAAATACTTTAAATTACATTGAAATTAAAAGACACACTGGAATAATTTATCTAGAGAAAAAACTTCAAAACCCTAATCAAACAAGGCAGAGTGAATGAATTAAATCTAATATCGAGGAAATCTGAATTCTTGGGGTGGGGGGAGGTACACGTAGTATTTGTGAAATTATACGGAAGAACATTGCTATTTTTTAGCAAAACCTTCCTGAGATTTCATTTCTCTTTTCCCTACACCCTAAATAGCTTCCCCCAGTATTTCAGAGAATAGAAATATAAACTTACTTTCAATTTCCTTGAAGATATAGGAACCCACAACGGAGAAAGTCAATACTGAAATCGGTAAGGCACAGTCGGACAGAATTTCACGTACTCTCGCGTGCAAATAGGGGCTGCAATTTAAAGACAAAAAATTTCCATCAACACCACGCTGTAGGGACGATCGCTCAATCCCGATAGCATTAATGCTTTAACAAGTGAAAATTCAGTCCAATCTTGCAATTCTAAAGAGATATTTGGAGTGAAAGATTAGTCTTTAATCAGCCCTAAATCCTCTGGAATCTATAGCCTTTGAAGGTTGATGAATGCATAAGCAAAACCCATAAAAAACGCCACAAAACTAAGATGCAAGCTAGAAAAAAGTCCTCCAAGCACCAATTTGTGTCTCATTTCCACTTTAGTTTAATTGCTTGCTCAAGCATTTCAAATGAAGAGTTCTAAGGGCAATGGGAGTAAACCCCAAATTAGAGCTGGGCGTTTGATTCCCAAGAGCTTGCTGAAGGTGCATTCCTAGCAGACCTTCCAGCATCATCAGGGCTTTCCGCCCCTCAAAACGGTTCAATACCTATTTGGGGGAAGTTACAGGAGTTCCGACATGAAATACATGGTTCACCCAAAGCTTTTTAGAAAAGTCACTTGCGACGCCAAACCAAATACGGAAGGGCATCATCCAGTGACCGAACATTTTGTTCTGCTGCTAACATTTTCCAGGTGGTCAGCCAAGTTCAGCTCTGGCTTTGGCTTCCACCACCACTCGTGGAAGAGTTCCACCTGATTTTTCTGGGTTACAAAATTAAGATCTAAACCATTAGCGATTCCTCACAGGTAATATGAAATAATCAGTAGTCTGAGCTCTAAGACTGAAGTAACTCACCTTTTCTTAAACTGATAGAGCGTATGACCAAGCCAAAGGGTACCCAACATCAACATGAGACTAAGGACGGCAGTTTCACGTCCATAATGCACATCATGCGTGCCTGTTTGATTCTCTAGGGACATGGATCTGCTCACTGATGAATTCATCAAGAAGGTGGTATTGATGCCGAGGCTTGGAATAGCATCAGTTCGTGCTTTTTCCAAGTAACTGTCTCCTGTGCGCCCATGGTAGTAATATTTCTTAAAAACTGTGCAAACAACCAACAGGCAAGCATTAGGACAGGTTTGTGACAATCAAAGCAAGTAAAATAAAGTGGTTCTTTCTTGCTTGATCATGCAGTATTAACGTTATGCTTCACCAGGTTTATATAGCTCTACCCCTCAAACCACTGAAAAGAAATCAGGAGAGCTGCTTCTCTTATGAAGCCAGCGCTTCACAAATTTATTTTTCACTTATTTTAACAGGCAAAAGTTAAATTGCTCTAAAGCAACATGTTCGAACTGTAAGGGCTTCCAGTGCTAATTATGTCATTTTGTTCCTAGCACTGGAAACGCTGCTTTTAAATACATATACACCACCCCACCACCACCCCACCACTTTCAGCAGCCTGGTAAACAAATTCCATCAGGATCTCTGAAAAAGTTAAGAGCAGCCAGGCTGCACAGATCCTTCAGCGGACTACAAAATGTACAGCGATTACTTCTCCTCCAAGGCTGGTCCAGATTTTAAAGATAAGTGTTGATGACATGCAAAACCTGGCAGAACATTGAGATTTACACTGCAAATTGAAAGAGTTACAGAGCCCCTGGAGTAAACCTGTAGAAGTGAAAGACCCACTAATGCCTCTGGAACTGTCCACGAAGGTGTTAGGTTATCCCAGAGGCATTTATATAAGTAATTAACAGTTGTAAATACACTCTTGCTCTTGAGCATTTAGACAGCTGTGTTCCCATTTCTATGGCATTGGCTGGCTCCAAACATAGAAATGTGGTTTTGGGATGATTTCACCTCTTTGGGGAACAAGAGCCTGAGGTGCCACAAGGAGCAAGTAAAACCAGAAGATAAAAGAGTTGGGCTTTGTGGCCTTGGATCTGACGGCAGCACCCGCTCTCCCCCATGCCAATGGGAAGATACAGGAGGATGGAAACCACCGTGTCAGAGCTTTGCAGTCCCTCTACCTTTCTCTGCTTTAGTCAAAATACCCCTTCAAATTTTGCATAAGGAAACTCAAAAGTTTAGGGCAAGACCATCCTCTTTAGGCAAAAATACAACAATCCGAAGCTTAGGCTATAATGCGCCTCAAAACATTTTCCCCTACCCCCAAATAACAATCAAGTTTCTGAAAACCCCAAGCACCTCAGCTTTTCCATCTGCAGCAGCTACGAGGGAAAGCAGGCAAACCAAACTGTAATTCTAAATATTTGAAAACAAGCAAACCAAAACTTTAAACATTCTTGCAAAGCACAATTGGTACTTGCAACCACCTTGAATTTGGCCGAAGCACAGTTTGTGTTACTGCTGGTTTGGAGCTCACCCCGACGTAAGATGCCCCACGTTTAGTACGCTGCCATTGTAACAGTGGTAACAACCCTTCTCGTACCACCTTTTAAAAGGCGTCCGGGCATTCGCCAAATGGATGGGGTCAATAGGGCACGAAGGTCACAAGAGAAAAGACCAGTTACTTCACATTCAATACTTCTGTATATAAGTTTAAAGATCGTAGAAGGCTTACAGTTCAAGATTTAACCTTTCAATTTGCTCTCAGCAGCAGCCAGAAACGAGGAGATCATTGCAGTTTTAAAGCACGAGAAAGGTTCCCCCAGTAAGGAGCAATCTCATTACGACCTCCGTTAGCACTATTCCTGCGTCGCGTGCTACGGAAGAGGCTCTGCTATCATTTCCTCCCCTCCATCCTCGCAGCTGTGTCCAGCCCGGGCAGGACACTCACGCCTGCTTTGCAAACAGGTAAACTGAGGCACGGAGCACTGCCGTGACCCGCGCGCCAGCGGAGAACAGGTTGTTGGAGGATTTGCAGTTTCCGGCTCTGAACATTAAAGGACATTTCTGTCAGAACAAAAAATGATTATGGCAGTATTTCCTGGGGATTAGCAGCTGGCCAGGGCTAAAAGCCTGTTCACCATCTCAGCTGACCCTAAATGTTTCTACGTCCTAGAGACACGCACAATTACCGAGCATACGATAAACCGACAGCACGTACAACTCGGCAACTACGCAGAATGTATTTGCATGCCGCCGTATTTAGATTCGGACTTGAATGAATAAGAAACAAGTTAGTTTTTTGGGGGTCTCGTGGATTTTCTCAATTTCCCACACCTGGCTATATTGCAGTAATACATTTAGGGCTGAGCACATCTTCGGTGCCCTGCGTTCAGCCTGACTACATCTATGTACGCTACCTCTCGGGCTGAAATTCAATTTGCACCCACCTCAAAACTACGTAGGATTGCTCCACTCCATCCTGGATCTAGGGGAAGAAGCTTTAACTTTACTTTTGTATTTTAGTTAAAGCAACAAGAATGTGCCAACATTGCTAGCAGAAGCCTTCATCCTGCACCACGGACTTGCTGTAAAGCACTTGATTCCTACAAATTTATGGTTTGTTTTTGTAACAGAGCTGAGTGAATCTTGTTGCCCACATTCAGAGAGCGCAGCAAAGCAGGTGGTGCCCTCGCTGAAACAGAGCCATTCTCAAGCCCAGCGCGCGCTCAAGCTCCCTCCAACAACAACTCGCTTTGTTTGCTTCAGCCGGCTCACCGCCGTTTCCTGCAGAGTGCAGATGTCAAGATCAAACAAACACAGCTTCGGTGGCCGGGCCACACAGCGAAAACAAAGTGTCACCGGGATAGCGTGAACGCACACGGCTCGATTCCTCTGTACAGTATCGCATCCCTCCCCTCTTCTTTCCTGCACGTGTACGAGTACCTTGCAAAAAATCAAGGCTATGAACAGACTGAGGAAAACATATCTGAGCCAGAGCAGCCTGTCCCCTTGCACTAAGGGAGCCCAAAGTCACTGTCAGCTGGCTAGCCATTACCAGGACACATTTAACAGCACGGAGAAGGTACCAGTTTTCTCCTCCTACTTAACTGCTCAACCGAAGTTTTGAGCGGGAGGAGGCGGCAGCAGCAACCATCATCTCCTGCTACAAAACAGGGGTGGAAGACAATCCATGAGCATGCAACTGTGAGCTGCACTGGTGTCGTATGTTTAAATATGAGCACTGAGAGGGTTAAGGATAAAGTCTGAGCCTGCCAGCATCGGTGCCCCTCTGCATCTGGGAACACAGCTGGACCCGGGGTCCCATCTGCCAATGCACTGATTCCAGACGCAGCTGAAGCCAACGTGAGCTGGGAAAGGAGCGGAGTGTTGGTTCAATTTTATTGTCATTGTTCCTATAAATGCAGCCCTTCCCAAGTACAAGGGAGAACTACACGAATTCACTAATTACACTACTTTACTCCCAGGATCCTCTCCTGTCGCCACTGTAATATTCTGAGGTGCTACTTGCATATTCCTGAAAGTCTGGCAGCTGAGATCAAAGGATGCTTTCTGTACCTTCAACCTGCACCCCACACTCCTGCTATAGGCAGTCAGCTCCCTGCTACAGAAGCACTGCGAACATTTGCGTTTGCTGATTTTTACAGAGCAGTTGAATGTTCTGTTCAGGAACATCTTAGTGCTGCAGGGAGACCGTCCCATGCCTCCAGAACAGGGCACTAACAGCACACATTAAGCAAAGCTCAGAGCTACATAGTGAGCAAGGAGAAGAAAAAGTATCCCAGAACAGCTTCTCCTTCACCAAGCTTTGTCTAAGCAGGATATTTGAAAGATGCAGGTGTTCTGCAGAAGAAAAAAACACCTGATTGCACAATCAAAGCATATGCCCAAGGAGCCAAATGAAGGATTTCCAATGAAGCGAGGAAGTATCTCACTTCAAATCGCTCTGCGGTGTCAAACCCGCTCTTTGAAGGTGCTCTCCTTGCATGCAAGATACCGTAATGAGCCAAGCCCGAGAATCTTGAAAACAAGGGATGTGCTCAGTGTGCCTAGGTACGTCCTGAAAGATTTCAAAGGCTAGCCCAAATCTGGGGCTGTTGGATAATAGGTCGTAAAAAAACAAGGAATGCAGACTCGGCCAGCTCCTCACTGGGATGAGCAGAAAGGATGCCATTCACATGGCATTTCTACCAACGTCTTTCACCTTCACAAATACCTCCTGCCAACCTGATCAGGAGGAAGAGAGGTGCCACATTTGTCAAACCCCAAGGCTGCTCATGGATACTCACCTAGACCTTAACCCCGAAACGGGGACCACGTGCCTGGAAAGGGCAGAAGAGCTTCAGGAGCATGCGGGAAGGCACGGCACTCCGTATGCTGCCATTAAAGAAGGGTCTTGGAGCTCCCCTAGGAACGGGGCAATCTCAACCCACCTTAACTCCCCTCCATGTAGTTTTAATAATGTGGCAAGGACAGAGGTCTAGATGCGCTGCATTTAAATTGGACATTTTTTTGCCAGGACCATTCAAAAAGAGACTGGTATCAGGAGAAGACTTTCACAGCAACGTTATTATGGTTTCTCCATTTGGTAAAAGTTAAGACACTAATCCTATCTCAGCTAACTGAAATCGGAGCTGATAGAAATTCTGCATATCCAGGTAAACTGCTGACAAAGGCTTGCTTCAATCTCACACACCGATCTTTTTTTTCCTGAAGACCCTAAATGAGCACAGAACAAGCAAACATCATGCATATTTGCAGCCTTGTATTTCCCTTTGACAAGGAAGCAAAGCAGAGATCTGCACTGAAAAACACTGTTGCAAGACTTACCTTTAATAATACCTTTGAAGGCATCAAGCACAAATGTGATGGATATAAATAGTGCAATTATTTCTTCTGTTGACCTGTGGAAAAATCCCAGGAATTAATACAGCCATTAGCAGAATCTGCATTCAACTCCATTCAAAGGAAAATCAGCATATTCATGCATTTACATGAAAATATACCCATTTTAGCTAGACTCCAACTCAGGAAACAAAACCCCATGAATCTTTAAAAGCCTCTTTCAAGCTGGAACAATAAGCTGAAATGATACTAGCCTCATCTTGCAAAATACTTTTTTGCAGCAAGTTTGTAATTAAGGAGCTTGTGGAATGTATAATTTTTCCATTTGCTAAATAATCCGATCAAAATATGACTTCTTGAAAATAGCTACCTTTTAAAGAGCTTCATCAGAAGACTGAAATTAAAGAGGGAGTACATCACAAGGAAAAAGCTGTTCCATAGTCCAATCCAGGCATAGAAAGCACTGAAATCCAAGTTGTAGTCATCACAGATTCCTCGGATGACTGCAAAAGTGAAGCATTCACGTGTCAGATTAAACTTGTGTCATTACCACCCTGTGATTCCCATCTGCTTGACGGCAAAAAGAACCAATTTCCAGACTTTGCCCCAACGCATTTATGGTGGATACCATGAAACGCCTGTTCTTACGCTCCCGGATGAACACTGGATCAACCCAAACTGTTCTCTCGCCCTCTCCGACCCCTTCCTCCACCAGAAATGGGGAGAAGCACTTGGAAAAATATTCTCCCACACTGCTCAAAGCATCCTTCCTAGGGATCAAGGCCCCAAAATCAGTCCTTGGAATTTACTCTCGCTGACATTTCGGGATGCTGTTGAGCAAGGGATCTCGTACATGCTTTTGCACCACGTGTACTCAGTCACTGCATCGTGGACAAAACCTGTTTAAACCTTTCAAGCTTGTCATAGCCCGTCTGATTGTTCCTATAGATACTGAGTTTGCTCCTTTACACCTCTGGCTCAGTAATATCAGCTTGCAGCCATAACAGGAAAGCTATTCATCACCCCTTAACAGACCAATTAACAAAAAACCCAACAAAAAACACAAAAAACTTTGTCTTAGGCTCTTATCCTCAAGTTGATTAAATGCAGCCACACGAGAAAACCATTAGATGAAAAAGATTTCCTCCTCGAAGCAGAAAAACCACTTATTCTCACAAAATGTATTTTCTATGCAAAATGATTCCTTTAGAAACCAGCTTTAACCGAACATGAATCAAATTCCTCCCCTTTCCCTCAGCACCAGAAGCAGCCCTTCAGTATCTATTTATGAAACAAATGCAGCTAAAGCTCTAACAGGATTGCAAGCTTCTTGTACAAAGTCCCACTCCACCAGTCCCAATCACATCAGTCCCCTGATGTACACGTTTAATAGACTTACCATTAATGTAGAGCGCTAAAGGAGCCGTAGTTAGGAGTACAACTAGAGGTTGTCCCGAAAAGAGGGCGTAAAGCAGCCCTCCAATACACTGGCCAACGATTGTCTTCTGCACATCTACAAGTAATTAGGAAGGATGGAAACAAACAGGGTTTTAACCAACACCTCCCTGACCGAGGAGCACTCACAGGGCACAGAAGCCAACCGCGAAGGAGTAAGAGCAATGCTTAGAGGGTGTAGAGGTGAGACACCGTGAAAGCAAGTAGTGACCCTTTGCCAGTAAACTCGTACCAATAATTTAGGATGCCATTAGATTTCCAGATGTTGAACTATGAAAGTTGACGGGGTTTGTTTGGTCTAAGTTTTTTTGTTTGAGTGGGGGAGTGTTGTGCTTTTTGTTTGTTTTATTTATTTACTTTAAACAGCTATAAAACCCCTAACCAGTGTTTGTGGAGGCCTTCAGGGCAAGATTTCAACTAATGCTCCTATGAGCTGTAACAGCAGTATGAAGTGCTTCAGGGCCACAACTGGGACAGAGCAAAGCATCATCTGCTACACTAGCGGTCTGCACACTGCCAGTCAAACTCAGATCAAGAGCACGGGAGCTTGTACTAGGAAAAATGTGCAGATAACTACATAGTTATAAAATGAGCATCATTTAAAAATACAGTAGCATACATCTGTGTCAGTAAGTCAGATGATACTACCCAAAGTAGCGTTTAACTTTTCTAGTCTTCCGAGAAAGAGTCATGAACATAAGTTAGAAAAGCCTTCAGTGGTGTTTTCTTCAGCAAATAAAAGCTATCGAAACTTTCTGTGACCAGAGCTACCCGGTTTGAAGATACGTGGTCCTACAACAGATGCACAAAACTGATAAACTTACCAATAGCTCCTCGGGTATTTTCATCATTGAGTGACCCAAATGCAATGGATGGAAGGAGGCAGGCAAAATACAGAAAGATCATAGTTGTGATGTATTTTCCTATAGCTTTGTTGTTTCCAATAACACCTAGTGTAAACCATAACAAAAGTCGTGTTAGTGCTGCACACTTGAAAAGCATTGAAACCCTACTCACATCAGCCACATGTACCATTAGTTCTTTTAATGCTGAAAGGCAGAAGCAGAAATTCAGTCTACACTTTAGTCTTAAATATATAGGTAGGTCTTTAACATTTGCTTTTGCACAGCCATGCTCTTTTATTCATCTGGGACCAGAAGTAGAAGCACCAACATGCCACCAGACTGCTTCAACAGACGTTTCCTGGCATCATCAAAATAGGAAATACTGGAAGCCTTTTGTTCAGTTTTGCCAGCCCGAAAAGTTTGGAAGAGGATCAAAGCAGGAACCATAAGTTTAGGGTTTATAAACTCACCATCCCCTGCCTTTTTAATATCAACTTTATAGGTATTCTGGACTATGCCCCTAATGAGCTTCATGATGATCACTCATCTTTGCAACTCATGATGCTTTGGGCAGGAAAACATGAAGCACTTCATTTTTCCCTAGGCAGAAATCTGAGGTTATAGGCTTGAATCAATAATGTGCTATGCTGAGCCAATTAGCGTTAGCAGACTTACAAAAACAAATAGCACAAGAGGTCAGGAATGCGTACGTTAAGAGTTTTGCTTTAAAAAAAGCCCTTCCGAAAGAATGGCTTCTTTCTTTTCCATCCACTCACCCCTTCTCATCTCCATCGGAAAAAACACACCAGGCCAAAACAAAAGCAGCCAGAAAGAGAATTAAAGTGTCATAACATGAATTTAAGGGCCTCTGAAGTAGCTTCTCTTCCCTTTCCTGTTTTCAGGCTGATGTCCATCCCCAGTGAGCTCATATCACACAAGAGAAAGGATGAGAGATGACAACAGCTGATATTGCTCGAGGAGAACATAAGTTTTTCTAGAGAACAGCCTCTTCAGAGCCTACACCAGAGAGGGCCTTTTCAGAGAAAACCTTGAAACAGCCTTCGACCTGCCTGTGCCACCATCCTTGATGACACCACTGCTGCAAGACACTTGGACGAGCTTGATGTTGCCCAATTCCCCTTTCTGGAAGCCTCCCGAGCAGTAAACTCCCATGCAGGCATCGACCCCTAAGCTCCCAAACGCCCATCTAAGCTTTGCTAGCGTCAGTCCCTTGCTGAGGGAGCTACAAGCCAAGGAGTTGAATCAGAGAAGGGAGGGCTTTGCATTAGAGGCTGTTGGTGCAACACTGAGAAAACCTGGACATTGCCACGACAGACTAACTGTATCACTGGAATGAAAAGCAATGGCTCAATGACTTTGGGATCTTATCTAACATCTGTTTTCTGCACCATTTGCAGTGCAGAGATAAGGACAGAAGGAAGATGCAAAGCCCAAAAATCAAAGATGGTGAGTAACGAACAGGCAGCTGCACGAGTGAAGGACACCTTGTGATGGTTCCTGTTCACAGACAGGAGAGGAACACACATAGATAGGACTCGTGATACTCAGCATCCTTGAAAACAAATTTAAAAAGGGCAGGGGCGGAAACTTGACAGTAGACATCTCAAGCATGCAAATATGAGCTTGACCTTCCAGGAGTCATAGGACCAGCTGTTTCAAGGCAGATTCCTTTCTATTTGTTGTGAAGATTCAGAAACCACAGACCACATTCCTGACCACTCTTGGCAACCAAAGGGCTTCAAATTTACTTTTTTGCAGATGAAGCTTTCTCATGTGATCTCGAGTCCAGCTGCAGGCTCCTACCCTCACACTCCCAAGCGCCCGAGACCTTTAGAGAAAATGAAAGGCTTGGCAGGGCAAACAGTGGACCGAGTCTTATAAGTAGAGATGGTCACATCCTTGTTCCGGAGCGTGCCTCTCCAGAATATCGCTTTCTGGACAAAGGAGTCTTTCCAACATGAAAGGTCAGAGACAACAATGCCTGAAAGCTTTGAAATAATTCATAAAAAGACAGGCAACCAGGATCAGAGAAGCAACTAACAGAAAAAAAAAAACCAACACAGGCTCATTTGCTGAGCAGAAAAAGCTGCATAAGTGATGACGTGCTTTTTAAAAAACTTTCAGGTAGATGCACTGTAGTATGGGAGTGCAGAAGGAAGGAAGAAGACTTGAAGAACTTCACAAAAGCTCATGCATGGCTTTCAGTTCCAGCTTCAATCCTTGCAAAGCAAGTAGGAGTCCTTGCTGTTCATGGAGGTCCTCACGCCACATCACGGCTGGGTCCAAGACTTCCAGCACAAAGCAGCACTTTTAGTCCATAATCGGCCAGATGAGATCCAAGGAGCAAAGAATCCCTACTGGTGGGAATTCACTTCATCATGGAGACAATAACTACATTGGATTAAACATACTCTTTCACAAACGTGATTAATCACTCTTTAATTGCAGTTAATCATGAGCAAATACTGCCTCCGTGTAGAGATTCACCTGAGACAAGCACTAAAATCCAGCGTTCACCACAATTTACCTTTTGCCTTTTTAAAGTCAACATCTGGCTAAACATCTTCAGGGTCTATTTGCAACCCAGGGACGTCATTTAAAAGAAGGTGGGCTGCATTATGATGGCATTTCATCTGCAGCAGGCTCATGAAGTGACACATTTTTCAATGGCTTTGACTGCACAATGTAAATTTATAGCAGAAAATCAACTCTCAGTCCAGCTGTGAAATTTGAGTAGCTGACTATTACAGAAGCAATCCCCTGAAATTAAGGTACATCTACACGTTGAAATAGGAAGCAATTATGTTCATCAACATGACAGTTCTATTTTACTTGCTTGAATTTCTGAAATGCCGTAGTTTTTAAAGACAAGGTTAGAGTTTCAGAGAAAACTGCAGCATTGCTGGCCTCACTTTGCTTGGTATTCTGCATCAATAAGTTAATGACCAAGAGACCCAGAGACTGGGACTAGAGCTCCTTAAGTCTATTAATTGTAGATTTACTGAATCAAAAATCGAGACAGATGGACATTCTATGAAATGGCTGACTATTAACGTTCTTTCCCGATTCTCTGAGATATCCAATGCAAAAACAAATGTAATTATACTGATCACAGTATAATGCACAGCAGCAAGGATGTGTCTATTAAAGCCCTGATTGAAAAAAAAAAAAATCACCTTTCAACGGTAAAAAACACACAGTAAGGACATCTGTTCATAGGTTTTGAGCCATAAAAACTCAAAGCATTACAAACTTCTGCTAATGCCCTCAAGATGGGCTTTCACTTGTGTTAGTAGCTGCTGGACTCTGCCCAATTTTCTGAAGATGAACAGAAGACGAATCTTCCCTGAAGTCCTGCAAAGAGTAAATCACGGTACAAGTGAGACTAATAACTTAGCTGGAAAAGGAAATCCACTCTTACTGATTTTGGAGCAGAGAAGCCAAGCATATGCTCAGACTAGAGAAGTATGAAGAAACAAATCAAGAGCCCAGAGCTTTCCCTTCTCCTTTTTCTTTCAGCCCATTTCCCGTGAGGTGCTAGTCCCTTGGAAGGAAACATCCACAGACAAAACAAGATGCTTTCATGCATCTTTAATGCGTTCTCATCCACCACTGAAACAGAGAGAGACTTTAAAAGCATCATAGCTGTGAACCCAGGTCATGTTGCCCCAAAGCATCCAACAAGTCAGTCTTCAAGTGGCCGTTGAACTTTTACGCCCAGGTGATATTTAGGAATGAAGCGCTGCAGAGCGACGCAGGAGCTACCCCCATCAGCTAACCCGGCGCAGCAGAGGCACTGACGAGAAGGGAAAAAGCCTACCTGCAATCCCTTTATTTTTCCTCCTCCCTCAAGAATGCAATCCTGCCAAACAAGGTGGCCAGCACAATCAGGTGGGAGAGTCCATGAAGATTTGGCACATGCCACAGCCAATCCACAGTCAACATGTTAGAGCAGGTTTCAGCTCTGTACTATCTCAGACAACCAGCAAGACAAAGCTTCCCTCTCAAATCCCATTTTTCCAGTGCCTTCAAGCCTTCCTTCTAAGCACGCCTGCGTTACAGGGAGCTTTGGAGATCTCCCTGCTGCCAACCACCACCACCAAATCCCGAGGATGCTGCCAGCAGATGCGCTCGCGTTCCTCCCGGGAGCTGGTCAGGGACCCTCTGCAGGACCAAGGACAGGGAGGAATCCACATCTCCCGCTGAACTGTCCGCCCGCCCCAGCCGCGTGCCGAGGACACGGGTCAAAGAAAACAGGGAGAACCAGAACAAATCTCAGCTCTCCTCTCTTCCTTTCACCCTGCCTTCCCGAGAGGTGAAGGGATAAGGCAGACCACAGCATCAAAGCTCACCATAAAAACCTCAGGCACCTCCATTCTCCCCACCGGGCACTCCAGGCGCTACGTTCCTAAGCGTTTATTCCTCTGTGTTGCACCAGAAAATACACACTGAAGGATAAGGGTAGTAACTTTAAGGGGTTTCAGGAAACTTGTAGCTGAGTCCAGGCAGAATTCCCGCCTTCATTCAAGCCAGCCTCAAAATAAAAACACATTCAGGAAGCTCCTATGGTTTGACTGAATCTTAAAGAGCAATAATAGTGATACACACGTGTTTTGAGCCTATTTGACAGGATCAGGATGAATTCCTATACAAACTTTAAGAAAGCAGAATCCCATAAACAAAGGCTGTAGTCATTAAGAGGAGACTACATGCCAAACTGTGTTAATCCTAACTTCATTTTAAAAAGTTACACGTGTTCTTAGGCTCAGCATAATCCAACTGTTCATCTTCAGAGGCTCCTCTGCTGGCAGACACCCATTACAAGCCGTCCCCATCACTAAAGTCCTGGACCAAAAGTTTAGAAAACTCTTCCTTGGCCCTCGCATGTTCGGTAAAATGCACAAGACTTTTACAGTCCAAAATAGACCTAAAGTTGGCAAATTCCTAATCAGGAGGAAAAAAACCAAAAAGAGACAAAGGTGATTCCTTTCTTTCTTCTCCCAAATCATGATGGTTAAGGATAATTTAATGGCCAGCTTTGTGCAGCGTGTGAAGACGACCAATCCCACAAAAGTCCAACTGACAAAACGTTCGCTGGCCCTACAAAAGCCTTATTATTTATCACCCTGCCCTTAATCGGTTTATCTGTCTAAACCAAAACCCCAGGATGCTTCTCAGATTCAGGATTTAGAAACTCCAACCATTCAAAAAAGGCATCTTTGTAATTCAGAGCTCTTTGATGATGCACGTGTGGTTGTCTGGAGTGCAGATACTTGGACAGCTCAAATCCCCAATGTTCTGGTACGCTGCTGCTTTGAGATGGTCCAGGAATTTCACATTCCTGATCACCTTCGGTCTTGGTGGTTTATGGCAGATGCTTTATGCTCCATCTGGTTTTCATTCCACACAGATCCTTAAAGAATTCATCCTAATTTTTGGGTTCTGGGAAGAAATGGCACACACTAATATATGTAGGCTTTTAAAAATCCTCTTTTCCTCATACCCTATTTGAAAGGGCCACAACTGCTCCTAAGGTGAGTACTTCACATTTGAGCCACAGTAGTACTTGAGTTTCGCTTGGCTCATTTCTGCCTCTTCCACTCTCCAGAAACTGTGCAGCAATGCACTGACTTTTTAACATATATTTGCATTTTATACCAAAACCATTTTTCTGGAATACTTGTAATGCTGGATTCTTGCTATGACAGTATTTCATAACTCGGGGCAGATGCAACCAAGGGAACAATTCTTTCAAGCTCGACATTCCCAGCACCTTGTTTAGGCCAAGCCTGATCTATGTACATCCGTTCATGGAAAGCTTGCAGACCTGGCTATAGCTGACGGCCCCAGGGACGAGAGGCAGCACGCACAGGTTACTTTGGATGCATGCAGAGCCAGAACATGGACCCTGAAATGGATTTCCAAATCTGCTGACAGTCAAAGTTGGCTGCAGGACCGTCGTATGATGCTTTTGTGAACCTGCTGCGCTCAGGACACAGAGCCACAGGTAGAGCAAGCAGACACTGCTCTGCCTTGAGATGCACATGGGGCCCTGCAGGATGCTTCTCCCTGGACAGCAGTCCTGCAGCACTTCCCTTCTGAAGTGCTTCAGTATCCCTTTATAATGAAAAGTCAGACTTTGACAGCCCTACAAAGCAACAGCCAGAGAGATGAAGTGTCCTGAACCCACTCCAGAGGCACCCAGATCAGGAGCTTAAGTCCCCTGCCCGATCTGGTGCCAATGATGCACATGCTAAGAAATATTTTTTCTATTCTATTAGACTCCTTGCTGCTACCCTGAAAATAATTTCTTGTCCCCCTTCCTCCCCAACATACCCTCAATCCCCAAAGAACATAGCATTAGCTTGACTTCAAACAGAGCCTGCCTTCCTTTCACCCCAAGCCTCCTGAAAAGGAGTTTCACCCCAGCAGTTACAAAGCACCTGGAGAAAGCATCCAGCACCGTGCTAAGCCCGCATCTCATCCCATTTTATTCTTCCCAGCAGAGTGGATACCACTGACTTCAGAACCCATCGTGCTGGGTGAAGCGGTCTCAGAAGACAAATCTGGATCTTTGTGGGAGCAACTACTCGGCAGCTCCCCCAGACACAGGGTATCTCCTTCAGCCAAGCAGCCAACAGGCAATTGCTACGCTCCTCTGCTCGCGGTGACCATCCTCGTCGAAACGGAGCGGGGGACACACATCCGTACCCCAGCCACACTTGCTCCCAGCTTGAGCAGCTGTGGAAGATGGCTTTGCACCAGAACACTTGTCTACAGAACGGGGCTCAGGTGCACATCTTGTTTTCTTATGCCAACTCCAAGGGAGACAGCCCTCAGCAGAGGCACGGGGGGGGGGGGGGGCTGGGACCCTGTGGCTTGAGCTAAGGAGGATTTAACAGCAGGAAGGTGCCTGTAAAGCCCCAAGATTCTCCCTGCCTACGCTCTACATCTTTATTTTATGCACACTTTTGGGGTTTGATACTGGGGAGTTGGTTAATATATTCAAGTAAGCTGCAAGAAACTGAGCACGTTTTGATGCCAGGCTGAGGGTCTGTAATCATGCTTTGCCCTGAAGACTTTTCACAGCCTGTAAGAATCTCTGAAAGTGAAAGTTTGAAAGTGAAAAGGGAGAAAGTGACTCTTAAAACCAAGAAAGCCATTGTGGGAGCTATATAAAGCCCAAAACCTGAGGCTGAGTATAAACACTGTATTGCTGCTCCTGTGATCTGGCTACAGCAGACAAGCTATATCCTGTTTTTAAAAGCGCCGAGCTGAAGTTCCTGCAGCTCAGATTTTGTTTAAGCCTTCTCAACTCCCACAGCATCACCATAATTGCTATTGATGCCGGCTTGCAAAGCAAGCAGAAAGGGTCTATTAGGCCAGTGCTGACTAATTAGGTTGCAACGAGTTGATCTGCCTCTACACACGACAATAATCAATCCATTTAATTGCCTCATTGCTTAATAAAAATTAAAATCCTCATCTATACACAGCTAGCATCTTCATTAAAGGAACACTGCAAGATTCTTATCTATAGTGTGCCACGCTGCCTATTCACAGGCTTTTGTCAAAATATTCTTTTAAATTAGAAATAAGAGAGCTATTACACATACCAAAGAACACATTCAATGCACAGTGTAAACAGGACATCGCATCACAAAAATTCAAAGTCAGGCCAATGCTTTCATAAGCACTGGCCAACATACCGTCAGTGAAGTCCAAAGCGTACACTGGAAATCTTCGTGCAATGTCATCAGAAATCCCCTTGCCAACATTGAGAAACTCATGCAGCTAAAGAAAGGAAGGAAGTGCTGTGTCAGTTTAAAGGCTCATGTATTGTTAAAGAGATTAACCTCCTTATTCAATACTGATAGGAGCAAAACTGGTCATTTTGAATAGGGCATTCAAATCAGATTTGGTAACGATAACAAAAATAAACTCCTCGCGCTTCAATTTATACTCTCAAAAGCATTGTAAAAGAGAAAATCCCCCAGGCCACCCTGTTTTCCTGCCTGCCTTCCCTTTTCCCCCTCCCACTCATCTCTGCATCGCTGCTTTGCAGGTGAGGGAGCTGATGCACGGTGTGGAAGCAACCTGCTGAAAACACCCTGGCCAACAGCAGGATGAGACCTTGGGGTGCTGGGTAATGCCTGGGTACCCACGGGGTAAACATCAGGTCAGAGATGCCTCTTCCCACCCCTCCAGCCAACTTCTTTTCCTTTAGATGCCACTGGAAACACTCTTTCCCCCCCCATCCAGGTGAAGCCTCCGAAAGGGGATCCCCAGCAAGCGCTCCCTTCCTTGGCATTGCCACAGAAAAGGGAGACCTCAAATCAAGGTAGGAAGGGAACCAAGGCCGTCTACACCTCAAACTCCACCACAAAGGGAGCAAGCCAGAATAACTTCTGGCCAACATAACCGAATTGTAATTTCTGCCCATTAAAAGACAGTAAGATCATTGTGAAAGGGTTCCAAAAACCCAACACGTTTGTTTTTATTTCGGGTTTGGGGGGCTGCAAGGCACGGTATGATTGTTTGTATGATCTGATGCACACCACAAGCAATAAGGAGCTTTTTAGAAATACGTGACAGCTGCTGTTGACTTACAGCCTCCCAATTCTCACAACCACATCCTTACGGAAAGCACATGGAAAGCGTCAGAGTAGGCAACACTTGCAAATGAGGCACCTGTCAGCTTTTTTTCCTGTTATCCTCAACTCAGCGTACACACGCTGCTGAAAATCAAACGCACCTTTATACGGTGCTAATTACCCCATCTGTCTCATCGAAAACATTTCTTAGGTTTGTTGCAGAACTAGACACAGAAGACTTATAACCTCTGCTATGGAGGGTAAGGGGGTGGGGAGGGAATCACAGACCCCAAATTTACACCAGCAGACCACCTCAAACCAGCACGGTCACCTTCCTAACTCTGTGGCTGGTTTTTGCAGAAACAGCTAAAAACTACTGCTTTAAAAAGGGCTTGACACTACAGTGCTCGTTTAACAGACTACACAGTTTTACCCTCTCTCACGGGACTCGCCTGCCTTGCAGTGCCTGGAAGATCAGAGCCATAAATAAAACACAAGGAGGAAATCTCTCATTTAGAAGGAATACACTGGGCACAGCAAACTCTAGGGTCTGCAGTGCAGAAGACTCCTCAGAGGACCAGCTCCTTTATCAGTGATTATCGCATCTCGGTATTTCACCTACTTAAGTCAATTCTGTTGCACTTTGCATTTTGCCAGTACACCTGTATTACCTCAGGACGGTTTCAGCTCTCTAACCTGAACAACCAGGACGAAAAGACAGCAGACACCGGCATAACATCTGCATTTTAAGCATTTCCAAAAAAAAACAACCCCAAAACAACAACTATGAGCTTAAACCATATTTGGAGGCATATTTGGACATCAAAGCCATATGCACTTGAAAAGCAATTTAATTTTTCCCCCCCCAGAAAGACATTCCTGAAGGCACGAGTCAGCCAGAGAATCACAATAGCTTTAATGACTAATATGTTTACTTGTCTCGCTGCAGCGAGTACGGGGAAAACGATGCTTGGGGTATCTCATTGTCCAGGAAAGAAGCCACACGCTTGCTGCTGGCCCGGGGCTGAGCGCGGGGTGGGGAGCGAAGGGGCACTCATGCACATTGCCTGCTCGTAGGCAGCCGTGAGCACGAAGAGAAGAAAATCACTGCCTAACTTCTTGTCCCAAAAGGCACATTGAGGCCAGTTTTAGAGAAGGGGAAGCAATGGGTTATGTTTGAGACCCCCAATTCCTTCACACGTTTATTTCTTGCGGGTGTGCAAGTTTAGCCTGAGATGGGGAGTGGATGTCAAGCTCAGCCTCATCAGTGCTGTTTCTGTAGAGATCACTGACCTCAAATCTGTGGCTAAACATGGGGAAAACTGTTTCTTTTGTACGCCTAATCATCCTCTTAACTTTCCTCTCTGCTTTACTAACCATATACTCGAGTTGCACTGAGGAGAGAAAAGACCAAGTTTACTGACCTCTGGGGTTACTGCCCTTTTTGGTTTTACTTTTATCCCCAACCTATCCACCACGCATCTTCATCGTTTAACTCTACTCCAGACATGTTTCAGTCTGGCTTTTGCCTCCTGCCATCTCCTGAGTTCGCACCTCGTCAGGTTTCCAAAAATCTGGGGAAGGACAGTGCTGACACTTCATTCCTGCCTTTGTTTGCTTCCTCATGCCTTCTGCTGCTGGAAATTTCTTGGACTGCCATTCCCTGTTTGTTCCTCCTTCAGTGGGTCAAGTTTGGCTGACGCATTGGCTTTCTGCTCCCGTTCCTGGTGGCACCTCTCTCACGGCCCTGTCATCTTTTTGATCTAACATCCTGATACTAGGTGGCCTTATCCAGGCAGCCTTTCTTTCCCAGAGCTGCATCCTCCACCGAGCTCAAGGCTTATTAGCCTTTAGGAACCACAGCTCAGGCACCCAGCACCAAACCCTCCTTCAGGCTCCTATCCTCCTCTTCTGCAAGAGCTCCCAGTGCTTTGCCCGTGAGGCTCCTAATACACGAGGGAGGAAAGAGCAGCGATAAGGAGCACACACCAAAAAATCCTAGATGAAGTTCATGAATTTCCTACTTTCCATTTTGCAAATCCCTGCAAGTCTCTTGCCATAAACGACCATCGTTTGGGTTAGAGGCTAAACCAGCACTACGAGTTACACAGCCAAACAGAAAATATTTGCTCCAACACCTCCGACCCTTTCTCAGTCCTTCCCTAAAGTACTGGGGGGCTGCACGACTATTTGACACAGACCAGGAACACACGCTATCATCCCTCCTGCCGATGCCTAGCCGACATAGCCCAGCCCTCTCGGCAAATCCACGCAGGTATCAAACGGACACAAAATCACAGCCAGAAAGCGTCACAACCATCAGGGGCTCCTCCGTGAACAAAATCACAATTAGATGCCTCAGTAAACAAGGGGATTTCAGGCTGACTTAGTTATGACTGAGTACACAGTCTTGCCGAAATAATCCTCCGAGATGAGCCAAAGCAAACCGGGCTGTAGGCACAGCATGGTCGCAACTGTCACGTCCCCTTCGGTATTTTAGCAGAGGTAAAATCGAGCACTTGCAAAAATCGAACTCACACAGGGCATTTGAGGCCCGTTTCTCCCCCATCGCTGCAGGATCAAGGGAAGGAGGGAGGTGGGAAGCAGATCTTTGTGCTACCAGGAGACTTTACCCTCCTGGCCCCTCCTGAGGGCTCACTTGTAATCATACAGTAGCTCCAGATTAGGGTATTTATTTCACCGGGGGTGGTTCACAGGTTGAAATGACACCCCAGTCTCATTTGTGCTCATATTAAATGCTGCCTTTCTAGAAGGCTATCGCACAGGGCAGGCAGAGGGGGATGGAGATGGCTCTCACAGGAACCGAGGAATGCAGGCTATGATCGCAAATCAACCTCACTTCTCCAGGCAAATCTTTGCTTGCCAGGAAAAGAACTCTCCATCCCAGCTCTTCAGGTCTATGCTGGCAAGGCGGGGTGGGGGACAGCTTCTTCCAAGAGACAGGAGAAAGCAGAGTTACTACTGCACAGGCTGCGCCTCCTGAGCGCTGAAGGATAAAACATTTTAAAAACAACGATTTACCAAATCCAGACCAAGAATGCTCAATGCCAAAGAGCAAGCGCTAAAGAAACAAGTGTCACTATCTACAGCACTGGCTCGGAGCTGCCGAAAGTCTGCCCAGCCAAGGCTGCTTGCCCAGAGAGGCAGGTAGGAACCACCACTTCTCAGAGCCAACACCTACGAGCTCGGTGTCGCATCCAGCCCTCCTGCTTACCAAACACAGAGCAGAAAATCCTCTACAGACATTTAAAAAGGGCTAGTTTTAGCAGAAGGCAGAGCCAGATGCTTCAACTGCTTTACCAAAACTCCTTTGAAAGACCAAGTGCAAAGGGTTAAACCTACTTTGCCTAAATTACATTACTGCAACTACTCCAAATACCACCGCTCTGAACAACCTAGGTTTGAAGAGGGTTTCAGGGCTTGTTCTGCAAACTTAAGAGCAGGTATGGGGTCTAGGAAAGTTCAAAGCGCTACCTATAAGCGAGGGGATTCTGCAGGAAAAACATGAGCTTTACTCATTTCCAGATGTGCAGAACAAAACGCCTTAAATCTATTCCAGGAAAATAAAAGTGATAAGTTAACTAGCTTCTGCACTGTAGGCAACCCAAAGCTTTAAGGTGATTTGTAATTCAGGGACAGGAGCAGCAAGCTAGAGATGGCAGAGTTTGTTTTTCAGGTATGCTGTCTGGTTAAAAAATGAATTTCTGAACGGAAAAGCAAAGCAATGACCAATACACAGGAAATTCCAGAAAAGAAAGCTGAGTTACAGCATTTCCCTCGGACTTTAGAGTACAAAGCAAGTAACATTTTACAGAGCTACAGATCAAACAGTGAGGAGTCAGGCCAAATACTGACAGGCATCTTAAGTGAAATTACTGTGCAGGGATGGCCAAGAAGTCTTTTGGCTGCGGGAAAGACAAGCAGCAGCTTCTTCAGAGATTTCTGATTGTAAGGATTAAGCACCTTGGACCGACAACACACAGTGATCCATTAATCCCACCCTTGACTGAGCATCTGGAATCAAAGTCCTGTAACCATTTCAACCCCCTACTGCTCTGCATCCCTTCAGCACCTGCCTCTTTGAAGTGCTTTCGTTGGATTTACAGCAGGAGCCGCGGAAGGTGGACATACACACAGCAGCCGTTTGTAGAGACCTCAGTGCTGAGAGCTTGCTAGGAGAGCCCAACGGATGCAAGCAGCACAAGGGCTTCAGCTCCTCGCCCGAAACCCCTTGCATTTATGCATTTGGACACCACCGAAGCAGGGCCACGGCAGACGTTGGCCAGCCTTACCTTGAGTGGCTTAGGACCGTGCGACTTGTGCCCATCACTCATTGCTGAGGGTCTCTGATTCACCACCGTCAACAAGTGGCGTTGGTGGACTAAGGCTTCCTTGAACTCCTCTTCAGTTTTGGTTTCTAGGAGTTTCTGCCGAAAGGTTATGTCTGAAAACATTGTGGCAAAAGTCCTGCCCACTTCTGTGGCCGTTTTGGTACTTTTCTGAGCAGGGAAAAAAAAAGACAGAAAAACATATTGTAAAACTATTTTCTTTCACTTCCAAGAGATAAAACCGCTGATTTGCCCCATTGGGCACCATCTGAAGAGCAAGCTGCCTGGCTTCCAGGACCCCAGAGACACCTGATGGAGAAAGGCACATGTGGAAGCTATTGGAGATGAAGACACCAAGATCCTGTGAAGGCATCAACATATAGGCCCTGACCAGAAGCACTGATCAGTCTTACTCAATTAGCTCCCCAGGACTTGAGCCAAAGCTGAATCATGCTAAGCATGCATTTTATCCCCAGTCTCCCTTCAAGGCTGCTAAGACTAAACAAATAAGTCTTTGCTATCCTACAGCATCTCAGCATTACTGCTACCGGGGTGGAAAGACACTGTAGTCAAGGTTCCTGCAGGTAGAAATGTCCTGATGTCTTTTCTGGAAGACTGATACTATCGTGCACATCTGCTTCATCACCTTCCTATTTTTTGGGTATTAAAACTCAATTCTGTTGGCCTCTCTGGGGCAATTCTGGCAGCATAAGTGGAGATTTAGAGCTCTCGGCTAAAGTAACTACCAGCACAGAGGAAAACATAGGAAAGCAGCAGCTGAGCACGCACAGAAACAGCACTGTCCACCTTCACCAAATGCTTGGAAGGGACAGGAGACTTGCAAAGATGAAAAAGTGCCTATTTGTAGGCTTTAGCATTTCTGCAAGCCACAGGCCTGATCTTTGAGGGTCCAGCTTCAACAGTATCCAAGCCCACTCTCCTATTGCTCCAAGCACCTTGGAAATCAGATACAAAGGGAACAGTAAGGGAGACCGAGCTCCCCATCCCTGCACAAACCCACCAAATCCAAGCTCTGCAAACCCTGATCTGCTCAACTGCTTGTACCACTTTGGTCAGGACAGATAAGATACTTGCCAAGGCAAATTTACGCAGAATCATAGCTCATTAAGAGCTCCTTTTGATGCAAAGTTTTAACTGCTCCCCCCCGCCTTAGCTACACTCAACGCTCATCATGCAGCAACTGCTAGAGACACCCAAACAACCCCCTTCCTTTGGAGGGCCTCCAAGCTCCTCACATTACTGTGAAAAGTAGTAGCGAGCATATGTGATTAATCTGAATTAGTTTTCATGATTCATAACAAAGCAGATGAACAATTTCTTCATGAACACAACCAAATAATTCAGTGCTGCTTGACGCAAAGGCACAGACATGTGGGTGGCACCGCACTAGTCCCAAAGTCATCACTAACACTATACTTGCTCCATCACTCGCGCTGCCCTGCCTCCACCCCTCCTCCATCGCAGGGAACATCCCTTCAGACATGCTTGCGAAGACATGTTACATTTAAAGTTTCTAGGGAAGGGTTTGGATTTAAGTGAAGATAATCTGCTCTGGGATTTGCTTTTACAGTTTGTAAGCTTGGTCCTTACAGACTGAACCAGCCTGGATTTGCCATCACAGGGGAGGCTTTGCCTTTCACCTCTAAGAAGGAGCGGTCCTTGGGCTGGATGCTGCAAGGGATTACTTCAAGCTGCCCAATGCTGCTCCCTTTCTTTGCTTTTCCAGAGAGAGACGAATGGTTTGGAGGAAGAGCGCTGAGATTTGCAAGAGAACTCAAGTTTTTTTCCATCCTCCATATTAGAGAAGGCTGAGGAACAGCACAACAGATGCCCATTTTCTGGGCTTCCCCCCCTCCAAGCAAGCCTCATTTAATCTGTTACTGTCAGCAGGTTAATTATTTTAACTGCTGTACCAGAAATGCGTACTTAGAGCTGGCTAGATAAACTCATTTAAAATAAAAAGCATATTGGCAACTGCAGCTCTGCTTGGCCTCCACTCCCTTTCCTTAATTCGATGCTGTCCATTGGAATTGCAAGCTTTCAGGATACAAGCGGATGCAGAGCTGTTCGCTGGGTGCTTTGCACGTAGCTGGCTGGAGATAAGCGAACTGCCATACAATGAAAGAGAGATCAATGCAATTCCGTGTGGGTTCAGTTGTTTGCCTGCTGCTTTTCGTAAGGAACATCAATATGTTTTCAGCCTGTTGGGTTTGAGATCTATGCCAAAAGCATTGAACTGCTCAGTTGGGAAAGATCTGCCAGAAATCCTGGGAAATAAGGAAACACCATTATTTCCATTTAAACAAGGGTGATGGTGGAGGGGGGAGGAGGCAGACAGATCAGACTAGAAGGTCCCAAGGTCACACAGACAGCATTGAAGAGCAGGAAATTGAATCAGGATATGTCCTGTTCCAGACAAGGTCCTCAACCTCTCCCAGAAGCACAGACCTAGTAGCCCCAAGGTGTAAACAGCCAGCTTAAGTGAGAAAAGGTCTTGAGCTTTGAACAGTTCAACCATTAGCTAGGAGAACACACCGTCTTGATCAAGCCAATGCTTTCTAGGAAGACAGGACGGTGATCCCCAATTGACCTTGATGCCCCCTGTGATATTGCAGTAAATATGTACTACTAGGTCATTTGTTGGCCTCGGCTACATCAAAGAACCAGTCAGTACACTTGAGCAAGCTTTAACCTTGCTGCTCTGAGTGCTGAAAGATGTGAACACGCATCCCAAAGGGCCTCAGGACAGTCTGACCTTACAAGCACCCCAGGTCCCAAAGTCTTGCCCATACTGCAGCAGAGCTCACAAAACTACATCTTCCTCTTGGTTACATCAGTCCATCTACAACTGGTGCAACCGCATCTGTGGTGTAACTGTCAGTCCCATCAAGAGAGTTTGCTGGGAAGCAACCCAGACCTTCGCAGCGGGGCATCAGCTGCAGACTCGCAAGAGCCCTTTGCAAGCATAGCTTTAACCAGGAACAGCATTAACCTCCAAAAACAGTAGCTAAACTGGTAAAGCTGGGGGGGGGGAAATCTGTGGAGTATTACATGCATCACAGCGGCAGCTCTAGCAAAAAGTACATGGGGACTACAGACACACTTGACCTGCAGTGTTGTCCCCCCAGTCAGGCTAGAGGCTGTTCTCCAGTACGAGACAAGGACACAGCTGACTATTTACCCCTCACAGACACTCAGCATAAACCATCTTGACAACTGCGGAGAAAGCCTCAGACCTTTTCACATCCACTTGTATTTTAAAAAATAATATGTTGTCATTAACCCCCGAAGGAGACCACGGAAAAGCAATCTTGGAAGAACCCTCTGAAGCAGCAGAGCAAACGAGAGCACAATACTCACCATTTTAGGAGGAGCCAGGACTAATATCACAAATCTCACTTCACAAGAGTTTTCACCCCAATTCTGAGGCCTCTCCAGGCGGCTGATGCAAACATGACGTCGCTGAAGAGACTTTATAGTGCAACTGTCAAGGAAGATGGCATTGTTATACTTGGCACTGTGACACTAGGGTCACTTCTGAAGTCTTAAACAGTGACTTTAAGTTACTGTTAGCCCAATTCTGCTGACTCTTTTGTAGACTTTGACATCCATGTTTTCATGGGAAATATCTTTCACAACTTTACAGTGTATTGTCCCTCTTCCCCCATCTACTTTTTAATAGCCAAGAAATCAAAAGATAGAGTGCAACATACCTAGTACTTGCAGTGCTACAGAAGCTTCTACAAAAAAGCCCTCTTAGAAAAAAAACCACCACCTACATTATTGGAAAGCAGTTTACACTTAATTTCATTTCACCTGATCTCCCAAAGTGCTTTTGGAAACATTAAGGCAAGGTGCCAAGCCAACATATTTCCACTTTTGCCTTGGGCAGATCTCTGTTTGAATAGCTTTCCCTATTTGCTCTCAGCTGTTATTTTTCCCCTTTCTGGTACAGGTGTGTTACAGAAACCAAGCTGACCTCCTTGCTCAAGGCCGTAGCAGGCAGGATTACTGCTCAGAGGGAAATCCTTGGCTGCAATCCAGCCAGCCCTGCTGGGCATGGGATGGCTCCCATAACAAAGACTAGCAACAAGTTGTTTGAAATAAACACAGAGATCATCTTTGGAGGCCATGAAAGACCAGGTCTGTCCCCACCCTGGGATATTTAAACAGAGCTGTGATCTGAGTAGCCATCATTTTTCCTGCTGGGAAACTGAAAAAGCAGCGAAGTGGCTTGGTGCAATTGCAGGAGGAGGTTAATGCCAGCCTGGACTGCAGATCTCCCGTTCCCATTAAAGCCACCTACTACTTCTCAACTCTTCTGAAAAGCACTGATGAGACACGTACACACATTTTGCCTACTGACACTGAAGTGGGTATAGAAGTGTGTTTTCCTACCTCAGAGTGATTTTTTTTCTGGTTCAAAGTCGCTTAGACTGCTTGCTCCCTATTATTCATCTAGCAAGCATCTATCACAGTCCTTAAATCATCTCTCCTTTAGCTTCTCTTCCATAATCCTAGCCCATCTCTTTCCTTTTAACATGTATTCCCACACCCACGCACCCTGAAGGTCGTTCCAGTAATGGCTCCTGAAGATCTTTGGCTGGAGATGCACTAGTCAGGAGCACATTACATTTTCTATGAAGTTCTTAATGACTTGCATACAGAAATCACACCATCAATTTTTTTCTTATTGAGTTTGACTTCCTGAGCACAGATTGGAAGCAGCCTACTTACGCAAATTAATCTGACAGAGGCACTTGTCTGAGAGCAACCAAACAGCTTAATTAGAACAATACAGGTCATGAGTAAGATGCCAGTATTTCATTTATTTCCTAACTCCCCTCCACTGCAGCCCCTTCTCTTTTTTCTACTCTGATCACTTGAATCAGCCTTGAAGGGAGAAAAATCAAGGCAGGTCCTAAGGTCAGGAATCAATCTCTCCTGCAGTAATTGAAAATAGAGTGCAAGCTATCCTCTCTGCTGGGCCCGTATTTTGGATCTGCAGCAATCCTTGTCCTTCCCTCCCACGGGATCAAATGAGCGCAGACAACACTGGTTTTCACAAACAAATCAAAGCCCTCGGTCGCAACCCTGCTGTGGCTGGACACCACACAAGTCTCGTGTTACAGTTCAACAAGTTAATGGGGAAAATACATGAACTCTGGGTTTTAGACTAACGGGAGAACCTTCAATGGTCCAACAGCTTCACTTCTCTCACCTTCATCCACCTGAGCTGTCAACACCAGTGAATAGTTAATGCACCATTAGCAAAAAAGACACTTATTTTGTGCTCTGTTCTCAGCATTTTCATATCTCATCTGTTGAGCTCACCGATTAATTTCTTTTGAAAAGGAAGGCTTTCTGGGCATTTTGAACATCATTTCTATTCCAGAGATGGCCAGAAGCAGGTACCAAGATACCTATTGCTCAGAGCTATATTAACACCTTTCCAGACATCCTCCCTTTCCTACCACGTCTATCAGGCAGTACCCGACCTCGCAAGAAACTACTGAAGTACAAAGCATGGCCAGAGAAGACTTATTCCAGGGCAAGGGCTGATCACACCAGCACACACCTTGGAGCCCGAAGTGGGGCAGGACACCAAGGCATGCACGTGAACGTAACTTTGTACGTGTTGTGGAGGTCCACGTTACCAGCCACCTCTCAGCAGTGCTGGTCAGCAGTGCCTGCTTGCCTGCTCCCCCCCGATTTGAGTAAAATCCAAGAACTGAAACATCGCAAAACCCACAGAGTTTCAGCTTGCTCCTACTCGAGGCAAGAAAGCCAACATGCAGGAGCCCTGCTCCCCTACCTACAATATGTGAAGTCATGTAGCAATATGGAATCACAGAATGGTTTGGGTTGGAAGGGACCTTTCAAGGCCATCTAATCCAACCCCCTGCCATGAGCAGGGACATCCTCAACTCGATCAGGTTGCCCAGAGCCCCGTCCAGCCTCACCTGGAATGTTTCCAGGGATGGGGCATCTACCACCTCTCTGGGCAACCTGTGCCGGTGCTTCACCACCCTCAGTGTGAAAAACTTCTTCCTTATGTCTAGTCTGAATCTCCCCTCTTTTTGTTTAAAACCATCACCCCTTGTTCTATCACAGCAGGCCCTGCTAAAAAGTTATATAGCAAGTTATTTGGAAAAATCTACTATATGGTGCAATAATTAAGCAAGCCACACGTTCTTCTGTAGCTAGCTTTCTCCCCGAAATGACAGGGTCATGTTTCAGCTCCAGGAACTTGTCTCTAAGGCTGTGCTTTCCAGAGATGACAGTCCTGCCAACAGTACCAGTCCACAGGGCTACACCACCACTTCAGCTCAAGAGCTTACTGGGTACGGACGGGAAAACTTGACTCTTTAAAAGGCTGCTCTTTGTCACTGGATCACTTTCACATACAAGCCACAAAGACCACTGCTCCTCTGTAGAGGTGTTCTGAATTTTCCTAACAGCCACCTCAAAATCTTGTGTTTGTCTAAATCAGGAGTCCACTGCTTCGTTACCTTGAGGGACTGGGAGAGCATGCAACAAGAGGACCTCGCAGGGCTTAGGCAGTAATGAACGATGTAGCAACACTAAGCACATTCTCAAGACACCGAGACACCCACTGTCATCATTACCCATCTTTATCTAGAATAGTTTTATCTAAAGAGCTGGAGTTTGAGACTTCTCACACCTACAGGACAGTTCTTTCCAACTCTTCTGTGAAGACCTCTGTTAGCACTGACACATGCACCTGAATCCCAACATCACTCACACCAGTAAAATTGAGTGAAGAATTTCCAGCCTAGTTTAGATCAATGTACGGACACAACTGAAGTCAATAATACCTTTACAAATCGGGCTGAGTTGGTTTAGCGAGGGTAAACCAGAGTAAAACCAGACTTAAACAGGTGCCACAGAGAAGGTCTGATGCACCTGAGCACTGCTGCATAGAGGGGAGAAACAGTGGTACCTTTGTGCAGAATGCAGCCTCATCTGCACCGAGCCTGGTCTCGCTCTGTTATATCCATTTAGTTAGGGGAACAAAAAAAAAAAAAAAAAAAAAGGAAAAAGGTGTCTCAGTACTTTTAGTGCAAGGCCAAGTCACTTCTGCCCATGCATCATTCAGCATCTCAAGCTTTTCTTCAAATTTAAGCCATTCTTTAGCAAATCCTATTCCCTGGTGGAACACTTACAGCTCCCACTTTTGTTTTAATTCCAGAATTCAGATACAACTATGATATAACCCAAAACTTCAGTCCCTACTAGACTTGTGCAAATATTTGTAAAGGACAAAGAAGTTTCTTGGTTCACATGGAGAAATCCCAAGTTATGCAAGACTGCAGGTAAAACTCAGCACAGGTCAGGCCAAGAGGAGAGCCACTTTCAAAATGAAGCAACTTTTTTTCCAAGTAGCACTTAAGTTCCCACTAAGAAAAAATTTTGAAGGGTAAATAGCCAAAGCCCCCAAAAATCTGAGAACTAGCAAGACATTTTCAGCTGACTCAATCAAGTCTGGTTTGGCCAAAGCCTCCACGTTCCCTTTTGGTTTGAGTTGAGCTAAATTTGATTCTCCTTCGGTTTGGCCAACAAGCTGAAAAAATCTATTTTCACCCAGAATTAGTCACATAAGGAAATGCCGGGCTATGATTTAATGAGATGCCAGGTTGTGTTCTCAGCAATTTTATCTTGATCCCCCAATAATTGGGCTCATAAAAAGGGCATTTAAATTATAGCACACATTCCTGCTTCGCTGCCCCCTCTTTCCAGGCTGCGTATCTAGCGGCGTCGAGCATGGCACTCAGATGGTGAGAACTGGCGACGCTCCACCAAAATCACTGATACACGGAGTCACACGTGCTGCAGGTCTGCCCCACGCCCAAGATGTTATCGGAGTAATAACACATTTCTCAAACAAATCATAAAAAGGGTCAAACTATGGAGACCCAAGAGAAACAAAAACCCTCTTTAAACAGGGCAAGAAAGGAAGTTAATTCAGAAACAAATTATCCCCTGCAGTAAGAAAAAGTGCCCAGCAGAGGTAATCAGCTAGCCAGCCTTTTCCTGTCCCCATGCAGAACAATGACACTTCTTGTTCTCATCCACTGCACATAAATCTTCCTCCGCGGAGCAGCTCCAGGCACAAGCTTTCAAAAACCAGAATTTGCAAGCGAGGAATGAAGCTGTGACCAGCAAGCCAGCTCACCCACAGCTTGGCATAGGGTTGTTTCAGCAACACAGTCGCTCCAAGCTGGATATTGGTTTGGACTGGTAAATGCACTTTGCTGGGCTCCAGAACGACCCATCCTCTCTAGCAGTTAATCTCTCTAGGGAAAGGTATTTCCTCCAGGTCAATGCATAAGGAGACATCTCCTCCTCCCTGTACATGTGCTGCGGGCACTGAAACGAGTCATCCTTCTCTCCAACAGTTCTCCTCTGGGACCCAAATTCCTAATGAAGGGTTTGAATTTAAGAACCCCTTTTCATAACGCAGCACCTGCCAAGAGCTTCGGCTCTCCAGCATAGCCTGGGACAGCCCAACAAGGGTGGCTAGGCACTTACAAGAAAATTAATCAGTTGTTTGAACCCAAACAACACTTGGGAGATGATGGTTGTAAATTCTGGAGAAGAGGCTCTTGTTTACAAGACTTCAAATCTTGTAATCATTCCTCTAAAGGATAATATTTGTTTTAAACAGTTGAACTGTTTAATTTCCCATAGCATCCGATTTTACTCTTTGAAAGAAGAGTATACTGTGTATTCTGAGGAATACACAGTAACTGAAGCATCTCTATGAAATCTATTCAACAGCTAAACCAGAAGCAACATGGCTTTTCTATAAACCCACAAACCTCTGAATCTGAACAAATTCTTAAACACGTGAAATAGGCTTTGCTTTTACTTTTGTTGAGAGATCCATTAGCAATGTTTCACACAACCATCAGTTACATGTTAAATCCAAGAAGTTACTACTCAAACTTTACTCTGTTTGAACAGCAGTCTTGCTTGATATCCAAAATAACCTCACAATACCTGTTTTTGAAAGGCTACCCAGGTTTTTCCCCAAGTTAAACTCCTCCACGGGAATAATTGCAATGACACACTCTATCAGAGTAAGCGATTTTATAGCAACACGGAGCACACAAACCACTAAACCTTTGCTTGCAGAGAGGCTTTTTCCTCTGCTTTGCCTGTTAAAACAGCTTTAGCAAATCAGTTGAATGCATGGAAAATAACTCCTTCACCAATCCACGTGCCTTATCAATGCAGCCAAACGAAATGGCTCTTCAACCACTCGATCCAGACTACGAAGCAGCTTGCTTTCATGGTTTTCTAAGGATTCAGCTTTGGAAGAAAGCAATTATATCTATCTCCTGGCAAGAAGAATATAGCCTGGAAGTTGTGATGCCTGGGGAATTCCACTCAGCTCGGGCAGCATTTGTGCAATAACCCACACAGCTGGTGTTTCTCCTAGGAGAACATGAAGGAGAGAGATCCACCAGCAGTCAGTTAACAGTGACTTCAGCATCCTTAGCATTCGGTATCCTTCACCCCAAGGAAGAAAAAAAAATAAAAAAATAAAAAAATAGGCATTTGCATCTCCATTTCTCAGGCAGCCAAAGAAAGAATTGGGTGTGATAGGACTTGGCTTGGGATGAGCGCCACTTCTCCATTGGATAAAGGGGGGCTTTCCCTGGGCTTTTTGAGCTACAAAGCTGTGCAACACCCAAATCAATGGCTCTCATAGGGGCTTCTTCCCCACCTTTCCTGATCCAGACATGCAAAGCATCCAGTTTACCCCCTCCAGACTCTGGATCATGGTAGGTCTGGGTTGTTTATGAGGAACTCCAAGCACCCTCCTGGCAGTACATCTACCTGCTGTAGTCACTGCATGCTGGAGGGGTACCAGAGTACCTCCCTAAGCTCCTACCAACAGCAGAGCTTCTTCGTGCTAAATAACTGATTAAGTCTGGGGATAACAGTTCAGCACTCCCCATTCTGGGACAGGTCTGGCTACCCCTCATCCCAAATTCTCCAATGAATCAACCAGCAGCTTTACAGTGAAGGAGCAAGATATCTCCATGCCAGTTTGTGTCTTGCTGTTCTGGCAGATGCTATGAATAGGAGAAATTTAGTTGTGTCCATGGTTTCTAAGGTATGAGATTATGTCCTTGACTGATGAAGCTAATCTGTACCTCTGAACATTTTCTTTCTAGTTAGAAAACCATCACGTACACAAATACCTAGCAACCTTCATTCTGCTAGAGCTGAAGATCGATGGTTAGTGGGGCGTGCAGTATTGTGCTACTCTCAGCTACAGAGAATTTTAATGAAGGCATCTCAAGGTTTCCATAAGCTTATATACCTTGGTGTGGCTTCAGCAAGATCAGGTTTTGGTCATTCTTGACCAAAAAAAGCCCTAAAGCCTATTGTGAACCAGAGCCAGTTGTTTTCCTGGACTTCAGTGGAACATTCAAACGCTGAGATCTTCAATTCCCCAACGGTTTGTTCTGTCATGTGGCTGCAGCCCAGATCCATAATGGTACATCTCACCTTGCTGGTGGTTCAATAGACCTGAAGCTGTCAGGAAAGCACCAATTCCAGCAGAAGCAGAACAGCTACTTCACCCTAGGTTTTCCCCACCGCACATAAGTCAGGTAAGAAAGAGCAGCCCTCTCTCCAGCACAGAAGAGAGAGAACCACATTTCTGTGTCCATTAGGAATGCTCTTCTGCAGCCAGGCTCTGCTCAACTCAATGAAAATCCTACACAAGTTTTTTCTTTCCAACTCTAAGCTAATTTAGGCTTTACTATTTCCCCTTGAAATCAATGCAGAAGCAGCACTGCCAAAGCTGTATCTGAGCTGCTCTTCCTCATTAATACAATCCTACCACGATACTCAAGCCTATCTCATCCACTAGGAATAAAAAGTTAGTTAAGGTGCACAGAAAACAGCAGCGCTACTTTAAAATTTAGCAAAGCGTATAGACTAAGTGCGAGGATACAGAACAGCAGATATCTTAAAGGTTCTTCCCACTCATATAGCAAATTTTTTCGTCAACAAATTCCTTTTACTTCAGAGTTTTGGAAGTTGTTTTGCAATCTGACTTCAAGAAAAATGTAAGATCTAAAAATACGGTTCACAATCTGTTGCACAATAGCTACAGCAGAAATACAGTGCAATAATTAGATAATTATAGTTAATAACTCATCACTGCTTTCCCACCACTTTCTTCTCCCTCTTCAGAGTAACAAAAGGAAGAAACAAGGAAAGTTTTGCACAAGACGCCTTCAGGCTGTAAGCTTATTTTTCAAATCATGTCTTGTCATGGAAGCTAGTATTACTCACATGGATGCATTTAAAGCTTTGGCACACTTTCTACAGAACGGCTGAACCTACCCTTTTCAGCTTCACATATATAATCCCAGAACTCGTACCATAATCTCTAGAAATGCTTTGTTATTAAGTCAACACTCTCCAAAGCTCTCCACGGAGCCACGTCACACGCTGTGGTAGAAACTTCTCCCCTCTGCCCTTCCTAGAGTAGGATGTACGTATCCTTATTGCCGTTATCCTACCTATGGCATCCAAAGGGGAGGAAACTGCTCAAAAGCCCTCTTGGTTGATCAGTACAGAAAGACCATTTCACTGTACGAACTCGTTTTCTTCTTTGCGCAAGCTGCTCTGTACATGCCCGGCGTAAGAGCAGAACTGACAGTACCACACGCAGCACAGACATTATCCAGTTCACTTATTTCACAGAACACAGCCCTGATATGCAATAGTTTCCTTTTCACATAGAAGCCACATCTTTCTTTCATAAGAGATTAGAAACAAGGGTGGGTTTTTTTGTTGGTTGCTGGTGCTTGATTTTTTTGTGGGTTTTTGGTCGGTTGTTGGGTTTTGGGGTTTTTTTTGTTTGTTTTTTTAAATTGTCTGTTTCCAAGGCAGAATACTCTACATTTTTTCCAGCCATAAGCAGAGGGTAGAAGAACTGCTAGTAGGAAAGCTATTGTGACAGTTGTCCTAGCAAACCAGCTGTGAAGGCTAAAATACGCGCATGGACTCACCGAGCCTTCAGGCACCTATTCAACATATCCTGGTAATTTCTCTGGGAATTAACATATTTTTTGACAACTTGACTTAGAGACTGCACACGCATAAAGCAACAGACAGAAGTCAAACTGCACTGCTTTGGTTGGCTTAGTGACTGAGGTTCTGGCCTTCCTCTGTGAAGGGACAGTTTGGCTCGCCCAACATGCTTGACTTTGAGACAGTAATTTCAAAACCCAGCTTTGGTCAAGTGGAAGCTGGGGTGAAGCCACCATGTCTCATAAATCCCAGGTGATAGAGTCCTTACTGTCTTAAGGGTCTGCTCCAATGTTTAACAGTGTCTGACAATTAAACAGTGTCTGAATTAATTGCCAGACAAAAGTAATCAGTGTCTAAATAGTGTTGGAATCTCTGACTTCAATTTTCAGTTACAAAGTTTAGATGTTTTCATCAAAGCACCCAAAGAAATCTTTTGGTACAAGTTCCCAGACTTTGGCAGGCAAAGTAGTCCATGAACCAGTTTGCTTGTCCCTTTCAGAAGTTCCTCTCATTAACATTTCTCAGTAATTAGCGTTTTCTGGCTCAGATTTTTTTCAGCATTCTTAGCTTGTTAATACCAGATTTCGATAGCATCCAAGAGCTTAATGCCCTGTAGAGACCGCGGTCATCTCTGGCCAGGCTACTGCTTGCCCATCTGCAAAGAGGAGCAGCCCAATGCCGAGACCGAGATCCCACAGGCCAGGATGGATGGAGAGGGCATCACCATCTTGACTTACAAGGGCACATTCTGAACTGCTGTTCTTCCCAGCAGCAGGCAAAGTCACAAGTTTCGAGCAGCCAGTGGATTCTGCTAATCTAACCCAGGTACTTACATGATACAGAGCCAGGACTGCTGATACTGCACCCCTGTGACTGTCGCCGTGACCCCTTGAATTGTATCTGATAAGAGGTGAACTAGAAAAAGAAGAGAGGGAAACATCACAGGCTGTCCATGTTTAGTTTGTAACTACAAACAACATTTCCTTTCAAATGGAAGCTGAGTACTAATACCAAGCATACTTATTTATCTGCACAGTGGATTGATGCAAAGGGTGGTGGGTGACAACAGAGAAAGACAGAAACATTTGTCCTGATGCTTTTGAATTCTGTCCTTAAACTACTCACAGCTTGCAAAGGCAGCTGTTTTCTCCTCCCAGCATCAACCTACTGCTATATTAGGTTATTAGATTAGCATTATTCAACACACACACAGAGAAGGGACTGGAAGAGGCGTCGTCTTCTGACTCCCCTGCCCTCTCTCCCCCTCTTCCTCCTAATTACCGTTCTCAGATTATTTTATGGCACTGCTTAACTTTTCTTTATTGGCAGAAAGCCTAAATTAAAGAGATTATAAATGCAAAGCTCTAAGACAGGTAGCAAGAAGTAACCAAAGCATGAACATGCTTACTACATGCTCAGGACTTGACATATCTGTTAAACAAATTCACTCAGGCTGTGACAGTTACATTTGAGGTGCGATGTACATGTTTGTATATTCATTCCTGTTGACTCTGAAACATCATGGGTGCCTACAGAGAAACAACGCTTAGTTAACCTTCTTTACATCTTAGGCTAAAAGGTAGCGGTTTAGACTACACTATGACATTTGCTGATAGCTTAAGGTGACACGTAGCCAACAACATTGGCTAGGGCTGCCCTAGTTGAGTTTCTGGAGGAAAACAAAGTGCCTCTCATCCCTTCCACTGGGCTGGGAGCAATGTGAAGGCTCAGCCCTCCCCAACCAATTACTCGTCCAAAGCAGTCAAAACTCCCCAACCTGTGTGAATTCAGATGGAGAATCACAAGGCAAAGGAGCCATTTCTGAAGAGACAGCGGCAAGTGTCTCTTTGCTGAAGAGCATCGGACACTTGTCTGAGGACAAGCACACCTAATGGGTCCAAACAGACATGACACTCCAGTGCTGTAGACTTCTCCCCCCAGAGAACACCACTATGTCTCACCTTAATGACATAGGGGCAAAACTCCACCAAAACATAAAAACCCTGGAGACATGAGACCCTTCAGCCTGGGTGACATGGAAAAATAAACCCCCAGTGTCACATGCAACATGCAAGTCTGGGGACCACACAGTAGTGAGTGTTCAACACACCACCAACGGAAAGGACGACAACTTAACAATAACCTGCAGGCACATGCAAATCAAGAGTTGATTACCATTCCCTTCTCGTGGGGTCCCTGAATCCGTGAATAAAGTGCTCATGATTTTTTCAAAGTTGCAGCTTGGCTCCATGTTCTCAGGATCTTCAGCAAAGTGTTTCAGCATCTCCCGAAGAACATCGTCCAATGAGGTGGCCGTTTCATCAAGGATGATGCTGGCTCTGGCTAAGAACCCATCCAGGTCTCGGTGGGCTCTGACTTCCTCCTCAAAATTCTTTAATTTCAGGTACTGTGTTAGGAAGAGGTCAGAGCATTAGACAGCTGCACGCAACACCTAACAGCAAAGGCCTAGGATCTGTGTAGTTCACAAACAGTTTTGTTAAAGTTCCTGCCAACAAACCAATGAGTCTGGAATCACTTTGACCATTCAGATCATGTTATAGAAGAAAAGGAGTTTTACGTTATATTATTAATGCACCAAAGGCCTGCATTTTCAAGTTGTATGCTAACAGAGTCACCATAGGTGAATGCCTTGGCACCATTTACACCCTGACATAGAAAAGCAGAATTAAAAAAAGAAATAGTTTTGTTGCCTAGGATAAAGTACAGAAGTTAGCCTAAAAGCAAAAATGCCTAAGGTAGCATTTAAAATCCTCTTTAGATTTAAATAATTCAAGAAGTTTGCATCAACATGGGAAAAGTTGTTTGGAAGAAATAGACTCTGAGCTCAGCAGCATTAAAAATTACCAGTACTCATCTCAGTGCGGCCTAACCCAGCTCTTCTCAAACTGGGAACCATGTCTACCTGATGCTCCCAGTTACGGAGCCTGAACTGGGAGGTGGGAATGCCATCCAGCCCGTCACCTTTTTTGACACTTCCTAAATTTCTATTGTTCCCACTCCCAAGGAAGTTTTCTTCCTTTGTGCATAACATTTAGCTTTGAATCAATGTGTGATGGGGCGGGGGGGCACGGAGAAAAGACAGCAGCCAAGAGGCTGATACTGTCTCAACTTTCTGATGGTTCCCTCTGGTGTCCCAGACTTGTTGGCCTTGAAATGGAAGAAACGGCCATGCTGTATTACAGAACCTCAACTCCTCTCTGTATTTGTCAGCTGTGAAGTTCATTAATTGAATGATCAAACTACAAACTCATCGTTCCCATTTCACAGTCCTTGGAAATCCACACACACAGTTAGCACTCACAGTATGGTCAAGAAGGACTGACAGTCCTGTCCTCTCTTTCAACAGCTTAAAAGTGAGCGAGGAAATGGGAACTGCACTTTGTTATACGAATCTTCCTTCCGATTGGAAACCACTCAGGCTTGAATTCATGATGTTGAGGACCAGATTGTCAAGATACATTTAAACCCTCGGTTCCCCTTAAGCTCAGTAAGGATCAAGCTCTGAATTGCTTTTTCAAATCTGTCACCAAGTTGCCTCCACAATCAGGACCTTGGTAAATTCCCCTCCAAGTTACGGGACCACCCCAGAGCCTGAGTCATGGATCCCCTCCTCTCACACATACCCTATCTACCTTTTCCATTTATAGCCTAGACACGGGAAAAAATGCTAACGTCTCACTAATTACTGTAATTATCACAGCAACTATCAAGTTGTCAGTACACATCCATTGCAATTAGCACTGTTTTACTTTGCATCAATCACTTCTTGCACCGCATCCTTGAGAGGGAGGATTCTCTGAAGGATTTCAGCTCCCACCGTCAAGGCTTTGTTGCCATCTACTCTTAGGAGAGGAGACAGTGACACAGCTACGTTACAACTCCACCTAAAAGAGACCATATAACTGCAAGTGGCCAAGTCAGTCTTGAGTTATCACTGCATGACAGCAGGTTCAAACACCTATCACCATCTGTAACACTGGTGTTCATGGGGTCACCATATGAGCAACAGCCATCTCCCAAGGGTATCTCATTTCAGCTTGTCCGGCATGCAGAGTCCAACCCAGGATGTAGGTTCAATCAGCAAAGAGGCCAAATGACCTAGACAGGATTTAACAAGGCGGATGGCAGAGGAGGCACTCATGGAGGTATGAGGAAGGTTAAGATCATCTGGAGTGCCACAGTGCCAAGAGGCTTTCAAAAAAAGCAAGAGTGGCTTCGTGTCACCAGCTTCTCCCAAGCACGAGAGAAGCCACCAGAAGCAGAACAGTGGAAGAAGAAAGCGGAGGGATTGCTGAGGGACAGCAGAAACGAAGCAAAGGCATTCAGAAGAGAGGGCTATTATCTGCCCACATCATCTCAGTCAACACTGATCCTCCAGCGAGCTGTGCATGACAGCATCGTTTGCTTGTTGTGGCAGGACAGCGCTGTCAGCAGCTTACTGCAAGTCATAAGGATTCAGCTCCAGCTCTGCCACAAGCTTCAGGCAACGCCTTGGGTAAATAATTTTCCATGCCTCAGTCCTGTTTTATTCCCCTGCTCCTGGTCCTTTATAGGAAATAGGGGCAATACCCATCCTTATTATCACTCCCATAGCACTGGGAAAGATAGGCACATTAAACATCCCAAGGCAACCAGCCACCACGAAGGATATACATACATCACTCCCCGAGACAAACCAAGATCAAATTAGCGGAAGGACTGGTACAGCAATGCCTCAGAGATAGCTCAAACAGAACTGTACAGTCAGGACACCCGGTGGTTTCAGGAGAGATTAATGATTGTTCCTTCACAAATATTTTTAGCTAGACAGTGAAGTCACACCAGGACACTTGATGCTGCAAAGTGCTGAGCAAGAAACCCAAGACAGCTACTCAATAGCCATTTTAATAGCATTGAGCATCCTTGGTTGCACAGGTGCACATTGCATCATGGCAAGAAGAGAGGCTGTTGTGCCAGAGAAGGGGCAACACGTTGAAACAGCCTCCCCCAACTTCAGGCAGGTCTCTTGGCCAGTTGTCCACACTATCTGTGCAAAAAAGAGCTCTCAACACTCATCAAGAAAGCCAAAAAATGCAAGTTCTCTGCTGGGTGGCTGCTCTGGAGAGCACCTCCATTTACAGACACTGCAAGAACCTTACGAGAAGGGGTGTCTAAAAAGCACGTTGTCCTGTGCTGCTGCCATGGTCACTGGAGCCAACTCCCTCAGAAACACACCACAATGGTGATTAAATAGTTCAAACCGTGTCAAGGGACTTCTCCTTATTTATGCCTACCAAGTGCCATGCCAGATAGCAACTTGCCCAAGACAGATTGCCCTTCCAGCACTCCTGAAGGGGCACAAGAACCACAGGCTACCACCAGAGACAGGGACAACCTAGCAGGAAAACGTCTCCAGACAAAGCTCCTGACCTGACCACTTTTCTGCTAGCAATTCCCCCTTCCCAGACACTTGGAGCCATCCCCTCCGTGACTCAGGTCCCAATTTCCTTTGTGTTTGAAGCACAAAATTTCCACTCGTCCTCCCTGGAGGCAAAAACTGGCAATAGTATCTTTTCTCAAGGCCTGCTAAAGTATGCTAGCTCTCTGGTATTTGTTGCTCAACAGCACACTGAAGTGCTCAAGCATGAACTATAGGCCAGAAAAGCAGGAATCCTACAACACTGAAAAAGGAAAAAAAAAAAAAAAATAGAAGAGACACTTATATGTTAGCAGTTTCCAACTATTTCTTATCAGAGGCAGATTCCACATTTGGGCCTAGAATTTGCACTTTACGTGATTAAGTTCTTAGGTTACTTTCAGTCAAGTGTATACAACTCAAAGAACCTTGGCACTAGTGTTGGACAAGACAAATTATTGACAAAGACATTTCCATTCCTGAGCACAGAATAGCTTATTTTAACTTCTATGACTTCATATCAAACAATGTTTAGGGTTTTTTTTGGTAGTGGTGGTTTTGTTTCGTTTTTTCACTTGGGAGGAAGGTTTCTTCTACTAACGCTATTTCCACATTTTCCTCCCCCTACTAGTTCAGACTGTTGAATTACCTTTTCAGGATCTGCGCTGTCTTAAAGGCCTAAACCAAAGCAGAGTTAGAGCGCTCTCCGGGCTTCCCCAAAAAGCCCCCAACGCTTTGGTACACGGGTTTAAGAACTCAAATTACAACCCTCAAAGCTTGCAATATTTGATTTACTAGGATCAAGTAGTGCTATAAGTTTTCACGCAGACAGACAGCCGCTCCAACCAGCAGACAAGGCAAGAGTCAAGACAACTTAAAGCACCATGAGCCATGCCTCACGGCCCCAAAGACCAACACCGCATGTGGTATTAAATATCAACCCATTTCCTCTCTGCATACTTTCTGTGTACTTTCACAGAATAGTTTGGGTTGGAAGGGACCTTTCAAGGCCATCTAGCCCAACCCCCTGCCATGAGCAGGGACATCCCCAACTAGATCAGGTTGCCCAGAGCCTCGTCCAGCCTGACCTGGAATGGTTCCAGGGATGGGGCATCTCCCACCTCTCTGGGCAACCTGTGCCAGGGCCTCACCACCCTCAGTGTGAAAAATTTCTTCCTTATGTCTAGTCTGAATCTCCCCTCTTTTAGCTTAAAACCATCACCCCTTGTCCTACCACAACAGGCCCTGCTAAAAAGTCTGTCCCCAGCATTCTTATAAGCCCCTTTAGGTACTGGAAGGCTGCTAGAAGGTCTCCCTGGAGCCTTCTCTTCTCCAGGCTGAACAACCCCAACTCTCTTCTCATAGTCAAAGGTTTGTAGTAATACAGCCTCTACAAGGATTTTTTGCATTTTCACTTTATCATTATTGAGTTACAGTCTCGACAGCAAGTGTAAACTAAGCCTTGTTTCCTAATCGTCCTCCTAGACTGTGTGTTTCCAGGGAATTCACTCCTGCTGAACCTCGTGAAGGCAGATCTGATTAGCTGGAATAAACAGGAAACCAAATCACAGCAACGTCTATTGGGTGTTTCTGCTCTCGGCTCGAAAGGAGCTCAGCAGCCTGAGTCTCTATGGTGTGTGCTTGGATCCCTTTGCAGGCAGCTGCAGAAGAGAAAGTGATGAATTAACATGTCAAGGAATTGTCTGGGACAAAAAGCAGTGGAACAATCAGAATTACAGAGAAATTGTTTGGAGAACAAGCAGCACATGGCTTTTTAGGTTTAAAGAAAGACAGAGGAATTCAAGGACAAAGGCATTAATATGCCTTCTGTTTTGTCCAGTAAAAACCACCTCCTCGCCCCCATGGAGTGTTTCAAGATCCTTTTCTCTGCTTCTAGATGATGAAAAAATAATAAATTGATCACACAGGATTCCTACTTACCTTCCTTGATGTGTGCAGTAACACGCAGCCAGCGCTTTCATTTTCAGCTGGAAAGGGAAAAAAAATAAAAGTATTACTATCACATGTACCTGACAGGCAGCAGGAACCAAGCAGAAGGCTCGGAACAAGGTGAAGTATCACACTCCTGGCAGAGGATGATCTCTAGAGAAAAGCAGAGATTCAATTTTTACAACACTTCCCATTTTGGAATTACAGAACAGTGGGGGTTGGAAGGGACCCCTGGAGCCCACCCAGCCCAGCCCCTGCCAGAGCAGGGTCACCCAGCGCAGGCTGCACAGGGCCGCGTCCAGGCGGGTTGGAATCTCTCCAGAGAAGGAGACTCCACACCCTCCCTGGGCAGCCTGTGCCAGGGCTCTGGCACCTCACAGCGAAAACGTTTTTCCTCGTGTTCAAGGCGGAACTTCCCGTGTTCCAGGTTGTGCCCGTTGCCCCTTGTCCTGTCGCTGGGCACCACTGAGAAGAGTCTGGCCCTGTCCTCTTGACACCCGCCCTGGAGATATTGATAAGCGTTGGTGAGGTCCCCTCTCAGTCTCCTCTTCCTCAGGCTGAACAGCCCCAGCTCCCTCAGCCTTTCCCCACAGGAGAGATGCTCCAGTCCCTTAATCATCTTCATAGCCTCCGCTGGACTCTCTCCAGTAGTTACTCATCTTTCTTGAACTGGGGAGCTCAGAACCGGACTTTATTTTTTAGTTTGGTGGGGTTTTTTTTGTTTGTTTGGTTGGGGTTTATTTTTGGCAAACAGGTTGTGCAATGCATCCAGAAAGCTTCAAGCTGCCTGTTCTGCATCTCCATCCTCTCCATTTTAGTAGGCAGCTTTTAGCTCCGTGTATGCTACCATGAGAAGCACACCTGATGAATCAGCCACCGTGTGTGGGGATGCTGAATATGCCTGTGTAGCTACAGTCTGTGCACCACGGCAGAGACATGGAGGGCGAGAGGAGTCACTGGGAGATAGAATTACAGCGTTAGTAAGGAGGCTGGGACGGTTTTGCATTGTTCGTTGTCGGCTTACGTCTGAATTGAGGAAGTCAGCTCACATATATAAGTGACTGAATACATACATAAGTGACTTACTGTCTCAAGGATGGAAAATCCTTCTAACCCAGGAAGCGTCTCCTTTTGAACCCTGCTAAGCACCCAGCCTTGCTTCAGCTAGCTTCAGAGGGACAATTCAGCCACTTACACATGTGAGTATATACATACAGTGTGTGTAGCTAAAAGAGTTTGGTTTGCTCTTTTGATGAATTTTGAAAATGGTCCCCTTCTTACGGTGCACTGTGTTACAGAATCTTTTCCCTAGGTGTCTGTTTGCTACCGATGTATTTGAAGAAGCCCTTGTTATTGCCCTTGATGTCCCTTGCCAGATTAAATTTCAGGTGGACCTTAGCTTTCCTCATTGCATCCCTGCATACCCTGACAGCATTCCTGTATTCCTCCCAAGTGGCCTGTCCCTTTTTTCCACATTCCATAGACCTCTTCCATTTGAGTTTAGCCAGTAGTTCCTTGCTCATCCATGCAGGTCTCCTGCCTCCTTTACCCGATTTCTTACTCCTAGGGATGCACCACTCTTGAGCTTGGAGGAAGTGATGCTTGAATACTGACCAGCTTTCTTGGCCCCCCCTACCTTCTAGAACCCTAACCCACGGGATTCCTCCAAGCAGGTCCTTGAAGAGGCCAAAGTTAGCTTGGAAGTGTAAACCAAGTGTAGAAGCAGCCTTTGGCGTTATCTGATCAGTTGGGGTTTGTGTCTTGCAGCTCCCCCCCCAGATTCCCTATGTGTTTTTACTCTTCACTTCTCCCCCCTGCCTCCCCCAAAAAAATCTAACTCCTAATCCTTTAGGTAATCATTTAATCCAGTGCATCATCGTTTGATAGATTGAGGCTAAGATTGCATGAGTCACGCTCATTTGGAAACCATTCTTGTCCTCCTTAAAGAGTCAACAATAACACCCAGGCACTTCCAAGGGAGTGGGCTGCGAGAGATCACACGCAGTGACTCGAAGATAAGCACATTAATGTCCTGTCAACTCACCACACTGCCTCCATAAATCTAAGCGTAAAGCAACAGAGCTCTTGGGAAAGAAAACTGCTGTTTAGAGACTATTAAATGTTGCTTAATATGCAGCTGAGTTACAGGGACAGGGTACCCGGGAAGTTCCCAGTTCAAACTTCCAAGCACCAACGTTAACATTTTCTTAGGGTATCTATGAAGCAATTTGTTGGGTATAAGCTAAAAAACATAAATAAAACACAGTTGTTTTTGCCACAAGCCCACTCCATAATGCTTGCGTCCAAGGCAGCTTCTCAGTAGCATCACTAGTACCACAGGTACTGCCTGTGCATCCTTCTCCTTAAGTCCTCATCATCTTCACACTCTCCAAAAAAGCCACAAGACTGAGCTGCTACCAAAATTCTACGTGAAACGCATGAGCGGTTTTCATTCAAACGAGCATAGTGACAGCATGGAAAAAACCCACTGAAGACCAAAAACCTTCCAGAGGCTACGCTGTGGAAAAGTACAGAGACGTAACACGGAGTTACAGCTATTTGGAAGAGATTTTTGCTTCCCTTCCAGACCTGGACTTCCAAATCCTAACCTATAAGAACTGCTGCAATCCCATTTCACCGGCTGACCACACACCGGCACCTCCAAGCCCAGCGCTGCTACTCTCCAAAAAACTAAGCTGACTGAGGATGCAATTCACCTGAAAACACCAGAATTCCAAAAAAGCAATGATTTCTTGCATACAGAAAGCTGCTTTAACCAAAACCATCCCTGATCAAACAGGAATTGAAGTCATGTCCACGGTGGGGTTAAAAGGCTGCAACTCGAACTGGGAGCAGAGCTGCCTGCAGTAGAGAAGAGGGAAAGGCTTGCCTTCATCTCCCACACTGAACAAACCAAGATGGTTCAGAGGCTTTGGTTGTATCACCCAACTTCTCCCAAAGTTCACTTGGATGCTGTACGTGTGATTAAAAGCGTCACTTAACTAGACAAGTCTGCTGGTGCAATAGTCCCAATTATTACTGCCTTTGACACATCTTTTGGAAAAACACAAGCTGTTTCATCTAAAAAGTGCTATTTATTATTAAAAAGCAAGCACCCAAATAAGCCAGAAACATCAAGCCTTTTCCTCAGGCTCTTACATCTGTAGTTCTCCAACACTCACTTACTCAACTTACAGCCTAATTACACATGCAAAAGTATGCTGGAAGATTTAGAAGCCATAAATATTCATTGAGGAGCAAACATGTTTTGGTTTTTCTGCTCTTGCAAGAAATAGTTCTAGAAAAACAAAAAAAAAAATACCCACAAGCCTGAACCATAGCAAGCACGTTGTAAAAAGAGGTACCCGCATCTCTGCAGCCTGTCCTTACGGATGCGTGCAAACACAACAAATTCATGTTGTCCTTTTACCGTGCAGCTACTCTTGGTTCCTCTTATCAGTTTCAAGCGTGTATCGGTCTTCTCTGCTGACAGCTCACTCAGATACTCATCTCGGAGGAGCACCGAGTGCTGCTTTATCAACACACGCAAAAACATCTAATTACATCTGTTGGACTGAGGTCTTTCAAACTGCTCAAAAAAGCTGTTCTGGCTACGGAGGTGGTGCTTTGGAAGGTCCAGAGCCTCATTCATCATTTCATCCAAGCAACGGGCCACTCAGACTTGATCCAGGGAAAGGAGATAGCTGGATACGGCCATCCCAGTTCTGGGCTGTTTTATTAAAGGCCCACTGGAGTGCTGTAACATTACTCAGGGATAGCACCAGATCCCCTGGAACATGAAAAACAGGGAAAAGGACCCAGAGACTTCCCAAGCGCTCTTCTGCCTGGCTTAGGAACCACCTATTTACTTACTGTGGGGGACCTACTAGGCAATGTGGGATAAAACCCTGCACGAGGTTGCCCATGACACATCCGTCGGGAGAGAGCTTGGCTAAAGCCTGACACCAACCACCACCAGCCTGCCACCTATTTTCTCCTCCTTCATGGCACTATCGCTGCTTCCCTCCAGTTATGGAGGGGCTGAAGAGAAACAACACCCTTGACCCTTGCACCTCCACGGAGGAGCCCTTCATGGGGACAAAATGGATACAGAAAACCATGGATTCACCCTCTACTGACAGGGAAGAAACCATCCAACATTCATCAATTATGTCTCACTACCAGGAGCAATAACTAGACCTCACACCTGAATGTCAGTATTAAGCATACTTAAATAGAAAGAAGAGGTCAGGGCCACGTAAAGTTTTCATTTCTATTTTTGCAGTCCTCCTTGCTGGACAAAGCTGGCTGCAAAAGCCTATTTTTGGCAAGCTAGCTAGCTACGGGCATTACTGTCTCTGTCCTCACATGTAGTTAAAGGAGAGCTGCCAGGGGTGGCCGACCTTATCTGTTAGGCTGTGCTCCAGGTTCTGCCCAGGGGAAAACCAAAAAGTCAGCAACACATCTCCGACATCCCCTGGCAGCCACATCAAGGCGACACGCATATCCCGAATTTCTAAGCACACAAGCACGCAGCATTACTGAATACGCTACAAGCGACTCGCTGGGAGGTCACTTCAATTTTAGCGACAGTGATGAATTGCCAACATTAGACTTGACCTTGTGGCCTCGTGTCGGCACATTTAGAGCCGTGCCAGGGCACTGTGGCATGCCTCCATTTTTTATTTCCCACCGTTTGCAGAACAGGACCCGTCCAGCTTCGACAGGAGCGAGGAGATTTAATACTTGGAATGAGAAATGCAGCAGGAAATTTATTTGCTATACTCCAAAGCGGATTCATCCAGCTGCCTTTTACATAACATCCCTGATAGCCACCCAGAAAAATGAAATCCCCTCCTTGCTTCCCCTCCACCCCTTATTTAGATAATGACATCTTCTATGCAAAGATGACCCTGAAAACAAACCCATGAAAGTCATGTGCCGAAGTTTAAGGCTTTTCATCTTTTGCCTTAAGAGATCTCCTTTCCGTTCAGATCCCCTTTCTATCCCTTCCCTTGTACAGGTCCCCAGGGCTGCCCTTAACACCTGAGAAGACCCAAAAGTCTTCGGAGCAAAGCCACCACTCAGTGGTGGATGTCTGCAGCATCTTAAGACCATATTTTTCTTGAGGATTAAGGAGTAGAAACTGGAGAGCAGGAACTTTTTGGCTGTGCAGGTGTCAGTGCACGTTACGTTAGATCTACACGCACTCCCCAGTGCATCTGCCTGCTAAATAGCCTAATAAATCAGAGCAGAATACTACGTTAGCACTTCTGTGGTTTTCTCAGAAAAAATATCAAGAATCTGGTGTAAGTGGAAGTATTTAAGGTTTGGGCGCTTTTATTGTTAAAAAAAGCTATTTTATCTGGGCTTTCTTCAGGCGTCTGAGCAAATCTAAGCCTCAACCACTTGTGTTGAACCACACTGCGAGCAGCAAAACCTGTTCTGCTTTTAGAATCTGTTGCCTTAAAAAATATAAATAAAAACACATCAGCCCATGGCATGACAGGAGCTTGCTAAGAGCAGTGGAGATACCACTAACTCATCACTGGCAGCGAGGGATTGCACAAGCAGGATCTCAGGGGAATCCTTTGCTTTGCTGTCCTGCCATGGCTGTGCCGAGTCTGGACTCATCTCCATCGGACTTGAGTGATTTTGGTTAAATATTGTTAGGCAAATAATTGTGCCCCAACTATCCCACATTCCCACGACAGGGTGGTGGGCTGACTTGCAGCAGAAAGCCTAGAATCAGCTGGGTTCTGCCTTCTTAAACCAACACCCAGGTCAAAGGCAGGTGGGAATAAGCAACCAGCTGCAAGTTTCTGGAGCAGGGTGGAAAGGAGCAGGCAGGGTGCGGAGGAAAACGTCACCTGAGCAATGCTCAGCACAGGCATTGCGATGGCCGGGCAGGTGAAGGACTATCGCCTTGCACTCCTCTCCGGCCATCGCGGGGGAATTGGAAAAAGGGGCAGACAGCACAGACAGACTGACCAGGGCTCTCGCACAGAGCCAGGGACGAGATAAGAGTGCCGAGCGCTGCGGCACTTGTCACCCCCCCGACTCCTCAGACATGCACGCGCTACAAAAGCAAATTTTTTTTTTTTTTTTTAAAAAGCTGCAATAGGTTTTGTCATTAATTTGGGACAGGGGAAAAAGACGCATTTTTCCATGTCAACTAGAAGGACAGGGCACTTAAAATCCCGGAGAAAGCTGCCCCGAAGCAAACCCAAGGTGAAACACCTAAAAGGGAGAACGCTGCCTTTGTGCGGAACCACCCGCGCTACCCAAACCCCCCCGCACCTCCCTCGGCTTCGTAAGCACCGCTTTGAAAACACCCTCGTCAGGAAATTCGGAGGGAGGCCATCTCCCCCCCCGCGACACAATCGGTGTATCCACTTTCCATTAGAGTATAGGAAGCTTCGGGAGCCCAACATCCCACGCTGACATCAAACTGCTAAAACAGGAGTTATCAGATGGAACGCGTGGGTCAGCATTGTGCCTCGAGACATAAAAAGGACCTTGGTATTAATGTGAGGAAATGTGACTATTGTGTGCAGAATGATACCCATTCAGGCCCAGACCACTTGTCTCTGGACGCTACTCTCTCTGGAATATCCTTGGCGCCAGCATCTAGCATTTCTCCTCGTCCCCTTAAAGAAAAAAAAAGTCATCTCGGCAGGGGCTGGGCCATGAGTTAAGAGCGCCGTGTTTTGCTGGGAGCGGCAGCGGCGGGCGTGCACGTGCGTGCCTCTGGAGCGGATTACAGGAAACTGTTGATTCTCCGTATCTAGGAATGATCAATTGTCCAGAGGGTGGAACAGGCTTTAATTTCTCATGAAGCGTAAATCGTGTTCCGTTATTTCCCCCCCACACCCCGACAACGCCACATCCTGCTTTCCGATTGGCTTTTCCCTGCCATCAGGATTTTGCCTTCTTCCCCCCCAAAAAAACTGCTTCAGGCACCTCTCTGCAGCTAAAACCACCAGTACGAGCGTCAGCTGCAAGTGGCAACGCGTACTGCAAAAGTTGAGCGGCTACAGCTCCACAAATCCCTGAGAAATTGCACCCAAGTTTAGGAAAAAATCCTGTGGAAACCCCTCTAACCGCAATCTGCGGAAAGGAGGAGAAGGTGAATTGGTTTAAAAGCCCAAACTTCAAGAATGAGGTCCAAAGAATTGGTTTAAAACCCCAAACTGCAAGAACGAGGTCGAAACGATGAAAGCATTTGCCTGGCTGATTTAAGGGAGCTGCCAAGCAGATACGAACACGGCGACCAACGGCAAGGCGGTGGCCCCGCACACGTCGCAGACCCGCTGCGACAAGCGAGGCTCGCGTTGCCTGTCCGCCAACCTTAAGGCTTAGTCTAAACCAAGTTGCTGCATTCACTTGCAGGGATTTATTTCCAAGCGTGCTGCAGCTAAAGCAGCAAGCGGTTGGATCCCCGAGTTCGACGTTTCTGCAACAGGCTGAAGGGATGCAGGTACGTACACCCGCAGCCCAGGCTCCGGAGGGATTTATAGAAAAGCCTATGTGTAAAATACAGAAAGAGGCAGTCGAACTCGCATCCAGATAGCACTAAGAACAGTTAATTACACTTCTAGCTAGGTGAGAGAATAGGAAAGCAGTTGTAAAGCCGTGGATGAGCCTGCAAGGCACTAGCCAGCTAACCTGGTAGCTATGAAATAAGCAGGGCTCGTAGCACGCCGGCCTGGAGAGAAGTCCCCCTCACCGCACACCAAACTCCCTGATGCTCATCCTCCTCTCTGGTACAAACTCCCAGGGACCAGAGCGTCAAGCTGGATTTTCCACCTGGAGCACAGGAGAGGTAACATCCCTGCTCCTGTGGTGGGGACTCCCTCTCCGACCTCAGGCAAGGGTGTCAGGGAAGAGGGACTTCATGTGGGGCAGGAATGCAGTACTGACTCCTGCAAAAATACATGCGGCGAGGCACAGACCTAACATTTTACTTGTACACATTTACTGTGACTTAAGTACAAGTCTCCATCTCTCTAAAAACCATCCTGATCTTCCCCCAAAAATGATCTCAGGTCCAAAAGCATCCAGCTTCAGATAAAGACCCACCTTCACGTTGGAGCTACTAATATTTGCTGAAAATGCAAATCTGGCCACCAAAACCTAAGCTGGAAGGACAAGAGGCAGAAGAGAATAAGACAAATAAGCTTTTCATCAGCTACCGCAAGGAAGCAATAAAACACCCAGGAGAAAGGACCCAAGTGTCAAGGCTGAGAAGCATTTTAATGCCTGGCATCTGCACTGATTTGGGCTCAATATTCCACACAACAGCAGCCAGTATTAATTAAACATGAGATAGGCCATACCTTAAACCCTACATTTCTTCAAGCTCTCCTGTTTTATGCACATCTGTGAGCGCAGCCCAGCATTTTATGACAATGGTTAATTGTCGGAGTTTTATGGGCCATGCTATGTTTTGTTGGCTCAACGTTTAATCCCACACAGTGATCTTTTTAAAACAGAATTACAGTAAAGTGCAGCCAATTATGCTCATAGCAAGCTGTACATCCATCACACGGAGATTAACAGCTCGACAGGATGATGGCAGAGCTGTCACCGCGCCTGTAATTCCACTTACATTGCCTGCTAGCACCCAGCCCCTGGGGTACCAACTCATCCCCTCCCCAGAAAGGATTTGGGGATCTTTTAGCCCTACACCAAAGCGGGCAGCAACGCCACAGCACCTCGCCAGAAAAGGTCTCCAGCAGGAGAGAATTTGGACACCACGTTCAGCCAAGAGACGGAACTGTGACACCCAGAACAGGCGTACAGAGACTCAGGGATATCACAGAGCAGCTATTTATCTTGTTGTAAGTCACCTCAGAGGTTTTTTCCTGCTAGAGATTGAGCAAATGTATTTTATGCAATGAGTGCATCAGACACTAAGGACCAAATCAACACACGCAGCACGGGAGAGCCCTCTTGGCAGAGGACAGCCCATGGTCAGTCCTCTGGCCAGGCAGCAACCGCCCAAGCTCCAGCAAGCGTTGCAAGGGGTTTCATGACACAAGAGGGCAATATCGAGCCCTCTGGCACAAGGAGGTCTTTCAGCTCAACAAAGGTTTCACCCAGCTTGGAGAAAGCAAAAAAATAAGATGGGGATGGAAAGATGTCATGCCCACACTTGCTTTTCTACTGTATTTAAAGAGCACCAGAGGATCTGTAGGATCCTGGTGCATTAGCTCTCTCGAGGGTTGGAAATGAGGTGTTGGGGGGGGGGGTCTTGCATTACCTGGACAAAACCTCCTTTTTTTTTTCGTCGTTTCTTTTCAGCTTGTCTGCTTAGAGACAAGCACTGCAAGTGCTCAGCTCCACAACTTTGTTCCAGGAATGCAAAGCCCGAGTATAAAACAAAATGCCCACAGAGCAGCAGCAACGCAAGGGCGTTTCTGAAGAGCGTCCCCTCGCAGAGCTGAACAAGGAGCAGTACACTCCCAGACACACCTCGGCCATGGCTTAGTTAAACCTCATTTCTGGAAAGAGTTTAGAAAGCTTGCGAAGAGGGTATTTTTTTCAGCAGTTCAGGCTCCTTTCGTTAGAAGAGCTTAAGGGGCTCGTCTCAGCCGCTTTCAACCACCCAGAAGTCAGCTCTCCAGGAGGACTGGCTATGCCCTCTGCAGTCAGAGACTGATTTAGTACGTATAAAATCAACTCTGGAAGATGCTTCAGGAAAACGACCTCTGAGAAAGAGCTGACAGCCTAGGTGACTTGAACACCTGGTGTCTGAGGAATCCCAATGCCTGATGCACACAGAGAACCACCTGGATTTTGGCTACCTAGACCACTTTGATGCTGTCATGGAAAACAAAGAAAAAAATAATAATAAAAAAATCAGTCTCACTTCACACCTGCCCTTATTGAAAGTCTAGACTTTAGTTCTGCCTGAAGCCCATTTTTAAAACTTCCATCCTTGCATTTGGAAAGGGGACTCCAGCACATCAGAAGTCCATTTTTCCTTAAAAATCCTAAACATCTCAGTTGAAGAAAAAGGATACAACTAATACCACCGTCACAAACACCAGTGCTTGAGGGAAATAAGGAAGCCTTTTTTGACCTGTTTTGAATGGAAGGGAAAACACTTATAAAAAGTCCAGGAGGACACATAAGGCAAGTTAGCTTCTTCAGATGCAGAAGAATCCACAGCACTTGCATTCCTCATCCCCAAACAATGCACCCCACGGCATTAAGCCCAGACTTGTCATAGCAGAGTACAGTTCCCCTTAAATCTTTCAATTAAGATGGCATTTGTACAATTGCAAGCTTGAAAATCGCTAGATATTATTCCTAAGTTAAAGTCACTGCTCCGATTCAAAAAGTGGACTTCAAGATAGTTAGGCAGAGGTCCGGGCCATGCCTATTCTGCATCACCGGTTCCAATAATTGCTCACTATAGATCCATTGGGATTTGCTTGTAATCTAAAAGAAACTTTGAGCAAATTTAAAGGACTCTCTGATACTGTGATGCCAAGTACAATCCAGAGCCCTCGCATTTAATCTCCAAAATAGTCAGTGCCCACACAGGCAGGCTCCGGGATGCCTCCAGCTCCCGAGATGAAACCCAGGCTGCTGCCACGTCCCAGAGGCTGCATTTTCTCAGGCACATACCACTAAAGCCAGGTTTTGCTACCCCTCCTCCTTCACCATTCAGCACGTGCATTACAGAGGATGTTAAAATGGTGTGCTAGAGGAAAAAGCAACCTCTAGAGCAATCTAGGGGGTTTATTCCTCAATAGCAAGCATTTTAGATAACTTCATAATTTGTGTGAGCTAGGCTGTTTGGAAGTCCCCTCCACCTTGCTCCCCATGTTGGGCAAAGTTTCTAAAGGATGCCGGCTTGGCAGGGAGCGCAAAAAGAGCACAGTTTTGGGCCGGCATGCCCACCTGCAACACGTCTGCGCAGCCACCACCTTCTTTCTCAGCCATGTCCCCCAAGGAGCAGCACAGCACCGGTGCCAGCAGAACCAGCCTGATACGAAGTCCCTCCACCGATCTCCAGAACGCTCTCTGCCGCTTGCTTTTCGAGCGGCTCTCTCCTCTACCCCCTCCCAAAACGCTCGGTCTGTACGAGCCGAGCCACCGCTCGAAGCTGACACTGCAGCTCCCCAAGGGTGGAAGCCCCTGGGCCGCGTTTCTCCGGCACCACCGCCAGCAAACGCCGTCCTCCCCTGCACGAAGCTGCCTCGTAGCAGGCACAGACCCCTCTAAAGCATATTTGGGGGAGCTCAGCACTTGGGCCCTCACCTGGAAGGGTAGTTTGTATTTATAAACAGAGCATGACTCACAACAGCACTTCCCTGCACCACAGGCTGTGTGCTGCAGGGGCCTGACTCCATCAGAGGTGTCCAACAGGCTGCGTGTCTCCTCATTTTTGCTCTCTGCCTCAACACAGCAGGCGTGGGGATTGCTTGTCTCCAGCCAAGATGATTAAACCCAAAAGGCACATGTCCAACCCCAAAAGTCCCTCCACACTCCTCCTTCCCTTACCAGCTGCTGCAGAGAGCAGCGACTGACCTGGGCAATCCACAGCTCCGACTCACCTCCAGCATTTCAATTAAAACATGATCAAAAAACCCTCCAAAACTTCTGCCTTGGGAACCCCCAGAGTCACGTTTGAGTCATCTACAGGGACCACAGGCACCAAAAATCCTGATTTTTCACCAGAAGTGCATCTCCTCCAGTGACCAGGCCACAGCAGCGAGAGCAAGAGCAAGGCCCCAGGCCCCAAACTCGAGGCCTTCTTAAGAAAAAAAGGGGGAAAGGGAGTCAGGACGCTTCATGCTGATGGCTGAAGACCCACTCAGCAGCCAGACTTTTATTAGGTTTCCCAAAAAATCGCTCCAAAATTTCGCAGCGAGGAACAACCACGTCTCGCAGCCCCGTTTCAGGGGCGGGGGGGGGTGGCACTCACCGGTGGCGTTCGGCGGCACCTCCAGGTTGACGTTGACGAAGAAGCGGATGCTGTCCCCCGAGACGATGGAGGAGTTCACCGCGTCGAAGATCTCCTCGCCCCCCGTCTCCTCCTTGGCCTCGCAGCCATCGTCCGTGTCGCACTTGAGGTACCCTGCCAACGACACGGGGAGGGCGGTTAGCGGGGCCGAGCTGGGGCCCGGAGCCGCCGGGGTGCGGGCGTACCCACCGATCATGGCCGCCGATCAAACAAAACAGGATGAAAACTCTGACTAGAAACCATAAAAAATGCCAAGCAGCGACCCAGAAGCAAGAGCTGCGCCCCAGCCCCCCCCAAACCCGAGGGGTTCATCGGCCTAAGTCACCGGCAGCGCAGCCCTTTCGCTTGCGGTTCAGCAACTTGAAACTAAGGTGGGGGGGGAGAAGGAAAAAAAAAGGTTTCCAAGGAGACACCTGATACGGACAGACAGACCTGCAGCTCCCCACGGGGCAGAGGAGCAGGTCACAGGAGCCAGCAGCACCGAGAAAGCGAGACAAGTTTCTTAATTACAGAGGACAACTCTTTAGCCTTTCGCAACGTTTCTAATTAGAGTTTAGCCTAACTCAACAGCAAGCTGGCTCACTGCAACGTTTTATTACGAAGCAGCTGAAGGACTCTTGTGGCATACTTGTGTATCATGTTTAATTAGGAGAATTAGGGACGTTATAGAATGTCAATTTTTACATTACAAGGATTATTCAGCAGTTTCTACCCATCTTCTGACAAGTCTTTTGTACCTAATTTGAAGCAGGAGGGATACATTTCATTAACGTGCTTTAGGCACTACAGCAAAATGAAAAGGGTGAGCTTCAAGGCGGAGGCCTGAATAGGAACTAAAATATCGATGGCTTTTTTTAAAGCCGTGTATCAGCAAACGTAGAGGCGGCAGGGGCTGAGAGGAGCGCGCGCGGCCTCGCGGGGATCTCGAGCTCGCCACCGCAGAAAACAAGCCCCGAGCAGCGAGGCCAAACAGGAACCCGGCGGCGCAGGACGGGGCCCGCGGCGCTTCCTGCCGCCAGCGACGCGCCGACGGGCGCTCGGCATCTCCCCGGGAGGGCTCGGAGGGTGCCAGGGGTTCAAGCCTTCGGGTAACTCCTGAGCTGCTTCTCTGAGGCACAGGAAACCTGACAAAAAACTCTGATTAAGCCCCCCTCTCCCCTCTCTGCCTCCTTCATCTACCTGCTTGGCAGGAATAAACGTGAATCGGTCCTACCAGAACTGCTCTGAAGGCTTCAAAAAGCATCCAGGTTGCTGCTGTCCCCATCCAGCCTGCCAGACAGCCCGCAAAACACACCAAGGGTGCCATCCTCTGCTGCTGGTGGAGGTCAGGCAGCTGTTTCCATCCCCACACGATGGAAACTTGCCCAAACAGCCAGAAAGAAGCGAGGTGAGGAAAGCAGAGGAAACACCTGAACACAGTGCCTGAAGTATCATGGCACTGTGGGCACGACCAGGTATGAAACATCTGCACAAGGTCTGGCAGATGTGCTGGGACTGAGGGGCAGCCTGTGTCCTGGAGGGATGGACAAGAGCCAGGCAGGGTGCCGCTGATGTGGTAAGTACTACAAAGCCCCATGCAAGCATCTCAAAGTGCCAAGCCTGGGGTTTGGTTCCTCCAAAATGCACGATGGACACCATAACCTCTCAGCAAAGCAAAGCACCCACCAGCGCTGACGGCTCCCCTGGTACCAGGAGAGTTTGGGCACCCCTGCAAAGCAAAAATCAGCCTCAAATATCAGGCTCAAATCCATGATCTTGGCTTTTCTATCGCAGCCAGGATTGCGGCCCCAGAGAAGTTGTCACAACAGGTCTGCGCTTCTCCATCCTCCCCGCTCGGTGGGTCAGATGGGAGGTATGTGGGGGCAAGATGGTTCAAGCACACAGCTCAGAGAACATGGTTACATTTTTCCCCACTGTCCTAATGCAATTAAAGACACAGATGGGTAAAAGCCAAGCAAGGAAGACTATTTATTCACTTCCTAAGCCCACTGAAACCAGCTTGAGAAGAGCACAGCAGCGGTGGGCCCTGAAAGCAGAGAGGGCTGGAGACAGGAGAGAAGCCGCACAGGAGCTGGAAGAGGGGCAAGGGTGGAGTAAGATCAGAGGGTTGGGCAGAGGTCAGCGAGGACTCTGGCAAGGGAAGCATCCTCTGTTCCTCCCTCTTTAGGGGAGGAAAGAGCAGAACAAAAGGCAGCCGAGCCTCGTGTCCCTTGGGCAAGGGACGGACAAAACACTCGGCTTGCAAATAATCCCCAACCTGGGCTGTACAGGAACTGCACTCCCAGGCAGGTGTCTGCTTTGTCACTAAACCACCTCAAGGCTTCAAACCACTCCTGTTTTGAATCCTTCAGCCTGTTAGCCTGCCAGGCATTTTAAAACGCGCCTGTCAACCGCAGGGTCACCTCGAGGTGAGAAGATGAGCTCTGTACGTGGCAGATACACCTTCCCTTCCCGCTGAGCACGGCTCAATAGCTGCCTCCAGCCCTGGCAGCTGTTCCCCCCCATCGCCTGCTGATGGCCGAGTGCCACCCCTGCTGCTTCAGGGCAGCAGATGCCACAAGCAACGGCAGAAGCTGTTCAGCTCCTCCGAAAGTTTGACTGGTGTTTTGCAGAAGTTCAGAGCAGGATCTAACGTGGCCGTCGCACAATTTGTGTAAATCTCAATCAGGTTTCCATATGGAAGCAGAGTTTCAGTAACACTTCATAGCCTGCGCTACCAGCGGTTGCTTCAGGGAGGTGGAGGGGGGGTTCGACACCTTCGCATACTGCCTCAAACTGGCTGGGGAAGTTTAAGATCTCCAAAACGGTGCCCTCCCACCTCTATCACCTCACACGAAGGCAGCATCTGCTGAAGCACCATGAGCTACATGACGGGGTGAGTCAGACCTCTGAGCGCAGGAAGTGCCACTTCAGCCTGAAATATGATCTAAAAGCACTAGAGAAAAGAGATTTTGCTGAGTAGGAGGAGGCCAGAGTCAGGAATTGCGTTAGGGCTGGCTGAGATGATCAGTACAACCCTCCTGCACCTTGAAGAGCATCTTGTGGTCAAGATGATCCCCCCCCTCAGCTCACCCTGCAAGACTCCTAACAAAGAGAAATAGAAAAGGCACAAAAAGCGCACGAGGCCAAGGACAGCAGGCACCATCCTTCAGCGCTGCAGGACCCAAATCAACTCCTCACCCTCTGCAGCCATAAAGTAGCAGATGCCTTGACCCTAAGTCCTTCTGTACCTCAGCCCATCACACACAATGTGAAAATAAGCTATTTCCCCATTTCATGCAGCTGCTGGGAAGAAAAAAAAAATAATTAAAAAAAGCAGTTTCTCTAGCCATTCCCCTCTAAAGCATCACCCCTCCCCCTGTAATTCATGCTTGGCCCAGGCCTGCCTTGCTCCAGTATCTCAATACCCACCCCCAGCCTTCTCTCCTTATTCTCATCCCCTTCTCAGACCCACTTCACCTCCCCGATCCTGCTGCTATCAACCCTCTCACAGCTCTGACAATGTACTTGCCCTGCAGCTATTTTGCTTTTGAGCCGAGCTTTGAGAGCCCAGGGCTCTGTCGGGAAGAGCAGTGAGTTGAGCCGCAGCAATTGGAGGTGACATTACCTCTCCCTCCGCTGCCTCGGTGGCACCTGGCAGCTGGGGTAATAAAATCAGCAGAGTAGTAGTTAGTGGGAAGCACAACTTCAGCCACATCATAGATGCTCCCTAGAAAAGCTTAATTGCTCTGCGGGAGCAGCACTCACAGCCCAGGGGCTGCAGACTTCTCCGTGAAAGCCGAAATCTTAATCATCAAACTCAATTTCCTGGGAGAAAAGGAACTGTATTACTAACAACATCATCTCGCATCCCGCGTTGTGAGACTTAGGCCAGACGCAGCCCCAGCACAACCTCTCGGCATGCCTCAGAGGAGGCAAAGCCAATCCCGGTATTTTGATCAACATCTACAAGCACACACGCTAACCAGGAGGTTAGGAGCGCAAACGCACCTAGCCACACATTGCTGCCGACTCAGTTTAGCACAGCAAGCCAGACAGAACATCCAAGAAAGAGTATTTTGGGGGAGACCGGGCATTTTTCCTTTTGGCATTACCCAGATGTTGCACCGTTCTGGGCATGTGGATGCTACACATTTTTTGTTTAGGCAGATATAGTGCTGCTACTGTTGTACGTATTCATGTAGCTAGATTAGCAGGGCAAAATAGTACAGCTGAGATCAAAGCTTGTCAAAAATTTATCAACCTCTGCCAAGTCTCTGCAAAAATTGCTGGCTTTATTTCTGAAGGACCACATATGCTACGTTAACGCTCTGAATACTCAAAGCAGTTTTCTGGAAACCACTGATTTCGCCCTCAAACTTCTAAGGTAGTCTACGCTACAAGCCTGGAAAAGTGTTCTTTTCCAGATAGCACCTGTTTGCACAGCAATGCCTATTCCCTCAGCCAAATCCAAGCCCCAGCTTCCAGAATCATGAGGTGGCATCTGCTCTTCTTCAGAAATGGTAGTTGCCCCCTCCCACAAAATCTCTTCAAAAAGCCAGAAAGCTGAAGTTGCATTAAAAGCGTTCTTTTGAGCTCATACGACTGGCAATCCAACACTATCAGCTGGCTTATGAAAAGCCATCTCAGATTTATCAAACGAGTTTTTAGGCACAGAAGGCAGCAAATTGCAGGACAATCCTTTTTACTGGGTGTGCAAACCAGCACTTGGGGTCACCTCACCAGAACATCGGAGCCACGGTCTGCACTGTGCTCCTGCCAGATTCAGCTGCCTCAGGCGTTTTACCCTGGGGAAAAGCAAAGGCTTTCCTTCTGACATCACTGCGTTAGTTGTTTTTGTCACTGATCCTGATCCATTCAGAACTGAAATCCGGCAGTTGGCCCCTCTTTAACGTTTCAAGCCATAAACCTCTCATAGCCAAACAGCCACCTCCGCTGCAGTCAGTCGAGTGCAGGAGCTGGCAAGTTCTTGTTTTGAAAGAGCCCAAGAGCTGTTTGCATCCACTTTCTCAGAAGAATTATAGATCAAGTACAGAAGGACAACACAAGCAATAACAACATATACTCAATAGGTTTTAAAGATAAGGGGGCATCAACTGGGACATGGGCACTATCCCCAAATCAGGTCTGGTTCTTTGAGCATCCCGGTGCTCAGCTGTAATACAGCGTTAAGGAACTCAAGAGAGAGAATTAAGCCCTGTATCTACCTAAAAACTAGTCATGATACTGGCATTAAGTTAAAAAAAGTCCGCTTCATCTAATTTTTCCACTCATGGATTTTCAACTTGCTCTAACCAACAATAGATGCTAATTTTCAAGAAAGGCATGAAGTTTTAATTAACCTGAGCTAAAGTGATCAGCCTGAGCTTTAAGCTATCAGAGAGCTTGCTTTGTTACCCGAATACCACAGGCCTGCGGATTCACTGCGTCACTCAGAAAATACCCAAATCCCCACCATTGGGTGCAAAAGGAAACTCAATCAATAATGGAGCCTCCACCTCCCTTTTGACCTTTACACTCTGCACAAAAACACGGACTCATGTTGCCTCCAAAGGTTAAATAACCTTACAGTTAGTTAATATTGGCAGGGATAAAGCAATCAAAGGACTCAGGAGAGACTAGGAAGAACTTTGTACAAGCGTTATCAGTTCTCCAATCTGCACCGTATTCTAGAAAAAAAGGGTTTAAACAGCATCCTACTCTCACACACTAACCAAGACAAGCTTCTGGTCACAGCTCATATGCTGATTTGAGCATAATCACCTACTTAACAAAATAGCTCTCCTTTTTCAGACAAAATGAGCGCAATCGTATTGATAGAATGGCATCTTTTAGGTAAACATTTGCCTAAATTTTACATGTTCCTGCTGAGGTTAAACTTCAAAGTTAGGGGGTTACTTATTGTTTTGAATCACAAGAGTCTGAAAAGCAGTCGTGAATAATTCCTTCCTTCCTAACAAATTACTCCATTTCAGACAAGAACAATTGCAGACCTGTGGCCAGAGCGATACCCTCCGAAGGCTGCTATCAAGTCACATTTTGCAAAGCTGTCTCCCACAAAATTAAAAATTTAAGCCACACTGATTGAATAAAGCAGTTCTGCATACAGCTGGATGCTTGCTAGAATTTTAAGCTTTTCCTTTGGTTCACAGTTGAGAGATTCCCTGGCAAGGCTCACTATTTTTGTCCTAAGGAGATTTATCCATCATGCGGCCGGCAGCCACATGGACAGGGTTTATGTCAGCCCAGGAGAAGACAACTGGGGAGGCAGGGGTTGTCCACAGACCACGTTGTTGGACCACTGAGGGTTTGCTGCTGACAACTAATTGGCAAGAGGTCCAGAGCTCACCTCCCATGCTTTTGTTAGACCACCTCCGTTATTAAGCCAAACATGATAGGTTGGCACAGGCAGACTAATGACTTCTCTGAGTCATCTAGATGGAATTTAGAGAAGCATCCTCCAATCCCAGGCTCTCCACGGGTAGCTTGAGGGACAGAAGAGCTGGGGAAGGGTTAGGTGATGCTTCTCAGCTCTTAAGCAGTCACTGGAAGCTCATCAGATATGGGTTTGTGGCCTTTTGGAGTAATGGCCACCTGCTATGGAGATGTCAATCCATTACCTAAAGCTTTCAGAGTGCTTCAAGACCACAGATTAAATCACAACCTCCTCTTGTAAAAAAAAAAAAAGTAGAAAGTGTCTAGCAGGTAAGTCACCAAGACCAGACCTGCATCCTTTAAGTAACAGATCCCTCCACTGCTGGCCAGCCATAACTTCAGTCGCGTGTTTCCAACCCTACTTCGAGTCAGTCTTTTGTCATGAAGAGCCAGTTGGAAACAAAGTTTCCCCTGCCACTTCAGTAATAATTCATAACAGAACTGAAAGAACTGATCTGCTACAAAAAACACACCCAGGCACTTTTGACTTAATTCCAGTATTGTATTTTGCAGCCAGATTTCTAGGAAATGTTGTGAATACTCCAAGTAATTCAGTGGGGTTTTGTTTTTATTTTTTGTTTTGTTTTTACAAAACACAGCAGCACGTGGAATTTCAGTTCTGTACCAGAACCCACAGAAATCAGGAGTGTTCATTTTATGATAGGCCTCCTGAAAGACAGCTCTCGGAAATCAAAAGTCTGCAAGAGACCTGCAAGCCACCCCCTCGGGCTCTCCGTAGGTAGCAGTAGTGCATCTCCTGCTGGTAAACCCATTGTGAAAGTATTTGTTTCACAAAGGCATTTAGATTAATCTCCTAGTTAGGCAAACAATTCCAAGACAGATAAAGACAAATTTAAAAAAAAAAGAAAAACACCCCACACCACACATACCAAACTGAACTGCAAACTGAAAAACAAAAACAAGCAGATAAAATATATCCAAACATTCCAAGCCAGACGAGGGCCTCGGGGCCCTTCAGCACAACTGCAATTTATTGTGCCAGCAAAGGCAATTAATAAGTCCGAGGAGACCAAGCCAGTGAGGGATTCGCTCTGGAAGACAAAAAATTTTTGCTGCAATATCTGTTGAGCCAGCTTTAAAACAATGCAACAATTCCGACATCCCCAGCCCTATACTGGGACTCCTTCCTTTGGATTTCACAAGAGGAACTAGAAAGCCTCCGGTTTTGTGTCTTATCAGGGAAAGTTCTTGGGTCAATTAAAAAGCTCATCATACATTGGCAGAATTTAATCACTTGCAGCTAATGCCAATGCCTGCAGAGCTAATCCACTTGCAGCAGACACTGGAGACTCCCCCCACCACCAAGGAGGGTGCAGGAGGCTGACAATGTGGGGTTTGATGAGCAGTTCTTCTGAACATTGATTGCCGAGCTGCATTTCATCAGGACTCCAATTATCTTCAGGTTTGGATTGGATCTACACAATCATCTCATTAGTCACTTAAATTTGCCAGGAAGAAAACTCATTTGACAAAACAACCTTGTTGAAGATTCAAGCAACAAACACACAGCCTGCTCATGGGGCGGGTAGGGGGACATTAAATATTACTGGCCCGTGCCAGAGTTTGTTCATTTGCTTGCGCAAGAGGCTTGTTCCACAGACTCAAAAGAATGAGTAAAAACCTGGATTTTAATCAGCAAGATATGTCAGAGGACAGCTATTAAAACTGACCGTACACGTAGGTTGAAAACAGAACATGGCCAACGGCTGCCGTCGTACCTGCTGCCACCACACTCTCCATCAGAAACTTCTAACCGGGCAAGCACAAACTTATTTCCTTATTTTTTCCTCTTAATGTTGCTTCTACAGAGCAAGCTACTAAACAGATTTTTTCCCCAGTCATGTTACACACATTTACCTTCTGCAACATGCTAAAGGCCACAAGAGAGGCTTTCGGTCAAGTTCTTCCAGCAATAGGGGAAAACCAGAGTATGCTGGAAACTAGAACTTGTAGCTAAAGACATGGGCTCCTTTGATTAACTTCCCAGATTTGTAGCCAGTTAAGAAGTTATCAAATAGGTCGGTACGTGTTTGGGACCATAACAAGCCTCTGAGCTTCCAGAATAATCATATATTAACATCCATTCACTAGAAACTCCTTCCTGGGCTTTCCTCAGCTCCTCAGTAATTAAACAGAGCTACAAATGATTAAATACTTCAGTAAGTTTTTATGAACAGTAAATATCCAGGAGATTCTTACAAAGCACTGCTTTGGTGCTGCAGCCAAGATTACCCTCACAGTTTAAACTAAAACTGAAGTCTCAACTTAAGTTTTAACATTGCTGCAGCTGCTATTGAGAACGCGACAAGGGTAAGAAAAAAGTTGGCTGGCAAAGACAGAGAGTCTCTGAACAGAGCCTCAGATACGGTCAGAAACAAAAACATCCTAATTACTAAGGATACAGAAAACCATATGTATACGCAAGATCTCAGGAGGAGATAAGGGAAAAGCTCAACTGTGCAAAGAGCAATAGTATCAAAAGATGTTTCTCTACCGAGAAAGGGGAAAAATGTAAGTGCTAAGGGAATCAAAGGAAAAGGGCTGGTTTTTCTTTTTCTTTGCCCCTGCCTCCCCCCACCACACAGCTTAGGGGATTGGGTTTTTATTTTAAAGGTGGGGCAAGAACATCTCTTGGTCTCCATAACGAACTGGCAGATCCAAACAAGCGGTGCCAAGAAACAGCTTAATGATTATATAGCTCCGTTTCAAAACAAGCGGTTTTGAAACTATGTGAAAAGGTAACTTCTTTCTCTGCGGTTTCCTCCAGCCCTGATTAAGTTTTTGGATAAGTCTTCGAGAATCTGAGTGCGTGAAACTTCTGTACAGAAAGAGCCAAAGCACCGCCTCAGAGGGATGCGGCTATTCACACTGGCAACCCCCGAGACGTGCTGTCCGTATATTCTGTGCAGAAACACACAAGCCCTCAGTTAAATCAGGCCGTAGAAGGTGACTCATCACTCAACAGCAGCTGAACTTTTAAAAAAGGTCAGTCGGTAATAAGAAACAAGAACGACGGCAGATTTGAGCATGAAATAACCAAGAAATCCACCGCATTTTTAATCACAACGAACACAGCATTCGATGCTGCGTGTGGGCTGAAGAGGAACTTGCAAGCAACCTTCCGTCCTTCCCCCAACCCATGCAGAAGCGTAACAGGAAAGCAGCACACGCAGTGTCATGAAGCCCTTAGTGGTAGCTTTAAGGTGCCATCCTCCTTAAAACAAAGGAGGAAGCTGAGTAGTAACACAAATAGGGCAGAAATAAACCCTCACTGCCGTGGCACCAAGTTGCATAGCTCACAGGAGAGCTTTGCACAGGGAATGCCACAACTACAAACACGTGCTCTAAAAACATCCAGAGATCTGCTGGGTTTTTTTTTGTTTGGACAGCTCAAGGAAGACAAGACATTGAGTCCTGGAAGGGGGCACGTAGAGCCTTTCTACATAAGACACTAGGACAGAGCGCTGCGCTTGTGTTCCCTGTGGCAGGAGGGCTTGGGATGAAGTAGGTGACTCCAGAAGATGGCTGTCTGTCCTTCCTCCAAATCATACAGCAGCACTTCTCCAAGCCCTTAACACTGCTCTCAGCCAGATACTGGAGGATTAGTCATCTCTCCAGGTCTCGACCTCGATCACCCTCTTACATTCCCAGTCCTTGAGAAAGCACCAACCACATCCCAAGGGGCCACAAAAGCAAGCCAGGGAAGGTAGGAGAGGACTACCCAGACCTTGTGCCCCACTTGTCCTTGGAAAACCTGCCAATACCAAAGAAATAAAGCATCCCTGAGGTCAAGCATTAATTTCTGCCCTTCTGCAACTCAATCCAGCCTTCAGAAAAAGACCTCTTACTAGAGCTGCGTGTACTTGCTTCCAGTTTCATCATTTTACTCCCAGAAATGGGCTCCATGTAACACTTTCAGAGAAAGCAAGCGAGCCAGTGCCAAAGGAAGCACTGTCAACAGCAATGCTGGGTCTGCTGCAGCGGGCGTCTGGCAGACGTTCAGCTTCCCCTTCCCAGATGTTAACCTAAGACTTTGCCCCCTGGAACAAGATAGATGAGCCTCGGGACAGCTACAAGCATCTACAGGCCTAAATAACTGGAGCATTTTAGTCTTCTGCTCTCACCATTTGGAAGTCCTAAATACTCCAAGCACCGCACCTTCTCAAGGGCAAGCAGCCTCAGGCCCTTGGAGGCTACATCCTGTAGAGGCTGGTCTTGAGTTGAACTCTCAAGATGATCTCTCCCTAACAACCCCTACACATGCTATTTCTCCAAAACCAGTAGAGAAGCTGGGACTTCACTGCACTTCAAGTTTGGTTATACGATACTTCGGCCCTTTATCAGTACAACATCTCCGAGAGCTCAGCCACCTTTGTTGAGGCAGATGACACAAGTTTCCAAATGCCACAACTTAATCTTGTGTCAAAGAAAAATCTTAGAGAGCGCTTTGCACCAAAAGATGTGCTTACCAGCGCTATCCAACATTTGCCTGATGCTTTTGGCAGGATGTCTCCAAAGGGATCCGACACCTATGCATGATCTCCACTCCAGAAAAAGACAAGCAAATACACCTGCCAGCCTGTATTACAGGAACTTGAAAAACAAGGAGCCACCCAGAATAGTCACTGATGACAACGTGAAGATGATTATTTACTGCTTTGAATATCTAGAACATCTACAGGATTTAAAAAAAACCACAGAGTCTGCTTCCAGTACAAGATTACGCAACCACCATGCAAGACTGTCTTTGCACGCTGCTTAAGCTAAATGGATTTTGTATCACCTGTTTCAAGTTCTCAGCTAACCCTGTAGTGCAGCTCTCCCGCCAGCAAGGCGATACTATGCACAAAGAAATCAAATAATACTTGCCACTCTCTTCAAAGAAGTATCCATTTCTTGACATCGCTGCTGGTGGAGATTCTAAAAAGACAGAAAAAAAGGAAACAAAAATCATCAAGATGCTGAACGTCTTTGCCTTACTGCTAAACTCACTGTAAGCCTGGATTACAGCAGAAAGCTAGCCCCAAAATACTGCAGGCATCGGGTTTTCCTAATGTGGCAACTTTAACCTTTTGTTTATTGACTTTAGCATCTACCAGAACATTCTATGCAGTCAGTCACTGCTTGAAAAAAGTTAAGCAGTCTCAGACATCCTGGGCTGGGACCACAAAACAGCAAGACTAAAGATCAGGACAAGCCTGATCATCCCAGTGACCTATCAAACCTGAACAAGTGCATCCAAAAATAATACAAGCTAAGCATCTGCGAGGCTTTTATAAAAAAATACAAACTATAATGAAGTCCAGGTTGTATCTTATCCTTGGATAAAAAGAACCGGTTTCTTTTAGAAGAAAACAACTCAATTTAGATGAGAACAGGGTTTCACATCCTATTCTGCTGCTCCTAATCATTAGGATATCCCAAAACAGTGCTTGGCACTTGAAGATAAGCACCAGAACCCTGCAGCCTTCCTTGGCCTGCTTCCTGAGCGGGGGTCCTGCAGCAAACACCATCTGCGCCAGCGGGGTCTCACGAGGAAGCCACAAGTGGGAAATGACGCTGACCGAGAGCGAACCCACAAACACAGCGGCACCAGGACCGAATCCCCACGATTCACTATGAAACACGTTTGCTTTGTTCGTGAGTCAGTTCTGCAATTAACTGCTGGCAAATCGGGTATTTACCATGCAAAGAGATGTTCAAACAGCATAGGAGCACCTGCTTTCAGGTGTGATCGAAGTCTGGTACCCAAACCCAGCCTGGCTGTTTCATACTGACAGTATTTGACAGTTCAGACCGCGTGGGCTGGAAGCACCAGCTTTTCTGTGCAGGTGCATGTCCCATTTCACCGTGAGCTAACAGAGCTCTTTATTTCAAGCCTTGAGCAAGAGTCACCCAAGCAGTCCCTCAGAAAGCTGCTACTAGCTGCTGCCTCTTTAGATGCTTCTTCCCAGCCAAAATGCAATCAGAAAGAGGAATAGATTTGCTCTGTCTTTCCCCACTTCATTAGGCTAATCAAACATTACCTACGCAAGCCTGGGATGAATTTGGGCCAACAAGGAAAGAGGTTTTACCTGCTTTATTGTTCTACAGATTAGGCTTCCTGCTTTTCGTTTGAGGTATGAGACTGTTTCCCAAAGACCCTTTCTCTACTCCGTAACTTTTGGCTTACAGGTTAAATGCTTCCCCCCGCGCCCCCCCCCCCCCCCCTTTTTTTTTTCTTTACAGCGTGCCACATTTTCAAGCATCATAATTCATCCCGGTCCACCGGGAGCCTTTGTGCTCACACCACTGACGGCAGCACCTTCCAGCCCCAATGCTTGTCACAGCCCAGCGTGGCTCAGACCTTTCAGCGCAGACAGCATTTGGCTGCACAGGTTCCTGGAGGGACACCCTGATGACCATTAAGAAAAAAAAAAACAACCCACACACAAACCCGAGGGCAATTCAAGTGTCTGGTTCAAAAGAGAAACACAGTGTTCCAAGTTCATCCCAGAACAATGGGTTGGAGGAACAAACGCACCGTGGCCAAGGGGCACCCATTACACTGAGTCAATTGTTTCCCTCCACCTGGAAGGGAAGGAGAAGATCCATCCAGACTGATTAGCATGCTAATGATCAAAGGAAAGTTTTTGAAAGAGGCTCTTATTGTGTAATGATTGCATTTACGTATTTCAGAGAAACAAACAAAATACGCCTAGGCAAACGGATTACCCAAGGAACTGACATTCCCACCGGGATGGTATATCAATTTCTCATTTCTATTATGGCTTCTGAGGGAGCCTGAAGCAGCGTGTTCATCCTTCACCAGGCAAAACGAGACACTGTCGGCTTTTTCTTTAACGGAACACCCCTATTTCTACGGGTTGACAATGCCCAACGAGCAGGAATTCAGAGCTGGTGCTTTCTTCATTAGAAATACCTTCTAACTGCAGCATTGCCTGGGCTGACATCGCACCTTTACGGGAGGCTCTGGTTTGGTCGCCGCTTGGAGTAGGCATGAAAAGGGCAGGGCTGGGGTATTACAGCAGGCAGTGCCATTTCATTAGGTGGCACTCGTTCCTCTGAGTCACTAATGAGCGATAGTCCCCTAGGCAACACGCTCGGGCAATTATGTTGGAGGTGCTGTTTTTTCAGATGAGTCATAAAACAGAGGTCTTAACCTTGTAATTAAAGATGCAATGGCACGTTTGGGAAAAAAAAAAATAAAAAAAAAGTCAGGCGTTCACCCTACTATGTCCTGGCTAAAGTCCAGCCCTGGTAATTTGTCTTCTCCCTACGTAATGCTGTCCCATAGCACCAACAGGATTCAGACTTCAAAACAGTCTTGCTGGAGCCTTTTGAGAAGTTGTTACACCCCCCACGGAAGGGGCTACGCACATTAACATCAGGAACAGCGTGTAACGTGCCCAGGAGGTAAAAGGTGATGGGGTGTTTACACAAGTCCAGACACAGGCATGGAGCTATGGGACTAGCTTAAAGGTCAACACATGAGCAGAAGTGGAGGTAGGAACGGTAAATTGGGGGCTCATCATCTGCATCTCTGAGAATCCAGAGAAAGCAGCATCCATCTAACGTTTCAACTGAGCAAAAGAAAGACGACAGATTTGGGAGAGAGGGCGATTAACATCTTTCCTCCTTACACATCAGCCCCCTTCTCCCCGTATTTCCTCCATCAGCTCAGCACAAGCAAGCATGGCTCGTGTCCACGGGATGCTAGCTACGGACGAGGCCAGCTAGACTGCGCTCAAGCGCGTGCTCAGTAGCGGTCAGCAAGGCCAACGTATCGGCAGGCTCCACGTGCCTCTCCTTTCACGAGGCTTACGGGATTTTAACATGCAAGGTCTCAGCTCCTTAGTCGTGTTTTGCCGAAGACATGGGTACGAGTTGTGCAGAGCTGACAGCAAGGCTGAGCCCTCTTTTCTCTAGCAATAAGGTACGTCCCCGCAGCCCGACGCACCACACCAGCCTGCAGTTCCTCTCCCCATCTCGCATCCACTCTTGAAAAGAGCTCAACCAAGGAGCAGTTATAAAACACTGCAGGAATCAGAATCATTTAGGTTGGAAAAGACTTTTAAGATCGAGTCCAACCGAAGAATCGTGACTGTGTGCACTTTCTCACCACAGTAACACCAACTCTCCCACCACATCATCGCTGACCACATCTCTCTCCTTCATACCTTCCTTCAGAACATCTCCAGTTGTGTGCCACCCCCCTACTCAAGATATCTAACTACTGCCTGGGGGAAAACAAAACCAAAACACCTACAAGAGCATGTGCCATGGCTGGTCCTAAAACATACGTAGGGACTGAGCCAGAACAAGCGTCTCCACTAAACAGAGCGCTCATTAGTTTGCATCCCCTCTCCCTGTCTAGCCACCAATCTTCAAAAATACTGCAGGAGTATAATTAATCAAATTGTTTAGCTTAGGGAAGCCTGGGCAGGAATACGAGTCTCCAAATACGTTAGAGATCAACATCACTCACAATAATCCAGGGTTTGCCTGAAGTTGCAAAAGCGTTTCCGTGAAGCACAGATCAGCCCCTGCACTGGCCTTTGCAGGCTGGAGGAAGAGACATACAGCCTGGAGAGCACTTCTACCTCAGCGTGGGAGTTCCCCCTCTCCACACCAGCACACCACTTCCCACGGATCCAAACCCACTTTCCCCCAGCTTTTCTTTCAGATTTCAGCAGTTAAAAAAATATAAACAAAGCGACTTCAGCAAGAGACAAGGTCAGGCTTCTAGAGACAAAGCTGGAAAGCACTACCCTGAAGAGCTAAGATGCACAACACAGTAAATTCACTCTCATACCTCTAGTATCTCTCAGAGAGGTCTAGGTCTTCACTCTCAAGAGTCTGCTTTCTCACCCACCACCTACGAGGACAACCAGGCTCTCCAATTGCTCTCCCTGTCCAAAGGCAGAACAAGATGCCATCTTCCCTTACCTCCCAAAAAGCATGTGGTATAGCTCTTCTGACAATTTAAGCAGTGTTCTTCATTTTTAAGAGTTAATTTACTCCAGCAAATAAGTTTCTACTGCCACCCCACCTTATCCCTACAGGGATGTCTATTAGATGACACTAAATTGGACAGGCATTGAAAGTGTCACCACTTAGCTGCTTTTTCAAAGAAAAGGTTCCGACTCATTTCTCATCCCTTTATGAGCATGGAATTCAAAAGGCAAAAGCAAAGAGCTGAAGCAGTGAAGTGCTGCAAAATGGAAAACAAAACTTATTTCTCTAGACTCAGGAATACAGCTTAAGACTTCAGAAGTCACTGCCCTTTGAGTTGAAGCTACTGCAGTGACTCCAAGAGCCACCAAGGGGGAGGTATATGAAGTTTACGTCTTAACTGGTAGGACAGTCAAGTTTGCTGTAGTTTAAGGTGCTTCGTCTTAGGACTCGGACAAATCAGATGATCCGCAGTAGGACATATCAGACCAGAAGTGGGCATACTTCCCGATTTCTTACATTCTTACCATTTTTACATTTGCATTTAACAACAAAAACAGACAAAACCCTACCATGCCATCCTCCATTATTAAATTCTTGTGGGAAACGTGTCTCGGATCTAATAACCCATTTTAACTCTCTTGTTTTAAGGTTATTACTAAGTTCTCTTGAGCCTTGCAATATTAGTGGATGACAAATAAAACCACATTCTCTGGATACTTCGGTAACTCAATTACAATGTTCTGCTGCTGGCATCTTCCACGTAAACAGCCCTCTGCAGCACAAGCCTTATATTGAAGCAAAACGTAGCTCTCCAAGTTTTCTACAAGTGGTACTTAGAACATTCAGCTTTTATGACTTCCCTCCAGTAAATCTCTCCACGTTCCAGTGTCTTGATATTTAATCAGAGTTTACTTTGAGACAACACTGTTTTGAAAGAGTTGTTGGAAAGATACTTTTTAATTTACAGGCCCTTTAATGTTGGCTGCTCTTGGGCTGTCTCTGAACATAGGCAGCCTGTACATCTGGAGCATTCAGTTACCCCATAGGTACTGATCAGAAAACATCAGGTACCCTCATCATCTTTCACCCAGGGTATGGTCCAATATCCCAGTTTCCACCACTTTCTTCAACACAGCTTTGCTGAAGCTCCGAGGACATTTCTGAAACTCATCAGCAAATGCAACATCTTGCCTTAAAGTTGATAAAGCAAAACACTTGAGCCTCTGAGCAAGAAGTTACAAGAAAAATCACCTGTTAAGCCGAAAAAAAAAGCTTTAGACTTTCCCAATTTCCTCCCAGGAGGAATTACCCATTCTTAGCATGACAGACTGAAGTGCCCAGTTATCTGGAAAGAAAACTGCTTTCCAGAAGACATGTAGGGCTTTAGCTTTGAAGCAAGGTTTTGGCCACTTCAAGCTGACTTCCAGGAGTTTGTCAGTCAATACTAGAACCGTCCATCGCCACCATTAAGTAGTTGGGCACCAGCTTCCCTGCACGATGGGGAATGTTGCCGTTGGTTGCACTACCTCAAACAGATCCGGGGCCAAGTCCAGCTTGAACAAGCGTATTGTTCATCTAAGGCGTAGATCTGACGAGGCTACTCCTACCCAAGGCTCCACCAGACCTGGTGTTCCATATTAAACTCTGAGCTCGCTTCTTATTCTTTGTTCTCTCCACTCCACTGTGAATTAACAGCAATTTGGGGCAGGGGAAGAGCCACAATTTATGCGCTTCAGATACCCAATAACCAAACAACGCTGCTCCCCTCCTCCTCCAAAGTCAGCAGAAAACCAGACAGACAGACAAAAACCACACACACAAGGAATAGTATCTCAAGGGAAACCTTCAGGAGAGGACTTTGTTTTTTTTAATTATGTGGAACATTGACTGAAAGGAGTCTGCAATTAAGAGTTTAAAAACCTCTGTATGCAGCAAGAGCTCAACAGCAGGAGGATGAGGAAGCCTCAAACTCCTTTTGTAACACAACTGCATCACCGTGGAAGGACAGGAAAAGAACTCGACAGGCAGCACGTCTGATCACATTGACTAGCTGATCAGTTCCAAATATATCAATATGGCAGGATTCTCCCATGTAGCATCGCTTGTGCTCTTAAAACATGAGATTTTGGCAGTTTTCAGGGAAGAACCAAGCAGAGAGGTCTCCTGGTGGAGACATTTGCTGCAAATGATTCAAAACCATTCAAGTCAGCAAGAGTGAATGGACAGCAGCACGTGAAAAGCTATTTTGCCTTAAGTTCCCACTTCTCATTTCTGTCTACACCTTGAGCAGCTGATCCCTTCCCACAGCCCTGCATACTTCAACCAGAGAATGCCGGTGAAAGCACAGCTCATGCTGGCACAGAGATAAGGAGCGTGCCCCTATGCTGCTGTTCTGGGCAATAACAGTTGACACGGAAGACAAGAGCTTGAGATTTTACCTATTTCTCTACACCTAGAGAGGTGTGACAAAAAAGAAAAAACCACACCCACACAAACACCACAAACCACACAATTCAGGGTTTCAAAACCGATCACGGTAACTCAAGGAAGTGTAAGATGAGTAGGAAACGTAGACCTTTCCCCAGAAAGCGCTGGTTTGCAGCGATAAAGGCAAAGGAAAACATAATAGAAAAAACTCAAGAGGGGTAGAAAGACCTTTTGTAAGTCATTAAATAGGAAATAACAGCACTCTGCTACCTTCCAGGGAGTTTTATCTTCAAGGGACAAGAGTCAAGATCAACTAAAGGACTCTTCTTCCCTGCAGCTTTACAGCCTCACACCCCCTGCAAGCACGACGTGCTTTCTCAGGGCAGACACGCATCCGTCCACGTTTCATCCCAAGCAGAGGCTGAGGGAGATAAACCCTTCTTTCAGGAGCCACACCAGAGCCCTATCCCTCCTCAGCTTCTCCTTCGTTCACCTCGGTGGCAGAGCTGCGGGGAAGGACTGAGCAGAGCCCCCTGACAAGCTACCCAGCTCCACAAAGGACGAGCTGTGTTCCTCCTCCTCCTGATTATACCCACATGCCCACCACACATCTAAATATCATCCGAATACCGCTTTCTACAGCGCTATTTGAAGAGTAAAGAGTTAGCAAGGAACCGGTCATCACGGTGAAAGCCTGAGGGCACACTCCAGCCAGTGCTCAGGGGAAGGGCAGACTCCCCTCTGTCTACATTCCCCTCCTGCACTGCTGCCCTCCGCTTTTCAGCTCTATCCTCCTCCTCATGAAGCTGTCAAGCCTTTGAAAAACACAGCCAGACGCTGCAGGATGGATGAGGGACTCATCCCCACGCGGCATGCCTGGAGGTTTAACGCAGGCAGCAGCACGGTATGCCAGCAGGCGTTGGCACCACTTCGTAGTAAAGCGGGGATTTTTGTTGGAGACCTTTACCTAAATGGGTTGTTTAACACATCGCCTGCGTGCAAACACCTACGAGAAATTAAAACTTTTGACGTCTTGAAAACAGCCTAGAAGACAGCCATGGCCCAGGAAGATTTAAGTCTACTCCAAACCCCTTCACCTTGGTGAGCTTTTAGAAGATAAAGCGTCGGCCAGAGCAGCCACCGAGCAGGAAGGTGCTTTTCAATAGGCCAATCCAATGGGAAATTTCCGCTTTAGCCAAGAGACTCGGACCTGCAAGAACACAAGCTTTGCCCTCTTTGTGTCTAAACACCTCCAAGTCCTCTAGCAATCCTTCCAGGCGAGGATGTTTCAGTTAGTAAAAAGCACTTTTTTTTTTTTAAAAAAGTTGTGTGTTTAACATACTCCTCTTACCACAAAATTACATAGATGCATCACTTGTCTTCCCTGCCACCCTTCCAGAAGTATCCCGAAAGGATTTTCACCACCTCTTTGCTTCCCACTAGGGTTTCATATCCCCAAAATTCCCATTTTGGGGACTAAGAGGTCTGATTACCCAAGACTAAACATCTCTAACACACCTAGGAAGCGTCCCACTTCTGATTTTTGGAGGACACGACACCAACCCTCTGCCACTTCCTAGGCTATTCCACGGTGCAGCACTCACTCGGACATCAAGCTTTGCTCCATGGGTCTACCTAAACATCGCAGCATGACCACCCTGGGATGCCAGTCCCAATCCAGGAGGAAAACACAACTTTATAGCTTCATGGCTCAACAGACACTAGGAATATCAAATCAGGGATTATATACAAGGCGCTGGATATTCTTCTGATGAAGGGAAATGGTGTGAGGTCTTAAATCATGCCACGGTCACTCTGGTAAACGAAACCCCAGAACTCATTTTCACAGTCGCTGGCTGTGAAAATAGAAAGTATCATATTGAAAGGATAAAGCAGGAAGCATCCTCCTGCCGGCTGACTCCCAGGCAGACGCACACCCACGCACAGGCTCAGGGATCAGACATGTCTGCTTTCAAAGCATCTTCCTCACTGCACTGAACAATTCCCCTCTTCATCCCCTCCCCAGCATCCTCCAGAGCTCCCAGCACAATAAAACCATCTAATAAAAGATCGCTGGCTGTGGTGATGACAGCTACCAGAGACCTCCTCCCCCCAAAAACAACCCATGCGCGTTAAGGGTTGGTGTCAGCGGTGCTTGGATTTACCAGCAGCATCGGGCTGCCCGGGTTGACTCATCACAATTTAGCCCACCCGAGCAATTAATATCCGAGGGTGCCTCCCAGAGGTGAGCCGCAAGAGGAAGCGACCCTGGAAATGGAGCCGTGCAGCCGTGTTGCTAACGGGATCTCTTTCCCTCCTCCGCTGGGTTTCTTGGCCAGCCTTTCCTAGGTGAGCAGGACAAACCGAGAAGCGGGGGGAACGACGACACTTTGGGATTTGGCTGGTGGACAGAAAATTTGGGCTATTTGCCTTTTTTTTTTTTTTTCAGGTTGAAGGGTGAGGTTTCATTTTGTTGGGCCCTCTAAAAGTGATTTAAGACTTGCAAGGTTTTCTTGCATAAGTGCTACATGGAGAGGAGCGAAAGCGAATACCTCCAGAGATCCCACAAGCTGGCAAAGGCCCAAGAACAGACCAGTTGAGGCTTTTCAGTAGACTTTTCCTGAAACATTTAAATAATTTAGAAAGCATTAACTCTTACTGACAGCTTTTCAGACAGCTCTTTCATTTGCAGGGCCCTGTCAAAAACCTCGTAACTCTTAATCAAAAAAAGATACTGCAACGGCCCCAAAGCTTGGTCAGGGTTGAATGCGGCTTTGAAAAGATGCTTTAGATATTTTTCTTTGCTGAAATGCTTTCCTTGTACAGGCAGGGCTTCTAGAGGCCACCACCTGCCATTATCTGCAGCGGTACCGTGTAAAACATGCAAAAATGGTTAAGGGACAGTCTATCGACATTTCACTTGCGTGGGGCTATTCAGAGAAAGGGAGTGTTCCCTGCAGGGGTTCAATTGTCCTAAATATCATTAAAATTAAGCAGCTGCGAGGCGTAAACTAGTAGCTACAGACCTCTTGTTTGGGATTAGGTGAAAGAGATATTCCAGTATCACCAGTTTCACACTCCACCATCCTCCCAGGTTACCAAGGTCGTGTTTTGGAACACGACGTACATTACTATAAAGTTTTTATCTATCTTACTGCCACCAGAAATGAAAACAGCTGCTAAAGAGACAGCAGAGGCTGGGCCAAGCTTTGCAGCAAAGTTATTCCTGCACCCCTTCCCACCACCTCCAACCCCCAAAAGACATCTGGATAAAACAACACCAGCTCTAATTCACCCAAAAGCAGAAGTTAGATCTTAAACAAGGGTCTGTACTGGAAACATGGACAGCCACAGAAGTAGATCGGGTGGCTGGGCTCACTGCGCACCAAACACATTTCCAGTTGTGGTTCCAGGCAAGACGAAGAAAAATGTTCCCCCTGCCGTTAAAACGGTCCGAAGGATACCCAAATGGCAGCCCAGCCACGCTCCGCAGCCTCAGCCCTCGTCGGGCTTGGCAGGATAACACAAATCACCCCATACGGTTTCCATGTCCAGGAGCCACCGAACAGCAGCAGCGACACCGCCGCCACGGGCGGGGGGAGAGCCAGCAGCACCAGATCCGATTTTGCTGTCCATCATCACCCCAAAATCAAAACGCCCCGGTCCGGCGGCGAAATAATTGCAGACTGACAATACATGATAGAGTGTTATTCATTAGGACATTGTTTATGGTTCGTCTACACGGCTTCCATGGCTACAGCAACAGGGAGGATGTTTGCTAGCATTTTAGACAGATTACATACATGCATTTTGTTTTCACTCAGCGCTGCACTTTCCCCCACGTGAAACATCAGTATGTAAAGCCTCGCAGACAGGCTGCTAGAATGTTTCAGCATTAATTAGAGAAAAACCAGAACAGGTAAGATCTCTCATGCTCATCTCCCCATGCATATTTTGAAACTAAATTCAAACCCTGAAACACAGCACTCTGGTTAACGTAAATTGAATTCAAAAGGTATTCTCCATCCTTAAATACAACAGCACAGAGACATCCAGCACAGGCAACAGATATCATCGCTAAGCAGCAAAGCCCATTGAAAATACATAAAGTACTGCCTTACTTTAGTGAATTAAATAATTAAAGAGCTGGCAGAGCTGGTTTTCTAGATTTCCTGTCCAAATGCATCGCCCAGCAACAGTAGTGCTTTAGTTTGGGGTTTGGTCTGTTTTTTTTTTTAAGACCACAACTTACCTGCACTACTTCTTTAATAGAGATGCTGTTCAACCAGCCTCCGCTCCCCTCCTGGCTGCTCCCCCTGAGCCACCACCACTTATTCCCAAATGCCACTCGCTCAGGTGGCTGAGGCAGCGATGGCTCGTGCTTTTTCAATGGCTCCAATATTAATCCATCCAGAGCATCTTTCTCCCTCACTTCCAATTGGCGAGCGGCGAATGGGTGGAGTGAGAGCGCGACCCATTAGCTCCCAGATGGGCACCTCGGACCCAGCTCCCAACCGGGGCGGCGATGCCGGCGAGCCGCTAACTTCATGCCTGCCGAGCACCGCTCCGCATGCCACCGCGGCCCCGGCCAGGGCTGGGCTTTGGGTCGCCTCCTCCAGCCACCCAGATCCCGCTGCCTCTCCGAGCTATTTGCCTCTGGGAGCAAGGAGGGAAAAAGAGAATAATTAAAGTGACCCTGTGCTTTGGAGCCGGTGGTTTTCGCTGGATGCTGCGCGGAGAAAGCTCGTGTGCCTCCTTAAAAAAAAAAAAAAAAGCTTTGTGGCAGCCAGGCTCAACTGAAGTGAGAAGATACTGTACCTTACAGACACAAGTACAGGGAAAACAAGAGGATGGGAAGATGCAGAAAGGAGAGAGAGAAGGAATAAAAAACCTGCTGCCGAGAGGTAGATATAGCAAATTCCTTAAAGACAGAGCTGCTGTGCTCTGCGAGCGCGGTGCCTGCCTGACTGCGGGGCTGGGCTCCGATGCTTTTTTTCCACGCTAGCCAGCATGACAGTTCAGCTGCGTGGGCAGCAGCAGCGCAAGGGTTAACGCACGCGTTCAGTGAGGAGCCTGCATAAGGGAACGAGAAGCAGGGCGATAAGTCTGTGCTCTAACAGCAAGTTGCAGAAAACAGAGCTGAAGAGACCTCACCTCATCCGAGGAGACTTACATCCAAAGCCTGTCTGCCCAGCGCTCGACTACGCGGTGCCTAAAAAGCTTTGGAAGGAAGATGCCACATCCTCCCCCCTCCCTCCAGCCTGTTCTACTGCTTCACTTTCCTTACAATTCACAATTTTCATAACAATAAGCCAAGTCTCCCCCAGCTGGATATTTAAAGCCTGGAGGAATGGTCTATGCTGGCCAAAAAAAAAAAAAAAAAAAGATAAAACCTAACTCCCCAAAGCAACATCAAGTCAGCCTTAGAAGAGGCAGAACCCTAAAAAAATAAGACAGAAATAAACAGCAAGTTATCTAAATGCTGGCAAGACTGGGTCACTTCCATCTCCGAGTCCCCGACAGCAACTCGGACAATTACTGTGACTTAAGTAAAAATTTCCCAGTTGTCTTATTTACCAGGAGGCAGCAAACGTTTCCCAGTGCAAAGCGAGGCGAGGCAGGGCACGGCTTGGGAAGAGGCATCGCTTTTAGTGGAGGGATTCACTCAGAGCCACATACCCCCGTTTTCAGTCCCTGCTACAGACTTGTTTCCGCTGCATGAAACCACAGGCAATGCATGTTTTTAAACACCTCCTACGCATTTTCTCTGCTGAGACTGCTCATCCAGTCTCCTCCATTTTTTTTTTTTGCATGCCACCTGACGAGCTTTTCCAGGTAAGGCACATCATATGCAGACTGTTAATAAGATGTAAAGGAAGTATACCACGGTTCATAAAGCATTTGAGGGTGGAAGAGACCCTTGGAGGTCTCCAGCCCCACTCCTTACTCCAGGCAGGACCACTCTAAAGCTACATCAGGCTGCTCAGGACCTCATCTCGTCAAGCCGGACACCTTCCCCCCAAAAGTTGTACAGTCGAGACTCCTGTCCTTGGGATCAGCACTTACAGCAGGGCTCAGCTCCTAAAACAGCAGGATTTACTGAGGTTCCCCGTATAGATTCTTTGCAGTAAAGCAACATGTTAAATTTTGAGCCAAGCTAATACTTTTAAGGTATTTCCTTCTAGCGAGACAAATCTGCAATAGAGGATCTTACGACCTTCTCCTATACCCACACTTGATACCTTTAATAACAGTTTAAAGGACAGAGCTGACAGCATCACAGCCCCAAAGGTGAAACGAGCCCGCCTCGCCTCCAGCAGGTATTTCAGGTTTCAAACACTGCCGGATTCATTTCAGCAAGCGAACAAGCTTATGAAACAGAAGACTGGCTAAGATCAGTTTCTATTTTTATTTTTTCCACGCTGAGGTTGTTTATCAGCTCTCCCTGGCCAGCCTGCCCGGGCACGAGGGTGCAGCAGGGACCGGAGCTGCTCCTCGGCGGAGATGACAGCGGCCAAGCGAGCAGCACGAGGAGAGGTCCCAGAGGAGAGCGCATCAACCCAACCGCACCAATGCATCCACCAAGCCCTACCTGCGTTGTCTCCCTCCTCACCCACTCTCTCCAAAGCCCCCCTCACCCCCAAATCTTGGTGGGCTTCTCTGCTACCCCGTACCACCCCTCTCTGGTCCCGAACCCTTCCGTCCCCGGTCACGCACCATCCACCGGCCTGGTCCATCTCTGCGTCACCAAACGTTGTGGCCACGGGGCCAAATCCTGCGAAGAGCCAGCGCTCGCCCCGAACTGGCCGTAGGGCGAGCGGAGGAAGGTGAGCCGGGGGTAGCAAAAAGAAGCTGGCTCCATTAGGACGGAGAAGAGAGGAGAGCCAGGTACGAAGCAAACCGCGTCTCCCTTCACCTCCTTCAGCGGGTACTGTTGGGACATGCAGTCTCAGAGCCTTCTCCCCGAGAAGTTCCTTTTTGGAGAGGAATTAGTGCAATAAAAAAGAAAAAGAGCTGCTCAAGCAGCCCCGCTGCTGCTGTCACAGCCCAGCAGAGCACACTGGAAAGGCTGCGGCTCCAGCCTGTATTTAAACGCCCCTCTCAGAAAGCAGAGATGCAGCACAGGAAGAGACAAATTCCAGCTCTGCGTCGGGCTGATAAGCCAGGTTTATAATATTCAAGAAGTATTGGCATTACTACAATTCCCCCCGCCCCCCCCAACGAATATCTTGTGCAGTAGCTTGTTGTGCACAATAAGCAAAAAAAAAAAGCCCAATCCCTTACAAAAAAAAAAAAAAAAAAAAAAAATCAGCCTGTTCCGGTGGGAACAGCCAACACGTTGAATAAAACAAACACACGCGTGTTAAACCCTGGGGACGCAATTAGGCTCGGAGCAGGGGGAAGAGGAGTTTAACTCCTGGAGAATGAGATGGCAGCGGGCGAGAGGAAGAGGAGGATAAAGCTGATGCCCGACGCGGCGCCCCGTGGGGTGCTTCCTCCCCAGGGGGTGAGCCCAAGTGGCAACTCCCACCGCTGCAGGGTGCCAGCACCTGCCCCAGCACCAAGAGGGGATGAAAGCCACCTCAGCCTCCGCCCCCAGATTACCCCATCTCCCAAGTTTTCCACTCCTCCTCTGCCCCCATGAGTGGGAAGCACCCAGCAATAACTCACTCCATCACCTTTGCTGTTCAAAACCCACCTGCGGCAGCTTGAGACAAAAAGTTGCCCCAGCTCCAGGCACCGACCAGCTGAGATCTTCTCTCTGCCAGCTTCAAATCTGAGTTTTCCCCCCTGCCAGAGCCCCCGTTATCACCGCTCTCCATCCATCCCACCATGGTACGGCTTCAGGGATGCCCCCAGGGCAGCCACAGCCCCCCAAGCCCTTCTGCTGCCATTTGCATCAGGTCCTTCAAACCTGAGGAACCAAAAAGCACGTGGGGGGAAGAAAAGCTCCTGCCCAACACAAGTATAAAGTCAGTGTTACCCACTCCAGCAGCTTACATCAGGTTTTCATGCTTTTCTCCCCATCTTCTTGCAGTTTCTCAGCAGGGCATTTATGAGGAATGAAACTGGACTCTACCCCTCCGTGCCCTACCCGAATCACAGCTCCCAGTGGTCCAGAGCTTGCAGACCCTTCTTCAATAACAGAGTTGGACTGAAGCCCTTAGTACTGCCTTTTTTTTTTTTTTTGTAATTGCAAGTCAGAGCCAGGGATGAATTTAGAAAGGGGGAATAGAAAAACCCATGGAGTTAGAAGTGACAGCTCAGTGCTTTGATATCAACGCCAGCAGTGACAGATGCAGAAGCCGGCAGTGCTCTGCTCCGGGCCAGCATGTCACCGTGATCTGCAGAAAGGCTTTATGGGGACCTTATACTGGATCACATTTAGAAAGTCATATTGCATTAAAAAAGAAAAAAAAAAAAAAAAAAAAGAAAAAAGAAGAGTTTTTCAGTTTCACCAGGTCCCAGCACAAACTCCTGAAGGAGCCGCTTTGCAGACTTCACGATCCCAAAGCACTGCTCGGACCCAAATTAGGAGGAACTGTAAGGAATTGCCTCAGCATTCCCAGTCCGAGCCTCACCGCGCTGCATCCTTCGCAGCAGCCTCCCTGGCCCGCTTCGGCTGACAGAGCACCGCGCCGTGCCCCAGCCAGCAGCAAAGGCAGCTTGGATTTAACATATGCCGAGTGTCTGCCGGTGCGCTTGGCGGTAATTTGCATATTTAGAGGGTAGATGACAGTTTCATGACGATGAGTCATTAAAGCGTCCCAGAGATTTGTTTACTCCCAGAGAAATCCTAACGTGAGGAAACGGGACGTTTCTAGAAGCGGTTTTGCGTTAGGAAGATGCAACTCGGTGGTTTTGCATCATGAAGAGGTACCTCGAGTGCCACCCAAGCTAGAGCAATGGAAAGCCTTCGGATGGCAATCACTGCGGCTTCCCAGAGGCACCTAAATCACAGCACAGTACTAGACTCACTCACTGAAAAAAGGAACCGCTTTCCCCGTAGGTAACGTGATTTAGCACCTGTCTGTAGTCATAAAGTACATACGCAGAGCATCACCGCAGCTCTGTGAGGACAAGGCTTGAGGTTTTAGTCTTACACAAGCACATAAAACAGCTAAGTCCAGTAACTCGGGACTAAAATCCCACTTTGCAGCTAACCTCAAGCTCCCTTCTGCAAGAAATACCAAACTTTGCACTGGCACTTTTTTTTCTAAGACAATATAGAAAGCTTCCATTTCGGATCCTTTTGCTTTTAAAACCAAGATCTTCTTTTTTCACATTGACTCAACATAAAGCTTGCTTTAACAACTGTGTACAGCCTTAAAATGATTTACTACAGCTTTACTAGAAGTCAGGGCGCTATGAGTTTACATACAGGTATCCTATGCCACCGGGGGAGTCAAGCGAGCGCCCCATTTAAAAGCCCAACTCCTGTTTCTAGCTGGGTTCACTCGAACAAGCTGAAGCGTTCAAACTGCCACGGAACACCACGAGAGCCGGAGAGGAACCTCCTCTGCGGTCCGTAGTTCTTAGAGAGGCGACTGTGTAAAAGCCACAGACGTTTCAGAACCGGAGGACCCTGGCTGAGATGGATTAGCCAACGCGTCTCGCCTACAGCGGGGAAACGGCACCGCGCGGCTCGCAGGGGTGGTGGCGATGACTGACGTCACAGCGTAGACAGGACCGAAGTGTTGCATCACAGATTCCTTCCAGCCTCCAAAAAACCTCCCGCAGAACCACCTCCAGCAGCAGCCCCGGCGAGAAGGCTGACGTACCGCCGGATTTACTCAGCCCTGGGTCAAGCAGTTTATCCCCGTGCTTCAGCTGCGGCATTCGAGGGGCAGTAACTCGGCAAAGGAGAGGCGAGGCTACGCGCGCACCTGGAGAAAACCCACACGAGAAGCCCTGCAAACATCACACGCCGCAACAACTTGGGGAAAAAAACCCACCAGTTCTGTGTTCCCCGCCGATTATTCACATGCATATTGCTGATGGACAGCCCGTCCCCACCATCAGTTCAAGAGGGAGAGCGACAGTCCTGGAGATGAAAAGCAGCAGCGCAGAAGAAAGCTTTGAGGAAGAACATCAGATCCGAAGCAAAACTTTGTCATTAAACAGAGGGGGAAAAACAAGGGCACAATCCTCCCCGAGAGGAGATCCTCAAGAGGAGCTTGAGGACCAACCTCCAGATCGCTGTTTGCAGGCAGCAAAGCTGTTGTGCCACCTACAGTTGCTTTTACTCCAGAACAAAAAAAAAAAAAAAAACACAAACCAACCAACTTTTCTACACGAACCCAAGTCGCTGTCATTTAATTTAGTGTCAGACCCGCGCTAACGCAGCCATGCTGATTAAGGAAGTGCTTCCTTCGGTAAGGCGGCAGGGAGGCACTTCAGAAAATAACTTTTCAAGTTTAGCGTAAATCACAAAGTGCATTTCAAAGCACGTTTAAAGCCACCCTCTCTCCACCTTTCAGAAAAAGCAGCCCACACCGCTGGGGTTTTTGCCAACGCACACGACTGCCCAAGCCCTTTACGCTAGTTCAGCTTGAGCCGTACAGTTTCACTCTTTTTTTTTTTTCCTTCTTCTTTTTATTGCGGCTTTTGCACCATTACCAACATGAAGTCGGGCAACCGCATCCGCAAGCAAAGTGCCGGAACAGAGCTAAACACCACAGTGCGCTCTTCTCCCCTAGTTCGGTATAAACAAGTGTCAGAAAGGGGGGGGAAACACCCCCAGAACAACAAGCCCCGAAGTTTGCATCGCTCCTTTAGCCCCCGGTACTTCTCTCACGCCGCATCTCGGCTCCCTGGGCTGGAACATCCCGCCGTTGCCCAAAGAGCCCGAGATTTACGGGGTGTCACCACCTCCCCACAGACAACAACCGGCTCCCGAACAAAAGCCTTGAACAAGTGATGCAAACGGAAGATTCCCCACATTTCTGCCCCCCCCCCCCCGGCACCCTTCCGAGAGGGGAAAGCAAGGCAGAGCATCCCCATCCCCTCCGGACCGCCCTCCCCATCGCATCCCAGCGCCAGCCCGCACCCCTCCCGCCGCTCCACAAGGCAAAGCTGGGGTGAAAGAGGAGGGGGGTGGGGGGGGGACACCCCGCAAGCCGCCGGCAGAGCTCCTGCGCCGCCGCTCACCGCAGGGCTGGAGGTGGAACACCCGCCGCGCTGCCATGGCTGCCGCGCCGCCGCCTCATCCCCTCCGCGCCATCCCGCCGCCGGCCGCCGCGCCGCGGGCACTTAGTTATTGGTTTTCCCCTCCAAGGGGGGAAAAGAAAAAAAAAAAAGGGGGGTAGATCAGCTGAAAAAAAGATATAGAAGAAACTCGCGGTGCGGAGCGCGGCTGGAAGGGGAAGGGACGGGCGGTGTCACACCCCCGCCCGGGTCCTAGCGCCCGCCCCGCCGGGTCCGGCCCAGGCCCCCGCGGCGCCCCGCTCCGGCCCCGCCGCCCCCAAAGGGGAAGATTTAAAGTCAATTCTTCCCCCCCCTCCCCCCAACATCGAGACTTCTCACTCCAATTAAATTTTTAAAAAGTCAGTTTTCACTTTTCCAGGGATGCGAGGCTACTGGAAGCGTTGGCAGGTGAGATGCTGCTAATAACTTCCAAGTTGGGGGAAAAAAAGCACCAAGCCGACAAATCCTGCTTCTCCCCTAAAGACAGAACTCTTCTACACCAGAGTCCCATCATCCGGACCGGTTTTCTCTGCCCCTTCCAAACTTCTCCCGAAATAGCCCGGCACAGGCGTGTTTGAGTCACAAACAGCCAGCTGGGATTTGAAATAAATCCCTGGGATACAGCACAGCGAGGTGCCTCGAGTTTCTTCACAAAACCAAGCAGCAACAACAACAAAGTTTTTAAAAGTAGGTACCGAGTGATGCTCCCCAACCTGCAGCCTTTGCTTTAAGAAAAAAACCACACATTTAACTTCTTACAGACTTCACTGCTTTTTTTTGGCGAGTTTTCCCCATCCGCCGCTACCTTGTTTGCTCGCAAGCTGAGCGAGCCTTGGCGGTTTTTTGCCTCCCTGCTCAAATCCCTCTCCCCGGAGGCAGGTGCCAACACCAGGAGCGCTGAGCAAGCAGCAGTTGGGGAAGCGGTGAATGAAGCTTAACACTCCGCTGCCGAAATAAAAGCAAGGTAGCAACTGGAGACCGGCAAGAGGACATTCGAGTCGCCTCCAGTGCGTACACAGTATCACATTAGGGTAAATAGCTGTACTGCCATAAAGGCTCGACTGGGACTGGTTTGTTTCTCCATTTCTCAATCTTTCCTTCCTCCAGAAGGGTCTGAGCTGATGTAGCTGCAGCAAGCAATTTGGGAAATCTGGGAATTAGGGGTGAAGGGGGTTTAAAGAAATCTTAAATACATCTTGGTCTCAAGGCAACATAACCAGAGTGAACCTTCCCTATCCTCCAAATCAGCAAATCACATCCAGAAAAACCACCTAGAAAACCATTTGACACCAATTTCAGCCAGAGGTGGGAAACCCCCCTGCCAAGATTTGAAGGCTTAAGCTACTGAATAGATCCAGCAAATACTGGTGAAAAGAGCATTCATGCTTCTTTAGTACCTAGATTAATTTCAAGGAATCAGCTCATTTTCCAGTTGCAAATGCTGAGTGCCACCTCCTTCAGCTCGCAAGAGAAACCCATTCCCACCCAAAAATCATCATGGGAAGAAGAGCGAGGAGATCTAGTTTTAATCCTATTATGTTGGTTTAGAAGATAAATATATTTTAAGGTAACAATTTGTGGGTTTGCTGAAGTTCTACTTACATTGCAGAAGTTAGCTGTTTGAATGACTTAAACCGTACAGATTTAATACATCATTTAACTCCTTGCACAAGTTGAACGCCTGGCGTCCAGTTACACCAGGTGATTGGGAGCCCAGTCTCCCAAGCGGTGACCTCGCCAGCTCCTCCTGGAAGGGGACGACCAGGAGGGAGAGGCCTATGGGAACACACGCAAGGACCACTCTGCGGGGCTGTATTTCATACGAGCCTCCCGCAGGGGTTTGCAGGATTCCTCCAAGGCCTATGGGCACACAGCTAACGGTGGAAGACTGGGCTCCATACTAATTTCCTTTTATACATCGAACCAAACCATATTTCCGTATGATAACGATGAAGAATTATTATAGCAACAGGTGTCCCTTGCTAGAAATATTAGCCCCACCACCAGTACAGCTTTCTGGAAGGTATCATCTTATCTGCCGTGATGCCCAGCACCAGAGAAGCTATCGGATACCTTCTGTCTGGCGCGCTCTGGTCTATCCCGGTGTCCCCAGACCTGCTCTTTGCGAGCAGTCTCCGCTGGCCCAGCTAAACACAGTCACCCAGAGGGAGCCGGATCTGAGGAGCAGGAGTTACACCCTACCCCGAGCCTGTCAGCTTCTGAGGAGCCTCCTCCGAGTATCCCCCTCCAGCAGGTTACTGGCTTTATGCACAGACAACCTCCCTTCAAGGCAGGTGTTCATTATCCTCTCTCAGCGAGCTATTTCTTATCAACTGGCTGACTGTCATTAAGTAGCTCTTTGTACCTGGGCTGGTTTGGGGCTAGAATCCAGCGGGAAGAGGATTTTTGCTTGCCTTCACCACTAGATCACTCAAGACCCGATTGCCCGTTCCAGCAGGATCAGCCACATACCTAAGCAGAAGATGCTTTGGTTTCCTTCAAGCCAGGGTCAGATTCCAGGTATATTTGCTTTTTAGTAGGACACTTTTGCGGAGACCGTGATTTTTCTGGTGGGCTAGCGTCGGAGACTGCAAGAGTTTGGAGCCTGGAAAGCAACACTAGGTGGACCCAAGCATTGCAGAGAAACCCTTATCCAATACTCATGCATGAAGCGCTGCTGGGATTCCCATGCCTGTGACACAGCCAAGACTTGAAACAAAAGCAAAGTTGCTCATGGGATCAAAAACCCCCAAAATATCTAAGTACCACCATACCTGCAGTCAGAGCTGTTTTGTTCTGGTTTAATCCCACCCTGAACTCCTTAAATCCCCTCCTACCTCCTGCTGCTTTGGCTGCAACTTAAGTGAAACATCCCCGTGCTTCCCAGACGGAGCTCCTGTTGCACAGCCTGCTCCGTGCCACCAGCTGCAGGAGACCAGCTCTGCTTGCAGGACGGTGCAATAAATGCTGCAGCACAGCAGAGGGAGCACAGTGTCCTGCTGGGAACCCCCTCCCGGGAGGGGAACCACCAGATAACAGCTCCTTTTGGAGGTTCTTCTCATCTGGAAGGGGTTTAAGTGTTTATCCCGCCACCATTGGCTTCAGCGCTCTTCGGTCTCAGCCCTGGAGCTGAATCCCACAGGTCTCAACCACAGCACCAAGGGTCCCATTTCAGGACACACGTTTGAAGTTGCTCGGTAGAGACCCAGTCTGGCTTGGGGCACCAGATTTGTTAAGAATCATGGAAATTCAGTATTAGCGGCTAAGGTAACTGGTCTGAGCAGTTGCAGATTGAGACATTGGGGCGAGTTCAGCAACTGCCATTGGTTTTGGTGCCCATCCTCCAGCCCACAGCAGAGACACAAACAAACAGGAGGCAGAGCCGTGTCGGTACCTCCAGATGCAAGGGAGCACACCTCAAGTTACCCTTTAAGAGTTTCTCTCCCCTCAAGAACCTCATCCAAATAGGAGAGAGAAGACCGCAGAAACAGTCACAAAACAACTCCAAGAAAAGGCACGACAGTCCCTTTAGCACAAGGGGGATCAGGGGAGTTTAAGAGGCAGCAGCACAAGGAGCTGAACAAGAAGCCTGATGCTTTAAGGCAAACACGGACACAACACTGCTGCTTCTCCTCGCTCATGTTGACAACGAAGGGGAGAGCCGGTCACATCTGACAAGAGGAGAAATTAGTTATATTTGATTAAGAGGTACATAAATACTCATTCCTTTGTCCCCCTCTTGTAGATTTTTTCCCTACAGGTTCCCACAGCTCCTCAAGCGCTGCTTGGAGCTAGGCAGGGCCAGCAAGGACCAGGGCTGGTGCTCGGACCGAGGGCTGCTGGGAAGGTCAGGCTCCTTTAGAGGCAGATTGCACCCAGATGGTGGTTTCCTCCTGGCGCTGGTAGGAGTTGGGGAAGGCAGCCAGGCTCTCCAGCATGCTCTGCCAGAGCTAGAGGCAGAAACTCCCTGGCAAGTCACACCAGCATGTAGGTTTTATTAGGCCAGGACCGTGCAGCCGACTTGTGTTACCACCGGCTAGAACAGGGAGATGCAAGCAGGACTGAGTGCTCGAGCATCGTAACTGTGCTTGCTGCACAGTCCTTACCCTAAACACAGCCCCTCTCCCCATGCCCCAAAACACGATTCATTTTTTCCTGAGACAAAGATGCTCTCACCTCCAGGAGGTATTTAAGGGTCCCTCGCAAGCACATAAGAGGAGCAACTCTCACCCAACCATTGCCGCCTTGTAAGGAGCTGAATGCCACAGGAGGGAACTGCAGCTTGGAGAGGAGTTGACTGTGAAGACCCTGCTCCAGCCCTCCTAAGGGGCACACATATGGGGCAGGGGACAGCAGCAGGACTAAGCTTTTTCCTCTTTGGAGAAGTTTACCAAGAACATCTCACCTCTACAGGAGCAGCAGGAATAAGGACTTGGTAGTGACAGGTTAACAGTTGCACTCAATCTTGGAGGTCTCTTCCAACCAAAATGTTTCTATGATTTTAAGGACTCCCTAACAAAACCTAGGCATCCTGACTGGAAGGTTCTGCAAGTGTGAAGATCCCACCTGCCAGCAGAGCGGGAGCCAGCATGGCTGGACGCCTGCAATACCAAGCTGTGGTTCACGTGATGGACACCAATGCTGCCCAAGCTTTTGTCTCCTGACCGCATTGGTTAGCAGGGACTGAATGAACCCTCTTCTTGTCTGGGGCCCCAAGGGCCAAAACATTAAGTAGGGACTACTTGGCCATCCCTGGAAACTGCCTAGGCCACAGGGTGAGAAAGCCATCCCCTTCCCATGCTCAGGGCCTTCCCCTCAGTAGGGACATTAAAGAGTTGCTTCCCATCCAGCCATCTATTTTCACAAGTCACTTCACAAGCAACGTTTGAGATCAGGCAGTCCGAGACTGGCCAAACTCACACCTTGCTGGAAAGCTGGGGTCACAACACACTAAGACAAGACTTGGGTCAGACTTAGGTCCTCACTAGCTGGGCTTATCTTGGAAACAAAAGAGAGCAGGAGGAACATTTGACGGTCTGCTAAAAAGTTTAGTTAGCAGATTTGTCTGGAGAGCTCTCCAGGCTGCAACCAGCGAGCTGTAAGTTTGGCATGGACTTGCGGCCACTGCAAGCTTCCACTAGACGGTGCAGCCCCGTGCACTCCTCTCGGCTGACCAACTAAAGCCTCCTGTCCAGTACAGCACGTCGCAGGGCCTCCCAGGCTCCCCGCAAGGTAGGTGTGGGAGGCAGAGGGAGATTTCCCCGGGGAAGTGCCAACACAAAGCCTAATCTAAATCTAATCCAGACCTCAGAGCCCTACAACACAAACTCCATCTCAAGCCCTTCCACCTCTCGTAGGAAAGGAGAGGTGCATCACACCTAAATAGGGTAGGAGAGCTGAAGAGAGCTAAGGGAGATGATGTAGAGAGCAGGTCAAGAGAAGACCAGTAGCACGTGGACTTTATTGTTCTTACAGCTACAGCCTGTCCTCAGGCTCCTGAGCACGCTCCACCTGAGGGCAGGACAAGAACCAGAGTTTGAAGGAGTATTGCTCATGGTTATTTCGGTATAGAGGAAAAAGTTACTTCTAAGGGAGCGTGGCATCGAAGTCCATCTCCCAAGAAGCAGCTTAAGCTCTAGCCTGCCACTTTAACACCCGAGTGCCAGTTTACCTCTCTGTAGCAATTAAACAGAGGACATCTCCATGGAGCTCGTCAAAGCGCATCTCCATTTCATGGCTCATTAACAACAGGACACAGCGTCTCTGCCTGTATCATTGCTCCCTAGACCCCGTAGCAGCAGTCGGCCAAGGACCAGAGAGCCCAGGCTCCATCTCCCTCCTGCCAGGACGTGCCCGAGAACCAACATCTCGTCATGATGGGACACGGCATACACCAGCACAGCAGGATTGCCGAGACCCAGCTGCGCCACTGAAGTCACCTTAGAGTTGACATTCAGCAAAAAAACTGGTTTTCCATTGCTTTGGTTTCTACGTGGGTAAGATCATGGGAAAAGCCTCCCCTTAAATGATGTTGCAGCTGCACAAAGAGTCCTGCTAGCGTAATGAGTAGGTCTCGGGCAGAGATAAACACACAATAGATTCGCACAGAGCCACAGCTGAATAGCTGACTTCAGCCTTCGTTTAGCCTCAGAGCATTAAGAGATTGTTGATTCCAGCAGAGAACACACTTGCCAGCCTTTTTTGTGCAAGAGTACAATCTAAAGAAAAAAAAACGCTCAGTAACTTGTCCAGCCACTGGCAACCCCGGCCTCCCTTCTGCAGTTAGCAGCGACTCAAACAATGTGAATATTTTCACTGCTGCTGTAGGCAACGTGCTGGCGATAAGGAGGTTAGCATGGCATTTATTTAGTTATTTTCAGAACGCTAATGGATTTAGAAATAAATGATGGTCCTTACCCAAGACTCAACTGAACATGTTATGAAGCTCAAAGAACAGACTAGAGCAGCAGATCCAGATGATGTCATGTAATAGAGCAATAAAGAATTACACAACTGAGGGCAACAGATAAAAAACAGGAACACTCAGCAACATCTAAAGATGTAATAAGGAGTAACATTACGTCTTAGCTATGCACACTTGCAAAGCCCCTTGCCTAACACATCCAGTTAGATCACACGACATCCACGGACGTAAATATTTACCTGAAACCTTCATGACCAAGAGGAGGAGGGCACCAGGCGCCAGTGCGGTTTCATACCAAGCAAAAACCCATGGGAAGCAGCGGAGATGGAGACAAGCCTAACGCAGACCAACATTTTCCAGGCAAAGAGGAGTTTTTAACAAACTCAGCAGCAGGTTCATGAGGACTTGCAGCACAGAGAAGCTGGTAGTCAGGAGCAACTCTAACAGTTTCCAGACAAGCTAAAAACCCCACTTCTAACACAAAAAGGGATCATATTCTGGGATGCGGTTGTGAAGATTCTTCACACTTTGGGATGATGACTTTCATCTCCCTGAGCAGATACAATTGCTGGCAGCAAATACACGAGAACAGGAAAAAAAAGCCCCTCAAGTTCCACAACAAGCTTCAAAGCCCAACAGTGTTTCACTCGCCGCTAAAACAGATTCGCAGTTTGCTATGCTTGTTTAACTTAATTTGAGTTGCATGAAAAGCCTCTCGCTTTTCTCTCCTTGAAGTGCCACCCTCCCCCAGCGACGGGACAGTAGGGTACAAGTAGCAGGGATGCACTGGTTTTCCAAGCTAAGCGATTACAACTTGACACCTCCAGCTTTGACACTGCAGACTGGGATCAGGACTGGATGTCTGGTAAGAGGACGCAGTACTAGAGGCATTTCAAGAAACTCGTCAAGTCCAAGTAGCCAGCAAAGAGTTTGAGTTGAGTGTGAGAAATGCAGCATCCCTGTTCAGGTCCTCTTAGAGAAGGGGCATCGCTATCCTCTGGATTCACCGAGAGCCGAGGGTCTCCACGTACCCATGGGTTATCACATCTGCTCAGGTTTGAGAGCCCATCCCTTCAAAGCAGCATCACTTTGAAGGAGACATCTGCCCTCTGAAACGAGTAAAGGGACAGTAAAAGCTAACGCAACAGCATGACCCAACAGTGGAATGACACTTTGGGACTTGGCTCCTCTGTTAGGAAGGGAATGCAGATGCCTATACCTGCTCCCTAAAGGGACTGGAGGACCTCTTGGCCAGCCAGATACAGAAGTTTGTAGCTGGTGGGGCCTTCAGCTCACCTCACAGCTATGTTCGATGCTAAGCTTGCAAATGGATGCTCGGATTAAGGCAAGCCAATTGGCGAATTAAGTCTCACCTCTGGGCAGACCAATTCATGGCTTCGCCTCCCCACCATTAGCACAAACACAACTTCCAGGCTGCAATAAGGAAGCAACAAGGGGATCCATTTTCCCACTGTTAAGTAAAAGCCCATAGTAAATCTCAATGCACCTCGGTAGCACAGATAGGACAAACCCTTTTAACAGCTGTTTCGGTTTGGTTGGGGGCACCGAGGGACCAGCGTAGAGCTGTCCAGCTGGGAGTCCCCTACCCCCACCAGGGCATGGAGGGGCATGCTTTGGTCATTTACAGGACAGATCTAAGGAGGCATTAGCCACCTTCACCACTTTCCTCAGTAACAAACACTCTAGCACGCAGCAGCCAGGCAGCATCTACCTTCTTAAAACCCAAAATCACTCAAGTTATAGTTATAAAAGATTCCCGTCCCATTCCAGCCCTACAGGTATGGGATAGGAATTCTCCCATTTACAAGTGAGCCTTTCGGAGCTAATTAGAGCATGAAAGCAGTAGCTGGGTACGCACATACTGAAGCACAGACCATTAAAATAGCGCTCTCGTTAATCAAACACTTAATTGTCTGCTTGATGAGCAGTGGCACGATAGACTGCAGGAGCCACGGCCTGAAGATACGGCCAGTTCTGCCTCATTTCCCCTCGCAGGTAGGTGATGTGGTTGCAGAGGGACCATCCCCTAGTGTTGGTTAGGCCGCTGGTACGCAAACCTCGCCATCACCTCAGCATAGACACCAGTAGCACCTCTCAACAGCAAATTCGAGATTGTGTAATCCAAGTCCCGAAGAGTTACTCTCCCTACTGCCAGATTAAACAAAAGCTTTTTGGATGTTAAAAGCCCAGCTGACTCAAATACGTGAGCTATTAGATAGTACGTGTTCTTTAAAATTAGTTTGGACCAGTAGCATTCCCACCACCTACAGAACGGGATAAATAAAGCCCTTGATGCCATTATGAAGCAGCTCAGTACCTGTATAGTTATATTTTTGCATTAAATGCCAGATTATTGATGCCATCAAGGGCTTATCCGTGAATAGTGACAAAGCATAAGGCCAAGCAGGAAAGAGTCTGGAAGCGTTACAAATAGTCACCTTTCTTGTTCAAGCACACACTTGCATTTCTCTTCTGTTGGTTAATGCAAATAGTCATGCTGTGAAGCTGCATCTTAAGTGTAGGTGGAGTTAACTCAACATGGAGTTAAATCAAAGCTCAGGGCCTTCCTTCTTGACCTTGCCTCTCAGTCCACCATCCCCCTGTGAGCTATCCAAGGCCTGTGTTGAACCAGCCAGTTTTCATTCAACCCAGGGTTTTCCTAAATGTTAAGCAATAGGCTTCTTTCCAGCAAGGCCAAGCTCGCTTTCAGAGGAGACCTTCTGCAGGAGCTGAGAGGGTCTGCAGACAAACAGATCTACCTTGCTGAGGCTGGGCCATATCCATCTGCACCTTCCTCACCACCAACCACCACTCACTGGTTGTTTTTCTTCCTCCCTCTAACACCAGCCACACACCTCCATTTTCCGTGGGAGGAAGGAAAGAACAAACAGTGGGACAAGGCATTCTTGTGATAGAATAGGATATTTTCAGTTGGAAGGGACCTACAACTGTCATCTAAGTCCAACTGTGAGATGATTAAGCCTGCTTTCTGCAACCCTGTGTAATAGGGAGAAACTGTTTCAGAGTGATCTGGAGGCTTTGAACTTTCTTTTCAGTCTTTGCAAGGCAGAAAGGGAAATTCTTAAGCATTTGGTACCCCAGTAGCAAGCCTGAAGTCACCTGCCAGTCTACAAAGGGTTCAAGGAGAAACTGTTCCATGAACACTCCAAGGTTTCCATGTTTTACAGCTCCTGTTTTGTGGCTTACATTTGTCCCATTCATATCCGTAATGAAGCAGCTTAGCATTAACAGTCAGTGGTTTAATAATTCAGCTCCATTGCTTGGCGTGGAGCACTGGGCAGGTAGGTGTAAAGCCTGCAGTTGGAATCACTCACTCCAGCGTTGTTGGCAGAGCTAAACAGGATCCTGAGAGCGAACAATGAAGTGATTAGGGGTTGTCAGAAAGCTGACCCGCGAGGAAAGCAATTGTGGACAAGCTTTAAGACAGAGGAACTGGAAAGGAACAGAACAAAACCAAGCGAGGTAATTTTGGCTGACCAGCAGGAAAGTTTTCAACGATTAAGCCGGTTAGACTGCAGTCTAGTCATCCTCTCCCAGGAGAGTATTATTCCTGCACAAACTGGAAAAACCCAAAGGTTGCCATATAGCAAACAAGGGGCTTTGGTGGTTTTTTTTGTGTTTTTTTTTTTTTTTTTGTTTGTTTTTTTTTTTTTTAATAGCAGAGAGTTGGAAGAAAAACAAGTGGTTCTTATCTCTGAATTCAGTGTCTTACCGTCAGTCCCGTGCCAGAAGAATATAAAATTACTTCCTCGTCACAGGAAAGATCCCTACGTGTGAAGGGATGCGAGATATTCAGCGTAGGATTCGTTTCTGAAACCTTGCGACTGCACACAACTGTATAACTGCGTTCAGATGCACAAACACCTCAAGACACCTGCAGGCTCTTTGGTGGGAGCTTTTTGTACCTAGGCAAGAGTTCGTAACTCATCCAAATAGTTTCAACTCCTACAGATGTGAATGGGCACATTCAGCATCAGTGCACAACACTGAGCCCACAACACATCCAGCCAAGCTTAAAAGCTACAATCTAATGCTTCTGGAACTCCACCACTTAGTTTTTATTTATTTTTGAGATAGCCCAGCCACTCTTCATGGATTCTCCCCTTCTCTCTTCTCCACCTGAGGCTGCAGAATTCTATGAAACGTCTTTAAGTACTGCTGTTAGGAGGGCTCTTACCCCAACAATTGGCAGAAACAAGTTTTATACACCAAGCCGACAGAAACTAGCCCTTATTTGCCAGCTTGAGAGCTGCGTTCAGCGCTGTTCACCACGGCAGGCTTGCGTATGCCAAGCTGCAGATCCTGTTCTGCAGACAGCTGCAATTACAACACCTACCCTCTGTCCTTCACGTCTAGATTTTTTGGGTGTCCTAGCTGAAGATAACAAGTAGACTTCAAAAAGCCACCTACAGAAGTGCTGGCACGCTATCGTCCATTCAGATGGTTTCCTCTTACAGACAGACTGGCTCCTGGCTAGGAATCCTGAGGAAGTAGGTAGAAAAGACTGAAATTAGAGAGTATCTTGACAGTAATTTCCTTCTCTGGGGAGCTCCCACATGCCCTGCCCTTTTACCAGCCTTCCCGTGAGCAAGAAGGTCCTGAAGTCGTAAGATGTGGCAAGTGATTACACCCAGAGACAGAGTAAAGAATATCAGGAGCAAGACTACTTCATCACAACACAACGTCCTTCCTTTTTTTTTTTCCCTTGGGTGGTCAAAGTCCAAAAGAGTTCAACCAGTTTGAAGTATCCACAAGGCTGGGTTTGTAGAAGAAGCCTCAATGTCATTTCTGATCTCTCAGCACCAGAACAACCAAAACTAGGGTTTCACGTGGAGAGGGAATATTCCCTTGCACCAATTTAATATCCACTACAGAACAACCGTTTGGCCTCGAAATGAAGCCAAATACTCTTGGTAGTCTAAGGGTTTTGCTCACTCCCCTGATGAAAAAAAGACTTCTGAGAAAAATCATGCATCTCAAATCTTCTGAAAACCTCTGGTGTCTGAGAAACTCCAACAGACGGATATGAAGAAAGGCAGCTAGATTCGGCTCAGACTGGCCTGCAATTGCTATTCCCACAAGAGAATATTTTTACGCCCTGGTACGCTAGACAGCGGTTTGATACAGGGAACACTTTAGTTCAGAGCTAGAAACAACTCCTCTATTCACAGCATTTTCTTTCCTCAAGACAGTGCCAGCCTTGGATCATTTTGTCTCTGAACATTGAGATCTTGAACTTGAGACCTGCTGGGAACCAGATAAGTAGCTAGAATTGGGGTCACAGAGTTGACATTATTAAACTAACTAATGCACGATGCTGCCGAGCAGAGGACGTCTTTAAGTGATCAAGTTTACCGTAACTCCATACTGTTCTAAGCTTTAGGGAAGAAGTCCAGTGATGCCTTTCCTGGAGCACCCCTCCTGCAGAGCAGGAAGAGGTTGACCTTCCATCCCCTTCCAGGTACCTAATGTGCTGATCCACAAAAGATACCTCGTCAAAAACTCCTACAAGTATATTTGCCTTTGTACACAAACATATTGTACATGGAGAGCTAGCCCAGCTCTTCCCTAAAACAACACAACACACATCTGGGTAAGAAGTTGCGTTGCATGTACTTCGTCCCCTCAGCCACGCTGCTGTTTCAAGACGGTTGTCCATCTCTCCCGACCTAGGTCATGGGTGACATTAACTTTATTCCTTCAATCTTTCTTTCACTGTCAGACTAAGCTACCAACAGGCTGTACTGCTGTCAGCTGGCAAAAAACCAGAAGGGAGTAAATCAAGGCAGCATTTGAAGGGAGCGACTCGGGCAGGCTGCTGCTCTCGCAGAGCTCTGTTTTCAGCCTGGAGATACAAAGCAGATACCCACGGTGCATTTGAATAGAGGGCGTGCGTGCCATTACTGAGAACACCACAGCAGTTAACTGCCAGCCATCTTCTGTCAACATGTGCTCCAGGACTCCCCTCTAGCTTAGTCAGGCTATTTGGATGATTGCTACCTGAACTATCACAGTCAAAATACATTTCTGTACTCTGAAGCAATGCTACGGGGATTACTCAGTGCTGAGAGCCAGTTGCGGTCATACCAGTTGAGTAATACGTTCTCCCCAGGCCTTTTGTCACCTCCTTGGGATACAGGCATTCAGTGCCCAACAGATAGGGATGACGACATTCCATCTTGGTCCGCACTGATAAATTAGCTGCTCTTGTTAGTTTTAGCAAGAAATCCTCGCTGAAGATTTGACCCGAGCTCGCCACCCAGCTTTATGTATCTTCACCATGAGCGATTCTCCCCAGGCAGCCTGCCTAGACATCGCATCCCTGGTTTTGGTCCCCCAGCAGCAGACTGGAGAAGGAATTGGTGTCCTCACCAGAGACAGGCTGGTTCTGTCTCAATACCAAAGCCAATTCAGGTGTCAAGCTCTACCCCAAGCAAGGTAAATGAGCTCTGACAGCTCTAGAGAAGTTCAAAGCCTTATCAAAGTCTTACCCCTTATTGCCCAAGGTACGTGCTCTGGCTCAGAACAGTTTAGCACAATTTGCAGTTGATTTCAGTCTACAGCAAACTTGTCACTGCCTAGATCTGGTGTGGGTTGAGTCACCAGACTGCTTTCAACCTCACTCATTAGAAAGGTTGAAATCACTAACTAGCAGTGTCCTGGTCCCACAAAGCATACTGAAGCGCTGAGAGCATCATCCCAGCCAGATTCAAGATTAGCCGACTTTCTGAAAGACTAAGAGGTTCACCTGGTACATTTCCTCTGAAAGAAGAGTAATGACCATCAACAAGCAACAGAAGCTGTGAGGAAAGAGTTTAGCACGTCCTATGAAAAACGTAAGGAACGGCTTGGTAAGAACTCGGGAAGAGAGCAGGATGCAGACAGCTGAAGACTCAGCCCATCTCCTTACGGCATCCACACAGAGTGAGTGTTTCTGGCCACACTTCCCACACAAACATCCCATTAAGGTTTTGGTTCTGCAGAGAAAGCCGAGGCCTGGAGCGCTGTTGCTATCAGTACGTTACCTTTGAACGTAACAGGAATTGCTGATGATGGGTATGGTGGAAAGCAAGAGCGTGTCAAGAGCTTAAGAACAGCTCCTTCCACTGATCAACAAAATCCGCATCCAGCCTAGTATCCTGGATAACAGCTACCAACAAGCACCTAGGAGAGAGCTTTAGCACCAGCCCCTTTAGCACCCTACCCTTGAGGGAGGCCTCCTAGGGTATCCTCCAACAAGTCTGGAGACCAAGGACTTAGAGAGGTGGGTCTCTGCACTTCATAGCCTGCAGCATGTCCCTTCCACAGAAGGGCTCGCTCCTCCTTTGAGGTCATCTGCATTTCAGCATCTCCAAAATCCTGCAGCAGGGAGCTCCACGGCTTGGCATGCTGTCACAAGAACAGTTTCCTTTTGCTAGATTTTTAAGCAAAAAATCTGCATAATGTGCCTTCATTCCCCACCTTTCTTGTCTGCACTCTTCAGTCGCTTTCCTTGCGACCCTTTCCAGGTTGGAGATAATCTAACTTTTTGTTACTCTTTGTACAGAAGCTATTTTTGACCTTGGCCCTCACTGTTGCCTTTCTGACCCTGCAGTAGGGCTGCTGGAGGGGCAACGCGGGCACCTCTGCGTTTCGGAGCATTGCATTTTGCAGGAAGATAGGCCAGGTTTAAAGGAACAAGAGCAGCAAAGGCACATGAGGACACCTCTCCTTGCCTACCAGAGGTCACCGTGCTTTTCCTCCATCATCATCTGGGTAAGTCAGAAACTTCTCGCTGTGCTTCCAGTAAGCAGGAGGCCTTAAATCAAAGGAAGATCAGATCATACAGTGCCATTCTGATCTTCAGCAGCACAAACAGAATTAGTGGTGGCCTGAAGGAATACGGCTTTGGCAGACTATTTTAGGTAGGTTAAGCAAATTTGGCTCAGTAACACAAGTTTATGTTCCACTTCCTTCTGTGAATTATGCCCCAGTAATGACCCTGGAGCACAGTTTAATGAAGATAGAGTTGATTAACAGTGCAAAAGAGCACCACAGAACCCAAGTCAGGAGTTAAATAATTGTCCAGTTATTACCCTAACAGAATACTTGCTGCTAATGTAAAAGATTTCATCAAGCACCAAACTTCTGGAAGCAGTAGCACCTCTGCTCCAAAGCGGGGCGATTTGCACAGTGATTTCAGCTATCTGGAAGAGGTTTCTGGAATGCACAAAGCATGGCAGCCCAGAAGAACAGAACCAGGAGCTCTGGGGGAAGCAGCCGACATGCTTTGAAGCAGGCATCCTGCAGGTAAAGGTTTCCCTATTCGAGGGAGAGAGACACAGACTTCTGACCAACCATCCCCGAGAACTGGCTGAGCAGGGGGTGGACTTGGGACAGGAAAAACAACAGGTCTTCCCACACTGTACATTTCCTACGCTTTATAGCGGGGACTTTCCTATGCTCCGAGCAAAGACAGTGCCCTCAGGGTGACATTCCCATCGCCAGACTATCCTGCTGATGCGAGATGGGCACTGGAGTCCTGCTAAGTGGCTGGGGACACCGCATCTGTCTAAGATGACCAGGTAGCCTCCAAATATCCAGGAGACTCCAAGGCTGCCAAAAGCTCCTCTTAACACCATTACAATCTTGGAACGAGGTTTGTTGGCACAGGAAAGTGAAAGCAACCCTTTTCTACCTGCATCCTTTGGAGCCAGCTCCTCAGAGCTGGAAGCTCTCTAAATTTAAGACCAGCAATTTTTGGGTGGGTTCCAAGTACTTTTCACGAGCAGCTCCTGGCCAACCCAAACTCCTGAGAGTTGGTGAGGGCTGGAAATCCCAGTCATGGCCAACTTGGGCTGCTGCCTGTGTACCTGCACTAGGAGCATGATTGAAGTTGCAGGACCAGCAAGCGCTGGAGCTATCCAAGGTGTTCCCTGAGCCCTCCACCTCCTCCTTCATCCACCCTGCAGGTCTGCAGGGCAGAGAGACCTCGTCCCCAACTGCATGCCCCACCACGTAGCACCCTGTCTGACCCACAGGGCACTCACCACTCGAATAAAATAGAAAACAATATGTATCTTCATCACGCTAATCGCAAATTTCAAAGCGACAAGAGCCAACTCACACTAGGACACGCTTTTGCCACCTGCTTCATGGCCTGCTGAGGGCCTCCATCCCAAGGGGGAAGCAGAAAGACATGAGCTGAGCTGATTTCCTAGGCATAGCCTTGCCTCCAACCTCACCATCCAAAAATCAGTGCTAGTTATCAGCCCTGCCATCACCACCTCTACCGGGGGTGACAGACCATGGCCATGGGCCACTCCACCACCGTGCAACCACCTTGCCTCCTACAGACCTGCTGCTTCATCCTAACCCAGAAGTGGGTTTTTTTCCCCCTCCACCACAGCAGCCCAAGGCCGGACCGACGCTGCAAGAGTTACACAGGGCTGTGCCGCACAGATTGTCCAAATATAGCCGGGAAAGGGCCGGCGTCCCCGTGCAGGAAGGCCCCCTGCCTCCGGAAGGAGCTCCGAGGGGAAGCGCTCACTCGGGAGCTTCCTGGCTCAGGCGGCCAGGGAAGCTGTTTGTGCTGGCAGCCGCGGCCGGGGGACACCGCTGCATCTCGTCTCAGCTTGAAAAATCACCCCTTATCCAGGAGCAGCCCCAGGGGCTGTGCTTGGGCATCAGGAACAAAGCCACAAGAGCAGATAATAGTGGCCAAAAATAGCTCGTCCTTCCAGCATCTCCTGGGAAGGCACCTCAGCTCCTGCAAGGGCTTCCCCCTGCCCCCAAGCTTCAAAGGAAGGTTGGAGGAGATTGAGGCAGAGATAAAGCCACTTGTCCAAGCTCAAGAGGGGGATAGAGCAACGGGAGCTAAGTTTAGGTCTCTTCAGTCACAGCCATACATCTGGGTGATCCTTCCTCCTCTTCTTGATGCCCTGTGGCTCATTCCTTGCTCGGATAAGCCCAGCATCCCCATCCCCGTTCCTTTATTGCCCACAGAAGGGCTGTTGCTTGGACAGAGGCTACCCCTACCAGGAGCAGCAGGGAAGCAAGCTACAGCTGAGGAGAGCACGTTCACTTTAAGTTTCCTGGCTCAGGGGGATGGGAGGAAAAACAATAATGATGAGAAATAAGAAAAAGTTAAGAATTGTGTGCAAGAAATGCTGTGTTTTATTACTGAACAAGTTCGTCTATAAGGCAGATCCCAATTAAGGGTGTAACTTCTGAGTGTCACAATATTCCCAGCACAAACACGCTCTGCTCACAGCATTCAATTCTTAGAAATATTAAAGTAGCAGGCACGAGAACAGGCAGCAGGCCTTCAAAGCCTGCTCTCTAGGTTTTCAGCTGTCCAGAGGAAGCCAGAGGCACACAAAGCAAATATCTGTTGCTTTCAAGCATGTATTATCTGTAACGGACTTTAAGGTGCCAAAAAAAAGCAGTCTGGGCAATCTCTGAAAGTTTCCTAAATCCAAAGAGGTCTAACCAGGTGCAGACAGAAGCAAGTGCGCTGCACAAAGGCATCTACAGCCAGTTCATCTTCATTTAAAGTTGCTCTCCAGTTTTCCCCTCCAATTTCTGTAGCCTTTAACCCAGCATCACAGCACTGGCTGACCCTGGAGAAATCATGTGGGCTTCTCCTCATCTCCTCCAGAGCAAGGGGAGACCAGGGCTGCCAACACCTTTGACTCCTGGTTGTAGCCTTGCCTCTGGGTGGGTCTCATCCACCTCCACTGGCGTTTCGCTTCTCTAGCTGGAGCCAGATAAGCTGTCTGGTTATTTTCCTCTTGGGAAGGTCTCCAAGGGAAACCAGAAGGCTCTTAGACAACCTGAGAGCATTTTTTCTAGAGGTAGGAACCAACGCGCAGTCTGTTTTATTCCCTCACTTTGTTCGTGACAAGTGTTTCACATCCAGCTCTCCCTGCCCGCTCCATCCTGGCACGCACACCCTTGCTCCTGGAGTGGCCAAAGCCAAGCTGGTGACCGAGGCCATTTCGGTAGGTAGTTGCACTTTAACGCAGTCTGTAGCAAGGTAACACACTGTAAACATCTTGAATTTGTCAAAATTGACTTTGCTACATCTAAAAGACCCCCACGGTAGCATAAGAGTTTCTCTTTAGAGAGAGGCACTCTGCAAAACCACCAAGAAAGCCACCATTTAGCAAATGGATTTCTACATTGCACTCAATGCAGTCGTTCTGCTGCGCCGGATTGTTTCCGTGCTGCAAAGTTAACTCTTCCAGACAAAAGAGGGAACACTGAGTGGGTTATGACTTCCTTCTGTTAAGTCATTTAATAAGAAAGGAAACCCCAGCAGAATATACAGCACAGCATGTCCTGCTTTGTCCTGCACCATAGGATTCCTGTTCTGCACATCTTGAATTTGACTGAATTTAATTGCAGAGTTCTGCTTTTTTTCCTAAAAGAACATTTTAGAGAGCTGACATCTCCCAGCATGAGCGCCTTTGAGTGTCAGAGGCTTTTCTGGGGACGTCATGTTTGTACAGCCAGAAAAGCCAAGGACAGCGTGAGGAGGAACCCCGACCACCATGCAACAACCACGCTTTTGTAAGCCAACAAAATAAAGTCCAGAATAGGTACGTATGGTCCGCTCCGCTCAGTCCTGGCTAGCGTTCCTCTTGGCCTTGCTATGACATCTGTTGTTTCATAGCAAAGTCTCCTGTGAGATTACACATACGATTTAGCCCTTGCAACCTTGCCAACCTCACACATCATTATCACAGCCACTTCTCATGCACTTCTGCACAACACCACCTTAGCCTACAGGCTTGCAGTACGATTTGGCCATCAAACCCGTAAGCAGGATTGCTCGACAAAAAGCCCTCTGAAGTGGGCCTGAAATTCTGCCCTTTTGGATTGGGGATGGATAAGTTCTGACTTTGTTTTCAGACACTCTGACTTAAAAGTTTGTCAGATGTGAAACTGGACATTTAGCCAAAAAGAGTTGCCGGAGCCCAAGTTCAAAAGACTCTCAGATCTGCTATAAATTGCCAGGCTGTGTCTCAAGGGAGAGTGTCTGTACGGATTAAACACTCAGTGCCTCAGAAAAAGATAAATTCGTTCTCCAGTTGTAACACGGGGTGTTTATCCCAGGGGTTAATTTTAGATTTTTAATAGGCAGAAATTACTCACATGGGAGACTTCTTAGGGGGTTTTGCAGACACAGACCTATCTTGCAATCCAGCATGACTTTTGCAGTGCTTTAAGCTGAAGAAGCTTTAATTTCAAAGAGTTGTTTTGCATTTCATCTCAAAGTTCATCTGGATTGAAAGAAACACCACGACCAGAGAAGATGGAAGGAATGCTTTAGGCCAACACGGCCGGGTTCATTAGTTAACCGAAGGCTCATGCAAGATGTGCAACCACAGACAGCTCATCCCTCTCACACTCTGCAAAGGGGATGCCTTGTTAGAGAAAACCCGTCGTTAACGCAGCCATCCTCCTTCATTTTGCAGGCTCACAGGCGGAACAGAGCATCCCAGAGCCACGCCAGCACCGCGAGAGGAGATGCGCAAGCGGAGAGCGGAACAGGGAACACCTCCGGTCCACGTTACAGCGCCTACGGTACACAACCTGCAACACTCATCCCTTCTCCCCCAGCTTCCCCAGCAGATGAGGGACCAGGCGGCCATGCGTATTATTCAAGAGAAGAGCCCCAAACGGCTGATGACATTGGGAGAAAAGCAGATTTAAGTGGATCAGGCTGGTTTCGGTTAGCAGATTCTTGCTGCAACAACCCACGGGATGAGCCAAAGGCTCAGCTACCCACAGGGAATTTCAGATACCTGAGAGAGGTTATTTTGAGTGCTATGTAATAGATATATGGCCTTACCCTGGGGGGACCCTTAAGTAAAATTTAATTTCAAGTGCTCGGATGATACCAGTATTTCTATATTAAGACAATGCCTGGCAATATAAGCAGGTATTAGAATGTTGTTTGAAACGCCAGCTGCCTCATACTTTTCCACTGGCAAACACATTCATTAAGGTCATCATTAGTGGTCATTTAACACAAAACTTAGTAACATCACAGTACCCCAAGTTGCCTCATGAGCAGAGAGACTTATTTCCTAATTTTGGAAGCACTGTTCCCTCAGTTACAACCAACCAGATCAACCAGAATGGTTTTACCTTCAGACTTCTAAACCCGCCTTTCTGGAGGGACCTACAGGGAGCGATAGAGTTGGTTTGGGGCAGGCAGACTAGCTGGTGGACACGATTGACCTTTTCATGCTGAGGGCTTCCACGGACCTGCAGCTGAGTACTCTGGATCATCCACAGTTTGTGCACAAGTCAAAAAAAATATTAGAGATAAAGATGTTTTTTCTTCCCATCCACTCTTATCTGCAGTGAAAGTAGACTTGTAAATAGTTCAGTCTACCATGCAGCACTATTTATTTTGTAAGAGGTTTTCAGGCACAATAGGGTGGGTGTTGACTGTTTATCTCTTGCTAGCACTTGGATAGAGAAGACCGATTGTATTTATTCATAGTAAAACAGCATACAGAAAATCCTACCACAGATTCATTTTTAAGCTGTCAGTGCCAGATTGGCTCCTAGTTGGGCTCCAGATGCAGCTAAAACATACTGCACACACGCGGGTTTATCTGAAGCTGTACTACAGATGTATTTCATGCTGCCCTTCCATGTGGTCATCCAGCCCCATGTCAGGTAGAGCAGACCCTGTCGCCCATCTCAGAAGTAATTCTGTGTGAAGAGCTGCTGCATAGGTTGTCACCCTGGGGACAAGGTTGCTCCTTCTCACCCTACAGAGGCAAAAGCAATACTCTTTGCTTTCGATACACTCAAGAAACAGCTAAAGCTTCAAAAGCCTCAAAAGCTGGTAAGAAGGGAAAAGCAAGTCCAAACTCACAGTGCTGCTCCCCAGGACACAGTTTTCAAGGTTCCCCTCAATTCTTTCACACAAGCGCGCTTTGTATAACTAAAGTTGCAATCAAGTAAGAATCCAACAGCCAAAGGCCTTGCAAGGGTTACAGAGGACATGCACGCGTGGTTGTGTTTCTATATCCAACCTTTAAAACAGCTCATTAAATAGGCATCAGAGACAGCATGCCCCACCCCACATCTGCCTCCTGTCACTGGAGCCATTCTATTAGTTGCTCTCCAAATTCGTATTTCACACTACAAGTGGTGGTCGAACAATCATCCAAGCAAGCAAATAAACTTGCATTCTTCTCCAAGACACACAACTACCCGCCTCCCCAGACACATACTCTAGGGCACAAGTCTTATGAGGAGCAGCTGAGGGACCTGGGGGGGTTTGGCCTGGAGAAAAGGAGGCTGAGGGGAGACCTTCTCGCTCTCTGCAACTCCCTGAAAGGAGGTTGGAGCCAGGGGGGGTCGGTCTCTTCTCCCAAGGAACAGGCGACAGGACAAGAGGAAACGGCCTCAAGTTGCGCCAGGGGAGGTTTAGGTTGGATCTTGGGAACCATTTCTTCCCCGAAAGGGCTGTCAGGCCCTGGCACAGGCTGCCCAGGGCAGTGGTGGAGTCCCCATCCCTGGAGGGATTGAAAAGATGTGCAGATGTGGTGCTTGGGACATGGGTTAGTGGTGGCCTTGGCAGTGCTGGGTTAACGGTTGGACTCGATGATCTTGGAGGTCTTTTCCCAATCTAAATGATTCTATGATATTTAAATATCAAAATAGTCTATCCTTTAAGAGTACTCCAAAAACATGTCATTCTCACATTCTCTCATCTGCAAAGCTGGAGAGATCAAGCAACCATGGCACATTCCTGACATTTGAATACTCTCCAGTTAATTTTTTATCTGTACGTGAACTAGTGGGGGTCAGAGTTGCACACACAGACCTCCTTCAAGAGTCCTTGCACTGCTGCACACAGTACCCACATCACACCTTCCACCATTTTTAGCAGAAGACAAAAATCCAGCATCAACACGTCATGGTTTAGCCCCAGCTGGCAACTAAGCACCAGGCAGCCACTCGCTCACCCTCCTCCCCCAGGTGGGATGGGCAAGAGAATCGGGGAAAAAACACTTATGGGTTGAGATAAAAACAATTTAATAGGACAGCAAAGGAAGAAAGAATAATAATAATAATGATAAAGGAATATACAAAAACAAGTGATGCACGACGCAACAGTTGCTCACCACCCAGTGATCGATAGCCCATCCCCAAGCAGCGATTCCCACCCCTGGCCAGCTCCAGTTTTATATGCTGAGCATGACTTCATATGGTATGGAACATCCCTCTGGCCAGTCTGGGTCAGCTGTCTCAAGCACTGCTCAGCAACATCTGAAGACATCCGTGTGTCACCAACGTTATTCTCATCCTGAATCCAAAACACGATGATATACCACCTACTAGGGAGAAAATTAACTCTATCCCAGCCGAAACCAGGACAACATATCAGGATCCACCTAACTGTTCATATGGCATAGGATGACAACTATATTCTACCAGAGCCCCTGCAGCTTGCCAGCAGGCAGAACTCAGCTGGAATTCGACCAGGGATGAAGTCACCCACCTCCCAGACCAAGCCTTAGGATCTCTAGTAGCAGTTTCGCAAACACATTTCGCTAAGGGACACCACTTCCTCTGCCTCACAGGGAAACACTTATGTTGCACAGACCCCGATCCTCTAAAGAGCTTCTGCTGAGCTTTAAATACACAGCATGAATGGCACGGGTGGTACCGAGCGCGCAGAGCTAAAAGCAGCTAGTCAAGGCATCGCAGGATCGAGGCATTTGGTTTCTTGACATTCTATGCACAAACTCCGATTCATTTGCAACAGAACTGTCACCTATTGCCTTTTGAAGGTGAATGCAGAGCTACTCCTATTTCTAAGCAATTAGGCTTTCCTAAGAGGCTCAGCTTCCAGCTGCTTTGTTTTCAGAGTCAAGTATCATTCCTGAGGAACGCTATCCCAGCTCTTAAAGGAACTGACTTGCATCAGGGACATCAAAATTAACCAGCCTCCCAGGTGAGGTACATGTAGAGCAAGAGAGAAACACCAGAAACAGATGCCTGAATATAAAACCCCAACATATCTGGGTCGGTGAGCAATCCACCTTCTAGGAGGTGGAAATCAGAGCGGACAAAGGCTGTGTCGCAGAGACAGTGAACAAGATATGGGAGACCTGTGCACATGGGAGACCCATGGCAGAGTTGAATGGGAGGGTTTGGGCATTTGGTGATGAAGAGTGCCACAGATGAAGATTAAGCCACGCCGAGCTCAGGTTGATGATTAGCTTCACACATCAGAGGCAGATTTTTATTTCTGCAGGGAAGTGAAAACTTACTGATGTACTTGTCAGCATGGAGAGAGACAAATTCCTACTTTCAGCTAATAGCAGCTAGAGAAAAAGCAGAGAGGGACTTATGGTGCTATAGTACCTCCACAGCAATCAGCAACGAGAACGAGGTACGTTTGAGATGTGCAAGTATCAGCACAAAAATACAGCAAGAATTAATGATGAATCTATTTATCGGCTTGCTAGAGGAGCTCAAAAATGCAGTGTTTCCAAAAAGGGAAAAAGATAAACCAAACTAACAAGACATCAGTGTCAGCTGAGAAAAAGAGGTTAAAGTCATGGGGATGAAGAAAAAACAAAACCAAGATGTGTAATCGCCACCCATACTGTCCTTCCTGCAGGAGAACGGAGCTGTCACCCACAAATACACAGTGCTGACGGCCTGATGAGGATGCCAGTTAAGCCAAAACCCTCAATATTTAAAGAAATCTCTTCTTCCCTCTGCCAAAGGAGGCTTGCTTAAGAAAAAGGTTTTTGCTTATTTAAAAGCAACTTGAGCAAAACAGAGAACATCCTCGCACTGCTAGTCTCTATCTTTGTACTTTGGCATTTCTGATTATAAACCCTCATCTGCCGGGGGAAGAACCCACACCACAGTGTGGATACGTCCCTTCCCTGGAGTACATTCCTCAGTCTCCGGTACACCGTGTACCATTTAATATATCCACATAGAAGAGTCTGAGACAAGAGCTACAGCTGAAAATTACTCAAGAAATAGTCAGTTTAATAGAAACCTGCCCCAGAGAATTAGTGCTCATCATTTCGAGCTTCCTGGGCCTGTCTGTATTGGTCTCCTTACCAGATATCCATGTCACACTTGGGCTACATAACTGTCTGCCAGGCCCCCATCTTTTACTATTTTAGGTAGTAAATGACTCAAACACAGAAGCATCACATTCATTTTTCTGCCAATAGCCAGAAGTTGTATTTCCTAATAGTTACAGTAGGATTTAGTGCACACTCAGTACTTTTGAGATATAAAGTGTTCTTTAAGTACCATCATGAAGTACTCAAAAAAAGAAAGCCATTTCAAAAAAGCAAAGATAATTCAGTAGCGAAAATCACTTAAGTTTCTCATAAAGAAGAGGTCCCTCTTCCAAGTGCCTTTCCAGCAGAGGTACCTTATCTGTACAGTTTTCATCCCCTAATCATCAAGCTGGGGGTCATACATACATTTAAAGAAAACGCAGTGGGAGCAGTACTATGGCTTGTCATAGCTCTTCAGCCAGCCTAGGAGATCATCGTTACCAGAAACAAAATCTTGTCAGAAACAAGTATTTAATGCTTTGTCAGCAGAGTTTCTACTGTTTGGGTTAACTGTTTCTCTACTCTGCATGAACAAAATTATTGAATAAAAATCAGCAACTGAATCCTGTTGTTACTGATAGAAATTCAATGTGTAAAGTGATTCCTCCACCTCTGTGTAGAGGACACTTAAATAGTTGTGCTGGTTGGGGCTGGGGTAGAGTTGATTTTCTTCCCAGTAGCTGGTACGGGGCTGTGGTTTGGATTTGTGCTGGAAACAGCGCTGGTAACACAGGGATGTTTCGTTCCTGCTGAGCAGGGCTGACACAGAGCCAAGGCCTTTGCTGCTCCTCACCCCACCCCACCAGCGAGGAGCTGGGGGGCACCAGGAGCTGGGAGGGGACACAAGGAGCTGGGAGGGGACACAGCCGGGACAGCTGACCCCGACTGACCAAGGGATGTCCCACACCATATGGTGTCATGCTCAGCGTATAGAGCTGGGGGAGAAAGGAGGAAGGGGGGGACGTTGGGAGTGATGGCATTTGTCTTCCCAAGTCACCGTTACGTGTGATGGAGCCCTGCTCCTGGGGATGGCTGCACACCTGCCGGCCCATAGGAAGCAGTGAAGGAATTCCTTGTTTTGCTTTGCTTGCATGGCTTTTCCTTTCCCTATTAAACTGTCTTTATCTCAACCCACAAATTTTCTCACTTTTACCCTTCCGATTCTCTCCCCCATCCCACCAGGGGGGAGTGAGCAAGCGGCTACGTGGGGCTGAGTTGCCATCTGGGGTTGAACCACAATAGTCCTTTCCTTGCCCACACTTATTCCTGACCATCTCCTCCCCGTACTACTACGCAACATGGAAACGTGGCCAGATGTACCACAGCGACTGCCCGTGTGTCGGGCCCACCAAGGAGGTGAATGATTTTCCACAGTTCCCCTTGCCACCAGCATCCAAGCACTCGTGGCTGGGCCACGCTCTCAAGTTTGAGCGAGAGCACTGCTCGGTACCGTAGAGTTACAGGAGTTGCCTCTTTCAGAGGGGTGTGGATTCCCAAGTTTAACACCTGACAGGGATGGAAACCGGTGCCCAGTCCCCTCAAGCTGACCCTACACTGCTTACCCTGAACCCAGGACAAAGCCAGGCTCCAATTTCAGTACCTAAACTCCTTGGTTGCTGTGCCTTGTGGCCCGACTTGTTTTTCTATTAGATTATTTTCATACAACTCCAATATACGATAGGCAAGAGATGAGCATGAGGACTCCTTTCCTTTGGGAGGGTTAAAGGCTGAAGCAACGCAACATTTCGAATGCGCCGTTAGCAGAAAGCCTCCGAAGTCTGTGACCTAGAGACAGCTCCTGCACTGCCTGGCCAGCTGAAGTCCTGGCCAGTTTCTAGGCACTGAACAGCATTTTCAGCAGACAAGAACTAGTCTCCTCCAACCTGGAGGTGTTCACCTTCTGGTAAAGGTCTGCCTATATGTAAGGGAAGTCCTCAACTCTTTCAGCACAGAAGTTGAAGCCTTTCTAGGTAGGCAACCCAATGGCACTAAGAAACACAAACTGGGGCTACCGAGAAACCGATTAGCTTCAGAGTACAAGGTACACCATTAGTAGCATTTGAAAGTTAGAGGAGATAAAAAAAATCTCACCAACGTTTGCCGGCTATTTCCACCCACTAATGAGAAATGGAAATACTGTGGCTTTGAGAAAGTATCATTTCCTTATCCTTTGTCCTGCTTGCTCCCCATCCCACGCTAACAGCAAGCCCCTTAAGATGGTCATGCTGAAATCCAAATCAAAGAGCGCATTTTTCCAGCTACTCTAGTGCCCAAGGTGTCAGCAATACCTGGAGCGGACATGAAATGGATGCCTATCACTGTGCTCACACCCTGCTCTTTCTTGGTCCCTTCCCGAACGTACACTGGTTCCAGAGGAGCCCTGCAGAGCAGGCCTCATCCCCAGCCGAGGGCACATTAGAAGAACAAGACTTGGGTTGCAGGTCCACAAAGTGGTGGTAGTGGCTACGTCAGTAGCCTGTGAACCCAGGTCACACCTGATCCGGGCATGTGCTCCTCCAGCTGCAAGGCTATTTTAGAAGAGCTAGCGAGCAGGAGAACTGGCTATTTTTCTTGTTAATCCCATTGCTTGTTACCATGGAGCTCTGTTGCGAGTTCAGTGCTGTTCGCCCACGCCAAGCACTGAGGAACATTATTACAAGCAAGACCCTTCAAGGGCTTATCAGGGAGATACTCAGCCCACCCAAGATGCCAAGAGCAATTTAAGTTTCCATCAGCAAGTGTAGCTTGAATTTGAAGCGACCAGTTAGTGGGGTGGGGGGGGAGCTGGTAGTCAACTCCGTTCATCTCAAAGTTTGGCACCTATATTCATCCCAGGTTGCACATTAAACACTCAACTGCTTTTAAGGCTCAGAGCATGAGAAGCTTGGAGAGTACTGTGGAAGGCAAAAAAAAAAACCCAAACGCTGATGCACTTAGGAGGAGATGTAGGGCTTCAGTTTTAAATACGGCAGCTGTACACAGCAATAGCCTGACTACCATACCCAGCCAAAGCTTCAGGGAGCATCGAGGGACAGTTCTTCTGATGGGGATGGAAGCAGTTGAATGGACAGAAAACAAGACCATTTTAGCAGACACAGATCACCCACTGCAGTTCGTCTTCTCTGTTCCAAAACCCAGTGCCCTGTCCTGTTGGCTGCACCATGCCTTGCTTTCAGTGTCAGCCAGCAGAATTCAGGCCTGGGAAAAGGAGTCTAGAAGCGGCGTACAGAAAGGCTTACTCGCATGTCAGCACCTCCTAGCAAGGAAACAGAAGGGCAACAAGTCCAAGCGTAGAAGAGGATCCTCATGAGGGACCTCATGCTCCAGCACTATAGGTGTGGCATTAGAGAAGTAGCAAGGGTAGAAAAGGAACTCCTGGTATGGGGGGCACCAGTTGAGCATCACAGCTACTGGTTATTTCTTCATTCTTCCCCCCTTCCCATCCAGACTGAGGGATGGCAAGGATCCTCCAGTGCCTGTGGAGAGTTTGGACTGCAGAAGTTACCAACATGCTACAACCCTTATACAAAAGGTAGCCAAACTAATAGAAAAAAGTCTTTAAAGCATCCTCTCAAAGCCCACTGCGAGGCACCAAGCCATACCCCCCTCCCTGGGCAGCCAGGCAGCAAAAGCCCCAGAGCACTCTGCATCTCTCCTCATCCTCAGCCCCCAAAATCGGGGAAACACAGCCCCCTCGCAACAGAGCTCACACACACGCGTTCGCGCTGGCTGTCGCAGAGCTCCCGCACCGATGTTGGACCAGCCGAATGCCACTAACCTCTCAGAGGAAACATCTCCATCGCAAGGCGCTCGCTTGAGTGGGTCAGACGAACACACTGCGAGGCTGCCGGTAACAGAGAGGCCAAGGAGCGAGTCTCGAGACCCCAGACGCTGGTGTAACATTGATAAAAATACACTCAAAACAGTGAGGTCAGCCAGCTCCAGCCTTCCATTTACAGAATCACTAGATCAACACCAGGCTTATTCCTTAAGATACAGACAGTAGGAGATGAAGTTTTTAAAAAGTTGTTGAATCACACCCATTCTTAAAAATAAATCAACTATTAAAAGGCACGCTGCTTTAGAGATACGTATTCCTCATTGTCCTAATTACAAAGTTGGCTGAACGCAGCTCTTTGAAAAATGAGACACGGCTGTTGTCATGCTGTTTCAGCAGGGTGGTGTGTCAGAGGAAGTTCTCCAGCAGACAATGTTCTTTCAGGGTCTGATTGTATATCTAAGGGAGGGCCACATGGCCCATGACCCCTGAAATGCATCCATTAAAGAAAATAGACTCACAAGCACACAATCGCTTCCATTTGTCTTTTGTGCTATTGTGGTAGATTCAAGAATACTGGGCTATTTAAACAGGAATGATGTGGGGTCTGTGGAGGTCTGCGCAAGAGTGTGGCGAGTCTGAATTAAACCCTTCGTGTTCTTAGGGGAATTCAGCCGGACTTGTAGTTTTTTTTTTTTTAGGAGACTTTTTAAAGAGATAATCTGCCTTCCAAGACTGCATCTTTAGACAATATTATTAAGGCTGCCTAACCCTTCCCAGCGCTGTTTTCAGTTGCTTATAAATTCACCAAGTCCTGGCTGTTCAAGATAGGAGTTTGCATGCTAGCCGGGTCTGCCTCGGGCAGAGTTGTTTTGGAACATGTGAATTCAACTGCTTCTCAGAAAGCAGCATGGGAATAAACACATTGTTTTGTTCAATTTATGGTGACTTTTTTTGAAAAGCCTTGGACCCATGATTTAGAACTGGGACTTTAATGAGCAGGGGATAGCTTTTTGTGTCAAATTTAATTTTTGTCATCGCCAAAAATCTAGGCAAATTATAAGCCTTTTGAGGGGAGGAGAAAAAGCAACTAAATTGCATATGCTCAACAACCCTTAGACTTTAGAATTTAAGGCTTGAGGGTTTTGGCTTTGCTAAGTAAAATTGGAAGCAGGTATGGGGCAAGCAGGAGGTAAGGAGGAATAGGAGCCAGAAAAAAAGGCCAGGTTGGACAGGGCTCTGGGCAACCTGATCTAGTTGAGGATGTCCCTGCTCATGGCAGGGGGGGTCAGACTAGATGGCCTTTAAAGGTCCCTTCCCACCCAAACCATTCTATGGTTCTATTAAAAAAAAAAAAAGAAATATGCAGCAGCAGATATACCAAGAGAATTGGTGACTGAAGGAGGTTCAAAACCCAGGTTTGAAGCCAGTAGACCAGAGTAGCAGCTTGGGAAGACCAAAGAGTTGTAACAAGGGAAAGTGTCAAGACAGACATGGCAAGAAATCATCTATGGGCTCCACCATAGAACATGCCCTTCTATATCATGGGGGGATCCTCATTTCACCTATTCTCCTTCTCAGGAGACCTCAGTTGGCCAAAGCATAGTTTGTGTCTCTAGTGCTGCTCAAGTGGAAAAGCCCTTTGCTGTTGGAGGCCGTTGTTTTGAAGGAGCAGAGTCTGCCCGGCAGCTCTGGAAACGCAGACCTGCTGATGGACAGCAGTGAGACCAGAGGCACGCTGAGAAACACTTTCACGGTAGCAGGCAGGAATTATCTTCTGCAAGTTTTTCTTATTTTGTTAAGTCAGTCTTTAATTATTCAACCATAAAACATACAGTATTAGTTCCATTATTCTGTGCTTTAGAGCACTGCTTTTGTGGCCTGCGCGTTTTTAACAATTTGGCATGAAGTTGAGTGTTGGGTGTTAGCTCAAGGGAAACAGAGCCGAAACAGTAGTGTTTGCTAAGCCTCATTCAACATTTGTATAACCTTCTGCCTGATCATTATTCAGTTTGCCTTTATGTTTTGGAACAGAGATGGAAAAGTGTGAGCTACGGTCACATCTTCCTGCATGAAGTCCATGACAGACGATTCTACCACCATAGATACAGGTTGCTCCAGAGATTTCCAGCTCTAGTGAGGGGGTCTACACAGTACCAAAAGACTGAAATCAGTCATCCACCAGCCCTGCAGCGTGCAAAGGTTGTAAATACAACTACCCAGTTAAGTGCCTGGCCATCTGATCTCTAGAGCATTCGGATGAAGGATGCATCTCCGTTCCTAAGTTGATACCAACATCAATGATGTACATGCAAGTTTCAAAGCAGTCTACTGCTACTTGTGTGGTAGCGACTGTATGGAGAGTCAAAACTCTGATCTCGTCTTCCTTCAAAGAAGCTTCAGTCTGATAACACCCAACTATGACATTTCATGCTTAAAATGAAACTCTGCTAATGTAACTCCAAAGGCTTAATTGCAGTATTTGAGGATTTCACCATTTATTGGTGAAAACCAAGTATACCTGCTTCTAATCAATGACGTACCAGATCTTTAAAGCAGAAAATCTACCCATGACCAAGAGTAACATACCACCTCTTTATCTGGAGACTGAGTTGCCTCAGTTTGTTCCATCTCACTTTTGAGCTGAACAGGAAGAATTTTGTCAAGTGTTTTGAGGTCTGTGTTAGAAGTTTAAGCAACTAGAGGTACACATTATGCAAACGTAACCTCAGTTCTGACCCCAGCAGCTCTTTCTTCCCCTTCTGTCAGCCCACACTCTTCAGAAGGTCAATTTTATATGCTTTTATCCTGTTTCTCTAGCCCTTGCCAGCTTTCCATCCACACAAATTTTTTCATACCTTATTCAGGGTACAATAAAAGCATATGATAGCATCTGAAAATGAGGCAGAAATGGATCTGTTACACTGCTTTATTGAATTAATGGCTTGCAGAAAGGTAATGAAGCCTATCCAGAACAGGAGTCTACCCCTAAATGTTACCCCTTGCAGTTCAGTTTCACCATTTGCAGGTTCACAGCACTTAGTGTCTATTTACTGAGGCTAAAAAAAACCAAACTTGTTTACAATGGGATTGCTTTCATAAATGAGGTTTTTTGGATCCATGACCTAGGCAGAGTCCTCATTAGCAATTCTATAATCCTACTATGCTTTAAACAGCTGTGCGTTTAGTATAAGATAGGTTGAACAGTCATTCTCCCAATTTCTGCCAAGTCAAGTGTTTGTTAGTGGTCTCAGCTCAGACCTAAATACGTCAAACAACTGACTTGTTCTGCAAGATCATCCTTATGGCTGCTGGGCACAGCAAACCCCCTTTAAAAACCTGCCTCCTAAGCTTAAAGGTAAGAACAGGACTAGCAGAAAGGCAAAAAGGACACCCTCAGAACCTGTGATATCAGCCTAGGGAGTATGTTGCATCCAGTTAAGATGATCTCTTGGCTTTCCAACCATTGGGAGTAGTTGGGATACTGCTCTCACTCCACAGGCTTTTTCCACAAGGTGTTTCCACAGGAGATCCTGAAACCCTGTATCAGTGTGTTTTGTTTTAGCATAGTCTCATTAACCAAGTTTGAAGTGCAGAGGTTTATGAATACATGCGCTAAGCTACACTATCGCTTCCTCTGCGCTTGTGCGGTAAACTCCTAAAGGCACGTTGTCTTGCAGGATAGACAGCTGCAGAGCCCTACAAAACCAGAAGGCAAAGGAAGAAGCGCACTGCTACCCATCTTAGCATCCTAATTGTAGGAAGTTATCTCAGTCTTGAGAACAACCTCACCCACATCCACTTCCACTTTTTCTTGCACAAACTGATGTTGCCCTAACAAGCTGAGAAACTAGTCAACACCAACATCGAGGAAGGTTCAACCCTCAGCTCAGCCACGTGCTGGTTCTGGTTTTACGCGTATCTGTGCGCACACAAAGGCTTTCCTTCAGGAGGCTTCAGCCAGCCCTTCCAAACCTGGAGAGTCTCTGGGGCTCATCCATCTGTTCTCAGGTCTTAAATAACCTGGATGTATCCCGTTTTCGTGAATCGGCAAGAACATGGCTGTGTGTCCACCAAAATATCCCTCTTCCATATAGCTTGTTTTTCTGCAAGCCAGTATCCTTAAACCCAATTGCACAGCTGCTTTGTGCACGTGCTCCAAGGCCAGAGGGAACAAGTTCACGGGGGGGATCGCACCCAAGCCCACCATAGCTTGCTGCCCACATCAACTGTGCTACGCTGCGAGCCAGTTTTGCCATCCTGTCATGTACCATCACTCATCACGAGATATGCCAGCAGAGGGGAAAAAGGTTCAACTGTACAGAATTAAACGGTTTGTCAGAGTAAGAGTTGAATACAAGCACGCTCCCTCCAGCAAGCGTTATCTAACAAGACTGCCGTGCTCTGGACACTCAAAGGGTGGCCTCCAACCCTCCTCTACATCGGGGAACTGTGGGAGGGGGAGCTAGTTAGAAGCGGCTACATAATCCAAGTTGAGACTAGCACCAGATAAACAAGTGTCTCCTTGAGAAGCAGAACAAAAACGAGTAACTTACAGATTTATCCCTGGATTGAGAAGTCACAGCTGGATTCCTCAGCATCTGCTATAGTGCAAGGAAAGTCCTTTAGCAGGGATGCTAGTTAGTTATTTCCCTCCGTGTGCCATTTTCCTTTTAGCCTTGTAAAAGGCTTTGGGATCACCTGTCGAGTTTGGCTGTCGTTGGTTGTTAGACGACAGACGCACGTGGTACCATTACATAAAACCTAGCTTCCTTCAGGGGAAAAGCAGCTAAGAGCACCTCCTACATAGTTATTAGCCTACCTCAAATACCCAGCGCGGAGACTACAATAGATCTCAGAGCGACAAGATCTGGATGCAGACAGTGCTGGGGGCTCAGTCAAGTTTGATGCTTCAAGGACTGCGACAGCTCATGGCACACACAAGTCCAGGGGAACATTTCTGAGGACAAAAGTACCTCGTTCAGCCACAACAACAGCTTGCAAAGACTTTGACATTCATTTTTGTTTTGGTTCAAAATAAAAGGCATCCCCAGGCTGAGCAAGCTGTCAGCTACAAGCCTCCAGCACATAAAGCAGCCATTTCATCTCCGCTGCACAGGGCATCACTGTGCTGTTGTGTTATTACAAACTCACTCCTTGATTCTCTTATCTTGGGAGTGATGCCAGTGGGCTGATGGGGCCGGAACAGCTGAACCCTCCTATTCATAGGAGACACGTTCCTGCTTTTCAAGAGGAGAATGGCTAATCTGAAGGGAAGCTATAACTACAAGAACACAGGAATCCAGAGATTAATAAACCAACTGCCTCTAGGATTAGTTCAAGGATCATTTTGCACAAGCAGACATACAAAGATATTGATGTACAAGCATGTTTGTGTCGATGCACGGAGGCTCCAACATTGCCGTGTCAGACTCCAATCCAAGACCTTATTGCAAACAGATACCGTCACCAACACCAGCAGACCCAGGCATGTTGGTGGGGGGACTGGTATGTCCCACCACTTCTGCCCCAGGGACCAGCTGCAGTGCTCTGCCCCATTCCCAGGAGCAGAGGGAAACTGCAGCTGAACCCATCGACGAGGGACATGGAGTTTTGGGACTGTAGCAGCATTATGGATGAACACTGGGAGAAACTCTGTATACTAGAAGAAAGGAAAGCCCCAGCACTCACTCATTTTACACTTGGCTGGTGATTTAGCGAGATGACTTAGCTATCTAGCTTGTAAAAAAACAGTCCTGAGGACACCTTCAGCAGACATACAGCCTTGTCCAACTGTTCTGATCTAGGGCATGTTCCTCAGCATGCGATAAACCAGCCATCCTGGACAGACCCATGTTGAACCACCACTGGCTATAGGCAAATATATCAATGCCCAAACTGGTCCCGTCACAGCAGAGATGGGCTTGGAGCAAGAAGTATACCAGTCTGACTTCCTAACAAAAATAAGCACAGGCAAACTTTAATAGACACGAGTTCAGACATCATGCTAGGACAGTAACAAATATTTTCATAACACTGTTGAAATCCTAATGAGATGTCAGATACAGACACTTGTACTTGAAAGAAGACTCTGTCATGCCACTGTTACCACCAGATTAGGAAACAAGGCAGGGCTAAGGCAGAGTTGCCACATTAACGAGCCTGGCCACATACAAAGGAATCCAGGAAATCACCCGAGGAGCCCTCTGGTCTCACTGTCTGTGCAGGTGAAAGCCTTCAACTCAAAAGTCCCCAGGCTAATTGCCTGGAGAAGCCAATTGTTTTCATGCTAAAGCAGCAGCTGGTGCATAAAGTTTTACGCCTTTCAATTATGACTAACCTGAGAGCTGATACCAAGCTACAGCCTGTTTGCTGTAGACTTAAACCTTTTGTTTATCACCTTAATGCAAGACAAGAACGAGCCCGAGCATCAGTTCACCTCCCTCACAAGCAAGTGCGTCATCTCTCCTAAAGGAACGCTGGAGGAAGAGTGTTATTTGGGGAAATGCCAATGTTTAAAACTATTGAAAGAACGCACTGATACCAGAGATCTGGGATGGTTATTGTTATTCTTGAAATACCTTGGAGGATGCCACCAGCCACTTTCTTGAGCTAGAAAGATCCAGAGCAACAGCTAAAGCCATGCACTTGCTCATCATGGATGAGAGGCATCTCAATGGGACGTCTCCTTTTGACACAGACACATGTGAACCAGGTTGCAGTAGAGGCTCCTTTCAGACCACCAAGAGCCCGTGGTGTTTCTCTCTAGGTCAAGGCAAAGCAGTGTCTCTACCATTCCTTTGTAGATTCGTAGGAAGATTTAAGCTTTCATCTGATCTTATGCTATTTTGTGTTCTGCCATATCTAAAGCAGGAGGAGCTTTTGAAGAGATAACCAAAACTACACTCCCCTCATACAGGGCTGTGAGGCTTTTACCCACTGTTTTAAAGCAAGCAGCTCCAACAGTCATTAGCAGTCATCACAGAGCCAAATTCAGATTTGCTACTCTACAATATCTCAAAGAACCCCTGTATGACAACAGGCTAATTCTGATCTCGGGAAACAGCAGAATTCCCCCTTGCATCTTCAGCCACGGCACTGTCTGCCAGGTATCGTGGCTATGGCAGCTCTTCTAGAACTTTCTGGCAGTTCCTCCCCTCTGTTCAGCACTGGTGAGACATCTCCTCCTGGGCTCCCCAGCACAAGAGGCAAATAGAAGTGAAACCACAAGAGAAATACTAGAACAAGCAGGACGCATACAGTGTATGAGAAGAGTGGGAGAAGGGGGTCTGTTCAACTTGGAGAAATAGCTAAGGAGGTACCTCACTGCTGCAAACAGCTACCTAACGTAAGCCAATATAGAAGACAGGCTTCAGAGCTGCACAGTAACAAGTGCTACCTGTAAAAATGGAAATTCCAACTCTTATCTGTGGGTTGTGGTGATTTTTCTTCTCCTTTCTCCCTTAAAGACAGTGGTTAAGCACTGGATCAGGATCTTGGGGAGGTGGGAGAGTCACCCATCCTTGGAATTACTCACAGCTTGACTGGACAGAGCTCTTGGAAACCTGACTAGCTTTAAAGGACACTGATCTTGGAGTGAGGGGTTGAACTGGAGACCTCCAGACCTCCCTTCCACCCTCATTTATTCTACAATTCAAATTTAAGATTTTATTAATGCAAGACTGCCAATTTTTTTGCTCAGGAAGCTAAAGGCACTTTCCCTTCAGGACAGCAGCCACACAGGTAAAATACGATTCTGCTCCAGACTTCTTTATCCTGCACAAATTAAGAATAATCACATTGTAAGAAACGCTGCCTATTTCTGCCATTGTTGCTGCTGAAAGCACCGGTGAGTCATGTCACAGAATGAGACCAAACAACAGTTCCTTTCCCTGAAGGGAACGTAAAAACAGGCCTGAAAGTTTACCTGGAGCGACCTCAAGGCGGGTACTTTTATGCAGCGCAGGGCTAGAGGGATGCTGCTGTTGGGATTTTGTCTTTCAGTTGCAAAGGGGCCAAGGCAAAGATCTCGCACGCTTGTTCCCTCCGTGTGGGCACTACAGGAAAGCTGTCCTGAGGTGGGCAGCTCTCGAGGCAAGACTGGAATAAGCAAGCGTTGCACATGCATGCTTCTCTAAGACCGTTCAAGCACCACAGCTGAGTCTCAGCACCAGAGAGGCCATCGGGCGAAGCATCGCTGGAGCAGAGGGTTGCTTGTGTGCAGAACCTCCCGCCAGCCTTCAGAAAAGCTCTCCTGTCCCACAGGGCGTGAACACCACGTTGGTTGCACATGCTGGCTGTCCTCTGGGCAGTCTTGGCTATGGCGTTGCGTGGCACACCACAGTTCAGAGGGTTTAGATCCCACCAGGGCCACCGCTGTCTCAGTGTTGTCCAACCCACAGCCCCAGTAACGTGTTAGAGGAGGGACCTGGCGTCAGCACCCGCAGAAAGGGGGATGACCCGCGGCACAGCACGACGTTAGCTTTGTCAGCCTGGGTCAGCGCGAGCTGCCCTCAGCAGTTCACAGCCTTCACATTTCTTCTCCCACAACTTGCGTTAACATCTCACCCCCAGCCTTGTACCTATAGCTGGTCCCACAGAGAAAGCAGTTATGATATATGGCTGAAAGGGAATATATATATATATATATAGTTTCTATAAAAGCCCTGCCAAACACCCTGTTTTGTCTTACTCTTGTCCTCCTAACCTTCCTCCTAGGAGGAGTACAGCCAGCCACAGCTGTGCACACACCTTCCCATACCATCTTCTCTGCCTCTCAACACTCTGGCTCGGAGCAAGTGGCATTTCTGACAGCTGCAGATCAAACTTTCCTTGCAGAACTACAGTTTCCAAGTGCAGTCAAATCAAAGGAAACCCTGACTCGCCTGCCAGGAGACAGCAACCAGAGGCAGACGATGCACAATCCTCCAGGAGAGCAAGAGGAGGAAAATACAGTCCATTTGTAGAGAACATGGCAAAGTTGTGGGGTGGTTTGTTAGTTTGGCTTGGTGGCTTTTTTTGGTTGGTGGTGTTTTTTTTTTTTTTTTCACTCCAGGATGCAAATGCTGTGTTTACAAGATGCATTACAAGACAAGTCTCCAACAAGCGATACAGGTTAGCCGGCTAAGGCTAAGAAACTTTGGGGATAGATGAGCTCAGCAAGGAAACACTGATCTGAAATAGCAATGTTTGCCCTCAAGTACCTCAAGCCAAGGCAGACCATGCAAACAGACTGACTACACAGCAGTGGCCTCCTAAAAAGGATCGAGAAGCATTTGAACAGCTTCCCTTGCCATATTGTATGCCTCATCCAACGCACACCAGCAAAACATTTACTTTCCTACTGCCATCACAACCATGCTTTTTCCACCAAGCATCCTCTGTCTCACCTCAGGGCTTTTAACAAGCAAGAGATTTAAAATAGGGCCCCAAAACACTAATGAAAAACAGACAGGTCCTTCAAAGAAGGAGCTACGCCCAAGTCAGTATTTCCCTTTGAACAGCCTTTTTATGACCTGCATTTCACAGAACCCACAGCCACCAAGTTCAGCAGCAGTGACAAGGTAACAGTAGCTCCCCCAAAACCAAAAAAAACTCAGTTGAGATTTCAGCAGCCTTCTGAGGCAAGAGGAGAGCTGGCCTCTGAAGATGTGTATGGTCACGCTGGGAGCATCACAGCTTCAGATCAAAGATCACAAACAGCAGCCCAATTGCAGGCTGCTGCCAACACAGACATGAAACAGAAAAGTGTTAACCAAGGCTAGACTGTGGCTTGTTTTCCGTCCTGGAGCCACACTCAACTGGTCTCTTGGGCATTAGTTTATAGCACTGCAGTTTGCAAAGCGAATGCCAGCAAGAGCAGCTAGCTAGGACTTGCTGTAGGGTTTCTGGAGCCTACCTATCAGATCTTATCACCTAAAGGCGTCAGGGGAGACGGGCTCCCCAGCCAGATGAAGCATTAAGCACATCAGCTTCGTCCCTCCTCCAGGTGGGAAAGGGACCAAGACATTTCTCCACTGTCATGCAAGCCATTTCAGAAAGCAACAGCAGATTGTATCTGCACCGAGACCAAGAGCTGTTCAAAAGCAATCAAATTCTCTTCAGGCTCCACCTATCGCACATCCCGGTTCCTTCAGACTGGGAGTTGATGAGATGGGAGTTGTGAAACACAGTGTCTCTGTTGTCAACGTGACCTCACCACATCCAAATGGGTATCAGATTCTATCTTTTCAGACTCACCACGGCTGCACATAACTACCCTGGCAAGGGACGGGATGCTGTCAGCACCTCCTACCTCCAGCCTTCCTCATGTGCCCTTCAGAGACAGGGAGCTGTCTCCAACTGATTTCAGAGGCTGTGGAGCAGATATCCTCCGAACCGAGAGCGCCCAGCCCGATTCCAGGTCAAATTTGCATAAACTAGCAAGCAGTCACGCACAGACAGCACTGTCATCCTGACGGCTCCATCTCTAAGGGCTTTGCTTCCTTGTCTGTCCACAGCTTGTTCGCTTTTATAAGACACAGTGCATTCAGAGTGGAAGGCGTTATCTTAAATCTGTCCCTTGGCTTTAGCTGTAATGGCACAAAGGACCTTCAGAGCAATAAAACAGTATCTATGCTAAGGGCTACTTGTTAAATTCGGCTCGACTCAGTCTCTCCTACATGGGACAAAACACAGAGGTCGTTACCTGCAAGGTCTCATCAGAGCAATTGTTGTAACTGAACAGCAGGGGCTCTCCTGCCAGAGAAAAGACATGTCCAACGCAGTTGTCTGCTAGAGGAGCAGCTGGGAAGGGGAGGGGAACCAAAGAGGATGGGAAAACTAGGTTTTGCCCTAACTGAACTTCCCAAGCAAAACCGCTTCAGCAGTCCAGGCTAAAATAGGAGCACAAGAGGTTCAGTTGCAGTTTCCAAGCTTTAGGTGGAGAAAGAAAAGGAATCTGGAGGAAGAATAAACTTGACTTTTAAAGTCACTAAATTCATGACTAGTATTTGGGCTGGATTCTTTTTAACCTTATGTGAAGACGTAGGTCAAATTCAAGTTGCTGAGCAGTCCTGGAAGTCAGAATTGAGGCTGCACAGAGTAGAGCAACTTCATCAGGCACAGGTAGGCAGTGCCCATCTCCCGACTCGTTTCCACTGGACACCCTTAGCACGACGGGTGCCTTTCACTTTATATGTTCAGTGGATGCACAGCTCAATGTGCCACCTACACGAGGTCTTGCAAAACTGAGGGGACCAGCAACAAGTCCCTGATAACAAGAAGTAACTTCTTCCATTACATTTATTGTACCAAACAGATCTCATTTTTAGCACTTCCACCCGAGAGCCCATGACAGATCCTGCTGTTCGCAATGGTGGCTAAGCTGGTTTCAGAAAGGAGGAAGAAGAGCAGAGGGTCTCTAGAAACCATGATACCTCCTTCAACCCCACGCTGGTCTGACGCACTGAACTACAGATAAGCTGGTCTCTTCCTCCTGGCGAAGGCTGAGGAGGTGGCCCTCAGCAGCAAGCCAGCTGCTGCACTGTTATCATCAGGAAACTTCTCCCAGAGGGTCAGACACTTTGAAAATAATTGCATCTGAAGATACAATACAGACGTGTGCACAGCCATTAAGAAAAAAGAATATCAGTGTTTTCCTTCACCAAGCCATCTTCCTTGCTTCAGCGGTTCTGCTAGCTGCACTCTTTAGGTGACATTTCACCTGACGGAGCAGAGCAAGAGTCTAAATAACATCTCCCACAGGGGCCATTCCCCTCAACTAGAGGGAGGGAAGCACTGTAGAGATCTGGGAACAAAAAGTGTGTATATGTAATTTTCCTTCCCCCCTCCTCCAACCTAAGGAGCCAAGAAGGGCAAGCAGAGCAAACTCAAGGCCCACTACCCGCTACACACACTCGCCAACAGCTCACCCATAAGGAAGAGCTAAGACAAGGTTTGAGCTGTGTCACATCAGTCATTTATATTCGCACCCACCTTCGGCCTAGGACTGCCTTGGCCAAGTGCAGGCAGATGCTGGCAGCGTGAAGCTCTTGCCTGTATCAGGCAGTTGCCGACCGGAGCCCATGCCCGAGTTGACTATGCCAACCGCAACTTTGCAAAGCCACGCAAAACGGGAGTCTGCCTACCTGTTATAACAGATTGCTTGCCCTATTCCACTCTGTTAAGATTCCAGCCACGATGAACGTGGATCAACACCAGCAACAGAGCAAACAAAGCTGAAAAGCACATATTTTTAAGCCCTCTCAGATTCAACAACTGCTCTCAGCTTACGTAGCAATTATTCAAATTTCATCTGTCACGCTGAAAAGCGGCAAGAAAGAAACAAGCTGGGTGCTCGCTCTCCACACTAGGTGCCGACCAGCTTTCCCCATGCGCCTTCCCATCAGGATTTGAAGCTCAGCTGGCTCCGAAATCCAATTTCAGAGCCATTTCAATATGCTGCGTTACTGCATAATCTGCGCAGCACCATTAAGAGGAAGACGCAAGTTTATTTTCTCCTTAAGTTGGGATTTTTTTTTTTTTTATTTTCCTCTACTAGATGAGTTTTGATATCATGCTTAGCGGGGAACCAGAGATAAGCTGTGTGCCGGGTGAGAGATCTGATGTTTTTATAAAGCATCTTTCATAAGGCAGCGAGGCAGACGTTAAACAGGAAGCGTTTATTGACTTTATACTCACTTCATAAAACATTTACACGGATAAGAGGAGAAACAGGAGCTCCCAACAACCCAGCCTGGATTTCAGTTAAAACAAAGATGAGTTCATGCATTGTTCTAGCACACAAGCGATCTCAAACCCTGGGCAGTCCGAGCTTTACAGCCGCAACACGCTCCTGGAAAAATGAAGACAGAGCTATCCCAGTCAGGGCTTCTTACTACTCAGCTACCAAAGCGTAGTTATCTGCCAATGTCCTTTTGATAACTCAAATCAGCATGGAAAAAGTGTGCCATTATCACAGTATTAAAGTGATAGGTAAATCTTGCAAAATGAGCGCGTGGAGGGAGAAGAAAGGAGCTGCTGGTGCAGCGAGAAGCAGCGAGGCAGGTCCTTGCAGATCTGCCCATGTGCAGCCTCCCAAGCCCCGGCCACACCAGCCTCTCGCCCCTGCGCTACTTAGAGGGTTGTGCTGCCAGCAGTGCCCTGCAACGCGTGGCTTTGTGCTGGGCAACAGAGATCGGCACTTGGTGCAGGTATTTGCTTTACCATCCTCAGCAGAGGACCAGCATCCCCAGCCCTGCGGCAGGAGCCATCAAGTGCACAAGCGTTAGGGAAGCAACGCTTGAAACGGTTTTATGAAGAACCCACATCCAGTTAAGCATTCGCACGTGTCATTGCACTGACTTCTCAGTTCAAAGCAGGCTCATGGAAGTTCAATTTCAGCTCATATTTAATGACTCGGGAAAGTTGGCACACGTCACGGCTCGCACGAGTGCAGGCTGGTGGGACAGATACACCGCATCCAACAACACGTTCGCCAGCCACGAGAGCTGCAGGTCGCTCAGCTCTTAAGTCTCTCATCCATCCACCCAAGAACAAGTTGCGTGGGCACACGAGCAGCGTTTCTCTTGCTGTGACAGAGCTACCCATTTACTCGAGGCTTTTCAAAGGCTTTTTAGGGAAGCCGAAGCCTCAGTTTTCCTTCTGCCCTACAACAAAACCAGAAATGCAGAGCCAGCCGTTGTATAGTTCGGTACTGGATCAGCACCGTATTCAACTGGCAGAAGTTGGATCCTCAACTGGCATTCACCAGCAGGACTCCACCAGCCAGGATATTGAAGTTTCACAGCCTTCAGCCTCCTTATATGACTGGCTGTAATTTCAGTCAACGCTCTGGGTAGGAAGGTCACCCCTCATCCTCTCCGCCTCAAAAAGCCTCTGAATGGGGATGCAGCAGCCCTGCGCTACAAGCTATGGGGATTTTTTCATTACCAGTTATAAACGTATTATTGTGTTTTAAAGAAGATACCTTGGAAGGCCTGGCCAGGTAATTAATTTCTTTATTTTTCTTTTAATTAACTTGACAAAGGAGATATTCCTTACTGGCATCAAGCTGAGCAACCCACTCCCAGTCTAGTGAGGAAGTGTGGAAATATCCAAACCCAATTAAAGGCATTTCCCATGAAATATGACATTCTAGGAAATACTTTAAATGCTCTTGCCTACCACACGAATCGCATCCCTACCTCCTTCTGAGGTTGCTGACAGATGCCACATATCAGATTCCTCTTTGTTTCAATTAAATTAAGCAATGAGCTTGATTCGATTAGCATGAGGAAGCCAGCAATCAAGATGTTCTCACAGCAGGAGCAGTGGGTCCTGACCAGTCCTTCAGCTGACGGGCTTAGACACACGTTGCCATCACAGGAGCAAGAGCATGACAGCACGAGTACCTCCCGCAGGAGGAGAGTTGCCATCGGCAAAGATGTTCCGCACATGCTGAGAAAGGATGTGTAAGATGGAATACCTATAGGCTATTTTAGATTGGTCTTACAGGCACCACTCGTAGCTACCATGTGTTATTAATATACCCCTTGCCTAGATGGATACAGCCACAAGCCCTAACACACCCATGTCAACATGCATTACATTTTTAAAAACACATTCATTTCTTTATAACCCAGTGCAGATTTCTGCATTTTGTTCTATTCATTAGCTGCGAATTGTTAAGGAAGGGTTCCTATAGTCAAAGGGAGATAAAAAACCCAATGCGTGACATCTGGAGGCTTTGGCCCTAATTCCGTTTATGGGAACGGCTGATGTCATTTTTTTGTTCTGGGAACATACATCCATTAGTTCCAACTGCACAGAACTTTTAGAAAGAGCCACACAGAGATCAGAAAACCCCAGACATGAGAATGACTCAGCCCCTTGCCAGGGCTTAGGGGGGAGATGTGCGAAGGGCTCTCTCCAAGCTCCAGCAGACCTTTCAAGCTGCACTACCATAGAATTTACACAGCAGATTAAGCTCCCAACAACACTACATCATCTTGTCTACACACCAGGACTGTGGCTGGAGGCTCCCACACCCACATATCTTCCTCACTGAGGAGCAACCCACACAGCACTGGTGCTGCTCAGCCACGATGCCGAGTCCCTCCGTCCTCGCTCAGTAGGTTGGTGGGGGTCAGCAGGTGCCCATTCCACAACCTACAACACGGCAACCTTCCTTCTACAAAGGAACAGCTCCCTCCTTGGGAGTACCCCAATTTAAACAAATAAAAGAAAGAAAAAAGATCTGTGAACTCACTTGTCAATGATGAACAGTACAATGACACTTGTTTTTCCCAGGAACCATCTATCTGAGGTCTCATGAGAACACCATCCACCATTTTTACCCAGACAGGCCACCAATATCCCAGACCAGAGCCTATTAAGTGTTTCTCACTCTTATCCCATAAGGCAAAACATCCTGCCTCAGTTTCCTCCAAGGTGATGTCAAGATACCACGCATCAGTCCAAGGGGTAATGCCGGAGATGTCAAGCAGATAGAGTCAGCTTGGCTGAAAGGAGATACCAGGAGGAGATAGATGAGTAGTCCCAGACACTGTTGCCACATGATGGGAGCCCCTCCTGTCCTCTGTATTACACAGTCCTGTTCCCTCACCAGGCCAGGAGGAGCTTTTGGCTGAGCTAGAGTTCATCCCATCTCCTCATCCCGTCCCTCAGTCTCCTATGTTCACATATATTTTATGGTTGAGGACATCAGCACGTCCCTACCTCAATTCCTGCCACAAGCATGCAGCTGGGATAGTTGTTATACTCCACTCCACTCACTTTTGACCCTGCACTCTGCTGGGAGAGCAGAACTCGAACAGTCAGTTCTGCATCAATACCGGTAAATTACGGGACCGAAGGAGGGCTTGGCAAAGCAGCTCACTCCAGCTCTCCCCGGGCAAGGCTTTAGCCAAGTTGTACGTGCACACGTGCGTGAAGTGGAAGCTTTTGGCAGGTGACTGTAGCTGCTGAATTCTCTAAGGCACTGACTAGGGAGCTGTGTTTTGGATCGGTCACTTGGATGAAGGGTTGAAAGCCCGATTGCGTGATAACATGAACAAGTGGGTGTACAGCACCCCACCCTTGGTTCTGCCAGGGAAAATCCTTCCCTGGGTTTGCAATCCGGAAAGAAATAGAGAAGCCAGCTCCCCTTTCCCACCTTCTCTGACAGGTCTTGAGGATTAAAGATTCCCACTTTACCAGAAGTAATAATTACAGAAGTGTTTGGAATCCATCGCTGGATACGGTGGAACCCGAATGCCTTCAAGCCATCTACTCCCATCAGATACAGTTAAGACTGGTCAGTGGGTTAAATAACAGGGTTTGGGGTACAGCTTTTTAGGGGTGGGGGACAGAGGGCAACCAGGAACACAGGACTGGAACTTGCAGACAAAGCAGATGATGCACAGGCCTTATCCCATCGAGAAGGCAAGGATTATTTTAAGGTCCAAGTTTCAACTCCAGTCTTTCTTTAAAGCAGCAGCTTACAGCAGACTGGAGTTCTAGCTAAGGCCGCTCACAAATACCAGGCAACTGAAGTTCAGAGTCAAAAGCCACCCTTTGAACCAAGGCGTTTCCAGCAAGGGGAGCCCAGCTGGGCACACTTAACCAGAAGATTCCCAACCACTACTTCCCCAAAGGGAGCTCCTCTGTCACGACCAATTGGCTTATGAAAGGGAGATGTCTCCTCTGCTCCCCAGAGCCCCCCTTGGGGCTCCCATGTGACTCCCACCCCCCCAACTTGATCCGCAGGGACAGCATGCGGCATCACAGGAGACATTCATCGGAAGGGGGCATCCGTCACAGGAGATAACGGGGGCCTTCAGCTTTTGAACTGTAGCTCCTATTCACTGCAGGGCAGGGAGACAATTTAATATTCTGGGTCAGTTCCATATCTCACAGCTGTTCGGCAAATTAGATTATTGCTTTGAAGATTAAACCGCGGGGAAGTTCAGTTTCATGTTTTCTCCCAGGGCCATGCAGAGAGAAGTTTTTCAGCTCCTGGGAGGAGGACAGTTTGCTCCTCTATAGCCTCTCCCCAGCAGCAGCAGGGGACCCAGGGACAGATCGAGGTCCCCTGGGAAGGAGTGAAAGTGCCCCTTTTCACAGCAGTTATGCTTGAATCAAGTCCTAAGCAGGATAAACAAGTATTAGTCGGCGGGTTTGCAGAATATCTGAGCCCCAGAGCAAGAGTGACACACAGGTGGGTGCAGCAGATAACTGAATTACTCACTATTTGATAAAACACACCTGAGCCTCTCCCAAACCACAGTCCACCAGCTACAACGCACCCTTTTAGATAGGGGAGCATCCTAAATCATCAGCAGCCTCGGGGTTCGGGGTATTTTCCTAGACAGCCAGTTGCGTACCTGGGAACATTTTCCACTGCCTGTACCCCAGACCTAATGCCTTGATCGGAAAAGGGATCAAACACTCAATCCCCCTTCATGTCTCCTACGAACAAATTCCCACCTGGTGGTTACCCACATCCCTCAGGCTTTCCCTTAAGGAGCAACCTGGTCCATCAAGACCTATCCAGAAGAAACAGAGAGTAAAGGAAAATAAATCACTCCTGGAACAACAGAAGTCTCCCCATTGCCCCCTCGCCCCCCAGCATTCATTCAAAGGTGTCTCTTTAGCCAGAGGCAGGAGGTACAGCCCAAAGGCTGCTCTGATAAGTGGATGGAGGAATAATCATTGCACGAGGTCCGTCCCCATAGTTTCTTCATCTTTCACCCCATCTCCCGAGGCAGCTGTGCCAGGTCGCTCAATGCGGCTTTACACAGGTTGTGGTGAGAAGGTGCTCACAGCTCCTGTCGCACTCAGTTTATTTCATCCCCTTCCAGCCCAGGCTCTCCTTTGGAAGTAAGCAAAATCCCTAGGCACCGTTGCTGCCTAGTCTCCTACCCATACGCTTAGCTTCCTCTGGGAAGGAAAAAATCTTGCTGCATTAGCTCCAAAAGCTCATACATCACCCTGTCCACAAGCTTATGCTTCCGCAGGAGGCACAAGGAGCTTTCTTGGCTGTTTGTCTGGACAACATCAAGGAAATTTCTTCCCAGGAGCTATTGGCAGTAGCTGCCTTTTCTCTTGAAGAGCACAGAGATACCACTGCTTGAGGGAGAAGGGACACAGCCTTCATCACCTTGGCTTCCCCGCTCCCCAAGCTATGGTGTGGTCTCTCTGCCCATAGCTTTTTATTAGCTAAAAGTACCAGTCAGCTGTGGGACACATAACAGGGTGGGGGTTTTTCATAGCAACTTAATAGTGGAAGACCTCTCAAGCAATACCCACCCCTACACAAGCCGTTGTATTCAAGGGCAAAAAGTCTCTACAATCATCACCCCGAGCATTGCTTTCCTCAGGAAAGGCACAACAGACAAACAGAACTCCTCAAGAACAGATTAAAAAAACCCAACTCCATCAAAAAAAAAAAAAAATCAGAAACCAGATGCCTTTTAACCAAGCCCTTCTATAGCTTTCCACTTCCCTTGCTTTACCAGCCCCACACAAAGGCCAACTACTCACTGCATCACTTACATCGCCTCCCCTTACTTCAAGCAGCCACAAAAAGACAAGAAAGCAGCAAAAGACAAAAGTCACAGCTTACCTTGCTGGGCAGAGAGCCCGTTTTCACTATTGAGGACCTCCTTTGACTCAGTTTTCATCTTGCCAGGGCTCAGGGGACAGAGGGCACGGCCCCCTCCCTCCTCTCCCTTTCTGCTGGCTCCCGGAGGGGCTGCCCCATTCATCACCCCCACAACAAGCCCTGGAGAAACAGCTCCTCTCCACCACTGGAGAAGAGAAGAGGGCACACAGTAAGGGGGCTAGGTTCTCTAATGAGGGTGGGGAGGAAGACAACCTCCCCGCCCACCCTAGCCTTTACCCTCAGCTATTTCCTATAAACTCATTTACACTCTGCTGGGGGAAGCTCCTCAGCTCAGCGGGTTAGAGCCCGGTGGTCCAACAGCCCAGGCTTGTCCTGCCTGGGGAGGCTGATACTCAAGTATTTGGGGTGCCAGGCAGTATTTCTCCTCCAAGGAGGAAGAGGGGTCAATGAGGAGTAGCTGGAGATGTTCAGCTTGGTGTGGTTGGTTGGTGCAGCAGTGGTGATCGTTTAACTGCTGCTTCCCAGAATTTTCCTGGGGTTTGAAAACACAGGTGGTGCTGGGGTGGGACAAGGCACCGGGGTGGGGTGGAGGTTGCACAGGTGGTGCTGGGCAGCCTGATAGGGAAACTTGGTTCACTTGGAGACAGGGGCAGGAAAGGGCTCTTCCCCAAACATTCCTCCCAATGGCATCCCTTAGGGATTGGAGACGCTTAGAGAAGCCCCAGGGAGTGATAAGTAAGGTGAAACATCTCCAAAAGAACTGGGATTTGTGTCTGTGAGATGTTTTAGAGACTACCTGACAGGGAGATCTTACACCCTACGCTAAGTTTGCTTTTGGTTCTTACTCATTTCCCTGCTTTTTCAGTGTTACTCCCAAGGGATGTTTTTGTGGGTTGTAACTAGGGTTTCTGATACAATCCCATGCTCCTGATACTTCTCCGGAATAATTGCATGTCCTGGTGTCAGAGGACTTTTCTTTATACTTTGTCTCACAATATTGGGCTCCTGATAACTAAGATGGAAAATGTCAAGGAACCATATTATAAAAAAAAAAAATCAACTGGTCAGTATCATTAGAGATTCCGTATCTCAGGTAGAGGCTTTAATCCCAGTTTCTGAGGATAGGAAAAAATATACACCCAAGCACCTGCTCAAACGACAGTAAAGGACACACTATCTCTTCCTGTTGTATTGTATGACCTGGGGCTGTGTCATGCAGCCCTCATGTTACCAGGTGCCAATGATGTTCATCGCTTGCTCCTTATACTGGGTCTGAAAAAATAATCAGAAAACTTCATTAAAGTTGCAAAGTTATGAGCTTTACCACAACTGTATTTGATTCTGTCTCTTCACTGTGATATGCTCAATTACAGAAATTAGGGGTTCCTCCTCTCATCGGAGCCTTTCACTAGAAGGAAAGTTATTTGCTCGCTTTTTATATCCTCCATCCTCGGTGTGAAGCTGTTGGTCTTAAAGCCCATTGTTCAAATTTTGCTCTGAAGATGGCATGACTTTTCTTGGAGAGCAAACTCCGTGTTGGTTTTTATACGGTAGTACCTACGGGCTTGCAAAAAGCTCTGAAATGGGGGGATAATGTTAATGTCCCCCCGTAGAGCTGCTGCGGTGAGCCTGGGAGCTCAGGGGGAGATGCTCAGTGTGAACCCCGGTTTTCTGCAGGTGAACTCCATTTTGTGGCAAGTTGCTGCATGGCTCATGCCTGCCTTGCCAGGCACAGTGCCCTCACTGGCCATCTCTACCACACAGCCCAGGAGTGGGGAGGGGATATCCTCCAACCCATTTGCTTTGCAAAATAACTCGTAATTACTAAATGCAAGAATTCCACTGTGAAAATAGTTTCCACCCAGCATGGAAATTACCTCAGCTCTCAAACATGTTGTCCGTGACAGCTAGGTTATACTATACATCACAACTGGTGCCAGCATTTTGCAGCAGTGTGATTGGACTCAAATCAGAGATCAGGTCACCCATCAAGAAGGATTTCCTCCGGCTGGTCTCATTTACAATCACTAATTGGGATCTGTCTTGCACTTTTCGATAGTAACATCAATAACTTCACGGAGATGTTATTAGTGTGAAAGATGGAGCCTCTTTCCTTCAAGAGACTCTTTAACGAGGACACGTAGTGTCTCAAGAAGGCAGGATGATACCACCACACGCGTCTCAGTAACGGAGTACCTGAGCTGCTCTTGTGTGAGCACCTACATCCAGAGCAGAATTGGCATCCTTAGCCCTTCTCACATAAAAACAGATTGAAAAATACAGAGTTGTGGCGATAACTGAACACAGATATCTGCTTTCCTATAGAGCTGGGGGGTGTGGTGCGTTGCAGTCCGCATGGACATGCCACGGGAGGAAGGGTGCATAGGAGATTTCTGAGGTTTCTCACCTCTGCTCAGCTGCCTCTTTTCATGAAACTTGTGGAAAATCAGTACTTTCGTCACTCTGTCAGGTTTGGTTGGAATTGGCGAAAGGGGTAAAAACTTACACCAGGGTGGAGTGGGGTAGGAATAACATGGACATTCACACATGGTGCTCCTATGTACCCCATTGCATTAGAAAAGTAGGCTAATAATGTTTCCTATTTCCCATTTTTCACACCAGAAATAACATTGTTTCCTGCTGGAGATGCCTAGAAACTACTGTTATTTGCTGCTGTCGTGCAGAGGATAAACACCATCGCAGCAGAGGAATGAGACGTAGGTGGCGGCAGGTTGAGCACCTTCAGCAGTCACCCTTGCAGACACAGGCGAACCCCAGCTCTGCTCCTGCCCTGCTCTCTACCTGGACTTTGCCTTCATGAAACATCTTCTGCTGAGGCTGATATTGTCCTCGCAGTGATTTAATCCAAAAGAAAGGCAGGCTTTATATTTATTATTCTTTTTTTTATTTTTGGGACTTCAATGGATTTGTCTGGTTCAGCTCAAGTCTGTGATAAAGGGAAACAATACACTGGTTTTTTATTACTAAGGAAGGAGAGAAACAGGTAGAGGATTTTTTTTCCTAGAAGCCAGTTTCCTAAGGAAATGAGGCCTATTCCATTAAGCTGTGAGTGGAGGGGGAGGTCAGCCAGCCACACTATCAGGGAGTGCCGTCTGCTCAACATGCCACATTTTTGAGGTGAAGTCTGGGAGCATGCGGTCAAGATCTGAGGATAAGAACAGACAGGGACTCACTTTCTCTTCTCTTCTCTTCAGCTGAGGACTTGTGGGACAGAGCCGGAGGGTATGGAGCCAACGTTGGCTGAAAATTGTAGGTTTCAAGAAGATAACATTCCGTACAGATAAATAGGGGTGACCATGATGTTGAGGAGTTCGAGCCTTTCACAGACACTCAAGAAGCCACACAGAGCGATGTTATTGTCAGTCATAGGAAGAGCTTCCACTGGATCTCTTGTGTATTTAGACATGAGAACTCAGCCATGAGAATCCATATGATAAGGACAGGAGTTAATCTTTCTGTGGTTCCCTGAACTCTTCGTTTTCTTCTTCATTTTCACCATCCTGCCCCGGAATGGATAAATTCAGGGAGCTAACTGAAGGATAGGCACTTGAGTACTTAAGAGCAATGCACATTTACAATAACTGAATCATATAATAGCTACCCATGCATCCAGGGCCATAATCTCAAATGGCAACAGCAGAAGACAAGTTAATAATAGGCATTGTTACATTATTAAATTAGGTAGACAGGAATAATTTTTGCAGGATTCATAATGGTTTTAATGATATTATTTAGTTACCAAGAACAATATATCTTCTCTATTCATGAGTTCCTGGAAATCAAAGTTGTTGAGCTGTAAAATATGTTTTTAAAGACAGAGTTGTGAGATACAGCCTCTCTGAAAGTTAGTTATATACTATATTGCAGTCCTACAGCTCTTGAATTGTCCTTATCCAGCAAGCACGAGCAAGACTTGAATGGGCACAGTGGGCCTGTGCGTGACATTTTGGGCAAGTTTGGCTTTTGAGCCAGGAGCCAGACTCTATGGAGGGATTTCAGATTGGGTTGAAGCCCAGAGGTGACTTGCATCCACCTTTCTGTCATTGCTTTAGAGGAAGTGGTGCCATCATAGCACTGTTTGATATTGTTGTCCTGCTGCATGGCTGCACCGTATCCTGGACCCATCCAGCATCTGACCAGCCCCACTCGGGTCTCCCACGACATAGTGTGGTTGTGTGGATCTCAGGATACTCTACATGGCATTTCACCTCGGCTGATGTGGTAGCAAGATGGGGTCAAGGCTAGAAGGGAGAGAGGAGCATGATGCACACAAACTGGACTTGCTTTGGACCACGAGAACTGGGACGTGCTGAGCACACTGCGCCATATAACACATTTCTTTCTTGTGAATTGTCAACAGAGACATTTTCCTAGAAAGTATTTTCAGTTTTGTAGTGCGCGTTCTCTATGAGCCACATAAAACACACAGAAAATCTCCAGCTGCAGTGACGCTGCTCTGACACAGCGCTGGCATTTATCAACAGCTTCACACTGCTGGGAATTATTTCACAGGGCAGTTTGCTGTGGAAATGCAAACTGAAATTGAGATGGTCTACAACAACAACAACAAATGGACATTGACTCATATCAAAACAGACCCGATGATATAGATTTTTTTCTCACACTGCTCCCAGTGAGAGCCACCTGAATTCACGGTTGGCTTGAGCTGGACTGCACCAGCAGACACACAATGTGTTGGTTCCTCCACCAGTATGAGCCCAGTGGGGTGAGAGCTGAGAGGAAGCGATTGGGAAGCAGAACAGAAAGTCTGGAAGGGCAGCTCACTGTGTCCCCCCAGCATGGGGTCAACTCGTGTCCCTTGATAGGACAACCAAGTCCATGTTGAGACCTAACTTCACCAATGCTATCAAGAGGCCAAGATGCCGTTGTGCTGAAAGACCAAGATTGTGCAGGTGGATTTGCCAAAGCAGATAAATCTCAGCAGCTGAATGTCCATCCTTGAAAAAAAAAGCAGGAGGGAAGCAAAAGCTACAAGGGTAATGACTGGCAAGGAGCACAGGAGACACGCGCCCTGACCATGGAGTAGAGAAACAATCTCTCCGTGTGGTTTGGAGAAACAGTGAACGACAGAGAAACATTTGTGGCTCCCAAACTCTTCCTTTCATCACCTTTTAGTAAGGCTATATTTTGACACCATCTGTCCCAGTTAGCAGCCTGGTCAAGGCTGTGAGTGAAGACACGCGGCTTTCAGCTCTTTATGTAAACTCATACCTTCTCCCAAGAGAAAAGCCAACTTGCTTTTGTTATATTAACCCAAATAGACGCTCTCTCACGGAGCAAGGCTGCCGACTGAATGTGTCAGTGTGGACATCTTCTCGTGCCAGCCTTCACTGGCAAAATGAAAGAATGTTATATACGGCTGTATGTAGATTTGTCATCAACTTTTAATTAGAATAACTGTTTTCCTAATTTCGTGATTAGATTTAAGCATATCATTCCAAAGCTGCTTACAATAGGAAAAAAAAAAATTAAAGAGAGGAAGTCGCAATGAAAATGATCTTGACAACATTTGCAGATGTCTGTTATGCAGGAGGGTTACACCCTCTCCCGGTGGCACCTGCAGAAGCTCGTGAAGCAAAGGATGAGTTCCCATCTGCGGCAGTTTGCAAGTTAAGGGTGCCCAAAGACTGGTAGTTGATTGTTTCTCAAGGTTACAACACAACGTGTGGGGTTTTTTTTCTGAACTCAGTCAAAAACTCTGCATATTCTCAATAGCCAAGAGATTTGTTTCTGAGAAGACGAGAAGTACTGCAGTCGTCAGCTGCTGAGTCCTTGCAGCGTAGTCCAAACTGAGCAATTTCAGCCATGTTTCTTTTTGACTGGATACCATTACTTAACTTGAGTATGTTAAGAGCTTCCTCTTTTCCCACTGAGGACTAAGCCCCCGGTTTCACCAGATAATATGCGATTACGTTTTAGAGAAGATGCTGTCGTTTACAAGGAGACGACGATGAACAGGAGCTGGCGGGAACAGCCCTGTGCTAACTGTGCCCCTGAGTTCACCGGGGCTGTTTGAAACGTCAGTACTGGAGAAGGCACTGAAAAGGTGAAGGCTCTCATCCCAGAGAGTGTTCACAGGGTAGATGGTGCAGGCAAAACCGGGAAAGTTGCCTAAATGTCACACGCATCTCGTCCCACCACGCTTGCCCCGTGCTGGAGTGAACTGGGGACACAGATGGAGCTGAACTTCCAACTTGAACTCTGCAGCTGCGAGCTCTGCATGCCTGAGCCCTCTCTCACGCTGAATGAACGTTATCGTGCATTGGGTTGATTAAGCGTTATTAAAAGAAAGCACTTATTCCTAGGAAAAAGAAAAGAAGCAGAATAAAGAAGAATTTGTCAAGCATATTTGGATCTGCCGTTGCAGTCCGTGCTTGAGAGAAGCTTGAAGAGGCAGCAAGAAACCCTTCAGGTGTTGATGACAAAAGCTCTTTGGTGATGTCCCAGAAAGCAGTGGCCACAAAAAACGTTACGTAAGGTTTAGAAATCCAACAGCAGTTGTTTGATGGTGTATTAATCTTCTTGCAAACAATAATCACATTCCATTTCTCTCCACTGCTTTTCTGTCCGTATTAAAGAGCTTACTATGATCTTCTTATCTTTCCTATTTATTTGTGAAATCATATATATCAATCTGATGAGCAAATAAAAGCAGGTGTTGTCCTGGTGGGGATGGAAGGAAGCAATGAAAAAATCCAGCGTGTGCTCCGGTCATCTCCTAGCAGGTTAGCACAGCCAGGTCTAACATCTACTGGCCTCCACAAGGTCTTTTCATAGACCTTGGTGAGCTTTGGGTAAGGCCTTATCCTTGGGAGAATGAAACAAAACTGCTCAGTGATACAAAGATCACTCAGCTACAGTGAGTCAGAGGAATGAAAACATTTTCTTAGGGAAAAAAAAGAAGTTTGTCTTTGCTCTACGTAATCAAGCAATGCGACAGTAAATGCTGTGCTGCATTTTGGGTTGTGTTTTAAATCCCCCATCTGAACGAAGCTGGAGCAACCAGCCCTTGTGACCATATTCTGGATAAATCTAGAGCTTTCTCACTGATTTTACTGGAGTTAAGTCATTTTCTGGAGTTTGGTGCCCATCAGCCCTTTGAAGGCACGGGATTGAACTTCAGCTTGAAGTTGTGGCTTTCTGTGCCAGACCTTTTCTTGGACAATGAACAAAGTTGTTGTGATGCTCAACTTCTGTGCTGATGTGAAAGCACGTTTTGTTGACATAATCAGTTTTTCCCTCTTTCGCTTGATCCCTACTAGCTCTGGTAGGAAACACCTAGGAGAAAAGAGCTGACTCCCTTACCTCCCAGTAACAGAGGCTAAGAAGACCAAAGGCAACTTAAGTTGAAGGGGAACTACTTTACTTTGCAGCACATACTGTCCCTTCAAATTGGGGCTTCCCTGTTGTTTATAGGGCAGTTGCATCTCCCCTTTCTGACATCCAAGAAGAGCCAAGGACAGGCTGTTGTTCAACACCAACCCACAAAAACATCCTCTTGTGCCTCCCCACCCCTTCACAACCTGCTTCATGGCCCTCACGAGCTTCGCCTTCTTTCGTGCAGGGCGATGCTCTCCTCTCGAGACCGAGGAGAGTGATTTGTCATGAGTCACATTGTAGTTGGAGGTCACAGTGTCTGACGCAGTTCCCACCCCACTGCCTCTGAAGCACAGCAGGAACCACGCTGTGTCTAGGAAATAATATCTCCACCCCCTAATTCTGAGGCCATCTCAGACGGAAAATCACAAATGCCGTAATGAATAACCACAGGGCTGAGGAAACCTCCCAGCGGAGGCAGGCTCCACTGCTTGTTAATTAGTCCAATCATTAGGGTGAATTTAATGCTGTTTCTGAAATTCTGTTCCCTGGTACTCCCAGCTTTGTTTAACTGAGAGCTCAAGAAGACATGCTTCTCCAGCTGAAGAAGCGGAGATCAGGCTTCCTTGCAAAGAAGCTTCCTATGTTAAGGCGTATGTGCTAACGATGCTGTTTTGTGCAAATGGCCTTTGCAAGAGCTTTGTCACTCGGGGCAATGCCAAACATGGATAGAGGGTGGGGGATGTAGGGATCGAGAGCAGCCCTGCCCAGAAGGACTTGGGGTGCTGGGGGATGAAAAGCTGGACATGAGCCGGCAATGTGCGCTCGCAGCCCAGAAAGCCACCCGTGCCCTGGGCTGCATCCCCAGCAGCGTGGGCAGCAGGGCGAGGGAGGGGATTCTGCCCCTCTGCTCCGCTCTGGGGAGACCCCCCTGCAGTGCTGCCTCCAGCTCTGGGGCCTCAGCACAAGAAGGACACGGACCTGCTGGAGCGGGGCCAGAGGAGGCCACGGAGATGATCCGAGGGCTGGAGCCCCTCTGCTATGGGGACAGGCTGAGAGAGTTGGGGTTGTTCAGCCTGGAGAAGAGAAGGCTCTAGGGAGACCTTATTGCAGCCTTTCAGTACCTAGAGGGGGCTACAGGAAAGGTGGGGAAGGACTTTTTATCAGGGAGTGTAGCAATAGGCTGAAGGGTAACGGTTTTAAACTGAATGAGAGTAGATTTAGATTAGATATTAGGAAGAAATTCCTTACCATGTGGGTGGTGAGGCCCTGGCACAGGTTGCCCAGAGAAGCTGTGGCTGCCCCATCCCTGGAAGTGTTCAAGGCCAGGTTGGATGCAGCTTTGAGCAATGTGATCCAGTGCAAGGTGTCCCTGCCCATGGCAGGAGGGTTGGAATGAGATAACTTTATGGTCCCTTCCAACCCAAACCGTTCTATGATTCTATGATTTTTCAGTCCTTCTCCAGTGAGGATGGCGAGAGCCAGCACGGCAGGGCACGGCGGCACAGAGCACCGCGGCTTGTGCAGGGAGCTGAACAGAGAAAGGGGGATTTTCTGGGGCTACATGGGTCACTTTGCTATTCTCTCAGCAGTAATTAAAGCAAGATAAAGTGGAATGGGAAATGAAGTCCCAGTTTTTTGCAGTGGAAGTGAAATTCTCCGAGGGCAGCGGAGTCCTCTCTTGCTTCACTTCTTGAGTTCAAATGTCTCCTTCCACAAGATTGTCAGCGTTTCTGTGTGTCCGAGGACTGCTGTACACCACAAGTGACGACAGCAGTCATGGACAGCAAGAGATCACTTGATGCAATTGAAAGACGGCAGAGCTAAATCAAGTGAAAGGAAACTTAGGCATTGGAGCGTGTTGCTTCAGGACATACCTGAGCTGAGGAGAACTCATAAAAACATCATGAGTATGAAAACACCCACTGCAAAATACTCAAAATGAAGCAAAACCCAGAGAGAGGTTCCCTGCAGAAGTGACCTGTGTTATTCTGCAGAAGGTATCCAGATCCTCCTTGAGGCCTCTCCACCCCGTCCTAGAGGGAAGACAATGAATGAATTGGCCTGATTCCTTCAGGCAATTCTGTGTCATCTAATCAGTGGACAAACGCCTTTCCCATCCCCAGCTCTGCCTGTCCTGACGTGACAGGGAGGCTTCTCTGGTTAGGCAAAATGCTTTATGCAACACAAATGCATTTTGTCACATTAAGGGCAGAGTATTTCCGAGTGTCTTGGCTCTTCCACATTTAGGGAAAAGATAAATTAGCATCCTGAGTTGCCATGGTAAATAATACAGCAGCACCCCTGCTTAATGCCACTCTGCAAATACTTTAATATTGAATGACTGTAATTTTACTTTGGAGTCTGGAAAATAGATTCTGAGACCAACTGAACAGTAGCTGATGAAAGTAATTTTGCAGCGGTCTCTTAAGCATCCCCTAACCCAGCCAGTCAGGCAGAAGCCAGAAAAATAAGAAACCTTATAGTTTGATTTTTTTAAAGTATCTTGAAACAGAAATTGGATTGTAGATGTGCTATCAATGCACTTACTAGGGATGTGGGTTTGCCAGTGATTAATGGCAGGAATGCCTTCAGTATGCATCTCCGCTATTTATTAAGTATTTGACAGTGGGTTTAGAGCAGCACATGGCAGAGGAGAAGCCCCAGTTCTCAGTGCAGTGATTTAAATAGCTCTTAGGAGCAAGGCTGCTTCAGGGGAAGTGTTGAATGTGGTGAATAGCTTTGGGAAAATGACCTTCTCCAGGAACCCCTTCCTTTTCCTGACGCTTTCTCCCTGACTTCTTCTCCATTCCCCTCTCTCAGCAGCCTGAGCAGAAATACTGTGGTGACTGGAGAGCATAAATTGTCCTCTCTGTGGCAGGGCAGAACATACCTTCATAACTTAGCCCTCACCTGGTGTGCAATCAGTCCACGCTTGCCCAGGCTTCTCCCCAGGGGAGATCTTCATGCCTCAATTGCAAAGGAGAAAGGGGACATCTCGAGCAGACCTTGCTGAACAAGGAGTCGGGGAGCCGGGCTCTGTCCTCTACTCTACCGCTGCTGTCCTATTTCTCCTGGGTCAAGTGCCACCTCTCTGTGTCATCTCTTTGGGCAAGGAAGCTACATACGGGTTCAGTATCCCACCCCCAGAGATGCTGTTCCTCGCTAGGTTTGCTGCCTCCCACCGTGGTACGTGGGGTAATAACAGACTGAGGTGACATTGCAGCTGCCCCGCGGTGGTTCTGCCAAGCTTCTCAAGACAGCAGCTTTCACCAGTGGTAACTACACTTTAAAGATAAAAGGCTTCAAAGTCTCCCACTAAGACTCGGTTCAGCTGAAATAGTATCTTCTCCACCTGCCCAAGTTCAGGCTGTGATGAATGAGATGTTAAACACAGCAGAAAGCTGTCACGGACACCTAGCCTGAAGAAGGAGTGACCTGCTCTCCTTCAGCTGGAACCAGCTCACTCCATCGGCGCTGGAGCTGATGGCAGTGCAGGAGTGGAAGAGGGGACCACCTGCACAAGGCTGGAGGGCAGCAGGATCAGCCTTGGTTTGTAGGTACCACCTCTGTCCTGGGCTGGGGGTGGAGGAGGAGGAGGAAGAGAGAGCTGGAGAAAGGCAGAGATAAAAGGAGTGTCTGGGAACATCAGGGAGCATCCCTGGACTCACAGTGCAGCTGGACTGAAGCCTGATCCTACGCTGTGGATGAGAAGACCAGGATCAGTCAGATCCTTAGGCTGTATTCTAGACTGAGTGGGGGGCCATCAACACACTGGAAGGGATGCACTTAGTCCTTATCCAAGATACTGATCTTAGTACTTAGTCTTTATCCAAGATATTGATCAGCCAACTGGCAGCCTGAAGTGGTGGATTCTGGATGATACACAAACTCACTGAAGAGCATTAGCAAAGGGAAATACCAGAACTCTTCATAAAATCTTCCAGCCATCCACTGAATAAGACTCCTCTGAGTGTTTAGTTTGGGGCACTGAAGAGATACCAGCCCCCAAGCCCAAGGCATTTGGAACATACTCAGTGTCTTGTCCCGTTGCTGACATCAGCATCTCACAGTAGCAGAAAGGAGAAGCAGGTGTGGGCTTTTTGTCTCCTGCCTCTGGGCTTCTGAGAAGGGTGGGAGACTGTGGTGAGCAAGGGGTGCAGAACAGGCATGTCTGATTTCTTTTTTTCCCTTTTTTTTTAAAAACAGAAGCAACTGAATGATTCATACAAAAATAAAAGAAAAGCTGTGCACAAGATCTCAAAACAAAAAAAAAAGAAGAAAAAAAAGGGCCCCTCCAGAAACAAGCTAGTTCCTCTCCTGTATCCTGCTGTTGATAAAAGATGACAGATTCTTTCCCTTGACAAAACACCAGTGGTAGGTCTCAGAACAACATGTTGAGACACTAGTTTCTCTGGGAGATTTCTCATTCATTCACAGGCCCAGAATACACGGTGTGCTTCAATCACCGGGCAGGCTTGTACTGTCAAGTTTTCATTCCTTCCTGCGGTTTTGGTGGCTGAGGAAGCTGGAAATCAGGATTACTAGAGATTCTTCTGCCCAGCTCCAAATCTTCCTGCTCTTTTCACGCAGCAATCTCTTCCTTTAAAAAAGCACCATCACTAATCAAAGACAACAACCCTCCTAAGGACTTCAGAGCTGGTTGGAGACAAAGCAGAGATGAGGACCTCAGTGTTGGCTGGAGCGCCTGCATGAAGGAGAAGACCTCATCTCTAAAACTGGGGTCAAGACTTGGACAGCAATAAGAGAATGAATTTCTATTTTCCAGGGCATTTTGCTGAATTTCTATATAACACAGCCGCGTCCTACGAAGGGTTCAGCACCCCTACAAGGAACTGGCCTTGCTTGGCATGTCAAGGGATTGATCTTTTAACGAGTCAAGCCTCAGTCTCCAGAGATGGCTAGGATGGACTCTCCACGTCACTGGGACAATTTTATGTGATGTGAATGCCCACAGTCCTTTAAAAGCACCAGAGCTGGTCATTGGCACCTTCCCCTCTGTGAATCATAGAATCATAGAATCATAGAATTGTTCTGGTTGGAAGAGACCTCCAAGATCATCGGGTCCAACCATTAACCCAGCACTACCAAGTCCCCCACTAAATCATATCCCTTAGGGCCTCATCTAAACGCCTTTTGAATACCCCCAGAGATGGGGACTCCACCACCTCCCTGGGCAGCCTGTTCCAATGCCCGACAACCCTTTCGGTGAAGAATAGTGGAGTTACTTCTGCCAAGAAAGAGAAGTGTGGAGTTACTTCTTCCAAGAGAAGGGCATAGAGGTAAAGCCAGGCATTTGGAACAGGAAAGGTAAGGCATGGGGAGGAAAAGGAAAGCTTCCACCCATCTCTTCCCAAGGGCATGGCATCCCCCACCTGCACCCTCTTGAGATGGAGGCTGCTGCAAGCTCAACATAGGTCCCAGGAGCGCTGGTTTCCACTCCTTTCCTTCCGACGCTGGGCAGCCGTGACTCCCGACCCTCTGCAAATCACACTGCTTTGGAGGGCTGTAGCTTTACCGTTCTGTCTCTCCTCTCTCAGCCTCTGTCATTGCTTGCAATGTATTTCATCGCTTGGCCTTCACGATGCCATTCGTGTCCTACAGAGGGGGGACAGACGTTTTAGTAGGGCCTGTTGCAATAGGACAAGAGGTAATGTTTTTAAACTAAAAGGAGGTAGATCTAGACTAGATATAAGGAAGAAATTTTTTGTGATGAGGGTAGTGAAGCACTGGCACAGGTTGCCCAGAGAGGTGGGAGATGCCCCATCCCTGGAAACATTCCAGGTCAGGTCGGACGGGGCTCTGGGCAACCTGATCTAGTTGAGGATGGCCCTGCTCATTCCAGGGGGGCTGGACTAGAAGGGCTTTAAAGGTCCCTTCCAACCCAAACCATTCTATGATTCCTCTTCTCTAGAGCAGCAGAAACTGCCCTCTGGCTTGTGGGTTGCACACAAAATATCTCCAAGAAGATTTCTGAAGTTGGCAAGACCTTCTCTCCTCCTCCTGGAGCCCTCGTCCCCATTATCCCGGTTGCTTCAAAGCCATCCTTGCAAGACGAGTTATGTCAACAAGAGAAGGCTGTCAGGGCTGCTGATAGGAACCCAGCACTCCCCAGTTACAGGGGACATTTGCTGCAGAGATGGCTTTTAAGTCAGGTTTTCATTATGTGGAAAGTGTGTATCCAAGCCGTCCTGCAGTGTGGCGTGGTGCCTGTATTTACAGTGCTGGCAGCTTTCAATAGCAATCTATTTTTAATGAAACCAAGCTGGAATGTGGTGCCTAAACCCTTGATTTAAGGCAGATTTCTAAAGAGAAGATTTACGCAAATTTGCTTGATTGGAAATTGATTATTGCAACAGTCAAGTTCAGCTCAAATAATCTTGGAGAGACGGCCGCAGGAGTCAGATAATTCATGCTGGAGAGAAGACATCAATTTACATTCCTTACATTTCCTTTTGGAAGGTTTCCTAATTCTGGAGGGAGCAGGAGGCATCGCAAGGAAAGCGAAGGGTGAGGGGGACTGGTAGTGGATTGAGTCGCTCCCCGGAACCCTCCCGGGAGAGGCATTGTGCCTGACTTATGGCAAACTCGGTTTCACAAGGGGAGCGAAATACTCCAGGCCCGTTTGGTTTGCCAGCTCTGCTGGATGCTCCTGCAAAGTCAAAGGGATGCTGGGGGGCCCAGGTGTGAGAGGAAAAACACGTGTCAGTCGTGGTGAGTGCGGGGCTTTGATTTGCAAGTGTGGGTTTTTACTTGTTACTCCTATTTTGCTCCAAGGAGCCCTTGTCAGGTTTACTCCTGAAGTGGAAGGGTGGTGTGGGCACGGGGAGGCTCTGTTGGGCTCTGGTCCCACTTGCATTTCACGGCTCCTCTCTCATTTCCTGAGCCATTAGCCAAATTTTGGGAATGGGAGAGGAACTGAACCAGCTCCAGGGCTCAAAAGGTGATGAGGATATGCAATGTTTAAATCCACCCTGCATTACAGCATTGTTCTTAGCCACTGTGGTGGGTTGACCCTGGCTGGATGCCTGGTGCCCACCAAAGTGCCCTGCTCAGGGGGAGGACTCCTCACACTCTTCCCCTGCTCCAGTGTGGAGTCCCTCCCACGGGAGACAGTTCTTCACAAACTGCCCCAACGTGGGTCCTTTCCACGGGCTGCAGTTCTTCACCAACTGCTCCAGTGTGGGTCCCCCCATGGGGCGCAGTCCCTTGGGAACAGACGGCTCCAGCGTGGGTCCCTCCCACGGGGCGCAGTCCCTCGGTAACAGACGGCTCCAGCGTGGGTCCCTCCCACGGGGCGCAGTCCCTCGGGAACAGACGGCTCCAGCGTGGGTCCCCCCACGGGGCGCAGTCCCTCAGGAACAGACGGCTCCAGCGTGGGTCCCCACGGGGTCACAAGTCCTGCCAGCAAACCTGCTCCAGCCTGGGCTCCTCTCTCCACGGAGCCACAGGTCCTGCCAGGAGCCTGCTCCAGCGTGGGCTTCCCACGGGGTCACAGCCTCCTTCGGGCACCCCCTGCCCCGGTGTGGGGTCCTCCCCAGGTGCAGGTGGGGATCTGCTCCCCCGTGAGCCTCCATGAGGCAGGGGCACAGCCGGCCTCACCATGGGCTGCACCACGGGCCGCCAGGGAACCTCTGCTCCGGCGCCTGGAGCACCTCCTGCCCTCCTTCTCCTCTGGCCTTGGGGTCTGCAGAGCTGTTGCGCTCACATCTCACTCCTCTCTCCGGCTGCAGTTGCTCTTGCCCAGCAGCTTTTCCCCCTTCTTAACTCTGTTACCCCCGAGGCGCTACCACCGCTGCTGATGGGCTCGTCCTTGGCCAGTGGTGGGTCCGTCTTGGAGCCGCTGGCGTTGGCTCTGTCGGACACGGGGAAGCTTCTAGCAGCTTCTCACAGAAGCCACCCCTGTAGCTCCCCCACTACCAAAACCTTGCCACGCAAACCCAATACAGCCACATAAGTTGATTAGTTCCCATTTAATTGCACTCTAGTCCTTAAAGTATAATGGGAAATCAGCAGTCTGGTGTGCCCTCAGAGATGTGAGTCCCTCACCCTCCCAGACAGGGCATGCCAACCTGGTATTTCATTTATTTATGCCAGGATTGAGACATGGGGCTCGCTCTCCTCCATCTGTGCATTGCATGATGAGCTTAGGGCCATGCTTCCATCTCCTCACCATGACTGGAGGCCCCCAGCACTCATTGGGTTGTGTAGCCCTACCATCAGCTCTGGGGCAGCTTAAATTGCCAGCAAGCATCTTCAGAAAGCTTGAAGGACACGTTATCTCAAGTCCTGACCAGGATAGCCTCTGGTTTGGATTTTTCTGAGGGTCAAAATCTGCCCCTATTCACAAGGTCTGACTTTGGGCATCGTGGAGTCTGAACCCGAGGCAGGAGGGAGGCGGCAGGGAGCAAAGAGTGGGGAGAAGAGGATCAGGTTGGGAAACCCGGCGATGCCTTGGCGAGGTGCCTGCCCTTAGCCCGTCTCTCACAGTTGGGAGTGATTAACGAGATGAAGTTCTCCTCCTTCCCCCACCGCGTCCCACTGGGCTGTCCGGGTTGACGGAGACTGTGGTCTGGGTTTCTCTTGTTCTCTCGGCTGAAATGCAGCCCCGGTGACGAAGAGGGAGGCTCTGGCTAGATTACTTCTGCTGTTTTCAGCAGTGTCTGCACCTCCTCAGCATCTCCGCTGCCTCATGTGCTCCAAGCCCAGTTTCCCTGCCTTCGTCACCACGCTGCACTCCAGGAAACAGACCCAAGATAGGAAGGATGCTCCAAATCTCTGGAGCGCTGAAGGCTACATTTCTCTTTGAAGCTGGCTTGTTTTTCCAGCCTTTTCCAGTTTGCTGTTGATCAGTGTGACATCCCTTTTCCCCCGCCAAATGCACTTCAGGAATTTCTCTGATCCTTTCCTTAGCCAGAGGGGAAAGCAGGACATGTCATCCCTTCTCTTTCCAGAACTCAAAAATGAAAAGACTTCTAACCGAGCTGTTGCACCCTTGAACTAGAAATGACACCTCGTGGATGGGTGTTGAGGTTCCCCCTGTTTGCCCACAGTTATCAAGAGCTTCATGATCATTGTGGCTGCAGACCACGGGCTGGGAGCTGCTGAAACTCCTGCCACCTCCTTGAGGGATTTCTCTGAGGAAGAGCTGCTGGGTTTGATCCCAGTCACCCATCTTGCTAAAAGGGTTGGCATCCCAATGAGGTCCAGCTCTAGCCTAGTGCAATGTTATCAGTACATGAAAAAGGAGCTGTTTGAAAATAAGGACATAAAAATGGTCATTTGTCCTGGACTAAAATGTCACCTTGGCCGTTCTCTGCCCGTGGGCAATAGTAAAAATATAGGAAGGTTGTAGTGATACTTCTCCAGATCCTCTCCCAGCCTCTAACAATTTGTTTAGGGCCTTCCTGAACTCTACGGCTCTTTATGTTGAATATCCTGCAACGCATTTTTCTTCCCTGAGTTTCTCCCATCACCTTCTGAACTCTCAAATAGTGCCCCTACCTCTGCCATGGGGTTCCTCGGTGATGCGGGGTAAGTCAGCTCAAACTTCACCCACGGATTCTTGCCTCCAGTGAACACAGCTTGGGATGCTAAGGTCTAATCCACCGTGGTGCCGAGCAGTCAAGAGGATCCAGACTTTTCTGGAAGATAACGTGGAATTTAATCACTGCTAGCTCTCCAGTTTCTTAGAATTGACAAGTGGCTTTGAAACGCGTTGGGGGGCAAACAGATGGAGCACACCATGGAGCACAAAGTGCATTTCCTAAGGAGGTCTGGACAAAAATAAATAATGGTAATATTAACAATGATGAGTAGACAAGTATTTTGTTTTCCTACCATAGGATGCTATGTGTACAACAAATAACATAGAACATTAAATCTGCTTCGAGAAAGTGGCTGACAGCATCCTTTTAAGCTAATTAAAGTAATTCTGGGTAGCTTTTTCTTGCTTGAAATTAGACAGGGTAATTTTACCAATATTTAGGTCACTCTCAGTGCACATACTGTATTTAGCAATGCAGGCTTTTTGACTAATAGGGCTGTCTTTGCCTGCATTCATGAATATCTACAGATTTTTCTTTGTAGATAAATTTATCCCTGAACGGAAGATGAAAGATGAAATATTGAGGATTGCTGCTGGTTGTTCTAGTCAATGAATATACACCCTCCTTTCAGCTTGAGGAAGGAAAGGATGGCCTAAATTTTGTATGGGAGATCATGAATAGTTTTACACAGATACGAAGATTGTGTTTTCTCTTTTGTTGTTCACCATGCTCTAATTAGTTCAGCATTAATGGGAATTAAAAGTGACCTATTTAGCTGGAGTAGGTGCCCATGCTAATGTTATTAGTGCAGTCAGCTGCATTTGATATTTCTGAGCACGGGGTCTTAGGCAGGAGAAGGCACCTTGGAGTGATTCTCTCCTTGTTGAGGAGTCCAAAATTTCATGTGTGCGTGGACTTCCACGCAGGCACCACCGGCTTTCATGTGGCTTTGCCTTCTCATTCAAGGAGCAGCGCTGGCTCTGGGAAACTGAAAGGCAACAGGAGAGGACAGGGGTTTCGGCAGGCTGATGACACTTGGCTTTACATCAAAGTTTTGGGGAGAAGTGGAGGGAATGACTTGGTGTCTGGAGGAGGTTGCAACTGGGACGGAAAGCAAACAGACCCTGACCCGATGTGAAAAAATCACTTACTACACCTGAGAAATTCTTGGGTAGCACCAAACAAAGGGTCAGGGAAAAAAGGGCATCAAAACTCAGTCATCCCAAGGTCCATCTGGCACAGTACCCTCTCCCCTGGAGTCAAGGAGGGGATGAGTAGATAAATGGTGGAAGAAAGACGGCAAGTACAGCGGCCCATCCCCTGCTGCACCCTCCAGGCTTGCAGCAACCAACAGAGCTCCTGGGCCAGAGATGACAGCTGGAACATCACATTTCATTGCCAGCATTAGATCTATCCTCCAGCAATCTGGTAATCCCTCCAGGAGCCTATTGATAATTTTGTCCTCCTCGACATCCAAGACATTGAGTTCCACCAGATCGCAGCACACTTCATGTGAAAATAGTACTCGCTTGTGTCTGCTTGCTCAGTGCTGAACCTTTGACATCTTTGAATAAAATTAAACCAGCATCTGCTCACTTTGCCATGGGCTTTCATCTTAGATGGATGACTCCTGGTGACAACTTGTTATTTGAGGAGGCTTACTGATCTCCTGTAACACTACTAGGGTGCCCTTATGCTTCTTCTGGAAGGATCTTGGTACTTACTGTTTTATTTTTGTCATCGTGGTCCCAGAACTGAGTACATCTCCATGTGTTTTCCCTTTATGTATTAGATGACACAGCGGGTTCACTGTTAAGGACTGCAATTTTGTATGGATTCCTACACCCATTGCGGCTCTGGCAGTGAACCTGCTGTGTTGCTCCTGACCTATGTTCTCACTTCCACGTAAGTGAGAAAAAGATCAATTCCATGAGATGTAGGTTTGTGTCAACGGGAACCAATACCTACAGCAGGCAGCTTTAGTCCACGTGTACATCAGTGTACAAAAACAACAGAAGCAAGGGCAGTAGTATCTTGTTCGTGACTTAGCGTGACACTTTTTTGCCATGGAAAACTTGATTTTTTCCATTAAAAAAAATAAAAATTAAATATTTTAATTGAAAAAATCCCAAGTTTTGGATTGGACACTGAAAGCTGTCCCTTTGTGGGCCTTCTGCACCATTCAGCTGCAAGGGTTCAACGGCTTTTTCCGTCCCATTCCAGGTCCCCTCAGGGTGCATGATGAGTTTCTGTGGCCATGGTACATCAGGGAATCTTTTGTCCAGCTGAAGACCTTTCAATGAGAAGTAAAACACTTTTTCCAGGAAATGGAAGAAAAACAAAAAAAAAGTTGTTAATTTCTTTTGTCCAGTTTTATTATTCGTATTATTATAGAAACTCAGAAGTACCAGTTGTGGCCCAGCTAGAGCTGCGCTAAGTGCTGTGTGTAGGATGGAAAGACAGACTTTGTCCCAAATTGCTCAGAATTGATGTGCGAGACAAGAGACACTAAAAGGCTTTTCCAGGAAGGTTCCTGACTGCTACCGCTGGTAATGAGGCTGGCACCTTTGTTGGTGAATGTCACGGGTTCTTTTATCCAATTTATAGGGCTGTTGTGGCCTGGAAAACACAAAGATCATCGCAGTTCCTTATATTTATGGCTAAGAGCAACCTCTCTCTTCTGCTGTCAGAGTGGTCCCTCGGGTTAACATCTCTTGAGTGGTGCTCACCGCATCCCTGTGTCACCAAGGCAACCTCAGCATCCGCTTCGGGAATCCGGGCGCACATAGCTTTGGCTTCGCCTTTTGGCTCTGAAACACTTTGTAAAACTGCCTCCAATCTACTTCCATAGGAGGGTCTGTTTTTCCAGGGATAAATCTTTGGAGAAGGCAATTTTCCTTTCCGCACCCAGATGGGAAGTCCTTAAATTACAGGAGAATGATTTAACTCTGTCCTGGTCGGGTTCTCTGAACTTTAATTATTCAGCGACACAGAAACGGCCGGAGCGTGCCAGAACCAGTGGCCAGCCTTACTCCAGAGCTTGGTTTTGGCATTAATCATTTCCAGCCGTTTCAAAGAAAGGTGTAAGAAATGCTGTGCTTGATAAATTATGCAACTTTCCCACAGGAGACGTTTCATCCTAACGGGCTGTTGGTAGCTTGTTTGTGCTCTGCAGCGTGAGAATTGATATCCTTTTCCAGACCAAGCTAACGTAGCTGCAGATGCTCCAATAGCCAGATAAATGCCATTTTCTTTCCATTTCTTTATTTCTTTTTTTTTTTCCAATCTTTGTAACCCCTGAGCTTGCATAACGGCTCCTGGTGATGAGTTCCACAGCTTAATTAAGCGTTGCAATAACACTTTTCAAATTGATGAGGTGCTCTGTTTGCCTTTTAACTGAGTTGGGTGGGTTTGTTTGGTTTCTTTCTAAATATGATGAAAACAGTGAAGTCGGGGATCCCCAGCCAGCTCTCTCAGAACCGTCCATCATTTTATGCCCTTCTTTCATGTCTCCTCTTCTCCCTCTCCGCTCAATGAGCCGTGAATCCCCCAAGGCAGGAGAAAGCCTTCCTCTGTTTTCTGATCTGAAACCCTTTTGAGACGCGGGCAGAAAAAATCCACCTTTCTCATTAGTGACGTGAACGTTGGGAAAAACTGGCGACAAAATCTGATGTGTGCTTCAGCAGAAGGGCTCGCGGCTCCGGGAGGAGCTTTGCAGGAGCGGGGTGGTTTCATGGGAGCGCGTCGGAGGAAAACAAAACCTTTTCTTTCAGCTTTTTCCTTTGAAAGAGGGAGGAGAGAGAGGGAAGCTGCTTTCAGACTTCATCATCCCATTTTATTTTGACTTCTGGGCTAATTCGAGTCAAAACAGGATGAAGCAAGATGTTGTGAAGTTAAAATCAAATTTTTAAAAAATCTCAATAGTTAATGAGATTAAAAAAAAAAAATCCATGAGACACCTCAAACTTCCAGCTTGCAATTCATTTTGTTTGATAGAGATTTTAAAGTTTTTTGAGGAACAAATATCCCTCTTGCCCAGGAAGCCCAGACCGAAACCTCCAAATGTCCCTATCGGGAGATATGATGAATTATATTGCGGTTAAGAAAACTTATTGGGGCTCAGGGAATGTGGATTTATTTCTTGGCAGGGTTACAAATCCCCTCTGTAGCTCTGGACAAGCCGTTTGGAAATAAATCTTCCCATGGATTTAAACATCAGAGTCCTGAGAGCTTCATTACCCCTTTTTGAGGTGTTTAGTGCCTGCAATGGGACTGAAGTCCCCAAAGAGAAGGGAACGGAGGCCAGGGAAAACGTCCATATGGGAACAGCAGATTTTGAGTGCAACAGATTTTCTCATTCAATATTCCTCATCTGTTCTAAGCTGGCAACCCTTTCCTGAAAAAAAAATCTCTTTTTTTTTTAGGGCAGGGCAAAACGGTACGATGAGTATAATTTGTTTGTGCCCACAGATTTGAGATGCTGGGAGAGATTTTTTTGCCCGGCAGTTGTAATGGGCTTTGCGACATAGGAAATCTTGGGAGTCTCTTTGCTTTAGATTAACAGGTTTTTTATTTTTGGGGGACTTTGTTGACTTCCTTCTGTGATTCCCGCAGGTATCACAACTTCCAGTTCAAAAAATTACAAGCTATTCTTTCCTCTACAACTGCAGGAGCTTCCCTGCACTAATGTCTCAGGAATACGGGTCCGACCTCTCCCGAGGTGGTTTGCGGACCAAAGGGGAGGTTACACCTAGTTGTAGGATGGCATGCACAAGCTCAGCCCCGCAGCTCACGCTACAGAAATAACAGATGGGCTCTAAATATTACAACCGTTTTTTATGGTGATGACTTTTTCATACTGGAAAAATATTCTTGGGCAGAAAGATGACCTGCAAAGTTGGAGAGCAAGGGAAAATCTGACTGCTCTCCTGCTGCGACATGGCCAGCTCTTTCCTGCTCTCCATGGAGGAATGCCACGGCCGAGCCCGGGCGCCACGTCCGGGAGAGCATCTCGATCCCACTCCTGCCTGCCGAGAGCAAGCCAACACACGAGCTTGTCTTCGAGGCGGCAGATCTCAGCTGCCAGGGCTGAGATGTGAGACCTGACTTCACAGTCGAGGCAGGACCTTCGAATCGGGACATATTTCTTCTGAAATATTTAATGCAAACCAGAGCTGCGGGACAGGTCCGCGCTCTGCCATGCCTCGGGCTGAGCGATGCATCTTGCTAGCAGACGAGAGCTGCTGGGGGCTGGTCCCTCTTGCTGAAGGGTCATTTAATTTGAAACTTGCTCCTCTGTCAGAGCCTAGAGCCACCAATCCCCTGGGCATGGTGAGACCCATCTGTTTACTGAGCTCTGCATGTCCAGGGCATGACAAGGAACTTGGCTGGGTTGGGTTGAGGAGGCTGTTTTGAATCTTGCCTCTTTCTTGTGGGATTGCGTCAGGGGAGAAGTGAATCCAGAGATGGTCTTTGATGCTGCCACTTGCTGGCAGCGTGCTGCAAATGTGGACGGGTGGTTCCCGCGCTGCGAATGTGCTGAGGGCATGGGCAGTGGGCACAGTGTCACTAAAATAAATTAAGTATTTCTCAGGAATGGGGTGGGGACATCAACAAAACCTCTGCCTTATGCAATTGCCGCTAGCGTTACAACAGATTTAAAGCAGCTGCTGTTGGCTTTCCCTCTTTGCTTTCATAAACCAGTTGTTTGTCTGTTTGCTAGATCCTAGTGGACAAGGCGGTGGGGGAGGGAAGAGGGGAGGCGTGAGTGGGGAGGACAGAGATGGTTGAGTGAGGGGCTGGTGCCCAAATCCGCCATCTTTGGCAGAAGGCAGCTGGACAGCTTGAAGCTTGGCCGACCTGACATGGACAGCAGCGCTCTTGTCATCCCAGGCAAGGAGTGAGAGCTTAGGAGGTCCATGGAGGGCCATAAACACGGAGCGGTGGGGTTGAGCCAAAAGGATGTCCCTAGAAATGCCAAGTGGAGAGAAGCAAGATGTTGCCATTGAGGCCACTCCTAGCAGCTGAGGTACAGGATGAGAAGGGTTGTAGCAAGGCCTTTGATGGCTTCTTCAAGCAAACAGAAAGAGAAGGTTGATTTTTTTTTTTAAAGATTTGGACAGAGCCAGAGTGGGTGGTTCAGAGGAGAGGACTGGGTCCAGGGTGATGCTGGGGTGATGACCTCAGGCTGCAGATCGATGACTGACCCTGCTGAGCTTGGGTTTGGCCGTGCCAGGCCTGACCTGGTGGTTGAACTGCTCAGCGAGAAGAGAGGTGGAGGATGAGGTGGTGCAAGACCCGCTTACAGCAGGGAGCGGGGACATAACACGCTTGTGTTTGAAGATGAGAGGAGCAAGAGATGGGGTGAGGGAAGGAAAGAAGGTAAAGGAAGGGGAGCAGATGACATGGGAAAGTCTGCAATTGAGCACTTGAGTCTACTTTTGTCCCCCCAAGCAGGAAAATTCCCCAATTCCAGACGCAGCAAGGCTTTAGTTTGACTGCTTCGAGCAGCCTACTTGAAACTCTCTGCAGGATGAGAGAAACCCCAATGCCCAAACTTCAGTCCGTACCTACACATGCAGAGCACCTGCCTGTGGGTATGGCTCTGCCTACACGTCCCGCAGGGAAACCTGGGATTCATTTTCCATCTCACCCCAGAAACGATGTCTCTAACACACAGAACTGTAGCAACACCCTGGGCTGTAGCTTCAAAACTCAACCATTAAAAGGAATGACTGGATACCTCTGACCCAGGCCCTTCCCCAACCCAAATATACTCACCTTCAGCCACATATTGCTGCCTTTATTCAGCTCAAGTGTTCACCAGCTTCTTTCTATTCAAATAGTACTAAAAACATGCTCATACAAGGGTCAGCATGTCTTAATATATAACTAGTATTTCAGCAAAACCCCAGGAGCAATCAAATCATCACTCAAATAGAAACAGTCCAGCCAGATATCCACAAAGAAGCCTTTTCCATCATTCCAGGAAACAGTCCCTCAGCTGTCTCCAGCAATCCTATTGTGAATAGATGTCTTTTGCCACTTTCCCAGAACGTCCACAAACGCAGGGGGTTTCAAATCCAGAGAGGACAGCACAGGAAAACCAAGATTTAGAGTCTCAATGGAGGCAAAGAAAATGCCTGCCATCTAGCCCTCTCTCTTCAACCGAGGTGGAATGAGCTCCAGCCCTACCAGTGATCCTCATGGAATGAGACAGAGAAAAAGTAGGTCTTCTGAGTTTCTTTTGGCCTTGACCAGTCTTTAAACGCATAATTGGTACAGTTTAAGTGTTGCTTGGCTTGACAAGGGGTCTCAGAGTCCAGTCCACAATGAGGTTTGGAGACAGGGTGGCAGTCAAAGACTGCAAAGGGTTTTGAGCATTCATTTTCTTTCCATTCATTTCAAGCCCAGCTGTCCCTTTGCAGTGAGTGGGTAAGTGATATATCACGGAGCAATTGCCATGGAAAACACCTCCCAGCACATCAGCTCTCAGTTTTCCGAGGCTGGGTTTTATCTGCATGTTTTGTTTGCTCTTTGGGCTGGTAGCCACATGTGTGTAAGGTCTCCTGATTTTGCATATTGCTCTAAGCAACCAGCTCATTGCTGAGCTTTGTGTTTCCAGTCTCACTGTCGCTTTCATCTTTGCATGCTAAAAAAAGACCAAACACCTGCACAGCTGTGGTTTTGTTTTACTCTTTGAGCTTCTCTGGTGGGAAGTTCAAAAGGAGGAAGAGTTTGCTCTGTACCCTGGGTTTCCTACCAGCCTGGTGTTTGTTTTCACACTAGAAAAGCTTTGTAGATAGAGCTTGTGCCCACCAAGTGCTGAATCCTCACCCCTGAGACGTCCTTCTTGCCTGCCATACCTTGACCGCTCCTTTTAGGAAAGGCTGGAAAATAAGCATAGGAGGATACTGCCCACCTTCACCGCGGTCCTCCTGGACCCAGAAGGCATCCTCACCCTGGGTCAGGGAGTCAAACCAGACGGAGACTCCCCCACAACCCTCAGCAGATGTGCTGGTGGCACACACTCTTTGAACCCCTGAATCCTTCCCCTTGCCATTGCCGGGCTTTCCTGCCCTGGCAAGGGAAGGTCCAGACGTGGGTCTAGTGTAACCAGAGTTGAATGCCATGCGCTGCGAGCTAGCTGAGGCAGGAGTCATCGGGTCATAGAATCATAGAATCATAGAATTGTTCTGGTTGGAAGAGACCTTCAAGATCATCGGGTCCAACCATTAACCTATCACTACCGAGTCCCCCACTAAATCGCATCCCTTAGGGCCTCATCTAAACATCAGTCCAGTCCATCAGGCAGTCGCTCCCTGTGTCAAACCGTCTATTTTGCAGCTTGGCTCCACAGACAAAGCAAGATCTGCCCTTTGTGGAGATGTCCTCTCCATCTCTTCTCCTCCCTGATGCCTGGCTGGCCCGGACACATTCAGCTGACTCCCCACCAAACACCCCTCTGGGAATTGCAGCGATAACTGTGCCAGCCGGCGGAAATCTTTTCCTTGACTTACCTCCCGCAGCGAGAAACTTTCCCGTCTGGTTGTCAGTTCTCCCCATCGGCAAGAGGCCCTGGCAGGGTGCCCCATCTCCATAACTTGCCCTGTAGCTTTTTTTGCGGGGGGGAAAACAACTGGGCAAATTAATAGAAGAAAAAAAAATTCCATTGAAGACTTAAACACAAAGACCTCACTTTTGGCTCAGGAAGTCTCTGAGCTGCAAATTGCAGACTGACCGAGTATTGTGGGGAAGTATTGCTACATACTGCCCCTTTTCTTATGCTCATCCTTAGGCACTGGCTGTTATCGCCACTGCCAGAAGACAGGACACGGGGTTACTCGGACCTTGGCGCTGAGCTGCCGTGGCTGCTCTTATGTGCAGGTCTGTGCTTCTTCAAGTGCAGTAAAAACAGCTTGCAAAGACCTAGAGAGAGGCGAGCTGGAGCCTTCCCTCCCCTTCCACATTTTCCCTTCTGCTTATTTAGTCAAAGATTAAAATTCTGCATTTCGTATTGTTCGGTATTTGTATTATATTAGTGCTGTGATTGATGTTCTCGATTGGTTTGTATCATGCACCTCTTTTTCCCCTGTTTGCTGTTTAGCGTTAGAAATGGGAGCAGTCTACATTTCTAGTCACGTTCTCTAGCTTTGATGTGAACTGAAAGTTTTCCAGTCTCCAAGGTGAAAGGATAACTACGTTACGTTACCAAAACCCCTCCCTTCTCCTAAAGGAGCCTTCTGAGCAAATAAAGACTTAGCTGAAACAAAGGTTTATAAATACTCTGAATAGAAATTGCTTCCCATTTCTTTTTATCGCAGTTTCACTCTTGTTTTAGTTCTGATTCCACAGATGTCCTAGTTGTAAGAAATGATGGCAAAAAAAGAAGGCTGAGAAGCCCTGTATGGCATATCAGTAATAGCAAGAGCAGCAAGTGCAACAAAATGTAGAAAATCTTATAAAAACTTAAAATACATTACATACATCCTAATTAATTACAAAAGGAATTAAACGTCACCTATCCTTTTTTTTTTTTCCAAGTGCATAGGGTTGTTTTCTGCCCCAGCTGAAGTTCCCTGTGTGCCAGTCAGCTCGAGGGCTGCAGGGAATATTTTGGCAGCTGCTTTGGCCGAGCGACCGCTCCAGAGCTCTTAGTGGGATGCATGACTTTGTCTTTGGCCATTGTTTCGTTCTCCTTCCATTTAGCATCTCTCTCCTTTACATTAGTAAAAGCACTGGGGGAGGGATGCTGCAAGGGGAGGCTTTAGCCTGCCTTAATGCAAGCCAGAGAGGGGACCAGGAGGCTGAAGTGGTGTGCAAGAGGAGAGGCAGCTCTGCCCAGGTTATCTGAGCACTAAAGGGCTCAGAAAAAAACCACAAAGATGAAAGAGGATTTGAAACAAGAGCCTGTAGTGCTTTTGCCTTTACAATAACATCGTGAGAGTTTTAAGGAGCTCTAATACAAATGCAGAATTGGGCTTTCCACTTACTACATGCAGTACTTCATTATTGAAAAAAAAAAGAAGAGCTGGACTAAGACAGCACAGCTATTCTGTTTATGCACAGCAGCTATTATTTGAGAACACTGCCCACATGTAAAAAAGGCCTTTGAAGTGAATTTGGTTGCTGGCTGGATCATATATTACTTGAACACAAATAAACCCTTCCTCTTAACACCTATGGTCTTACCTTGTTTACTCGTACCACACCTACTGAAGGGTTGGACACCGAGTGCGAAGCAGTTCAATTTTTTTCCAGTACAGCCTTTGGATTTCTTTCTGATACGTCACTTTCCAAACTGGAGTGTAAAAAAGTAATCACTGGGGGATATTTGCTCTGGACAGACACTCTGTGTGCAGGCACGCACCAGCTCCGTGGGATCAGAGCAAGCGCCCAGCAAGGGCAATGCTCCAGCTGGTAACACTGGTCCATAGCAGATGTTTAGGGAGGCGCGTCCATCCGAGCAGGGCCACCACGGGCAGATACTGCTCTCCTGCCTCCAACAACTTGCAAGTACCTTCTTTATCCAGAGACGATGTCTTTGCATTTAATAATGTGTAAGGGAGCTTCTACCAGTAAGCTGCCCAGTTGCTTCTGGAGCTTGGGTGACCTTTTCTGGTCTTACGGCAAGGATGTGCCCCATCAAGGCACGAAGGTGAGAAGTGCAGTGTGTGTCTGCGTTGGGAGCAAATCAGCATCCCCTCTGCCGTGGACCCCAGCGCAGCCTCCCGGGGGACCTGATGCCGCTTACCTATCTTGCACATCGTTCTTGCTGTTGGCAAACACAGGGTAAACTGAGCAAGCCCCGTGGTCGCAGAGAGAAAGGATGCGAGGAGAGGTCTGTGGCCAGGAGGGCTGAGGACAATGCGGAGTCTTAAAATGACATTAAAAGCAAAAGAAATTTTCACAGTGGTATCAAGCCATTACCAGATTGAAATGGAAAAAAACCTGTTGATAATGATGAAGACAGAAAAGCTCCCTAAGTATTTCTGCTCTGTAGTTGGGAATAGTCAGATAACGTAATCACAGCCTAGATGGTGAAACGCTTTCCATTCCAACAGTAACCCCCGAGGGGGGGCTGGGCAGCAGCTATTAATTCTTGACACGGCTGCGTCCAGATAACTGCACCCAAGAGTTTTAAAAGAGACGCCTGAGGAGGTCCCTGGAACATTAATGATGTTTTTTTTTTCACTTGGTTTGGGTGGTTCTGAAAGACGAGAGTCCGGCTAATGTTGTAACTACGTTTTTTGAAAGGTAAATGGGATATCCTAGGAAAGTGTAAAAGTCCGTTAGTCTGGCATCAGTCCCAGGGAAAATAATACAGAATCTCACACAGGATGCAATAAATTAAGGGAAGATAATTAATAGAGGAAGGAAATTAAAGGAGGGTAACAAAACTAAGGCCAAGTAGTAATGCTGTCAAGTGAATTTGGTACCTTTTTTAAATAAGATTTCCAATTTTTACAAAATTGTAACTGGCTTGATCTTATAGGTTTTGCCAGAAAGTTACAGAAAGCGGTGCTTCAAGTTAGTCCTGGTTTTAGTTTGAATTAGAATTAGAACAGAATGCAATGCGTGCGGAGGACATCATTAAATAGCTTGCAAACTAGCTAATTAATAGGATTCAAAGGGTAATTGTAAATGCAGTAATAAAGGCAGTGGCCATGTTTCCATTGGGGTTGGGCAGAAAGCATTTCCACGCTATTTAACATTTGAATTAATGACCTGAAGAAAACATACATTTGCCACTGATAAAACCTTTCGGATGACCGAAAGAGCAGGGAAGTCGTAAATGATGAAGGAAGGAATTCTGCAATACAGAAAAATTTGGATTCTTTTGCTGCCACGCAATGAGGATGCATGTGAACGCAGCCAAGTATGCAGGTAGACAGCAGTGATCCATGAGCACGGGCTTTGGGAATTTGGGGGTGGGATGGGGAATTGTGTGAATCTGGGCTCCCACTCCTGTTTGGTGACCAGAGGACCGATGTGACCGTAGTATGCAGGAGTGGTATGGAAACATAAGGTAGGAATGGGAGGACTGTGCTTTGTGTGGGCTGAGTCCTCCTGAAACCAGCTCTGGAGGACGGTCTGCAGCTCAGGGAGCCACTGCTTGTGAAAAGCGTTGACAACTGGAAAGGGCTAATAGAGTCATGGGATGATTCATGGAAGGGACACATGCCTTACGGTCAGACTGCAGGATTTCAACTTTGAATGAACAAACAGGGCATTTTCATGCTTCTGGCACTTCAGGCATTCAGCAAATGTGGGCCACTAAGTGGACCCTACAGCAATCCTTGCTTTTTCTGCTGACGGTAGAGGGTCTGAGCCTCCTCGCTTAGGGATTTCAGAGGTGTTCCTAGATTTAGGCAAAGGGAATGGCCCCTTCATCCCAAGATGAGTAACAAAGCTGGTGAAAGGTCTAGAGAACAAGTCTTATGAGAAGCAGTTGAGGGAACTGGGGTTGTTTAGAATCATAGAATCGTTTTGGTTGGAAGAGACCTTTAAGATCATCAGGTCCAACCATTAACCCAGCACTGCCAAGGCCACCACTAAACCATGTCCCTAAGAGCCACATCTACACATCTTTTCAATCCCTCCAGGGATGGGGACTACCACTGCCCTGGGCAGCCTGTGCCAGGGCCTGACAGCCCTTTCGGGGAAGAAATGTTTCCCAATATCCAACCTAAACCTCCCCTGGCGCAACTTGAGGTCGTTTCCTCTTGTCCTGTCGCCTGTTCCTTGGGAGAAGAGACTGACCCCCCCTGGCTCCAACCTCCTTTCAGGGAGTTGCAGAGAGCGAGAAGGTCTCCCCTCAGCCTCCTTTTCTCCAGTTCTGTTTAATATCTTTATCAATGACCTGGAGGAGGGGATCGAGGGCACCCTCAGTCAGTTTGCAGATGACACCAAGCTGGGCAGGAGTGTTGATCTGCCTGAGGGCAGGCAGGCACTACAGAGGGATCTGGACAGGCTGGATCGATGGGCTGAGGCCAATTGTATGAGGCTTCTTGTCACCTGAGATCACATCTCCTACATCAAAGGTTTTTGCCTTGGATGGAGTTTCATGTTGGCAAATTGGACTGCTCTGAGCTCCAGGCTGGCTTCTGCATGTTGAATCTTCATTGCACTTTACTGTGGGATGCAGAGAGACCTCTATGTCCCCGTGTGACTGCTACAGCTTCTGTCCTCCAGTGTCTCCCACAAACAGACCCCAATCTTTGTACTTTTTTATCAAGCCTGCAGTGCTGACCTTTTCAGGTCACTCTGTTCCCTTGAGGCAGTCGTGGTGGAGGAAATCACCAGCAAACTAATGAGGGACTCCTTTTCAAACTCTCCACTATAAGCCTGAGGGCAAGATTTGTCATCCTTTACTTTTTCTCATCTGATGTTTAACCTTGGGAGAAGCTGTAGCTCCAATATCTTAGTGGGCAAATCCTTTGGGATTGGAAGAGGTCAGGTCCTTCTTGACAGGACTTTGGTGTTTTGCCTTGTTTTCCAGAGCCTCGTGCCTACAGCCTTGCCCCTGAGCTATGTGGTCACCATGAAACCTTGTCCAAATCTGCACAAATAAGATCTGAAAGGCAACAAATATACCTCCAGGACCCAATGTGAGCCTTAGCGCAAAAAAGTAGCCTTTCCTGGTTTTATCCCTTTCCTGATTTTCTTTTTTTTTAAAAATTATTTTAGTTCTGTTTAAAGGTGACATTTTTCATGAATGAAAATTAACCTTTTGACTGATTTGTGGGACAGTGTCAGGAAATAAGCAAGCTGCTTACGTGTTCTTTGCTACTTACCTTAAATCAATAAAATCGTAATTGTTAAGGCTGGACAAGACTATTAAATTAAGAAGACCTGAACTCCTGTATAAAACAGACCTTTTCATTTCACCCTGTTAGCCCTGTAAGGAGACTGATAGCTTCTGTTTGTCCAGGGCGTCGCTTGCAGAAAGACCTTTACTGCAGAGCACTGCATCTCATTCCATACCCACACACCAAGATCTCCCTTTGAAACTCATCTGGACAAAGCCCCGTCTTGTGACACAGAGTCAAAGCATGGCCAAGATGTAGAGGAGCCCGGGGACTTTCACAGACCACTGCTGCCCCATGGAGTCAGTTCAGTTTCTGTTCACCCCTCCCTAGGAAGGAGGTCGGACAGCCTGTTCTGTGGAAAAGAAACACATTTTGCAAAAATGGCATGATAATATGTGATTATTAGCAGAGATCTTGTCCACTCTAAATATTTGGTGTGGTTTGTGCGGTGTTCTCCTTCCCTTGGCCATTGGTGTCTGTGGATTAGGCTGACATGCTATTCTTAGCCTAATTCAACATTTACTTTGGATTTGCATTGTTTATTCAACGCGTAGAGAGACACGTGTCCACAGCCCAGCAGTTCATGGCACTGAACCTTGCATATTCCTCTGACAAAGCCTGTGCCAATTTCTCAGCCCTCCCTTGCTGGTTCAGCCCAACATCATCTGCTGCTCTATGATCCAACAACCACCACCATTGTGCAGCCTTCTGACCAGAAGCAAGACATGCGGGAGCTGTCAAATCACATCAGCTTCATCAAATCTTGGACTTTCCCTTCAGCCAGGGCCAACCACAGATCCCTGACTCAAAGGTGGTCCTTTCCCACTCCTGCAAAGTTGGTGGAGTTCCTTGTGGTCATGAACACCCTGAGCTCATTACACACTCTTGTGAAACTCATCACCTCTTGTCCGACAACATAAAACTCAATCTCCTAGGAGTTATTCAACTGATTCCCCATTACCTGTCATCCAGCATTAACCCAAACACCTTATTCCTTCCCCAATGTCTTCAAAATTTTGAGACATGAAAAAAAAAAAAAGGAGCCTGGGATTTACTTGTTCTGCAGTTGTGAACCACACACACAGGGTCTGGAGGGTGGGTGAGGGATGGGTTTGGGCAGGTAAGTGCCAAACAATTCAAGAGTCCATTGGCATTCTCCTGGCTTTGGGGGAAATCTTCAGGAGAGGGAAGAAGTAGGGTTGGTGTAGTAGGAGGGCCTGCTGTGGATGAGAGCAACTGCTGTAGGACCACACAGAAATAACAACCCCTGCCCCGAGGGTGCAGGACCGCTCTCTCCAGCTCTGTAGGAGGGAGAGTACGGAGGCACCATATCCACAGCGTTTCTGCAGCATTCAACCCATCCCTTCTCCCTATATCCCATCCCATCCTGGCCATGTCAAACGCAGACCCTTCTCCAGCTCCCTCCTTTTCCCGCTCTCCCTTACCTTAGCCTCCTGCAGCAAACAGCCCTGCCTGTTCCTCATCACTTCTCCAGTCTCCACATTCATCTCTTATCCAGCCTCTCTCCTCTTCTCTGAGGGCCTTTGCCTCAAAACCCTTCACCTGCCTCTCTTCTCTTCGCTGTAACATCTGTCACTTTTACACCACAGCGCCTCTCAAACTTTTCTCCTCTCGCCCCTCCTCTCATCCTCTCTGGGTCTTGACTCAGCTCTTCTCACTTATTCCTCTTCATTTAACAAGCAGCCCTCCTTCTACTCTGCCTGTCACCATTTCACTCAAGAGCTCGTCCGCTCTCCGTCTCCAGCCATCTCCATCAGAATCCCTCTTGGTCACATCTGGGCACATTAATGACATCTCCCCCACCACACACCTGAGCCCTTGACTCCTTTGACATCCTCAAGCATCACAATCATCTGCTCAACCGGTCCTGGCTCACAGCCCATATCCGTCTCTCTGCTATTGCCATCGTTCCACCCATACGGCCTTAATCCTGCCACCAGCATGGCTTTCTTCTCAGCAAATCCATCTTCCTTCCTCCAGCTCTTCCACCTTCCTCACTAGGCTGCTCCGCTTCCAAAATGTCTTTTTCACAAGTCACACTGCAGCCCCATGCTTCTTCACCAGCCTAAACACCAACCACCTTTGCACTGTTCCTTCTCTGCTGCCTCGTCTGTACTGCGCACCCACCTCGTCCATGCCCTTTTCAGTCTCAGCTGGAGCATTCCTGCTGACAAGCAACACAAAGCCCTTTTACATCACTCCATGTGGTGGCCAGGAGGGACTTGCTTGAGAGAAAGGCAACAAAGTCCTTCTTTATGGGATGTGCATGCACATGGCCCTCACAGCCCTGCCAAGCGAGTGATCTGAATGGAGATGCCCCTCGCTGAATTACAACGGCACTACCAACCCCAGCCCACAATGTGTAATGTAGTATAAATGTAATCGTCTCTGCAGAATGAAAGGCACGTTGCCAGGCCGCACACGGCTTGGCCCTGGACAATAAAGACATAATTATGGCTTCAGTGGGTTTGCTCTGCTTTGAGGTTTCCACCAGTGGTGAAATGTTGTTCCATCCTAACCTTAGGGAAGCAGATGATCTCATGAGCTGAAACTGCACAGGCCACGCTTACCAGAGAGCCTGTCGAAATGGGAGAGCTGGTAGCTCCAGTGCCCTTCCAGTGGGCTGGAGGAAGGCAGTCTGTGATATGCCTGGACCTCTGGAGAAGCCTGCTTAGTCCTGGATTTATTTGCTAAGGTGCAGAATTCTGGCTGTGGTTTTTGATTTCCCCCCAATCTGGGAGGTCATGAAAGTCAACTTCCATTGTGCGCAGGAATAAAACCAGGAGATGGATGCGGTTCGCCAGCAGTGTCTTCGCAAGATATCGCTTCGATCCTGTGTGCTTTCCCATAACAGTGGTCCCCTGAGCACAGCAGCACTGTGTTCCCATCAGACGATGTCTCCATTAAGCAGCAAGTCCATGCTCACGCTGGGCTCGGCACCCAGTTCTTGTCTCCGATTGCCCAGTACAGCTCTCTTTGGGTTTCTGTGCCCAGGTTTCCCCTCTGCAAAATTCAGCACAGAAGGAAAGAAAATACACTCAGGATGCACCAGGAGCCAACGTTCATCTCCCAGGTTCAACAAAGACTCACTGCTCAAAGTCAAACCCCGCTGATGAGTGTAGATGAGGAACCGCACTGCAAAGCTTTTCCCTTTGAGGGGAGCCGGGGAAAACCGGGCGGCAGCAGGGCTGGCATGCACGCCCACGTCCACTCGAGCTCTTTCCAGCCACCACTCAGATCAGCAGCCTGTTCACCTCCTCATGGTTGTGGTGTTTAAAAGCCACCTTCTAAACCTCATCCAAAATTCATTCCTCCACAGTTCATACCACAAGTGTTTGTGCAGACAGTCTGTTACCTTCCATAACTCTTCTCCTTCCCTGTTATTCACTCCAAACATACCCTCTCAGTTCAACCAAGCTCTATAAAAACAACGCCTTAGGCAGGGCAAAATGTGGATTAGCAAATTAAACAGGGCCCAGGCCTCTTCTCTGGCCCTAAAGGCAAGTGGAGCAACATGGCTTATGCTCATGTCTTCCCCTTTACCGCAAAACAGGATAGTTTTTCCCGTATTCCCTACAGGTGACAGCCCCTGACTCTTGCTGTCCCCTGCAATGTTTCCAGGCTTTGTTAGGGAGAGCACTAGTTAGCACAGACCAGATCAAAACCTACTGGGGAGATGAAACCATTTGGATGATAGACAGTTTTTGAACCCACTCTCCATCCTATTTTATGATACCATTATGTCTACTCAGTGGCACACACCTTATAGATCAGCCAGCTGCTGGCATCTCTCTCATGGCTTTCTGTTGGCCAGCAAAGACTCTCGTCTTTTTTTTCATGGGGTTTTTTGGGTTTGGGTTTTTTTTTGTAGAACAGTCTCCCTTTAATGTCATCCTATTACTTCCTCTCTGTGCCTCTTTCCATTTCAGTTCATCTTCCTTGAATGTGGAGAAGAGGAAGAAAAAGGAGGAAACCAAAGTTGATTAATTTGTCTAGATGAAATTTCTCCAGGGCCTTGCCAACTACCTGCCCTGGCCTGGCCAGCTATCATTATCGCTTATTTGCTGGTAATTATTTATGATGACTTGCTACTCTCTGCAGACCTACCAGTGGTTCAGTGAGTCTTAACCGTTTTTCCCTGTGCCTTCCCTGGGGTTTGCAAAGGGAGAAGGTATGAACCGACAGCTCGGAGAGCTGTGAATTATGCTATTTGTCTCTCACAGCCCAGGCCAAGTTTTGCACGTGGGATTCAGCTGAGCTCGACTTCACCATTTCACTGAGACATTCTGCTTTCGGCCTCTGCAGTGACCTGCCTGCAGTGGCCTCTTGTTGTCCCTGCGGGGAAAACTGGAGAAATTAGTTGGATTAGATGGCCTGATCCCTAAGGTATTGCATGGAGCCAGGGTTTTGAGGCCAGTTTCCTCTGCTGCGTGAGGCTCCTGAAAAGCAGGACAGTGAGACATGCTGCATGACAATGGTCAGGGTTTTGTAACCCAGTCCGGGCAACTCCAGCTTGTTTCTAGGCTTTACATTCATTTCTAATTCTGCCCTAAACAACATGTTTTGTTGTAAAGCTTTTTTCTTTAGATGACATTCAGGGATTTTTAGGAGACTACAATTAAACCCAACTTTTACCAAGAACAAACTATTTCCAACAGCACATTCATATACTCCAGCAAACATTCCCCAGCTCCAGTCCTCCTCTCTGGGTGCTTAAATTTACCCTGAAAACAATGTATTTGTCATGGTAAACCATTCCCAAGCTCTTCCCTTTCCACAGATTTGAGTACTCAGAAAAAAAAAATCCAAAATAACAGCATCAAACCCTGCAAACACAAAGTGGGCTGAACAGAATATTTTAAGACCATGAGTCTAATGAGTACATTTCCTAACACGAAAATACTTTTTTTTTCCTTTTTTCACAAACCCAAACTTCACATCTAAACTACCTAGGTTGGTGAGGAAGAAACCATGGTAACTGCACATTTTAATTGGATGTTTTTTGGCTAGAAAGAATGGGAAAGATTGCATAATTGGTGCTTGGGAGTCTACATAAACATGACATGGTTTGGAGAGCCGAAGGATTCTGCTGAAGGGGAATGTGATATAGCACATCTGGCACTGGGGTGTATCTACTTTATGTAACATGAAATCAGAGGGTGTCGGGAGCTCCGTACGGCTCCTGCGAAACAGCACGATGCCCGATGAGTCAGCCATCTCTCGCCCCTCCATCGGCAGCCTGAACCGGGGACCAGACTGGGAAACAAAAAGCCGTGGCTTCTCCCAGGACCTCCCCTCTCCTCTGGGCCCTGCTCACTTCCCAGCGAGGAGGAACGGTGCACTGGGCAGCCCCAGCACGCAAAACACAGCTGCTTGGGAGCTGGATCTGGCCAACAGACCTCAAACTTCCCGCCTGTGCAAGGTGAACCGACAAGCTTTGGACTGGCTTAGTGCTCTGTCCTTGGTTCCTTTAAAGTTCTTCTCTTCCCTCTGTTTCCTCCTGTTCAAAATACATGCTTCAGCCCCTGTTTCTCAGATCGCCCCACTGAATAACGTCTTATTGCCCACCTGGCTAAAATACAGCACGTACCCATCACTGTAACACTTCTGCTACAATCCTTCAGCTTTTTCTACACCACCATCTCATTTGCAGCACACACCAATAAACGGGGCATTGCCTTCAGCTTGGTCTTCACCTCTAAGTTGTATCATCTAAACCTTGTAGATTAGCTCTGCAGAAAAGATCTTAAAGATTATGTCTGCAGTGCTGGTTGGGCCATAAGTGCCATGCGCTTACTGAGAAGCTGGTAGCTGCCTGTACCACTGCTGGAGCTCTCCACAGAAGACCTCCCAGTCTAAAAGGGCATCTGGGACTTACTTTAGGCAGTGAGCAGGTGAGGTCCAGCAATAACAGCTCCTATTAGCATCTGGATGCTGTGTCCCTTCTTCCCAAACCCACAAGGAGGAACGAGAGTGCATCCAAGCAGGGCTCCGCTGCTGGAACAAGCAGCACAGCAAGGGTGGCTTAGGTGCACCGCTCCAAATGACATACAGCAGGAGATGGCAGCATGTGCAGCTCATAATGGATGAATGGGCGGCCTGGACTAGGTGACCTTTAAAGGTCCCTTCCAACCCAAACTATTCTATGATTCTAGGATTCTAATGTGATCCATCCAAGCTGACCCTAGATATCCATGTAGATCTTCTCAGAGCTACAGCCTTTCATCTCCACCTTCACAACTTGAACTGGCGTTTGGGCTCTCAGGGTCTTTACTGAAACATTTAGGTTGGACAAAAGCAACCTACTGTTGCTGATAGACCCAGAAAAGGTAGAGAGAAGGCCAAAATGAAACGGGGGCTACACGAGTCAACAGACATCTCCAGAATCACAAGTGGAACTGAGAAAGGGGAGCTAATCATGCCAAGAAGATGAACTACAGCACACCTCTGACCTTGACGCAAGAATCAAGCCCATTCGTGTTGTTCCAGGATATCTCGCAGGTGCTCAGCCACCCTTCAGCCCGCTCGCGGCTCTCCGGCGGCGCTCGCTGTGCTCAAGGAGCCGTCGGAAACGAGCTGGCGTGCTCGTAGCCAAGCCTTGCATGTTTGGGGAGTGAGCAAACCCTGCTAAGTGGAATCTGGCTGTGCTGTTTGTGTTGCTAAAGAGCAGCACATGGGCATGGATTTATTCGGCTCCGCCAGTTGGTGAGGAAAGGCTGGAACCCAGCTGCATTTCGAAACACGAGACGTAAACAATGATTTGCCAACGAGAGTAAAAGTAACTGCTTCTCAGCAGACGCTATAAACAGTCTTGCACATTGTATCCGGAACCGTAGGGCCATTAGCCTTGCTATCGATACCCCAATAATGTGAACCGGGGAGAAATCGCTGCCAAATTGCTCTTCTCCACGACTGTCCTTGTACATCCCCCTCTTGTAAAGGCCGCTCTTCTCTTCCTTGCCATCGGCAGAAATTGCCTTTTTCTTCTTTCTCTGGTGCCTGGGGCTGGCTTGTCCAATGCAGTTAAAAACTCATTGCAAGGTCTTATTAGATATAAACTGAAACTGAACCGAGCGGAGGCACCCAATATCTGTCGGTGGAGGATCTGTCCTACACTGGAGAAGCGGGGGCCGAACCCTTCCACAGTACAGCAGTTTTTAAGACAAATTCTAGCCTTGCAAGCATGGCCAGGTGCCTCCTGGCTTTCCTGCGGCACTCAGACTTGAATCCCCACACTGCAGCCTTATTTATTCTTGCACTTGGCTGTACAGGACAGATGGGTTTCCCAAGACTCATCAATCTGTCCGCGAGGGTGACGGCGCAGGAGGGGATTTCACAATCAGGCGTTCACCTCCACGCCAAGCCCACATGCTGGAACTGAGGATGGGCTAAAGAGAGTTGCTGACCAGCTGTTTCCTGACAGCTTCCCTTTCGTTGGCCTCTCCTCCTCTGTTGAACCTAGATCTGCCCATCTAAGTGTGGATCTTCCCATCCGAGTGTGGAAGCATCCTCCCGGCTCCTGACCTCTGTCTCCTTGTCAGTCTTTCTGCCTTATTTCATTACTTATCCTTGGCATCTGGCCCCGTGCTTCGAGGCAGGGTGGGCAGCAAAGAGGCAAGGGCTGCTGACAGGGAGATGTTCGGCTGATGGGATACCACCAGCGCAGTGCGCCTCAAGGGATGCTGCTGTCCATCTCCCACTCCCTCTTCAGCAGGTTCTCCATTGGAGCTGGTGCATTTCCAAGCCTGGCAGAGAGCACAGGAAAATGAGGGCTGCAGATGCATTTGGGAGACAGAGGAGCAAAGACCAAATTTCTAATAAAGCAATTCATTACAGAAAGACACACACCAGTAAAGCCCAGAGCTCCGAGCAGCTCTGAAAAGGGTGGGCAAAGCTTGCATCGATTTTCTTATGAGCAAGTGTATCCCTTCTTCAAAAAAGTTTGCTTTTAATTCTTTACAGCAGGGCTTCAATTAAAGAAGAAAGAAACGTAAATAACGAAGAAGAAATGGCTGAGGATTGTCATCCGAGAAGAGGGAGACCTACACAAACGTTTCCCCTCACTGCAAGATGTAAGGCTCCCATTTACCTACCTTAGAGGGCAAAACAGATTACGGAGAAAAGCCACCTATTTCCCGGGAGAGTAAGGCACGCACTTACCCCTTGCTGAAATCCCATGGGTTTTGGTTGTCTCAGTCCCCTTGTGGGTCCTTTAAAGTCCTGTTTAGCAACACAACATTAATGTTGCATCAACTCTGAAGGTATAGGCCCTGCATTTTCTTGGAATTTGTAACTCCAAATGAAGCTTACACAACTGTTGCTCTCCCAACTGATACCCCAGGGAGATATGGGCTGCATTTGCATGGGATGGAAAGAGTGGCCTTGAAGGCCATTTGTGTGATGAAGATACTTTGTCTACATTACCTGGTCTATGCTACGGACCTGGCTTGAAACAGCCATGTCATTCCCAGGACACTCTTGGGATGCCTGAGGAAGGTGCAGAGAAGGCTGACAGTGAGGACCACATATATGAGAGTGGCCTACAGAGATGGTTCTTCACATCTGAGCCATGTATGTCCTTGCCACAGGATCGCGCGGATGCTGACTGCTTATGTGGGTTCATAGGGAGACCAGACAAATTAACAGAGGAGAAATTAACTGAGAATTGGTAATTGTGCAGAGGCCACTTTCAGCTCAGGAAGTGTCTGAGACAACACGCCTGGGGGATGGGAGGATCTTGCTTGGACTCGCACAAAGCAACAGGCTTAGCTCTTCCACCCTTCTATAGGATCCAGCTTTTGGCCATGGTCAGACACAAGGCATGGGGTTAGATGGACGTTCTGTCTGACCCAGCGCTGCCCCTCTTATGCTCCTGTGCTACGTAGTCCTGCCCCTGTCCAGGTGGCTCAGGTAGGCTAAATGGAAGTACAGATCTGCTTGGGCTTTGCTTCTACAAAGGACTTCAGAGATTATAACATATGTAACGAATAGCAGGACAGAGAGAGGGCTTGGGGCTGCGTTTAGCCAGTAGCACAAACACAGCCCCTGGGATTATGGTACTGAGAGGCCTCAGAGACAAAAGACAATTGCAAACGATCAGTCTTAGGCTGCTGGTCGGGAAGGAACGCATTTGTCAACTCAGTGAAGGCAGGAGCAGGCTCGGTGCAGAGCCTCTGTGCCTGACAGATATATTGCAGCGAGCAGCGGCTGGGCCACGTAGAAGAGTAAAGCAAGAGGTTACTTTGGAAAACCGTGGAGGTTGCCATCAGAATCCACACCCAAAGGGAATTCAGTTCATTTGGACAGTCACTTCTGTGTCCGCATCACAAACCACCTCTTGTCCCCTCTCTTGCCCCAACCCACTCCTTGCCTCTGCTCTCCCGGCTGCTGTCTCCCAGTGGAGCCATGGTCCTGACTTTGGGGAGTGATTTTTGGTCTGCAAATCAGGAGGAGCCTTTAAAAAAATTGACGATGTATCTGAAAATTGCATTTTCAGATCTCCACTTCTTGAAGCGAGGATGACCAAAGCGGCCCTAGGTCACCAACCAGATCCCACCTTCCTACCTGAGCTGCCCCACCTCGTGCATACAAAGCCTTGCCAGCTTTTTTGGTCGTAGCATCACACTGGGCATGGAGACTTAACAGGTCAGCCCCCAAATCCTTTTTAGTCACTGCTTCCCGGGCAGCATTCCCCACCATACAAGCATGGCTTACCTGTTGTTTTCCTGGATGTCCAACATCACAACTGCTGGTGTGGAAATTAAGACGTTTCGGCCATGAGCTTCTATTTCAGTGGCTTTTCTGAGGTCTCTGAGACCAATCTTCTGCACAACATTGTGTGCTGCTTTGTAGGACGCCAAACTCTTCATTGAAGAAACTCGTTTCACTCTCTTTGCAGCATGCACCTTCTCGGCCTGGCATGGGAACCTGTTGGGAATAGTAGGACCACTACACAGATGCTATGGAAGTCCAAAATGTCTCATGATTATTATCTATTTCTTCTGAGTTTTTCCTTCTGGGGTAGAAGTAAAGGAGAGAGAATAAGATAGAAATATGCTCTTCAAATGAAAGAATTTGGTCAATTAAGGGTTGGTTAAAAAACCCCCACAAATAGCAATTGCTACATTTATACCTAGGCTCAGATTATCTGCTGCACACATAGATCGCATGCTCACGTTTCCTTCTCCTTCCCTGTGTTTTCTCTTTGCTCATCCCTTAGCAGATGTACCTCCTGCTCAGCAAGGGCTAAGCAAAGGGGTTTCAGTCCCCAAAACACGCAGCCAGGAAGAGGTCTCCCCAAAGCCACATTTGTTGACAGCGAAGCCCCGTGTCTCCCGCTAACAGCAGGCTCGTATTGCCAAACCCTGGGAGATGCTGCTCATTGTCAATGAGACCCACCTTGACCCTTGGGCTGAGCTCATTTTGGTGCCCCAGAAGAGTGAAAGGATTGCGCAAGGAATGAGGAACAGGGAAAATGCATTCATTTATTTCTCTGTCTGAAGTACTCAAACCTCTGTGGCAGCCAGGGGTGCGGGACTTTACAGGAAAGGGAGAACTTTAAGTTCCACTTGCTGGAATTTTTCATCATGGGGGTCGGACTCTTCTCCCTAGTAACAGACGACAGAACAAGAGGAAATGGCCTCAAGTTGCACCAGGGGACGTTCAGATTGGATATTCATAAAAATTTCTTCACCGAAAGGGTTGTCGGGCACTGGCACAGGCTGCCCAGGGAGGTGGTGGAGTCCCCATCCCTGGAGGGATTCAAAAGACGTTTAGATGAGGCCCTAAGGGATACGATTTAGTGGGGGACTTGGTAGTGATAGGTTAATGGTTGGACCCGATGATCTTGGAGGTCTCTTCCAACCAGAACAATTCTATGATTCTATGATCATTTGTTCACAGAAAAAAAAAAAAAGAAATGATATTTTCTTGCAAGTGTTCGGCCTTAATAATTACAGTTCAGGCATATGCGCAAGCCTTTCTGTCCCGGGTGGAGGCCATGGGGGCATCCAGCCCTGGATTTTCTTTTTTTTTTTCTTTAGAAATATCCATTGCTTTGTGATACCTGGGAGCAGCAACAGCGCTCGCCCTTGGGGGGGGGCACAGACCCAGGGGCCGCTTGCTCTGTAGCACAGATGTTGCGGAAACTCTCTGTCCTCCACCTCCTGTTGCCAGCAGGTGCCCAGGAGAGCGCTGACACCCGGCGCAAATTCATCAGCGGACTGTTAATTAACTGACAACCAGCCAAATTCGTTCCCTTATCTCGTGGCACACAAATGAGGCTGGCGAGCGGGCTTTGTTAACGCAACGCTAAGAAGCCAGCCCCGGAAGGAAAGCATCCAAGGAAACAGAAAATATAAATTCTCAGTGGTGTCTGCATCCTTTCTACTTAAGGTGACAAAATACACCTCAGCTTGCGTCTGAAAAATTTTATAGTGCAGGAGACCAGAGATTTAGCAAAGTTCCTCTGTCCTGGGGACCCTCACAAACATGTCAGCGTGGAGAAAATGCCAATTAAAGAGAATTCAGTGTTATGAGACATTTAGCAAGTCTTCCCTAACTCTCATCTCACCTTTAGCAAGGGGTTTCTGACCCTATAAATCAGTTCATTCCCCAGCGAACGTTTTACTTGCATTTGACACACACACATTCAATATTTTCTTCTCTTTCTGGGGCTACAGTGCCTTGTGGGAAAGTTGGTCTGGGGCCTTAGTGTAAGTCTGGAGTTGCACTAGAAATACAGAGGCAACGTGCGGCTGCGTAAGATTGATGTGCTGTGGGGATGCAGAAAAATGTAAAACTGCAGTGCACATTTTATAGGCATTGTGTTCTTTTATAATGGGCATGAATAAAACCTGCAGGGTTTTTAACTCCCTCATTCGGAGGAAAGACTGGATGAAAAATCTGAAGAATTGGATGATACAATTAATTCTCCTAACCAATTGTTCATGTGAAAAACCACCGAGGATACAGAGAAGGCTGAATTCGGATAAAGACAGTGACACTGGATCGGCCTGGCTATGAATTTCTCTGCCTGTAACCTCACAATATTCTGATTTGTGGCTGTTTTGGTTCTATGTTTTATTTGTTGAGCCCCCAGCTAGGGCTAACCAGCCACAGAGTCAGCCCTGTGGGCTTAGCAGGGCCTGGTGCGGTAGGACAAGGGGGGATGGTTTTAAACTAAAAGAGGGGAGATTCAGACTAGACATAAGGAAGAAGTTTTTCACACTGAGGGTGGTGAGGCCCTGGCACAGGTTGCCCAGAGAGGTGGGAGATGCCCCATCCCTGGAAACATTCAAGGCTCACGTGTACCTGACAAGCTGCAGATGCGTTGTGTTGGCCACCTCCCATCTCACGTCCTGCCAATATGTAGTGACTCACAGGTCCTCGCACGGTTTGGGGATTGGGGGTTTTTTTGGAGTTATTAAGTCATCTTTAAAATGTTCACGTGCCAAGATATTTGCCAAGACTTAGCCTGGAGCAGTTCTTCCAGGAGCTGCAGCTTTAGTGCTTACAACGCAGGGGATGATAGATTAATCTCTGGCATCGCATCAATAAAATCAGCAAGTGACACAGTGGGTCCAGACCTCGGCCCTCGAAGACTTTGCTCTTGGAAGTATCTCTGAAAAGATGGATATCCTGCGGTTCGTTGTCGGGTCTGCTGTGCATAGCCGGGGTAGAAGTCTGCTGAGGAGGAAGGTGATTTCTACAGGGGGTTGAATCACAAGCTAATCACAAGATTAAGGTTTATCATGACATTTCTTCCTTGCACGCAGCTCATCAGACCTACTGCTGCCCACCGGCACCTGCCCTCCCTCCTGAGCATGAGGGATTCGAGGTGGCTACGCTGGATCTTGCGTCCGCACCATAGACATCGAAAGCCAGGTAGGATGAACCCTGCTGGTTGTGGTAGGAAATCAGTTGTTGCTCAAGACACGTGTTACCTGAGAGCAGGAGCTGCCACAGCTGTTTTCCTACGACACCTCCTTCCCTAATTTGTTGCCATAAAAGAGTGTTTTCCTCAAAAAGTGAAATATGAGAGGTCTTCTGCCTGAGAACCTGACTGATCTATTTGCTGACATCATGCTTGGCACCTCATTTGTTCAGTAATGTCCTGAAAAAGAGGATTTGTTTGGAATCTGTGGAGATTGGTGAGCACCAAGCTGAGGACAGGTTGCAGACATCACCAGGTTTTGATGGGAGGGGAACCGATGGATGGGACTAAAGTTTCTAATGGAATTGAAAGGTGAGATATTGGGCCCCTTTTTTAAAAAAATACATTTTCAGTAATAGTTTTGACTAAAGGAAGAGCAGGGAGCTGATGGTTGCTGTGGGTACAGAGATAAAGACTCTGCAGAGGGAAGAATTGGAAATTATCATAAAAGACAAAATGCCTGCGCTTGAGAGCTAAAAAGGGTGGAATTTAATAAGGTATGAGAGTGTGTACTGAGGGCATCAAACAAAAAGTTTGACTAAAAGGGAAAAAATTACAGTTTGGAAATAATGGAAGAGGAGAAAATGTGGAGATACGGGATATTTATAACCTAATTGAGGCATCTGTGGAAAAACATCATCTTAGGATGTACTGGGCAAGGAGTTTAAACGCTGGTATGGAAACCTTCATGTCATTGTATCAGATGCTTGTGAGACAACAACTGAAGCATCCTGAATAGTTCTGATTATAGTTATTTTAAAAGGCTGAACTCAAACTGTCATGCTTGGAGGAAAGAGATGCTGGAGTGGTACTAGAGTGGGCAGGAAAGGCTTGGAGGAGCCTGAACACGTCCTCTCTCCATCCCAGGGTGTCTGGCACCCGGGTACGTGCTGCTGGAAGAGCAGTGAGGTGCACTGACTGGGAGAGGCTGCAAAGCTTCGGGCCAGGCTCCCAGCCTGGATGACCGCGGGTCATCCCAAGCCTCCAAACAAAGACTTAGAACAGACTGTTTTTTCTCAAGACCATGTGGGAAGCAGTTCTGTGTCAGCTAGGGCGAAGGCTTGTTCGGCTGGGGGAGGCGGGAGTGTGGTGTGCCAGCAGGATGGGAATCTGCTCCAGGGTGGAATATAGGCAGGAATTTAATTGGCAGGAATTTAATTGGGATCTTACGTGGAGAGGAGTGAGGATCCATAGCTGCCCTCCAGGCTCAGTGACTGTGGCATGACCTGAGCTGCTTTCAGCTACGGCATGATGCCTTTAAGTTTGTCCAGCACATTTATCTACGACAGCAGGGTCTCCTCCAGAGCTCCACAATCCAGTGGTTCCTGTGTCAGGGCACGGATATGGGATTGCTCCCTGCTGCCTGGAATTGCAAAGCTGTCACTTTGGCATGTCGCTGCACTCGTTGCCTCCGTCACCTGCCTCGGTCACAGCTCTTAGGGGCAGTAACGGCTTCTTTGTAGGAATTTACCTACTCTGCGGATGGTTTGTAGGGATAGGTCCCGTAACAAGGCTTTGCAACGATGCGTTGTCCTCGTTCCCACGCAAACAGCACTGTTTCTAGCTGCTGTGTCTGTCTCCACCACAGCAAGGCTTTCTCCTCTGTCCCACAAGGGTATGATTTTTGCAAACCACCAAAACGGAAGCGCAGCCCGCACCTCAGTGCCTGAAGAAGGCGCTGGTAACAAAGGTTAAGCAATACCAAACTCCACGGTTTAGGGCCCAGGCAGGGCTTTTTTCCAGCACAGGTGTGACCTACTGAAGAGGATGCGTTCTGGGAGAAAGACATCTCCGAGCACGTAACAGCTAGTGAAGGGTCAGCAAGAAGACAGACTGTTGAGAAAGTGGTGACGCTGCACAAGCAGAGCTTTTGCAGGGGAGGAGCTGCCAGATCATCCCAACTCACAAACCAGATAGAAACTGGAGATCCATTTTTTTCCTCCTGCCATGAAAGACAGATGTGCAAAAGGGGAACCCTGTAAAAACCCTGGGAAGAACTGGTTGAAGCTTAAATAATCCATTTGGGTAGCAGTTCCCACAGGCAGAACCACAGCAGAGGACTCCACAGGAAAGGCAACAAGATAGCTCCCTAGGAGTGGCAGGGAAGAGAGATTACAGATATTTCCTCTGTTTGTTACTCAAACAATATAAAGAGACTTGGTTTCACTCCTAGCAGCAATGCACAACTGCCCTCTATTTATGTGCGATGTGCACCCCGCTGTCCTCGCGTCCCTGGCTGTCCCACGGGGACAACACCGAGCGGGGATGAAGATGACTATGGTGGTTGCATGGTGACTTATGGCCATTGCTGATTCAGCAGCGGGGGACACAGAGCCCTCCGGTGATAACAGCTACCCCGCGGATGCTTGTGGGCTAAGCATCCTACAGCAAACCTGTCTACGTCTGTCAGACCTGGAGGAGCTGTAAAAAAAACCCCACTCAAGGGAGGTAGGAAAACTCCTCACCTCCCACAGGGGAGAGCTCTCCAGCTGGCTTCCCAGCTTCTCCCGTAACTTCCAGCCAAGGAAAACATGCCTGGGCTGCTTCCTCCTACCTTTTTTTTCACCCAATCTGTGGTGCCAAACCCCCTCTGACCCTTGCTGCCCACATCCCCTGCACAAGCAGGTAGAAACTGTCACAGGTTGGAGCAGATGAGAAATCCCTCAAATAATTTTTGTCAGAAAACCTCAACTTGTCAAAAAAAAAATCAGCTGGGAAAGCGCGGTGCTGAGCGGAAAGGTTGTCAGGCTGTGGGAGCATTTCTGGTCCACGCCAAAGGTCCACCCTCCCTCCCCACTAACCCACGGCCACCTCTGAGGGCTGGAGCCGTCCCTGGACACCAAGGTTCAAGCCCCCCCTCCAGAGCGGAGCAGCAGTCCAGGTCCACCTTAGCAAACACACCTAAATTACTATTTCAACACAGTATCATCTACCATATTATCCTGTTTTACACATTGTCCCCAGCTATGTCCCTGTAAGGATGGGGTCCTGCTTCTCACCTTGGGGACTGCACGCAAGGTTTGGAGACCCACTGGTGTACCCAACTCAGGAACACCCTTAGAGTCTCCATTCATTTGCTTGCCCATAGGGAATGATGCTGCTTTGTACGTAAATTGCTCTTATTTTAATCCCTGACTATGTTTAAATTGAACTGGGAATTTTTTGGAGCAGGGATCGTCCTTTCCGAGTGTTTAGAAAGCTCACGCTCCATAGCGGGAACTGCAGTTCCTATGAGCCAGTGATGAAACACGGATGCAGATTTGGACCAAGTCACCGAGTGTTTCTCTGTCCGTGAAACGGGCGGAAAACGGATTGTGCTATCCACCTCCTGGGGGTCTGCAGAGGAGCTGCGTGTACTTCACTGCAAACGGAGTTTCCCTGTTGGCTGCGGGTTTATCAGGACTGCAGGGGCTCAGGAAAATGAAGTTTGGGCAAGACTGGAATTTTCTCTTGGAAATCAATCAATTTGCCAGGGGGAAAAAAACACACCTAAGGGTCTGTCTGGGAAAATGGCTGGGTGCTAACTTCATCTAGGATTTCTCCTGCCTGCCTGCCAGGCCGGCTCCATGTTTTTCTGCTTTTATTTTAGCCTGTGATCAGTTTTCCACAATATTGAAAGCAGCTACTGCTCTAATGAAACATCTTATCTGCTTGTCTGAGGTGTGTCTTGCTGCTGGAAGGGAATTGTTTGACATTTTGAATTAGATGGTAAAAGAAGCTGTTGCACTCAATACTAATTAGAGTAGCAGCTGGTTTGTGGTTTGGGTTTTTTTTTTTAATATAACACTAAGAGTAAATTAAAAGAAAAATAGAGGCTGATCTCTCTCAGAGAAGCTCAACATGCAGACAGCTTTTGAAATAGCCAAGAAAGAGAATTTCTGAACTTTTATTTTCCTAAGAGTTGGTAATTCTGAATCACTGTTTTCCAGAGAATCGGACTTTCCAGTGAAAAGGAATGTCTGAGTTTTGCCTGGTGGTAACTGTAATGCATAGGCACTGCTATTAATTTTCATGTACTCCAGGGATCCTACAGATTACAATGGGGTTTAATGGGTCCGTGGAGATCCATGAAGAACAAGAGTTATGATTACAGTGCCGCTTGCTACACCAGCAACAATAATTAGCCCAATGAAAATAGTCCTGGGGTGTGTATATTGGATCCTTAGCTGATGCCAGCTGGAATCAGTCTGTTGCCTTCAAGCACGAAGTACACACATCGTCCTTCTAACGGGGGCAAAAACCCTGGAAAAACTAAGCAGCACCCATGGGTCCCCACAAACCCTGCACGGCCCAAGAGGACGAGAACAAGGCACTACAATATACTGAACCTTCTGCCTGTATGAACGGTAAAAACACCCCCCTGCTCAGCTTGTTGGCCAGGAGTTCTCTGTCCCAGATCTCCTGGACAATGACGGGACCATCAGGAAAATGTTACTTTGGACACATCGCAGTCCTGCATCTCAGTCCCACGACGTCAGTAGTGTGTGTGTTGTCCTTGGTCACCAAACCAGGCGAGGAGCAAGTCGCTGGTTTCACAGCAAATGACAGCCCCGCAACTGCTGAGCAGAACCAAGCCAGCCATGGCCTTTGCTCTTCTCCTTTACGCAGATGCAGCATCAGCAAACCACGCGCTGCTAAGAAATTACTCTATTTTGTTGCTCCACTCCCCGAGAGTGTTTGACTGAGATGATGTTTACACTGAGCATCCCATACTACAGACTGTACCTTTGCCTTATTGCTGTACAACAGAGACAAGACGCTTTATTACCCACCCACTGCAGATGGAAGCGAATTTTTGAGCTGAAACAGCCAGTCTGTTTGCAGTGGTGTATCATCACCCATGCAGATGAAGCCAGCTTGTCTTCTCCCTTCCTACACCTCTCCAATAGATGGCATCCAAGGTCCCTTCTCGGTTATTTTGGGATCACCAGGCCACAAGGGAAACTGTAAGTCAACATTACGGTCCAAGCACAGCCAGTGCCTGCTGTGTTGATAGCCAGGCTCCTGAGGAAGGTGAATCCCTCCTCTTAACTCTTGGAGAAGGGCTGGCTACTTGTCTCAGAACTTTCTCCTACCTGGCAGTTGTGCCAGGGACTGGAAGCTGTCCATTTTTCTTGCAAAGTCACCTCTGAGCCCAATCAAGGCCTAAAATCCAGGCTTGCTGGTTTTCAAGCACAATTTTGCATTAAAATACTGTTTATTTTCTCCCTCTCTTTCAATGTGCAAGGATAGATCGTTTGTTCTTCCCACACACTCCATCCTTGCAGAGCAGGGACAAGTAAAAATAAACAACAGCAGCGCTTTTCTGGGAGTGCATCTCTTGTAACAGCCTGCCCTGTGTGCTCTGACTAAGACATGACCCACGGCGGATGAAATGGAGACAAGAACCAGTGCAAAACCAGAAGACACAACATGGTGAACATCTCTAGCGCAAGCTGGGAGGTGTATTTATCATTACACGCCTGGTGGCATCGTGTGGCCTTTTCTGCTGACAGATTCGCTGGTGGTGGTATGAGCGGTTTTGTTTTGCAGACTGTCACAGCCTGACACCATGGCTGGAAACCTGCTGTGGGGTCCACATGGACCCCATGGACTCTCTGCCTTTGTCTGGCACACAGACCTCAAGGACTCAGAGGTTTGGCCCATAATTCTCCCCACCTTTTCTCCAAGACTCAAGTTTGGAAATTTTCCCAATGCTGAGAGCCTTACTAGATACCCAGAACATCTCGTATCTTTTGGGATACTGCGTAATCATGAAGTCTTTCATGGTGCACCAGTTCCTGACTAGGACCTGCAACCGGAGATGAAGGACAGTCGTCCTCCCCGGCAGACCCGCATGCAGCCTTAGCACGTCTCTATGCATCAGCTGAGCCATGGGGACGTTTTACATCACCAGGCAACTAACCACAGCCAAAACCAACCCTACTGTTGCATATATTACCAGATCGCCAGGAAATCCTATGGGCCATCGTGTGCTCTGCGTGGTAAAACATGCTATAGGGTAGCAAAGCCTGGAAACGCACCAGGGAGCCTCTATGCTCTAATCCTTGGCTGTGTTTCCCCACTGCTCCAGCCTCCTCTAAACAAAAAGGTCACTTATATTGTTCCTTCACTTTGTCTGCAGCAGCCTGACAGCTTCGGCACGGTGATACCGGGCCAGCTCAGTGATGTCAATTAAATACTTGTCCAACCTTCAAAGATTTTAGTGTCAGATTGGTGCCAGGAGGAGGGCTTCACAAAGGGATAGCTCTTTGCGGTGTTATTAGGAGCTCATCAAACACATCGTTGTCATTGTGAGATGCCAGCACCGTGAGTTCAGAAAGCAGAATGTGCCCAGTCTCTGTGGGATATGTTGTGCTTTTGATCAAAAAAAAAAAAAAAACCCAACGAGTTGACTCATTTCTGGTTCAAGTATTCACCTGAAAGAAATAACAAAACAAAACAAAACAAAGAAAATGAAAGGAAACTATGACGGAAGGGAACTGTCAAAAGCCCTGTGTTCTCCCTCAGTCTGCAAAAAAAAACTATTCTTGAAGAGAACGCACTTGAAAAAGGTCATCAAAGACAGTGATGCATTAGATGAAGCGACTTGGTGACAGACGCGTCTGATGCATTATTTCCCGTATTGTTCCTTAAAACATACATTTGCCCCACAGCAGCTCTGGCTCCCCGCTGCAGGCGGGTGGGCTCTGCCGAACAGGAGCTCACTCCCGTCGGGAGGTCTTCCCACAACACTGGAAATCTGTTCCCTGCGCTGCAGCGGCAGGGAAAGGTCCCACCCGAGATCGGGGCCCCGTGTGCTGAGCAGTCAGAGGCGCAGGCAGAGCAGGAGCTCGTGAGCTCGAGTCCCTGCAAGCGTGCAGGGAGCGGCTGATTAGGAGACACCAAGTCTCTGTGGTTTATCACAAGTGCTGTGAGGAGCAGCTGAGGGACCTGGGGGGGGTTGGCCTGGAGAAAAGGAGGCTGAGGGGAGACCTTCTCGCTCTCTGCAACTCCCTGAAAGGAGGTTGGAGCCAGGGGGGGTCGGTCTCTTCTCCCAAGGAACAGGCGACAGGACAAGAGGAAACGGCCTCAAGTTGCACCAGGGGAGGTTTAGGTTGGTTCTTGGGAACCATTTCTTCCCCGAAAGGGCTGTCAGGCCCTGGCACAGGCTGCCCAGGGCAGTGGTGGAGTCCCCATCCCTGGAGGGATTGAAAAGCCGTGTAGATGTGGCGCTTGGGGACATGGTTTAGTGGTGGCCTTGACAGTGCTGGGTTAACGGTTGGACTCGATGATCTTGGAGGTCTCTTCCAACCAAAACGATTCTATGGTTCTATGTTCTTACAGCTCCAGATGAGAAAGCAGGAATCTCAGTTTTCAATTTCTTTTTTTCCCACCTCCTAATCTCTTATTTTCATGAATACTGTAAAAAAAACCTTTAAAATACAGTGTTAGAGAGACCTCCAAATTGGAAACCATGCTGAAGCATCACCTGTTTGTCTCTTTTTTTGTTTGTTTTTCAAATCTCATGCTTTCAAAGGCCACCCCAGAACACAGATCCTTCCCCAGCTGGAATTGCTGTAAACTCCTCAGACATGAGCAGCATCACTTCCACACTAACCCCAACCCAGGAGGTGTTGTACAACCAGAACAAGGTGACCCTGGCCCACAAAGCGTGTGCGTTGTGTCCACTGGCTTTTGAATCAAGCAGATGGATGGGTAGCCAGCAGTTGTCCCTTGTAGACTGGAAAATTGCCAACTCCAAATAAATCGGGGTTTTTTTAGCTGCAAGAACTGCACGGTGTTAGTTTCTGAGTGGCTGGGGTGAACTCAGCCCCTCCCCGATGCTTTGATTTGAGTTGGGGGTCCCTCCTGAAAGACATATAACCGCTCAAACACAGCTCACTGCTGGTTTCAAAACCAGCCGTAGATTTCCCTGCCTGCTCTGGGCTTAGGATCTGCTAGGCTAGGAAGGCTGTCGCCTTGAAAAGCCAAGCCAGACCTACGTTAGGTGAAGGTGCTTGTCTGGAAGGTTTTAAAATACTGCCTTTGCTTTATTTCCATGTATTCGTCCCCTCTTTCCAGGGAAATAAACTAGAAAAGCAGCTCGCTGCCAATATCTGAAGAGTGAGCAATTCTCTCTCGTCTCTTAAATTCTGGATTCCTGCTGAGTGTTTTATAAAAAAACCCCAAAAAATAACCCAAAAACCAGCTCTCGGCTTTCGAGCCAAGAGACTCCCTGAGTCTGGAAGGCTTCACAAGTAGAATAAAAGATTACAATGAAAATTACTTTCTCAACCACGCTCTGCATGAGAAGGCTGCAGAACTGCTGCCACGGTCCGTACGCCTTGGTCGGGAGCCCACAGCCAGTCCCTCTCGGAGGCACCGTGTTGGACTCCAGTCCTGCAAATCCCAAGTTGCTCGTGGCTCTGCAGAGATGAAGCAAACAGCATGAGACCAGCCCCGGTTTAGAGACAGACACTTGTTTGTTTGAAATTTCTCCTTGCTCTGCAATATTAGCAATGCCGTGGCTGGGTGTGGCCTGGGGGTTGCATCCAACCCAACGGGGCAGTTGTATCTGCTCTCCACCATGCCATGCAACCAAGGTGGGGACAGCACAATTATATCTATCTTGGCCTGATCTGCAAACACCCACCTACAGCTACGACGGAATATAGAAATTGGCCCTTCCTGCCATACGTGGATAATTAGGATCAAACCTGTGGCAGCCTTAGTTGGTGTGGTTTTCTCACATAGCTGGAGCCTTCACCCCTCCCACCTGGCATTTCAAAGCAATGCCCTCCCCTGCCCACCCACACAGCCCACCAGCTCATCAAGGCCCTTCTCTCCGCACAGGGTTACAGCCACAGCCTCTCATCTGGGCTCGTCCGATGCAAATTTGCCTTCATTGCACATGCAAAATACCTCTCTGCAAGAGTACTTTTAGCTCCTTGCCTTGGTCAGGTCAGCTCTTGCTGTATCTTCATTCTCTTTGCACTGTTTCCCCCTGTGGAAGGAGGGAATAAGTGATTTGCCTTTGTTATCTAAGGCCTCTATGCCCCCTCCTGTCTCACCCCTGATCCCAACCCTGTCTCCAGGCTCACCTGGTTCATCCTCTACTAGCTGCTGAATCCCCAAGAAAGCCATCTTGTGCTGTTTTCCCTGCCTGTCTGCATGCTGAGAAAAGCCCCCAAATACAATCACAGCCGTACCTCATCCTTCTGCTTCAAACCTTCCCTACGAGCTCACCTTTTCCTGCAACACCTGCAAAACCCCTTTGCCTCTGTTAGATGGTCAATAGAGCTGCCCAGCCATGGCGACTCATATTGGCTCATCGCTTTTTGGTGACTCCCTTGGTCTGTCTGGCGTGGGGTTTTTCCTTCTATTTCAATTGCAAAAGCTTTTGCTCGCCCTTCAGACATCATCTAGAGAAAGAGTCCTGCAGCAAGGACAGTGACAACTTGCTGCGTATCAAGGACCAAAGTTCAACCTCACCTTAGTTGTCCCGTTGGTGAGTGTGGATGAGCTGAACCTGTTTCTGTAGCCAGTGACACTCCTGGAAGGGATGCCACCAGCACCCAGATGAGATGTCACTGATCTCCCAGACTAAAGAACCAGGGTCCCATTGATGGTGGGCTCCACCATGGCCAGACTGCTGCCCGTAGGTCTGCCTAGAGGCTTGAACTCGTACCTGGCTCCAAAACTACGTTAGCCAGGGGGGTGTGATGCCTTACAGAGCCTTTTGCAGCGTTTCAGTAGGTCTCTGGATTGGGTAGAGACCAGCGGAGGGTCACTAATTGCAAAACAGACCCATTAACGGCCACACGTAACTGGAAACATCTTTAAGCTGTGGCGTCTCGTGCTCTCTCCCCGAAGACCCACGACCTTCCTTTGCCAGCCTCCCACTGCCAAAACCCACTCGCTGTGAAAATTGCATTTTGAAACCATTTTCTGCAAATTAGGAAGGTCTCGTTGCCGGGATCCAAATGGCACGTTGTGCTCTCCAGCAGCCGGGTGTGGTGTCCGCTGCGTCCGCAACAGAGCCAACCCCGCACCGAGAGAGAGGGGAGCCGGGGAGAACCTGCAGCGTCCAGAGGCCGTGGTTTCCTAACCCTGGGTAAAGGGAGTGAGCCTGGGGGGCTAAGGTCTGGGGGGAGTTTAAATGAAATGTCTCTCTCTTCTTTTCCAAAATTATCTTTTTCTCCTTTTTTTTCCTCCCCACTTTCAGCCAAAAACTGGGAAAAATTCTTCCAAAAGTACATTTCCATTCAGTTGGCAAATATTTTTCCTCCCTTATTATTTCCTATCATCTGTTTGATGAAGAAAATTTGCAATATTTGGAGACAGAGTTAAGATGAGTGAACAGAAACAAGGGATATGATGCCACTTAGTGGAACATAGTTAGACAATGATAAAGAACAATATTCCAAGATCTGTGTTTCAAATTTTTGGTCACCTCTGTGAGACAGTGTTCTTAATCGTGATGTGCCCTGGGGACTCCCCAGGGTACCAAGCTGAAGACAAGGGCTGCAAAGCAGCCTGCGCTCTGCAAAGCCAGGATAAAAAGTTCCCCCTCCAACCCTGCAGATGCAGCCCGGGGAATTTTGCAGAAGAGTGGGAAAATTAGGGATGCAATAAGTTCAGGGCAAATACAGATGATTGCAAAGGTGTTATGACTTGCTCCGTGAGCACCTCACAAGACAGTAAGACCTTGTGCTTTCCAAGCAGTGCTAATGAGAAGAGGGGGAGAGAGGACAACCCCACCAGCTCGCTGGATAACTCTGCTCTTGGCTTTCCCCCATCAGCTCCCTACCAGGGCAAAGCCAGGATGGTGAAATTCAATGCGCTATGAGAACGCAGTGAAAGGTGCCCAGAAAAAAACAAGGCAGGAGCAACCTGCAGGCTGAGAGAGTTGGGGTTGTTCGGCCTGGAGAAGAGAAGGCTCCGGGGAGACCTTATTGCGGCCTTTCAGTGCCTAAAGGGGCTTATAGGAAAGATGGGGAAAAACTTTTTAGCAGGGCCTGTTGTGATAGGACAAGGGGTGATGGTTTTAAACTAAAGGAGGGGAGATTCAGACTAGACATAAGGAAGAAGTTTTTCACACTGAGGGTGGTGAGGCCCTGGCACAGGTTGCCCAGAGAGGTGGGAGATGCCCCATCCCTGGAAACATTCCAGGTCAGGCTGGACGGGGCTCTGGGCAACCTGATCTAGTTGAGGATGTCCCTGCCCATGGCAGGGGGTTGGACTAGATGGCCTTGAAAGGTCCCTTCCCACCCAAACCATTCTATGATTCTATATCGCTGCAGAAACACCCAAACGGATAAGCTGCAGTACCTCCCGCAGGCAGCTGCCCTCCCCAGGCAGGGGGGACAGACATGAGCCAGCCGGCAGAGCCAGCCACTGCTGCCCTGCCAGAGCCCGGCCGCTGATACGGGAAAGCTTCTTATCTCTCCCCTGTCCCTCCCGTAAATACACCCTAGCCCACACGCTCCGCCGAAGTGCCAGGCCTGCAGAGGCTCGGGGTGGCAGCAGCAACGTTAACATGTTCGCTGGCGCTTTACAGTATTTTTAGCTCTCCTGACATTAGCAAGGTGCAAAAAAAAAAAAAAAAGCGGTCCTGATTTGGCACGTGTATAAAAGGGACGGGGGGCCCCGGGAGTTGCCTGCCTTTTGCAAACGGCGGGGACCCACGGCCGTGTCGTGAGCAGGGTGAGTAGGAACAACCCCCTTTTTCAAAGGCTTCGCTGGCTCTGCAATTAGCCCCCGCGCGCGCACTGCTGCGGGTCTCTCCAGGGACGCCCGCCGCCACGCAGACCCACTGGAGACCTTTTCCCAAGGCTTTGTCACCCCTCTGCATTTATTCCCTCAGCTCCATCTATTTCCTTGCCTGTACCGTAGCAGGACAAAGTGCTGCGTCCCCACGCGGGGTGGCTGGGCTCCAGCGTGGCTCTGCACCAGTGGCCTCTTTATGGTCCTCCCTTTATCTCCTGACCACCTCCACCTTCCTCGCCCCAAACCCTCCGCACCCCAACAGCTCTTTCGCGAACTCAGCATTCCCCACGGCATTTCCCTTCCCCTCTCCACCCCCTGCCAGGCTGGTTACCGTGGGAGGGATGCTGCAGAGGTGTCAGACGGTCTCTCTCTGCTCGTCTTGTGGAGGTTTTCCACTCGACGCGTTACACCTCTAAGCTGCCGCCGTTACAGCCCGTGGAGGCAAAGCAATTCCTGTACTCCCAGCACTGAAACTGCCCAGAGCTGCCAGCGATAATGTTGCCCGGGGTACTTTAAAATTGCATTTATCTGCTCGGAGTCTGGTCAGGGCAGACCGAAATGCCTGCCTGGGAGCGTGAGTCGAGAGCCTGCTGATAGCACAACCGTCCCCGGGAAGGCGTGGGGTGCTTCTCCTGTTCAAACCACAGCGGAGCCAGCCCTTCTCCCACCTCTCCCTGCGCCCTCCGCAACGACACCTCCGGGCTGAAACATCCCCTCGGAGCTAGTGTTTCATGGATTAACATCTTACCATCAGCGGGGCACTACGGGACAGGGGGAAGGGGCTGGCCACCCTGCGGGTGTAAGTGGAGGGTGCACCAAGATCAATGCTCCCAAAGACCCATCCTCTCCAACCACAGATGAAATTTGGGGGGGGAAGTAAGAAAGCAGCAGTCCCCTGTTATCCTCTTCTCCAAGTGATTTAGGGACTTCTGAGCTAGGGGCTGTGTATGGAGCATCGTGTTTAAGGCACGGGGAGATGAAACTGTTGAGGCTAATGTCCAAGTGGTGCTTTTGCCTAAATTTCTTTTAAAGCCGTCAATACGGAAGTGATATGGAATGGAAATAAATCATTTGGTTTGAACCCAAGAAAAAGTGCTCAGATTGAAAAATAAAACTGGGCAAGTGAGGATTTTCACATTTTCAGTCATCTGGAGTGAACTTGGTTTTTCCAGTATTTCTGAGACTGTGGCTAAGGGCTGAGGGTGCATCTTCCACCCCAGTCCCAAGCTCCTCCCCTCCCAAATGCCCTGTGGGAAGGCAGCAGAGAGGCTTGTGCTCAGAAAGCACAGCTGTGGAAAAATGGGGCTTAGAGCCCCCCAGTCCCTCCGACGTAGGGTACACTTTGCAGGAACAAGCCTTGCTGAAGCAAGAGGAGAAAGGCTGAGGTTCCTGGCATCTGCTGGGGTTTGGTTTTTTGAGTTACCGTGCCCCGGTTCATGTCAGGTAACGACCATGAAGGATTCAGAAGTGGCCTCTTGTTGCTCACTTAGAAAGTGGCAGGCAAAATCCCTCTCTGCCTGTGACAGCGGGTGTCTGCGCCTGGGGACGGGAGAGCAGCCCAGCAGCGACCGCAGCTCACATGCACAAGGACAACTTGAACGTGTCAACAGCTGGGCACGAACAATTCGTCTCTTCGGGCTCAGATGTGGTCTGGGAGTAAATAGAGAACGTACGGCCTCGGCTGGCCATGCAGAAACCCCATGGCAGCGGGGTGGTTTGGGCTCTGGATGGCTTGTCCTGCAGAGAAAAACATCCCCTGCACTCAGGACCTATCTAGGGGACACGGTCCCACTGGGGCATCCTCTGGTTGTTTGAGCATCCAGCGCTGGCATAACTCATCAGTGCTGTTTGCATCCTCTCAATGTTCGTACGTGCGTGCATGTGGTAATAGGAAAGAAAATTTGGCAAGCCTGGAGGAGTCATGACCTCTTAGCCCTTCTGGACAAGCCTGTCCTACCTCTGCAAGCTTCAATCCCAAGCAAGGAGGGAAAAACCAGGGTAGCAGGGAGGGATGAGTGACATCCCGCTTTCCTGGAAGAGCGAGGCCAGTGCCCCAGTGCAGCTGTTGAAAACCCAGTCTGCCTCCGCATGGGAGAGGCTGGATGAATATGGAGAGTGACATTTCTGGGCTACGCTAAGTGGCTCACAGCAGGCTCTGCTATTTGCATTGCACAAATAGTCATTTTATGATTAAAAACAACAACAGCAAATAGAAGCTAAACCAAGATAGAACTAGCGAGCGCTGTGCAGATGTTGAGAGCATGCAAGAGCTGGCTCTGCCCACAGCTTTAACCCCCAAAAACCCCATCAATCCTGCAATGCACCTTTCCTTCCACTTTTTTTCACGTATTTTCTCCTGCAGCCTTCTCACTTGACACACCGATATTTCAGGTGCAAAGCGATAATACAAAGAATGACATTTTTCTGCAGAACCTGAATGGCAGAAGTGAATCTGAGCAAAACAAAAAAATACTGGGTGATAGGTGGAGGTCCTCCTAAAGGAAATATTTTCTGGCAGATGTACCTCTCTGGAGCACCAAAACACTAATTATATTAATTCTTTGTTCTCCTTCATTCCTGGCGCTGGGGGCAAGGAGAAATGCTATATGATTAGTCCTAGTTCCATGTAGGGAAACTGAGGCACCCACCCAATCTCTGCACCCACTTGCAGACCCTTCCAACACACGTAAATGTCTCCTGGCCATTTCATTGCAAAAGGAATAACCCTGATTTTTCTACTCCCTTCCAGTGCAGAGAGGTAACTGCTGATAGCCCACCACTGGATCTCCAACCATCCAAAAAAACCCATGTATTTGCGCTTGGAAACAGGCCAAGGGCTTCTCTGTGGCATTACCATCCCACGTCACCTCTGGAAGTAGGAAAAAATCAGTACTTTTGGCTAAACACAGCTGACCAAATCCTGATTTGCTGTAATTAACCATACAGACAGGCAGGCTCTGAAGTAATCGGTGCAGAGTACATTCTTCTTTTGAAAAAAATCATCTGTCTTTCCATTGGCAGACCTCCGTGGTGTCTTCACCCCCTTACCCACGGCACAGATGAAGACCAGCTATGACAGGGGCAAGCCATCCAAATCCCAGACTATCAAAGCAAACGAGACGATTCCCTCCTGTCGCTCCAGGAACGGCAACCACCATGAAAAACAAGCCACCCAAAGCACATTGAGACGGCCCCATCCCAGGAACCATGGAGAAAACGCGATGCCATCCCGGGCAGAAAACATCTTGCCTGGCTGGAGGGAAGCTCAGATGTCAGATGTCTGTAATGGCAACTTTCCCCTGGGACACGTTTCTGAAGAGATCAGCTGCGAGACCTCAGAGAAACTCCCCCAGCGAGTCACCAACGCAAACAGGACCAAGGAGGGGGTGCTAAAGAAAGCCTCCACTACACAAAAAGTAAGAGGTGAGCCCAAGGATTCCCCTTCCAAGGGGGTTTTCACATTTTGGGCAAACAAAGTTAAGGGCAGCGAAAGGGCTACCTTCCAAAAGCTACTACAGAAGTCGTCCGTGACTGCGGGAAGCTGCTCTCCAGCCCTCCTTCCTGAGGAAGGGCTTAGCAGCTTGGAAGAAGAGCAGCAGGCTAAAAATCCCCAGAGAAAGACCAGGAGAGATCTCTTCTCTGACTCGAAGGTTTTCAGCCACGTCGACACCCACGTCCTACACGTGAGCCAGCAGGTAGGTCCTGGTGTCCTTCAGTAGGAACACAGATGGTGCTGGGTCCTGCCCTTGGGTCACACCAGCCCCAGGCAGCGCTACAGGCTTGGGGGGGAGCGGCTGGAAAGTGCCCGGCGGGAAAGGGCCTGGGGGGGTTGGTCGGCAGCGGCTGAAGATGAGCCAGCAGCGTGCCCAGGTGGCCAAGAAGGCCAACGGCATCCTGGCCTGTATCAGCAATGGTGTGGCCAGCAGGACCAGGGCAGGGATCGTCCCCCTGTGCTCGGCCCTGGTGAGGCCGCACCTCGAGTGCTGGGGTCAGGTCTGGGCCCCTCACTCCAAGACAGACACTGAGGGGCTGGAGCGTGTCCAGAGACGGGCAACGGAGCTGGGGAAGAGTCTGGAGCACAAGTGCTGTGAGGAGCGGCTGAGGGACCTGGGGGGTTGGCCTGGAGAAAAGGAGGCTGAGGGGAGACCTTCTCGCTCTCTGCAACTCCCTGAAAGGAGGTTGGAGCCAGGGGGGGTCAGTTTCTTCTCCCAAGGAACAGGCAACAGGACAAGAGGAAATGGCCTCAAGTTGCGCCAGGGGAGGTTTAGGTTGGATCTTGGGAACCATTTCTTCCGCGAAAGGGCTGTCAGGCCCTGGCACAGACTGCCCAGGGCAGTGGTGGAGTCCCCATCCCTGGAGGGATTGAAAAGCCGTGTAGATGTGGTGCTTGGGGACATGGTTTAGTGGTGGCCTTGGCAGTGCTGGGTTAACGGTTGGACTCGATGATCTTGGAGGTCTCTTTCAGCCATAACGATTCTATGATTCTGTGATTCTATGATCAGCAGATGGTGCCATCAGCAGATCCACATCCTAACATTCAACTTTTCACCGTATGCTCTGATGACAGCAGTGACAAGCTGGTGCCTCACAGCAAAACTAGGAGATCTCACAAGGCCCTGGGCTGTGAATTTGTCCTAACCATGGCCAAAGATGGCTGGGCTGCCTCTGAAGATCTGCTGCCCGCCCAGGGCCCACTGCTGCCTGTTTCCAGCCAGCACCGCTGCGTAGCTGCGATATGCAGCGCTTACTGCAGCTCATCACGCAAAAGTGGGAAGAAGGGCTGGTTTCATCACGGGACAGGATTTTTTCAGGGTCCCAGACAGGATTGCAGTGGGGTAGAGGGATCCTGGAAAACCTTCTAGGAAGGGTGCAAGGGGGAGAGGAGGGGACTCAGACCACAGTATGCCCCGAGGCCACGCAGGCGGGAGACGTTTAGCCAGCGTGCTTCCTGCATGCAAAAGCACATGGAGGCAGCAATAACCACACAGTCTGGCCGTGTCCACCAACCCCTTCGTATCTGTGGCAGCCCACGCCCTTCTTTTTCTCAAGCAGGAGGCATCAGTTGTGGCCTCTTTTCAGGCTGTCTGCCGGTCTGCGATGCTCCCAGTTTCTGGATGCTCAGGAGCCCAGAATGGGAACGCTGAATTTTGTAGTTCCTCCTTGCTACCTGAACCGTGCGCTGTCAGTGTAATTTGTCCCCCAGGGTCGGCACAATTTGTCTAAGCAGTGAAAGCCGAACCAATGCAGCGTTCGCAGCTTACACGTCAACTCGTTAGCGAGAGCAAAGAGGCACAAGGAATAATTGTGCTCTCTGTTATTGTTGAAACCTGTAATTTGTACCTAGCCTGAGGCTAATCTCCCTTGGGAAGAAGGATGCTTGAGGATTTGAGAGTCTATCTAGTCTATTAAAAAGAGAAGAGAGTGGGAGGGAGTTAGAAGATAGGAAAAAGAGGGTAATAAAGAACCAAAAATACCTCCAAGGCAGTGGGGAGTCATGGGAACAACTTGTTTCCCTGTTTATTCAAAGTGGTAGCTGCCCTAAACCCTGGTGTACTTCGTCTCCTCCTCTTAGCCATGAACTATGGGTGCTAAGAGCAGCAGTAGAGCGGTTTACCGACCGCTTACGAATGGGTGTTGCACCTCTGGTGATGGCTGCTGCTCGGGCAGCGGTGCCGTGGGGGTACAGGACACGAAGCCCTGCTGCCAGTCCCCAGGGAGAAGGCGGCTGGCGGGCGAGCCCCAGGCAGTGCAGGCACAAAGCTGGACCTGTTTCCTGGCCATTTAGAAGCAGCCTGCAGACTGTGTGCGTGCACCCACCTTAACCACGTGAAAAAGTCTTGGCAGGATCATTGCCTGGGTGGTTTTTGAGTCTACTGGAGACTGATGGGGTCCATCTGACAAGGAAAGAGAAGAGTGTCTTCGGTCATAGGCTTGCCAAGCTGGAGAAGAGGGCTTTAAACTAAAGCTGCCAGGGGAGGGGAACCTCAATCCATCCCATTCCTACCAGTTTGATGCCAGGGTCAGCAATAGATGCCCAGAGCCTGGAGAAGGACCAGAGGTTCAGCAGGAGAGCACCTGAAGAGCTGCACAAAGGAATCCCAGCCACTGCAGCCAGTGAGTCGGCTTCATCGGGGGCCCAACTTAAACACCTCTATGCAAACGCACATAGCACGGGGAACAAACAAGAGGAGTTAGAGACGTGCCCATGCCTGCAGGGCTGTGATCTTGCTGGCATCACAGAGACGTGGTGGGATGGCTCCCATGACTGGAGTGTTGGAATGGAAGGATACAGGCTCTTTAGGAAGGACAGGCAGGGGGGACGAGGAGGGGGTGTCACCCTCTATGTCAGTGACCAGCTGGGGTGCATGGAGCTCTGCCTGGGGATGGATGAGAAGTCGACTGAGAGCTTACAGGTCAGGATTAAAGGGAGGGCAGGGACAGGTGACTTTATAGTGGGGGTCTGCTACAGGCCACCCGACCAGGAAGACCGAGCGGATGAGACCTTCTATAGACAGATAGGAGCAGCCTCACATTCACAAGCCCTGATCCTCATGGGGGACCTTCAACCATCCTGATATCTGTTGGAGGGACAACACAGCAGGGCATAAGCAATCCAGGAGGTTCCTAGAATGTGTCGATGATAGTTTCCTTCTCCAAGTGATAGAGGAGCCAACAAGGAGAGGTGCTATGCTGGACCTTGTTCTTGCCAACAAGGAGGGGCTGGTGTGGAATGTGAAGCTCAAGGGCAGCCTTGGCTGCAGTGACCATGAAATGGTGGTGTTCAAGATCCTGAGGGCAGCGAGGAGGGCGCACAGCAAGCTCACTGCCCTGGACTTCAGGAGAGCAGACTTCGGCCTCTTCAGGGATCTGCTTGGTAGAGTTCCATGGGATAAAGCCCTGGAGGTCGGAGGGGCCCAAGAGAGCTGGTTAATTTTCAAGGATCACCTCCTCCAAGCCCAGGAGCGATGCATCCCAATGAAGAGGAAGGCAGGCAAAAACACCAGGAGGCCTACGTGGATGAACAAGGAGCTCCTGGACAAACTCAAGCACAACAAGGAAGCCTACAGAGGGTGGAAGCAGGGACAGGCAGCCTGGGAGGAATACGGAGAAATTGTCGGAGCAGCCAGGGAGCAGGTTAGAAAAGTTAAAGCCCTGATAGAATTAAATCTGGCCAGGGACGTCAAGGGCAACAAGAAAAGCTTCTATAGGTACATCACTGATAAAAGGAAGACTAGAGGAAATGTGGGCTCTCTCTGGAAGGAAACGGGAGACCTGGCTACCTGGGATATGGAGAAGGCCAAGGTACTCAATGACTTTTTTGCCTCAGCTTCACTAGCAAGTGCTCTAGCAACAGCACCCAAGTCACAGAAGGCAAGGGCAGGGACTGGGAGAATGAAGAACCACCCGCTGTAGGGGAAGATCAGGTTCAAGACCATCTAAGGAACCTGAAGGTGCACAAGTCCATGAGACCTGATGAGATGCATCCGCTGGTCCTGAGGGAACTGGTGGATGAAGTTGCTAAGCCACCGTCCATGGTATCTGAGAAGTTGTGGCAGTCCGGTGAAGTTCTCACTGACTGGAAAAGGGGAAACATAACCCACAATTTTAAAAAGGGAAAAAAGGAAGACGCGGGGAACTACAGGCCAGTCAGTCTCAGCTCTGTGCAAGATCATAGAGCAGATCCTCCTGGAAACTATGTTAAAGCACATGGAAAAGGAGGTGGTGATTGGTGACAGCCAATATGGCTTCACTAAGGGCAAATCGTGCCTGACCAATTCGGTGGCCTTCTACAACAAGGTTACAGCATTGATGGATAAGGGAAGAGCAACTGACATCATCTACCTGGACTTGTGCAAAGCATTTGACACTGTCCCACATGACATCCTTGTCTCCACATTGCAGAGACACAGATTTGACAGAGGGACCCCTTGGTGGATAAGGAATTGGCTGGATGGTCGCATTCAAAGAGTTGTGGTCAATGGCTCGATGTCCAAGTGGAAACCAGTGACGAGTGGCGTTCCTCAGGGGTCGGTGTTGGGACTGGCACTGTTTAACATCCTTGTCGGCGACATGGACAGTGGGATCGAGTGCACCCTCGGCAAGTTTGCCGACGACACCAAGCTGTGTGGTGCGGTCGACATGCTGGAGGGAAGGGAAGCCATCCAGAGGGACCTGGACAGTCTTGAGATGTTGGCCTGTGCGAACCTCATGAAGTTCAACAAGGCCAAGTGCAAGGTCCTGCACATGGGTGGGGGCAATCCCAAGCACAAATACAGGCTGGGCAGAGAATGGATTGAGAGCAACCCTGCCCAGAAGGACTTGGGGGTGTTGGTTGATGAGAGGCTCAACATGACCCGGCAATGTGCACTCACAGACCAGAAGGCCAACCGTGCCCTGGGCTGCATCCCCAGCAGTGTGGCCAGCAGGTCGAGGGAGGGGATTCTGCTCCTCTACTCCACTCTCGTGAGACCCCACCTGGAGTACTGCATCCAGCTCTGGGGCCCCCAACACAAGACAGACATGGACCTGTTGGAGTGAGTCCAGAGGAGTGCCATGAAGATGATCAGAGGGCTGGAGCACCTCTGCTATGGAGACAGGCTGGGAGAGTTGGGGTTGTTCAGCCTGGAGAAGAGAAGGCTCCAGGGAGACCTTCGAGCAGCCTTCCAGTACCTAAAGGGGCCTCCAAGAAAGCTGGAGAGGGACTTTTGACAAGGGCCTGTAGTGATAGGACAAGGGGTAATGGCTTTAAACTGAAGAAGGGAAGATTTAGGTCAGCTATAAGGAAGAAATTCTTCCCTATGAGGGTGGTGAGGCACTGGAAGAGGTTGCCCAGAGAAGTTGTGGATGCCCCATCCCTGCAAGTGTTCAAGGCCAGGCTGCACGGGGCTTTGAGCAACCTGGTCTAGCAGAAGGTGTCCCTGCCCATGGCAGGGGGGTTGGAAGCAGATGATCTTTAAGGTCCCTTCCAGCCCAAACCATTCTATGATTCTATGAAAACAGCTCCATGTGTCAACTCCAAATGCTCTGGTGGAGCCAGCAGCCACTGCAGCACAAGATGCTCTGACCCATTTTGTCAGGGTCCTCAGGCATAGTCGGGACTGGGATTACTTGGGAACATTGCAAGTCTCAATCTAGGACCTACTTTTTACCATCTCTGACAAACAAAGAATAGCATGGACTTGGGCTGAATTTGCACCAAGATGTGCCAACAGGGAGGCAGGTAGCTAGGTACTTAATGGCTGAGTATTTTTTTTTCCCTTGGGAATAATTCCCATTATTTGTTTGCCTAGCAGCTGCACACTCAAAGCAACCTCACAACAGAAATGCAAGGGACCAGCAGGAGCACCATCATTTTGAAATAGGTGCTCTCCTCGCTGCATTGTCATTTTCAAACCCGCAACCCAAGGAAAATCTTCAGCCATTACAAATGCAACATTTCCCACAAGTAAAAAGAAAGAAATTTCCGTCTATGTGAAACTATCTTACAGATGGTTGGGGCAGGAAAGTCATTGAGGAATGAAATAGCAGGGGCAGGAGTTTGGAGAAACGAGCTGGGCTAAATTTAACTCAGTGAAAGAAAAGCCTGCTGCTAAAAATGCTTGTGCTGTCACAAAGGAGGGAAGAGCCCAGAAATGTGAATGCATGAATGGGAGGAAAGGGGCAGAAGGGCTTTCTTTGGGGTCAGGTATGGATTAAAAAGTTAGTGAAATTTTAGAAGTAGGGGCAAAAATCTTCTTTCCACCCATTTTGGTGCAGGGATTTGAGTGAGGATTCACAGCCTCAAGAAGACCCACAAGTCTGGTCCTCTTCTGCTTACGTACACTGGGATGTTAATCAGTGCAGGGCTGGCAACCCACTGTCCCTAGTTAAGTGTTGCGAAGTAGCACCACTGGAGAGACACACCTCCAGGACAAGACCTTCTGGGCCAGAGGACACGTTGAACCAGACAGAGAGGGCACCAGAGCAATGACACCGTGTGTCCCCACCAGCTGCTCCGAAGGAATGGGAAATGCCACCTTTGTTTCCTCCAGCTTGCAACTCCAGCCCTCAGGCTTTTATAAAACCATGCCTAGGAAAATGGGGAAAACACCCTGCTCTACCACAAACAGTATTTTTGCATTTTAAATTCTAGGGGGAAAAGATGCAGCTTTGGGGTTTTTGTGGTAGACATTTTCTTTCCAGTGAGCCTGCCACGTGGAGCAGTCACCCACCCACGCAGCGGTGACACCCAGATTCCCTTTAACTCACCCGTCCTCTCCATTGCAGCTGAAATCCGGGCATGCCCGTCTGTCCGTCCAGGCCATCGTTCCCCTGATCACTGCCAAATCCCAGAGCACACTGGAGACGGTGCGGGCGATATGGTTCTGGCTCTGCCACAACGTCGGTAAGTCTGGTCCCACTGTTTTGCAGAGATGTGAAAAGCCCTTTCTTCATGTGCCACCTCCTGGACTGAGGCTCTTCATGCCCTGCAGAACAGAGACTCCACGGTATTCCCGTTGCAGTCATGAATTGAAATATCCCCTTTCTGATTTTGGGAAAGTGTCTGGGGTAGGAACTGGTTCCCACCACAGGACCCTCCATCCTGGAAAGGACACCTGCTTCAGGCCAAGCCTACAACAGCACTTGGGTGACCAGACCCCCAGAGACACCGGCAAAGCCCACCCACCTCCGGCGCGTCCGGCTTCAACGCATCAGAGGCTGTTTCCTTGATAATGCAAATTTGACGAGGCTGAGCTACGCCTGGCAGCAGTCATCTGGGGACACAAGGATCTCAGCACAATGCAGCCGCTTCGCGCTACTTTACCCTACTACATCCATGTGTGCGAGACAATGTGATTGTCGCTGTACCTCGCTTGAATGGCGCAACGGCTGTTTACATGCGCTGGGAACCCAACTGCCCCAAGGCTTTGGCAATTCTTTGCTCATATGGGGAATTGTCAAACTCTTGAATAATGATGGACAGAAGAGCTGTCATGGCTTCCAGGGTGGGTAGGCAGAGAAATAGGATTGAGCAGGAGAAGGAATGGGATCATTTTTTGAAAGAATGAGCCCTTACGTTGGCCTGAAATTGCATGGTATTCTCCCTTTCCTAGAATACGATGTGGACGGCTTCTTGGGGTTGTCTCAGAAGGTCCATGTGCCGGAGCAGGTCCTGCAAACGGGGAGAGCTGTGTGTTCCGGTTATGCCCATTTATGCCAGGAAATGTGCAGGTAAAACTCACCTTGGGCTTTCTCTTCCTGCCCCCTCGAAGATCTGAGATGGGGACATACATCTGGCACAGGGCTGGCTACACAACCAGCATCATTTACCCACCACGTCCCCAGGCACAGCAGCTGCCTCCCTCCTCCTCCTCTACTTGGATGGAGGAGTAGATATGGCTTTGATAGATTAACCAGAATGAGAGATATGAGGGCTGAGGGTTGGGAGTAGCTGTGGGGAGAGCAGGGGCTGGATAAAAGCTGAATTTGGCCAACAGCTTGCACGAGTGGGGCCCTGGCTTTAAGAAGAAGGAGGTTGTACTTACCATGCAGGTTGGGTTGCTCTCCAAGACAGCAAGCACAAAGCAGTGTTTGGTCTGTGGTTATCATCTCTCCTGATGGCTCTGGACAGGGAGGCGGGTTTGAGCTGCGTGGAGGTCCCAGGGTTTGGCCGGAGCCCGGGCTCCCGTGGAGGCCGGTGGTGCCAGCAGCAGAAGAGCAGCCACATGTGGAACGCGGTGGAGCTGGAAGGACAGTGGTGCCTCCTGGATGCTTGCTGGGGTGCAGGGACCGTGGATGAAGAGAGCAGGTTGTTCATGCCCAGGTGAGACACCCCTTCCTCTACCATCCCTGGAGACATGGTCCCCAACAGATGGACAAGGCTCAACCTGACTTTGGAGACACCCCAGAATGGCCATCCCAACCCTTCCAATATACTCCTTAAAGTCTGGGTTCACCAGGCCTTGAGCCCCTATTTTCAGGTACACCCCCAAAGGCTATTTGCAGAAGGTCCAGAGAGGTATTCTTCCCATCCTCATCTGTGGTGGGTGCTCAGGGGCCTCATGCAAACGTGGACCCTCTACATGTAAACATCTGTGTTGAGTGCCTTATTCCCTGAGCTGGGGCAGTAACTTTTCAGATTATAACTCTCCCCCCACCCCCCACCCCAAATTGTTTTTAATCTGCAACGAGTGTCACTTGTGAAGTAACAAATTCTCATTTTCACAGCAACTTTGCTCTTACGTGGTTCCGTATGTAATTACTTGAGATTTCTCAGCCCATGCTAAGCGAATAATGACTCTCATGGAAGTTATTTGTACAATTTAATAATTTCCATTACTGTATTACGGGATTGCATTTTTAATTTTTTTTTCTCTAATAATGCATAATGAAATAATTGTGGAATTTCTAATAGGTAATTATCTTGCTGAGAACAGTTTAAAACACTCGTGAGTGTGGGTTGTTTTTAGCTGAGCATGAGGAAAAGAGGAGAAGGAGAACGAAACATCACCTAGAGCAACAGGCAGAGACAACAGCTGCTTGTGGGTCCAACCTAGTGGCCTCAAAGCCTTCAGGTCAACAGATGCAACAGGACTTCACAGGATGCCCCCAACACAAGGCTGAGCACACATCTACAGGTCGAGCCACTCAGCCCACACCTAAGCAGGGGTGATGTTTGGAAAGTCAGGTTAGGCACAGTCAAATTGGAACCAAGATGCGGGTTTTGTTGGTTTTTTTAAATCCTACGTAAATTCTTGGAAGAGCTTTAAACCAAGATGAGACGTCTTATTGAAATATATCCTTAAGTAACAGGCCTTGGTAGAGGAATCACTCGGTAAAATGATCTCCTCTGCAGCTCATGGGACCATCTCAACTGGTTGCTGGGAGAGGTCTGTTACAGGGCTGGGAACTGCAGTTTCAGCTCTGGACATCTCAGTACAGGAAAAATGGAGAGAAAAGAAGAGCAGCAGAAAATGAAAAGCTAAATGAGAGCTCCACCCTCCCTTAGGGAAGCTGGTGCAGCTCTGACGGCGTGGAGGAAGGTCCCTGTCCCTTCCCTTACAGCGGTGCATCATGACCATTTGGGATGCTAAGGGTTTTCTTGCTCCTTCCATGGTGTCTTCTCCTCTCACCTTGTAGGTATGATGATTTTTTCTTCCTTACTGACCCTGAGCACTTCATTGAGACCCACTGGCCGGAGGACCCCCGATGGCAGCTACTGCAGCCCCCCGTCTCGCGGGAAGACTTTGAGCAGAGAGTTTTTAAAACTTCCGAGTTTTTCAGACTTCAGCTCTCCCTCCTTTCTCCAAACACTTCCCCCCTCAAAACAGGTAAATGCAAAGCAAGGACTAAATTCTAGTAGTATAAAAGCTCACGTGCTTTTAAGAAATAAGTTTGGGTTGAGGAAAATATTTCTCCTTCAAAAATGGCCCGTCTGTCTATTTTTATGCACATGTTTAACATCTAGTAGAGCAGAGGCACATATTTAAGCAATTTCTGAAATCACGGCCATTGTGTGATACTGTGATTAGTAAACTGGGAATTAGGATTCATAAATTACAGTTAATTGAGCCAAATCACTTCAGCCCTTTTGTGCCTGGCTTTTCCCATCTAAATTCACCAACAGTAGCAAAATAGCTTCGACATACCTGAGACACAATCCTCATTGTGTTCGCAAGCTGGGGAGGGAGCCTCCCAGACAAAACACGGCCTGAAACCTTCGCGTCCCATTTTTTGAAAATGAAGGGAGGAAGGTGGAGTTGGTTTTCCTTGATTGTAGCTTTATGATGATTTTTCAGGTTGGATACAACACGATCTTCTTTTTACCCAGACACCCTTTGTGCATCCATTCCCCTGGATGGTCCCAAGAGTATACGGATTTTTCCTGCAATTTATTTTATTATGACAGCAAACCAGGAGATAAAGGAATCTCCGATTGAGGGGAGTTGTCAGACTTACAGAAAATGAATGTACAGCAGGCGAGGCACACTGTAAAGCTTTTGACTGACAGAGGTTATTACTTGCCCAGGAATCAAACTCCTCCAGTATTTCCTGGACGCTGGGGCTTTGCGGAGACGGGCTATCACATATCTTTTAAGTGGCGAGTGGCCTGTGCAAATTAAATTAAATGGGGAAGAGCTGAAAGGTCGATGCTGCCTTTTATGGAAAGATCTCCTGGTGCTTCACCGCAGAACCTCAGAGCATCCTGGGGAGGGGACTTTGCCACGTAGGTGCCGTATGGCCTTGGGTAGAGGCAGACAAAGTCCCCTCCCCAGGATGCTCTGAGGTTCTGCGGTGGAGAAGCACCACGAGATCTTTGGAGACTTGGAGAAACCCCTGTCAGGTCCAGGCCACCAGGGAGGCTGCGAGGCATAAAACGAAACAACACAACGTTTGCGGTCTCAGAGGAAAAACAGGAGATCAATAGCCCAACCAGTCCCTTCATCCGTGTGCCAAAGCGATAAATTGCGAAACATAGACTCTCACCAAATACCATTAGTGGTGGTACAAAAGCCCAAAGGGAAGAATGAGGAAAAACAAGTATTTCATTATTCTCTCCTCTCCCTCCCCCAGTTTTTGATAGTCAAAAGATGTAGGGATGGAGCCCAGAGGCAGCTCAGGGCTTTGGGTCCTCGCTGGCCACTAGCTGCCATGAGCCAAAACAGACCTGGGGAGAGACGTTAGGGAAGCAAACCTGCCTGGCACATCCCAGCTACATCACCCCTTTGCACCCCTTGGCTGGAGGAACCCCCGTCCCTCAGCCACAAAACTCACTCGGTGACCTGGGCTACGGGCAGAGTTTTCCTTTTTCCTCCAAAACTGAGACGAAAGAAGATTTTGCCATTAGAACAGGAAAAAAAATGCCAACTTTTTTTTTCCCCTTGTGAATTTCTCATCTTGTGGAGGGAAAGAACTGTATTCCTGGACCTAACCTGAACAGTTTAGCCACTGCAATTAGCCTTAACAGCCAGCCCCGTAGCAGAAGTGTGCTCAAAACACCAAATTGCGAACCCAGATTGCGAACCAAGCCAGGTGTGTGCTTTTATTGATGCAAAAATATGGGTCTATTGATCTAGGTTGATTGAAGTAAGCCATCACCTTACACTTAACCATCTAAGGCAATCTGAGTGCAAAACCGCTTGAGATCTTCGGTGCAGAATCTGCCTATTTTCCCTCTTTGGCTACTGCGGATCAATTCCTGCTCTGTTATATTTGAGCAGCTCCCATCTGCCTAAAATGCTTAAAAGCTTTCAGCCAAGATTCCTCCCACAAATCACATCTGATGGGAGCCGGAGGTGGGACACCTTGCAAAGGGACCTGATTTTCAGGAAATACCTGGCACCGACGCTCTGAAAACCTGGCCCTTTTAATTGGTAGCATTGCCCAGGCCGTGAGCGTTGGGAACTGCAGCAGTGAAGGGCATTCAGTCCTATGGAATTAAGAATTTATAAGGTAATTTTTTTTGTACAGAAAGGCAGTCATTGGTGGCATGCTGTAGCTACAATAGCTAGGGTGGGAGAGGGGAAGGGAAGCCTTTTAAACAAGGCTTTGAGAAATTAGAAACATGCCTGTACTTTAACAGTGGTTTTTTCCCCCAAACAATTAATGCAACATACGTTGACCTCCTGCAGCACTGAGTGTGCTGACATGGGAATACAACCCCAGCTTCACCTGGCCTCCCTGAAAACCGGGATCTCTAGCGCATGGCTTGAATTAACTCAATAAAACAAACAAATGTTTGTTTTAAACATAGCCATTAATTATCTCCTTGGGTCTCCTTCCCAAAGCGAAATGCATCGCTGGCTTCCCTATCTCATCATCGCTGGCTCCGCTGCATACAATGTTCTGTTCTTTTCTTTCTTCCTAAAGATCCTAATATGATGCAGCCGGCCAGGCCAGCAGCTTCGGAAACTAGCATAGAGCGAATTTAATAACAAGCAAACCTGCAGTTAATAAAGTCTGTCATCAGTAATGTCTCCACTGAACACTTGCCAGGAGAGAATTGTTTGCACTTACTGTGTGAGCCAAGTCACAGCTTTAACAGGCAAGGCACAAATAAAACCCAGCCTTCCCATTCTTTTCACATCTCTGTTTCAACCTACCAACAAAAACTGTGGGGCAAACAATGAAAAAATCCAGATTCAATCAGAAAAAAAAAAAAAAAAGAGCTGTCCCCCCATTATTCATTAGATTATGAAACACGTTTCATAATCTAATAATTAGCAAGAGACAATTTTTTCAGCATGAATCCGGAGTCCTTTGTCATTTTGTGTTAGCACGCAAAACAAATGAACATTGTGCACAGCGCGGGTGCTGATACCGGCCGTGGGCTCCCGCGGTGCCGCTGCTCGGTGCCCCCCTCTCTCCAGCAAAAGCGTGGTGAGGACGGGACAATGCAGAGCAGCCGCACTCTGGACGTGAGACAAGGCACCCCTGGACACGCAGGGGCCCTGGGGAATGGAGGGCAGGCTTCGTTTCCACAGACCTTGGGGACAGTGGGCTTCAGCACGCATCTCAGTACGTCTGTGTGCCAGTGTCAGGCTCTGTGAAGCACTCTGGGATCCTTCAAGGGCAAAAGGACTCAAAGTCTTATTCTCTGTGGCCATTTTTTTCATGCTTTCATCTATACCTGGAGAAAAAAAGGTATAAAATACCATTAAACCATTTTTTTTTTAACCAGGCTGCCTCAGTACCTGTGGCTTCACATGGGATGATGTAGCTCACCACGTGCTGAAAGCAGCCTGCTGTCTGCTGGTTAGATGATCCCATCTTCTTCAGGGCCAAGACTTCAGGGCTTGCGAAACCTTGCCCTGTCTCCATTGCAAAATCAGCTAACCACCCCTTCTGCCCAGGAGCAGATGGCGATCCCTCGGGAGGGCTTGCTGCACCGAGAAGTGCCCTCTCTGGCTGCAGTACGGGTTTACAAGCAGCAAGACATGGCATATGGAGGGTGGGGGTGAAACCAAGGCCACCGCAACTCTTCTCCTCCGTGGTGACCTCCCCTGGAGGTGCTTTGTTTCTGGGTGTGAAGGTGGGTTCAGACCGGCTTTAAAGCCGCCTGCTGTGCTGTGCCTGGGGGAGCAGGTTGGTTTGCTGCTGGGGAGGCGTTGGGTGGTGTGTGGTGGCCCTGAGCAGGAGAATGCTTATGTCCACCCGAGGAACAAAGTCATTGGGAAGGAGCCCCAGCACTTACCCACCAACCACAGTACCACCACCAGGTACCTGTACCAACGCACCTCTCCTTTGGACCTCCTGCTCTCCCCTCCTCCCTGCTTAGCGCACACTCCAAGCCAGAAGCCTTTGGATTTTTGTGATTTGGTGAGGCCAAAATTCAGAAAAAATATTTTAATAATAATAATGGGGAAAATTAAATTCATTCCTAAAATGTGGCAGTGATGTGGGATCTCCTACCAGCCAGGCTGGGATATTTTGTTCCTCCCTGCTACTTTGTTGGTTTGGCACCACAGTGTAAGACCTGCAGCTTAGAGGAATGACTCCAGCTCAAGAAACCATGTAAGAATTACCCTGTATGGGACATCTTAGTTTTGGGTGTCTCAGGGCCCAAGGGATGACTCTTTGTACCTGTCCCCCTCATCTCCAGATCTAGTGGTAGCGTCGTTTCTCTTTCAGCAAGGGGAGAAAAATGGTAAAAGACCAAGAAGGGTCTTGCTAAGTGCAGCCAGCAGGGCGAGGGAGGGGATTCTGCCCCTCTGCTCCGCTCTGGGGAGACCCCCCTGCAGTGCTGCCTCCAGCTCTGGGCCCCAGCACAAGGAGGACACGGACCCGCTGGAGCAGGGCCAGAGGAGGCCACGGAGATGATCCGAGGGCTGGAGCCCCTCTGCTATGGAGACAGGCTGAGAGAGTTGGGGTTATTCAGCCTGGAGAAGAGAAGGCTCCGGGGAGACCTTATTGCAGCCTTCCAGTCCCTAAAGGGGCTTATAGGAAAGATGGGGACAGACTTTTTAGCAGGGCCTGCTGTGACAGGACAAGGGGTGATGGTTTGAAACTAAAGGAGGGGAGATTCAGACTAGACATAAGGAAGAAGTTTTTCACACTGAGGGTGGTGAGGCCCTGGCCCAGGTTGCCCAGAGAGGTGGGAGATGCCCCATCCCTGGAACCATTCCAGGTGAGGCTGGATGGGGCTCTGGGCAACCTGATCTAGTTGAGGATGTCCCTGCTCATGGCCAGGGGCTGGACTAGATGGCCTTGAAAGGTCCCTTCCAACCCAAACCATTCTATGATTCTACAAGGTTCTTCAGCGGGTAGAGTCAAAAAGAGAAGGAGAATTAGGTCTCTGTCTCCTGTGCAGATGATTTGGGTCAACAGTGCAAAAGCGAATGTGTTACACTGCTGATGAAGGGGTTGTAAAAGGTGTTTTGTTCACCCTTCTACAGCCCATGGGGAGGTGTCAGTGATGCTGGGGAGTACCCACCCAACAGAGTTCACCTACCAGCTGTCCAAACTCCAGGGCACCACAAATGGAGAGGATGTAGGTGCAGTTCACGGGATGATGACGGTGTCCGAGAACAACATGACCCTCAAGGTGACTCCTCCAACCGAGGGCTTGTTCGACCTCATGATCTTCGCACGCCCTGCTGACTCTCAGGACCCTTACAACTGGGTGTGCTCCTATCAGATCCAATGTCTGGAGGCACACAATGGAGAGAAACTGCCTGAAAACCCATTTCATTTCTGGGGCCTTCACCAAAAGGTGAGAGATTTTGGCATCAAGGAGAGCAGCCACAAAGGGGAGCTGCTTGCTGCTCCACAGGGAACTTTGCTCTTGACTCTCCAGACATCCCGACCCTTGCTTGCCACGTATGAGCTGGTTAATAAAGATTTAGATGCTACTCTGAGCAAAAAATGCCTGGCTGCTCAAGCTGAGGAGGAGAAACTGGGTTGCCACGTGCTCTGTCCTTTCCAGGGTTACTACCGGCTGTCCGTGTTTGTGAAAGATTTAGGAGGCAACACCTTCAGGAATGCAGCCAATTTCCTCATTCGTTGTTTGAGGCCCGTCAACCAGAACGAACTCTTCCCCTCGGGGATGAGCATGCACTGTGGGAGCGGGATCAGCTCCAGTGGCCACGGCCTCTCCAACCCCAGCCACTCTTCCCCCATCATCACCACCAAGCTGGGGAAGTGCAACATCACCTTCCACACGCCCACCGATGTTGAGGTGATCGCCAGCTTGAGTAAGGACAAAGTCATCAACGTCAAGTACCCCTTGGAGAGGTACGTCCTGGTCACTCACCTGAGGACTAAAGTCAGTGTGTGTGTCACGCTCCCCGAGTCGGGTGTCTACAAAGTGGGGCTTTTTGGGAGAAGCAAGGACCACAAGGACTTTGTCCATATTTGTGACTACGTTATACGCTGCTTCTCTGATCCCAGCTGGCCTCCCTTCCCCAGGGTGTACAGCCTGTGGCGGAGAGGGTGCGTGTTGCTAGAGCCGCGCACGGGGGTGCTCCAAGAGCAGAGCTGGGTCCGGTTCAGGGTCAAGGTGCCGAAAGCCTGCCAAGCTGTTGTCCTGGGGCAAGAGAAGATGGTGCTGCAGCGGACCCCGAACATGGTCTGGGAAGGGGACGTGTTCACCGGGGCTGCGGGGACGCAGGTCAAACTGGCAGCCAAGTTCGGCCAGCATTGCTCCTCCCTGGAGGTCATCCTGGCTTTTGAGGTGGGGGATGGCTCATCTGCCTCCCTGGGCTGCTCGGGGTAAGCCGCAGCAGTGCTGGGTGTGCTGGGATGGAGTAAAAAAAGCCGGGGAAGGAAGCAAACGCTCTCAAAACTGGAGGATGTTGAGGAGACACAGAGAAAACTCCCAGAATTTTATGGCATGTCGGGGGGCGTCTGGGTGTTACCCGCAGAGCTTTTCTTCCCGCAGGATATCCAGATACTTGCTGGGGCCTCCTATCCCACTCGGAGTTGTTGCCGCCGTTTAAATCAGCACCAACATATGGAAGGCTCCTAATATTTTGCTTCTGTCAGAGGAAACCATTGTTCAGCTTCTCTACAGGAAGGATGTCTCACTGCTTATTACCAGCTTGAATAATTGTTTGGAATGTTTTATTTGACATTTATTCAAGAACTTGGAAACCCACATAGTTTCTTTCTCTTGAGAGGATAACAACAACAACAATAACAAAAAAGCAGCCCAAACTGGAGCCAACAGCTTCAGATAGTAGCAGGATTTTTAAAACGTAAATATATAGTAAGGCAAGTAAGACCTCCTTGCAGAGAGACTCTGTGCTTGGGCAGAGGAAAGCGGAAAGGAAGTAAAGAGATGCTGTATTTTACCATCTTTGCCCTTAAAATATCTTCCAGGTTTTTGTTATCAAGGATGACACGTAGATATATACTTAAGAGCATTGAGGGCTTGAAACAAAGAGAGGGAACAGGCAAGGAAGCAGCTCTGAGGCCAAAGCATCTGGTCGCTGAGCAGAAAGCACAAGCAGCTCTGCTCTTAAACTCTGATACAAGGCACCACAACCACCGACTTGCTGAAAGCAAACTCGATGTTCATACTTAGGTGGGCTAGAAGATACACAGTGGAAATACCTCTCCACGCCTGCACCGGATTGACGCTTGAAATGGGGATTCTGGTTGCACTAATGAAGAACAAGAACTGTGGGTTATGTTTGGATGCTGTGCAAAAGACAGTGGGGGAACACACTCTGCTTTCTTCAGGTTCAGCAATTTAAATTCGACTTGTAGCAAAAGTTCAAGTAGATTTGAACTTTTTCTGGGCCTGGAAACCAGTTAATGCAGCTAATGTATCGGGATCCACATTTGACACCAAACTTGCTGGAACCACACTGACGTGTTGGAAGATTCCGCTGAAGAGCAAAGCACAAGGACTACTTTGAATTAAGGGAAGCACTTGCAATGGTAGACGTAGGCTAAACTCTTGCCTGTGATGCTAGAGAACAACTTAAGAAATACAGACCCCTGGACCCTTCTCTTCTGCCCCATGTTCTGGCTACTCCATATTTAGCCATCCACTTGGATGGATACGGGAAAGAGAAGCACAGTGTGACTCAGCTCCCTTGTGTGTCTTTCAGAATAACCATAGACAAAAAAAATTCTGCTCCTTGCGAGGCTGAGCAGACAATCCAAAGCCCAGCCTGAAAAGTCAGAGCCCGTAAAGCTGCTGGTAGTTGGCGTTGTCCTCTGAGCTCCCCCCACCAGGTGAGTACCTTTGCACGCACCTTCCGTGACCAACTGAGCAACGGGGATGCTGCTGTGCAACTCTCCAGACCTCCTCGGGGCTTCCCGACCTGTGCGTTGTCCACAGACAGCACCAGCAGTGAAATTATACCTGCAGACCCGGCAGGCTCCCAAAGGCTGTAGTGTTGCTTGTGTTTTGTGGACGCATCTTGGCTTGGCGAACAAAAATGACTGACAAGTGAAATGACTCTCAGTTCCCAGTGCCATCTTCCTCCCCATGTTCTTTTCCTTTTCCAGTCAGTTTGACTGTTAACTCTCCTCAGCTGTGCCCCTCTGACCCTTTCGAGCCACTCTACGTATCTGTGTGTGCACACACTTCGTTAGCTGAAGCTGTCCCATCTTTGCCCAAATTTAAGCGGGCAGGTCACGATCACATGCCTCCAGGGAAAACCCAACTTCCAGCTCAGTGATTAATTCCTCTTTATTCATCAAAACGAGGTCCAGATTAGAGTTACTGGGGTCCAAACAATTTATGTCAGAATATAATTACCTGGAGGTGCTGAGAACTTTAATGATACTCCCACGGGGGATTTTTCACTTCAAGGCTCTGAAGTCAATCATCTACTCTCTGTGCACACTCAGATATAGCATGTAACCTATTTTAAATGTCATTCTTATTTAAATTTACATACCTCAAAGCCTGCACCCAGAGCTCTAGGAGCCTTTGCAATAAACACAAGCACCAACTCTCCAAAAATAACAGCCCTGGGGCAAGCGTCACTCATGAAAAACCATGATAAGCAAAAGAACAAACCCCTATGTCTCTCCTCCTCTCGCCCCCTCTGCCCAGCAGGATTAAATTAGGTAAAGACAGATTACAACATATACCCGCAGCTATAAAACACACCTAGTTCTGGGCAAACTCAGTTCAAAAAGTCATTAGGGGGCCTCCAGGCACACATCGAGCTGTGGACGGCCAAAAACTGAACAGGAGGCTGCACCCAACTCTACGAGCCACCTTGTTGAGAGGCTGCCAACAACCAAAGCCAAAGCGGGTAAGACCAGGAAGGGCTGAACCAGAAACCTGCGTGCTAAAAATGCATACCCTTCCTAAATAAGAGAGCAGTCACCAACTGCACTGAGGTTTGTCTTCCTCTACGGACCCATACGCGATATCCACCAAATGTGGTGTCCAGACTCCTTGGCTTTACACGTTTCCCTGTGCTACGCCCGTGTTTATCTTGTCATTAGTGTAAATCACGTTAATACTTGTTTAGGCTGAATTTATCCAATGAGTCTGGATCATTGAGATGTCTGTGCAAACTGTGTTTCCTTTGGCTTCTTGTTGTGCTTCTTCACTTCAGTGCTATTAAAACCTGACATGACCATCCTTTCCAGCCTGTGCTTGGACTTCTTTGGGTTTGCTGAATGGGGAGCAAGGGTGTTGGATTTTGCAGAAACAAATGGAGACGTGTAGTGAGCTGTCAGACTGCAGCAAATGAACAGTAAGAACATCAGACAGGAGTTAAAGTCTTCACGCGACAGTTGGGATGAATTCTATGCTCAGAGTACAGCCCCGTCCCTATGTGTCCGTGGGTTTTCTACACGAGGAGGTCATGCCAAGACTGCAGTACTGCAGGTCAGCGTGGCAATACAACAAAGCTTCTTCCACCCTTGGAGCAGGTTATGGCTGTATACGTACGCCTACATGTGCGCTGCATGTTCTTGCACATCACGAACCAGCCTGGCTCAGCTCCGGCGCGGATGTCCTTGAGTCCTGTGCTGCTCTTGCAGCTTAGGTATCGCGGGTAGGATCCAGCCCTGGGGGTATCTGCACTGGGGTAGGATTCCCTGACTTGGAAAGACCAGACCAGATTAAATGCCTGCACGTGATCAAGTAAGTCCCACAACGAGTATGAGAACAGCACAAAAACTGCTGCACTTTGGTCAATCAGGTCAGGGAATATGCCAGGAAAAACAGTCCTTACATTGCCCAAATGTCTTCAAAATACGGAAAGATGAAAAAAATAATCCACTTCAAGTAAAAAAATGAAGTAGATGTCAAACTTCTCCTCTTTGGTCTGACAACTGGGATTTCATGGCAAAGTTGCAAGAAAAAAAAACGGGTATAGACAAGAAAAATATATGTAAAAAGTGTATTTCTCAAAGCAGAGCCAAGCTCTTCCACGCAGTCACAAGAGACGTGTAAGCGAGAACAATCTTGTTCAGCAAGTCCCCGGGGATCTGGCTGGGAAGACGAGTGGGAGGGAGGAAGGGTTAAAAATATTTTTCAGAGAAAGCTTGGTTGCGGCTTGCGTCTCCGCAGGCTGGCGTACGAGAGGGACTGGAGATAAACAGACTTGGGCTGGAGGTAGCGTCCTCCTCTCCAGACTGGCAACGTAATATTGATAACGCAGAAAAGATGAATCCAAAAATACCTGGAGAGGAGTATGAGGATATAGCACAAATGACTCCGGTTGAGGAAGTCCCGCTTTCCACAGAAAAAGGGAGGAAATGATGAGCAGGCATTTCTGCACACGGCGGGAGAAACCTTCCAGAGCCGAAGGCTGGTGGGAAAGCCACAAAGGGCATTTCTATAACAACAGAACCGAGAGATTATCTCCTGGGTAGGCTAAGCACCCGGTAAACATATCTCCCAAATCCCATATTATTAAGGATTTAAGCTACAAACCCATTTTACAAAGCTATCCAACCATGGACACCTCGTTAGCATTTTCGCAACTGCAGCCAAAGATGTTTCATCTCTAGGAGCTGCAAAAACAAGTCGCTGCGGGACGTACGTTGGGCAAGAACAAAAGAGAGAAGGATCAGCTTCGCGTTGTATCAAAGAGCCGACCTCCTTAGGAGAGACTCGCCAGGAGCACCGGAGTGATGAGAAAACCGTGACATCACATTTACAACATTTTGCTTTACCAAAGTCTTCCTTGCCCTGGCTCTGCTGTTTTCCATCCGTGGGTACACTGCGTACTCGGTACGCGCACGAGAAAAGGACTTCTGCTATCAGCCGTTCCGTTTACCACGAATAAAAGCGTGGTAACCAAGGTTACTTGGGTTTTGCTCCTGTGATTTTTATTCCCAGAGAAAGCAATATTCCCCCTCCCTCTCTCGGTGGTGCACTGACAGCAACTCCTCAGATGAAACAGGGCTCCATTGTACTAAACCCTGAGCACAGAAGATGGGCCCCCCCCCAACAGACCTTGCAGCCAAGAAATAAGCAGGTATCCCGGAGTGAGATGTTCCAGGGGCTGGCAGCCTTCACATGGTGGCTGTGGAGGCCAGTGCCTCCTGGGCAGAGTTACCGCCAGGACAAGCTAAGCCGTCCCAGCTGTCCACCAGACCCTGCTGCAACATCTCCAGGAACAGTGTCACAGCCCTGGGAAAGTCCTCTCAATTCTTCCCAGGACCTGCATCTGCAGGATACACGGGCTGTTATGGCCATATCGCTAATTAGCTTTTTGTCTTGAGGGGGTTTTGATGCAATAGCTGTCTTGGATCACACCAAGGGGCCACCGAGGCCAGGCAGGAGCCAGAACCAGTGCTAGGGGAAAGACCACAGCCAGACAGTGGTGGTCACCTTGCCTTACCCCTCTAGTTTCCAGCAATCTGCAGTCCCCGCCCTGGCAGACACTAAGTTTGCCTCTCTGCTATTCTGCTTACTGGATCTGGATGGAACATTTCTTCTGCAACTTCAGTGTAACGTCGCGAGGAGCTCCTGAGCAGAACTGCAGATTGCTCAAAGGAGATCCCAAAGAGGACCCCGGTAGCTAAACCCAGCCCCGCTGGGAAATACGGCACTGCTTCTGCAGGTCGGCCGCCGCGGGGTCTTCTGACCTCGAGTCAGCTCCTGCTGCAAGGAACGGTAAGAACTGACGGAGTCCTTGCATGCAATGAAGGATTAACAGCAATGCTGACTATCTGGCTGGAGGAGAGCAGGTTGCGTTCTCGTTACTCGGCATGACAACAAGCTCGGCAAGTCACGGTGCTCGGCTCCACGCAGCCGAGTACGATCTAGCCAGTAAACACCTTCAAACCTCCTGGAAGAGGCTGGTAGATCTCAAGCAGCAACAAGGGAGCCAGTGGTGAACAAACCTTGTTAGTTAGGCTGTTTAACCCTGATGGACCCTTCCTGACCTTAGGCTCCAAGGACACACAAGCATAGCTCTGGTTTCCCCTTTCCAAGAGTTGAGAGATGACGCGAGGGAACATCCAGCTTCTACACACAGACCTTTTGTTCACCTATACTTTATAAACTGAGCAGAAAGGACTTTTTTTTTTTTTTTATCGCAGTTGTTAGGTTTTTCTTCGCCAGAAATGCTCCTTTCCTTGGAGAACTTGGTCCCCTGTGGTCGAGGTGGCATCACAAGATGGGACAGCCAGGCTTGGGGTCCATTTTCAGGTCATGTTATTGTCACAGTATAATATAAAGTGTATATATAAAAACTATATAAGTTCAGTTTTTATTTCAGTATCTCTTTGCTAGAAATGTGCTTAATCTGTTCCTTTCTTTTTTCTTCCCTAAGCCTTCCCCAAAGACAGTCTGAATTGAACATTTCAGGTATCTCAAAACGGGAAGAAAACGTAGCTCGGATCCCAAAAATAGCTGCCATCAAAGAGGCAACACAGAAGCAAGGAAACAGCTGTGCACGTTGTTTTCTTTCTCCTACCTCTTTTTTATCTTCACTCGGGAGGAGAACAGAGTAACCTCTGCTCCTGGCCTCGCAATACTCTGCTAATTTGGAGGAAGGGCTCCACGCAGGGATCTGCAGCCCCACATGAACTTCAGGCACATGCTGAGGTCTCTCGTGTGTTGACCTAGATTTATGGCACTGAAGCAAGGCTGTGTCCCTCCTCACATCATCCGTAGGGTCAACTAGAAAGCAGGGTCTGGTAAAAGGGGTTTGATGCTCCGAGTCTTCTTTAGCTGACCTTTTCCTTCCAAGCCAGAGAGGAGATTCACTCAACATCGTTTCCCTGTTATTTTGCTTCCTTTCCTGCTTTCCTCCTACGGGAGGCAGCTCTACAACAGCGTTCAGGCTAAGAGCGTATTTCTAACACAGTAGAAGGGATCAAAGCCACCTCCTCCGAACGTGTCCGTGGAAAGACGGATGAGTCTTCCCCTGCACCGCAGATGGGGGGAGGCAGAGAGGGACGGAAGAACCCAGAAGGTGGCAAAGCCACGTGAGCTCAGGGCAGCCTTCAGCAGCCCTGGTGCTGCCAGGCGGGCCGGGCAAACCAGGCACGACACAGCGACGAAAAACCGGTGACGAAGCAAAGGTGCAAACAACTCAGCACCAGGGTTGTGCTTTGAGTCAGCAACCACCATGTCCCCCAGACCCCAGCAGCTTTTCTTTCTGAACAGAGTTCACCAGCTCCCTTTTCTTCCATTAGAAACAAAGGAGGAAATCTGGCTGCGTATGATACGTAATTAATTGAGAGACGCTGACTTACAGAGAAAAAAGAAAAAAAAAAAGGAGAAAAAAAGCCAATTCAATTAAGTTACAAAAATTAATCTGTGGCGTGATGCCCTGGTTGACATCTTGAGACCAGCGGTCTGTGAGCTGAAGCCTTGCACAGGTATCAGTTCACTCTTCCAGGGCTGACTGACAGCCTCAAGGCGTGCTGCAACGCATGAGGGAATGCCTTCCTTGGGTAAAGTTAAGAGCATCCTCCACGTTTGCTGAGCATCCCTTTCGCCTTCAAGCACGGCAGCTTCCAGCAACCCACGTGCTTCATGGCAGGGGCCTCTGGGGGCAACGGTTAGGAAGGAGAACATGGGTAGGGACAGTATTGCATGGACAACTGCACATCCAGAGCAGAAAAACAGGGAATTAAACAATTACAAAACGTCTCAAGTGTCCAGATCACAAAGAAAACATTGATTTGCTCCTCATCGTCCTGTAAGCAGGCTATGAGTGAAGATAGTAGCCTGGACAGCAATAGGAAAGCTGCTGGGAGAAGACCCAAGCGGAAGACCATGACTCCCACAACCAGCGACTTCATGGCTCAGCCTTTGAAGTCTGTCCGCAACAGTGCACAAACTGTGCTTGAAACATCAGATGGGAGCGCGGGTAGGACTACTGAAGGCAGAAGAGGGACGGGAGCACCTCTGTGGCGAGCAAGAGACCCCTGGCCAGGGCAGACTTGCTGCAGACAATCAGAAATGTTCGCTTACAACCTCCCAGGGCAGGGGGAAAACGCCTGCCTGGCCCACTCCAGCGGCCGTCTTCACCCGCCGCAGGCTTTGCCAAAGGAATCCTCCGGGCCGCTTTTTGCACACATTAAACTTTGATTGAAAACTATCGTTATTTTCCTACCCTCACCGGCTGCCAAGAAAGCGGCAGATGGGTGAACTCAGCGCTGTCGGCGAGCCAGCTGAATCAGAAGCTCTGCGAGAAGTGAACTCCTTCGTGCGTCCCAGAGGGACCGGCGAGTTCAGGACAGAGTTTAACGTATCCTGGATGACGCTGCTGTGTCCCTCTTCTGTTACCGTGTCCCACGGCACTGCGTAGCAGGCTGCCATCTAGATCTATAAGGACGGAAACTCGCAGTTTGAGTCTGGTTGAAGCGGGGAGAAAGAAACCCCACGGCCCTAGCCACGTGAAAAGATGTCCACCTTGCTTCCCAGTGCCACAATCCCTCCTTAGATATCAGCACCCTGGGCTTGCAGCGTTTCTGGTTTCCCTTCCTTCTCCTGGAGATGAGCTCTGCCCTTCACTGCTGCTTTGGGACATCACATCCGTCCCAACAAGGCACCGCCAAGGGAGGCTCCCACCAGGCTGACGCTGCACGCCTCGATGCTGCCGGCAGCGAATCCCGACACCTTTCCTCCCCGTACCCGGCAAAGCAGCCCCGTTGGGTTTTCCTGCAAGGCGAATCAAGGCAGAGACTTTCCTTGCTTGGGTGCATGGATCTGGGCTTGGCCTCACGCTCACATCGTTGCAAAGTGCTGGGTAGATGCGGTTATGCAGTCATGTCCAGATAGGACCATGAAAGCACTGGCCCCCCATATCCCACATTAAGCTAATGAATCGTAGCAATTAGCCATACCTCACCCACCACGGCCAATCTGCCCCTCTTCACTCCAGGGATGCCGCTCTCATCTTTTGTCCACTTTTGGCAGATCGTCACCAACCGCGTCCCCACATCTGGAGTACATTTCCACTTCGTTACTGAACCAAACAATAGTTCGCTTGTTCGTGCCGAAGTTGGCGGGAAGCAGGAGCACGGTGCTCCTCGGGGTCCCCAGCAAGGACGGCAAAACCCGAGAGGCAGCCCCATCACCGGGGGCTCGGAGGGATCACGCCACCCTTCCCCAGCCGGCACGGGTGATACCGCTCCAGCGCTGATCTACGGGTGCTTGGCAAGCTTTGTTGTTAGTTCGCAGGAGCTGTGCTGCTGCATGCGGTGGCGACTCGGAGTCAAACTGCTTGGTTGTACCAAAAGACCCTCCTCCTCCTCCTGGGGACTCCACTCAGCTCTACCATTCAAGAGGGAGGTGAGTCAGACCCCAGGAAAAGCCTTTTACAGGGAGGTATAAGCCAATATCCAGTTCAGGTGGAGAAAACTCTGCGGTTGGGTGCCCCAAGGAGCAGTACTGACTTTCTCTTGGGGCAATGGGGATAAACAAGATGACTCCTCACGGGTCTTCCCATCCTTCTCTTCATCACTTCTCCTCTCCCTCTACACTGCTGTAGGCCCTTTAATGACCACGTAGCTTGGGAGAAGAGGCTGAAAGGACTCAAGAGCCAAAGCAATGCCCACCGCTGCTTGCAAGATGGGTAAGACAACAGAAAACGCACCGGGACGCCGGGAAGGAGCACACCACACCCCTTTCTGCCCCCACCCCATTCTCCTACGTTCCCCACAACGTCCCGTCCCAGGACTGGTGCTGGCTTGTTCCTTTGCTTTGACCTTTCTGCAAGCCATCACGTTCCCAGGAAAGTTTATTATTAGAGCTTGCACCCACCTAACCTAACCAAACAAACAGCCGCTAGCGGAAGGGACACCCTTCCCAAACCAAGCCAAACCGAAGATATTTGTGTTTCATTTGCTTTGCAGCAGTGATTTTAATCTGCAGCACAGGCCAAGCCAGCGCAGAGGTCCCTTCCCTGCTTCCCTCGCCTGTTTTAGGGAGGGGAATTCAGGGATTTTGCTTATTTCTCCGGTCTTGCAGCCAGAGAGAGAAGAAAGCCATAGGCCTTTGCTTTGAGAAGAGAAATCCCCACTCTGTCATGGCCACCTCCCACTGCCAGGGAGCGGGTCCTTGGCCATGAGGACAACATGGCCTTTTAGCAGATTTATGTCGGGGGGGAAAAAGGCATAATTCAAGGAGCTTTTTAATCCCATCTCCTGCGGAAACAAAGCCGGAGTGACACCAGGAGTGGTCTGTAGTTCTGCCACCCTCCATTAACACCTTCTGAGCTCCTGGCCAACCTGAACCGGGTCTGAAGGGCGGGCTCAGGGCTCACATAGCTAAGCCGTTTCTGCAGAGGGAAGATTGCTGAGCCATGCCCGCCATCAGGGATGTGTCACTAAACATCCGAACGCTGGAGCCGGCCAGCCTCGCATCCCTGCCCCAGGCTGGACCAGCAGCTAGGAGGTGTGGGAGGACGTGAAGATGCTTCCCTGTGAGCAGGATGGCTGCTGCCTCCTCTTTCTGCCGTGCTCAGGACCAGCCAAGTCCAGGAACAGCAAGTAATTTTTTCATTTTCTTCCTAAAATGTAAAGCAGAAGTCTTCTGTTCTCTCCAAGGCAACTTCCAATAGCATCTGTAGTCACTCGTGCACATGAAGATGCGTTAGGTAGATGCTTGTCATCCTGGTGGTCCGTTCGGGATGAAATACAGTGAACAGGGGCAGGTCACCTCCAGCACAAGGCACATAAGAGGCACCGCAATTTGTAATTCTGTCTTTGTGCTGTTCTTCGTGCCAACAAAGGGAGAAGGGATGTGTCTGCTGGTACAGGATGAACTTCAGCCCTTATCTCGAGAGGTTCCACAGGGAAATACAACAAAATTCTCTATTGTTGCACAGGAAACACATCTTTCAACAGTCTTCGGCATCAAACCTGCCTCTGGGACCTTCCCCGTCTGCTGGTGACATCCCTTCTGACCTCGAGCAAAGCGCTTCCTCCCTGTTTCCCCGCGACGTGGCGAAGCCTGCAAATAGCCTCAGAGCACGGGGAGGGCAGCGATCCCAACCCCAGCGCCACGGCCGGGAGCGTGTGTGAAGCGTCCGCATCCCGCGCTGGGTTTTAGGAAAGAGGAGACCGATGCAGAGGGTGGGTGCGTGAGGCTGGGACCTGCTGTCCTTCCCGCGCTCGTACAGCCCGAGCTCCGGCAGCGGGACACGTCCCGCGTGTTTGTAATCCTTCGGCTTCAGAGACAACCCGGACAAACCCACCCAACTTCTCCTTCGATGCACACAAGCCACCTTAGATATTCCGTGTCTCTCTCCAGAAGATCCTGCAGCCCGTTCTTACCTTACGTCCACTGTAGCCTCCCCTCCTTGCCAGCTCCTCGGTTATTCTTTCTCCGGGGCTCCACGCAGCAAGCGGCGGTGGAAGGGAAGAGCGCGGACAAAACCCGCTCTTCGGCTGACAAGATAAAAGAGTTAACGCAGGCAAAGCAAAAGCTTCGGAAGACAAACGGTCATGTAATAAATCAGATATTAGAAGGCAGGAAGGTGCGCTATATAGAGGAATCAAAGTCCGGAACAGGATGTATATAAAGCAAATATTGAACTAACTTTGATAACACAGAAAAACAGAAGATTTTTGGTGGGGTTAACTGAAGGCTCAATTTTAACTATTATAAATTTCCTGTTTTACTCGTGTCGGGTGGTTTTACAGTGATCTATACAATACATTGTGTGCCTAATGATTTCCTAGCCATGAATGGGTCACTCAGATTTTACTTTCCATGCTTTTTTTTTGTCTGTCCTGGAGCAATAAAGCTATTGAAATCCTCCAGGCCTTGCCCATTGGGTGTTTTCTTTCCTACCAAGACATCAAACTACCCTGGAGGTTTATTTTAAGCAAATTCAATAGGAGGGATCACACAAGCACCTTGTTGGAAGTGTACAATGGGAGCCGAACCCAGGGCTATTCAATTAACAAGTGCTCCATTTTCATGCAATTCCTGTTGTGAATTCATTACTTTAATTAGGGTAGCAATTCACGGAGCTAACAAGGCACCATTTGTCTGCGGACACGTAGGCGAAGAAATTCCAGATCAATTCACGCTGGAAGGCAGAGGAGCTCATGAAAAGCCGAGCAGAACTGGAAACCTCTGCAGATACTACCGTTCTCGCCAAAAGGAAAGAGATAATTGAGCGCAAGGAACAGGACTAAAAGCCCCTGGCTCAAGGGATGTGTTCGGATTTATCTAGGAAAACCTAACTCATCTCTCTTAGGAAATGAAACTCATGTAGTACGCATCCCCATCGCCTATTCCCTTTCAAAGCATGTTAAGCTTTACATCAGTTGAGGGTTTTGCTCTTCACCTACTCCTATTAGCAAGGGAGCACGATGTTCCCGCCATTCGTTTGAGACCTTCCTCCCAGCATCTAATGAGCGTTTATCCTTGGCCACCGCATGCCCGCTTTGCTGTCAGGCCAAAGCAAGACTCATTTTTAGTGTCCCTTGGTGAGGCAGGATCTCCATCCAACCCGATTGCTCTTGCTTACGTGTTTTTGGAGTATTTTCTGAGCACAAGTGACCAGAAAAGCAAGGCCAACCCAGTGAACTACAAGTGTGTAGGTCATCTCCTATCACACGGGAAATACTGGCACCATTCACATCCCAGAACCTGTCTGCATTTTTCAGAGATGCTTTGTGCCAGCCTTTTACATCCAGCTTTTCTTCCTCGGTTCTTTGAGTGATATGACCTTAAATCCCTCTATCAATATCTCCATTATTTGATTTTCAGTGCTGCCCCCAGGTCCTCTGCTTCATTCTCCACCATTTCTTGACTCTCTGTATATAAAAGTCCTCTCTAATTTACATCCTTAGTGAATTCACTGTATAAAAACTCTCGTGCTAAGATAATTTTCATAAAAGTATTCACCGTGCATGTTCCTCGTGAGCTCCACCACGTAACCCTCCCTCAGCCCAATTCTCCTTGCAACACCAACCACCATCATCAAACCTTCAGCCAATTCCTGACGGACATTGTGACTCTTCCACCAGCCTCCTTGGTCTCCATATGAACAGCTTCCCGTCTTGAAAACACACCAAACATGGTGCCCAAGTCCAGGTAGGTGAGATATTCCGCATTTCCTTTGCCTAGAAAAGGAGTTACTGAAGGAGGTCCTTCCCAGCCGAGATTTTGCAGCTCCTAGGACACCCACCTGTGCATCCCTCCCATCTGTGCCTGTAGGCAGCAAGAAGTTATTATGGACCAGAAAAAAACCCAAAATGAAACCAAACTAAATTTTAAGATTTTTAAGGCAGAAAAGATTGAGAGTCTCAGCTTGATCTTGCCTGACCTGCCAAAACAAGAGATTTTACCCGTTGTGTTCCCCGTGGCAGCACTGACATGTGGGTATAAGACACATCATGTAAACAAACATCCCTCAGTTGGCCAAATCTGGAGGCAGCTGAAGCCCAGGAGCCTGGGGCTCAGCTTCTGGCACCCACGCTACGGGTTAAGGCAACCCGAGCTCTGCCTGGGATCTGCAGGCAGATCCCATCGGATGGGGTGTCCCATCTGAAAGGGAAAATGAAAGGACAGAGGATGAATCATAGAATCATAGAATTGTTATGGTTGGAAGAGACCTCCAAGATCATCGGGTCCAACCATTAACCTATCACTACCAAGTCCCCCACTAAATCGTATCCCTTAGGGCCTCATCTAAACGTCTTTTGAATCCCTCCAGGGATGGGGACTCCACCACCTCCCTGGGCAGCCTGTTCCAATGCCCGACAACCCTTTTGGGGAAGAAATGGTTCCCAATACCCAACCTAAACCTCCCCTGGCGCAACTTGAGGCCGGTTCCTCTCGTCCTGTCGCCTGTTCCTTGGGAGAAGAGACCGACCCCCCCTGGCTCCAACCTCCTTTCAGGGAGTTGCAGAGAGCGAGAAGGTCTCCCCTCAGCCTCCTTTTCTCCAGGCCAAACCCCCCCAAGGTCCCTCAGCCGCTCCTCACAGCACTTGTGCTCCAGACCCTTCCCCAGCTCCGTTGCCCGTCTCTGGACACGCTCCAGCCCCTCAGTGTCTGTCTTGGAGTGAGGGGCCCAGAACTGACCCCAGCACTCGAGGTGCGGCCTCGCCAGGGCCGAGCACAGGGGGACGATCCCTGCCCTGGTCCTGCTGGCCACACTATGGCTGCTACAGGCCAGGATGCCGTTGGCCTTCTTGGCCACCTGGGCACGCTGCTGGCTCATCTTCAGCTGCTGTCGACCAACCCCCCAGGTCCTTTTCCATCGGGCACTTTCCAGCCGCTCCCCCCCAAGCCTGTAGCGCTGCCTGACGCAGGGGGATGCACAGCTGTGCCCAGAGACCCTCCTCCGATGGGGAGGGAAGAAGAAAGTCCTCAAGTTTAAAGGGACTGGAACAAGGATCTGGGGGGAATGAGACCCATACCTTCGAAGGTGAATGGCAGCGTGAGAAGAGTAAATATACATTAGCTGGAAAGTTTGAGTGTGCTCCACAGTAAGTAGAGAATGAGAGAGGGGAGGAGAATAAGCCACTTAAGCGAAAAAGGATGCACCTGCACAGCCCCGAACAGGAGTCTGGTCAGAGGAGACCTTCTCTGACCTTTATATTTTGTTCCTAAAAAAGGAGACGGCAAAAACGACAAGCTTACAAATGGGCTCACGATATTCTAACGTGTTGCACGCTCTCCCTCTAAAGGTTTGGCTGCTAAAAATAAATCGACATTTCAACAGTCCCAGCCTGAAGAAGGGAGCTGTAGATTAGGGCCCAACGCGAGGGCGACGGGTGGAAACGGCAGCGGGTGAGGTACAGCACCGAGCCAGCACCCCCGGTTTACCCAGGGTTTTAAAAACTGGAGCAGATCGATCGCACCTTGTGCGCTCTCCTGCTCAAAGCTTTTACTGCTCTTTACTTTTGCTAAGGCACAAACGTAAGGGTATTTCCTCTGACCCTATGACACGGCTACAGAATAGATGATTCCCCAATTGAATTAGCATGAATTTTCCCCAAACACTGTTTTCTTTTAAGATTTTTTTGATGCAACTTCATGCTTTCACAGAGACCTTAATCGCTCCGGGTTGCAGGAGCGATGTTCGCGAACGGTCACAAAACCGAGGCCACCAGGAGAGGAGTCCGACCCGGAGCCTCCCCGCAGGAGTCACCGCTGGCCCATCGCGTGCCTCAAAGCTTATTAGTTATGACCCCCACTTTCGGAAAGTTTTAATTCTCGGGATGGAGAAAAATGATTTTCCCTCATTTTTGCCATGGAAGAATAATGCAGTAGGATGGAGCACCCCAGGATTACCGTACAGGGGGCAAAAGCCGCAGGCACGTGCATGTCACACGGAAGAGCCGTGGGAAGCGGGGGATCGGTAGCCAGCAGAGCACGTAGAGAGGCAATACAGCGTTTGCTTGGAAAGCTTCCCCACAACAAATCTCAGGGTACGTTACAAACGTATACAACTCATGCAACTGTGAAGACGGAAAATAATATTTAAAAAAAAAAAAATACCAACCTGCCCTGTATTTGTTGGTGGTTTCCTCCTCTTAAGTGCTCCAGAGAACTCTGTTACAATATGCCTTTGCTAAGCCCAGGGCCGATATCTGCAACGTGTAGTTGGACAGAAGCACGAGAGCGACGGCTCTGAGCTCTCGACTTCGTTACGCGCCCGGCCCAGCTGGCTGCACCTCGAGGGTGCAACCCAGGGAGCGCCCAGTGCCACAGGGACCCACAAGAAACCTGCCATTCGTGGGGTTGTGGAGGGGAGCACCTGGATTCTGGCCAAAATGATCCCTTAATATTACGTCGTGTTCATGGAGGGGGTGACAGTTAAGTCAGTGGTCTCTACCACAAGATGTTCCAGTAAGTCTGGTAAGTAATATGCCTCACTCCTAGAAAGACATCCCAGTGCTTCAGTATAGAATCATAGAATCGTTCGGGTTGGAAGAGGCCTCCAAGATCATCGGGTCCAATTGTTAACCCAGCACTGCCAAGGCCACCACTAAACCATGTCCCCAAGCACCACATCTACACGGCTTTTCAATCCCCCCAGGGATGGGGACTCCACCACTGCCCTGGGCAGTCTGTGCCAGGGCCTGACAGCCCTTTCGGGGAAGAAATGGTTCCCAAGATCCAACCTAAACCTCCCCTGGCGCAACTTGAGGCCATTTCCTCTCATCCTGTCGCCTGTTCCTTGGGAGAAGAGACCGACCCCCCCTGGCTCCAACCTCCTTTCAGGGAGCTGCAGAGAGCGAGAAGGTCTCCCCTCAGCCTCCTTTTCTGCAGGCCAAACCCCCCCAGGTCCCTCAGCCGCTCCTCACAGCACTTGTGCTCCAGACCCTTCCCCAGCTCCGTTGCCCGTCTCTGGACACGCTCCAGCCCCTCAGTGTCTGTCTTGGAGTGAGGGGCCCAGAACTGAACACAGCACTTGAGGTGCGGCCTTGCCAGGGCCGAGCACAGGGGGACGATCCCTGCCCTGGTCCTGCTGGCCACACTATGGCTGCTACAGGCCAGGATGCCGTTGGCCTTCTTGGCCACCTGGGCACACTGCTGGCTCATCTTCAGCTGCTGTCGACCAACCCCCCAGGTCCTTTTGTGCTTGTATCAGGATAATTTCTAGAAATTCCCAAATCAAACAGCTCATCACTCGTCCTAAAGCTTTTCTCTTCACACTCCAGCTAAGAGAGCTGTTACGAACGAAGCTCTAGAGACGCACTCCTCCCGGCCAGAGCTCCAGAGAACTACACATACCGAGCTGACATAGTCCAACTCCTGTAGCCGTTCTGTAAAAGCATTTCCTTACAAAGAACATCTCTTAAAATCCTAACACGGTAATGACTTTTACATTTTAAAACTGATCTCGGGTTACATCCTGAAAATCCAAAGCGAATGGAAGATGCGGAAACCAGGGCACAAAGGCAGCGAGCAGAATCACGCACCAGAGAAGAGCAAAACTCTCACGTGAAAGACAATCGAGGCGGGCTGATAACAGTAATCATAGAATCATAGAACGGTTTGGGTGGGAAGGGACCTTTAAAGGCCATCCAGTCCAACCCCCTGCCATGAGCAGGGACATCCTCAACTAGATCAGGTTGCCCAGAGCCCCGTCCAGCCTCACCTGGAATGTTTCCAGGGATGGGGCATCTCCCACGTCTCTGGGCGACCTGTGCCAGGGCCTCACCACCCTCAGTGTGAAAAACTTCTTCCTTATCTCTAGTCTGAATCTCCCCTCCCTTAGGAAGGTGCGTTCCTTTCATGGACCTTCAGTAACTTACCTGCACTTGAAGAGCATCTTCATAACAACCGCATGGCAAGACGTGAATAAAGCCCTGGGGCAAGACTCTAGATTTCCCTCCTCAAGCACCTAAGGGATGGTGGAAACCCTCCCAGTTGGCCAGCGCCAAGATCCAGCCCAAAGGCTCGTACCGAGAACCCGTCCCCACACGTCAGCAGTACCAGGACCCGGATGCTCTTGGCAAAGCCGAGACGTTTGCGGGGTCTGCAGTCTAGGACTGAGGTGATACCCGGCTGCTTCTCTCGGCTCATCACTGTACGATGATACAAAATTTACTGCTGCGCTGACAGCGCGTCACACACGGTCAAAGGCAACTGCACGTACTCAGCAGCGCCAAAGCAGTGGATGCGGCCCAGGGGCATTTACAAGTGGAAGAGTCCATGCTTTCCAAAACGTGCTGCCTAGCAAGGGAAAATTCCCAGATTCCAGTCAAAAGCCCAAGCCTCAGAAGCTGCCGTTTCTTGTATGCATACCTGGCGTACGCAAAACTGAATTTAACACCCTGGTTTTACATAAACAGCTCATAAAAAGCAAATCGAGCGCAAAAATCTTCCCACGAAATCACGCAAAAGCATCGTCCAACTGCGGCAGAAACCACGCGCAGGCTCCGTTCAGTCAGCTCCGACTCGGGCGCAGCCGCCGCAGCAGAAGAGGAGGGCGAGGGGGGGTTGCCCTCTCCACGCCAGCCCCATTCTCCTTCGACCGAAGCCGATCTTGAACCGCGTCGACACGAGTACACGGAGCAGGACTTAGCTCCCGCGTTTGTGTGTACACAACTACCACGTTACGGTTAAGCGCAGCTGTCGAAGGACAGAGGTGGCAGGCGAGAAGCCGGTTAACGTCCTTCATCCTACAACCGGTTTTAAATTTTACCCAGTTAGAAGCCCAAGCAAGAAGGTCTAAACCTAAAATAGCAGCTTAACCCCCCCCCCCCCCAATTTCCTTAAATCTTTACATTTCACTTCGAATATAAACTAGTCGCCTTTCTGCTAGTTTAGAAAGCTAACAAATTGCAAAAGAAAACCGCTCAATGCTTAAAAATTCAAGTGTAGGAAACAGTGCGTTAGTAAAGAACTCAAAGACAGACAGCAGATGGATACAGTTTATTGGGTCTTTCCATCACATCCGAGTTACAGGTGTAAAAGTCACACAAACTGCAGGTATAAACATGTAAAACAATACAAAAATAAATGGAAAGGTAATTTTATATTTACTGAATCAAGTTGTGTAATAAATACAATAGGCAAAAAGCTTCAATCACACCGTTCAGTTTAACTGAAGTTACAGTAGTGTTTGTAAATACAAGTTTTTAACTTAAAGTTGCAAATATTAAAGCATTGAGAACTAGTATAAAAGTGAATTTTGGCACATCGTAAAGTGAGAATTGTTACATTAGTATCCGACCGCTGTGTAAAATGAAGCAATTTCTCACTAGCTTTCTGAGGTACATTTTTAAACAATCTAAAATTAGATCAACAATGCGGTTCTAACAACTCACAGTTTACAATTCACTATACTAGTTACAATTTTTCCCTTTTAAGAATACCAAAGTATTCCAGAGCTTAAATCTGTGCAAATTCAGAAAAGTTTCAATTAAAAAATAAGAATAAAACCCAACTTATTAGGGAACTTCTATGTGCAACTTCAACCCTCCCTGCAATCAGTCTTGCTCATCGCAACGCGTAAAATTGGACTAATACCAAATTGCACAGTTTAATATAAAATACTCCGAGACTGCAGCGCAGTTCAAGTTGCAACCGTTCCTCTCCTAAGTTTATCACATTTTTCTCCCTATAACTTCAGTAACTTCTGCTCGCACTCATTCTCGGTGAGGGAAACAACAAACCACCACCACAAGCTGCTCACGGGAAGGTCAGCGAAGCACGTAAACCCCTTGAGGACTCTCAGCACTTCTTCCCCAGATCAGAAATGCCTGGACACAGAGTTACCGCGACCAATTTTCAAAATACAGCAAACGAGAAAGGAACAGCGTAATGGCACTTTTTTTCTGTATCCAAACAGTTGCGGTTTAGAAATGGTGCTTTTTTTTTTTTCTTTCAGTTTTACAGTAGCTAAAAAAATTTTCAAAACTAGATCCTTAGAAGTATCTCAACCCTCTCCTCGACTTCAAGAGCGAGGAAACCAGATTACCCTCCAGATGGGGTCTGAACAGTATAAACATCTCTGACCAGAGTACAAAAGTTATGCTTTTCTCCTAAAAAAAATGGGCTGCTGATTGTTAGAAGTAACTCCAAAATAATCAGCAACTCCTATTAAACTATCAGCAGCATCAGGCATTTACACATTTTAGTCCTCAAAGAGTTTTCATTTAAACAGTTTAACCATTTGTGCTAATATTCTTCACTAGGTTAATGTTAAGTCCTTTCACCAAAACCGTTTTTCCTTTAAAAAAAAGAGGGTGCAAGCAATACAACCCGTGACATCCATTTATTTTAAGCTTCGTGAATAAATGGTGTCACCTGCAAGGCACTACTATGTTTAAAGGATACCATTGTCACAGTTTCACTATTTCGGTATTTTTTCTGTTTTAAAGTCACAGTTAAAAATGAAGAAACAACAAAAAAAAAATTGAGGTAATCAAATTATTTCAATACCAAAATATATTAATTGAAATAGTACCAGTATGGTGAAAGGTCTTTATAATACACAGCTATTACCATATAGCATGCAGTACAGTATATAAGTATACCAGGCCTTTGTTCCGCGCTCTTCTGCTTCAGTTTTTAAGGAACGGCTCCGTTTGCGCAGTACCACGCCAATTTTGAACACTTCTTTCCTTTTTGTGCACGGGGCGTCTCGCTCGTCATCGCAACTCGCTACGGCAACCCCAGAGGAATGAGCCCCATCAAGATTTATTTGAGAGCTGCGCAAATCGGGGTTCTTAAAAAGAGTTCAGCAGAGCAAAATAAGCTACAGTATCTTCATCTATCGTTCAGTCAATTGCACTTAAACCTACTCTGGTATTTATGAGTTGAGCCGAGGCATCCACGGAGGGCCTGCTCTCTCAACCACCGGTGTTTCTTCCGACACCACGCAGTCATACCGCTATTCTAGAAATATGGCTTTGCAGATTAGATAACTTGTACTGAAAAGGAGCCCGCTGAGTTTACACTAAGTTATTGGTAAAGAACTAGAATTTGTTACGAATTTTCTAATGCCCCTTTTTATTGCAGTGTTACGACCAGAATTCTGCACTCTAATAATCCTGGTCTGATAAATAGTTTCATGCAACCAACTGTACTTAGTTTGTAAACACCCGCTAGCCCCCCAAATCCACCGCTAGCTACGTTTGCTCTACCAGGCACTACAGTATATTAAGACTAAAGTATAGCCATGCATAGATAAACTCACGAGCCTTACCATGATGCTCTCTACCTGCGACACAGGTTACCCCAGAAAGCCCAGAAACACAAACTAATCGCTGGCTTTTATTGGACTTTAACAGGATACAAGTAGTTTATAAAGTCTCGTGGTGTGCAAACAAACAACAAAAAATAATTCTTAAATTCAGACAGCTTTTTAAATCTAGTAGGAAAGCTAGTAACGAAACCTTATCAACATCTATATCCCAATCCGCAGCACCTGGAATTCCGCCGCTGCACCGTGTCACCACCACAGCGCAGGCGCCGAGCCAGCTAGTAGCAACGCGTACGGTAAGCCTGCCTAAAAGGTGTTTCGCTTTTTGACAGGCTTATTGAAATTTCAGCCATTTCAGGTTCCAAAGGTAAAAAATATATTTCTGAAGTAAGGCATAAAAGTGTACCCAGCCTTAGGTTTGAGGGCAGGAGTTAAATCTCATTTTCCTGCCACAGAAAGACACTCTGTGGACGTGTCGTAAGTATTTCAAGTGTACTGTAAGAAATTATTCATTCAATTTCTTATTGCATTACATACATCTGACCAAAAAGAAAAGTTGCAGTTGTAGTAAAAGACTGAGCTGTTCCTACGGCAAAGGAATACGAAAATAAAAAATTCCCCCTGGACTGTTTTCACTTGACTAAATTCTGAACACGCAGCAGGCTATAATAATCTGTTTATTCAAATAAGCTTCAATAATTACATTTAAGTAGCTGCCAGGGAACCTTTTAATCCTTCAGTCAGTGATCTATGAAGTCTCACTTAAAACTGTACTAAATTAAGCTGAAGGACAACGTGCCAGGATTCCTATTACGGTATCATTTAGTCACCGCAAAGGTTTTGTTGCAAGTACTTCAAACCTGATGTATCAGCTTAGTGAAACGTTACGGTGTGCAAATCCTTCCGACAGCTTCACAAACAAGTTCTTTCATATTTCAGGTGTATCTTTTGATATTTTTTACCTTTGGAAAGAAGTCATTTTCATGAAAAGGAATTCTTTTCATGAAAACCTAAAGAATCTCCCTCTTCTCTTGCTTTGCTTTTCAGCACTGAAATAAGGATCCTTCAGAGACAATATTTTAAGCAACAGCGAGTTGCAGATTACTGCCATTCATGTCATATATCTTCTAGAATACCAGTAATAACATTGGGAAGAAAGCAAGATATCTCCGCTTATCTTGTTTCACCCTGAAATGTATAAACATCTTTTCTTTAGAAAAGTCACAATTTCGACTGCAGATTCAAACTGTGCAGAGGTTGAGACATGCTGTCCCCTCAGGAAAAAGCAGGTGCCTAAGTGTTCCCCCATTTCTAGCTCTGGGAACACCCCAGCAGCTGTAGGATTGGGTACTCTTCCGAGTTTTTGAAATGTTCCCCCATTTCTCGCTTTGGGAACACCCCAACAGCTGTAGGATCAGGTATGCTTCCCAGTTTTCCAAGTGTTCCCCCATTTCTCGCTTTAGGAACACCCCAACAGCTGTAGGATGTTCCCCCATTTCTCGCTTTGGGAACACCCCAACAGCTGTAGGATTAGGTACGCTTCCCAGTTTTCCAAGTGTTCCCCCATTTCTCGCTTTGGGAACACCCCAACAGCTGTAGGATGTTCCCCCATTTCTCGCTTTGGGAACACCCCAACAGCTGTAGGATTAGGTACGCTTCCCAGTTTTCCAAGTGTTCCCCCATTTCTCGCTTTGGGAACACCCCAACAGCTGCAGGATTAGGTATTCTTCCGAGCTTTCCAAGTGTTTCCCCATTTCTCGCTTTGGGAACACCCCAACAGCTGCAGGATCAGGTACGCTTCCCAGTTTTCCAAGTGTTCCCCCATTTCTCGCTTTGGGAACACTCCAACAGCTATAGGATGTTCCCCCATTTCTCGCTTTGGGAACACCCCAACAGCTGTAGGATCAGGTACGCTTCCCAGTTTTCCAAGTGTTCCCCCACTTCTCGCTTTGGGAACACCCCAACAGCTGTAGGATGTTCCCCCATTTCTTGCTTTGGGAACACTCCAACAGCTGTAGGATGTTCCCCCATTTCTCGCTTTGGGAACACCCCAACAGCTGTAGGATTAGGTACGCTTCCCAGTTTTCCAAGTGTTCCCCCATTTCTCGCTTTGGGAACACCCCAACAGCTGCAGGATTAGGTACTCTTCCGAGCTTTCCAAGTGTTCCCCCATTTCTCGCTTTGGGAACACCCCAACAGCTGTAGGATCAGGTACGCTTCCCAGTTTTCCAAGTGTTCCCCCACTTCTCGCTTTGGGAACACCCCAACAGCTGTAGGATGTTCCCCCATTTCTCGCTTTGGGAACACTCCAACAGCTGTAGGATGTTCCCCCATTTCTCGCTTTGGGAACACTCCAACAGCTGTAGGATGTTCCCCCATTTCTCGCTTTGGGAACACCCCAACAGCAGTAGGATTAGGCACTCTTGCGAGTTTTTGAAATGTTCCCCCACTTCTCGCTTTGGGAACACCCCCAATCCCCCACACGGGAGTACACCACTGCTCGTCAAGGCTCCTATGCAACACGCTTCAAGGGACAGCCAGAGATTAAAGCGGTTTGATTATCTGCACGACAGACCAATTCCATGATTACTTTCTGACCTACTAAGAAATATAGTTTTGCTTCTTTTCTTCTTCTTCTTCTTTTAAATAAGTTTCCACTACTAGCCAGAGATTCCAGGTGATGCTTTTTACAGTCTGGAATTAAGGTGAAGTGGAAGCAAACCTGACAGTACGAACAGCTAAGCAGTTACCATATTAAAATGCCAACCTTACAGGAATGATCTCTTAGTTTTAAAAGGAGTGCTGAAAACTGACATTTCACTTAATTTTCTAGTTAACCAGCAAGGACAACAGCATTTTTGGTTACTGACAGTAGGCGGTTCAGAAACGCACAGAATGCACATGCTTATGTCTTCTGCTCAAAGAGATCATAATACTCTTGTTCTTCTAGTTCTCTGTTGTACTTCTCTATTTCCCTGTTGGCTTCTTCCAAGTAATCGTTCATGAATTGGTCCATTACTGATTTTGAAAAACTAAGGAAAAATATTTGTGCAAAGAGCATTCATTGGAAAAGAACATACAGGTCTGAAGGAGGTGCCAGTTCAGGGACACTTACTGAAAGCAGAAATTCAGTATCTTACTTTCTGGGAATCATGGACTCAAAGAACGGTTTGGGTGGGAAGGAACCTTTAAAGGTTCCTGCCATGAGCAGGGACATCCTCAACTAGATCAGGTTGCCCAGAGCCCCGTCCAGCCTCACCTGGAATGTTTCCAGGGATGGGGCATCTCCCACCTCTCTGGGCAACCTGGGCCAGGGCCTCAGCACCCTCAGTGTGAAAAACTTCTTCCTTATGTCTAGTCTGAATCTCCCCTCCTTTAGTTTCAAACCATCCCCCCTTGTCCTGTCACAGCAGGCCCTGCTAAAAAGCTTTTCCCCATCTTTCCTATAAGCCCCTTTAGGTACTGAAAGGCTGCAATAAGGTCTCCCTGGAGCCTTCTCTTCTCCAGGCTGAACAACCCCAACTCTCTCAGCCTGTCTCCATAGCAGAGGGGCTCCAGCCCTCAGATCATCTCCGTGGCCTCCTCTGGCCCCGCTCCAGCAGGTCCATGTCCTTCTTGTGCTGAGGCCCCAGAGCTGGAGGCAGCACTGCAGGGGGGTCTCCCCAGAGCGGAGCAGAGGGGCAGAATCCCCTCCCTCACCCTGCTGCCCACGCTGCTGGGGATGCAGCCCGGGACACGGTTGGCTTTCTGGGCTGTGAGCGCACATTGCCGGCTCATGTCCAGCTTTTCATCCCCCAGCACCCCCAAGTCCTTCTCGGCAGGGCTGCTCTTGATTCCTTCATCCCCCAGCCTGTATGGATATCGGGGGTTGCCCCGACTCAGGAGCAGGACCTTGCACTTGGCCTTGTTGAACCTCATGAGGTTCACCCAGGGCCATTCCTCAAGCTTGTCCAGGTCCCTCTGGATGGCATCCCATCCCCCAGGCGTGTCCACCACACCACTCAGCTTAGTGTCATCTGCAAACTTGCTGAGTGTGCACTCGATCCCACTGTCTATGCCATTGATGAAGATATTGAACAGTACTGGTCCCAATATGGACCCCTGAGGGACACCACTTGTCACCGATCTCCACCTGGACACTGAGCCGTTGACCACTACCCTCTGGATGCGACCATCCAACCAACTCCTCATCCACCGAACAGTCCACCCATCAAATCCATCTCTCTCCAATTTAGAGAGAAAGATGTTGTGGGGGACCGTGTCAAAGGCCTTACAGAAGTCCAGACAGACGACATCCATAGCTCTTCCCTTGTCCACTGATGCAGTCACTCCATCAGAGAAGGCCACTAGGCTGGTCAGGCAGGACTTGCCCTTGGTGAAGCCATGCTGGCTGTCTCCAATCACCTCCCTGTCCTCCATGTGCCTCAACATAGCTTCTAGGAGGATCTGCTCCATGCTCTTTCCAGGCACAGAGGTGAGGCTGACAGGTCGGTAGTTCCCAGGGTCCTCCCTCCTACCCTTTTTAAAAATGGGTGCAACATTTCCCTTTTTCCATTCCCCAGGGACTTCACCTGACCCCACGACTGGTGAAGTCCTGCAGTCAGACCTAACCACAACTCCTCTGTATTTCTGGGGAATAAAGGAGTTGCACAATAGACATTTCCCAATCAAGAGGAAGAATATAAGAGCAGCAAATCCACAGCAGATTTGCAGACGTTTACAGCTATTTTGGTTAAGCCTATAAAACTCTGCCCCAAACTCAAATCATCCAGAAGTGGTTAACCAGTGCCTGGACCTTTTATTGCCAAACACCAAGATGGTGGTGGAGTAAAGGTCCAGTGAATACTGAAGTCCAAGTTGCTGTGAGGCTATTTTCTGCCAGTACACCGTAACCAGGACCTTACCCTGCAGACAGAATCTGCTGGTTTAAGATTTTAAAGTTGTCCCATAGGGCACGGACAATAACTGCTTGTTCTTAGTCCATAAGAGAATCACAGAACTCACTTGGATTTTTGTAAAGTTTGTCAAAGTTAAAGGGAAAACTAAACTGGGAATATAAAACCAAATTTGAAGTTTCAGTAACAAAACAAAGACAAAAGCAACAGAAAGTTATGGAAACAAGAAAGAGGAGGAGGAATACGCTGGAACATTAGTATTACTCTGGCGTTTCTTGCCAGAGACAAAAATACGATCAGGTTTAAATTAAAAAAATAAAAATAATTTCTAGAAAGAAATCCAGAGGACCCTACTTCAGCTGCAGTTTGGTGTCAGTTTACAGAACATGAACAAGACCAGCAAGGACAGCGCATTTATCATTGTCTGTATGTCACAATTTTCTCAGTCAGTCATACTGCTTGCTAAGCTGAAGTAGTTTTAAAATAAGGTTTTACTTGCTTAAGTGAGTTTAAAAAGTGATTACAAAAAAAAGCACCTCCACACCTAATTCTGAACTCCCTGTTCATATTACTACACTGCATCCAATTAGGTTTTTCTTATACCGAGTTACAAAACGAGAGCAATCATCTAACATCAGCTTCACTGCAAAGATATGTGGCAGAAAAAAGGATGCTGTGTAAAACCTAAAACAATCAGGGTTGGTTTTACTCGAGCGTGCGCACGCACATGCACACAAAATTATATTCATTTGGAAGTTTTATCAGTCATGACCAGGCATTAAGCAATTTTACAGCACTATTTGGTTTGAAAAATATTTCTTTGCCAAGCTGTAGTCCATAAATTCTTCTCTGCGTGAGCTCATGTACAGTTTTGGGATTGTTTTGTTGGTTCTATTCTGCTTCTTAAATCATCACTCTGAAAAAGTGTTTTAATAGTAAGCTTTAAATGGCAAGTAGCCACGCACAGATTCAAGGAACAAAACTTTTCACTTCATATTACCACCTGCAAATCAAGCTGGCTCTTCACCATATCGTCTGCTTTGACAGTCTACATTTCAGATTTGCGTAGCCTGGTGCCTACCTAAAGCCTTCACCACCCCCCCCCACATTTGAAAGGATACATGGATGGTAATCCATTTTGTCACCAAAAAAATTCACAAATTGAGTCCCGTTGTAAAAATAACCAGCTGGAAGTGGATCCAAGTGGCGTTTCACCTACATTAAGAAAGAATATACCGTACATTAAACATTTAAAATGCAAAACTGCTTAGAGACAGCCCTAACAAACTTAAATAGATAAAAGAAAAATTCCTTCTGCTGAACTTAACAGCCAGGGAGGAAGGTATGGCTCCTGGCTATAAGGGAGCGCTCTGAAAAAACAGTATGACAAATGAAATCCGTATGGACTAGGGGAGTTAGGTACAGCGACACTAATCATAGCCATGCCAAACTCTTAGGAACTCAACTCCAGAGACAGCACTTACAGCCTAAAGGTAGTTGATGAGGGTAGGATTAGGCATTTGGGACCCTAATCTGCATGCGACAACCTGCACAGCGCAGAACAGGGAAAAAAAAATGGGGAAAGACCATTGCAGTAACCGAAAGTGTATGCTTGGCCATACCCTACACCTCCCCCTACTTTTCAGAGCTAACTTGAAGCCCTGAGATGACACCAAGATTTATTCTCAAATCCCTCCTGGACAGCCTCAGTTACGTTTCGTGCATATAAAAAGACAGTAAGTGCCACAATAATTTAGTGCTCAGCACACTCGTTATGGCAAGTATGGAAGGTGCTCTGTCATACAAATGCATGTTTAAGAAAATCAGTCAAAAGGAGGACTTGCTATTAATCGCTTCTACTTACGTGAATGTTTTTTATTTCCTGAAGGGTTAGCATTCCTCTGGTTTTCAGGGCTTTCCTCTGAGGTTTCTGCATAAAGAATTAGACCCCAGTTATATACCCACTGAGTGACAATGTGATACTACAGTTTAGTCGCATTAAGAAAAACAAACAAAAAACTCAACTCAAACCTCAAAACAGAAAAGTTCTTTCTTGAAAATGTGGATAACGGTAGCGAAATCTATGATCACATGCTATCATGCTCAAGCCCAGCACAGAAATAGCTCCTTTTAGAAGCATGTATTTTAAAAATTACTCAATTATATTAAGGCGCTCACAACCATGTTCTGAAAACAAAAGTAAAAATTAAGTGATCTTACATAAGGCACCATTAGAAATGACAAATTCTAAAAGTATGTTAAATAATACAATTTAAATACAGCTCTACTGCAAAAAAAACAAAGAAAATTGGCAAGGGAACAGAAAAACAAGCTAGTTTTTAGTCTGAAAAGTTTTATAATTCATTTCTTTCATGCAGTAACTCTCAGAACTATCTGAAACCCTAAATTAGCCATGACTAGTGAGACTGTACAAAGACTATTTGTAGTCTTGAAGCGCTCAAAGAGGAAGCACTTCACACTTGAGATAACATTTAAGTTCCAAGTTTTCATAAAATTAAAATAGTATTCCACAGAGTGCTTTCTTACACGTGAAAAGCATTTCTCTCCATATATTACCCATGTGATACGTACAGAGCATGAGATATCATCACAGAAAACGTGTACTTCCCCGAAGTAACACAACCTGCTAGGAGAAGAGAGGTGGGAACCTGAAGGTCCTTAGGAACGGCTCCAACAATGGTCTGCAGGAACCTTTTTTCCCTTCCTACACAACTTTTTAGAGATACTATGCAAATCCTAAGCCATAAAGAAGTAACCATGAGTATTTTTCACTAACAAATGTTCCAAAATGGGCATCACAAAAGGACACAGTTGGAACTATAGGCTCCGGTTCCAACTAGAATACTAAAATATGCAGTTTGTATGGTTGAACAGTTTCTGTCAAAGTATATTTCTGAATCAAACCTCAAGACTCGCTTCCCAAGACCTTAATGTGCAGCCTGGCAAAAGTAATACCTGCTGATATTACTTGGTTGTGTAGCAGCGAACCATCGTGTCCTGCAGTCCTGGTCAGGTCATGCCAGTCACTGTGCGAAGTTAGCAAGACACCACAGCTGCAAAATGTGCCTTCTAGGCTTCTTATGATGTGGTTATTCCCTGCTCCCTACTCCAACTTCTACTGCATAGGTACATTAGCCATGCGGAAATACATGAGCTCTTACATAGCCGCACACTTGACAAATTCAGCAAGACAAAATGAAAAAACTATACCCTCCATTTCAGTGGACTACTTCCAAGTAGGTTTAATTTAGTGAATCAAAACAAGTTTTCAGCTTTGCAGTGTTCAGGTACTTCAAGAAGATTTATTTCATACTACACTTTAGCTTTTGGCAATCACGTCTCAGCTAAATCATAATGTGTTTATTCTGGACGTACTCCATTTGCTGAAGCGTTCAAAAGCAGATCAATCCACGAATACACTGTAGCAAATATTAAAACAATACACAAATTACAATACACATTTGCAAACCGTTAGTCCTCTGTCTGAAATACATTTACACCCTGGAACGCCAATACCTTGGTAGAAGAGAAAGAGATTAAGAAAAACCAAACCGAGACACTCAGGTTCCTCCTTCTGTTGTTAAGAAATGCCAAACAGATCACACGGAACAGAAGTAAACATGCCCACGAACCTGTTTTGCAGTTTCTCTGAGCCAGTCTTTTATATCTTCTTCCTTAAGAGAGCAGCCAACGAAGACAAGGAAGCACTCCTGTTGACTGCTGCCATCTCTGTTATCGCTTCTCGAATCAGGAGGAGTTGGCCCCTCCTGAACAGGCACAAGGCTTAGTGAATTAGATGATGTGTTGTGACAGACTTCAATCACTTTATCAGAATCTAACAAGGAGAAGACAGAAGAAAGAAACGTCTTGAAAATTGCTAATCTAATTTAACATCTACACACTGGTGTAGACAGAACACAGTACATAAAGTTTTAAAATACATATACATACAATACAATCACTAGACAATGCGTAAGTAGTAATTTGCCCTTACCCGAAAACTTAACTTTGCCCATGATGTGATAAATGTTTCCAGAAAAAGGACTTGGCTTGAGCAATGACTTAATCGCTGTTTGAAACAGAAGACAAACAGATTATCTCACTTATTTTTCTTCTCCTTGGTGTAGCTTCTTTCTGGTCAGACCTATGCTACAGGTCTCTAATCCACATCCTAGCGCTGCAGGGGAAAAAGCTGCAGTGTCCCCTGGAGCCCCGCTACGTAACATTTCTATATGTTCTCATTTCTTTGCTATGGGGTAGGTGGGAAATAACACGTGTTTGGCATAAGGAACGCTTACAGTGTGTGTGGAAAGAAAAATGGTGCTCCTTAACACTCTTTTGCTAAGGAAAGAAGGAAAGGCATGATTATATATCTACTCTAGTAGCCTAACACAGAGCTGAGCCTATTTTCTAGTAACGACAAAGAATTATTTGGCATAAAAAGTAGAAGCTGATGGTCTCTCATAAACTGTATTTTGACACTACTAAATAAAATTAAACATAAAATGAAAAGCAAACATATGAAGTGTCTCAGTCTCTAGAAACCAAAAATTAAATTAGATTTTCATCTGAACAAAATCATGGGTCAATTTTCCAGAGCAGACACTGAAGAAGATAATTTACTGTACTTTAAAGAAGGAAGGCTGAATTTTCAATTAAAAGTTTACTTCAGCAGTAACTAAATAACTGTGCTACGTCAGTGCCTTCCTTCCCCTTTATCCCCCAGTATTTCAAACTTGGATTTAAATCAAGTCAGTCAAAGTTCATTTGTACCTTTACATTTGGTCACAAATCGTGTTTTTTCTAGAGGACGATTAAACCACACACAGATCTGAACCATTGGAGGGAAGACAGACCCAGCTCCGTATTTACCTTCGTACCTTAAGACAAAAAACACACACACACCTTCAACACACAGAAGACACACACGCTCGTGCTTTTCATCTAACAGACTTCTTAAGAAGAACATCTGTTCTTTCACCACAGGTAAGCCTTGCTCATAGGAAGAAAAATACTAAGCTTTCTTCTCTAAGACATCCATGAAAACATGATATTAACAGTATGATGTTGTTCAAAGAGCTCAGGACTCCTCCTGATGCTCTTCCTGCTGCAATAATTTTTTTCTTACGTACTATCTACATACTATTCTTGCATACTATCATCAAATAGATTAACAGCTGTCCAAAAGTTTAAAACACTTTCTTTTCTTGCTTTCTCTCTCTTCCTTTGGCTCCATGCAATTCAAAAGCAGCTCTGACATCCCAAGCTTCGTGCCAGTTTACTTTAGGAGACTTATTTGCGTCCAACTTAGGGCAAGAATTATGAATAAAAAGATATACATACATACATACATACAGGAGTGGTAAGGTATGGTAAATGAATCGTGCTTCCAGCACTATAAACCTAACTAGAAAACAGTCAGCCAGGAGTTACAGTGGCTGACAGGTTTACATTTTCTGCCAAATAGGTGCAGCACAGATAACTGCAACAAGATGTGTAAAGAACCCTGAACCGTGAAAAGTCTCACTCGGTATTAAACGGAAAGCTCGGTACCATGTGTTACTGTGCCCTCAGCCTCTGCCAAGACTGTCAATAAGGTTGCCGTTCTTTATGAATAATTGTTCCGCTAATAGCTAGACTGACATAGCAAGTTCATTCCAGTAAGCCTGAATAGCTGTCAGAATGAAATTACCCTAGTCATTATTGACCTCACCCATCCCAATCCTTCCCAGCTTATTCCCAGAGGGTTCTTTTCTATTCTTTGGAAAAGCAACAGTAATCTTGCCATTGATTTAAATGGTGTCCAGAAAGGATCCTTTTCCCCATAAAAGGACAGCAATCGTGTATCTACTAAGAATACTCATCAGCTCTCTTTTAAAAATGATTTACAAAGCTATTGCGTGTTCCAAATGAGTAGTCTCAAAAAAAAAAATATAAATTAAGTTAGTGAGACTTTTTAATCTTCAAGTTAATTAGAAAAATAGTTTTAATAATTCTCAGTCTAGATACTTGCCAGCCAGGATACATTAAATATCGAGCTCTCATCATCTGAGGATTTGAAAAACTGCTTTCTGAGAGAATTAATTCAATATCCTCATTCCTATAAAGAGATAAAAATGAAGATTTTCAGTTTTATAAATTCAGTAAAATGGCCACAATCTGTATGCTACTTACATAAACCACAATGTGTTAGTCACACTAAAATTAAGAGTACTTTTCCCTTAGTATGACAGTAACAGTAACATAAATCATAATCTGTAAACAAAAACATGCATTTCCTAATCCCTGTATTTATACGACCACAAATGTAAGGGGAAGATGCCTTTTGCATGAGAAGCAATTAAGAAAAATCTGCGTCTCCTTTGTATAAGTTACCAGAGTAAAACAAGAGAATACAAGTTTCTAAGTCCATGTGTCCCATCTGCCAAAAGAGACAAATACTGGACAGGGATTAATGTTACCTAGTTACAACTCCGTTTTCTGCCAAGATGAAGGAAACAGCAGGATTTGCCGCTCGTATGAGGCTCTGCAGTTGCATAAGGAGTGGATGCTTCTGCTCTGTAGCATGACTCGTGAATACCACGTTACTCACTAGTCCTGTGTCAGGAAATCAGAAGGTAGTTTACAGAAGTCAGTTATGCAACAGCGACTAATAAATGATCAAGCGATGTAACAACCATTCTTATTTTCCTTCCATCTCACTACATTAAAGCCATTAAAGAGGAAAAAACCCAACAAAAAACCCCACCCAAGCAAGGAACATTTCATCTCCTGCCTGCCCAGCAAAACCCCAGCAGCCCATCTAACTTCACACATGAACACTGTGGAATAACCAAACGCAGAATGATCGTTAACTATTTATTTTGCAACTGCATCTAGAGGGCAGCCAGCTCAGAAGCCCGTTCTGTCACAGCCTGTAGACGTGCAGGAACGATACCTCCTGAAGGAGACAACCCTGCTCACTCACTGGAATGACTCGAGGGGAAGGAGGCAGGATGTTGTAATCTGTGGGTTCTTATGATTCAGTGAAAACAATCTCACCAAAAAAACCCAAACCAAAACAAAACATGAGCCTACCAGTACAGCGCCAGTCACTGAAGATGACGTGACTAATGAGGAAGGCCTGCTTTGCCAAAACACGGCTATACCAGGTCAAGGTATTTCTCTCTTTCAATTAGACAGTCCGTGTAACAGAAGCAATTTAGACTCAATTAATCAAAAGAATCAATTAATTAAAAGAGTAAATTCATACGAGAACCAATTTGAGAAGGAGTAGTTTAATAAAACACACTAACGTTTAAAGCCTCTTGGCAAATTCAGTGTGTAGAACGATAGGTTAAACAGCTAAAAAAAAAGAAAAAGAAAAAAAAAAATCAATCAGTATTTTGGACTCTGGCAGTTGCCACTTCCAAAAACAAGAGAAGGATTTGGGGTGGTTTTTGTCTCTGTTTTTAAAGAAAGACCCCCAAAATGGTATTCAGACAGCAAGTCTGAACCCACAAGGCATCAAAAAAGATAACAGAGAAAAACAATAGGATAACTATTTGTCCCGAGCCCCAATTCCCAAGACGACTCAGCTGTGTCACCAGAAAAGCAATTCCTTTTTCAGACTGAACAGTATCCCGTCACCTTGCACCTAGTGCCACCAATTTCACTGAAGAAACGGTTACTACTCTTAAGCAAAAACTTTCAAAGGTTTGAAGACGGTACCGCAGCCTTCATGTTATACCTGCTGTAAGACAAGTTTCATGGTAAATGAGAACCAACTGCTGCTACCGCAGCTGCCTCCGAGGGCGATCAGAAATAACACACCAACGATCACAGCCGTCAGACCTGGGGCACTGGAAGGGACCTCCTTAAGGAAAAAATGCGAGATGACCTATTGCACTAATCCAACTAATTTCAGTGTTATAGGATCTCTGGTTTCCAATTATGTCACAAAGGCGTTACATCAGAGTGAATTTCGGCCCAGTTCCTCAAAGAGACTGCAGTGCCACCTCTTCGGGACTCCCTAGGACATCAATATTGTCCAGAACGTGTAAGGAATGCTATTTCTTTGCTCAAGATGTGCAGCTCATTTCAGACACTTTCCTGTAACTACAGGTACAGTGTCAGACAGAACAATAAACTCTTAAATATCCATGAATGATTGAACCAGGATGCATCTCCCCTGCCCTCAACTCATCACTATTTAAAGCAGAATATATCATGAAGCTCACACCATGATCTGCTGCCTACAGTTACTCCTCATCTTTACAGAAGTCTTTAAAGTACCCTAATCCTTGCAGAGGCTTCTTTACACAGACATTTCTATACCAAATATTTCTGGGCTACTTACATTATACCATATGCTCCCAGTCGCTGTTACTTGCATCACTGACCCTTTCAAGCTAGAATTTTAATAATAGCCCAAGCAAATTTCAATCATTAGTATTTCTCTTTTTTTAATCCCCCCCAGAAGTTTCCATTCCAATTTCAGAAACGTCTAAGTTTTCTCCAATACACAGTTGCTCTTGCGAGAGACGGGGCGGGGGGGGAGAACAGCAAGCACGGTTAGAAATTTAAGTCACACGCATGCTTGAAATTATTATGTAGATCATGCAATTAAGATTAAAAGAATGAATAAGCTAATCAACAACCACCACATTGTGGGTGTGCTACACGCAGTGGTTTGGGGTTTCTTCTTAATATCCCCAAACTTGATATTGACTTAAAAGTCAAGTTTAATTAAAAACATAGTTGTACTTTCTGTGAAGTTGGCACAGAACAATAAAAAGGCTGTCTAACGAACGCTATGAAGCACACGTCACAGTTAGAAGCACGCACCACAGTTAGAAGCACTACGCCTCGGAGAGAACAGGTAATTGTCAAGGACTAAGCTGGCAGAGCTTAAAGTTAAGAAAAAGATTCAAGGAATAAAATATCTAGCAAATCAGAAACCTATGTGTCTTGTCTCCTGCTCATCACCCATACTCTTTCCCCAATCTCCGCTTCGCTTGCGCTCGTCTAAGGGGAACAGCTTTTGGGCACTAGCTGTCATTCCTGCTTGTAAACTCCCACGCAGCCCTGGAAGTAACAGCAGACTGCTCAGAGCCTGGGGAACCTGCAAGCTTTGGCTCTGCACACACCTATGCCTAAATCTTGTAGGCGCCACTATCCCTCAAAAATTGGCCCTGGGTTAGCAGGCAACAGTCCATGATACTGAATTTACTGACAGGTAGTGTAATCCAGAAGAAAAATAGCTTTCTGAGAACTGGAAGATGCCTGCACAGCTTTAGTAAGAAATAATTTTGACCTTTTCGATTTGAACTGTCACTGCCATCTCCGTTTCTATTGCATTTTGAAGACCACCCAGTTTTGTTTAATTCCTTATTAATACACCCATCTAAAGGAAAAAAAAAAGCTTTGCAGCCTGCGGAATATCATGTTCAATAGAAGCAGGAAAGAAGCAGGGATGGATTAAGAATACCTATGCTTTAAAAAAAAATAATGGATTCTCTTTGCTCCCAAACGTACAATGGGCATATTTAACAATGGTGATGTCTTAATCTGTAAAATAACTTCATATACAACACAAGAGATTCCAACGTGCACCTAGGCTAGTAAGGTGTCATCTTACAGCTTCTGTGCAAGAAATAAAGAGAGAGGCATATTTGGAAGGAGTGAGACAAAAGGAAATAACAGCACACAGATGGTGGCAAGATTTTTTTTTGAAAGTTTAAACAAGCACGCATAGGAGAGACAAAACAAAACTGCTGTCGTGGTTTAACCTCAGTCAGCAACTAAGCACGACGCAGCCGCTCGCTCACTCCCCCCCGGTGAGATGGGGGAGAGAATCGGAAGGGTAAAAGTGAGAAAACTCGTGGGTTGAGCTTAATAAGTAAAGCAAAAGCCGCGTGTGCAAGCAAAGCAAAACAAGGGATTCATTCCCTGCTTCCCATGGGCAGGCAGGTGTGCAGCCATCCCCAGGAGAGCCGGGCTCCATCACGCGGAACGGTGACTTGGGAAGACAAATGTCATCATTCTGAATGTCCCCCCCTTTCCTCCTTCTTCCCCCAGCTTTACATGCTGAGCATGACGCCATACGGTGTGGGACATCCCTTGGGTCAGTCGAGGTCAGCTGTCCCGGCTGTGTCCCCTCCCAGCTCCTTGTGCCCCCCAGCTCCTCGCTGGTGGGGTGGGGTGAGGAGCAGCAAAGGCCTTGGCTCTGTGTCAGCCCTGCTCAGCAGGAACGAAACATCCCTGTGTTACCAGCGCTGTTTCCAGCACAAATCCAAACCACAGCCCCGTACCAGCTACTGGGAAGAAAATCAACTCTACCCCAGCCAAAACCAGCACAACTGCTAACGTCGGCCTCTCTGCTCAAGGCTTTATCAGTTCTCCCCTATCTTCATCTCTTTCTGTTAGTCTTGTGGCTTTCCAAGCAGAAAATGTCACGTCTTGTTGTCAAATGATGTCATGTTGATAATATGCATAGACACCCCTTCATTACAGAGAAAGCCACACAACAGAAGAGACCTGGAAAGCAGTGGCAAACGGTTAACCCTGCTCACTCCCCAAATTTGCAAGATAGCTATGTGGACAAGGTCGCCACCCAAAAGCCTGATTAATTCCTACTTGCCTATACCCATACTTGTCTTTTCTTGCGAGTTTCTGTTTTCAGATTTGCACAACGCCCAGTACGACACCGGCTTGGCCCACTGATGCTACAGTAACACAAACAATAATACCAGGGTGCAGGACAAAAAAAGAAAGTAGGAAAAATATCTCTCAAAGTGAATGTCTCCTTAAATACTGCTGCTGTTGTGCCAGAAGTGAATTCTCAACTATGCAGAAGTAAATTCTCCACTATACATGTGATACAATTCTGGAAAGTTTAAGAGTGTACCACATCTCAGTTCAAAGCATACTTTTCCTCCTAAAACCTTTTACACAAAAATTGCCCCAATTCATGTGAAACAATTTGCTTTACATGAACAGACCTCTAGGCTATCTGAAGTCACATATTGTATCTGAAAACTAGATGACAACACTCTGCAACATGCAGAAATAATTCACTGCCAGAAGAATGTTATTCTAACCTCTGGTATTCTTCCTTCTTTCAGTGTTTGGACCGTAGGAAAATTAGCTATACTTGTCCTAAGCATTTTCTAGTTCCTCCTTGAACAATGACAAATTCTCACCCAGTCAGGTCTGTACAAATGCACTTTAAAAGAGAGAGCTTTGAGTATTTTTTTTTTTATTCTGTCATAAAATAAAAAGGCATGCTTGCATGCTTAACTTCTCAATAGTTATTGATACTTTGTTATATTCTTAACTCTTAACATTCTCCCGCTCTCTTCAATTTCACCCATGGCTATAATCATGATATTTATCTATTGGTTAGTTCCCCAATTTGCAGCACCAACATTTTTCTCCAAATAAGAATAAAATACTGATTTGTATAATAGCACCTACATACTTCCCAGCTTGTGCACAACTTCATTCTTCTGGATTTCTTTCTTTTGGGCTCCCTTCACACGTGAGTAAGAGGTGGCATAATTCTGGCAGCAAAACAGAGCACTACAGAGTCTAAACAGCCACAAGAAGAGTGCAGCATCCTACTCTGACAACCGCATTTAAATACAAACACAAAATTTACAGTCCTGCAGTTCACTTGGGAAGATATGAGCATAAGATCAGAAAGTCATGCTGCAGGAACTGCGGTCCGACTGCGACTTAAAAAACCCCCCTCCAATTGCAGGCTGAGCTTATAGTCTGCCTAAAATAAAGATTATCTGACTGGAGAGAACTGTTCTCATATATACACACACCATGTGTACTGGTCTTCATGTTGTAAATCAGCTACACAACTGCTAAAAACAACTGTATGTGTCCTACAGCCAAATTTGCTTCTACCGAATATACAGGTAAGAAACGGGTGTTTTGCAAGTGAGCTTTTTTGTCTGCTGCAACGTCAAATGAACCCTGCAGGGACCCTCCACACTGCATTAAGAAGAGGATATGGGGAACAAGGTAACCAGCTCATTTTTTCCTTTCAAAAATAGCAGAAAGGAAAGGGGAGCTCCGCTTCCTCGTGCTTCCCCAAAAAAGGATGGAACTCAAATCCAATCCATTTTGCTCCTAGATTAACAACACAGCACGAGTTACAACAGTTCAAGGTAAGCAGTTTAACTCATGGTCTTAGGAAACCCATCCTCCAGATGAGGACAACCAGAACGGATCACGCTCCATATTCTTACACCTTCTCCAGGCACCTATGGTGTTTAATAATGCCGGCACAGAGAGACTGTCTGTTCTGCACAGATGGTTCTTACCTCCAAGAGTTTATCGTAATCCTCTGACTATATGCATTTACAGTGTATTTACTTGGCCATATGGCTCAGCTACTTGTTCTGTATAGCTCAAAGTCAAGAAAAATAACACATACCTTGTGAACACTGGTCCAAGAACTTGGGAAAAAGAAGCCTAAAAATATAAGAATAAAAGTCTGTATATCAAGAACGGATATTATTATTTAAGTAAAGCATTTCCATTCATTTGGATACTGACACTAGAGTCTAACTGTCCAACCCATTTTCATGTTTCCTTTCCTCAATCCATATAACTGGAACATCCTTATAGGTTATGTCTTTCAGGAGCAGTTCTCCAAAAATTAGTTTTGTAGATGGTTTTCATTCTTTAATGGTTTTAAGAGCTAATTCCCACCATGCAATCTATTCTGTATTCTGGGAAGTCAGAAAGGCTTCAACATTACTTTAATTCCTATTTAAACAATAGGAATTGTAAGCTTGCCCTAAAGAATTGTGCCTTCAAAACATGGTGGGAACTCTTCATGGAAAGATTGTATGTACATAATGCTTTCTGTACATATCGTACCAATTTCTGGTATTGTGTCAGACAAGCAACATTTATTTTTGAGCTTTATCATGCATACAAAAGCTCCAGAGGACAGACAGTACTTTATCTGTTCCCCTTCAACTACCTCTCCCCTGCCCTGGCTTGCTATTCAACACAGGGAAGAGCTCCATCCTGGGCTCGTGAAAGAGCTAGATCTCTACAGTAATGAACTTCCTGAGACAATAAGTGGTTTTCATTTTCTTGACTGCGAAAGTTTCAAGTCAGACATTAAAATCACCCTTCTCGATTCGCTCGGCGAAATCGCCAAAGCTTCCCAACTGAAAGGCTTTTCATTGGCAGTACGTGGCTACTTGGTAAGTTCTTATCAGAAGAAACTTCAAAGCAAGACATAAATAGTCTACAGCACAGGCTAAGCCTCTTCCTTCAATTGCTACTGCACTTCAGGAGACAAACAATGTCAGTCAAAGGATTGCAGGCTACTGCTGCTATAAATACTACTCAGTACCATGACCAGTAACACGTTAGTAAGTTAAAAAAAAAACTAGGAATGGAACTTGCCTTTCCTATAATTATGGAAAGAACAAGTTTAAACAGAAGTCCAGCATCAATTCAACAATATTTTATGTAGTCTTTTTAATTTAATTACCATCTTTGTTACGGAGACAAAAAGCAGCAGTAAGGTAACGCCTATTTGTTGACTAGTGCAAAGTACAAGAAGCATATTGGTTAGTGTTTTAAAAATAGCTAGGAATGCACTTTTATGAAACGATGGGGCAGTTCACCTCTGAGCTGCGATGCACAGAGTTTTATCACAAACAGCAGCAATGCTAAGAACTCTGAAAATTGTAACTGCGTTCACGTACTTTTATCAAATCAGCTGCAAGGCATAATTGCAAAATTTAAGTATCGTAGTTTTACAGATAGGTTTATGAAACAAGTTCTATGTTTGCTGAAGTGCGGAGCACATACATACACCATGAAACAGCAAGCACACCACACTATCTTAAAATGTCAGCGACTTGGCTTTGCTACTGTTTCCTCCCCACCCTGCCTCTGCAGTAACCCAGGATATCAGATTTTAATACTTGCAATGGTTCTGCTTCCGTGCTTTGTCATTCTCTTCAACAAAATTTGGGACTGCTTCCCATAAGTTCCGTATTTTAAATCTGTAAAGTCTTCATTTAATATCCAAAAATAGTGACACAATCAATAACCCAAACTGAGACACACGTCTCAATTTTTAGTCACACTCGCAAAGAGATTGTAAGAGAGAGAGTGATTTAAAAAGCACACGAGAGGACAGTTGACTGTCCAGATTTTGCAGAGTCCTTAGCCAGAGTATACGTATTTAAGCAGTATGCTAATGACAATCTTTGTTTATTCTTCCACAAGCTAAACTTTTATTAACATTATACAGAATTATATACCTAGTAGAAAGCAAGTGTCATCGTTATAAACCAAACAGCACTTCAAAGTTGTTCCAAGATGGATTACCTAGCAGTTTTAGGAGATTTAAGACAGTGTAATGGCATTTAACCATCACATATCTCTAATTATTATAAAAGTGATCTCAAAAACTTACACATCTACTTTCAAACTAGTAAAAATATCTTAAAATATACCTATGTTCCATATAGCAACTCAGTGGCTCTACACAAGTATTAACTGCTCCAACGATGAAAGATGACTTCACATCGGGGTCAGGATGAGTTTGCAGAGCCTGTACAACATCAATAACATCCGTGTATCTGTAAGAAAACAAAATGAAATATGGTTTCAGAACATTTAAACATCTAGTAAGAAATCAATTGCTTGCAAGAAGGTTAGATTTCTAAAAAAGCCTACCAAATAGTTATAAAGCAGTTCAAAACTGGGCAAATCCAGACAAATTAAGCTAAGTAACATCAGAAATAAATTATTGACAACTACAGAGAAAAACAGTATAAACTTTGCACTGAACAACTGAAAAGTCCGGCTTTCAGGAAGCAGAAAAAGCATAATGTAATACAAGCACGTTATGCCAACTGCCAAGCATATTAAGCACTAAGTATGAGTAAAAAAAGACATTAAAAAGCAACACCTCTCGCTTATCAGCATTCCAATTTAAGTGCGCTTCTATATTTACCGTGTCCATTTTTTATCAGTACTCCAGCACTGCTGTATTCTACTTCTGTATGACAGCAAAGTTTAGGTGAACCTGAGTTTTTATTCCAGGTGTTTATTTCTCAGCCAGTTAGTTTTCTCTCAAAACTCTACTGTCAGTGATCAAGGTAACGGATTATTTAGAGAACTCCAGCTACTTTAAACCTGCCTGTACCAACACTCAACTACCCAAAAAGAATGGAAAACCTGTAATCAGCCATTCCTGAAGCCAGTGCTGCTACCAGAATATCAGTTATTTTGCACATCACTGGAATTTATACCACTCCTACTAACTTTAAGAAAAAAAACCCACACCAAATCTGACTCTAACATGGAAAAAATAATGCTTTTTAGCACTATCAGAATGGACCATAATGAAGAAATGCTAAGCTCCACATATATGCTCCTAGAGAATATGAACACTTGGCAGTCTTGGAACCAAAACCCTTCCAGCCAGGTTAGGTAGTACTTCCCTCAAGCTGGTTTATGTTACCTGCTAACGATTCAGAATTAGTGGGCAATTATACTGTAGACAATACTAGTTCAAGCGCTACACATGAAATGGAAACATCAAATACAGAGACGTCTCCGAGTCTTCACTTTTATTCCACAAGAAAACTGGCATTAATCTAAAACACATTAATCGGTCTTACTTCAGTATCTCCTGCTGTAGCAAGTGAACAGCATATTTTTGACAACTACTTTCTGCCCATAGTTTTAGAGGTCATAATCTTTATGGAGCCATTCATTCTGACGTAGAGAGACTCAGAACATACCGTATAAGAAGTGATGCGCAAAAATTGCACACATTTATTTGGAGAGCAACTGGCATGCAGGCAATATTGCCTCTCTTTCTTCCTGTCTTTTATCAACTGGAACTTTGAAAGTTTGTGTCACATTTTTGTAGCCAATGCTGCCAAAGAATCAAAGCAAGGACTACCAGAAATGCAAAGAAAAAGCAAGCATGTATGCACACAAAGACATTAAATACTTGCAAAAAAGCAAAGATTGGTTCTTATGCTTACTGTAGCACACTCGTTCTCTGTTTAAAAAATTCAGTAAGCGTCACAGTAGCTTACACTTTTAGGTTTCTATTTGGAGGAAAAAATATTGCAAACTGAATGGACCATTTAATTCTGGAAACTATGAATCTATTTATTAAAGATTCTCTAGCACTCACTGATCTTTCAAAAGTTTAAGGTACTGTAAACACTTGAGAGATATCATTATAGTCTATGTCACACCATATCACACTTCTGCTTTTCTGCATCCTATAAAAAGCCATGCATTTATTCCATGGTTTTGTGTTTTGTTATCAGCAAAGTACAGGTACGTGGGGAAAAAGTCGCAATAATTCATTTGTGTAGTAACAGGGACTACAACATGCAACACTCCTCCTGTATATTAAGATAATGCTATAGCAGGTAATATTCAGTAATATTAGTTCAGTAACATAACCTGCAGCTCTGGAGTGCAACTTGCAACACAATCTCAAGCGTCTTTTCTCTACTGCCCCCATCTAGATCAATGGCTTTAAAGACAGACAACCAGCACTCTTACTTTGCCACTGGAAATGGAAGTCGGAAGGAGACAGGAGAACATGTGCATGAAGAAGTCTCATCACCCTTTGAAGGACAAGTACCTCTATCTAGGACCTCCAAGGGGAAAAAACCAAACCACACCACACCACCAAACCAATCCCAAGCACAAACCCACCCCGTTGCATGAATAAATAAAGTGCCATTTAACAACAGTCTCGGGTACAGCTGGAAAGGGCCAGAAAACTTTTGAGAAGCCAAAAATCGCAGTCAATCTCCTAAATAGGGAAGATGAACCTGTCCTTCCTTTTGATTGAAGGAAGACTTTGGATACCATTTTTTTCAATGGAGTAACAAGCAATAAAATTAACAGGTTGCAGAAAAGCTGAGTTTAGTACACTTGTAAAACAGAATTCACAGAGTACCACACTACAGCACAGCAAACTGAATGCTTCAGAGTGATGGGAAAGTTTAAAAATGCCTTGGAAATAGGGAACAGAAAATCCCTTATTCTATGCAACAGTTCAAACAGTTTCAAACGCTTACCCTTGCAAGACCACTAAGAGACGCTTGTTCTTTTTAGCGTAAGCGGACTGACGGACGCTGTTGTTTTGCTGAGCCTCCAGGACACTGGAGAGGTAACGCTGGAAGTGGGCTGCACTGAAACATTCCGGACTATCCATAGTTTGCCGATAAACTATCCACCTAAACAACAGAAAACAAGGAAAGAAGTTAGCGTTCTATGATATAATATTGCTATTTTCTTTTTATTTTGAATCAACAACCAAAAATAAATTTGACAAGCCCTAAGATTCCGCATCTCATACTACATGGGAAAGAGGAATTTACTTGGCTTTCTATCATCTCCAGCATAAGCACATTCTTTACATTACTGCCAAAAGGTTTTGTGGGGTTTTGTTGTTGTTTTTTAACAAAACAATGTTCAACAGCTTCTTCAAAACAGCACATCACATGAGTAACTCTGATCTTCGTTAGTGATGCAGTAAACAAAAATTATATGAATCCAATTCAAAAGACTCTGGACATGAAAATATTTCACTGAAAAAAAAGTAATGATGACATTTGCAAGAAAATATGAAGAAATGTATTATTACAGAATGTTCAAAAGTCACCTGTTTGCCCTTAAAACAGAACCACAAAACTGTTCTGAATCAACTTGCCAAGATCAAGACACTGAGTCAGAAGTAATACAGAAAAACAGTTCAGAACATTAAGATTAAATGCTAAGGGGTTTGGCTGTAAGGTTTAAAAGGATAAGAATTTCTTTTTTTTTATTATTTTCCAGAATCTGTATCAACACACAGAATGGTAAATTCCTACAGAGATTTATCTTATTGCCATACAATAGAAGTCCTGAATGTATCTCCTGCTATTGTAGAATAGAAACCAGGTCAGATTAAAAACAATGCTGTAGCAAGGACTGTTGGTATAGTCTTTTCTCCGAGAAAAATGCATTTTAGACTCACTACCACAAGTCAATAAATGGAAACTCTTCCCTCATTTCCTTCAATTTGCGATGAATTCCATACTTGCTTAAGGCAGGATTCATTAGGCCCTTCTAAGATTATTCTTAACTGTTTGTAGCATCAATGATAGTTCCAGACACACATCATAGATCTGCAGTGATACCTGCAGTATTCCTAATATGGAGTATCAACAAAGAAATCTCCTGTGATATTTTTCTTGTCTAAATGTCTAAAATCTAAGGGCAAATCTACCTGGCGTAACACAGTGAAATGAGATACCTGAAGTAGTAGAACTGGAATAATATACCCTACGCTGCAGTGTGCTATGTAGCACTAGTTAAGGTGCCTCATAATATTTACTGAATTTATTCTTGTAACACATCTGTTTACAAATCAGAAACCGGGATATACAAAAAAAAATAAATAAGTGAAACATTGATGGTTTCATTTCCTTCACGCTGAGTAGTTCTTTGGCAATAAGTATGACCGCTGCTTTGGACTGTAAAACCAGAACTGTACGAACCTTCCATGCTCCTTGTTAAAAGCCACGAGAAAAGCGCACAGATCGCTGCAGCGACATCCTGGAAGACCAGTTATAACGGTGATAACCACCTAAAACACAGGGAACAGATAAGAAGGGGGGTAACTTGAAGACTAGAAATGAGCTACAGCAATTGCACGCGTGTAAGGCTTCTAGCTTGGTAAAATCTTAAGCCTAAACAGAAAATTAAGCGACACTAACCACAGAAACAGCAAGATAGTTTAGAACGGTAATTGTGTTTACACAATTACTCAGATATGTATCATTTTAAAAAGATGCGTTTTGTCTTGGTTTTCATACCTTAAATACAGTGAAAGGATAATTAACAAATACAACAGACAGTATTATCAAAATCTTTACATTAAAATCTAGTCTGCAGCTTAAGTATTAATGCAAACGTCAGACAAAACTCTGCAAAAGACACCAAACAGGTTACGTTTCCTATGGCGAAAAGGGTACATTCAAACACATCGAATAGTATTTGAGCAAAACGGTTCAGAAAGTGATGGTGTATGTCCAACAGCCTTGTCAAACACAAAGAGCAACTCGGTTTCTGCTACTGAACCGAGCATGCTGTACACAAAATTTATTCCAGCAAAGCCACATTCTGGGTAGGACTGGTAAGAGGCTGCACAGTAACAGCTCTAACATACCAACGGCTTTTCTGCATAAAGCACCTCTGTTTCCATTACGTGTTTTTCTTCTGGTATTTAGACAGGGATCACAGCAAAGAAACACTGGAAAGCAGTCAGAGTGTATCTCTAAAGCATGTGTGTGTGTGTATATATATACACACGTACATTTCTACACTATATACTGGAGCGTGCTACAGAAGTGAGCAAGTGAGCTCTGGAGGAAACACGACTAAAACAACTCTCTGTGCTGAACTTAAGAAATTATGTCACACTGGTAACCAGTCACCACACTACATATCATCCTGCTACTGACAGACAAATTACCACTCCCATTTTCTAACAACTGACACTGGAAGATAGTCATCTGCAGACTATCGGTGTCCTGTCCTCGGAATCACTTCTGGATGCTCACAGAAAACCAGTGTTCATGATAATAGCTATAGAGAAGTAACTCAGAAAAAACAGAGGTACTACGGTTACGTGTTTCATAGAATTCGGTAGGAACATTTTATAAAAAGATTTTTCTTTCTTTTTCTTTTTTTAAACATACACAGACACTTAATCTAACATTAAAATCAGATTTTAAACTATAAAATAAGGGCTTATTAATTAATACTTAGTTTTAAGTGTCAGTACGGTCTCTGAACGAGATCCCAGGAAACAAGGCTGCCCCACCATATTGCAATATTCAAAGAGAAAGACTATATTCCTGCTGCTTTGACTTTCTGCTTACAGCAGATTTCAAATGCTGGTAAGTTACAAGGAAATATTTTCTCTGAAAACGCTATTTAAAGCACTCCTTAAGTTTGACAATTGTTATCACCCCTATAGAGAACTGAGTGTTCTACAGATAATATCAGCAAATGTTAAATATCATGTGCTACGTCTATGCTATTTAAAGGACTTTCATGTTCCAGAGAACAATTCATTTAAATTATTCAGCAATTCATAAAAGTAAGCTACTGCTTTAGAGCTAACTCTCTCTGGACATCAGAGAAAACTGTTCATGTGAAGATCTACGCCTCATATTCTGCCTCTATTTTATCAGGCTGAAGGGCCATTAGCACTTCCAAAAGATGGTTTAAATGAAAAAAAATTAAGTAATGTAATCAGGAAAACAGGGCAGAGCAATTTATTCTAAGAAACAGACTTGAAGCAAGTTCAGTGTGAACTGGTGGTACTGGAGAAGGAGGCAGAGAGCACAGTTGAACACACATCAGTACTTTACTGCATTGCCTGCAACGGAGGTAATGACAGACACAATACTTGCTAAATATTCCATAATAGGGATAAGACATATTGTTGGGTTGCTTCCTTACCTTATCACTTTCTGCTTTGCTATCAGGAATGATCTCTGACTGTTGCAACAAAATAGGAAGATGTGCTCTCATTACTGGCTCGTGACTGACGCTGCTGACAGTAAAATGTTGCACAAACCTTTCAAAAATAAGAGTTTTGTTTTCTTACAATCAAGACCAAAAGACTTCATTCGTATAAATAGTTGGGAAATTACTAAAATAAGATCATTAAAAGGTCAAACAGAGGCTTCCTAGATAGGAAATAATTCATCTCAGAATAAAAATATCTAGTGCAAAGACAGAGTTACTAAATAAGCAATTTTTAGACAAGTATTACACGTACCAAAACATTTTTGTATTCTTTCTGACAAAACTGATCCCTTGAAAACAAAAATAAATTTCTCACCTCTCTAATTCTGGAAGAGCAGAAGATATCTTCAGCTCCCTGCATCTTTCCCCAGAAGGAAAAGACAAGGCATTAAACAGCTTCTGAACACTGGAATGCCTAGAACAAGCAAATTAATTGGTTAGTTAAAGGAGAAACTTAGAAATTTATCTTCTTTAAACCAGATGGCTACACAGTAACTAGTACCCCAAAAAAAAAATAAAGTGAGTGTTGCACTAAGAATGCAACAATTTCTTTTTGAATCATTATCAACGTCTTCAATGAGCGACAGCATTTTTCTGATTGGGGCACACAGTTAATGTATAATTACACTGGAGTAAGTGGCATGAACTTACAGTCTCTTTTGTTCCACAGACAGGAATTCTTCCTGGACAACCCTTAAAGATAATCCTGAGTTTGTCTGGTTTTGCCACGAAGAGAAAACCTGGAACAAACCAGACCTATGCATAAGCATTGTTATTTTGCAAAATTTGTTTTGAATTTGTTTAGGAATTGTTTTTCTTCACCAAAAAAATACATGCATTTTAACTAGCTATTAAATATTTCACAATACTGGGTTTGGGGCAAGAATTCAAAATATGGAAGAAGTCTCCACAGATCAGATTTTGTAAGCTTCTCTTTGGCTAGACTGGAACTGCTTTAAGAAGTAACTTTACCGAAATGGTCTAGTTTTCCCCCATCTTCACAGCTGGGGAAAAAAATCCTAGAAAAAAAATTTACCCAAAGTAACACTAACATTCACGTGTATCTTGCAGTTATGGCATATGCTAGGTATTCATAGTCCGACTGCAGTACAGCAGGAACTGAATTAATGTGTCTCCTTTAAGTAGTAGTGTAATTTTCATGAGGTAAGATTGCAGCAATCATTTCTAGAAATTTAAGAAAAAACTCTGTTCCTTCGCAAAAGAAAAGGGAGCCCTCCGTTTCTCTAGGGAACAGTGTTTTGGCTCACATCCTATTGCTCTAGCCAAGTCACATTAATATGAATGGCACTCTGAACCTAGAAATCAGATTCAGATGAATCACACAGTCATTTAAGTGTTCGGTATTTCCCTTCTTTTAATAAGTAAAGGCAACAGCCATTGTAATTTTTCACAATAATTTGCTGCAAGACAAAACAACTGAGGGGGAAAGACTGCTTTCCATTAACAAATCGGCATCCTAAACACAAGGGTACTGAGATAAAAACCATCAAAATAAAATAAACTTTTGATATTAACAAAGGCAATATTGCTTGCGTAGAAGGATCCACGCGACCAAACAAATAACCACTTCAAAAAAACACGTGTAAGAGACTCAGGAAAATGCCTACAAGGGATGGAAAGAAGGACTGGTCAACAGAGAATTGTATTCTTTGGAAGGCAAAGGGCTAGGGATAAAGTGAAAACACAGATCAGACTGAGATGGAACTCAAAGGAAATAAATCGGTCCTTTTTGTACAACTTAATGAACATTTTAAAAAAAGAGCTGCTACGGCATTAGGAAAGGTGAAGAAAACCAGAGAAATCAGTACACCCCAAATTTTCCTCCACTGCCAATTAGAGTGAGACAGTGAAAGGTGCTGTCCTGTCTTTGCAGGATCTGCGAACCAGATTCCAGTTCCGTGTGCTCATAATCTGGCAAACATCTCAGTTACAAGGAATTTAGTACCCTCAGATCCGGAGGAACGGGTAATTGCCATTCCCGCTTTCAAGGAGGCTCGGAATAATTACAGCATAGGTCCAGTAAGCGAGGTATCACGCCGTACGATCGTAGAAGCGTAAAACTAGTACCTACATTTTAGTGAATCTTTGCAACTACAGGTCTGTAGAATGACTACTACGTCTGCGCGACTTCAACGGCATGCAGACTTGTAGAAAAGATTTTGGAGGAAATCAATAAATACCTGAAGATAACTACTGACAGAGCACAATAACATGTTTCCATGGGTTACACAATCAGGTACACTTGATCTTATGAATAGTTTTCGTTCACGAGATAACATCTTCAAGACAAAAGACATGTTTCATCTACTTGAACTTGAGCAAAGCAACTGGTATGGTGCCAGATGAGAAACTGTTACACTGCAGAAACTGAAACTCAGTACAGAGCTGTTTGGCAAAAAAGGTAACTCGAAGGAGGACAGGTCTAAATAGCACCGAATAAAGCAGCAGAAGGCTGGGGACATTCACCAGAGTTGCTCAGGGAATGCCCCATGACACCCTTTGCGATGAATTTGGCATAGACTGAAGTGAATTGGCAGCAGTGTGGGGAGCTGAGCTGGGAGACAGTCTACACAGCATTGAGATGCTCCATAGAGAAACAGAGCTGACTGTAAGAACGGAAGAAACAGCAAGAAAAATAGGAGGAAGCATGAAAGCAAGAATGAGCACACAAACATTTCTGGAATCAGCTGGAGTATCAGTGGGTAGCAAAAGAGAAAGGACCTGAAGGGGGTTTCTCAAAAAAATGAGCACGATCTATTAATTCAAGGCAGCAGTGAAAAGTGAAGGCAAACCAAGGGTACCTCCGAACACTTTCAGAAGAGAGAACTATCATTGCCTCTCTACAAGAAACAAATACCCTCATACTACACACAGCTGGGATATCTACAGCCAAAAAACAGATCAAAAGAAAAGTATCACGATGATCAGAGGAAAAGAGAAGTTTTTATAAGCATAGATTAAAAAGGATCTGGTTTTATTTTATCAGGCCAAATAAGCCAGAAATTTCTGAATACCTCAAGGATGTCTGCTGGTAGAGCAAAAGAAAAAAAAACAGATACAAAAGTAGACCTAATAAAATAGGCTGAAATTTCAAAAACAAACAAACAAACTATTCCCAACCACTCACATAGTGGAACAGTGGGAGGAATCTAAACACATAAGAGAAAAGGAGGAGAAATTTTATGGTAACATTAATATTACCAGTGGGGACTGTACTCACTGAGATAGGTGGTCTTTTCCAGTCCAGTGTTATGATCGCATACTAAATCCCTCGTGAAGTCCTAAAATCTCCAGGCTCATTTCCTCAAAAGTGCTATTGTTATAAAGTTTGGTTTATTAAAAGCCTCTGCATTACAATGCATGAAGCCAATCTACTTTGAGAATAATACAATGCCATATGGGATATTTAAAGACTTTAACAAAACTTCCCTAAGGATCATGATCCAAATGCGTCTAACCACAAAAAACCACAATAGAACCTCTGCCACTACATACAATTGCTGTAGCCAATTATACACCAGTGCTACGTTTAAAATGCAACTACTAGAAAACAAGCTTTTGGAGTACTCACTGGCTTCAGAAGACAAAATGAAAGCACATGGTGAGCATTAAGCTTAACGAGCAACACAATCACTAGAAATACATACATAAGTTAAAGTTTCTCACACATGCAAGTTTTTAAGATCAGGAGCAATCACACTCCTGGGAAGGTCTACGTGGCAGGGCAGTCCACGACAATCTCAAGTCTACAAGGTAGATGCCATAGCTCACAGAGAGAATCCGAGTTTCTGGTTGGAAGAATCACAGAATCGTTTAGGTTGGAAGAGACCTCCAAGGTCATCAAGTCCAACCGTTAACCCAGCACTGCCAAGGCCACCACTAAACCATGTCCCCAAGCGCCACATCTACACGGCTTTTCAATCCCTCCAGGGATGGGGACTCCACCACCGCCCTGGGCAGCCTGTGCCAGGGCCTGACAGCCCTTTCGCGGAAGAAATGGTTCCCAAGATCCAACCTAAACCTCCCCTGGCACAACTTGAGGCCGTTTCCTCTTGTCCTGTTGCCTGTTCCTTGGGAGAAGAGACTGACCCCCCCTGGCTCCAGCCTCCTTTCAGGGAGTTGCAGAGAGCGAGAAGGTCTCCCCTCAGCCTCCTCTTCTCCAGGCTAAACACCCCCAGAAGAGAGCCTCTGGAGGTCTCCAGAGCCACCTCCTGCTCATAGCAGGACTATTGCCAGCAGTACAGATCTGCTCAGCCATCACTTTGTCCAGCCAAGTTTTCAAAATCTTCAAAGGTGGAGATCCACTGTCTGGGTGACCTGTTCCAGTCACTGCACCAACTTCCTACTAACATTCAATCTGAATCTTCCAAGCTGCAGTTGATGGTTACTGCCCCTTGTTATGTTATCTGTCACTACTAGAAAGTGATCTGTAACAGTCCTTCCAACTGCCAACACCTTGATTTTATATAAATGATAAGCAGCCTCAAAATCACGTGAGCTATTTCTCTCAATACCCTCCATGAATCCCATCCAGCTTCATAGAGGAGGTTTTCAATGCATTTCTTAACTTGTTGCTCCCTCAGTATTAGCTGCCCCTTCTTCTTTCTAAACTGTGCTTGTTCACTGAGCTATAGGAAAAGGTTTCACCTGTGAAAACTGATGCAAGAAAGACCCTGAACTTCAACCCTTCCTGTATTTACTTATCAGGTGACAAGCTTTAGTGGCTCAACTAACATGAGAAATAAACCCCTTCTTCTTTCCAAATTTAATTAGTTAAGACAGACATCAACAAATTCACCCTCGCCTCTCATCTGAAATACAAAGAGTAAATGTGTGGTTTCCCCCCACACCCAAAACAATCTTTTTTTACTTCACCTGTGAATAAAAAGCTTTATAAATCTTTGTTTTGGGGAAAAGTGCAATCATCAAAAAGTTGTCTCGGGTATGGAATTCAATCGGTAGATGAGCAAGCAAGGAACTTTTGAAGTCTATAAAGAGAGCAGCAGCAATACTGGTTGAATCCTAGAAAAGGAAGAAACAGGACAAATTATAATTAACAGTTACTGAAAGTGAAAAAAAGGCTTAATACATTAAATAGCAGAGATCAGAAGAGAACTACTACAGTCACGGCTGGGCACGCATAAAGATCTGAACATTCATTAGCCTGCATGGCGCAGAAGGATCAACCACAGGCACTTACAGTACTCCTCAGTTCCTACTTTGCAACTATTACAGATATCATAAGCTTTAAAGAAAGCATCTGAGATTGTTCTAAGCACCTAAGCGTTGTCTCGTCTTCAAAAGAAAAGCTTGCATTTTAGTATCTACTCTTTTCCCTCCACCAAACACTAGACCTTTAGCCCTTTCCCCTGCTAATGCTTCACAACAAAGCCACCTTCATCTATACCCACACATCTCCTCTGACACAGATACCCTGGAAGAAAGAATTAAATGTCAGCTGAAGGGATTCGAAGGATGGCGTGGTGCTACTGCAAGCTTTTCTTCTGAAAGGAACCATGCTGCAATGAGATACCACTATCAGGCCTGCAATTTAAAGTGTAGGTCACTTGCATGTTGGAAGTGTCCCGTTTCTCTCCAATTCTTTAATGAGCACAAGTTCTGCTAAATCTATTGCTCCTTCACCTGAATTATGTCTTCACCAAGAGGAAGCCAAAGCCCTCAAGATCGGTCTCCCTCAGAAGCGCTGAACTCAGGTTGTCCAATTTTTTTCTTCTGGTAAAACAACACTGACCCCTGGTTTTCTGCATTTCAAGATAGCCATTTATGTACAGCTCTGCAGGATGCTGAAGTCTTTTATGCTTAAGCTTTGACTTATAATTCTTTTCACACCAAAGTATTAAAAAAAACAGTACAATTCAGCAGTGTGAAATATCCCTGGAAAATGAGGATTCCATTTCAAATTAGAAATTGAGTAACATCCATCTCCCTTTAAACAGCAGAAGTGGGCAAAGAACTCTACTTACTAATTTTAGAGAAGAAAAAGCTCAAATTGGGGAACGCTTACATAAGAACTGGTATCAATTCAGAGACATTTGCTAACAGGTTTTCTACCCTTTGCTGACTAAGGGATTAATTATAAAAGTAATCCTCTCAAAGTCATTGAGGTTACTGAGTAACATACAAAAATGTTCTCCTGAGAGAGAACAATTTCTCTTAAGAGAAAACGGCTTTTGGAACGTGGCCCACAGACCCTGGATTCTGCAGGACAGCTTGCAGATTTCACGAGGAGCGACTAAAAGGCCAACTCATACATGCTGCAATCTGCATGTGAAGCGTCCAACAGAATGTGCTCCTCTTCCTGGAAAATGTTTAGGGTTCCACAAATTGAAAAAAGCTGAAGAGAAGCAGCAATAATCCCCAAGGACATAAGGTTAAAAGAATCCATTCTGAAGTTTTACAAGATGTTAATGTTGTTGTGAAATCGAAGTATTACTTAATAGTTGTTCACTTGATTAATGGCTAAAATGAACGTTGGAGTCAGGTACTTACAAGCTTCAATACTTGGCCTTAAGTAAGACTAAACCCAAGCACATAGCACCTTAAGCTCTATACAGTAAAGGTGCCTTGATACAATTTAATGAGACACTGAACAGCTACAGAAGAAATAAACCTGCAGTGGAGACTGGGTGACAGTGTAGCCTGCTGGGTTTTCTTTTACTCCCTTGATGGTATTCCCTGGTACTAAGCTAGAATAGCGCTGCCTTACGAGACAGGAGATGTATGTTTGACTCCAAGGGACATGGTTTAGTGGTGGACTTGGCAGTGATAGGTTAACGGTTGGACTCGATGATCTTGGAGGCCTCTTCCAACCAAAATGATTCTATGATTCTATGACTCTGCTAAGATTGGGACGGTTTCTGCTTTAGACCTTCATGGTACAGTTTTGTGAGGAATCTACCCTGTCCTCCATACCCTCGATGTCTATGAGCCTCAAGGACTTCAGGAGCTCAGCTGGCAGCTAGATGCCCAGCTTCTCAGAACAGAGAAGCCCGCAGCATGTGCTGGAGGCAGGAGTGCAGACACTTTCAAGTTAAAGAGAGAAGCATCTAGCGGGCATGGTGATACAGCTGCTAAGAAACTGTACTTTGAATTACTTAAAGTCTTTGTATCTTTTATTTTAATCCTAGCATTAAATTTTGCTTTCCTTGCCATCAATATTGTTATTGCAATAACTTTGGGAAAAAGTATATGAACAATTACCCTTCTTCTCCTGTCACTTCTTAACATTTTACGCTCTCCACCCTTGTATTATGCCAAGTCAGTTGAACAATAAAATACTCTGTCAAGGTTTAGCTTTACACAAAAATCTGGCACCAGTTCAAGAATGATAGCCAAGTCCCATAAATAGCTAGTTTTATGAAAGTGAGTGTCTTGAATCAAACAATAGAAGGAAGGTCAGTGTTAAAATAGCTTCTTAAACTACCAAGGGGCAATCAATATCATATACAAGAAAAGGCAGCTAAGGTAAGATTCTCTTCGCTGTTGTGTTTTCATCTCCATTGAATCACACACTTTTATTGTATTTTACTGGTTTCCTCCATTATACGATGAAATCATAGCAACACAATGCTTCTGGAGGTCACTAAACAAATGTGTAATACTGTACCTGAAGAAAATAGAAACTAAAGGAAACAGAGCTTTTTTAATTTTTTTGTTTCCAGTGCTTAGGAAACAATAACCAACCAAAATAATCTCCTTTCCATTCTGAAAAGGTGATAGTTAACCCAGAGGGTCTGCCTTGATGAGGAAAAAAAATGCTGAGTTGCCATCATTAACCTAACTCTCAGTTCTCACTGAGCCCAACTATTACCGTGGCAAGTTGGCCAAGTGAAGTGATAGAAGCTGATCACAGGAATGGCAAAAATCTGCGCCTAACATTGTGTCTTTTAGTGTAATTACTCAGAATATGTGTAATTACATGCAACATGCCTTTCCTTCTCACTTCTCAGCTTGGGAAACTTGAACCAGTCATTCCCTTCGCCGTGTCAGTTACACAACACACTACGACAGTAGACAGACACTGCTCGTGACCTCTCCAGAGATAAGTAGTACACTGCCACGAACATTTCACTGAAGGTTAAATATATTTTGAATAGAAGGCAGCATTTCACCCTCCAATACACCACATGACTTCACAATGCCTTGAACTTTTCTCTATCCATCACTTGAGACTGCTAGATGTTTTATGAATGCTATGTTGTGCAATTTTTCGTTTAATAAAAAGCAATTTTCCACACTATTAAGACCACATTGATAACTCGGTCCAATACAAAATCCTCTCCTCCTTCCAGCTTAGCTAATCAGTAATTACTGATTACATGTCGATGCAGAGCTTAGGGACATGGTTTAGTGGTGGACTTGGCAGTGTTAGGTTAACGGTTGGACTCAATCTTAAAGGTCTCTTCCAAACTAAATGATTCTATAATTGGTTAAGCTAACGAATACCAAAAGTGTAGACATTTGCATCGGTTATTACAGTTTTACACACACACTCGTAAAACTGAAACTGAAATCGAAACTTTGTACTAGTACCCTACAGAAGTACTGTTAAAAATTGATAAAATGTTTATGACAGTAGGAACAAACAAAATACTCACCCCATCATAGAGAGAAATAGAACTCATATGGTTCTTTGAAATGGAAATGCTGCCACGGTGGGGATCAGAAAAGAGAATGCCATCTGAAAAGAAGTACAATTTGCCTAGAATTTGAAAGAAAAAAGTTGTATTAGGTATATATCAATATTTCAGCATCATGTGACAAATGCCTCTTCTTTGAGGAAGAAATCTATGTTCTTGCAGAATTTTGTCATATTTAACATTTGAGTAAAGATTTGGGGTAGTATCTAGACAACATGCAGAGCACAACTATTCCATCTTTACTGGATCTCAGTATCAAGGGCAGGAATCATGACTATGATTGCATTCGGTTTAGTCTTACCCCCTGGAGCCCACTTATCGTAAATATTCTGTGTTAGAATTTTTTTTACATTTAAAAAAAAAATCTTGTTGAATTACAAACTTACAGAAATGTAAAACTAAAATAAGAACTTAAGAAAAACTTACATCCAAACCTGAAAATTTAAAAGTTAGTCGGATCTTCAGCAAAAGGTCAACATACTAACACACACCATGCAGACAGTAAGAAAAGTCTAAGATGTGGTTTTCCTTCACTTCCTCACCAAGACAAAGTTTAAAATAGAAAAGCTCTTTATCTGCAGACTTGCATTTTCTTTTGCGTATAGAAACAACTGTTACTGGGCTAGCAATTTCCCTGGAAGCTGACAATCTAGTGACAGCCAAGAGAGACATGGCATTCATTCTGTCTCCGTTTTTCTTGCCATCTTCAGATGCTTTGGTTCTTAACAAACCTCCATGACCAGGGAAAGCAGCTGGAAAATGAGAAATAGCAAGGCTAGATGGTATAATGGATAAAAAGAAAATTCCACCAAAGCGCTAGAAACCGACATCAGCAAAAAGCTGATTTCCGACAGTCGTAAGAAAGCCATGAACAAATGACTAAGCAGGGGCTGCCAGCTGGACCTCTGCTACCAGCGCTAGACCGTGCATTAAAAGCAGGATCACGTTGTATACAGGGAAGCATGTGAGTCAGCAAAAGGGAAAGGTTAAATATTTTCTTTAAAGAAAAATAACAAAAAAAGGGAAAAAATGGCATTACTCAGAGTTGCACTCCAAAAAAAGGCAAAGCCAAGCAGACTAACTAAAACCTACAGTTAAACACGACTGCACATCTAGCTCAATCTATCAAACAATGCTCAGAAGAAACAATAAAGAATGACATTTTCCTCTTGAAATGGCAACTTAGAATAAGATCTTCAAAACTGTCCAGTGTTAAGGCTTTGTTTTAATAAAAAAAGAGCTTGATATGAATCAAATCACCATACCTAGACACATGATTTCAACAGTTACCTAAAAACCACGTGGGCTCTGCTAGCTATGAACATAACTGGTTTAGACTGAAGCTTCTAGTTAACACTAAAACGGCCCGGGAGAGAAGGTTACTATTAAATTGGGAAACACTACAATCACAAATTCAAGATCCAAATTCAGACCAACTAGAATGGAGACAAACCCATACATAATTACATAGATGTGGAGGTTTAATAGTTTACATGTACAAGAACTTCATTGCTGATGCTTCCAGTGCTCACAAAATTCAAGCCACAGCACAGGCGATGTGTCCTCTATTGAGTGGTTGAGGAAGAAAAATGGCAAAATACAACACTTCAAGTACATTTCTGTCAAGTCCCACAGCACATCACACTTCACAGAGAATGTGTCAATGGGAAAAGAAAGGAAATCAGAGATGTTAATTCTTTTGTTAACAGAAAAGGAAGCGAGAGTAGTAATTAATCCAAACTAAAACAGCTTCCTTGAACATGGAAGTCAGTGAATTATATCAAGAACAACTTAATATACTACTTGTATATTTTCCACAAGTCATTAATCACAGAAGAGAGTCTAATTGGCAAGACTGACTGACTCAGTTAAATTCATCCCACAAAAATCCAGAACATAGCATATGTATTAGCATACAAAGGAAAAGGTTTAACAGCCTCAACTTTTTGGATGCGTTTTAGTCATGAACATGTACCTTATTACAGTTAGACAAGTGACAGAGAGAGAAGAGTGTCTGTCCGATAGCACCTTTTGCACCTAACCTTGCCAGACTACACAGCTGCAACCCCAGTAGAGCCCAAATTAGAGCACAGCAAACTGTCTTGCAGCGTACGTGAAAGGGAACGAGACCAAGTTCATTTTCACTTGACACCTAAGAAAGTATCTCGCTTGTTGAAGTGTTACATAATGGTCCTTATACAACCTACTTATAACTCTCCATCCCAAGGGTTATCAAAACATTTAACTTCACAAATCTCCCCAAAAAAGGGAAAAAGTAAATTGCCCCACTGGGGCACACACATCCAGTTTTCACAAAGCCAAAAAAAAAAAAAAATTTCACCATTCTCTAGTTATTTACTGAGTGAACATGTGCCCACAGCACTGTATTGCAAAATAGCTAAATATGTTATTCTGCATTAACCTTCTTTCTTTAAAATCCGCTCAGTTAGAGCAAAAGCAAATTGCGCAATGTGAAGGTTGCAGTTTAAGTGCCTTGTCCATCATTATTTATCCTCAACACTACATTGCATAGCTACAAAAACAATAAAGCTAAAGATTTTCCTCTAAAGATCGTCAGCTTATACTAAGTACTTAGATGTCAGATACTAGTTATCTTCTGTTGTACATCAGTACTGCGACAACAGTACCTTCTCTGTACAGTGGAACATGAAAATATTATGCCTTAAGAAGTATCTATTGGGTCAAGGCAAAGCAAGGCCTATTAAAACAAGGCTGTGGAGTAAGGGAAACCCCTCCCAACAGTGCTCCCAAATTGTCTTTAGTCGTATTATTGGGATGTTCTTGTCACTTGAGCTCTTGAAGGAAAAGGCACCAAAAGAGGAGGAATGATCTAAGACTGTTCCTTGCAATCTCGTGTCAGAGAGCAGTAACTTGACTGAATCTGAAAAGGACCAAGACTGAGCAACTTTCCGTAATACGGTGAGCATCTGGGCTAATAAACACTGAAGTTCCTGAGTGAAAATGACAATGGAAAAAAACGTGGAACAGCACGTCAGGTCCAGGAAGAGGCTTTGATAGAAGCAAAGAACACAAGGCTGTAAATAAATTTAAAAACAAATCATTCCAGTCCTCTCCTACATCACAGGCAGCGTATCACATTGCCCAACAGGTACTTATCTGCCTTTGCTTCTTGAGCTGAGAGCCCACGGCACACTGTCACAACTGTAACGCCCTATCTTTCCACCCTAATGTTCGTATAGGTACAGAAAAGCAGAAAACATGGCACGCCATCCATTAAGGACAGAAGCAGCCAGTTTGTGCACGCTTTCAAACTCTAACTATGGGAGAAAGCCATCTCCCAGGTCTGCAAAGACTCGCTCTCAATCATATGAGGCGCATCTCATGTGCCTCAAAAGCAAGCCTATGGCTCTGACAGGAATCCCTCTTCTAGGCCTAGAAGTTTCAAGCAGAGATTGGGGACAAAAAAGTAAAACCTGAAGTTTAACAGGAGAAAGTTTCAAAGGCAAATGGAAAGAAAGTTAAAACGATGGCATAGGTATGCTCATCAGATGTGTAAATCCCAGAAACTGTGCATCTTACGGGTTTTTTTTTAAAAAAAAAAGGTGGACCAACTCTGTAAGTAATTGAAAAAACACATCTCACCTTCTGCAGGCACGGCCTGTGGGTTGCTAGAACAAATATACGCTCCATCACCTCCAGTCAGTAAAGTGCCCAGAAAAGATTTGTCTTCCTAAACAGGAAAAACAAACAGTAATATCACAGACTGCATCAAGGAGTGTGATCCAGCCAACAGTATTTTCTCAGGCTTTTGCTTCAAGAGAAAAGATTTTTTTAAAACAGCATCTGTCAGAGTTTTAAACTGCATTGATTCAGAAGAACTAGTGAAAGACAGCATGTCAAGAGTGTAATTTTTAAAAGCACTTCCCCCCCGCTTTTGGTTTTGCCAGCAGCTATTAAGTTACAAGTTATTGTCACAACCACAAGGCATAGCTTTGTGTTTCTAGATTGTCATTCTACTGAACTAAAAGTATATTACAGGAAAATAAATCTATTTGTAATGAAGATTTCTGGTAACCACAAATTAAGCCACAAATGTGAAACTCATGTGGTTTAAGATGTTCCCAGATCCCAAATTCTTTTCTTTTTTATAGTGCTTTAAAGTGTTTTCCTTTAGACATTTAGCATGCTAATTAAGTTAAAAGAAAGTTGCATGTAGAGTGGCATTGAGTCTGGGGGTTTTTTTTGAAACACATGAGCTCCATGGGTAATACTTAGCGAGACTTCCATGAAATCGCAGCTTTATTAGAACTCTTTTTGCTCTTGGGTTTTGTCGTTCTTTGAAATAAAGAAAACTCCAAACTTTTATACACAATGTATTTTTTGTAGGTCAAAGTTTGAAAGAGACAGGGTAGAATAGGCAAGTCTTTCGTAGAAGAGGATTAATAAACATAATAAAAGCCAGTTTTACTAGCAGCTAAGATTTGTTGAATATTGGTTCTCGAAAGCATAACTTATGTAGGTTAACAACAATGTTTAATTTTACCTTCAATATATGCTGTGCCTTTTCAGACAGTTTCACATCGCTATCTTCAACCTGTAGCCAGAAACAGTTTCAATTTGTATTGTTAGTAGATAAAGCAAGACTAACATTAAGTAAGAAGCATTAAAGAAGTTTCAAGGCAAACAAGAACCTTCAGTACCACAGATAAAGTCCTGAGAGCAGAGTGCTTCAAAGACAGCTCTGTGCTCCTCAATACTCTGTTATCGTGGGACTGAAATAGTTCCTTGAAACACATTCATTCCCCACTCAAGGGGATACTCCTCATTAAATTGTTTTATAGACTAAAATGATATCGTATAGTCACAAAGCAGTGTATCCCACTCAGTCTTTTTTTTTTTTATTACTGTTAAAGTGTTTAAGAAATATGGATTGCCAAAGGGCATAATGTTGCCCAATTTCGTAACATTCATTGGAATCACACTTCTAACACTGTATAGTACATTAGAGGTCTGGAAGCAGACCTTCCTTTCTGTTGGGGCAGACATTTAAGTGATCTAAAGTGACCCACAGTAAACAGAACTTTCAAAAGTCACACTGTGTACTTATAAAAAAACCATGCCTTTTCACAGCTAAAACACTGAAGTGGTGAAAATGAAATAATTTAAAACTTGTGTTATGAATGGAACCATCAGCCTTTTTCCACTTATTAGTTTTTCACTTCATGTCCAAAGTTAAAAATGAGAATAATGTATTAATATTCTGTTTCAATGCCCAAGTTCCATATTTTTCCCTCATCCATCCATACTTTTATAACAAGTTTTTGTTTGTGAAGCTGTATTTATAGAAAAAACTCAAATAAGTTTGCGTACTAACCAGCCAAGAAGCGTATCTTGGGATAGCTGCAGTCAGTATTACGTGGCTGGTTTCTGAATTAATGCTGCCATCTGCAGGGAAGTAAATGGAAAGCAAAGTCGTATAATACCGTCCATATACTTCAGACTGTTTAGCAAGTTACTTTTACAACTTGGAATTTCTTTAGGAAATATGAAAATTTCCTCATTATTTGAAGGACTTATTAGTGTTTAAACGAAGCTTTCACAGCAGACTAGCTCCCAGTCTTCTCGTGCTCCAACACACACAGAACTGCTATACAATACCAAAGGAAACCCTGCTTTTATTCTGCTCTTAGTATATGCCTCTCTCACACTTCCTAATCACGTCTAGTTTCTTCACCTAAAGCTGCGTATTTCCCTTTCATTCAACTCTTGCCTGTGACCTACCCCGAATTAGTAGCCCAAGACATCTGCTTTTGAGGTTGGACTGCTAAATCTGAGCTAATATATCTAAAACTTGTGTTTGTACGATGGCTTCTTCCTTTGCTCTCCTCCCCACCAAGTGTTCCCAACTCTCATGGTTAAAAACCCACAGCCTGCCTGGATACAAGAATTCATAACTACTGTTCAGATAGCCTCAGTAACGCTGTTTCTGTGTCACGTGTAAACAGTCTGGAAAATATGCCCTTGTCTGAAGTTATGGAAATTACTCAGTATCCTGTACTTTAAATGTAAGACTGGTCCAAAAATAAGCTTTCTAAAATTCATATCCTTTTTAAGTTTCGTTTCATCTCTTCCAAACAAAAAGCAACTGAAATGAAAACACATCGTATAAAATGAGTGTTAGAAAAGTGATGGATGAGAGCTGTTCGAGTCTCCTCATACAATAGAAAACACTCACTAAGACCGAAGAAAATTTAGTACTACACTTGAATTTTTACACCTCAGCCGTGCTGTATCACCAGGCAGCCATAAAACCCAAAGTGAGATTAGAGAAACTGTCTTGATAGTTAAGATATTTATTACTAGCAAGCTAAAACATGTAGGTCTTCTAATCAACCCAAAGGCTTAAAACCATAATGGTGGTAGTAGTTAAGATCCAGCAGAAGCCCTTTTGCTGTTCCATCACAACAAAGTTAACAGAACAACAATGTCGGTGTTCGAATTTAAAATAGTTACCTTTTTCTTTTACTTGTATCTGTGATGTTAGAAATGACTCTGAAAAGACAACAGATCCCAAGCATCCTCTTCCTGTGAGCAAGTCTGGAATGTCAAATACCACCATGGACGCCTACAGCAATCCCACAGTTGGACAGAAAGGAAGAGAAAGCAGAATTTGAAATATTTCAACTGAAGCAGCAAACTCCATATGTTTTAAACCTCCTAAAACACAACACTTCTATATTGCGGTGCAAAGTCTGAGATCATAACTCTGTGTTGACATTTTATTCCAAATTCCACTGTCCGACTTCATGTTAAAACTCAATCTTATCTCGGGTTTCAGCATCTGAAATCTCTCTCATCTCTCCCCTTATGTTTGTATTCACACAGATAAAAAACATCTCAGCCTGCCCCATAAAAAAGCCACTTGAGCTCTATTTTCTAATAAAATGTATAACCAGAATACTGAACAGCTTACTTACCGTTTTAATCAAACACAGGCTATCCTCATTATCTAATGGAGTAATCCTAGAACAATAATGATAATTAAATATTTAAAGATTAGATCATTTTGAGTGACTTCCTAACAGCCAAAAAAGCTATTTCATTTTAAAATAAACTCTTATTTTTGTAGGCCATTTCAGTCAATTAGACAGTGGAGATTAAAAAAGCACAAGCTTGTGATATCAACTAAGTTAAACGCACAGTTTTAAAAGGAAACTCTTAATGGGCTCATGCTGCTTCTACTCATTAACAGTTAATAAAATTGGTCTGCCCAGTTGTTTTAGATTTTTTTTTTAATGTTTTTAAGATTCCACAGAATTACAGATATGAAACCATTAAACTGTCTCATACACAAAAGCATTTAGTACATATTGTATGAAATAATCAAATGCAATGTTTTCTCAGAAGTTCCAAGGCAAGAAAAAGAAACTTATTACTGTATTAAAAACAATTAATAACAAGGACTGTAAGACAGTGATACAAACCTTCCATGATTATTCACAGCCTGAATTTGAAAAGCGATTTTGGAGCTGTAGAACAGAAATTGTACTGGTGAAAAATGTGTTTTATACTTCTACTACACGTAAAAAATAAGCAATAATAGATTTAAAGCTAAATAACTGCTGAAGTGATTAAAAAAAGCAGCAGAAGACAAATGGAATAATTACCATGATTTTAAAAGCTTGAATTCATTATGAAGTCTTGGAATTTGGCAGTCATGCAAGTTCAGTTTAAAATTAACATTTGGTGTATTTTTTCCCCAAAGAAACTAATGCATCGACACAATACATCAATCAATGTTATTCGAAAATACATACCGTAATGCAGTTTTAAGTTGTGTTAAATGAAGAGTGTCTAACACAGACATGAGCATCTGCTCTGCTACCTCCTTTGCCTGGAAAAAAGGAAATTGAGAATAAAATATCTTTTCCTATACTTTCAAATCCCAGCAACTACAGGAGCACCCACAAGATAAACAGAGACCAGACACTGAACAAAAACACACTGATGCACCAGGCTAAAATTTTTTCTTTCACATATCTAATTTTCCTTACTGTAAGGTTAGGAAAATTCATGAAAGATGGAAAAACAACCATAGATGGATAAGATTAGATATACTCTGAAATTTCTCTTTTTTTAAATAGAATTCAGAGAGATTGGTTGGAGGCCACGGTATAAACCTCGTTACAGTTATGCAGTTGACCGAAACATTTATTTTTTTTTTATTTTGGTTTGCATGTAATCTTATATTGCAAGCAATCCAAATCAACAATGACAATGTACAGAATCGGTGCTTCATTTACCTTGGATTCAGTGGAAGTTTTAGCATAGCACTCAATGCCAGCAAGCACAGCCTCTACAACAGCAGTATATATTTGCGACAACAGCATACTGAAGAGAAATACAAACACAATATTTACTAGACAGATAGAATTTTCCCCTCCTCTGTTTAAAGGAGCAGTTTTTCCTCTCATAACACAACTCCCTTATATGAAAGGGATCCTTGCTCAAATAAGCATAGAAATAGCTTTATACTTAACCTTTCAGTTAAAAAAAAATAAGTTAGAGCAAGTAAATTGCTCAAATTACAGAATATCTTGGGAAAAAACCTCTTGGCACAAATGTACCCCTGTTATCATCAGTCAAGGAAAAAAAAAATGTTTTATTGTTGACTTTCACTGGAGTTGTGTTGAGGATCACATCCTAAATATTCCGACAAGAATAGAACAGTAGCCCCATGTGCTGCAAAAGTAAAACTGGAAAACAGAGCGAACCAACTTCAGAGACTGACTCGTTCTGGAGCAGGTCAAGCCAAAAAAAAAGATACCAAAACAAACCAGTCGCCACAACCTTTTGAGCACATCTCCGTCACAGCTTAGTCCAATTCCCTTCTTAAAAGGGAATTGAAAAAATTGTACAGATATAAACAAGGATTAGGTGAAGCCAGAAGTGACTTACAGCTACTGACACATTTATAGCTCCAGAACTACTGAAAAGGGACACCTGTACCCAACTAAGAAACATCAGCCTCTGTCTTCCAGTTAATTGGAACAAAAAGGTAAGGAGATCGACAGAACAGTCCTACTTCCCCACACTAACTCCTCTCACTACTCCTCTGCAACCGCGAGACGTTGAGGGAGGAGGAAAGAGAAGGATGCAGCATTTAAGCAATGTGCAAAGCATTCCGGAAGGATGGAAAAAAGCATCTGAAGCTCCCAAACGTGGCCCAACATGGAGGAACCTCAAAACGCACCAACGCTTGTCTGGCCAGACACCAAACAATTTAAACAAGCCCTACAAATACTACGCTCTTGGAACTTCATCCCCAATAGCAGTAAGAGATTTTAGAAATCAAACCTTCTTACTACTTTTTGAGGTTTCTTCTATGTAATTTCATCTACTTCGTGTACCAACACATGCATTTAACTTATGTTTTCAGTACACACTTGTGACAGGAAACGCATACAATTCTTCCTAACTCTGTAACCATTCCTATTTTCACTCAAATTCACATATATGCTTTACATTAATACAATATAGTTACCTTACTCTTCTTCCCATTTTAAAATTTTAACACTAACAATGCAAAACAGAAAATGGTACTTGTGGTTTTTTAAAACAAATAATTTAAACATTTATTTAATATTTGTTATTTATTTACTATTTATTTAATTATTAACTATTTAAACAAATAAAAATACAACGTTTACCCCAGGGATACTTAAAGTTACACGGTCAGTTTATGCACTCCAGCCAATCTGTACTCGAGGTTGCAGTTCTGCTTCCTAAATACAGCCAAATTTGTACTGAGTAGTGCTTATGAAATATTTTCCACTTTTTCTTTCATTGGACAACACTGACAAATAAAAGAACCAGTTACAAGACTCAACTGCAAACTAATTCCGAAATCATGAGGTCAGGTTTGCCAGAAAAGCTAATTTTGCTGTTGTTGAAACTAGATTATTTGATCCAGTACAGGGACCCTTCTAAGAAAAGGATATTCTCATAAAAAATACTGCCTTTATCAGTAGACCCCTCCTTTATTTAGAAGCCTTCTAGCCATCCCGGTTAGAACTGTATTTAGTAGAAAGCCTTTTAGAAAACAGAAAAGAAATATTCTGTATGTTTGAGCAGAATATATATGTAAGTAAAAAATTACCTGTCAAAGTCAACTTTACTATAATAAAAATAAAAAACCTGCCGCTCAGTCTAGTAACTTCACTTGTATGTCTTTGAGAACTGTATCACATTTATCAAAAGTCAACAGTACTTGGCATGAAAGGTCACCACTACCAGCTCCCTCCGACACATCTTCAGTATCTCGCTAACATGTCACGCGGGCTTGCAAGCTGCTCTGCTGCAGAAGCGAGAACAGGCTACCAAAATTATCCTACCTAGCAAGGAGGACAAAATCTCTGAGGAAAGGTGTGGTTTATCAAGATCGAGAGCACTACCAAAGCAGATTATCTACCGTGTTCTTAAAGCTTGAGAGGTATCTACAACATGCAGAGAAGTGGACATCAACATGGATAAACAAAGTCTCATTTTGTGAAGCTCAAAATGTGTGGAAGCTTTGTAAAAAATTTCAGAAGTTAACTTTTATTTAGCCTTCAATATAGTGAAATTTCTTTGCAAGTTTGAGTGTTCCCTGTTGGCATTTTCACTAACCATAAGTCTTACACATTGTTTAGCTTAATGAAACTAGTCTAAAAATTACTTTTACTTCTATCTATGGAACATGCTCCCACTGAATTAGAGACACTTTTCCTCTCAGTTTAGGTATATAAAGTACGTTTTAAAGCAATTCAAATAAGTGTTAAGATAAAAAAGTTTTAGTAAAATTTAAGCAAAGTTTACTCTTATTTTCTTTCATAGGTTGCTGTACAGCGGAAGGGATGTCACACTGTAACAACTCCTAGTTTGGTCACCATTTGAAACCCTCTCACACTCCTGTTATTCTAAATAAAAACGTAGCTTTGCAAATGCCAACAGCCACTGCCGACTAAAAGCAGTTTTGACCTACTAGCACCAGGTAGAAAGAGTGAAGGGTTAAGGAATAATAAAAAGTTGGCAGCTTACACTTGTTCAGCTTGCTTGTGCATCTCATTGTCGTTTCCTGTATTAAAAACAAAAGCATTTGTTTTAAGCACTTTTGGAAGCATTTACACAGAACTTCTTGGGCGTAACATTTCTGCTGCATATCTTACATGACATTTATCCAGTATTTTGTATAACTGCAGCTGGTTTGTAGATTTAAAAAAAGAGCAAAGCGCAGGTTAACTTGTACCAGTACAGCCAAGAGTAAGACCCCTAAAACATCCCTTAAAACCAGCTGCATCGTCAGAACAAAGATCTCTCACACTGTCTCCTGTCTCCCAAAGTGGCCATTCCTGGATGCCCAGGAAAAAGCACGACTAGAGCAAACGCCAGCTGTAATTCCTTCCATTTTGCAAGCCTCCAAGCATCATCTCTTCAGATACTTTGAGTTGGATGGGGTTTCAAGATATATAGCAGCCCTAAGGAGACTGACGTTATCCGTGGACTCATGCAGCCATTTAAAATGGGCAAGAAAATGTTTTTTAAAAATTTGACATGGCTTTTTTTTTATTAGGGAAGACAGCTATTATAATGCACGATATTGGACCCAAACCAGAGGATAAAGGATAAAAGTCAAATAATTTCCTCTATCCTTTTAAAAATCCTGAATTATTTTGTCAAACAAACAAACAAAAAAGTAGGCTTATTTGACAACTACCACTTTGAATTACCACATTTTTGGGGATGGTTTTTCTATAAACCTGCACGGAACACGGACTGAAATGTCTATGTGATACTCGTAAAAGGCCTGCACACTCAGGTGCTCTCTACCTTCACGCTGCATTCCGATGCAAACACAAACACACTTCCTGACCTTTGAATCATTCTTTGCGAGTATCTGTCAGATTTTCACACGTGAACGCAGGATGCGCAACAGAACAATGTTCTGCTATGATTTCATGCACTGGTTACAGAATTACACAGTATCTACCGCTCCGTGCCCTAATGCTTATAAAGGAATCAAAGCCATCTTTTAATCGCTACAAATTTTACATAATCAAAGAGAACTGCTTTAAATTACTGCTTAATACTCTGAATATACTTACCCAGGAAAGGAACGTGAGTGGTTCCAAAGAAATAGGTCCTTGAACAAGCCAGAGGTCCCTTCGGAGATACACACTGCACTACCTAGTTGTCAGCATTAATGAGATACAAAAAGAGCTTAGTAAAAAAAATTGGTGCAATAATTAACAATAAGCTAGGTTCCCCTTAAGTCTTCTAACCACTGACAGACTACAGGAACTGCACAACACAGACTTAACTGGATTTTAGAAAAGTGACTTACGTTTTCAAAGGCATATTTCACTTTTGACTTCACCTGAATGGTTGAAAGGCTTTGGGAAGGAGATGAGCTCTGACTTCCGTAAGCGTTAAGCGTGTGTTTTCAATCTCCTATGTCAACTGCTCTTTTCATGACGAGGAAAGTGTGTCAGGTTCCCATAACTATGCTTGCACTTGGTCTTATTTACTATTTTCATGACACCCTATTAAAACAGCACTATGTGTACCTGCAAATAAGCCACCTTTTTCAGAACAAGGTCAGAATCTGAGACAACAGAGGGAGCAAGTACCACATCAGAAAAAAATAATTGTACTTGCGTTATGAAAGATAATGAATGGTCTTAACAGGAATGTTAACAAGGGGAGAAAAAAAAAAACAAAATTGGAAGTGTTTTTACAGAAATAGGGTTAGACAGAGCAGCAAAAGGAGGATGAGATTTCACCGGGATGCTAAAACAATCCCTTCTCAGGCTTTCGACCCATGTAATGTGTCCAGAATACCCACGTCCATCCATCCTTAAGGTAACTATGCATGAAATGTTGTCATGACACGATCAAAAAAAATCATTCCCTCAATCATACGTTCACTCCACGATGACCTGTACTCAACCACATCCATCTCCTCAACAGCACAGACTTTGGACTCGCACAACTGACGGACGCTCCCAGAGCCCATGGAAATCGGCTGGCAGGGAGAACTAGACAACGCAATCTGCACGCTACCTCTCCTCCTTCGCTGCGAGTTACCTTCTTGATGCACCCAGCCCAGCCAGCCAGAGGATCTGAATTCCCTGGGGTCGCTTCCCCAGTTACGTCCCCTGCGCGGCGGTGCAACAAGCCATCGACCTCATCATATGTTTTAAAACTAAGCTTTTACTTGAAAATGGAAACAAGTTAATCTTACAACTTGATCTTAACATTCTTGGAACACCAGAAAGATTTTCAGTTTCACGAACTGTTCAGTCGCTGAAGCACACACTGAAATCTGGATACACGTAAGCATCCTTTGTCTATTCACAAAGTCATTATCAAAAAAAGTGTCTTCCCATTTCTTTTTAAGAAATTACTAAACAATTCTGATTAAAATAAAATCTGCTACCGTCAGGCAGATTATTATTATTAATATTAATTATTTTATTATTAAAATAAAAAATGTTACCGTCAGGCAGATTTTCACTTTATGGCTAGGACAAACGTCCTTGCAAGCAACATTTCCCTCTCCCCCACCCCACACATTTACAGCACCACAAGTGTTAAAAAAGTTGTCTTTTTAAAGGGGAAAAATATCTTAATTCATTCAACAATCCCTGATTTAGCATCCAGTATAGTTTGACTTGGAAAAAGAGCGAAAAAGGAAATTTTTTCCTTAAACTGGCTGATTGTTAAGGTAACCCATGTTTTTATATGTTAAGAATTGGGTATTTAACTCATGGAAGGTAAGCATTTTAAGGTCTCCAAAAAATATACACAGAAAAACTGCTTAAAAATATCAGATAACTACTTAAAAGCCTTACCATATGCTTAGCGGTGCTTCCACCAAGGCCAGTGTTTCGAACAAGATGTCCTTCTGATGGAAAATTAAAGTTACCGGAGTTCAAGTTTTCCTGAGTTGAGTGGCTACCAAACAGAACGAAGGGCTGCCGGCTAGGGCTAAGGAGAAAAGAGGAGATCACCACCAAAATACTTGAAGAAAACTTACAAACAACAAATGAAATCAAAGCTTTCAAGTCTGATGGACCAACTACTGAATTTCTCACTAAAAGAGTAGGACAAAAAAAATAAATTTGCTACAGCTGCAGAAAGCTTCCCATTGAAAAGATGAAGTTCCAAAGAAAAAACTACTTGAATTCACAAGACTGTAATTTCTTTCATATACAAGAACATATCTCAAGGCTGTTTCCCAAATGCTATTAGAAGGGGTTTGATTTTTTTTTCTATTTTAAAGTAAACTGCCTTGAAAAGCTGACTAGTTTAAAATTTACCATCTTGAAAAATCCTGAAATGACTATAATGGAATTAAACAAAACTATTTTGGTTTTAGTTCTGGCTTTGGGCCCAGGACTCAACAGGAGAGTTCAAGGTTTTTCTTTTCGGTATTTAAATGCAAACAACATAGGATGCTGAAAACAATAAAGGACATTGAACTCCACTGTTTAATTCCAAATAAAGAAGAATATGCAGAGACATTCAAGTAGCTAAGCAACCTTTATTTAGCTCAAAACAGCAGAACGCTTGGTTTTGCAACATCTGACAAACAGCCTTCCTCTCAGTTAAAATTCTACGCTGAAATAAAACAAAGCTGACCTGTATTGCCCAGCTTATATTGGCTAAATTTTCAAACATAGCTATCCTGTGCAGTAAGTTCATGAGTTTGTTTAGATATCTGACCATGAAGAAATTGATCACATTAAAATGCACAAGGTGGATGGTTTCAAACATACTGACACTGTGTATGTAATAACTACAGCATTAAAACCCAGGAAAATTTGGATTATCCCTCCCAGAAGTGCCTTTGCATGTTTTTTTTTTTTTAAATATGCAAAGATGAGATGTACTTCCTTTTGGGACCATCTCAATACATCACAAGCATTATGGCATCAGAGATATGGAAATAATATATCAAGGTACTAGTGACACAGTTTCTCAGAGAATGAGTAATACCTGTTATCTGTTATATGGCTTGAGATCATTCCGTGACTGAAGTAACTTCTGAAGGGCTGTGAAGAAGAAGAAAAATAAAGATCTGATTAAGAAGTAAATGAGCAGAAAATGTGATATACCCTCACTATCCTTAAGAACAAACTTGAATTATCCTTCTCGGGGAAAACTCCTGAACCCTCAGAAACTACTTCCAACCTCCATAAACAAACCCAAACACCATTAAGTCTTGTATATGCTGAAAAAGCAGCAGCCACTACCGAAAAGCACTGAGCTATTTTCACCCACGCTGTACGTTACCATCAGTTACGTCTGAGATTTAACACGTGCAACCTCAACTTGTTCGGAGGTGCGCGTACTGGAGCTTCCACCAAAAGGAAAGTCAACCTACCTACAAACAGGGGTGTGTTGTGCAGGCGTAAATCAACTAAGTGCAGTTATCAGTGAACAAACACACAACTGTGAGCGACACCGGCAGTCCGAAGCCAGCATACCATGGATCGGTAAGGTGGGTGGTGAACTTAAACAAAACAATAGGTGTCTGCTCCTCAAGCATGAAAGGTGAGATGGGGTAGGGAGAAAAACCAAACCAAAAAAAAAAAACCCCAAACCAATGCTGAATACTTATTACTGCTGCATGGATGACACTAGCATTTCACAGGATTACTGAAGCAGGCATACCTCCCCCGCCTGAGATTCGGACAGTTCCAGAATGAAGGGAATTTCAGTATCAAAATTAGCAAAAAAGTTGGTCCACTGGTGTTCAAAAATCATCAAATCCTAAAAGAAAAATATTCACCGTTATTTAGTAAGGCAAGTGTTACACCAGAGAAAGGAAGTCACAGATTGTACTGGATGAACGCAAATTCCTTTAGAACAACACAGATCCCATTTCCCTACGCAGTATACTATTGCAGCCTGCCCCGTGCAACAGTAAGCACAAGAAAATAAACATCTTTTAAAAGATAAGGACTTTCTGCTGGGTTTTAGAGGGTCTTTGAGTGGGGTTTGTTTGTTTGTGTGGGATTGCAGGGGTTTTTTGGAGAGAGAAGAGGCAGGAGAGGGAAAAGGACCAGAGCCCTGCACTATCTCCTTTTAACCTAAGAAAGGACACTGCTTTGAGTTCACTCATAACTCGGACCTCATGATTCCCATAATGACTTCCAAAATGAACACTTGGATAGATTTATTTTTCAATTTTTAAATCTGTAGATGGCTCTGCCATAATTTCTACCTGACATTAAGCTAGCTTATGGACAGAAAATGAAGAACAGGGTGGGGAACTTGGGAAGCCCATGATAAGCACGTGGCAGACAGTCATTTCTTCATCTGCATTTGTAAAAAAAATCGGTAAGTGGAAAAGGAGATATCAGTAACACCTCACCAAAGCAGAATAAAACCCGAAGATGACTACAGATGAATGTTGCATTCAAATTAATTAAAAAAAAAAAATCAGAGAATCACTAAAACGAGTGTCTCATGCTGACAAAGCAGGAACCTTACAGAACGAGGCAATTTTAAAATGCTCTCAAGATTACTTTCAGTTACTTCTCACATACTAACTTGGAAGATGAGAGACATTCTGATTTTAGAAAGTGTAGTTTTTCAGACATATAACAGGCAAAACCAGAACTATGATTTTAGGAGTGACACGAGTTTTATACGGTATTTGACTTCAGCCACGTCATCAATGCAGGAATGAATGAAATTTAGAGAGTCAATGTCGATGAAATCGTACAAGCCAAAATACTAATAAAGCTTGTATTAGAGGTTTAAAATGAAGGTTTACATTTAAGGGGAGAAACTCTCATTGGAGAATATTCCAGTCTCAAATAAGCTTTTCATAGAGGCTAAGAATTAAAAAGTGCTTTTGTCAGCTTATTTGGAACATGCCAATATTGTAGAGAATATTCTTTTAAATTCCAAGTAGAGTTAAAATCAGAACTTCTTGAAATCAAAGCTGCGTTAACAAAGGAAGTATGAACATATACCAGCTTCAAATGGTCTTTAAGTGCACCTAGGTTCAGCCTCATGGAGAAAATTAATCATTTTTAAAATCACCAGTTTCTAGGAAACCAGAGTTGTATGAAAACCCCTTTCACTTCCCCCCCGCCCCGAAAATTTTAAGTCAATTTAACAACAACTTTCAGGCTCAAAACTTCAAAATAGGGTAAGTCAGTCTGTTTCAGGGCAGACTTACCAGGTACAAGAAAACAGTCTCAAATGTTTACCTCACTTCCACAGGAACGGGGAAGTGAAGTATCTGAGAGTGACTATTTAGACTGACAGCCTTGTAAACTGTATGACATTTTAACCTTCATTACAGCAGTTGATTAAGCAACTGTGTGAACTACCAATATTTTTTTAATAAAGGATACTTACTGCTGAACTTGGTACATATTAAAAGCCTACTTTGCTGCCAAGCTAGAAACTGATGAAAAAATATATTAAAATAATTAAAATAATATACACTAATACTCATATATTGCTTTCTTCTCCAGCACTGAGATCAAACCATCACATTAAGAAGAGGAATTACTTTACACTATATGTTTGTATTTCACAAAGGATCAGGGCAGCCACTGTGTGTCACTGTTACCCACTTAAAGTAGTTACAAAGCAATCGTGAAAGTGTTTTTTCCTGGAAGAATGGCTGTATGTTAAAGTGGATTTCCCCCCCGCCTTGCTGCAAAAGGAGGATTAACACACACAAACACACCAACTTTCTCGTACATAGTCCTATGACCTGAAGAACAGTCACACCATTTAGAGAAACTTTTAGGAGAATTTCAGGCAAATTAAGGAACTCAAGGAATCCAAGACAAGCTATTTTCATGTTTTGCAGACTTTGCAGTAGATTTGAGGAAATGAAAGAGACTCTGAACAACAGTATGCAGAGCCAGCAGATTAAGTCCGTAAGCACTATTAAAAATAAACGAACAAAAAAATCACAACAATTTTGCTCTGCAGCTACACCAACAGACTAGTAGTAGATTCAGAATATTTCACCGACATTACCTCAAAGAGCAAGTCCTCCAGGGAAACAGGATCCATTTTGCTGTACGTCTTCCACAAATCAACACTGACATCCATTAACTGAAAAATATTTTAAACACACTTCTGTGAAAAACGCCATGAAGAATGCCACAGATTCTGATTTAAGCCACGCTGAAACAGACTTGCAGCACACTGCCCAGTCTAACAGCCCTCCTTAACACTGAATTCGGAAATATTTTTACGCTACTGATTACAAAAGAATTGACCAGATGCAAATGTTCCAGATGCTTCAGAGACTCATCTCCTCAAGTGAGGGCTGAAAGTACAGGCAAAGTTTTGCTTGCATCTTTCAAACAAATCATTTCACCAGGGTTTTCAAAACTGAGTTAAGAGCAAAGAATAGTATCAGCTGGTGCAACCAAAAGGGAAAGATCAGGTTTCTGAGACAAGACGGACAAGAAGCAGATTCCAAGGTTACTCGTCCCTACGCACCAGCCAGTTCTTGCTGTAAGCGTAATGTAAATTCAGGCAAAGCTAATTTGACTTAGCAATTAGCAATACCTTCTTCCAAGTAGCAAGATGAGGCATATGAGAACACTTTCAAAAATATACTCTTAAGGGACACTTGTACCTGAATAATTGCTGCATTTACAGGGTTCCCCACCACCCACTTAATTAAAAATGCAAGACTGACTGGAATTTTCTTAAGCCGCTGCTTTACAGTTATTCCAGTTACTTGCATTATTAGACATGGCAATAACGATTTGCCAGACATCACTTCTTCCTATCGGTACAGTAAATTCTCTGGATTACAGCATCTTGAGCAACTGAGACTTCTGTAGTAAGAGTAAGAAAGCAACTGCCCTTAAAGCACTGAAAAAGATATTAGTAAGTTATCATCATTAGATTATCTTCAAACCTAACAGCACAGAATGCACGACAGAGGGAAAGGCAGTTTGAGGAGCTAAAAACGCACCGAGAATGCTGGCTTTTAATAAGAGCACAAGTATTCATTTATAGATCATTTACAGTGATCCCAAATGTACTCCCTCCCCTAGATGGGTTTTTCCTCCCCATCTGTGACATATAGCAGCTGCCTAACAGATAACCATGCATAAACAGTTACGTAAAAAGCTAAGAATGCCACTTCCCACTTGAAATCCCCTTACGACTTTGAGGAGGAAGAAAGCAAGAACACAAGCTGGAACTGGCCGAACCGCCAGAGCCAACGTGCTTACTCTTAACAACAGACCGAGAATTCGCATTGCTCCTTTTTAAGACTGCGAGAGCACAGTAAAGACGGCATCAGCTCCCACAATGGAAGAGGAGAGGCTCCGTCTTTACAGAGTCATTGCCACACTGCGTCTAGACATTTTCTCAAAGCCTCTACGGATTCATGAAATGAACTGGCAAGGGTAATGAAAGGTCAAATAACTCCTGAATTCACAGTCAAATTTTCATCGACTCATTTCAGACACCAGGAAGGCTACCGATACTTCGGCAGAACTCCACAAGGATGCTCATCTATTTGCACTTTGTATTTAACGATTTTGGCAGGTTCACACAAGATGATTACAGTACTAGTGATGGAATGAATTAAAAAAAACAAAGCACGAAGAAAGGTCTCAGTGGGAAGAGTACAGTCCTCAGAGAGAGAAAGGCACACTTGAACTCACAATAGATTTCTGAGCGAGCGTGTACAGTACTACATGTGATGAGACTTTAACAATGGTACTATTAATTCCTTGGGTTTTTTCCAGTTGTCAGAAGTCAGACAAAGAACATTCTGGCCGCAAAAATGGAGGAGTGACAAGAAAAATAGGACATCTGCATTTCTGTGGCAGAAGTCCAAGTAAATTAAATAAAAGCAGCTTCAAAACAAGTATCTAAATACAAAGCTGTCCTCTGAAGATGCTGTAAGAGCATATCTAATAAATAGGCAAATCCAATGACACCAGTTGCTCAGAGTGGAACAGCAAATCATTATTAAAACTAGAAGCATCATCCAAAATCTTGACTGTTGCTTTATTCAGCAGACTACAATGACCCAAGAATACACAGTGTTGGTGAGAAAAGTAGATACATCTCTTGTGTCAAAACCAGTGACCCAAGAAATAGAGTCACTTCTTTTCTCAGTTCATTTCAAGGCATCTGCCCCAGCCAGCTTCTCTTGCCCTGCTCCAGAAGATCTATACCCATGCAGCAGGGCTAAAAAAAAAAGTGGTTTCTGTTATTGGTAGAGGAGGATCTAAAAGATAAGGAAAAAAGTTCTAAATCACAGCAGGGGGCTGGGAGGGGGAACCAAACAGTCATCATTTATCCAGGACAGAGTGCTGTGTAGCTCATAACAGTCTCTCGGCAAGACTGCGGGGTCTCTATCCTTGCACGTTCAAAACGCAGCTTCATAAGATCCTGAAAAACTTCATCCAGCTTAGAAGCTGGCCCTCCTTTGAGCGGCGAGTCAGGACTAGATGATCTCAAAAGGTACTTTCCAACTGAAATAATTCCATGATTCAGTTTCTGCTTCAGAATGGAAAAGGAAGAATATGAAAAACATAACTACTCACTTCATATTTCATTGTAAAGAAGCCATCACCCCCAATTCCTTCCAGTGCAAAAGCCTGCACTATTGGCCACTTTTCAACAATGAACATATCAAATATCTGTAGATGACCTGCAAAAGAAACATTTCACAGAAACATTCTCTCATAAATACTGGCAGTTTAACCTTCTGTGAGATCTTAAGAGTTGTTCTGAGATTCCAATAAAGGACCTCAACTACCCTATCTTTGTACAACTTAAAATCTCTAATTGAAAAAATGGTTTTTTTTGTGAAGACGGCAGCTTTAAGAAACTCCTTTCTCTACACCCCAAATTTTGTCCCTTTTTTCCAGCTATCAGTCTAGTAAAGGATATTACGTCTCCTTGCAAATTTCACTCCAAGACCGTTAGCAAAACCGTGCCCATTAAAATCCAAGGTAATAAACAGGGAGCTTTGCTTACTCCAATTTCTCCAAATATTTGGCCTTAAGTAAAATACTGTCAACATCATCCCCATGTTTATCAGAATTTTAAGTCAGGGGAGAGGAAAACTATTCAGCCTGGTACTCATCGGTGAAGCTGTAAGCCATGTGAAGTGAAGTGTGATTATCATCCTTAAGCTACGCACCTTCTTTAGATGCTTCCTAACAAAGAACCGCCATCCTCCCCCGTGCCCTGACCCATTAATGATTTTCCAGGCAGTCAGAGCATATTATCCTTTCCGCAAGAGAAGCAATAAAAAAACCCCTTGGTTTGAACGTACACGGTTCAAAAACAGAAAGCAATTTTTTGTTGTCGTTTGCCCCTCACCTACGGTACTACGGATCAAAACCCCCACGTGCTCCTGCTACACAGCGAAGCCCATGCGCTTCGTTGCTTTTGCGTTATTCCCTGCTCGGGACGCTGTGAAGTACACTTTACTAAACAACGTAAGATTGCACCGCTCAGGCTGCAGGGCTGGCTACGGATCATAACAGGAAATCATGCAGTTCAGCTTTTTCAGTGCTAAAAAAGGAAACTTGCGTAACTAAATGTTTATTCTTTCCTTACATAAAGAAGTATTTATCTGGAGCTCCCATCTGAACAGAGAACTTCTGTGGCTGCAGAACACACTTCTCTGAATGCAAATTATGTCTTTGCCTCACGCTGTGACCATTCACTCTGCAGATGAAGTCTAAGGGCTTACATTTTTCAGAAGGAAACTCGTCTCTTAAGAGGTTAAAAGGAAACTATTGACATATTAATCCTTGTTTCTTATCAAAGGCAAGGGAATCTTCATTCCCTGAACTGCATGACTTGCACACTGCAAAACTCACACCATAAGCGTTATCCAAGCTAACCTACCTTGGCAGCTGTACGGAATACCAATGCGACTGCAATCTCGAACCATGTCTACGAAGCTGGAAATCTTGAATTCCTCTGCAGCTTCTTCATCTTCATACTGAAAGAAGTAATTTAAAATAAATTTGATTAGGCATAACTAATTTTATTGTTCATTTTGCACAAAAAAGAATATGTATGGTACTGTTTTAATGCCACAACAAGTGTCATGTAATCCACTAAAATATTACCTATAGCTTCCAGAAGCTAAAGAACCTCATTAGTCTCTCTATTTTGGAAACTCCATCATAGCAGGGATGTATTCAAGCCAATGGAAATTGTTCTTTAAAATCAAACTTCAGAGCAAGGTTTTTAATAAGGTTGTATGAAGGCATAAATATATACTTTATTTTCAGCTTTCAGTAAGTCTTTCAAGATCACCTACTAGACTCTGGACAATTTTTAAACAATAAAAGATATTTTGAGAATAGCAACTGATGCGCCCCAAAAAACTTGCCACTGAGTTTTTTTAATTTAAAAAAAAAAAAAAATTACCAGCTTAACAACACTAAACTGGGAAAGCCAACTGACAAGGTACACCTCAGGTCACAGAACAAGCAAGGAGAATCAACTGCTGTCCGAGGGAGAGGTCTATGTAGGAAAAGGAGGAGGAAAGAAGAGGGACACCACCACGCAACACTGTCTCGCTTTTTCACACCAGTAGCAAACAGAAGTCGTCTGAAGTCTTCAGCAGACCGAAGAGCAGGAGTGAAGAACAAATACCATGCCTATGGCTCAGAAAAGCCTAAAAACTAGACTGACGAGACAAATCACACAAAAACCACTTTTAGAACAAAAAACCTAAAAATGCTCTCTGATTTTTATCTGAAAAAGCAGAGTTTAGTAGAAAGGCTGAAACCAACAGGCCTAGCACCACCGGGTACTTCAGAGTCGCTTTCTGGAGCAAGATCAGAAGGCGGTGGTGGTTTGTTTTGGTTTGGTTTTTTTAAGTACAGTGCTCTGAACTTAGTATCAAGGTGAATTACATGATTATGAACTTTTTGTGTATAGCTCTTGTGAGCTTCAGGGTACACTCAACAAATTTATTTTAAGAACAAGAAGACTAGAGAAAATGTGGGCCCGCTGCTGAACGGGGTGGGTGCCCCGGTGACGAAGGACACAGAGAAGGCAGAGTTACTGAATGCCTTCTTTGCCTCAGTCTTTACTGCTCGGGCCAGTCCTCAGGAACCCCAGACCCTGGCAGCAAGAGAGAAAGTCTGGAGAAAAGAAGACTTCCCCGTGGTCGAGGGGGATCGGGTTAGAGATCATTTAGGCAAACTGGACACCCACAAATCCACGGGCCCTGATGGGATGCACCCACACGTGCTGAGGGAGCTGGCGGATGTTATTGCGAGGCCACTCTCCATCATCTTTGAAAGCCAGTGTCACTCCAGTCTTCAAGAAGGAGAACCCGGGAAACTACAGGCCAGTCAGCCTCACCTCCATCCCTGGAAAGGTGATGGAGCAACTCATTCTGGAGGTCATCTCTATGCATGTGGAGGAAAAGGTGGTGATCAGGAGTAGTCAACATGGATTCACCACGGGGAAATCATGCTTGACCAATCTGATAGCCTTCTATGATGGCATGACTGACTGGGTGGATGAGGGGAGAGCAGTGGATGTTGTCTGCCTTGACTTCAGCAAGGCGTTTGACACTGTCTCCCACAACATCCTCATAGGTAAGCTCAGGAAGTGTGGGCTAGACGAGTGGACAGTGAGATGGATTGAGAACTGGCTGAATGGCAGAGCTCAGAGGGGGGTGATCGGCAGCGCAGAGTCTAGTTGGAGGCCTGTGGCTAGTGGTGTCCCCCAGGGGTTGGTGCTGGGTCCAGTCTCGTTCAATTTGTTCATCAATGACCTGGATGAAGGGACAGAGTGCACCCTCAGCAAGTTTGCTGATGACACGAAACTGGGAGGACTGGCTGACACACCAGAAGGCTGTGCTGCCATTCAGCGAGACCTGGACAGGCTGGAGTGTTGGGCGAAGAGGAACCTCCTGAGGTTCAACGCGGGCAAGTGCAGGGTCCTGCACCTGGGGAGGAACAATCCCCTGCACCGGTACAGGTTAGGGGTGGCCTCCTGGAAAGCAGCTCTGCGGAGAAGGACCTGGGAGTCCTGGTAGACAACAAGTTCCCCATGAGCCAGCAACGTGCCCTTGGGCCAGGAAGGCCAACGGCAGCCTGGGGGGCATGAGGAAGAGTGTGGCCAGCAGGTCGAGGGAGGTTCTCCTCCCCCTCTGCTCTGCCCTAGTGAGGCCCCAACTGGAGTCCTGGGTCCAGTTCTGGGCTCCCCAGGTCAAGAGAGACGAGGAGATACTGGGGAGAGTCCAGCGGAGGGTACAGAGATGATTAAGGGACTGGAGCATCTCTCCTCTGGGGAAAGGCTGAGGGAGCTGGGGCTGTTTAGTCTAGAGAAGACTCAGAGGGGACCTTATCAATGTATACGAACATCTGAAGGAAGCGTATAAAGAGGACGGGGCCAGACTCTTCCCAGTGGTGCCCAGCGACAAACGGGCACAAACTGGAACATGGGAAGTTCCGCCTGAACACGAGGAAAAACGTCTTCGCTGTGAGGTGCCAGAGCCCTGGCCCAGGCTGCCCAGGGAGGGTGTGGAGTCTCCTTCTCTGGAGAGATTCCAACCCGCCTGGACGCGGCCCTGTGCAGCCTGCGCTGGGTGACCCTGCTCTGGCAGGGGCTGGGCTGGGTGGGCTCCAGAGGGCCCTTCCAGCCCCCACCGCTCTGTGATTCTTTTAAGACAAGCCTGAATTTAAGATGCGGCCCAAGTTCCTCCATGACATGTTCTTTCTTCAATCCCAGGAAGCAAGATCAAAGTTTCAGTTCAAAGCCAAGCCCCAAACAACTGCCAGTTTCTCAGGATTTAAAATGCCATTAGAATAAGAACTTGTTTTTTGGCAGGGTGCTAAAGCCTCGCTCACTATCTGCTACTGCAGGCATAAATCACAGAATGGTAGGGGTTGGAAGGGACCATTCCATAAATGGTACGGTCATGACACCCAGCAAGCTTATACAGTATGCATCAAATTTCAATACTTTATCTTATTTGGCCATTTTGAAAATGGGCATTCTTTAATAATATGTTTTTTCTTCTGGTAACTAGGATATTACATCCTCTCCAGGACGAGAGGAAATGGCCTCAAGTCGCGCCAGGGGCGGTTTAGGTTGGATATTGGGAAACATTTCTTCCGCGAAAGGTCTGTCAGGCCCTGGCACAGGCTGCCCAGGGCAGTGGTGGAGTCCCCATCCCTGGAGGGATTGAAAAGATGTGTAGATGTGGCGCTTGGGGACATGGTTTAGTGGTGGCCTTGGCAGTGCTGGGTTAACGGTTGGACTCAATGATCTTGGAGGTCTCTTCCAACCTAAATGATTCTATGATTCTATATTCACTTAAATTCCTATGGTCTAGTTAAAGGCAAGGAAGGAAGAAATGACGGAGAGGCTATAGTTTTGCCAGATTCATCAAGAGCTGCACAGAGCCAGGTACAGCATTGCTTGCTTTATTTCTAAAGATCTTGAGCTTTTTTGTTTTCATGTTCATAAAAGCAAGCAATAGTTGTTTCTATCACTGGAAAAAAAAAAAGCTTAAAAGCCACTCCAGGCAATCCTCCTGTAAGCAGGATGCACTTAAAGCCTGACACAGCCATGGTTTTCGGTTTCTCTTTCAGAAGTAATCTAGGAAACTGGCAATTCTTACACACTAGAAATGTGAATGGAAGTGCATCGCTCGGCTCATTCACATGAAACAGCAATGAAGTAAATCTTCTATTTTCAACTTCAGAAATCAAACTTTTCCATTCTTTTCCACAAATAGCAAGGCGTATGGTTTACCTTTCTTGATACACCATTATTTCAAGCCAGTACTGTGTGATTTAAGGTTACTACTTACCACAATAAATCACATAAAAGCCCATAAGCAGATGCAGCTTAAAATTCAACAGCTGAGATTGCAGTTGTGCTAGCAACAGTGTGTTAAGAACAACTCCAGTCTTGACTCAAAAACATGTGTGTTTTACCACCCTCAGGTATGCCTCAAGATTTGCCGTTTCAGTAGGGATTTTGGCAACAGAAAAACCTTATGAAGCCAGGCTTTAGATTTTGCTACGGCATGCTTTAACCTGTAGCTCAGCTGTTTACGTCGTAACAAGAAGTAATTATCCCCCTCTATGCAGCACTCATGGGACCGTATCTAGAATGCTGCATCCAGTTTTGGGACCCACGTGCAAGAAAGACATTGACAAACTGGAGCGGGTTTGGTGCAGGGCCACCACGATGATCACGGGGTTGGAGCACTTGTCCTACAGGGAGACACCCAGACTTGTTCAGCCTAGAGGAGGCAATGGCTGGACCTCATAGCTGCCTTCCAACACCCGCAAAAGTGGTATTGAGATGGTGAAGCCAGGCTCTTCGCAGTGGCCTGCAGTTGCAGGATGCATGACAAAGGGCGTGATTTAAAACAAGAGAGGTTCAGACTGGATAAAAGGAGACACTTTTTCACTGTTAGGACAGTCAGTAATGGGGCAGATAGCCAAGAGAAGTTCTGCAGTCATCATCCTTGGACACTTTCAACATCCAACTGCAAAAAAACTCAAGTAACCTGATCTGATCTCATTGCTAACCCTGCCTCAAGCAGGAGGTTGGACAAGATGATCTCCAGAGGTCCCTTCTAACCTGAATTATTTCATAATTCTGTGATCCAAACTATCAAACAGCCACATAAAACCACAATCAATCTATCATAAACCCCATTGCTTTCAAGCTGGAAACTCAAGGGAACAAAAGGTGTCTCTCCCTGACCTCCTCATTCATTCTTCCACCAGCTTCACCCATTGGCATTGCAGGCTCCTAACCCACTCCCTCCAGACTTCAGTATAATTCTAATTTAGAAAAGGAACGACACAGAACTGAACAGGGGGGAAGCTTCCCATGATGACATTTAGGAAGAAGCATTTCCAGTCTCAACTGGAATAAAAAGGTTCTTATTCTACACCTAGAGAAATGGTATTTTCAATTTTTACTCCTCTAACAGTACCTCGCTATGATAAACAGCTTTTCTAAGAATACCTTGACTTTTAAAAGCAAGAAGAAACTCACATCACTCACATGGTCCAATGAAAGTGAGGTTAATAGCTCTTGAAAGGAAGAGTTGAAAGGTAAAATGAAAATACATAATAAAGTTTCTTGATTTTAAATGGCTTACTAAGCCATTTTCTAATATTCTAAAACTATTGGCAAACAACGCATTAAAACACTGGTTTGGTAGCAAATAAAGCTATCATTGGAGATCTCAGTGTTGACTGTGGTACTTGATTCAGACTCTGCATTTCTCACAACCCACATGTTTTTCCTCATTAAAAGACCATTGACTCATGTCAAAACAATAGTAATTAGTGGGAGAGGGGAGCAATTTGTCTTCATGCTCCAACAAATATAAAGTATTAAAAACATATTCTTCTTGCACGTATTAGCAAAATGATTAATACCCATATATATACGCAGCTCACTCCCCTGCTGAGTACGAAAAAGAAAAAAGACTTCTGGAAGGAATGTTAAAAAAAGTTCCACTTTGAATATCAGTTCATTAGCAAGTTCATTAGCAATTCTCATCTGCATACATTTTTCACTTACCTCATTTTCAGTTAGACAGTGAAAATGCAAGTTCCTCCAGTATGCCACATATGGCAAAAGATGATTATAATTCACAGGGTTACAGTACAGATGGACACTGTCAGGTTTTATTAATATGATTATATCTGCAACAAGCAGAACAAATATTATTCCAGCATCAAGACTTCATATGCAGAAGAATTATACGGGCACAAAAAAAACCTCACGGAAACTGAACAGAAAACACCTGTACCTCATTAAAAGAAAATTGTTTAACTATTTGAATACACAATCATTCCCCACTTCTTCAAAAAAAGAAAACGAAACAGTTGGCAGCCATATACAGTTCCAAGTACGATAGTACTTCTTACTGTTCCGAACAATTGTGGGTTTATTCTGAAGTCTTGCACAGAACTTGCATCAGCCTGTCCTTTGAAAAGCCAAGAGTGTCAGCGATGAGTCCTCACAGAGCACTTACAAAACTGTAAACTATAGTTGCTCTTGCCTGGTATTACATCAGAAGGTTGCTCCAACTAAAAACCAGCACTACAGCCTACGGGGTGGATATTCAACATTTCATGCAAATAAGGGAATAAAAATCTATGGTCATGGTGATTGGCCACTTTTCAAATATTACAAAAGTGAGTTAAGATGTTAAAGTAAAAAAGAGCTCAAGTATTTTAGAACTCCAGAGGTGTGATCACACAACAACTGATAACACATGGACGTACATACCATGACTGAACTAGGACTTCTCATAATGGGCGGTATTCATTTAGGTTCAGAACGTGTGGGGGAACTTATGGAGGGGGGGGATGTTTAAAAACAAGAGTCCTTCAGCAGCGTTTTTAAGAACCATTTTTCAGGTGTATATACACAATCAGAGATTTACTGACTTTTGGGGTTTGAGGTATGCCCCTATTTCTGGCTCACCCTCCCTCCAGAAAGACTGAAGAGTAGGTAAAAACACTGAGTATGTTACTCACCATCAAGAACTTCTTCAGGAAACCCAGTTCTTTCAAAGTCATTGTTACTCTGGTTATACAAACCAAAAAGCAGATAGTTTGCCAGTTCCCGGCAACCTTCATTGTATCGACTATCTATTCCTGCAAAAGCAAAACCATATGTGAAACGTTATGTGTCCTAACATTGTACACCTAAAACGTTTGTTTTCTGCCCTAATAACAAACATTAAAACAGGAGTATTAACTCAACTCCCTCACATAGTCGGTGGGTACTTATGCCCGTTGAACACACTGGGACAACAGGATAGGGAAAAAGGACTTTTTGCGAGTTCATTGCCACATGCTGACATTCCACTCTTGACCTAAATCCACAGGCATTGCTTAAAAAAATTACGTTAAGTTTGGTTTTCTGCAGTGCTCTACATCAACAAAAGTGCAATTTTATCTAGTAATTCAAACTGAAACATCTGTCTGTATGCAGTATGCATTCTAATTAATACGTTCTTGATTGAAGCTTCCTAACAAACTAATCCCGTGACCTAAATCTCCCACTTTAGAATACATGATTAAACATTATCTTATCAGTATTATAGTGCAATCCCTGAGTCACCAGAAAGCCAGTGCGGACTTCTAACAAACCATAAAAAGATATTCTAACAAAAGATACGGTATACGAACAGGTTCCAAGGAAAGCCTTTCCTGGTCCTTGGGAAAATAAAGTTAAAACGATTGAAGATCTAGAGCACGAAGAGATATAAGATTAATACAAGAAAAAAGGAAACAGGCCACAGATTTAGGAAGTGTTTTCATCTCACAATCACAGTCATAATTCCTAATTCTACTGTAATAAATCAAATTATCTCCACAAGTAAAACTATGCACGCAACATCCTTCTTGACATCCACACTTGACAGAGGTCACCGGTCTCAACCGCTACAAAATTTCTCAAACACTAACGTCAAGTTTTCCTACCAAGTTATATTAGGATACAGCTGGATGGTTGCCGACAAATGAAGATTTGTTACCGCTGTCCAAAGGAGAGATCAGTACACTGATAATGTAGTAACACAGCCTGGATGTCTGGGCTTCAGGGCTTGCATCGGAAACCAAACTACTCAAGAGTCACCTGAATGTACCAGAAATCGGAACAAACCCTAGGTTCTCCTAGTTATGCCCCTTTTTTATGCTATCTTTCAGCTTTAAAGGGCTAACCAGATGCCGTGCCTGCGTCCAGCTACTGAATCCCACATCTTAATAAACTCCCTTGTTTGTGCGGTAACTGGCCTTTGGATAGCTCACGTATATTCCAAGGTATCAGATATTCGGTTTAAGCCTACAGAGGAGAAACAATCACTTCAAATTGTGCTGAAGCTGTGAACCTCTGTAGTACTGCTCCCCACTCATGCCTTCACGGTTATCAGCACCAGAATGCACCAGAGCATTGCATTCCTCAAACTGTGCTGGGAAAGGGGGAAGCTGCATCTCATCTGCCCCAGCTTTCTCAGCCCTCAAAAATCTTTGCAGACACTATCTTTGAATCCTCATTCCTCTGCTATCTAGTTTCTAGTACTGATCTCCCATTCATATCTACATCTTGGAGCACGCTCTTTTTAAAACAAGTCACAATTCTGTGTGTTAGGAGGCATCCCTTGACAAAGAGAGTCTCAAGAGCCTGAGCAGTCAATCTGTAACTCAGGTCATGGTATCGATAAGACTCCACTAAATAATGCCCAGGCCCAATCACTCATTTTTCCCCTCTGCTGCAATGTCTTTGCTGTGTCAATAATTTTCTGCATAACCAGACTACCCTGGATCTGGGAACTCAGCGAGAGAGAGAGAGAGGTCCCAGAAGAGGGAGAACACGCTGTCTCTTTTTATTTTACTTACATTTCCAGCCCCATGAAAGCAGGCGTACCAATGTAATCTAGAATTCACAGGGACTCAGCACACTAATACTGGTGCCAAAGGCCCTGTCTCTAGGTGGGATTTTAGTTACAATCACGTGTGGAGACTCCCTTCTTCCAGGAAGCAGCCGTCCCATTGTTCTGGGGAACTCCATTTAAATGCAATCAGTCTCCTTGAATCAGCTATAGCCTTAGAAAGCGAGCACACACAATGTCCTGAAGATAATCTGTTTTACCGATTACTTGCCCAACTAAAGCAACTTTTGAAGGCAATCAGATGAGCAAGAACCTGGCACAAAGCAGGAGTTAGGACAGTCCCTTTGAGTGGCAGCAAGCTGTTAGAGCAGTTGTTCTGCAAGCAGCATTCCTTGTGTTTCACAAGCAAACATCACCTATCCTATCAAATGTTAATCTAACGAGGCATCCTCAACCACAGGCCAAACAGCGTGGATGGCATTTGCTCTTTTTCTTATCAACAGGCTCACTGCTAGGGTCTCCAAAGCCTCTACAGCCAAGGTGGTGTGCTCAGGCTAACAGAATAGCGAAGCAGGAAAAGGAACAGGTGATTATAAAGTCTGGAAGATGAGAAGAAAAATGAGAAACTGTCCTCCTCCCCCCCCCCCAGAAAAAAAAAAAAAACCAAAACACATTAAGATGTTGCCATCACTTGAAGAGTTTGAGGTTTTATCTGGGTGCACCAGCTCTTCAGGCTTGAAGCAGAGAAGACCTTCAAAGCAAACACCAAACCCCTGCTTTTTCATTTAGTGACAGAAGAAGGGCGAAAGAAGACAAAAAGAAGATGTTAACAAGGGGGGCAGCTGATAAGCTTAACTCTTATAATAGAGGACATGGGTGAATGTATTGCTCGCAGAACACTGACAGGCTAGCACGGAAGGCATTAGCTTACCATAAGACCATTGACTCTGCAGAATACTTGGGGTTTGTGGTTTGGGGTTTTTTTTGTTTGGTTGTTTTTTTAAGTATCCAGTACAGACAGAAGCTTTCATACCGAGGCTTTAATACTATTCTACAGAAACATATGGAGTTAAATGAGCAGATATAGTTAGTGGAAAATAAACAGGAAATGAAACAATGACAAAGATAAGATACCTCCAGAAAGCGTATTAGGAGTCCTCACCAGAACAATGGGGTGGCCATTAATTAGGAAACCCCCACGCCTGTCTCCAGCTGAGCTGTGAGTTTAGTAACTCCCAGCCCGTTCCAAACTCATCACAAGGGTGTAGTTAGACAATGGCTCAGTCTAACAGCTCACCGCTGCCCAAGAAGCCGTTCCTGCTCCTTCTCCGGCAGTCAGAGCTTATCTGACCTCTCAGCGAGCTGATTCGGTTTGCGGACCTGGCAGAAAACTAGTCTGGCTAAATATAGGGGGAAAAAAAAATAATCTGTCCGCTCAGTAAGATGAAGCGGGTGCAAGATACTAAACAATGACAAGCACTGATGCGAAATGCATGTGGGGAGGAAACAGAGGAAAGGGAAGAGGAGCAGTCTACAGGCAGGCTGAGACTCCCCCTTTGTGCTGCAAAAAGTATTCAGCTCTGCCATCTCTCATATCTATGATTTCACTGTTGCTAAGCTGACATAAACATAGCGTACAGGTAAAAGAAGTCCTGCTTGCTTTGTCCCAGCCATGCACTTCTGACACACCCCTGAGCATCAAAACAAAGAATAGTTGTTCCATAACACATTAAACAGCCGTGCGAGCTCTAGGGACACCAGGCAGGCAGCTGGAAGGTGAGGCTGGAGAGAATGGACAGATCACCTTTACGCAGCTGCCCCAAACCAACATGCGGTTGTGGAACTGCCATCGAATAGAAGCGGCACAATAATCATTAAAATAGTCTCCATTTGGCAAAGGAATGGGATGAACAATCAGTGCAAGGTACTAAATGCTGGTGAGGTTTCTCCCACGTTCTAAGAGCAAGAGCTCTGTGTAGGATGGATATAAGGGAGGAAAAAAAAAAAAGATACCTAAAAAAGTAGTAACACATAAACAGAACCAAGATAAAACAAACTTAAAGGTTTACTGGTACAGCCTCTAAAGCATTCCTATCCTCTTCAGGGAGGACAAAAAGTAAGTATCAAGGTCTGTAAAAATTTAGCTTAGCTATGCTGACCTGTGAAACAGTTTGATCTACAATCGGAACAGCTACAACTACAGTCAGATTTATAGACACACCCTACTGAAACTAAAGACATATCCTCAGAAATCAGATCAACTTAACCGTGAGCTGAAAACCTGTGTTGAAAGGTAAGATGCAGGAAACACCACTGTTAAAAAATTAGAGTATAATTTAAGTAGTTTGATACACTGTTCCCTTAGCAGCTTTAACAGCAACACACTCCAGCTGAGACATCACAGCATTTTAGAGACGTCTGACAAGCCAATCTCCCAATTCCTTTTTCCTGTCAGTCATGATGTCTTTTCTCCCCAACAAAGAATGCAGGAATGCTACCATTCAATCACTTTAAAATAAGGTGGCAGGATTCTTTTAAAAAATTCAGCTGTAACTACATTTAAATAATTGTATCAATAATTGGTCAGTTCTCATCCCTCTTTGGAATCTCACAATGCTGTTTTTAATTTCAGTATAAATATTAATCTACTTGAAGCAACGCTATGAATGTTTATATTGTTTTTATCTCACAGCCCAGTATGTAAAATTAAAGTTGGGGTGAGGGAAATGCATTAACTCTAGGTCATTAACAACAGCCAAGTGAAATAGAACATGCACTGACTGCAAAAAAAAAAAACATGAGTATCTGCTTTCCATACAAGTCAACAAGACTCAAAACGTAAGACTACATATTTTTTGTCATCTGAAGCTTGTATTTGACGACTGTTATAAATGCATTAAATCTGTGACATGCCCGCTTAATGAGAAGTTATGTGAGAAATTCTGCGGGCTACATTAGACAGGTCGGATTAGACAACAACAGTCCCATTGTGGGTGCTGAAAGAGATTAGCGCAAAGCACAGGTCTAATAACAACACACGCTTCCTATATTTCCATAACAGAAATGCTTATTTATTACGAGGTATGGTCTTATGCACGGACTTAAACGCTCCACATTACACTGAGGATTACACAAAGCAACTCCTTTAGCCTGTAATGCTTTCCCTGAAGCCGTACGCTGTTTTGAGTGACTATTCTTTGCCTGGGACTTACTGCAGCTTCGGAGTTAACAACAGTCAAGAAATACTACAGTGTCAATGGCGAGACAGCACAACTTGACACGTTTTATGAAATTGGACTAGTATCAAAGGCAAAACCCAAGTACTTGATCCTGTATGATTAAGTCTCATTGGAAGGTTGACACAGTGACCTTATAGACCTTCTAGCGGTAAAGTTACTACTTAGCCAAAGACTTCTTAAACCCTTAGCCTAGAGAATGTGGGACACGAAGAGTCATGTTATACAGCCAGCATCGACCAAAAGAGAACTAGGTTATACATGTTTACAACTTTTCTGTGGTTCAATAAATGAGCTTCTTCAAGTTTTCTTGCTACATCATTAAAAAAATAAAAAAAAATGAACAAACCCCCAAAAAACAGGCTGTTGTATCATTTCTTAATGCAAGCCCACTACTACACATAGCTTCTTTAGGGCTACATTAGATTTCTCCATCTTTAACTGTAATACATTATTTAAACAATCACTCCTTAGTCCTTTTCTCTAAGGAATTTCAATCATCATTCCTCAATTTTTCCTTTAATATCTTGATACTGATTATATAATAAGAAACAAGAGTCAGTTACATACAGAAATTATACTAAAGTTGTACAAAAATCCTGTCACTTTCCTACAGCATATTTGCACATGTAGCTTTATTTCATATCACCCCTTTCTCCCAACCTCAGAAGAAATAAAGCACTGCAACCACATGCTGTTTATATGCCACCATTTAACTCCTAACTGCTTCCCAGGTTTCTCATGCGACTCTTTAAATGCATTTTGAATTACTTCTCCTGAGGGAAGACCTCCCTCCCTCTAAATTCAGGGTTTATTTATTCTGTCAGTTTTATGATTATTCCCCCCACCTCCCACCCCTGCATCTCTTGTAAGCCAAGCCAGTTCTCAACCACCACCCTTCGTAGCTCTGCATATCATGATCCCTAACCTTGGTGTTCCTCTGCTCTTCTCCACTCCCTTAACCTCAGCACCTGCTAAACCCTTCCACTTCCCCGCCTCCATGAGGAAACCAGCTGGTGCCTTCAGCCTTGAGCTGTTACACCAAGCACCAGCTAGAGAGCAAACACTGCCTAGACAGCTGAACGCCTACTCCAACTAGATATGGATTAAATTCTCTCCATCTTTCCTTCAATTTGGACATTAACAAAGATTCTCTCTTCCCTCCAGGCACTTAATTTTCATAAGGCTTGGAAGAACATTGGTATCATTATTACTGTTGTAGCAACTCTGCCTGAAACCAGTAAATAGGCCTAAGAATTATTTAGGGAGAAAAGAGTGTAACAATCAGACCTGAGAAAGAGGGCTGGGGCTTGGGGCAGGAAGGAGGAGATGAAGATCATCTTTCCGAAACTCACGGTGTCTTTAGCAGTGCAGTGAGAACAAAAGGAGGAAAAAAAGTATAACTAACCTAAAATGCAAAGGATTCCATCAGGTTGAGATTTGCTGCTCTCTGTCAGGATACTCTGAATGTTTCGAAGGCGGCTGCAGCTGCAAAAGAAAGAGAATTGGTCCTTAAGGTCAGTGTTCTGAAGTGCTCGTATTTGGTAGGCCAAAGAGTTGACCTAGCTTTTTTTCTTTATTATATAAACTAAGTAGACACAGTTCAATTTGGGTATCTGTTGTTTGAAATGCATTTAGATCTCATATCAAACCATCCCCAGATTATTTATTTTTGTCAACTAAAAGTACATAGCCCTGAGAGAAGACTAGAACCCGTAACTATCCCTTCTAACCAAGTGCCCTGTTAATCTCTAACCTCTAGCAAAAATTTCTGTTCAAGTTTCCTCTCACCAAGCCAGCAACACTCCTTTCTCTACCAGAGAAGTAGAGAGCAGAGCATCACGGGGCAGGTGACGCCCAAGCAGGAATTTGACAAGGGAAGGGACAGCAGTAGCTCCTACACCCCAAGAGAAGTCTGCAGAGGATGAGTTTCAGCGCCCCCAGCACCATCAGACCGTTTCCACCCTGTGTGACTACGTAATACGGAATCATAGAATCACAGGATGGTTTGGGTTGGAAGGGACCTTTAAAGGCCATCTAGTCCAACCCCCTGCCATGAGCAGGGACATCCTCAACTAGATCAGGTTGCCCAGAGCCCCGTCCAGCCTGACCTGGAATGTTTCCAGGGATCCCAGACCTCTTACACGATCAAAGTGAAAAGCATGACATTCGTGTAGGGGAGAAGCCACAGAGAACTCTGTCTCCACTCGCAAATCTGCAGAGTCTCATCCACCTCCCCGGTTAATAAAGCATCAGTGTCATGCTATCTGCTGGTGTCCCAGTGATGCCTTTGCTCACGAGTACCATGAAGACTCAAATGGGTCACCCAAGCACATACACGAGCAGAAATGCAGAACCGAGGGAACGTTCAGACAGAAAAGATACAGCAGTTTTAGTGAGCGCTCTGAGACAGACCGCTCCTGACCAGGGGATCGTCTCTTACAGTCTAAGCTTCAGGTACTCCAGCTCTTCCTTGCATCTGGCGTTACTCTCTAGAATTTTACTTAGTCCATAACGGAAAAATATACAGCCAATACTCTCATTTAACAGAACCAAAGCTGAACTCCGTGACAGTGTCACTTTTTAAGAAAGATTTTTTTTCTGCAAGACAAATTAACAAACTGGACTTATACTAGTGGGTTTCCAGCCAGAAAGTAAACCACAGCTTAAAACAACTCTAAATGAATAATACTTAATACAAATCACAAAGGCAGGAACTTTTTCCCCTCTGCACCCAAAGCAGCATCTAGATCATTTTCTTAAGAAGCACGTTACCATTCTCATGAATTCTGTATTAAAACCAGGAATTTTTTCTAAAATAAACAGTTAGGGAAAATTATAACCCTAAAGTATAATCTTTTATAATCTACATTAAACAGGAATGAAGCAATACCAAGTCTGGCCAAGATTTTCATAATCAAAATGAATTATTATAGAAAGTTTAATTTAGTTGCATCTTTAAGCCAGGCAAAAAAATCAGCTACAAAAGCCACACAGAGAGCAACATAATTCGTGCTTCTAGGCAACGTTTTGTGAGCATGTTTTAGCACAGAGAGAAGGCAAGAAATTTCACTGCTGGTATTACTGAATGTGTTTTCTTGTTTATAGGCTTGTTTATATAACTATGAGCTGTTCGGCTCTAGGAAACAAATGCGTCTCACAGCAACACTTAAACAGAGCTAAATTTATGAATTGCTCAAATAAACAAGAATTCCTATTTTCATAGTTACTTAAGCCAAGTAAAAAGGAACTAGATCTTTTCTGTAATAATACAATTACCATGCTCTACTTTCTCTGAAAGACAGAATGAAGACAAAAGGTTTACATTATAGCTAATCTAAGTGCAATTCAAACATCCACAGTAAAAGACAGACAGCACTTGAAGATACTTTCATAGGAAGTACAAAAAATCAGCGCAAACCACTCCAGTTTTATTTTTCCCTGATTTTAGGTTGCCTATTTGAGTTCTGAATCCCTCAATTATTCTTTTTGCCTGAAACTTCCCAATGCATAGTATATGCTGTACTGTATCACAGTGCGTGGTATGTATGAATAGGTATTTTGATCCAGTCTTAATACAGAAACAGAAATTAAAGCCACTGAGAGCAAAATGACACCTAATCAGGTTCTATCAGATGTTGTTGCCCATGTAGGTGATGCTATGAAGTCCATGAAAGAAACATTGAACTTTATGCTGCACATTTTAGCAACTTCTAATTATTAGTTCTTTAAAACCTAAGCTAAAACTGAACCTCACAGCTATCCAAACTAAAGGTTTTGTATCTTATTCTGGAAGATTTTTGTCCCGTCATTCAACAGGACCCCAGACTAGCTGGGCGAGACACGATCCATGATGGCAAGCTGTACAGCGCTCGTATTTACACTTCCCGTGTCACCAGATCAAGATTAGAAAAAATTGCTAGACTCTTCACTGAGGGCACAAACGAATTTGACTTATTTCATTTGTTAGTATGCAAACAAGCCTGCGGCTATTCAAGGACCAGCCGCAGGCAAGTAGAATTGCTAGAGCCTCTGTAAAACACTAGAAAGTGGAAGCATCTTTATGTACAGACAAAACCCACATGAACACAAAACTGCTTCTCAACCTACGCGCAAAGGACTGTTTAAGAGAAACCCTTGCTTCCCGAGACTACCTGAAGGACAGACTGAAAGGACTGAGAGAAAGCATGCCCACGGACCTCTGCAGTGGCACAAAAAGCAGCTTCCAACCTGACTTTCATTAAAACATTTACCATTTCAGAGGAGGCATCTTCCTGCCTCTGCCCAGAGAGAGAAAAGAAACTGTCAGCAGAAAAAGTGTTACGAATGCTTCCGAACTGAAGGCACAAGAGGTAGATTTTCATTGAACTCCTCTCAGAAACAAGAAGCAACAATCCCTCTACTACTCGTGTTCAACTTTTACTCTCAAGGCAAATGTAAGTAATTCTCCAGCCAAAGACAGGTTTGTCTGGATTGTAAAACATCTTTAAAACCTCTTACGCATTACAATCACAGCATGAATACATACCTTGAGATTTTGCTATCAATTTTTCCCCCTATACTGATCACTTTTAAAAGAAAGGAACGGTTAGAACTAAATTTGACAAAGAACAAGCATGGAAACTCCTCGTAAGCAACTGTTGGGGAAGATACTCCCATTTATTAAAAAATATTACTATGTGATACACAGTAAGTTATTCCAAAGATGTTAAAATTTAAACTTCACATTAACAACTTCAATAAAAGGGAGACCTGATCAAATACATTTATCACCTGAAAAATTAGTGTAATGAGCCTGTGCAACGGGACCAGAGCAAAGCAAAATACACAGTGGTTTTGTCATCTTGAACTCCGTGAAAGTATTTTTTGTTCTGTTCAAGTAAACTGTGGTGGGGGGAAAAGGGGAAGGGGAATTGGAGGAGGAAAGTACTTGCAGAGTGGGGGGATACCCAACCCAGTTTTCATTTAAGGCTAGGAATTTTACTCTCCTAGAATTACTTTCAGTATCTTTCACAGATATAACAACTTTGCCGCACCCCTTAAAATATATAAAATTCTGCGATTAAGCGGCTAAGAAATTTCTGCCAAGCAAAGTTGAACGTCAGTGCTGGATTTCCTTCAGAAGACAGTCCTGACATAAAAGGAAAAAGCACAGGGCAAATTATATGTTCATTATTTCGTAATGAGATGTATGACCATAAAGATGTTTATTTCAATCTTAATATTAAACAGCCTGCAGCAGAGTGTTTTTCCTTGCCTCGTTTAAAGAAGTGGTTTCTGTGAAAGAAATCTTTGGAAAAGCTTCTTCACAGAAACATTTTTAACGTCATTTCAAGTGTGTATAAATCATTACATTCAAAGGCTGACATTAAAAACAGAAGACTTCTGTGTCTGAAGAAAGACATTATTCAGAAATACTGAAGAGAATAATTAAGATTCTTACTACAAGCTTTTAAACAATACAAGCTAAACTGTGTATAAAGTCAGAGGAAAAAAAATGGCATTTTCTTGCATTTCACATGAAACAGTCATCTGACAAAACCAAAGAAACTGTCCTGGGAACAAAATTCCATGACTTTTCCCGCTTCCAAAGCGGGCGCCCTAGCAAGCGTACTGACTTTGTACTCCTTTTCATTTTACCACAGTAGCACAATTTCAAACAGAAGCAATGAAGAACCTCCTCCGCACAACGGCAAACCCCTCCAGGCTTCGGGATGCTTTCCTGGAAGATGCGGCTCTGGGTCCACCCACATACGTAACCACAACTAAATTTTACAGTAGCTTGATGCTGAAAAAATCAGTATTAGGTGTGTTGGAAAACACAATTACATGAAGCCTTCTAAGGAAACCCCAAATTCCTGGAATTCAGCAAGACTTGGACAAGACATGAGCTGCAAGCTACTTCTCCAACCGTATCCAACAAGAGGACCACAGACAACCAGGCTGCTATAGAAGGGGATAAGGAGTTGAAGTAGGTGCAGTGAGAATTTTTCCAGCTTGCACTTTTGAACAGAAGACGCGATTTCTACATCGGTTTAAGCCAGCAGAGGAGCCCATGGGAGCCCATGGTGCTGCAAGAGTCGGTCTCTCCCTTCCCACTGCCTTTGTATCTGCACCAGCAGTCTTGAAGCCATGTGTCAAGTCAGATCAGCTTACGGATCCAAACAAACTCCAGCCCGGGAAATAAAAAAATAATGCTTTCAAACATCGGCAAGCTGATCTGACTGCTGATGAAAGCGGGTCAGAAGGCAAAGCCACATTTTGGGGTGGCATCTGGCAATAAAGCGTGCTTGGGCCAATTAAGAAACTATACGTTGAGGTACTTGATATTCTGCTAATCTTGGACGAGTTCCAAAAAAAAGGGGAAGATAATTGACAATCATTAACTTCTAAGAATTAGCGCTCATCTGTTCACATGTCTTCATACTAATTATGCAAAGTACCTTGCTTTACAACAGCCTAGCCTGTCACAGCTCAGTAACAGACACGGCACTGCAAGCCACGTATGTTGGCAAATAAAGAGAATATTAACAACTGTGCCTCTCTCAATCAGAAAGAACAAATGCTTTTTTTTAAATAATGCCACACAGTATTTTAATTTTCATTTTATTTATGTTCCCACAATGTGTTACTTTTGTCTGCATCCCTTGTTGCCAGCTGAATGTATTCTGCGCGCAAGCTTCCTTTTCTCGATGTAACGCAGTGGTACTAAAGCAGCAACAACATGAGCATCGATCCCCGATTGATGCCCAATTGATCCCTGATTGATTCCTGGCTGGCTTACCCTACGGCTGGGCTGGCCGCAGCTGCAGTGAACGTCCGATTCGGCCGACAAAGGCTGCGATTTCACTGCGTTGAGTATGTTTTGCTTCATATCAGCAGATGTTACGCTCCTCCCTCACAAAGGCTAGGCAGTCTTAAAAACCCGCACGTGGTAAAGCTTTGAGAGACAGCAGCGAACAAGGGGAAAAATCGAGACGCCCTTGGCAAGCTTGTGCAAATCCTCACATTAACAAGGTTCATCTGCAGGGAATGACTTGAATAGATTCACGCTGCCTAAGACAGACACCGGTTTTAACATTAAGTACTTGATAAATTAAAAAATGGGAAAATAAAACAAGTTTATACTTTTTTCCAAATCTCACTACTTATTAACTTGCTGCTACTACCATCTGTTTCCACTCTACCCCCCAAAAATCAAGTTTATTTGTCATGGGCCTTTTGTTGACCTCACAATTTCTTCCAGAAACATTGTTATGGCCTGCTTATATCAGAATATGGGATTTCCCAGGCTGACATTATCACCAGCTTAATGTATTTGTGAAAACACAAACCAGAAGTCAGACTGAATTAAAGACTCTCAGAATTTCATTGCTTTCAAAACCAGTTTATTTGAAATTTACTATCTAGTTTGAACAGTAAGATGCTTTCTCTTTTTTTTTTTTTTTCTCTCCTTAGCTAACCAAAATAACTCTGTTTTACTGCTTGGCACTCACCCACCTTAAAATACATGACAATTTTCCAGCTATTTTCAAAATTTCTCTACAGTGAACACAGGGAACTTCACTGTAAATAGGAGATCTAGCAAGTTTAAAAACACTTAGCATGGTTAGCAACAGTAGCAACAAATATTAAAACTGGACATAAAGGAACAAATTTCAACTCTGTGCGTTTTACAGGACCAAATCCTTTGCTTCTTGACTTTAACTGGATAGTAGTATTCAATTCCGTAATTCAGAGACCTCAAAGCACACAGAAACAGGCATGAATCTCTCCTTATGAAATGTTTGGGGCTACCTGATGCTGTTTGCAAATCACAAGCTTGTTCAGGATCTCCAGCACTTCAGCACGTCTGAACAGTAGCACTATTTATTAAGAACGCACATCAATATTCATACTGGTATTTTCTATAACCACGCTGGATATTTTCTATAACCACGCAGCCCTTCGGCACACTCGTTTACAGTGAGTAGCTCACAGACAGGACCTCAACATCAGCTCATGGGCTGGAAACGAAGTGAAGCTCTTCCATAGGTGCAACCAAACAACAGGTCGCCCATCACCTACGCACACATACGTGCCAGTTAGACCCGCAGCCTTGACGCACTCTTTGTTTAACAGGCTGATTTACGAACATCAGCTCTGTATTTTCACTCCCTTAAGTTACAGCACGTTATCGAGGAGGCCAACTATTCCCCCCAAAAAACTTTATCACCTCAGAAAATGACAATATTTGAAGCAGCAGGAAAGACTTGCAGCTGCAGCGTAATTATTCTGCCATCAGTCAGTCTCTGATCAGAAAGACAAGGCGAGTCTAGCACTTTAGCAGACATCAGAAGTTAAGCTACAGTGCCTTAAGACTAAATTTTCTTTCAGAGCCCGTTACTGGGCCACAACCACTGCAGCCATGTGGCCACAAAGCACAAAGCCAGATGCTTGGCCACCAGTTGAAGCTGAACCGTCGCCAAGGGGTAACTTCGCCTGAAACTCCACAGGCAGCTGAGTTAACGCCGTAGCTCTGCTCCTCTTCTTGGCAAATTTTCCTTCCCAAGCGCTTCTTCTACCTTCCTATTCCTATCGACCATATAGTCCCCCATCCCTCTTAGCTTTGGCCGCAGCCTAGCACTCGACAGACCCTAAGCCATCTTACCTCCCTAACATGGCAGAAAATCATTCATATTCAAGGAATGGGGTTTGTTTCTCTTTTTTTTTCCCTTCCCTCCAGTACTTCAGCGAGTTAAATTAGCTCTCTCCTTGCATCACTAAAACACAGTGCATTCCTTCAAAAAAATTCGGTGAAACTGTGCTGTTACAAAATCCCAAACCTCAGCGTAATGACAAAAGGAACACATGGATACAAACTGTTAATCTTTCAACACAGATACGTCCCCTGCTAAAACTGGTTGGAAAACCACAACTCTTTCGTCCCTGCACCACCGTGCTCCCAAACACCCCACTGACTGCTCCTCTGAAGCCGTAGGAAAAAAAGCCACGTACTTAACCGCTATGTGATTAAAACCAGAATGGTTTAGAGGATGATAGTATCAGGCGTGTAGGCAGAGACAACATAAAAACGAACCCAAGTACTCATTTTGCATTTCCTCACATAGACACACAGCGAGAACCCATCTGTATTATGTTACAAACATGGGTTTGTAATAATGTTTGTAATAACGAGGATTTGCCTACTTCATTTTACATAAAGGTAACGCAAAATTGGGTGCGTCCAAAGCCCTACCAAGTAGAACAAATTTACATTTATTTTAGATGGTGATACTTAGCAAAAGCATTTAACAGAAATTTTGTTCAGAAATGCATTTATTCTTAAGGAAAACGCTCCCTTGCTACTAAACACAGACACATGAAACATGACATCACCTTCTAAAAAGGCATACCCTTTTTTGGGCAATGCTCATCTCTTAGTTAAGGGTTTGGGTTTTTTTCTTTTTATTTACAAAACCAGTCTTTACTTGCTTTTGTTGTTAGAACGCCGAGGGTCGCCGTGGTAAACGCGGGCTCCCAACACACACCATACAGCAGAGCAAAACTCCAAAGCATGTGGAAGAACTCCAAGAATTATCTCTGGCCGTTTCTCTATTCTTTATATAGTCTTAAGAATTTTTCCATTCCTGTTTGGGACTTGAGGGCGGGGGGAGGAGGGTAATGGATTGTTTTGTTTTAAGTTATTTTTATTAACTGTCTGATATCTGCTGACTGCTTGGGAAATTTATTGCAAACACTGGCCTCCCTGCCTCCATCTGGCCTGAAAAAAAAAAAAACTGCACAAGAACAAATGTTGAGGAGGAAAAAAAATTAACGGATGACATGCCTCCTACAAACACGCCGAATTACAGATGCTGTCTGGATCTCCCAGTGGAGCTCAAAAGCTTGCAGATGTTCACAGAGAGTCTGAATGTTCTCATGACAACTCTAAAATAGGATCTCAGATTACAAAAATCACTCATAAAGAGAGGAGCTTGAGTGGAAACCATTTTCTCTTTCAGCTTGTTTTTTTTACCATCTTGGTGTTTTATTACTGATCATGAATTTTTAGATACCTTCCAGCTATAAACAAGTAAGATTAATTTATTCCATGAAAAAATTATTTGAAAAGGTCACTTTTCCTTCCCTCTTACAATCAATTCAATGTCTAAATGCAGGCAGAGAGGGAACATAACCATCACAGAACAGCCATGTTCATGTGTTTCAAGCAAACAGAGCGACCTCCATTTCTCTCTCACAGTGCAGAATCTCTCCTTTCACAGGCACATTGTCTGAAAAGTAAAAATGCTTTTCTTCCCTCCTTGAACAAAATATCAACCCCTTTTTTTTTTAAAAAATGTAAAACCTATGGCAAACATATAACCACTTTAATACCCAGATAGCTTGGCCAACTGCAATTTACATGCAATTCTGCAATTTACGTGCAATGGCCCAGTTACTCTCTTATCTGACTTCACACTGGTGAATTCCTCCCTGTATTGTGCTATAACTATTGAATGCATCAAGCACTTCAGTTCCTGGGTTCTTCTTTGTGATATTCAAACACTTCAGATAATACACCGTAGCCTAATACACGCACACACGGGTGCACCTTAAGTCTTTGAAAGGAAATAGAGCTCTAGGAACCGCACGATACCTGAGCTAACACCCGAGCTCCCACAGAGCCAAGGCTATCATGTAACATGTCCCCACGCCCCATCTCTTGTCAGGCTCTGTCCTCCGTATTTCTGAAGCTCAGAGAACATTACTGCCTTCGTACCCTCAAGCAGTTCTCCACAAGCCACCCAGGAGGTGCCCACGCAAATACACAATCTCCTTTCTCTCCATAATCCCTCAACCCCTCCCAAATCTCTGCCATCCCTACCGCTCACAAGCCCTTTTTCCCTACTTCCAAGGTAGCCCCGCACCCATCCCCTCCCAAACCAGACCCAGGCTTAGCTCCCCGCAGCAACACCACCCCAAGCCCGCTCTCTCCAGAGCGGCCCCTCTCCATGGCCCCCAAACCTCTCTTTTTGCCCCCAGTCCATCACAGCCTCCCACACCCGCTCCTCCAGCGGGATTCAGGATTCGCCAATCCCTACACCCGCAAGGTCACGTCAGGCCCCTGTCTCCCATCCTGTCAAGGCCACCAGCGCTTCTCTCCCAGTAGCCACCTGCAAAATTAGCCACCCCCCATGGTGGCCCCTTTCTGCCCATAGCCCCAGCCCCTCCAATGCTGCTGCCCCCCATAACCACCCCAACCTCCTTAATGGCTCCAAATCCCCCTGCAACATCCCCCAGAACTCGTTAATGCCCCCTGCACTCCACAAAACCCCTCCTTAACACCCCCAACCCCTCTATTCTACCCACCTCAGCACCTCCAAAGCCCTTAACCCCCCCCTTCCCACCAGCCCACCCCAACGCCTTTAACATCCCATGTTCTTCCCAGTCACCACCTTCCATGCCCACAGCTCTCCGAACACCTCACCTCCTCCCCCACCAAACCCCTCAACGCCCCCAATCCCTCCCCATCAGCTCCCCCAAATCCTCTGCATCACCCCCCTCGGTGCCCCCAGCACCCCTAACGCCCCAGCCCCGCTCCATGCAGCCCCCTTCAACACCCCCCAGCCTCCTTCATACCCCCGGCCCCTCAGTGCCCCCCCAACCCGGCCCCACCCGTCCCCGCAAGGCAGCCCAAAGCCCGGCCTGGCCCCTCCCTGTCAGCTCCTCAGCGCCCCCCCCGCACCTTCAACGCCCTCCCCTGGCGGCTCCCCGTTACCTGACGAAGGCCTCGGCGGCCCGGGGGCGGCGCGGCGAGGGGCGCGGGGCCGGCGGGAGGAGCGCGGAGCGGCCGCACAGCGCCATGGCGACAGCGCTGCGGCGACAGGGGGAAGGAGCCGGCAGCACTGCGGCCGCTGCGCCCCGCCCCGCCCCGCCTCGCCCCGCCCCGCGCCGCACGCACCACCGCCTTCCCCGCCGCAGGGGGGGCCGCGGCACGGCCGCACCGTTACCCGCGCTCTCAGCCTTCCCGCCTACGGAGGACGCAGCCTGGCCTTATCCTCTACATAGACGGAGAGAGGTCGGAAAGGCTTCTCCCGCCGATCACAGCTGGGCGCAAACACAGCGAGGGATACGGCTGGTTCCCCCCTCCGGAATGCATGGGCTCGTCCAACTCCTACCCCCGCGCACACACCCCCGGCGCAGCACTCGCTCCACCTACACCCCCTCCCGCCGCCGCTCATGGGAGCGTCCAAACCCCACCACAGCTCTCTCCCCCTGCCGTGGCGTGGGCTCGTCTGACCCCCGGAGCCCCGCGGGGCGCTGGGTCCCGGGCCGCCACGGACCCCCCCTTGCCCGGAGCCCCGCGGGGCGCTGGGTCCCAGCCCCCACGGACCCCCCTTGCCCGGAGCTGCGCGGGACGGTGTGACACGGGGCCCCGTGCGGCGGTGTGCCCCTCCAAGTATTGCCCCCCCAAACGCCCTACAGCACACGGACATGCCCCGGCCCCCCACCGCCCCCCAGCATTGCACCCCCCGCGCAATCCCCTCCCGAGTGACCATTCCCCGCACTGCCGTGCCCCAAAGCGGCGGCACCCTCCTCCAGGCACCCCTCCGGGGCGCGTCACTGTCTCGTATGGTCCCTCTCTTGTTACCCCCCAAAACCAGCCCCCCTTCCCGACCAGCCTGTCACCCCAGTCCGTGCTGGCCGCGTCCTGGTGCCAGCACACCCGCCCTCCCGGGCACCCGCTAGTCCCTTCATGCCACAAATTCGGGGGGCGAGGAGAGCAGAGCCCCCCGGCCCCTCCTGCGTCCCGCTTTCGCCTCCTCCGTCGCGCCCAGTTTGCGGGCGCCAGCCTCGCCACAGGCCCCGCACTTCGAGCCCCCTTCCCCGCTCTGGCCCGTTTGAGCGCTGTCGCGTCTGTCCGCCATCCCCTTGGGCCTGCGTGGTGCATTATTGCCAAAAAAATAAAGAGCCAGCACACCCAGCTTCCAGCACCGTGAGGCCAGAGCAGGGATTTTAGGTCCTCCGAGTACCTATAATTAAAGGACTGAGGTAAATACGATGCGGGGAAAGGTCTGGAGCCAGGGTTTAATGAATCGTGCAGGGGCACATGGCTTGAAAGCTATTAATCACACATCCCCCGGCTGCGGGGAACGCGTCCTCCTCCTCCTCCATCCTCCCGCCTTGTCATGGTAGCCCAGGGGCGAGGAAAGCTTCCCCATGGCGTGGCAGGCCGAGTAAGCATCAGGGAACGCCAAATTTGCTGTCACCGCTCTCATCCATCCCCCCACATGGTGCTCCCCCCCCAGAAAGCCCAACGTTAATCTGTGGCGGCCGAGCTCTCTGCGCTCGTTGCCGTCCCCGTTAATCACCCTGGCTCCTCATCCCTGGTGGAGAGCGAGATAAGGCCACTTGCCTGCATCTTGTTTTAATTACGCTAGTGTTTGCCAGGAGCAGCATAAAGCCCTAAATCTGCGGCGTTTGGGAGTGATGGAGACACGGGCTGCTGAGAGCAAACTCCCTTTTGCTTTGCAATGGACCCCAACGCAAACGGGGGGCACACGGGGAGCGATCGAGGGCTCTGCGCCCCACACGCCCCTCGTTCTTCCCTCAGGGCGGGTGAGAACACGTTCCAAAGTGTTATTTCTTTTTTTTCCCCCAAAACCAAATTGGACTTTGCTCACTGCCGCGGAGCAGAGAAGACAAGACAAATACATTGGGCCATGACCCAGCTGCCCTGGGGCAACCGGGCGGCGTTTTAGCTGGCCTCACCAATAAAGCGCAGATGGGTTCGATGTACAGACGTCCCTAAGCCACGGGTTACACCACCCAGCCCCACCCCACGTGCTGACGGGGAGTTGGCACCATCTCGATCCCGAGCTCTCCCTATTTTTTGAGCGTCTGGATGTGCTTTGAAATGAGCTTGCTAAGGCGACAGCAGCAGCGGGAACTGAAGCACCGAAAGGAAAAGCAGACGCCTTCGGTGTTTGTCAGCATTGCTAAAAACCCTTGGCTTCCCTCCAGAAAGCCCCTAAAACGCGTCCCTCCTGCCTCTCTTGTTGCATGCTGAATGGGACGGTCTCCTGCCGAGCTCCTGCCGGTGGCCCCTGTCCTAGCCCATGGACCTCCAGCCTCCCAAAGGCTTTCCCAGGCTCCCTCCGCATCCAGCGCTCCTGTAGGGAAGGGCACATGCCCTAAGGATGTGTCCCTGCTGTCCCTTCCCTGCAGCAAGCATCGTCCTTAACATTTGGGTGCTGAGCTGGCTCCTTCCAGCTTCTCCTTGGCATGCAACCAAGACCCTGATGGCCATGATCCATCGCGACAGGGGTGTTCACGTGCCTGCCCAGGGGCGTGCAGAGCTCCAGAGCCCCAGAAACACAGCAAGGCCGTGGTGAGAGAGGAGAGGGGAAAGGGACCTTCCCAGGACAGGAGTTAGTGCAATTTGGCCCCCAAGGCTCATCTTTCAGCCAACAAGGGAAGACGTTTTACACCAGTGGCGCATCGCACCAGGCTGTCACCTGCAGCCTTGCATTTCCCTGGGGTGCAGGGCGATGCAAAAGCAGATCGACAGCCTGGAATAAAAACAACAGAGAGGTCAGACTTCCTGGAGAAGGAGGGAAGGAGAAGGAGTGTCCGGCAGCACGGCTGGGAAAGAACACGACGTCAACTGTTGTTCCTGCTCCCCGGCTTCCTGAGCTTCGCTGTCCCACCATTGTTCCATGGTTTGAAGGCTGAAAAAGCTGAATGCAATCCGTAACAATTGCCAAAGAAAGGAAGAGGAAAACGGAGTGATTTGGAAAAGGGGGAAAGCCGCTGCTGATGTTCCTTGGTGGGTCCTCCTGACCTAGATCTTGCCCAACAGTAAACCACCGAATCTGGGTTAAGCCTCTGTTTGCTTGACCTGACAGGGCTCTCTCTCGCTGTGCTTTCAGCTTGGGTACCTCAACGTTGGCATCTGCCTATGGAAACAGCTGCCTTCGCACCCTCTCCCGTGAATACCGTTTTATTTTTAGTAAATCCCTGCTGCACCGATGGAGAAAACAATGTTGGGTACACAGAGGCCTAAAATAGATGTTGTTCACCCCGAGACGTGCACCTGGAGAGGTGCTCCGTTCCCCCACCCACGAGGGACACCTAAACTTCTTACCCTGGGCTGGCGGCTGCTCGGGAGGCTGGAGGCTGCATTTTATTAACAAATTAATGCATATATCCCACGGTACTGGCACGTGCACGACCCTTCCCCGTGAAAGGCATGGGCTGCTGGGTCTGTCGGCTGCGGGAAGGCTTTGCTGTCCTGGTGCATGCCAAGGAGCCGTCCACGAGCCGTCCTGGAGGACTTCCCAGGATGGTGGAACCCCAGTTTCCCAGCAGGAAGATCTGTCTCCATCCCTCGTGTTTGACCGGGCAGAGGCAACCCCAGAAATCGAACCAGGGGTCCCAGCTCCAGCTCTGGCTCTCGTGATGGTGCCAGGCACAGCTGAGGCGAAGCTGGTAACTGGGAGAAGTGGCAGCACAACAGCTACAAATAAAACCAAACAGAAAAGCTTTGTGGCCTACAGAAATCTCACTGTCAGCTTCCAGCTTCCTACGAGCCGAGGACACATCTTTTGGGGCTTTCACAGGTTTTTTTTCTTATCCCTATGTAGCATCAGGAATACAAGGAGCCATTTTCCCACCATAGCAGCACTTTTAAGGAAATAATTCAGACTTCTTAGAGAGAAAAAACCGAAGCACGCCATACTTGCATGGTAAACAAACGAGGTAGCTACCTGCTGTGCTTCGTAAGGCTTGTTCTTCCTCCCTTCCATTCAGATTTACGGGATCCTGTTGCGTTTATGGGATCCCATAAATGTTTCAGCGGAGTCCACCCTCCAGGCAGCGTCCTGAGAGCTGCGGACGTTCGTACCGAGAACAAACTTGCTGCCTACGGAGCTCTTGATGAAAAATTTATGAATAGCACCAGACAGGGATAAAACAAGACTGTAACAAAAGTTTCCCACTTTTTACCTCGGGAGGGAAAACTGAATAATAAACTAGGATGCAATAAAAACCTCCTACTCTATTTATCCAAGTTCTTCAGGCTAAAAGATCTTATTTCTTCTCAAGTGCTATTTTGGGAGGAGAGATATTAAGATTTCCTCTACCCTTAAATTATTGTTTTATTCTCATTGCAAAAGGCAGCCCCCAGGTCAAAGAAAATAAAAAGGCGAGTTAGCTCTCCAGCAAGCTGAGGTCTGCATGTTTATACCGCCGTGAATCCGGCACCGTGCGCCCATGAAACACGGGGTGGAGATGCAGGAGATGATGGAGACATGACACACCGAGATCCTGCAAGCACAGGAAATGTGTCGCAAAAATAGCAGCGCTGCCCCGGAGTTACCCAGACTTTTTTTTCTTACAGCCACTGCTCTTTGTAAATGAAGAGTTTGGCTAAGAGAGGGATGAGGCTGAGGGTGACTGTGGACGGGAAGGGATGTGTGAGATGGTTTGTTTGCAGTAGCTACCCCCACACAGGTAGGGAAAGCGGGATTTGGGGCTGCTGAAGTTGCCTTTGACTACTTCAACGGTGGCTGGAGCAGAGAGGTGTTTGGTGCCAGATGGGGGAACCGCCATCCCTGGGGATAAGTTAGTGTCATGGCTTCTTAATCCCAACGCGGTCTGGGACATCTCCAGGTGCTACACTGTGACACTTCTTGATTAAAAAAGAAGTAGTAGTATTATTTTCTAAATTTCTGCCCAGCATCGTTTCCATGGTGTTATTCTGTCTGGAGATGCCCCATCCCTGGAAACATTCCAGGTCAGGCTGGATGGGGCTCTGGGCAACCTGATCTAGTTGGGGATGTCCCTGCTTATGGCAGGGGGTTGGACTAGATGGGCTTTAAAGGTCCCTTCCAACCCAAACTATTCTGTGATTCTATGATCCTATGATTCTGCCCACCCTCGGCACTACAGCTGTCCTCCCGTTGGGTGCCCTCCAGCTCTTGGAGGCAACCAGCCCTACACCCATCTTTTTTCCCTCCCTTTGATATAGTCATTTCAGCCTTGGATGCACAGAGGAAGCCAGGACCTACAGCACTTGCTGTGTGGCCTCCCCTGCATCTCCTTATCTCCAGGAACAGCTTCCCATCTCCCATCCTGCTTCCTCCGGGGCTCAAATCCCTCCCCTCACTGTGCTTTGCCCTTCCAGGAGTCTCCTCTCAACGCTGCCTGGGGATACACTTCTTAAAACATGATTTAAGCCAACAGCATCTGATTCCACAGCTCTGCAGCTCACTCTCAAGTCTCTACCTGTCAGCCTCAACCATCAGGCTGGGGAGAGGCTGCAACTTCAGGCAATGCAACGTCTTCAAAGGCTGGATGTGTAGGCAAAGAGCATCTCTGAGCCTCTCTGTGTTCAGCAGGGCTCCTCAGCCGGTGGTCCTGGAGAGCTCTGGGCTCCTCCTAAGGGGCCCACCGAAGGTAACTAAGAAAGCAAAGTTGTCAGCATGCTGATATTCACTTTAATTGCATTGCATCATACCGGAAAATTTTTAGGGGTTCTACAAAGGTAAGAATGAGCCGTGCTGTGCTGGTGCATCTCTCCTCTCAGTTTTCCCCTCCTGAACAGACTCCCAGAAGCTGTTTTTCTCTCTCTGAGACCATTTCCCTCCATCTTTCGCCCACCACTTTTCCCTGAAACCAGCCAGAGTTTCTCCTTATCTGGAGTTTCACACTCTTGGGCTCCCTCTTTCCAGCTTGCAACAGCTTCTGGCTCAGAAAGGTTGTGAGCTAAGGCCGGGGATGTCAGGAAGGGAAAATCCAGATCAGCTTTTCATCTCCTTTTGCCAACGTTTCACTGGAGTGAGCTATTCACGCTGCCGATGCCAAGGGCTTCGATGGCTTCGCGCCCACCTCCACGCTCAGCCCGGGGCTGCCCACCGCCCTCGCAAGAGGCGGGAGGCACCAATGGTGCAGTGGGAACGGGGACCTAACTCCTCTTAGCCCCCTTCTCTCCTTTTTCCCCAAAGAAGGACACATGTCCTCAGCCTCCATCACTGATTTCCATCCCGCGGCGTCACCGCTGCCTTCCCATCCCCTTTCGAACCTCTGTTACGGCAAAGCGCAGCTCCTGACCAGGGGTCCCCGCAGCTTCCCGGCCCGCCGGTGAAGCAGTACCTTGCTGACCGCTCTGCCACACGCTCTGCTTGTTGGATCCCGGGGAAGGAAACAGCAATGAGATCATTCGGAAAGCTTTTTTTTTTTTTTTCTGATTTGGCTTGCCCAGCGGAAAGCCAGGAGTCTGGTCAGCAAACACCGAGCGGCGATCGCCTTCACCCTCTGTGATGACTTACATTAAACTCATTTTCGCTCATCCATGAAAGCGGAGGTGAGGATTAAAACCAGCAGCACTCCATCCTCCTCTTCCATCCTGCCTCACTCCGGAGGGAGGAAGGCTGAGCTCGCAGGCGAGGGGCCGTGGGAACCGTGGGGGACCCGCGGGTGGGACAAAGCCGGCAGCCGAAGCACCGCTCCGGGCTCAGCTCCCAGGTTTTGTTCAGTGATGGATGGGGACGAACACATTGTCCTCCCCGGAGCCGTTTATTCACGGATTTGATGTGCGGCACGGATCCTGGTGATCTCCAGGGCCCGCGCCGTAGGCAGGCCGGGATGCTCTCAGCAAGCATCTCCGCGTGGCAGCACTCGGGGCGCGTGAGCCGCCGCGTCCCTCTGTGACCAAGACAAATTAGAGGAATCCGGTTCATTTTATGGCTTGCTCTAACCGAGTCACCTTTGGAGCCACTAGCGAAAGGATCCTCTGCAAATCAAATACGTGATTACGGAGATTTGGAAGGGAACGCGCAGGGAAAAGGGTTGTATTTGGTCAATTTGCTGCCCTTCGGCAGGCGGCATTTTCACATCTGCAAGCGAGAAAAACAAAACCGCTTGTTTATGAAACAACAAGCAGAGCCTAAAACCCAGACTTGGGAAAGGAAAGCTGCCGAGAGCTTCCCCGTTCCCAATCCTTCTTGTGAAATACACAGCTTGGGAAAGCACACGGGCGTAACCAGCCGTAAATCTTGGTTTACTGATGAACTCTTCTCTGCTTACCTCTAGGACAGTTACGGCTGGAAATGGAAATGCTACAGCGTGTTGCTTAACAGCTGGGGAAATCTCCACCAAAAATCAGAGCCTGCAGGCAGGCTTCAGAGGAACTCCATTCCAGCACCAGCGAGCAGCCTTTCTTGTGTTCCCTGCGCTAAAGAGTCTTAAGAGACTTAAGGGGAAGCATCTAGAGGTAAGACCCAGCCGTGCAGAGCTCACGGGGAAGACACAGCCTGGCCGTTACGCACAGGCAGCTGCTGAGGCTCCCTGTAAGCTGTGCTTTGGCCCCGTGTCTTAAGAAATAATGACCCAAAGTCTGCTTTTTTGGCTGGTCTCCGCTGCAGGACTGAATGCTGAGCGCTGGAGGGGCTGGGCTTTGCTGGAGCCAACTTCATGACTCAAGAAACTTCAGGCCTTGCATCACCCCAGCCTCTTTCAGCAGCTCCCATCAGTTTTCTTCCCAAATTCCTGCGGGGAGAGGTGCTGGTCCATGCGGCGGGACAAGCGTGAAGCACTCGGGTGGAGGATTACTTCAGATTATTTCACCTTTGCCAACATCGCCGCGTTGTCGCCCACACTGTGGGCCAAGTTTAAAGATCAAACCCGCGTCTTTCGCGAGAAAAACATCCTGACTCAATAGGGACAGCAGCCCTGATTTCTCATCGCTGGGCACGGGCAGGAATCGTGTCACTCCAACCCGGAGCACAAAAGCCTTTGTGGGCTCTTTATCCCGTGCGCTAAACCCGCACCAGCCTCTACAAGACCGTGATTTACAACGTTCTATCTACCCCGAGGGCTGTCCCAGCCGGCGCGACGGCGATTTGAGCAGGAACGGCTTTCTCAGCGGGTGTTGGTGAAGTGCTGAACGCAACGGAGCGGTATCTCAGTGGGGAATCCCATAGGCCTTGATTTATTGATTATCATTAGTAGTAATAATACTAATAGAGCAGCAGAGAGATTGAAACACCCGGCGCACAGGCATAGAAGGCTTCCCAGAGCTCGGTCAGCTGGCGAGCGGCTAACAGGCTTGCTGGGACGTGGTGCCACCAGTCCCTTAACCACACGGCGATGTCTTTTTGTATTTCACCATCCGTCTCATCGCCCACACGCGCTCAGAGAGGGGCGGTTAAATCCCACGGAGCGCATACGCTTGTCGCTGTCACCTAAGGTCACCCGGTTTGATGGGTGGCGTGGAAAGGAGGCGGCTGGTTTTCCCGTTCCCCGAGAAACACAGCGCCGAGCCAGCTGGGCAGCCTCTTCCCAAGAGGTTTTCCCACCGCTTCGGTTCACGCTTGCCAGCTTTCCTTCGGGAAGGGGCATTGTCAGCCCTTTCCTGGAAGCCATGCGTGACACCCGGTGGCAGCAGCTGGGTTATTTATGTAGCTCTGCTGGTCGGCTGGAAATACAATACACAAAATGGTCTCTAGTAGCGACTCGCACGGGGATGCAGGGCACACACACAAAGCTGAAACCACAGCTCTCATCGAAGCCAGGCTCTGCGTGCCTCCAAATACCAGGAGAGAAGAAAAAAAGCCTCTTTAAATAAATCACATGCTTTTCTTCCCAGCGTCTTGTGAGCCTCCTTCAATGGGAGAGCGCAGTGGGTCACCTGCGGCTAATATAATCTTTCCTCATGCAGAAGTTTTCATTGCTGCAGATATTTTAAATGAAAACACAAAATTAATGTATCAATCAATCTTTTTTTTCCCCGCCATCTGATGCAGCTGTATCTGAGGTGCAACATGCCAGCGCGTGTCCACCAGCTAAAAGTCCCCCAAAACACAGAATCCAGCCTTGATCAGCTACTTTAGGCTCGGGGCTGCCTATGCGAGTACTGAACACGTAGGGGAGATTTGTGGGGTCAAAGCACCCACTCGGGTCACCCAGCACCAACCCTGGGGAAAATCCTGGCCGAGATGATGTGGACACGTTAAAGCCAGGCTGGGAGGACAGAAAGGAGGGGGATGCTTCTGTGCCAGACCACAGATACACCATCGGGTGGGTCAGGAAGCAAAGTCCTTCATCAGGCTCGTGAGAGGGTTTGGGTGGGAAGGGACCTTTCAAGGCCATCTAGTCCAACCCCCTGCCATGAGCAGGGACATCCCCAACTAGATCAGGTTGCCCAGAGCCCCGTCCAGCCTCACCTGGAATGTTTCCAGGGATGGGGCATCTCCCACCTCTCTGGGCAACCTGTGCCAGGGCCTCACCACCCTCAGCGTGAAAAACTTCTTCCTTAGGTCTAGTCTGAATCTCCCCTCCTTTAGTTTAAAACCATCACCCCTTGTCCTGTCACAGCAGGCCCTGCTAAAACGTCTGTCCCCATCTTTCCTATAAGCCCCCTTTAGGTACTGGAAGGCCGCAATAAGGTCTCCCCGGAGCCTTCTCTTCTCCAGGCTGAACAACCCCAGCTCTCTCAGCCTGTCTCCATAGCAGAGGGGCTCCAGCCCTCTGAGCATCTTTGTGGCCTCCTCTGGACTCCCTCCCGTCCCGATGCTCTTGTGGAAAAGGCTCTGGATGCTCAAGCAGAGGGGCTAGTAAGAGGTTTTAGGTGGAAATCAGCACCCCGTATGCTGCATTTCCCTGTTGGACTTGCTCCCATGAATCAAAATCAGCTTTTTTCAGCTCCCGTCTTGCCAGGGGCAGTTGTGCTGCCAGTTCCCCGGTGATAAAGCTTCCTGCCCATAGCCCTCAGCAGGCAGCGCAGAAGGGGTGTGCAGTCCATAATCCCGTTAAATATGTAACGAAATGTCTTAGTCTTACTGTACAGAAGTTCTTCTCCTTCTTCGCTCCCAAGGGGCAGAGGACGAGCCCTTTGCGAACGTCTGTTGGCTCCGAGACCCTCGGGGAGGTTGGGCAGCAGCCGTAAGCCAGTGCACAGAGCTGTTGGCAAACGATGTCCCTGTTCTCTCTCCAATGCAAACTGGCCTTTTTTGCTTTGACACTCACCACGAGACATGAATCACGGTCATGCGAGTTGGCTGAGTCTCAGTGTTTGAGGAAGAGACGTTAACCGAAGCAGCAGGCTCAGCCCACCGGTCCCCAAAGGGCATCAGGGGAAAAGCCCCGTGTTTGGCTTCCCCAAGAAACCGATCTTGGCTGCTCCTGGCGCCGCGGTGGCACCTAGAAGCCACGACAGAGATGTGGGTCCCCAACAGATGGATAAATATCTGTGCACGTCGCAGTCCGCGTGACGATGCCGCTCCCCGTGTCCCCAGCAACGAGCACAACCGCGGGGCTCAGCCAGGCTGGGATCTCCATTTTAAAGGCAGGAGCTGCCTGCAGAGATGATGAGCTGGGGAGCGGCCAGGAGAGCTGAGAAGGAGCTGCAGCAGATTCCTGAAAAAGGAGCCAATTTTTGCACAAACCGACGTCCAGGTCCCCATCTCGCCTTGCGTGAACCCCCGGCGCTTCGCTGTGAGCCACCAGCATGCGGCCCAGGCTGCACGAAACATATGGGGACAGAGAGGCACCCTCAAGTGCCATTAGCTGGGAAAATAAATACACGCTAGGTGTCTCGCCTCCGCTGTCCGGTTTTATATCTGGAACTAATTTTGTCGTCACTCTGATGAGTGACGAGATAATTGCCACAGCTGGGCTATTCAGCCTATTCCAAAGAAACCCTTTTTTCATTAATTCAGGCAGCGATTACACACTCCGAGCCACATTTCTTCTGCGTGTAACCCCATTAAGGCAGCGCCTTTACCCTGGGGATGGGCTTAGCCCTCGCTGTTTAAATAGCGTGTTCGCATTTCTTTGTTCTATGGGAGACAAAGGAAAAGCTTTTTTCCTAAATAGAAAAAATTAAGGGAATCTGATGTCTTCCTGCACAAAACGGGACAGTTAAGATGCAATCACGGACAATTAGAAATGATCCATTTTCGCCCCAGAGTCAGTAAAATGGCCAAAATACTGTCTTCAAAATACCTTCAAAATATTCTCTGTTTTCTAGAGAGCGCAGGGCGAGGGGAAGGAGGAGCGTGCCGCTCGCCTGGCACGGCAGAGACGCTGCCTTTGCGTGACAGGTCTGGGGACAACGCTCAGAAACTATTTCCCGACCAGCTGGGAGAGATTTCAAGTCGAGGAGCGCTTTACGCAGAGGAGGGGACTGCATAAAAACGAGACGAGAGCTAAAAAGGGAGGAGGGGTGAAGCTGCCCGGGATAATCGCTGTGATAGCATCTGCGGACACGTCCGCAAAGCCCTGCGTGTCGATGCTCCGTGCTTTTTTCCATGCAAACAGCACGATGCTCCTCCGTGCTGCGCTGGAGATATAATAAACCGAGAGAAGGTCTGAGGTCCAGTGATACAAAATGAGATTTCATTGCTGCTCCTTTTCCTAACTGTAAAATAATCACATGAGGAAGCAGGATTGTGCGTCGAATAGGAGGTATCTGCACAATGCAAGCGGGGTTTGTGTGAGTACGATTCCTATTTAGCCAGCGCAATAATACTCACTGTTTACTAGCTAAAAGGAAGCTAAAATTAGGCTATAAACCAGTGTCCTCCACCGAGAGCACAGAAATAAGATCGCCCTATTGTCAAGAGAAGGACGTGAGGAATGTCCCATCTTTGACCTTGACTTTGACCTTGTCTGCCTTCTCCCTTGTGTTATCCTCAGCTTTTCATCCGGCGCTTTACCTTGCTTGATCTTTAAAAAGGGAACAATAGGAACCGAGCCGGCAAGTTAAATGGCAATTTATAGCCGTCGCCCACATGGGAAACAAAGGAGTTGGGCTTTTACACGCCGGCCTCCCGGCAACGCTGATTTCGAGCACAGCCCGTCAGCCAAGTGCTCTCTTGCAGCCCATTAAATGAACACGTACCACTGAGCGCGTCACCAAACGCGCTGGCAAGGCACGGCCCTTCGCCCGCTGCCGGCTTTGGGCTGCTCGGAAGGCAAACGGTACAAAATCTTGCAAAGGCGAAATATTTTTTGTCAAAAGAGGTGTTTTTTACAATCGGATGGCTCATTGGAGGTAGCTTTTATCATCAGAGAGCTGTGTAGAGCCCGCTGGGTGAGGAAGGGCGATATTCACGTCACGCTGATATTCGGTGCAGAGGTACCTGCCTCCGCCCTGTCTCCATCGACACTTTATTTCTACTTTCAGCGCAAATCGCAGCATTATTTTCCCTTCCATTAAAACTACGACAACATTTTGGAAACCTGTGTTGAAATTCTAGCTCGCTACAAAACCCCAACAGCTCGAAACTTGCTATGAAACCAAAAGCCCGCAAAATGTACCTTCAGATAACGGCTTGGGAAAGAGGACACTTCATAAAACTAATTTCATTTTTAACACATACCTTACACTTACCTCTGCAGCATCTCCACGGGCAGTAGGAGTGAGCTATGTGTCATCCCAAGTCTCCTTGTGACAACTAGAGCCAAGCAGGCTTTATGTCAACCATGTCATTGCAACTGACCTTCTCCATGAAGGAGAAGGCACAGTGTCCGTGTCTCCGTGAGAGCTTTAGGATGAGCTAGTTCGAGCAAGTGAGGTCACTTGGTGCGAAAGCACCCACTGACTTAGAAAACCCTTTGAGTTTTTTAAAGCCCGGAGCTTTGCCTTTGCTGTGCCATCCTGGAAGAAGCCTCTGCCAGAGCTGGTCAAGGTAATTTTGCTGTCATGGGTTTAAGAGATGAACCAGAAATATAAAATGAATGGTTTCAGAGATTCACAGAAGGGTTTGGGTTGGAAGGGACCTTTAAAGCCCATCTAGTCCCACCCCCTGCCATGAGCAGGGACATCCTCAACTAGATCAGGTTGCCCAGAGCCCCGTCCAGCCTGACCTGGAATGTTTCCAGGGATGGGGCATCTCCCACCTCTCTGGGCAACCTGTGCCAGGGCCTCACCACCCTCAGTGTGAAAAACTTCTTCCTTATATTTAGTCTTTCTAGTTCCATAGTGGAAGATCTCACTGCCATTGCTGAGCTCAGGGAGAGGAGCAGGGCTGAGGGGATGAGATTGCCCTCCCAACATCTCGTTTCAGGATCACAACTCCTCGCTTATCCCATCATAAAATGCAAAGAAGATGCGCCAGCCTTTGTAAAGCTCTTGATGCACATGAGTTAAAACTATCCGAGGGCACGTTGCTAGCGCTGCAATTGCATAGTGAACCTTCCCACAATCAAACAGCCACAAAAAGCATCCCCCAGTTCCTCCTGGTATTCAAAAGCTGCTAGAAAACTCTCCTTGGATGAAAAAAAAAAAAAAAAAAAGAGGAAAAAATATGTAACCCGCGTAAGGATTTCCTAGGAAGTCCCAAGAGAAAGACCACGAGCCATCTCCTGGCCCCAGAGAGGGGATTACGACAGCGAGAGGTGAGGACAACCCGGTGGCACGATGGATGGGGCATGCGAGAGCGGCCGCAGAGGATGCAGGGAGGCTTCAGGAGCGGGTTACACCGGGCTGGCTGCTCCTCCCTTTAACAGGGAGCAAGATTTCTTTTCTCTCTGAATTTGTACTTTCCCTTCTGTTGACGCCGCTGCAGCACGACCCGACGGGTCGGCGCCCGTCCGCAGAGCCCCGCTCGAGCGCGGACACAAACGTCGAGCACAAACCCCCGCTGCTGGGGGATGCACCTTTGAAACATCAGGAGTTTTGAGGCTGGTGAATGGTCATTTCTTGACCACGTTTACGATCTGAAGAAGATTCAGCCAAAGCACAGGAAAGGGCAGACGATGAGTCAGCAGGATGAGACTCGAGTGCCCGTTGCATCTGCAAATCCCTCACCTGAGCTGGGTATATGTTCTCCCCAGATGGGCTACAAAAGGCTTCTGGCATTAACATTCTGGTTAACTTAAATATATCACATTGTTATTCACTTAAATAACACCTCAGAAATATTTACACACCAGAGAAAACTTTGCTAATATAGGAAATTCTCTGCACCGGGAAGGTTTTTACCTCCTACTACCTGAATTTATTAAAAAATCCTTTCTCTGTAGGTGCACCAATATGTGCACAGGTGGGTAAGCTCCAGTTTCTAAGAGCATCAACAGTGGAGGCTGGTCCAAATTTGCTATCAAATAGCATAAAATATCTGAGGCTGGATGTGCGTCGGGTCATAAGCTGATGTTTCCGTATCTCCGGTGCGTTCGTGCCCTCGCTTGGCTGCCGTGGTGCAGGGAAGTGCTGCTCCAGCTCCTTGCTTCGCAGGCACCAGGAGGCAGCAAATGCACAATAAAGGCGCAAAGCCAAAGAGAAAATATATCCCGGCTGTTGCTTTGCCTCCTGTGGCTGTTGCTTAGCTGGGGAAGCAGCAAAACATACCACCGTGTTCCCGTTTTTAACTGCAGCAGCTTCTTCCTTCTGGGTCTGCGGAGTTTTGCTGGCTCGTGCCGTCCCTTTCCTTTACCTCCAGGCAAAACCTGACATTTGCTTCCACGTGCAGCACGGGACGCAGCCGGATCCTGAAAGGAGCCCTGTGCCGTGGTGCCAGGGCTGGGAGCTCTGCAGGACAGTAATCGCCCTCCCGGCTTCGGCGCGGACACGGAGCTGGCTTCTGGGGGTAGAAAATACAGTGGCTGTCGTGTCATTTGGTGCCTTAAAATGTGCTAAATTGGTGTAACGTGAGGTCTGCGCTTTACCGCTAGGAACGCACGAACGGCTGCACTGGACCGGGGGATCCCATCAGGCGGTGCCCGTCTCTGCAACGGGCACGCACCACGCGCCCGTGCTCCAAAGCCTCCTGCGAGCGGGCGCGTGGAAACTGCCTGAAGAGCCACTTCTGGACTGAGCAGACACACACCGATGCCATCCTCAGAAACACGGGAGGGGGCAATCGCAGATGGGAAGCTCCCAAATTAAGTCGAGGGATACGGAGTCTGTGCGAAGGAATCACCACGGCCAGCAAAATGCAGGTGCCGCAGGAGAGATCCCTGGGGCGAAATCACCTGCCTGGGACGGCTGCAGCCGCAAAGCAAGACGTGGGCATTTCTGGAGGACGGCAACGCCGGGGCCTCGCACCAGACTGTGGGTACTCGGTGATTGATTCTCTCTGCTATGTGTGAAAGGCATTTTTCCTGCCTCCCCCCTCACCAAAGAATCACTCAGTTACAGTGAAAAGCCAAAAGGGTGAGTCTAACCCCGGACGGCAAAACAGGATTCTCGAGAGATTGCTGTGGAGAAGAGCCGGCCCATCCACAGCAGAACGGACTCACTTGCACCGCAGATTATTTTCTTCAAACGTCCTCCGAAGCGACACAAATTTTGGTACGTCGCGCGTGGCCACTGCAGAAACGCTGCAGTGGATCAGACGTACGAATTACCCGCGCAGCAGAACTTTGATCTTACACAGCTCCTCCATACACCACAGAAAGGTAAAACCAACACCCAACAGCCAGAAGTCAATGGCGCAATATTTATATGGAAAATAAAAAGGGCTTTTAACATTTTTTTTAACTGGAAAAGGAGATTCACCATCTGAACAGGTTGCTGAGGGGGCGGTGGGGATATTGCAGCGCCGGTTCTGTTCACTGAGATGCCTCCAACCATACGTGCTCTGGTTCCACCATCGGTGACTGCACTTGGTGGAGAAGGTCACCGAGGTGTGCACTGTTCTTCCAGCCTTGCAGCCTCTTCCCTGTTGTCCAAGAAAACCCGCTGTGGATATTTCGCAGCTTGGCTGGATTTGAAAGCGACGCAGCAAAGCAGCTATGCCACCTGAAACCTCGCAATAAATCAACTTATCTATGGTTTGATTGCTCATGTTGTCCCCGTGTTGTGTCATACCCTTTTGGACAGACCTCTGAGGTGTCGGAGCTGTCAAGGTCGAGACAGATTCTCTAGGGCGCTCCTCTGGCACACAGTTAGACTGAGTCCTAAAATTTGGTACTGGAATAGAGAGATATAACTAAGGCATTCCACTTGCACAGCAAAATTCAGCATCATGGCGTGGTGGCCATCCTCTCCAAAAACAATCATGGTGACTTGGTAATCAGGGAGCAGACCATCTAGAGGAACACAGACATACACATTTCACTAGATGGTTAGAAACATGGTATGGGATGGACACAGAATCATAGAATCACAGAAGGGTTTGGGTGGGAAGGGACCTTTCAAGGCCATCTAGTCCAACCCCCTGCCATGAGCAGGGACATCCTCAACTAGATCAGGTTGCCCAGAGCCCCGTCCAGCCTCACCTGGAATGTTTCCAGGGATGGGGCATCTCCCACCTCTCTGGGCAACCTGTGCCAGGGCCTCACCACCCTCAGTGTGAAAAACTTCTTCCTTAGATCTAGTCTGAATCTCCCCTCTTTTTGTTTAAAACCATCACCCCTTGTCCTGTCACAACAGGCCCTGATAAAAAGTCTGTCCCCATCTTTCCTATAAGCCCCTTTAGGTACTGGAAGGCTGCTAGAAGGTCTCCCTGGAGCCTTCTCTTCTCCAGGCTGAACAACCCCAACTCTCTCAGCCTGTCCCCATAGCAGAGGGGCTCCAGCCCTCGGATCATCTTTGTACCCAGATCTCTGGGTACTTGCAGTTCATAGCGCTGGGAGGTTTGCTCTGAGCAGAGGATCGAGCTCTTTCTCCATCTCTCTCCCGGGAGGTACCGTAACAGCTATCGACTCGGTAAAGCACAAAATGAACTAAACAGCAGTCTGTGACATATTGGTTATTCCTCTATTTACTGTCTGGGCTCGCTGTGGACCTTGAGCGATGCCAGCTGCAAACAGCAGGATTGAAATAACGTTTGCTCGCTCCCCTAAGCTCCTTGCAGCATGTGCAAAAGCCCCCAGGACCCAATCCCATTTTTTTATTCCTAATTTATATCCTCTCTCCTCCCCATGAAAATTATTAGCCTTCCAAGCCACAAGCTGAGCATGGCTCTGGGGATCCCATCCGGATGCTGAGTCCGTGGCCAGAGCTAAGCGGGACGGAAAGGCACAAACTCTTTAGGATTCTGCCCGAATTCTCCTGCCGTGCAATTCAGCTTGTCGGCACAGCATAATACGAGTTTCACTAACTTGATGAATGTCTTAGATCATCTGTAGACTAAACAGATGCTGTGCTGAATAAATCCACCTATAACTTATTCATTTCAGTGTACTGAATGACATCCTCAGTGCAGCCGGGGAGGAGGAAAGCGGAGCCGCTGACTGTAGCGTGCGGCTTGAAGAGGACTGCCCTAATATTGATGCTGGATATTGCATCTAGGAAAAAAAAAGTTAATATGCATCTAAGCTTCTAGTCCTATTACTTTTTTTTGGAGTATTTCAGCCCTATTGCCAAAGCGCAACACCCTGCTGGAATAAATCACTGCAAGAGGCCGAGCTGAAAACGAAAGGCACGGTGAGGAGCACCTCACGTTCCCGACTCTGTTTCTGATACGGCCCAGGTCCCTGCAACGTGCTGGATTTGCCTTCCCGACCCAGGCGTGGTAGAGGTGCTGTCATCCCCGCCTGACGGAGCTGGCTCAAAGGGTTTTAAAACAAATACCGAATTTATTTAAGCTTCAATCTCTCACGGATTCCCTTAGAAGTTTTGTACCCAAATGCTTTAAAGGCTTAGTGCTGAGTGACCTGCTGCAGCTGGGTGGGAACTGAGTCTTCATTGTTAGACCAGTTGGAGGCTAAAATCATCTGTGCTGGAGCCCTACCTCTGCAGGAGCTTTGCAGGGACTGGAAATCCAATTTCAAGTTATTCAGCCACTGTGAAGCCTTTAATGCTTGCAAAATTCAAGGTAAAAAAAAAAAAAAAGAGAGAAAGAAAAAGAAACAAGAGCAACACACCGTCAGCGTCTCTATCGGCGTGACAGGATAAACAAATCCAACGAAGTAATCAGGGATGTGTCTGCCCGGCCGCAGAGCACAGCACGTCAGAAAGACTCAGACACTCACTTCTGGCATGGGTCTCCTACAGTTCCCTCGGGATTAGAGAAGCTTCTCCCCATCCTTGAACCACAAGCAGCGGCACGGACATGCTGGCAGGGTGCAGAGGAGGTGGGAATGCATTTCGCTCCAGGACGGAGCAGCCCGTGCTGTGAGCCCGGACACGGATCTCAGTGTCGAGGGGCAGGTTTCCAGCTGCGGGAGCAAAGCAGAGAAGTAATGACTCGTCGTGCCCGACAGCCGCTGCGACCACCGTGGGCTGGGCCAGAAGAGACACGGCCCGGAGGAGTCGGTTTGGGCTGACCACCAGTAAGCGGTTGGGCTGGCTGGAAATACCACGGGCTTGCTTTTGGGAAGTACTGATTCACCTGCATGTTTTGCTCAGCCTTGCGTCTGACGCCCACAGCGAGCCTACCTCGAAGCTAAGGACCGCGTTTCTGCAGAGCGAGACCGGGCTTTTTGGGAGAGCTCATGAGCAGCTGCCAAGTTTAGAGGCTTCGAGTTTTTTCCAAGGGAGAGGAAGGGGGAAGCGGTTTCTGGTTTGGCATGAAAACTCCCCCAAAAAAAGTTCTCCACTTTGCAAAAAACATTCGCATTGCAGCCAGCCCAACTAAACGGTGTCAGCCTGGATTTTGGCTCTGCACGGACCTTCTGGCATTGAAATGGCTCCTCTCCACTTGAGAATGAGTTTCTGACGGGTTGGACCATACAAGAGAAGAACAATGCAGAAGACAGTTGTTCTCCAGTTTGGCTCATTGATATAGTCTGAAGACGATTCGTTACAGCTATTCCTGCGAAACGGAATGCAGGCGCCTTGTCCGTGCCCTCAGCTACCCAGCCAGGAGGGACAACCCGGCTGTGCCTTGTCCCACAGCATCCCCCAGACTGCGATGAACCCTTTCATTCCCACCAAGATGTGAAAAGGCCTTGTACAGCCTGGAAAAACGGGGGAAATTGCTTCTATGTAGGGGTTAAGTAATCCAGGATTTGGTTCTGAAGCTCTGCTTTTAATGGGACGTTGGATCCTTGCCTCGTTTGCACCAGAGTTAGCAGCGTCAGTGTGGATAATTCAGAGTCGCGCTGCGTTGGCTGGTTGTCACATCAGAGACGGGCAACGGAGCTGGGGAAGGGTCTGGAGCACAAGTCCTGTGAGGAGCGGCTGAGGGACCTGGGGGGGGTTGGCCTGGAGAAAAGGAGGCTGAGGGGAGACCTTCTCGCTCTCTGCAACTCCCTGAAAGGAGGTTGGAGCCAGGGGGGGTCGGTCTCTTCTCCCAAGGAACAGGCGACAGGACAACAGGAACCGGCCTCAAGTTGCGCCAGGGGAGGTTTAGGTTGGATCTTGGGAAACATTTCTTCCCCGAAAGGGTTGTCAGGCGTTGGAACAGGCTGCCCAGGGAGGTGGTGGAGTCCCCATCCCTGGAGGGATTCAAAAGACGTTTAGATGAGGCCCTAAGGGATACGATTTAGTGGTGGACTTGGTAATGCTGGGTTAATGGTTGGACCCGATGATCTTGGAGGTCTCTTCCAACCATAACAATTCTATGATTCTATGATTCTATGACCTCCACATTTCTCACAGACACTGCCCTGTCCACTCTAGCCCATTGAACTGCCTGGCTGTGAAAAAGGGGGTGTTGGTTTGGGGTTCACAGAATCACAGAATCCCAGGATGGTGGGGGTTGGAAGGGACCTCTGGAGCCCACCCAGCCCAGCCCCTGCCAGAGCAGGGTCACCCAGCGCAGGCTGCACAGGGCCGCGTCCAGGCGGGTTGGAATCTCTCCAGAGAAGGATTCTGTGATTCCGTGACTCTGAAAATGCTCGGCTGGGACCCTCCGTTTGATTTCAGACACCTGATGGTAGAAACCAAAACACCCTCAGCGCAATGCAATGTCCATCGATCCCATCTCGCACCGCCGCGAGCCGGGTCCGTGTCCCAGCCTGCAAGTCTTTTTAGCCTCGTCACGGTGGTTAACGAAGAGAACCCTCCTGGCTAGGTTGCCTCTTGCACACTCCTCAGGCATCTCTGATTCCTATCTCACCACCTGGGTGCTTGACAAATCCTCACGCGCTCTTTGAAGTTTGATGGTAGGCTCGTGCAGAAATTTCAGCTCTATCTTCAGCTTCTGCTGGCGATACCTGGATCCTGAAGAAAGGTTTGGTCTCCTCTGGACCTGCAGAGGAGGGATTCACCATAACCTTTTCCTCCTGCAGGCTCAGACGGTTTTTCTGCTTGGCTTTTGTCATGTGTCCGTGCATTTCCCTTCTCTGCTGCCAGGATCTGTGCACCAATTACACCCAGGCTGCTGTCAGCAGTGCTCATAACTGCCAAAACCAAAGCAGGCTTCCTCGAGGAAAACAAAAGTCATTAACATTAATAATAACCTGCCAGGAGCTCATGATACAGTGAATCAGCATTTAAACTCAGGTCTCGCTACGCTTTCTGTAGCCTGGCCTCGTAGGGCTTGGAAGCTGGAAGAAACAAGTTTCAAATAATTGTGTGTTCATGCCTGGATTTTAATTATATCCACATGCAGGCACCATTTGACATTTTATGAGCATTTCTCTGAAAGGCACGAGTTTGGGATAACCACAAAATCCAAGTGAGTGAGGTACACACTTTACTCCAGAAAGGCATAATTACACCTATTTATTCCGCATGCACATGTGTTTAATGCTCTTTATCCATCCATCCATCCATCCAGATATAAATTCTGTTTGAATGTGATTTTAAGACCCTGCCTCTCTCTTTATCAGAGGCAGCTCGCCCCAGCCTAGTAAATCCTGTGTAAAGGCGACGGGAGGAAAGCCAGCCCTGAACTGCAAGGTCTGTAACAAGCTCCCAGACAGCTGCTCTGTAAATCAGGGGACTTGCATGATCCCATAAATCACGACCCCGATTAGGGTCAGAGGCTGCACGTGCTACGCAGGGTAATGCCCGGGACTGCTCGGATCGCCGGGCTCCCGCGGGAAGAAAGCCAGCGTTTCTCTCCACCGCAAATCGCAAATTACTGGGCTCTGCAGAGTCCTCGTCTCGGAGGAGTCCAGCACCGAACAAAATAAATCCTGGTCTTTTAGGGATTCTGCTCTCACCTGATCTAGACGTCTGTCTCTAGAGGAGGAAGACAAAGAGTTGCATTGCCAGGCTTAATGTCTTATAACGGCTCCACTTGGAAGCTGCTCAGAGCTTCGCAATATAACAAGCAATCCTGGCGGGGACGGATTAGCAGTCAGGGTGCAGGTGAAGGGAGTCAGCCATGCAAGAGAAAAGTAGTTTATCCATGTTTCTGAGGCCCAATAACTACACAGAGCCATAAACTAGAACAGCTTCCATGCTAGTATCAGCCACCCGAGAGTCTTAGCACACTTGACACGCAGCGAGTCACCGACACGTGGCCCCCTCGTCCGTCAGATAAAAATCACTTGGTTCGTTTGAAGCCAAGGAAATAGGAATACTACAAGATTAAGCCAACCTCAGTCACGCTCTCGTCGGCTCATCAAATAAACATGGCATCGTTTTCACATCACCGTTTCTCTGTAAAGCACCAAACCCGGGAGGACACAGACAACCAGAGACGCTGATGTTCCAGCGGAGCAGGGAACATGCAGCGGGACTCGGTTTATTTGCACAAACACGGAGCAGGCGCAGCTGGTGCAGGTGTGTTTCTGGTTATACTCATCTGCAGGGTGATCCTTGAGCCAGGCTGCACAGATTACATGGGAACCAGAAACATGCTGCCTGTTTAATATCTTTACTTTCTTGTTTGTTCAACACTCTGCCAGGAAGAGCTGCAATTCCCCACGTTTAATGTTGGGCAGGTTACATCCTGCAGTCTAATTTCATCAGCTTCTCTGGGTACGCGGAGCATGAATTTGATCGGTCCAAAGCTGTGCTGTGTTCACCAACCACATAAACAAGGAGGGGAAAATCGATGCATAAAGGGAGCACTGAATTTGCTGCGGCTGAATGCAAACTGACACGGACAGCCTCTTAATTAGCTAGAGAGATAACGAAATCACTCGGTCGTGGGAGCACGCATGCGTGCACACGCAGACATGCACACGAGTCCTCTTTGGGAAGGTCTACCCAGGGCCACCAGTGAGAGACATGGGGTACGCTACAGATCTGTTGTATAGGGTGCTAAAAATTCTGGAGGAAGGAAGATCCACAGAGGCCCCAGATGGAGTTTAACCCCTTTCAGTGCTTCCTCGGAGCAGTCACTGATGCTCTGGTCTTCACTGAGCATGTGAGACCAAGCCGGAGATTTGCAGAGGACCTGAGAGCAGCAGGAACTTCATCCAGAGTATCCGAACCTGCCTTGCTCACACGCTACCCTCCCTCCGGGGAGATCTTGTTGCAGATTTTCAGTACTTAAAGGGGGCCTATACGAAAGACAGGGACAGACTTTTTAGCAGGGCCTGCTGTGACAGGACAAGGGGTGACGGTTTTAAACTAAAGGAGGGGAGATTCAGACTAGACATAAGGAAGAAGTTTTTCACACTGAGGGTGGTGAGGCCCTGGCACAGGTTGCCCAGAGAGGTGGGAGATGCCCCATCCCTGGAAACATTCCAGGTCAGGCTGGACGGGGCTCTGGGCAACCTGATCTAGTTGAGGATGTCCCTGCTCATGGCAGGGGGTTGGACTGGATGGCCTTGAAAGGTCCCTTCCCACCCAAACCATTCTGTGGTTCTATGATTCTATGTTTTGCCATGGGCAATATATTAATTTTCTGATTAAGGTTAAGTATTGAAAAAATGGACTCATGGATGGATGTTTGCCTGGCAGATGAGAAGGCAGAGCAGAGGCAGCGATAAGGATGTTATTCTTAATTTAATCTGTTGCATAGTTTCCACCCATGACAACATAGTGGCACCACACAGCGGTAAACTCTTGTGACAGACATCGCTGGGTGTTATATTGCGACATTAAGAAGGGACTGGCTGACTCAAAAGAAGAGACAATGGGGCTTTCGGGTCCTTTTTCCCACTTCAGACCTCACTGCTGAGAAAAGGAGAAAAGCAATGGCTGCACACAGCTTTAAAAGCAGGGAAACATCCAGCCAAGCTCATCACGCTCCGTAACTCCTGGGGGAAACTCCTAGCGTAGCACCAAGCTTGTCGGTTAGTCCATTGCCTCCCGCGCAGCTCTCCCTGAGCCTGCCCCGTTGCGCCCCATCCTAACGTCCTGTCCCAGGGAGTTAAAGTCATCACACCTTTCATTTTCTGCTGTCAGTCTCAAGATACTCTCGATCGGGGTGCCAGTTCTCAGAGGGCAATGAAGGCTCCCCATTTATGATCGCGATGAGCTCAGATGTTCCCAGCTGCAACAGGACGTCTGCCTACGGCCAGAAAAAATCGAGGGGTAGAGGAGCTGCTGCACCAGCCCAGGTCCACGGCTGTTGATGTCAGTATCTCTGTCCGATCCTTCACAAGAAGGGACAAGGTGTTTCTTCCAGAAGGTTGGTTTGGTGGTAAGCCAGGAGTTTTTACATCATCTTCCTTCTTGCTCAGCTTTGTGGAGCACCTAATCATTGGCCGTCACTGGGGGGGAGACCAAATCCTGGAAGGACAGATCGGTGGTGATGACAAGCTGAGCCTAAGGAAAGCTCACGATTAAAAGCCCTTCGTGTCTTGAGGGACTTTAGCAATGTCCCTCATGGCATTTCACCAGAAGGGAATCCCAAAGCGCTGTAGAAATGACCGCTATGTAGGAATCTGCTCCGTCACCAGTGTTTTCAAAACTGCCTCCCTAAGTCATGACAATGCCTCCTGGGAAAGGCAGAATTTGATAACCAGCCAAAAAACCTGTGACACCATCATTCATGGTCATGATGAAGAGCACCGTGCCCAAATGAAGCCACAAATGCAATTTAAACCAAAGGTTTTCAGTATCAGAAGTCTAAATTTAACATCTTAAATCAGCAAATTGGAGGCCCTGTGGTTTTCCGGGCTGAGATCTGGTATTTCTCACCAACCTCAGGCAGACTCAGGTTATTCCAACATGGACAGTGCTGATCACGAGGACTGTGTGGCAGGGCGTGAGAGGAGGAGGAGGAAGGATGGTGGTACCCCAACCGCTTCCCAGGAGGACGACGCATCGCTCATTGCAAATGCCTCACCACAGATGTTGATAGCGGAGTCAAGTGGGTGGGTTTGTAAGACAAGAATCGCATGAGAGGAAAAACCAGCACAAACGAGCAATTTTTAAGACAGCATTTAGGAGGGTTTGTGGATGAAGCAGGTGGGTGCATGCACAATCTATACGTCCCAAGCAGAGAAAGGACAGTGTGTGGTCCAGAGCCCTTGGAGGTGGCCAGTTATTAAAAATATCAGTAATCCCCAAGGTTTCAGGTGACGCGCTGCCTTCAGATCCCTCTGATATTACTCCCAGCCCAGGTTTTGGCGTCCCACAGCTACTTGCTTCTTTAGGCAGGCAGGGAGCAAACAGTGACGGGCTGCACTTCATCACTGCTGCTGGGAAGAGTTGTGAGGTCCATCTAACAGGGGATGGAGAAGAAGAACAGACGAGGGAGGGGTTTTTGGAGGACCTGTCTCTTTGCCAAAGCCACCACAGGACCATAGAAGAAATAAAATGAATCAAATCGCCCTGCAAGGCTAGAGAATTTTTTAAAACTTGTTGTTTAGAGAGGGGGAAAACCATATCTTGTTTGGTTTGACTCACACCAGGACCATGTGGGATCTGAGCACACCGCCCCGCACCACCACGCGCTTTGCATCGCCAGTGCCTACGGCTTTGCACGATGATCCGGTAACTTCGGAGACAGGTTGTTCCCGTGAGGCTAAAAGCACTGGCAAAGTGGGACAGCCGCTGAGCAGCCAGCACCTATGCTTCTGAGCAAAAAATAATCCGCAAGAGGCACAGTCCTAACGGGGGATGAGAGAGGGAAACGAAAAGGAAAAATGGCTTTTCCAGGCACAGAGGGCAAATGGAGGTGGGCAGCACGCTGCTTTCCCGAAGGAGGCTTGCGAAGGTCTTGCATACGACACCTACTCTCCTGCAGGGTTATTTCTTATCCATTTAAAATCAAAACTCCTCCTCAACACCTTTTTTTCCCCTTTGCTCCTTCCCATCCCTCAAAGCCCCCATGCAATTTTGCTGGATTTGCAGCACCTCGCTCCCGGCGGGCCGGGGAGGATTGAGTGAGCGCGCAGTTCCCGGGCAGATTTAGTAAGAACCAGATATTTATCATTCTCCCGGCTCTTGTGAAACGCAGACAAATCCACCCTCCAGTCAGGTTTGTTTGTGGCCTTTTATGTTGCATTTTGGAATGTGTCACTCTGTGCATTTTTGCAGGAACAAGAACAATCTTAAGAAGCGTTAAGCAATGAATTGCCCTAAATAACAGCCCCGCTGATCCTACTAATGACTAGAAATCCTGTCATCTTCGGTTCGAAGTACAATAATACCCGGTTTACTTGTGGATATTTTAAGCACACATCAGCAAAACATCTGGAAGTTTAAGTCAGTGATTAAATAAACTGCTGTGCATCTTTTAGGGTGATCGTTTTAGAGAGTTACTGTTTTGGTAAATAACCCATCGACACAAAATAATGTTACATAAATAAACATACTTAATCTTTCATCTTCTATTTTTTATGCCTCGTCACTAGCTGGCATCTGCAAAAGCAAAAGTGCATTTTTTTTAATTCTCCCATTAATAACAGGGCATGAAACATAAAGGAAAAATAACTCCGGCGCCAGCTGGGTACGGAGGGACTGATGCCAGTGTGGAATCTGGGTCGATTTACGTATACTGAGATTTTTTGAGTGACAGATTAATTGCATTGCTAATAATTCACTGAAAGCAGGGAGAGCTGGAGATGTCACACTCCCCGTACTCCTCCCTCTCCGTGTGAGAGCGAAGGGCTAGTGTGCTCGCGTTGCTCGGATGCTTTCTGGGGTTGTCCCATCAGCTTTGGAAAAATAAGGGGGTTTCATATCACCTTCTGAGCTCACATCGCCTGGTTTCTGCCCAAGCCAGGTAGATCCAGGAGTGCTGGTGCCTTCAACAGCAAGCCCCCTTCCAAACTGCAAAGAATAAACGCTGGCTGCAGTTATAAAAAGAAGAGGGCACAGGGAGCCAGTGAAGGAACCGTGACAGGAAAGTCCATTTTTTGTGTCTGGTTAAGAACGTGTAAGCGAAGATCCATCACAGAGCCACCGTCATCAACTTGTGATGCTGAAATGCAGTTCGGATGATGACAGTGGCAAGATAAGTGGAACATAAATAATGATGTGCCCTATAAATAATCCGCAGGAAGCCCTGCTTCCCCACCTCCACGGGAGCTGCGGAGAGGAGAGCTCTGCTGTCAGCATTAATCAAACTAAAGAACCAGGGAGACGGCTCTGGCTGGTGGAGACATTGGCTTGTGGTCCAGTGGATGCCATCCCTGGCCACCGTCCCGGGCAGATCTGGATGCAAGGTGGATTTGGGCGAGTAGGGCACGGAGAGGAGCACGGGGATGAGGTCTACAGCCCCTGTGGCTCCTCTTCCCCATCCTGAGTAAATCACGATGTGTCCCATGTGGACAATCTGGCGGCTCTTACGGAAAACAAGTGTTGACAACTTCCCGGTGCAGTGTGACTTGTAACCACATTGATGGGGAACCACAGGAAAAATGAAACAAATCAGGAATCTCTGGACTTCCAAGTTGGTGTCTGGGATCTTCAGTTAATTCAAGTGACATGGGGTGGGGTTTTCTTCAGGTCTCCAGGTTTTGGCTGAGACTCTGATTTCTCTTTATGGTGGAGCTCTACCACATTTGCCTTCTGCTTCCCCGAGGGCGCTGGAGGAAAGAGGTGAGAGGACTGGTCCCAGCAGAGCTTAGTGGTGAGCCCTTAGCTGGGCCCTCCAAGGACCTCCAAGGGGGGAGGCAGAAAGGTGCACACAAGACGTGGGCACTTCTGCTGCTGCAATGCCTGTAAATATTAGCCCTTAGGCACTACTTTGCTGAAAATTTCCAGTCTTTATTGCATTGTCTCCAATGTATTCATTCCGTCCTGCATGGGGGTTTTGTCCAAGTGGAGCAACATCTTCAATTCCTTTCTTTGAAGTTTAGATACCGGAGATCCCTGACCACCTCCCAGCCCCATTTCTGAGGTGCCTCCCCACAACTGATTTTCCCATGACCATCATGATGGAAGATCCCTGGCCTTCCTCCTCGTGCAATCATGCCTCCAAAATCAACCCATCTTTTTAATTTCCTTTGGTGCCAGCTCCCCAGATTTCATTTTCTCCGAGAGATCGATATCCAAATATCTGTGTGATTATTGCAGCTCCACGAGTCTACAGCTGGAGGTCACCTCCAGGCTTGTTCATAAATAAATCATAAAATGTTATTATTTATATAGTGTCAACAGTATGATAAGTGCAACATAAGGCAAATTCACTGTGGCAGCCAACTTCCAATCTGTTTTCTTCCTGCGGATTTCTGATCCAGCTAAACGAAGCGCTCTCTGTGCAATTGCTCAGCTCCTCCGAGAAGCCGGATTTAACCCTCTTTCAGTCAGTGGGGTCTCGCCGTTGATTTCCAGCCCATCTGAGATTCACCCCTTGTGTCTCACCTCCCCTGGGAACGGGCTGGGAGCACCGTTGCAACCTCCTTTTCCCCCCTTCAACCACCCAGCCTGAGTATTGATGTCTACAATCGCGGCATCGCCTGACGCTCAGTTTGCCTGGCTCCCGGACCACCACACCGCAGCCGTGAGGACGCGTCAGGGATGGGAATGAGGGCTAGAAAGAGCTTGAGACGGGGAGAGGTTTTCCATTTCTCGCCAATCCGCTGAGAAATGAAGGCTGCAGGCAGCTCCTTGCCTCTAGCATGGTACGGGAATGCCCAAACCTGAGCCTGCACAGGCAACGGCGCGACCCTGGGGAGCCAGGGTTCAAAAGAGCATTTTGCTCCCACTGCGTCACAAATGTCAGGGCAAACAGAGGCTCCAATTAGGCAGAGCCTCAGCTGGCCAATTATACAGACACTTCCACGGAGTTTTTCCCACTGAATAAGTTATTTGCGCTGCTGGGACAGTCTCCTGTGAGAGGGAACGGCAGCAGATTGGTTATTTTAATTGCTTCATTTAGTCTATGTAAATATTATCAGAAAGTGACCTTTAGCATCTACTGGCATGGTATGAAATCCTTCCCTGCCCAAAAAACTGTTTCACAGAGTCTCTGAACCATTTACCTTATATTTAAATCACCCGGGAGATATTTCACTCGTAAAGGGCAAACTGGGCGCCTTGAAATAACTCGCAAGCAAACATGTCATTTAGCTGGAGAGCCGGCCGTGCTTCTCCTCCGCGATGGGCTTGCAGCAAGAAAGGAAGAACCCAAAGAGCATCTACAGCCCGAATTTCACGCCTCCGGCGTCTCCCACAAGCAGACTTGTCCAATAGCCCACTCGACCACAGGCTTCAGCTCCCGGACGACTAATATCGAGAGCTGCTCTTCCTCCGTGGCCGTTCGCGGACAGCTCTGCTTGGCCCCTTACGTGTGAAGGCAGCAAGCTCTGATCTGAAGGCACCGGGACTTGCAAGCTCCAGCATCTCCGGAGCAGAGCTTGCTTGGGAGGAAGGATGGGTCTGTGCAGAGCAACTCTGCCTGCAGTGGCCTTGCCCTCAATTTGGAGGAATAAAAAAGCAGCCTGTAGCTGCAGGATACAAGGCAAATCCTTCAGACCCGTATTTTCTACAGCTAGTAGCTCTTAGCGGACCAGGTTGAAATATTTGCCGAGGCAAATCAAAGTTTCCCCGAGACTGAAGATTTAATTAAAACACAGCTTGAAAAAAAGTCTAAAAAGCTCGCAAGTGTTTTAAAGGTATCAAACCAGCACATTTTAACATTCAGGAGTGAAGCCTTTTCATTTTTCATTGCAGAAGGGCTTTTTATTTCAGTGTCTTACGTACTGAAAAAGAAAACAGTCAAAATAGAAGCAGAACATTTTGATTGACCAGAAGGTTTGGGGGATTTTCAGTGGTACTCTCCAGGAGAGGTTGCAATGTTTTCTCTGACTCAGAGCAAGAACCTGATTTGGAAGCGTGGCATTTTTTCTTGCTGAAATTGTGCCCTCCGTGTAACCCACCGGTGACTAGAGATGATTTACATACTGGGCTTGAGCGAAACACAGTGGAGGAACACTGCCCGGTCATTCAGGGCAGGAAGCAGAGACTATTTTATCTAATCGAGACCATGACGGGCTGGGAAGTGGGCTGGAAAATTGGGCTTCTCATCTCCAGCTTTGGGAAACAACGCGGAGATCTGTCAGCGCTGGCACGCCGTCGAGTCCTCAGCCTCATCCAGAAGCCATGCATCCCACGACGTCCCCTAACTCCATGCCGGAGCGATGGACCTGTACGAGCTCAGGGGATGCAGTGCCAAAAAATCCGGTATCCCAGACTGGGTTAATGGGGCAACGAGTTTCCTCCCCTCTTCTCTCCGTTGACTTGCTCCTAGGGCTGCTGGCAGCCACAAAATTGTCCCTACGTATCGTCTTCCTCTAAGACTGAGCTGGAAAGAAAAACAATTCTACAGCCCCGACATTTTTTTTTTTTTTTTTTTTGATCAATCCCGATGCTACCTGCATTGCAGTCCTGCAAATTCATCTTGGGGATGGTCACACGCACGCATCGGCATCGGCATCGGCACGGTCTGCACAGGAACACAAACCCGCCGCGCCGACGGCCTGAGTCACTGCTGGTAGGAAGGGAGGCTCGGGGGGAAACACAGCCAGAGAGATTGATATGCTCGAGTTGATGTATCAGAGGCACCGGAGAGAATCCCATCAATAAGATATAAATCAACCCACGAAACACCTTTACTTCCCTCCCTCCCTCCTCAAACATTTGATCAGTGAATATAAAAGTACACAAAGGTCAGGGGAAGAAAAGCAGCTGTAAAAGGTGGTTGGCATCTCTTGGTGGTTGTGAACGGGAAAGAGAAGCGGAGACAGCAGCAATGGGGGAGGAAAACAGGGGTGTCAAAGGGCCTTCAGATAAAAGAGAACCTCGTCGGCGTCCTTGATAACGAAGGATTACAGTTCACGCTCGCAGGGAGCTATCCCTACGGATGTGAGCAGGCACCTTCATCACCTGCCCTTCGGCTTTGTGTCTCCTCTTCACCAGGGACACGATCTTTCCAAAATGCGGAGTGCCACAAAAGGGCCACCAGCTCGGGGGCTGCGAAATGCAAGGAGGGCAGGGAAGGAAAAAGCAAGAGGTCTGTTTTCTGGGCGAGAGGAGAGTAAGTGAGCATTTCTGCAACCTCCTCATCTCGCTCGCCCAAGAGAGAACAGCTGGGTTGAAATCTGCCTGTCGAACTCGCCCTGCCTACGGAGACGATTACAGCCAATACGAATTAAAATTCAATCACTTCCCGTTGTTGATGCTGCTCATCTGCTGCTTGGCACGTCGCTCAGCGGGGACAGAGACAAGACCCAGGAGTTTTTGAGCCTCGTTGCCTCTTCATCAGTGCTACCAGGAGGCTTTCAGCCATGGACGTGGCTCTGTCTGGATTAGGTTTAACGTGGAGGAGAGCCCTTGGACATCGCAAACGATATTCCCATCCACCGAGACTGGAGGAGGAAGGATCTGAGGAGTGACAGGCGGCAAAGAAGGAGTCCTGAAAGATTCGGTCCTGAAAGATGAGGAAGAAGTATCAAAAGTGATAAACAAAGAAGCCAAAAGCTGACGAGCTGGGTGACATATTTGGGTGAAAACCACAGCAACAATCCCTGTCTGTATGTCAGGCATCAGACACTCTCTAGGTGAGAAAAAAGGGATTGAAATGGAATTCGAACCGAGTAATTGCATATTTTATCTCCTGTTTTCAGTCTTGTTAGTTCAAAAAGAAAAAAAAAACCCACCAAAAAGCAACGACCTCCTTTGTCTTACTGTGCTAAATATTTTGCCTTCCCAAATCAATGAAAATGAAATTCCTCTTTCTCCTTCAGTCCCCTACCAGCTATTTTGCCTCCTGTGCAAGAAAGGGCTGTGAATACATTAACATATAGATGCACCTGATCACTGCCCGAGTTGGAGACAAGGAGCTTTCTCCGGAGCAGACTGCGTGGTGCAGCTGGAGCAATTATCACTTCACCAATCCTGGAGACAGTAAAATTGGTCTGGGACATAAAAAAAGGAGAAGGAAAAAAAGAGATTCGTGTCTTCGATTTAACTAGGTGATGGCTCTCAATTAACACAGAATAAATGTTTCTTGCAATTTCAGCTTTATCCTCCACACCTCTCCAGCGCAGAGAGGGAGCAGATCAGAAGGGAGAAATTCAAGGCCCACACTTCTTGTTATCCAGCTGGTTTTTGTTCTTCTTCGATGCTTGGGACTGGGGTATTGTTTTACCCAGGGAGTTAAACGAGAACATCTCAGGTTTGGTTGCATTTTATACAAAGATGTCTCGTATCCGTGGTACTCTTTCCCCACCGGACTGTCACGGTAGGACCATGGCTACATCGGTTTCACAGATGCTGCACTAAGAGGTAGCGGTGCTATGCTCCAGCAGCTGGGCCCAGGGTTGGAGCCAGTAGCCCATAAAGCAGATTTAACGAAGATCTGATGATCTCATACGCAAGGGAACGGACATGGGCTGCGAAGTCAAGTGGACAGGAACGAAACCATCTTTGGCATCATCCCCTTGTGCACCCTGCCTGGACGTTGAATAAGGATGTCACCAGGTGGACCAGGTTTTTTGCGAGATCCCCGTGCCTTTTCTCCCTGGGTTTTTTTGTTTCGAATGAATACGGGGAGTTGTACCAGGCGAGAACAACCCGCTGCCTTCTTGCAGCCCTTGACGTCTGTGGGAGCGGACTTTTGCTTTTGCTTTGCAGCTGTTCACAAGCAGAGGGTGTCCCTGCAAGCCTCCTCGCCCATCTGCCTTCCCAGCCTCCCTGTGTTCCCCCCCAGTTTGCCGTCCCTGCCCAGCTGCTCGGGGGGGACTGTGGGACCCTCCACGGGGAGGGACGGGGCCACCCTACTCATGGAGGCACAAGCCCCACTCGTCTGCACGTTGCATGGTTGCTTTGGCGTGGGGGCAAGGCTGAGCTGACCCCAGTGTCTCTGGTCCATCCGAGACGCTCATCCCCAACACGCGTGCCAGCCCAGCTCTATAAAGGCAGCACAGACGGAGCTCCCTCCCTTCCCCTCTCTGGGGGAATCTGGCAGCCCGGGGCGGGATGCTAACGGCAGGATCTGTCACTGACTCATTGTCTGCATCGCTTGCAAACCGTTAAAGCTGCCGCGCGGAGGGAAAGCCGCCCCACGCGCTGCCGGTGCCACGCGGCTCCTCAGCCGCGTCCAGAGCCAGAGCCAACGGTGCATCCCCGCTGCCGGGGTCGGGGCCACAGGAGCAGGGAGGCCACGGGGACCCCGTCCCGTCCCCCTGTCCCTGCTCCATCCCTTCCCCTCCGTGGGCCAGGAGGGCTTCTTCCGCGGCCAGTGGCCCTGAGGTGCTCCAGCAGCCTCCTCACGTCCTTGCTGGACGGGGGATTCAGCTTGCAGCTCACATCAGGGGTTTTCAAGAGAGAAAAATCAGGGAAATGATAAAAATAAGCAAGCAATGGTATTTTTACCCTTCCTAAATGAGCACAGTTAATGCTAAGGGATTTCGCAGATCTGGACAAAAAGAGGGAGGTTTAAAGAAAGGCTGAGCAAGAACCACCTCTGTTTTAATGAACAGGCTTCAGAGATGCTGCAGAATCAGCCTAATTAATCAAATTAATTAAATGACTGCAAGACAGACTAGCAGCGTGGCTCGGGCAAGGGAAGAGGAAGAGGAGAGAGACTGGAAATTGTGTGTCCTCCTTCTGGAAAGATGGTGAATTTAGTTTCCCACGCCTTGGTTCAGCCAGACAGGTTTTAAATGTGAGCTGCTCAGACCAGACCAGAGAACCCTGTTGTCATACAGCCCATCTTTATTTACCCAGAAATATCTATAATACACAAACTCTTTGGGCAAACCCTTCTTTAGGATTTAAGCTTTCTTTTAAACGGGCATTGGAATGCAGGCTGGAGAGTTATCACCCTGACTTTCCCCTTCCCTCGAGGAAACAAGCAAGGCAGTGTGGCATAAATTAGTTCATTTTCCTTCACAAAGAGGACATTTACTGTGAACTGTCCCTGTTAATATCTTGCACTGCCTGGTAATGAAATATTTAACGCCAAGGTCTTTATGCCGCCCTGCTACTTGCCAAGACCACGAGGATGTGAATGAGGATATTAATTGCAGCAAAAGAAAAAAAAGGCCTGGAGAGGTCAGGGAAGCGTCTCAGGAGGAGCCCAGGAGCAGCAACAGCAAAACATTTGTGATGAACATGTTATTTCCATGGAAATGAGGCAGCCCACTGGAATAATGAGCAGCTTCATAGCCCGGCTTTACTGGCAAGGACTCGCCTTGCTGGGGAGGGAGGATGCACTGAGACCTGGGGAGCCCGTCCATCCCTGGGGGACGCGGGGGAGACACCTCCACCATCAGCTAATTGGCACCAGTTGATGCTCGACAGCCATTTAGCCACTTTTTTTTTCTCAAAATCCCTCTACGTGGCAGCGCAAGGCTCCAAGAAAGGCAGTTTCTCCCAGCTCTGAAGGTAGATCAGCCAAGGAAGGGATGACCTCTCGGTCTTTGCCCCCCAGCACTAAGAGCATCGGCTTGGACAAGGTGACGCTTAAACGGGTTGATATGTAGGTGCAAAGTCTAAGAATTGCTTTTCCTATAGGTTTCTGCCCATGAAACGAATGCTATTAAATTTTTTTCCGTTGATCTAATCCGTCTGGTTTTCCCCTCAGTCAGCTGAGCTCCTGAGTCACCTGTAACTCAGCAAAGGCGGCCACGGCAAGTCGTGCCAACCCAAGCCCAGCTTCAAAACCAACCTGACCCAACCCTCCTCCCAGAGCCTTCAACCTCCCTTCATTAAGAGAAGCCTTGCTCTTTGCCTCTTCCACTGTCAAGTGGGATTGGGAAAAAAAATCATCTTTTTTGTCCTGTCTAGTTTCATAAATTATTCATATAATTTCTGGCTTCTCTGAGCTGAAGCAGGCTCAATTTAAAGCAGTTATTATTCTCTGTGGGCCAGATCTTCGACAGATAAAAGAATGGTTCTTGTTGGCTTTATTCACAGATTTTGAGGCTGAAAGGGATCATTGTGTCTGTGTAATTGAGCCCCCAGAATAATTCAAGCCATGGGATTTGGCTGAATTAATTTGCATTTCAAACCTGGACGTTTCAGAACGGAAGATCCTACAAACGGCCATAGTGGATGAACCAAAAGCTTCCCTTAGCCCCGGCTCCTGGCTGCCCCCGGCTAACAGCAGAGCATTACCGCCAGCGCAGAGTGGTCCTTCCCTGGACACCCTCCCAGTCTGCAGGTCTCCATGGCCCAGCAGATGCCAGCGACAAGCAGCGTGGTCCTGTGTTTAACAGAGCTGGCCGATTGCTTTCTGAACCCATGGAAGGTGTTGGCTTCCGCATCAACCTACACAGAACCATAGAATCATTTAGGTTGGAAGAGACCTTTAAGATCATCGAGTCCAACCGTTAACCCAGCACTGCCAAGGCCACCACTAACCCATGTCCCCAAGCGCCACATCTACACATCTTTTCAATCCCTCCAGGGATGGGGACTCCACCACTGCCCTGGGCAGCCTGTGCCAGGGCCTGACAGCCCTTTCGGGGAAGAAATGTTTCCCAATATCCAACCTAAACCTCCCCTGATGCAACTTGAGGCCGTTTCCTCTTGTCCTGTCGCCTGTTACTTGGGAGAAGAGACCAATCCCCACCTCGCTACAACCTCCTTGCACTGGTTAACCCTCCTCTGTGCTGGTTTTGAACCAGCCAACCTATAATCTCACTTGGTGTTCCCAAACTGTTGCACCACAATGGCACGGATGGCCGTTCACCTCCTCCGTGTGCCTCTTCTCAGGAGCACGCTGGTCCATCCTGCCCGAAGCCTGAGGTGGTCCCATCCTCACCCTGTGGTGGTCCTGCTTTGCTGCCTCCCTGGGTAGTCACCAGCACATCCGTGGGCTCCCCAACATCTACCCCATTGGTGGTGAGAGGGGTCCCTGGTGCACCTTGCGCGTGCCAGCTGCTGCCCCCCTCCCCGCTTGCTCCAGGCCGTCCCTCCCACAGCCCCTCCAGGTCAGGGGACCTCCTCAACCCCTCAACTTTGATCAAACTAGGCAAAATGTGGTGGTGGGACCCAATGGTCACTATGGAGGCTGCTCCCATCTCCAGGAGTGGTGCTCAGCTTGGCCTTCCCCCACTGCACTCTCCGCGCCCTGGGCCTGCACACTCCTTCCTGCTTCTCATTCGTGTTAAATTCATTAATTTACTCCTAAAAAGAGAAGGACAAAAGATCCCGTTTCCCTGGCCAGCCCCGCTCTGTGCCCGCTGCTCCTGAGGGCAATCACAGATGTTCAACAGGACTTCACCACACCACTGGTGCCCCAATGAAACCCCGCCTGCAGATCCCCTGCACGACGAGCGCGGTTGCAGCGTCGCCAGCTGAGCCAGGACGACCGCTTGCCCCGGGCACGTTTAGGCCGAGTTCACTTCTTCACAGCAATATCCTGCTCTCCACTTTACAACCAGGAGAATATTTTCGAAGGAAATGCCTCCAAAACATAATAAAACACAAAATGCAAATGGAAGGTGCTCTAGGTTGCCTTGTAGGACACTTCTATTTTTCTCCCCGCCTTTTCAACACAGTATTTTCCCCTTCTGCTCCTCCATCCTTCTAGGAAAGCTTTTCTTGTCTTTTATGGCTGACCACCAGGTTTATGGCTGGAAGTAGACGGGATCATACTGAAGAAACCAAATGCCCTGTTGCAGAAATTGCCTGTAAGACACTGACATCCCAAGGGGTAACCCCAGGCAGATGTCCATCCTTCTCCGCGCCAAAGGACGTTGGGCTCTGTAGCAGAGTCCTGCAGCGCTGCGCCACGCAGCAGTTTGGGCTCTATTTCGGGAAATCACTTAGGCACATGCTTCATTTTAAAGACTTAACTCCTTCCCCTGAGCAGGCTTTCATTCCCCAGCGAGAGCCGAGGCAAACACCATCTTCGATTTCCAGGGAATCCATTCAGAATTTTTCATGAGCCCTGAGCTCAGTAAAAGTGCTTTTAATTTCTTACCAGCAAACAAGTTTCTTTGGTTAATAAAATATGACTCCGCCTAGAAGGATTCAAGGCATCCTTTGATTTGCGCTCCTTGAGCAGGAATCGAGCTGCCTCGAGTCGTCCTTGAAGAGGAGCAGTGGAAGGGGACAGAATAACTTTATACAGCTGCTGGTAATAAATTATTAAAACCTTTATGAATACAACATATTATCTGTCCCAGTGCCTTCAGGCATTTTCTGTTCCTTTTGTGCTTTCAAAGCAATTAATCTTGCAACCGCTCATCACTTTCAGAGCCAGTCTTACAAGTCTGGAGAATGTGTGAAAGTCGGAGAGATTGCAGACAGCAAGCGGCAGCCGAGCTCGGGCGGCCGCCCTGCCCACCAGCGAGGGTTTGCAGGATGGGACCATCCTCAGCGGGATGTTTTCTGGGGTTGTGCCTATCGGAAATTGCAAGTTCCCCATGCTGGGACTCTCATCCCTTTCTTCGAGAGCGGCTCCCGGCTGTTAGAAAATGCATCTTCCTCGCCAGCCTGTTCCTCCTTCTTATATTAATCACATATTACTGCCAGCTCTCTCATCTGCGTGACCCCCGAATCACTGATTTCTTGTTGGCAGTCCTTGTCTACCTCCCAAGTGCCAAAGAGAAAATCACGCCGTTTTTTAATTTTTTGTCATAACCCCAAAAAATCAAAATCTTCATTTATTTCTGTGCTTGTCAGGAATGTTTCACTTGATGTAAAACCACGTGGGCCCTTCTGCAGCACGCAAAGAGCTCAGTTCTTCGTGGTCTCCGTGCTTTATGCGTTATCTCCCGGTGGGAGACGTGGACGAGGGTGCTGCTCTAGAGCTCTGCCCAGGGAGATCCCAGGCTCCCAGACAGCGGTTGGAGCTGAGGGATGCTCTTCTCCACCTCTCTGCTGACATTGGGCCATTTTCTGTGAGTAGGGAAAGAGAAATGCTCCAAATTTCTCTTTTCTGGGTGAATGTCCTGCACTATCAGCTAGAGCTGTTCCCAGCACCGCCTTGGCCAATACTTAGGTGCTTCGCACGGGGTTGAACGGCTTGAGCAGGACAGACGACGAGAGAGCCCTGATCCATGTCAAGACACCAGCCAGCCTTGTTGTTATGGCCAGGGAGAAGCGGTCTAAACTCAAGCAGTGCTGCATGGATCGTAGGGACCCTAAGGCTGCTGGGGCTGAAGGTGTCCTAGAGACCCGCAGGGTCAGGCCCAGGGGCAGGTTGGTGCAGCCACCGCTGGCTTTACCAGTAAAACTGGGTTTCACCAGTTGCTCCAGCGACCTCTGCCCAGATTCTGCAGGGGTTTCGCCTGCCAAAAATAATTTGGCATGAGTCTGTAAATAGTCTGAGCTCCTAATTTTGGCAAATTTATCCTTGCTGAGAAAGCTTCTGGCTACAGTACAGCTTGTGGAAGCTGGGCTTCTCCAAACGCTGTCACGGTGGGTTGCAAAGCCTCCTCCCAGCAGCACGGGAGGAGAGCCAGCAGCTCGGGCAGGGCTTCCCACCGCAGGGGGTTGGAGCCGTCAGCCAAATCCCCTGGAAAGCTGCAGATCGGCTCAGCTGGAAGGTGCTACAGATCCAACCCGACCGGTGAAGTACGGGGTAATTATATCCAGCTCCAAAAGGAAGATCAGAAGGGGATGAGATGGAGTCGCTCGGTTTGCAACAGGAGCACATCCTGGGGAAACCCCTGGCAATCGGGATGTGATTCAACAGAATCTTTAGGAAAAAGACAGGCGGCAAAGCATGGCTGCATGGAGAAGTGTCCGGGAGGGAGCAGAGAAGGTGGTGGCTGGTGCGGGACCGTGCACAGCAGCAGGGCTGGGGCAGTGGGGTTTGCAGAGCAGCCAGGAGATGGAGCCCACATACAAGGCACCAAGGATGGAGCCTGATCTCACCCCTGCCAGACCACGGTGAACGGAGCCCTGCCGCTGGGTCTGGGAGGGCTCTGGTGAGCGGCGGCCCCGGGCATCCTCGCACAAGGAGGCTTGCAGAATGGCTCATGCCACCTGCCCGTCTTCTCAAGGGTCCCCCAGATACAAGCGAAGAGCCACCGATGGCCTCTTGTTGTTGAGGTCTCAACGCCCCTGACGGTCACGCGCATCAAATGACCCACGTGTAGCCTCCTTGCACGGTGTCACAGGCACACGCCAGGTCACGGATGGGCTCAGCCTGCACGTCCAAGCACAAGGACAGACGTGCAGCTCTAGTGTGTCAAAATAGAGAGTCCCCTGTCGTGCGGCCACATCCCACTCGTCTTGTGACAAAAGGGCTGGCATTGAGGTAGACCTTGTCACGAAATCAAGGGAAGGAGGAGGAAGAGCACCATTCCCCAGAGCCCCTACGGGGTTTGTGGCCTCACTCTGCTGGGTTTGTGGTCCGGCACAGCTGGAAGGTTCCCCACCGCGGTCGCCTCCATCAAATATACCCAGGGTTGGCATTAGCCTAATTTTTCTTCCTGGTGGCTAAGCAGGAGTGTCTCTGCCTCTGCTCTGAGTCTGTCTGCAGAAGGAGCAGCTCTGGCTGTGGCTGCCATGTAAACTGACCATCTCCTCCTGAAAGGCTTGTTTGCTCACACCACCGACAAGGTGATGTGTCCTTCTGGTGTGACAAGCACACGGACAGGATTTGGGAGCTTCTACGTCATTACCTCCTGTCTGCTGTTGCTGGCTCAACGAGACACCCCGAGATATGGAGACAGAAAAACAGCCCTGACCTTTAGACCATCCTTCCTGAGGAAAGCTGTAGATGCCTTGGGTCCCTTCCAGCTTGAGATATTCTATGATTCTATGATTCTATGCCTCTTGCTGTGGCTGGGAACACAGCTGCCCTGTGTCAGCATCTCAAGGCAGCTGGTCCTTCAGCCAGAGAGCCAGTGGGAGACCATGTGTGTAAGTCTGGGACGAAGCCATCTTTATTTTATCATCTATAACGCACACATCCCTCCCGCCAGAGAGTGGTACTTTCTGGCTATTAGACCTTACTCATGGTGTCAAGTGACCAAGGATAAGAAAAATTCTTTCCAGAGCCCACAGACCTGATCTGGGGTTGGGATACAAGCGCTAATATCTCATTAAGCAACGAGGACTGGATTTCACCAGGTGGTCTTTTACCATTTTCACAGGAAAGCGGGATTTTCTTGGTGCGGGACATCTGACCAGTGCTGCTCAGATGTTCTGCAGCAGAGCAGCCCAGGACCCAAACCCCTTCACCCCCATTTCAGCCATTACATGGTTATGCTGCGGTGGGTTTCAGTGAAGATGTGCAAGTCAGATCGCCCACGTCGATCGCTCAGCTTCACACACCGCTTCTCTACTGACCGGGAGGATGTCCTGAGCAGGGAGGGGGGAGCAATCGTCCCATCCCCAGCACATGGGAGCCTGGGTCCAGACCAGCTCCAGTCTAAAACATCTCCTGGTGACTCCTGCTTCCCGCAGCTCCCTCTAGGGAGGACCGCCCCGGCACATCCCGCCCGCCCGTGGGGCCCCCCGCTTATAATGCCCTTTTATAAGGCTTCACAAAGCCCTTCTTGGTTCACATCCAGGCTGCTAAGAAAGGTTGCCAAGGGTGTCTCTGCAAACAATAAGGGGCCTCTGTTTGTAAGGCGGCTGCGGTCACAAATGCTTTTTTTGTGACCTCCAAACGAAAATAGCTTCTTCTTTCCCAGCAGATCTCCTTCTTCTGTGTCTTCAAGTCACATCTGATGGCTGAAGCAAACAAGGGCCTTTCTGCTAACAGCGTGGCAGCAATGATGCTGCTCGGGGAATGCGAGCTCCCCCTTCGCTCACGTCCTCGCCAGCTGAGTCCTTGTTGCAAGCTTTTCGATTGCTTGTGGAGCCCAAGAGCCTCAAAGCACAGTTGGCATCACCTGGCAATGCTGTTTGCAATATGACCCTGTCAAGCAATTCAGCAAGCTAGACGGAAATCCCGCGGGGCTCCTTGTGATGTGGGTCCGCCCCGAGCACGCCAGCGGACCAGGCTGCACTCGGCCTTGTGTGCCAGGGGAGCTCCCGGTTAAAGGCTCCCAGAGGGTGCTTGAATAAATCTCCCAGTTGAGGCCACTGCCGCACAGGCACGTGGCACGCTACGGTTCTGCTGGGCGCAGCTCCTAAAATCAGCAAGGCACGCAGATGCAGCAAATCCACGGCACCCGAGTCTGCGGGCTTCTGGAAGTGCTGGGAGGTGTCACAAGGGCCTTCCATGGAGAGGAATTACTATGCAAATGCATTTTAATTATATTCAATAAATGAAGGATTTACTACAAAATTCTTCACTCTGAGGGTGGTGAGGCCCTGGCACAGGTTGCCCAGAGAAGCTGTGGCTGCCCCATCCCTGGAAGTGTTCAAGGCCGGGTTGGACGGGGCTTGGAGCAACCTGGTCCAGTGGAAGGTGTCCCTGCCCATGGCAGGGGGGTGGACTAGGTGATCTTTGAAGGTCCCTTCCAACCCAGACCATGCCATGATTTTATGATTGTATGAGCTCCGTCTCCCAAAGGCCAGTGGAAAAAGGGGCTTATGAAAGCCACATTTCTCCTTCCAACTCAAGCAGTTATGTGTGTAGCAAATTCTGAAAACTCACTATTTTTTTTTTTAATCTTAAAAAGTCCAAAGACACTTTTGGGGTGGGGCAGGAGGAGACCTGGTGTCGGACTAGACTTAAAAACCCTCCTTGTCACAGGCAGGCCACCTTAAGAGCAGAGAGCCACGGCGAAGCCTGCACAGACGCAGATTCCTCTCTAACCACAGCCTGTGCGGAGACAGGAGTCTTCTGTGCGTAATCACTGCCCTGCTTTGAAGATGGTTGTTAGCATTTATTAAGCACCTTCATGAAAGCAGGTAGCTCTTTCCAAAGCTCAAAGCAGGCAGGCATGTGTCTCTTCGAAGTGAAGGTCTACATGTGTCCACCAAGAAGGTGGTAGAGAAGAATTTGCTGGCGCTGTTTGGGGCAGGGGCAGGCAGAAGTAGAATCATGGAATCATAGAATAGTTTGGGTTGGAAGGGACCTTTCAAGGCCATCTAGTCCAACCCCCTGCCATGAGCAGGGACATCCTCAACTAGATCAGGTTGCCCAGAGCCCCGTCCAGCCTCACCTGGAATGTTTCCAGGGATGGGGCATCTCCCACCTCTCTGGGCAACCTGGGCCAGGGCTTCACCACCCTCACTGTGAAAAACTTCTTCCTTAGGTCTAGTCTGAATCTCCCCTCCTTTAGTTCAAAAACCATCACCCCTTGTCCTGTCACAGCAGGCCCTGCTAAAAAGTTTTTCCCCATCTTTCCTATAAGCCCCCTTTAGGGACTGGAAGGCTGCAATAAGGTCTCCCCAGAGCCTTCTCTTCTCCAGGCTGAACAACCCCAGCTCTCTCAGCCTGTCTCCATAGCAGAGGGGCTCCAACCCTCGGATCATCTCTGTGGCCTCCTCTGGCCCCGCTCCAGCAGGTCCATGTCCTTCTTGTGCTGAGACCCCAGAGCTGAGCAGAGCTGAACGGATACGCTAATCTCTGGTGAGTACAACCCATCTCGTGCATCCTCAGGCTGGAAGAAGAAGGGCACATTCACACACAACATGCTCTAGCTTCCCAGATTTCCAGGATCCCAAATAACCCCCCATAGCCTGAAGGTGACAGAGCAGAGAAACGGGCCTCAATACATAAAATGAATTTAAATAAACCCAGTTGCAAGATGGTTGCTATAGAATAAAACAATCCCACGAAAGGCTATGTAGATGGAGAGTTCATTAGAACAAACTCGCCCCTCTTCTGTGCTACTCCCCAGGAGCCAGCTAAGCTCTGCTCTTTCCCCAGTCACTCCCACATGGCCAGGGCATCAACTCCTTATTTTCAGATCTCCAGATTGAAGATGGGCTTAGGGTAACAGTGATAGTTAAGAGATGTCTAGAACTGGCCGTATACAAACAAATTTTAAAGGGATCCTGTAAAGCTTTCTACTGTCTTGGCGGTGGGGAGAATGACAAAGACAGAGGGACTGAGAGACAGACTTCCCAGAGATGCACAGCAAAGGGACAAGATGCAGGGTGCAGGAAAAAGAAACCCAGCTGGATGTAAGGAAGAAAAAATGCACCGTGAGGGTGACTAAAGACAGGGATAGGAGCACAGCGAGGTGCAATCACCATCTTCATGCTCAAACCCCTGACCCTGAGCAACCCGATCTAACTTGGAAGTTGGCTCTGCTTTGAGCAGGGGTTGGATTAGGGACCTCAGAGGTACCTTCCAGCCTCCGTTATTGTATGATTCCGTGTAACAGGGTGAAACCACTGGTCAGTGATTTCAAAGTGGGTGCATTGAAGGCTTGACCCACCCTAATCAATAGCTTGTCTTTAGCTGTTATTTGTACTGCATATGTGGCCTGAATCTGACCATGCTACAACCTGTCTGATCATCAGACCAGCAGAGAAAAGCTTGACCAGTCTCTCTGCAGCCTCCTTGAAGCCACCTACAGCTAGTGCAGCACCTTTTAATTTGCTAAATGGTCCCTCAAAACATCTCCAGATAAGGCTGTAATTTCCTGCCTGGCTGCAGAGGACCTTCCCTTCAGGGTCTCTTCTCTGTTTGCTGTTGCCTTGTGGTCCCTCAGAGGCCACCTCAGAGGACAGCACCACAACCTCCGGTGCGCGGGGAAGCGTGGAGACAGCAGATAGTCCCCCGACCCCAGCAGATGAATCACGCTGTCGAAAACCCAGCTCTGCAGCAGGGATGGGTTTCCTGGGAAGAGGAAAGAGTTTCACCCTTGGGCTTTGAGGGAAGGGTATCGGGGCTGCCCAGGCATGGAAAAGGTACCACGTGGAGCGGGAGGATGTGCAGCTATCTGCTACTCTGCAGCATTGACTTTCTGCCAGCACAAGGACTCACACGGTGGATTTGAGATAAACTCAGGCTCTTGTTTCCTTGGTTGAACTGCTAAAGCCCGGGAGAGTTGAGAACACTCTGCAGGCAGAGAGATCCGGGGATGTAAAATTTATGAGCACATGTTGCCGCACACTCGTCTGACCAATACTTCTCAATCCGGTATGTGTTCTCCCTGTCTTGCTCCCTGAAGAGCAACATAATCTATTAATTAACCTAAATGGCTGAACACATGCTTTCCTCTTAGTGAACGATAAACAAAACCAGATGACCCGTGAATGAAAAATAAGGTGGTGACACGCTCTGAGCAACATTGTTCCATGATAAAGAGATACCGTCACGGCAGGATGGATCATCCTACGACAAAAAATTAGGCCCAGGAGTGATGGACTTGGCTTGCAGACCTAGCTCTTGAGCAACCCTGATATGGGCTTAAATAAATCACTGCAAGAAATCAGCAGGGCTGAGAATGGACCAGAATCCACAATGGCTGGGTAGCGACCGAGCATCATTCCCACCAGGTGACCATTAGCTTTGTGTGACGGGTTTAGTGGCCTCCCTAGACTGGATAGGCTGCTTCAGCGAAGCTGTCATGAGTAATTGTCTCCTTTCCTGGTAATATCGGGAGGATTTGGTGATAGAGACTGAACCTCTCCCTCCCCTTAAAGTGTGGAGCTATGTTAGAAGGCCCAGGTGTGGGATTAACTGCTCGGACAGAGACTTGTTCTGCTGGCGAGTCCCTCAGGGACTCATCTATATATAATATAAACTCATTTATACTGGGAATATTCCCTCCTGACCCACAGCGAGAGGTGACTGGTTTTTGGCATGGAGAAGAGCGCTGAGGCACAGCAGCCCAGGGCACTCTGTGCAAACCCTGGGAGCTCAGATGTGCCATAAATTCATAACCCTCTACTTCGAGCCGGTCTGGCACAGAGAACTTGCAGAGGAGTTGGCAAGATTTGTCTTCAGATCGTGCTGAATCCATCATTTTACTCCCATTACTTTGTTAATTGCTGTACCTGAAGATTCTGGAGGAAAAAGGGACACCACCGTAAGGATTTATGCTCCAGCACTGCTTGCAGACATGCCAGTCCTTTCCTCCCTACTCTCCATAGTTACCCGAGATAAGAATATTTTGCTCAAGGTTCATGCTATGCCTTTGATGGACAGTCAGCAGGAGAGAGACCAGGACGATGTGACTGCTGGTCCTAAACTTTGAGCCATCTCCGACCCAGGCGGGGAGGTTGTGGCTGACCACGGTGACCCAAAATGTGCAGCTTGCCTTATCAGCCCCTGTGCGACAGCCCCACGGGAGGGACTACCCTCTTCCGAGTGGCACGGCCAGCCTGTCCTCTGGGGTCGTAGCCTCGGATGCTGCTGCAAAGCCACTTAATATTATTATTATTAATATTACTAATAACTAGTAAGAGAGGTCAAGCTGCCCTCGTAGAGAGAAATACCCTGCTCCAGGGTAAGTATCCTCCTCCAGGGTAAATTACAACCATTTGCTTTCACGTTGACGGTCCCCTCTGACCACCTTGCTAGCGGGGGGGGGGCTTTACCAACCCCCTGAAAGTCTCAGCCCCTGATTCCTGCATTATTCTCTGCAGCCATGTCCTAAATCTGGGCTTGCCAGCTAGAGCCCCGAGGGTCTGCGCAGCTCAGCTGGGAGGTAGGATAAATAACCCATCATTTCTATCAAATTTCAGAGCCCCCAGGGCTGAGACTGGGCTATTAGGAGAGACTAAGCTCGGAGGTGGGAAGCAAGAGAAAAAATTGCTGCCTTGGGGAGATACAGAGAGTAATGAGGGAAAATAGTGATACGGGTGAGGTGTCTGCAACACAGGGTCCTGCTGGCACTGTCAATCGAAACGTAGGCACAGATAACAGCCCTGCGCGTGCTGGAGATAAATCCCCGGCTGTGGGCTGTGTGGATGTGAGACTGGACGCGGGACATGGGTGTAAGGGCAGGAGCCAGGAACTGTGCCCTGCTAGCTGTGCCAGGACATTGGGCTAAACCCGATGTGCACGAACATTGCCAGTGAGAGGTCGTAGGAGGTCCCCCATCAGGGCAATCCTTGGTATCATCTACCACCATCTGCTTTCAACCCAAAAGCCTGTTTTTTGTGCTTCAAAAGGCCTGTCAATATTTGTTCCCAGACACTAGGAAGGATGCTCGTCGCTTCTGCGCAGCTGAGCGAGCCATAGGTGCCATCATCGCTACGTGGGTCTCCATCACTGCACAGAATCGCCTTCGGGCATTTCAGGCCCACCTTGACACTGCCCCTTGCAAGACCTCCAGAACAGTTGTGGGACACCCCATGGTAACCGCTGCTGCTCTGTGGAGAAGACTCTCTGCCTGTGCTGCCGCTGGGACAAATATCCCAGAAACCCATGACATTCCCACCAGTTTTCTTTGGCCAAATGCATGTGAAATACACTCAACCCTGATGGTCAGGGATGCCAAGGGTGGTGTAGGTGCTGGAGATGGGGAGGAGAATGGAGTCACCAGCACTTGCTGACACTCAGGGTTGGGAGAAACACATGAAGAAGATCTCCAAGACAAAGAATAAAAAACCCAAAAGCACAGGTCTTGTATTAATACTGCAGTTAAGCTTTGGAAATTCCCAACTCCAGGGTAGGAGAGGGTTAAGAGAAAGCTCTGAGCCAGGCCTACACTCTCTGACTAGATGGGATGCTATGAAGGATGAGCTGAAATCTCCCCGAAAGGCCTCCTACCCTTTTGACTAGGCTCAAAAGAGAATGTCTCTCATCATTAAAGTCAATTCTTCCAGGATGGCAAGGAGGGGCATTTTCATGGCTGATTAGCTTTGTAAAGCTCAGGCCAATTCAGCTGTTACGGGGAGATATATTGTGCTCCTGCCTTGCAATAGCCTGTTTGCCGGAGCAGGCAATCAGCGGGGCCCAGTGCGACGCACGGAGCAGGAGCCACTGCACCGAAAATAGATCCAGCTGGGGACTGAAGAACGTCACAAAGCTTCAAAGCCAGATCTGAAGCCCTGAAGTTTCTTGCTTGTTGTCCTGGCCGTGGTTGCATATTAGATGTCTATGTCCAACTAAAGCTGAGGCCAGAGCCGGGCGAATGCTGTGAGAGTGGGGCAGAGAAGTGAGGTACTAAGAAAATGTGCTCTGGAAAGCAAACTATGACTTCAATAAGCTTTTCCTTTTCATTCCGTTCTTCCCCTGGCTATGCCAGAAGGGAACCAAATCCCATAGGACAGATTTCCACCTGGCCTCCCCATAGCACCTCCCATTCAGATGCAGCTGAACTGCGCTTTGGGGGAGCCAAGGGCTCTGCCAGACGCTGGGAGGCTGCGAAGGCGGTGGGAGCCGATACCTTCTCGAGGGTGTTTCCTGCTGCAAAAGGCTTTGTTCCAAGTTACTCATGCACTTGATTTAAATGCTGCATGAAAATCCCCTTCTCCAGCTGATGATACAAAGAGAAACTGCTTGAACTTGCCTGCGGCTGGGGTCAGCTGGGGAAGGTTAAGTGCAAGGCACAGAGGGACAGTCTCCTGTGTGCAAAACAGGGGATTTCTGGCTACCTGAGATGCTGTCCCTTGCTTTAGCAAGCTGGAAAGGAGAGGCGGTCGCTGGGGCTGTAGGCAAGCTGGAGTGGACTTCAGCGTGCTCCCACTGGCACCAGGAGCTGGGCTGCATCAAGAGTAATCAGGAGGAGATGGCAAAGCACAGGGCTTTATCCTGTCTCTACAACACCTCTGTAATCTGAGAGTCAGACACCAGGAGTAGATTTATAAGAAAAGCCGTGGGACTGCGACACACAATGCGCTGTGCCAAGGGCAGGTGAGCTGCGGCATTCCTGGAAAAGCTACTTGTGGGATTAATCCACGCACTCGGTACAGAAACAGAGCAATGCTGGTGGGATGGACAAGTCCTCCGGGTAGCTACAGAAGATGATGTGAGGGACACAGAAGATGCCAGGGGGTCATCTGTGAATGCTGGGTGCTGGCAGAGCCACTGGGATGCTCTCTGTGTATCTGCTCGTGTGTAGCTTGGTTTAACTCAGCAGTGAGAAGCTGGAAGGCAGAGGACTCCACCGCCAATTTCTGGCCATCTTGGTCCCGATTCGGTGACCTAAACTGTGTCTGGGCTGCACTATCCCAACTCAGCGGCGAGTGTACAATGGCTTAAGGTAGCAAACACACGAGTCAGGGCATCCCAACCTGAGGGTCTCAAGACTCGTGTATTAGAAACAAGTCCTCTGCTCCAGCACTGATTTGCAGACCTAGTGAGGAAGACCACAGGCACTGTGGAGAGCTTTTCCAGCCCGTGCTTTGAGCCTTCCCAACAAGTGGTTGTCAACCCTGCGCCTGGTCATCTCCAGTGAGGTTGCTTCGGTGGCTTCTCCACCCATCTCATATCAGAGCTTCATTATCCTGACCATGCCCTAAGAAATACTCCTCCGCTGACTAACTCAAATCTCATTCATTTCAGTTTAAGTCTGCGTTTGTCCTGTCGATGGGGCGTGGAGGACAATTTCTCTCTGGGGACAAGGGGTGGCCACCGATCCATGAAATCCCATGGCTTCTCACACCAGGGACCTTGTCCACCACTGTCTCCTAAGCGGAGTTTGGGCTCACGTAACAGAACTAAGCCCTGGATGACAGAGGTTAAAATAAGTTCATTATCTCAGTGTCTACAAAGAGAATTAATGTCCCCGAGAGCACCTGGCCTCCTGAGTCACCCTCATCCAACCTCCTGCTTTGCCCCTTTATCAGCCATCAGCACTTTCCGGGTACACGGGTGACTTTTACAGCATCATCTCACACAAGGCAAATCCTCTAAAAACAGTCAGCGGAGCATTTAATCGCCGTCTCCGAAGTGATGCTCATCCGAACACAAGACGAGCTCCCCTCCCTAAGCCTTTTTAATCCTTATGCCTCTAACGTGAGATACCAGACCAAGGAAAATAACATCAGCAGTCCCAGTTCTTGGATTAGGTGTCCCCCAGCAGCTTCTGAAACTTTTCTAACCATCAGCCAGGAGTTCGTCACGCTCTGTGGGCTTGTGCAGAAGAAGAAGGTATTTTCACACCAGGAGAAAAATAATATAGACATGGGAACAATATGTTAACATCCCTCACAGAACAGCTCTTGCAGAAATATCCACTCTCTGGAGCAGAGGACTCCCTAAATTGATGTCAGACACTCATTGATCGTGGCATGGTACACGTGGGCAAATTAAGGATTTTGGGGTGTTAAAGGTGTGGAAAAGAGGTTTGTGTCTGGATATTTGCTGTAAAAATACTTCCCCTTCACCTCTATTCTGACATTTTTATATGAAAACGTCAAGAATTTTTATATTCCACAATGCCGTTCGCTGTTTATTTAAGTAATAACAATCGAGCTCGCAGGCATTTCCTGGAGATAACCTTCTGGCGGGGAGCTTTCGTGTTTTAACTGCTCATTAATCCCCCCGTGAATATCCTGGTTTGACACCATTATCGAGACTGCTATATGATCACTGTTGAGACTATAATGCGATCACTTAATGGTAGGTTGTTATTTTTCAGCACTTAATTATAGCAGGGTGCTTGTTGTGTGTCACTGAAATTACTCCACCGTAAAAATCCCCGTTCTTAACCCCCTGTTCCCACTCACAACTCCGCGTGTTGCCAGCTGAGTTACTTCCCCCTCGTGCTCCTCCCTCCTTAGCTTGAGATCTCCGTACAGGTGAATCATCTATTTTATGCTATTTTTTGCCCCAAAGGTAATCCATTCATTTCTGAGCAAAGGGAGAGTGAAAAAGATAATAAAAATAATTCATGGGCCTCGTTATGAAAAAAAGCTGCTTTACATGGTCATGAGGTTTCTGTGCAAGCCGAAGGGATGAGAGCTGGCCTGAGGGGCTGGGCTATTTATGGCACCTCTCCATGAGCATGTTGGGACTCCTCCATAAAGCATCGCTGCTGGGATCGTCTTCCCAGCTCATCCCTCAAACACATCACCCTTGTGACTCCATCCTTCCGCTGCCTCGCAGTCTGAGGCTGCACCAAACAACAGCTCCTTCTTTTTGACTTTAATTCCTGTCTCTGTGTAGCTGCACCCTTTTGCAACTCCCAGAGCTTGACATTTTTCACAGAATCCCAGGATGGTGGGGGCTGGAAGGGCCCTCTGGAGACCACCCAGCCCAGCCCCTGCCAGAGCAGGGTCACCCAGCGCAGGCTGCACAGGGCCGCGTCCAGGCGGGTTGGAATCTCTCCGGAGAAGGAGACTCCACACCCTCCCTGGGCAGCCTGTGCCAGGGCTCGGGCACCTCACAGTGAAGACGTTTTTCCTCGTGTTCAGGCACGTTACTTGTTGCACACCCCTGGACAGGGATGCTGCAGGGATGCTCCGCCGGCAAAGGCAGCAGGCTCGGAGGTGGCTTATGGGCACCGCGTTCCCCCTGACATGGAAGTGCAAGTTCAAGGCTGTTGGGAGGTGAAGAGACACCTGCCAAAACAAGAAATGTTGGTTTGGAAAGAGTGGAACTGTCTTGTCAGAGGAGCGCAGATGGATGTGCCCCACGTTTGTAACAGCGCAACAGCCTTGCCGTGGGACAGAGGATGGACTAGAGACCTCCCAAGGCCCCTTACGGCCATACAATTTTAAGACTGCACCTTGGAATTGCTTAGGAGCATGTGTAGATCTAAAGCAGTGACTGTGCTTTATAGGTAGAAACCTGTACTGGAGACAGCATGCTCGAGAAAGCGTTCCTCGGAGTCCCCTCTTGCACAGGCAGAAGTTCCCACTGCCGCAGTGGTGGGACATCGCACTCCTAAAGCACCCGAGCAACAGATTCTGAGCCCGAACCCACTTGAGTTTGCAGCAACCGCTTTGAGGACTGCAGAGAGCATGGTCCTCCAGCGAAGAGGACGCGGTACCAGCAGCCCAAGGCACCGCAGCACCTGAATCAGGAGCTCTGGAGCTCGGGCTGTGCCACGGGGCAGAGGTAACGGGGTGCCCTCACGTAGGAATGAGTGTTCCCGTATGAAAGCAAAACTCTGCCATGCTTCAGTCTGCAGATGACTGTGAGTGGGATCCAGGTATCTTCAATGTTTAAACAGCCTTTACAATCCCAGGAGACAGTCCGTGCCACAGGGCTGCAATGCAGACATCCGTATAAAGCAGCTCAAGAAAATCCCACGCTGAAATGTCTACGGTTCCCTAGTGACTACAGAGAAAACCTCTGGGACTCGCTCAGATGGCTACATCTGCACTGTCAATGTCTCAGGCCAGCTGAGATGAGTCCCACCCTTTGAGACAGAGGCATCGCTATTGAGAAAATATCAAACAACCCGGAGCCGATGCAGCACTTTTGGGCTGGAGCAAGGACGGCGTTCACGGCTTCGCAAAGGCCATCACCGCCCACTCATCGCTGGAACACGGTTCAGCCAAGGAATGCATTTTCTTGGCTCTCCCTGACTGTTCGGGGCTTAACCACAACAACTTCTTAATGCTGATCTCTGCATGCCGTTAGCAAACGTGCTGGTCATATCGATTGCCTGAGTCTCAAAGCTGTTCCTTCGAGACGGGTATTACTCTATGTGCTTAAATAGCATATTTATCTCCCAGTACCAAACATGAGCTGACTCACAGATCCCCAGATAATGCCGCTATCCAATGCTGTTTCTAAAACACACGATACTGCTATAAAGACACCTCTTGGGAGCGTCTTGTTGCTGGCGAGCCCACTCTGTTTTCCATCTGCATTCTCAAACACGGCCGCAGCAGCAGCTACCTTTGTGTGCGCGGAGTAGATCCTTTAAGCAAACAGTTGCTGCACAAGACAGTTCCACTCTTTCCAAACCAACATTTCTTGTTTTGGCAGGTGTCTCTTCACCTCCCAACAGCCTTGAACCTGCACTTCCATGTCAGGGGGAACGCGGTGCCCATAAGCCACCTCCGAGCCTGCTGCCTTTGCCGGCAGAGCATCCCTGCAGCATCCCTGTCCAGGGATGTGCAACAAGTAACGTGCCAAATGGGGGTTGGTTTTATTCCCATTCCTCTGCCCCCCACCTTTCCTCCTCTGCTGCCTTTGCTCAGACTGGACACTCACACAATAATGATGCTGAGGAAAGCTCAAAGCAGCGGAAGAAAAGCAGAAAAGCCTTTTTATATTTCTTTTATAAATCACAACACATTTTACATTTTAGTAATATTAATTTAAACTGGAAAAAAAAAAAAAAAACCCAAACCCACCCCCCCCACCCCCCCCGACCTTTTTGGATTATAATGAGACACTATTTCCTCCCAAGAAGCCCAAGGGATTACAGAGCAATATTCTTGAGCCAAACGTTCCGCTCCCTTGAACAGCTGCACAGGGCTCAAATTGCAGTGGCAATCCCCCCAACTTGTGCCACAGAGCTGAGCTTTCACAGCAGCACCTGGGAGCCCAGAGACGTGAGACCCTCCAGGGCCGCAGACGGGGTGGGAGTACAATTTGCACCCCAGGCAGGGGCAACAGGATGGAGCCAAATAGCTGTGGATGCAGGAAGCCAGCCTCGATGATCTAATGGTCCCTCCTTGCCTCCAACTCCATGAGCTGTATCTCATAAATCCTGCACAAAGCAGAGCCCTGCGGTCCCATCTGTTTCCTTTCGCCCTCCCTCTCCCTTCCCGCATGACCCCTCTACCCTCGCACCCTGGATTTTGCAACGGCTTATCCCACCGAGCGAAGGCTGTTGCGGGTCTGCTCTCAGCGGTTTATTCCTCCTCCCCGTGCCTCCCGAAAACCATGCCCTGGTGATACTCCTCTTGATGGAATTGTACCGATTTAAACAAGTGAGGAGTGAGCATTCTTCCTTCCAAGTTTCTTTCACTCATAAAATTGGTTTAATCCTTTGTTAAGCTCTGTAATATGTAGGTATCTGCGGCTGTACTGGAGTTAAGTAGCATGAAACTATTAATCTTGCTTTAGTGGTCAGAGGTGTTGACTAGCCATTTATTTTCAAGCCCCGAATATTGCTCCGAGGTGGTTTGAGCTGCTTGGAGGAAGGGGGGAGGGTTGGACCAGGAGACTTCTTCCAACCTAAATTTTTCTGTGATTCCCCATTTCTTCTTGCTCCATCCATAAGACAACACATCCCTGTATTTCATCTGTGCTCTGTATGTAATCGTGCATCCTCCTCTTTTAGGCATTTCCTACTCTCTAGTGCTGTTCATGCAACCTCTAGCAAAATGCCCGCTCCAATGCTGTTATTATCCCGGGCTTTATTATCCCAATTATACTTTGCACAACTATTTTGCACTGGGGTGCAAGAGGCATTTAGAGAACTGGTTTCAATTTAAAATCAGTACCTCCTTACTGGTTTGGCCTGTCACGATAGGAGGAAGCAAAACGTGTTGATGTAATCTAGAAACCAAGTTCCTTATGTGCTGTTTCAACAGGGCACGGGCAAGCCCATGGGGAAGTTTCACTCTCGTTAAGCTGCAGGCACAAGTTTAACTACACGTCCAGCCACTCCCACGGAAGTCAGCCGAATCATTCACCCTCTTAATTACAAGCCCATGTGTAAAAGTTTGGATAAAGCGTAGTTTAATAAACTTTGTATAAATGCTAGGCTCCAGATCCCAGAGGACCTATGTTTGCTGAAACCAAATTAGCCTGAGGTGGCTGAACAACAGGGTTTACAGCTGTTCTGCAAACAGAGTCCCCAGCCCATTATTACGTTGATTTATACCAGCGTAATTCCACCCCGGGAAGCCAGCAGCCTAGCCCGTGTCGTACTTAGCGCTCAGTGCCACAGCCCCAGTTCTTCTTTTGCTTACACTATGAGAAAGGAGCAGCTCTCCCACAGCTGATGGTATTAGTGGTGTGAAACAGGAGCTACCTTCAGGCAGGCTCTTCCAAAGCTGGGCAGGCAACGCTCCGAAGCCCGGAGCCTCGTCGGTGCCGGCGTGCTGTGCTGTTTGCATGGCATCTCAAGGATGAGACCTATGAAACCCAAGACAACATAATTTAACACATAATTTAACTCCATCCCTCAGCCATGAACATACAGATTCTGTGCACTTCTGCTACGACAGCCTCCAGTGTAAATCTGGCTGAGGGTAGGCAAGGGGCAAGAGGGGGAAAATAAACTTCAGGGGCATTACCACTAAGGGGTAAAAAAGATAATAAAACGTTGAGATGAAAGGTGCTACTGATGGAGAAGAAAGCCCAAATGCCAGACTCATGCACTCGTCTTCTCGCAAAAGTCAGGATGAGAGCATTTGTGCTTTCAGAGACTTTATTTTTTTAATGGTCTCTCTTTTCTCCAGCATGAAGCCAAGCTCCTAACAGCTACTACCAGCCCTGCATGAGAGCTAACGGAGAAACTGTGGACCAGGAGCACAGCGTGGCACAGAAAGGTCACCGGACCGAGTGTGGCAGAGCTGGAGACGTGGATGTCCGGGATTGTTTTTGTCAGGAATATCGAGGAGTCAGCTGTGGAAAGGACTTTGCACCAGCTGGCTTTTTAGCAGGGTGTTTTCACGTACAGCCACATCAGGCCTTCAGCAGGAGCGACTCTCCCGAGAGCTACTAATGAACATGCTGGATCGTTGGCCTCAGCCAAGGGGCCGGTGCCTAAACAACCGCAGCCAGCCCTGCTCTGTCCCCCGGGGAGCTCTGGCAGGGAGAAGTGAGCGTGCAAGAGGTGTACACTTGAGCTGTGATTTTTGACAAGGAGTCACCAAAACAGCCCTGAAGCCCAAGGCTGGTGTCTCCTGCCACGGCTGCTTTCCGGGTCGTAGCCAGGGAAGGCAGTTAAGGCTTCAAGCAGCTGAGAAAATGGAGATTAGCATCTTCTCCCAGACAGTGAATAACACACAGTTGTCTTTCCCAAGAGCTAGAAGGGGTCAGCTTGATGTGTGAGCCAGAGAGAGGAAGAAGGAGAACTGGTAGCAGAGCTAAGAGATAGAAGAAATAAAGCTAACTGGTCTCTGCAGGTATGTTTATGCTTCAACGCCTCAGGTAATTGCTGCCCATCGGTGGAACTGCACCCAGCAGAGGTTGGGTATCGCACAGGGTCTGTCTGTGCAGCAGCCAGAAACGCACCTGCATCCCTGGAGCGGTGCCTGACCTCCCTGTGATCCCCGAGACGGGGCGACTCGGGTTCCCGGGCGGTGAAAACCGCCACGGGGACGGTGGTGCCAGGGGCTGATTAGGGAAGGTGTTTCCATCCCCGGTAGGTGAGTCAGCCAGAGCCAGGCTGCACGTCAAGGGCAGCTATTGCGTTTCCTTGTAGCAGCGTCGACGAGGGTTGGGCAGCGCTGCTCGACTCCCTCCAGAAAGGGCAAAGGCAAGGAAGCGCTGCGCCTGCAAGAGCCTCTACAAATGAGCTGGGGAAGAGGAGAGGATGGGGAGGCACGAATGCGATAGCGTCTCCTTCCCTTCCTCCTCTTCCTCGCCAATATCTCATCTCTCTACGGGAGGTGAGACCTCCTCAAACACACCCGGCGCCGTCTGCCTGCCTGTCTGCCGATGCACCCTTGGGACGGTGCTGCTAGCAGGGAAAGAGTCTGGCACCCACGGCGGGGCTGCCGAGGCTCTCGCTTTACCAAGCCACAAGCTGCTCCCCCAGCCCCGACGTCGGAGGAGAGAGTCACCGAGGTCAGACATAGCAGAGATGCTTCTCCGCGAGAAACGCGGAGCGTCTGGCGCGGCCCCTAACAATATGCAGCCTGTCTTTGCCGTTTTGTTTGGGTTTTTGTTTTGAACATACAAAACTGCCTTGCTTGCCTTTATTCCTCCCAAGAATACCCCGCATAATGACGGCAGCTCCTCTCTTTTCATCCCCTGCCTTCCAGCTGAACGTGCGGAGGGCCACATTGTACCGGGCTTCATCGGCAGCTCTGAATGCCTCTCGTTATCCTCTCGCTGGGCTCCGTTTTGGAAGGAAGGAGGGAAGACAGAGCTATTTTTATAGCATCTACGCTCTCCCAGAACTGCATCTAACTTGCTATTGTTGGTCAATGATCTTTCAATTACTTGCTACACTCGGGACTTTGCTCTGTTCTTGCAAAAAAAGGGTTGATATATTCAACACGCTCTTTCCAAAGAGCAGGCTGGAATCGGACAACTAGGCTCCGCAGAAGAGTTGCTCGCAAACAAAGCCTTTCTTTTTATAAATATCAAGAGTTTGAAAGTGCAGTTGGCTTTTTTTCTGCAGCAAGTTTACGATTCTGTGGTAGTTTTCAAAAAACATATGTCAGAGATGGCATGCTGAAGTGATTTTTCTGTTCCCAAGAAGCGCAAGTTACTTTCTTTCGACTTTTTTTTTTCCTTTTTTCCTCCTTACTCTTTATGCAATACCCTGATTTTCGTTATGAAGCTGGAGGTTATCTCAAAATATGCCAGGATTTCAGAGGAGTGGCTTTACAGAGATTATGGCTCTGGGCTGGGAGCCACACTTTCCAGGTTTGGACCTAACATTAGTCCCCGGTCTATACAAATCAACATTTTCCCAAACAGACACTCTGTTTTCATAGTTACCCAACTTGAGGCAATCAGATGTTGGTCTTCAGAGCCAGCACGTCTTCCCACTAAAATCATGGGTCAAATCTTTCCATAAAGCTCTTTCAAGACACTACCTGAAACTAGAAAATTGACCAGAAAACCAGAAGCAGAGCAGATACACCGCGAGTAACTCGGCCGCTGTGATGCTTTTGGCTGAGCCGGGATCGATCCAGCAGCCTTTGCGGTGCTACAGAATTGTACAGTACAAAATATGGTTTCTTTTGAACCAGATATAAAACCAAGGTCCTAACATTTGTCATCACCAGAGCTCTCACAGGGCTCTGCATAGAGACCGGTGATATAACCCAGGTCCACGTGGGGTTGTTACCGTCTCGCTCACCACCATTTCCACAACAGCTTTGGAAGGGTGCAACGTTCTTCATTTTCTGTCCTAATTTCTGCAGGTCAATGAAGTTTTATTACTAGTTTCCCCCCATCCTAGAAATGAAAGATCCAAAGCAAGTGTGCAGATGCAGGTATTTTTCAGCTATCCACCATTACCCTGCCTGCAAATCTATCAGACCTTTGTTCCCGGCAGCACTTTAGTTACTATATTTCACTCCTTATTAAGCATATTTTCAAAGGACCTTTGGTCCTTACATCCACCTCTAAACGAAGGAAGAAGAGAGGTCAAACTAGACCTCTAGCAAACTCCGAGTTTACACCTAAATGTGCTTAATAACTGGATGCGTGTTGTCAAACATGCTCGTGGCAGGATTTCCAGGTGGGTGGGTAGAAAATACAGGGTTTCTGAGCTTACTCCTGCTGTTCTGACACTTGTATCAGCTGGGGACCTTTGCTGGAAAAGCTCCTGATTTGCATGAGAGAAGGAGAACTTGTGCCAGCGTGAGGTCTGGGACACGATCACAGAAACCAAAAGAAAACAAGGGTAAGTTGTTTGCAGGAAGTCTGAATTCTAGAGAGGAAAAAAAAAAACCTGAAGCAAGCCCTTCAGACAACCCAGAGAGCGTTTTGAAGGAGGATCACGTGGCAGTTAAGTGTAGGGTTGGCCCACACACGTCCCCAGACAGCGAACAAGCATCTCAAGTGAATACATTTTGGTCTGGGCCTGATCCTCTTGAGACTCAGACTTCGCCGGAGCTGCAGAGGTGAAGCACTGAGGGAAGAGGAGCTTTGGGGAACATGGGATTTATGTTTTGAGTCATCTCAGTTGCTGGGCTTGAAGTTGCATTTAATGAGAAAGGCTTTAGTGCTACGTGCGAGCTGCTTTTTGCAATAGCTGGAATTTCTTTCTTGCTGTTTTCTTCAGCCTGGGCAGGTGAGGAATTTCTGGTGGGGTGCAAGGGACGATCTCCGTGCTGGATGGCAGGATATCCTTTTCCTTTCTCCCGCTTTGTAGAGCAAGGAGGATGTTTTGGATGGGGAGCAAGGACACGCTGCTGGAGCCGGACTGCCCCGTGTCATCTGGACACAAGCGGGGCAGCTGGAAGGACCTGCAACAGAAGGGAGGGGTCTGGGAGACGCTGAGGATTTGGGAACGTGGGCAGAGGTTATAACGGGTGGAAACAGCAGGTCGGGTGAGGAACAGAGAAACCGGCGATGCTCGGTCATGAGCTAATTGGAAATCGCTCGTTCCAGGCCCTTGGGAAGGGAGTTATTTCTGGAGTTTAGGGCTGCTGTGAAACAGAAGGAAGGAAAAAGGCATGTACAATGCAGCGCGATGGTTATGGCTTCACGTGACTTTTGACCCCAGGTATCACCATGACTTGATCCATTCTGAGTCGCGCAGATAAGCAGACCGAGCAACCAGCTTCCCAGGGCAGCACCACTGTTTACACCTCCGTGACACCCGGCTCAGCCGTGACTCAGCCATCAGCAACGATGTTCTGACCTTATTAATATCAATGGGAGCCTTCTTAACGAGGACATAATTTCACCCCAGAGGCCAATTCATTAATTAGCATCTCCGGCTATCCTGTCATTGGGCCTATGAAGAGGGTAGTAACTTGACTTCTATACGGAGCAAATATGTGCTGAGTAAATATGCATTCAGTTGCTTTTATGACAGAGGGTCATAAAAGTTTGGCAGCAAGAGCGCAAAGAGGCGAGTGTAGCTCCTCACTCCAAACATCACGCAGCGCTGGTGGTACTTGCTCGTTGTAGAGCCTTGTCCGAAATCGATGTCCAAGGAAACGCTTGCTTAGTAATTAGTTGTTGATTTCACGTGCTGCATGAAGTTGTGCAAGAGTCACTTAAGTGCTCTCCTGATAACATTCATTTTTTTAGCTGTGGTACCCGGGATTCTTCCACTCCTCAATGCAATGCCCTTACTCTGTGTGGTTTGCAAAAACACCATTGTCTTGCTGCGCCTGTTGCCAGGAAAGGGTGTTTTAATCATTCTAGTAGGTCTATTATGAAATATTTCTGTTTTCCGAAATAAAAATAGCCTAGCCTGCACTCTGGGCTAACCTAACTCCTCCCCTTCCAAACTGTATTTTCATGTCAGAAAGTTGCCTGCTAATAAAAAACAAACAAAAAAAAGGCATTTTTGAACATTCTTTGCATTTTAAAACTGAACGGATTAAACTTCACTTAACAATCACGATCTCCCACAGTTAATGTTTCATGCAGGCAGCAACAGGGCACAGTGTGATCACTAACAAGGTCAGGAGAGGATTTCTTCTGTTGTGCAACACTCACGGATGTTAGTCTTCTCCGAAGCATTCGAGATCGGCCACCGGCAGCTGCTGAACGCGCTGTTAGCTGGGCTGTGGGCTGGTCACCACGCGAGACCGAGCTCACCCTGCTCTCATTCGCTGCGTGAGCTCTCTTAACTCTTCATTTAAGAGAGTCAAAGTTTGCTTGATAAAAAACAACCATCAGCCACTGCACAGATCTGATTATTTTAGTTATTTGGTAGAAAACCTTTCAATTTACCAATTTTAAGGAAAAACTATCCAAAAAAGGGTGGGTAGAGATATAAGGAGAGATGGCATCTTGGGTTTTTCCAGCTAGCTGGAAAAAAATCCACAGCAATTGATGAGCACACAAGCTCTTCAAGTCTGACACTGACGCAGAGAAGTTCATCTGAAGCCCAGGATGGGAACAATTTCTCCAAGTTTACTGTCACCACGTTAACCGATGTTTTTACTTTCAGCTCTTGTGCAACAGCTAGCTATGCTTGGCAAGAAAGGGGGGAGCAGGCGTTGTGAAAATAAAAGTATTGTTATACCTCTGGTAACTGCAAGTGAATACAAACAGACGTAGGGAGAGACAATGCAGAGGATGGAAGCGATACCTGCCAGCAGATGCCAACCCCCGGCCTGAGCTGGTAACACCTAACGCGCGCGGCACAGCAGCCGTGCCAGAGGAGTTTCCACTGGTGGGAGCCCTTTGGGTAGCAGGTCAGCCCAGCCCAGCGGTTTTATACTGCATTTTTCCCCAAGCAGAAGAGGCAAAATAAATGAACAATGGTTTTGTTGGACAGATGCTTGACTGACAACACGACACAAACTGGGCTTTAGACAGTTTTCTGCCCTATCTGCTCAATACCCTTCGCTATCCCTGGTAACTCACTCGGAAATCACCGAGGCTCCCACTGAAGAATCTCCGTCAGCTCAGACAGGTAACTAGTATTTTGATTTCCAAATACAAATGAACTATTTAAATATGGTGAGTTGGCCATTTCTATCATCTAGTCTGTTGTCCATCTTGGCATTACTGTACCTAAACCCCCGTCGCCCTTTTTTATAGGGAAAAATGTGAATAATATCTTTTTTTGCTTTCCATTTAAAAAAAAAATACTTATTTCTCAGCTGTTGACATCTTTCTACGTTTGAAACAAGGTATTACATCAACTATTTGAGTAACTCCAGATACAACCACACAGATTCATGGAGACAGACCAAAGGCAACATTTACCCAAGAACTCCAACATCGTCAGCTTTCTCACTTCTTCACCCCGCTGAAAAAGGTCGTATCATTTTGAATAGCATCTGTGTTTCTGCTCCACCCTTCCTGCCGCAAATGGCATCCTTGCTAGCGTGTTTAGAAAAGAGTCTGCTGCTTTGCCCGCAAACTCAGGAGAGGACCAGAGATTTAACTGCTTTACTTCTTCTCCCTCAGTCCTTTGCTGTTACGAATTAAGGCCTAGAAATCCTTGGAGAGCATTAGCTTAACTTGTTTTCCAGGGTAGGAAGGTATCCCTTTTTGCAGGTCCCTGTCTTCTTGCTTACACAATTAAATAACAAGACAGATGCATCTTCCCAATTTTAAACGGGAAACCTTTACTACCAAGCGATGACCAACGTCCCACACATGTGAGCTTGGTTTTTGTGCCACTGTAATTCCTGCACGGACAGCAGATTGCTTGTTTTCCTGCAGCCGGACCCGAGGATGGCAGATCTCAGCACTAACCCAACTGTCACTCGGAAAACCCCAAAGCATGACCTGAGCGTGGACAACTCCAGCTTTAACGGCTCCTGCTCCCAGCAGCATCCCTTCCCGCTGCTCCAGTCCCCGCAGCAAACCAAGCCTCGCCATCCTGCAAATCCGGCAGCCCCCTCCCCGCGGGGCAACCGTCGCCTCAGCCGCCCGTGGGGATCCCCGGGATGGCGCACGCCTCTCCGCGCTGAAACCCCTCGGCGTGAGGAGCCGGCAGCGGCTGTGGGGAGCCGCACGGCCACGGGTGGGAGACCCTGCAGCAAACGAAGCGAGAGCAGCCACTAAAAAACCCCAAACTCCGCTTTTTTGCTTCTTTTCCCTCCCCTGCAGCCTCGAGGCCTCCCGCACGCCTCAGCGCCTCCCTCACCGGGCCTCCCCGCGGCTGCTTTAGGGGCAAAGTTTGGGGGGGGGGGGCTGGTGAAGCAGGCCCTGGGGGGGCAACCCCGTCTCTGAGGGGGCTTGGCCCGGGCCCGGGGGCCGCCGGGGAGGGGGGGGTGCGGGGACACCCCCAGCAGGGCGGGAAACCCCCCGCTCTGTGCGCCGCGGGGGCAGAGGGGCCCGGCGCGGGGCCGCTCTCTCCGCCCCCCGCGGCCCCACTCGCTGGCAGGCGGGCGGGGGGGGGGGGAGGGGGAACCCCGCTGCCAGTGGCCGGCGTGCGGGTGACGTCATCGGCCGCGGCCCGGCGGCGCCGCCTGGCTGCTGCGCGCTCCTCCCGGCGCGTCCGTGCCCGTGTTTCCCCCCCCCCCCCTTCGCGGCCACCGTAGCGGGAGCGGCGGAAGCCCCCTCGCCGGCCACCGTCCCGGGAGGCGCCGCGGCGGATGGTCCGCGTTGTCCTGCCGCCCCCCGCCCGCCCCTCCCGGAGTCGGCGGCGTCGGCGGCGGCAGATGGCGCGGGAGCGCGCGGCGCGGCGGGGCCCGGGCTGGCGGGGCGGGAGGCCGCCACCGCCGCGGCGGCTGCTGTTGGCGTTGCTGCTGTTGTTGATGCCGGCGCTGCCGGGGTTGGGGCCCGCCGCTGCTGCTGCCGCCGAGGAGGCGGCGGCGGCGGCGAAGGAATGCGACAAGCCGTGCGCCAACGGCGGGCGGTGCCAGCCGGCCAGCGGGCAGTGCGAGTGCCAGCCCGGCTGGGTGGGCGACCAGTGCCAGCACTGCGGGGGCCGCTTCAGGTGAGTCCCCGGAAGGCGGCGGGGGCTGTGGGGGTCCCCGCTCGGGGACCCTTAGGGACAATATGGCCGTGGGAGCGAGGGGCCGGTGCGGGAGGGGAGGGGGCGGGAGCCGCTGTGGGGGCCCCCGGGGGGCGGCAGGTGCGGGAGGAGCCAGGGGTGTGGGTGTGAGGGGCCGGGCAGGAGCGGGGGCAACAGGGGCCTGGTGTCCCTGGCGCAGGCTGCCCAAGGGGACACTCGGGGGGCAGCGGGGAGGCGGGTGTGAGAAGGTTTGGGGGTTCAGGGTGGGTTTGGGGCTTCCAAAGAGGTAGGAGGCTCCGGGGCTGAGGCTGCCCAGGGCGAGTCGGAGGGCGGCGGGGCCGTGGGTGCAGGCGGCAGATCCCGGTGGCCGTAAGGGTGCAGGTGCAAGGGCTGGGTAGGAGCGTGTGGAGGGGACAACAGGGATTTGGGTGCCCCTGGTTGAGTTTGCATGGGGACACGCGTGAGGGCAGTAGGGGCGTGGGCGTGAGGGGTGGGTGTAAAGGGCTGGTAGGAGCCAGGTGGGGGGCAAAAGGGATTTGGGTGCTGAGGGAGAGGTCTGGGGGCATGTGGCTGTGAGGGGGCAGGCATGGGGGGGGGGGGAAGGGGGGGACAGGAGCATGGGTGCGAGAGTGCACAAGGCCAGGTCTGGGGGTGTAAGTGGTTGGGGCTGCGTGGAGGAGGTCTGGGAGCAAGGGGATGTGGGTGTCGGGTGCCCCACCGAGCCGCAGCTGGCATGGAAGCCGCGGTTGGTGAGTCCGGGGTGTCCGTACCGCACAGAGGTGGCTCCGAGGGGATGGTGTTTTGGTTGCTGGGGTTGCACAGGGGTAAGGGGGGAGTCTAAGGGGCCATGGCTGTGTGGGAGCAGGGACGTGGGTGTAGGGCACTGGGTAGGTGTGGGTCTGGGTGCCAGGGACTGCGCAGGGCTGAGCTGGGGAGATAAAGGGGCATGAACGCAAGTCACTGGGTTTAGGTTGTAGTAGGTCTGGAGAGAACACAAAGGTGGGGAGGATTGGGTAGGGGGACGTATTGGGGGCAGCAGGAGTAGGCTTGGGGGCTGCGTAAGTAGAAATCTGTAGTATGGTGGGTGAGCGAGGGCTGGGTTCGGGTGTGCGTGGAGGTGTCCCAGGCAGATGGGAGCAGTGAGGAGCGGGTGCCCGGGCTGGAGGACGGCGTGGGCGTGGGGCCAGTTCCTGGGCGGGGGCAGATATGGGAGGAAGACTGACGTGCGGAGGGGGGACTGGATCTGGCTGGGAGCGGGTTGGAGTGGGAGAGCGTGCAAGCGGGTGTTAGGGCTGGGCGGAGGCGATAGGGGTGTTTGGGGGGGGGTTAGGCAAGCTGATCTTGGCAGATAGCATGAGCAGGAGTTGGTTTTGGTTAAGGGTGAATTTGGGAGAGGTATGCGTGGGGGAGAGAAGCGGCGTCTTAAAGGGGGTAGTGGCACGTGGGGAGGCTCAGCTCTTGGGGCGGAGGAGTGTGTGCAGGAGGGGCGCTGGCTCCTGGGGAGGGACAGTGGGAATAACAGCCCGGTGGAAGGAAGCTCCGGGGTTTGCTGGGGACAAGGCCAGAGCTGGGCAATTGGAGGTGATCGAGCAGGACAGGGGGTGGTGTGAGGGTCCTGCCTCTGGGCAGGGTCATTTTTTGGGGGGGAAAAAGGGTCATTCTGGGCAGGGGGATGGAGACCACCCCAGCTCTGCGCTTGTCCAGGCCGTGTGTCTGGGGGGGGTGGGGGGTGAGGGGTGTCTGCGCAGGAGGAAGGTGATCTTTGGGCTGTGCGATACTGGAAAGTGCATTGCCTGCAGTGCTGAGGCTGGTTCTGATGGTGATGGGGTACTCAGTTGGGTTGTGTGTCTAGAGTCTATCCCATAGGATGAGAAATTGGAAATCTTCATGGGAATAGGCTGGAAACGCGCCCTGGCTTCCCTATAGGAACTTAGGTTTTTGGTGGAAGAGGGGTTTCTGTAAGATGGTTACCTGCTTTGGCTTCATCAGCTGTGGCAGCGAGAGCCAGCGTGTGTGCCTGCATGCGTTAGGTGAATTCCCTGGGCAGAGCTGACTCTTAGAAAAGAAGGAGATGAAAAAAGGGTGATTATTCCAGGCAGCACTTGCTTTCTCGGGGAGCTCCTTACGGAAAGTACCAGCCACCCTTCGACGATGCTCCCTGTAGATTTGGGGGAAGGGGAGCTGTCTATATAAGCCAAACTCATCGAGGAAGACCACTTTGTGTGCTTCAGGAGTTGAGGTTTCTATTTTTTTATTTGTATTTTTTGACAGGCTGTAGATGGGTGTGTGATGCAGCTAATTTGAAAGGGGTTTTGTGTGGAAACCATGCCAGGCTCGGCAAGCCCTGGAAGTCGAAAGCATCCTTTTTAATGTTTTTTTGTCCCTGTCATGGCAAGAATTTTCTTCTAGTTGAGAGCGAGCATTGTGAAATAGCCACTTACCCATTACTGTCCTCGAGTGGTTTAGGATGTTGGTCGTTTTAAGGGGGCTAGATTTGAATAAAGGCAGAGGCTTCTCTTCTGAATGGCAAAACTGGTACTGCTGAGTAACAAAAGAATTGGTATCTATCCACCCCTAACTGCCTTTTTTAAAATTGTTTTTGGCCTCTTGTCTGTTTCGATAAAGCTGCTTGTTTCTTTTTCACATATAATTCCAGTCTAAAATTGTGACTAGAAATATAATGCATGTTTTTCTCTCTAGGTGTTGTATTTAGCTGTTTGTTTATTTATCAGCGAGTTGAAGTTTCTGGTAATGTTTTTAAACTTTGAGCTCTGAGAAGTGCAAACAAGTGGTTTTAGCAATCTTTAGAGCTTTACAGTCGCAACTTTCACACGCCTTGAGTTTACTCTGTCTCCTGTCGGAAATGGCGTTGCGGGGCTGGTTGTTTTTTGGGTGTGTGGCTGTCAAGAGCTTCGCTTTAAAAGGCTCGACGTGTTATTAGATGCTGTAGGTACAAATGGGAAGTAGAAGGGCAGGTGAAAATTATTTTGTAAGTGTGGTATATCCCACATGCTTATCTGCTTGACTGAGAGATGTAATTAAATTTGGCATGTTAATCTTCCTGTCCTTATCTAGATGTGTATGATGACTGTATTTGTGGCCTTGACTTTTTGTTTACGTCGAGCGCTGGGGTTGTCATGATACAACTTGTGCTTTGCTGACCTACTAATCCCTCACGTCTTTCTGTGTTAGCAGCGAAGAACGAACACCGTAGCTGTGTGTTGCAGTCCGCTAACATTCTGCTTGCCTCCTTCGTTGGGAAAGTCTGTTTGTTTAGACTGCAGTTAGAAATACAGGTAACAAACCTGGGGTGGACCATTTGCTTTGTTGTTTCACCCAAACCGCGAAAGAGGAGGTGGTGTGCAGTGTGTTACTGTTCTGATGCGGATGTGTGGGGTTTTTTTAAGGATGTGTGGTGTGCTGTGACTTCTTGGAAAGAAAGAGGCGTAGCAGAAGTGTACCTGCATGTGGTTTTGTTAGTGATCGTTCTCGGTTGTCGAATGGCTTCGGAGAAAACGCTGACCTCTGCACGGATCGGTCGTGCTCTTGGGCGGGTAGAAGATTGAGTTAGGAAGGACTTCGTGCGACTTCCTTTTTTTAAGATGTGGAACCAGCCACTTGAGTTCTTTAAAGATAAAGACTAAGATCTTGGTTTTATGGGAAGATGAAATAAAAAATACAGGATGTGCCTGATGCGTTTGTGTTTTCTTTTTCTGTACAAACCTCCAGTGGGCTTCTGTGGAGCCCGCTGCGGGCCAGCGGCTTCCAGCTGCCGTAGCCTGGGCAGGAGAGGACTACTGCTGGGAGGCGTCTGCTGGGAGGGATGAGAAACCTCCAGGTTGCAGAGCTGCGGCAGCACGCTGGAGATAACGTTTTTGAGCAGCGGGAGCTCAGGAGCACCAAACTCGGAGTGAACTTGCCAGCGTCGGGTGTTGTACAGTCAAAAACATGCTGCAAGCTTTGAGACCACAGAGTCCTCACAGTGGCTCAGTGACACAACCTCTTCTCCGGCTTGAAATGAGTTGTTTCAGCCGGCTGCCTGTGGCAGACAGACGAGGGCTGCTGAGGGAGGTAGAGCACAGGTTAAGAAATAACCACTATTTTGCATAGATTCATTGGTCAGAGATTGTAGAGGACTGGATGAACAAATTCAGGATAGCGGTTGGCTTCTGGAACAGTAATTGTATGGAAGTTGTGTGTATAGGCAATTTGATGCGTGATTGTTGCTGAAAATAGGAACAGATTATATTTTTGACTATATAATGAAATAGCAAATGATTCCAGAAAACTGGCATTTGTGTGTAAAGGCACTGGTTCTTCTTTCATAGCAATACTTTTTTTTTTTTTTGAGGTGGGAGATGGAAAATGCTAAGCAGTGCTTAGCAATGCAACAGGACAGTTGGAGGGGAAAAAAAAAAGATTAGAGTGTACCTTTTAAACTACCTTTTTATTAATTTAATGGAAGCAGTTATGGGCTGCTGATTGAACATTATTAAGGAGTCGGTGGAAATACAGTGTCCTTGGCCAAAGAATATTACAGTGAAGAGGAATTTTATCTCTAGAAGATTTGGGTGAATCATAACCTGAGAGAGTTGCTAGCTGGCAAAGAGCTGTCACAGTTCCCGTTCTTCAGTAAGGGGGAACTTTTGGTCAAAAGCTAGTATACAAACCCATTGTCTTCAAAAAGCTACCTAATGTAGTTTAAAGCTTTAGGAAAGTCAGGAAACTGCTTAATATATCTAAGGATGTTGGCAATTTGAATCAAATCAGTTTAAGTGCTTAAATTAGATTTGGGTGCTGCGTTTGTGCCTGATCTCCATTCTGTTTCTCTCTTTTCATTAGTACATTATCATGCTTTAAAATGATTTTCTCTTCCATGTTGCTGTGTGAAAGGCTCGCTCAAATGTTGTGCACTGGTAATAAAAGAATAAGCTATTCATGTAGGAAATATTTAAGCGTTATCAATTTTAAAGAATACACTGCGGAAAAAAAGAACCTTTATATGCTTTTAGTTAGTTCTTGGAGGCGTTATTTCCACCTCTGGGTTTGTAATTTTGCTAGGAGATGTGTGTGTTTATCTGTCTATATTATGCATATCTGTATTTCTGTCTATCTATACATGTATTTAAATAGTCTGCTCATTGAGAGAGAAACTCATGGCTAATATTTCATCTGAATTCTCGCTGTTTTATTGGACAGTCTGATATTTTACTAGGGCTGTTTTAAGACCAAAATTCATCTGTGAAATAATTCAGTATTTTTGAAATATCTGGGATGTTCTACACTTCTTGCCTTGCACTGGGTGGCCAGCATAAATGTTTGACTGGCGTGAGGTTTTGTTAATGTGTGCAATAAGCTCGCTTCTTATCGTTACTTTTCAGTCTGCTTTATAGCAAAGAGTCGATAGAGGAAAATTCAGAACAGTAAGACAATGCAGTGCACGCTAGAGCCTTCCTGTCATCTCTGCTTCATGCACACCAGACGTCTCCACCGTTGGAGCGTTAGTTATTGGAATTATTGACCAGCTCATGGTCTCAACCTGTGAGGGAGAGGAGTAAGTAGCGTCCAGCTGCTGTCTTCCCGCTAAGCACGTCCGAGCGTCGAGACCTCCGGGAGCGGTGCAGGTAGAGCCTAACGATCCTCTGCCTGCCAATTCCAGGAACGTATGGCTGCCTCAGACCTGATGGCAAATGCCTCCTGTTCTGCAGTGGTCAACACGGAAGACATTTCTCTCTCGTTTTTCTATGTCTGTTTGAGTGTCAGGGAATAGCTGCGTGAGTCACTTCAGCAGAAGTTGTCTGACACTGCTCTAGATTTTTCCATTATTTCACAGTCTCAGTTGCTTCTTTCATTATGGATCCAAAATAAGCTCACGTCCAACCGGCTGTTCATTACCATCTTAGTCAATTTACATTTAACATAAATGACTTCTATTGAAATATCAACAACGGACTGAGGTTAGCACTGTTTTCACAGAAACAGCATTTTTTTTTTTAAGCTTTCAAAAGAACTAGGACCAGCAGTGCTTTTATCGTGCGTCCTGATAAAGTTAAATAACATTCGGAATGAGTGTGACGGATTTCACTTTCCTGGCTTGTTCCTCTGAAGCTTTCGTGAGCAATCAAATTTAAAACCATGAGCTTACTGCACCTAACGCAAGTGTCTATGAAGATCCATGCTGAAAATCCCCTATATATTGAGATAATGCTGCTGCTGACCACACTGTTGTATTATTGCATTAATTTATGATACCCTTGGGTGCTCTTTTCTTAAACAGCCAGTTTCCTTGAATTTTTTTCCAATTTGAAGTTCCGAGCACAGTGCTTGGAATTAGCTTCTTGATCTGGTAGAGCTCTGCTTTTTTCCCTTCACTCAAAATATTCTCAGCCGGTAGTTCTTTAGGAGCTCTTAAATCGCATCTTCTAAAGCATAGTGAAAAGATATAGTAAAAAATGTTGAAGATGGGTTTGAGAATTACATGATTTTGTAGGTAAAGTGGTTTTGGTGGAGGAGGAGTGAGCTGCTACAGACTGGAATTCACCCTAAGAAGGACCGCAACGATTTTATTACAATACTTTGTTCTTGTATGGCCGTGTGTGAACATCTGCCCGTGTAACCACTGCAGTGTCTTGAAAGCAGGGCTGGAAAATTTCATAATCAATTTTACAGCACAGAACAGAGATGATAATTTGCTTTTGTGCATGGCTTTGAATCAAATACTCATTTAGTCACTGAGACGCTGAACCAGTAATGATGTTTGGTTTTTGTTTCCTGCCTTTGTTCCCTTGCTTTGTTTGTGGCTGATCCACATGGAGTTCCTTTAGAGTCTACTTGAGACTGTCACTAGTGCCCTTCCCTCCCTTTGCTTAAAATAAATATGTATTTGATAGAGACGCAGGTTGCTGCGAGGGTTTTGGTGGATGTGCTGCACGCGTATGATTCAGGGCACCGTTCTGGCTTGTAGAACCTGAAATCTTTGGGATTCTCAAAACGGAAGGGCCCTGTCCTGATGGCGGAGTTGTGAAATCGTTCGGGTTGGCAAGAAACCTTAATTGCACACAGAACAGCCTTCGTGTGAAAATCTGATAAGCGAAATTTGGTACATCAGAATAGCGGGGGATTTTTAGAATAATGTTTTAAAGAAAATGGATGCAGTGTTTTCGGCTGATAATAGCCTTAGCGCATCTCGCATGACAAAGAAGAATTTAAATGTTTTACTGATTGGCTGAGCAATATTCCTGCCAAAGAAGGGCGGCTGATGCCTAAATCAGATTGTATGAAATACTTCCTAGGACGCCCCGGGATCTAGTTAATGTTCCTGGTACTGGTTGTGGCTTAATTTGGTAAAACAGATTTCCTGTGGTATCATCAGATTCGGAATTTTCAGTTCTCTGAAAATGGGGGTGCGGCATGAAGCCGGTGTAAGGGATCACGGTGGCGGAGGTGGGCTGGGCATTTGACCCAAGGGTTTTCCCAGGGTAAACTACCCGGTTTTTCCCTGCCATGCCTGCTGAGCTCGTGGCTGCAGAAAAAAGAGTTTTGCTGTGCACAATGCTCATCTTAGGCGTGCTTATTGCACGTCGCAAAAATTCAAATAGGGGTTGTTGCTTCGTGTAGGTACAGAGTGTTACGCGTCCTGTTACGGGTGAAAATTATCCGTAATGTCTTTTTCCATTACTCAGTGCCACTCGGCTTTCTTGAGATGTACGAACGCAGCTGTGAAAATCCCAGGTTTTCTATTATTTGTGTCTCTCTCTCTTTCCTGTTTTTCAGAAACCTTGGTTTTTTCTTTGCTAGTTGCTGTAATCTGAAAGGACACAAAATAAGGAAGGCTACATTAGGAAAACACTCTTTTGAAGACTTTCTTATTAGTCAGTGTTTGTATTGCATGAAAATTTAATACCCGTCTCCAAGGTGGTGCTTGTCTACGCAAAGTATAAGAAGCTTGGCACAGATGATTAGCATTTTTTGTAAACTCCTTTTATGAACTCAAATAGAGAAGGTGAGAATTATTTTTCCATTCAGAAAATTTAGGTTGGATTTAATATTATTTCATTGTGAGGTGAAAGAATAACTGTGTCTTCAATTACTCTGCTTCTAAAGCTGTGGTAGTTTTCCTCCCTGCCGTTTCTTGGTGATTAGTATAGCTATGAAAAAAAAATTACACCTCCAGTGCATTTAGCTTTGGAGAATTGCTGCTGGTATAATGTATAGCTGTGTATTGAGTCGGGTTTGGTTTTTTTTTTTTCCCCCAATGTCTTTGTGCGTGTGTCATTATATGCTTCCTTTCACAGTTTTGTAATGCTCTAAGTGTTGGTATTGTGGCACTGTTGCCAGATATTTTGAATGTAATTGCCGTATCTGGGGAAAATCTCTGATTGAGGTTCGCCCTGTGCACAATTTCTGGATTTTATTGCTTGCCATGATCGAGAACATGTTTGAGTTCTTCTAAAATAAACTTTTTAAGATGGCTTTGTGAAGGTTTTCTGCAGCAATGTGCAGCACGTTTCCTGCCAAAAGTTGTGCACCTGCCTGTTTAATGATTAATTTACACGGCTGATACCCTATTAATGCAGAACGGAGAACGTCACATGAATTTTATAGCGATTTCAGAGCTTACTATCTCCAATGTCCGCCTTTTGGTACATACTTTGATCTTGTGTGGAATCAGCAAAGGCGATGCCAAGAAAAAAATTTCTAGCCATTGCAAGCCCTGAGATGCAGAGCAGTGTGGGGCTGAAATGCTGACTGTGCAGGTCAGTGTTACAAGAAAAAAATCAGGGAAAACTGCTGCGTTATTTCCCATGAAGGACTAGAAAAAATATTCTACTGTATCCGAATTGTGAGCAGACATCGAAGTTGCTGGTCTGCTGGAAGAAAAGGCTTGGATACCAAATAATATATTGGGAAATAATTACTTTTGAGGTCACTGGTGGTTCTGTGGTTTTTATTTTTTTCAAGTGGGGATTAGGAACAAGCGTAATCGTACATTCAGTCGCTTTTATTTTTGTTGAAAAAACTGGAACTAAATTTATTATCATACAAGATACACTCTGTATTTCCAGATGCCTTTATTTATAGTTGCTGCTTGCTTGCTTGACAGTAGGTTAGTGCACTTTTGTTAACCGATTGATTTATTGCATTGCAACACATAACAGGCAGATCTTTAAATTTGGGTCAGTCGGTGTCTGTTTCTCACAAGCACAGGTTGCAGTGATTCCTTAAAGTCAGTGTTTTTCATTTTAGGAATGGTAATGGGTGTTTAAATGTGCCCTCGTTCAACTTTGGGAGTATGAATCATTTCGAGGAGGTGTTGAAGTGGTTCAAAGTCAAAAAGAGAACTTGACTTCCCGCCTATGCACATTTTTTCTAAAACATTCTTTCTAATGTTGCTGGAAATATTTTTTTTTTCCCAGTGGATATTGCTGATATTCTATTAACTTCTTTTATCTGAATTTATATGGTGAGCCCAAAGAAAACGCAGCTTTGTAAAACATAATAATGTTGAAATAGTAATTCTTGGATCATTTGCAGTTATTCTCAGTAACCTGAACTGGTGAAGATTGCTGGGACAGCAGGCAAACGTTGTCTCAATGCGTGCGTAATTCCCTAATGCGAATGGCTTAATCCCCTTTTTGTACGCGGGTTTGGTTTTTGAACGTGAAGGGACGGTGATTCGGATTTCTGGTGGAGAACAGGAACGTGTGATCCAGCTGGAAAAGCTGTAGTGACTTTATAGCCTGTAACTTTCCTAGCGGCACCGAAGGAGGAATAAAAAGGGTGTGAGGGGACTTCGGTCCTGAAAAGGCGAAGGGAATGAATAGATGAAGAGCTGCCCGAGGTTGGCACGCCGGTTGGTTTTATAAAATGCAGAAGTCATCCGAAACGTGTCCGTAGTGGAGACCGAGGCGGGTCGGTTCCTGTTCTCCAGTTCTCCTTGCGAGCCCCGTGGCCGGGCGGCTGCAGACACGGCGGTGTGGGGACTCGGGGCTCGAACCCGAGCTGACCGGGAAACGGTGTGCTTCTGCCAGCCGGGGGCTGCGGAGGGGTGGACGGCCGCCCGAACCGAAATCTCTGCAGTGCTTCGGTCGCTGTGAGCTCTAACGTGGCTGATGGGTAAGAAGGTGTGGGTTCCCCTTGCTTAATGCTCCTGGAAGGGAGGTGCGATGTGCTCTCACAGCTTGGAGGTAAAGGGCAACTTTTCTTCTTGGTCCGTATTTCCTGGTAATGTCTTTTTAAGCGAAGATACTCGTGTTTTATATTGCTGTAAGTTCTGGGAGTGTCTCCTCTGAAAGAAAAGAATGGTATCACAACCAACGCCCTTTCCCCCTCCCTCCTCTTCAGTTCTGCCAAAACTCTCGGTACCACCATCTCAGTTTATCTGCGTTTTACTTTGAAAAATTTTGCGGTGCAGCCTTAGCATTTCGTCGGGCGCGATTCCCTTGGGAATAAATGACCGCACAAGTTTAGGAATCAAACGGAAGTACGGTTCATCATCTAATCTTTGCTCAATTTCCCTATCTATGAAGCATGGACAATGGTGGTTTTATATTTTTCAAAGATGTGCTGATGATGACCTTATTTACATAGGGATTCGGAGGTTTAGAAGCATATTTTAGTGGCAGTTTTGTGTGGCAACCGGTATCCAGCTTCTCTATTCTGAGAATAATAGTGTCCTACAGAAAAATACTATAAATATGCCTAAATCATCTTCACTGTGGCTTATGAAAAAGGATATTGTGTGTTAAAAATGATGAAGTTTAAATGTGATCTTAATTTCTCTGTTCAGTGATGACAGGAATTTGTCATGTGGAATTAAAAGAAAAAAAAAATCACTATGTGAAAATCGTATTATCTGATCAAAGCTGGTCAAGGCATCAGAATATCTTTTGTGCCTGAGGTTTGCTTCAGTATGAGATGTGTATGTATGAGACTATGCACGAGATGAGGCATCGTGCTGAAGAAGACATCCTTTGCCATGCTCCCAGCCTCCTAAAACCCACCCATCTTTCAGCATCTCAAAGCAGCCAGGACAGAAACATGGTGAAACATGAGTGCAGACGTGAAGGTACAGTGGCTTACCCTATAAAATTGTATACCAGGCCTCCTCAAGCTGTGAGCTGTGAGCCATATTCCCCGTGAGGTTCACCAAAGCTGGTGAGGTCTTGCGGGAGGTGGGCTGCTGGTGATGCCAGCCTGCAGACCTGCTGCGGTGGAGAACAAGGAGTGTCCTCTGGAGCAAGTCGCTATGGCTGGGCTGGAGGTTCTCCCAGGGCAGGTGAAGGGAGGTTTTACCTTTTTTGTAGGTTGGTGTAACTTCATGCATCTCGTTCTGGGGTAAAAACGTAGCTACTGGGCTAAAAACGTAGGCTGGGCCACAGGACTCAGGGCATGCACAACTGCTGTGATCCAACCACTTCTGCCATTCCCATCTTCTTCTAACCTTTATGTCCCTCCTCAGTCCCTAGATCTTTCGCTCTGCGTAGGCTTCATGCAGCCTTCCAGGAAATAGCTGTGGTTCTGTGAGCTTTTGAAGGATCTGAGAGCTTCGCTTTACACCATGTGTGAGGAGGAGGGAAGGACATTCTGCCCTGTTGCTTTGCACACCCACTGCAGTTTGGAAATGGTTGTACGGCATGAGCTTCCCCCTCTCCTCTGTAGACCCTGATTCTGTAGCATTACCTGAAAAAATAGATTTATTTTTTCCTCTATTGAGGCTGGAGAACAGGAGGAGGCAGCTCTTGGAAAGGGATTCCTTGCTTATCTCTGTGGATTTGAAGAAGAAATTCTGTAGGAGACAGCTGTGTACATATCCATTGATTTCTGATTACCCTTTAATTTTTTATACATTTCCTATTGATTTAAAGTTATGATGGAGTCATAGACATCAGCAAATTTGCAAAAGCCTGAGCGCTTCATGGCTAGGCTTCGTGGGGTCCTCTTTGGGCATCAAGGCTGTCTTGCTTTTCTGTAACAAGATCAATAAATAGTAAATGAACTCCCGTCGTCTACTGAAGGAAGTCTGGCTGTTCAGGTGTAGGAAGACTTACGGGATGCTGTAGACACAACTGGAATTGCTGATTCCTTGAGTGTCTTGTGGCATAACGGTTTTGTCAGTGGTGTGGCCAGAAGCAGCAAATTCACACTGAAAAATTAAGAGGAGCTGGATGAAGGCCACTATCCATCAATACTGGAGAAGATAACCCACTATAAATGATTAATGTGGGATCTTTGACGTATCTGAAGAAAAAGCCACTCATTTTGGGGCCAGAAAGTATTGTGGAGACTTAAGTTCTCCTAATTTACACATGTGATTTGAGTACAAGATGCTGTGCTTAATGAAGAGACTGAGGGTCGGAAGCCCTTCGGGAGTCTGGGCTGTTGATCGGCTTGTGATGGGCTAAAGATTTACAGCAGGTCAGGACTGTGACTTGGCGCAAGTTGCTTTCCCTTTAATCTCCAATTAAATACCCCCCCCCCCGATAGCTATAATTTTAATGGGGTTAAATATATACACACATACACACACGTATATCTGTATCTATCTACCTACAGTGACTGTCTGGCATTTTGACAGAGGTTCTCCTTTCCGCTAATGACTTAGAGTGGAAATCGCTCTGTAGCGAAGAGTCTTTTTATAAGCTTTTCCCCTTGGTCGTACGTGTTCGTTATTAGCTCTTGAATATATAGACAGTGTCTTTAAAAACAAACTCTGGAAAAATTTGGCCCTAATTAGTCTTCTGTTGCTGTAACCTCTGCTTGGAGTGAAAATAGTAGGAGTGGTAAGTTCCTAAATTTTGTTGCTGTGTTCGTCTTTTGGCAGTTACCGCTGTGCCTCTTATGTGTAAAACACTTGTAGTGTAGGTAAAGCTGTACAATTACCTAGGTGTGGTATTAAAATAATTATTGTGCAGGTCACTTAATGTTCCTTAGTGTATAATATCCTGTTTAAGTGGTTTTGATATATATAACGTGAAGTATATTACATATCATCTCGTCCTAGTCTTGTTAGCAAAGGTCTTGCTGATTATACAGTAAAATATCTTAAAGACACATTTGCTGGCACTGATACTGTTTGAGACATTCACTTACATGTAGAGTAAACTAAACCCAAACTTTTCATGTGTGGTGTTTTGAAATTAAACCCTGCTTGGGATCTAAAAATGAGTTGCCTTTTGAGGAATGCTGTCCATGGACTGTGTGGGAGATGACCACGCTGAGATAGGCACAGAGTATTCCAGGTGACTGAAGGTAGATGATGTCAATATGCCACCTTCCGCCTTATTCCAGGTCATCTTCAGAAATATTTCTGCAGGAGTTAGCGTGTGCAGATGAAGCCGAAGAGAGTACAGCATGCTGCTCTGCCGACTTCGCTTCCCGGTGATACCCGTAGCAAACTCAGCCCAGCAAACTGCAACAGGGTTGAAAATGGGGAAGGGAAACCGCTGTGCATCACTTGGTCTGTTTTGGGCTTTTTGGGGGGAGCTCTGGGGGCTTTTTTTTTTTTACACACTCGTGCTTTGTACCTTGACTTCTTCCCCGTGTTTTCAATGAAGTTTCAATTCAGAAGGGTGTCGCACGCTTCCCTTGCCAGGTGAATTAATGGAGGATAGAATTACAGGATTGATTTATGAACTGGTTAACTGCTGTGATGCCTAATTGATTCAGTACAAGTAGGTACTTTGCAGCCCTTGTAGGCTGAGGCTGGGGCGTTGTCCGACTTCTGATGCAAATCGGTCTTAGCTGTCAATCTAAAACTGGTCTTAGAGAGCTGCTTTCCACACCAGTCTTTTGGAGGAAGCCGAGTCCTTTCCCAAGCCGACTGTTAAACTGCAGAGCTCATCCTAAGCGCTGGAAATGAGAACATGGTACATATGGATACGTATCATATTACTTATTTGTGCTGAGGGAGTATGTAGGAGTCCTGGTCATAACATTTGGGTTGTGTTCCCCTTAAAATAGTCCATGTTGTACGTTGCCTTGAATCCCATCGGTACAAATAATCACGTTCACGGGTTCAAATGAAATTTTCTGCCTTTTTCATTGCTACTTTTTTTATCTTAATGCTTTGGTTGGATTTTCAGAAGTTGTGTTATATCCTCTATACCCTTAATTCACTTTTAAAGTCTTTTCTCCATGTAATTACAATCGAACTTTGCCCTTGGGCAGGTGTACTCATAATCTTTTAAGAGCAGTTTTAAAAACAGCGAGGGTGAAGAGCTGGTCATAGAAAGTGACATTAGTTGAGTTTTTGGGCTGTGGAATAGTGATGTACAGTGTCTATTTAAAAAAAGTAAGTTGTGGGAAAGATGATCCGTATATCTACAGACCCACCGATCTGACCTTGAGAGCAAATGGGGCTTTAGAGCACGTTAGCGGAGAGAATGATTGGAGACAGGCAGAAATTGCCAGGTAGGTTTGCTATTTGCAAGTGATGCTATTTTGTTTAAAATATGTCTTTGGCAAGAGTGCTGACGATATGTGTGGGGGGGGATGTTTTTTAAGCATCGCTTAGGATGAAGGCATCTGTAACAGATTTGGGAAGCCCGTTGGATTCAATGTCAGCTGGAGTATTATTGACACAGAGAAGCTGGACTACAGTACGTGATGTATAAAGAACTTTGCACCTTTGGTGTGGTAGCCAGGAAAACTGGAGTCAGCTGACAGCCAAGTTTTATCTTCCGTTCTGTCATTTCTATTGACATAAAATTAATCAGGCTCCTTCTCAAGTGATAGGTATCAAAGGGCAGCAGTTGGTGAGGTGTTAAACAAGTGGAGTTTAAAAGGGGAGTATTTGTTTGCTAAGAAGTTGGAGCTGGAACCTGATTTAATATTTTCATGCATGACCTGGGTAGAGTGCGGAGATGTGCACTGATTACATCACTGATGACGTCGTTGGGGATCCTGGGTACAGAGATCACACTATCGTCCTGGAAAAGCAGGCTGAATGAAATGCCAGAACGGGATGAAACGGCATTGCGCAATGCGGCGTCACGCTCGTGGTGACTTACGGAAACGGTCTGTTAAGATGAAGTTATACAAAAAAGACCCAAAAACAGTAATTGGTCTTGGAATTGTTGTTGTTTGTCAGCACGATGCGTTTCAAAAGACAAAGTAAAACGGCAGTGAGGAGGAGGGAAAAATATTATGGTTCAAAGCACTGGTAAGAGCATCTCCTGGGTAATATCATCACCCTCTGATCAGATGTTTTCTCTTTTAATCACCTGTTAGCAAAGAGGATTCTTCTGCTCTTATTTTTAGGGAGTCTGGTTGTCATTTACGCTTAAGTTCTTTATGGCTATTGATTAGCAAATGCTCTTGCCTGCAGCTATTTCTTATCAGCATAAGAAACGGGTAGTATTCGTTCAACAATGCTTCGTGGTGCTGAGCATAAACTATTATTTCAGTTACTGAAGGTGCACTTTCCCAAGCATGTAACGCTCGTCTTGTGATTTGGAAAAATGGAACAAATAACGATTTGTGAAATGAAACATGTCCTGACGTTTAATCCGGAGAGTTTGATGATTCACTTCGGCACCAGTCATTCGATGATCCTGTGCATCGCTCACCGCACAGCCCAGTGACATCTACTCAGATGCGTTACAAGCTGGAAGCCAATAATTGCAGAACATTTTGTCATGCAGTCTTCCCTTTTAAAACCTATTAAATTGTATTAGAAGTCTTTTTTCTTTCTTTTTTTTGTTTTTTTTTACATGTTGCTCTCCAGCTCACAGCTCAGAGCAGCTATTTTGTTTCCTAATCGTTACTATGTCAGTCTTTTCCCAAATGGGAAAAAATATTTTTATATTAAAATTTAACGATGAGAAAAGTTATATAAAGGCCTGTGACGCTCTTAATATAGAACAACAGCCTCAAATGGAAACAATTAAAGCAAAATAATGTGTTTATGTTCCCGCACAGCATTGTTGGGCATGGTGAGCTTCTGCCAGCAGAGCAGGCTGGGTGTTCTCACCCTGCGCTTTCCTGGAGTTAACCCCAAACCCACTGTTGGAGGAAGCCTGGCCTTTTGGGGGCCTCACAAGAGGGCTCAGGTGCTCTTCTGTATAGAAAATTAATTTGCAGGAAGTCTGATTTTTTTTTCATTGCTTGCTATGCTGCAATGTTTGGGGTTTTTTTGTTGAAGTGCAAGGTTTGATGTTTCCAGCTTTCTGCTGGAAATGGTGTTCCCCCAGTTTTGGTCGCTTGTGTGACGGACCCGACAGTACACGCAGTCCCTGTTCATGTGATAAAGTTTATTTGCTTAAGTGCTCATAGGATTGAAACATTAATTTCAACCATTTTAGCTTTTAATGATTTGGAAAATTCAAATAACATCTCACATGGGAGGTTCTATTATTGGTGAGGAACGGTGGAACCTGTGCAACAGTGATTATATATGTTACAGTTCTCATGTAAAGTTTCAGTAAGGCGAATTTGCAAATTACTCCCCCCCCCCCCCCCCCCCGATTTATTTACATAAATGATTTTTCATTTGTTGCAAGCTTCCTCTTGAGGAGTCAAAAAGTGATTATTTTTAATACAATTCTGAAATGATCTTGTTAGTAACCTTGCACTGGTTTTGCACTAACATGTAATTTTTATGTAACGCTTCGCTCCACTGAGATCTCCATAAAATACTCCTTTTGCCAACGCGCCTGTGTTTGGGAAATGTGGAAAGGCGACTAGGGCAGGCAGGATTACTAAATGCTCTGCAGCAAATTAGCGGCCGGACGAGGTTTTGGAGTATCGAGGCTCGTGTGACAGAGCAATATATGCTTGTTGACGAGTCACGGCGCTGCTCATGTAGGAATAATTCTGTCTCCAGAGAAAAGAGGCCGAAGAGCCATGGGAAAACGTCTGCTTTTCAGTTCGATATAGAGCGGTGAGGCTCACGGGCAAAAGGCAGCTCTGAACCAGACACGTAATAAATGGATCAGCTGTGACTTTCGCTACCCGCTCTCTGTGCGTGAATTACTTACTGATTATCACGCCAACCGACACTAACAGTATGAAATCCTCCGTCTCGCCGAGGTAGTAAATCTGCCGTGCAAATAGTAACGGCATTCATTTGGGCTCGGAAGCAACAGCAAACTGTGCTACGTTTAACTCACAAATTTTGTATGAACTCTGTGAAAATGTGCTGTTTGCTTTCTGATGTTAAAAGGGGCTGTTGTGAAAGGTCCCGTCCTGCGTTGGATGGGCTTGTTTAATAATTGTCTTTGGCCGAAGAGCCCTGTCTGCTTTCAAGGATTTTGTATGTTTGCTGTTCATGAAACACTTTTGGATCCTGCGTTAAAATCGTTGACCGCACATAGCAGAAAATGGTGGCTCACGTTAAGCTTTTAAATGCTGAGCATTCAATATTTATCAGTTCTGGCTTTTTCTGTCTTTAAAATACCTGCCCTTTCAGACAGTCATTTAGGAAGGGGGGAAAAAAAAGGAAATCATGGTGTAATTTATTATGTAGTTGATGGCAAGGGTTTAAACGCTGCTGAGCCTTACTGCTTTTGTGGTGTTATTGCCCATTAACCTTCATTTGAAAGGGGTGGCAGTGCTAGGGCGTGCTGTACCTCGGGCAGCTCCTGCTTTCCCACCTGTAATATTTAACTGATGGCGAGCAGTTAACCTGCTTTAATTTTGCAGCTAAAATGTAAATCGACTTGTTTCCTGGGGAATGCCATTTCATGGTTCCGAGAATTGTCGGATGCTTCAAACTCTGCTTGTTAAACTTGCTGAGATAAGAAACACACCCCCTAAGTAAAGAGTTACGCAGCTGGAGAATCTAACTGAATACTTCCACCTTCTCTAAAATAGGGGTTGTAATTAATGGACCAATTTGACTACGAGCCAGTTTGAACAGCCTGGCTTAATCTAAATAAAACCCAAATGCTTTGAGCAAGTTTTGTCTCCCTTTTCCCGAATCAAGCTTTAATAAATAAATTAAATAGTGAGATGCAAAAAGCTCAAAATAGTACGGCAGAGCTCTTGGCAGGCAGGAAAGCATCTGTTTCTGCAGGCGGGACGAAGGGGAAAAACAAGTCGGGTCTCCATCCTCATCTTGGTTGGCCTTGCGGCGGTCTGCCGGGACAGCTCTCCTGTGTCCCGGAGCTCATCCTGGCCGGTGGTGCTCCTGAGAGCTGGGCACCACCTTTCCCTCTGCTTTCCCGTGAATCATGTTTGCTTTTGGAGGTTGCAGCTCTGTGTCTTCGAGTATAAAAGGGCTCTGACATGACCTGTGCTGCGGGAACCCCACCCAGGCAAGCGCTCTGCCGACCTGGTCCTCGGGGTGCTCGGAGGGGCTCTGAAATTGGACGTGTGAGTTTTAAGGTTTCTGAGGAAACATTGTGCAGCCGTCATTTTTATGTTCGTTTGTCTTTGAAACCACTGTATGCGAATCTTTTGAAGCTCGTAGTTAAAAGAAGTCTGTACAGTCCACTCTGAAACTTCTCCACTATGTCAGCAGTGGTTGCAAGTACCAAGTCTATAAAATGCATCTGGCTGCCTTTAAATTGAAAAAGACACCAACAGCGTGAGTTTTTATTTATTTATACCTTTGCATACGTAATTTTAGCATAAGAACTATGGTTCCTGAGAACTTTCACGCCCAGTGACTGGTGTCTTTGTATTTTTCATGTGTCAAAGAGAAATTTATTACCATGATTGCTTCACTTCTTATTCCTTGTTCCATAAATTATCCCAGACAGATTAATTTAAAGCGCAGTAGATGAGAGGAAGTTACTGACCTTATGATGCATTGATGCATCTGTGGTTAGGTCTGGAAAGCATTCAGCTTGAAATTCCTCCTTTTAATAGCCTGAAGTTTGGTATTTATTGTGTTAAATAGCAGACGTGAGTACTGAGACACCAAGATTGCCCTCAGCGCAACGCCTGTGAGCATTCAGCAGCCCCACAGCAGGGCAGAGAGCTGCTTTGGGCCGGGAATACAAGTACAGTCAGGAGGAAAACAGCCTTGTAGATGCCCCAGTCACATCAACACCTTGAAATCCTTCCCACGAACGCAGAGCGCGGCCGGGCGGACAATGCAGCAGTGTTCGAGCGTGCCGGAGGGAAGCACTTGACGTGAAGTGGGTTGTTGCTTTCTGCTCCGGAGGACTCAGTGGAAGTGGTTCTCCTAATCCTTCCTGATAGGGTACGGCGAGGTATCGTGTCTTAGTTTCAGCAATTTAAGGCAGGAATGAGCTTTTTCTTACAGGGCTTAAGGGTGCTTCTAGTAGGTGGTCAGTGTTACTCTTATACATACTGTTTTAAGACGTCTCGGTTACAAATAGAGGTAACTAAATGAAACTGCAAGAAGCTAATTGGGAAACTGGAACCAGGAAAAATCTTTTCTCTTCCTGTTTTTCTTAATAAACAGATGTGAACAGAGCAACATTTTGTGCAAAATTCCTTGTTAGTGCAAATGGGCTTTTCCTATGGATGTTACCGGAGTGAGGAGAAAATTTGTGACGACTAAATCCTAAATAAGGAGGTGGGATTTTTTTAGAGATGGTGAGTTGAGAGGTGGCCTGTAAGTAATGCTCAGCTTCCTACTGAAGAGAGAGGTTATTTCGAAACTTTGCATAAGTAGTGTGGAGCCACCGTCTTTGTTTTTGTTGTTACAAATCTGTTGGGAGCAGATGGAATTTCATTTTTTCCCGCTACCGTCCAAGAATAACTCCTTTCGAAGTCATTTCAGAGGCAATAGAAAAGGTGCATATGGCAGACTTGGAGATGGAAGCAGCGATTTTTGCAGCTACGCCTTCCCTCGCGGAGTTTGGCTCTTTGCTGGGCGGCTGCGAGCTCTGCAGACCTGTCCCTCCGGAGCACCCACCCAACTCCTGCGCTCGGAGGGTGCCCACAATGCCGTTATTTTCCGGATTGACCCCAGCGTTCATTAAAAAGTTCATCTCTTGGATTTGTTGTGGGTTGTTTGGTAGGGTTTTTTGGTTTTTAAGGGAGGGTTTCTTTGCTCTGTAGTGATTATCAGGAGAGCTGTACATTAGGCGCTGCCGTACTACCAGAAAAGAGGGAAAAAAAATAAAACCAATCGTGTAGGCATATCCACCTCCGCAGCTGAGAAATCAGTTGGCTGGTAGTTGTGACCTTCCCTGCACCGCCGAGCTATTTCATAGACAAACACTCAAGAGCTACTTATCATATAAAGAAATGCTAACAGATCTTGGATTATAAAGATATTGTAGCGAGTCTGTTGCTAAGGCTGCATTGAGACAAACCATAAATTCTGCATTGTGTGCCAATGAGTGTGTTGTTTCCAAATTTTCAATATTTATTCCAAAAATAAAATGGTTTCTCATAGTCTTTGCTTGATTAAAATGCACTTAAAAAGTCTATTCTTTGGAAAGATTTTTTTTTTTTAAAGTGAATTTTATTGCTATTTCTTCCATCTCAGTAAGGAATCAAGGCTTGATGTTTAATAGCCAAGAATCTGTCATGGTGGGTTAGGAAATATCTGATTGTAAAATTTATTGTGCAGATGCATTTAATAAAGCGTGGCAGTTTATGGTGGCTAAAACCACCCCTTTCCCTAAGGGAATTATATTTGTTGGTCATAAAGGCTGACAAACACGCTCCGGTATTTGAAAATCACTCCAGCTCTTCACCTCCTTGAGTTCAGAGCTGTGGAATTACTGGATGTCTTTCACATTTGGTTTATTTTCTCAGGCTCTTAAATAAACATTGTGGTGGTTTGAGTTGCGTAGGTTTACTTCATTCTTGCAAGAAGCTGGTGGAAAAGCTTAGGCTGGCTAGTGGAGTAAGCTGAGCGTGGTTAAACCGATCTGTGCCAGCAGCAGAAAGTTTTCATTTAGGGAATTAAGATGATTTATAACCAAATCTACATAAAGTCTGGCCTTTCCTCTGTTCACTAAGCCGGGATACTGGCTGCATATTTGGGTGTAAACTGGTACAGGTGACTTCCCACCTCGTAGGGGTGAACAACATCGTAGCAAAACCTCTACGTCCTTACAGCGGCAGCTGGATGAGGGATGTGTAGGGCGTTCATAGAGTTGATCAAATTTGTTGACTCCTTCAGAGGAATTTCACTGGCCTTTTAACTTCCCCTAATAGCAGTCTGTGCACCGGAGGGTTTACATAGGTAGATTTTTATGCTCGCCAAACGTATGGCTGAGTTCATAGAATCATTTGGGCTGGAAGAGACCTCCAAGATCATTGAGTCCAACTGTTAACCCAGCACTGCCAAGGCCACCACTAACCCATGTCCCCAAGCGCCACATCTACACAGCTTTTCAGTCCCTCCAGGGATGGTGCCTCCACCACTGCCCTGGGCAGCCTGTGCCAGGGCCTGACAGCCCTTTCGGGGAAGAAATGGTTCCCAAGGTCCAACCTAAACCTCCCCTGGCGCAACTTGAGGCTGGTTCCTCTTGTCCTGTCGCCTGTTCCTTGGGAGAAGAGACCGACCCCCCCTGGCTCCAACCTCCTTTCAGGGAGTTGCAGAGAGTGAGAAGGTCTCCCCTCAGCCTCCTTTTCTCCAGGCCAAACCCCCCCAGGTCCCTCAGCCGCTCCTCACAGCACTTGTGCTCCAGACCCTTCCCCAGCTCCGTTGCCCGTCTCTGTTGCACTGACTTTCTTAAGCATCAGCATTTCTGGTGCCGAGTCGAACGTACAGGTGGGTGTTAATATATAGATATGTGTTTTTCATAGCAGATTAATTCTCGAGGAGCCTTACAGTTCAATATACTCTTTTTTTTTTTTTTTCCCCCCACCTTGTTTACCATCTTAATGCCAGATTTTTTCATGTCGGTACGTACCCTGTTTCGGCAGCAGCGTGACTGTGTTTGGGGGCGTACCGTGTGGCTGAGCCCAGCACACTGCCGCAGCAGAAGCCCAAGAGGAGTGAGAACATGGAGCTGTACGAGCGCTCGGTATTTGCATTTTTAGTATGTAAATGTAGTCCTGCCTAAATTCGAGTCATCTGGATTTTTCTTTATTTTTGATTTTTTTGTTCTACTTAACAAAGGGGAACTTCTCAAGGAAGCTAACTGTGTGCATCTGCCTTGATTGAATACTTGAAGTATTCAATATTTAGCTCCTTTTTTTTTCTACTTGGCGTGAAATTGCTTTCATTAAAAATGAGTCATTTGGGGAAAATACCACTCGTGCTTTTCTGCGAGGGGTTACAAATTATTCTTTTTCTCACTGTCATTAAGAATTTAGCACAACGGTCCATGGGATAGAGGAGCAGCTGGCTTGAACTGGAAAGTGTAAGGGGAAGGGCGACGGACTGATATGCTAAGTGTTTATGGAAGGTGATTATAATTCTGACCAATATGTACGTGGAAATGAGAAATCCCTGTAAAACCAGAAATTAGACGAGAGTGCTCTTTGTTCTCATCTTTCTTTCTCCTGGATATTGGCAGTCTTAAGATAAATGTTGTTTATGCATGTTACGAAGGTAGGTGCTCGAGGTCTCCAGTTGCTTCTGCAGGTGCTGGAAGATGCTCAGTGGGAGGGGAGCAGAGCTGGCAACAAAACCAGGCTCTGCGGTCAGGAATCGACGGCGAGCGGGGTTCACCTCCGCGAGCCAGCGGTCGTAGTCCCCGGTTGAATGACCGTTCGTAATCTTTCGTGCTGGAGGGACTGGTAGGAGAGAGAGCTCGTGTGGCTGGAGGGAACATGCCTGGGAGCAGAAGTCACTGAGATGAGGTACAAAAAGGAGCATTTTAACCAGATTTTAGAAGATTGTATTGAAAAAGGTTGGGTTATTTTGCTTATCGGTGCTCTGCGGACTTCTCCATCTCCCCTCAATTCATTTCCTCTCTGTTCCCTCCTTAAAGCCAAATAATATTTACATGCCTTTCATTCTTTAAGCTAATACACGTAAGGGGGTCATTTTGGGGTCAGACAGTATATCCTTGTACGATATGAACATATACATTTTATTTCTAGGGGACCACACTTGTCTTGTTTTCTCAAGTTTAAATTTAATGTTCCATGCTTACGAGGGCTCCTATGGACGTTGCGTTATTCATCCTACTTGTGGCATCCTTGAGAACAGTTTCCATATTAGCACGTTTATCAAGGTATAATTAGATTACTGAAAGCTGTTTCTTTAATAAATATAATATTTTCTTCCAAGTTTGTTTTTGGATGCTTAGTTGTCAAATGCTACATGGATACGTCACTGGTGACGAGAAGCAGGATAAAAAACTGTGCAACCTGTTGCATTTTATTGGGTGTAGGAGCTCTTGTGAGTATTGAGTAAAAAGTGTTGCAGCAACAAATCGATGGCAACAAACCCAGGCTGCCCCAAACGCACGTTCCAGCCTGGATTCAACTGTCGATGGCCTGCTCTTTGCATGACCTTCTCCATGTCGCTTCAGCCAGGAAACTGCTCTAAAATCCATTAGAGATTGTCGTTCTGTGGGTTCACAAAACCCTGTCTGGATCTTGGGACACACTTTATTATTTTAATGATCTACACCTGAGGATCTGCGTCAAAATCTTTTTTTCAGGTCGGGAGCAAGCGGAAGTTAAACTTCACATGAAGCTGTTTTCTAACTTTTTTTTTAGGGAACAATTTTCCCAGCAGGTAACACTGATATGGAGTAGCTTAGAAATTTCTGAACGTCAGGCAGGAAATAAAAGGAATTATTTCTATCCCTGTGAGGAAAGTGGGTCAGGCTGTGATACTTATTTATAGCATGTCTCAATATTTTCATTTTCCTTTTTTTTTCTGCACAACTGACTGATCTTCAGCTTGAGCTTTTCTGTAAACGCTGCTGGCAGGTACTGTGCTTTGCATTTGGCCTAGAAACCGGCCGCGATGGAGGGGAGCAAGTCTGCAGCTAAACCAGACTTTAACCGTGCTTCTTGAGGGTTCAGCTGGAGTATTTTGGGGTGCATTGGTTAGGAAGAACCGGGCAGCGGTTTCCCACGTAGCATCGGAAAGGGGAAGGGATCCCTGCTGATGATTTTACTTTTCTTGTAGAGACTTGGGTTTTCGCATGTCTTGGCAAAGTGCAGCAGGATGATGGTCCTCTGCTCCGTGGGGATGGTCTTCAACTCCGTGTATTTCCCATTCCCCCTGGCTGGAAGGTGAAGTCGGCAGCTCAGGCGCATTTAATTCGCAATACAACGCATGCCCCACCAATAAACTCTTTTTGCCTGGGTTTACATGTAGGACTGGTAACTTGAAAGCTTATCAAAGTAAAGTGCTCTTCAACTGGAGGAGAATATTGACGTGTCTGTCAATTCTGAGCATGGGCTTTAGAAATTTTAATTACGATGCCTTATTTACAAGGTACACAGGTGTGGTGTACTGCAATTTCAATGCTTGTACATGTACTTAAGATACATTTTTGACTAATCGAGTGTTTCTAATTTTGGGAAAGTGCTGAAAAATCATCCGACAAACCTTGTGTGCTATTTGCAACTGAGTGTGAATCACAATAAACTTTCGAAACAGAAGGGAGGACAGAATAACGAGAGAAAAGGTGTTGACTGCTAGAAAAATGGATTCTAATTGGTAGAATCAGAAGCGCAAACTGTATCTTCAAATGGTCTAAAATAGTTCATTTGTAAAAAATACTGGTTTTTGTGGATTATTTAAGCCTTTGAGCTTGCAAGACCTTGAAACACTTTGTCTAGATTTGTGTGAAGTTGGTGTAAGGTTCTGCGTAGACCAAATAGATGTGTAGACTATTTCCTTTTAAAATTGCACTGATTGTATTTTCCTCTAATACGAGTTGGAAATTTTGCACGTGTGAATACAGGTGATAAAACCAGAAATTACTAAACTAGAATGTTGCCTAGAATTTGTTATATTTTTAGTTTCTAACCATAATTTAAGTAGTGCAGCACTTTATTTTTTCAAAAGAGACTCTGTAGCCTTCCAGAATGGGATGATAATTTAGATAATACAGGATTCTGCCCCCACCCTCCTCTAGAAAACTAAACAAAAAATTAGTGATTGGAGCTAAAATTTGATAAATGCAAACGGGAACTTGGACACAGATTAAGAAAAAATAAATACATAAAATGACTTTTTTTTAGTCCTTCTGAGTATATGCAGAACCATTATTTTTTCTGAGAAGAACCATTATTTTTTCTGACTTCATTTAATCATAGGTTATAGTGTTTGTTTTATATATTACCTCAAGTCAGGCTGGACCATCTAATGCAATGAATGTTTTTTGATCTTCCAGTGGTAGACCTTGATGGGACCTGTCTGGCTCTGGAGATCTTTCATCATTAGCCTTCGATGGTTCTCTTTGTCGATCGCAATAATGTGCTTTCTCCTTACGGTCGTCTTGCTGGGTGTTGGGTTTTGGGTGACGCTGAGGCAATTTGTGTGGGGTAAAAGGGCTCTTGCAAGGCCTCTTGGGCAAAGGTTGTAAAGATTCATTATGTGCAAGGGAAGGAGAGGGGTTGATATATTCCTTTTTCTGCTGCAAAGTTAGATGGTTTATGATGTGCGAGCGTTACTTGCTTCTGCTTTGCACTGTTGTCTCCTCCTGCCTGGTGTGAAGCAGACAACTTACTGCTATAAACTACATTTTAGGACCCACCAGCGAAGGATGAGTCGAGTTTTTCTAGGCATCACAAACACTTGCAGCTAAATTATCTTTATTTCAAAGAACTAGGCCAAGATCCAATAAATGGATTTGTGAACAGATGGGGAAAGCATAGTGCAACTGTTGGATCAGCTTAGTAGACAACTGTTGTAGCGTACACCATCTGCGTGGCTGTTGTCTCAGGTACGGGTGTTGGAGAAAGGTGGGCTTCAAGGGGACGTAACGAAGGTTCAACAAGGCCAAGTGTCGGGTCCTGCCCTTGGGTCACACCAGCCCCAGGCAGTGCTACAGGCTTGGGGGGGAGCGGCTGGAAAGTGCCCGGCGGGAAAGGGCCTGGGGGGGTTGGTCGGCAGCGGCTGAATACGAGCCAGCAGCGTGCCCAGGTGGCCAAGAAGGCCAACGGCAGCCTGGCCTGTATCAGCCATAGTGTGGCCAGCAGGACCAGGGCAGGGATCGTCCCCCTGTGCTCGGCCCTGGTGAGGCCGCACCTCGAGTGCTGGGGTCAGTTCTGGGCCCCTCACTCCAGGACAGACACTGAGGGGCTGGAGCGTGTCCAGAGACAGGCAACGGAGCTGGGGAAGGGTCTGGAGCACAAGTGCTGTGAGGAGCGGCTGAGGGACCTGGGGGGGTTTGGCCTGGAGAAAAGGAGGCTGAGGGGAGACCTTCTCGCTCTCTACAACTCCCTGAAAGGAGGTTGGAGCCAGGTGGGGTCGGTCTCTTCTCCCAAGGAACAGGCGACAGGACGAGAGGGAACGGCCTCACGTTGCGCCAGGGGAGGTTTAGGTTGGCTCTTGGGAACCATTTCTTCCCCGAAAGGGCTGTCAGGCCCTGGCACAGGCTGCCCAGGGCAGTGGGGGAGTCCCCATCCCTGGGGGGACTGAAAAGCCGTGTAGATGTGGCGCTTGGGGACATGGTTTAGTGGTGGCCTTGGCAGTCCTGGGTTAACGGTTGGACTCGATGATCTTGGAGTTCTCTTCTAACCAGAACGATTCTATGAAGTGGCCTTTGTTGTGGTAACATTTCTGCATATAATACAGGCACTGGGGAAAGTGCTTTGAAGAAAAAAAGACTGATAATCAAGACTGGAGTTGTTGTGGTATGGAGGCAGAGATCAATGATAATATAGTGATAGAGCAAAGCCACAGAAATCTGCGCTTACAAAATACTGCTTGCGTGAAGAAGAGGCTCCTGCGGTGTGACGATAATAACAGTATCTTTTATTCTTTGATTTCCCCAGTATATTTGAATGGGGAGAAGAATTTGCAGTGGTCAAGGTACACAGTAAGGTTTACATTTATGCTACAGCGTGGATGTTTGGTTCAACAGAGCTGAGGTGGTGCAGTGCACGTCAGTGCTTCTGACGTGAGGAAAAGGCATGGAAGGAGGGAAAATCGGCTTTTCTTTCATCGTTTCTGTTGTCTGAGTGTGAAGGTTGGGCAATTTGGTGTCTTGTCAAACAATTTCTCCCTGGATAGAATTTGCTTACTTGTTATTATAACTTCTGTATTTGCAGGGTAAGAGAGAAAGCAAGCCTCTTCCATGAAGAGCTGAACTGTGTTTTTAGATTGAATGTCTTTGAAATTCCTCTCCTTCCCCAGCAGGAGAGCTGGTGGGGCAAGCGAAACTTTAAAGGAGTAACTAGACAACAGGGAGGAGCTCCAGGTGTGGCTCAGCTTATTTAAGCCGAGGAAGGTGTTTCAAGACTTGCGCTGCTGCTGGTGCCAAAAGCAGCTGGCGGCTCCGGCGGGATGAAGGCAGAGGAACCAGCCGGCCTCAAAAGAGGCGACTTCAGTGGCATTTGTTTTCGGTGACAGCAGAAGAGCAGGAGCTGGGACGGTGTGTCAGGATCGGGAGCCCGATTGAGATAGTGGTGGCTGACTGGAGAAGGGCAGTGTTTGAAAAGATTTGGTTTCTAGCTTGTTGACTTAATGATTTTTCAGACTGTAGCAGCATTTGTGCCTTCTGATCTCTCCCAGGCTGTCGACAGTCATTCCGTCGTCTTTGGAGCGCGGCAGCTTGTCAAATCAAGGCGTATTTTTTCAGGAGCAAAGAGGGATTTAGCAGGTTTGCGAGTATCAGTGCTGCAGGTTGTGACTCAGGAGAGGCTGGGCTGATGTTTTACCTGCTGCAGTTTCTCTGAGCAGCCTTTCTCTGACCTCACCGGGCTTTTCAGGCTCTGCCCTTATCTCTGATCAGCAGCCAGGAAATCACTTTCCATATTTTTACATATCTTGCACAGAAGGGCAAAGCTAATCTCTTCCTTTGAAGAAACGGTGCTTCCCATAACAAATTAACTGTGTCAGTCATTCAATTTTTTTTTTTTTGTTCCAAAGCAAGACAGCTCTTGAGCATCAATTCAACTGTACCATGGAAAGTGGGATGAAAACAGAAGCGTCGAGGGGGATTGTCGTTCCTCTCTGACTCCTTTGCCACGGCGAGACTTGGCAGAGCGGTGCAGAGTGACCTTGAAATACCCGATTCCTCTCTGGGAGGAAACCCCTGATGCTTGCAAAGCCATCAGATTTTGTAGGGGTTTCATGGCTGCGTGCCTCTCTGTAGCGGAGTACGGCAGTAAATGGCGTTATTGTGGGGATTTTGAGTTCTCGCTTTCCAAGTTGAGTGTTTGGATCGGCTGGGGTTGTAGCAAACTAGTGGAGGCACCTTCACCTGCACTTTGTGCAGCTCGTAGCTTGATGGGAGTTGCTTGGGTGCTCTGTGGTGGAACGGTTGAGGAGTGTCCCCTTTGAGGCTGGGACCTTTTTTCAGATCGTGTGTCAACCCGCCACTGCCCAGGGGAGGAGGACGGGATCTGGGCTGCTTCTTGAAGGAGGAAGGTTGCACCGTCCAGAACCTCTCATCCCAGGGTTTTGGAAGTCACAGGGTAGAGCTTGTCTTCAAGCTGATGCAGAAAGTCGCGTGATCGCACCACGAAGGAGGAACTGAAAAAGCGGTAGGGTGAACAAACAGTGACTTTGCACCCTTAGTTGCAGAGTTAAGGTGATCAGATACGACACTTCTGGGATTGCGGTGGCAGCAATGACTTTTGCGTGAGTTTACTCGTCTCGAGGACTCTGTTATCTCGGTTACGCTGGAGGCTTTGGACGTGGGAGTTTCTGTAATACACCCAGAGGAGTTCATAGTCTTTTGTTAGGTGCTTATTGCTGCATAGGTTAAATCCTTATCAAACTCGATTTTGCAGTAATGTCATTACCTTCATCTGGGACCTGGCATGTAATTAATTATATCTGCCCAGCGGTACCTGTGGTGTGGTACCGAGCTGGCAGAAGAGGGGATTTAGCTGTTATACGTTAGGAATTTATGAAATAGATGCATAGATTTTGTTTATCTACTTCTCTCATCCCCTATGTGGCTGATCACTATTCCATGCCTATAAATGAGGGCATTTGCCTATAGCAAACCCCAGAAGGATATATCCTTTAACCTCAGTGCCTTTATGGAGAAAATGAACAAAGCTAAATTGTTAATCGATTTAGGCCAGAATGCCATTGTTCTGGGAATAGGCTGTAACAGCCCTTTCTTCATTGGCTTCAACTTCAAATTTACCCGAAACAATGGCTTTTAATTGTGGTGTGCTTGAGGCAGCGCAGCAGCACTTGGGAAGGAAAGGGGAGAGAGGAGGAAAAGCTCATTGTTTGCATCGGTCTCTAGATTTAGCAGCTTCAAAATTAGGATTAGCAACTGGCTTTGGGGTTTGCTTGGTGTTTTTTTTTTCATTTCTTTTTTTTTTTAGTGGAAAGGCTGTGCTAAAACTCTCTAAGACAATGTGCTGCATCCAAAGCAGCGTGGGCAGCAGGGCGAGGGAGGGGATTCTGCCCCTCTGCTCCGCTCTGGGGAGACCCCCCTGCAGTGCTGCCTCCAGCACTGGGGCCTCAGCACAAGAGGGACACGGACCTGCTGGAGCGGGGCCAGAGGAGGCCACGGAGATGGTCAGAGGGCTGGAGCCCCTCTGCTATGGAGACAGGCTGAGAGAGCTGGGGTTGTTCAGCCTGGAGAAGAGAAGGCTCCGGGGAGACCTTCGAGCAGCCTTCCAGTACCTAAAGGGGTTTATAGGAAAGATGGGGAAAAACTTTTTATCAGGGCCTGCTGTGACAGGACAAAGGGTGATGGTTTTAAACTAAAGGAGGGGAGATTCAGACTAGACATAAGGAAGAAGTTTTTCACGCTGAGGGTGGTGAGGCCCTGGCACAGGTTGCCCAGAGAGGTGGGAGATGCCCCATCCCTGGAAACATTCCAGGTGAGGCTGGACGGGGCTCTGGGCAACCTGATCTAGTTGAGGATGTCCCTGCTCATGGCAGGGGGTTGGACTAGATGGCCTTGAAAGGTCCCTTCCAACCCAACCCATTCTGATTCTATGCTGGTAGGTCTTAAAGTGTCACTGAAGTCTTACTGAACACAATACAAACTGATCTTGAGATCCATCAATGACCTTTTAGAGCTTAAGGTTCAATGTAGTTTATAAACCAGACCAACCTACTTACCTTTTCTGGTGAGTAACGAAGAAAAGGCAATCTGCATTTTCTCTTTTGTACTCCTGATGAAAATAAATATTCTCAACACCTCATTGCCAGCATATAGCGTGCCTTTAACGTTGTGGTGCTTTGGAAATAAGTGCCGCAAAATGATTTAATCCTAAGTTACAAGCTACTCTCAAGTTTGTGACTTTTTGTACTCGGCTATTAGCAAGAGGATGGCTTCAGATTTATTAGATGGTAATTAGATAACAGCTTTGAGACTTCGCCTAGTTGTGCAGTTCATGTCTCTGTGGGAACTTTGTCAGTGTATACTAATTTGTATTTGAAAAATATACGCTGCTGGTGTTGCTTGTGTTGTTATTAAAACCACGTGGATTTATCTGGTGTGCTCCAATACTCGGATTTGGCTTTTTACCCAGGAGACGCCGTTGCTTGCCGTCTGGTTTTCTTGTGTTGGCGTCGTGCTTTGCGGGGGCTCCCAGAACTAGAGGGGAGCAGCTAAATACGCAGAATTCTTTTACATACAATATTTCTCTTTGAAGCCGGCTCTCTTTTGTGAGATCTTCATCCTTTTCATTGCTTCCCTTTTGTCTTTGTCTTACAAAAAGCTGAAACAGGCAGCACTCGAGGTTGGAGCCCTTTGAATACATGTGCTGTAGGTTCAGCTCCCCAACTCCTTTTTTCTCTTTGGTTCTTAAATATTGCAGTCCACTTGAAAATCAGTTAAAAATTTACACTAGCTGTACTTGCCACCTGGTAGTGTTTGAAACAAGCCTTAAGTAGTGTGTATATGCACGTGAGTATACGTATATATTTTCAAATCTCAAGTTTTATAAACAGATCCTTGCAGGTGTTTTTCCACCTGGAGGTTTTAAAGTCAATATTGTAGCTTTGTAGGTTACCTATGCTTTGTGTATGTTTTTCCACCTGCCTGGATGTGTGTTTATGCATCACAGAGAATACTTAAAGGACCTTGCTTTTTTGTTTTCTTAGGGTGTAGCAGCTGCTTCTTGCAGAGCAGTGGACGTAACACCCAAGTAGTACAGAAGTGCTTCTTGTAGAGTAGCATCATGTACTACCAAGTTAGCAAAGACAAATGGGAATCGATACCTTTCCACACTTAAAGGAATCTGATTTTTGTATCGGAGTGATAAAATTATAAATATGCACAAAGCGTTTAGCAGGGCAAAAGACCTCAGAGCCTGGTGGCTTTGGTAGCAGGTTACCCAGGGGTAGGAGTCTTCTAGTGTATATCGTGAGGGTAGTTCTGGTGTATAGCCCCGGGTACGTCATGAAAATGTCTCGTGTTGAAGTAGAATTGTAGAATGGTTTGGGTTGGAAGGGACCTTAAAGGTCATCCAGTTCCACCCCCCTGCCATGGGCAGGGACACCTTCCACTAGACCAGGTTGCTCCAAGCCCCGTCCAGCCTGGCCGTGAACCCTTCTAGAGATGGGGCAGCCACAGCTTCTCTGGGCAACCTGTGCCAGGGCCTCACAACCCTCATGGGGAAGAATTTCTTCGTTATATCTCACCTAAATCTCCCCTCTTTCAGTTTGAACCCATCACCCCTTGTCCTATCACTCCATGCCCTTGTCAAAAGTCTCTCTCCAGCTTTCTTGTAGGCCCCTTTAGGTACTGGAAGGCTGCTAGAAGGTCTCCCTGGAGCCTTCTCTTCTCCAGGCTGAACAACCCCAGCTCTCCCAGCCTGTCCTCACAGGGGAGTTACTTCATTCCTGGAGTGTTTTTCCTCCTCAAGTTACTAATGTATTCCCTTCCTGAGCCTTTGCTCACAGGAGAAGCCACAACATTGTGTAGGACACGTCCTAGTTACCAGTGCCCACCAGTACCGGATGAGACACCACCATGTACAGTTGTTGTAGAGTTGGAGAGGACAAGGGGTTTTCTTTGCTTTTTTTAACTGGAGCTGGGATATCAGTTTAGCTTTCTCTGTTGAATGGAAAGATAGAATTCCAGCTTCAGTTTGCTTTTAGTGCTTAGTATTTATTTCTGTCTGTCTTGGAACGTGTCTCTGCGAGAGCGTTTATACAGTATCGCAGATCTGCTGATGCCCTGCCCGTGCCAGGCAGCACATGGGATAAGAACTTGGTTCCTATGTCTTTTGCTTTCTGAGAAGTCAACGCTGGGTTTTTTTAAGTATCCTTTATTTATTCGTAATGGCAGCACCTTCTAAAGCTTAGTAAGGAATCTGAGTAACTTACAGATAAGTATTTAATAGCATAGCTAAAAAATTTGACTTTGGTTATTTTTTTAAACTAAATCTTGTGTTTTGTTTTTGCATTGCTGAAATATGATTAAATTATTTTGATGTTGAAATACCGTTTTTTTTTTTTCCCTCTCCCTGAGATGGGACATGGATGTGGCTACACTACTAATGGGATATTTTCCCCCCGCATCACTCTTGATAGCATTCCTGTGGTGGATGATTTAATAATTGTTTCCAGAGAAAATTGTTCAAAGAGTTTTCTGAGCGGAGGCTCTTGGAGAGCTTGGCAGATTGCATAAGGTTGTTTTTAGCTTGCGAGACTTGCTCAGGTTTCCAGAGTCTGTTTACTCGTGGTTGCATGCAAGTGCTGTTGGTGTTGAAGCGTTGATACGGTTTGATTCCTAGCTTTTCCACAGATACTATTTTCAAAAGGACGAATTTTTAGACAAAAAGTCTAGGTGTTATTGCCTACAACTTGGAATTTGCATATGTTTTTGCAAATTCCTGGTCAGTAGGTAAGTAATTTGAATTTTCGAAGATGTTGAAGCCTTAAAATAGATATATGTGTGTGTGTGTGTTATTTATCTACATCTATCTGTGTCTCCATAGAAGGTACAGATGCTTCCTGTGCTCCTGAAGAACTGGAGTTGTTTCTTCACTTGCTTACGTGTAGATCTCCTGCAGAACTTCAGTAACTGGCTTTTAAAAATCTTAAGCTAAATTTCTGAGGTGGAAAAGTATTATAAGAAATCAATATGGAGGAAGAGGAAGATGGTTTTCAAAATCTGTGGGGTTTGCTTTTTTAATTTGGATCAGAGATAAACTTTAAAAGCGCTCTATGGAAAAGATTCTGGAAAACCGTTTTGACTCAGTCAAAATATTTAAAAAAGATTAGATGATAACATTAACAGATCACTAGGAAAAGACACAGTAAAAGGTTCCAAGATACCGATTTTGGGAACTTCTGATCTTGCTTCCTTCTCTTTTCTGCCAAATTTGATTTTGCAGAGTGTTTTTGTTTTACTGAAACTGTGTTCTAAGTAGGACGATTTAATTTTGCCAGAAGGCTGTGACTTGCTCCAGCCACGTGCCGACGATGGAGCGGTTAACCTCCCTAGGTAGGAACCCTGTTTCTCTGCCAGAACGTGATGTTTGGGCATCTTCAGATACTGCTTCCATTTGATATCATTCTTCCCTGGTAATTTATTTTCAACTGTTTCTGCTATACTTCAGCTATTTGTTAAAACCAATCTGGAATATTTTGACTAACGCGTATGAGATGGGAGCATGGACTTGGCAGTGGTAGGTATATGGTTGGACTTGATGGTCACGAAGGTCTTTTCCAACCTAAATGATTCTATGATTCTGTGTATCTGAACAGTCTGGCTCTTGGTTTTGTCTTCAGCCCATGCGTGCTCCTACCAATCTCCGTGCGAAGGCAGAAGGTGCGGAATCTTGGTGCCTGTTTTATGGGAGCCCAAGTGATGTATCGGATCTGCTGCCCCAAACTCCTGCTAGATCCGTCTCCCTCAGCCTTGATGAAGTGTGATTGTCTTCTCCGTTGTCCGTGGTCTTTGGAGAAAACGTACCCTGTTAAAATCTATGGAAAGGAGAAGTTACAGCTGCAGCCGAGGGAGCGCTCCCTTCGTTTTGTCTTGCAGCCTGTATGTGTTTGGTTGTCACACTTTGAGCAGGAGTAATGGAGATGTGAAAGCAGGTTTTGCATGGCTTTGCTCGCTCTGTCCAGTACCTGTGTTCATGCTCCTTACAAGTAATGAGCACGAGTATCAATTTCCTTTGTACCACAACAAAGGATTAAGCATAGTTCTGAAATACGTCGTGAACTTTTCATCACAACACCCTTCTGAGCTCTGGCCTGGGTTTGCTGCTGCTTCTTTGGACATCCCTGCAAGCAGTGTCTAGACAAATGCAGTTGTCTAGAATTTGCACCCTACAATGTTTTGCAGATGTTGACAAAAATGAGTCCTTTGGCTTTGTTCCCTTCTCTCTTTCAGCGGCATCTTGAATTTTTAATGATTTTAAGTGCTGGCGTTCATTGAGAGTCCTGGGATGAATGATTCCAACTGTACCTCCCGCTTTTACATCCTTTTCCAGAGCCTTTTGCTACTGTCAGGTTGTCACCTCCTATTTACAGGCGCAGCGGGGAAGGGATGTTGGTAGGGTAGTCCTGGCACCGTCCCGGCAGCGGGGACCACTCAGCTCTTTGACTTCGATCACTCAACGTGAGATGCTGTGGGGATGGGAACATGCTACTGGAGCTGGTGAATAAGTGAAACTGCCATGCTCTGACATTGTCCCGAGTTACGCAGCGCTCGATGCATGAGGAGTTAATGTCTTATTTTACACGAGAGGGTTATGGGGATCAGTCCTCCGTTCAGGAGGTCGTCAGGGACTTTGTGAAGAGTCAAATACAGAATGGGTGAGAGGTGGCACCGCGGGCTTCATCTGAACTTCTTCAAGAGTTGTGTAGTTTGTATAAATAAATAGTTTAGGAATAACTTGAGCTTTTGTGTTAGGGAATTCCTTTTGCTGGCTGCGTGGTTTTAGTCTTTGTGGAGGAAGGTCTTTTTTTTTTTTTCCGTAGGGTGCTGATTTGAAACAATACCATCAGTCTGACAGGGAAAGCATCGCTCTTCACTGTCGTTCTCTCAGGACAACCATCAGAAAGCATGTGCAGAGGGTTTAACAGGAGAATCCCAATGGACCGATTGTTTCGTGTTGCGGTGGTGTTGGTTTGTTTGTAGTGGCTCTTAAGTAAATAAAAATCTAATGACGGATCTTCTAAATTTAGGAAATACTTTATGACTGTTTAATACCATTGGAGACTAATGCTTGTCTTGTTTTTTATTTACAGACTCACTGCACCTTCAGGGTATGTCACAGATGGGCCTGGAAATTACAAATACAAAACAAAATGCACCTGGCTCATTGAAGGAAGGTGAGTGTAGTAAACATCTCGGGCTTTAGCCTTGCTTATTGTGACTTTTAGGTGAGGTTTATCTACACTGAGTCTTTTTCGATCTCATGATTCTTTTTTTGCTGTTCTTAAAACTAGATAGGGCAGCACTTAGGTATTCTTGGTAAATAAGGTTTTTTTATGCAACTGAGCCCTCCAAACTGACTTCTGAATCTGAGGTTTGCTGTGTAAAATACCCTTTGCGTTGAAACCGCATGTGGAAAATGAGAATAAATGCATCTGTGTAAATAAAGAAAGAACTAAAAATGATGTAACTCTTACCATAGCAGGCCATTCAGATGCTTGGGTAACAAAAATACAACTGCAGACAGTTTGGAATTACAAATAATTAAAAAATGTTTTGCAAGAATGTTATTACAGACAAACCAGCCTCAGCAATTCCAGTACAGCCAGCTTAACTCTCATAACTTCCTTTTTCTAAAGGACAATGTGATTCATGTTTTTATCAGAAGTGAAGTGCTGCTCATGGATCTCCGATAATGTCACCCTAACTGCTCCTTCAGCCTTTATTTGCTAGTACTAAGAGGCTTCCTAGAGAACTATCACTTTGTGGGGTTTGAAGTGACATCTTACTGTAAAGAGGCGTACAAAAATGTTCCTCCTCCTCTCGTAGCCCGGCATTTAAGTCGGTGTCCTTTTCCTGCTTCTGATTGTTTGTATCCTGCTGTCAGAGGATGGTGGTAAACTGAAAGGAGATAATCACGCTGATTAAAAGAGCTGAAATATGTACCCTTGTGAAAATAGCCCAAGCTCTCTGCCAAATGTGAAATTCCCAGAGAGATCTGGACTTGGAAAACAGCGGCTGCAAAGCTGTTCAGTTCTGCAGAGTGCCCTCACCTCGTTGCCAGCATACCAGTACGTGGAGGGCGTTTGAGGTTAGCAAGTAAAGGTACAATCCAGATGTGCAGTTGAAGACACTAGATAAATTCAGATGTAAAATAAGCCACGTGTTCCTTACTGTACTCATTTCCTTTTTGCACTGTTCCCGACTCTTCCTGGCTGGCGTCTGTGCTGTGTCCTCGTCCCAGGGCTGTCCTTTGCATTTTTCCCCAGGAGCATGAGACAGGGCAGATGAGATCCAGCCAGCCTGAGGATCCTGTCTGAGGCAGAACCTGTAGCTATGTGCCTTCCAATTCCGCAAATGAGTGCTGTCTGTTAATGCGTTGTTAGCTGTAGCAAAGATAATCTCTTTCTTTTTGTTCTTGGTCCAAAGCTTTTATTGATTAAGTATTTCTTTCTGCTCTACAGCTGTCAGACTGTTAAAATAGAAGCAAACCCCTTACAATTTCATAGGCTGCTCAGTTTTGAAACGATGAGTCCTCTTTGTGCCTTTTCTTTAAGCAAGACATTATCCTTGAGTTACACCTGCTGCTCTTTTTCCAAAAGCCTGGAGTAGATCATTGTGACTATCAAAAAATACTCTTTTGCAGAATAACTCCCTAAAGAATTCCCCTTCTGTGGGAAGGAAGGACTCTATGGCAAGCTGACATTTTATTAATTTATTTGATTGGGATGAACAAGGATTTCATCTGAACCCAAGGGCAATGCTGTTGAAGAGAACCTAATCACTTGCATCTCTCCTTTCAACAGCTACAGCTGCGGGTAGGCAAAAGCAGCGCTGCTAAAAATTCACTTTCTTTGTATCTCAGGATCCAAGCACAATGTTAGTGGTGTTTTCACCCTCCCTGAGCTAAGCCCTAAATTAGATATGTGCTGTGGCTTCTGTGTGATTCTCTTTAGATGTATCTTTGCGTATTAGCCATGAAACTAATGGTATCTAAATGTACGTTACTTGGTTATGGCTTAGTGGGCCTCTTTTGTGTATGGAGTGAAAGAAATGCCGACCAGCTTTGGTGTCTGAACTACTGTTTCCATCTGCACATGAAGGAAATAAAACCTTGTTTCCTGCTAATGCATCTCGGAAGATCAGGCCTCTTGATGGTCTTCTCTTGACGTAGTAAGTCAGCAGAGTAGATGCCTCTTGAAGGGCGGCATTGACATCGGGGTGTGCTGGGCCCACTGCATTCAGGCGGAAGGTAGCGAGTCTCCTCCCAGGACTGCCAACCGGTTCATTCTCAACTAGTCCCAGTATTTTTTTGCAACGCATCTCTAGAAGAAAGCCAAGCAACCTCATTAGTGTTTGTAAAGAATGAGGGGCAGTGAGTGGTTAGTGCATCTTGACAGTCCACGTAATAACCAAAGACGTTCCTTTTGGCAAAAGTTAAAGCCCCAGGGCCTCCCGTCCTGTAGAAGATGGGTCTCCTCTGCATTCTCTTGACCTGGTTATTCCAGCTCCCAGAAGGTGGAGAGCAAGATGGATAATTTCTTTAGTTAGCATCCACTGAGGCGTATATCTGATTTCCAGTTTGGAGGGGCTTCCTTCAGGAGGGTCATCTGTACTGCACAAGTAATAAAGTAATGGAATCATAGAGTCACAGAATGGTTTGGGTTGGAAGGGACCTTAAAGGTCATCTAGTTCCAACCCCCTGCCATGAGCAGGGACACCTTCCACTAGACCAGGTTGCTCAAAGCCCCGTCCAGCCTGGCCTTGAACACTTCCAGGGATGGGGCAGCCACAGCTTCTCTGGGCAACCTGGTCCAGTGCCTCACCACCCTCAGAGTGAAGAATTTATTTCCTTGTAGCTAATCTAAACCTACCGTCTTTCAGTTTAAGGAAAGTTTAAAGAAGAAGGATTTCTGCCAGCTTCTGGGCAAATAAATAATCTCAGGCCATCGCAATCATATCAATCTGCAGAAAATCCCTTGAACAAGAAGAGGAGCTCTGGTTAGTTCCCTGGTGGTGGCTGTGATTCTTTAAGTGTATTGTCCGTGTAGATTTTCCTTGCTTACCCCGGCGAAGCCCTGTCATTAGGGGAGTCAGTACTGGTGAAGAGCAGAGGACTGGCTCTGCCTGCTCTTCAATTTCTGCCGTTGGTGGTGAGGAAAGGTTTAAGGACACGGTTTTTATGACCATAAAGAATCTGTTGCTGAATACCGGCGGAGCCTGCACACCAAAAAAGAAAGCCACAGCATGTTTAATGCATCTACAGTTGCACTCAGTCACTCAGTTTTAGTCTTATTCAGAGGGGAGCTTCACACCAGAGGAGTTTGTTGGAGGGACTTTGCCATGTCTGTCGAGTGGCTAATTCCAAATCTTTTATTTATTATTATTTTTTTCCAGGCCAAACACAATCCTCAGGCTTCGATTCAATCACTTTGCCACAGAGTGCAGTTGGGACCACTTGTATGTGTACGACGGAGATTCAATTTACGCTCCCTTACTGGCAGCTTTTAGGTAAGTTCCCCTTGGTAAGACAATAACTAACTAACTGTAGACAATGATATTTCTTTAACTTGGAGCCTGAATCAAATGTGGCTTCTAGCAGTATAAATATGTTCCAGTAATCTAAATATATAATACTGCAAATACAGCACGTATAGCAAGTGTCCTTTTGTGCAGTCATCATCAGCATAAACAATTAAGGAGTTGTTTTTGCTTTTACAATGAACAGATCATGTTACTACACTGTAGCATGTAAGTATTATGTTTGCATTTCCAAATCCTGATTATTTGAGAGACAAAAAAATTATTGTCATCCGGTTGAGCCTGAGATGACTGGGTATGCAGGCTTCTTCTAAAGCAGAAAACTGCCCCATTTATCATTTTTGAACATGACTTAAGTTTAACTCATCGTACGTCAACGCTGACAGAAGGCCCAAGCCAAGTAATCAACATTGCAGCCATAGAGGTCTCGTAGAACTATGTATATCCTTATGTACCTTAAACTTTAAATTTTTAAACTCTTTGGAACATGTTCAGAAACAACATGGTCGGGCAACCTTGTAAAAACGTGTGTAAAAATATCTGTTCTTCTGACGGATGACTGGTATTTGGCTCATCTGTCTGTGGTGAGAGACTAATTTGTGGATGCTGGTTAACAGTCGACATTTCACAGAGAAACCTAAATATAACTTGTGCATTTATGTACTTTAGTCTTGCAGTGACAAGCACCACCTTATGTTTTCTATTCTTTTAGCTGAAATTAGAAAAATAATCCCAAGTGGTGTATGGAAAAACTAATGGTTCCCTTTGGACTCTGCTTGTTCCAAGTGGCTGATTAACTATTTCCAGAATTAACCTTCTGCTGTGCTTCCTTTCATTTGCGAAATGAAGTTCTAAAAATACTTCATGTTTGTTCTAAAAAATCCTTGTAATCTCTATGAGAGAAGATCAGCATAGGAACAAAAAATTGATAAAGAAATTAAAAACAGCACATGGGTTTTTTTGGTCTTGAAAATAGAGTTGTTTTGTGGTGAGAGAATGCTGCCTGTAAACCTTCAGACTAATGTGAGGTCAAAACAGGACACACAGATGAATCCTTATCTTATTCTTACCCCATCCGAAGAAGAAGAAACCTTCTCTCTTCTAAAACCCCCCCAAAAGACCTGGGAGCACAACCTGGAAGCGCTCGCCTGGCATCATGGGCTGAATTGATATGCAGGAAGAGGAAGAAATGTCATCTTGACTCACAGTCATTTTGCTCTAATCGAGCTAATTTTTAATACGCCGTTGAAAAGGTGAAATGATCATGATTTGTGCCTGCAGTTTCTTGTGTGTTTTCCAAAAATTAATAGGCTTTTTAAATTGAGGTTATAAGTAGTTCACAGCATTAACAATTATGGTTCAGACTTTAAAATCATCTGTAAATCACTAGGAAGTCTGTGCCTGAGGACAAGCAAGCATGAGCTTAATACAATAACATTTTTGAGGTAGGAAAAAAATTCAATTATTTTTTTAATTGCTTCTTTAGATGACATTTGAATTTCATCTTCATTAGTAGTGAGCTGTGTTGCTCAGTAAACCAAGTTCAGGAAATAGCAGATGCTTCTAATTTTGATGAAGTGCAAAAAAAGCATCTGTTGAAACATACCTTTCTCTGATACAAAAATAAATGCACTAGAATTTTTCCAGAGCAGCATTCAAATTTCATCTCTTTTCTTGGCTTATGTTAAATTTTGATATTAGCCATAACCATATTTTACTCTTTGCTCTTTTTGCACCATGCCGGGGGATTTGCAAGATCGAGCTTGTGCAATTGGACACTGTAAACTTCAGAGTTTGTTGATAAACACTGTGAATTCCTCCCTCTCTAAAGCTCAGTTTTTGTTACCTCCCTGGCTTTTTACAGCAGTTCCCCGAACCCTCACTGCCTTCACTCCTCTCATCTTGTTTTCTTGACCTTCCAATGCTCACTTATGTTTGTTCACAATATGGTATTTACCCTGAATATAAGATGTTCTTGGAAATCCTCAGCACTGCACTACGGAGAAACTTTAAATCGGTTTTATCAATTTTTAACCGTGATAAATATTTGCATAATGCAAACATTTACACAGTGCAAGTGTCTGTGTAAACTGTTTACTAAGCTCCGCATAGTCTGAGTGCCCCCAGGGCAGTCTGGTCCTGTACATTAAGCTTTTTTCCTATTAAGCAGGGTTAAAAATATCTTTGCTGGTTTATATTTGTGATCATATGCAACATGAGACTGTGTAAATGTGCTGCTTCAAAAATGCAATGAAAGAACGTGGAGGAAACAGAAATCCTGTGTGTTCGTCTGCACAGAATCAAGAAATCTGAAGCAGATAAACTACACTCATCAGCTGCGAACTTTGTTGGTTGTGTTTTTGACTTTACTCCATGTTAAACATTCACTGGAGCTGCTTTTGCGCCTTTATTTTCATTTTGCGCTGGTCAGCGCGGGGTGTTTTCCTCTTCCAAACCAGTTGTTCTTTTGCAAGACCTTTGGCCGCGGCTCTGCGCTTGGCGCGGGGGGTGAGAGCGCTCCGAAGCGCCTCGCGGGTGCCGTCGCGTGCCGGATGGATGGTCGTGGCAGCAGCGCTGGCAGGTGGCCGCGGCTGCCCCGCCGTCCCTTGCTGAGCTGGCCACTCTGCGGTGCCTCCCCGTGAGCTCTTGTACCCTCGGAAAACAGGAGCAGCTCGCCTTCCTTTCCTTACTGGCAGGTGAATATGGCACGTGTACACCCAAATTGGAGTGTAGGCGCAGAACGTGGGGTGAGTTGGGTTGGAAGGGACCCTGGTCTGATCCCTCACTCAGAGCATGGCCAACTTCAGAGAGGGATCAGGCCCTTGCTCAGGCAAGTTGTGAATATCTCTTAAGGATGGAGATCTCGCTGATCCTCTGGGCCAGTGCTTGACCACCCTCATGGTTAGAAAACAAATTGGGGAAAAAAAAAAAAATCTTATATCTAAGCAGAACTTCCTTTGGTGCAGCTTGTGTCTGTTGCTTCACGTCCTTTTTCTATGAATGTGTCTGGTGCTGTCTCCTCTGTGATCTCTCCTTAGGTAGTCGAAGGCAGCAATTAGATTCACCCCATCTCCAGCCATCTCTCCTCCGGGCTAAACAAACCTCGCTCCTTCCACTCCTTCCGCCTCTCCTCGTACATCGTATGGTTGTCCCCCTTCTCTTTTTTTTCCTTCTATTCCTCAATTCTTTGCCAGAAATCATAACCCACGTTGCTGCCGTGGGCACATGCAAAGGCTCTCTCTTTCCTCTGCTTTGTCCTCGGTGCCCTTCCTGAACTAACCCGCAAACCCTGCTTACCCCTCGCGATCGACTTGTCTTGTATCGCTTAGAGCAAGTGATAACAGCGGGGGCGTTGCTAACGAGGATTAATTATACTGGGAAAGGTACAAACAGTGTTGAGTCGGTACTGTTTGTGTTACCAGAGTATCCAGAGGAGCTAATCAACTTAGAGCTGATGTTATACAGACTTATAGAAGAAGCAGTCCTCGCCTCTGGCACGTATAGGCGGGGAACAGACTGCGGGTGTACGTGCTCTGCGTAAAGACGACGAAGGGACTCTTTAATGCTTCAGTTCTACTGCTCTGTTTGCTTCAAAGCATGCGTTGGGTGTGCTTTGCTCGTGTGCGTGACCAGGGTTTTCCCTATCGATGTTCTCGCCCTCTGACGGAGCTGGCGCTCGGCACATCATCACCCCTCACCTCCCAAATCGGTTTGTGTTCCGCTTCCTAAGATAGGGGCTGGGGGATATGTTGTATTACACCCTGTGCTGGACGTGTTGCAGCACGGGCATCGTGCACACACTCAGCTCCTGGAGCAGGCCCGTTGACTTGTTGTCCTAGCAGCCTGTCCTCTAAGTATTTGTTATTTTGCTCTATTTGTTTTCTTCGCATCCACAAGAACTTCTAGAGTATTGATTAAACAAACAAACAAAGGGATTGGTATAAGGTGAGGAGCAAATGTACTTGGGATTTGGCTAGAAGTGTACCTGCTGAGTGATGGTCCCTTGTTCACGTTTACTCCGTGAGCCCATCGCTGAGCCAGCTGATCCTTGGATCATGTGAGAATTGATTGATCAAAATGTCTTTGTGGTAGAAAGTCAGATTTCTTAGAGAAATGTAAATGTACTGTATCAAAATTGCTTTTATTCGCTAACCCTGTAATCCCCTTCAGAAACACCGAATCAGTTTGACAAGGTGGACAAAGAGAGTTTCTATTTTAGGGTTTTGAAAAGATAAACCCTCTGAGTTAAATCGAGGCCTACCAAGGAAGTTTAGAGCAGAAAGTTTCTTCAGTTCTTCACTTTATTGGTGCTTTGCTCTTAACCTGTTTCTGATGGACTGAAGAATGTGATTTTTTTTCATTAATTCAGGTATCCTGTACCGATGGGTACTTCGTGGGTATTGAGTGATAACAACAGTCTTCAGGTTTTGGAAAAGGCATTTGCGGCATGGCCGATAGCTTGGTCTGTCTCTCCAGGACTGGATACTAAAATGATTTTTAACTTTTAAAGTACTTCTTCACTGTCATGGCAAAAAAGGCTTTTGAGGCTTCTCGGTCCGTGCTCTCTTGAAAGACAGCTTTTACAGTCGCGCCCACCATGTGATGTCATCATTACAAATTACTGAATGGCTCATGAGAGACATTTTAATGTTTATGGTTTGTCCTTGGTCTGCTGTCTCCGGAAGGACGAGTGTCGTGTAGGAGCGGAGGAGGTTTTTGGGGCGAGCCCCCACGAGCCGGAGGGCTCTGCGGACGGGCAGCCTGGCCCTGCGCCGCTGCTGCAGCACCTGCGTCCCTCTGGGCTGCGACAAGGCAAGATGGTTTCAAGAGAAATTGTACTTTGGGGTGTTGCCAGCTCCCAATAATGAGGTTTTTTATTATTTTTTTTTAAATGTCATTGTAATTGCTTTATTTCCTTAAGAATCCGTGTTTGGGAGTCATCTTGCTGCAAAAGAACCGTAGCTTTTCCTTTAAGAAAATAAATTCAGGATGTCTCCTTATTTTCTCCCCTCCTTTTTTTTTATTTTTGACATTGATTTATTTTTAGTCTCATGTAATTTCTATTTTTGGTTTGTTTATTTTGACTCTTGTAGTTGTGAGTATAGGTGAGGTGCGTGGACTGTTTTTTAAGGAGAAACAGTGTCGCTTTACATACGTGTGTGTCCAGATGGATCAAAGGACTTAAAAATTAGGAGAAGAGAACTGTTTTGCATTGAATTTTGATAGATTGAGAAGCCAATGTACTACTGATTTTTCAGCATCACCTTTATCCTTTCACGTCGCTGTGCTCTGTACTCTGTATTTTCACCCTTTCCTTTCGTGGCTCCCATCTTCTTCCTTCTTGACTGTTTTCTGCTCAGTAGAGCTTCATACGCTTTTGATCTCGGCCACGCTGGCAGGTTGTGTCTCAGGAGAAAATGATGAATACGCCATCGCCGTGATGCTTGTATAGCAAACCAAGGAAAAGGAATAGAGGGGATGCCCTTCGTTTTAAATAATTCCCATCTTTCTACGGTGCAGGGGAGAGAGCAAGGCAGGCGGTGTGTGCAGGGCGACAGAGAAGTCGATTCTCCTGGATATCGTTTTTCACTCTGCCGCTGACTCTACAAATCCAGCGCACAGAAAATAGAAGTTGTTTCAGGGCAAAACAGAGGTTTGCTTTTCAGCGTCTAAGAACTAGCGTCACTGGACAGCTTAGCTGAGTAGGAGTATTTATTTGCTTTGGAGTAGTGACGATTGCGAAATGTTTTGAAACCTTAGAAAAAGAAATAGAAGCGGTACATTGTGCAATAGGCTAATCTTGGCCAGAGTCGAGTCTCTGAGAGATTCTGGATTGTAGTTTAAAGGAAGTTTTACATAATCCTTTATCATTCTGATTCTGCCTGTTGGGGTTTTTTTTTCATGGCAGATAATGTAAATTCTGTTTGTGCTGGTTTATTCGAAACGATGCTGTGCACACACTGTATTTATTCGCGGTTTTTGAGGCTTGACCTTTCAAGGACCTGATGGTTATCGTTGTGTTGTGTTCCCTTCATGGCTTTCTCAGAACGAAATTACAGTCTGTCTATTAAGTTTTGTCAGGCTGTTTTAAACTTGTGTAGGTGGGATAACATCCTCTTTAGTATATTTACGCAGGAGTCATCAGAAAAAGATGGAAAGAGAGGAGCAAGCGGGAGATGGGAGAGCATCCACTATGGAGGTACCCGTGTCCTTCCCAAACAAATCCCCAAATGGAGATTCCTAAGAGAAAACAAGTAATTGTCCTGTGTTAGTCCTTTTCTTAGGGAAGGTTATTGGGGAGGGAATTTTGTCTTCTCTCATTACCACTGTTCCCTCTGTACTTTTATTCTTTGCTGTCGTTCTTCTCCCCGCTCCAGGGCCTTCCAGTTCGGTTGCCCTGTAATATCAGTGATAAGTGCTGCAAGAATAAGATCGAAGAAGAATAAACCAGAACAACGGAATGTTCTCTTGTCCCTGAGCTGTAGTTTACCTTACCCTGAAATATATTCAGATGTCTGTTTTCCTGTGGCGGAGACGTACCGTCCTACAGTTTGCATCGCAAAGGAAAAGTATGAACCAAATAGCAAGGAAAAATTTATTAGACTTTTTGTTCTTTGATGTTTCGGGAGACAGTCTTTTGGGAGAGATCATCTTCAGATCAGAAGTCTCAAATTTTAGAATGAAACAGGCACCTCTTACATGTGGAGAAAAAGGCTGTGAATTTTGCCTTTTAATCCCATATCCTTGAGATCTGAAAGAAGAAAAAATAATTGGCTTTCTCACAAGGAACTATTTATTGAGCTGGTTATCTGCAAACGTGCTGGAGCTGTTTAGCCAAAACACGAGATCAGGTTACTGCGTTTTTATGGCATGTTGGTAAAATCAAGGATATCTTTTTGTCCACAATAAGGCTTGTTGTGCAGGGAGGGCTGTTGCACAGTTTGCAGCTTTACCCCGCCGTAGGTGACACGTTCATCTGTAACTCCTGGTGCAAACACCCCCGACTTCTATAGCAAAAGCTGTTGGAGCGGCTCACTGGGTGTCTGTGTTATTCTTCGAGCACACCATTGCATTGTATCGCAGGGACAGAAAAAATTCAGGTCACAAAAAAGTGCTTTGCAGGTGATGTGAATGGGTTGCTGTGGATAGCTGTGAGTGTTTTCCTTGGGTGTAGGAACTCATTTGCCCTCTCCTAGGGAGCTGTCTTCAAATGCATTTGCTTTCTGCTCTGAAAAGAGGAAAAATAAGTTCTTTTCAGGGGGAAAAATTCTTTTCATCGTTGCTTTTTAGTCGATGGTGCCCTCGGATATTCAGAAGTCGCAGGGCACTAAACCAGGCTCGGCTGCTTTCCCAGGAGAGCTGCCGCCTGCCCGCAGCCCCGTGGCTGCCTCCGGTTCCCTGCCCAATGTGCTCTGCTCTGGGATGGGGAGTCTCTGCTTGTCAAAAAGCTTCGACTTAGCCTTTGAAAGTAGAACTGAGGCTGGGGGAAAGATGGTTCTGTACAAGAAAACAACAGCTGAATATGAATAGGTGGTGGTAGACAGTGCGCTTTGCTTAGATAAAGGCTTTTAGAAAAATAAAGTCAATGAACTTCAAATTTGTGCATGTTCTTACGTCTTTTGTACGAGGGAGGAATTGACTTCTTTGTTTTGTTGTTGTCAGGCTTCCGTTAAAAGAAGAATAAACATTCCCTTTCAGATACAAACTATTTTGTGCGATGGGTAAATAGGTAGCAGTTACTCTTTTCAAGAGACATGTAGTCTCCTTTTCAGCTTACTCCAAGTGTTTTGGCAAACCATTATATAAATCTGTACTGTGTCCAGTCTCGAATGCGGTAAATACTCTTGCCCACCATCCTCCCTTCTCTCCACCACCCCTGGAAAACTAAAGGGCTGGAGGATCTACCAGAACCTGGAAGGGTGTAGAGCAACAGCCAGAGGCGACCACAAGTGTGAAGCAATGACTGAGGTGGGAATAGTGAGCGTGACAGTCTTTTGGGACAGAAAAGACAACAAACGGAGACGTGGTGAGTCGGATGGAGCTTTATAAAAGAGGAGTGGATGGCAGGAAGGTGGTGAGTAAGGGTGATTGTACTTATTTCTCATAGAGGAGGAGCCCAGGAGGCACCGGTGGATGATGAGGCAGCAGATGTAAAGCGAGCGTAGGAAGTCCTTTCTCTGCCATTGCGGAGTTAAATTGTTGTCCTTCCTGCTGCAGATTTTCCGGGTGAAGAGGGTATAAATGGTTGTGAAAGGAATTAGATAGAAGCATGGATGAATGTTTTATTTAAATGTGCTGACTTGGGTGCATTCTCCAGGTCAAAACGCCTGGAAGCTGAATAATAACATCACCAAAATGCTCCGTACTTGCTTTATTTCCTAAGTCTTTCCTAAGCATTTCCTAAGTCTTTCCTAAGCATTTGCTGTAGCCCACGGTCAGGAGGAGATATGGGGCTTGGCAGACCTTTAGCTTGGCTTGGTACAGCAGGTTTTATGCTTTTGGAACACAGTAATTTCTGTTTTCAAACATGCCACCTTGTTTTAGGAATGGGTCCTGTTTAAATCGTGGCAGAATAATAAGGGAGGGAGAGCGGGTTTTGGTAACAATAACTAGAATTCTAGACAGCTTCAGGTTTACTCAGGTTAAACACTTTTAATATACATTTATCTTTCAGAAGAGCCAATTTGATTACTTCAGGGTTTTCTATTTGCATTCCTTTCTGCGGCCGTTCCTTCTTTTAGACAGAAGCCGTGCATATTGAGGGCAGCGGCCGTGCTGCTCTCGATAGCCTCAGTATCCGCATTTGTCTGCACTCCTTCGTCAGGAACACGGCCACTGTATTGCTAATTGTATTGATAATTAAGCCAAGCAAGAGGGCTCGATAGCCTGGTCCCTGAAGAATGTGGTTTTATCTTTCTGAGATGGTCTTGAGGGTTCTTACACCTTTGAGAATGGGGTTGGTTTGAGGGTTGGTAGAGTATGCGTACTCACAATGCCGAGATGTTTTCTTTTCAATATTTAAGGAGTTCTGTTGACAAACAATCTGGTAACATCGCTCTATGAAAACGATGATTGCACAAGTTCATTGTACTTCAAATCGGCGCAAATAAATACCTTGAGTTTCAACTGTTTTATTAATACTGATGCATTTACTATTGTTGCTTTGCTCCCTTTTATTTCACTTCTAACATTGTTGTGTTGTGTTTTGTTTTCTTTTCTTTTCCAGTGGTCTTATTGTTCCTGAGAAAGACAGCAATGAAACAGTACCAGAAGTTGTAGCTACTTCTGGATATGCCCTTCTGCATTTCTTCAGTGATGCTGCATATAATTTAACAGGGTTTAACATCACGTATAAGTAAGTAGTACCACCCCAAAGTGATGTTGCAGGTTGAGCAAAAGGAGGTTTCCTCTTTTCTGAGTTTTGTCTTGAAATAAGCAATTGCCATTGAAGCATGTCATTATGAGCAGATACTTGAATTTAGATTTTTATCTTTATTATACCCTTGCAACGGCTGATAACTGTAATGTGCTCAACGTTAATTCCAGTTGTCAATTGTAAGCGTGGGCAAATGTTTGCTCAAAAAGACATCACATTATTTATTGTATGTTATTAGATTTGTTTGATCGTGTTCAGTCAACCAGAATAGCTGTATTTTGTGCATGTGTGTGCTCTTACACGTTCTGCAGAGATACTTCTGCACAAACATGCTTTTGTATGAGCACACACGCTTCAGTCGAGACACTGGACTGTACCTACTCTTGAGGATCCTCAAGCAGTTTTCTTTGGGATGCTCTTTTTTACTCAGTCCTTGGATCGAATCGCTTAATCTGGCCCCTTTTTAGTCTGGAATGGTTTTGTTATGTTCTTTGGTTCATATTGTAAATATTATAGGTAGGTGCTTTCTGTTTGCTAACATATATTTAGTCCTCATTGGTAAGCTTTTTAGAAATAATTCTAGGGTACTCCCTAATTCATCGACTGCTTTTAGAAAGGTTTTATTTTGAAGTAAATGATCTCAGTGTGGACATACTAGCAGAGATGGCATTTCTTGCTTCTGGTAGGGGTCGTGGGCTTTGAATTTTTTGCTTCTACAGATAGAAATTATGTTTGTGCTGCACTGGGAGATTTTAATTTGGGTGTAACTTGCAGAAGTTCTTACCTCTCTTTCAAAAAAATCATCTGCAAAATCCTTGGTCACAACTAACTTTTTGCAAAAATTGAGTTTTCCTTAAAATGAGGTGCTTAGTTTTATGAATATCAGTCTTGGTGCTTTCATCCTTATTAAGCACTTAAAAACACAGTGGATTCTTTGAAAAATGCGGAACATTCAGCATCCCTTGAAAGCTCCAGAAGAAAATGAGGAGCCTTTGCGAAGTTACTTGAAACGTAGCAGCTGAAGCAGTAGCATTTTGAAAGTCTGGCTGATACGATAAACCATGACACCATCTACTGCCAGCTGTAGGTATTGCACCATTGCAGTAAAGCAGAGACATTCTCTTAAAGAATAACCTGCCTTTAAAAAGTTCCTTAAGATATTTTAATATTTCTTTAACTCTTCTCTTTCTTGATCATTTCGAACAATTTTCAAGTACCATTTTGTGTTTTGTTTCTTCTATATGTTCTGGTCCGTTAGGTTTCCTCCTAACATTTTTGCAGAGAGTAGATAAAAGAGAGTGTTTATTTCTTTTCAGTTTAACAGTCTTTATAGTTGCGACTGAGTTAGGTACTCGACAAACACTTGTGAAATTATGGTCTTACAATCATAGAATCATTTAGGTTGGAAAAGACCTTTGAGATCTTCAGGTCCAACCGTTAACCCAGCACTGCCAAGGCCACCACTAACCCATGTCCCCAAGCGCCACATCTACACGGCTTTTCAATCCCTCCAGGGATGGGGACTCCCCCACTGCCCTGGGCAGCCTGTGCCAGGGCCTGACAGCCCTTTCGGGGAAGAAATGGTTCCCAAGATCCAACCTAAACCTCCCCTGGCGCAACTTGAGGCTGGTTTCTCTTGTCCTGCAGAGTTGCAGAGAGCGAGAAGGTCTCCCCTCAGCCTCCTTTTCTCCAGGCCAAACCCCCCCAGGTCCCTCAGCCGCTCCTCACAGCACTTGTGCTTCAGACCCTTCCCCAGCTCCGTTGCCCATCTCTGGACACGCTCCAGCCCCTCAGTGTCTGTCCTGGAGTGAGGGGCCCAGAACTGAACCCAGCACTCGAGGTGCGGCCTCGCCAGGGCCGAGCACAGGGGGACGATCCCTGCCCTGGTCCTGCTGGCCACACCATTGCTGATACAGGCCAGGATGCCGTTGGCCTTCTTGGCCACCTGGGCACGCTGCTGGCTCATCTTCAGCCGCTGCCGACCAACCCCCCCAGGCCCTTTCCCGCCGGGCACTTTCCAGCCGCTCCCCCCAAGCCTGTAGCGCTGCCTGGGGCTGGTGTGACCCAAGGGCAGGACCCGGCACTTGGCCTTGTTGAATCTCATACCATTGGCCTCGTCCCATCAATCCAGCCTGTCCAGATCCCTCTGTAGCGCCTGCCTACCCTCAAGCAGATCAACACTCCCACCCAGCCTGGTGTCATCTGCAAACTTACTGAGGGTGCCCTCGATCCCCTCGTCCAGATCGCTGATAAAGATATTGAACAGAACTGGCCCCAGGACTGAGCCCTGGGGAACACCACTTGTGACCGGCCGCCAGCTGGATTTAACTCCATTCCCCACCACTCTTTGGAGATCAGGTTGGTCAGGCAGGACCTGCCTTTCATAACCCCATGCTGACTGGGCCTGCTCACCTGGTTGTCCCGTATGTGCTGCGGGATGGCACACAAGATGATCTGCTCCATAACCTTCCCTGGCACCCAGTTCAGACTGACAGGCCTGTAGTTCCCTGGATCCTCCTTCCAGCCCTTCTTGTAGACAGGCGTCACATTTGCCAACCTCCAGTCTTGGAGCCAGTGACTTCACCTGTCGTATGACAGAATGTAGGATAGTAACCCCATCTGTGAGTTATACTGGTAATAGACCGGCAAAAACTGGAATTTGGAAATGAATAAGGTCTCTGAATTTCGATCTTCAGCAAGGTTGTGTCTGGTTTTGCCTCGGCTACATTGCAGCTATAAAATCAGACATGATTCAAAACAGACACATCTTTGGCTTGGGATTCATCTCAAGCGTTTTCCCTTGGTAAGCAGATCCCAGAATAGCACGTAATTGTGAGTAGTTTAAGTATAAATTGCACAGACACCACAAAAGCCTTAAGCGCTGATTAAATTCTTCACTTGCTGTTGGGCGTTTTAAGGCAATTCATTTGCATTAGAAATGGCTAAAAATCATATTGATAATTTTTCAGAGGAGTTGTAAGTTTAACTCATTGAGTGAGGCAGCTCTGTAGGTGATAGAGAACAAATCTCTACCGATCCGTCACGTCAGGTTCTAGATGAGCAGCTCTTGTTGCTTTGCCTGTTAACAAACAGCTGTATTAACGTTTATTCAGCATCACTCTTGTATTCGTTAATAAGCGGTATGGCTTGGGAGTCTGTGTCATTGCTGACAAACCTTCTTTCCCTCATGTTCTCAGTTTCAACATGTGTCCCAATAATTGCTCCGGCCGAGGAGAGTGCAAGCTCAGTAACAGCAGCGATGCTCTTGAATGTGAATGTGCCAAATACTGGAAGGGAGAAGCTTGTGATATTCCCTACTGCACGGATGATTGCGGGGCGCCTGAGAGAGGGCATTGCAACTTTAATGATACTAAGGCGTGTTTGTGCTCTGCGGGCTGGCAAGGTAAGCCTCCTGATTAATACAGGGAAGCTCTTGTTAAGAGGTTGTCTTTTCAATATGCGGCTCTTGCAGTTTAATTGGGAGTATTTGAGAATGTTCTGCTTGACAAGTATTAGCGTTTTGACTAGGAACAGAGTATCTGATGCGTCCATCTACCTTTTCAGATCAAAAGACCATACATCATTGGTAAAATACTCTTTTTAAAGCAACTGTGCTACCGTACAAAGCAGCACCAGCCTGTTGTGTGCAGGCGTCGAATAAAAACTTTAAACCTCGTTAGTGTGCACCTAAAGCGTAGTTGAGCCTAGTGGCAGCAGTTAACTTGTTTGAACACCCGAAATGCCTTGTTCTCACGTCCGGCTCTGCTGGTCAGCCGTGTCAGGCTTAGCAACAGTTTGGACCAAACATACGTGTTTCCTTTGCGAAGATATACTGACGTGCAAGAATTAATCTCATATGAAATGCAACCGGCTACAGCGCTGGCAGGACCTGCTGCCGCCGCTCAGCTACGCTGCACGAACAGGCGGTGTGTTAGGCGCTGTGGAAGGAACCCGGGTTAGCCAAGTGAGCACCCTAAGGAGAACGCGCCTGGTACTGAGGGTAGCATGGCTTCCTCTCGGATGTGAAACCAGCCGCAGGGAGTACGCTTCAGGGCTTGTACCCGCCGGGAACACTGCATCCCCTTATGCAGTGCAGTGCCTCCTGATGCTTTTCCGGAGCCTGGTTGTGCACTGACAGCAAAGGTGGACTTACGGTTGCTCAATTTTTAGCCTGCCCCTCTTTTTCCCATTCTTTCATTTCTGTAGCAGGTGAGTGTGTAAGGAGGGGAAAAAAAAAAAAAAAAGAAGAAAGTCCCCAAACAAACCACAGCAGAATGAGTTGCAAGCTGCTATCCCCTTTCCTATTCTGAAGCTTTTTTACATCTGGAAATGGTCACTCTACCTTAGAAACCAGGAGTTTTTCAAGGGTGATAAACCTGATTCCAGTCTGCTTTCCTAAGATTATTGCTGGTAGAAACTTAGTAAGAGCGAGCCGATGCTGTCTCTTACAGTCAATACCGTAACTCGGTTACACAGTCATTCCCTTTTATGACTGCCTAAAGGCTGTCCTGATAAACCTGTTCCCTGTCCAAGGCCTGAGCCTCTTCAGCAGGTTCTGTGCTCTCTGTTGTCTGTAGTGACCCTGTGTGTGTGTTTGGCTGTCACTAAGGAGAAGGCAGAGTGGCCATGCGGCTTTTTACTTTGCTGCGACCTTGCTGCTTGCTGCTCCTCTTCTGTCGCGCCATGGGGAACTGCGAAGGGAAGTCTGGCAGTGACAAAGTCGGTTTAAGAGAAGCAGAAATACAGGAAAAAATAAGAAGTGAACAATTCACAAAAATGTATTGCTGAGAAGGAGAATGAAAAGCGGAAAAGATGGCTGTAGACCGTTGGGGTTTTATAGCATGCTGCTGAGCAGATCTGAAGCTTTCACAGGTTGTGTTGGGGCTTCTGTGGAGCGGGAAGGGGTCTGTACTGTGCCCCCCTGTAATCACGGTGGGGGAGAACAGAGCAATGTCTGCTTTGCTGCATCACTAGTTCATCTCGTCTGGAACTGCTTTTGAGTTCTGAAAACAATTTTGAATTTGAAGTATGTGGTTACGGTTGGGAGATCGCACACCAGGTCCGTCACAGATTGCTGGTGTGGGCAAGGAAATTGAGGGTCACAGCTTCCACCTGCTACCTGGCCACGCACCGTCTTGGTCACCTGTGGTGCAGGATATTGACCTCTGGCTGAAATACAGCCTTTGGAAAAAATCAACTTCATTTTTAAACCTTATTTTCCCAGGTCCTGGCTGTTCAATTCCTGTTCCTGCAAACCAGTCGTTTTGGACCCGGGAGGAATACTCTCTTCCAAAACTTCCTAGAGCATCTCACAAAACCATAATCCATGACAATAAAATGTGGATTGTTGGAGGCTATGTCTTCAATCATTCTGACTCTCAGAAGGTTTTAGCGTGAGTATAAGCCTGGATAATAAAGTCTAAGCAGAGGAACTTAGATTTGAGAATTATTTTTAGAAAATGCCATCCGACATGCTGTGCTTTGGCCTACGCTCCATCTCCAGGGGAAAACAGGAGTAATAAAAACTTAGACTCACGTTTGAGATGTGGGAAAATGCTGCTAAGGGGTGCTAATTTTGGAAAAGAAAAAGCGTAAGGTTTCTGATGTTCAGTGAATTTTTGATTCATCTGCTTCCGACAGCATTTAACTATTCACTATATATTTCTAGGCTAGCTTCTAAATTACATCTGGCCTGGTATTCAGAGAGGGTAGTTTTGCTTCTGTTCTATTAGCCCTTCCTTATGTCTGCGTGACTTCAGAGTGTTTGGCTCCTGAATTAATACGTACTGATTACTGTGGATGTTTATGCATAGTGGATGTGATACCAAACAGGGAGTGGCATTTAGGATGGTGACATTTATGCAATTAGTTGCGGAGATTTAACAGTAACTAAGATATCAAATGCTAATTGTGTAAATCCCCCGTAAAAAAACATTTCAGACTTCCTCTTCAGCTTGATAGTATTTGGGCAGATCTAGGCAGAAGGTGGATTTTTTTCCCAGGGATACCTGCATACCTTGCTTTCATGGACCTGAGCGAGAGCTCTGTGTTCTGCACTCACGTCCAGAGGGAATAACTCTTACAGGAGAAGTTAAAGAACAGCTGAAAATGCACACTTAGTTGTAGAATGGTTGCTGATTACATCCACAATTTACTCTCTCAAAGTCATGCCTGATTTGTCAACAGATACCCTGTGGCTTCATTGAACACTTTCTCAGAGATGATTTTATCTTAGAAGGCTGTAAGCCTGGCGAGTTATAGTTCACTCTTTTATCTAAAAAGCCACAGGCCATTTTCAGGGCAGAGGGTTTATCTTGTTTCAAGTTCACAGAAAAAATACGCTTGAATGACAAAGACATAATTAAACAGTGCCTTTTAAACACCGGCAGGTTTGTGGTGGGTTTTTTTTTATCAAGTAGTTGGAACTTAGTATAAGCTAAGTATAAGTAGTTGGAGCTTAGTATAAACTTTTTCTGCCCTTTTGGGTGGATCATCTGGGGTAAGTTGCCTTAGCTTAACAGACAATGCATTAGCTCTCGGTTTTGCATGGGAAAGAAAACTCTGGGTAGAGCAAATCAATATGTGGACATTAAGTAACAGAGCAGGCTTGACTGGATTTTTTAATCCATGAGTAGTCTGTGAGTGCTTTGTGCATGCTGAAATCTTGGTAGGACTTTTGTTAAACAAAATAATTTCCCACAAATCCTGGAAAGGACGAGCAATAATTTTCTCGACTTTAATATCTACTTCTCAGATAATTAATTGAATTTTTATTATACAGGTATGATCTTATTTCTGAAGAGTGGCTTCCGCTGGACAACACTGTGAACTCCGTAGAGATGAGATATGGTCATTCGTTGGCATTGCATAAGGTAAGTTCAGTGCTGCAGACTCGCCTCCCGGCTGATTTCCCCTTCTTCTCCCCCCCTGCCCACCCCTTTTCGCAGATCAGTCTTGCTTTGGGAGGAGCGTTTCTCGTTCAAAGGCTTGTCTGTGGGTGCCTCAGTCTGTGTACTTGTACTCCGGGGAATCCTTGGACTGGTATCCTGGGAAGTCTGTAGTGCCTTTGCTGGTGTGTTCCTTCTCTGCCCTTTTCCCAGAGATTTTAAGGCTGACTGAGGTCAGTGAGTCCATTATTTCCTTCTCGCTGTCTGTGCTTGCAAGACATGCCTGACGGCCAGAGTTTGCTGGAGTTCAGCTGGTTCCCCAACTGCCTTTTGTGTGGACCACATAAATATTTTTATGAGCTCCGTTGTCCAAGGCACCACAGCAGAGCTGGTGAATCAGGGATTTTTGAAGCCTGCTCTGCTTCCACAGTAGACCCGTGAATCTGTTCTTCCGGCATCTGAAACGGCAAGCGGATTTGGCTGCTTCTTACCTCATTTCTCACCTGCGCGCCTTGCTGTGGGTGCAGGCCACGTGAGAGCAGAATGGCAAAGTCTTTGAAAAGGAAATGAGCTAATCCTTTACTGACCTTTTGGTTTTGGAATGTTAATTAGCTCATCACAGTGCAAGCCTATATAAAGCGTAATTACGAACACTTGAAAAGCTCTACACAGCACCGTTCACAAACAGAACATTTGCAGAACCTGAGAAGGATGGAAATTCCTGCCTGCGAGGGGCTGATGCATATTCTGCACATAACCGTTCAAACGTAGGGTATGATAAGTGGGTTTACCGTCAGTGGCGGGCAGTGGTTCTCAGGAGTTTCCCAAGAAGCACCAGCTATAGTAGAGAATTTCCCTTTCCAAGGTTACCACCTTGTCAGTAGGGAAATGGGGCTCCACCGCACACTTTGGTGGATTCATGACTGACTCTGAGATGCCTGGAGAAACCCACAGAGGAAGCTGGATAGAGTTTTGGAACTTAGCTCTTACAGGATGATTAATAAAACCCTAACTATCCTGGCTCCCTTTTTTCCAAAGGATCCTTATTTTTTGTCAGTGCATTAACTTGGAAGATGGAGCTTTTAGTGTACAGGCACAGGGGAGTTTCCATCATAACTTCCTTTCTTCCCAGCTATCTTCTGCTGTTTGCATTGGCAAGCTATGGGAGGGATTCAGCTTGCTTATTAAATCACCTGACTTTGGGTGCCCAACTTTGGGTGCCTTTGGGAGCCTCTGAGCTCCGTTTATCGCGAGAACAGACCTAGTCAGTAGTAGTGAAATCTGGAGAGCAAGCCAGCTCACCCGAAAGTAGGCACACCTTCCCTGCTTTTGATCAGTGGAATTGTTCTCCAGGCTCCACTATATTTTATATATATATTTAGACACTCAGCTAGCATACAGGCACCTAAATTTTGATGCCTGTCATCTGAAGGTCAGTCCTGCCCCATGCACGCCTTCCCCTCTGTACCCTGATGTAGGGTGAATTGTGTGTTGAAGGTATTCTGACACTACAGACTTTGGTACAAACCCTGCCACTCGTGGTTGCTTTCGTATCAAGTGTGATCAGTGAAGGAGAGATGTTTCTCCTTGAGCGAGGAGAAAAACTTAGGCTGAGAGAGGATAAAATATAACTTCATTACTTACATATTAGCTGCTTCCTAAATACCAAACTCATTGACCTCATTTTAAATCTAACTTCTTTCAGGATGATATATACATGTATGGTGGAAAAATAGATGCGACGGGGAACGTGACCAGCCAGCTGTGGGTGTTCAACATTCCCACCCAGACCTGGGCTCAAGCGACGCCGAAAGCCAAGGAGCAGTACGCTGTTGTCGGCCACTCGGCACACATCGTCACCCTGCGAGACGGCAGCGCGGTCATGCTCGTCATCTTTGGGCACTGTCCTCTTTATGGGTACATCAGCAATGTCCAGGAATACAACCTGGGTGAGTGGGGCCCTGCCTACCATGGGCTTTGATTTTAACAGTTGGTTTGAAAATGATTTAAATGATCCGTGTTCACATGGCAAAACAAAGACGGATATGTTTTTCTCCTTCTATTTGTACTTACGAGAAGTTCAATCTAGCTTCCAGTGTTTGTATAGCACCAACAGGCAGCCCTGTGCCTCCAGCTTTATACAGCTTGTTAAGTCCCACAGCCAGAAAAGCTGTAATTGAGGGACAAAGCAGGATAACTGGGGGATAATTTAAATTAATTTTCCTCTCTCCCTCTGACAAAGCAAACGCTTTTGAAATTTTTTTTTGTATCCTGCAAATACAAGAATGGCTGTAGCAGTTCAGGTCTGCTTAACCTGATACCTGTGTCTCCAGTCGTGGTGATTAGCGAGTGCTTAAGGGAACAGGGAATGACTTTCTGGACTTCCATTTGCCCCATATCTCGGGGAATAGTCCAACCTCTGACTTTAGGATCCAGAGATCTCCAATGTCATCAGCGAAGTGTTGGAAGCTCTCCAGGTGAACTGAACTTTTACCTAACTTAGCTGCTCCGAAACGGCTCTCTGGAGGCATGTCCCTTGCTCCGCTGACCAGATGGAGAACATTGTTAAGCACAGGAGGTTCACAGTGTGAACGTGCTGGTTATTGTCAGAAATAGCGGCCCTGTCTGCGCTTTTCAACCCGTTACCCTTGTCCTTCAGTCATCCAGATCCAGAGGATCTACTGGTTCGCTGGTGTCCACACAAGTGAGCTTCCTCCCTCTGGGAGAAAGCTAGAGAAAACCAGGGCGTGCGGGGCAGTGATTTGTTTTTCTACTGTTCCATCTTTCCCATGTGTGATCTTACAGGCTGTTCGGTTCCTTTGCCTTTTGTGTGCCTGATCTGCCCTAGAGTGAGGAAGCCTGTGCAGGGTTTCCTTCTGCACTTGCTGCAGAGATTTGGTGTGTAATTTAGCATTTTTGTTTCAGTTGCCATTATATTATGTCTAGAGTGCTTCAAACCAATGTTATTTTAGTGAGTGAGATATAGGACCATTAATCACATATTACTTTTTAACTGCAGCGTTCTTCACGGTCATACTTAACTTGGCTTCAGTGCTGCCTGGCTTTACATACATGTAAAATAAAAGTGCTCTTGGGTACCATTCCACATCGAGCCACAGCACTGGCATTTTCATGTCATTGAAATGCAATATATTATTTCTGTACGTTTTATCTCTCATTTACTTAGCTTGTCTGCAAAATGTAATAAATGACTGTAGAAGAGATGTTTCTGGTCTAATTAAAAATACTTGACAATACTTCTTGACACCAAACTCCTTGAAGGAGAATATTTTTGGATATGGAGTGATAGAGACAGTGTCTAGATCTGAGTCAAGGGAAACCCAATTTGTTTCACCGCCAGATTTGTTGATAAGTTATTCATGGAGATAAAATAACCACGTTTTATCACTCACATTTTTCATTCCTCAGACACGAATACATGGAACATTTTACAGACGAGCGGAGCTTTGGTGCAAGGAGGGTATGGTCACAGTAGTGTTTACGATCCAAATACAAGATCAATTTATATCCATGGAGGTTACAAAGCGTTCAGTGCCAACAAATACAGGCTAGCAGATGACTTGTACAAATATGAAGTTGATTCCCATATGTGGTAAGTAGTTCTTCCTCCTGTATGCTGTCATTTTTGTTTGTAGTGGACAAAAGGATGGGGTATTTGGTAAGGGTACAGTAGTAGTACGTAGTTACCTGCATTCAGGAGAGAGAGCATGCTCTTGTGTCTGTTATTTTTATGTCCCTTTATGAATAGAGAATCATATAATCACATATAATCGAGGCTGTGAACGAGCCAAGAAATCCATTTTAATCTATTGTTGTATTAAAGCTGAAAAGAAAAATATTTGATGGGATTTTCTTGCCAGCAGTACAGACTGTGCATATGAGTGCAGTTACTGCAGTCAAGTGAGTGATAATTCATTCTGCAGTTAAGACCGCAAAAGAATTTCTATTATAACCCCATTTTCTTCTGGCTCTGTAACTGCTTAAAACGTTCATTTCTTAAGCTGAAATCTTCTGTGATTTGTTTCTGCCCAAAGGTGAGTTTTATTAAAAAGCTATAGCAAAACTTCACAACTTCGAGCCATAAAGGTGAAATACATTTTCCTCAATTTTGTGTTTTTCTTAAGGTTGTTTTTAAAGGCTCCTGACAAAAAGGAAACTATCTTTTCAATTAACACGTGTAAATTTGAGTCGCTGTATCTCTTTTTTTGAGGGTTTAAAATAGCTTGTATTTCTGCAACAACTGTTTGTGAGTCTGTACTGATGAGCGAAGTAACTAGGGGCCAGTTTCCAAAAGCCTGCCTTCCTCCTCCGTTGTACATGCAGCAATAACCCCGCTTCCTTTCTTGGTTCGTTTCATCCTCCAGTGGAGTGGGCAAATCTGGCTGAACAGGCAAAAAATGTCACAAATGTGACGATGTTCTTCCAAACCGCTGCAGCACCAACTTCCTTCTCATCGCATTTGTTCTGTCAGTCTCGCGAGGACTGTCAGAGCAGACGAGCAGTCGCCTTGCAGTGAGGCATGGAGTGTCCGCTCGTCTTTATCTATACTTTTTTGGTGTCACTGACTCCTCTTTTTTTTTTTTTAATTCTTCAGTAATTTAGGCCCTCTCTCCCTCTTGTGATTTCATGGAGGGGCAAAAAAGCAATCCCTTGATCTTTATTTTGCCAAGTGTCTTTCTCCCCGTGTTCCCTCCGGTGTTTCGACTGGCAGGGACAGAGTAATGCTCAGAAAGCCGCTGTGTGCTGCGATACTGCAGCTCGTGCGTCAGGAGCGGGTCCCTGGTGCAGGTCGTCGATACACCATTTGCTGAATATTTTGGTGTGAAAGCCCAGGCTTCAGCGCAAGCTGCGTTCGGGATGCTGCTGTTCTGCAGAACTGCTGCCGTGACAGCCTGCAAACCGTGGCACCGCTGCCTGCGACAGGGACGTGGCCACACCGGGATTTTAGAATCATAGAATCATAGAATTATTCTGGTTGGAAGAGACCTCCAAGATCATCGGGTCCAACCATTAACCCAGCATTACCAAGTCCACCACTAAATCGTATCCCTTAGGGCCTCGTCTAAACGTCTTCTGAATCCCTCCAGGGATGGGGACTCCACCACCTCTCTGGGCAGCCGGTGCCAATGCCCGGCAACCCTTTCGGGGAAGAAATTTTTACGAATATCCAACCTAAACCTCCCCTGGTGCAACTTGAGGCCATTTCCTCTTGTTCTGTCATCTGTTACTAGGGAGAAGAGTCTGACCCCCATCTCTCTACAACCTCCTTTCAGGGAGTTGTAGAGAGCGAGAAGGTCTCCCCAAGGATTTTTCTGCAATCCCACCCTCTCGAAATAGCAGGGAAATTCTGCAAAGGGTAACCCTTTGCGTGCGGTGCCGTTAATCATGCTGCTTAAAGGTGAGGTCAGCGGCAAGTTTGATTAATGCTTCGTGTGACTTAGTCATGGATGAGGCATTGAGTTTTGCAGTTTTTTAGCTGCGGGGCTCCGTTATCAGCAGCTCCATAGATATCCTTAAAACAGGTTTGTTAGTTTTGAGCAAGAGATGATGCCCAGTTTGAAAGAATTCTTTAGGTTACTGTAAAATCAGAGTTACTATAAAATACAGGAGTCCTCCCAGGCAGCATCCGTATCAGCAGGTTTAGCTGACTATGCTCAAAAGCCCGGTTAGTGTGAAAACTTGATAATCCCTAGGGAAGGAATTGATGATTTTAAGATCCATAGCTTTGGAAAGAGGCTTTCATAGATATATTTCTCCTATAAATTGGCAAGCAGATGGCAAGATGAGAGAACGAAATTACAGGAAGAATTGAACAGTCTGGAAAGGAAGTTGTTAAGTATCTCATTAGGAAAAGTAGTTAAATACTGTCCCCTCTCCTCCTCCCCACGCCCCCGAAACCTTCTTCAACTTGGATTTATGGAATGTTTTGTCTTTGCCAGGTACTAATCAGTTTCAGTAATACGTATATTTCTATTTCTGAAGGACTATTCTTAAAGACAGTAGATTTTTTCGCTATTTGCACACGGCTGTGATAATGAGTGGAACCATGCTGGTGTTTGGAGGAAACACGCACAACGACACCTCCATGAGCCACGGCGCAAAGTGCTTTTCTTCGGATTTTATGGCGTATGATATTGGTAAGTTCTTGCAGAAATAATAATAAAAAAAATTCTTGGCTATTCAAAAAGAGCTGTCTTCCAGAAGACTAATTTACATGCTGGGTAGATTATACCAAATGCTACTAAGCATACTGCAGAAGAATGTGTAATCAGGAGAGGCTCATTTAGCTTGCTACATGTTACCGAGCAAATGAGCTGGTGCAGTGATTTCTAGGCAAATATAGCAGCAGTTATTTGGTCAACAGTTTATACACAACCTTGGGCATTAAAAATTCTTTCTTAAACAGAAAGCATATTATTCTACCATCGCAGCCGTAAGCTATTCTGATATTTTGAGTGTGTTTTAATCAAAATTTATCAAAAATGCAGGCTGTTAGGGTAGTTACGAGCACTGGCCACTGCTGAAGCTCAACTTGTACGTTGCACGCTCTTGGTTTAACTGCAAGCTGGCTGACTTGTTTGGCTGTGCTGTTCGTAATGTCAGTTTGTTTATATGTACGCTTTATAAGCGTAAATATCCCCATAAGCGCTATTTAACCATAAAGCCGAATGATTAGATTTTATTTGGGAGGATCGGAGTTTGGTAAGTTTGAATAGCCAGAAGAGGGCAGCATTTATTTGTGAATTGGGAGTCCAGAGACGATGCATTTAAGAAGGAAAGAGAAGAAATTATAGAAAAGAAGGTGCATGCCCACCCAGATAATTCATGCTGAAGAAAAACACCGTTCTGTACTCATATCACATTCTACCTTCTGCTCTAAGAATTCCTTAAATGTGGGCTCTTGGGATCGATTCCCTGAAATAATCACGTAAACCTGAATTCTCGGAGTGACTGTCCACTGAGGTGGCACTCCTGGTCTGTGAAAGGAATATGCAAGCGAATGGATTACTTTCAGCAGCAGGATTTGGTATCACTGAGCCATTTTGCTCACTGTTACAGGGATTGTTCCCTTCTGCTTCCTGTGATTTCAAGTCGTATCCCTGTGGAATTTATTGTATGCTCCTAGCTAGCTTTATTTGGAGCTTTTTTTTTTCTTGAAGAACATTTAAAACGAGGTATTTTAACAGTCAGGAACAGAGTAATTTTTTTAAACTTGGATAGCAATAGTGATAGATTTTTCTTCCTACGTTTTTCTGTCTTCCCTGAACTATTAGGTGTAAAACACAAATTGCATTGATTTGACAAAATATGTCAATAGTGATCTTCATTTTGATTCAGTTTAGTTAACAGGCTGGTTCTTGTTATGTCAAGTAAGCGCTGTGGTTGGCTTGCCCAATCCTTACCAGTTTTACACTGAGACTTAGAGCTTGCATTGATTGCACTTCACATGACAGGGATGGGAGGCGTTCTGGTGCTCTTGGGTACCCTCATTCCTTAGGGCAGAGACTCTCAGGCTAGAAATAGCAGCTTTTTTTTCAGAAAAAAAGACCACTACTTTTATTCTTTTCATGGCAGGACACCTTATGCACAATTTGCCTTATCCCATTGGACCAGGAACACTACCAGGAATATGTTAGGATGTTGGTTGATCAATACTGTCACAGCAGAAACACCTACTTGGGGGTTCTTCATGCATGATCTTTGCAGTAATTATATTATAGAATCATAGAATCGTTTGGGTTGGAAGAGACCTTTAAGGTCATTGAGTCCAACCGTTAACCCAGCACTGCCAAGGCCACCACTAACCCATGTCCCCAAGTGCCACATCTACACGGCTTTTCAATCCCTCCAGGGATGGGGACTCCACCACTGCCCTGGGCAGCCTGTGCCAGGGCCTGACAGCCCTTTCGGGGAAGAAATGGTTCCCAATATCCAACCTAAACCTCCCCTGGCGCAGTATCGATCACATTCATGGTGATCTGCATGGGAATAAGCCCCTATACTGTGGGGAAGCATTGTAAATATCAAAGACCGTTGCGGCTGTGCCACCATAGATGGATATGGCTATCCTGTCTTAATATTAACATGCTTATGTGTTTGTTATCTATCCCTTGATGCTCCTGAGGCTCAAGCTACCCAGGAGAAAACCAAGCAGCAAGGTCAATTGTTACTGAGTGTCTTCAGAGGAGAGGCTTAGTAACTGGCTGTCTTAACGTACTATAAACGTAGGGAATATCTGGCTAATTTGCTCATTTTTAACATCTTGTTGATGAAGGTAATATCTTAGTGATGGTTGGAAAATTGGAGAAAACTAAAATTAAAATGCGGTCTAAAATAAAGGCTTCAAAACCAAGTCTTCTCTTGAGCCTTTGCCATTAAAACTTAATTCTGCACTAACTCATTTTATTTACCTTGTCAAATTTTTCTGGTTTTCTCTCCTCAAATTTCTAAGTGATCAGACCACATGGGTTAAGTGTTATGAGGACATACTGTCTTCTTTTTCCTTTTGTATAGGATGCAAACAGATGTCACTGAGATGTGTGCTGAGATTTTCTGGAGGTTTAGCAGATTAGGTAGATCTGAGAATGCATTAATGCTTCTTATCCTTTCATCCTCCGCTTGAACAGGTTGGGGCTTGTTCAGTCCGAACTGTCCGGGTAATGCCCAGTTTCGGGAGGTTTCAGGAGAACAGTCCAGCTGTCTGTGTGCACGTGCGTTTCTTGTTGCTTCTCAGGGCAAGCTTTCGGATTGTGGTGACGCTCAGGTTGAGTGAGCGCTTGGGTAGAGCAGTCTCCCAGTATTTTTCCTATGTTCTGCATGCCACAATGACTAGTTAGCACTTCCCATCCCCAAAATTGGTCTCTCTGGCCTCTGTAGAAGAGTTTCCTGCGCCGCAGCAGTTTTGTCTCTGGGTGGACAAGTGCCTCGCTTAATCCTCTACCTCCTCCTGTCAACAATTCATAGCAGCAACAGAGCCGAGCGAGAGTTACAGCCCTTCCATCTCCAGGAGTGAAAAGGCAGGGGTTAGGTGACCCTTCGGAAAGCCCCCCTTGGTATGGGAAGTGTCTAAAACAAGAATAGAAACTTCACAGGCACATTGTCTCCAAATGCAGTTGCTGTGGTTTAAGTAACCGTTCTTTTTCATTTCTAAGGAAGTTTTTTAAAACTCGGCATGAAATATTCATGTAAAGGCTAGACTCATATAATGATCTTTTCTCCCCACAGGAGAGAAATTAAAACTCTTCTATTTACCCCATCAAAAATTCAGTTCTGATGACAAACATAGAAAGAGGCTGGATGTTTTCATAGCATATGTGTTCTGTTTGAATAGTATATTTAATAAATCCTGTGCATTGTAAGTTTTAGGCTTGGCTTAACTCCTAAGTCAGGAAGGAGAGGGTTCTTTGTAGTTTCAGAGTCATTCATTTTTTCCAATACTTGATCTTCAGTTAAAGATGGGAAAGAAGCTTAGAAAGCAAAACATTCCAGGCCTTCTATTAATCTAGAAAAATATATTTCTTGGCCTCACATAACTCACAACTTGCTGGATAAAAAATTGCAAATTGCTGTCCAATTTTGCTGAAGTCTCCTGTTAAAAATTTGGAACCACGCGTGCTTGTTTCAGGAGTGATGCTGGGCTAGGCTAAATTCTTTGAAAATTGAGCAAACGATGTTTACAAATAAACTTCAAAATCACGATTTATCAAAGTATTAAATCTAACCAACTGGGTCCTATGTCTTTTCATTTACCAGCACTCTTGAACAAAAGTTTCTGTGGGAGCAGAGGTTAGGATCAGTTGTTTTACCCAACAATTCTTCAATTAAATTTGGTAAAAAATTAATAAGGTGGTTTTTCTTTGCCCTCTCAGTTTATCTACGTACTAGTTTGGGTTTGTGGACTTTTTTGTCAGAGGCTCAGTGTGTGGCACAACAGTTTTGTCTGGTATTAAAGAATCTTTGAGTATTTAAGGGCTCTGTAGATCTTCACAGCAGATTGACTTTTCTGTCTTAATTGCAATAATTGCATACAACTGCCTCGGGGATGTTAGCCCCCAAGGTGATCCCATTCACTTTACGAAGTTTAAGTGATATGAATTGGACTGACTTTTCCGGCTTTTGTTCCTTTGATTGCTCAGTGGGTTATATATTTCTTACGTTGTTTTTTTTTTTCGTGCTGCCTAAAGGAAGAAATTACCTGAGAAACCAAGTAAAAAATGAAGCAGAACTTATAAATGTTATGCTAATAGAAAAAAACGGAATAATCTCACATTATATTAAAAGAGAAAAACAACCGCAAATCCTTAAGCTATGATGAGTGAAAAATATTTTTAAAAACATGGATATCTACCCTCTAGGAACATAATTGCAATGGGGGGAAAAAAAAAGAGAGATGTCTGTTCTCAGTGATACTGGTTTGGGGCAAAACTGCAAATAATTCACATATAAACAGATAAAACCTGAACTTGTTACGCAGTGAAAGATTCCACTAGTAAAGGAGAAAAAGCAACTGAAGCCACCACCGTTTAATTACACGTGATTGCCAAAAAACTAATAACCCCTTCGATACAGTGCCCCGAACCTTTCCCTTCTCATGAGCTGTTTAGACGGTAGAGCAGAGCCATTACATCCATCCTTTCCCGTTTTGCCGTACCCTGGCAGCTGGGGTGAAGACTAAGTCTTAAATCTTAGAATCATAGAATCGTTTTGGTTGGAAGAGACCTCCAAGGTCATCGAGTCCAACCGTTAACCAATCTTGCGAAAGAAGATAGTGCAGCGTGTTTGTAAGCTGTCCTGTTTCCCTCAAGATCTGCATTTTGGTGGTGGGTGGAATGGTCTCTCTATAGTTACGAAAGTACTTTGGGATCTTTCAGGAAGAAATGTGCGACGTAAGTTGAGTCATTAATTATACCGAGAAATTTCTGAAATGAGCTTTCCTTAATCCTAGCTTGCGACCGGTGGTCTGTTCTTCCTCGCCCGGGTCTCCACCACGATGTGAACAGGTTTGGACATTCTGCCGTGCTGTACAACAGGTAAGGTTACGAACAAGCTGGGGAGTGTTGGCGTTTGTCATACCTCAATGAACTTACACACCCGTGTGTATCCGTGCACATGCGTGTTGATACACGTAGATCAGTGACACTGAGACCGGAGGATTGAGGATCTGTTGCAAACCTCTCAAAGTTCTCGGATCTTCACTCTTGCAATGTCTGCAGTATCCACCTGTTCCTCTCAGCCCTTCTTCACTGGACTAAACTGTCTCAGCTCACTTAGTTCTTTCAAAAATTTGATTTTTTTTGGTATTTCTATTCCTTTTTTTAACTTATATATATATTTCTATTTCTTATTTGTTTCATAATTTCATAATTTTGTTTATGTCATATTTCTACTTCTTATTTAGCTGCACTGACAACTTTTATCTCCAAACTGTACTTTCCCTCGTGGTTTCTATATTTGTCCACGTTTCAGTTTGCGTAGCTTATCCTGTGTGTCTCTTCTTTACCAGTTACATGATGTACAGTATTTAGGTGAAATCAGAGGTGAGATTTCTGCTATTAAGCATTATATCACTATAATAATAATATCCGTGCTCTCAGGTGAACATCTGTTATTGTATTTGAGTCTGCGGCAGCAAGTTTGAGAAATGGTATTTCTTAGGAGTCTTTCATTCTGGTTCCTTTATCCTTTGAGGATATGTCCTGTCAATCAGGAACATTATTTAAAGCTCAGTTCAAGCCAGGCAGATAACTGTCACTGCCTTGATAAGGAAGGTGTGCTTCTGGATACTCCTTTTGTCTCTAAAGTCTCTCTCTCTATCTATTTGTTTTGGTGTATACTGAATACCGGCTGGGCATGCGCTCCCATGAACGACAATTAAGCCTATGCTTTAGTTCTTTCCTAAAATAGGATGAAAATCATATTAAAAATACTTACTATTCAACCAAGACTTTTATTCAGTTGCATTGACTCTTCTTCACTGACTTATTAAATGTAGCTTTACAAACATGGAGGCACGGGGTTTTTTGGTGGCATTTTTGTGTAACTAATGAAATTTGATGTTTTGCCTGAAGCAGTTGTGAGACTAATGGAGGTTTAAAAAAACCCCACACTTTTTTGGTTTTTTTTCCCCCCTCAAAACAGCATTTTGTTTTGGATTGCTTTTTTGGTTTTTCAGTCGACACAATGCCTCTTTGCTCAGGTGCTAACAGCCATGAAAATAACTGTGGTTTTGTCACAGCGGTGTAGCGAGATGTGACAACACTGAATGGGTTTGTCACAGTTTCTGAACGCCGGCTTAATGGTGTGATACCACCTCCCTGATTTTTAGCCTTCCTCCCTCCCTTGCCCCTGTTCTTTACAGGAGGATCCCACATTTTTGCAGCATTTCGTCTGTAGTCCCGTTGATCAGGTGTCACCCAGAGCTTTGCCTGAAGGGGAAGGTCGGTCCATGACCTCGGAATGGTTTGACTCTGTTTCGGCACCCGTGTGTTGAAACTCTCTGGCTTCTCTGAAACAGTGGAACTTGACTGACCTTTTCTTTAGTGCCTTCCTTAACCAAGAGCTATTTATTTGGATTTATACATTCTGGAACACCTCGCTCACTCCTTGAATCAAATTGGCCTGCAGCAGTGCACGGTCTATAAACACAGGCAAAAATACTTATACCTTTACTTACATTTTGTCTAGCACCATGTATGTTTTTGGAGGCTTCAACAGCCTCCTCCTGAGTGACATACTGAAGTACACACCCGAGAGATGTGAAGCTTTTGACAACGAAACGGCCTGCTTGCGAGCAGGTCCTGGCGTCAGATGCGTGTGGGCCACCACCCCTCCTAGCTGCATCCCCTGGGAAATGGCAACAGTAGAGCAGCAGCAACGGGTCTTTGAGGACTGCCCTCCCAAGTCAGGTATGCATCACGTTCTTTCCGTTTCCCTTTCCAAAGGGCGCGTAGGGTCTTTCTCTTTTCCAAATTCTGTCTTGTGTTAGTTGTATGCCATTATCAGATCGAGTTTATGATGGGGGGCTGTAGTTGTGCTTCCATACGTGCCCTGGGAGACCTTCCCCTGACCAAGTGGCTGCAGCGACGTGGAGATGTTTCCATCTCTCACTCCCCCTGAAGCTGATTGCTCATTAGATTTTTTTTTCCTACTGTACTGGTTGTACTTACTTTCCTATCCTAAAGAGACATCATCTGTCAGGAATCAGGCCTGGACCATTGCTCTGTAGATGTTTGCTCCAAGAACTGACCTGGTGAGAGCCAGCAATTCGCTGATGAGCACCACGGGGCAAGGGAGGGGGATCTGGGTCCTGTGGCGTTGTCCTGTGCTCTTCGAGAGAGACGTCAGGAAGAGTCTTTTAAGAAAAGTTACTTTAATTCTCCTTCTACAGTGTTGTATGGATAGGGGCGTACAAAAAGAACGTTTGTTTTAAGGTCTGATTCCTGTGTTCTCCATTATGATAATTTTTAAACAACTTTTCAATGCTTTATCCCGATGCATTCGTTGCTCTGAATTGAATTATACGAACCTTGATTCTGTAATAGATGGCAGCCTTTAATTATTTAAAAGAAATCGATGTAAAGGGACATTGCTTTGATGGGCTCTCAACGTACAATAAATTTTCACAAAACACAGGCGATAAGCAATTGGAAAGATGAAGTGGAAAGTTCAAGCTTCGCATGAAAATGCTCCACGTAATTGAAGGCCAGGCTTGCAGCTAAATGGGCCTGTGGTGGGAGATGTTCACCGTCCTTGTGAAACGTCCTCTGGCGTCGTTTGCATGGGCGTTGACTGGACATGCATGCCCGGTCTTGGTTCATGCGCTTCCATGTCTTGGTGCATTTTCTGGTGGTGTGTTTTATGGCTCCTTGGGCACTAAAAATGATTGACGCTGCAAATGGATGCAATTTTCTATCAGTTCAATCACATGAAAGTATCTGATTTATTATGTAGTCGATAACGGAAAATCTACAGGCACTGCTGTTTGGTTGTATCTTTTGCTATATATAATCAAGTTCTTAGAGCTCTGTCAGGAAATGCCTGTTTTTGGTCATGCAGGTTTTTTTCTTTAATAGTTGTAGACAATGAGAAATGTGATCAGATTACAGACTGCTATAGCTGTACAGCAAATACAAACAACTGTCAATGGTGCACTGACCAGTGTATCTCAATGCATAACAACTGCACAGAGGACCAGGTAAAGTCTCTCTAATACTTCTGTAGTTTAAATTTAGCTTTTGAAATAGCAAATATCCAGATGCCTTCATCTGTCAGTGTTATGACCCCTGTAGTTTTGTTATTTCCAGTGCTTGTGTAGCTCTGAGCTGCTAACACGCTTGAATTTTTTTCCCAAGTTGATCCGAGGGCTTTTCGTGGGACTCTCCACTTAAGTTAGGAGGATGGCTAAGGGCAGGGGAAGAGGTGGTGTGGTTACTCAGTAAGGCACAGAGCCATTTGGGTTTGCTATCAATAGAGCCTCCCCTAGGAAAAACAACCAAACTAACCCTTTTGTAAAAGCTCTAGTCAGGAAAATGCGTCAGGTGGTGGCCTGGGGGAATATGTTGAGTCCACAGTACGGGCTATGTCCAGTCTCACGGCTGTCGCGTATATAGGTTGCTTTGTAGGTCTGAGCTGTGAAGTTTAGCGTGGTAGTCGCGTTACAGTCCGACGGTGGACGGGAGCGAGCCTCATCTGTGCTGTTTATTTTAGGTTCCTATTACTCTATATGACAATTGTCCTAAGGATAACCCTGCCTATTACTGTAACAAAAAGACAAGTTGTAAGAGCTGTGCCATGGATCAAAACTGTCAGTGGGAACCTAGGAATCAGGAGTGCATCGCTTTACCAGGTAAATGTTGGTTGTATTTGTGTGAGAAAAACCCCAATTCACCCAGTCCAAAAGTTGCTTTTTTTTTTTTTCTTTTTACCCCATCGTCTGTGATCTTCTAGTGCTCAGCTGGAGTAAATAATGTTGTTTAATCATACCAGCTTTGGTATGAAACTTCTTCTAGTAAATTCAGAAAGTCTGATGGAATATTTTGCAGTCCCAATTGTCTGAAGAGGAGTATGATCATTTGTATAATTATTAGGCTATATTTCATCTCTCTCTTTTCATTTGATAAAAGCAGTGCTGTTGATATAATAGGCTTCTGCAAGACATTAGATTTAATAATGCATGCTATTTAATTTTAGAAACTAGAATTGTGCAAAAGCGTAATGGCACATACTGGACGAATTAGGCAAATAGCACCTGAAGTATACAAGGAAAATTCTCTTATTAGAGTGTTTCCAGTGGGAGCTCATAGGAGTTGGTTATTAGTCCCCCTGTAGTAACATGGGGTTTTTTTCCCAGTGACTGGGAGAGAAATACAGCATCTTCGGTGACTGACATTTGCAGTTAATAAAATATAGAGAAAGGGGAAAAACCAACACAGACAGAAGCTTTAAACGGGCCTGGAAAGCCTTCCCCTAGTAACTCTGATAGGTCTGGACATGGCCAGGTCTGGTGTTTGCTAGTCTGGAAGAGTGAAAAAAATGAAAAGACTTCGGAGAAGAGCCATGAGAGCGAGAAAAACGTCTTTTAATGAGACAGATAAAGAGCTTGGTTGTTTAATTCGTTGTAGAAAAGGGGATGACTTGATCATATGTGTAAAAAGCCCGTCTGAAAAACTGACACTTGAGAGCTTTTCAATCTGTTAGATAAATCTAAACCAAGACGTCGGAGCTAGCCATCAGCTCTACAGAAACTCACGCTGAAAATGTCCATCAGTTTTTTTTTGTAAAGGTAGTTATGAGTGGGGGAAATAATTCCCACAAAGTATAAGGAGTTCTTGAGTAGTGGGCATGGCTGCGCTCAAGATGAAACAGGGATTAATCCTGGAAGTTCGGTGCTGCGGACAGGATTAGCCCAGCAGCCCTCTTCTGTCCAAAGGTTCTGACAACTGCGGTTGGATAAGTGGCTTTAAGCCATCAGCAAGATACTCATTTGCTTTCCTTTACTCTTTCTTCTGCAATGACTTTACTATTCGACGTTGTGATAGGCTCTTTGACTACCTACTGCGGATAACTGAGTGGTAACGTCGCACCGCAGCTCCCCTAAACAGCTTTCCTTCGCCTCCGGTATTTTTATACATTGGCGCTTCCGAGCGTGCCGATAAGCCGTGCTGGTTTGGGGTGAGGCTGTAGGTTTTGTGTTGGTGGAAGAGCTCTTGCACTACTTTGAACGTTGTGAAGGTCGCTTGTGTCTCTGGTTTTACTTTCTTATTTCCCCCCAGAAAATATCTGCGGAACAAACTGGCATTTGGTTGGCAACTCCTGCTTGAAAATTACGAACGCGAAGGAGAACTATGATCACGCCAAACTGTCCTGCAGGTCCAACGGTGCTTTGCTGGCTTCCCTCACGACCCAGAAAAAGGTAGAATTTGTTCTAAAGGAGCTGCAGAAGATGCAGTCTTTGGTGAGTGCTTCTCCTTTACGTCCCCTGAGTAATTAAGGTCTGACTGTGGAAAAGTCCTTGCTGTGGTATTGTATGCTCTGTACAGAACAGAGCATGTCTCTTCCCTGAAAAGGACTGCTTTTTCTTTTGAAATTCAACATACCCTATGGGTGCTTTTGAAGTGAAATTGTAGAGAATGTAAATGGGTAAGATAAATACAAACATACACGCTGCCTCAAAGGTATCGCTTTCTGTAGTGAAATCACACACGCATTTCTCTTGTGGGATACGTGACTGCAGCATGAGTCCTCTCGTGACTTGTACACAATATTTTATAAATAAAGGTCCCTTTGGGGCACCGGAGGTGTTTAATGTAAAGCATTTAAAGTTATTTATTCCACTCAGAAAAGGGACTGTTGAAAACGTCGGCTTCTTACTCTGCAGAGCTGCTTGGCTTATTTGGAGTTATTTATGTTTGATTTAGTGGCAGGTGCTTTTCTTTTGGAGCCAGCGAGAAATGAATTGGAATCTGTCCCTCTTCATGCATCAATAAAATAAACATATATTCTAGTCCCTGGCAGAAGCGGGGAGGTATTCAGGGCAGGTTGTGTAGGTGGTGCTAAAGCCCTAACAAAGAAGGACACTGTGCAGCTTTGCTGAAAGCCCGGCTTGGGCCCTGTCATGGTTTAACCCCAAATTGTAACCCAATACCCCGCAGCCGCTCGCTCAACACCCCACCCCCCCGCATTGGGGTGTGGAGGAGAATTGGAGAGAAAGGAAAACTTGCGGGTTGAGGTAAAAACAGTTCACCAGGACAGCAAAGGAAAAATAAAAAAATGTATTAATTATGATAATAATAATAATATGTATAAGGATAATAGACTATATAAAACAAACGATGCACAATTTCTCACCACCCGACGACCGATAGAGCCCATCCCGAGCAGCAGGCAGGGAGCAGGGGTATCCCCCCCAGCTATCCCAGAACAGCAAGTTCCAGAGAGAGCAGGCGAGGGAACCAACAGCCGAACGAACGAAAAACAAAAAAAAAAGAAAAATAGGGAAACAAAAAAAAAAAGCAACCCGAAGGGAAGCTTAAGGATTAAGGCAAGTTAAGGGTCTAAAAGCCTAGTGGCCCACTGATGAACCCTCCCTTATCCCGGCGATGCCATCCATGGTATGGAATACTCTCTTTGGCCAGTTTGGATCAACTATCCTGTCTCTGCCCCTCCCAAGTTTTTGCCCCTGTACATTAGCAAAACCTGGAAAACAGCAAAATGTCCTTGATGGTTCAGCAGCAACCAGCACCATCAGTGTACTGTCACCGTTCTGCTCACACTAAAGCCAAAACACAGGAGCTGCTGAAAACAAAACTAGCTCCATCCCGGCCTAAACCAGGACAAGCTGCAGAGCTGCCGTGGCCTGACGGCACATCAGCATCGCTCCTCTTGGGTCCAGAGGCGGCTGCGGGCAGGGCTGGCAGTCGGGACAAGCTTTGTATAGGAAAAATGAGACCGGAGGCAGTAGGATTGGTACTTTTCAGAGGAGAACGTGCTTCAATACTAAAGAGAAATGTTCCCCTGTTGAAATGAGAACATTCCCTGCTTTGATTCCCTTTGTAATTTTAAAGCGGCATTTCAACAATTACGGGGTTTTAGAGGGGATTCGATTTAGCCAAGAAAAGGTAAGGTGCAATTCCAACGAGATTGTTTGTTAAATCTTTTGTAAAGAGAGGAAGCCGAGCCCAGGATATTGTAAAAGTACATGGTTCGAACAGCTCCAGGTGTTTCTGGATATTCCAGTGGTTAAGTAAATTCCTAAAGACACGTGGCAACCCTTCCCTAACGGTATTTGAACCCTTACACTGGGGAGAAAAAACGTGTTAATTTATGAGGTGTTTTTGTCTACAGTATCCTTTAAAAAGTGAGCCTTGGAAATGTAAAGAGACTCTTAGCCCTTTGTAGTGGATATTAGTATTGAGTGCTTGTAATGTGGGAAAATGCCTTTGCTAAAAAGCCAACCTGTGTCTGGTACTTGAACTTTTGCCGTTCAATGGCGTGCCGCTGCCGGGCCGGGGCAGGCTGTACTTCCCAGCTGCTCCTTTTTTTAAGTAAGCTGTGTATAGATGTTTTGTAATACTAAGAAAACACGTTGGTGTTGGCACATAGTGCTGTGTAACCCTGTCGCTGTTAGAAGTTGCGGCTCTAAGGTTTAAGAGTGTGTCAGATCAGTTTGAAGTAGGTGATGGTTATATATAGCAGTAAGGGAAGACGTATGGTCTAAAGCTTTCCTAGGACAGCTGTGCCACCAGAGCGCTCCGACGGAGCAAAGATTTTAACAGTAAAATAACATACTGTACCAATACGGTTAAAATGCCTCTCCCCAAGATAAAAGTATGCCAAAAATTAAATTGCCAATAGAAATAGTTGTGCTATGGGTTCTTCATATTGAGAATTTTATTACCAGCAATACTAATTTAGATTTGACCTTTTCTGTCTCTCCACCCCCCCATATATACACACTCTTAAACAGCAGAGATCTCCTAGCCCGGCTGTAGAGTAGGTAGATGGTATCATTTAAATTGTACAGGGAGCTGCTAGTTTTCTTCCTCATGTCAAACTGGAGCTCCAGAATTTTTTTTTTCCTTGTGTCTAGCCATCTGTAGGAGACACAAACATATAAAGAGCAACTTACAGGTAATTTCGTAGTCAGCCAGTGTGAATGTTTGACTTGTTCTCCTCCTGGTTTAGATAACTAGAAATGTAGTTTGAAAAGAAAAAAAAATGGTGTTTCCTGAAGGATTTCTCTCTCTCTGTGGCATTTAATTCCGATAGCACTGAGAAACAAATACTTCCCTTATTACATTTTTGCAACGCCTAACCTGGCAAAGTTGTTATGAGCATTCTATGGTGATGTGTATTTTCTTTTAATACCGAAGGTAATAAAACTGGGTATTAAAGCTACCGTTTCCCTTTATTTCTAGGCCAAAACTTTGACTCCATGGGTTGGACTGAGGAAAATCAACGTGTCGTATTGGTGCTGGGAAGACATGTCTCCCTTCACCAACACCCTGCTCCAGTGGCTCCCCGATGAACCAAGCGATGCTGGATTTTGTGGTTATTTAGCTGAGCCTTTCCAGCAGGGACTGAAGGCAGCAACGTGTATCAATGAGGTCAACGGCAGTGTCTGCGAAAGGCCAGGTAACGATATCTCACTTGTGCGTAGGTTGGCTAATACGTATTTATATTTCCTAGAGAGTGAAGAGGGTCCCGTTCATTACATTTAAAACCAGCCGCATCGTGACTTTGCCAAAGAAAAATGGTTCTGGAAAAGTGTCACCTGTAGTTATTTCATACAGGAATTGGAGATTTTAAAAATGGCTCTACATTTACGCTGTTAACTGTAAAATGCTTGAAGTACATTATAGTTTAATTATTTTTCTCTAAATTGCATACCTGAATGTGACATTTAGGTTAATTATGGTATGGAGCAATCTCCTGTTTAAAAAAAGATAAAAATAATAAAAGCTACTTTCCAATTGAACTCCCCTTTCTCCCCTTCCCTGCTCTGTAGCCAGAGGAGGATTTTATCAAAGTTTGAAATTAATTGGGCAAGACACTTTGGAGGTATGAGAACTTTGAAAAAGAAGCTATTTCCTTTTGAGAGAACTCTTCTAGCTTGGTTGGAACTGCATATCTTTTAAAACGGCTTGGTCTGTTAACTCTCCATTACAGCTGATTATTTCTGGATACCAATTAGTGCCCTTTTTAAATTTTAAGAAAGTTGGCTGATTACATAAAATTTCTAAGTAAGCTACACCACTTTAAATCGTTCTTTGTGGAAGTGCAGGATGCAGACCGTGAATGTGGAACCTGAACACCAAATTTTGTATATTTTAACTTGCAGCACTTTGAATTGGTTTAAGCTTTAATTTGTTATTTCTGGTCTGAGAACGGTCACTTGAAGTAGATGATAAAGCACTGGCTCACGCCAGAAACTCCAGAGTTAGTTCTGCTTTCAATGCTCATTTTATGTGTGGAACTGATCAAATAACTTAAAACACGTCCCAGTCTGCTCACATAAAACATGGGTTTTCTTCCCACCGCCTTGGTTGGGAAGCTAGCGAGTGCATCAGCAGACCTGCAGAGAGATAAAGACTACATGCGTAACCCCATTGAAATTGTTTCTGAGGTGGATACCTTAAAAAGCATTAACACTCATGAAGGACAGATAGTAAGAGAAATGATTTTACAGTGCTTACTGCATTTCTCATATTCACCGTGGTATAAGGTATCTCCAGCTCCGTCCAGCAACACCACACCACAAACGAAGTGTTTCAAGTCTGCGAGACTTAACTATTTTTCAGCCTGAATAATAGCCAGGGCTTTTTATCTTCTGTCTTTCCATCTCGGGGCTCGTTACCTGTTTCTTTCTGGAAGAAAGCTGACTCTTGTCCTCCTGCCCGCAGCGAACCACAGCGCCAAGCAGTGCCGCACGCCCTGCGCCCTGCGGACCATGTGCGGGGAGTGCACGAGCGGCAGCTCCGAGTGCATGTGGTGCAGCAACATGAAACAGTGCGTGGACTCGAACGCTTACGTGGCCTCTTTCCCCTACGGGCAGTGCATGGAGTGGTACACCATGAGCAGTTGTCCGCGTGAGTAATTGCGTCTGCGTCTTGACGGGTGGGCTGGAGCCTTGTGTTCGCTGACGTTTGCTAGCACGAGTCATCAAACTCTGTGCATCGGTCGTAGTGTCCAGGGGGGTTTCAAAAATAAGAAGTGCCTGACCCCCGGAGCTTAGCGTGTGCGGCTCCGTCCTGCGTCATGTAAAGCGTTAAACAGAGTTAGGTCCTGGTTACAGGAACTGTCAGTTAAACTGGATGGCAGATAGTCCAGGCTTTCAAGGGAGATGATCAAATCCCCACTTTTTTTCCAGACGGGGAAGTACTTCTTGCATTATTTGAATTCCTGTCCTTCAGATTAATTGTTACATGATTTCATGTGATTAGCTTCTTTTTGTATCTCTTCTGTATCTCTTTTATTCATATATGGAGCCATGTAATTTAATATTAATGACCTGTATCAAATCCCAATTAGGGTTTACACGACTGTTTTAGTCTGAAGTATTGTCTGCGCATAGCCCACAGTAGCAATTTGTAATTCACTTTAAAGAAATTATTTATTTTTTTTCTCCTTTTAGGTAGATGTGAGCAAACTGCAAAAGATTTATGGTGCTGTGGAATATTGCTTCCTGTTTTCAAACTGTGGCAAAATAGTCTAGAAATTTTAAAAGTGATTGAACAGTTTTAGAAATTATTTCTATTTATGTTGAATTATTTAGGAGCTGAGCGTGAGCAGGGGAGTCAGGAAAGCCGGGGCTCTCGGGGTGGCAGAGCAGGGGGAGCGCCTGCATTCCCCGGGAGGGAAGGTGGGCAGTTTGAGTTGCTGCAGTTGCTCCAGGAGCTTTTGGAAGCTGATGAGAATAAGCTGGGCAGCTCGTTGTTGCAACATAAGAGATGGAGAAAATTAGTTTCAGGTAACTCTGAAACATGAGAGCATGAACCTCCCATATTGCCAGAAGTCAAAAATTGGAGGCAGCATCAGGCAGGAGATGAGTAAGCTGAAATAATGGAAAACAATGTTTTTCTACTCCTTTTTTTTTAAAGGCAAATATTGTCAATTTAAACATCAAGCTAGAAAGCCTGTTCATCTTAGAACACCGAGAATCTACAAAATATTTTTTAGGATGGTATTGGGAAAGGAATAGAAAAACTTTCCTAGATATAAAGAGTTTGTCACCCCTGAAAAACAATCCCGTTTGAGAAAGGAACAGTTAAAGGGTGGCGATGGTTTTTCCCCGACTTAGTTGATTGCTGGGCCCAAGGGATCTGCATATGGCACTCTGAGCATCATAAAAAGACAAATTCTATTCTGTATTTGTATTCTGTGCTTTTTGACTCAGATAAATACTTGAAATAGTGTCGTGTGATATTAAAACGTGTGGTAAGGAGAGACCTAAACCGAGTAAACAAACTGGTTTTTAGCCTTTGCTTCTGGATGGCTCATTTTCTAATCCGATCCGTTGTAAATCAGTCGGGGATCTTTTGTAGTTGGGAACATTAACCTCTGGTTTTAGTGGGTGGTGTTTAATGTTTAGAAAAACTTTATGTGCGTATTGTGTTGTTTCGTAACTCGCTCACTGATTAATTCAACCTTTGTGTTAATAGTTATCTTAGATTCTAGAATAAACATACTGATAGGAATGCATATATATGCCTGTTACTGTGAATATCAGAATAAATATTTACAGATTTGGCAGGATAAATACTTAAGGTCACAAAAGACATACAAGGGTTTCTGCGTTTGTTGTCGCCTGTGTTTTGGGACTGTGATTTATTCCACAATTTGATGTTTGGGGTTTTTTTTATAGCCGAAAACTGTTCCGGCTACTGCACGTGTGCTCACTGTTTGGAGCAGCCGGGCTGCGGCTGGTGCACCGATCCGAGCAACACCGGCAAGGGGAAGTGCATCGAAGGCTCTTACAGAGGTCCGGTCAAGATGCCAACCCCGTCCGCAACAGGGAAACACAGCTTGGAGCCCGTCCTTAACGTCAGCATGTGTCCTGTGGAGAACAGCTATAACTGGTCCTTTATTCAGTGTCCAGGTAAAGGAGCGACGTTTAATTGTTCAAACGTTTCAGCGGTAGCAACAGTTAAATGCAAAGGGAGAGACTGTTTAAGAGTGTAGTGATGTCTGTGTTCCCTCCTGTTAACGGAGGGAGGAAAAGAGCCTGGAAGACAAACAGCAATAACACATTTTGAGATGGAAGGAGTTGTGCAGGTGAGCTGCAGAGATTTGCTGCATGAAGACTTATCTATGCGTTACTCTAGCGCAATTTTTCCTTTCCCTACAAACCTTTACCGCTTTTTTAACTTTTGTTTATTTATTTGCGTTAGGGTTGTTTGAAAGAAAGGCAATTCTTTCTCTGAATTTACCTGTTAGTAATGCTCAGGGTGATTCTGAAATAATGGTTTTGACACCCTACATGTAGAATAAAATGACTTGGACTGCTGCTAAACCCTTTCTTCCCCATTCCTTCTTGTAAATCTGTCCCACCAGCTGCTTCCAGTCCTGTCTGTCCAATATGCACATAATGTTTTGGAGTTCAGTTTTCCGTGTGTTGCTTTAAATGTCGGGTTTTCAATACACACCTCTCTTTGAGTTCATGTATCACCAGCGAGACTGCAAGAACCTCTCTGGAAGGTGCATGAAATGGTTTCGTTCAGCCCCTGCAGAACACAGGCTCCCGAGGCGCTCTGTGAAGCACTATATTTGAGCACAAATACTCATCCTTTTCTGTTTTCTTCAGCCTGCCAGTGTAACGGGCACAGTAAGTGTGTAAATGAAAGCATCTGCGAGAAGTGTGAAAATCTGACGACTGGCAAACACTGTGAAACTTGTATCTCGGGCTACTACGGCGATCCTACTAATGGAGGAACATGTCAGCGTAAGTGATGCCTTAAATCCTCCTGTGCTGAAGTCTTTGATGTTTTTCGCTCTTTACTCGTTCCTCTGCTATCTTAACTGACATTATATCCTGATAATACATTTTTTTTCTTTCCTGCAAGCAAGGCACAATCCTTGTTTCTTCAAATCAAAGATACGGAAACTGTTTAATGAAATTTTGACTTTCATTGCACAAGATAAAGATGATTTTTTTTTTTTACCCTCCTTTGTAAACTTTAAATGACCACAGTGAAAAAGGGGTTCGTTTTAGTGTTTGACGATCCTGTTTTGAAAAGAAACAGTGTTAATCCCAATGTTTTGAACAAATTTCTGCTTATCTAAATTCTACCTTCTATTACGTTTGGTTAATGTGTTGTGCGTTTATTGTTATAATTGTCTGCTTCATAAAAGGCTTGCCATATTTCACTGAGGAGCTGGCTGGATTTCAGTTGAGGATTAGGTGATCCCTGCTAAAATTGCATTTTAAGTTTGTAAAAAGTGCTTTGGGACTCTTTGGCACAAAGAACTTTTTTCAGTTGTGCAAGATCCAGGTAACAAACTGGGGAAAAAAAAATCTTTCTTGAAGGACCAATACAGCTGATACTGAGAAATGAACACGTAAGATTTGAAGTTTTGCCCTTGAACCTTGCAACGTTATTCTGAATTACTGCGAATTTTGTGGTGTAGCATGGGGACACCAGTTATAAACCAGAATCCAGCTGTGATGGGTGATAGGCAGATGTAAGGGAAGGTGCTTCTTGCTCCAAAGAGCTTTGATGGAATATATTTAGGTGGAGTGATATAATTAGGTACAGCGATGGAAAAGGTAGAACAGAAATGGCTTTGTTCGGTGTCAGAGTAGTTTCAGTACTGCCATGAAACGAGTGTGGGTGGTTTGTAGGCGTCCTGGAAGAAATTAAGTGAAGGGGATTAATGAGGGGGCATTGAGTTGCTCCTTCCAGATGTGGAGACAATCCGGTAGAAAATACTTGGAAGTTCATTTAGTGTGCTTACGGGAAGGAGCATTGACCTTTTGGATGAAGATGAGAGTCAGAAGCTGGAGCATGAATGTCCTGTTTACTAAAGCAAGAGCAAGTAGTTGATGTTTCAAGCTATGAAGAAGAATCTCCCAGTGGAGAGATTCAAGGAAGGGGGTGAAAAGATCCCGGACAGGGATGAGGCTGCCTTGCGTAAAGACAAGGATGCTGCAGTAGCTGGGGTCTGAAATGACGACAGACAGCACAACCGCCCGGGTACAAAGGAGAAGGTGCATCTCTGCCACTTTATTTCAGAACATTATCTGCGAGATTAAATACCGCTGATATTCTTAAACTCATTTCGTGTGAAGATAATTTGAAGTGAAGGAATGAATAAATTGAGACTGAATTGGCCCAAGAAAATATACAGTTCTACTCCGAGCATTCAGGTTTAATCATTGGATCACAACATGCCTTTTGATATTTGTCGCTTTTCTGTGTGTGTGGAAATTGAGAGTAAGTTCCTTTGGACTCTTTCGCATGAGGATTGTCCAAAAATAGTTTGTTGTTGAGATAATGAATGATAGACTAAAGTCATCCAGATGCCTGAAAAAGAAATGAGAAAATGTGTTGAGAGACTGCAGAGCAGCATTCATTCGTTATCTGATGAAACTAGTAGCTCATGTCAAAAGTGCTTTGCTCTCAAGTGCTTTGGGCCCAGGTTTTTAATTTGCTGTGATTTAATGCTATTTACTGTGAAGGCGAAAGAATGAGGGAAGCAGGAAGCCGGGCAGAAAGACCGAGGTGGATCGGAGGAGAGAGAGCGAGAGGAAATCATCCGATCTGATGCAGCCAGAGCGACTGCTGGCCATTAGTGATTTTTTGCTCGGTGGAAAGGTTTCCAGAGGGGAATTTTTAAGATGAGGATCTGCTGACGGGCAGCAGAGCCAGCTCCTGCTTTTTCCCTCCTCTGAGCCGTGGTCCCTCCTTCCTTTCCCATTAATGATGTGCTGATTCCACTCTTTTTTGTGCATTTATGTGCAATGCTGTACGCTGCTCTGTTTTTAGAGCCTGTGGTCACATCCGTGCTGGAGACGGTTGTGGGTGCGCTCCATCCTGACGCCCAAGCACCTGCGTTTGCACGCTTAGTGCCTGGTGGGAGTCCTTGTACCTTGGTGTGCAGATCTGCAGCGTTAGCCTAATGGCCCCAGCAGCCTGGGGACCATAAATATCCTCAAAATGGCAAATATTCAGTGCTGGAAAAAGTGTTAGTGTTTAGTATTTCCTGTTCTGCTGAGCCATCAGGAATCGGAGCGACACTATTAGGATCGTAGTTGCCTTTGAAAAAGGTAAGGGTATGCAGAGCTGGAGGTGGTAGCGATGGAGTTCAAAAGCCAGGGAGGAATAAGAAGAGTGGGTGGAATAAGATGTCTTTTCCAGCTGCCCTGCGCCACCCGGGCGGGTGAGCATTGCCATATCGCTTGTGTTGAAAACAAATTTGACCAACTGCAGTTATTTCTCTGAAAGAATTGTTTGCATATCATCATAGGCATTGGTGTTTGCGGAGCTGGGCAGATAATAGCTAAATGGTAGGTAAATCGCTCCTCAGCGGTTGCTTTTAGGAAGTGTCCAACGTAGAGAAGTGTTAATTGGGAAGGGCAGGAAACGCAGCACATCAAATGTAAAAATAGCTGCAAGGTGCTTTCTTTGCATTCCGGATTTTTTGAATTTTCTGATTAAAGTTTCACATGAAAATATGCTCGTGGTAGATAAGAAAGTGATTTGCAAGAGAACGGAAGGCACTATTATGCTTGAAATCAGATTGCCGCTGTGGCAGCGCTTCTGGATGCCTTCGTGGGCGTTTGGTGGTGGCCCAGGATGAGCTGCTGGTGCCATGGTCCTGCCTGCTCCCCCCGGGGCTGCGCAGGGGCCTTGGAGGACGGCTAAAGTGCTTGGCATGGCAAAACGGTGCTGGGCAGGTGGATGATGCAGTTGCCGTTGGGAAGCTGGACCGTCACAAGTGGAGGAGGAGGAGCGGAGATCCCCATGACCGTCTCTGAATGAGTCTGTGACCCGTGGTTTGTGAAGAAGGTGGAAGGAGACTCGCTGTAAGGTGGTTCATCGTCAGGCTGTTACCTGACTTCACAGTCAAAAAGCCATTTCCAATAATTTTGGCTTTCTGCTCTAGCATCAAGACTCTGGAGGCAGAGTTTAGACTCCAGTGAGGGTGTCTACCACGTTTTGTCAATAGTTTGTTTCCAAACTTCATATTGTCTGAAAAGCCACAAGAAAATTTCTCTTCTTTGTGCATATTCCATTAGTGAATGGTCTCCAGCTATGGGGCTCATAGGAAAACAGATAAATAAATAGACTCTGTTGTTTTAAATAGAGATATTGGAGTGTTCGGTGGTCTTGTGGCTAAAGAGCAGGATGAGGAAGCATTAATATTAGCGCTCAGGATACTGTGATCTGCATCTAAACAACATGAAATTTGAAATTTCTCCTGATTTTTATGTATGTTAGTGTTGAATATTGATCAAATTTCACTTTGCTTACCTTTTGCAAAGCATAAGGAAAGCAGTACAAGACATTCTCGATAGTATTAAGAATTATTTTTTTTAACATGCCACTAATGAGAAGTGTGTTTGCTTCACAGAATACAATTATTTTGTCAAATTTTCATTCAGTCTACTTGTTTCCACAGTAGGCCTTTATGCTGCTTCATCTTTTGTTCCGTGTTGCTGCTAGGAAACCACTCATCCACATCTGAGAAGCACAATTAAGTGTCCCTGATACAATATAGCTTCCATTGCATGCCAATATAAAGACGACATCAAAAGAATTCATAAAATAAGGTCCAGGATTGGCATTTTTACAATGAGGGTGGTGAGGCCCTGGCCCAGGTTGCCCAGAGAGGTGGGAGATGCCCCATCCCTGGAAACATTCCAGGTCAGGCTGGACGGGGCTCTGGGCAACCTGATCTAGTTGAGGATGTCCCTGCTCATGGCAGGGGGTTGGACTAGACGGCCTTTAAAGGTCCCTTCCCACCCAAACCGTTCTGTGATTCCATGAGTATAGTGAATGTTATATCAAAGATAACTGCTTGTGTTGGATTTGTTATTGTTTGTTGGTTTGGTTTGGGGTTGTTTTTGCATGTGCCTCCTCTATTCTTTATGAATAAAGGTCTCAAAGTGTGTCAACGTCAAATCAGGAGCTACCTTTTGAAGCAAATCTCCCGTACGTCCCCACTGTCGTACCTTGGTTTGCATCTTGAGCAGGCTCAGAGTGTATGAGCTGGTCTCTTTTGGGCATGCCACAGACCTGATGTAGCCTAGGGGCATGCCTGATCTGCTTCAACCGCAACTCGGTGGCATTCACCTCGTGAGACCAGGCCGAAGCTATTCTAAAATACACTGGGCCACGCACCCCAAACCACTCACAGCATGGGCATCGTACTCTTAGCACTAACCATTTTACACTGCAGATGCACTGACATTGTTGATAATGACAGTATTTTCTCAAAGGCCTATTTATTTCTAGAAAAAGCCCTAAAAGCCCCATGAGCTTTGCTTTATTTGCAGAAAATAGTCTTCTTTTAAGAGTTTTGAGTTTGAGTAAAATGCATTAGCAAGCCCCAAACTATTCCAAATATTGTCGTTTTCCTACCACTTATGATATCCCTAGTGCTATCTAACAACAACAGGGGAAGTTAAATAGATTTTTGAGGTTAAAAAGCACAGTCTGATCAGGATTTCGTACAAAACATCAGCCCCGGAGCCTGCACTCACTCCGTTTTGACACATGGTTCTATTTTTGGCTGCCTTCTGTATCACAAAGAAACCAAAGCGTACCAAATGGGTTTTCATATGCACTTTAATTGTTGATGTGTCTCAGTTTGGCAACTAAAGCACTTAATTGCCATCGAATCTGTTTCTCTTGCTTCATTCAACATTGCATCTTTTTCCCCCTCTGCTCAACAGCTTGCAAGTGCAATGGCCACGCGTCTGTCTGCAACACGAACACGGGGAAATGTTTCTGCACTACCAAGGGAATAAAAGGAGACGAGTGTCAACTGTGAGTTCGTTTCACTTTGTTATTTGAAATTAAAAGGCCGTGCACGTACCGGCGTGGAACCCCTGCATTTTTTAATGACTGTATTTATGATGCCTCTGCTCATCTCTGCCTGCTGACAGTTGACTAACGTCATTGACGGTGCAGCCAGCCGTGCTTCCCCCGGGGGGATAACACGAACAAAATGATTTCTTGAAGATTTCCATTTTTAAGAACGTTGCAACTGGGAAAGTCATGCAGAAGGGATGGGGTGAAAAAATAATGCCCCCACCCCCCAAACTAGGCATACCACTTTGCTTTATCCCCCAATAGTTTGTTTTTAATTGGTAGATTTTTACTGTCTGTGCACTCTGATGCTCTTCTGGGGGAGTGTAAATTTATCTGAAATAAGACTTTGACATTCAGGCATTTTAATGGAGCAGTTTCAGAGCAACGAATTTGCTGGCGGTTTCTCTGTAACATAACAGAAATGGTTTTAGTGTAATGTTAGTGGAAATAATTTCATTCCGAATAATTTCATTGCCAGATTTATTTTTAAAGTGTTGTTCACATGAGTAAACGTTTATAGGACTAAGTCCTGGAATAGCCATAAATGTAAATGGAAACTTTAGTTTTTGACTGTAGTAATCCAGTTCGCTGCGTTGTGAAGAGCTAATAAATACATTCCAAGTGGATGCAAAGGTTAATACCCAGAATTTTATATTTCATTTTTACTGCATACTAGTTTGACTTGCAGGGATTGTGGAGTTTCTTCAGCAGCCCAGTATAAGTCAGGCATGCATCTTTTATTTTTAATTGTGTACTGTTATCGGTACAGGTGGTGTTTGCTGATTTTTAGTGGCTGGGAATAAATAGAACTGGGGAAAAAAAAAATCTATTTATTAAAAGATATGTATTCTTTTTAGGTGTGAAGTCGAAAATAGATATCAGGGAAATCCACTTAAAGGAACGTGTTACTGTGAGTACTCTTGGGATTTTATTTGGAGATAAAAAATGTGTTTGATGTTTAAAATATCTTATTTAAAACTAGTTTTACTTGCCTCGGCATCTGTTTAAAATACAGGGGATTATGTATTTAAAATACAAGGAAAGGACTAAAAAATAGTTTTAAGAAACTTCCGTTTTCACAAAAGTATTGTTTAAAGAGAACCTTGGTGAGGTCTGTGTGACGATTGAATTTTCCAGAACAAACTTCTGAATGTTTTTCATGTGACTTTGATACGAAACCCAGTCTTCTAGAGAATACTCTGAAATGTATACCTAATAAGTCAAAACCAAAGCATGTCTTTAGAATTTTTGTTAGTGAAAAATACTATTTTTTTTAAAAAATTTTGTTCCATGTTAGAATGGGTAAGGTTTCAAAATTGCCATGTTTCCTCTGAAATGAGCAGTTGGATTCCCGTGCAATTTGAGAAGATACTTTGCCAAGATTCACATTACTTAATGGAAACTCTCCAGCTTCTATTTGCAAATATTAGCAATCAGCACGTTGGCAGGCATGGATGGATGTAATCTTAAATTACATAAAGATGCAAGTCTCAAATGGTATTTTTGCGCAACACAGAAATGATCAACGTGCTGTAGTTAGTGCATCTGAATTCTGCTTGCGTCGCCAAACAAGGGCGCTGATGGCTTGTCCATGACGGTCTCTTTGCAAGGGTGACCTCATTCATTGCTGCCAACGGCAGGGGTGGTAAAGTGGGCAAAAAGGGGAAAAAAGAACTTTACAACTCTTCCAGGAACAGCCTCGTGCTCTACAGATTCAGTCTCACTTGGTTTTCTTCCTTGAAAATTTCTATCCTAGGGCTTCATAGGAGCTGTGGGTAGATGCCAGAAGGTTCTCTAGCTTGTGTCTATGCAACAAGGGGTCTCCAGGAGGCAACAAGAAAAAAATAACACCTGGTGTAGAGCTTCGCATTTATTATTGCTTGGAATATCTCTGCAAGGCTTCAGGAATATGTAAAAGTCACAGAATCACAGAACGGTGGGGGTTGGAAGGGACCTCTGGAGCCCACCCAGCCCAGCCCCTGCCAGAGCAGGGTCACCCAGCGCAGGCTGCACAGGGCCGCGTCCAGGCGGGTTGGAATCTCTCCAGAGAAGGAGACTCCACACCCTCCCTGGGCAGCCTGGGCCAGGGCTCGGGCACCTCACAGTGAAGACGTTTCTCCTCGTGTTCAGGCGGAACTTCCCGTGTTCCAGTTTGTGCCCATTGCCCCTTGTCCTGTCGCTGGGCACCCCTGGGAAGAGTCTGGCCCTGTCCTCTTGACACCCGCCCTGGAGATATTGATACGCGTTGATGAGGTCCCCTCTCAGTCTCCTCTTCCTCAGGCTGAACAGCCCCAGCTCCCTCAGCCTTTCCCCACAGGAGAGCCGTAACGCTGCGTTTTAATAAAAGGATACCGAGGCTGGTGGATTTATGCCCAAAACTGGCTGTGCACTGTTGATTAACAGAGCGGTGATACCCCAGCCCTAGGCAGACGTGGGCATAGGACGGCATCCAGACAGACCAAAAACTGGTCCTGGCATGCCCGGGCGTGGTGAGCCTCAGAGCAGGACAGCAGCTGGGTCCGTCAACAAGCAGCTGCTCTGTGGAAATCCTCCCCATAAAGTCCGCTGATGTACAGAAACTTCTAACGCGTGGAACCTTGTCCCCTCCCAAGTGGGGATTACACATCTATTTCATTTTTCTAGTATTCCCTTAGAACGTAGAGGTATTGCAGTATGGAAAAAGTAAATGTCTTGGCATGTTTTTTACAATGTATAGGTATGAACATTCATTTAGATTAAGGCTGGAGGCTATTGCCTGGAAAATGTAAGCCTCCTCTTTCCAAGGCTCAACTTAAAAAGAGGGTTTTGTCCCTTTTGTGTGGGATCATACATAGGTTGGAGTCATTCGTAGCAGCGTGGTGACTCCTAGTTGTTCTCTCAGTGCAAGAAACACTTCAGCGACATCATGCCTTGCTTTGCAGAAGTTCATTTTATTCCAAGACACGGGATAACTTTCTCCGTGCGTTCCTTGCAGATACTCTTCTCATTGACTATCAGTTCACCTTCAGCCTTTCTCAAGAGGATGATCGCTATTACACAGCAATCAACTTCGTAGCAACACCCGAAGAGGTAAATTTTCTACTTCCCCTTTAAACTTCATCCTTTGAGTATGCGTTTGTCTTCTCTTGGCCATGGAGGCGATGAATTGTTACAGTTCTACGAGGCTCCACGTGTCATCTCGTAATGTGGCATGTGTGTCCAGTTCCACAAAGCAACCAGGACTTTTTGACCTTGGCTTGGCCATACAGTTTCAAATCTGGATGGTAAAATTTCATAAGGAACCACAGTTGATTCTTTACAGTTGTTGGAACCACCTCTGAGCTACTCTGGTTTTGCTTGTTGTTCACCCCATGGCTTGTGTCTCAATTCTTCCTGTTACATTCTATGCACGTGACTTCTTTTATTCTTTATTATGCTTTCCTTGGGGAGGAGAATACTGCTTTCAGAAAATACAAATAGTTTTTTTGCTTGATGTATTTTCTTCCTGTAAATAACAAATTCCAAGATTTATTTTTTTTTCAGTGAAGATTTGCTAGGAAACAGTACAGTAAAATTGCTTATGCTAAAAATGTTTTTTCTTCCCCAGCAAAACAGAGACCTGGACATGTTTATCAATGCATCCAAAAACTTCAACCTCAACATTACCTGGTCCACAAGTTTTGCAGGTAAAATGAGCATGATCTAAGTTGCTTCGTAGCTTGTTTCAGTTATCAGTTTCTGACAAATGCAAATTTAATTGGGGAAACATTTTTTTTTTAACCGATGAACTTGTCATGCAATGTTCTTAAATGTTGGGCCTGGGGGCAGAGGTAAAATCTTAAAAAGAGCAATGTTTTTCCATCTTAATAGTGTATTTTGGAAACATCGAAGGTACAAATTTGATTTTTAGTGATGCAATATTTTGGCATACAGCGATTTTGATAATGCAATGCAGCTTAAAATAGTAGTGTTCAGATGAATAGTTCATTTTATAACATTAGAATTCAGCATGATTTGTCCTTCTGTTTGTCGTTTAAAATACACATTGAAACATCTTTTCTTGCTACTTTTTAACATTTGAAAACAGCTGGCACACAGGCTGGGGAGGAAATTCCAGTTGTTTCAAGAACCAATATAAAAGAATACAAGGACAGTTTCTCCAATGAGAAATTTGATTTCCGCAACAATCCAAACATCACTTTCTTCGTTTACGTCAGCAATTTCACCTGGCCCATAAAAATACAGGTAGGAGCTCTTAACGTGTGTATAATTATTTAAAAGTACTTCCTTCTTTCTCTCAAGCAATGTGGCAACTTGGTGCACTTTGTGTTGTCTGCGCTGAACCAGCTTTCGGTATAATCCTGCAGCAGACAGAGGGTTTGTCGTTCCTGATTAAGAGCAAAAAGGTGCGTCGTCTTCTGGTGTTGCCTCAGCCCAATGGATCTGAAAATGCGCTGTGAAATAAAGTGGGCTGATTGCTTATTAACAGGGCTCTGTTGTAATGAGGCCTCTGGCTTTAAATGTGTAGGTGTTGATGTTGTAGAAAACAAAGACTCGTATAGCCAAAAACCCAAGCTCGGAATGAGAAAATGGAGGAGATGTTCTTAGTGTCTCTTTTGAACGTCTTGTTTCAAAAGGCGCAGCTCGAGGGCCATCCCCTTTCTCCTTGTGCTGCCCAAGACTGGGGGTACCTGCAGAATCAGCTGAAGCTCATTCTTTCCCTTAATTCAGTGCAGTCAGTTAACACACGCGTTGCCTCAGGTGTCTGACTGCGATGATAAGGCTAGCGCTGAAGGAGCGGTGGATGAAGCTTGGTGGATCATGCAGACACTCATAGATCACAGACTGCAATCGCAGGGACTCCACAACTGCTGCGGCAGCTAATAATTCAGAGCAACCTTGGCCACCTTCTTGCTCCGGGCTGAGGCACGTATCAACCTGCAGTGGACTCAGAGTGGTACAGGCGCCCTTTGAAGGACAAAAGGACTTCTAGGTCTGGAACAGAGATCTCAAACGAGGCTCTGTATATTTGAATTCTGCCTTTTTTAATAAGCTTGGTCAAATGTGGGAACCCGAATTCTTCCATCTTCACCCTTATTCAACCAATTATCGTGTGAAAGCTGACAACTTCACATTAATTTACTTGATATTTCCGACATATCAGTCACACAAACTCGCCGTAGGGGTCACTTCCAGCAAAGATAATGCACATGATAATGTTGAGCAAGGAAATGAAATCCACCTGGGAAAAAGGTCCTTAAGCTACAGTGATATTTTTCAAGATATTTCCTGAACTTTTAAAAAAATATTAGGAATACTTGTCAAATATCTGCATCACCTTCTGGTAAAGACAGTGGGTTTTAAGTACTCGGGAAGCTTTGTCTTGTTGATTGCAGACTGGTAGATTTGATAGGCTGACTTGGGACCGCGTTTTGGTTCTTTTTAATATCACTTACAGTATTGGTAATCGTTTTCCAGCTGGAGAGTTTTTACTTTACAAATTGGTAAAGTCTTAGTTCATTGTCAGGTCCTAACTTTTAGCTGTGGAGGAGTTTGCAAGAGCTGCAAGGTAGAACCTTTATGTCATTGGATACTCAAGGAGCAAGTACTAAGCCTCATTGTTTTCATTTGAGAGAAGCACTGCTTTCAGTAGAGAAAGTAACATCCTGCGTACAAAGGTGGGCACTTGCGTAATGATTTATTTGAATGTTCAGGCTTCTCTTTTATCAAATTGGTACTCACAGGAGTCAGAAAAAAAATCATATTTTATATAACTTACAGGTTATGTTGGCTGATAGCTTACTTCCCATAATCAGTGCTGGACTGTACCTTACCCTGATTTATTTATTTGCTGTGTCTTGATGCAGAACTGAGTGTTAGGACTTTGTAGATGTTTAAGAACGGTGCTGTCTCCTGTCCCTTAAGCTCTCCTGTGTTTACTCCAGTCTCCACCCTACCTGTACTTACGGTGAATTTCTGCTAGCTTTTCCTATGCCAGTGTTGTGATTGAGCTTAAATGTCCCCTCCGTCTTCTTGTTCTACAGCTGCGTCTCCCGCTTTCCCTGGATGAATTTGGACAGCTCATATCCTCTCTCAGCCTTTAGTGTTTGTTGGCTTAAGCAAGATAAACCCTCATCATCTTGTCCTGTGAAACAGGTTATTCAGGTGCAGTTGCCTCATCACAAAGATGATCCGAGGGCTGGAGCAGCTCTGCTATGGAGACAGGCTGAGAGAGTTGGGGTTGTTCAGCCTGGAGAAGAGAAGGCTCCGGGGAGACCTTATTGCGGACTTCCAGTACCTAAAGGGGGCTTATAGGAAAGATGGGGACGGACTTTTTATCAGGGCCTGTTGTGACAGGACAAGGGGTGATGGTTTTAAACTAAAGGAGGGGAGATTCAGACTAGACATAAGGAAGAAGTTTTTCACACTGAGGGCGGTGAGGCCCTGGCACAGGTTGCCCAGAGAGGTGGGAGATGCCCCATCCCTGGAAACATTCCAGGTGAGGCTGGACGGGGCTCTGGGCAACCTGATCTAGTTGAGGATGTCCCTGCTCATGGCAGGGGGTTGGACTGGATGGGCTTTAAAGGTCCCTTCCAACCCCAGCCACTCTATGATTCTATGTTTTCCCTCTGCGCTTGCTTGTATTAGCCTCACTTGTACAGTTTTGGTCAGCCATGTATAAGGTCGTGGAGATCAGGTCTCACCATTGCTTTTTACAACAGTATCTCTAGGTTCTTTATGGACCTTTCTAGATCCTTTTATGGCAGTATTTTGCTTTGCTCATTCTCATGGCTGCAGCAATTAATAGTCCTTATTCATTTTAAAATGGACTAATACACCCTCTTCTTTCACATCCTTGGTTTCCAGCTGATGTTTGCTATCAATACTCAGAGCTCATTCTTCTCAGTCCCTAATAGCATCGTAAAATGTTATCCCACTGCTATTACTGGATAATATTGCCAGTCCTGAAGATCATCTAGTTGTTCTTCTGTGTGGTTCTTTTCCATATTTTTCAGCAGATTCTGACGTTGGCACACTTCCATTTTGGGTCTGTGTCATTAGTGAAGATATCAGTCAAAGTCTGCCCAGATGCCATCCTTGAACTAACTTCTGTCCTCTTTAACCACTATGATTCTTGAAATAATCTTCACCATCTTTATCTCGCCCAGGAATTCCTAATGTATTGATATCCATAATGAACTTCGGATTAGCGCAGCTGTACTGCCTAGGTCTATACAGTTAATTTTGACAGACAGAACGTAGTGGGCTGGCATAGCACAGATTACTCTTGTCGGCTCTATTGCTTGTTGATTTCAGTTTTTCATTTACTGCTTCAGTTCTATTCAAAACTTGTTCTGAAACTTTGCATACTATTGAGGTCTTGGAAGCGTGAAGATCTAGATTCTCCCTTCTCCTCTAAGTACAAGTTTTAAATTTTCCATCGTGCCGTGCTCGGCTGGTAGATTGCTTTGACAGCCTTGCTACCAGGGGCGTTAGTTCACGTGCCGTTTCTTTTGGCGTGCTGGGATGCATGCTGTCTGCTTTCACTGACTCTGAACACATTGAAACGTTTGAGTTTTGTCTCCGCCTTGCTTGTGTTTCTTTTTATAACCTCTTTTTATAACCATTAGACACTTTGTCTTGCACCCATGTTCAGTGTCCTTGTCCTTACTGAAAACTCTAATGTAGTTTCAGGGGTGTAGCTGATTGGTGCCAATCCCTTGCCTGTCCTTGCAGCGCACCCCCTTCCCTTTCCCCTTATGGTCTCCTTTACTTGTATGGCGGAAACGTCTCTTGCTATTTTGTTTATCGTTTGCTGAGGTCTAGCACAGCTTGACATTTGGCAGTTCTTATTCTCTCTCTGTACCACTTGCTGGCTTCTAAGACATTGCTAATGAATCTTTTCCTCTCCATATTATGTAGACTCTTTAATTGTTCCTAATGTCCTTTTTGAGGTTAGTTCTGAGGATACAGCTTTCAAATAGTTTTGCATCTTTGACCTGAGGGAAATACTTAGATGGCTGCTTTCCCCTTCCTTATGTCCTTAGTCCACTTGATTTTACTGTCTTATTTAATTTCTCATCATTAAAAAGAGTGAACTTTGATTCTCTTACACCACTTACCTCGTTTTATCCTTAATTTAATGTGAATGTGCTTGTGTGTACTCAATCCAAGGTAATTTTATATCACCAGCGCTTCTTAATGTCCTTGTTACTTGCCAAAACAAAGTCTAAAATAGCATCAGCTCTTATTGGTTGGGAGACTCTTTTTGTGAAGAAGTCTGGCAGCAATACCGCATCCAGGAACGTGTGGTCCTTACGATTTCTATTAGCATGCTCTTCAGTTCATATGTAAGAAACTTTTTTCCCCAAATTTGATGGTTTTCTGTCACCTTTCTCCGAATACCTGTTGGTGTTGAATGTCTCAGTCCTTTCTCATGTTTGCAAAAGCAATTCTTTGTTACCCTGCTATGGCTTTGTCATCCCTCTCCAGGAAGCCCACCTGCACCTCCTTTCACTGGAGATCTCATCATAGCTCAACATAGCATTCCTCCCTCCTTTCTCGCAGCATTGCTCATCTGAGTGTAAGATAAAACCAGTTTTCTTCTGCATCCTTTAACAACCATTGGAGGCTCAAGTCTGCATTTTGCATTCCTAAATTTGACAAACAGCGCGATCTTCTTCACAGAATCCCAGCGTGGTTGAGATTGGAAGGGACCTCTGGAGGTCATCTGGTCCAACTTCCTGCTCAAACAGGGCCACCTAGAGCAAGTAGCCCAGGACCATGTCCAGGCAGCTGTTGAATATCTCCAAGGGTGAAGATTCCACAATCTCTCTAGGCAATCTGTGCCAGTGCTTGGTCCCCCTCGCAGTCAAAAAGTGTTCAGGGGGACCCTCCTGTGTCTCAGTTTGTGCCTGTTGCCACTTGTCCTGTCCTGGGCACCACTGGAAAGAGCCTGGCTCCGTCCTCTTTGCACCCTCCCTTCAGGTTTTTATATACATTGAGATCCACCCTGAGTCTTCTCCAGGCTGAACAGTCCCAGCTCTCTCAGCCTTTCCTCGTAGCAGAGATGCTCCAGTCCCTTCATCATCTTCGTGGCCCTTTGTTGGACACTGTCCTGTATGTCCAAGTCTCTCTTGTACTGGTGAGCCCAGAACTAGACCCAGTACTCCAGGTGTGACCTTGCCCGTGCCGAGTAGATGAGGAAGGGTCACCTCTGTCGTCCTGCTGGCAATACTTTGTCTAATGCAGCCATTGCATGGTAAGCAAATAACCATTAGCCTTCTTTGTGGCAAGGACACATTGCTGGCTCATGTTCAATGTGATGTCCACCAGGACCCCCAGGTCCTTTCCTGCCAAGCTGCTTCCCAGCTGGGTGGCCCCCAGCACATACTGGTGCCTGGGTTGTTCCTCCCCAGGGGCAGGACTTTGTACTTCCCTTTGTTGAACTTCATGAGGTTCCTGTTGGCCCATTTCTCCAGCCTGGTGAGGTGCCTCTGGATGGGAGCACGACCCTCTGGCATCTCAGCTACTTCACCCAGTCTGGTGTTGCCTGCAAACTTGCTGGGAGTGCACTCTGCTACATCATCCAGATCATTAAAGAAGATGTTATTAAATAGGATCAGACCCAGCCTTGACCCCTGGGGTGCACCGCTAGTTACCGGCCTCCAACTAGACTTCGTGCCACTGATCACCACCCCCTGGGCCCAACCATTTGGCCAGTTTTCAGCCCACCTCACTATCTCCTCATCTTAGCCCATATTTGCTAGGTCTACCCTTGTGAGGGTTGTCGTGTCTCCTTCACAAAGAGCCTGTAGCCATGTAGATCTGCTTTTAGCTTTACTTCCAGTCCGTTCTCCATCTGGTGTAACTGTGCTTTCAGATTTGATGCCACACGAAAGCTTTTCCCCACTGGGTGCTAAGACACTGTATAGTTTGACGCTACGTTTCTCACCCCACCCAGGGGTACTGCTTTCCGCTAGTTCTTTTCCCTCCTCGCCATCCTGATAATTTTTTTCAGAGCAGTTGATGAATAGGAGATGGTATTATGGAAAGTAATGGTTCCGTAGAGAAAAACTAGAGAAAAGTCAGTGAAAAAGTATGATTTGTGTCCAGGACTCTCTGTGTCCTTGCAGGTCTTGTGCGATCTTCTATGGTGGATTGAGCTGCCCTCAATTGCCCTTAATTGCAATCTGTGTTCCTGCCTGTCCGTTCTGTACCTCGTTCCTATTTACTTTCCCTGTTTTCTTCCTTTTTTGTAAAGTCTTGGCTCTCTGTGGAAGTTTATCTTCCATAAGATAAAATAGAAGATAACTCAAGCTATGGATTTTTGAGACAAAGGCTTTCTAGCCATTGATCCTTGATTGGGATTCACTACGAGATTTAAAGCAGAGCCGTGGGGTGAGCTCTCTGCTTTCCCGACTGCTCCTTCAGCACTCACCCTGTGCTCCTTTCTTCTCCGGAATGGTTTTTCCTCAGATCTTTCCCACACTTCCTCTCTTACTTCTTTTTCGAAGTGGTCATCCCTTATTTCACTGCACAAAAGTTCCCGTGCGGTTGGGTTGGGTCCTTCAGGGCAAGCTGACTCCTTAATTAAAACGACGTGGTGCAGTATGGCCGGGACGCAAACTGCTTTTCTTACCTCGGAGCCTGCCTCCTTGCCATTGCACCATTGAACTTTTTGCAGCTACAGAACATGTTTCCATTTCCCTTTTGAAATGAGAGTGGTTTTAATATAAGAAGCACGATGAAGTCAGTGAAACTCCGCTCCTGCCAAGCTCCTGGGAAAGATTCTCTCCTTGTGTGTGTGCGTCACCTTGCAGCTCACGCATGTGTTTGGGCTGTTCCTGTGCAGGGCAGCATGGCCGGCTGGTATTTCGGGGCTTTTTTTGTTTGTTGGAATATCAGAAGAAACATTTGTTGTATGTACACTCTTATCCTGGCTTATTTTCAATGTAGATACAGTAGACATATCTAAACAGAAGTGCTTATGTATATACAAAATGTTGCAACAGAGACCTTCAGAAATGTACAGGCTTTCCTGCAGAGCAATTAATCTACAGTCCACTTTATTTTTTTAAAAAAATGTTAGAAACTTTGTTCTGAAGTCCTTGATTGAAATCTGTCTCTCTTTCCCTCTCTTCTTGCCTGTTAAAATCTGGACTTGGAAACTATAAATGCTCTTTTGTGTTAGAGACAGCTGTGTCCCTGCCAATGCTGAATTCTGGCTTCTTTTTCCCTTCTTGCTCCACCTCTCTTCAAAACCACTTCAGTTTGGGGGTTTTTTTTGGTATATTGGTTTAGGATGTCTTTCCCTGCATGCTTTAATGCCTTGAAATGATTATTTTGTAAAAGAACTAAAGCTGCAAAATGCAGAAAACCTTCAAAATACAGCACTTTGCTTCCTAATACCTCCAGTCCGAGAGGTTTCCGGGTAGGAAAGCTACGTTGCGGAGTTCACTTAAAACCTTAGCTTGCCAAGCTTTCTTGAAAACCCAGGTAAGGTCTTGTCGAAAACGTCTCGATGTTTCCGTTCTCTCCGCTTTGCGGCTCCTCTCTGCTAACAAACTTTGGCACGGCCACGGTGACTTTAGAAGCGTTGTGCAAACCCCAGCTGCTCACCTTTCTCTTCTGCGTGGAAAGCACTGCCCTAAATATTCCCGATCTTCCACCGAACTGAGAGCGCACCCTTTAGGAAAGGACGTTAGTGGGTGTTGTTAGGGTTGGTGTTTTTCTGTAGTCATGGAAATGTAATATGATCTTTTTCCCCACTATTTTTTTTTGTTTTCTTATTCTTTGTTGTAAATTTGCTTTGTTATTTGTTGGAAATACATCTCAGATTAGAAAAGAGCTGTGGAATGCAAATCATCAGCTCTGCGATATTGCAGTAAGAGGCAAGGAAATTCAATGCAGAAACTTTCAGACGTCTTTTCACGGGTTTCAATCCAGACAAAAGGCAGCTCACTCAGAGGTGAAATGTCAGTTCTGGAGCTGACGAGTAGTTAATGGTGAGAATTTGAAACTCTCTTTGCTACTCATGTAAGTGTCAGCAGTTTTTAACAGCGTTTAAACCAGCATGTATTTACCTGGAGCAGATTCCAGTCAGTCCCTCTCCTGAATGCCCAGGGGGTGAAAATTAGAGTTGCTAAAATAGCTAACTTCAACCCCTTTTTAATGACTGCAAGCTTTCTGCTCCATTACAGCTTACTGCTGATGGTATTTTCTACCACTCACTAAACATAAATTTGTGTTCTTGTCGTGTTTCATACCCAAACTATTGTTTTCATTAACATTCTGTCCCATTTGATTTTAGATTTTTTTCTCCCAGATTGAGCCCTCACTACAAAGCCTTTTGCATTGATCTCTTCTTTCTGAGTGTATGTAAGACGCCGACGAGCTGATTAAGGAAAAAACACAGTTTGTAATTGTATCATTAACTGGCAATTGCCTCCTCTCTTTCCCTCGCGTTGGTTGAAGTATTTTAATTTGAATGCGCTTAAACGTTAATTATGAGCCAAATGCTTCAAGGAACAAAAAGAGGCGAATGGTTTTTGCAGCCTCTTGCATACAAAATATACCATTTGCAAAATCTTGCTAGATATTCGCTATATATTGTTTGCTCGGCAATTCATCATCATGTTGGGCTTCAAGAACGTGCCAGCGTGACTACGTAGCCCCGCTGCACGTGGGGCTTGGTGGAGCGCTGCGGCAGCGTTAGACAGCTCGCACTGTTTGAGGACTCAAAGTATTTGATAACTGCTGGGAATTTTTCAAGTCACTTAAATTGCTGCCTTCCACTCTGGTTTCATAAAGCCTGGAGTGGGAAACCAGCTAAAATTGCCTCTACTGTCCACATTTTTTTAGTTTCTCAAACTTCTGCATGGTCTGTTGAAGCTTTTTTCTGGGTTCCTCCAGTTGATTTATTTCAGGACTGTGGGTCTATATAGTCTCTTCTAAAGCTTTATTCCTTTCTACGCAGAAAATTAATGCACTGTGGATAGCTTAATTCAGTCACATAATGTGTTGTCATAATTATTGTCGGTATTCCAAAATACGCTGTTTACCGTGATAGGAAAATATTTGTGAAGCCACTCAAAATGTTGAATTGCTGTCTAGTTCATCTGCTGAAATTGTGAATGGTGAACCGAAAGGTGGAAACAATTCATCTCCCTTAAATTGATCGCTGCTTTCCAAGGAGCTGCCAAAAGTTCAAGCGCAGAAACTGTAACAAATGGGAGACCTGAAAATTGAAGACAGCCTCAAATGTACTGTAATTAAATCAGCCTTTTGTTTGCAGCGCTTTCTTTTGGTGCTGGACCGGGTGACTGTCACTAACCTGTGTGTATACGCTCGCACGTCCATGGGTTACACCGCGGGCTTGCTGCTGCGTGTGCAGAAACCGCAGCGTGCGCTGTCCCGGGGCGTGAAATGTAACCCGTTACGTGCAAACCTCTTGGGTGATGTACTCTTTAGTGAACTACCTTCCTTTGGGGCCCTCCCGTCACTGCCTTATGTTGCTTTTGTTAACCTACCGTTGGCGCAGACGTCGCCAGGATGGCTACATCCAAGTTGTGAAGCAAAATACACGTTTTAGTGCTCCAGTTAAGAGCCGCGCTGCTGCGATTGAGTAAGATTTCAAATAGATGTGGGAGTCCGATTCTACTCTCAATAAAGCTTTCAGAAGAGACACTTTCTTGGATTCGAGTGCTTGTATATTAGACCTGCGACTGCTAATTTTGATACATTTTTATGACCTTTTCTTTTTATGCTGTGGTTTAACCCCAGCCGGCAACTAAGCCCCACGCAGCCACTCGCTCGCTCCCCCCGGGTGGGACGGAGGAGAGAATCGGAAGATGTCGTGACTTTTATATTGCGGAGCGTGACGTCATACGGTGTGGGATATCCCTTGGGTCAGTTGGGGTCAGCTGTCATAGAATCATAGAATCATTTTGGTTGGAAGAGACCTTTAAGATCATCGAGTCCAACCGTTAACCCAGCACTGCCAAGGCCACCACTAAACCATGTCCCCAAGCGCCACATCTACACGGCTTTTCAATCCCTCCAGGGATGGGGACTCCACCCCTGCCCTGGGCAGCCTGTGCCAGGGCCTGACAGCCCTTTCGGGGAAGAAATGGTTCCCAAGATCCAACCTAAACCTCCCCTGGCACAACTTGAGGCCCTTTCCTCTTGTCCTGTCCTGTCCCGTCTGTCCCCTCCCAGCTCCTTGTGCCCCCCCAGCTCCTCGCTGGTGGGGTGGGGCGAGGAGCAGCAAAGGCCTTGGCTCTGTGTCAGCCCTGCTCGGCAGGAACGAAACATCCCTGTGTTACCAGCGCTGTTTCCATCACAAATCCAAACCACAGCCCTGTACCAGCTACTGGGAAGAGAATTAACCCAGCCCAAACCAGCAGACCTTAGTTGTTAGTCTAAGGGAACAGCCTAAGCTCTGTTTATTCCCCTGCATCAAAAGATTTCTGCTCTGCCTCTCCTTGCAACCGAAGGGTTTGCTCTGGGATTGTATTATTTTCACTAATGGCCTCCTTTGACCTCTACAGCAGTTCCCACTGGTTTACCATGAAATGCTGAAAATGTATGTAGGAATGTAAGAGAGCGGATTCTTTTCGCATCCATTTGGCTTTGCAGAGCTGGCAATAACGTTGTAAATGTGTCTTTTTCTTAAGCCAGTAGATATTTCCTGTGTTAGTTTGTAGGCAAAGTTCTCGTGGAGCCATACGCTGCTGGTGTCGGCTGTATTTCAGAGCGGAGATGAATTATAAACTAGACTGAGGTTCTTCTAAGGAATGGCTCTCTGGCTGATTAAAGCTGGCTCATTTTCTCTTGCGCTGAACATTGCTATTTAAGTGGGAAATAGTAGCCAATATTTTATAAAGTGCCAGGAATCGCATTCCTAAAAAGTCTTCACAATCCTCAGACAAAGCTCTTACTCTGATCTTTATCATCATTTTAATATTTCACGGTTCTTGTGTCCAACAGTATGCGAAATCTTCTCACGTTCTCATTTTTCAAAGGAAATCTCCTTCATTAAAGCAGCTTTGGATGAAATTTCTTCTGATTCTCGGTTCACCATCCTGCTATTTTTATTGGCAATGTTACCCATAGAACAGGTGGTCTCCATTAACATGAGTCTTAATACCGGTTTCAATTAAGCTTTAATTTTACTTGCCATTCGGTGTTAACGTGGTTCGGGAAGCATTTGTTTTCTTACAGAAAGTGATGGACGATGCTTTGCTGCGGCCAAGGAAAGCTTTGGGGTACCCTCAGCTCCTGCCAGCTGAGGAAGACAGAGCTGGAGGAATGCTGGATCCCACGCTTCCACCTTCCTTTTATTTTAGGCTTTCGACCTCTTTAAGGTGACATGAATATTACCGGCAGTGACGTTCTCTAGAGTTACCTCTTTGAGGTTAACAGCCTAACTAAAAGGCTTTGATAACACACTTAATAAGATAGAGCGAAGAAACCGTACCGCAGTTAAAAAGCCGAGTCTGTAACTGACTCTAATACCCTGATTCCTCTCGGAAGGAAACATTAGGCATCTGATACAGGGCAGAAATATCCCTGAGGACTGGACGTGGCCCGTGGAGGTTTCCAGCCTTTCTCTAAATTAATGTCGTTCTGTAATCAAAAGCCACAGGCTAATCGAATGAGAGCTCTCGGTAAGGGTAAAGGGAAAGAAAAAATGTCTTTGTTGTTGGCTAAAAAGAATAAAATACATAGAGATAGGTAGTGATTGCTTTGCTAAAATAATTATGTAGGCTTGAAACCGTACTGGGATGGTGATCTTGATAGCTTTTCTGCCAGGTCCTCAGCGTGCCTCATGCACCTTTAATTAGGAATAGATGTAGGTGCAGAGATAATCACCCTTAGCTCTCTGGGACCCTTCTGTTCCAAAAATGTTCTTTTTCTTTTGCTTCTGAAAGCACTGGAATGCCAAAGTTGTTTGCTAATGATGTCCCTTGCCTTTATTTAGATATAACTGCAGGTGCTTTTGAGCCTTTCTCGCTGCATCTCTCTCGCTGTGGTAAGAGCCTGGCTTTAAACCGAACAATGAAACGTAAATCAATTTGTTAATCTGATGAAATTTGCTGTTGAATGTAATTACTTTTGGAGACATGCAATTACATGCTGCTTTTTCAGAACAGGCAAACTGACATCTTCTGCTGGGGACAGAAAGATTTGAAACAGAACAGTTAAATGATACTTTAAAACGTGAAACAGCTGCTTCCTTTTTATCTGCTCCTGCCTTCTTATTTTTGGCATCAACCGATGACATTTTCCTCCTTTTAGAAGTTGTTCCTTTTCATATTAAGTAGTATTTTTGTTAGCAGCTTCTTAAATCCCTTAAAAACTAGGGTTTCTCTCCAAGGCAGTTAACCCTTGCTAGGATGTGTTGCAACTTCAGTACCTTTTACTGGAGGTGGTGGCTTCAGCGACCTTGAAAATTGCTCCCGCTGAGTTTTCCCCAAGTGCTGTTATGTTGCGTGGGATTTTTATCCTTTTACCCAACCGTTGAAATCTTGGGGGTTTAGATCTACAACCTGAGCTCTACTTGGGATGAGCTGTAGTAACTCGTGTATCTTTGTTTGCGAGGTTTCTTGTAAGATCTTCACATAGCATTGGAAGTCTGCTCGTGTGGCTGTTCCAGAACTTTAGCTGCATAAATCAGAAAAGTTATAGGAGAACGGAGAGACGTAGGCTGAGATTCAGATTTAATAATACCAGGAGGATTTCTTAGGATGTGGGGTTTTTCAGATATGAGAGTAAGGTATGTATGGATTGTCTTACTTTTAAGGAAGCTGATCTCTTTTTTTTTGTCTTTTAAGATGCAGGGCTAGGAAGCATAATATCAAAAAAATGCAGAATTAATTTTCTATGGAAGCGACGTCCGCATTAGGCAATTAATTTCGCCTGGGTGAGGCCCAGGGTGGTGATGCGCCGGTTGCTTGCCATTGCTGTACTTCTGTGCTGAATAGCTCTGCTTGAAAATACAGACTGCTACCGCCGAATGTAAATGTAAACCTCAAGTTCAAATATATTTCAGCAAACGAGCGATGTGGGCCATTACCGGGAAGTTTTTACAGCTACCAAAAGAGCTAGATATATTTCCTTATAAGAAAGCTTATTTAAAGAGTCAAAGAATAGTAAGCAGAGTTAATGAAGAGGAGAAAAGTGCACTGCCAATAAAATATAAGCAGCCAGCATACTCAAATGCAACAATAGATACAGCCTGGCTAAACCCCGGGGGGAAAATACACCCTGCAGTAACGCGGGGTGACAAACCCGCCAGCCTCCGGCTTGTTTAGCTGATCGACGCGAAGACGGAGCCTCCAGCACGCGAATAACGGCTCTCAGATGGCTCTGCGGGTCTGCTCTTCTTAAAAACAAACCGTTCCTGGAATGTCGCTACAACTTCTTTTTCTCTCACTTGGTTTCCTGACTTTGTATTATTAACACTTTATTTTTTTACCGTATTGGTAAATCTTGCTCGCAGCAGGGTTGGCAAGCAGTGCGGCGAGTTGGGCTCAGGGCGGTGTAGTGCTATCGCAGCCGTGTATAATAATAAATTTCTGGGACAATTGGGGTTTTTTTGTTGGTTTTTTTTCCCTAAATCGTTTTCTTTTTTCTTTTTTTTTTGCCTTAATTATGAGTGTCATGTATAGTTATTTCTTAAAACACTGTTTTACATGCAAGACTAGCACCATCCTGGTTCCTACACCTGGACCCAAAGTATCTTTAAATTGCGTGAATATTTTGACTATGGGGATTGAAATAAATCACGACAGATTGATTTGTCAGTTCAGGTTTTTACTGGGAAGTTCTTCATGACAGAATGGTGAAACCCACATTCTAGAAAGCCTTTAGTGATAGATAGTAACAACCTGTCCTTTTTAATGCTAATGTAAGAGCTTATATATATAGGTGGTTCGTCTTTCCCTACCCAGCAGTGTGATTTTTTTCTCATGTTAAGGTTTCTTTAACACAAAATCATAGCCGAGGCTCTCGACAAGTAAAACCTTGATGAGTAAACCAGCCCAGCCTCTGATTGCTGACTTGGTCGCTCTTTCAGACCCGTTAGTGGTCCTGCGTGACGAGACAGCCCTTTGGTCAGCCCTCGTACGCTGTGCTCCGCCGCATCGGGTTTCCTGCCAAAGGCCCTACCTGGTGTTTTTTCTCTGGTTTTATGTCGGAAACACACGTCAGGCTGCCGGGTCCTACAGCTTATGGGCATGCGGTGGAGAGAACCACGCTTAGTGAAGCTCCTGGCATTTTATCTCACAACATGATTCTATCAGCCATAGTGTGACCAGCAGGACCAGGGCAGGGATCATCCCCCTGTGCTCGGCCCTGGCGAGGCCGCACCTCGAGTGCTGGGTTCAGTTCTGGGCCCCTCACTCCAAGACAGACACTGAGGGGCTGGAGCGTGTCCAGAGACGGGCAACGGAGCTGGGGAAGGGTCTGGAGCACAAGTGCTGTGAGGAGCGTCTGAGGGACCTGGGGGGGTTTGGCCTGGAGAAAAGGAGGCTGAGGGGAGACCTTCTCGCTCTCTGCAACTCCCTGAAAGGAGGTTGGAGCCAGGGGGGGTCGGTCTCTTCTCCCAAGGAACAGGCAACAGGATGAGAGGAAAGGGCCTCAAGTTGCGCCAGGGGAGGTTTAGGCTGGATATTGGGAACCATTTCTTCCCCGAAAGGGCTGTCAGGCCCTGGCACAGGCTGCCCAGGGCAGTGGGGGAGTCCCCATCCCTGGAGGGATTGAAAAGCCGTGTAGATGTGGTGCTTGGGGACATGGTTTAGTGGTGGCCTTGGCAGTGCTGGGTTAACGGTTGGACTCGATGACCTTGGAGGTCTCTTCCAACCAAAATGATTCTATGATTGTCTATGATTCTATGATTCTGCTAGTGCATCATTTAAAAAATCCTACAATGGGTTGAACTTTCAAGTATTGTGCGTATCTTTGGTTCTTCTTTTTTTCCTCCCTGCAAATAGGTAGTTTGTTGAAAGTAAGTTTGGGGTTGTGTTTTTATTACTGCCACTTCACATAGTAACGTGACATCAGGTTCGACCCAGCGTGTGGCTTCGGTATTGCGTAATAATGTGAGAAATGTCACTAAAAGGTATTTTTATTTGGTTATTTATATAAATATATACTGATTTTCCTTTGAACTATATATATAGTTTATATATATAGCTTATATATAATACGTATAAATATATATACTTATTTTACTACTTTATTTTATTAAGGCTGTAAAATCCTTACAATTTCTGTAGAGACTTCTGCAGCTGGCGTATTGCAAACCTTTTGTGATACAGATTGATAAACGTTTTAAATCTCCCATCCCATACGTTCCTTAGAAACCACGGCTTCCTCGGAGAAGGAGACAGAGCTTTTTCTCCGCTAATGCCACTGCAAGACCGAGCTCTGTCTTGCATATATTTCCAGTGTTTTGTCTGGTCAGAAGTGATGCAAGACATAAGGTTTTGCTCATTTCCATCTGTCAGCTATTTTGCAGCCTTAAAAAAAAAAAATTGCTAATACATGTTTAGCTGCTTTACTCTTCTTTTTATTCTTGATTCCCGCTTGTGTACTTCCATTGCAAGCTCTTTAGGAAAACAACTCTTATTCCTTTTGAGCTTTTGGCACACAAGCGGTTGTGGACTGTAAAGCTCATTTTTTTCTGGACTTTCAGGGGTCTGAGAGAGTGTTTGAGCTGTTGTGTGCTAAAGTTTTAATATTTTCCGTGTTGAAACTCGCCATAAATAGTTGGTATGCTCAGGAACGTAACTTATCCTGCACGCAGATGGTGTCAGAGCTCCGCTCGGCATGAGGCCAAGGAACGGGATCCTTCACAAATGCATCCACGCAGCAGCGTCTGATACTGGAGGGAGGTGCTTGAGGACTTGCAACTGGGAAGAGCAGAGTGTTTTAATGCTAGCGGCTCGCTTTCTGTCTCTAGTTTTGGCATTTTTATTTTTAACAATTTTTTTCAAAGTAGCTCAAACCTGCCTCGTCTCCAGAATAATTGTGGCAGTCGCGTATAAATCCAAACCCACTTAAAGTAAGGAATACATCGGCGTTTTTCTCTTAAAAGACTCATGGTGGCAAGAAAACTCACTCTATAACCAAAATGCGATTCTCAGCTGCAGATTCTAACATCTTTTCTTCTCTCTGTGGCACAAGCAAACTGCCCAGCGCTTCAGGAGCGAGCTGAGCTTCGGTGCTGGCCCCGTCCGGGGTGCGCGGCCGGGCTAGCGGTGCCGCTTCCCCTGCAAGCCCCCGCCAGCTCTCCACCGTTCAGGCTAACGTGCGAGTGCCTTGTCCCTGCTGCCAAGTTCAAGATAACTCGAAACAGCTTTGCAGCATAAACACATCTGAGGTCCAGTATAAGGGTTGATATTTTATATAGGTTTTCAAGAAGTCTCCTGGTTTTGAACTTGTTGCTTTTAAACCAAGCGGTGGAAAATGTGCATTTATTTTCTTTTTTTTTAAATGAGGGATTTTATTGCTTTGTTTTTCTCAGCTGAATTCCTCTTAAAGGAGTGAATTCCTTACCTGCGTTTCATTTAATAAGCAAGACCTTTTAGCAAAGAGGTTTTTTTCCCTCTAGTTAAACATTTGAAGTAGAAATGGCATGAAGTTTTTGTGCTGTGCTTGAGAAGGTACTGTTACTTAGAGGTTGTAAAAACAGGCAACATATAGGATTGCTCCAAGAATCCTTTTTCAGGTGACTTCTACTAAAGCTGTAGGTCAGTCTTCAAGGTTAGGTGTGGACAAGTGGTTGTAAGCAACAAGAAATCCCTTCTTGGGCAAAAAGAAGCACTTTGGAAGTGAGTTGTTTGGGGGCAGAGGCCATGTGACAACATCTCTTTTCTATACTTTTTTTTTTACTTTTTTCCTTTTGAATTCCAAGCATAAAATTTGCATTCAAAGGTATTCAGCTGGACACCTTACCAATACCTAGATTTTGAGAGGCCAACGGTAAGTAAAGATTTTTGTCTGCAAGCAGTATGCGAGGTTGGGAGAGTCTTGACCATTTGATTCTGTTTCCAAACCCTTAAAATAGTTTAAAAGAGTTTCTTTTCTATAACTGAAGTCTGTGGTGCTGTTTACTGCTAGTGTGATTAATGTTGTTAGTCTTTGTCTCCAGTTGATGATAGTAATTTGCCTGAACCTAATGGGCGTTATCATGAATTACACTATTTTTAACTTTAGTCTTAAGAGTGAGTTGTTATGTAAAAATTCACCAGAATTCAACAACAACAAGTTGAAACAAGTGAACAACCAGTTCAGTTGTTTGCAAGAACCCAAATGAGGCAGAATTATTTGTGTGCTGTGCTCTCTGCTTTTGGAAGGGTTCGTACCCAAAGCTTGGGGGAATTGAAATGCACCTTAGAGGTCCTCTTCCCATGGAAAATCCACCTTACTGGGGTTTTAATTATAACTTGGCCATCTTGACTTGTTGGATCTACTTCTCATCCTCCTGAATGCTGCCTCTTCACTGAACGTTCTGTCAAACTTTACATAGCCAACAGGGATTTTTGCTGAAGTTGTTTTAGAAGTTGCTGCCTGAATTTGCAGGTTCACCTCAGCTGCTGTGCCTCCGGAGTCACCCGCAAGGACGGCTGCAATGCCAAAGGCAAAGTTGCACTTTGCATTTCTGGGGCAGAATTATAGGTGTGAATTCAATCTCTAACCCTCCTTGGAGGCTACTTAACTCCTGGTTGAGAGAAGAGTTAGGACAGTACCTCTTAACCCATTGCTGCAAGGTTTATCAATATGGTATTGATACAGGCTGGGGGATGAAGGGATGGAGAGCAGCCCTGCCGAGAAGGACTTGGGGGTGCTGGGGGATGAAAAGCTGGACGTGAGCCAGCAATGTGCGCTCGCAGCCCAGAAAGCCACCCGTGTCCTGGGCTGCATCCCCAGCAGCGTGGGCAGCAGGGCGAGGGAGGGGATTCTGCCCCTCTGCTCCGTTCTGGAGAGACCCCCCTGCAGTGCTGCGTCCAGCTCTGGGGCCTCAGCACAAGAAGGACATGGACCTGCTGGAGCGGGGCCAGAGGAGGCCACGGAGATGATCCGAGGGCTGGAGCCCCTCTGCTATGGAGACAGGCTGAGAGAGTTGGGGTTGTTCAGAAGAGAAGGCTCCGGGGAGACCTTCTAGCAGCCTTCCAGTACCTAAAGGGGACACACAAGAAAGCTGGGGACAGACTTTTTAGCAGGGCCTGCTGTGACAGGACAAGGGGTGATGGTTTTAAACTAAAGGAGGGGAGATTCAGACTAGACCTAAGGAAGAAGTTTTTCACACTGAGGGTGGTGAGGCCCTGGCACAGGTTGCCCAGAGAGGTGGGAGATGCCCCATCCCTGGAAACATTCCAGGTGAGGCTGGACAGGGCTCTGGGCAACCTGATCTAGTTGAGGATGTCCCTGCTCATGGCCGGGGGGTGGGCTAGATGGGCTTTAAATGTCCCTTCCCACCCAAACTATTCTATGATTCCATGATTCTGTGATTTATCAGAACTCATCTTTCGCAACCCTTTCATGCCAACCACAAGCGTGCCGCTGTTGCTCACAGCAGGCACAGAGCAGGAGCGCTCAGGAAGGAGCATCCAGCAACCGACCCCGACTCCAGTGTCAGAAGAGAGTTTACAAGGCTGTGAATTCTTGCCTGTATTTTGCCTACAGCCGGACACCGCCACCGGTGCCTGCCCAGCCCATGGGATTCACCACCACCACAGCCCTACCTTGGCTGTTACTTCAGCTGCTCCCTCTTGCTACCATAGCTCTGAAAGCGAGATCTGGGGCTGTTTTATTTTGTATTTATTTGTAGTTTTACATTTATTTTTATCTTTTTCTCTCCTGCAAAATTGCTACAGAAGCCTCGAGTTACCACTCTTCTCTTGCATGCCCATTGCCACCTTCGGTGTGTGGACAGGATAGAGACTGGATGCAGCAGAGGTCTGTGGGAACGGGTGATCTTTAGTTTTAAGGTATTTGCCTGACATTCAGAACAGCTGAGTTTTTTCTGGCCCTGCCTCGGGTTTCTTGTGGAATTTCGTAGTGCGTTACTATAATGAGTAGGTGTGCGGGATCTGATCTGAGATTACTGTTCCAATTACGGGACTTTCCAGAACATTGTTTGCTGCTGCACTTTAAATTTAGATGAGCATCACTATTCAACACCTGGCTGTTTATTGAACAAATACTTCCCATTTGTCAGATTTGTGTGGTAATTTTTCTGATGCAGAGAAATAGGGGACTAAATCTTCAGCACTATTTTTAATTTAGAGGCAGCCATGCCCGTGTTTGCTCTGCACAGCGATCTGAGAGCTCGCATGGGGAGACAAAGCATATATAATTGGCATTTCGGAGCCAACTGCTGACGGCAGCCAATTAGCTGAAAAGTGACAATTTGTGACTGCTGCAGTAAGGCGGCACAGTATTGGAATATAAATCGATTGCCATCTCGGCTATAAGTTCAGAAGTGAACTAGTTTTTATATTTGCACAGTATCAAGTGGTTGTGCCGTAAAGCTCAATGGCTTAGTTAGTATTGCGGCAAGTGAGGAGTACGTCATTTATCTCTTTCATTGGTCCTTCACACAGGAGCAACGTGGCTCGTAGTAGTAGGTGTGGAAATCAAGTTTTAGTGGAGATTTTGGTTTTACTTGTTGTAGAATGTAAATCTGAGTATGTGAAGCCCTTCAGCTGCACCGAGTTGGCCAGAAGTTTTTCTTCTACAAGATAAAAAGCAGCAGTCTGAGTGTGCTTGGATGCAAACTGGGTTTTGAGCTTCTGATGAGCAATGAGTAATTCTTTTAATGCAAGCAGGGACAGATCAATCAGGACTTATGTCTGGGACTTCTCTGCTTTCTGTGATCCACCTCTCCTGGACCTTTAGCTGTCAGCTCAGCTGATGTTGCAGCTACGGATGGTTATCCCCAACTCAAATGTGTCAGCTTGCAATTGAGCATCACAGCTTCTCCTTCTGATGTCCACACCTACACCATCAGGTGTGTTACAAACTCTCTGGGATCTCCCACCTCCAAATCATGCTCTGCTTTAACTTGTTGTGTGTCAGAGTTTTTCAAGTTACAATTAATTGCTGTAAGACCCTTCCTTCTCTCAAACTTACTGTTTAATTTTACAATGTAGAGAATCTTCCCCTGTGGAGAGGGTTGTTCTTGCAGCTTTTGAAGACTTACAGGGGTCAAGTCAGCTTCAATTTTCTTCCTAACCTCAAAATTTGGGATGTAGTTTTGCTGTTCATTTAAAATAGATCCATGGTGCCTCTGAAAAGGGAATGTCCTGCTGCCTCCGTGGTGTGGCACCGCATTGCACAGTGGTGCAGTGACTGTGCCCGGGGTATGGATCCACCTGAAAGCTGGCTCAGCAAAGCTTAGTTTTCAGGGCGTTGTGTGATCTGGTTTACTCTACAGCTGCAAATACACTGTACGCTCTTGCTGGGTAACGGGAACTATGGGAACAAGGGGTTAAAGGGAGGGTGTGGATGCACACTTGGGCACCAGCGTCACTTATGGAAGGGTTAAAATGGTGGTGTAATTGTGGTCTGTAACAAGCTTTGCTTCCTTCCCTTAGAGATGCAAATTATCTTTTGCTTTTTCAGTGTGGGTGTCTTGTTCTGCACTTAACTGAACATTAACCCTGCACAGAGGCAAGGAGTTGTAATGCTTCTCTTTCCTTTTGGAGATCGAACATCCACATTTCACTGTCAAGTGAATTTCACTGAAATTTCTATTCCATTATCCGTTTGTAATATTGCTGAACTGTACTTGGTACATCTGAATGCAAATAGTTTGGGTCTTGACTGAGAGGGAGTGTGATACTAATGAACCCTTTTCCAGGTGAAGATGGACTGAGGGCAACTGGTCCTCTTCTTCCATCCAAAAAGAAACTGTCTTTTAGGATAATGTAACACAAGGCTCCCCACCCTCCTGAAACAAAGCTGGTATATATTCTCCTTCTTGAGCACCAACAGTTAGAACAGGACTTGTTAGGTTGTTTTAAGAAGCTCTTGGTTTCTCTCAGCAGTAGGTCATCCTACTGCCTTTGCCTGTTACCTTTATACCTAGATTACAAATATAATCCATGTACGTTCAATGTTTTTATTCTCTTAACATTTTGTGAGGTGTTAGCCCTCAGTCATTGTCCCTGCGCTATACCGTAACACAAAGATGTAAAGAAAGAGCAAATATTAATGAGCTTATTCTTTCCAGGGGTGATACACAGTCTTAACACAGAGGATGGGTAGTCTTGACTTAGCCTACTCTTCTGTACTTTGTGGTTTACTCCATGGCCTGATCTGAAAGGTAGAAATAATTATAACAACGAAGCGTTCCCTCTGTACCTATATCCTAATGCTGGGGCATGTTGGCCAGGTCTCTGGCTGGATTTAGTTGCCTTTCGAGGCTCCTAGAGCCTGAATTTATCCGATTCATCTTAGTCGAGTTTGTGGATTTGTATTTTGGGGTGGGGAGAACAGGGATGCAGGCTGTTTAACCCTCTTATCAGGCTTATAGCGTGAGCTTTTCCTACGCTTTGCCACTCTGGGTCAGACCTAGAAAAATTAAGGTCTATTTTTAAGCTTACCACCACATCAAAGAGTTTTGCAAGAGGGAGGCAAGGTGGTTCTTGTAAGCTCGAATCCTGGATTTGAGTTGTTCTTCCATTCAGTGAAGTAGTTCTTCCATCGTTTTCATTGAACCGTCTGAGCTTTTACCACTGGGACGTGCCGACCCAGTTTCCAGTCTCTCTGCGCTTCTCCGTCGGCGAGGAGCGCCGCGGCAGCAACGGCGCGTTCTGTAGCTGCGCCCTAGATGGAGGTGGGCAGGGGGTCCCCGGAGCCAGGGGATCCCGAGCAAGAGCAGAGAGGAGAGAGACACCCGTGCGGTGCCGGCAGCTCTCGCGAGCGAGGCTGACGTGGCTTGGGCATTGCCAGGAGCCGCTGCGGGAGATTTAAATGGCCCCGAGGAGCGCGGCGACCAGGAGCGCGGCGCGGCAGTTTGCGCAGCATAGAATCATAGAATCATAGAACTGTTCGGGTTGGAAGAGACCTCCAAGATCATCGGGTCCAACCATTAACAGTTCGCACGGGAGGGCCCTGCAGCCCGCTCGTAGCCCCACAGCCCAGGAAAGCCTTCGTGGTCTCTGCCGCAACGGTGGGCGCCCACCTCAGAGCTAAGACGGGTGCTCCTATGGTGAATGCCCCCGAGATGATGGATGCGTCCTGCCAGACAGAACTGGCGAGGGAGGAGATCCCAGTTCAGGTAGGAGGCTGCAGCAAATGCCCTCACCCTCCTCCTGATGCAAAGGTAAGTTCCTGCACAGGGTGTGCGCGGGTTGAAGATCTGCTATGTCAGGTAGCTGAGCTGCAGGAGACAGTTAAAAGACTGCGCAGCATCAGAGGATCCGAGACAGAGATAGATAGGTGGTTCCAAAGCCACACTCCTGCGCCAGACACCACTGAGGATGGAACACCTCGGACCGTAGTAACCCACAAAAGCAGGGCTCCGCTTCAGTCCTCGCCCTCCAGGATCACAACTGAAAACAGATACGAAGCTTTAACAGCTGTAGACAGAGCAGAGGATGGATCCTCCTGCACCCCTCCAGGGAGACCTGCAAACTCAACGTCCTCTCTGAAATGCCTGTACACCAACGCACGCAGCATGGGGAATGAACAGGAAGAACTAGAGGTCTGTGTGCAGTCACAGGGCCACGATCTCATGGCAATTACAGAGACGTGGTGGGACAGCTCGCAGGACTGGAATGCTGTCATGGATGGGTATGTACTTTTCAGGAAGGACAGGCCAGCAAAGCGAGGTGGTGGAGTTGCTCTCTATGTGAGAGAGCAACTGGGGTGTATCGAGCTCTGAGGACTGGAGGAAAGCCAATGTCACTCCAGTCTTCAAGAAGAGCAAGAAGGAGGAGCCGGGAAATTACAGGCCAGTCAGCCTCACCTCCATCCCTGGAAACGTGATAGAGCAACTCATTCTGGAAGCCATCTCCAAGCATGTAGAAGACAAAAAGGTGATCAGGAGTAGTCAGCATGGATTCACCAAGGGGAAATCATGCCTGACCAATCTGATAGCCTTCTACGATGGCATGACTGGCTGGGTGGATGAGGGGAGAGTGGTGGATGTTGTCTACCTGGACTTCAGCAAGGCGTTTGACACTGTCTCCCACAACATCCTCATAGGTAAGCTCAGGAAGTGTGGGCTAGATGAGTGGACAGTGAGATGGATTGAGAACTGGCTGAATGGCAGAGCTCAGAGGGGGGTGATCGGCAGCGCAGAGTCTAGTTGGAGGCCTGTGGCTAGCGGTGTCCCCCAGGGGTTGGTGCTGGGCCCAGTCTTGTTCAATTTATTCATCAATGGCCTGGATGAAGGGACAGAGTGCACCCTCAGCAAGTTTGCTGATGACACGAAACTGGGAGGACTGGCTGACAGACCAGAAGGCTGTGCTGCCCTTCAGCGAGACCTGGACAGGCTGGAGCATTGGGCCGAGAGGAACCTCCTGAGGTTCAACACAGGCAAGTGCAGGGTCCTGCACCTGGGGAGGAACAACCCCCTGCACCGGGACAGGTTAGGGGTGGCCTCCTGGAAAGCAGCTCTGCGGAGAAGGACCTGGGAGTCCTGGTAGACAACAAATTCCCCATGAGCCAGCAATGTGCCCTTGCAGCCAGGAAGGCCAACGGCAGCCTGGGGTGCATTAAGAAGAGTGTGGCCAGCAGGTTGAGGGAGGTTCTCCTCCCCCTCTGCTCTGCCCGTGTGAGGCCCCATCTGGAGTCCTGTGTCCAGGTCTGGGCTCCCCAGGTCAAGAGAGACAAGGAACTACTGGAGAGAGCCCAGCGGAGGGTACAAAGATGCTGAGGGGCCTGGAGCATCTCTCCTGTGGGGAAAGGCTGAGGGAGCTGGGGCTGTTCAGCCTGAGGAAGAGGAGACTGAGAGGGGACCTCACCAACGCTTATCAATATCTCGAGGGCGGGTGTCAGGAGGACGGGGCCAGACTCTTCTCAGTGGTGCCCAGCGACAGGACAAGGGGCAACGGGCACAAACTGGAACACGGGAAGTTCCGCCTGAACACGAGGAAAAACTCCTTCGCTGTGAGGTGCCCGAGCCCTGGCCCAGGCTGCCCAGGGAGGGTGTGGAGTCTCCTTCTCTGGAGAGATTCCAATCCGCCTGGACGCGGCCCTGTGCAGCCTGCGCTGGGTGACCCTGCTCTGGCAGGGGTTGGGCTGGGTGGTCTCCAGAGGTCCCTGCCAACCCCACCATCCTGGGATTCTGTGATAACCTGCTTTCTTGTCACAGGAATAGAAGGTGAGAAACTTTGTGCCTGTGCTAATGAGGAAGATTTAATTTATACTTCATTTTTTTGGAAAGAAAACAGCTACCTCGGACAGGAAACAAAAATAATCACTGTTCTCAGGTTCTTAATTTTTTCTTTTTGTATACAAGTCTGCTAGTCAAAGCATCACATTAAAAAATCTCTTAATTCATTAGTCTCCTTTTAAGTATGCTTTTCCTAAAAATACATGTTGTGTCTAAGAACATGCCAGCCTGGTGTAAGACAATGATTTCTCCAGCCCCCGCCATCCTGTGACTCTGTGGTTCTTGACACTGAAAGCAGATTTAATAAATCAGTGGCCACTTTGTTTTTGTTGCTCAACATCTGCTCCAATGTCTGTGTGCCTTACCACAAACTGCATGCGGTCCAGGAGTGTGGTGTGATATTCAGTGCCTGAACACGGACACGTTGAGGATGGCAGACAGGACATAGGACCTATCAGAAGCCTGTGCCCTTCTGGAGCAGCAACTGTGGGCCAGGTGAGATGTCCTAGGGCAGCTGAATGGCAATGGGTTACCCCTACATAGGCAGTGAATGGAGCTTTAGTGCGTCCATGAAACCAAGGGCAAGGATGCACTATGGAAATTTAAACCACCTAAATGTAGGGGTCTACACGTAGATGTCTTCATGTGCCTTAGGTGTTCAAGGTCCCATTCTAGATGGAGACTTAGTAGATCTGGAACTGTTCAGGTAATCCTGTAATGGACACCTACACTGGCCAGCTGAATCACAGATGAGATTTCCGTTGAGTGTAAAGAGACGATAGGCATGTACCCCTGTGTTCCTGCATTTAGATGTCCTAATCTGTGACTGAATCCCATAAATCTCCTCTGCAGAAGTAAACAGATGCTTCCTTCTGAAAAGTTGTCCTGGGAGCTAACATCGCCGAGACGATTTGGGAGCCACCTGCCCAAAAAGGGTCATCTTGCCCTGCGCCTCCCTTGGGTTGCTGCTGAGTTTGCCTCATCCTTCAGTGAGCTGGGTCAGCTCAAAAATACCAGCAAAAAGCCTTGCATTCCTACGGTTAGCTCTGTACTGGCTTAACAGCTTGCCTTGGCTCATTAAAGATGTTCACAGATCGTGTGAAACAGCAGCAGCAGCATGTGGCAGAGCCGGGACCACCTTTCAGGTGGTGGAGCTGGATTGCTAGGTTGGCTGGGTTTTTCCCAAAACCTCACCGCCGCGGCTGTTGGAGTTGGCTCGCTGCTCCTGTTGAGTGGAGAGCACCAAGAACAACATGCGTTTTTCTGCCATGTGTTTCACCAGGGCACGTTGTATTTGTGTTTAAAGGAGAATTGCAACCGGGAACGATGTTTCTCTTGAGCAGAAGAGCAGTCTTGCCCCTCATCGCTATGATAGAGGGCAAAATGAATGTTTTGATGACTTTGGCATCGCTCAAGAATACTTAAAAACCATTTGTTTTTCAGCTGGTCCTTTGACAGCAGCGCAGGCACTCGGCATTCAGGCCACGGCGTCCTGTTACTGTTGTCTGTGTTCTCCAAGGTCAGATTGAATCCTTGCCTCTAACCATAAAAAAAAAGAAGAGAAAGTGGAGGTGCTGAGGAAGAAATAGAGGAAGACGTACATAAATGTCATCTGCAGCTGGTTTGGCTGTTGGCTTTCTCTCTTTGGAAGCCCTTGCAGCTCCCAGCCTTTCAGTCTCACGTGCTGCTTTTTTGTTCGTTAACTCTGGCACTGGGACTATATTTAAATAAAAATCAAAGCAGCCTGAAATCTCTGAATTTCCGTGGTTTTCAGTGCTGTGTGGTCCCATAGACTTTCAAAACACGAGTGCTGTAGCAGCGTTCTCCCACCTGCTAGGTGAGGTTAATGGATCTAGCAGTGGGGACCCTTTTGATATCTTCTGAATTCGCAGTAAGCACCAAACTCCCGTAGCCTGCTTCCCGTTGCGCCTTCTCTGTTGTGCTTCTCCGGTTTCATAAGTTAATTAGGCTTTATTTTTCTCTCCTTTACAATTCTATTCTAGGAGCGTGTCCTGTTCAAAATAGCATTTCCAATTTCCCTTTTTCTCATGCCTAATATGAAGTAGGGTTGAAAAGAAAGGCAGCGCTGATGTGAATTGAGGCACTTTATATCGTAGTGGAGAAAGGCAAAAATACGGCATTTAAATAATCCTGAATTGTTAGCAGGGAACGAAAGTTACAGAAACAATGTTTTCTCTGTTCATTTGTGTTCTCGCAAGCATTAGATACCCCAAATGCTCCAAATTACGTTACGAAAATGCCATACTGGAAATGTTCTTCAGTTAATGTTAGTACTCCTGGTCTAAGAGAGTTATGTATAATGTAAGAAATTATTTGGGTCTGGAGAGAGATTTGCCCCATCCCTGCTGTAGCTGATAGTTCGGCCTCTGTTTGTCTAAAATAATCCGTAACTTCCAGCGCAAGCGGAGGAGTTATGTTGTGATGATTTGTCAGTAAATCTGGTTAGTGCAGGTAAGTAAGACGACTTCCTCCAATTTGTTTCTCGCTATATTTAACGAAAAAAATATTTCTACAGAATTTCTCATAGATTTGGTGATACTAATTTTTCTTAGTGGTATGTGAAATTCAAGTACTTTTTAATGAGTTTTGTAAATCAAAAGAATGGAGCCTTAAATAACTTGAGATTTGGTTGCACTTACAGGCTTAAGGTGAACTTGTTTCAAAACAAGTTGACTAAAAGTCACCTGGACCCGTTTTTGTACAAAATTATTCTCTTGAAATTATTCTCAAGTTTCTTTTCTCTTGGAGCACAACCTGGGGTCCTAATGCAAACCAGTTCTGGTATGTAACCGTCCCAATTTGTTTGTCAAAGTTTATATCAGTCACAGGCTGTAGTTTAACTCCAGAAGTATTTTGAGTTTGAAATACCAACTGTTAGTGAAATGTCAATTGGGTTCGAATTGCTTTTCCTTTACACAAAATGTTTTGTGGCCAAGTACTTGCCGTTAACTCCTTTGAAATACGTGCGTACTTACTTCGAAACTATTGCACTTTTTAGATGTCGTTGGGTAGTTAGAGGTAGCCAAATGTTCTCCTTCACTTCATATTTTATGCTAATTAAATGATAAAGTGAGTAAAGCTCTTAATTACACATTTTTATCAGTCCATATAGCCAGCTATATTTATTCATCTGGAAAGCAGCCAAATTTTTTTGATACTTCAAATGATGTGGCACTAGAAAAAGCGTGATGGGCTGGTCTGCTTTTTCAGGTACCTTTTCAGATCAGATCAAACACCAGCTTTGTAATGTTCTCTGGAATTAACGTAATTAATTTTCTGATCTGTTTTGATCTTAACTACTGCATTATTCCTGAGAACACAGCATAAAACATCTTTGAAGGACACGTGTGGTATGAAAATGGCAATCGGATTGTGCAGCTGAGCTGAAGTTCTGCGCGGTGCCTGGCGGAGGCTCTCCCGGTCCCCAGCGCGAGGAACACGGACTTTTCCTGCCGTTACACTGCTTGTTCCTTTGGTACAGAATTAGTTTTTTTGAGAATGGATAAATGAATCTTCTACTGTCACTTAAAGTTAATTAAAAATCCATACCACTAAGACATTTGTGCCATATTTTTCCTATATCCAGAATGAACGGTCTAATTTTAACAGCTATTTCTAACCAAACTTTCTATGTAACTGAATTAATTAAGTCCTAGGAACAGATTATATTAGAGGAAATTAAGCTCTAAGTAAGCAAACCATTAACAATTACGATCCTAAATTGCCTGTGACACAGATTGGTCAGGTTTAATAGCATAAAGTGTTTTCAGCTTGTGAGGAGTAAATTGCAGAAACCAACATAGGCTTTTTTTTTTTTTAAATCCGTGTACGAGGTAGAGATCCTCAGTTGGTCTTTGCAGGAGAAGAGCTCCAGCGGGCTGGCAAAAGAACCACCTCTGGTAAAGCATTTACAGAGCTGCTGTGTGAAAGAAACCCAAATTTTCCTTCTCTCTTTTATTTCTTTCCTACACTTGTGTTACCAAAAAACTGAGAAGCCCTTTTCTGGTAACAGTTTAGAGATGAGTTCAGAGTCTCACTAATCTTTCATAGAATCTTTTTTTAAAATTAGCAGATATTTGTTTCTTCTTCTAGTTGGAGCAAGCTTTGGTTTCCATCACAGAAACTCCTCCTAGTGACTGGCTGCAGAGGGCTGGCCCGTTGACGATTTCTTTGGGCTTTTAATTTTCTTTTTTCTACAAAAGGATTTTTAAATATAAGCTGTTGATACATAATAAGGTCTTTGTTTTGAAATGCGTCTTTTGTAGTCAGTCAGCAGCATAGTTATTCTCAGACCATGTTTTTATATACTGGATATATTACAGGTTTGTATTTTGGGATGTGATATTTTAGGAAGAAAATTCCTTGCCTTCAAGAAATGCCAGAATAGTTACGCGAATATAAAACCACCTCAGTTACCATGCACTGAGTTTTAAAATAAAAAGTGAAATCATACTCTCTTTTTCTAATCAGAAAGCTATTGGGAAGCGCTTTGTAAGGAAAAAAACCAGCAAGAAACGATGTGTTTTCTTGTCTTTTGTCGGCAGTAGTATTGAGGTCGCAAGCATCTGGTCTGCAGGTTTCGGGTTAGCTTTCCAGCGCAACAGAGGTTATGCACTCTAAAGGAGCTTTCAACTTAAGAGCATTTCCATATATTTATAAGAAAATTATTTTGGTCGGCTTCCGTACCAAGTTACAACGGGTATTTAAAGCAAATATGGTAATAGAAGGTGTTCAACAGAAATCCGAGCAGTAACTCAATTTGAATATATTTGTGATTTTTGGAACGTGACTGTTGCTGGGAGGAGAGATTTGTATTTGTGCTAATGGTACCATAACGTGCAGTTTATTACGGAAAAACCCCACCAAATGACGCCTTAAGTGAGTTTAATATCCCTGGCAAGCTTTTGTAAGTGCGGATTTCAGTTTAGTTTCGAAATAAATTCAGTTACTTCATGAAAGAGTTAAGAGCCTGTTGTGGTGCCGAGATTGATAGTCAGAGGAAATAGGAGGTACCTGGAAAGAACTTCTGAGTCCTGATACTGCAGAAGTTGCTCTTCTGTTGGCTTGCTCCCCTCCGCTCTGTTATTTTTAACCGGGCTCCCTAATCTTTCCCTTTGCCTCTAACCACTTCCTGGTTTCCTGCTCGCTTCTTCCCGCTGGTTTTTGTCCAAAACATTCGGTTGTTTTTCCCTTTTCTTTGCAGTGTGAGTGGATTGCAGGGAAGTGAGTTGAGATGAATGCCATAGCTGGTTTTGCGGTATCTGTTATCTTCTGTGTGTCGTGCCTTTTTGCTGCTCTTGGTGTAAGTTCCTTATTGAAGGAGGCTTTGATGGACGAGCGTTGTTTGAATAGGAGCACGGGTCTTGAACTGTTCGCTGTTGTGCTTTGGGTCGCTGTGCATACGATAATTAAAGATGCTCTATTTTTAGCTCTGTGAAACTTCTGGGTTCTAACTGTTTGAACTCGTGTTTTCTCCGAGGTGGTTAATGTGCTCTGAAGACTATTCCTCGAACTTTGGTGGGAGACAGAGATGTTACCTGTTTAGATTCATTTTTTTGGATGTCTGACTTCAAAATAATGCGAAGTTATAGTTTATTTTCTTTTCCCTCAGAATATCTCAGTGCTTTTTCAAAACAGCGTTCAAAAATGTTAATTGACTTATTTAAAGCTGTATTTCATTGCCGTTTTTTGATCCCCACAACAATGCATCTTAAATAGGAATTTACTTTTCAGTAACTAATAGAAAGCATTTGCTTTTGTTTTGCAGATTGCATTCTCGCAACACAGCAACTTTATGGACCTGGTACAGTTCTTTGTGACCTTTTTCAGGTACTTCTCATTTAAAACAGCTAAATGTTTCTTCTCTAAGAAAGATCTCTGGGTTTCGTTTTTCAGTATAGTGTTTGGGTTTTTGTTGGTTTGGGTTTTTTTTACTTAAACATCCTGCTTACGTCACAGCCTAGCAAATGGAAATCTCTACTACGTTTAATGTATTTAATTAGGATATATGCAAAGAAAATTGTCTGCCCATCTTTGCAAATGCATCTTGTCCTGTGCATGGAGGGAAAGGGAGGGTGGGGGGGGAGGCTTTTTGAAACGGAGAAGTTACCTTTAAAATGGTATAGAAGACATCTTCTGGGTTACCACATCATACGAATCATGTATGACTTACAGAAATTGCAGATGTTCGCACATCGTCAGCCACAAATCATCAATTAAGGAACTGCATTTGCAAACAGTTGAGCATGGTCTAATTTCAGACTCTTTAGGTAGCACCTTTTGATTTTAAACTGAACTCTGAAAATATGTCAAGTTAAATACAAACATACGTTTCAAGACAATTGAAGCCAAATACCCTTCTGTCCTTCATGAACTGCTTGGTAAAGTTCGTTTCTTAGCGTGAAGTGAACTGAGGATTCCCCAGGAGTGGGAACCAACAGAAGCAATTTCAATGCTTGTTTCCTCTTCCATCCTCCAAAATGTAAAGCCCTAACAAAGAGGTTAAATGTCTCCCGAAGCATAGCAGGCCATCTCTTTAAGATTCAAAATCTAACGTGTTAGCCTCTATTTTAGGAACTGTTAATACTCCACAAATATAAACCAATACTTGATCAATAAGGAGAAGTCCCCCAGGAAGGATATACATGGAGTAAACAGTACTCCAGATCTTACAACCTCTTTTAAGGTAGGCAATATTACGCCCGTTTTAAAATGAGCAGCAGGGATAATATCTTGCTTTCGATTCCATGCTAAATTTAATTAAAGCAAGAAGCTCCAGATGGGTCCTTCAGACAAGTGGTTTATATCCATTTTTTTTTTTCAGTACGTAGCTTTTAGCGAGGAGCGTGCTTTAATACAGTCCCAGGTAAACACCAGGCTTGAACCACCACCTTGCTCCTATTGATACGGAGTAAGTGTTTACTCCTGGATCAGACTAAAGCAGTTGTTCTGCTGAATCCATCGCAGCCAAGGTCTTCCCTAAGAATCTTTGTGGCAGGGTAATTACTTACAAGGAGAACTAATAGGGAAGCAGTTGGTTCCTCACGTGATCAATCTGTACTTTACCAACTACCCATTACTTTACCAACTACCCATTAGTTCTTTACAAACCCAGATCCACCTGCGTATCAGAGTTTGAAACTCTTCAACGTGAGTGATCCCTCCAGTTCCGTTATCGGAAGAGAACCACGGTCTGAAGGAAAAGATACGTGTGTTAAGTGTCTCAGTGAGCACGTGCAGTTGAAAATACATGTCCAGAAGTTAGGTAGAGTGAAGATAGTCAACGGGGATTTTTTCCTTCCCTCCCTCACTGCTATCACCTGGATCTCCTTGAGAAGTAATGTTGCAATATTATTTAACATCCCAACCTGCCAGAGGAATAAGAACGTGTGCATTAGGGAGAAGACAGTTTATCGGTGTTTTCCAACCAAGCATTTATAATGCATTAAAAATTCTTCGATTCTTTAACTGTAACTACTGCTAAGTTCCTCTCCCAGTGTTTTATTTTACAGTCACTATAACTCGCTAAAATAACCAGTGTATTAGAACAGCATGATTCATCTCTGCTGTTTGTAGGGGAAACTATTGAGACACTTGCATTTTTAATGCTCTAGGGTGCATTTCATAATTACAGTTGGATCCAAGTTGGACCATTAATAAGTAATATCTGATAGCCCCCTGTGATGTTAATGAGGTAGAGCTGGCTGAAAATTTGCACACTAAGTAGAGGCAATGAAAATGCTTTCTGCAAAGCCTAGAGATAGTTGGTAAAACCACCTTTGAGATATAGGCCACCTCTAAGTCGAAAAGTGAGATAACGTCTCAACTCTTTGAGCGTAATGGACACAAAAAGAGACTTTGTTCTGGAAAATGGATGTTTAGAATGACTTTCTGTTCTCACGTTCAAGGGTCTTGCTTCATTTTGCCATTCTGCGGGTAATTTTGGAAATTTTTCTATGCTGGTGATGTTGTAGCCCATTTCCATCTTCTAGAAGCCACCCTCTCCACTTCGTTGTAACCCCGTCCTACACATGCGCTTCCGCTGTGCTGCCGGAAAAGCGGCTGGGTGTTGGGGAACCACCGAGGGAATCCGGGGTTTTGGATTCTCAGTTTCATTGGTGACACTTGTGATGATTTAGGACAAGTCAGTCCCTCCAGCGGGCGCTGGAGTGCAAGCTGGATCGCCCAACTCGAGTGCTGCTTAATTTACGGCGTATGACAGGCACTGGCTGGGCTGGCTCGGGGAGGCACACGCGGTGACGGAGAAGCCAGGAACCTGGCCCTGCGTTTAAACAACATCAGGCAGCGCGGAGCAGGACGGAACGTGACCACTGGGTTTGATTTCCATTTGGTTGAAGAGCTGGGCTGCTGTGGGTGAGGGGGGGTGTGCCTCACGTTTAGAGGTGCTGTTAGACTCTTGGAGCTCCTTTTGGGGTTGGTGTTCAGCACGGAGCCGGGGGTGTGGCTCTATGTTACCATTATTTTATTTTGCAACACGTTTACGTTTTATTTTAAGCTAAGAAAATGTCAGTGGATAAAGGTTGGGTAGAACGGTGAAGTTACGAGGTCATTAATATTGCATTATAATTGGAGCCGCAGGAGAAATGGTATTCTAACCGTTGTTAACCTTTGCAAAGCTAAATGAATTGCAAGCAAACGGTGTTTCTTCTGTTTCCTCCTCTGCTTTTCATAACATAGCTCTTAAATTTACAAATCTTGCTGTTGTCTGTCAGCAGATAGTTGGAGCTATTTTGACAGTCTCTAGTAAACAATTTTTTTAGTATCTGTACTTCCTTGTCCTCCAGAAAAATCTCTGTATGCCACCACACCCATCTATAATGTGTATTTCTCGCCAGTGTACTTTTGCATACAGAAGATGTGAAAATATTGGTTATTTTGAATATTTAGCCTTCTAAACTCATATTGCTCACCAATGATCCTTTTTCTTCCTTTTATTTTAAAAAAAAAAACGTGCATTTGTATTTCTTCTGTACTTCTGTGCTTTATGGGCCAGTTCGGTAGAGATTTATGAGTATTAAGAATGGTTTGAAGGAAATAAGGATGCGTAAGCACCACAAGACACAGCAGAACAAGAGTTGAAAGCATGGCAAGCGTTGGCTGTAAAGCAGTCGAGGATCATGCTGGTAACCCGGCAACTTGTCAGGAGGAGACCTCTTGCTCCAAAACTAGGAGGACGGCAGCAAGGTCACAGCACGTCACCGCTGCTGTTCCTTTTCCTAGTGTAGCAGCCCTGAGAAACTCAAAACGAGGAGATGGAGGTACTGACCAACAGACTTACCTGAAGGTCAGAAGTGTGAAGTGAACAAAGCGGAAGCCAAAGGGTCCTGCCAAAGAAGCTCTTGAGCCCTACGGGGTATAAAAAAATCTCTAAACCCTATAAATCAGGTTTGCTGTCTCCGGGAAAGAAGCCAGGAGATGTGGCAAGGACCTGACAGCCAGCATCCCTTGTCCTCTGTGTGGGACGCAAGTGATGTTGGCCAGACCAACTGGCCAATACATTTGGCATTTGTGGGCGTGAGAGTGTGAATGGGTATAATCGATTTTTCTCTGAGGTTTTGTTAAATATAATCACCTTCAGCCTGGAGGAGAGAAGGCTCCAGGGAGACCTTATTGTGGCCTTCCAGTCCCTAAAGGGGCTTATAGGAAAGATGGGGGAAAACTTTTTAGCAGGGCCTGCTGTGACAGGACAAGGGGGGATGGTTTTAAACTAAAGGAGGGGAGATTCAGACTAGACCTAAGGAAGAAGTTTTTCATGCTGAGGGTGGTGAGGCCCTGGCACAGGTTGCCCAGAGAGGTGGGAGATGCCCCATCCCTGGAAACATTCCAGGTGAGGCTGGACGGGGCTCTGGGCAACCTGATCTAGTTGAGGATGTCCCTGCTCATGGCAGGGGGTTGGACTAGATGGCCTTGAAAGGTCCCTTCCCACCCAAACCCTTCTGTGATTCTATTCTATGATCTCATCCTGAGCTTTTTTACATCGATTTACTCTGATGTCTTCTACTGCACTTCCATTCTGTGTCCTCAAGTGCACAGTTCACCCCATTTCTTGGCTGCTATATGTCTTGTCTTTCGTATCTGCCCTTGGAACGTCCTTCTAGGGGTGTTCAGCGCTGACTTTCTCTAGTCCTGTCATAGTCTTACAAGGATTATTTGAGAAATGGGTGTATTTCACAAATGGAACAAAAGTCGCCAGTTTTGTGTTTTCATGGTGGCATATGAAACCTCATGTGCCTCTACTAAGGTCTGAATATCAAGTAGGGCAAATAATTTGGTGCAATATCAATTTGGTGCAAATAATTGGACTTGTTCCTCAGAAAAACTTCAGAGGGAGCAGTGTTTGTCTCCATACAAGAGGCAGGCAGATGGTTTAATGTGCTGTGTATTGTTTTTCCTGGCTGTAAACATTTGCCCACTGTTTTCAATAAGTCAGAATGGCCTGTTGCAATAATTCAAATTATTTCTTACTGCAGCAGAAATGGCATTACTAAATATGTGCCTAAAATACAGTCTGAATCACTTTTTTCCCGAGGAAAAGGAAGAGCTTGGGAATATCTTCACATTATTTCTAACAAGATGAAGTAGTTTAACAGTTCAGCATCCATGACTGACTTCTTTCCACGTTGTCCTCATCACTCTTTACTTTGTCCTCCACAATGGTCACACGCAGACCAGAGCAGTGAGGCCATTTGGTGTCTCCTCTGTTAATTAGTCCCCTCATTATCTGTGCCCATTTATGCTTGTGGCCTCTGAAGTCTCCTGGGACAGCGTAGTGCTTTGGGGTGTGATATAAGCACTTTGGGTTTTTAAACCTTTATTGAGTGGGATTTAGTTTATAGCTTTGACGCCTTAATTTAGGTTTCTGTGTGTGTTGTGTCAAAGCTCTTCTTCTAGTCAGTGCAGGTGATGGGCACCAAAGAGCACCTCAGTCACCAGACGTAGATGTCCACTTTATGGTGAGCCACGTAGCTCTCCACGGACTGCTGACTGTAACTCGTTTGTGTGTTTCTCATGAGCTGAGTTGACAAGATAACCAGGTTAGTGCAGAGACTACAGAGGAGGAGAACTGAGAATGGAAGGAGTCTACAGGGCCAACCCCATGCTTGGTCCCCAGTCCCACCCATGGCTACAGCCTGCTCAGACGTCCCTGCCTTTGGAGTAGCTTGTTCTCATGCCTGAAAATAGTATGAGGGAAAAACCTTCACAACATAGGTCAAAATAACACTGATTTCCATTCCAGTTTCATCACGTGTCCCATGATTTTTGGTGTATTTACTTAAAGCTCCATCTTTTAGACCTGCAAGATGACTTCCCTTTATTTGCTGTTATGCCCTTTGTGATGGCATAGAAGGATGGCAAATCTGAACCCTAAAAAGCAAAACAAAACCAAAGAAACCCCACACAAACAAACCACCAGAAGAATATATTAATGCCTGCTTTCCCCAAAGGCCTCAAACCTCTAGTTAGACTGATCCTGTGTTTATGGAAGCTGCCGCGATTTTACAGGGTGTCAGATTGGTTGTGCTAGCAAATAAGTAGATTTTTAAAACCGATACAAAAGACAAATAGTATCGCCTGCCGCAAATCATGTGGGTTGTGGCTTGTTAAACCTTGGTGCCTTCTTCAGCGGAAAGATAAGGTCGTTAATCTGTAGATCGGGTCTGTTGGTTTGCTCTTGGCTGCAGAAAGCTGTTTGGCAAAGGCCAGCTGTGCCAACCGTGTGCGCTCCTTCTGCGTTATGTACTTGTTCCAATTATTTTGAGGTTTAAAGCATCGAGTACTTAAAAATGTGTCCTGTAACTCTCCAGCATATTAAAATTTACTTTTAAATAGCACTTAAATAGCTTCCAATTCATCAAAATAATTTGGGATATGTTTCTAGTAATCATGGCAGTGCTTTCTGAAATTACTAAGTGACCTATATAAGTTAAAGCATATTAGTATTGAAGCTGCTGTATATTTTGGCATTTAAAACTGCCATTTTTTTAATAGCAGTTCTGATGTTGATAAACATTGTAGGAGAGTTTAATAATTGGGCCCTAATACGCCAGATGGATTTTCTTCTTTCCTCGAGAGAATGCGTCATATCAAAGTGCTGATGAAGTTTTCCAGCCATCTAAAAATGAAAGTGTACTTGTTTGCAGAGCTTTAAGGATACCTGGAGTGGAGGGAATCTCCTCTCTGCTATGAAAAGGAGCTTAGAGTACAGAATAAAACCAGACAGGGTGTTTAAATTCAGATTTTGGTGTCAGGATGGGAATACCCTGTGGTATAAAGAGCGCTGAAGGCTTATCAACTAACGATTAATGCATGTGTTGAGGCCAACTGAGGGGAGATTACTTATAACTATGTTGCTCATTTATTGTACTTAAGTAATCTAATAAATAATTAAGAATTACTTAATTAAGCTATTTATCAAATGGAATATTGTCCATAAAATGTAAATGTCACTTCTCCCTGTAATGCAATATTTCTGCTGCATAAGCATAAATAAGCATCCTGGGCAACCTGATCTAGTTGAGGATGTCCCTGCTCCTGGCAGGGGGTTGGACTAGATGGGCTTTAAAGGTCCCTTCCCACCCAAACCCTTCTGTGATTCTATGATAAACTTTGCTATCTTGTATAGGCCAATGAAAGCTGCGTTTGGTAGAACCTCACCCAAACGAGGAGTCACGTTTGAATTTCCGTGGGATGAAAAACTCTCCAGGGATGTTAGTTGGTTCTAAATGGCTCTTTTTCCTTCCAGTCTGGTTTCACATCCGAGTTTTCTGGTTTCCTCTTTTTCTGTTGGAAAAATTGAACTGCTCTCAAACTGGACTCACTACTGGCCTTAGGAAAAGAGAAATCCCACAGCTGATAGTTCAGGTAGAGCTAATGGATGTGCTGCTTCGCCTGCACGTGCCATTTGCAGGACCGCGTACGGACTATGCTGGGATGTTATGAGCCCAAGAACATTTCTGTCCCCTTTACCCTCTTTTCAGAGAGACAGATGAGGAGAAACGATACAAAAGCATCGTTTGAGACGGGAGGAGGTGTAGAGGGAGGACTTCAATGAACAGTGGATTTCAGGGGTGAAGGAGGCTCTTGGTAGGCTATTATCTTTGGAGGAGAAAGAAACAGAAGGAAAAGGTAAAGCAAGTCCTGCAGCGAAAGTTTATTTTTAAAGCCATTTGGAAATGGGTGGATATTCGTAGCTGGCAGAGCGAGCGCTGAGGCTCTTCAGGAGAAAGCAGGGCAGAGCACGGCATTGGACTAGGACTTTGCCAACCGTAGACTTTCACTCCAAGCCATTTTCCAACACAGCTCTCCTTCCACACAGCTGTTTCTTCCCGCTGCTTCCATATTTACACAGTTGCTTTCCAAGAGAAGGTATGGAGGGAAAAAAAGCTTCTTTAAAGCTACTGACATGAAGACAGGTCTTTTTAACTTATTTCAGGATGGTTTAGGCTGAGTAAACCCAGCAGATAGATCTTGACTTCGCTCTACCCCCAGGGCTCTTCCAGCAGGTGATGGACTGCAGCCCAGCAAGCAGGCGCTGCCTTTTATTCCTCCCCGAGTGCTGCCAAGGGGAGGTAGAAAATATATTTCCTTAGTGATTTTATGGCTTTTGTGGGTGTTTGCTGCCTCCTTGTGACGGTACAAAGATGTATGGTGCCGTTCCTTTGAAATACAGGGTACTGTGGTGAGTGTTTTAGAAAGAGTTAATTCCTCTCTGTGCTTTCTTCAGAAAGTCTTGGCTGTGGTGCCAGAAGTGAGGCAGGAAAGAGAAACCATGAAGGACTCTGGCACGTACAATCTTGTGCAATGTTGCATTTTGGAAAGGGGATTTAATATAAGGATAAAGGTGATCCTCTTAGTTCTTCACTCTAGCTTTCTTCTCCAAGGGAGTAAATGAATATGTAGGGAGACGCCGTGTTCAAATCAACCAAAAATAAGTCATCCATACCTGACGTTTACAACTCGCTGAGGTCACATTTTTCCTAAAAAGGAGCCATACTCATAGGAGTTCAGCATGTTTTGATATGTATCTTCAGTTCGGTGTGTATGTTCCTGGTGCTGATAGATACATGTGAATGCAGCACGTACGTCTTGTAAGGGTCACCTACGGAAAGGTGGAGATCTCATTCACTTTGCTGGTTGTGCACGGCACAAAGCAGCTTCACGTCTATGCTTGACCCCTCGAGAAACTCCTCCTGAAGGTAAATCTCTCTGAAATGGGTCTTTATAACACAGAGGTGCTGGAGATTGATGAAGCATCTGGCCTTTTTCCTCTGCCCTTTGAACTTCCATCTCCTTTCCCCAGATAAAGGGGCATTGAGGAGGTGGACTCGGATAAGCCACGGCAGTAGCTGTTGCCCGTAAGCTGCGTCTAAAATGCTTTATCCTGAGATGAAACTTCTCACTGGAGCGATGACGTGAACGCGGTCGCCTGGCAGGTGTTGTGCTTTGGCAGCCTGTCCTGGGGACTCCTGCAGATGTTCTGAATATTGTTGTTTTCGTGGTCAAATTAAATGTGGAGCCAGGAACAGTTTTCCCTGCTGCCTTGAAGATTTTGTTTTATTTCCACCCTCCATTTGTACATTGATGTTAAAATGTTACTGAAAACAAAACAGACCAAAGATTTAGCTCATGGTCTTTGCTGTGCTGCTTTTGCATGGATACATTTTGGATTTTCGCTTTTCAGGGAGCACTGTCCTCTTTGGGCCTCAGAGATAAAGAAAACGTTGCACCTTAGAAAGACTTGAGGTTTCTTTGAGGAAAAGGGAGCTTAAAAGAAGAAAAAAAGCTTACCCAAGCCATTGAGTGAGCGCGGTGGCATTCGTGCTGTGGGGAGCTGACAGGAGTCCCAAGACAAATGCGGCACTCAAAAATTTTGCTGGTCCATCATTCACTTGTGGCAAAAGCGAAAATCCATCTAGTCCAAACGTGACCTTGTTCAGGCGAGAAATACCGTTTCCAGGTGGTGGGGATAGTCTGCTGTTGTGCTTAATACCGTGGCAGGGAGCTTCGGGAAAGAAGGAGAAAGCTGAAGGTATGAAATCCTCAGTCATCAATAACGCACGTTAGCTTCTTTACCGAACTAGCAATTAAAGATTTAATGTATACGCTTTACTAGTTAATGGGGGCACATTGGTTTTTACTGCAAAAGTCAGTATTAATCCAGTACCTCTCAAAAAGGAAAATAAAATAGCCATTAGAAGTGCTTGTCTAAACTGTTTGTGTTTGCAGAAAAATGGCCAGGCTTTTACAGTGAAATAATGTCAGATTTTAATATTTGGAGAAAATGTAGAGGAAGTGATTTGGAATACATACCTCTTAAAGTGAAAAAGGCCAAACAAGTCTCTCCATGATCCTGCTTAAATTTATATAGAAATAGGCATCGTAGGAGTCTTTAAAAGCCGTGCAGACATTTTAATGCTGAAGTCACACAAGTGCCAATTTTTTAATATCATATACTATATGATAGTAAAACATACTTCTGCGCGTATCTAAGCCTGAAAAATAGAATCCTGTTGCCTACTGGCTGCCCCTTGAGCGTTCGGTGCCTGATCTCATGCAGTTTTTATAATCTATAGGCTATGGATGGTGATATGTAGTCAGGAACAGGCCCTCCTCCTTCTGCATCTCAGGGAGTGGTTCCTGCTGTCTGTCCTATTTTTAGTGATAAACATTTTCAAGTCTTTGCACTACTCTCTGCTACAGAATTTGCGGTTGTAGAGTAGGTCTCACAGTTGCTGAAGTAGGGCTTGAAGGACAAGACGTGTAGCCCTCGCAGCTTGTACAAGGCAAACGGCACGGCCTTTATGGAGAGAGGGGACAACAGGGACCTGGTGGGATGAGATGCCATCCATCATCATAAGCTGTGGTTTTTCGGTCAGCAGCACCAACAGTGGCTTCACGTCCAAGCAGAAGTCGTCACCATTGAGGTCATGGACGTTTGTATGAGTAGGGTGGGAGAGCACAGTGGAAACCGCAGCCTTGTTTGGAAACGGGAGGTCTGGGGATCTGCAAAAAGCATTGATTTTTGGAAGCAGAGCTGCGTTTGTTTTCGAAGGCAGGGAGTATTGGGCAGTCGTGGTCTTTCTCCCACCGTCGTCTTTCCTGCGTGGCTGTGGGTCCCCATTGGAAGCCCCAGAACGCCGAGAACCGAGCCATGCCCAGAGGCAGGGAGAGGGGCATGCCAGTTCCCCCTTCAGCAGAAATCCCTGTTCAAGCGTACAGAGCACAGCGGTCGGCATCAATAGTGCACTTCAAGAAATAAGTCATCTATTCTGGTTAATCTTCCTTTAAGCACTCTCTTTAAATACACGCTAGAGCGTGGGGAAGGCCATTTGGAGACATTTTCTCTTACCCATCAGCGCGGTACTTGAGAAGAGAAGCGTTCGCTGGGGTTTGGATATACAAAAGGGAACGTTTTAATGTTAGAAAGCTCGTGTGCCTTGGAGTTGCTCATTAAGTATTCAGTGTGATAAGATCATAACTGTCAATAAAGTCAGCTTTTATTATTCCTATTATTATTATAACTGCTTTTTGTTGTATCTGCTTCTTTGCATTTTCCCTAGAAGTTGATAAATCTATTCATCCTTTTCTCTTCTTTAGATTTAAGAAAAGCAATATAGATGTGGGGAAATCAAGAAATGCCTATAGTTCTGCAACAGCCAGTTAAAAAGAACCTATACACTATACACTTTATCTTATTTTTGTAATTTGGAAAACAAAAAATAATCATTTTTCTCTGCTTCTTTCAAGGCTTTTCTTTTTGGGTTATCCTCTCACTTTAAATATCGCCAAAGATACTCAATACTGGCTTTTGCAATTTGATTAAGTCTTTTGGCCTTACTGTTCTGATTTCCTGGTGGAAATGGGCGGATGTCATATAAAGAGGTCAAATAGGTAACTTTGGAACAACAGTTTTCCCTGAAAATAGATGTACATCGTTCCTCACCAGGTGTCATGAGCACTGAACTGTGCAAAACACTTTGCGCTGCTGTATTATCTTTCATCAAAGTAACTCTAAGTATTATACGAACTTTTAGTCTAGTGTTTTTTTTGATTTGCCAGAGTTTTTCAGCTGCTGTTGTGTTGTGAACGAGGACAATAAGATATTTTTATTTTTTTTTCCTTTACAGTTGTTTCCTGTCATTGCTCCTGGTGGCAGCTGTGGTTTGGAAGATTAAACAGAGTTGCTGGGCATCGCGACGAAGAGAGGTTGAAATGACAAAATTGAATGCTATCTCTTAAATGACTTTTTTATAGTTCTTCTCTCTTGTATTTTTTCACATATGCATAGTATTAACCTTCAGTTAAGGATAAGCTCCACTAATCTATAAATGCTTCTGTTGGGGATTTATAATAGTGTAGTTTTGATTACAGTTTCAGTGACAAATGGCACTATTTTAGTTTCCTGATGCTGCAGTTTCTGTGAAGCACAAAAAAAACAGGGGTGAATGTCCTGAGTTCCCAGAACTCGTGTTCTAAGCAGCATAAATACAAAACCATCGCAAATTAGATTCTTTACATCTGTTTCGAGAGAGAAAGTTTCTGCACTGAAGCTCTGAACCACATTAGCTCCTGCTTTAATCTGTTAAAAAAAAAGGCTAATCCCCATTTTCAAATTAAAAGTTTATCTAAATGTTTTGGAGTGATGGTTTTTTTTCCCCTGGAACATAGTAGCGTAAGAGAAAGATGGGAGAAGCCACCCGTGATCTGGAAAGCTGTAGCGTACTACTTAAAAAGGCAGCTTTTAGTGCTAGAGCTTTCTCCTCTTCACCTAGCCGTGGACCGTACCAGCTGCTCAACTTTATCTTGTTTGCAGCATATAAAAAATTTGTATAAATCCCCCAAAATACGGTTCCTCCTTGTTCATCCCTGATGCATTTGGTGATTTTTTTCCCCACCACCCTTTTTTCCTGCTTCTCACTCAAAGCTAATTTCATGTCACACCCTAAGCACGCAGGGTGACCGAGATAGGATGGCCAACGTGTTGTCACTCAGCAGCATAAAGCATGTCTCCTTATTTCTAATTTTTAAGCATAAATGCAGAAATGTCTAGTAGAGCTGTGGTTGTAGAGAAGCAAGTCCTGTGTGCTGCAAGGCAGACAACCACGTGTTCCTGGGGTTTTCGTGCTGTGGTAAGCACTAAAACCATGGAAGGCAGAGCCCTGTATAATGTACAAATATAGCAGGGGTTAGGCTGGACTGCACCTGGGATTATTTTTAGGAGCTTTGTCTTGTGCAATCTGTTTACTTGTATGCAAAATGAGAGAAGCCAGACTTTATTCAAGTGAGTGCATGTGCACTTTCTATATGTAAGCATCTATACATTGTCACCCAAGAGCAAGTATCTTTTCCTAAGGAGAGTGATGTGTTTCTCCCCTGCTTTTGGATTTTAGAATCATAGAATCGTTTAGGTTGGAAGAGACCTTTAAGATCATCAAGTCCAACCATTAACCCAGCACTGCCAAGGCCACCACTAAACCATGTCCCCAAGCGCCACATCTACACGGCTTTTCAATCCCTCCAGGGATGGGGACTCCATCACTGCCCTGGGCAGCCTGTGCCAGGGCCTGACAGCCCTTTCGGGGAAGAAACGGTTCCCAAGATCCAACCTAAACCTCCCCTGGCGCAACTTGAGGCCGTTTCCTCTTGTCCTGTCGCCTGTTCCTTGGGAGAAGAGACCGACCCCCCCTGGCTCCAACCTCCTTTCAGGGAGCTGCAGAGAGCGAGAAGGTCTCCCCTCAGCCTCCTTTTCTCCAGGCCAAACCCCCCCAGGTCCCTCAGCCGCTCCTCACAGCACTTGTGCTCCAGACCCTTCCCCAGGTCCGTTGCCCATCTCTGGACACGCTTCAGCCCCTCAGTGTCTGTCTTGGAGTGAGGGGCCCAGAACTGAACCCAGCACTCGAGGCCTCACCAGGGCCGAGTACAGGGGGACAGTCCCTTTGCCGTCCTTTTGTTGCTGATATATTTATGGAAACATTTTTGATTGTCTTTTACGGCAGCAGCCAGATGAAGTTCTAGTTGGGCTTTGGCCCTTCTAATGTTCTCCCTGCATAACCTCACGGCATTCTTGTAGTCCTCCTGAGGTGCCTGCCCCTTCCGCCAAAGGCCATCAACTCTCCTCTTTTCCCGAGTTCCAGCCGAAGCTCTCTGCTCAGCCAGGCTGGTCATCTTCCCCGCCAGTTCGTCTTTCGGCTCATGGGGACGGCCTGCTCCTGCGCCTTGAAGACTTCCTTCTTGAAGAATGTCCAGCCTTGCTGGTCTCCTTTGCCCTTCAGAGCTGCCTCCCAAAGGACTGTGTCAACCAGCCTCCTAAATGGGCCAAAGTCTGCCCTACAAAAGTCCAAGGTGGCAGTTCTGCTGACCCCTCTCCTTACTTCTCTGAGGATCCAAAAACTCTAGCATTTCATGATCACTGTGCCCAAGACGGCCTCCAACGGTCACATCACCCACCAGTCCTTCTCTGTTTGCAAACAGAACCAGTGGGGACCTTCCCTTGTTGTCTCCCTGACCAGCTGTGTCGGGAGGTTCTCTTCCACACACTCCAGGAACATCCTAGACTAGTTCCTCTCCACTGCATTGTATTTCCAGCAGACATCTGGCAAGTTGCAGTCCTCCACAAGAACAGGGCTAACGATTGTGAGACTTCTCCCAGCTGCTTATAGAATATTGTGTCTGCCTCTTCATCCTGGTTGGGTGGTCTATAACAGACTCCCACCACGATATCTGCCTCCTCGGCCTTCCCCCTGATCCTTACCCATAAACACTCAGCCCTATCGTCACCATCCTCAAGCTCTAGAGAATCAAAACACTCCCTAACACAGAGGGCTACCCCACTGCCTCTCCTTCCTTGCCTGTCCCTTCTGAAGAGTTTGTAGCCATCCATTGCAGCACTCCAGTTGTGTGAATCATCCCACCATGTTTCTATGATGGCAACTGTGTCATAGTTTTCCACCTGCACAACAGCTTCCAGCTCCTCCTGTTTGTTGCCCATGCTGCGTGCATCGGTGTAGATGCGCTTCAGCTGGGCTCTGGATCCCACCACCTTTCTGGGGGAGAAGCCCTAATCTCTATGTGACCATTCTCAGGTGCCTCCATGGTTGCTAACGCATCGATAACCCTTGGGTCTTTGCTGCCTCTTAGAGGCTGGGTGAAGGAAAGGTGATTAAGCAGCAGTGGCAGGACACCCGATTCAGACAGCATAGCGTAAGCTTTAAGTTAATATATATCCTGCGTCCCTGAAGAAAGATCTTTCTCTGCTTTGGGCTGTATTTTTAGAAGTAGTCAAGTTACAGTCGCCTGTCTCCCATGGGTTGTGCTGTAGTCATTCTGCGCTTACGCTCTAATCTTAACCCAAAAGTTAAATATAATGCGATCTGCAGGTAATTCCCAGCTATCAATCACTTCTGCTTCTGATATAAGCACTGCAAGTGCCTAACTTCTTATCACAGCGCAGAGTGAAAAGTAGATAGCTGAAGCTTAATCTGAGATATGTGTAGGACAGAAAAGAGAAGGTGTTGAAAGGTAGTAGTCAAAATTATTCAGGCAGTATTGCTTAGAAAATGTGCTGGGAGAAGTTGTACAGCTGTGCTGGGCGTATCAGGTTAATGGAACAGAGAAGCATCATTTGGCCGAAACTAAATTTGCATTACTCCTTACTGAGAAAGCAGTGTACTACAAATCCAGAATCTACCTCGGGATCTTGTAAAATATATACGATTCCCCCGATGGGTTTTTTTTTCTTTCTTTCTGCAGCTAATCCTCTTTGCCCAGTTGCTTGCACGTGTCAGTGCTGATGTTCCTCAGCCTTAAGGCTAAAGGGTCTTTTGGGTGTGTAAACGTGGCGTATCAAATGTATAGTTGTAGGAAAATGAGTTTGGAGCACTGAGCAAAAGTTCAGGCCTTGCAGAGTATAAAACTTGACCTGAAGTAAAAATGGGAACAATTTGTGTCATATCAGGCATGGAGGAGATGGGATTGTAAATTGTGTGTTTATTCCCTCTCCAGTGAGCACCAAGTTTAAGTATGTTCAGACATCTTAAAGAGGGAAAATGGAAATAAAAAGGCAGCTTTTATAGGAGGCTTAGGATGAGGTGAATGACATTAGGAAGTAGGGATAGGAAACCTTTCTATCTTGTCTCTAGAAAATGACACGTTAAATGTATCAGGGTGGTAATAGAGAATAATGCACAAAATACGAGAGTGGCATTAGAAATTCAGTACGCCCATCTGCTGTCATGAATTTTCTGTCCTATTGTTTTATTTTAGCATCCAAATCCTATTCTCTTCACCCTCCGTCTGCTGCTTCTCCTCCACTTTGAGCAAGAAATAGCTCCTCTTAACATTTCCAGCAAACGGAGCGTGGATAGTGATTTGGCCGACCCAGTGTAACTGTCTGCGTGAGGGTCAGCTGGATGGCTCTCCGTGCCCCACTGGGATGTGTTGGGAGCATCGGCACCAAACGCCTATGGAGATAACTAAATTTGGGCGTCTAGAGCTCAATTGCACCCTTAACATATATAAAATTGACTACATTTCACCTCCTTTCTGGCCAAGACTATCCAGGACTGAACGTTTTTACTCTGTGCACTGCCCAACTTATTCAGGATGGGTTTTGCGTATTGATTTACTGCAGGGATTATCCTTCTCCTGCCTGACCTCATCGCTGTAACCTTTTTCCCTCCCAAGTGTATTCAAAATGTAGCAGCACTTTTTTTTCACTGGCATCCTCCGCTGTAACATCCATGAACGCTGAATACCATTTAGGCGGGTGATTTTCTATGATCCTTTTCGCAGCAAAGACTTTCCAAGGGACGTGTGCTGTGTATTATTTGCTGCCCTGCCTTCATTTTCTTCCCCTTCCTGCTCTCACCTGTTAGTATTTCATTCATCTCTTAGAGCTTCTCTCTTAGACTGTGATTTAGGGCATCCTTTGTCAAAGAAAAGGATTCGGGATTGGAACGTTTTCAAACTGTAACTGTAAATCAGGATCTTCATCGCTGTCTAGAGTCTCCAGTGGTGTTTTGGAAGGATCTGGTATCAGCCTTATGCAGGAACATTGGAAGGTCAGGCTACAGATGTCCCTCGGTTTGGGCAGTCCCAGGTGCTTTGGAGGGCTTGTAAGAAATGAGGAGGATGGAGCGTTTGTAAGTAGAGCAATAAAATGAGAGCATAGTGTTAGTATTGTGTGTAACCGGTTATTGGAGTACCGTGTCCACTCTGGTTTCAGCAATATCTTGGGTGTTGCAGATGGTTCAGAACAACACTGCAAGATTAATTTGTTATCTGGAAGATAAGCGAGAGACTAAAGCATCACAAATTACTCATTTTATCCAAGGAAGAACATATTGAGATTTGATGATGTGAGTCAGTGTCTGTGAAAAGGAATCATAGAAGATTCATGATGGGATGAGGATCTTCTAAATGATCAGCCAAAGGCGTAACACCCAGTGCCTGCAACTGGGGGTAAAAAAGCCAAAAGCTGGTTTGTTTTTCTCCTCTTTTTCATGGCGAAAGTAGCAATGCCAACAATTTTTTCTAGAAACATGGCTGTGAGATCAGAATTTGAGTGCTTTTGGAAGGATCTTTTCTAGGTCAATCCAAGTCATGTGTTTGTGGAAATCAGATGGTGCGATTCGATGGCTCATACCATGCAGGAGGTCAGATCAAATAATCGTAACTTTTTCCGCTACCCCTAAATTTAAAATCTATGAATGGGAACCAACTCACAGTGCCTGTAGGCTTTTTCCAAAATACTGATGCTGCATGCTCTCTGCAGTGATCTGGGTGGCTTTGGTCACCAACTGAAGGAAATTATAGCAGAAATAAGAGATGCCCTGAAGAGAAAAAACATCCCAAAATATTAATGTTGACAAGCGATTCCAGCTCAGGGGGAAATGGATGGTCCGTTTGTGTTTGAACATGCTACTGTCACTTCTGTGCCTAATTGAGCTCATCTCGGGTTGAACTTGCAGATGGCCAGTTACAGCTGACCATTTGTAGCTGTGATATGTCTGCGTAGGACACCGTCATGTCAGGTCGGCAATCACATACGCAATGTTGGCATCCAGCTGAGCTCTTCTCACGTAGTCTTCAGCGGCGGCGCCGCCGGAGAGTTAAGTTGGGTTTAGTATATCCCAAAAAAGAACTGTTGGCCAGTATTGGCAAGGATGAAGACGACCTATCAAGTCTAGCTCTGGGAGAGTTCAGCCTTGTTTAAAAACCCCCACAACTGTAGGTATATTGAAGCTGTCGTCATTTCAGCCTCCGGGGTCTCTCCCTGATGATAGGAATCAGTGGTACAGGTATCTAATTTAGCTATTTGGAAAAATCAGGGAGAGAAGCAGTGTTGTGTAATTATGCTGGAGGAGCTCTAGTCAATCAAAGGTGTGCTCTGCTTTTGTGTAATTATCTGCTACCGGTATGTATTTTAGTCTGCATGGACTATGCACTCCTGATCCTTTAAAAATAAGTGATACCTTATTCTTCTTATTAAAGGTCAGGTTTTCTGTGCCCTCCTACTGGGCTTGATTATGATGAATAACTTGCTTCTCTTAATCAGCCCTGAATTAAATATTTTCTGTCATTTCAGCATGAGGCAACTTCCCAGCAGCTTTGCTTTTAGTTTTGAAGTGTGGAAATGCCTGTTGAGAAGCATTTGAACATTAATTCTCTCCTCCTCTCTCTTTCAACATAGCCTGCAAAGTCAGTTACAAAACTAATTAGCTAACATTAATATGTGCACTGCTCTAGGGGCTTAAAAACTTAATTTTCAGTGATGATGGAAGTGTCAGAGAAAATTGTTTGTTTGTTGACTTACATGGTAGTTAATGTAATAGTAGCTAAATGCTTTAAATCACTTATTTCTGAGACAATGTGGCTCATCTTCGTGGAATATTTATATCTTATATGTTTGTTTCTTTGCTGATGCCCCTTTTTATTTTGGAGTAGGTGATTCCATTGACTTCTCCCCTTTCCCCCGAGGTCACCAGGTAACTATAACGTAAAGCAAAGGTTCCCACACCAGGATATATACATTACTTCAACGTAATGCACAGTGATGCTTGAGCACTCGTCATTGCTGGCCACGTAGACGTGCAGCTCCATGCAGCTGCTGTTGCCACCGCCACTGGGAAGGACACCTTCTCCAGAGGCCCTGGGGAACCCCAGGAGGGTGGTGTCCCCTTCCCGCGCGGGCTCCCAGCAGCCTGCGAGCTGCAGTTCTGGCAGATGTCATTACAGGAGAGCTCTGGGCTAAGTTTTCCAGACAAGGTTTTCTGAGATAGTCATGCCTGGAAGTAGGTAGTCGATAGTTTATGTGCATACACAGATACGTGCTTGTGCACAAATGGGACGAGCCACCTCCTGAATTCAAATGAAGCTCTTACAGCAATTCAGGACATGCAGGAATAAGCTCGAAATGCCTGTCTACCACTGCAACCACTCTTCCCAGTATGTTTTGGAAGGACAGGAGTGCTCTCCATCCTCTGACCTCAACAAAATTGCTGTGACTTTGGTTAGCAAGTGGCCAAGTCAGAGCTAATAAGCCTTGCTGGGAGAATTTTGTTACCGTTTGCTCGGTGTATGCAGTGAGCCCTTTAGGTATTTGTTTGGATTGTGTGTTTCGTGCGTTGTGCAGAGCCTTGGAGGGATCATGTAAGGGGACTGACACGCTGGAATAACTTTGCAGAATTGATGCTGTTTAACAGACTGGTCAGGAAGAAGGAGACGAGTTTGTTCTTTTTCCTTATCACCCTCTGTTCAGCTTCGGCTGGGGGGGATGAACAGCAACCGGAGCTGCTGAATCCCCGTTGGAGAATAGATCTTTATACTCTGCGTGGTAGAGCTCCACGCTTCGGCTTGATAGAGGAAAATCCCAAATACTCTGTTCTGCCTCAAAAATCTTTTTTTTTTTTCCCCTAAACATCTTAAACAACAAGAGTACAACTTGGTTTGTTTCCTTATCTTCTTTATCTTCCTTCTCTTTCCATGACACTGGAGCTGTTCCTTTCTTTAGACTCGCTGTTGTTCGTGAGGTCTCTGGGTTTTGGCCCGTTGGACCAGTTTATCTTTGCAATACAGACAGGGTAGCGGTTCAAAACACACAGCTGAGTTCCGAATCTCCTGGTTTTTAAAGCTGGCTGTGGACAGCATGGAGAACAGAGCACAGCTGCTGATTTTGCTTGTTCGTAACAGAGTGGAGCTTCATATTTTCCATGATGGTACAGAAATACGGCAGCAGAGACCCAGTTCGGCAGGAGATTGATCGTAGCCTTAGCTTTGGAGCCCCATCTCAAATTCATTGCAGCCTCGAAGGTTGTAATACGAATCCTCAAAGGATGACCTTTAATCGTACTTGTCTCATCAAAGGCAAGGAACGTGTAGCTTGCTCTGTTGAAATATCTACAGCAAAAGTTCCTCTAAAACCAAACCGTTATCTCCTGAGGGTGCCCAGAGTAGCTATACCGCTAAAACCAACAAGCTATAGATCCAGAAGGATCTGAATTTGAGAAATACTTTGAAGGATTAGATCTACAAATTTCCTGGAAAAAAACCCTGTTGATAAGACTATTGCTCTTTTCTGGCTCTCCTTATTAAACTTCACCTCCTTCAACTGTAAACTGGTACCAGGCGCTCCTGCTGATGCCCTGTCTGAACGCACCCTGTCTGCTGGAAACACTTTGCTCCCTTTCCTGTGGGGTCCTGCTGCTTCTTTTTTACTCTGCCTTAAAATGAAAGCTCATCCGTGCCCGTTGTTCGCTTAGCACGCCCATGGTTTTTTCCTCCTTGAGTTTCTAACATTTTCCCTTCTCCTCTCTGTTGAAAATTGAGATGAAATACTCATGTAAAAACTCGAGTTCATTACAAGTTCTAGGTGGCTGGTTTGGTTAGCTTTTTTAAAAGCCATTCTTTATAAGGAGCAAATAAAACCCAAAACGTGTGGCTTTCTTCTGGAAAAATCAGCATCCTTTCCTGGCTGAGAATATCAGAGCCCCATCCCGAACGGTACCGTAGCCCTGTGCTCATAAAAGAGGCTCTGCAGGGGGCAATTGCTGAGATGGATGGTAGCAGGATGGTTGTACAGAGACCGGTGACTGCTTTATTGTCGTGAATAAAATGTTCGGGCTTTTCTTGTCAGAAAACACAGCATAGGTTATATTAGTCAATTAACCTGGTAACCTGAATAGCTGTTTTTCTTTTGCGCGAGAGCTTGTGCTACTGCATGAAAAGGTTTCCCTCAGTTCCTCTGGCGGTTTTTCTCCCATCAGTAAGGCACTACTCATTTTGGATTATCCATTACTCAACACGTATGAATTTCAAGACTCGCTGGTATGAAACACTGCATTTCTGCACCGATCTCTCCGGGATCTGCACCTCCGGTCCCGGGCACCGTGAGATGAGCCACCTCGGTGGGCTCCCCCCTCCCTGCTCTTTTTCTCGTCCCCTGTAGACTGTTGAGTTTGTTTATTGTCGGCTTCTCTTAGCGTCTGGTTGCACCAAAACCTTCAAGCATTGTTTCAACACTTCCCATTCTGCCATTGCTTTGACTTGTGATTTTTTTTTGGAAGCAATTTTTCTTTTGATAGTGGGGAGGGGGAATCAATGCAAATGAAAGTTGTGCAGGTTCTCACTGTTTGCGGTTCCTTAAATGTTAAAGGCCAGTGGTGTGTTCCAATACGCACTTTTTGATGTGTTTTTATTGTAAGCCTGTCAAACGTTTTGCCTTTAAAATCCTCTTCAGACCCAAGTGATTTAAAATACTCCTAGGTTGTCCTATTAATTGTGTGATCTAGAAACCAAAGGTTTGCTTGAAAGAGTATTGAGGTTCAGTGTTTTAAATCTCAGAAAGCCGATCATTAAGAATGAGGGTAAGCCAGGTTCTGGGGTATCTTGATGTTAACTGCTGCTGGTTTCTAACGACACGCTCAACGTCGCTAGGGAAATGCCACAGTTTCTCCCTTACACATAATAAAATCCTTTAATTAAAATTTTGGCACACCAAGCAAATATGGAAGGATGTATATGTGCCCAGGTGAAACAGGCACAGTGCATGCCTTGGGGAAAAGAGTGACATTCCGGTTACAGAGCAATTGTTTCTCAAATTTATTCTTAATTTTGGAGGGGAATTTTGTAACACGACTTGTGCTACACCAGGAACTGGTGTTAGGAAAAGGATGTTCTGCTTTGGTTGCAGCTTGGACCTTCGGTTTTACCCAGTTTGGCCGCTGTTGTGCTGAGGGGCAGCTGGCTTTGGGACAACCCCGAAAGCGATGGCTTTCCTTGGCCCGTTCAGAAAACGAAGGCCATGACGCCGCTGTCAGCCTTGCTTTTCCCGTCGCTTGTCTTGTAGCACCTAGAGGCATCTCTGCCTTCGCGGCGCTGCTCGGGGTTTTATTTCTTGAAGCTACTATTGACTTCGATAGGAGTCACGTTGCCAAATTGCACGTTCTCTGTAGTAAACTAAACTTCCTTCAAAGAGCTAATAGCTTTTAGTTCGTAAGTCTCTTGGACATCTTCATCAGGACAGCTTGTTCTTTGATTTTATAGCCATTAAACAAAGCGCTTTATGATAGCTGAAGGGGACAATTGCAGGAACAACAACCCAGCAATCTGTTTCACACTTGCTTTAGTCTGCAATCTGCTGGTGTGCTTTAAATATTCGAAAACTCCTCGCGTTCTTTTACCCAAGTGCGAGTTACACACAAGTTTGCTTGCAAATGCTTAGTACGGCTCCGTTTGTGTGAATTCGTTGGGTTTTTTTGCTTTGTGACAGTATCTACAATCTGCTCCAAAATGCCTTTTTTTTTTTTTTTTTTCCCTTCAGAAAGTAAGCAAAACTTTGCCACTTGCCTTTTATGGCAGTGAAATTTTATATTTTTTTTATTAGACTAAGAACCATAGAGGCTTCTATACCCCCCCAAGCTTAGTTGCATCGATCCCATCGTGCCTTCCTGCCGCTTTACCTGAACCCCAAGCTGACCGAGCCAGTCTTCCAGTTTTCCACACAAAAACCACCCCAAAACTAAAAGATGGCTTGGCAAAGAAAAGCTCGTAGAAGGTTTAGGAGTTGAAGAAAATGGTGATGTAATTAGTTTTGTCCAACGGAGTTGCATGTTGGAGAGCAGCATCTTCCTTTCGCTTGTGTGCCGTGTCTTCGTCCGCTGTGCTGGATGTGGGCAGTTTATCTTTCCGGGTTACCTGGGCACGATGCATTTTGTTGTGTTTTCTTCAGCGCTTTTTGAGTGCTGTAAATGATCAGTTAGGGCTCGGGGTGTCAAATTGCCCAGAATTAATGGGGAAAAGCGGGTGGTGATGGTGGGAAGTATAGGGGGCATTTGGTACTGCCTCAGTCTAGCTTAAAAATAGAGTATAACTAGTATTGCTGCAGGTCAGTAGTAATGCTAACTGTGTAAAGCTGCATACAACAAGTGGTTTAGGCAGTTGCTGCGCTTACGGGTAAGACTGCTGGGTTTTTACACGCTATACAAAGTGTGTGTCTCTTCCCTTATTAAATAGGGGCACCGAGTCACATCAGACCCATTGCTTCTCAGAATTAGGGTTATGGCTTCCGTATCCACTTACCGGTTGTGTAGCTTGCTGTTAGTGGTAGAGATTAGCAGCTGAAGCCAAAAAGAAGCGTGTCCGCAGCTCAGCTAAAATTGAAATGCTGTTTCCAGCCCAGCCGTATAGGAAGTGTCTTTTTTTGTGTTAAAGAAAGGGAGCTGCATCATAATGCTTAAAAGTGCTTAAGAGTACAATAAAAGATGTCTTGTGTCGTGAAGGCTTGCAGAGATTTACTCAGGAAAAGGTTTTCTATTTTAATAAAAGATATTGCAACAAGGACATGCTTGCCATTCGGTACATTTGCTGCATTCAGAAAGGAAACAAACAATAAAATAAGATGATTATTCAATAGATGCCCGACAGCATTTTCATAGAATTGTTTAGGTTGGAAAAGACCTTTAAGATGCTTCAAGTCCAACAGTTAACCCAGCACTGCCAAGGCCACCACTAACCCATGTCCCCAAGCGCTACATCTACACGTCTTTTCAATCCCTCCAGGGATGGGGACTCCACCACTGCCCTGGGCAGCCTGTGCCAGGGCCTGACAGCCCTTTCGGGCAACAAATTAGTGAAGAAGGACCAGCCTTTCATAACCCCATGCTGACTGGGCTCGATCACCTGGTTGTCCCGTACGTGCCGCGTGATGGCACTCAAGATGATCTGCTCCATAACCTTCCCTGGCCACCGAGGTCAGACTGACAGGCCTGTAGTTCCCCGGATCCTCCTTCTGGCCCTTCTTGTAGATGGGCATCACATTTGCCAACTTCCAGTCAACTGGGACCTCCCCGGTGAGGCAGGACTGCTGATCAGTGATGGAGAGTGGCTTGGTGAGCACCTCCGCCAGCTCCCTCAGTGCCCTTGGGTGGGTCCCATCCACCCCATAGACTTGTGTGTGACCAAGTGGTGTAGCAGGTCACTGACCGTTTCCCCTTGGATCACGGGGGCTTCTTTCTGCTCCCCGTCCCTGTCTTCCAGCCCAGGGGCTGGGTACCTGGAGAACAACTGGTCTTACTGTTAAGGACTGAGGCAAAGAAGGCATGAAGTACCTCAGCCTTTTCCTCAGCCTTTGTCACTATGTTTCTCCCCACACCCAATAAAGGAGGGAGATTCTCCTTCACCCTCCTTTTGTTGCTGATGTATTTATAGAAACAGTGTTTGTTGTCTTTTACGGCAGCAGCCAGATGAAGTTCTAGTTGGGCTTTGGCCCTTCTAATGTTCTCCCTGCATAACCTCACGGCATTCTTGTAGTCCTCCTGAGGTGCCTGCCCCTTCCTCCAAAGGCCATCAACTCTCCTCTTTTCCCGAGTTCCAGCCGGAGCTCTCTGCTCAGCCAGGCTGGTCGTCTTCCCCGCTGGTTCATCTTTCGGCTCATGGGGACAGCCTGCTCCTGCGCCTTGAAGACTTCCTTCTTGAAGAATGTCCAGCCTTGCTGGTCTCCTTTGCCCTTCAGGGCTGCCTCCCAAAGGACTGTGTCAACCAGCCTCCTAAACGGGCCAAAGTCTGCCCTCTGGAAGTGCAAGGTGGCAGTTCTGCTGACCCCCCTCCTTACTTCTCTGAGAATCAAAAACTCTATCATTTCATGATCACTGTGCCCAAGACGGCCTCCAACGGTCACATCACCCATCAGTCCTTCTCTGTTTGCAAAGAGCAGGTCCAGCGGGGACCTTCCCTTGTTGTCTCCCTGACCAGCTGTGTCGGGAGGTTCTCTTCCACACGCTCCAGGAACCTCCTAGATTGGTTCGGGTCCTCTTGCAGAGCCTCATACCTATCATGCAAGGGCACCGGGGAAGGTGGGGTGGTCGCAGAGGAGACCTGCCTGCTGCGCTGAGCAGGACCTTGTCACCATTGCCCCCTGTCCCTTAAGTCACCGTGCTCAGCCGGGTGGAGAGAGGATGGGGAATCCTCCACGTCGTGTCCTGGCTGCCTGCTGGGCCTGTCCCAGGGAAGGCAGGGTGCTAGTGCTGTTACAAAAACTACCAAATTCTTTCTCACAGTATTACATCCTGCTGCTAGTTTAATTTTAAAATGGTTCCCCCAAATCTTACGGAGTCCTGTCGTGCCCCAGACAGGTGATGACAAACAACTAGGGTATCACAGCTTAAAAAGTAAATAACTACTATATGGAGACTTAAGCAGATGCGTTTTCCCTCACAAATGAGTCAGGCTAAGACTGTGCGTGTAGCTTTACTTGCAATAACCTGTTAAGTTGTAGTAATGTGAATATTTACAATTATCTGTCTGTACCCTTAAGCCCGTTAAAACACCAGGAGGTTATTTTTCCATATTCATTGATATCCCTTCGTACTGGGTAAAACCTCTCAGATACATGTTTTTTTCATCTTTGTGTTGGAACAATATGATAATAATATTTTTCTGTTTATTAAATTAGCAACTACTCCGTGAGATGCAACAGATGGCAAGTCGCCCCTTCGCCTCCATCAACGTTGCCTTAGAAACAGATGAAGAGCCGCCAGATCTCATTGGGGGAAGCATAAAGGTGAGAGCTGGTGCTTTAGGATGGTCCTTACCACGATTAATCACGGATGCTTGTTTTAAACTGTGGTTAGCGCAATAATCCCAAATCCTCTCTTTGTTATATACCCACAAGAAACTGTTAGACCGGGAGGGCCAACAGATACTGGTTTTATTTGCTTTTATCCCTTCGGGTGTGCATTTACAACTTTGGGGCTGGTTTAGATAAAAGTTATGCTGTTTGTAGGGTATGGGATTTTGTGTTTGCCTTGTTAGTTTTTATGCCTCGTAATAGAGAAGAATGTGGCTTTGCACAGTAGAACATTTGGCTAGAAATAGCTATAGGTGCTGCAAATAGAAACCGTTTTTCTGTGGTATCTCAAAGCAAACAGGAATATAATCATGTCTGTGTACTGTAATAGTGTTAACATATTTCTGATTATAAATATATGTTCAAATACATCTTGTGATATGCAAATAGGAGCATGGAGAAATCATTGTCTTACACCAGGCTGGCATGTTCTTAGACACAACATGTATTTTTAGGAAAAGCATACTTAAAAGGAGACTAATGAATTAAGAGATTTTTTAATGTGATGCTTTGACTAGCAGACTTGTATACAAAAAGAAAAAATTAAGAACCTGAGAACAGTGATTATTTTTGTTTCCTGTCTGAGGTAGCTGTTTTCTTTCCAAAAAAATGAAGTATAAATTAAATCTTCCTCATTAGCACAGGCACAAAGTTTCTCACCTTCTATTCCTGTGACAAGAAAGCAGGTTATCACAGAATCCCAGGATGGTGGGGTTGGCAGGGACCTCTGGAGACCCCCCAGCCCAGCCCCTGCCAGAGCAGGGTCACCCAGCGCAGGCTGCACAGGGCCGCGTCCAGGCGGGTTGGAATCTCTCCAGAGAAGGAGACTCCACACCCTCCCTGGGCAGCCTGTGCCAGGGCTCTGGCACCTCACAGCGAAGACATTTTTCCTCCTGTTCAGGCGGAACTTCCCATGTTCCAGTTTGTGCCCGTTGCCCCTTGTCCTGGCGCTGGGCACCACTGAGGAGAGTCTGGCCCCGTCCTCTTGACACCCGCCCTTGAGATATTGATAAGCGTTGGTGAGGTCCCCTCTCAGTCTCCTCTTCCTCAGGCTGAACAGCCCCAGCTCCCTCAGCCTTTCCCCACAGGAGGTTATGCTTTTCTATAAAAAATGTGTGTATTTTAATTATTGTAAAGCACATGAAAACAATCTGACCCAAGAACTTCTGTTCGGTGAGTAATAATATTTAAGTCTTGGCCTTAATATCAGGAAATGTCGCAATTAAGGTTGCCTGTGTAGCTTTACCTCTGCCTTATTTATGTGTGAATACGGTCTTTCGTGGCAGGTTGTAACACTTTCTCCACCTGATTCGTGTCTTGCAGCATGTTCTGGGTGGACACTATGTAGAAGCGGCTTTTCAATATATTGTCTTAGTTTCATTATTTATTCTGGTTATTTACGGTGTTTCATCCAAACCTTTAGTCCCAAGCTTGAATGATTCCTGTGAGTGCCCCACATTTGAGTGCTTCATGAATTAATGATCATTACCTCTGTCTGAAGTCAGGGATTATTGTCCCCATATTGCAGAGATGAACCTTGGAACGTAGTGAAAAATAAAGTAAAATTTTCAAAGGCGCTCGGTAATTTGGGGTAATTGAGTGACAGGGCAGCTAAGCTGACCTGGCTCTGGGCCCTCTCCGTGGAGGCTCGGAGTGGTTCTACTCCCATTGACTTTCATTTGACTCCAGATCATTCAGTTTTTCTGAGTTTTTACAATTTCTGTACTTGTGTTACGAGATGGTAGGCATTGCAAGTCGTTAGCCGCTAATAGCTCGCCAAGACTTTGAAACACATGCTTGTAAAACTGGATTGTCGCTCAACAAATTAGAATGAGCCTTTTTTTCATTGCTTCATCGAAGAAGCCGTGGGATGTGTATGGATGTTCCCGTCGTGCTGGAGGCGGATTTGTGAGTCTGTAGCCTGGCTGCTGCTGTTTGTGGGTTGCTGTCTGTCTGTCTGGGGGCCATCCCCTTCCCCTCTTTCCATTTGCTGGAAATAAGCTAACTAAAAGCACCTCTCCTTTAGGATCAGGCCAGAACAAAGCTGTCCCAAACTTTTTGATCCTTCTGACAAGTTTGTCTACACTCATAAACTACAGAGAAGATGATAGTAAACTTCGGATCTCTTATGTTCTGATTAGTGTGTTATTTCTCCTCTTGCTCAGCTGGCAGTGCTTTTTCCATTTTCACTTGGGCTTTGTTGTTCGCTTTCTCCTCCGTACCTCTCTGCTTTTTGTTTTCTTCTCAGTTTCTTCTTTGATTACAGGAATGTTGAACTCTTCTCTTTTGAAGTGCTTCCATAGACAGCAGACGGGATTTCGTCTTTCTCTCGCTCGCAGCTAAGCCTCCTTGCTTTCCCATGTCTGCCAATATCTCGCTTCTCTGACCTCTTTGGGTTACTCAAGGTTGGATGGAGAAGCCAACTTTAAGCATAATAAGACAGACTGTGTGCAGATGTCCTTTCTCAGACCCAGAAATTGTTACCAACTGCTAATTGCCCTCGGTGCTGATAGCTCATACAAATGTTTCTTCATCCACTTCAAGCACAAATGAGTCGGTCTGATTCAGGCAAACAGCATGAACCTCGTTCAGTGACCTGAAGCCAAGTAGGGAACGTGGACATGGACTGTTGTGCCAGTGGGTAACTTCACCTGCTGAAAGATCCGGGTGCAGAACGAGGACGCTTGTCCATGACAAGGAGAGTTGCTAAATTTTAGGGGGGGTATATCGTTTTTTTATCATCTGGGAGAATTTGGATAGGGGATAAAAGTACGCATAAAATCTGGAGTGTTTCAGCAAAGTTGAAATCACATGGAGAGGAGAAGAGGCTCAGGAAGCTTGTGGGTTGTGAGCAACTTGGGGAATGACGCTTCTGAGATAGTCTGGCCTTTGGATGCTGCTTATAAATGAATTTAAATAGAAGTGAAAAAGCAGTCTCAATATCTGTGGGGTCAGCTTCGGTTTTCCTCCTCACCCCTTTTGCACCTGCATGGGAAAAAAGCTCTTAGCAGAAGGGAGCTGCAGGAGGATGGGCTGGGACGATACAGAATTGTAGAACTGCATTTTCACTTGTGTTTTGTCTGTTCTTTAATTATTAGCCAAGAAAAGAGTGAAAATAAATGTTGCTACGTTGTTGGACTGTAAGCCGTTCTCCAGTTGCTCTGCTTTTCCCTGTGTCAAAATTTGAGAGCCTTCGTTTTAATGCAAGAAATCCAGACTTGTGTTATCATCAATGCATTGATGTTTTTCTTTCCCCATGTGAATCAAAGCCTTTGGTTAATAACGAGTTTATTTGAGGGTTACAAAGGAGAAGTGGAAAATGGGACGTCTTGTCTGCAAGAGATTCATTTCTTTTTCCATTGTGCGTAGCCAATTGGCAGCCAGTGTCAAGCTAGTTCCATCCTAAGCTAATGTTTTCCAGCTGGACAGTATTAGAACCGTGTTTTCAATTAATATTTTTCCTGGGGTACTTAGAAGTAATAGAAAGTGATTTACCTGCAGGGAAACTATTCACATTACAGTCTGCAGCTAGGCAACACGTAACTAGCTGCTTTGGTTTATTTCCCGCTCAACAAATACCCAGTGGATCGCAAATCTACCACTAAATTCGCTTAGTTATTACAAAATCCATTGGCTTTTCTCTGCAGCTTTTTGTGCCTTCCGAGGTGCTGCCTATCGCAATTTTTTTTCTAAGAGTGTTTAACATCCCTGGGTAGCTGGGACTCATCCAAGTGCCTGAACTGGTATTACTGTAATTCAGGCTTTTTTAGGTCTTGTTATCTAATTAATCTACGTCTTGTAGTCCTCGGCATGGTTTTTAGAAGAAGCTTTCCTGAAAGAATTTGGAAAGTTTATAATTTTGACATTTGATTTCCAGGTATCTTGAAGTCGGTAAAGGCATGAAGCTAAGGCTTGTAGATTCTTGGCAAAAACACCCAGCGTAGCAAGCCAACGCTTAGCTTGAGCAGAACACCTACAGGATCAACAAGAAAATTGTTGCATTAGAAAAATTAATCTTTGAGTTGGAAAAAAAATTGTCTTGGAAGCTTTTAGAGGATTTGAAAAACACTCTCGTAAAACGGAGCATTTGCCTAGCAGAGCTGGTCCGTAGAGCAGCCTTCGCTGTGCTGTGTTTGGGGATCCAACGTGCGAAGCCAGTGCTAAGAGGCGATTATTTTTGCATCCGTGATCGGCACGCCGTCCACATCTATAGTTGCCTAAATGGAGTAAGAGAAGTATTTGGTGAGCAAAATCCTTCTGAAGGCCTGTTCTGTACCTTCATGCCGACGCACATTTAATTCTGCTGCGTTAAGCTTCTGAGGGCAAAATAGCTTCACTGCAAATCCTTAATCAGACATCAGCTCCCCAAGCTGGCTGATTCCTTAAAAATAGCAGAAAAATTGATGGAAAATAGCATCTCACTCTAGTAATTAGTTTGCTTTGTTATGGGAGAAAGTGCTGTTGAGTGGTTTAAAGACTGCCAGAAGGTCCCATCTGTTCAAGAAGTACAGAGATGAAATGGTGGGCTGATTTAGGAGTGGGCAAGGGATACCGCAGCTTTACATTTTCTGTCTACTTGTATTTCGCATCGGAGTGGTGCCCCTGTGAAATTCCTCTTACCTTGCAGTGAAGTTGCAACCATCAGTAATGAGCAGAGCAGTGAGAAGTCCTGTGCCACGGGGCAATGGGTTTGGGGAAGCTGCACGGGTACCGCTGCGGTGAGGAATGATTTGAAATGAAGCATCGTCCAGCTCCAGCACTTCTCCAGGGCGACTTCATCTCAATTCTTACGCGTAGCTCTGAGCCCTGCTACGTTGGGCTGTTTCCTGCAATGAGAGAAGTTCAGTGAAGAACAGCGAAGGGCCAAGGAACTAAATGTTTTTAGGGCTGTTACCCTGTGCTGCTTGTCACTCTTGGTGACTCATTTCCCCTTTAGTTCACGTTATTGACCCATTATTAGTCCATCAAATTTGCTGATGGACCAGCTTCTGTGACCCTCTCCCAACCCACTTCACTTAAAAAGAGCCGGGATAGCGTAAGCACGGCGAGCACGGAGTCTCCCGCTTCGCCGCGCCACCAAGCTGAGACTGGGCGTCCTCGTGCAAGCAGGCAGGTGTGGAAGGATGTGGGCTTGAGCTGTGACGTATAAAAGTAGTCTTAAGTAGAAATGACCAGGCTATCGAGATGCGTTGGAGGGGGACGGAGCAGGTTAGGCTTTTTCAGAGGTGGTATAAATAAACTGAAAGGGAGAATCATTCATTATCCTGAAAAGGCTAATGCTTGGGAGGAGGGGGATGAAATTGAGGGGGGGGAACCACAAACTGAATAATCTTAATCTGACGTGGCATTTGCTGGAGATGGTTCACGCGCAGCCTTCGAGGCCAGAAAGGCTGGTTTTATTTCGCCTGACCTGTCTAACGCCGGCTGCTCGGGCTTGTTAGCTTGCCTTTTGAAACGCAGTTTAATTTCTAATGTATAATTTCTGGGGTTTCCAGCATTTGCTGGTTCTAGGAGCTTTTCCTTGCAGTAACGCCGGGGCGTTCAAAGCGTGTCAGTGCGTAGCTGTCGCCTTGGCGCGGTCCGTGTGCGCGAGTGGATGGCGGGAGCCCTCCCGTTGCGTCAGGGCGACGAGGGATGCGCAACGAGAAGCGACATCCCACCTTACACTTTATATTTGGTGTTCATTCTGCTTATGCTGGCCCGCTTGCTAATTCATGGGAAAGCGTGTGATCCCCTTTGAAGGAGCATCGCGGTAGATGGAGTTGCCCGTGGTAAGAAAGGAGCGTTATCTGGGCAGCCGAGGTGTGCAAAACGGATTAGCTGCGCTAGGATTGCATGTAGGCTGGCTGGGATCCATACTGCGAAAGCAACAACAAAACTACCTGATAAAACCTTCGCCTAATGAATTCTTTCCAGTTAACTAGTGCCGAGTATCTTGTTTTGATTTCTGTTGCAAAATCAGGGACTTGGGGGGGCAATTTTTGCCACATCTGTAATATAATATGGAATACAAATATTTGGAAGGGAGCTATCATGAGATCAACAGAGATATCTGTTAAGCCTGCCTTGTATTTAGGGAATATTTGGCTGATAATTGAGATTTAACTAGTTTTAGATTTGAAGACTGTAAATTTTTCAGCAGGATGGACCCTGATTTTAGCTGATAAGGAGGAATTTGCTGGAGGGAGAGGAAGGAGCGCGAAGCTTCCCACAGGAGAGGGTTTCTCTAAGCTCTTTTTTCCCTCTAGTGCAAACAAGTGTCTCTTCTGATTGAAGTACTAATAACACCAGCAGCTTCTCGAAAACATTATCGGGGACCTATTTGCATTCCTTTACGGCAAGTAGTTGTTTTATGTGTCTTGTGGTTGCAGTCTTCATCCAACTGTCCTATTTCGTTGGGTTTTTTACTTACACGTTGCAATGTGCAAAAACCAGCCAAGTGATTGAAAAAAAACCAGAAAAATCCTGCCTCTTCACCCGTACAAAAGCAAAATAAATATCCACCGTTGGCCATATATATTTTGCCCAGACTTGCCACCCATGGCCTCGTCCATCCCATCCCCTCCCCGGGGCATCAGCAGGGAATTGAAGAAGAAGGGCGATCGTTGGCTTGCGCGAGCGGCGATGCTCCAAGCTGTGACAGGAGATTTTGTCATTTCAGGGTGACTGCTTCTGAAACACAAACTTGCCTAGCGAAATCCTTTCCTTCGCCGAGAGCTTGTGCCTGTGTTTTGCTGGATTGACAATGCGCACTTGAAAATAGAAAGCAGTTGTTAAGTGCAGCGGGAGCCAACGCGGTGCCCCGTGAGGCCGGTTTGCGTATTTGCTCCCCGTTATTGGTAACGCGGGATGCTCGGATCTGTATTTTCAATTTCAGACTGTTAGCATTCATCTAAAGGTTTGGATATGATTTTTATTTAGTTCCTCACGTACAGGAACCCGGCGTTGGCGCCGAGCTGTGAGCAATTCATTCCCCGGCCCCTGTGTCACTTCCAAGGCAGATATCAGGGACAAGGTAAATGTAAATTTTTAATCTGGACTCATTTACTGCAAATTATTGCTGGAAGTTCATTTGTCTCTATCTTGGAGGACATACATATTACCCTGAGAACATGATTTTTAAAACTTCAGACTCTATTTTTTATAGAAAATTGCATGTAACTTATTTTTACAAATGTTCAGTCAGCTTTTAATGGGACAATTTAAAAACTTGCAAATGGAATTTGACCCTTTTTCTACAGAGTGAAATCATCTAAGAAGTGGAATCAAATAATAAAGTTGAACTGTTTCAGTAATGTTCCTCTTCCCTTCCTCCACCATAAGATTTTTCCTTTATTTTAATTTCCTTACTGGAAATTGAAAACCATGTAAGAGTTATTTGATCGAACCACAGAAATATGTTTTCTTGTTAAGGAAAAAAAATTCTCTACAGTATTTTTTTTATACATTTTGAAAAGCAATATGCTGGCAGTGTATTACAGAACCTAAATAAAATTGATGCTGTGTTTTTTAAATTACACAGAATATTTATTGTTCTAGCCATTAGTTTTATGTGACACGCTATTAACCTTTAGAATTTGTCGAATATAAGCAGCGTAAATAGAAATAATGAGATGAAATAAAAAAGAAATGTTTGGGTTGAACATCACGCCGGGTAACTTGATTGAGGAAAGCATTTGGCTGTGAAATTGTCTCCCAAGGGAGCTGGCGGTGCTCTCCACACCTGGGTCACCTAGAAAGAGCCCAGACAAAGCCCTGGCAAATGCCCCGTTTGTGTAGAAAATCCCGCTGGAGAAGGCAGACTGATTAGATGACCTGATAGGTCTGTTGCTGCTTTTAACTTCTGTAATTGTTTAAGCTTTACACATATTAAGTACATATCAAAACTCATAAACAACTGAAATCGCTTGGCTTTTCTGTGCTGGTTTTGGCCAGTAAACTCATCTACGGAAAATAGCTGAGAAGAGATTTTGCTGCCTCCAGGAATAATGGGTTTGTGTCACTACTTAGTGAATACCATTAACTTTATATTTTCATCCAAAAAAAGGGTTGTCACTGTTTCCAAGCGCTGCCTAACGCAGAACGTGTGACAGCACTTCCCGGTTAAAAACCAAATCATAGAATCGTAGAATTGTTCTGGTTGGAAGAGACCTCCAAGATCATCGGGTCCAACCATTAACCTATCACTGCCAAGTCCCCCACTAAATCATATCCCTTAGGGCCTCATCTAAACATCTTTTGAATACCCCCAGAGATGGGGACTCCACCACCTCCCTGGGCAGCCTGTTCCAATGCCCGACAACCCTTTTGGGGAAGAAATTTTTACGAATATCCAATCTAAACCTCCACTGGCGCAACTTGAGGCCATTTCCTCTCATCCTGTCGCCTGTTCCTTGGGAGAAGAGACCAACCCCCCCTGGCTCCAACCTCCTTTCAGGGAGTTGTAGAGAGCGAGAAGGTCTCCCCTCAGCCTCCTTTTCTCCAGGCCAAACCCCCCCAGGTCCCTCAGCCGCTCCTCACAGCACTTGTGCTCCAGACCCTTCCCCAGCTCCGTTGCCCGTCTCTGGACACGCTCCAGCCCCTCAGTGTCTGTCTTGGGGTGAGGGGCCCAGACCTGACCCCAGCACTCGAGGTGTGGCCTCGCCAGGGCCGAGTACAGGGGGACGATCCCTGCCCTGGTCCTGCTGGCCACACCATTGCTGATACAAGCCAGGATGCCGTTGGCCTTCTTGGCCACCTGGGCACACTGCTGGCTCATCTTCAGCCGCTGTCGACCAACACCCCCAGGTCCTTTTCTGCGGGGCACTTTCCAGCCACAAATGCTGTGGTGCACCTTCCTGATGGTGCATGGTGCCCGGTAAAGGGCGTGTTTAAATCTGTGCACCAGGCTGAGTGTCTTTGCTGGTTTGCTGGTCTTTGGTTGACGTTTGCACTATCCTGATTCCTGGTTGTCGGGTTTTTTCCCTTCCATATCCTTTCATCACAGCTTTGCTGGTGTGGAGGAGCAGTCAAAACCCATTGCAAGAGAAGGGTTTGGGCTATCAGCCACGCAAAATTGTCACTCCAGCGCACTCGCGATATTTCTTTGAGGACAAGAAGTAGCTGTAGGGAAGGGTGCCTGACGGGTGGACCAGCTGCAGGTGTCTGTTGGTAGCACAGATACAGCCCGGGCAGCACAGTGTCCCCTTCGCTGACCTCCATCCTGGTTGCAACCAGAAGGGACAGAGTCTTCCGGCTGCGCGTTTCTTATGGCTGCTGTGCCGGTTGGCTGGGGCAAGTGTGCTCTGGGTGTTGCCAAGGGCACGGCTCCTGTCCGATGGGCCATTTGGCTCGTACGGAATGACCCGCCACCAAAGGTGAGGTCTTCTTATCCCATTAACTGTGGTCTTCATCCGCACGCTCCCACAGCAGCTCTCCCCTCTGTGCCCCCCTCCCGGTGTGGGGCTCTGCTGTTCAGGCATCGCGCAGAGCACTCATCGTGTGCCAAGTGTCTGAGGGATGCACCTTATTTGCATAGATTTGAATAATGTCTACTTTATTGTGCCATTAAGCCTTCAATAAAAAGGAATTGCTTCTGTAATTCAACAATGGGTTTATCAAAACATTGTAAATGCAAGTCTCTGGCAGAGGCTGGTTTTAACCATCTGATGAAAGGTGTTACAAAGTTTGGAGATCTACGTATTTTATATTTTCTTTTAAGTGGGCTGTTAAGCGCCACCTGTCAGACTGAAGCACAAGCGTTTAGAATGACCTGATCTCTGGTTCCCAAGTCCGCTCCAAACCTTCTTGCAGAAGAGCAGCTTGAGTCTGCAACAAGAGCGTTCAGAAACCACGCAGGAGGCAGACGCGCTGCAGACGTGCGGAAGGAAAGGAGATGTGAACTCTTCTTAGGTCTCCCCACAAAAATTCAACTTGATGAAGCCAGCCAGCTTCTCCTTAGCTGCTTTGCGCCGTGGTAGCACCTACGTAGGTTATGTCAGCACACGAGCAGGCTCACGGCAAGGCCAGCTGTGGGTGAGGTCCACCATGAAGATAGCCATTAAGCTGCTGGTTGAATTACCCACGTGTTTTCCTCCCTGTCTGCAGAATACGGTCCCCGGGCTCCGCCGCCGGGTTGCTCTGTCTCGCAGAGGGCACGGTATGCCCTTCACCCCTCACTTGCTTGCATCACATTCATCATTCCCGTCACTCGGCATGTGAGTCATTTCATCAGGCTGCGCTTTGTCTCTTGGCCTGGCGAGCGCACGCTTGGAGATGAGATGCAGTATGAGTCACAGTTCAAAAAGCAGGTGCCTGAACTGGTGCTGTCAAAAATAAATTTGCGGGACTTGATTCTTTATGCTGGTTTTTGCTGTTATTAACTGCAGCTTGTCTCAGGAAAATGCCTGGTTTTGATGGACAATAGACCATTTTTTCCCCCTTTTAGATTTAAGATTGAGATCAACTGCAGCAAAATGATCTTGTGCTTAATTCCTTCCAAATTAGCTTGCAACTGCCTGACAGATTTTGGATGCATCATTATAGGAAGTAAACTTCCTCCTTTGTATGGTTAATAGAAACAAAGTTCCCCATGCAGTGAAATATTAACAATTTTTTAGTAACGCTCAGCTTTTCTCAGCAGGTTGACAAGGGAGGGAAGGAGGCTCAGAGATATGTCCTCTGCCCTCAGCTATCCATGGTACGTCAGATAGATGAGAAATTCACTGCAGCACAAGGGTCAGACTCATCCTCATGAAATAACACTGATTTTTAGGTATCGGCGTGGCCAGGGTCTGCTGTCACTCGCTGGGGGACAGCGCTGGCTGCCCGTTTGAGGCTCTTTCAGCACCAGTGGCACCTGCGTAAGAGCTCCTCGTGGTTCAGAGTGGGGTCGGGAGAGCAGAGAGGAGGAAGACGTGTGACATTGAGGAGTGAAATAAAAATCCCGTGAAAAGGGAAAGACCGTGCCCTCAGGGACTCCTAATGAGAGTTTCTGCTGCACGCTCAGGGTTCATTAGTTGGAAAGGGCAGAAGAGGAGAAAGGGTCCTGCATGGGGCTGAGAGAGGAGCTAAATTACCCTTTGACTCTGTGATTGAGAGCTGCATAATGGACAACTTCTATTCCTTACCATTTTATGATGTGCAGGAGCGTCAGGGTGGTTTTGATACCATTACAGAGGCCCTGTCAAAGCCTGAAACACCTCTCAGGTCACCCGTGGTCCAGAGCAGCAGATGAGGTGCAGAGAGGGGCTGTTGGGAGAGCTGGAGAAGGGAGCATGTTCAGAGAAGAACTTCAGAGCGTTGCTCGTTCAGATGAGCTAAACAAAGGCCAAGATGTACAGTAGGGTAATGCCCAGGGAGAGGGTTAAGGCACAGAAGAACATCAGATGGATGAATAAATTTAGGTGGGAAAGAATTCAGGCTAGAAGAAATGTCTGTTGTCAGAACGGTGAGATCCTGGAGCAGGAAGCTTCTGGAAGGGTCTCACAGAGGTGACGGCACAGGCTGAAAGCGTAACTAGTTTTAAAGCAGAGCATTGAACTTCTTTGTGCAGTCACCAGATTAGTGAAGGGCTGGATTCGGTAACCATGAGAAGTATTTTCCAGCGTCCTGTTTATGCATATTGGCTGGAGGAGGATGAGTGTGCTGCTGAGCATCCCCGTGGCGTTACAAAGCATATTGGAGCAGAGTTGCACTGAACAGTTTATGTTGGGGAAGGAACAGAGTTGCAGAAGCGTTTTGATTAGAATCACAGAAGGGTTTGGGTGGGAAGGGACCTTTCAAGGCCATCTAGTCCAACCCCCTGCCATGAGCAGGGACATCCTCAACTAGATCAGGTTGCCCAGAGCCCCGTCCAGCCTGACCTGGAATGGTTCCAGGGATGGGGCATCTCCCACCTCTCTGGGCAACCTGTGCCAGGGCCTCACCACCCTCAGCATGAAAAACTTCTTCCTTAGGTCTAGTCTGAATCTCCCCTCCTTTAGTTTAAAACCATCACCCCTTGTCCTGTCACAGCAGGCCCTGCTAAAAAGTCTCTCCCCATCTTTCCTATAAGCCCCTTCAGGCACTGGAAGGCTGCTAGAAGGTCTCCCCAGAGCCTTCTCTTCTCCAGGCTGAACAACCCCAGCTCTCTCAGCCTGTCTCCATAGCAGAGGTGCTCCAGCCCTTGGATCATTTTTGTGGCCATTAATCCTGTAGGAGTTAAAAGCAAATACATTAACAAGGTATTAGAAAAGATAGTCTCTTCTCGGCTTGTTCAGTTGCTCCTTCATCCTTCTCTTCCCCCCACGACTTCTTCTCTGCTTGGTCTTTGCTGCTCACGCTGCTCGACGCCGAGGACGAGCGCGAGCGCTCGCTGTAACCCCCCAGCACCGTGCTCCAGCCTCTGGGATTCAGCAGGACTGTTTTATTAACGGTGGAATAAGTAAGGTACATGCCTCTCTCCAAAAGAAAATAAACTTTGTGCTCAGTGCACGCTCCCACTCATACGCCAGAAGTCCGTGGGCTGTATTTCTGCAGTTGCCTTCTCTGTGCTCTCTCCATTACCTCTGGTAATTGAGTGCCTGTGGGATACAGCACCAGGGGATGCTCGGTTGCTTTGTGGGAAAAGCATTATTTTGAGTTTGATCCCTTTGTTGGGGGTGGGGAGAAGACGAAGAAATCTGCAGTCATAAACCAGGCAGACGGCAGCTTACGTCGTTATAGCCTGTAGAATACGTATTTATCTACCTTGCACAGACTAACAAATTGTTGCTGCAATCATTACAGTAAATATGAGATATGAAAACAGTTTTAAGTTTCATTTCGCTTGCTGTCATCTCTTTTTTTCTTTTTTATTGAGCAGTAGTAATTTAATAGCATTGTTTGACTCCCGTTCGGTTTTGTCAGGGTCTTGCGTTGTATTGAGTTTCTGTTGAACACTTAAGTACAGCAGTACAATTCTATGCCTAATGGAAAAAGCAATAATTATTTCATTAACACCAGGGTAGAATTTGTCCATGCTAAACAAGAAATCCGAAAGCACTAAGCGTATCAGGTAAAATAGTCTTTCTCAGCTTTTCTTGCTTCTGTGGAACAAAAGAAGGCCCTCTCTCATACCTGTACTCGTAGACGTAAACTTGCATCCTCATCTTACTGTTGCGCCATCCCACAATAATACTGATCGCGTGTAATTGTGTGTGGGATTGGGGCTCAGGTAAGAAGATATTTTAGTTTCTGGGCTGTGCTGTTGCATTTTGTCTTTCTAATGACATATTGAAATTAGCTGTTGATCATTCAAATAAAACCTTTACAAGAGCACGGTGGGAGGGTGATGTTCAAAGACGCTGAGGGTCAGCAAGGGATCCAGTCCCCTGCTCCTCTAGGGAGGGGGAAAGCTGCCTGCCCGTTACATCGCCGTAGTTATCAATTCACATTTTATCTGAAAACTTTATTTCATGTCCCTGTTTGTAAGGTAAGTGTGAAATATTTGTATTCCAAGTAAACAGGCTTCAGTAAAGCATGTTAAGGGTAGTCCATCTTGGGATACGACAGGCCACTGAAAGCAGAGCCAGAGCCAGGATCACAAACCGGTCCTCTCCTCTACTGAATCCTCTGCTTTTCAGTTTAAGAAAGGACAGTAAAAATCCAGTAGACTTTCTAAAGCACGTTCAGCTGCCAGAGCAACCAGCTACCTAAGAACATAACCCAGCATGGTCTAGAAGACCACTGGAAAATGAACACGACCCCTTGGGAAGGAACAGAAATGAAAGACAAAATTGGGGGAACGCAGCTTAAAGCAAACCACAGTGAAAGAGAGTGGTTTGGGGAGAAATGTTCTTTGCCGTGTTAATGCGTACGGTGCTGTGAAGGTGTTACGTGGAGTTCAGCTCTGGAAGTAGAAGCTGAACCGCCAAATCGCAGTGGTCAGACGTGCCGATAGTTGTGATACGCTGCTGATGGGTTCGAAGGGAAAAAAACCTCGATCCTGTTGTTCAGCGTAAGCTTCTCCTTTGTTATTGAATTTAGGGAGAAATACAAGCCTTGTGCAGTGCTTGACTTTTTAATAGCTAGATTTTTATTAAGTAAATGTCGGTTTTTGCGATGACTACGCATTTTGATTGTTACTAACATTGGTTTTAGCTTTGCTAGCTACGTGCTGGAAATTTGCCAAGCGCAGAAACATGGTTCATGCCCTGAAGCTTGTACGATCTGAAAAAGACGACGCTGGGGGAAGAGGGAGGGTGTAACACGCTGTATAACATTAGTTTTCTCCTCTTCCTTCCCTCGCTGCAGACTGTACCAAAGCCGATAGCGCTGGAGCCCTGCTTTGGGAACAAAGCAGCCGTTCTCTCTGTGTTCGTGAGGTTGCCTCGAGGACTTGGGGGTATACCACCACCAGGACAGTCAGGTGAGGAGTATCGGTGTCTCCGCTGACTTGATATTAACTCTGTGCTCCTTCCCCAACCTTACAGATTCACCTTAAAGTCTGGGGCTTGATCTCGTAGTCATTGCTGTATCCACACCGCAGCTGAGGATGCGCTCGGGTTATCTTAAGCTAGCTAGCTTGGGCCCTGCTAGCTTCCGACCCGAGGTTTGAGTCAGTTCCTTGGGTCAGCCGATGGATGAACATTTGATATTTGGATTATACTTCAACTTACGGCTGGGGAAAAAGGGGGATCTGGTACAGACAGGTTTGCAGTACTTCCTTACAAAAGTAACTTGTCTCCCAGCCTATTCCCTCCATTCCCAGCTCCATTTGTAGAGAGACATCAAGTCCTTGCAAAGCATCCGTGCCCTCCTCTTAGCAACTCTGGACAGAGAAGTTTCCTCCATCCAGCTTAAGGTTTCCTTGTTCCCAACCCCTTTTCATTTAAACCTGATGTCAGGGCACTGAGACATAATCTCCTGGGCAGTTTGTGATTTAACTGGGGTTTCTCCAGTGCCCAGTGAGCACGGTGAAGCAGAGGATTAATGAAAGAGCGTTAGCCGGGTTTCAGATGGGTTGGGTTGGTTGTGAGCTGCATTGAGCTAAAGCCCAGATGGGCAGCGGCAGTTTGTCTGCGGATCTGCCGGGAGGAGGTTGCAGAGATGACGGATGTCGGGGAAGTGCCGTGAAACCTCCACGCACGCGTGCTCTGAGGATTTATTCTAGCACATCTACTGGCGCAGAGAAAGACACCCTTCGATATTATGGGTTTCACGTCCATTAATACCCACACTTCTTATTGCCAGCTCTTTCTGCTGCAGTTGCTTTCAATAAAACATGCAGTATTTAACAGCTGATTTCAGAATAGCCGCTAGAGTTTAATCTCTTAAGCCAAAATGCTTTTCTAGCTCGCTTTTTTTAAGAAGAACTCGAAAAATGATATTCATTTTGTGACTTGGAGGGGTTTTCTCAGCTGTGGCGAAAGGATTTGTTTCTGTGACTGTTTTGTTCCGTGACTGTTTTGTTTTGTTGCCTCAGGTCTTGCAGTGGCCAGTGCACTGGTGGACATTTCACAACAGATGCCAATTGCCTACAAAGAGAAATCGGGTGCAATACGAAATCGGAAACAGCAGCCCCCTGCACAGCCAGGAACCTGTATTTGATGCATGGACATCAGAAACTGTATAGGGTTTTAAACAAAATGGAAAAGTAATACCTAGGAGGAGGAGGAGAAAGATTTCCAAGTGGTGTCACAAGAGACTAGAAGCACTCAGAAAAACACAGCTTCCTTGAACCCAACTTTTTCTCTCATCTACGTGATAGTTGGCTTTATTTGACAACTGCTCCACTTAAGTTTTACTGACATGTGGCTTCAGATTGCTCCTTTGTTTTCTTCAAGTTTAAAGTAAAATAATTTTATTGCAGGTCCAGTAACATCCGATCGCCGCCATTCATGGTCAGTGTAAATAGAACAGTAGTCCAACATGAATGACACTCAGGTTTATACATGGAAAGTGCTTTGTAGTTCCTGTATTTATCAAACTGTACAAAAAGAAAAAGATGCAGTGTTTACAGGTGTCAGCTCTCAACACATAAACACTACTATTAATCTTCAAAGTATCTTCATCCTTTGTTTTCATTTAATATTGTATGTTTATTCCCTCATTATTTAAGTGGAACTCTTCCAGATACATTTTTGTAGTCATCGTGGTCCGGAACGTCGGGAACGCAAAAGCCGGGATGGTATAAAGGTCGATGTCGCGTGTTGCTCAGACCACGTGCGATACCTGGAGAAGGTGAATGTTGCTTTTGAAGGACTCAGTGTTTACATAGTCTTACCCTGCGTGGAGTACACCACACACAAGTGCCTAGACTTGAACAGATCTAGGGAGTGAGGAGACTGCTACACACATTTCTTTTTAACATAATTATATTCCTTTTAAATATATATACACGCACGCATATATAGTCACCCAAGGCAATCTGTGTTCTTTGTAATACATCACGTGCAGTCAGGAGAAAATGGCATTTTCCTGACCGACAAACTACTCAACCAGACGGAAATATCTGGAGGGAAAGTAGAGATTCAGTATCTCGTAACAAAACTCCTGGTTTTACCAGCACTTTTAGTAGAAGCAGTTTGTGTTCCAGGTCAGATACATTATATTTCTTCTGTTTTTCTCTGCCCGTTTGGCCTCTTTCCCTCCCCCTTCCCTCTTGCCATTCTTCTGGATGAGAGCTGAGCTGTGCCGGGGCTCAGAGGCGTCGCTCCTCAGCAGTAAGATTTGCTCCATCTCCTTACAGGGTGTAAAAAGCAACACTCCAGGTGCCAGATCATTTGAGGATGAAGTAAAATAGAACTTTAAATAAAAAGCAAGCAGAGCAGCTTCGTTTGGCCACAGGTTGGCGTTTTCCATGGTCAGTTACTGGTATTTCCCATTGGGGTTGAACTCTTAGATGTTGAAGAAGGTGGCTTGGGGGTGAAAGGAAGGGACTTGGCAAACAGCGAGGAGAAGGCTTGGCTTTTGGGGGATGTGTCAAACCATCTGAAGTACCCTGACTCGTTGGCATTGTGTTTTGAGGTTCCAGGTTGGACTGAACCCATCGGTCTGTGCTTGCTGGTGCCCGACGTCTCCCTTGATTCGGGAACGTGGCGCCGTGCCAGGGCCACGCGAAGTTGTGATGTTGAAGCTGGTAGGAAGATGTTACATGAAGGTGCCAAACGAGGCGTGTAATTGTTGCTTAATCACAATAAGTGCGGTTTCGGTCAGGTCGCGGCGTTGCTGGTTTCTGGTGAGGGCGTGTAGTATTTATGAAATGGCGAAGGGGAGTGAAGGAAAGTGCTCTTGAATCTTCTGGCGAGGTAGCATCCTTTTCCAAAATGGAACTCAAGTTACTGCGTCTTTCTTTGTGCGTGTTTTGGTGATCGATCGCATATCAGCCACTTGTCCCTTTTTTTGTAAAACCATTTTGAAGAAGCTCTTTGGAGCACGTCGGCGTCGCAGTCAAGATGTGAATTGCTGTGCGTGGCCGGACAGCAGGGACGGGGGACAGCCTGCTGGTTTAAAGACCGTGGTGGATTATAACTCTGGTCTACTGTGTCATTTAACAGATACAACAGGACTGCAGAACAAATACGGTGTAAAAAAGGCATTTTATGTACATGCACACATATATGTGTGTGTGTATATAATGCATCTGTTTCTAAACTAGAAGTTTAAATGCCCGCTGAGGAAAAGAAATTATGGGAGGGAAAGGGGTGAGCGATGTCTTTTAGAACGAAGGGGTTTAGGCAATTTAAGTTTTAACTGATGCACAGATTACCTCAGACAGATTCATCTCCTGAAAATATTTTCCTACCTTCCTATGTGTATAGGGCTAACCCGAACTAGACCCGGCCAGAGAAATAAAACTGGACTAAAATCCCTCCCCTGCTCTTACTTTACGTGTTTTCAGTCCTGGCGCACATCCTCGCGTTCAGAGATGTCGTCTTCTCGCTTTGCCAGCGCTTTTTTGGGGAGGAGAACTGCCAACCCAAATTGCGAAAGCTCTCGTGCTTAAGTCTCCGTACTCAGGACCGCGCTTAAGCAGGTGCTTAAAGTTGTTGCTTAGGTTTTCCTGAACAGAAACCGCTTTCGGAACCATAGGCCTGGGGGGGGTGATACATTTTTACATGAACAAAAAGACGTAAATGGGGGTTTTTTTTCCCCTCCCGGAGAGCTGGGTTGTCTGGTCTCAAAAGCTTAGGGTGGAGCGTGCCCAGGAGCGTAGCCACGAAGTTGGGCATCAGGTACTGGAAAGATGAGCAAAAATGATCAAACTTTGAGGTTTAGCAGAACCAAAAAATGTAAATAGAGGAACGAGACTTATTTGTATAAATAAAATGAACCAGCTCCTTGAGGATGTAGCTCTGCTCTGCATCTTACCTCCATACTGATGAGGGAAAAAGAGAACGCTCATACATCTCTCTGCTGCAAACAGTTTCATCCCAGCTTAAAGGTAAAATAGAGACGAAGGTGGGAACGGAGGGGGGGAAGACGAACTGCCGGTGGTTTATCACCAGGCCGATATCCAAAGTGAAGGATTTGTGGGTTTATTTCTTTTGGAGGTGAGGGGAGGGAACAAGAGCAACCTTATTTCATGGGAGAATCTGTAAATACATGAAAAATAACCCACCGATTTTGCACTTGTACATAAACTATACAGTAGCGTGCAGAACATTGAGCGATTTAAAGTGTATATAAACCAGAAAAATATTGAATGTATTTTTGATGCATTTTAAATGATGTATGAGTTTTGTCTTAATAACTTCTTCATATGACGAGTGTTAGACAACTTTCCAGAGCTTTAAAGAAACATCAAATTATACGCGTGATATCTTGCAGTATAAAGCAGGGAGGCATAACTTGACTTTTATGTATTCAAATGCATTTCGCTTAAACGTATAAGCGAAGTAAAATACGGCTCTTCCATTTGAAAGGGGAAAAAAACCAACGCTTGAAGACAGGTAATAAATGTGCTTAAAGCAGTCATTACTTGGAGGATTAAGTCAGCAGTTTAAGCCTCTGCCATTAAGATTGTGCCAGTGATTTCCATCCAAAATCACTATTTTCAAGCGTTTCTAACTGGCTGAAATTCAGCGTTCAAGGTCTCAACCCTCAGAACATTTTTATTCTTTGAGAGTAGCCTTTAAAAAAAAAATTAGTGAAAAATCAGAAACGTTGTGGCCCGTTTATTCTAGGAAGCAACAGTGCCATTGCATCGCCAAACAACATACATTTTTTTTTTCGTTCACCGCTTTCCATTTTTTGTAGCCCAGACTTTTCTCTGGACTGTTGCAGCGTGAGCGACAGGAGGCCGTGCCGCGGCATGGGCCAGTGTGTTGGACACGAGAAGATGGATGGGGACGCGACTTTGTGAGTTATCGCCGCTCCCCCTGGGCTCAAACTGCGCCGTGTTGAAGCGGCCGAAACGCGGCTGTACGCGGCGATGCCTGGGGTAGCGCGAGGTCGTAGCGTGTAACGCGCCAAAAGGCGGAGGTGTGGTACCGTAGGAGCGTGGCGGATCCCCGCTTCCATAGGGGCACTTCGCGTGCGGAACGTTGCTCAGAAACGTCCTTTTCTCTGCGGTAAACGTTTCCCAGAATACGTAGTCGCTGGGTTTGTAGTGCGGTTTTAAAACGGCGGCTCAGCTTGCTGGCCCTAAATTAGCTGAAATGAACTTTTGATGAAACACCCTCCCTCGGGAGGCTGAAGGGAGACCTTAGGCTTTTCCCGTGGCCCGCTGCAAGTCCGGCTCTGTCCGTGACAGCTCCCGGCGTCGGCAGCCGCTCTTGCTTTTCCCCGAGTCAGGGACGGAGCATCGGCTCCATCTCCGATCCCGTAAAACCCTTTTCCCCGCAAAGAGGGACGTGCCGGCACTGAGCTTGCGAGGAAGCAAAGAACGGACCCTGCGTGCCCGGAGCGACTTTTAAACTCATCTGTCTGCAGACGCTGCGTCTTTCCCCGTTTTTGTTTTATCTTCGTTTGGGAATACCATAGGGGAAGGGGAGGGAGGGGGGTGGGTTTTCGGAGCCTCCCGAGCTGGAAGAGCAGGTCGGGAGAGGGAGTCGCGCGTGTTTTAAATGCGAAGGTGCCGGGGAAGAGGCACGCGGGAGCGTCGGGGGATGCGGGAGCGGCGGGACGGGAGGGGTCGGTGCGCGTTTCTCGGTTTCGGGTGTGGTGTTGGCGTTTCTAGTCAAATTCACGCTTTTTCTGTTGATAGCTGCTTACATTAGACGAGTTTCCCACGCTAGGAATACTACGATAATGTGCATACGCTGGTTTTTTCTGCGGCTCCGTCAGGGCAGGGTTTGTTCAGTTCATTACTTCGTTCTAACACTACACGTGGACTGGTTCTGTGCGTCTTCCAGGTACTATAGTTCTTTAGACGTTTCCTCTACATTTATCATTGACTCCACCAACCTCACCAGAAGAAAGAAGGAAAAAACCAAAATGTGGAGGAGTGTAACATATGTCAGTCCATTTTTTTTTTTTTAAAAAAAAAAAGCAAAAAGAAAATAAAAATGGAGTTTTATATTACTCTGAAATTTGTGCACAATAAATGTTCTTTACACTAGGATCCTTGAATTAATTGTATTCTGGATTTTTTTTCTTTGTTCTGTAATTATTTACGATTCTTATCTGTGTTCAGACTTGAGCTTAGTTTGTTAATATGTATAATTTAGCATTTATTGCATTCATATGTAAATATGAGCAAGTATTGTAAACTATTTCATTGCTGGGGGTTGTGGGTGTTATACATACACACATTTAGGACTGCAGTTTTTGGTATAATTTTTTGTATTGTAAAATAACAGCTAATTTAAAGCAGGAACGAGAAAATTATTGGGAGGTCTGTGCATTTTAAATACAAATGTGAAGTACATGTATATAAATAAAAGTAAATAATGCAAATCTTTCCTCTGAAATAAAAAGTAGATGATCTGGTTAAAGTTTTTTTCCCCTCGCTTTTTTTTTTCTTCCTTTTTTTTTTTTTCCCCTCCCCCCTTTCTTCAAGTAGGGGGAAGAAATGACTCGAGACGTTTGTTAGGACTCCTGGCTGGGGTGAGGGTGTTTCTGCCGCGGCGGCGGGTCTCGCCGTGGTCGTGTCTCCCTGAGCAGGTACCGAATCGGGGCGATGGGGAAGAGATCGCGTCCTCCGCCGGCGCTCGGGGCAGCTGCTGCGTCCGCGTCGCCCTCGTCCGCGTCTCCGCGCAGGAGGGAAGGCGCTTTGGGAAGCGCTTGGTCCGTGGTCTCCCCTGCGGCTGTCTCGGGAGGGTGGTGGAAAGGAGCGACGTCCTAAAGAGGTGCCAGAGTCTTCACTGTAGAGGAAAAGGGGCTCGTCCTCCGTGGAGGTGACCCGGGATGGTCAGGGCCGAGGAAGGAACTTACGTGCTCCGACCTCTTCCGCGCTGGGGTCGTGCGTCCTCGCTGCCGGGATACGGCTGGTCGTTATGTGGTTCGGTGACTGTGCTACTGTCCCAATGCTCAGGGCTTCTGCGTTCAGGGTTCAAATAAGCCCAATGGAAATATAAAATCTCAGCCTCTTCCCTTTCTTACTCTCCCTGCTGATTTTCCCGCTAAACCGCTCCTTCCTTTGAATCAGAAGAGAAAAATCTGACGTCCCTGGACACTCTTATCATCCAAAGCGTTTTGCTAATGATTTTGCAACCTTATCAAATGCTGGTGCCAGCCGGCGTTTCGGAGGCACACAAAAGCCAGGAGAGCGAAGTCGGAGGTGACCTCTCCTCTCCCACCCCTTGGAAGCCTGCGTGCTGCACGCCCCGGCATCCCGAAACGGATTCCTGCCGAGATGCAATCCGTTGTTCTCCATTTATTTTTATGTCGCTCTTCAGCTCTGAAATTAAGCACCGCTGAGATGAAGCAGAGTCGAACCTGGCATTTATGAGCCATGAAGGTTTCAGTCACCGCCGTCTCCTAAGACCGTTGTGCTACTTCGTCCCGTGGCATTAAACTTGGATGCAAAAGCCCAATTCTCAGAAATGGCTGCTGAGCTGAGCGGAGCTTGCCAGTCTGAAAGCACAGCGTGGTGTGTCCAGACTGGAAATGGAGTGGGCAGGGGGTAGCGGTTTTAAAGCCAGTTTAAGCTCATTTTGGACAGCGGGATAAAACGTAGAGGCATGGGGCCGTATTTCATCCCTGCTCTGATTTTTCTTCTTGTGCTGTAGTGAAGAAAAGAGGTTTGCAGGGAAAGGATGGAAGGGAGCGTGGAGGCTCTCCAAGGCTCTGCGGACGTCCGGGACGGTGCTCTTGGCTGTCGCCTGTCCTTAAGGAGCGCAGTTGGGTGAGGAGCCGGAGAGGCGCTTGCCACGCAAGACTTAAATATCAATCATCTACAGAAAGAGGGGAGGCGATTTTAAGTCTTTTTATGAAGCAACCAATTTAACTCAACCACCCTACCAACCAGCCAAGCCTGGACTGGCTCGCATTGGGTGTTGGTTCTCCTTCCCCAAGTGAAAGGTGGGGTTTGGGGCAACTCTTGGATGGGTTAAGCATCGCTGGTTGGTAGTAAAATCGTCTGCTGGTATGGTGGAAGCACCAACATTTGCTTTTTTCCCCCATTAACGGGAAGAGGGGAGGAAAGAGAGGAGTACAAACGAGCCAGAGCTCCCCAGCTGGCACAGCTTGTCCTTTGGGAAGAACAATCTGCGGAAGTTCTTGTGTTTCTCCTTGGGGGTTTTGGTTCCTGAACTAATTAAGTAGCAACGAAGCAGGGGACAGAGTGACAAAATGAAAACTCAGGGACGTTTTCAGAGGTGTAAGATAAAGGGGGGGGGGGGGGATCTTTTCGTAAGGTGACTGATGGGACCTGCTGAGGAGTTTATGGTGGTGCTTCAGGACCCAGGTGTCACCATCAGTTAGAGGGAGGCTGAGCTCCCAGTGTTCCCCATTGCAGGGGTGGCCAGGAGCAGCAACACCTCCCCAGGCTGCGTCTGCAACACTGGTAGCCCCAGCACCCTCTGTCACACGTTTCTGGGACACCAGTCATCACCCTATGGCCAACACCGAGGTCGGGTCCGTGATGCCCTTGGAGGGCTGTTTTCTCCTCGGTGACTCCAGAGAGTCAGTGACAAGCTCGAGTTTAGGGATCTGCACCAGAGATGTCTTAGGGGAGGTAAAATCTGCCCCCACACAAAAAAGCAAGATCCAACAGTTCAAACCACCTTGAGATGCCAGATCGGACCCTTCCTTCCCCCTTCGCTCCTCCGTGTTCGTGGGTCCCCACTCAGACCTTCTCGTGCATCTCCCAAAAGCCACAACTGAAGGGAATTTAGCCAAAATATGCTGCCAAAAGTGCCTCTGGCCACTCTGGCTCTACCTAGACATAAGGAAGTTTTTCACACTGAGGGTGGTGAGGCCCTGGCACAGGTTGCCCAGAGAGGTGGGAGATGCCCCATCCCTGGAAACATTCCAGGCAAGGCTGGACGGGGCTCTGGGCAACCTGATCTAGTTGAGGATGTCCCTGCTCATGGCAGGGGGTTGGGCTAGATGGCCTTGAAAGGTCCCTTCCAACCCAAACCCTTCTGTGATTCTATGATAACAGCTTGCTCCTCTTTATTGTCCTGCCGCTGGCGAGAAGCCCGGGCTGCAGCTCCGCAAGCCCACGGCCTGCAGGACCAGGGCTGTTTCTGCTCTCACCCCACCAGTGGCGACCAGCGATGCCATGGGAGGGTGGGATCTAATCTCTCCCGGTCCTCACGCCAGCCCTTGAATTTAGTTTGGAAGCAGAGGTTTAGTGGGGAGGTCTGGATCGCGACAGCTGATCACGAAGCACCGCCGTGATGGGGAATGAAAGTAGAGCATGGAGATGCTCTGGTGCCCGCGTTTCTCCGTCCGTCCCACCGGCAGCTCGCTGTTTTACCAGGTCTGCTTTCCAGTCTGCAGCCACAACGTGCCTCCGACAGCGGGGCTGGCAGTATTTCCACTGACAACTTCCCTGGGATCCCTGCTCCCACCAGAAATAATTTCCACTTCTCCTCAGAAAAAAAAAATTAAAAAAACCAACCACTTTTTGAGCATTTTTCACGTCAGAGCTAATTCTGCAGCGCTTCCCTTTGGCCAACATCCGCCGTTTCCACGCTCGGCACGGAAAGACAACATTTTAATAACCGAAGCGAGATGCATCCCCCCCTATCAGCACATTAGCACCGTTCGCGTGGAGATAACGGATGGTAAATTGTTGTTTCTGCGTTAAACGGCCCCTCGCAGCGGTTGTACCTCAGCTGCAGGATTTCGCTTGTGCTGCGTCGGCAATCGCAGCGCGACGGGGGATGGTTGGTCCCCATCGGGTCCTGCCTGCAGGTCTCTCCTCCAAACCGAGGTGCCCCAGGCTCGTCTCTGCCCTGGGGGCTCCAGAGCTTGTAGGACTTTTTCTTTGGGAACTGGGGAAAGTCACTTCGCCTGCTCTTGCTTCAGCCTTTGTCCCCGTCTGACGTCCCTGGTTGGAGGAGGGAGTGTGGCTCCGTTTTGTTGCCGGCACAGCCAGTGCCCCAAAAACCACATCCAGACCCGGAGATGCGACAGAAGGGAGGGTCAGGCAAAGCCCCCTCTGCCTGTTAGTGATGCTCCATCTCTTCGTCCTAAACTTAGAATCATAGAATCATAGAATTGTTCTGGTTGGAAGAGACCTCCAAGATCATCGGGTCCAACCATTAACCCAGCATTACCAAGTCCCCCACTAAATCGTATCCCTTAGGGCCTCATCTAAACGTCTTTTGAATCCCTCCAGGGATGGGGACTCCACCACCTCCCTGGGCAGCCTGTTCCAATGCCCGACAGCCCTTTCGGGGAAGAAATTTTTACGAATGTCCAATCTGAACCTCCCCTGGCGCAACTTGAGGCCGTTTCCTCTTGTTCTGTCGTCTGTTACTCAGAGTCATTTCCAGGCTTGCTTGAAGCCGGTTCCTACGACCCAGAGCCGGGATGCCCCAACCAGCCCTTCGCCCCGCGTTGACCAAAGCAGCGCCCGCTGCCCCGGGGCGCAGCCCGCGGGAGCGAGGACAGACCCTGCGGCCGTGAGAGCCCCGTGGCCTCCTCCGAGGCCGGGTCCCCCCCGAATCCCGGCGGCTGCTGGCACCCCCCCGTCACCGTATGGCCCTTTCAGGTGCTGACCGCGGGCGAGCGGCCGCCTGCCAAGAAGCACGGAAAATACATCAAACCTGCGAGGTTTTCACAGCACGTTTCGGGTTCGACCGGCTGGAACTTTCCCAGGAAATTTTCTTTGTGCCGGCAAAACCCCAGCCGCCGAAACAGCCTGCACGTCGCGGGGAAGGGAACGGCTCTGACGAGGGTCTCGAGTCCGGCCCTCCCCCTCAGGCTTTGCTCCCCCTCTGCATCCTCAGCTGCCTCGTGTGTGCGTGAAAACAAACAGGATTTTCGGGAGGAAAAGGTGCAACATTTCTGGGTTCAACCTTGAACTCACTTTGTGTTTAGGAACCGACTTGAATTTCACTCATATTTTTATATAAATTTTAGATACATTTGTTTTCTAGAAATTTTTTTTCACCCAAAATTGGCGAGAAAACATTCAATTTGCCTCTAATCAATTTCCCTGTGATTTCTTTTTTTTTTTTTAAGGTGCCAAAAATAACTCACAGATGTTCGTGGCATGAACAGAAGTCTCCCCGGCTGGCATGAACCGCCACCCCCCTCCTCCTCCTCCATCCCCCTTCCTCCCGCGCCCCGCGGGAGGGTGCAGCACCAGCCGCCCCCAGTTATTCCCCCCCCCCACTCGCACGGTGACATCTCAGCATTCGGGAGCTCCGCGTGCCACTAATTGCGGGTGCAATTATTCCCATCCCTGCTACATCTTGCAATGCCTCCCTCCTCCTGCGCTGGCACCAGCTTTGAGCTAAATCTTCCCCAAATTGCCCCCAAAGCTTTGCGTGCGTCACCCCCACCCAAGTAGCCGCAGGGCTCGCGTGGGTCCGTGTCCCCTTCCCGGGTGGCCTTGAGGTCTCTCTGTCTCAGCAGAGCTGGTTTTTCACCTGCTGCCCCTCCTTGCTGGGAGGCACCAGATCAGAGCCGGGTTCCCAGCCGAGCACGGGGTGTCCGAGCCCCACCGCTCTGCCAGCCCCCCCAAAACACCCCCTCCGTTTCTTCACGGCACAGGACCAGCGAGCTCGGCACCAGCCTGGACACGCGGCCACGGACAGCCCGGCGTCACAGACAGGAGCAAGGGCGTCAGGAAAATGCATGTGTGCTTTATTCATGGATATGTTTGACTATTGACATGTACAGAAGAGATAAGTACAGGTTACACCCCAGTAGTAGAGGCAGATACCAACCATCCTCCCCTACGTGCACGCACGCGTACGCCCGCGCGGCCTTTGGCATCGCCCGGCCGCCCATGGGGTTATTGCTCCAGCACCGGCTCCCCGCCACGGTGCCTCCCGCCCTGCTCACGCTCTTGCTTTGACGACGACGTGGTATCTGTACGTACGCAACGTTTCACGGGCTTTCGGGACTGCCAGACCACTGCGGACGATGCTGAGCAGCCAAAAAAATAGAGTTCGGTGGCTACAGAAAGTTTGGCTGGTTCTTTCTTTCTTTTTTTTTGTTTTTCTTTTTTTTTTTTCCCCCCATGAATTCTTTGTGCTTATGAAAGTCCCCAGGTCTGCAGTAATTCCTAAAAAATTGCCTCCCTTTCTCTCTCTTGGCTCGCTCGGTCCTTTACAAGCAGCTGCTCTGACTTTGGTGGTTAGTCAAGAGGTTTAAAAATGAAGATCCGTGGTTCACTTCACAGAGTTCACCAGAGATGAAATTTCATCAGGAAAAATTACTGACTTTTCACAAGGGAAAAGAAATGGCCTGTGCACGCGTGTGTTTGTGGGTGAGGGGGAACGTAGCTGAGCTCCTGCCTCCGAAAGGACGGCTCAGAAGCCATCGTTTTTGCAAATTTTGATTCGTGAACAGGCTTGGAGGGAGAATTGACATTAAATATTGGCAAAAAGGGTGAAATGATCAGGAAAAAGTCACGCAATGTTTGGGATGATGTTTTTTTTTTTAATTCTGCGCAATACGACTGCCCATCCCACCCCTGGCTCTTCCCTCCCGGGCGAGAGGCTCGTGGCTCTGTGCCTTTGCTCACCGCATTTCGAAGCACCCCCAGACTCGGGGGAACCCCTGGGAGAGCCGGGGCCGGCCTGGGCCGGCGCGCGAAGGACGCTGTTGCCACACTCACCGCACAGGACAGAGACGGAGGACAGGGAGCGCGTTTTCAGACCTACAACCTCAACTCTGCACATGCTTTGGAGGTCCCTCACTCAAGGGGGACTTGAGAAGGGGACTGAGGACTTGAGAAGACACCACAATCGCGGGTCTCATTGGCCTGCGATGCTTGGAGACAACTAACATCCTAAGGAGTCTTCAAAGCAAGATCTAAATCCAGGGGAGATGATGACATCTATCATTGCAATTCTTAAAAATCCTTTAAGATAAATCTGCCAGAAAGTGTAAACCGACCATTGGTGATGGACTAGGTAACCTCTGGAGGTCTCCTCCATCCCCTCTAGTCTATGAGTAGGACCCTCCACCTCTATTTTTCGCAGCACACCAGTCTTACCGGAGAGCTGAAGTGGGGTTGCCAGTCATCCTGACCACCTAGAAGTCTGTCTCTGCTGGCTGTCAAGGAAGGAAAAGGCAAAGTGGCATTTCAACAACACCGCCAGTGACTGAGAAGAGATCAGGAGCAGAGCCGCGAGAGACGGCAGGAGTGGGTACCCCTGGAAAGCAGCTGACACTTGCATGCCCATCCTACACAGAGGCTCAGCCCATGCAAGAAGACCAAAGGCTGGTGGAGCCAAGCTTGCCGGGGCCAGAAGTGTAGAAGAACAGGGCATGACTGCAGGAAAGCAGTAGAAGGTGGCAATTCACAGCATGACCTCATGGTGTTGAGGTAGTTCCTTGCCTTTGAAGGGCTGAGCATCAGGGTTAATCCCTTTCTCACCCGTGGCTCCGAGGGCACAAGTTTTGCAGAGTTGCAGCTGGTAGTTGGGTCACTTGGTGCCCAGAAGGCTCCACGGTCTCTCAGAGGACACCGATGCCCTGGATAAAGGGGAGATGTTCGCACCACCTCAGTGCACAGCTATGGCACTTGGAGGGAGGTGAGGGACCTTCCCGCCTGTAGTGCTGCCTCCCTGCCTGCTTTTCGCATCTGGGTGAGCCTCTTGGCAGTGAAGATCTCGCAGGCAAGTTTCAGTTCAGGGTGTGACCTGGCACCCTGCACGCAAGACTTGGATTTTGGCATCTTCCAGGACACTTTGCACAGCCCCAGATTAGGACAACCAGACACTACAGCCCTGAGGACCTCAAGGAGCAGAACTTTGGATAGGATGCAGCCAGGAGGCTTTCTGTGCACGTCTTACATACCCACAGGTGTTCATTTGAAAACAAGAGTGGTTTCATATTGGATGAAAACCCAAGAAAGTTGCTGCAGTTTCTCAGCAAAATCTGAGGCAATAAAGCAGTGGAAGGTGTTCTGCAGGGAATGTGAATAAAAAATGCTGGACTTTGCTGCGTCAGCTGCTGCTAAGCCTTTCTGTGCATCCAAACGCTAAGGAACTAACAACGATCCTGGGAGGACACAAACCAAAGAATAAATGGGCTGCTGCAAAGCCCAGGCCTAAATACTCAGGGAGAATCCAGAGCTATTCCTGTGCCTCCCGTGGTGCTCAGCCTGGGTAAGCATTTATCCTGGTAAACCTTCTCACCCTTCCTTACCATCGTCTTTCTTGGCTTGATCTAACGAGGGGTTGAGCCCCCCAAGAAGGCTCTGGGAGCCCTCAGCTCACCTCCTCAAGGGAAGACCCCTGAATGCTCAGGTAGCCCAAGGTCACGCATCTGCCTCCTTCTGCCCTGAGAGACCAGAGAGGCATTTGTCCTCACCCTCCAGCTGGGCTCTGGTGGCAGCTCAGTAGAGTTGGTCACTTCACCAGCCTTTGCTTAAATCACCTTTCAGCTGAGTAATTAGCATTTGGCAGGAGGCAATGTCCTTCACGTCCTACCCTGGACACAAGCAATTGCCTCTGCCAGCTCTTCAAGGAGGGGAACCGTAGCAATCCACTCCTGGCCCATGCCATAATTCATGACTTGGCCTTTCCACAAATTGGCTGGATATTTATGTCCCCAGGGTGGTACCTAGCAAACCTTTCTATCCTATCTCTTCCTTGGGTAATTAATGAAACCCCCTAACTGAAGACCCTCTGCCTCTCTGCGAGACTGGTGGATGCACAGGGAGCACGTGGGAATGGGTTGTGTTGGGCTGGCATCGAGTCCTGCCCATGGGCTCACATGTTCATCCTGCACAGAGAAAGGTTAGCCTGGAGTGGGACAACATTGGCCTCTGGCTGTTGGGACATGACCAAAAAATACCTACCCCAAACACTTTACAGGACCAGTGAACAGAGGTGCTAGGGTTGGGACATGAAGAAAGCCAGCCATCAACAAAACGCAACACACGTGTTTCTTCCTGAACACCATCGATACATGACACAGGTTTCTCTAGAAAGGAGGGCCCAAGGGGTGGGTGACAGCTTGGAGATGCATGCTGGTTGCACGCCGGCCACGATTTCAAGCAGGTGAATAATCCCCGCGAGCCAGTTCGTAGTGTGGTCACTTGGTCCACCCCAGAGGTGCTTCAGGATCCTCTCTGGTGAACGTAACCAACCACCTTCTCACCGGAGCTCTGGTTTCTTCACTCTGAACCAGATGGGCTGCCCTTTGGGTCCTGAGCGACCTTGGAGACAGTCTGAACTCCACATCACTTGACAAGTCCCGTTAAGAGCCCCCCAACGTGAGTCAGGGCTTCAGGAAACCTCCTGACAGCTCATCCATCAAAAGTCTTTCCCCTCTTGGCTGGGGCAGGCAAAAGCATTTCCTTTGCAGCTCTCATTTCTTGGCTCAACTCTCTCCTTCAACTTTTCCAAGGCAATTGTCCATAGCTCTGACCCCATCCGCAGAGAGCTGGAGAGACAACAACCACGCTGTGGGGTGGAAAGGTGGCCAGGACCAAGAATGAACTGGTTGTCAACGATGCTGATTGTATAAAATCAAATAAATTGGCAGACGGATGAGGAGAAGGAAGGGATGCCCACACACTCACCTCTCCTTCCCGTCCCCTCCCTCCTCCCCCCCCTCCCCCTGAAAAAGTTACTGCTCCGGTTGTTTTGTAAAGAAACCAACACAAAGAGTCTCTGCCTGGCGTGTGCCCGCCCTGCTTCACATCACGGAGAGGCTCAGCACAGCAAGAGCAAGGAGAAGCCACATCTGCAGCGGAGAGGCTGCCCAGCGGGAGGGAGCTGCTGGGCGGGAGGTCCCTGACGACAGACGAGTGGAGCCCCGCAGGAGCCTCTCCTCTCCAGCCACCTGCAAGAATCATAGAATCATAGAAACATAGAATTGTTCTGGTTGGAAGAGACCTCCAAGATCATCGGGTCCAACCATTAACCCAGCATTACCAAGTCCCCCACTAAATCGTATCCCTTAGGGCCTCATCTAAATGTCTTTTGAATCCCTCCAGGGATGGGGACTCCACCACCTCCCTGGGAGAAAGGAGGCAGCCCGGGGTGAGTGCTGTGGTTGTTCCCCACCCGGGTCCTTCTGAGGCTTCAGGGCTTGGGGACCATGCAGCCTTCCCGTGTGTGCGCAGAGGGATCCAGGGCCAGGCTCGACACTCCAGCTCTAGTCTGGAGTTCAGCTCGGCTCTGTTGGAGACGGTGGTGAAGGTGGTGGCAGCACCTTGTCATACAGCAGGGTCACCTCATGGGCACGGCACTGGGCATGCAGCCCACAGGTTTGGACGCTGGTTGGAGATGTCTGTGTGAGGTGGGTGCCTGAATGGCCACTCTGGTCAATGGAGATCCATGAGATCCATGCTGGCCAGCGGCTTGACCCAGTGGCTTCTCCAGGTGGAGATGTCCCTTGGGTGTTGAAGACATCTCCATGGGGCTGGCAGACATTTCACCAAGCAGCAGCTGGGAGCCAGGTGGGTTACTCCAAAATACAGCGCATGTGTTTTCGTGACTGACTCCCACCCTGGGTGCCTGCACCCTGCAGACAAACTGCACCCGTCGTTTACAGTGCATTGACCTCTGTGGCTGAAAATTTGCTTTACTAGAGACTTGTATTTGCGTTAGTTGGTAACTGAGACGGTTTAGAGCCAAGGCTCTGCACTGCTGTGAAGATGAGAAGCAGATGGACTGATCAGTCCATCGTAGATTTCCTTCTCGGGTCCGGGGGCATGAGCCTCATTAAACATTGAACAGGGTCTGGGTTTGGAGTTGAGTCCAAAGTCAAGACCCAACTCCCCAGTTTCCCGTGCAGCGTCAGCAGGGTCTGTGTTCCAACAGCACTCCCGCTTCGGCAGAGGGATGTGCTGCTGTTGCGTGGAGGTTGGTGGTGTGATAGGGCCGCCCCTGACTACAGCTGCTTTCTCCAGCTTCCCACTTGCTGGTGGCAGCAGCAGTTGGCTGTCTGGGCTGGACCGTCAGTGACGAGGGAGGTTCACAACTTCTCCATCACTTCCAGGATAAAGTTCTCAGTGCAAGGTCCGGACCTCAGGCTGCTACTCGGATTGCACTAAGGTCTGGGGAGCACCAACTAGAAGGACATCCCCCAGATCTCCTGGGTGCCAAGTTTATGGCCTGATGAATGTATACCATGGCCACCAGTGCCTGAAAAGCAGCGAGGGAAGCTGAGGCCACATTTCTGCACCTCTCAACCTGCTGCTCTGTGAAAATAGCGTGGAGGGAGATGAATCAGGTGTTTTTCCAGCAAAAGAAACAGGGAAAAGGCTTAAAAAACCCCGTGTGTAGAACCTCCCTGAAGGTATCGACTAGCCCAGTGCAAAGCCCACGCTCAGTCCTTGGAGTCTCGTTAACTGACAGCTTCTGTTACCTGAACGTTCAGCAAATCAGGGTCAATGTTAATTATTCAGTAGGAAAATAATTCAATCTAAAAATTGCTCTGGTGGGTGGCAAATCAAGGTCATTGCTTTTTATTTAAAAATAAAATATTTAATGCCTACTACTGCCATCATCAGTAAATTCATCTGTTATTTGTTTTAAAATAATTTTAATTTAATATTACTTTGATACTAACAACTTGCTGATGACTAGAACCTTTCAGATGAAGTTTTCCAGGGCTTAGCAAGCCTTAGGCAGTTAAGCCTCAATGTTACGACCTCCAGGATCCTCACCTAACAAGGGAGGAACCGGTGTCCCGGGCAGCTGAAGTGCTTGGCTGAAGCCGTGCAGCTGCCCTGCAGGAATGTGAGGACTCAAGCCAGTGGTCCTGGCTCCCCTTCTACACTCCTCAAAAGCCTGTGGATGCTCCCAGTACTTCTAAAATACCCGTATCTCTCTGTAGCATGCGTGAAAGAAAAGAGAAGGTGACCAACAGGCAGGAGGGCAGAGTCAGGGATAGGAGCATGTAGCCCTGTGCTTGATGTTGGGGAAGAGTATGTCAGGGCATGAAGAAGAAGGTGAATCAGGGACTCCAGGAGGTGGAGGGGAGGTTGGATGTCTGCACGTAGCTGAAATGGCACAGATGGAAGAGGGAGCTGAGGTGAGGAGGGCTGGAGGGCATGGAGGAGGTATGGACATGGCCAAGCATCTCTTAGGGCCCGGTCAGCCCTCTCCTACCTTGGTGGGCTGGAGGTGCTCGAAGATGTTCTCTCTGAGGGTCGCCACGGCTCTGTTGGCGTTTCGCTCCTGCTTGTACATCTGTGTGGTGGGGGGGATGGACGGGGCCACGGCTGCATTCAGGTAGGTCCCGTTGCCGAAGGCCAGAATGGCATTTTCTTTGTGTGGGAAAGAGATGGAGAAAAGCGTTGTCAGGGCAAAGTTTCCAAGGGAAAGCACATGCATCCCTTCTCCAGCCTCCTGTGACTGCATCACTCAAACGCATGCGTGAAGGTCTTCAGAGCTCCTTTGCTGAAAGCACAGGGAGCCAGACACCTACAGACTCTTGAGGACCAGGGCACCTTCACACACTCATTCACAAGAAGCCTCACCAGGTTGCGGGCGATGCTGTCGGAGCAGCGACGCGCCGGCGATACTTACGGAGACAGATATTGTCGGTGAAGAGATGCAGAAAGCTCTCACACTCTTCCTGCCGGTTGCCGCTGGCATTGCACGTGCACCAGGGAGCTATGCTGGAAGTCGAGTTGTCGATGTAGTTGGGTGTGATGGGGCTGCCTGCCGGGAAGGACGGAGAAGTGTTACTGCAAGGCTGGTGCTTCAAGAAGGGACCATGTTTTCCCTCCTTGTTGCTATCTTGGGTTGCTCTGCCTATAGCCTCAGCTGAGCCACTCCATGATGGCAGCACGAGAAAAGCCTTCCAGTGCTGGTGTCACAGGTCTGTTTTGCTCCTGGGGAGGAGAAGACGGGCTGTTGCAGCCCTTTTGTTCACCCCACCACCAGTAAAGCCTTCAGTCAGTTAAAATGTCCTATCAGCCTGAGGAACGGGCAGCTCCTGGGAACTCAGGTTCACCAGTAACATTCAGAACTTGTACGTGAATGGGCGTAAAGGTTTCCACGCTGGCTGTCATCAGAAAAGCCAAACTCAATCTCCAGAACAGTCAGAGACAACAAAGGAAGGATTACACCAGGATGAAATCTTGACCCAAAAAGCTGCCAATCTGTCCCATCTGTCAGGATGGACCAAGTCCGATGGCCATTGGCACTTCCCTTTGGACTCTGTATGTGCTTGTGTTAACAGCTGCCAGCATCTTTTCTGCAGCATCCAAAACCCCAAATTGACATCCTCTGAAGTCAGCAAGATGGCACTGGACACTTATTTCCAATGGCACCACTGGTGGTGGCATCAGGGAGCCCCTGACAGAGCAGATGCCCTGGGACAGCCCATCATCCTGAGCCTCTGTCTCCACTTGAGAGAGAAGCTGGAGCAGAAGAAGCTGGAGAGAAGCTGGGATCTTGCAGGAGCCCGTGGCGCATGGTTTTTCTCCCACCACTGCAGCTATCCTAAAGCGACCCCATGCTCATGGCTTAGGCTCCTTCTCCAGTCGCTGCAGAGAGGGACCAGCATCTCCCTGAGATCCCAGTCTCAGCTCTCCGCCTCGCTGTCCTCAGAGCTTTTAGCTGGCCAAATTAAGAGATGTTTCCCGCCCAGAAGAGATGTTTCCCGCCCAGAAGAGATGTTTCCCACCCAGAGAGTGGGAGAGAGACCAGCCGGAGGACAGATCCCCTTACCTATGATCCCCGTGTACGCCAGCAGACAGGCAGCATAGCTGTCGCGCCGGCAGCCGCTCGCAGACTGCAGGGACGGCTGGCAATTAAACTGGAACTCCGCGTAGCGTGACCTGGTGGAGCGAGAGCACGAAATGAGACATATTAGCACAGATATTCCGGGCAAAAAGGGACATAATAGCGCACCGGCGATGTTTACAGAAGGGAATACGTTTGCAAAATCCTTTACTGCTGTAGGTGTTGCTAAACCAGTTTGAATGAGCGTCGTTTTACCCTCTCCTGCCCCGCCACCCCAGCAAACCCAGAAGCAGGTTTTATCCCTTTGAGACGAGACATGAATAGGTTCTGTAGTCAATGTTTCACAGGCTTCCTCTGGGACTGCGAGAAAGCTCCAGTCTCGGAAGAAATGTTTGTTTTCTGATGCGTGAAGCTGGTTTTCAAGGAAAGAGCTGTTGCAGGCAGCGGGGGAATTCATTCCGTGTTGCCATGATCTGACTCTGGGGTAACAACTTCCCCGCGAGCCCTAAGCCTTCATTTTAGGGCGGATTTGCTGGAAGAGAGAGAATCACTCTGGTCCAGTGTCTCTCTCTTCAAAGATTATGCTCTAAACGGAGACGAGGTCAACTTCAGATGAAGGGAAACGCCCAAAGGCTCGGATATGAAATGCTCTAACCATCACCAGGGCTGCTGCCACGTCCCCTGCTGCAAGCCCCTGTTCTCCGGAGAAGACTGGACTGTCTGGAGCCTGTGGAGCAAGAGGTGTATGACACACAGCTCTGACCACAGACCACTGTGCCTCGGTTTCCACATTGTCTAGGTCAAAGCACCAAACCAAACCGCTCAGCACAAAGCAGCTTGGAGTCACACCCTGGGCTTGTTGGGGCTGTCTGAGCCACGCAGGGAAGCAGGTGCATCATGCAGACAGATTGCCAGATTGCTCTTTGCATGGGGCTCCCCTGCTAGCTTGGTTGGATAAACTCTGTAAATCTTGTTGCCAACCAGATATTCGCCACCTAATTCTTTAGGGATGAGTCATTTGTTGGCACATAGATATCTGGTTGTGTTTGGACATTGTGGGATATCTAAGACATCAGCATGGGCCTTTCAGGTAGGACATAAGACCTATTGGATATCCATATCTGTCTAGACGGTCATCCAGTGGCCAGGTAAGAAGGCATCTCACATGGCATTTGAGCTGTTCGGGAAACAAGCAAGCACCAGCACTGCTGGCACTTGAAGGCAGGAGGACCCTTTGGATGACAACCTGCAGGGGCTGAACTGTGAACTGGGTACCTCAAACGTTTGCAATCCCAGAGAAAACTGAGCACGTTGCTCCTCCTTGACAGCCTCTTTCTTCCAGACGTTTTGCCGGTGCTCCTGGTCAGTGTCAGCACTCTGACTCGTGCTTTCCTCCCACTTCCCTCCTCCTCCCAGACTTCTCTTTCTTTTTACTCTTCTTTTTTCCCACTTTTGCCCCACACCAACCTCTTTCTCCTGTGCCATGGCCAGGCAAACTCTTCTTGCCCGAATTTTTGCTGCATTATTTGGGGGAGGGAGATGTTGATTGCGGGTTTTGCATTATTCATGTTAGTAGAGCCTACCCCTCCATGGTGGGAAATTCAAGGGGTTACAGCTGTGAAGAAGCTGCGGGAGGACTGAGCAGTGCAGGCAGGGTTAGCCCCGGCGTATTTTACTCTAACTATTTCTTTAAAGTGCCATGATTTGTTCCTGCCTCTCCTTGAGGTTTCTGCACTGCTAGTTTTGACCGGGTCACACGTCAACCCCTTGCTCCCGCCGTGTCTCTAGAGGATGTTTTATATTATATATTCAGAGACCAAGGAACCAGATAATTAACAGCTGTGCTGCTTGCAGGAAACGGCTTCCAGCCTCCTGGGAAGCGACACTCTCCCCTTTGAACCTCTTCTTCCCCGCTGGGCCCACTTGTCTCGTTAGGGAGAGGGCAGTACCCGTCCGTTTCAGATTCCCTGGGTAGCCGGGGGAAATCTAAATTTCACCAAGAGCTGGTGTGGCTCAGGGGCTTTGCATCTTTCAGAGTCAGCTTCAGATGTGTAGCTCAGTTGTTCTCCTTCATCCGCGTTTCTGGGGTGCAGAGGGATGAGGGTATTAGTACCAGTCCATCCTTCCCGGAGGATGCTGCTGCCCTCACCTCCCTTGGTGAAAAGACATCATTTTTTAATTGTAATCTAAAGATGACGTGCTGATGAGGAACGGCTGCTGGAAGTTCAGCTCAGGAAGTCCCAAAGCCCACGGTAATTAGAGACTGGGACAATACTGGGAGACATGTCCTACACTTGCTTTTGTGCTCTTCCCTAGGTGTCTGCTCATGGCCACAACTGCACACAGGATGCTGGGCTGGGACCACCACTGCTCGTTTGGTGCAGAACAGCTGCTGTTACGGTTTTACATCTCTTCCTGACAGATGGGCTCCCCTCCCAAGAGCTCAATGTGGATTAACCTGCTGGAATAGCAAAGAATTTTTGAGAAATAGAGGGGGGAAAATAGTGCAGCTGAGAACACTTAAGGGGTATTCATGTGAGTGTGCACGTTGTGGTGGGTCTGTGCATGTGTGCGTGCATGGGGCTTCAGTGGAAACGGAGGAGCAAATCACCCTGGCTATATACTACGTGGTGGATCTGGAGAGAGAACTGTGACTCTGAGACTCCTGTTGCAATCACTAGAACATCCAGCCTTGCAGTAGAAGGGTATATTTTATAGATATACATGATTCATTTTTCTAATAAAGTAAAAAAAAAGTCATGGTTTTAAGGTATCTACAAGTGCCTGTGGCTGTCAGGATAGCTTGGGTGTTCCTGGGTTAGGTGAGATAGACAGTGAGGAGACAGATTGGTGAAAGTGATTGCAAGCACCCCGCCCCACATCCCTGCTTAGCTTGCACCTTCCTGGAACTATATCCATAGAAGGTCTTTCTTTAGGACCGAAGCCAAAAACCCATAGAAAAGGTCTAAAAAAGCTCCAGCACAAACATCTCAAATCTTCATAGGAGCACCTCTCCTATGAAGACCGACTGAGAGAGTTGGGGTTGTTCAGCCTGGAGAAGAGAAGGCTCTGGGGAGACCTTATTGTGGCCTTTCAGTACCTAAAGGGAGCTTACAAGAAAGCTGGAGAGGGACTTTTGACAAGGGCATGGAGTGATAGGACAAGGGGTGATGGCTTTAAACTGAAAGAGGGGAGATTTAGGTGAGATATAAAGAAGAAATCCTTCACCATGAGGGTGGTGAGATGCTGGACCAGGTTGCCCAGAGAAGTTGTGGCTGCCCCATCCCTGGAAGTGTTCAAGGCCAGGTTGGATGGGGCTTTGAGCAACCTGGTCTAGTGGAAGGTGTCCCTGCCCGTGGCAGGGGGGTGGAACGAGATGATCTTTAAGGTCCCTTCCAACCCAAACCATTCTGTGGTTCTATGATTCTATGATTCTCCCGTCTGTTAACGTCTTCTGTATAAGAGTATGATCAAGGACATGGGTCATGGGAAGGAGCCACTCAACCAATGGCCTATGTCAATGGGTTGTGGTTGGATGGGTGCCTCCAGACAGGATCCTTCAGGTGGGTGCACTGGTTCTGGTCACCAGGCTGTCACCAGTGGATGAACCCCAGGCTTGTCCAAGGGACAGCTCTCTATGACGGCCACCCCAATGTGCGAATGTTACCTGCAGACGTAGTTTTCCCGGCAGGAGTCCAGCGGTGCCAGGCAGTTGGGCTTCTCCTTGGACTCGTAGGAGCAGGCAGGAACGATGGTCTGCCGCCGGCGTTCGGCGCAGGCTGTGTCATCGCAGGGGCAGAAGAGCAACTCGTGGGTGTACTCAGGCGGCACGCGGTCGAAGAACTTGCGCAGAGCCTTGTGGCACTTGGAGCGGTTGCAGGTGTCGGCCCGGGCCAGGCGTCGGATGCAGAAGGAGACATACTCCGTCCGCAGCCGCTGGCACATCTCATCCACGTTGCAGGCTTTGGCGGCATCCAGGCATCGGTTCACCTGGGTCACCTCGTTCTCAGACCCTGTGGGGTAGTGGGAGATGGTGGTGGGATTTTGCACTGACCTCCCCACCAGCAGCCCCACCCTATGCTGAGACCTTCATCCCCGTCCTGCTCCTGTCCATGGACACCTCGGTGAGGCCACCACCTGCTCCAGGAAGGCAGTGGCCAGGGTGAAGTCCACATTTGCTCTCTGTGTCCCAGCAGGGCTGAATCCCCTTTCCCTACTCACCTTTCCCAAGATGTGCCATGGCCACACGACAAACCAAAGCCTGCTCCACCAAGCTCCTACATTTAATAAAATGAAGCTTTGCTCTACACTGGGCATCTTATAACACTTGACTGATGTGAATTAACCAACTTGAGGCCTGGGAAAACAGCAGTCATTAGAAAGTGCACCTGCTTATGGCCACAACTGGATCCACCAGTGTGATGGGATGTCTTCTAATGGACCTTCTTTTTCCAAAATGTTGCTCAAGATCAAAAACTGAGTCAGTGACAAAGCTGGATCTCCTGAAACATGGGTGGTGTGCACTAACCCTTGCACCCCACATCTCTACCCGCTGCAATGAATTTCCTTCAGGCCTCCAGCACAGCAAGTCGGGCTTTGGCAGCAGCTGTGCTATGTTCATCCTAGGACCTTCCCAACTGAGAGCTGTCCAGTTCTCAAAGCCTCGCAGCAGTGCTCTGGCTTCTCCCATCCAGACCAGTCCTGCCCAGTATGTCTACATCCTAAGCAGTGACACTGCCTTTACGGGATGGGGATCAGAGCTACGATCCAACCTGATGCCCTGGGGCCTTGATGCTGCCTGCATGTGAGCACCTGTCGGTCTCTCCCCACACCCTTTGCAAGGTCACCCCTTCACTGGCTTCGCTGGCTTCGTTCCCCTCTTGTTTAAGAGGTGGAAAAACCCACAGCAGGGGGGATAATCAGGAAAATAAAGCAAAAACTGTGGTGACAGATGAGAAACACACTGTCTTTGGTAGGCAAATAGGGGTCCCGTGAGTTCATATGCCAATGACCTCCTCTGCAAATAGGGGAATGGGTAATAGTGGAATATATTTGTAAAACACTGATTTTAGGGCTCCTTCAAAAATGGTTGGGGCTCTTTTTATAAAGGGGGGAAATGCTATGGAGTCCCTGGTAGGAGTGTGTTGAGACATTAGGCTCTGTCTGATCAGAGAGATAACAGTCCTCCAAGTGTGAGAGAGAAAATGAATTTGAAGCTATTTTTCACCTCTCTGAATTAAGCCCATGACCCGAAGCACAGTAGAAGGACTTTCTCCCCAGCAGAGAAGGATTTTTTCACAGAGAAAAAATCCCCAGAATGATAAATTTCCAATGCCGAGTCAAGCCCTATCTTTGGCCGGGAGTTAAAACCAGCCAGTCACTGCTGACAAGTGGCAAGACATTGACAGTCTCTCGGAGCACTTCAAAACTGGCTGCCCTCCTTCATTTTCACTGCCGTTATCAGATGCTCCTTCCCCGAGCATTTATTTTTTCCCTTTCCGTTGTCCCCGCTGCTGACAGTGAGCTGCAAGTCAAATTCCAAGTTTTGCACTTATTTTATGATAGGTGAAACTTTTGCTCGGTGTGTTCCTACCATGCAGGTGCTTCCCTTTAAAAATGCCCAGAGACGAATAGTGTCAGAGCATCGGTTTACACCGGGGAGCTGTCAGCAAACGGGTAGGAAACAGTGACTTGGAAGGGTTTCATCACCCGTTCAGCTAATGAATCACAGGGAACACGCTCGCTTTTCTCCTCTTCCCACGCAACGACGGAGGATGTGCTTTTCTAAATCACCACTACGATTAGAGCGGAGGGATGTAATTCTGTTTGTACTTTTTGAATACTGGCCATATATTGTTTATGTAAAATTGGGTTAAAAATATCTGTCGCTCTGACTTGGCATAGGGTCATGGGGATGTCTCATGTTTCAACAAGTTCTTGGGAGGGTTTTTTTTTTTGGTAGATTTGCAAGAGGATCCTTTGGCAATGCTGACTGTGTGAACCTGGGCCCTGGACAGGCATGAGGCAGCAGATGATAAGATGTGTTATAGAAGGTGTTGATGAGTATAAATAGGGAAAAAAGGGTTAAGCCAAGAAACCTCATGTCCCTAGACAGATTCCGAGTCCTTTGGTACATATCCCTGTTGCTCCGGGCCCATTCACTTTGCTGCCCAACCAGTTTCAGTCTGCTTTAATAACCTGACAGTGCGTTAACCGTGCATGAACATCCCCATCCCTGGATTTCACGTGCTCTGAAAAGCCCTATAGGACTTCCAGCGAAAGAGGAAAAACTAGTAAAGAAGGCCACGACCCGGCAAACAGCTTTGTGCATGCTTCACTTTCCACGCCCAAATCAGTCAAGTGGAGTCAGTAAGAAGATGTGAGGTCAGGGAGCATCCCCCCTTCCCCTCGCTGCTCAGACTGTTGAGGGCTGATGGGTTAATTTGCTCCTGGACGTTTTCACCTAATGAAGTGCCCTGCTATCTCAGCGACTGCGGACATCTATCGGCTGCGGGGACGAGCTGCTCCTTACTCGCTTGGGTGAGCTCCAGCTGCAGATGCCACCCCAGCGTCAGGTGCGCGTATGGGAAGAGCTGCAACAGGGCTGCTGTTTTGGCACATCTGCCAGAGACAGAGTGAGTCATTGGCCAGAGACACGCGAGGAGTACATTACCTGCTCCCAGACGGGTAGTTTGGTAACAAAAATCACCGTCGGTAAAGCTTCCCCGTGGCTGTGGTGCATAAGCAGAGCCGAACGCCGGTTGTGGTGGCAGCTGTGGTGTTGGTGATGGATGGCTTAATAGCTACCGCACTGACCTTTTAACTGCTGAGCCGCGGGTTCGTGCCCTCGAGGGGGTTAAAAGGTGGCGGGCAGCTCTGCTCACGTTATTAAGTGGATTGCATGATGCAGAGCAGAACATGGTCTGAGTCCTGAGGTTGCCCTCAGGGCATGGGGTTAAAGGCTGTGGCTGGGACCAACCGGTAGGTTGGGTTATTGACCTTTTTGCCTGCGGAGTTTGACCCTGTGACTGATGTGGAAGTACCTTCTCATACCTAACAACACCGCAGCAGCCCCGGCTCAGCAGGGTGTCTGCGTGGCACAGGTCATCCACCTGCTGTGGAGAATCAGCCCACCTGTGAAGGCTCATTGGAAGAGGTCTTCCTACCACATCCCTCAGTCCCAGCCCTTCACAGTATGGACATGAAAAAGCCAGAGAATGAAAATCACAAGTGCTTCTTCCTAGGACATGTTCTTCTACCAACAGTTTAGCACAGGAATCATAAGCAGCTCCTTGGTAAAATGATGGCAAGACCTGAGCAATGCATTGCGAAGAGACCACAAAAGTCCACAAAGGACTTCCTTGTCCATAACGCTTGATCACACAGCCAGTTCCCCCCAGTTTGAACCAGTAAGTAAGTGTAAGAGCATCTTCCCACCCACCTACCTGCGGTGATGGATGCCAGCCGGACGTAATCAAAGCCCCTGATGAACGGCTCGTAAGGGGAACTCTCCAGTACATTCATGCCTGGGGTGAAAAGAGAAGTTGGTGAGAAGGGTGAAAAGAGAAGTTAGTGAGAAGGCAACTGAGGCTCCTGAGGGATGTCCAAGACATACAAGGTTCAACGGCTGCAGCGCAGGTTTGCTCGGTGGGTCCAAGAGGACATGTGCTCTAACGGCCATGAGTGAATGGATACTCAGAGTCACGGGAACTGATGTGTGGCCATATCCTTAGAGAAGGGGATAGGGCGTAACTGGCTTTTAAAAATATATCACAGGTTTGGAGTAGGACAGTCTCTCAGAGAACTGAGTTACAACCCTCCAGTCTTGGACCCCTTCACGGGATTGCCGCTGAGGACGCCAGGCTGTAACACAGGCTCTTGCTCATGGGCAGAGGTCAAACCACCAGCTCCCTACATACATGGGGTTTCCATCACCATTCTTGCTATTCTCTGTGTCCCTCCCTAGGTCGGTGGCCCTCATCTGTTTCTAGGACACAGCCAGGGCCATGCACAGGGTTGTGTGTGTGGCAACACACATGCCTTCGTATTTATTAACACCTCTCCCCTTCTCCTTGCCAACAGCCCTTTCTTATTTGGCACGGAGCTAATGACCCACAGCTCCCACAGAAACTTCCCCTCTTAATTTTTAACTTGCTGGGAAGCTAATTTTATTCAATCGGTTCTTCCCTTTCATCCGCTCAATGGTCTGTAATGCCCCGTCATCCTGATGGATACCACAGAATATTATTGAAGCAAACAGCTCAGTATCATATTTTTTTTTATTAGACATTTAGATGGATATGGGCAGCAGCAGCAGATGTACTAGCTGGGATAAAAGGACTATCAAACCTCATGCTCCAGGCATATGCTGATCACCAGCTGCGGTCAGGAAGAAATAGCTCCCAGGGTACACAGCCCAGTGCAATTACCACAGGTGCATTACAAGGCAGCTTTACACCTTCATTGAAATATCTTGCATCGTTACTGACTGGAGAGGGGTCCATTTGTATGTTCCAGCGTAGCAGTTTTATGTCCTGATGATATAGCACCTTATCAGAGAATTGTTATCGGGTTGTCATCATGTTATTGTGTCTCCAAATGGGAAGGTGGCTAAACACAGGCACGCTCAAGAGAAGCTGAGTAAATAGTATGCTTTGTAAATTCCCGGAGCACACACTTCCACAATTGATTTTATAAGAGGGCTTCTAGGAAGCTTTTTACAGCCTCCTGGGTACGTATGACTGAGAGACAAAGCCCTACACCGAGCATGTGGATTGGCTTCTTTTCTCAGTCAATTAAACATGTGTAAGGACTCTGAAACGTGACTATTATGAAATATATTTCCCCAGGGAAATTAAGGCAAGGAAATCAAAGGTTTGGGAGTGTGAATCTGCATTGCAAGTGAACTTGGTGTTTGAAAAACATGCACAGGACATGACAGCAGAGGAGAAGTAGGGCAGAGTCTTGGCAGTCTCCGATAACAGACTTCTCACCATCATCCCCGAGACAGAGGTCCCAAGCTGCCGGGCGGGAAGCCCATCCAGCCTGGCCATCCAGCACCCATCTCCTACGCTGCACCTGGAGACCCACCCCTGGCCCCTGCCTGCTCCCAGCGGTCCCTGCCATCCTCTCCCTGCTCTTCCAGCAGTGGTCCCAGAGCTCGAAGTCCTCCTGACCCCCCTGTCCTGCACAGCCCCGTCACAGATGAACCATGTCCAAAGCTCCAGGCCACGAAGGTCAGCGGGGAAGGGGTTGTGACACAACCTGCTAAAATGAATGGAGAGGCTGGACTGCCACCTCTTCCCCAGGCTTCACTTCAACGCAAATTAAGTTCACTTGGCAAGTAATTATGGGCAAGATTGGCTCCTGGAGCGTGCTGAGGTCTCTTGTTTCCCCAGCCAGTTCATAGCACCACGCTCTGCACCCTGCAAGCTGTGGCACCTGAAAGCTTTCCGGGAACTCGATCAAGCAGTTCCCATTCTGGCAAGCCTGTGCATTATAGTCTCTGTCCTCTTTGTTTTGCTTGGCCTTTTGGCCTGTGCTGTCACCCCTGCACCTTTCCTTTCAGTTTTCAGCCAGCGGTGTTTTATTAATCTATTTCTCAGCCCATGGCTGAAAGGTTCTGTTTTATTCCCCGTTTTAATTTTCATGGTGCATAAAATACTCACCAGCCTGACAAGGAAGAGTTATGGCCACCGGGGTGCACTTTTATGATGACTCTTAAAAAACGTCAAAAACCAAACTTACTAAATACTGGCTCTGGGAACACTTTAAATTCCAACTTGATGTCACCAGCCCCAAATCTTCACTAACCCAAAGACACCGGTGCATTTGAGAGCCTCCAAGAGAGTGATTTTTTTTAAGTTCATGCTGTTCATGCTCAATGCCCATGTTTTATATAGTGTTTCTGTAAAATCCACAGCTTTCATGGTCTTGGCTAGCACACTTAGATGCAAAACATACCATGCATTTCCCCAGCAAAAGATCTCAAGGTATATTGGGAATGTCATAAAAAAGAGGCCAGGTTAAAAAAAAGGAAGGAGGTGTCTCAGGTGTTCAGGACTGGTTTCCTCAAAATGCCGTTACCATGGGGGTCAGTAGGTCTTGAGAGGGAACGGAATACTACAGGGGCAACCTCTTTTGCAGCCATTTTGGTGCTGAGGAGGTCTGTAGAAAACCCCAGCAGTAATTCCTGTTTTAGGAAGATCGTCAGGAATTAGTACCCTGCTTGACTGACCTTCCATCAGCGTGTGGTGGATGCTCCAGTAGACACTCAAGCAGTGCTTCTCCTTTTTCATGCCTCGCTTGCACTTGCAACCGTACAGCTGGCTGGAGAGCAGGGCTGTCACGGTGCTCCGGCACTGGTTCTTGGCGTCGGGGCCCAGCTTGTTGGCTCCATTGCCTGCGATGCATTGCCGGAGGGTCCTGAATTTGGCGCTGCAGATGGGGTCGTTGGTGCAGGACTCACCTGCTTGAAGGCAGTCCCTGCTCGAGCTGACAGCTTCTGCCATACCTTCTGCAAGAAAACCAGTGAAGGAGTGTGAGGGTGATGGAGCAACCCCAGGTGGGAAATGAACTGTGTCTCCCATGAGCTGGACCAGGCTGGGATGTCCATCTTCACATTTAGAGATGGAAATGCCTCTCGTCATCGTCCACTCTACAAGCAACGACCCTGCTTCTGAAGTCTTTAAGTGGGAAGATCCCTCCCCAGCAGGCCAACTGGAGGGTTTCAATGCCTGGGCTTGCCACGCCTACTCATGGATTGCCCCCATGCTGGGGAGCATTGGCAGCTTGAATGTGCTGCAGGACTGCTCCGCAGCATCGCAGAGGAACAGGAGAGGATGAAAGGAAGTTGGAGGGATGTTAAGGAGACAAGACACAGCCTGAGATTCAACACCTCAACCTAACCCTCTTTCCCATATTGCTGGGCCACCAGCAGCAGTGAGATGCATGTGGCATCCAGCTGAGGAGCCAGAAGTAGAGGTCACCTCTCTCCTGGAGACCAAGTTCTTCCTGGTTTGAGAGAGTGACCCTGGATGAGGTCAGCCTGAAAACAGGACTATATGTGGCAGAGACTCAACCAGTTCCTGGTGCTTGCTCTTTCCTGCTTGGAGCACAAAAACCCCTCCAAGCCCTTTGCTCCCCCAGCTCTCTGTCTCATTTCTGCCCTCCAAAGTTAACAGCAGCCCAGTGCTATGGAGACCCCATCCTCTACTCCTTGCACACAACTTAACTGTGCCTACACCTCCCTAAAGCTATGAATGGCTCTGTGGGGGGTGTTTTGACATGGAGTCAACCCACATGTGTCCCAGGAGTTGGCCCTTGTTCACTGTCACCACCTCCCCAGGACTCCCACTATTTTGTCTTTGCGTTTTCCAAACTTATTTAAATTCTGCTCAATTACTTGTAAAAATACCAGAAGTGCTCTGTTCCCCATGCTCAGAGGGTAGAGGATAGCACAGGAGGAAGACATTATTGCTACGTGTACAGCACTAAATTAAACATGGTGAGTGGGGCTCGGTGGTGCTGTGCCCCCATGGCCTGGAGCAGACCATTTCCATGCTGTTAAATGTTCCTCCTCTCTAAAGCAGGCTGGCCACATCCCAGCTGACTCCTGGCGATGTGCTCGCTCCAAGGCTCACGGCTGCATCGGTGCACCCCAGCAACGGCAGGGCCAGAGGCTCAGCTGTGCTCAGCAGGGCATGGTGGCCCCCAGGTGATGGAGAGGAGACGGGGGTCAGGACAAGGCGAATCGCACTCCTTCCAGTTGGTGTGATGCTCTGGAGCATGTTGACATAGGTCAGGCGTGACTGCACCATGGCTTGGGGGAGTGATGAAGAAGGAAACTTGGTTTATGGAAGGGGAGAATCAGTCCCCATGCCTCTAACATAATTTTGGATCCTGCTGTACTATAAAACCAGAAACTGCTGTCATGACCTTGAAGGAGGACTTCTCAAAGGAGCCCCTTGTCCCTAAAAGAACTTGTCTTCCCTTTGGATAGGAACCAGAAGGGTAAGGATACTTTACTCTTCATGAGGTAGATAAGGTGGAGGGACCTTTTGGTTTTTGAGCCCCTCCAGGGTCTGCTCCTGATGAGACCCAATTCAGACAACATTAGAAAATCCTCTCTCCTGAGAAAAATGTTGGGCTCTGATTTCCGTCTCTGAGGGCTTCATGAGATTTCCCCTCTCTCCAAGAGTCTATTTATCTCTCCGTAAAGTCCCTTTTTCCTCCTTCCACCTGCTACCTCTGCTGCCCTGAACTTCTGCATCTGCCTCTGCTGCCCTCCCAGTTCACTGCTTGAGCCCAGAATATCCATTTCTCTTCCCTCAGCAGTCGCAGGGTGTCTGCTAAGAAGGAGCTACTTCTGTTGCTCTTGATTAGAGTAGAAGGTAGCAGCTGGAGTTCAGATATTTCAATTACGTTTATTACAAACTTTGGGTGAACCCACCAGGAGGTTTCCCCCTGAAATATCCCAATGGCATCTCAAATGCGGAACCTTTCATCAAACTCCAGACTATTTCAAAAAGTGCCTCATGGCCAACGTCAAGCTTTCAGTTATCTCAAATCTCACAACACCTCAAATTTGAGTTCTCCTACCCCTGATTTATTCATAGACCTGGTTTATTTAGCACTCAAGGCTTGTTTGGATCTGCCAAATGTGGAGAGAGAAATTATTTCCAACATGTAGGAAACTCTGCCTTGGGCTGTCATATCTTGACGAACTCCGAACACAAGGAACCAGTTTCCTTGAAATATCATTTGGTCTGCAATTTCACTGAGGTCTATAAAATGAGCTGGAGCTGCTCATAGTTTCTGCTTTCAGACACCACTGCATTTTCCATGCACACATCTGAGCAGAATCCATAGGGAGAAAAAAAAAAAGTACTTGACTTATTTTTCCCTGGCTTTCTCCAAAGGATCTCCTCTGGACGAGGATAAAGCATGGCAGGTTTTATTCTAGAAGAGATGACTTTGTCAGTGTCATGTCAGCTGCTAGAAAAGTAGGTTAAAATAGAAATTATGACCCTCCTTCCCCCTCTCTGCTACATGAATTGCAGAAGATACTCCCCAGGATGGTTATAAACACAGCCAGCCTGTAAAAGCGGTAAAACACTTTGGGATCCCACGTTAAATAAATCAAGCAGATTGACCATTTGAGAAATTTTCCTGCAAAATTTTAAGTAAATATATCCTCAAACTGAGACTTGCTTCATAGAACAAAAGCCAGGGGTGAATATTTACAGCCCAAGCCTAAAGCATAAAACAACCCCATTCAGACTTTATGACAGAGGTGCTTGAAGCAGCTTGAAGTGGAGCGTCACGAATGACCCGTTCCATAATCATGTCACTTAAAAACCAAATCATTCAGGGGCTTTTATTGTTAGCGATGTCTTTGCAACTGAGACAACATAACACCATGTTTTCCTCCTCGCACTACCCCGGGAGAGTAATTTTATGCAAGATTAAGAGAGCGACTCTCAGGGGAAAAAAAAAATACGTCTCTGTGACTTATAAAATAGATGGTGCTTCCTAACAGGCAGGGACAAAAGCAAAATCAAGTCTTCTCTCCCAAAAATGGAGTGGCCGTTCTGGTTTTGCCTTCAAAAATAGCACCTTGTGGACTCTCCACCATGGGATTTTTCTCCACCTCTGCCCCTGACTGACCAGGGGGCTTGGGATACGCATCGGGTTGTGCATGGCTCGGGCTTTCCGTGCCTCTGCTGTTCTAATAGCAGACCTTCCAGCTCCCTCTGCTCTCTTTAAAAGGCCGTTTGTCTGGATTTTTATTCCTCGCTTGCTGTTAATTTCACGCTGTTTACGGTGGGCAGATGGAGTAATGAGTTTATTTTCACATCCTGTTTGTAGCTACGCTCCACATCTGCTTCTGCTCTTGCTTACCTCAGTGGCACTTACCCAAAGTTACTCCCAATGTGCAGGAGTAAGAGTAAATCTGGCCCTTCCCATTGCCTCAACAGACCCGTGGTTCTTCTTATACAGGTGTCTCAAAATGCGTTTTGTCTGCAAGGAGGCCTGGCTCTCCTCCGAGGAGACCATTTCCTTCGCCAAGGAAATGCAGCTGTGCCTGGGGTACAGAAGTGTGAAGGTGACCCCATATGCCTGTTGGGAAACGGCGAACAAAATGCCTGGAGAGCACCAACACAGGGCCCTGCCACTTTGCCTTTCTGATCCAACCAACACTTGGGCTTCAGATGTTTTAGGAGGAACCCTGGATGGGGCTCTGGGCAACCTGATCTAGTTGAGGATGTCCCTGCTTATTGCAGGGGGTTGGACTAGATGCCCTTTAAAGGTCCCTTCCAACCCAAACCCTTCTGTGATTCTATGATTCTATGAATCACACCATTTCTCATGGTGCTGTTCAACCTGGGCTTTGGGATACATCCCCCTCCCCTCCAGTTTTTGTATGTTACTAGGTGTGAATCCTTTTACACCCCTGCTTCACGCACAGTCCTAGGGATTGATGAACACCCGCCAAATCTTGCACAACGAGTACAAATATGATGCAGAAGGCTCCTGCCTCTCACTCCCCTCGTGCTCAGGCTGGATCTCCTGTGCTCATGCATCCTCCATGCTGTGGGATCCCTTCTGCTCTGCCACCTCATGTGCCTGCTGCACTTCAGAGGTCTTCTGCTGACCAGACACATCACCTGCAGCACGTCACGGTGTGTGAGAGGCTGTCCGCCTACAAGCCTTGGTTTGCTTGCAATGCTGGATGGGTCTCCTCAGGCCAGTGACAGTCTGCCAGCCAGCCCGTAGGCCATGCAAAAGGCTGGGAGAGGACATTGCAAGGGGTACTTGCACCCTGTGCTAACATGACAGACACCTGCAGAACCAGCGCCTAAACCTGAGGTGGGCACCAGACCATCCCTCTGTGTTCAGCTGGGAGAAATGGCCATCACTGGGCAATCCTAATGGTCTGGGTCAAATTAAATCTGCGGGACAGATGTTAGTGCTTGCTAATCAGCAACTGCCTCACAGCCAGAAAATTTCAACTTACCCAGAGCTGTTAGAAACAAGTTGTTATGCACAGTTGTCCTGGAGTGAAAAATGGTGGGAAAGGGAGTCTGGAAGAAATATTCCTGGTATTTCCCAAATATTCATAAGCCAATAGCGATGCATGAATGGGGCCAGGTGGCTAACGCAGGTGGTCTCTGCTAAAGCTTGTTTAGACTATTTTTTCACATCATGATTTTACAGCCAAGTGCTCAGGATCACCTAAGGAACAAGACCTTGTGTACAGCTCGAACTTCACTTCCCATTTACGGTTGAAATAGCTGCAGAGTGTGCAGTGGACTGCCTTCCCTCCAAGTGCCTACTTCGGATATGCCCCCACCTGCATACCTTAGATTTTTTTGTTCCAGGAGTGCAAGAAGTTGTGGCTCACAGGTGTCCCCCTCTCCAGGGGTCCCATTTGCAATGGGGTTGAGGCACTCAAGAGTCCTCGAGGCACGCAAGAGTGGCAATCCTACACCAAGAATTCATTGTCTGCGTTGCACTAACACGTACTCACGTGGGCTCACGTCACTGGACAAAAACCCTGCCCCCTGCCTCATCTGGGGAGAAGCATACCAAGCGTGACAGAGCTGCCCCAGTAAACACCTCTGCCATACCGATGGCCTTTCCCCCAACCTGCCTGAGAACAGTCCTCCCAGGAGATCCCTCATACCTTGTCCAGAACTCACAGCTGTCATCTGGATTTTGTAGAGTCCAGCGATCCCTTTTGGGATGCTGGGATGCAAGGGGAACTTCCCTTCCCTTCCATCTGTCTTGCCCTGGGCTTAGTGCATGCTCAGTCCTCCGACCCCATGAATACATTGAGGGCTGGCTCACCGTTCTGCTGGATTAGATGGGAGCAGCTCATGCGAGGAGGATGACGCCGTTCGTTGCTACCAGCCCTCTGTGGGCTTAGATGGGTTTACAAACATAACACACACCTAATGAAATCCCACAGTGCAAACTGATCTTCTTGTGCTAGTGCCTCCTCCCAGTCAGCACTGGGGTGGTGGAATTTGCTGAGGACACCTCAGGAATGTAATATCTGAGGGTGTCAAAGCAATGCCGGAAAGTTCAGGCCAACAACACGCTGCACGTCTCGAGCAGGCATTAAAAATGTGCTGCCTGACGCTTTGTACCTACAGCTCTGACCTTTCTCCCCTTACTTTCAGGTTATAAGCAATCTCTTGTCTGTATTTGTTCAGCGCCTTCAAGCAGCACTTTGCAGGCACTTGGGGAAATACAAATAAATACAATAACATTCACCAAGCGTTTCCTTCTCCTCTAATGGCTGATCCATGTAGAAGATAATAATTTACTCATTGCATGGACTCAAAACCAGAAGAAACCACATTCCTCTGATCTCTCTTCCTGCTTATCAAAGACGAATACGTGACACTTGGACACCTTCAGAGAAGCCTGAAAACTTGAGTTGTTCTGTTGGTCAAGATCCCTGCTGTGTCAGGAAATTCATTAAGCAAACCATCCCACCCGTCCTCTGGCACGATGTATCTGCACAAGTCTGACGATGTGCAGACGTTTTTAGTGGGCTATTCTCTGCCCTGTGTGGACTGCAAAGTGAGAGTGAGATGTGGTGGCCACAAGTGTTAAATGAAAGCATGAGCGAGTCAAAGGGGGCGCGGCGAGTTGGGTTTTAGACATCTGCTGAAATGAACTCAGTAATCCCCAATTTGTCTTTGACAGCCCTTCTCATCTGTAGCTCTTTTAGCCATTTACTGAGGAGGCAAGTGTCACTCTGACTTTGATGAAGCCTGAGAAGATGAAGCAATTTATTTGTCCCCCATGAAGTCAATGACTAGAACCTTGCTGGAAAAAAAAAATCATGGGCAGGGGCATTAGTTGTTGGATTGTGTCTGCAAACTTTCAGGTTGGAAGAAAATCCAGAGCCCTCTGGGTGTCTGTAGTCTGGTGAAGTTGCATCAGGCCTCCACTGCCCTTAAGGAGAAAATAATTCTTCATGAAAACTCCCATGATAACTTGGAGTGAAGGCTCCCTAGATATCGTTACTCTCCTACACTAACACATCCTTTTTGACAAGGCTTCAGCCTTTGTTTTCTAAAGATGCCTCTGGAATGCCCCGTCCTGCTGGACTGGCTCAGCCAGACTAACCACCGAATCAGCTATAAACAATATTCTTATGAAAGGAAGAGGCAAATCAGACCGTCACACTCAGTGCACGACCTGGTTGCAAACAGTTGTGTACCTATTCCAAATAAGATTCATCCAGCTGACCAGAGACTTAAAACTTTTGAGCATCCATGAAGCCTCAAACTGAGGACACGTTATTCTGAAATGTGTATTCTGAAACCCATATCGTACAACAAGATACAAGTTTTGGCAGTGAAGATGATCCATGGCGCATTCACTGCTTGCCAAAATTTAGGGACACCGTGATATTGATATATCGGGGGCTTCAGTCCCTGATTTCTGGTTTAACAGAGATGCCTCCCCCTTCCCAAAGCAAACCAGCTACACCACCAACAGGAGATGGTGGCGTGGTGGGTCGACCCTGGCTGGACACCCAGTGCCCACCAAAGCCGCTCTGTCACTGCCCTCCTCAGCTGGGCAGGGGAGAGAAAATATAACTTAAGGCTCGTGGGTCGAGATAAGGACAGGGAGATCACTCAGCAATTACCATCACGAGCAAAACAGACTCTACTTGGGGAAAATTAATTTAATTTATTACCAAATCAGAGTAGGATAATAAGAAATAAAATCAAATCTTAAAACCCCTTCCCCCCACCCCTCCCTTCTTCCTGGGCTCAACTTCACTCCCGATTCCTCTCCCTCCTTCCCTCGAGCGGCGCAGGGGGACGGGGAATGGGGCTGCGGTCAGTTCATCACATGATGTCTCTGCTGCTCCTTCCTCTTCACACTCTTCCCCTGCTCCAGCGTGGGTCCTCCACAGTCTTATCCAACATGAGTCCTTCCCAGGGCCTGCAGTTCTTCATGGACTTCTCCAGCGTGGGTCCCTCCCACGGGGCGCAGTCCCTCAGGAACAGACGGCTCCAGCGTGGGTCCCCCCACGGGGCGCAGTCCCTCAGGAACAAACAGCTCCAGCGTGGGTCCCTGTGGGGTCACAAGTCCTGCCAGCAAACCTGCTCCAGCCTGGGCTCCTCTCTCCATGGGGCCACAGGCCCTGCCAGGAGCCTGCTCCAGCGCGGGCTTCCCACAGGGTCCCAGCCTCCTTTGGGCACCCCCTGCCCTGGCGTGGGGTCCCCCACGGGTGCAGGTGGGTGTCTGCTCCCCCGTGGGCCTCCATGGGGCAGGGGCACAGCCGGCCTCGCCATGGGCTGCACCACGGGCTGCCGGGGAACCTCTGCTCCAGCGCCTGGAGCACCTCCTGCTCCTTCTCCTCTGGCCTTGGGGTCTGCAGGGCTGGTGCTCTCACATCTTCTCACTCCTCTCTCTGCTGCTGTTTCCGCAGCAGGTTTTTTTCCTTGAGACTGTGAGGTCTCAAGGGATAGAGGAGATCTCTAAGTACTTAAAGGAGATACATATAAGACCACAGGTTCCACCTAAGTTTGGCTTTAAAATGTCCTGGCCACAAGGTAGAGACATAAAGATGCTGTGCTGAGGCATAGAGAAGCAAATGTAGACTCAAGACTGCTCCTTTTTAGGTCTGACTCTGGCTGGCTCTACTCAATCATACCACCTTGTCTTCTTTCCCCTTTCTGATCTCTCATGTTCTTCATCCAGAGATCTCCTTATGTGCTGGACAGGGCTCAGACACACCCCTATTCGCTCAAAAGACGATGCTAAGCAAGAGTTTTGACCGCATGCCTTCCTGCGACGTCATCTGGTATTTGACCTTCGTGTGCTGCAGAAAGCACATCCCAAGGAAGGTGACTCAATAAGAAAACCAAGAATCCTCGAGCCAGAATGATCTTTATTCTTCCCAAGAAGACATTGTGGGCATCCTGTCCCTAAGAGAGGAGCCCATTACGCATTTTCTTGGAGAGACGTGGCACAGTGAGGCCGTGGCTGCGAAGCAGGAAGCATACAGGTTGCCTCCATCTCTTGGAAAACCTCTGTCTGATCTCTCCAGAAAGCCGGGACGAGAGAACATGTGCGTGCACGTGCATGTGTGAGAGTGTGTGTGTGCGTGGAGGGAGTGTTGTGGAAAATGCAGTGAGTATTGTTCACGCCTAGCATTTATTCAGTCAAAAATACAGCTGATGGGAACATATATGGACTTCACAGCCGAGGCACTACGTGTATTGCTTTGAATGCGTATTTATTGCTGGCATTTTAAAGCAACTCTTACTGGCATATCAAAATACTTCAAATGAAAGCTGCCATTGAAAGAGGAGTCATTATCACTTCAATTGGCGCTGCATTCGGATGCACTGAGAGCGATCTAAAAAGGATAGCAATCGTTGGTAATGCTCCACACGCGGGTGGCTTCCATTTGCCCTGTCCAGTGCTGTGACATTTTCTCTTCCTCTTCGATGTCCTTGAGAAGAGCGTGCGACCGTCAGAGCTCTCTTCTGCAACAGTGAAAGCAACAGCCCTGATGAGGGCTTTTTCTAAGCAAGGTCTGGCTATAGCAGCCCCAAAGGTAGAAATCCACCCCCCACTGGAGGGGAGGAGGATGTATTTAAGCATGTTGCCACCCTGAATCGTGGCGAAAAGAGGCAATTTTAGATGGGAAGCTGGAGACTTCAAAAAAATGATAGAATCAGAATCACAGAATAGTTTGGGTGGGAAGGGACCTTTCAAGGCCATCTAGTCCAACCCCCTGCCATGAGCAGGGACATCCTCAACTAGATCAGGTTGCCCAGAGCCCCGTCCAGCCTGACCTGGAATGTTTCCAGGGATGGGGCATCTCCCACCTCTCTGGCAACCAATTACAATTGCAATGTTGATGACTTGCTTTGTGCCGCCATCAAGAAGCCGATGACCTTGGTTGTCAGCTGGGTTTGACGCACAGAAAGCAAATAAAACGTCCCTGTCCTAGATATAAGTCTAAGGTAAGGAACAAGCGGAGCATTCTGCAAGCAGATGCAGGAAGCATGGGGCATGGGTGGCACGACCCTATGTAGAGACACACAAAGACAAATGGAGATCTATATATGGGGGAAATGGGAGAATTAAGAATAATTTAACCAAAACAGTATTCATGACATCAGTAACACGCTAGACATTTACAATAGTCTCCCCGACTTGGATTACATGCTCAAGTTCATTATCGGTAATTGCCATGGAGCTGATTTTCCAGCCTTTAGAGGAAAGAAAGTGCTACGTGCTCCAACTGTTAGTACAGGCGTTTCTCCGGTGGTTCTGATGGCTACATTTACTCTTCTCAAGGCAGAGCAGTGATAAGTGCACACTCCTTAACTACAGTCACTGAGCCGTGAGATCCCCAAAGAGTTTGGGATTGTGGTGTTTGAGGTTCCTCAACAGTCCAGACCTTTAGCAAGATTTATATTTAAAAGAAATATTTTACAGGTGTATATTGAGTTTGGAGATTGGCAAACGTGCTGTTAACATGGTCTCTTGGTCTCTGTTTCCTACATTAACCTGAGTGTAAGCCCTTTACATCTCCCCCTTGTGCAAACAGAAGTTCTTCTCGCATTGCAGCTTATACTCAACTGCCACTCAAACAGCATCCAGGGGCCATCAGCGGCAGAGTCTGTACTGACTGGGCTCCTCAGCTATCATTTCATTCTATCCATGTATTTTTGTACATCTATCTATCTATCTGTGCCTCAAGATCAATTCAGCTTCCCAGCCCAGATTTGAATAAGCAAGGCGGGCTGATTCTCAGCTTTCTGAGCAGAATTTCAGCCAGCAATGATCAGTGCCTTAAAGGCAGTCTTCTTAAGCCCAGCAGAGTGAGATACAGATCTTTTTCAGAGCCTGTAATGGTTTTATACACATATAAAAATATATATATGTAATTTTTTAACTCCTTTAACTCCACTTTATTTCAAATCATTTGACTGAAGAATTCTGGCATTCACCAACTCTTCAAAATCTTGCAAAGTCCCGTCAATGAAGTACGGACTGATGTAAAACATGACCATTTGTGGAAGCCCATATCTGCCAAATAAAGGTTTGCTGTTTCTTACAAGATACCTCAGTAGAAGAGTCTCTGATAATGCAGTCTCGGAGCACCCTGGATAACCCAACAGGGCCGCCGTATCTAACCCATCATCATTGTTTTTTCTCTCTGAGGTAGAAATTATTGAGACATTTCGCACATATCCATTTTCTTCATCTCTGTATTCATTTGTGGCCACTGCAATACGTTTTCCAAGATCTCACAGACTCTACAGAATACCTCAGGCTGTAGTATTTTTGGCACTATTAATTTTTGCATCTGTACGCTATACTATCAATTACAGAAAGCTCTGATTTGAATTGATATGTAATTCCCAAGTCTTCTTTCAGTGATGCTGTTAATAGCTTTCTGCGATGTCTTGTGTTTTGCCATGGCCTCCAGAAGTTTATTCCCTACTGCGTTTGAGGCGAGAGAAATCTCCTCCAACAGATTTGCATGTGTTATGTCACCCTCCACACAGTCTTCAAGAACAGACTCGTCGCATACCCTCAGGACTGCGCCTGCTCTCAGCTCTTGCATTAAGATGCTGTTTCAGAGTCTTTCTGAAAACCAGTGCCACCGGTCTGCAAAGGGCACAAGAGTTTTGTCACGCTGCCCTGAGTCATTTACAGAGGGATTTACTGGCCAGGTGGTTCCTCTGTGGGTGACACAACTTCCCAAATCTCAGAAGCTTGCTTTCTTCTCTCTTTGACTTTCAAAACTCCCTGTCCAGGTTGGCAGTCCTGTTTCATTTTGAGTCCTTCTGCATAACATCCCAGAAAGAAAAACTGTCATCTCGTTTTTATTCCAGGAACCAAACTCTGCAAATCTTTCTTATCTGTCAAAGCAGCGTTTCTGTAATCGCCTGGCTTTGGCCAGAGTCTGTGTGTATGTCGGTTCACTTATACTTTCTTCCTAATACCTCACATTTCTGATTTTAAATTAGATTTCTCTTGCCATGCCCCATGTCCTGACCCATTTCTGCAGCCTTTTGTTGTCTTTCCCTTTTGCTGTGTGTCCCCTCCCCAGTCTTTCAGGATATCATCTATGTGTATTGCAATGCCCTCATTTCCTTCAAATAATTCTTGCACTTTCCTGTCAAAAGTCTCAGGAGCAAGTCAAAACCCAGAGGGAAATTTGCACAAGCAACATCTCCCAGCAGGGGCATTGAAAATGCAGGCTCTCAAAGTCTTCTCGGTGAGGGCAATTTGCAGGGACCCAAGAGGGGCAGCTCACAGCATAAAAGAAAACACATCTCCAGCCGTTGTCTTGAAAACATCTCCCTGGGCAGGCAAAGGAAAATATTTTCTCTGAATATTCCTATTGAGTTCTTTGGGATCTAACCTCAGTCCGAGGGACTCGTCCTTCTTTCCTGCTGTTCCCGGGGGCAGGCACATTGCAGTACCTTCTATTTTTAAAAATGATTTCCAGTGTTACTAGATAGTCCAATCCCTTCCCTTAATTTCTGTCTCATGAACAGAGGAGCATTTCTGGAGGCTGAAGCACTGAGCACTTAGGATCTGACAGCACAGATTTCTATGCCTTGTTCACCAATGCCATCAAAGGCATCTTAATACTGTTTTATTTTTACCTTTTTTTTTTTTAAGCCAGATTCCTTCTTTCCATGACCTTATTTATAAGTTAGAACTGACTGTGATCCACCTGCACTGCTGATGAATTTTATTTTTCAGTTTATTAAAGTTTTATCTTAAGCGCCCTTAATCCCAGCACTCCTCTTCCCTGTTCTACACGTCTTTGCAGTGTATCACTTTCCTGCTCCTGATACCATCCGATGTTTCAGATTCTTTAAAGATGTAAACCTGAAAAAAAAGATTTACGCTGGGGAAAAAATGAAAACAGTAAAAAAGCTTTCCCTCTGTCGTGGTCTCTGATTGCAGCCAGTTCCTACGGAGCAGTTGTTAACCAAGAAGTTGATGGAGCGAGGCTGAGGGTGCGGAGAGGGACGTTTGTGCTGGTGATCCATTGACGGATGGGTACATACTCATAAATCGGGAACAGAAATGTACCTGGCGTGCATGTCATGGGCTTCTCCTTCTCTGAGAAAATGAAGTGCAAGACTCTGAACTTCTGCCGTTGCCCAAGCCAGGACATGTGGTGGGTGATGAGACGGCCAGCAGTTCCAAGGAGATGATAAAGGACTTTGAGGACTGTTTTAGGCAAGACCTTCAGAATGGCATCCGGGCTGCTTCCTGTCATGTCCCACCACACTCTCCATAGAATAAGAGAGTTTCCTTCAAATACTGTTTTAAAATCCACCCCTTCTATGCCGCACAACTGCTTATACAGACTTATGTTCTCCCAGGGGTTGCTGGTACCTGTCAGAGAGTCTGTGTATATCAACTACAAGAAATGGTGGAAAAGTAACCTCTTTACCTTCCCTATCCTCATCAAGAACGAGATCCCAAAGGAGAGGACAAAGACAAAGAAATGCCCTTTTTCAAGAAGCAGAAGAAGGAACCAGATGAATTATAGACCAATCAAGTGGATAAGACAGGCCAGGGACGTAAGGGGTGACATGGAATGATTCTACTTTTGCAAGCTATTTGGCACAGGTCCATGTGATGCGCCCAGAAGAATGGCCTCTGAGCAATCATGGTGAAGTGGGTGCTCATGAATACTGTGCTCCAAGAAGAGTAGCAAAGGCACATTTTCAGACTAAGAAGGTCTTTGAGAGTCTGTCCTGAGTCTGGTACTGTTCAATATTCTCATAATGACTCGGGTGATGGAATAGAGAATAGATTTATGCAATTTGTGGCTGACAGAAGATGAGGAGGGGGTCACAAGCCATGTGCAGGACAAGACTGGAATTCAAAATGATCTTGATCTGTTAAAGGCAGTGTCTGAAATCAGGGGGATGACACTGACCAGAGGCAAAAGTGGCACTGGGCGATGTGAGTGCAGAAGGACAGGAGGGAAAAGCAAACCCAGGAAACGGGTGGCTTGCCAGCAGCAAGGGAGACATGACCACAGGGAGAGAGGTGGTCAGAGGCCAAACAAGAAAAAGCAATAGGATGGAAACCAGAAAACACGAGGTCTGGGACATAAGTGGCACGTATTTATCACAGGAATCAATTATCCTGCACTTCTCAGCTCCAGTGAGGCTTTAGCTGGAGTTTGGGTCCACCTTTTTGATGGGACAACAACGTGCTAAGGAAGATGACAAGATCCCAGAGGAATTCTATTAAAATTATAAGTGGTTTTGCAGGCTGAGGAAGAGCTGAAAGAACAGGGTTTGTTTAGTTTAGGACAAAGGCTGTGAAGAAACAAAATCAGAGCCCTCAAATATGTAAACAAGATGGTTCAGAAGCGGACAGTGATAGATAGCCCTCCACCGTCGTGGGATGTAAGATGAGAAGTAATTTTGAGTAAATGTGCAGCAAGGGACATTTAGTTAGATATTAAGAAAAATGTTATATGGGAAGTTAAAAAGTGGAACAGATTACGGAGGGTCTGTTTAATCCCCAGCAGTGGAATCATTTACAGAAGCATCTGTCGGAAGCGGCTTTTGCATCCTCCCTTCTCTGCTGGAGCAGCAGGCTGCATACCCGCGGTCCCTTCCCGCTCTCCGTCCCTACGGCACTGCCCACTTGCGATTATTGAAGACCTTGTGGCTGGTGAGAACAACCACCTCAAAATCAAAGAAACCACGCTGGAGTCAGACCCAAATGAAAGGTGAACAGAGTCCGTGTGAAGTCTTGCTCTCCCAGAACAAGGCATCTCCCTCTTCTCGCGGTTAAGCTGGTGTTAATCCGCAGTGACTTCTTTGAAGTATTCCAGATGAAGGTGTGTAAAACCAAAGCTGAGAAGAAGGAAACCTGGTAAGACTGTTGTGAAAAAAGAGCAGCAGCATTTCCTCCTCTGAGGATAATTACGCAGTCTGGTGGGTAGGGACTCTCTTGGGAAGCGGAGGAAATGGGTTTGGAAGCCCTCCCGTCAGAGAAAAGCTGTAACCACCACGCTGACCCATGAAAGACAAGCTGTTTGAGACTAAACGCAGAGTTGGGCATGCACTGAGCATGGCAATAGGGAAATTTAGCCATTTGGATTATCCTAGAAATGAAACACAGAGAAAGTAGGTGCCTACTGGCTCACCATGGGGCTCTGCTGGGCATGGTGGAGAGCCCAGTGCTGGGTAAGCTGACCAAGCCCCAGAGAACGTCCAGGTCTCAGGAGAGATGGTGGGATGTTATCCCATTTGTATTTAACTTTCAGATGCATGAGTGCCCCTGCCTCGTTCAGCAAATAGGTCTGGCCAACACTCCCTAAGTAGCAGCTGCCCATCTGTGTAATGGAGAGAGTAGCTCTGCCCTGCTTCCCCAGGCTCCAACATAGCTACTGAAGCTCTGTAGCTATCCCTTGGCTACCACCAAACGCTGACACTGGGCCACCCAAACAGCAGAAAGGTGGCTAGGTTTTTAATGCTCATTTTGGCACCTACCGGAGGGCTGTGACCTTCTTTGTCATCCTTGCCAGAGAGCTGAGGGAACGGCTGATCAAGGGCAAGCGGAGCCCATTTGTTCACTCCATACCCTCCTTCAACCCAACACCCTCTCTGCATGCTTGATCCTAAGGCAGAGCACGTAGCACCCCCTTGACCACTCCTGCCAATAGCAAAATAAGCGCAATGCCTTCAAAGCCAGAGGGCCAGGTACACAAAGTTCAGCAAGCTCTCTGAGGGAGCCATGATGCCCACTGCATCGAACGGTCCTAAGAGCACGTCAACATTGGTGGTTCAGCAGGGGCCAGGACTCGTTTTCAGGTTGCCATTCTCACTGTAGAGAAGCAAGGAGAAAATTACATTTTCTTTGTTTGATCTGTGGCACCTTCTGGATCAGGAAAGTCCATGGGTGTTGAGTTTGAGCTACTGCCAGACTAACATTCGTTAGCAAAAATGGATAGTATTTGGATCACGCCTTCAGTGGTTTTAACACACTTTTATCTATCCTACACTTCATTACATATAACTAAGCGCTGAAAAGCCTTCCAGCTCTGCCTGCAAAACACAAGAGCATCCAGGATGGGCCAAGACAACTGTGCAGACCTTGAGCATTCATTGGGAAGGAGACAATATCTCGCCCATTTTTAAAGGGTCATTTATCAATGAACTCTCTTCTTAATGTACCTCTTTAAAACACTTAAATGACAGTGCGTTCTGCACTGCACTGTTATGATAGAGAACCCAGCCATATGTCAAGCAGGAACTGTGACCCCTTTTTCTGTGATTAAGCTCATTTTTGTTCCATCCACTTTTTTTTTTTTTTTGTACATGATTAACTGGTGAATAAAAAGGCTCTTTTTTATTTTTCTTTGCAAGGACTGAAGCAGTTTTAATCATATATAATTCAACACTTGCGCTGCGATTTGCATTCCCTGCTTTAAGATGAATTTGGCACTAAACAAGCTCTCAATTATACTCCCCCGCCTCTGTTTTCTCTGGAAGTCACAAAATTCATTCAAACAAAAGCTAAACCCCCCTGAAGTTTTATGAAGATGAATGATGATTAAAATCAAAGAACAGAGATCCTTCTCCTGACTTTACAAAACCACAGGGTTCCCATCTATGTTCTCCAGTGGCACTTTTCCAGGCAACCTTGGGTTCAAAGACAAAATTGTGTACATGTCTGGCAGATAATATATATTATAGCGGCACTGCAGAAAGGTAGTCAACACAGAGCTGATTAAGAGTTAGGTAATCCATAGAGGAACCTAAATTAAGAGTTTGCAGTTACTCTCTGGAAACACTTCCATGCCTTCATCAACTAGGGGAGAGACCAGGGAGCCTCACTTCTCTGATCACCCCCCCAGCCAACGAGGCTGATGGGGAGAGACAGGCAACAAACGCGGGGTGGGAGGTCAAGGGGGGAGAGGCAGGCTTTGTTGGAGGAGCAAAAAGACAAAACCATGAGAACTTATATTGAAATGAGCAAAACTCTACGTGAAAGGGACATTGAGGCTGTAAATGCAAGGATTCACAAGGTGGGACGTGCCATGAGTAATCCAGAAAGAGCTGAAATCCACCCTTCTCATCCCAAACCAGCATGACGACAGGACAAGAGGAAATGGCCTCAAGTTGCGCCAGGGGAGGTTTAGATTGGATATTCGTAAAAATTTCTTCACTGAAAGGGTTGTCGGGCATTGGAACAGGCTGCCCAGGGAGGTGGTGGAGTCCCCATCCCTGGAGGGATTCAAAAGACGTTTAGACGAGGCCCTAAGGGATACGATTTAGTGGTGGACTTGGTAACGCTGGGTTAATGGTTGGACCTGATGATCTTGGAGGTCTCTTCCAACCAGAACAATTCTATGTTTCTATGATTCTATGATTCTATGATGGTATAGTCTATACCGATACAGTCCCATAATAACTCCAGTCCATATATTAATATAACTTCACACAGAGGAATGTTTCTTATTATGTAGATCTACATTGCCCAGAACATCAGGGGCTGACTGCAAGTTAGATGGAGAGGTGTTATTTTAATCATCAAACTTGGGCTAAGAATCTACCTTTGGAAGCAATGCAAGCCTTGTATTTGTGCCTCGTGTAATATTTAGAGTGCCGCACAGAGAAGTAAGAAGCAGCATTGCAAGATCTAAGCAGCTTTGGCAAGTCTTTTCAAATACATTTCACAAAAGGGAGAGCGAAGGAGTTATTTCATCCAGCTAACTGTTAGTAATAAAAGGCATAAACCCAATGTGGAGGCCACGGAACAGGGAAACACAGTGGGAACAATATGAGAGAGAAAGAGAGAGAGAAGAAAAACTAAGCGTGTCTCAGGGTTGTTCCAAAACCGAGATGACAGATTGGTTTTCCCTATAGATGCTGAGTTGAGGCACTGGGCAGGATGCAGGCAGAAATGGGCAGATAATGAACCCTAGGGGCAACGTGTTAAAAAAATAAAATAGAAAATACAGAATAAAAGGGAAATATTTAAGTTATTTGCCATAGGAGGTCTGTACAGAGGAAGGAAGATGGGAATTGTCTTGCATTCATTTAGTCGCTCCCATCTGAGCTGGGTATCTACGTTTCCATGTCACTAGAGGAGCCGATTGCCCACACGTGGGTGCTTCGTGCCATTCGAGATGCTCTCGGGTATCTGAGCCATGACCAGGGCTGCAGATGTGACACACTCCTATGGGAATTCTGCACATTTGTGGAGCAGCAACTGGAAACCAAACAGAGCATTAGGCAGGGAAACCAACTCAGCTGTAGGAAGACACAGCTGGTCACATAGGAACAAGATGTTTGCTGAAGACGCACTGAAACCAAGAGAGATGGCAATGAAAATGTAAGTCCCAGGTGTCAAATGTGGCCAAAGCACGGATCATTAACTTCATTGTCAGCGGAGGTAGCAAGCTGATTAAAGAGAAGACCTCTGGCTTGTGTCAGGGATTAAATAAAGCATCTGGAGCCAGGCAGCTCGAGTCAGAGCTTGCTTAAGGTGGGATGGGCTTTCACAGCGCAGCATCGAAGTGCCAGCAGTGTCATCTGCTATAAACACTGAGTCCCCTGGAAAGCAACACTTCTGGAACACCAGGGAAGGCAACAGCATCCTAAAGTCACGATCTCTTCACCTGAGTTAGACCTGCGTTTATGGCAATTACATGTTCCCTCCATCCTACAGATCCCAGGGGATGGAAGGAAATTAAATAATAAGAAGTTATTAAGCAAGGTTTGAACCTTCATGCTGAACTTTCTCCTTGTGCCCTCCCTATTTCTGTCCTGGAAATCTGTTTTCAGTCTCAGCTCAAATAACCAAAGAATTTTGCTGTAAGAAATGATCTTATAATCCAAGAGAACTTGATCCATACAAAGGTCTAGTAACTTGCTTGAAGACTTCTCTTACCCTTGTAAAACAAGAGTCCACGGAGGAGCAGGAGCAGAATCCTAAAATTTAATTACTGGCTGCAGTACACATGCAATTATTTATAACACACTTTCAATGATTATTCATGGTTTCATATTGGCGGGGGGGAGGTCACCAGGTTGCAAACAAGCCTGAAATTCAGAATTGCTTGCTGAGGAGAGCTGGGGGAAGATGATTATGACGGATAATACAAGAGAAGAGCATAAGGGAAATAATTGATTACGAAGGTTTACCAGGAACATGTGGACTATTAAAAACGCTATTGCGCATCAGTGAATTTCAGACCCTTAAACTGACAGGACCTTTAAAGGCAAATCGCATTGTCTATCATCTAGTCAACGTAGGTAGCAGTGTGTTTGGTCTCTCTTCCCTGCTCTGTGTTGACTTCTATTGGCCGGTTTAAAAAAGTTTAATGTTTAATGTGATATTAAGTGTCATGAAGTTTGAATAGACCAGAGACAGCTGAAAAAGCCAGAAGCAATAAAGTTCAGCTTTCCTCCTAACCGGCTGTATAAAGTCCAACTAATCATAGCTCTCCTTGAATGGCATTTGTTATTTCAATAATCCTTTTTTTTCCCCCACATGGCACATTGAGGCTGCTCTCAGCCCCGTGCTGCTCTGCTGAAGACAACACAAAATTGTGCCAGCATCTGACTGTGAGGACCCCCTCCCTCCATCACATGATGAAAAGTAATTCAGAGCTGTTTGGGACCTGGCCAGGGACAATACTACCAGTTAGGTCCAGTTCCTCCGCTGCCTTTCACCTTATAGAGTCATACTTCTGTTTGCAAGTGCTGTTGCAGTCAGGGGCCAGCGTTCCTGGCCGTGTGCGGGGATAAACAATAAGGCAAAGGGCTGCAGCGGCTGCTTTTCATCTTCAAAGTGTTTTTTCAGCTGTGGATGAACTCGAGGTTCCCAGTGCCCGAGGAAGAATTAAACTCCTACAGGGTTTCCCCACAGCGCCCTGCTCAATAGCAGAAAGGTCTCCGTGCAGAAGAAGGTTGGGAATCACCAAATGAGGCAGCGAACGCAGTGCCCTTAGGAAAGGCAGGTTGCTACACCCACAGAAACCCACAGAAAACATGAGGGAGAGATGATAGCCAGGAGGGAATGGGCATAAGCCTGTCTCCAGCCCAGACCCACCCAGCCCAGACCCACCCTTCAAGAGCTTGTACAATCTCAGAGGAGGATCCTGCTGGAAATGCAGAAGATATAGGCAAGTTTAGGACGTTGGTGAGGGTGCAAGCTCCCTTGCTTGTGTGGTCTCATTCTGAGTTGTTAGCAGCTGTTATGGAGTAATCGAGGTCAAGGAGAGGCAGCAATTAGGGTAGGCGTCGGGATTGTAGGAATGAAGGGTCTGTGCTGGATGAACAGAGGGTGGATGTGGTTGTGGATCAGAACAGAGCTAATACGCATAGTCTAGAAGTGGGTCAGTGTAAGGTTATTTGGAGTGAAAACCACCCATGGGTGAAAGAGAGGAAAGGTCCGAAGCACTTGGCTGCTCCCCTGTCAGGACCTGCGTTACAGCCAGGATGCGCGAGCATCCCCCCTTCTGCTGCGGTCAGCAAGTAGTTGATTAAATCCCTCCGTGGTGCCTGCGTGAGCGAGACAGGGGCCCTTCAGAAAGCAAAAGGACTGTATGATTCACCAGTTCAGAGGCCAGGAGGTCAGAGCCGGCCTCCTCCCTTACGCAGGCCAGGGGACTGCATCTACTTACAGGGGTAATGGCCCCTATAATTCCTCTTTGGCTCGAGTGCATTTTCCAGAGAAGAGCCCCCATTGATTACAAGACCTCAAGAGACAAAGAAATCTGTTATCGTCCTGGGTAGTTTGTTCCAATGGTCAATCATCCTTCTTGCCAAAATGTGTTTCTTTTGGCTCTTTTGGTTGCGACTTCTTCCCCCACCTCCTGTTATTTCTTTCCCTGTGAGGTTTTTTTCCCCTCCTATTGAAAACACAGAAACACTGCACCACTCGTCTCCCTTCAGTAACAGCTTCTTTCTTCAAAATCTCTGTCCCTGGAAGGTCTTTGCAGAATTGCAAATTATTTCTGCAGCTCTTTACTCCACTGATCCGATGGTTCAAAATCTGCCCTCCCATGCATGGGAGGGGGCCTGTCCCCACTTTTTTGGCATCCACCCCAGCTGTGCCGGTCTGCTTCAGTGTGGAGTTCTCATTTCTGTGTCCTTGAAGGATTTGAGTCCTGCATACAACATCTCCTCAGTAAATCATCAGGATTGCCTGTCCACCATGGCCCCTAACTCCTCCTCTCTCTGCCAAAATACCATCATTCTGTGACAAGAGATTGTGGTTTTCCTCCCATCCTGGAAACCTGGACCCTGCTTTCAGCTAAAGAAAAAGCTCGTTGCATCTGTCTCGCTTATGTACCAATGATGAGGATTTGTGTCTTCAGTTACTCAATACCTCCACACTACAGATTGTTGTCTTGTCCAAGAACAGTATCAATATTTTTAATCATGCAATTAAAGACCACATCAGAATGGATATGCGCCCGGGGAAAGGAATTAAATTGCATGGACAGCCTTGGATCTGTCATCGCCTGTCTTTTGCCTGCTTGGCTTTTCTTCCTTAACCTTCTCTAGTAAGATCAGACCATTCTCCCTCTCCTCCCCAAGATACTAGCAGGTGTAATGTACTTGTGCTGACCTCCCCCTGCCCTCAGTATCTCCAAAATAAACACTTCACAGCCTTGCAAATTATCCTAGAGAGGGGCACAGGCATCTCATCTCCAGGCATTGCTGAACCCCCTCCCTCCCCAGATCCTCCGCGTCTAAAGAGCACACGTGGGATCAGTCGTGAACACCATGTTGTATGCTTTATGCCTCACGAGAGGACACGTAGCCTGTTCTGGAGAGGTGGCATGTATGCCTGGTGGGATGGTGTGGTCTGCATGCCACACATGAGCCTCAGATGAGGGCTCCTGGTCTAGTTCCCAGCAATGACACTGGAAGTCCCTCAACCTTCCCATGCCTTGGTTTCCCCAGCTGGGAGGTGGTTTTGGAGATGTTGGCTTCTGCACAAGGAGCTTTGAGACCCCGGGTTTACTGCCAGGTAAGTGATAGCCATGGGGTGTTGATTTCTAGTGGTTTTGGAGTGAACCTGGAGCACTTCAGAGCTAGGTCCAGGCACAGTACGGAGGTGTCTATGCATGGCTGGTTTACCTGGCCAAGGTGATTTGTTCATATGGCCTGACTGTGCCCAGGAGCAGATCCCAAAGGGCAGCACCATTGATGGCACTCGGTGCTCACTGGGGCACGGAGAGCCTCCGGTGTTGAAGAAAGAGCCAATTCAGAAGTGTCTGATTAAATAAGGATGAAGCTCCTAAATCCTTGAGGGGGTTTTGATCATTTCAGCCTGGCTTTGACTGTTTTCTGGAGCTAGATCCACTTTCTTTCAAGGTGCCTCTGTGTCACTAGTGACCACAGCCATTTTCCTTGAAGTGCTCGTTTCATACTTCACCCAATTCCAGTTTTCTTGCAGCTTATGTGGGGCACTTTTCAGGGATAGATTTAATGGGAACAGATTTGAGGTGGGCTGAACTTCTCTCTGGCCTGTGAAGCTCACCTGGGTTCAGCAAGCATTGCGCCCTCAAGCCTCCTGTATGTCCTACAAGTCTAGGCTGATGGTTGGGGGTCAAGTATTGAACTAGACGACCCTCTTGCTAGTGATGCTGGTTGCAAACTTAGTTGTCTACTGGCTCTAAGTCATGAACCAGGCACCATTCCTCTCCACCCACCCCCTTCAGACAGCCCCTCTTTAGGCTGCTTTTGCGAGCTGGGAATTTTGTACTACACTTGTGCTGTATATTCCCAGCTCATTGCAATGCCATTCTCTATGGAGAAATCCCCAATTTCATGAAGTTAGAAGCTGGCACAACCGCGTGAAGACACGGCTGACTCAGGTGACCGCACTGAAGCTATGCTGATTTACACCAGCCTGGGGGAAAGCCGCAATAATTTTGCTCTCCTTTGACTGAGCAGCCACAGTGACAAGAGACTGAATAGATGACAAAATAAAACAGATCATGAATCTAGAACATGCAGCTGGAATTTCCCCAGCGGACTCACAATGTGAAACATCCAAAAAAAGACCTGCAAAATATGAATTAATGTAAGGACAAGGTTTTAATTGCAGTTACACAACTTCAAAGCCGCAGTAATTCCATGGAGCTTGGTCTAGTGACTCTGGATTTTTGCTAATATCACCGATGTCTCTCGTGCACAAGGAACAGACCTTGGTCTCATTTTTGCTGGTTTCAATTCTGCAGTGAAGTCAGTGGTGTATAAAAGTACGAGATTAAGAGTAAGTTTCATGGGCTGGATGAATTGCTGGTGCGACTGGTCATCTCTGCTTCCTCTTCTGGAGGCACAAATATCTATACTGGGGAGGCTCTGGCCCTGCCAATGGTCAGCAAAGTTGTTGCAGAGTCTCTGCTCTGAATATTCAGTGATGTCCTCTTTGTGGTGCAAATCAGGAGTGAAGGATATGAAAATGAAAATCAGGACACGTGGTTTTAATTTGCCACTTGCTGCTGTAGAACAGTATGAAATGGAGCACCACGGACTGACCTCCTGCAGAGCACTGCAGGTATTTGGCTGCTCTGAGAGCAGAGTGAAGCCCTCCAAGCCATGTTCAGCAGCAGAAAATCATGTGATGAATGTGTTTGTCACATCCCTTTCCTTATGGCACAACGCACACATGAGAGTCAGCAGGACTTGCACGCTGCAAGCCAGACTCTTCCCTGGTGTCACCACAGTAAAGCCATTGGGTTGGGAGGATTTGGGCTTGGGAGTAGAGGCAGCAGCAGCTTGGGCTGGATCTGCCCTGCTCATCTCTGGGTGATAACGTAGGGACATCTCATGTCCCTGTTGCCTCTTGCTGGAGTCCTACCGATACGCAGAGGTGCACACACACCAGGCGTGACTTTGTACCATGGTTGCTCACACCCATGGCTAGTCCCAGCAGCCATCGCTCAAGGCAGCCCCACTGAAGACAGACTCATACACCTCTACACTGCTAACTACTCATACTTCATCAAGAGAGGAGAGGAAGAGTCAGAGAAATGAGCAGTCCTGGCCTGCATGCTCCCTGGGTCCTTCCAGGCTGTGCATCCAGGTTTCCTTCCTATGGAGACCAAAGCGTAGGTCAAAGTAGAGCCTGGTGTGTGCTGAACCCTTGACGCAGTGTTGGGCCAGGACTGAGGCACACCAATGGGCGCAGGAATGAGAGATTTCTCCTGATCTTGTAGTCTGGGAGACACGCTCCTAAAATTGTAAAACACTTCTGGAAATGAGGTTCCCACATTGAATAAGTGCTTCTGAATATGGAGCTCATTATGTGAAAACCACAGTGGCACTCAGGTCCAGAAGAACAATAAATCAAGCAGGAAATCAATGTCACTTTTAGTAAATTAAGGAAAATACTGTATTGACATTGTATGTGCATGGCTGGGTAACGGCACTGTCTCATGGCTACCCATGGAGAGGATAAAAGACCCCCGTCAGCAGGAGAAAGCTTGTTGCTGGTGCCATAGAGAGACCAGTGAGTTTGGGGGATTTAGTCCCAAATTGAGCTGCGGAGTCATGCTACAAAGCAGAACTGGCTAGAAACCTCATATAGACCAAAAAGGAGGGGTTTTCCTCAAATTATCCAACCAACCTTTCCCTCCCCCAAATGAAACAACCTCTTCCCTACATTTTGCTTTGGGCAAGGCCTATTTTGAGGGGAAAAAAGTTATCCCAAATGGCAAATTTTTTTTTAGGAAAATCTGTTATCGTTAATAACAAGTTAATCTGCGTATTGACAGCAGCTCTGACCACTGAATTCATTCCTAAGCATGGATTGGGATAGTCTAGGGTCAAAAAGAAGACATTTTTTAAGGGAAAGTGGAGGTACTCTGGAGGTAACAGGACTCATTCAGGCGGTGATTTAAGGAAAACTGGAGATAGTGGGACGCCAAGAGAAACAGTCAGCTGTAGCATTCCCGGGGAGCGAGTGCTGCCCGTCACTTACAAGTTGTCCCCTTTGGTCAGCCCAGCCTCATTGCACCAACGCAAACCCAAGGGCAGCACAGGGACTTTGGCAGAGGGAATCCCTGGGCTCAGGGGCCGCAGAAGCAGCAGTGGGACACATCCCCCTCGGTCTCCACATCAGCCTTTCTCGGACACGTGGGAAGCTCAGTGGCTCTTCCTGCTTGTTTGCAACACAGCTTGTTGTGCGGGTGATTTAAACTGGTTCCTTTTGCAGTTTGGGGGAGAAGCATGTAGAAGTAAAACCGGTGCAAAAATAATCTCTCCAAACATTGTTATGGGGTCAAGCATTCCCTTTCACCCAACCCAAAGCGCTGGCCTTGCACAGAGCAAATGGAGATGCACGGACAAACAGAAGATGACAGATATTTTTGCTTTTAATTCGAATGTCCCCAAACCAAGACGAATGTGGCCTCTGAACTGTGACCGTGGTGAGTCCGTCAACCTGGCTCACTTCTGCTCTCAGTTGCGCAGCTGGAGTTCATCTCCCAGCACACACTTACAGACACAGCTCAGGATCCAAATCACCTCCTTTTCGGCCAAAACCCATTTTCTCTTTTGCCAAAAATTCAGCAGGCTGCCGGGACTGTCTTCCTTGCCTCTGGTTTTGTCAATATTTCCCACAGAGAGGAAACAAACTCCAAAGGTTTTGCAACCTGCTCTGCTCGGTTAGAATAACCGCCTGCTAGGTGGGTTTTGTTTTAAGGCCGAGGCTGCCCTGTGGCTGGTGTCTGGACTACCCCACAGCGAGCTCTTGCCTCGTTTTTGAAGTGAGTCATAAGCTGCCCGGGTGGCCTTTGGATGCAGCCTACAAAGGGCTCTTTCATCAGACCAACCACACAGGGCCACGGCCAAAATGCTCTTTGGTCGCGCATATGCAACCATGCAAATGCATTATACAGCACACGCAATGCAACGTACGCCGTACAGTGTATGCAGCACGGCGTATGCAGTACAACCCTTGGTGTGTTGAGTGGCTGCACTGCCTGGTCACAGGCTCTACCCAGAGCAACTGCGATGCCATTTGGATATTGAATCCCCAGTGTGTTGGAAGGATGTTTCTTTCAATCCTTTCTTCTGCAGGCAAATTTGGGTTTGTGGTCACTGAGACCAGGGGGACGACGACAACCTTTTGGCTTTGCAGGGACAAGAGAAGACTGAAAAATTTAGTGGAGTCTGGGCAATTTGAAACCTTGTACCTGGGCTTCCCTGAGACCTGAGTCAAAAATGAGGGCTTTGACTTGCAATCATGTTCATCCTTGACAGATGTACATCTAATCTGCGCTTTAGACACCTCCATGATGTCTACGGCTCCAGTGTTTCTCTTTCCCAATACTCCGAAAGTGGTTCCTAACTCCTGATCTTGCCTGATGTAAAGCCCATAACTTCTTGCCCTTTATAAAAGGATGCAAGGGATGGATTATCTCCTGTGCTGCTCAAGGCTGTATCCCCCTGCACCTCTTCCCCAGACTAAATGAACCCCACTTGACCAATATTTCCTCTTGGCCTTTAACAAGGGCTGGGGCCCAATGATAGCCAGGGTGTCTGAGCATATTGAAAACGTGCATTTCTTCTTGCAGCCTCAGATATTTGCAATTATTACCCCATTTTACTGGTGCCACTGAGACCCATTTCTAAACACAAATCAGCACCAGAGGAAAGAAAACCCAGGAGCTGTAACTTTGGGGTTTGGTGGGTCTATCCAGTATAAGAAAAACAAACCCGATGGCATCAGAATAGCTACAGCTTCTCACTTTTCACTGTAATTTTAGCCAGTCCGGGGCAGATCTAGGGAAGGGTCCATATCTAGACAAACCACTCTGCAATCAATCACTCGCAAATTGTCCCTTGCCTTCAAAGGAGAATCCCCCTTTTCACAATAGATCCCCGTTTCTCCTCAGCTCCCCAGCTAACCTGCAAAAAGCCAAGTACAGAGAGAGCACCTTACGTAGAGAATTTGGTAAGATAGAGCTTGCTGAAAGCAACCTTGCACTCCCTCCCCGCCTTGGTCATGTGCACTTAGTAAATGTGCTTTATATCTTATTAATGTTGTTTGAAAGAACAGTAGTGGATGAATCATCGGATGCAAGTGGAATAGTTTAGGGAATACATGCATTTTCATTAGCCTGACTGCTCCTCCAGCACTATGTATTAGCATGGAATTAACCCATTAATTCTATTGATTTCTATTAATATTTTGCATTCCATCAGGGCTCAAATCCCCACGGACTCCCAAAGCCCTTTCCAACCATCTATAGGAACTGGCTTGTTTAATCAACATTGCACAACTAATTGAGGCAACTGTTTGGGTCATGAAGTGAAGAAGAAAATTGTTTCTAATTGAGAGTACGGGAGGAATTTGGGGAGGCAGGATATAATTATTACTGCTGGAACAGGGCCAGGATGCCAGCAATCACACTCCACTGATCTTGCCAAAAGTGCCAAGGGAGTTGTAAGCACAACCGAGGGAGGCAAGAGCAGATCGTTTTACCTGTTTTCCTGTCCCCAAATCCAGCCAACACCACACTGGTGGGAAACTTGTACCCTAAAATCATAGAATCATAGAATCATAGAATTGTTCTGGTTGGAAGAGACCTCCAAGATCATCGAGTCCAACCATTAACCCAGCATTACCAAGTCCCCCACTAAAGCATATCCCTTAGGGCCTCATCTAAACGTCTTTTGAAATCCACTGGGATCTCCTCAAACATCTCCTGTCTATCTGCCGTAGGTATTCATCAACCTCTATCATAGCAATATCCGATTACCTTATCGTACTCCCCATATCTACCTTCACAACACCCTCTTTGCCCTGTGCAGATCTGCTGTGCCATTTCTGGCCACGCTCTTCCCATCACTGTGGCATTGATGTACGTTGTCTGGGAGGGAGTCACCAAAGGTAGCCGTGTCTCCTACGCAGTGGTGAGAGGAGGTGGTCAAAATGCCACGTCCCCATGTAGGATAAGGAAAACTTCCCATATCTCTGCAACTCCAAACATCTTCCTGACAGTTTAGTGCGGTTACACTGAGGGATGGCATCACGCAGAGAAGCGCAGTAATCAAGGGATGGGAAGGATCTCCGGAGACTGTCCAAGTCAAAGCAGGGACACAAAGATGGTCTTTCATGTTTCTAGCTCAAAGCTGCTGGGTTTTCCTTACTGCTCAGGTAGCAGGACGGCTCTGCCTCTTGTAGCTCTTTGCTTGGAGGAGAGGATAAACGAGGCCTTTGATGTAAAAACCCAAATGAAAGCAAACACGACAAAGTTGCTCTTTAAACTTAGCCTGTTCACCAACATCTAGTTCTGGCAGTCTCTCCCCTGGGCAGCCAGCGCGGTGAGCTCGCCCTCCCGTTGACGATGCATGCTGAGACCGTATCCATGACATTTTTTACAGCACTCTCCCAGTAAGATTTTGTCTCAAATTGCCTTTGCAAAAGGGTCTCTTTATTCCCCTCATCACAAGCCCTGCCTCATTTTCAGCAGCAACCTGAATCCTATCTCTTGCATCCTGGCCTAATTATTAAACAACCCTGTCAAAGTATTCAGTCGTTTGCTGATACTTTACTCACAATTAGAAGTATGAATGTGCTCCATTAGGTTTCTAATATCCTTTATGCTCAGCCTGACATTTGGGGAGCTATTTTATTACAGCTAACACTCTGGGAAATGGGGCTGCCATAGTTAGCATCAGTAATGGTGTTATTGACCCCAATTTTATGAATGCAGGAGGATGTCTGAATGTTACACACTCAGGTATCCGGAGGGTTCTCGCTGCCTCACGCCAGTGTCTGCTTTGGGAGCACACATCCCGACGTTCCTGTGAAAGTGTGAGGTTTTTTCTTGCTCCCCTAAAGCTCAGAGACACTTCCCCGATCAAGTGCTTGGTGACTAGTTAATAAAAAAAAAAAGCCCATCAAGATAGTGAGGCTTAAGGTTGAGTTTCTCATTGAAAAGCCTGCTGGCATGTTGATAAGCATCAAACACACCTGGGAATCCTCAGGGTTGTTCCCATCTCCAAAAAACCAGACTGGTGGCACAGTCCCGGGCGAGTTGCTTCACTTTGGGTCTGCCGGTGGTGTCATCGTGATTTTTGTAGCACAGGAGGCTGTGGGATCCCTCTGCACGTCACCATCTCCCTCTAAAGCATAGGGAGAGATGGTCCCTGCCAGGAAGGTCTTCAAGACCAAGGCGGAAAGACCTGATCCTAACAAAAAGGATAATTTGACAGCTGAGATTAGGACACAGGTATTCTGCGTCACAGTTCACAGTTACAAACCACTCATACTTAATTCTTGCCGTAGAGATTTGACGGGCTCTACTGTTGCTTTTCTGGCAACTCATGAAATGGATCTCAGTCAACAGTAGGTGATCATGGGGCTTTTCTAGTGCCCATCATGCAGCACTTCCAGAGCAATACTAACCGGAATAAAGCTGGTGAAAGGGAAGCAGCAGTGAGGACGGGAGCTACTGTACCAACATCTGACCGCTGAGCACCAGCAAGCAAGTCCTCCATCCCCACCTGCCCTGACTAACGCTTGGGTCCTTCTCTCTGACCACCAACAGGCATCTGGAGTAGCTATTTGAAGAGGTCCTGGAAGGGGCCGTGTAGGCATAACCCAGAGCACCGCATTTCTGAGGCTGCATCTGGGATGAGTTTCAAAGGAAGGGCCTGAACTTACCCCTGCTGAGTATTTAAGCAGTGACAGCAAGAGCAGGCTCAGTGGCAAATCCAGCTGGAATTTGCAAAAAGCATGTGTGGCCGATGCTTTTCCCCTTCCGTCCTTAGCAGTCATGATGCACACTTACAATTTCATGTAACAAGGAAATCCTCCCTTTTTCTCCCCTCTCTTTTCCCAGCACCACATGAGCACCTTGGGACAAAAAATGGGCATTTTGGAACACAAGAAAACACCCAGTTCTCATCAAGTTGAGGCTATTGCTGGTATTTTGCCTATTTCAGTGCTAAAAAGAAGTGGAATTCTTTGCATCAAGGGTAGTTGTTGTACTCTAAAGCCTTTTAAAATAATAAAAGGGAGGAGCCATTCATCCATCAGTGTGGGACTTTTTAATGCAAAGAGACAAGGACCACAACGAGTCAGTGGCAAAGAAGGGACAGCCCAAACTCCCCCGAGCCCCAGAGCGGTCCTGTGGCTCCAGGTTTTCACACACTCCTGACCTGAGAGATTCAGCGGAGCCCTGGGCTTGGATCCAGTCTGCCTCTGCTTTGAGGCTGCGGCTTTGCCTTCAGATAAATACCAGTTGGGGGGGAGTAAGGAAGACAGTGCCAGACTCTTCCCAGTGGTGCCCAGTGACAGAACTGGAGGCAATGGGCACAAGGAAGACAGCGCCAGACTCTTCCCAGTGGTGCCCAGTGACAGAACTGGAGGCAATGGGCACAGACTGAAACACAAGAATTTCCATGAAACAGAGGTAAAACATTTGTTACTGTGAGGGTAATCGAGGATTGGCACAGGTTGCCCTCACAGTTGTGGAGTCTCCGTCCTTGTAGATATTCAAAACCCAGCTGGACATGGTCCTGGGCAACCGGCTCTAGGTGACCCTGCTTGGGAATGGAAGTTGGACTAGATGATCAAAGTTCTTTCCAACCTCAATGATTCTGTGCAATGCCACTGCGTGATCTGTAATGATAATGGGGAATTTCCCAGAACGGACTGCAAAATGCAGGCTCTGAACAGAGGTTAAAAGGATGGAGATCGTGAAGGAGCTACACAGGCTCTCTTGTAACTCCAGAATATTTCACATCCCAAAAGTGGCTGCCTGCAACACCTCCTGGCATAACAGTGGCCTGCCTGTCAGAGGTGCCAAACGTTGTCCGTGTTCCTCCAAAATGAAGGCATTGAAGGGGGGAAGTCAGCACCTCTCCAAATCAGGCTGCTTATTCGGTGTCTGGGGATTCAATCTGGGCTTCTGTGTCTGGAAAAGCTAGGCTTGCATTGCACTGTGTGTCTCCAACCCTCCTCCAAAACCGGCTAACAGGCCAAACGTCCTTGAGAATTTCATCAGTTGCAGAAGGTCCTTCCAGCCACCACCAGCCGCCAGGACCGGGAGAGGGAAATCCCAGTGTCACAAGCAAGAAGGGACTTCTTTAACCAGTTTGGGGTTGGAGCACGGAGCTCGGTGTCACAGAGCGGATCTGTAAGGCAGTGACACGTTGCTGGCAGCTGTCTGGGCTCCCATTGTAACCGGTGGAGAGACTGGGCAGGATCCACATGCCCACACAGAAGTGCTCCATGCCCTTTGGATGCCCTGGGATGCCATAACGGATGCAGGGGTTATATCGTTAGGAGCTCCCACCTCTTCCCAATAAGGAAAGGAAACTTTCAGACCAAATTGCCATCCAAAAAACCACAGAAGGAGTTTTTTTTTTTTCCAGCCGGGTCTGCCTCCGGCTGACCACACAGATCCACCCCCGCATCGCCCCGCGGTGATACCACGCGAAGTTTAACCGCCTCTCCTGCTCGCCACAGCCGCCACCAACACACGCACACTCTTCTGCAACAACAAAGCTCCAGCTTCGGCCTCTGAAAATTAAATCTTATCTCCTCAAGCCACTCCAGCTCCGCACACCTAGGATCCCATCGCTCCCTCTCATCTGACTTTAATAACAACACCATTCCCCCTCCGAAGGAGGAGGACGGAGCCCAGATTAAAAGGAGCTGTTTAGCTGGCAGCAATATTACCTTCCTTTGCCCTTTGAGTTCTGATTTTTTTTGTTGTTGTTGTTGCTCTTGCATTTTTTATTGAGCGCCCAGGCTGAATGGCTGAATAAAATCGAACTTCCCAGCTGAGACCGCAGATGCTCAGCTGTGCATACCTTAGGGAAAAACGTGCGCCATTTCCATTTTGACCAATTGTTATGCGGGGGAATCTTTTATGCTGGTGGGAAGGCGGGTAGGAGGAAGGAAAGCCTTTGGAGGTGCCGATTATCTTTTAAAGGAACGCTGGCCATTTAAAATTGTGGAGCTAGAACTCCAGCAGACATGAATCAGCAGAGATTCTTCATAAACAGGGGGATGAAGAGCTAAGAATTTAGCTGGGAATCTGGGGGTTTGGGTGTGGACACGCCGATGTTTATTCATATATCGCTGCAATTCTCTTTAGTGAGTGTATTTGGCTTTGGTACTGTTTTGCTTTTTTTTCTTTTCCCCTGGACATTGGAAATCAACTGGTTTGCTTGGGATCACATTTCTATGAGCTAAATTAATCCCAGGACAGCAGGCACTCCTTCCTTCCACCCTCGCCAAGGGTGCTCAGGTCCTGCACTGCTGCTCTTTGCACAAGCACAAACTGCAGACTCACAAAGCTAAGCTTTATTTATCTTGTTGGTGCTCAGTTAGACTTTCCAGACCTCCTCCCTTTCCTGCTTTCCCTCTCACCCTTCCTTATTCCGTTATCTCACAACTGGGTCTCAGCCTCCTGTTTCCTTTGAGGTCCACGGTCTCATCCTGAAACGCATTATTTCCCTGCATATTCAGTCATTAAAGGAAAACTTGTTGTCAAACACAAACCACTGCATGAGGCATCTTTGCAAAGTTGAGACCTTGCGAAGTTGCTACAATTTCCCCCGTTTGAGTCAGCAAACCCAGATGGCATTTGGGTCCCGAGAAAATCACTTATTTGGGGGTAGGAGCTGGTGCTCTGGATCTCCTGCAAGACCTAGGATCATTTTGGACACTGTAGAAGAAACCAGGAGTAACTTGTCATGATGCACGTGCTCCCTGTTGGATTTCAAAGGCTTCAGAGATAGGTTGACAAAGCTTTTTGGGGAACAAAATAGCAACCTTACCCTCTCTGGGACTAAAATGAAACCAGTCCTGCCCGAGTAATTCTACAGAAGTTTATAGAAGTCCCTTTACATCCACCCCAGTCTCAACCATTCAAGCACCATCGCATCCATCCCTGCACACACATGCTGAAAAAAGTCCTCCCCAGTGCTGCCACGAGGTCCTGGGGCATCTCGCCATCCTGAGCATGTCCGCAGAGCCAGGCTCCTCCATCATTTCGCCTCCATCCTTGCATGGAGCTGAGACAGCCCAGCAAGGACCAGTCTGTCCGCCCCGGTAGAGGTTGAGCAGCCGGGCTAGGGTGGGAAGGGAACAGCATGGGGCTGGTGATTCAGAGACAACTCGTTAGCTTTGCCCCAGAGGGATGGGTGAAAAGCTCATCCTTAACTTTGATCGGAGCGACTAAGATGCATTTTGACTTCAAGTGTATAAATGAGCTCTTTAAATCCTGCCCCTCCATCCCTCCTGCCCCGAGTTACTGACTCAGGGCTCCACGCTGCGAACGCTGCCGTGGACTTCAGGTAGCAGTGCTTGTTCTCCCTCCTCACTTAGCAAAGATATCACATCCCTTCTTACCCTAGGAGAGAGGCTTGTATCTTCCTTCTTCCCTCACCTGCCTGATTAGCATCAGAAAGCACCCTGGGCATGAACAACCCCAAGGACTAATCCCAGCAAACGATGTCCTCTTCTAATATGCTGGCAGCCCCCCCCCCCCCCCCGCCTTGTTTGCATTTTTGCTCTCCCTTCCTCCTCCCTCGCCTCAAAACACTTTCTCCTCCTGCTGGGTTCGTCTCTCCATCTGTTGTCCGTCCGTTTTCCCTCCCTGCCGGGCTGGGAAGCCGCCACGCGATTGCAGAACAAGACTGGGTTTATGCTCAAACCGAGCCTCGCCCTGCATCGCTGATCCCCAATTCCCCCAGCACCTCCTCTGGGGACTGCGGGTGCAAGGCGGCTTCAACTCGTTTCTCACGCAGCCGGGGCAGCGGCCGCGGGGGAAGCACGGGTGCGGGGAGGCCGATGCTTTCTGTTCGGCGGTTTGGGGTTTGCTGTTCCAGCTCCCCCGTAACCGAATTGCAGCCTTAACTCTGTCCATCCCCGGAGCCTGGACTGGAAGTGCAGAGAAGGCAAACAGCAAAGCGGGAGTCCTGGATCGAGGACGCCTGTCCCGGTGGGACGAAGCTGCAGCATCCACTGGAGCAACTAAACAGGAGGGACTGGGTACAACCTCTGATATAGGAGGTTTTTAAGCTGGGAGCACAGGGAAGGATCGTGCTGGACAGGCTGTTGCTCTGTCGTCCTTAAATCACAGGTTGACCCCACAAAGTGGTGTTTCACCTCCTCTGACCCGGATTTACGTAGCAGCAGCCGGTCCAAGGTGCATCTCGCCCAGGAGCTTGTGTGCAGCAGTGACCAAGAGGAGGTGCCTGGGAAGGACTATGAGAATGGGACCAGCGCATGACACTAACTTCTAATACCCTTCCAGCCTGCAGCCACTGTCGTCCTGTGGACATCCTGAGCAAAAAGTGGTTTCTATGCAAGGCAGCGGCGCTCAGCACATTTCTCTTTGGGGAACCTGCCCGGTTTCCCCACAGGCCCACAGAAACATTCACAACGTCCTGCCGTGAGCAGTTCCACAGGTTGCCTACCTGATATCCGCACGATGGCATCTTGTACCACTCCAGAAGGCCCAGCGGGCCTTAAAACATTTAGAAAGCGATCCTCCATGGAGTAACAAGGAGGATAAGCATCAATTAAACACACAGGAGGGGGATCCCATCCCTACAACTTTACTTTTGACGGGTGTTTTATACTGAAATTCACACCAGGGAGATTCCACCCTGGGCTCCTGGGGGTCCTGCTATCGCAGCAGGGTTTCGGCTACCGTGTCCCTCCTCTGTCCTATGCTACCCAGCACCCAAAGGGATGGCCTGTCAGCCTGCAAACCTTCTCCCTGGGCAGGGGTTAAATAAGGAGGGGTTTTCCGATGCAGGGTCACTCTTGCAAAAGGAACATTGCAAGAGCCTCTTCCTCCCTCTCCATAGGTATTGCAGAGGTACCTGCAATCTGAGGTATCTTCTGACATCATGAAAGCAGCTCTGCGGAGAAGGACCTGGGAGTCTGGTAGACAACAAATTCCCCATGAGCCAGCAACGTGCCCTTGGGCCAGGAAGGCCAACGGCAGCCTGGGGGGCATGAGGAAGAGTGTGGCCAGCAGGTCGAGGGAGGTTCTCCTCCCCCTCTGCTCTGCCCTAGTGAGGCCCCATCTGGAGTCCTGGGTCCAGTTCTGGGCTCCCCAGTTCAAGAAAGATGAGGAACTGCTGGAGAGAGCCCAGCGGAGGGTACAGAGATGCTGAGGGGCCTGGAGCATCTCTCCTGTGGGGAAAGGCTGAGGGAGCTGGGGCTGTTCAGCCTGAGGAAGAGGAGACTGAGAGGGGACCTCACCAACGCTTATCAATATCTCGAGGGCGGGTGTCAAGAGGACGGGGCCAGACTCTTCTCAGTGGTGCCCAGCGACAGGACAAGGGGCAACGGGCACAAACTGGAACACGGGAAGTTCCGCCTGAACACGAGGAAAAACTTCTTCGCTGTGAGGTGCCAGAGCCCTGGCCCAGGCTGCCCAGGGAGGGTGTGGAGTCTCCTTCTCTGGAGAGATTCCAACCCGCCTGGATGCGGCCCTGTGCAGCCTGCGCTGGGTGACCCTGCTCTGGCAGGGGCTGGGCTGGGTGGGCTCCAGAGGGCCCTTCCAGCCCCCACCATTCTGTGATTCTGTGATCTGTGATTCACCTCTAGCTAAAGCAAGACCTTCAGAAGACAATGAGGATTGTGGGACAAATGTCCCCAACCAGGACAAATACCATTGCATGACACGGAAGAACACAAGTATAAAGCCGGACTATGACCAGAAAGCGTGTTCAGTCTCATCGACACCACCGCCGCTTCCAGATACACGACACACGGTTCATATTAAACTCCAAATCGTCTGACCCCAGGGCTGTCCCTATTGAAAGGTTGTTCAGGAGGACAAAAGCCCCCTCGACTTTTTAAGTGATATAGATGACTGTTTGATACAACATGCAAAACAAATGCTGTGTAACGGAGACTGCAAAAGCCTTAAAAGATTTAACATAAAGAAAAAATATGGAAAAGCTGAAAAAGGAAATAATGTTTTGTGATGCCAACAGATTTTTCCTGTGCAAACAAGAGGAAAAGAGGAAAAAAGAAAGTTGGATCATTTCACTACTTGGCTTTGGTTACTGGATCTTGTCTGCAAAATTTTGGAAAAAATGAACTTAGAGGGGAAAAAATCAAGAGATATTTGGAATGGCCATATAAACCATGAGTAAAATTTTCAGCATCACTCTCTGCCCTAAGATCAGACCTTTGAGGGGAAAAAGAGTGAAAATGAGAGTGCAAATACGAGGGAACACATTGCAAACATGTAAAACACGTAACAGGTTTTGAGCTGCTTGCTTTTGGATTTGAGGAGAGACTGGCCCAGCACAGCCTCTGCTTCCCATCGCGATGTGGAGACCTGGGGACAAATGGACCAGAAAACAACCCAGAGAGCAAGACCCCACACTCAAACAGCCCCGAGGAAAACTGCCAGCCGTCACATTCGTGCGCTGGCACCAAGCGACATCAAACCCAGACCCTCAAACGGGGAACCGTGAGTCCGTTGCCCACGGCACCCCCTCGTCGCTGCCTTTGTGGAGGTTAGGAATCCCGGTGACGGCTGCCTGCCCGGTGCAGAGGGACCAGCAGTATTAAAAAGGGTTTCCCTTTTACTGGAGCGTAGGGATGTTCCTTTTCCTTTCAAATATCATTAAGTTCCCAGCGTCGAGATGGCTGAGAAAATCTGCATTAGATACACTCTGACAGCCCCCCGGGGCATAACCTTGAAAACAGCGGCTTCTCCCCAGCGTTTACTTGCTATTAAAGGAGTGCAAAGAGTTCATCTTTTTAAACCGAGGGGTTGATGCTTTCCCAGGTGCTAAGAAATGGGTGGGAGATGAGGGGTCCCCCAAGAACCACAGTGTCCACGCAGTCCGTGCCCATTTGTGCCCAGTGACCGCTGTGTACTAGCTTGACTTGGGTTTTCAGTTTTGTTTAGTTGCTGAGCTTAAAATCCCTGTTTTCAACTCATTTGTTCCTCTGTCCAACCCGAACCTCCCAGAGTGAAGAGCTGCTCCTGCTACAGCCCTGGAATAGCTATAACCATTATTATAACTCGGTTTGCACACGCAGCACTTGTTTTTTGCATGGATTGCCTCTGCTAACCAACGTTCCTATCTTTGCTTACAGAGCAGATAAAAACCTCCTTTGGCGGTAGCCTGCAAGGAATTGCGCATGGCAGCATTTCTCAAACAAAGTATTCTGGGGTCATACGAAGAATATTGCAAACTATTCCAAACCCAAAGAATAATATATTTGCGCATTAAGGTCTAAATACAAGCAAAGAAAACCCACAAAGCCCGAGGCCACCTGCCTGGGGTCCTGCACAAGGAGATACGGTTCCTACAAACACGCACGGGTGTTTGTATCAGGTGAGTCAGGAGCGTGCAAGGTTTCCTCTGCTGTTTGGGGCTTTGGTGGGGAGGAGCTTTGTGTTTTAAAGGATAACATGACTTTTTGTCAGATTTTATGCTGATAATTTACACGGTCATTTTAATTGATTTGGAACAATTCAGCTTTACTGTCATAGCAACACCAGAAGCACTTCTGAGTAGAAATAAACTTAAAAAAAAAATGCTTCTAAAAGAAAGAATTCTTTCTTTTCTTTCAGATTGATGAAAAAGAGGGGTCTTATACAGACGGTGTGAGCACTGGTGTTCCAAACCAGGTTTTGTGGGTTCTCTCCAAGCAACACATGGGTTTAGTAGCAAGCAGGCTGGGGAAAGTCGAAGGCTTTCTGTAACACCCCTGATCTGTGCCCAGCCGTGTTCCTCCTCTCCTCCCACCTCGGCATCCCCTTCGCTGAAGGCTTCTGCAAACACCGTGGCTGAGCTCTTACCTCTGTGCGAGGGACGCGATGGTTTGGGGCGGTTCGGGAGGGAGCTGCTGGTGTGGGTGGGCACGGGGAGGCGCCGGCGGGGCAGGGCGGGAGGTGAGCGCTGGTCGTGGGGAGCAGCGTAGGGCAGGAAAGGGGGACATCAAGCCGATCACCTGGGAGGTGATGAAAGGCATACAGCTGGCTACCTCTGGAGATTAGAAAGCTTGAATTTTATGTTGAGAAAAACCAAAGACAACGACTACAGAGCTCAGGCTGCAGGGAGAGGTGAGAGTCTGAAAAATTGCCAACCAAACTGTGATAGCACGGCAGAGGAGCAGTAAAACCCTCCTCTGCTTCTCCCCACAGAGCTGTCAACACCTCCGCACCCAGAAACGTCAACAATAATTCGGCCAAGCCCTCTCAATGTCCGTTTCTCCTCCAGTTCAAATCCAGAAGTAGGGCTTGAGAGACAAGTCAAAGGCAAACAGCATCTATCCCTGGGTAAACTCCTGCTGATTAGTGAGCAGAGGCTGCACTTTGCCGTCTTCATCCATCCTAAGCCCCGTGACAGCCAACAGGATCTGGTCGCAGGTCCCCTCTCCAAGCCTGGCTGCAGGGGCTTGGCAGGGGGTGGCTTTCCCCAGAGCCTGGTACAACCAATGGATGTTAAAGAATCACAGAATAGTTTGGGTGGGAAGGGACCTTTCAAGGCCATCTAGTCCAACCCCCTGCCATGAGCAGGGACATCCTCAACTAGATCAGGTTGCCCAGAGCCCCGTCCAGCCTGACCTGGAATGTTTCCAGGGATAGGGCATCTCCCACCTCTCTGGGCAACCTGTGCCAGGGCCTCACCACCCTCAGTGTGAAAAACTTCTTCCTTACGTCTAGTCTGAATCTCCCCTCCTTTAGTTAAAAATCATCACCCCTTGTCCTGTTGCTACAGGCCCTGCTAAAAAGTCTGTCCCCATCTTTCATATAGGCCCCCTTTCAGTATTGAAAGTTGCAAGTACTGAATCTTGCAATGGTTCAAGTTGAAGGAGCTTGACCTCGGGATATTGCCTGTCCTTCCTGCCTCTTCCTTCCGCTTGCTTTTCCATACACAGCTGGTTTTACAGCTCCCAGCCTTGCTTTGAAAAGGCTGGCAATCTGCTATCCTATTCACATTGCTTTGCTCCCAACCAGTGCACTAAGAAAATTTCATCTGTAAAAGCGTGCTCTGACCTTCTCCAAAGGCACCTTTGCTTTCAGGCACCCTGATACCTCCTCTGTGCAACAGCATCTTTGATTTGAAAAGGGTCACCAGAAATGGCCCTCTGTCCCTCCGGGGACCAGGAGGGTTCACAGCCTCCAGGAGGCAGGTATGGCTCTGCAAAGGCTGATAATAAGCCAGTGCAGCCAAAGTTACTTCAGCTACAAAATACCACTGCATCATCAAATGTAAAGCTTGGTTTGAGCTTTCGACAGCTTTCATGGCTGTACGAGTAACAAAACAGTGACTGCGGTGTTTTAATTAGCGCCTCAGACTGCCTTCACTTCTTTTGCCAGTTCAGTCTGTAATTTTTGGAGCACCCATATTTCATTAAAATGAAAAATCTCAAAGACTTTGGAGCCTGCAACTCCTTTTTTATACAGCTGAAGATCAAGGCTCAGGCATTTTAGACACACTGCTGCTAAAACATACTTAAAACGGGCTCTCCCTGCGTATCAGTCAGCACAGTCTTCTCCATCCACATCTGAAGCAGCGGTTTTGATCCTCTCTCCACATCTTCGAGCCAGTGTGTGTGCTGTGCCTTGTTCTCAAAGCCTTAGTCTGTTTTTTTTGACTGGTCTTGAAAGGCAGCAGGACCGGGGTGGCTGATCACCCTTCCTCAAAATTGCCTCTTCAACTGTGTTTTCTTACAGTGTATTGAAAAATCTCTCAGCTGATCTCCCAAGCCTCAAAGGAGATACAGAAACCACTTCTCCATGCTTCACTTATTTAAGAAATATATTGACTTGTCCCATGTTTTGAGGGCTTTGAAGGAGGTCGTCTCGATGACATGTGGCCGGGAGGAGACCGATTTTCTTATAGGACAGTGGAGATGCAGCCGAAGAAGCAAAATCAGCCTGGAAATACCTTGAAAGGGATCAGCACAAAGGAAGGGCTGTTTGCAGCCCAGAAGGGACAGGAGGACAGTCTTCTACCTTTTGCTTTCTAACATCTCTCCCTGTGCGTGACAGATGGCGGCTCGGGGAAAAGGCATGAAATTCTCCTATAAGCACCTGGCTGCAGGAGCTGAGGCTTTTGAGGAGAAATGCCGCGTCTCAAGGCCAGGCTCGGGAAGGGGAACACATCGAGACACTGGGGCAGCCCAGCAAACGGTGCAGCAGCCACGGGTGAGGCTTTGCTCGGCCTCAGGCATCCAGGCTCAGTCTCTGACCGTGAGACACATGGCAGAGCGATACACGTCCCTTATTTGATAATATTTTGGGGGAAATTTGGGTAAAATTCCTGGGAAAAGGAATGGCACATAGTGAGGCTCAAGCAAACCGCCTGATGTATTTATGAAAACAAACAGACAAACCAAGAACTTTTTGTAACAAAAGGATTTTCTGTTGTTAGTTGATCTATTGTTTTTAAGTTTGATCAGCTTTAATAATGACCCTATAGGACTTTTCTTGTTTCCCTCCTGTTCAATCAAGAAGCAGCAAAATGGGGAAGGGAGGGATTTCTCCTTCCCGCACACCGAGTGGATGAGGCTTTGCCCCACTTGTCTTTTCAACTCAAACCCAATGAAACCCAGGGGGGACTGAAGTTTCGCCTGTATCCCCGTGATATAGCCCTGAGTTACTCTGGGTATAAGCTGCAGTGACTCTGGCAGGTATCTGTCCTGTTATTCAGTGACTGTAAGGACGAAGAACAACTGCTGTTATCTTTTGCATATTTTTGTTTTTAATCCTACCCTGAACCTGTTTTCCATCACGAGATGGAGTTAGAGGAATTCAGACTGCAATGAGCATGGGACGGGGATGTCGGTACTTGACAAGAATTGTGAGGCTCTGAGTGATGTGCTGGGTCGTTAATGAAGCCAGCTAGAAAGGCTGACGTATTTGCATTCATGTCAAAAGAAAATAATAATAATAATTTGAGGCTGTTGAAAAGTGCTGCTCTGACAGCCCCGGAGAATGCCTCTCATTTACCCACAGACACAAAGCAGCCTCTGCTCCTGCTGTGCCACCACTGTTTTGAGAGAGATCAGCCTGGTTTTGGACACGGCTGCTCCCTGCTGAGGACGAACCCCAGACCACCCTCCAGCCCACGTCTCTGCCACCTGCAGCCTCATTTCCCAGGCTCGGGGGCAGCCGGGGCTCTTGCGAGCTGCGTGCCCGGACATCGCTACACCAACACCACCAACTCATGGCCATGGCTCATGCGTGGGGCAGCTGGAGGGCAGGAGCTGAGCAAGGGGACCTTCCTGGTCTTGGGGTATCCCAGGCCCTTCCTGCTAAGCTGGGGAGCAAACCCCAGCCCTAGCACATGCTCTCAATTTAGCAGCACCTCATGGCAGGCAGGGCAGGCAGGGGATCTTGCTGCCTCCATATCTCAGCATTGCCCCAGCCCTTCCTCCCTCAGCATCCCGTACTACCCCCAAGGACCATACCCTGTCCTGCCTGCACTTTAGTATTTCCAAAGGGTCAAAAAAAATCCGGTGAGGAATTCTGCAGTAGCTGTGGCTGGTGATACAACACCAAACACCATTTCTGTTCTCTGATGTGTGCTCTGGTTTGGAGTGTGCTGGGTTTGGGTTCTGTCCCTCCCTCCCTTCCTTCTTTCTTTCCTTCCTTCCTTCCTTCCTTCCTTCCTTCCTTCCTTCCTAGTCTAGGAGCCTCAGAGGCTCTCAGGACAAATCCCAATCCAGAGGGCTTTCAGCATTTCAAGGATTCAGTGGCCCCATCACAGAGGCTTTTCTGGGTCACTTGCTCACTTTCCTCGCAGAAATAGCTCACTGCTGTTCCACCAACATCAAGTTTGAGGTGACAGAAGAGCCCCTGGGACCTCGACTGCTGTAACCGGCTGCCGCCCAGCCTCGGCTGGCTGCACGGTTTCTGGCCGAGCTGTGCTGAGATCTGCTCAGGAACCTCAACTGCAGCAGGGCTTTGGGCTAGGAGGAGGGCTGAACTTCCACCAAAGGAGCTCCCACTCTACACTAGGCTTTGCCGGGACATGCTTGGCTGGCGAGAAAGGCACCAGGGAGGAAAGCAACAGTGAGAAGCAACAAGGAGAAAAGCAAAGAGAACCCAGGACTGGGTAATTTCTGGCCAACAATTGTCTCTAATAAGGTTTGACTGTATTAATTAATTGAGATGTGCCTTGGAGAGCTGGAGCTGCTGCTGATGGAAGTCAGCCAGGAAGAAAAAAAAATCTCATTTTCTCTGCAAACCTGCTGATTAGACCAGACCTCTGAGGTTCACTGTAGCAGGCTTTGGGGAGACGGGCAGCCTTGCAGGGCCTGTGGCACAGCCATGGGTAGAAATTGGCTGTCGTGAACCACCAAAGGAGGTGGCCAGGGGTGGAGGAGGACGAAGGTTTGCAGTGGGACCGAGCTGGGTCATTCCTTTGCGTAAACTTTTGATTCATTTCCTACATGAAACCAAAACGCACGTAATTTCCCTGCCTGTGTGGGAAGAAAAACATAAATAAGGATATGTGCCATTCGGCAGAGGTTCAGGTCGTTGGTGGGACTAAGCCTGCTCTTGAGTCCTTACACACCCACCGTCCATGCTGTCAGTCCCAGTAACAACGCCCAGGTGGATCAGCTCAGGAGCTCTCTGGGAGGCAGAGACATCGGTGGGCTGGATGGACCAAGACCACAAACGATGACCTCCCGGTCTCAAATAAGCTCTTCCAAAACACCGTGGGTGGATATGGGGAACCTGCGCTCCAGCTGGGTGCCGGGCAGCAACGTGGGCAACGTGGACACAAGGTCCTCGGGGAAGAAAATGCTTCATTCTGTTCTTGAGCCCGTCCTGCACTTTGCACTGTGTCCTTGAAGGGCACGGAGCATTGGTGCGCATGGCTGGGGGGTGTGTGGCCGAGCTCATATCCCAGGGGACACACAGCGTGTGCAGGAATAGCCACCATGTGTCAGGGGGAGCAGGGAGCACGTGTTTATAGTTTGCGCTACAGAGTTTTCCTAGATCTTGGGAAATGTGCTGGAAAAGACGGTCTGTGCATCTTTCCAATCTAAATGCCAGTGATGAACTGGCAGGAGGAGGACAAAATGGTCCTTTCCAACTTTGCTTTTCGGGATGCAGAGGAACTTTGCTCCTTGCTTTGAACGCAGTGTGAAGGAATCAGCAGGTAGTCTTTGTGCCCTCGGTCCCTCCGTGAGTCTGGACTCCCATACGTCCCCAAGAACAACCCTCCCACTGCCACCACGAGAAGTGATGGAGGTCGAGAAACACCCTGCAGCCCTGTTGACCTGACAGCAGTAGCACGATCTGAGGTTTAAACACAGTAATATTGACTCAAACGAAAAAAAATCACTAGAATAGAGATATGTCTGTACTCGACTCAGTGACTCACGGTTGCTTTTTCATGTAATTTTTTCTCTCAGGAGTTTTTACACGGGAGCAGAAGGAATCCCTTATATAGCTGTTCAGTTTTCCTATCTTTTTCTAAAAGATATAACTCCTATGGCTTGGAAATTAGGGGCTATTTTTAGACCAGATAGAGTAAAAATGCTTGTAAACCCTTGTAATTCCTACTATAGTTTCTGCCAGGACTTGAGAAGATGCTCAACAGAAGTGGGTGCTGGATGGCACAGGGTTCAGATGTGCAGGCGTAAGAGATGTTGGGCCAATGTTGGGATTCCTTCATTGTCCTTTTCCTCTTTGGATACGATTTCAGCACACTTGGAAAGAAACTGTCCCAGTTTTCCACAGATTCTTTTTCTGCCATAAGAGGGAAATAATCGAGACTGAAACTACTTCCACTAATTGTCTCCCTGTTGTAAACCTGAAATGCTGCCAAGTTGTTGCTTGGCATTGTTCGCACAGCTTTAGTTACCCTTCTCTCCTGGAGGCCAGGCTCAGTAGGACTTTCGCACACCAGGTGGTCATCGTGCACCTCAGGAGATACAGTCTGGTCACACAGCCCAGCCCGGCTGCAGCCCCAACTCACTCAGGCTGCTACTCCCACGTGCCGCCGTGCTATCTGCCTGTTGAGAATTTAGATGTCAGTAAGGGCTATTATATTTTCTAGACCTCAAAATAAAGACAATTATGGTAGAAGGCAGATACTTTCTGCCAAAAGATGAATGATCCTAAGTGGCTTCAGATGATTGAGAGACATATTTTTGTAGAGGAATAAGTGAGATGAAATGTTTTCCAACACCTTTGTTAAGAGAAAGATAGCTCACAAGCTCTCTGCTTGCTTTAACCATCGGTGGTTCCTATGGTGTTGCCCGGAGCCATTTGACTGATGTCTACACCCATGTCTCAAGCAGGTAAGGTCACAAACCCCAGAGAGACCAAGCTGCAGAGAAATCATGGTTATGGGCTTAACTGAAGCACACTCACCCAAGACCTGAATATCTAGACACTAGATAACTGCCTCCAGACCCACAGGCATTCATGACCTACCACCTCTTAACCTACTGAACTCTCCCAGAAACCTATGGAAAGGTCAATGCCCTAATATGATGAAGGCATCTCAAAATTGTCCAAGCCCTGATGAGTCAGTCAATCCCAGCATCTGATAATAACCTCATGTAACATCAGTGATTGGTTTACCTCTGAATGCTTGCTGATTAGAAATGGAGCACTTTTGGTTAGTTACCCAGAACGGCATCTCCATTGACCCTCCTTGCCCCTACGTATCAGTCTTGGGCATCAATGCTCTCCCCGTCAACATGTCAATCACTTTCTTGTTCCAGCAACTCCTTTCACAAGCATTGGGTTTATCCTCTTCAGGTTCCTGAATTGTGTATTTCTGAACTGCACTTGCTCGTGATGAACATGGAAACCCAAGAGCGGCTGAGAGATGGGTTAGGTCAAAAGGTGCCTGCTCTTTTGGGTGCCAACCTGTGCAAATGGACTCTGTGTCCCCAGGTTGTCTCGGTGTGAACACATTGATTGGTGAGTACTTGGCTGAGTGGGGGCACGTACAGGTAAAACAAATAGGAATTCAGCCAGGAGAAAGGAAGATAAGGTCCCTGTCCTTGTCAATGCTTGTGAAGAAGCAGAAGATCAATTATGGACTTACCCAAGCAAAGCTCTGTGCCCCATATATTTCCTATTCACATTTGTTGGCTGCTGACCCAGTTGTAACTTGGCCTCAGAGCATCCACATCAGGCTGAGGAACAGCTGAGAAAAGGTTAGCTCCTGGTGGGAAGCGTTTCTTTGGAAACTGAGGTCAGCCCCTTGCTTCTGATGGCATCTTGGGTTTTATCTGTACTACCGCACAAAACAAGCCTGCGCAAAGTCTTTGGCCCTGGGGTCAAAAGGTACATTCTGACTTGCCTGTGCCCACGTGCTTAAACCTTCCCCCACCAGCACAGACACCTTTCCCCATGTGTCCTGGGTCTACGACACCTCCTAAGCGTGCCAAGACACTGTCAGGTCAGGAGGAGCCAAAACTATGCCAGTGAGCTGACAGAGAGCCAGATTGGGCAACTGTAGGACAGGGCTTAAGGACGCTTAGAACCATAGAATGGTTTGGGTGGGAAGGGACCTTTCAAGGCCATCTAGTCCAACCCCCTGCCATGATCAGGGACATCCTCAACTAGATCTGGTTGCTCAGAGCCCCGTCCAGCCTGACCTGGAATGGTTCCAGGGATGGGGCATCTCCCAGCTCTCTGGGCAACCTGTTCCAACCCGTTCCTGGCTCTATTGACTATTTCACACGGACAGATGTGGCTTTTGCCTCATTTCGTGTGTACACGTGCTTAACTTCAGAAGCGTGCGCCACGTGGACGTGGGGAGCGGTGTGAGAACGTGCTTGAATGTAACTACGGCCATGCGTTCATGCGTGTGTGCTCGCTGCGAGTCTGCCGGCCCCACGGGGAACCTGTTTTATACTGAAGATGTTTTTGCATTAATGCGTAAATTAAAGTATGACTGCAATAATAGTCAAAAGGGAGCCCAAAAGAGAACAGAGAAGATTGATTATGTGCATATTTTAAGTGCTTTGTGTCTGCGAATGTTTATTTGAAAAGTAAGAGTGAAAGAGAAGCACTGACACTACAAATAAAAATAATATAGGGAAATACAGCTCTTTTATTATTAAATTATAGATTAAAATAGGAAACGTGGGGGAATATAGAAACATATATCTCTTTGTGGAGGCTTTCTATAACAATCAGCATAAAATAACGTAGCAGTACCTGACAGCTTAAATAAAGATAGGAGCCCCAGCTCCTATCTGCGCATTTATCTGCTCTGATCCAGACAGGGTAAAGAGGCATAAAAGGCTCAGATAATAGCATCTTTTCTGCACACCAGCTCCCAAACGATAGGCAGATTTTATACTCGGTTACTCCACATAATGTCAACATTGTTAGAAAACAAAAGCACCATGAAGGAATATTTTTTCCCCTCCCTCTCTTTCACCTTTTTTTTTTTTTCCCTTCTGATCTTTTACCTTGTGATTTCTGTATAAAATACTATGGGGCAGACCTGAAGCTCCGCGCCTCTGGACCAGCCCCTGAATTTGTGGGGCAGCAGGACATGGGACCACGGGAACGAGCAGCGAGGTTCAGATGGGTGCACACAAATCATATGCAGAGAAGCAGAGAAAGCACCGGCCGCTTCACTTAATCCCCGTCCCTTCCTTGCCGCAAGCTGTCACAACACCTATTGTAGTCGACAGCTATCGACCGTTGCATGCCGTGCCATTAACCTTTGCCACCCGACACGTCAGACACCGGAGCTCGAAAGCTGCGTGTCACCTCTGAGCCCAGCAGCACGTGGGAGGTGCGAGCAGAGCTGCAGGACACACTGAACCGGGCGGCAAAGCTGATGAAATGTCTTACTACAACCAGGCGTTCCCTGTTGTCCGTGCTTTGTCCAACGAGGTGGAATTCATCTTGGGAGGCTCTACCCTGGTCCCAAGGGCCCTCTGAAGACCAGCCTACACTTTCCCCAATTCCCTTCATCTCCAACAGTTACCTGCTGCCCCCTGAGCAATCGTCCTGCATCCTTGGAACGTTCAAGGTGACACCACCACAAGCAAACCCAACCTGCAGGGAGAGTTCCTGCAAATTTCCATGCTAACATCCATCCCTCTGGAAAATGTAGCCCTCCTCAGAAGGTGCAGATGGCACAGGACCAAGGTCCTGGGCATCGCCTGCGAGATGGCACATCGCATTAGCGCCCACAGCTATGCTTCCTTGCGATGGTTAACATCCACAGGACCAGACTTCCCCTTCGGCGTTACTCAGCTGCTTTTACCTCCAAGGAGCAGTCCTGAACCCACGCAAAGTTCTCACTTTGCCTTTTCTCCCTGGACTTGCAGGCTGCATGGACTGCCTTTATGGTCCCAGGAAGGTGTTTCTTCGGCTCTGCACAGATCTGCATCAGGCACTTCCCTGCTTAGCCAGGAAAATAACAAGTAGCAGGATGAAAGGAGCCTGGATTTCTACATCTCCTTTCACATGCACCTTTTCTGCTATGAACTTCACTAACTTTCCTCCCAGTGGGTAACGCGAGGAGCTTATTCCCTTTTCCACAGCCAATTTCACATCAACCTGTAGGATCTGAATATCTTCTGAGATTTCTATCAGACCTATCTAACCTGGCCAGGGGGCTCAAAAATTATTTGGGGTGGACAGACTGACATACATACACAAGATTCATTTTCTCAGGAAACCACAGGCTGAAGAACAGCATAATTAACTTGTTTACCTTTAGCTGGATCAACTCGTTAATTCTTACTAGCCTGAAGGGTTTTCTCCAGGGACACCTATATTTGGCTAGTTGATTTGTTATGAGAAGAAAGAGTTCTTGGCACTTGCTTGAGGAGACAGGGAAAAATCTTGGCAGCAGCTACCCGCATTTTTTGGAAAATGCTTACTTTTGAGTCCCAGCGTAATGGAAGGTGACAATAAGAATGATTGTCCAAGCCTGACTTGGAGTCAGTCCCTCAGGGAGGCTACATCAAAGCTCCTGCCTTCCTCATCTCCATTTCCAGAAAGGATGGGGCCAGGTCTGAGGGCAGGAGGTCTCATGTCCTGGGGACAAGGAGGGCCTGGGAGAGGTGGAGAGGTTGAGGGCAGGTCTAAGGCACCAAGAGCAAGGTTGTTTTACCAGAGAGGAGGAGATGCCACCTCATGACCCATTAACAAGAGGCAGAGCCCAGGGCTAGCCAAGCCTCTTGGCTGACCCAGGCTCATCATCCGTCACTGAGCCACCTCCCAGCTCTACCATCGAATGACCATCAAGACCCTTGGTTGAGCAGCACCATCTTTCCATGGTACCTTCAACATGAGTGTGGGATATACGGGGTGCAGGGAAAAGGGGGGGTGAAAGAACTTTGGCCAACCCTCACTTCCAAGTGTACCAGGCAGCAGGGTGACCCTGCACAGTGACACTGTTGCTGTCATGGAGGCTGCACAGGCCCCTTGTCTCGTGCATGGATGCACCCAGAACCTGCAGATCCTGCATGTGGATGCACTGTTTAATCCTCATGCCCACGACCCGCAACTCCCCTAGAAGAATTCCATCAAGCCTCAAGCCTAGCCCAAACAGAAGCCCTTCAATTTCTTTTTCCAGTAAAAATGAGAAAGAAAAATAGCCTAAACATTTAGTTCCTAATACTCAACTTAAAACTTTTTCTGTCTCTGCTTCATGCTGTTACACTCTCTCCTCCCCTCCCTGTCTTACAGAAGTGTGACTAATCCTCTTCCTCCCCTTGCACTGTTACCTTGAAGGTATTTATAGAGTGTGATCGTGTTCTCTCCCGTGCCTTTCTTCCCTTTTCAACTCTGGATAAATCAAGCTTCCTCAGACTTCTCTCATGTGTCTTATCTTTCACGAGGTCATGCTAACTGCAATGGCAAGCCAAGAAAGGCTTTGCCTGTTGGAGAGGACACTTCAGAGATGATACAGCCGCTGCACAGGTTCTGCAAGAAACTTCTGATGGACTCGCTCTGCGTATGCCCATCCCCAGCCCCGTGCCGGGTCTGCGTGCATGTGGGTTTGCATGCACCTGCGTGCTTTAGAAATAGGGGGATTTATCTGTCCCCGAACAAATTAGCCAGCTCTAACATTTATTTTATATTATTTCATGTCATTGTTAGTGTTCTGCCTTCTGATGTGGAAGCAGCAGAAAGGAAGATGAACGTAGGGGGTTGAAAGAGGTTAAGCTGAAACATGTTTGTCCACCAATATCTGCAGGCTGGCTGAGAAATGGACGGCGTCTGGGAGGAAAAGGGTGCTCTCGCGCGCTGTGCCTAGGGTCCTTAACTAAGGACACTCGAGGTGCTGGGCCAAATGGCCCAGAACTGCCTCATTCATGCTATTAAACTCTCTTCCCCTTCAAAACAGAGCAACCACTTGCAAACCAACTGGGAATGGTCCTTGGCTTGTGCTAGCTCCTGACCGATGCCCACGAGATGGCTAGTTGGCCACGGCCAAAACCACTTCAGAGATTTTAATAGGTGTGACAATCAAATTCCCACGGCTCCAAAGGCTCCTGGGCGCTGCATGATTTATGAGTGGCCTCCGTGACCCCCAGTAGAATCATCAGCTTCAGGTACTTCCAATTATCACTGTGACCGGAGCCGTCAGGTCTGTGAAACAGTTGGAAATTTCCCATTGGATTTCTTTTAACCATGGGAAAATGTGTTCCCTGGGAAAAAGTGGGGTTTGCAAGTAGAAAAAACAAAGCGCTAAGTAATGTTTTAGTATTACTTGCTTGATCTTTCTTTTTTTTCTTTTTTTGTTAGTTGGGTTCATTGAAATGAAGGCTCCTTGACTGCTCCCTCCATCACCAGCTGCTCTCTTGGGGGACAAGAAACCTTGGTGCTTTAGGTGGGGTTCATCTCACCGAACTTAAAGCAACTAAAAATCAGGGAAAGGTCTAAAACTGTCACCTTGATTCACTTCTTAGTCCTTGGAGATAACACTGATCTGTACAGAGGGTAAGCGTCCGTCTGGACCTGTCAACCTCTCTCTGCTGATTTAAAGGAAAAGTTCAGAAGATCAGGTGAAAACCAGGTGGGATGAAACCCGTCTCCTGCAGCCTGCTGGGACCATCCCTGTCTGCTGCATGAGCAGGGGACAAGCGAGACACAGGGTCCATTTATCTTCTTGTCCAGTGTCCCTCCAGGAAGATTAATTTCTATTTTCTTAATAAAAGCAGGTAAAACAGAACAGAAATATCTGGGGCTTTATTTTAGTCCTCACTTTTCTTTCCCTGGAATTATTCTCAATAAGCGTTTTATTTTCCACTCGCTATCTTTTATTGCCATTTTTACTATTCCTGATTTGTCACTGTTGTTCGGAAGGCAAATTGTACCGAAAGCCCGGTATTTTTCTAGGGGAATGGGTTTCTGTTTTCCTGTCTGCTCTTCTATCAGAGGCTTTTATTTTTGGCACCCCACGGCTGCTCCCGTCTCTGTGGCACACGGCTGAATTCGGCCCCTTCTCTTTAGCAGCGCACGTCTCCAATCCCGGCGCAAAGCGGGATCGCTGAGCCCCGCGTAGGGGATACGGGAAGATTTTCAGAGCACATCAGTCAGCTCCTGCACTTGAATTCAGTTCCTGCCTGAGTACCAAAATAAGAGCTCGGTCGATTGCGTGCGCAGCAGGTGCTGCTAAATGTCACATTGTTCCTGATACGCTGATGAGAAATTTGGGTCCCAGCTTGTAGTTAGTGCTTCACACAAGCACAAATATCCTGGGTCAAATGCTGCGCTGTCACCTGGTTCCGCCTCACAATAATTCCCCTGCCTTTAAAAATATCCTTATTTTACACTGTGATGCGGGAAGTTCGCATCGTTGTCCAAACCCAGAAACAGATGCCATCATTCCTTATCCCGTGGGAAAGCATTCACCCTGCAGATTAGGCACTTTTGGGGGAGTTCACTGGATTTCTTTTTGTTATTTGGGTTTTTTTTTTGTTCATTGGTTTGTTACTTTGGTTTTTGCTCCAGCCCTCCCGATTATAATTAATATTTATTGGTAATGCGATAGCGTATAACGAACTCAACTAGAGATCTGGGCCCTCTCGAGTCAGGTACTTAATTACTAACAGGCTTTCCAGCACACATTAAGGACTGGCCTGGCTGGGTCTGTAGGGAGGAAGAATGAAGCAATATCAGGAGAGGGAGATAAATTTCCTTGCATTAGTCCCAGGAGGGTGATAACTCTGGAGCTGCGTTACCCAGCGCGTATGCCTCCACGCTCCACGCTGACGGATGGGTCCCCGAGCTGTCGCTTCGCATCGTGCTTCCCCGGCGGGGACTCACGTCCCCTTTTGCAGACGGGGGAACCCAACCCCTACGGCTTCCCCGGCTCCGGAATGGCTCTCAGACCCCTACGGTTCTGCACTTTCCTCCTCCCAGCTCCTGGATTCCCTATTAGGTTTCATCTGCATCTTCTGTCCAACTTCTCAGGAGCCCTTTCTCCTCCATTTCCCACCTCCAGACCAGAGTCGGCTCAGGACCTTCTCCGCTGTTCCCTTCCCACACCTTCTGGCCCTGACGGAGAAGTCTGGCACTGCAAGTTTAACACAATTCCTGATCTTTTTCCCAAAACAGCAGGAGAGCCCCCTAAGGCTGGATCCTAGAGAAGGTTCCTCATCTGGGTCTCAGGACATTTCCTGTCATTTATCTCTGCAATTAGCATCCTAAATCACCACAAAAAATTCCAATCAAATAGAGAAAACCAGGAAATTCTCTGGGAATGGGGCACTCAGCCACCTTTCAGAAGTTCCTTGGGGCAGCACAGCTTATGGCTTTAAGGTTTGCTAATGCCTGCAAAGCCTGACAAGCCTCCAAGCGATCCCATCATCTTCCTAAATGGAAACCTGCTCTTCTCCCTGTCTTTCACTGATCAGATGCTGTCCCGGTTGAAAGTAAAGCTTTTATTCCTAATACACGCTTGAGTTCCTCCACTGTCCACCTCATTCCAGCTCCTTGAGAGGCGGAGAACATCTCCTTCACATTCCCTTGAAGGTATTTATAGGCTGTGAGCACCATGACCCCTGAGCACTTGTTCCCACACTGGAAGGAAAGCTCAGCTGAGATTTCCTCCAGGACAAGAGGAAACGGCCTCAAGTTGCGCCAGGGGAGGTTTAGGTTGGATATTGGGAACCATTTCTTCCCCGAAAGGGCTGTCAGGCCCTGGCACAGGCTGCCCAGGGCAGTGGTGGAGTCCCCATCCCTGGGGGGATTGAAAAGCCGTGTAGATGTGGCGCTTGGGGACATGGGTTAGTGGTGGCCTTGGCAGTGCTGGGTTAATGGTTGGACTTGATGATCTTGGAGGTCTCTTCCAACCTAAACGATTCTATGATTCTATGACTCTGCCCGTACCCTCTCTCCGAAAGATGACGTGGCTGTGACAGACAGACCAAGGCGCGCGGTTTGTCTCTCAAGCAGCCTCGCTGGGTTATGTTCTCTTACCAGGAGGAAGAAACAAAACAAACAGATTGGAAGGGGAAAAAAGCCAAAAGACCTATCGTGAAATTGCTATAACTCACGAGTCAAATCCAGGGCGTAAATCAGCTAACCTTTGCGAGGAGGAGTGTAATTCCTCACCGTGCAGAGGAAACACTTAGGCACACTCAGCCTCGTCTGGGGCTTTACACAAACAGGTCAAATGGCTTTGATTCATTCCAAGCCCTGTCTAATAATTCAGCGTGCTGGTTTGCTCTCCTCTCCATTAGCGGATGGCAAACACACCGTCCTACCCCGCAGCCTTTATTACAGAAGATTCAGTGTGCGTGGATTTATGTCGCCTCGTGCCTTGTGACATCTTTCTAAGGTGCCTTCTGCTGTACACGCCGCACATCAAAGGGAAACACAGACAGCAACGAAGGGAAAAACGCGCGGCGCTGCAGGAGACATCTGCTACCGCTTTCCAGATTGCAGGTAACCGAGTCAGCTGTGTGATGTCTGAGAGACATGGCCGTGAAGGCTGTCACGGAGAGACGCATTTTTCTTCACATGCATGGAGGTTAAAATCTCAGAAGAAACAGCTAGCCTGTTATTAGGACTTGTTTATCCGAAGTCACGGAGACAGGTACCTCTGAGAAGCTATAAGTTTCCTCCTGGTTTTTCTCTCTGGGGCAAGTCTGAAGAAGGGGTCAAGCTGGGAGCAAGCCAAATTATTGCATCTACAGCCAACACTTGGGGACCCAGTCTGCAGGTCCTGGACACCAGGTAGGGGTGATGCAGACGAGCGATGGACAGAAAGAAAAGGCACGTTGTAATCATGGTGGAGCTGATACTTATGGAGGGTCCACTATGGACAGTAGGAGGAAAAAAAATAGAGCAAAGCGTTCAATAAAGGCTGCCACAGTAAAAGAAGAACTGAGAAATTCAAAACCTGTTACGATTGATTTGACTGTTTATGTAAAACTCTCACGGACAGGACCACATGAACCCTGTACGAGTGGTGGTCCAGACACCAGGTTTGCTCCAAAAAATTCACAGCCATCATCCAAGTGAAGGCTCCTTTCCCATGAGGCTGTAGCTGCCCTGTTTCCTTTGGTCTGATTAATCAAGGGTGATGGGATTTCCCAGATGGCTGCGGCAGAGGCATCAGCCAACCTCGTTTAATGCAAAGCTTGAAGCAAAGCCTGATGATTTTGCAGAGATTGTGTTCAATTTGCCCTCTCCGAAGGCACCCTGGAGCTCTCCCAAGACCTATCCCGAGCATTTCCTGGGTCCGGTTCAGCTCTGAGTCTCCAGAGACCTCAAATCACGCAGACAGGGACTCCCAAAGCCGCTCCCGTTGCTGCCTGTCTGAAGAGGCAAGCGCTCCCCACGGACACCTCTGCTCCTCGTGGGTTGTGCAGCCATTAGCGGCTGAACTCCCTCGAGGCAGGAGAGATCCGAGCCACGTGCGTGCAATGCCTCCTGCAACGCCGTCCGCAGCACGAGCCGCCCACAGTTAAAGACCCGCAGCTCGGCCAGAAACATTAACGTCGAGTCTTGACTCGAATGACGTGCTTGGCCCTCTTCTTCCTTGTACAAGTCACGGGAAGAGAGGAGGAAAGCAAAGCTCACCAGTTTCTCGGGTCTTAACTCGCAGCCCTTCAGCATCTGGCCCTGTTTAAAATCCCATCCCAAAGTGGACTGCCATCCCCTTGGGGGCAAAGAATAGCTGGCTTAGCCTGGCGACGTGTGAAAGATGAGCAATTTGATCCTGCTTTTGGAAGAAGCACCAGAAAACCTGCACCGTTCCTTTCTCCTCAATAAACCGGACCCATGAACTTGAAACCAGCTGCCTGCGCTCGTGTGTCAAAACGAGCCCTCAACCCACATGTCAGCAGTAGCGTGGGGAGTGCTGCTAATGACTCTGTCAGAGCACTCGGCGAGAGCAGGTCTTGCAGGCAGGATTTTCCAGTTGGATTCAATAAATCAAAAACCACAGCACAACTATTTTTACTGCATCTTTCATGCAAACTGCTTCCCAGATGGCTTTGGACAGAAAGAGGAACATGTGCACTGAGGAGCTGCCTGTGGAGGAAGAAGAGGGATTCGCATGAAGGGGAGTGAAAAGAGATGAGACTCAAGCGTGACAAGATGTGGCCAAGGCAGTTTTGAGCTGGGGAATATATATCTAGTCCAACAGGATACAGGGAAACACTTTTCCCCGTGAGGACAGTCAAGCAGTGGACCAGGGGCCCAGAGAGGGTTATCCAGTCTCCATCTCAGGGGGTCATTGATTCCTTCAAGCCACCTGCTGCGGGGACCTAAATCCCAGTCAGGGATGGACCGGAGAGTGCATGAGATGCCCGGGCTCTGAGGACACAGCGAAGGTCTGGCGGTGCCCTGCACCTTGCCTGGATGCCATTCCCAGCGGCAGGGAAAGATGCGGCACCGATGAGCGCGTGAAGGACCCCCAAGAGGGACCTGAAGCTGGGGCAGGGCTTCTTACCAGCTCCGCTTCCGTAAGATGTGGGGAGACGCTTGGAAATACTCATGAAGACAACAACCTTTCTTACACCTGTGAAGCTCCTACAGCTCAGCAACAGCCAGCTGTGGCATCGCTTGTTACTAGACCCGAAGTAACTGGAGAAGTTACAGGTGTTTTAAATGCGATGTGACTTTAGAAGATACCTATCCTTACTCCACACTCATTTTTCTTCCCAGTGGCAGTCCCAGGTTCTCCTTACCCAGGACAAATAGTGGCTTCACCTTCTGGAAACTGTTCCTGCTCTCCATAAAACAGTCCTGGGTCCTTGTCCTCCATCACCTTGACCACCACAAACCCCTCCTGGACACACTCCCCTGCCCAGTCACACCAAACTTGGGTTCTCCTCCTTTTCCATCTCCAGGACCTAATGCCCATCCACGGCTCCACTTCCCATCCACCTCTTCAAACTGATCCTCTCAACCACGATTTCCCACTCTGCTTTCACCAGGAGCCCAGCCCCAGCGTGCCCATATTTGAACCTTTAAAGCTGCGATGGCCCAAAGAGATGAAGGCAGTCCACGTGAGGCGGTGGAAATATCTTCCCAGCCCTACTCCCCCACCGACCATCACCCAGCTCCCACCGTCACTCCATCCAGGCTTGAAGTCCACTGCCGGGAGGTGTTACCAGAGGGGACTTTGACAGACGCATTTGAAACAAGGGAGCCGTACTGAACTGAAGATTGACAGGAACAAGCTTTTTGTAGTTTCGTTCCTTTTTATTTTTTCAGTGAAATGTGCCCTTCTAAAAAAAATTGTTTTAGTGGGAGAACATTCTTTGAATTTGTCCTCTTCCACTTTTGGGTAGAGAAGAAAGAGGTCAGTTTTTTTAAGGAAGCAAACGGAATATAAACTCCACTGGGAGGAAAAATAGATCATGGATATTTTGGTGGCAGAGTATTTTTATTGAAAGGTGGCAAACTTCAGTGATATTAAAACTCATGTTTAAAAATGACCAAGTGGAAAGTTATAAAAATGAACAAGTCTTGAGTGAAAATGTCGAAGGGAATTTCAGGCACGACAGAAGTCATCTGTGAAAATTGCCAGGAGAGCAGAGAAGACATTTCTGTCTCCAAAAGTAAAATGAAACACTATTCACAGTAATTCATACTAATTATTAGACTTAACTAGTATTCATTTTCACCCAGCAGTAATTACTATTTAAGGCTCCAGAGCTCTGGAAAAAATATTTTCTGGGTGTGGCGAGATCCTGGCAGAGGAATTTGCACCGTGTTTGAGGACAGCTTGTTGAGGGAGAAGTTTTATTCCTTCTCCGCACCAGTACGGAGAGACATAAATATCACATTCTTACTGATGCAAATAACGGATTGCTCCTGTCAGAACTGACAAAGGCACTAATTTAAGGAGCGTTTCCCTCTCTCACACACACAGACGCATTTTTACAAGAGATCTTTGCTCTCCCCCTGGGATCTGAGTTCCCAAACCAGGTGAAAATGCGCCAGACGATCTCTTGTGTTTGATTGCGTCTGTGAAGAGCCGGTGGGAAACATATGCCAGAAGTTATGCTAATGACCACGCGCAGTGAAACTTGCCAGGTAAACGCGGCGGTTGTCGGCAGAAGGCAGCCCAGATGCCATTTCGGGACCCTGCCCTCCATCGCAATGGCCCAGAAATGACTCTCGGTCCCACGGGGACTTCACAACGAACGGCTGCTTTCAACTCTAGCCCAAATTTTCATTCTCATCCCTTAATTACTGTTTCGTTAGTGCAGGGACTGATGTGCCCTCCGAAAGGTGCACGAGGGATAGGTGACGCATTGGGGGCTAGTTTCAGATATAACCCAGTGTCCTTGTAAAATTAATTATGCTCTTTATATTTAATTATATCAGCGCTTTCTAGAGCGCTGATTTTCCGTGAAGTCTTCCTGAACGCTTCACCGCCGTCCTGCGGGTGGGATTTCTAGCCTATACCACGGTGCAAGTAAATACCGGGGGACACCGAGACAGCAATGAACTTCTCCAGCGCCACGTCCCTCTCCCCAGCTACGTGCTCCTGTTCTGTCCTTGCCTCTGGCACTGGCGTTCATGTGGCTGCTGGTGAGACAGGTCGAGGAGCTGATCTGCCTGAAAAGTGGCTGAGGGGAAAATAAAACTGTGTTCAACTATATCAGTCGCCTGGTTCGGGTCACCCTGTGTGCCTGTGCCATCAGGGAGCTGGGTACGAAGTGACAGCAGGAGCTCTCCATCCGGGCTGGATGATGGTGACGCTGTACAGTCCCACCTCGGAGAGCCGTAATTTCTCCAAACCCTGCCTCCTTCGCCCGGGATCATCCCAAAAATGCCAGAGGGGGACACACAAAAAGCAAGGGTCTCACATGGTGCGCAGCCAGCACGGATGAAGCTGGGAATTGCCGTGCTTGCAGTTGCAGAGGTCGCCGTCTCCAGCCCAGCACCCCGACACCCCCACTCCCTGCAGGGGATCTCCCCGGGCACATCTAAATGAGCAGCCCTTGTCCAGCCGTAACGCAAACATCTAGAGAATATCTAGAGAGCAGGCTGAGGGCGCTGGATGGCATCTGCTGGGATGGTGCTGAGCCTGCAGGGGTCAAATGCCGGTTCAGAGATGAAAAGGTCCTTCTGGAGACCCCAAGATCAGAAGGCCAGAAGATGAATACTAGCTGATGGCTTTTCTCTGGCTTGGACCCGAGGTGATGAGCGTAACCTTAACACCTGCCTGCTACTCCCGACTGCATTGCTGACAACGGAGAGCTGGCCATTTGCTCTTTAAGTCCACTTTCTCTAGAGAAAATCAATCAGGCAGTCAATCACCGAGTCCGTCAATCATCTGAACCACTTGGAAAATGGACCCTGTAGAGACCTGGACTCCCACCCAGAGGCCCTGTGAGCCTTGCAGGAAAAACCTCCAGCTCTGAGGGAGGCTGAGACCTTCCCCAGCCCAGGGCACGGCTCCAGCCCCTGCGAGGCAGGAGCCATCCCACCCTGGGCCACGTCCAGGTCCCGGTGCTCCTCCAAACCCCTGGACCAAAGCACTCCCTGGCTGGAGATGGCCTCTCTTGGGGGGTCGAAATCCACCCCCCGCCCCCCCCGCCTTTGGGACTTGCAAGAGTTGCTGCTGCTGACATCTAGTGACAGGGAGAGCCGGCAAGAGGAGTCACCTGGAGCTCTCACAAAGCCTTCCCCACCGAGGGACAAACCTCCTCGGGGGCTTCCCCAGGCGGTGGGCTCCCAGCAGGGATGGAGGAGGAGGCAGCCCGATGTCCCAGCCGCCTCGATACACCCCAAAACCTTTTTCCTCCTCCCGCGGCCGCCCGAAGAGGACCGGCGCATCCTACCCCCTGCTTCCCCACAGCCTTGCCTGGGCTATTTAAGCACAGACTTATCCTTGGGTTTGCTGTCTCAAAGCAGCACAAGGAGGAGGGGGGGGAACACCCTAAGGGGAGCCGGTGGGGTTGCAGCCAGGCAAAGGCAGGCAGCGAGGCGGCTCCCGGCCGTGGCTGCCCGGAGCTGCCGGCCCCGGGGCTGCAGCCCCTTCACGCCGGGAGCTGCCGGAGCCCCGGGCGCTGCACGCCGGAGAACCGAGCCGGGGAGAAGCGGGATGCGAGCGGGATGCTCAAAACACGGGTGCTGCAGACCCCATCCCCGCGGGTACGGCGGCATCCCACGGGGGACAGCATCTCCCAACCGCGACAGTGGACGAGGGCTGCCTTTCGAGCTGACACAGGGGTGGGGGAGACATCTGGGGTCCTCAGCCCCCCGCTCCCGGTGCGCAAAAAAAAAAAAAAGCCCTGAGGACAGCTCGGTTTTGGGGGGGTGCGAGGAAATCTGCAGCGGGAACCCCTGAGCGCACACACACACACACACACGTTCGGGTCAGGTCGGGGCTCAGGACACGGTGCTGCGGAGCTGGGGCTGCCAGCCCACTCCCACCGGCCCCGAAACCCCGACACGCTCCAGCTTCACCGTCACCGTGGGGCTGCCCGGCGCCGTGCAAAATCTGCCTCCCCCCCTCCCCAGCACATCCCTCCAAGCTCCTCTTCTCCAGCAAAAAGTGCCTTAATCCCCTGGGTAAATGTGGCCATTTCCGCGGCAAACAGGACTATCCGGAGAGACGGGAGGAAAGATCCCGGCGCTTGGGTCCAGAGCAACCGAGACAACAGAAAGCGGGGTGATGCTACCCCGGGGCTCGCCCCTGCTCCTGGGGTGCTGGGGAGGGGGAGACCTCCCGCGCCCGGGGGTGGCCGAAATGCCCCCCCAAGCAAACCCCAGCAGAAAGTTGTCCCCCTCCCCGTCCCCGTCCCCGTGTCGCCGCGCTACTCACCCAGGAGGATCAGGGTGCAGAAGTAGAGGACGCCCCTCATCCTACCGCTCGGCACGGCTCGGATCCCACCGACTCGGCACGGCTCGGACCGCCCGGCCCGGCGCGGCTCGGCACGGCCCGCGCAGGCGGTGCCGGAGGATGCGCGGAGGCTGGGCAGGGCGGGAGGCGTCCCCGCCGCCCCGGCCCGGCCCTCCCGGGGCGAGCACTCACACGGCCGCCGGCTCGGCCCCGCTCCGGCCCCGGGTCATGCCCGCAGCCGGGCCGGGCACCGCGGGCTCCCGCCGGCCGCTCTTCGCCGCATCCCTCCGGGGCAGCTGCGGAGGGGGCGCTTCCTTGCTTTTTGGTTATTTTATTCTTATTATTTATTTATTTTCCCTCTTTTTTTGTTGTTGTTTTTGTCCCCCCCCCCTCCTCCTCTTTCAGCAGCGAACTTCTGCCGGCGGGGCGCGGGTGCCGCCGTGCCCGAGCGGCGGGGCAGCCCTCGCCGCCTTCCCCGGGCCGCCCCCGCCGCCGCCCCCGCCTCTCCGCGGCCGCGGCCCCGCGGGGAGGGGCTTGGCGGCCCGGCCCCGCTCCTCCCCGCCTCCCCGGCCCCGCAGCCCTGTCCCCGGGGGGGGCTCGGTCTCCCCCAACCCGGCGCGACTCGCGGACCTGCGTCTTGGGCGAGACCCCAGCACCCCGGGGCACGGCCTCTTTCACCCCTTCCAGCCCCAGGATGTCTTCCTTCCCCCCCGCTGCCCTCCTGGAGGGTCCCGGCATCCCCCACACCCCCAAACCCTCATCTCTTTGCAGCCTCAGACGGGGCACTCGCTCGGGGTGACAGCACCAGCCCCATCCCCTTGGGACCTGTGGCCTGGTCTTGAGTGTTTGCCAGCAGAGACACAGCCCCGAAGTCTTGGGCCACATCCTACCACCCCCCCCAGCCACGATACCTTCCATTAATCCCCTGCAACGTGATCACCGGCCCAATCTCCTCCACAAACCACCTCTGTAAATTCAGGTTATGTGCTTCTACAATCCTCCATCCAGGCCCCCACATCTCCTTCCCCATGGTGCACTCAGCCCATCCAGCCCCTGCAAGAGGTCCCTCACCGCTGTCCCCTGGTGCTTCTCCCACCCCCCAGCCTCCCCCACCTTTAATCCCCACATCCAGGCAGGTGTCCCTCTTTTAGGAAGCCGAGCAGCAGAGCCTGGCTCCTTAATCTTTATGATGGTGAGTGAGCATCATTCTCCACTACCTCCATTTCATGCACGGAGTAGCTGAGACACAAAATGTGAAGCGATGTCTTCAGGTTCACCCAGTAATTAACTGACTGATAGAGTAAGAAGCCTCATTTCCAAGTCAGTACCCTGTAGACACGGCCACCTCTGCTCCTCCTCCTAATGCAGGCTTGCCCTTTCAAAGCTCCGGTCTCTTTTTTCCTTGTTTTTCCTTTTTTCCCCCCTTTTTTTCCTTTCCTTTCCTTTCCTTTCCTTTCCTTTCCTTTCCTTTCCTTTCCTTTCCTTTCCTTTCCTTTCCTTTCCTTTCCTTTCTTTCCTTTCCTTTCCTTTCCTTTCCTTTCCTTTCCTTTCCTTTCCTTTCCTTTCCTTTCCTTTCCTTTCCTTTCCTTTTCCTTTCCTTTCCTTTCCTTTCCTTTCCTTTCCTTTCCTTTCCTTTCCTTTCCTTTCCTTTCCTTTCCTTTCCTTTCCTTTCCTTTCCTTTCCTTTCCTTTCCTTTCCTTTCCTTTCCTTTCCTTTCCTTTCCTTTCCTTTCCTTTCCTTTCCTTCTTTCCTTTTCTTTTCCTTTTCTCCTTTCCTTTCCTTTCCTTTCCTTTCCTTTCCTTTCCTTTCCTTTCCTTTCCTTTCCTTTCCTTTCCTTTCCTTTCCTTTCCTTTCCTTTCCTTTCCTTCCCTTCCCTTCCCTTCCCTTCCCTTCCCTTCCCTTCCCTTCCCTTCCCTTCCCTTCTCTCCTCTTCTCTTCTTTTTCCCTTCTTTTCCATTTCTATCCGTTCTTTTTCTTTCTTCTCTTTTTCCTCCTCTCCTCTCCTCTCCTCTCCTCTCCTCTCCTCTCCTCTCCTCTCCTCTCCTCTCCTCTCCTCTCCTCTCCTCTCCTCTCCTCTCCTTCCCCGTCTCTCCCAACACAGAGGCTCCTCCGGTGACCGGGAGAAGCACCGAGGCACCTGCCCACACGGAAAGCTCGGGCAGCGCGTTTGAACACTGGCAGGACGAGCTTTTCTGGACCGCGGGGTCGGGTATTTTGGCTGAGCCAGTGTTCACCCGCGCTGGGGAGGTTTTGAGGCTGGAGCTGTTCAGGGTTCTTAACTCGCGTTTCCCCGTGGCATCCCCTCATTAATCCTCCAGCCAGTTCTCCCAGAAAACCAGAGGAATTGCACTTTTTTTGTATTTCATGAGCAAAACAGAGAGGGGCAATAATTCATACAGCCATTTGTAGGTGTTATATATAAAGCATAAAGAAGTGGAAAAAATACTTCATTTTCTTTTTTTTTTCTTTTTCTTTTCTTCTTGGCAAATCAAAAGGAAAGTGCGACCCCCGGCCTTCCTCTCCTTTTGGAATTTTCTACCCCGTTCCAGTCCGGAGCTGTTCACGTAGCGAGTTTTCTAGTGCTCTGTCAGAATTGAAAAGTTGTCAATAACGGAATGTCTTTAATAACTGTATTTCACGTCCGAACCGAGCGTTTCCTGAGCTACTCAGTGGGGAAAAAGAAAGTGTTAATAAAACCTCGTTCGGAGTAAAAAAGCATTACTCCTGAGCTGGGGTTTTTTGACTTCTTAAAGAAGAGCACGATTATGTTTAAGCAAATTTCAAAACGAAATTGCAGTGAGCTGCAATTGAAACATCTAGCTGGGAAACTGGGGGAATGATTGGATTTTTCTGCTTATTATTATTTTTAATTATTTTGCAGATTCTTTTTCAGTGTTCTATTTTTGAAGCAGCTGTTTGCCCAGGAAAAATAATATCACTGGAACATATGTGAGTTTTTGAGGGGTTTTTCCTTGGAAAACGTCCGCCCTCCCCTCGGGAATGAGACATTCTGATGCCCTTGGACCAGAAGAGGTGACCTGAGCCCCATCACCCCATGCGTTAAAGAAGGGACGGGTTTGACGCGATGTCCCACCTCACGCGAGGGCGCTGAGAGCAGGGACGTGGGGACTTGCTCTCCCTGGCACGGTGTCTTGTCCCCTTGTCGAGGTCGGAGCCGCGGGCAAACCTTCCCTTGGGTCTAACTGGTGAAGCTGCATCCACCTCCTCCACCCGCGCAGCAGGAGCCGGAGGAGGCAACGCAAAGGCAGCCTTGCTGTCCCCTCCTGGGGCAGGGACAGGGTCCCACCTCCCCCTCTAGACAAGGGGAAGCTGGCAAGGAATCAGGGCTATGAAAGCAACATTTCTTCCTAAGTTTGAAGAGAAAAAAAGAAAATAGCAGGGGGCTTCAGGGCTGGGGGAAGTCCAGGCGGAGACAACCCCCACCGTTCCTCCAACAGGGAGGCATTTCCTGCCTGTTCTGTAATTCCTTGCATGCCGGGGGGGAACCCCATGCGCTGGGGAAAGCCGCCCCAAAGACACACGCTGCAAATACCGTGAAGAGAGAGGGATCATTGTTCCTTGCTGCCTTATTTATCAGATCTGGGCTTTCTCCTAATCGCCGGGTGGATGCCGAGATGAACGGAGTTAAGTAAAAACACTCCTTCCACGCACCTACACACCCCCCTCCTAAAATTACTTGCTACCTTGCCTTACAAATGCATCAAGGTATTGATGAGTCAGGTGTAAAAAAAAAACAAACATGGTTGCACATGTTAGACCTATCCCGAAAAGCTGCTCCCCGGAGCTCCAGACAACAGATTTAGCAAGGGCAATGAAAGAAAGAATTGTTTGGGTAGGTCCGTGGAGAAATCACTGGGCAGGGAAGGCACGTAAAATATGCCGATTAAAAGAAATGCACTTGTGAGAGTGAAACCGGTTACAGTGGAAACTGGAACAGAACTTTTGTCTGTCTTCCCCAAGTAAGATCGCTGTGGAGGACCCTACCATGCACACTGCCGTGACAACAGATGGTCCCTAATCCAAAAACAGCCATAGAATCAAGGCAAGAGACCTGTAGTTGTCTCTTTTTATCAATGGTGAAGTGATAACTGAGAGATTAAGGGATTCATGCAACTCAGGAAAGCTGGAAAACAGCCGGGACTGTTCCAGAACATCCATCCATCCATCCATCCATCCATCCATCCATCCATCCCAGGACAGCACCCATGCACAAATGTCTCTTGCTTCAAAGTGACTCCCAGGGGAACAGTGGCAGACCCTTGGCCCGTGAACACAGGGGACAAGACAAACCACTGCTGGCCTGGAGACATGGAGAGGTTTAGACTAAGAAAAAAACTGGCTGGAAAAGTGTAGGGGAAATGGGAGAATCTGTGGAACCAGCTGGGGTGGCAGAAAAAGCCAGGCAGAGGTGTGGAGGGTGCACCAGGCAGCGTGAGAGGGTATAGAAGCCCCACACACTGACTATCTTCATCTCCAAAACTGGGAAGACCAGAGTACTCCCTGCCTCCAACCTTTCTAGACCTCACTGTTTGGGACCATTTGGAAAATCTCAAAATTTGGACTAAGATAAGCCAAAAGAAAAGGCAACACACTTTTAGGTCAGCTCTGCAAGCTTCCTTGCTGCGGCTTCAAAAAAGTCTGCTGTTCACAGAATCATAGAACCATAGAATGGTTTGGGTGGGAAGGGACCTTTCAAGGCCATCTAGTCCAACCCCCTGCCATGAGCAGGGACATCCTCAACTAGATCAGGTTGCCCAGAGCCCCGTCCAGCCTGACCTGGAATGTTTCCAGGGATGGGGCATCTCCCACCTCTCTGGGCAACCTGGGCCAGTGCTTCAATGAGTTGACCTTGTTGATATGATTGATAGGATTGTGCTACAATTGCTCAAAGCTTCTGGAAACCCATTCAGCTTCACACCAGCTGTGTATAAAGCAAACGACTGCAGAAACCCAGAAACCCAATCCTTCTTCATGTCAGCAATAATCTGAGTTTCCAAACTGGATTCTCGTTTGCCTTTCGAGGTCAAAACATGTGGGCCCTAAGCAAAAGTTTGTGTGCAAAGAGAATTATTTACGAAAGCTCCTTTGGTGAGGTCGTGGGAAGCCTGAGCTCCCAGGCAGGTCGATTGGGGGACTACACTACCTTGTGGAGTTACACCATCAATAAACACAGCAAATCACACTCCTCGCCTCGCTGGAGTGCGGCCAACCCTTGGGTGGGATAGAGCAGGGTACATCTGCCACTGTTTGCAATTATTTAGAGGTGAACAAAGGGAAAAGGGAATCTGAGTGATGTAATGACCCCAGTCCCCTAGTGGAATCATAGAATCATAGAATCGTTTTGGTTGGAAGAGACCTCCAAGATCATCGAGTCCCACCGTTAACCCAGCACTGCCAAGGCCACCACTAAACCATGTCCCCAAGTGCCATGTCTACACATCCTTTCAATCCCTCCAGGGATGGGGACTCCACCACCGCCCTGGGCAGCCTGTGCCAGGGCCTGACAGCCCTTTCGGGGAAGAAATGGTTCCCAGTATCCAACCTAAACCTCCCCTGGTGCAACTTGAGGCCGTTTCCTCTCGTCCTGTCGCCTGTTCCTTGGGAGAAGAGACCAACACCCATCTCTCTACAACCTCCTTTCAGGTACTTTTTGTATGTCTGTTCATGGGGTACATTGAAAAGAAAACACAGAAGATGGACAGACTTCATCCAGTGAAATGGGGGAAGAGATTATGGCTGATACCCAGTTATATGTTTTGCCATAATCTAGGTAAGATCCCTTGGAAAAAAGTAAATATTCCACCTTGGCTTTCAGGTAAGATGAACCATTGAAGAGGGTGGAAAAGGCAAAGTGGGGCATGGAAATGCACGGAGAAATGAGAACTACAGGGAAGCTCTATCCCAAAAAGCACCACGTCAGAAGGACTGGCTGCTCTCCATCACCAGGTCTCCAGGGACCAGCCTGCACAACCTCAGATCTGGAGGCAAGGATGCAAAAGAAAACTATCGAGTCCAGGTGCAGGCTCTGGACCGGGGACCAGCAAAACCAGGGCTTACTTCTGAAAGTGAGAGGTAATACAAGAGACGTCAGAGATGCTTGTTGCTGCTCAAAACCTTGTAACACGGAGGGAAGGGAGCGCTAAAGACGTACAGAATGGTTAAGAGATCGTAGCATGCAAACCTGGTATTTTCTTGGATAAAATAAATTTTTTGCAGGACAAAAATGGGCATGTGAAAAATCTCCTTTCTTTGGGTTTTAAATGAAAAATTGATGCAGTGCCGTGGGGTAACCTTGTTACTCCAGCAGGAGAAGCCAGAGTTTAATGAGGGAACCATGTCAAAAGTAAGGAAGTGGCTAACGGGGAAATGATATTGAGCAGTGCTGGACTGGAGAGCCCATCTGTTAGTGGAGTTTCTCCTGGGTCTGTCTTGCAATTGATTTGTTTAAGGTTTGCAATAACAATTTTGGCCCCCAAGGTGGAAATGAAGTGCTACTGAAGGCTGTTGATGGAACAAAGCTGAGAAACTTCCGTGCAATGTAAGAGGAGCTGAGTATCACAGAGAAGACCTCAAGAATGAGCAGAAACGGGATGAAATAGTACAAAACATAAAGTCGTGAACCTGAAAGTAAAGGTTTCCTTAAACAGGGCACTTGATAAGCCATTTCTCTGTTGGAACTCATTCCCAGCTCGAGCCATGGCGATATAAACTGGTCATGGATATACTCACAGAGACTGAGGGGCAACGTTTCTGGGTGCTGACTAAACCCAGGCATTTAGCCCAGGTGAAAATGCTGGAGGTACCACGCCAAGGTGCAGAAAGTGACTTTAACCAGTGCGTGAGTATCTCAAAAATCAAACGTCCTGCTGCCGGGGGCTTCATGCTCATCATAGCGTCACCTCCCCTGCCAAGCATGGGGGAGCAAGGACTATTTGGGGAAAAATCCCTGGGTTAGACAGACCCAAACGAGTCCTGTCCCTGCCAGGGTGTGACACAGTGTCTGGTCCAGCTTCTGACTCCTGAGATGGAGCCACTTCTCCTAAATCCACTTAAGATGTGCAAACAGCCCTGTCAATAGCAGCTCGCCAAGCTGTGTGCTGAACTGTGGTTTTCTCCGGGCTGCAGTAGCCTTGGTAACTCTCAGGGAAAAAATAACCTAATTTTCTCTTTCATCCATAAGCCGAACCCTTTAATTTGCTTTCAAGTGAATTAAACATAAGCCTCCATTTTTCTAATTCCTTTGTCCTAATTTAAAAGTACTGACATTTATCAAAGGAGTTTTCTAGATTTCCCGTTTTCAGCTCATTGTTTTAGTATTTTTTTTAAATAAACCAGAGACTGACATTTTTATTGTTGAAATGCTTTCCTTTCCTCCTCCTTTTCTTAATAACACGGTGATATTGTGTTCATTTCTAAACTTTTTCTAATAACAAGGAGAGCACCCTGTGTCCTGCTGCATAATCAAGGTGACCATGTTTTATAACTGAGCTCTGCTATCATTGACTTGTGTAATGCAAGAGGATCTTCGAAGGCAAAACCAACCTCATTTAGATGTCTTGAATGCCACCTTAGTCCCTTTAATGTTCAACACGCCGAATGACCCATGGTTCATGCCATGAAGTTATTAGAGGTAGCAGACACCAGGGAACAACCACAATGCTATGAAAACAGCTATATACCAGCACCAATTTGTTTGCATTTCCAGAAACAGCAGCTGCTCGAATAACTTGCGTCCTGCAAAGCGGGTTTGGTGCCCTTGGTCCAGCCGCCCACCTTTTCTGAGAAAGGAACTTCTCTCATTCAGCGTTTGCACAATACCGCGCACATTGAGGCTGTCCTCTCGGAGTCGGCATGAGCGTAAATGCAGCATAAAATACATCCTGGGGCAAAGAATCTTCTTCCCTGTGGTTGAGGGCCCTCTTGGAAAGTCTGTGCCTTTGCTTTCCAAACTTGTTTTTCTTTTAGTAAATCATAGGGCTGGTGGAATGGTCTCAAAGCTGATGGACAGCCCTTGGGGACCAAAGTCCTCTGTTTATCCACTGGCATGGAGGGTTGACACTGGAAATATTTCCCACACGGCTTTGCTGGCATGTCTCAGAGCTTTCTCAGAAGGATAAGAGGACTAAGTTCACCCATCTCTAGATGACAGCTCTTCTCCAGACAGTGTTATTCTTCATTCCAGCACCGGGCTGTTTTTTAGTGGTTCATGACAAATCTCCATTTTCCCTCAGAATTTTGGGTTGTATTTTCTTTTGCTTTCTGACACTGATAGCCATTCCACCATGCATTAAGTTATCTAAGAGCATCTGATCTTCCATCAGTGTCAATCTTGAGTCTTGCCATTTGGAGGGAAACGATGGGAAGTTCTCAGCGCTAGACTTAATTCAACATCTCTCATGATTTGGTCCAGCCAAGGTCAAATTCTGAAGCTATGACACACTCCAATGACACTCCCATCTGCTTAGAGAGCTCCCTCTCTGTGCTGAGGACTGAGATCACCACCATTATAATAAGGGCTACATAATAATGGATTTATACTTCCAACACATGTTGGATGTCCTAAGCTCAGGAAGAGGACTAGATGCCAGCAGAAAGTATGTTGTATGTGGGGAAGAATGAATTTGAAAGCAAGTTTAAGCTAAGATTTTCTCATCCTCTGTGCTGGGATTTGGGAGCACCTGCCATGAAAGCTTCTCCTTGGGAATCATAGAATTGTTCTGGTTGGAAGAGACCTCCAAGATCATCAAGTCCAGGCATTAACCTATCACTACCAAGTCCCCCACTAAATCATATCCCTTAGGGCCACATCTAAACATCTTTTGAATACCTCCAGGGATGGGGACTCCACCACCGCCCTGGGCAGCCTGTTCCAATGCCCAACAACCCTTTCGGGGAAGAAATTTTTACGAATATCCAACCTAAACCTCCCCTGGCGCAACTTGAGGCTGGTTCCCCTTGTCCTGTCGCCTGTTCCTTGGGAGAAGAGACCGACCCCCCCTGGCTCCAACCTCCTTTCAGGGAGTTGCAGAGAGCGAGAAGGTCTCCCCTCAGCCTCCTTTTCTCCAGGCCAAACCCCCCAGGTCCCTCAGCCGCTCCTCACAGCACTTGTGCTCCAGACCCTTCCCCAGCTCCGTTGCCCGTCTCTGGACACGCTCCAGCCCCTCAATGTCTGTCTTGGAGTGAGGGGCCCAGAACTGACCCCAGCACTTGAGGTGCGGCCTCGCCAGGGCCGAGCACAGGGGGACGATCCCTGCCCTGGTCCTGCTGGCCACACTATGGCTGATACAGGCCAGGATGCCATTGGCCTTCTTGGCCACCTGGGCACACGGCTGGCTCATCTTCAGCTGCTGTTGACCAACCCCCCCAGGTTCTTTTCTGCCGGCCACTTTCCAGCCACAATGTTCTGGCTGGCCCAGCATGGGGCATAACCTTATCCCCTCGCAGATGCGGCAGTTTCCCCGTGGTGTCCGGTCTTGCACATGGTGCCTCCTGTTTTGGATGGAACGATCCACGGAGTTGGACCGGTATGTATAGGGTTGGATTATTGTCAGAGGGTGAGTTAAGACCGGGGGTAAAGACGGCTGCCCAGAGCCATAACACAGAGCTGAGAAATAGGCTTGAAAGCAAACATAAGCATCGAGAATCCCATAATTTCCTAGTTTTCACTGGAAGTAGCTTGGGTTGAACCTTTGAGTGCAGAGGAGTGGAAGAACAGCTGAGCATGGGACCTTTGGTCACTGTAACTCTGTTGCTGCTGAGTCCATCCAAGTTGCCTGTTGCTAGGAGTTCAACTCTAAAACAAAAAAACACGTACATTGTTTTTCAGTGGATTTCTGTCCCTCATTCCCTGATGGACATTTTCTGTGGAAATGCTTTGCAAATAAAAAAGGTTTCTTTATGGAGTTGGAAAATACCCTTTTAAAAGTGAAGTAGGATTTCAGTCTCTTCTGGTAGCAATTAGGAATACAGGGTATTGGTGCCTCTTACTGAAAATTGAGCCTCTTATTTAACTGTCTAAATACAGATTTAATTTTCCTGCTTTTGGCACCTAAGCTTGAAAATTTTCTTCTTACAGATGAAAACAGAACATTATAAAAATTGAGTCTATGCCATTTTTTTTCTGCTTTGTGAGAGAGAAAAAAAAAAGGAAGAGAATCATTTATCAGTATTTGTGCCTCTTTTATTATTCTAACCACTTTGAACCAAAATCCCTCATGGATATCAACTCTGGGCCATTCTGGATATACCAAAAAGCCTTTTTTTTCCTCGGAGCCAGGGTTAGACAACCCACGGCAAGCGGGCAAGTACTAGTTGAGCTGTTTCCCTCTGAGGTCTCAGTTGGGTTGTGCTGAGAAAATGGCTTTCAGGTGGGAGAGAAAGGATCACAGAGTCACAGAATGGTGGGGTTGGAAGGGACCTCTGGAGCCCACCCAGCCCAACCCCTGCCAGAGCAGGGTCACCCAGCGCAGGCTGCACAGGGCCGCGTCCAGGCGGGTTGGAATCTCTCCAGAGAAGGAGACTCCGCACCCTCCCTGGGCAGCCTGTGCCAGGGCTCTGGCACCTCACAGCAAAGACGTTTTTCCTCGTGTTCAGGCGGAACTTCCCGTGTTCCAGTTTGTGCCCGTTGCCCCTTGTCCTGGCACTGGGCACCACTGAGAAGAGTCTGGCCCCGTCCTCTTGCCACCCGCCCTGGAGATATTGATAAGCGTTGGTGAGGTCCCCTCTCAGTCTCCTCTTCCTCAGGCTGAACAGCCCCAGCTGCCTCAGCCTTTCCCCACAGGAGAGATGCTCCAGGCCCCTCAGCATCTCTGTACCCTCCGCTGGGCTCTCTCCAGTAGTTCCTCGTCTCTCTTGACCTGGGGAGCCCAGAACTGGACCCAGGACTCCAGATGGGGCCTCACCAGGGCAGAGCAGAGGGGGAGGAGAACCTCCCTCGACCTGCTGGCCACACTCTTCCTCATGCCCCCCAGGCTGCCGTTGGCCTTCCTGGCCCAAGGGCACGTTGCTGGCTCATGGGGAATTTGTCATCCCCCAGGACTCCCAGGTCCTTCTCCGCAGAGCTGCTTTCCAGGAGGTCACCCCCAACCTGTACCGGTGCAGGGGGTCGTTCCTCCCCAGGTGCAGGACCCTGCACTTGCCCGTGTGCAGAAAAGGGACTCCGTAAATTTATGTGGAAGACATAAAATCTTAGCAGAATCCTGTTACAACATCACCCAGCACAATGTTGTACGAAACAGTCTTTGGGAGGTCTGTGCTTCCCTAAGTCCTGCTTTCCAGCCTGCTTAAGGCCTGGGGATGTCACCTATTCAGCACAGCTCCATCACCTTCGTGGTGACAGCGCTGGCAGCTGATGCGCTCTTTACAGCACTGACACACCAGCTCTCGCAGCTCCTGCCGCAGCAGTCCACACATTATAACGCAGCAGCCAATTCCAGCCCAAGTCCTGCAAACCATCCAGCGACATCCCATTGGAGGTGCGCAACAGATGTAGTGCGATAGATACGGTTTCTCCGTACCACACCTTGTAAAACTCTTGGTGACCTTGCCTACGTTTGTCAGTAAAATGGACTCACGCCTCGGGAGAAACCATGGGAGATGATTCAGAAGAAGGGATGGGAGATGTACTCCTGGCTGTACCCCAGCCTTTGGACCCGGGGCAAGACAATTTGTCTCTGCAGCCCACCTTCCCTTATCCTTTTTCCAGCTCAGATCAGCAGCTCTTTGGGATAGGCTTTACCTATTTTTTTCAAAGAAGTGCCTAACAAGGCTTTGATCTCAGTCGTAGTCTCTAGACACTCCTGGAATTTAATTAAGACAGCGTTTGCAAAGAGGAAGTGTGGGGTCATTCACATCTGCATCCCCTCAGCCTCTTGCCTTTCCTCCGTCTCTTGTGCGGGGTGCCTTCCCCCGGGCAGGAGGGTCCAGCTTTGAGGAGCAGAAGACAGGTCCCTCGGGGGCTATCACTGCAACCGCGGCTCCGGGGTCTCCGCGTGGTGGATCATCTTTCCAGCCAAGCTGTTTGCTTGAGGGGTGAGCGAAGCGGAGGGGGCGGTGGGGGACAGGGATCTGCGTGTTACAGAAATCGGAGGAGGATGTCTTCATCAGCTTTGATAATGGGGAAAACAGAGCGGCCGGGGCTGTCTCTGGTAAATGCGTTCCCGAGGAGCGATGGGCTGTCGTGTCAGTATGTTGTATTTGGTTTTGTTCCCAAAGGCTGATTTAATGAAGAAAAATTCAGCAGGGAAAAATGAAATGCACACACAGAGGGAAATGCCTCTGGTGCCGGAGGGGCTGCAAGCGCGGTGGGGAGGGAGGACGGGGTGGTCCTCAGAAGTGTTCCCACATTTCTGGTTCGTTGGCCAGGTCCAGGCAGGTGAACCTGCCAAAATCATTGATGAGCTGAGCTGTGGGGACTCTGAGGTTCCTCCCACACCACCACCCCTCCAGCCAGGTGGCGTTTGGACCTCAGACCCCTTTTCACCATTTTTTATAGAAAGGTTTGGCCTCAGGTTGGCCCTGGGCACCCTGCAAAAAGCACTGGCCTTGCTCTCCATGACCACCCAGGGGAGCGAGCGAAAACAGCTCACACACGTCAGAGACACTCGGCCAGGGACAGTGAGAAGCAACAACATGTTGGTGTTTTCTCTAATTTTCTCATCTTTCCTTTTCCCAGTTTCCTCCTGGAGGAGGGGAGTAGAGAGAGGAGCAAAGACAAAGTGAACAACAGAGCAAAAGTGGAAGAGAAAACGAAAAGAAAGAAAGGAAAGGCATTTCCCAATCCGCCCTTTCCAATTTTTCCATACGTTCATGGTATTTACCCTCCCTCGCGCCCCGTCCCACTGGCTGGTACATCTTCCCAGTCGTGATTTCATGCACCCTTCCACGCAGCAGCTCTGCCCTGCGCATGCTGCCTGACAAACTCTGTCCGTTTGTCCCCGGTGCCAAACCCCCGGCTTCCCCCACCTGCTGAATTCACCGTAATTGCCATAATCTGCTGCCTATTAAATCTGATAGCTCTGTTATCACCGTTAATAACAACTAATTAGTGAGGCTGTCACAGGGAGTGGTTCTGTAAGGGAAGGTATTTGTCCTTAACATCACATAAAGGCTCTGTATTAAATCAGAGGAAGGCACACGACTTCAAGGGCACCGGCACTCGGTAACTTGTAGTCCCTAGCAGTGAAATGGAAATGCTCCGCCGGCTTCTCCCCAGGGAGCCAGCTTTGCACATTTCCCAAAACGAAAAATTCACTGGAAAGGAGTTACCAAAACTCCTAAATGGCAGCATAAAAGAAAACCAAAAAGGCAAAGTGCAAAAATGCCAGCAGGGCAGGCAGAGGGGAGCCGGGATGAGAAAGCAGCAGGGTGCAGGCAGCTCCGGGGAGATGCAGGGCAGGCAGGGGAGGATGTGATTAGAAGGTGGAATAAAAGGGGAAAGGACTGTCTTTTCTTGGCATCGTTGGAAGTGCCAGACCCCCTCCACACCTCAAAAGATGTGTTAAAAGTCGACAAAGGTTGCCATTGAAGAGTGAAGGATGTTTTCGGTTTTGATGATGAAATGTGAACACTTTTCCCACAGTCATTTTTTCCTGGTGAAAACCTGCTCAGTAAGAAGAAAAAATAACCCACGTTTCTCACTCTGAATTCTATGATTTCCTCCATGACCCAAAACCTCCATAAACCAGAACCTAAATTGCTGCTTCGTCAGGAGAGGGGAGGCATTGGAGAGGAGACGATCGCTCCCCCCGAACCCCGACGCGCCTGACTTTGCAACGGGATTGCCTGGGACCTCGTTCAGGTTTCTGGTTTTGAGAAACACTCCCAGAGCTGCTGCAGCAGGAACGGGGACTGAGAAGCTGAAGATGTTAACAGGAAAAGGTAGCAAACAAATACATCCCTGAACCCTTTTTTTTCACGTGAAAAGACATACTTAGGGTCTGTTTCACGTTACAGCTAGATGAGAAGTGAGCATCCCCTCCCACAAGCCGTTACTGAACTAGAAGAAAGGCTACCAAAATAAAACCCCTTCCATGCTCCAATCCACGCAGAATCAGGCCCCTTTTCTCCCGAGCAGAAAGAACCCTCCATCATCCATCATAGGTGCTCATTGAGTGAAGCTACTACTTATGAATAGCAACGAAGACCTTAATCACTTTGGCAGTGAGTGCCTTTGCTTTCCAATATTTGATAAAAAACCCCAAATCTTTACTGTCTCTCTTTAATTAGAGCAGCAGCAATTTTGTGGGATGATGGATGGTCCTGTGATGACTTTGCTAAGGTGGCCGCACGCTGCTGCCAGGTTCAGGAGGTGAATCCGCCGGTTTGGTTTGTTTTGCTGCTGCCGCCACTTCTGGGGTTTTGGCATCTGGTTTCGTTTGTAAGACAAAAAAAGGACTGGTCCTAAAAGCTTCCTTAATGGATGTTTGGGACTTGTAAAGGGCAACGGTTGTGTAAAAGATGCCACAAGGGATGAGCTTTTGGTTTTGTCCTTTAATCTTCCTCCTTTTCCCTTTCCCCTTAAAACTGCCACCAGCAGGTCACCTGCAGCCAATATTCTCCCTCCCAAGTTGGAGGGGGAGCAATACCACAGCCAGGAAGGTACATTTTCGAATGCTCAAAGCACTAGCCTAAGCATCCAGATATACAGGTTCGTTCCTTTGCTTTGGCATGCGGTGATTAACATCCTCGGAACAGTCACTTCTGCTACCACAGCCTGCCTCAGTTTCCCCAATTATAAAAAATCAGTAGTGCTTAGGAGAGGCGCCAGGGACTTAAGAAATATTTGAGGGAAGAAGCTATTACATGAAACGTGCTTTTGCAGGAAGACAAACGCATACTCTGTACGACTGTCCTGGTTTTGAACCCTTTTGCTTCCCAGGATTCATGGGAGAGCTTCCCTTCGCACGTCGTTGCTGTCAGCATATACAGAAGTTTGCGGAAGAGGCAGATGTTGGCAGTCTCTGCAGATGGTGAGCCAACTGGCAGCCAAGTGCCTCGTCGCCAGGACTCTGCCTTCCTCACGTACCTCCATCTTGCCCTGACTTGTCCCAGGGGGACGCCTGGTGGTTTGTCTTCCCTGATAAACATGAAAGACAAGGCTGGAACTCGAAATATGTGGCAGGCTGATTGCTGGAAACGGCCATTGACATTTCCCTTAGAGTCAGAGGGGAGAAACAGGTGGGTTTAGGGTGCAACTCTTCTTGTCTTGAGGTCCATGTCTACATCTGCTCACATGAACCATGTCTTCTTAGCTCCACGGACTCTGAAGAGCAACGACTGTGAATAGGCACCTGCACTGCAAACATCCGAAGGCTGATGAGACGAATCTCATCCTCTGGGTCTATAACGGCAGCTAATCTCTATATCAAATTAACGTCACTTCTAGAAGACTGTGAGTCCACATAACAAGACAGCAGCAGCATGTATGTTTGATGTTCAGGGCTGTTCGTCCCCGTCCTGCCAGGCAAGTCCCAGGGCAAAAGTTGTTTCTGAGGTGTGACACTTGTTCTGGTCTCAGCCTCAAAACACCAGGTCGCTGCAAAAGTGAGCAAGGCTGTTGTGTGCCCTGCCCACACAGGACTAGGAAAATGGGAATTTGCAAAGCCACGACTCCATGGGTGCTGGTTTACAGCATGTATTTATGTATATAGACACCCCCTTTTCCAAAAACCAGCAGACCAGATTGCCGTCTCGGTTGCCACAACGCAACATCGGCTTGGGTTGTGATGGAGTTTGCTGCCCCGAGCACTCGGGCAGATGTTCCGCCTGCAGAGTTAGCAGCCGCAGCCGGAAAGCTGTGCCCCACGGGGCAGCGGGGAAGGGGAGATTTCCCTGGGAAAAGAAACTTCGCCATCCTAATACAGCTAGATATATGCTTTCAATTGCAGACTGCAAAGTGAGTGATTTTAGGTGCTGGGTTTTGATATCATAATGTGCCCTATTTTCCATCTTTCAGGCATGAATAATGGAGTGCTGTGTCTGCAAATGCACCAGTCTTTCAGGATGCTGGCAAAGGAAGTACGGATCTCCAGAGCTCTCCCGTGTCCGCTCTCCTTTCATCTAATCCCGGGGCCAGGCGATTGCTAGAAATGCACTCAGTGGCCAGCAAAGAGCTGGCCGTATTGCTGACAGAGGAGCTGGGCACGGAGCGGTGTGCCAGCGCGGGGAAGGAGCCGGCCAGCTGCACCCCGCAGCCAGCGATCCGCCCATGGGACTGTGGCTGGGCTCACGACGTGCAGAAACGCTGCGTATGAATCCGTGAGCAGGCTCAGCTGACGGTGCACGCAGCTACAAGAGGTGAGTGTTCGCTCCCTGGAAAGTATCAGGCGGGTTGAGCGGGGATGAGGTCGCGGTGCTGCATTTGGATGTGTCCGGGGCTGTTCTGGAGCCCGGTATAAGCTTGATTCCATCCCTTCCCTATGTTCAGGAGCATCCTCGCTGGGCAAGCAAATCTCCAGGCAAGTGGTTTTAGTTGTGCAAGGGGACAGTCCACTAGACTCGTCTGTTCCAATGGCACTGGCCATTGTTTGCTGACACCCTTCATCTCTCGGGCCTGACCACGGAGAAACATGTCATGGGATCCAAGCTGACCATTTTCCGTGGCTTAGAAAAGAGCCGGGATGAATGAGCTGGTGTGACCACTTCCTTGGGTGTTCTTATTGAAAGCTGAAAAGGTGGCTATATGCTTATCTAGGGTGGGGGAAAAAGATGTGGGAGGGTCACCAGTCTGTCAGAAAAGTGCTGACTCCAAGAAGACAATATTTCTCCTGGGTTTCTTCACCAATGCCCCTGCCCAGGGAGCTCTTGGGTTTTTCCCTCTTTTACATGTATTGTACAAGAACAAATTCACCCTTCCATCTCCAGTCCTTGAGATGGGTAACTGGATAAGCAGGTTCTCAAGCTGGAACCCAAGATCCCTAAAACTCTGGAGGACATCAGCCCCAAATGGGTCCTTCACAGAGGACAATTGTAACTTGTGAGGCCTGAAAAATGTCATGCTGACATGTGAACAAGTCCCAGAGAGCTCCACGCAATGGAGCTTTGAAGCTTGGGTGTCCTCCTGTTTGCACATTGCCCATGGCCGCATTTCTCCAGCATCGGGGTGAGGAGCATTGCAACCACATCTCAACTGTGCGCTCGGGAGAGACACATCTACAATTTGACAAAGTCTTGTGACGGTACAAACCAGCAGGGAACCAACCTCATCACGCATCTTGTCCTCCCTTTTGCTAACCAGCAATGAAAAATAATAAAACAACCCTACCCTGCTGCACGAGTTGGGTTTGTCCTGGTTGGATGTCCCGGTGCCTCTGGTGCTTTTTGAAGGCATTGCTGGATAGGAGCGAGGTGTTTCCAGCAGGATTCAGATCCAGGCTTTGAGTCGAGTTACATTTCAAAGTGCTCGGATCTTGTCTTGGATTAGGAGGAATTTGGATCTGCCCTTGGCAGCTGTCTCCACAATTTGGAGAATTCAGAGCCAGATATTGGCACCGATTTCAAAGCTTTTTTGCATAACTCTTCAGGGCCTTGATGTCAGTATCATCCATTGATTCATTATCTCAAATGATGTCAGTACAGCCCAGAGGCAGGTTTGGACTGAAACTTTTGAGACTCCTTCCAAGTTTTCTAAGATATCCCAAGACTTTGACCTTACCAGCCTTTAAGGTGAATGTGGCTGGCAAATGTTTTGTTCTTTCCTGAAAACAGAGATAAAATCAAAACAGAAAAGCTTCTGTTCTTTCAAGGATAAAAAAATCAACCTTTCATTGAACCCAGTGTTTTGTGAGGTTTTGGCAGAAAGCTTCCCCGAGTTCAGCCTTCGATGAGAAATGTGAGCGTTTTCAAAGGAAGCAGAGAGTTTCCACACACACAAAATAAATAAAGTAAAATTGTTTCATTCCCCTCAAATCACTCTTAAAAATGGTGTAATTGTAAACATTTTAACAGCTCCCCCCCGGATGCAATACCACTTTTTAACGTATTGAATCACCTTCTAGGAGAAATCCTGCCAAACTCCCCTTTTCTTAAATCCTTACTGTCCAGACGTCTTCATCCTGAATCGAGTGATTTATGGATGTCATATCTGCTTCCATTCACACTTAGGCAGCTGACAGCATCACACACCGTGATTGCTCCCTTTGGCACTTCACACTTTCTGCAAAGCCAAAGCCCGGGCAATTGTTCCTGTGCTGGCTTCCCATCTGACTGTTGGGCCAAATACTTGTGCCACGGTGGATGACCCCTCCTGGAGGATGACTCGTTGTATGACGACTTCAGAGAGTGCTTTTTGGTTTATTAGATGGGAATCTTCCGTTTCACTAACCAGGAGGTTTTTTGTTTGGTTTTTTTAAAGCATCATAGCATCCTAGATGGTACCCTGCACTCTCCAATTAGTGTTTCCAGTAATCACTCCAATAGTGAGGGAAAGCATTCCTTTAAAAGCCTGTATTCTCCCACATTTTCTCTCACAGCTATTAAAATTAGGTGCTATTATGACTTTCCTCCAGGGAAGCATTTGAGGATATTCTTTGCTTCCAATCACAATTATAATATATCCCCTTGTAGTTCATCTCCCCCCTGGGCTGGAGGACAGGAGCGCGAAGCACAGCTTCCTACCCCGGAGTTTCATCAGCCATGGTAATTTTCTACCTACTCCAGGAAGCTGCACAGAAGCAGAGAAGGATGTCAGCAGGAGATCTGCAGAGTTATTTTTCCTCCCTTGTACTCCTAAAGATCCTTCTGCGGTTCAAAGAGAAAGGTGCTCTGTTCTCCCCCTGGTCCTCACATGGCACCATTTATCAGAGAGCCTGATTCTCCGGCACCATACTCTGGACTAATTGTGGGAAAGCCTTGGGTCAATGGTGAGGACAAGTCCTTCTGTGAGATGCTTTACAATTCCCACCTGTTCCAGGGCAGCATTTCCTAAGGGTCCCGCCTGGAGCTGTGTGTCAACGTGCGTTTTCCAAGCTGTGCTCCATGAACGAAGTGTCTGGCTCCCCATAGGGTCATATCTCATGGTCAGCTGATATTGCTGTCTAAGAAGATAGTTGCACTGAAATTTCTGGTTTATTGTTGCATTTTTTCACCATGCTGGGGAACGCAGGAAGATCTCTTTGTTTTATGCTCTCTTTTATCTAGAAAATAGTAAATCCACCTAAATTTTCCTAGGAAACCAGAGCTTGCAACTTTCAGAGTGCTGTTGGCACACACAGTTTTACCAGTCCTTTTCCACCCCAGAGGCCAGCGTTGAGCTCGGGGCTATTGTATTTGTTGGGTTGGTCCACAGCTGTGCCAAGAGACAGCTATGCCATCTTCAAGAGTTCCTGGGATTCAAGAGGAGAGTCCAGAGAAGCTCTGGGTTCATCTCAGCTCAAAACTACCCTTTCTGTTTCTTCAAAGAGGTGCAGACATAATAATGGGGGGCTGTGAATCTCCAAGCCAGGTCCTCTTGCAAATACATCTCCCGCTGATGTCTGTGTGGGGTTTCGTGTGAGCTTCCCCCACCACCACCCTCATCCAATTTCCAGAGCTTGAAGGGGCTTCTCAGCCCTACTGCGTCCCATCAGCCATACTGATCTCCTTGTCTTGCTCCATGGGGGACGGGGTGGGGGCAGCGTCCATCACCTTTGCAAACCTGGCTTTACCCCCACCACAGGCTCCATCGTCCCGTTACACGACCCTGAAAAGGGACTCCTTTACTCCGTGATGGTGCTGAAGAGGACGTGCTACAGTAAACAAGTTACTTGTCCTGAAACTTTAGCAGCACCAGTTGACCCCAGATGACTCCCTCCTCCTGTTTATCCGGATTTTATGCTGCCTGACCATCCGTCTCCCTCCCTTCATTCCTGGGGAACAATAAATCAGGATTCAGTGTTGTCTATATAATGAGAACGCCAGGCCTTATTTCTCAGCTGGTGCAAATGAACGGATATCCACCGGCTCCACTGGAGTCAATGTGCACTCGCGGTGAGCACCAACCCCGCTCCCCTCAGTCCATTTTGGTCCCCTCTGTAACGCTCTAAAATAAAATGCACGTGTAAAAAGATGCCTTTCTTTTTCTCTTTTTCCCTGACAGACGTTACAGAAGAGCAATTTCCCCAAAGTGTTCTCTAGAAGCAGTATATAGTATGGCTTGATGAGTTTGCAAGCTTTTTTTTTTATGGTACAGCTGCCCAGAAATCAGGCTGAGAGCAAGGGTGGGAAACTTTGCAGCTCACAACCTCAGTGCAAAGAATTTCTGCCTGCTTAGCTGGTCTTTTGCCTCCAAAATCCTCTTTTTCTGTGCTTTCCCTCTGGGGCTGCAGAAGCAACTGTTCGCTTAATGGTATTTCTTGGTTTGTTGTGGTTTTTTTTTCCCTTTCTGTCTTTCTTTTTTTATATATAAAAATGGTGTATGTAGAGAGGAAGAGGTGTTGAGCATAGATTCAATGCTGAATTGACAGGACACAGAACAGAATCCTCTCGCAGGAGAATACAAATGTGTTGGGAAAGGAAATCCCAAATTGTTTGAATTTCAGTGCTAACAGCCCCAACATATGTCTCGGTCTTCAAGGGAGATTTACAGAGGAGATTTGCATTGGGGTGGCTGGAAATCTTCACTTTCCACCTTCCCGCTACCACTGCTGAGAGCCACCAGCTCCCTGTTCATGTGATGGGGGAAGCGTTTACAATATCGTCTCTCAACGGCAGCACACCAGATCCTGCTTTGGACCTGGTTGACCTCTACAAAACTAACACAAAAAAAATCACATCTGGTGTCAGCAGGACATCTCAGACATCCTCAAGCTCCTTGGGTCCTGACAAGAGACCAAGCGAGTTCCTGTGGAGCTCAGCACTGGTCTGTCCTGTGCTGCGATATACTGAGCAAGTATGAAGTAAAGTCCAGGGCCAGAAAAGCCAATACAGCCTTGTACTTTGGGGAGGATCCTAAACCATGTCCTAAGTGGCTGAAAACTAGATTGAGTTATGTTGTGGAACCGTATGAGCAGGAAAATACAGAGGCTCAAGGTCATGAGATGTGAACACCTTTCCTCAGTCAACCACATACCTCCTCAAAAAGATCCCTGTACTTGAGAGCAAACCCCACTTTCTCTCTTTGTTTACAACTGTGAGTCATAGAATCATTGAATCACAGAATGGTTTGGGTTGGAAGGTACCTTAAAGATCATCTAGTTCCACCCCCCTGCCATGGGCAGGGACACCTTCCACTAGACCAAGTTGCTCAAAGCTGCATCCAACCTGGCCTTGAACACTTCCAGGGATGGGGCAGCCACAGCTTCTCTGGGCAACCTGTGCCAGGGCCTCACCACCCTCAGAGGGAAGAATTTCTTCGTTATATCTCACCTAAATCTCCCCTCTTTCAGTTTGAAGCTGTTACCCCTTGTCCTATCACTACACGCTCTTGTCAAAAGTCCCTCTCCAGCTTTCTTGTAGGCCACTTTAGGTACTGGAAGGCTGCTCGAAGGTCTCCCCAGAGCCTTCTCTTCTCCAGGCTGAACAAGCCCAACTCTCTCAGCCTGTCTTCATAGGAGAGCTGCTCCAGCCCTCGGATCATCTCTGTGGCCTCCTCTGGCCCCGCTCCAGCAGGTCCATGTCCTTCTTGTGTTGGGGGCCCCAGAGCTGGACACAGTACTCGAGGTGGAATCTCACTAGAGCGGAGCAGAGGGGCAGAATCCCCTCCCTCGCCCTGCTGCCTACGCTGCTGGTGATGCAGCCCAGGACACAGTTGGCCTTCTGGTCTGTGAGTGCACACATTGCCAGGTTATGTGGAGCCTCTCATCAACCAACACCCCCAAGTCCTTCTCGGCAGGGCTGCTCTCAATCCATTTTCCGCTCAGCCTGTATTTGTGCTTGGGCGTACCCCAACCCATGTGCAGGACCTTGCACTTGGCCTTGTAGAACTTCATGAGGTTCACATGGGCCAACATCTCAAGACCATCCAGGTCCCTCTGGATGGCATCCTGTCCCTCCAGCGTGTCGACCGCACCACACAGCTTGGTGTCATCGGCAAACTTGCTGAGGGTGCGCTCCATCCCACTGTCCATGTTGCCGAGAAAGATGTTAAACAGCACCAGACCCAACATCGACCCCTGAGGAACGCCACTCGTCACTGGTCTCCACTTGGACATCGAGCCGTTGACCGCAACTCTTTGAATGTGACCATCCAGCCAATTCTTTATCCACCGAGTGGTCCATCCGTCAAATCCATCTCTCCAATGTAGATATAAGGATGTCATGCGGGATAGTGTCAAATGCTTTGCCCAAGTCCAAGTAGATGATGTCATTTGCTCTTCTCTTATCCACTAATGCTGTAATCCCGTCATAGAAGGCCACCAAATTGGTCAGGCACGCTTTGCCCTTAGTGAAGCCATGTTGGCTGTCACCAATCACCTCCTTATTTTCCATGTGCCTTCGCATAGTTTCCAGGAGGATCTGCTCTATGATCTTGCTGGGCACAGAACTGAGACTGACTGGCCTGTAGTTCCCCGCGTCTTCCTTTTTTCTCTTTTTAAAAATGGGGGTTATGTTTCCCCTTTTCCAGTCAGTGGGAACTTCTGAACAGAAGGAAGTTATCACCAATGCATTCCAGGAACCTCCTGGATTGCTCATGCCCTGCTGTGTTGTCCCTCCAACAGATATTGGGGTGGTTGAAGCCCTCCATGAGGACCAGGGCTTGTGAACGTGAGGCTGCTCCTATCTGTCTATAGAGGGCCTCATCCGCTTGGTCTTTCTGGTTGGGTGACCTGTAGCAAACCCTCACTATAATGTCACCTGTCCCTGCCCTCCCTTTAGTCACATCCCATGAGCTCTCAGTCGAATCCTCATCCATCCGCAGGCAGAGCCCCATGCACCCCAGCTGGTCATTGACACCCCCTCCTCGTCCCCCCTGCCTGTCCTTCCTAAAAAGCCTGTATTCTTCCATTCCAACGCTCCAGGCATAGGAGCCATCCCACCACGTCTCTGTGATGCCAATAAGATCACAGCCCTGCAGGCATGTGCACGTCTCTAACTCCTCTTGTTTGTTCCCCGTGCTACGTGTGTTTGCACAGAGGTGTTTAAGCTGGGCCCCCGATGAAGCCAACTCACTGGCTGGAGTGGCTGGGATTCCTTTGTGCTGCTCTTCAGGTGCTCTCCTGCTGAACCTCTGATCCTTCTCCAGCCTCTGGGCATCTATTGCTGGCCCTGGCATCAAACTGGTAGGGGTGGGATGGATTGAGGTTCCCCTCCCCTGGCAGCTTTAGTTTAAAGCCCTCTTCACCAGCTTGGCAAGCCTATGACCGAAGATGCTCTTCCCCTTCTCTGACAGATGGACTCCATCACCCCCCAGAAGACCAGGTTTCTCAAAGTGAGTCCCATGGTCTAAGTAGCCGAACCTATGGCTGTGGCACCAGTCCTGTAACCATTTGTTGATGCACCAAATTCAACTGACCCTTTCAAACCCCTTCCCTTTGACCGGAAGGATTGATGGAAAAACTACCTGCGCTCCAGAGTCCCTCACCGCTGCTCCCAGGGCTCTGTCATCCTTCTTGACACTCCTCAGGCTGCTCTTGGCTGTGTCACTGGTGCCCACACGAAGCAGCAGCAGAGGGTAACAGTCAGTGGGCTGTACGAGGCTTGGTAGTCTCTCAGTGACATCCCTGATACGAGCCCCCGGTAAGCAGCACACCTCTCTGGAGAGTGCATCAGGCCAGCAGACAGGTGCCTCTGGACCTCTCGGAAGAGAGTCACCTACTACTATCACCTGTTGCCTTTTCTTCGTTGCGCTGGTTGCTACACGAGGAGCAGATGGGGCTGTCTTACTCAGCTCCAGCATCTCTCCTGATGTGACAGGTCTTTCCTCTTCAGTCTACCAAGCAGTGAAGCGATTCTGCAAGGGCACCTCAGGCTTCAGGGGAAGTCTCTTCCTCCTGCTGGTCCTCGCCGTTACAAGCTTCCATTCTTCTGCGTTATTGGGCCCCCTCCCTTCTGTGTGTGCCGGTGGGGGAGGTTTTGGTTCTTTGGCCATGGGCTGTGGGTCCACGGCAGACTGTGCTTAGAACCAGCTATCTGACTCCTTCTCAGCCTCCCCAATGTTATGCAGCCTCCTCACCATCTCCTGCAGCTCAGCCACCTGGTGAAGGCCAGGACCTTTGTCCATGGGCATTGCCCAGCTCTCATGGTTGACTAGGTTTTTTTCTACCTTTGGAACATATTTAAGGTCTCTTGCCTGCTGTGGGTTCTCTGGTGTCTAATACAGCAGCCCCTGTTTCATCTGTCCCTTCTGAGCTTATGCGTCTCTCTCCCCTACCTTGCTGCTTTTCCCAAAGTTCATTAGCTCTGAGAACTCTCCCTCTACTTTGAAACTGGTTGAAACTGATAAATGGATTCAGGAGTTGTTGGGAGGAGGGAAGGAAAGTCCTAGAAACAGACAGAAATAGCCCCAGTTCTTCAAGAAAAAGACTGTGGGCATATCTGGCTGCTGCAGTCTGGAGCAGACAACACGGAGGCACCGCAAATCACAGCGAATCTGTGAGGAAGAGAACCCGTATTCACAACTGACATGAGACCAGAATTCAGGCATTTGGGCTGTTTTTTTGGTAGCAATTTTTGGATGTCGTCTGCCCACCAGACTTTGGGCCAGACCCTGCAGGTCACGCTGCAGGTCTCAGTCAGAAGCACAGACAAGTCGACGTGCTCTTGTGAGCATATTTAAATAGAGACTGCAAGCCCCGGAGGGCACTGGGCGCTGTGTTAGCACAAGACACCCCAAGGGAGCAAGTTCTGTTCCTTTTCTGTGCTCACTGCCCCATTCCCAGGAGAAAAAAACAGGAGGATGGGATCAGATGGAGTGCTCGGGGCAGAGGTGCTCTCCTCAGGGAGCTCATGTGAGCTGAGCTCTTCCCTCCCCTGATGCTCCTTCTGCTGAGAGAAGAGCACAAGCTGGCAGTGGCACGGTGTCACACGCCTTGAAGTGACCCCAAGGCTCCCTTGCTTGTTGCCTTTCCCTTTCCACCTCCAGCACCTCGCCCCAGCGCTGTCTCCAGCCCTGCCCACCTTCTAAGGGCTGATGGGCTGATGTGCTTCCAGCGGAAACCCCAGCAGAGCCAAGCGCTGTCGACGTGCAGAAAGCTGGCGAGGAATTCCGAAAGCTTTTTTTCTTCTCTGTTTTTCTCTCCAATCTTTATATTTTCAATTACTGTCTATAAGCGCAGACTATTTATAATCAGGAGAAGGTTCTCTACCCATGCTACCAAGAGATACAGCAGGGTTCAGAGCAAGGTTCAGAGCTTGGGAATCATTCTTTTTCAGCTCCCTGGTTTTACTGGAAAATCAATAAAAAACAACTGATGTAAGTCAAGCCCAACTATTTCCCTCCTCCTTTTCAGAGAAACAAAATAAAATGAAAAAACAATCATTTAAGGTCAACCCAAAATATTTCCCTTGACCACCTAATTAAATTTTTTGCTTCATTTTTAAGTTATTAAAAATAAACAGGTCCACTCTGAGAGAAATTCCACTTTGAAATGACAAATAGAAACTGAAAGGTTTTGCTTTGAAATTGTTTTGGTGTTTCTGATGTGAAACATAAGACAGGTTGAAAAGAAACATTTTGACATTTCCCTTCCATCATCCCCATACTTTTACTTTCAGCTGAAGCCATCAACTACACTCAACCCATATTCACAAATAACACACTGCCCCCCAACCCTCCACTTTTAATTGAATTAATTCTTTGTGAAAAATGACTCACTGGACTCTACACAACATTTGGTCCGAGCCAGTCAACAGCTTTTAATTTCTGCTTTCTTCCGTTGGAGTTTGCTGATCATCCAGCAACGGTGAGGACAGTCGTGATTTGGTGATTACAGCCCAAAATGAGAGGGAGAAGAGAAGAGATCACTCCCTTTCTGTGTGGGGAAGGGGGGGGAAGAGGGGAGGAATGACATAAAAATCTTTCCTGAGCAAAACCCCGAGGCAGCGACCCCAGAAAGACCGCAAAGCTCATCCCATCCTCGGAGGTACGATTGACCCATCAGGACCAGGCACACCGCAGCACCCGGGTGTGGGAGCAGACCAGCAGCCAGATGCAGGTGGAGAACCATCGCTGGCCACCCCGGCTCTTAAACCAACTGTAAGGAAGAAGAGGACAGTGAAGGAAGAAGTTTGTCACAGTGAGGGTGGTGAAGCCCTGGCCCAGGTTGCCCAGAGAGGTGGGAGATGCCCCATCCCTGGAAACATTCCAGGTCAGGCTGGACGGGGCTCTGGGCAACCTGATCTAGTTGAGGATGTCCCTGCTCATGGCAGGGGGTCGGACTAGATGGCCTTGAAAGGTCCCTTCCCACCCAAACCATTCTGTGATTCTATGATTCTATGAATCCTCCCAAGAGCTGTCTCAGGAGCGGGCTGTAAAGGAGAGCCTCTTTGTTTCTTTGTGAAAATCCTCTTTTTAGCATCCCTCTTCAGCCAGCTCTTTCACGGACTGCCGTTTAAATCGGATAATCATCTGGGTTAAAGTAAATCTTCCTCTTGTTGCAAACTGGACATTATTCTTCTGGTTTTCCTGCTCCTTACGCACGTCTCTCTATAATTGCATCAAAGAGAGAGGGCAGCGCATTCATTAGCTACAGCCACAAGGAGATCAAGAAGACGTTGTTTTGTGATACACGGCATCTACTCCACGAGCACGCACGTGTGTGCCATGCCCCAGGACAGTCCTCTCTACAGGATTTTAGGTTGAGGTATATTGCTAGGAGGAAGAATTTTCCAGGACCAGAGGATCTTGCTAATAACACCGGGATTTCCAAGGGCATGTGGAAGTGTGTCTTTGTTAGTCCTGACCCTGCAACAGCCCCAGCTTTGCTCAGCTCTCACTTTAAATGAACTGTGATCAATTAAAAGCTCTGCTCGCTGCTTATTCACAGAGCATATAAATCTTCAGAGTGATTTTTCCTTTTGGACTGCCTTTGGAAGACTGAAAATAAAGCCAGTGCCAATTCTAAATATTTCATGTCTCCATGTTCCCAAGCTCAAATGAGTCTGATGGCTCTGGTAAGCTGTAAGGAAAACAACCGGAACAGACCAGAAATCTTGGGACAAAAATTCACCTCTTATCACCTCTGAAGGGGAAATATTCCTTTTGCTTTTCTTCCTTTTTTAGACAATTGTGCGCTTTCAGGGGGACAAACTGGAGGGCTCCAGTGCTGTTTGTTGTTAGGTTGCTGTTGAAATCCAGCTGTAAAGACCCAAAGGAGCTTGTCCCTCATCCGAAATGATTTCAAGTCTGGGGAGGCGGTATCCCAGCAAGCTGCTACGAAGCAGCTGCAAACCGGCTTTAAGAGGCGGGGGATAATATTCTTCTATCTGGACGCGCATCCTTCCTAACCGGTAGCTCCTCATTAAAGACGTTGGGCAGAGATCTAGCCTGTACGGCTGTTTTCTCTCCTGTTCCTCTTTTGAGGGTAAATGCAGGACCATGCTTTCCCAGGCTGTCAATGTGGCACTTTGGAACGTGTCCCACATTCACTTAAAATAAATAAATCTGTGTCGAACCAACTTTCTCATGCTAATCAAGTCACTGGAGACGGTGAAGACAAATGGTGTGGGACACTGCCTGTGCTTACCAGGGAGGGAACAACACTCCTGCCCCTTGCTAAGGCCAGATTCGTAGCACAGTGCCTGCAGCCTTCCCTCAATGGGCACTGCTGGGTGCTCCAGGACCGTGTTTAGCACAACCACAGGTCCCTGCCCAGGCTGGTTAGGGACCGAAAACTGGTTTCACCATTGGGTGTTGGAAGTGCAACCATGAATTTCTTCCACCTGCCCTCCATGGCTTCAGCAATACTGATGGCCACATGGGCTATTAGATCAGGCAGGTGGTGACTCCTTTCCCTTTGTAAATATGGTCTATCTCCCGTAGCTGAGAACAAAAGGCTGGTTCTCTTCCTAAACCCTTACCTTGCTGGCACCCCTATCTATGAAAGGTGCTGGACTCAGGCTGTAATGAGAACAGCAGCTCTAGTGTCCCATCTTCAGTGTAACTCTCCTGCTCAGGATCCTACCTGATAGCCCACCTAAGCCAGTCAAGGCAAGTGGCTTGCTTTACATCAGGTGATAATCCAGACTGGTGTCTAAAAGCAGAGGAAAGAGGAAAAGTTCCATAAAACCAGAGGTGGATGCCTGGAAAACTCATTAAAAGCCCTCAAAATACAATGGATAATGAATCCTCAGTGGGCCATAATGTCTGTGTAACCCAGTGGGCAGGTGACACCACATTTATCTTCCAAATGTTACCTCCGGTCCCTTAAAACATGTTATCAGAGCAGATCTGTGTTGCTGGAGGACTGGAAACATAAACACTCCAATTAAAAACTTTATCAGTCAGACAATGCCTGAGAATTAAAGTCCTGCACCGAGCCCGTCCGTCTCCCACTGATGCCCCCTAAGATACACTGCTGAAAAAGCTTTGCAAAGTAGACTGGGGAAAACGTTGTCCTTTTGCTGCTTGCCAGCTAATTGTGGGTTGCTGAGGCTTTTTTTTTGTTATTGTTGTGTTTTGTTTTTTCTCTATCCCCTAGCATTGAAAATTCATTAGTCACAGGGGCGTGGGGTTAAACGGCACTGTGTGCAAATCACATTTTATTTTAGGTTGCATAAGCTTCACAGAATTTCTGCCTAATGCTTTCGCATTCTCTCGTGCCCTCTCCTCCTCCTTTCCATTATTCTTGTCAGTCTAACAACTAACAAGACTGATCTTGCTCACTGCTTTCTGATCCCTGCTCCCCCTCCCAGCTCTCAGTTTACAGTAGTTTTTATTGTAATACAGCTGAACAGGAAAGATTCAAAGGCACAAAGGACCATGAGGGATTTGCTTCCCGTCAGTCTCTGTTGAAGCACAGGTGTCTTTGTGCCCTTGAAATCTCACCAGCGCTGAGAAAGTGTGGGATCTTACACTGATCTTCAAACTAATCCTCACACTGCGCTTGTTCCACCTCCTCACAGCTTCCTCTTGGTACTCAGGTTTGTTGGCCAAGGAGTATGGAAGCTAAAAGAGGTAGCAGGTTCCCACTAGCTGGGAAGCTGACCTATGATGCCTGTTTAATAGCAGAACGTGTGGTCTTGGCTCTGTATTTTTATTCTTGTTCCTTATTTCACGAGCATCATAATGATGCTGGAATGTCTTTCCTTCCTATTTATGCTGTAATTATGGTCATTTGGATTCACATCATTCGAAGTCCTTAAACTTTAAATCTCTAAGACTTTCAATCAGTGTACACATCTCCATCCACGTTAGCTGCCCACCCTCCATTTCTAATCAAGGGAGCAAAATGGGTACTTCTAGGAATGACTCATCCCCTCCTAAGTAAATTTCTAAAATACAGCAGGTGGCTTGTATCCTGTCTCGCCCCATTGGCTACAAAGGATGCCCAGGGCACTAGCTCCAGTGGAGACTTCTACACTGCAGACCTGTCTGCTTGGCCAAAGGAACCCCAGTGCAGACGACTGGCTCAAGAGTGAGCACATATCATAAAATCATAGAATTGTTTTGGTTGGAAAAGACCTTTAAGATCATCAAGTCTAACCATTAACCCAGCACTGCCAAGGCCACCACTAAACCATGTCCCCAAGCACCACATCTACACGGCTTTTCAATCCCTCCAGGGATGGGGACTCCACCACTGCCCTGGGCAGCCTGTGCCAGGGCCTGACAGCCCTTTTGGGGAAGAAATTTTTTTTACCCAGCAAAGAGTACGCCCATCCAAGCCATGAGCCATGAGCTTTTCTAGGAGAATGCAGTGGAAAATGGTGTCAAAGGCTTTACTGAAGTCCAGGTACACAACATCCACAGCCTTTCCCTCATCCACTAAGTGGGTCACCTTGTCATAGAAGGAGATCAGGTTGGTCAGGCAGGACCTGCTTTTCATAACCCCATGCTGACTGGGCCTGATCACCTGCTTCTCCTATACGTGCTGCATGATGGCACTCAAGATGACCTGCTCCATAACCTTCCTCGGCACCGAGGTCAGACTGACAGGCCTGTAGTTCCCCGGATCCTCCTTCTGGCCCTTCTTGTAGACGGGCATCACATTTGCCAACCTCCAGTCAACTGAGACCTCCCCAGTGAGGCAGGACTGCTGATCAGTGATGGAGAGTTGCTTCGTGAGCACCTCCGCCAGCTCCCTCAGTGCCCTTGGGTGGGTCCCATCCGCCCCATAGACCTGTGTGTGTCTAAGTGGTGTAGCAGGTTGCTGACCATTTCCCCTTGGATCATGGGGGCTTCATTCTGCTCCCTGTCCCTGTCTTCCAGCTCAAGGGGCTGGGTACCTGGAGAACAACTGGTTTTACTGTTAAGGACTGAGGCAAAGAAGATCATTTCATGACTGCTATGCCCAAGACGGCCTCCAGCCATCACATCACCCACAAGTCCTTCTCTGTTTGCAAGCAACAGGTCCAGCAAGGCGCCTTTCCTAGTTGGCTCACTCACCAGCTCTGTCGGGAAGTTCTTCCACACACTCCAGGAACCTCCCAGACTGGTTCCTCTCCGCTGTATTGTATTTCCAGCAGACGTCTGGCAAGTTGAAGTCCCCCACAACAGAGGGTGTTTAATATTAGGGAAGATTCAAGCAGAACCAGAGTTTCTGGGATGGACACTAGGTCAGGTAAGGCCTGGTAGTCTGGATTATGGGTGCTTTAAGAGCAGTGACAACGGTCCTTTCTAGATATAAGACCCTTTCAGCTATATTCTTGCTTAATGTCTTTGAGAAATTTGCTGCACTCCAAAGACAAAGGCACAGTGACAGCTCTGGGTAGGAAACCATGAGGTTTAAGGAGGATATAGGGTGAGTTGTACATGAAAGGAAATGTCAGGGCGAAAAGAAGGGTTTCTATGGCATATCTGCTAATGGTTTGCTGGTTTGGGCTGTTCACCTGCAGTCACCAAAGGATCTCAGGAAGTTACTGGGGTACTTGTACTTGGGTGTATTCTTGAACCTTGGGCTATATTTACTGCTCGTGCCAGGCTCAGGAGTTGGTGACATTTAATACATGCTCAAAAAAAAATAAGGAAGGGTGTCCATGTTCGTACCAACAGTGATGCAGTGTTGACACTGGTGGGAGATGCTGGCTAATGGGACACAGGTAAGAGCCTACCCTACACAAAGCACGTGCATGGTGAACATGCAATACACCCGTCTTCCAAGAAGTCTGTCTTCTGGGCCAAAGTGTCAGGCCCTCTCAGGGAACACTTTAACCAGGATGCAATTTTTTTAACCCTTATTTTGATCTTGGACAAACAGGATCAACAGAGCTCCCAAATTTTGCTGGTGTCCAACCAGCTTGCTCTACACACAGTTCAGAAAAACATTGTCTCCTCTCTATGGTGATGGACACCAACCAACATCCCTGCCTCAGGGCACAAAAAGGACTCAGAGAGACTTGAGCTTTTGTTTTTCAGCAGGAATAGCTATTTAGCATAAATTGACCTGGCCATCTACAGGCCATGGAAATTCCCCTTTGGAAAATGTTCTTGAGGAAGCAAATTGAGGAGGGAGATGGATGGGAGAACAGTTAGAGGCCAACCACGCACTCTATCAACCTTAAACGAATGAGCTGTCACACGGATATATAGGGAGAGGGACACAGGTTAGTAAATTAAAGCCCTGACAGCTCTTGACTCCAATCCAATGTGCTAATTGGAAAGACTTCAACTGTTGCTGTCCCCAGAGACCTATATCTCAATCACAGGCCCGCCCTCCCCAGGTCAGCCCAAAGAGCTGTTATCGTCTACAGCCTGGTCTTTTCCTGGAAGAGGCTCAGGATTATGAGAACAAGAGAAAAGACATTTTCTTTACTCCTACGTGGCTTCTCTGAGCTCTGCTGTGCCTGAGTAGGAGCACACAGAGGAAGGCCTGATCCCCGTCTGATGGCAAGCCAGTGTCACCACCGCAGAGCTGCTATCACCATCCAAGAAGCTCTGCCACTTTGTGCAGATTGGAGACCTTCTGGTGGCGGCTGATGGCAGAGTTACTCCACTTTAAACTGAGAGAGGATCAGTCCTCATTACATCAATGTAATAAACACTGAAATTTCACACTCTTAATTACGGCTGTAACTGATTCCACTATTACTGGTTAAGTACCAATTATGCAGATTTACAATAGCCTGTGGCATTGTCTATATCCAGCATTTGATATCTCAAAATGACTTGGATAACACTGAATTAACCATCAAGGTGGTATCTGAGATAGATACTGCTCTTTCTTGCTTGACCGGCGGGAAATAACTTGGTTACACGCAGGAAAAACCTGACTTTCTAACGGTGGCGACTTTGACTTTGCTGGTTGGATCCATCTCAACTTCGTTCATAAAATCATCTTGTTTCCCTTACAGGATACTGAAATCTTTCACACCCCTTGGCCGCATTTCTGGGCAGGCACTTTCCCAACTGGATTGTGCGTAGCTATCCGCCAGAGCTGGACCCAGAGACTTTATTACTAAACCGCATACTCCTGCACTCTCCTTAATAGACAGAAACTACATCTTGCTCTCTTCTGTGGAAGTTATATGAAAACTTGGCAATGTGCATTTTTTATACAGTATCATAACATAAATGCACAGATGTTGGCTTGGGGACAGGTGCTCTGAAGTTACTGGAAAGGTTGTCCTTCCCACGAGGCAAAACGTGATCACTTCATTCAAAACTGGCCAAGAAATGCAGACAAATCCTCTACCTCGTCCAAGAGAGCCCCAAGAGCTACAATTACCTCAAGAAATTAGGACCACAGCTCTTCTCCATGACCCAGTAGTAGCAATTGAAGAAAACATTCCTCTGAATGTCTGCTTCAGTTGAGACTGATCTCATCGGTAGCCCCGAGCAATGTAAAGTTTTCTCACCAAGTTATTGTAATTCCATCTTATTGAAACACTTTTCCTGTGGCTTCTTAGAAAATAAGCATTTTTGGTAAATCCTTGTTCATCTAAATAAGAGAAAGGAGAGACGTTTTTGTTGCCATACAATGGGCTATAGAGGCACATGGACAATGCCACCACAGTGGGATGGAGGAGAGGAAGGTTTCCTGCAGGAGTATTTTTCAAACCATCTATTCAAATGTATTGTTGCCAAACAGTCAAGCTACTCAGAAGGGCATTTGATTGACTGGCGACTGGACAGCTTGGATCTGCTATTTAGGGAGAGTAGAGTAAACACTGCTCCAGAGGAAGTCAGTGGGAGAGCATCTCTGGGAGGGTTCAAAGAGAAGATGCATCTAGTGTGTAACGTCAGGATGGATGATGATAGCTAAAAAGGCAGTTAAATGCCACTGCGCCATGTTCTGGTCTCACAGCAGTTTCACACGGGTGGATTCAGACATTTTGAAAAGGTCTGGTAGTGAAGTGAAAGGGGGTGAAGGAAAGAAGGGGGAGCTGAGCCCAGTATTCAGGGTGTCTCAAGCACCAAACTGCAGAATAGCTGGGACCCTGGAAATGACCTCCAGGTGACAACCCTGATAAAATATATACTAATCAGAGTAATAAAATAGAAATAATGAAGGAACCCTCACCCTTCAGGAGCTTCCAAAAAGCCTATGCGATACCTCCATGACATCTGTGAAGCTACTCCTGATATGCACCCTAGAGTAGAAGGATCAGGCCCAGATTCTACAAAGCTGTGCTGTGTAGCTGTGCCCATCACACATGTCCCAACAGAAGGTACATCCTCTGCAGACCGACCTCGTCCTGGATCATCCCCCCACCTTGTCACAGTTCCTGACACAGCTTCCCAAGGACAGAAACATCTCAGGAAGGAAGCTTTGGCTGCCTCTTGGTCCCTGAGCTCCTGCCATGGTGCCATGTAGCCTCTGGGTTCAAGATGTGGACAAGCTGTTGCTACCACACGGCTCCACGTGAAGAGCCTGGCTCAGGTCTTGAAAGCTGGGCAGCCCTCCCAGCTCAGCGCTGCTCCAGAGGCAATTAGCTCTGCGGGGCTGAGAGCTCAGGCATGAGGCACGTTCCCACTCCTGAAACAGCCACTCTGCTACCGCGCCTGGGACTTCACCCAAGCTGACCCTTGACTGAGTATTCGCACTTGGCTTTTAATTACTGTTACAATTAGCGTTGGTTTCTTGGCTTCCTTTTCATGCAGCTTTGCAGGGAACAAAAGCACTGAAGCCACTGCTATAAGCTCACTGTGGAGGAAGGGATGTGCCCTTAAAGCCCGAGATGATGGAAAGGCAAGGCAAAGAAACGAGCTGAGCTGAGAACCAACAAAAGTGAACCTGTTAGAAATGCTGAGGGTCCTGTTCAGCACCTGGCGAGGGGGACCAAAAGTGATTTGAGAGATACGTGGTCTTTTGAATGCAGCTACTCACACTGCGTCTGGAGACAGGGACCTGAATAAAACACACCAGAGCCATAGTGGAAAGCACTGTCCGTTGCTTTCACATACCTGTCCAGTTCTGTGATGATACACTCTCAGGATTTGTTCCCTCCTCTGGAAGGAACAGCTCATACCTCATTACTTGTGAAGGTCTGACATCCATGAAGGACTCAGATCTCAGATGAGTAATGCTGCTGCTGCCACCACACTCTATGAACATAAACAAGACGCATAAGGAGAACTAGCGACCATGCCAGCTCTCACTTTGCTGACATCTCTGCTCCAGTCATACCAGCTCCAGTTGTTTCACTGATCAGCAAGTAGAACATGGAATAATCCTCTCCATCCTGATCTTGATTTGAAGTTTACTGCTTTTGTTTCAGACCTACAAAAGGCTTTGGGAACCCAAAAGCTCCCCTGTTCCTCCCACACACCTATATCTCATGCATGAGTAAAGGATGCTGCCCTTTTCATATCATCCTACTTCATGACTCAGCTTTGGAAATCAACCTGAGTTTGCATTGGGCAGCCAAGCAGTGATAATGGGAGTTGTGTGCTCTTCCCAAGGCCCCCACGGGGGCATGGACTCTGCAGCATCATCCCAAACCACAGCAGACTGCAAAGGAGGATGGTCCTTGGCTATTTTTCTCTGTTTCCATGCTGAATGTCTTCCCAGGCTTTCTGGGGTCTGTCCAGATCTTCTCTGCCATTGACTAGGGCTGCTCCTAGGTGGCCCTTGCCCAGACACAGTCCCACAACTGGGGCAACAGAGGCTTCTGCAGGAAAACACTACCTTCTGCAAGGCCTGTCTCCCAAACACAGCCCTGCAGAAGCTGCGTGCACAGCCCTGAGAAGGTCCAAAGCTCCGGTGTGCATCATTGTTGCTGGCTCAGCCATTTCAAAAATGTGATTTATGCCACAACGCTCATGCAAAGAGCCTCAAAGCGAGAAGTACTGTAGGTGAGGCATCTTTCAACTATCAGAGTGATTTTATCAGATCCCACCAGCACTTTGTTAGCCAGGGTTTAAGGACCGTTACTCTACCCAATACAGCCCATGCTCTTGGTCATGGGAGCCCAGACTATCCCCCAACTCTTCACTGTGATGGGTCTAGCTTTGAGACCTTATTGCTGTTTGCTGGATGTGTCCTGCAGCACACAAAGGGTTACTGTGCAACCAAGGAGTTCGTGGTGTGGCAAGGACGTACAAGGAAAGCATTAATCACACGGAAAAATGTGAGGAATGTCACCCTCTATAAAATCAAGCCCTTGTTATCAGTTTGAAAGACTACCATTCTGGTGCAGGCTGGGGTTTGTTTCCCTCCCAGACCTCCATCAAGTCAACGCCACTGACATGAGGCATGATTTACCTTTCACTCTGCGGACTTGGGACCTACACCGTCACTAGTCACCCTCTAACTACAGTGACAGAGACCTCTCTGCCTTGTCAGGCCATCTGGGACCTTGCAGGGCTGCAGGAATTTGGACTCTCAAAAACCAGGGTCGCAGCAGGCCAGGGAAAGTAGGCACCACCGCGCCTGGGAGGACTGGCTTTTGCAGGGACTGGAGAGACTGGGCGCAGGTAGGGAGTCTCTGAAGGACAGAGATGACAGACCATTAGCTTCATGCTCGGGACAGGTGGAAGAGCAGGGGTGGCACAGCAATGACGATGAGCTCGGTCAGGTTGTGGGGCGGTTGTTGTGGGAAGGAACAAAGTCTCCAAGGGCCAGAAGGAAGGTTACACCAGTAATGCTCTGCCTGAGTCAATTCCGAAGCCTTCCTTGCCCTGCCATGCTAGCTGCTTCCCCTTGCTGTGGGTCACTTTGGTTTAAGGGCTGGTTAGATGGGAACATCCCTACAATACAAGTAGCTTCTCATAGTCCTCTCAGTGAAAGAAGAACGTCCCTGAGAAACTTCCAGGCATGTAGAGGACCATGAAAGGGTCACTCCCACACCTCCCTCCCACATATCCAAACACAGCCTCACATCATTTCCCCCCGAGAGTTTCAGCTTTGCACCCCGTGAAGTACTCTGGCTTCTGTTTGACTTCTGGTCCGGTGACTACTGCAAGAGTCACTGGAGGAGGTTAAGGATGGACATCTGAAACTGAAGCTCTCCCTGTGGCCATGTTTCTCAGTCCTTGCCAATAGTTGAAGGGCAAAACGCAATCTCCTGTCTGGAAGGTCTGGTCCTCAGTAATTCCAGTTAAGCACTGAGCAGATGTAGTGCTGTGGCTCCTTCCCTCCATTCACCATCAGATGGCAGAAGGAGCTTCTTACTCTCTGAGCTGTAAACCACAGCTCTGATGTCCCTTTACACCTAGAGAGGACTTGGAGAAGTGTTTCATTTGTTAGCGGAAATGTTTTTTCCTGGTGGTGAGTTACACCCAGTTACATAATTTCTATAAAACATGCGTTACACACCTTGAGGATAAAGGTGGCGAATGGATGCCAAATTGTGTCCCCTGGCTTCTTTGAAGCAAAGCTCATTCCAGCTTATAAACGAAGAAGCTGCGACACAGATGGGTAAATGGTTTTTGTGCAATCCAAGATCTCACTCTCATCCCTGGGGTAATCCCCTAGATTATGAGAATGGCAGCCTTGGAGGGACTCACAAGCACCCAAATATACTTTCCCCTGGCTCTGGAGTGCAAAGGCAGTTGGTAGTTGACCAACAACACAGGTCATTAGCAATACACCCTCCACTGTCCACACTTGGAATAATAGAATCACAAAATCGTTTAGGTTGGAAGAGACCTTTCAGATCATCGAGACCAACCGTCAACCCAGCACTGCCAAGGCCACCACTAAACCATGTCCCCAGGCACCACATCTACACGGCTTTTAAATCCCTCCAGGGATGGGGACTCCACCACTGCCCTGGGCAGCCTGTGCCAGGGCCTGACAGCCCTTTCGGGGAAGAAATGGTTCCCAAGATCCAACCTAAACCTCCCCTGGCACAACTTGAGGCCATTTCCTCTTGTCCTGTCGCCTGTTCCTTGGGAGAAGAGACCGACCCCCCCTGGCTCCAACCTCCTTTCAGGGAGTTGCAGAGAGCGAGAAGGTCTCCCCTCAGCCTCCTTTTCTCCAGGCCAAACCCCCCCAGGTCCCTCAGCCGCTCCTCACAGCACTTGTGCTCTAGAATCTAGAATAGTTCCTCCAGGCACTATTCACAGCATGAGCCACGATCCAGCCTTGGGTGCCTAGCCAGCTTGGCCCTGCTCCTCCCCACTCAGGGGTGCCAGGACATCAAAGGAAAGCAGCAGGAGGCAGGACTGAAAGGAAGGAAAGGAGGTGCTTCTTCACACACACCGTTAGCCGTGGTGGTCCCTGCTGCAGTATGTGGCGCGCGCTGAAAACTTACGGCAGTTGGAAAGTCAATTGGAGGAATTCACGGTGGGAAATCCAGTGAGGTCTATTAATTACACAGAGCCATGAGTTGCTGCGGGTTGGGGGAGTATTATGTGGTAGTGTCATGTATGTGCTCCTGTTCATGTCCTTCTCACAGCTTCTGCTGTGGCTGCTCTTAGAAGCAGGATAATGGGCTAAGCCGTAGGACAGTTCTTCCATGCCCGTGATCCAAGGTTTTGGGGTCTTTTTTTTCACTGTGGTCTTAGGTGAAGCCAACATTTTTTTGTAACAGCAGAGACTTTTACAGCCAGACACGTGAGGGCAGAAATGCCGAATTATGCTATTCTATGGACCTGTAACCATAGCCCCAGACTGATCATTTGAGGGGTTTCTGCATTTTTTCACAGGTGGCAGCTAACAGCCACCTATTCCCTAGGACAGATTCCTTGAAATAACACCTTCACAGTCAATATACATGTGAAGCCATCAGCAAGGAAATCATCTTCCAGGCCTGGAAAGGGCTGAGACACCAACACAGTCTCCATCCTTGGAGGTTTTCAAGACCAGACTGGACAAAGCCCTGACTAACCTGGCTGATCTTGTAGCTGATCCTGCTTTGGGCAGGAGATTGGACTGGAAAAGTCCTGCAGTCTCTTCCAGTCCAAATGACCCTATGACCGTATCATCTATGAATACAAAACATGGCATGGACAAAAACCTCTCACAGACACGGCTGCTCCAACAGCCCACCTTCTCAGTGGCATGGATCTCTGAAAGACAGGGTGACTGTCTACAGCAGTGTTACCAGGACCAAAGGGAACTCAAAACCATCTGTAGGGGCTTCATGCTTTCCCATGTGGCTCCTTTTGCTTCTCTGACCCAAGCCACAAGCGTAACTAGAAGCTGGAGGAGCCTTTGCCTGCTTTACTTGCTCTGTTGGAGATACGTTGAGCCAAACCGTGAAGTTTTTGCAGGTCCATTGGCTTCTGGGCTGAGGGACCCGAGGATGACTTTTGCAGAACAGTAGTTTGGTGGGAGAAGCTGACTGGGGTTGCTTTCCTTTTTCACTAGCAACATCAGTATAGCTGGCAGCATGCAAAGAAGTTGGAATGAGGATCCCAAAACTGCAGATTTACTTTGTGGGTGAATATAATTTTTTTTGAGAGAATTTTGCACCTTTACTCCCTTGTGAGGGAGATTTTCATGAAAAAACAAGTGCAAAGTCAAAGAGCAAAGGCTTCTCTCCTCTGATTTATCCTAATGGGAATGGGCTTGGAGCATTGCAAACCTGGTCAGTTTTTCCGTGTTTCTTGTGTGATATTGCAAACATTTTCATTTTCATATTTATTCTGTGTAGTTTGTTCATGATATTGGACCACTTTAGTGAAATTACAATGCGAAAAAAATTGACTGTGTGCATTTTCAAATTGTAATGCTTTAAAACTTCACAGATCTTATATGTTCGGTGACCCCGAATGGCCAAAAGCAGCTTTTACATGTCATTGGGAATCACAATGATTCAGACCTTAGAAAAATTGATGAGAAAGTTCATTTTAACAGAATTTCCATGGAGAATAATGCAAACAAGCCCTCTCATTTTGCACTGGCACTCGTCTCTGGGTCTGCCAGTTCCTCATGGAAGCGTCAGTTCTCAGTGCTGTTAGCCCCAGGTTTGCTTTATGGGCTCCTCTTTTGCCCGGACAGTCGCGCACAGGACATCTGGCATCCCCTTTCATTGCCTGAGCTAAATCTTACCACCTTGAAGACAATTTTTTCTCCTGTTTGATCTGAATGTTTTTCAATATATTGTTTTTCTTGGCTCAGTTCAAGAGAAGAACAAATGTCAAAAACAGGGAAATTTTTCAAAAAGGTGAAACTTCCCATTTTTAAATCCTCGTTAATTAACTTTCCCTTCTGGCTTCCTCCCCAAAGCTGATCTAGTCACCCTCTTGCTTTTCTGGGAAGAGCCGATGAGGCCACAGGCCAATGTGGACATAAATTCCCACCTTACATCTCTTGTATATGAAGGAAAGGACATATCGCAAATCCATTTCAGTTCTTTAATCCCAGGGTAGCATGAATACAACATCAGGACACAGCTTGTTCTTTGAAACTAGACTAAAACAATTATTACTGAAATGTTTCAGGAGTGATTCTTGTTGCTAAGCTCCAGAATCACGCTCATTTCCTTGCTTAAGTTTGCAGGATCGTTTTCTTTCTTAATTTTTTTTTTAACCTAAGCTGACATTCTTTCCTGTCTCAGGAGCAATTTCTGTATCGCAGTTAGAGCAGCAGCTGCAAGCTGCAAGCTGCACACGCAAAGGGACACTTCAGCAAATCAATCCTCTTTGCTTTTTAAAACAGGGCAATCACTCAACGAGGAAGACAGGAGGATGCACATGGAATGCCAGCCTGGTTTAGAAGGCAGCGGGGTTCAGGGCTGGCCTCTGCTGCTCAGACTCTGTGTGACTCCACGCACGTCACTTTGGGCCACATCACCAGCTCTTTGTTTGCTGTTGGAGAGGTCTCATCCCTCTCATAGGGGTTCCACCATGCTCTCAAGGAGCCCCACTTGAGTCCCAGCAGCTCATGCCTTCCCTGCAGTTCCATGCCAGGACATCCCAGGGTTACATCCCCATCCCAGGACAGTGAATTCAATATCTACTGTCCTCGGTCATACCTCAGGCAAGTCAAACCCAATCTGCTAGCAGATGCTCTTTACAACTTTGCTCCCAACTAGAGGGATCCTGAAGTCAGGTGAGCAAGGGCTTCACTTCATGCTCCCCATTTGAAGAGGGGAGAGGTACCGGCTCTGAGATGTAAGGCATCTTGGCTTTCCAAACCTCAGGTGTCCCTCAGGCCATGTCTCCCTTAGCCCAGTTTCCATCCGTATGGACAAGATTGCCCCTTCCCCTCAGATTAGACCAGCCTTGTCTCCACTGCCTGGTAGAAACCATCCCTGGTCTGCACGAGGCCTTGAACCATACCTGGAGTGGGAGGCTGACACACTTAGCAATGGGGATCCTTGGGTAGGTCTGTGGGACAAGAATGGGATGCACCATGCAACAAGGCTGTTGGTCCTTGTCTTCAGAAATGCCTTCTTCTGAGGAGGTGCGTGTCTCCATCCTTCTGAAGAGCCCTTGTTAGATGGCCTGAGTGCAATGGGCCTTAAAGATGGCTCTATTGTCTTGCTATGAATGATTTAACTGGGAGACGGGTTGACCTAACAGTGAGGATGATGTTTCACCTTCTGTGCTAGGGCATGGGCATATCCATTAGAACGGCACAATGTGCCTCCCTCACCAAACCTAATCCCACATTCCTACTTGGGGTGGGAATCCCCTGGGCCTCCCTCTTGCCTGCAATTACACTTCTTAAACAAACTGCTAGTAGGCTTCCTTACTCCAATGCTTTGGAGGCCTCTAGATGTCCAGGGTAGGCTCACAGATAGGTAAGCCAGAAGGGATCATACATGGAAGGCCAGCCTAGTCTCCTAGACATCCCAAGCCAGAAAACCATCTGTCACTCCTGCATGGACAGTCTTTTTGAGATGTGTCCCTCTCAGTTGAAGCAGCCCACAAGCAGTCTGGCCGGGACTGATTTACTCTGTCTTTTGCCTTGGAGGAGAAGGCTGGAACAACCCTACACTGAGGCAAGAATGAAACTTCTGCCAGGCCATGATGGAGCCCATGAAGCCCCCATCCTAGTTGTGAGTCCCACCAGGTTGGGATGAGGACAAGGCATTTCTAAACCTCTGAAGAGGACCTGTTTGGACCTCTTCATTTTAATCTGTCAATCTCCTTGGGCTCAGCCACCACCTCGGTAAGGATCGTGGTGCAGAAGGTACAGATCGAATAGTCTTGTTTGTGTGTTGCAGTGCTGATCACACCACGAGCCTGAAGGCCAGGTTTGTTCCAAGAGCGCTGTGGGAATTAAGTACCCTGGAGAAATTCATATAAGCCTGGCCACATTTCAATAAGATCTGGGCTCCTATGTTCCTTTGGCTCCCTTTGAAGATTTCAGCCTTTAACAAATTAATAACAACGGGGAGACAAACACAGCATTTTAAAGCACGCTATGTCCAATCCTTAGCAGAGGTCACAGGATGTCTGTCACTTTGCAGCAGGTGAGGATCTGACCCAGAGACAATTTGCTTTGTTTGGGGAAAAATTCCTTCCCGAGCATTTCAAACAGGCGAGCGTTGGGCTTTAAATCCACCCAATTACTTTCAGCACAAACGTCCTTCAGCCACACAGGAACATTAGAAAAAATGCAGGAAAAGTTCCCTAAGTCCAAAATGAATTTAAATAAGCCAAGAGTCGAGCAGCAGACTCATTAGTCTCGCTGCTGTGTGTTGCCTCTTATTGCTGCCGTGGCTTTGCACTTCCCAACAGCTGCTTCTGTCGGGGAAGACGCCTCCCTTCCCGGCTGGGCTGGAGGGTGGAAATTCGGACACCCAGCCCTGCCTGGTCTGACCAGCATGCTGGGCCGTAATTGCAATCTGCCATCTCAGGGAAACCGACACATTTGTTTAAATAAAGACAGCCCCGAAAGCACCTGTCCCCAGCTGACAATGACTCTGTCTCCAAAGCCAGTATGAAAGGTGCAATTGTGTGAGTTTTATTAAAAGCTCCCCCAGACTCCCTCCTATCATTATCAGAGCAGGCACTGCCGCACGTTTCCTCCAGACACATCAGTATTGCTTCGGGGCTGGAAAGAGAAGCAGTTTTGGGGTATGTAAACCAGTATTTGGGTAAGTTACGTGTACTAGAGAGTTCAAAGCATGCTCACGGGCTGTTATTTTAGAATAGCTCTTACTCAGATTAGTCACTTCACAGCTTGCTTTGCTGACCAGTTTTTATTCCAGATCCAGGGATTAAATCCTCACCAGCCATCTCTCTCTGTTGATTCATCCCAGGAGGACTTGTCCCGCATCCTTGCTGTGCGCCTACACTGGAGATGCCACCGAGTGGCACCCACTGACTCTGGTACGGACTCTGACCGTGCAAGCGCAGAAGCTGCTTACAAAGCCCAGAAGGGTGTCCTCCCATGTGGCAGCTCCTCAGGGAGTGCTGGGAACGTCCTTCTCCAGCTTATGGCCTCTCCATCATGCTGCATGGACACTCTGGTGAAGGAGTCATCTTCCCCACGTTGCTGTTCAGTGCCTTGCTACCAACTTTGCTGTGCCCATCCTTGACACCTTTGGGCTGAACAAAAGCGTTTCGCGGCTGGGGTGACGCAGTAAATGCCCGCCCGAAGCATGGAGCACCCAAACCAATGTGAGCCATGGTGCACAGCCGCACAACGTGGCCCCTCGTGGCCCCCTTGGTACAGCACAGTACAGGACTCGAAAACCAAGGAAAAAACCCAAAACCCCATTATTCCCTTCGAGGGAGTATCCATTGCTTCCTACCTGACCACCTCACCCCTCCAGGCTGATCCCTACAGTCCTCAAATGCCGTGTGATCCCGTGTTTGACCTCTGCCTCACGCCTCTTCTCATCCCCTTCCTCTGCTTCTTCCTGTCTTCCTTCTTTTCCTTTCCCACCTTGATGGTGCTTTCTCTCTTCTCCCCTTCAATTTCCCCCTCATCTTCCCATTTCACGTCTAACTTTGCCTCATAACACTTTTGTCAAAAAATGGTGGCTACTCAGATAACTACAAAATAAAACTCTTGAAAAACGCCTATACTCTGTCTTAGGGAGAGCAAAGAAATTTCTGTATATTTTCATTTGCCCTTGAGCGAAAAAACACCAGCAGACGCAGCAGCCTGTATTTTGTTCATCAGGAGAGAGGGACTCTGGAGGGATTCGAGGTCTGATCCTGCACTGGAAATGTGCTCATGTTATACAGGCTCAGACCCGCAGCTTTCCCCTCTCTGCCTTTACCACTGTAACCTTATTGATCCAGGTGTAAAAAGCCGTGGAGAGGAAAGAGAACGCTGAGGTGATCGGACGCTAATACAGAATTACAGTTCCTGCAAGGTCTTGCTGCTGCACGATGCCAGCGCGATGCCGGGGAGTTCGGGAAGCGCCGGTGAGCGTTGGCAGCCTGAGGACGTGCCCACATGGGTAATTTGCTATGCCTGTACGTTTCTGATGAGGTCCTTGGCCTCTTGTTTTCTTTCCCCACCTTCTCCCAGCCAGCACGGAGTCATATATGTCACCCCCTGGCCCAGATGGAAAGTTTTCCCCAGGGGGATCCGTACTGGGAGCAGTGGGCGGCGAGGATGCGATGCTGGGCGCACAAACGCTGGGGCTGTGGCAGCTCCGGTCCCTGACATTTGGTACACGGCAGACTTTAATAATGCCATTGCCCACCTCCAGCAAACGAGTCCTGGAGGAGCTGCAATTCTCATTGTCAGAGAGGGAGAGAAAGGGTAATTAAAAGGCCTGGTGATGGGTAATGAGAAGGATGGAGCCGCATCTCTGCTGAAAGACCTGGTGCTCTCCCGGTCCCTCTCTCCGGCACACTCCCCCGTGCCCGTGCAATCACATCCCTCCACACCTCCCTCTCAGCCTGGGACCAGGAGTGACCTTCTCCAGAAACACAGACAGAATTGGACATCCTCAGCTCCCACTGCTGAAAGCGTCAATTAGCGCTAATTGGATGGTGCCAGGGTGAGCGCACCGAGCGGGGGAGGAAGGACAGGGACTGTAAGGCTGAGTAGGTTTCTTTCTTCTTTTGCTTGAAAATGCAGAAAGCTATGAGATAAATGTATTTCCATGAAAGTTCCAGCAGGACGTTTTCTCAGGATGGAGCTTTTATTCAAACAGTAAATACTAAATTCCCCCGATGAGACACTGAGCAAAGCACCCAGAGTCAGAGGAGACCGAGGACTAGATTGATGCCTTTCACGTGCATTTCCCATGGAGCAAGAAAAAACCTTTGGCGTGCAAAAAAATAAGTGAGAATCTCTTAGATTAGATAACGCACACTTTTATTGGTCCCACCGTCTCGTATGACCAGGTTTCTCCCCTCCAGCATTTATGATAGCCCTGGTTTGTCTTCTCCCACTGCCTCATGTGTGAATGTTATTTCACTTCTAATGGTGAAGGATATTAGAAACTTGAGTGAAAGGGACTCGCTTTGTGCATTGTTGTTATTTTTATTGCCATCAGACAAGTGCTCTGACCTCTAGTGCTTCTACATTTTTATGATCACCTACATTGAAATCTCCCCAGATTTATGTACTGTAAATGGTAAGTGCTTTGTTCTTTAGGTCGTGTGCCCAGGATCCAGATGGCCATGTTGTGACAGTCTGTAAAGTTTAAGGGCATTTGGGGACCTAACAAGAACTTTCGTGCTGTTGCATTCAAAACTCTCCCAGTAGGTAACCTTCACGCACCCCTGGTTGCCAGGTTTCATGTGGGTGATGCCTTCACACGTTGGATTTCAAACTTTCTGGTATTTTGTTTAAGAAATAAGCTCAAGATTCCCTGAGGATATCTGCAGGAGGATGCTAAAGGGGCAGCTCCCAAGCTAGGCAGTTCATCCTTCACATGGCATAAAGAAGACATTTCCAAAATGCATTTCATTCTCTGGTGGCTGGATCTCAGTAGGAGGGGGAATGACGGGAGAGGTGATAGGGATACTGAGACAGAAATAGCCGAGAGATAAAACTCCTTGTTTTAAATCCATCTGTAATAGCAAAGACAAATTGCAAAGCTGCCTGGAAAAGCAGGATGGGTATCGATAAAGAGGCAGTGAGGGGATTCTCAGAAACGGAACAGGCACAGCACAAATCAACCACCCGATTTCGTGCTGCAGAGGATGCTAAGAAAACCCACTAACAAATTTCTAAACTGAAAATTGCAGAATTTATGAAATAATGTGGAGTCAACGATGTATCCCTTTCTAAAGAGAAAGGGACAGTACTAGGAAGGATCTAATTCTGAGGAAAGAGACTCACTTCTCGCTGCCTTTGCTTTGGCCAGCTCAGGTGATTTAGAAAGACGCTTCATGCTTTTTCAACAGCTGTGGGAAGAGATACAATATCACGGCTCCAGGGGTGTACGGGAACAGCCCAGCTGAGCTGAGGAATTTAGTACGATGACATGAGTGGCACCCCCTTACAGACTGATGAAAATGAATGGAGGAAAAGAAATTGTAAAAGCAAAAATAAAAATGCAAAAGCAAATGTCAAAAAAAAAAAGATGCAGGCATTGAAAAGAGGAGTGATTCTGGCAATTGTAACTGTAACTAATAGAACAAGCGCTGAGCGAAATCGGTACCTCCACAGTGGATAAAGAAAGGGAAAACAGCTCAAACCCACAAGCATATGCCCAAGTACATAAAGAGTAAATCTCAGCAGAGAAATTTGTTGCCTATTTTTAGCTGAAGCTATTAGTGGATCAAGAGTTTCTGTTTGGATTTTATTAAAACCCTTGCAACTCTGCTCTCCGAATGAATTCAAACGTTGCTTAGCCAGGCTGCAACGGAGGGAAACTGGGGTGCGAAATGCATTAACCATCTGTGGAGACTTGCAGAGGCAGGACACTGCTCTGGGACACTGAACAGGCTGTAAATAGGAGAGGATGGGTGGAAACATGGCAAAGATAACTCAGCTGGATTTCAAAGAATAGTCCTCATAGGAAGATCTTCCAGGCTGCTGGAAAAAGAGAGAAATGGGAATCCAGTTCTATTGGAAAACTCCTGCCAGAGTACCTGAGACACTGCTGTTTCTTCTCCAACCTTCAAGTCAAATCTTGCTTTCCTTCAGCACAGCTCTCGGTTCCTGATCATGTTTTCAGCTTTACCTTTCTCAGTGCAGAGTCACATTTTTGTGATTGAACTCAAGCAAACCCCATGAGCCAAGCTCTGCGTGGCTTTGGAGCAGGAATCCTCCGGCTCTGCTCTCTGCGCTACTTCCCAGCCAGCTCACAAGGCTACAGAGCGGGATGTTATGAACTTTTAGGTGTCTCCTCCAAAATGTACTCAAGTGCCTTTAGATGAGCTTTGTCTGCTTACACCTGATTGTCTTCAGGGAAGACATTTCTGTCTGAGCACATCAGCCTGGGGAGAGCTTGCTGGTGCAGCTGGTGGAGTCTGGGACATGACTCATCCCATGCTAAAGAAGATGCCTTCATTCAGCCAGATGGATCACACCATCATCTCCACTGACTTGACCGAAAACATTTCCATGGAGAGTTTTCACACTTGAGAACATGGAGACACCTGCACCTTTTGCTGTTTCAGTTTGTGGTGTCTTACCCTCTGAGCTGGGTCACGTCCTCCAAGGAATGCCACTTGGCCATCAAAAGGGTCTCCCATGAGTCCCGTGTCCTGTCAGCCAGAACTGCACAGGTGTCTCAGATACCCCAGGGCTTCTCAAACAGCACCAGACACCTTTACACAGGCAACGGAACCCAAAGTCTGCTAATTTCTCCCTAGATGCCTTGGTCTCCTTCAAGTTATAATAGGGACCTGGACACGCCATATGAAGGCGCCTGAACTTCAGTGTCACCATCTGCAAGCTGAGTCTTGCAGCCAATGCTGGGGAAGATGGATCGTCCCCTTACAGGATTTTTGATCTGGAGGTACCGGACTATACTCAGGTGCTACGACTCTCTGGATGTGAGCGTTTCCTTCTCTGGATGGTCTTCTCCATACCCCAATCCAAGTCCCTGGAAAAACTCGCGAGGGTTTCAACCCCCTTTGGACCTGGTCTTCACCTCAAGCCAGCACTGGGTTTCTTTAGGTGCTTTTCCCTGCCCCGGAGCAGCGGAGGGGATGCGGCCCTTGGCAGCAGCTCTCCCCGTCGCTCCACCGAGAAGCCGTGATGGAGTGCCACGGGGCACACGGAGAGATTAAAAGCAGAGGCTCCAAGTCAGAGACGTTTTAAAAATGTGTGTGCTCAAGTAAAGGACTTTTTAATGTTTTAATAACAAATATTACAAGATATTTTTCTCCATGCCCAGCGCCTGCTGAGCCATCATGCTGAGCCTATATTTATGACACTGTAAAGCACAATGAAGGCAACAGCACTAGGAATACTAATAGCCTCAAGTTTATTACACTAAGGCTGAGTGCTTCATTTTAATTGCATGGAAACATTTAATTTGTTAGATGAGGTGTCATGTAGTTTTCCTCAGGCACCAGTAACTCATATCCACATTGGGACAATCTAACAATCCAGGGGAGGCTTTAAAATTAAATGCATTTTACTATTTCTTACCTCTTTGCTGTGCGTGGGTGGCCAGATTCTTGGGCCTTGTAGAGTTAAAATATTTCTGCTTTTTTTTTTTTTTGTAAGACTTGACTGGGGAAATCCACGTCTTCGCAGCTGTCCAAGGCAAAAGGGGTCTGCAAAGCATCACCACAGGGTGTAAGCAGTTTGGTGGGAAGGAACACACGTCCTCATGTCTCCCCGTCTCGCTGTATGGACCGAGGACGCTCGCTGGCCGTCCTCGGCGGCTGAACCTGCTAACGCGACCAGCCAGCGACCCTTCGCTGAGCGATGGAAACACAGCGTCTTCTGGAGGGAAGGGTGGGAGTTCCGAGCACACCGGACCAACGGTGCTGTCATGCTTCTCCTCAGCAGCCCTCTGTCATTCTTCCCATCATTTGTAACAGCAACGTTGAAGGAGTAAAGGGGAGGGGAAACCCAACTGAACAGCAATGGGTTTATACTCTGAAGTGATGTCAAACCAGAATATGTCAGAAAAACAGGCATTTTCTTAAAAAAAAAAACATGTAAGAAAATAAAAGGAAGCTTGCCAGTGTGTCCCATGTGGCAAAAGGGATGGGGCAGAGGAAAATCAAGGCCATTTGGAGACAAGCTGGGTCTATCAAAATAATGATAACAGCTCCAGTTTCCTGCATAGCTCACACGTGCTCAGACAGTGATGATGAACGCGGAATAAAAGCCTGAGTCGGCAAGATGTCATTTACCTCTGGTGTTGGGGGACCTGTAACTCACATGAGATTTTTTTTCCCCACATGCTGATCTAACATATTTGGGCACTGAAGTTAGAAAACTTCACACTGGAAACGAAAGGTGGTTATTTTTTTTTTTAACTGCACAGAGAAGTAATGACTGCAAGAGCTTTGCGAAACCAGCGGTAAATACCTTATCACTCCAGGCTTTAAAGTGAGATAGTACTTTTTTCTAAAAGATATGCTGCAGTTCAGCTCCGACTATACGGGCTCAATGCTGTCATGTCTGTGCTATGGAAGAATAATTCTCCCAGCAGGAATTACCAGGGAAGAGGAATATTATGCAGAAGAGGAGACTCTCTGATGTCCTTAATATCCACATTATCTCCTTTGAGGCAACAACGTAGATACCATGGCAATAAGCAAACATAGCGATACACACACGATGTGAAGCCATGTGTTAATGATGAACGCCCTGGCCAAGACCCACGTCTTCCAGTTACCGTAAGCCCCTGGGAAGCCGAGACTTGCACAGGGCGATGGGCACGGTCCCAGCGCACGGCTGGCTACACCGGGCACGGCCGGCCACCAGGCGACCCAAGGAGCGACGCGAGCAAGCGAGCGCGGATGTCAGCGTTCAAATCTACCGTGGGCTTTTACCTCCCTTAAATGTCACCGCCGAAGCTGTCACGCTTTCTGAGCTCTCCCCTCCATCCAACGGCAGTGGAGGTTTTTTATAGGAAGTTTGTAGCAAGCATCCACCAGAAAACACAACGCAGGAGGCCAGCGACGTAAAAGCGGGCGACCGCAAGAAAGGTTTTCATCCCGCTGTCAGATTACAACGGAAGAAGGAAGTCACAGGGGGAGTTGATCTCCTGAGGATGGATTTTTGCACCACTTCTAACAAGTGCTACAGTAAGAGCTGAGAAGGGTTTTTCCATCAGCGTTTGCTGGAAATTTTAAACAAACCTCTTCAAATGTGTCAGTGACTCTTTTTTGAGTGTGCATTTTCTGCAAATAGTCCTGGCACTGAGATTGTTGAGGCAACAGCTACAGAAATTGGCTGCCCCCAGCCAACATCCAAGAATGGTCACGGGGATGGAGTTTTGAATTGATTTATGAGGCTGAAAGAGGCCCTGTATGTAAATGGCTATTGGATTTCAGTCACTTGCTCCCATGCTGAGAGCACAGCTCGTATTTAGTTAGCACACAATTCCTAGGAACTTGCATTCAAATTTTTAAATTGCCCCAGAAACCTGATTTTAAGTTTCTCATCCGACCAGAAGCACAACCTTGATTATGTCACCTCTCTGAATTAACGGCTCGGGATATTTCCACCTTGGCCCTACACCGACGTTAGCACAGAAGCGCCTTGCAGACACGAATAATTTCACCATTACCATCAAAGCAGTCCTTGCCACGGAAGGGAAGGCGCAGCTCAGATGTGGACGTGGTAGCCCAGAGGCATTAAGTGATGTGACTAAGGTCAGCTAAAGACGCACTGTCCCACGTAACTCTCCTGGAGGCCAGACCAATTCCTGAACCTCAGACCGGTCCCTGCTTCAGACATTATCCTGCTCACAGACTTCTTACGAGTAACTAAAAGGCCAAGAATATTCACAAGGTCATCAGTGAATAATTTTGAATAATCGGCAACCCTGGGAAAATCACAGGTCGTTTGCAGAGAATTCATGAGCAGGCAGAAACAAAACTAAAAAAAAGTCAGAATGAATTCTTTCCCAGACATCTATCACTGCTTTAGTTTCATTAAAATGAACATAAGGAAATTATATTTTTAGACAATGAATTAACGTTCTTGGACAGCACAGAAAAATCTCAGTAGCCAAAAATTTTGAATACCAGACATCTGTAGAAAGCTGTGACTCCATGAGCGATCATACTGACTAAATGGTTTGCTGTTGCCAAAAAAGCGTTGTCTTATTTCTTCTCCCCACACTTGTTCATGGCCACTTGGCCCTTCTGCTCTGAGTGGTGCTCATGGATTCTTCTGTGATCTGATTTGGCTCCTCAACATAGCAGAAAATTAGCCCTTTTTTCATCTCAGGCAGGATTAGTGAACTTAATTGGCTTTCAGATGTTACATTTCCATCACTAAATGAAAGGACTCTACAGAGCAAACACTGTGTCCCGTCACTGTTGCTGTCCCAGGTTGTTTTGGCCAGCTCAGGATATCGACCTGTGGGGAAATGCTTGGGTAGAGTTCAATGTAGGGTGCACTCCGTCAAGCATCTCGGGTAGGATGGCTCCTTCCAACCTACACAGTCCTCCAACACCATCCCTGAAGGCTTTGCATCCCTGAGTAACACTATCAGACCTTATTGCTCTCTACAACTACCTGAAAGGAGGTTGTAGAGAGATGGGGGTCGGTCTCTTCTCCCAAGGAACAGGCGACAGGACAAGAGGAAATGGCCTCAAGTTGCGCCAGGGGAGGTTTAGATTGGACATTCGTAAAAATTTCTTCACCGAAAGGGTTGTCAGGCATTGGAACAGGCTGCCCAGGGAGGTGGTGGAGTCCCCATCCCTGGAGGGATTCAAAAGACATTTAGATGAGGCCCTAAGGGCCACTATGCTTTAGTGGGGGACTTGGTAATGCTGGGTTAATGGTTGGACCTGATGATCTTGGAGGTCTCTTCCAACCAGAACAATTCTATGATTCTATGATTCTATGATTCTATGATTCTATGATCAGGGCGTGCAAGGAAGCCAAGTACGTGGCAGCATGGTCCTTGTGTTATTCCAGGCACTTGGAGCTGGAGAAGACACACGAAGAGCAGCGACACCTTTGGGGCAGTGGGGCCCCAGCACAGCCAACGATCATGAGCAGGGCTGGTCTGTTCAGAAGAGCTCTCAGCTGCTCCCAAAACTCTCGGGAATTTGGTTGAGCTCAGAATCGCTCCCCTGTGGACCCAATTTGCAGCGTGAGTGGTGGTGAGGCACAAGCTCTGACTGACCACAGGGACTGGCACGTGCCGTGGGGGCAGGACGTGAGTTGCACCATGTAAGCATTTTTTCCTTGATTTGGGACCTTAACTGCCCACCTGACCACGTATTTAGGAGTCTAACTATGGGCATCTAATTTTGTAACTCTTGACCAATTGGCCAAACTAATTTGTAGTTGTCCTCTTATCTATTAATGAATTTATAATAGGAGAATAATTTGTCTCTCTATGCCAAAATAAGTATATTTAGATGGGGGGTGGGGGGTACTCTTTTTTTTTTTCTTTTTAAGGAAAAGACAAAGGTACTTTGTGCCTGATTTGAATTTCAGACAAACATTTAACAGATCACTTTGCTTTCCCAAACGTACAGTGTAGCCTCTAAGAGCAAGCTAAATTGCTATAAATTAAAGTTAAATGTCAAAAAGGCAAGGATGTGCAGGAATGCAGGAGACAATCTCCGTGCAATTGGGGTTGTTACTGAGCTGCTTTTATCCACTTTGCTTGCATACTGTTAAGTGCTCTTCCTGGAAAGGGGAACATTTTTTTCTTTCCATTTTTAAATAAGTCCCAACCCCCTGTTCCACTGAAATAGGATGTTATAATTTCTCATTTCCAAATATCATCAGAGAAAGAATTATAATTGTCCACTCACTGTGCTTATCATTTCATTTGAGCTTTGCAGCCTGCTCTTAGGGAAATGCCACCCTTTTGATATAGCAGGTATCAACCCTGCTCAGTAAAAGGGAAATTAAGATGCCATTTCTACCTGTGCTGAGCAGTTGCCCTCTGTGGGAGGGAAGTAACGAAATCCCTGCTTCTTCTGTTACTTTAAAATAGAAAATATAAGGGGAAATGCAGTGTGAGCTACATGTGGCAGACAAGAAAACGAGTGTCAGCGTTCCAGTAGCTGAATCTCACCTATAAAAACATCACTTCTGCGAGGCTGGCCTGCTCTTACCCTCCCCGCTTGCAGCAGGACCTGCGTCCCCAGCCCCGCAGCGTCCCTGCGGCATGGACTGGAGGAGGGAAGATGCCTGAGCTGGCTCTGCACAGACCAGGTGGGGCTGAGGGCTTCCCTGCAAGCCTCATCTCCTGAGGTTACGAGATCTAAATGCTCCCCCGTGCCCTGCAGACCTCTAGTTCTATCAAACCACCAGTACCTACGCCTCCAAGGGTTGCTTTTAAACTAGTTGTTCTCCGACACTGAGGTCCTCGGGGAAGTCGCTTGCTGTATAATGCAGCACACGAGTAGCACAGAAGAGTATAATATGGTGAGTAAGCAAAATCCACCCCGTTTGCTTTGGGGACCCTGCTTATTGTCCGAACCTTGGGTGCAGTTTTGTCAGCAGTGGGGCATCATCAGCCCACAACAGGGAGAAGCATCTCAATGAAATGATGCTACTGGACAAGGCAGGCACTGCTCTTTTAGGACTCCTGTTCAACCAGCCCTACACCACCGCATCCCATGGTTTTAGGGAATGCAGTTTCAATGCTCTTTGACACCTGTGCGACACTTTCACCTGATGGGAGCTGGCACAGCCTCCATAGGTACTTGATATGTTACTACTACCACCTTTTGATGTGACTTCTTTCATGCTGTGTCAAGCACCCTCTGAAGAAGAAGTGCCTACTACAGGCCGCCGGATCAAGGGGAGCCTGTTGACGAAGCCTTCTGACTCCAGCTGCAGGAGGCATCGCGCTCGCAGGCTCTCGTCCTGCTGGGGGACGTCAACCACCCCGCCATCTGCTGGAATAGCAGCACGGTGAGCTGTGGGCAATCCAGGAGACTCCTGGAGTGCAGGGGGGAGAACTTCTTAAGCCAGGTGATAGACAGCCCTACCAGAGGGGATGCGATACTGGACCTGATGGTCACCAAGGCAAGTGAGCTGATCAGTGACGTCAAGATTGGAGGCAGCCTGGGCTGCAGCTATCATGCGCTGGTGGAGTTCCCAGTCCTGAGGGATATGGGTCAGGCAAAAAGTCAGGACCTTGAATTTTAGGAAAGCAAACTTCCAGCTCTTCAAGGAGTTAGTCCGTAGGACCCCCTGGGGAACTGCCCTCAGGGACGAGGGAGCAGAACAGAGCTGGCAGAGCTTTAAGGACACTTTCCATAGAGCCCAAGAGCTCTCAATCCCCAGGTGTAAATCAGGTAAGGGAGGCAAGAGACCAGCACAGCTGAGTTGAGACCAAAGGGCAAGAAGGAAATGCCCACACAGTGGAAGCAGGGACAGGTATCCTGGGAAGCGTATAGGGATGCTGCCTGGTTGTGTAGGGATGGGGTCAGGAAGGCCAAGGAGCAGCTGGAGCTGAACTTGGCAAGGGACACAAAGAATAACAAGAAGGGCTTCTACAGGTCTGTCAGCCAGAGCAGCAAGGTCAAAGAAAGTGTATGCCCCCACAATGAGCAGGAGTGGCAAACCGGTAACAACAGACGAGAAGAAGGCTGAGGCACTCAATGACTTTTTTGCCTCAGTCTTCACAGGCAACCTCTCTTCCCACACCTCTCGCATGGATGGACCACAAGACGGGGACTGGGGGAGCAACCTCCCTCCCACTGTCAGAGAAGATCAGGTTCATGACCACCTGAGGAACCTGAATGTACATAAGTCTATGGGACCTGACAAGATACATCCCAGAGTCCTGAAGGAATTGGCTGATGTAGTTGCCAGGCCACTCTCCAGGATATCTGAAAAGTCGCAGTGGTCAGGTGAAGTCCCTGGGGACTGGAAAAAGGGAAACGTTGCACCCGTTCTTAAAAAGGGTAGGAAGGAGGCACCTGGGAACTACCGACCTGTCAGCCTCACCTCTGTGCCTGGGAAGATCATGGAGCAGATCCTCCTAGAAGCTGTGCTGAGGCACAGGAGGACAGGGAGGTGACTGGAGACAGCCAGCATGGCTTTACCAAGGGCAAGTCCTGCCTGACCAACCCAGTGGCCTTCTATGATGGAGTGACTACATCAGTTGCCTTGGAGCAACAGACTTCATTTGGTTTTAGCTAGTATCTTGTCTTTCCTCATTTGCAATGTAACAGAGACACCAAAAGCTGCAGTTCTGTTCATTGCGCACCAGCAAGGAGCAGGATTTCTCCTTGTTAGGCAATAAAGCACGTGAGGTAAGTAAAGATGCTGTTTCTGATTGACATCACGGTTATGCTGTGCTAAAAGAGTGAATCCTCGAGTAGCAGCATGTCCTGTGAGTTTTCTCTGCCCCACCTCTTTCCAACCAGCCAAGAACCAGGCAGAATGGTCTGTACAAGATTTCTGGGGGGAGTCAGGAGCTTGCCTGGGTGCAGGTCCCCTTATTTCCTGGAGAATGTGCACCAGCCGTATTTGAGGTCTTGTGTGGATCCAGTCAAGACAGAGGAAATGGGAATCCAATGTCAAATTCATCTGCCACTGCTCTTGAGGTTGCCAAGGGTCCTGAGCCTCGTGCTACCAGATTTACAGCTATAACCTAGAAAATCACTGATAGGGCTTGTTATTTTTGGCAGGTATGTTTGAAACCCCCAGGAAGTACAAGAGCTGTGGACTGAAACCCTGTGAGGTGTGAGGTCTCATCTTGGCTCTGGGACAACACACATCTTGGAGGGGATAAAAGCTTCCTGCCAGGATCTCAGGGTGAGACAATACGGGTGGGAGGATTTCTCTCCAGCAATTCTGGATGTGTGCATAGTTCAGACTCATATCTGATGGATCTGTCTACATAAATTTTCTGTGAAGGATGTGATTATTTTTTTAGGCTGACTTCCTAAGGAAATGAGCCCTTTATGTAACTGAAATATCTACTTGTCTGTCTTAGTCCTCCTTCATAACTTTTGAACCCACCAACAAATTTCAGACAATTTTTCTGGCTCAAAGACCTTAAGTTTCTACAAACCTTATGAAGAAATGCATCTGGCTTAAATGCACTCTGGTCCTGTCACTGGGCACCACTGGAAGGAGCCTGGCTCTGTCCTCTTTGCACCCTCCCTTCAGGTATTTATATGCATTAATAAGACCTGAGCCTTCTCCAGGCTGAACAGTCCCAGCTCTCTCAGCTGTTCCTCATAGGAGAGATGCTCCAATCCTTTCATCATCTTCGTGGCCCTTCACTGGGCTCCCTCCAGTCTGTCCATGTCTCTCTTGTACTGGGGAGCCCAGCACTGGACACAGTGCTCCAGGTGAGGCCTCACCAGTGCTGAGCAGAGGGGAAGGATCCCCTCCCTCAACCTGCTTTGTCTAACGCAGCCCAGGACACCACTGGCCACCTTTGCCTCAAGGGCACATTGCTGCCTCAAGGTCAACTTGGTGTCCACCAGGACACCAGGTCCTTTCCTGCCAAGCTGCTTCCCAGCTGGGTGGCCCCCAGCACTTACTGGTGCCTGGGTTGTTCCTCCCCAGGGGCAGGACTTTGCAATTCTCCTTGTTGAACTCCATGAGGTTCGTGTCGGCCCATTTCTCTGGCCTAGTGAGGTCCCTCTGGATGGGAGCACGACCCTCTGGAGTATCAGCCACTCCACCCAGTCTGGTGCCATCAGCAGACTTGCTGAGCGTGCACTCTGCCCCATCTTCCAGATCACTAATGAAGATGTTAAACAGGACTAGACCCAGTATTGACCCCTGGGGTACACTACTAGTTACTGGCCTCCAACTAGACTTGTGCTGCTGATCACCACCCTCTGCAGTTTCTGCGGCATGGCCTTGGTTGTTTCTTTTCTTGGGAACTAGAACCTGGGGACCTGATTTGCAATAAGGTGTCCACAGAGGGATCAGAGCTGAGTGTCAAAGAGCTCCGTGTAATCCCTGGAATCCTACCCTGTGAGACCAGGGTTTACAGCAGTGTTACACACTGTGACCAGCCTGTAAGTCAGATTGCTGGCATGGTGGGACTCTTGGTCTTCTTCTTCCTAGGGTTTTGATGCCGCTCTCCTTAAGACTCAGTTAGCATTTTGCTAGTGATTTCAGATGGGAACAGGATGATACTCTAAACTCATTGCACCCAATGCCATTAGTTTAGTTATGAGTGTTTAGTTATGAAGGAACTATAGGGAAAAAGGATACACTTGGAGAAAACCTGAGAAGATCCCAGGCAAAGGTACAACCTCCTATCTTAGGAGGGCAAGTCCTCTCTATAGAAAAGGAGAAGAAAGGAGAACATACTGATTAAGTCTACATTGACATACACACTTGAACATGATGTCGCTCCCCAAACAGTCACACTGAGATGCCCTTTTCTATTTATGTCACATCCTAGAACCTGCCCACAAGCAGGCTGTACTGCTTCCTCAAGTACTTTCCTACGCTTTGCCTTATAGCACAACTCATAGCTCATCTTCATAAAGAACTTGCACCCCTTTCATTGCCAAGAAACTAGTCTGAGATAACAAGCCCACAGATGCTCTGCTGTATGTCTCTCTTATTGCATGCTCACCGCAGCCCATGCACTTCCAATAGATAACCTCCCATCTTGCCTTCTTTGGGGCTTTGATGTTTTGTATGAACTTATTCTCTCACAAAAAAAAATGTAAGATAGAAGCCTCAGAGCCCAATGGCTCCGAGGAAGCAGCTTCTGCCTCAGTTCCTCCCTTCAGCTATGCTTGCATATCCTTTTTCTTTGATATAATATATCTATTATTATTCTATGATTTCTATGATATAATATAATAGTTTAAATTAACCCTTTGGATGAGCCAAGAAGCCTCCTGCCCTTCCCAAAGCAGCAAGCAGCAAATGGCTCTCCCTCTGCTCCCAGCCTTCATGTTCCCCCTGCCATCTCCAACCTGAAAACGGAGATGTCTCTGCCATGCCCAAAATGAGAAGCGGACGTGCTGGCTTCCTTGTGCAATCCCATAGCGAAAGGCCCAACACAACTCTCCAGAGGGGAGCAGATGCTTCTTTTACACATCCCACAAGCTCATTTGAAGTGTTCAGGGTCCCTGTTCCCACCCAGAACGAAACCTTTACAAAAATCACCATCAAAATAAATAATTTTCCTTGCCCTTTTCTCTCTCCTTCTTCAGTGCCTCGGTTCCCTCCAAGCACCTTTAATCACTACTCAGGATCTGCTCCAAATCCAACCTGGAGATATGTTTAGTAGTACTGTCTCAAGGGTCTCTATTTTCCCTTCAGGAAAAGATGGAGGTGGAAGTGTAGGGTGGTTGTTTTTTCCTACTGAGGATATGGACTGTGTACAAGCATCTGCCCTGGGGTATTTAGGCTCCCTACACCAGAAGTAGCCAAGCTCTCTGGAGCCTCAGAGACCCCAGACCTCCCTATGCAGTAGCCAAACTGAAAACAATGCAGAGAAAATTTGCTCCTGTGCACCAGCAGCAGAAGGTTGATTTATGACCCGTTCATCCATGACATGAAGACTCACAAAGTTTAGAAATCACTGGCCCAAGAGTTTTAGAGCCATAGGAGGTGGTGACTGCATCCAACTCACAAAGCAGCAAAACAAAGACAACGACCCTGCTAACTCTCTGAGCGACTGAGCTTAGAGACGTTCCTGCCAGGGTTATTCATGACAGCTATTCTCTTCTCCTGACCTGATAGAGTCTTGTGCTGCTTTCAGCACTTTGAGGCTTCATGTTTTTCATTACTGTATTTTCATTTTTGCTTTTAACTGGTTCTTCCAGAAACAAAAATAAATACAGTACCCCCTGTATATACGTACATATATATATATATGCACTCACACACACATATATAAGTTACACTTCATAAAATTCCTAGAGAAGCCACCAGCAGGATTGATTGAAACAGGCAATTTCGTAGCGAGCTGCAAAGTTCTTCCCTGAATCAGTGAGTCATGATGCCCTATAAAACACACACTAAAAAGTCATAATGACCTACCACTATTATTTCTTCCTTAAATCTTGGCTGCGAGAGGAAAGGGAGTTTGCAGAGCGAGGGCAGGAGGAACTGAGCTGACTGCAGCACGACCCAAGGCTCGCTTCTGCGAGCACACCTGGGGAGATAAGGCTCTCCGCTGCCGACAGCATCGTGGTTACGTGGGCAAGGAGAAGACAGGACATGGGTTGGTGGGGTCAGAAATCCCCAGATCACTTGTTTGCATTCCTAGGAACAGAGCAGGCTGGTTGTCGGCAGCATTAGACATTCAACCACAATTTAATTGCGTCAGAGAGAAGGTATGAATGAAATAAATGTCCCTTTACACACACACACACACAACCCCCTAATGGGTTTTCTCACACTCATCTTCACGACTATGTGCAAAGATGAAAATTCTTTCTTTCTTCTCATTTTTCTAAGACCTTTCTCTACTTCCCAGCCTCCCACACTGCTGTTTCCTTTTTTTTAATGGATAATCATGTCATAAAATGGAAAAAATCGTGTAAGCTTGAAGAAAAAGGGATTTCTGGTTGGATGGTTTGTTTATTTGCTTCTGGAAAAGAAATGATCAGAAATATTTTCCCAGAAAACAACATGTTTTGCTTGAAAAGACCTTTCCTCTTTGTGAAACATTTTATCATCAATGTTTCTGCCAGTTCTAGGGTTTTGCTGCCAAACGAATCCTGAAGTGCAAGTGAACTTTGAACAAGTAATCTTAATTTTTTTTCTAGTCAGAACTCCATGGAAATAGGATCACCACCAAATTATCATTGATTTTCAGTGAAATTAAGGAAGCTCAACTTTCACTGAAAAGCCTTGAGGACCATGGCACAGAATGACCTAGAGTTTCTGACGGTCTGTGAACCTGTCTGAGGTCTCAACCACAGCGCTAGACCATGTTACCAATGGCAAAGACAGCCTGAGGAAAGGTTGTGGGCTATTTCTGGTGGTAGTGGTACCGAGGAGTTCATCTCAAGCAGGATCAGAAAGGAGCAGGATGTAATCCAGCTCTTACTTCCCATGTAACACCACTATGCAAGTTCCTTCTTCTCATACGTCTCGTGTGAAAGACAACCACCCGGCAACGAGAACTTTCAGCCTGTTTTGGACCACATCCTGGTCTAGAAGTGGGAGCAATGTTTTTAAATTAAACTGTCAAGCCAAGTCCATGAAATAGAAAATGTGCAGAGACACAATTGCAAATAAAAAAAAAATTAAAAAATTATTTAAGCAAATGAACTTTCCATTGGACTGGTCCTTCATTGCCTTGAATCCTGATGCAACCACTTCCATCTAGAGATGGGAAGCCAGTGCCTTGCCAGCCCTGTGTATGACAGCTCTTAAAAGAATACGCTGACTTCTTTTCTGTGTCTGCCAGTGCTGAGCTCAAGGAGACCCTGCGTTTAGTTGAGCCTTTTGCACTACAGTGTTACTAATAATATGGCCATGCACTTGGAAAGCAAATGGACAAGAAGACGCTGGCTCCCTCTGCCCTATACAATCCTCCAACATGCTTTGCACCTTCGCTCCTGCCCTCATGCCACGTTAAGGACGTTGAGGTTATAATATTTAGTGCTATAAAACCTCTTTCTAGTGGGCTTCAGTGTGACCTGCACATAATCTACGATATACTCCATGAGCACATCAAGAGTCTTCGGGTAACACGGCCCTGGAGGAGACCCAGGGAAAGCATTGGGTTGTGTGGGCACCACCAGTGCTTTAGATGTTCTGGTGATCTAGGAAAGCACCCTGCTCCAGATGCATGGTGGAGAGCAGTCACTGCACTATTTAGCTTTTGGATCAAAGATTGCTCCTTTGCCCTGTTTTATTAATTCTATAGACATGTCCCAGTGGATAATTTCTGCAGGTCCAAAGGCTTTCCTGTCCATGAATTAGTTGAAGAATGTTAGGCTCACTGGATCAGCAACATATTTTGAGCCAACAGGGACTGGCATCTATTTTAGGCTGCAATTAATTCCTCCCTCGCAGTGCTGATCACCTTGCACTGACTAGAGAAGGAGCCTTTTTGACTAGTTCAGGCTCCACTCCAAACTTTCTGAGGGCTGCTGTGAGATCAGATGAACGATAATGTAAGAAAGGCCCTGCTGATGGTCAAACCATACGCCCAGTACCATCTGTGAGTGTGGCTAAAAGCAGATGCCAAGTGAAGAGTCTAAGAAGAAGCATCTGCATCTTCCAGCTTTCGATCATTCGAGGCTAAAGGACTTTCAGGACTAAATTTAGTTTCTATGAGCCTTCAGCAGATGGCTATTTCTTGTCCACTCTCCCCTCGAACAAGAGTGAATATTTATTACCGACAATATCTTGGAGCAAGGAGTTCCTCTGCTCCTCTTCCCATTGGGCAAAGAAAAAACTCCTTTTGAGTTCATTTTTTTTGAACCCGTCTATCATTAGCTTCCTTCAATGGTCCTTAGTTGTTGTACTGGAAAAGGCAGGAAGGAATTAATCCTCTCCTGAGTTTCTGTGACACCCATTCTTTGACTTCCAGGCTTTATTATCCCTTCTCAGTTGTCTCTTTCCCAGGCTGAATCCCATCCCCAGCTTCTTATTTCACTACTGAGTTACACCAGGCTCATGCAGGTGTCATGTCGTTGACTTGAGCGGTCATCTGAACCCAGCTACGGCAGCTATGCAGGAGTACGTAAAAAGCACATTTCTGGATTACCTTGTGATGCTTTGCTGGCGCACACATTTTTATTGACTTTTACTGGATCAATTTTTGATGTCTGTGTAGGTTTTTTACAAGCAGACACCAGCAAATTTAGTAGGGATTGACAACCTAGATGTGTGGAGAGATACAGCAGCATCAATGTCATTGAAATGAGACGTAAGGACACCAAGGAAGATGAAAACCTTGTGATATGGAAGATGAATAACATTCGGATAATTTTTTTTCTTTTAACTTAATTTTTTGTGTCTGGATCCAGATACTGACATCTCAGCATGAGAAAGCAGGCTGAACTCCATGAAGGTGCTCATGATGCTGCGAGATGAACACATTTGTGAGTCTTTGCGGGACTGAAGACTCAATTAGCAAAACGAACTTAGGAATACAAACACATTTTAAAAATAACTTTCAACTCTTCCCCCCCCCCCCCAAAGTAAGAGGCTTTACTGTTTTGTTTATCCTATTTTTGACCAAACTCTGGTTTTGTTGTCATTGTTGCTGAATGTCTTGAATTTCCTTGGATGCAATTGAAGAGCTATTTCCAAAAGAAAGAAAGAAAGAAAGGAAGAAAAACTTTCCAATGCCTTTTTCTTTTTTTCCATCTGACTTTATTACATAGTAAACAAAGCAGATTTATTTCTGTGCACACCTGTATTATTTCTGAAGAGCTGTTGAGCATCTGTGAAATGAACAGTTTGTCTCTTTTTTTTTTTTTTTTGTAAATAAAAAAGCCCCAAAACAAAACTCGCAGAGCTCGAGGCTCCTCTGTGTCATCATCCACATCGCAGCAAAGTGAACGTCGCGTCTCTGCTATTCAAATCCAATAGCTCTTCAAACCTCTTCTCCGGCGGTAGAAACGGCAGCAGGAAATGTGAGCCCGGGATGAGTCTGTGTCTCAGGGCTTTCAATTATGTTAATAAGTAGTTCTGGGAACAGAGGAACTTACGAAGCTTGAGTAGACTCTCTGGTGTCTGATAGGGGTTTTTTAGATCATCCTATGAGTTTTGATAATAAAAAGCCTTTCTACTGCCCAGCTGCCTGTTTTCATTAAGTGCAAAGGAGTTTAATGTATTCACAGTTTAATATATTGAAGACACTCCCTTTGGTTGAAATTATCCGAGTGATTCAAAAGTTAATGTCAAAGAAAAAGGGTGGATGTGCAGACAGACACACAGACGAACGAAGACCGCACAGCTGCCTAAGCTAAATGCCTTTAGGAAAGCAGGCTCAAAGCAGATGGATGCTGCTCCTTTGTAGGTTGTGTGCAAGGACCTGAACCCCACAGTCGGTTCCCGAACCGCAGAAGAGGGAGCGCGACCTCGCTGTCACACCACCAGGAGCTACATCAGCGTCCACATCTTACGATGCAATCCTTTCCAGCCCCTCCACGAAGGCTCTCAGCAAACACAAGCAACCTTATACTTTGTCCAGCTGGTGATGAAGCTCATCATACCTCGAATCTACAGCACAGGAGCTCTTTGGGGCAACGAATTTGTCCACCATTGCTTTGAGTCGAGCTAGTTTTAAGTCCCGCACCAGCAAGAGACTCCGTACAGCGTTACTCTCCCGCTATCCCCATCAGAGTTGCTGATTGTGTTAAGAAAAGTATTTTACGTGGACCCTAGCCAGGTCAGTCTGTACAGCTTGCTCCTCTGCAAAGGCAACTTTGTGGTTGCTGGAACGATGAGCCAGTAACCCAGCAAAGAGTTAAAGGACATGAAAACACTTCCAGAAGCAGCTTAGTGCGCGCAGGCAAAGCAATTGGGAAGCAGGCACATTACTGCCGCTGAGTGAGTGACCCGTAACGTCATGGTGACACATCACTATTGTTCCCTTGTAGAATATTTCCTTCGGGAGCAAAATGAGTGAGAAACAAGTTCTCAAATGATTGCTATCAGAAAAATAAATAAATAAATAAAATAAGGGAAGGGGGGATAAAAGGGGGGAAAAAAGCAGAAAGGCTTCATAGGCTAAGAGCAAATTACTCTGCAATTCAGCGAGTGATTTCATGGACATGCTGCAGGGATAATGCATTCTGAGTGGCTAGAATTTCATTTAATTCCACTTCATTGTTGAGCATCTTTTCCAGTGGTTTTATGACTGAACACTGTGTGCCCATTTTCCTTGTTCTTAATCTGGCTGCTTGACAGACTCTCTGGCTATACAATGGTCATGTTTATTTGCATGACACCGCTTCACGGTACATGTCCTGAGACAGGAGTGGTAAAAGGCAAATGAACCCTAATTTCACAACAATTGATGTTGAGGCTAGTGGCTCGAGGTTTTTGTCTCTGCCACGCAGCCGGGGTAACACAGGCTGTCAATCAATCACTGATCAATTAATTGATCGATTGATCTATTTTTCTGGCTTGCAGAAATCCCTGGAATTGCCAGCAGTGGCTCAGGGGGGTAGAAAGCTCTGTGAACCTCAGCTCAATGGCACGCGCCTTGGGCCAGAAGCAGCTCTGGGACAGCCCTGTGCTGAAATCAGGAGTATCTCTCGGTTTTCTGTAGCTTCCTCATGACGCCACCTGAATTAATAGTGAGATCTAAGGTTCAGCTGAACCTTGAAAATGAGAATTAAATTCTGGCAACCCCAACCAAACGCAAGCTATGGCCAGAGGGAAGCTGCCGAGCTCTGTGCACAGAGCGCTCCTCCTCAGCAGAGCTTTCCAAAAAAGCAAAGCAAGTAGAAAACACAAATGTCTTTTTTTTTTTTCCCCCCACCCACACAAAGTTCAAAACTCCCATTTGAGGGGAAAAGATGCAAAAAACCTGAGGACTCTGACTTAAACCTCCTTCCTGACACGTCTGTTCTAAATACTTGTTTTTCTGAGCTCAAGAAGCTCGGCTATGCACAGAAGGGGGACGTTATATCGATAAAAAGCATTTTGCAGGGTGTTCCAGGTGCGGGCAGTCACCTCAGCATGGACCCAGAAATGTACAAAAAGCTACTGGAGGCCCCCAAAGTGGTTTGTGCACAGGCTTTCCGAAAGGCACGGAGAGAGGCTCTCAACTAGCAGCTATATAGCAAAACCTGTGCAAATTACTGTTCCAGGTACATATCTCACACGGTTTCGGGTCCTTTATAGTACTTTTGCCTCTTGCCTTCCCTTGAAGGCACAATAATTGGCAGACAGACCTCTGGTCCCAGGCAGTTCCCCCATTCTTCCTACTCGTTACTCAAAGACCATGATGCACTTTTAGCTCTAAGCTTTTAATCGGATGCAGCTTTCAATATAATTTCCTGGACCAGTTCTGGACCATTTGTATTTTCCATAGTGCCAGCAACTGGAAACATCAAATTATTCCATTTTTGTACCCTTTCTGTTTATTTTTTTGTCTTCTCTCCCTGTGGTGGCTGGATCAACCTGCCTTGGTTGGCAGTAGCAATGCAACAGCAAAGTTGTCCCAAGTTGTTTTGCTCTTGGATTTGTTCCATCCTTGGAAGGTTTTTTTATTGCAACAGAGGACAGGGGAACCTCTTGGAACATGTTAATTCCTATTCAGACCCAACAAAATCATCTTTGGGAATTAAACTAACCCTCTTCCTTTGACTGTGAGCTCTTCGTAAGTGAAGTGTGATGGGTGGAGGGAAATGGTGGCATCACAGATGTTGGAGCTTGCTGTCCCCCCATGAGTAAATGACCAGAGAGACATGAAGATGGTGAAATTTGGCTGGATGAGAGATCTTTCAGCTAGGTGCAACTGAGAATATTTGTCTGAGTGTTTTCTTGCGCAGCCCCATCTGCCTGTATCCACTGTTCTCTCTTGCTTTATAATTAGCACTAGCACTGTCGCAAGGACTGATTTGTGATTCTGCCTTTATACAATTTCCAGCACAAAGGAGCATTGATACAAGTCACACTTCCATGTAAAACCACTATTTGCAGATCGAGAAAAAGGACAGCGTGGCCTAAAATCCCATTTTGGCCCGGTGGGGAAACGAAGGCAACAATTAGAAATAAAAAAGACAATAGAGGAAAAACAGAACGAGGAAGATGGTAATTAGCAAAAATGAGAAGATGTGAAATTCAGATAGTTAGTTCGGAAAACTAAAGACATTAGGGAAAGTCCCAGGATTAAAGAACTGTAGGGCATGTTAAAAACACGAGGGATCTCAGCAACGATATTTAGCTCATTGCTAGTTGAGGAGAAGAAAGGAACATGTTCTCCATCCCTCAAATGTTCTCATCTTCCTCTCCCATTTTTTTAAATAATATGAAAGAATTATTTGTACTTCATGTACATGATCAGCAGTAATCATCAAGGAAGATATTAAGAAACTACTAAAACGCATTTGTTTACATATTGTTAGGTCATTATAATGCACTTAAAATGCTGGCTGAGGAGAAATCTGCACAAGCATGTAGTAAGCCCTGCCCTGCTTAACAAGGGCTTTTACTCAACGCAAATATATTGCCAGTCGTGACAGGGATAGGAAGGATTTTAAACAGCCAGTTGCAAAGTTACCCATAGAGATTTAAGGAATGCAGACCGTGTTAGGGAATAGGGTTAAGGGGTCTCGGAAAGCAAGCAGCTCACCAGAAGTTCCCACCACGGTGCTGTAGCGAAGGGGTGAACAGAGACCCTGGAGAAAACAAGACGGGAGTTGTAATTAGGAAAGGAGAAACGTTTTCCGCTTCCGTGCGAGACACCAGCGGGACTGAGATGTGCAGAGCAGCTGGTTGTCTGCTGTCAGCTTTAAAAAAAGAGTTTGGGGAGAGGTCTAAAGAGTGTCCAAAAAATAAAAGGAAGTGCAAGAAAAATTACTTGAGAGCTGGAGAAAGTGCCTTGCACTGCGACTTTCCGCAATCCAATCTGCTTAGTTTATCAAAAAAAGAAGATGGAGAGGTGACTGATTTGATTAAGGTGTGTAAGTACTTTCATGGGGAGAAAATTGTGGTTAGCAAAGCAATCTTTAATCTGGTGGAGAAAGGTATATTTATGACTGGAAGTGGAATCCTGACATATTCAAATAGAAATAATTTTTAACAGAGTGATGGACCATTTGAGCGAAGTGCCATGGAAAGCACTGCATCTCTCTGCTGCTGAAGGCTTTCAAATCAAGACTGAATTTCCTCCTCAAAGACGCAGTCGCGTTCGACTTAAAGCTCTCAATGTGCTGCTAAGCAGCCAAACTCAATAACAAATCAGAGGTCAAATGAAATGGTCAACGGTGTCTTCTGGCCTTGAAGTCGCTACATCACTAGCACAATGCTCGAGGGTTTTGCTGTTTCTCAGGCTTTTTAGACTATCAGGGTCAGGTACAGATGCTCCCCAGTCACCGTCTCTCCTGACCATCCCCTCCGACCTCTTGGTGTCGAGCGGCTGAGGGACCTGGGGGGTTTGGCCTGGAGAAAAGGAGGCTGAGGGGAGACCTTCTCGCTCTCTGCAACTCCCTGAAAGGAGGTTGGAGCCAGGGGGGGTCGGTCTCTTCTCCCAAGGAACAGGCGACAGGACGAGGGGAACCGGCCTCAAGTTGCACCAGGGGAGGTTTAGGTTGGATATTGGGAACCATTTCTTCCGCGAAAGGGCTGTCAGGCCCTGGCACAGGCTGCCCAGGGCAGTGGTGGAGTCCCCATCCCTGGGGGGATTTAAAAGCCGTGTAGATGTGGCGCTTGGGGACATGGTTTAGTGGTGGCCTTGGCAGTGCTGGGTTAACAGTTGGACTCGATGATCTTGGAGGTCTCTTCCAACCAAAATGATTCTGTGATTCTGTGATCGAATAGCTCAGGCAGAGCAGTGGGCATCTCAACCGCTGCTGGTGGACTCAGTGTCAGCTCACTGAGAGATGATCTACCGCATCTCTAATCACTCTCATGCTCTGGGCTTTATTTTAATACCATTTTTTTTTTCCCTTCCATTTACTTTTGCAGTTGTTTGGAAAGGGACCACCGTAAAAAACAACCTCACATGGAGCATAACAAAAGCTGGCGCACCTCGTCCAACATGGCCTTCATCAATGCTATGATTTAGGGTGGAGCCTGGGAGTATTTTTACTAGATTAAATGGCTTTGCTGGAAGTGCACTGAAATGGCACATTTCCCAGGACATATATTCTTAGCCGGTGCGAGCACAACATCTACCACAGCCTAGCTGTAGCTCCAAAGGCCTGCCACAGTGCAAACCAGAATGGATATATGAAGGTCGTAAAGGGGAAACGCAGAAGCGGAAAACTCTTCCTGCCCGGACGACAGAGTTTGGAGGATATCTCTAAGCAAGTGGCAATTAAAAGAAAATATGTTGTGTGCCTCCCTGCATTCCAGGGAGAGGTCTGCAGAGCATCCTGCCTCGCACGACACGGCAGTCCGGGCGAGCGCTTCCCTCGCTGCTTCACGATCTGCTCTTGGCAGCCCGCCTGGTACCAGGCTCCGGCAGCATCCCTGAGTGCTGATCTGCTGTCCCTTTGGAAAATGTTAAGGAGGCCTCTGGGGAGCATCACCCCAACCGAACGCCGAGGAGGCTTAATTACAGTACCAATGGTTAGCTGAGCTGCCAGCTGGGACTCAGCGCATGTTGCATCCACAATATGAAAGTCATCTCACTGAAGCAGAAAATAGGAATGTGTTGAGCCGTCACGTGGCCTTCTACAAAGATAGAAGTGCTACCAGGGGTTTCTAGGCTATTTGTGTGCATCCCCTCATTTCCTAATTATTAATCTTTCCCCCCAGTCCTTTCAGCAATAAATAAATAAATAAATACATAAGCATTCCCATCCCCGTGATAATAGCTGGAGCATCTATTTAGCCCACAGCCCTTCGCTGGTATTCGCAAGGCTCGAGCTGGCGCTGGTGACCGTCATTTGAATTAAAAGGATGTAGAAGGGAATTCAAAATCAATGGGCCAGATCATTAGTTGGTGCAAGTCAGTGAAGACCAGTCGAAGCCAACAGAACTAAAATTATTTAGATTAAGCAGCGAGATCTGACTGCATGCATAGGAAACCCTGCACAACCTGTGCTCGCTCATACTTCCAAGCTCTTGCTATTTGCTGTCCTCTGCGGTAAAAGAGGTTAATTACCATCATCTGGAAGCACTGGAGTGGAATTAAGTAAAGGAAGATTTAGGAGGTATGTCAGGAAGCATTTCCTTGCTGTGAGCTCTGTTAGCATAGTCTATTCTCACAAGCAAGGTGAGGGGTGTCTGATCACTTGTATCGGTGAAACTTGGGGTGCTCAAAGCGCTGGGAAAGATGCTATAAGGAGCAGTACCCCTCCATCCTAGGAAAAAGATTGGAGACCTAGCTGAGTGCCTCCGGTCGTTTGATCCCCTGTTTCTGAGTGATCGCATTTCCCAATGAAAGTGCTAAGCAGGGCACAGGCTATCTGAATTATTATCCAAGCAAACACTCTCATTCTCAAAATCTGGGAAGTTTTCCAGCTTAATTAACATTAACATTTGTTTTCACTAAGCCGTCTGTCAATGTGCCACCAGAAGCACTAAATATGAGCTCTGAGTACACACACGGGTAGGTAGCAATTCAGGTGGAGCATGGAGTTTTATTTCCCAGCTTTGTTCCTTACAAGGTTCGTTATTTCTCAGGTCTGTAAATCACCCCCTCTTCGAACCGCAGAACCTTTTCCCTTGACACACGGTCTCATTGAAAGCTAATGACCAAACATCATGTAACATCCTTGGCTCATCTGTGCCCAGACACGAACCCTGATTGCCTTTTGCTGGTACTGATGTTGGTTGTAAGGGGAAGGCAAAAAAAATGGTTTTAGAGTGGCGCTGTGTCCCTGTTCCCCTCCACAGCTCCATTTAGACGCAGCTTTCTTAAATATCACTCCTGTGAATGCACAGGTGTTAATTCTTCGTCTTCTTGGGCTCTCTTTCCCTTTGGTCTGCTTGTGGCTTTGATGCCGATCGTTCTCGGAGACGATGGTGAGAGAGCGGTCTGACCCTCTGCAGGAGGTGGCTGACGTTGGCCAGATGTGTAGCAGGTTGAGAAGAAGGGATACAGAGTGAGAGAGGTTGCAGTCGTGGAGGGTGGAAATGGCCTCAAGTTGCGCCAGGGGAGGTTTAGATTGGATATTCAGAAACATTTCTTCACCGAAAGGGCTGTCAGGCATTGGAACAGGCTGCCCAGGGAGGTGGTGGAGTCCCCATCTCTGGGGGTATTCAAAAGAAGTTTAGATGTGGCGCTTGGGGACATGGTTTAGTGTTGGACTTGGTAGTGCTGGATTAATGGTTGGACTCGATGATCTTGGAGGTCTCTTCCAACCAGAACGATTCTATGATTCTATGGTGGCACCCAGGATTTCCCGTCTGTGCTGCCCAGGGCTGGCACAAGCACACCCACCACCCACGTTCCCATTGCTGACATCAGCTAAACCCTCGTGGCAGTTTTATGCATCACCACTGCAAGCAGCTTTAAGCTTGTGTGACTGACACATATCAACACTGGTCTTAGCAACCTAGACAACCTTGCGAATGCTGTGTTTCTCCCCTGGATGAACTGCTCTCGGGGAAGCTGTAGGAGACAAACAGGTTCTTCCTCATCTCTGAGCTTGCTCCATCTTCTGCTTTGCTGTTTAAAAGGAAGATTCGTTGCTTCTGTCACCAGCAAACAGGGGCTTCCTCCTACCTGGGTGCAAGGACCAATACGCTGGACCAGTCCCTGCTGTCACTGATCCCTTCCCCTGATTCATCTGATTCAAGCTCGGCTCCTCTCAAGCATATATAAGGCTCCCACAAGCATAGTCAGAGGTTTGGTACATGATTTCAAGGACAGAGTTCTTCTGGCTCCTCAGAGCCAACCTTTCTATCCTGCTAGAACCTCCTATGCCAAAAAAGCTACAACAAATTGGTCCCATCCATGCCTGTGCCAGGAAATGCAAGAGTAAAGAGCTCAGCTACAGAAACCAGGTACATCTGACCTGGGTTAACTTCAAGCAGACTCACCTGGGACAGGGTTTGGTCACAGACATTGTACAGACTGGGCTCTCTGAATTCGCTGCCGTATTTCTGTGCGGAGGAGATGGCTCCCCTTGAGATCTTGCGCCTGGTGCTGAATTGGAAGTGGAGCTATCACTCCATCCTCTGCCTGGCAACGGAAGAAAATGTTGGCATGGCAACCCTCTTCCGACACGTAAAAGGTTGTTATAAAGGGGACAGAGATCAACTGTTGTCATGTCCACTGAGAGAAGTACAAGAAGGAAGGCTTAATTTGAATTTAAAAAAAAAAAAAAAAGCAGTGGTAGGGAAAACCTTCTAACCACCCAACGCTGAAACGTTGCACCTGGCTCGTGGGGGAGGCCACAGCATCCCCCTCACAGTAAGGTTTGACAAATAGGTAAGGTAAAGCTATCAAGGCTGTTCTGGACACACTCAACCCTCTTCAGTGCAGAGCCTTGAATGGGGACATTTCTTGAAGCTGTTTGAGCTGCCGTCCTCACGGACTCCTCTGATGCTTGAGCTCTTCTTGGCTCTTCTCTGCTTTGCATTAATAGGCAAGAAGCTCTTCATTTTATAGTTTCTCCCTGCCTCTGCCATGCTGCCATCAGATGCCATCAACTCTCCGCATCCATGCATGCTGCACCCTGCTATAATACCGTGCCTGGTCTTGGGACTGAGTGCACCCTCAGCAAGTTTGCAGATGACACCAAGCTGAGTGGTGCGATGGACATGCCTGAGGGACAGGACACCATCCAGAGGCACCTGGACAAGCTCAAGAAGTGGGCCTGGGTGAACCTCATGAGGATCAACAAGGCCAAGTGCAAGGTCCTGCACATGGGGTGGGGCAACCCCCGGTATCAATACAGGCTGGGGGATGTAGGGATCAAGAGCAGCCCTGCCGAGAAGGACTCGGGGGTACTTGTGGATGAAAAGCTGGACATAAGCTGGCAATGTGCGCTCACAGCCCAGAAAGCCACCCGTGCCCTGGGCTGCATCCCCAGCAGCGTGGCCAGCAGGGCGAGGGAGGTGGTTCTGCCCCTCTGCTCCGCTCTGGGGAGACCCCCCTGCAGTGCTGCCTCCAGCGCTGGGGCCTCAGCACAAGAAGGACACGGACCTGCTGGAGCGGGGCCAGAGGAGGCCACAAAGTTGATCAGAGGGCTGGAGCACCTCTGCTATGGGGACAGGCTGAGAGAGTTGGGGTTGTTCAGCCTGGAGGAGAGAAGGCTCCAGGGAGACCTTCGAGCAGCCTTCCAGTACCTAAAGGGGCCTACAAGAAAACCGGAGAAGGACTTTTGCCAGGGGCATGGAGTGACAGGACAAGGGGTGATGGGTCCAAACTGACAGAGGGCAGATTTAGATGAGATCTAAGGAAGAAATTCTTCCCCACGAGGGTGGTGAGGCCCTGGCACAGGTTGCCCAGAGAAGCTGTGGCTGCCCCATCCCTGGAAGTGTTCAAGGCCAGGTTGGATGGGGCTTTGAGCAACCCAATCTAGTGGAAGGTGTCCCTGCCCATGGCAGGGGGGTGGAACTAGATGATTTTAAGGTCCCTTCCAACCCAAACCATTCTGTGATTCTATAACTCAGCATATGCATTCCTTCTGCCCTGTTCTGCGAGTCAAGCTCTGCACGAAACTGTATCACTCTATAAATTTGAACCATATACCCTTAAATTGGGGATTTCCAGACAATAGGTTTAGAGTTCATGATATCTGTTCTTAGCCCATTTCATATCTTTTCTTAGTCAATTATTATACCTGTTCTTAGTCCATTTCAGGGCTTCCTGGGTGAAACAGAATCACACCGGAATGAGCAATAAGAGACATGACTACAAAGAATTTCCTCTGGACCTTTAGGACTTTAACATAAAACACTCATTTGGTAGAAATCCTTTTCAGTCGGATCAAGTAAGGATCAAGATGGTGCTTGTTATGAGTAAGGAGGATAGAACTGGCCCTTCGTTCCAATTTATTCTTTAACTTTGCCTGGTTAAAAAAGTAAAACAAAGCCCACAAAACCACAAGACAGAATCTCAATCTCTCCACAAAATAAATAATAAAACCAAGCAAACCTCAAGCCGCTCCGATCCCAGCACAGAATCTCAGCCTGCTATAAACACTGCTGGATTTAAATATCAAGTATATTCAATGCATCAACAACAACAAAATATAATCCATGTTATTTCATATGACAATGCACAGAGTACAAAAATAGAAAGGCCCGCTCCATTAAGCTTGCATCTCAAACTGCACTGAAATTATAATCAACAGCTTCTTCAGGGCAAAGGAAGAGAAAACAAAGGAAGGCAGAAGGAAAAATAAATACACGGAGGCTTTTTCCGTGGCACTCAGAAGAACCCAGTTCCAGCCTTTTTCTGGCTCCCCGGACAAGTGCTCCAGTGTGGTCACTGGAACCAGGCTTTGCTGAATTCCGGAGTCTCTACCAGACCACTCTCCTTCTCCAACGCTGCGCAGGGAGCTGCGAGGCAGGAGCCGGGCAGGACCCATCAGCAGGGTCCACACAGCTCCCTCTGATCCACCGCCCTCCTTCCCCGGCCTGTCGTGGCTGCCTTGGTGTTGAGACGAGCCACAGGGAAAGCCAAGACTGAATCCTAGATGGGTCCATCAGCAGATGAGGAAGGTTTAGTGTGGGAGGCGTTAGGGCATGTTCAGGTCCAGGTCCCTGCTCTGCTTACTGTGCATTCAGGTCTCTCCTCTCTGTTTCTGTGGCTGTAGTAAGATGACATTGGTCCCTTTTGATGGCTTTCCAGCAAGATTTTTCAATAGACATGGGAGTATCAGGCAGAATATTTCCATCTTCTTTTTTTTTTTTTTTTACTGGCCAAAAATGGTTGAAGTCACCATTTTAAAAGTCAAAATTTCATGGAAAAACAAACCAGTGAACTGACAAGCATAAAGTCAAAAATGCCAATTTTATTAGTTTTTCCTGGCATGACCTCACTCCTGGGGTGTAGAAACAGGGGCTAACTTCTCTGAGCAAGGGAACCACGAAAAGTTTAGAAAAATCAGCCTCTCTGGTGCTGCTCTCTTTGGAACATGTCTATAATCCCCAAAATCCTTCTTCAGATTCCTCAGGTTCCCTGCAGCTACAGAATCTGATTTCTGTTATTATATTTTATTTCATCATTGATTTATGTAAATTAAATGGTAAGAAATACCAGCACTCCAGCCAAAAGGAGAAATGCCGGTTTTACAGGCTCAATATTTCACACAGATTATTCATTCTTCCTTGTGAGCAACTTCTTTTTTTCCCCTCACATTATATTTTTACTGATAGCATTAAATGCTGGATGTAGGCAATATCTTTGATATATGGACAATTTACAACACACACAGAGAACCTTGACAGGATTCTTTTTCGTTTCTTTATCATCTTGTTCATAAATTAGAGCTGCTCCAAAAAGGGGGCTCGGCAATGAGAAATCAGGGCCGTGTTTGAGGGGTGAAAGCATGGTCTGTCTGTAACATATGACCAGTCAAGCTGCATTTGATGCATAGATCTCCTGACTACACTACGGCAGTTTGCTTATGGCCTGGGGGTTGTATATAGCCTCGTAGGGCAGTTAATTTATTTTTTTGCAGTGCCCTCCTGAGTGCTTTCCTTTTTCGGGACAGTTTGGGAAGGGACGGGGAGGGGGGAAGTTGACAGGGTGAATTCATGCAAGAACAGCCACGCCAGCACAGACCAAAGGCTCGTCTAGCTCCACTGCAGCTACAGAGTCACGTAGCCTGGTGATGGCCAGCAGCTGCCACCTGGAGAGACCTCAGGAAGGTTATAACAGGCTGGTGTACTTTGCTAACCTCCAGTGATATGCCTTACGAGTTAGTGGTCTTTCTGTCATCATTCTGGGATGGTTGCAATCCATTGCAAGCCCACATCTTGCACGTTCTGCCCACCTTTTCCCCGTTACGCCACCGCAGGCAAGGTGCCAGGCTTGCTTTTCTGCATAACTGCCGTAGGAATGAGCACAGCTGACAACTTTCATCTGCCGTCAGAACAGCAAGTGTCCTAGGGCTCCCTTGACTTGCATGCAAGGAGATGGGGATGGGTCCCTGGGTAGCTGCCACGACGCTCGTGCAAGGAAGGAGATGCCTACTTCTCCATCCTTGCTGACAGTGCTCACACCAGCCAGACACAATCTTGAGACTGGCTCTGGGACTTCGCCACTTTTGCCCTTGAGAGTTGTATCCATGGAGTCTCCTTGCCCTCTCTCCCCCAACTCCCTGCAAATTCAAGACAGGTGCTATTGGCAGAGACCACAGATGGAGAGTGTAACCTTCCTTGCTAAGAAGACAAGGGAGCACGTTCAAGGCTTTCCTGCAGAGTGGAAAGGCACCTGGAAAGAACAGAGCTAGGGGAAAGCCAAGAAGGAGGGGGATAGACCAAATATGACTTTCCTTCCTCTTCTTCTGGAATAAAAAGATTCCTTTTCTTCCTCTGGGTCACAGCAGCAGCAGAGTTGAATTGCTAGAAGAGTAGCAGCTTTGTGAGTTGCTAGAAGCAGGGGGGGAGAGTGAAATGCCAGGCATAGAGTTATAATGGTGTGAATTGAAAACACACGGCATTTCTTTAGAAACTCTTAACCCAGTTGCTCTGTAAATGCAAACTTCTCACCTTGAAGTTAGTCACATGAAGACACATTCAAAACACACAAGGAAATGGCCTGGGCTGGGTGGCTCCATGTTGAGAAAGTCGTTCATCACCGTTGCGTCTCAGCAATGTCCTCCAGGGCTTCCCAATTGCTCCCTGCGCTTGGAGGAAGGCGCCATCCCATCGCACAGGAGCCCTGGGCAAGGAAAACATAACTTCCACGACCTGCTAACCCTGGGTTGCAGTTTTAGGTCACAGGTTGTTTCTAGATATTCATTTCAGAAGACAGTACTACGTGTGTTAGTGGTAAATTGTTTAGGAGCCAGATTAATCTTACTCTTCACGCATCTGTAGTCATTTTCTGCTGGTTATAAGCAGCATTTCTCTGCATAATTGCATGCTACCCCCCGGGGTCTGTTACAAACAGATCTTGTGTTTAAAACAGAGTTGTTAATCTGATTCTCTTTTTTGTTTTTCAAGATATAGGTCAATGCACACCTGTTATAAAACATCTGTATGTAAAATTACAACAGCTACCTTCATGCTACCCGAAGTCATGGTTCCTACCTGGCTACTGGTTCCTGGATCATGGTTGTGAAGCTGTTACGAGTTAGGATAAAAACAATGCCAACACTGACAGCTTCTGCACAGGCTTTCCTACAAAACGATTGCCTGATTGCTCTGTCTCTAAACCTCCTTCCACATGGCTACTCCTCTGGATGGGTAATCTGCCTCCAGCTGGGCCCAGAGACCTCCTTTGCAGATCAAATCTTCAGGAAGACAGAGCCTGCACAGGTTTGCTGGTTGATGAAGGTGCACTGGTTTCACCCAACTAGGAATGATGGTACTTAAATTGAATCCTAGACCTGGGGTAAAGAAGGAAGTTTCCTCTTTTGTTCCCATCCCTTTGTCCAACCTGCAGGGTCTGCTGTAATTCCTCTCGACTTCTTCTGCAGGGTGGCCCAGAGTCTACCACCTTGTTTCCAGTCTGAGCCTGGAGAAGGGCCATCCTCTGAGAACTTTGCTCTTTTTCACTGGATAGATTGTCCTAACAAAATATACTGCTTCTGTCTACAAACTTGGTCTTGCTAAAAAAATCAAGGCTTTCTCTTCATGACCGTGACGATGCTCTGGCTCTCTTATTTCCTCTTCCTGGAGCATAGCTGAGTTTCTTTGGACTTTTCTTTTCTACTTGTCCTTACCATGAGCCATGTGGAAGCATTTTGCAGCTTGTGGAATTAATGATCTGTCAATCCTCCTGGACTGGCCACATATTGATGAGTTGCCCACAGTTCTGCAGGTGGACACAGCACGGCATAGATAGTCCTTCCTGCGCCATGAATTTTTTACAGTACCATAATCAATTATTCCACGGTTATTTTATTCCTGTAGGGAATCACAGATTGTGAGCAAAGTGAGGAAGATACAGTCTGTCTACCTGAAGGAGATACTTGTATATATTCTCTGCTTATGAACCTTCTACAGACTGGTCTTGCTTTCTTATAAATCACAGAATCATACGATCATTTAGGATGGAAAGAACCTCTTGAGATCATCTTGTCTACCTCTCCTGCTCAAGCAGTGTCACCTAGAGCATCTTGCCCAGGACTGCATCCAGTCATGTTTTGAGTATCTCCACAGACAGAGACTCCACAACCTCTCTGGGCAACCTGTTCCAGTGTTTCACCACCGTTACAGTAAAAAAAAAAGCTTTTCTTGTGTTCAGATTGCATTTCATGTTTTTTAATTGGCACCCATTGCCTCTTGGCTTGTCACTGGGCATCACCAAGAAGAGTCTGGCTCCCTCATCTTCATCAGCTGCCGTCAGATATTTATGCACAGTGCCTCCATCATTCCATTTATACTCCATTTATGCACAAATGCCTCTATCGTTCATAATTCATAGCATATGAGCAGCACACTTCAGAAGAGATATGAAGGAAGACACTGCCCCAGACAACAAAGAGTTGACAGCAGTTGGCTGAGTTTTTCAAATCTGCTCAGAGAGGGACAAACATATAAGCCCCATAAGCAGTATCAGAAACATTGCCACTATTGTACCCATTTAATTCAGCTACACGCCATGTTTGAGAAGAGGTTCATTTGGGCTGAAGAGGTAGCTTCCAGCACTGACAATGGTGATTCATGGCAGGAGACTGCCTGAAATCCAGGACCTGGACAGAAGGTACCAGTGGTCTGGACAGCATCAAGTCAAGGTAGTCACCACCTCAGCTTTACAAACTATGCTCGTTCTATTGTTGCACTGTTGTTCCCATAACGGTCAAGGAATCATAGAATCATAGAATCACTTTGGTTGGAAGAGACTTCCAAGATCATTGAGTCCAACCGTTAACCTATCACTACCAAGTCCACCACAAAACCATATCCCCAAGGGCCACATCTACACGTCTTTTCAATCCCTCCAGGGATGGTGACTCCACCACTGCCCTGGGCAGCCGGTGCCAGGGCCTGATCATCCTCAGGTTTGTGTCCCCAGCTGCATACCAAATCCATAAGTGATTCTGCTAGATCAGGGACCCTGGGTTTACTTCTCTGGGATTACAGTGGGCCAAGCTGCTTGTCACCTGCCATCCACAAATGGGTTTTCCTGAGCTTCAGATCATTAAATCCACTGTGTCAAAGCAGACAGACTTAACAGGGACCTTGTATGGACCTTACTCATCTGATGCTTTCCATGATGAGACCCATTTTAATGTTTCACTTACAGATAACATATCCTTTAGCACAGATCTCCCCTGAGCTGTAGACTCCAGTTAATGTTCAGTTTCTCCTGAATTAATCTGACTCCAAAAGAACAACTATAAGGCCTGTTGCCAAGAAAAAGGTTGCCTCTAATTCTTTGATCCACCTCACAGCCCCATCAGATGCTTCTGTTGCCTCTTTCTCCTGCAGAGCTCATGCTCTGGCATGAACCAGAGCCATAATTCATTCAGAAGCAAAAGACTTTAATTTCATTAGTGCTAAATCCCTGGTAGAAGTAAACCCAGCAGACAAAAGAGCTGCTGAGAATTGAGAAGCCGGAGATCAGGCTTCGTGGTGACTCACGGGACTCATGACAACACATCAGCTCACAATAAAATGTCACACCATGAAAAATCCTCATTGTCTGGCCATAAATCCTTTTCCCAGCTGGGCCGTCTCCCTGTCTTCTGCCCTGCTAAAGGCCACAGAGCTGTTCAGACTTGCTCGTAGAGATCCCTGAACAATGTGGATTTCAGGAAAGGAGCCAATACCCTCCCAGGCTGGGGCTTGGGAGGTCATCCCTTGGCTCTGGCAAGATCTGGAGTGACATTTCTTTGGAGCTAGGACTGAGCAGCAGAGTATTAGCCAGCTGGAGATGCAGAGCAGATCCTTGACTACATGATACAACACTGAGGAGCAGGAAAGCGTGGTCTGTAGTCACTGCCCCAATGGTGTTCATCACTCTTTCTCATCTTCCGTGACAAAGTGGAGTTACCAACAGGGAGCTCCCGATGTTGGAGTACCCTGTTGCCATGCTGTGGAGCACTCACAGGGGACAAGCAGACTCACATCATTGCAGGCTAAGGAGACAGGCATCACTTGCTGATCTCTTGCTGTTTGGGTAGATGTTGTAGCCACCAACCAGTCGCGGTAGGAAAGAAGGTGCCTCTCCCCTGCTCCAGCTGTGGTCTCTGCAAGGCCTGTTTTGGAAGGTGGGATCCCATGCTGAAACAGGAAAAGCTCTGCCTATTTTGGGGATTCCACTGGGCCATTAAGAGTGGCTGGTGCTTAGGACTCGGGCCACTCTGGACATGCCTAGGAGCAAACATATAGACAGCATGTGATGGGAATCATCTCCTCTGACTTTGGGCCCTCTGTCTAATCCACAGAGAGAGAAGTGCCTCCTGAGGCTTAGTCATCCCACCTGATCTATATCCAATGGTCAAAAAGAGAGTGTAGACATCTGCTTTGGAATGGACACATGGCTTTTACACAACTGAAGGTAAGGGAGGTGAACCCTCCCATGTGAAGTAGTTCTAGAAAGTACGCAGTCTACAAGATCAGCTAAGAGCCAAGCAGACCATTGTGTTTCTGGATCATGGATGTGGGCAGCTGGAGATGAAAGTAGAATGTGAACATTTCTTCTTATTTTAGATCGAGCTGTATCACATGTGTCTCTCAGGGCCAGCCAGTGTTGGAAAACTTCCATAAGCGTGTTGCCTTCACAGGCTGTCGGCAGCAGTTGCAGTGCCTGCATCTGAGATGCCTTGTGCTGACAGAGGACATGAGACCAGGTAAACCCTGGGTCCGACAGACCCTACATAAGGCCTAGGATAAGCATTGCATAAGGGTCAACACGTTTGTTGCCTCTGACTTCAGTACAAGAAGGAACATGACCTTTTGCAGCCCATCTTAGGTCGAAATGCAAAAGACAATTTGGGAGTTGTTTTTCCATGCCGAAAAAGAGGGCATTAGTCAGCAATGGGGTGATAACATGGCCATCCTCTTCATCAGAGCAAAGAGGAAGGCAAGTGGTGAAAGAGACGCTGTCACCTGGCAAGAGCTGAGATCTAACTAACTCCCACGCAAGAAGCAACCTCAGCTCTGCTCCCTGCCTGGCAGAGCAGTATTTTAGACCATTCGTGGGTGTCTTTGGAATAACATCATCAGTTCAGATGTTGTCTCCCTGGGCACATAAAACACCTTCCTCCCTGCAAAGATGTGTATTGAGACTGGACAGATGTCCCCAAGCTGTGCATTTGTACTGGACAGATGGACAACTACCTCCAGCCACACAGAGAAGCTGCTCCTGGCTTTGGCAGGCACCACTCCAGAGGGTGTGATAAACCACCAGCCAAGCTGTCAGCAAACCCGTTCTCTTTTTTTATCCTGGACACTATCAGTGCATTTGGCATGTGCAAAGGAAACCGTTTGTGTACAAGGTATAACTTTGGTAAGGATTACTACCAACAGACACGAGCAGTTAACGCGTTTGCTTCTTCTCCCATTGAAATCACCAGAAGATTTTTCATTGACGTTGTAGGAACCAGTATCAGGCCATGAAAGACAAGTTTTTCCTTCGGATGATTTGAGCCTAACGAAAAGCTGTTTTGTTCCATCCCCATGGGATGGAACAGCCCTCAGTTACACAGCTGGGGCCCTGGAGAAGGTTGCACTTCCATTTCACGGAGAAGCAGTCCTAAAATAGTCCAGGGAACAACTGGAGAACAGGGAATTCCCATCTCACCCAGATGTTTCCCATAATCGGCCCTTGCTCTGGCTGACTGGTGGCGTTCAGCTCCCCAGGAGCAGTGCGTTTGGATGAAAATTGCACTGTCCATCTGAATGCTTGGTAGCCACAAATTTTGGACATGCAGCACTGAACACTGTGATGGCACAACCTTCTCCTGGTGCAAGCTCCTGTCCTTGTCTCTAGTAAGGGCAAATGTGGTCTACCCAACTGTCTTAAGACAGTTACCCCCAAAATACCCACAGATAGACCCAGAGCTCGGAGCTAAATAGAGTTACTCCTTTTTTTTTTTTTTCCATACAGCAAATAAAACTGATTTCTGTTTAACAGCATCCCACAGTGGAAAAGTCACCACGGTCTATGTTGAATGGATCGTTCTTGAGACTGGCCATGGACCTTTCAGTCAAACAGGTTTCTCAGGAGGGCTTTTTCACACCATTTAAATTTGGTGTGGGAAAACTTTTGATTTATATGACACAAGAATGAAATGTCTCATTTTATGTCTGACCTTAATTATATTTTTGATACGAAGTAATGACTTCATTGTGATTTTGATCTCAAGGGACATTTTCCTTTCCTGTGGACATTACATTAGCAACGTGGGACCTCCAGACTTTAAGCTGCATTCTGAGCTGACTTTGCTGAAGAATTTTGTCTCCCACGATGCAAAAGGCATCTCTTCACTGCCTAAGCTGCGTGATGCATTGTAAGAATCAACAGCTGATCGTGGCATGGGAGCATAGTTCAGCCAAGAAACAAGGCCAGTAGCACATAGATGGTAGTGGGCAAAATGACGTTACCAGAAATGTGTCAAAATGAGAAAACGCCGATTAACAAAGGACACGACTTCCAGCAGAATACTGGGGAACGTGGTAACGAACTCAAGATAAGGCGTATTGATTTTGGAATTTATTTTAAAGTGTCCTTTAGGTTAAAATTCCTGAAGCCAAGCAGTCTGGCATGTCTGGATCTCTTGGAATTACTAGACTGCAGAAAATGTTGGAGTGCCAATGTTTTTGGCCTGGTTTGCAAGAAAAAGCCAACGTTGGTATTTTCATGGGGAGGGGGATGAATTCCCCATTCTGTTCTGCTCAGATTAACCTTGCCACTTGAGAACGGGTGCAGGATCTCTCAGTTAAGGAAAGAGGGGGGTTGTAACTGCTGGAGGTAGAGGGTTGGAGCATCTGTCGCCCACGGCTGCCCTTCCTCCGCTCACTCCTTTTGTTATGCCTCTGTCTCAGAAAATACACCACCTCACTCCAGCTCTCAGCCAGTGGGTCTTGTTATCCTTTTGTGATACAAACTGAAGAGCTCTCTTATTTCAAATTACTGTTCCCAAGCAGGTACTTACAGACAATGATAAATTACCCCCTAACCTTTTCTCCGTAACACCAGGCAGCATATGCTTCCCATCCTTAGACGCGTGTCCTCCCCCTCCTCCTGCCATCCCCATCCCCAAACCTTCAGTTGTTCCTGTGGCTCTTCCCTGAACCGCCTCCAATTCGACAGCATCCTGCTGGAGCAGAGACAAAGTGAAGCAAACACAGGGGTGCAGAGGTACCCAGACAAATGCAAAGCCCCCTGGGCCCACCCGGGTGCTGCTGAGTCAATGCTTGCTCTGCTCCTTGTTGGCACCAGACGTTTGACGAGTGCTCTTGCTCATAGCGATTGCAATGCAGTTTGGTGTAAGACCCTCCACAATTCCTCTCCAAATCACACTAATCTCTCCTCTCCAAAAGGCCACCCCAACACCTAAAATACCCCCTCTACTCATGCCGCCTGTCTCCGAGGGAGACATTAACCAAAATGACCCACAGACCCTAATCACTACAGTGATCAGGTAGCATTGGGCTGTTGTTTCTACCTCATGGCAGGACAGCTGGTCTAGAAGACACCTAATTTCTAAGATATTATGAGATTTCAACCCTCAGACACTATATAAATGGAAGGGAGCTCTGTAAAGAGATAGAGGTCTCCCCTCGTGACTATGGAGGTTGCAGAAACCTCAACAGGTTTCAGCCCTATCCAGTATAGCGTGGAGTTATTTATAACGTCCTGCTCTGGTAGCATGTCCTCGGTCTTTTCTCTAGCCCAGGCAAACACAGAAACGAGCCCAAGACAATCCTTACAGCTGTTCTTCTGACATTCCTGCTACTTGCCTACTGCTACCAGGAATGGGCAAGCAACATCCACTGGTACCTCATCAATCATCTCCAAATGACACACCGTAACGTGTAGGAAGCTTAAATCAGCGGTTGCCAGAGAGCAGTGTGCTGTTTGGGTAGATGAGGCTGTTTTACTTTCCTATTACATCTGACAGCTGGTCCGGTGCCAGGACAGCATGGTTTCATGATGTGTCTCTGAATTAGAGTTGGACTGTGACATACTCCATCAGCGTTAATTCTGTCCACAAGACATTCAGAGTGAGGAGAAAGGTCTCTTTCAGTCCGCGAGTGTATTGATCTGAGTGCACGGGACCCTTGGTGGGAATGAAAAAAAGTGCTGGCATTTATGAAAGAGAAAGAGGCTGCATTGTATTTGGTGGCTGGGAGAAGAAGAAAAGGCTGCTTGTCAAATTCAATGAGCGGTTTCATATGTAGGGAACTGTTTATGGCCCTTTCTAATTGCTGTAATATTCCTGCTGCAGCCACAACTCTTTTTCTAGCTGCTTCACTTACTCTGACAAAATAGCTGCCAGGAGAAGAGAAAACAGTAAAGTAAATAATTTAAGCAATGAAAGGAAGGGTGACCAATCCTGCTGATTTCTCAATCTCCGCTCTCCGCTCGCAGGAAGGTGTCCAAATGACATGCAAGGACTAGCCATGCCCCGTCAAGTATTGGCCTATTGACCTCTAGCTGTGGCCAATCTGCTACACACACCTTGAGGGACAGGCTGCCTCCTTTCCATACAATGCATCACATAAATTGTGCTTTCTCATCCATAGGAGCTGGCAGCAAATGTCCTCTTGAGTCCAGCTTGTTATTGAAGCATGAGGGGCAGGTTGCCCTTGGTTAAACTTCAGAGCAGGAAACATACTTTGGGGCATAGAGTTCAACATCACCTTGAAAACCATGTGCAACCTCAGATGCGAGGTCCTGGTCCGATGCCTTTCTTTCAGAATAGGTTTCTCCAGGAATTGTGTCTGCTTATTAGTTAGCAAAGGACCCATGAACCTCACTTACAGTCCTGCTCTTCCAGCTGTGCGCTTTCCCTGCTGTGCTCTTGCTATGATGCGAGATGTGGTCCTGGGCGGGAAATACTCCTATTCATTGCTAAATTCTCCTTCATAATCTATAAATGCTCACAAAATAGTTTCTAAAAAGTCTAGGGGCTCATTCGAGGTGTCTAAGGCTAGTTCTTGTCAGTTTGGAAATCCAAATTTGTCAACGATGTAGTTAGTTAGTGGGACTCATTGTCTTGGACTGGTACCACCCAAGGCATGGATGGATGTCTACAGCAAATACCCATGGATAGGGGTGACTGATGCGCACGAACCCTTCCCTGGCCAGCAGGCAGCCCTAGCTGCTCGGCCTCTGGCGAGCCAGCAGATCAGTGCTGCAAGCAGTGGGGCAGCTGTTCTCCAGCATCCCTTTGGCTGCTAGAACAGGTTACAACACAACAAAGTACTATTTCCACTCCCTGGTCGGATAGCTGGAAGAAAAAAAAAACTCTTTCCTTGAGTGTATTTTACTTCCCCCCAACAGGTGGAGATTGTTGGATGCCCAAGCGTATCACCACTTTATCCTAAGGAGGAAAACTCCTTGGCTCTTGAACCTTTGAAGATTTGCAAGCCCATTTCTTGTTATACAAGAATGCACAAAAGGTTTGTTATATTGGTGGTTTGACGGAGAAGAGCTCTCAGGAAGCACACACAGTGCTCACTACACTGAGCAGACTGACTGGAGTGCCTAGGTGGGAGTACAAATGCCTTTGAACTTGCCTGGTTGCTAATGACACACGCTTGGCCTATTGTGCTTAACTAGGGTATTGTCTGCAAATGGCTGTGAGTGGTCTTTTGTCGTAGGCAGGACAGAGAACCTGTGTTTCCTGCAGCAAAACATGGAAGTGTTGACACAATTCGACGTCTCTATAGGATGAATCATGAGGGTGTGGCTGGACACATCCTTGCAACACAGAATGGAAGAAGGAGGGATAATCTCAATATACTCTAAGCATCCATTGAACTCTTATATCACGATCAATACTCATTCTCTTCTTTCCCCTCCTCCCCTTTTTGATGCCAAGGAGAGCCGGGTTAAGAAGTGGCTAAGCCTTTTGGGGAAATCCCACCTGCAGAGCTGAGGAAGCAGCTGCCTCATTCTTTAAAGGCTCTGAGGTGCTCATCTCCCTATGGGCTTTTTGAGGATCTGAGCTTTACGTTGCATCTGCATTGCCCAGTGAGTGAATTCTGTGCTGCTTGGTCCCTTGACAGCCCACAGGGTACATACCTTAGTCCGTTCTCAAGTCCCTTCAGGAGTGAGATAACTCTGGCACTAAACCTGAGCACTGTTCTGGGGATATTTAACCCCAGGGAGAAGGTCCTATAAGCAGTAGGGCCTTCTCCAGAGCCCTAGTCCTCAGCACTATCCCATCACGATTTGGACCCCCCGACTCCCTTTACCCCCGTGCTTTCACACGGCGAGGCAGGCAGCACGTACCTTCAGAGTCGTGCAATAGGGCTGGTTATGTCACAGGCGTTGCTTTCTTTTAGGTCCTTTGATCTGAAAACACACACACGTTCAAAAATAACAAGCGCTTGCTGGCTAGAGGGTCCTGGAGGAGAGGAGCCGCTCCAGAGGGTCAGCCTCAGCAGCGTGGACGTGAACTGCTGTGCACCGGGTGGTTGGAAGGACAGAGATTGCTGCCTGGTCAGGGGATTTCAACACTGCTCGTGTATCTGCAGACTCTCTGGAGCCGCTTTCCAGAGGCACCCAGGAGCCTGAAGAGACATACCTGTAGAGATTCTCTAAAACAGGCATTTTTGCAAGTCCCAGTAGGCATCTCTGCATCTTTAGGACCTGAGGGCCTTTAGAAATCTGTGTTTGTGCTGGTTTTGGCTGGAGTAGGGTTAATTTTCTTCCCAGTAGCTGGTATGGGGCTATGTTTTAGATTTGTGCTGGAAACAGTGCTGGTAACCCAGGGATGTTTTCGTTACTGCTGAGCAGGGCTGACACAGAGTCAAGGCTTCCCAAGTCACCGTTACGCGTGATGGAGCCCGGCTCTCCTGGAGATGGCTGCACACCTGCCTGCCCATGGGAAGCAGGGAATGAATCCCTTGTTTTGCTTTGCTCGTGTGTGCGGCTTTTGCTTTCCCTATTAAACTGTCTTTAGCTCAACCCACAAGTTTTCTCACTTTTACCCTTCCGATTCTCTCCCCCATCCCACCAGGGGAGTGAGCAAGCAGCTGCGTGGTGCTGATTTTCTGGCTGGGGTTAAACCACGACAGTGTTTCAGCTTCACCAGTGGAAAAGGAGTTCTAGCACCTCCAGACTGCACAGAGCTGTGGGAATGATACATATGAGTTGCTCACACATCTGAGTTGCTATTATGCTTGCTATTATGAGTTTCTTGCAGCTTGTTCAGAGTTGGAGACAAAATCTGTGTCCTTAGAGCCGTTCAGTTGCTTTAATCTTTGTCCTTTCCCTCAAGCTGTCAACTGAGAAGTCACTCGGGATCCTCCAGCCATTTACCGTGGGACATTAGAAACTGCTGGATGAAGTCTTCTCATCCTGGTTTGGATGGAAGGAGGGACTAGAGGCTGTGGCTGCCCAGTTACAAGACCCCAGCGCCAGTGGTCCCTTCTGCCTATGTATATGGGGGTCTAACTTGAGCTATGAGCCACCCAGAAAACTGGGTTAGTCCGGTTGCCTTTCAGGGAAAAGGTCCAAATGAAGGAGGCGAGCAGCCCTTCTCCCCACTCCTCGTGCAGCGGCTTGTGAAATTCATTAGCAAACACACACTGAGAAGAAAATAGGAAGATTAAGAAATGGAATCACCATCTCATAAAAGAATGGTTGGCTTGATGAGGGGGAAAAGAAAAATTAAAAATGATAGGATCCCTCAGCAGCATGCTGTCTCCAGTGGAACACCAGAAGAGGGCTAAAAAAATCAGAGAAAGACTGAGATTTAATATTGTCTCCAATGTGCAAAGAGGCAAGGACAAGTATGCTGCAATTTCTTCTGCACATCCCAGCTCTTAGGTGAGCTCTGACAGGACAACAGAGGAGAAGAGAAGTCTCCATGCCCTGAAACTGTGGGGGAGATGCCCTCCTCTCCAAATCAGACAAGTTGTTATGACTGCGCTCCTGCCTGTACCAGTTCCAGGTGCTTATGATATTTTCAGGAATCTGAACTCCTCCTCAGCCTCGTGGGGAGCAGGGTTCGTCTCCCCCAACCTGAGACATGCAGACAGCAAATGCCACCACCCGAGCTGATCACTTTTGGCTCACTTGGCAGACAGCGGCAAGAAATCAGCGCTCCCAGCGGGTGATCTGTTTCGGCTAATTTTGGTGGGATGAATCATGCCGTAGAAGTGCCATCGACTATAAGGAGAGCTGAGGCTGAATATCGCTGATGGAGACGTCGCTGTGAGTACTATGCTGTGTAAGGTCAAGAGAGAGGCAATCAGCATAAAGCACCTATTCTGCAAACGCCGACTCCTTATTCCCCTATGGATAGAAATAACCTCTGGCATCTATGGGATGTGATTTCACACGCTTTACCCACCTCTCTCCCTTGCACAGAGAGGCCAGGTCTGGCAGCGCTTTGGAGTAGGTGACACGAGTTACTCCTTACGGCCATGACTGCGTTGGGCACAGGAGCAGCGCGTGGATCTGGATCACTCCAGAGCATCTGCTCCGTGCAGGGGTTTCCTTACGGGGTGCAGCTCCTTTATTGCTGTCCCGATGCAGCAGAGTTGCAAGAGTGACACAGATAGATAAATCACTGCTGTGTGCCTGGTGCCGCCGCTCATGGGGAAGTCCCTCTTGGAAGGTTCCCAGCACCCAAGGACCAGCGAAGGCAAACCCCATGGTGGTCTCTGCTGGAGGGACAGTGGGGCAGGAAGAGACGACCTAAGGATTCTGTTGTCTCTTTGATGCAGATATTGGTCTGGATTTGAATCCCACCCTCCCTCCCTTCAACTACAGAAGTAGTGTGTGTGTCAAAAGAAAAAAAAAAAAGAGAAAAAAAAATAATCAGATGCAACAAAGTTAACGCTCCCTGTCTTCCCGAAAATACCACTCTGCTGGAGAATGAAGGGAAGGATTGTCTGGGTCCTCGCAAGCCAAGGCGCTGGATGGAGTGTGGCACAAACCATCCTTTTAATACCCGCCGTGACCTGCCCTGCTCACCCCTCTCTCCCAGTGCAGGGCTTGACATTTCAGGCCAGCCACGTGACGTGCTGCGTGAGATCACCCTGCGTTGGACCCAGTGCTTGGCCAGAGAAATACTCACCCGTCTGTTCCCAGCAACACTGCAGTGTTCATTTTGTGAGGCATCAATTGCAGCAAATTAGCTGCCAGTCACAGAGGGAAATGCTGCTGCTAATGAAAACTTCCCATTTAGCAGCGCAAAACTCATCATTAATGTTATCACTAACATTATTTTTTATTATTTTTCATTTATCCCTGGGAGGCATTGAGGTCAGGATCAGGGTTCAGTTGCTGTTTGACTTTCCACAACACAGTGGTGAGTAACACCCCCTGACTGGTAAAGCTTACATCCTTGATCTGCTCCGCTGGAAGTTTCAAAGGGAGTCGGATCAGATCGAGAAGATGAGCACGGACCTCCTTTTCCCTTTTCCCTTATTCTTTGTGACAATCCTTTTTTCAACCATGTGCTTGATCCATAGTGAGAGGTGGGAACTGCTCGGGCTGTAGATCAGCGAGCTCTGCAGTGGCCACCTCCAGCCACAAGCTGGCCATGGGCAGTTGCCCGGAGTAGGAATAAAACTCCAGAGAACTGAGTTACTTGATTTGTTGTTTGCAGTAATTACACCCATGGCCAACCAGGGCCATCAGGGCTGAGGCACTGACGGGCTGCAGCAGCTCCAACAGAGCTGGGACCTCTTGTGCTAACACCCAACACCTCACGCAACGTTCGGTCTTTGCCCACTGGCTCCCTCCCTCTTTTAGCCTTTCTCAGAGGTAAATAATTCACAGCACACATGGCTGGTCAACGCGGATGGGAGTCTGTTGAATGCTAACTAGCTTATCCTGAGGGATGGGTACTAAAATGTTGCCTTTGACCGCACATCTGTGTTTTCCCAGTTCAAAGAGATGAAACCTTCTACTTGATTCTAGAGAGAGGCATTGTGATTTTAAGGAGAAAAAAATAAAGAACATAACATAAAAAAATAAGAAATAACATAAAAAAGGAAACCCCAGTTACACGACAGGGTGTCACTGGTGATCAGACACAAGTCATAATTTCAGTAAACAAAAGGCAAAACTAAAAACACAGCAAGAACCTTTCCAAGCGAATTTGGTGTACACTGCATTAATTCTGCCTATTAACACAGACGGGGAAACTGGAAACAATATTTACACCCTCACACCGTTACCAGCCAGTGATGATGGCCCACGGTAGCCCCAGATCAAACAAGGCCTCCCAGTGCTGTGGTCTGCGGCGGCTGAGGAGCATCACTGTGTTTGGTGGGGTGGAAAGAGGAACGAGAGCTGGTAGCTAATGCATTTGAGCAACGCGTTGGCTCAGTAGAATGAGGTTGAGGAAGATGTTCTGATGACCCACTCTTCACCCTAAGGATGACGTAGTTATTAAGAGCCCGGTTGAAAAAACTCCCTTGAGGGTTCAGCTGTACTGCAGAGGAACATCTTGTGAAAGAGGACAGGACACCATAAAGCAGTGGAAAAAATATGGAATTTCTGTCCTGGGGGAAGTTCTGATGTTTCTTGTTTGTTACTGTTCTAAGTCAGGATGCAAACCTGAAGTACTAAAAAAAAACACAAAAAAAAACCCCAAAACAAACCTAAACTCTTAATTACCCTTTCTTATTCCTAGAAATGACAAAATGTTTCACCTCAGTCTCTCCAGTGAAGTGAAAAGAGCTGACATGCCAGAATTGAAGCTCTGTGTGTGTTTGTTGAAATTATCCCAAATCTCACTTCTTTTGTACACCTGTCATGGTTTCAGGACTGGGTTTCTTGTCCAGAGCCCATTTTTTAGGTCTACCTGTGGTTAAGTTCATAACCAGTCAGTGGCCCAGACTTGCATGTGTATGTGTGTCTACACGCACGTGTGCAGGGCACATGGGCTTCGTTCTGATCCCTGGTGTGTCTTACATACATGTACTTTTTGCCATAGGTTTTCAGATTCGGGTCAGATCAACTCCAGGGCTTCCTCTGATTGCATCCCAGGCAAAGGGGAATTTTGCGAGTTAAAATTACGTTACAAAAAATGAGTGGGTTTGACTTCATTTCCTTCCCAGCTGTCCCGTCTGGCACCAGAGTGCTGCCAGCTCTGGCTCACGGCACGGCAGCAGCCTGAAACATCTGAAACATCAAGAGTTACTAAGAATTTGAGTCATTTTTTGTCCTTTTCTAAAGGGGATGCTACTACAGACAGAGGAAGAAGGTAGAAGATCGGGTGGCTGAAATGCCCCTTGGAGAGTAAATGAGGTATATTGACTTGTCGCCGTCTCTGACCACTTGTTGGACTACTAATGATCTTTCTCCCTCCAGGGGATTTGCGCACTAAAATGAATCGCTGGCGGTTCTCTCATTTGCCACACTTATTTGTTAATTTAGACTGAGCTATAAATATTCACCTCCTTTTTTATTCCATCTGAGAAATCTCTGGTTGTAGACGTGGCTGTTTATTCATAACAGCACAGTAGAACCAGGACGCTCTGAGCTCACCAAGCCCAGTCCCTGGTCAGCCCAGGTGACCTCAGAAGCTGCTCAGTTATCTCCTTCTCCCCATCCCAGCCACCCGTGTTCTTGTCCGTATACCACATTTGTTGGCTTCCTACTGCACCAACCTTCTCCAGAGAGGAGTTGCAGCCTTGCTCCATCTTGGCCTCTGCTGCCCTATTCAAAACCTGCTGTCTCCAGCCATTCACCCAGCCTTAGATACCCCAGAGAGCACCGACACCACTGTCAGTCAGTCCTGAGAGCATCTGTGGAAGTTCTGCAAGGCCTTTTTGGCATCACCAGGTGTTTCTAAAATACCCAGGAACTGATTTCAGTGAAAGAGGCAGAGACAGGAGTGTGTTTGTCTGCACTGTGGTGGGTGAGACCAAGACATAAGGTTGGCAGAGCAGCTCTCAGGTGTCTTCATTCCCAAGCATGACACCCTTCATGGTGGGAGGACCCTCCTGCCCAGTCTTATGGTGGAAGAGGTGATATGGTTTGGGGTGGCCATTTTGCATCTCTTGGGGATTCTGGGCCTTGCAAGGAATCGCTTCCCTGAACAAAGTGCAAAACCCCAGCCCCTCCCCTTCTTGTGACTGCACACGCCAGATACGGCTTGCCAGGACATCGGATCAGGCTGTCCAGCCACATCTGGCCTGCGAACCTAGAAGGAGCAAGAAAAGACAATGAGATTTTGTTGCTGATACGGGGTGCTGGCTGTGGTGAGCAGGACCCTCTTGCGGTCACCCACACTTGATGCAGAAGACCCATGATCTGTCATCGCATGGCTGTCCTGCCAGATCCGCTTTGCCCTTCCCTGGCTGCTGAGGAGCCCAGGGATGAAATGTCGCTGGCAGTGAACGGTACAGCTTCCCTTCCCTCCAGAGCCCAGGGCCCCACTCAGTGCGTGACGCACAGCAGAGAAGCTTAGGTGCTTGGACAGGACTTTGTGGTTTAAAGCCTAGTTGGGTGTTCAGCAGATGTGCGTATGGGAGGGTGAGGCTGCAGTCTTAGATCCCCAAAGCAAGGCCTGGAGATGTTTGCAAACCACCATGGGACATGATGCACCAGACTATAGCTCACCGCTGAAGGCTGGAGGCTCTGGAGCCTGGTGATGCAAGGACGGGAGCTCAGCGCACGCTGATGCTCAGCACCACCAGGATCTGTTCCTGGGCTTGCCGCACCATCACCCAAGTGCTGGGGCCCACTTACTCCGGGGCTTGTGGACATATAATTTTGGGAAGGATGGAGGGGAAGCCAACAGTAGGAGGACCACAAAAGCATGCTCTGGCAAATGTCCGCCTTAGCCCAGTGGTGACGGCTGCTGCCGAGGAGCCGGTGTGGAACAGCCCGTCTGCCCGAAGAGGCTGTAAGACTTTGCAGGGAGGAGAAGGGAAGAGGGTAATGAAAGCAGCCGTTTGGCGAGGCAGCACATGTGCGAATTTCAAATGCCGCCTTGTGCCTGCAGGGCTGGTGTGCTGCTCCTTGAACCAGGCTGCTAATTTCCAAATTGATACTTACTCTAATCCCATCCCTGAAGGCGCCATTATGGTGCATTCAGTAATGGGCCATTATTTGGGCTTGTTGCAGGGGGGCAGGAGAAGGAAAGGAGGAGGGAGGGCTTTTTGGGAAAGCATGCTGATGTTGGAACAAATCAGCGTGGCGATGCTCCTTCCCCAATTTGCAAAGCGATTAGACTGCTTTAGAGCTATTCACTCTCCTTTGGTTTGTCTACAGCCTTGTTTTGAGGAGGAATTTTATGGAATTTTACTGCCTCATATAACACTTATCCCCGGCAATCAATATTGATTTTAACATAACATTTTGTTTTAAGACTCCTTTTGTTGTTTTGCATTCGCGCTGCATGTTAATAAGGTTTATAAAATCCATGATATTTTCTCATTTCATGAAATCTTATTGGGATAATTACCTTGCTCTGTTGACAGATAGTTGTGCCTGAATTATATAAAGAACACTACTGTTATCAGCTTTTCTTTCATCTCTTGAAGAATGCTTTCCTACTTCGACATGCATTGAGTGTATGAACACAGGGTAAATACTGAGAAATATTTGCTGTATCCAGTGTAACCTTAGTTACTTTTTTGCCTCATGGAAAAGAAACCCCCAAATGCCACCCACTGCTTTCAGGTAGAGTGACCTTTACTGTAAATGGGAAATCAAACAAATGAGGAAGAATAATGGCTAAGCCTTGGGGATAGAGCACACACTACATGTCTGTCTTTTCTACCCATCTACACCCACGAGGGCGCAGAAACAACCGACCAGCTCTGGAGATGCCAAGGGAAGAATGTCTCTAGGAAAACCCTTCCCAATGAAAACACTTTCATGAAATTATGGCTAGGAATTTTGATCCTTCTGCTTTCAGGGCGTACCTGCTAGACAGACCTTTTTGATCCCATCTTGTCATGCTCATGCACCAGTTTGGCTACAACTACAGCGATGTCTATTGTCGATTTTGGTATCGCTTACACCAGCCAAAGCCAGGTGAGGTGCCCCACCTCTGCATTGTGCTACCTTTTTTCCTGCGTGTGATATCAAGATGTGTCCCAGGCTCCTTTTTGGTGCCTTCTTGGGTTGGACATGTCGCCCTCCGGGCTAGATGGAAGGGTGTAGAAGTAAGGAATTGGGGTCCTGAGCTGCCTCTGTTTGAAACCTGCATACAAAGATATTTTTCAAACGCATGATAGGAGAAGGAAAGGCTGGGAGATGTGCATGGGGAGTAGAGATGAGACCATCACAGGAGTTGGACAGTTGCAAGAAAAGATGGGAAAGCAGGAGGAGGACTGTGTCTGACAGCCTGAAGGCTGACCCTAATTAACACTGTAGAAAGAGAGCTATGTGGAGCCGGGAGCTCAAGGAGCACCAGGCTCACTGCACACGGTGACATGACGCGTTAGTCAAACTCGTAATTATTTTTTGTTTCTCTCCTTTCTCAGGGTTGATGCCTCCAGACGGTCATCTCCTTACGCGTCAGACTACCATAGTCATTGCTCGTGGGAACCCCTCCTGCAAATGTAGCCCACAGTAAAAATTAGTGCTTCCTTTTCATCTTCTTGAGACCTTGCATCCCCTACAAATTATCCCTGTTGTCTGTCACAGAGTACATTGAACCTACAGACAGCTTTGATTGCTGGACTTCCAGAGACACAGCGAGGTAGAAACGTAGTAGATAAAACTGTCCTGGTTTTGGATATTCCCCAGCAAACAGTACTTTTCTTAATCCCTCACGGGATGCTTTATTGTATATCTATGTTTTAGCTGGCTGTTCCCAGGCATTTGCTTCTCAGTTATTAAACACAGATCACTGTTAAGTGATCTGCACAAAAAAAAAGCCAGTGTGAGACCGGGACTGAGTACCACATAGCCCAAGGGTTTCCAGATGTTACGAGGAAGAGCTGAGCACTTCGCTGGGACTAGTCTTTGGAGGCCTGGGCTCCCCTTGCCAAGGCTCTGATTTGCCCCTGCCGTGCTGGGTGCTACCCGCTGCAATCAGAATAAAGCAGACTGGCTGCAAGTGCTGTATGCGTTACGTGAACTTTGTGAGAGACTTGCTCTGGAAAAACCTCGGGAGAGACACAGGAAGGAGAAAGGATGTGTGGATTTGTCTTCTTTTAAAGAAAATACCTGTCCTGGCAGGTTCTGACGTCTGAGCTGCAGGGGACTTGCAGACGGGCAGAAGCACAGCCATGGTCAACCAGACAAAACAGCGATGCAATTGCTTCCCTGGGACGGTCACCACATCATGAGTTCAGAGCTTCTCATCTCCGTCAAGACTGTCTGTGTGTTTTTTATCAGGGAAACAGCAATGTCCAAGAGGGAATAAACACCGAATTGTAGTTCCAAGTGGGCACGCAAAAAGGGAGAACAAATATCACTTCCCCCAGATACTAGAAAGAGACACGGGTCCTGCTGCCTTGTCTCGGGTCTCAGACAGGCAGCAGCCACAAGGGACTGAGTTTGCGGAGACACAAGACACCAAACACGCAATAGATGGTCTAGGGAGAGGGAAAGAACAACTCAAGATGCCTCAAAGCATCCCAGGTAGCATTAACCAGCTGAGAGTCCAACATCCAGTCCCACCCGGTGTCTGGGCTCCCTTGGGAGTCAATGAGGACTGACTGGCATCTCTAGCAGGCAGTTGACCTCACCTCTCTGAGCTTGCATCAAAATTAGCACATAAAAGGGACTGAACCCATTCTCTGGCCCTAGGGCATGACGTGGCTCAGGACCACCTGGCCAGACTCTGCTCCCTTCTCTCCCTCCCTCAAAAAAAAGTGTGGCTGAGTCCATTCGCCTCCTAGGCAGAGCCCCTGGCCTGTGGTAGCCCTTACCTGGTCCCAGCCTCGCGCGCTGGCTGGGGGGCTGGCTGAACGAAGCTGGCCCTCTCTGGTTTGCTAGGTAGGACTGGCGCACCTCCTGCAGACCCTAGGGAGCTCGGACTAGACTCCTGCACTTCATGAATGAGCGGTAGAGGTACCAAATCCTCTCTTTTTCTCACTAAATGGGTCGGTTTGGATGTTTAACATAACAATGCTATGGCTGGAAGGTAAAATACCATATTTAGATACTGACTTTCAGCTTTCCTAGTCATAGCGGGATCCCAGCACATCGGGGATTCCCTCTGTCTCACCTCACAGCATGTGAAACTCCTTGAAAAAAAAAGGCTCCATGTGCTTTTAATTTGTTTTGCAGGTTTGGGGAGGTTGGCTGGACATTTGTGATCCCTGATTCATGACCCCTGAGACTGTGGAGGACAAGAATCCGTAGGTGGCCTTTTCCATCTGTGTGTCCGAGCACTGTTAGGTGAAGCATTGCAGAGCTCTGTTACGCCCGGCCAGATGGAAAGAGACGTAGGATGCAGCAAAGCTCTCGCAAGTATTTTAGGCACCGAGCGATTTCTGAACACCTGGTCTTTTATTCACAGTGGACTGCAACCAGGACTAGAAATAACTCAAAGCTGCACAGTTGAGTGGAGGATTGCGTCTATCAGAGCCCATCACCACTGTCCTCCACAAAGCCAGGGCTGGGAACCTTAGCGCATCTTGTGCGAACGGCTTGACGTATCTGAGTGACTAGGAGCCACGGACACAGCCAACGTGCAACCCTACGTTATCGTTGGATTTGTTACCTTTCCTCACAGCTGGGAACTCTGGAGAGGAGTTCCTTTTAGCTGCATTTAAACAGGGGCAGATGGCAAAGCCAGCTGCTTGTTCTTTTGTTCTCGTTGGTACCGCAGCAGCGGCTCTCGGTCAATTAACAGTTATTGCTGTATGGCTGCTGGTTTTCTCAGGTTGGCAGCACCCCCCACCATGTAACAGCCATGTCTGAGTTAGAGCAAAGCACCAGAGGCCAGACGAGAGCTGGTTCTTGGATGGCAAATCCTGCAAAGCGCTCCGGGCTTTGGTGACAGCAGGTGGCTTCCATTGTTGATGTTTTCCAAAGCACAGTGATGCTGTATCTGGATGGTCCAAGTGATAATGGTTCACCAAGTTCCCTTAACATGGGGAAGTACAACAAGCCAGAGGGTCATGCTGCCCTGGTCCCACAGTCCCAGGTCCAGAGGGACCTCAATGAGCTGGAAAAATGGACCAACAGGAACCTCATGAAGCTCAACAAGAAAAAGTGCAAAGTTCTGCTCCTGGGGAGGAACAACCCAGGCACCAGTATGTGCTGGGAGCCCCCAGCTGGAAGCAACTTGGGAGAAAAGGACCTGGGGTCCTGGTGGACACCAAGTTGACCAGCAATGTGCCCTTGCTGCAAAGAAGGCGATTGGCATCCTGGGTTGCATTGCCAGCAAACCGAGGGAGGGGATCCTTCCCCTCTGCTCCGCACTGGTGGGTGAGGCCACACCCAGAGCACTGTGTCCAGTGCTGGGCTCCCCAGTACAAGAGAGACACGGACAGACTGGAGAGAGTTCAACAAAGGGCCACAAGGATGGTGAAGGGACTGGAGCATCTCTCCTATGAGGAGGGGCTGATAGAGCTGGGACTGTTCAGCCTGGAGAAGAGAAGGCTCCGGGGGGTCTTATTCATGCATATAAATATCTGAAGGAGGGTGCAAAAAGGACGGAGCCAGGCTCTTTCCAGTGGTGCCCAGTGACAGGACCAGAGGCAACGGGCACAAACTGAAACACAGGAGGGTCCCTCTGAACATCAGGAAACACTTTTTTACTGTGAAGGTGACCGAGCACTGGCACAGGTTGTCCAGGGAGGGTGTGGAGTCTCCTTCTCGGGAGATCTTCAAAAGCCATCTAGACACAGACTTGGGTAACCGGCTCTAGGTGGCCCTCTTTGAGCAGAAGGCTGGACCAGGTGACCTCCAGAAATCCTTTCCCACCTCAACCATTCTGCGATTCTGTGAAGCCACAGCAACCAGCTTGTATATCCAACACTACGTTCTGTGTCCTACAAAGGACGAAAATGACATTACCAAGCGCAGACTCGCCGGTGGTCCCGGGAAGTTCTGGCTCATCTCTTGCAGCAACATGTTGTTCTTTGAGAAATTACCTCTTTTTTGTGACTGTAGAGGTGGGCTTTAAGAGGGTCAGGAGAAAGAGGGATGGCAGGGGGGCACTCACACTGCGTTATGAGTCAGCGTTGAGATCCTTCAGTCTCAAATGCATGGTGAATGATTCGGTGTGTTTCACGGATTCAAAGGCTCAGGCACATGGCAACAACCACCATAATATTTGCCAAATGCTACCGCGCTGACGACAGTTGTCACAGAGGGGAGGAGGGCTACTGAGCTGTTAAATTGGTTTCTCAGGTTGTGATATGATCTGGTACCGCAATGGTCCTCAGAGAAGGTGAGAGGGATTAGACCTTCCTCAGAGAAGAGGGTGCGGGTGTCTCGTGGTGCATACATTTCATTACCCCCTCCTTCTAGTCTGATTTTCTTTCCTTTGTCACACCCAAGAACCAATTCAATTTTTTTTCGTGAAAATGCAAACTATTTTGCATGGGGTTTTTGTGTGGAATTTGTTTGCGACTGTCTCGTGGAACAACAGCCGCGGGGAAAAAAGCAACTCAACTTGATGAACAAGGCTCAGATGGTAGATACCGAAAGCAAACTTTGCTGGTATCCAGTGGCAATCCCCAGCATGCTGGAAGCTCCTTAGCTCAGTGAAGTGTCACTGTGGCATGGAGGCACCTCCTGAACTCTGCGGAGAAGTCACTGAGCAAAGGTCAAAGACGACTCCAAAACATCCTCCACTAAATGTCACTGCGTTCCTGCATGATGGCATTTTAATGAGCACCAACTGTTTGCATATTGTCAAGATTTCCAAATAAGTGAGGACAATATGACACTGGAAGGAAAAGAATCGTACTTAGGCTATTTCATAATGTCTATAAATCTTCCTCCCTCCAAAAGTTAATAACTGCAATTAGGAGCAAAAGGAGACAGTTAAGCTCTGATAGCTGTCAGAAAAGTGTGCTGTAAACTCCTAGAGAATTTAAGGAGGTCTGTAAGTCACCACAAACAGGCACTGTGCTAAGGAAAGGGTTAACGGAGAGCCACAGACACCGATTTTAATGTCCCATCGCTTTGCTTTTCCCTGTGCTCTGAAGGACTTTCCATAACCACACAGACACTGGATTGGAAACGATCTTGCTGAAGCCTGCCCATCAGCAGATGGACAAGGGCAGCCCTCTGGAAGAGTCAACAGTGGGTTGAGGGCCAAGCCAGTAGTCTCCTTGGTTTAAACGAGCAGCCCAGCTGGCTGCCCTTTGGGGATTTTATCTTGTCCATAACCTGATGGTCACCACCCACTCCCAACCTGCACAGAGCTGAGAAACGATCTGCAATTATAAAGCCAGGAACTTCTCCTCATTCTTGGCTTTTGACACCCTGATGATTGAGTTTATCATCTAGCTGCTTCCCATAGCGTTGCTGAGAGCACTTTTTCAGTGTCGATGCATAGGACAACGGCTTCGTGCCCTTGGTATGCTTGGTCGTCTCCCCCTAAGGCAGTAGCAGGAACAAAGTGTTATTTATCCAGTGGCAATGCTGGCCCAGTGCTGGTCACAGTGTGCCTGTTGGGCAGGCATCACTCATGAAGACCCTCATGATACTTGTGGCATCAGAAGAGAGTCAGAGCCTGCGTGGACCTGCTGATGCATATGGTACCCAGGGGTGGAGCAGGTCTCCGTGCTCTTTTTGCAATGCTCCGTGTCACCTATCATCTTCTGCATCTCAGTCATGGCTTTCTTGAGGGCTTCTTGAGAGCAGCATCAGATAGGGCTGCTTCTTAACCTGAAAGGGAAAGCGTCATCGTTTGACCAAGGTTTGACTGTTCATGGTTGGAACAGAGAGCCCAGGAGATCCCTGAAAATCTGGGCTGGCTGTCACTGCTACCAGGAAAAAGAGTGAGGACAGCAGCCGATGCTACTGGAAGAAGTTACTTTCTATTCCGCAGCAGCAGCTACCATCTCGCATACACCCGCAGCCCATCCCCAGTGGAGTCCAGCTTCACAGGCCCTGGGGCAATGGTCGATAAGATTTTGGTGTCTTGACTATTTGTGTGCACCTCTGCTGTGTTGTACCCACACAAAGACAGCAAAATCGTAGACATTGGAGTTGTCCTTGTAAAATCCCTCCTCCTTCAACTGAGAAAGCTTCTGTGAAATCATATAGCATTTGCAGACACTGGCACACAGCAAAATAGTTCTAACTTCGCCCATTTTAGAGCAGTAGAGCACCCACACAGACGCACTACGCAACCCTACGCTCATACCTATTCATGACATCTGTCAAAGAGGCAAAGTCCTTTGCTCCATGATGGAACAACTCCTCTGTGCACCACAAGGCATCTGGATTTGATTTTTCCTATCGTTTTATGTGAGAGAGAGAAAAAAGTCACATAGCTCGCTGAAGGTCATGGTGTTCAAATGCTTAATGGGACCTTTTACCTGGGATTTAATTCCCAGTCCTGTACATTGGCCTCTAGAAGAACAGACAGGATTTAAAAAATACCCAAGGTAAGAGGAGAGCTGAAATCCAGGCAATACGTCTCTAGAATTTAAATTTAGCCCTAGGACAATGCAAGCAATTATTTAGCTACATCGACGGGGATGTGTGTTGTGAGGGAGCCCACTATACGTGGTCATCTGAGGGGCTTAGTTCCATACAGAGCTGGAGGGAACCAGGATTGCGGGAAACCCAGGAAAAACAGCAGTCCAAGAGCAGATCCCAGCCGAGCGCCCACTTCCAACCCAAACGTAACCCAAACATAAGCCCACATCACAGTGAGAGCTTGTTCTACAGCCAGGAACTGAAACCATCTCCTCTTCCTTTAGAAACAAGAGAAAACAAAAAAAAAAAAAGCCCCCTCCCTCTTCTTGCAGTTGAAAATCTGCCAGTTTGTAAGTGCTAACTATTATTTCAATTTCTCTCTTCAGTGCTAATATTTTTGGCTCTATCCCAGTTGACCTGACCTCTCTGACATCCTATATCACATGAAAACCCTCCTGTAGATCTCTGCTGGTGATAGTGTCATAAAAAGCCTAGAAGGGGAGGGAGGCGAGGGACTGGGGAGGGAAGAGAAAGGAATGATTAAACAAAGCAATAGCCAGGCACCCACATAAAAATCTATCTAGGTGATGAAGCTGCAATAAATGTGGCACATCAGAGCTTTCGTACAAATGGTCAGGGTAAAATATATTTTTATATATATATGAAAGAGTAGTTTAAAAACTACTCTAAGCCCACATTCCCCCCTCCCCTAAGAAAAAAAAAAAATGTCTGAAGTGTAGCGTGTTATTGATTTTTTATAAGTCAGGGCCAAATTTATTGGAGAGAAAAGTTCATTATTTAGTAATCCCACAACTCAATCCGCTCTGCTGGCCATTAACCCTCAATAGTTCCCATGATAAACTCCCCGTGAACTCTCTCCATGTGTTGCCTCAATGAACTGCAGATGAATTTTGCTGAGTGCTCGTGCAGCCTCGCTTGGATATTCATCGTGCTTTTTGCTGACGCAGGTCTCAACTCACCTGGGTACCGTAGCAGCGTCCGGACCCAGCTTGGCTCCCGCACAATGCCACTTCCAAGGAATCACCCTCCAAGCCCTCATCACTCATTTATCAACCCTCTGTGGGTCCCATCCATGCTAAGAGCAAATAAAAGACTGAGCAACCACGCACATATGCATTAAATGCACCGACTCCTTAATTGTGCCACAATTCTTAATTGAAGTGGTAGCAACAATTCACAAAGTATAAATACGTGGGAAAAAGAGCTTTTTTCACAAGCATCATGGCATCACTGGTGCTTGATGGTCATGTGTGAGTGCATGTGCATAGGTAAAACACAACTACGTGCAACTCTGCATTGGCAGCAGTTACTCTGAACATACACATCGACGTGAAGCTCCGTGGCGGGGTGCTGTTGCAGCCCCACGCAAGGGCCCCAACATTTTTCTGACACGGTTCTATATATCAAGTCAAGTAACGTGGGAAATGCTGTGGCACAAGAGTCAAAACAAACTAGCCGTAAATGCTACTTTTCTTATCCAGTGGCATTTTATACCCACCTTGCACAGGTGGAAAGCTCTGCTCTGGGCAAAGGTTTGCTGGGAATAAGACAAGGGAAGCAGAATTTTAAAAAACAGTGTGGTGAAAGTAGGAGGGGAGGCAAAATATATTTGCCTTGTATGTGAAATCTATCTTGGTAAGTCATTTGATAGAGTAGATGAATTGCTCATCCGAGGCAGGTTGAAATACAGAGTGCGAAGGAAAGAAATAATTGAAACCAGCCATCGTAAACACTCAGGGTAAGGGAAATCATGCGTTCAGGAAAGGTCCTAAGCACCTGGCGACCATGAGGCAGGTTACAAAACACAGGGCAGCGTCATGGAAAAGGAGCTATTGCTTCACTTACCACTTCACTACAACCCTCGTAAATCAGGGCTCTTTCAGCATTCCCACTTCTCAGAGGCACCAGGCACCGATCCCTCTTGTGCTGATGTGATGTGTTGGCTTGATGGAGAACCCCTTGAGTTTCTTTGGCCCAGAGATGGGGAACGCAGCACCAGCGAGGAGAACAAACACAGGGGGACAGTCAAATTATCATTAATCACTGAGTTATAGCTAATCAGCTGAGATACAGGTTACATTAGGACAAGAGCATACACCAGCCAGTTATGGTGTCTCTGCTGACCGGTGGTAATTTATTAATTTGTGTTGATTGATTTTGGTGGGATGCTTTTCAGCAGGGCATCTAAGCAAAAGGAGCAACACTCAGTCATCACTAAGGTGCCGGACAGTTACTAGACGTACACAAGTCCTGCTTGGAGAGCCGTACAGGAATGGTTTTGTATGGGAAGCGGGCTGGCGTGTGACTCCTTACTCTGGCAGTGCAGCAAGGAATTGCGCCATGGGCTTAATGGACGCAGACTTTACCCTGCAGAAGGCTTTGCCTCCCCGCAGGCATCAGCTGCCTAAGTGCCCCAATCCCCTCCCGAAGGAGGAGCGGGAAAGACTAAGGCATGCTCCTGTCCCTATCTGCCCTACCGCTTCCTCCTTCTCCCACGCTCACACAGTGGTTTGAATGGACAATGATGTTGCTGATAAGTGATGAGGACCTGCCACGGACTTCAGACCATTCACCCGCTGGTTCTCCTGGCTGCACCTGCAGGAAGCTGGGGAGCAGATGATTCTGGACCTTGCAGGCTGTGGATGCCTTTTTCCCCTGCAGCTGGGGATCCTGTTCATCTGCTAATAGAAGGAGGATAGGACGAGCACTCCAAGCTCCCCACGAAGAAGGTGCTGACCTGCCTAGCAGAAACTCAAAGGCTCTTTTTTTCTCCAATGCCTTGTAACTGCCCTTCAAGCGGCTACAGCTAGTCTCGCTAACTGTGTAGGATAACAGTGTTTTTTCCGAGCTGGGCTTGCTCAGAAGCTAGGAGAAAACCTTGCTCAGTACCAGCACCCATTTCCATGCAGAGTAAGTCAAGCACCTTTACTAGGGTCCCAATCACGGTCACCTTTACCAAAACTGCCTCTTTGCTTTTCATAGGACAGTACTGGGCTGTGACCCCTCCTGGGATCAATGATACGTGCTTGTCAGTAGGTGTAAAGCCACCTGAATCCAGGTGAGATAAGAAAAGTTTATTACATGGTGCTACCGAGTGCTGTGCTAGGCATTACCAGCTCACCCAAAGGTTCATTGGATGGTGTTATTCCCCGGTCCGCCCGTCTCCATGCACCTATAGGATAAGCCACAAGGAAGAGGTAACAACTTGAGCTGATCATACTGCTTCCAGAAAAGAACATCTACAGTGAGAAGAAACATCATATACTTCAGATGGCCAACCATAATCAAGAAGGAGTGACCGATTTATTTTGTAAATAATCTGTGTCTTAAAAAGGCATTATCTCCACCATCTCTGGACACCTGGATGGTTTTAAAGTCACATTTCTGAGGTGGTTCAGGTGTTTCCTCCCTGCACTAAGGAAACAGGGGTTGGGGCAGTAAGGGCAAGAAAATCCCGTTAATGAAGAACCTTCCAGTCTGAGGACATGCATGTCACAACACAAAGAAGACCTTCTAGATCTGGCCAGCTGAGTAGATCAAGAAGGTTTAAAAGCCTCTTCACTCACTCTCATCCTTCCTGTCCCATGGCTGGTGTGGAGGCGAAGGGAACAAAACAGAGCCAGAGGGAAATGCCGCCACCAAATAGCCTCTGTCCTTTAATAAAGCATCATGTCATGTGTGAAAACAAATCACTCTTCCTCAGGGCAATGAACTCACTTCCTAAGCACCTGCCAGGAGTTTTCTCAGGTTTAAAAAATAGCAGAGCTTGGTGTTTGGAGGTTATTTATTTATGTGTTGGATAATTCTGAGTCCTGTACTCGTATGACAAAAGCCTCTGGGAAAAACTGGGTTTGAACGGGTATTTCAGCTGCTCTCTGCGACAAGCCAGTGCTTTATGCAGCCCACGTGCACACGGAGGCAGAGCTCCTTGGCAGAAACCAGCTAACAAACATCGCACCTCCTGTCCGTGGTCCCTTCAGGCGGCTGCAAAACAAGGGGCAGGAGTGTCCCAGGGAGGAGGACACGTGGGACGGGGACCCTTCCTGCGCTGGTGCATCCGAGCAGCCACTTCCAGCCTCCCCTGTGCTGGGACGGGGGGATGACTGTAGGACGCGATGCCTGCAGGGCACTCTTCATGGTTGTAAAAAATAAAGAGCTCTGAGCTGTAGCTGCTGTTTCAGATAAATCCAAGAAAGAAGCAGGTAAAACAAGAGACGAGTTCAGTCTGGCTGCAAAAATGAATAGTGCTGGGGCTGGGTTTTCCTAAAAGCAGCATTTATCGTCGTCAAGGTTGTTGCTTATGCCTCAGCCTTGCCAAAGACATCTGGTCTTTTCCTCCATGCTCATGGCACCGGTACAACCCTCTTCTCCAAAGGCTTGGATGCACTCTCGGATATGAGAGGTAACACAGCGTCTCGGATGCGGTGGGTACCGAGGAAAGCCTTTGACATCAGTGAGGCTGACACTCGAGCTGGACCAGGGCCCCACTTCATGTGCCCTGGCTTGACAAGTGAACAGAGCTTTGCCAATCTGCAGAGACACTTCAGACTTCCAGGACTGCGCATCGCTTTATCCAGGTCACTTGCTTTTTAGGCCTGACAGGGGCCAGCGTCGCTTTTCCTCTGCCCGCGAGCGCTGGCTGTGTTTGCAGCTGTCTCCCAGAAGTAAAGCAAAAAGTTTTAAATCCTCTTTTTGCTTCCAGGATCAGGGAGGTGAAAAAAAAGGTTCTGAGAAGTGCCCAGGAATTAGGAAAGGGTACACAAGCTTGTTTTATGGGGGGACTCTGGGTGATGAGCTTCTCAAAGGAGAAATCTGTTTGCTTTTTGGACAGAGGGACCACAGCATCCAACGGTCGGGAGTGGATCCTGGACACGATTTAGTGAGAATTGTCTTATTTGGTTAAACTAGGCCAAGGGCAGATCTGATCTCCAAGGGAGCTTTCTTTGGTTTGCAGGTGTTCAGACCAAAATCATGTGTGTTATTCAGCATGTTTGGTGAAAACTACTTTTCCCCTTTCCAGGGCACAATGTTGTGCTTGTAGAAGCCTTTACCAGCCCTTCGACTTGTGTCAGTTTTCAAAGAATGAGCAAGTCAGCACACCTACGTCTCATAGGAGCAGACTGGCAGCCTTTAAATCTCCTTCAGCAGCAGCTAGGGAACTGAGATTAAATGGCATGAAAAGCCAAGATTTGTGGCCCTTGCAACATCTGTGATTTATGGGCCACAGACATAGAAAAAGACTTTTATCCATCCCACCCCTTATTAAGCTCTTCCATTAACTGCTAGTTAAATTTTGTCTGGGAATTGCTCAGAATAAACATTTAAATCTCCAACAGCATATTGAATAACATCTTTCCAAGAAGCATAAATAAAACAGATCCGTGTCTTCAGCCATCTGCATGCAATCACATACTGTTTATGTTTCAAGCCCTGGTCCAGCGAACTTCAAGATGTAATGTTTTGGAGAGATGCATCAAACATAAAAGTTCCTCCATAACCCACCAGTGCTGGTACGAAGCGGAGATGACAATGCTGTCTTGTGGTTGATGGAAAAGCCATCACAGCTTCAGGGGAAGGAAAGCTGCTGGAAGGCAAACAGTTCATAGCTACTTGGCTGTGTTTATTCATGGAGAAGCAAAGGTCCAAAGAGCATTGGTCTCCAGGGCCGATGGAGTTTGGAGAGACAGAGTTTCACTGCAGCTCCCACTCCAGAGAAGGGTCTCCCATTTTTGCCTTTCAGCCTGCGTACAAAAAGAACCCATTCCCGTGGCACCTTGAGGCTCCCGTCCCAACAGGGTAGGAAGCCCTCCACACAGCTTCCAGCAGGACACATGGCCAGAGCACAGTCATGGCCTCCAAGGACGTGGTCCAAGCATGAAGGCCCCCAGGGTTGCCTCAGGTGTGTTGGGCAGGCACATAGGATCATAGAATCATAGAATGGTTTGGGTTGGAAGGGACCTTTTAAAGGTCATCTAGTCCAACCCCCCTGCAATAAGCAGGGACATCTTCAACTAGATGTCCCAACTTCAACATCCTTAAAGTACAAGCACCCTACAAACAACAGTGCTTCTCTGTCTCAAGGGACAGTTGCTTCTGGTTTAAATTCTTGTATTGTTTGTGTTTTAGCTACACCTCACGCTATGTCCTAGTTTGCTGCCTGTGGCCTGCAGACTCTGAGGGCACCAGAAGTTACTTCAAAAGGCAACTAGAAAGCCCATTTACTGTCAGTCTTTTACCCTTTAAGCTGTATTCACATGCCTTGGTGGGTTTTCTTCATCAGCAGCAAGGGGTGAATCAAAGAAGGTTTGTGTCAAATTAGGGAATAAAAATATCATCTATTATGATGGAGTACCTTTTCATGATGCATTCCCTAAATCGTGTTTGGTGTCCAAAGCATCACTATGAGGTTTTTTTTATGATTGTGGGCATGAGATAAAGAACATCTTGGTGTTTTACCCCATGTCACATAGGTTAAAATACATGTCAGAGCAGATCCTGACTTCCAGCCCAGTGAACAGCCATTAAAACTGCAAAATTCTTCCCCATGAGGGTGGTGGGACACTGGCACAGGTTGCCCAAAGAAATTGTGGCTGCCCCATCCCTGCAAGTGTTCAAGGCCAGGTTGGACGGGGCTTTGAGAAACCTGGTCTCGCGGAAGATGTCCCTGCCCATGGCAGGGGGGTGGAACTAGATGATCTTGAAGGTCCCTTCCAATCCAAACCATTCTATGAAACCACAGCCTCTTCCTAGCCCGTCTTGGAGGATCAGGCCAGTTCACACCCACCAGTTGACTTATGCTGGTTCAGACGACTCAAACATTTTTCTTCGCCTCTTTCTTAGAGAGGCAACTGAGAGCTAAAATGACTGCATGAGAAGACCTTGACTGAAGGAGCAACTTGCAGCCCTCTCACCTAGATGGTGGAGAGGACAACAGGAGGTTCAAGACCCTTCATGGTGCTTTTACTAGGACTTTCCTTGGAGAGAAGGAAATTCTCCTCTGGTATGTGAGACTGACATGCTGCAAAATGGGGCAGCTGTTCTCCAGACTAGCATGGTACTGCTGCAAAATAAATACTTAAAAAATATAAAACAGCAACTTGAGAGAAAAAATATATTATAGTGAATATACTTATACTGAAAATGCTTAGATGTACACTGCATGACACAGTATTTGCATCCATGGTCTTTGACCATAAGTTTGACCATTTGGTCCATAAAGTGACTCAAAATCCCATGAAGTGTCTTAAAATCCTGTGTCAGGCAGATGAAGAGACTTTCCCTCCTCCACCCAGCAAAGCTGTGCTGGGCAGTAACAAACACGGCAAATTTGGGCTGCTCCCACGTGGGAGCACATCACACCGTTTCTCACACTGGCACGTTTGCTGATTACTGTGGGGACTAAAATGACATGGGCAGCGGTTGAATTGGCTGCTTGGAGATGGCTTGAAAATAATTTACAGATATATTTGTATGCTTTCCAGGAACAAGTGGACAATCTAGAAACTTCTGTGACAAAATTTCCTGGTTTTTATCACAGGTTTTCTGTTGTCAACAGGCTGACTATGCGTGGGTGGGTGCTACAGAAAGAGAAAGGACAAAACTTGCTGTGCTTTCACCACAGTTTTTCCAAGTTTGTGATTTTCCTTGTTTTATTTTTCTTTCATTTCGACAAATCAATTCCAGGTTATGGAAAATTTACAGAAAAAACAAATATTTCACCTTTCCATCTGACTTTTTTTGGCTGAGAGTAGAATTGCAGCGCTGGAGTTGACATGGGCTGTGATTGACTGGTTTGCACGGAGCGTGGAGAGATGAAAGTATCATCCTTCCAGTCCACCCACTGCAGGAAGTGTCCTAGACCTTATAACAAGGGAGACTTCACACGCCATTCACACAAGCCTCTTGCTATGATCTCGGTATCTGAAGATGAGTTCCGATAAGTTTCTTGCATAACTTTTCTTGCATCCGGGCCATTTGAGAACTCTGCTGCAGTAGTGACCTTGTGAGCATATTGACTTTGCAGGAATTGATAGGACCCCACCGGTGCCTCTCTAAGGAAGCCCTTCAGAAAGTCGCTCCAGGTCTCTGGGGGCTTCCGCATGAGGGTTTTCGTGTCACTACCTCTGCGGTCCAGGGAGGCGGTTAAGGAAGGGAGTAATCTGCATTCGCAGCCATGGCTTACTATAGATGGAAAGGGCTGACATAGAAGAAGATGCTGAGTGAAGACGATAGGAGTTGGACTGAAAAGACATGAAGATGATGAGGGGTTTCACAGACTCAAACAGGAAAATGAGTTAGGACAATCTATACCTATCTCACTTTGGAAAAATAGTTGGCTGGTCTGATCTCCAGCTCCCAGAGATGGATTTCCCACCCTTTCTCTAAGAATTTTGCTCCAGCCCTCTACTTTGTCTACTCTAAAGCCCCCAAATTAGTGTTTTTCTAAATACTTTGCCAGAATGTTTCATGCTTCTGTAATATCTGGCTCCAATTCAGTCAAAAATATGATGTGAATAGCTTTTCTGATGATGTTATATTGAAGGCTTTACTCCTCTTGTTGGACTGAATGAAGAAGGAAAGAGGAAATGCAAACTGGGGAAGAAAATGAGAGCAATGGAATAACTCCAAAGCTCAAAACAAATTAAAAAATGTTTGGGTTTGAGTTCTGGGCATACATTCAGGATGGCTCTGATTTTATTTATGTGGGGTGGCCCATTTCTATGTTTATTAGGATCACTCCACTAATGAAGGCTTAAAGAGAAATGCCGCAAGAACAAATGCTGGGAAAGCCTTTTATGCATCTAATGACACGTAATTTCCATAGTAAATGCCTAATGTTTAACAAGTATTTTATTCTTTCCCAATTTACATATTTATAGTTAACTTCTGTAGCTGCTCATGAGTAATTAGCCGTCTGTTTAAAAGGCGCCTAAGAACTATACAACCACATGCTCATTCCAGTGATGGCAACAAAAAAACCACCAAAACAAAACAAAACAAAAAATCTTAGGAGCTTCTTTTAGAGAAGTATTTGATTACAGGTAGTTGAAAGAAAGCCAGTAAAAAAAGAGCAAGGGATTACATAATGGGTAAAACACAAGGGAGGAAAAAATGGCACAAAAAGACATTGAGTCTGAATCTGAAGGGAATTTCCCCAGTTATGAGAATATTTGCAAGAGCTGAGAAATCTAGAATAACGCTGGTCTCATGTGCCAAGTTCGTCACCTGTCCCATTGATATAAGGCTTGTGGTCACCATGGAAACCTCACAAGGGGACTCACAATTTTCGAGAAATAAAGCTTTTTTCTGCTACAGAAGGGACCAGTTATTACGGAGCCGGAGGAGGAGTCATGTTGCTAGTCCCCCTGCGGGGAAAGGTCCCAAACTGGCCAAACCACTGCAAGACCCCGGATTGCGTGATGTGTTGGCTGTCATTCAGCTATGTTCATGCAGCTTTGTCCAGAAACAAAATGGAGAGAAACCTTGGAATTCAAGGTGCGTCTTCGCTCATCATGAAATAGTTGACAGCAAGGCAATGGCATGAAGAAATCTCCTAAATTTAGAGATTAAGGGGGTTCTTTGTCACTGGTTGTAAAGCCCTGCAGAAAATCATAAAATCTAGCCTTACTATTTGCACTCAGCGATTGCTGTGACCAAACAAGAACGAAAATTAAGAGTTAAAACCAAGTGCAAAGATGGTGCTTTGCAAAAATATTTTGCTGAAACACACCCTGAACCTTACTGCTGATCAGCAGCGTTCAGGGAAAGGCCAAGTCTGTATCTAGGAATGGAATTGAGTTTCCAGGCAGATATTAACAAAGTCATTTATTGTGCGGGCCCATAACCTTGCTACCAAACACAATAATTGGGTGTTTAACCTTTATCTTGGTAGCATAAACTAGTCATGCTCTTCTTTTTCTCAAGCATTGCCTGTGGCTGAAGTCTGCGGAAAATGGCAAATACAATTCATATATGTGTGTATAAAGCCTGGATGTGCAGCTAGGCCAGGTATCCGTCATCCAGCATAAGACCAATGAATCAGATTCCTCTTAACTCCCACTAATCATTACTGATATCAACAGAGTCAGATGACGGTAACCGAGTTTAGCACACGAGCTTGTGTTCCCCAGTGGTCGGGTTGAGTGTTGGTTTGTGTGTTAAGCCTCCCGTCTGGATTCGTGTCATTACAGCTCTCATGGAACTAACAGCTCTGAGAGACTGGACACAACTGTCCTTGCAGGTATCTTGTCCACAGGAGAAAGGGCAAGAAAGACCACACTAAGGGTTAATAGGTCTCGTAAGGCATATTTTGTCTTCTCTCGAATTGCCCCTTGACCAACCTGTTCAACCACTGCCACTTCTGGGGAGTACGTTGCCCTGAGCAGGCACAGAGACTGCTCTCTAAAGCACCTCGATCGCTCCAGTGGCTGGAAAACTTTTGTGCTTCCCAACACTCTTGGCTACCTTCAGCATGAGCGTTTATGCACATTGGATCTGCTGCAGAGCTGAATTAAATCAGCAAGAGCTTTTGCATTCATTCCAATAGACTTTGATGTGTCTCCATGCTGTCTCTGGCAGCGCTGTGCTTCCCCACTCCATGATCCCGTCCCACATTTTCCATGGACAGAGAGTGCACAAGAGTTCAATCCTGAGCTTTCAGGAGCTGTAGGGACATGTAAAGCATTGGAACAGGCTGCCCAGGGCAGTGGTGGAGTCCCCATCCCTGGAGGGATTGAAAAGCCGTGTAGATGTGGCGCTTGGGGACATGGGTTAGTGGTGGCCTTGGCAGTGCTGGGTTAACGGTTGGACTCGATGATCTTGGAGGTCTCTTCCAACCAAAATGATTCTATGATTCTATGATCACGGTAAGGAGGTGAAGGGCAGCACTTACAAGAGGTTCTGACGGATGGGAGGGAGGCAAACCTGGCAACAGGTCTCCACTCTTCCACAGGCCCTTCTTCTGAATAGTAGCCTCATCTCAAGTTCTGAAGAAATTCTCATGAAATGTAAATGCATTGTGCTACATTTCTAACCCTCTATTGCACCACATCAGGGCAGTTTAGGAGATTGTGAAGCTACTGACTTTGCAGATTTATGACCTCTTGGTGTCTAATTTCAGGTTGTTGGTATTCACAGCAAAAATAATGTTCCAAATTCATCTAGCATTTGACCTAAATTCATCGAGCGGCAGATTCAGCAGGCCTTTTTCCAGTGGCCTGGAGCGTGTTATATTTTTTCCATTTTTATTGGGTTCACACTCCCACACAGTGACTGGGTTTTCAAATGAGACACATGAGAAAGTCGAGTATCTGGTTGGCTGAAGCAGGAGGTCACAGAGGCAGGAGCACCAGGGTAGGTGTAGTAGAGCACAAGAGAGCAGGAAGGGTGAGTGGAAGCAAACAGAGAGATCAACACTATCCAGAGCAATCAGGACATCATCGAGTGACTTCTTGTCACTGCTGATCCTCCCTCTGTGTGGGCATCGACCATATGAAGACATCGCCAGAGGCCATGCTGCTTGGATGAAGGCCATTCAAGACAAATCTTTCATCATGTCAAGCAGGGTCACAGTTCAGCAAATAGGGACACAAAGAAGAGCAAGCCACTGTTCCCATGGACCTCCAGATTATAGCACAGCTCAGAGAAAGAAAAGGAGCATTTGCATCAGCAAAGCAGAAGAGCTTGTGGAAGTGACAGCATGCCACTCACATTTCTAAAACTTTTCAGTTTGCCGCATTCTGGGGTCTTTACTGGAGGCATTAAGTTGGTGACTTTACAAACATCTAAAAAGGAGAAGTTGAGGAAAGTACAAATGAGTTTCACCTCGGTTTTAATGACTATAATTTTCTCTCGTAACGGTAATTTTGGTAATTAATGGCTGCATTCTTCTATTGTTGCAGTATTTGGAGATGACATAAAATGAGCAAGTGTTTTTGTTTCAGTGACAAAAGGAGAAGATTAGCTGGTTGAATGCTGATAGGAAATGTTTGGTGGGAGGAATAAGCAAGGAAGGACTGATAACAAGTTCAGTGGTATTGTTTCTTTGCTGTATTATCTCTATTTTACTGGAAGGGAACTGCAGCAAGAGCAATGATCTGATGGGTGCTGAAAGTCCCTTTCTCCTCCAAGGAGCTCGGGGGCTTCAGTACCTGGATGGACACCTTAGGACAGCTAGACCCATCACACAATGCTCCAAAAGTGCTTTCTCAATTGGGACTATACCATGGGGCTCATTTAAAAGGTCTTGGTTCAAATTTCAGCTCTTCACAGATTTCACAACTGATCACTCAACCTCTCACCCTGGGCACCATCCCATGAGCGAAGAGTCTCTTCCTTCCTGCTGCCATGGAAGGTCCCCAGAAGGGCTTGTGGTCTCCCCGTGGTTTGAACCAAAACTTGGCCAATGGGAATCCCAGCACATGTGGTTTTTGTGGGTTTGGGTTTGTTTTTTTCTAAATTTCAGATGAAATCTCCAACATAGATTCAGTAGTAATAATAAGAATAAAAGATAATAATAATAATAATCATCATCATCATCATCATCATCATCATAATATGTGTCAACTTCTTGGATACCTACGCAGTGATGCAGGAGTTACATGCCCCATGGCAGCTCGTGGTTCCCAAATGACACTATCTGAAATAAGTTTCTGGTACCAAGCCCTGACAGACCAGGGAGGTATCATCCCCTACGCAGACGGCCTGGCTAGCACTGCTCGCCTGAGCACCGGCTTTCTCTCTTCCCCATAGAGGTCTGTAGTTACAAAGTCTTAATGAGCAGCTGGACTTTGCTGTCACACTCTCTTCAGAGGGTTATTTAGGTGAACAGCCAACTGACAAGAGGTACCTTCTGCATTCAGCCGGCTGGCGACTTGCTAGGTGTTTCCAATCTAAATTAACTTGTCTCCAAAGAGTATCTCATGACTTTGTTTCTGAGCCTGGAGGGCAGGGAGATAATGAAATCCAGACTTCACCTGCAACCTCCCCAGAAAAAAACAGTGATTTCGTACATACCTGGTCCCAGAATGGGGCCATCAATGCACAGAGGTCCCTCTGGAAGCACAATGAGATTTTCTGCATTTAATATATTTGCCACCACATTTCACTGGGGGAGGTTGAGTTTCACCTCGTGACGGTGATTTTTTTTTCCCCTTTTTCCTTGCCAACTGATTTCTGTTTGTTCATCGCCCTCCCCTCGTGCTTTGCAACGAGGGAGGATGTTCATGACTGTGTGTCATTTCTGTTCCCATTCTGGGACTAGGGACTCGACTCAATGCTTTTTGTACCTTCCGTTGATGCCGCTTAAAACCAACGCCAGTATCTTACGCTGCCAAACTGCACCTGTCAGAAAGGTTACAGAAGTCTGTCCAGATATATGTGCCATGTTTTTGGCTCGCTCTCCCCATCTTTTACTGCCATATGTTTGTTAGCTGCAGAACTGGGAAAGAGAAGCATTTGAGCACTGTTTTAGCAACAGAGCTTTTTTCCCAGGGCTCAGAGACTAGACTCAGTCAGTGGCGAAGAAATTAACCGTGAGGAGTTCCCTACCTTAAAAAAAAAAAGCTCCTTTGGTTTGGTTTTAAAAGTTTGAATCCCTAAAAAAATGTTTTCTAAATGAGGAGGCTGATCTATGCTTTGCCTTGGGGACATGGTTTAGTGGTGGACTTGGCAGTATTAGGTTAACGGTTGGACTCGATGATCTTAAAGGTCTCTTCCAACCTAAACAATTTTGTGATTCTATGATTCCGCAAAGTGCTCCTTTCCTGTATGTGGTAGTCCCCGCACCGCAGCTGCTGGGATGGAAATGTATGAGCGCTTCTAGCCATGCCTGTGCAAAAATCAACCTTTTTTAATGCAAGCTGGCGCTGGAGGCGGTTTGAGCCAATGCAGCTGATCTTCCACCAAGGCAGGCAGGACCACGACACATGCTGCTGGTGCCCAGCTCCCTCCCTCTGATTCATTGTGTTCAGCCATCAGGCAGAGAGATTTACTGAGGAGCTCTAAGTCTCTCTCTCTTACTGTAGAGAAAAGGATGCTCTCACGCCAGCCTTCCACTCCTCTGTTTGTTGCCAATCCAGCCAGGGAACATTTTTTTCAGCCGTAATGTTTTTGCAGCACGGGAGGGCCACAGAACTATATGGCATCCTAGCCATCGCAAATGGCATGAAGCTGTGTTTGCGTTAGCTAATGAGAGGTCTTCCTGATGTTGGATGTGCTCCATTTCTGACCGGGCAGCTCATCCTGGCTCCCAGCAGTGACCTGCCAGGGCTGCCTCTTCCCATACTCGCAGCTGGCTACTGTCACAGTGGGAAATTGCCCTCCAGGCCCATTTCACTCAGTTCCACCTTGTTTGCTCTAGACACTGGCCCTACTATTCCTCTTCCAAGGCAGCAACTGAGCTCTACTCTTCCAAAACCACAAGGCAGCTGCACGGCTGAAGCCTCCCTGGGGGTGCCAGTTCCCTGCTTGCTAGAAGGGCTCTGCTCCTGCCTGCGGTGGGCTGTTGCTCGCTTTGCCCTCCCATGCCCCTCGGTCCCAACTCCTTGTTTTGAGATTGACCAGATGGAAATCAGTCATTAATTGTGGTGTCTTCTGCTGGAGATGGAGTTACATGAATCCAGGAACAGGATACTGGCTCGCACCCAGCGGAGAATTTGAAGCGAGAGGAGGGCACTGCACATGTTAATGTGCATGTTAATACAGAGCTGATTTATCTCAAGTTCTTTCTGCATTACATGAACTCCTTTCTGCTTTCCAGAGGTTGTTCCTCCCCTTGGACTGATGAGGTTGGAAGTCCAAGCCAGAGGGCAGAGATCATATTGAAGTCATTTACATCCTGCTTCCATCTGGCTTTCCGCTTCTGTTGTGTTTGCTCCATCCCTCTCAGGGATGAGTCTGGGGCCCTCACCTTGGTGATATCTTACCCGCCGAGACAAGATCGGAGGCGTTTCACGAAGGGATTTATAAGAGTACACCTCATCCAGTGTTTTAATACAGCCAGGTCTGGGCTACAGCACGCGTTTGGCAGCACCAGGCCACCAGGGAAGGAAAGCTGTGAAGAAGGTGCCACATGCCTATTTGGTAACAGCAGTGCTGGCTGACTTCTGTGCTTTCCTGACCTAGTGACTCCATCCTGCTCTGCATCATCCTACAAAACTATTTTGGAAGGGGCCTCATGTTGAACTGCCAAGTGAAGATCTGGCTCAGAGCATCGCCTTGGAGCTGCGAGGTGGGCAGGAGCAGGAGCGGGGCAGCGCGTGCAGGAGTGAAAGGAAGGAGCAGGGAGCTTTGCAGAGGAGAGAGGGAAGGCAGGAATCCCCTAGTCCAGCATCCCTCCATGGACCACGTACCACCAACAGGCACCTGAGGACGGTGCAAACGTGCTAAGTGGTACTAGCGTGTGCTTTGGGCGCAGGGCACGGCCGTTACCCTGCTGCGCAGGACCAGGCGTTACCGCAAGGCACCAGGACACGCGGCCAGACCAACGTGAGAAAAGATCTGGTTTAAATAACCTATTCTTTCCCTTTCCTTTTTCAAGACTACTCTACACATACACATAAAATCATCTTTCAGAGCACAGGGCCCTGAGAGTTCAGCCGATGCCACCGGGGCGTAGCCACGGAGCGGGGCAGGACGGGCAGTGGTGGCGGGGTGGAGAAGGGGTGAAGACAAATCTCAAGCCCTTTCAGTCCCCACGATGTGAAACTGTAGTTCCCCATGGCAGACGTGGGAGACAAAACGTGTGGTCCAGCTCAAGCTTTTAAAAACAGTTCTCCCACAAACAAAATATGCAAAAACAACAAAAAAAAAAAGGACATTCAGTTGTGGGCTGAACCAAACCTGGAATAAACCCTTTGTTTCCTTGTTTCAGCTTTTTCTAAAAATAAAGGCTAACGGAGGTCAATTTTGAAACATCACTTCAAACCTCCAAAAAGGAAGTATTTTGTGTTGAAACTGGCAATCAAAAACCATTTCATATCCTCTAAAAAAAATTCTCAAACTCTTTGTTACATGCTTTTAACCAAAATGTTTTTGCTAAGTCCAGCCAGAATGAACAAGCAGTTCTGGTCAGCCTGAATAGATATTTTTTTTCCAGGGAGATAAAATATTCTACTAAATGTATGCATTTATTTATTATGCATTTTGGCTGTAAATACAAATGCTGCTTTATGCCCACAAAATGCACAAGCTATCATTTAAAAAAATGTTTATATTAACACTGGAAGTTGGGCGTACTGCCTAGCAGAGAAAATAATGTCAATTACCCACACAAATAGCTTTCCAAATCTCTCAGTGCCTGCTTTCTGCATGAGCAGTTAGATTCATAGAAATTAGAGATGGGAAAAGATCTTATTAGCGTATCTCATCTACCTCTCTGCTAGCAAAGGTTTGTCCCCCACTGTGTGTTTTCTAGTTAGGTTTGCCCAGCCTAGATTTAAAATGATGGGGGTCTCCAGGGTAGCCTGGCTTTTTATATATATATATATCTTCATTAGCAAGCAGAAATATTGAAATTCTGCTATGGAAAATGGTGACTTGGAGTCCGGCGTCTGGATAAAAGTCTTTCACCTGTAGTCAACATGCAAGAACTGAGAACAAGCACTCCTCCGGGCTCAGCTTTGCAGAGGTAAGGGGCCCTGGAGATGATGCTTCCATCACCCCTTGATGGCCTGGCAGCACCGTGATGGACAGGGACGGAAGCTTGGTTAGACAGGGTTACTCCTCTTCCTCCAGCCTTTGCTCTCTCTGCACTGCTCCGGTACTGACGAAGCGCTTTCCTAGTGGGAGCCTACAGGGAGTTTCCATCTGTGGGCTCTCTGACCGTGTCCCTGCCCAGGCACTCGCTTGCAGCCCAGCTGCTTTTGCAGGCAGATGGGTGCTCTCTCTGAGACACTGCTTCAGCATGGGCTGGGCTCTGTGACCTGCCGAGTTCCCCAGCTGAGCTGTTCCCACGGTGCATCGGCCTCTGTGGGCACCGCATCCAGACGGAAAGCAAAAATGTCCAGGACAGGGCACCCAACCTCCACCAGCGCACGGGCGATCTTCAACATGAGAGCCACATGCAATTTCCTGGGGTCCCTAGGGAGCGTCTGAGATCTGTGCTGGCCACAGCTCCCCGAGCTCCTCTGCGCTGAAAGGTGCTTGCTAACGTGGACGAGAACAGCTCGAGGAGACTGCAAAGCTCTGGGAAGTCCCAGGTCAATCTCTTGGGCTACTTGTGTAGTTGCTCAGCCAAAAGGGGCCAACGCATCTCGCTGGTCCCCTTCCCGTGGCAACCTTCAGCTGCTCCACGGGTTGGTTTCTGGTGTAACCCCCCTGCTGACACTCAGCCTAGAGCAAGGGAGCTTTGTACCTATGGAAGGATGGTCACTGCTGAGACTGGACTGGCAGGAAGGTCCCAAATCTGGGACGTGGCTGCAGCGGCTGCTGAAGCAGCTCCACACTGCATGTGGCACTAATTCTGCACACCCAGATGGACATAGCCCACTGCCTCTAGCAGCCCTGCTCCTGTTCCACCTCGGAGTAGCCCTGTCATCCCTGCAAGCAAGACACTGCAGGTTGCAACGCCTGAGAGGAAAAAAACCACAAGATGATGGTGCATTCTCCAGTCCTGGGACTTTCTTGTCCAAGCTCAGCTCGATGGGTGCCAAGTGGAGAAGAGGGGAAATGTGCTGAAGCTTTGTTTACTTGCCAGCTCTCCCCAGGATCCCAGCAATCAGCTTTTGAATTTGATAGCAACTGCACGCCCGTGGCTCACGTCCAGCCAAAACAACTTTGACAGTGAAACCCTGTCATATTCTTTTTAAAGGTCACCATAAGCAAGCTGGGTTCCTTCTATCAACTTATCAGTTCTTTACTTAAACCAGCTTAAAGAGAAACTTCCCATGGTGAATTATAGTTTAACGGCATGTTATTCTGTGATAAGCACAATCCGTGGGGCCCGAGACACTCTCTGCTCCGGAAACCGCCGATAACAGCACGGCTCTTTGGTGAGGCACGACGTTATCTGCCATCATCATAACGCACCTTCTCCTCCATCTAGACGCTGGGCACATAAGCAACTGCTGGGGCAAATAAGATTTCCTGGGCATGGTTTCTAGTTTTGGCCAAAAAAAAATCGCTAATTCATTGCTGCTTTCAGGCAGAGGTATCTGTGTATTCTTCAGAGCCTGTCTTGTTCTCTCTCATTTGTTTGTGTGCCCCACTCCATGTCCTCCAAGTTCAGCATCACCACATGCCCTGTAGGGATCATCTCTGCTGTCCCACAGCCCAGGTGTGGGTCAGTTCAGCTGTGAACAGCAGTAAACCCCTGGCAGAATTACTTTCCTGGAAGTTTTTCCTCCCAGCGCCTGTTTTCAGCGGTTGCAGACATTGCCAAACTTGAACAGTTCAATCTGAAATTTTTGGCGTAGCGGGTATCCAGCCCAGGGCATGTGGTCATGGAAAGCTTTAACCGATACATGGCAGATAACTCTGATTAGAGAACATTCATGTTATCAAAAATAAAACGATAACAACAGTGATCCTTCCCTCATGGTGTGGGTAGGGATTCCCAGTGTGCTTTTTCTGGGAAGGAGGAAACCGAGTTGCAGCAGTACCAAGGGTGAAAATGCTTTGAAAACATGTAGATTACGCCTTGCTGCCGGCTCTCAGCGCGATGGAAACAGCTGACTTCAGTCAGAGCCGGATCTGCTTCTCGGAAAGTGAAGTCTCTCTTACCCTTCCCTCCCAGTCCTGTCTCCAGGGAATCTCAGTGCCAGCCAGAAGTGACAGAACAGATTTCCAAGCCCCAGAAAAGCCCCAAAAGCACATCGCTAATGTAAGCAAGATGGTGACTTGCACCCAACTCGGAGCAGAGGGCTGACCCCTCGCTCCCCGAAGGGAGAACAGCCTTCTCTGCCTCTCTCCACTGCTAAACCTGGGTCCACGCCACCAGCAGCCCCATAGGAGGATGGAGGTTGGCAAAACCACTTCTGATATCGTTTGTGCTAGATGGACCACATGCATGTGGTGGCTGGGAGGGTGATGGGATGATGCCCACTTTTTCTTACTGCATTGCTGGAAACCCTCTAGGACACAGCCATGCCCGCACCCCATGGTTCAGGCAACCAGTTATGTCCTCTTCCCAGACATCAGGCTCTTCACACAGGAGAGGTTTTGTGCCTTCAGGTGCATAAGGGCATCCTGAAGCCTCTGTCCACGCCAGGAAGCGTTTCAGCCTAGAGACATAAGAGCTTACTAGGTGTCCCCAGCTTAGTCTCAGGACCGCTGCAAGCTGGGCTGGGTGTCAGTCCAAGAGCCTCCAACTACAAGCTTTGTGCAGCTGAAAAATCATACCTGGTCACAGAGGTGGCTTCTGCTCCAGGTTGAACCTCAAAAGCAGGGTCCCAGAGCAGTGACACGCCTGATGGAGAGTAAGCGGGATCTTTTGCCCGTCTGGTAAGCCTGAACCCAACCGCAAGAAAGGGGCAACCGCATAGTTCCAGGGAGGGAATAATTTGTCGGGTTCCTCACAACTTCAACTCAAGCTTGCTGCTTCCCCTGTCTTTTGCAAGTGTATGTCCAGAAGCCATTCTCAGGTCTCACACAGTCAGTATCGGTTTGGACTAATGCTGCTGGTCTTAATAACATCACTCTAGATTTGAATTCAGGGCAAGTCTGGCATGTCCTGCCCCCGCGTCTTGGATGGGGCTGGCTGGGAGTGCAGGAAACCCGCCCCGGCAGCAGTGCTCCTCTCAGCCTCTCTGAAACCACCTCACCAACACTCTCAAGATTACAAGTTGTCTATGCAAAGACTCTTCTGCAGTGTCACTGGCTCATCCTCTGTTAAAGAGATGCAGAGTTCCATCATGCTGGTGTAAGTGTAGAGCAACGGTACTAGGCCAGTCACTCCAGATTTTTGTGGGTGAAGCAGGGGCAGAATTCATCCCTTCGCTGGCTAGGCTGGACCTCACCTGATCTACACTCAGTCCATAACATGCACAGGCTATTGGAGGTGTCATTTGGCTTCTTCCATACCACACATCTCATTACCCTTCACACTTCTTCGAACTGCTGCTCGTGGTCCTACATTACCCACCCATGCTCAATGCTGCACCAGAAGTTCCTAACTGACCTTCACCACAGGGAACGTTACAGCTCCTGTCAAATGAGTCATCTGTTCTTAAAGCTTTGGTTACCAAAATATGGTGCGAGAGTGACTGACAGAAAGCTGGAGTCCTTCCCTGGCCCCTTCACATGATTGCAGTGTGCTTCATCTCCCGCTGCCAGGGAGCATCTCTGGGGCCAAAGGACTGTTCGCTCTCTAGGAGCATTTGTTTCTTAACCTTGTAGACACAGAGCCATGGGGATTTAGTTGCTCCATCAGCAGGAGGGTGCTGGATCACCAGGGAGCAGAACCTGGGTAGGTCTGACAACTGTGATATTTAAAAAAAAAACCCAAACCAAACTGGCTCGGCTCCCTAAAGCTCCGGCTCCCCTGCTCTGATCCTGAGTCCTGGTAGCAACACCAGTGCCCACTCAGCAAGGGCAATATCTGTCCCTTCCTCCGCATCACAGGCTTGGCTTAACCATGATCCAGCTCTTCTCAGAAGAATTAAAAGCCTAAACAGCCCCTGTACTTCAGAGCCAGAAATAAATACAGCAGATCTAATCCTAGGACCTATTCCAAGCTCCCTTTGTCACTTCGCTGCTGGGAAACCTTGGGGAAATCAATCCTTTCCTCTCCCCCCCTCAGCACCTGCTCTGACACAGACAAACCTTGGTTGAGGTTTTGGGGCTCTTCTGTAGGTAAATGGTGAGTCCCAGGCCCCTCAAAAATGTGGATGAATTTAGCATGACCCCGAGGAATGAATCATATAGAGATTCAGAGATTTACCCAGCGATGGGGCAGATATTGCAACCAGCTGCCCTTGACTCCAAACTGGCATCTCCTCTACAAGGTCACTTTTGTCCTCCTGAATGTCGCTACCCCACATCCCTTTGACACCTTGGCAAGGCTGGAGAAGCAAGCGTGTCCCTTCCCACCTCCTGATCATCTTTCCATAACACCTCACTTATTTACCATTGTTTATATTCCTCTCCAATTAATTCCTATCCCTCACTTGGTTTCACTTTTTAATTCCCTTCTTCCTTTGTAATAACTTATAGTCTCACTAATTGATCAAGGAACTCAGGGATAGGAGAAATTTTTTTTTAATAACTCATTGTATTGCTGCTCTTCATTTCCTATTCTCTTGCTGCACTGCCTCTCTGATGTAACCCAGGAGCTGATTTTCTCATTTCCAATCCCCTCCTTGCAGCCAAGTTTCATAAGCCTGAGAAGGAAAATTAAAATAGTAATAACAATAATAATAATAATAACAACAACAACAACAGTGGATAACGATGAAACTGTAGCAGCCTGGAGGCAGACAAGTCGCCATTAACGCTAGCTAGCCCTGAGAGCTGATGTCGTGCCAAGGACTCATTCAGAGGTTCATGAACACGAACATGCTCCATTGGACTCTGGAGGAGTCTTTTTTAAAGCCTCCAAATTTTAGGCACCTGAGCTCTTGTACATAGTTGAGTCCCTTAAGACCTGATGGGAGAGATTTGGGCCGGTGTCCAAGCGTCTGCTCCAAGACATGGAAACCAGGGGCTTGGCCCATGGACTTACCATAGGGCTTCACGCAGCGCAGGGGATCTGGTGACCCCCAACCACCCAGTCCTTCCCCAATGCATCATCTTCCTTCAAAACATCTTCTAAATGTCTGCACCGACCTACAAGTCAAGGGACAAACCTCTGGCATGGAAATGTTTGCCATTAACCCACAAATGGAGCGAGACTCAGACCCAGGAAGCTTCTCGCATCTGACCACAAGGCAGAATGAACAGCTCTTTCCAGACGCAGCGCCTTCAAACGCCTTTCTGCAGCTGTGCCTGAGCGTCGTTGGACATCCTTCTCCCCACTTCTTCCTGCGAGAGCTACTAACAGGGTTAATACCTGGGCGGAAAGGAGCCTGGAAACATTTCTGAGAATATCACAGGTACCTCTGTTTTTATGGCTTCTATTATTACGCCCATTATTCTGCTCAAATGTGGTTATTGGCTCATTAGTATTTAAATCAGCTGGTAATACGTGGAGAGATATTCCTTCTGACACAGGCTTTACAGCTGGTCCCTGTAGCGTGGAGGTTATAATGGTGCCAGTTGATGCCATTTATGTCAAACAAGCTTTGATTTTTAGCCTGCAGTAGTGATAGAGCAGGGCCGTGCAATTTGGTAAGATTAGCATTTTGCCGTCCACAAAGGGAGGATTAAGGAGCTTATTGTGGACTGCGAGAACGAGTTGCGAGGGAGCAACGCCCGACGGTTTGCTTTCTTTATGGACAGTACAGCCCCGTGGCGGTGTCGAGGGAGGAGCAGAGGGGACGTGTTTTAAGCAGCTTTGACGGCTGCAGAGTCCCAGCCGCTGCCGCTTTGTAGGCTGGATAATGAGCCAAATCTCACAACTCCCATGGGAAAAGGAGGGAAGAGGCAGGACGGGGAGAGGAGAGCAGAAAGTGGAGAGACGGGGCTGCTTAGCAAAGGAAGGATGAGAGCTGGGGCAGACAGAGAAGGTGGTTGTCCTCTCCCTCCCCGCACATACGTACCCTCTGTTTAGACACTTGCTTTGGCCCTTTACAAGGAGAAAAGAAAATAGCGCAATTACAGACTTCCGTTGCCCTTGGAGATCTTGCTTGTGATTTTGCCACCTTTTGCGTGGATTTGGGAACTTTCAGGCCTTTGCTTTGGAAATGAAAAATTAGCCTAGTTTTTTCTACCTGGCAGGTACTTACAGCCCTGGGCGGCTTCTTATTTAAGCGATGAATGCACACACGCGTATCGGAGGTACGTAAATGTACAGATTAGATGTCTGGCTCTGCACAAGTCTGTCAGATACACAGTTTAGTGTGAGGATTCTTCTGGGGGAGATGGGGACTTTGTAGTCTTCATCTGGGTGACATCTCTTGCTGAGTGCCACAATTCCTAATCCCATATTCACAGTGCACTAAGGGGTTCAGTACTGCTCCCTGTCTACCCTTCCCCAAGCAGACGAAGGACTTGGGAGTTCACCTGGTATCCAGCTGGACATTTGACCCAGAACCCCAAATGTCCTGAGACTGGACGATACAAAAATGCTGGAAGCCACCCCAGCACCGGAGATCCCCATGGGTCCTGACTGAGAGGAAGACCTCAAACAGCACAAGCTCGCCCGTGGCCTCTGACGCGCAGCCGGGTTGTTCCCCCACACTGGGACAGCCACTGGGACTCATCGGACCTGGGGCTCCTTGGGTTGGGAACCAAGAATTGCCATCAGCAGCATTGGTGTCCCTCATGAAGGCAACTCAGATGATGAACCACTTGTGCACAGGAGCTTGGGCATGTTCCTCTTAATTTTTCTATTGCAGGCGGGAGAGAAGCAGTGAGTGACGGTCCTAAACAGAGCCCTAATTTCACCCAGCCACTACCCAAAATCACTAGCACGCATTTCCTCTCCTGCACTAGGGAGGTGGAGCATCTCTTCCTACAGCATGCGCAGGGCTGGGGCTTAAAACCCAACACACCCCGTGTTGGGGGAAGGTCTCCTCTCTCTCCTGTGTCATGCCCCACACGGTGTATATTCGTGGAGGTGCTTGTGCGCGCGGTGTGCGGGCAAACACCCCTGGGAAGGGGCCAGGATCCCACTCATGGCAGCTGTTGAACTGCCCACCTGCCTCTCCAGCTAAGGATCTACCTCCTTATTTATGTCACGTCCCAGCCATTAGCTGTGAGCACTTCAACAGGAACCTACTCCGATTCCTCCTCTCTCCCAGCTGGGCAAGAGAGATGTGTGAGTGTAGGTTAATAGGGGAAAACTGCTCTGTATTTTCTCCAGTGGTGTGGCTCCATGAAGGAAAAAAGAAAACCAGCAACAACAAAAAATTAGTAAAAAAAAAAAATCGAAAAACCCAACCTCAAACCCTCTGTGCAATTCTTCATTTCAAAACATAAGCTCATTGTTTCTTGTGCCACTCTCAGTGTGATAACACAACTTCATTTCACCTGTCCCAGGACAGCGAGGAGCAGCAGTCTGAATGGGCCATCTCCTCCCAAAAACCCCAAACAAAATCAGTATTAAGGAAAGAAGGCTGTTTTGCTGCTGCTGTCAGAGCCTGGAGGCATCGTGCTTTTTCAGGCCTTGACAGCAGAGAGCTGTGCTGGGGTGGTCACGGAGCCACTCTCACGTCCTCGTTTTATTCTTGCAGTCGTCACAACTAATTACAACCGTGATGGAAGAGGTGGTCTCCAGCCATTGAAAGCACCTCTGGAAAGAGCTTCCACACCGGGAAGGGTGATCAGGTGTCTGGGAATCTGCCTAAAGATTCGGGAGACGGATGTTTGTGTCCCAGCCACCCTACAGCTTCCTTGGGTGACCTTGGCCAAGCCAGGTGCAGCCTGTCAATGGTGCTGAGCAACGCGATTCCTCTTGACAATCCGGTCTGCGGCCCTTCGGCACCCTACTTACCTGGCTGTGAAACGGAGAGGGTGGTCCTCTGGTCTCCCAGGGCAGGAGATTTCCCATTTTCTGCCAAGAAGTCTTCCCACCCATCCTCTACCTCTCTGCTGGTTTGGTGGCCCTGCCCCAGGGGACATAAAGGACAGTGGAGACCACAGTGGGAAAAGCAAGAGCAAAGGGATGATCCATCTCTTCTCTGAAGCCTGCCCAAAGCAGGGGTGGCACAGGAGGAGTCCTCACCTCTCGGAGACGTGCGAGAGGGAAACAAGCACAGCCTCTTCCAAGCTCCCTCCCTGCTCTGAACAGAGGAGCGAACGCATCCCAGCCCCGCAGCGGCAGAAGGATGGTCCCAACCTCGCACATTCAGCAGCTGTTTTTCCTGAGGCTGGAAGGCAGCTATCAGTCAAAATTAACACTGCATGAGCGCCTGCAGTAAGGGCTTTTCACTGCCGAACAGTAACAGGATAGGAAAGGAGAAAAGGTAGCTAGAGAGAACAGCTTCGCGTAGAGGATGAGGGCAAAGGGGGATTTTTGACCTCTCTTCTTAGCTGGGGTTTGGGAACATCCGCGTTTGAACCCCTGCTCTGCCACAGGTTTACTGTATCAACGTGGACCAGAGTCTTACAGACAGATCGAGGTCTTGTAACATCCGTTCCAGAGCGTGAGACCCATACACTATGCCAGGGGCTGTGGGGTGTTTGTCCATCCACGTCACGGAGCTATCTGGGAGCAGGTCCTGCAGAGAGGTCTTCTGAGTGTGGATGTGCCCGTGCCACTTCTCTCCTGCTTCGTGGCTCCAGGCTGAAACAACTGTCAGGTACCTCGTTCCAGTTCAGATGTAGTTTGTCCTGCAAGGGAGCCCTGCACCCTGAGGTGGGGCCACCGTCTCCCCTCTCCTACCAGCGTAAGTACACATTGCTCCCTGTCTACCCCATCGTGCAACCAGCATGAGCACACGGGACTTTTTGCTCCAGCAAGCTCTGCACCTCTTGCTCCTCCTCAGACCAGCACATCCTAAAGCCCCTTACTGACCTCCCCTGTGGGCAGCCACCCCATGCCAGCCTGAGGTTGGGGACAAGCTGCTCTGCCAGGCAAGGGGACGAGGGGAAACTCTATTTCCCTCATGAGGGACTTGAACCTGAGTCATGATTTATGGTCCTGCATTATAGTAAAAAAAAAAAAAGACAGTGTTTCCACCAAAAGAGACCCCATTCTCCTTTTCCGCAGTGGGTCTGGTGCCGTGTTCTCTTTTCTGGGGCATTGCAAGGGTCACATCGTTCAGGGTCTGGCTGACTCTGGATCCACCAAGAGTGGCCCTAGAGAAAGAAAACGAGGATCTCGCAGGGTGACCGACGTGAGAAGGGTTGGCTGGCTTCGCTGCAGCTCCCTGCAAAGAGATGTTCCTCACCTCCTTGCCGTCACCAAACTGGTGCTGTAAAGAGCATACATCGTCCTCATGGTGCCCCAAAACCTGTGTGAACCCACGCAGAGGCTGCAGGACCGTTCTCATGGGAGCTGTGCTGGTTTGCTGTGACAGGGAGGGGACAGAGACATCTCTGATGCTTTGGGCTGTACAGAAAATCAGAGTAAGAGCGTTTCTCTGTGTTCTGTTCTTCAGACTAATGCATGAGTCTGAATCTCCTCTTTTTTTCCATTTTAATCTGGCGATTTTTTTTTCCCTTCTGAACTCAGCAGAACATGTTCCTCCCTTTGCTTCGCTGCAGGATCTCAGCCCAACATTTCAAAGCTCTTTCCTCTCTCTGGACAGAGCCTTAGCAAACAATATTGATGATCTAAGTTTCTCTCCACAACGAAAGAGGAATATGCTCCCTGGTGCTCTTGTGTACGGTGTGAAAGCGATCCCCGCAGAGAAGAGTTTGCAAATGAAAAGTGACAGGCACTTCCCATGATGGCATCGCTTCCCTAATCGCCTTCAGCGGCGCGGGCAGCGGCCCCCCCTTCTGCTTCCCCTATTTATTCTCCTAGGGCAGATGTGGCCCCATAGTCTTCCCGTTTCCAGGGCTGGAGGAGGCCAGCAGTATTTTGGGGTCTGAGATAGCGTTTTATGAATACTAGATTTTCCCCAGTAAAACCCAAGCCCGGCGATGCTCAGCTTGCTGTCCCCTGCACAGCAAGGGGGATCCCCCATCCAGAAAGGGGGTCACCACTGGGTGATGGCCTTCATCATCCCCGTTCCTCTCACCTTCTCCCGTAGGTCTCTTTGTCAAATCATGTTGTGCATGGCGTGAGAAGCACATATCATATATAATAACAGGGATTTGGATGAGCAAAATGAATGACTTGGGGGTGTTTGCAAGTCTCACCACGAGACTGGATGTGCCTCCATCACCAGGCAGCAGAGACCTTCCTTCTGCCGTGGATGGAGGCAGTTCTGGGCACACGAAGGGTAGAAGCCACAGCCACCCATCCTGGAGCATCCCCCTAAGGAGCCCCATAGGCGAATCGCACTCTCTCTGCAGAGTGAAACATCCCTGCATCAGTCAAAATGAAAAAAAAAAGCATGCCCAAAGCAAATCAGCCATCAGCTTTCAGGCTGGAAACCTATGCATTTTCATAAGAAAGGCTCCTGCTCCTCCTAATTCCTCGTGATTCTATTTGCAGCCTTTTCTATGCTGTGGGAAATAAGCTGTTCCATTTTAATTGGGAGAATTGCGGCAATAACTTGTTTTAATGCATTTTGGGCCCACCCAGAGTAAAACCCAAAGAATAGAACAAAATTAAAAATGCAGCATTACCCCTGCCCCTCCCTTCAAATCAGAGAAAAACATCATTTCTGGATGCATGGTGATAGGGTATTATGTTTTTCCTGTCTCAAAGGAAAGGTTTCAGTTTGTTGCTCCCCTCCCTCATTTTACTTGTAGAGTAATCACTGCATTTTGCTAAATTTTGAAATGGGGCAGCACTGGAAAATGAAAAATCAAAACATTCCATGTGACAAAATTATTAAAATTGAACTGCTGCGACTGTTCTACAGCAGAATCATTTTAAAAAGCAAGTCCCCCCCCCAAAAAAAATCCTATAAGTAGCTTTTGACCAAATGACTGGAAAATTAGTTCACTGAGAGTTTCACTCAAGCCAAATCTGCATTTTCCAGCATAATAAACTATTTGACCAAACATCATTTCATGTGCCAGAGTGGCCTCTCCGCTACATATCGATACGAAGGCTTTAAGAAAGAGCACGCCCAGCTGGATGCGCTGTTAATGGGTCAATTTGCTGCTCATTTTCCATTATCGTATGGTATGGGAGACAAGCTTCTCCGTGCTAACTGGGAACCCTGCAGGGACAATGGGTTTCAACGGGTTTTATTCCCCCCACCATCCCTGAACTTGCCTTTGCCTCCCGTTGTTCCAAGAAATCTTTCTGAGCTCACATGGCGTGCACTTATGTTCTCACGGGGGTGTGTGGTAGAGAGGGTTGGTGCATCAGGTCTGAAGGTCTGCAACCTCACTTATAGAGTCATAGAATCATAGAATCATAGAATTGTTCTGGTTGGAAGAGACCTTCAAGATCATCGAGTCCAGCCGTTAACCCAGCACTGCCAAGGCCACCACTAAATCGTATCCCTTAGGGCCTCATCTACACGGCTTTTCAATCCCCCCAGGGATGGGGACTCCACCACTGCCCTGGGCAGCCCGTGCCGGGGCCTGACAGCCCTTTCGCGGAAGAAATGGTTCCCAATGTCCAACCTAAACCTCCCCTGGTGCAACTTGAGGCCGTTTCCTCTCGTCCTGTCGCCTGTTCCTTGGGAGAAGAGACCAACCCCACCTGGCTCCAACCTCCTTTCAGGGAGTTGCAGAGAGCGAGAAGGTCTCCCCTCAGCCTCCTTTTCTCCAGGCCAAACCCCCCCAGGTCCCTCAGCCGCTCCTCACAGCACTTGTGCTCCAGACCCTTCCCCAGCTCCGTTGCCCGTCTCTGGGCACGCTCCAGCCCCTCAGTGTCTGTCTTGGAGTGAGGGGCCCAGAACTGACCCCAGCACTCGCGGTGCGGCCTCACCAGGGCCGAGTACAGGGGGACGATCCCTGCCCTGGTCCTGCTGGCCACACTAGTGCTGATACAGGCCAAGATGCCGTTGGCCTTCTTGGCCACCTGGGCACGCTGCTGGCTCATCTTCAGCTGCTGTCGACCAACCCCCCCAGGTCCTTTTCTGCCGGGCACTTTCCAGCCACTCCTCCCCAAGCCTGTAGCGCTGCCTGGGGTTGGTGTTATCCTCGCAACCAGCCCCATCCACGACCCACCACGCTGCAGCATCCAAGACCTTCCATGCAATTGACTCCTTTCTGCAAGGAGAAGTTGAAACAGCCGTGGCCACAGAGATTTTTCCTGTAAAAGGGCCAGGGAGCACACCGAAGGCTTGATGAACCTGGGACAGGAGGTGAGATGCTGGCCAGAGGCAGGGACGGTGGGGCAGAGCTGCAGAGCGGGGTAGGGGGCTTCACTTGGAGGAGGCACGAGCAGCTCTCACCTCCAGCCTCCCACCCAGAGCAGGCAGCGTGGGTGAGATGCAGTAAACGAGCTCATTTGCCAACAAGCAGGAGCCTTTGATTGCCCACATTCGTACAGAAAGATAAAGTGGATAAAGTAATGGGTATTTACTCTTCTCCGCCTGTGTACACAACAGAATCGTGTTTCTTTTAATGGGAGCTCTATTCTAATTGCAGTCATTACCAAAGTGAGACTTCAAGCTCAGCACCATCTTTCTATTACCTCTGTGTGTGATACGCTGCATTTCTGGTCTGCTCTCTTAAACATCCCCCTCCTTTGACATGATCCGAGCCACGGTCCGGATAACCCTCCCAAAATGTTCTTTTGGCATCCCCTCTGAAGTCTCCCCAGAGCCAGACATGTTCACAGCTCCGCAGGATCCAAAAGATCCTGGTGACGTTTCATTAATGGAGCTCGTCTACCCGCGGATCCAATTTTGTCTGCTCATCACTGCAGTCGGCATGTCGTGTGAACAGCATATGCCACAGCAGATGGCACGGACTCAATTCCAGCGAACAGCTCTGGAGTGAAATCACTCATCTGCTCTCCCCTGCTTCGGATAGACCAGGGGTGTCGCTGGGAGAGAGGTTTGAGCTGAAAGGGGAGAAGGAGCAATGATGGAAAATCAGCTGAACACTGGGTCAGTATCTCCATCAGTATCTCTGGACCGTGCAAAGGACCCACAGCCAAGCAGCCCCTGATGTCGCTCTGCAGCAGGTCACCAGCTGCTGCACCGCTCCCAGCAGCCAGCAACGCCTTTTCTCCTGCTCAGCCCCACAGAGGAGGGTCTTGAGGGCTCACGTAGGAGGTGGAGAGGCATTTAAACCCCACCACTGGACACAAATAGTTGTTGTGGACATCTCAAGGTGCTTTTGTGTTGCACCTTGTAACCTACTGTGTTGCCTTCCTTACTTGCTAATCTCTGCTCCTGCCTGCCTGTGCCGTGTTGTCTGGATGATCCTTGGTGCTTGGGTTGCACTTTCTCCTTACTCTGCCTACGCTACCTTCCATGTAGAATGAAAGACTGCCTGACCGTGAGTCCTGCCTGAGACTGGACGTTTCTAGAGCCATCCCAGCTTTGCTCCCTCTTCTACTTGCTGCCTGGGTACCTGTGGGGTAGCTTGGGCTTATTGTTCCTCCATACTAGAGCTTTAACCCCAAGCACTGGCCTGTCCAGAGCCCCAACAGCAGTCAGGTGCCCTTGACAGTCTGGCTTTGTTAGTCAGCGGGAAGGAAGCCCAGGAGATGGAGATGGACTTTGAAAACAAACTAATCAGAAAAATGGACTGGGCCATTGAATTCTGTAAGTGTCCTCCTTGGGTGACTGTGTGTGGCTTGGTGCAACCACCTCCTAGGATCCAAAGTCATTGTCTGAATAAGAATAGTGTCTGGAATATGTAACAGGTATCTCTTTTTGGTGTAGCCATTGGTGACCTGCCTCTGAGTGCCTCAGAGCTTCCTCAGCCTCCATTTTTAGCAGTGCTTTGCCTCCAGAGCCGAAGAGTTAAGATGGTTTGGGCTGCATATCTACATATCGTCATACTGGGCTTTCTGCTTTCCCAAGTGGATGGTCTTCATTCGGGATGTAGTTTCCCAAGCAAAGTTTTCCCATGAACTTTCTCCAACTATCCATTGACTAAAACGCTTGGTCACAGCTCCTACTCAGCCCTCCAAGGGTTTCCTGCACTGGAGTCTGTGTGTGCTCCGTCCCCAACAGGAACATGCAGTACCTGAGGCACAAACTCATCCCTGCATCCCATTTTCCACCATGGGTGCTGTGTCTTCATGTCACTCAACAGTGGGAGAGATTATCTCAGCTCCTGGCAGCATTATAGGTGCAATAGCATGGCATTTGGACCTACCCCATCCTGCATGTTAGTTGGGTCAATTAGTTTGGGAGCGCGTCTTGGTCCTGGTTTGAGTCTCTGACCCAGCGACCTCCGTACTTCTGCGCTCTGCAAAGAGTGAAGACAAGCCCGGTTTTGCACGAGGTTTTCCTCTAATTCCACTTGGCTCTTCTTCACCCACACACTGCAGGAGATTGCACCACCTCTCACACCCCCAGTTGGTACCTCCACATGTCAACTGAGGGAGGAGTAAGGATCTCGCTCCTAGATCAAAGCCTACAGCCAAGCAAAACACAGCCCTTGAGTGAGGTCTGTAGATAAACTTTTCTCTGGTTCCTGGGGTTTGTAGATCAGATCATTAACATTCTCCAGCAGCCTGGTCAAAGATTTGGATGGTGATCAGACAATAGTTCAATGCATTCAATTTACAATGCAATTACATTTTAATAAGTTGTGACCCTTGAGGCAGGACCTGCCACCTGTCAGCTGAGATCCAGCAGCTGACCTAATCTCAACCACAGATGGATGTGCTGCAGCTGAGTAGGTGGCAGTGTAGTAAAATATAATCTATAGTAATTGTCCAGCCAGACCCTTGCTGTCTGACCTTGGCAAGTAGTGGGAAGCAGATGCCTCAATTTCCCTTTTGGTATAATAAAGGTCTTATTTCTGGCCTCATGAAGGTGCTGCAGAGCCTTGGAAAGTCCTTTGGCTCCCCTCCTACCAGCCTGGCAGGGAAGTAAGACTCTTTGGGGTAAGGGAAAAGTGAGCCAAAGCAAAACGTTATGTGCCCTCATCTCCCCGCGTGCTGAGCTGGGCTGAGAGCAGTCCCAAGCGAGCTTTGACCAGCTCTGACTGCAACTGAACGACCGTCACTGGCTGCAACCATTAAAAAAAGAAAATCATCCATAATCCCTGATGACAAATTCCAGAGAGGGTCAAATTCCTTTTATGAGGATGAGACGAGAGGTTTTATGATCACGCTGCCTTATTATATCCAGCTCCCTGTGGTGTCATATGCATCCTAAGAACCAATTTACTATGTATCTCCCTCTCTCTCCAGCAACATTAGGAACAAAACAACTTCTAAATATCCTTCCACAGCCATAGCTGTTGTTTTTTCAGTAAACATTTGCTTAGTGGCATTCAGGGACCCAATCCTTGCAGAAGGGCCAAAGCATCCAAGCATCGCTGAGGTGGTGAGGGGGTTTTTGCGGTCCTTTGCTGGGAATAAAGGCTGGATGGCTTGTTTTCTTTGTGACAGAAAAGGGTACGGAGCCTCCTGAGCAGGCTGGCTGCAGCAAGGATTACATGAGGCTTTTGCTTTACTTTTCTCAAGTGACTTCCATCAGCAGAAGCGAAGAGTCTCTGACTTAAAGGGAGAGAGCCAATTGGTTTTGGATCATCCCCCTGGATGATCACCTGGAGAGCACACTCCCATGCTTTTTTCCCAGAATATGATTTTTGCGGGATATTTGGGGAGTGGTTTTTTTACTAAACATGCATGGTACATTATCTGTTCTGCAAGACAGAGGAGTTAATGTCACCTGGAAGGAAAACAGTGGGACTCGATCTCGGTACTGTACTTGGTCGGACACCGGAACAGGTTTCCCAGAGAGGTGGTGGATGGCCCAAGCCTGCCAGTGTTCAAGAGGCATTTGGACAATGGCCTTGATAACACGCTTTAACTTTTGGTCAGCCCTGAAGCGGTCAGGCAGTTGGACTAGATGATCATTGCAGGACCCTTCCAACGGAAAACATTCCATTCCATTCCATTCCATTCCATTCCATTCCATTCCATTCCATTCCATTCCATTCCATTCCACTGTTGGTCCCCCTGTGGTTGGGGGATATTGGGCTGCAAGGATGGTGGCAGCCTCTACACTCGCTGTCAGATGCTTCAATGTCTTTACAAGCGGCAGCAGCATCCAGATACCCCCGTGACAGCTGGATCTACGTTGTTTAAGCACTGCACCCACGATAACAACCCCACTGAGGACATGGGTAACCAGGACGAATACAGCATCCTGCAAATGAGGGTGCTCTGCCTTGTCACAGAGCCCATGGCTCCACTCCACATCTCCACCTCGGTGCTTTCCAAGGGAGCTGAGGGCTGCAAACCAGTGGAAAGTCTGTCCCTGAAGGTCCCGATAGCTTGTGCTTAGGGGAGAGCTTTAAAGATACCTTTTTGCATAAAAACGTTCCGTTTAGGGACTTTCTGAGCCAGATTATGTTCACTGCGCTGCTTTTCATTGCTCTTGCGCATTATTCTTCCCTGGATGTCTTCAGCCCATGGGAAGCAGCAGTGCTGAGCTGTTTAGACACTGGAAACTGCTATGTCAGAACGTCTTTGATGTAATCCCTGACTAAGGATGTGTAGAAGGTTGTTACAACAGGCTCCAGGGGACTAAGTGGTGGAAGGTAATGAGGAGATTTTTCCTTTCCAGGCTTTTAGGGAGAGGATAGGTCACCCGGAGTCAAACACCACTGTCTCAAAGCACTTCAATGCAGCAAATTCAGCTCATCTGTGAATAAGCCACAAAGTGATGCTCAGAAATGACGGGAGCACCAGCAAAAGCGAGAGCTGGGTGGAAGAGCACTGGAGCACCTTTCATCCCAGTGACCTTTATTTCTGTCACGCAGCCTCATACTTGGAGCTTGCCAGTTAATTTTCCTTGAAGGGGGGACAAATGACATACGGGGAAAGGGCATTCTTCCTGGGATCCCCTTTGCCAGGAGAGACCTTCAAGCAGTAAAGCCTGAGCTCTTCAACCAGCTTGGCAGGATACATTTCACTTGCCTTTTGTATTCCCTCCCTTTGGCTTTATGTATTTGTTTTATCTCCCCCTTTCCTTTCTTGTAGTGCTCTCGGTCTCCTCTTTCTTCCTTTTCTTCCTTCTTTTCTAATTCATGCTTTCAAAGACATCCTTGGCAGAGAGGAGGAGGAGAGGGGAGAAACCCCATGGAAACTTCCCTCTTCTTTATTTTCAGGCTTGTTCAGAAAAGAAGCAAGGGTGGGGGAGAGAAAAAAACCACACAGTGTTAAAAGCCCTGGAAATATGCTCCTGCTGCTTTCCTGAATGTCAGGGGAGCGTTATCTGGCCTTGCACGCAAGGAAGGAGAACTTGCGCCTCATGAAGTGTAATAAGGAACACGGAGCCTAATGGAAAAATCATTTGCTTGTGGCATTTAATTAAATATGTAAATTTATGAACGGCCCTGAAATCATCAAATGAAAAGGCAGAGCTGTCGTGAATTTTGATTTGATTTCCTCCACGGGCTTTCCCTCCATCCTCCCCCACTCCTCTTCCCTTTAATCAAAGAGGTGGCATGTGGGGACGGCTGAGCTGCTGCCAGGTCTGTCCGCAGGGTTTCCCCGGGAGTGATGCACACACAAGGTGTTTTTATTCCCCGCACATCAGCCGCTGGTCCAAGGAGACGGCAGATGGGTACGTGGTTTTTTGCTGCAGGGGATCAGTGCACAGAGCATGGAGACACGAGTGGTTCTCACCATCTGGGCCTGGAGCTTGGTGGGGTGGCACCACGTCCCTGGAGATCTGATACAACAACTAGTCCCTTATAATTTCAGCGTCCGCAAACCTGCCCAGCCACAAACCCACCCTGCGCCTGGAGGACTGGCATTGCCTCGTGCCCTCTGCTATTCCCTGCAGACAGCACAGTCGCATCACGTCTTGCCTGATGCACAACCCCCAGCACAGCCATGGAGAAGAAGACCCTCCAGTGAGAGGGCTTCAGCCCCTTGCTCCAAAAGCTACCTCGAGCTTGCTTCCTGGTGCCATGATTCACGACATTTAGTGTTACCAAGGCACCAGGACTTTCTGATGTGATGAATCCACAGCGTCAACCTTTTCCCACAGACTCAGAGATTTGGGACACCGGGACTTGTGGCACAGCATGCATTTCTCTAGGGGCCAGTCTTCGCTCAGCGTGACTCGCCAGCCACCCTCCAAAAAGCCACCATCCATCTTCAGAGCTGGGATGCCCAGGAAGGCAACTTTGTCAGGCTCGGGCTACTAAATTGGCCCTTTTGACTTGCAGGTGACCAGACAGAATCTGGAGCTGCCTCCACTTTCCCACGCCCAGCTCAGCTTTGGGGTCTGATGTATGGGCTATAGGGTTTAGGGTGAAGAGTTCCTGCTGGTCCTCTTACCCGTGCGTAGTCCCAGTTGTTGCAGCGCATCAAAGACTCTTTCTCAGTGCAAACTTCATGGCAACCTGTATTTATTTCTGACCTGCTATCTGCCAAGCAGCTCCCATGGGTGTTCAGGTAACAGAATTGCTGTTCCTCAGCTCACCGCGGTCGTCGGCCTGCTTTGTAGGTCCATCCCGGCAGGAGTGCAGAACTGAACGGGCTTGTGTGGGAAACACCAGCCAAAACCGGAGAGGACAGAGAGCAGCTGGAAGGTCAGAGGCATTACAGGGACAGCAGAGCGCCATGGCAGCCAAAAATGAGCTCCAGAGGAAAGAATAGCACAGAAAGGGAAAAAACACGGTGAGAGAAGGTGGAGTTCGTGCCAAAAAAGGCCATACATCGATGTTTGTACAGGCCAGCAGTAAGATCGAAGCTCTGTCCGTGATGACATGGCCATGGCTTTCTCCATCACAGCAAACCTTGCAGAGGGCACAGAGGTCTGCCCCTTTCTGTGACTTTTCACTGAATGCCAGCTCCGAGCTGGAGCGGCAGATGTGCCTGTAAGGTGGCCTCATTGCCCCAAACACCCCTCTGTCACCACAGCCGTGCCACCTCTCCACATGGATTGTGAGCCAGCAGCAAGAAAAATCCTGAGATTTGAGCAAGTTTCTTTTAAAAGACCCCAGCGTTTCATTAAAATACATTGCCTTTTCACCGAATGGTGCAGGACTTCCCTGCAACAACTTCATCAGCTCCAGGCTTTCCCCTCTCAGGTTGCAATGACAAACCCAAATCAGGGGGTCACTTCACAGGGGCCACCCCAGGTTTCGATGGAGCAAAATCGAGCCCCTTGTTTGTCTGCGTGTTTAGGAAAAGCCGGACATCTTTTCCTGCCTTCCCAGGCTGCTTTAGATAAAGGGTGAACAGTCTTGAGGTGCAAAATCCATCTCGATTTGGCACCGACGGCTGAAACATTACGCAAGCACAGCCCCCGAAGCAAGCGATGCGCCTCACTTTCCACTTACGGCTCCTTGCAGGAGATGTTGAGCGGATTACCGACTCCCCAGGTACACCACCGATTACCCCTTCGGTTTATTTGTACGTCTGTCTGAAGCGGGGAGAATAAATCCGTCGTGTGTCATGCCGGGACACATTTATCCCGCCGAGATGCTGCACTGATACACTTGGAAAACAGCAAGCGGTGAAGGGGTGCCCTTTCCCTCAGCCCACTCCTATCACTGGTTCTCTGAAGAGACCAGGGATAGCTCCAGCTGTGCAAATGAAATTCAAGAGACTTAATAACATTTTAATGCATGCTCTTAGCGTCGAGGGCTGGGCTTTTTTTTCCCCCTTCTTGCTTTCCCTTTGATGGTTATAAATGGAGGGGATGTCATTTGCTTGCACAGCTGCAAAGCCAGGTCTTTGGACATGGTAGGGAGGATGAGGGAGATGATTTTATCAGGAACTTGAAAGAAGGCATAAAACAGTAATATGCAGGTGTGCTGATTTCCCAGAGAGCTCTAATCAGCTAATAATCTAATCTGTCAGCCTGTCTTAACGGTGATAAAAGTCTTCCTGGCTCCCGGGATGAAACCGCGTTGCCCACTACCCCAGCCCCAACACTGAGCTGTGTTATTGGGTTATTGCTGGAGAAGACAGAAACCTGGTCATGAGCATCTGCCCAGGAGCTGCCAGTGGGGAATTTTCCACCCAAGGCCTTTACCTTCACATGGTCTTGATCTCCAGGAGAGGCGAGGGACTGTTGAGGCTATAGGAGATGGCTGTGAAGCAGAGCTCGCTATTCCTTTGTCTACTGGACAGCCAACATCCACCGCCCAAATATTCCCAGGGAGTTGCAATGCCCCTGAGTTTGTGGTCAAGACTGAAAACCTCAGCCTGTGGGGTTCAAAGTTTCTCCAGGTGGTGCCTTCCTGCGGTGGCTGATGGTTGGTTGCACAATGGTCCTTACTGTTCTCCTGTCCCGTAGTACTCTGGGGAACTTCAAAGGTGCGTACTACGCTCTTGGTGGAACATTGAGGATGTACAGGTCTTGCAGTCTTTGTGTTGGTGAGCACAGAATCACAGAAGAATTGAATTCACCGGTGATACATCCGCGGGCATTCATGCTACATCGGCTTCGTTATCACCTTTCAGATATCAGGGTGACAGTGCTCAGTGCTAGTTGACTTTGTTAGGGCGAAGCACGAGTTCTTAGTCCACAAGCCAAGGCACAGCATCACCTGGTCACCTTGTTTGCCATGTTTCTTCCCCTATGAGGTGTCCATTCCCCATGGAAGAGGAAGGGCAGACTGAGCTGCTAATGGATAAATAACATAAGAAAATTCCTGGATGCGCCTATAGCTGTGACATCCATGTCTGCTCTCCCCTGTACCACCCTGGGCAGACAAACCCATGGCTCATGGGGTGATTCTGAGCTTCTGTCGTTTCCCCCCAGGACACCTGAGGCCATGGAATACGCACAGCCTCTCTGACCCAGCCACAGAGCAGTGAGAGAGGAGCTGGAGGTTTGCTGCACTCTCCTTCCCCTCCTGGGCCAGAAACATGACCGGCCCCTCCTCAACAGAGACTGTCCATCTCTTCATCCTCCTGGCTGGGCCAGAAATCAGGGAAGTCTTCCCAGCATCCTCAAATACCTGGGCTAAACACAGCAAAAACACCACAAGCAAAGAAATCGTTTCTTCCTACGTGTCGAAGAACGGAGCAGACTCAGGACTAAGCACGGTGATGCTGTGACCCACACCCTGGGACTCACCGTGCCCATGCTGAGCTTGGCCCATCCAGAGACAACCGGACAAGAGTTTGGAGTGATGTTAAGGCAGAAGATGCTGGGTTCGTGTAATCCATAGTTAGGGGGCTGCTGTGACTCACTCAGGGGCAATGCCGCATCGTCCTGGTGGAGTGAGGTATCCGGAGGTGGCATCCCTGTGATAACGCAGCCGTGCTGGAGATGTTGCACAGCTGGCTGAAGTGGGACCTGACTGACTACAGGGGGAGTAACCGCAGCAGGAATTATCGTGGGATGGCCTGTTAGCGTAATGAGCACGTCTTTCTCTTTAATAAATCAGTAGAATGACTGTTTGGAAATCTGTCATTACTAAAAAAAAAAAATCTACTGCTAGGAAAATGTTTACTTTTGCAGCACGGGCTCGAGCTGACGGTGGCGTGTTAGGAGCAGCACACGGCGAGGCAAAGAGCCACGGCACCGCAGACAAGGGGCAAGTGGTTGGGTGCTTCCAAATTTGGAGAGCACAGCCAAGTGAAACCTCCGGTACAGCCACACACACAGACCTGGAATACAGCCCAAATGACAGCAAACTTCTCCCAAGCCATCTTCACCTGTGTCCTCACCAGAGCAATGGAACCAAATGGGTTGCAAATATTTTTCATCCCCAGCACCAACCAATCTGTTCAGGGTATGGCACAAGTCAGTGCTACCTCTGGACCATTCTGCTAAGCAAAGATTTGCAAAAGCTCCCAGGGGTGATAGGAAGAGTGTTTTTCTGATGCAGGGGGCCCACAGGAGTGGTCCACACCCTGGGCATGAACCTCACTGCCCTTGGCATCCTTCAGCCCATCTTTGAACTGGCTGAGGACAGCAGAGCGTAGCCAGGAGAGCTGTCAGCTCTCCAGAGATCTCTGATCATGAAAGGCAGCAAAGTTGTACAAACAAATTTAATTCCTCTCCAGAATACAACCCAGGCCCTTCCAGCTGAACTAAATTGAGTATCTCTGCAGGTCTGTATCTAGAACATCAGGCCAGAAACACTTTCTGTATCCTTTAGATACCATTGACCCCCACGCGAACACATTTTCCCCTGCATGGGGCTTTTGGAGAGTACATGTTATGCATGATTATATCCCCTCCTCCACATAAAATGTCTTCACTCAGTCAGGTCCTTCTTCTCCCCCCTGCACAGTTCATTTTCTTTCCAGAGCTCTTGCTGGTTCTGTTTGTTTGGAGAATTGCTGGATGGTGCCATCAGGGAAAAACGACACCGCTCACATCCCGTGAACTCAGTGCAGAAGCGCTTTGAAAATGCGAACAGTCGGGACAGGCTGCCAGGAAGGGCTTTGTTTGACTTTACAGCCAGATCTCTGAATTTCTCTAAGTTCAGCCCAGGGGTTGGCTCACAACGTTCCTGTATGTTACCAGCTTGCTGCCGTTGCATTGCTCTTCTCACATTCGGGAGCTGCTGCGCCAAACGCGTGGGTCTGGCCCCAGAGCAATTCTGTGGGATGTGTTGAAGCTGAGGAAATGTTCGGAGTTTGACTAAAGCAAAGTGAGAACGTGTAGGGCATCTTCATTCCTCTGTTTGGAGCAGTGTCTCCCATCAGAAAGTGCAGGACCTTTGAGAAATGCAGGTACGTTACACTCAGGGGCTCTCCCAGGAGCCACCCCAGCCTGGAGGAAACCAGGGAGAGCGTGTTAAGAAGCCGAGTGACTCCAGGCTTATCCCCAGGGTCAGATTCAGACCTAAGCTGAAGCGATCGCTGCCTCCCTCTAAGCCTGCGCTTGCTGCTGCTCCAATGGCTCCTCGCAGCACGTGGTCAGGTCCCCAGCTGAGCAGCGATGCCCCGTCTGCCTGCCAGGTACCGTGCAGACCTGCACCAGATGCTTCCCATTTAAAACCTGTTTTATTTGTTCTTATCCTTTATTCCATTCCCGCAAAGTCCCCGCTCCTTCTGCTTTCCTTCAGCTGCTTTTTCAGCTGCTCTCAGGTGTAGAGCATGGGAAACACGCACAGCTCAGGGAGTTTCTGTCTGCAACCCTGAGAGATGTTGGAAACGGCGATGCATGGAGCAGAGCAGGAGCCCACAGCCCCAGCAGAGACGGTTACGTGGGTATCAACAGCAGAGATGTAAAGCCAGGAATGATGGGAGCAGAAGGAAGTGAGGAGGTAGGGATGAAGGGCAGGGTCCGGACGGCACCAGGATACCTCAAGGAGGTGGGACAGAGGGTATTTGGAGAAGCAGCCGCTGGCACTGGTGGTCACAGCTGCAGAATCGCATGGAGGGTGTGGGCTGAGGAGGAGGATGGGTGGTGGGACTGAAGAAACCCCTGGTGCAGTGTGATCCTCCTCTCCGAACTCCCCTGCCAGGCCCTTAAGCCAGCTCCCTTCAGCCTTTGGAAGGAACTTATGTGAAAACAACCAAGCCGTGCCAAATCTTCCCCTCTTCTTCCTTTCTTCCAGTGCTGTCCGGGCTGGCTAGGAGCTCCAGGCTCTTCCCAAAATGAGAATAAGTGTGATGCTGCGTGCTGAGCTGCTGAAAACTAGTCCTTTCTTCCTCCTGGCCTGGCTTTCTCCTGGCTTACTGAAGCTAAGCTTAATGGCTACAAAATGTTATAGATGCTCCCCTAAGACTTTTGGGAAACTAAGCCCCCCCCATCCTCTGGGAATTAGGGCAATAAATATTAAAAATCTAAACAGTTTCCTAATTGCTGAGGGTGTTTGCTGCCACACTTATCCACTCTGCTTCTAAACTCATTTCTGAAGCTCTGTGGGTTTTCAAGGTGGTCTCCTAATTTTGGAACCTGAGCTACACTGGGATGCAAAAAAAAAAATCACTTCTTTTTTTCCTCTCTCTCTCCAAAAAAATCTTTCACTGCTTCCAGCAAAGAGAAGGTGGCAGAGAGTTTCTAATTCTGAAGCTGTCAGCTCGTTTGTTTTTGTGGCAGCTGGAGCAAGCCGAAGTGATGAGGATCTGGAAATCGGTGTGTCTGAAAGACGCGCCTGAGCCAGCAGTTTTTATCTGGCTAATAATATTCATAATTGGTTGGCTTTTATTAGAGGGAGGGGGAAAAAAAAGGAGAAGGTTGAAAATCTTGCGTGGAGATGGTAACTCTGTCGAGTACCAGGCAATCTTCCATTATGCTTTTTTTGTTCTCCATGGCCAGCACCACCAATTTTGCTGTGTCTTTCTTGAGTGGAGCTGTCTAGTGAAATGAGTGTTTGTCTTTCACCAGGGCACAGAGGCGCCGGCCTGCTCTTCCAATGGCTGCTGTTATTCTCATTGATGCTCAGACAAGACCACGTCGAAGCGGTTGTTTGGAAAGGAGAAACTCAGTCTCTGAGCACCTTCCATCAGCCCCTGGGGCTAGAAGTGTTCATCAGACCTGGTGTCCCCCGACTTTGGCCATGGACCTGGGCAGCTGGAGAGTGGGGCAGCGCAGACTCAGTGGCTGGGGAGACGAAGGCCGTATCTCGGTGCAACCTTTGTTGGGTTTGTTGCACCATGGACTGTGGACAGCAGTCCTGACACCCTCTCAAGGGTCCAAATCCTCTCATTTGGACCACATTCTTCCACCCATGAAATGGAGGTGAGCCCATGTCCTGCTGGAAGAGCCCTATCATCTTTAGTCCTCCTACCTGCACCTCCCTGTAAAACCTGCCCACGGCAGACAGTTCGCCCTTCCCTTTGACTGGTGACGCCTGGATTCCCAGCACAGAAACAGGTCACCAAAGGCCCAGAGGTCTCAGGGGACACGATGCCCAGACCACATCCAGTAGTCCCAGAGCCCGAGGCATGTCCCACTTGAGACCAGGCTGGTGGCTGGCTCTCTAGGCAGGACATTCAGCAGCTTGGGCGACTAGTCAGCAAGACCCGAAGGACAGACAGATCAGGGACAGACTGCCACAGCTGACTGGCAGCAGCTCCACGTCCTGGTAGCTCAAGTCCCTAAAGGTCAGCAAACCAAAGCCCAACCTCTCCTGTGGCTGTGGAAAAAAAAAAATAAAAAAGAAAAATTACCTTTCAGAGTAACTCAAGTTTCTAAGACAACTCTGGGACAGATTCTTCCTCTCTTTTTGCTAAGTTTGCACTTTTTAGTTTTCTTGCAGAAGTGTAGAAGCTTGCAAGAGACCTCCAGCCCAGAGAGGAGAGGAGCTGGTGGGTGAGACCGGCAGGGTTCACCCTTCAGACTCCTCTCCCTGCTCTTCAGCAACCTGCGCTTGGCAGGCAAGGTCAGTTCAAAGCCCACAGCATCCGCTCTGCGTGGAGCACGGTCAACTGCACAGTCACCATCCCCGGAATTGCAGCACATTGTCACACAGGGGAACGGGGCCAGCGCCGCCCGAGGTGGGTCAGGGAGGAACAGGAATCAAAGGGAGCTGTGCAGGTGGGGAGCCTTCCCTTGAAGAGTATATTTAGGACTCCAGTGATACCCAGTGTGCTGGTCTCTTTAGCAACAAAGCATCCTTCGCCCATGAAGAGGACAAAGCCAAGGACTCACCTCACATGCCGTCCTGCGTGCTACGCACAAGGTGGAAGGGTGACCTTGTCCCTGCCTGACTCACGACAGCCACGGAGCTGCCTTCTGTCCCCAGACCCCAAACTGCAAATGATACTTCAAACCAGAATGGCAACAGTGAGGTACTGGGGATGGCTAACATTTTTGTTGAGCCAAACCACTGGGAAAAGACGTGTAAATCCCACATCCAAAGCGAGAGGATCTTCACCCCATACTCTGTTTGGTGAACATCAACTTTGCAACCCTCCTCCTCCCTTCTGCTTCCCTGGTGGGTGTCTCCACTCAGGAGACACAGCGCAGTGCAAAGCTCACTGAGATCGCTGGGCTTGCTGGGCCACTGGACAGGCGTCACTTGGGCAAGCCCAAAGTCTCGAGAGCTGACCTGGCCTTAGCTGGCAACCAGCAGGCTCAGACCGCAGTGGTTGACTCTTTGCAGCAGCCTGGACCCCTTTTTGTCTGAGATTTTGGGGCTGCTGATTTTCTCTCTCCCCATAGACATGATTCTTCTTTTGAGGGAGCTGGAAAGGGTTGAGAGACAAAGGGATTTCTTCCCAGAAACTAAACCAAGCTGACAACTGTAGAACACAGCCTGACCCAGATAATGAAGCAAAAAGGTTTGCTCCCTATCCAGGCTGGCCGATGTCTGTCCATCACAGGCAGACAGACGCTGCCAGGCTGTGTGTAATGCTGCCAGCGCAGTCAGATCACTCAGACCAGAGTGGAGCAGACAGTTCCTCTGCTGATCCCTGTCACCGTAGGGTCATCAATGTCCCTCCTATTTACGGGATAACGCAGACCAAGGAATACTATGTCTGCTACCTCCAGCTAACTGGGAAATGAACCATCAGAGGAAAACCAGTCATCGAACTGGTTCGCGCTGCCACCATGTAGATCCAGACACCATGGCTGTCCACAAGGATCAAATTCATTACGAATCCAAAAGCATCTCCCTCTTGAGACAGAGGAGAAATCCCCTGGCAGATGCAAAACCAACCAAAGGAGGCAACTCTTCACTCGTTACCCAGCTGAGCTGCAAAACTCCTTGACACAGGAGGCTGCAGACGCCATCACAGGGGTTCAGAAAGGGGCCAGAAGGAAACGCATCAGGAGCTATTAAATACAAAAAGGTCATCTCTGCCTCTGGAGGGGAGGTTGAAGGTGGCTACTAAGCATGACAGTACTGGGAAATGCTTCCATAGCCAGGAGCTGGGCTGTCTCTGAACATACTCGGTGTCTCATGCAGGAACCCTAAAGGTCATTTTCTACTTGTTTTAATTGTCCTCCTTATTCATCTGCTGCTCAGGGACATTGTTCTTGCTTAGAGGCATCTTTGATTGACCCCAGAGGGCTATTTCACTTTCTCATGGCCTTCAAAATCTATGAAGTAAGGAGATGAAGGCAGGAGAAGGCCTCAGATGGATCCAGGGCAGAGCTACCTGGCATGCTGGCCACTGGTGCCTGGGAAAGGCTGGTTGCCCTCCACCGTGCAAGACCCCTTCTTGCTCTTTATAAAGCCTGCGCTCGCTCCGAGCACTGCCTGCTCTGCTCCAGCCTGTACAAACCAAAGTGGGCATTGTGGTGGGAAGCAAAGACCGGCAAAGTCCTTCTGTCATCCTGCCTTGCACCATTCCCACTCCAGCCTCTGCTAGGAACCTGCAGAGACTCACACGGGCTAATTAAATACCAGTTTATTCTTTATCATCACTTGTCTCTGTCAATGACGGCAGCAGCCTGTGATGGCACTGACCGGGTCACTCTTAATTAGCCGTGAGATGAAGTGATAACCTTGAAGGCCATGCTAGACCTAAGCAAGGCTAATACTCCCTGTCAAATCGGCGGCATGTCAAAGGCTGTCAGCTCAGATGTGCATGAACCAGGGAAAACAAACCCGCTCGCCTGGGCTCCTGCAACGTCTCAGGAGCGGGGAGAGATGAGGGGAGGGAGAGGAGCGTGTGGCACGACGCCTGGTTCCCTACAGCAGGGCAAGCTTTGCCTTTGAGCCATCGCTGTGGACAGATGTGCAAACAGCTGGAGCCGGGCTGACGGGGCAGCTGGAGGAAGGGGAGCAAGGTGAGACCCCCATCACCCAGCAGCAAATCATAGAATCATGGAATCATAGAATCACAGAATCATAGAATGGCTTGTGTTGGAAGGGACCTTTCAAGGCCATCTAGTCCAACCCCCTGCCATGAGCAGGGACATCCCCAACTAGACCAGGTTGCCCAGAGCCCCATCTAGCCAGACCTGGAATGTTTCCAGGGATGGGGCATCTCCCACCTCTCTGGGCAACCTGTGCCAGGGCTTCACCACCCTCAGCGTGAAAAACTTCTTCCTTAGATCTGGTCTAAATCTCCCTTTTTTAGTTTACCATTAAAACCAAATGAAGTCTGTTGCTCCAAGGCTTTGCCTCACCGGCTCAGAAGCAGCTGTGGGTGGGGGGAGATGGGTGGTCACACACGGACACACAGAGGATAATCACCAACACTCATTTACTCTGGAAAACAAACTGTGACGTCTCCCTGAGTCAAGCTGGCTCTGCTTGAGTTCCCACTGGCACAGGAACACAACAATGTCCCTACCATATCCTCAGCACCCCCAAATCCTTCCATTCCCAGCTCAGCCTTTCACTTTGCGGGTGGCAATTCAGCCAGGGATGCCTCTGCTTCGCTGTCCCAGTAGACACTCAAATGGCCCTTTCGGCCTGAAAGCTCTGTGCAGCAGCAGGTGCCTCCGTGAAGGCACTGCTTTAGCGCTGTTGAAAAGCATCCGTAAATTTTGGCGGAGGTGAGCAAGCCTTTTCTGCAGTGGCCTGGGCAGACCTCTTGCAGCCCAGGTTCATGAGACTGGCCATGGAAATTGCAGCCATTTCCAGAGACAGCTGTTGAAACTTGCCTACAGGCATCCTTCTGCTGCTTCCCTCTGTCCTCACAGCCAAATTGCTTCACTGGTACCTCCTTCTGCTTCTTCCACACTTGCTGGGGACCTGGATCCCAGATCTGAGCTGGGCTCCAGCCTGTCGCAGCATCCTTACCTTAAAGTCCAGGGTGGAAAGGGGACCGTGTCTGTGTCTTTTTGGCTCCAGAGCACATGCTCATTTGTTTGCTTCCAGCTCCTTCCCCAAGATCTTGGTTTCATATCCACCCATGACTACCTAGAGCAGGGTCATGCAGCACATGAAGGAGGAAGCTCTGCCCTGCATGGTGCAAAGCCAGAGCAGCATCCCCTGGCTCCAGCCCCAAGCTCTTCCCACCAGCTCCAGCAGCTCGGTGGCATTAAGCCAACTTGCTCTCATGTGGGGGCTGACCCCAGAGATCATAACAAGAAATAACAAACCAGAATCTGGATGAGTCAGTTCACCATTTGCAAGTCTTATTATGTTGGGAGGCCCCGTCTCTAAAAACGTAGACCTTGGCAAAGCATCTAATGCAAATAGAGCATTTTCCACCTGACAAGCCTATGGCGTACAACTGTCATGGCTCTTTTAGACTTTAAGAGTGCCAGCTCTGTACCTGACCATGGGGACACACAGGCAGGCCCATGGTACCCTCTCCTTTCTCTTATACCCTGCTCAGCTTTTCCCAGGCAGCTCCAGCTGGCCTCAGTCACTGGAAACCAGTGTGATCCAAGTGGTCCTGCCAGCCTGGGACACATCAGGCCAAGGTGGGAGGGGAGGAGGGGGACCACAGGGATGTGATGTGCTGCAGAAAGCTGAGGTGAGAGACACATTTCCTTCCCTGCACCGTGCTGGAGATGGGGACTGGTGCCCACAGCTGATCCTGTGCGGCGGGCTGGGTCAGCTCCTCCTGCCTCCGGTACAAACCCTCGAGGGCGTGAGGGAGGGCTCAGCCTGTTCTCTAAGGAGGATGTTTTGGCAGCTGCTTGGCCTCAAAGCACTAAGGGTCCCTTTCTCCACCCTGGATCGCAACGAACTCTGACTTTTGGACTGACAGGAGAGAATCATCATTTCTCCTTCACCCAGAACAGCCTGAAATAGCTTGCAATGACTTCAGATCTCCCCAGGTCCCTTGGGAACAGCAGCAATGCTATTTGCATTGCCCTCAGTGTATCTGCCACTCCTAAGAGCTAACACCTTGCTAGCGGTGTTCTCCAGAAACGCAGGGAGGAGAGGAGGAGGCAGGACGCATGGGTCCTGCTGTTGCTTTGTTTGGTAACTTTGCCAGAGCCCCCCAAAAGGTGCGCTGATGTGCACACCAGCCCTCATTCTCCCCGTTGTAAAGCTGAAGAACCCCAGATGCCATTTTGCATGCTGACCTCAAGGCCCTTAATGAACTGTCAGATGCCAAAATCTATCCAGCTTTCATCCCCCAGTCCTGCCCTGTCCCTTCCAGCTATGCCTATACGAGTCATTTATGGACTTTCCTCCATGGTCATTTATCCAGGGTGAGGCTATGGGAACACAGAATCATAGAATCATAGAATTGTTTTGGTTGGAAGAGACCTCCAAGATCATCAAGTCCAACATCTTCCAGACTGTTCAGCTCCTGGCATGATTCTGGGATGTGTCAACTAGCACCCTCCCGACCAATGCCCTGGCATGACTGAAACTGCCGCAGATGTTCCTCCCCATGGAGGAAAAGATTGCAACGTCCTTTCTAAAGCCCTTTGAGATCCCCTGAATGAGGAATGCCTTATGAGAGCGAGATCTTATGATACTTCTACTTTTTATAGAGATGCAAACCAGAGAGATAGTAATATTAAAGGACTTTTCCAAAGCTGCAAGCTGGATGGTCCTAGGAGAACCAGAAACGAGCCCCAAGCACATGAATTACAGTCCAAATAGTAACTACTCCTGGTCACTTGGTGCTTTCTCTACTGTAAGCATGCTGTACCCTAGAGAGTCAGACCAGCGGTCCATCTAGCTCAGTGTATCGCCTCCCATGGCACCAGTAAGAAACACTGTTTAGCGAGATGCTACGAGCCAGGATTCTTTTTGCCTAGTCTTCTCCCACACTCCTCCAGCATCCCCAGCTGTTCTAATGGGGATGTTAAGGGGACACCCTGCTCCTCTTATATCTCTGTTTATGGACCTTCTGTCCATAAATTTTCTAATCCCTGGTGGGCTTGGATGTGCCATATTCTTGACTACCTGGGAGAGAAGTTGGGGCACAAGCTGGGGCTGCAGGGCCAGTCTGGCCCGTCTCTCCCCACCATTATAAATAAAGCCAGCAGTGCACCAGACACTGTGGTTTTTTCACGGCCCACGAGGCAAAGCCCGGAGGCAGCTTTCCCTACACAAGCACCTGCAGACTCCTACTAGCCAGAATCCAGACCAGCAACTCAACACAATATGTTCCACCTAAATCGACAGGTTTTTTCTTTGTGTGCAGCCTCAAACCCGAGCCAGAAGCAAACGATGCTTATTTAAGAGATACTGCTTTCCATTTCAAATCACAGGCCTTATAAATCCCTTGGGAGGAGAGGGACAAGGGAGCGGCAGGGAAGAGGGAATCTTTGCAACTTACTGGCCTCTAATTTGGCCTCCTCTGACCATCCCAAAAGTGAGAGGGGAGGGAAATGTGATACCATGCCTCTGTTTGCTGTGCTGCCACTCCATAGCGTTTCCACTGCTGCCTCATCACTGCTAATGACAGGTCAGCAATGGCTGTGATTGACAAGCGTTTCTCCTGGAGCTGTTATGAAGCCTGGTCCATCTCAGGAGCCACAGGCTGTAAGATGGAGCACTGTGCAGCCCTGTCATTTGGGGGGTTAAGTGTCTCTATTCACAAAGCCCTTCTAGCAAATAAACTTATTGATGTGAAGCCAGTGGACTGAAACAGTTAAGCGAGGGAGCGTGTGCCAGGAGTTAATCCATTTGGGGCTCTGCCAACTAAAGACATGGCCCCAACACTTGACGTCTTCCAGACATGCCTGGTTGGCAGGGAAAGGCAGCAGCACCCCATCCCATGGGGCTGAACTGAAGTCTGGGAGCCAGCCCTTGCAGCTCCTGGCTTCCGACACACCGCAGTTCCTCACCTCCTGTGTGTCCAAGCACCTCCTGCCACCGTCAGGATGAGTGGGTGGTTTCTGGTGGAAGACAAGCATGGGAGATGTTTTCATATGCCTGACTTTCAGGTGTGAGCCCCTTGGCCCTTCAGAGCCACAAACATGGACTCCTCATGTGTTTTTGATCCCTGTGGGTGGGATACGGGTGATTCAGCCTCTCCATAGTAGAGGAACAATGTCTTATTCCTATTGACAAAGACACGGAGGTATCACATCTAGGCTCCACACTGCTCTGAGTCCCGTCCATCTGCAGGGTAAGACTCAGAAGCATTTAGTAGTGACAGAGGTTGGCACAAGGTGGACATGTGCCCAGGAAAGACAGGGATGAGACCTGCTGCCTTCCCCAGGAAAGGCACCGTCTCCTGCAAACGCTTCCCTGCAAACATCTGTACAGTCACCGCATGCCTATCTCCAGCCAGAAAACAAAGAGGGATGGTGATCCCCATGGGCACATCCCACCCTCTGATAAAATGCTTGGCTTCACATCAGGCAGCTCTCCCAGCCGTCTCCAGGATGCTCGCCTCTTCCAGCTGGCTCCCAGAGGGGTGTAGCTCTTCTGGTTTTCAGCTTCTGTGACCGGGATCCCTTTTTTCCAGCAAAACAAATGCACAACGGGCCTCAGTATCCACTTCCCGCAAACAAACGGCATGTGTGAATGGCCAGCGTTGAGCCTGAGCCGTGGCTTTTGTGCAAAAGGAGCGCTGGGGCATTTCCATACGCCCCACCGACTCCACATGCTACAAAAGCAGCTCACATTTCAACAAACCCGCAGACTTGCATCTTCCACATCGTCATATCATTATCATTATTATTGCTATTATTGTAAACAAAACAGTGAAACCCCACTCTGAGTCTTACAGAGGGGAACAGCAACTTCTTGCAGAGGCAGCAGGAAACTGAGGAGGTCACGTAGGAACCATGGCACGCAATAAGAACCACGATCCTCCCGGGCTGTCATCCAGCTCTGAGAACATCTAGTTGGAGATAGTTCAGAGGGTGGAAGGAGCCTTTTCTCCCTTCACGGGCAGTTTGCAGCCAGAACGGGTCCGGGGAGGAAATCCTTCTGGAAACCCACCTCCCTCCCATCTCTCCTGCCTCCCATCTCTCCTCTCTCTCTCCCAGCAAAAGGCAAGTCTGTGGTGGAGCTGGGAATGGGTCCAAGATGTTGCACCACCAAGAGTCTGCCTCAGCCATGGAGCTTGGGGAGGAAGATTGCCCCAGGGGGGCGAAGGGCTGTGGTTGATGGGTGCAGCAATGGGGTCTGCTCTCGACAGGCGAAGAGCAAGGTTGGCTTCCAAAGCCACCAGCCCAAGGCAAAGCGATTGAAGGATTCAAGCGTTTAAGAGATTTTCTGCAAAGGTTTTCACTTCGACTGACCTTTAAAAGGCCAATTCTGTTGCTTTTGTAGTTAAAGCTGACCAGTGGGGGACATTGTTAGCACTTATTTACTTTTTTTTTTTTACCCCATGGTTTTCCAAAATGACAGTAAACTCTCTAATCCCAGCCTCACCTAAACCATCTGGAAAAAACAGGTTAGTGACTCAGGACTTACTTTTTCTCATGCGTGTGCTCTCGGTCCAGCCTCCCTCTCTCCCCTTGGCCCTGCAGAGCCACAAACACGGACTCCCCATCTAGTGTCCCCTTCTCGCCATGCACCAGGCCCACATCCCGTGCCTGCTGGATCCCAAACCACCACCTCTGAAGCACAGGTCCCCTCCATGACTCACTCTCCTTCTCACCAGCCCCCAAAATCCCTACCTTGCCAGACCAGTTCAATACAGTGCCAGGAGCTGTGTCCTGGTGATGGTGGCACTGCTCCTCGGAGGAATGGGTTGCAGGGCAGGAGCAACTGATGACTCTTGATTGAGTGTTTAATGTATTTCTTACTTCCAGCACATATTAAAATGTGATGGGCCCATGTATGGGACCCAGACACTTCACCACCTTCTGTGCCAGGGCTTCCCCAAATGAACTTGCTGGTTCCCTCCAACATTCAAGAACGGTGGTAGCATTGGCTGATGTGTTTTGAGATGCAGAAGAAGAACCACATCTTCATCCTCCGCTCTTTGTGCTCTGATAGCCACCCGTTGGCCTTGAAACTTCACCTCCACATCCCTCACCTCCCCTACCTCTTACCACATCTTGGTGGCATGAACCATCTCTTGGCTGATGGAGGTATCTCTGCAAAATCCTCCTCGTAGCATCACCCAGCATGGCTTTATAGGGTTCAAAACAAAATTGGTAGCAGGGCTCTGGTCCTTTTATCAAGGTCTAAACCTTGTCAAGGATGCTTGTGTCGTAGTTGAGGCCTGCTCCACTCTGAGGTTGGTGCAAGGCACTTGGCAGCATTATGGTGTTGACCTGAGCCATGGGAGATGACAACTCACAGTTATTTATGAATTTCAGAGATGTCCAAGCTGAGCTCCTGCTTTGTGGTACAAGTCTCTCACCCAGGTTACTGCTGCTTCCAGCCACTTGGAAGCAGTTGGTGGCCACAACTTGGGGACCTGAGTCCCTCTGACAAGGACTGCATTGGTCTGGTGACAGCACCGGGTCCCATACAGTGGGAAAGGATGAGATGTGGTCTCACTGGGGATGAGGGAGCATATACAACAGCAGCAAAATTGAGCCAGACCACAGGCTCACCTGGCCCAGTGGCCAACAGCAGCTGCCAAAGGAAGAGCGTGAAAAGCAGCCAGCACATAGTGATAGTTTCCAGATTACTCTTCACATCTCAGGTTTTCCACAGAAGCGGTGCCTTCATTTAATTTACCACATCTGATATCTTTTCTTCCTGGATTTTTTTCCCAGTTACTCCCATGTAAATCCCTTGGCATCCACAACATCCTGCAGAAAAGAGTCAGCAATTTAACTACCTGTTAAAGGGGCCACACGCTCTGTCTATTTGCAAGCCATCACCTGTTACCTCCTATTTTTCATCCTGGAGAAGACCCTGAATGGTCAATCTTAGCCGCCTTCTCTGTGTGCATCATGATTTTGCAGACCACCCTCATACTGGTCAGTACTGTCTGTGCATATTTGTATGTATATTTATACATACATAGGGGAGGAAAGAGTCCTTCCTTATAGCCTAAAATGCTCCAAAAATAGCTACTCCCATCCTACTGGTTTGCTCACGTTGTACCTCTGCTAATGAATTAAGGCTTTTATGGACTAAAAGGGCAGAAGTATTGCCACCAAGTAAATTACCTTATCTTCCCCAGCTGAGAGGCAGTGTAAAGAGAGCACAGAGAACAGGTGAGCTGTGGAAAATCACACAAAAGATGTATTGATTTCTTTTTTTTATTCCCCTTCCCTCTTCCCACCTCCCAGCTGGTGCCAAAGAGGAGATAAGAGCTGCTGGACTTCTAAAGGGGTGACTCATCTTCTTTCAAGCCCCTGTGACTCGACTTAAAAAAGTCAATGAAAGAAAAGCCTCAGCAAAGTGAAAACTGGAAGATCCACCAACCCAGTGCAAAGGAGGAATTATCCAAGGAAGGTCTGTTAATGGGAGCAGGAAGGGGAGGTAAGGAGCTTTGTGTGCAGAAGTAGTTTAAAACCTGGCTCTGCCCCAGACTCCTGCATTAGCCCTGGGTCAGCCCGGCGGGGTGAGGCAACCCCTTAACACCCTGTAATCTTATATTTCTGCAGCCTGAAAGGACGGGGCATGAACTAAAGGTCCACACAGCTCAGCCCCTCCTGAGCAGGGCACGGGTGTTTTCTGCACTAGCTTCAAACGAAAAATGCACACAGGAGGTTCATGGTGGGAAGCGGCCGTTCCAGCCCGAGTATCCCCTGCAAGGGGGTAAGAGCCCCCTGTGTGGGTGCTACATGCCCTCATGGCAGGAGTAAAACAGAAGGGAGGTGACAGAGAAAATTTTAGGTCATTTCACATAACAAGAGGAGCTTGCAATGATTTCCAGGGCAGGGAGCTTGCAGAAGAGCCCATCAGCAGAGAGGATGCAGAAAGGATGTTTGTTCCCTTTGCCTTCATCCTGCACCCCTTCAAAGCCTCCCAGTCATCGCTGGGCGGCAGGGCTGACTCACAGGCGGCTTCAAGGAGGCGGCTTCCCTGTAAGACCCCTCCGAGGGCTCTGGTGACTCATGGGGGCCTTTGGGCACACTGGCTCCCTGCCCTGCTTTGCCCCTTGGGAAGGACAAGGGAAGGATGCTGCCTTCAGCCTGCATCCCTCACACCGCCCCGGTCCATGCATCGCGCAGTGACCTTGGTTGCTGGTCCTTTCCCAGTTGACTCAGGACTCGCAGCTGCTTTGGACCATCCTGTTGCCAGTTCTTCACGAGTCTCATCTCATCTCATCTGCCTCGACAGCTGCCCAAAGCAAAGTGCTAGATACGATCAATCCTTGCCCAAAGTCACCCGGCCTTCTGCAGTACCACTGGTGGTTGGGCCATGGCTCCTTGTCGGCTGCCCTTGGCTTTCCCAGCCCCAGGGCTCAGCCCTGCAGCCTTCTGGTCTTGCAGGATTCAGCGTGTCTTTGCCACCGGATTTTTGCCTGTATGTATGTAAGTGTGTATGTCAGGACGCAGACAGCTCCAGGCATAGGACGACATGACATTTCCACCCCTCCCTGAGAGCTGTGCATCACTTGGAATAATCAAGCTTCCCGGGTGCTCTCCAAGCAAACTCGATGTTTCATGTCTCCTTGTGCAGGATGTAGCACCAGGATTTCTCTACCATACACTGTCCAGACCCTGCTGTCGACACCGAGTCCCAGACCCACCAGGACAGTGATGGGATACCCACTGTAAATTAGGAATCTCATACACAGACATGCCGACATTTTAGGTTGTGGCTTCAAGAGAGGCTCTAATCCATTTCCGAAGCATCGTACTGAAATCCCTGTGCAGGTGACAGAAGGGTGGAAAGCTCAGATGGCCTCAGGGGCTGATCCCGTCCCCCAGGTTAGCTATCTAAATAAAATACACTGAACCAGAACCTTAATCACAGATTTCCTAGCAGCGCTCATTATCGCAGCATCAGAGTATGTCACAACCCATTAATTAACTAATCTTTGCGTCCTTTGAGTGCATTATCCCTATTTACAAACGGAGAATTGAGGTTCAAAGAGCTTAAAACTGAGAGTTTCCAGGAATGCTTATTGCTCCATACCACACATGATCTGGAGCGCTTGCCAGCGCCGGCAGAGTGCTAAGTGATGCACAACGGAGGCGGTGCCTCCTTCCACTCCTTATGGTACCAGTTACTACATTTCCCATTTCTCCCCTTTTCCATTTTTCTTTCTGACCCCTTTTTCCATCCACCTCTTTGCCTGCATTAGGTCTCTTAGAAAAACATCCCCTGTGTCCCGCATCCTTATGGCATTTTTGGCCTTTAGGCTTGTGTTGAAACATGGGACGTGGTTGATCCAGGTCCACCAGTGGTCGTAGCTGTGACCTGTGGTGACATGCTCAGCTCTCACTCCTGCTAAGGTGCTTCACTCTCTTCACATGAAGATTTGCCTTAGTCCTGGGTCACACACCTCCATTGGTCATTTAAAACCATCCCCTGATGTGGCAGAGAGAAGGGCAGAGGAGAAGTTTGCAGCCTGCCTCCATGCACAGTGACCAGGAGGGTGGGCGCGTGCCAGCCCGGGGCAGCGCGTGGCCACCAACCCAGGGGTGGGATGGCTCCGACCATCGGTCTGAGCCAGCGTAAGACAGTCGCCTCCACCATCTCCACATCTTCCCACCGTTCCTCGCAGCTGGCCCTGATGTCTCCTCAGCAGTCTGGTTGCTGAAAACCAAAATTTGCCTCCTTGCAGACGTCATGGAGAGCTGTTACTGTCTTAGGAAAAGCAGTCTGAGAGACGGCAATGCCATCTCCCGATAAATGCCAAGAATACAGGAGTGAACCTCTTTACGTCTGCCTGTTTGTGTTCACCATCTGCCACGCTCGCAGGTGAGAGAAGCCCCACGGAGGAGTAACACTTTTGGCTGCGAAGTGAGACCCCAACTGCTGCGTATCAGCAGAGCTGCTCCAAGCTGCCCCCGTTTATCCGAGCATCCCTTCCCCAGGTGATTTTACGTCCCATGAAGGTGGTGCTATCCAATAGCAATCATCAGCTATACGGCTTCAATTGACTATGAAATGGAGAAATTCTCAGATGGGAGTGCAATCTGTGAAGCACTTTTTGATGGATGTTTAATGTGAATATTGACTATCTGGGCTTTTCTGCCTAATAAGTGGAGTGGATTTATGTGAAGGCTCATTGTTCAGCTTTCAGTGTCATAAGGCAGCTCTGTTTTGATTACGGTGATTTATTCTGCTCTGCTGCACTATCTGTAACAGCTTATAACTGATTCAATTCCCTGTTACCTCCCCCCCCCCCAAAAAAAATTCAGCTGCATTTGGGACTTCATAGATTTTTCGGAAAAGCATGAAAAAATCCATTGCGATAATTTTCTCTGACCCGCTGGTCAGCCTAGCCCATGAGCTTTGTGCACTAATTCCCACCTCAGACCCAATAACTGTGATCAAACGAGAATTCCTCCTTTTGAAACACAGGCTGCCTCGGTGCAAATGTCGCTGGCGACAGAGAATGCACCACAGCCTTTGTCTGCTGCTCCGGTGATCAATTACCCTCATCGTTAAAAAAATTGCATCTTTTTCTGGTCTGATTTGTCTGGCTCGAACTTCCAGCCACTCAACTCTTGTTACACTTTTGTCTGCAGGGCCAGAAAGCCTCCGTCATCGATTTCTGTTCTCCATGGAGATATTCACGGGCTGGTATAAAGTCACTCCTTAATCCTCTCTTTGTTAAGCTAAACACAGTGAGATCCTGGAGCTTCTCACAATAAGCCGGTTCCCAATCCTTTAAGCGTTTTCTTGGCTCTTCTCTGAACCCTCTCCAGTCAACTGTTGATCCCAGTTGGGACACAGTCTTCCTGTAGCTTTTGCAGTGCTACCAAAAGCAGAGGTGATAGAGCCTCCTTTCTCTCATGAAAGCGTCCATTGTTCATAAGGCCAAGGGTGGCATAAGCCTGGTTAGCCCCAGGCAGAGAGCTCCCAACTACTGGGTCTTTTGCAACCTCTGCTTCTTGGAAAACAGCCTTGCACCCTGTAAGTATCCCAGGAGCTGGAGCTCAGACCCAGCCCAGACCCTCAGTAGGTCTGACACCCAGTGTGTCAATTCATGTTGAGTGGCTCTGCTGAGGCTGGTCCCTCTATACGTGTTGTGTGGGCTGTGTCTGCCGAGCCATTCAGCTGGCCCTCTGGACCCAGAAGTGTTTTAAGGTGTCCTGCGCCCATGTGTAAGTGTCTCTAAACTGGAGTCCCACATTCGAATTCTACTCCTCCATGAGTATAATGGAGTATAATGGTCTTCATTCAGCAATGAAGACCGCATTCCTGGTGGATCAAGGCAAGATCACCTTGCACCTGGTGTTGTACAAACTTGCACGCTAGCCCAGCCTGAGTCCCGTGCAGGAACATCTCCACATAAAAGTCCATATAGAAGTCAGGTGAGGAGTAGCCACCATTTAATTCCTCTTAGCCAGTAGGTTAAACTGGCTGCAAATGATGCTTCTCCCCATTTCACACTCGCCCCCACCGCCCCAGCCCTGGCACTGTGCTAGGCAGGGAGTTAAACCGCTTGCACAACCGCGCTCCCTTGCCAAGCCCGGATCAAGCAAGCAGTGAGTGACAGTGCTCCCATTCAGCTGTCACACACCAGATGAGGCCCTCTTCTGCAACACTGCCAGAGATCGTTTTTTCCCTAAGGGTTCGAGTGTTTTAAATCCTTGGTACTCCGTTGGTATCTTCATATTTTAAAAGACCATCAGGAACGTGGGTCAGAGATTCACCACGGATGTAGAGGAGAGCAGTGAATTTTCAATGCAGGAATATCACTTCTTGTCTGGACTAGCTTAACAAGAAGTCTGGACATCAGTCTACGGTTCATAAAATGAGGACTCAAACGCACTTGAGAGCAGAAAGAGCACTCAGCCTACGTTTGCACGTAGTCACATACAGAGGTAGTTCCCATGTCTCCAGCCGCCGATCCTTCTTTCTTCATTTCTCAGTCCAGAATCAACGGCAAGCCAGCAGACACATCATTACCAGGATCCATCCATTTAACACCTTAAAATATTGGTACTCCTGCTTTCTTCTTGCCTTCAAGAAGCTTCAAGACTTAAAGGAAAATCAGCTCAAAAGTGAGGGCTCAGTTGATCAATTTTTTTGCTATCTGAAAGTTAGGAATATAGTTTAAACTAGTGTAAACTCCCTCTCTAGTCACTGGAGGGAGATCAGCACCTTCAGGAGAGGTGGGTAAGGCTGGGTGAGATGAGGTTGGGTCTGGGAAGCATCCTGCCCAGCTCCTTTAAAACCCTTCCAGGCAAATGTTCCTCACCTGCTGGTGGGTATAAGGTGCCTCCACCAGCAGATGAAATCTCTTACATATTCCACTTCCCAAGCCACCGCTTGGACAGGACCTGTTTTCTCATCTATTGCAGATGAGGTAGTCAGGTCCTCGGAAAGCGATCTTCCCAAGGAGAGATCTTTTCTTGGGAAAGAGTTTCAAAACTTGGCTCTGCCTCAGGCTGCCCATGTGATTTTTTAACAAGTTAGATCAGGCCAGAGATTTCAAAGAGCTCAGCTCCTGTTAGAAACCCAAAAAAAAAAAGAGCCAGATTTGTTCCTGACCACGAGGCATCTGGCAACTCCCACTGTGACATGAAGAGCCAGATCTTCAAAAGGGCTGGTTGAAATCCAGCCCTTATTCACCCCAGGGCTTCTCTTTCTTCATCCAAAAGCAGAATGCTGCCTCAGATCACCGAGGTGTTTCGAGGCCAGACTCGCTAATATCCATGGGCAGCGTTTCAGTGGAGGAAGGAAAGGCAGATAAGATATTTGGCTGGACAGACGGAGTGATTTTCCACTTCTCTGTTACAGTCCTTGCAGAGATAGCGAAAGGATTTTGCTCTGAGCAGGAAATATTCCTCGCAGCATCTTTCCTTTCAAGGTCTGCGGGAACTTGGCAATGCCGTGACAAAACCTCTCCTGAGCGCAATCCCAGCGCCCAGCCCTTTGTGGCTTCCCAAACCAGGCAGAGTTTCCATGCATTTAACAACCCTCAGCGCATCTCTTCTCAAGGAACATCTCCAGTTTCCCTTCACCGTTAACTTTTATCATAAATCATGCTGAAAGTAAAGTGAAGGAGGTCAGATGTGTTAGGACCTGCAATGTGAAGACCTGTACTTGGCCCTGGTGAGGCTACACCTCGAGTGCTGGGGTCAGTTCTGGGCCCCTCACTCCAAGACAGACACTGAGGGGCTGGAGCGTGTCCAGAGACGGGCAACGGAGCTGGGGAAGGGTCTGGAGCACAAGTGCTGTGAGGAGCGGCTGAGGGACCTGGGGGGGTTTGGCCTGGAGAAAAGGAGGCTGAGGGGAGACCTTCTCGCTCTCTGCAACTCCCTGAAAGGAGGTTGGAGCCAGGGGGGGTCGGTCTCTTCTCCCAAGGAACAGGCGACAGGACAAGGGGAAACGGCCTCAAGTTGCGCCAGGGGAGGTTTAGGTTGGATCTTGGGAACCATTTCTTCCCCGAAAGGGCTGTCAGGCCCTGGCACAGGCTGCCCAGGGCAGTGGTGGAGTCCCCATCCCTGGAGGGATTGAAAAGCCGTGTAGATGTGGCGCTTGGGGACATGGGTTAGTGGTGGCCTTGGCAGTGCTGGGTTAACGGTTGGACTCGATGATCTTGGAGGTCTCTTCCAACCAAAACGATTCTATGATTCTGTGATTCTATGACCTGCTCTTGCTTGTTGTGAGCCTGCCATGGCTTAGCTGACTCCAGAGCATGATAAACCACCCCTTGGCCACCAAGAGGGCATCCCACAGCATGTCAAGGCTGTTCCTCTCACTGAACAGGATGGGAAGAGAAAAGGGCCTGTCTCAGGAAACAAAAAATTGCCTTGTGAGGCACCACTTAAGTTAGGCTCGGGTTGATGGAAGGCAATCAAAAATCACTGTTTTAAGGATCTGATTATGGATTGTGATTTCACCAGTGAAGCACTGCTTTAATAAATTTTTAAATAATTGTTGAGGAGCCCAAGAAGTTGATCTGTGCCATGTAAACATGGATTTTATACACAGAGCAAGTACAAATACCTGTAGTTCAGGCTGCCTAACACTTTCCACTACAAGAGCTTATTTGCAGTAACTTATAACTCTGCAAAGCTGAAACCAGATAGTCTAAAATTTTCTACGCAGGATGCTTTACCTCAGATTGACCTCATCTACAGAAATTGTTCAGCTATTTCCAAGAATAAGGTTAAGGGAATATCTCCTGGTTTGCCTGTATTCATCAATTTGTGGTAAGGCTTTTGTTCTGGAACTTCTCTTGCTGAGGTGCTCTGCAATAGGGAGCAAATGGAAAAAGCAGTGTGTGATCAGCCGTTAGAGTTTGCATCGGGCGTACAGTGGCGGGGGGGATGCAGATTACACAGCCAGCCTTGCAGGCAGCATTTCCCAGCTTTATGCCTCACAACCTTAACGCTATTTCATCTGGTGGCTATGTCAGGGTTTATTTTTGTTGGGAGAGAGGTGGGAGGCGAGAGCAGAGGGTCCTGTGGAACGCTTGTAAGCCCTCCTGCTGATGTCGGTGTCACGGTCTAGAGGGACTGCTCTAATCCTGACCTCTAAAGGGCTTTACCTTTCAACGTAAAATCTTGGGCCTTTGTTTTGGCGAGTCTAAAACTGCTTGCTGGCTTTAGCTTCTTTGCGGCGTGCTGGGGGTCAGAAAGTTACCCGGCGCGTGGAGCCAGGTATTGACCGCGTGCTTGGCACCAGCGCAGGACGCGCTTCCGTGGCAAGCCGGGATGTGCGTCGGCAACCTGAGAGGAGGTGGATGTGGATGTCCGTGCTGGCAGGACCGCTTGCCCCTCTCTGCCCAAAAATCCTGCCAGCAGCCGGTGCCCGGGAGCCAGTTTTTATCCCGGTGGCCGGCCACCTCCAGTCCTTGCGTCAAACCGTCATAGTGCTGTTTTGACGGTGTTTTGCCTTCCCCATCTGCCAGGTCCTAAACACCAGCCTGATTTTGGGTCCTCCATGCTCTCTGCCTACAAAAGTGTGGGTCTGAAAGCCTGCTGCTGGTTTTCTGCCCCTGCTCCCTGCTTTTTGACTCATTCTAACTTTCTGCTGTGCAGTTTTGCGCATCAGCAGCAGTTGCTTAGTCTGCTAAACAGGGATACAAGTTTTGCCTGGGTTTACTGAGCATTTCTCCTAAGCCCTCAGTATCCTGCCACTCACATCACCGATATTTATGCTGCAAAGTGGAGAGGCAGGCAGGATTTTAATGGAAACAGCCTCTAATCCATCTGCATGAGTATTTCCAGCTCGGTATTATTCAGCAGGCCAGCTCTCCCTTCCACGGGCAGCCCAATACTCAGCACCTCCCGCACAGAGGATGAAAGCCAGAATAACTCTCCCAGATGGCCAAATGCCAAGAAACAGGGCATTTGTAATGGGAACGGAGAGGAAAAACTGCTCCTGTCAGAAACAATCCAATTGCCCTTCCCATCTTCAGCGGAGCAAGGGCTTCAACAGCAAAATGAAGGTAGGCGCCCAGAATGAAGTCGCTGGCAATGCCTTGCCACGAGAAATTCTCTGTATTACTCAGCAGTGATAAAGCTCTCAGCAAAGGACAGCAGAAGACAGCCCAGTGCAAGGAGCTGTGGGTTAGTCCATGGTGGCTCGGGAGCAAATGGTCCTCCCTGGGGTGGAGGCAGGACAAGGGTCCATGTCGCTGCGACATCAGTGTACCAGGGAAGGGAGATGCTAGTGATGCATGAGATGGATTTTTCAGCTGTGAATGCCTGCGAGCAGGGGAAGATGTTTGCTCCAGAAGAATCCACAGGCTACCCACCCTGTGTCCCTAATGACACGGGTCCCAAATCCTGAATCCCTTATGTGTTCGGCCTCGCAAGAGGAGTTCATCACACCTTGTCTCTCCTCAGAGGTGCCCAGCAGATCAGCTTGGAGTTGGCACACCTTCGCAATGGGCGAGGGAAGATGGCTCCATGGGTCTGAGCAGTTGTTTACCCAAAGGCTGTCACGCTTACCTGCAGCTACTGACAGAGTCCTATTAGTTTCCGTGGATCAGCCCTATTCTGTGTCCTCTGTGTGAGCACCGAATATCCCCACAAGCTGCTGAAGCAGCTTGCAGATATCTCAGCATCTACCATTAGACTGGATATTCGTAAAAATTTCTTCCCCGAAAGGGTTGTCGGGCATTGGAACAGGCTGCCCAGGGAGGTGGTGGAGTCCTCATCCCTGGAGGGATTCAAAAGATGTTTAGACGAGGCCCTAAGGGATACGATTTAGTGGTGGACTTGGTAGTGCTGGGTTAATGGTTGGACCCAATGATCTTGGAGGTCTCTTCCAACCAGAACAATGCTATAATTCTGTGATTCTATGATCCCTTCTTCCTTGGTTGAGAGACAAGCTCCCAGAGAGCCACCCAAAAAGTCAGAGCCACCTCCAGTAAGCATTGCTTACTTTTGCTTCTCACAGTAACCTGGACTATCTCCATTTTGAACGTCACCAAACTCAGCTAATTCCCTGAACTCCAAATTGCTGGAGGCTGGGACAGCCTTTGAGGGCGCACCACTTCATGCTGGCCCTGTCCTGCAAAGCCTTTTCACAGCATCAGCCTTAGCCATCCAGTGGGACAGCGGATAGTGAAGCTCTTCGGTCTGACCCAGGACACTTGTTCTCATCGGAGAGGCCGTCACTGAGCTCCTCTTGTGCCAAAACCACCCAACCAACCCACCTCTGGAGGAACCACTGTTACAGGGCATCTCTGCAGGCTTGGACAGATGATAGCTGAGGGGTTTGGATGCTATTCAGAAGAAGGCTTTTTTCCTGATATCACCCATTACAGATAATTCAGTGGTGCTTTTTCCTGCGAAGCACTTACAAAAACAGCAATGACAAAAGATATCCCAACCCAGCCATTTCAAAATCCTGCACTCTTGCTGCTATTAAATGAATGTCTGAAAGGTCTGAATTGTATAAAGTAAAGAGAATATGGAGACCAGATCCTCAGGTGGTGTAAGAGGGCATCCCTCCAAGGGAATCAAACGATGCTTACTGATTTTTAGCCCAACCAGATGCCTTTAAAACTCAGCAGAGAAGATTGCATTGCTATTGATCAGATACCAGCTATCACCAACGCAGGGGGAGATTTGTGCATCTTGGGATGCAATAGAACAGGTTCCCAGACCCTGCTGAGAGAAACAGCAATTTAATAAGTGTTGAAACATGCTGTCCACTGAAAGGAAATGGAATAGTCATGCAGACTGTTGAGAAGCAGGACGTGATTCCTACAGAGGGGAGGGCTCTTTGTGGGAAGAGGATTAGCAGCCGGAGTCCGAATCTCAGCGGCTCGGCTTTGGACCAGTAGCCCCTGTCTTTCACAAAACTCCCTGTAATGGAGAAGGAGTCACTTAAAATAACGTTAGGGCAGCAGCATCCAGACCAATCTGCCTGATAAAGCCTTTATCCTGGTCTTAACAGGAGCTGACAATCGTTGTCATCATGAGTTAGCAGCTCTGAGCTGCAGCCCAAGACCTGCTGAAAGGACTAAGCTGCAGCTCCCAGAGGGGTTTTTACGGTGTTGGAAGTACGTACAAAATACAGACCGAGGGCCCGATTCGTCTCTCTGCAGGATGACAGAGGCTGCAGGTGAGACCATGCCAAGCTCACCTCGTCCTGGCGTGACTGCCCGTGCCGGCAGCGTCGAGGCTCCAGGTCTGGTGCAAAGCTTGCTCGTGGGGACCAGGCGGTGCGAAGCCAGGAAAACTCTCCAGGAGTCTTCTGGGCCCAGTTTGGCACCAAAATAGCATTCACCAGGGACAGGGAAGGCCTGAGAGAAAGCCAGATCGATGGGGTAGGGCGTGGGAGCAGGCGCATCCACAGGGCCACGGGGACAAAAAGAAAACACAGGGAAACAGGATGGTCCTGCTCCATCAATGAACCTGTCCAGGTATAGTGATGTGAAACACTGATCTGTTCGTGTTCTCCTACCACCTCTATTTCTGTCCACGGCTCTGATAACTCCAGATATTTACAACACACATATCCATTTGTCTCAGCTCTCTTTCCAGGCTGCAATTCATCTTATTGCAGGTAAACGCCTGAAAGTAGGTCATGTTAATCTAAATGCGGACAAATGAATCCTGCCCTAAGTGACAACTTCTGTCATGTACGATTCACCCTTCTCCCCTTTTTGTCTCAAACACAGTAAGCGTGTGGATCCAGCAGACAGTGTTATTCTGTAGGAATTGTTTAATTTCTTGTTGGGGGTTTTTTTGGGCTGTCACTATAGATGTCCTAGACAGAGAGCCGTGACAGAAAAGTGTCCCGTCTGATGCTGACAGGCCATAGCAGGCAGACCTCAAACACATCCCGCTTCCACAGCAGCATCAGCCAAACTGAAAGCTTGACAAGAAGACCGAGGGTGGCTCTCAAAAGACTTAGAGGGACCGCTGAGCTCCACAGCCTCAGCAGGCGACGGCTTGGTGCAGTCCTGGCTGTACCTGTCTGCTGGCTGGTAAGAGATCAGGTGTGCCGATGCCTTCGGTGAGAAGAACTAGCTCAGTTTGGTCTTACTAGTTCTGGCCTGGAAGTCCTATAGGGATTTACCAAGTGTCACACCAGGATTTGATTTGACTTGATTTGATTTGATTTGATTTGGTTTTTTTCCTAAATCCCTGCTGGAGGTGGCGGGAGGGCAGGAATTTGGGAGGTTATGAGCAGGACCCAGCAAATGGAGAGACCGCGTACCCTGTCCCATCCCTCCTCCACAGGTCTTAGGGGCAGGCTGTCCCGGGGGACATTAAACACGAGAGGAGAACGTTTTTCCCCCATCCTGCTCAAGAGAGGTGCTGATTTTGTGAGTTGAAAGCTTTCATGCACCTTTCCCAAGACGACAAGTAACCGCACTGCAAAGCTCCTCTCGTACCTTGTTGCTTCTCACCTCTGTGCAGGACCAGCAAGACGTGCAGGAGAGATGCAGCATTATTCCGATCACCCTCTCAAAAAGACCTTTGGTGGCAAACATCTCCGCCCTGGTTTGGCCTCTCTTGAAAGATTAACAGCTTCATTTTGCAGCTGTCCCACTCTCTGCCTCACAGCTCTCCTCCTTTTCAGGACAAAAAAAAACGATGGATGGTTTTTTTGCTGTGACATTTCCAGGCATTTTCCTGCCTATGGAAACGGAAAAGTGACCGGCACAGATTTAACTGTGTTGGTGGGCAGGTCTCATATAAAGGCCTAAACTGTCTTCACACTGTGCTTCAAAAGGCTTTGGGGGGGCACAGTGAGCTTTGCAAAGGGCACTTAAGAGCTTAGTGCTCACTACTCTGTTGCTGTAGCAAGGGGCAACATCTGGCTTTGCATCATAACGCGCTCAGAAAACTTTTCCAGGTTCATTTTCTTTTTTGTCTGAATTGCTCCCTAAAATCGTTGATGGTAGATGCTGTGCAGGACACAGGTGTTACCGCTCTTGAGGATTTTATGGCAGCTGCTTTCTGCCTCTTCCCTGCGCGCTGTTTCTCCTGTCATTAAGGTGTTTCTGTAATTGCAGAATGTCGTGGTTTAACCCCAGCCGGTAACACAATACCCTGCAGCCGCTCACTCCCCCCCTTCCCCAGTGGGGTGGGGAGGAGAATTGGAAAGAAAGGAAAACTCGTAGGTTGAGATAAAAACAGCTCACCAGGACAGAAAAGAAAAAAATAATAATAATTATATTATATATTATTAATAATTTTAAAATATAAGGATGATAGACTATAAAATGAACAATGCACAAATTCTCACCACCTGATGACCTGATGACCGATACAGCCCGTCCCGAGCAGCGACCACAGAGCGAAACCGAGAGCAGTCTCGGAACGAACAGCAATTTGCCCAGCAGTGATCTCGGAACCGCAAGTTCCAGAGGGAGCGAGCAAGGGAACAAACAGCCCGACAAATGAACGAAAGCCGGAACGAACGAAAGGACCCAAACAAACGAAAAGGACCCTGGCCTATTGGCCAAACCCCACTTATACCGGCCATGATGTCTATGGCATGGAACACTCTCTTTGGCCAGTTTGGGACAACTCTACTGGCTCTACCCCTCCCAGGTTTTTCACAGAATCATGGAATTGTTCTGGTTGGAAGAGACCTCCAAGATCATCGAGTCCAACCGTTAATGTGCACATTGGCAAAACCTGGGAAGCTGGAAGACGTCCTTGATGGCTTAGCAGCAACTAATAACATCAGTGTGTTAGCAACATTCTTCACACATCAAATCCCGTACTAAATCCAAAACACAGCAGCTACTGGGAAGAAAATTAGCTCCATCCTGGCTGAAACCAGGACACAGAAACAAGCTCTTATCACATATGTCCTCTTCAAACTGCATAAACAATACGCGATACTGCTTCAACTTTCTAAACTGATATATATGAAGTGAAGCAGAGGTGCACTCAGGTCCAAAAAAAGGACTTTTCAATAAAAAAGACCCGAGCAGATCGTGTGCTGGGGAAGAGAGTGCCAACAGCAGTCAAAAAGCACAAGCCTGACCCACCCTTCTCTCCCGAATCACTGGCTTTAGGTTACACTCTTCTTTAGCAAGACCCAGAATGCGTGCTTCTTATCAGCCCGCTCATGTTTAAGGTGCCTGAGGTCTCACTTTTCAGCTTTCCTCCATAATTATAAGAGTTTTTACAAATTACTTTCAGAGAGAGAAGAAAAAAAACCTAGCACAACCATGTAACTCTTGGCACTGGGACTTTAAAAGTGCATCAGCTGCTGCGATATTTGTGATAAACAGTATTGCCAGCTGAGGGACTGTTAGGAAACTTCATAAAAACTTCTGTTTATAAAACATAAGTTCCTTATGTCCAAACATAAACTTATGTCCAACACAACTTTTGGATCACCCATCTTTCTATGGGTGACCTCTGTCTCATGACCATGTGCAAATAGGTTTGACACAAGCCCTTGAATTTGGAAAACCGATTGTTCCAGTTAAAACACACAATCTTAGTACATTGCCCCAGTACCTTCCCCTTTTCCTGTGCCTTACGGCATCCGTACGTGCCCTTTGGTTAGTACCTGGCCAAGTGGGACACACACTCAGTGCTTTCTCCCAGAGGCCATGTTTTACTCATGCATTTGTATTTTTATATAATTTTTGATTATAGTTCTGAATGAAATTAAGAGTATCATGGTGTCCAGATGGCCGGATGGGCTGCTCGTCCCACCTGCTAGGTGTTGTGGTTTAACCCCAGCCGGCAACGAAGCCCCATGCAGCCGCTCGCTCACTCCCCCGTAGTGGGATGATTAGATATGATAGTGGCAGTAGTGATGAAAATGTACGGTTAAAAAAAAAAAAAGAGAGAGAAAAAGAAAATACAGCAGCCCCTAAAATCAATGAGCCGTCAAACAGGATCATTTCCAGAGAAGTTTCAAATATTTAATTAGAACAAACTAGAGGAAAAAAAAGGTAAAGATAAAACACCTGTCTGGCCTCCAGGCCAGCCCCCAATGCCATTGCTCCCCACCTCTGGGGACAAAGATAGCGCCTTTCTCTCCAAGAGGGTGGGGATAAAAGGGGTGAGCCCCAAAGAAATTAACAGATCCAACTCCGCATCCCCGTATCAGCTTCTCCCCGCAGGGAACGTGGTGAAGACGAGACTCCGGAGAGAGTTCCCAGGAAATGATGATGTGCATTACTTGGGTCAGGACTAAGTCGATGAGACCAGGACTGTTCTTCGCCCTCTGCAAGGGCACTGGGTAACACCACCACAGGGGACTGGCCCTGTTCTTCTTCACATAATTGATCCACTGAAGCGTTAAAGCCTTTTTGCCATCCTTCTCCTGGCTGTGTTGCCTTTTTCATCTCTCCCGGCTTACCCGGAATGGTACCCAGCCTACGAGATGGGCAAAGGACTGTGTCTGGCTTTGTCCATCTGGCTTTTTGCATTGCTTCTTGGCCCAAGTTCAGCTCCACTCCAACTAGTCTAGCAAAACCATGCTGCTCACCTGCCTTCCACCTCCCTGGGCTAGTGGACAGGGTCCTGCCTGGCCCCATCCCACCCTGTGAGGATAGTCCTTCCATGCTGGTAAAGACTAGCGGTGCCCAGGACTACCGGGAAAAAGGTGTTGACACAATTTCTAAAGTAATTAACAACTGGAGGCCTCCAGTAAACCATCTGTAGTGGGTAAAGGAACTGGTGGCAGTGAGTGGAGTTCCCATCCAGAATGTTTTTCACTAAGCTGGTCTAAAAAGTAGGCCAGGACTTGTCTAAGGACAGATAAATCACCTACCAGAGGTGCCAGTCACTCTCTATTGCCCAACCCCAGAGTCTAGAGGGACATCCTACATCAGATCCATGTGTAGACCGCTAAGGTTAGGCGAGACAAATCGAACCCCAAGGCCTGGAAATGGTTTCTACATCAGCCCACAGATGGCATGAGCCACTGTCCCCAGTCACACACCCAAGAAGGGCTGGTGGTCCTCATAGTGGCCATCACTGGTTCGGACATGGTCATGACGAATTTTGGCAGAGCTGTGATTAGTCATGTCCTGCCTCCTTGCCGTGACCCCAGGAGCAATCCCCAGCAGACCGCTGCGCCTCCAGTCCTGCTTGCTTTTTAGGCCAATAAAAAGCAAAATCCAGGTGCACGTTCTTGGAAGCCCATCCCCAGCCCCCACCAGATCACAGTGGTCTGCCGCCTTATTAACAGTTTGGACACTTCCCGAGAGCTTTTAAAATGCAATTTATGTTCCCTTCAAATGAAGACAGGTCTGAATATTGGAACAAGAGGAGGAGGTTGGGAGGGAGCAAGGGGTGTATTCTGCAAGCAAATCCCCATTGGCTCTGGTTGTTATGTTGAATTGGGCTGCATCTGTCACATCTGATTAGATTGTGTTGTCCTTTTTTATCTCCCTGATCTAAGCTATGATTCTTCCGTTTTTATGTGACATTTCCTTGGCAATATAACTGCTTGGATTATATATTCAGAATGTTTCCCAAACCGTAAAACATCCAGATTGCACAGGGTATTTATTTGCACAGTTATGTTTTGCCTTTTTTTTTTTATGTTGCCTTTTTTTTTTTTTTTTTTGGTGCTGATGCTGCTTGTAAAGAGGATCCATGAGGCTTTTTGCATAAAAAAGTATCAATGGGTTACATTTAGAGCAAAGCTATTTGTACCATACTTGGGCAAGGATGGGACTTTTCAGTTTCAAGAACAGTCTCGCTCTTCTGTTGACCTGGTGTCAGGGCAGAGCAAATCCATGAAGTCTTTTAGGTCAACAAAGGTTTAGATGAGGCAAGAATCACACCCAAAATGATCATATCTGCACTTGACTTTGCTGGGAAGCCCCTTGACTATATATCATCACTTGTACAAACCATGATTGCTGGGAATAGTGACAAAAATAGGGATTGGGGGCTGATGGTTTTCAAGCTGTGGTATCTCCAAGACCCGTCAGTTACACAGTGGCCTGAACTAGTAGCAGAAGAGACAGTATCCCAGCTAATTCCCTCTCCAGCTGTGGATATGCCTGTAAGTCTGGGTGCAGACAGTGGCAAACCTAATCCTTCCGTGCTCTGAGCTGCAAACAGGCTTGATGAGCCCAGGCCCACCATCCAGAAGATCTCAGCACAGGTCCATCTGGCCTCATCTGGTGCCTTGACCATGAGCCCGATGCAATGTCTAGGGAGAAAGCGTAAGAAAGAGGACAAGGATGGGGAGATCTTTCTCCTATCCCTACTCATGTATGACTGAATGTGTAATGTAATGCTGAATGGTCGTAATGGGATCTTAAAACCACTCTGGCCTGCGAGAATGAGTTGCCCCAGAGGACTAAAAGATGGTACCTGTTATCAAAGGGGATTCTTCCACACATTTCTTCTTTCCTGAGGTCTCGTCCTCTCCCTCCACTTCCTCAGAACGGGAGTCAGCCCCGAAAGGACTCAGCTGTACCCAGCTCTGACCATTTCCCCACCACCCTGGCCCCAACAAGCCCACATGCAAGGTTGTCCCAGCCTTGCACGGCCCTTGCAATTCCTGCAGTCCAGTCCTGACAGCTGGATTGCTAGAACATTTCACGGTTTTAGAAGTTAACTTTTACACTGACATTTCGCATCAGCACATGCGTCACGTTCTCCCGTTCTCCAGGTGGTCCACTCCTTTCATTGTCAACAGTCTCCAAAGGACCTTGCATGTCAGAGGCAATTAAAAGCAGATAATAATGACACAGATACTGACAAGTAGAGCTCATGGGTCAGCTCCTCAGTTCTGTCAATAGATGTTACTCTTGGAGCATGGATAGATGTACAGTTAGTATATCAGCTGAGACTTTCAACATTTTTTTTTCCTCTGAGATGCTCTTCATCTACAGCTTTTATTTAATTAGATGGTTTCTTCCTCTCTGCTTGCACACATTTTGTAACCTCGGACACCCTACCCCTCAAGGCCAATGCTGAGCCACTTGGTTAACTGACCAAGACAGCTGGGATTTGATGACTGAATCATTGTGGGAGATGATTGGGAAAAGCCTTTTGGTCCCATTAAATGGCTCAGCTGAAGCAAACCTGGCCCACAGGATCCTCAAGGAGGATTGGTGCTGGGTCTCCATAACTGTGCAGAGCGGGTGCTCAGCCGTGGGAACCCGGCAGGTGAGGGCTCTCTTGGTGACATCCACACTTCATCCTGGTGAGCCATGATAAACCAACACAAAGGTTGGTGGAGGAGTGGCATAGGAATTTTGTTATCAATCATCAGGAGAATGATGGACCCAAGTGGTCCCCACTCTCTCAGACGTGTAGACCCTAGAGCCAAACACTGCCCTGCGAAAAGTATCTGACATCTCTCTCCATCAACCTGACCCCACCTCACTAAACCTGGTCACATCCTTGTGCCAACATAGCCTTTCCTCACTGTCATCCGTTATCAGCAGGGGCTGAGAGAGGCCTATTAAAAAGGAACTTTGTGTGTGTGTGTGTGCGCGTGTGTGCGTGCTCAGAAGATAAATATAATCACTGGGACTGATTGACGAATAAACTCCTTTCTAGAGCCTGCTGATTATTCCTATGGAGGCGAAACCATGCTGATGAATTAGCAATGGATTATTAGAGTAGTCCTGTGTCCTGTCTGCGGGGCTAATTTTCCTGCTGAGGTAACGTGTGTTTACCAAGCCAAATATTCGACTGTCTTATCTTTGTCTCCTTGTTTGCAAGAAAGTTATTCAAAGCTTCCTCGCCAAACTGTGGCCATGGCTAGGGGAACGACTGAAAGGCTCGGCTGGTTTGACAGACTGAGAAAAGCGATTGGGTAAAGAATTGCATCTCAGCTCAAGCACAAGACACCGATTAAATAAATCAACAACAAAGACAGACAAACCAGCTCCCACAAAGCTCGAGTGCCATCTTTGGTTCTTCTGTTTACCAAGAAGACCTTGAACATGGAGGTCAGAGATGTCACCTGGGCATTTGATACACTGGCATGGAAGCGTAACACCAGAAGGGTGGTTAACTCAGGTGCCAAGGCTGTTGGGAGCCCCGAAACACAGCTAAGGGAACCAAGAGCAAGATTCCTATGTAGGTGAGCCTTCAGGACCAAAGCAAGTGACATTTTCTTCTGAGAACAATGGGCTTGTACAACTATATTCCTCTACTCCAGTTCTTCAAGGACAATGAGATAGGTGGACCACAGGCAACTAGCCATGAGTGGACAGGACCAGAATGACCAGGAGGACAAGGCTGGGTAGAGAAGGAACTGAAGATTAATTTGGCGATGTACGATATCCTTGCAGAGTCATGGAAAACAACAGGGCAAAGCTCACAGCTGCCAAGTTCCTACTCCCACACAGGCCTGAAATGGAGTTTCTGCCCCAGGACTGAGCACTCCCTGCTCCATCTCCAGGGATGACCAAGCCAAGGGAAATTCAAACACTTTCCACTGGAAAGACCCTTTTTCTGAGCCATGTCTGGCTCTGGGCTCACCATACCGGAACCATTTAATAGATATTGTGGGTGAGTTACTGAAGCGATATTTTACAGAGGTTTTTTTTTTCCCACTCAATAAATTCTCTGCCCTTGTAAGGTCCCGAATCAATGCTGAAGCCATTCAGTCTCTTTTCTTGTCTTTCCAAAGCATCTCGAAAGCTTTTCAGGCTGTATCCCTCTCAATCTCAATTCTGTCATTGGTGCTGCAATGCTTAAAGGGGCTGTGCCACGTGTGACACCTGGACCTATCCTCAAGCAAGTGGTTACGCGGGACAGTGATGGGGCCAGACCCAATGGCTCAAATCATCTATGGCCTGGCATGTGTCTAAGTGCCAAATCCCCCCTTGGCATTTTCCCCCAGCCCGATCCCTCAGCTCTGGAGTTAGAGAAGGCTCCCCAAAGCAGAAGGACAAATAAGAAGACAAAGAATAGAGAGTATGATGTGGGGAATAGCTGTCTAATCCCATTCTGGATGTACCTGGGCTGGCAGTGTGGAAGGACCAGGGATCCAGGATGCCCCCAGCACTGAGCCAGGGGATGCACCCTCCCCTCGCTAGCCCATGAACATGACAGTATTTGCATTTAGATGGGAACAGTTATGAACTCAAATGGCCTTTTGTCACCACACAGCTGCTGCACACAGCTGCTCCTTGATGCAAAAAAGTCCCTTATGGTTGTTACACATCGGGGCCCTGCAGTCCTTTGGTGTCTTCCCCCGTTCACCTGAATAAAAGCGCTGGGTGGAAAGGCCAGAGAGCAGCAAGATTTCCCCGCGGAGTCCTTCCATCGGTGTGTGATCCAGCACTGCCGCGCCTGCTAACGCACCACACCGTGCTGGAGAGGGAGACTCTGCACGCCGACTCAGACACCTACACATAAGCATTTCTGCGTGATCTGGGTGCTGGATTCCGTTGCCTAAATGTGACGTATGACATGAAAGATGCTGTAGGTTATCCATAGGGTCACCATGCTACAAAGGGGTAAGTCTCCCGTAGTCTGCAAGCCCCGTGCGGGCATCTCAGACACCCCGGGACATCTCAAATGCCACGAGACAGCTGTCTTTAAAAAATCGAGTCAAGTCCCTAATAAATACACGCTTGAGCTTGGAGAGGAATTCAGCTGAGCCTATGTCTGCTCCAGCGGAAGCAGAACTGCTGTCCAGGCTCCTTGGACTATACTTAGGACTTCCACCAAATTACAACATGAGCTCCCATGCCTTGCTCCGAGGAGACACCTGCAAGGACAGAGCTGAAGCCAGGGTGTGAAGCTGGAGCTGAATCTCTCCTGGAGTGCTTTTGGCATTAAAAAAAAAAAATGTAGGTTTAAAAACATACTTCTTTTATGATATAGCAGCAGAAACAACCTTTTCTGTATTGCGCTGGGAAACTGGGGTGACATTGTGCAGAGAGAAAGCCCGCAGAAAGTGTAGCTCTGATCTGCCCGACCGTCACATCACTCCCTTGATGTCAGCAGCCGTGATTCCACATTTACCCACTGAGACATCCAGAGGTTTCCAGCGAGCTCTGTGACTCAACAGGGCTGCGGGATTATTGCCCTCACCAAAAAAAACAGACTGATTCACTGCAACTGAAGTGTTTGGCTGAAACACGGTGGTTTGGGGGAGGTCAATGAGTCATGGGCATGCGGGAGCTCACACCGTCCTCTCTCGGAGCTGGGGGTGGGATGAAAGCTAAGCATCTAACCCAGGACTTTGTTAGGGCCCATGAACCCTGTGGTTCCCCAGCGGCTGTAAAACAAACCCTTCACCTTGTGGATTCAGGAGATTTGCGTTTCCAACTCGGAAGCGGTAAGGAGGTGGGCTAGACTTAGCAGAGCCAGTGTTCAAGGTAGCTGGACTTCGGATGCTGAAAATCAGGGGTAAGTTACAAAACTGCAATGAAGATCTCATCCGGATGTTGAGACTTTTATGTATGCAAGTTCAGCTGAAATCCTTCTGAATCTGGATGCCTTTCCTTTCTGGAAACTGAAACATTTGTAATGGAAGATTTCCCCTCGCTAGGAAGTGCCCCCCTGCCCCTTGCAGACGCACGTCTATTTGTTTACCAACCTTATTTTAGAACTAATGTTAACCAGTATTGCTCTCTTGGCAGGGATGGTTTTTTCCCCCTCAATGGTGAAATTGCATGTGAATTCTGAATTTTCCAGTTAATTGAGCAAGCTAAGCACTGGCAATACAACAGGCCCCTGTAACGTACGTATGCTTTATTCCACCTTTCCTCAAGGGGTCCATATTTGAACAGTCATAGGGAAAAGAAAAGACAAAAAAATAAAAATAAGACACTTGCTATAACTCGCAGGGTCGTTTCTTGGGGGGTCTCTGAAATCCTTTCCAGCTTATTTTCTCTGCATCTTGGGGGTTATCTCGGGATACTCCAGAAGCAGTGACGCCTCTATGAGTGATAGGCTTGAGGGGAAAAGGGCTCAAACAGAGCTGGGAGGAGCAGAGGTGATTGGAAATGGGATCCTTGGTCAGCTGCAAACACCAGGAAATGGCCATTCTGGGATGGAAATTTCAGCCTTTCCCAGGAGTCTGGAAGTCCTGGGTCAGGTTTAGGAGTTAAAGTGCAATGCTGGCAGCCTCGGCTGCAGGAGGGCTGCAGGGTAAGCTCAGGGCTCAGCCGTGAAACGGGGTAACCTGGAAAACCCTTCTCCAGCAGGATCAACCTACCACAAAGCCAACCCCACCCCAAGGAGCACTTCGGTGCTGATGGCTGGGGGTTTCCCAGCGGGGAAAGACAGTCCATCAGCTCTGCAACACAAAACCCATCAGCTCCAAGGCGAAGGTCCTTCGCTGGTGTAAAGCACTGCGGCTCCACCAACACCCAGCAGCAGAAAGCCGGTGGGACAACGCCAACTTGCAGCCAGCAGGGAGCTGGCCCTGTGTCAAAACATGCATTAAATCTCCATTTGGGCGACAGGATTTTATTTAACATATGTTCCTCGTTGACAGAGTTTGTTTTACGTGAAAAAGGATTTGCATTAGGAGCATCGGCGAGAGCAGCAGATGTGTGTAAACAGCAGGGTCAGCAATGGGTCTGCCCCCCGTGCTGGAGGGGACAAGACCGGTTAAGCCCCTGGGCTGAAAATAGCTCCATGTTGTGCAGACAGGGCTTGCTTTCTCCTCCAGGTTTGGGACTGAGTTGCCAGTCAAAATACGAGTCAGGTGTGACTTCCACTGCCGGTATTAGTGCAGTGAATTCCTTCCCTTTTCACAAAACCACTATTGTTCTCCCCCCGTTTGAACAGGGCTCTGCAGGAGCTCTCCTTCCCATGGCTGAAAGCGGGGGGTGGAAAGCACACGTGCTCCACCTTCACGGGGTTGGGATGTCCCTACAACAGAGAGGGACTGATTTCCAGCCCCCTATCGTTAACCTGAATTTTAAGGCCCGAAGAAGAGTTCTTACTTAAACGCTCCACGTATGTTTCCCAAGGCATTTCTTTCTATCCTTACGGGCACTAGAAACCAAGATTTTAGCCATTTCCAGGTCTCCCCAGTTCCTTTCCTGCCTCACACTCCTAGCTCAGACATCCCCTATTTTTTTTTTTCTCCTCTTCCCTTGCAAGGGTTAAGAATAAATCACCTCCAAGTAGCCCAGCCACTTACTCCCAGAAACCCGTTCAAGCGGGACCTGCTGCCAATGCCGGAACATATTTGTATCCCACTGTTCCCAGCCACGTGGCAGGTGATTCTTAGTCACAACGAATTTGCTTTGCTCCTGCAGGACTGTCATCCGGTGTTTACTCTGGGACCGCGGGAAGAATCGCCGGTCTGAGGCAGGGCTTGAACATGGGAACTACTCATTTACCATCTTGCACAGAGTGTTATAATTTTATTAAAACCCAGACAAGCCTGACACCTTGGTGACAGAATAGAATTTCCCTAACCAAATGCCTTGACATCAAAAATCAGGCTAAATTGCATTATTTTAAAGGAGCAGATGGGAATGCTAAACATTTACCCAGGGAAACGCTTAGATTGCCACAGTCCGTTACTGCCACGGCACGGCAGGGTACCTAATGGCCTCCATCCCTGGGTAGTCCTGTTCCTTCACAAGAAATCGCTTTGCTCCTCCCCAAACATGGCAGGCCTGGAGATGCTGGGGGAGAAGACCAGGTTATAGTAAGGCTGTGAAGATAAGAGGAGAAGGGGATAAAGCACGACCCGTGGGGTACCTCTCCCTCCCTGTCACGTCCACACTGGTCCAGCAGCAAACAGCGTCAGGGATGTAGCTGGGCCAGCTACATCTTCAGAAAATCCCACTTGCCGCTGACTGAACCCTTCTCCAGCGAATCCTCCCTGGGCAGTTTGGGTAGAGGACTACAGCAACGGGACTCCTGACCCACGCAGTGTTTGCAGCTTTTGTTCAAGCCAGGGTGACTGCTGAGCTTTACTAACCTGAGAAAGCCGTTGTGCTTGCCAAATCTACTTCATTTTTGCCTCAGAGCTGTCTTACAGTCGACTCCAATGACGGGCAGAGCGAAATCCATGCTGACATGTAACCCATGTCTCTCCCTGGAAAGCAAGTTTGCCACAACTCAGATCTTTCCAGTGGTACTTTTCCGAATGCTTTCCGAATGGTCAATGTGCTTTTTTGAATCAAGGACTCCATATTCAACTAGTCATGTCAACAGTTTTGGAGAAGGATGGCACATTCAACCCTCTGGATACCCTCTTGTTACACGTCCAAGGTCCCTCAGGGCTTGCCAGTCCCATCCCTGATCTGAAACACGATCAGGTACAAGTCTCTGTAAAAATAAAACAACCCAGAAAACCCAGGGCAATTTCTAGAAATGCAAACCCAAGTCCAAATTGGAGTAGATTGGACAATTTCTGCACACTCTGGAAGAGAAATGCAAGGAGCGCTTAAGGAACAGTTGGGGAGAAAGCAATCAAGAGGACAACAACAACAACAAAAAAGAGAAGTAGATGTGAAAAAAAAAAAATTGGTGTACTGGAAACAGCAGTGGTTTAGCTGGAAAGAGACCCCCCCCCAAGAGAGCAAACAGATGATGTTGGGGGGAGGAAAGGGGAGGAAGCAGCATCAGAGAAAAAATATAGCGAAGAGACTGAGCGGAGGAAAGAGAGTGAGAGCCACAAAACAAGCAGAGAGAACACAAAGCAATCATTAATTAGAGGAGGAAAAAGAAATAATGTGCAACAAATTGCAGAGAGCATTGGCAATTAGCGGCAAGGAACCCATTCCCTTCTGCACACAATAGACGCCAGATAAGAACATCCATTTGAGGATGTTTTGCTCAAGTATTGCTGGAGGGCAAGTAGCCACACCAGTGCGGGCGTTTGTGCTGCACTGCCTGGGCAAAGGGAGGAAAAATCTGCCATGGGAAGGAACAGCTGGCCGAGGGGGGGGAACCCAAAGAGACTGAAAAAGTGTGGGTGGCGAAGGGTTTAAGAAAAGCATTCCTGTTCGGTAACACTCTGAGTAAGCTGAAGTATGTATTTAAGACCCTGCAACATCAGGCACCTGCTTCCTCAACGGGGACCACACGTGGAGCTGATGTAGGTGTCCCGAAACCTGTCGTGACATCTACAGCAGTGACCCTCGTTGCCTTGAACGATGCGGGACGATGCAGGGTTAGCTACCCATATTCCCTCTGGACTCAAGTGACTCCTTAAATAACTTAAGTAAGTGCTTTGTGCTGAAAAGCTCTACAGAGATTGAAGAACCCAGGTCTCCACTCCAACGGCTCTTGAACCAATCCAAGGCACTTTTCATAGACATAGAGATCTGTCCAGGTCCGTGACTCAGCATGAGCAAACCACCAACGCTCCCCAGCAGCTGAAACCAGCACATCCTGCAAGATCAGTTACTACTGGGTGGTAGCTCTGGAAAGCACAATAGCTCAGTTGTTTTTGAGCGTGTTGCAAGGGCTTGCTGCTGTCCAGATTTTCTGGAAGACTCCCAGCTCCGTTAGTCATCATGGCCTGCAAGGAAAGGTGGAGATGATGGGGAGGGCGTTTCTTCACTCGCTGCCTAGCAAAGGGGTTGCCAAGTCACAGCTCAGTATCTGAGTGTGGATGGTCAAGTACCGCTCACCCTCTGCTCACTGCAGGTGGGATTTAATTCACTGATCTCAATGCCCACATTTAGGTGTCTCCATGTAGTTATCCAAGGGTCTCAGTACCCACTGCAGACTTTGGAATCATAGAATTGTTTAGGTTGGAAAAGACCTTTAACATCATCGAGTCCAACCGTTACCCCAGCACTGCCAAGGCCACCACTAAACCATGTCCCCAAGCGCCACATCTACACGGCTTTTCAATCCCTCCAGGGATGGGGACTCCACCACTGCCCTGGGCAGCCTGTGCCAGGGCCTGACAGCCCTTTCGGGGAAGAAATGGTTCCCAAGATCCAACCTAAACCTCCCCTGGCACAACTTGAGGCCGGTTCCTCTTGTCCTGTCGCCTGTTCCTTGGGAGAAGAGACCGACCCCCCCTGGCTCCAACCTCCTTTCAGGGAGCTGCAGAGAGTGAGAAGGTCTCCCCTCAGCCTCCTTTTCTCCAGGCCAACCCCCCCAGGTCCCTCAGCCGCTCCTCACAGCACTTGTGCTCCAGACCCTTCCCCAGCTCCGTTGCCCGTCTCTGGACACGCTCCAGCCCCTCAGTGTCTGTCTTGGAGTGAGGGGCCCAGAACTGACCCCAGCACTCGAGGGGCGGCCTCGCCAGGGCCGAGCACAGGGGGACGATCCCTGCCCTGGTCCTGCTGGCCACACTATGGCTGCTACAGGCCAGGATGCCGTTGGCCTTCTTGGCCACCTGGGCATGCTGCTGGCAGTAGAAATGTTTAGGCAACTGATCCAAGCATTGAGTTCACTCCCCATCCAGGGCACCCAGTGCCATTAGAGATGGTCTTGGGTATCCTATGTGCCCTCCAGCATCTCCTCTAGAATGAAGCACCCCTTCTCCCACATCATATCTGGCACCCTTGAGCAGATGCCTTGGAAGTCTTAAAGAGCCTGAATGGTGGGAAGTGCTCACATCTTGGGAAATGTAGATGACAGGGATGGGGTGGTTGGAGGCACGGAGGAGGAAGAGGAGATGCAATAAAAGAACAGGCAGGGTTGGTGGCACGTGAGTTGCATCTGAGGATGGTGAAGGAAGTGGCAGGCATTGGTGGCTGAAGAGGTGTCGTGGGGCTCAGAGGGTAAGGGAGGTAAGGGATGGGGGAGAGGGTGGTCAGGGCCCTGATCCTTGGACAGTTTGGTAACCCTGGAGCCCGTAGGAAAGGTCAAGCCCTTTCTGCGCTCCTCCCAGAGCTGCTGTCCTCTCTGAGGTGGACATCAGTCTTAGAGTGAAATAAATAATCCACCCCCCTCACTTCTCGGTTCACACCTCTCAGTCACGTTCAGCGAGTTAAGCACCACTGAAAGCCATGAAAACCCTGGAAAAGCCAGATAAAACCCTGCCCTGACTAAAGACAGCAGTGCGAGAGCAGGGACAAGAGGTCTCATTTAGGTGATTTGTCAAACATCTTTGAAGACATCACTACTGCAGTATTGGAAGAAAATTACTCTCTCGGGCTGATTTTTTTCAAAGAGCATCTCAGAAGGTTTCATCTGTGAGATAAATGGTCGAAGCAAAGGGTTGGGGAGTGAGAGGAGGGAAAGAAAAACAGAGTCTGGCGCACAAACTGGTTAGAGAACAGCCAGAAGGTAATGCCAGAGGTAGAAACCATCTGAGCTTGGAAACGCGCCATGGGACAGGCGGCACCAAGGGGGCCATCAGGCCAGCTGGGATTTATAACGGGTAGGCAGCAAAAGAATGCAAAGCACAAGACTGGGCAAAGCACTTCCAAGGCACAGAAATGACCGAAGGAGCCTAAACCTCTTCTCAAAATAGATGTAGGCACCTACGACGTTTCTTTCCTTTAGATTTTGAAGACCTTCGTCACTGGCTTTCAACGGTGCAGGCACATGCCACAGCACAACCTTTAGCTCCTGCAGTGCTGAAGGAAAACAAACCAGACAAATCGAACAATCCTTTTGAAACTCATTGGTCTGGGATATAACTCAGTAACATATTTATCCTCCAAAAGGGGAAGAGGGAAGCACGAACTGAAGCACAGGGGGAAGGAGTGGACACAGGATCTGTCCATTTGGTAGAGCCAAAGAGGATTTCAGATCCAAATACGTTGGTGTTTGAAAAAGAACATCTCACTGTAATTTTGTTTTCTAGGGAGAGCTCTCCTATTTCATCTTTTCCTATTCTCGTGCTGGGAATTGATGAAATATCCAGGAAAACTCTTGCATTTCAAATGTGAGTCTTATGCCTTTCACCTTCCAAAAAACCAACTTTTCAACAATTAAAAATGAGAAGAATTCAACTCAAGCCAAACTGAAGAGTACATCTTACTTTGTTTCTAAATTTCTTGGCAAAAAATCAAGTCTTTCCATTTAAAGTTAAATTCTACTTTTGTGTAAGTATTATTCTGGGGAGAGGGTATTTGAAAACCAGAGTTTTGTCAACCAGCCCATGCTAGTGGGAAATTATTCCTTCTGCACAGCTAGAGCAGCACGCTGACACCGAGAAAACCTCCTACATTAGATATTTGAATATGAACCTCACGCAGGTACCAGATATCTGGTTACCATGCATCGTTTTACCTCTTTTCTTGAATTTTTTTCAACTCCTCTATCAGAGATGCCATTCACTTTTCAGCTAAATATTTCATTCAGGAGCAATGGATTCTTTTTTTGGATGAATATCTGTCACTGCCTCCTATCAGCAGTAATTAAAGTCGTATGATGCAGCCCTCAGCGTCACAGGTGATGAGCCGTTCGTGGCTGTTGTTGATGGGTAACAAATTCTTTTGGGGAAGGAGCTGACAGTCACTGTGCTGACATAAACCACCGCCAGCTCCTGGATCCTCCCAGGATGGAGCGGCTGCTGGGACCCACCATCACACTGTTCCTGGGATGCAGCGCGTCCTTTGCATCTGCAGGAGACTGATGCTGGAGCTGGCAATGCGACCTGGCTTGCTAAGGTCACCCTCGCCCTTAGGGCAGCCTTTCCCCGGCCCCAACCTCCTTCACTCAGCACCGAGTCCAGAAAAGCTCTGGTTTTTCTTGTTCAAAGCTCCTCTGACCTTCCAGCTCCATCTCGCTGACCTCCCACCCCGGCCACCACATGCATCCCCATCCAACACAACCCATCTCCCCCTACCCAGGCTGCTGATCCCATCGCTCTGGCTCTGTACTGGACAGATATAAATATATATCTGTTCATATATATATCTCTATTGGACAGATATACATAAGCTTAATTGCCTCACATATTCATGCAGAAGACAAGGCGGCTGTGACACCCAGCCATTTCATCTCAGCTCAGCCCACTGTTTGCCTACAAGTCCCCAAAACACCCTGTCCCAGGGGTTGCCAAAAGAAAACTTAGGGCCCCAAAATTCCCACTCCCCCAGTGAAAGGAAAACCTAAATGCAGCTCAGAAATGCTGACAGCTTGCTCCGTCACTGCTTCTCCGACTGAGATCCCATCCGCTCTCCCTCCTGCTGCAGCTAAGCTCCTCCAGCGCTCAGGAACAGCTAGACCTCATCCTTACCCATATCCTACTCTTGTCTGCAGCACAGACCTGCCTTAGGTACGTCCTCAGGTCATGGTAGGGACGTGGAGAGGCTCCATCTATTTCTGATCTCAAAGCACGTGAGACTCCCCATCCCCAGGCAATTGAGGGGAAGGGGGTGAAGTGATAATCCTGGGTCACCCCACAAACAGGACATATTAAACTCAGTCACGGTGCAGCCAAGGAGACTGGAAGGAGACTGGAAACTTATTCCCTTCACTCTGCACCGTACATCCATACACCAGCACATGCACCAGACACCCTTCCACCCCCAGACACGCATGCACAAGCCACACAACACGAACCACACGTCCACTCCCGCTCTCTGCCCCCAGCACTGCTAAAGACCCCAGCCCTGGCTCCAGAGCCAAAACGTAAGTCAGAGCATGGAGGCCAAGCAGCAGAGATGGTGGTTCTCATTTTCATTCCAGCTCAGCTCAGCATCCTCAAGAAGCAAAGCCACGCACAGGCTCTGACAGCGGATTTCATACAAAGTAATCAGAACGCAATAATATTCTCCCCAATAACCGTCCTGGCAAAAGCCTGGGAGATGTTGACATTATTTGCATCTTTATTGTTCCTGAGCAGTAGAGCAATGATGTTGCCGTGTTTTGACTAAATAGATGAAGAGAGATGTTTTGTTGCTTCCGTGAGTGTGGAAAGATTAAGCCCAATTACACATGCACTCCGTCTCCCCCCGCTCACACGTAGAGATTCCGCCTTTGCCGAAATTGCAGAACCGCCCTGCGAGTTATTTAAGGCTGGCATTAACGGAGAGCGAGTATCATCTGCACGAATGTCACCCGCCAAGGAGGAATAGCATGATTTCGTCTCGATGGGTTGAGAGTGGTGGTGCAGGGGAGGTTCACGCCATCCCAGGAGGCCCCAGGGCCCCGGTCCCAGCCCCAAACAAGTTCAGTGGGCCAGCATTAGCACACCTAGCCTGCGCGCCTCATCGCATCCCCTTTTGCACTGTTTGGGAAGAGAGGACAGCCTCTCATCCTCGACGCTGTAGGAGCATCCACGCAGGGGCCCTCAGGGCTCCCAGAACCGCTTCCCCATGGAGATCACACGTGGGGCTCCAGCACGGCTGCGTCTGCAGCACCTCCATGGAGGACATGGCGAAAAACAGGGGCAGTACTGATCAACCAGTCAAAGATGGGCATCCGTCACCAAATCTGCTGCCTTCCAGTCCAGAGAGAACCACAACCCAGCATACTCCCTGGGCAGACCAAACCCCTCCTTCTCCAAAATTGCAGAGAGCTTTACAAAGAAAATCCCGTCCTTCCTTCCCCCCTTTTTTGCTGTGCGTGTCCTCAGACAACCCAGACCTCTGCAGTTCCCTTACCAGGGAGAAAATTACGATGTCACTTTGGCTGTCAGGCTTCTGGCTTGGCATCAGCAAGCAGCCAGAGGAGGAGGAGAAGGAGGAAGGGCAGAGGGAGCAGGGAGGGGAGGGTGAAGGGGGAGAAGAGGAAGGCGAGCAAAGGTTTGTGCAGTAAAGTGGGCAGCAGCTGCTGCTGCAAAATGCAAATGGCAAGGGGCCAGCACGAAGGATGGATTTTGCTCTCTGGCCTTCCCACCTGGAGGGAAGAAGGAACCGTTGGTTGAGGGTCTGGAAGAGAACATTAAAGTCCAGGTGGTGAGGCTGACTGAAGGCAGCCCGCATTAACCGGGCAAAGGTGCCACCTGGTCTTCCCCAGCTTCCTAAGAAAGCTAACCATCCTTTGCCACCCCTAAAGCTAGTTGGGGTTGCTGGGCGTTGAAGTCGGCCTATACCCGCAGCCTAAAGCTGGGGTTGCAATAGGGCAGGATGGACAGGCTTAGTAGGACCATCCTGTGCTCAGGAAACTGACACCACCCTGCATGGCACCTCTCCACCTTTCCCTGACCCTCCAGCTCGGGCATTTGTGCACAAGCAGGTCGTGCCCCGGCTCGCGCTGCTTAAGAGCACAACCCTCGCATGCACACGGAAAACACCAAGGTGCAACCTGGGATGGCGACTCCTCATCCCACCTTTGCAGGGGCTGAGGTCTGCCGGTGAAGAGGACCTCCCTCGCCAACCTGCTCCTCCCTCTCTCTGCTGATGCCCTCCCCAAAGGACATTTCCTACAGTCCCCACGAGCTTCCCCTCCGCCAGCTGCAGTTCCCCGGCCGCGGAGGATGGAGATTACTCGTCCCGCTGTGTAAACAGCATTCGCCCGCCCGTGCATCATGAATCTCTCTCGCTCTGAGCAGGGTAGAGCAGTCCCACTTCTTTCCGGCCTTCCAGGTGATTTATTCCAGCTCCTGTCACCCCACCGGGAAAGGGGCTTTGCTAAGGCTTAATGCATGGCAACAGCTGCTCCCTTTTCCACATCTAGTCTTCTCCTTCCACGATTTGCCACGCAAGTTTCTCTCCATCCCTTTCTCTTGTGTCCTCCAGAGGTTTTCAACCTACAGATTCCCCAGGGACCTGTAGTTTTCTAGGGATCTGATGAAGATGCCCAAGAAAAGTAGGTTCAACCGGGAGGGCCTTATGGGTTTGCCTTTTTATCGTAGCAGATTGGGGATTCACAAAGAAAAGAGTTGAAAATTGCAGGTGTAGATGACTCCTTCTTGTCTTCTTTCACACACCTCAAAAAGGCCAGGTTTTCAGTGAAGCTTCCTAAACTCATCGCAGGGTCCAGCTGCACCCACTTGTCCACAAACAGGTTCACCTTGTCCTCATCCCTCAGGTATCAGCTTGGCCTCTCTCCCTGCTTCTGCCACCGTGGTACCCCAGGGAGGTAGGAAATAAAAGGCAATGCATGTATATTCCCCATGGTACTTCTTCCAGAACTTGGTCCTCTCTGAGTTGCATCCCACCGTTCGTCAAATGTCCTGCAAAACAACAAGAAACTCCATTTTCTCGGGTGAGAGCTGGCTTTATCTGCTGTGTCCACTCTTTGCTCCATCCTGACATAAGAAGCCAAAGACACTGAAGGGTAGAATCATAGAATCATAGAATTGTTCTGGTTGGAAGAGACCTCCAAGATCATCAAGTCCAACCATTAACCTATCAATACCAAGTCCCCCACTAAATCGTATGCCTTAGGACCTCATCTAAATGTCTTTTGAATCCCTCCAGGGATGGGGACTCCACCACCTCCCTGGGCAGCCTGTGCCAGGGCCTGACAGCCCTTTCGGGGAAGAAATTTATACCAATGTCCAATCTAAACCTCCCCTGGTGCAACTTGAGGCCGTTTCCTCTTGTCCTGTTGCCTGTTCCTTGGGAGAAGAGACCGACCCCCCCTGGCTCCAACCTCCTTTCAGGGAGTTGCAGAGAGCGAGAAGGTCTCCCCTCAGCCTCCTTTTCTGCAGACCAAACCCCCCCAGTTCCCTCAGCCGCTCCTCACAGCACTTGTGTTCTAGGAACTTGTGTTCTAGGTAGTTGATGGCTCTCCGGGCAGTGTGGCCACATGCTGCCAGGGTTACTTCATTTTTCACTCTCCACCCCAGAGGAACTGAGCTGTCACCAGTTAACATCCCTTTTCTCACACTTCCCCCCAGTTTGAGTAAGAGCAGGAACAGATACTGTTGGTTTTGTTTTTCCTGTTCAAACGAAGAGAGTCCACTAAACTCCCCCAGCCGCCGCCACATCCACAGCTTAGCAAATCGATCTAATTTCCCACACGTGCAACAGAAAGATGTCTGAAAGCGCAACAAGAAGCTGACCGTCACGAAGCAAGGAGGCACAGAGGCAAGGACCGGCTTTCGTTCCCCACCGTATCAGCTTCTTCAAAACAAAAAAAATAACACTAGGGTGATGTTTATGGGATGGCTTTGAGTCCTCCAAGGGTCTCCAGTCGTCAAGCAATGTGTTCCCACGTAGGGGAGGAACCCAGCACCAAACATGAAGCTGGTGAGGAACATGGAAGAGCAGTGATGATCACTTGACACAGCCCAGTTGGGATGAGCGCAGATAAATCCTCCCACAGCAGAGGGGCAAATCTAGGAGAGGGATGCACTGCCCTGTGGTAACTCACCCTGCAGGATGGAAGGAGTTGAATAACAGATGAGTGGTGAGAAATCCAATTTTTCTGGGCTGGGAGCGAACGGGAATCGCTGCAGAGATGGCCCCGGGGTGCTGGCTTTGGCCATGGGGTGCAGCATCTCTGGGGTTAATGGTACTGGAAGCGTTTGCCCCCCAGTTCAGCCCCTGAAGAATGACCGCTGTCTTCTGTAGGTGGGAGATCAGCCCCAAGCAACGAGCGCTGCATTTTCTGCTCCCACTCCCACCCCCCCACCCCCCAGGATTTGGGAAGGCTTTCAAACAGCCCGTTTTTGTCATTAGCCACCAAGAAAGAAAGGCTAGTTGCTTCTCTCCCTGGGTTGCCGCCGCTTGAAGGCTGCGTGCAGAGGCAGCAGGCACAAAACCACCGTTGGCAGCAGCTGCTTTCAAGTGCCACCGAAGCTCACAGGAAAATGGGGAATGAGACTCACTAATTAGACAGATAGTTAACTTAAAGCCTCGCCACAATCCTGCTTTGCCAGGACGCTTTTGTTGCTCTCCTCAGGAGAAGCTCACCCCTGGTGTAAGAACCTCCATCAGGTCTGTGCACAATTTCAGCCTGAATTTGAAAACATAATGAGTGCACCAGACCCGTGCAGGCGTGGATTTCCCTCTCTTACCTCCCAGGTTACCAACCCCTTTCCACCTCAGCAGGACCTCTTGCCTCTGCCCGACGATCGCACCCCATCCAACAGTGAATTTTGAAATATCTGTCCCATTCGACCCAAGGGACAGCCACATACTGCCACTTATGAAAGGTTTTGAGTCTTCAAACCCAGGCATAAAGTTCCCCTTCTCTGGAGTGGGAGTTTTGTGCTTGTAAATCTTAATCCTACTAATACTTAGTTTTCAGGCTTCGCTGGCTTTTCAGCACCTCTGTTTACGAATTCCCTGCTCTGAGCCTTGTGGAGAGGAGCCCCGTCATTCCCCATGAGCTATGGGGAGCAATTCCAGCAGCAAGCCCAAAGCTAGGACTGGGTCAGACGTGCTTATCTACCTCTGAGAGGAGGGCTCACAACGGTTTCCCAACTCCAGGTACTTGGTTTGAGAGATGCATTTGGATTCACACCTTGTGAGTTTGGATCCTCTCCTTTTTGAAGCATTTCTTACCAGTAGTAACAACAGCAAGGAGACCGGGGACATCTGCCCTGTGGTCCCAGTGATCCAGCATGGCCAGACCTCCAAACCAGCAACCTTGGCTGGTGTGACAGCTCCCACGGGATGCAGCATGGATGTCTGCACAACCACCCACCTGCCAGGGGCTTTACAGCCTTGCAAATGTCCTATATTTTAGGCTATTGGTTTCACACAGTCACTGCTGCACCTACTTAGCCAGGACAATCTGTTCTGCTTCAGGTGTCTGGTGCATCGATACCTCCCCTGAGCTGTCTGGGCTCCTGGAGTCATTACTGGAGAGCCCTCAGCATGGTTTAGCTCATGCTTTGGTGGGCTAAAATGAAGGAAAGTAACAACAGACAGGCCTGTTTCTCCCCACTTAAGATATATGGGTTCACGACCTGCTGGAGACAGCAAAAGCAACATCCCACCCGTGGTCTTGGGTGAGGACACCCTGGAGGAAAGCCTTCTCCTTGCATTACAGCTCATCTCCTCCTAGTCTCCAGAGAGATATGGCGATAGGAGAACTCACACGGCTTTAACCCCACCACATCTGTGCTCAACGAGGGTTTGTACAAAAGATTTTCTTCTAATTGGCTTTCAATACCATGTCCTCCCAAAATCCACGGGGCACCCTGGGAAAAGGATCCTAAAATGCTGAGCTCTTGCTGAATTTCAGTATCGAGCACCTTCCCCAGGGGACTGACCCTGCTCAGGTCTCTAAAAAGCTGGCTTAGTTAACACCAAAAGGATTAGAAAATCCTTCCCTGCTGAAAGAGGGCTGAAATGGCAGCATTTCTGCACTTCTCGGTGACACCAGGGGTGGCGAGAAAAGCTCTATGATCAAGCGATTGAACTGAAGAAGAACATTCTTTTGGACCTATCTGAAAGGTATACTTTTCAATTTTTCACAGGCAAATCATTTGAACAAAATAAGCCCATTTTGTTTACTTGGGAACTTCTTTCCATGTAAAATAAATACTTCTCTGTTTTAAGTCGAAGTGAAGCAAGTGAAATATTGTTTCAAACAGAGACATCAAACTGTTTAGGGGGAAAAAAAAAGTAAATTGAAGCTTTTCTTTTTCTAAGTTGTCTATTTTGGTTATTTCAACCCGAACAACGAACCAAGACTGACATAAAACCACAGCATGTTGCAGGTGACCTGAAAACGTATCTTTCAGCGTAAAAAGTTCCAGGTGAAAATGTTTTCCTGGCTCCAGCAACAATTGATTCATGAGCAGAATTAGGATTTAAAGCTTGGCCCACACAGTTTAATCCACTCCCCCCAGACCCAGACAAATCCTCTTTGAACACGACCGGGGTGGAGGAGAAGGGGGGGCAGAGAAATCTTCAGGGGAAATAAAAGAGCAGCCGTAGAAGGCTCTGGTATCCACTTAACCTGAAAATGAGAAAGAAAGCAGTGTAAGACCGGGACAATTAGATCCTGAACATCACAAACCTTTCCAAAAATGAAAGACAGCAGGGGGAATTAATGGGCGTAAATGCAACGCAGTAATTAATTGATAAATGGCATTAAGGAGTTTTCTAAAGAGGAAGACTCCAACGTGACTTATCTTCCCAAAGGCAGAAGACAATTTCTCCCTCCTTTCACCTTGCAGATAAGGACAGAGAACAGGGATCGTTCCGTTTTGAAGCTTAAGAGGAATCTGGAAGTTGAAGACAAAAGAGAAAGGAAAAAGCCCCACAGGGTAGGAGGGAACAACACAGGGGGCTGTTGTCACTGACTGCGCTGCCGAAGCCGGAGAAGAGCAGTCTGCGACTATTCGCCACCGAATAATTCCTCCGGAAAGGGTGGGAGCAAAGTGAGGAGTAAAATGGGAGCAGGAGCAAAGTGAGTCCTGCTGCAAAGACAACGGGATTATACCTGGTAGGGAAGAGAGGGAGCCAGGGGCTGGGCTGGTCCCGTTCTCCGCATAAACCCCTTCGCCTTCCCCACCAGGCGACGGGGCCGGTCTGCCGTGTGGGTCACTTCTGGTTGCTGCAGCTGCAACTTCCCAGCCACCCCCTCCAGCACGTGCATTGCCCCCCTTGGACGAGGCAAAGCCCAGCTGTGGGCTCTCCATCTCCTCCCCTTGCTGCCTCCACGCCAGCCGTAAGGTCTCATCTGTGCTTCACCCCAGGCAAGATGCCCAAGCCAACGCCCCCCACAGCTAACCTGCAGGCTCCACCACCTCCTGAGACATCCTGCAAGCAGCTCCATCACCGTACGTGCCCAACAGCGCAGCAATGATTTTTTCATGGCTGAATAAGCCTAATAATTGAGACACTTCCCTCCTGCCCTGCTAGACACTTATTATTAACAACCACATTGAATCCCTAGGCGGGATTAACTGATAGATGGGAATCCATAAATTTCAGTGTCCCAGTGTAGGTGTCTATGCTCCTGTCACAGCCAGTGGAGACCAGAGGCTCAGTTCCGTTACCTGAAGTTAGGCATCTTGTGCCATCTGAGATGCCCGAAGGTACGCAGGGCACCTATATCCTTCTGGAGCAGCACATAGAGGACACGAGTTACACCAGGGCATCAACGTAAGACCTAGATGACTGGTCTCAGGAGACACCAGCTTCTCAATAGATAATGGCTGTCTCCATTAGTCTTTTTAAGGTGTGCTCAGCAGTGATTCCTCTCCACGCCAACAAGATATGTGCACTGGGAGTTGCCCAGCTTCCTCCCAAAGACACAGGCCTATCTTGATTTAAGAAGGAGAGGCAAAATTTGGGCACAACTGCAGGAGAAAACGAGCCACCCTTGTTCATGGTCAACCCCAATGGAGTGAAGAGGCACAGCTGTTTGCTGGACTCCTCCCAGCCTTGGGGGCAGGAGGGTAAGAGTATGGTGAGGACAGGCCAGATGGGTCAGCAGGGATGGGACAAGAGCCAAATTCCCCCAAACAGCTGTCCGTACCATGGTCCAGCTCTGTGGTTTGTGCAAAAGCCCTTGACCCTCCCATGGAGGCGGCTCTGCACTGGTTCATAAACCCACCCGTTCAGACGGGTCCTGGAACAAAACCATTTGCTGCCACGGTGTCATCCCAGCAGAGAACTTGGCCCAGTGATTTCAGCAGAGCAGCAAGGTGAGACCCAAAGACAGGCAATTTCATAATGGCCTCCAGAACCACTTCCAGGGTATCACAGACCCTGTCTCTATTTCCCATCCCCTTAAAAGGCTCCTTTGCAGGAGATGACCTGGAGGCAGGCACAAGCCCAAGGGGTGCTGTGTGTCTGGAGGGTCCATTCTGCTGGACCTACACAGTCGAGGTGCCTGGCTGCCCTTGCCTCTAACTGGGGTCCTCCTCTGCCGTTCCTGCAGGTTGTACTCACGCAGGGTTCCCCTGAACCATGCAAGAGGCTTTTCTGTGCTTGGAAAGCAAGGTGGGGCTGTGAGGTGGCACAATGCGTGCCCAGGTCTTGTTCCTATGTGGACAATAGGATTTAGCTCGGACATATTTCTGGCTCTGGGAACTAGGAAGACCTGGGCTTCCCCAACCGTCACCATCTCTGGTCCCATGAACTGGTGATGGTGAAGTGAGGTCTATGACTGGAAATGCATCAAGTATTTATCTGACACCTTGACTCTTCCTGGAGCAGTTCCTCCATTCCCAGTCCCGCTGGGCAGCAGACAGACAGAACAGCTCAGCAGCTATTCATTCTTGTCATGAAAATGGGTGTAATCTCCGGCCAACGCACCAAGCCAATTCAGCGAAAACCTGCACAATTGCCCTGAGATGACTCAATAGCCCCCCAGCTTCATCGCTGGAACAGGTCACCCGCTTATCGAGGGAGAGCTGAAATCATTCATAAGGCATCTGTGGTTTCACTGTCCTTGCGATGGCTTTCCCGAACTCTGTCCAAAGCAGAGACATGTCATTTAGATTCTATTAAAACAAAAGTGCACGTCCGCACACGCGTGAAGAGAACGAGGGAAGAGAAAAGAAGGAGGGAGCTGGGTGTCCTTGAGGTCATGTAATCTAACAAATCACGGAGGAGCCATTAGCACCACGAAATGACAGGAGGCAAAACAAGGCAGAACGTTAAGCGCCCGGCGCTACCGAATCCATCAGCTGCCCCCGTTATTCTGATGGTGTGTCGGTGCAGCGTATAATCATCAAAATTGGTATTCTGCTCCAAACAATCCGTCTCCTGCTTTCACTCCAGGCTGAGTTTTGCTGGTCATTAGGGATCAAGGAGAAAGTACAGAGTCCACCTAGCAGCAGTTCTTGCACAAATCCTGCTTGGCCCTCCTTATTTGGCAGAGCAAGCGAGTAGTGTCCTAAACGCAACAACTCCCGTTACATGCTTGTAAGGAGGGGAAATAACTGGGACAGAGGCTTAATCAGCCCTGGAGTCATGAAGACTTCAAGCGTGATGTTATTTTGGAGGTGGATGGTGGCAAAGCTAGTAACGTGCTAGATCTTCAAGGCCTTTGGGCTGGGTCAGCGTTTGGCAGAGTCCTTGTGTTGTTTGCAGACCCGTGATGGTAAAAAAGTGAATCACCACCATCGGAGCTGGAACAAGCCGACCATCGCAGATGGTGCAACCCACACACGTGCACATGTAGGTATCACTCAGGGGACAGGGGCCGAAAGGGGCCCCGAGGAGTCTTACAAGGAGGGACTGGCTCTTACTCAGCAGGGGACTTGTCTCTCCAGCAGAGACCAGGTTCTATAAGACTCCCTTGTTGAAGCTGGCAGGGATGACCAGACACTAAGTGCCATCACCACCAGCCTTTTTCTGGAAAGAAAAAGAGGAAAGGCTCTGAGCAGACACTCCAGACATCCGATGGAGGTCCTTTCCAACCAGCACCTCTGTGATTCTTGGGAATGGATAAAATTCATGTTCTGCAAACCAAGAGAGTGCCTTGTCTCATCCAGAGGGTCACAGAACTTTGCAGCACCAGGGGATCCCCATCAGAGGCAGGGCTTGCACTGGGGTGGTTGCCAGCAACCCCATGGTCATTCCCTGGCTCTCAAGGAGAGACCAGCATTGCACGCTCTACTTGAGAGACTTCCAAGGATCTCCGTTCTCTGCAGGTTAGCAAGGTCCAGGTAGCTGAGTTCAGACCAGGCGTGAAGCTACCAAGACCATTTCACAGAAGAAGGGCCAGCAGGTCTCAAAGCTCCTTTTACACCAAGCTTTTGTCTGAATAGTGTTGGAGATCCAGCACATGGGCATCCAAAAGGGCAGTCATGCCACTTCTACCCATGCTCTTCTATCCTCCAACCCTGCCACAGGACATTCCCAGTGTGCTGCAGGGCATCTGAAAGGGACAGCAGCATCTGGATGTTTGGGACGGCCCAGTCCCAGCTCTGCAAGTCCTGGAGAAGATCCTGACCTCCTGCTGAAAATACAGAAGAGCTCAATTTAGCTTTACTGGAGGGCCTGTTCTCTAACAAGAGAGAGCAGAAAAGAAGAGCCGCCATTTCTCATCCCAGAAAACAACGTGTTTCTTGAAGTTCAATGGAGAAAGTTCTCCAGCCAATTTGTCTGGTGGATTTTTTTTTAAAGTATTGTGCATGTCACTCAGTGCCAAGGATTTCAAAGTGTGTCATCGTTGATTTTCTTTTGTCATTAACTGCCAGGTTTGGGGGGTGGTTCAGAGCTGAGCCGGAGGAAGATCGGAGGCAAAGCTGACTTGATTAAGACTGTGTTTTGAAACCTTTCTGCATCTTGTTTAAATTGATTTTCTTCTGCTTCTGCTCTAAAAGGGGAAGGGGAAAAAAAAAAAGAGCTCCATCCAAGGGAACATCAAAGGGAGCTGAGCTATTTTCAATGCTGGTATAAAAACGAAAAACATGCAAAGACCAAACTGCCTGACTGATGCTAATAAAGTGCCCGGGAACAGAGCCCTGTAGAGACAAGGCACAGGAACGGACAAGATGACCTTGACTCAGTCCTGAGATGCTTGCAATGCAAAAGCTTCACGCATGCAAAACCCTCCTGGGAAAGACACTGTTGAGGAGACTGTGTGGTGAAAAAATCATGCCAGGAATGATTTGCAACTCAAAGAATGACTTAACTTTGTTTTGCAGTCATGGCTTTTCTTTCTGGAAAGGGCAAGCAGGGGGAGAAAACCCAACAAAACAAAGTAGAAGAAAAAATAGTTGAAAAAGCCACCTTTATTTTTATGCCCAGAGGAAAACTGGGCTGTTTATCCAAACTGTGGCTCATTTTGGATTCACTAAGCAAAGCCAGCAGAATGGCTTGGCAGGTTGGACTCTGGCCTTCGGTCACCTCAAGTCCAACGGAGACCAGGTACCTCCTGTCACATGTTCCCTGGATGACACCTCTACCTCTGTCCTACGTGTTTGACCTGATGTATATAGTCAGCTCATGTCCTGCCCCACCATGTGTATCTATGGCTGGAGACCTCTGCACAGCAGGAGCAGTCTTGATGGGGCCACCACGTGAGAGCAGGTCTCAGGCTCTGGAGACTACTTCAGTCCTACCATGGTAGGTCCCATCCCACAGCTGTAAGCTCTGCCTTGCCCTTCTCCTCGTGCTTTCTGCTCTTCTTCACGTTAGCACAATCTTACTGTGAATCCAAATGGATAAATTCACACCTTGCTAGAAAATTAGTCCAAAAGCTGTATCAGGTTGCTCCAGCTGGGCATGGTAAGGTGACTATTCATACATGAAAGGGGCCTTGCAAGGGTGCTAACGTTTTCTTGTTCCTCATAGACACCACTGGCCACAGGCATAACTGGCTTCTCACAACGAAAGTGGATGTTGGCACCAGAGACTCCTCATCTAGACATATGGAGGTACCTCTTAGATCCATCCTTTTGCACTTATGTTGTCTAAGATGACTTAAGGGCTCTCTTCTTTTGTCTTCACCCGTTCTCTGCCAACCACAACCAGAAGCAGGAGGGCCAAAAATGGACAATCCTTGGTTGAGGAGAGCCACAGAGATGAAATATATTCCTTCTCAGCCTAGTCCCAAAAGCTGTGTCTGTACTCGTGCACTGAGCAGCAGACCGAGCTCGAGCCGCTGAATTGCTTAGTCCTTCCTGACACACGTTTGGCCTTAGCACAAAGCACTGTTTGATTCTTGCATGGGTCAGCCACTTACGCGGCCCATGAATCATCCCAGCAGACAGTTTGCTGATGGCCACTTCGTTTTGAAGGTAGGAGAATTTAATAACACAGATGAAGACTGCTCTGTGCCACTGGCCTCAGGACCCCCAAAACATGCCCAAGCACGTTTTAAACTACGAGCACAGGCGTGACTAAACCTCCTTGCTCTGCAAGCCTAGGGGTCACAAAGCGCACGAAGTCCCTCAATCACAGGAGGCTACTCCGCACCGAAACAGCTTCTTTCTTTATTTTTATGCAAACCCAATAAAGAGAAAATGATCTCTTTATGACAAAAATTTCGTCTTGTAGCTATTTCTTTAAAGCACCTTTGGGTACCAAAGAAGAGGCAGTAACAGCAATAAACAGCCCTCCGTCCCTGGGCGAGTGTCCCACCAGCTTCCCCTGCCCGAGTAGGAACAACACCCTGACCTTCAGCGCTTTGCTGCAGGCAAGCACAGCGGAGGTGTGGGCTGGGGGGCTGCGAGCGAGCTCAGCCGTTCTCCTGGGCACCGTCAGCCCCATTCAGTCCCCGGCTAGTCATGATTGTCCCTTGCAAACACCTCATCGCATATCATCAGTGGCCACCGTGCAAAGGAGGCCAGGAAAGAGCTCCGAGATGTGTTTCTCAAGGCAGTAATTCGGTTTGTCTTTGCTCATCAGGCCAGAGTAGCTCCTCCTTCATCTATGTATCTCATCTGCTGACAAGAGTTGGACACCCAGGTCTCATGCAGTGCATCTGAAGCCATGCTGTGGTGTTTCCACCCCCGTTTCTACGTTCTCCAACTTCCTAATTTTACTTCTTTGGAATGGTTTGGTTTGATTATCTCAGCTGAGCACCTGGGACCAGAACAGGCACGTTGGACGTGCTCTCTGACATCCAGGTACAGCCCTGCCTCCACTCACCGATGTTCTTCAAACCATGGTGGACAGCGGAGGCAGTGTCTTTGCATCAAGACGCCGCATCACCACGAAGCCATGGGGCAGGGCTTCTCCTGTACAGCTCAGACTTGCACTGATTTCTTAATTTGTTTCTCCGAGCAAGGATTTGAAACAGAAAGGGAAGTTGGAGAGGGAGAGCTGCATCCTGCTTTGACACGGCTGACACAAAAGTGCTCCCTCTCCAAGCTCGCTTTGTACTTCATAGCGCTGGGACTTGAAAGACACTCACTTCTCTGAGAAATACTTGGAAATTAGAGAGATACGACATCAGCTTTAGGCAACACTTCAGTGACAGCACTCAACAGGACCTCAGTCTTTAGCATGTGTGCGTATAATATTATAAATTTCTTTCTCTCCTTCTCTCCGTATATATAGAAATGTTGACGCAGTGAATTAAAATCAAGCTGTGCTTTATACTTTCATTTTTAATGGGACCATGCTTGGCTCCAAGGAGAGAGCTATCAGCCCCTGAACGGCAGGAACGGGTGGAGAGAGCAATCGTCGTCTGCCAAAGACAAATAAAGTAAAAGGAAAGAAAAGGTGCTGGAAGATGATGAATGGTTCGACTTCCCTGGCTGCAGGAGCCTCTTCATTAACCGCTTCACTGCCTTTTTTTTCCCTTTTTTCTTTGCTTTTTTTTTTTCCTTTGGCTCTGTGCATGCAGCGCCTGTCTGCCTGCAGCTCTGTACGCCCGTGAGAGCGTTGCCCGCCTGCGGCTGTGCGGTCCCAGTTCACGTGTCCATCCCCCTCGTCTCTCCCACCCCAGGATGCAGCATTAAACGAGAGAAATAAAAAAGAAGGTGGTTTTACATTTTACACTACCAACGTCACCTCGTGCTGCATCCCAATGGACAGAGCCTGCCTGGTGCCAGGACACCCACGGCAAACTCCGTGCAAACTTGGTACACCTCAAAATTGAGGCTCCAGGGAGCCAAGGAGGACACTTGTTGTCCCAGGGTGACTTTCCCAGTGTGCTCCAGAAAAGCCCCCCAATTTCTGAAGCTCACTGGAAGCCACTCAATCGCTGGGGACTCTTCCCTGTCCCCTCCATTCCTTGGCCCTTCCTCCATGTCCCCCTTCGTCCCTTGGAAACCCCTGCAGAGCCCAAGCAGGCCAGAAGCCTGTGGAGATGCTGTGGATCAGGATCTGGCCTCTTACTGTGGCTCTTGCACCCCAGGGTGCCTGGGCAGGACAGGGCACAGGCAGGACAGATGAAGGACTGACGGCTCCATTTCACCAACTGAGGGCAACCCAGGCATGGAGACAGAGGCAACCACTTGGAGATCTTGCCAGCTTCATCACAAGTGTGGTGGGCGACAGCAGCCCCCTGAAATGGCCAAGGAGGTACAGTCCTGAGTCCTGAACAAGGACTGAGCTCGCTTCTGCTCCACAGGGACAAGCAACCAGTCCCAGTGAGCCCAATAACATGCTGTCGCAGCTATTCTGGGGCCACACATCCACAGAGTCATGGTGTCCCCCTCCCAGCGAGCAACATCAGTCCTGCCTCAAATGCAGGACCTAACCCAGGCCCAGTGTCCTGTCCAGGTCTGCCTGTGACCAATAGCTCAGTCTCAGGGTGGAGTTGCTGGCATGAAGATGGCTGTAGCCTCCTCTCCACTGCCACTCAAGCTGTTTCCCTACAACGTCACATCTCCTTGGCCACTTCCAGGACCAGAATGGGCCCGAATGGACCCAAAAGAGCCCCATCAGCTCAGCAGGACCTTTCTCCTGGGTTGAGGCTGTGCCTGTCATATCACCTGGATGGTTAATCCAAAAAGGAAGCCTAGGAGATGTTAAAACACCCCCCGCACACTCCTACACCCCCTAATCAGCCCTGGTAAGAGTGAAAGCGTCCAAAAAGCCCAGAGGCCCCTACTAATTTCATAGTCGGCTGGATCACGAGCTCAGTTTTGCTGTTTGCAAAGTGCCTGGTGTGCAGGGACATCAGAAGTCTTGGCAAGAACGCTGACGGCAATGAGACACAGCAAGAGAAGAGCAGCTGCGCAGAGAAAGAGTCACCGCTGGAGATGACTCACCCAGGTTACTCCGGCTTAACTTCTCCTCCATTTCATTTGCACAGGACCTGGAGCATCTCAGTGCGGGAGGAAGACAGAGACCAGTAAATCAGACCGAATCTGGGAAAAACATTTGTACTACTGGGAGGAAGGTACAGGAGGATGCTCCCTGGAGTGGTGTGGGGTCTCCATCGTTGGAGGGTTGAAGAACATAAGGGCAACTATAGCAGGACAGAGCAAAGAGCTGGCACCAGGCTCCATCAGGGATCAGGTTAAACTCTGAAAGGAGCTGGGCTTTGCTCCACTTGCCTTCTGAAATGTCTGGATCTTGTTGCTGTTGGAAATTGGACATCAGATTAGATGGACCAAGGAGATGGATCCATCCTGTCTTCCAAGATGTTACTGGGAATTGAAAGTGTGGTTGCTCTCTCCAGCATGTACAATGTAAAGCCGTTTGATGGAGACGTGTTCTCCTGAGCCAGCCAGGAGGTTTTTGTCTTCCCCATTTCAGTCTCACACACTCTGCCACATGGATGAATGAGAAACGTTCACGCGAAGGGACCGCTCACCCCACCAGCAAAGCATTAGCCTGAGCCTCTCAGCCCTTGCTCAAGACCTCCCTGGAGGTGGAGAGTTTCAGCACACATCTCCGTAATCATGGTCCCAGGCTCTCCCTTACCTGACGGGAGGGGAAATGGTGAGGCCCAGCCTCCCAACAGATGCAGCGTTTTGTGGACACTTTTATCCCAAGAGGCAACAAGACCAATGCCAAAAAATGCAGTTGGGCTGAAGCAGGTTACGGCACTCAGCGTACTCCCTCTGGTGCTGGTCTCCACCTCAAAGAGCATACAGGGACAGATGTGATATACGAGTTGGCCTACACAGCAGCAAAGCTGGGACAAGCACTCAGAAATGCTAAGGTGACGAAGATAAAAGTGGTCTGATCCTCTACCCCAGACCCACCCCTCCAAGCCTTAGGGAGACTGAAAGACGTTTAAGCAGCAGATGGGACCACAATGCATGTCTCAGTGTCCCCAGGTTTCAGTGAAGTGACTGAGACAGGACCACCACCGCGGGACCCTTCCCCTTTCCCCTTCACCAAGCACCCGCTGTCTGATCAAGGCTCCGTTAGCCAAGAAGGTGCCTTTGATGTTGAAGACTCGGGACGGTGAAGGGCTGTGGTTTTTCAGCTCCCCAACGTCATTTTCCAAGCTCGCAGCAGACCCCTTTATAAAGGGGAAAGCTCCACTTGGATGGACTTCAAGCTCAACAAATCATCAGAGGCACTCGGCAACTTTCACGCCCAGCTCACGCTTTTAATGGCTTTGCAGATCATAGAATCACAGAATCATAGAATGGTTTGGGCTGGAAGGGACCTTTAAAGCCCATCCAGTCCAACCCCCTGCCATGAGCAGGGACATCCTCAACTAGATCAGGTTGCCCAGAGCCCCGTCCAGCCTGACCTGGAATGTTTCCAGGGATGGGGCATCTCCCACCTCTCTGGGCAACCTGTGCCAGGGCCTCACCACCCTCAGTGTGAAAAACTTCTTCTTTATGTCTAGTCTGAATTTCCCCTCCTTTAGTTTAAAGCCATCCCCCCCTTGTCCTATCACAGATGATGGGGCAGGGGAGAAAGAGCAAGGAGAAAAGCTGCGCTTGAGGATCTGGTCCCTGGAAATCCCAGCAACAACTCAGAGGGAAGGCTGAGCAGAGGATTTGGTGGTCATCTGCTGCCATCTAGTGTCAACTGAACACCTAAAAGCCCTCCCTGGATTCATGAATTTCTCTAACCAGGCCTCAAGTCCTGCCTGTCCCATGGACCACAGGCCACATCTTACATTTGTGGGTGCATCAGGATGTACATCATCCATCTGCACTCCCTGTGTGACCATCTCAGGTTAGACAGAGCCAGCAAATAGACCATTGCACAACACCTCTAAATTACAGCCCCCTTTATACCGCTGCCCCCAGAGAGGAGCCAGCTTGTGGCTCAAGGGCAGAGGAGCTGGGATGGTCTGGGCATGGGGACTGGGAGGGCTGTTCTCAGCGCTGCTGCTCTTGCCTGGGGAAAGGGGATGCGATGGGTCATTCTGCACCACGGCACAGCCAGTCTGCCTCAAGAGAAATCTGCTGGTGCATGCAAGGACATCTCCTGGGCAGAGAAAGGGTCTTTGAGAAGGGTGAAAACATCATTGTTGAGCACTTACTGTGCTGGGACTGCGTACATCTTTGCGGCATCCTCGAGATCAGAAATGGAAGTTTCTATCAATTCCTTTCTAGCCTGAATAGCTCAAATTTAGCCCCCAAATGTACATGTCCTGGCTCTGCACTGTCAGTGAAGTTTGGGTAGCTGTAGAGGACAAACTCCCCACCTCTCCCCACAGGCGACAGGACGAGATGAAGGGGAGTGTGATGGCCAGGTAGGTGACATTAATGGGCAAGAATCCAAGCCGAGGGACATTGCATCAGCTTGACGCGATCATTCAATTGCTGGCCCCAAAGTAAGGTGGTTTTTTGACTGCAGCACTGTCATCCCTCACTTTGCCATTAAGCTAAATGGTCCGACTCATCAAGAAAAGTTTTTTCCAACCACTTCATCATTGCAGTGACTTCTCCAAGCCCTCCCCAACTGTTTAACCCTCTGCTAACGCCTATATGGACAGTAGAAGGGAGGGCATTCACAGGCAGGGAGCAGGGCTTCCCCGCTCCAGGAGCTCTGTAGGCTCTTCCTCAAGTCTGACCATACCGGAAGGCCTTGGGAGATCACTGGAAAGAATGTGACCCTGGGAAGGGTTGGGACCAGTTCATTTATCCAGCCCTCTGGAGGTCACCTGAGGATGATCTCAAGAGGTCCCTTTCAACCTAAATGACTCAGTGATTCTGTAACTTGTTATCAGAGTAAGAGGAGACACTGGATCCGACACCCACCAACCAAGAAAGATACGGACATATGAGAAATGCTTCATGGAAGACCCATGTGCATGACAAAGACTTCAAAACAAAGCCTGATCGTAAGAGAATAAGGTCAGCTTAGGTTAAGATGGCCTTAACCACAATTAGCAGCCCGTTTTGTAACACTGGGGATAATGAAACACGAGAACAGTCTCCTGAGGGGTGTCCCTGAGCCTACATCATGAACACCCTTTACATTGGTTGGACATATCTCAGAAAGGTTTGTCCTAGGTCAGATGGGATCTACCCCAGGGTAACTGACACATCGCACATAGTTGGACCGAATGATCCGGGTCTAAGGGCTAACAGAAGGGGCTCCAGGGATCTGTTTGCACTGGCGTGGCAGGAGACCTGGATACCTTGGTGTCTAAAGGCCCAGGGAACTTCGGAGCAAGAAAAGAGCCAGAGGAGCCAGAGGACTGTACAAAGCCTTTGTTCTCATTTCAGACCCTCACTGAGCCGCATGTCAAGTCATAGGAAAGTGGCACGGTACAATACTGTGCAGGTTAACAGCACCTTTCAGCTGAGGATTGTAAAGCCCTTTCAAGACATAAGTTTGTTAAACCTCACAACACCCCTGTGAGGTAGGTATTACCCCCCATTTTACAGACGGGGGCAACTGAGGCACAGAGAAATACAATGGCTTGGTCAAGGCCTTTGGGCAAGCCAACGACACAGGCAGGAGGTCTTCCTGCTCTTGTTCCCGGCTCGTGGCTCCTTCCCCCTTTGGACAGCAGAGTGTTAGCAGCTCACAGAGCCACTGCTGGGCTTGCCCCATGAGCAGGGAAACGCAACATTTATGGAGGGCTCCTGAGTCCTTTGATGCACCCTGGTAACCAGCTGCCACCAGCACTTCAGACATTAAACTGTTTCCCAGACAGCTTCTCCTTCCAGGTACGTCTCCAGGATTGTCACTGGTTTTTTCTTGTGCAATCAGGCAGGAGGCCAGGAGGAGCCTGAGAACTTGGATCCTTCACGGAAATGTCCCAGCACCGTATGGCACAGTCCAAACTGGAAACCACTTTTCTCTCATGGCAAATGTCTCCCCGGAGACAACGCCCAGCATTGAACTCTGGTGGCAACGGGTGGCGGTGGGGTCTCACCAGGCCTGGAGGAGAAGGAGGAGGTAGCTAGAAGGATATTACATGGCTTTCGCTGCCACTGTCATCAGCACCTTTCGTCAGTGTTGGATGTTCACTTGAGCCCAAGTCACCCCATCCCAGCCCATGTGCAACGTCAAGAAGAAACTAAAGCTGCGGGGTAAATTGGCCAGGAAGTGATGCCAGGAGCTGTGGTGGAGTCTCCATCATGGTAACCCCACGACCAACCCACCCCAACCCTTGGTTACGTCATGGTACCAATTTCCCCTCTCCTCCCCCCACCACTACAGTTTTTGTGCTGAACACGTATTGTGTCTTATAAAAATAGTCCTCTGGTATCAAAAGACAAATAAAACAAGAGAGGAATAAAAGATCCCTGTGGCCAGCAGCAGTGCAAATCAGGAGAGCCAGCTCAGGAAGGATGGGCTTAAGGTGTCCTTGGTTTGTCACTTCTTCAAGGGGAAGGAGGCTGATTGGACTTTGATGGCTGGGACTGGCCTAGAGCAAGAAGAAAGAGAAAGGAGACAACTCATTTGAGTGCAGAGACCAAGCATGCACCACCTCCACCACAACCATACTTCCACAGCTCAGGGAAGACAGACCAGCTGCTGTCCCTGAGACCAGAGGGGACCTGGGACTGTCCCAGTCACCCATGTCCTCTCTCAAAGACACAACCCCAAATCGTATCGCTTTGAGGTGTTTTCCTATGGCGTACCCTCAAAACCCTGGTAGGACACAAAGTCCACCAAAGCATGTGGTAACACCAGGCAGTAACCAGCAGTGAGAACTGGGAGCCCACCAGCTGTGGGAGTGATGTCCCCCAAGTAGTCACTGCTCTTGGCTTCCCAAGAACAGCCAAGGTGGTTCGTGCACTACCAAGAGACATCACCAAATCAACCAACCCTGTATGGACCCTATAGTCCATACTGGGAATTCCTGAAATCTCTCACCTCATCCATCCAGGAAAGACAACGGTTCCCTGGCCCTCTCTTACCATCTTGTTGGTGTCAAGTAATGAATCCAGACCAGGACACGGGCACATCCTGCTCCCTGGCCCAAGTCTGGCCCTGCCAGTCAACATTTTTTTACATGGGCACCATTTCAAGAGAGGATGGTCAGGGACTGCTCCTGGTGGGCAGCAAGGACAAAACCGCACTGTTTGGGGAAGGAGCCAAGTTTGGCTGCTGGGATGTACCAAATCTTTGTCTTTTGGGACCACAGAACAAGTCTCTTTTATCTAGTAGAAGAGATGAGCTATACCCTGAGAAATTTTGGGGCATATTCAGCCTCTTTGTGGTGGCAACTAGAAAGGCATTAAGAATCTAAAATGGTCTAAGAGGGTCAAAGCAGTCATTAGCAAAGCAGACCGTCTGGGGATGAAGGCCAACTTCAGGCCAGTGCGGTGCCTTCTGCCCATGGCTGGATACAGCCCACCAGCCTGGACAGCAGGAGGGGATGCAAGCGTGATCGCCTGAGGCTCCACTGACCCATTTCCAGACGGTTTAGCAGTATACCAAGAGCTGAAAGTAGCAGAGATGTTGTAAAGGACTTGGACTTAATCTCCCAGCTCCAAACCGGAGAGCCCGTGTCCTCCATTCCCTTGGACACAGGTGCCCAAGCCCTGCTGGGGTACCCAGAGGGACTATGTCCTGCTCATCCAAGAGCCTCTGGGAAGGAGGACATTTAATCCCCAGTCTCTTGGGTCCCAGTCCAGTGCTTAGCCAAAGGCCATCCCCCATGGTCCTGCACGGTGTCTGTGACTCACCTTTGAGGTGGCATCGGTCTGTAGGGAGGAAAGACGAAACAGAGCGTCAACGTCCATCCCTTCACTCCACTGTCCCCCAGCAGCTCACCAACAGCCCTCTCTGTGCTCTGGGACAAGGGGCCATATGCACCCACCAAAGGATGGCACCTCTCTTAACCCATCAGGACCCTATAAGACCCAAAGTCCCAACCTTAATCACTGCTGGCCAACCTTGGCCAAATGCTGTGGGGTCCTACCAGGTGGAGGCACAGCTGCAGACCCCGGGCACCCACAGGTACCTTGCTCGGGTGGGCAGGCTTTCCTCCTCCACCATGCAAGAGGGAGCATGGGCACAGGGTTGCTTATGTACGTAGGGTCCCCATCTGGACAAACACTTTGGTGGTGGTTGCTCCCCAGGTACCAGGATTTGGGACATCTTCTGCTTTCCTTTCTACCTGTTGCTGCTGCCCCCAGACACCCCGTACCAAAGATCCCCAACACCCTACAGGCCAGTTACCTCGAAGTTGGTGGGCTTCAAACTCCTCTGCAGCTACAGCAGCAGGTACAGACCTGCACAGCCCAGAGTGCAGAGCGTTTCTCCTGCTCCTCAGCAGCCTGGCCTGTACGCACCAGCCATATCGGGGAGGAGCAGGAGAAACCTAGGTCACGGTGAAGACACCGTGAGGAGCAGAGCAGAGCACACCACAGTGACATTTGGGATGTCCCACCCAGACGTGACCCACAAGACCCCCCAACTATGTCCACCTGCAGGACCCCAGCAGTGGTGGGTGGTACCTCAGCTCCTCTCTCAACTTACTTTAATGGCCTCGGGGGGTGGCTCATGGCACTTGTACCCGATGCCTTGAAGTTGGTAGGAGGGACCATGACCAGCAGGGTCTGTCCATGTGCAGGAGGCAGCTCTTTGGCCAGAAGAGGACTTCCAGGCAACGGCCGACGGGGGGGCTGGTGCTTTGGGACGACCTGGGATCACAAAGTGTATGGGGAGAGACAACATCCTTAGAGGAGCATCCAGTGACCTCCTACAAACCTCTCTCCCCTGCTGCAGAGCTGAGATGCTTCAAAGCATATAACAACAACACCCAAACTGCCTTAAAATATTCTCGTTATCTAATGAGCTTTCCTCACCGGTGCAACAGATTCACATCTTAGGGTGGCGTCACAGCTCCCTAATAGTGCCCAACCCAAAAGAGCCACAGGCAGCCAAAAACCAGAGAATTTCTATGAGTCTGGAAGGAAAGCACAGCCAACCAGAAAAGCTCACCAGCGGGGTCCTCACGGGGCTGCAGGGAAGAGGTTTCTTCGGAGGTGGCAGCTTAGCCTGGGAGATGACGGTTTTGGTGGGGACCATGGGCGACTTGCTGACTGGTGGAGGTGGCCTGGCAGGCTTGGGGTCTCTTGGGCGCGGAGGGATGGAGTGGGGAGCTGGACGAAGAGGGTGGACAACGTTGACGGGCTGGGAGCCAGGCTGGTGAGCACTGGGTTTGGGGGGAAACGCAGCCTGTGTCACCTGCAGGGAGGAGAAAAGCACAAGTATGGAAAAAATCCTTAGGTGCATTTTCCTGGGTGCTGAAAAGCAGATGTCACCTCAAGGTCCGGGTGCTAGGGAGTTGCAGGAGGAGCACTGGGTATTTATTCCACTTTCTGGGACCACCACTTTTACCACCCCGCCCAAAAGCTGAAGATGTTTGCTCCTCACTAACCATCTAGGAGCACACAGGGATGAGAAAGGCGCTGCTCTCAGGAGACCCGGAGCAGGGCCAGCTCTGGTGAATCCATACCAGACTTCCACCAGACGGCAGACATCACCCATTCTGCCCCGCTCTCAGCCACTGTGGCCATGCTCAAAAACCCTAAATTCTTCCTAAATCCAGCCCTGGGCTTACCTATCTCAAGGTCACCAGAGCTGACACAACCAGCAGCCTCCCCGGAGACCCAGCACAAAGTCATCGGTGGAATTGCACAGCCCCTGCTAAGCTTTGCTGTGGTGATGGGCAATTTCCCGGCGGAGGCTCCTGGCAATCCCCGGGGTCTTTCTGAGCAGGCAGAGCCCAACAGACTCACTTTTAGGAGGGATGTGTACTGCTGACCCAGGGCTCGCGGTATAGACACAATGCAAAACCAGCACGGAGTACCAGTTGCTTGCCCAGTTGCTAAAGGGAGACGTGATCACCCACAAGTATCAAATCCCAGGGAGGGAAAGCAAACCTGGAAGGCAAGTTATTACTCACTTTACTAGTGTGGCTGGAGGTGGAAATGTTCCGCAAGGTGAAAGCAGCTTTGGGACGGCCACCGGTTGACTTCCGACCAATGGTTTTCTTCCTGCCCGGGATCACAAATGTCAATCACAGATGGCAAAATAAAGCAACCATGTTTGCAACAGCTGCCTCCTGAAATGCTGCACATCAGCGAGACTCTGCCTCTGTTAACAGATGGTTAACAGACAGTTGCAGTGCTAGGTGAGCAGGGGTGACAAGTCTGTCTTGGGATAATGAGGGTAATGAAGGAGCTTGTTTGATTCTGGGTTTTCGTCTCAAATGATTGCAGGGGCTCTGAGGGGTGTGTGTCGGTACCTGTACTGGGAGGGGAAATAACGAGAATATCTAAATTCAGTGCTCCTTTAGAGCCCTTCCAGTTCTTGCAGCCTGCTAGGAGCAGACGGCAAGAAAGCTCCTTGGTACCGGGCCACCTTCGTCATCACTCTCTGGGGTTGTCCTGTCCAGAGGACCATTCCCGTCCTCTGCTCAGGGAAGAGCTTCATATTGTCCCAGGAGAGAGCTCTTCGTATCTCAACCAGGTCTCACACCAGTTTGAAACGGGCCCTGTGCACCACCAGCTCCCCCCCAACCATTCCTACCAGGCTGGATGCTGGCAGTGGCAAGAAAATGTTTCAGGGTCTTAAGAGAGAAGGAATTTAGGACGCAGCACCCACCTATATGTCTCCTGGCTCCTCCTCCTCATCTCCTTTATCCATTTATTCAGGAGCGAGTTCTCCCGCCGGTACCAAAAGTAGATGCCCATCATCAGGGCCGGGAGGAAGAGCAGGAAGATGAGCAGAAGGGTTATTAAGATGGCTTCGTGATCTGGCAGGGAAAGCACAAAGACGAGTGTGGGGCTGGGAGAGCCAGCAGCCTCCGACTCCACTCAATGCAAACGTCGGTTCCATCTGCCCATTCCCGGCCACCCAGGCTAGAGACATCCTTGCTGATCCCACCTCCAAAGAGGGAGCAGTACCATCTGGTGGCCTCTGATAAAAATGGGTGGCCACCAAGCAACCAGAGCTGGGCACAGGCTGTGAGTCTGCCGGAACGGACCCGACCCAGCGCATCTGGGAGCAGAGCTGTCAGCAGCTGTATCGCCCCATCTCCCCCTCTCCTGGCATCACTCCAGCCCCACCAGCGTCACAAGGCACCGGACAAGAAGTCGTGACTCACTGTCGCGCTGCACAGGGCCACTGTCCACGCTGCCGCCCAAGCCCGGCTTCTCGCAGTAAGGGGGAGCCCACCCAGCGTCGCAGTGGCAGTTCTTGTTGCTGTTGCAGACCTGCGGGATGAGAAGGAGGGTTGGAGATCACGAGGGATGTATGGAAACGATGGTCCGTGCAGTGGGGATGAGAGCAGATGGCCAACAGCAGAAGTCATAGAATCATAGAATCATAGAATTGTTCTGGTTGGAAGAGACCTCCAAGATCATCGGGTCCAACCATTAACCCAGCATTACCAAGTCCACCACTAAATCGTATCCCTTAGGGCCTCGTCTAAACGTCTTTTGAATCCCTCCAGGGATGGGGACTCCACCACCTCCCTGGGCAGCCTGTGCCAGGGCCTGACAGCCCTTTCGGGGAAGAAATTTTTACGAATGTCCAATCTAAAAGTCAAGGCTGAAGGAGCCTAACCCCTGCCAATATTCACCCCTTGAACAGCTCTTGGATCATGTCTGCGTTGCTCTCAAATCTGTGATTGCCATATTTCCTTGCTGACACTTTTACTTCCCTGCTCTTTGCAGAAACCTTGAGGACAGGTATCTTACACCCTCAGTTTTCACTGACTAGACAAGCCCGACGCCCTCAATACTTTGTGTTACGCCAGAAGTTTGTTAATCGTCTTCCCCTTGGGATCTTCCCGTTGCACCACAGCATTGTTGTTGCCTTATCTGACAAAGCCCTGCGTTCTGCACAGGTCAAATCTTTGTAGCCTTTACGCTTTGGACAACAGTGGTTCTTTTTTATTCGCTGAACCATTTCGCTGCCTTTTTGCAGTCCCAGTTGTGTGTCTGACTCTTGCTTTGCTCTCAGAGGCAACAGGCACCTGCTCTGAGCTCTAAACACTCTCCCGTTCAAACTGGACCCTGACGCAAATTTTGCAGATGGTCCTTACATCACGAATGATCTTCTTCCTCTAACTTGGACGCGGGTAAGCAAAGACCTCAGCTCAGTCTCACGCCCAGCTAATGCACGTGAGAGTTATGAAAAGCAGATGCCCACTGTGTCGCAAGGCTCATCCCTGCGGGAGACACTTGGTTTTGCTTAAGAATCTGCGCTCGTCTCAGGAGCCTGCTGGAGGTCTCGGGCAATAACTCACCCCATGGCCGTTGCACCGGGAAACGCACTTTTCCAGCTCAAAAAGGGAGGCATTCTGGCACCGGCGATCTTTGCAAACCTGAGAGAGAGCCAAGAAGCCGAGGTTAGGGAAAGGCCCGAGAGAGGGGGGACAGCGATCTTCTGGCTTCACAGACAGGACTCCTCTGGAAGGATGGTGTCCACTGGAAAATGCAGGTTGGTTAAATCGTATTGTTCCAGGTCAACGCATTTCACTCCAATTTTCGGCACAGCCCGGGAAACCTCCGACATTCCACCATCCAGGACGGCTCAGCGGAGAGCAGCCACCACCACTCCCACTCCCCTCCCCTGACAACCCACCTGGCAGCTCCTGGAGAAGGCATTTCCCATCTGGCCCTCAAAGACAGGCACCAGCCAAAAAAGCCGACACTGGATTGCAAAACCAGCCATCCTTTCTCATGAAAATATCGACATTTTGGCCTTCTATCCCAAACTGGGATGAAGATTTCACAATTAGAATGCCAAATAGCAAAGGCCATATCTCCCCAGCCAGCTTGCTCTGGCATGCATCTCTGCTACCGTGTTGTCGACCAGCCTTCTGCCCTTTCTCAGCTGAACCGACCCTCCGTAAAGTACTTGGAGATGCAGGGGCTGTAAAAAAACCTAATGCTCAGTTAGCAGCATCTGTTTGGATCTGTCGTCTTGATTCCTAACACAGCTTTCCCCCGGGAAACAGTTTATTCCTAGGAGGAAGCCTCATCCGTCAAGTCCTGGGGCATGCAATTCTTGTTGGGGTTGCTCCACTATGCATTAAATCAGTAAAGAAGCGTGGAGGCCAGAGAGGAGAATTTGGTGGCCTACACACAAGCATCTGGTGATGTCTAGAAATGCCTCGGTTGAGATGTCATCAAGGCAATGCCTGCAAGCGTGGGGGGAACCTCATCCCATGGCCCGGCTGTAACACGGAGCAGAGCCGATGTCTACGCTGGAGCTGGGACAAGAGCCGAGGAGCTGATCTCCTGGAGGAGGCCCCAGCCCTAGGAGGAGGTACTCACCATCCCATCTCCGCATTTCGTCCCTGTCATCACCAGCCCGGGGTCGGAGAGGTCTTCCTCGTCGTCCTTTGCGGTGTACATGTAGGTGCCCCGGCACTTCACCTCCCGCCCGTTGAAGCGGATGGTGGTGTCGATGGAGACAGTGTTGGTCCCCTGGGGCTTCTTAGCTGAGCTCTGGCACTGGATCTTGCCACACATAGCATCCCTGGGAGCAGCGCACGGCCGAGGTGAGGGCAGGAGATGTGGGTGCTCGCTGCTTCACCCTTCCTGCCCCATCACCCCCTGCCCCGCTGCCTGCCAGCTCACCTCCCTCTCAATTTATGGCCATGGGAGGGTGTGATGGGAGAGGCTCAGCAGGTTCAGAAAGGGCTTGGATAAACCATGGACCACACAGAGGAACGCTGGAAGGAACAGGCAGGGGCGGTCCCTCTAACACCCCTGGTCTAACTGGGAATACTGGAGAGCACCCGCTCCCTAAACAGCAGCTCCTGCTGATGCTGCCTGTGATTTTCCCTTCAGGCTGGGCTGGGAGGTGACACATGGTGGGACAATCTCCCAGCAGTGATGGGGACTGAGCCCAGGAAGGACCTGGGGGCTTCCTCAGGTCCACAATGGAGCTGGCCCAAGGGGCAACGCCAGGAGGTTAGGGAAGGACCCTGCCAGTCCCTTCGCGGGGGTGGGTGGCGGGGGCGGGAGGGGGAGATGGGGCACCCATGGGTGCCAGCGCTGCACCCACCTCTTGTCGCATTTCACGTAGCGCCCTTGGCTGTCTTTGCCGCAGTTGCCGTAGGTGTTGCCGGCCATGTTCACGTCCTGGAAACAGGCATCCGGGGCCGGCCAGGCGCCTGCAGGGAGGGAGGAAAGGTCCCGCGTGGGATGGGAAAGCAGCCGAAACCAGGAGCAGCGGCTGGATGCTCATGGAGAAAACACCGTGGAAAAGGCTCCCGCGGAGCTGCTGCTGTGGGTGCTGGGCCAAGAACAGCACAAGAGGGGCGAAATCCCCTCTTCTCTGGGGTCTAGCGGGGAACTTTGGCCCTGGGGAGGGTTCCCCCCGTGCCTGCTGCAGCTCTCCTGGGGGGACCCACAGGTGCTGGCCATCCAGGGGGGACCTACGTGCCCCGTGTGGGGTGGGAGCAGCGGGGGGGTGCACACGGGGGCCAGCGGCGTGCTGGGAGCGTGGGTGTGGGGGCTACAGCGCGCACAGGGCAGGGTGCAGCACGTGGCTGCGCGGGGCCATACGTAGTTTGGGGGCCATATGCAGCATGGGGTCGTATGCAGCTGGGGGCCATACACAGCAGGCGGTCATATGGAGCGTATGAGCTATGGGCCATAGGTAGAGTGGAGGCCATATGCAGCTTGGGGGCTGTATGCAGCCTGCAGCCATATAAAGCGTACATATATATGAAGTGCGTAACAACCATACGAAGCATCTGGCCATGTACACCTTAAGAGCCACATCACCTATGGGCCATATGCAGGATAGGGTCTGTAGGCAGCCTGAGGGCCATAGGCAGAATATGGGCTAACTAAAGCAAGGAGGCCGTATACAGTCTACGCAGCGCATGAGCCATACGCAGCGCTGAAGCCATATGTAGCGTATGGGCCGCACTACAGCGTGGAGGTCACTTGCAGCACATGGAGTCACGTGCAGCGTGGGGATCGTACGCAGCGCGGGGGCTGTATGTAATGTATGGGCAAGGGGGTGGCCAGGAGGCAGGGCGGGGGCTGGTGGGACTCACCTGGTCCCCAGAGCTGGACGCACTGCTGGTGGTGGGTCATGCACATGCCGTTGTTGCAGTAAGCCTCGCCGTAGGCGCAAGACGAGCCATCCAGCAGGTATACGTTGGCGGGGCAGTAGGGTGAGGCACCGGTGCAGTATTCGGGGAGGTCGCAGGATCCCGCCGCTTCCCTGCACATCGTCCCAGCCACCTTTAGCTGCCGCAGGAGGAGAGAGAAACGTCAGCACTGAGCAGCAGCAGAGGGGCCAAACCGGGATTGCTGCTGCCTCCCGGTACAGCTTGGGGCCATAAACTGTCTATATGTCCCCTGTGGGACTATATGGGGCTGTCAAGGTATAAAGCCAAATTCCCAGGCTGAAGCCCAGCCACAAAGCAGCCAGCAGAGACTCCCCTGCAGACACAAGTTCACATATAACCCCCCTCATTTGGCCCCGGGCGTGGGTTGACCTCAGGGACACGCAGTGTCCCGGGGGGTGGTGGGGACCGTATCTCCCTGCTCAGCGCACAGGCAGGCGGGGGGGCACAGCGGGGGGCACAGCGGGGGGCACAGCGGGGGGCTGACCTTGCAGTTCTGGCAGCAGTCGCCGTGGGCACACTGGGCCCCCTCCTTCAGCGTGCAGTTGTGTGCGTTGCAGCACGGGTTGGTGCACTCCTGCGTGGGGAGAAGAAGACACCACCACGGTCAGTGAGTCCATCCCCCCAGCGCCTTCTCCACCCATCACAGCCCTGCTCTTCGCACTTTGACGATGGGGAAACTGAGGCACGGAGGGGACGAGGAAGCCCTGAGCACTCTGGGGCAAAGTTAAGAAGAAAGCCAGGACCAGGTTAAATGGATTTAGGAAGGTGGGACTGGGAAGAGCCCTTGGGATGGAGTCCCTGCGGTGACCAGCAAACCCCTTTCCCTTGGAAATACCCCTCTCCACGTGGGCTGCGTCCTGCCGCCGAGCAGCTGAGCTGAGCTGAGCTGAGCTGAGCTGAGCTGAGCTGAACAAGCCTCTGTGGGAAAGCAATGCAGCACTCAGCACCGTACCTCCACCTCCCCGCAGTCACAGTCTTCTCCTTCCTCCAGAAAGCCGTTGCCACATTTCCGTCCCACCACCAGGTCCTTGGTGTCGGGCAGGTTGAAGAGACACATGCCACCTCCCTTCTGGAAGTAGTTCTCCAGCTGCCTCTTGCTGCAGGAGCTGAACACGCGAGGGAAGGGGTGTCTGCGCAGGGGACAGATGGGGAGGGATGGGAACCGGGGTAATCGGGACGAGGAGAAGGTGGAAAACCACAGTCAGAGCTGGGAAATAAGGACAGGGGCGAACTGGCACAAACCCTTCCAAGAGCAGAAGCCGCCATCGGCCAGATGCATCAAGACCACGAACATCCCCCACCCCAACTCGCACGGCTGAGCGTCAGGTTAACAACCATGGGACTCCACACTGAACCCACATATTTTCCAGAACGGGATGGGGTGGGCTGCTGTATGCCACCCCCAGAGCACCAACCCTCCAGCAAGAAACCCCTTGGAGACCGGAGACCCCCATGGTCTGAGCCCCAAAGCCCAGGGAGCATCTGCGCCTGCGGGCTCTGCCAGCCCGATGCTGGGGCAGGTGTCACCTCCGCCCCTCGGTCCTTTGCACCCGGGTCACCGCAGACCCCCCCGTCCTAACCGCAAGGCAGGTCCCCACATCTGCAGCGAGTGTCTGCTCAGGAGGTCTGCTAGATACGTGCCTGTTACCACTGAACCGCGGACGGGAAACACCCGCGTGGGGCCGTTTAAACTCCTCCGAGGCTGAGATGGTCAAAAATCATTTAAAAAATAAAAGAAAAATGGAAAAGAAAGACAAAAAAAACCCTGTATTAAATCATTCACAAGGCCTGAGCAGCAAAAAAAAGAAAATCAGAGCCTACTGCATGTAAGGTAATTTCTCTAACAGCCCAACCGGCCTTTCCCATAAGGAGCTGGAGAGAAACGGTGATTTTCTAGAGAAGCTCTGAGCATGGTCCTTCCATAATTTTGCACAAGTTTGTGGGGGTTTTTGTGTGATGTATTAAGAAGGAGGAAGCAGAAAGCAAAAGCTGTGCACAGCTCTCCGCTTCAGCGCTGGTTTCGTTTCCTCCTATCACTAAAAAAAATTTTATGTCACATTAGGACATCTCATTTCTGAGAGGACACAGGGGGCTTTTTCTAAAAGTAATTTTGAAGCCTGGGGGAAATCTCTTGAGCTGCAGGGAAAGCCGCAAGTCCATGCAAGTTATGGGAGGGGGAGCAAATAAATATACCCATAAGCCGGTACATGAACGTTCAAACAGGGACAGGTTGAAGACAGTCAAAAATGTGTTTCCTGCCCATGTGGGGAAAAAATATTTCAGCAAAAATAAGAAGGAAGAAACGTCACGGGGAGATGGCAGCTCGGAGAGCTTTGCCTGCGGGGGGGAGCAGGGGCCCAGCGGAGCTACAGCATCTGCTTCTGCTTTGCACCAGTGCACCCAGCTCCGGCGGGTGGGGGCAGGATCGGTAATTAGCAGGATAACTAAACAACCAAGTGCCCAACTGCCTCGTCCCCCAAGGACGGTGCTTTTCCCCACCAGAAGCCACCCAGGCAGAGACTAAAGCCCCTGGGGTCAGCGCCGCGGTCCAACCGCCCCGAGAGCCACAGGGAAACAGCCTGGGGACACGCTGAAACGGCATCGTGGTGTTCCGATGTTATTTATTAACTGGAAGAGCAGGTGGGTTCAAATAACGGGGAATGAACAGTGCAGGGACGTCTGGGACGACCGTATTGTCAGGAGCTGGAAAACTCCACAGGAGAAGGACTTTGGAAGGAAAAGTGGCACCAACCAGCTGAATTTCATACAGCTCTGGGCCAAATTAAGGGGTAAAAGCCAAGGAAAACAAGCCCTGGAGGGATGGCAGAGGGCATGAAAGCTGATGAGTGCCACTCTGGAGCATCCCGCATCCAGATTCAGTGGGGTTGGGGTGGGGGACATGAGCTCACCCCCCCACAGCCCCGCAACGCTGCGAGTCCCCACCGGCATGACCGGGCACTGGGCACCCCTTGGCCCTCCAGTCTTACGACAAAGAATAATTTCACCGCGCTGAGGTGTGGGTCAGCACGGGAAAACGCCTCGGATTCCTGTGATGAGTCTAGCGGATAACATCCATTTGCCTCCATCCCTGGCTCTTTTGGGATGGGGCTGCTGCCCCGCTGCTGCCCCTCGGAGACCACCAGTCCTGCCGGCTCCTGGGCCCCGGGACGTGCCGCTCCAGGGAATTGGGACGTGCAGGGCAGGAGGGCAACCAGCCCGGTCCTTCTTTGCAACTGGGCACCGCACCCGCAACGGGTGCAGGACAGGACCCCCTCCCCGCTCCCCAGCCCGCCCAGCTGCAAACAGCACCCACAACCTGCTGGGGGGCTCGGGGGCCACGTCCCGTCCCCACCGCCGCTTACCCGGTGGCCGCTGCCATGACACAGCCGCCTTGCTCCGGCGTGGCCTCCACGCAGCAGCCCGCACTGTCGTGGCTCATGCCGAAATTGTGTCCGATCTCGTGGGCCATGGTGGCGGCTGCTCCGACGGGCTGCTCCGAGTGGTCCTGCACAGGGACGGGGGATGCGTCAGCACAGCAGCCAGGAGCGATGGAGAGGGGTGACCCCGCAGCAGGGAATGGGGTTGGGGTGATGGAGGGACTGCAACATCCCTGGGATTGCAACCGGATCCCGTGGGAGGGACAGAGAGAGGGATGGGGGAGGATTCCTGGCAGAAGTGGGGTTTGGTCTCCTAGAAGTCCCACATGGGACTGTTGGGGAGCTCTTCTGCTGGAGCCAACTGCTGAAAACCTGGGGCCTTGGAAGGCGCATCCCGGAAAAAAACCCCCGACCTCGGTGCCCCACACCACCACCACCCTGCCTAGGGACCACAGGTCACCAGGGCCACCATCACCCCGTCAGAGGAGCACAGAGTTATCTGGGGTGGAGACGACCCTACAAAACCAGAGAGCACGAGGAGGGAACAAGCAGGGGCTATTCAATGCGAGGGGCAGAAGCAACACAGGAGATCCCAGCGCTGCTGCTAGCTGCAAGCTGGGGATGTACGGGGGGGGGAGACCTTTAAACCAGCCCTTTCTCACCCTCCTTGGTACTTGGCCAACATCTGAGAGGGGTAAGGGGCGACCAGGACCATCATTCGCTCATAGGCTGCACCCCAGGACCAACCCCGGATGGCTGGTCCCCCAAGCCCGTGAAGAACCCCAGCAAGACAGGGTGGCAATGGGGTCCCCCAGCCTGGGAGGGGCAGTGGGGACCCCCACGTCCCTCTTACCATGCTGACGCCTCCGGAGTTATCCGCGCTGCACATCCCCTCCAGCGGGGCCATGCCGATGGTTGTTCCCCTGAACGTCTTCCCTCTGCCCAGAAAGGAGAACGGAGGGGCAGTTTGCACCCCAGGGGTGGTTTGGAGACCCCAGCCCGAGCTGGGACCCCCCTGTCCCGCCATCCCATAGGATGTCCATAGGGGTTGCTCACGTCAGCAGCTGGGCATTGTCATGCTTCTTGCGTGACCTCAGCGCCTTCTTCCACTGGAGGAAGGACCAGAGCGTGGCGTTGGCGTCGCTGGTGACAGAGCACTGGTCCCGCTCCGTCCACACCTCCAGGCCGATCAGGGCCACCTTGATATTCAGCGACCTGTAAAACTGCAGGGAGGGGACACGGATGGAGGGGACGGGGACTGGCATTCGCTGTACATCCTCCAGCCCTGCCACAGCGTTTCAGCTGGCGGGTCTCCATGCCTCAGCTCCAGCTGGATGACTCAGGGACACACTTGTCCCAAATCCACCTGCAAGCATGAGCTCTACAGGCGCAGGCGTGGGCACAGGAGCCAGTCGGGGTGGCACGATGCCACCCCTCAGCTGACAACACCTAAGCATGTCCCTGCTTGCGTCGAGGATGCCAGCGTTGATCCCCATCGCCACAGCAGGGCGAAGAGCCAGCACCCTCTTCCCTGCTGCAGCTCAGCCGATGGGTGGCAAAGCGTTTTCCACTGCGTGCTCACATCTGCCACCTAAACTTTTAGCCCCAGTGACGTGGGGACAGTCCTTGAGGGCCACCACCAGGCTGGCCCCGAGCTCAGGTGCTTTCACACGCACTGGGAACGATGGAGGTGGTGACAAGGGACCAGGAGGTCCCTCTCGCCAGCCGTTACCTTGTCCACGTAGTTGGCAATCTCCACGATGCGCTGCTTGGTGTGGCCCAGGTTGAGGTTCTGGTTCCTGTACTGCAGAGAGGTGGGGATGGGGAAGCGTCACCAGAGGAAGAGCAGGGAGGGAGACAGAGAGGGGTCTCGGCTTTTCGGCAGGGGACGAGGTTTGTGCCACCCCCAGCGCTCACCAGTGAGTGATCGGCAACAATGAAGAGCTCCATGTACTTCATGGTCCTCCAGGCATCTCTCTTTGCCTGCAAGACAGACAGCAAGGCTCAGAGGAGCGAAGGAGCGGGCAGCCCACGGCTCTGGGCATCTCGGGCTTCCCAGACACCGCAGAGCTGCTCAGGGCAGACAGCTGAGAGGGGAAACTGAGGCACGAGGCGACAAGGGAAATCTGAGTGGCGACAGTGCAATTCCCAGTGTCACCTCACATCATGTCCCACACGTACGACGCAGCTCCGGTACCCAACCCACACGTCCTCCCTTTGAGGTCTCCTGCCCAAACTCAAACCAGGTAAACTGCCCACGCAGACCCCTCACGTCCCATCTGCCTGCACAACCCTGCCCAGATGCCAGGGTGACAGGCACCCCGCCACAAGCTGCAGGCACCTAGCAGGGGTGCAGACAGCCCCGCTCCCAGCCCTCTGCCCCTCCGCGAGCAAAGGACCCCGGGATGGATTTACCCGGTGGTGCGGCGGCTGGAAGAGCCGAGCGATGTCGGCGATGGTGCTCCCAAAATCGTCGCCGTGGCCGCAGGTCCCACCTCGGATGGGCAAGTGCTCTGCTCGGTGGATGACGTGGTGGCCCAGCTCGGGGGTCCCCAGGGGTTTCAGGTAGTAGCTGGCATTGCTGCTTAGCACTATCAGGCCCCTGGCAAGGGAGAGCAGCCCCCGATGGCTCCTGTGGTGCTTCCACTCCAGCTCCCCCAGCCCCTGCTGAGGCCCCACAAACTCACTGCACCTCAGCTTGGACATACCCGGCGCGGGGGCAGAGACAAGAGACGGGCAATTCTGTGAATACAGCCCTATGGGCTAATATATCCTTAGCATTAAAACCCCCGTGCCGGTCGGACCACGCAAACGTGGGATGGCAGCTGGCGGCTGCAATGGGGCCAAGCTCAGTTCTGGGGTACCCGCTGCGGGGCGTGGGGTCTTGCCTCCTCCAGAGACGAATCTCCTCGAAGGCAGCTCACGCTGACAGAAAAACGGCCTCTCGCCCCCCTGCCCACCCCCAGGGTCGGGTGAAGGATGGGAGAAGGGGAGCGATGGAAAATCAGCCCCATGAAGCATCTAGAGCTGGGCTTGCAGGGCCGTCGGTGCTGCTCCGGGGGGTCCCCAGCGGGGGGCCCTGCGGAGAGGAAGGGGGCAGCCGGATCCATCCCCCTCTTCGTCAGCCCCACAAGCCCCCCGCCCCACATGGCTCCATACCGTATTCCCGAGCAGGTGCTGAGGACGACCCAGGAGCCGCCGTAGCCCCGGACGTGCCCGTGGTAGTAGCAGTGGTCCTGGGAGAGAGGCGACGGAGACCTCCGTCAGAAACCACCGCGCGGGCCGGGCAGCAACAAACCCCACGCGCTTGGCCCAAAAAAACCCACTCATTTTGCATTTCAAGGCCAAGCGAGGGGCGTCCCTCTGCGTCAGGGAACGGGAGGGATGGAGCCGGGAGGCTGCTGGCTCCGGCGGTTCAGCCCAGGACACAGACAGCCCTGCGCCGGGCTCGGCACGCTGGAAGGGTGACAAACGGCCGGTGAGGGGACGTCGGGGCGAGCGAGGGCTGCTCGAGCCCGGCGCTGCCTGTGTTTATTTCCCGAGGTGCTGTATCGCGGCCAAGAGATACAGGAGCCGCGTGCTGCCGCATTCCTCCCGCGACAGGCGCCGGGGATGCTGCCAGCAGAAACACCACGCCCCGGCCCGGTGGGGCTTTGGCTTCACCCCAAGTGCTGAGGCACCCCGAAAACCGGAGGTGAGCTACTCCTGTCCGCCAGCACCCACCGTGCGGTTGGGGGCCACCGTCACGGGCTGCCCGTCCGCGGCGTAGTGCGTCTCGGTGTAGCCCGGGGCCAGCAGCCTGCGGAGAGAGGAGAGGGGAGAGGGGTGAGGACCCTCGAGCTGCTCCGGGTGTCCTGGCACAGGGACGCGCCGAGGCTCTGCGCCCAGCCCTGGGCAGCCACGCGGGGCTGAGCCGTCCGCGTGGTCCCCCTTCGCAGCCCCACCTCGCAGCCCCCCCTCGCAGAGCCTCAGGCAGTGGAGCTGGCAGTGAGGCCATCACCGCTGAGTCAGGGCTGGCCCCCCGACCACCAGCTGCCCACGGCCAGCAGGGACACGAATCACAGTCCAGCGTCCCCCTTTGAGTCCCAGCAAGGCAGAGGCTGCCCATACTGCTTTGGGGACCTGCTGGTCTGGGACGGGGGCTCTGCACGGCGGGGGAGGACGGCTGCCCACCCATCCCTGGCCAGAGGGCTCGGGCACGGCGGGGCCACCTTGCCACCACCGAGGACGAGCAGCCAGGCAGGGTGAGAGCTTCTCTGCAGGGACCAAACCCCCCTTGGGACTACCAAAGTCCCCAGGGGGAAGCATCCTGCTGGGAGGAGAAGGGGTTAACCCTGTACTCAGGGTCCAGCGTGGGAGGTTTGGGGCCTCCGACACAGCCTCCCCCTCCAGCCTCGGGCATGTCACTTCTCCTCACCCACGCACGGCGAAGGTGATGCTTCCGAGCTGGGGCGGGGGGGGGGGGCGAAGAAACAGAGCCGATGATTGTGAGAAAGCTCAGGCTACAAAGCCTGCACCCCCCTTGCCTTCACCCCCCGTGCCTCGGCTTCCCCCCAGCTGCCGGCCATCTCCCACCGAGGCCGGTCCGTGACGCAGCCCTGTCCCACGCTGACAAATTGCTTCCTGCCGCGGGGAAGAGCCGGAGCTGAGCTTGCACCGGGCGAGCGCGTGGGGCTGGGGGGCCAGGGAGCAGACAGGGGTGGGGGGGGTTAGACTGAAATGACCCCACGGGTGGTGGGAGAGAAGAGAAGGGGATGGGGGTTTCCAACGCCGCCCAAATCTGGGCCACCTTGCCCAGATGCCACGGTGATGGGCACCCCACCATGAGCTTGCAGCCAGCGTGGGGATGGCAGGTCCCCCACGGGAAGGGCAGCGTGCACGCAGGGGCCTCAGCCACCCCGAGAAAGACAAAACAGGGCTGGGTCTGTCCCTCAATTCGTGGGGTTTGGCCCCGTCCCAGAGGTTTTATTCTGCAGCAGAAGAAAATAAACCAAGCCGCCGGCCCCAGAATAGCCCTCCCGCCTCTGGGTTTCTATTTTGCAACCAGTTTGGCCCCAAAAATGTCGCTGTGGGCGCGTTCCCGGCTTCCCAGCCCGCCTCTGAGTGGGCGCCTGGCACCACTAACTCCAGTTAGAGCAGAGAACGGAGACAGGAGCTCAGCCTGGGTCTGGACAGGGACCCGTGGGCAGCCTGGCAAGACCCCGGCCAGCGCGGGGGCAGCTGGGCAGCTGCCCACGCAGGACGGGGACAGGGACGGGGACGGGTCGGCTGAGGACAGCGGAGAGGCAAAAGCCTCCGTGCCACGCCTGGGGAATGGGGGAACTGGGAAGGTTGAGTCAATCCCCCAGCCGGGGGCACAGTGAGTCCCAGCACGGCTCAGACCCCCGGGATGTCCTCTCCAGGGCAGGCCAAGGACCAGGAGCCCCAGGGAAGGGAAGACAGGGAGATGTGGCATCTCTTCCTGCACAAGGGAAGACCTTGTTGGAAGACACCACAAGGGATGGTTTTGGAGGCTGACCACATCTCCCAGCACCAGAAGAAAGAAGATTTGAGGTCTAGCATGGCCTCACTGGCCCATGAGCTAGCAGGGCTAGGGTAGCCCTGTTAGCTGGCACAAGTGCAGATGGCCAGGGCTGCATTGGTCTTCCCAGTGGGCACAACCATCAGGCATGGCCAGTCCTGGGTGCTGTGGACTACTGTGGGTGCCACATGGACTGCCTTGGGTGCCACGGATGGTCTTGGGTGCCACAGATGGTTCTGGGTGCCACGGATGTTCTTGGGTGCCATGTCTGGGGTGTCATGGAATGTCCTGGGTGCCATGGATGGTCTTGGGTGCCGTGGATGATTCTGGGTGCCATGGACTGCCATGAGTGCCATGGACTGTCTCTGGTGCTGTGGATGGTCCTGTGTGCTATGGATGCTCTTTGATGCCATGGACTGCCATGGACTGCCCTGGGTGCTCAGCTCCCTTTGCTGCCACCACCCCCCTCATCTGTTTCACTGTGCCCTCCCCAGAGCTCAGCGTCCTGCAATGCCCCACGCTCCTCTAGTCCTGCCAGAGCACCACGGCCACCAGGGATGCTCCTCACCGCTCCTGGCCACGCTCATCCCTTCAGCGGGGCAAAGTGGTGCCGAGCCAGAATTAGGGTCACGAGAAGACATACAAACATCTCCAGGCCTGATGCACCAGCTAGGAACAAGACTAAGCTTTGCACGTGGGCTTTCAACCCCCACTGCCAACCCCCTCATCGCCCAGAGTTCTAAAACACAACGTGCACGGGAACCCCCAGTTCTCCTTCCCACACGCCAGAAGCCCCTCTGCAGGTTGCTGGGACCTGCTGCCCAGGAGGGCTGTTTGGTGGACGCCGTGGTGGCTGCTTTTGCACCCAAACAGCAGCAAGAAGAGGGTTCTGCCAGGCGTGAGACTCCCACAGCTGCCGGTGAGAAGCAGAAGTGGAAGCAGAAGCAGAGATTGGCTTTCTGCCCTGCTCCACCACGGGGACGCCTGGCACCAGGAGGGACTCCAACCCACAAAGGGACAAATGCCACAGGGTTTCGGGGAGAGGGGCAAGGAGAGCAGGGCAGGAGATGGAGACGATTGCTCTCCTCGCTCCAGCCCCGGCACGAGGGGATGCCAGGCCGGGTGAGTGTCGCAGGGGACAGATGCTGCTGGCACCTCCATCCAAGCTGAACCAAAGAAGGAGCCCAGAAAGGGTCGAGCGAGGCTACGTGGCAAGGTCACCCAGGAATGGTGCCAGGCTGCCAACCCCAGGAACGGACCAGCAGAAGAGCAGCAGAGGTTTCCAAACCACTGCCAGCAGCCAGCATTGCTCACCATGAGATACCTCCAAAGACCTCACAGGATCAGGCCCACCAGCGGGACGGCAGCCCAAGAGCCCCCCCCGGCCCGCTGAGCCTCTGCCTGGCACATCTCCATCCCCTAAGCACCCCACCCCACCCTCACCCACGCTGGGTCCCGTTTCTTGCACAACACGGGTGCGTGTGGCGGAAAAAGGAGCGTTTCGGCCCAAATTGCCACATCAGCTGCGGGCAGCAGGAAGCCACCCCGGGCTGTCCTCTCCCCTGCGGGCAGGAGAGCCAGGACAGGGCAGCCAGGATACTACTGCTCCAGGTGGGACCATGCCAGGGATGCCCAGCGCCCCTTCCCTGAGCCAGCCCCGACACTTACTGGTTCCTCTCCAGCACCAGGACGAGCTCTCTGCCCTCGGCCATCACGGCCACCTTTGCCTGGGCAGGCGGCGGCACCTGCGGAGGAAGCACAGGAGGGATGGGGTTAGAACAGACAGAGCCCAGGACGCTGCCAGCCGGGTGCCGGGTCCACCCCGCTGCCTGCCTGGATTATTGTAGGACCTACTGCTCCGTTAGCAACACAAAGGGCAGCAGGTGCAATGCGTTTTGAGTACTGTCCCTGTTTGGGAAAGCAGGAGCTGCTTTTCCAACTGCAAAAATGTAGCGGGAAGAGGGAGAGCACGTGTGCCCCTGGGCAGGGGCAGGCGTGAGTGGGGACATGGGGGCCAGGAGGTCCCTGAGCGTCCCCAGCCACTCTGCCGGGGACATCCCATACTGGCCCACACCACCTCTCACCTCCCAAAAGCTCCGTCCCTCGATTCAAGCTGGCAATGGACCACGGGGCACCCTGTGCCGTTCCCACCGGACACCATCTCCTCTGCCCATCCTTGTCCCCAGCACCTTCCTCTGCTCCCCAGCTCCGGGCGCATCCCAGCCTCTCCTCCGCGGATCTGCTCCACCTACTCCATCCCCTGCTGCAAGCCCATGGAAGGTGAGAAATAAACCCTCCTGCTTGATTTCCCATGAATAGCAGCGGATAAAAGAGGATTCACACTGGGATCCACCCCGCAAGAGCAGGGGTGAGAAAGCAAATCCCAACTGTGCTGGCAGCTCCTCCAGGAAAAGGCAGCAGGAGAGAACTGATATGGGATACAGTATCAGGAGCGCTGCCCAGAGCATCCCGAACGGAGTCTCTGTGTGCCCTGTCCCACCGCGGCTCCATCCCACCGGAGATCCTGAGCCCGGACCCTGCAGAGGCTGGTCCCTGGGTCGGTCGGCACCTGCGTGCACCCCTGCGAGGTACGGAAACGAACAGCAACCGCCCGGGCACCGGATAACTGCACCGTTAAAAATACCGCCGGGCAGCGAGAGGAAACGATTGACTCGGCTTCCGCGGGATGACAGCGGTTTTACTCACTCCCTCGCTTTGGAGGGCGTTAAATGGGAACCCTGCGCAGGGATCCACACCAGCACGGCTCGTCTGCACGTGACAGGATGGGCTGGAGCCCGAAGAGCTGCCCTCCTCCGATGCCCCCGCATCCCCTCCCCAGCGCCAGCACTGGGGACTCTAAAAGCATCGCCCTGTCTCTGTTTATGGCCCAGCTGGCGGGGCTGGCTCCGTCTCCCTCGCTCCGTCCCTCCCCATCCATGATGGACGCAGGGAGCCCGGCGGGCTGCCAGCCCTCAGCCACGTGCTCGGGATCTGCCGTGGGGCCCCGGCACCCCGGCTGCGAGCTGGCGAGGTTTCCCCAGCTCTGGAGGGAAAGGGGAGAGGAAGGCGCCGTCGCCGCAAGGCTCTGGCTTCGGCTGCTCGTAGCATCACGGGGTTTTGCAGCCGGTCACTAGGAATGCAGCGGGGCGGGGGTAAAGTTGGGTGATTCCCAGCTTGGGCTAAAACAGTCAAGTCCTGCTGCCCCCTCTCATCCCTACGGAGATGGTCGGCAAGGCTCTGCTCCTCACGCGACCCAATCCCCACCTCATGCCCTGGGTGCTGGGGAGATGGGGGGCACCTCCAGCCTGGCAGCGCCAGGGCCACCCTCCTGGGCACCATCGTGCTTATAAGGGGCAGCATCACAGGACAAAGCATTTTGGGGTGCAGGGCAGCCAGGTACCGCTGCTGCTGCGCCCCAGGACAGAGGAAACAGGTTTGTGCTCCCAGGATGGGTGTTCCCGCAGGTCCACCCCAAATTGAGCTCCAGGGATGGAGACACCCCGTTAAGCTGCTCAAATCGGCCATGGGGATGGTTCTGGCCCCAAGGAGACCCACGGGCCTGAGCCCTTATGGCCCCGTTTCCAAGGACGGCAGCATGGGGATGCGGTGACGGAGTCGGGCCAGCCAAGCCCCCGCCTCCGCCTCCAACACCATCTTCTCAGCTCCAAAAAAGGAGACCAGACACGGTACTTTAAAAAAAAAAACAAACCACCAAACCCACACCAGCAAAGCAAGCCGAGTCCGAGGCCCTGCCGCTTCCCGGCCAGCCCCTTCGGCACGGCCACGGCCACGGCCACGGCACGGCCACGGCCACGGCCCCCCGCTCCTGGCGAGGGGCCCTGTGCGCCGCAGGGAGGAGGAGGCCGGGGCAGAGGGCTCCCCTCCTTCGGTGATGGTGGGAACGGGCTGTATTTTTAGAACATGATCTTATACAAACATCACTCCCTGGCCAAACATGGTCTGTACATTTTTCCTGCCATTTCCCTTCTTTCCCCCCCTCGCCCTCTCTTTTTTCAAGCCTGTTTCTCCCCGTCTCTGATCTCCCTAACACCTTCTCCCCACAGCCCATCTCCTCTTCCTCCTCCTCCTCCTCCCCAAGTCCCTGCCGGCTCGTTCCCAGTTTTGAATTCCCCAGCAATTACACCCTGCTTTGACTTAAGGGCCTTTACTGGCAAAACGTTCTTTCCCAGCTGCCGTCTTAAAGGGACACGTGTGTGTACAGGGTTATCCCGGCATTCGCAGCTCCCCGTGCAAGCACCGTCCCGTCTCCCAGGCCGCCAAAGGCTGGAAAACAAACCGATGCTAATGGGGTCTGTGTCCCACCCCTGCAAGGTGATGCATCGCAAGCCCTCCCCTTCCCGTGCCTCAGTTTCCCCTGAGAGCACACGGAGAGGCAGTGGGGAGCAGGGGACTGATCCTGGTTCCAGCTGGGATGGGCTGAAACCAGCTCAGCCCCTGGAGAGACAAACAGCAGTAAAAAGAGGGAAAAGGAGGGTGCAAGCACCCCTCATACCAGGCAGGAGTCAAACAACCCAACTCTGAGGCCAGGAAAGGTCATTGCATTAATTAAACACTGCCCATTTTGCCTTGAGCCTAACTGGCAGGTAGTCGGGTCCCCACGAGCTGCCTGCCGAGACACTGCACCAGGGATGGGCAGGGATCAGCATCTTCCTGGGCTCCAGCGTCTTCCCTGGCTCCAGCATCATCCTGGGCTCCAGCATCTTCCTGGGTTCCAGCATCATCCCGGGCTCCAGTATCCTCCTCAACTCCAGCATCATCCCAAGATCCAGCATAATCCCGGGCTCCAGCATCCTCCTGGGCTCCAGCATCTTCCCTGGCTCCAGCATCATCCCAAGCTCCAGCATCTTCCCGGGCTCCAGCATCCTCCTCAACTCCAGCATCATCCCAAGATCCAGCATAATCCCGGGCTCCAGCATCCTCCTGGGCTCCAGCATCTTCCCGGGCTCCAGCATCTTCCTCCCTCACCCAAACGCCGCCCCCTCCTTTCTCCAGCAGCCAGGAAAAGGAAGCACCAGTCCCCACCACAGGCTGCAGGAACCACCTTCCCTCGGCCCCGGCTGGACGTGGAGGTGGTGACCCCTCTCCAGGACATCCCAGCAAAGCCAGTCCCACCAGGGGCTGGGCTGGGAGAGGCGAAGAGCAGCTGGGACAAACCTGCCCTGGCCGGGACCCAGCCCACGAGCAGCCCAGAAGAGCCCCTGGGCCGAGCTCGCGTCTGTTTTTCTTTGTCAATCCGCTGATCAGAAAAACCGCAGCGACGTTTGCAGAGGAGCTGAGGCCAAGGGGTTTGCGTCGCTCTTCGAGGGGAAAGATGATCTTTGTTTCCCCACGGCTCCCGGCCGTCCTCCTCGCCCAGGCTGCCTCCTCTGCCCCTGCTGCAAGGCTCCCGCTGCCCTGCAGGAGAGCGGCTCGCCTGGGAGCGGGCTCAGCGAGCTCTGAGCTCCTCGGGAAATCCCTGGTTAAGCCAAAATCCAAAAGCCACGCTCAGATCACAGCCCGGCCATCTGCTTGGGCAGGTTCCACAAGCCCCCATTTCCTAAGTGAGCGCATGCAAGCCTGGATGCAACAAGGAAGACGGGGATCGCGGTTACCAGGAGAGGCTCCGTAGAGGATTCGGTGATGGGTTTTGCAGCTGGAGCATCGTGGCTGAGCCAGGTCCTCCCCAGGCGGCTAGATCCGAGGAGCAGAGTTAGGGTTTGAAGAACACAGCTTGGGGACTGCATCGCCTCGTCCTAAACGCACACCGGGATCGGGATCCGAGACCTCAAGGACAAGCCTCTTGCCCCAGCTGCTCACTGGAAGAGCATCCTGGGGGCAGGCGGCTCCAGGGGAGTCGGGGAGCCAGGGCAATCCAGGCCCTGGAAGCAGAGGCAGGGTTTTGGTTGTTTCGAAGCAAACTTGGCTCAGGGACCACGTCGGGTCAGTCCTGCCACACCTTGCCAAGGGAAAAGGGCTTCCCTGCAGGAAACAGATTGCAGGAGTGCGTGTCCTCGGCACCTGCAGCCCGCCCCAAACCACGGGCGGTCCTCTCCTCCCTTCCTCCTCCGGAGCAGGGCTGCGACCCCACACTTACGCGATGCTCCCTGGGGAGGGGCCCGCGCCGCAGGGCCGGGGGAGGCACGGGGTATCACACCCCAAACGCGACCGGAGGGGACGCTCCAAGCGTTCATCAGTGAGGATGAAGGGGACGGCCGCGTCCCACGCCCAGGACAGGGAGGCACTGGCTGCGGCGTGAGGGGAAGCGGTGGGTGGAAGGATGCTCCATCGCAGCCAAGGTGCGTTCCCGTACAGGGACGGGGTGCCAGGAGAGACACGGAGGGAGGCTGAGGGGCTCTTCTGCCTGGGTGCTCCTCAGCCCTCGTGATTTATAGAATCACAGACTGGTCTGGGTTGGGAGGGATCTTCAAAGATCATCTTCCACTAAACCAGGTTGCTCCAAGCCCCATCCAGCCTGGCCTTGAACACTCCCAGGGATGGGGCAGCCACAGCTTCTCTGGGCAACCTGTGCCAGGGCCTCACCACCCTCATCATAAAACATTTCTTCCTCATGTCCAATCTAAACCAACCCCCTTTCAGTTTAAAACCGTTGCAGCGAGAAACCACGCTTGGGAAAAAGCAATTACGAAGGGAAAGAAAGAAGGCAGGGAACACCACAGGGGGCACGACAGGCTGGGTGGGTCCCCAGGGTGGGGACAGGGGGCTCCCGTGCCTCGGGGCTGGATACTGGTGGGACACCCCGGCCAGGATGCTGGGCGCAACCTCCATTTCCAGCTCTGACAGGCTGGAAAAGCCCACGGTCAGCTCTGGCAGCCTTGGCTCCACATCCCGAGCCGGGGGGAGGGAGCGGGAGGAGGAGGATGCCGGCAGCAGCGGGGCAGGATCCCACCCAGCGCCGGTGGTGATGAGGGAGCTGTTTGCAATCAGGGTCCCCACGACCTCCTCCCCGGCCTCTCCGAAATCGCTTCCATGTGTGCCGGGAGCCGTCGAGCCCACGGGGAATTCAGCCCCAAACAATAGGAAAGAGGAGGATGCAGAGGGGGGAGGCAGGGTCCGGCCCCCCCAGCGCTGTGCCAGCCCGCACACGACGGGACAGCAGGGCCACCACCACCATCCTCCTCCTCCTCCTCCTCTTCCCGCTGGCTCGACCTCGCTCCTCCGGGAGGAGGGAAAGGAGACGCGGCGATGTCCCTGGGGACCGCAGCACGGGCCACCCCGCAGCATCCCACCCGCTGCGCAGAGAAACGGCCCCCAGGGAAGGGACGGAGGAGCCTCGGGGCGGTCGCCACGCTCGAACCCATCATTTCACGCGCTCGGGTGTTGTCTCCTTGCAGACTCCCGGCCCGAAAGCCGGCCGTGCCCGGACAAACAGAGCAGGCTGGCGGCAATCACGCGGCCGTGTTTATTTCCAGGATCTTTGCTGGAGGGCAGAAGGAAACGGGGTGGGGATGGGGCAGACTAAATTGATCCTAAAAATTCGCACATCAGCGGTACCGGGGCAAAAAGGGCTGGTCTGGGGCTCTGCCCGCAAGTGGGGAGCCCGCTCGCCTCTACCCCATCCTTTGTCTGGTTGCCACCGTCCTTCCCCCATGAAGCCTCCACGCTCCCGGCTGCGACCACCCTCCCTCTCCCCGCCTTCCCTCCCCTCCCAGGAACAGGAGCCTCCTTGTTTCGGGCTGGCTGGAGCCAGCGGAGGCAAAGCAGATACCAGGAAACACGCCGGGACCTGCCCAGCCACCCCGGCCCTGGCCAGTGGCCGTCCCAGCCGCACCGGCCCTGGGGTGCCCCGTCGACTCCCCAAACCCCCCCCACGACTGCGATCTGCACCCACCCAGCACAATTTCAGGCAGCGGGGTGTTAGCGAGAGCACAAATAAACCTCCCGCTGCCGTGCGTTCCTCGTCTCGGGTGCCCTCCAGCCTAAATATAGACCGATCCGGGGCTGCTAGGAAGGGAAGGGACATTTCTGCAGGCTGACCGCAGCATCCCCAACGCGACGGGCTATTTCAGCTGCCGGAGAAGCATGAGATTCCCAGCAGCCGGCGCCAATGGGAGAGACGCTCCCGATTCCCCCGGGAAGAGGCACCGTCCAGCCCCTCGGAGGAGGCAGGGCAGCACTAAGCCCCTCTCTGCTTCTCCTGCCGGGAAGCGGGGCTGACCCCCTCCCTCGGTCTCTCCTGCCTGGAGCAAGGAGGTCTCACTTGGAGGCATCTCAGGTGGCTTCAAAGCTGCATCCTCAGCCCCTTGCTCCAGGGAGACGCCACCAGAGAAGGTCATTTCCCAGCACAGAGTCTCCTCAGCAGCGAATCTGCTCAGCCCCAAAACACAATGGTTTCCCACAAGCATCCGCATTGGTGCTTGCTGTGCCGGGGAGCGATCTGATCTGCCCCGAAGGAGACCACAGCCCCCGAGACCCTCCCAGCTGCTGGATACGAGGACCAGCTGCTGCGGCCGATGGGCAGCTGTGGAGCCGGTTGACCCCAGAGTCGGGCAAGGCGCCAAACCCAGGCGAGGGTCATCACAAGCATCCCATAACGTGGATTTGGAGATGGTGAGGGCAGCGGGGAGGGTGTGACAGGCCAGCAGAGCAGCCCTGGGAAGAGATGTCCTCTCCTCCGTGCAGCCCCTGCCCGGCTTCTCAGCAGCCTTCCCAAGGACATCGCTCTTATATCCCACAGCACTTTCCCTTTAGCAAATATTGCTGGTCTGTCTGTCCTGGCCAAACCATCAGTCTGACAAATTACCTCCATCTCCTCTCTCCAAACTGCCCAGCTCCTTTCCACCCACCCTGTAGCTCTTGGCCATCCTTCCTGCTGCCCAATATTTAAGACCTCGCTTAATTAACTCGCTGCTGAATCCTCTGCTTTCCCTGTTCATCACCTAAAGAGAGTGATGGGTCCTGCAAACTCGATATCCCGCTCATGGGTCCTGCAAACTCGACATCTCCATCCGAGTCCCACCATGAAGACCCCCGGGTGCAGGACCTGGCTGGGCGGTGCAGGGGAGAGGAACCGTCTCTGCCCTTACCTTTTCATCCAGGCTGACGGCTCGTCTGGCGCGGCCCCCGAGGAGCCAGTGCGGGGTGACCCGCTCCCCATGGGACAGCGGACCTGGAGAAGAGAAGACCTGGTAAGCACAAAGCCGCAGCATCACCCCCTCCCCGGGCCGGTGCCCCCGTCGCTGCCCCAGCCTTGCTCCTGGAAGTCTCCCAGAAGTAGCGCTGCCCGCGCAGGTCCCAAGCCCGTGGTCTAAACCCCCTGAAACCCACCCTGGAGAAGCAGCCGGGACCGGGGTGTCACCACCCTGGCCCCGCTCGCATCCCGGCCGTCGCCAGCCAGCGCGGGCAAACCCCACCGAGCAAACCCCACCGAACGGCGGGGCGAGGGCAGGGGCCGTGCGGGCAGCAGCGCGTCCTCCCGCCCGCTCCATCTCTCCTGCATCACACAAACAGCTTTTTGTTGTGCCCCACCCCCCGTTTTTTTTTTTTGGCTTTATGCTTTTACACCATCGATCGTTGTCATTTACGGGGTGGGGAAGATTTGATCACCCAGAAATCGAGCCATCATCTTTCCAGCCAGAGCTGGGCTCGAGCAGGCAGCGGAGGAGCTAAAACAGCCGCAGCACGTTACGGGTTTCTCTGAGCCATCCCAGCTCCCCCGGGGCAGAGAAGTACAAGCAATTCCTTGGCTCGATCAGAGACAGGCAGACTTTCTAAGATTTTTTTTTTCCTAAACAATGTGGCTGTATTTGATTGCAGCAGAGCGAGCAGCTACTGATGACTTAAGCCTGGATAACAACAGGGGGAAAAAAAAAAATAAAATCTGGAGATGCTGCGGAGAGGGGATGAGGTCTAGAAAAAATGTCAAGGGCTGGACCACCTCGCCAAGCCAAATGTTGTCAGTGAAAGCTTGGATTTAGTAACCTTCCCCAGCAAAGGGCAACCTTATTTACTCAGCGAGCGGAATAACAGAGCTTATGGCTTTATAATTTTACATGCTTGTTTTGGTTCCCCGTGCAACTATCTGGGGGGATTTGGCTTGAGGAAAGATGAAGTTATTGAGAAGTAAAACGAAAAAGAAGATGGAGTTATTGGTTGGGAACTGCAGATTGAGTGCTGAACGTGATCGAGCCGCCCAGCCCGGCCCGTCTGCCCCACGAGGCCCCGGGACGCGCCCGGCGCTATCGCACAGTGGCATGTAATCAGCTTTCATTATATATAGCATTTAATCAGATTCCAGGAATAACTGTAGATAAGGTGGTGGCACAATCCCAGTTTCCTTCCCCTCACCTCCTCCAAAAGCGTTAGCCAGGCCCTCCACCCCCCCAGCCAGATATAAACCTCGTTTTCTGGTGGGGAAACTGAGGCACGACCACAACGTGGCTTGCGTTCAGCCACAGCGGGTGGGCAGGGTTTGCTGCCTTCCCGTTACAGAGGAAAGGGGAAAAAAAACCCTATTTTTTCTTCGCTGGCTGCCGCAGAGGGAGAAGGGCAGGGAGAGGCTGCCTCTCCCGGCTTGCTGCAAAGCCCGTCTTTCTCCCACGCTGTCTGGGGAGAGGATGGGACACGAGGGGCGGCCGTTCCGCAGGGATCACCGGGCTGGGCTTCGGGCCACGTCGTAAAAACCCTCTCGGTTATTACATTAAGCTTCTCGCTGTTTTGACTATAGCTTTTGCTGGGAATGGGAGAGACTCGGAGCATGAGATCGGGCCTTAAAAATCCAAGTCAAATAAATCCAAACACAGTGCCGAGGGGATTTTCCACCCTCCTCTTCTCTTTTTGTCCTGAAAAACACACTCGTTCCCAGCCCTTTCTGGGAATGCTGCGTCGGGAACGGCGCTGCTTTGGCATTGGGGACGTTCGCACCGTTGCGGCCGGGCAGCCCTGCGTTTGGGGGATGCCCGAGCCCAAAGACGAGCCCCGCGGCACCCAGGCTCCAGCCGAAGCGGGCAGCTTTCCCGTCCGCTCCTCCTCTCCTCTTTAATCCAAACAGAGGTTTCTGGCTCCCACCACCCTCCCTGTTCCTCTCCCAGCTGCGCGGCTCGCACGGGTCTCTCTTGGAGTTGCTGGAAAACTTATTTTCAGCAGCAGGAGAGAACCCAGCAAAGCTCGAAAGTAAAAAAATAATAGCAACAAAAAATGCGCTTTGTGGGGAGAAGCATCAGCCCCAGCTTCTTGGTGGGGTTGTGGAAGGAATTAGGGATGGAGAAGAGAAACTACAGGAGGCTGAATCCAGCCTGGCACCCCCCCCCCCTTCTCCTATTCAAAAAGCGATAGGAACCTCAGGGGAAAATAATGTATTTCCTCAACAGCAGAAAACGCCAAGTTTCACCCCAAAACACGCATCCGCGGCACGTGCCCCTGCCAGCCCCCTTTCAAGGTGCCACCGCCGGGAGCTGGGACGGTTGTGGGGACCCAAGGGAGGTGCAGGATGGGGAGACGAGGGGTGTCTCTGCCGTTCGGGGGTGCTGGGGGGTGAGGAGCCGAATCCATCCCCTCTCGGGGGGGCTGGCTGGTCCCAGCCCTCCCGTCCCAACCAGACCATATAGAGTCATAGCGCGGGGTCCGGCCGCCCTGGCCCGGCAGCGCTGGGATGGGGCTTGGGGGACCCGCCGAGAGGGGGGATTTGGGGGGCACATCCCCAGCAGGGCGATGGGGCCGAGGGGAGGGAGCGCTGCCCACAGCCTCCCCCCCTCCGAGCCCAGGGACGCGACCCCCCCCGCCCCCCCCGGACCCACAGCCATCCTTCCCCTGCAAACCCCGGGGTACCCCCACCCGCACCCCTCTCCCCGCGGGGTGAAGCCGGGGCGCGCCTCCCCGTCGCCCCCCTGCCCTTACCTGGCGGTGCAGAAGCATCCCCCCGAGCGGGGAGCCGCAGCAGCAGCAGCCCCAGGACGAAGACGCGGGTCCCCCAAAAGGCGGCCGAGCCCCCGCGGCCGCAGGGCTTGGGGGGGGCCCGCCCGGCCATGCCGGCGCTCCCCGCGGCTGTCACCGCCTCTGCTCGCCGCCGGCCCTGCCCTCCCCTCTTATGCTCTCGGGTCCCCTCCCCTCCGCCCGGCGTCCCCCCGCCAGCCCCATTCACTCGCCCGGGCCGGAGCCCCCTTTCCCAGGCGCCCGGCCGGATCCCGGGCTGGGCGGCGGGCGGGAAGGGGCCCGCATTGTTCGCCGTTATTTACTGCTGTGTTTCTTGGCCGGGCCCGGCCGCTTAATGAAAACCAGACCGGAGGAGACGGCTGCTGCCAGGCTCCCCCCGCCGGGGCATCCCGCCGCAGCCGGGCCGGCAGCCGCCGCCCCCCCCCCCCGGGCTCCCGCCGCAGCCCCTTCCCCCGGGAGGAGAGGCGAGGGGGCTCCGGGGGGCTGCCTGCACAAGGCGGGGGGGGGAGGCACTTAAATAACCCCCATCCGTCCCACCAGGGAGAGGTGGAGCAGAGACGCCTCCACGACCTTCCATATGCCCCCCAGTTGTTGTTACTATTAATATTAATATTTTTTTTAACAGGAGGTGGGCGCCAGCGGGTGGCACAGCTCCCCCCCCCCCCGGGCGAGCGCACAAGGCGGCGTGGGGACGGGGTGCTGCTCGCTCGCACACCCCCTGCCCTTTCAGGTCCCTTCGTGGGGTCACCCACCTCCCCTCCCAAGTTCAGGGCAAGGATTCATCGACAGTTCTCAAAGCCCCCATAATAAAGGTATTGATTAACGCTAGTAATTAAAGCTTTGCGGATTATTTTAACTCTAAAAATGGAGACAGCTCACCCGAAGTGCTCCAGGCACCTCCAGCGCGCCTGCCCAAGGTGACATTTTGGGAGAGGAAGGGACAGGGGACTTTTCTGGGGTTTCCCAGCACAAAGGGTAAATGGAACCAGCACAGCCAGAGCCCTCCTGGCACTCAAACACGTGTTGAGGGCCTGTTAACGGGGCCCTCAGATGCAACCAGCAGATGTAAACATCTGGACAGTGTTAATGAGTCTTTCCCAGCTTGGCAGCACCTTCAGGCCCCCGTTAGCCTCAGATACAGTGTTTTTCAGGTGGGTTAACGCCATTTATCAACACCTCACTCTCACCACAAGCTCTCCCAAGCATCTTTCGCCTTTTCTGGGTCAAGCTCTGCAGAGCACCAGGAAGGACTCTGTTAAGCTTGACAATGCCCTCCTGCTAAAGCTCACCGTGGAGGGGCTGTGCAGGTCCCACCGCTTCCACAAGAGGACAAACGCTGCAAAAAATAAAGTCACTCCAAAGTCTTCCCGCAGCAGCCCCTCAACCCCAGCACAGCTTCACCGTTACTACGTGGTGTTTTTCCTCATTCCTCCACTTTCTCAACCAGCGCAAACTACTGAAAGCAGCGCAGTCTCGGGGCTAGGTGAAGGCAGAAGTCTCTCTGCTTCCCACCGGCACAGGGAACCTGAGCGTAGCCATTGGCCGTGGGGAAGTACATGGCCCTACACGCGGCTGGGGTTCGGAACGGCTGGTGGTTATCCAGAGCAGCTTATAAAAGGCCTTTTTGTGCAAAGGAACAGGCGTTCTTCCCCCTGCCTACAGCCTCGATCACTTGATATCTCTGCTGACAAAAGCCTACAGAAGCTGTGGCACCCAACCATGCTCCACAGCTGGGTCACGCAGCCTGGCAGCTGAGGCTGAGATCGGGGATTTCTGCGTCCCGGCATAAGCCAAGAGCAGCACGTGTGAAGCAGGGGTGAGGGATCGCTCACAACCGTGGAATTAAAGACAGGGAGAGCCTCTTGGTATCTATTTTCAGGGTGCTTCTGTCCTCCCAGGCACTCGTTCTTCACAGTCACGAAGGAGGCAACCAGCACATCACGTACTCAAGCACAGGAGGTGTGCTGAGGAAGATCCTGGGCGCCCATGCTTTGGGTCTTCCACCACTGCTTCGACAGCACAGTCTTAGCCTGTTATGGGTCCTTCTGCAAAGGACAAGGACAGTTGTAACGTAGTAAAACAGCTCTATGCCATTCATAAAAAACTGTGCCTTGATAGACCAAAAAAAAGTCTCCAATTTCACATCATGTCCCATTAAAATGACTATTCAGTCTGCACACAATGCCACAGGAAATCAGCTCCTCATGCCCAGGCACTCAGGCGGCCACGGCGCGTCGCTGGCATGCTACGTCCTCCAGATCCAACCAGCAGGTCGGAGAGTCCAAGAGACTTACTCTTCTCCAGGGGAAGGCCAGGGCTGGCGACTCAGCAGATGACTCAACGCAACTTGGCGGAGGCCAGCAGCAAGCCCCCTGCGGCAGAGTGATTCACGGGACGTACCGAATCGAACTCCGGTAGAGGAGCCAACGCAACTTTGGGAAAGTGAGCTGGAGTCTCCTTCTCATCACCAAGAAAAAGTTTTAAGTAGCTTCTGATAAAGCTAGAAAGCAACAGGGATGCAGCACATGAATAAAGTTAGATTGTATTAAAAAAATAACCTTCCCTATCAAGACCTCTTACAACTGTCCTCATCACTGTGGAATTTAAGTGCCTTCCAGAAATGTATTAATCAACATGGCTTTCATTTGTCATGCGGAGGTCATTCACCCTCCCGCAGGGTCTAATTTGGCCTGGAGAATTCAGTTTATCTGCTGATGTAGGGAGAAAAATATTAATAAAAGTTTGACTTTCAAACCTTGCTTGTGTGAAAGAATCGTGTCTTTTCCATTTAGAGCAGCTCAGCTGAATTCCTTCCCCAAGCCTACGACGAGCATGTCCAATGACTTCATGTTACACTTTTAAGCTTTACAGAAGTACAGCTGCCCAGCTGGCCAACTAATAAATGCAGCATAAAGGAAGCAATATATTAAGATCTTCTTTACTGGATTAAAGTTTGATCTGGGCTAATGAACAACCAGCCAGGAAGTAATTTCTTCATTAGGGTATTGTCTCAGGAAAAGTGAATTATAAACCAGGATGCTTTCATGGACAAGCGGAAGCAATTAGCTTACCTGCCTTTGCATGGGGCAAATCTCCTTCTTCAGTCTCCTCCTCTTCGAAGTCATTCAGTTGTGTTCTCCTACAGGCACAACCGCTAACAAATTCACCGCCGGCAGAGGCAGATGGCAGAAGTCCTTCTGGGAAGCAGTCCTCCAGGAGTCAACCACTCTGGAGCAGGCCATATCGAGACAGATATCCAGTAACATGACTACATTCTGTGGGGAATTTCCTTTTCCAAGGAAGTCAGACACGTCAACTTTTCTTTTACATCATCCTTGCCATTCGTTTCCATGGTGATCCTTCCAGTTACCCACGATGAGAGAACGCGTCCCGGACAACATCTGCCCAAGCTCCTCACGCGTTCCCCCATCACTGCCTGACGCGGCAGACCTCTAACTTCAGACTGGTTCTCCACAGAAAGCACTCCAAAACCATCCACCACGAACCAAAGGACTTACCTTGTTGTTATAAAAGGTCCATCAGGATGGAATATAAAAGGCAGAACTAGTGGAAATGATCATTAAAGAGGAAATGGAAGGTGTTTCTGAAGGGCAAACAAGCCTCTTACTTTAAAATAAGGAACGTTTCAAAGCATAAGGTGGCTTTTTACACCCCTTATCTCTGCTGTTTCCTTGCCTTGTCCACCGCGCCCACACATCCATGTCTCTTCCCACTTCAGGATCAGTCTCTAGACAGTACCTCTGCAGGCAGTCCGAAGCCAAAGACCAGCCGTTCTCTTGACTTGGCGATGAACAAGGTACGAACGAACAATGACAGGACTAGATCGAAGCTGTGTTCAGTTTCTGGAGACAACTCAACAGACAACCGCGCTGCCCTTTCCCAGTTTTTGAGGTAGCAGCTAGGATAGCTGGCCTGTGGCGAGACTCAAACATGCACTTGGCATCTACACGACGTTCTGCGAAGTTGCAGCTCCTCCCAGTTCCATCTGGAACCGCAGGTGCTCACTCCTCTGGAGAGAAAAGTCAAACAATCTCATACTGTTCCTCTGACAAAACCTTCTCTTTGCACACAGGGGAAAAAAGAATGTTTGCTTTACGATATTTCAGAAAGCAGAGTGTAAACTCTGTGCGGCTTGAGACCAGCGTAAAACATCCAAGCACAAGCTTCAGATCACACATTCTGATATATCAAAGCGTGTCCAAACAGAAAACTCTTTTACAGAAGCAAATACTCCTTCCTTAGCAAAGGAAAAACGCTACCATATTGCCACCAAAGGAGGAATTACAGCTACTTGTCGCTGAAGCTCTCAAGCTGCAACTCTAACAACTCGCAGAATGACAGCGACTGTTAGATTACGTTGGTAGGTAGGTAGTATTTTTAAGCGAGGTAAAACATGAAAAAAAAAATTGCAGCGGCTCTTCCTTCGCTTTGAAAGGTTTCACAATGTGTAGTTCTCCCCTTAGATGAAGATGGGGACTCCAACCAGTTGAAACAGACCGTCTCTACCTTTCTGATTTGCAATGTGCTGGATCATAGGCCTCCATGCTTTTGTCAGGGAGCAACACAGAGGGAAACCACGGACATTTAAATAAAAACAACCATGGGCTGTGTTATCTGACTGTAAGAGACTTCCAAGCATCCCCTGAAGCATCAGCAGGGCCCTTAAGGGTTCTTGGGTTTTTTCATCAGTTGAAAGCTTAAAACCATATTTAAGCAGCTAACTGGCTTTAAATGAGCACTCAGGGAGGCAAGATCTTGTCAGGACTCCAACACAACTGAATTTCTCGTGGCAGGAAAACAGCTATTCATATGTATATCAGGGAACCGCATGAGAAATCTCAGCACCAGCAAGTTTTAGCACCTTCTGCTTCAGCAACGCACAGAGCTGCTTTCTAGCCCCAGAAGAGCCCTTCGAAAGGCAAAGCAGCAACTTGCGTCCAAACTGATCCCAAGGACACGACAGTGGAAGGAGCAAACAGGTAAAAACAGATTTTGAAAAGTGGAAAGGGCTAAAGAGATAAGCCATTCTCTGACCAGATTTATCGCAGCCATGTCATACTGTATTATCGTTAACCTGCACTTTTAGCTTCAGATTTCTGAGACCAGACTGGATGCGGCCTTCCGACACATTAGATCACAGTTTTGTGGTGGCTGGTTTTTTTGCATGCTATTCTGATATGAAAAGTACATCCAGATAAATTATAAATCTTACACCCGGGTATATTCTCACACTTTATTTCCTTCTGACTCTGGGGTAGGATATAACAGCTGCTTTAACAGCACGTGGTACCACCAGCACAGGACGCAGTTTGAAAAATACTACGCCAAATCTTCGTCTAGTGTAATTTAGTGTAGTTCTACTGACCTTCAAGGGAATCGCATTTTTTCCCATCACGTGAAGATTTGATTCATCCCAACATGAACTGCGGGGGTAACGGGCAGAGCTGGACCATAGCCACCGCTGGATGGCTTAGCCAAGGGGTGAAACAAGGTGGTCTGTGAAATTCTTGGTGAACACAAGAGGTCCAAATCCCCGAGTTGTGCCCCACCCTCCACAGAACTGGGTGTATTGTTATAGCCGTTCCTTGAAATAAACTGCTATGAACATCTTAACCACAGAAAATACGAAACCACTGGTTGCACCCACTTAAGTTTTACTCAGATGTCTTTTCCTGTTTATACATCATATGAACTGTATTGTGATAAGAAAATGAAACAGAGACTTCAGGCTGCCATTACCAAGAACCACAATCTTTATATTTCACCTTCGGCCACTGTGATGCTAGTTAAGCGTATAACCAAGTACCCTGTCAGCGTGCAAGCATCTAATGACATGAAGGAGACTCTCCCAGGCAAGGGTTAAAAATTCATAGAATCATAGAATTGTTCTGGTTGGAAGAGACCTCCAAGATCATCGGGTCCAACCATTAACCCAGCACTACCAAGTCCCCCACTAAATCGTATCCCTTAGGGCCTCATCTAAACGTCTTTTGAATCCCTCCAGGTATGGGGACTCCACCACCTCCCTGGGCAGCCTGTTCCAATGCCCGACAACCCTTTCAGTGAAGAAATTTTTACGAGTATCTAATCTAAACCTCCCCTGGTGCAACCTGAGGCCATTTCCTCTTGTTCTGTCATCTGTTACTAGGGAGAAGAGTCTGACCCCCATCTCTCTACAACCTCCTTTCAGGGAGTTGTAGAGAGCAATAAGGTCTCCCCTCAGCCTCCTCTTCTCCAGGCTAAACCCCCCAGTTCCCACCATCATACAAAATTTCTCTGGTTGGACTCTCCTGGTTCATACAGAAAGACAGCAAACCAAGCAAAAAGTCGGGGAAATCATGACTCCTCCACTCTTTCAGGTGCTAATAACACCCCAGTTCAAAAAGTTTAAAACATTAGTTACCTTGTAAGTTCTTGAGTTCTGTGTTGGGCAGAGTAAGACGTGATTACGGCCCGGTTTCTTTAGATGTTGTCCATGCGGACCGCGAAGATACATTTCATGATTGCTCAATAGTTACTACAAACTGACCTGATGTTATTTATTTAAGGGTTTTTTGCAGTACAAAACATTACAAGTAAGTTTTCTACATTGAGATAGGAAATAAAAAAATAAAAAAATCATTGTTAAAAACAATTTAAAATAAATATATAAAACTGCTATTCCAATCAGGTAGTTATAAATATATTATGAAGCAAGTACTTCCAAACTATGTTTAGCTTGGAAGTGCATAACACCCCTACAAAAACCAGCCATTTATTTAAAAACCTGTCATTCACATCAAAACACTGATTCTAAAATAGGGCAAGATTATATTAGTACAAAAAATGACACAACTGAATACCACAAAACATACACTGCACAAGTTTTTACTGCATTATCCTTTTCACTTCATGATCTCCTTTATGCTGCAAGTTTACTAAGCACGATACACCTTCATTTGAAGAGGAGATCTTTATCAGTTCCAAGGCACCTTCCTCCCTAAGACACGGTTGGTGATTTTCTGAAAGATAAAAACAAAGCAAGAGCGATGAGTATTATTCCTCTAAAAATTAAAAACGCTAAGCATGAAGATATTGTTAACAAGTTTTCTGAACACAGTATCAAGGGGTAATACAACACTAAGAAATGGCTATTTACACGTTCTAGGACAGCTAAAGCAGCCCCGTTGTTTCTCCCTCGTCAGTATGAAAGACATCCTGTGCTGGCTGCTGTGGAAACGGTCAGAAACACCTCTATAGAGTCAGAACACATCTTGACATTAGCTGACAGACTGTTTCCCTGAGCAACCACAATGTACGTCTCTCCCTTCAAGCCTGCTGATGACACCGAGCTGTGTGGGGCGGTCGACACGCTGGAGGGACGGGATGCCAACCAGAGGGACCTGGACAGGCTTGAGAGGTGGGCCCATGTGAACCTCATGAGGTTCAACAAGGCCAAGTGCAAGGTTCTGCACATGGGTTGGGGCAATCCCAAGCACAAATACAGGCTGGGTGGAGAATGGATCAAGAGCAGCCCTGCCCAGAAGGACTTGGGGGTGCTGGGGGATAAAAAGCTGGACATGAGCCAGCAACAGACGCTCACAGCCCAGAAAGCCACCCGTGCCCTGGGCTGCATCCCCAGCAGCATGGCCAGCAGGGCGAGGGAGGGGATTCTGCCCCTCTGCTCCGCTCTGGGGAGACCCCCCTGCAGTGCTGCCTCCAGCACTGGGGCCTCAGCACAAGAAGGACATGGACCTGCTGGAGCGGGGCCAGAGGAGGCCACAGAGATGATCCGAGGGCTGGAGCACCTCTGCTATGGGGACAGGCTGAGAGAGTTGGGCTTGTTCAGTCTGGAGAAGAGAAGGCTCCGGGGAGACCTTCGAGCAGCCTTCCAGTACCTAAAGGGGCCTACAAGAAAGCTGGAGAGGGACTTTTGACAAGGGCATGGAGTGACAGGACAAGGGGTGATGGGTTCAAACTGAAAGAGGGGAGATTTAGATGAGATAGAAGGAAGAAATTCTTCCCCATGAGGGTGGGGAGGCCCTGGCACAGGTTGCCCAGAGAAGCTGTGGCTGCCCCATCCCTGGAAGTGTTCAAGGCCAGGTTGGACGGGGCTTGGAGCAACCTGGTCTAGTGGAAGGTGTCCCTGCCCGTGGCAGGGGGGTGGAACTGGATGTTCTTTAAGGTCCCTTCCAACCCAAACCATTCTGTGATTCGATGATTCTGAATACAAACTTCTGGGAGTCATGTGTTCCCCAGTTTGCAATACATTTATGAAAGGACACAGGAAAACTAGAAGAGTTACAGAGAAGAGTAACAAGCATCATGGAAGATACAGAAAGTGTTTTCTACAATTAACAATTGAATGAATTAGGACTCTTCACTACAGTGATGAGCCATGACTGAAGGGGAAGAGATGAAAGTCTCCACAATCCTGAACACCCGAAGCAGGTGAAAAGATAATGTTATTTGCAGACTCTTCCAAAAATAATCTGAGGAGGCATCATATAAAATGACTGGTAATAGATTTTAAAGAAACAAAACAAAACAAAAACCCCCCACAGAATACTTTGTGTGAAGAGTCACAGTCTTGTGCAGTTAAACTGTGGAGCTCTGCCCTGCGGTGCTGCGAACACCGGACATTTACACTTCACAAAGCTAGCGGACAAATTCATGAAAGAAAAAAAACTACCCCAGCAATCCGAAGATGGATTCAAAGCCGCTTGGACACAAATCACACCAGACTGTTTGAGCATCTTTGAGAGGCACTGTTCGGTGTTCTCTGTTACGGTAGTCTTCCCCAGGCACCTGCTAGCGTGACCCGTTCTTACAGCGATGGGCAATCCAGATAACGAAACCCCACATCATTCTGCTAGCTCAGCCAGCAGATTGCTGACATTTTGAAGCATGGAATACATGTTACGTGGCTTTATAGAAGTGTACGATAAACTAAGAGCTTTGGGTAACTCATATATTACCACCAGCAGTGGGAATGATACAGCTGTTACCTGATTAGACCTTTTGCATCACACAGATGAACGCAACACGCAGCTCAGCTCTTTATACACACACATACAGAGTATGCAGTGTACATGTATATAGTATATACACATACTATATATAGTGTATATACCAATACAGAATACACTCTGCTTACGTACATACATATAAAAAGCAGCAAAGCTGCTGGCATGAATCTCGGTGCACAATCTGTCCCCGAGACTTCATGAAGCCTCAGAAGGGCTCAAAACGCCTCACGCCACAGAACCTCTGAACAGTCCTTACAGCTCACAAGCCCTTTTGCAATCTCAAAGCAAACGCAGCCAGCAATTAGATGCTATCTCACCTCTTTGCTCCACTCCAGGAAGTGACTGCAAAACAAAAAACCCTGATGTGTTGCTGACAGGAGGGAAAATGTAGCCAAGGGGATGGAAAATAAACATTACGAAAATACTGTAAAGCAGCAAGCAAAATGCAATTCAGTTTTACACCTCTAGAAGCATGTGCTTTCTCCTTTGGGGTAGTGACACCTTGTGGCCCCAGTCTTGCATAGGCTCTAAAGGACATGTCCCATCCAAAAATAAAGTGCTTAGTGTTCCTGAATGCTAGTATCTTTTTTAAGGGGTTGAGGGAAGAACATAAATCAATAACTTTGCTATCCCCTTTATGGAGGTTTCTCCCATGCTCCCTACTTACAAAAATGACTACATCTAATGGAAAAGCTTCAGTAATGGAACGAATTTGTATCTGATAAACTCATAAAATTCATTTTCACTTTACTGGGGTCGAAAGAGTTCTGATTTACGCTGCCATCAGAACAGAAATCTGTCTCAACTATACAGTTTTCAAAATTAAGCGGCATGCACCATTCCCTTATCTGACTAGTATAATTTTATGCTCTATTTGAAATTAAAACTACAAAAGCAAAGGGATACTGGGACAGAACATCACCCCAGACCCATGTGCATCCTGTGCTAAAAATAACTTTGCTATCTTAATAAAGTTAAGTATTTAACGATTGGAAAAATTAAGGATGCCTGTGCAACCCTCGCAGTCGCCTTCTAGCACAGGAATTTTGATAAGTTCCCAGTTATATATGCGCCCATACTGTTTCCTCCCGAGGATCCCATCCTCGCTCAGTGCTAACACCACTGCTATTTCATTCTCTCTTCACGTCCCTCTGCAGTGGCCCACATTGCCGCTGTAGCACAGAAAGGCCCGAAAACAAGCACTGACAGCCCTTCCTTCTCAGCTGTCCCGTAGGAGTATTTTCACTTGTACTTCACAAAAGGTAAGCGAATTCTGTTCATATAAACTCACTAATTTGGGGCCATATTTTGAGCCAAATAAACTCAGTTTCATCTCATCTCAACCGGGACACTAATTTAAGACCATTATCCTTGGTTCCCTGCAGCTAACAGTCACACACTGCCTCCAGAGAGCAGCGTGTCCCACATAGTAGCGGTTGTCGCTCACACTGGAAACGTACTCTTTTGTTTGGTTGGTTTCTCCTCGGGATACATTTCTAAGAAGCTGGTGTTCATTTTTTTTCCTGAAGTATTGACGCATAAATTATAGCAATATGCAGTTATACCTAACATACCTCTAAATTCTGGTGGGAGGATTTCACTTGTAGGTGATACTTTAGCAACCAACACTGTCCATGTTGATGTACCTAGAGGTATGAGTGTGTGTACATGTTTAATTCATTGTTTCCTTTCCCAAATATGAGTCATCTCTAATCTGTGAGCCCTCGACGCCCTGTAGAAATGGCACACACACTGTACTGCTGGCTAATCCCATCCTCAGAGCCAGCTGTACTATTAGTGAGGCGCACGCCTAGTTTTACTTCTACATGTCTACTCCTTTGGTATCAGTAACAGAAATAGAAGCAACCAGTGTCCCAGCGCCGTATTACATCATGGCTGAGATGTAATAAACTCAGGATATAAGCACACTTCACTATTCCAACAAAGCGTTCAGTCACAGGAGCTGGGAGAGGAGAATCATAGAATAGTTTGGGTGGGAAGGGACCTTTCAAGGCCATCTAGTCCAACCCCCTGCCAGGAGCAGGGACATCCCCAACTAGATCAGGTTGCCCAGAGCCCCGTCCAGCCTGACCTGGAATGTTTCCAGGGATGGGGCATCTCCCACCTCTCTGGGCAACCTGTGCCAGGGCCTCACCACCCTCAGTGTGAAAAACTTCTTCCTTATGTCTAGTCTGAATCTCCCCTCCTTTAGTTTAAAACCATCACCCCTTGTTCTATTGCAACTGGCCCTGCTAAAAAGTTTTTCCCCATCTTTCCTATAAGCCCCTTTAGGTACTGGAAGGCCGCAATAAGGTCTCCCCAGAGCCTTCTCTTCTCCAGGCTGAACAACCCCAACTCTCTCAGCCTGTCTCCATAGCAGAGGTGCTTCATCTGAGTAAGTGCTCAGACTCTCCTTCACTAAGCCAACCGGTCGGGCAGTTGAAGACACCCCACCTGCCCAGCTGTTTCATTAGTGCTCCTCTGCCAGGTATCGACATCCGCACAGCAGAAAGTCAGCCAAGAAAATACCGGTGTCAGCCTCAGACACTCCAGAACGGGATGCCTGAGCAGATGCTTTCACCAGCAGTTTAACCAACTAAGCTGCACTCTGGAGCGGCTGGGGCACGCGTACATCCTTTCCCCGCCGAGATGACCAGTGCCAGCCTGTCAAAATCCAAAGAGTGAAGGACAAAGAATCATAGAATCGTTTAGGCTGGAAGAGACCTCCAAGATCATCGAGTCCAACTGTTAACCTATCACTACCAAGTCCACCACTAAACCACGTCCCTAAGTGCCGCATCTACACGTCTTTTAGGGACAGGTCATGGCACTAAGCACTGACCTGGGAGTCAGAGAACATAAGCACAACTGTCCCCTGCTAGATTTGTATAAGTGTCGTGGTTTAACCCCAAATTGTAACCCAATACCACGCAGCCGCTCGCTCACTCCCCCCCTCCCTGTTGGGGTGGGGAGGAGAATTGGAGAGAAAGGAAAACTCGCGGGTTGAGATAAAAACAGCTCACCAGGACAGCAAAGGAAAAATATGAAAATATATTAATAATGATAATAATTATAATATATACAAGGATAATAGAATATATAAAACAAACGATACACAATTTCTCACCACCCGACGACCGATACAGCCCGTCCCGAGCAGCAGGCAGGGAGCAGGGGTATCCCCCCCCCCCAGCTATCCCAGAACAGCAAGTTCCAGGGAAAGCAGGCGAGGGAACAAACAGCTAGACGAGTGAAAAAACAAAAAGGTAAAAATAGGGAAACAAAAAGCAACCCGAAGGGAAGCTTAAGGATTAGGGCAAGTTAAAGGTCTCAAAAGCCTCAAAAGCCCAAAAGACCAAAAAAGATCTAGTAAAAACCAGTGGCCCACCGACCGACCCTCGCTTATATCGGGCATGACGTCTATGGTATGGAATACTCTCTTTGGCCAGTTTGGATCAACTATCCTGTCTCTACCCCTCCCAAGTTTTGCATCTGCACGTTAGCAGAACCTGGAAAACAGCAAAATGTCCTTGGTGGTTCAGCAGCAACCAGCAACATCAGTGTGCTATCACTGTTCTTCTCACACTGAAGCCAAAACACAGGAGCTGCTGAAAACAAAACTAGCTCCATCCTGGCCTAAACCAGGACAGTATCCACCCCTTATTCCATACCATAGACGTCATGCTTGATATAAGCGAGGGTCGGTCGGTGGGCCACTAGTTTTGACTAGATCTTTTTTGGTCTTTTGGGCTTTTGGGGCTTTTGAGACCTTTAACTTGCCCTAATCCTTAAGCTTCCCTTCGGGTTGCTTTTTGTTTCCCTATTTTTACCTTTTTGTTTTTTCACTCGTCTAGCTGTTTGTTCCCTCGCCTGCTTTCCCTGGAACTTGCTGTTCTGGGATAGCTGGGGGGGGGGATACCCCTGCTCCCTGCCTGCTGCTCGGGACGGGCTGTATCGGTCGTCGGGCGGTGAGAAATTGTGTATCGTTTGTTTTATATATTCTATTATCCTTGTATATATTATAATTATTATCATTATTAATATATTTTCATATTTTTTACTTTGCTGTCCTGGTGAGCTGTTTTTATCTCAACCCGCGAGTTTTCCTTTCTCTCCAATTCTCCTCCCCAACCCAGCGGGGAGGGGGGGAGTGAGCGAGCGGCTGCGTGGTATTGGGTTACAATTTGGGGTTAAACCACGACAATAAGGCACAACAGGACTCGCCTAGGTGACTGCGATTAAACTAAGAGTCAGATCTACTCCAGAGTACTGACCTGCTGTTGTGCATCAGCAGTTCACAAACTTGTCGCTATGAGAGATGCTCAGACCGCAGTTTGGCTACAGTGCTACGGATCATTTAAATGATACAACCCCAGATTACAGATGGGTTTAGTCTAGCTTTTGTACCAGCCGTTTTCTTATCCTAATACTCTCTGTCGTCTTTGGAGTAATTCCACAAAATCTGTGGTTCTTTTATTCATGCACAATCAGATCCGCTTAGAAACTGATGCTCTCAGCAACACATCAACCAAATTCTAAACAAACCATTCACTGTATTTACAGCTACTCACTGCAGCTATTCTGCATCACCAAGGAAGACAAAAAGATTGCAATATTTACTGCAATGAATCATCATCCCTCTTCCAATCAAAACCATACTTGTATACAAAACTTCTGATCCGATTCCCTCTCTGCTGACTACGCTACTTCAAGTCAACTCTGCCAGCATTCATTAACTCTTAAGACCTTCCTGTACCGGCATCTGAGATTCTCAGACTAGTGAAACAACTATGTCCTGAATATACTCTGCAAAAGCATAGCATCAAATTCCAGTAATTCTAGTGGTAAGTACCCACAATCAGATTAGGAAGGTATTCTGGACAATACATTGTGTAACAAGCCCTGACTTTTAAAATCCAATTACTGCTGTTCCCAACAATTAACCCTCTCATTCCAGCTCTGGTAGACAACTCAGCCAGGAAAGAGTTGCAATGCTAAAACTGAAGTGCAAGCTTAAGATCCAGAGGGGGGAAAAAAAAAAAAACAACACAGTTTTAATTTTTAATGCATGTCCTTAAACCACTGAGGCTTATAATACAGTTTATTGCCTGCTGCCAGAGTTCTCCAGAAGGCTTCGTTTTATGGCATATAGGTTAGTTAAAAAGCAAGAAGGTAAGTCAGGTTTGTATTGCAAACCATTGTTTCTCATCTTTTAGTTCTTAATAAGTCTTAAGAGAAAGCTCAAGCATATGGATGCCTAGAACAGCTCAAAAAGTGATACCCTGCTCAGTTTCGAGATGCACTTCTCAGAGGGGACAAATGGGTCTCCTCTGTTTTGTCAGGACTTTTATCACATCATTGTGTGTAAATTGATACTGCTTGTTACACAGAAATACTAGATAATTAGATGTGTGCACACGGGAGGGCACAAGGACAGGAGACTCTCTTCCTTGTTACGTATCATGCTTAACCTGAGTAAGTCTCTAGCACAGGGTTCTTCAATCTTTCTGTCATTAATCAAACCTGTGTTTAACAGACAGACACAAAGCACACGTTACACACTTGGACAGCCAGGGAGGAAGAGCATTAGCAGCAGTTGTTAGCTGGGACAGCAGCAGCTCCCTGCAGGGATCTCACTGCTTCATGGCAGAATGAGGCAGGATGGGAGGGATGGGATGCCATCCAGAGGGACCCGGACAAGCTCAAGAGGTGGGCCTGGGTGAACCTCATGAGGTTCAACAAGGCCATGCAGGGTCCTGCACCTGGGTCGGAGCAACCCCCGGTATCCATGCAGGCTGGGGGATGTAGGGATGGAGAGCAGCCCTGCCGAGAAGGATTGGGGGTGCTGGGGGATGAAAAGCTGGACATGAGCCGGCAACGGGCACTCGCAGCCCAGAAAGCCAACTGTGCCCTGGGCTGCATCCCCAGCAGCGGGGCCAGCAGGGCGAGGGAGGGGATTCTGCCCCTCTGCTCCGCTCTGGGGAGACCCCCCTGCAGTGCTGCCTCCAGCTCTGGGGCCTCAGCACAAGGAGGACATGGACCTGCTGGAGCGGGGCCAGAGGAGGCCACGGAGATGATCGGAGGGCTGGAGCACCTCTGCTATGGGGACAGGCTGAGAGAGTTGGGGTTGCTCAGCCTGGAGAAGAGAAGACTCCAGGGAGACCTTCTAGCAGCCTTCCAGTACGTAAAGGGGGCTACAGGAAAGCTGGAGAGGGACTTTTGACAAGGGCATGGAGTGATAGGACGAGGGGTGATGGGTTCAAACTGAAAGAGGGGGGATTTAGATGAGCTATAAGGAAGAAAGTCTTCCCTATGAGGGTGCTGAGGCACTGGACCAGGTTGCCCAGAGAGGTGGTAGATGCCCCATCCCTGGAAACATTCCAGGTCAGGCTGGACGGGGCTCTGGGCAACCTGATCTAGTTGGGGATGTCCCTGCTCATGGCAGGGGGTTGGACTAGATGGCCTTCAAAGGTCCCTTCCGACCCAAACTATGCTGAATCATAGAACCATAGAAGAGTCCTAGAGTAACCCAGCAAAATGGGCCCTACTGTTGCCTTCTCCTACTCACCAAAATCTCAGAGTCCTCACCCCACCTTTACTCTGCTGCTGGTTGTGTGATGAGGCCTCAGCACAGAAACTGTTCTTGAACTGCTGGATAAGTGTTTGTGGTTCAAAGTTAGTCACGGCCATGCTTAGGGATACTGGTTTATTCTACAGCTTGCCAGACAGAGGAGATCCTTGGCTGATCAGTGCCAGTGTGGTAAGACCACACTATCAGCTGAACAAACACTTAATGCTGAAAGCCACAGCCCCCAGAGTTAACAAATTACCACCAGGACTGCCAATTCTCCACTGGAGCAAAATTAAGAATGACGACTCCAAGCTTTGCTAACCACGGTTGCAAAGTTAGCTGTGAATTGTGTAAGGTAAATCCATCTACAGCAAGGGTACACGAGAGCAAAACCACCAGCCTTCAGTTCACAGAGCCTGTCCATGGAATACCTTCTTTAAATACGCTCCACGATCCCTCTGTTCTGCCCTCAGGACTGCGCAAGACCTTTTTTGTATGCTTTAATCAGGACCATGCTTCCTTGTCTTTTTTCCATACACCATGTGTAGGTAGTGGAAGGATTTCAGGCTAAGTAGGGGGATTTTTTGTTCCATGTTTTGCTAAGCTTGACTGCTTTCACCCTGATTAAATGCATATATATTCTAACCACCTAGAAGTTGCAAAATAATACCACAGATTCAACATTGAGTAAATATTACTGTAATGCTTGTGACCTCAAGAACAAAAAAAAAAATCTAAAACGTTCCAGTATATATACTTGACCAGAACACCTACCGTTTTGTAAAGCTGTGCTTTCAGGCGGTATGAGTTGTATTCCATTTTTCTCTTCTCTTCCTCTCGCTTCTTCTGCACCTCTGGCAGCTGCTCATAGATCCTTAAGTGTAAACACAAAAAAGTCAAAAATAGTGACCTGGAAGGAAGGAACTTATTGATATTAAAAAAAAACCCCACAACAACCATCCTCTGTTGTATCTTCACATTCTGTTAAAGGCTACTGGCCAACCACATCACAGAAACATTTATTTGGGGGTTTACTAGTGTCACACAGGGAAAACATGGACTACATAGCAGTTGTGATACCGGAAATTCCCACATCCCATAATGCCTTGCTCTTACAAGCAGCACCCTCCTAAAAGCAATATTTATAACATTAAAATGACCATACAGCTGATACGATTACCCAGCTGCAAAAGGCAGAGCTTCAGTACGTTCAGCACAGAACAGCCCCATTGCTTTGAGGATACGCTGATGCTGAGTAACATGTTTATCCATCCATTAGCCATACCTTTATCACAAGACTAACCTGATTTAAGCACCTTTTCAAAATGTCAATATTTTCAACATTCAGCCACGTTGCCCCGTTTAGGTGAATGCTTTGTCTGCTCCAGTGCTGAGCTTCCCCCAGGCTAGAGCCAAACAGCACGGGATGCTTTGAACTGCACAGAAGGTGACTGGTGCTCAGCAGAGTCAGTGCGCTATTCTAGCCTGGTTTACGTGCTACCATCTAAAGGAGGGACCCCAGAGCTAGGATGGCAGTGTACTGCTCACACTGCCTTCCCCAAATCTTCCTTTAAGATCATAAAGCTTTGCTAATTTCATGACAGTCGTTGCCATGAAATAGGCAGCTTCAAAAACATGGCTGTTTAAGGGAGGTGGAAATGAATGATGTTCAAAAATTTCAGTCTTGTAATATTTAAAGCAAGACAGATCCTACTATAACTCCTTTCTTAACGTGCTGATTTGATAATCAATAAATTTAAAAAAAACCCCACTTGTTACAGATACAATACTGCATTATACTCTTTTAGAGACTGTTTCATTCTTACGTCAGTATCATATCTTTGCATAATTACTGTTGGCGCTTCAAATATTTTTAAACACATCTACGTTCAACTCGTATTATCTGAAAGTACTTCAAGACACTCCATTTTGAACATTGCAAATCAACACAGCCCACCAGCCAGGAGGGGCATCTTTGACGGTTGTCTTGGTACTAATTCCAGCAGGAAAATAAGTAACACTTCAGACTGGCAAGAGAAGTGAGGGAGGCAAACGCGTACCCGTTTGCACCCATTTGCTATTTAGTCAGTAGAAGGTAGGTGTCACTTGCATGTTTCAAAGGAGAGAAGGACGAGAAATTAGCTGGAAAACAAAGCAATAGGAAACTACAATAAGGCATAACTGAGTAGGGAGAATCAAGAAAGCAAGGATTAAATCCAAATCTCAATTAGTACTGAATTTTATCTCCTGTCTAATTCACCAGCGTCAGCTAGGGAGAGCCATACACATTTGTAGCTTCTACAGTCCCCCACAGAAATGTGTTTACCAGCCCATCAGACTCACAGTGGAATTGATAAGCAAGCAAATACACATCCAACACCAAAAAAAAGAAGGAAAAATAAAAAAATCAGCTGCACTCCTTCCAGTGACCTGCCGTCCTGTGTATCCCTATTTTCCTACTTTGTCTGCAGCTGCTCTTAGGTCACCTTTTCTAAAATGTCCCTACCCACATTACCACTACAGAAAAGAGGAAATAAATCACATTTTGATGTTCATTTTACTCCTCTCGCTTTGCTGGAAGGCAGCAGAGGCTGCTAGGTCTATGCATGTGTTAATGGATAGGGGGAGGGATACCTCCAAGATTTGGGGTTTTGCTTTACTACCATCTCACTGTTCTCTCAAGGCTTTCGCCATTCTAGGGCTCCCCTCAATGAAAGGTCAAGATTTACCCCTCACAAATCATCCCACCATAAAGATGCTTAGAACAAGAAGTGGGCAATGCAGCATTGTAGGTAAATTCATTGAAAATTGTTGTCATTACCTCTAGCTAATTTGCCATGAGACATTCCATTTATATCCTCACAGAGAAAAAGAAAAAGCTACTGCACTCATTATAGGTGTGGAGTCCAAAAGAATGGTACAGAATAAATTACTTCCCAGCTCCAGCTGCGAGCTGGAGTACGACAGCAGCAAGAACAAAAAGAAGTCACCAAGTGTGACTGCCTGAATCAGTCTCCACAGAAGTCCTGCTGACTTCGGTTATCATGAAATCAGAGTTTCTGAAAATAGATGAGTTCAGATACATCGATCTCACAGTCCAAGTGACCCAAACCCAAATCCTTCTACTTCCGCTAAAACATGTGGAGATGCATTCCTTGGGGAACGGGCATATTTACCATATTTACCACTTCTGCCACCCCTCTATTAATGCCCTAAAAATACCAATGCCAAAGGCTATTACAATAAAACATTCTTTGTGGACTCTCCCAGCATATATATCAAGGGGTTTATTTTATATATTGCGTATTGCAGTAGATATTTTGTAGAATCACAGCGTAACTTACGTTGGAAGGACCTCTGGAGGTCACCTAGCCCGACCTCCTGCTCGAAGCAGGGCTACCTTCAAGGCCAGATCAGCTCGCTCAGGCCTCATCCTCTCAACTCCTGACTATTTCCAAGGCTGCAGATCCTACCACCTCTGCGGGCCCTGCTCCACCACTTCCTCCTCGTGAAAAACCTCCTCACCACCCTCCTTGTGAAAAACACATTTCCTTGTCTCCAGTTCGGATTCCTCCTTACTGCAACACATCACCACTGCTGCTTGTCCTGTCACCGGGCACCTCCAAGACGACTCTTCCTCTGCCTTCTCTAAACCCCCCCTCTGCCAGGGAAGCGCCACTGCCAGATCCTCACCTTCAGCCTCCTCCTCCTCCCCAGGCCAAACCAACCCAGCCTCAGAAGCTTCTCCTCATGCACCATGTGCTCCGGCCTTGGTGGCCTCCACCAGACTCAGGACACTTTGCTGACCTCTCTCTTGTCCTGGCAGCCCAGCACAGGAGACAGGATCCAGCTGTGGTCCCACGAGTGCCAAGCAGAGGGAATATCCACTTCCCTCCACCCGCATGAAACACAGTGCGTGGCTGGCCTCCATCCCTGCAAGAGCATACTGCCAACTCAAGGTCAATCTGCCGTCCACCAGCTGTCGGGCGCCCAAGGCCCTTTCCAGAAGAGCCACTCCACGGGCAGCCTGTCCTCAGACACTGCCAAGGCAGGTGTCCTTGGGGAGGGCTCTGTCCTGAGGAGAGACTTGCTATTTGTCATTGCTGAACTTTGTAAGATTCCTCTTGGCCCTTTCCTCTAGCCTGCAGAGATCTCTAGAAACTGCAGACCTACTCTCCGGCATACTGACTGGTCCTCCCAGTTGAGCGTCACCTACAAACCTGCTGAGATGTGCTCCATCCCACTGCTACTACCCATAAAAGTGGGTCTCTAATTTACTTCTAAGTATTTATGGTGTTTCTCAGCTGGTACTCTTCCAAACCACCTCCTCGTGGCCTCACTACCATTTCAGAATACAGCTGCCATAGACTCCATTTTTACGACATCTTCACATGCTCTCTCTGTAGCACAGGTATCCCAAATGTTTAATACACTGCTAGCGTGCCGTGCACTTTATATAGGAATTACTTGAGTCAAAAATAAGGCAAAAAGCTATCATAAGGTGGCTTTCTTCAAGGGTAAAAGCCTCTGTATTCCTTTAAGGGTAGTTATTTCTTACATAAAGCTGCTTTCATTTGGTGAAATGAAACCTCACTTCCTGCACCAATTACCTAGTTTGTTGATGTTTGAAACTATACAGATGCTCTAGTGGCCCACACCCTGCATTTCCTCTCCTTTCGGGACCCAGTGCTCGCACAGTTTGCTGTAGTGCTCGGATTGCAGATACTGCAGCTGAATACTCAGGTTACAGAAATATTTTTTTCCAAAATTATCTTCTTTCTCGGATTTTCTAAGCAGGTGCTTTCTTCCTCTGATGAGGTGATAATCTTGCACTGAACAAGCTGAGTTAGCCCCAACGCTCAGTTCTTTGACTGCAGATATGATTCATCCATCTTTCCTACCCCTTTACTCAGGTCACCTATCTACCTGAAACAGTTTTCTTAACCTTACCGTTTAGATCTTTGAACCATTTCACTCTTCGGAATTGTTCTTCTCTTTTCTCTCATCAGAAAACCTAAATGGAAAATTTTGAGATAAGAGAACAGTGAACAAATCTACTTCTCACAAAGAATACTACTGCAACAATCTGACTCCTTTGTAAGGTATGAATTCTTATAGACAATAATGTCAAATAATTGTAATACTTGTATTAAAAATACACACAGCCTTAAGTATAATGTGGAAATTCATTAATCCCTATAGAACATGAAGAGAAGAGCCATGAGGGTACCTCTGTCGGACAGCATGTGACTTGCATTCCTGTAGCCCTTCCTTTTCTCTGGAGGATTAAATAGCTCTTCTCGTTCAGACTGCAGCACGCTCTGTATCCTCCTCTCCTCCATTACAAGCTTCAGATGCTTCACACGCTCTCCGGAGCGGGAGATGAAATCAGGGCGATGCGCTGCAAGAGCCTCCTAAGAGGGGATGACACAAAACGAAGTCTAAAGTGGCCAGACTGTCTCCCCACAGCTGGAAGGGAATAATCAAAATATCTAACACCATCACCAAAGCATGGAAAAAAAATCCCATCAAAGTAGTATTTGGTATAACATACAAAATCTTGTATCCTTAATGCTGGATAGATCCTCAGAGACCTTGTTTAACAAACTATTTGTCAACAACCAGAAAACTAACTGGCCAGAAAGAAAAAAAAATTGCTAAAATAATTAGCAAAAGGGACACAAAACTCTTCTCAAAAAAGCATAGCCAAGTTAACAAAGCTGAGCCCAGAGGACAGAAGATTCTGTAACCTATTACAGTCTCCCTTGCTATAAATCAGAGGCACATCAACATTAGCAATTCCTTTTGGATCAGAAGTGGCATTTTGAAAGCGAGCTCCTGATAACTGTTTGCCACACTTCAATTTCCATCACAGGGCAGTCTCTGAGCACATGAACAGATGCAACTGAACTTAAAGAAACTTCAGAAGTGCACCTTAATTAGCACGTCCTAATTTACATTTCACTTGCCATGGATGATCTTTTTCAAAAATATTTCCGTACACTACCTCTGTATTTTTCCACACGATTTAAGCCCTAAAATATTAGGTCAATTCAAATATATTAGCATATTGTGGAAAGCCAGATTACCATAACCAAACAGGACTGACAAATTCATTGGTTTTCTTGGGTTTGGCGGTTTTTTGGTTTGTTTTGTTTTGTTTTAAAGCAGGAGCGGTCTGCAACATGTTGACTTCCACTGACTGTAAAGGCGAAATAACAACAACAAAAACAACAAAAAAGGGAACAAAACCTGTTTCCACAAGATTCAGCATTACTCCTGAAATCCCACTGAGATCCCAGCAGCCCTTACCTGTAGCGTAAGCTTCACAAACGGCCGCAAGGACCTGTTCTCAGCATCTCTTTCTGGAACTGCTGCCTGAATCACGTTGCTGTGCTGCTGCTCTTGCCAGTTCTTCTCTCGGAGCGGCTCTCTCCAAGGCTTTGTGCTGGTCAATGGCTCAAACCAAGATGGACCAGGACCAGAAAAGGAATTGGAATGGTTTTCTTTCCTAGATTCAGATTTCAAGTCCTCTGCTTGGACAAACCATGAAATCCCTGTTAAAAGACCACAGAAGAGAATAAAGATTTGTAGGCAATACATGTTCCCATTTTCCATCCTCATCTATGGCCCTTCATGCCCAAGGTCTTAGTTAAATACAGCCAGGAGCCTAACGCTGCAATGAACAGCCACTTCAGCTCAGTAACAGTGGGACTCTGTTTCAGACACCTTTGGCAGTTTCAAAGTAATTCCTTTGCCAAGTGTCAGAAAACCAGCAAGTCTTTATCAAACAACACATCTGAAAAAGCACAAAATGGCTTCGTTTGCAAGTTTCTCTCCTTATAGAAAGAATAGTTATTTATCAGCAATTACACATTTTTAAGGAGCCTCTGTGCTGTCCTAAGCCCAACAGCTTTTTATAGATATTTATGAAGATCAAATGCTTTACGTCTTCCAAATGTAAAATATGTATACAAGAACTGGATTACTCACAGTTTACATACATAATGGATTTGAATACATCAGCTAGTACTCTGAGCAGATATTCTAAATTTTCTAAATTAAACCAGTGTGAGAGAATGATTTGTCCCTACAACAACAACAATGATGACTAAGGAAAATATTTTTAAACATTTAATCATGACATTGTGAAGACTGACAGGAATTTGTTTTTAAAAAAAAAATAAAGCCCGGAGGCTACACCATCAGCCCAAAAATGCAACTCTAGCTAAAAAAGGGAAATGAGTCTGGTTCTTCTGGTACCACAATCTTCCCACAAGTACTCCTGGAAAAATACTTGTTCTTTGAAGCCTCAGTACATGAAACAGTAAGTACAACTTACAGTGACCAGTTCCTCAGAGCTTAACAGAACCTTTTATACCTTGAAAATCAAAATTAAGTATCTACATGATTCCCATCTCATTCATCCTTCCTTGCCTTATTCATTGATTCATGTTTATGACCGTTACTGGCTAGGTTGCATCTAACAGCTTGATGGAAAATGCCATCGTAAGAGAGGACTAGAGAGTTCACTCGACAGTGTTTTTGTTTAAAATTCATTGATTAAAACCAGAATAATAACTGACTGTACTAGTGACAGACTACTCTGTGTCCTAGCTAATCCTCCTCACGTTTTGCTGGTTGCTGTTGAGATGTACAGCTTTTGTGGTCTGCAGAGAAAGCGTATTTTTGACTGACCTTGTGGTAAATGCAGCCTGCTCCTTTTCGTCCTTTTCTCCACGAAAAAATTGCCTGGCTGTCCCTTCTGCTTACCCTCGCTTCCTGCTGCCTGATGATCTGTGACCATACCATCTGACTCTCCAAAAATACCATCAACGCAGTGCCAGGGTTCCTGTGGCTGTTGATTTGGCTGGCTAGGTCTTGGGGTAGGAAAAGTCATACCAACATCTCGAGTGTTTTTCTTAGTTGCACTGTTCACAATCTCCAAGTCTCCTGTAGTTGAAAATGAAGCAGTAACATGTTATTCCAGAACAGCTGGAAGTACTTCAACATCAGCACGTGTGATGTGCATAGTTCACGGAGTGACCCTCAATTTTTACTTTGAAGCTGAAGGATCAGTTTCTTTATCCCACCTTCAAAAAGAAAAATTGTTTATATTCCCACTTCCAATTCAAGGAGAGTTTATAGTGACTCAGGATTGTGACTATATGGTAAACTGAGTGAAAATAAAGTAGTGTGAACCAAGTACCTCAAGCAAAATAAGCATATATATATACACGAAGTGGGAATTAAACTTGAACCAACTATGCCCCTTGCTGGGAACCTGAGCTGACTGTCTGAAGAGTCAGCTTCAAATCTGCTGCTGAAAGACACAATGGCAGGTCAACACACCGTTTTGGACAACGGAACTGCAGGTTTTTCTAGACCTGATAGTTTATCCAGTGCATCCCATCCAAAACTATGTTTTAGCTATAGAAGATTGGTTTGCCCACACCACTACAAATATTTAACAGAAACAGATAAAGTGGAAGGTGTCAACTAATCATAGAATGAATCATAGAATGGTTTGGGTTGGAAGGGACCTTAAAGATCATCCAGTTCCACCCCCCTGCCATGAGCAGGGACACCTTCCACTAGACCAGGTTGCTCAGAGCCCCATCCAGCCTGGCCTTGAACCCTTCCAGGGATGGGGCAGCCACAGCTTCTCTGGGCAACCTGTGCCAGGGCCTCACCACCCTCCTGGGGAAGAAATGAACTAACATAAACTAACATCCAAAAAGTCATAATGCAACCTTGAAAACAAGCCATGAAAATACTTTTCTGATGCAATCCACTTGCACATGGAGAAAAAAGCAGTAATAAATAAATAATTCATATGCCTGATGAATAAAACGAAGTCATTACTCAATCTTATGATGGGAACTTGGCGTGTACATGAAAGCAATGGAGAAACTGGTAGTTGCCACCAGAAAAACGCAAATGCAGAACTGCCCCAGTCCAGGATCAGCTTATGTTTTAAATAGAATATAACATCCAAAATATTACCAAGAAGAATATGAAACACTGCAGTTGCCTTCTGAAATAGCATATGCCTACAAAATACATTCTGTGAGTAACAGATGTCTTGTGGAGAAAATATATAAAAAATACAGTTAGTCCACCTTTACTATTGAAAGGGATCAGAAGCTTAGGTTAATAAACTTCTAACTGAGTGAGAAAACTGGCTGCTACTCAAGCAGACCAAGAAAGGAAATGAAATGGCTCATTTTAATTAGAACATAACATCTTTCTCTAAAAGCATTTGAAGTGAATTTGAAGAACACTTCGTGTACATACCCATCACCAGAAACACGCAACAGACTTTGGAGGACGGTTTCCAAAGAGATGAAAGGCAGAAGCAAACACAGAAAAGACAAGTCTGGAATTCAACAACTCACCTGCTTGGATACCTTTGTTTAGCATCCGTGTCCGTCGCTTGTTACTAAGAGCAGAGCTTGGCCCCCAAGAACTGCTGCTTGCAGAAGTTGAATCTGATGAAAGGGAGATTGCATTCTAGAAAAAAAAAAAGCATGCAAGAGAACAGAAATTCCTGAAATACTAACCGAAATGAACAGAAAGCAGGTTTTAAACAGTAAAAAAGTTATAGTCATCACTCTTTACTTGTTGTACCTTGATTCTAATGTTATCTAGACATTTATCACAGTGTCTCCTATTGCTATGCCACACAACAGCCAGCCTTGGCTGTATCCTGATGCACCACTGCACTTTCTACATCCCATTCCAGTAAGAAGAGTGCACGGCTTCTGTAGGCAAAAGCGTGCCTGTGATCAGATTCTGTGCAGTGCTGAGCATCCTCCGATTCGTTTGTCCAAAGTTCCTGAGACAACGTGGCCTGTCAAGACAGACTTACAAAAACCCTTTGCTGTGGCAAGATCGTTTGTTGGCTGTACTTTCACGAAAGACCGCAAAAGCGTGAAATATTTCTGCTTTGCAAAAAGGGAGAATAAAAATCTAAACTGAATCCTATATTCCTGCCCTCTCAAACTAAGCGCCTGTAAAGGTTGCCGGGTTTGCTGGAGGGACAAACTGTCCTGAAAAATTAACACGTTGCTTTGTAAATTCACAATGAACTCCAGTGCTGCACCACCGGCATGAAAGAGCCAAGTCCTTTCAAATCATGGGAAGTTCTCTCACCCTGTGATCCTCATTACACAAAGTTCTCCGGGTGGAGAAAATTAAACTCAATAAAAACAAGAAATAGACGTGTGGTAAGAGCACGGCTTAGGCAAAATACTAGTTTCACATGTTCACCATTCACGCAAACAGAAGTTCCAGCTGCAGGGATGTAAACAGCACAACTTTGTTATAATAAATTAATTTAAATTTTATGACATGTTATAACTTTACAGCCATTTGAAAAGGAATATACTCTGTAAGTGTAATGTAGCTAGTCCATGGGGGTTTTTTGGTTATATAAGATACAGAGAAGATTAGTGCTTTATTAACAGCAATTAACTGACAGTGCTTCCCCAGGCTTCAAATCCAAGAGTGTGGCACAGATCAATCTCTGCAACTCTGCTGAATTTAATTTTTAATTATGAAACAGATTTTTTTTTTTTCCTTGATCATAGCAATTAGTATCCTATTAGTAACTCATAATGCTAGCCACGCTGGAAATGAACAGAGGCCTTTTTATTACCTTTTTATTGAACCTCTGCTATCACCACTTCAATGCCAAACATAATTTCATTTCAACATTAAAAGGAGGTGATTTTTACTCTCACGCATACTGGCAATAACTGGTTTTTAGTTTCATAAAGCTATTTCAGCTCTAGTAGAGCGCACTAGACAGATGTAGTAGATATGTATCTTCTTTCAGAGAACAGAAGCAAATTTGAATATGTGCTCAGCAAAAGGGAAGAGTATAAAGTAAGGAAAAAAAACCAAGATAACCCATTTGCATGCACGTGCATATCAGCTCACAGAAATAAATATAAGCAGCCATTCAGTACTGAATATTGACATGCATATTCCTATTTGGACTAGAATATTCAGTGCGGTGCTTTCAAAGCCCTTCAGCAGTTGAATAGCGCAACCTTTAGCTTTGTACCTGCTACCAGATGGCAGCTTGAAGAGTGCTTTAGAAATAACAGAAACTGGAATAGACAAAAACCTTCTGGGATGGGTTCAGCATCTATAAATAAAAAAAGCTGTAACCAAGTTCTCTGGAAGCAGAGCTGACAATAGGCTCTCATAAAAAAACGAGCTACGAAATGCAGCACTTGCCTGAAAGATTTGTACAGTAGTCTCTCTAGGAGTAGGGCTCCTGCTATAAATAAATACCTGTCTCTGAACCACAGATATTTGCAACAACAACAACAAAAAAAAGAGTCTTGACTTCTGTTCAGCCAAGCATCAAGAAATTACCAAAATTTGGATTTTAAATTGTTTGCCGTTTTGCCATCAATTTTCTCTCACTCATTTGATGTGGGCCATGTGTCTTTTTATATGTATTTTTAAAAAGAACACTACATCAGCTGATAAAAGATACTGCTTTCTAAAGCCACGTGGGTTCAATGCAACATCGAGCACCAGAACAGTGAGCCTTTATTCTCATGTAAGTATTGCTGCAATCAGTTATCTCACGGGTGACTTTAGCAGGCCAAAGACTAGATGTTGCTTTTAAGGTCCAAATAGCCGTTGAAAGATTAGTCTTGTGACTGGAATATGGAATAAAATAATCTCCTAAATACTACAACCATGCAAGAAATGTTGGATCCAAACTTCATTGTTAGATGGTCAGTGTTCTGATTAATGGTCCTACTGTTGCAAAGTTTATGACAATTTTATTTTACCTTTAAATAAATATCATCACTAAAAATATTAATAAAAATATTTAAAAACCATTCTTAGTCTTGAAAAAGATTGTTTCTCCCCCAGACATGCATTCATTAGCTTACTTGACACACAGACTGAGATTGAGTTGTTTCTATTAAAAAAAAACCCCAAACTAACTCATTTCAATGAAATCTATTAGTAATGATGACACTACCACTTTCTTCTGGTACTAAGAAAAAAGAAAGAAATATTTCTCACTTGCTCCTGTACTTTTCAGCATTATTGTATATTACAGAACACCAAAACTCTGTAATTTCTTACTCTAATCACCAAATCCATGCCAAGGCCCCCTTTCAGGAAATTAATTTTCGTTTCTCCTCCAAAGGGCAATGGCCAAACTCAACTGAAGTAATCAGAAAGATTTTCTCCACTTTAAAACAGCTTTACTCCAGACTTTTCACCTAGAATCCTTAGGGTCGAGACTTGGTCTTTTAATACGCCTAAACTGCCAAATACAGAAATTGAAGAAACTTACAACCAACACTCAGCAAGACAAAATAATTCCAACATTTAAAATAGACAAACAGTAAGAAAATTCAAAAAATCATTCCAATTTTTATGAAATGGTATTTATCGTTGCCCAGAGACATTCAGGTAGCAATATGCAGTCACAATCTCCAGCCTCAACTTACCACCACTGTCTTCAGGATTCCGAAAGCACAGAACCTGCAGGTAACTAGAAATCAGACACAGCAGGATCTTGCTTCCCAAGACAAATAAAGGAAGAGAAAAAAAGACAAATAAGAGCAAAGGGAAAGAAAGCACAATTGATGTTTTAGGATATTTTGATCTTGTCCTTATTCCTGGAAAGGCAGAGAAACTTGTTTGAGCTACTTAGATCAAAGACAGAAGACTACCGTAGAAGCAACACACTCTGGGAAACTTTAAATGATTCTCCAAATAACAAACTCTATTTCTGTACAGCAGTTTAAGAGTTCCTGTAAAGATCAGTTAAAATTGTCTTTTGGTCCAGCTGACCACATACCTGGATCTCTTTCCTTTTCCTGTGTCTCTCAGAGGTAGTCTTTGGATATTCCACACCCACTGCTTTGCCACTTCCCTTGTCCCACTTTTCAGAGCGGCTTTTCTGGTGGCTGATGGCACAATAAAGCTGAGAGAGCCTTGGTGACACCCGCACTCTTTCATGCCCGAAAGCCCTGATCAGCCTGGCAGTATCAATGGTGGAAATGGAACTGCTCACCTCAGTCTGAGTAGCAGTTTCCATCTCTGTCTGGGTCACCACATCTGATTCAGAGGTGGTGGAACTGATTGTGGTGCCATGATCTCTACTAAGCCTCGTCTCTGAGGAAGTGTCACTAGGAGTTTCCAAGTCCTCCTGGTGCTCCAAAATTTTATTCATGCGGCAGATCATTTTTTCTCCTGACCTATTTCTCCTGAGCTCAGCAAAGCTATTTTTATCATGGGTGATGCGTGGTCTTTCTTCAACATGTGTTGCAGTAGGCTCTAAGGTACTTTCAGTCATGCTCTTTTCTGGCAGTCTTATTTTCTTCTGCTCTCTTCCCTTAATTTTCTTTTCAGAAACATTCTTTTCAGATTTTATTGGTATTAGTGTATGCTTAATGGGATTCTGAAGGACCCTGGCCAAGCGATCGAGGCGTTCAACAAGGGACAGATCACCATTACTCCTACAATCATGGTGCTGGTGTCTCTTCTGGCACTCCAGAAACTTAACCCAGAGTTCATCTAAGCTAGCACTGGAGTGGGTTCTCTGTCTTGGTGGTAGCTCCTTCTCCACAGTCTCACTGAGGCGAGTTGTTTGGCTACATGGCAAAGGATAGTTTCCAGCTGCCTTTTGTTCTGCTTCTCTTCTGCCATGTTGAAGTAGCTCCTTCTCTGACGTTTCATTCCCCAAAGACATGCTAACATTTAGATCCTCATTCTTGCTGTAATCTGCTTCTGCAGTGAGTGGAAAGAATTCATTTTCACCGTCTTTTTTATGACGAACAGAGAAAACGCGTTGATGACGATGTGCTTTTTTCCGATTCTGCAAGACAGCCCTTGAGGAAGGTCTAGCGTGTCCGGCAGCAGAACCGTCTTCTGACAGCTCGCTGTTCGACAGGAAGTAGCTCTCACACATGGGCATTGGATGATGAAGGTAGAACCGTGCAGATTTGAAGACCGAATGAGTGGTTTTTACAGATGTTGAGTGATCTGTGTGTTCTAGAAGAGAAGAAAACACTAAGTTTTTGTTTCTGTACAGGGAAACAAGTAGCAAACAGCCAATCTTAAACAAGATGATTTTCACCCTAATACTTTCCAATCACTTCAAAGGATTAAAAGCAGGAATCACTGTACCCATTCCCAAAATGCAACAAACTCAGAAATGAAGTTTCAGCATTATTAAAAGTGCATAAATAATATTTTCTATCATTTGCAACATGGAAACCAAGAGAATATTATATCCAACTGAATCTGAAGGAGGACTCTAGGTACACCACAGGTAATTACGCAGACCAAAATTTGGACTGAGTCGTTACTTAGATTTACGGAAACTCACCACAGGCAGCCACGACTCATTTTGCCTCTTTTCAGACAAATGCCCAGGGAGTACAAACACCCCCTGAGGCTATGCCTGAACATTATCTCTTAACTAACTCAGAACAGCACTACATATAAGACAACCAATACCGCTTGCTGTACAGCTCCCAGAACCATTGCTGACAGCATACCAAGACCTAGCCCTGCTTTGCTTTCAAGCTCAGATGACACATTTCAGTTGAAAGCAGCAGTGAAATCCCCCCAGAATATGCTGCTATCTGAAATTACAAAGGACTACATGCAAAAATCCAATTATAAACTCATTTGTAATAGACACACATTAAGTATGCACGCAGCATGTGCTAAGAGGAATATACTCCAAAATAATTTTAAAGCCATTTGTAATATACTATAAAAAAAGAAAATCAAATTTTAAAAAGTAAAAATGTGCTTCATGTTATGTTCTTTGTATAAGGGACTGAATTATATAATGACCCATGAAGGCAGAAAGTAGGAACTATAGATGTTAGTGCCAGAAGGATTTCCCAAGTCCCTATGCTTACTGCAAGATATTCCACGCCATTTTAGCCAAGTATGTCACTTAAAGATGCCTTACAGAGCAGTCATAGCTTTAATGTAAATAAAAAAGTAAATACAAAAAAAGAACAGTCCACTTTCTAATGGTAACACCAATGACTGGGTAATGAGTAGCTGTCAGCAAATGCCCATCAAGCTCCATTAATGGCAGGAATCACACTCACAGCAGTTTGCCTCTAGCTCTCCAACATTCCTCCCCAAGTTTCTTTTTTGTTCGTATTTTTCTTGTTTTGTTTTAAACAGTCTTGTTTCCGTGTTTGTGATCTACTGATGAAAACAGAACTGGAAACCAGGTCTTCCCTTCTTCATTTGAGCAAGCTTTGCCACCGATCCAGGAAAAGGGTGGCAAGTCCCACAACCAAGCCTCTCCCTACCCCAGGGGGAAAATACCCACCTACCCCACCAAGAATCACGAGCTACGTTTTCATAAACCTTCAATTCCACGCGGGAAAAAGCGATGCAAGGTAAGCTCAGGAAGGGTTATGATTGCGTGAATTCATACTGTTAACACTGCCTCATAAACCTGACTTTTATTTAGTCCCTTGTTTTCCTTATTTTTTGTACAACTCGTCCCTTCCCAACACAGAGACACTTCAATGTAATGTTGAGCTCATGAACAGCATAACCAGGCCCAGTCTCTCTAACTCTGAAACTGGAGGAATTTGTCTTCCCATACAAGGTCAATGTTTATATACTCATGTAAGAGGATTCCTCCACATCCTCCTGACAAATGAGATCAGGCTTGGGAATACTATGCAGGATTTTTGCTATTTCTGTATTTTTAAAAAGTTACCAACAAAATGCAAAGAATGCAAACAGGCAAAAAATAAAAAGTTTATATAGAGAAACTTTTTTAAAAAAATACATAACTCGCATAATTTTAAGCTCTAGACAAGCTCTGTGGGTAGAGGTAATCTTTTATTAGACCATCTAAAAATATAGTTGAAGAAGTCAGGGAAGATTTTAGACATGCAAGTCTTTCTTCAGAAAGCTTGCTTAAATTTCCAACTGTACTGGCTGGTTTAACAGAAGATTATTTCTACTTACAGTTCTTTTCTTGCCTGTGTCTTTAGACTATCACAGCTACAGAAAAATATTATTAGATGATTTGATAACACTTGTGTTCCCCTTTCATTTTTATCCAGGCTATTCAGAGAGACAGGTATCCACTGATCTCTGCTCCACCATGATATTTTGTTTGATACCGCAGATTCTCATTCGGAGAGCTCACTTCTGTACACGCACTCTTTCTTCAGCTCTGCCGCCATGACCCAGCATTCTTCTTCCGAGTTACCCGCAGTGAATGAAGAAAAGCATTTTTCTATCTTACTGCACTTGTTTCCATATCCTCGCATTTGATAAATGTTATAAAAATGCATTTTATAAATTTTATAAATTATTTGTTCCATTAGAAAAACTAGGTTAAGACAACATTGTCTTTATTGTTGCACTAATTAAACTATTGGTCCTACACTTACCAAAAAGTAAAATGAACATAAAATAATGAAGTTCAGTGTGCCTTATGCAATCATTTTAAACTATCTTCTGGAAATAAAAATTATCTTCTGGAAATACTAAAATCTCTCCATTCTGAAGAGAAAAGCTTCAAAGAAAACCCCGTCTAAAGTGAAGAACTAAAATCATCAGAAGAAATCCCTGTCAATACATCAGCACAGCTCTGTGGGGTGACCTTACCCCAGGCATGTTGAGCTGCCTGCTGAAAAAGGACAACAATAATCACACTGAGGTACTCCATAAAAATCTGTTTCATTAAATGTCTTCGTATGACAAGTTTACGCAATACTAAGGAAAATAAATGGGCTCCCAAAAACCCTGTGTATGTGACCGCCTAGAAGAGAGCAGGAACTCTCCAATTCAGAATCCATTATGCTGTTCGTGTGTTCGGGGTCCCATCCCTCATTAACAGCCACAATTGTATTACTGCCTTGCCATTTGCTCACTCTTTGTTTAATATAGCACATGCTGCAAAATACTGTGCCATGCAATAAACAGCTTCCCCAAGGAATTAATAGCTGCATTTAGGAGAGATGGCAACACAGCAATTTTCTGTTTACAGTTACTTCTGTCCAGGAACAAAATACAATTCTCAAACACAACAAAAATCCTCATCCCTACTCAGACTCGAGGAAGTTTATCAACCACTCAAAGTCACAGAATGAGGTTTTGTACAAAAAGAGTGTCCGTCACGACTGATTTTAGCTACTGTCCTGAGATACAGTGTCAAAATCAGCAGTTAGCTCAGCGTGATTTCAGTTTGTCAGCATTCCCAACAAATAAAGCCTTGAAGTAGGCTACTACAGTAGTAAACCCTGACCTTCATCCCTCAGGAGTACCATCCAACAAGGTTAATGGAGGGGAAGAAGAAAGAGTCATCAGTGGAATCAAATTAAAATTCAGTTAAGTACCAACATTACAGAGATACTTTACATGACATCCCAAGACATCAGCGTGTTTGTGGGCAGGAACACAACCCCAACCCAGAGCCATCCCACCTGCTTTTATTTACCAGGGAATTTCTGTCATTTTCTACACGGGCATCCTTTCTACACTAAAAGACAACTTTGCACTTCACAAACTTAAGAATGCCTTAAAAAAAAGCCACACACAAAACCCAAAATAAAACCTCAAACCCCACCTAACCCAAAAAAATCTTACCAAGGCTCCGAAAAGCCCTGGGGCCGCTGGAACGCTAGGAAATACTAAGGCCCAAGTATTTGGGCAGTCAGGGAGAAGCAGAAAAATAGGGAAGAGAAAAAATGAGTCAAATTCAGCATCTTCAGGCAGACTATCAGCAATATCATGAGACCAGAAATCATGGATCCTGAAATGTAATTCTTTTTCTCTACTTTCTTTCATGTGCATGAAAACATGTGTAAATTTAAACACACACTTTAACTACCTGGGGAATCTTCCAGTGGTATCATTTGCTCCTCAGCCCAGGCTAGCTTGGGCTTGGCCCTCTTACTGTAGATTCCTTCTTTATGCTTGATAGCCGTACTGTCTGGAGGATTATCATCTCTTAAACCAGGCACGTTTGCCAGAAACCTTGGAGGAAGAGCATCATTTGACCCTGCAGAGAAAGAGAGCAATAATTATGAATAAAAAGAAGCAGGAAAAATAGATACAGAAATTTCACAACAAAGACAAGGTCTGCAAGAAAGCCTGTTATCCCAGTACTAGTACCAGGATATTCACCAGCCAACAATCACGATCCCTAGTGAGCAGTTCTAGCGACTAACACCGCAGCAGGTATTGCGCCACATTGTTTTCCACGATCTTGGGTGACAAGGTTCCTCCCTGAGAGGGAGAGAAATTTTACCGATTCTACTAATGAGCAGAGAAGAATACAAGAAAAGGAGCATTAGACAAGTCTGCTAGGAAGCCAGACACAGGACTTGGAATGTCCAGACTCCCTCCTGTTCACATTAAAATTCCAGGAATTTTCACTGACTGATGTAAATGCCTATTTTCCGAGCTCAGGATAGCAATGGAGAAAAACTGGGAGACCAGAGTAGGTCTGTGTAACCTCCAAACAAGAATTCAAGACAACTAACTGATTGATCATCACCACCCGGTTACATTGAGCAGACTTACTCAATTTCCTTCAGCTACTACTCATGAGCTAAGAATCCTAGCTGCAGCAGGGAGCTTAAAAAACAAATTGTGTTTTTTAATTCTGCTGTACCTTTTCTAGAACCTTGCACTGCCTCACATGGATGTTGAATTTTTATATCTAGCATGACAGTTTCTGCAAAACAACAGACTCGCATTGCATTTGTTTCTCTCATTTTGCCTGTATTACAACAGACAGACTGGAAAAAGGTAATGAGCAGAGACATATAAACAATTACAAGCACAATTTGTGTCTATAAGGACTAACCTGTGCACTTACTGTCACTGTTGTATCAACCTACTCCCCTGGGGCACATCTGTCAGGAAGTGGACATCTCTGTAATATTAGTTTTGTCTACAAATAACTTTGGACATCAAAAAGCTCTGACTGAAAGCTATCTGAAAATAAGATCTATAATGCTTAAGTGATGCATTCTTTACTTATAGGAGAGAAGGGAAAAATGACAGCAAGTAAAGCAAAAGAAGTTGATGAATCACAGAGCTTCCTTTCCTCCGGTAAATGAGAAGTGCTTTTTACTGGGAGATGGGAGGATGTGGGGAAGAGGTGAACAGATATTTTAAACCACAGTTACGAATTACATTGTTTATAGAAAGGCTTTCTACATTAGTGTCCTGGTTTTGGCTGGGACAGAGTTAATTTTCTTCCTAGAAGCTGGTATAGCGCTGTGTTTGGATTTAGGATGAGAATAACGTTGATAACACACTGATGTTTTAGTTGTTGCTCAGTAGTGCTTATACTAAGTCAAGGACTTTTCAGCTCCCCACGCTCTGCCCGCGAGGAGGGGCACAAGGAGCTGGGGGGGCACAGCCAGGACAGCTGCCCCAGCCTGGCCAGAGGGATGTTCCATACCATAGGGTGTCAGGCTCAGTATAGAAACTGGGGGGGTTGGCCAGGGAGGATCGCTGCTCAGGGACGGGCTGGGCATCGGTCAACAGGTGGTGAGTAACTGTATTGTGCATCACTTGTTTTGTATATTCTTTTATCGCTATTACTGTCATTTATTATCATTATTATTATTCTCTCTTCCTTTCCTATCCTATTAAACTGTCTTTATCTCAACCCATGAAGTTTTTTTCCTATTCTCTCCCCCATCCCACCGGGAGGGGGGGGTGAGTGAGCAGCTGCATGGTACTTGGCTGCCAGCTGGGGTAAAACCACAACAACTAGAATCCCCTAACGTGGAGAAAAGATATTCCGTACTGAGAAAGCTATTATCTGAAATGTGTGTTGTATTATGCAGATATTTCAGAATGCACACATACCAAATTAATAAAAAAAGGAGGAGAATGTACATAAATAAGGGAACTAAAAAGAAGGAGAACTGGCAGAGATGTGAAAGAGTCCAAACTGAACAGTAATTCCCAGAGGAAAGTAAAGAATTATCAAGCTGTAAAACATTGAGCCTTGTTTCTTTTCCCTGCCAGAATGGAGTACTAACATCCCTTTCATCAAAGGAACTGAAACCATAGCCTTCAGTCAGGACTCGTACATCTTTGTGTTAGAAAGTGGTGCGAACAGAAGCAAAGACATTTTTCTACTAAAATCAATGCACTGACTCTAAACTGGTAGGACAGAAGAGTTCTGAGCTCGACTGAGAGTTTTGCATACGAAATAGATACGTTTTGATCCATGAGCTACAACCATCACTTTGAATTCAGAAGACCCAAGATAAATAAGCACCTGAGTGAGCGCTCCCAACACTGGTTTCTGACCCCACTGGAGAAACTTTGGATCCTGCCTTTGGATAAGGAACATAATACATCCCAGTACTTCCAGAAGGTTTATACGGCAGCAGTAAGGGCTGATCTGTGGGGATGGAAGGCAAAGCAATTAACACAAGTCAGGCTTTAATCCTTTAATGCAACTGAAGATAAAAGCAACAAATCAGGACCCAAGGAGACTGCTGAAGATGTTCACTGTGGTATATCTGGAGAAATAGCATATTCTTTAGGAAAACAAATTACAATTATTAAATAATTAATTAATACCCACCCAATGGTTAGAAGGTTGACTGTCGCTTAGCTACAAAAAATAGCTTACTTACCTATTCAATATTAAATTTGTGACTAGGGTGACAAACACTAGCTTAAAAAATAACTGACATACCCGCATAGCTCCCAGTTGATCCACGTTTAATGAAATAATTTTAAATCAGCATGGATATCTGTCTCTCAAGTAATAAAACCAGTGTGCTGTCATAACAGAATTCCAGCAAATGTTTGGACCAGAACGTTAGCTGACATCTAACAGCAAAGAGAAGAGGTGATGAGATAGCTGAAATATTTCTTGCACTCTGATATAATGAAAGAATCTGCTCTCTCAACTCATACTACTTTAAACACCTTGAGAGTAGAAATACGAAGCCTGGAGCCCAGGAAAAGTCATGAAAACTACACAAGTCTACACACCTCCGTAGTATCAAACACCACTGCGGGAAACCACTGCGCAACATCCACATTCCTCCGTCAACAGATTTAAAAGCCCTTCACATTTTCTATTTTATTCTATTGAAAATAGTGACGTGCGTATTCTCCTCTTAGCTCTTGTACTAACTTGACTAGAGAGTAAATCAGTAATCAGATACAGCTCTTGATAAATTCTAAGCAGTGAACCAAATCAAATTATCGAGAAACAAATGGCAGAAAATTTTCTTGAACCAGACTCGTACCCAACAAATTCAGTTCCAGATAAACCTGAACGGAACTACAACTGTATTTTTACAGCTCCCTACCCACAAGGCTGCAGAACCCAAGTTTAAGGGTTGGGTTTTTTCCCATATGAGCAACTTTAAATATCAAAATCATCTCAAGAATGTTACTTCTACAAAAAAGCTGGGTTTGGTTTTTAATATCTATAAATATCTCGGACTTGAATAGGTGAAAGTCTACATATACATATAAGACACTAATTTGCTCACCACCCTGCCTTGGGAAAGAGGAAATTTTGTTAAGAGATGAAGTTGTATTCTTGGGAAGTTCATGTGCTTTCTGGAGAGACGATTGGTGGGCAGCATTTTCACTGTCTTGTGAATTAACATAAATTTCTGCCGAAAAGGTCGTTTTTTCAGGACTTTCTGTTGTTATTTGAGTGGTAGCATCAGAAGTACTTTTCCCAGTTTTTGCAGGAACTACAGAGTTGATGATATTCTTCAGATTACATCCCCCTGAACCCAGAGCAGTGACTTGTGGTCTCTCACTGCTTTGCAGAGGCAGCTCTTGCCCTGCTGTGCTTGTAGCAGAGGAAAGCGCTAGGCAGGGATCTGCTGAAGACACTGGCACTGGGAAAGATGAAGATCTTTGATCTTCCGGAATAAGGTCAGCAGCTGATAATTTAGAAACAGCTTCTATTAAAGTTTCTGGAGTTTTCAAAGACACTGGTTGAGTATTAACTTCAGGTTTATCCCACAATCTCATCTCATTTTCAGTATTGACGTCACTATGCAGCTCTGAGTTATTACACTTGGAGGAAAGAGTTATGTGGACACAAGACAGGACTTTCTTAGTTGGTGATGAAGGAGATACAGACGTGGTGGATAAAATCTCATCTGTAGATGAATGGTGAGATGTACCGATTTGCTCTCTCCCAACCTCTTTCTGAGTGAAAGGTACTTCATCCGAAGGACTCTTCTTCTCTTCTTCCAACAACTTAATGCGGCCCTTCAGCAAAACAGTTTGTACAGCTGGACCTGAACCTTCTAAGCTTTCAGGCATTTGGATGTGGCCAGGTAGACTGCTTTTCTCCTGCTGGTAAGAGCTTACAGAATGGGGTTCATTAAATCTATTCATTTCTTGACCGAATCTTATGTCGCAGTCAAGCCCCATGAGTCTGGCACTATGCCTGCCCAATTCAGTCACATCTTGAGGCAGAACATCAGAATTTTTTGCAGTAACGGTCTGTCTTTTATCAGCATGGATGCTTACAGAATCCTGATCTGACAAACAATCTGTTTCTTGATAAGCTCCAACTCTGTTACTGTCAGCAGAGACATGATGAAACCTGTCTTTCTCAGCAGTAAAAGCAATCTCATTAGATACTGAGCCAGCAAGGATTGGACTTGAAGGAGGACAGGTCTTAGATCTTTCCCAGTGTTGTTTGCCGTAGCTCTGTTCCTCAGCGCTAGCAGAGTCAATCTCCAAAGGCATTATCCCATCAAGACCGTCTCCGGTAAGACTACTGCTGAGTGCCATGGAAGTCAGTGGTGACTGCAAACGTTTTCGGGATGAAAAGGTGATAGAAGTAATTTGCTTAGCCATATCTTCAGAACACTTCTCCATAGACAGCTTCTTCTGAGCTGATAAATGGACTTCTGTTTGTATATCGGAAGCAGCTGCAGACCTCATTGCACACGTGTACTGTTCCATCTGCAATGGTGGATCAAGTTCAAAAGCAGCAGCAGTGTGACTAGCCGCAACTCTTTGATGTTGGTTGCAGATAGGTGTTTGAACAGTACTCAAAGTTTTAAATTGCGTATCCTTCAGCAGGCAACGATCAGAAGGATCAGCTCTATGCAATGGCACGGCTTGTCGTAAGCTTGACTCGACAAGCTCCTTAGTCCTGACGGCTTGTGTGTGTGTGTCAGTTTGAAATCTTTTGTCACTTGGAGCTTTGAAATGCTCCATGTCCTGTTCCTGATTAAGGCTGTACTCAGAAGCAGCTTCCAAACCACATATCCGTGCATCCTGAAAGACATAGAAGAATTCACATACGTTATGTGGACGACTTCCTGCCTTTGCCAAAATCTGGATTGCAGAACTCAGAGACAGACTAGTGCTGTCAATAATAGTCTGTCATTATGAATGAGCACATGCTTTCTCTGCAACTCATCTGTTAATGGAACTAATTAAAAATTTGTCATATTTTAAGTGCCAGCAAATTAGCTAACACAGTTTTGATGCTATAACAAACAGCAGCAGTGGCATCTATAATAGAACCCTTCAGTTTTGTGAACTATAAAGTTGTAACTGTTAAATAGGCTAAGTTGTAAATACCTCTTCAACATCACTCCACTCACTGGAAAACAAGAATAAAACTTTCTTCCTTTCTATCAGCTGGCTTCATACACAGCTGGACATTTGTCATAAACCCAGTTCATAACATACCAGGAATAATGACTAACTTTTGAATGAATATTCACTATTTAAATTCACTAAGTTCAACAGGATTTAGACAGACACACACACACACCCCCCCTGCTAAATCTTTGTGATTTCAGTGATAATTTTACTAATTAAAAAGCTAGCCAATTAGCCACACAAAATCACAGAAACACTTAGGTTGGAAGAGACCTCTGGAAGTCTCTAGTCTGACCTCTCACTCAAAGTAGGGCAAGCTTCAACACTGGAACAGGTTACGCAGGGCCTTGTCCCATCAAGTTTCAAAAATCTCCAAGAATGGAGATCGTGTATACAACTGAACCACTTGTGATCTGTAAATTACTGATGAAAGGCGTCCCTTCATAGCTCCATGGAAAAACAAAACAACACAGAAACCCATGTTTACTTCCAGTTACAAGTACTCAAACCTTAACCAAGTATGTAATGTCAAGTTCTGGAGACCTCCAAGAAATCAGGCAGCAGACACACACTAAAACTCCTCTGGTTTAGACCAGAGTCCGAACAAACTCCACGCTATCAAAGCACTACGTTACGTGACATTTTAGGGTTACAGGGACACTTCTGCATCTGACATTTTGCTATGCCATAACTATCACTATATGAAACAGAACTTGATATAAAACATTTTCCCTTGCACTTGAGTTGTTTGAGTCTAGCGTTTATGAAGCAGAACTAAAACGAAAGGAACTCAGCTACATGGGAACAAGTGGGAAGAAGAGAAAGCTGTTCCTTACAAAGCATGAGAAAATATTTAATTAGAAAAGCTTTAGTTTTCCATAATTGATATTTCTCTTTTTGCCTAAAACAAGTCTGTTATAGACCACCCAACCAGGACGAAGAGGCAGGCGAAATATTCTATAAGCAGCTGGGAGAAGTCTCACCATCACTAGCCCTTGTTCTCGTGGGGGACTTCAACTTGCCAGATGCCTGCTGGAAATACAATGCAGTGGAGAGGAGCCAGTCTAGGAGGTTCCTGGAGTGTGTGGAAGAGAACCTCCCGACACAGCTGGTCAGGGAGACAACAAGGGAAGGTCCACGCTGGACCTGCTCTTTGCAAACAGAGAAGGACTGGTGGGTGATGTGATGGTTGGAGGCCGTCTTGGGCACAGTGATCACGAAATGCTAGAGTTTTGGATCCTCAGAGAAGTAAGGAGGGGGTCAGCAGAACTGCCACCTTGGACTTCCGTAGGTCAGACTTTGGCCCATTTAGGAGGCTGGTTGACACAGTCCTTTGGGAGGCAGCTCTGAAGGGCAAAGGAGTCCAGGAAGGCTGGACATTCTTCAAGAAGGAAGTCTTCAAGGCACAGGAGCAGGCTGTCCCCATGAGCTGAAAGACGACCAGCCTGGCTGAACAGAGAGCTTCAGCTGGAACTCGGGAAAGAGGAGAGTCTGGAAGAAGAGGTAGGCCACTCACGAGGACTACAAGAATGCCGTGAGGTTATGCAGGGAGAACATTAGAAGGGCCAAAGCCCAACTAGAACTTAATCTGGCTGCTGCCGTAAAAGACAACAGAAAGTGTTTCTATAAATACATCAGCAACAAAAGGAGGGCGAAGGAGAATCTCCCTCCTTTATTGGGTGTGGGGGGAAACATAGTGACAAAGGCTGAGGAAAAGGCTGAGGTACTTCATGCCTTCTTTGCCTCAGTCCTTAACACTAAGACCAGTTGTTCTCCGGGTACCCAGCCCCTGGGCTGGAAGACAGGGACAGGGAGCAGAAAGAAGCCCCCAAGATCCAAGGGGAAATGGTCAGTGACCTGCTACACCACTTGGTCACACACAAGTCTATGGGGCAGATGGGACCCACCCAAGGGCACTGAGGGAGCTGGCGGAGGTGCTCACCAAGCCACTCTCCATCATTGAACAGCAGTCCTGCCTCACCGCAGCGCTGGGTTAACGGTTGGCCTCAATGATCTTAAAGGTCTTTTCCAACCTAAATAATTCTATGATTTTAAGTATGCCAATTTCCCTCTCAGGCAAGAGCTGTAATAAACCTTTTTTCATTTTTATGGTCACCGCCCACTGCTGACAATAATTAAAAGAAATGACTGAAAATAATCAGAGCTTTGATTTGCTCTTTAAGGTAAACGGCTAACTTGTAAAAACTTTCCAATTCTCAGGGGCAGATCATGTTCATTCTCCCATCAAAACAAATATGTTTTTTTGTTTGGAAAGCTGGTGACAATGCTGCAAAAAAGAGAAGGTATTCCTAGCAACAGATAAGACACTAATTCCACCAAAATCAAGGAAGTTCACAGTCAGTTGTCTTTGCTCATAAAGTCTTTTAAAAAATAAGTTAGATTTTCAGTATGCTCTCCAGTCCTCATTGCTTCGTCTTCTCCTGTACCTCAAGCCTCACTCCATCATCCAAAAAAAGTCTCCACAGCAATTTATCATACCAGGTAAATAAAATTAAAGCAACATATGCTATAGCCCCTCAGCAGAATCAGACAGAAAAAATCCACACCCTGCTCTCTGCGCATACTCATCAGATGGTGTTGCCTTTCAGCTGCCGATTAATGAGGCAGATTACTGACACCGCAGCTAGCTGGAAAATTCCCAGGGTTACAGACCCTGCTTGCTAAGGAACCTACAGCTTCTTCTGGCATCTCAAAAGGTAACCCGATTTCTCGATACACCTTTTGCAGACAAAGCACTAAATGTACCGTACAGAGACAAAAGGAATGAACATTTTGGCAAATGGCTCTAGTTACTTGCCAAGCAAAGGAGAAATAAATGTGCCTAAATACTCGATGAAGTTTGGATATTCCAAACTCTTCTTTCAACTCATTACAAGCAGCAGATACTAACAAGGCCCATTCATTGTCTGCAGAGATTTACCGAGATCAACAAGACAGACAAACAAAACGTGACCCTCTCTCTCCGACTGGCTCACCACCCTCGTTTCCCTGCTTTCTGCAACTGCCCCTGTGTGCAGAGGGATCAGGAGATGCGGATGGATAGGACCTTTGCTTCCAAGACTTTTCTCACGGCAGCAGAAGCTCCCAAATGCTGACAGTTGATCTTTGCAGCGACTTACCTGACTGGTGTAAGGAGAAGGTAGTTTGGAAGAAAAGAAATGCAAATACGTCTAGATTAAAGATCACGCTACAAACAAGTGAATAAAACATCACACCCCCGGATGCATGCAGAAAACCTGTTACTCTAAGAGCACCAAGAGAAAGCCTTGCAAGTGCAACTGGGAAAACTTTAAGTTACCACTCACGGTAATTTATTACTGTCAGCATTGATGAAAAAACTGCAACAGATTTTGCCCTGAAGCAAATTAAGGCAACTCCTCCCCTGATCTGTTAGCACCGCACCTCCGATGAGGGACAATAACAAAACAACTGGAACACTAACCTCTGGAAGTAGCTGTATCGATTCTAGAGAAACAAACATTTATCCACACAGTGAGATTCCCCTCGCTTAGATACGCGCTAGCTAAAATGGGCATCATACAGTTAGCCCATTCCTGACACAAAACACCACACCACACTTCACACGACATGCTAGAAAGCAGCTCCCTCTTACATCATTTCACCCCGACTCTTTTTGACGGGTCAGTTTAGTGACAGAGGCAGTATCACAGTTAGAGAACACTGGAAATGGACGAGACAAAAGACAAATAATTTCATCAGCATCCAAACCTTACATCCAAATCATTAGAGCTCATGTTAGTGTATGTGAAACTATAGGCCACGAGCCTTCTTTAGACAGAATTTCTTAAGTGTGGACATCATTTTATTAATTTATCAGTATCTGCACTTCCTTAATTTAAGCATCATTAAAAATTACAATACTTCCATTGAGGTGCAGTGAGCAAATCTGAGATAAATGTACGGCCACGGAGACGGTCCAGATAAGCTTGTTTAAAAAATACAAAATAATAAATCTTGACTATATTTATTTTTTCCTCCTGATGGGAACAACTGTGGAAACAGCAGAGTACATTTCATTAATGAAGTGCAACACGGGTCCCTGGATGCCTACATCCTCAGCAGCTAGCATTAAGGAATTTGGAAATCAAAATCAGTCACAAACATTTTTGGTGTAAATCAAAGTATAAACAAGTATTCCACAACAGATTTTCCATCCTTTCTACGTCCCAGATGTCATTAGCAGGAAACTATTTCAGCCAGGTCTGGATTATTATTCCAAAGCAGTACTTTTCTGTGGCCTTATCTATACTAAGTAGTTTATTTGGCTTCCAGTATTTCCTACAGCCAAGAGGGACAACAAGGGACTGTAGAGGAATGCAAGGACACAGAGCAGTCCTATGCCAGGGCAGGGGCGCTCCTGAGACGATCACTTCCCTAAACCACGTATCAGTTCAACGGCCTGAAGTAATACACAGCAACTCCTACTACTGAAAGCAAGCACAGAAGTTGCTATAAACTCATCTTCCCAAGCCTTTCACATGTTTTATAGTGCTTGTTATGTGTCATCTTTCCAAAAAAGATCTGTATGGCATATGATCCACAAGAGATTGCAGTGCAAATTTATAGCTACAACTCAGTGAACTTCCTGAAAAAGTGAGAAAGTACAAGGAATGGAAAAATACAGCATATAGTGGAAGAATACAGTGTACAAAGGGAGAACACCCTTAGGTAAGTCAAGAGATAGCTATATGGCACCCATAAAAATACAGGTGGGGTACTAAGGTCCTCCATTTAGAAGGAAAATTCTTAGGTTTAATATGCTGAAACTTTACTTAAGTCTAACAGCAACTCAAAAACTCTCGATCTCAACTGGGGGACCAAAACAAATGTGCATGTACAAACGGCACAAGAAGAAGGTTAAATTTGAAAGAAGGAACAGAAGACCACCTGCAAGTCTTTGGCTTTTCCCAGTTTCTTATTCTTGAAATTCTTCTTATCTGGAAAGACCCTGATGATTTCAGTGGAAGAACAGTAACAGGGCTGATTTCTGGAGCCTAGGATCGACTTTTCATATGTTTTTCTTAAAAATCCCAACCACCTTCATGTTGTTCTATGGCTCTTTGCGACTGAAGAGCATCACCCATCCTAGGGTTAAACTCTTCAAGCCTATCAAAAGAATAAGTACTCTGCCACCAACTTACCTGCTCAGGGGAAGACCAGATCTCTACAGCCACACCAGTATGGCCACAGATGTAGGAATTACTCAAACTGTAACCTATCTACAGGAATGTCTCAGCAACTCTCTGCCTGCCTTCATCACAAACAAGTTTAGAGGAGAGTGCCATCAGTTTATCAGAAGTTTCAGAAGACCCATCTCTGGACAATCCGAAACGTCACATTTCTTAGGCCCCTTTACGAAACATTTGCAGTTAATAAATCCGCAGCCTTTGTCTCCTTTTCCTCCTAAAGAAGCCCATTGCACTGCACTTTCTCTTCCCACGAATGGCCAGTTAAGACATTTAGGAAGAGTCAGTATCAAATGGAGTCAGTGTGAAATTTAGAAAAAAACCCCTCTATGTCACAAGTTCCATGTTTGCCATCTATTCCTAAGCATTTCTGCCAAGTGTTAGTGTTTATTATCAAAGCATAACAGTGTGGGTAGAGTATTTCTCTCCTCGTGGAATGGAAGAGGTATAAAATGATCAGGAAGACTCCACGAATTGAGGGCACAAAAACCAGATTCAGTATGCAAGGTTTGTCAATTCTACAGAAGAGAAAAGAAAGAAAATAAAATTCTGAGTTGCGCTCGTGAGTGTTGCTTGCTATTAGAGATACCTCTTTAAAATTAGATTTTCAAATTGGATGTTCCCTTTTTTGGGCCACTATTCAGCTGAGCACTTGAGTACATGTTTGGAGCCCGTTTATGTGCATATGTCCCAATCACCTCCTTAAACACTCTGCTCAGCTAGAACTTGAGAAATCATTATGATGCTTCTTTTTTAGAGCGTCTGTTAACACATCACCAGTGACAAACAGCTATCAAACAGACACTCGACAATCTCAGAAGATGGAACAATGTTTAGAAGTAAAAGATCACTGAGAAGAACTCTCCCAAGCTGTCCTGCTCCTTCATTGCATTTTCTTTTCTTTTTATAGACAAGCTTCACATGCTTCCTGCGGGAAACAATAAAATATCACGGTGGTACATTATATTTCTTGAGTTGTCACCTATAAAAACGGGAGGCAGTGTCTAAAGTTTCTAAAAAGAACATTCATCATAAGCCTGCATCAGAAGCACTAAATAAAGATGACGGTCTGACGAAAGAATTGTTTGCATGAGTGCTAGGAACAGTTTGTCTTTCTCAGCTTTTAAAGTTTAGTAGAAGGAAAATATCTTTTCATAATCTTTGTTCTGTTCTTTTTCAGTCAGCGCATTGCCAGCTTTGCTCTATAAATTCAACAGGTATTTTACAGAACAGTTTCCATTAAATTTATAGTAGGTTATTTTGTCAGCAGTAAAACTCACTGCATTTTTTCCAGTTAAATAGTTTTCAACAATCTGTATTTTTCAGTGACATATTGTTTTGCTTGGAGGGAAAAACACATTTATCTTAAGTATAACAAAAAAACCCATCCACCTTCGTTCTGCAAATTCAAAACCATTTTTTATCTCAAATTAAAGCCATTGTAAAGCAAAAATATTTTCAAGATCAAAGCAGAAAGCATTGTGTTGACCTAAAGCAATTTCTTGGAATCTTGGTTTGCAAAACTATGATTAATTTTTTCTTACTCTAAATTGGGACAAAACAATTCACAGCTGACACTGAATCACGTACAGGTAAAATACTCGGTTCCAGTCTGTAACAAGTTAATGTTAGGGACAAAGCTGTGATCTAACAAAATCTCAAAGTTGGGGAAAAAATAGCTTCGGGGTCTCTAGTTTTTGATGAGTAGATTGAAGTAAAAATGTATTTGTGGGTTGTTTTTTTTTTTTAAGAATTGTCTGAATTTCTAAAAATAAATAAAATTGTTAAAATATTTTTTATTCCCAGGCTCCCCAGTCAAAGATTACATCAATGCGTGAATAACTGAGAAGTTTGGTCTGATGTTTTTTGGAAGCTGATGTCTTTATTACCAACACAGTTCATGTCCAAGAAACTATAAACACAAACATGGACTACTCTTAAAACACTATTTCTCATTCTTGGCTTTTAATGCAAGGCTTTTAATTAAAACAAACAAACAAAACCCTACTGCTTTTCCTGGGAGGCAGGCAGGTTACAGAGAAGGGGCGGGGGGAAGTAAAAAAATAAGGAAGATCTTGCTAAAGCTAAGGGCATTTGTCTGAAACACCAGATTAAGGACAGATTATTACCGCATTTTCAAATGCAAATTTTCTACATCCTGCTCAGAAACTGCCCCAACCTTTAGCTCTGCCTAATTATCCAGTGTCTCTTCCACCAACTCTGAGCTCTCTAGCCCGCACACGTGAACACATCATCCATCCGCTATGCATGTTACACAAACATCTCCACATTTTTCCAGCCTGTTATTTTGTTCAAAATACTCTCTGTGAATAGTGCCCTATCTTGGGACACACGGACAGCCCCTAGAAATCATGACATAACTAGACTGGACAGCAGATGAATGCTGAAAATGGGTATTTAAAGTCAAACTGAAGGTAATGTACTCCTGCTTAGACAAATTCCAATCAGGATATACTATATATTAATATATGAATTAGAAATGTTCCAAAGGAGGTATGCAAAACATAACAACAATTCAATGTCAAGTTTTCACAGAAAAATCAAGCTGTAAGAGACTGAGAGCTCATCTAGTCTATATCCCTGCCCCATATCAGCATAAACTACACTTACGTTATTCTTAACAGACACTTGCCCAAGCTATTCTTAAAAACACACTATGACTAACACTCCATAATCTTCCTCTCATGATTCTTACTGTTAAGGAGTTTCTTTTCTAATACGGCTCTTCCTCGCACTTGAAGCCCATTACCTTTCATACAGTCAACACAAAGGAGAAACAATTTACTCCCTTCCTCCCTGAAGCATCCTTTCAAAAATAAATATCACACTCCTTTGTAAACATTTCAGACCACATGGGAAGTAACACAACAAACACTTTCTATCACCTCGATGACATTGCATTGTACAGTAAACTCCTTCCACAGAAGGAGGAGTTTGCAAGGCACAACCAGCACATGCATAAATATTTTGTGAAAAGCAGAACTCATTAAGCCAATCAAGAATCATAGAATCATTTAGGTTGGAAAAGACCTTTAAGATCATCGAGTCCAACCAAAGAATCGTGAGCTGTGTGCACTTTCTCACCACGGTAACACCAATTCTCCCATCACATCATCGCTGACCACATCTCTCTCCTTCATACCTTCCTTCAGAACATCTCCAGTTGTGTGCCACCCCCCTACTCAAGATATCCAACTGCTGCCTGGGGGAAAACAAAACCAAAAACCCAAAACACCCACAACAGCACGTGCCACGGACAGGCCTAAAACATACGTAGGAACTGGCTAAGCTAGAACAAGCGTCTCCACTGAACAGAGCTCTCATTAGTTTGCATCCCCTCTCCCTGTCTAGCCACCAATCTTCAAAAATATTGCAGGAATATAATTCTTCATTTTAAGATCACAAGCAAGACAGTAGCATTTATCCCCCACTTCAAAAATTTTCTCCAGAGCAGCGGGTTTGGTTTGTACCTTGGCTAGTACAGATTTCTTGGCACTCAGAAGCAGCTCTGCCTTTATTTCCTCTATTCTTTGTTGGTCCTCTTCATTCAAGTCTGACACAGATTCCTGACATCGGCTGGCCAGTTTTAGCTTCACCCATGCTACAAAAAGAAGATAAAACAGAAAGCAGATCCCTTTTCATTTTCTCACATCATGTACGATGACAGTTTTATAACTTAAAATCAAAACTTTGCTATGCATTTCTAGCTACCATGACTGAGGGAACAAAGACTACTATCAAATACCAGAGCTCACGGACTGACCAGGAATACAATTTAAAATGGGTCTTTTGAGCATTTCTTTGGAAGGCTGGATCCAGGATCTGGTTCTGGATCCAGCCTGGTTCTGTCATCTTTACAGTCTCAGACTCGTGTCGACACTCTTCCACACAGTCCCTTCCCAATTCTTAACCTAGCACATGCCTAGTAGCTATGTGGACAAAACACGTTCTCGTGCCAATATTAGGCAAAAGAAGGTACTCAAACTGGAAAAGTCCAATTCTATCATACTACATAAGATGACTAAAAAACATTCATTATTTAAGCCCTGCCCCATTAAAGCTTATCATTAATAATACAATATAAACACCTTTAAAATCAAGGGAACAGGCTCGGGTCCTCTTACAGCCATACCCCTTCATTTCAAAGTCATTTGAAAGCAATCCCTTAAACATGTACCTAAATAAAGCTTTGCCATTCTAACCTAGCACTTGATAAAACACAACTGAGACATTTTATTACCTCGTGCTTTGCTCTCCTCTTCATCTGCACTCTTCAGAATTTGTGTTGCATGTATCACAGGCGATCCATTTCGCAGAAGGTTTTTGACACAGGCAGCTAGTGAATCTCCACTGCTGCTATCGCTCTCTCGCATGCCTCCTGCCCTGCTTCTGGCTGCACCGGCTTTAGACAACACGCTCTGGAAGCCTCCTGCGACATCGGTGGTGCTGCCTCGAGGCTCTGAGGAAGAAGGATTCCCCAGAAGGTTTTTGACACGGGCAGCTAGTGAATCTCCACTGCTGCTATCGCTTTCTCGCATGCCTCCAGCCCTGCTTCTGGCTGCACTGGCTTTGGACAACACGCTCTGGAAGCCTCCTGCAACATCAGTGACGCTGCCTAGAGGCTCTGAGGAAGGATTCCCCAGAAGGTTTTTGACACGAGCAGTTAGTGAATCTCCACTGCTGCTGTCATCGCTCTCTTGCATCCCTCCTGCTTTGCTTACGGCTACACTGGCTTTAGAAAACACGCTCTGGAAGCCTCCTGCGACATCGGTGACACTGCCTAGAGGCTCTGAGGAAGAAGGATTCCCCAACTCTGAAGTTCTCCCAGTGCTGACTTCGCTACTTCCGTTGCTTTGTGCAAGACCCACAAACCCAGGTTGATTTCTGTCTGTAGTTGCACTACTACAGCCTTCTGGCTCAGACCTTCCTACAGATTTTCCTGTCCTAAACTCTTTGGTCATTTCCTTCATCATCTCTTCACTGTTGCGCAAATTGACTTCAAAAGAATTTTCCCATCTTAAATTGCCTGTGTTATAATTCAGAGGCTTTACTACTGACCCCTCTTCTTGCATACTTCTTCGGGTCATAGTCTCATCCCATGAGAGTATCTTCTGAAACTGAGGGACGCTGTCTTTCACTAACCTGGAATCTTCGGGGCCATCCTCCGTTCTAATCAGCACTGGGGAAGACTCACCAGTTTCTCTGCAAGAGGCAGTGGAAAAGACAGGATCACACCACCTGCCAGCTATACCCTCTGCCTCTGCCAAAAGCTTACGTATTTCTTGCAATGCACCAGATCCAACCAAAGAATCACTTTCTTGACCCTTATTTCTCTTACTACCTACACTTGAAGTTTGTGATCCTCTGTCAACTTCCATTTCATTTTTAACTCCAGCCAAAGAACTGGCACTCCATCTCTGCGGGCTGCTATTCACATCTTTTGACTCATTTTTAGCTAGCAGATCCTGAACGCTTTTTGCAAGAAGCATGGGACCCTCTCTGTCAGAACGGCAGTCAGGTGAAACAGTCTGCAGCTGCTGGTTTGGTTCAGCTAGTCTGCAGACAGATGAACACTCTGCCTCCCGTTGTGTGGAAAGCGGAGCAGTTCTCTCCAGTCGGTGGCATGACATACTGCACTGACTCACTGGTTTGTCTCCAAAAGATCTTGAGAAGCGGGGAGAGAGTTCACAGGGTGACAGAATATCAGAGCCAACTTCTGAATTCATTGGTATAGACATACTGAGAGTGGAAGCGACGGAGTTAAAACTTGTTTGCGTAATTTCAGCTGCTGACGGCAATTCACCTACAAAGAAACAGAAGATCCATGAAGTTTGGGGCTCCAGAGAACGGCTGCATCAGTAAAGACTACTTGTTCTTCTACTAGAGGGCTTGTAAAGGGAGGGAAGAACTCAAATATTGGAAAACATTTAGGAAACTGTTTTTATATTGAGACTTGAACTAAGACTTCCATGAGAACTGTCTACTGAAAGAAATCCCTTGGACCATTTTGGATAAATATCAAAGAAACTACAGAACTTGACTTAAATAACTTGTTTCTAAATAAACTAGATTTTAAATAAATGTTCTTAGATAAATGACACAGTGGTGCTTGAATGTCCATATGAACACTTGGATTATAAAGTATCCCTGCAAAAAACAGGAGGGCTGTGGGGCAGTATTTCCAAAATATCCTCTTGGAAAAAGGCAGAGAACACACTATGGATCAGCTTGTTTCCTACTACTGGTTAAAAAGGTCCAAAAGCAGACAAGATGCACTTTTAGCATTTGGATATATAACACCTAATTGCTTTTTTTTAAAAAAAAAAAAAAAAGCCAAACTTAAGTGCAAATGCTGTTCTTAAATCCATGCTGGCAGGTACACACAACAGTGAAGAGCCAGGTCCCAAGTATGCCTGCCAACAGCTATTTTATTTGTTTCAAACACAATTTTGTTTCATGGCCCAACCACTGATATTTTCAAGTCCAGAGCCCAGCTGAATAGTATCTCTGTTGAGGACAACTCTGCCCCTGTATCGATTGCCAAGTTGTTTCAGTTGCCAAGTCTCCCACAATGCTTAAAGAAGGGGAAAAAAAAAATAACAAAAGAAAATAAGCAAGCCCAGCAGGCATGAGAAGAGATGCATTTAATCACTTCTGGTCAGAAAGACAGGTCAGTGCAGGGCTGTTGAAGTCACAGATATTCAAAGGGTCAGACAGGCACTACTTGCGAAGAGCCTTCAGATCTGCTCTTCCCCACTGGGTACAAGACGCAAATGCCAAAACAGAATACGCTAAGGAAAATACCCATTTGAAGTAGTTGCAATGCACATTTTCATATTTTAATGACATACTACATGGGCATGGGCATGCCACTGAGGAACATCTTAACCCTAACTAGGCACACTCTGTTCTTCATATAGAAATGACTCAACACTTGTTGAAGTCATGTCGATTTTTTTTTACGTTGAGATGGATGGATTTATGAACTGCTCTAGTCAGTTATAAAATGCATATGACTTTTTATCACACTGAACACACCAAGAAGTCTCAGAAAGAAAGAAAAAACAAGACATTTCTCTCACAAGAAAAAAAAAAAACTGGTAACGTTTCTTTAGTCTTCAGATACAAAACATTTCCTTCTTAAGAACTCTTGTAAAAAGAGAAATAAAGAAAAAAGATAAAATGCCACTGCACTGGCTAGAAGATGCCACGTGGCCATGACTCCTTAGCGAGAAGGCATGCTTTCAAAGGTTTTAATGTTTACTTTTCCAATGCCAAATATCTCACATTTGAGATGGGAAAAGATCAACTCATATGAATGAAACAGAGCATCACATGAGAAGAAACACATTTGACACTACGAGGCCGAGAGCAACCTCACAGGTGAGTCTGAAGTTCTGTGTTCTCTCAGGCTTGCACAGCACCAGGTCCTCCCTCCCCATACCTTGCGGCTGCGGAGCCGCCCTCGTCAGCGTGTCAGTGGAGTCCTTCAGCGTTCTAAGCTCTGAAGGGGAAAATTCAACTTCCCTGATCGGTCCTCGGGGTACAAACGGCATCAGTATAGTTCCAGGTGACTGATCAATGCCAAGGTTGCGAAGATATATCTGGCAAAAGAAGAAATAAGTAACACATACAGCACTCTTACAGAACATCAATGGATTCTGAAGTTGCACATGTTTTCTGCGTCATCTTAAACGCAAACAACTTGCTTTAAAACATCTTAAGCCTCAGTCACATTCAACTCGCACTAACAGTTCACCCAAACCACTAAAGCAGTCACAGATGAGACCACATCTCCAGCTTATTCTATTCTTTGGACCATGAATGACAAGCCTTTTTTCTAGCTAGTATGACTAGGCCTACATAACGGGCACCTCACAAGCCACGCACAGCCCAGCAGAACAACTGACACATCCTGCCATCTATTCCTCATTAATTTATGTGCGGCAGCAATTCAGAAATAAGTTGCAAGAACTGCTCTGGTGGTGATAGCTTCTGCTTGTGCTCCCCAACAAGTTTTTTCCTGGTGTTTTCCTGCCCTTTCCTTCATCACGTGCCAAAGATGGCAACCAGCGGTAGCCTGCTACCACCAAACCAGCGGCCAGGCCTTTCCACAGGATCCAAAAGCGATGGAAAAGGTCAGTAAAGAAGAGGCCACATATCTTGTTCTTGTGACAACAGCTGACTGCTTATAGTCTTTTCACTCAAATGCATGCTCTGTACGCTGCAGGAGCAAGAAGGCTGGTATTTCAGAGGAGACTGGTGAACTTCAGCCTCACCTGTTTAAAATGACATTTGCCAGCTGGAAGGAGAACACAAAGGTTTGGTTTAAAAACCTTTTTCTCCCCAAATGATTGCTGCACAGCAAACTTTATCAGACTTTGAAGTTCAAGCTAGGCAGCAGGAAAGTTCCTCACTCTTATGGACGAGTTCATTATGGGCTAGTCGTCAAGGCAAATAGTTAGGAACCCTTTTGTCTGGTTAAAAAACATCATGAAACAGCTTTTGTGACGTTGCTGTAGGGAATAAACTTGTACTGCCAAGGGGTAGAATCACTTTCTGCTGTTGATAGTTTTATGAAGAAACACAGGTAGTCTAATATATAATTGCCCAGCTACTCTGTGGCCTAGCGTGCAATGAACAAATCTCACAGGTACCTCAAAAACTCCCTGGCTATGAAACCGTTTCTGGATACAACCTACTGCACTGGTTTAAGTCTATAAAATGTAGGATACTCAAGTGTACAAATTCTATGTACAATCAAGACTTAGTTTTACTAACACAGCTAAAGCAATAAACCCTTCTCAGTAAAGATGGCATAAAATGCATGTCTTTCCCTTTTCCACAAGTACAGAACAAATACACACAAGCACTATTTGTATAACACACATATATATATATAAATTGCTATCCAACTATAACTTCATTAACATTAAACAAAGCAGTTTCATTTTCCTTTGGCTTCTGTAAACTTACTCAAACCCTAAAATTCTGCGATATACTATTGAAAAACGTCATGAGGATGAGACCATCTCTCTCTGTGCAGCTCCTGGAGATTGTCAGTTCAGACACACACAGCATCGTTCCCTGTATTAATGTATTTTGAAAGCTGGAGGAGTCTCATGGAGGCAAGAGCCTACGAAAGGCTGTCTAGGATCGCCTGAGAAAGTAATTTCTTCCCTTTTAACAGAACATCTAAATTTACTTACCGACATTATAGAATTATAGAATTGTTTACGTTGGAAAAGACCTTTATGATCATGAAGTCCAACCGTTGACCTATCACTGCCAGGTCCACCACTAAACCATGTCCCGAAGCACCACATCTATTATATGCAGGGGAAAAAACCCAACCAAATCTGCCTTGACTTAATCACCTGTAGGGGCAAGTTAATTTCAACTCATCTATACCATGTCCTAAACTAGCCAACAAAATAAAATAAATTACCTTGTAGATCTTGGCCAACTCTATTTCCTATGATTTTATTATAAACCTACATATTAATAGCCATATATGTGACCTAATCTCCTTTACCTTGTCAGTGATTTATGAGAACAGAATTCCTCAGAACTAGAGCTGGAGAACACGCCTAATTATAGTCATAAAAAAAAGGAGGTAACAGATAACGTTTATATCTCATGAATTTCATTTAAAAATATCCTCCCTACAATATTTGTATTTGTTTCAACACATATTTGCAAAGACAACTGAGAGAAGAGTGCTTCTAAAACACAGTTCCAAAGGCCTAATGATTATAGGAGTCATCTTGTGAGAGGAACAGCCACTTACTCAGAAGATAATTACATGTTTATCATTAACATAAATCTGCATTTAATTTTCTGTAACACTCAACAGCTATTAGTATAGTTAACATGGCTGCCACAATCTGCCCTCCATTCTCACCAACCATCCTAAAATGGGGAAGGGAGGAAAGAAATCTGCATGAGCCAAATAAGATGTAACAGAGGAAAGGTATGCAGAGGCTCCAAACATCCTTTATGAGCAACACACAAAGAATCAAGGAATTTATGCCTTAGATACTGGAACAAAGTGAACAAGCAAAACGAGTATTTATAGAAAAAAAAGGCAATTTGATTTGCCAAGGAGTTCTGTGTTGGTTTTGCTATTATTGCAGATCCGTGGGTGTGTGAAGTTCATCTCTCTCTTCTGCAGCCTCGCATTTCCTTAGTCAGCAGTTGAGGCTCAACCTCATGTTTGGATAATTATAACCTGATCTTTTGAAAGAATCTGAAAGATCAGAAATGGCTTATCAATGCTCTGCTAAAAGAGCTATAACCAATTTATTTACAAGTCTTTTATCGAACAGATTTCACTTTTTATCACTAACACTATGTCCTGTTCTTACGTCCTTTATGTTCCACCACCATCAGCCACCAACCTTTACATTTCTCTTGCATTCTGTTACCATGATACTGTCATCTATACCTGGAAAACAACAACAACAACCACCTTTCCCATATCCAACCTTTTCTTTGCCCATGTTAAATATTACCTAAATGTTATTTCTTCCACCTCTGTATTTAAGAGAAGCTGAACTAATATCATGGATGGAATTCACCAGTAACACAGACCAATGTAAAACCATTTCATTTAGTCTGCAGTCAGGTAGACCCTACCAGAGTCTCCTAAAAGAACAGTGGAAAAAAAAATAGGATAACTCTGAAGCCAGAGTTTAAAATTAGTATCAGTTATAAAGTGTCCTTTTAGATTTTTTTAGGCTTACATAAAAACACGTATTTGCTATTATTTACAGAAGACGAACTATGGCATGACAGGTTCCCAACACAACTGGATATCAGAAACTAAGTATAAGCATGCTAGTGTCTCATTCCTGTGATAGCTTCTCCACTTCTGTCCTACCCGTTCTATGACAGCCAAACGTACTCTGGTCTCTTCATAATCAAAAGGTAAAGAAGAGTTACAAATTTTTGTTAGAAACTAACTTACTGGGATCCTTTCTTCAATATTAAGCTCTTCTTTCACTGGAGTTTCCATCCCCGTTGGAGCAACTTCTTTGAAGTTATCATCTTTTGCGCTGGTGACGAAGTGCCTGGAACCCACTGCAGAGCCCAAGCCCCCCTGGCTGCCTTCCCCAGAACTACCAAGAAGATTCAAACTATCTGGGGAAATATCACCAAAATTGTCCACGCTGACATGGCCAGTAGGAAAATCTAGGTTGTGAAACTGGTTTTGATTTTCAAGAGCATCACAATTCTTCCGGTCATCAGTTGGACAGGTTCCATCCTCTCTAAGGAGCTGAGCAACTCCTTCGCTGGAAGCAAAAACATTTGGGTCTGAACTTTGTCCTGTACTGTTACTTTCTGCATCTTCACCACTAGATCCAGAAGCAATCTCAGCTGTAAACTTTTGTATGATGGAGCCTCCTAAACTATTTTCAGACACTCCTAAAACATCACTTTTGTCTTTTAGAGGCTGCACTGCCTCTGTTATGTTTGCTGGCGGAATAACTTCAACCAAGGACGTGTTCCTACTGGAAACATTTACCGCGTTGTCAGACTGAGATCTAGTAAGAGGGTGGACAAGCAGTAAGTTTTTATTACTAAAACGTGAACTTCCCAGGGAACCTGTCTCTCCAGAGGAAGCAGCAACATAATTTTTGGGGTCTCTACCACTTTTTTGTATTGACAAAATATTGTTTGAAGAACTGGCAATCATGCTGTAGGCTTTCCTTCTAGGAGAAACTCCACCTGGGTCACGTGAAGTCAATGCATCAGATATCTCCTCTGGCTGGCTCGTGTTCCAAGCCCCTACCTTCTCCATGAAACTAAGTGACGGGAGAGACTGAATTCTTCCAGTATGGGGATATTTCAATTTTAAGGACTCAAAATGTTCATTGTTTTCTTTCTGAGCACATTGGAGTGAATGCTGCTTCTCAACAGACACAGGTGCACTGGTAGACGAGTTCCCTGAAGTTTCTTCATTCAAGCACGAAGGAGAGGCCTGAATATCTGATTTGATCACAGGGACACCAGGTACTTCTGCCTTAGCATTTTTGTTTAGAAGTATCCCTGGAGTAGACTGATAGCTTGGATGTGCAAAGTGTCCAAAGAATGAGCCATCACCTACAAGAAGATTAAACGAAGGGGAAATGCCTGTAACTTTATGTCCCCTTTCTATGGAAAAATCTGAAATAGTTAATTCACTCCTGCTCACTTCAGGTTCTACCTCCACTGGGGCATCCTCACCGCGTGAGGAAGGAGCTTCCATGTCAGTCACAACGAGTTGTTTAGGTGCACAATCACTGGTGGTTGTCACAGGAGGGATAAACTCCTCTTTCTCAAATCTCACTGCAGGAGACAGTAGTTTCTGCTGATGATCTACGAAAGCTCCCTGGAGTTCCTCAGTAACAGCCACTAACTTCAAGCTTCCCGAGCCATTTAAATCCACTCCACGTTCCTTCGACAGTTCGGCTGTTTCAGAAGTCTTTGCAGAAAAAACATCTTGTGTATCTGAATTTTTACAATTGTCTTTCGTCAAATCATCAGATAAATTATTAGACAAATCAAGACCAGGAACCTTCTTTTCTTTTTCCAGCTTCTCTAGCTGCCTTGTGCACCCTTCTGACTCACTCTCAGCCATTTTTGCCTTTCCCTTTTGCATCTCTATTTCACTTTTTTCCGAATTCTTAGTTAGTGCTGTTTTACAGGAAGAGTTTTCTGAAGATGAGAACTCATCATGCCTCAGTAACCCTTTTTGTTTCTCCGAAAGCTCAAAACCAGTAGCTGGTACGTTGCTGTCGCAGGAGAAATGTTCATCTTTTACAGACGTACTACAGGTCGGCTTTGCAAGAGAAGCTTCCATTTGGTTCGGTCTATTTGCCTTGGTCAGCATCACCTCTGAAGTGGAGCTTGCTAAATTGTCGCCTGTTTGGGGAATCTGGGCCTTCTCATTCGTATCTTCTTTACCGTCATCATTTGCCTCCTTGTTCACAAGTAGCTGTCCAGAAAAAGAGGTTTGCTGAGACAAACAACCGCTACAACTGGCGTCACGAGGTTCCACGTGTGTGAATGAAAAAGGATGCTGCGACAAAGTAAAGCAGCCACTGGGTGCATCAGAGGGAGATTCTGCGTCTGTCGGCGACACAGCTTCATGGATGTGCAAAGGCTTTGCGTGATCCTCAGACGCACCGGAAACATCAGGGACTCCTCTATGAGAGGCAAGAAAAGTAAGTGAATTTCTGATTATATTTTTTATTTCAACATCCATATTCTCTGCTTTAATGTAAGAGGCAAAAGTAGAACTTCACTCAAACAAATAACTGGGGTTTAGCAACATACACATGAATACGTCCCCTAAACAGGCCACAATGTGAAGAAATGTAAAGAAAATCCAAACAATATCAAAAAGCCCTACTGCCCTATAAAATAAAGGTCTGAAAATAATATCACACTTAGTATGTCAATATTTTTCAATCAATTTAGAACTGAAGTATTTTTTACTAACAGGATGTTTATTAGTTAAATAAAATATAGGAGTTGCTTGCACACATATATAAATCTGTGTGAGATGGTTTTTTTAATATAAATCACCTACTTCAGTTTCATTATATCAATTATTTATTTAAAGGATATAAAATAAGCCAGGGTCTCAGAGGAACACAAGCAACAAATTCCTATAAACTTCTAATATTTTTATTGTGGATTTTGAATTAATAGTTATTTTCTATGAAAATGATCATCAAACCCCAATTAATATTTCTCTATGCAAGTAGATCACCAGCTCTGGTGGAACTAAGTTCTGATCCACAAAGTGAAGTCGCAGTGTATCACATTAGGAAACAAATCTGTCTCCTGTCACACACCAAAAAAAGTACAAGGAAGCCTAAACAACAACGACACTGTAAATATGTCCGTTTATAGGCACACTTTCTTTTCCTCTTTTTAATAAAGAGCAGAAGATTTCTTGCCTTCTTGGCACAAAAGGAATCATTTGTCGCTCCTTGAAATGAAGGCTTGGACAAAGACTTTTACTGAAATAGCTACTTGTTTATGTATTCATACTATATAAAAAGATATGTATTTTAAATTACACATAACATATTACTCCCGTACACACAAACCACAATATTATTACAGGTATATGTATGCATGTATTGACTACTGTAAATACAAGTTGTATCTCATTTTTGTCCCCAAAATTTCATGAAGTTTATTTCAGAGTCTAAAAAAGCTAAAAAGATGTCAGAGAGGGTGGAGCTCCTCATTTTCCCATTCTCTTCAGGTACATTGGAATGACAAGCTCAGAAGAGGCTTGTTCTGGTTTTCCCCTGTTCAAACTCTTTTGAAGGCAAAATAAAAAGATGAGTAGAACTGTGACAAATGCCTTTTCTCTATACAAAACAAGACAAAGGTGTGGCTTACTCTTTGTTTATTTCTGTGACCATAAAACTGTAATTATTTAATTATCAAATGTAGGACAATTCATGGCCGCTCAGGAAAAAAGGTCTGCTTTCTGTCATGACATGAGGTAACTTTATCCTACCTTAAGGGAATAAAATCCATTCCCGATTGCTGGAGAAGCGTCTCATGTGGAAATCTTTGGCCTGGTGTTGAATACATCAGCAGCGGAAAACAGGGAGAGAATTGACTGTCCTGAATATCTGTTAAAAATAACAACACAGTAATAAAAGCTTGCCAGGCAATCCCTCTTCAAACTGCCCTGCCAACTAATACAGCCTTCAAAATTCAAAAACATGCCAACTGCAGTGAAAATGATGTAATCCCATCACTTAAATCCTCTGCTGAAGCATGTTCCCCTCATGTATTAAATTCAGCTTTCTTATCACGTATGAAACTCAGGTTTCTTCTCGTCAATCTCAAAATGCTACATGACACTGACATCTCTAACTTACCCTCTTATCCTTCAACTTCTTTTTGCGCACATCCCTATCCTTTTCCACTCACTAGTCAGCATCTCACAGACTCACAGAAGGGTGGGGGTTGGAAGGGACCTCTGGAGACCACCCAGCCCAGCCCCTGCCAGAGCAGGGTCACCCAGCGCAGGCTGCACAGGGCCGCGTCCAGGCAGGTTGGAATCTCTCCAGAGAAGGAGACTCCACACCCTCCCTGGGCAGCCTGTGCCAGGGCTCGGGCACCTCACAGTGAAGGAGTTTTTCCTCCTGTTCAGGCGGAACTTCCCGTGTTCCAGGTTGTGCCCGTTGCCCCTTGTCCTGTCGCTGGGCACCACTGAGAAGAGTCTGGCCCCGTCCTCTTGACACCCGCCCTTGAGATATTGATAAGCGTTGATGAGGTCCCCTCTCAGTCTCCTCTTCCTCAGGCTGAACAGCCCCAGCTCCCTCAGCCTTTCCCCACAGGAGAGATGCTCCAGGCCCTCAGCATCTCTGTACCCTCCGCTGGGCTCTCTCCAGTAGCTCCTCGTCTTTCTTGAGCTGAATTGAACCTCCCCTCGTGATTTCAATGCAGTCTGTACATGTTGGAGGACATCCACAGGGCTTCTACCCAGATCACCATCTACTTCTTGAAAAACCAAGAACCCCACTGCTGCCTTCCCCAGTCTCCATTTTTCCATAAACTTTGATGATAGCAAAGGCTGCATAGTTTTTTTTCGTTAGGGTTTCAAGATGCAAGTGATAATAAAACTTAGTCATCACAATTATACTAGTACCACTGTCTACTACTGTACCAGTAAATTTTAGTTTCTATCATACATTGCTTTGTTCTTTGAGGTAGTTGGCACTTCTTTTTGCACTGCTTACAAAAACAAATGGCAATATTTGATATCACAAGACTAAAGACAACTGTAAGCTGGTATCTGATAAGTGTAAATTACTACATACACGTTTTGATGGATGCAAAAAAAATTACTTCCAATACTTTGATAAGTAGGTTGGGGTTTTTTTAAAGCAAAAAAGCTATTTGTCGTCAAGAGTATGACTTTCAGAACCAGAATTCACATTCATTTAGTTGCAGTTCATTAGTTTTCAACCATCTCAGACAAGCTGTACTCTGTATCTCTTACAGAAGCGTAGTCACATCAGATAAGATGACCGTTACATACAAAGAATCGAGTTTACATTACGTCAGCTTTATCCTGAGGCTTTCTACAGCCTGTATTACATCACCTGATGAGTGATATCCAACCACAAGACGACCTTTCTGATTCATTTTTAATTTAATACTTCCAATTAACATTTTTTTAATCACTTTAGAACACTGTAGTGAGAGGATAATTATATGGATAGAAATAATTCTAAATCACATAGCAAAGCTGGCTCAAAATTCGGATGCCCTCTAGGCCCTCCCCATCAGCAGCTAGAAAAATAATAATATGATTGCTGTACAGTTTCAAAGATTCCCTTCTATCTCAGCAGCTGGCTCCTCCACATGGACAGCCTGATGTCTCCTAGAGGAAGCCAAATTTATACTTTAGCATCTGTAGCGCAGATGGCACAAACATGCTACAGCCACTTAAGTGGGGAGTCTTTGTTTTTCTAGCACCCAGGACTTCTTTAAAGCTAAACTCTCCCCGTTACTTCATTAGATAAATGCCTTGCACTAGTCGCCACTCCATTTCACTTTCATCTTAACTATTTGCTAAACCAAACATGAATGAAAAGTAAAAAAAACCCATTTGCTTTTTTAGAAGTTTATGGGAAAGTAGGTAATATGTATCTTAAACAAATCGGAATGAATAGCTACTCCCGAGCAACTCGACAAGAGGAGGCTTTCAGAAGAGTCTCCAACGTAGACTGGTGAGCAGCTGTGCAAAGCTGGATGGAAAAAAAGGATTATAACACACGTGGAAGTGTAAAAAAAGTAGAGGACAAAACTCAAGACCGGCAGCATCAGCACAGAGGGAGCAGGAGCCAAGAAAATAAGGAACAAGGTCAGGGATGTCTCATTTGTAATATAACAGTGTCTCAGGGCTCTGTTATATTACAGGGCACAACCGACACTGGGGTATAATGTACCAGACTGATTGGTACTTACGCAATTTTAATCACAATTTGAATCATGATTTAAAATCACGGAACGGGAGACTGATCTAATTCACTGTAATCTCCTCAGCCTTTATTTAAAGTGTACTTCACAGAAAACAGAGAGGTTTGTTTTCAGTGGCTGATACTGACTGAGAACCAAACAGAGCCTGCACATTAGATTCCTTATTCCCAAACACTAACTGGGAGTAGACAGTATTTACAACGCATTTACTCAAACGTTTATTCTGTTTAGTGTACATTTACTCAAACAATTTTTTGTTGTTATACTTGAAAATACTGAGTAGATTAACCATAGTTAGCTTGGATACAGAATCGCATTAAAAGTGCAAAACCACATATTTTAAGAAATATTAAGCAAGTTGGAATCTAAACTATCTTAGCTGTGTTAGATGTACTTTTTTTCCTCCCAAATCTTGTTTTACATTTAAAATTATATTAGTGAACAAAGGCAATAGTAATTGCTGTTATTGAATTAGACTTGTCACCTCACATCATGATACACTTCATGTTTTCAGAACTGGCATCTCATTTTTATTCATACAATAGAAGAGGAAAATAAGCTTTCCTGATTTTCAGCTTAACTTCTTCACTTTGAATGAAAACGTGTTTTCAAGCTAAACTGAAAATCAGAAGCGATTAAAGAAAAAGCTTTTTTCACACAATAAAGACCGGGTGTGCTGTCTTTGTAAATGAAGAAACAAAAAAGACTGAGGGAGGGAACCAAAAATAATTGAAAAAAAAGCTGTCAAATGCTGTCAAAAATAGATCTTGCCAAACAATTTTTTTTAATGCAACTACACATGTATTGATAAAATAAATGTGCATATACACATATATACACACACACACAACATAAGTCACAACATTTGGCTGATAAATCAATGTTTTAAAGATATATTATATCAACAAAAATTTAAGTACCACTCAACATTTGTATTAAGAAAGTCAACCCAGCACTCAAACAGATGAAAAGTGATTTCGCATTCTCCAAGCAGAATTATAAACAGGAAATCCTCGCTGCACAGGTACGCATCTAGTCAGTCCCTTCAAGAGCCGTTCTTGTCCCTGCCCTATTGCAAACTTCAGAAATCCCCAGTTCTTACAGAGACGGCACACAGATAAGGCAGATATCCGCCAAGCAATAAATATCTCACTGCACAGACCATGGATACAGGGCAGTCTGGGTCACCCGGCATCGCAGCATGGCAAAGGACACAAATTTTAGTATCACTGAAGCCCAGCCATACGTCGGTGGGAACAAAGCACCCCAGCAAATCTAACAGAATCGAGGACCTCCTTAGAAAGCAACAACTCGGATGAGGACTTGGGGTCATGACGAACAATCCACCGACAGCAGGCCAGTGCCACACTGTATCCAAAATGGCAAGCAAATTTTTCATACATATAAAAAGAAGAATAGTAAATAAGTAGTAACAAGGAGTATTCTTTCCAGCCTTTTACTGAAGCTACTATTGAAATGGTATTTGCAGGTTCTGATGACCATAACCCCATATTCACAGGTATCACAGGAGGATCAGAGAAAACAGCTAAGGGATTGGAGAAACGTGCCTCATCACAAGAGCCTCCTGGAACTAGATCTGTTTAGTATGATCAAAGAGAAGATTAAGGGTGACTCGATTACATTCTTGTGTATGTATGCAAGACCAGAAATTTGGTCATTAGGAGCACTTCATTTCAGACAATATATAACAAGAATTCAACCTGAAACACTGAAGCTATGCCAACCTATAGGACAAATAAGACACTTCTGAGTGCATCAACACAACAACATAGCTGGCTTTCTACAAAACGTTCAAGGCCGTTCAGATAGATCATTAATGGCTTCAACAGTTATTTGAACAGCACAAGTAAGTTTTGCTTCAATTCTCTCTTCCCTACCTCCTCACCCTCTTAGATGTAGCCCTGAACAAGAGCCCCCGAGTTCTGCATCTCCACTCGAAGCAGTAAGACTACACGGCAGCAAGAAAGGACAGCCCCAACCTCTCCCTCCCAGCCCAGAGACGTGTTTCCCCCTCCATTTTTTTTTCACAGGCAAGAGAACTCTGATCCAGCTGAAACGTAACCATCTCCATTTCCAACCCTACCATTCCATTTCAGTCCGAACAGCAAGCGGATCTGATTGCACTGATTCACACCGTGGGTTTGGCAGAGGGGATGCTGCAGGAACAAGTTTGCAGGACAAGGAAAAGCCAGACTCTTCCTTTTCAGCAGCAGCCTTTAGCTGACTAAATATACTGCAAAGCTGCACCCTCAGACTAGCCTCCATTTCAGGCAGTCTTGCTCCCCTGCCTTCTCCAAAGAGCGTTCTGGTTTTGCCGTGTCGCAGAAATCTGCTTTAGGCTGACAGTACCCTACCTTCCCCAGAGGTTTCCAGTCAGAGGAACTGTGGTGGTGATCACTGACTTGAAGCAGCAGATGACTGACAAGGCCAGGAAAGAAGAGTGAGGGGGGAAAAAAAGGAACAGAAAAAAAAAGAAAAAAGAAGAAAGAGAATAGTCGAGATTCACTGCAGCCACATCCTCAGTGGAAACGCTCTCTTCCAGCTTGCCCCCTGCAGCAACCTGCAGAGATGACCTGTACAATCACCCTTATGGACTTCAATAGATGACATTTAACTGGGGCCACAAAACTGATTTTTTAATATCTATAAACTATAACTCCAGCCATGTCACATGTTCTACCTCCTCCGGCTTTTTTGAACATTTTCAAATCTTACAGCACATGAACTCAGAAAGATCATTGCTATCATATTTTGGATGCTTACGATGATTTAGGGGCTCATTACGCTCAGACATAACCTAGGTTTTGCAGGCAGAGAAGCAGGTGCTCGATGCTTAAAGCAGCAAGTGACGTCAGTACACCGCTCTTCGAGCATCTTGTGTCAAAACAGTAATTCTTCCCGCTGTCGCTCTGAAGGTCAGAAGCTTCCTCACAGTTGAATTCACTGAACAAGCAAAGCTGGGCATGCTACTTTATCTTACAGCCTGCTGACAATTCTGAATGCCAGAGTCAAATTGCCATTTGTGGAAGATAAAAAAGGAAGGCAAAACAAAAACAAAACCTTCTTGGCTTTATCAATCTGTTCCACAATGTAGCAGGAGCAATTTCAATACAACTGTCATTGTGATTTGCCCCCCTCTCCCCAAATGAAATTCAAAACACTTTTTGAAGAGAAGGAGGAATAAATTAGTATTATAGCTTATGTTTCTCCCTTCCCTCTCACCTTTCCTCCCATATCTGGAAATTTAAGTGCATATACAAAAAGGCTGTAGCTACTGGCACACTCGCTAGAGAGCAACAAATAAAATACCAGCAGCATACAGAATTTACATCTTTGTATCATATTAAAAAGCCTTATGCTTTCTCTTTAATTCCAGTTGCATTTAAAATGCAAACCTTGACATATATCAGGATTCTTTTCTTGATGAAATGGATTCCAGTTCTGCAAACCACAGTAATGTGGACAAAATGCTATAAAATATACGAAATACAACAATCCTATCCAGAGGATGCAGACAGAAACAAAGCATGCCTAACCTACCATGTCCTTCCACTTTTTAATACCTGTCTTAAACCTGAATTTCCTACATGGCAAAACAAAAAAGGGGGTTTATTCAGTATTAACCAACTTGAGCCAGACAGCAACTCATCATGATGCACACATGGCTTTTAATTACAAAGCTGTCCGTAGGTCCAAACATGAGATAGCCAAGAGTGCTTTTTATTTCATAAAGGAGAAAACCTCTTCAAAAACATCTCATTAGTAGTTCCAAATCCACAGCAGCCAGCAATTAATTCAGCCATACCACGCTTGTCTGCCTGTGGTGTTATGCTAGAATAGAACCTCACTTCATCTTCGTAACACATTGTCTTAAAAAAAAAAAAAAAAGAAAAAAAAAGGCTTAGGGCAGCAAGGGATGGGGCCTAGTGTTTAGTGTAGCCTAAAAGCAACATTTTAACTCTGTGTTGGCAAATGTTTGGGATTTCCAGTAAATTACCTGAAGTTTCTAAGAAACTTCAAAAAAAAAAGTGCTGGTCTTTAATGCTTTTGTATCACACAGAGGATTTTAAAAGTTCCTTTAGCAGATGTATTACCTCTACCAAAGCCAACCTCATCCCAGACGTTGCCTTACAGATAGAAGTCATCTTCTGTCTTGCTTTTCTTCATGGAAACCCATGTATATTCACCACTATAAACTTAACAGAGAAGCTTATACAAGAGAATCCCTGAACAAGTAAAACAAGAGGTTCAAGCAGAGAAACGGCAATTTTTTGAACCAGATCATCCAAGTTACCAAACCCAAACTCAGTCTTTGAAGACAGCATAACAGGAGACACAAGGGATAGCTGCAGCCATCGGCGCAAGACCTACAGCGGGAGGCATTGAGCCTTGGCCCTCAGAGGGCTTCGGTATGAACAAGAACCTCTGGATCCAGATCCACCAGGCAGAGATGTTCTCTCTCCCCTCACAGGCTCCTACACAAAGGATGGATCAAAGCATTATCAAAATAACCGCAAAAACTGATGAAAATGAGCAAGAGCTGCACATTGTAATAACAGCCGAACTCATAAACCCCTCGGGAGCTGCCATGAATGTTTACCAGGCTATTCCAAGGCAATTTCAACTCGCTCCCTCCTGGTTGTTTAACTTCAGAACAAACAAAAACCCCAAAAGCAACCTACATACAAGTAAGATTACCCAAAGCAGGTACAGGAATGGCAAATTGCAAGTTGAACTTGCAGTTAACTGGAAGCAAAGCAGATTTATTTTAAAAATACCACAAGCAATCATGTTATTTGCCTATAATATTGTTTGTTAGTGAAAAAAACCTAGCCCAATGGTGTAGCGAAAACAGCTTTAGAAGCACCTTTATTCAGCAATTTCAGTTACATCCTGGAAAAGTGAGTCACAAATATAATAACCCCATGGGCGGGGTAACACTTGATTTTGCAGAGTGATCCTCTAAGGGATATCAATACAAAAAGACACACTTTGGGCTTAGTAACAGCATTGTTAAGTTCTGTGTTTCCAAGGATGCGTATGCAAGTATATGCCTAAAAGGAGCCTAGGTGGAGTACCATAAAAGTAAAGAAGAAAGAAAAACAAGCGTTATCAGCAGGTAAGAAGTAGTTAACAGATGACATAACAGGAAGTTACAGTATACATACACAAAGGTTCGCTCAGAAAAAATTAACAATTCCATTGGAATTGAGACAGAGCTAACCTCGAAAGCCCAAAGTTAACATACAGTACATGATCGAATTTGATGTTAGAACTAGCATTTAAGAGTTGGGGAAAAAAATAGAAATCTACACCTAAATGCAACAACTGCTAATTTAGGAGTGGAACCAATGGATAACCATCACGTCTGGGGGTCTGGTGAACAGTTGTTTAGCATAGTAACTCGGAAGCGTAAGGAAGCGGAAATGCAATAAATAGAAATAATGCAACTAAATAAGGCAAGCAAGGAAGATGTTTGAGCTGGGGTAAGTGAAACAGCTATCGATAACAGTCTTGGCTAGTTTTGCCTTCCATAGACAGCTCAGAAGAAAAAGTAAACCACTTCAGCCGTGTGAGCAGTTAACAATACACTGCTTAGTTCTGCTTTTGCTGGTTTTGGTTTCATTAAATGCGCACGTACAAAAAGGGAAAGATACAATTCTTTACAGAGTAATTGCCACAGCTGAAGCTTGAAGTTAAAAAACAAGAGGAAAATATGAGCAAATAAAGGTAATAAAGAAAAATGGATCTGATAAAAGTTGGCTTTATTTCGAAGAGAAACAAGTTTATCTTGTTGGGGACAGATGTGTTTCCTATGACTAATACCAATGAGTGAAAAAAGTGAGCATCTCTGTTTCCACCATTTTGAGGATTATTAGAAACTATTACAATGAATCAGTAATATAGTTTGTGTCTTAAGACGCAGAGAATAATGCTGCATTATAAAGAGAAGTTTTCTTTTTCAAAGACTTACTACTACCAGTGGACTAAAAATTATACCACCAGAATTGACCAGAATACTCTGACCCCACAGGGATGAAAACAAATGTAACCAAGAGTGGATCAAGGTGAAATATTAAATCTCGGAACTTCTCAAACCAATCTTTAACTGAACTGTGATGATTAGATGGGAAAGGAAGCAATAGAAATGCTTGGCTTTTCTAAAGTTAGAACTGGAAAATATTACTGGTGGTAATACAAATTGCACCCAAATGCAAGTGGTAGCAATAAGGACTACTAATAGGATATTAAACACTATACGTAGTGGTTTATTGCCACAAAGATAAAAATAATCTGAATAGTCATTGGGGGTGGGGTGGAGGGGGTGGAGAGAAAAACAAAAAAAAAAAAAGTGTCTAGATTGGTGTAAATTCCAGGCATGGAACAGAATACAACCATGTCATTAGGAGAAATAAGACCCAGGATATTTTATGTCAAAAATAAAGATGACTGCCAAATAATAGATGCACAATCCCCTCTAGCATTACCGAAAATAATCCATCAGTCACTTTGGATACCTAAAGTGAGAGCCTGCTGCATCACTAATGCTGTATTAACAGAGCTAAAACCATGGTATGAAAAATGGATTTAACACAAATGCATCTGTCCTACATGAAAACAGCCTGAAGAATGCTGTACTTGAGCGCAAGTACCAATTAGCAGTTAGTGTTTCTCTTGCCTGTGATACTGGAACCAGCTGCACGCATGTTCTTTCCCTGTATCCAGCCTGGCGGGGATCGCATCGGAAAACCGAACCCCATGTGGGAAAAACAGTAACGTCCTTCCTGTATATATCAAGGATGAAACATATACAGTGTCCCCCCCATACCATGCATTAGCTAATCAGAATTATATAATGTGCAAAAGTGCTACATTGGGATTAGTAGGGCTGGAACAAACTTACTGGTGAATCACAATAAATAGAACAAGAAGCTAAAGTACGAGGAAACACCAAGACAGAAAACTCCATATTATGTTGGAAAACCAACAGCTACTACAATTAAGTGATGCAGAAACCCTAACTATTCACCACTGCTGTAATATTCTTAAAGGATGCTCACAGCTGTATTACAATTGGGTTTTTAACACTCCACAGGTTTTTTGTATTTCTAATTGCACTGTTAATGATAACACTTATAATACACCAATACACTGCACACAGGTTTTCACATCTTAGCGCTACAATTAACAATACTGACGAGAGTGCACCAATTAAAAAAGCATTCTGAAGCCCAGATGACCAATATATTGGAAGGAATCAATATCCATATTAATGTGGGACATTCCAATATGGGTATTGTCCAAACCCAGAGAAAAATATAAGGACTTGTAACAAAGATATTAATATTGATATCAATGAAGTAAGAATGTGCGTATAAACTTGTGTTTAAGCACCGGAACAGAGGACTCGGCAGAAGAAGGTCCTGTGCTCTGACAACGGGAGGATGACACAAGGTTGCTGCATTTCATATGCACAGCTCCATTTGCTGTTAGCCCGACGGGCCAGCAGACTACAGCGAAGCACCGTCCCAGGACCTGACGGCTCGCACACACAGGCCGCCGTGCTACCCGCAAGCTAGACCGCTTGGGGGAAAGAAACAAAAAAGGGTTGGTGCTTGTGAGTGCAACAGTGAAAGTGGGTAAACAACAACTTAGACATTTTGTAAATAATTCCCACCTTCCCCTTCCATGTAGTCTTTGTTACGCTAACTTCCTACATAACCAAATCCCTTGATCTGGATAGTTTGGGTTAAATCTTGCAGTAGTACAGTACTTCTAGCTATAATTCCTCAGTTTTGCCTCTTGTCTGAAAAGGAATACATATACTGATTAATTAAAGAGCAGTAACACTTATAAGATACCTTTTTAAAGGGCTATTGAAAACCTTTTAAAACTGTATTTGGAGATTACTTTGTCTATAAAGAAATCCTGTAAGCAGCAGTGAAACAGAAGCAGTACACAGTAGTTTGAATGCATAAGGGGTGCCAGCATTCACACACTCTTATCAAACAGTTTTTCATGTTATCAATAGAATTATATCTACTATTATATCTACTATTTTGAAATTAACAAATGATTTTTGAGTAACAAATTAATACAGATTTTAAAGGACACAGAGAACTATCACCTCACCTAGAGAGAACCTCAAAAATTTCTAACTTTACTCAGGTTTACTATTAATTCTAAAGGAAAACAAGACTACCATTTTACCTGAGACCAAAGATAATCGGTTCACCTGTTAAAAGATCCAGGGAAGGTACACAAGCCCTCTATCTCATTTTGAAGATGGACTTTGACAATAAAATTTTACTTTGTAAACACCAGTTCTCACTAAAAGAAGTCAAAGCCAGGTTACTGATTGATGTAAAAGGAAAAGTAAAATCCTAATTGTTTAGCAGTTAAACAAAAGGCAACTTTGAACATACCCAGCAGTAAGCCATGTGCTGTGTCTCCAGGAGACTGCCTTCTAGATGCTTCTGCTGAAGGCAACGCTCCTTCCTCCAGCGTAGGGAACTCCATCAGGTCGTTTCTATCGCAAGTCAGGCCAAGCTTTGTCTCTGAGGCAGCAGTTAAATGGCTGGCATCCACTTCTGCTGGAAGCTGATACCATGACTCAATTCCCTAAGAACAGGTGAGGAGAAAAAAGTGCTCAAGCATCAAGAAAGTTTTATAAGACGTATTTCCAAAGGAAATAAAGACTAAGTTGTGAAACAATGGAATTAGAATCATAGAATCCCAGAAGGGTTTGGGTGGGAAGGGACCTTTCAAGGCCATCTAGTCCAACCCCCTGCCATGAGCAGGGACATCCTCAACTAGATCAGGTTGCCCAGAGCCCCGTCCAGCCTGACCTGGAATGTTTCCAGGGATGGGGTTTCTACCACCCATTAGTGCTTCTAAATTGTATTTGCTATACAAATACTCGGGTTTTAATGTAAAAGAACTATGATGCACTATGAACTGCTGAAGTCCACAGTCAGTTCTCACTACTGCCTAAGCCGTCATCGCTCACTATCTGATCACCAGCCTTCCCTCACTTGTCTGAAACTGAGCTCCATCTCCAAATCCTGCCACCGCAGGAGACTGTTTCCAAACCAGAATGAAATCTTTCACTTATAAGAAAAATCCTGATAAGGACAAACGCTTCAGTAGGCTGCTGGGCCAATACAGGTCCTGACACCGCGTAGTAAAGACAGTTTGCATTGTACAACTGGGGATTAACGAACAGTTTCTGATTTGTCTTCAAAGAAAGTTTTAGTTACAGAAATTCTGAGTTCACACAGAGAATGCCCGAGAATCCTAGCCAACTCTTTGGTATATTTTAAGAAAAACACTTTCAGTTCATGTTCAAATGGAAAGGAGCATCTTTAGTTCAGGTAATTCATTAAAGAATTTGCATTGGGATTACTGGGAACGTAATTAAACAGATAAAATTTAATTATAGAAAAGGGACAGACCAGTCTTCAGTGCAGAGAATTAACAATATAAATCATTTATAAAGGCAAACCATTATCATCAGCATATCTAACTTATAGTTACATATATGTTAATATAAGCAACAAAGTGTCCCAGTGAATTGGTAGAAGTACAGTACTACCCCTACTTAATAGCTGCAAGCTCTTCTACCTTTTGAAACACTACTAAGGTATTAAAAGCTACTTTTCACATCAGAGTTTTGCTATATGAACTATAATTTTTGCACAAGGTTCTTAGAATCATTTGGAAATAAATTTTTTGATCAACTCAGTCTTTTCAAAACACCTGTGATCTTAAGCAATTCTCAGAGTAATTAAATATTTGGCAGCATATCCATCGGGTAGAACTAATATGACTGTATCACGATGTGAGTACAGTTTTCTTTTATCACATATGGAACACATCATTAAAACTGAGGTCTGAAAGTACTCAGATTTCACATAAACTGAAGCATGGCTCTGTGCTGACACGTAAATCAGCTATTTTGAGGTAGACAGATCTGACAATTTAAGAGGCAGTAGCAGGACCAGGATTATAGCAAATTACAAACTGAACACAGATCAAAGACACTGTCGCAGAGAAGAAAACATTACACTGGAAAACATACTAGCTTTATAACCAGAAAACAGGGGGAAAGGGGGAGGGGAAAAAAAAAAAATCATTAGACTACTGTGGATTCAGTTTTGAATGATAAATGTCAAAAAGCTTTGTAGCACCTGGATCAAGACTAGACTAGGGGACTTGTCAGAGTTGACAACAGTTATTTTTCTGCAGTTCCAAGATACAGAAACACAGACCTTTACAGAATGAGGATGGTGGAGGTCTAAATTATACAGATAAAGCACTTCATATTATTTTCAATCACATAATTAACCTTCAACTGCAACCAGAAGAAAGCACAGTACAAATACCCAATTAACGGCAGTTTTCTGACGTATTGCTTCTCCTAGGGAGATCCCGCTGGTAACTGATGCCTGGGTTTCGCTGCTGCTGCGGCTTAAGGATTCCTCCTTCCAGCCATGATGTGGTGGAGTTGTTGCGATAGGCTAAAAGAAACAATATGTGTTTTTAAAACAGAAAATAATTTCTTGGTATTTCAACATGTGTATAGATTTAAGTAATGGACAATGAAATATATAAAATACTCAAGCCATCCCCAACGTCAAAGTGAGGCACCTACCTCAACATACTTTGGCAGTGACCCAAATTCCATCCAGAGTCCCAAAACTCAACTAAAAGGGGCAGGTTCATTTGCCACGTCACATGCCAAGAAACAGCAAGCATGATTTTCTGCACATTAGCCAATCATTTCTGAGAGCCAGAAATGTATTTCTCATTTCCAACTGATGTACACGCAGCTCCGAGTAAATCACAAAACACTAAAAAGACTCATCACCTTGATCAAAGGCAGGTTCTGGCATTTGTCCTGTCTGGTTTATTAACAGCGGTTGTTGTGGCTTTTAAATATTTTAAAAAAAATACTATTATTTATTATTTTATTAAAAACAGAAGGTTTTTATTTATATCAATGTTGTAAACTAAATTTTAAAAGCCATCTTATGTAAATACCTTAAAGCAAGTGTAGGTTGATTTCTATATTATAATTTAGCAATACCTGACATACTTTGAGGGCATGACTTGAAGCTAAATTGGACTGCTGCCTAGAAAAGCAGCTATAACATTTTTTCCCACGAGGTACCGGAGGAAGTTGTTCTGAAGGCAGAATGAAATGTCTCTTCTCTAACATCCCATGCCTGAGGTCACAGCAACTGTAACAGCTTTCCCCAGACAAGACAGACAAGCCAGGTTCAAACACAATGGTATGCGATTGTGAAAATAGACATTTCTGGAACACCAAGATTCAGCCCAAACAAAAATGTTCCAGGAAAGTAGTTTAAAAAAAGCCCAGAGACTAGCACTGGAGACTATCAGGTAATATTATTAAGGCAGCAATTTAACATGAAGCCTCAACCAGAAGGACTTGTAGCTCCCCAACCTCTTTAACAGCCCTCCCTGCCCTCATCCTCTTCCTTATGTCAACTCTGGTTCCAACTTAACTCACTACTAATAATTTTTTAAAAAGCCAAGTGACCCTTAGAGCTATTTTTTAGTGACCAAGTCAGCAAACGGCGGGATGTGAAGACGACTGCAGTGAGCGCAAGCAGGGGCAGGACGGAGCTCCTCGCCACCTACTCCTGTACCATGAGTTACGGATCTTCCGTCTGGTGGTATCAGCCTGCCATGAGAATTACAACAGCCCGTAACATTGGCGAGCGACGTGTGAAGGGCAGGAGCAAAAGGCCAGAGACTGAGAAAAGGAGAGGGTCGGTGAGAAAGACGCAAATGATTTCCCAGAAGCCTGCCTCTACATGAATAATTATAATACTGGTGGATACGTGCCTTCAGCTATGGAGCCCTCCAGTCACAACTGTCTTTTTTTTTTTCTTTTTTTTAAATAGATTTTTCTGATAAATTGAATTCATTTGGAAATTTCCATTCAGTAGCACAGATCTACCTCGATGGGCTGAGCATACCATTTACATCCTTCATCACAGAAAAAGCAAGCCATAAGAGTTTTTATGAAGACATTAATTACAGTCTAAGAGAAGAGATCAGATACCACCTTAGAGAAAAGTCCAGAACACAGACTTGTTTCAATGTAAAAGAAACATGTAAAATTCAGCATCTGAGATGGTTTTCTTTAAATGTGAATATTACTACTAGATTAGCTAAATTGGCACCTGAATTCTGTTTCATTCTTCTTACGCACTAAAAAGCTGGAAAGGATGCGAATAAAAGATGATTTTTTTTTTTTTTTTTTTTAAATTTATTACAAGACTGCTAGTCCATATTGGAACTTAAGGAAGGTGAGTTCAGTCTTGGCTATTTATGGCACCTCAGTTGAATCCGATTCTTATACAAAACATAACAACATCTTCAATCCATCTATAAAAAATAAACTACAGCATCACAAATGAATCTTTATCCATCTCTTATGTTCCTAAGAAGCCATTGATTCCACCACAGAGACAGTGGATTTACAAATTTCAGAGATAAGCTGAGGAAAACCCCTTCAATTCTGACTCCCCAGTTCAAGAGACACCTGAAATAGTCACTATCCAGTGGCTGGGTTGTCACCAACAGAGGGAGTTTGGGCCTTCCCTCTAATTGCCAATTACCAGGCACCCAAGCTTGCAGTGAATAGCTTAGTTTCACCCTTAGAATCATAGAATCGCTTAGGTTGGAAAAGACCTTTAACATCATCGAGTCCAACCGCTAACCCAGCACTGCCAAGGCCACCACTAACCCATGTCCCCAAGCGCCACATCTACACGGCTTTTCAATCCCTCCAGGGATGGGGACTCCACCACTGCCCTGGGCAGCCTGTGCCAGGGCCTGACAGCCCTTTCGCGGAAGAAATGGTTCCCAAGAGCCAACCTAAACCTCCCCTGGCGCAACTTGAGGCCCTTTCCTCTTGTCCTGTCGCCTGTTCCTTGGGAGAAGAGACCGACCCCCCCTGGCTCCAACCTCCTTTCAGGGAGTTGCAGAGAGCGAGAAGGTCTCCCCTCAGCCTCCTTTTCTCCAGGCCAACCCCCCCAGGTCCCTCAGCCGCTCCTCACAGCACTTGTGCTCCAGACCCTTCCCCAGCTCCGTTGCCTGTCTCTGGACACGCTCCAGCCCCTCAGTGTCTGTCCTGGAGTGAGGGGCCCAGAACTGAGCCCAGCACTCCAGGTACTCTGCCCTCCAGCAGATCAACACTCCCGCCCAAGCTGGTGTCATCTGCAAACTTACTGAGGGTGCCCTCGATCCCCTCATCCAGATCATTGATAAAGATACTAAAGAGAACTGGCCCCAATACCAAGCCCTGGGGAACACCACTTGTGACCGGCCGCCAACTGGATTTAACTCCATTCCCCACAACTCTTTGGGCCCGGCCGTCCAGCCAGTTTTTACCCAGTGAAGCGTACGCCCGTCCACGCCATGAGCAGCCAGTTTCTCCAGGAGGATGCTGTGGGAAACGGTGTCAAAGGCTTTACTAAAGTCCAGGTAAACAACATGCACAGTCCAGGTAAACAACATCCACATCCAACCCTTACTAAGCCTGAGAACATCCAAAGCTGAAGACAGGCTGAACTTCTCTTGCCGTTGAAGAGCATTTGGGCAGGGGACTGCCCAGACCCACTGGCAAAGGACCTCATGGCCTCCCGTTAGCTTCAGCCCCAATGCTGCCCGTGAACAACACGTAACCCTGAAACTTTTCCTCCCTGGAAACTGCAGCCCACTTCAGCTGGAAAATGGGGTTCCAATTCAGGATTTTTTCCTTTTACCCCTTAAATATTTTTCCTTTAAAATAAGGCACTTGGTCAAACATCCGACTGCAAACTAAAGAACATCTTCGGGGCAACATCTCTGCATTTTTCAGGCACAGTTACAAAAACCTCAACTCTACAAAGTAATCGCACAAATTTTAGCTTTTGGAAGGACAAGAGTTTCCAGAATTTCAGGACCATATGCCGTCTTAAATCCTTCCAAAAAATAGCATCACTGAAATAAAAACATGACGTAGCTTTCTATACAGGTCAGCACTGTAAAGTAAATTACTTGGAATGGCAAGAATATTGTTGTTCAAGTTTACAAAAGCTATAGCACTCAAAAGGAAGATGTTTATTACTGATCATAGTCACACCTATGAAATTAGGACTCAACCAGGCAGAAACTACTCTTCCAAATTAATTCCCTGCACAAAATAAGTTTGTTTGGGCTTTGTATGGGGACTAAAGATAATTGTAGCCTGCATACATATATTCAATCCCTATTGCATTCCCCTAGTTCCTATTGTTCATACTAATCAAGTCATTAAAAGAAGCAGCACTGAAGTGTACGTGACAATAGCTGTGAAGGCAAAGCATTCCAGCAGCTATTTGGTAATTTAATTAAGGCCTATTACTGAAAATTTGGTTTTTCAATATGCATCTTCAGAAAAGGGCATTTTTATTAATCCAACTGGAAATTAATAGCGTTAGGTACTGGAGATTAATAGCGTTAGGTAAGGGACCCATACAGTGATTAGAAAACTAATTCCAAAAAAAAAAGGTACTGATTTTATTTAGATATGCTGAGCATAGCTAATTAAGTGGTTGTTCTAGAGGATATTAGAACAGATGAGTAATGACAGCATTCAAGATGCACACAATGAACAAAAGACTAAACAACCGAACCGTGCATGTTATTCTTCATTCTCCCCTTTAAAATGACCTTCTTTAGCCTATGGTGAGCAATTCCTCTCAAAATCGTTTAATTACTCGTATACCTGTCAGCCACTTAAATTAAAATCCTGTTTCTATGTTGCAGCAGTCGCATAACAGGCTCCCCTCGCTCTCCCCACAAGCATGCGAGAGGAACCACTTCGCATGAAGAAAAGTCTTCAGTTCCCAGAACCTACTGATTAACTTGCGGGGGGCGGGGGGGGGGGGAACACGACACAACTGGCAACCTAAAGAAAATTTGACCAACATAATAATTTCAACCAAAATATTTTATTATAGAATGAAAAAAAAAAAGCGCAATTCACCATCAACTGAAGTCAGCAAGAATCTTGCTTGGAAACAGAATTTAACTTGAACAAGCCTTGGGCAAATGGGGATAAAATGAGAGTAGAAGTACAACTGAGCTGCCACTTTGTGAAATTTCTTTCCCAGAAGTACTTCCTCCTCCCAAGCGCTCCCTTAGCACTTACAGTTTTCAAAACCCATTCATTTCACATTAGAATTTGGAATAAGTTCGACCAGTCTTATTTTGGGAAAACAGAGCCAGAGATGTATCACATGCAGATTTTTCAAGAAGAAATTGGTGGAGAAATGCTAATGAGTTATGATGCGATTACTACAAATAGCAATATTCTAGAAGATTCAGAGTACAATTATATCCAGAGCTACCAAGGGCTCAAATACTCTGTCACGCAGAACAGCAGGAAGGAATCAAAGTAGTATTACTATTGCTAAGTGCACTTACATAGCGCCTTCCATGCAAAGGCCCAAAAATGTTTCATAAACACTGATTCACAGCACTACTTTAGAATGTGTGTGATAAATATTTACCCTCCTTTTACAAGGCACAGAGAACTGAGTGTACAACAATACGGCAAATCAGCGGCAGAGCTGATCCCCGAGTAGTCTGATCTGACCAGAATCACGGAATTGTTCAGGTTGGAAAAGACCTTTAAGATCATCGAGTCCAACCGTTAACCCAGCACTGCCAAGGCCACCACTAAACCATGTCCCCAAGCGCCACATCTACACGTCTTTTAAATACCTCCAAACATCTCTTATTTGATGCTCTAAACTTTCACCTGTAGGTTATGAGAGAAAGTCAAAAAGAAGAACACCTACAGCATCACAAGCCAAGGAGATTAAAGCATGAGAACATGAAATATGATACAAAATAAATGTTTGTATCACAATTAGCTATGATACCCTTTACCTATTTGAATATTTCATGGAAGTAGCTGTTGTCATTGTCACAGTGATGCTATAGCATCATGAGCACGAAAAGCGGTCTGCCCAGTGGCAGACTGCAGAAGAAAGTGGCAGAACTGTAGAGGAAAGACATTTACAGAGTCAATTCATGTTAAAACATAATTCAGATGATTTTGCAACATGCACCTCCCTGATCTAAACAAGAAACATACTTCTTTTTCATTTAAGCAAGCAGAAAAAAATATGATGACAGAAAAGCGAGAAACACTCATTGGTAGTCTCCCAACTCCATCCAGGTTTACCAGTTCTGATTTCCAGCTCGCTGTTTGCCAATGTTCCTTATCAAAACGCCCATAAACTATTGATCTGACTGCAAAGCTACCAGGAGGTGGGAGAGGAGGGGCATTTCAATTGGGAGTGGTGGGAGGGAGATGAAGCAGGACCCCCGAGAAAGAAATATAATTAGTCAGGAATTCTCCACTGAAACATGCTCCTCAGAAAACATCAGTGCTGTTCAACCCAAGAAATCTCATGTGAAAGAAAAAATTAGCATCAATGACTGATTCTCCCAGGAAGGCAACCATCCCGAAAAACCAGCCACCCAATAAACCAAACGCTCTACAAATCAAGAAGCAATCCTACCGGCCCAGCTTCAGAGCAGCCCACCTAGCAAATGCTCAGTGAAACCAATACACTTACCCACTCCCATACCGCTACTTAAATCGTTCAGCTCTTACACATCATCACAAGGACCATGTCCATGATTCTCACAAACTGTATTAGTTATACCAGTGCATTTCATAAAGTCTTCCCAGAAAAATCTAAGACTTCTTTCGAGTTTGCTCTTTCAAAATTTCCTTCAAAGAGAACAAAAAAATGCAAGTTTTACACTATCACATATATCCACAACAGCATATATCCAAATTTCATGCACTGAAATCAAAGAGAATCAAAAGCCAATCATGGTCAAGATACTGAAGTATTTAATAGGAGGACCTTAAGGAAAGATAATCACTTCCTGACACCAAATACTTCCCACACAAGTAGGATTCTCCTGCTAGCACCCAACCTCAATTTGTGTTTTCACACAGCAAATGCCCCAGCTCAAAGTGGCAGGGCTTAAGGCCCACACGCTCATCAGCTGGAGCATCTCCTGCTTGCGTACAGGAGGCTGCACTATGCATTTAGCATTGCTCTTCAAAGCAACCTGACACGGCGTTAACAAAACACCATAAAGGAAATAAACGCTCCTTTTCAAAGGCAGCCAAGTCACCAGGACCTCGTGGGTTAGCAGCTGGAAGGAAGGAAAGGAAACAGGCAAGAGCACATTCTGTTTCATTATTTCATTTTTAATGCTCATACCAAAGAGCAACATTAAAGAAACAGCACAATGGAAGAGATCTGCCACATATTAGCACTGTGCATACCCGGCCACAGGGTACCTAACAAAGCAGTTGCAAGCAAGAAATAAATTAGGATTTAGTAAATGAGTATAATCATCTCTGAGGGCTTCCATATAATTAAACTCAAATGAAGAAAATTTAATGAGGTTTTTCTTCCCGAGATCCAATACAACAAAAGTTAGCTTTTGCTGCTAAATATATAATGAGAGGAAAAGACCAAAATAAAGCTGAACAACTACAACCACCCCCAGACAACACAGTGCCATTAACTTCAATGGTAGGAACAGCAGCTCCCCTTTGGCATTCTTAGCTGATGCTACATTTCACAGAAAGAAAAATGAACGTTTCTCAGTTTTGAACCACTGAAACTTTGAATATCCAGGCTTAGCTCCCCTTACTTTATTCTGACCTATAGGCCACTGAAAATATCCCAGTAAAAACATCATACAACAGAACACAGCACAACAAAGAAAAAGATCTAGAGAGATATGGGAAACGGAACTCACTAGATGAGTAATTCTAACAATCTGATCTTCGCAAACCATCAGATACACACTGTAATTTCTTCCAAACACTTCATTTCATCTCATTTCTCCCCTCCTAAAAATCAGAGGTACACGGCCAGGTTAATTCAGCATAAATCTGTGTTTCAGTTTCCTTATCCACTGAACATGCAGCTGCAAAATCGTCAACCCTGCAAAAACAGGCAGTGCTATTCAGGACCAACTCTTCCAACATCAGCGGGCATTTACACCAAATGACAGTGCTAGAGGTAGGTCCCACTCTGAACTTGCCTTTGCTGGATTTCAGCTTGCTAACTTCAGGACTTACTTTTCCCCCTTTCATCAAGAACATTCCTGATTCCGATACCATTTTCCAAAGCATTTATCACTTTCCCCAGCAGAGCCTTATCTACTTTTCTAGGTCCCACCATCTACTAATCATGTGATACATTCATGAAAATACTTAACAGGAATGAGCCAGGAAAAAACATCAAAAAACTGTACCTGAAACAAACTTGCTGCACATTTTCTTAGTTTGTCCCAAGATCAAAACCTGTTCTGAGGTCACGATACAATCATACGCGCCACCCCTTTAGCTACTGGATCACTTACCCTCTCAAAAATGATAATTAAATTGGTTTGAAATCAATTGTCCTTAACAAAGTCACACCGGGTATTTTCTTAATTTATTTCAAGTGGTTTCAAATAGTTTGATCTAAATTCTTGCATTTCTGTGCTTTTATCGCCTACTCCTAGTGGATAAACAAGCAGACAATATAAAAACCACAATTAATGAATAATTAAATAAACAACATGTTCTATTTCAGACAAGCATGAATTTGACTGTCTGTATACCCAATTAGTTTTGAATACAAGAAAAGTCCCCATCCTACAAACGCCAGGCACGTTTGCCGAATAACTGGACCCAGAGGATGCGCAACTGAAATCTCTTCACTGGAGGTTTCTTCATAGCTGTGGTAATAACTTTCAAAAAGCTACAAAAAGTTGTCACAAATAATACCTAAATGAAGCTTTCTAGCCTGTAGCGTGGCTTTGTCCCCGCTCTGGGAAGGCTTACGAAGAAAGCTAAGGTGTGAGTTCCCTCCCGGCACCTGCAAGGACAGTGCAGTGCAAGCCTCATGCCACTTGGAGTCAGCAACCCACTGCTGCAGGGCAAGGTCTTCCCCAGCTGGGGGCAAGGAGCAACCGAACGTGGAGAAACAGGCACCTATTTACCTGTTAAAACGTGGAACTGACCACTGTGTCCCTGAAGATTAAAGAAACAATTTTGCCAGAACGCACAGAACGTAGGTCACACTGTCTTGTACCTACCTGCTCGTTTCGTGGCACAGTTCTCAGCTTGTAACGAGCGGTCAAGGAAAAGCAAAGCAACTGTCGTGCAAAAGCACTTCAAAGGCCACACGCAAACTCAGAATTCCCTTAACGCAACATAAATGCAACTGCATTTCACAATAACCCAACAATTTCATTTATCGTGGCTTTATAGTCCATATCAACCCTACTGTCTGAACAAGAGTAAAAAAAAAAGCCTCATTCAAATGCAAAATAAGTTTTTACACCAGAGATTTTTTTTTGGCCAGAAGCCCAGTACCACAAGTTGTACGAAAACTGTTAGCATTTAAGTCCAGCTACTGAAATCAGTAACAAAATTCCCATTGTCTGCAAATGGCTCAGCACTAGAAGTTCACCTATGAACATACCAGTAAGTAATATAGATTGCAAAAATATTATTTGAAAAAAAGTAACAATGATTTGGTGCTGTCAGGCATGAGAAACACAAATTATTTAAGCTGTACCTTGTTTTTTCAGTAAGGACTGGCGTGCTAGCAGTACTTTTCAGACCCACGCCATTCCCTTCCAGCACGAAGGTAACGCCAACCAGTACATCAGGCACTACGTAAATTCTGAATTGTTTTATTACCTTCATGCAGCGAACATTGGGCTTTTGAACAGCCACGAGAGATCAGAACCAGCGCAGCAGATCTCAAATACAACAAGGGAAGATTCAGGACACAGCAAACTGTCGGGGATGCGCTGAAAGCGTTCCAAAAAGGTAATCTTTGTATTTACACAACATACACGGACATCGCAAAGACTGCTAGCACATCATTCTGAATCTTTTAAAAACAGTAGTTTCCACTGTCAAGTTTATAACACCAATAGCTTTATGGAGAGTCCTAAAATGACAAGTGGAAAATTAATCATTGCTGATCTGCAACAAATCTGCCTTTTTTTTACTCAGTTTCCTAAGAAAGTATGGCTTCCAAGGTGACAGCACTCCGCTCACAGTCACACCTCAGCCGTGGGCGTTACACAGCAGTCTGAAAGCCGGTTACTGTAATACACCTTAACGCCTGAGGCAGGAGTTTTATTCATGTAATCACAGCATAACTTAGGTTGGAAGGACCTCTGGAGGTCACCTAGCCTGACTTCCTGCTCGAAGCAGGGCTACCTTCAAGGCCAGATCAGCTCGCTCAGGCCTCATCCTCTCAACTCGTGACTATTTCCAAGGCTGCAGATCCTACCACCTCTGCAGGCCCTGCTCCACCATCTCACCACCCTCCTCGTGAAAAACACATTTCCTTGTCTCCAGTTCAGATTCCTCCTTACTGCAACACATCACCACTGCTGCTTGTCCTGTCACCGGGCACCTCCAAGACAACTCTTCCTCTGCCTTCTCTAAACCCTCCCTCTGCCAGGGAAGCGCCACTGCCAGATCCTCACCTTCAGCCTCCTCCTCCTCCCCAGGCCAAACCAACCCAGCCTCAGCAGCTTCTCCTCATGCACCATGTGCTCCAGCCTTGGTGGCCTCCACCAGACTCAGGCCACTTTGCTGACCTCTCTCTTGTCCTGGCAGCCCAGCACAGGAGACAGGATCCAGCTGTGGCCAAGAAGAGGGAATATTCTGTTCCCTTCAGCTGCCAGTTATGCTCTTAATAATGCAGCCCAAAGCATGGCAGGCCTTCACTGCTGCAAAGAGTGAGCTGTCAACTCACATTCAACTTGCTGCCCACCAGGTCTTCAGGCTCTTCTCTGAAGGACCACCAGTTGGTACTGATGTACAGGGATTTTCTTTCTCAGTGAGAAAGACTCCGCATTTTTCATAGCTAAAGCTCATGAGATTCCTCTTGGGCCATTAATCCAGCTTGCCAAGGTCCCTCTGAACGGCATCCCTGTCCTCCAGCGTATCAACCACTCCCTCCAACTTGCTGTCATCCACAAACTCGACGCGAGTGCATTCACCCCATCTATCCAGGTCACCAGTGATGACATTAGCCCAAGAACTTGACCCCGGAGGAACACCACCAGCTAGATTTTGAACAGCTGACTAGGCTAACCGGGTAGTAGTTCTTCAGGTCCTCTTTCCTGCCCTGCTTGAAAAAGAGCGTAACATCAGCCTTTCTGCAGCTATCACAAATATCTCCTAGTCATCACAGCCTTTCAAAGATGATAGAGAGGGGTCTTTCGTGACGCCAGCCAGCTCCACCACCACCCTCAGATACACGCTGTCCAGCCCTATGGACTTGTGTGTGTCCAGTTTACCTAAGCAGTCACTTTCTTGAGCCTCCACCACCCCAGGCGCTACCTCCCACCCTGAGGTTCTTCTACCAGGCACACAGAGCAAGGAAGATCTAAATGAAACTATGGGTTCATTCCATTTCTTTGGAACTGAAGCTAGATTCCTCTTTCTATTAATTCAGAACTAACTATTTTGGGTTTCATAGAATCATAGAATAGCTCAGTTGGAAGGGACCTTGAAAGATCCCCTGGTCCAACCTCTCATGGGAAAGGGAGCCTAGATGAGAGCCTCATTTCCAATTATAAGAACATACTAAATTCCTAATATGTTAACACTGCTACAGCCACTTCAGCAATCTAACAGCTAATAATCAAAATTATTAACTTTCCTCCAAGCATCAACCTCTTCTCTACTTATTGCAAATAAAGACCAAATGTAGTTTCACACAAGGCAGCTTGGCCATCTTACTTTCATTCCTGTGCAAAAATCCCTTAACTGCTTGCTGTCCAAATCTTACCTCCAATGTGGACCTTTAACCATGTTCCTGAATGCTTTTATGTAATCAGAAGGTCAACTACTTCTTTACATTCTCAGCTTTGGACCACTGAAAAAGCAATGAATATCCCCTGATTTTTAATTTCTTTTTTGTTTAGATCATACTTACAAGAGCTGTAATTTGTATTGTACTGTCCTCTGAGTTGTAAGAAAATGCTCATTCCTTTATCTTTTCCACACTAAATTACCATTGAAATAAAAGGTACCTCTGTCAGAAGTACTTTAGTTTGATGTTTCTACTTAGCTTAAAAAAAAATAAAAGAGAAAGCTTTCTATGGACTTTCTGGAATGTAGCCATCAATTTGCAGCATTTAAGAATGAGAACTAAGAACTTGATCCTAATGTATCTTGTTTGTCATACTTAGGCTTAGCTAAATGTAGAATCTAAAACTTTGCAGGCCAGTGCTTAAATCATCTTCATAATCAAAAATAAACTAAAAGAGGAAACAGACAAAGTGTTTTCACTGGTAAAACAAAAACCAGCACAAACAGTATCACTATGTTGGTTAGAGAATTCCTTTTCACCCTTACAGCCTGATGCCAGAAGTTCCATAATGTCTTTAAATGAGCATAAACTGGCACTTTGGCTGGAAGATACAGTCCCAGTCTCTCGTCAGTAAGCAAAAACTTGAGGTAAGAGATGAGTAGATGTTTCTTAAGCCGGTTTTAACCACAGTTAACAGCCCACTGCCTAGCTGCACTGGTTCTCTGTCTGTTGGAATACGTGACAAAACAAGACAGAGGCAACAAGAAGCAACCAGGGCACAGCAGCACAGGTCACTTCATTTAACAGGCGAGCTGGGGCTTGCTGATTTATATGGCACCCATGAAACTACAGCCTTCCACGTTGCCAGTTACAGACATAGGTTTTCAGCCTTATTCTCTCTTTGTCAGTTGAAATTATAGCTAAAATAGTATCTTGCAAGAGAAATATACAACAAAGGTGTAAGAGCAGCCATACTACAGCAGACAGAAGATACACCTGGCCTGCTCCCTACCTGCACCTGCATCCCCTTGGCCCAGAAGAGCAGCAGTAGCAACAAGCTTAGCTCAGCTCCATCTGGTATTCCCAGAGCTGAGCTCCGGTTGTCAGAGCAGCAATTAAACCAGAGTGCAAAACAAGCGCAGAGGAGGAAGCAGTGGCCACCATAGAGCAACAAAACTCGACACCCAGAAAGGATCAAAACAAACTGACCTGTGATGAATACTGTGAAGGTAAAGCAAGAAGCAGGAGGCAAGTTCACTGGTCTATAACATCACATACAACTTCGAGTCATAAAGTTAACTGTGAAATTTGCCTGTAAATCAGCATTCAAGTGAACTTCATTTCGACTTAAATGTATACAATACACAGTAGTGCAAGAACCGTCCCATCTATTCTGTGGCAAATTAGCCTTCCTGAAAACATATGGTGAAGGTCCTTTGGCAGAAGGCTTCTGGAAACTGAATTACAACTACACTATCTGAGTCCCCGTATTCACATGTTTGTTACAGCCAGACTTGCCTTTAACACATCATATTTATTCACATGGCTGTTTCCATTCTTTGGTTTAGTTTCTATTAATTTTCCTGATAAGATCAAAACTTGTATCAATCCTCGGTTCTTCCCAGGGAACATTTGTAAAAGTCAATATGACATCTACCACTGGTTGCTATTTGGCTGTTGCGCCTCCGAGTTCCTTCAGAGCTCTGTGATGAAGCCCTTGAGTGATCACTGATCCTTTTAACTTTTCATTTTGGGTCATCCTCTTGTACCTTTCCTCATACACAACCGTGGACGCAACATCCATAAACATCTCCAGACCCCAATGTCCAACATCAGCTGTTCAAGTACCCTGCACAAAGATGCCTCCCAACAGTTTGCAAGAGTCAGAACTTGCGCAGGTGCTACAAGCCCTTTACATTTCTGGAAACCACTGTGAGAGCAGCGGGACAAACGAGACCAAGTGCCAGAACAGTGCAACACAACAGGAAGGAAGCTTCCCAACGCTCTCACAAGAGGCAAGCTCAGGAAAGTATTGATCCCAGAACATGGGGGTGGCAGCATGTGATGGGACACCCATGATCTCCAGCAACCTCCTCTTCCCCGTCTCCAGCATCAACATGAACACAGCAAAGTGCACAGAGCCATGTATGAGCCCTTCTAGGGCATGAATGGCTCCATAGGGCCACTCCAGTCCCACCGGTTCCGACTTCCCGGGAGGGTTAGTGGCCAAGCCAACTGCACCCACCCTTCTCCAGGGCAGAGGAAGGCACAAAGGAAACAGGACAGTTACACACACACCCTCCTCCCAGGAGGGGAGGAGGAATCAGGCCAGTTACAGCCGCCCTTCTCCCAGGGGAGAACGCAGGGGATGGAGAAGATTCAGCCTGGTCACAGCCCCCCTTTTCTCAGGGGCAGGAGAAGGGGGGGCGGGGGGGGGGGGCGGCTCAGGTCAGTTGCATCCCCCCTTTTTCTAGGGCAAAATCAGCCAGTGACAACCCCTTCCCGGGGCAGAAGGCGAGATGAGGCCAGTTTCCACACACACACCCCCCCGCAGGGAAGGAGAAACAGGAGCGAACCCGCCAGTCACACTCCCGGGCCCCAAGGACGGAGACGGGCTGAGGGGCTGCTCAGAGCAGTTACCACCTCCCTGCCACGCTGCCGCCACAGGCCCACTGCCCGAACCCCTCCGCAGACCCCGTACTCACAGGAACCTGCCCGTTCTCCTCCTCCTCCTCCTCCTCTCCCAGCTCCATGGCAGCCGGCCGCCCGGCCCGCAGCCCCCTTCCCCTCACAGCGGCCGCCCCGGGGCCGCGGGTCGGCGCGAGCCCGCCCCGCCCTGCTGCGCATGCGCCGCCGCCCTGACAACCCGCCCCGTCGTCAGGGACTCGCTCCCGCCCCGCGCATGCGTGGGCACCGCCTCCTCCGCGCGCCGCGAGTGGCCGTTGGCGGGCGGGGCGGGGAGGGGCGGGGCGGGCGCCGCCGAGCGGCGGCTGAGGGAGCGCGCGGCGGCGTTTTGGCGCGCGGAGCGGCGGCGAGTGCCCGGATGGGAGCGCGGGGCGGGTCTCCACACACCGACCGGCCTCCAGCCCCGGCCCGTCCCCTCCCGGCGCTCAGAGCCGCCCGCTGGCTCAGAGCGATCTGGAAGTAGGCGCACACTGAGGGGACGTTTCTGTGAGAGGTTTTTTCGAACGAGTGCGGTGGCTGCAGGCTTTTCCTGTGGCAGCGAGCCGTTTCCCCTGCTGCTCTGTGCCAGCCCGCTTGTGGAGAGGCAGTACCGAGCTTTGGGGCTTGGCCATGAGCGTACATTAAACTCTGGCAGCAGACATGTTGAGATAGTGTTGGTGTTACCAGGGAATGAGATGTGATTTTCCTCGGTGGGAATTCCGTTCAGCTTACTCAAAGCTCTCCGGTCTGTCAGGGACCGTCTTCCCGGTCAGGGTGGAGAAAGGACAGGCCTCGAGTTTGGGGGAGATGCTCCGCTGCCGGGCAGGCAGAGAAGCTGAGATGAACCCCTGCAAGGACCAGTTTAGGCCAGTGGGCTGCCCCCAATCGTCCGTTCCTTCCCCTTGGGTGCCATGAAGGGAGGAGGAGCTCCACGTTTCCCCTGACGCAGCCATAATGCTTTCCCTGAGGCATTCAGTACAAGTACTAACTATAACAACATTTTATGTTTCAGCTGGTTGTCGGCAAGGGCAAAGAAGGAATTTCCCCTTAAAAGCACAATGTCCAGCTGTATTTTATTTACTTACCCTTCCTCTAAAGCACCGAGAGCAGGTGACAGTCGAAGCAGGAGCAGCAGAAGATGCAGATCATTGATCTGGCAGGGTACTGACAGTCCTTCCCCCACCGCTCGAGAGGTACGGAGGCGTGAGAGGAGTCTCCAGGGTCATTGACTGCAGCTTCACGAGCCGTGTTTCACAGACAGAACATCATTTAATCCTTCATAAAGTTATTGAGCTCCTTCTCAAAAGCAATTAAGCTTTCCTGGTGTTGGTATAAGCAATATATCCAGCTGTCCATATGAATATAGATCCAGACTGTCCACCTCTCTGCATATAAGACCATAAATAACTGCACCAGTTTTCATTCTCCACTAAGCAGAGGGAAGCTGAAGTAGACTGAAAAATAAAGGCGCCTCTATAATGTTTTCTGTCTCCGGAGTTATTTATTCTCCTCATAGCAGTTATCTGCCATGTATCCAACGTAACGTCTCCCAAAAGGCAGTGTAAGTTCATTTTTGTCTGCGTGGATTCTGCAGTGAATTGGGTGTTATTTTTCAGCGCTAGATAAATCGGAACGCTAAAGTACGTCAAGGCAAACATTCCTTAAAATAATTAAAATGCTGACAAGAAAATGCAGCTTTATATCCGAAACCCTTTTACCTATGACAAATGCAATTAAATTTGCTGGTCTCAGCCTATCCTAGTCCTCGTTTCTACACATCCCCCAAAATCATCACCTAATAATTTACGAGTGAGGAAATAACACGTATCGGGGTGTGTGCCCGGGGGGACTGGGTGAGGAAGAGAAGAGGCAGCAACAGAAAAGTAAATACCGCTGCAAGAAGCGGAGCTTCCGTGCTGGCTTCCCCTGGGAAGCAGGAGGAACAGCCTGCTTGACTTCAGTGCCATTTTCCCCTCATGACAGTGGCACAAGGGAGAGCAGAATTTATCCCGTACGTCGTAGCGCTAATAACAGTTCCAAATGTCATCCGTGAGAAAGCTTGCCATTTGCTTTCCTCTGCTGCAAGTGACTGAAGGGCTCCTCTTGTCATACAATACAGAAATTCTGTCATACCCTTTATTTTTAGAAGAGCAATTCACAGGCGGAGAGGGGAGGAGGAAGGGTTTTCTGAATGTTTATCGCTTACACATCATACAGGAAGCTGTTCACATTCTTTATTAATTTTCTAACAATATCCAGGGACTTACTCAGTCTGAGATGTAATATGCTAAAATCCTTTCCAATAAAATGTCACTTGAAATGAAAATTGGAGAGGAATTTTGAAAAAGGCCATCGCTGTGGAAGATTTTCAGAGGGAGCCTGGCCTGACCAGCCCTGCCTGGCGCAGCTTCCCCCAAAACTCCCTGAATCCCAAGGGCTTTTAAAGGTGAAATAAGATGAATTAAAATACAGCGATTGATTAATGTGCTAATTCCAGAGGAGAATATAAAATACAGGTGTTCCTCGTGACTGCAAATACCTTGTAAAAAGGAATATTTAAAAATCAGGTCCTGGCTTGTGCCAATGACACGTTAATTGCCAAGCTTTTGACGTAGGGATTCTTTCTATCCAGCGCAAAAGCACCCAGGCGGCAGAGGAATCTGGATGTGACCTCAGTGGAAGTGTTTAATAAAAGCAGATATACAGTACTGCGAATATTACAACCTGTTAGTTAAGTCTCTGTCCCTTACCACAGCTGATGGTACCAGCAGCCTGAGAGGATACAGTGATCGGCGAACGGTCGTGGTATCGCCAGCTCCTGCACTTTTTAACCAACCTCTTGGCACACCAGCAAAATGCTAAACTGTTTTTCAAGTATTTTGCTGAAAATCTAACTGAGTTTTCAGGCTGTCGGATTTGGATGCGCTGAGGTAGTTGGAAACTCGTTGGGAGTTGGTGCACAGGATTCTTCAGCTGTTCTGGAAAACCTCAGCTATTTTAGTGTTTCCGTAATTCAACATCAGATACCTCAAGAACATTTACACCTGATGGAGCCAGCTCCGCCCTGTCTTTTCCTGGTTTGTGATTGAAAAAATGGATGTGGTTTAGTGGGAGAGACCCGTCTAATCGCTACATCTAGTCCTGATAACAAAAAAAAAGAAGAAAAAAGCAAGTAAGTGAAGACAAAGCATGTCAGTGGGCAGAAGGGTGGGCAGCGAGGAGAAAGAAAGTGCTCAAACGCGAGAAGACTGATTAGGTAGGTGATTCAATTAGCGAAAGGGCAGTGGGAGTGCTCCCTTAAAAGAAGAGCTGCAATGTGTATGTATTAGTGCAAGTGAAGGAGTTCAAACTGCGGATGCAGGACATGAAACCAGGTATTAGGATAACGATGATAATAATGAGTTAGAGCTCCTGACTAGAGCACAGGCACCGAAGAGTCAGCGCTGCTCGGGGAAGATGGAAATAAATGTATGAATGGGGAGGCTGCGCTCCATGCCGGGGTTTACTAGGCTGGAGAAACAGGAGCTGGAACGGGTGGAACAGAACCGGCGTAGGTCAACATGACTTTGAGGAAAGCTGGAAAAAGATGTTTCTCCTCACTGTCTGCGGTAGCACTAACGATCTGCCATAATTACTGAAATACTGTCGGAGAAAGCAGGAGGGTTGATTATCTGATTCTGTCCAAATCAGATTGAGGGATAAACAGAATCTGGGCTTAACTGTCATTTCCGATCTCAAAAGAGCAAATCAGGATTAAACCGAGAAAACTGTTTAATGAGATAAAATGATGTGAGGAACCTGGGCCCAGCATCACTCCACCAAACCTCAGGCACCGAACTGGGGTATTTAAGTTGGGACGACGGTTGCCTCGCAGTCCCTAACGAGGTATAGGATCGCAGAATGGTTTGGGTTGGAAGGAACCTTCAAAGATCATCTAGTCCAACCCCCCTGCCACGGTCAGGGACATCCTTCACAGCCCTGTCCAACCTGGCTGTGAACACTTCCAGGGATGGGGCATCCACAGCTTCTCTGGGCAACCTGGTCCGGTGTCCCACCACCCTCATCGTAAAAAAATGATTCAGCATGCCTAAGATCCACTCTCTGAGGGTACGTGGTTCCTTCCAGTGACCCCAGAAGGTGCCTAGGATAACGAAACACCTAAGTTAGGTACTCTGGTAAGATGCCCAAAATTAGGTTAAATAGACCCAAGTTTTGGGGACCTGAACATGAAGAAAGCTTGAAATTTCTTTCTGTCAATGGTGCATGAGTTGTTTAAAGTTTTATTCCATATACAGGGGGGAAAACCCTGCATGGAAAGGCTCTGGACCTGGGTGAAAAACAACCTCAAAGAGGGACCCCAAGAGAGTGATCAAGAAGACTCATCACCAAGGAGAGCTTTACCTTAGGGGTCAGGAAGCTTAGGATGCAGTTAGGAGCGTGAAAGGGCAAGTTGGGAGGAGAAGAGGAACCCCAGTGCCTTCCTCCCAAAGGGTGGGTAATGCCGAGCCCCCGATTGCAAGCAAAAGGAGAACATTTTAGTCAACCTCTCGCCGGTGACCCGAAGTAGGCTGACACCGCTGCTGCAAAGCGTGCTGTTTATTGACATCCCAACCGACAAGCAGACAGTGCCGCTCCTGCAAGTATCGCAGCCACAGATTCAGGACTGGTGTCTTGACTCACATCTTATGCAATCCTTCTCCTCACCAGGAAGCGAGAAAGAACCTATTAACTCTGCCCACACAGCGTCTCTAATGCCTGAGCTGAAAGTGGTAGGAAATTATGATAGAGGTATGGAGCCCTTGCCCAGGTTTCAGGCAAATCAGGGGAAAGTTCCTTCGGTAAAATGTACGACTAATTATGGATTTTCCAGCTGCGATAATGTTTGGAGGTCTAAGTCTTTCTTTAATTAAATCAGAGGTTTACGACGTAACGCTTACATTTCTGGTAGGAGTCTGTAGGGAGTAGCCTTTGAATTGGTAAATCAGCTGCCTGAATAAACCACTTGTCAAGCTAAAACGTTACGTTCTTGGAGTTATGTGCTAAGTTTAAACAAGAAAATAAATAAGTGAATTTAGTGGGGATGAAAGATGACAAACTGGCAGTGCTGGAAACTGGAGTCTTTCTTTTACCCACAGGTTCAGAATAGCTCCTGCAGGACACTTTCTGTCTGTGCCATCCCATCAGCGTGCTTCTGCTCTGACAGCGGAATTGTTTGCACTCCGTCACCCATTCAGACCTTGCTTTCTGTGCTGCACGGGGCCGCCAGAAATACGTTCATCTCTGCTAATTGTACTGGTGGCTTTTAGGCACTTCGGATCTGGTTGTGCCGGGGCTACCTAGTTCTTCAGACTGATCTCCCTGATAAAATCTGCGGTGGCATCAGGGCTCTGAGGCTGTGCCTGTGGAAGCCAAGACATCTGGTTTATGCTTGAAATGTTGAGGAGTCTATTTAAGTTTTCAATCTGTCTTCTTCAGTAGCAGACTCCTGTCGTGGTTTAACCCCAGACGGCAACTAAGCCCTACGCAGCCGCTCGCTCACTCTCCTCCGGTGGGATGGGGGAGAGAATCGGAAGGGTAAAAGCGAGAAAACCTGTGGGTTGAGGTAAAGACAGTTTAGTAGGTAAAGCAAAAGCCGTGCGTGCAAGCAAAGCAAAACAAGGGATTCATTCCCTGCTTCCCATGGACCAGCAGGTGTGCAGCCATCTCCAGGAGAGCCGGGCTCCGTCACACGTAATGGTGACTTGGGAAGACAAACGCCATCACTCCAAACGGCCCCCCCTTCCTCCTTCTTCCCCAGCTTTACACGCTGAGCATGACGCCATACGGTGTGGGACATCCCTTGGGTTAGTCAGGGTCAGCTGTCCCGGCTGTGTCCCCTCCCAGCTCCTTGTGCCCCCCAGCTCCTCGCTGGTGGGGTGGGGTGAGGAGCAGCAAAGGCCTTGGCTCTGTGTCAGCCCTGCTCAGCAGGAACAAAACGTCCCTGGGTTACCAGCGCTGTTTCCAGCACAAATCCAAACCACAGCCCCGTACCAGCTACTGGGAAGAGAATTAACTCTATCCCAGACAAAACCAGCACGCTCCCAAGTCCGTCCACCACACCAATGCCCTCATGCATTGGCATTCAGGGTATCCAAATTACAGACCAAGGGTGAAGTTCAGCTAACAGATGACTTAAACCTGAGTTTAAGTCTCTACACAGAGGTTTCTACATGTGGATTGTGTGTTTAAACTCCTCTGCAATTGGTGGCAATGCAGGGTGGGATCCAGTTGCCTAAAAATAGCACCTAGTTCAGTCCAAGGTACTTTTACATCTGCCCGGAGCTGGTGGGAGGAAATCCTTCACCCTTCTGCAACAGCAGCTTTCAGTGATTCCTGAGGCGTTCAACTGCCGAAATGTGGGTCTCTGCTCTAGGGTCAGTTGAATCGCTCCTGCACTTCACTGGGCTCAACTCTTGTTGCCTGCCCACAGACATCTAGTGCCACCTGAGATGTAGCAGAGTGCCCCAGACACCAGTGCAAAGCTGGTGAATCCGACACCAGACCTATGGGAGACCTGTACCTTATGGAAATGGAGATGTGATACTGCTGGGCATCTCGAGTAGCGCTTGATGCCTATGTTTGGGCAACAGAATTGATCATCAGATTTTAATTGACTGTAAAGGGAGCTTAGACACCTCATTCAGATGCAGGTGTTCACATCTTCGCATGCTCCTCTTTCAGGAGCCCCAGTTTTGTACTTCCAACTCTTAGTCAACTTTCACACTCTGGAGAGAAGCCACTCACTCAGTACTCTCCAGACACGTTTTCTCTGATGGCATTTTCTGAAGCAACCAGTTCTCTTCAAGCATTGACCATAAACCCATAGTCAGTTTTTCCATGAGGTCCAGATGACCAGTATTGATTGTCTTCTGTGCTCAGCCATCTCACCTCTATCTTGTCTCCACTCTTCAGTCTCTTCTACCTTTGGCTCTTCTGCCCTTCTTTGCAGCTGCAAGGTTGCCCAGTCTTAACTCATCCCTGATACCAGTTCTCTGCTCCCGTGGTCAGACTGCAGAGTGTTTGGGGTGGATAGGCAGCACGGCAGTTATCTAAAGTTACGTTCCTACAGTACAGGCTTCTAATCTGAACTCATGTGTCTAAGCTGCCTTTGTAATCTGTGGGGAAAAATCATGCTCTTTTAGGGCATGAGTCAGCTGATCTGTTTTAGATCTCTATTTTAGGATGAGATGAAGCATGCCCTCAAAGTTTCTGTTCGTCTGTGTTGACTTTAAAGGCAACCCAGGGTGACTTGCTCAAATGGAGATATCTGTGCTATGAAAGTCTATCTTTGGTCTGATGAATCGCAGCAATGAAGAGCAAGGGTGACTTTACCCATTATATATTCATTCTTTTGAGTGGATTCAGTCAATCTCAAGTTGTGCCACCTGGCTAATGCACTGTTAGACTCTTGCACTATTCTCTCCTTGAGGTTCCCTTTCTTCTTTGCTCTGCTTCTCTCCAAGGACAAGATCTTGCCTAATACTCCCAAGAGTTTATGGACAACATATGTTGTGACCCTTCCCTACCTCTGTGCTTCCCTGCCCTCCATCTGTCTTTCATCTTCTCCTCCATGGTCACCGGTGTAGGAGTTTCTTGATCATCCCCACACTTGCCTCAAATATCTCACGCTGTCTCCTTTGCACTCACTTTTATCCCATCCCCTGCTCTGTCCTTACACCCTCATTCTTGACCGCTAATTTCTTCTCACAGTACAATCACACTTTAGGTTCTATCATCTCCGAAAACCTCCACTCTGAAACCCATTTGCCATCTCCATTCCTGCCCCATCTTGCCTTCTCTCTCCACCTCTAAGCTCATTAAACACACTGAACAATTGCTGCCACAGATTCATAGAACAGTTTAGGGCTGGAAGGGACTTAGCAGATCCAACTAGTTCAGGTTGCTCAGGACTTTCTCTAGTGAAGAAGTTCTGAATATCTCCAAGGATGGACATACAAACCTATCTTGGATTCTTCCAGTGTCCATCCCTTTCAGTACCTAAGAAATGCTCATTCCAGAGTCCCTCCTGACTTCTTTAAAGTTAAATCTCAAAACCCATGCTTCATCCTCACCTTCCTTGATCTGTCAATCAATTCCAGAAGTTATACTGATCTTCTTGAAGTCTTGTCCTTCTCTGGCATCTCCCTATTTCTCCAGTGGATCCTTCAGGATGGACTTTGGAGAATATTTCTTTTCTCGCTCCCAGGCTCCCTGTGTAGGTCTCATGGGGCTCTATATGCTGTGTGTTCTCCTTGTTGCATCTCCTCTGGGAGAATCTCATAGCCACAAACCCAGACACTGCCTCTGTGAGAGCGACTTGCAGGTGCAGCCCTTACTCCACCTGCCCTCCTCAGCCTGGAGCAGAAGCCCAGCCTGTGCTTGGTATCCTCACATTATGGATGTCAGTTCAAGCTCTGAATGGCTTCTGCCAGCCCTCCTCTACTTTCCTCAGCAGACTATCACTCAGACCTTTCATTTGGGCCCCACCTTTGACTTGGGTCTTCCTCTTGGTCCCTTCACTCAAGCTGACTAAACGTCTCTGACTCTTTCCACCTGGAGGCTCTGAGATGCAGTCACCCGCACCCAACCATCTCTCATCCCAAACGCTGCGATATCCCCTTCTCGGGACTTCACAGCCTCACCCCTCCCGTACTTACCCAAGGGGCGACTGCAAAACCTGGCATTTTGCTTCTGATGCCCTGCGTCCCCTGGCTCCCTCCTCTCCGTTGCCTCCAACTCAAAGGCTCGCTCTTCATTTCCAAGCCCTTTTTTACTCGCTCTCGGCGCATCCCTCACCTTTCATCAGCATCAGGAAGCTGGCTCCCTCTGCCAGCGGTGCCAGCCTTCGTTACCTCCGCGCTAGCGTGCAGACAAGCACCTTCATGCTCTTTCCCATGCCACTCCCCGCATTTTGCTGCGATTCCTGCAAAAAGCTGCCTAACAGCCTACTGGGGTGCTGAGCTGACTTCCGTCATGCTGGCTGACATTGGATCATTGTTTTCTTGCTTTCCTCCATCTGTCTGTTTCCATCTGTTATATCTTGCCTTATCCTTAGACCGTAGCCTTTGCGAGACAGAGACTGTCCTTTTTATTTCTGTGTCTGTGCAGCGCGGCCCTTGTCTGTGAGTAGGGCTGAAAGACACTTTAATGATAAACGTTCAATAAAATACTAGTTTATTTTATTGAGCCCACAGCAGTAGGTGCCTAGCCTTCAACTCACGTGAGAAAGAAGAGAGGCCTTGAATTTGTACAAGACTTGACCTCTATTCCCCAAATCCTCTTCAGGGGTAACAGGAGACTACCTCGGTTTTAACCGTCTGATCGTCCTTAAATTACTTGTATGTTGTAATTATAAACCTCCAAAGTAAGACTAATAACATGCAACTGTAGTTCATTTTCAGACTTGGCTAAGAAAAGGCTATAACCAGACTGAGCAATTTTAATTTAAGCAAATTAAGGAGTTAAATTTAGCACGGTAACTAAAATCCTGCGAATCATAAACCATCACCCCATGTTAACTGTATGATCATCTTCTTCTCATGGTTTGATGTTATATAGCATCCTTATTTCTTGGTTTCTGACCAGTCTAAAGTCATCGTTACAGTATTAGTCATGCAATGAATGTCTGGGAACTCACAATGCTTCACATCTTGTTTCTTTCTTACTTCGTGGAAGGGGTTTTTTTATTACTTTACTATTAAAGTACAGTACAGTACTATTTTTGGATAGAAACCTTTAAAATTAACTGAGTTTTTATACTTTGTAAAAATAAGAGACCTACATGAGAAACTGTCTATTTAAATGCTCATTCTTCAATTTAATACTGAGTAGCAGAAGCAGTAAAAGATTTTGCTCTTAATCATATTAATGAAGTTGATTATTTTAGGAATACATGCTGCCAAGCAGGTTATCTATTTTAGAATGTAATAGCATCATAAATTAAATGCACCAATTAAAAGAAAACGTGTAGCAAATAACAGATAGATGAAAGTTTTGACAGATGGGATGGATGGACCGGGGAGAATGGTATGAAGGCAACCTACTCCCAGGTGTGTGTTTTATAGGATTCACTTGTCCCACTTGGTCATTCCCAGTCCAGTCAAGGAAACAGAATTTCCTTAAACAGAAATTAGGATTATGTTATCAGTAGATGTTTTCTACGTGGGCTCCCTTTTTTTTAGTCTTGATATATACCCCAGAAACTTTTCAGATTCTGGATACAAAATCACTCTGGGGAAGTCTAATAATAAAAAGAAATATTTATGTCTTGCCATTTTAGAAGCCCCAGCCAGAAACGAAGTGCCAGCCAATGTCCAAGTGGAGGAAGGAGATCTTTGCTATACAGAGTTACCCACCGAAGGCTGAGACAAGAAGTAATTACCGAAACTGCGCTGTGGTGGGGACAGTCATCTCTTTGGGGGCTTTGGCTGTTGAAAAGTCCCGTGAACCTTTGCTTCACCACCAACCTACTGGAAGGAACATCCTCTGGAGTTCCCATCATGAGAGCCGCTGTGAGCTCTTCCTAACCATCCTCCCAAATTCTGTCCCCAGCTCCTCTTTGCCACGGGCCACCCGTGCATTGGAGACGACAGGTTCTTCTGGAGGACAGAGCAGAGCACGAGGACTCGGAGCCTCATCTGTGCTGCTTCCCATCGTGCGTAAGCTGCCTTGAAGACACGCACCGATCAGTGGCTCTCTGGAAGGAGAGTTTATGTGATAGTCCATTTACTTCCCAACTTCTCGAGAAGATAAGAGAGAAAATTATCCTTCGCCGTCACAGCAGTTTGCCGGTTCTAATGAAGAACAATTACTGCTGGGGAATAGTAAATGTTTCCCATTGGCAGGTTTCCTTCTCGCAGCCCACAGCTCCCCATGAGGGTGGCAGCCACTTGCTTTGCCTAAGCTCAGAGCCAGCCTTGGTGAGGGAAATGATATTCAGGTCTCAGCTATCATCAGTTCTAAATCATTTGTGCCCATTTCAACCCACAGATGGATTCTGGTTAGTTTTAAAACATGGTCTCTTCGCTGCCTGGGAAGAGCTCGCTTACTCATCTGTGCCATTGAGAGCCATCCGGTGATGCAACGTTCAATACGCTGTCTGTTTAGACAGTGCTGGGCCTGCCAGCCTAGAGCTGAAGGGTGATAAAAGAAAGATGAGATGAAATGAAATGAAAGATGATTGATAAAAATATAATTCCACTGATAATTCCATCTGTCAGGCTAATAACTCGCTCGTAATGTTTTTTTAATAATAATAACTTGTGCTTACATAACAGCTCCTATATGTGGCTTTTTAAGCAGTTTGTAAGTATTAATTAAAGCCCAAAACAGCCGTGTGAGGCAGGTGGGAATTCACGTCGAATATCGCTATCATCACTCCCTCATTCCACAGGCAGAGAAGTTGGCAGAGCTGGCTACAGGCTTCGCAGCGCTGCAGGCAAAATTCAGTTTGCTCTGAACAAACTAGTTCCCCTCCGCGGCATGCAGCGACGCAGGCGTGGAGCAAGGCCAGAGGAGCAGGCGGGAGGGTTTGGGCCGGCGCTGCTTGGTTCAGACTTCAGATCCAGCAGTCCCTGGGGGGAGTCTCTGCTGTCTTGAGCCAGCGTGAGCTGGGCAGGGCTGCGGTCGCTGCGATGACATTCAGAACTGTCTTCGTCTTTCTCGAAGCTCAGCTTTTGCTGCTCTAGGTGACCACCTACTTTGTGTCTAAAGACAGTGCTGGCAACTGGGAAGAAGCGCTGGGTAATATCATAGAATCATAGAATAGTTTGGGTTGGAAGGGACCTTTAAAGGTCATCTAGTCCAATCCCAATATATCTGTAATCAACCCAGAAAAAGAGTGGGATCTCTTTACACACATCCCTGAGTTGTAGAAAACCTTCCTCCCCATTGCTGTGCTCCTGAGTGGACAAGAAAAATATAACTGGCCCTGAGGTGGGTGCGCTAAGTCCTGTAAATCCTCGCTTTCTGTCCCTGGACTCCCTGCGATGACTTAGAAATCGCAATATGTGCTGTTATCTGGATCACTCCTTTAATTTTTTTTTTTTTTTTTTAGTTATTATTGTTGGTATTGTTATTTGGGTCCTGGCTGTAGTCTAACAAAGAAATGGTTCCCCTTGGGCTTCAAGCTACAGAAACACAAGTCCAAGGCATTCGGTCTAAGCTGAAAGAGAGCAGGCACACAAGATGACCCCATTTTACATGGCTACACATGGGTGCCCACTTGTACGACAAGCATCCGCGCTCCCGTGCAGTCAATGGAAATCAGGCAGCGGAGCCTAGGGTGCGATTCGCATCTCCTAAAATGTGTGCTTATATTTGCTGTGCTCTTCTTTATACCATCTGAGCAGATCAGGTGTATGCGGGACCACAGACATAGACCCTGTTTATACCAGCGTAGAACTTCATCTGCTTACCTAAAAAAAACAGATATGTAATTGCCCTCTGCAGATTCTGTTTGCTGAGCCAAATATCTGCAGTGTGTTCTCTCTCAGGTTTTGAGCTGTAATTTTTAGTTGCAAAGACAAAATGAAAACCCACAATGCAGCCTTAGGAGGGGTCACGCATCCACTTATATTGCAGAGGGTCACCAGCTCCTCATTTATACCCCCGAAAGCCCGGCACAGAAATTAAACATATAGCCCATCCCCACCTATTGACCCCCACTTTCCTGCTGAATCCCTTTGTCTATGCTACCTCAACCTTTTCATGTTCTCCCCCGCTCCTTTCAATATAGAAACAAATCTAAAATGGTGATTGATTTTAAAAGTGCGTTTTATTCCCTTTCATGCCTGTTCGGATGTTGCCGGGCTGGTATTTCACACACACGCACGTTGTCAGAGCCTGTTACCAAGAAAGCATGATGTTGACTTTTGTCTGGTAGGTCACTCCTAGTGTGGGGGTTTATGAATCAACACTTGAGAGGTGTAAGATGTCCATCCTAATTCCTCGAGCTATCTCAGACATCTGTGAGCCTGGCTTCCTTGGAAACAAGGCTTAGGTGACTATGCATGCGTCCGTCTGTCTGTTCATCTTCCTAATTTTAAAGGAATAAAGTAATAACTGGCTGATAGCCATTGGGCAGCTTCAACCAAATGTTGTGAACGTCCCAACCATGGAAGGATTTTTATAGAGTCTGTTAATTAGAGCCTTACGAGACACCAGGGGACCCAATTAAGAGCTACAGCTCTGTGGGACATCAGGCTTCACTGGTTCTGCTTATCGCTGCCCACCTTGTTGACTTACGTGGTTCATCACGCTTTGTGGGCAAAGCTCGCTATGTGTGGAGGTCTCACGTTCCCAGTATTATACTCAACTTAAAGCTGAGTTAACTTGAGTTACCTGTCAGACAAAGAAGTCAAGCAATACTCGGTGCCCCACTGTAGCTCACTCTTTCCTCTTTGCAGCCAGCACATGTTTGTCCGTGCTTAGTGTTAGGCATTGGGCAAACCCCTCTCCAGAAAGAGAGCCTCTGCACCTTTGGGAAGGACCGTGCTCCAGTTCATGCTCTCCAAGCGGAGTATGAGGCCAAATAGCCAGCTGCCTCCTCAGCAGATACCCCAAACAGGGCTCATCCCAAGCTGGAACAGGTGTTCAGCCCAAGCTACAGCCCGCAGTGGGAAAGAAGAGGTGGGAGATCTTGGCATGCATAAGGGTAGTTTTTAGCCTGCTTCAGCATCTGGCGCAGAGGGTTTGGTGACCGACAGTTGCCTGTCAGATCTAAGAGGGCAGTGCCTGCTCAGGGATTTACATTCGGAAATGCTGGGCTGCGGGTGCAGGGCAACCCATCTGAGGGTACTGATGTGTTGAGCAAGATGCATTCCTCTTTGCCAGCTTGCCTTTGTTAGATACTCTTCCTCTGAGCGCAAACACAGGCTACCGCCCTGTCCCATCCATGACCTGCCTGCGTTGGCACTACTTTCATCTTCCAGAGTATTCTTTACTTGAGAAGTTACCCTTTCCACCTCCATCCCCTTCTCAGCTTCTCTTCCATTACATTACCCTTTTCCCTGTTTGGTTTCTCCTTGACATGCCCACGATATGCCAACACTAACTTCTTGATCTTTCGCAGTGACTAACGCTTCCGTTTTGCCAACCGTTCTGAATCATTCCGGCTGGTTCAGCACATATCCACAGACCTGACACACATCATTATTCTTGGACGCAAAGTTATGTGAAGGAATTGCGTCCCCTAAGGTTTTGCTTTTCTAGTTGCCGTTTTTGGCTACAGGATCACCCGGAATTTGCATGCAAAAAAAATATGGTAGCCTATGCGTTGTGGGTGTGTTACAGTTTTCAGTAATTTTATCAGCATGATTTCTGTATCTTTCCATCTGTGAAGCGAGATGCCCTTGGCTTATACATTTGTCATCCACTCTACTAAGATTTTAGAAGCTCCTTTGAAAATCCGCGCAGCCCAAGCTCAAGCTTTGCGATTGCAAATCGAAGCCTGCCGTGGCTAACCGGAAGACCCTGGAATCCCACTTCCTCGGAAAGAGAAGACACCTGCTTTTCGGGTTCATTCATGAAACAGAGTTCCATCATAAAGGCCAAAATGCCCGTGGTTTTGCCCTTGGGGCAAGGCAATCCCCAGGAAGCAAGAGGCAAGACTCCACGCAGTGCAGGCAAGTAGTAAGTGCACTTGTGTTACGACATTTTGCCAAGGACAGTCTTGCCGGCACGGAAGCCAAATGTTGAAAATGAAGTTTGTTTCATGGACGCAAAGCTAAAGAAACTGTTGCTGTAGGTAGCATATAGAGTCCCTTGCTGGTTCCTCTTGCCCCAGCTGCTCTGTTCTTTAAGGCAGCCCGGCTTTTCCCGTTTCCAACGCCTGCTTTCAGTTGCTCAGAACTTTTGCCAAACTGTAATTGTTTGGACAAGAATTTTCTGGGACAAACGTCTCTCTCCAGCTGAGATTTTGTGTAAAGTTTCAGATGAAACAGTTCTGTGGTTTTCAGGAACGAAGGGAGGAGAAAAATATGTTGCTTTGCCAGCTTAGTAAATGTTTTGGAGTGTTATAAAATGTGCTATAAAATGATCAAGGAGATACCTGTCCCAGGAAAATCCACCTGAACATGCTTATTTCACCTTTGAAAAACCTGGCTTTTTTCCTTGCGTTCAATGAGATTTATGGCGAATTTGCAGGCATGTTCTGTGAACGCGGCTGAGTCTCAGCCCTCCACAGCTCCTGAATGTGAACAGCATGTGCTCTGCTGCCTGCTCCTACAGCACGTGGGACATATGGTAGGAATATAGGAGCTCAAGACAACTTTCTTGGCCAGTGCCAAGTACGATACGGGCAAGAGCTGACATGCGTAGCAGGAGTCTGTCTGCCTCTTCCCCAGGCACCACGGAGGGGTGAGGTACGTGTTTCTCATGTAGGAGGACCAAAGGGGTAGGGAGGAAAGGAGACTGGGAGAAAGGAAAGAGAGGGAAGACGAGCTGGGCAGAAACGGAGCAGGTAATAGAAGAGACTGGGGCAGGAATCGGGAGCTTAAACTTTGGCATTTGATGTCCTGACAGGGTGCCCTGCTTGAGCTCCAGCTGCCACTCCAGGAGAGCTCAGGTCTTCTGCAGACCGTCCGTCATTTCTGGAGATGTCAGGGGACACCTCAAATGAGTCCAGATGCTGACGTTTGGGCAGCTCAGTCCTTCTCTAGGAGCAAACAGCTCAGGTGCCTGAGGTAGAGAGGAGGTACACCTCGCTGTGGCCTTGCCCTTCACAGAATCACAGGATGGCAGGGGTTGGAAGGGACCTCTGCAGATCATCTAGTCCAACCCCCCTGCTAGAGCAGGGTCACCTAGAGCGGGTAAAGAGCCCTTGACGTAGATCATTTTGGGACCAGGACCTCAAGGCCCGCTGCACCATGCTCCTGCCGTTTTGACACGGTCTGAAGTCACCCTGCGAAGGACGGCGCAGGCAGCCTTACTTCTGGCGTTCCCCGTTGGGGACAATCTGTTCTCCAACGTCGTGTGCTGTGCAGATAGTGTTTGCATTGCTGGAGGAAATATCTCTGTCAATGGTGGAATAACAGGATTGGAAGCACTTAATGTTCGCATTGCCTAATTTTCCTTCCAAATTACCCTGATCTAACAAGTGCCGGGGTTAATAACGAGAAGCGAATACAGACGTTCTGGCAAAGAGCACGATAGGATTGTGAACATCGCTCGGGAGTTAAAGCCTCAGCCTTCAGTCTTCTCTGGAAGAGTAATTCAACGCCAGCCAATTTCATGAGTCAGCTCCTCGGTTAGTGTCAGTTGGTTGGCTCCCGTGACTGGCTTGGCCCTGTGATTCAATGGAAATCGAAATGTAATGCCTGTTTTTCATGAACTTCAACATGACAAAGGGGAAGTGAAACCTGACAGTCGGAAACAAACATTCCAGGCTCGGTTCAGGCAAGAGCCTGACATTTGCAAAACAGCGCGGTATTTTATTTAACACATCAGAGAAGTATCAAATATTATTAATCACCTTATTCTGTGACTGCAGAGGAAGCTGGAGCAAGGAGAGGTTATAATCACCGAAGAGAAGGAGGAGAAAGTGCCGAACCACCGTTTCTGATGTAATGCACCTTCAAAGCGTTTCACCACGGGAAAGTCACAGCAGTGCCAATGAAACGTGGCCTCATTTCATCTCCTGGAAACAACAGACATGTTTCTTCCTCTGAAACCTTTGAGCTTCCAGTGCTGTGTGGTTTTTAGACCTTTTACTCTCACTAATTGAATCTAAAGTCTAAAAAGGGGGGGGGGTGCGGGCGGGGGGAGAAGAAAATGCCATGCGGAAGTTAAAATAGAAAATATTAGCACATTCTGTACCAAAACTGGTTGCGTTTCATAGCTAAGAGTAAATACTTGTGATTATATTCAGACCCTAAGGACAGCTGGATGATCCCTAGGACAAATCAGGAAATGAGTATTTCCTGGGAAATCAGCTTTATTTATTTCATCGGGCGAGGAGGAAAGGAGAATTCAGATCAAACAGTCGCAAAACAAACAAAACTGTAGATAACATCAAATGTCTCTGTGTGTAAAGTCCGAGGTAGGGCTTTACCTACCGCAGATGTTGATACCTTGAAGGCAACAGCAATATTCCCAGCGGGAAGTTCCTGCAGAAGCCAGGGCTCCCTCCTCAAGTCCTTTTAGGTGCAGCTCTGCAGGTGACTGGCGGCGTGCACGACCTCGGGCAGAGGATTTTCACCTCGTAGGCCCTTCTAAAACACTTCTCGAGCATTCACGAATTCAATCTCGCAACGTTTCTCTGCATCAGGTCGATATTGTTACGCTGGCAAACCCAGTCCCAGCCTCCGGGACCTCCTGGCAATCACTCCGTCCCCTCTACGTTACAGCAAGCAGTTACGTTTCCCAGCCTGGTCTCAAGGGGAGCGCGGGGCTGTAGCTCTGCTCTTTCCTCCTGCTTGGTTTTATTAACACAGGAAACAACAATCAAATAAATCTCCCTCATTTTGGCTCCTCTCTGAGTTAGCACGGAGGGGGAGCTGGGCCAGGGACCGTTCCCAGGAGGCAGCTTGCAGGAAACCCCCGTTTGGAAGTGTAAGGGGTTTATTAACCAGCTGGCCTCGGTGCCCACGTTCCCACCCATGTTTAATTCACTAATGTGTGTCATGCGAGTCGTCTCCGGAGTCCCCGAGCCTCAGCCGGTCGGAGCAGGTAACCTCATGGCCATGGAGCACCTCCGTTCCTCTCTATAGGCGACCAGGTCATGGAGGGGAGGGATGGAGGGATGATGTATAACCAGGTCTCTTCCCATCAGGGAGCTGAGGCGTGATCAAGGCACGAAATAAACCTAGTCTAATTAGCAGAGACTGAACGGTCGCAGAGGGAGCCGGGTCCTGACCTGCTGGGAGAGGGACGCACCCCAGCTCACTCTGGGCAATTACGTGGGACCTCAAATCTCGCTCTTCAGCTCGTAGGAAAAGCTGCTAATTCCAGGCGGCAATTCAAAAAACCCCAAATTTGCAACTGAACTTGCTGGATTTTTTTTTTTATCGTGGGATCGTGATTCCCCCCAACGCCTAAACTGAGCAGTCGGAGCTCGCTGCGGCTCGGTGCCCCTCCTGGCGTACCCAGGCTGAGGAGGTGAAGGGGGGCAGAGGGTCAGGTCAGGGCATGCCCAGGGTTCCCCTCGGTACGGAGCTGGGATGGACCCGGAGTGGGAGAGACCAGACTCAGGACTTCCAGAGGATTTCCCGGTTAAAATACAACCCCAGTTAGGCGCGTAGGTACTGTCTGACCTGGATTCTTGCAATCACAGCGGTCAGAGACAAGTGTGAGCCCTGCCTCGAGACCTGAAAGCAGAAAGCAAATTTAAAAAAAAAAAAAGAAGAAATCAAAGCTTTATTTCTCTATACAGATCTAGCAGTCCGGGAAGTCACCTCTGTGTTTCCTGAACGCTTTGGGTGTGCAGTTCTGACTGCATCCTCGTCTCTGGGTATTTTTCCTGGCTGTATGAGAAAGGCATGTTTATTTTTCACAGGAACTCATTGATTTGGTGATTTTTCCTGGCCAGAGGTTTAAAAGGCCAGCACTGAAGGAGGTGATCTAGCTTTAGAAATGCCTCCACTCGGGAACGTCACTTTTTATTTTTATTTATCTGCTGCCCCACAATCCCTTGAAGCAGACTCAGCTCCTTCCTCTGCTTATTTTTAGTTGTGAACTGGAGCAGCGAAGGAGAAATCGGTGCGAGCTGAGCCTGCATCTGTCAGCAGTAGCTGTCACACCACCAGAGACGCCGTGTCCGTCCCTTGCCTTGCACCCGGCATCGTCTCCAGCGATTACATCCCACTTTCCTTTAAAAAAAAAAAAAAAAGAGAGATCTCAACCGAGGAAGTTTACAACATCAACAGGCTACAGCATTATTCTTGCCGTCGTTAAATTAGCGTCAGGTTCTCTTGTCAGGGGTTTCTATGGAGACATCGCACTGTCCTGGCAGGCAGTTAATGCTTCATGCCAGTTATAGTCATTGGTATTTGTCAGCGAGCCAGAGTGGGCCAAGCCCTGCTCTGTCCATTTGGCATAACGCAGGATTCCCACCGGCTCCCTCCGGCAGAGCTCCGGGCACCGAGTGAGGAGGCACGCCGTTCTTTTCTGCTGACACTTTCTTATAGGGTTTATTTAATTCTTTGCAGCTCTTGGCCAGGTCTTCTGCGAAGAGAGGAGAGTCCTGGAAGAACAGCTGTCCCGTAGCAGAGTCACGTTTGGTCCCGCGCTGGATGCAGCGGGGCTGCGGGAATACGGGATGCCGCAGAGCCCGCAGCATTGCGTGAGCTGTTCGGGATAGTTGGACGCGTCCCGTAGACTGCAGGGTGTCCCTGCTCCAAGCCAACCCGGGTGCTTTGTGAATGGCACGCTCCGACAGTGGCTGCCTGCAAACCACCGCGTTACACCCCGGTTTCAGATCACGCGTAATTTCTCAACTACTGCGCTTATTTAGAGCTGGATGTGAACTGTGTAACTGGTGCTAATGGCTGTAGTCATTAACTGAGGTGGACTTCCACGCAAACGAGCTGCCATCAGCTAGTCCCAGCTGGCATCGGCAGCTTCTGGGGATGATGGGAACAGGACAAGCGCCGGGGAAGGCTTGGGGACCAAGAAGGAGCTGAAAGGTGCCGTGAAATCACTAGCTGATGGCCAAAGTAGAGAGTTAAGAGCAGACTTACTCATCATCTGAACCTGCAGCGTAAGGAGTGTCCTGGGGCCACCGTTAAATGGACGGCTCTGTTCCCTGCAGCGTCTTCACAGAGACCGCAGGAGTATTTACTGATGTAAATTTATGAGTGCACAGGACTGACAGACACTGTCTTCTTCTGTCTGTCCATCTCCCCACCCCGCTGCTGACAATTGCAAAGCCCTTCTTCCAGGTGAGGGGAATGAGCAGGGAGCGGAGGCAACGGTGGATGCGAGCCGAGGAGCCAGGGGAGATCCACCAGGAGCACAACCAGTGGGCACATGCAATATTCAGAGTCCAGGACGTGAGTCACCTGGCAAGAAGCTCTCCATGATGTCCTCATCCTGCAGGCTCCTGCGTCGAGGTGGGACGTCCAGCGTTGCTCAAATCCCTCTTCCAGCAGATCCAAGGGAATGAAAAGACCCTTCTGTTAACTTCAGAGAGGAGCTGAAATCAAAGGCATGAACACAAGTAAATACTCTCACTGATGCGTGGCGTCGTGATGATTGATGTGTTTACACGAAAGTTTGACACCGTCCCTCACTTTCCAGCTCAGACTAATGCTCAATACAGCTTCCTCGCCACATTATTTAACAATCTGTTCCCAGCTCCAGCTGATCCTAGTAAAAAGGTGATGTAGGTATTTTGTCCCCCTGTACTCGGCCCTGGTGAGGCCGCACCTCGAGTGCTGGGGTCAGTTCTGGGCCCCTCACGCCAAGACAGACACTGAGGGGCTGGAGCGTGTCCAGAGACGGGCAACGGAGCTGGGGAAGGGGCTGGAGCACAAGTGCTGTGAGGAGCGGCTGAGGGACCTGGGGGGTTTGGCCTGGAGAAAAGGAGGCTGAGGGGAGACCTTCTCGCTCTCTGCAACTCCCTGAAAGGAGGTTGGAGCCAGGGGGGGTCGGTCTCTTCTCCCAAGGAACAGGCGACAGGACAAGAGGAAAGGGCCTCAAGTTGCGCCAGGGGAGGTTTAGGTTGGATCTTGGGAACCATTTCTTCCCCGAAAGGGCTGTCAGGCCCTGGCACAGGCTGCCCAGGGCAGTGGTGGAGTCCCCATCCCTGGAGGGATTGAAAAGCCGTGTAGATGTGGCGCTTGGGGACATGGGTTAGTGGTGGCCTTGGCAGTGCTGGGTTAACGGTTGGACTCGATGATGTTAAAGGTCTCTTCCAACCTAAACGATTCCATGATTCTGTGATTCTACACCCCAGAAAGCATGGGCCAGCCACTGGCATGGTGTTCCCATCTGTGCTCTGCGCCTGTGAATTTCCAGCAGCTTGTTGCTCCCCTGGAAGGAGCCGTTCTGGCCTGTGCCCTGTGCCCGAGGCTCTGCTCTGAGCCTGATCAAGAGGGATGCGTCAACTCCTTCCCGTACTGGGCTCATGCAGAAACAGTGTTGACCCAGATGTGTATTTGAGTGCAAATACAGCCAGACGCAATGCAGCCAATTTATTCCCCTCAACACGCTCTGGTACACCTTAGCCACAGCAGTCCACGTTGTCCCCTGAAGGACAAACCTTGGATTGGAGAACTATCCTCTTCTCAGGAGCGAACAGGACTCAAACACATTCCCAAACCGGATGATCCACCAAAGTCCAGATGCTGCCGAGCGTGCAGCCTCAGCAGGACTGCCCCGAAACAACCCAGGAAGGTTTCCTCCCTCCTGCACCATGGCAATGGGATGATGTTCTGGAGCAGGAACGTGGGGTCGGTCGCTCTGAGTCAAGCTGAAGACCAATCTAGCCACGTACTTCGTCCCTTGGCAGTGGCCACTGGTGGATGCCTAGAGGAAGGTACAAGGGGGCATCCGTCTCCACTCATATTCCCTTGGTATGTCCTTCCCGGTTCTGGCAATCTGCAGCAATTGGCTGCAAAATGCAGCTTAAGATGTTTTTAAGAGTAGGTAAATCAGCGTTCTCCCATGGTGTTTTGGGGTAAAAAATGCACTCTAGCATACACAGAGTGACGCTTTTCCCATTTACGCCTGGGTTGAGCAGCCGGATTCCTGCAAGTGAGATGGCAAATTCAGCTCCTCTCACGACTGAACTATATAATAGATATAACTTGTATTAATTTACATCCCATACTATATTTAATAGTTTTCCTAATTATACGCCGAGAGACCAGAGCAGTTAATTTGAAGAGTTCCATGAATTTGAACGCACTTCCAACCTTTGGCATGAATATCATTAAGTTTTATTAACATAATTAATACTAATGGCAAAAAAAAGGACTGCTGTCATTTCACTCTTGTATTCTGGATATGAGTTGAGATCACGATACTGTAACCACAAGCAACAAATCAGAATTTGATAGATGGATTTGCCTTCGTTAGCGGCTGACGGTGACAGCCTTTAAATTTACTTGGGAGGAAGAATTGATGGCATAGAAAGCTGACTTCGGAGGCTGATGGTTTTATTTCATGGAGAGGAGAGTTAATAAATCTTCATGCTGCTCTGATTAATGATTCTGGAGAGCGTCTCTTTCCGGATTCTTGGAAACTTTCCTGAAAAGGAGCAGCGAGCTGGTCAAGGAAGCAAATAACACTCACAAATGAAAAGCTGTCGGATAAATTCATCTCCGAGCAGGCACCGGGCCAGGTGTGTGTCCCCGCCTCTTTGCAATCAGAGGGGTGAGTAATTGCGCACGGGTCATGGGCATGATGTGCAGTAGGGGGTTAGAAAAGCAACACGGGCGGCGGGGAGCATGGACTTAGCTCCAGTCTCTGCAGCAGGATCTCTGCAACAGGATCTCTGCGGCATCCTTGGTCGATTCGCTTCGTTCGCACCGGTGGGTACAAAAGCAGCCCTTTTAACTCCAAGTCTCTCGAGGAAGCCCCCTGCCCATTCCCAGGGTCACCCCAGTTCCCAGTAATCCCCGTGGGCACTGGGAAACTGGGTCTCGAAAGCGGCCGGGTGCCCAGGGAGGGCGGGATGGGTGGAGGCGAAGCAACCTCGAGGCTTTCTTCCTTTCCCTGGGCAAGGAAACGCGCTCCTCCCTCTCCAGCCAGCTTAGCTTTTCTCGCCTGTCCTTCTCAAAGGGCTTTTATTCTAATGGTTTGTTAATGAACGCCTTTCTCTGATTTCAGGGCAGCTCTTTCGGGTTGGCGGCGAAGGGGCCAACGTTTGTTTGCGTCTCACTCGGGGCATGCGTCCCCGGCACGCCTCCGCTGTATCGCTCGCCGAGCCGGAGCCCCGAGGGTGCCGGGTGCTGCGCGAGCCACTGCTTGCCCTGACGAAACCTGCCCGGGCTGCGGGACCGCGGCGAGACAAACAACCCTCCTGGTTTTCATCTGCGATGGGGATCGCGATGTCCTGCAGCCTAGTGAGGATAGAGCCTCTCGATGCTCGGGGCTCATTTCGGGGCTCAAGGTCCTGTTTGAAGCCCCCTGGAAACTAAAAAATTAAAGTCCAAGTGTTTTGCGTAAGACTTCTTCTAAATAAAACAGTCCAGTGGCTTAGTTTAAAGAATTCTTTATTTAAAAATATACATAATTTTTTTAGAGGTGATTAAAACCAGTCTGAGAATGAGTGGAGAAAGACTTATTTGGGGCTCAGCGAATCATTTCGTTCAAACTGGAAGGCAGGCTTGCTTGGAAGTGTTTGCAGCTTCCCAGTCAATACACCAAGGCAGACAGACTCTTAGAAAAAAAATGTGCATTTGGAAAGAAGTTGAGCGAATCGTCCCCTCCTGCTTTATTACTTTATTACAGCCAAATCATTGTGTTCCTGACAGCCCCGTCCTCAGCCTCGTGCTTATATTGAGCCCAATTAATCTTCCTGCCCCTGCCCAATGCATGCAAAAGCACATGCTAAAAATATTGTGATTAGGACGCGTGATGAAGGAGAGAATAGAAATACCACTTCTGCTCTCCGCTGGCTTCTCCGAGAGCTCGCAGCGTTAGCACTTTGCCTTTACTATTGGGTTTGATTTTATTATTCTGGGGGCCAGGGGGGCGCGGGAGATGAGATTATTTCTGACTGTAGCCTATTTTTAGGAGGCGATGCGATCACGGGCGCTGCAGCGACCTCTCCGCTTTGGCAAGCTGCTCTGCCGTCCCTGTGCGCGGTCGCTGCCAGGCTGTAATTCCCCCCAGCTGAACTGCAGGCAGCAGCCGAATTCGAGGGGTTTTACCCCAAAGCTCAGCTGCTTGTGATAAAAAAGCAAGGACGCAGGAGAAGCGATCGGTAAATTTTAAGGGCAGGAAGAGCTGTTGTTGTTAGCTGAGCGCCCGGAGAATATGGTGATGTGCAGCAACATAAAACCTGGAGCGAGATAGCCATCCGCCCCGACCTCCCGCTGTGCCCAGGCTCTGAAATTCCAGCCAGCGATTCCTCCCTCGTGCCCGGCAATTAAAAAAATAAAAAGCCCCTTTTGGCAGGCATTTCCTAGAGCCTCACGTGCTCCTTAAATCTGCTGAGGCCACCTGGACATGCCTGAGGAAAGATGCTCCTCAGAGCATCCCTTCGCCGCCCGCCCCGGGGCTGGCGGCGTGGCTGGGAGGTGGTGGTGATCTCCTTCTCGACCTCTCTGGGTTGTCTCCTCTGTCACGCGAGCATCCTCTCCACGGCGCCGGGAATAGGTACGCGGCGGAGACGGCGCCGCTGGTCGCGTGCCAGTTGCCATGGAAATGCAGAGCGATGTATTCTAGAAGTTTTCCTGGAAGGGGAGATGGTCGGAGCCATCGGAGGGGGAGATGGAGGGCAAAGAGACGAGACCCAGCAGCTGGGTGGTGACCCATCGACGTGCCACCTCCAGTGGCCGTCCCAGGAGGAATCGCTGCTCCGTCGCCTCGTGTCATCCACCCCGCCGTGCAGTCCGCTGCCAGCTTCAAGATTTTGGGATGCCGCTCCCTTCTCCATCTCAGAGGCCTGGTGGAGGGAGGTTTGGGGTTGTTTATAAAGAATCTGGGCTTCGTGGTTGGCTTTTGGTGTGGTTTTTGGTGGGAGCGGTTTAAAGGAGGTGCTCTGCGCCCAGAAGATGGGGGTCATGAAAGGTAATTCGGGGATTCGCACGGAGCAGAGGGTGGTGGGCAGTGCTGCAGGGTTGTTGTCTTTTCCCCAGCTTCTAGGAAAAAAACCACTTCCGAATCACCGAATCACCTTGAATATTGAGGACCAGCAGCTCAGAGTCAACAAAGCCACTTTCTCGCCCGTGAGAGAAGCCCTTGGAAGAGGTTAGCGTTACCGGCAGGGATTTTCCCAGCTATACCCGTCGCCACAGAGAGGCTTTGCCCACCAGGAGGAGGGAATTCTTCGCCCCACGTGGGCAGCTGGCAGGTTTATCGCATGCACACCCATTTGCTCGGAGGCTCTTCTGAAGCTGCAAGTGTGGAGGCGGTGGGCACGCTCCAAACAAACAGAAAGGGAGATTTCTTCACCTAAAACTTAGCTCGTCTCACAGCACAGAGGATTCTAAGGGTTCAAAAAAGAATCAGAGAGTGGAAAAATCCACTGAGGACTATTAAATATAGGGCATCAGGTCAAAAGCAGGAGATACGGGAGCCATGAATACTTGGGGCTTGGAGAAGACACACGGAAATTACACTTTTCTCTGGGTATCTGCCAGCTTTGGGCACACGGGCCCACGTTGGGCTGCCAGAGTAGTATTGCCCCGAACCAACACTCAGCCCATCCCTTTGGAAGAATGAATTCCAGCCTCAGATCGGCGCTGCCCACCTCCGCCCCTGCCAGTGGCTCCAGGGCTGCTGCCTCTTGCCCAGCCTGCGTGCCGCGGTGGGGAGGGTGCTCCCCAGACCTTCCCCCAGCTCCTTGCTGCCTCGTGGCAAGGCAAGGCAGGAGAAAGAGGATGTTTTGCCTCTTTTCCATGGCAGCTTCTCCCTTAAACAGGGCTGGCAGTCCCGGGAGCATCCAACCCCCTGCCCAAATCTCCCCAGACTGTAGGGAAGTCCCCAGCCCAAGCCCCCAAAGGTGAAAGCTAGGGGAGAAACAGGGGACAAAGCCAAGAATTAAGGCTTGATTTCCATGCTGTAACCCCAACTGGGAGCACAGGCTGGGCAACCGGAGGGAAAGGAAGGCGGATGGGCCATGGCGATGGGTTGCACGCGGCGCGGTGGGGCGGTCAGCAGAAGGGTGACCCCTGGGACCACGCTGGCCACCAGCTCTGCAGGGGAAACATCTGGGTGGATCAGCAGGAGCCAGCGAGGAGCTCGCCAAGCAAGCGCTCGCCCTGGCTGGCGGAGGCGGGCAGGCGCCCGGGGCCAGTGGCTCGTGCCAGCCCGTTCCAGATGGCAGGTGACCGGGGGAGTCCCGGGCTGGCAGCCTGCGCGCTGCGGCACGCTTGGAGGGCTGCGGTGCTGGGCGAGCTTGGGGGCGAGCTTGGGGGCAAGCTTGGGGCTGAGCAACCTGTGCCCTGCCAGAAAGCTCAGAGACGCCTTTCGGGCTCCCGGCATCACTGGAGCGAAACCGCTCCTTCCTTTGGGGTCATCATTTGCTGCCCCAAGGATGCTCCCACCACACCCTGGCCCTGCAGGGAGGGTGCACGGACGGGGCAGGAGCCCGAAACTCTTCTGCTTGGGTGAACCTTTGCTGCGAGACACCCCACAGACACGCACAGAGCTGCCGCAGCATCTTTCCAAACCGCTTCAGCTTTTAAAGACCTTAAGCAAAGCTTCCCACAGCATCGCAACGACCAGAGAAAGAGAGAGGGGGCCCAAAAACCGGGGCAGAGCCTGAGCTCTGGTACCTCCCCAGGGTGCCCGTGTGCGGCGGGGGGGACCTGGCCGCTGCACGGATTTCCTCCCCGTATTTTTATGACGACACGTTTCACCCCAGGAAGGCTATCCCGCCTCCTCGCCAGCCAAGTGCCCCTTCTGGGAAGGGAAACGCTGTGCCAGCACCCGGTCCCGGAGCTTGGCTTTGGTCGTGGTCACGTTTTCCCATTACCTCATGCGTGGTGTCACCTCCACGGTTGGAGCGAACACGGCCGCACTCCTCCCATGGAAACTGCCATCCAAGAGAGTCGCTTTAGGCTTTTTTTTTTTTTTTTAATATAAGTGGATCTCTATTTATCTCAGGCTTAAAAAAAAAGCATTCATCCAGAGGAAGAGGGCACATTAGACAGTACCTGTACAGCCACCCCTGTATAGTCAGCAGCGCTCTCCCAGGCAGATGAGGCGTATATAAACCACGCGATAATTGTTTATTTTCTTGTCTGGGGAACTGAAATGCCGCCACTATTTTAGGATCATCTCTGTGGATGAAGAGAGGTTTACGAGAGCCACCTCTGCCCCGCGGGGGTAGCAGGGGACCTTCCCATGGCACGTTAGGCTGGCGTCGTGTGAAAGGTGGGACAGCTTTTTCCATCTCCAGGGGAAAAGGAGAGCTGCAGTTGTCCCAGGGGTGGGCACGGCAGCAGGCGACAGCGAGGATCTGGACCCCAGCTCGGAGACTGGAGGCCCTACGCATCCTAAAGCCCGACATCCCAGCTAAAATGTGGCACAGCCAAGTAAAGTAAGAGCGACCGAGGTTTGATGGGTCCAACGCAGCCAAGGAGAGGTGAAGAAGAGAGCAAGGTCCATCCCTTGGTCGTATCCCACCAGCACCCAGCAGATCCCCTAAGCAGCAGGTGGGGGTTGTGTTTAGTAGCCACAGATGGACTATTTTGAACCTGTTTATCATCTTGGTCCCCAGGATGTCCTGAAGCGCCGAGTTTCAGTTTCATCGAGCGCCGCAGGGCTAAGTATTGCCTTTGGTTTTCCCGAAACCCGCTTTCTGGCTGTTTGCACTGGGCTCCCCCCAGTTCCTGTGAGATGAGAGACTGTGAATAATTGGATCCCACTCACCATTTCCACACTCTGATAATTTTCTGGATCTCTCTCCATCCCCTCTTTTATTTCCAACCTGAACCTTACAGCTCAGTCCCTGACACTCCCTGAATCACCGCCCGGGCTTAACGCTTCTTTGCACCTCTTCGCCAGCGGTCTCGGTGCATTTTGCAGAGGCAACGACGAACAGCCTGCCCCCAACGCGGGGAAGCGCTGCTACACACGTTTCAGAGCGATTTGCCCAAGGTAACGCAGTGAGTCACTGCTGGAGCCAGGAATAGCACCGGAGCAGGGCCCCGCTGCAACCGCTGCACCCCGGCTCGAGCGTCGCTTGGCCCCGTGGACGTGGATGCGGGCACTGCTGCACGTCCCCAGCAGACCCAGCCCGCCGGCAAGGCCTGTAAGCACACGGAGACAGGGAAAACACATGGGTAGGGGGGCTGGAGAGAGGTCCCCTCCTCCTTTCTAGCTCCTCTGCACCTCGCAGCTTTCTCCTGCAGACCCCGTTGCGGAGGTAACCTTCTCATCGGCCGCCTTGCACTGAGAAACGGCGGGTTTGTACCTGTAAATATTTTTATAGGTGTGTTTTATAGTGGGCTCTGAACCCAACAGCCAGATTGCCCAGAGAAAACCTTCCCCTCCCCATCCAAACTGCCTGTGCTGGATGCTGGTGGCGATCCGCTCCCCAAAGCGTCGCCGCTCATCCAGGATCAGCTCCGAATCGATGTTGGAAATTTGGAAATCTCCAAACAACCAAGCAGGGAAAGCAACAGCCTCCAGCCTTGCTTCACCAGAGGCTTCACCCCACCGCAGCGGCTGGGGGGTCGGGAGGATGCTCAGGGCTGCGGCGGGGCTGGAAGCACTGCCAGGATCCTCCCGAATCACTGCTTGTGTTGAGTCCGCTCTTAAAACATCCCCTTTCAAGGAGCCAGAGGGATTTGCAGTACGGATCTGCCCTCTCCCAGCCCAAATCCGTGCCTATCGCGCGCTGGCCTGGGTGGAAGCCATGAACTCGGATGACTGAAACGCGGCGAGGGAGCTGGCCGCGGCGTTTGCCTTCTCTTTTTGGCCGCTTGCTCGGTCGCAGGAGGAGCCGGCATCCACTTCACGGCTCCAAATCAAAGCAAATACGAAATGCCAGCAGAAAGTATTGCAAGATCAGGCACGGAAAGGAGGGGAGGGAGAGGGGGGGAATAGCAAACCCAGCACCTTTCACGCTTCTAGAAGGAACAAGAGCAACAAAAGGCATTCACGGGGAAAAAATAGCATAAGGCGAATAAGAGCCTGGGGAGATGTAAATCTGGAAGAACAGCAGCCCACGTTGGGAGGGGAGCCAAAGCCCCAGCGCATTGCTGCGGCGCAAGGGCCGGATCCGGAGGGGTGCCCAGCATCCCCCCCCCCCCGGCCCTGGGAGCTGCAGGGGCAAAGCAAAGGGAACCCGGAGGGAAGCAGGGGCTGTGTGCACGCGCTGGGGCTCGCACACGCTGGGGCTCGCACACGCGTGTGCGCACATGCATGGGCACGGGGGTGTTGATGGAGAAGGTGCGATGGGGGGGTGCGGGCAGGGTTGCGGGGGGGCGGGGGGGGGGAGGGGGGGTGCTGTGCGCACACACACACACACACAGAGAGAGCAGCAGCCGCGGGCCCTGCGGTGATTTGTTAAAAATATCGCGATTATTAGTTAAAAAGAGAGAGATGGAAGGGGGGGAAAAAAAAAAAGAAAAAAGAAAAACACAGAAGGAGAGAAAAGGGGGAGGGAAGGGAGGGGGAGGGGGAGGGAGGGGGCAGCGCGTCACGGGAGAGATTTCCTTATTGGGACTCCCTAGCCTACATCCTGAGTCCATATATGGGCATTTACGTCACGGCAGCCTCACTGGGGACTCCAGAAATGGCTGCGGCGGAAGGTCGGAGCAGCCCCGCTGCAGCTATAAAGGGGGCGGCGGGGAGGCAGAGCCGGGCGTCCGCACGGGCTGCCGCCGCTGCTGCCTGCCCTGCCTGCCCCTGCCCGCCCCTGCCTGCCCCCCCTCCTCCCCCGGGACCTGCCCCCGCCCCCCCGGGGCACAGCACCCCCCGGATCGCCCCCGGCACCCAGCCCGAGCAGCCCCCGCATTGCCCCAAGCCCCCCCGGAGCGTCCCCCCGACGGTCCCCGGCACCTACCCCGAGCATCCCCCGGGCACCCCGCAGCATCGGCCCCCGGCTCGCCCCAGCCCGGCCCCCCCGCTCCGGCCGAGCCTGCAAGGGAGATGCTCAACGTTATGGATTTCTCCTGCCCGGACCCGCTTTACTCCAAGTACGAGGAGAGCTGCGAGATGAAAACCGGGGACCTGCAGGGCTTGGGGCAGCCTGAGCAGCAACTTCTGGCAGAGGCCGATTTCCTCGGAGGTAAGAGCGGGGGGGGCCGGGCAGGGACGAGGGACCCCGCTGGGAGTGAGAGCTGCAGCCGGGAACCGGGCATCGTCCCCTCCTCAGCCCCCAGCCTGCTCCCAGCCCCTAGTCGTGGGTTCAACAGTCCCCCCTAGCCCCGGGTGGGGATCCTGGGGGTCCTGCTGGGGAAGGGGGGGGAAGCCCAGGCTCCCTGTGTGGTCCCGGGGACGCAGCTAGGACGGGAACCTCGCAGTGACGCAACATCAGCCTCCCGCTGTTCCCCTGTATCCTGCTCCCCGCCCCCCCCATCATCCCCGCATCCCTCCATCCCTCTAACCGCCGTCCCCTCTGCGTCCCCAGGTGAGCTGCTGGGCGCCCCGATGAGCGGCGGGGCGGTGGATTACTCCCTCCTGGGCAGCCAGCCATCCCCTTCGCTCAGCTACACCGGCAGCTTCTTCATCAAGGCGGTACCGGAGCATCCCCAGGACCAGGAATCCCTCTTCAACCTGATGTCGGGGATTCTGGGCATCTCCCCCTTCGCCTCCTCCGAGGGCCATCAAAGGCACCTGGATGCTCTTTACCCCTTCCCCGAGGCGGCTCAGAGCCAGCTGGACCTTTACGCCGCCTGCCAGCCCGAAATGAACGGACCCGCCCCGGCCCCCTTCCCGGAGCAGGGCTACGGCGGCTTCCCCGCGGCGGAGGGTGCGCAACCCCTCCAGGCACAACCCACCCTAGGAAACACCTCGCAGTGCTTCTTCCAGCCCAAGCTCCTGGACAACAAGCAGGACATCAAGCTGCCCTCCGGTTCCCCACCCTTGGACAAGTTTAAAGCCTCCTGTGCCCAGTGGGAGCCCGTCACCCAGCATCAGGCCTACTTGCCCGCTGGCTACCATTCTCCCGAAGCCTTCCCGGCTGGAGAGAGCGGCCAGGGGCTGTTCCACCCGCTGGGCTCCAAGATGGAGAGCGTCTTGTCCGTCAGCTGCCAGTCGGAGCTCGGCAGCCTGGCGGAGGACGCTGCCTGCTTCGGCACCCATCTGGGCTTCGGCTGCGAGCCAGAAAACTTCCCGGCCCGCGGGGACTTTGCCGACACCAAGATCCACAACCTTCCTCCTCCGTTAATGCCGGAGTTCGACGCCTCCTTGGCCCAGCCCGAAGTCCTGCCGGGTCTGATGAGCTCCACCGAGCTCCTCCATCCTCACCCCTCGCCCTCTGTCCCCCCCACGGACTTTTTGGGCCACACCACCTCTTCCTCCATCCCTTCCCTGCTGCCCACCAACCCTCCGGCCTTGGCCGAGCCCAAGAAGAAGGCTCGCCGGACCAAGTGCTCTTCCAAATGCTTCTGCCCGAAACCCCACGAGAAGGCGTTCGCCTGCCCGGTGGAGAACTGCATCCGGAGCTTCGCCCGCTCGGATGAGCTCAACAGGCACCTCCGCATCCATACGGGCCACAAACCCTTCCAGTGCCGCATCTGCCTGAGGAACTTCAGCCGCAGCGACCACCTCACCACCCACATCCGCACCCACACCGGCGAGAAGCCCTTCTCCTGTGACACCTGCGGCCGCCGCTTCGCCAGGAGCGACGAGAAGAAACGCCACAGCAAGGTCCACCTGAAGCAGAAAGCCCGGACGGAGGAGAAGCTCAAAGGTTTGGGGTTCTTCTCCGTGGGTCTCTCCTTTGGGACGCTGTGAAGCCCCAACCCGAGCGCTGGGAGACGGCGTTTCCCGAGGTCCCCCGAGCATCTCACGGGAGAGCCGGGGTGGGAATATCCTCCTGGGGTGGCCCCGGAGAAGATGACGGCGGATGGGGCCGTGCCGGGGAGGAGAGGGGCACGCGGGAGGCAGAGGCGATGCCGTGGCGCTGGACCGCTCGCTGCCGAGGTGGGATGTGGCAGCTCCGGCCACCCGGAGCCATCTCCAAACTGCAGGGACTGAGTCATTTTTGTAGCTCCTATTCCAAGGACGGGAAAGACAAAAAACCAACATGTACAGAAAGAAATCCCCGCGGCGATGGTGGGTTTATATACCCAACCCCACGGACGCCCTGCGTTTGTAGCGACCTGACTGTGATTTCCCCTGCCAGCACTTTACACGATGCTTCCGACCGGTTATTTACCGGCCGGCACGGTCGGGGGCTGCGGCTGCACCGGGCCTTTCTCCCCAAGGAGGGAGATGCCGCCGGGCTCCAGCAACCGGTGCGTAACGGTCCCTTTGGAAAGGTGATGTTGTTGTTATTATTATTATCCTGTTTGTTTTTAAAAAAAAATCTATCAGGAATATTAGAAAATTGTGTCTATTTTTCTAATTAAAGATTTGAGCTGCTCTGAGCCCTTCCCGGGGTCGCTCTCTGCCTTTCGGTCCCCTGTAGCAGCCGACGCCGGTGGTATTTCTGTTGCGTTTTTGACCTCTAGCTGCCGCGGATGGGGAAAAAGGTTCTTAAATCATTAGCAGGGAGAGAAAAATCACTCGGTGCAGCGGGTGGGTTGGCGACCGTCGTCCTGAGCATCCCCAAATCCCCAGGGTGGGCGGCTCATCCCGGGAGAAGGGTCTTGTCCCGGGACAGAGTGGGGAAGGGCTCCCCGCCTGTAGGTCCCCCTCTGAAAAGGGAGACGTTGCTCCAGGTTTATTCCGATGGGGCTGAGCCCTGGAGGGATCTGCCCCACTTGGATCCAGAGCCGCGGAGTCCGCTGTGGGGACCCCAGAGCCCAGCCCATAGCCCCCACCCTGGGCTCCTGGTCCCCCGTGGGGTGTGGATGCCCCACGCGCCCCAACAGGCTTCACCCGCAAGAAACGGGGTGAAATACAGCTCCGCTCCCCATCTTCAGGTCTGGAGAAGATCCGGGCGCCAGCAGGCAGAGGCAGGCAGGATGCGGCCCCCTGCGAAGCCGGGGGGGGCCGTTCGCTCCCTCCCTTTCGGCGTTTCAGACGGCCGGGAGATGCCGTTTCCCTTCTCCCGGGACCAGCTGGATGGCTCGGGAGGAGATGTTGCAGCCTGGAAGGTGCTGCTGATAGCAGAGCCTCCCTCCTCCAGCAGTTATAAACCAGCCAAAACCATATATCCCCAACATCTCGTCCTTCTAAGAGGAGACGCTCGCTCGGATGGGGCACGCGGGTCCTTGGCTTTAACTAACGGGGAGGAGAAGGTGCCTGTGGGAACAGAGGGAGCTGGGCAGCGGGGCCAGGGCGGCGCGTCCCTGGCTCGGGGCTCGGCGATCCCCATCAGCACTCAGACGTTTTGGGGATTATTGGCCTTTTCTTGCAGAGGGGGAAACTGAGGCAGGGAAGGGGTGCTGAGCATGGCTGCAAATCTGCTCTCTCCAGAAGGTTTTGTCCCCTCCACCAGCCCTGGAGAGGGGGGATCTGCCCCCCAACTGTGTTATGGAGGAAGGAGATCTCCTTCTCCGGGTGCCTTCGCGTCCCCCGGCCCTTCGCCGACACGTGGGCTGGAGCATCCTGGGGCTAAAGCCCAGTTATACCGTTATCCCGGCAAAATCCACTGCCCGGCACCAGGCTTGCCATGGGGTGGGAGGACCCGGCAGGGTGGGAAGCTGGGCAGGGGCCGTGGGGTCCCTGAGGACTGCTAGCAGGGATGGGATGGGGACAGGGGCCAGAAGGAAACCTGGTTGAGGGGGAAATCCTAAATGTCCCCTCAGACCTGTCCCTAAGAGCTCACACCTCTGATGGCACCCAAGGGTGCTCGTGCCCCTCGGGTGGGCACCCGCTAGCCCCAAGCACTGCTGACCCCAGCCGCTGATCCCGAGCAAGGACCGCTCCGTAGGCTGCAGGTGGCCCCAGGCACCAGGAAAAACCCTTCTCCTGGGGGACACCACGGATATCGTTAGGAAGGACCTCAGCACCCAAGTTCCCTTCGGGAAGAGGCACCTTTTGGGCACCTCTCCGCGGGACGGCAGCTCTCGCGGGCAGTGAACAGCCCTGCTTTCCCCCGCGCCGCTGGCCATGCATGATGCATGAGGCCTTTATTAATACCCTTCCGAAAGCGCATCTATTATTGATGCTGAGTCTGAACGCTCTGCGAAGGCACCCGGCCTCGAGCCTTCGCCCTCCGCTGCCCCGGCCGGCGATGCCGAGGGAGGGCAGGAGGGAGGGGGGCACCCACCGCGGCAGCTGGGTGCAGCTGCTTCTGGGGTGGGATGGGACTGAGCGCGTGTGCTTGTGTTTTTAGGAGAGGAGGAGCGGTTGCACCCCGAAACCTGGGGCTACTCAGGGATGGGGACAACCATTCCCCCGCCCGGCCGGCAGCATCCTGGTCCCAACACTGCCATCGTCCCCCGTGTCCACACCAGCAACAAGAACACACGTCGGTGCTGGATGCCTTCGGCGCTGGGGACCAAGCTGAGGTGCTCGGGGACTGGATCAGGACCAAGCCAGGGATTAAGCCAGGGTGCTCAGGGACTGGATCAGGACCAAGCCAGGCACCAAGCCAGGGTGCTTGGGGACCAGCTGGTGACCAAGCCAGGCACCAAGCCAGGGTGCTCAAGGACCAGAACAGGACCAAGCTGGGGTGCTCGGGGACTGGATCAGGACAAAGCCAGGGTCCTTGCAATTGTGAGTCCAGCCCGGGATGGGGAAGGAGCAATGCAGGTGCCCAGGCTCGGCCACACGCCCCACCCCGGCTGGTCCCCCCTGGGGGGATGCTCTGGGGTGATGCCAGCCGGGAGCCTGCCAGGGGCAGGGGCTTCACCGGTGGGGGCAAGGGTGGGACTGGGGGGCAGGGGAGGCACAGGATGAGGCCGGCGGGCTGCCGCATGGCAGCAAGGCCCGGCGGAGGGCCCGCGGTGTTCGTGGGGAGACAGGCAGAGGGAGCTGTGAAGGAGGAAAGCGGCAGAGAGAAACAGTCCGGGCTCAGGCTGCAAAGGAGGAGGCGGCTGCTTGCGCTCGCCCTCCCTCCTTCCCTCCATCCCTCCCTCCCTCGCCCCTGCCTTCGCCATGCACAGCCCCCCCTGAGCCCTGCAGCGCCCCGGGGACCCGCCGTCCCCAGGGTGCCCAGCAGCCCTCACCCTTCCGCCACCCCACCGGGGCCTTCAGCTTCTGGCCCCTTCCTTCTCCTCCTCCTCCTCCTCCTCCTCCTCCTCCCGCAGCCACCACCCTCCCTCCTTCCCCAGGGCCTGGCTGGCATGGAGGTGCTGGCCGCAGGGAGCCGGATGCTTCCCGCGGCTCCTGCCTCCTCCCCAGGCTGCATCCCTCCTGCCCGGCATCCCTCCTCCCCGACAAAGCCCTGAGCCGCTCAGCAGCCGCCTCCTTTGTGCACCGGAGCGGCTGTGCGTGCTCCATCGCCCCGCCGTAGCCCCCCGGCTCGCTCCGCTCGGCGGGGCCGGCGGCGGCCGGCGAGGAAGCGGGAGAGATGCTGCCCTCGCCGGAGGAGCCAAGCGCGGGAGGTCGGCGGCGAGAAGCAGGTATGGGGCGAAGCGGGATGCTGCGCTGGGAGGCGGTGGCTCGTCCCCAGGCTGCTCCTCGCCCAGGGCCCCCGGGGAGCAGGGGGACGCAGCGGGGACAAAGCCACTGCCAGGAGGTAAGGAGGGACCCGCTGCTCCGTGCTGCAGGTGCTGGGGGGCTCGACGCACCCCGGCTTTTCATGCCCACCTCCCACAAGCCCCCCGCACCTCATCCCCAGCCACCCTCACCCGCCACAGTGCCCCCACCCCACTCCTGCCCACCCCGCTGCCATTGCAGCCTCGAGCGGGGAAGGATGGGGAGCAGCGGGCACACGGCGCCGGCAGCATCCGCCACCCCAGCAGCATCCCCCACCCCTCTGCTCCATCCCCGCTTCCCTCTTCAGCCAGGCAGCGGAGCTCCCTGCTGGTAATTTTTTTTTTTTGGGGGGGGGGGGCAGGAAAAATGTTAAACAATGCGAAGAAAGGATCCATGATGAATCGCAGGTAGCGACGCCGAAGCAGCCCGGGGATGGGTTTCTCCCGCTGCTGCAATCGCCCGGCAGCCGGGAGCATTTCCCGGCTCCGGATGCTCGCGGGCTTTATTAGCGTGGCCGCCGTAGTAATGACTCCGCTAATAATTTCCTTATATCCTGGTCGTTGCTGGGGGGCGGGGAGGGAGGAGAGGTTTTGTGGTCAGGGTAGGACCTGCCCAGGACAGGCACCGGGCGATGTGTGCATTCGGACCCGCCTGGGCCGGATCCTGCCTCGGCTGATGGCTGGGAAATACGGACCGAGGCTGAGCGGGTACCCCAGGAGACGCTGGCAGGGATCCAGGCCTGAGATATCGGTGGCACGATGCTGTGGCCCCGTCCCTACGGTGGAAAAGCGCTTTCTCATCCCATCGGCAGCAACCGAAGTTGCCGGCGGTGCTTTGTGTTCGCCGGGTTTCGGCCGGGCTGGCGCCGGTGGTTGCCCAGGCGGGGTTAATGTGCAAGGGTGCGTTTTGTAACGACCCCAAAACACGGCCGGGCAGTCCCAGAAATCTTCCCGGCACATCTTATTTTTATTTTTTTGCATGGATTTCTTGCCTTTACTGATTTTTCCCTAAAAAATGGTCCCAAACCTTGTGGTCCGGTTGTGCCGTCCAAGGGGGTGCTGAGCCACGGGGGGTGCCGCCCTGGGGACGAGCACAGATGGAGGGTTCGGTGGCGGTGTAGTGCTCACCAAGGCTGGCGGTTGTGGGGTGCAGAGGGGCTCAGAGGGGCTTTAAGGGGGTGGGAAGAGCCCTTTGTGGGATATTGCAGAGGGACGAGCAAGGGGTGCTCCCACCCGTGGGTGCCTTCGGTGCTTTGGGGTGAAAGTGGCACAAAAATGCACCCTGTGGGTGCTTGTGCCTCCCAGGCTGGAGGAGACCCCGGTGACCTCCCAGGCTGGAGTTTTGCTGGCTTATCCCATTTCACAAGGGTGAGGGTTTCCCCCCGTGATGTCCTGGAGGTCTTTGTGAGCGGGTGATAAAGCAGGTCCCCACAGAGACCCTCACTTGCCCGGGCGTGGGAAGCCACCAAGTCCTCTGGATCACCGGCACAGCACGGCATGGGGGTCCCACAGCCCCGGAGGGGGTCACCGATGAGACCCGATGGCTGCGGTGAGGGGCTGGAGAAGAAACTAATCCTGCTGCAGGGCTTCAGGGCCTGATCTAGCAGGACTGGGTCACCCTTTGCTTGGAGGAGGTGGATCCCAGCACCCCAGCCCCAGCGTCAGACACGGGGATGCTCCCAGGGCCTGGAGACCCCTGGCACTGCAGGGGCTCATCGCATGGCAGTTGGGCGAGAAAGCACGTGGGTCACCCCTCTGTGCCAAGCTCAGGGTGGTTGGACAGAGAATTCCCATGGGATGTCCACCTTCCCAACGGTTGCACTCTTCCCAAATGGCTGTGCACCTTCCCAACGGTTGTGCACCTTCCCAAGGGGTGGGAGACCTTCCCAAGGGTTATGGACCTTCCCAAGGGTTGCACACCTTTCCAAGGGTTGTGGAGCTTCCCAAGGCTTATGGATCTTGCCAAGGTTTGTGCACCTTGCCAAAGGTTGTGGATCTTCCCAAGGGTTGTGCACATTCCCAAGGGTTGTGCACCTTTGTGAGCATTGTGCACCCTCCCGAGGGTTGTGCATGAATGGGAGGAACATGGGAGGGGAGGATGGAGGCAGAGAGGGGACCAAGAAGAAGGACCAAGGAGACACTTTTGGGGACCTGCTGTCCCTCTATCACTAACCCCCCTGTCTCTTCCAGCGCCTGGCACCGGCCGATGCTGACATCCCCCCCAGACTCATCGGACCCCTCGCTCCCATCCCAGGGCTCCCACCCCGCCATGCCCCAGCGGAGCCGTGGCTCCACCACCTGGGGCTCCCCAACCCACCCCACGGGCCACCAGTCCGTCCATCCCGCGCCATGAGCGGGGCCGTATGGTTCCCCTGCGTCAGGGCGCGTAGCTGAGGGATGGCCTCGCTGGACCTACCCTACCGGTGTCCGCGGTGCGGGGAGCACAAGCGCTTCCGCAGCCTCTCCTCGCTGCGGGCGCACCTGGAGTACAACCACACCTATGAGACCCTCTACGTCCTCTCCAAGACCAACAGCATCTGCGATGCCGCCGTCTTCCCCTTGGCCGCCGACGGGGCCCTGCTGACGCCGGCTGCCCGGCGGGACTACTTTGAGAGCACCTCCTTCCAAGGCAAGGACCAGCGCTTCTCCTGCGACCTTGTCCCTGCCGAGGAGCTGGAGCCGGCCCCGTCCTCCTCCCCCTCACCCCGCTATGTCCACGAGATCGAGATCCCACTGACGGAGATCTTCACCCGGGGCAAAGCCGTGGCACCGGCCCCCGCGCCGCCGGCCACTATGGACACTGCCTACGAGGAAGGCTTGGCCCGTCTGAAGATCCGCGCCTTTGAGAAGCTGGAGGTGGACAAGCGGCTGGAGAAGCTGACGGAGGAGGTGGAGCAGAAGATCGCCTCGCAGGTGGGCCGGCTCCAGGTGGAGCTGGACCGCAAGAGCTCGGAGCTGGAGAAAGCCAAGCAGGAGAGCCTGCGGCTCAGCCGGGAGAAGCAGGAGCTGGAGGACCGGGCATCTGAGCTGTCCCGCCAGGTGGATGTCAGTGTGGAGATGCTGGCCTCCCTCAAGCAGGACCTGGTGCAGAAGGAGCAGGAGCTCACCCGCAAGCAACAGTGAGTCCTTTGTCTCCTCTCCTGGCTGCAGGGTGGGGGGAAATTGGTCCCCAGTGGTGACCCACGAGAGCCCAACGCCATCACCAAACCCTCAGACCAAGCACCAGGGCACAATCCCATTGGCGATACCCGTTAGCATCATCTCTCATCAGGTTTTGCATCTTCTCCCACGTGGGCAGTGTCCACGTAGACCTGAGAACCTCCACGTCTGTGACCAAGCTGGGTCATGTCATGTCAGACCTTGTCCCAGAGCCACCGGTGCCCCCAGGACGTGGCCATCCTGCTGTCCTGCCAGCGTGGTGGTGGTCACGTTGCTGCAGCCCATCTGTAGGATCAACGGATGTCCCTCCAAAATTAGGGCTGCCCTATCCCCTCTGGCTCCACAGCTGAATCGCCCGGCCCTTTACAACAGGAGCGATCCCATTGGCCTGTCCCATGGTCATACCCATGAGAGGGGCCACCTTGGCCATGCCTAATTCAGAGGGTTTATCCCAGAAGGGGGGTGATGTAGCCCGAGCAGTATGACCTCCATTTGCTGTTAGGACCATGGTGCTGTCATCCTCATTTTCATCCCGTGTTCCCCACTCAACACCCCCTCCCCACCCCAGTGCTGCTCCTGAGTTTCCCCCGTCAAGCGTTGGGTCATTTTGCCCATCGATGTTGCTGAAGCAAAGTAGACCTTGTTCCTCAGTAGTTTCTTAGCAAAGCTGGAGGCCACCACGGGGTCCAGAAAGTCAGTGAGGAGCAGGTTAGTGGGGAACAGTCATGGTTGTGCTGGGCTGGGAGCACCAGTGGGATTCCGCAAGGACTTGTCATGATTCCCACCATCGTCGGCATGTTCATTAATGACTTTGACTCCAAAATAATGCCTTTAGCTCAGAAACAAGGTTCACAGGATTTGCTGGTGGTAGGGATGGTCCCGGGGTGAGGAGTGGGATGACACTGGGGCTGGATAAGGGCAACACCTCTTGGTTTGGATGCATGTGTATGGGACAGGCAACGGGGAGGTTTGGGGGCTGCCATCAGCTGCCTCGTGGGTGTTGTCCGGGGACATCTTGGGGGTGGTTGGTGGCAGGACAAGGGCCAACAGGGTGGAGAGTTCTGGATCAGGGCTTGGAGAGAGGTGAGAGAGGGCAGATGGAGGGTGACCGATGGGCCAAGCGTGTCTAGTTTGGTCCGTGGCAGAGCCTGGACACCATTGCCACCTAAGAACCTGGTTTTATACCCCAAAACTACCTCCTGGACTTCCCTTTCCCTAGAGGAACCCTCCTGGCCCTTGACTGTCCCCATCAGTCCCCAAACTCCTCCAGCCAGAGCGACAAAACCGCTCGCCCGGTTGCAGAGGGAAGAGCTGATGAAAGGAGGTGGTTTTTCTCCTAGGTGTGGGGAAACCATCAGAAATCATTTTCATCAGCAAAGCTGGTTTCACCCTTCCCCAAAACATTGCCCGGGACATTTCCCAGCCCTGCCAGCTCCGGAACGCCGCAAGGCCGCGTCCCCATGGGAGGCTTTTTGCTCCTGGGCTCCGTTTGCTTTGCCGGCGGGTGTTTTTCCACCCCGTCCGTGGGAATGAGAGATGTGGCTGATAACCACCAGCGTCACCTTACACCCGCCGTGCCGGCGCCCCATTTGCCTTCCAAATCTCTGGGGGCCCCTCGCCGGGAGCCTTCCCAAATCGTTACTGGGGAGCTCCCAGGGTCACCCTGCCAATGGCAGGTTGGGGGGCAATTAATTGGTAATTAAATGGCAATTAATAACCAGCAATGGGAATTAAGTCGCTAAGGGCTGTCCCCTCCTTTTCCTTCACGCTCCTGCGCAGATCGGTGCGGCTGGGTGTGCACGGTCGGGTGTGCGTGGTCGGGTGTGCACGGTTGGGTGTGTGTGGTCGGGTGCGCGTGGTCGGGTGTACGTGTGGCCGGGTGGGCATGGTCGGGTGTGCACAGTTGGCTGTGCACAGTCGGGTGTGCACGGTTGGAAGTGCATGGTCGGGTGTGTGGTCGGGTGTGTGTGGTCAGGTGTTCATGGTCAGGTGTGCACGGTTGGGTGTGCACGGTTGGGTGTGCACCGTCGGGTGTGCACGGTTGGGTGTGCATGGTCGGGTGTGCACAGTTGGGTGTGCGTGGTCGGGTGTCCATGGTCGGGTGTGCACGGTCGGGTGTGCACAGTTGGGTGTGCGTGGTCGGGTGTGCACGGTTGGGTGTGCGTGGTTGGGTGTGCATGGTTGGGTGTGCACGGTCAGGTGTGCGTGGTTGGGTGTGCGTGGTCGGGTGTGCACGTCGGGTGTGCACAGTTGGGTGTTCATGGTCGGGTGTGCATGGTTGAGTGTTCATGGTCGGGTGTGCACGGTCGGGTGTGCGCACGGTCGGGTGTGCGTGGTCGGGTGCGCACGGTCGGGTGTGCACAGTCGGGTGTGCATGGTCAGGCATGCAGAGCTGCGTTTGTGCGGGTGCAGGGGTTGGCGGTGCTGAGCAAAGGCGTGAGAGCAGTCGTGCACGTGTGTGCGCGCACCGTCGGCCGCGCGGGCGTGATCAGTGCCGGGTGTGCGTGCGACCGACTGTGCGTGTGCCCGGGGATGCGTGCGCATGCGCCTGCTCACGATGCTGCCTGCGCGTGTGCCAGGGTGGACGTCTCTGTGTTTTCATGGTGCTTGTGCACGCGAGGGTGGCTCTGCGCGGGCGTAGGGTGCACTCGGGGGTGTCCCCGCGGCTGCGCGTGTGTGCGTGCCTGGGTGTGCGCGTGCGTGTTCGCGGGGCACGTGCGTTCGCAGGGGTGCGATGGCCGGGTGGGTCCAGCTGCCCGTGTTTTCGGGACGTGTGTGCTCGCGGGGGTGTGACGGCTGCGTGTGCCTGCGTGTACAGGCCCACGTTTTGGGGAAGCGGATGAGGTCGGGGGCGGGGGGGGGCCAGGGCACACGCGTGTGCAGGGCGGGACGGGGCCGCCCCGGTCGCGGGGCCGCCGGCACGCTGCACCCCAGAGCTGGCCGCGTTTTGGGGATGACATCACAGCGCGTCGGCAGGGTGAACCCTGCCCCTCCGCAGGCTCGACGCTCCGAGAGCCTGCTAATTAACGTGTTAACGAGGGAGCCGGGGCCCTGCTGTCACTGGGTTAACGGGCTGTGGGGCTGAGCGAGGTTTTAGGACTTCAGGCTGCCCTTAAGGTCTTTCCTTTAAGTCTGCCCGAATGAGACAGAGTACCACCGCCATCCTCCTCCGTCATCCTGGTGCACCATCATCATCCTCCTCCCTCTGCTCTGTCGCACTCATGGGCCTGACCCCTGTCCTGGGAGCAAAGGCTCGGGGTGGGGGTACATCCCAGTGAAGGTGCTGGGGACATCATCCCTCCCAAAACGAGGTGGCCACATCCACCCTGCGTGCCGGGAGCATCCCCCGGTCCCTGCCCTGCCCCAAACCGTGCCCGGGAGCCGTCCAGGCTGGTGCAGACCCAAATCGGGCTGATGACGGACCGGTCTGGATGCGCGCGAGCATCCTCGACCCCCCGCCCCAGCTTGCGGACAGGGATGGAGGTGCTTAACAGGGACGGGTGGGGAAGGACTGAGGTGTCACCCGCTGGTCCCTCCACGCAGGGAAGTGCTGCAGATCGACCAGTTCCTTAAGGAGACGGCCGCCCGCGAGGCCAACGCCAAGGTCCGCCTCCAGCACTTCATCGAGGAGCTGCTGGACCGGGCGGACCGGGCCGAGAAGCAGCTCCAGATCATCAGCAGCAGCTGCGGCACCACCCCGAACGGCAGCCTGGGACGCTGCGGCACACCGGGGGCCAAGGCCGCCGGCCGACCGGTACCTCCGCGGGCACAGGCACGGGCAACCCAGCTTCGGGCACGCACCCGTGTGGCTTCTCTGATGGCTGCAAAGGGCTGAGCGGGGAGGTGTAGGGACGCCCGTCTCATTCCCATGGGGAAATGGATAATCCTGGGGGTGGATCCCAAAGAGAAGTTGCTTCTTGGTGGGTCCGTGTTTCCATGGTGAATGTGGGCAAGGCGCTGGGGCGATGCTGGAGATGCTCTTCCGCATCCCACTCGGGGATGGCCTCACCCCAAAACACGGCTGGTGCTGGGTGGGTTATCGGGGTCGTCTCCCTCGGCTGCACCACCCCCATTTTGGGTTTCGCCACGTTGGCTCTTCTTGTCCTGTCTCCCTGCAGAGAGACCGGCACCCGGGGCCGGGGGTGGCCATGCACGGTCCCTATGGCGTGTCCAACCAGCGCTCGTCCTCCAGCACCGGGTGAGTCCCCTATCCGCACTGCTGGTCTGGGATTTTAATGGGATGCTCATTTTTGGGGGGGCAAGGAGCTGACGGGAAGAGGACGCACACCTCAGCAAGTGCTGAGGCTGAGCATCCCCGTCCCCCAGGGCCTCGAGCCGGGCGAAAGCCGTGTCGCAGAGCTCGGGCTGCTACGACAGCGACAGCGCAGAGCCGTGCCCCACCGACGACACCGCCGACGGGCATCCCTACCCGGCGCGGGACGGCGCCCGGGGCTCGGGGCTGCGCCGGCAAGCCATCCAGAACTGGCACCGCCGGCCCTACCGCAACAGCACCGAGGGCGAGGAGGGCGACGTCTCCGACGTGGGCTCCCGCACCACCGAGTCGGAGGCTGAGGGCTGGGAGCCGGAGGCGCCCGGATCCGCCGCATCCCGACCTGCCGGCAGCGGCCGGCTGACGGGTGAGACCGTACCGGGCTCTTCTGGTGGGGTGGGAGGACAGGGAGGCTGGAAGGTGGAGGACGGCTCCTCAGCTCTACGAGGAGCATCCCTTCCCTGCTGCCCTCCCCAGCCGCCGGTGGCAACTGACGGTGGGTGTCCCACAGCCAGGACCGAGGGGGCCGGGGGCAAGGCGGGCCGGCTGGAGAGGGGCAGCCCGGGCCACTCCAGCGAGGTGATCAGCCCCGAGATCCTCAAGATGCGAGCGGCTCTTTTCTGCATCTTCACCTACCTGGACACCAAGACCCTGCTGCGAGCGGCCGAGGTCTGCAAGGACTGGAAGTTCGTGGCCCGGCACCCGGCCGTGTGGACGCGGGTGCTGCTGGAGAACGCCAGGGTGTCCTCCAAGGTACCGGGGATGGGGGTGGCTCTGCCTGGGGTGAGACCTTTCTTCCAGAAAGGTGAAGCTGTGCAAGCAGCTCGCTGGTGTTGATTGGCGTGTCATTCTGGTCATGGGAACGTGGGTACACACGGCGATGCGCGTGCACCAGCGGCTGGATGCGCTGCACGGTCCCACATGCGTGGTTGTGGGCAGGAGCTCACGTGTGCACACGTTTGCGTGCCCTTCTGTGCCCACACCCGTGGTTTTGTTTGTGTTTATGGCATGTGCGTGTGCATGCAGAAACGCCTGTGCGTGTGTGCGTGTGTGTGTGTGCACAGATCTGCCCAAGCCAGCCAAGGACGGGTGGTGTGGGGCACGCCGAGAGCATCCCCCTCGGTGACAGCCACCCCTGTCCCCCCAGTTCCTGGCCATGCTGTCTCAGTGGTGCACCCAGATGCACTCCCTCACCCTCCAAAACCTCAAGCCACGCCAGCGAGGGAAGAAGGAGAGCAAGGAGGACTACATGAAGAGCACGCGGTGAGTCCCCACCTCCCAGGCACCCTCCTCCCACAGCCGGAGCTGCTGGCCCTCGGGGATGACGATGCTCCACAAGCACCAACGTCCCGTTTCCACTGACGGACGTTCATCACACTTTGGCTCCTGCTGCGGGTTTTGGGTGTCCTGGAGCCACAGATCCCCACGGGACACATCACCCTCCTGGGGTGGCCCCGGGGTGGCCGTGGGGAGCGTGAGCGCGGGTGCCTGTGCCTGACCCTGCCTCCGTCCCCGGCAGGGGCTGCCTGGAAGCCGGGCTGGAGTCCCTGCTGAAGGCGACGGGCAGCAACCTGCTCATCCTCCGCATCTCGCACTGCCCCAACGTGCTGACGGACCGCTCGCTCTGGCTGGCCAGCTGCTACTGCCGGGCCCTGCAGGCGGTCACCTACCGGTAAGGATGGCCACCGCCGTCCCCCCTTGCCCATGGGGACCGTGTGGTTCCCTGGCTGGGAGAAGGCTGGGAACGTCCATGGGGTGTGCTGGGCCTCCTCTGGTGCCCATCCCCGTTCCCTGTCAGAACACAGCCCGTCTGGCCAGGTGCAAAGGACCCATCTTTCCATGTCCCCAGCCCAGCGGCAGCCCCAGTGTCCCCAGTGCAAGCTGTCCTTGCAACTCGTCCCATTCTGGTGTGTTCCCATGCAGATGTTTGCCTTCCAGCTCCATTCCCACCATCCTGTTACTGATCTCACCCCAGCTGGAGGCGTGACCAGGCTCTTGGTATGGGGACGCTGCTTTACGTTAGAGAAGGGTGGAGAAGAGGTGCACCAACACCGGGGCCCAATGAGGTCCCACCTGACTGTCACCCCCTGACGAAGGCTTCTAATGGGGAGAAGAGACCTCGGGGTCCCTCTGTCTTGGGAGGGAGGAACAGCTCTGCCATCTGCTAAGATCCAACTTGGAGACCTTGCCCAAGCGCAAGGACACAAGGTCTATGACGGTGTTAGGTCCTGGAGGAGGTCACGGGTCCTTGAGGAGATCACTGACTGCTCCTTGATCTTGGCCACCTTCCAAAGAGGCTCTGCCTCCCGTGGAGACAGGATTTAACTTTCCTACACACTCAAGAAGGATGATCCTTGCTCCGCTGCACCCTGCGGATGACCACTTCAGCCTTGGTATCCATTTCACCTGCAGCCCATGGGTGTCCTCATCCAGCCCAGGATGAAGAGTCCTTCAGGTGGGATAGCACACCCAGCTGGCTCCTCTGTTTTGGACCAAGGGAGCTCTGACGTGGCTTTGATCCAGGGACCCCGTGCTGCGAGCCAGCCCGGCACCACCAGGTTTAACCCAAAGATGCCTCTGTCAGCCGTTCCGAGGGCGTTGGAGCAAGCCCAGGTGCTCCTGGCACATTGCTAACCTGTGACTCTGACTCATGCTCTAATTAACCCGCCGCGCTCGCAGGGGGCTCTTGGCAGGCATCTTCCGTGGAGACGTGTGAAACGCTCAAGATAACACCCGTCACTTATTTTTAGGCTTGCCTGAAGTTTTGAAGTAGGTCATTTAGAGTTAGGAAGTGCAGCCTCGGTCTTTGGGAGGGAGCTCAGTGTGGTGAAATGGCCAGAGGCCCCTATTGGGGCTGGTGGCATCAGGACGATGCTCTCTGACATCTCTCCTCCATTGACTTGGTGCTGGGAGCCGATGGCATCAACAGCCCAGCACAAACGCCGGGTGGGCAGGCAGCGTGGCTGCGCCCGCTCAGTGCCATGACTCACAATAAACCTACACCTCCGCTGTGCCCCTGCACCAACCCAGCAGCATCCCATGAGGCCTGTTTTGATACCTCCAAAAACACTGAGGAAGAGCCCACAGCCAACCTCTGCAGCGACATTTGGCCAACAGCCACCTACAGATGTGGTGGCACCACCACAGAGCTGGTACAGAGGACATGGAGCAGCCACTTCCTTGGCTGGAAGTTACCGCCCATCAGCTGAAACGCCCTTACCACCTCCTGGCACCTTTCCCATCCAGGCTGGGCAGGTGGCAAGTGAAATCAACCCAATGGGATCTGCAGGGACGTTATATTTGCTCTGCAAGGGTACACGGCCTGGCAGTCTCAGTTCAATCACTTGCCACCTTTGGGTCTGGAAGACTTCTGCCTTCACCTTCAACCTCACCTTCACCCATCAACCTCACCTTCAACCGTCAACCTCACCTTCAACTGTCAACCTCACCTTCAACCATCACCTCACCTTCAGCCTTTACCTTCAGCCTTACCTCCAAATTCATCTTCAGTCTCACCTTCAACCTCACCTTCTTCCATTTTTGTTGACATCGCCCATCCATAGGCACAATTCCAGATAGAAATGCCTTCAGCCTTCCTGCATGGGTTGGGACTGTCTGGTTCACGGGCAGATCGTGGGTTATAAACAATGACCAGATTTGTGCCTCCAGGTGCAGAGAGCACATCTGCAGCAGCGTGGAGGCTGCAGACACAGCCCCTGGGGGCATCACTGCCAGTGGGGGCCACCACGTGTCCTCTGTGTTGTTCCAGGAGCTCTACGGACCCCGTGGGTCATGAAGTCATCTGGGCCCTTGGAGCAGGTTGCAGGGACATCATCTCCCTCCAGGTCGCACCTCTGCATCCGTGGTAAGAGCCATGCTAGGAAGAGGCCAGGCTGAGTGTGAGGGGCACCACTGGGCTGGAAAGAAATTGGGTGCCAGGTCCAGATTTCCTTGGGGGTGGTCCTCAAGGGACGAGCAGCAATCCTGGAGGCCAGTCTGGGGGACCAGGAGGTCAGCCCCATCCCTCCCTGCGAAGGCTGGGAGCTCTTGGGTGTAGGCATCTCCCTGCCGAGCTGGGAATGTTTCCCAGGAGGCTGCTGACACCAGAGATGAAAGGGGAGCCATGATGGGTGTGGTGGGCAACGCTGAACATCAAACGCTTGTCTGGGCTCCTCACCGCTCATGTAGCAGCAGTCCCAAAGGGCCTGGGTGTTTTTAAAAGGGTGTCAAGTCACTGCGCAGGGAGACGACTGCAAGTCGTTCTGGCTTTGGAAAAGATGCTGGTGGCTCTACAGCATCTGGGTGGTCAGGAGTTCGTGGCTCACAGAGCAGGTCACTCAGCTCCTCGGCTCCATGCCATGGGGCTGCCTCCTGGGCATCCCTTCTTGTCCTGGAGGTTTGTTGCAATGTCATGTCCCCTGTCAGCCTGGATCGAGGTATACGAGGGATGTCTATTAGCAGGAGAAGCTGGATGTCAAGTCTCTGATGGCTTGTGTCTTCTCAAGGGAAACACCACATGGCATGTAGGCTTCTCCACCTTAGCTAGAGGTCCAGGCTCTTGCTATTGATTTGATCACTGCAGGCAACAGAGTTCAGGGCCTGATCAGATGTCCAAAGGTGGAGGGTTTGCGGCAGAGGGACTCCATTGAGTGCATGGGTCTGCCCTGTCCTGGTTGCAGCAATGCCCAGGGTGGTTGCTCAGATGGAGACGTCTGCTCCGGAGATACCTCCTTACAGTGTGGCAACCCCTGGGTTGGTGGGGTGGGAGAGGTCCCATCCCCACACCACTCGTGGGAGCACTCATGGTGGGAGACGAGCTTTTCTGCCAACCCTCCCCAGCTCTTTCTTCTTCACCTCCCCAGCCAGCAGCCGACACGTTTCAGCAACCGCTGCCTTCAGATGATCGGCCGGTGCTGGCCGCACCTGCGGGCGTTGGGCGTTGGAGGGGCAGGCTGCGGCGTCCAGGGACTGGCATCCTTAGGTAGGCAGCTCTCCTCTGATGGGACGAGAAGGGGACCTTGCTGGAGGCAGGGTATACCCCTAGGAGATGCCCCATGGGGATCTCAAGGGAGAAGCCCACCCCAAGGACCATGGGGAGGGGTAGGGTGGACCCTACCCCTCCTTGCTGCCATCCATCCCTCCTACCACCCTGTTCCTGTTGGCTGTCCTCATCCCTTCCCCATGGGGTGCTGATGGCAGGTGCTTTGTGTCCCCAGCCCGAAACTGCATGCGGCTTCAGGTCCTGGAGCTGGACCACGTGGCGGAGATCAATCAGGAGGTTGCGGCGGAGATGTGTCGAGAGGGGCTGAAGGGGCTGGAGATGCTGGTGCTGACCTCCACGCCGGTCACCCCCAAAGCCCTCCTGCACTTCAACAGTGAGTAGCAATGCCGGGGTGTGTATAGCATTGTCTGTTAACCAAAAGGCCACCAGTTACCCAGATCCGTGAACCAGAACCTGCCTTCCAGCCCCACCAGCTGGAACACACTGCCAACAGTGGAAGGTGCTGGGAGCTCCATGATGGAAGGTTTCTAAGGGGGGATCCAACAGCCACCTGTCAAGGGTGGGTTAAGAAGAGCTGATCTTGCCTTGGGCCATAGGGAGGATGGAGACACTCCCCCCATGGTCACCCCAGTGTAATTGAGGCCACAATGTCTGTGGCACACCTGAGGTTCACCCTGGTGTATCTGAGCTTGGAGTCACGCCGTTTACCGAAGCCATTTGCCAGGACAGGAGCTTGTGGAGGAAAGAGGTCTGCAGCCAGCAGGAGAGTCTGTTTGAGGTGCCGTTCCTGGTGGTCATGGCACATGTGACTGTGGCTGGACTGGCTGGGAACCCACCCCTCTGGGTGGAAGAGTAAGGGTTTCCCGAGGAAGAGGTAGGACTGCTGAATTGGGATAGGACAACCAGGGACCATCTCGTAGTCCACCATCCTCCCTACAGAGGTCTTGGTCACCAAGAGCAGATCTCCTCCATCTTCAGAGTGAAGGTTCCCCAAATGCATAAGGCCTTGAGGACCACCGGGTGGGTTTTAGGGTCCATCCTGGCTGCGAGGAGGCTGTCTCCCCACCAGGTATGGTGAGGCCAGGCGATATCTCTGCCCCCAGGTGTATGCCGGAACCTGAAGTCCATCGTCGTGCAGGTGGGCATTGTGGACTACTTCAAGGAGCCCCACAGCCCCGAAGCCAGGAAGATGTTTGAAGAAATGGTGAACAAACTCCAGGTAAAGGATGCAAGTCCCAGGTAACCCATGTGTCACCAGCCTCGTGTCGCCGCAGGGTTTGGGGACAAATTCTTGCCCACCACTGTAGTCCCTCAGCAGAGAACGTTTTAGCTCACGAGGGACATCCTGAAGGCTCGCTCTCCTTCAGCCACACATGTCCCAAAGGCTAAAACAAGATGTGATTCCTTCCCATGCTTTAACCAGGACTGCTCCTCTGTGGGTCTGTTCCCCGGGGACGGAAAAGGGCCGTTGCCTCCCTCGCAGGACCACTTACTTGCCGAACACTGTGAAGTGATTTAACATCCACCCATGAAAGCAGAAACAGGGTTAATTTTAGGTACGCTGAGTTGCAGACCTTGCTTGGCTTGTGATGCTCAGCAGGGCTTGGGCTGTCCTTGATCTGTTCAGGGTCTCCAAGGCAGACGTCTCCAGCCATGTCCAAGGGGAAAAATAGGTGCCTCCATTTCACTTCATCCTCCAGTTGACTTCATCCTGCAGCAGGTTGGGCTCCCATGGGAGCGTAAGGTGAAACTCTGGTGAGATGCTGAGCAGGACCTGGGGATGGAGACCCACCAGTGCAGCTGGATGGGGTCAGATGGCTCGCATGGTTCCTGCTCCACTGCCAAGCCCTGGCATGGGAGCAACAGTGGGCAGCAAGCCAGACCCACATCCACCCCCAGGCTGGGGGTGGAGACGAGCCCTTTTGGAAGGGCTTTCCTTGCGTGGCCTCCCACCGCCATGTCATGCAAATCCCACCCACCCTGTGTGTTGATGTTGTCTGCCCCAAACTACCACCATCCCCTGGAAATGGTGGTTTTAACCAAGCAGAAACCAGACCCAGAGCTGGCTTCAAGGGCGTGGGACTAAGAGGTGTTGAGCCAGTCCTACAAGGAAGCCAAAGAGGGATGGGACCAAGGTGGACCCCTTCCCATGGCGGGGATTTGAGGTGTTCTCCCCTCTCCCTCACTCGCCCTGTGGGGCAGCAGGACTGGCAGGTTCCACACCAACCCCGCTCTCTGCTCCTCTTCCAGGCCCTGAGGAAGAGACCCGGCTTCTCCAAGATTTTACACATCAAAGTGGAAGGAGGCTGTTAGACCTTCAGGGAACCACAAAGCACATTCCCTCCTCCGCCCGGCGGAGCCAGAGGCCCCACGATACCAAACCCACCATCCGCCGCTCATCCGTTGCCGGACCTGGAGCACGGAGACGCCGGCTCATGCACAAAGAAAACCCTAAACTCTTGCAGGCCTTAGTGACTGGCAGCCGGCACTCAACCCCGGGGCCACCTCGCGGGCGAGAAGGTGCTACTTAAGGAAATCTTTTGGCTGCCTGAAGAGGCAGGGCTACGCTCTTTCCCGGGAGGGAAGATGGCTTCGAACCCCCCGTGGCTGCTCGTTGCCAAGGATCCTTGTTTGGGGAATGTCTTTTTCTTCGAACTCTCTTTTTTGGGGGGGGTTTTGGCCGTTCGATGGTGTGGGAGCTAAGGATGGCTCAGCCCGTCCCCGTGGGCTCTTTGCAGAGCGCTGGGCTCAGCGCCGCTGCGTCATGGCTGGACTGTCCCCATCCCCTCCGTGGGATGATGGAGGTGGGGTGGGAAGGGGCCATTCCTCCAGGGGAAACGGTGCCCAGCGTTCCTCCAGGGTTTCTGCTCGTTTTCATTTCATTTGTTGAACAGAGGGGCACCCAAACCTGGGTCAATACTACCCAGAAACCAGTAGCCACGACAGCACAAGCCCGGATGGCAGAGCTGCATCTCGGGGGCTGTAGGAGCCAGAGGACACCAGGAGAGACGGTTGCTCTTCCAGAGGTTTCCAGCCTCGCCTCCTCTCCACCCAAACCTTCCTGCCAAGGCAATAAACCATCTCCAAAATCCTCATCCACCAGGAAAGAGAGAGGTCACGCTTCTGTCCCCACCAACATCCACCGCCCGCTCAGGCTCCCTCCGGAGCGAGTTGTCCCATGCAGAGAGAGGGACTGGCATGGGACACCCATGTTTGCCATCTCATCGCCTTCCCGAGCAGCCTGAAGGAGAAACCCTGGCCAAATTGTCCTGAAATCCAAAGCTGCTGGTGAAAGCACCGACCCAACTGCCCTGGTAGATCCCTTATCTATGGCCACGGCTGGTTTTTTAATTCTCCTTTTTTTCTTCTGGCTGTCTTCTGCCTGCAAGGACGTCACCTCCCCCAAAAATACCCTTCTTTTTCCAAAGGAAAAGGCTTTCGAAAGGCATCCGGCAGGGTCAGGCGTCTCCATCCTCCACCCTGGGGAGAAGGTGCCAGGGGGTGCCCATGCCACGGGGGACACCCGTCACAGCACTGCCAGCAGCGGGGACACACCGGCCTTAACCACAGCCCCCTGCCACCCCGAGCCCCAGCCAGGCGTGCTTGGACCCGACATGCTGAGCTGAGAGAAGCCAACTGGGAAAAGCAGATTTTGGGGGGTTGTCCTCTCCTCTGGACCATCGTTGGAGGTTTCGGTGTCTGTTGGCCAGCATGGCTGCGAGGAGACAGCCCTTCCCAGGGCACCTCCTCTTCCTCCAGCCCTCCCGGGGTGATGGGCTGCCATGGAGCATCCCCCCAGGAGGGAGAAGGCTGCAGACCCATCCTGGTGCCACCTTCCTCATCTATGTCATGAGAGCTGCAGACCTCAGCCGGGGGCTCCCGGCATGCTGACAGCCCGTGGAGACCCCCATAGAAAATACCCAAATCGCCAAGGCTGGTGGTGGGCTGGAGGCAGCTCCCGGGTCTCCAACACCAGAAGGCACCTCAGGAGACCATTCCATCCACCCCTCGTCCCGTCTAAGCCGTCTCCTCCAAAGCAGGGTAGGGGTTTTTGGCCATAGCCCCCGTTTGAGGCACCTCTGTTCCCCTGCTGACAGCAGCGTTCCAGGAGAAGGCTGCTCCCCGTATGCGCAAAGTGTGGGAGCCCAAAGAAACGCCTGCGAGAAACTGCTGCGTCCCGCCGTGCCCCCATGGATGAGCTCCCCGCTGTGCCCGCCGTGGGTTTACCTCCGTCCCAGGGAGGCTGGGACATGCATAATCCAGGGGCAAGAGGAGCAACGGATGCCCCGACCAGCAAAAAAAACCCACCCAGCAAAGCTACAACCCCCCGGGGAGCACCCGGCCCCCATCCCACGAGCGTGGTCCCAGCGGAGATGTCACCATTTGAAACGGCGCAGAGACTTGCGAAATTCTCTTTTAAAAAAAAAAACAAAAAACCACAAAATAAGTATTTATTTCTATAAAGAAAAGAAGGAAAAAAAAGAGATTTTAAAGGAAAATTATATACTCAGCATGTTTATACACTCTACGCTTAGAGACTATCGTGTTGGAGAGTCGTGTCCGAAGACTGAAGGTGGCTGCTCCGGGTTTGCTGCTAACCTGTGCCCGGCTCCTCCGGGCCACAGGGAAGGCGAGGCCGGGTGGTGGAAAGCAGGGGGAGACCCTGAGGACTCTTGGAGAAACGTTCTGTGCTCGCCAGCGAGGCCGGAGCGGCTGCTGGTGCCGTCGGTGGCCGTGGCTGCTGGTGGCCGCGGTGGCGTGGAGCGCGGGTGGGTGTGCGACGTCCCCGTCCCCCCGCTCCCGCGAGGGTTTTGTGAGGCACGGCAGGACAACCTCACCCGAATTTGGTGCTTAGGTGTGTCACCGAGACCAGACCAAACCCTCCGCCTCCCCGCGGGGCGCTCCCCAAAAGTCCAACTTCTGGCTTAGCAAAGCAACATTTGTACAAAAATCCTGCGATGCCGCAAGACCTTGAGCAGGTTCGGGGATCGGGAGATGGAAAGTGGGGTTTTTTCCCCCATTTTGCCTGTGCTTGGATGGGCCCCTTCCTCCTCCTCCTCCTCCTCGGCTGGGGATGAAGGTGGCTGGCACGGTGACATGGGCTCGGTGGTAATGAGCGCCCTGCGTCTCCCTGTCCCTCCCGGTGCCTCCTAATTGCCCGGGTTGTTAATGGCAACGAGCTCATTAACGGCTCCGTATTTCTTCCACTGAAATGTCCTATCGATGGTTTCCCTGCTGCTTTCCCTCCCCATCCCGCCGGCGCGTGGCCCCGTGGGCTCCCCCGCATCCCCCAGCGCCCACCCCTGTTCCTACGGGATACTCGGGTGACGCTGCCCGCGGCCGTGGGATTCACCGCATCCATCGTGGGCTCTCAGCCCCATTTCCTCTGGAAACCATGGAGATGCACAGAAATACCAAATCCCCCGGGAACGCCTTGAACTCCCGCAGCGTATTCGGGTGCCGGTAGGGAAGGGACAGCGGCAGCGTGAGCTCAACCCCGTATCAGACCCTAGAGAAGCCCCAGGGGGGCTCTGCGATGACAATCCCCACCAAAAGCCAGGGCACAGCCGCCCGGCCCGGGGCCAGCGGCGGCAGCGAGCTGCTTTCGCTCGGGGTCGTGGTGGTGACCAGGTCTGGCAGGGGCTGGAGGGACGGTGCTGCCGGTTCCTGCCACACCTGGCTCCCGTGGGACCGGTTTTGGCGGGATTTAGGCCTTTTTCTAGCAAGTTTGCCCAAAGTTTTCCCCGTGGCCAATGCTCACGACATTCCTCTTCTCTTGAATTTGGGCACCGGTCGGGGATCTCAAGAGGAACAACCACCAGCAAAGCCAGCTCGGGGGGCAAGTTTATCCCAAACCCGTGTTTTTCTGTCTCCCTTGTGTCGGGTTTTGCTCGTCATCCATCGCTCCGAGCCCCCAGGAGCCAGGGATGCTCCGGGGGATGCTCCGGGGGATGCTCCGGGGACCGGCTGCCGCCTCCTGCCTTCATCCCTGCGCCCCCAGCGTGGGGGGGCCCAGGGGCGAAAGGTCTCGAGGAAAATGGGAACCCCCCAGGTTGGCTCTGTCCAAGGAGCTTCTTAAACCTCTTTATCCAGTAAAGAAGGGAAGAGAAAACCACCCCCCCTCTCGCCGTGTGTCACGGTCCCAGCTGCCACCCAAGGCACAGCCACGGCCGGGTCTCCGACAGCTCATTTGGATCCTCCAAAAGGCTCCGAATTTGGTTAAAACAGAACAAAAAAAAACCCCTGTGGAAAGTGTTGATAAAGGCTCTTAAAGCGGTTGAACGTTTTCTCTCAGCTCTTAGAGGAGCCCCCACCCCGGGAGCTGGCGCATTGCTTCAGCCTCTCATTTTGGGTTGAAAACCTGCAGGTTCGGGTGGAGCGAAAGCATTTGGGAATCGGTGCCAAATGAGAAAATGCTTTAAAAAAAAACCAAAACAGGGAGCAGGGAGATTTTAGCAACGGGAGGTGGTTTGTTGCGACCGAAGCACCGCGGGGTGCGGTTGCAAGGCGAGCAGTGGCGATGCACGACCTTCCCCGTCGGTGGGAGGCAAAATAATCCCCGCGGCGGGTGAAAGGGTCCCTCCTGCCCCGAGGAGAAGCTGCTGCGCATCCTTCCCCGGCGCGCGGCAGCGAGGAGAGGAGGGAAAACTGCCCGAAAGCGGGAAAAATGGGATTTTCTGATCCAGCCTCGGGTTTGAGCCCCGTGGAAGGGGGGACGAGGCGGGCTGGGGCCGGGGACAAGCGGGTGCAATGGTGCGGGAGGGCGGGATGGCTTTGGGGAAGCGAGCGCGGTAACGCACACTTGCTTAGAGATAATCAGAGGACGCGCTCCCCCCGGGGAGAGAAATATATATATATACACACACAGGAATCGCAACCGTTTCCCTAAAGCGCTTCTTCGCAGCAGCGGTTGCTCCGGCGGAAGCTCAGCCCCGGTGAGCGATTTCCGAGGGGCCCTGTACAGCGCCCTCCCCCCTCCCGAAAGGTAGCGAGTTTGCCTCCTAAGTTATTTTTTTAAATCTATATAAATTTAGGTCTATTTTAGTCTTTCGCAGCGATGTGCCAGTGTCTGGAGAACCAAATGTCCCTTTCCCCCCCCCAGCCCCTTGATGCTAAACCGGTTCCTCGATGCTAAATCCGCCGGAGGATGCTGAGCTGGAGGAGGGGGAGCGGCGGGGAGGGGGCGCAGCCGGGATCGGGGTGCAGCCGGAGGTGAGGAGGGGTCTGGGGAGGCTCCGGGGGGGTTTGTTGGCAGCAGGGTCCGACGGCAGCCGGGGGGAGGCGGCAGCAGCTGCCCGGCGGCGGGGGGGGAAACCATGTTTTTAGCACTTTGGTTGGTACTATCACCTGTAGACGCACTTTGATGTTGTTGCTTTGAAACTTTGCCGAGTGTAAACAATGTGTATTTAAAGAATTACAAAAAAAAAAAAGGTGTGTAAAGAGCTATTTTATGACTCAGTGGTGAATAAAGACCCTGGAGATGGAGGTGGGGTTTTCACGCTCCTGGAGGCCACGTTGAGCCCAGGCCCGTGCTGGCCAGCTCCAGCCCCAAACCAGTGAGACCAGTTGCTGTCTGGGGCTTTGCTGGAAGCACCCCTGCTCCTGCCTCCCTCTCCCTGCGGGCGCAGGGGGCTTGGGGGCCCGTGGGGCACAACGCGGGGCAGAGGGGCAGCTCGGGGGGAGCAGCCTCCCCGGGCCTCAGCTGCACGGGAGCGTTGGGCAGCACGAGACGGGGGGAGAGCACAGAGGCAGTTCACGGCCCACGGCGAGATGCGACTCCCGGCCCCGTGGCCTTGGGCAGGGGACGGGGCTGATCTTGGACCAGCGCAGAGGGAAAAGTTGGGTTTGAACATCTTTGTGCCAGTTCTCTGCTGAAAAAAAATGATTTCCGAACAGTCCTGGAAGAAAAAAGGGGCTTCATTTTTGGTGGAGAAGAGCGCGCAGGTGGCTGGAGGATTCCCGGTTCCCCGATGCCAACCCCGCAGAGCTGGGAAGCAGATTTACAGGCTGGAGCATCGCAACGGAGCTTCCCCACGCCTCGGCCGGCCCGTCAGGCTGAGCAGCCCCGGGCGCGGGCGGCAGGACCGCACTGCTGTGAGAAAGGCGGGAGCAAACCCGTTCCCCCAGCCCCCTGCCACCAAGGCTCCCCCGCTGCCCTCCACCGGCACTTTCACCCTGCCAGACCCACGGCTCCCGCGTTCCCCACGAGAACGTTCCTGCCCAAGCGGCCCCAAGCACCGGGAGCCGTCCCTGAAGCACCGCCGGCCCCGCAGCCCCTCGCCAGGGCCGGGGATGGCAGCCGCGGCCCGAACCACCTCCCGTGAGGCCGGCGGCGAGAGGCAAGCGGCCCGTTAAGCCAGAGCCGGCAGGAACGTCGCAGAGCGGTACCGGAGAGCTCCAGGGCAGAGAACACGCGCAGAGGCGATCAGTCTCGGAAGCGTGGGGAACTGGGGTGCGCTGGGAGCGGGACCCACTTCCCAGCACAGCACCTGCTTTTAAACGGGGCAAAAACCAGTTTAAAAGGTTAACTTGTTAACTCTAACCACGAGCTACCACCCTGCAGAGCGAAGCAAGCAGCAGAAAAGAGAGGAACAGCCCGGTTTGCCACTGAAACACTGTCATCTTTTTATTGTGTCTGAGCCTGGGTTCAAAAAAAAAAAAGAAAAAGAAAAATATAAATACAAAGCGGCCGCAGACGCTCGCTTCACTGCACCGCCCGCCCGCGTCAAGGGCTCCGCTCAGCCCGGGGCCTCCCAAGCGGGAGGAGGCGGCGAGCCTAAGGGGATCCGCGTAGGAAACGCTGGGGCAGGGCATCTCGCAGGAGGCGGCCGCTGCCGAGGCCAAGATTTGACTCTAATTAAACGAGGCCAGTGGTTGCCTGTACGCCCTCAAAATGACCATCTGGTACAGGGCCTGTTAATTAAGCTAGAAATCAATTCTCTCTCACTTTGCACGTTGGAGGAGAGCGCCGGCCCCCGTCACAACGCCGAGGGGGAGCGGGGTCTCAGTGGTTGTGGGGTCTGCCTCGGCCCCGGCCCCGGCCGCTGGGCGCAGCGTCCACGGAGGAACGGGGGTTCTTGATGGTTTCATCCACGGAGACGATGAGGCAGGCGGCCTCGGAGGCTGCCGTCAGCGCGTTGATGCGCACGATGGCCGGCTCCCACACGCAGGCCTCGAAGTTATCGGCGATGTCCTCGTTGTTCACGTCCACGCCGTACCACATACCGCCCTGGTGGGAGAGAAGAGGGGAGAGGGTCGCGTTGTCAGGCTGGTCAGGACTGCGGGGCCAGCGCGCCGGGAAGCAAAGACACGCAAAGGGAAGAGGCAGAGACTGGACCTTGCTGCATGAAGGAAGAGCATTTGAGGGAAACGCAAAGAAAAAATGAACCAAAAAGCCTTTGTTGTCAAACAGAGCCAGTGAAGCCTCATAAAATAGGAGCCTTGCTCCACTCGACAAGGAAGCTGTAGATTTACGGGCCTGGCTTCCGCTCCACTGCTGTCTCGCTGCCCTACCCACAGCCCCCGTTTCCGCAGCCCAAGATACGGCTGCTCATTTCGGGGCATTCCCCCTAACCCCACCATCGGCAGCAGGATGAAACACGGCAGCTGCTTCCAAGGGGCAACCCCCGACTGAACTAGGGCCGCCTGGGCACGCACGCACACGCCCCACGAGAGCTGACACGATCGCAAGCAATCGGGCCCTTCAGTCTGCACCTCCTCCGGAAAACACACGGCTCGGCCAACGTCTGTGCTCTAATTACTGTAATGTTTAATATAGAAGCCTCCCTCCTGACAAATGATGCATTTTTAAAAAGCAAATCAAAACTCCCAGCTCTAGAAGTCACCCGACAGCTGCGATCAAAGGGAAAACAGATCATTTCCTTTTATAGAAACCCGCACCAAGCCCACACTTGATCTGAAAACAAAACACAGCGTTGAATCAAAGAGGACACAAGCCTAACATGGGCTTTGCTGAATTACACCGGATCCGTCAGGCTCCCAAAAAGAAAAAAGAAAGAAATTGCGCACACGCGCGCACACACCCCCGGCTCTCCCCAACAGCCCTCGGTTCAAAGGCGGGCACCCACCTGCGCGTGCTTGGCTCGGAGCTTGTTCAGGATGTTGGTGGCATCAAAGCCAGCGTTGTCGCAGAGCTGGCGGGGAATGATCTCGAGGGCTTTGGCGTAAGCCCCTATCAGCAGCTGCTGCTTGCCTGGAATGGTCCTGGAATAGTCCCGGAGGTATTTGGAAAGCTCCATCTCTATCGCGCCACCACCAGCAACAACCGAGTCGTTCTGAAAGAGAAGGGGAGACGCTCGCTCTCGTTCCAGGAAGGGGGAGAGCGGGAAAGCCTCCTCTCCTGCAAGCGCGACGGCGACGCACCAGGCCCAGGGGAGCCCGCCGCCCAGGCTGCTGCCACCCCTGGGAGCGCCCGCCAGCTCTGCTGGGAGCTTCAGCAACAGGCCAAGAACTCACGTGGCAGCTACCGGCAGCAATTCCCAGCTACGGGCAAGATAAAGGGGTGGTTTGGGGATGCGGTACCAGGGGAGGGACGGCAGACCACAGCCCCCTCGTGCTGGGCAAGCTGCCCTCGCTGTCGTAAAGCATTCAAAATGAAAGATATTGGCAGCAGCACCTCGCAGTCAAGGTTCTGTTGTTTTTTCCCCCTCCCCATTTGTTTCAGTAGGGAGATCAGGGTGCGCTTTCTAAAAGCAAAACAGTTCCAAAAAGCTTGACGTGCTGCTTCCCATCCCCTCAGGGCGCTCAGCCTCCAAGCTGTTTTTAACCAGAAACCACCACGTTAACACGTTATGATGCATAACTCAGAAACGCCCGCGGTTAGGCAGCGCCTATCGCAGAGGGGCCGACACTCCACAAGCAGAGCTCACATCCACACACGCCTCGGAGTTCTCTCTCGGTGCTCCCAGCCCACCTGCACAGCCAGGGGACGGTCACCCCCTCAGACTGGTCACCAAGGAGGGAACTAGTGGCTTTAACGGGCACTGACACGCGCGTGGAATCAATCCTTCTATTCAGATCTACTGGAGATCCACCCGACGCGCCCAGAAGACCGTGCTCCCGTTAGGATGGAGGTGTTCCCAGAACACACCGCAGCCCAGCAAGCGCACGTTACGGCTGTGCTGAGGAGAAGGCAAATACCAGGCGTGCCTGAAAAGCAGCTGGCAACACTGCAGAGACAGCGCTGCTTTGGCCAGGGAACAGCGCTCGAGTTAATCAATCCGATGCTGCCCGTCTGCGCGCTCCACTCCGCCGGCTGAGAGCTCCCGGTCTCTCCGGAGAGACCTCAGCCAAATGCTGGTGTGTGAAAAGGTTCCTAGAAGGAGTCACAGCTGTGCCAGGTCCGATCAACAACCCCAATGCCAATCCAGCAGGGAGGCATCGCCACCGGGCCCTACCTTGATTGCTCTCCTGACTATCATGATGGCATCGTGCAGGGACCGTTCCGTCTCCTCCATGAACTGCTCCGCACCCCCTCGCAGGATTATCGTGCAAGTCTTTGCCTTCGGGCAGCCTGTGAAGAAGTTATACCTGCCAACGGCACAAGGCAAGAAGGGTTAAGGCGAGGGAGAAGCAGTGCTGCTGCTGAACAGGCTTTGCACCGACACGACAGCATGGGAACAGAGAAGTTCTTTACAAGCCAGACGCACAACTGAAGCCGTTTCACCCTACGCCGTGCCCCTATCGGATCCCGAGCTGAGAAGGAGCTCAAGGAAGAGCTCAAATATACAAGCGAAATTCAAGCTGCCCCAGGAAAACCCACTCTCTTCCTGTTGCTAGGGCTTTGCGCTAAACCGGCGCTCGCATTTTCCCTTGGCAGGAACGCAGCAGATGTTAGCAGGCGGCCCCAACGGGGATTTCTCCTTTAGCAACGGGAAGAACCCCATTATTCGATACCCAGCTCCCTTTGCCCCGACAGTAAAGCGTCACCATGGGGTATCAGACGAGTGCCACAATCAACCCCAAAAGGCGCTGCTTTTAAGGAACGAATGCAAGAATACCGCAATGGTTTCTACAAGACATTGGGGAATAAATACGTATTTTGAAAAGCATATACAAGAGGTAAGATTTAGATGAAAGCTTACTCCTGCCCCCTCCCTCCGCCTCATAAAAAGCAGCAACAGCACAATCCTGTTCTCACACCATCACCCTGAGAGATGCTCAAACCCGCTAACGCTTACACCCCGACTCTTCAAACTGGTATTAGAGCGCTTACACAGGGCTACAGGTTCACAGCCGGAGTATTTACCTCTCTCCTCCAATCTGAGTCTCCTCGAAGAGTTCGCATCGGCCCAGAACATCGTCCGACAGGGCATTGACACTAGTCTGGATGGACCCGCCGCAGGCCTGCGCGGAAAGGAGATAAAGCGCGGCGTTACCAACGCTGACAAGACAAATTTGCCCAGCAGGTTCCCACTCTTCAGAGACAGCCCGGCCTTTCAGCTGATGCAAAACCACCCTGCAGGCCAGATTCAGGAAAAACCCTTCTACTTTCCCTCCTCATGCATCTAGGCAGGCTACCAACATCAGAAATAATCCTCGACAGCAAAATAAGATTATGCTTCTTCTAAGTGCTGACTCACAGGCTCTAGAGTCCAGCAGCTACACAAAGCTTAGGAAAAAACCACTCACGATGGAACAGGCAAGAACTAGGAAAATAAACTTCAATGTCCAGACCCCAATATATAGCAACATCAGAGAACAACCAAGCAGTGCAGATGCAATTAGTGCGTGATCGTTCATTCCATCGAGGAACAGCTTTGTCAGTATATGGCAACTTCACATAACCACCACATCGGCCAAGAAATTACGCTATTTTAATTTTAAAATCTTTGTAAGGAACACTGTTCAGTCACCAATCACTGCCCTGTTTTGCGAATGACCAGCCTGGCACTGTTAAAACTAAATCAAAAGTCTTTGTTCTGAAACGAGGCAGCTTACCATCATTGTTCGCTTGAGATCTTCTTCTGGGACCCGGCCGGCACAAAACATGTCTCTGTCCGCAAAGTACTGAGTAGCCACATCGCCGATAGGGAGTTTGGACAGGACGACTTTGGCTCCCGACTTGTGGATTTTGTCTAGTTTGTCATACAAGATGTTCCACTCAGCATCCACAATGGCCTGGTAATCCTAGCAGGGACGAGAGAGCAAGGGACAAGCGCTCACGTTACAAAGGGTTGCAAACGCCATCCCGCAGCGCCCGCAAAGGGAGAGCTCGTCCAAAACAAAGGCAGGAGTGACGCCGCTCTGCGCGGCCCCGGCAGACGACTGCTTTCTAAGACTCATAGGTGATTTTAGGTCGCTCTATTTTATGCCAAAGAGCCACGTCTGTTGAAAAGCTTCCAGCAGCAGAACCGAGTCGATAAAGGGGCTGGATGAACTGACAGAGAGGCAACGACAGCTCAAGAGAGAGCACAAGGAGGACGAAGGGATTACACTGATGTCTGAGAGGTTTACACAACTGTGCGTGGATGTTGGGGTGGAGAGACTTACAGTATCTATCACAGAGGAAAAGCACAGATCCTGAGAAACCTCCTGCTTTACCAGTGTGCTCAGGCTTCACAAGGCTGTCATGCTCTAGCAGTCAGTGAAATACGGCCACAGACAGCTGGGGAAGCTTACAACAGCACACAGCAACACCGCACACGGCACCGACTACCAGAGAAAAGACCACTGTGTTCACCACGGCAGAGAGGGGAACTTTAAGGAAATAATTACTGAGATCACCGGGGCCAAGACCCCAAAACCAAAGCACCCAGAGATCTTTAGATACCACCATTATGCAGGAACCAAATGCACACGACACTGCGGTACTTTCCAAGGTGTCAGAGAATGATCACGTTTCATAAAGGTATTTTAACAAGACGGAAAGAGAACTACCGTCCAAACGGCTACCTTGTTTGCTTAAACATGCAGAGGCCCTTTCAGCTTTTAACGCACTGCTTCATAAGCTTTCCCTGGAAGGGCACTTGTTAGGTGTAAAGAAGTCACCACATGGCTCACGACTTATCCCGGCACAGCTGCGGCACGATGACTGAGCAGAAACATGCCCTAAACCCGCTTTAATTCAAAGTCTGCCACAGCCATGTCCCACACAAGGCAGCATAACCCCCCAGCTATTTCCAGGGGGGGAAGGATGTGCAGAAGGCAATTCCATTTATCCCACCGGCTCTCAAGCAGCCACCACGTCTTGCAGGCATGAGGAAGCAGGACAGGCTCCCCTTTTGGCTCTTACCTCCACCGTGTTTACTCTGACTTCGGCGTTGTCCTTCTCGGCTTTGAGCTCCAGCTCCACGTTCAGCAAGGCAATCTTGGGAGACTGATACTTCTTGGGCTGCATTTCAAACCCAGCGTAAGAGAATGTCTTCTTAAAGGCAACTCCGGCCACCAGCTGCGAGTCCTTGAAGACAGGGATTCATGTTAGATTCAGCCTCCCAAGGTTTTCTCAACAGGGTTAATAACTCCCACAGGAGACTCCCTGCTTTCACAGTCCTCATTTACAAAGCGCTCACCAACACCCGCCTCCTTTGATTAACCCACTTTTGAAGAAAATAAGCAGCAAATATTTTCTTCTTTCTGTTCACAAAACCAGCTTCTATCACTTCCTTTCTACCCCTCAAGACACCACAGCGAAAGATGCTATACGCAACCTGAAGATCAAGGGATGGAGCAATCTGTTCTCTCTCTGATGTCTTTCCCATTTCTGCCCTTTGAAGATGGATACTTCTCATCCACAGCCCCACACTCAGGGTTTTTTTTTTTTTGCTCTGCTTTGTCTTCCCAAGCTCCATCGCCACCCCCAGGACTGTTTTGCAGCAGGACTGCCCTGCCCAGCACTGCCTCCTGAAGCAAACTTCTTGACTTCATGGCTTGGAGAGAAATCAGCATCTACACCTCCTACCCTACGAGTATCTAACCACGCACTGCAGACCTGGCTCTGCCCAGCCACTGAATCACAGAATCACAGAACAGTGGGGGTTGGAAGGGACCTCTGGAGATGATCTAGTCCAACCCCCTGCCAGAGCAGGGTCACCCAGAGCAGGTGAAGCCCAGAGGGTCCCTGTCCCCCCTAAGCTACGACAAGCACAGGCTTTCTCTGCTCTAGCTGACAGGGTGAGACGACCCAGGGTCTCTCACAGGCCAACCCTGAAAAATACTGTGCTAAACTATTTGCCCCGTCCTCGTACAGGTCTCTAAGGAGTCTGACAGCAGAATTTAAGGGCAAAACAATACGGAGTAGGGAGAGCCGCTTTTATCCGGAATGGGAGACACCACCCTCCCCAGGGGACCAATTTCTGCAAGCCTCAGAATGCCAGTAGGCCCAGACACCGCGAAAACAGATGCTGAAACGTTCCTAATTCACTAAATTAGTTGTCTGGGCAAGATAATGGCGTAATTATAATGTCTCTTCTCAATGAAAATGCTCATGCAGAGTGTTTGCAGACAGTAACAGCCGCAGAATAATAATTTAGAGACCGTGGCAGGCTTTACTTGTCAGCAGAAGGGTCAAACGTTCACAGGATACAGGCAGGAGAGAGCACGGACACACCAGTGGTCCCACAGCCCAACCACAACTCCCTACCACGTACCCGCGTGCAGTCCCGTACACGACAGGCATGCCAGCACTGCGGCATAAACCACACATCCCACCTGCCCACCACTAGATCACCTCCTTCACAACGTTTTTATTTGCGTTTTTCCCAACCTGGTACTCATCCATACAACAGGGACTATATGGCTTTTGGTTCCAGAAGTAACAAAGACTTCTCACCAAAAAAAAATCATTATTTGCAGAGATATAAACAGAATTTGTATTAGTAACAACCTTCGCTGCAGAGGGCAGCGAGGTAAGAGTGTATTTGGCTCAAAAAACCCCAGATTCTCTACCTACAGAAAAGAAATCCAGCCCTACTCGGTAAGCTTTTCCTCACATCAACAGCTTTGTTTCGCTTTGGTAATTCCCGACCAGGCATTACCAAGCTGGGCTGCATTTCTGCTAGAGTCAAACCACCAAAGGAGCCGTGATCGCCATCTCCTTTCCTTTCGGGACAGGCTCCAAAAGAACTTACTTCCAGAGCACCTCCTTGCACCTTCTTTATTCCAATCATTTTGAGTTGTAACAAGTCGTCTAACATCATGACAGCATCTACAACCATCTTGGAGAAAAACTCCTTGCTCTGGGAGATCAGCTTAGAGCTCAGGGCTGTGGCTGCACACTTCTCCAGCAGGCTTCTCTGCTCACTGCAGGAAAGAAAAAAAACAAGGTCTTGCTCACTTGCCGATCCTTTTCACAAGCTCGCAGAACACCGTGTACGGCATGATTAATCCACTCTGATAGAGGCAAAGATCAGCTCCCTTCTGTCAACGGGGAAAGCAAGGCACACATGTCAAAGCACGATTCTCCCTTTTAGAGCCCGAGCATCAGACTAGCACTGACCAGGTCGGTTGGCTTTTAGACACCACAGGCCTGAGCACAACAGCAGGGCCTCAGCATCCTCTCCTTCACCCAAACGCAGCAAGAAGTTTCTGAAACCCTCTAAAGGTGGCACATTCTCTGGAGTATTAACTCAGTTAATGTATCATCCACTCTGTTATGGCATACGAGGGACACCAGGGAAAAATGGATCCAACTTCCAGGCTCTATCACAGAATGGTTTGGGTGGGAAGGGACCTTTCAAGGCCATCTAGTCCAACCCCCTGCCATGAGCAGGGACATCCTCAACTAGATCAGGTTGCCCAGAGCCCCGTCCAGCCTGACCTGGAATGTTTCCAGGGATGGGGCATCTCCCACCTCTCTGGGCAACCTGTGCCAGGGCCTCACCACCCTCACTGTAAATCAATCACCCAAGGTACAGCTGACCGCGAGAACTACTGTACTTCACAGCACAGCAGAAAGGATACAACTCCTTCCGTTTTATTTAAGACGGTTACACAGTTCAACTTGAAATTTTACTGCAGGTATTAGTAAGGTCAGATCAAGCAGACAAGAGCTTAAAACACAGGGAGAAAATCAACTCCAGCATTCTCACCTCACTTGAAGGGATCCTTTCCTTACTGCTATTAGCTATCTAACTTCATGTATTCAACAGCTAAAAAGCGATCTGATTTTTCAGAGAAGCGCTGAGCATCTAACGCTGCCACTGACTGCAGAAAGAGGTGCAAGTCTCCACCACCACTGGAAAAAAGAAATCAGGCCACTTATTTTGGTACCTAGCTTCCTCCACACGCACTGGAAGACACTGGCCTACATACTTTGCTGCAGCCCCAGTGGAAGCACGGCATCTCCCCCGGAGGAGCGGGAAACTCCGAAAGCTCAGGAATAACCCCAGTGTGGGGCCACAGCTGTTCGGCCCAACCTCGAGACCTCAGCCAGAGCCACACCAGAAGTCAGAAACGCCCTCACACGAGCTAACAGAAGCCCAGCTACACAGCCAGGCCATCTGTAAGGGAAACTTACTCTTTATCTTCCTTCTTCACTGCAACAGCAATGTCTTTGATCTTGTTTACAGCCTGTCAAAACACAAGCCAACAGCTGGATTAATGATTCATGCTCATAAGCTGATCAGATCTCCAATGTCTCTCTTCATTATTTTATGTTATCTTTTATTCCCTACTTCAACATCAGTGAAGTTTCACGCATTTAAGCTATTCCACCCCTTCCAGCACAGTAATTCTAAGAAACACACCAACATAAGTTTAAGAGGCTTGGGAAGAGGCTCAGAGCTGCTCCACTGTTTTCAGCAGAGATCTGGGGAACCAAAGGGTTATTGAGGGAGTTAACCTCCAGAGCAGATTCGACTTAATGGCACCGATGGGCTTCACGAGACATAAGGTTTACTAAGGAGTAGTAGAGATCAGGAGAATGGGAAACTAATTTTCCCGTTTATTCGTTCTTCCTTGGAAAAAAAACAAAGGAAGCAATAGCGCTCCAGAGGTACTAACTGGTAATAACAGCTCAGTGACACCAGGAAAGGCAGCTGATGTTTGCAGTAAGACATCATTACATCGCTACTCTCACTCCCCACACTCATTCATTACTGAATTTTGCCTGGAAGCATGTTATTTCTCCTCTTTGGCACAGAAATCCTCTCCCCAGACGCTCTGGTGGAGCCCAACACACCCCTCAGCTCTGCAGCAGCAGCTGAGCCCTCCCTCAGCTACGAGCAGCATCACCTTACCAGCTGCGTCGCTGTGCGGAAGGCACGGATGATGATCTGAGGATGGAGGCCTTCCTCCACGTAGGGCTTCACTTGCTTCAGGAACTCGGCAGCGAGCAGAGTTACAGACGTGGTACCATCACCGACCTGCATGGAGAGGAAACGCTCTGCGTCACCCACACACTGCGGAGCCGCTGCGATAGCAGCTTCAAAACCATGCAAAGGCTTCCAGAGGAAATCAGATTTCCTAATTTTCTCTGCTCACAGCTTTGCAGCTGGATTCTTTAGTGATTAAGAAGGACTGGGTTCAGACTACACCTTGTCTGAGCGTGAAGTCTCATTTCCCAGTCACCTATGTTCATGAAATGTGAACTTTATACCTTTGAAATTTCCAATCTCCCTTATCACAGCTGGTGGAAATAGTGTAAGAGGTTTGACAGTCACCACGAAAGAGAAGGTGTAAATGAAGAAACCAGAATAAACGCCGGCACTCCACGAGCAATTCCCGTCTGTTAACACGAAGTCGGCACAACCACCGACAGGAGCGAGCAGCTGCTGCATTTTCTGCTTCTGAGCGCAGCCAGGCTACCCTCCTACCTCTGCATCTTGAGATTTGGCGATGTCCACCAACGTCTTCGCGGCCGGATGGACGACATCGAGGAGCTTCAGGATGGTGGCACCATCATTGGAGATAGTGGCTTTGCCTAGGACCGATGCAGAAAAGGAAGTCAAGCTTGACTGCCGTGAGCGAAGCCCCCGTCGCTGTGAAAGGGCACCCCAACGCACAAGGGAGCTTTTCAGACCTCAGAGGCGTTAATACCAAATTAATTTCAGTAATTTCAGACCAGCCAGTCTCACTGTGCTTCACCGTTTCGCCTTTCAGGTCAAATGTGGCCCCAAGCCACTATTACGCTACAGGGTTCCGCGATCAAGCCCCGATCCTGTGTCATTGTGACGTTTGTCATGTCTAAGCAACCACAGGCTCTTATTCTGAATTTCCACTTAAAAGTCATTTTTCTTCCGCCAAATGACTGGTTTTTTTCTCTCCTTTGTGATTTGAAATGACATCACCACAATATTTTAAACACACTCCTACAGCCAGATACACAACTATAAATTGGTTGAAAGGGAAAGTGAAGGGGTCACCCCCACAGAGGGGGGAGCCCAGAACAGCTGTTTCACAGACGGTGTCTCAGCAGGCGCCTCTGTTCCACATTAACAGCGTCTTTTTAGTCCAATTTTGGAGCAGATGAAGTGAATTTAGTCTGAGTACAGAACAACTCTTCACACCAATTAACAGGGGCTTTAAATTCATTTCCCTCTCACTTCTCAAGAGCCTCCCCACAGATAAAAACAGATATTCTAGTCTGACACTCAAGTGAAGAAAGAGACTAGAAATCAATCATATCAGTTATTTGGTAAATTTAAATCCAATTATCCTTTTTAATAAACGTTATTACAGTTCCTATTTGTAAAAACTATTTAAAGACAACACTAAGACCTCTCACCCCACCCTTCAGTAACACCAATAAAAAAAAAAAAAATAACAAACAATACATTAGTTTGGCGACTTCATACAAGTCTTTTCAGAGTGGAGGCAAGCCTAAATCACATCCCCAAAAAAAGAATCAACCCCATAACATCCACTGACCTCACACTCAGCCACACGTGCTGAGTAACTCCACGGATATTATGAGATTATGAGCCTCATTTTAAAAATAAATAAATAGAGATGGTCAGCAATACCTGAAGACCAGGTTCAGGACACACTGTCTGTCCTTTCTGGCATGGACGTTCTCAGATCTAGTCCCACTAACCCTGGATCTACCCAATCTCACCACAAAGACCACAGCTGCCTTAGCTCAGGCTAGCAGGCAGCAAACAGGCAGTTCCTCGGGTAGGTCTCACAATTATCTTCTCCTCAATACCAGCGGCCAGAGTCAAGGTGTTAAACTGAACATGGAGATAGAAACTGAACCTCTGCTGCGAGAGCTGAGATTAGTACGAGGTGAGGAAGTTGAAGTCTGCATATATACAACCGCTAGTTTTAATTGATATGAAGATACGAGTAAATACGCATGCTGCCAGCGTGCGCTGCACTTGGAGATTGTTTCTGAGTCTTTTCGACACGGCTGTGGAAGGGCACTGCCCAGTGCTTACCCCGGTCATCCACAATGAGCTTGTCCATGCCCCGAGGTCCCAGGGTAGTGCGCACGGCTTCCGCGATAACCTGGCAGGCATTGATGTTGCTGACGAGCTGGGGGATCCCCTGCGAGGTGTCCGTCCCCTCCTTCAGCAGGATAACTGGTGTTGGCTGAAGAGAGAACCCACAGCAGAGCGGTTATTCCAACCCCAACAGCCTGCACACAACCTGGAGCTAACTCCTCACACAGCCCAGCAAGCTACCACCACGTAAAAAGTCCAAGACCAAAACCTACAGCCTCCTTGAAATTCCTCTGCCTTCACACGATCCTACTGCCTTCCGTCTCCCACTGCTCCCACAGCATAACTGGAACCCACCCAGCTGTCCCCAGTGCACGCCCTGGGACCGCGCTACAACCATCCCCAAAACAAGCAGGCTTCCTCCTCAAAGTTCTGATTTCGATGCTAAGAGTGGAGAAGACAGTACGTGCAGTAACGACTGCGGCAGCGGGGAACTGCACGAGTGCTGCGACCACATCACTGGTTTTTTATTATATGATAAGATGTTCAGCAGATCAGGCACAACAGCCCCTTCCCCATCACACCTCAAATCAGAGCCCAACTGCCCCAAGGACAGCAACTGCTGAACAATGCTTTCGGAGAGAACGTGGTAAGCGAATACAATTTAAGTGATTACATCTGCCTGACAGTAAACTGCACTGGAGACAGCTTAGAGGGTGTCAGAGGCCACAGCAGACAAGGGCATCCCACTGTGCTCCAAGAGCACACCAGCCCTCTTCAGAAAGCAAACATGCCTCACAGGCAAAGCTCAGACAAGGTCCAAACACAGCCCGAGTTTGTGCGGCGCCCAGTTTTAAACAGCCACCTGCGGGCAGAGAGCAAAACTGTACTATGACTGTTGCGCTAACGAGTGTCGAGGCTGGACCCGAGGGCCCGATATGCGAGTAAAGGCTGCGAGTGTCACAGCCAGGCCCCCCTAAGTCCTGTGAAGGCCTTATGGAAGAAGCCGTACCGAGTTCTTCCCCACCCACCACCGCAGAGACCTCAACGGAAAAGAAACCCTTGTACCCCCAACAAAGTCAGGGCAGAGGCAGACACGCCGCCCTTGTGCCGCGCCTGCCGGCCCCCGGGCAAGAGCAGCGGGGCTCAGAGCTGGGGAGCGCCCGAGTCGAGGGGGACCCGCGGCCGGGGGTGGAGGGGGGGGGGGGGGGAGCCGGGCCGTGCGGCTGAGGGGGACGCGGGCCGGGGCTCCGGGCGCGCCACGCACCGAGCTGCACGACTACAACTCTCAGCACGCACCGCTCCCACCCGGCCCCTCCCGACCCGGGCCCAGCAGCCCAGCGGGAACCGGGGCCCGACGTGCCCCCTCACGCCCCGGGTAGCGGCAGGCCTCTGCGGCAGGGCGGCCTCCGCCATCCCCTCCCCACCCCCCCTCCTCCCGCCGGCCCCGCCACAACCCCGCCAAACACGGCCCCTGGAGGGCGGCGGAGGCCGAGCAGACCGCCCCCGGGCAGCAGGGCGCGGCGGCGGCGGGGATAGCGGCGGATGGCACTCACCATCATCCCGGCGGCGCTCCTCGCTGCGGCACTCCTCGCTGCGGCTTCCGACTACTCCCGCCCCACAATGCACCGCGCCCGCCGAGAAGCTTCCCCGGGGCGGGAGGGGAAGCGCGCGTTGCTAGGCGACCGCTTCCGGCCGCGCTCTATGGTGCGGGCGGACTCAGCGGCCCCGGCGAGGTGCCCTTCCTTCCCGAACAGCCATAGAGAGGCAGGGAGGCCCAGGAGGACGGCTCACTATTTGCCAGGGGAGGGAGCAGGCGCACGGCCTGGGGCGAGCAGGGCTGGCGGATGGAGCTTTATTTGGCAGGGCCGGTGAGGGGACACCGAGCTGACAGGGACGGGGGCCCTCCCACGTCTCTCAGGAGATTGATGGCGGCGCCGACCAATAGAAAGGCGGGCAGTGGGGGCGCCACCAATGGGCGCGGGGCGGGGGCGGGCGGGGCGGGGCGGCTGGCGGCGCCGGGCGCAGCCATGCTCCGCCGCTCGCTCTGGCTCTGCCTCTGCCTCTGCTCCTGCCCGGCCCGCGGTGAGTGCGAGCGGCCCGCCCGGCCCCGGCCCCGCGCACCGCGCCGCCCGGCTGCTGTTCCCCTCGGTGCACGGCGATCCGGCTGCATGTCCCCTCCGTGCACCCCGGCCCCGTTGCATTTCCCCTCCGTGCACCCCGGCCCCCTTGCATTTCCCCTCCTGCACCCCAATCCGGGTGCATTTCCCCTTGGTGCATCGCGATCCAGGTGCATTTCCCCTCGGTACCCCCCGACCTAATTGCATTTCCCCGTCCAGCACCTCGTTCTGGGCGCATTTCTCCTCCTGCACCCCAACCCGGGTGCATTTTGCCTCCCTGCACCGCGATCCAGGTGCATTTCCTCTCCGTGCACCACGATTCGGGTGCATGTCCCCTCGCTGCACCCTGTCTCCATTGCATTTCCCCTCCATGCACCATGATCCAGGTGCGTTTTGCCCCCTGCACCCCAATCCGGGTGCATTTCCCCTCGCTGCACCCTGGACCCATTGCATTTCCCCTCCTGCACCCCAATCCGGGTGCATTTCCCCGTGGTGCACCCTGGCCCCATTGCATTTCCCTCCTGCACCCCAATCCGGGTGCATTTCCCCTCGCTGCACCCTGGACCCATTGCATTTCCCCACCCAGCACCCCATCCCAGGTACATTTCTTTTCAGGGTGCCTCAGTCCAAGCGCATTTCCCCTCTCTGCGCCTTGATCTGGGTGCATGTCACCCTTATCCCCTCCGTGGTCCAGCTGCATTTTCCCCTTCCCCTCATGCACCCCAACCCCAGTGCCTTTCCCCCCGCCTCCTCTGTGCTCCTGGGCGCTGGTGCATCTCCCCTCGCAGCACCCCAGGCTGAACCCCGCATTTTGGGTCCTCAGCCAGGAGCTGGCGGTGCCGAAGGGTGTGTTCCCTTCAGCGCAGTGCAGTTCAGGAGCTGGGTATTTTCCCTTTTTTTCAGGAATTTTCCCTTTTGTTTTCTCTGCCTCTCACCTCTCTCCATGCCCCCCCAGGTTTACGCATCCATGAATACTTGTATTTCCAAGTGCTGAGCCCTGGAGACATCCGCTACATCTTCACCGCCACGCTGGCCAAGGATTTTGGTGGTGTGTTTGTAAGTATTAAGAACCGAATTTGTCTTGGTGTCCCCCCCACTCCTAATATTTCTCCCTTGCAGGGCCCGGTGATTTGAAGCCTTTTATAAAAATGGAGCTAATTGCTCTTCCGTGAGCTTTCCCTCGGGAAGGAGGCACACGCTGGTCCCTGCCTTCGGCCTCAGAGGCTTTTGGAGGGGGAGTTTGGCCCCGCGTGTGTTCAGGGAGCACGTGCCTCACTCTTTCCTCCTCCAAGGGCACAGCCCCAGGAGGGCTGGTCGGGCTCCCGTGGGGAACAGCAGGGATAAACGGACTGCTCTGCAGGCATAAGACCTTTCCCTGAATAAACCTGGAGTCAAGATGGGGGCGCAGATCTGCCAGGAAACACGTGGGACATCGAGAACTGGAGGAAAAGATGCTTTCTGGCTCTGCACGTGTTCCCCGGGAGCACTTGTATGTATAGACACGCATCCGTGCATATGCGTGCTCCCGGAGACCCACTGACTCCCCGTGTCCTGTAAAGTTGGCAGCGCGTAGCCTTGCACGGCTCCCAGCATGGTGATGTGCCTCAGTTTCCCCTCCCCGCAGCGACAGCGAGATCTAGGCAAGCTGTTGAGCGAGGTCAGGATGGCTCTGCCAGGGCTGGAACGGGGCAACCAGCATCCCCGCACCTGGGAACCCTAAATCTCCCCAAAAGCACAGCCCACACGGGAGCGAGCAGGGCACGGGGCAGCGGGGACAGCCGCGGCGGGGCTGGGGACGGGAAGCGGCCCCGACCCCCCTCGCTCACCCCCGCCTGTCTCCTTGGAGAACACAAGGTACGACCAGATCCACCTGGTCCCGGCGGATCCCCCCGAAGCCTGCGGAGAGCTGAATAATGGCGTCTTCATCCAGGACCAGATTGCCTTGGTGGAGAGGGGGTACGTCTGGCGTCACGGGAGCTGTTTGGGGGGGACCCTCAGGCGGGAGGGGAGCTGCCCACGCTGCAGAGGGTGACAGTGCCACGGCCACGTTTTACCGTCACCTCCGGCTCCTTCCCATGACTTACCCCATGTGGGTATACGAGGAGAATGTTGGGATGCTCCTACCCCAGAGCGTTTCATGTCATCTCTCTTAGCACAGGCTGTTTCTAAGAAGGGAAAAGCCCTGTTTTATGTTTTTTTCTTAAGAGAAAGCGGCAGAGTGTGGGCAGCCTGTGCCTAAAATACAAAGAGGAGCGGGGTTTGGGGGAGGTACGGGGCCAGGGAGGCAGCCCCTGGTTTGGGCATCTCTGCCGGCGGCCACCAAAGGCTTGTCGCTCTCCGATCCAGGGGTTGCTCGTTCCTGTGGAAGACACGCGTGATCCAGGAGCACGGCGGGCGGGCGGTGATCATCGCAGATAACGCCTACGATAACGACAGCTTCTACATCGAGATGATTCAGGACAGCACCAGGCGGACAGCCGACATCCCCGCGCTCTTCCTGCTGGGCAGGGACGGGTAGGTGCCTTGGCCAAGAGACGTCCCATCTTCCCGAGTGCGGAGCATCTCATGGGAAGGGCCAAGCAACAGCCTCGTCCCCGCAAATCAGGGAGGTCCCAGTGATCAGCATGTCCCACTTGGGCTTGCTGAGCCAGATTTTTAGTGGATTCAGTCATAATTAATCTGCGGAGTTTCTCTTTCAGCTGGTTTGTGGTTTCTGCTCACGTCTGGGCTCCCCTCTCCCAACTCGGGCAGCTCACGTGCGCCTGTCACCTCTGTCCTTCCAGGTACATGATCAGACGCTCCCTGGAGCAGCACGGGCTCCCCTGGGCCATCATCTCCATTCCCGTCAACGTCACCAGCATCCCCACCTACGAAATCATGCAGCCCCCCTGGACCTTCTGGTAGCGGCAGGAGGCTGCGGCGGATCGAGGACTTCACGGCGGATCCCAGGAGCTGGCCCCAGGGACAAGGTTTGAGGAAAGGGTCCCAACACGCTCCAGAGATCCCACCGCCCAGCCTCGCCGGATTCAGCAACGAGGGGATCTTTGTGCTGCCGCCGGCGTGCGGCTGAAGGGCAAACACCAGCGCCCGCGGTGGGAACCTTGAGCCTGGCACCGAGCACCCTCTGTAGTGACTTTCTGGGAGGGAGGGGATGGCCCAGAGCAGGCCAGCGCCTCCCCGAGAAACATTTTAACGATGCGTAAGATGCCACCGGTAATTTGTGCTGCCGATTTAGAGGGATGCAGGATTACGTGGATGCAGTCTGACAGGGAGGGGAGGGAGAGTGAGATACAGGCTTGGTCTGTACCAGCAGGGCTCGCCCAACATCCGTATATTTTTGTCTGAGCTAATGAAGTCTGAATGTTTTAGAGAAAGGGGAGTTTCTCTTTTTTCATCAGCCAGGGGATAAAGGAACAAATCTCATCTTCTAACAACATTTTTCCTAGTGACTTCTACCAGTCACGCGCTGGGGCAGAAACAGCCTGACGGGACAGCGCAGCCTCCGGCATCGGTCCCCAGACCAGAGCCCAGACCTCGGTGGGCATCTGTTCCCTCATCCCCAGACCTCCACGTCCCCACTGGGACCAGCCCCTGGTCATAGCCCTCGTCTCTGCACTCGCCACCCTCCAGTTCACCGGTACAAAGGACACGGCCCCGGTTCTCACCAGTCTCGGTTTATTAGGAACACTGAAGGGCACGCGGCCCCGGGGCGGCTGGGGACGAGCAGCAGGGCGCAGGGCCGGTGGTGATGGTAGTGTCAGAGGTGCCCATCTACAGCGTCGCCCTCGGTCCCGCAATCTGGCTGCCGCGGGCTCAAAGGGAGCGGCGGCAGGAAAACAGCTCCCCAAAATCCAAGAGGGGAGGGAAATACCCCAGGGCGCGTCCCCAACCTGCTGCCTGTCCGTCGCTTGGAGCCGGCTTCTCCCTCCAGCCGCGGGGTCCACAGACAGGGACAGGGCACACAGCGGTGGTTGGCAGCGTGGGATGGATGACAACGCTCGGCTGCCGGTGACATCGCCACGGCGGGCCCGTAAGCTCGGTGTGGGGAAGCACACAGCACCACGCTGCATCCCTGGCCACGGCGGCTCCCACTCGGGCGCATCCTCCTCCCGAAGCAGCCGGCAGGCAGACGGCCCGGCGGGACGGCTCGCTCTCTGCAAAACTCAAATGTCTTGTTGGGTTTTGGACGGTGACTTTGCTTACGCAGCACCATAGCCCGTGTCAGCTCTGGGCTAGCAGCAGCCTGGCTGTTCCCCCTCCCCAAAAAGCCCGGCAGTCGCTGCACGGGGCTCGGCATCGCGTAAAGGATGGGGCTGAGGCGGGAGGCAGGCGCCTGCCAGGGTCGGCTCCACTCTCCCCACTGGTCTCAGGCATCTGAGCCACCCGTAAGGTGTCTCTGTCCCACCTGCAAAATCGCTTTGCCCCTTGCTGCTCGCCGAGCCGCGGCATGGAATGGAGTATATATAAGGACCCCAGCTCCTCGGTGTGTAGATAGTGCTAATACAGACATTAAATAGTACCCCTCGTGCACAAACACACGTACACACACACGCACACATGTTCCCCTCGTCCCTGCGGGGTAGGAAAGGACGTGCTCCTCCGCACCCACGGCCGGCATAGACACGGCAGAGCAGCCTTGCAGGTGGCCCCAAGGCGACCACCGTGATGTCCCCTACCCCGGCCCCGGGGCTGGCCGGATCCCGCTCTCCTCCAGCCTCCCCTGCAAGCACTAGCCGGCCCCTGCGGGGACGGGGATGCGGCAGGGGGCCACCGGCTCACAGCCTGTCCTCACAGGGAGGACTGGGGACGGCCTGACACACACGCACCACACCACACGCACGGCACACAACAAGGACAGGCGGGAGCAGGGCCTGCCTCCGGCTCCCCCGCTGCCCCACTCCGCCAGACCTCCGCACCCAGCACCCGGCCTCCCACCCGACCCCACAACACAACCCTGTTTCTAGTATTAAAGCTGCTGCCTCTCGGAGGACCCCCCGTCCCTTCCCTCTCGCCCCGGGGCCAGGATCAAACGTCAGTCATCTCATCCTCCAGCTCAGCATCATCCGTCTCCCCTTCGCCCTCCTCCTCTTCGTCCGACGTCACGTCGGCATCATCGGCTTGCGCTAGGCACTTGGGACACGAGCAGGTAAACAAGTAGTTCTCCCTGGAAGAAGGGAAGGAAGAAGGAGAAAGAGTGACGGTGTTGAGACAGGCACAACCCCAGCACTGCTGCTGGGCAGGGGCTCGGGGACAGAGCGGCCAGGAAGGGGCTAAATATGTTAAAATCCGAAGGAGTTTGTGGGCTCGATCATGCTGGGCTCAGGTGGGGTGGAGGCACTCTGGGGGGAGAGGGGGATTTCTCAGCCCTACAGGGGTGACGGGACATGGGGACGGTGACCATCAGCAGGAACCCCTACCCCTGAAGGGCAGAGAAGGAAGAGGAAGGCGGATGGGGACAGCAAGGGTTTGCAGGAGCGACCTGCAGTGTGGGGCAAGCCCACAGAGAGAGAGGGGGAGCCCAATCCTTGGTCCCTGAGGCTACGACAGGTAAGAAGGGACTGCAAGGAGCTCGAAGCTCAAAAGCACCACACGCTGTGTGCACACCCTGCCACGAGCACGCCAGCACCCTGCCACGAAGCCCAAAAGCACCACACGCTGCACGCACACCCTGCCACGAGCACACCAGCACCCTGCCACGAAGCCCGAAAGCACCACACGCTACGCGCACACCCTGTCACGAAGCCCGAAAGCACCACACGCTACGCGCACACCCTGTCACGAGCACGCCGGCTTGCACACCAGCCCATGCACAGCCACACACCAGGGCACGCACAGGGCCCCGAGGTGGGGACGCAGCCCAGATGGACTGGCTGGGGGTGCAAAGGGGTGCCATGTCCCCCCGGGTTTCCTACAAGCAGTCCCTACCTGAGTATCTTGTTGCGGCTGTGTCTGCTCCGCTCCCTCTGACAGCAGTCTAAATAACTGATGCAGATTTCCTGCGAGCAAAGAGAAACGGGTTGGGCTGAGAGTCGCTTCCCACGAACCCAAAGCAGCACGACTTGCACCAGTCCCTCTCAGAGTCGGGCAGAAACAGGGGGTCTGGCAGCCCCTACATGGGACGGGGCGTGAATTCCTCTGCCAGGACAACACAAGAGACAGGAGGTACAGGGCTGGGGTCCGCGGGGATGTAGGGGACGCAGGGACCCTCTGCCAAGGTGCGATGTCACCCCAGGTTCATCCGGGCCCCGCTGTCTCACCTCTCCCGCTTCGATGTCCTCCAGAGCCGTCAGATGCAGGAGGAAGTTGTTTTCTGGGAAGGATGTCTCGGCATTGGGGATGCAGCTGTGGTTACCTACAGGGAAGAGGGGACGCAGCTGTGAGGGTGTCTCCAGAGGAAGGGGAAGGCAGAGGCAGGGTCGGAGACCCCACACAGCCCGTGGGGCTTGTGCCTGCCCTTCTGCGTGGCCCGGGCATGTGAGAGCCAGTGCATCCGACTGGGAGAGCCATGGCCTGGCTAAGGATAAGGCAGCACAATGCTGCGGCCACCCCATCTGCCTCAGGGACACCAGCAGGACACTCTCCACTCACACTGCGGACTAGGGGTTCCAGCGGAGCAGGGCGTAGGGCCAGGGCTCTCCCTTAGACCCACAAAAACTGCTCAGAGAGAGCGAGGTGTCCTGGATGAACCCCAGGCGCTGAAGAAAGGATGCACAGGGCCGCACTTATCCCCCACTTCCAGCTCTCGCAGCAGCCAGTCCCCAGGCACTGCTTGTCCCCGCTCTGCCATTAATGCTTAGGAGTGAAAGAAGGCAGCTCCGGGTGCCGGGACATGCTCTCCTACAGCCCCACGGCCCGGCCAAGAAAGGCTCCTTCCCTTAATGATTTGTTCAGCTCTGTTTCGCTCAGACGAGGATGGACATGGTCTCTTTACCAGCTGCATACGCGGCTCCCAGAGCCTGTGTCGCATCTGAGTTCATTTAAGCCAGGACTGACCATTTCATAGCTAGGCGAGATGCCAGGAGACCCCGAGAGGAGCAGCCAGGCTCCAGGGCAGCACCCATCCCATCCCATCCCACCCAGGGATAGGAAGCATAAACCTCTTTCTCCAGAGGCTTTTAGGAAGAGGCGAGTCGGTCTAGCCCAGGACATCCCCCCTCCTCACTACTAGTTTTCCTCCCAGTCCTTGCGTTACTTACAGCAGCTCTGGAGCACGTAGAGACCCGATCCCTCGCAGTTGAGGAACTCTCCTGACTCTGCAGCACAGAGAGGGGGTTAGAGCTTTATATACGTTGTTCCGGCTCTTCCATTGCGCGCAGCTCAACGTGAGCATGAAGGGATGTCTGTCAACGCTGAACGCACCCAGCCAGCGCTGCTTTGGGGGCCGGGTGTTGGAGGGTGGTTTCCAAAGCACCCTTCCCTCCCCACTGGCAGGGGATGGAGGACGTGAAGATTTGCACCCACGAGTTCAAGCGTGCGCTCCCCAGCCTGTCCCTGGACTCACACAGCTGCACGCATCAAATAAGCGTAAACAGGTCTTTCAGTGTAAATGGGACTTTTCTGCACAGGATCCCTCCAGATCAGCCCTCCAGCCACCCCTACCTGCCACAGGTCGTGCTGCCCACAAACTTGGACTTGGCCTATCTGTGTAGCGAGCCAAAGACAGCAGGCATGGCTCGCAGGGACCAGGGCAAGTGGGATCTCCCAGTCCCCAGTGGGAACCTCTCCTGGTCCCTGAATGCCGGGAGGAGTCTCCAGCAGCAGAAACCCCTGCAAACGGCACTGCTTGACGCTGCCCGCGGCCACGGCAGAGCCTCACCCTTCTCGATGTCCTTGTAGAGCTGGTCGATGAAGGCGTCCAGCTCCTCTCGCTGCAGCATGGGAGATCCAGCGCATCGCAAGCGTGCACCCACTGGCTCAGAGAGCTGTCGGGAAGCAGAGGGAGATCGTCACGGTCCTGCAGTGCTGTCGGCACACGGTAGGACCTTGCAGGGGGATCTAAGGGTTAAACTCAGTGGCTCTGAGCGGCCAAGGTCTGGCAGAGGGATGCGAAAGGGTTGGACACAGCCAAGATGGAGGCCTGCTTTTAAGTTTGCCTCTCCATCCCCTGTCTTATGTCTGAACCCAGCCACTACCCAGGCCACGCAGGCTGACAGACTGTACATCCCCTCCGTGCCACATCTCTGCTGCCCTGCAAGGAGCACCCAGAAAGCCCCATTACCTTGTTCCTATGCCTTGGCCATTGGTCCCCAACGAGGGCAAAGAGGGATCGAAAGCCTTCTGGAGTGAACCACTGCAGAAGGGAGATGAGGAAAGCAGCTGAGCCCAGGCCAGCCTGCGGCAGCACCCAACTCTACAAGCGCCTCAAATCCCACAGGGAGCTTTGGGGGAAGCAAGAACGGGCAGAGTCCCAGGGGAGCCCTGGCCTTCGGGGGGAGACACGATCCAGGGGGGCTGGCGCCAAGCGGAGGGTCCCGCCATGCTCCTGGGAGGCGGCTCAACTCACCCTGCTGAGATGTTCATCGTAAAGGGCTTCAGTGAAGAGCAAACCGCAGCAGCTCCAGCTGGCCCTGGCAGGACATGGCAACACCATCAGCATGGGCAGATGCCGCTGGGAGTCAGACCCAAGCTGCCAGCCGAGGCACCAACACAGGCTAGAAGGCTCAGCAGTCAGGCTCCTCGTCCTGCCCTGCAAGGGCTGGAGGCTGCTGCCCTCAGAGCAGCAAAAGCCACTCATTTTAGCAGCAAAATCCACCTATTCAGCAGCTAAATATCACCCTGTCCCATCCCACAGCAGAAGCATCTCCACCACAGGAAGAAGCAGCGTGTCCCACTGAAGCACCACAAGCCCAAAGCCCTCTAAGCAACCCAAATCCTCTCTGTCAGGTCAGCCAGCCCCTAATGGGGGGCTTTGTGCCCCCACTTTGAACTTGGGATTTCCCATCCCAGCTGTAACGAGGCCTCTGCACCCGCAGACTCACGGACACAGGCAGGCTCGGGGGATTCAACACATCCAAGAGCTGCCAGGGTCTTACCTTAAATTTGTCCCCCAGCAGCTTGTGCACAATCTCCTCTTCTTCGTTTGCCGTCTTACTGCAGAACTGGGAGAAGGCCTTGATCCACCACTCCTTGTCTTAGCCTGACAAAGGGATCGAGCAAAGGCATTGCACAACACTGCTTTCCTCCCCAGCCAGGAGAGAGTGGAGGAGGGGACAAGCCCTGCTGAGCTTAGAGGTATCAGCCTGCTACCAAGAACCACCAGAAAGAGTTGCACGGTGGTGGTTTATTGTCAGAAATAAATGCTGAGAAAGCCAGGCCAAAGAAACAGAGCCAAAGGAAAGGTTCAGTTCTGACTGACTATTTTGGTATGGAAAAAAAGACCTGCTTGACTCAGGACATAGGAGCCTCCTTTGCTGCCTGCTGTCCTCCATGACCAGGGACCACTAGACCACTGAAATCTATTCAAGCAGGACCCCGCCAGACACCGGAGAAGATCAGTCCTTGGAATGACAGCCAACAACAGGATGAGGAAACCACACACTGGCAGCTGTGGCTCCGAACTGCAGACGTACCTGTTGACAGTGGCGACCATCCGGGCCATCAACATGATGCTGGAAGTCTCCGGGGATAATGCATGTTTCTGGGGGATAAGAATGAAGACAAGAGATGAGCAGGTCAGTGCTGGTACGGAAATAAAAAGCTGGAGGGAGGCAGAGTGCTGCCATCCATGTGGTCAGGCCTGCGCTCAACTGTCACACCAAAGCGGCCAGTGCAGCATCGCTGCGTGGGGATCCAGCACCGCTCCGGGCAAGGAGAAGCCTGCACCCTGCCTGCACTCTGCCTGCTCTGAGCATACAAATAATCCCCTCCACCCTGCTAAACTAGAGCCTGGGTCCCATCAAAGCCCAGGACCGCAGCTGAGGGTGACGAGTTTTTGGGTCAGGGATGTTGTGATGAGCTTGGGTCAGGGATGTGCGTTCTCCCCTCTGTGCCCATTTGTCATCTACAAGCCGGGCAGCAATTTATGTACCCGCAGGGGTACTACGAGGAGGATCTCCCAGAGGCTGGAGATCTGCAGGAGCTCTATAAAAGTGCAGGAGTGAGGGATGCGCAGCTCGGTACTTTGTAGCACTGGTGAGAAAATAAGAACTGCTCAGCCATGTGTCCAAACCCTTGCACCGCCAACACAAATCCACCTGCTGCCCAATCAGCAGGTAGAACTGGGCAGCGTCCCACAGCCACCACCACCCGCCAGCCACCCCATGCAGGGATGCAAAGCAAGGACGGTCCTCAGCCCTGGTCCCACGCAGCGTCACCCAGCCCTGGAGAGCCACCTCCTCCGCCCGTGGAGCAACAGGCAGGTCGGTCCCCTACCTCCATGCCTCCTGCAGCTTGTTGAGGGGGTGCGTGGGGTCATCACGGGACGGGCCAAGGCAGAGGACCTGGTGGTACTGCTCCAAAGCGGCCTGCCTGCATTCAGCGCTGCAGTACGTCACCTAGAGCGAGGGGCACAGCGCCCGGCATTGGCTACGGCAGCAGGAAAAGGGGGTCCTAGGCCTAGCTGTGCCCCCTCCTTGACCCTACGAGCCCCAGTTTCTTTAGCCATCACGATGCAGAAGGGAAGGCAGACACCCATCTCGTGGGCAGCGCAAGTTGCCTCACTAGATGCTGTAAAGGAGTCGGCGATCTCAACAAGACCACGGTCCCTCCCAGCCAGCCCCATACCTGGCATCGGGACACTGCTGGTGCAGGTCTTTCCGGATGCTGCACTGCTCCGGGTGATGGCAGCACCAGCGAGCTCTTCCCCAGCAGCCGCTGGGCGTTTTCCTCCGCCGTCTCCCAAAGCCCGCAGGCAGTGATCACAGGCTGCGGGGAGACAAGACAGACGGACGCCACAGTAAGAAAAGGGGCCAGGGCAAGACAGCATGTCTGGTATCAACACCATCTTTGAGTTGGAGGCACCAGTCTCTTACCGCTCCCTCCACAGCAAAGACCATTTCTGCTGCAATTTAACCCCCCTCATCTGCTGCCCTGTAACGCTGGGAAGTGTTTAAGGGCCGTACAATGGCAAGCGTCCCCATGTCGCTGACCTGCGACGGAGCTCAGCAGACAGCAGGGTCTAGGTAGGACAAAAAAGTTTAAAATCCTGCTCTTACAACCCTCATTTTTTGTTCTGATGCCTCTGGAGAGTGCCGGCACCTTTGCAGGCTGTACCCCGCCATGATGAGATTGGGATAGGACCCACACCACTAAAAAATCGGGGTTCCCACACAGATGGTGCCTGATGGTTGGCACATGGTGCCTTCCTCCAGGGTTGATGGAAGTCACCATCCCTCAAAAGACCCCAACGTTTTCCCCTTGTCAACAGTTTCTTTAGCGCAGAGGCAGAAATAGCAGCAGGGCCACCTTCCTGGCGGTGCAAAGACAAACCCAGACCCTTTCCTTGAAAACCGGGCAGCTCCTTCGGGACCCCGCGGTCACCTCGCCGGGGTGGGTGACAGGGACGTGCCACCACCACCACCGGCCGCTCACCTCGGTAGTTGTACAGGGCGTTCCAGAGGAACTGGGACGACACCACCGGCCTCTCCACGAAGACGGTTTCCCCTTTGCGGATGTTCTTGGTGGCGAACAAGCCTTTCCCCTGCCGAGGGAGAGGCGTGGGTTCAGGGGACGCACCCGAAGCTGAAACCCACCCGGGGGTGAGGGTACACCCCCCGCCCAGCCTGAGGGGAGGCTGCCGGGCTTTTACCCTCTTCCCCCCCCCCAAATTGCCTCTGCCGCAGCGTGAGGGAAGAGAGGGACCCCCGTAACGGGGGAGCGGCCGGGACCGCCGGGCTCACCTTGGCGCTGCTGATGAACCGCGCCTCCGCCGCGGCCCCGGCCCCGGCCCCGGCCCCGGCCCCGGCGCGGCCCCCCGCCACGGCGCCGCACACGTCCCCCGCCGCGGCGGCCATCTTCGGGCGGCGACTTCCCCGCTCTGACCCCCGCCGGGGGCGGGCAGCGCCTCTTCCTTTTCCTCCTCCTCCTCCTCCGCCCGTCTCACCCGCTGCCCCGCACGAAGATGGCTGTCGGTCCTCCCTCGGGGGTCCGCGCCCGCCATCACCCCCCTCAGCCCCGGGGCGGGCGGGGGCTGGCCGCCATCTTAGCCCTCCCCTTAGCCCACCGACACCCTCCAAAAACACTGCCAAAAAGCCCCGAAACGGCGCTGGGGCGCTTCCACAGCCACGCAGAAAACAGACAGGAGTTTTGCTGCATCTCCCCTATTAATTATTTTTTAACCGTACAGACGAGGGAGGAATAGCCTTCATATCCCTGTCAGGCACAAACACAAGGTACCCCCTCACAGGGTGAGGAGACATGGCCAGCTGCCCCTGGGCACCCAAAACTGGCCCAGCTTTCCAAAAAAAAACCTTCAAAACACGCTAATGTGGCCCCTGCGTGCTCGCTACCTCCTGCCAGGCTGTCTGCAAACGCCTAAAATCCACAAAAACGCGTGTTTAGTTGTATTTACTAATGAATGCTGGTGCTGCTGGTGCCCATTCAGACCCAGTCCCGCTCTTCATTAACCAAGCAGCTGCAGCGGGTTTGGGAATATGGGACGATTTCATATTCGGGGCGTTTTGGGGTGTTTTGGAGTCACTAGATGTCACTGTCGGCTCATGGTGGGGACACAACACCGGGTGGTAATGCTGCGCTGTGTGGCCGGCTAGATCTTGCTGCCTCCGTGCCCAGGCCAGCAGCCCATGGAGAGGCATGGCCGTGGAGCGAGACACCTCCCTGGCCACCCAGCTGGCGACAAGGGACAGACAAACTGCCTGGGACACCTTCCCCATCTGTATTTTGGGGTCTGGCCCCAGTGAGCCCAGCAGCGGGCTGTGTGGGGCACTGCTCTGCCACGCAATGCCCGTCCCAGAGGTCTACAAGGACCTAGACACAGGTGGAGCTATGCTACCTTATGACTCCTACTTCAATTACATCTTCATACTAATTGTAGGAAGACTAGCCATTATTGTAATAACAGCATTACCTGTCCTGTTTTTCTAAGGTTTCGGTGCTAAGTGGTGGGGTGTTTCATCCATTGAGCGTCAGCTCAAGTTGTGGCCTGGCCAGCAACACTTCAAAGCGTCCTTCGTGTCTCTGAACGAGCCCTGGTGCCCTCAACGTTAATTTGAAGTATTTGCGAAGCTGAACTGGGATTGCTTCTGCTTCTGCGTTTCTATGAAGACAGGCTGGGAGAGTTGGGGTGGTTCAGCCTGGAGAAGAGAAGGCTCCAGGGAGACCTTCTAGCAGCCTTCCAGTACCTAAAGGGGCCTACAAGAAAGCTGGAGAGGGACTTTTGACAAGGGCATGGAGTGACAGGACAAGGGGTAAGGGCTTTCAACTGAAAAAGGGGAGATTTAGATGAGATAGAAGAAAAATTCTTCCCCACGAGGGTGGTGAGGCCCTGGCACAGGTTGCCCAGAGAAGCTGTGGCTGCCCCATCCCTGGAAGGGTTCAAGGCCAGGCTGGACGGGGCTTGGAGCAACCTGGTCTAGTGGAAGGTGTCCCTGCCCATGGCAGGGGGGTGGAACTAGATGATCTTTAAGGTCCCTTCCAACCCAAACCAGCCCATGATTTGCAGAGCACAGGGGGAACCTTCTCCTGGACTTGAGTTTGCTGAAGCATCAGCCCGGCAGAGCTGGGGCTGCACAGAAGGTTTGGCCGCATCCACCTGCAGATGGAGGTCCTTGTTCTCTGGGACCAGCAGCCTGAACCAGAGCACCCCCTGTTTACCAGACGTTACATTTCATACTATAAATGTAGTTGTATCTCTGCAGGAACTGGCCCACAGATAGTAACTCAGTGTTACTTACTTTCACCCATGATATGGGGTCATCAATTTCCAAAAAAACCTTTTTTTAGCATTTATTTTGTTCAAAACAGTTTATTAAGAAAAAAAACCCTCAAAACCCCCAAACCCTCAAACTTTTGGGAAGGATGAAAATATGTTGTGGGTTTTTTGTTGTTGTTAATAATTTCAATTGAAAATTAAAGAGAGAGTAGTTGGAAATGTGTTTTCCTTCTGTTTTTTTGACACAGGTTTTCAGCTGATCTGTTTAAAAGCTGTTCTTGCTGCATTCCAAATGTTCAAGCTTGAGACGAGTGCACAGGTTTACCACCAAACACAGAAGTGTAGGGGGAAAAAAAACTGCTTTCACATTTGTATTGGTATGTCAGGAATGAAAACGTGCGAGAAGAAACCACCCTTTCAAGAAGAAATCACCCTTTTGTGACTTCTGCTGTTAAAAAGCAGCTTTTACTTTTTGACAACAGGGGTCTTATCAGGAGGAGAAGGTGCATTTCTTTTTTCTCCTTTTTTACTCCATTTCCGTAGAAACACGGAGAAAATTGTACACAGCAAAAAGGATGGATAACCCGTCCCTGGTAGCTGTGGGGCAAGAAGCCACCGAGGCATCGCTGCCTGCTCAGAAACCAAGGAGCTGCCCAACCCTGCCTCCCCCCAGCCAGTCCCATCTCTCTTTTTAAAATTACACTAGATTTTTATTAAGAAGCAAAGCAAATAAATAAGTGACACTTATTAAGGGGAAAGAAAAAAAAAAAGATATTTCTATAAATAACAATATAAGAGTAAAGTGATAGAAAGAGATGCAATAAATTATCCTGAGCTGACGGGAGATGGTGCCTGGTTCCCTGGGCGGACGGAGGAAGGCGAGGTGACAGCCTGAGCGCCGACAGCCTGGCCTAAGAGCACTTACGCTGCTAACACACAGACGGGGAGGGTCGCGTGCTTACTCCTGAGCCCTCAAAGTCCTCCCACCCACCAGAAATACAAGCGCTAACTGCATCGGGTGGTTACAGATGTGCTCGCCGAACGCTCCAGGTGCCGTTTCCCATGGCACCTGGCTGTATAACGAGGAGAGAACAGAGCAACCGCTGCCTGGGCCAGAATCAGCACATCTGGACGAGGGGCAGGGGTCGTCTGAAGCACCAGAGGTGTTGGAAAGCTGCCTTTTTATAACAGCCCCGATCCCCACCCTCGGCCAGCCCAAGCGCCTCATTCCGTGCTGCAGCAGCGTACGCAACACCTTGGCAAAGTAAGGCACTGCCAGAAGACAGAGACCCACCGGGTTCTGCCTGCCGGGTTCGGGAAGCCAAAACAAAGGCACAAATACACCAAGGCACAGGACAAGAGGAGGCACTTCTGGTCCAGGGGCAGGACCAGACCCTGTTCGTCTTATTGCAAGAGTAATGATAGTCTGCGGGTGGGAGCAAAGGGCTTTCCAATTTTCATTTTTTGTCGTTGTTGTGATCTAACCATCAAACACGGGAGTCAAGTTGACCAGGAAAAACCACCAGGTCGATTCTCCTCCTAGCACAGGTCTCCCTCCTAGGAGCACACAGCCACACAAGTGACCCCGTGTTCAAATGCCCTTATGCTCCCAGCCGTCAGAGACACCGTCTGATTGTCACCCCAGCCTCTCTGCTGGGAACTGTTGGTGTGTCCTGGTGCTTCCAAAACAAACAGGCGATCACACACCTCACCACAGCTACAGCACCATCAAGGACAACCCACCCGGTGATGAAGCCCCAGGAATTATGGCATGTGGCTACCAAACAGCAGCCAAGCAATATATGGGGGGTCCTCCCAGCCAGCTGCAGTTTGGTCCTGTAGCTCCAACTCTCAGATCAAGAGCATAATGTCTCACTTGGACCAAAGCAGCACAGACGTGCCTGCATCCCCAGTATCTCCATCAAGCAGACATGGCTGAAAAAAAATGACAGCAGCAGCTGAATCTCATCAGCTGTTCAAAGCTCAACGTCCACGGTGTCCTCCTCGTGGTCCTTGATGTCCGTGGAGTCCGCGGTGGCAGGCTGTATCACCCCAAACTGTGACAGCTTTGCCGCCTTCTGCTCCATGCTCTGCTTCCTCCATTTGATTCTCCGGTTCTGGAACCAGACTTTCACCTAGCAGGAAAATGGCACCACAGCTTAATCCAAGGTCTCCGGGAGCCCCTTTCCAACGGTGGCCGTTGCCACATGCTTCCGCGGCAGATGTCCCCAAAAAGCAGAGCTCCTTAAAGAGGGGGACCAGGGGAGAGGGGGAGGCAGCTGCACAGAGGCAGCTCTGGCCAGGGGAGCGAAGGAAGCACCTCCCCTGGCTCCTTGGAGCTACTGAACCCATCCCCTGGGCCACGGCTGCCACAGAGCATGATGAGACACCCACCTACCCCTGCCCCTGCTCCCTGCGCTGTTCACACCCTCCCTGTCCCCCCCAGAACCACCCTTGCTTGGCTCTCCCTCTCCCCAGCTGAATTGGGATCCCACCACAGGAGGTCACCAGGCTCCTCCTTTCCACAATAAGTAAGCAGCTTGCAGTGGGAGAGGCAGAAACTTACTGGGAAGAGCAGAAAAAAATTAGATCTAGTGTCATAAAAGGACACCTAAAGCATAAACTCTCTCCAGAGGATCATAACAACATAGATACATTAGTCCAACCCAGCTCGAACTCTAAAGCAAGCAGGTTTGTGCTCCTAAATGCTTTTTGTTCCACTTCACGGATTAAGAAAAGGATGTTCTTATTCATAAACCATCTAAACCTATCCTGCATCCCTCCAGGCACATCATCTTGCAGCAGGGAGTCCCATGAGTCACTCTGCATCAAGTCCTCCTCCCACTGCACGTCACAGCAAGGGAATCCCCACAGCCCAAACCCAGCCCCAGGATCTCTGCCGCCATCCCCCGCTCCCCCATTCCTTACCTGAGTCTCTGTGAGATGCAGCGTTGCGGCCAGGTCCACTCGCTCCGTGCCCACCATGTACTGTTGCTTGAGGAACTCTTGCTCCAGCCGCTCCAGCTGCTCTGGTTTGAAGACGGTGCGGACCCTCTTCATCTTGCAGGGCCCCCCGGACCTCCAAGGCCCAGCAGTGCCCAGCGAGTTGGCCCCTACACAGTGAGACAACTCCAGACCTGCAAGAAAGAAGCAGCGATGGAAGGGGTCTGCACGGTTGAGGCCATTCCTCCAGCCCTGTTGATGTGCCAAGCCCAGCTTGCTTCAGCTGTAGCTGAAATCCAAATCATAGAGTCACAGAATCCTAGAATAGTTTGGGTGGGAAGGGACCTTTCAAGGCCATCCAGTCCAACCCCCTGCCAGGAGCAGGGACATCCCCAACTAGATCAGGTTGCCCAGAGCCCCGTCCAGCCTGACCTGGAATGTTTCCAGGGATGGGGCATCTCCCACCTCTCTGGGCAACCTGTGCCAGGGCCTCACCACCCTCAGCGTGAAAAACTTCTTCCTTAGGTCTAGTCTGAATCTCCCCTCCTTTAGTTTAAAACCATCACCCCTTGTCCTATCACAGCAGGCCCTGCTAAAAGGTTTTTCCCCATCTTTCCTATAAGCCCCTTTAGGTACTGGAAGGCTGCAATAAGGTCTCCCCGGAGCCTTCTCTTCTCCAGGCTGAACAACCCCAACTCTCTCAGCCTGTCCCCATAGCAGAGAGGCTCCAGCCCTCGGATCTGGCCTCCTCTGGACTTGCTCCAACAGGTTCATGTCCTTCTTCTCATGCAGCTGCTCTAGGCACTAAAAGGGGCTGGGAAAAAGTAGCACCAAAAAAAAAAAAAAAAGCAGGGATGTCCCTACCCTGTCCCTACCTAGATCATCTCATCTAGGCTCCCGTTCCCATGAAAGGTTGGACCAGATGATCTTTCCAGGTCCCTTCCAACCTATTCTACGATTGATACAACCTAGGACAGTCCTGGAGATGCCGCCAGACCCAAAGAAGTCAGCACTCGATGAGGTGAGCAGGGTTTGACCTCCATCTGTACAGGATCTTTGTAACAGAATAATCAAGTCCACCAAGAGCTGCTGAACGCAAACCTCCCACCTATCTCCAGAAGCCCCTCATCACAAAATCTAACGGCTGGGGGAGTTTACCCCATGTTGGCCCCTGCTTTTACCCTTCCCTTGGCACCCGCCGTCCACCAGCGTCCAGGGGAAGAAGCTGGCAGACTGGGCTCGTGAGGACAAGAGTCACCAGCCCTTCTGCAGGTCCTCATCCTGGACCTTAGTCAAAGGACCTTAGTCCTTTGGTCTCCGTAGGTTGAGCAATCCATAAAGTTGATCCATAAAGTTCCTGGTGTGCAGAAGCGTTAGCAGGACTAACAAGCGGATCTGGTCTCAAGTCTCCTATCTAGCTGTGGCCTGATGATAACCATCATTACCTAATTAACATACAATACACCACCACCACTGTCACAGGACCAGCGGCACCAGCCTAAGAGGACTGCAGGGTGGAGAGACCACAGCTGAGGGCTGAGGAAGGGGGGCTGCAGCCCTCAAGGCAAAACATCTGCATCCAAGATGCCAGTTCTGGAGTTACCTCATGCACGGGAACGGAGTTACGTCATGCACAGGAACGTCAGCATGGACTTTGCACATCTGAGCATGAAGCACTGGAGGGACAATCGAGCTCCTCCTGCTCAATGCCAAAAGCTGATGCACCTCCAAGTACCAAAGTACAATCACGAAGGTAGCAGGAGCCAGATAAGGCCAGCACTAAGAAACGTCTGATGGTACCACAGCTTCTGTCCTGCCGGCGCCCAGGCACACGCTTAACCTCAGGAAAGAACCCACGAGTACAACCCACGGGCCTTCTCTGGGTGGAAAGCGGAGTGTGCGGTGTGCGTTTGCAGGATCGGGCCGTTAATGCTCCCCACCATTGCTGGGGGCAACGCGCTCCGAGACCAGCTCTGCTTGGAGCAGAGCCCGGGCTCGGGAGCCCGCAGAGGTCCCTCGGCCGGCCCCAGCAACAGCAGCCTCCAGGGACCTCGGGCTGCTGCGACACGTCGCGGCAAGCCAAGTTTCTTTAACTTTTACAGAAATACTGTACATAACGACGCCGATTCACACCCTGCTTCTGTCTCCTTTAGCGCCCGAGTCGTCGTGTTCTCCAGGCACAAATGGGCAGCTCGACCTACTTCATTTCATTAATTGGGTGCAAGTTCTACGCGTGTTTAAGGATTTGTGGGATGGAGACCTGACAGCTTAACAGCCGTAATTGCACTTAAAACTATTTTCATCATTAAAATAATTTCACCTGTCACAATTTTTTCTATTTTAATACCTGGATAATAGCAAGTGTAATTTCAAACATGAAACGCTTTGTGGAAATAGCTTTGCAAATTGTTTAACTGTATTTTCATACCTGTATATTTGATATAATACATAGATCAACGCACAACTATGCAGATGCCGACTCTTAAAAGAAATAATATTTAAACAGTTATGCTAAGTAGTTAAAAAAAAAGGATCAAGAGTAGCAAATACTTTTGGTATCTGAATATTGTAGCTATCGGGATCAAATCAAGAGTTCCTTATACAAGTCAAATACGTGCTGGGCTGCAGGTTTTGCCTGGGCAATGACGAGATCAGGCTCTGAATGCTAAAAAGATACTTTTTCAGAAAAATATTCTGAATAGAGGTACTTTCATTAAAACAAGGGAGTTGTTCTGCTTATAAAAAGTTACAGAAAAGTACAGTGCAAATACAGAGAGCCCGATGGATCGGGCGGTATCATCCATCGCCGCTGTAAATTATACCCAGGGGTTAACAAAAAAACCCTTTTTCCTTAGGTGCTTTTGCAAGTACGAACAGTTTTGGGGGCCGGGTGCTGAAACCTACTGAAGCCAGGCCTGAAGGATGTAAATCCTGTCATTAAGGTTGTCACTTCACCCACTCACTTCATGTTGGGGGCAAAGGGCTAATATTAATTACCGAGCACTACAGAGGGGGGGAAATAATTATTAGGAAATTCTCCCCCCTTCATTTCCCACAGCCCCAACCCGACTCTTTTCGCCTTCAGAGGCTGCGGGAAACGCAACCACAGCCGTAGGGGGGAAAAATGCAATTTTCGGTGACCAAACCAGCGCGGGCGGTGCCGGCCGACCCCCCGCCGGCAGAGCCCCCTCCACAACAGCCCCGGTCCCTCCCCGCCCGCCGGGCCGCTCCCGCGCTCACCCACGCACACCCCCCACTCGTGACGGCCGGGGACACTCCGCACCCCCCTCACACCGCACCCCCCCGCTCACCTGCACCGCCCCGCCCGGCCGCGGCGCAGCCCCAGCGCCAGCCCCAGCCCCAGCCGCCCGGTAGCGGCCCCAGCCCCGGGCCGGGGCCCGGTCCCGCCGCGGGCAGCGCGGGGGGGCGGCGGCGCGGGGGCGGCGGCGGCGGCCGGGCCGCGGCGCGGCGGGTCCCGGGCGAGGAGCGCTTCGATGTGGAAGGGGGTCTTGGGGGGCGGCGGGGCGGGCCGGGGGCGCGGCGGGCTGCGCAGCATGGCCGGGCCGCTGGAGCGGCCGCCGGGCCCCGCCGGCTTATATGGAGGGCGCGGTGGGCTGGGATGAGCCGCGCTCCTATCAGCGGCGGCGGGGGGCGGCGGGGGGCTGCCCCCACCCCCGCTGGCCTGCAGCCGCTTCCCCACGGACACCCCTGCTTCCCCACCCACGCCCCCACGGACTGCCCTCCTGCCCTGCCGGCGCCTCCGCTGGCACCCACCCGCACACCCGCATCTCCCCCCACCGGCGGCCGCTCTCCTTCCCCACGGACCCCCACGCCAACGCCCGCTCCTTCCCCATAGACACACTGACACCCACTCCTTCCCCACGCGCAGCCACAGTGACACCAGCTCCTTCCCCACGGGCACCCACACTGACACCTGCTCCTTCCCTAGAGACACCTGCTCCTACTCCATGGATACCCACACCAGCACCCACTCCGGACAGACACCCACGTGGACGCTTGCTCCTTCCGCCACAGACACCTCCTCCCTTCCTCATGGCCAGCTACCCCTTCCTCCCACAACCTTGCTGGCACCTTCACCTTCTCCCACGGACACCCAACCCCCCCGACACCCAGACCTCCCCCGACACCCACACCTTCCCCCACGCCCCACCGGCGCACCCTCCTCAGGCCAGCCCACCCCTACCCGCTGCCCACGGGCACGGACGTAGCCCTGGGACCGGCTACGCTAGCCCGTCCCACCACCGTGCCAAGGGGAGCGTGTCTGTGTGTACCTGCCCGGGCGTGTCTGAGGGTGTACGTATAGCTGGGACGTATAGCTGGGACGTGGGGAAAACACGTCAGGGGCTCGCACAGGCTGAAAGGAAATTTAACTGTTGGTCTGGTTTGGGTGCCGTGCCCGTGCGATACCCGCGGAGCCAAGCGCAGGCGCGCGGTCCGATGGAGAGCTGGGGCCGGCAGGGATGCGAGCGTACTCGGCAACCGCAGCGCCGGGGATTCGCGGCCCTGCGCACACGCAACCCCTCCTGCTCACGTCTCCGCAAGCAGCAAATTCGCACTGAAAATTCACTCCGGTGTATGCAAACGCGGAGAAATCCCCAGACCGGAGTCTCCAGGTTAATAAACACGGAGCAAAAATCCCCCGCGGCTTAATAACCCGGCATTAAACATCTCTGCGTGCACGGGCGAGCTGTCCGTATCGGGCAAACCCTGCCTCAAACTGGGGAGTCGTGCCATTTTCACACGCTTTAAAGTTGCTTTTCACTGCCCGAGCTGTAGAGATAGATCTCGTTATAAATGAGCATCTCTGTATTTCTGAGCATTTCAAAGCAAATGGAAATTATGGGAATGCAGGGGCAGGATTATCCCGCTCGCGAGGAAGCACCCTGGTGATGGCTACGGGAACCTCGGGGAAGAGGATGCCCGCAGGAGACAAAAGAGTCCCTCAAGTTTGCCTTTAAAACGCTTTTTTTTTCCTCCCATTTAGCATCCTGTCTTCCACGGCGGCTTCAAAATAAGTGAATAAATACAGCTGCCGCTTTATGGCTCCTTATCCAAACAGCCAGCCCCAATCCCGCCGCCGTGTAACTATGTGCTTAATTGAAATCACACGTTCAAAGCTGGGCAAGTGCCGAAGCCTCTCCCCCCAAAAAAGCCGCTACTGAGAAAAAAAAAATCCACAGAGATTCACAGCTTCTGCCTTTGCTTGCACAGAGGTTGTGTGGATGAAAATGTGGGTGTCGTTACACAAGGTTTCGATTTGGTTTATTAAAAGCCTGTTAAATCTCTTAATCATTTTTCCTCTTTATAGTAAGTCGTGGCTGCCACTGTAATTCCCGGGGAAGGAGATGTTGGAGACGCTCCGGTTATTCACGGAGCAGTTTTACACTGCGGTTGTTGGGATGGACGAGCCGTCGGCAGCGCAGGGGGTTACGGTGCGATGCTGCTGGCGGGAAGGACGGACGGACGGATGGACAGCGAGCCGGAGCGACAGGCAAAAGCACCGGCTGACCTTTCCCTTTGGCTTCTCCCGCTTGGCCGAGCTCGCTGCCTGACGCCGCGTCCTGTTTCCCATTAGTAGTGTGTGCTCAGCTAATGCATTTCGGTTCGAAAGCTGGAAATTTTCACTCGCTGGTAATGACTTGGGAAATGTAGCACCCAGGAGCCAGCAGCGCGGGCCCGGCCCCCGCCTCCCCTGCCCACCTGAGGCTCCATCCCCACCCCATCTGCTCCCAGCACAGGGGAGATGAAAGGATGGACCCCGAGCCTCTTTTTTAAAATTATTATTTGTTTTGGTTTGGTTTAATTTTATTCCAATTTTGTTTTTCAAGAGCGTAGCAAACCAAAGGGGAGGGGGAGTTTCGTAGGGGGGTAACAAAAAAAAAATCCCAACAACAAAACAACAACAAAAAGCCCCCAGCCCTTTGTAAACACCCCCCTGAGCCAAGGGAAGGGGTGAAAAGCATTTCCTGATAACTCCATTAAAGAATGGGGCTGCATTAACATTCCAAGTACCTCGACAAGAGATGAAAGTGGGGAACTTGAGCTCAGCCTCTCCTTGCTCCAGATGTTATTATGGGCTCCCTGAAAGGTTTTTTTATTTCTTTTTTTGCAAAGAGACAAAGATGTTGCCTACTTCAAACGGGGCTAATTGATGCTAATGACTATCAGATAGAGTGGGGGCCCTTATTCCCCCCTGCAAAGGGGAAAGAGAGAGTGCATTTTACAATCCCCTCATAGAAAACGCCCCACTCTTCAAACCAGGTTGCTGCTTTGGGGATTTTGTCTCTCCCTGGCTGCTGCTTTCTCTCCTCCTCCGCTCCCCCCCCCCTTCATCTTTTCTGTCCCCCTTCTTCTGGGCACCCCGCAGCTCTCACTTGTTTGCCCATGAGAAATTTCACACCTCGCCTCCGTCGGTGGGGAGAGCCTTGGCTCCGTTTCCATCCCTCTCCAAGCCGCAAAAACCATCCCAGCGGGCGAAAGAAGTGGCGGAAATTTCCCCAAACCCACAGCAAGCACACGCGAAAACGTGATGGGGGTTTTGTGCATCTGTAATCCGGGGCGTGAGTCCTTCTGCAAGTGGGAAAACATCTTCTCGACCGAGAGCATCCTTTCAGTCGCATCCTATTAGGGAGAAGATGGGTCCCAGGGCTCCTGTCGCTGATTAGACAGGCGTGTGCTTGCGCTCATTAGGGTAACTAGCTCAGCACCACCAGCCTAAGGAGTCTGAAATCATGGGCTCATGCCTTTTACTCTTAAAAAAACCCCAAATTGGCTTAAAAATGGGGTGCTGAACACCAACTTTAGCTCTGTGTCAGGTTTTTGCAGCCATTTCTCCTGTGATAATCCATAATAATAAATAATAATCCATAATCCAATTATAAAAAGGCAATGGGGAACATCCCCAAATCACACGGCTCCTGGAGCCGGTGATTTGCCCCTTCCCAAGCCACATCCCACTGAATGCCGTGGGGAGAGGGGAACGGGGCTTCATCTTCGCTGCAAAAAGAGGAGCATGGCGTTTCTCCCCGGAGGATGCGTGTTCAGTCCTTCATCGTAAAGTCTAGAACAGAGCAGCTGCTCAGGCTCACGAGAATTACCGTGTGTGCTCGCTGCTCAGGGAGCCCCCAGCAGCGCCGGGTGCCGGGGTGCTGCCCTGCCTTGGCTTTGCCGCCTTCCGCGAGGTGCTGGGCCGCTGCAGAGAGCTCCGGAACAAGGTGCTGGTGTCGGTTGCTCTCGGCAAACCCCGTCCCTCTGCAGCAGGATCCGGCCACAGTTCACTTTGCCTTCTGGATCCTCGGCACCGTGCGAGGTCCCATTAGCAAACCCAAACTGGGGTGAGGACAGGAGCGACAGCACGACGCTGTCTGCGCATTGAGGGCATTACGCAGCAATGGGTTGCAGGTGGCAAGAGCACGGGCAGCCCCGCACGTCCGCCTACGAGAGCCTGGCACAGGGATGGCCACCGGCTCCGGGGAAACGCTGCTTCTGAGATCATGGTTCCTTCTCAGCTGAGCGCTCCCCAGTTTGATCCGCTGCCCAAGCACTGGACGGGCCGTGAAAGCCCTGTGCGAGTAGCAGCGTGGGATGGACACGAGGATTTGGGAACATAAAGAGTTTCCTCCAAGCAGGGTATGCCAAAGACCAGGCAGTGGAGGAGACAGCCCCGCTCCCCTGTCCTCTCCATCCCAACCCGCCAGCTCTGGCCTGGAAAACCTCTCGGGGAGCCGATTCAACGTGTTCATGCAATGAAGCGAACCCGCCACACCGCAGGGGCCTCGCTGTGGGCTCGGGGTGCGGGCAGAGGGGAGCCGGCGCAGGGGGAGAGGCGAGAGGGCAGCATCCTTCTATGCCCCCCGCCCCAGACAGCCAATACACACCCCAGCCGCCCCTCAGACACCGGGCCCGGCTCCATTGTCAGGTTAATTTGGATAATGGCCTGCAAAGCACCTCAGCCCCATCCAGGTCTCATTAGCACTTGATAATATCAGCATCCTGAGGAATTGCGGCTCTTCCCCCTCCTCCCAGGGCACGGAGCCCTGCACCCAGCCGGGGCAGGGTGTCCCTGGGATGGGGACAGGACCCGCTCCTCTTATTGCTCCATTGCCAAGCTTGTGGGGCAAGCCCCTCTCCCCCCGTAGCCTCAGGGCTTTCCTGTCATTTATCGCCCAGGCTGATATTTCCAGGCAAGAATGAAGCCACACGCTGCAGCGTGGCTCAGCGGGGCTGGACCCTGCCCGCGGCTCCCATGGGGAGGACTCTGTCCCTGGCCCAAGCGGGGACCAGGGGGGTGCTAGGGACCTCGTATCCCAGCCAGGTGTGACCTGATGGAGCGGGACACTGCTGCATCCCGCCACCTGTCACCCTCCCTGGCTCTGGGGTCACCTCCATTTCCCCAAGCCCAAACACCGCGGGGTTGAGCCACGTGGGGCTGTGCCAAGCTGACGGGCAAAGGCTGAGTGACCCCCCCAAAAATAAGCTAATACCCTCCCGCAAGGCCTCGGAGGATGCTCCGTGGGCCTCCCGTCAGGCACGGACCTGCGCACCGCCCTTCGCCGGTTGCGGTCAGCGGTGTTACGAGCATCCAGTAAATCCATATGCAAATTAATTGGAATTATAACAACTAAGCGTTGAGGCAGCCCGTCAGGCCCGAGTGCGCGATCAGCACCGCCGCTTCCTTCAATTATCTTTTTTCTCCCACATTGTTCTCTCCTAAGAGAGGCTAATGACCAAAGGATGGTTCATAAGTGGTTCCCAGACTCTCCTTGCCCAGGGCAAACACCGTCCACAATAGGATCACAAATTGTAGGGAGAAGCCCCGGCTGATCACATCAGAAACGGTGCAGGGATTTATCTCTCTGCCTTAACAATAACAGTATGTTCTTAATCGCCGCTCCAAAGGGACAGCTAGCGGGGGATCTGCCCGGCCTCATCATTAAAACCTGGCAGCATCTTTGCTAGCGCTGCCTCTTTGTTCATCTTTCATTATTCCAATGCTCCGGCCCCCTTAATTCCTCTCCATCTTATTAAATCAATAGAGATGGAGCGGGGGAAGGATGGGGCAGAGCAGGGGGCGGATCTGGCTCGGCTCTCCGCAGGGGTGCTGGGTGGGAGCCGGATCAGACCCGGCCCGGATAAGCAGGAGGTCGAGCTGATACCACGCGTGGCCAAGGCGTATTTACCCAGCTCCCGCAGCTGGGAAACTGAGGCACAAGAGCATCCCAGCCTAAGTCCCAGGAGGGGGTTTTAGCGGAGTTGGGGAGCACTTGATCTGACTGCCAGTCCCGCACCTCCCGGTGACATCCCCCTATTCATCCATACCGTCAGGGCTTGCTTGATTTAATGATTTAATCAAGTTTTTCAAATGAAATCACACCGCTGCAGAGGGTGTCTGGTGCCAGGGCCCCCGGTGCACCCCCAGCGAAAGCCCAGCCCAACCGTGCCAGGGCGGCTGTGCCCCCAAGCCGAGGGATTTGTGCCACAAACCATTTGCGAAGGGGGAGATGCTGCAATTTTCATCATTTTTTTTCTCTTTTTCCCAACAGCTCGTTTCACCGAAACGAAGCAGGCTGGTTTCTGGCAGGCCCCGCCGGTGTGCGTGGCTGGGAGCAGAGCCGGGGAGGGATTTTCTCCCAGTCTTTCCATGTTTGAGACTTGAGACGGGAGGCAAGGAAGGAGCAGGGAGCAGGAGAGCCGGTGGGGTGAGCACCAGCAGCTATTTAAGAGCCAAACGCAGACCGGGGCTGATGGTGTTCCCTTAACAGACCCCAAACCACCCCCTGCACCCCTACGCACCCCCACAGCTCTCGCTCCGACTGCGCTCGGTGCGTGGTCCGGGTCCACAGCCCTGTGTTTCTTGTTGCTGGATAAATACCTTTTAAACTCAGGACTTTTAAACCCAGAGATTTTGGCCACTGCAATGCTCACCCCGTATGAGGGGTCTCCTTAGTCGCCCGGTTCCCCCGCTGCCCTTCCAGGCAGGTCACCCATTTCACCCGTATTTTCATGCAGCCAAGAGCTACTTCCCAGCTGAGAGTTTAATGCAAGAATCGGTGCCTTTGCTCTTTGGCTGAGTGAGGCAGCTTGGGGCAAATTCATCCCAGAAAGACTGCAAAGATGGGATGTTGTGATGTTTCCTCCCGTTGCTCGTGATGTCTTTTTTTATTTCCACTAAAACTGGGCAGCGCAGAGCTGGCGGAGCTGCCCGGCAGCCTCAGGAACCCTTTATTTGATGTTTCAATCGGGAATTAAAGGGGAGGGAGAAGCAGGGGGAAATGCTCCGTGACCATTTAACAAGATTACACGATGAGACGGAGCCTGGAAACATGCACGGCCGACCCCGGCACCCCGCATCCCGGCTCGGGTCGGGCTTTGCCTTGAACCTCCGTCGCCGGCAGGTTGCCCTCCCGGGCGCCCCGTCCTCGGCGCACGGTAATCCCATTTAGCAAAACCCCCCGAAAAGAGAGCGCGAGGGGGCAATCAGCCGAGGAGAATGGGGCTGCCAGCTCGGGGAAGGGATGCAAAAGGCGCCTGGGAAAGCAGCTGGGTCACGGGGATTGGGGGGCTGGAGGGCTCCTGCTGCTCCAGCATCCGAACGCCCCATCCTGCAAACTTCTACCGTCCTGAGCAAACGCGACTCATGCAAACAAATCGCGTCCTCCGTCGCCATGTGCTCAGCAGGAATAATCCTGGCAGGAAGGACAGCGGGGAGGGGGACACGGAGGAGCCCTAGGCTGCCGCTCCACCCAGTTATCCCTTCTCCTATCTCTCCATCCATCTCCCATCCCATCCCATTTACCCAGCCACCCATTTGCACCTATTCGCCAGCGCCCTGCATTCATTCCCAATCATCCTCCCGTCCATCTATCCACATGCAGACCAGGCTGTTCCTCTGGGCAAACAGTCCACCCTAATACATCCAGCCCCTCGTCTCCCAACCTACCTGTCCTCCTGCAAGCCGCCTACTTATCTGCAGAGCAGAGATTTGCTGGGGAGGGCTCAGCACTGCATCTTAAGCAGATAACCTTTATCCTCTTAATAAGGTTGCTTAATTCTCACTTCCTTGTAATTATCTGCCACTGAAAGCCAACTCGTTTTTTGCAGACAGGTGGAAAAAACAGTATCTTTGCTAAAGCAATGTGATACGTGGGACTGGGAAAGAACTAGCGGGGTCTTTGGGATGCGTGTGGGGTTTGAGTAAGGATATGCAGCCGAAACGCTCTTATTCTGCACAGGCTTTCCCGGGGGATGAGAGGAGCCAAGGCTCTGTCCCAGGTGGGTTGATCCAGCCCAAGACCTTGCCAAGCTCTCAGAGCATCTCTCTCCCTTATTTTCCGTGGTGCCAAATCGCTGTGCCTGGGTTTGATCCCAATCCCTGTGCCCCGGTCGAGCTGCCAGGATTGGGCTGCACCGCAAGGCCTGCTTCCTGGACCACAGAGGGAGACGTCTCCGATGGGAGAAGCAAACCACGTTTCCACCCCTTTTCTGGGATGCCAGGGCTGGCAGGGGCTTGGCAGGGCATAAAATGACCCAGCTGAATCCAGCTTTTCTGAAATCTGTCCCATTATCAGGGTCAGACCTGGGCGTTCGGCTCCTCTCATCCCCACTGGAGCAGCTGGTTTGTCCTGCAGATAAGGTCCCTTCCCCACCCTCGGGAACCTGCAAACAGGTTAATCAGTGGGTGGGAGGAAGGCAGGGGCTGGCCTTCCCCGGCACCCGCTGTCCCCTGGCAGGTAGGAAAGGGGACCGAGACGTCCTGAGCCCCGTGCACCCCCAGGGACCAACCACCCCCTCGAGGATCATCACCCACCGTGAGAAAAGGCTCCTGGCTGAAGCCCAAGGTGCCAGAGGGATGGACGTGGTTTAATTCATCTCATCTAAAAGTCACCTTTTGAAAAACTCCAGCAAGCCCAGCAGTTTTAATTAAAGTCATTTCCCTGGTGGGATGCTGCCCGCAGAGGGGTCCGAGCTGGGCAGACCCTGCCGGAGCATCCCCTGGAGCAGGGACGGGTCCCCTGCTGCCTGCCCCGGAGGAGCCCGGCACCGCCGAAAGGCCCGATCCTGCCCGAGGCAGAGCGCTGCCAGCTCCCAGGGGATTAAAGGTGTCCTGAGAACAACTTAACTCTCGCAATCAGCTCGGCCCCCGGCCGGGTGATATTAAAACATCCTCTGTAAGCCCTGTTGTCTCGGGGATGATTGCAATAAACCCACCGGCATGCGAGATTAGCGGGTTAAACCCACCGGCGCAGCCTGGGCTCTCAGCAGACATGTGAAGACATTAGCACAGTTTGGGCTCTTTGAGACGTGCCGGCTAATCCTGGCTCTGAAAACAGCCGGAACAAAGGACAGCTTCCATCACATCGTCCCCTTCTCCGGGCACCATCCCCTTCTTCTTCTTGCACTGTCCCCCTCTCCTTGCACCATCCCCTTCTTGCATCGTCCCCTTCTTCTTGCACTGTCCCCCTCTCCTGGCATCATTCCCCCTCCTTGCACCGTCCCCTTCTCCTTGCACTGTCCCCCCTCTCCTTGCACTGTCCCCTTCTTAATTGTCCCCCTTCTCCTTGCATCGTCCCCTTCTCTTTGCCTCACCCCCTCTCATAGAATCACAGAACGGTTTGGGTTGGAAGGGACCTTAAACATCACCTAGTTCCACCCCCCTGCCATGGGCAGGGACACCTTCCACTAGACCAGGTTGCTCCAAGCCCCGTCCAACGCGGCCTTGAACCCTTCCAGGGATGGGGCAGCCACAGCTTCTCTCCTTGCATCAGGTTTCCCACCTGCTCAAATAAACCCTCCACCTGGGTCCAAACCCGCTGGATGTGAAACCTCTCCCATCTGCCCAAACAGGGCCAAGCAATTCAAACTAAACCCCAGCTAACCCTTGCCCAGCTGAGCTGCCACGCCAGGTGCCCTGTTGGCAAAGCCACTGCCAGCTCTGCTCTCCAGGTGCGTTTTCCCTGCTTTTCCCTACTTTCCAAAGCCCCGGAGAGCAGGATGCCGTCGCTGGGTCGGGATGTGTGAGCTGTGGGCAGAGCAGGGCTTTCTGGCGAAGACGCTGCTGGCAGGAAGGAAGATGGAGATGGATGGACCATGAGGTGGAGGTCCTCTACAAGGACCTGGGCTCTGTGAAGGTCCTGAGCTATTTCAGAGCACAAGGAGGTTTCTGAGCACCCAGCGCCTTTGGGACGAGCCTGGCTACGGGGCTGATTATGGGGGGGTGTGCAGGTGGCCCCCACTCCCCCGGACCTCTGGGGCTTGCTCCCATGAACAAGCCCCCACTGAACACTTGCTGCCACTGCAGGCGTGCGTTGTTCCTCCTCCTCCTCATGCAAAGATGAGCCCAAGAGTTGCATAAATAATTTATTTTCGCACTGCAAAAATAATTGGTGCCCTGTATATATTAGATACGCTCATTGCCAACTATGATACATTCATATAATACATGCGGAAAAACCGCCCGAAGGGGCGATTCAGCAGCTCGTTGCCACAGTCTGTGCGGGTGCTGTCCCGGAGCCGAGGGAGGAGGCCGTGTCCTCCTGGCCGTCCTCCAGCTCCGCTGGGAAGTCCTTGTCCTCCTCACTGTGGTGGCTCTGCGAGTCGGGGCTCCTCTGCGGGGTGGCCAAACCCATTTTGGCCAGTTTGGCTTGTTGCTGTTCCAGGCTTTGTTTCCTCCACTTGATCCTCCGGTTTTGGAACCAGACTTTCACCTTAGGAAGAGGTAAAGCTTGGCTTTCAAACCCAGCTTCTCCATGGACCATGGTCTGCTAAACCCCCATGGCTCAGGCAGTGCCCAGATGCTACACAAACCTTTAGGTGCCCACAGCCTCAGACATCCTCCAGCTGGCCGGGACAGAGGTCCCCTGCCACGCTCTGTCCCTAGCAAGGTGGAAAACTGTCCCCTGCAACCCAGGAGCTGAGCCTGCCTTGGTGAGCTGGGACCTGCCAGTGGTGGAGAAGGTCCAGCCTTACGCTGGATACAAGTTCAACCCTTCCACGTGGCCTTGAGCCACTCTGTGACTCAGTTTCCCCATCTGTGATCCTCCACCCTTTTAATGTAAACTATCTGCAATTACAGCCCCACATGGCTCCTGCCTCAGGCTGAGGGACATGGCCCAGGTCCCACCCATTGGCAGACAGGTTTGGGGTCCTCCCTGGAGGACCTCCCCTCCTGTGGGGGCAGGTGGAGATGGACCACGGTGGGGCTTACCTGCTCTTCAGTGAGGTGCAAGGAGGAGGCAAGCAGGCACCTCTCCGTGCCCACCATGTACTGCTGCCGCGCAAACTCCTTCTCCAGCCGAGCCAGCTGGTCACTAGTGAAGATGGTCCGGACTCGCTTGGCTTTGCCCGTCTTGGCTTTGAAGATGGGGAAGCAGCACTTGGAGATCAGGAAGCCTGGAGGCGAGAGAGAAGAGGGGAGGTCAGAGTGGAGAGGAGCCCTTGGAGGGGTCCCCTTTAGAATGGGGTCCCCCCTTGGAAGGTCCTTTCCCGGAGAGGCAGAAGGGATCTTCCCATTTGGAGGCGTCCCCTTTAAAGAGGTAAAAAGGGTCTCTTTGGAGGAGGTCCCTTATTTGAAGAGGTGGGAGAGAGTCCCCCGTTGGCAGATCTCCTTGGAGAGGTGAATACAGGTTCCTCTTGGAGAGAATCCCTTTGGAGGGGATCCCCATGAAAAGGTAGAAGGAGCTCCCCCATTTGGAGATGTCCCCCTGTGAGAGGCCAGAGGGTCCCATTTGGAGGGGCAGAAGAGGGTCCTTGTTGGAGAGATCCCCTTGGGAGGAGGCAGAGGTCCCCCATATGGAGACATCTGAATGAGAGAGGTGGACAGGGGTCCCCCCTCCCCCGGCAGAGGTCCCCGTGGGAGAGAGGTCCCCCATTTGGAGAGGTGGCCAATGGCCTCCCCTTGGTGACGTGGAAGGAGGTCCCCCCTTTGGGCATGTCCTGAGAGAGGTGGGCATGGGTCCCCCTGGAAGAGATCCCCTTTGGAGGGATCCCCCAGGAGAGGTGGGTATGGGTCGCCCCCTTGGAGAGGTAAAAGAAGATCCCCATTTGGAGATGTCCCCAAGGGAGAGGTGGATTCAGGTCCTCGTTGGAAACATCCCCTTTGGAGGGGGCCCCCTTGAGGAGGTGGATTCAGGTCCCTATTTGGAGACATCCCCATAGGAGAGGTGGCCAGGGGTCCCCCTGGAAGAGATCCCCTTTGGAGGGGTCCCCTTGAAGATGGAAGGAGGTCCCCATTTGGAGACATCCCCACGGGAGAAGTGGACAGGGCTCCCCTTGAAGAGGTCCCCTTGAGGGGGGCCCCCCATTTGAAGAGCTGGCCAAAGGTCCCCCCTTGGAGCCATGGAAGGAGGTCCCCCATTTGGAGATGTTCCCATGGGAGAGCTGGATGCGGGTCCCCCCGCAAGAGGTCTCCTTGAGAGGGGTCCCCCCTTGGGGAGCTGGAAGGAGCTCCCCATTTGGGGGTGTCCCCACGGGAGAGGGGTCCCGGTGCGGGGTGTCGGGGGGGGCGGTACCTGTTGCCCCCAGGCGGGCGGCCCAGGCGGGCGGACCCCCGCAGCAGGCGGTGCAGAGCGGCCGGGGCGCGGCGGGCGGCGGCACCGGCGACAGCAGGACGGGGCGGGCGGCGGGGCCGGGAGCCGGGGGGGGCCCCCAGAGCGGCGGCGGCGGCGGCGGCGCCGGGGGGGGCGGCGGGGAGGCGCGGCCCAGCAGCGCCGCGATGGTGAAGGCCTGGCCGGGCCGGGCGGGGGGCGGCGGGGCCGGGGCCGGCATGGCGGGCTCTGCTCGGGGCCGGGCCGCCCGCCTTTATACGGCCGCCCCGACCGGCCCCCGCGGGGCTCCCGTCCGTCCCCGGGAGAGCGCGGGGGGCGGAGGGGACGGGGCGGGCTGGGGCGGGCGGGGACCGACGGCAGTGGGGGCGGCGGGGCGGGGGCCCGGGCCCCCTCCGTGTCCCCCTGCCCTCGACAGGGATGTGTCCCCCCTCACTTCCCCCAGCCCTCGATTGGGGTGTCCCCCCTCCGTGTCCCCTGCCCTCGATTGGGGTGTCCACCCTCCGTGTCCCCCTGCCCTCGACGGGGATGTGTCCCCCCTCACTTCTCCCTGCCCTTGCTTGCGGTGTCCCCCCTCCATGTCCCCCTGCCCTCAACCGAGGTGTCGTGTCCCCCCCCCGCTTCCCCCTGCCACTGGAGTGGAGACCCTCACATCCTCCCCCTCCAGGGTGGAGACCCCCGTGTGTCCCCCCCCGGGTGGAGACCCCCGTGTCCCTCTCCCCCGTAGATGGCTTTGGCTCTGAAATACTCCGGCAGGAGGATCCAGGCGCCCAAGGGACACTACAGGACAGCCAGTGTCACCCCAAGGCCACCAAAGCCCCCAGGGGGGCTCGGGGTCCCCCTTGGTACTCTGAGTCCGTCATGCTGGCAGACGCCCCACTGCACAGCTGCTTTTGGGGGGGCATAATGTACCCCGGGCCAGCGAGGCGAAGGGACAGGACCAGGGATGCTCTGAGAGGCTGTGGCAGAGGCGGGGGGCTGGCCCTGCGCCCCCCCAGCTCGCCCCTCTTGGCTGATGGGATTCAGATGGTCATTAGGGTCTGAGATTCTTAAAATCGTGCAGCTTTTCCTAATGAGCTGGGAAAAGTCACACCTCGGGCCCGGCGCGGCGGGGGAGCGAGCCCCGGTCAAAGGACTCCACCGGGGCTCGGGGGTTTATTGGGGAGGAAATGGGGCGCGGGGGAGTCGGGGGGCCAGGGCCCACATCTGCACAGCAGCAGCCCCCCTCGCTTGGCTTTCACGAGGTCCCCGGGACCCAGCTCACACGTATGTGGTCCCCCCAAGTTGGGGAAAAAAACCCCAAGGGATTGCTCCGACACTGAGAAAGTCATTACGGGGCTCTGCCCCGGCGGGGAGCAGCCTCCGCTCTGCAGCTGCGTGGCCACCTCAGCGACGGGGACGGGGACGGGGACCCCCCGGCTTACCGGGCCACATCCCAGCCCGGTACCGGCAGGCGAAGGCTCCCCGGGGGTGTCTTTACGGCAAAAAAGCCCTAAAAAGCCAACGGTGGGCACCGTGCCGGCGGCGATGCCGTGCTCCCTGGCCCATCGCGGGGGCATCGCCCCGCAGCCCCTGCGGCCGGGGGCAAATAAAGGCCCTGGGGGGGGGCAGAGATGAAAGGGCGGCAGATTTGGCGTTATTTAGTTCTTAATTACAGCCTTGAAAGGGCCGAAATAAAAAGGCAGGAGGCCCCGGCCGGGGCTCGGTGGGCTCGGGTGTGTTTGGTTAGGACGTGCTTTCCCTTTTTTTATTCCCTTTTTCCTCTCCCTCTGTTTGATGGAGCTGAGCAAACACCCCCCCCCCCCCAGCACCCCCACGCAGCGGGGCAGCCCCAGGACCGGGGGTGCTCAGCACCCCTGGGCTGGATGGGGTGCTGATGGCATCCGTGGGGTTGGGATCCAGGTGATACGGGGCCAAAATGGGGATACTGGTACCCAGTGGTGCTTTGGGACAGCCAGGAGGGACAAATCCTGTCCTGGAGAGATGGCGGGGGGCAGATTTTAGCAATTTGGGGGGGTGATGCTGTGGAAACAAGGAGCACGGGAGGGCAGGAATTGGGGGTTTGCTCCGACAAACTGAGCATCTCCTTTCGCTGGGTCTGGATCCAGACCAGAGACGTGAACCCAGGGATGGCTCTTGCCTAATTTTGAGGCAAAATTGCCCCCAGGCTCCGGCTCCTGAGCTAATTAATAACAATGCTGCTCATTAGCCCGCGGCCGGGCTGTCTGGGCAGGGTGTGGATTGTCTGTCTGCAGAGGAGGAGGGCCCCCAGGGTCACCCCCCCTGTCCCCGGCAGCCTCAGGGGGGACCCCGGAGCCCCGCTTTGGTCTTGTGTCCATCCCCTCTCCTGCAGCATCCCTCTGTCCGGCTGTTGTCTGTCCGTCTGTCCCAGCTCTCGGAGCCCTTCACCCACAAAAATCCCTTTGCATCCAACTGCCGTGCTGCTCCTGTGCTGGGGGCTGGGGTGGGGGGCTACGGACACCCACAATTTGCAGGGAAAAGGGATATTTTCTACCAATTCAGCTGAAATTATTGGAAAAAAAGTGGCGTGTTTGGACACCCGCTGCCATCAAGTGGCTGGGGAGGATCCAGGCCTGACCCTTGGTCCCCGGGATCATTTTGTGTGAATCCCAGATCTCACCCCCAATTAAACCCACTCTTCCTTTCGCGTTATTAACGGTCTCATCGCCCGGATTTGGGATGCGGAGCGGAGCCCTCCCTTAAGCATCGTAAGATATGCAGCTCCGCTTCTTCTCTCGATAGACTTGACCCAGCTCTAGGGAGGCTTTCTCACGCAGGACACACAGGTCACCGCCACCGCCGGGAGCTGTTTGTGGGTGCAAAGGCAGAAAAAAAAAAAAAAAGAAAAATATCTTTTTTTTTAAACCCTGCGAGTGGTTGACCTGGTAAACTCCTTGCCCAGGAGCTCTTGGAGGTTGAGAGCTTCAATAGAGGAGTTTCTGCAAATAATAACATCCATAGCTGTACGACAGGGGATAACAGAGCTGTGCCCCAAACTGTGGGAGTCCTGCAGCAGAGCCGGGCGCTGGGGGCCGAGCATCCCAGTTAGCAGGGATCCCAGTTAGCAAGCACCGCCGTCAGCAAGTACACCAGTTAACAGGCATCCCAGTCGGTGAGCATCCCAGTTAGTGAGCATCCCCAGTAGCAGGCATCCCAGTTACAGAGCTTTCCACTTATCAAGCATCCCAGTGAGTAAGCATCCCAGTTAGTGGGCATCCCAGTTAGTGAGCAACCCTAGTAGCAGGATCCTAGTTATTAGGCATCCCAGTTAGTGGGCATCCCAGTTAGTGACCATCCCCAGTCACAGGATCCCAGTTACTGGGCATCACAGGAAGTGAGTATCCCGGTTAGCAGGGATCCCAGTCAGCAGGGTCCCAGTTAGCAAGCGTGCTAGTTAGAGGGGGTCCCTGTTAGCGCACATCCCGTTTAGCAGGGGTCCCAGTTAGCAGGCATCCCAGTTAGCACAATTCCAGTTAGCAAGCCCCCCCATCAGGGGTCCCTGTTAGCGGGGTCCCAGTTAGCGGGGTCCCTGTTCGCGGGGTCCCGGTTAGCGGGGTCCTGGTTCGCGGGGTCCCTGTTCGCGGGGTCCCCGTTCGCGGGGTCCCTGTTAGCGGGGTCCCTGTTCGCGGAGTCCCGGTTCGCAAGCCCCCGGCAGGGTCCCGGCGGGGCCGTTCCCCCGCTGACCGCCAGAGGCCACTGCCCGACCGCGCTGCGCCCCGGCCCCGGCGGCTGCGGCACCGGCTGGGCCGGGCGGGGACAGCGGCGGGGGGACACCGGGGGGGGGGGCATCCGGATGGGACAGCGGCGGGGGGACGCCGCGGGGGACACCGGGATGGGGGGCACTGGGATGGGACCGCGGCGGGGGGGACACCGGAGGGGGGGGCACCGGGATGGGGGGCACCGGGATGAGACAGCGGCGGGGGGGGACACCGGGGGGGTGGCACCAGGATGGGGGGCACCGGGATGGAACAGCGGCGGGGGGGACACGGCGGGGGGACACACTGGGCTGGGGGACACCGCGGGGGACACCAGGATGGAGGGCACCGGGATGGGACAGCGGCGTGGGAGGACACCGGGGGGAGGACACTGGGATGGGCGACACCGAGATGGGACAGTGGCATTGGGGACACCAGGGGGGACACACACCTGGGTGGGACCTTGGGGTGAGACATTGGGCTGGGGACACTGGGGGGAGGACACCGCAGGGGGACACCGGGCTGGGACCGCAGGGTGAGACAGTGGGCTGGGGGACACTGGGCTGGGGGACACCAGGGTGGGAGACACCAGACTGAGACACTGAGCTGGGGCACTGGGCTGGGGGACACTGGGATGGGATAGTGGGGTGGGACACCCTGGGGCTGGGGGACACTGGGCTGGGGGATACACCAGGAGGGGACACACCAGGCTGGGACATTGGGCTGGGACAGCAGGGTGGGGAACACTGGGGTGGGGGACAGCAGGGTGGGACACACTGGGATGGGACACACCAGGATGGGACACCAGGGTGGGAGACACCAGGGTGAAACAGCGGGATGGGAGGCACTGGGCTGGGGCACACCAGAATGGGACAGCGGGCTGGGGGACACCAGCATGGGGGGACACCAGGCTGGGACTTCTTGAGCTGGGACAGTGGGCTGGGACACACCGGTGTGGAACACACCAGGAATGGGACACACGGGGCTGGGACACCCCAGGGCAAGGAGGTTTCTCCCGAGGCGCTGCGTGGGTAGAGGGGGTCCCAGAGGGGGGTGACACCCTCTCTTGTCTCCGTGCACGGGTGCCACCCGTGGGCCGCGCAAGCTCTGGCTGAGCTTCGGGGTGGTGATGAGGACCATCACCAGGAGAAAGCCAAGCACAGCCCCACCGTGCGTGCAAGCAGGCCAAGGGCAGGCCAAGGACAGCATCACGGCCCCGCCGCGCCCCGGACCACGCGTGTTTCTAGGGGCTGAAACCCGCTCGATCCAGGCTGCGTGACTTCAGCCAAGCCTCGTGACCTCGGCGGGGACAGCTCCACCCGCAGCAGCCCACTCGTCGGCCCATCCCAAGGCGAGCCGGCCGAATTCAGCCCGTCACTAACCAGGAGAACACGTGTGGGCTCCAACCAGCCCCCAAAACCCATTAACTGGCCCTAAAAGGGCACGTCCAGGGGCAGCATCAACCGGGGGCGACGGGAAGGTGGCGGTTTGTGCTTCCCCGCGCGCTGGTTATGGGGCAGCGGGGCCAAGCGTGCCCCACGACAGCGTCTCTCCTCCGATTTACCCCGGGCTGCAACCCGGTGCGGGGGGGTTTGCGGCATCCCCAGGGCCACCAGCACCTCTGCGGGTCCCCCCTTTTGCGCTACCATCTGCCCCTAAAATCTGGGATCGAGTCAAACCGCCCCCCCCCGTCCATCTGCCCAGCCGGGAAAGTCAAAAGCAGTGTCATTGCCAAATCCAGAGGCACCCGCGGAATTGATGGCGACGGATTTCCACCTTTATTTGTCAACAAGGCTTGCCGGCCTCCCCCCCAACCCCGCAAAGCCCCGTTAATCTCCGATACAATTGCAGTTTGCTGTGCAAACAGCTTTGGGGGGGGCCGGCGTGGGGTTTGCGTGAGGAACGTGTCATTTGGGGGCGGCCGGCAGCCTTGTGGGTAAGCCAGCGAGTGAATCGCGGCATCGCTAACGCCGGATTGAAACGATTGCGAAGCAATTGCCCTTCACTAACCCTAATCCTCGGCCGCGAATGGGGGTTTTTAACTCCTGGCCGTTATTCCCACCTTATTATCTATTGATTGACTTTTAGAAAGGGTAATAATGTAAATAGATTGATGCTCTGAATCCCGTCCGGAGATCAAATGGAGCCGACGGTTGATTTTCCGTGTGGGATCCAGCGGATAAAGCTCGGAGATTTGATTTTGCCCCCCCAAAGCGGAGCTGGGGGCAAAGGGGTGATGGGGGGCAAGGAGATGGGAAAGGGGAGAGGGGGGACCCGCGGGGAGCGGCAGCCTCCATCCCTCCCCGCTCCGCCAAACAATCAGAATAAAAGCAAATTATTTCTCCTATTTTCCTTCCCGAGATGAACGATAAACTGTCCATCCCCGAAAAGAAACTGATAACGCCTCTAATTTTACTGGAAGGCCTAAAAATGCCATTTCTACGCAAAACAGGGCGCCGCGCTCCTCCCCGGCCAGCCTTTGATAAACGGTGGGGTTTTTTTTCTTCTTTTTTTGCCCTTTTTTTTTTTCTATTTCCCTTTCGGTTTGCAAGGGGAAATGCCCCCGGAGCTACAAACAACGCGCAATAAAGCAAAATAATATTTTAGTCAAAATAGGCAGACGGCGCTCGCAGCCAACTTTCAAATTAGCATTTTGAGGGCAAATATGCAGACAATTTGAGATAATGAGGCCTGATTATTCAATCCAATGAATGTTAAATAGGCAGCGAGGGCGCCCGCGTCTTATCTCCCCCGCTTTCGATTTATTTTAGTTTAGTTTAGTTTTAATCGTTTCCCATTTGAACTCTTTATTTGTCTTGGCTCCAGCCTCTCTCTCCCTCCATTGCCGGGCATCCCTGCGCTGCCAGCCAGGATTTTGCAGCGGGAAATCACCAGCGTGGACACACCAACCCCTTTGCAACCTATTTTTAGGGAGCATTTTGCAGCTCGTCCCCCCAAAAATTGGAGCCTGGGGAGGTTTGGGTGCTGCTGTCAGCCCCGGTCCGTGTGTCCATCCTCAAACTGGGGGACGTTTGGGTGCTGTTTTGATGGTGGTGTGAATATTGCAGGGATGTGCGTTGCCGGCGCGGAGATTTGGGGTGACGCATCCCCCGCTCTGGCTCGTCCCTCATCCCCCGTCTTTCGTCCCAGGGCTGTTTGTGCAGGCCGTGGTGCAGCTGCTCCCGCCCGGGGTCTCAGCACCCATCGTACGACCAACGCAAACAGCAAACGAGCCCCAGGGGAGACGATCCCAGCACCCACTGCCACCCCAAAGCAAAGCCCGGCTCAGCATCCCGCCCGGCTCAGCATCCCGCCCAGCTCAGCATCCCACCCAGCCCAGCATCCCGCTCGGGTCAGCATCCTGCCCAGCCCAGCATCCCACCTGGCTCAGCATCCCACCCAGCCCAGCATCCCACCCAGCTCAGCATCCCACCCAGCCCAGCATCCCGCCCGGCTCAGCATCCTGCCCGGCTCAGCATCCCACCCGGCTCAGTATCCCGCCCAGTCCAGCATCCCGCTCGGGTCAGCATCCTGCCCAGCTCAGCATCCCACCCAGCCCAGCATCCCGCCCGGCTCAGCATCCCGCCCGGCTCAGCATCCCGCCGGGCTCAGCATCCCGCCGTGCAGCCCCCAGGACCTTCCGGCAGCGTTTTGCTTCGCTCTCGTGGAAACGCAATTTCTTTGCAACCCCAACGAGGTGTTTTTCCCATCCTGGAGGAGGGAAGGGCCAGCTCCAGGTTCGGGAGCTCCTGGGGGTGAGCAGCACCGGGCGCTGCCGGGGCCACCCCGATGGAGAGCGGCATTTTGCACCAAAAAGGGGGAAAAAGAGCAAAATTGGGTAATTGGTGGTGTTTTCCAGCTCCTCGCCAGCATGGCAGCTGGGTTAGGCGAGACGCTCGTCGAGGACGCCGCTGCAACGCTATTTAGGAGCGGGCTGGGGGGGATGCACGGCTGCCACGGAGCGGGGGGGGCGAACATTAAAGTTAAGCAAAAATTAGGGTTGAAGCAAAAACTAAAGTTGAAGGAAAAATTAAGGTTAAAGCAAAAATTAAAGTTGAAGGAAATATTAAAGCAAAAATTAAAGTTGAAGCAAAAATTAAAGCAAAAATTAAAGCCAAAAAAAAAGTAAAAATTAAGGTTAAAGCAAGATTTAAAATTAAAGCAAAAATTAAAGTTGAAACAAAAGTTAAAGCAAAACTGAACCCAGCCCAGGCTCGCCGAGGACGGCGTGAAGGGCGCCCGTCCGGCAGTGACACGTCTGCCGTGCTGCCGTAACGCGTTTTCCCTATTCAAGGAAAGAATAAAAAAAAAAATCATTGATTTCAGGAGTAATTAAAAAACTTCTTTATGCCTAAAATGCAAAGGCGGCGGTAAAAATCAGAGAGATGAATAAATAAGAGCTGGGAAGCAGAGCAGGGCCGGGAAGGTGAAGGGAGACGGAAAAACCCCACAATTACGGGGGCAAGGGTGGAAAGCGGCGGAGAGGAGGAGATACGGGGAGAGGAGAGATAATCAGAGAGCAAAAAAAAAAGGGGAAAAACAATCAAAAGGAGGCAAAATAAAAAGCAGATGCTGAGGAGGGATAAGAGGCGGCCGGTGGAGCGGGGCCGGGCACCGGACTGGAGGGATAATTGGATTTCGGTTCGTCTCGGGGGCGATAAGAAATTCCCCGCGTAGTTTTTTTATTCCTATTTGCAGCATATTTTAATGTGCCATTTGAATACGGCCGGGGCAGCGCGTCCCGCCTGGGAAAATACGGGGTGCTGGGGGGGGGTTACCCCATTTCCTGCAGTTTATGCACTCGCTCGGAGGCTTTTTGGGGCAGAACGCGGCTATTCCTGCACTCAGCAGCTTCGCTCTCATTAGCAGCTGTTTGGGGTGAGCAGGAGCGGTGTGAACCCCCAAAAGCAAGGAGAGGGGACGCAGCAACCCCAAAGGGGACGCAGCAAATCCCAAAGGGGACAGTGCAACCACAAAGGGGACGTTGCAACCCCAAAGGGGACATTGCAACCCCAAAGGGGACCCACAGGGGACGCAGCAACCCCAGAGGGGACATTGCACTCCCAAAGGGGATGCAGCAAATCCCAAAGGGGACATAGCAACCCCAGAGGGGATGTTGCAACCCCAAAGGGGACGTTGCAACCCCAAAGGGGACGGTGCAACCCCAAAGGGGACGGTGCAACCTGCAGGGGACCCACAGGGGATGCAGCAAATCCCAAAGGAGCTGTAGCAATCCCGAAGGGGCCGTTGCACCCGTGCAATGCACCGCAACCCCATCGGGGCACCCTGCGTCCCCGCGGCCGAGCGGAACGGACGGCCCTGGCCCCCGGGGAGGGGACACGAAGCAGAGGGAGGCAAAAAAACCCCAAACCCCTGCTGCTGGTTTGATGCCGGAGATGGGAGCGATAGAGCAGAGCCGCCCGGCCCCGGCCTATTAACCGAGGTGGCCCCGAACGCCCCTTATCGCGACGGCATCAAAGCCCCGGGGCCCAGATCGCCCCGTCGCAGCCCGGCCGTGAGCACCCAAAACGCCGGTACCGAGCGCGGCGCACCCCGGCACGGCTTTTCGGCGTGACCTTGCTTGAGGGGCCGGGGAACGTCGGGTTTGGCCGTGCAACCGAGTTATTAGGGTCAGCGGAGAGGTTTTTAATTGCCTATTAGGACTGGGGCCCCGTCGGGGACGCTGCTGTCCCCCTGCCCGGCTGCCGCGTGGGAAACGCTGCTGAGTGTGCAAAGCGAAGCTCAGGAAGGGAAAAGGTCGTGCGTGGCTTGATGCACCCTCGTCCCCCGTGGGGACGCTGGGAATCTGCTCCCACGTGCATGTGTGCAAGGGCGAAACGGCCTGCAAACCGCTCGTGGTGCGGGTGCGCTGCAAAACCCCTGCCAGGGGGTCGTCCCGGGGTGCCGGGGGTGCTCCAGCAGCAAACGGCGCATGCACACGCGTGCTCACGCTTGTACGTGTGTGCATGCGCGTGCTCGTGCTTGCACGCGCATGGACACACGTGCTCGAGCTTGCAAGCGCATGGACACACATGCACGTACTTGCATGTGCATGGACACACGTGCTCGAGCTTGCAAGTGTGTGGATGCACATGCACATACTTGCACGTGCATGGACACACACGCTCGTGCTTGCACACGCGTGCAAATGCATGCATATGCGTGCACACGCATGCACATACATGTGCGTGCACGGACTCACACGCACACACGCATGTCTTGGGGCAGGGGAACGCCGTCACCGCAGCGCGGAGGGGCCGGGGGGGGTGCAGCGGGATGTCGGGGCACACACACGCGGCTCACCCGGGCACGAGGGACGTATCGCGACACTCTGGGTGGCCCATCGTGGCTTTGCGGTGGCCCTGACCCGGTGCATGTCCAGGCCCGCACCGCCCCCGGTGCCCAGCCCGGTGACTTGCCCCCCTCCGCGGCCCCGCTGTCCGGCCCGATGCAGGAACGGCCCGGTACCCGGCCCGGTGCACCGTGCGGTGCGTGCCCCACCCTGCAGTTCTGGTGCACGCCCAGCCCCGGTGCACGGCCCCTCCCCGGTGCGGGCCCAGCCCCGGTGCACGCCCCCCATCCCCGGTGCAGGCCCAGCCCCGGTGCGGGCCCAGCCCCGGTGCACGCCCCCCCCTCCCCGGTGCGGGCCCAGCCCCGGTGCACGCCCCCTCTCCCCGGTGCAGGCCCAGCCCCGGTGCACGCCCCCCCTCCCCGGTGCAGGCCCAGCCCCGGTGCACGCCCCCCCTCCCCGGTGCAGGCCCAGCCCCGGTGCGGGCCCAGCCCCGGTGCACGCCACCTCCCTCGCACGCCCAGCCCCCCCCGCCCGGTGCACGCCCGGTGCAGGCCACGCCCTCCCGGTGCCCCGCCCCGTGCACGCGCCCCAGCGCACCGCCCCCCGTCGACCCCTCCGGTGCGGCGAGGCGGGGCGGGGCCGGCGGGAGCAGTGGGGCGTGGCCGGGGGCGGTGCTACGGCAGGGCGCGGGGCGGAGTTAGAGCCGGGCGGGGCGGGGCTTGGGGAGGGGCGGGGCGGGGGTTAGAGCCGGGGGGCGGGGCGTGGGGAGGGGGGCGGCCGGTGGCGCTCGCGCTGCGGCCGGGCTGCGGCAGCGGCGGCGGCGGCGGAGCGAGGCCTGGTCCGGCCCGGCCCGGCCCGGTTCCGTCCGGTTCTGTCCGGCCCAGCCCGGCGCGGCGCGGCTCGGCCCGGCGCCTCCTCAGCGTCCCGCCATGGCGTTGCTGCGGGCGGCCGCGCTTCCCGCTGAGGGGTCCCCGGCCTGGCTGCCCACCCACGTCCAGGTGACGGTGGTGCGGGCCCGCGGGCTGCGGTGCAAGGGCGGCGGGAAGCCGGGCACCAGCGACGCCTACACCATCATCCAGCTGGGCCGCGAGAAGTACAGCACCTCGGTGGCCGAGAAGAGCACCGGCAACCCCGAATGGCGGGAGGAGTGCGCCTTCGAGCTGCCCCCCGAGCTGGGCGCCCCGGCGGGCCCGGCCCGCGGCGGCCTGGTGCTCACCGTCATGCACCGGGCCCTGGTGGGCATGGACCGCTTCCTGGGCCAGGCCCTGGTGCCCCTGGAGCCCGCCCTGCAGCAGGGCCGCGCGCCCGACGAGCGGTGAGTGGGTCCTGCCGGGCATCGCCCAGCGCCCGTGGGGGCAAAGCAGGGGAGACCCCCGGGATGGGCTCCACGGGGTCCCTGCGTGCCCCGGGATGGGCGCCACGGGGTCCCTGCGTGCCCTGGGATGGGTGTCATGGTCCGTGTGAGCCCTGGGATGGGCATTGCAGTGGATGGGGCATCATGGGGTCCCTGCGTGCCCTGGGATGGGCATCATGGGGTCCCTGCGTGCCCCAGGATGGGTGTCACAGGTCTGTGTGAGCCCCAGGATGGGTGTCATGGTCTGTGTGAGCCCCAGGAAGGGCATTGCAGTGGATGGGGCCTTACGGGGTCCCTGTGTGCCCCAGGATGGGTGTGATGGGGTCCCTGCGTGCCCCAGGAAGGGCATTGCAGGAGGTAGGGCGTGGTAAGGTCCGTGCATGCCCCAGGAAAGGGCTTTGCTGGATGAACGGTGTCACAGGGTCCAAGGGTGTCACAGGGTCCATGCGTGCCCCAAGAAGGGTGTTGCTGGGGACAGGGAATCACGGGGTCCATGAGTGTCCCAGGAAGGGCATTGCGGGAGGTAGAGTGTCACAGAGTCCGTGGACACCCTAGGGAGGGTGTCACAGGGAGTAGGGTGTCATGGGGTCCAGGCGTGCCCCAGGAAGGGCTTTGCAGGAGGTCATCCACCATCACAGGGGCTGTGCACACCCCAGGAAGGGTGTCACGGCGGACAGGCCATCGTAGGGTCTGTGGGTGCCCTGGGAGGGGTGTGACAGAGGATGGGGTGGCATGGGGTCCGTGTATGACTCAGGAAGGGCGTTGCAGGATACAGGGTATCGCAGGGCCCGTGGATGCTCCGGGAGGGGCATCACGGAGGATAGGATGTCACGTGTGCTCCAGGAAGGGTGTTGTGGAGGATGGGGTGTCTTGGGGCCCCTCCACCCCCCAGGAAGGGAGTCGTGGGGGACAAGGCATCACAGGATCCTTCCTCCCCTTGGGAAGGAGGTCCCGGGGGACAGAGTGCTGCGAGCTCCCTCTGCATCCCGGGAGGGTCCCCCCGGGGTCTGTCACTCCTGGGAAGCCGTGGCACAGATGCCTGCGGTGCTTTGTCCTTCCGATGGCTGCGGTGGCTTTGCGGCCCCCACCGGCTCGGTGGGGCTGTCGGCGTGACCTGGTTTGTCGCTGTGCTGCTGCAGGAGCGTCCCCCAGTTTGGGGGACCGAACCCCAGCCCTGCGTCGCCTCCAGCATAAATCCCTGCGTGTGTGGGATTTGCTGTTCTTCCTCCTTCCCCCAGAAGGCTTTAAAACAATAATAATGTTTTCTAGCCTTTGCCAGGCAGAGAAATACAGGAATGTGGATGAAATTCCTTTAGGGAAGAAGTTTTTTGAGCTTTGCTCCACGCAGACCTGGCTGGGCTGCTGCGTGCCTCCGGGAGCATCCCCGCCGCTCGCCGGCTCCCCGGACCCCAGGAATTCGGCTGGCTCGCTGCCCAAAGCTGCCGGCTTGGAGAGGAGCCTCCATTGCCCTCCCACCCAGGGCACGGCCGGGGAGGCGGCAGAGGGAGCACCGGGGCTTGGCAGCCTCGCTCCGGGAGAGTGGGATTAGCGTGAAAAGGGGTTGGAAAAACTTTTCCCGTGGAGAAACGCAGCTCGTTTGCATCTGCAGCCCGTGGGGATTCCTGTTTGCCCTACAATGGGAGCATGAGCATGGAGGAAAAGTGACTAACCCCGGAGGCAGTGTCTGAGTGTTTTTCCCCCGGTGTTTATTTTGCTTTTATTAGCGCTGCCTGGAGAATGGGCGGCATCGGAGGAGCTGGATCTGAATTCTTCGGGCCTAATTCAAACCAGCGTCGTGCGCAAACTTCAGAGCGAGCGAGCCGATCTGCGGCCTTTCGGGCGCGCCGGGAGAGACGTGTTGTTTTGGCACGGGAGGATGTGAAATAACTTTCCGTCCTCTTTGCGGTTTGGGTAGCAAGCCCTCCGCCGGGAGCCGGGGTAGGAGCCGTGTCTCGAGGAAAGCCGTTGCTCCTGTTAGCAGAAGTTTACGAAGCTGTGCAAAGCGGGGGGCCCTGTGACGGCCCCGCGAAGGTTTCAGGAGGCTGAGCCCCTGGTCTTGTCTCAAAGGTCTCGGCGTCAGGGGCTGTTAATCCCACGGGTGCAATGTCCAAGGCGGCTGGACCCCGTGCTGCCTGTCGCGGCTGCCGGTCGCCCCGGCAGCACCGTTACTGCAGCTCAAGGAGAGGATCTGGGCTACGAGGCAGGAGATCCCCAGGATTTTTGCCGTCCATCTCTTTCCCTTCCTGTAGCTTTGCTTGCATAAGGAAAATAAACTTCCCTTTGTGCTCTTCAGGATTGCAAGAGCTTTTAAGGCTCTTTATCTTCGCCCGTGGCCCCCGGTGATGGAAGCGAGCACAGAAAACATGACAGAGAGCTCTCACCCCGCGCCCCGAGCATCTCCAGTCGCTGGAACCCCCGCGCTGGAAGGTGTCTCGAGGGTGGGTGGCAGGTCTGCAGTGTGGAAGGGGCTGCACCTTTTTTTTGAGGGGGGTCCCAAGTGCTGGAGCATGTCCAGCCGGGTGGGAGAAGGGTTGGGGGAGCCCTGGGGGTCTGGCTCTGTGAGCTGCCTATGCTTCCAGCCAACTTCTGCCATCTGGTTCGGTCCCGTTGCAAACAACTTTGTTTAGGAGGAAATTTTAGTCCCAGATTAAAAAATAGCAAAACAAACACAGGCTCCCCCCCTCCAGGACTGCACCGCAGAGCACACCCAGGCCTGGGCAGCACAGATAACTGTTGGCCCCTGAACGAGGGATGTATAAGTTGAGTCTCCGCCATACACTGGTTTTTAGGACCCCGTTTGCAGTCCTCGCTCCTGGGCATGAAACTGCTGCCAGTTGGAATGGGACCCTGGTTAAAAAGAAGGCCTTGATTGTCAGCGCGTTGACCTTGCTCTCCTTTTCCTGCTGATTTTTGTTGCACGGAAACTTTACCGGCGATGATTTTTATACTTGTTTTCAGCTCGATGGAAAATGTTCCGTCAAACTTGGATTCTTCTCCAGGAACAAGCTGTCGGCCGGCGTCCAGGGGTGTTTATGAGCTGCCTTGTCCAGCTGAACGTCTTGGTCATTTCAGTGTTTTGCCCGGGAGAAAATCAACTCTTGGATTTGCACAAGAGCAGCCTGAGAGCTCTCGTGGCCTTCTTGCCCATCCCAAGGCTTGTCCCACGCTCAGCCAGCCCCGAGGCCTGGGGTTGGGGAGCAAAGCAGCAGTGCTGAGCATCGTTGCTCCCTTCCCACTTGAGCTGTGCAGTGCTGTTGTTTTTAACCCATGCCTTTTACTGCCCAGCTGAGCCCGATGTGCGTCTCTGGATGCACCTTTCTGCATCAGAAAAACCCTGTGCCGCGGCCCTGCCCGGGTGGGATGCTCCTGGTGCTCACCTCTCCCTCCCTGCAGCTCTCCTGCCTCATTTTTTGGGAGCCCAAAGCTCAGCGCTGCCGGCGGGATGAGGCTGTGCAAGAAAGTGCTTGCATGCTGGCGTGGTGCCCATCACCGTGTCCAACCGTTACGGTCTGCCAGTGGGTCCTCGAGCACTGCCGGCTCGGCACGGGCACGCGGGGAGACGTGGTAGTTCGGCGGGGTGGTCAGTCCCTCCGAAACGAGGGCTCGGCCCAGCCGAAGAGGGTTTTTTCTGTACTCACAAGCCGGCTATCGCTTCTGCTTCCTGACATCCAGGAAATGCCGCTGCAGTCCCCTGCGGGGGCTCATCCTGCCTTCCCTGCGGCGTGGCAGTGAGCCGGGGAGCGTCACCCCCACATCCACCCCTGTGAGCCGAGCGTCTGGGGAGGGTGGAACTGCCTCCGGCTGCAGCGAGACAAGAGCTTCAGTCCGACACCTGTCAGGCTGCGTTTTCCCCTTGGCCAACGCGGTGGCATCCCTTGGGCGGGCAGGGGCTCGGCGTCGGGGGGACAGGAGGTGCTCAGTAACGTCTGCGGGATTGGACCTTGGACCTCGCTGCATGGGGACCCAAAAGGGCCTTGATTTTCCTCCGGGGGCTGTGAGGCCGATGGTGGGGAGGGGCAACGGGCATCCAAGGTTTCCTGGGCTGGGTAAAGAAAACCCCTAGTTGTCATTACCTCCTCTCTCCCCCTTTGAAATACCATTTTCATTTGCTTTCTTTCCCTAAGACCTCACAGCCCCTCGCAAATGGGAAAGGTTCAAGCCGTGAGCCTTCCAGGGCGAAGCTCCGCTTGCCGTGCAAACACTGGCCTGCTGGAGCTCGGTCTCTGGAGAGCAAAATTCAGGGCTTTGCAGCACCGGGATCCTGTGGGTAAGGGGACAGTAAGTGTAGCAGGAGTCGTCATTCCTGGCTCTGGTCTTTTCCTGCAGTGACTTGCAGTTGCTTGCTGGCTGCTGCCTCGGATGGGGAGCGAGGGCAGCGAGTGGCCTTTGGTGTCTCTGCGACAGGGAACTTGTCTTGCGGAGTCATTACCTGTGCAAAACTAGCCCAGCTCCTGCTTCCTCAAAGCTCGCCCTGCCACACTTCCCTTTGCTCGTTCCTGTCCCTCCCCAGCTGCCGAGGGGCCGGGGCCGGTTGCTCGGGGGGGTCTGGGCTCGCGTGCAGCCCTTCGCCTGGGCAGCCGCAGCATCTCCGCCCTGGCAGCAGGAACGAGATGCTCTCCATTGGGGAAGAAGCTACTCGGGGTGCAAAACCTTTCCTCTGGGTGCTAAGCTTTTCTAGCTGAAGTCCTTGAGGCCACCGGGGCTTCTCTCCCCCGTGTCCTGCCGGAGCTCAGCTCTGGGGCGAGGCTCAGTGGAGAAGGGCCGGGGATTTCCTTGGGCTCGGGGGAAGGTGTTGTGAGTCAGGCCAAGATGGCTGGCAGAGCTGGTCGGAGAAGGAGCTCGTCAGCCCCGTCACTGCCTGCAGCTCCGTGGCTCAGCACGGGGAGGGAGAAGGAGCACGGCTGGGGGGAAGGAGCAGCCTGAAATGGAGGCGGCTCAGGGGGACATTGCTCTGAATTTGCTTTGGCCCCAAGGTGACTGAGAAGCCCTCCGGAAGGTCACGTCGCTGCCCAGTGATGTGTGCTGCCCCTCTGCTCAGCAGCAAGGCAGCGTTGGGACCTCGGATGGGCGAGAAGCACCTTCAGGGCCAAGGGTCGGTCCCCGAATCCCTGGCAGGGCTCCCTCGCTGTCTGTTGGTCCTTCCTGAGCTAAGCCCCGTGCCAGGCGCTTTTCCCTTCCCCTTGCTGGTTGTACCCATCACATCTCCTCCTTGCCGTGGCGAGAGCGGACGGGTAACGTGCTTTCCGTGGCACTGTCCTTGTTTCCCCCGCGCACGGACCCGCTCTGATCTCCTCCACCAACCCCTCTGGACTGCTGTCAGCCCGTGCCGTGCTTGTGGCCGTCACCCTCCCTCGTTAAATTAAAATCAGTGGAGATCATTAGCAGCAGAGCACACACTGTGGCCTGTGGGCTCTTGGCAGGGGCATCTCTCTCGGATGCGGTGGTTTGTGCTCGTTGCCGTTCCCACCGTGGCCTTGGCTTCTGGCTGCATCTCCTAGGGGAGATTTTCGCACTCAGGGTCGGAGCTCACTTTCTGCTCCGTATCAGGCATGAGCCAAGGCCAGATCACTGCGCCCGTGTCCTCCGCACGTCTGTCCTTAAGCCTAGGAGAAGAAGAGACCTTGCAGCGGGGCGGAGAGAAAATAGCTGCTCCGCGATAGTTTTGGGATGGAAAGTTTTAATACGAGGGCAAACAGAGCCCTCTTCCCTGGGGGCTCTGATCGGAGGCGCCCGGCAAGGCTGGTGAAGGTCTTCGGGGTGGTTGAGAGCAGCAGCGAGCTCCTCGGACATGCCAGGCTGTGATGAAATCCTTGTTTTGGGGCTGGAAAGGCAGCTCTGAGGGGTTGTTGCGTCTGGGCCGAGCCAGGAAATGCCCTGCTGTGTCGAAACGTCGCCGAGCAGGGGGAGGAGAGGGTTAGTCCTGCCAAAAATCAGGTCGAGATGCTCTCTGAGCAGCCAAAGGCAAGGCTGGGCAGGAGGCAGCCGGGCCTTGGGGTAGGGTCCTTGGTGGCCAGCTTGTCCCGGGCAAGCGTTTGCCCCTAGCTGGGAGCCCCGGGGAGAGTGCCAAGGCGCTGCGGTGTGGTTGTGCTGCTTATGAAATGGTGGCAGGGCTTAATTTTGCTCCTACCTGCCCGGTTAACCCCATTTTCACCCAGTTGCCAGTGCCGGTTTAAGGCCCTTGCTCTGTCCTGCTTCAGGAAGGCTCTGCTTTTGTTGTTTTTTTAAAGATATTTGAGCAGTTTGATCCGAGCTTTGCAAGTCTGGCACATTGGGTTTGGGCTGTCAGTGGCCAAGAGCGCTGGCCCGTCACCTGCCATCATCTTAAAAACCAAAAAGCTGCAGATTCAGGCTTCTTGCTCTGTTTCACACTAATCTGCAGAGCCCTAACTGCCTCCAGCTGTCTTTTTCCCTTAGCAGCTGCAGAAAAACCCGCAGCCAGCTCAGAAAACACCTCGAACCTGTTGGTACAAAGCTCCAGACGCGGGTGGAGCTGGTGCTATTGCATGTGCCGAGTTCAGCTAGCGCTCACGCCGTGCTTCAGGAGCCTCACTGCCTCGGTTCATCTTTCCAAGGTGACTCCCTCCCTTCCCTACAGGGTCTGCCAAAATCTTTCTTGCTGCTCCTTCCTCTCTGGTGACCAGAAAGGTAGAAAGACCTCTGCTCTCCGCTCCTCTCGCCCTGCAAGGGGCTGTGTCATCGCGCTGGGCTGAGCTGGATGGCTCGAAGGCAGCGTCCGTGGGCCAGCAGCAGGAGAGCAGTTTTTGGGGGACGTTCTTCATGGTCCTGGGGCAATCTGCTTGGTTGTAGCATTGCCCCGGAGGAGAGCATCTGTGGGTGCCCTCAGCCGCGCCCCGGCAGCGTGGTCCCTTGGAGCGATGTGTCACAGCTCGGGGGGCTGCTGGAGACACCCCTCTTCTTTGTCACTGTCACCGGAGGGGGAGCATCTGTTGGGGTGGAGAGCTTGTCCGCACTGCGGCTGCTGCCAGGGCAGAGCCTGGACTGGGTTATTCTGCCCGTCCGCCGTAGCCAGCTCGTGGATGTGCCTGTGTAGGTGTCCACGTGAAGGGAAAACGGGCTCCTTGCCCCCGGTAACTCCGCAGGCTCCGGGTGCTCTGGCGTCGTCTCGCCTGCTGAAATCCTCTTGCTCGGGACGCTGCTCCGTTGCAGGCGTGCTGGCACGGGCTGCTGCCTCCGCACCGCTGCTGGGCAGGGCTTTCTTGACAAGAGGAGTCCAAAAAAGACCTCGCATCCTTTCTGCGTGCGGTCTGTTGAGCGAAAATGGCTTTTAAACCTTTGCTGCCGCCTCTCTTCCTGCCCCGGGGCTTGTCAGAGCCTGTGCTCGGCAAAGGTGTGCGAATAACTGCCGTGGGAATCTGCTTGCTTTGTCAGAAGCTTGTCTGGGGACGCGGGGTTTGGATTTCCAGCGGGACGGCTCTTCCAGCCTGGGCTGAGGGTTTGGGAGCCCCGTCCCTGGAGCAGCATCCCATGGCCTCCCCAGCGCTGCGTTTCCAGCGCGTGGGTCTCTTCACCGGCAGGTCCACCGAGGATAAAGGTGTGTATAATTAGAGCAACCTGCTGCTGGGCTTAAGAGTCATTCCTTTTTCCCTTTTTCCCCCTTTTTTGCGGCGTGACTTATGCCCGAGAGCGGGTTGCAGCGTCTGTTGGTGCGATGAATGAAGAATCGATGTGTGACCTGTTGCCAAAGCGGGTGTAGTCGATATTTTAACCCTTGGGATCGGTTTCCCCTTTGGAGGACAGGCGCTGCGTTCCTGAGCCTCGCGTTGCCTCTAGGTTCTAGGTTCTACACGCAAGCCCTGCCGTGACGCTCTTCCCCGCTGGAAGTGGGAAAGGATTTACAGCAAAAACGTGTTTCTCCTGCCCATCCCGCGCGCGTTGAGATGTGTGTTAGTAGCTCCCCAGAAGCACATGCACCGGGGGAACCTGCGGAGCAGCTCCTCGGTGTCGGTTGTGCTTTGCAATCCTGCAAACTCAGCTCGGGGCTCATTTTTTTAACCTTTCCTTGTGCCCTTGGTTTCTCATGCACCGGGTGAGCGGATCGCCAGCGCTGCCTCCTCTCCCGGCCTCGCACAGGGGCCTCATCCCCCAGCGTTGCTGTGCCCGGGCAGCGCTGGCTGGGCAGTTCAGGTCATTTGGTGACCACAAACGTGGTTTATTGGCTTGTTCATGACTCGGAGGACGCAAACTTTGGATGCTCTGGAGCGTAAGCAGATAAATATAGCTGAAGAGATCACTTTCTGTCTCCTGCTATTACTATCTCCTCTTCATTCATAAATGTTTCATGCTCCGTTTTACAGCTCCTTAAATCTTCCCTCCCTTCCTCTTCCTACCTGCCCATCCTGCGCTAGAGAGGGGAAAGCCTCTGATCTTCTTAGCCTAAACGGATTTGTAATGAAGTTACTCGTCCTTGCTCTCATGCCAGCACTGTCCTGGTGGCTCATAGCTCTTCTCCGTCCCTGGCGTCTACCCTGCTCCTGAAACCGTCCCGCTCCGTGCCGTCACACGCCCTGCTTCCCTCTGCGAGCCAGCACAGGGGCCGTAGGGGCAGATTTGGGGGCAGTGGGGTGGCTGGGCAGCCGTCCTCTGTCTCCTCTGGGTACAGGGTCAAGAAAAGAGCCTGTCTGGGGGCTCCGTGGGTCTGGGCCACCCCAGGCCCCCCATAGCCAACGGGAGCGGCAGGGTCCTACGGGGCACTGCTCCGGCTGGGACGCAGGAGTGAGGATGCTCAGGACCTTGCTGGGATGGACCTTGTGCACGGAGCACCCGCCCATAGCAGACCCTGGGTGTTGCACCGGGCTTGCCGTGAGCTGCCGATGCAAGCAGGGCGGGATTTTTGCTGGTTTTCATCACGCCTTGCAGGTTCGCAGGCTGTTCCCTGCCATCGAGACCCATTGGCGTGGCAACATCTCCGTTCCTGGCCTGCGGGTCATGGGACAAGCCCTTCGCAGGGCATGGATATGGCGGAGTGTGGACGGCTTCTCTGTCCCGGGGCGGGTGCGAGTCGGTGGTGGGGTTTTCTCATGTGCGTTCCCACAGTTGTCCTGTGCTCGCTCGCCTGCTGCGGTAATGCATCGCTGGGAGCACCAGCACCGTGCCTCTGGCTCCATCCTCTTGCGCCCTTCACCGCACACAGCTCCTGCTCTCGGTCTCTGACATCCCGTTTGACCAGCGCTCGCTTGAGCTGCCGAGTTGATTGTGTCAAAGCTGGAATCCATTAGAAGAGCAGGGTCGAGTTGCTTCATTGGCAATGAGCTGAATTATCTAACGAGCTGGGGGGGTTGGTCTGTTCAAGCTTGTTTTCGAGCACTTCTCAGAGGAACGTTTGGAGAGATGAACTTCTTCCCACCTCAGCCGCTCGAGCCCTTTCTTCCCCATCCGCGGGGGAATCGGCCTGTGTTTATTTTCCATCTGTGCTTTTAGCAGCTTACAGGGATCACCTTGCAAAATAGGCCATCCAAAACCAACACGAAACGAACCTACGCTGCAGAAAAGCTTCCCAGCACCGGTGGGGGAAGCTGTGTCAAAAACACGAAGCCAGACAAAAAGCACGAAAATCCCCAGGGCTGGGTTGTTTTCCACCCTATGCTTCCCTTCTCGGGTAGGTGAGCTTCCTCCTGGCCCCGTGCGGCGTGCGTGTTTCCGCAGGGCTGCTTCAGCTCTCATCTCACCAAAATGCCTCTTCGCTGCCCGTGCCGTGCCCGTCGAGGGGGCCTGTGCCAGGAGGAGCAGTGCCCCGTCTGCCAACATTCGTGTTCTCCCTGGATTGCCTTTTCTGCGCTCCGTCCTGCTCGCTCTGTTGTTGTAGGGTCCCAAGTAGTCTCTAATTAAAGACTTGGGGCTCTTTTTGTAAGCGGCGCTGACCTTGTTGCAGGGATGAATCAGCCGTAAATGACAGGCTGGTCGGGGAAGAGGCATTGGCTCCGCGTTGGGCTGTCTCTTGTTTCGTGCCGCAGCTCAGGCGGCTGAGTTGTGCAGGGCAGGAGCATTTCTGCCTGGTTTGAGGTGAACCTTGGCCACCTCGACAGCGCCGAGTGGGTTTGGGAGGCTTTTGGGAAGCGTCTGACCGCTGAAGTGCTCTAGAAAGGCTCTGGCTGTGCATCCTGCGTCCATGAATGCCGTGGGTCGCTAAGGGACTTACCCACCCAAGGAAGCTCTCTTGAACCTGCTGCTAGTAAAGCACTGGGACCAGTCCGGGAGCGAAACTGGAGAACCATTGCTGAAGGTACCCAAGGCGTGTTGGACAGGTCTGTTGGGGCGAGGCTGGTCCAGCTGAGCTGGAGGGTGGATGGGGATCTCTTGGGGACCCCAACCAGACCCATGGGAGAGCAAGGGTGGTCCTCCTTGGAAGGACCCGTGTCCTCCTTGGAAGGACCTGCGTCCTCCCTGAAAGGAGGGCAGGATGGTGCCCTGATGGTGCACATGGCCCCTCTGAGAGTGGTGTTGCATGCGCTGCTCTCATCCCTGCATCGCTGGGCGCTCTTCCCCGTGTGATGTTGCCCGCGACTGTAGTAATCCTGAACCAAGGAAACAAGCCCGGATCACCGCGGGGCTTCGGGATGACGACCTGCAAAACTGCTGACAGGATCGGGGCTTGGGCTTCATGCTTGGTTTTGTGCTGAAGGAGTCGCTTGAGCAGGAAGGGGACGTAGAGGGGACAAGGTGACAGAAAGCCTGGGCTCGGTCTCCCCTGGGATCCCCTCTCCGTGGTCAGCATTGCCTTTCCGTTAAGGTTTGGCTCTGTGTTCTCCTGGTTGTCCCAGCAGCTTGGCTGGGGCAGCCCGTGCAGACCAGGTGTCTCCTAAACCCAAACAAATTTTTCTCACTGATGAGGAGAGAAAACTGCCCAAGCATCTTCCCCTGTCGCTCAGATACCCAACGCGAGGTTTCTAGAAGCAGGGGCTCCCCGCGCGCCCCGTAAACGGTCACGTGCAGCCCGACAGAGGATGGTGAGCAGAGGCGGGGGGACGGCGTGAACGAGGCGCTGACCCCGAGCAAATCCATCCTGTCGGCATCCTCCGTGGGGTCGCTTTCCCTCCTTGACAAACAGCTCCCACGCTCTTGTTTCCACACCAGGGTGGTTTTTTTCCCTTTGCTCAGCACTAGTTGGCTTTCCGGTATGGGATGCTGCTGGAGGATGGGGGAAAGCACGTGTTTTGGGGCTTTGTGCTCTGCTTTCCATGCCTCCCTTGCTGCTCCGATTGATCCCGGCAACAGCAAATGTAAAAATAGATGCCCGGCGCTTTCTGCCTTTCCTCCCAAACCTGCCTTTTGGCAGCCGTGCTGCGTGGCTCGCCGCTCTCCTTGACTCTCGGCGGAGGCGAGTGGGAGGAGAGAGGAGCCTTCGCACAGGAAAGGGTTTTACTGAAACTGTCTGGAGGCAGTTCGGGTGTGCTCATTAAACACGGTGACCTAAATGAGCGCGCAGAGCCACGCAGGGGGGCTGGGGAGCCCTCCGCCATATATCAGTGCTCGCAAGCGGTGTTACGGCGGTGGGATGGGAGCTTGCAAACCCCAGAGCACGTCTCGCTTCTCAGGAGCTGCCCGAGAGCTCAAAGGGGCCTCCGGCTGCTTCCCCTTTCTGGGGCGTCTGCGGGGAGTTTTCTGTTTGAGGTTTCCTCTCCCGTCCCTGTGTGCTGGGGCAGTTTGCTGCTTCCTTCCCCCTGCAGAGATCCCCGGGGCCTGGGTGTGCCCGCCTGCCCCTTCCCTGCCGCAGCACCCGCGGGTGGCAGATCCTGGGGTGATGCTGGGAGAAGCCCTTTGCCTTCGGGGGGATGCGCGCCCAGCGTGGTGCAATGCTGCAAGCAGGCACCCGGTGCACGGAGGTGTTGGACCCTTGGGGCGTAAGAGGGAAGAATATAGGGGTTTTTAGCAAAAGCTAATTGCCTGAACCTGCAGCTTGTGTCTTCAGGCTGGCTCGAGCTGCGTTCCCTGGCCGTGTCGCGTTGGAGATGTCTCTGAGCAAGCTTGGCTCTCCGTACGGCCAGGGCCGAGGTGTCTCGGCAGAAGCATCGTCTTGCAGTGGAGGTGGGCAGTAGCTGACGGGTGGAAAGGAGCAGTTCTCCACCGAGCAGAAGGGCATGGATACAGGCCCAGCAGGCTGGGAAGCTGCAGGTTTCCTCCTCTGCTCCGTGTTCAGGGGGAGACCCCTTTCCAGTTGCGGGGAGCGAGGGAGGGAGCACAGACTCGGGCACCAAGCACGCCTCCTTAGCTAGGAGCAATCCTCCTCCCTGTCCCCACCAGCTCTGGCACCGGCACAAGAGAGCCTCTTTAATTTAACATTTTTTAACTAGCAAAACCCATGTCAGGCTGTGGCCCCTCCAAACCTTGCTAAGAACAGCACCCCGGGAGTAGGTGGCCAGAGATGGGTGGCTTGTCCTGGATGCCCTGTGCAGCACCAGGAGCTGGTGGCACCTTCCTCAAGAGAGGCCTCCAAAACACCTCGGGGAAGCGGGTCCTTGCAGACCTGGGTCCCCGGTGCTGGATGTGCTTGGCACGGCTTCCTCGATCTCCCCGTGCTCCTCGGTGCCAGCACCTCTTCCACAGTCTGATTAATATAACCCAGTTAAATTCAGAGCAATTGGTCTGAGCCTGAGCTGCGAAGCCCCCGGCTGCTATTTCAGACCTGGAAAAGGGTTTGTACGGGCAGAAGCTGGTTTGCTTTTCCAGCCGTTTCATCTAGTCCCATAGAAGAGATCATGTCCCTCTCCGAGGCCTGGGCTCGAGTGGCCTCAATCCAGAAACCCCCCACCCAGGGCTTCTCCCCAAGGGCAGCTCGTGGAAGAAATGTGGGAAACCGAGGAGTGTGGGGTGGGTTAATAGCGAAAAGATGCTGCGGGAGTTTGTGTTTAGCTGGGCTGGGACTTGAAACCTGTCCCAATCCTGCTCTCCTGCTGCATCCTGGCCGAGGCAGTGTTTGCACCTCCTGTTTCCACTGGAACTGATTCATTAAAAAAAAGAAAAACCCAACATGGAACAACTTAATCCTCCCAAACATTCATCTTGTGCCATAAACTTAGAGCTCGGCCTAAAAATAGCTCTGTTCCCTGTTTGAGGTGTAGTCCCGACTGCTGATTAGGTCTTGGGAACCTAAAATAGCTCCTTAATCCAGCGCCAGCATAAGCAGAGGTTTTTCCTTGAATGGACGCTTTTTGAAGCAGATCAGGTTTGAAGGCTTGTTCTTTCAAAGGCGTTGCCGCTGAGCACCCAAATTAATCGTAATGACCACGACATTTTAGTGAAGGGACGGGAGATGCTGAGAGCGTGTCCGTGAGAGCTGAGCCAGTGCAGGGCTCTTACATCTCATCGTCCTCAGAAGCTTGTGCCTTTCCTTACGTTAATCCACCCAGGTTTTCTCCCTTTTTTTTTTTCTCCACGGGGTGACGTAAGATACAGAAACTACTTGTGAGGTGTTTTTTTTTTTTCTTTTCCTGCTAAATGATTCAGCCCCCAAATCTCTCCTCTCCCAGCTGGCAGGCTGCTGCAGCCCTTCCCGCTTGAACTTCTTCCAGGTCTTGCATCAAACTGAGCAATGTAATACTTGATGTGTTGTGGCCGCAGCCTGTTCCAGGCAGCCTTTTCCCCACGGCTCCTACGGGAAGAGCCCGCCTGACTCACCTGCTCCTGCTCCCCTGACTGCTCCCTGGCAGCGGATCCGCCTGTTCGGGTGTCTCTTTGCCGCTGCTGCCTTGCTGCAAGGGCTTAATGCTGCTTTTTTCCATGTTTGTGGGGGTTTTTTTCCCTACATGCCTGGATATTTTCAAGCTTGAAGCCTGAGTACTGAAAATTTTTCAAAGGGCATCATGTAGGAGTGGGATAAGCAAGTGGGAGGAAGAGGAATGGGTTTGCTGGGGATTTAACCCCGCATCTGTGCCCAGCGAAGTCCCGTGCGCTGCATTTTGGTGGCAGCAGAATTGGATGGTGAAGGACCTGGGTATTTCCAGCTGCACGCTCTTGTTATTTATCCCGGCATCCCAGCAGGGAGTCAGGGGTTTTGTGCCCCCTTCCCGAGGTACGGTGTAGGTTCCCCAGGCTTTGCAGCTCCTCCCTGCGTCCGAGACGCGATAACTGCCCCAGCAGTAATTCAGGAACTTCTGGGGGAGGCGATTCAAGTTTTCTCCTCGCCCTGGTGATTTCAGTGTGGTCACACCCGTCTCCATCCCTTCACATTTTCCTTCCCCTTATTTTTTTTTCTTTTCAGTGACTTCACTTTTCAAGTGGGTGTAAAACACTGCCATGATTTTTATTTTCTGGAAAATCATTGGGAAATTATTAACCCAGGTCTAGAAATTTCTTCCACCTCCGGTTGCTGCCTGCTTCGCCTGTGAAGCACGTCACGGAGAAATAGGGTTTGTCCTGAACCTACAGATTTCCTTGCACCTTGTTAAGGGGAATTTTAATGCTTTGATCCGGGAGGGATCAGAGCTGCCGGGGCAGCGGCTGTGCTGGAGACCCGCTTGTCCTGCTGCAGCCGCCCCGGGAAGCGTCGGCTGGAACCAGGACAGAAAGACGGGGCATCTCGATTTTTTTCCCTTGTGCAGTGAATGTTTTGGAGGCTTTTCCCATGCTCTTTCCATCTCTGCGTGCAAAGCCGCAGAGCAAAGTTTGCATTACGGGTTTTGTCTGGGGCAGGGCAGCGGGGAGCTGATAATCTACTGCGGAGTCAGTTGAAGCTTTTGTGCTGGTGGATATGGCCAATATCTCCTTCGGGAGCTCTCGCCAGCCCCAGCGGCGTAGTGCTGGGCTTTGGCAACCGGCACAGGGAGCGTTAAAGTCCTTTTCCCTCCTCAGCTCAGGTTTCTGGCTGCCTCAAAACTTACAGACATTTCAGCAGAATGGAGGGATTTGGAGAGGGGAAGGTGATGGGCGTGTAGGTTTGCTGCATCCTCCACCGTCACTGATCACATCAGGTCATCACAGATCCCACAGCTGTACTGCAGGCTGGAGACTGCCATCGGCCGGCTGGAGGAATGCAAATATTTCCCCAAAATCCAGCAACCTGGGTAGGGTAGGGTGGGTTGGGTTGGGTAGGGTAGGGTAGGTGCTGCATGGCAGCTCCTCCTGCCCATAAAGGGCTCCTGGGATGCAGCATCCTCTCAATGCTTGAGGCAAGGACACTTCTAGGCAAACTTCAGCATCTTTATTTAGGGTGAGGCATGGAGGGTCTGGCGTAAAGTTATTTTAATGAATGTTGTTGAGTGCCTTTGCCATTACGGTACTGTCTCTGACTTGAAAGGATTTGCTCTGAGTCACTGGCTCTTGAATATTTAAAACGCAAGCACAAAGCACCGTCTTTTTTTAAACACGGGCTCACAGCAACGCATCAACTGACCGTACAAGAATTTGCCCACCAGTAACTTCCCCCCCGAAACGCGCGGCGGTATCTGACGCCAGGGCGAGCGAGATGGTGTTTGCTGGGTTATTTAGCAGACGTGCTTTAGGACGGGGATGGAGACAGAGCTCTTACAAAGCCGCTGCGGTTCAGGGAGGAGCCTGGTCCTGTGCGACACCTCCGTGCTTGGCGTTTGCGTGTCTCTGAGTCGGGTCTTAGGCGACTTCTGGGGTGGTTGTGCTAGCTTCCACCCAGCAGCGTCCTCCCTGAGGTCTTCCCGGCTTGCGGCTCTTGGAAATGACGGAGGGGCCTTTCCTTTTCTTTCCTCTCTGGCTCCAGGTGGCACAAGCTACACTCCAAGGCTGGGAAGAAGGAGAAGGAGCGTGGTGAGATCCTGGTGAGCATCCAGTTCACGCGCAACAACCTCACAGCCAGCATGTTCGACCTGTCCATGAAGGACAAGCCGCGGTCGCCCTTTGGCAAGCTGAAGGACAAGGTGAAGGGCAAGAAGAAATATGACTTGGAGTCGGCCTCTGCCATCATCCCCAGCAGCATGGGCGCCCTCGACATGGAGGACGACTACGACACTGGGGGCAAGAAGTCCAAAGTCAAGGGCTTCTTCTTGAAGAACAAGCTGCGCAAGTCGTCCCTGACGCAGTCCAACACCTCCCTGGGATCCGACAGCACCATCTCTTCTGCCAGCCTGGGCTTGGCCGCAAATGTTCCCGAGGTAACCAAATCCCCGAGCAGACACAGCAGTCTGTCCACAGAGCGCTCTGGTAAGAGGATCACGGTTTTAATCCCCACCCCCCCTTTTTGTTTTTCCCCTTTTTTTCTTTGTAAGGGGCTGTTCAGACTTTCCTGCAAATCCATTAACTAATTGCTTACCTAAGAAGCAGCGTCCTGCGCAAACCCTCTGAGATGTTCTCCACGCTGGCAGGAACGTGCCTGCCAGAACGGAGGGAGACATCTAAGATTTTGCTTTTCGTGCTGAGCCTGTGTATGAACAGCCCGACTTAACGCTGATGCTGCACGTGCTCCCTGCAGCGCAGCACGAGCTTGCGGGCTACGAGGGTGCTTTAGGACCGTTTCTCCTCTGCCCCCTAAAAGCAGGTCGCCAACGCTGACTCGTAGCAGTAAGCCCCTGGGAGAGGGCTGGGCGAAGCGGAGCACGTTGCCGCTGCGCTGCTGCCCGGCTGTCTAATGAGACGCCTCCGGCTTGGAGGCAAAGCTGAAACGGTGACCGGTTCCCGGTGATTAAAGCAATCTGAGCTCTTGGCGCTCGGAGAGCGGCGATTTGCAAACAAAAAAGGCCCTTGTAGTGAATTAATTCTTGCCGTCCCTTGAAAACAAAATATATAATTAAATGGTTTAATTGGCTGGAGACAGCAAATTCCCATATTGCGTGGGAGTCCCTGGGTACGTGCTGCTTCTCACCGTGGTGGTGAAGCCGCCCGTGGGATGCCTCTCGGTTTCTGCTGGGTGACGTTCCTGTGCGCGGCTGGAGGGCGAGCAGAGGCACCGCTCTGGCCCCATCATCCTCGCGTCGCGGTGAAGGACACAGCATCTCTGGCTAGGAGGGGAGAGCAGCTGCCTGTCACCTAAAGTCCAGGCAGTCCTTCCCGCCGGGCTCTCCACGTAACCCCAAAGATCTGCTGGGCGTTAGCAGTAGCCACAGGGTCAGGCAGCGGGAGGGAGAACAGGCGCTGGACCCTCCTGGCTTATGTCACGCAAAGCAGCAGCTTGGCCTGTCGGGGCGGAGCTCAGAGCTCGTCGTCTTTTATTCCGTGCAAACCCTTAAATCGTGCACAAGCATCAGCCCTTTAAGTAGCTTCTGAGTAGTTTCTTGCATTTATTGTCGATCGCAGATCCTCTCAGACAAGGGGTTTGTCGTCTTGCAGAGACTCCTCTCCGGATCCTGCGGTGGGAGGTGATGTGCTTGGGGAGAACACTGTATAGCTTGTGTAGCCACATACTTGTGGCCCACGCTTTGCATTTCTAGTAATTTAATTATAATCCAGTAGAGCCTGGGAGAGAGGAAGCCGGTATGATTTCACAGGTCTCTCTAGTGTTTGCAAGTAGAAGGTAAGGATGCTTGTCGTACCTGTGCCTGTTACTCAGGTGGCCTCACCTCTGTTTTACGTTTTATTTCCCCTCAGTGAAAGACTACTTGCCGTCTCCGAAGCTGACCCACAAGAGAGCGTTCAGTGACGACGTCTCCCAGGTCAGCCCGGTCCTGGAGCCAAAAGCAATCCAAAGCCTGAAGCCAAAGAATGATCCCGTGTCCCGGTCTTCCCTCTGCATCAACGGGAGCCACGTTTACAGCGACGAGCCTGCACCAAAGAGCCCCGTGTCTGTCCCGCAGAGCTCTGCGCCGCTGTCCGTGCCCAGCGTCCCCAGACGGCAGGAGGAGGGCTTCAGCTTCGCCCCCCTCCATCCCGACTCCCACGAGGTGCCTTGGGGGGTCAGCAACTTTGAGAGGACGCAGCAGAGAGATGAGCCCAGGTTCATCCCATCTCCTCCCACCTTAGCCTTGCAGGAAGAGCTCAAGGTCTCCACGAAAGCCGTCACTCTCAGTAACCATCTGGGCAGAGCCAAAATGGAAGAAAGCAGTCGCTTAGAGAACAAGCCGACTCAAGCTGCGGCACCCATAGTCTTCTCCACGGAGACGATGAAGGACAAACAACATGAGGAAACGAGGAAGGAAGACAAGAAAGCGAAGGGCGGCCTCTTCCACCACGGGGGCAACAAGAGCGACGCGGGGAGCAAAGGCCAGGGCGAGAAAGTGGGACCCTCCCACGGCTCGTCCGTCCCTGCGATGGCAGGGGGAGATGAGCGGAATAAAACCAGTGGCTGGTTTGGTTCAAAGGAGCCCAAAGAGTCCCCTCAGAAACCCAGGTCAGTGCAGCGGGTGTGTTGACGTCTAGGCCATTAACCAGCTGCCCCAGCCTCCCGTCTTCAATGGCTGCGCTGTTAAATGCTCTCCAGCATCAGCGGCGCACCGGTCCCCATTGCTCAGACAAGGTGATAGCGGGGGAAACGCTTCCTTGGTCTTAAATGTCTCAAAGGGAGGGTGATTTTTCCTGGATCTTCCCCTCGCTTCTGCCACAAACCAACTCCATTTGCCCTCCCGGGCCGTGTTTCCCGGTTGGGGAAGGGAGGGATCCCCTTCATGGAGAGGGAGGCATTTCCCTCTGCAGAGGTGAGGCTCAGCGTGGTCATGCCAAGTGTTCCTGTGGCCTTGAAGTAAAGGATCGTTATCCTTTAATTAGCTAAAAAAGCTTCCCTGGCAGTCAGTGTAGGATGCGGGACATAGTGACATGTAATCGCATATTTTTGTTAACCTCCCACCCCCTCTACATCTCTGGTCTGGCCTGGGGGTGCGGTACTTCAGTAACTTGAGATATTATTAATATTTCTGTAGTAACTAATCCCAGCCCTGCTCTTTCCTCTTCCCATCCCACCCCAGCCTTCCCTCCTCCCGATTATGAATCTCTAATTGTTCTTGCTTGCCGTGATGATTCATCCCTCCAAATCCTCAGCGCTGTATTTGTGGCACACAAAACGTGGCATTCGTGCTGTCTCTGTGCGGGCTTTATCGCGACAGTGCGTCACCCACGTCCATCTCCGTAGCCCCCGGCTGCTGAGCTGGGGGTTCAGGGGCTGACCGAGAGCCCGGTGCGGTGTTGTCATTGCTCAGTGAGAGGGAGAAAATGGGGTTAAAAGCAGCCAGAAAAAATAACTAGCAGTTGAGAGCTGGTTGAATCTAGAGGGTTGATTTATTATAGGGGTTTTCTAATCTGGGCTGACTTACTTTAACCTAATTTATTAAGCAGAAGGATTTTAATTCAGTCTAAGCCTCCCCTAATGAGGAGGGCACTCGTGGTTTATTCAACCTAACCAGATTCCCACATGGGTTAAACTGCTTTTAAAGCGCTGCTCAGACGTAAGTGAGGGGGCGAGCACATCGCTGAGCGTGGCTTCAGAACAGGGGCAGCCCCAAAGTCCTCCTCACCCCACAAGAAGATGTCGTGCTCGTAGTGGCCTTCAAGGCTAACGGGAGGCAAGAACGTGCTGCCGCCCCCCTCCCAAGGACTGAAGGCCACGTGTCCTTGTCCTGCATGCCACGCGTGGTCCCTGGAGAGGGGCGTGTGCGGTGTCGGCGCGAGGATGGGAGAGGAGCTGCGAGGGCTGGTAAGACTCGGTCCTGCCCGCTGTCAGCGCTTGCAGCAGCACGGGCAGAGCTGGGGACACCGAGGCAGGCGGAGAGCTGCTCCCCTGAGTCCCGAATGCCCCATCTCGCAGGGCCCGGAGCTCTTTCCACCGAAGCCTTTCGTGGGGGAGCGAAGCCTGGATCGTGCGGGGAGGCGATGGGGAAGGGAAGGACCTGGCAGGATGTGGGCTCTGCGTCCTGGAGCTGCTCCGGCAGCAGGAGAGATGAACGCGAGGTCCTGGGACTGCTCTGGCTGCGTTCCTACTCACGGGTCTTTCATTTCCAGGAGGCTTGAAACCCCTGTAGTTATTTGGCGTCACATCCCAGTGCAAGGTTTGTTTCTGGGTGAGACTAAAGGACTCTGGTCTCTGATCGCTATGCCTGAGCCAGCCAGCGAAGTACTGTAAGCCTGCGATGTACGCGTGCGATGGGATGGGAGATGCCCTCTGCATCTCCCTCTGGAGCCTTTTCCTCGGCAAACAGGTGAGAAACCTGCGGGTTTCCCCCTGCTTTGCAGTTCTAGCAGACGTGTGACCGTGCCTGCCCCGCTCCTCCGATGGACGCTGCTGTCTTCGAGGCAGGGATGTCCAATCTGGCTGTAAATCGGCTCCCGAACGCCTGTAGCATCCAACCCGGCGGATAATCGCTGTGAGGGCACCCTTAAACACTGCTGGTTTCTAACAGCCCTCTGCCTTTTTTTAAATGACAGCTGCTGGACCCATTCCCAGCGTTATTCCTCTCCCAGGGGGGCTTCATTCTGTGGGTTTTTTTAATCTACTTCAGTTTTCACAGTTTAATTTCAAGCTAAGCTTTACTTAGAGTCGGTTTGCCGTGGCATGCCGAGGACCCCGTCCGCAGGCAGCTGTCCTGTAAGGAGGAACTTGGACGAGCTGTGCGACAGCAGCTCCTCCGGCTGGGGTTTTCTCTCCCAGAAATAGGAATCGCTTTGAAGCAGCATGAGCTGGAGGGAACAAATTCACAGGGGCCCCTTTCGGGGCGTTTCTAAGCATCTGAATGGGCTTTAATTGGAGTTTGCAATTTGAAAATGGGAAGTAATGAGCTTAAACTGCAGCAAGGGAGGTTTAAGGAGGCAAGAAGAGTCTCATGGAGGACGCTGAAGTGCTGGAGCTGCCTGGCTGGGAGGGAGACAGCCCAGCGTCTGGGGCTTCGGGGACTGGGGTATGTCAGCACCTTTGGGGGACATTGTAAGAAGCATTTGTCCTGGCGTATGGCCCAGGCTGGGCGGTGGGAGATGGTGACTGAGTCTCATTTGGTGCAAAAACGGCCTTTTCATCCTCACAGGGAGATGGACTGTCTCTAGTCCCTGGTTCTTCATTTTTTCTGACCATTAATTACAATGCCATTATTTATTCTAATTATACAGAACTCTAACTTTTCTGATTTTATTCTCCTTCCTTACACTGAACGACCGTGCGGACCATGCCACTGAGTCAAGTCAAAGCTGTTGAAGAGCTTCTTAGGCCTCGATGGTGTCAGGTTGAGCGGACGGTCTGGTGCCGTCTGTATTGGGATAATCAAACGCGTACGGTCTCTCAAGCGTGGGACTGAAAAGTCAGCCGTGCTTACCTGTGGGTGTCCTGTGGACGTCCACCGGCATCGGGAGGAGCTATTCAGTTACCCGTGTAACTTCTAGAGCTGAAGACGGATTAATCTTTGCTTTGGAGAGAGAGCCACCCTCTGAATCGAGCAGTTTTAAGTCCTTGACTTACCTGCAGAAAGGACTTTTTCCCTCCCGCTCTCCTGATGCTGGAAACTTCAGCTTTTTGGCTCCTATCAGCTGAGCACGCAGCATCTTCTCACCTTTTTGCCCACCGTGGATAGGTCAAGTTTCACCTGGAGCTGAACGTGGGGAGAGAGCATCAAAAGCAGTCACCTTTGCAAGACCAGAAAACTCAACCTGTAATTAGTTAAAAGGTCTGTAATTAGAAAGATGCTTTACAGTGAAGGTTTAAATTAGCCTGAAGCTAAGACAGGTTTGGCACAGCTTGTCTTTAACCACTTGCTCTTGCAAAACCAAACCCTTTCTAAAATAAGGAAGCCGCTGACTTGTGGCTGGTTTTAACATCAGCGTTACAAAAAGGTTTTCTATGCTGTTACGGGCGGGATTTGCTGACCCGTCGGCCAGCGCGCGTGAGCTGGCGCTGCCCTCTCGGCTGCAAACCTGCCCACTCTCTTACCCAGGGTTGTCCCAGGCTGGACATTCCTGCCTTCAGCTCTTATTTACACGTTTGTTCGCTGGCTCTGGACCGGGAAGCAGGTCCCAAAGGCTGTGCTTTTCAGCCCCGGCTTTGCTAATCCGTGGCGGCTACCGGGCTTTGATACCGGCTTGAATGGAAGCAGTGGGAAGATAGTGTTTGTTCTTTGGAGACCTGAATAAAAGGCCGTTTGGGGTTTGTTGTTTTTAAGGTTGTGTGGTCAAGGGTTGTATGTAAGGAAGAAGCTCAGCAGGTTTATTTGAGGCAAGGCCTGGGGCTAAAACAATTGCTTTAACTATTTTCAGGGTTTCCTACAATGTTATCAGAGCTCCACAGGTCCCGCTTCCTGCAGCGTGAATCGGGATGATAAAATGAGGCTGCATCTCATGCTTGGCAATAGGAAAAAAGAGAAATTGCGCTCTCTCTTGTAAAAAGAATTGCATTAGTGCTATTTGCAGGTTAAATCTCCTTCCCTCTGTCGCTGCTTTCGTGGGGGGAAAATGTAAAATCACTCCCCACCTTGGTTGTCAATCCTCTTTCCATAGTCCATACCCTTATATCCAGCAGTGAGGCCAAATATTGACTCAAATTCTTCACTTTTCGGCATGCACTCCTAAAAAGTACATTTCCTAAATGCTGGAAATCGGAAGAAGGTTTTGAAGGACTGGAGCGCGGTCCTCGGACAGGCTGGCAGTGGGGAGCAGCGCGGGTGGCCCAGGTGAGCTTGTCGGTGGGATTGAACACCGATGCGTGCGACAGCCCCCTCCAAAGCACCGTTAGTGGGGACTTTCAGAGCAGAACCTGGGAGGCTGCAGACTTTGACGCAGAGGAACACCGTGCCGTGAGAACCAGGGCGTCGCAGATAACGGCGATGCTGCAGAGGAGTCCATCGCGGGAGCCGTCAGGGTCGTATCTCTGGCACAGGTCTTGTATCTACGCGAGCCGTGAAACCGCACGTCTGCATTGGATCAGCCGCAGGGTAAAAATGATCAGGGATGGAGCTGGACATTTTCCCTCTGGCACAAGGGGTGCAGGGAGCCTGCAAGGGTGAAAAATGGCTCTTAAAATGCCTCTGCCTTCCTTTTGCCTGCTGAGCCCGCATTTCCCAGGAGGGACGTGAAGCAGGATGGTGACTCGGATCCTGAGCTGGCACCAGCTCAGCCCTGATGAGACAAATCTGCTTTGTAGCTGTCCAGGTAAAGCACAGCCCCACCCTCACCCCTGAAAGCAGATATTGGGGTTAGGAGTTTGCATCTACCTGGGCTCCTACTGCCCAGATCCTCTCTCTGCTATTTTTTTTTTTCATTCCTGTGGTTTTGGGGCAAATCTCTATAAAGCAGGACTTGTCCGTTTTAATTGGGAAGGTGGGCAGGTGAGGGGACCAAGGGGAAAGCAAAGTGGTTATTGCACAGATAGCTAAACCCCCTGCTCTCACCTCTGGAATTCCTATTTAAAAGCAGCGTTTGCATATATTCTCTGACTCCTTCTTTCTTGGGTTCCCACCCTGTACAAAAATGCCGTCCCCATCTCTTCCCAACCCCTTTCTGCACAAATCCTGCAGTGCCAGCCTCGCTCGCGCCGGTGGGAGGAAATTCCTGATCCCTGCCAGGCTTTGAAGCTGCTGCCGGGGCCTCCGGCACCCCGGTCCTGCTGGTTTTCCTCCCTCCCCGGCTCGCTCGCAGCGAGCCCTCGCCGTGTCCTTATGGGGAAACGGTGCAAAAAGCAGCTTGTGAGTGGCCAGGTCCCGGCACTCCCCTGGATCCAGCCCTCCTAGGAGGGATCTTCCACTTGGGCTTCAGCGCAGCTCTTATCCTCGGCACATTATGGCCGGGTTTGAGCCCTGCCCTCCCCAAGCCCCTGCTTCTCAGCACGTGTTGTTTTCTTTATCTTCACGGTGCAGAGTTTCCCACCCTCTCGCAGGTGGACTGCGATGGCTGGGGACGGTGCTCTGTGACTGCGGGGCTGAGGCGGCTGCTGTCAGCCTGAAATTCAGGCTGCGATCTGTAGGGAAAAATCTCCCCGCATTGAACAAGCTGTTTCAAATAGACTTTCCATCAGGGGGTTGCTCAGCAGTATTTTCTTTTCCATTTTTTTTTTTTTTTTCTGCTGAGAGGCTAAAACGCGTCTGTGAAGTGCTGCCAAACAAATAAATGAGGGCAGAAAGGTACCCGCTATTTATTTTGGCTGGCGGAGCTGTGTGCTGGGTGAGTCAGCGTTTCAATGCAGCAAAGATCTTCAGTCAGGCTGCTGCAAGCGGAGGTTTCCCTCTAGAGGAATACGCCGTCCTCGGCTCCTTGTTTCGCCGAGCACTTCCAGCATCCTTCATCAGAGAGGGGGAATGGGGCTTTTTGTGGGGCGGGTTATTCACGGGGAGAGCAGGTCTGCTGCCAGCGCCGGGCTGGTAACCCGGGAAAGGGGATGCTTGTCCCCGGGAATGGGGTTGAACGGTGATGGTGCGGTCGGTGCTTCGAAACGCAGGGGAAGGACGCGGGCTCTGCTGCCAGGAGTTTGCGGCTGAGAGCGGCTTGTGCAGCCCCTGAGCAAGCCCTGGTGGGTCCCAGCAGGAACGGGGACAGGCAGTGGAAACTTCAGTAGGGGGTTTTGGAGGAGGAAAACTGGAATTCCCTCCCCAAAAAATGGATTTAAGTTCTGTCTTTGTATCTTTAGCTTGGCTTAGGCTGCACATGCTGGAGGAGGGTGATATCGGGTCGCTGTCCGGCAGTGGAGAGATTTCTACATCACTTCTGGGTTCCTTCCCTCCAGGAAGAGATTCCTATTCACCCACCTTGTTCCCCAGGCAAAGCGCAGCCTTCATTTTGCTGCACCCTGACACCGACGTGTGGGTCGCGGGGCAATCGGGGGCTGCCAAAAGCACCATCCTGATTCCCGGTGGCCCAGACCACGCAGGCAGCCGCTTGGGGCTGGGACCAGCTCGCTGGCATGGCCGAGGGCTGCTCTTTCTCAGCAGGTCCAGCACCCCGTGAGCCCCATCACGGCTTGGGGAAGGAAGACGGGGTCACCCCGGGTGAGTTTGAAGAGACCTTGAAGCTGTTGCTCCACCTGTGCGGGAGGGGATCAGTGCAATTCGGGGCACTGCCCAGCGTGTCTGCCTGAGCGAGGGATGACTGGCATCAGCCATCCCCTGGGGAAGGAACTTCAACCACTCAGCCTTCTGGCAGCCGTGAAGGTCGTTAGCAGCGAGCGCTCGTTAGGAGCCTGAAGCTGATTAATGCTCTGCAGCTGTTGAGTGCTAGAGCCCAGCAGAGCTGGCTGGATCGGGCCTCAGTTGCTCCTACTCAGCACTAAATGCTGTTTAAGCAAAATCACAAATGAGGGATCTTCATCTGGACCGAAACATTAAAGCAGGTGCCAGGGAGAAGGAGCGATCACAGGAGCAAGCAGAGGTGGGGCAGCAGCCTGTGCTGTTTGCAGCCACCCGGAGATCATGGTGGTTTAGGTTGGACCTTGCCACCTTCGCTTTCCAGCTGGAAAGGAAAATTTGCCATGTTCTGCCCTGTTCCACCAGAGGTAAAACCCATTTGTGGATCCTGTGAACTCACTCAGCTGGACCTTGAGTCAGGGGCAGCTGTGTTCCTCTTCTAGCTTAAATTTGAGGGTGATGAGGGCAAAAGGTCAATTTGCAGCAAGTGGCAGCGAACAGGAGCCTGTGCTCTGGCGTGTGTGTTCAGCTGAGGAGCATGGAGCCACCCAGCAGCTGCGGGTGCTTGTCTGCTCCTTCTGCATTCAGAAAACCAGAAGAATTGAGGGACTCTGTCAACACGAGCTATAGCCTTGAGACCTTCGGGATGGCAAACCCCAAATAGCAGTGATGGAGTTGGGGAGAGATGGGCTGCCCCGTCTCCTTGTGCAAACGCTGTCGTGCTGCACCGCTGCTGCCCCATGGATGGTCTTCTACAGAACAGCGAGGATGCCCTGCAGATGGTCCGGAGCGGGTCTTGTGCTGGAGGAAGGGTTCGGATGCGGAGCACCCCAACCACATGCCGATCCCCAGGTCACAGCGTGCCCGGAGAGGCTGGCACCCAAGCAGAGAGTGGCTGCTGGTCTCTCTGGGCTGGTTTGTGCCTAAAGGTCCGTCACCTTCTCCATCAGCTTCTCCCATCTTTTCTCCTGGAGGTTTTCTGTGCTCACTGAGAGCTTAAAACACCCGGGAAGAGCTGGGCTGCTCAGAGTTCTCTTCTGCGGAGGTGCGTGCCCAGCTGCCCACCGTGGATTTTCCACCCTGCTACACGCCGGTGGTCGAAGCGGGGAGAGGACGCGGGGACACGGCGGAGCACGGCCGGGCTGTGCGGGGACGAGGATGGGCACCTGTGCCACAGCCACCACTGCTGCTTCGTGACAGCAGGAGAGGGCACCCACGAGCCATCTCTGCCCGCAGCACCGAGCGAGCTGCAGGTTTGAGTGGAAATGAAGGTTTTGGGGCTTTTTTTGTGCCTGAATTACTAGTTCTGCTAAGTAGTATCTGGCGTAGTGTCTGACGGGTGCTGGAGTTGAGCCCATCGCGCTCGGCTGCTTGCCGTGTGTGTTACCTACCTAAAAACTGGGCCGGGGGCACTTTGGTGGCATCGAGTGCATCAGTAGGCACCTTTCCAAGGTAGCTGCTCAGAAGATGACGGGGGCTTTGAAGCTGCCAGTAGTGGGGAGCAGTGGGTCCCACCCCGCTGCCGCAGTGTGCACGGGCTCCTGCCCGTCCATGCAATGCTCGTGGTCCAAGGTGCGCTGCCAGCACGTAACCCTGCCTGCTTTAAAGGCAACCGATGCCGACGGCACCCTCGCACATCGTTAACTTTTGCCTCAAGATGGCATTTTTGCGCTTTAAAATGTGTCTAAGGCTTTTTGTGACATCCGTAATAACAGATGAAAATAGCTGTCCAAGCAGCTTTGCCATTTGACAGCGCATTGACCGTGATCTTCCAGTGCTGCCTCGGATCCCTCCCGGCAGCTCGGGTGAGGCAGGGAAGTACCGTGGGCTGGGCATACCCTGTGCACATTGGCAAAGCAATTACTTTATTCATTTCTCGTTAAACTTTGACGTGCCTGGTGCTGGCCGATCAATGTCCATCTTTCTCCCAAACCAAGACTGGGGTCTCTTTGAAGCTCGGCTGTCGTGGCCGATGCGGAAGGAAGTAATCCCGCCGGCTGGGTTACGGGGCAGCGCAGCCACGTGTGCCGGGTGCCCCCGTCTTGGGGACGGGGTTGCTCCTGGCAGGGGTGAGTCAAGGGGACGGGGCTCAGGAGGAGGGAGCGTGGCAGTCGGAGCACCGGTTGCGGGGCAGGGTGTCCCCACCGCACCCTTCGTGGTGTGGAAACCTCGCAGACAGCCGGCCCCGGCCTGGCAAGGCTTCCTCGGGGGTGGCCATGCACGTTGCTGGAGGAGTTCCCAAAGGAAAATCAATGAAATCCCAAGGAAAGGTCAGTGTAAGTCCCTCTTGAAAAGGCAGCAAAGAACTGGCCACCTGGCTCAGGGCGAGGTGCAGGAGGAGACTGACAGTCTGAATTCAAGATGTGCTGAATCCCTTCCTCCTTTTTGGGGTTTTTCCCCCTTCATGGGGTTTCAGGCGCCTCGGGACCTCAGGCCAGAAGTGCCGTGACGAAGGGCGTGCGGGGAGGCTGGGCAGAGTCAAGAGCGGAGCCAGGGCCACATCCCGCCGGGCTCTCGTTCCTTGGCCGCCCGCAGCCGCGCTACCCTCCCTCCTGTGCGAGAGGGAGCACCGCGTCCGCTGTCGTCCCGATACGGTGCCAAACGAGTGACGAGGCACTGGGGTAAACTGGGAAAGACTCACTCCTGTGTGCTCTTACTGGCTCAAGTAATCCCGATCCGAGAGCTCAGCGTGGCTCGTTGCACGCAGCCTGCCCTGGGTACGCACCAGCGTTGGGAGGAAAAAAATGAGCTGGGTCCTTGGGCCGCAGGAGGTGGGGAAAACCTCTCAGGCTCCTGAGTCTTAGGGCTTGCAAAGGCAGAAAGGGGAAATTTGGAGGACTGTTCTAGAGCAAGGGCTGCCCTTTCCTTTTTGTCGTGCATGCCCTTTCCACGCCTTGACTCCATAATCATTGCTCTGCCTAACAAGAGAGACGAGTATGTATTTGATCATTGCATTGCTTTGAACCGAAGCGTTTGTAGTGTGTGTGGTGTATGCTTACAGCACTGTCACAGCATTAACCAGGAGGACTGTTTTGTCTTCCCTCCACAGCCTGGAAGTGTCTCCTCAGGTAGAAACCAGCTCAGATGCTCCTTCTCATTTTCCTCCCTGCTCCCCTGCCCAGTTTCCTCCTGCCGCTGTAGCCCATCTCGCTAGCATGCCAAGCGCTAACCTCTCTCCCGCTACTGGAGACAGTCAGTCCGGATGCTTGTCCCCTACCAACCCATTCCTCAACTCCCTGCAGAGCAATCCCTTCTTTGAGGACCTCCTCGCTGACCAGGTACTAAATTCTCCTTCACCTACTCACTTTTTCTCTAGTTTCCCGTCTGGGCCGCATGCTTCAACAGAGGTTGCTGGGAGCTTTTATTCCTCTGAGGATTGCAGTCCCTCTGCCTCCCTAAGACATAAAGACCCGGAGAGGGAGTCTCCAGCCAAAAGCGTTTGTGTCCCCGTTCCAGAAACTACTCCCCCATCACAAGGAGACCTTCCTCCTCCAGATGAGAAACCCGCCGTCCCTCCTCCCCTCTCGGAGTGGGACGATACCTTCGATGCCTTTGCGACCAGCAGGCTCAAACCAGAACTGAAGAAGGAAAACTTCTTTGCTTCGGTGGCGGCGGAGGGCATGGCTTTCATCGATGATCCCAATGCAGCCAGCCCGACGGAAAGATCAGCCGAGCCAGCTTGCGAGAAGGGGACCAAAGTATTTGAAAAGGCTGATTCACAAATCGGCAGCGAAATGCCCACAACTCTACGGTCTTGGACAAATTTCTCTGGTTTGGACGTGGGGGCAAACTTGGTGAGCACAACCCAGGAAGCGACCGTGATAGAGGATGTGCTGAGCCCCGTGTCTGCGGGGTCGATGGGAAGGAGGAGGAAAAGCAGCACGCCTACGGTTTGGACAGTTGCATTTACATCAGGAAACCCAGGGGAAAAAGAGGCTTCAACACCGCTAACTGCTGAAAATAGGGCTAGGGAGGAAGGGGACGGTAATGAGGAGGAACCCTCTAGTGCAGGGACAAACGGATGGATGACCATAGCCACCGAAACCGCTCCTGACCTGTCAGTGAGCCCCCAAAGCGTGGCTGAGCAGGAGCGCGTGGGTCAGGAGAGCGCGTTCGGCCAGCGGCCAGCCTTCCTCAGCGAAGGCGCCTTCGAAGCAAAGAGCGGATCTCGCGCCGCCGCTTGCGTGTTGCCCAGAAGCGCCTTCGCCCCCGAGCCCATCTCCAAAACCCTGCCAGGCAGCAACACGGCAGCCGTGCCCCCGCGGGTGCTCGCAGACGTGGCAGCGCGACGATTCCCCACAGCTCCCGAGCCAGGGACAGACCCCCAGGGTGCTGGTAGTGAGGAGGAAGCATTCGACATACGGACTTCGGTCTACCGGCTCCAGGCTAGCATGCGGCTTGAGGCCAGCGAAAGCCGGGTAAAACTCAGCTCCGATGTACACGAGAAGCGTGTTGTCCTCTCTCCGTGGACGGGTACACGAGAGAGGGAGGAGACGGCAACCGGCTCGGCCGCGCCGCCCCCCAAACCTCCGAGGTGGTTCGCAGCCGCGGGCGGCAGAGGGGACGGCGAGGAGGAGGATGCTTGTGACGCGCAGCCGAGGCGGCGAGGCAGTGAGGAGCGACGGGAAGACACGGAGGGCCTGAAGGCAGACATGGAGCTGCCGAGGAGCCGTCTGAGCAGCGAGCCCTCTGTCCCAGCGTCTCCCAGCCCGCCTGCGCTGGGAGCGGACGTAGCCGAAGCCGGGAGCGAGTTCCCAGTCTCCAAGGATGCCGAGTCTGCCGCTGCAGACTCAGTAGCTAATTTGGAGGCGAGAGCTAGCGAGCTGGCAAAAGGGGACACCTCTCTGGGGGAAGACCGGTCAGAGATGAATGAGACGGATGCAGCTGAGCAGTTTGAGACTTGCCGGTCGAAGTTCTCCCTAGACGGATTAGGCCAGTCGGGTGCTGAGGAGAGCTGGAGCCAGCCAGGTTTATCCCCTCTGATGGGGGCCGCAGATGGTGCCAAGTGGGAGATGGCCTCCAAACAGGAGCCGTTCCCCGAGGAGCTCAGTACATCGGGACTAAACCCACCTTCCAAGCTAGACCTGGGCCAGCCGGAAACCTTCTGGACGGCTCTGGAAGAGCAGGAGGCAGCTGGTCACCCCGTGGGTCTTGGCCCGGCAGCGCGACCCCAAAGGTTAGCGCGGGGGGAGAGTCCACCCCAGCTGGAGCCGGCGTGGGGTGACGGTGAGGGGCGGCATGGGCCAGCGGCCAGCCCCGCCGGGCAAGCAGGAGGCCAGCGTGAGCCTTGTGCCCCTGTGGCAGTGGCCGGCCCTCCCCGGGAGGCAGAGCAGGGCAGAGCCCCCGCCAGCGAGCCCGAGGGGCTGTGGCGCCGATGCTCGGCAGACAGCAGGATAGACTTCAAGAAGGCTGATTTCTGGAAGCCAGATAGGGCGGAGCAGAGGCATGAGCAGGACACTTCAGCCCCGAGAAATCCCTTTGCTCTGGCTCTCAGCCCAAATGCCCCGAGCAATCCCTTTGTGCAGAAGCCACCAGACCCCGTCCCTGTCCAAGCTGTGCTGCCTGAAAGGCTTGGTCAGGGAGGCTTCAGCTTCACCAGCCTCCAAGAGGAAGCCCTTGGGCAAGGCTTCCAGCCCACTAACCTCCCCGGGGACCCGCTAGGCAAGCCTCCTTTCCTGCATGACAGCCAGCCCTTGGCCTTCTCCACCCCTTTCCTTGTGGCTGCAACTAACCCTGAACAGTTCGATTTCCCTTCCCCTGTCGCGTGCCCCACGAGCAGCGGGGTCCCTGCCGCGACCAGCCGCGCAGCCGCCCAGCCCTGCCCTTTGCCGCAGTCCGGTGACACACAAGCTTCAGCGCTCGTGGTTTTGCCCAGGGAGACACAGCCAGCTGAGAAGCCCTTTTTCCAGCAGACGACCAGGTGAGCACTCTCCGGGGAAGGCGAAGGGTGTGTTATTTGGTAGAGGTGAACCCTGTCTCCCTTCTGCTCTTATCAGGGGGCCGATAAGCGGACCCCAGCTCAGCGTCAGCAGCTCACGATTGCGCTGACTCCAAGGAGGCCGCTCCATGTATCGCTCCAGGTCCTCTCTCCCCTCACCTTCCCGTGGTCCCAGAGAGTCCAGCTTGAACAGCTTGAAGCTTTGGCCCTCTCGGATCACGGTGGGGAATGGCCACTGGTGTCCTGTGTTTGCCCTGAACTAGAGCAAACGGTTTGACGCACCCAAGACCTGCCCCAGCTGAAAATTTAGCCACAGCAGAATTGCATCCGCATTTCACTCGATGCTAATTTTGGCTCCATCATCTTCCCTGCGCTTGCAAAGTAGGTGCCTTTTCCCTGTCTGCCAAGAGAGTTTCCAACCATTAATGCTCTCATGAGTTCCGTCATGGCATGTGCGCAGCTACTGCCCCTTCCCTTTTCATTACTTCGGCTTTGGTTTCTTTCCTTTTTAAACAACCATCAGGTACTAAAACCCTTCTTCTCTCCATAGCCCCCCCAGAAAAGTAGTTTCACCAGGGCAGTGGCAAAATGCCGCTCTCCCCTCCCTGCTGCCGAGGTGCCCGTTGGTTATGAAGCGAGTGGGACTTGGCCTTGAGGATAACGGGAGCGGGAAGGGGGGTACTGTGGCGGTGCATCAGAGGAAAGGAGGGGCTGTTCCTCCTCCCAGGTCAGTCTTGGGCTTGTAGAAATGCCGTGAAGCAGAGAAAGATGCTGGGTTTAGGGCATGGAAGTCTTGCTCTGTGGCCATTAGTTCATCTAGTTTTCCTGGTGCACCTTCCTCTGGTCCACCTGGGCAGGAGAAGACTGTCACGGGCTCTGCCTGCCCAGGGTGTAAGGGTCAGGCTCTTTTGGTTTACATAGGACCTGGGTCTTCTAGCAGTGACTTATTTGTGACAGATTTTTTTTGCGACAGAAGGCAATGGGGGCACTGAAATGATAAAATCCCATCTGGCCCCCCAAAAATACTGGTCATGTTCCCGGGGAGAGAGAGGGCAGGAGGATGGGGGCAGCAGAACTTAGCTGAGCTCCAGCCCTTCTGCATGGGGATCCCTCCTTGGTTCGAGCGTGGGTTTGATGTGCAAAATGACCTCGGGAGCAAAGACCAGCAAGAGATGGGTCTGTTCAGTGATTTTTTCTTCTTTTTTTTTAAATTTATTGAGGCCAAATCCTCAAATCATTCTTAATTGGATTATTCATCCTCCAACGGATAACCTTGTTAAAATCCGCAGGTAGCCCGTATACAGAAACCTACTAATTTTGGTGGTTTGTTATGTTTCATGGAAAGAGAAGTGTCCTGCAATCCCAACGGGTAAAACGAGGCAATGCGAGAAGCGTAGTCCCAGGGCGCTCTGTCAATAGTACGTGCTCACAGTCATCTTGGGGCTTGGCTGTGCATCCATCCAAGGCTTGACTGGCTCCTGGGAGGAGCGTGGGCTTGGACTTAAGAGCTGGTCGTCATGTCAGTGCTGGCTTCTGCCATGACACCCGTCTGAGAAGTCCTTGAACATCTCTGCTCCGGTTTCTCTACCTGTAAACCGTGGATGTTTTGAATACTTGCTGCTGTGATTGAAGAACCTTTGAAGAGTTACTGAGGTCTCTGTGGAAGGCTCTGAGGATCTGCACTACTTTATAAGATTGGGGAGATGCAACGAATTGTCGTGGGGGCAGAGAGGAAAGGTGGAAGGGCCCTTTTCTGGGTCCCCGTGGTGATGCTTGCCTTTCCGAGAATCACCTCCTGTTAGGCTGGTCAGTGGCACGTAGACAAAGAAAAGATATGGTAGAAAAAAGGTGGAAGGAAAAAGGAAAGACTTCAAACTTAGAACAGGCATTAAGGTTTAGCTGGGACAAAAGTGCCTTTCTCTTCCATCAGATAAAGGAGGAGCTGGTGCCTGGTGTGGATTATTGAGAGTCTGGTGTGCTGGGGTTACGTGCCCTCCTCGGGAGGGATGGAAACCGGGTGTGGGGACCCATGTCCTCTTCCCAGGTGGCCAGAGCCGCTCTCTGCTGGTCCTCTCGTTCAAGATGGCAAGTCAAGTGGTGGAGTTGTGTGTCGAAGTGACACCAGCACCTCCCGCCTAGTGTGGCCACCCCTGGCCACAGTGAGCTGGGAGGTTGCGCCCTCCTGGAACAGCTGCTCGTGTGCCAGATTCGAAGATGCAGCCGGGGAATTCAGAGTCCAGAAGAGCACGTGGTGGGATTGCGTTTGCAGATCCTTCCCCGCTCTCCTGCAGCGAGGGAGGGCTCTCGCCACAAAACCGTTGCCGGTGAGGTAAGGTGGGTGCTCGGAGCATCAGTTGCAACACGCGGGTGTACGGAGGCTCCACTTTCTGCTGTTTGGGGAAAGGCGGGATGGTGCCTTCACCGCTCGGAAGGTGTCTCTGGTCACATCCCCCGGTACCGGTGGGACCTAAAGGACAGCCCATGACAGTGCTTTGGGAACTCCGCTGCCTCGGAGGAGCCCAGCAGTTGTGCAGCTCCTTGCCCATCCATCGGGAATTCCGATGTGTGACTATTGCAGCATGTCACGGCACTTGTAGGTGACGGGGTTGGGGACGTCACAGGTGCCGAGGTGGTATTGGCACACGTGGCTTTGTGCCTTCCTGATGTCAGGAGTGCAGCAGAATCGTCCTCTTCTGAAAACGAGGTTTCAGGTTAAATGACGTGCCAGTTTTTGTGATGTAAATGTAATCCTTGTGGAGCCCTTGGAGCTCGGAGAGTGGCTTGCCACATCCGCACATAGACCTGGGAGAAGAGCTGCTGATCCCAAGTTCAGTCATTCCCTTTCCTCCCGTAGACCCTTTCTCCACGGAGGTCGCCCTCCGGTGCTGCGTGCTGCTGCAGGCACAGCAGCTTACCCATGAGAGACTGATTTCCTTGGATGTGTCCTTTGTTGTCTCATTCTCCGTGAGAAGCATTTTAATGGGATGACAAAGACTTAATTTCTGAGGTGCTGTAGGGAAATCCCCAGTTTTTCACTGTGCTCAGCAGGGACCTCGGGAGCACCGGGAAAGCTGGGCTGTGACGCAGCCAGGCTTGCTCAGCGCGGGGCCAGCGCTGTGCCACTGTCATCCTGAGGCGTTTCATCTCGAACGTGTTAAGCTCCATCGCAGACTTACGTCCGCTCGGAGGGGCAGTACTGCGTTAGGCAGGCTGTTGGTGTGAGCAACTAATTCTACTCTGAAGTTCACCTTCGTCGACCAGTGGATGGAAACAGGTCCAACTTCTTGGCAGATCCATCAGGACTTCAGCCGTGGCTGTGAGGCATGAAGCAACCTCTGCTCCCCTGGAAGTACCCGGTACTGACCGTCCTGGGGCGGGACGCAGCTGGAGGAATGCCTCCTGCCTTTGTATCCTCTCGGAATGACAAGCCGAGGGGGCAGAGCCCCTGCTTTGCTCAGCAGGAGCCCTGCACTCACCACCGTCTCAGCGGGAAGAAATGGGATAATGGTATTTTTTTTTTAAATACCTTTTCCAGCTCTGCAGAAATTAATGTGCAATGGGAAATGGCGCCCTGCTTTCAAAATGCATCCAAGCTATCCCACTGGTGTCCCAAGGCTATTGCTGGTTTCCATTCTGTAGAGTGGCCTTGGTAAATTGGGTCCAAAAGAGATCCCTTTCAGAGGTTTAAAATGGTTTGAGTGTTCGTGACGGCCAGGCGGTGCCCTTGCTTAGGGGTGTCATCCCCTGCTTCTGCAGCCATACTCTGGTCTTAGTCTCTGCGCTGGCTGTGGGGACGCTGTGGGGATGCAGGAGGCGACGGTGGCGTTTGGGGCTGCTTATGTTCGGATCTGGCTGTGATGAGCTGTCCTGGCAGCTCCCCCGCCGCTCTCCTGCCCAGACACTGTGTTTGGAGGAATGGCAGAAGTCCTGCAGTGGTACTGGAGCTGCCTTCCCCACATCTTGCAGCGAACCCCACTCATTTGGGGCTAGGAAGGAGGCTAGCAGCGGTTCAAGCAAGCAAAGTCATTACTTCTCTTTTTTTAAAGGACTTGGGAATGAACGATTTTTCAGGATCTGTGCACAGCCTCCGGCCCGGTTCACCCTCTCCCTATCTTACGTCCTAACAAATGGATAACTGCTGGACCGCTCGCAACGCGGTATCATGGTGCCTGTAGCTCCACTGGTGAAGGGTTTAGTCCAGGATGGAGAGTGCTTGAGGCTGCCGTGCAGAACAGCAACTTCTCCAACCCCTGACGCTGTCAGTGGACTCCCACTCAGCTTCGTGGGATCCCCCTCCATCCTTTCAAGCTGCCCAGGAACCCTGGGCTCTGTCCACGTGCTTGGACAGCTCTGGCAAGGAGTGTTGATCCTTTGGCTTGTTGGAGCTGGTCAGTGGCTACCATTGCTGTCCTCTCCTAGCAAACGGATGGCAGGAGGCATCATCGTGGGTGAAGAGGACTTCTAGATGTGCCCCGTCAGCACGACGGCGAGACTGCTTGGTACGTCCCGATCCCGTCACCACTGACAAGGCACGAGGACACCAGCCTTGAGGACGTGGGCCATCCACCTGATGCCTTACGCAATGATACCTTTGTCCCAGCCTCATCCATCTCTGTCCTGGAGCAGGGTTGAAAGTCGCCTGCTCTGCTTTTGAAACAGAAATAAAGCACAGTCGAGCAGTTGCCTCTCAAGTCCAGCTTGTGCTGTGTCTGTCCCAGCCCAGCTAACAGCTCACACAGTGACTGGGGGTGTTATTCCTCCTCCCACAGCCCGTCCTACCAACACCCTGAGGTCCCCGTTTGTAAAGAGAGACTGCGCTTGGCCGCCTTGCTTGAGCACTCCTGTGAGCGTTGTTTGGACTCTCGGCAATTGGGGTTATCACCCTTTGCAGGGCGGCTGCTGCGTCTGATGAGTGCAGAGGCTTCACGGAGCTCCTGGGTAGATGTCAAGGTCTTTTCATCCCCAGTATGGGGCACAGGTCTGCCCGTTCCTTGCAGGAAGGTAGCATCAGGTCACTTCTCTTTCCATTGCGCTGAAAAGCAAACGCACTTTGTTTAATCCCAGAAACAATCTTCTGGGTGAAGAGTGAGGGAAAAATAAATGAAGACGTAATTCCCCCTTAACTGACAGAGAAGGTGCATTCAGACGCCATCTCCTCGCCCCTCCTTTTGGTTAGTGGAGCGGGGAAAAATTCTGTGGTGTCTCCCAGGCAGGGGGAGCCCAGGTCTGGGGCTGAGGCAGTGCAGGAACTGATGCAGTGGTGCAGGAGCATCCCTGAACCATCAGTAGTGACCCCAGGCACTAATCTGGGGGCTCCTGGGCAGCAAAATGCCCCTCTGGGCAGTGGATGTAGCAGCCCCCAATTACATTGGGGGGTTAAATTTCCCCCCAGCACCTGGCAGTGGGGAATTTGCTGTGGACCGAGCAGCATAGGTGTGGGCACAGGGACTGTTCTGTATCTCGGCCAAACACGTGTCCTGGGGCTCCTTATCTCATCTGTGGGTGGAAACAGTGCCGGAGACCGCTCTGCAGGCCGCTGGCTCTCCTCTCTCTCCTCAGAGCAGGCGAGCTTGGAGCAACACAGACACAGATGATTTAGCTGTGTGGAGCTGACTAAATTTGATAAGTGGGTCCCATCCCCATAAAAACCATAGGGAGAGCCAGCAGCGTCACTCCCCAGCTCGGCAGGGTGTTAACTGTCCAACCTCCTTGTTCTCCGTAGTCCTCACCCAGTGAAACCCATCAGCGCTGCGGTGCAAGAGGTCTCCAGCGAGAAGAAGCAGCCGCAGAGGTCCAGCCTGACGACCGCCCTGAGCAATGGCCTGGAGAAGCTGAAGACGGTCACCACGAGTAGCGTCCAGCCCGTGGCCCCATCCTCTCACCCGGAGAAAACGGACTCAAAGAAGTTAAAGGTAGGAACCTACCGCTGAGGTGAGAGCTGCGTTCCCACCTGCTTGAGACGTTCTGTAGTTGGTGACAGAGGTGCAGAAAACTGGTGTTGGAGGAGGCAAAACGGCGTCGTGCCACAGTGTGAGCGGAACCACGTGTATTAACCCCGGCAGCCTTCCGCCTCCCACTGGCCTCCCTTCCTCCATGACCTGGCCTCTGGACCTTCTCACCCCATCGTTCTTCTCCCATTGCTTGCTTTGGTTTGGGGTTTTTATTGTACAGCGTGTGAGCGAATGCCTGGTTATCCGCAAGAAACGAAAGATGGAGGATGTGATAGCTGCCTGATTGGAGGCCTGAAGGGCTTTGTCTCCGGGCAGAGGCAGAGGGAAGGTGCTGCCTGGAGCCTTGCTCAAATGCTGCTCGCCTGGCTGTATTTTAAACGCTGGCATGTTGAGGCAAGCAAAACACCAGTGTGATATGTCTGAGGGCACAGTCTCACGGGGTTGCCTTCTCCTTCCCTTTGTCTACCGCTGCTCTGGTTGCCTCCCCAACTCGACATGTAAAATGCTGCTGCTGGGGTTCACCTGAGTGGACTCCCCCGGGGCTCTCATCCTCTGGGAGCTCCTGAGGGGTCTTTCAGCTCTTAATTCTCTTCTCCTGCCCTCATCCAGGCCTGCTGCTGGAGGCCTGGGGAAGGGGGAAGCCCCAGAGAGGGGGGAGTAGCTAATGCCAGGCCTCATTAAGGCAGGCTAATGGGCTCCGTTGTGCCCATGCCCTTAGCTTCTAACTGTCGGGGGAAAGAGGTTTGACACAGTCTTTGGGGAACCGCTGTTAAACGATTCACTCAGCTGGGGGGAGTGCTCAGCAGTCACCTCTAGCCGTACGGAGAGGGCTGCATTGGCCTGGGTGTCTGGGCAGTTGTTCTGTCTCCAGTATTTTTGGGCGACTGCATGGCACGTGGGAAGGCTGCTTTGTAAAGACCCGATGTGATTGCTGCACAATGTCTCAGGCTCATCGGGTCAGACTTGGAACGAAGACAGACAAAATACTGATTGCTTTGGTTGTTGCTGCACCTTGCAAACGCTAAAGGGAGCAGCAGTTTTCATTTGACTCATTGAATGTTCCTCTTGGTTTCTACCACAGGATCCCACCATACTGGACCAGTCAGCCAAATATTATCACTTGACCCACGATGAACTCATCCAGCTCCTGCTGCAGAGAGAGGAGGAGCTGAGCAAGAAGGACGAGCGCATCCATGAACTGGAGAACTACATTGACCAGCTGCTGGTGCGCATCATGGAACAGTCTCCCACGCTCCTCCAGATCCCGCTGGGGGAAAGCAAGACCAAGTAACCTCTCCCCAGAGACCAGCATCACTTGCCTAGAGCACTTCTCCAATAAGCACGCTGCAAACATCCCTGCACTCCCCCCTCCTCTTACAAGAGGGCTCCAGTGGCTTCTGTTCGCAGAGTTTAGCAGGAAAGGTTATGTGCTCCTCCCCAGCCCAAGCTTATCCCAGCTCTGGCTCCAGGGAGCTATAGGGTGGTGGGCTGTCACCCACCCTGTGGGGAGGAGCAGAGCCCTCCACGTGAGGCAGATGCCTCCTTAGGTTCCTGTCGTTGTGACCAAGCGGCCTCTTCTCAGGCGCTCATCCTGCCAATGCTTTAAGTGGTCCATGGACATCTGAGAGCTGGAAACCAACCACCTCGTCCGCGTCTTCATCCTGCTACTGCTGCTCTTCTGCCCACACTCTTCCACACCTCTTTCCTCTGAAGTGGTGTACCCTGGCTGATGGACGGTGTTAAATTGGTTGACAACATCGGGGATGCTTAAACTCAGTAAGGGTGTACCAGCAGGTTACTGCTCAGCAGGGCAGCTAGGGGAAGGGGCTGCTGTGGGCTGCCTCTTTCCCTTCCTGCCCCGTATGTCGTACCCCCAAATGAAGGGTCTCCGTCTGAAGAGCCAGCTCCAATATCTGCCGGTACTTGACCGTATGGGAGAGGCTACACAGAGTGACAGCGCCGAAGTCGGAGGCCGGAAAGGACTCAAGCCGGCGTCACTGCCTGACCGTGAGCGGTGTCGGGTCCTTCGATGCGTGCGTGCAGAGTCTTGGTGCCGCCTCAGTTACCCAGCTCAAAGCCGAACTCACAATGTGGGAGAAGGGCCGGCGACGGTTTGTGCACCATCAGTACTGCAGGAGAACTTCTTGCACACCTCCCAACTCGTGTGTGCCCTGGGGACTCCTGTACGTACAAACCACGGCTGAATTTTCTACTCAGTCTTACCCTCCCCCTTTCCTGAATCCACAGGAGTTGCTTTCCACTGGCAGCCCCCCACCATCGACTTTGTATCGTCTTTCTCCACGCAACAGGAAAACGCCATCGGGACCGAAGCTCGTGTGCAGAGAGGATGTCTGGCCGCCCGGCCACCTCTATGCGTGACATCCCGTGAGGTCAGACATCCGTCAAACGCCTGCGGGCGCTTTCTGTCAAAGCTAGCAACCCAGCAATCGTCGTAGACCGCCTGCAAGCCAGTATTAGTCCCAAACACCGCTCGAATCGTATCGCATACACATGCCAGCGTCGGGTCTCTGGCGGCTTGGGCCCACCCTGAGGCGTTGTAGGCCAGCTCTCTCGGGAGTTGAATACTTCTTGCTGCTAACTGCTGAGTGACCATCCGAAGGCCTCCGATTCACCCGGTTTAATCACCGTAGATGATGTTAGCCTGAGGCTGGCGAGCGATGCTCCCGGCCGCGCCGGAGTACAGTGCAGCTTTTGGGTTGGAGATGCTGTGGAAGGGTATAGAAAGGATGTTGCTCCCTCCCTCCCTCTGCCAGGATTTTGGCTAGAGAAGGCACCCGTGCAGGCAGAGGGTCAGTAGCTGTGGGACTTGAGTTGTCTCGACATGTAAGGCATCTTCTCTCTCCTGTAGGTCTCCCAAAGTTACTGGATTCTTTTAAAACCTTCTTATTCTTTTCTCCTTACTTGCTTCAGTGTATACCATGACTTTGAAAAATCGTGCCTTTTGCAATAGGACAATAGCAGTTTCCTACCAAAAAAGGCTCTGAAATCCAGTTCTCAGTTCAATGCAACCCGTCTTGGGAAGCTTTCTCTTCTTTTGCCCGCTAATCTGAACTAGGTGAGTTTAGTTTTAAACGCAGACAGCAGAGCCTTCCCACCCCTGTGCGCAGGTTGCTGTTGGTCTTTGGCAGGAGCTCTGCACGGGCGGCTCGCGTGTCGGGAGGTAGAGAGATCAAGAGATGACCCTGGGGGAAGAGCAGGCCAAATGTTCCAAGACAAAAGACAGCTGGGTAAAGACGGTGTTGGGTCGTGCTCGAAGCCGGAGGTTGGAGAAGCAGGCTGTCGGGGTAAGAGCTATCAGGAGAAAAGGAGATTGGGCGTTGCTGTCATTGACAACTGTTGGTCATGTCTAGCCTGTAGACCATCGTGTGAGGAGGAGGATGTGTTACCTGGGAAGACACCGGCCACGAGCCCTTCGTTCCTACCTGCCTTTGCCCCTAGTAGGAAGAAATCTGGGGTTTTGCACTTCTCTACCTGCGTCTTTATGTTCCTCCTCCCTATGTGTGTCTCGGGTGCGGGGACTTCGTTTCTGGTGTAAGACGTGAGGGTCCGAGGGAAGGTGTTTCTCCCATTTTAGAAAGTACGAGAAACCCCTCTCTGCCTATATAATCAGAAGATCCCGTGGCCTGAGAACTAGATTCCTTTCTGGGTGCCTGTCTCTCGTGGAGAGGCTCTCCCTTTTACCTGAAAGCGGGCAGGGAGGAGTTGTGGACAGCTAGAAAGCAGTCCAGCGTCAGAAGAGCGGCGTGGCGCGGGAAGGAGGGCCAGGAGAAGGGGCAGCCCCGCCGACGGGCAGGGATGCTGAGCGGTGAAGGCTTACGTCAGGCAGGCACGCGTAAGGGGGAGGCGTAGAGCCGAAATCTCACACGAGAGCCAGGGGCCCACGCTGGCTCTGCGCTCCCTGAAAAACAGCTGCTTCCAGGGACTTCTCCCCCGTCAGCAATCGGTGTTGTAGATGCTCCCCACACACAAGTGCCAATGTTTATAAGGATCTTGCTGCACCTCCTCCCTGCCTTCTCCCCCTCCTAATCCATCGCGTTCCACCGCCTCCCTAATCCCCCCTCTGCCTTAGTCAGCTCTGCCTTTTCTTCCTCTCCAAAGCTTGAATGTTTTGCACTTTATATATTCAAGTTAATCTCAGAGCTACAGCAGGCTGTATCGGGCGTACGGCCTTTTCAGCAATACGTGCTTCCTCCTGTGACCTGCCTCTGTCGCGGCGGGGCGACACGGTCCCTGAACCCGCAGGAGCCCGCGCCGTCTCGGACGAGGCTGGGACAAGCAGGGCTAAAAACGTTCTTGCCTTGACTTCGCGATAGCAGAGCATCTCCAAAGGCTGAGGCTACGGCACGGGTACCTTGGCATCGCACGAGATGGGAGGCTACGGAAAAAAACAAGCGGTGACGGCAGCCAAGGCTGCCCTGATGTTTCATGTCTGTCTTCGAGCGTTTAGAAGTCCAGAGGTATCTACAAATGATGACTTGTGCTTAGGAAAAGGGCATCTGAAAGATGCTTCTGTCTTTGTTCTCTGTTTTTCCACCCCGCTGTCCTGCAAATGTGCTTCTCCCCCCCCCCCCCAGTTTTTATTCTCTGCTTAAGAGCAAGCAAGCTCAGCTACACCACACAGCACTGAAGCCGGAGTCTGTGTAATTTTTGTGTTAAAACCTCAAAGTTACCAGAGGGAAATGGTTTTGAGGACCTAGATGTTTTCTCATGGCGGGGGGGATGAGAAAAAGAAGCAGGGGAAATGTTCTCGAGTTGCTCGTGTCCCAGGTGTCCATATTTAGCAATTTGTTTGCAAAACCAGGGAGGGGAGCAGCCCCTCTGGTCAGCACGCAGGGTAACACTCCGAGGCCTGTCGCTCTTTGCTGAACCGAGCAGACGAAAGGGTTTTGACGGGCCAGCAGCAGCTTTTCACTGGTTCCCTTTTAAACACGGCCATAGCAGTTACTCGGTACTTCTGCCTCCTGGTCTGCCTTTCTCTTTCCACGCTCAAGCTGTTTCACAAGGTCTTCCGCAGGGTGCTGTTGCTCCCAGCTGTGCTCTGCTTTTGTTGTCAGCCCACAACTGGGTTTCTTGCTTTTAAAGACCTCTGGCTAAAAGTGATTTATTTTTTGCCTTGACTGACCCTTCTGGCCCAGAGCCATGGGCCTGAGGAACCGCCAAGGGATATCCTTAAACTGGAACAAACCTGAAGGGATGCGGATACTGAAGTCCCGCCGTGTGTTTTGTGTTATAAATGTGGGGTGGAAAAACATCCCAAAATGGGAGAGAGAAGCGTCGGGGGTTTTTGGAGTTGTTGATTTCCCTGTACTTCATGTACGCAGGAAGTGGGTTCTGTGTGTTTCACCTTTTAATAGTTGCAACTAATGTTTATAAAGAGCTTGTTATTTACGTTTTAAGCACTTTAAAAAAAAAATAAAAGTTGTTCAAGCTGTTCCTAGATACTTCTGATTTATTGACAACAGCGTCTGTGCTGATAGCACTTGGACAGTGAGTGACATTTATCTGTTTATTTTCTGAAGTACGATGACGGTGCCCAACTTCTCCGGCAGCTTTTCCAGCATCATTAACTGTCCCCGCCGTGCGGTGGCTGCGGGTGGTGGTAGTGCTGCAGGGTTACCTTGAGTTCCTCCCCGAATCTTGCCGCTGCCTCAGTCGCTCGGTGTGCCCGAGGGGGTTTAAGCTGCTCTTAGCTCCCTCGCGCGTGCCTTACGGCCGCGTTCCGTGCTGAGCGACCGCGGGAGCTGGGCTGGGGTGGCCGCGCTGCCCTGGGGGATCGGATCTGCCTGCAGCTCCCTTACTGCTCACCGTTGACTTTGCCCCTGCGTAGCGGGAGGGTAAAGGTTGTTATTGCGGTCCCGAGGATTTGCGGAAAATCAGCAGCTGAGTAGAGGAGAGAGACCCCACTGCAGCGTGCTGGGGGAAGAAGAAAGCAGAGCTTGTGTTGCGTGGTAGACACCGGAGAGTTGTAGTACTGGAGTCCTGGGTCCAGTTCTGGGCTCCCCAGGTCAAGAGAGACGAGGAGCTACTGGAGAGAGCCCAGCGGAGGGTACAGAGATGCTGAGGGGCTGGAGCATCTCTCCTGTGGGGAAAGGCTGAGGGAGCTGGGGCTGTTCAGCCTGAGGAAGAGGAGACTGAGAGGGGACCTCACCAACGCTTATCAATATCTCCAGGGCGGGTGTCAAGAGGACGGGGCCAGACTCTTCTCAGTGGTGCCCAGCGACAGGACAAGGGGCAACGGGCACAAACTGGAACACGGGAAGTTCCGCCTGAACACGAGGAAAAACATCTTCGCTGTGAGGTGCCCGAGCCCTGGCCCAGGCTGCCCAGGGAGGGTGTGGAGTCTCCTTCTCTGGAGAGATTCCAACCCGCCTGGACGCGGCCCTGTGCAGCCTGCGCTGGGTGACCCTGCTCTGGCAGGGGCTGGGCTGGGTGGGCTCCAGAGGTCCCTTCCAACCCCTGCCATCCTGGGATTCTGTGAGTTCAGCCTCAGGGCACCTGGTGAAGAAACCCGGCTGCGGGATCAAGCAGCTTCCACCCACTCTTTGTGGGCACGAAGCGCTGGCGTTTCTCCCCCTCCACGCAGCAGACCCTGCTTGGGGCAGGACTGATCCCCCGCCGAGACCTTCTCCTCCAGCTCCTCTGCCCTAATCCCACCCACCTGTTTCACCGCTCAGCTGCTTCCCTTCTCAGGGCCTGCTTCTTTCTTCATTCACGCCTTCTTCAAAAAAATTAACTCCCCTTAAGCTTCAGTAAATGACTTCGCTGCTCCAAATGAAGAGTTTCGTTAGCTCTAATCCCGGTTTATTGTTCATCCAGCTGGATGGCAGGCCGTTATCAGGCTCAGTACCTGTCTGGAGGGATCACGTTAGCCCCGAGGAGCCCGGATGGGCTGAGGGGGGGAAACATTCGGCACGCTGCTCCGCAGGATCAGGGCGCTGAACTGTGACCCTCGGAAAGACTATCCTAAGAAAAGACAGCCTGAAATCAGCCTGGGCTCGTGTGGGCTTCCCCCGGCTGCAGAGGCGCAGGGGGTCGAGCAGAGCAGCAGGGAGGCTGCGGGAGCTGGAGTCTGTCAAATCAGGAAAAAAAAAAAAAAACACCAAAAAAAGAAGGATTTTCAGACCTTAGTCCTGCTAAAACTGCCGTACGTGACTATATCGGGTGTCTCTGCCTGCTCGAAAGCTTAAGCACAGGCTTGGGGCTGATGCAAATAATTCCCGTCCCTGCAGGAAGAACTGGCTGGGTTTGTCGTTCGAAGCCTGAGTTTTGCTGCCCGCCGCAAGTTTTCTTAAAATCTGGCTTTACAGATGGAAGCCGACAAGAAATGTTCCTGTGACTTTCTCCCCGAGCCAGCAGGCAGCCCAGCCCCGCGCCCAGCTGTCACGTGTGGGGTGGCCGTCTGAGCCCCCCCAAATCTCACTTGGTTTCTGGAGTTTGCTCCATGGCTGGGGGGCTTGTTCCCACCCCCCCAAAATGGAAAGAAACGTCAGTGTTGACTTAACAGTCGTTGATCTGGGGAAGTGAAACCCCCCCCCCCCCTCCTTCTTCCCCAAACCAGGGAAATGCGAGTTGTCAGTCTAAATGGATCTGGTTAGATTGATATCAGCCAAAGAATTGATATTCGTTCTGGTATTTAACCAAAAAAGTGATAGTCTTATGTCACTCCAAATGTGGTTTTAGATAAACAGATTCTCTCCCCTCTGTTGTTACAAAACATTTCGTGTGTCAACATTAGGGATTGTATCAATTATCTGGCTCTAGCTGTAATGGGAGGGAGGGGGATTTCCCCGGTGTAGAGATGGAGGGATTTGGGTTATCATCCATATTCATTGGAGAGATTTTGCGGCGTTGTGAAGTACAGGATGAAACCTTTAGAAAAAAGAAGAGTTGCCTTGTAAAGCATTAGTCGCAGCAAAATGATTTTATTTTTCCTTTCCAGACAGCGTTAGGGCGCCGAGCAGCCTTAGACCCTGCCTCGAGGAAAGCAAACCCGAATGACACGCTGTTCCTCGGGATAAAGATTGACGTCGTACCAAAGCAGAGGGATGAGAAGGGCAGCGGTTGTGCTGTGGGGTCAAAAGGAGGTTTAAGCCCTGTGAAACCCTGCCCCGGTCACACAGCTGGGGCAGCAGGCAGCAACCGCTCCCCAGTCGGCACCGCAGACGGGTTTAATTAAAGGAAGCAAACCATTAACTCCGAGGACACGGTGCAAGGACAGCAGCGGGTACGCTCCCGTCAGCAGGATTTGTGGTTGGGCCAGATCTTTGCTCATCATCTGCCCGTTCCTGAGGAGGGTCGCGTGCTCATGCTTGCACGCGAGAAGGCAGGGAGAGGGCAAAAGGAGAGGCGGTGCTGGGCGCCAGCAGCTTGTAACCCGAGGGAGCAGGTTGGTGCAGCGCAGGAACAACTTGATGTTAGCAGTCGCTAAGGGAAAAGAGGAAAGGCAGCGGGAGCCTCGGGGAGCGGCACAAGCTCCCTGCCCGGGGGCAGCGCACGGAGCCTCTCGCCCACCGAATGGCCAGCTGCGGTGGGGGAGGCGCTTCGGACGCGGCGTGAGGTATTGTACGTGCGCCAGGCCCCTTTTCTGTCTCTTTTCTGCCCGAAGCTGCAGGAGATTTGAGATTCAGTGAAGGGGATCAGTAGTGATTTAACCTAAAAACAGAAATTGGTTTTGCAGATGGAAAGAGAGCGGGGAAAAAAAATCAGCAGCACATCCATAAAGCAGAGCAGCAGCATCCCCACAGCAAAACGTCGTGATGTTCATATTTTTCCCTGTATAGCAAAAAATAAGGGATATTTTTTTTTTCAGGTGTATTGTTTAATTCCTCCTTAGATGGAAAATCTGTTTCTGACCTGCTCTGTAATCCGTTGCCTTTACTTCTGCTGCACCAAGCCTTCCTCTTGCACCCTGGCCACCTTCCCTGCTTCATCCCCATCTCCGGTCTATTCGCTGGCCCTTTGCCCTTCCTGGGAGAATTGATCCTAATCCTCCAAACAATTTCACCGGCATTTGAAGGGTCAGGCCCTTCTTATTCCACTAATCTAGAGGAGAGGATGCTGGAGAGCGCTTCGTACGCACCCCTTCTGCCCCCAGCCCCGCGCGACCTTGCCTTTATCTCCACAAATCGTAACGCTGAGGAAGCGGACAAATACGGCTGCATCAAAGTAAACTTCTTATTTCCAGGTTTCCTATTCTTTATTTTCAATCACGGGTTTTAAAGGTCAATAGCAATTGTTAGGCTCCCATCAAAGTAAGAATATGTATTTCCACAAAGAAATTATGAAATTTGAGGGTTTTTTTGAGAAGCTTTTGGGCTTTCACCTTTCTATGTGTTATTATTTGCTCAAACAATTTCAGAATTAAGGCAAATGTCTGCTTTCCATGTCACGTTCCTGTGCGTCCTCTATCACCATCCACATTCTGGCTGCCGTGTCGGTGTCACTGAGAAAACGGCGTTTGCATTCAAAAAAGGAAGAACATTTTGGCGTGAGTCCCTCGTGAAGTGGCCAGAAACCTGTGCCACGAGGCGTACGTGATTTTAGGGCAGGGAGAACGGAGCTCTGTCATCCGGGCGCGGCTGGTTGCCTCAGACATCTCTGTTAGTTGCTAAATTCAACCGTTATTTCACAAAAAGGAGAACAGACGGGGAGAAGTGGCAACCGAGGCAGGAGATGACTGACATACACCGTGCGTGGCCCTCGCAGCGCCCTGACGCCATGCGGGCCTACCCTGTGGGGGCGCCGTAGGGAGGCCCTGCTCCCCCCAACCCTTTGGGGCCTCACGCTCCCCTCCAGCGGCCGCAGGCTGGGCAGGGGGAGCCAGCCCAGGGCCCAGCCCTGCCGCAGCCAGGCGGGGGGCACCTCGTACCCCCGCCTCGACCTGGGGAGAGCCCCCTCTCCCCGCTGCCGCCGCCTCCCTCGGGGGCTCCCCTCAGCTTCCCGCCAAACCACATTTCCCGGCGTGCCCCGGGCCCCGCCGCGCTGCGGACTCCATCTCCCATGCTGCCCCGCGCCGCCGCGCCCGCCCCCATTGGGCGGCAGGGGCGGGGCCGCCCTGTCCCAGCGGCCCCTTCTCTCCCGCCGCTCGGACTCCGCCTCCCGTGAGGCGCCGGGCGGCGGCGGACTCCATCTCCCGGCGTGCCGCGCGGGAGCTGCGGTGGGCCGCGGCCAATCGGCGCGGCGGCGCCGCAAGGGGCGGGCCCGGCGGCGGGGGAGGCTGTTTAAAGTGGCGCTTGCGGCGCGCGAAGGGGATGGCGGAGCCGGCGGACTATCCCCCGTTCCAGCTGGGGAAGCCCCGCTTCGAGCAGGTACCGCCGCCGCCGTCGGGCGAGGGGGCGGCGGGAGGGGGGGGACGGGGAGCGGCGGCGGGAGCTGCCCCCCCCCGCGCGCGGCGTCGTGTCCCCCCCCCCCCCCCCCGTGAGAAGAGACCCCCGCTCCCCGCTGCTCTCCCCCCGCCCTCCCCCAGGGCGGCGCGCTGATTGGTGCGCAGCCCCCCTGCCGTTGGGCCGCACGGCTGTCACTCAGAGCCGCCGCCCCCCGCTTCGCGGCGGCTCCCGCGGCGGGCGGTGATTGGCGCGTCCCGCCGTGCCCCTGTAGCTCGGGGCGAGGGTGGGGGGGCCTGTGTGAAGCTCCAGGACCGCGGGTTCGAGCCCCGCGGCCGCCGCCCAGGGCAGCGGGGTTGGGTGTGGGTCCCGGGTGCCAGCGCACGGCGCGGCCTCGTCCTTCCCCCTCCCGGTAGGACGGTGCGAGGGCTGGGCCCTGCCCCGACGGGGTGACGGCGAGCCCAAGGTTGCGGGGAGGTGAGGAGCTGCCCCAGGAGGGAGCAGGGCCTCTAGGGCAGGGCCCGGGGCGGTGGGGAGGACCGGGTGGGAGTGGGAGCCAGGGCCGCTCCCGGGTGGGCGCTTCTGCCGCCTCGCAACGGGCTGTCCTTGCCGCGAGTTCACGTGGCCGCTTGGCCGCCTCCGAGGGGTCGGGGTGGTGGGTGGGCAGGGGCTGATGCTCGCGAAATGGCGTCGTGTGGCCGAGGTGGAAACGTGGTTTGGGAGGACGCGTGAGGTGAAGAAGTGGCACCCACGCAGCAGAGCTGCCCCGTCCTCGGTACCTGGTGAGCAGGGAGTGGCGAGGAAGGCCTGGGGCCCACAGCTGCTGTCCCCGGGCGAGGAGAGCTGGTGCAGGGGTCAGAGCAGCTCGTCCCTGCTGCCGCCTTCCACAGCCTCTGTTCACAAGCTGTCCGCGGGGTCCCCGCTACAGCACAGCTGACAAAGGCCACTCTTGGTCCTCCTGGAGCTGTGTCAGGCTTCTGTCACGGCTGACAAAGTTCATAAAACCTCCTTCAGTTGCTCTTGAGCTGGGTAGGACACGTCTGGAAAGGAACGAGCCATTGCAATTACCAAATCAAGAATGAGTAGCAGGAGTCTGCTCATTAATAGGTGTCCCCCCCTGCCTCCCGCTATTGGGGCAGTCTCCAAGGAGACTCTCTTCCCACCATCCACATGAAATCTGTATGGGACCACTATTTGCCAACCATCTGACTTGCTAATTGCAGCTCACAGAGCTTGGCTTGACTGAAGCCACCCGTTTGGGTTGCTGAGAAGTCCAGTTGCTGGTTTCCCGTGGGGGGCCAGCTCTTGGGTGGTGGATCTACGTGCCTCTTCCCCTGCCACCTTATCCCTGTACGGGAGGTCATGGGGGGACCTCCTCGGAGCCACAGTTTTCCCCGCAGCAAGGAAGGGGTGACTTCCCCGCGCCAGGAGCCTGCTCGGCTGCGTGAGCCGAGGGATGCTCAGGCTGGGGAGATGGAGCTTTTTAATAAGGAAAGGAGGAGGAGGAGGAGGAGACGCTACTGCCTTCTAGACACCACAGATGATTCGAGGCACACTTGGCAGCGAGTCAGGCACAGAATCGGTGCGTTCTGTTCATTAAGGAGCGACTGTCACTTGTAGCAACATTTAGAAAATGTTTCGAGGGGTATGGCAGGATGTTAATGATTGCGTGCGCGTTTGAGCGGAGACGTCCTGTCTCCTCCCTGCCACTCCTGGGATATGAGCCGGGTGCGCTCACACCGCAGCCCGGATCCAGGGTGAGGGTTGCCCATCAGCAAAAGCGCCCTTGGGGCTGGATGCTTCGGGGGTGCTTTGCCAGAGGGCCACACTGAGCGTTGGAAATCATTCCCCTTCTCTTCTATAGTGGTTTTATTCCTTTCCTGTAAAACTTTCCGCAAAGCAGCGTGGAGGTCTGGTGGGATGGGTTGTGGTGCTGGCGTCCTGCCGGCTCTCGCCCCGCGCTTCCCTCTTTTCTCCGGCTCTGTCTGCCCACTTGTGAGGCGCGGCTGGACAGCCCGGGTTGGGATCCGGCAGCATTGTGGGGTCGCAGAGCAAGAGAGGCTCGAGCGTTGCTGGGGCTTAGGGCGCCTGGTGGGATCCTGTGGTCGGCTCTGCTTGTGTTGGGACACGGCAGCCCGCCCCATCAGTGCTGCAGCCGCGTGCCCGCTCCCATCCCACGACCCGGCAGAGCCGAGGTCCTTCATCTCTGGGTCAGACAGTTACGCTTAGTTATTTCCCCCATCTTGACCTTGGTGTTTGCTTGACCAAATTGCGGTCTCCGCTGCTGGGGAAGAACGCCTGCGTCAGCCCGAGGGATCGGCGGACCTTAAACACCACCATCCTTTTCTGTTCAGTGCGTTTCCCCCGCAGCTCTCTGCCTTTCCCGCTCTTTCAGTGGTCTGTTGCAGGGTTTTATCTGTTTAAAAGATCTTGGCTTTAGGGGACCAGCTGACAAAGGATGCCTTACTTGTTTTGGAAAGGATTAGTGACGCTTCAGGTGGTTGTTTAAATTCTAGACGCAGCCCCGTGTGATGACAGCATTTACTTTTCCTGCGAAACGCTGGCTGGGAGCGGGTCTGGGGCTATTTAAGGGGAGATTTGACTGAAACTGGGGCTGGGAGAGATGCAGGGGGCTGTGCTAAGCATCTTTGTCCCTGCGGGGGAAAACAAGGAAAAGTTGTGTGTTAGGAACAAAAACCTTGGAGAGCAACCTCGGCTGCCTGGGGACTTGGTTCAGAGGAGACACGGTGGTTTCCGTCCCCCGCCGTGACCCAGAGCCCCCGGAAAGTGGCTGAGCAGAATTTAGGACAGCAGGCGGGAGACGTCCTTCCCCAGCACCACCTCTGGAGGTTATTAAATTCCCCTTTTCCCCTCCCTTGTTTGGCAGGTCACTTGTTTTTCTTCATCTTCGAGCAAGTGGCATTCTGTCGAGTCACCTTTTTTTTTTGTTGTCTCTTTGCTGGAAAGAGCCCCTGCCTCCCAATGGAAGCAGGCTATTTTTAGGTTAGAGAAGAAATGAGGACGTTAGGCTTGAGAATGTGTGATAAGGACTTAATTTTCTGACAAGTAGTTCTAATTTGTTAAGTATACTCTTTTTTTTTTTCTTTCTTTTTTTATTTTTTCTTTAAGGATTTGCTAAGTGCTCCCTCTTGTAGAGCCAGAGCACTAAATATGTGTTGCCAGAGCTCTGGGGTCTTTGCCTGTAGCCCAGGCATTTACCCTGGACAAAATAAATGCATTTTTTTCTATCAGAAGAGCTGAGAAAACCTTTTCAGCAAGGGTTTAAATAAGGCGTGGGTGCAGTTGTTTGCTGACCAGGGTTGTTAACCGCTGAAGGAAGATAGTGCCAGTTAAACTCTGGTGTTTTTATTGAGGTCAGCCCTCTAAAAAGTAAGGCGAGGTTGTCTCAGCTAGTGCAGGAGGACGGGAAGCGCAGGGGAAACCGAGCAAGAAGGGAGCAGGCTTCCTTCCCAGCTGAAGTCGAGGGTGGTCATCTCAACGAGCAGAACTTATGAGCATGCCTTGTCCTCTTTGCCAGGGAGAAAATAATAAAAAAAAAGAAGTCACAGATCTTAGATCCTTCAGGGGAAGGAGAGGGAAATAAACCCAAACCAGAACCGTAAATATCTTTTATCCCTTGAACAGCTCAGCGTGTACGTGCGGTCATGGAGTACATGATGTGCTTAGGATGTTTTATTCTGTTGGCCAAATATGCCATTTCTATGACTGGGGTATTGACAGCATCGTTAGAGATGTGCTGTTGGCAGAGCTTGACCTTGCCGATATTTTAAATGTTGGAACTCAACGCATGCTAATCTCAGAATAAGGACATCAGTGCTAAAAATCATTATTTCCTACTCTTCGTGTACTTTAATCTGGTAAGTTTAAAGCACAACCAGAGTTTATGACCCTCCTTAGCAAAACCACGTGCCTCCCATGTCCAAGATAACCCTTGCAGTAACACACAGATAAAGGCGCTGTTGATTAGATACGCCTCTCGGGAGCTTAAGGGCTTGCTGCTGGCGTCCTGGGCTTGCTGAAAGCCCCCGCACAGGCAGCGGGAGGAACCAGAGCTGTATCCTGACAGCCTAAAGTTAACACCGAGGTTTCCACTCATGCTGCTCGGTGTAATGTTATTTTCCACTTAAAAAAGCGAATGAAACTCCTCTCTCCTAAACGGTCATCATTATGGAGAAGGGATTTTCTTAAAAGGCTGTGGAAGGATGTTTAAGGTGGTTTTGCGACCGCTGTAACTCTTGTGTACGCGCAGGTCCAGCCCAGCGCGTACAAACTGCTTGAGATGAGGTTGGCATACGCTAAACGGCGTTTGCTGTCGCCAAACGTGGCTTTTTCAGCCCTGAAGACGGGCTGACCCTGTTTATCCTATGCAATCGAGTGGGTCCTGCAAACACATGCTTAAACACGAATTGCAGAGGAGAAGAGGAAACACAGACACCTTTGGGTTTGATGTTTATCTGTTAACTTCACAGAACCTGCCAAAAAAGCCATCCGTTGGCTTTTTTACATCTCTATCAGCCAGGATTGGATTTTAAACAGGGAGTTGGTTTGTTTGCGCCTTGTGCTGCAAGATGTAAACGCCTACTACTCCACGTAACGCCCGTGAAAGGTTTCCGTGCTGCATCCTGGCTGCGTTCACGTTCACAAGCAGACCTGTCGCTGCAGGTGGCTGAAGTTACTGAGATGCAGGAGCTACTCCCGTACAGACTCTTGGCTCTTTGATATTGTACAGTCAAATTGAAAATATCGAAGGGCTGAGAGTCCGTAGCTTTAGCCTAAATTTGTAATGGGGCTGGACTGCAAGTGTGTGTGCGGTTACACAGCTCTGTTGTCCGGCCGTACCTTGCCAGAGTCCTGTTGCTCAGTGGCTTGAATTTTCTTAATTTTGTTTGGTTTAGCTTAAATCTCTTCCCAATTAATTTAAAGCTGACGTAAGCCTGATTTTTAGCTCAAAAAAAACCCCAAATCTGCATGCCTTTTGCTCTGGCTTAATTAAATTCTTTTTAAAATCACACTAATTAAATTGGTAAAATTGTGCCTATCTCCTGTTCTTCCCAGGGCTACCCAGCATACGCTCTCGAGGAATACTCACCCTCTTTAAGGTGACAAGCAAGTGCTCGCTGATGGTCGCTTACCTGTCTCTCACTGCCCTCCTTCAAATTTCTTGAGCCTGCAAGGAGTAGTTTCCTTCTAGTTCTTATCTCGGAGTCAGCCGGATCCTGCGTGTCCCGCAGCCCAGCCGCTTAAATGAGCTGGAGCTGTAACGTACTCCTGTGCTCGCCGGGAACCGCTGTGCCTTGTAAGGGGGTTAATATTCCCAGCCGCTTTGCAGAACTTCGTCTTGCTTGCAGGCTGGTGAGAAGTGGTCCCAAAATAGCCGCGATTAATCACAGGAAATGTGTGTTATCCCGTTTTCTTCCAGGTAACTGTTTACTACACCAGATGTGACAGGAATAAAATGGCAAAAAAAAGACCACGGGTGGATGTTTGGGAGCTGAAGGCCAAGCTTCTGGGCATCTTGCATGCTCCATCCTTTGCATGAGTCTGACGGCCAGAGCTGGAAATGAGCCTGTTAAAAAGGAACCATCCTGAATTCTCACTTAAATCGGGGTTTGGTTGGCTGGTGCTGGTGCACTGAACGGTGCCTGGCTGTTCCTGTGCCCCGGGGCTCGATCCTCTCATCCCCTTCACTTGTCCTAACAACTGTCGGTTTGCTGGATGGATGCAGAGTTGGCGTGTCCAGTTGAAAGCTTGGAGGGAGGTGGAAATACCTTGCTTTCCCCTTATTAGATGATAATGGGCATGGAATGATGGAGAAAGGATAGAGGAGAAAGGGTCAGAAGGAGGTACGGGAAAAGAAAGCAGTTCATGGATGATGCACAGCAAAAGAGGACACGCTGGAACAGTGAATAACACTGTTTTAGCACTGAAATGGCATCTAAAAGGCAAATAAAATCAAATTCCCTCTTCTTAGAATTTGTAATGATGAATGGGTGAATGAGCATGGGTTTGCCAGAGCCTGGGACGGGCAGGAGCTGGCGGGAGAAGGGCTGAGCGGTGCCTTGGCCGTCTGAGTTGCAGGAATAACAGGATGCTCCATTGTGACGACCTGCGGAAAGTGGTTCCCGAAGTGTAAGGATTTACAGTATGGGCTGTGGGCAAGTGTTGCCGCAATGCCTGGCCTTTCCCTGCTTGTCCTGCACCCCAGGAGCTTGTTGTAGCACCGCTTTGCTGAGAGAATTCTGTTACGTACGAGAGCGCTGGCTGCTTTGTTTATCCTAAAGCCCTTTAACTAACAGAGCTTAAAAAGCAAGTGGCCCTAACCCAGGGAATTGAACACTTGTTAGCAATGGCAGAACTTCAAGCAGTTGCAAAAGAAAGGTATAAAAACTAGAAACTGCAATATTGTGCTTCACCTGAGGTCGGGCTCTTGTTTCCCCGAGGCTTTCAGTGGGGCATCCCTTTGCTGTAGAAACTCCAAGATGACATGGCAGCGGCTGGTCTGATCTAGATTAACACCGAATTTTAAATAACTTCTCCTTATTCCTTTATTATTTAAAAAAAAAAAAAAAAAGTCTGTAACATGTTTCTGAATTTCTTTCTTTCAGCAGTTTTAAATTAGCTTCTTGACAGGGGCTTCTTCGTTCCTCTTAGCAGAGCCAAAAGGTCCTGTAAGAAAACTGAGAAGGTCAGGTCAGGCTTTACCTGGTGCTTTGGAGCACAGCAGAGACAACCAGTAATGTGCAATGGATTCGTTTGGTGTTGGAAAATAATCTGGGAGTTGAATGTATTTTAAATGGAAAGAATTTTGTTATGTTTTTATTTCTTTATTTCTCATCAATTTATTCACAGTTCAACACGATACTCCCATCAGTCCAAGCGCCGCAGCCCACGGTGAAACCCGAGCGCGAGTGGGGAGCGTAAAATGTCAGCGTGTAAATGAACGTAAAGGTGTTCAGGGGGTCTCTGGGTTGAGTCCTCGTAGCCCCACTGTGGGAGCCAATTTTTTTAGTTCGTTAGAGCCAAAGAAGCCCTTCTTGAAGGCTTCCTGCCTGTGGCCAGGCTGCAAAACAGTCTGTTGTATTTTGGCTATCGATTTCCTACTTGTCCTGTAGAAACTTGGTATTTGCAGGAAAGTATTTGAATCAGGATTGGAGAGCAAAATCCTGATCTGTTCTGTGAGTTCAGTTTGGTGGTTAGGAGGCGTCTTGAGTTGCAGTTGAGATGCATCTGGGTCAGATCTGATTTAATTTGTCCCTAAATTTCTGAATGATTAGGATTTGTTTGGGTTTTTTTTTTTTTTGCCTTTTGTTTGGCGTGCAACTGTGTGAAAACAAATAGCAATCTTTAAAAAGAAAATAAATCTGATGGCTTCTAGTCAGGAGAAGCAGGGAACTGATCTGGAGGATGGAAAGACAACCAGCAAGGCCCAGCAGTCAAGTAGCTCTCCGAAGTCATTTGAAAAGGAAGAAAAACCACAGTGCCATGGCTGGCTGGCAGTAAAAACGAGGGAGGTTTTTTCGCTGTACGGCCGTGGTAAAAGCACTGCTGCTGAGGAGGGCTGGGCAGTGAAACACGCGGAGGTGATGTTTGCATGCAGCCCCAAAAAGAGAACTTTGCTCTTGGTTTGAATTTGGTTCCATTTTATGTGGTTCTCAGAGACCACAGAGAGAGCTTTTGTTGTGGAAAAAGGAGGTTCTCGTTCATCAGAGGTTAAAAAAAACCCCACCCAACCCACAAACCAAACCGAAACTTGTTCAAACTTTTACTCGTTTATTTTTTTGGGGCTGTTTTTTTCATGAAACAAGGCATGGCACCATGAATTGACTTCGAGATGTTTTAGATGTAGAACTGGGGACTTCCACCCATCCCACTCTGCCACTCTTCTTACTTTGACGTTGCTCTCCCCGGCCCAAGGCTGAGCTTTATTTGCTTCTTTTCCCCTGGGTTTTTGTGTTTGCAAGCGAGCCCAGCTTGCGTGTGCATGAGGGGAGAAGCGGGATGGGGAAAGTGCTTTTTCACCAATTAGAATTCTTTTTTTCCAGTTGCTTGATTAACAAAGCTGCTCCCTTTAAAATCTTGACCTGGACGTGGGAGTGAATGAGGCTTAATGCAGTTGCCTTGTTTGAAGAAACTTAGATTAGAGGCAGCAGAGCGAGAAGGTTGTTAATGGCTTGTCTTCTGCTGTGCTGGCCCGTGGCCGTGATGAGGGATGTTGCTGAGCCGACCTGTGAGCGTGCGGAGCTGGTCAGGGTGTGTTAAAGGATAACTCACTGTCATGGGATTGCAGCTCATCCTGTTTCTTGGGATCTGGGAAAGAGAGCAGGCGGAGTTTGGCTTCAATCGCCGTGACAGAGATTGAGCCCCCGGGTGACAAAAGCCCTTCTGCTGGAAAGGTCGGGTGGTGGTGGAGCACCAGAATCCCCTTTGTGGGAGACTTACGAGTGATTTTCACTTCCAAGAGGCTCATAGTAAGAAGGAAAAGCACGTTTATGTAATTGCATTTTAGAGAGCTCGTGGTAATGCAAAAAGAAAGAGGCAACCACAGCCGATGAGTTGGGTCTTGTTGCCTGCCTTAGGGGAGGGAGGACGGACTCGAGATCGGGTCTCCCTGCCTGGTCTCTTTGTGCGTCCCTGATGGTCAGAGACGTTCTTGAGAACTGGCTTCTGCCTTGTTTCGTACATCTGCCTCCCTGTTGTCCTTTCTTTGAAGTACCAGTAGCAAGAGGGTAATTTCTTTATTATTTTTTCTAAAGTGGGGATGAAAGAAGCGCGTGCTGGAATAGTCCTGTCTGCTGGCAGATGAGCAGCTGGCTCTAGGTGACCTTGCGCCGTGAGGTGCCTTATGGTGTCTGAGGAAGGGTCGCTTTGGCCATCCTCTCCTAGCGAGTCCATAGCACAGTGTCTCCTACTTGTCTGTGTCAATTTTCTTGGTTCCTAGCCTAGCCTGTATAGTCAGACTTTTTTTTTGTCCCAGGAAGAAGGCTAGGAGGATAAAGCAATTCTGCTTCTTGAAGAAAGACTTCAGAAAGCCCCAAAACTTTTTCATACAGCTCTTTTAAGGTCCATGAGGCTGGAAAAGCACTTCTTCCCTTACTGGGTTGCAGCGTTTCTGGTTGGGTTTGTGCGCATGTGTATACTTAAAGATACAAATGCTGGCCATAAGCATTTGAAGGAATGGCCAGCAGCTCTGCATGGTAGAAATAGCGTTTTTATTTTGAATTTTTTTGCTCTGGACATTAGTGTGCGGTTCCGTGGGAGCCTGAGTCAGGGCTGTTGTCCTGCCCTTGTCCTGGGGCTTGTCTGACCGCAGAAGGAATGGGTTCAAGCAATACCACCGCCTGAAAATGAATTCCTCATTTAAGGACTAGACTTTTGGCACTCTTAGCTCCCCGATCAGACGGTTGCAGCATCGGGTGAGTGTCGGCGCTGGCACAGGCCGGCAGAGGAGGAGGGGCCGTGGGAACGGGATTGCGGCAGGATGGGTTTGAGCTGCTGAAACGCGTCCTTGGCTGGGTGTTGCTGAGGTTGCACCAGGCGACGATCAGAGCAGGAGACCCGCGCCGTACCTGAGCCAAACGAACACTGACCTCGGGCTATGGGACCGGCTTCCTGGGAGCCTCTGCAGCTTTGCAAATGTAAATCTGTACTTCTAAAATAACATTGATGATATGCACATTCGAATTTACGGTCTCATTCCCCCTTTCTTGTGCCTTATGCTGTTATTTACACCTTTGTAAAGTGGGTGCAAAATACTGATGTTCTACTTAATTCTATTTAATATTGTTTTTCTCGCGATGAAATACATATCGCAACGATAAAGGCAGTGGAGAAGTCGAGGCCACTTGAATTTAAAAATCCCCCTCTTCTGTTCTTGTTTAAACCGTGTACTTAAAACTGCTCTGACTTCTCCTACTGCTGTTCGGCGTTGAGCAAGTGCAGAAGGATGGGCAGTGGGAGAGGGACGACGGTACGTGGGAGCGCGCGGGAGAACGTGACGAGGGACCCAGTGAGTCAGGCGTTAGTCACGTCGCTCCCTGCACCACTGGCAAGCGTCGGGCAGTGGTGATGGGGAGGACAGTAGCATCTGCAGACATCTTTATCCTGGAAATAAAAGTAAGGTGGCAAAATGTCGAGCTCGCAAAAGCTAGAAGGTACCAGAATTAGTGTTAATTAAATCAATGCTAATTAAAAACCACTGGGCTTTTTTTCTGAAGTTATGTGGAGCTATGTTGTTTAGTTGTGGGTTTTTCTTTTTTTAGTGCAGAACATGGTAAAATAACAGCAGAGAGTTTTGTAAGCAGCGGGGAATGGGGTGTCGCAGCGCGAGGTGGTGGACAGCAGCGTTGCTGGAAGCTGCCATTAGAGAGGGATTTCTGCCTGAATAAGTAGGCAGTATTATTGGTATTTCTCTCTGCTCGATGGATTCAGCAGAGAAGAACCAGCATGTTTCATAAAATTATGCCAGGCTGTGATTAAATGCCATTCTCGCTGCTTTATCCATATTCCAGTCCTTTATTTATAGCACACTTCTGCATTACGAACGCGAAAAGAGATTTGCCTGCGTGTGGCTGGAGAGCACCCAGGGCAAAGGGGTCCCAATGTTCAAGAGCACCTGGAGGTCCGTGACCTTTCTGCATCCGCTGTGGGCTGCAAATTCCTGGTGCGAATTCTGCCGGGGCGAAGCCACGGGAGAGAGAGCAGGCGCTGGGCCGGGCTGCCCCGAGTCCGTTTGGCCTTGCCGATGTCCGGATGAGAGTTTAGGCTGCACGAAGGCAGCTGACGCTCAGCCTGCGTCTGCATCCCGATGAAAGAATCCAGACCAACGTTTGAGTGATGATGTACATGTATCCTGAGTGCTCTTAATTCATCAATATTTCATGGTCTGGTGCTTTGGGCTTGCCTAAATTCAATTTTTTTTTTTTTTTTTTTTTTTAATACTGAGTCAAAACTTCTCTCCTTTCCTTTGGAGCTGCCCACGATCTTTCCAGCCTATTTCACAGACACCTTCCCCTTTCTCTCAGACTCTGTTCCCAGTTCTCTGGATCCTTTCTGGTCCTTCAGACACTTTTGCTGCTCCCGGCGAAAGCATCTTCACCAGCTTTTGCACAGCGTTATCCCTCTGCAGGCACATTGAGATTGAATTTTTCCAAACGTGCAACTAAGAACAAGCCCAAACCATAAAGTTGTGGTTTCTTTTACGTACGTTAAGGTTCACAGTCCGTCTTCTGCTCTGTGTAGTGACTGGCACAACAAAACCCAGCCCTAGGTTAGTGCCTGGACAATTCTGCAGTAAATGTAAGACATAAAACTGGGTTTGTACTGAGTCTCGTCTTTTACCTTTCTCATTCTTCCCATCAAGGAGAAAACTACTTGTTCCCTTGTTAAGACTCTTTTTAGAGCATTTGAAAATATAAATTCATATACCCTTTTCTCAGCAGCGTACAGGCGCAGGAGTTTCTTCATGCTAGTCTGTCCCCAAAATCGGGAGCCCCGTGGTGCTGCTGGTCCCGCAAGATGGGCGCTAGCGGGAATGAGGACACGCAGCACAGGGACCGTGTTAAAGACGTTGCAGGGTGGGGATTCCTTCGACGGCATCGCTCGGCGTGCGAGGTCTGGAGCTGCACGTTGGGTTTTTGTGGCCTTGGGCATTTCCCGGGAGTCCCATAGGGAAGCAGGCAATATTTCATTTTGGGGGGAAAAGTAAAGGATGTTTTAGCAGCTTGGTAGTATCCGTTTATTAGAGCATCTGTATTGGCATCCTGTTAATAGCAACAGTCAAAGTCCTTATTTTTTCTTTTCAGACTTTCTATTGCAAATTATCAGTGAATAGCTTCTATATTATTTCTTTCTAGTTGCTACTTAGTTCTGCAGAGGAAATAAAACCTTTCTCTGCAGCACGTGAAAGGCAATTTCTAACTGAACACGTTTTGTTTTTTTTTTCCTCTCTCTTCCAGACTTCATTTTATGGCAGATTCAGGCACTTCTTGGACATCATTGATCCACGCACTCTCTTTGTTACTGAGGTAATGTATACGCGCCTTGTTTTCTCAAAGTACTGTTTATTAGACAGGTTTGGATTAAAAACAATTTCTTCTGTGAACAGCAGAAGTAATGAAGCCAGGTTTCCAGCGGATTTGTGTCTCACAGTTGATTGATTGCCCAACTGAGCGCTCGCAAATCCGTAGCAGAAACTTGCTCTTGATTAGACATCAGTGAATCCACACCTGTCGGTCTCCCCATGTCCCTCTGGTAACTGGTGAGCCCCTGAACTGGTTTCAGTCAAACTCGCCGTGATGTAGTCTTCTCGGAAGGAAAATTCCTACAAGTCTTCGTCGAAAAAAGTGCAGGTGAGTAGATGAGAGAGCACATATTAAGGCTTCGTGGAAGAAGCGAGCTGTAGCTGGGTGGGCTTGGACTGCAGTTTTTCAGTGGCTGTGCTCAAGAAGACCTTTTCTGAGCAAGGTGGTGTAGTTTTTCCTTAGTTATTACCCTATTTGTAACAGGCTTTTGGGTTTCTGGCCCGTTTATGTTTCATTTCGTGTTGTCCAGCATTACTGCATTTCCCTGCTTTCATAAAATATTGAGCTGATAATTGTGGGGAATCCTTTAGAAAAATATTTCTACTGGCGATCTTAAATTCTTCCTGTTGGCCAGAAAACTTAGGATTTTGCTTTCAGTGAAGGGCAGCTGCATTTTCATTTTTCTTTTTAATATTTTTAGAGATGGGGTAGCGTAACCTGAAAATATATGTGCAAACAATTCTGAAAACACTGGGAGCTGAACTGCTCGCTGTCGCTAGCGGTGAGCTGAGTCCCGTTCCTTACACACTGTGATGACGAGGGAGGAAAAAAGACCCGATATGACTTTAAATCTTTTCCTTCTAAATCGACTAGCTTGTTTCAAAAACATAAGGCTAAGATGTATTGCGTCGTTCATTTTGAGTACCTTTTGGATGTGTGCCCAAGAGAACCGCGGACAATAAAGCAGCTGTTCTTACACCGTCAAATTGAAAATTATACTTTTCCCTTGTAAAAGCAGAGGTTCAGATCAAGTCTGAGATCAATTTTCAAAAGCCACCAACCTTGGTACGGAGCTCAGCCTGGGGAGGTAACCTGCTAGCAGAAGAACGTCGCAATTCCAAAGAGGCGTCATTGTGTCGTGATAAAAGGGAATGAAAATCACAATATTGCCTGAGGGTACAGTGCACTTTGCAGGTGCTAGAGCTGCTGTTTAAAGAGGATATAAGCACATGTGCCAGAATAAAACCAATACTGCACGTTAAAGACTTGGCGCTGCTCTTACCTTAGCAGAGATTGAGAGTTAAGCGCAACACAATGCGTATTGAAGGAGGGCATTTGACAGCGTGGGGAATCCTCCTGTGCGTGTTTGTGGTGGTGCAGAGGCTGTTGTGTGCAATTTGGGAGCTCTCTTTATATATTTTTATGATTTTGATTCTGAAATTCATAAATGGATGCAAAGGGCTTTCACTACCTAATGATACTTTTTGGAGGGAAGGAGAGGATACTTCGCACGCAAAAGGGAACGGGATGTTGGAGAGGGGAGACCATCTGTGGCCATTTTTGTCGTGCACTGAGAATGCTAATTAAACAGTTAAAACCAGCGAGGAAACCGAGGCTCAGAAATACATGGATCCAGACAAACGTTGAAACACCCCTGTCTCGTCAGGCTAATTTGCACTAGAAGGCATTGCAGCGTTGGTATTTGGTAGGTTTCCATACGTGTGTGCGTTCCAGCCTGCTGCTCTGGGGCGTGACGTCTGGGACGGGACATGCTTGGGATATCTGGGGATGAACGTGGGTCCTGGGCTCCCGGCAGCTGCACCGGGAGGTCCTGAGTCAGGGTCACCTGAAGAGATTCTCCTGGTAGGACAGAAGCAGGTGATTCTGCTCATCTTTTTGGTGTATTTTGTTATGCCTCAGATTGTTTTCTTTTCCTCTTTCTGGAGGAAAATTCTGTTGGGTGGAGATCATCCATCCAGTTCTAATTAGTTAAAATTTCTCTTCCTTTGGCAATGTTTCCATGTTCTAATACTATTCCTCACCTTTCTCAAATCTTCATTTAAGGCTGTAGTGTGCGTGTGTGTAGCTTTGTTTTGTTTTGGTTTTTAGCTGGGTAACCCACTGTGCACAATACAGGACCAAACTATTGGCTTTTACAATGGCATTAATACGGAAAAAAGACAGAATTCTCAAACCTACTTCTTGTGTCTCTCCAAAGCGGGGGGATATGAGTGAACGTGATTGAGTTAGGGATTCTACTTTTTGCAGTTACAAACCAGGTTTAAGGAGAATGCACTGTGTTCATATTTGGGATGGGGTAAGCACTTCCACACGGTAGTTGTGGTAGTATAATGAAACCATTTAAATTGTTTGAGCACTATAACTCAGTCTGGTTTCACCGTGTACCCCAAACCTGTAATTCTATCTACCCAATCTGTTACCTCCAGCAACAGGCAGTTCTGGTTCCAGAACAGGTATTTTAGGATCCTGCGAGGCTCCCTTTTCCCCTCCTTTGTGGATTTCTTGCTTTTTAAGGGCTGAATCTCTTCTGTTATATTGCCTGTCATGCTGCATTGAATATAGAGGGTGCCTCGACTCTTGGCGTAAGCTGTCTGTGAGTTGGGTACCTGCTCTGAACTTTGAGATGATCCCTCCTTTGGCCTGGCCACATGCTTTTCTACCTTCCCGTTGTCCCCTTTTCAAGTCGTCAGAAGTTTTTGAAGAGGTTGGTAAGGTTGGGGGTTACAGGGTTGGCAGCTAGTGTAGCTTAATTTTTCCAGACACCCTTTGACAAAGTTCTCCTAAGAAGGTGAGACCTAGGCAAAAAAGAGCAAAATCCAAGTGGTCCATTTTTATCCTGGAGACAGCTGCCAAGATCTGAGTGCCTCAAGCAATTCTGGACCCCAGACTGAACCTCAGCAAACAAGGGAGGTTTGGTGTCCTTCTCTGAGGTCTAAGAAGCATCAGTCTGAACTTCATGGTCTTCAGGAATGGCTTGGTGGCTTTCCAAGGAAGGAAATGCCCTCTGTCTGTTTTCTTTGGGAGTTTGAACTATGTGACAGTGATGCTTCAGTAGACCTTCTGCAGCGCATTTCGTGAAGTCTACGTGAGTTGTCTTTCCCTAGAGAAGTCTCTTGGCAAAGTAGACATGAGCACCTGGGGTCCCGGGAAGCTATTCTCGGAGCACAAAAGCTGCTTTGATTGTCCTACTTGCTGTCCTCTGCGTATCTGATCTTGTGCTTTAAAATGCTTCGTGTGTATATACGTACAACTAAAAGCTGTTTGGTTTCCTTTGATAATTTAGGTGGCAAATTACAATCTAGAAAGGGTTTGAGAAAGCAGCCGTTTACGGAGAGCTCCTTCCCGCTGACAGATGGCTGCATCTTTCAGGCCCGGGGTTCTCGGGGAACAAATAAATCGCTGTTTGTCTTGGAGGAGCTCTCTAGCAAATGAAAAAAAAAAAAAAAAAGTAGATAAATGAGTCTCTAATGAGAATGGAGGTTAATCCCATGGAAAATGCTGGGAAATGTAATAATATTTTTTTTCTACATCCTTTTTTTAATTGCTGTATGTTACGTCATTGCATCCTATTGGTGGCTGTGTTTTGAGGAAGGACGAAGTGATCCCTCTGAGTGGGGGATACCGAGCACAGCGATATCAAGTATAATTAGTCTCAGTGACAGTCCTTTCTTACTCATTTATTTTTTCCAATGAAGCAAATTCTTAACACAATTAAAAGCTTGCTTATCTTTTAGAGGTTCTTACGCGTTAATCCTCAAGGGATGCACGCTGAGCACTGGGTTATGTTGTAGCTGTGCTTTGCAGTCTGTGAACTCGCAGAAAGAAAGCGCGTGCTTGTGCGAGGCACGTGGCAGGGGCAGTCGGAAGCCAGTTCCTCCCGTTTTATCTTCAGTGGGTTCTGGTAGAATAATTATCTGCATCAAGCTTACCTACCAATTTTACTTGCTTTCTGAGCGCATACGATATTGAAACAAGGCACCAACCTTGTGTCAATATTGCACGTAACCTCTAAAGAGGAGGTTTTCTTGTGTGCTAATTCATATCATTACTGGCTTTCTAATGAAACAATTTTTTTGGCAGCTGCAAATTTGCAAACTTTTCCAATAAGCAGGAAATGTGTCATTTCAGAGGTCAAGCCCAACAAGTCGTGTCGCTGAGACCGTGTGAAACCCCTCAGTGGGTGTAATGCCTGCTCTCGAAATGTGTGAGGTTCAAATGATTGGAATAATACTTTTAATTGCTCTGTAATTAAGGTCCATCGGGAGAAGCAGTAGGGACCAGCAGATATTTTTATAAGGCCAACTCATCCCATCTGACATTAGCCTGGACAGACTGTTAACGCTCTGTGGGAAGCTCTTCATGGAGAAAGCTGTGGATCTGATAATAATTCAAAGCAAAGGTGAAATAAGAATTAAACTGAGCTCAGAGGGGCTCTGTGTTATCTGCCTTTGCTTTATCTCATTGTTCAAAGCATAAATCTGCAGAGCGCTGAGCATCTTGCATTCCCATATTTGGGTTTAAAATGGAAGCAGGATTAGATGTATGTTATTTATATGAACGATACCTTCTTACTCAGCAGATTGACTGTCTGTGTTTATTCAGTGTCACATCTGCTGGCTCTACTTGAACAAAAAGTTTCTGGCTCCTGTTGTCTGTCACTGTAGATCCAATACAATAGGGCCAGCTGGAGTCAAGTCTGCCGTATGTATCATCCGTAGCGAGACAGAGTCGGAAACTGTGGAGTCGCTGATGGCAGAGCACAGCTGGATTTCCCTATCCCATGTCGAGTTTGTGGTGCCGGTGGCCAGAAGACTCTTGATTTGGATCACGTGCCAGTAAGTCATCGTTGGTCTGAACCTGAAACCAGAGCAACTTGCAGGCATGCAGCACATCATCGCTGGGCTAATGGCAGCCTCGAAACCCCGATACAAGCCCTGTCTGGGCAGAGTGAGGCGCAAACTTCCAGCGTGCCCTGTCCCATCAGTGGGTTTTCTCTTAAAAGCCTCGAATGCGGAATTTGACGCTTTTTCTGTTGACTGTGTAACAGTAATGTTGTAGTGCTACTGGCATAATGACTGTTATAACGGCCTGTATGTGCACATATGGGTTTCTGGAGGCAGCTCGAAGCCATGTGTAGGCATCAGTTGAGATCCAAGAGAAGACAAGGCACAGATCTTTGAGGCAGAAACAGTGTGCCCTTGAGCAAGGAGGACAAGGTGAAAAATCAGTACCAGAGCCCACGTGCTGGAAGGAGGTGTCTGATGCACGTGTGCAGTCATCTATGGGACCCAACGACTATCCCACCAGGGTGCTGGAGTGATGGCCATGAGGGACTCGGGGTGCCAACGAAGGTTTCCTAGAGGTGGCCATCAGTGCAGTGTGATGTGGGCTACTGTCCTGCTGGCATCTTTGGTTTTGTTCTTTCTCCTCCTTTTTTGTTTTTTTTTTTTTTTGGTGTGCCAAACTAAGCCCCTACTAATGTGATCCTTCAGCAACTCTTTCTCCAAAGACCGAAACTTTCTGTCGATGTAGTCCTGCAGCTGTACTCCAGGCAATGACCTTTCGAGTCAACGCCTGTTGGCCTGAGTCAGGGCAGAACAGGTCCCATGAGTTCTTTGCACTAAAACCTATGGGTTAAATCTAAGCCAGTTCAGCCAAACTGAGCCAGGTACTGGTTTTTGACCGTGCAGCCAGCTGATGTGGCTTGTGCCATGCAGTTGAGCGCTCTTCCTCTTCCAAAGGTGCCTGCTGGCAGCTGTCCTGGCCCGTGGTAACTCCCAAACTTTGACTGGGAATCACTTGGCAGAGGGCTGGATGGTCTGAATCAAAACTATGCCAGAGATCATGCTGATGCAAGCTCATGCCCAGGCTCCGACTTGTTTAATAGCACCGTAAAACCCAGGCTCACGGATCGGTGGTAGCCCGTTGCAGGCCTCTCATGGGCTTAGTGAACTGAGCTGTAGCTCAAAAGCTGGGTGGTTTCCAGCTGTGTTCAGCATGAGGCAACGATTGAGCTTTTTTTTCGAAAGACTACTTGTTGTTGGGTGGTGCTTCCCAGGTGGACGTGGCTTAGGCTGCTGTGGTGGAGCACCAAGCGTGGAGTCTGTGCTTCTGAATCGCTGAGCGTGGTAGATCCCTGGCACTGCTTCTGGGCTTGGGTTTGTGAGAACATCCTCCGGGTGCAGATGGTCTGTCTAGCACCCTATTGTGCGAGCTGAGACCCTATCATCCACCACTAGAAGTGCTCTAGTTTTTATGAGAAAAGGGGTATGAACGAAATGATACATACTAGTAAAAACTGTGGTTGCATTTTTTTTTTTTAAGTGATGCTGTAAAAACTCAAGTGACACTTCTTCCTACAGATAGCAGTAATCAAGCAACAATAAATATTGAAACAGTAGCACAACCTTGTAGACAGACCTCGTTTTTCCCTGTTAAAATGGAAATGAAGTGTAATCTTAGACATTGTCAAATATCATAATAATGCTGTATCGTGCTAAAAGCCAGGGAGTGGAGCTGGTTGGCATTTGGAGCTGTTGCACGCTGTAAAGTTATTTCCTTTTTTTTTTGGAGGCTCTGGTTAGAAGAACGTGCTTGACTTTTCTAGAAGGCGTACAAGGCAACCATGTGCTTTCACTAACAAAATTTTGAGGCTGTGAGTTGTTTGCTAAAACTACCTGAGCACCTCCAAGCCCTGTGAAAGGCGGCTTCTTAACGCAGCCTTTGCGTGTAACAGGTTATTGTTCGCTTTCTGTGCCGCTCTTTTGTAAACCTCGGGAACCATCAGCAGTGTTGGTCTAGGACTCTTTTCTTTGAGAAAGTTCCCTTCTCTCTCCATGGAGCTGAAAGAGGAAATTCATGAAGACTGCGATTTTAAAAGCAAAATCGGGCTTTTTTGTTTTCTGTTTGTTACCATACTAAACAAGATGGGATCTGGCCAGGGTTGTTATAGTAACTACTAAGATTTCCTCAAGAGAAGGAGAAAAAAATAGAACACAGACCCATTCATCTATTACTTCCAGTTTTTCATTCAGAGTTACATGCTGTTCTGTGTAGATAATTTGCAAGACACATAGTGTAGGTAATTTCAGTGACAAAAACACATACCAATAATGAGCACAAATGGCTCTCCAGAATGTTGTGCTGGCACTCCTGGGTTATTTGCTAGCTTTGGAGGCAAGAAGGGTTGTCTTCCCTGGATCTGCAGTCATTAGTCATTCAACTGTCTGGCTTTTCACCTCAGATTATTGGGCTATCTAAAATATTATTCAGTTATTTTTTATTGATACTCACGCTAGGTAACAGCTTTTTCCTAATATGATATTTTTTAAACAACCACGAGGCTGACAGGGCAAGGAGCTATCAAGAACAACTTCGAGAGGCTCAAGTGCTGTTGTGATCTTGTAGGATTACTTTTCTTCACAGGTTGGAAATGCCTGAAGCAGCCTAAAAAGCCTATTTGTTTCTCATGCTTGCAGTGCTCCATAGTTTTCCAGGGAGCAACCAACACTCTGAACTGGTCTTTCTTGTAGTTGGTCATTCGAGCTACAGAGCCCTGAGGGTCTTGCTGAAATTTGAGCCTGCCCAGAAGAGCATGGCCATGCATCCGTGCCGTTGGATTTCATCCCACGTGCCCGTTTCTCAAGGCCGGCTTTTCTCCTGTATGAGACCTGCAGCCCTTCTGGAGGAACAGGACATCACCCAGTGCTGCCTCGCTGGAAAATACCATCCTAATTCGTAACTCTTCCTTTTTGTCCAATGTCAAGAGGACTTGGCTTAAATAGTAAGGACTCATTTCTCTGTCTGGGATATTGGATAGACGTGGAGAAGTATGACCAGTGACTGGCCTTATCCATTGAATTATTCAGGATGCTCTTACTTACGCTACTAAAGAATGCAAGCTCCTTCCAGGAAAGGACTCTCGTATTCACTCTATCACTTGCATATTATTTTTTATTAAGATAAGTTTACATTTTAAGACAGATTTAGCATATGTATGCATAAAGGAAGGGGGCTAAGAGTTAAGATACAAATTTTTGTTGCTATGTACAGCTTGTCTGTTATGTCATCTTGGATGAAGAAGGCCAGGTTGGACGGGGCTTGGAGCAACCTGGTCTAGTGGAAGGTGTCCCTGCCCATGGCAGGGGGGTGGAACTAGATGAGCTTTAAGGTCCCTTCCAACCCAAACCATTCTGTGATTCTATGATGGCAGGTTTAGTTCAAGCAAGCAGCTGGAAGAGAAATCCACTGAAGATCACCAAATCCACAGAAACCTTACCTGCCTTCCTGAAAGCAGTGGGAGGCTGAGACGGTGCTTAGGGGAGACTGTTTCTGCTTGCCTTCTTCTTGCTTTTCCCTGTGCATCTGCTCGTGGCCACTGTTGGAGAAAGTTTGAGTTGGGTGGATGTTTTTTCTGAACCAGTAATGAAAGCTTTTACATATTAAGTCATTCTCTGATTTTTGGAGCAAGGCACGGTGTTTCCACAGCCAGCTTTTTAGGTGAAATGGGTGATTGCCTAGCCTTTGAGGAAGGGGGGAGATTATTGAACACACTCGCTCATCCCTCATCTTCGGTACTCTTAGTAAAATCTGTAAAAACTTAGGAAGATCAGGAGACTATATTCATAACTCCCCCCTAAAATGGGAATAGAAGAGCAAGAGAAAGCTCTCACACCAAGCACTAAAATATAGTCCAGTTTTGGCCTTAGCTATCTTTCTTTGAAATCCTTCATGCTCTCCACACGTCTCCTTCGGGACGGGGAACGAACACGCCAGCGGCCGAGGCTGATGCCTGAATCTGGGAGTGGATCTGAGCCCCATCTGGTAGAGAAATGCAGAGCAGCTCTGGGAAGTCCTGAGCAGCGGCTTAGCGAAGCGCGAGAAGGACGATCGGCAGCTCTTTCTGCAGGGGCACGTCCCGCGTGGAGCATGGGACAGGGCATGTCCAAGAAGGAGCCTGTTTCAGGCTAACGCATACAGAAATAGGGCAGAAAACGGGAGATCTATCACTTGTAATGTGTGGAGTGACGCAGGGCCGTGAGCTTTGGGCTGGTAGCGCTGACCTCGACATTGGCACCCAACGCAAACAAGCCCCATCTCTGAGCTCACATTTTGCCAAGAATATGTAGTTTTTTGCCGAGTTCATTCCTGTCTGATGCTGAGCCTCGTTTGGCATCTTTGTACAGACTCCACTTCAGCTGAGTAGCTGCTAATCAGTGCAAGAACATATAAAATATATAAAATACCAGGGCTGGAAATAACGTGACACCGATGATGTAATCTCAGCCCGTGTAAAAGCAGCCGTGGATCTGATCCCAACCCTCTCGCTCTGCAAAGTGAAGGAATTGCCACTATTCCATATGTCCTGTGTGTTGAATGTTTTAAGGACAATAGTCATTCATTAATTGCCGCTTTCAGGTTGGCGTAACTGCTGGCGCTTCCAAGGAAACAACAAAGTACTCTTTGATGTTTGCATGAAAGGGAGAAAAGTAGTTTCCCTGCAACCGATCCCATGGACGCGAGCTCGTAATGAGCTCGGGGACGCTCGCCTTATTTACGGGAGGGTTGTGAGAGCGGAGCTTGCGCTGACGACGAGGAGCCTTGACACGATTACAGTAAAACCACGGGGCTTTAGATGAGCCACCATCACGCTGCATGTTATTTTAGACAAAATATTCTGTGTTTATGAAACTTCCTTCGGCTCTAATATTAGAAAAGCTGCCAAAACACCAGAGCTAGTGCAGAAATGTCAAACCGAAGTCGATGTTACTCATCTGGATGACAGATAACCTGCAGGAGGCTTTTGAAAATGTTTAGCTGAGAGATTTGTTTGGCTTCAAATATTTGGGAGCCATTACTCGGCGATCTGGTGCTTTTTAAGCAGATTTAACCCCACCGAAGCCGCTCTTTATATCCCAACTTGTTCCTCTTTAGCTTGGACTAATCAAGGAATCTTTCTACCTGTCTACTTCTGCCCTGTGGGTTTTTTATTTCAATAAATATATATATCAATTATGTGTATATATACTCTATATAATATAGTGTGTATTTATACGCATATTTCTTGAAATTATTATATATATAGTTCTTGAAAGTATTATATGTATATATAAACTTTGCTTCAACTGCAGAACACTTTTTTTTATATTTCTGTGTATCTGAATAACTGTTCTGGGAGTAAATTGATGATTCTGACAGGCTGGTAGCATGGCTTAGTGCTCTTGTGATCCCTTGAACAGATGAAATGTATTTATTCTTCTATTTTATCATAATGTGAGGAAGATCTTTATTTACACACGCATGTATTTGAATCGCTAGCGATAGTCAGATTCTAACTTTAACTGCACTGATGGCTGACTTTGGTATTTTTAGAGAGAACATAACCGGTTGCGAAAACCCCGTCTGAATGAATGTGTAACAGGCACCGTAAAAAACCAGCCCAGGTCAGCGGTTCAGCGTAGTGGCACTCTGAGATCTGTCTAAAGTATATAAAAATGTCATGGTATTTTAGATAAATTAACTCAACCTGAACTTCACTGCGCAGCTACAAAGCAGTGCTATTAGCGTTGCCTTACGTGCCGTCAAATTCTAGGTCTGGTGGAGCTGCTCTTCTTCGTATGGCTGCGCTGAGATCGGGCTAAAACGTGCGGCGTTGTAACCTTGTAGTGGGCACTGAGTTCTTAGTGGTGATGCTTAATGTGTGCAGGCTTCCACCCTGCTCTTCCCTTCGGCTCTACCTCCCCAGTACACGCGTTGGGAGAGGGCGTGGGGGCAAAGCCAGGTCTTCAGTCTAAGCGGTTTCCCTCTTGACATCACTGGGAGAGATTAATCTGAGAGCGGCAGGGGGGGATACCGATGTCTTACATTCAGGTGGAATGTAGAATACCCATTTATCTGTTTTGTCCTAAACAATTTTCTGTCTTTAAGTGAGAGCTCATTCATCTCCAAGACTTGTCAGATCTCTGGTACCACACTGAAGACTCGCGAGTTTTTAGGATGTCTCCTACAGATGCATTGCAAGGGGGAGTTTTTTCTATTTTCTCTTTTGTTTCTTCCTCTAAACCACTCCTGTAGTTTGATACAAAACAGCAGGGCTGTGCCAACCGGCCAAAGAAGTGTCCATGCATCCTTTTTTTATGTCATATGGGTAAAAGGACCCATCATAAGGTTTGAACAAAAGAAGATACAATTCTGCAACTTAAATTCATTGCCTTCAATAGTCATAGAATCATAGAATCGTGTTGGTTGGAAGAGACCTTTAAGAGACCTTTAAGGTCATCGAGTCCAACTGTTAACCCAGCACTGCCAAGGCCACCACTAACCCATGTCCCCAAGCGCCACATCTACACGGCTTTTCAATCCCTCCAGGGATGGGGACTCCCCCACTGCCCTGGGCAGCCTGTGCCAGGGCCTGACAGCCCTTTCGGGGAAGAAATGGTTCCCAAGATCCAACCTAAACCTCCCCTGGCGCAACTTGAGGCTGTTTCCCCTTGTCCTGTCGCCTGTTCCTTGGGAGAAGAGACCGACCCCCCTGGCTCCAACCTCCTTTCAGGGAGTTGCAGAGAGCGAGAAGGTCTCCCCTCAGCCTCCTTTTCTCCAGACCAAACCCCCCCAGGTCCCTCAGCCGCTCCTCACAGCACTTGTGTCCTATCAAATGAGTGAGTGCAGTACAAACGTTGCAGACCATGCTACTGTTTTATTTGCAGAGTCGTCTGAAGGAAGCCGTGCAGTTGTTGGAGGATTACAAGCATGGGACTTTGCCCCCGGGAGTCACCAACAAAGAGGTAAGAGGAAAAAGCTTTTTGTTAAATTTCTACTTCGTGCAGTCTGAAGGAGGGAGGATGAGGTGGCGTTTTAGGCTCTGTCTGCGGTTAAATGCACTACTGCGAGGTGGTTTTGGCGTTTCTACTGGGAAAACCCTGTACCGGCTCTGTTCAACTGATTGCTGATTTCTGCAGTGGCACTTTTGGTCCCTTGCAGCTCGACTGCCAGTGTGTTATCACAGAAGGGTTTGGGTGGGAAGGGACCTTTCAAGGCCATCTAGTCCAACCCCCTGCCATGAGCAGGGACATCCCCAACTAGATCAGGTTGCCCAGAGCCCCGTCCAGCCTGACCTGGAATGTTTCCAGGGATGGGGCATCTCCCACCTCTTTATAGTGAATTTGGGTTGTTGTGAAGTTCCCACATTATAAATGTTGCTGAACAGCAGCAAGGGGTTTGCAATACAAACATGCAAGTTTTTTACTGAGAATAGGTAGAAAGTTTGAGGTTTCTGACTTGCAGAATTATCGATTATCTTTGGCCAACACTATTGCTTCCCTTTCCCTTGCAAAATGTGCTTGTGCAATTAAAAAAAAAAAAATAGTACTTTTCTTTTTTTAGCTGAAGGAAACCTTGCTGTCAGTCCTGGAGGTTCTTGTGCCAGCAGCTGTGATGCATCAGCCCCCTCTCCTACTGTTTTCCTGTTGCTTATAATAATGGCCATTTCTTCACTGAAATAAACGTTGTTTGGGCTACGTATAACCCTCTGGATGTCCTCGTGTTGTAGCTGATACCGTCAGTAGTGGTACTTTTTGCTGGGTGACGCTCCTACTGTTGGGCTGGAAGCTGAAGGAGGGTGTGGAGCCCTACTGTTGCGAAGGTCTTAGCGGGGTTTAAGCAGGTGCTGAGAAAAGGGTCGGTTTTGGTAGAACTTGATTCTGCTCTGGGACAGAGGGATGGTCTGGGTGATGTCTCCAAAACCCTGTCAGTGCTGTTTTCTGGACTTTTATCTGATATTCATCTATATGAACACACGAAACTGGTGCAAGCAGAGATGAGTATTGCAGAGGGACTAGGCTGCTTTTTGAGCCTTTTACCTCCAAATCAGTAGCACAAAACAAAAATCACCAATTTTTTCCTGTGAGTATTATCTCAAACTCTTTTCCTTATCTGTCTGTGTGTGGACACTTGACCACAACACCAACACAGGGGCTTTTTTTGCGGTGCCTGTTTGTGCATCTGGCACAAAAGACTTCAGTCCTATGTAATTTAATGTAATGTAAAGAACAGCGTGAATTGATTGGCAGACCTGCTTCAGGAGATATAAGAAGCAGCCGTGCCAAAGGACCAGTGCACCTCCCTAGTAAACAGTGATGGAAATGGTCGAGAGCTCTTCTCCCACGCCCTGTAGGTCAAATAACCTCTTTTATTTTTTTTTTCCTGTTCACGTGTGATAATTTCTTCTCGTGAAAGACAAGTACAGCAGGTAAATGAAGAAAATTAAAATTTGCATTCACTTTAGAAAGTGGCTACTTGGGTGGTAGGTGCTGTGTTGGGAAAGAGGCATGGCTTCAGCTAAAAATAAACGGGAAATACCCCCTCCCTGCGTGGTGTGCGGTACGAGGCATTGCTCTCCTGGTCTTTTGATGTCACTGCATTCTTTCAACCATAATCTGACGGTAAGAAAAAAGAAACCGGGGTTGAGGAAAGGAGAAAAGCAGAGAGTGATGCAGCAGCAGCAGATGACTCAGTTCCCATCTGCCTTCAGGCAGATGAAATACAAGTCGTTCTGTGGCAAACCACGCAGACTTTTGACCTACATTTTGGATTTTCGTAGTGACAAGCCCGGGATATACCCAGAGTTCATTCAGAATTGCGTTTAGAGGGAGCAACCCAAAGCATCGCGCTTCTCGTTTCCCTCAGTCATGACAACGTACGCAGGAGGTGAGCCTTGTTGTGCAAGTTGGAGGGGTTTAAGTGTAAAATAAAGGTATGGGGCGGAGGAGGAGAGAGAAAATGATGCCAAAAATGCCTTTTCTAGAGAAATGTTAGCACATCAGTGTAAAAAATAATATTTTTTGTAGTAAAATCTTGACACAGTTCACTTTGATCGCAGCGTCAGTTATGTTAGAGGGGTTTATGTGGTTTTGCTGGCTGCAGGATAAAAAGTAGCTCTCCCAGGAGGAACCTGGGTGGAACTGCAGCATGTGCTGGTTGTTGTATTTAACTATGCTTTGCTGCATTAATTAAACCAAACCACAGGGAGACGTGAGTTATGGGGAGATCCCAGCAAGGCTGTGAGACTTGAATGTTCACCCAGGATACCACAACCACTCTCAAAGGGGTAAAGATGGAAGGGACCTGAAAGCAGAGGACAACGAGTGCGCTCGGGCTGCAGCGGGACAGGAGCAACCACAATTATGAAGCAGCTGAAGCTGCCTCATAACCTGGAGAAAGGATCCGTGAAGCCAGCAGGTCCTTCTTCACTCCTGGAGTTGGCTGGCTGTAATGAAACGAGAAGTTGAGCTAGCAGGGGTAAATTGGGCGATAAAAGCATCAAATGCTGTTTGGCGCTCTTGGGATCCATCTGGGTGAAGGTGAATGGGAGCTTCTGACGGGGTGAAGTGGGAGCTTCCCAGCGTGGCATGACGGGCTGGCCAGCTCTTGGGCCGTGATGGTGACGTTCCTCAAGGGACACCCGAAAACCCTGAGTCCCTTTTGTCTGAATGCTCCTCTTCTCCCAAGTGTGCTCGAGTGGACTTGAATAAACTACTTGCCCGCATATGGTTGCAGTGAAGCAGGTGAAAATCTTCGACATGTGGTTGTTGATTATCTGTCTCTTGTGAGAGCATCATTATCGCCAAATGGGTGAAAATCTTTATCCTCTCAAGCAGAGCCACCCATTTAGCAAGAAACTTCTGTGGGAGGGCATTACTTTGCAGTTTTAAGCTGTGGCATTGAAAACTGCAATTAATCATTGCACACGTGGGTATTCTTATGTGCTTTTCTCTTTGCATCAAAGGTGATCTTTGTAGTCTTTCATTGGCATTAGTTGTTTCCATCTCCTGGGGCATCTTCTTGTCATGCAGCTCACAAGGTATCATTCTGCCTTTGTGTTTACTGCTGTGCTGCAGTCACAAAATAATGCTGAACTTCCAGCTTTGCCAGTGATGACCATTTCTACCAAAGAACTAAACGGCCCAGATGATCTGTATGAAAACAGGGTTTCGTTGAGTGCTAAGGTTGTGGTGGCATCAGGCGTTGGGTGCTTCTCATACGGATTAGCCAAATACTCTCCTTTCCTCCTCTGAGACGGAGAGGAAGATCTAATAGTAAATGTGATGGAAACGGGGCTGTGGTTGCTGTCTCTGCGTGGAGGACGTAGGGCTGGACGCAGCTCCCGGTGTAGGCCACGAAGCTTGTGCTCTGAGCGTCGGTTGTGTTCTAACTCTGAGGGCGGAGGGGACGGTGGAGGGGAGCGTGCGGGGAGATCTGGGTAGCTGGCAAGCTTGCCGGTGCTGAATTAAATACGAGTGTGCCAGATATATACAGCTGCAAGTGTCTCATTAATTACTGGTGCGTTTGCAGAACATACGATGTGCCGGTTGATTGCTTTGGGGGAGGGGAAGCATCTCGCTTGCATAGATACCACCCCAAATTTTCTACCAGTGAACTGAAGATGCCAGGAGAGTATATCTTTGCTTTCCTCAAGCTAAGTTTTACCGTTTTTACAGCTTTTCTGTGCACTACTATCTGCAAGATGGACTCTGGCTACAAGGCATTAACAATTTGCAGTTGCTCTAGTGCTAATTTGGGAAAGGGATTCGATGCAGCTCTGGAGAGGTGCCCGCTTTGTGGCTCACGTGCATGGGTTGATGTTGGAATAAAAGACTGAGCTGTCTGATGTTTTACGTAGCTGATAACTGAGTGTCACACACACCTCTGATGCACTGATGAAGTTGCCACACGCTGGCAGAAGACCAGCAGATGAGAGGTAATTTGATTTTTGACTGATTTTTTTCTTTTTTTTTACCCCTCTTTGACTGTGAGCAGAGCTAATCACCTCGTGTTCACCAGGGGCAAGAAGTGCATGCTGGAGTAGTGACTTGGCTCACCTGACGTGGTAACGCAATTGTATGTGAGAGAGGCTAATTTGCTATCATTACTCATCAAAAAGGCTGGGTAGAACTTCATGTGATGCTCAAGAGAGAGGCACTCAACTTTTATCTTCTTTGTTTAAGAGCTGATTCAGGTTAGGTTGCTAGAGCCCCTTAGGGATGCGATTGCTACCCTTGTAACAGGCTCTTCAGGCGTGGATTGGGTATGGCACGTGCATAGAAGAGATGCCTGAATGGTCTTCTAGGCTTCAATCAGAATTAAAATCATGATCACCTTAGAAGTAGTTAAAAATAACAGTTTGGGCAGAGTTTTAATGCATTAGCTTTCTAAGAACCCAACACTCCCCCCCCCAGATATCAGCTTTGAGATCAAGAAGACAAGTTGTTTTGACAGAGTTGTTTCACTAATCTCCTGACTGATCCACTTTTGTGGTACGGCGCGTTTGACAGTGTTCAAATTTCTTTTTTTCCCCTCATTCAGAAATTCGTGGTTCTCATGAAGGATGGCAGGCAGTAGCTGAAAGCATAACAGCAGCTCAGCACAATCTATATTGCTTGCTGAAATGGTTTCACCGCATGAAAAATGGAAAATATAAAAGCCTAAAGCTATGTAACATCAAGTATCTCCTCCACACTTATCTTCTTGACAGGGTTCTTGTAGAGTGAGTCTTTTTCTTCTGCATTTTCAGAGCAGATTTTTCAAAATGAGCTGAAATGGAACAATTATGGACTGTCTAAAGAAAAAAAACTCTGCAGAGCCATAATTGTACTTTGCTCCAGTTCCCCCTGACCATCTCTAAGCCAGTTTCCAGAATAAATGCTGCTTCGCTCCAGTTACTCTCTAGGAGATGATTCATGGACACCAACACTGCCAACACCTACATCTCTTCCACTTTCAGGTCTCTCACACTCATCCAGTAGCTCTTGTACTTGCTCTTGAACTGGAACGATTTCACCGCTCGGGAAAATGACCATTAACTCAAGGTGGTAAAAACCTATTTCTTGGGCGTCATTAGCAAAAATGAAGAATTGATCTCTTAACTGTCAATAGCTGGTAGACTGCTGATACCTGCTTATTGAGGGAAACTCTAGGGGGTTTTTCTACATTAGGAAAATGTTTTAAAAACATGGTTTTTGTCATAGGTATATCAATTATGTCCTCAGCAAAACAGAGGATGAATAGCTGCTTGATAAGTATTTATTCTGTGCTACATATTTGAGCAAGAAAACACGCTCCAAACTTGACTTCTTCAGCTTCGCTTATTTGCCCCAATTTTTCTTTGGATGTTTGAGAGCCAGAGTTGGCTTTTATTAGATATGAAGACTTGGCTTTTATTAGATATGAAGACTTGGCTTTTATTAGATATGAAGACTTGGTTTCTATTAGATATGAAGTTGGGTGTTTCACATTCCACTTACTAAAATCCCACCAACCAAAACCATTCCGTGTAGTGGAAATATCCCGCACTGTAATTAAGCCCCCTCTCTGACAGGCTCTTATGATTTCATAATTTTTCTCTAAATAAAAAGATATTATTGGTAATGCAACCATGTGGGGTGTATTTCTGTCCTCTTGGTCGTTTGGGTTAGATACTTTAACAGGATCGGAGAACATGCTTAGAGAACAAACACCCTGAAGGCTTGGGGGAGGTTTGGTCTCCTGGTGGGGGATTTTGGGTGGTTGCGTGTCTCTGCATTGGGTGATTGAACTCCACGGATCCAGAAGCGTTGGATGGAAGAAACAGCTGGTTCTTATAATGGTTTAGAAGTACGAAATTTTGCTGTGAAAACTCCGCGAGAACTGGTGAGTTTAGTAAACTTCCTATTGCTTGGTTCTGTGTGGTGACTGCATCCACTGGTATCCTTCATTGGGCTCCTTCAAGTGCGTTTGAAGTGCCGGCGTGTCATCTGGTGGCATGTATCCCCTTTCATCGCCCCGTCCCAGAGGAAGCTAGAAAATAGTAGGATCCTTAGAAGAAGGAAAAAAAAGGAAATATGTAGGATTCATGTTGATGGGAGAAATTGGTTCAGTTGTCATTTATGTCCCGTCTTTTCCAGCCCCGTAGGTGCTGTTGTATTATTGCCCTTCTATGAGGGTTTCTTCGTCTCGTATGTTCTTTGCGCTTTGTGCTCCTCATTTAAGCGATCTTTCATTACACTTAAGCAACCTTTTTAGCTTGCATTCCTTACAGACCGCTCCGCAGCAAGAGAGAGATGTGTTAAAAGGCCCACGGCTGCAAGCCGTTTTTAATGACGGTTTCCGCCGGCGGCTCCCGGGGCTGGCAGAATCCGGCCCTTCGCCCGAAGCTCCGGTGGCTGGTGCGATCTGCGAGTGGGTAGGTGAAAATGACACACACAAGTGCACTGGGAGCCAATTTGCAGCAGAAGGTATAGACTGTAACATACCCAATTCTAAACAGGGCAGGCAATTCCCCAAACTGCCTCCTGGAGGGAATCTCCGCTGGAGTAAAAAGGTTTCATTTGAGGGAATACTTTCTCCTATAAAAACAGGGGCAGTAAAATATCGGCCTGATAAGCAAGGATGAAGAGCCAGCTTGCTTGAAAGCGGATGTTTTCTCTAGCTCGGGAGGGTCGGTGCTGAGGTTTAGCCTCAAACCAAAAGGCTGTACTAACTGCAGGGCATAATGATGTGGCTTTTGTCCTTTATCCTCAGGCTTCTTTCACTAATTTGTAGGATTGCATCTGTGTCCTCTGTGTGTGTGAGTCCCTTTCCCAACCTGTCCAACAGACCAGCACAGATTGGAGGAACAGATTGATGCTGGCATGTCAGCAGTGGTAAAAGTTAAGAGAAGCAGCACTCGGCGGCTATCAGATACAGAGAGATTTAAATCCCTCCCGTTTTACGACACAGCTGCTTTTTACTGTGTGATTTTTTTTGTGTGTGTGCTCAGTGCTGCAGAAATGTGCATGGCAGAAAAGCCCTTTTAAACATCGATGAACATCAGATGTGGACAAAGATGTTCAGGCACTGAAGATCTGCCTTGGAAGGACTGCAGTGAGGCATCAGTGCCCGGGAGATTTCATTATGAACTTCAGGCTGCTCTTATCTTTCAGCTCTTCCCCCAAAATGCCTTATATCTTTATTTTCTTCGCTAGAATTCCCTGCAGGAATTCCATGCTTGAACTACGCTGCTGGCATGTCCAGCAAAACGTGTCCTTTCCGTTGTGCGCCGAATCATTTTTGCCTTTGAAATTGGGGTAGAAATAGCTGCTAAGCTGTCAGCCCGATGTCACTTGCTCCTCAGCCTAAGAACGCTCCAAATATTGAACAGCAGCAGCCTAGCCTAGGCTTTGGAGCGTTCTTAGGCTGATGAGCAAGTTAGGATCAGAGCCCTGATTTGCCCCGTTTGTAGATTCATACCGCTCTGTCCTAAAATCTTAGTATCTAACCAAGGAGTAGAATACAGTCTAAGAAATACGGCGATGAAGGTTCATCGTCCTCTTCTACCTCCCCTCTGTCCCTTTGGTCCCGATCTCAGGCTCGCACCCCAGCTTCTCCCTGTGGTCCTGCCAGCAGAGAGAGGTAAAGAGCCACAGAATAGCAGAAGTGTCTGAGGGCGCTTCGAGTGCCTTGAACGAGGGCTTGTAGAGTGAATGATGCTTTTTCTGCGCAAGGTTTTTATTTTTTAATACCAGCATGGGGCCAATAAGAGGTTTAAAAACTTGTATAATTGATTAAATGCAACCCTTGTGCGTACGCAGCCGTTAGTCTTACGGAGATGACTCTGTCCTTAAATGCGCACCCACTGCAAAGACTGCACCTATTAAATTTCTCGTTCCCTGAACTTTATATGTGAACTGGTACAAATTTGTTCTATGCCCAGAATATTGCAAGGGAAAGTGTGATGCCATGGCAGCGTGAGCTGATCTAAGTCAGCACTGCCATGTCTCTGCCTCCTCTCCTCCCGGCCATGTGTTCCCACCTCCTTGCTGCCTTGCGCTGGCACAGCTGGTTCAGAGAGCTGATCTTAATAAAAACTAAAGCTCCCTTCCCCCACTCCCAAAATGCGTCATTTTTTGACTTGAGCAGCTCCCCGTATTTTCTGTCTGCTCTAGGTTGCCTGTGCGAGGTGGCGTGCACACCTAGGGTGGGGAGGGATGGGGGGCTTGTGGTAGTACCGTGAACACACACCAGCTTGAGCTGCTGCAGGTGAGCTAAGGCTGTGCTGGAGGTAGGGAATGAATCCAGGTTTCATAAGACCAAGACTAAACATCTTGAGCTGTGGATCATTTGCTGACTAAAAGCCTTGTAGCTCTGAGACACGAAGTGTTTAGATTTTTGATCCATCCGGATCTTCCTCTTTGTCTGCTCTGGGTTCGTAGGGTAATTCAGGCTGGAGGGGACCTTGGGAGGTCACCTAGTCCAACACAGGCCCCTAGATGTACTGTCTGTTCGTCTGGCCGTACGTTTACTGATACCTGCGTGTTAAGATGCGCGAATATCTATTTGTTAGAAAACAAGATAGCAGTGAGACAGCTCTATTACCCAATTTTGTACCCGTGGAAACTCTCCCCTGAAAGCTTCACCCCTTCAGCATAAGAAGGTGGTTGGAGAAAAAAAAAAAAAAAGTTAAAAATTAAAAATAAAGCCAAACTGAATGATCTGTAGTGAGAGGAAAAATGCAGCTTTTTGAAATTGTCCCTTGGAGACAGACACTTGCTATTCTCCAGCCAGCCCCTTCCTGCGAGCGTTGGCGGAGCATGAACCGTGGTGTGTCAGTTGTGACTTCTCACTCTTCAGCCTTTCCAAATGCAGTTTTGGCAACTTGCTGTTTTGAAACTGTTTCATTTCTTCCCCATTAGTATCAGTGAAGTGAAAAGAGGCTCACCAGCTTAATGGGCATATATTTATTACTGTGTTCTTCCTTCAATCATGTTAGCAGCGGGAAGAGCCGCTCATGCTGTCCCAGACACAGCAGAGAACAATGAATCTATCAGAGTCTAAACAGCATCCCTTTTGGAGAATAATAGCTTTTCTTAACAGTGTTGATGAAGAGCGAAGAGGTCCATTTGCAGTAAACTGTACTTTTTTTTTTCCCCTCTGGTCTCTTGCGGGATACGATAAAACGCAGATATATCGGTTGTCCTGCTGCTTCCTTTGCTTGGCAGGAAAGTAGCCGGTTTGCTGGTCCGAGGGCTGAGCTCGGACCTTCTCTCTTCTGCACCCTAAATATTCTCTGTGACGCTAAGATGGTCTAGGATGGGTCAAACATTTTGAGCATCGTTTCCAGACTGTCAGAGGACAGAAGGCACCTAGGGCGCTTGGGCGGAGGTGTTGTAGGTTAACGCACCTTAAAGAAACCATGCTAAACGCTATTGTGGGTGCTCTTACTCAGTTCCAGCTGGCGGTGCTTCATCTCATCGTTGGAGGATTAAGAGAGTTTATCTGAATCACGTCTAGATTACAAATCAGATTAGATTTGCGAGCTCTCTATGGCTAAGATAAGATGAAACAAATCTGATCTTGAGCAACCTAGTTGGATTAGCAAGCCTGGTTTCCAAAGCTGTACTTTAAACCGTGTAATGGCATCTAAGTCCTTCTCCAGCCCTGGTGCAAGTAATGGTTTTCAGTGAGTGCTTCTTATTCTGCTTAAGTCTTTCCAGTAGAATGGTGTGAGGATTAATTAGTTAATGTTTATCGAGTGCTGAGAAGCTGCAAAGTGTTATTTAAGTGCTATCTTTTTTTATCAGTCGGGACTTGATTCTGGTTCCACCTACACTTGGTTTTTTATCTGTGTAAATCCATGTATTTCACTGGAATTGCTCGCGGTTTCCAATCCGCTTCCCAGCGCCAAGGCGCTTGCCTTGCGGTGCCGCGGTGCCGGCAGGTATCCCAGCCGACGCTCTCCAACAGGAGCATTTTCTCAAAGGCTTTGTGGTTCTGCAGATGGGCGGCAGCTCGTGGCGCTGTGACTCGGCGACGCTTGGGACGGGGAAGGAGTTTTCCATTGGCATGGAAGAGGAGCAGTAGCTTTTGGTGCATGGGTCATTTGAGCTTCGTCTCCTTAGAGCTAAAACCTTTTTAACGTAAAGATTATTAGGAGCAGGGATGTAAAAGGCCCATTGGTGAGATTTCCGACCGAGGAGCAAATGCAGGCAGTGGTTTTTGTTGTCCTGTTTTCCATGTTTATTAGTAAAGCCAGACATCAGATTCCATATATATTAGCGAGTAGAGTTCGGCACGTCAGCCGCGTTTACAGACATTCAGGTGACATTAACCGTGGAACCGAAAGGTCTGGGATTCCACCGTTGTAAATCTATAAATCTTGCTAAAAGCATTCAGCCCTAACCGAATGCTTTGGCTGGAGCTCGTGGCGTGCGTTTGTCTCTGTGTTAAATATCACTTTTCAAGAAGTGGGATTTTGGGATTGAAGCTGGAGAGAAGTGGGAGAAAACCACGCAAAGCATGAGTGATCGCACTCCTGGGGGAGAAGATACGGGTGGAGAGCGAAGCAGAACGTGTTGTAGCTCTGTCGGGCTGCACCAAACTGCCTTGAGTTTGGCACTGGTGTTTAGTTTTCGTGAAATACTAAAAATAGATAGATTACTTGTTTTCATGTTACCTGCTGAGAGGTTCTGGGGATGCTGCCTGGAGTGGACTGACCACCGTAAATGCCTTTAATGCCTAGGAAGGGAGTAGGGAAAAATGGGGTGCTGTAAGAGAGGATGATGTGTTGGAGAGTGCAATGGGCACTTGGGAGATCTTCATCCATAACCATGTAAACTTAAAACCAATAAAAAAATCTCAGAAGCATAGTGAAATAAAAGAGAAATAACATCCATGGGAAGCATCTGTTGTCTGGGATGGACCTCCTCTTTCAGCAAGTGGGGCTTCAACAGTGAGGCCATGGATGGATGTTCTTCTCTAGCTGCACTTGCTGCAGACTCTACTTTTGACTTCTTGCCAAAAAGGCTGCGAGGAGCAGTTTCAAATGGAAACGTCCCACAGTGCTGCTGGCAAAAGGGATCATGCGAGTTTTTCAGTGTGTTTAACCTTATAACGAAGATTAATATGAGCTAACCCTGCTGACGGGGTGTGGTGGAGCTGCTGATGAGTGCTTCTGGTTCAAGCTGGTGGCCCTGGAGAAGGACCAGATCTGCTCAGCTAGATTTGTGGGAGATCTGTTTGGAAAAGGTGTAGTGCTTAAGTCTGGGATTCCTAAATGTTCTAACATAAAATCTTCAACTTTCATGAAAAAAAAATCATTCCAACTTTCATTGGAATCCAAAGAAACGGTATCTTTGCAAGCCATGCTGAAGTCAGTACGAGCTGCAGGTGCTGGACGCTTTGGGACGTTTTTACATCTTGAGCCAAACCCAATTTCAAAGAATCCCAGGATGGTGGGGGTTGGAAGGGACCTCTGGAGACCCCCTAGCCCAGCCCCTGCCAGAGCAGGGTCACCCAGCGCAGGCTGCACGGGGCCGCGTCCAGGCGGGTTGGAATCTCTCCAGAGAAGGAGACTCCACACCCTCCCTGGGCAGCCTGTGCCAGGGCTCCGGCACCTCACAGCGAAGACGTTTTTCCTCAATATGAGCCAGAACTAATCCTGTAGGTCCCGTCTTAAAGTCAACGGAGAGAAGTAAGCACTGCTGGAGGGCAGGTTGTCCAGCCTGTACTGGTCACCCGGCTGTGCCGAGTCGAACTGCCTGTTTTCTGCCCGCTGCCATAAAGGAAACAGGGAATTTGGTGCAGTAGGTGTTTATTGCGCTGCAGACGTCTGTCAGAGGGGATGAGTCCCACCTCCCGTGTCTTACTCTGGCCGTTTGACTACCAGTTAAGGGATCCAGAATGGACTTAAAACTTGTTCAGAGTCATCACTATCACTTGCCATAATGCGATGCCAGATCCCTGTTGCCGGGCTGAAGTGTTCCTCAGGGAATTTTCCAAGCACAGTAAGTTATGCCCTTTGAGCAAGGTTTTCTTTTTTCTTTTTTTTTTTTTTTTCTTTGTTTTCCTCTGGTTTTGTATCCTTTAAACAATAGGGACTATTGGAAAGCGCATCTGGTTTTGGAGGCTGTCCCTCTGAACGGCCACGCGCATGGAAGCAGCTTGCTCCTCCTCTTCCGAATGAGCTTTGCTGCATCACCCGTTCTGCTCCCGACACCCAATATTGGGAATTCAGTGTGGGATAGATAATCCGAGCTTTGCTTTCATAAACCTTGCGGCTCCCGGAGTGTGAAACTACTGGCAATTTCTGTTGGGGTGCAAACTCCAGGCTGTTACCTTATTAAAATCAAGATTTTGTGGGTGCAGGCGGGGTCTCAGAAAGGGTGAGAACCTCCCTGATGGAGCAGGAGGGGGACGAGCAGATTTTGAGGTGGAACTCTGTCTCCACTTGACTGAGATGAAATAAATTAACTAAAAATACTCCTCCTTCTGAGGATTTCCTTTTCGACCTTGTCTTTACTAGGGAATTTTGCAACCTGGTGTGAGGGACACTGGTGGGGGGTCTGACACAGGTGGACCACTTAGGCTTCGCAGAACTTACACTGCCGTGTTTTCTCTTGCACGGAGGGCTCGTGTGACTCCTCATTAGCTCTTTGAAAATAACAGTGCCTTGTCATTACGCACGTTTAACGTGCGGTTAATCAGTAAGGGCTTTTCGCCGTGGAGTTATTCCTGATGTGGCGTATCCCGAGTATGCACCCGTGGATTTAAGATCATTTCAATGTCTACTGCTGTCTTGTGCAAGGGACTCGGATCCTGTTGGCGCCTGCAGTCGAGGGAGGGAAGCGTTAGAGCATCTATTACAGATTCCCGACACCAAATCTGCCTTTGTGTCTCCGTTGCCCGCAGGGAGGTGGTTGCTGGCAACACAAGGGAGTAGGTGGTGTGAGTCTCCTGACCTTGGACGCCCGAGGCCAACTTCAGCGATGTAGTAGGTGCTCTGGGTACAGCCAACTGCACTTGCGTAGGGGGGAGCTGGCCGCTTGTTTTAGCAGCGCTGGAGCCTGCTGTAAACAAGGGTGAACAAGTTGTAAACGTGGGCTTCTAATCTAGGTGAAACTTTGTGTGAAGGGGAAAAAAAAAAATCCCATCTTTGAGTCGAGGGCCATGAGATCACACTGTATTTAATAGGAGGGAAGTTAATCTCTTAAGAATAACTGGTACCCTTTGTACTGGTTTTTATAGTGGCAGGTGTTAACTAATAGATTTGGGCTGGATATTCTTTAAATAAATACTTTTTTTTGGAAAGCTCTCTCTAAGCTGCGATTCTGCTGCTAAATAAGGAATGCTAATGAATGTCCTGTCAACCAAAGATCGTATCTGTTCCCCAAGAGTTATTCCAGTCTCTAGCTCCTTACCGCAGCTTTGATTCTTTCTAGGTTGTGGCAGTCTTTGATACCCTTCCTTAAACATCGTAAGCACATAATGTTTCTGTATAACTGAGTTCAGTTCCTGAGTTCAGGGTTTCAAAGCAACCTGCTCTAGGTGGTGGGCAAAGCGGTGAGTATCTCCTCCTCGAAAAATTGTAGAAAAAACCAGAATCCTGGGAAGGATGGATGGAAATCTCATCCATGAGTCCAGTGTCCTGAAATGCTGGTGCTGGGAGCACTTGTGAATGGTCCTGGAGCCGATTCCTCCATGACCATGAAGGACATCTCCAAGAAGCAGAGCCTGATCCATCCTGGTGGAAGGTTGCAATGGCCACAGGCTGGAAGAACTTGTCCATCGCTGCCTGCTTAGGTTGCTGGGTGGATAACAAAATATGTTACCAGTGCTCCAGCGCTCCTGCCCCCTTGTCCTCCGGGCTTCTTTGGTGTAAACCCAGGTATGAGCAGGTTTGGTTCTTGCACCCAAATTCAAATGGTGGCAGAACCCCTAATGTAGCTTTGAGCCTGTAATATACAGCAAAGCTGATGTAAAGGAAGATCATCTATTACAGGAGACCCACCCAGTATAGGCTGACTATATTTAGAGATCATAGACCTAAATCTAACATAAATTGAGCACGAATCTGGAGCCGTTCCACGTGCTCCAGTGAAGATGCTTTGGATTCACGCTCGTGTAAATGAGATCAAAATCTGGCTGCTTCTCCAAGATGGCCGGAGAGAGCGTGAATGAAATCCCCAGCAAAAAATAGAGACTTGCTCTCAGAAACGAGCCCCCCAGTTGGCAGGACTCGTCAGAGTACTGGAGCTATCGAAAAATGCTGCAGACAGAAAATGAATTAGAGGATAAAAAAGTGAAAATGAGCTGGCAGAATCTTTAGGTGACTCATCAGGTGCATCTTGTAAAGTCTCTTTCTGAGAAGTAATGAAATCGCATGTTCTAACAATATTTGCACTGCAGCAGGAAAATGCATAAATATTGGAATCAATTAATGAAATTAGATAATTTGACCAAAAAAGCCATAGCGCTGGCTCAGAAACCATCCCTCTTCCTTTTTGCTAGTCTTGGTGCTTGCAGTTGGAGAGGAAAATCCCCGGTTTTCATTTCGCATCTAAGATAGGCGAGACCTGGGCAGCCACAGGGTTACTGGGACGCTTTGGGTGGTCACCTGCAGCTCGAGGACTTCCACTTTCACCCCATGGACGTCCTCGAGCGGCGGGCAGGCAGGTGCAGAAAAGCCCTGGCAGCTGTCTGGGCATGCAGCCTCCCACCCTTTGGATTTTAGGGTTGATGAGGGTAGACACATCTTGTCTCTGCCAACCGCAAAGATTGTCTCTTTGTGTCCCTCAACCTCTGTTCTCCAACGGTAGAATGGAGAATAATGATTTTCCTTAAAAAGGGAAGTTTTCCTCAGGAAAGAGCCCTGTGGATATGTGCATCAGCCTGTGACGTTTAGATATTCCAGTAACTCATGGCACACAGTGGAGTTCATCACAGAGCTTCAATTCTGGAGCGAGAGCTGAATTTGGAGTGAAGTGCTGAGGTTGCTGGTGACAGTGGCTCAATTTATGCTATTTATAATGGAGCGATTACCTTATTCTAACAGTATTTTCATGGATTTCTACTTGGGGAAGGCACTAAACCTCGGGTGAAGAAGAATGGCAGAACGGGGCTTAATTTATGTCATAATAATGATAAAATTTTAAGCGTGAATGCCTGCATTGCAGAATACGCGCATGGCGCTTGGGTAGGTATTCTGGTGGGTAATCGTGAGCTCCCCGAGCGAAAAGAGCTATCGCAGTCTTGGGATTTATCAACAGCGAGAGCAGAACTCATCAGGTTAGCCTACCCTTGGCTTGGCACGGGTGCAACTGTTGTTGGAATAATTTGTCTGGTTTCTGGCGTCCTCGACTCAAGAGGATGTTGACAAATTGGAAAGATGTAAAAGAGCCACGAGGGTGGTTAAAAGATTGGCAAACGCGCCTTGCCAAGGAAACAGCCAGTCTCCTGGCTCGGATGAATTTTGTTTGATTTTTTTTCTTTAAGCGAAGGTTAAAGGGTGGCTTTAGCAGCTCCGAGTACCTGCGCGAAGACCAAAAATAGACAGCGCTGGAGGCTGTCAGACAGAGGTGTAACACAAGCCGGTGCCTGGAAGATGAAGCCAGACTTGAGCTGAACAGAACAGTTTTTAATAGTAAAAGCAATGATCTGTTGTGATATTTGACAGGAGCCCCGGTTTTTCATCCAGCTCTGGAAATACATACAACAAAATAGGCTTATTTTTTTTTTTATTGAGATTATAGGTTGCATTTAGGCGTAGTTCATGGAGGAAGGCCCTCTGGCTTTATTAAGCAGTGGACAAGCTGTGGGTTTGTGTGTGTGCCAGAGCCTCTCTTGATGTTGTGCACCTACTCGTGAGCTCTACCTGCACCTCACGTATGAAGTTTCCTCCTCGGTGCTCGCAGGTCTCCGCTCGCTGAGCCTGGTGTGAGGTGTTTGGCTGCTGCCGAATTACAGTCAGTAAATAGCAGTAGGCGCTCGTGAGAGTTTTAAATGAGGTTTTTTTTCCTCTTCACGAGCATTTTTTGGTGCAAGTGTTTCCGTTCTTGTGAAAAATGAAAACCGGTGGCTGGCTTGCTCTGAATCCAGGTTTTATTTGAAGAGATACTTCTTGTGTTTCCCTGCAGTTTCCCTCCACCTTTGTTCCCCAGCAAGCCTCGATTCCCGCAGGAAGCTCGCCCAAGTTGCGGCTGTGCTAAATTTACCTTGAGATCTACGTGCGGCAGAGTTACCGAGAGAATTCTCGATTTGTAAAGCTTACAGCAGCCCGTGAAGTCTGGCTGTTGTTATTCTTCCTTACCGTTCAGTGCGAGAAAGGATATCTTCTCTGCCTCGCTGGTCTTACTGGCCACAGAGATTCGAAGGAGCTCAATGTGTGTAAAGCATCTTTAAATACATCCTGGAAGGATGCAGAAAATGAGTCTGTTTTAAAGCATTCCCTCGCGTTCGTTTACTACAGCAGCTAAAAGCTGAATATTTGGGGTTTGGTATAAAACTACACTGCTCGTTTTTTTAAATGCAATGTTCTCTTTTATTTTTCTAGCTGTGGGGAGCTCAAAAAATAAAGCAGGTAATACGCTTTTTTTAATATTTCATTATTGTTTTCCACTATTGCTGCTTTTTTTCCTTCTTGCTAAGCGATGCTGTCCTCTTCTCCGTTATTGACTTTGCCAGTTGCTGTTTTGTCTTGCCACAGAAATGTAAATGCAGAGAACACTGTTGCCACCAAAGAGTCTGATTTTTTTGTGTGTGTATTTATATATTTTGATGTCTTCATTTTCTCCTTCCTGTCTAGTCAAGAGATTTCTTGTCTCCAGTCTTTTGAAAATAGTTTGACAGTTCTTTGGTAAGGCTTGTAACTGTGTCGTACCTTCCTCCTCTGCAGTCCCAGATCGCTTGGGGATTGATTTTTCATCCCCAGCCGGTTAATGCCAGTGCAGCCTCCTGGGCTCATTGTAAAATTTGGTGAAAATGGGCCGAGTGGGCTTCGTTGGGGGTTTTTTTATCGGTAAAACAGATTTAGGATTTCCGTGGAGGTTGGGCTGTCCACAGCCGCCAGCGTTGGCTGAGAAGCTGCCGATACACATAAAGGTTGAATTATCTGGCAAATCCAAATCCCGTGGCACGTGAGGGGATTTTAGTTGGGTGACCCTCATGGTGACAACCAGAGCGGGCCGTACCTCCACGTTTTTATCCCAACTCAGCCGGACGCTGAAGCAGCAGTTCAGGCTTCCTACGATGTCCCGTGCGGGCTCGCGCAGACGTACCTGCGGACGGGGAGGACGTTCCTCGCTCTCAATCCGCCCGCCGTGGCTAAGCCGCACAAGTCCTTACGGGGATCTCCCGCCACCCATTCGCTTCACGAGCAGCGTAAAGTGATTTACAGCCCGGTTCCCTCCCGAGCAGGCGGCCCTGCCCTCCCCGTCACTCTGCCACAGCGAGGGCTTTCCCCGTGTTTCACAGGGCAGAGTTTCAGCCGGGACATTAAGCTGCACCTTGGTGGAGATGCTGAAAACAGGCTAGGACAGAAAACAGGTTTCCCTTTTCCCCTCCTGAATCTGTTTTCCCCCCCTGGGGTTAAGGTACAGCGGTGGGTGGCCTTTGGGGACATTGTAGTACCAAGAAAGAGCCGCTTTCTATATTTCAGGTGAAATTATTTACTTCTAAATTATTAACTTATGCTAAATCATTTAAGGAGAGGGGAAAGCAGCAGTAGGAGGAGGTTTTGTGGAGGCTGCCAAACAATAACTGCCTTTGGTCAGAGCTGCAAGAGCCAGGAGGGTGCCGAGACGCGTGAAGTGCCCGGTACCCTCCGGGGAAGGGGCTGTTTGTAGAGGCTTCGCTGCGCCTTGCCAGCCGCTGCTGTGCCCTCACGGAGTCTGTTTGCTGACTGTTTTACAGGCCATCATCCATCCCGACACCAACGAGACCATCTTCATGCCTTTCCGAATGTCAGGTATGGTATGTCCCAGTCGGGCAATCCTTAATTGTACTGGGAATTTGTACAAAATGTTATTTTTTTTTTCTCCTGTTTTTGAATTGCATCTTGTAAACATTTAGACCAAGATCAGAATGTAATTCAAATGCCTACATCCCTTTGCAGTCAAGGAGTATTAGGATCCTAAATGCTTCTGCGAGATCTAGTGCTTAATTTTTTCCCCTCCTTCAGATATTTTCACGTGGACTCAAGCTAATATCCTTTCTGGCATTTTTGAGGTATCCATCACTATAATGGGCATTTTAACTTTGTAGTAAACAACGAAGCTTGATGCCCACCGAGCAGCTTAGGGTTTTACTCTCCAGGAGAGAATGGGATGAGCCCTATTTTTCCGTGTGCGGTGGTACCTAATGGCCACGACATTGGGAGCCCAGGAAGGACCAGGTTGTCCGTGGCTTAACCGGGCTGCTTAATTATTCAATTGGCACCTCCTCCGTCCCGTTTTGGGGTGTCCCTCTGCCACGCACAGGTCCCCAGCTACCTCTGCGGTGGGTTGAATAGCCGCTCTCTTGAGGATGCCAGGGCAGCCTTGGTCCTTTCCCAAAGGACCTACTTAAATAAATAGGACCTTTTCCATATTTTTAGGGGGAACATCTTCACCTGAATACGGGGCACAGGGGAAAAGTAACAGGGCTGGTGGGTTTTATTCTCCAGTTCTTGGAAGAAGGGTGATTTTGAGGGTGAAGTGGAGGGGAGAAAAGCCAGAACTCACTCCTTTGCTGCCTTGTTCTGTATTTTTGGGGGTTTTTAAAATTTTTCTTCCTCTCATGTCTTTGCCCTTTCCGACTGTAAATTGGATCCATGAAGCTTAATTCAGTAATGTTGGTAAAATGCTCTGAGACCTTCTAGTGGAAGTCATAGAGATGGATTATAATTAGCACAAAAATTGGCAGACTTAGCAGGGGAAAAATGTGAAGCTTTTGATTTTTGTGGCGCTCGATAAAATTTGGGGTAAAGGCTTATCTGTAATATAGAGAGCTTTAACGTCCACCTGTGATTAAAATAGTCCCTCTCTCCCCCGTGATGCAAATATACTTTCTTCAGGGTGCTTATACCTTGTTCCTTTTTCTACTGACCTAGAAATAAATGAGCTCTCCTAGTACAGAACCGCTAGCGGAGAGGTTGATAAAGCAGAGGAGGAAGAGGGAGGTCCCACCGGTGGGGGCACGGTCCTGCTCCTTAGCCGGCGTGGGCTCTGCGGCTCGTCAGATGGCCTCCTGAGCGGCTTCAGCGTGCCGTCCTGGTGGGACCAGGCTCGACGAGAGGGGAAGGGGCACGGAGCGCCGGGGAGTTTTCCCCTGGGTTAGCGAGGGGAGGTTGTGGGAGGGTCTGATGAGCAACAGAGCTGGCACGAGGGAGGGAACAGATTGCGTGACTGAGCCCGGGAAGGGGGGCAGGATCCCCCCTTTCCGTGGCAGCAAGCCGCCGGGTCAGCTCAGTTAGCACCACCGTGGCAGCATCCAGCTCCTCCTGCTCCGGACCCTCAGCTCCGGGGCTGAGCTGTCATCCCTTCGCTGCTGCTGAGCGGAGTTTTTGCTGGCTGCCTAGCCCAGCGCAACAACACGATGCCCTCCGAAGGGCTCATACCACGTACTGGCATAGACTGGGTTTACTGGAGTGAGCTTTAGGGTCTAGATGTTACAAGTTTCAGGGAAACTCTTAGACCGCAACCCAAGAAAAGCAAATAGAGGATGGGAAGGAGACTGGGCAAAAATCGGGAGCCTGCTCTGGTTGATGCTTGGTGCATCAGGGGTAGGTCCGCAGACGTCCCCGTGGTGGAGTGGAGCTGGTGGAAGGGAGTGCAGCCTGTCCTGCCAGGTGCGGCTTCTACCCTAAACTGATCGATGTCTTAGATGTGATTGGTTTTTTTTTTCCTCATCCCAAAACTGCGTATTAAAATGCATGCATCTCTTTTTTTTTTAATAGGTTACATTCCCTTCGGAACACCCATTGTAAGTATTTTAACATCTCTCCCCACCTTGTTTGCGACTACCAAGAAATGCATGTTTTGGCACTCGCAGACAATTCTCCAAATTCCACCTTACCTCCTCATGACACGTTCGCGCGGGGTTCCCACCGTTCCCATTGCACGTTAGCGAGGGCTTCGGCATGCAAAGCCTGCCCTAGGGCCGTCGTGCTCAAGGTTGTTTATCTATTTAACGTCGTTTGCTCAGCCCTCTGCAGCATCTTCAGCTTTATCTTTCCCTTCTGGAAAGGGAAGACCAAGATGAGCTCATTGCCTGCAAAATGCAACTTCTGCAACTCTTGGATTTCATCTTTGGACACTTCTTTTTTTCATTTGCATGTTTTACAAGTCGCTTCCTGAACATGACGAGCTACAAGCACGGCGAGGCCGGTGTCGTACGCTCTCATCTTGATTAATTAAAACGGCGAGTGCTTTCCGTGGGGTTATCGCTAAGGGCGTTTTTAGTTTGTACTTGTTATTGTGAAATTTGTAAGCATTTGGGTGCTCTCGATAGCGAAAGCCAGAAGGGAGATAATTCTGCCTGTCTTCCTAACGCTGAAACCTCAGCTCGCCTTCAGGAGCAGGAACGATTAATTAACCTCATCTCGTGAATGGGGAAACTGAGGTACAGAGTTTTGCCCCAAATTGCCCAAAGTTGGTGCCAGAAGGCTTGTTGCTCCTCCTAGGTGCCAGCTCTTGGCTCAGCTTATTAGATCACACGTATTAAAATGGTTGAAGGAGCAAAATCTGCTAAATTTAATCTTCCTAAACCCAGTGGACCGTGGCGTAGTGCTTGCTTAAAGGTAACGATCCTTTCCCAAACGGCGATAGCAGGGCTGCTCGCACCTAAAAGCAGAAATCATTGCGGCTGTTACTATTTGTTGTCCTGTGTAAGGGTTTGGTGGTAACTTTGTATGGGACATTTTAAAAGAAAAGGTTAAACAAAAATGAGTTAACGATCAAATTGACAATGAAATCGGCCCAAATCCAGAGCTGTCAGAGGAGCCGAGAGCTGTCAGATGAGCCCAATTTCACTAGCTGTAAAGGATAAACTGGAACCTCTTGTCATTTAAAAAAAAAAAAAAAAAAAACCCCAAACGTTTCAAATGTTAAAATTAAAATGTAACATTTATGCCAATCGATCTGTGAAATTTAGTGACAAAATTGGCAGCCTGCTCTAGCATAAAAACAGTTTGAGTCTTGCATTTCACATAGGGGGATGGGATTTCCTCAAGAGAGGCTTAATGTGCCGGCGGTGGGCTCTGGCTGAGCGAGCGGGGCTGTCCGCGCCCGCAAAGCCGTGCCGGCGTGCCGTGCGCCCGCGCTAATTGTCCCGCTGCTCGGGCCTCAATTAAACACCCTGCGTAGGTACGCGATCAGGTTATGTATCAACAGCTTTACTGCCTGTCAGTCAATACGTGATGCTACCTACGTACACCTTGGGGTTTTTTTGTTCCCCGATAGCTAGTGCAAAATAATTCAGTACGGTTTAGCTCATCGTGAAAGAGATTAAGGTCTTGCTGAAAATAATCGTATCTTTTCTGGCCGAAGCAGCTACTCCCCTGACACAACCAAATCCTGTGGCTGTTTGTTCTTTCCCCGAGTTGCAATCGTTTGCTTTTCTTTTTAGCCTCCGTCCTTTCCGTGCTCGGGTTTAGGGTTCGGCCCCGGAGCCGGTTGCAGCGGCAGAGCGGGGCCGGGATGGAGGATGTGTGAGTGTAGGGAGAGGTTGTGTTTGCCCACCTAGATTTCAGCCCAGGAGGGAGCAAATCCAGCCGCTCACATTATCTGCCTTTGCTGTAGGGGTGAGATGTGCGGGGCGGCTGCTGGGCTGTAGCCTGCTGCCCTGGGTTTGTGTTTCTAGCCTGGGATGAAAGGCTCCAAGGAGGAAGATTTACCTGTGTTTAGGAAATTCAGCGTAAGACTCGGGCAGTGGAGGTGGAGCAGAAGCCGTACTGTTGTTCCCAGCTGCCGCCCGCAGCTTTAAGCACCTTATTTTCCCCAGCCGTTTAAAAACGGAGGGGGCTTGCTGGGGTTTCGAAGGATGTAGAGAAGTCCCGGGTGTTAATATGGGGTCGCAGGTGACTCTCGCCGCCGCACAAGGCAGGACTTGGGGCTTGCAAGAGGAGAGCTCGTAATGCAAACGCGCGGTGAGGCTGCTCAGAGCCGACAGATGTCCGAGTGGCGGCTTTAGCCCGGGCTTTGGGGCCACGAAGGGCCGTTCACACCTGATAGGCAATTAAATTTTGTAGCTGGTACTTTTCTAGTGTTTAGAAGCTTTTTTTATTTTGTTTTCCTTCTTAGTTATTTTTTCCCCTGACAGTAATTAAAAGTGAAACTGTACATTTCTTGACAGACTCTTGCACATATGGAGAGTTTGCATTTAAACGTGCCTCTTTCAGTCATACAGATTTTGGGTGCTCTTTTTTATTTATTTATTTTCCTCTTTTATTTTTCTTGGTGCTCAGCTTCAGCTGACAATGTAGTAGCTGCCTGCAGTCTTCCCTCTCCTCCGGAGCCTCATTAGCCCGCTGGCTTCAGGGGCGTAAGTCAGTCCTGGGGCGAGGAGGTTCATCGCCTGTTGAATTCGTTTGGCTAAGACCGGCAACGGAGTAATTAATGAGAAGATCCGCATGTTGAATGGAAGCGGTAAATTAGTGTAACTTGCACAGGTTGGCGCTCGGCCAGCGTACAAAGTAGCTGTAACTTCACGAAAGGCTGTAGGAGGAAAAGCTGGAGGAGGAGGAGGAGAAAGGAAAGAAGATGTAAATGAAATCAGGCCTCCCAACCCTATTACCCTTTTGTTTGTTGTGATTTCTCTCTTATGTCCTTAAGCGTAGAAGTTGCCTCCTCTTCAACTGATGCTGCTGCAGATGTGCAGAGACGGCTTTAGCTCATCCCTCCTTGCAGCAGGCTCTCGGGGCTCTAACAGGGAAGTTTTCTTTCTTTTCAGCTTCTTAGGAATAAACTTAAAGAAAATGGTGCAGGAGACGGTCTGAGTGTGGGACTGAACTCGCAGCCTTCTTGCCCAGATGCCTCAGACACGGTTCAGTTCACACAAGTGTCCTGAAAATAAATGTATTGGGAATTAAAAGGAGTTGTTCAGTCTTTATACTCTTAACAAAGACGCGGGTGTGATTTTGCAAGGTGAAGACCATCTTCTTCAGGAACTATCAGACATCTGAGGCGCAGGAGGGGAGCAAATGACAATGATCTTAGGAAGTATCTCACCTTACCCGTTTCTTACGCAAGAACTCATCTTCCTGTCCGTGTTTGCTGGGTTTATCGTTGGGAGGCGCTTGCTTTGCATCCCTTTCCTCTTCTTCAGCTTCTAATACTTTAAGAGGACAGACTGCCGTAAGACAAGGTAGGAAGGAGTCTGGCAGCGCTGCGCTGTGTGTGAGAGATGGGGTCCTTAAAGAATTGCGGAGGGTGTGCCTGTGTGGTGCATTGAGACGTGTCCCAGGGATGCTCTCGGGTCCGTATAGGCAACATACACGTGTGTGGCCTCGGGTGCTGCGATGGGTGACCCTGCAAAGCCTGGGGCATCTCACGTTCACGCAGCAGCGGGCAGCACCTGCCCAGATGTGCCGAGACAGGCTGCCGTAAGCCTCTGGGAGATGGCGATCATCAGCCTGAGCCCATAACCCAAGCAGGAGTTTTCGCAGCTCCGGAATATGACACATCAACAATTCTCTTCTCTTCAAACAAAATTCAGGCTCCCAAACAGGAGCACATGTGCTTCCAGGTGGCACTCCTGTCTTCAGATGTTCAAATCACATTTCTTTCTTGTGCTTGAAACGGCGAATGTGCCAAAGGAAAATAAGAAAACCCCCCTTCTCTGCCAGTAGTAACAACTTTGAACTCTTGCGTTCATGTAATGTTTGTGTTATCCTCCAGAAATACCTGGATTAAAGAATTGATTACACTTTAATGAACTAATCTTTGGACAGTATATGCTGCCAGACTCTTTTCAAGGTGTGTTGCAAGCAGTAATTAAAGACGCAATGCTTTCATGGGCAGCTACGTTATCCAGTTTCACCACTGGAAAATTGCGAGACAATAGGCTGAAGGGAATTTCGATAACTATGGTGAAATAAAGCCATAAATGAAGATAATTTATTCGAGTCATTAGAAATAAGCCTGCTGTTTGCATGCCTAGTAGAGCACCGAGAGCAAACCAACAATGCTAATGAGAAAAATCTCTTCTCTTGCAGGTTGTTGGTCTTCTCTTGCCCAACCAGACGCTGGCATCCACTGTGTTCTGGCAGGTAACGCTCGTCTGCCACCGTGCGCTGGATGGGTGGAGAAGGTGGTGGAAAGGAAAGGAGTTGACTTGTGTCTAGAGGACAAACCGACGCACGTGGCTTTTCTGCGCTGGCAGTGGTTTAGTTCATAGGGAGGTTGATGTGGCTGGATATAACCAGGGAAGGGTTTGGTAGGTCTGGAATGGGCTGTAAGCAAACTATTGGATCCCCTTTGCAGCACCCGGCAATTTATGCCATCGCAAGGGAGATGCAAAATAGCCCAGGATCTCAAAATCAGCTTTTTGAACCCATTTTGTACAGGTGTGAATGATTGCACAGTGGGTACTTCCATGAAAATGTAGGCCCTTAAGCTCACGCATCTGCTGTTTTGAAGACACCCCGTCGAGTAGTTAGGATCTTCCTTGGTGAATTCCCATTGGAAGTGCAACGTGTGCGCAGGGCCAGGGGCAGCAGGAGGCCCCGTGCCCAGGAATTTCAGGAAGAGCTGTGCATTGCAAAGGCAAGGACCGCTGTGTCAGTGTGCTACAGGGGGCTTGGGGGAAAAAAGTCTGTATAGGGAGGCGTTGGTGTTATTTCCCATTAAAATTCTGGGAATTGAGAGTAAGGGGAGGAAGCGTGCACGTGAATGAGTTATATCCATAGTAAACACCCCACTTAAGTATAATTTCAGCACTCACTGAAATGAAAGAACAAGTTATTTTCAGACTTATTTTTAGTTGTGAATGTCTTTTTATTGTCTACAGTGTAAGTGATGATAGAGAATTATGCGGTTAAGAAATATCAAAGCAGAATGGGATCTGCCTAGTACGTTAGAAAGGCTGCAGAACCGCGAATGTATTGGTACGTGCCACTAACTTGTGGTTTGGCTTATTCAGCTCTGAGTTGTGGCTGTGTGGCTTTACATGCTGGGAGTGGGACAGTGGCTGGAGTCATCTAGACTCATTCATATTTCTGAAGGCAACTTGCCTCACCTGGTTTTAGACGTCTGCGATGGAAAGAGTTGGCTTTTGGAGAAGTTACTCTTGCACAAATGAGGAGCGAGCCAGCCCAAATAGCTGGCTTGGGCTGGGTGCCTTGTGAATGGCTTCCATGAGGAGCTCCTGTTCCCGCCATCACAGCATAGCTGGGAGAAGCTTTCAGCTTTAAAAGGGTGGAATAATCCTTTTAAAACTAGAAAGAATACTTCAAGTGCAAAACTAACATGAACCTGCTCAAGGGAGGTTGTAGCAGGCAAGTCCAGAGACCGAAGCTCTCCTGGGCCACCTCTGCTTGATGAGTGGTTCTCAAACTCTTCCCTCCACTGTTCCTGCTGATGGGCACACGGGTCACCCCTTTCTGACAAACGCAAGCAGGAAGAGCGGCAACCTAGAGAGGCATCACCCAAAAAGCCCGGGAGGGTGTCAGGGGGCCACCTGGGAAGAGGCAAGAAATGGGTAGTGGGGAGGTCTTCAACCTAGAGACAGCTTCAACCCTAGAGAAGGGACAATATCTGAGCAGCATGTCTACATCTCTCTGAAAAAGAGATTTATCCGGGTAGGTAGTGTAGGATTTAGGGACAACGCGTGTTACTGCGTTAACAACCACTGGGTCCTACAGGAGCAGACCTGTACAGCGAAGCAGTTGTTGCTGATGCCCAAAATGTACGTGGCTCAGGGTAGCTCTAGCCTGGGCCTGCTAATGTAGATATGAGCTGCAAGGGTTAAATCCCCCCCAACAGGTGGAAAATTGAGGCAGATTTCTAGCACATATCGGCAAGCTGAGTTTGTAATTGTTGTTATTGTTATTTTTATTTAAAGAAAACAAAAAAGCAAGGTTTGCTAGGTCCGAAGTTCCAGGCTAGAGAGCTGGTCAGCAGGAAAAACATGCTCTTGGGCCATGGACTCTGCAGTGACTGAGCTGATCCCCATGTGTTAGTGCCTCATTTCACTCCTCACTCCCGCTTCATTCCCTCCCACATCTCAGTTCTGGCCACAGCTGGTGACACATTCTGACACATTCTGAACTGGGCACATGGTGTTTTGGGGACAGAAACTATCATTTTCTTAACATCGCCAGCAGCTGCTGTGGGTAAAACCCTTCAGGAGCGTGGTGCTACTCATCCCCAGCTGCTGCCACGCGGCTTTGGTGACAAATCCTGCTCCAAAAAGTAGTGGACAGAAATACCAGTTCAGCGGCATCCGTATCCGTAAGATGGTACATCTGCTCATCTCCTGTTCCTCAGCTGAAGCCTCCTATGACCCCCTGTTTGAGAACCACGGAGCTTAATCAATGACTGACAAACTGGCTGCTGGGCTGACTGCTACGTCTTATCAGCCGTATGGATTTGGTACTGGTGAAAATAAAGACCAACAGCACCGCGGTGTCGTGTGGGGGTGGATTGGGCCAGGAGAAGAGTTGCACGTCAAGCGCACGGGGAAGCAGAGCTGCCCTCCAGGCACTGGGTGCCTTGGGATGTCTGTCCCTCGCTTCGAAGGGAATTAGCTCGGATGTAGGTTATGCACGAGCCTTTGAAAAGAGGTAGCAAGTTGCGAGCCGGTCCGAAGGGAAGATGAGTTTTCCCGCGGCACTCCCACGTTTATAGATGTATTTTCTTTTATTTTGGTGAAGTTATGTTTATGCCTGTCTCTTCTTGTTTCCTCTTTAGTGGTTGAATCAGAGCCACAATGCGTGCGTCAACTATGCAAACCGCAACGCGACAAAGGTGAGGAGACCCAACATATGCGCCGCGTGCAGCGCGTTAGGTCTGTTTTGACACGGGAACATAAGTCTTGTCTCTTCGCTGTTAATAGAAACTCCAGAGTCGGCACTGTGATGCATTTATAGATTGGCCATTCTCCTGCGTAGACTTCCATTTTAAACCTCAGCTGTAAATGGCATGAGGATCTCGAAATCGCTCGAGGCACATACGTAACGCTCAATGCCTTTGAGCTGAACCAGTATATAGTTCTAACTGGTATGAAATGGTTTAATTTGATAAGTAAATGAGCACAAAGCAAAATGGTATCTGGGTTTTTGGAGAGCAGAAGGCAGCTCCGTGGTCACACTGCCGTCTCCCGAGGACCTTAGATGGGCTAAGAGCAGTGGTGCCGGGAGGTGGCGGGGCTGTTCCTGCTCTCTTCCATCGCTTTAGCCTTCGTTCATCCCATGGCGGGATGCGGGAAGCTCAAGATGGGACGCTGAGTTGGAAAGCATCCAGCTCATTGTGATAACGATTCAAAGACAAATATTTAATGTGGCGAGTTTGGGGTTCATCACTAGAGTATAAGAATGCTAATTTTGTACCATTTGCTGAATTTCATTCACATACTTCCTTTAAGCTGCTATTATTATAATTTTCTGATGCCAATTAATTTTCCGTTCCCTTTAACCTTGCTCATGAGGTTACCGTTTTCCTTGCTTTTGCCGCTGCTAGATGACAGACCATGTGTCACAGAACAATATGACAAAATTAAACCTGTCTCTGGTTTAAAACAAATAAAACGAAAACAAAACAAAACAAAAAAGCTTGGTTGCATTTTAATAACCAGAAGTTTGTTTATTGAAAATATGTTTTGTTTTTCTTTCCAAAGCCTTCTCCGACATCCAAGTTCATCCAGGGCTACTTGGGAGCTGTCATAAGTGCTGTCTCAATAGCAGTGGGTAACGCTTTATATCTATATATTTCACTACTGAGTAACTGCTCCCTTACAGTACTACTGCAGTGCTTTTGAGATGTGTGTTTGAATTGCCAAGCATGTTTATCTTTTAATTGACAGAATTCAGTCTACATAACCAGAAAATATTTTAACCATGAGGTGTCTCTGTCCATGCATGCCCAAACTTTTCAACAGAAAGAGACTTCTACCGCTGACGGCTTCCAGCACGTCCTGCACCGTGCACTGCCTGGGTCTCTGCACCGCGGCTTTGCTGCTGGCTGAGCTCAGGTTATCCACACGCGCATGAACTGGTGGTGAATTAGCCTAGTCCAAGTTCAGAGTGTGACTCTGAGGCTGCAGAGGGATAGTGTGACAGCTGACGTGCTGGACAGAATGCGACTTTTGGCAATACTCCGTGGTGGGTCAGCCCCTTGAATGGAAAGAGCCGCGGCGCGCAGAATGACGCTTCCCCTCTGGACAGCGCTCAAGCTGGAAATGGTGTTCAAGTCCTATCTGAAGGAATCTATGAGAGGAGCTTTTAACGTTGCTAAGGTCGCGGTCTCGTGGTGCAGTCATCAGGCTTTTAATACTCATTTTCCCCAGAAGCACAAGGTGACATCTTTAGCGGGGTCAGCTATTTCCCAAGGAGGCAGGTACATTTTTCAGGAGCAACTTACGGAAGTTGTTTCTTACGTTGGGTTTTCAAATAAGCCTCTGAAACGTATCGTTGTACATTTTCTACTGGAGCATTAAAGATCCCATGGCAGTTTGTATTTTTTTCTGCCGGCCAAGACTTTTTTCCTTTTTCTCAAGCCACAGACATCCTTTTCCAGGCAGTTTTCTGCAAACAGACTGTGCCATGGGAAGCGGTCAGCACTCAGCCTGCTCGCCACGCCATTTGTACCCAGGTTCCCCAATTCATCTTCAGGAAAAAGCTGCATGGGCTTGTTTAGATTTCTTTACAAGGTGAAATGTTTGTGTAGAGCAGGCCGGGGATCGTCAGGAGAACTATGGAGGCAGGAGCTCCTGGCTGGGCCCTGGCAGTGAGCGGTTTGGCACGTCATGTCCGCAGTGGGCAGCAGAAAGTCCGCAGGAGGCGTATCTCTGTGTTCTCGTGCAGCTGCCAGGCGGCTTTGCAAAGGGTGCGGAGTTGGTGACGTGCCTTACGGTTTTGAGTGGAAACTGTCCGTTTTAATGGATACGCTTCTGCTTGGTAGTTTTCCGTCTTGCTGGCTTGGCTCGCTCGCTGATCGCCGTACTGCTCCCCTGTGTCGCCTGTATTACCCCCTCTCTGCAGAATTAACCCGGACTGTGCGCACAGACCAGCCTGGCGTTGGTGTGCGAGCTCCCACACTTCGTAACCCCGTGAAGATGTGTCCGCGCCAGCTCCACGCTTCTGCAGCTGAAGTACAATCTGAGTCCCTGTCCCACCAACCTCAGCGCTTCGGTTAGCAGCCGTTCTCTGTCCGCTGTTTCCCCGGGTAGCGTGGGAGAGCTTGACTGACCTCCCTGGTCCTTAGTTCAGAATTTTTTCCACCTTGTGAATTAGCAAAGCGAAGCTCTCCAGCTTGATGTGCTGCTGCTGCTCACAACCTGCCTTCCAGCCCCCAGCGCAGCTGCAGCAGAGGGATGGTGAGCGGTTCCATGATGTTGGCATTAATGCTCCTCTCCGTTTTGGCAACAGGGGCAGATAGAGGGCAGGAGACACGGAGGAGTGATGTTGGCAGAGTTTTGTCACCCCGAGAACCTGACAGGCTTTGGTAAGGAAACCACTTGGGCAGCGAGCAGACATGTCCACCTTGGGACAGCTGGTGCAGGTCTTTAAGATCCCTGGTTCCTCCTAGGCTGACGGCAAAGGAGCTGGAGGAGAAAGATAGGTTCAGAGTGCAGAAGTGACCGTCAGTGGTGCTGTGAGAAACACGTGTTCTCTGAAGCAGTGTGAAAAACTGCACCGAGACTTGTAGATAAAAGAAATTACAGCAAACCAGCAGTGGGCTGCTCTTACTGCAGGGTGGCTGTCACCGCTGGTGAGGCATCGGTCTGCTGATGGTAGATCAGCTCTTCGTCCCGTGGTGGTTTGTACCTCTGTTGGTTGTACCGTTTACTCGCTGGTGGCGAAGGAGCTGATGGTCTGTACAGAGCAAAAAGCTTTGAATAAATGCAGAAACGGAAACGATGCTGGGATTTATCTGTCCGCATAACTTGTAGGTGCGTCTCCAGCAGGAGCCCCACCGCCTGGTCATCTTGCACACCTTGGCTGTCCGTTACAGAGACAGTTTTAAAAGCACCGTGACGAAAGATGATGCCACAGTATTCTGTACTTACAGCATTTCAAGCTTGTGCAAGAGGAAATCTTCCTTCAGCGGTGCAGATGCCGAGAGGGTGTTGCTGCCTTCTTGTGTAAGCGCCACGATGGCCCCACCAGACTGGGCTTCCACTGGGATGCCCTTAGCGTGTGCGAAGAGTGCCATGAGCTCTGTAATAGCAGTGGTTTTGTAGCTGTGCTGCTCTGAGCGTCAGAATATTGTTACGGGGAGGCAGGAGCTTTCCTTAGATCCATCGCTGTAGTTGGGGGAGCGGGGAAGGGCAGCAGCCTTCATGGATACTTTCTCCTCCTGATGTTGGAAGTCTTCTTCCAAGGGGAGCGCGCTATGGCACATAGGGTGTGCGAAAATGAGATGAAGTCACTGTGCACTGAGGTCCCCGTAGTGTCCCCCGTAGACGAGCCGTTGGGGACGCTACCGATGCATGTGTTACCGCAGAATAGCTCGTGTCCTGATAATCCGTAGCAGCATTTATTGCGTGCTCAATTCCCGATGCAGAGCAGCCTAGAGAAAATCCTGCAGAGCAGGGAGTGATTTTTTTATTGTAAATATCAGGATTAATAACCAGCATCTCCTCGAGCAGTTTTGGGGTTTTTTTTAAACGATGATGACAAATAATACTGAAATAGCCCTGAGGTTCATTACGTTGGATTGTAAGGCCTCAGCCCTCATTAACTGATCTCTGCTGTCAGTTAGCAACAAATCGCCTCCCAGTGTGAGCCTATTAGGACCAGATGACCTGAAAACAAGTGCCACTGCCTCCAGTGGTCTGCTGAGACCCGGTATTAATTAAAGCGAGCCCCTTCCATGTTTGCAGTTGGCAAGCGACGCGGGGAGAAGGCTCACGAAATGACAGATCAGTTGACTTGTGATTGTGCTTCCCATCGTCTTCACCCTCCGTGTCTTTAGCTAACGAGAGGGACAAACAAATTGCTTTCTCACGCGTACAGAAGAGCAGATTTTGGCTTTACGCTTCTTGGAATTAAACTAGAAGTCTTAGCAAATCTTGCAAATAACGTGATTCTTTTCCCATTTTAGAGAGAGAGGAATTGCTGTCAGAGAGAGGCAACACTTCTCTCTTAGCTCCCGTGCTACATCTGGGACTCCTGATTTGCAGCCCTTCGGGATGAGGTTTTTGAGGAATCCATATTCTTTTTTTCAATATTTTTCAGTATTTCAGTGTTTTTCCCCACTATTCCTCCACACAAGTCACAGCATAGCTTCAGGCGAGGAAAGCTATACCAGGTCCTGAATTTTATCTCTTCTCCCATGCAGTACTCGGGTGAAGCAATCACTTGAAGTAAGGTTAGCCGGGACATCAGAAGGGGTAATTTTAAGACTGAGCGTGAGAAAAGAGGTGAAAAGGCTGAGATAACAGATCTCTTCCATCTTTAACTTCTTATGTGACACTTCTGCACCGTCTCTGCCACCGGGCACGTGCCGAGACCTGGGCTACCTGCTCCGCACGAGCGTGCGACGTCTCCGAGCTTCGCTTGTGGCAGACAATATGTTTAGAGGAGTCTGATTACCGTTAAGTAACCTAGATTTCTGTTTCTCCTTCTGTGATTGTAGTTTATTTTTATCACAGTCTCCATACACCAGCCTCCTTCCTGCCTTCTCTTTTGATTGCTCTCGTTTTACTGCTTTTCCGAACACTGAGCGGTAGTTGTTTGTTTTTTTTTTTTTAAACAATTGAGTGGATTCCTGTGATTAGGCCTCATTTTCTGATATCTGGCTGCTGTTCGTGGTGGTGGTGTACGAAGCGCAATTAATACCAGCTGGTTTTCCTAAGCAAGGCAAACAAAGGCAGAGAGTAGTAAAAAGACTTGAGAAAGACCAAGCATATTTTAAATGTAGTTTTTTTTCCCCCAAATATTCTAGTGCCAAGAGCTATACTGATCGGAGGGCTTGTAATGATACAGAAACCCTTTCCAGCAGACACACGCACACACACACGCACTCTCTTTCTGCTAATTTCATCACACTTTTAAAAGGTTAAAAAAGCTATCTAATCAAAACCAATTTTATTGTTAATAACTGCTTTATACGTATTTTATAAGTAGGTTTCTTAATTTCAGATCCAAACTCAATGTGCTGCTGTATTGCTGATCCCTTTTGCTTCTGACTCAGCTCTGTGCCTTAAACTGCAACTTCAGTTTAAGGTCAGAAGTGATTCCTGCAGCTGCAATTAAACGCCTGCGAATGAAGCCCGATGCAGACAAGGGCTGTGAGCAGCCGCTCTCTGGTTCCTGGGTTGTCACCGGTGCTGAGACCTGCAGGCTGGAGACCGGTGGTGGTAGCCCGGGGGTTGCCTCCCCTGGAGCCCGCGGTGGTGGGTCGTTGGGTTTCTCCTGCGCCCTCCTTGGAGCGGCTCACAGCGGTGCCGTTATTGCCGTTGGTTTGCGTAGTCTTTGGATCAGAGCTTTGTACATCAGGTTTTTAATTTCCACAATCGCGGCTTCAGGTTCTGCCAAGTCCGGCTCCAAATCTCGCTCCCTGTGATACTGAAGACCCCGTGCAGACCCTCCAAGGGGCTTCTCTCTTCTGCCAGTATCGCTTGGCCACGTCTCTGACGTCTCCCCGTAGGCAGGGTGTTGTCGCTCAGCTTGGCACCCAGGTCATTAGCTCCTTGTCCGTCTGTTGAACACTCCATGTACCCTGGAGGTGCCACGCACGTCGGTACTGCTGGCACTGTCCCCCCCAGTTGACAGGATGGGCTCTAATTAGAGCGCAGCAAGCCCGGCGGGCACACAGGGCGTGTTTTACATATATAGGTGTATGGAACTCAACCGGGGGGTGTCTGTCCTGACTGCCTAGGCACGATGGCACTGAGCTTCCCCCTTGTGCTAGGGGTTCCGTTCTCCCCTGATGAAAGGGGAAGCAAAACCACGTGTGTGAGATCAGGCACCTCCTAAGTGGAGGGACGGTGGGGTTTTCCCCAATTAATAAATTAGCCAAGCTCCCTCCTTCCCCTTTCAAATATACCGGGGTTTGTAACGTCTCAGAAGGTTTTTATTAAGTGCAAGTTTGGGATTTATGGTCTTGGCAGTACAGAGGCAAACAAATACGTTGTTCTCACTTAGCAACCTGAGCTAAATTCTGACAAAAGTAGGTGTTTTGTCTTCTTTTGTATAAAAGACAGAGATGCGATGGCATGTAACCATGACTGCCAGCCAGGCTGTGTATTTTGTAGTGATCTCTACGCTTAAAATGTACCTGCCCAGGACTTGGACGTTTCCTTTTGGCTTACCTTACTAGGTAACCTTGGGTTAAAAAAATCAGGCGATTAATGCCATTAATAACTTCGGTGCTGTCAGCTACTAATGACTCACCTTGCAGTCACTGCTGGTCGCGGTGTACAGGAGGGTGTTTAAAGCGTCTCTTCACAGGCAGATCCAGGTCTTTTCATTTTAAAAGTACCTCGTCGCTTCCTGACCCTAAATCCCGGTTCCGGGCAAGCCAGTGGAGGTAGGGAACTGATGCCGGTTTGGTTTAGTGATGCTGTGGCTTACTGTGTGGTGTGCACCCAGTGCTTTCACAGGCTGTGAACGTATGTGGAGTTAGACTTGAATAAAACCAAACTAGGGTAAAACTGGAGAGAAATGAGACAGTTTTAATGACCTAATCTCATTTGCTGAGGTAGCCCATGATACTTTTTTCCTTGGAAAAATGCAAGGGAAAAAAGCATTCCTGCTAGTCTAGAGCTTCGTACAGGTCGGTTTTAGGACCCCTGACACGCTTGATCTTGGTTTGTGGGTTTGGAGACGTTTTCATGCAGCGAACTGCTGCAGCAGTTGGAGATGTTACCTCCCTTCAGCTGCTTGTCACCCCTCTTGTCCCTGCTGTGGCTGTGCCGAAAGGGAGCGTGCGGGTGCTTCGTGGCTTTGGGCAAAGCAAAAGACGGCTTAGGTGAGTCTGTGGTTGCAACCGGCTGAGCCAAGGTGGAGGTTAGTCCTTCACTGAAGGCTGGTGCCTCCACGAGCCCACAACAGGAGTTCGAGGAAGAAACCAGCAACAATCTGCTGCAGTTAAATGCAACTAGATCACTTGGACGGGAGCGAAGGGCAGAGCTCTCGCTATGGAGGAGCGCGGGTGCTGCGGTAGCCTCCAGCGCGCTGTATGGGAGCCCCTGCAGATCTTTGGGGTGCCCCTGGGAGGCTGGGCTTCCCTCTCGGCTCTGTTGCACGGTTGGGAAACAGAGACGGAGGCTGCGTGACTTGGTGTCGGGACCAATGGAGGAAGCTCTTCGGAGCAGAAACTCAAACCTAGATGCTCCAGGACTCAAATTCCTGCTCTCATGGTGGGAAATCCCTCCTCTCCGATGCAGGTGTCTTATCAAGGTGTCCTGGGGCAACTTGCTCCTGTCCAGAAGCCTTGGTGCTGTTATTTCCAAGAACATACAGCTTTTGGGGACTCCTGTAGTTACTGTAGGGTTTCTGCAGAGCTTCTGAATTCTTGAAACACTGCAATTTGTCTGTGAGATTTTTGGTTGTATTCCCACGGGGTTCACAGATTATACTTCGTGCAGGAATCTCAGCCGCAGTTGGAACTGGTCGAGCACGGAGGTTGCGCAAAAATTATAACTCCTAAATTTTATATTTAGCTGTATCAGAAAAAAAAAGTTGTGTAGGATTCTGATCAGCAAAGCCCGGTGTGGGTCTGAGAGATCAGATTAAAGCAGAGGCTGCTTCTGGACAAATGGACATTGCAGAAATGGTATTTTTTAAACAAGCTGGATTTCCCCCCCCAAAAGTTAGCAATTTGCAAAATCAGAATGTCTTGAAAACATCCCTTACAACCCAAGACATTCTCACATAGGATTTCAGCAGAAAGATCTTATTGTTCTTCTCCGAAGGAAGCTGAGAGGTGAAGACCGTTCAAGCCTAAGATTATCGCTGTAAAATAACATCAGCATCGTAACGGTCGTGGCGCAGCCGGCTTTGGCAACGCCTGCCCTTGCAGCCCTGACGCCCACAGCTCAGCGAACTGGATCGCTGATGCCAGTTACAAGGGGTACGTTTGCTCCGATCCGGAGGTTTAAAAATCTTCTGATGCTGGGGAGTGAGAATAATAAAAAGTTACATGTACAGCCCTGCCCTTTAAAAGACAGTTGGGTGATGCTTGAGCGTCTCTAACCAAAGCTGGAAGGGGGATCTAAGAACTTTAATTAGATAAATCAGAGTTGGGCTGGCTCATTACACTTATAAAATTCATGAGCAATAAAAAAATCAGGATCTTAATTTTTTTTTCCCCATGTTCAGGAAGGACAGGAGCTTGTTGGACCACATTTTCAGTCTCGACTGCGTGTGCCTCGGGGCAGGGAGAGCATCCTTGCACGCAACGCTCCGGGGCAGCAATCCCGTGCTGTCGGTGCCACCGGCCGTGGGTTGTTCCTCCTTCCCCACTCCCATCGCGCACTTAACTCACACACACACACACACACGGACGCAATTTTTCACTCTCCTCTCTAGGTGGAGGCGCCCCTGTGGATTTTTCTAATCCCAGCTCCTTCTTCCCGATAATTGTTTGTGAGCCGTGTGGAGCGGCTGCATTGACAGCCTGCGAATTTGGTGTGATGCCCGTAATCAGCTTGTGAGACGGCACGGGAGGCCACCCACTGCCCTCAGGACTATCCGCCGCTTAGGGCGGTCCAGAAACACTTAGAAACCGGAGGAAGTCGGTGCAAAGTAGGGTGAGGGATGGGAGGGGATGGAGCATGGCCGAGCGCCTCCTTGGAGGTGAACCATTGCGGGGAGCCAGGAGCAGGAGGAAAATCACAGTAGATTGGAGGAGCTGGTGATAATCTTCTGTTTGCTGCTTCAAGTTTTTAAATGAAGCAGTACCCAGCTCTAAAATCTGGATATCTGTGCTCAGAAGCTCCTGTTCCTGCACCTCCTCTTCTGTAATGATTCACAGATACCAAGTCCAGATGCCAGAAGACACCAGAAGAGTGGTACGGTCACTCAGACTGGAGCCCCAGCCCACTGATTCCTCCATCGAGCCCATACCTGTTTCCCAAAGGCACAGCCTCGAGCCTTTGGTGTAGTGGAGGCAAAGGCGTTGTGTGCTCTGGGGAGGCACCCAGTGCCTGTCACCCTGCCTCTGGGCTCAGGAGTACATGGCAACCGCCGGGTCCTCACCAGCTGCTGCCTTCCAAACTCCTTGTTCTTCTCTGCAGCGTTTTCTCTCTTGTTTCACTGGTGCGTCTTTATTTCCAGCAAGTTTGTTTCCCCGCTCCGTGCCCTTTCCTTCCGCCCCAGCCCAGCCCCGCAGCGCCCAGGTGTGGTGCTGCCTCTGTGCAGGATCCAGATGCATGGAAAACTCGATGTTGAAACAACAGCCTCTTGTCTTGGGCATGGGACCCCGCCGTCCTCCTTTCTCCATCGTCCCCCAAATCAAGTTTGTCTAATAATCAGTGTTAATTCCCTCTTTTCCGACTCATACCTCTCCTGCAATCTTGCTTCTTTCTCAAGACTATGCCATTTTCTTCCAGTGTAGCATCCAACTGTGGGGCTACTGTGGCCATCATCCCTTCCACAGTCATCTTGGGTGTGACTGAAGTTGCCTCCTTTCCTCACTCTTGCTCCTCTCTAACTTTCTTCTCCGCTCGGATTGTTATTGCTTTCCCTTCCCTTATACTCATCCATTCTGTTCTCCTTGACTTGGTAAAGCTCCAGTTGGTAAACAGCCCAGTTTTCCATCTCTCTGCCTCCATCTTCACCTCTCAGCCCTAATGAATGGGTTTTTTCCTTCCTTTTCCTAATGCTCTTTTCTTCAGTTCGGCTGTATGGGACTCATCAGATCCAATTAGTGTTCTAATTCAGCAATCTGGTGATTTGAGGGTTGAAGAATAAGCTCTGGAGCCAGTTCTTCCTTCCAAGTTGACTTTCTAGGTCGCTTGGAGCAGCCAACTCCAACTGCAGTGGTCAAGGTTGCCCCAATGCTACCGGAACCTGGGAAAGTTGAATCCCGTAATCAGTGGAGATCTCACCAACGTAGTTAATGAAGTCTAGAGAGCCGCTCAGTGATGGTTAGGTGGCATCGTCTACCAACCAATGTCCATCTTGCTCGCTGGACTCCTAATATTCCTTTATTTTATAAAATTTCTCTCTCAAAATTAAGCGAAATAACTTCTTGAACTGCTGATGTATTTACTGCTCTAGAACTGGTTGAAGAGGTGTAGGGTTAGACCTTTATCAAGTGGCTCAGGCGTTGCCAACTTCAGGCATCCAAAAGTAATTTCTGAGGCTTCAAAAATATTAATAGTCATAAAGAAAAAAAGTTATTTTTTTCAAAATAAAGCAGGAATTTTTTGAAAAAATCCTGTGCTTTTAAAATTCATGTCTTGGTGGACATGAGATCAGAACTTTTTGAGACAGGAAGGGAAAGAGAAGGAAACAGAAATCTTGCGTTTTTTTTCAGTCACTCGACGCCAGAATCTGGGGCTGTAGCAAAAGCACCCGCTGCAGCAGTGTCTGGCGGTGCGGCGTCACGGACGGCACCACCGCACACTCTGTCCTTCTGCTGAGATAACCTTGTCGATGCTGAAAACAAAACCGGTAGCAAAACAAATAGCAGGAATTCTTGGTGTTTGGAGAAGAGGGGAGAAGGAAGGGCAGGGTGCTGCCAGAGGCGTAGCAGAGCCCTGAGTAAGGTTGCTCTCCCGTTGGCAGCGTTGGGCCCCGGTTTCGTGTTGCGGGATGTCGGCAGCAGTCGCGGTGTAACGTATCCCCCGTGCCCAGCTTCCCCCGGCTTGGCGGGATGCTCTGTCAGCCCGGTCGAGGAAGTGCTCTGGGGAAGGAAACCTCCAAAAAACAGGCAGTTTGAAAAAGCTGGATTTGTCCCCTAATCTGGGTCACAGTGCAGGAATATCCCAAACCAGTACTGCACAGAAACCAGTACTGCGCTGAAACTGGTACTGCTAATCCATGCCCAGAGCTCCCAGCTGCAAGGAGGAGCACTTGTCTTGCCCGAGTTGAGACATCAGCATAGATATCTTCATCTGAGCTGCCTCCCTGGGCTCCTCCGATAGTCAGCAGGGACGCAGGGGCACCGCTGGGGATGTTTCACGTGAGCACCCACAAATGTCTGTCCTGGGAGGAGAATAAAAACCCTTAAAAAGGTTCATTTCTCTGCACTGGGCTGCAAAGGCAGCCCATAAGACAAGAGGAAGCAGGCTCAAGTTGCGCCAGGGGAGGTTTAGGTTGGCTATTGGGAACCATTTCTTCCCCGAAAGGGCTGTCAGGCCCTGGCACAGGCTGCCCAGGGCAGTGGGGGAGTCCCCATCCCTGGAGGGATTGAAAAGCCGTGGAGATGTGGCGCTTGGGGACATGGGTTAGTGGTGGCCTTGGCAGTGCTGGGGTAACAGTTGGACTCGATGATCTTGGAGGCCTCTTCCAACCAAAATGATTCTATGATTCTACCACGTTTGGTGTGATGAATCCCACCCGACTCACTCTCTGTTACGTGTTTGTACAGCGCCAGCGTTGTAGATCCCAGATCTGTGACTCAGGCTGTAGGCAGGGTGATGATAATAATAATACTCCTGTGGCTGTTTTCTTAGGGATGAATTTGCCTCGCTAGTCAGTGTTCTTTGGCCAGCCTCTAGGAATTAAACTCATTAAGCTCTCCTCGTTGATGGCCCTTTTACTTAGGGTGGTCTGAGGTTGAGGAGTACCTGCTCGTTGTTGGATGCTCTCCTTGACCTGTTTACCCTCATCCCGCTTTGTGACCTGCGGGAAAGAGTTCACAGATTGGCTGAAGCAATTTCAAAACTGTAAAAAACAAACCCTCATTAGTTTCCGAAATCTAGTCCTCGTGTTGGGAATTTGGGAGATTGGATTTAAATCTATAGCAACATTTAATTTCATATTCACAGCGGGGTGGTTGCTGTAAGTGGAGGAGCGAGTTCATCTGCAGCACCAAATTGAATCTGAAAGTAAAATGCTTTTATTGCCACTAGCCTCACAGCGGTGTCTCTCCCAGACTCATCTTTTCTGTTTCAAAAGCTGCTGCTCTTCCACTTCACGGTCAAATCCTTCCATCAAACCTACAAGCAGAGGCTGCAAACCCAACAAAATTTGTCATCTACACCGACGAACCGTATCCAGGCTATAAGTACCCGAATCCATGGCGCAGTACCAGCAAAGCCAGGCTTAAGGCTATCTTACCTTTACTCTTAAAGCCGCGCATTTTAGACTGCTTTACAGTTTCTGGAAGCATTCAGATTTTGCAAATACGCATCCCAGCACTTGGAAAATGTAACAAAAAAATCATTCAGTCTTTTTTGAGGGGGGAGAAGATTAAGACAAAACCCGCTTTCTTGCCTAGACTAAGAAGAACCACCGTGGCTCTCTTGGGCTCAGCACTAGAGTCGCGGTGGCCGAGGAGAAGAGGAAGGGTTCCTGCTTGAGTCTTGGTGAAAGCCTCGTGGGGCTCTGGAAGCGCTCCATGGGTTTTGAAAACCAGCACTCTACTTATGCAGGGCTTACCCAGCAGTTGTGCTTCTCAGCATCTTCCTCTCAGCCTCCAAAAAGACGAGATGCACTGCGGATGCATGTATAATGTAGCAGCCTGCAAAATATGTTCTCCCATGCTTTTCTTTTCTTTTCTTCTTCTTCTTTTTTTTTTTTTTAAAGTCCCCAAATCACTATTTGCTGGCAGGTTTTTGGCTTTGGCTGATTTTTTTTTTAAATTTTGCTGCATTTTTGGCTGAAAACTTTTTGGCCAGGCGTTGCTAAAGACTTCCATTTTCGGCCTAAAATTCCTGGTTTGGGGCTGTTGGGTTTTGTTTGCGCATTTGGGGTTTTTTTGGGTGAAAAAGAGAAAATATTGTAAGGGAGAGTAATTTGAAGACATAAGTCGTTCCCTGCAAATAGGTTTGTTTAATTAATAGCCCCGGTTCTGCTTGAAACAAATTTTGGTGGAAACTCTCCGACTATCACTACTATCCAACCACGCTGAGGCTGACGAGGCAGCAACTCTCCTCCGTGCTGTTTATATTAACATACGCAATGACTTAGATCCCTGCAAAACTGCGGAGAGCTCTGCATTATTCAAGTGTTGGAGGAGGCAACAAAAAACTGATCCATGGTTATAATAAACTGCCTGCTATTTCTTGCTTCTATTTATAGCTCCTTTATAGCCCAAATGTATGCAATGGAGCGGGGTGGTGTAGTTTGCAGAGACCCTGGGAGAAAGAATGAATTGTGTTGGGCCAACCACCACCACCACTGATATTTGGCTTTTTCCTAGCCGGGTGATGACTCCCGGCCCTAATGATTTTGAGCTGGATGGGGAAGATGCCAGTGAACTGGGTAAAAATGCAGCTGAGGGCACTTCCAGAAGAACCGAATGGCGTTGCAGGGGTTTCTAGCCTGGCTTTTGGCTGGAAAGCATTTAAACCCAACAGTTGGGTTCAACCCAACGGTTGAGTTCAACCCTTCATTTAAGCTCAATGGTTGGGTTCAACCCAACAGTTGGGTTCAACCCAATGGTTGGGTTCAACCCAATGGCTGAGTTCAACCCTTCATTTAAGCCCAATGGTTGGGTTCAACCCAACAGTTGGGTTCAACCCTTCGTTGAATGAAGCGTTGAGCCCAGCACAGCTAAACCCTGCAGTGTGGGGGGGTTTAGTTCTCAAACGCTTCTGCGTGGGGAGAGACCCCAATCTGTCCCCCCGAAGAGCTCTGCTGCTGTCTGCAAGCTGTGGCATCTGCCCTGCTCCTTGTACCTAAATGCTTCTGCTTCTCTGTTTTGTTTTTTTTTTTCTATTCAAAGGTGGGCCTTAATGTCCTGGTTCAGAGAGCAAACAAGTTTACCCCCGCCACTCGTCTCTTGATCCAGAGGTTTGTGCCGTTCCCTGCAGTCGGTAAGAAAGAACGCCTTTTCTCTGTATTCAAAGTGTTGACCGTAAACCCGCCAGTGGGTCAAAGCCACGGGGATGGACACCTGACTCCTGCCTTCCCGCTTTACGCTGTCGCTGCCGCGTCCCCTCGGCGGCGCGTCCCCTCGGCGGTGTAGGCAGCGACGCGAGGGTGCAAAGCGACATTTCAGCAGGAAAACGATGCAAAGCTGCTGGCAGAGGCAGCTCACAAAGCTATATCAAGCTGCACTTTCCACGCTCAAGCAGCTTAAAAAACGATCGGTGTTGACTGGTCCTCGACTGTCCAAATTCGAGAGCATTTAATTTGCAAGATCTGGTTTGAATCATGTCAAATCAAACCCTTGAATAAGCAGTAGCATTGGGGTTTTTTTACAATAAAAATGCAACGGAGTGCTGCTGCTCTGAATGTACAGATTTCTAAAAGCCACTGATTAAAAAAAGACCGAAGCGTGTGAAGAATTAAGGCTGCTGCTGGCTTGTTGGAGCACCAAATAAACCCTTCTGCAGTTTATCAGCTAACTGCTCGGTGTTTGAGGGAAGGGACGCGCTGGACGCAGCCTTTGCTGAAGCCCGTGGTTACAGTGTTCAGCAAATGAGGAGCTATTTTAGCTGTGAATGCCAGTGGCATTAGGGTAATTTTTTATATAAGCTTGTTTATTTACAAAGATGGTGCAAACATTGTCCAAGCGTGGAGGAAATCAGTAAACAGAGGGGGTTTGCTCGCTGCTGCAGGTCCCTTTTCAACCGTGTTAATGCAAAACTTCCCTTTAAGCTTTTTCCTTTGCTGTGCAAGGGCCGTGTCCTCAGAGCTGCGCTCGAGGATGCCGAGCCTCTTTATCTAGCTGTTGCTCTCACTTTCTCTGATCTTTCTGCTCCTTTTTTTACAGAGAGCTGGTTGCTCTGACCCTCCTGCCTTCAGTTCCCGGGTTGTTGGGGCTTTTTTGATTTTTTTCCTGCCAGAAAAGCAGCTGCTTGCCCTGTCTGCAGAGCAGGGGGTACCAGGGACTGCGGGCTGTAGGTTGCATTCAGTCTTCCTTCTGAGCACTTTGCTTGTGTATAGGGGATCTGTGGACGTTGGTATTGTTTTCCTGGATCTTTCCTGGAATATATTTTTAGAAGATTTCAGCTTTCTTTTGATTTTTATAACCAGGAGGGCACTCGAGGGGAGTGCAAGACCCGGGAGGCGGCTCCAAGGCTGGGTTTGAGTCAGAGATGCACGCGGGAAGCCTTTGCCGCCGGGTTGATCTATTTTCATCCCGAGGTGTAAGGAGAAGGAGGTTACGCTTGTGTCAGCATTGATTGAGGACCCGTAATTAATTTGTTTAGCCCGTAATTAATTCTCTAGTTCTTATTTTATTTGTGTACTGTCATGCTTCGTTATGTGCCAGGACATCAGGAATCCTCCCACTAATTGCTGTTTTGTGGTTTTGAAAGCTGCGAGTTACTGGTTTGCAGACCTGGGCAAACTGTTTAATTAAGATGCGTCTTCCCGTTGCTTTTGAACCGCCAGCTCCCGGCAAAAGGGCAGAATTTCACCTTTTCTACGTGAAAAGCCAGACGCTGGTGTAAAGCTCTTGCTCCACCACCATTAAGCAGTTTGCCCCTTGCCCTTCCTTGCCTCCCTCTCCCACCGACCTCGGCTGAGCTGTGCCGGTTGATAGCAGCTGGAAAGCTGGAGGTGTGCGTCAAAGCTTTATGGTCTCTCATCCCTAGGGGTCATCAGAGATGGAAACTTGGGAATTGCAGCTACTGCTCGGGTGAAAGACAGCCAGAGTCCCAGCAGGGATGTCAAAAAAGAGTCTTGTAAAGCCTTGGGAAGCTGGGGTAGGCACTGGGAAAGCCGGTCTGTGGGTCCTACTGCCCTCAGAGCTGCTCCAGGCGTTGTGTCTGTCTTCTCTGGGCCATGTAACAGTTGTCTTTGCCCGATAAACTAAACCATATCTGCAGAACTGCTGCCTGTAGGGCGCGTTTAACAAAAGTGGTTCCTCCTTGAAATCCCACTTTCACCATGGGACCCTGAGACGAGTGCAGGGCAGGGGGATGTATCTGCGGAGGCCTCCAGACCTCACTCGTGCTAACACAGACTGGCCAGGTAGGAAAATACCCAGGTAGCTGGAGCAGGCTCCGATTCTCTGATCCCCACGTCGCGGCTGGTGGCACCGGAGTGGGGTGCCAGGAGGTCGGACTGTGCCCTCACCCTCCGCCAAAGGTCATTTGCAGGAGCTGAAAATCACAGGCTGTCCGAAAAATCCTCCCCAGCCCCAGGGGACGGATCCAGCAAACCATCCTGGGTGGAACAGCTCATGGAAATGGCCAAGGCTCTGCATACCCGGTGGCTGGCTTGATGTTGGCCACCCCGGCGCATCTTCTGGGTGGTGAAGTTGTTCTCCATGAAGGTTTTCAGTGCAGGAGAAGGGAAGTGTCAGTGCTATGTTCTAGAGAGCCGTGATTCCTGAATTTGAACAAGACGGGGCTTGACCCGTTCTTGGAGATGTAGGTGGTGAAGGACGCCAACGCCCAGGGTTATTGCCAAGGACCCAGTTTCCCCACTTCTTCCCAAGCACTGGGTGTGGATGGCTGTCACGAAGGTAAGGGGTGTCGCTGGTGGTGGTGTGCTTTAGACTGGAGATGTACGTGGCTAAAAAACCCCACAGAAAACCCCAAAGGTGGCATCGCAAACCTGATCCGAAGGAAGCTAAAGCTGGTAGAAGGATACTCGTTGGAGGGAACGGAGGTGAGGAGGAGGAAGGATTTCTTCTCCTTGTTTTTTTTTTTTTTTTTGTGGATGGGGTTAAAATTGCTAAATGTGTTTAGGTGGTGCACAAGGGCATATTTAGTGTGTGGAGAGCACCCTGGTTTAGAAAGGATATTTATACACATATAGAAGTAGGGTAGCGGGTGGCTTTTGTATCTGAACCCAGTTTCCACTATGTCCCTAAGTGTTTTCACAGAAGTAGTTTCCAGCCTATATTATCACAATTTCTTTCCAAATTCTGAAAATCGATTTGTTTACACATATATTTATTGATTTATTTCTCATTCCCCCCTGTATTTGAGACTTCCATAAAATCCAAGTTTACCCATAATTAGCAGCATTTTCTGCTTTCTCAGTGTTTTACTGAAACAGAATGGGGGCAAAGACAGTTGCTTGTCTCAGATAAATGGGCTCGAATTAGGCTTTGAATGCGGGACCTGGTCAGTGAAGCCCTAATAGGATCCAGAGACTTGGAGAAGCATCTAGGTGTGGTGGGAGCTCCAGGTCTGGACACCTCATCGTGAGTCTTGCAAGAGCCTTGTGCCGGTGCGTCCTGGCTTGGCCAGAGCATCTCTGCTGGCGTGTTCTTATACGTTCAGTCTTGACTGAAAGCTAGAAGGACAGGGCATGTGAGTGTTAGAAAAAAAAAAAAACCAAAAAAGGGGCTAAACTTGCTTTAAATGAAATGCCTGCTTTCTTTTTTATCTTGGATTAGGGAGCTGAAGGGTTGGTAACACAGATATTTTGATAGATGGGAAGAGTGGTCCGGTAGTTTGAATATTAAAGAGAGAGACAGAGTGTGCGTGTGTGTATGTTCCTCTTATTCTCGAGTGTAAGGAGCATTTGTCACCACAAATCATCCTTGATTGCAGAGAGCTGCATTCGTATAGGGCTCACCCACCCACCACCCTCAAAAAATTAGACATTTGTTATATGACATGAATTGAGATTAATTAGCGAATATTAACCCATCAAGCAGTACAGAAACACATTTTTGGAAGCAGTGGTACTTGCAGCAACAGTGGGTTTGTGTTAGTTCTGGTTGGAAAGTTTGCAACAAAATGCGGTGGGGGGGAGTTGCTGGAAAATGCCAGTTTATCAAACCCAAAACTTTTGCAGGAATTAGCAGCTTTTCTTTGGAAAAAATTAAGAAGTGCCTGGGCTCCGGCGAGGAGCTGCGCCTGGGAAGGATGTTTCTCAACCCCAGCTCTTAACACATTACTCAGGGAGCAGAATTTGGGGTTCGCCTCAAGAAGGCTACAAAAGCCACTGGTTGTCAGAAAGGGGCCCAGACCTGCCCCGCTCTGCCGTGAATGCAGGGCTGAGGTTTGGGAAATGTCAGCTGGGAACCGGAGCCCTCCAAAGTGCTGCTGGTTTGTGTCATAGTTCAGAAAAATATCATCAAAGCAAAGAAGCGGGTCTCTAACTCTAGAAAATAAGCCTAGAGAGCCATTTTCCCCTTAAAACATGTGAAATAAGGGCAAATAGTCAGCAGGACCCTTACTAATGGGATACATGTCCATGGAAGCAACCCAACCTTGTCTTATTTGATTAAAAAAAAATTCTGTCCTCTTAAGAGCTTGGGTCTAAGCTGTCCATCATAGCTCAGTGAAACCCCTTGCAGTGTATGTCCATCGTACCTGCTAAAATCCGTTTTTTAAGAAGAGTTTATCTGCTGGCTTAGTAAGAGGAGTTAAGACCGTCACTGGGATGTACCAGCAGAAGAGGCAGCTGTCAGTCAGCAGTGCCTGGTTGGCCAAGACCAACTGGTAGCCCAATGCAAGGACATGTTTGACTTAGTAGATCAAAATGTCCGGTGAGGAATCACTATGGGGGGTGGGAGCATGTCCGAGCACCAACATCTGGAAATGCTGGTATTTCTTTGTGTCAGTAGGTTTCTGACTGTGGCAGCAGATCCCTTCGCAAGTAAAAGAAAATGGTCTTGATTATTATTCTCCTCTTAAGAATCCCATCTTTGTGTCGATACAAGAGTGAATCCTTGACTCTCAGAAACTTCTTGGCAGATTGACGCGAGCAAAGCTGAAGGGCTGTCGCGGCGAACAGAAGCCTGCCATTTGGTATTGACCAGGGCTGCGCTGCTAATCATCGTGCTTTTCTCATCCTCAGCTAGTGCCAATATCTGCAACGTTGTCCTGATGAGGCACACGGAGCTGGAAGAAGGAATTGATGTTTTGGACAGTAACGGAAACATTGTCGGGTCTTCCAGAATTGCTGCAAAGCACGTACGTACCTGTGATGTTCCTGGCGAACGCTCGGGCGAGCTTGTACGCAACTGGCCTTTCAGGCTCGACGAATCCCACAGCCGTAGGAATCGATGACTTGACAGAGCTAGAAATAGATGAGCTTTACCCATCCCGCAGGAAGAACGAAGCGGCAAAACTTAATGCCTGCGTTGTACCCACGCGTGCCGTTGCGTAGCCGCTAAACTGAGTGTGCTGGTGGACCGAGGCTCGTGTCATGCAGGCAGATTCGGGACTGGCCTTGATGGTTTGGAAGGGCACAGGTTGACATCAGGACGATCCTGTACTACCCTGATGCTTTCACAGCCGTAGGATTTCTTTGTGGAAACTTGTAAGCCGTTCATGTTGAATACGAAGCAAAGATAACTTACACCTTTTTCTAAATGAGGAAGACCTCATTTTCGAGCCGAGTGGCTTTTTAACCCTTGCCACGTCAAATCTGCATTCGCAATTGCCAACCGAAGCTTTGTGAGGGTAGCCAGATGTTTTTATCCTCGTGCTAACACCTGGTTTGTTTTCCCCTGTAACCTTCCACTCTTTGCCATCTGCCTGCAATTATTCCCTTTTCTTCCCTTCTTACATAGTTTTGTCTTCTGAGCATCATCTGATTGTCTGAGGCATGTTGTTTCCAAGTGGGCTTTAATCTGAAATGTAAAGCATGTACCGAAGCACACGCCCAGGCAGAGGAGTTAATAATATAATGCTTGGCATTTCTCTCGCTCCTTCTGTCCAAGGCTCTTAAGGCACTTCATAGACAGCAATTAATGTACAGATTTACAGTCCTCGGCAAGAAATGGGAGATCTCTAATATCTCTCCATATTGTTGTTTAACAGGGAGCTTAAAACAATCTGTTGAAGGGCTCGGAGATACTTATTTGAGCCAGTTTTCCTCACTTACTGGCTTCAGGACCCAGCTTCCCTTCTCCATCCTAATGGTCGAGGGGAAGACAGACAACACAGAAAATAAATATTAAAAGTGAAGGTACTGTAAGTGTGATTTAGGTGGAGTTTAAACATCAAATTTGGGACTTCTGAGAACTTCTGCTCAGCTGCCATCTAATCCCAGTGCTTCCTCCTGAATAGCTTAGTACTGGGTTTTGTCGTGTAAAATTTGGCAGATCCTTAGTGTAACACCTCTGCGCCTCTCTGAGACCTTCTCCCAGTTTGGAAGGATGGAGTGCTCCCAAGCCTGGCCGTACGCATAAGTTTCAGCATTTCCATCCAAAATCTATGGTATCCTCTGCCGACGCCTGCCGAAGCCCCGCGCGTGGTCGCAGTGCTTGGGGCATCCCAGGTGGGTGCTGGCAAAGGTGGTTGGAAGAGGTAAATGAGGACACAGGGGTGGTTAGACACCTTGCTAGAGTGCCCGTGATCTTCTCTAGGTCTCATCTCAGGGTAATTTATAGGTATCACGCTGCTTTGTTTGCTGGTGCATGGTGAATCTTGCCAGGGAGAAGGCACCAGCGAAGGGACAACCGTAGCTCCACACTTGGGCGTCTTCCTGAGAGAGGGGAGCCCTCTGTGTTATAATGCTTTGCAATAAACCAGCAGTGGTTAAAAGACAGAAATAAAGCTTGGAGCAGGCGATAAGGTACTGTGTTGCCCCAGCACATAGCTGAAATTGAAATTCAGTTAAGCGAGGAAGGGTCGAAGCTGCTGCTCAGCCCATGCTGAGATATTTCACCTGACAGCATCCTCCAGGCAGCCGTTTTGCCTCTCTCTCTTCCCCCAGGCAGCACTAACATGTTTGCGTAGGAATATGACGAGATGTTTGAGCGCTTTTGGTCACATAAAGTGAAATCAGGGAAGCTATTAGGTGTCTCTGTTGATTCCGCTGGGTTTGTGACCCAGCGTGGGCTCCAGCCCGCCGTTTGTAGCGACAGAGCGACAACGGGTTGTGTGCAAATAGCTGACGGCAAAGTTGAAAGTGTGTGTTGGTACATTCAGTCACACAGGCAACACAAGAAAGGCCAGCCAAACCGTTTCTGTGCCCACGCGTTGATTGCTCAGCGCAGGTACAGCCTGAGATTTGTTTTAAATGTCTTGGGTTTGTTTGTTTGTTTTTCCTTTGCAGGCACTGCTAGAAACAGCCCTGACCAGAGTGGTCCTGCCAATGCCTATACTGGTTCTACCTCCAATTATTATGTCCATACTGGAAAAGTAAGTGTTGGGTAATACGCAGTGGGGGGGCTTTTCAAGGGGAAGGGAGAAAAGATGCTCAGGAGGTGTTATTCATTGCTGTTTCTGAGCATTAGTCCATCAAAAGACTTTTTTTTGCTTATTAAAATGTTCATGTTCCAGCATTTTTGACCATTGTTGTAGGCTGTTAAAGTGTTATATTAATGTGGCTATTTTAAATCATCTTTCCGAGACCCCAGCAGTGTGAATAACCCTCTTCTGTAGTGCCAGCATGAGCCAAAACTCTCTGAATTCAGTGGAAAAGTGTCCCTACGTTTTCAGTCCTCCATTTAGCAAACATTAGAGCTGGCACATGGGGTCAGACCAAAGGTCTCAGCCCGTGTTCAGCCAGCGACAGGGACTTGCTGACCCCACGCCGCATCCAGGCCACCTTGGCCGCTGTTGGACTTGCTTATGGCCTCTTTGAACTCACTTGCGCTTTCTTTCAATAATGTCCTGTGGCTTGGACTTCCCCAGAAGAATATATGCTACACATATTCTGCAGAAATTTGCTCTCCGTCAGGGTTTAAGCCAGAATCTCTCCTGGCAGATGTCTCTGCAGAGCATCAGTGCTAAGAGAGTGGTCTAATTATCTCCTATCAGCGTTCTTAATAGCAAAAAAAACCCCAAACTGCCCTGTCCGTTGGCCGTTCTCCCACCTTGCTTTCCAGCACCTCCGCTTTTTCTTCTGCCTAGAGATGCTGTGAGGCTGTTTGGAGCCGTTGGGTGCCTGCGGCTCCTCAGGACACCCATCAGCGGCTCGTTCGGTGTGAATGATCCGTGGAGTGGGGTTCACCTTGCCAGCCTCTGGAGACTGATGAGAGCATTGAAAGATGGGGGTGCTAAAGGGCTTGCTGCCTTTGTCCAGACAGCCAAGCTGGAAGCACTCGCAAACAAATCTGTTGAGAGTGGCTGCTCTAAAGCACTCCACTGACAAAGTAAATAGCAATTAGTACGATTAGGGATTGACCCATAGCTTTGGTTAGCCTTGTTTATCCTTGTAGAAACACCCCTGGGCAATTTTCTCTCCCGAACGGAAGGGTCTGGGCTGCTTCTGTAAATTCGGAGAGTGTTTTTTAACATCTAAATTTAAAAATACAGATATAGTCTGGTACCCCTCTAGCACCTAGAGGCTCTCACAAAGGTCGGTTCCTCCCATGGCCTGGATCTGGGGAGAAATGCATCATCTGTTTTAGGAACTCTGAAGTAAGTTCTTTCATCCGTTTTTGGCCAAAACACACTGGTTTCCTCTCTTTTTCAAAAGGATTGTGGTGGTTCCCTGTGCGTAAGGCACAGTCTTGGTGACACTTTCTGAAAGCCACTGTTTGGAGACGGCTGCTGGAGACACGCAAGGACAAGGGGTAGATTCCAGTCCCCCCTAATTTTGTGCAAAGCATTTGGTTTTCACTTCATGTTCCTCCTTGACAAAAACTCTGCAGCCTCTTTCCTGCTCCTAGACCCTGTGTCGCCCACACGGTCCCCCAGCCCATGATCTACCTGCAGGAGAGGTGCTCAGGAGTGACCGTGTCTTACTCTGGAGTACCTTACTCTGGAGTACCTTACTCTGGAGTACCTTACTCAGGGCTTGCTCAAAGTTGTGTGTAAGAAGAGGGATTGTTACTTATCTTTGTACCCCGGCGTCTTGACAGCTTCCCTGCTTCAAATTCTGACGCGTGGCTCTAGCCTTTATAATCCCATCAGAGCTGCTTTGCTGTTGCCGGTCGAGAGAACTTCTGTTTTCACCTGTCCACATGCCAGACGCTGAGAAACGCCACCCATTTGTGATGTTCTTGCCACAGAGTTCTTCCTTTTCATCCTTCTGTCGCACTGAGGCTTTGCACCGAAGTGGCTGCGTGTGTTACCGCTGGCTTAACATGGGCACCGGTTCCAGTCTAACCCTGCCTTGGCGATTAGTGCATCCAAGAAAGACCACCCCCGAGGACAAACTATTTTATTGCTGTAATTCAGAGGATCTTTGTTACTCTGGTTATCAACATGAACAGACAAAAATCTTTATGTGCAAACAGTCAAAGTTCGTAGAAATCTGATGTGTAGATGATTATCTCCAGCAGGAAACCTTGAGGACCATCATGGGTCTTGCTAAGCATCCACAAGCTTAAATAAAACAAATAGCGACGTTTGCTTCGTATTTGGGGGCATGATAGCTTCTTGTATTGATATCATGAGGTTTACTAAGTGCACCCCTGCTCTGTGCAAGACTTATCAAAACTAATTTTATCTATCTGTCAAGCAAATGTGGATGTACAGGGGTTTGTCTTCAAAAAGTCATCATTTTAACTAATCGAAAGACCTAATTCAGGTTTGCAAGAGAATACTTTCCTCCCCACCACCCCCAAACGAAACTCTGTAGATATAAAAATATCTGGGCACTGGTTTTGCCTGCCTAAATTCTACTTGGAGCTTCGTGCCTACTGTTTCATTTTCCATCAAATATCTTTGGTTTCCTGGAAGCCTGTGAGTGAGGAACAGCAGGGATAGGGAGCGGGGTGCGGTTTGGCCACGCAGCTAGAGGTGGTATCGCTGTAGGACGTGGAAGCGTCCACCTGACACGGAGAGCATCCCTTTCCATAGCCCAGGGATTCACCGTCCAGGTGTCGACTCACAGATCTTCTGAAGTGGTTATGGAAGGACACAGTTGGAGGTGAAACCTCATTTTGGAAAAAAACTTGGAGCGTTTGGTGAAAAGTTCAACTTTTTAAATTTAGTAGAATTTTAGTTAGACCAGGGCGTTTTTAATGGGAGCCGTATCAAGGCATGCATTATCCATTTATTTATAGAAAGCCTTACAGTGTCTATAAATGAGAAAGACGAGAGTGACGGCTTATTATTTGGAGGCTGGAGATCTGGAATGAGAAGTCGCAATCTGGATCCTCTACTAAGTCATTTGCATTCGGGGTTGCGGTGAAAGAGGAGAGCGATTCTCCTGCTTTGCGCTTGTGTCCGAGTGGAAGTGGGTGACGGTGCTGCCGTTGGGTGGGAGCTGCACCACCCCAGGAGCAAGCTGCGTGCTCCCAGCGGCGGTTTTCGGATTCATAAAAAACCCGCTCCCTCGTTTTCATCTCGGTTTTCAAAAAGTTTATTTTAAGTGGCCAGTTCCTGGTCGTCGTCTTTCCACTTGGATCCAGGTCTTTCCTCTCTCTCAGCCATCTCTCCATCTGCATGTTTTAACTCCCCCAGCTGCCTCTCTCGTCTCTTGTGCCATTTTTTTCAGCTCTCTTGGCTTCTCTCGTCTCTTTGCCTGCTGTGTATTTTAACTCCCAGGGCCGCCTTCTCTGCTCTCCAAGTAATTCAATGTTACCTCCCACTGCTGAGCTCCGCAGCGCGCCATTCTTTCCCCATGTTTCATGCATTTCCTGCTGCTTGGACGCTCTGTTGAAGCAGCTAACATATAGAATCAATGTTTATTTTGAGACTACATATGCCATGCGGGGAACACGGTGTCAGTTATTTTGTGCAGATGTATTCTCATTTAAGTTTTATAAATAATATCTGTGCTGGCAACTTTAATACGGAAAAATATTGGTTTCACATCGTCTACGAGACGAAGACGACTCATCTATGAGCTGTAGCTGACTTTGGAGCAGACAATGGAAACTTCATTAGTATCTCCGTGTCACGGATGTGTGGGGACAGCTGCATCCACTGCATGAAGTTGGACGTCTAGTCCCTCAGACATTTCCCTTTATTCAGATGCTTCTGTGAATCCTTTTGTCCGGTAGTTATGATGGAATTTGGGAAATGGTGCAGGTTTCTCCCAGCCATCATCCAAGACTTCTGCAGTAGTCTTTGTCCAGCTCCCAACTCCTTGCAGAGCGGAAGCCCATCACGCAGCGGTCTATGTGTAGACCGTCCAGGTCTGTGTGTAAGTGCAACCTCAGGTTCCCCTGTAGGCTGAGCTCTGTGGTGGGAGAGCCCAAGTCCAGTGGTACTTGGTTCATGTGATCTGGACAAGTGATGGACAAGCAGACCACAACTTGGTCCACCAGCAATGTCTGCTGTGGACACTTTGAGCTAATAGCTGGCAGTGGAGATAGAAGAACATAAGTTCTTCTTATCTTTATCTCCTTAGTGTAAAGCTGCTTCTTTACCTGACAATACAGGCAACCTTGGAGGGTCTGAAGTGCAGAAGAAGGTCTGAGGATGGGCTCCAAGCGCTCATGTATGCCAGGTTAGACAAGAGGAGGCCCTAGAGCTGACTGTACAGAGTTTACGGAGGAGAGGGAAAGCTGGAACTGTTGGCAATGAGCAAGAGCTGAGAGAGAAGCAAAGAGCAGAATAGTTGTGTCCATAAAAGAGGAGTGCTTCTACTCTTTCTTCATCTCCACATCATCCTGATCTTGTGGTAGAGCTGCCACAGCATGTCAGCATCCTCACACAGCAGTTGTCAGGGCTGTTCTCCTGTAAAGCTCATAAAATTAGGATGTTCTCAGGCTTGATCAACATGGCAGAGCTGCTTTGGCGTAGCTAAGTCAGTCTAACCATGAAAAACGGATTCTCGTGATGGATAGCCAGTGCTCAGCCCATGTCTTTGCGGTGCTGGAAGGGAGTTTTCTTCAGCTTAAACCATGTTTTTAACTGCAGAAGTGTGTGTGAGGCAGGAGGCCCTCCTGGACCTCGTGTTCATGGCCTTTTGCTGGAGATATTCTCCTTCTGACAGTGCGTGCAGAACGTTTCCCTCAGGTGCTCTTCCTCCTCTGAATTGCAAAGTCTCTCCGTCCAGCTCAACCCTCGCTGAAGTTTGTTTAAACTAAACAGCTGCCAGCAGTGACACCTTAAACTGCTGTGGCTGTTTCCAGAGTAAACATTGAAACTGCTCCTTTAATTACGTCAATCAAGCACAAAAATCCTCCAACCTCACTCTGTTTGCATCTGCTGTGTCCTCTGGAGGGGGCACTGGGGCTATAGCCGAGAGCAGGAGATGCTGCTTGGCGAGGACAGCGGTGGCCTGGCTGGACAGGACAGCAGACAGAGCTACTGGTCACTAGAAGAGCTCAGCATTCCCAAAATGACCCAAAATGAGTGAGAAGAGCTCAGAAACACCCTGTGCAGATAGCAGAGAGACCTGATGAGCTCTCTGAAGCAGAGACGTGGTACGGCACCGGCTCTGGGAGGTTCTCAGCAGGGCTGGGATCTGGGGTAGGACAACCACCCCAACGCTTGTTTGCGCATCAGAGGGGTGTTTTGAACCCCAGGCTCTGCGGAGCCTGGGATGCCTCGGGATACCCAGAGCTTCAGCCTCCAGCGCTTTCCTTACCCCGCCGGCATCCTCGGCGTCTTGCGATGTATGTATTAGCTTTGAACCTGTTTATACCAAACACTACAGAAACCCCACAGAATCTGTCAGCTGGGAGACTTTGGTTAACTCCTGTCATATTTAGTTTAGCATCTGACACCTCCTTCTAGACAAATACAGCTCTGGTTCACTGAACCTGATAACTCCTTTTTAGTACAGCAACTGACTTCCATATGGAATAAATTACAGTACCTCTTGAAAAACGCCAGAGGCAGCTGCCAAATTATGCAAAATTTAAACCACTAATGAACAATGTGATGAAAGTTGAATGAAGGTGTATTTACAAGATCTACAACACACTGTCTCTGCGGAGCAGATGTACTGTCTGTACAAGTATGCGTGTGTCTGTGTGTGTACCTACGTACACGCACACTCATGCATATTGAAATGTTACCCGGGAGGTCTAGCTGGTTGAGGTATCTCCGCTCGCAGTAAGTGCTACCTAGGATCAGTAAGCCAGAAGCTCCCCAGCGTGTTACTGCCTTTTTAATATCTGCTAGGCATTTTTTATGAAGGCAAATTGCAAAAGAATAGGCATTAGGGGGCTTTGAAGGGGAGTAAAAACCCAAACCTTTAAAAAAAAAGAAGAAAAAAGAGAGAGGAGGAGGGAAGTCTTGCAAAAATGCATGTTCTTTGCCATCCAAAGGTCGATGTATAAACATGACTCACTTATACTAGCGAGGCAGACCATTGGTGCCAAAAATTTGGCTTCTAAATTTGGGAACAATAAAGCGTACATATTACTGTCTTCCTGCAGATTCCCAGTGTGAGACCTTCTCTTGGCGCAAACTTTTCAATCCCGTGTCCGATCTGAGCGCCAAGGTTTAGTTCACCAGGCCGGTCCTGCCCTGAGTACCTGGTGACGGTCTGTCAAACTACTGTTCTCGTAGGAAAATAGCGTCAAGTACTCCTGCAGGATTACTGGCGGGGTAAGGTAATATCTGCTCTTGTGAATACAGCAGCCTGCTTCAGAAGATGCCAGCGGCAAAGCTGGGCTGTCAGGAGGATCTAGAGGTCCAGGCCTCCACTCCCCTGATCGACCCCCTTGGCAGAGCACGCAGGACGGTGTTGTAAACTAATTCCCTCTTCAGCAAATGGATATTAATAGTATTTATTTTTCATCTGCTATAATACTCTGCAATTAAACCCTTTGGAAACATCTAATCATTCCCTTCTGATGGGGGGCTAATGGGTGAAAAGAGGGGGTTCGATTGCATTTGACCGCTAACAAAATGCAGCATGCAATATTTAACGTAATATTCTTCCGAGATCTGCGTCGAGAGCAAAGATCCTAGGGACAGAAGAAAAGTGGACCCCGACTAATTATGAGTCATTTATTCTGAACCACCACACAAATTTTAGAATCTGAATCCCAATTAAGACATTACACTACATGTGTTAATTAGTCCCCTCTCCTTTTTAAATCAAGCCATAACTCTTCTTAATTAGGAGGTTAGCCATTGTAATTTGAACTGGCCTGAGTTTGGAGCCCTCCTGGAAATCACACCTGGGGGCTGTACCGGGGATCATTTTAAATTGGATGAGTTTTTACTTGGGTGATTATAAGATCCCCAACAGGGCAGTAATTAAAGAGGGTGCAGCTTCCAAATTAAGATTTCAGGGGTGGTATAAGCAGGGATGTCTTGGTTCTAAACTGTACTCCAGGGAGGCTTGAAGGATGCTGGTCATAGGATTTTCTCCGCGAGGGCTCTCATGGATCACAACAGCTTAAGCAGGAGAATAAATCAGTTCCAGGAGTTGCCCCTCTGCATCCCAGGGACTAGTTATCACAGCTTGTTGATGGCAATTCTTGAACGTTGCATTTGTTAGAGAGCGTGGAGCAAGGTAACCTGCTTTCCTGACTCCGACAAAATCCTTGCAGACTTCTGCAGGAGTCTTTCAGGTTAGATCGTGCTCTATGCAAAACGAAGTAGCTCAATATTGGAGAACAGAAGCTTGGCTTTCACAGCACAAATTGATAGGATCAACTCTGTCTCGATAGCTTATTAGGGAGGAGCTGAGATATTGGAGGAGTTAAGGCTCTGGATCTTGTTTTCCTTCCCCACTTCCCCCAAACCTTCTCAAGATGAAGACAGCTTTCAGCAAGCATTGCTAGCAAAGGGCGAAGAGTCTGAATATTCAGACACACAGACAACGTACAGCAGGGTAACAAGTTCCCACACATCAGCTGCTCCGTTATAATTCATCAGGTGCGTGTTTGTAGCCTGCAGTAAACGTGGAGTAGACGGGGGTTGAGGTAATCTGTTATCTCGCACGGGCTGCCGGCACGGGCTGCACGGGGCGATGTGCCTGCAAAGTCACTTGTGCGTGTGCCAAAGCAGGTAGCGGCGTGCCCCGACGTGGAAGGGCTGCTTGTCTTCGTTTCGGTGGGCACCTTGCGAACGGCGCGCATTGGATTAGAAACGCTACAGAAAACCCCGGAGTTGGTAACCACAGGGATGTTTAGCGCATAGTGTGATCTGATGGTACCTCCCTTGACCGAAGGAGAGCTCCTGTGCTATCCCCCCAGTGGAAAGGCATTAACTGGCAGATCTTTGCCCCTCTTTGGTGGCAGGACACCGTGAGGCATCGGCATCCTCAAGATCAGGGTGCACAGAGGAGAGATGAACATTGGGACTAAGGCCATAGCTGACGACCCAGCAGCGACTCTGCTGACTCTACATTGCTAATATACACTGAATATTCAAACAACACTCGCTATCAAGTTGCTGATTTATATTCCCAGTTGTTTCAGATTCGTAGAAAAGAGTTGAATGACAGGTGTCCTTTTGGTGTAAATAGCTCCAGAACAAACCCCTCGAGAATTACATTTTTCCCCTTAACATTTGTAAACTGTCTGAGGTCCTGTATCCTGGAATATACTTCACATGCTGCACTCTACCAGCTAAATGTTGTCCCTGTCATTCAGCGTTAATTGCATCAGAAGGGTCACTTAATGGGTCATTATCAGAACCTGACCTTGCAGGTATCTTAAAGTGTTTGCTGTTAACATGTCTTGAACTCATAAATATCCCCTGGGGACAGCAAGTGTTAAAACATCCTTATTGCCCACTCTGCAGACGTTTGATTTTTAACAAATTAAGGTATTGTCAAGTTTACTACTTTATTACCCCATTAACAAACTCTGTGCCTTTTTCAGTACCACCGCGTGATAGTGCCGACAAAGTTCACAATGTCTCTCAAGAACCTAATTTCCTTCTGCTCACTCGACACAGTCTCCAAAGCCTTAATGCAGGCGACACCTGCGTGCGGCCAGGGCACCTCGTGTGCCGTTTACTCCGGTGGGAGACGGTTTGAAATGGGGGAAGCGTGTGTGAAGTGATGCTGGTTTAATTTAGGAGAAGCGAGCACTTAGGTTGACGTGGGCTGCGTAACCCCAGGAGACAGAAAAGCGCAGTGTGCAGGACTTGCAATCTTTTGTGGGTGAACTTGTTGATGACCTGCTAAGAAGGAACCTAGACCAGTTAGGGAGAGGGAGACCAGTGGGTCTGGGTGCACACCAGTGTCCGTTCTGATGATGGCATGCACTCACCTGGTCTATGAAATGGTCTAACGAAGCCTTTCCTTTCCAGAACATCACTCCTGAGGTCCCGTCCCCGGATGATTCTCCCAGTCCAAAGCCTCGTGTGCCTCGCTGCTTTTGGCCTGGCCCTCCCCTTGGCCATCAGTCTCTTCCCGCAGATGTCTGAGGTCAGTACGTGTCTGGTCGCTACGGTGGGATATCTCAGAGGGGTTCACCAATGCCATTGCTTGTTTTGCCTTCCTGGATAATAGTCTCATTCCTATGGGGCCTCCTCCATTTTTGGATGTATTCGGTTGCTGTCTTCTTCCCTTGAACAAGTGCAGGTTCGCTGGGCGGGTGATGGTTATGTTAGTCCCTCCTGTTAGCGCATGCTAGCATAGCATAGATTAATACCCCACAGCTTTTCCGTGCTTCTAACCAACGTTTGAATCACGCGGTGGGATGTACCTTCCAAGCGAACAGAGGAAGAACTGAACAGAGGAATCCTTGTTCCACCCGGCAAACGCACCTTTTACAGACACGGGATGGTCATGTGTGATCCTCCTCCCTTCCATCGCATTGTTGGTCTCCCACAGGGATGGTCTGCCCCAGGCCTCTCCCATGTGGAGGACATTTAGTAATTGAAACACCAGGGACAACCAAGTTGGAGTAAGGCATTTTTTTTAATGTATGAGGATAATGTTCTACCTGCTTGATTGCCAGTCAGAGGAGGGTCTCAGCTAGCACGGAGGGTATCTGGTCCCTGTTCAGTGACACCCAGGTCAGGTCTGGTCAGATCCCAAGTCCAGGGATGTTGGTGTTTCTGACTGATGACTTCTGCTCTGAGACTCCAGCTGGGTTCGTCCTGTCTTGCCTGGGGACGTGAGCTTAGTCAGAGCTGCGCCGCACCAGGGAGAACACGGTTCAGCTCGCCCTCTCCCATGACAGCGGTGTTTCCGCGGTGTTAACATAGTGAAAACAAGTTTTTGTCCGTGAAGCAAAGAGCCCGGGATACACGTTGGATGTGGATGTACTTTCCCAGAGGTTCTTTGAGGGTTTCTGCCTTTCCATCATCCAGCCTGGCTGTGGGAGACACAGCCTGGGGGTGAAGAGAGGAAAACTAGCCAAGGAAACAGGCAGAATGACTAAGGAAATCACCCATACCTGAGTTAGCTGAACAAATTACTACGGTGTATTTTTTGGTAAGTCATTAATTTTGACCATTCAGTGCGTGGAGCTTATAGATTTGCGGCTTGTAAATTTGTACGTTTAAAGGGAAGGTCACTATTATAAAGTGGGAAAACCTCTCTCAAACAAAGCAAAGGACTTTGCTGAAGTTCTTTTTGTGTCAACTAGAACGGTTGATCAGAAATGAGTATCACAGTTTCTACTGGTTAATTCAATTTTTTCAGTCTGGATGGTTTTATTCACAACCTCTAGCCAGAGAATCTTGTTGTACACTTGTCTGCTAGACTGAAAAACATGTTACAAATTTTCTGTTGTCCTTCTAGCTGTTTATAGGCTGAGATAAAACTGTCCCTTAATCTTCTCTTTAAGAAACTGAATATATCTCAGTCTTGGAGTCTCTTGCTAAAAGATGTGTTTTCTGAAGCTTTAATGATTCATATGGCTCTTCCTTAAACTTTTTCTAATTAGTCAACATCCTTTTTGGAGCACTTCCATAAGAACCAGACACAGTATTCCAGTAAGAAGTTGCACAAGTACCAGTTGCAGGAGCAATGTGATTTGCCTGCTTCTACTTGAATTCGTACATCCCCAGAGCATGTTAGTCATTTTGGCATGAGCTCAACCTTAGCTCCCTGTCCATCAGGTTTTTGCTGTGATCCCAAGTTCTGCTCAGAGGTTTTGGTTATGAAAGACTGAGGAGTATTTCCAGGTCTCGCACCCTTCCAAGGTACATGCCCAGGGTATGTCCAAAGTTCCTGTTGGAAGGAGACTTGGACACAGAGCATCCCTTATGCTCCTATTTCCAGGGAAAGGAGCTTCACCCACCAGAAGGCAGCCATGGCCTTTCCTGGGAGGTCTCCTTTCAAGCTAATCAGGGAAGCAAGACCACAGGAGGTACCACCAGCCTCCTTTACCCCAGAGGTGACATTGCCACTGTTCCCCCCAAATGGTGCCCCCTGCCATAGGTGCCCAGAAGCCATTTTGTGTTTGGCCATAATGTGATGCACATTGACTTCTTTTCCTCAGATCACCGTGTGATCCAGAGGTCTCTGTATCAGTGACCTGGCCTCTTAATTATTTACTGCTTTCCCAGACTTTGTGTCATCTCAAGCCTTTAGCAGCAGTCGTTGTATATTTCTGCCTTCTCACTGATGACGTGCGTGTTTAATAGAGTTGGCCAACCCAAACCATTCTTTCAACCTAGATGGGAAACTCGCCCTACGATTCTGTTTTGAAATTTAGCATTTTGTAGACTTCCAGTATTTTCTGTAGGCATCGCTTAGCATGGGCTTCTCCGAAATAGTAAGTACCTACTAAGGTCAGTGGGAGCTAAGGTTTTGGTACCAGAATCTGAGGCATTCAGAGTTAAACACTTTGGGCTCTACAAAAATAATTATTCATTGCCTTCGTTTCTTTATCTAAAAATGAAGCTCACAAGGTCTTTTTGCCTTTTATATTATAGTTTTATGGGTAGCAGATAATTTATAACGTATAGTATCTGATATTGCGGCTTGAGAAATTGCATTGATGCTAACAGCTGAATGAATTCTAGCTCACGAGGAAAACTAAGGTCTGGCTTCCTCCGAGGGGTATTCAAATTGCAGGCATCAGGCAATACTGAAACCATACAGCATCACTTGAAAATGACCTTCTAAAAGCAGATGAAATGCTATCTGCAGTGTAAACATGAATCAGCACTGATTAGTGGATCAAACAGAATGAAGTGCTCTCTGCCCACGCTTCATGTCAATGAAGAGAAACCATTACAGCTGGTGGTGTAGCTCATTACCTACTGGGGTCTCGGCTCCGCTCAACTGGAGTTAGCTCCACGCGCACAGCTGGACCTCACATCTGTTGACACCAAGGAATCAAGTTCTCCATAGCAGCCTGGTCTGATCGGTCTTCCAGTTATGTTTGCATTCATTATCATACGTGGAGCGTGCATATGAAGGGCGTTCCTCCCATTCTGCAAAATCTCATCGAGGCTTTCTCCATGGTCAGTGGCTGCGGGGATGCTCAAGTGAGCAGAGCGGGTGATTTATCTGAATGAATCTCTCCAGAGCCATTTCTTCGCAGTCTTGGATAGGAAATCTGAGTTTCCTTGCAAAGAGTGTTTCTCAAAACGTGTCACTTGGTCACTCATCACTGGGCCGTGAACTTGTCAGATAACTAAGTTAATAGGCTTTGAGTGTTGGAACATTGACCTCTCTATACGTATAGGCATGCGTATATACGTATGCATGTGTTTGCTTTTTCTCATAACCGCAGTAGGTGAGGCAGCTATGAGCATAACACGACTGAGATGATGCGGTTGTAATGAGCACTACCCAGGGAGTAAATTATTAACAACAAGATGTAATAGGCGTGTTCTGTTCCAAAAATATGATTATGGTCTGAGCAGCAACCCTTTCAGGAATTGTAAATGAGCCAAATTCTGCCCTTAATCACACATTCACAGTCCTTTTTCTTTAGTCAGAGAGCAAACACAGAAGCTGATGTGTTATTAAGCGCTTGTTTTAGCATGGGAGCTTGACTGGCCGCCTTTGATCCACTCTTCTAAAGGGGCTCAAACTTACAATTGGTTTTCAAGCAGAATTGAAGCCTTGCAATAGGTTTAATAAACGTGCTAGATAAATGCAGCCACCTTATCACATCAGCTGTAGCTGCTTCTGAGTTATACCTGGTTTAAAATAACGTAAGAGAAATCAGAATTCAGCTCTGGTTGCATACAGAAACACCAATATCAGGTAAAATTCTGGAGCTGGACAACCTCCGTGTGCTGGGAAGGATAATGCATCCAGATCTTCTCTTGGGTCGGTATTTAGTCTAGCTAAGACCTTATACCTTCCTTGATTTTGTACAGTTGGAATCCACTTTGTCTGCAACGGTGCTCCAGAATTACAACTTTTGAAGATCACCTTATAAAAATAAAACCCTAGTGTCAGCCTAAAGACATGGGACCTTGCAACTGAGCACATTCAAGATGCTGAGAAATACACTTTTCATCCCAATTTAGTGTTAACTCCGGTACCTAAATGCATCAATATGCATTAAGTAATTCGCTGCTGTTAAGTTTAGGAGAAACATCTAGTTAATGCATTTAGCCCACAACCTCCAACTGCCTCCCATGCCCCCCGGGGAATCTCTTTTCTATCCGCCTATCCTACAGCATCCCCACTGACAACTCCTACTCAGCTATGCACTGCCAATAGAAACAGCTGTGACAGTTCCAAACTGAAAATGGGACTTGTGCAAATGAAATTCAGTGTAGCAGCAAAAGAAATAACCATGGGGTTGCTCCACTGATTTTTCGCCCTTTGGTCCCTGCTCATCCAGCTTATTCGTTTTTCAGCATCCAAGAGGATGCTCTTGAACTTCCAGGGTGCTGCAAACCCACCGAAACTTGCCTCATCCCATGCCCGGTGTGCTGGATCGTGCTGATAAAGAAGGATAAAGCCAGGTGAGAAACGGAGCTGAGGCAAGAGCTGATGGCAGAGAACCCCTTCCACGAGCTGTAATACACATGCCCTCACCGTGGGTTAAGTTTAAAGGGCCTTGGTTGCTGGTTGGGGCAAAACAAGCCATCTTCCGGAATGAGGCTGATTTCAGCTGAAAGCCTTTTCTTACAAATAATCTTCCTTTTGGATCTCCAGGACAAGGGGAATAAACAGCCTAAAATCCAAGGCTGAGCTATTGTTTTCCAATCTGTTTTAGCCTTCATCTTGTTGGCAGGCTGCTTTAGAAAAGCAAAAGGTTAATGAGCCAATGTGCAGTGGGATTATTGCAGTAAAGATGACAGTGAACCAGTAATTACTAATTAGATGCAGTTTAACAGGAGGAACAAGTGAAATCTCCTCTTCACCAACTGTCAATAATTAGCAGATTTGGTGAGGTTGAAATGTGTCCACAGTTAAAAGGCTGATTTTTTAATGAAATGGCACTTGACAAAAGAGCTGTATGGAGGTCACAGCCATAGCCCTCGAGACGCTTCCCTATACCATACTTAGGAGGGAAATCAGATGCAAGACAGCAGGGGGTCCCCATGAAACCATTTCTCCCTTGGGATTACATTGCACGGGGGGAGGGGAGCAGGAGGGATTCTCTGCAGTAATTTTGTCCAACTTGGATGAGAAGCAAAGGAAAGGATTTGCCAGCTGCCATGGGGAAAAACGTTTGAGAAGTGAGAAGTTCTGTGGTATTTCTTTGCTTCTGGGTCTGGGGAACGGTTTCCTGAGAGTCTGGTCACCTGAGTGGGCTGGCCAAAGTGTACCCTTGGGATGGAGGTTGGTCTTGGAAGGAACTCCTCTTAGAAAAGAAGTGGCACGAGGTTCTTGAGGACTGGCAGGAGGCTGGAAGCTCAGTGGTATGTGTCTCCCAAAGACTGCAGGAGATTCAAGCTGTGCCCTGAAAGCTTGGTTTCATACTGCCATGCAGGCAATGCTCCATCGTTGGCTTCTGAAGCATTAAGAGGTTCATCTGAGGTTTCTCTCCTATGTACTGACCCAGTTTCTCTTCTGGCAAAGTAACTGTTGACATAAGCAAGAGTGTCTTTATTTTCCACATGAACTTAGAATCATAGGATCATATGGAATCATAGTTCTGGTTGGAAGAGACCTCCAAGATCATCGGGTCCAACCATTAACCCAGCACTACCAAGTCCCCCACTAAATCGTATCCCTTAGCGCCACATCTAAACATCTTTTGAATACCCCCAGGGATGGGGACTCCACCACCTCCCTGGGCAGCCTGTGCCAATGCCCGACAACCCTTTCGGGGAAGAAATTTTTACGAATGTCCAATCTAAACCTCCCCTGGCGCAACTTGAGGCCATTTCCTCTTGTTCTGTTGTCTGTTCCTTGGGAGAAGAGTCCGACCCCCATCTCTCTACAACCTCCTTTCAGGTAGTTGTAGAGAGCAATAAGGTCTCCCCTCAGCCTCCTTTTCTCCAGGCTAAACATCCCCAGTTCCCTCAGCTGCTCCTCATAGGACTTGTGTTCCAGACCCTTCCCCAGCTCCGTTGCCCTTCTCTGGACATGCTTAAAGTGGAGAGGTGATCTATGTGAGCTTCTTTAATGCCCATGCAACTCTTTACTTGAGCAGAACCCTGCAGGATTTATATGATACTGAGTGGTTGAATACTGATGTGGTTCAAGTAGGGCTGGAGAGAAAACCGATGGTATTTGGAAATGTGTTGAGCCCTGTTCTGGCCTCCAGATGAAGGATGGTGCTTAACGAGGTTTGTGTCTGGTGTTCTTCGGTAAGGATGGACTCGTTCCTGTCAGAGTTTGGAGGACAAATGAGTGACCCCTTCCAGAGCATAGTCCTGCACGTGGAAGGGTAAAGTGATGGGAGAGGAGGTGACGTTTGGGGAACAGCAGAATGATACTGCCATGACTACACACAAAGGCTGGACATGGTTGCACGAAATTCAAATGTAAGTTGCTGGCCCATCTTTATAAGAAATAATAGCCTAAGGAGATCATAAACTACGTCTATACGTCTAAACCCAGCAGGGTCTGAGCACAAGCTGGGTCACTGGCCCGTGGTGTCCAGCCTGGTTAGTTGTTTGCATCCTCTCTGGATCAGTTTTGGCTTCCCAGCTAATGCTGGCGGGTAGCGCTCCCAGGGACTGCTCCCAACGAATAAAGCCTCCCTCTTTGGGGGAAGAGTTTGGCCCTACGGATGCAAGCTGTGCCATACCAGTTGTCCCTGAGCCTGGATTCTGGTTTCACGCAACTGTAGCCCTGCTTGTCCCAGTGCAAGTATTTAGGAAGTTGTGGTGCGATAATTTTAGTCTGGGACCTCTCTAGGTTAATTTGATTTATGGTTTATAGGGCTTATCTGAGCTGAGTTTTGACATCAGAGGACCATGGCCTTAATCTTGCATTACAGGAGAGTCATGTCTTCCTGCACCACGACAGGACCATGCCTCAGCTGAGTGGTGGCAAGGCAAAGATCTCTTCAGCCTTTGCTTTAAGTGTTGCAGACAAAGCCAAGGGTACATCTGTCCTCCCACCCTTCTGCTGGAGCCTGCCCTTGCTGTCAGCCGGGCCATGGACCTGAGGTCTGGAGGCCGAAGTGTTTGTCTTCAGCTCTTTTTGTGACAAATCCTTCCCTGCTCCATATCAAATCCCAGCCCTGGCCATGAATCTTCATGAAGTCACCGGAGCAGCTCAGAGCACCGCGGGATCAGTCCCCAGTACTCAGCCGCGATTTCAGCCCTGGTCTCAGTAGCTCGTGCAGAGAGATGGGACCGTGGTCACGCAGCGCAACAGGAGTCCTCACCTGTACATCTCAGGGTGACTGTGCGTAACTGCAGTCTGTTGAACTGTTGGCCTGAGGCTGCACGCTAAGGGATGAGCAATGAACTTGAACCCGACTCTGGGCTAAACAGCCAATTTTTTGGCAAGGTTTTGGTCTCCCTTGGTTTGAAACAGGAGTGCTTTTACCATTTGCTTCTCTGACGTCTCCCTTCCTTCCCTGCTCTCACCAGCCCTCTCTGGCTGAGAGCATCAAGCAGAAGAGAAGTCGATGTGTTCCCGGCTTAGCCCCCCCTTCTCAGCCCCTCGCTCAGGTTTTCCTTCACCTGAGCCAGCTGTCGGGGCAGGGTTTGCAGACGCGGCGTGTGTTTCCCGAGGAGCCAGACTTCACACACCGCTTCCCCCTTGGCCCTGCCCTTTGGCTTTCCCTTTACACCCCCACTGCTCTCCCCCCTCGCCCCCCTCGGCAGCTGGCATCTGCAGAACACCTTTCCTGTCAAAGCAACCAGGAAAAAAAAATAAATATCACAGTAGCTTGTTTCCTGTGCTGCAGACTCCCTCAGTTCCCTCAACAACTTTTAGTTTCCTTCTAATTGCATCGCGCAGGAAAGCTGCTACGCAGGAGCCCGCTAGCACGGAGGAGTCTGTGCGTTACCGAAGTATTTAGGTGGCCTGAGATGGTTTGGCCGGGTTCCTGGCTGTGCTTAGGCTTGCAGAGAGACGCGCCGGGAGCTGGAAGGGTCTCTCCAGAGGATGGTGATGAACCGTTACCGTTAACTATTGCAGTAATTGTCGGTGTTAGTCCTGTGCACTGTAGATGCCCGTGGACTGTTCCCAAACCATCGTAGGCTTCCTACACAGGTTCTTCTGTCAGGAGCAATCTATCTAGTGGAAGGTGTCCCTGCCCATGGCAGGGCGGTTGGAACTGGATGATCTTTATGGTCCCTTTCAACCCAAACCATTCTATGATTCTCTTGGCTGCAGAGATCTGCCCCAGTTCCTGCTCCCAGCTTGAGTTTCTCTCTCTCTGCCATCATCTCCGGTGTGACACGGACAGAAAGAAGCCCGGAGCTTTTGCTGTATTTGCTTTAGAGCCTGCAAGGTCAGACCCGCCCTCCAGACTATAAACTTCCAAGCCAAAGTGGCAGCAGAGCTTTTTGGGGAGCTCAGGCATATGCAGGGCAAGGACACAGGCAGGCTCACATGCTCTAAACCCCCTTCTCGAGCACATCTCCCAGGTGAAGGTGGTCCTAAACCACGGGGACGCTTCAAGCTTAGGAGTCCTCTCCTCTGCTTCCAGTGGTGCTTTAGCCTGAGTTGCTGGACCAACAGCCGCAGGCTCCCTCCTGCTTCGGGGAGAGCTTCAATACGGTGGTTGGTGTTTCTGCAGGGAGCTTCTAAAAATCCAGCAGACCCAAAGTTCCAAATTCTACCTGACCATGACATCCTTGTTTCCCCCCCTAGGCCATGAAAACCCCCAGATTCTCATTATTGTATCATAAATCCCCACTGCTACTCCACAGTGCTCCCACACTGCTACCGTGTGATGCTCTTTTAAGTTCCTTTTCTGGGACCGTCGCAGGAGGATAGGGAAGATGTTGTGGCGCAGTAATTTCCTTCTGCCCTCGTCTGGCTGGCTGCAGCAGCAGCTCCAGATGCAAACCCATGGGTGATAGTCTCACAGACGCAGCCTCTGCCTCGTTGCAGGGCCACCTCCCGTTTCCCAAACCCGCGGCATACTTCGTTGCGGTGCCCTTTTGCTTCATGTCCTGGCACGACTGAAACTCCTCTTGCTGTGGGGTCACTTACTTGAGACACGACCAGGAGAGAAGGAACCAGTTTCACAAAGCAAAGAGTATTTCTGGATCAGGACATCTCCCCTTTCCCTGTTTTTTTCTCCCCTATGTCTTTCTCAAAATCAAAGCATTTCCCATGCCTACTCGCTCCCTAGCAGGTTGGGATTGGGAGGTCTCAGTCACTTCTGGGAGCAAATGTCCTTCTTTCCAAGAATAAGAGAAAGGATCTGATCTTCAGGGGCATCAGCTCCACCATCACTCGTTACAAGCCCGTAGAAACGTTGGGGTGGTGAGATTTACAACTGCTCAGCCTGTGTGCACCTCGCGGTGTAATTATTAGGCTCAATGACATCTCTTGTCTGGGGAAGGTCACGAGTGAGCAGTGCTCTGATTGATTTGGAGCCTGTGTCTTTGTTCTCACGTTCCCTGTCCGAGGGGCTTTGATTTGTGACCGAGCTGGTTTTTGAAGTCTGCTCGTGAGAGTGGTCCTTTGTTTCACGACCAGCGTTCGCGGGACTCAGAGGTGCTGAAAACTTCCCAGGATCTGGCCCTAAAATCGTAACCTGGACCAGCAGAACTTGTTCTTGGTGGGAAGCGATGGCTTGAACCGAACTGTTATTTGTGGTCATTCGAGGTGGGTGTGGGAGAAAGGACCCCTTTGTACTGCCCAGGGGCTTCAGCAGCGGTGTCAGACGGGATCTGGTTTCATGTTTATATCTCTGTCCCTGGGATACAGGTTCAAGTATGTAAACTATCTATCCTGCAAGCACAGGCTCCTGCAGGTGTGTGGGTGCTGGTGGGCATAAAAAAACATTCCTGACACCATCTCTTTTGAGGAGTCTTCACCTCCTGATGGCTATAAGCCATTAGGAGTCAAAAGAAAGAGCTGACATCCGACAACTCCGGATAAACAGCTAAACATTAACCCTTAAAGTGGCTTGAAAAACATACTTAAAAGGCACTTTGTGGAAAGAAGCCATTTTTTTCCAGGTCTGTTAATTGCTGTCTTTCTTCAGGACACCTTTCAGCAGCACCTACTGTAAACAGAGCGGCTGCTCCCGAAGCACTTCCCCCAAGGATTCCTGCCCTGCTTGCTGGGGAGCCTGCGGAGATGCCCGTCCCCGTCTCCTCCTGCCCTGTGCAGTCCTCCTGCGGGTCTTTGGTTTTGCCTGTTTCTTCTTGGCCTGAAAGCCAAGACCTTTCCGCTCTTTCTGCCAGCCCACCCTGAAAACTCAGTCCCCTTTCTTGGTTGCCATCAGGCTCTTTATTTGGTGCAACTGGGTTTGTCCCCAGCTCTTCCCTGGCTGTTGCCTGGCTTACCCCTCTCTTTCTGGGTTGGGTATGTCCTTTTCTGCATGCTCAGAGACCTTTTTTTTAGCTCATCTGAAGCAACCGTAGCTCGGACTACTCCAAGTGAGATGTTAAGGGTACGAGCTCAGGAAGGTGGCCAGTTGTCCAGACTTGCCTGCTGTAAGCATGCTTGCGTACTGCCGAGAGTGCCTTATTAATCGCATTTCCCAAGCACAGGTATATGTAATTATCTACAATTGCTTTTTAAATCATTTGGATCTAGCAGCCTGTTTCTAGCGAGGCTGTTGGTCCTTCAAGAGAAGGAAACGTGATGGAGGTTGGGATCTTGAGGGGCTTGCTTAGCTTCTTTAAAGCAACAAGGACATCCCTAAATCCTGCAATACTCGTCATGCTCTTCCTTCTTAATAGCAGGAGAATTGCAGGGCTTGATGTTCTCATCAAATAGCAACAAATGCTCTCTTCCTTGACAGAACTGCTGGAGGGAGTCTTACCAGAATGGACCTAATGGCTCATTTTCATCAAAAGGGGAACTTGCTACATTCACAGTGTCCATATTCAAAAGTAGAACTTTTTCTTCCAGAAGAGGAGAGATGACTCTAACTCTTTTTGCAAATGCCTTTCATTCCAGCAAGGAGCAGTGACCCTGAGCTCTGCAATTCTGGGGGTTCTCAAGGTCGTGTTTTAGGTGGGTTGATGACTTTTCCACCCGTCAGTTGGCTTGAATGTTCCCCAACAAAGTCTACGTCATGTAATGTGAGGCTTCTTCCTTGAGGCCAGGAAGCAGTTTCTTTTGCCCTACACGCCTGAATGCCGTGCACAAACAGTTTTGGAAGAAAGTAAGTCCTCTCCTGAAGAAGGGTCCTTCCCCCATGAGGCTGGGTGACATGAGGTCAGAACACCTGTGTTTCTGCTCTGGTACCAGCCTAAGACATCCACCTCTCCAGAGCTCCTGTAGAAATGAATTTAGTGCGGCAAACTAAGAGGTTGCCTCCTGAGCACTTATCTCCTACACATGAGCAGATCTTCTTCTCCAGAGTAAAGGAGAAAAGGCCTTTTGTGTGGTTCTTCACTTCATGGAGGACACATCATGCCATGGTCCTGCCTCCTCTCCATCACAGCTTCACTTCGATTCTTTGTTCAGTCTCGTGCTTGAGCTTCTACTTTTCTCTGTATGGGTGGTAGGTTTGCGTTACTTGTGTCTTACCCCTTGGTCCCTTGCGAAGCATTACGGAACAAGGTGCCACGCTCAGCGGGGACACAGGCCAGCACCTCCTGGAGAGCAGTGCCTGCGTGAAAGGAAGGGAAGCCCTTCACCTTCCTGGCTTGCTAGAGAGAACTGGAAACCTCTTTTCTCTGGAAGACAGACAGAAAGATCTTCTTTTTGATCTTGCTGTTTGAAACCTTATGGTTTCAAAGCCTTTATTTGTTGGGGGTTTTTTTAATTATTTTTTAAAAATACTTGAGGTTTCTGGTGCTGTCGGCAACCCTCTTCTTTCCCAGAAGACTCGAACCCACAATTTTGCAATGACTTGGAGACGGTGTCATGCAGGGGATTGACCTTTCAATCTGTTTATAAAGCTGGAAGACTTGAGAGGGTCTGAGAGCCGTGCGAGCCCAGTGCTAACCAAACCCAGCTCCTAGGAGTGGCTTTCATTCATCTCACCATGTCTGTTCATCATTGACGTCATCTTGAGACACCAGAAGGGTTCCCAAGGGGAACTGGAAGGTTGGAGCTGGTATCTCACTGGTGGACTGGTTTGGGGCAGGGAACGAACGCGGGGGCCGGAGCACAGGAGCGAAGCGCGGCTGTGAGCTGCCGTGTTACGGGACAGGCAGGGACACGCCGGGCAGCTGAAGCTACCTTGCAGCCTTAGGTGCCTGCTGTCACGCATTATTATCCCACCTGCAGACGTGGCTATCATCAGTCATTTCAGAGCGCCGGAAACACACGTGCCGCAGGCGGGGGGAGCTCATTGCCATGGGGGCAGCTGTGCTCCGCTCCAGCCCCGTTGGGCAGTAGCCTAAAACACCACGTTTTCCTTCTTCCCATCTGATTAAAACGTTGGGGCTCTTTTGATACGCGTATTATTTTTCTTCAGAGAAGCTGTGATACGCTAATTTGCAACTCCTGAAGGTGAAGTTAGAAACAACCCTTGATGAAGTTTCTGTCCCGTAACTGACCCGTAAATCCTACACACTCTTCTGCTCTGCTTCGGGGCAGAGTCAACTGCTCCCATTTAAGGTGAGGGCAGTAACATCTTAAGCCTTGTAGCTGTCTCCAAAGCAATTGCACATCTCCATCCAAACATCTGTTGAGTATGAGGAATATTCCTACTCGTCTCGATACAGAAACCTGATGGCACCCAAGGTGCTGCTGACACTTTGCATTTCGTGCTTTGCTAAAAGCGGTGACGTTTTCAGGGGACGGTGCAGAGGTGTCAGCAGATGTGATAGAGTGTGAATAGCTTGTGGCACTAACACCGTCGCTGACATACTTTACATCCAACGGATGCCATAGCCAGGTATTCGTGGTGCCACGTTCAGACCTGGTCTGAGAAGAACCTCTGTTTTCTGCCCTGTCCTACAGCCAGCTGGAGGTGGATGCTGGTGGTCAAAGCATCCATGGCAGAAACCAGAAAAATCTTCTGAAATGGATAACCCTCAAGAGCCAGAACAGCCAAATATTCCAACTTTCCTCCTTTTTATTGCTTCAAGGAGGGGAGGGAAGATGGAGGTAAACTTAATTTCAAGCAATGGTCCTTTTTAATGCCAGTTCTAGGTATGAAGTCTAGGTATTGACAGAACTAGGTATTGACAGAACAAGAGGAAATGGCCTCAGGTTGCGCCAGGGGAGGTTTAGATTGGACATTCGTAAAAATTTCTTCCCCGAAAGGGTTGTCGGGCATTGGAACAGGCTGCCCAGGGGGGTGGTGGAGTCCCCATCCCTGGAGGGATTCAAAAGACATTTAGATGAGGCCCTAAGGGATACGACTTAGTGGGGGACTTGGTAATGCTGGGTTAATGGTTGGACCCGATGATCTTGGAGGTCTCTTCCAACCAGAACAATTCTATGATTCTATGATTCTATGTCCAACCGGAGGTTAGGCAGCAGCACTGAGATGCATCTTTGGTGTAAATGCAGGTCCTGTCAGAGGCAATGCCTGGTTCACTGTCTGCAGAGAAATGATACATCCCTAAAAGTTTTCTGTTTGGAAACAGGGCTCTGAATTCAGAGCCATTTATGTGAAATCCCCCACGAAACTGCTACATTGCAGGGATTTAACAGGTTACCCACCTGCTAGACACGTGGTGGTAGTTCCGGATTTGCAGCCAAACAAGAAACTTTGCATATTACCTGGACTGCCTGATAGTTCCTTACTTTACATGTATGCTGAATTACACGTGAATCCACTTACGTGGCAGCGAAGGGGTAGTATAAATCAAATGCGCTCCTGAGATCCTTCCTCCTTACCTACCACTGGCTTTGTTTTACTTCCAAGCACGTGAGCAACCTCTTACTCCACGAGTGTGGCTGCTCTCCCGGCGTGGTGCGTCAGGGGTTTAGTTGCATCCACGGTTGTAGGCTCTGATCACTTGGGTGAGGCTGTGCCGTGAGTTCGTCAGAGGTGTAAGCCAGGCACTAATGGTGGTGCTTGTCTTGATGCAGGAGTAGGTGACAAGTTTTAATCTTTTTCCTAAATAGACAGGTCCAGAGCACCAGAGGGGTTTAATCTATTTGCTTGTGCAGCAGCTCCCAGCCCTCACCATCTTCTCCTTCCAAAGCTGCTACCTCCCCAGAACATCTTCTGGTGGTCTCTTCTCTGCGCTGGACCACGCCGTTGCACACCCCAGGTTGCGTGGACGTGCCGTGAGGATGCGCAGCCTTCGCGGTGCTCTGTTTGCAGCGTGCACGGGCTCTGCCCGACCGGCCAGGCTGCTTCCTCGGCACAGCCCCGGCTGGAAAAGCACATCTGCCCCACTCCTCGCGGCGTGGTGGCCGGGGAGCGTCGCAAAGGCTCTTAGGGAATGTCAGTCCTCGGGTGCAGTTGCATACCTTGGCGTGTCAGACAAAAGGAGATGATCAAAGCCGGGATGGCGAGAAAGGAGGCTCTAACCCCTCACCGGGGAAGCGCTCCGTGCCTCTGCGCCAGCAGGTGAGGAGCTCTTTGATCCCTGCCCTCCCTCCCTGCACCGACCCCAAAGTCAGCACATTTTTTGGGAAGGTGGATGGTGTCAGACCCGTGAGTGGGCTCCCACCGAGCCCTGGGGTCTTTGCACCCCAAGTGGGGCCGGATTTGGACACGTTGCGACCCAGTGATGGGTGGAGAGACACCCGGCTGCTGGGCTGTGAGCGGCGGCGGTGGCCTCCCAGGCTCAGGCTGCGTTTTGTTAACACCTTAGCCAGCATCAAGGATGGAAACGGAATTGAATAACTTGTTTCCATGTTTTTGAGGAAAGCATTTTGACTAGAGACGATGGTTTTTCTTATGAAAACCGAACGTGTCTTTAAAAGAGAGGGGTCTAAAAGACTTGAGAGAAACAACAAATGAAGAGAACTGTACCAGTCAACTCTTAAGTTCAATTTTTATTATTAATTTGAAGGAAAACCTAACAAAATTCAGGTTTATCTCAAAATCCTTTTCCCCCAGCTTTGTGATTTGGCCAGCAATCTAAGTTTCAGTTATTTATGGAGTTATTTATTACCATGTACGTTAGTCATGAGACCATCTCTCAACCAGTGTGTCCAATTTTGGGGTACATAGTTCTCTTAGCTATGTAGAAAAACTGGGAAGTGGTCAGAAAAGAGCTTTAACACCAGTACTTCAAACAATGATCTGCCTTGCAGAGAAGAACCGTGAGTTTTGTCTATAAATTTTAACAAAGGTGACTTAATAATCTTTGAATACTTTTGTGGGAAGAACATTTCTGGCAGGGTAGAGCTCCTTAGTGCAGCAAACAGATAAATGCAAAGCTGGAAGTCTGAATTTAGAAAAATGCAAACCGTGTGGATGGCTGATGTAACCAGAGGCTGGATATCTTTTGAAAGACATCTTACGCGATGTAACCAGAAGGATTTTGGGTGAGACGGGGCATTTCCCAAATTCTCTCCCCTTTGGTTGGCTGTAGGTCCGTAGCATGTCCAAGAGACACTCAACAAACAGCAATTTCCTCATCTCACTTCTTAGTGAGTGGATCCCTGGAGAGTACTTCAATTTTTGATGTCTGGGAAAAGCTTCGGAAAGAGTTTATCTGAACAGAGGAGGAAAAGATCTTGCTGTCTTTAAATCATTCAGTATACATTTTCCCATTTTGGAATGCCTTGTAAAATTAAGCCCAGGTTCAGATTGGTGATTTTGGCCCCATCAGCATTCTTTCAGCTATTGCCCATTAAAAGAAGAAAAGAAGATCTGAAGTATCTGAAAGAAGAACATTTAGGCAGTCTTGCTGCAGGGAGAAGACCATCGAAAACCCAATCAAGTTGGGTTTTGACCCCAAGTAAGCACATTAAACCAAATTTAATGAGGTTCTGCTCCTCAGCAGGGTTGCATTAGGTGACCACATGTTGCAAGTGAAAAGAAGCCTCAGTAGACCTGTATGGAGGTGCCTTCACGCCATGGTTGCACCAAGCTACAAGCAGAGGTGTCTAGTGACCATGGTGTGGCTGATGAGCAGTAGCTCATCCATCGGAGGAAAAATGTGATCTTTTGTCACCGTGTCTGCAAACACCGAGGGCAGAGCAGAGGCTGTTAGCGGTCCTGGATGTGCCCCACCTCCCCTTCTAGCTGTGCACGGAGCCCACCACTGTGGGAGCAGCAGCTGCTGGTCCTTCACGGTGCTTCGTGGTGCCATTTATTAACTGTTGTCCTTGCTACATCTCACCGAGCTTCACTAGGGCTGGGTTGGCGTGGCATTGCCCTCGGCTGTTGCCCTGGTGTCTGATGGCCCGGGAGGAGATGGCAGACAGGTGCTGGAAGGGCCAGGAGAGTCCTTCTGGGCTCCGAACCGGGGCCGCCACCGCATCTCCTCGCTGGCACTGCCAAGGCACCAGCAGAAGACGCAGTGACCAGCCTGATCCTCCCTTCCCCCACCTCCTGGTGCAGCATCCGTCAGTCCGCACGACCCTCCCCCTACCAAAATTGGCTGCTTTCTTCCTTCTTCTCCCCCCCCCGCTTTTTTTGGCTGAGTGATGAGCTGTATGCCAAATCCATCTGCTCCTGTCTCCCCTAGCTGCCTTCCATATCATTACAGGATCCCTGGCAGCGAGCCTAGACCTATCTCTCTCCCTGCACTCTTAGGAGCACATTCCTTTCTACACCTTTTCCCGAGCTGGGATAGAAATGAGTATCAACCCCAAACAAAAAGCATCTGCTTTCTGCCTGCTTCTGCTTCACCGGACGCGCATGTACGCTACACCCGTGTCAGCAGCGAATGCAAAACACACACAACCCCCCACCTCGCCGCCCCGCATCCAACATGGGCTGACGAAACTTTGGGCGCCGGGAGCCTGCCTCACACCCTCTCCCTCTCCGTCTCCGCAGCACCAGCTGTGACCACCGCACCATTTGTTCCTCCAGCCCACGCCAGCACTCGGAGCCAGTTCTTTATCACCCCAATTAGCCTTGTCTGTGCTGATGAGAGGAGAGAGGCTTCCACTGCAAGGCAGAGATGGGGGGAAGAGAGCTGGCGTGCGGTGGGCATCGCGAGAGGCGATTCCCTTTACGGCAGCTTTGTTCCCCGGGAGGGATAGATTTCACCGGGTCAGGAGCACCGCTAAAAAGCCAGCGCTGTCATCCCGCCTGCATTACCTGGGTGATGCTGGTTTATAAACAGTTGCTTGAATAAGGTCAGGGGATGCCGTTTCTTGGGTTTTTTCCCTTTTTTCTTCATGCACTTGGCTATCTGCTGGAGGGACGAGAGGAGCATCCTCCAGCCACACCAGCTCCCAGGTGTTGCGACGGGCTGTGGCCACATTTCTGGATGAGTTTGGAGATGCACCTTGGCCGTGTCCCCAGCGAGGATCTCGCTGCATCTATAGCAAAGCTCCCAGTAGCCTCACAGGGGGATGCAGCAGTTCCCCCTTCTCCCGCTGCCTCGTTAGCGTTTCCCATGCTGGTACGTCAGGATACCCAGTGGCCAATGCTGCACTGATGCTCCCGCAGCCATCAGCCTGAAAGCATGTTGGGTTTTTTTTCCCCAAACCTTGTAGCACTCTCTAGGAGTGGTGCTTATACACCACGCTTCCCCGAGCGCTGGTTGTGACCTTGCATCCCTCCTGGACTTCTCCTGGATTCATTGTTGAAGGCCCTTTTCTGGTAGGCATCTCAGTGCTACAATCCCAGAGCCAGGAAGGGGATCCATCCTTTGGACCTCATCAGGAGGAAGAGGATGGACACAATTCAAACCCAGTCCCATGGTGGGCACAGTTTGAAAGGACAAAGTTGCCCCATATGGGATTGGACAGGTCCCATCAGTGCAGTCCCAACAGGGCAGAACCTGTTCCTCAGAGCACCCTCCATGGCAGGCGTTCCCTGCTAGAGGGGTTCCCAGCATGGCCATGACCAAGAAGGACCCTACTGGGGGTCTTCTTTGGAGCTGAGACACAGAAACCTTGACAAGAAACTCTGTGATCTCCAGATCCGTTTTACAATGCCGTGTCCAGGGGAAGGCTGGCCGAGCAGGTCCAGGATGCTGGACAGCTAGAATAGCAGTTACACCAAAACAGGTGAAATTACACCTTCCAACAAAAAAAACCCTGAGGGATTCAAAGACTGAACTGGTCCACGATAAGGTTGTGTCTTAATCTTAATATCTGTAGCCCACCACCCAAGTCCTTCTCCTTGTTCTTCTGTGTTTGATTTCCCGGTGAGAGGAGTAAGTTACTCCTGACGCATTTGCCAGTGCTGCTGTGGAGCACGTCCCTCTGTACCTGCCTCCTTGGTGTGGATGCACCCCTTGGAGCTGCTGTAGCTGAGGCTCTGGAGCAGTTTTTAATATCTGCTTTATGAAAGTCAACCAGAAGGGGACCTGCAGAGTTTGCTCCAGTTCAACCAGTCGCCCCCCAGTGAATTTGTTTCACATCTTCCCAGGCTTCAGAAAGGGGCTTCACTGAGCTCAGTGATACACACCTCCAAACCGATGCCTGTGATTGATCGTGTCTTCTTTCAAGATCTTCAGAGGGGTCCCTGACCACATGTCCAGCTTGCAGTAGGCATTCATCCCCTTATCCTTCTGCTCAGACACCATAAGCTGTCTCTGAACTACCACACCTCAATCCTGTCCCTCCTAAAGCCATCCCATCTGACAGCCTTGTGTACAGCCTTGCCATGAATGAAGAGCTCAGCCACGCGGGGAAAGGAGGCCATTGTCCTGGACCCATGGGAAGAAAGCTGAAAGGACCTACAAGCAATTATCTCATCTGTCGCCTTCCACCAAGACAAGCTTAATTCTGCTTAAACTATTCTTGATGTGTTTCATCTCATTTGTGCTGAAAACTTCCCACCACAGAGGCACCACACCTTCCCCGAGCATTTGGTTGTGCTACTTTGCTCCTTCCCACTAGGATACTCTTCCTGCTGTTCAGCTTGGATCTTACTCGATGCTTTTTGAATTGTGTCCCAAGAGACCATGAACAAACCATTACCCCTTTCGTCTGTGCCGTCGCCTCTTCCACACGCAGATACCATCATGACCCCTTGAGCTTCCCTCTTCTAGACTCAGCCCGTCCAAGTCTTCAACATTTCCCCGTAGGTCTGGCTTTCAGACCACTACTCTGGGGTCCACCAAGGCTTGCCTTGGAGCTCCCACCTCTCCAGCCCCCACTGGAGAGGAAGGGACTGTCGGTGGCTCTCCGTTAGCTTTCTGCGGAGACGTCCCAGTGGTAGGTTGGGTTTTGCTCTGTCCGAGCTGCCCCACGGCCCCGAGCCCGCATGGACGGTCAGGGTTGGACCACCCAATTCCAGGTCATTTTAAAGCACTTCCCACCTCGATATTTTCATACCAGTGGGTGAAACCACCCAGCCCCGATGCCGCGGAGGTTTTCTTTCTGTCTCTGGAAGAAAAACAAGTAAACAATAGGAAGAAAAGCTGCGTCAGAGCCAGGCAGATCGGAGTTAATCCTCCCTCAAAATGGATCCCGTCGGTGCCGGTGTGCGTGAGAATCGCCTCTCCTGCACCTTTGCTGGGTACTCTCCCCGGCACAATGCTTCGCTCGGTGTTTCAGCACAGAAAGAAATGGTGAAGTTGCTAATAATGGCACTAAAAGAAAATATGCTACATCTGTTATGGATAGCAGTACAAAATTAGCTGATCACACCTCTGACACCCAAGATGTCTTCACTTAAAATACTCGTTGGCTTACTTTACATAATTTGCTGATTATATTTAAAAGAAATACAATTTTGCAATTACTGTTCTTTCTGGTGTGCTATCTATGCATCATTTTCTTTTTATGTTTATATATTTCTCCTTCATTAGTGCAGTCTGAAGGGTGATTAGATCCCTTCAAACATTTTACAGAGGTTAAACGTTGATTAAGATTTAATTATTACTGTAAATAGCTTGGAATGACATATGGTGCAAAAACCTGACATATGTGCATTTGAATAAATGAAGTGCTATTTCCCATGATGCTTCAGTAGCTGTTTAACAGCTTTGCTGAAGGGTTATGTTGCACCTCATGTTAAGATTGCTTTGATGTTATATTTTGTTGGGTTTTTGCAGCTGAAAGCTAAGAACAGTTTTTCCAGTTTTTAAAAACATTGAATATTTTAAATACCTAAATTGTTTTGCACAAATTTTTGCTAATTTGTCTAACTAGGTTAAACATTTTCAAAAGCATTTCGATTTTAACGTGGGTTCCTAGCATTGTGTCAGCAACAGCATCAATTCAATGTATAGGATTTCTAAAAGTCTGATCTTGCAAGGTGCCCTGTCCCGGCCGGGAGCGGGATCTTTGCTTGCCGCGGGAACCGGGAGCACCACGGATCCCTCCCGGGGACGCAAAGGTTCGGAGCGGTTTCAGAGCAAGGGAAAGCTTTGTGCGAAGCCAGCGAAAGGAGGACATTAGGAAAAGGCTGGAGATTTTACGGCGGCAGAGAAAGGGGTAGGCGGATTTTGTCTGTGATCCATCCTCGTTGGAGGATACGGAGCCCTGGTGCAGGGGACGCACGCGGGTGCGCTGTCCCCTGGAGTCGCCAGGCAGCCCTTGGCTCTGCTGGGTCCCCGCGGGCGCAAACCACCGCTGCGGGGAGTGGATTCCCTCCGGCACCATGCGAGGGGGCCTTGGCTGCGGGAAAAGGAAGGGATGTTGCCTGGAAAGCGATGGGTGGGATCCGTTTGATTCTCAGAGGCGCTCTGTAATGCATTGAATATTGCAAGGCAGAGAGCGCGCCTCGTTTCGTGTAATACAAGTCAATCCAAACAGGGACGTTTTGAGACTTGAGAAGAGTAAAGCCCATTAAAATGACACGGAAAAGGCATGACCGACATTGTGTAATTTACATATTATGCTTCTCCACATTAATTTATTGATCTATCGAGCTCCTGCCGCAGCAGAAAACGCGATACCGATTCTGATCTTGCCTCCTCTTTGATTTTACAGATTGAGACATCTCGGCTGGAGCCGGAGATCGCGACGGCCACCACCAGTAAGACTGTAGTCTACAATAAAGGATTGTAAGTGGAAGTGGATCATCTCAGCCCAGAAGATTTGGGGAGGGAAAGGGGGAAACTTGAGATCCCGACTGGGAAAAAGAAAACAACAACAAGAGAAAACAAATAACAGAGCTCAGCGATAGTAACGTATTACCGCTCCCAGCGAACTGGGAGTAAATTAACACTTGCAGAGAACTGACACCTCACACCAGTCAAAAAAATTAATATTAAAAGTTTTAAATTAGCAACAGGAGCAGCAACAAGAAAATTACATTCAAACACTTTAGAGAACTAGCTAAAGAAGAATCTCAGAACTTAATAGCACTGCATGGAGGGATGTTTAACGGCGTGTTTACATGGTTATACCTAACTACGTGAAAGTAGGCTTCACCAAGCAAATTTTGTTTTCAATGCGAATGAAATCTCCACACTGATACTGCACAAAAATAATTCCGTAGAGATCAACGGGTGCATGAACGTGATGCGCTTGGTAGGGTGTTTGATAAGTGTCCTGCACCGATTTCATGCCAGTCCTGCCCCAGTGATCATGCACAAAAGCAGCCTTCCGTGGTTCGACGTGCAACGCTCCGCTAGCACAGTGAAGGTCGTAGCCTGTGCGCCCTCCGTCCCTCCTGCCTTCTTCTGCAGACGGTCCTGGTGGCATCCTGCGAGACTCCGTGTCACAGGAGCCTGCCGCCGGGCATATCTGCAAGGGCTTTCACCCGGGGTTCGAGATACTGGAAAGCCAACATGCCCACACGTTGAGCAGGAAGAGATCTTATAGCAAAAATACGATCGATCTGCTCTTTTCCTTTGCACAGACACGAAGGATGGGATTTGCCCCACCTAACGTTGACCCTCTAAGAGTAAGGTAGATAATCTTTGCTAATTGCCTAAGCCACGCTTTGCTAAGCTAGTTGTCTAAGGACATAATGTGCTTTAACTTTTGGTCAGCCCTGAAATGGTCAGGCAGTTGGACTAGACGATTGCTGTAGGTCTCTTCCAACTGGAACTCTTCTCTTCTCTTCTCTTCTCTTCTCTTCTCTTCTCTTCTCTTCTCTTCTCTTCTCTTCTCTTCTCTTCTCTTCTCTTCTCTTCTCTTCTCTTCTCTTCTCTTCTCTTCTCTTCTCTTCTCCTCTCCTCTCCTCTCCTCTCCTCTCCTCTCCTTCTTCCCCTTCTTCCCCTTCTTCCCCTTCTTCTCTTCTCTATTTTTGCCAACGCTTTCAGCCAGCAGAGCCAATGCTGCCCAAAGCCTTGTGCCAGTGCAGAGGAGGATCCAAAGCAGAAACCAGTAGGCAGGACAGCTTCGCCCGGCGGCTGGGCTGGGCTGATGGCTTCGTGGGACTGCGATCTCAGAGGGGTGAACTGCCCTCTGGAGATGCCTGTCTGGCTGTCTGGCTGTCTCTTCAACTGCTCCACTTTGGGGTGCTTAAAGTGAGGTGGGGCAAGTCCCCCCAGCGCTGCACCGGATCCTGCCCTCACGTGGGTTTGGGGCCATCATTTGGCTTTCTGGGGTCTTGTACCCAAGGGTAAACCCCGAGTGACTCCCTGAGGACCAGAGGAGGCAATGCAGATTTTGAACGTGGTCACCAACCCAAGACCATGCCGACAGCGAGATCTGCCTCTGGGATCCTGGTAGGGATGGAGCCGTGGTGGTGATGGGCACGGCCGAACGCACAGGCTGTCATCCTTCAAATGCCAATTTGTTGGGGGGTTTGGGGAGGGTGGGGGGAGCAGGGGAAACCAAATCGCCACTGACGCAGAATGTATTCGAAGGATTTATTGCAATGCTTGGAATCGGGAGGCCTGAGCCTCGCTGTGTGCTCCTCCACCGCTGGCTGCTCTCGCTCCCCGCTGGAGTCAGACCAGTAGGAACTGGAGTCACGCGATGGTCGGGCCAGCTCAGGAAGACTGATTCTGTCCCCGCGCTGGTGTAAATCGGAAATAATTGCACGAAACAAATCAATTTTGTGGATTTACACGCCAGCGTGCAGGGGAGGAGAGGCCAGACCCAGGCTCTCCGTAGCTGCTGTTGATGCGCCAGCTCCTGGTCCCTGACACTGGTGGAAACGCAGAGTGGGTCCGGTTACGATCATGGAGCTGGTCTGGATTTACACCAGGATAAGGGACAGCTGGATTTGACCCAGTAAAGTTCCTCTAATGCACTAGATGAGATGAATGTACGCGCCGGAGGAAGCGAGGCCGCCCCATCTGCTCCGGGTGGGATTTGGAGAGGCTGCGGGGAGGTGGCATCTGTCCTCTGGCCATGTTCCTGGGCATCTGTCCTACAGGCAGCGCAGCGCAGCATCAGGCCCCGCGTTTCGCCCTGGGGGCGAGTAACTCCCGCAGCAGTGGAAGAGGGGGGCAGAGCTCCAGCCCGGGGAGGGGGAGCGGGGCCGCTGGCAATCCCGGCACAGCAGCCTGCCGACGGGAACCGCAGCGGCAGGGCTTCGGAGAGCCAGCTGGGCTGAGCTGCGTGCCTGAACAAGGGCCCTGTCCCTTGCTGCAGGGTGTGGGAGGAGAGAAGGACCGCTGTCGGATGCTGGGAGATGCTGGGGATGCAGGTACCCCCTTGCACACGTGTCCACATCTGGGTGCGGTGGGAAAAAAGCTACTCTGAGCCGAAAGCTTCAGTTGACAGCTCCACCGAGCCCGCAGAAGTGAGGAGCCAAGCCGCATCGTGCTGCATGGAGGCACAACTTGCCGCCTTCCTCCTCCTGAATGGAAATGCGAGGCTGAGACAGAAACAGCCTCTTGTGTTGACAGGGAGAAGCCTCCTGGCTCCGGCGTCTGTCTGGGTGGATCTTTTCCCCTTCCCCGGTGGGTTTTGTCACCGCCTGAACCGTTCTGCTGCAAGGCTTGTTCATCCCAGGCTTTTTTTGCGGGAGGGGAGGAAGAAGCGATGGAGACTGCCCTTTGCCGCGAAGTTTCAGAGAGGTGGAGCAAGGAGGGAGACAGTGATTTGGTTTTGCACCGTGGTCACCGATCAAAGATTTCGGTGGCTGTGAGCTCCGGCTACCTGCCGGGCCCCGCAGATGGAGCGAGGAATTTGCAGCGCAGGAAAGGAGTCAGGGCTTTGCTGGCTGCATTTCTGTAGGAGAGATCCAAGGAAAAGCATGGCTTGAGCAAGTTCTGCCTCGGGAAAGAGCCGATTCCCCATTTTCTCCGCGATGGGAAGCGAGCACGGATGCTTTCCCTGCACACGCATCACCTGCAGAGTTTCGGCTGCGCGGGTCGTTAATTAGCAGGGGATGCTCGTCACGCTGATCCAGCGATGCTCAGTAAGGGCTGCCTTGGTTTGGAGAATAGACTTAGGGCTTATTAAGCCGCACGGCTCCTGCGAATCACGAGGGCCTGATCCTGCTCGAGCCGGTGAGGACCAGCTTGAGGGATGTCAGAGGAGCCGCGCTGCGAGATTATGGCTCGGCTCAAAAGCAGCTGCACAGTCGAACAAGTGACAATCAAATGGTCTAAATGAGTCTGGATTTATCGTCTTCCCGTACAAACCCCGTCAAACTTGTTTCGCTTTATGTGTCATGAAAATGGGTCTCAGTCAACTCGGCAGAGTTTGTGCTGAGAAATAAATACATCCCGGGGTCCTGAGTCAGGCGTTCGCCGGCGTTTGTCTCGAAGAGCCTCTGGCAGGTTGGCAGCAACGTTTGCTCTCAAATTTTGTTCAAATGCAACTCAAAATGTTGTGCCCCCCCGCCCAAGGCTCTGGGAAGATGCTCCTGCGTGGAGCTGGGAAGGGAGAGCCACCACCTCACAGGGTCCAGTTCCCTTTTCAAACCTCTTCTGAAAGCATCTGCAGGTCTTGCATTGCGAGGTGGCGCTTGCAGCAGTGGTGCCCGTGAGGCTGGAGACCCGAGGACCTGACCCTGCGTCTCCCAAACCCATGTGTGTCCCCTTCCCCTGGACGGTCGGGTCGGTGCAGACCCGTCTCTGCGGCCCTTCCCCTCGCTGTCCCCTGGCTCGGTGGCGAGCAGGATGAGGTGCACGTGTGAGGAGCACGTTTTGGTGGCCCCATGGTCGCAAACTCAAGGGGAAGACGAGACCACGGTGTCCCCACGCTGGGACACTGAAGCCGGCCGATGGGGTTCGGCTTTTGAGCTGCCACCATCCCAACGCAGCGGCGTTGAGGTGCGTTTTTATTTAAAAGCAGCAGAACGGCTCAGCAGACGCAAACCGGACCCTTACGGATCCTAAAAGCCCGTTTCCCTCGCGGGCAGCTCAAGGTTGGGCTCCCTCGGGCAGCGGTTCCAGCGCCGGCCCAGCACGGTTGCTGCCGTCCGTGGTGGGGCTGCCGGCGAGCACCGAAATACCGCGCTCGGCTCTCTCTGCGGCGTTAGCAGTGAAACGCGTGGAGCCGGGGAAGCGGTAGCACATTAGTCCTGTTTATTAGGACAGCAAATTGTGCCAGGAAAGACTACACACAGCAGCTAATGATAACAGTATGCACATTCACTTAGTAGCTAATTAATCTCTTCGACTTCCCTAATGTACGAAAAGGAGCCTTCGGTTTGCGGGAGCAGCCCGACCGTTTGCATTTCTTATTTCCTATAATTGGGGAAGTGGAAGAAACGGGGAGCGCGGACCCCGCCGCACACAGCAAGTTGTTCACCTCAGCAGAGAATAATGAGATGATCATCTCCTGTAGTATTTAATTAGAAATGTCGCAGTTAATTGATTTCTTGGATATGTTAATTAAGAAATAATGAGGACCAGGTTGCAGCAAAAGGTGCCAGCGAGAAGTTTTGAGTCCCTCCTGGAAGATGCGTCTGTTGGCTGCTCCCCGGGGACAACCAGGGGACAGCCCCGGGGTTGTCACCCGTGTCCTGAGCCCGCCCTTGAGCTCGGGCACAGCTCGGCTCCGTCCGTTTTCCCTTGTTGCTCATTTTCCTGCTCTGCGTCCCCGAGTGCGGGCAGGTGCCGGCAGGACGGGCAGCAGGTCGCCCCGTTCGCCGCCCGCACCAGCGCCGCGCGTCGCTGGGATGCGGGATGCCCCGGCAGGCGCTGGCCCCTGCTGCCCCGGGACGAGCCGTGCCGGCAGATCTCAGGGTTATACCGATGCCACGTAGCCGAGAGATGTAGGGGTGTCCCCCCCCCAGCTTCGGTCGGCTCCTCTGGAAGGGCTGTGATGGAGATCCGGAGCCTGGGATGCCCTTCGGCCGGGCGGGGGGAGCGCGGGGGCTGCCGGCGTGTTGCGCCCAGACCCTGGCAGCCTTTGAGCAAAGGATTTCGGGGGACAAATAAGCGACCCGAGAAGCTGGCCTGGCTCTGGGAGCGCTCCCGGCCTCGGGTGTGCACACGGTGGAGGCTCGAAGTGGTCCTGGTGGTGGTAGGTAGCCCCAGCCCCGGGGAGCTCCCCGGCTCGCTTAAGGAAACGTCCACTTTTGGCTTTTTTTCCCTTTTTTTATGGCTTATTTTGCCCCCGACATCCTCAGCTGCCCCTTCTCATGCAGTCGCCCTCCGGCACCTGATCTGAATGCACCTTATAACCGCGTGAACGGCAGGTCCCTCGGGATGCGGGGGGGTCGCCCGCCGGCACCGGCACGTCTTCCAGCGGCCCCTCCGCCGGCGCCCCTGCCCCGGGCACCCTGCCGCGTGCGCCGGCGCGTTTTAACCTCCTCGATGGAGTTATCGCCCGCGACACTTTGTCTTACGCTCGGGTCCGTCCGGAATAAAAGAGTTTAAAGACTTGGCGGCCTGGTCCGAGCTCTGTGCGGCCGTTCCGCGGTGAGGGACGATGCGGGTGGCCGGGTTTAAAGGTCTCATCTAAGTAAAACCGGGTTTCTTCGGGGCTGGTTTTACTGGGGAGAAGCTGCCAGGGATGAGGCTTCTCCCTGCGGCACAAGGGGACGCAGGGAGGGGCTCTCCCAACAGCAGGGGTTATTATATGTGTGTGTGTGTATAATATCAGCTAAAATTATAATCTATTTTTTATATAATTAAATATATACTATGTAAACATAGTAGAAAATACATAATTAAATATAATATCCATTATAAAATACAATATATATGCATTATATACACAAATGAGTGTGTATATATTGTGTGTATATATTGTGTGAATATATACTATTAAAAAAGATATAATAACATATCTAAAATATACATTACATGACAGATACACGCACATTATATACAGATACATGTGTATATATTGTGTGCATGTGTATATACATGTGTATAATGTGTGTATGTATGGTATATCTTATATATAACTATTGTATTTGTCTTTTAATATATATTTGATATAATTAGTATAATATTTAATATATAGAGATTAATATATTAGATAATATTTAATATATATATTGTATTTTAATATATATTTCGATATAATTAGTATAAGTGTTCTCCCCCCCAAACTCTGGCGAGGTGGGGGTCCCTCGGGATGCCCCACCTAAGTCCCCCATGGCTGGGGGTCCCTTTGCCGGCCCTGGGCGCCCCGTGTCTCGGGGGGTCCCCGGGGGGTCCCCGGGGCAGGGAAGCGGAGCCGTTTGGGTCCTGCCTCTCCCCGACACTCAATCCCCGGCGCAGGTGTGGAGCTGCCGGCCCCGAAGCCGCCGCATACCTCTCATACCTGCGGCCACCCCGCCGCTGGCCCCGCTCCGCCGGGGACCCCCGAGGGACCCCCCTTCCTCCCGGCCGTCCTCATCCCCACCGCCGTGGGGCCACCGAGCTCTCCTGGCTCCCGTGGGACCCATCCCTCCCCGGTGATGCCCAGCTCCCTGCTCCCGCGAGACGGACGCCGGCGTCCCCACGGCCGTTCGGCCGGTGCGGGAGAGGGGGACGGTGCCCCTGTCCCCCCCCGCCAAGGCAACCAGACAGGTTTCCAGCGCATTTTGCTTTTTATTACCACGCAGTAACACACACTACAGCTGCTGACTACCTACGACAGGGAACGCACGCACACAGGCACAAAAATAAAAGAATAAATTAAAATAAAACTGTGTAAAAAAAAAAAAAAAAGAAACGACGGAGAAAAGGAGGGAGGTGGGGAAAAAAAAAAAGGCGAAAAATAAAAAGGAAAAATGAAAAAGGGATTGGGTACATTGAGCTTCTAGGTAGGACGTTTTTATTTGATCTCATGGCTGACGGACGGCTTCCAGCGCGGAGGAGGATGCGCGGTCGCGTCCCGGGGCCGCGGGCGCCCTGGCAGCCTCCTCTTCCTCCTCGGCTCGGCGGCGGGAGCTCCCCGAAAAGCACCTCCGAGGGACGCCCCGGGCGGCGGGGGGGGACGGGGTGCGGGTCCCCGGTCAGGCCGGGCGCCCCGGAGGAAAGGCAGCGGGCGGCGGTGGCTTCGGCGACGTCCCTAGAGTTCGTTTGGCGATGCCGCCTGTGTCCCCCCTTCCTCCCGCGGGTTCCTCTCCATGGTGGCTGCACCAGGAGCCTGTCCCTGCCTTAGTCGTTGGAGGTGACGTCGATGTCTTCTCCGCTCGACTGCTTGGTGGCGAGGCGCCATCGGTTGATGTGGTGGGAACCTTTCTTCTTCTGATCCGAGTCGGGGCCTTCCTCCTCCAGCTTCTGCCGTTTGTATTTCGTCCTCCTGTTCTGGAACCACACTTTCACCTGGGGGAGAGGGAGAGACGGGCGCTCGCGGGGGTCCCGGCACAGCCGGCTCCGGCGAGGGGTGGTGCTGCAGCCGGGCAGCAAACTCAGTTTTCCTCGGAGACCAGCAAAAAAAGAAGTCCCCGTCGCCCCGGAGCGCTCCCACGGCCACCCTGCCCTGCCTCGGTTTCCCTTCTCGCTGCGGCAAGGCGGGACGGGGGGGACAAACGCAGCGGCTGCAGGGCGCGGCGTGCTGCCGCCTCCCGGCTCCGCTCTGCTGCACATCCCGGCCTTGGAGAAGCGCCGGACGGGTGAAGGACCCTCAGTCACGTCTCAGACACGGGGCCAGCAGACACACGGGAGCCTCCGCGCAGCACCGCAACCCGGCGCCCATCACCCTGGTGCCGGGGCTGGGCCCCGGTCGGCACAGCACGGTGGGAGCAGCTAACCCCGGCCCCGTTGCATTTGGTCGCTGGTGTCAGGAGGCCACGGGCGCAGCGGCCGTGGCTCCAGCGACCGCGGGGGACACACACGGAGCCAGCCCCGCACCTCCGGCGAGGACCTGCCTCCCAGGGCCAGGGCGGCACCGTTGGGCTTGGGCTGGGCCGTATACAGCCAGGTCGCTAATTACAGACAGGTTACAATTACAATTAGAGAGAATTAATTCACCACAGCTAGGTTTCAGGAAAGCTTTTCCACCGTGATGGTGGTCAGACACTGTCCCAGGAGCCCGGAGAGGCAGCGGGGTCGTCATCCTGGGGGATAATGCCCTCCTCGCCTGCCCGAGGCCCCGAGCATCCAGCTCCGACCCCGCTCACGCCCGACACCAGCGCTGGGAGCGCAGCTTGGACACGCTTGGGATGCTGAAAGCACCCGCATGGCCGGTGGTGTGGGATGCTGCGGGCACCCCCACGGCTGGCGATGCGGGATGCCATGCAGCCGGGGATGCGGGATGCTGCAGCGGGGGATGTGGGATGCTGCAGGCAGTGGTGCGGGATGCTGCAGCCAGGGATGAGGGATGCTGCGGGCAGCGGTGCGGGGTGTTGCAGATGGAATGTGGGGTGCTGCAGGCAGCGGTGCAAGATACTACAAGCAGACATGCGGGATATTACAGGCAGCGATGTGGGATACTACAGGCAGAGATGCAGGGTGCTGCAGCCAGGGATGAGGGATGCTGCAGGCTGAAGTGCGGGGTGCTGCAGCCGGGGATGCGGGGTGCTGCAGATGGGATGCGGGATGCTGCAGGCCGCGGTGCGGGGTGCTGCAGATGGGATGCGGGATGCTGCAGCCGGGGGTGCGGGGTGCTGCAGGCCGCGGTGCGGGGTGCTGCCCGGCTTCCCAGGCCCCGCAGGACACTAGGTGCCGCTGCTCGGCCGCCGCTGCCAGCCCAGCACAGGCCCGGCTGGAGCATTTACCCACTCGCGGGCGGTGCGGTGCCCGCAGCCCCTCCGGCAGCCGCTGCTGCTGCACCTCGTCCCCCGGGACCATCGCCCCCTTTGCCCCTTCTCCTTCGGCCTTCGCCGCAGGCGACGTTCGCTTTCTGCTCTGGAGCCTTGCGCGGCGGGGCGAAGGGCAGCGTGCACGCCGCGCTGCGTCCCCCAGGTGAGCAGAGCCCTCGCAGGGCGCCGGCAGCCGGCGCGGAGCGAGCCCTGGACTTTAAGGCATGTTCAGTCTATTGAAACAGCTGCTTTATGGCACCCGTATATATTATAACCCCCCCGCCCTGGACTCAAACCATTTGCTTTCCTAGCTTTGGGGCATTTCTGGAACAATACTGAGCTGGCGCCTTTCATTCAACAACTGCAAAGCACTTTGCAAACTTTAATTAAAGCTCTCAGCCCTCTGGGAGCAGGGAAGTTGCCTTATCCCTAAATTATAGAAGGGGAAACTAAGGCATAAAGCAATTAAGATGCTTGAATGAGGCTCTGTGGAAATCAGGGGTGGGTGTGAAGCGGCACGTAAAGCCTTTCCTCCCCAGCTCTGTTCAGCTCGGAGAAACCCAGCCGGGTACGGCCGTCTCCTGCGGGATGTGGCTCCCCTGCGCCTCCCGACTGTCTCGGCTGCGGGAATGAGGACGATGCCAGGCTGGCCGGGCTCCATGACCCCTCGGCTACCATATCCCTGGCTCCAACAGGCCAGGAGGCACAATGAGAGAAGTGTGAGAACCTCACAGTGGGCAACTGGGGGATAAGCTGCCCTCGGCGATGCCTCATCCCGACTCCAGGAGTAATTGGTTTAAACCCCCAAGCCCGGGGGTTTTATCCCCTCCCAAACCCCCGCCGCATTAACCGATGTCCTGCTGGGTGTTTGTGCATCCAGCCGGTGTGACGCTCGTGGAGTCCCTGCCCGGCCGCTCCCCGGGGCTGGCCCTGCTCTCCAGGGTCACCACTGTCCCCGCGTTCCTGCTGCGGGATGGGGACGGTCCCTGGACGGCTCCTGCATCCCGGTCCTGCCTCTGTGCACAGCTCCCACCCTCTGCTTTGCCTGGGATGTGCTCCCACCCGCGCGACACCCAGCAGGCCATCGCATCCCCCGGGAAATCACGCTCTGCTTCGGGGGTGCCGGCAGCACCCAGAGAAGCAGCTCTGCCCGAAAGGTGACGTCGCCATGGCCAAGCTGGGGACAATTAAAATCCGGTGGCTTCGTGTGTGGCTCCCCTGGACAACGGCCCTGTGACCGAAGCCCTGCCGAAGGCTGCGGGCACGGGGGTGGGTGCGGGCAGTGACCGAGACGGACCAGCTCCGCTATCACTCGGGCCAGACATGGTGACACCGCTTGTGCCGTGCTGTCACCCGCATGTGCCACCACCTCGAAGGGCAGCAGAGCTCCCCAGGCATCAGCGCTGCACCCTCGCCTACGCCTGCAGTCCCCGCTGGGACTTTTCTTCTAAAAACACCCCAAAACTTTTAAGAGCTTTATTTTGGGGGTGGTCCTCAGCAGGGGACCACCGCCAGTGCCAGGAGGCTCGGGCCCGGCGGAGCGCAGGGTACCCGGCTTTGCCGCGCGGCCGCTCTCCGGCTCTATCTGCAACGCGCATCTTTCTCCTCCCGTGACTCCCAGGCATTCGCTCGGTTAATTATTACCACTCCTGCCAGAGCGGCTGCGATGCCCGGCCGGCCCCGACCCACCGGCCGGGGCTGCTGCGCCTCCGTCCCCGCGCGCGTGATACTGGGACGGGATGCTGCGATATACGGTGTCTCTATAATCACCCCGAAGCCGGGAGGGGATGCTGTGACATACGGTGTCTCTGTAATCACCCCAAAGCCGGGAGGGGATGCTGCGATATATGGCACCTCTATAATCACCCCAAAGCCAGGAGGGGATGCTGCGATATACGGTACCTCTATAATCACCCCAAAGCCGGGAGGGGATGCTGTGATATACGGCGTCTCTATAATCACCCCAAAGCTCCCGCTCGGCAGGAGCCAGGGTGAGGCCTTTGCTTTGGGAAGCCGGATTTGAGACCCCGGGTGGGGGTAGCACCGAGTGCCGCCGGGGACGGAGAGGCTCTGCCCCGACAGCCAGGCTGCGTCGTGCAAAGCGAACTCAGGGAAGTTATTTCCCAGCCCAGCGCGAGGCGACCTGACGCCACCAGCGATGGGCACGGTGGCACGACCGCCTGCGGTGCCCAGCCCTGCGTGACTGCAGCACGCAGCGCGGCACCCCCACCTCCTCCCCGCTCCCCACCTGCCCGCCGCAGGCATCCCACCCCCGGCACGCCGGCCCCGGTGCTCCCGCGCCGCCTGGCACCCCCGCGGCACGCCGCCCGTTACGCCGCCCGGCTCGCGCGCCCCGTGTGCCCCCGCGGCATCCCGTCACGCCCAAACCCCACGGAGGGCTCCTCTTGCACGGGGCACCCCGCATCCCCCCGCAGAGCCCTCCCTCCGCGTACGCCGGCCTCGTCCCGCTTATAGAACGCTCGCGTTTGCTCTGGGACCCTGCGCTGCTGCTGGGTTTTCTCCCATCCCCTTTTTTTTTTCGTTGTTGCGTGGGCCTGTCTTATCCCAGGCGGATGCAGGTCCTTGGTGGGAGAAAGGATGGGAAGGGGTTAAACACCTCCGCCCTTCCCCACCCCATATCCCAAGGCATTTCCTGATGCTGGGCAGGTACCGGCACCCCTTTCACCTTCCCTCTGGGCTGCTCCAGGTGTTGCTCCCCGGCTGGGGGACCCGGAGCGGGCACAGCCCGACGGGCAAAGCTCCCTTTTCCAGGGGCAGAAGCGGCTGGGAAAGCGGGCCAGGCACAGCCAGGACCGGCAGCCCCTTCTCGGGGCAGCTAAACCCGCTCGGAAACAATAAAACGCGCCCGCTCGTGGGGTTGGACGTGGGGCTGGGTGTCTGCGCCGGGAGAAAACACGCCCGGGTCACCCGGCGCCGCACCGGGGCTGCGTGTCACCGAGGGCGGGGTGGGTTTCCACCGGAGGTTTGCGTGTGTGTAGGGTTCGTCACTGGATATATAATAATAATAATAATAATAATAATAATAGTGATAATAATAACGATAATAATAATGATGCTGCCTGCTTGCGGCACAGCCGCCGGTCAGGCCGCCTCTCCTACCCTGCCAGTCCCGGTACTTGGAAGCCCGTCCCGTACCGCACCCCTCTGCACATCGGGGTTATTTCCCTCCAGGTAATTAAAAGAAGATTTTTTAAAAAAGATTATTTTTCTAAAGCCACCAAACCAAAAGGGAGAAAGTCTCCCCTGCCGCTCCGCGGAGCCCCCCGCGAACCGCTGCTGCCTTCGGGGACGCTTTGCCGACACTCGCTGCCATCCCTGGTCCCCGGCCCAGGGCTCTTTCCCCCGGGAGCCGGCCCGCAGGTGATGAATTACCCCGCGCCGCGAGGCCGCAGCAGCTTTCCAAAGCCATGGAAATGCCGTGCTGCGCAACACGCTGCAGTGCATGGAAATACACACATCTCTGTTGCCTCTCTCCGTTTCTAAACCTCCAGCGGGGCGGAGGGACGGACGCCTCGGCTCTTTCCCCGATAAATTGCATTTAGGGTCGGGGCAATGATGCAAAATCCGAGGGACTGGCTGAGCTGCCCCTCGGGCATCCCGCAGCTGCTCTTTCCGCCCGGACAAGTTGCTGTTTGTTCTTTGACCTTTCAGGGTTTTCTTTTTTTCCCGTTTAACATCATTTTCAGCCCGGAGAGGTGACAGAAGCAGCAAGGGAAGGACCCGAGCCAGGGTGGCAGCTGCTGCCGTGCCCTGCGAGCCGCGGGGCCAGAGGGCGGGATAGCGTCAGCGTCGGCGTACGAACGGCCTCGGGATTTTGCGGGCTCCCGATATCCACGGCTGCGGTTTCCCGCTCGCCCCGTGACAGTGACATTTTCCTCCCGGTAACTTCCCTCTCGCAGGGACGTATTTGGAGGTTTTGCTTGGCAGAGCCTTGGCAAGATGAGCCAGGCGGGCGCCGGGAACACCCACGGCTCCAGCTTTATTTTCCAATTAAATTAAAGGATAAAAATTAAATTAATTCGGAATATAGGCCAAACTACCTCGCCAGAATTTGGAGAAAACTTTCTCCGTCAACTCAGTTACTGAATATTACGGGAAATAGCGTAATATTCGGCGTACCTTCGCCTGGAGCATTTGGGAATAGCTGCTCGCCGGGACACCGGGCTTGGACACGCACAGGGATGCTCAGCCCCGACTCCAGTTTTCCCTGTACGCTTTTCCGTTTCCTTTCATCCCTACGGTCCTCCCGGGTCTCATCATTTCTAAGCGCCTGTGAAATGTCTTTTCTAAAATCCGAAAGTTGCAGCTGAAATAAACGCCCTTCGGCCGGCACCCGTCCTGGCACCCGTCCTGGCACCCACCCTTGCACCCACCCTGACTTTCGGGCAGGGCGGTGTGCACCAGACCAAAGCAGCACATCGGAGGAGGGTGCGCAGCTCTCCGGGGAGGGGAATCGTGCTGCTGCTCCTCTTTTAACCGGATTTTTAAAATCGTATATTGCTCTCGGGGAAAACACCCCAAGCAAGCAAGAAATAACGCCAGAAAACCACTCCGGAGAGCGGCGCGACGCGAGCCGTGCGTTCCCCGCCTCAAGCCCTGCCGGGGACGGCCGCACCGACCAAACGCTGCGGCAAAAAAACAAACCCCTAACGCCGCACAAATCCGCGCGGTTCGGCCACGGTTTCCACGCGGGATTCCTGGACAAACCCAGCTGGGATTTTGCAAAGCGCAGCCCCAGCCCTGCGCGGGGTCGGCGCCGTCTCCGCCGCCCGATGCCAAGCTGCTCCCACCGGCAGACGGATGGACGGCCGGCCGGCGGGACTGACGGCCGCGGGGTGGGCGGGTGGGTACCTGGGTCTCGGAGAGGCTGAGGCTGCTGGCCAGCTGCTTGCGCTCGGCGCCCACCACGTAGTGGTTCTTCTCGAAGGCCCGCTCCAGCCGCAGGAGCTGCGACGGCGAGAAGGCGGTGCGGATGCGCTTGGGTTTGCGGGCGAAGGGGCCGTGGAGGAGCAGGCTCTCCTGGGACACCTCGCTCCCTGCGGACAGAGAGCGGAGTCAGCGTCCCGCGTCGGCACCCCCAGCCCTGCAGCTTCCCCTCTGTGGGGCCGGGGGGGATGTCGGGGAGACCGGGGAGGAGAGAGAAGGGGGTCCTGGGGGGCCCTGGGCACCTTCCGCGCCCCAAGATCGCAGCACGGCGGTGCTGTGGCCGTGCTCCCGCCCCGGCTGCCCTCGCTCCCGTGGTGGGGCTGGACACGGGGCAACGGGAGGGGAAGGGAAAGGAGAGAGGAAGAAAGAGAGGGAGAAGGGATGGACGGGGAGAGCAGGAGGAAGAGGAGAGGAGGAGAGGGAGAAGGGGGGAGGCAGAGAAAAGCAGAGAGAAAGAGAGAAAAAGAAGATAAAAAAGAGGAGAAAGAGAGAGGCAGCCTAAGAAAGTGATGGGGAAAAAAAAGAAGAGGTGGAAAGAGAGAAGTGAGAAAGAAAGAGAAAGAAAAAGAAAAAGAAAAATAAGACAGAAAGACAAGAAGGAAAAGAAAGAGTGAAAGAGAAGGAAAGAAAGAGAGAAGGAAAGTGGGAAAACAAGAAAGCAAAAGAAAGAAAGAATGGAAGAAAAGATGGAAACGAAAGAAAGACAAGAAAAGGAAAGAAAAAAAAAGAAAGAAAGAAGAGAAAGAAGAGCAAGAAAGAGAGAAAGAAAAGAGAACGAAACGAAAGGAAGAAACCCAAGCAAACCGAGTGAAGACGGAGAAGGCGAGCGAGCGGGACGGGAAGGCGCGACGGAGGGCGGGCAGGTGGAGGGGCAGGGAGCGGGCTGGCAGCGGGCCCCGGCCGGCAGCGGGGACCCCCGGCGGGGGCGGCGGGGGCCGGGCCGGGGCCGGGGCCGGGCGGGCCGGTGCCCCCGGGCGCCGCCGGCAGCGGCCGCAATCCCGGGCGGAGCCGCCGGAGCCCGGAGCCAGGCGGGGGTTGGTGCCGAGCAGATAACCCTAATCTGGGGTGCTCCGGGCCGGGCCCCCGGGCATGTGCGGGGACAGCGGGGGGACGGGGGGCACGGAGAGAAGGGAAAGGGGGAAAGGAAAGAGGAAAGGAAGGGAAAGGAAGGGAAAGGAAAGGAAAGGAAAGGAAAGGAAAGGAAAGGAAAGGAAAGGAAAGGAAAGGAAAGGAAAGGAAAGGAAAGGAAAGGAAAGGAAAGGATAGGAAAGGAAAGGAAAGGAAAGGAAAGGAAAGGAAAGGAAAGGAAAAAGGGACACAGACAGAGAAAGGAAAAGCAAGATGAAAATAAGAAAGGGAGAGACAGAAAAGGAGAGTAAGAGAAGAAAGATAAAGGAAGGAGATAAAGACAGAGAGTCAGAAAAAGAAGAAAAAAAGAGAAAGAAGAGAAGAGAAGAAGAGAGAGAAGAGAGAAGAGAAGAAGAGAAGAAGAGAAGAGAAGAGAAGAGAAGAGAAGAGAAGAGAAAAGAGAAGAGAAGAGGAAAAGAGAAGAAGAAGAGAAAGAAGGAAAAGAGAGCGGTTATAAAATCGAACGAAATCTCGCTGTGCAGCCGAGATCCACCGCAATCTTTCCCTTCGTTCCCGAGAGGAGAAGCCCAAACTCCCGGCTCCGCCAGCCGCGGGGCCGCGCAGGGAGGCGGCAGCGCCGGCCCCGGGAGCCCCGCGGTGCCCGGCCGGGACCCCGCTCCGGCCGCGGCGGCTGAGGCGGAGCTGCCGCGGGGCTGCCCCGGCCCCCCCGCCCGCCCCCCGCCCGCGGACGGCGGCTCTGCCCGGGCACGGCACCGGCAGCGGGGCCGCGGGGCAGCCGCACGCCGGCTCCGAGGCTGCGGGAGCGCACCGAGCACCGGGCGTGCAAGTGCACCGAGCACCGGGCGTGCGAGCGTGCTCAGCACCGGGCGTGCAAACGCGCTCGGCGCCGGTGTGCAAATCCCGGAGCCCCGGCTGTGCGTGCAGGCACCGCAGCAACAGGTTTTGCCTCCGGCTCCCCCTCGGCCTCCCCGGTTAACGGGCCCCGGGGCGGCGGGACGCGGCCGGCCGGTGCGGGGCAGGGCAGGCGGCCGCCCTCGCTCCGCGCCCCTCCGCGCCCCTCCGCGCCCCGGCCCCGGCCGGCGATGCCCGCGGCTCACCTTGGAAGCGGTGCCCGAAGAAGCGGTTCCGCAGCACCCAGGGGTAGAAGTTGAGCGGGTCGCGGTGTTGCGGCCCGAAGAAGGAGTGGGGGGTGCGGCAGCGCCGAGCCCCCCAACTGATGGGGCCCGACGGGCAGCGCCGGGTGCCCCACGGCCTCGGGGAAGACGAGCTCGGCGCTGCCGTAGAGGGCCCGGCCGGCGGCGGCGGCGGCAGCGCCCTGGAAGCCGGGGGCGAAGGCGGCGGCGTCGGCGGCGGGGCCGGGGTAGCCGAGGGCGGCGGGGCGCGGGGGCTCCTCGGGGCTGAGGTGGGTGTCCTTGCCCACCAGGGACTCGATGGTGAAGCAGCGCTTCGCAGACGGCTGGAACATGGTTTGAGCCGGGAGGGGGGGGGGGGGGCCGGAGCGGGGCTGTTCCTCCGGGTGCGCGCGTGTGTGTGTGTGTGCGTGTGCAAGAAACCTCCCCCTGGGCAGCGCACACACACACACACGCGCGCACACACACACACGCGCGCGCACACGCCCACCCGCGGGCGCCCACGCACCCGCAAGCCCCGGGCAGCCGGTACAAATACGGCCGGTACCTGGCGGGGCCCGGGGGAGGGGGCGGCCTCACCTGCTCGGGCCGGGGCCGGGGCCGGGGCCGGGCGGGCAGGGGGAGGCAGGGCGGGCAGGGCGGGCAGGGCAGGCAGGGCAGGCAGGGGGAGGCAGAGAGCGCCCGAAAAACTGGACTGGAGCCGCTCCCGCAGGCGCGCCGCGAAGTTGTGGGAGAGGGGCTCCGGCTGCGGGGTTTTTCCTTCTTCTTTAAAAAAAAAAATTTAAAAAAAAAAATCTTTTTTTTTTTTAAAAATCCTCTTCACCCCCCCCCTTTCTTTTTTTTGTTCCCCCCCCTTTTTTTTCGCTTTTTAAATAAAACCCGCACCCGCAGCGGGCTGTAGCTCCGCGGCGCGGGGAGCCGCCGGCCGGGGGGAGGGAGGGAGGGGGGCGAAGCCCTCCCCCGCGCCCCCCGCCGCTCCCCGCCCCCCGCGCAAGCCCCGCTCCCCTCCGCGTAACCCCCCTCCGCGTAACCCCCCTCCCCAGGCAGGACCTTCCCCCCGGACAAAAGCCCGCTCTTCCCACGGGTCCGATCCTGCGCTGAGAATTAAAAAAAAAAAAAAAAATAAAATAAAAAAACCCCAATAACTCGCGGTTTTGGCCGGTTTTCCCGCGGCGCGGGGGGATGCGCGGGGCGCGCAGCCCCTGCGCGGGCCGGTCCCGAGTTCACTCCGCAGTTTGGCTCTGCTCTGAGTTTTGCTGGGCCGCGGAGGCGGGGGCCAGCCCTCCCCTCCCGCACAAAGGGGGTTGAAAGTCTATTTTCCACTTGGCTGGATTGAAATACTCCGCGCGGGCACCCGCGGATCCTTCCCCCCGCGGAGAGGAGAGCGCTGCTGCGCGCCCGCGGCCTTTCCGCGGACACACTCCCGCGGGAGGCTGCGGGGAAGGACGGGAGGGGGGAGAAAAAAATGCATGAAACCCCACCGAAACGAAAGCCTAAAAATGGAGCGAGCGCGTCGCCAAAGCGCTTTTTATTTTATTTTTTAATTCCGAACGAGAGAGGGGAAAAATAATCGACATTTTTAAATATATATTTATATTTTTTTTAAAAAAATGGAAATAAAGAAGCGGGGCTGGGGCAGCCGGCTGGCGGAGAGGGCAACGGGGCGCGGAGCGGGGCGCACCCGCGGAGGGATGGGGATGGGGAAGGGGAAGGGGAAGGGGAAGGGGAAAAGAGGGGAAGGGGAAGGGAAGTGGAAGGGAAGGAGGATGCGGGGACAGCGCTCGGCTCAGACGCGGGAGCTGTGCCCGGCTCCGGACCATTTGTGGCATTTAATTTAAATCCATTTAATTCCATTTAATTTAATTTTTGTTTTGGTTTCCTCGGCCCGGGGCGGGCGAGGCGGGGAGCGGCCCCTCCGCCCCGGCGCTCCCGCGGCCGCGGAGCGCTGCGCGGGGCCGGGGCTCCGTTCCGCGCGGGTCTCGCCGCCTTTCGGCATCTTCCGCGGGGGAAAAAGAGCGAACGCCGGGCGGGCGCCGGCTGCTCCCGCCGGGAAGCGCCCGGCAGCGTCTCCCCTCCGCGCCCCGGCTCCGCGGGAGCCTTTTTTTGGGGGAGCTGCTTTGGTTTGGGGGATAAATCGCCCTCTCGCAAAATTATAAATCTTTAAGCTGATTTTTTTTCCCCCCTGTTCTCCCCGTGGTTTTCCGTCCCGGCTCCGTGGCCAGGCGAGGCTCCCTGGATGCTCCGGAGGGAGCCGGGAAGCCGCTGCGCTGGAACCGGGAGAGAAACCCAAATTTCTCTTTCCATTTCTTTCCCCCGCTGCCGCTCCCAGGCCTGCTCCCACCTCCAGGATAATTCGGGCAGGAGCTTTATCCCCCCACGGGAATAAAACGCGGCCCCCCCCGGGTGGGTGCCTCGCTCCGGCCCCGGTGTCCCCGGCTTATGAAGAGGGAAACTTCAGCCCCCGCGGCCCCGGGAGGAGGTGAGCCGGGAGCAGCCTGCCTTCCCGCTGGATTTCTGGCCAGGAGGAGCTCTGGGTGGAGGAGAAAGACATTTTCTTTTTTAACGAAAGAGCCGCAGAGCGTGCCAGCGCAGCGGCGGTGGGCAGGCAGGGCTGGGCGGGGGGGCTGCACCGGGATTAGGGGGTGCTGGTGGGGGAAGGGGGGGGTCTGATGCCTGTTAAAATACAAGAATCAGGATTTTCCAAGGAGCAAACGAAAGAGGAATGAAGGAGAGGGAGGGGGGGACAGGACGGGCACCAAAAACTGGCCTTGGGGGGGGGAGGTAGGGGGTCAGCTCCGGGGATGCTTGGGGAAGGGCAGCGGGTCCATCCCCATCCGTCCGCATCCCCCAGCCCCAGCCGCCGCTCGCCTGCCCGGACTCAACTCCCTGCCTGCGCCCCTTCCTCCCTCCGCTTTGCCGGGGCCGGATCCGGCACACGGCCGGCAGGTGCGGCCCGTCCCCCCCCTCGTTAATCTGTAACACGTCGGCCTCCAGCATCAAAGGGCAGAATGTGGCAAACCAGGCCCCGGAGCGCGGCCACGGGCGCAGCTCGCCGGGATGGGAAAAGTTGACCAGACTTCAAAGCGCCGGATCATTTCCTCCTAACGTCTCCCACCGCTCTTCCCGTGGGCACAGCTCCCTGCCCTGCCCGGGCTTCTTCTCGGCATCCTTCACGTGCGGCCCCGAAGCGAAGAAGGGAGGAATGGGGCTGTGTTTGGGGTTGGGGGGACGGGGAGGCTGCGTGTCCCGGGCTGCTCCCCCATCCTGCTTCTTCGGCTTTTATTTTTGTTACTTCACTCAGTTCAGGGATGCGCTGGACGGGAATAGCCTGACCCCGCACGACGCCGTGGGCTTCAGCGGGTTATTCATCCCGCCTCCCTCAGTCTCCCTTTTCTAAGGTGGTTTTGTCAACTCGTCCATCGATGGTGGGTGGGTGGATGGATGGACGGACAGATGGATGGATGGAGATGGCATGGGAATGGTGGGGATGGTGGTAGATACGGATCTTGACGTGGATGGATGGGAGATAGCTTTCACCTATGGCGTCAGGCTGATATTGAGCGAGGATCCCACCACCGAGCCCGGGAACGGGAAGCCACCCAGCTCACATAGCTACGGGCTGGAAGAGGTCAGTCCAGCGAGGAAAGATGCTGCTGGGTCCTCACCCACCAGCTTTTCCACGGGGGCTGCATCTGCCCTCACCTCTCCGGCACGGCCTGACTGCTGCATTGGTATGGAAACCCTGCACAGATGTGGGCTCTGGTGTGACGGGTCCTGGTGGCCTTCCAACAGACTCAGCGGTGGGAGAGCTTGAAGGCCATTTGGTGGGGACACAGCTGTGGCTTCGGTGGTTGCAGCCACGCGTCACGAAAGGGAATTTTGCGCCTGCAAAGCAAACAGGATTTTGCACCCAGCTCCTTGCAGACATTGAAGCCCCCAGCTCCTGAAAGGATCATCTCCAAGCCTGAAACATCTCGAGATGATCGTGCAGGTGCCCGTAGCCCTGGTAAAGCCTTTCAGAAAGCTGCGGCACCCTCGGCCGTCGGTGGCAATGCCCGTCCCGGCGCTGAGGCTGCACCCGCACCCGGGACAGAGATTGCTCCGGTCATTTCTGCGGGACAAGGTGGTACCACAGGGCCGCGGTTCTGGGGAAAGTCGTTGCGACTCGTTAGTTGAAAGTGACGTGCCGAGGTTGGGCACTTGGGGACCTTTTCCCTGACCTTGGGGACCCCATGTCCCCTGTTCGCCCATGGGGTGAGCGGGGTGATGAGCCGGTTCACCCACACCGGGGCCCACGGAGGGCAGCAGCACTGAAACGCGCAGGTTTTGGGCAGCATCTGCATCTCCTGCTCGTGACAGGACTTGTCAGAGCAGCGCCGATGCCGCAGGCACCAGCAGCACGCCCGGCTCCGCGGGTGGCATCACCCGCCGTGCGGGCATGGGACACGGTCCTCCTCGGGGACCTGCTGGGGTGACAGTGGGTACGGCATCAGGGGGCAGAGCTGTGGGGGTCCGGGGGGTCCCCGAGCCCTTTCCCAAAGCAAGGGGTGCAATCAAGCCCCCCCAGCCGCCGGGAGCAAACCCAAACTGCTGGCCCTGGTTTGTCCTCCTGGTCCCTGGGCTGGCAGCGGCGGCGGGTGCCTGGCGTCGCTGGGCCCCAGCCAGGAGCGGATCTCTCCCTCATCCCTGATCCCAGCCTTTAAATCTCCTCGGGATACCGTGGCCAGGAGCTCTGTGCTTTAGCACTGTGATTCCCAGGGATGTTTTTGAGGGTTTATAGCACTGACGGCACCAAGAAGGGCTCAGCCGCGGTGTTTGGGTTCAGCCAGGGCTCCCCGCTGGCTGTGGGGGTGACGACTGGCCTCCCAGGTAATGTCCCACCACATACCTCCCTCCAGGGCTGCAGGGTGTCACCCTTAGAAATGCTTTTCCGTGCACGGCAGGGTCATCGTTGCAGCAAAAATGTCTTGCTAGGAGAGCTCGGGAAATTTCGACACAGGAAATTACACCTCCAGCCCCGGGGAGGGTTTGGGTGCTCCCTCGGATGGCACCGGAGCGTGACCCCCACGTCAGACCCCCCCGGGCTCGTGCTGGCTTTGCTCCAGCAGCTAAGAAAGCAAGATCCTCTGCAAGATTGCAACATTACAGGGGCAAAGAAACCACGGGGAGGGAGGCTGTCCCCGCTCAGGTGCTGGGCGAGTCCCCTCAGAACCCCCCGGGGACCGCGCAGCGTTCTATTAGGGGCGACCGGCAGACTTGGCCCCCCCTCACCTCCGCAGCGTACCGTTAAATGGCATCAGCCGCTTACATATGTTGCTTATAGACGCCAAACTTATTAACACAATAAAACTGCCGCTAAGAAGCTTTCCTGCCGCCTTTCCCGCGCGGAAAGCATCAGTGTTGGAAGCACCTAGCTGCCACGTATGGAAACACCCGGGGTTGCTTTTCGTATGGCACCCAGGAAAATAAATACATGAATCAGGCAGGGTCCCCCCTTCCAGCGCTCCCGGACCTCGGCTGCGAGGGCAGGGACTTGGGGACACCTCGAAGCCGGGGGGTTTAAAGCCAGTCCTGGGGTGAAGCTGTCCCATGCCGGGCCGGGGAGGCGGTGTGGCTCGGGGGGACGCTGGGGCTCGCGGGGGGCTGCGGGGTGGGCTGGGTGCCGGCCATCTCCTCCGACGCACCAGGCTCTGAATCAACGAATCTTCCTCCCGCTTTGCTTTGGAAGTGGTCGGAGGGGGACCCTGGGTGATTCATGTATTTATTTTCCCGGGTGCCATATGAAAGGCAACCCCGAGTGTTTCCCCACGAGGCGGCTAGGTGCTTCCAACACTGACATTCTCCGGGAGAAAAATAGGCAGGAAAGCTTCTTAGCAGCAGTTTTATTGTGTTAATAAGTTTGGCGTCTATAAGCAACATATGTAAATGACTGATATACTGTCTTGATGCCATTTAACATTATGTTGCGGAGGTGAGCGGGAGCCAAGTCTGCAGCATTTCGACTAATACGCGAGGAGCTGCCAATTCTGGTGGGTTTTTTTCTTCTTTTTTTCCCCTTTTTTTAAAAATTTAAACAAGTTAGCAATCTGCCCGCGCCAAAATAATGACTCGGACCCTTCCGTCTCCATTGCCGTTTCTTGGAAAACGGGTAAATATTGTGTTCATTTAGCCCTGGCGGCAGCTCGAGTCCCCGGCGCTGGGATAGGAAATCCCGGCTCGCCGGGTATCCCGGTCCCCGTCGCTGCGGATGGGGAGAGGGGCCGGCGAGGAAAGAGTAGAGCCGCTGCCAAGCGCAGCCATGGCTGCCGGTAGCGGAGGTGCCAATGTCTCTGCGTTTCCCCCTTCCCCGGCAGGGGAAAAAAAAAAGACAGGGGGAAAAAAAATTAAATATAAAATGCCGTGAGTTTCTTCCTCTCGCAAGTAATTTTCAGTTAATTTATGTTGAATCAATGGTTCCTTGCAGTCATATGGATGGCAGGCTCCCAGCCATTATTAGTGTAAACAGATTTGTGAGCAGTATATTTAGCTGTTCCATATTGCTTTTAGGAAATGTGCACATTTCAATGGCGTATACTCAGAGAGGGCCATACCCTGCCACCGCTCTGCAGGTGGGGACGGTGCCGTACAGAGACGCCTGCGCTCCCGCCCTCCTCTTCCTCGCTCGAGAGGAAGCCTTGAGCCAGTGGCGGGGTTTGGTTACCCTTGGAGGCAGTGGGGACCATTGGCTCCTGTACGCCCCACCAGTATTTCATCTGCAGAAAACCCCTGCAAAACTGGGGGGCTGCTGGCGGGGACGGTCTGGCCGAGGCCGCATCCAGCTCACGAGCGTGGAGACGGAGGTGTTTGCAGCAGGGGGGGCCCTTGGCATGGGTGCCCAGCACCGTTTCAGTGCTCCGGGGTACCCCCCTGCTCCCCGGAGCTCTGTGCAGTCTCACCAGCCTACAAGTGGGATGAGCTGAGCCAGTGCTCAAGCACCATTGGGCGTGAATTCCCATGGGCTTGGCCACCTGCGCTGCCTTGGCTGGGCACCCTCGCAGGGACCCCGCTGGGATGCAGGGGGCACGTCCACCCAGGGACCGCGCTGGGATGCAGGGGGCACGTCCACCCAGGGACCCCGCTGGGATGCAGGGGGCACGTCCACGCAGGGACCGCGCCGGCATGCAGGGGGCACGTCCACCAGTCACGCCGCATGTACGGGGTGCAGCGGCCGCATCCCTGCCATGCAGGGAGGGATCTGAACCCCCCCCTCTGCCGCCTGAGCAGTGGATTTAAGAAAAGTGGTTGTGCTGTGGAGAAGCGCTGATCTTGAGAGGTTTGGGGCCAAAATGTAAAACGCGCTAAAAAAGAAATCCCCAGATTTCCACAGAGCAGGTGAAAAACCCCAGCCAGCGGCGCCGCGAGGAGCCTCCAAGTCCCACGGGACGGATTCTGCCGCGCAGCGTCCTTACGCTACTCCCCTCTTCTGCACCCGCCTGCCGTCGAGGGAGGCTCCCCAGAAGCGAGCAGGATCAGGCCCTTCCCCATCTCCCCGCCTGCTTCCCCTGCTCGCTCCGTGCCGCGCACACGCCTCTCCCGCCGCCAAAATAACCCAGAACCGCCGCATCCAGAACCCGCTGCCGGTTCACACGTGCTGGGATGGCACGAAGCGCGGGTGCAGCCCCTCCGCCAAGGAGCCGGGGCAGGATACGGCCCTGGGGGGCTTTTGCTATTTTAATTTCTCCTGCCGGCTTGCCCGCGTGCACAACCGGCGCGAGCCCGAAATAGCTGCCACGAGCGGGCTGGCACGGGCGGCGTGGAGCATCGCCAGCCTCCAGCGGCACGGCGCTGAAAGGATTGGGGCAGCGTCTCTCCATGGCTACCCGGACCGGGGAGAAGTATGTCGGCTCCGGGGGGAGGGCGCCGGCCCCTTTCACGGAGGAGAAAGCCGCGACATCAGGGCTCTGTTGTTGGATGTCACCGTCTCCCTCCCGCCAGCGTGAAAAATCAATTAGGAAGAATTAGCGACGTGTCAACGGGTGTTGCGCGGGGAGAATTGCGGGCCCCATCCTGCACGCCGCTACGCGGGTTCCCCTGGGAGAACTGTCCCCCCCACCTCAGCGCCATTACCACCCCAAAACCATGATGCCCAGGCACCCGAATCTGGCCTGGGGGGGCTGAATTCCAGCCCCGGCACCCATCCGTGCCCGGGGCAGCTGCATGGCACCCCAGTGCTCCCTGCCTCAGTTTCCCCATCCCTGCGAGGGGGCCTGGCTGGACCGCAGCCCCCGACCCCACGGCATCGCCGGCTGGAGATGTCGGATCTTTGTGGCCCGTTGGAGCCCATCCCCGTGGCCCCGGGACTGGAAGCGGTTCAGCGGGAGCATAACTTGCACCGTGTTGCTGCTTTTCTCTTCCCTCCTCTTTCTGCGTGTGTGTGTATATATATAAATAAGAAGGGAAAAAAAAATCCCAAACTCTGATTAAAATCCCTTTTTTTATTCACCTGCCCATCTTTCCTCTGTCTCCATCTCCCATTCTATCCAAACTCATAATTAATCGCTCAAGGCAAAAGTAATGAATGTTAATTGGCCATCTGTACAAAGACTAATTAAAATCTACCATGCTGGGGATTAAAACATACCTATAGCAACTGCCTGAATTGAGAATGAGACAGAGGAGAGATTGAGAAAACAGCTGAAAGGCTTGTGCAAAACGCAATCTCGCTTAGGTGTGAGATGAGTTGCAGCTCGGAGATCTGAGATGCTTTATTATTAAATTAAAAAAAAAAAAAAAAAAAAGGGGGGGTGGGTGGGGAAGAAACTTCTGAGCTGAGCCGGGAGGTGGTTTAATGGGAAGAAAGGCCGCGGGAGATTTCAAAGCCGGAGCGACACCCTTTGGACCCCAACATTTCGGGTTTGGTTTGGATGAGGATAATAGCCGCCCTCTCCCCTCCCCGACGGGAGAAAATATTTTGTGGTGTTTTCAGCTTTTTGGAGTTTCTGGGTGTGAGGAAACCGCGCCGGGCGCTGGGAAGCTGCTGGGCTGGTTGGGGGAAGAAGCATCCCTTGAATTCGAAGAGTTCGGGACGGAGCGCTCGGCACCACGCCATGGGCATCACCGCCCGGCCGGGCAGCCGGCGGGGTCTGCGTCCCGCTCTGCCCCGAAGCTGCATCGCGCCCTCGGCTGCCCCGCTCCGCTCCCGGCCCCTTCTTTGTCCTAAATCCTCGGCTTTTCAGGCCGGCCGCCTCTTTGTTGCGGGGAGGGTTTAGGAGTTGGAGGAATAGCGCAAAACGAATAAGCCAGCACTAATTATTCACGGGGCTGCTCCTCCTCCTCGCCGCGGCCCCGACGAGTCCCCCGGCCCCTGCGCAAACACCCCCTGACCCTCCCCGTGCTGCGCGTTCGGGGCCAGCCCGGAGCCTGGGTCCGTGCCCCCCTGCGAGGTGTCCCCTCCAGCGCTGGTGACACGGCTGGAGGCGGCAGGGGGTGCCCGGGGGTGGAGGGCGCCCGGGGGGATGCTGGCCGGAGGGAGTCAAGGAGGCTGGACCCTCTCTCCAAACGCGTCCCCCAGGCTCAGAGCAGCTCTGGCACATGCAAAATGCCATTTTTTTAGTTAAAAAAAAAAAAAAAAGGAGAGAAAAAAGTGTTTTTCCTCCAGCCAAAGCTGCGGGTGAGTTTCTGCTAGAGATCACGGACCTGCAGCTCCACCACCTTGTGTCCCCGAGCAGCTCCAGGCCAGGGCTGTCCCCATCTGCCCCATGCGCCACCTCCGATGCCACCAAACAACTGATTTTTTAATCCCAGGTCCTCAGTGTTTCCTTCCGGGAGCCGCCGACCGCATCCCTGTACCCCTGCGATGCCGGGGACCGCTGCCGAGCATCCTCCCCGGGCCCTTTTCGGGGTGCGCGGTGGGGGATGATGGGGAGGCCGGGGGAGGCTGAGCACCCCCCCGAGTGCGCTGGTACTGTGCAGCCTTGCTGGAGGCCCCCGGGCTCGGCTCTGCCCTTGTTTTCTCGGATGCGGCTGTGTTTACTCCCAACACGAGTGACCGCCGTGGCCCTATTACGGGAGCGGCTGACAGCTCGGCTGACAAGTGCGCTCGCAGCAGGAATGTGAATGCGGCTCCCGGCCTCGCCGCGGTGCCTCGGCGGCAGCTTTGCCGGCGGTGGCGCGGGCAGGGCGAGGCCGTGCTGCCGGCTGGGTGAGGCGTGATCCCTAAGGAAGGAGATGCTCCGGGTTTCCCGTGGGATCCCGCACGGGATGGGGTGCTGCGAGCGATGGGTGCAGCATGGCTTGCTCGCCCTTTCTGGTCTAAACCCTGATGCTGAGCATCTACCAGAGTCCCCCAGCATCCTAACGGGAAGGGCCAGGATCCTCCGGGATTGTTCGGTGCGTGGGGAAGGGCTGAGCCACCGGCACAGGAGGGTTTCAAGGCCGGGTGGAGGATGACGGGCAGCAGAGGTGGTGCAGGACGGGCCGTGGAGGAGGAGGATGGATGTGCTGATCTGAACCGGTGGCTCTGCTGAAGGAAAGGGGACAGGCAGCAGCCGGTGTCGGGACCGGCCGGTGTCCCCACGTCCCAGGGGAGCCGCAGGAGCGGCCACAGCCTGCCTCCGGCTCGGCATTCGATATTCAGGGAAGGAGGCTTGAAATGCACCCGGCTGCATCCCACGTGGGCTGGTGGCAAACGGGACAAAGTCTGGCTTTGGGGTGCTGCATAAAAAAACAGGGAAAACCTCCTGTTTCTGGCTGCTCTCTCACGCCGGCGTGGAGGTGGCTGTGGGTCTGCAGGGGCCAACTCGATTGCCGGTGAATTTGGTGGGTGTGGGGCAGCGCCGGGAGCGATGGTCCCAGCTTAGCGCCCGTCCCAGCAAGTCCAGCTGCTCTGCCTGTGCCGGATAAAGATGGTTTAATTAATCACAGATCATTTCTGCAATGTCCCCCCATTAACCTCCATAGCAGACTAAATAATAACTCATTAAAGGCATTTGAAGCTCGCAGGAACAGGACAGTTTACCAGCAAACCTGCTGCTCTTTGGCTCTAAACTGGGTTAATCTGTCATCGCTCCTTGCTGGACCAACGGGTACCTCGTTACTCATTAAATGGCTGCTCCGGGGGACATGGCCAGCCTGGAGCTGGTCCTTCCTGCTTAACGCTGAGGCCACCAAAACCAGGGGACAGCGGAGAGGGGAGATGAACAAAAGCAGCTCAGCGGGCTGAGAATGAGGAGTGCGAAGAGTTACGGTCAGGAGGACGCGTGAGCAAGTGTTCAGCCTTGGGGAGAAGTCGGTGAGAACCGTGTCAGCTCAGCAGAAAGATGTTTGTTGTTCTAACCCTCTCGGGCTCGGTGAACATCCACCAAATCCCAGCCATGGTGCCGAGAAGACCCTGCAAAGCTCTTGACTTGTTGCGTAGAGAGATGGGAGGCTTTGAGATGGCTGGTTGTGTGTCTAGGAGACACCCGAGCCATGCCCGTGGCATGGAGTTAATGGGAACCCCCCATCCCAGGCATCCCCCGTATTAACTCCATGCCACGGGCATGGCTCGGGTGTCTCCATGGGCATCTCAGGCATCTCTGCACGCAGGATGGGGGTCCCTGGGTGGGAAGCGTGGGCACCCCCAGACCTTTCCCCCCCCGGGAGCACCTTTGCCAGAGGAGCAGCTCATTTACCTTTGGCCTCGTGGCCGGAGGCGGCTGCTTGTTTGTGAACGAGGAGCTCGCCGGGCACTCGGCGTCCGGGCCGAAAGGCCCGTGCTCAGCATTTCTGGCCACCGGCTGGGAAAATAAAGGTCTTCTTCTCCCTTCTGCTGAGAAACCTTTAATAAGGGGCAGAGGAACCCGGCTGCAGCCTCTCGCCCCGCTGAGCCGGGGGCAGCCCAGGTCAGCGGCTGAGATTTGGCAGGTCGTTGGGTGCGCGCCGGTTTTAATTTGGGAGGCTTTGGGGGGGATTTAGGAGGCTCGCCCTCGCCGCCGTCCCAGGGACCCAGTCACACAAGTGGAAACAAAACCCAGCAGTGACTTTGACTCCTTTCATAACCTGGTTCCCTGCATCTCACCACAGGCACAAAGGGCACAGTGTCTCCCCCGGCATGAGGAGGGGGCTGGGGAGGGTCCCCTGGGGACCTGGAGCTGGTCACTCGGGCAGTGTCACCCCGAACATCGCACACGCGCTTCCCTTCCTGCCCCAAACCGCTATCGAGGCCATCGCAGGGGTTTTTGGTGGTGCTTTAATAGGGATCTCACACGGGGAGGCACGTGCACAGCTCGCGCTCCAGCCTTGTCTCCCTGTTTACCGGGGCTCAAGGAGACATCCCCCCTTCACCAACATCCACCCATTACAGAAATCGCTGCAGCCAGGAAGGGCCCGGCGCTGGCAGCGTGTCCGTCACGCTGCCTTGGCCCCCAGCAGCGAGTAAACTGCTTTTCTTGTAAGTACGTGAGCTCAGAGTAAGGGGGGGACACGGGGGGACGGGCTGTCCCATGGGAGCCCATGCAGCCACGCACCGGGAGAGCGGGGCTGGACAGCCCTGCCTGGGCTGCCACGACCCCCAGCACCTCACTCTGGGGATGGGATGAGGAGGAAAAAGCAAAGGGGAAGAAAAAGGGGGAAAAGAGATAAAATGCCCTGCGCAGCCTGTGGCTGTGGGAGGCCGGGTGGGAAGGCGGGCTGGCGGGGGGCTGGCGGGGGGCTGGCAGGGGGGCTGGCGGGGAGGCAGACCCGCTTGCAGGGACCCCCCATGCTAGGCAGGATTTTGGGCTTGACAAGCCCCCCTTGACCCCCGTCGGGGAGAACAGAGCCCGAGGCTCCTGTCGGGGATGGCGGAGGTGACGGCTCCTGTCGGGGGGACTCCCTTCAGCCGCAGGGCTCGTCCTCAGCCCGGGGAGAGCACTGCCCGAGTATCGGGGCTCCCCTAGGCCCGGCGTGTTAGCCCCGTCGGATACGCTTCGCCAGGTGAGCTGGGAGCTCCTGGCTCTGAAATTAGGAGAGCTCAAAACTTCTTTTTTTTTTTTTCCTTACCCCTTTTTCTCCTAACTGAGCCTCCGGCGTGGTCCCATGTCTCCAGCACATGGAGCCCTAATTAAAAACAAAAAGATCGGTCCCTGCAGGGCCGGGTGATGAGGGGTGGGAAGGCAGGAGGGGAGCCCGAGCTCTGCATCCCGCTCCGGCCCCACCGAGCAGCCCCTCGCCGTCCCAGCACGCTCCGGCCCCTGCGCCGGCTGGTGGCCGTTACCCGGTCTCGGAACGCCCTCAGCTGGCGGCAGAAAGTGCTGGGAAAGGCAGAAAGAGCTTTCGGCTCGTTTTGCCGTCGCATCTCACAGCACCCATGGGTGCACAGCTTTTGGCCGGACCCACGGGGCGCGGGAACTGGGCCCGCTGCCTGGGCGGGGATGCTGGTACCCGGGGGGGATGCTGGTACCCGGGGAGGGAACCTGGTACCCAGGGGATGCTGGTACCGGGGGGGGGGATGCTGGTACCCGGGGGGGATGCTGGTACCCGGGGAGGGAACCTGGTACCCAGGGGATGCTGGTACCCGGGGGGGGGGTGGGATGTTGGTACCTGGGGGGATGCTGGTACCCGGGGAGGGATCCTGGTACCCAGGGGATGCTGGTACCCGGGGGATGCTGGTACCTGGGGGGGGATGGTGGTACCCAGGGGGATGCTGTTACAGGGGGGGATGCTGGTAACCCGGGGGATGCCTGAAACCATCATGGCGTTTCTCCCTGGGCAGAGCTCTGATCCTGGAGTGGGAGTCACAAGCTCAGCACATCCCTGGGAGTTACAGACGGATGCCGAACACCCAAACAGTGAGTCCAGGGGGATGAAACGCCTAAAAATGAAAATATCCAGGAGACAGCTTGGAGCACAAAAAGTGTGGAGTGGCCACGCTGAAGACAAACTTACTCCATTGAACGTCGAGCACGTGGTTGCTTCATCAGCAGAAGTCAGCAGTGTGCGCCACAGCACATCGCTGCAGCCGTAGGATTTGTGCTCGGTACAGGCTTGGTGGTGACAACAGGTTTCCTCTTTGAGAAGATGTAAAGTTTCCCAGTTGAAGGGACAGGGACAAGACTGATTTTTGCTCCTGCTGGTCGTGCGCTGGGCACCGGGGATGAGGGAAACAGGAGCGAAAAATGAGCCAGGTCCCAGCACAAGAAGGACATGGACGTGTTAGAGGAGGTCCAGAGGAGGCCACGGAGATGATCCGAGGGCTGGAGCACCTCTGCTATGGAGACAGGCTGAGAGAGTTGGGGTTGTTCAGCCTGGAGAAGAGAAGGCTCCGGGGAGACCTTATTGCTGCCTTCCAGTACCTAAAGGGGCTTATAGGAAAGATGGGGAAAAACTTTTTACCAGGGCCTGTAGTGACAGGACAAGGGGTGATGGATTGAAACTGAGAGTAGGTTTAGATTGGATAAGGAAGATCTTTCTTACAATGAGGGTGGTGAGGCCCTGGCACAGGCTGCCCAGAGAAGCTGTGGCTGCCCCGTCCCTGGAAGGATTCAAGGCCAGGTTGGACGGGGCTTGGAGCAACCTGGTCTAGTGGAAGGTGTCCCTGCCCATGGCAGGGGGGTGGAACTAGATGATCTTTGAAGGTCTCCTCCAACCCAAACCACTCTATGAATTGGAGCCAGTGTTTCAGTAATGATTTCATTAACACTGGGTGCAGCGGGACATAAGCACCTCACTCTTTAAAGTCAGCATTCCCTGCCTATATATATATATATATATATATATGTATACACACACTGTCTCGGGGGAGAGGTTTGGGTTGGAGACATGTCTGGTTTCAAGCAGCACCTCTGTGATACCACAACCCCTCCTGCAGGTGCTCTGAGAAGACACACAGAGTCGCCGATACAGCCCCAGCCACTGGAGGGTGGTCAGACCTCAACCAACTACACACAGTCCAAAAATAATCCCCCCCTTGGGTACCCTGGCTTTTAAGGTGTCTTATCCCAAAAAGCCCAGCTGCATCTCCCGCCCTCCCGGTACCAACCTGTCCCTGTGTCCAGGGCAGCCCTGTCCCCCAGCACCCACCCACCTCCTCCTGCAATTTGAGGCTCCTTGAGCCTTTCTGGGGGCCTCTCCCCCGTCAGCCCGGCCTCTGGGCAGCCCACGGTCCGTGACTCGGTAAGGGCACGGCTCGGGACCCCCAGCTCTCAGCACTGGGGTTACTTATTCACGGAGAACCAGATCCCAAAAGAGGATCTCTGCCCGAGAGGGGATGGGACAAGCCCCCATGGATGCAGCGTGAGGAGACGGGGGATTTTTAGCAGCAGCAGGTGCTCCCAGGTCTCACAGACCACATTAAACACCACCAGGCATCAAACCCCAGAAAAACCACCCTCTTGCCAGTGCAGCGAGCAGCAGAGGGGGTCTTGCTAATAATGAGTTTCACGGGCATAGAGGGAAGATGAAACCAAGCTGCAGACTAGCTGGAGAGAAGGGGGTTTTGAGCTTGGCAGGACTAAGGTAACACAGAGTTAATGAAACAGCTCGGAGATGGAAGAACAGGACTCCAGGAGGACATGCGTGGTGCCTCGTTGGATGAAGGCAGTGCTTAACCCAGCCTCTCTCCTCCCAAAAACGTATCCACTTTTAAAGATACAGCAGAAGACCCAGACCAGACATGAAACTTTTAATGATTGTAGATCCAGGTGGACAAAATTTGAACTGCGGGGTTGAGACAGAGGACTGCAGGGAAGGCTGCTGCCACCGAGCACAGAGGGACACTGGGCATTTCCAGGGCATGCAGGGGATGCCACTGCGCTTCAAAGCTCTCCTGCATCAACACACGCTGCAGATCAGCTCCTTTCTAGAAGGGCAAGTCTATAAGCGCCTGTGCCTCCTGGAACCTGATGGAAAACTGAGGATAAAAACCCACAAGTAATTAAAAGAACAACCCAGGAGGGGCTGAAGCCCCAGATCCAGGCTTGGACCCACAACCTGCTAACAGGAGCATGGCATGAACTCAGGGCTGTGTCTCAGATGTGCTTGAACCCGCGCTGGGCTCGTGCACAGGTTTGTGTAAGCTGCTGACCCCAGCCAGGCACCCAGACACTCACATCTCCTCCGCGGCCACCTCCCTCTCCTGGTGATCCATTGCCTCGGCGCAGAAAACACAGGAACGGGCTTTGCCCCACGTCTTAATGCACAAAACCCGCACAGAGACAATCCCAGAACTGCAGGAGAGTCTGGACAAGCGACTGGTGAGAGCGGGGATGGACAGTCGGGGCTCTGGGGTGACAGCCACCCCCTCCGGCCCCGGGAAAGGCTCTTTTGCCCTTCGGTGACTTGCTCTGGTGCTGAGCACACAGCTCCCGTGGGGCGAAGGGGACGGGCACACGGACACTCAGCTCTAACCCTACTGTCGCCCTCTTTGAGACCTTCTGGGGTGGCTTTCTCACCCGGCCTCGTGTGCCCTGGCACCTCCTTGGCTCGCGCACACTCCTGCGCAGGAGAGCTTTAAGCCTCCATGCCCGTTTCCCTTGGAAAAGCCACCTCTGCTCGCCCACCCCAGCAGCTACGAAACCCCCACTCCTGCCGGCGGGCGCCCAGGAGTGCTCAACAGCTACAGCACAGCCAAGCAGTAACTTCCCCCCATCCCCATCGGGGCTCTAGGAGTATTTATAAGGCACCCAGAGGTCTTCTCTTGAAAGCTGCCCAGCACCCAGGACTCAAGCAAGGTCAGCAAACACGCTGGAGGCACCCAAGACACGGCTCAGCAGAAAGGAAAGCAGGAAGGCAAAGGTGGAGGCGAGAGTAACTCAGATGTCGTAGAAATCCACATGGGCACCGGAGCGGAAGGTGTCCTCCTCCAGGAGGTTCACCAGCTTCTGGGCTGACACGGCGCAGTCGATCAGCTGCCCGCTCTCCCGCAGGCTTTGGAAATACTGACGCATCTCAGGGTCTCCAGTCTTAGTCCGGGCCAAGAGCTGCATGTCCGTGTCCAGAGGACCTGGAGAAAGAGCAACAAAAGAGAAATCGCATAAGGACCAAGCAAAATCTGGGGCTCATTTTCCCTCCGCACCCAGCTGAACTGCTAGAATCTTTTATCCACAGAGCCAGGAGAAAATTAATAGCGATCACTGAGCTCCCCTCCTCACCCGGGGCGTAGTTGAGCACACGGACATCAGGCTCCTCGAGCGCCAGCACCTGGAACATCATGTCCCGGGAAGCCTTCCCGCTGCAGTACAGCGCCCAGTTCTTGAAGGGCTTCACGGCACAGAGCGAGGAGATGTTCACCACCGTCCTGCTCGAGCCGGGCCGCTTCCCGAAGGCTTGCAGGGCGGTGGAGGTGAGGCAAAGCGCCGAGGTGACGTTGAAGGCAAAGTAGCTGTTGATCTCATCTGGGTCGGTGAGATCGAGGAAGGATTTGGAGATGTCTCCCAGGGAGCCTAGGAAGGAAGGACAAGAGTTTAGAGTAGTTAAAGATGGGTTCAACAACACAGCAGGTCCCCTTTGCTCCGTTTCCAGGTGCAAGACCCTATTACAGACAAAAGCGAGCAGCTTTGCAGCCTCTAACAGGGTCTCAGAGCTCAGCGAGGCGCTCGGCACAGCCCGGCTCCGCTCATCGCTGTGGGGTCACCCGCTGAACGCACAGCGGTGACACGGAACTGCCCTGCCAATCCTCCGCCAAAACAAACAACCTCCAGCCCACAGTACAACGTCCCCACGGGCCAGCACATGCTCTCCTGCATGTCCCTCTTCTGGAGCCGGGTCAGTCACAGACCGGAGGCACTCCTCCCGGGGCACCCGTTGGGACAGCTGCTCTTATTTAGGGTGAGAAAAAGCACCGAGGAAAGCAGACATTAGAGGTTGCAAGCGAAGCACCCCCAAATGAGGGCTAGAAGCTCTTCTGGAGGCTCGCACCCAGGGAGCGGAGCGGAGGGAGGGTGCAGGGCTGCAGGAGGGTGGCCGGTCGGCTCTGCCCCTCCAGTAACGGGCCAAACCTTAGGAGGAGCCAAGCACCGCGGCCCCGGCAGCGAGCCAGCCCGGGCCCGCCCCCCGGCTCACCAGTTTAATATAATCATAAGATCCGGACAGGGTGAAACCCCTGCTGCTCCTTCCGTTATTTACTCCGTTCGGTTATTTACCGGCACCACTCATCAAGCCTCAGCGGAACCAAGGGCGGGCTCGCCGGGGCTGAGCCCCGCTGCCCCGGGGTGCGGGGGGCAGCGAGCCCGGGGGGCGCGGGGGGGGCAGCGAGCCCGGAGGGGGGGGCGCGTTGTTACCGGCGTTGTTGATGAGGAGCAGGCGGCCGGGCGGGGCGGCGGGCAGCACCTCCCGCAGGGCAGCGGCCGCCCGCCGCAGCCCCTGCTCGCAGCCCAGGTCGGCGGCCACGCACTCCACCCGCAGCCCGGTCCCGGTGCCGCCGCCCCGCAGCTCGGCCGCCAGCTCGGCCAGCGGCGCCGCCGAGCGCGCCAGCAGCAGCAGCACCGAGCCCTCGCCGAGCCGCGGGGCCAGCAGCCGCGCCAGGCTGCGCCCGAAGCCCCGGGAGGCGCCGGTCAGCACGCAGGCGGCCGCGCCCCAGCGCCCGGGCACCGGCCCCGGCCCCTGCCCCGCTCCCGGCTCCATCCCGAGCGGAGGGGGGCGTGGCACCACGCCTCACCACGTGACCCGCCCCATTCATCTCCCCCCGCCTCTTTGTGAATGGCCGCTCCGAGCGCGCCGGCACCGCCGCCAGCTCCGATTGGTCGCCGCCGCCGCCGGCGTCACGACCGGCTGACGCGCGGTGGGTGGGCGTGGCCAGAGCGGCGCGCCCCCTTCCGGCCGCCCCGCGGCGGCGGCTCCGCCCGGGTCGGCGGCTCCGCCCCGGGGAAGGACGGGCCGGGTCCGGGGAGCGCCCGGGCCCGCCCGGCCCCGGCACGGCTGCGCGCGGGGGTTCCTCCGGTACCTGTTGCCCCAGGCCCCCCTTTTCCCATGCATTTTTCAATACATTTTTTTCCCCCTACACTTTCCCCCCTTCCGTTTTCCGGCGCGGCTGTAAATCCCCGCCCTCGCACCTCCCCGGGCCCGGCGCTCCGCCGCCCGCCGCGGCTCCCGGACCGCCCGCTGACGGGGCCTTCGCACGCCCGGTTCCTTGCGCTCGCCGGCTCTGGCGCGCCGCGGGGGGTGTTGGTTCGGCACCGAAGAGCTGCCTGAGCCCAAAGAGCCCCGAACCCCTTCACTGGAACAAAACCTCTCCGTGCCCGGACGCGCAGGCAGCTCTCAGAGGGGGGTTTTGCCGGGGGCACCGGGTTTATGTGGAGTTAGCTGGCAGCGGGCTCCGTTTCCCAGCGGTTAAACCCCGAGGACAGACTGTTGTCCGTAAATGGGACCCGTTGCCCGGTGCGCACGAAAGGCAACGCTACGCGCTGGAGAGAGACGCTGAGTTTGTTGTCGGGGTTGCGCCAGCCTGGGTGCTCGGAGGTTCCCCACAAACCGAGCACCCCCCGGCTAACACCCGGTGGGCGTTTATACGCTTCCACGGACCGTCACCAACACTCGCGCAGTTACGCTTAATTCTCTTTCCCGTTGCTCCTTACGCGTCTCGTCTCCACTTAGAGACACCGCACACATTCATTTCACTACTCGTGCTCTACGGGAAGGGGCTTCTGTGAGGAGGGGGTGACTACAGCCCGGGGGCGTGACTTCTGCTGCGTGAATTAGCTGGGTTCACACGGAGTCCTGTTTCTCTTCTCTGGAATGCTCATTCGGCCTTGGGCCTCTTGATTCGGCTTCCTTATCGCATTGTTTTGTGTTCCGTCCTGCCTGCTCCAGGGCATCCTGTCCTCTCGTAAATCCTCCCTTCTTTGTTTTCTGTCAGTAAATCCTTCGTAGAACGTTCCCTCTTTCAACAGTTCCCCCCTTTCAGTCTTACCTGAGGTCATTCTCACGTTGGTCTCATTTTTTACTCCCCATTTGGATTATTTGAGAACAACATTTAAACAGACACTGGATCATCACATCTTTAGGAACAAACACCCTCAATCCAATTATTAACAACATTACTACTTTCTTAACCCACTTAGCCGGGTGAGGGAGGTTAGCCAGTGCCGTGTTTCAGCAAATCCCCAGGAGGTACCATCCTGCTGCATTTCGTGAAGAATGGTTGAGTGCTGCTCAATTTCATTTACATCTGTCTCTATCCTACCACTTTGGTCCACATACACACACACAACAGCTAGCACTTACGACTGTGCAGACTCCTCCTGTTGATGCTAGGAGCATGTCCAAAGCCATTCGATCTTGAAGGGTTGTTTTTGCTCACCGGGAGACCTCCTCTTGCGATGCAGAGGTTGCATCTCTGGTCTCATTGGCAATCTTCTCTATTTCAGCCGATACATTTACTCTTGCTTTCTCCGATTCATGCACCCCCAGCCAGGCAGGAACCATCTAGCAAATGAACGAAAGGCTGTAGGTTGATCTATTAAGGGATTACCCCTCTTGGTCTGCTTCATATAGGACCAGAGCCATGATTCAGATCCTAATCTGTTATATTAGGTCCAAAAAGCGGATCCGTTGCCCGGTGTGCGATACGCCAATAATCGCACACTCAGGAGAGACAGCGGTAATTTATTTCAGGGTTGCGCAAGGCTGGGTGCTCAGTGGTTCCCCACAAATCCAGCACCCCTTGGCTAGCACACAGTGGGCATTTATACGCTTTCAAGAACCGTTATCAGCACTTTTAGTTACGCTTAGTTATCTTCTTCTTCTGCTGGTCCTTATGTGTCTCATCTCCACTTAAAGACACCGCACACATTCATTTCACTACGCATGCTCTATGGGGAAGGGGCTTTGGTGAGCAGGGGGTGACTACAGCCTGGGGGCGTGATTAGTACTTTGTTAATTGGCTAAGTTCGCACAGAGTTCGGCTTATCTCCCCTGGAATTCTCATCTCCTTAGCACTTCAGCCATCTCAGGCTCGAATGAGGATGTACCATCCTTGGGCCTTTTGGTTAAGCCTTCTCGTCTTGTTGTCTTGTGTTCCGTCTTCTCCGATTCATCTTTTCTTCACATAGTTCTGTTTTTCGTATATATATATGTCTTCATATATGTGTATATTTTCATCTGTACAAACAAACACTATCAATCCAATTGCTAACAACACGACTACCTTTTTAACCCCCTTAGACAGGTCAGGGAACCAGGAGGTTAACCGTTTCCACGTTTCAGCAAATCCCCAGGAGGTATCATCCTTCCATATTTCATGAAAAATTTTCAAGTGCTTCCCAATTTCTTTTAAATCTGTTTCTATTCTGCCACTGTGCTCCACATACACACAACAGCTAGCACTTAGGAGTGTACAGCCTCCTCCTTCACATGCTGGGAGCGTATAATAAGGGTACTGGCCCACCTTCGTGGCATTTGGACATAGTAAATGTTCCCCAAAAGGGCATGGCCTTTTTTTATTATCGCACCTTGGGTACACTTACTATAATTTTTAAACTCTGGTCGCAATTCGACCTCCCACTCCTGGTCAGCGGGTTCATTTACAGGTTCATTTACAGGTGCTGCTATTTCCCTTCCACGATTTGGACCAGGTCTCATGAATAGGGAATGGGAATGCTCTCAATGGTAACCCCTTCTTGGCGTGTTCCGGGAAATGTCTACGTGCCCAACAATCAGTTTTGTTCGCTATTTTTACCGTCTTTTGTATTAATTCAAAATGCACATTGTTCTGCCAGTGGCCAAAGCGTTGTCCGAAAAGCGGAGCCGTTGCCCGGTGTGCGATACGCCAACAACCACACGCTCGGGAGACAATATTTATTTCAGAGTTGTGCGAGCCTGGGTGCTCGGTGGCTTTTCCACAAATCAAGCACACCCAGTGCCAGGTTCTTGTTACATTTATACATTAAATTCATGCATATTCTACCTATCTAATACATATTCGTCCTCATCTACATGAGTTACGTGATTTTGTGGTGTCGTTCTTCTTGGCTCCTTTTCAGATCCTTCTGCGCAGGTCTCCCTCCTTGTGGGGGTCCCTGGGGGTCCTGCAGGATGAAGTACCCTAACTCCTTTTATTCATATATGGTCACGTCGCCTAAGGACAACTTAAGGCTACTTTCTTTTGCCAAGTTTACACTACTTAAACACAGGCACTCCCTCTACATGATCAACGTATGAAACAATCCCTGTACATGATTGATAGACTCTTTTTCAGTTCTGGTTGCTCCAGGCGCACCGCAAGACAAACGCTCGTTCTCTGTGCTCTGCTGGCTAAAACGTTGCAGGACATAATCGCAGTCTTTTCGATCTTCATGTAACACCGTGACCCCAACTACAGGCAGAGTAAATTTACTCATTGGACCTTTACAACTATTTAGTACTGAGTATGTTGCCCCCGTGTCCACCAGAAAAAGTTATAACCTCATTGCCCAGCTTAGTTGGAACGAGGGGCTCAGCTGGGGGCTCAGATTTCCCAGCCCCCCGTCCCCATCAGCCCGGGTCCGTGGTTCCCATCACCAGGAGGTCTGCTCCGGGGCTCCGGGGTGGCTGGCTTCAATGGTCCCCAAACCTCCCTCTTGGACATTCGTTCTTCCAGTGTGCCTTTTCCTTGCAAAATGCACATTGATCTATTTCCAAGGGAATCCAATTCTCTCTCCTGTTCCAGGCCCCCCCCGACCCCTTCCTCTTCCACGATTCCTTGGAAAAGCCCTCCCCTAGATCCCCTGTGTGCCTACACGAAGGCTGCTGCCGTAGGCCTGCCCGCTCGCTCTGATTCTTCAGCTTCCCTCTCTGTTTCTTCTTCTTCTCGACCTCCTCCCGTTGATTAGAGGCTGTAAATGCGATTTCAGTTCACTGCGGTATCGTCGTACCAGAGGCTCCGTCTGTAGCTGTTTTCTGATGCCGGGTGGCGATTGCCTCCTGAACAGGATATTGAATGTTACCGCACTAACTTCGTCACCCGGATCCAAGTCGGTCCATCTCCGGGCGGTCTCGCGTAGCCTTTCCTAAAAGCCTGATGGATCCTCCTTTGGCCCCTGGATGACTTGAGATAATTTAGCTAGATTCCTTGATCTAGGAACCCCGTGCTTTACCCCTTATAAAATTAATTGCTGGTATTGCTTAATCATTAATCTTCCTGCACAGGTATTAGGATTCCGATCTGGCTCTTGTACAGGCCTAAAGACATCCGGACCGTCCCGGGTGTTCACCCTTTTATTCTCTTCGCTAGCTTTTTCCAAAATCATTCTTTTTTCTTCTGGGAGGAATAAGGCATTAAATAATACCTGTATGTCTTTCCAATCTGGATTATGATTTTCTACTGTAATTTGAAAAGATCTATGCATCTTTTCTGGAATTTCTCGATATGACCCTGCTAATTCCTTCCAAATCATTAAATCAGAGGTTGAAACTGGCACTTTTACATAAACTGGCAGCCCGGCCGGCCCCACTGCTTCTCGGAGCAGAGCTTGTATTGCTGGTTGTTGAGCACGAATTCTTCCAGCAACCGGACTAAACCCCTCATCCCCATTTGAGCGGTCTCGGTTCCTCCCCCATCCCCTGCATTTTCCTGATCTGAAGGAGGGACCAGAAATAGTGTGTCCTCCTCGGCTTCTCCTGACTTCAGACATCTCTTCCCAATGCTGCAGGCAGAGCAGCGTCGGGACATTGTCTTTTTCTCGTTTTCCATCATCGCCACATTTGAATCAGAAATTAGCAATCTACATTTTTTCCGCGTTTCATGGTCATTTCTTAGAGAGACGAGATCTCCATAGGGTATCTCATCATGCTTATCTTGTCTCCTACAAACAACATTAGCTGTAAAATAGTAGTATAATTCAAAGTTCCCATTTCCGGCCATTTTTCTTCAACTTCCAATTTATCCATCGGCCACCATTGTGTCCAATACTCCTTCGACTTCCTTTTTGTCAAAGGATCCTCCAAATTTATCCCAATTCTTTAGGATGCATCCTAACGGTGAACAAGGGGAGGGTTCTGTAGAAGAACTGTTTCCCATACTGTTATTTCCCACGTTACCGTTATTTCCCACAAAGAACATTCTCAATCACGACCTGATATTCTCCGGTCATCAACGTCAAACGTGTATGAAATACACGACAATGAAATACGCCACAATTCCCGGGTTTAAGTTCAAATCCTTAAGTTCAAATCCCCCAGTTCAAATCCCCCCTTTCCAACTAAACAATGTCTCTTTTGGCGTTGCACCCTTGGGTCGCTTACTGCTTCCGGACGAGGAGAGCACCCCCGGAGCCCCCGAGCAATAGGTCGGTGTGCGCTGGAGTCCGAAGAATCCCTTCTCCTTCCCCGGCAGTTGGCAAGTCGATCCGGGCAAAGCCTCAGGTCCCTTCGTGGCCGCCAGAAAGCTGTTGTCCGCAAATGGGACCCGTTGCCCCGGGGCGCACGAAAGCCAATGCTACGGACTCGAGAGAGACGTTGAGTTTGTTGTCAGGGTTGCGCCAGCCTGGGTGCTCGGAGGTTCCCCACAAACCGAGCACCCCTCGGCGTGCTAGTTCTCCTCTTTCCCGTTGCTCCTTACGCGTCTCGTCTCCACTTAGAGACACCGCACACATTCATTTCACTACTCGTGCTCTACGGGAAGGGGCTTCTGTGAGGAGGGGGTGACTACAGCCCGGGGGCGTGACTTCTGCTACGTGAATTAGCTGGGTTCACACGGAGTCCTGTTTCTCTTCTCTGGAATGCTCATTCGGCCTTGGGCCTCTTGATTCGGCTTCCTTATCGCATTGTTTTATGTTCCGTCCTGCCTGCTCCAGGGCATCCTGTCCTCTCGAAAATCCTCCCTTCTTTGTTTTCCGTCAGTAAATCGCAGGTAACGAAGCGGAGTTTCACTCTATTAAGCAGTCGCAGGCGGGGCTGAAACCCTCCAGCGCTCTAATAAAGCATTAAAAATTCATGGTATGGCAAAAACCCAAGAGTGAGATTTGTTTTGCTAAAGCAGATCTTACACATGCGGTAAAATTAAGCTCATCAGCAAAAAAAATAAGACAGCAAATGTGTATTTTTTTCACAAGTAGGTTCTTGATGGCAGAACCTGATTCAGTGACTGCCAGGTCCCCCCTTCCCATTCTGGCAGCTCCGATCTCCTGCATCCATTGCGCTTCTTGCCCCGGTGCCCAGCCTGGCCCCCCCGCTCACAGAAGCCCCTTCCCACCGAGCACGAGTAGTGAAATAAATGTGTGCGATGTGTCTAAGCAGAGACAAGACGTGTGAGGACCGATGGGCAGGAGGGTCACTAAGCGTAACTGAAAATACTGGTAACGGTCGCTCACAGCGTATAAATGTTAATGGTGTGTCAGCGGGGTGTGCGAGCTTTGGGGAATCACCACCTCCCACCCCTCTCTGCGCAAATATGAATTAAATTACAATACCTCTACTTTGTGTGTATATTGATGTTTCACACACCGGGTAAATGGCCCCACTTGAGGGACAACGATTTTGCCGGACTTTCCTTCCAGCAGACCATTTCTTCCTTCTGACCTGTTACCGGCTACGCCGAAGGGCGAGGGTCTGGGAACCAGTTTTTTTCCAGCTGATAGAAGTTGCTTGTGCTAATATTCACTAAAAATAAAAAATCAGAGGGAGGGAATTGGTGACCAAACCAGCCCAGGGCTGGAACTGGAGCGCAAAGCCACAGAGGAATTACAAATCCGTAAGATACCTCCTGATGTCTCATTCTCTCCTTTGTGCTCCTCTGTAAACAGGCTTGTGCCAAGGACGCGCCGTGCGCTGTGCAAATTTAGGCAAATTGAGGATGATGTGATGTGTCTTTTGGGCTCCTTGTTGTTGCAGCCTCAGCAAAATGATTTCCCGTGCTCACGGTGCTGCTTTCGCGCAGCTGACCTGTGAAACCACGCAACCTCCGACAGCTACAGCCGCCTGTAGAAAAAGAACAAAAACTCATTACTTTTCCTCTTGCTGCCGGCTCCTCAGGGACGTCTCGCTGCCGCGTTGGCTGTTCTGGCTCAGACACGTCACTTACCGAGGCCAGACGCTGCGTTTCGCTGGCGTGGGTGTCTGCCTCGACCTTGGGCGGGTGGACTTGTTATCTGGGACTTCTTCCTCTGCTTCCTCAGTGCCAATAACATCACTTCTTTAGCCCCTGCACCCACACCTTTTCCTTGCCTTACAGCAAAATCCCATCCCTGTCACTGATGGGGAACTTGTACCTTGGTGTAAATCTAATCATTTTGTACGGTCGGGTTCAGCCGCTGCGGGGGGAGAGCTGTGGGGGGCACAGGGAGCACGAGGACATCGGCATTCCCCATCCTGGGAGAGCAAACCCTGCCCGACGGGCGTCACAAAAATTCACAACCAGCCCGTGCCGACCCAGGAGAGAGGCTGCGACACAAACTACAAGAGTAAATATTTATTCATACTGGGACATGAGGTGCCCCAGCCAAACCGGGGCACCCCAACTGTGGTTTTACATGGGTGTGCTGGTTTTGGCTGGGACAGAGTTCATTTTCTTCACAGTAGCTAGTATGGGGCCAAGATGCCGGCTGGGGTTAAGCCACGACAACGGGGTTCTTACACCCTTCAAGCATTCATAGAATCATAGAATCATAGAATTGTTCTGGTTGGAAGAGACCTCCGAGATCATCGAGTCCAACCAACACGATTTGGTATAACACCCCCACCCTCCCCATTATTAATCAGGTAAAACTTTGCAAAGCAACTCTATTTTTGCAGCATTCTTGCATCCCTGGAGCCACTCGTGCTGGAGTTCCTGATCTGTGACGCCAGACGATGCTGGGAGGGCTTCAGGGATGTGTCAGAGGGATGCTGGCGTTACCATGGATGTCCCGGGGCGTCCTGTAGCTTCATGGACAGCTCTAAGCCTCCCAGAAGCAACATCTTTCTTTCCAGGGTCAGGCTGTCCTTTAGTTTTATGTAAGCATGAACAATACCGAAGTCTCCAGTAAAATTCCACTACCTCATTACATTACAGTGTGCAACGCAAACTAATAGATATTAACAAAGTTAAGACACTTTCATACTGTAAAGACTGGCTGAGGTAATAGTTAGGGAAGGGAATTTTCATAACCCGTGAGAGCTATGAAACATCCCCCTCAGATCAGCTCTCTTTTCGTTCCCTGGGCTGCTTTTTAAGTCAGTCATTTTGAGGATTTGTTGAATGTCACTTTATGCCGCAAAGGGCGTCTCCTGACCTCAGGTGGGCGGCTTGTGGGGGGACGTGCTGTGCGCCGAGAACAAGAGCAGAAAACAAAAAGAAGACAACCACAAGAAGAAGAAGACGACAAGAAGAATCTGACCTGTCAGCAAAATCTGATTTATGACCAAATTTGCTAAGGCTGTATCCAAGACGTAGTCCTCTGTCGCCTGATGGACACCGAGCATGGTGGAGAGCCTCCGCAAGCGTCTTGGCGAGGGTGAGCGGGATGTTAGGAGCTCTCCTTGCGTAGTCATAGAGGTTAAACTCCATCCCTGGTGTTTCTGTGTTCTTACACCAGATGCTCTCTGGCTCCTGTGACAGCAGCTTGCTTCTTCCACTGGATTTTAGCTCGACACAATCATGCTGATAGTGGCTATTTCACTTTCTTGGAGAATGTTAAATCCCAAGCATCGCTCAGCAGTTTCAGAGCCCGCTGCAGTCTCACGTGTTACGTGTTCAAGGACAGGAAGGTACCAGCCCTCTTCTTATCCTCCCTCCAAGCACGCTGGAAGCGCTGCTGCCGGAGCACCTCCGGGAGAAAAGGAGATGGTTTGCAGTAAGGGTAGGGACCTTAGCATCGGGAGAGTAAAGGATGTAGGTACTGCCCTGGCATTTTTCTTTTTACTTTTCTTTTTCTACTTCTGATTTTTTTTCCTGGCTGTCTTTTTATATCTGTGGTTTTTTGCGACGTGCTAGTTCCTCTCCTCATCCACCATCCAAAACCAGCTGTAGGACCGCAGGGCTAGTTCACAGAAAGAAAGTTTCCCCATGGAAGAAGGACTCCAGAAATGGCAGCTGCAAAAATTAAATGAATACTGGAAAAGGCCATGGAGCAGAATGCAATTTTAGTGCGATCGCTAGGAAGCGGCGCGTTTTGGTTGGACTGCTCTGGAGCTCTCTCAAGAGAATATGTTTTAGAACGTAAATGGTTGCTGTTGGCTGGGGATTTGAATAGTACATCAAGAAATACAGTATAAAAGCATCTCATGCGTGGAATAAGGAAGAATGGGAAGGGCATTGTTGAAGGGTCATCACTGGGTTTTCAGAAGTGCTGGAAGGTGGGTTGGGAAGGTGATAGGGCTGGGAAAGCCCTTGGAGATGACCTCTTGTACAGGCGTGACTGAACTACAGGGACGCCTTCCCTAGTTGGTGAACGGCGTTGCCTGAGCAGTGTCGGGTGAACGTAGGGGGAGCCACAAGTGACTGGTGGAGCTGGTCCAGGGGGGATTTTTCCCCCGAGGAACATGAGCATCACCTCATGTAGGTGCTGGAGCATGAGCAGGCTGACACGGACCCTCCTGGGGCAGCGGGACCTGCTCAGCCAGGGTCTCAGCCTGCGTCCCAGGACCATGTTCAGGAGGGTTTGAACTCTTTCCAGGACGTTGGTCGGGAAGATGAAGAGAGATGTACCAGAACCAGCGAGAGCAATGGTCATTCTCTTAAAAGATGGAAGATGCTCCGCTTCCCTCCCGCCCCGCGCTCAGTGGGGATGCTCGGCCCTCAGCACCATCCTAGTCCCCTTAGAGATTTGCTCCTGCTGCACAGCTCCGTTGCTGATGGGGACAGACCCCGTGGCACTCTCCTGTGCCGGGACAACACGGTGCAGGCGCCTCTTCGCCTCCACAAAGCAGGAGGCAGATGAAGGTAGATCCAGAAGAGTGAGCACCACGAAATCACGCAGACCACGAAACCCCCGGCTCTTCATCCATCAGCATTAGGGCTTCCCTTGCAGCTCGGGCTGTAGTTGAGAGAACCAGCACTAGGTGTCAGTGGCATTTAAAACCTGGAGGGAGCTGTGGGCACCCCCTGAGCCCGGGGACCCCGTGAAGGCAGCGAAGGGGCTGGGGGCTTCGCTCCTGGGGGCTTTGCTCCTGGGCAGCGCAGCGCAGGAAGAGGGAGAGTCACTGGTGCACGCCAGCAGAGAGTACGTTTCTCTTGGCGGTGCCGATTTGAAATATCTACTGGTGTATTATCAGAATGGCCCAAATTATCCATCATTTGAGGTTGTACCTATCCGATGGACCTGCTGGAGCGGGGCCAGAGGAGGCCACAAAAATGATCCGAGGGCTGGAGCCCCTCTGCTATGGAGACAGGCTGAGAGAGTTGGGGTTGTTCAGCCTGGAGAAGAGAAGGCTCCAGGGAGACCTTCGAGCAGCTTCCAGTCCCTAAAGGGGCTTATAGGAAAGCTGGAGAGGGACTTTTTGGCAGGGCCTGTTGTGGTAGGACAAGGGGTGATGGTTTTAAATTGAAGGAGGGGAGATTTAGACTAGACCTAAGGAAGAAGTTTTTCACGCTGAGGGTGGTGAGGCCCTGGCACAGGTTGCCCAGAGAGGTGGGAGATGCCCCATCCCTGGAAACATTCCAGGTGAGGCTGGACGGGGCTCTGGGCAACCTGATCTAGTTGAGGATGTCCCTGCTCATGGCAGGGGGTTGGACTAGATGGCCTTGAAAGGTCCCTTCCTACCCAAACCATTCTATGATTGTATGATTCATCTGGAGAAGCCACCCGAGCCGCTTTGTTGCTGTGGCATGGATCCTGTTGGCTATTGTGCGTGTGTGTTTGCAATGCTCTCAGCAGCTTCTGACGGGTGTAACGGGGCTCCCACAAATCCAGGGGAAGGCAGGAGGGCTTCCGGGGGGAAACCCCACCCTGGGTGCTGCAGGGGTGGTGGGAACGCCGTGGGGCTGGGACTCCCGAGCAGCAGCTGCCGTAATGCTGCCAGGGCTCACGCGTGTTGGAGAGGAAGCGCTAAATTCCTTCTGCAAAGGACTGTTAACAATAGCTTTCAGGAAGAGCCCTGGGTATTTCTGCCTGGTGTTGCCACCCAAGAAGGGCAGGGCTCGAAGTCATACAAGGTGGCCCTGGCTGTAGTCAGCATTGTCATGACTACCCACGGGCGGCTGGAAGGGAGGCCTGTGGTTTTGCTCCTGAGCTCTGCTTGTTGTTTCTAGTAGCCCAAAGGCCACCCCAACTGTGGGATCTCATCATGTTCAGCAGCTCATTGTGTGACCTCCTAAGGACAAGATGCCTTGGATGCCAGCAGATCGCTTGCTCCATACAGCGGGGCTGCGATCTGGCTGGGTCTCACGGCAGCGAGGATGATGAGGATGGGCTGAGCAGCACAGCAGGAACCTCACTCCTGCAGCTCTCCATGATGAGGAGGGGAATGTGCAGAGAGGAGATCTCCCCTCGTGACGGGCTAGGAGGTAGGGTCTCCCTCCTACTCACAACTGGTGATCCCTTCTGCTGCCACGGGTGAGCCACGCAGCCCCAAGCTGCGGCAGAGAGCAGAACTCAACGCTCACAACGGTGCTAACCACTTCCTAACGTACGTGGAATAGAAATAATCACGCACCACTCAAGCCTAAGGGTGAATGTGTGTGTCCTTCTGCTTCTAAACAAAGACAGGGAGACCAGCCCTCTCCTTCACTGTGCTGCTCCCTGCCAGCACGGGCTTCCCAGGTTCAGCTACACACTCCAGAGCTAAGGAGCAGCTCTGAGCTCTGATGGGGATCTACCTCTTTGGTCTTCAAATCCTGTCTAGATGAAGCTATCCCATGCCACGCTGGTGGGTTTTGGCAGGACTTTAGAAATCGCAATACAGCTTGCCAAAAGATCTGCACCCCAGCGTTGCCGCCAGAGATCCCCATCCCTGTATTTAATTAAACCAGAAACTCAGATTTGAAAAATCCTCCACAAAGGTTGGAAGCCAGAACTCCGTGGCTGAAGTCCATCTCGCCACTGTTTCAGTCTGTCCGAGCTATTAGTTTCCTGTGTTCAGAAAAAAAGGTATAATAAAATGCACGAGAAAACAAAAGTCATGATTAGAAGCATCAAGGTACGTCCCAAGCAGAGATCTGGGGAACAGCGTGGTAATATTAGAGAGGCTTAAACATTTATTTCAGGCTTGAAATGTAAAGCAGAACAGGATTTTAAGCACAGAGCCCAGTGGCTGGAAAACAGGGATTTATCCACCATAAATATGTTGTGGAAGACTGGGTTGTTTTGCCCTTATGGATACGTGCAGATGAACGCGCCCGGGGGCAGTAAACCACGCGGAGCCGGGTCTAGGCGAGGGCACCTGCCCGAGGCAGGACTGCGCTGAGGGCAGCACGACGGCGGTGGAATTGCCGTACCGAGCCCCTGGCAAGCCAGGCTGGCTGCTGCTGCTGCTGTGGGTGGCATCAAAGTGTGTGGGATGGTGGCAATCCGTGCAGAGGGAGCTGTGGCCCTTCTCAGAAGCGGCAGCTGCTGACAGCGCTTCTCCCACCCTCCATACAGCCAGGAGCAGCCAGCCCGGCTCCCCGTGGCTCCTCGCTTCCTCTGCCTCTCCATCCCAGCTGCAGCCCCTCGCCCCGCGAAAGGGCAGCCAAGCCCCGAGCTCTCCCCGCTGGAAAGGGCAAGATTGCATTTCACGGGTGCACAGGGGGTTCTTTCAGCTGGCGCTGCATGGTAAAAACGCGGACGACGGCTGACGGAGGGGGGATAAATGAAATGCAGGCGCCTCTCCGGGCAGCAGGGATTTATTTATTCCCCTGGGGTTGAAGCGCAGGGTGCTAAAGGTCAGCCTGTGAGAAGGAAACCAGGTTGCTGCACACCCAGAGCAAACAGGACCGGCTGACTTGGGTGCTTAGTCAGCACCTGCGGTGTCCTTGTTGCTTTAGCACCTTTCCTTGTCCAGCTTCAAGCGATTTGACAGGAGAAAGCGAACGCCGAGGACGGCCAGCCTGGCTGCGAGCGGGGTTACGGCCAAAGGGGTTTGGTGAAGGCAGAAGGGAGAGGTGGGGAGCAGGCAGAGGCTGGGGGTGCAGGAGGAGAGTGTGGAGGCAACTAGCGCTCCAGTCCACGCCCCAGAGCAAGGGACCTGCCCGCAGAGGTTGCTTGAGATTATTTGAGTGTCTAACGATGTGGGGACGAGCCCCCTGGTCCCTGCAGGAGGCTGGTCTTCCAGGTCAGCAGCATCTGGCCTCGTTCGTTCCTTTCTTTCTACTTTTAATTCCTGGATCCGTTTGCTACCCCCCTCATTTCCCTGCAAAATGTTTTCCTGAATGACACTGGTGAGACCAAATATAAGAGTAGCTTGGCGTCATGCCCGCCTGTCGTTATTTGAACATAGGTGCGGTCAGAAGAGCGTGGAGGCGACGGGAAGGGAAGAAGCCAGCAGGGAGAGGGGGGAGCGTGTGAGGAAGCAGAGAAGCCAGGAGATGTCGAAAACAGTTCAGCAAAGTAACAGCACAAAATAAAAACCCAAAATAAGCACAATAAGAAAGAGAGTGTTAAAAAAACAAAAAAAGAAAGAAATTCGGGTGGTGGTATTGCTCTAGAGAAATGGCAGAATTGCAACTGGTCCTGAATCTGGGATGATCCCACGGTAATTTGTCGACAGTGATGATGACTTTTCATTTCAGCAGTGACGGAGCGACCGAGCAGTTGCAGGCAGAGGCAGACGTTGAACCAGCAGCCCCGGGTAACCTGCACCCAGGCAGGGTAAAGGCTGCTCAAGGTTTCTGACCTGTTACATGGATTTTTTAGGAAGTTTTGGAACACTAGGGAAGTTCTGGAGGACTGGAAAACACTAATGAGAGGTCAGTAATTAAAAGGGAGAGTTTTTAAAGCTCCATCAGGCTGTCAGTCCCATAAAAAATTATTATATGGAACTTCATTAGTAGGAAATTAAGGGAACATAAAAGAGTTAACGTCAGCCAGCATGGTTTTAAGGGAAACAGAATCTGTCAGGCAAACTCAGTATCATTTTTCAATGAGATTATGAGCTGGTAACAGACATCTTTGATGCATTTGTGTCGGTACTGCATGATGATTTGATTAATAAATTAGAACAACACAAATTCAGCGCACTTATGTCAGTGACTGGAAAGAATTAATAAACTTCTTGTGGACAGGCTTTCAAATGGTACAAAGTTTGTGTGGCAGCAAATAATAAGGGCAAGCCCCAGACTGCTCGGCGAGCCAGACACAAGCAATGAATATTCATGTGAAGGTGACCAAATGCCATGCGTCCAGGGACAAAGAATGTAGCTTCTCTTACAGAATGGAAAATTTTATCCCGGACAGCGGTGAACTGAAAAGAATTGCAGGTGACGGTGGGTAATCAGCTGGACATCAGCCTCAGCGTGACCCTGTGGCCAACGGGACCAGCGATGGCACCGACACAACGTGGAGGAGGAGCAGATGGATTATATTCTCTTTGTGCTTGGTACTGGAGCCACTGCTCTGCCCACCGCTGGCACCCACAGACTAAGAAAAGTCTTAAAATAGTGTAGTTTTTGCAAAAAAATGCATAAAATAGTAAATTACTGGAAAAGGTGTCTTAGAGTGAAAGGCTCCAAGAAATCAATCTGTTCAGGTAATCAAAGAAGAGCTTGGTTGATCCCAGACCTCAGGACCATACACGAACACCAAAAACTTGATCACAGCAGACTTTTGACTCTACCAGGCAAGGGTAAAAAGAGATCTGCGGTTGAAATTTGAAGTTGGAGGCCAGGTGGGATTTTCTATGGCATCAAAACCAGCACTAAGTTTTCCTCTTAAAAATATGCTCAGATTTCACTATAACGTTAGAAGCCAATTGATGCATGGAACATCTATGGCTGGTGCTCCTTAGAAGGTCCTCCTACAAGGTAACAATATCCCTCTTCCTCCCCATTTGATGTGAATATTTATGAAAACATTCATAGAATCATTGAATCACAGAATGGTTTGGGTTGGAAGGGACCTTAAAGATCATCTAGTTCCACCCCCCTGCCCTGGGCAGGGACACCTTCCACTAGACCAGGTTGCTCCAAGCCCCGTCCAACCTGGCCTTGAACCCTTCCAGGGATGGGGCAGCCACAGCTTCTCTGGGCAGCCTGTGCCAGGGCCTCCCCACCCTCACAGGGAAGAATTTCTTCCTTCTATCTCATCTAAATCTCCCCTCTATCAGTTTGAACCCATCGCCCCTTGTCCTGTCACTCCATGCCCTTGTCAAAAGTCCCTCTCCAGCTTTCCCGGTGCTTTTCTCCCCATGAGAAAAACATGATGTTTCAGTGGATAATTTTTAAAAAAATATTTATTTTTATTCCATTCAAAACCAAACACTTCTTTTTAGACAGTTACAGTGCCTCACAGCATCTTCCCACGTTGCGCTGTGGAGGTTAATGCTCTGCTTTTCTCCAGGACGCGGTCTTGCTGGCTGAGTCACACCACGCTCCAGGCACTGGGCTCCTCTTCTTGCTGAAGCACTACACTGCGGCGTTGAAAACAGCGGTCCTCATTCCTTCTGCTGGTGCAGGACAGTGAGACAAAAGCGAGACTAAAGTCAATGTCAGAATTTGATGACTAATTGATTTCTAAGTTCTCATCTCTGTGCTCAACCCCCTTGTGCCATAATCTAGTGGACTAAGCAGTGTCCTCATACCAGAGCCATCTAGACGAGGTGTCCGAGATCCTTATTTGTGATAACACCATTGCCTAACCGAGCATTCAGGATTGAACCTGGCGTTGGTGTCATTCATAGCAGTTCTCATCCTGTAATTAAAACCACTGAGGATTGTTGCCAGCCACTCACTCGTCAACCGCTGGTGTTTAATCCTGTTTCTAAAGCTCAGTGAAGACAACGCAATAGTTACCACTGACTTCAGGAATATTGGCTCAGTCCCCAACAGCACAAGCCCCTACTAATTTGAACAAAACCAGTAATCTTCTTAGCTGCTAACAGCGGTAGACGGTGGTATCTACGGATTTTACACCGGAGCTGGGTATGTATCGCACACCGAGCAGCGCATTATGTATTTCCCGTAGCCACAGGTAGCTCATCTCAACGGTCTGAAGTCCAAAGCAGTTTAAATCACAAATGATCTGCTCCTGGCAGCAGCCGTCACGGTGGTTTGCCACGGAGGATCGCCCCTGTAAGCTGCGGCGCTGGAAGCACCAGCCTTCTGCCACGGATGCCCCGGCTGGGCTGCAGCACCGGCCGCTGCGAGCACCGGCGGCGGCAGGCACAAAAGGCACAGCGCTTCCCCCCGACGCAGCTCCCGAGGCAGCCCCGGGGGGAGGCAGCGCCAGGCTGCTGGGCTCAGAAATCGCCCTGCTATTTTTATCCGCTTTCCTTCCACTGCTGACGTGTCTCTTTGCTTCTTGGTCCTCGGAAGGCTTCTACCAGATCTCCATGGTGACTGCCATCGGAGGACAGATTTCCTCGCTGGTGTTAACGCATCCAGAGCGACATCCATCTGGTCTCGCACGACACCGCGTTTGGCAACCGTAGGCACGATGTGCAAGAGCTGGTGAACTTCACGTGCACTAACAAAGTTTTTGCCAGACTCTCCTTGCCCCTTCTGCATTGTTCCGGTCATGGTGCGTCATGTTTTGGGAACTTCTTTTATCCCCTTCTCGTTTAATTAAGTGATGATACGGGGATATTCAGACCAGCAGTTTTCAACCTTAGCAAGCAGCGGTGAGGGAAGCCAGAGGCGTGCTCATACAATTAACGTAGTTTATTTATATCTCAGAAGATGAAACGACAAAAGCAAATGCAGAAACCCTCGGTGGTATGCATAGCCTGGGCTCGGTCCTGCTCTTCATCCCCGCCGTGCCTCTGGCAGAGCGTGGGATCTGCGTGCAAGGATGGCTCCACGGCACCCGATAACGCGTGGCTGGGAACGGAACCCTTCCAGCGTCGTTTTCACAGCCCAAATAATAACAATAATAACCAGCTGCTTTCAAAGGAGGGAGCCGCACCGAGAGCTGCAGCGTTAAACCTCAAGGAGACCTTGACACCCAGGGATGTTTCTGGGGGCTGGAGGTGTTTTCTGGAGGAAGCTCTGCCGTGTCCTTGGACAAAGACGCCTCTTGGTTGTGGAGGGGGCCACATCGCAGCTCAGCAGCTGGTGGGACGTTTTAGGATCAAGCTGAAAGGCTGTTGGGCATCAGAGGAGAGCTTTTGTGGGACCACAGTCAATAGCATCTTTTCAGGGTGGGGCTGACATCGTTTATGGGGCTGAGGGACAGGATGGGGCAGGAGGAGCAGAGGTTCATCCCTCCTGGGGCAGGGGAATGCCTCTGCTCAGGGCAGTTACACAGATGCATTCCTCCTGGGGCCTCCCGTCATGGTGGGTGACAACGGTGCCACTGCCATGGGGCTGTGTCCCCTCAGAGGCATATCACTGCCACGGGGCTGTGTCCCCTGAAGGGGAGGACACGGGGTCCCTGCCACAGGGCTGTGTCTCCCCACGGTGGGTGTCATGGCCATGGGTCTGTGTCCCCTCAGGGGGTGTCACTGCCATGGGGCTGTGTTCCCCCAGAGGGAGGACATGGGGTCCCTGCCATGGGTCTGTGTCCCCTCACGGTGGGTGTCACGGCCATGGGTCTGTGTCCCCTCGGGGGGATGACGCTGCCACGGTGGCTGTGCCCCCTCAGGGGGGATGATGCTGCCACGGTGGCTGTGTCTCCTCACGGGGGAGGCCACGGGCATCCTGTCACGGGGCTGTGCCCCTCAGGGGGATGTCACAGCCATGGGGCCGTGCCCCTCAGGGGGGAGGTCGGCAGCCGCTGCCATGGCGGACACCTCCCCTCCGGGCAGCGGGGACGACAGGCGGCGCCCCCGGCCCCGCTGCCTCCCCTCCGCGGCACGGGGCCGCTGACCGGGCGCCGCCGCCCTCCGGGGCCGCTCCCCGCCCCGCGGCTGCCGGGCGTGTCGCGGCGCCGGCGCAGGCCGCGGCGGCGTCCCCCGCCCGCCCGCACTACATTTCCCGGCGTGCCGGGCGCGGCGGGGCCGGGCCGTGCCGCGCGGAGCGGAGCGGGGCGGGCGGCCCCGGCGCTGGTGCTGCCCGGGGCGGGGAGGGCCGGGCAGGGCAGGTGGGTCGGCGCAGCCCCATGGAGCGGGGGAAGATGGCGGAGCTGGAGAGCCTGGAGACGGCGGCGGAGCACGAGCGGATCCTGCGGGAGATCGAGAGCACCGACACGGCCTGCATCGGCCCCACGCTCAGGTGCGGCCGGGGCGGAGCGGGGCGGCGGGACCCGGGGCGGCCAGCCTGGGCGGGGGGGCTGGGGCAGGCTTCGCCTTGCTACCCCCCTCCCCAGAAACTTTGAAGAAATGAGGAAAATTTAAATAATTTTTTAATAGTCGTCTGTGAGAAGTGCCCGCAGCCCCCTCGCTTCCCCCCGCCTGGCTCCCCGCCGGGCCGGGCTGCCCGGGCGGTGGAAGCGCCGTGAGGGGCGAGCCCGGCCCCCGGCTCCGCGCCCCCGGCCTGGGCCCGGCTCTCGGGGTGGCTCCTCCTGCCTGGCTGCGGTGTCGGCTCTGCCCCGCCGGCTTCGCCTCCTGCTCGGGGCCTGCGCCCCGACCGCCCCTCCGGGAGCTCTCGGGGTGCCCGCAGCCCGCTGTCGCCTTCCCCGAGGGGGTGCTGGTGAAGAGGGGGAAGGACGGGGTTTTCCTGCCCTTAGCCCTGAATCTGTCAGAGTTATTTATTCTTGTAAACCTTCACCAGCCCTTTTTGTTGATTTCTGTCTATTTCGCAAAAACCATGGCTAATTGTGAAGCCGTGGCTATGGGTACAATTACCATCCTGACGATGATATGAGTTAATGCCTCTGTTTGCTTAATGGATCCTTTGTTCTCCTATTAAGCATCTTTTCCCAGTGGTTCTTGCAGTATCCTTCAGCTGGGAGAACCCGTTGCTTCATCCGCGTTAACTGCCGAGAGCTCTCCTCCTGCCCGAGGAGCGCAGATGGATGTAGCTGCGTGCCCAGGAGCGCTGCCCCTTCGCTTTTCTTTTGCCTTCTGCTCCTTTCTGCGATCTGGGTCTGGTGTTTCAGCCTTTTCGGTATTTCTTTGTGATGCTGGTTAGGATTTTGCAGCAGTGGCTTCTGCTGCCTTGTTCATCTGAAAGATGTGGTAGCTGGCTGTTTAACCGAAGCCTGTGTCTCGTGAAAAATCACCTGATTTTTTAAAAAAAATATGTATTTTAGGTAAATTATGCACATCTAAGACCTGTTCTTGCTAGCTGGACCACGTACTGGTAGCATCGCTCTCCTGGTGGAAGCCACATAATGGATTTGGCAAACTGAGACGCCTCATCCCTCCTTGCTCCTCTTTAAAGTAAAACAGAAGTTCCCTAAAGAACTTCGTATCAAAACCAAAGCGCCGAGCACAAGCATGCCTGCTGTCCTCTGGAAGGCTGATGGTACAAACGGGCAGAGGATGTTTATAGCTCATTGTAACCTGATTGATCAGGCTGAGGGTAGGGAAAGATAGAGGCGTGTTACCAGAAATACTCGGCTTCAGAAATCTAGATAGTTGTGTTACCGCTCGCTTAAGTTCGGCGCTACGCTTTGTTGCTTTTCGTGGCGAGGGGAGCGCGGGGCCCGTCCGCAGGGCAGCGCAGTGGGTTTCACCTCCCTCTTCCAGCTGCTCTGCGTCAGCCCAGGAGCTGCTGGACGGGAACTCCCGGTGCCAGGTGGGAGCGTTGGGCTATAAACGGGGCTGGAGCCTCCCATCCCACCCCCTCCACAGTGGCCTTTCATTTCCTTTCGATATTTAAGCGTTACAGACTCATGGTTTTAACTGACTCGCACGGCTGTCTTTAAGAATAAATGGGTTTAAGCCGTTTGACTTGCAGTGATACTGCAGTGCAGGCACAAAATTGAAATGGGAAAGCTTTTCATTTCTGGAGCAATAGAGCACTGGATTTATCTTGCCATAGGGTTACCCGTTTGTTTATTTTTTTTTGACTTTTTGCAGTTTTCTTTCTGAAGTTCTCCCGTGAAACCTTTAAAAGTAAACTGAATGGGAGGCGATGCTGAGATTTATTAACAAAACTGAAAAAACTGGTTCGAATGTCTGGAAACTGCCAGAATGAAGAGTGTGGGTGGTTTTTTTCCATTTCATAGAACTAAGTGCAGTTGATCTTGTTTTTTAGTATTCAGGTTAGACGAGGAGTTGGGCTTAATGTCTATCTCTGCGTACCCACAGAAGAAACACTCGTAAGCGTCGGGGCAAAGCAAGGTTTGTGCTTTGCTAGCGTTAACTGTTGGAGTGCAGTGGTACTTCGTCAGGAGCATTATTAATGATATAAGCGTAAGCAATACCTGCTCCAAGGATTTTTAGAGTTGACACTAGACCAGCTCAGGGTAAACATGATGTGCTGGAGAGTCCAGAAAAGAGAATGATGGAAACTTTAAAAAATAAATAAATAATAAAAAAGAGGTGACTCACTTCTTGTAGGCATCATGGAAGAACTGTGTCTTCAGGAGCCAGGCTGGCGTCCCTTCTAGGACCGGCAGTCCCAAAGCGCGGTTTAGAAGCAGGCTGGACTGCCGGGCTCGGGCTGCCGGCGGGGGCTTGTTTGCAGAATTGCGCTTTTATCAGTTTCTGACTCAGCAGAGCGAGATATTCCACCGCAGCTGCTCTGTGCTGTCCTGGCTTAGCACTCAAGGCTGAATTGCTATTATCAGGGGGTGTCGGAGGGGTTAAGATGTTAAATTTAAGGTTGGACTAATTCATCTGTCTGGGTGGGTTTGTGTCCCACCCATCAGGGAGAGCCTTTTCTGTTAGAAAAATAGCAAGTGTAGTAACTCTTGCCCTGGGGCAGGGGAAGGACGAGATGCCTTCTTGAAGTCCCTTCCAGCCCTATTTTTCTGCTCTGTTCTCGCTGTGATTCTGGGAGTCGGTGGCATGGGCCGGGACTCATTGTGCCGGGCAGATGTGGGACGAAGCCTGCCCCTCCTCAAGGAGAGGAATTGCATTCTAAAGATAAATTGGGCGATGAGGGCCTGCGAGGAAGCGTTGCAACAGCCTTGATCTGTGTGATGAGCTGTGCCAGTCTCATGTCTCGCTACGCCGGTGGCTCCGATGCCATCAAGGTCTCTTCTCTCCTTTTGTATACCTGAGAGTGAATGTCATTGTGTTTGAAGGAGGACACCGAGCGCGTTCAGTGAGTCTTTGTGGGGATCCCCTCGAGCCTGCGATGTTCCTGGAATCAAAATAATCCACTTCAGGATGTCTTTCCTGCTATTCAGCCTCTCCTAATTATATCCATTGCTCCTAATTCCACTTCCTTCTGCTGTTCTAATTCCTCTTTTTTTTTCTCTCGTGTTACGCTTTGCAGAGTATTTTTGGATCCCCTCTCTGTATCTAGGCTTCTAAGAATCACTTAATTCTGCAGGATCAGATAACCTTCCAGGGGAAAAGAAACTCTTTCTTCCTTAAAACCACCTCTTGACGAAGCTGTGACACCCGAGTGCTCTAATTTTTGTTACACTCAATTGACCGATCAAGTTTGTTGCTTTTCGGTGAGCTTTCTGTCCGCTTCAGCTTTTTTTTTTTTTTTTCTGTAAGTGATGGGAAGCTGGCAATGGACTGTAATATTCTAGCTGCAGTCGCTGTGAGTGAGGAGGCTTGCCTCTCTGCCGGGAAGCCTCTGGTTTCTAATCAAACTTACTCTTCGAGAAGAGGGCAGTCCCTCCCTCCGCAAGCTCACACGGCGTTTGCTGAGTGCTCGTCCTGAAATACCTCGCTGTTCCTTTTGATGTGTAGAGATTACTTTATTGCACAGCCGATGTGTCTTGCTTTCTTCTGTGACTCTCTTATTTTCTCCCTTTATTTTAACTTCTCCCTAGCCCTTTGTATAAAATGTCCCGTGTTTTGTGCGGTGCTCCTGGGCTATAAGTGATTGACTCAAACTGGTACAGAATAAAGGCAGGAGGAGCAGTGAGATTACCTTGGGTGCCACCCCGTAAGTGTGGGCTGGGTAACTTCACCCACTTTCCCCTCTGCTCAGCCTGTCATCTGAAGATGAGCCCGCGTGATTATCTGAATTGCTAATCATTTAAAAAAAGTTCTTGGTTTCAGCCTGCGGATGTTTTGCTGTCCTTTCCCGTGCTCATCTGCCGTGTCCTTTAGTACCTGGTGTCCTCTCACGGTTAAAATACAGGCTTGTATTTTCAAGTCACTTCTTTTTGGTTTTACAGCGTGAGCTCTGCCAGTCTATCGCTCTTTTCCTGCTCTCAAGCTGCATTTGCAGCTTTTTGAAATCAGTGAAGGACTTTTAAACGGCATTTGATAAATTAAAAAAGCCCCGTCTGGCCACACAGATGTAGTTACAGTATTCTTGCTGTCTCCTCACCGCTTCAGAGGCAGATAAAATTACATCGGTACTGTAGTAGTCTCCTGCTTGTACACTGAGAGATGGGAGAAGCTCTCTTTTCCCCGGCGTTGTAACAGGAATCGTTACTTAATGCAGAGTTGTTTTCTTGGGAGCAGGGCTGTTCCTAGCTGTGGATCACGCTCCTCGTTGCTACATCTCTACCTTCGCGCTTGGTTCTCCTGCAGTGCAAGTTGCTGGGAAGGATCAAGATTTCCAAGCGATTGTTCTCTACGGCTGCCTGATTTCATGGCTTGTTATTCTGCCAGCTTTTGTGTCATCTGCAAATTATATCATTAGTTTTTTTTTTTTCTCTTTTTAGGTACGTATTTGCTTTCCAGATTGTTCCTTAGTGGTTCAGATTTTATTAGTTATGTTGGGACTAGTCCTTAGCCGTGCCCCTTTAGAAAACTGAGAAGTTTTTTTATCTCAGATAGCAATTAATCATCCAGTCTGTGCTTTTGTATAGAACTATATTTTTCATAGGAGTTGCATATCTATCTGCTAATTATGTATGTTTGGAGAGATTACAACGTTGTTTAACCCAAGAATGAAATTAAGCATACTCGATAGGGTAGCGTTTCTACTAAGCAGCTCTTGACTGAGATTAAAGTAGGACTGTAATTAAGCTCTGTTCCCTAAATCCTTTGTCAGCTCTTCCCTGACCGTGTCGGGGATTAGTGTTGCTCTGGCTGACCTAGAACTACCTGGCTGACCCGTTTACCATTCCGGCAGCGTGCCGTGTTTGTCCCCCGCCTGTAACCTGCCCCCGTGCCCAGGTTCATCTTAAACCATGGAGCCAGAGGTCCTCAACTGCTTTTTTTTTTTTTAGGATTCTGGGTCTCCTGGCTTGAATGCTTGACAAATAATGTTCTCATTTGGGACTAATGGATATAATTAACTTCATCTCCCATAGGACATCGCCTTAAGTCCTTCTGGGTAGCCTCAGGCGCTGGCTGGGGGTAGCGTTGAGGCACCTGAGCTGTGGGAGCCAGAAGCGCTGTTGCTGCAGCCCGTCTTGCTGGCGTTGGCCGGTGCTGCCTCGGGTCCAGGCTGGAGCAATGTGACAGTGCAAATAGCAGCAGCTTGGCTGAGGTCCTGCCTCCTGAGCCAGCACTCATGGCCTGGAAGGGAGGATGTTCTCGGGTTTGTTTTCTTCTATAGCTTCAAATGGAGCTGAGCTGGAACTATTACACCCCTGTCCCTGTGTCATTCAGGTTTCTGGTGCTGAACTTGGAAAACTGGGGCTTTGCTCTTAGATGTAAACTTACGGATGGGTCCAGCAAGTGCTGGGGCTCTCGCTTAGCCCCTCTGAGCTCCCCAGCATCTCCTTAGCTGAAAGGTGCAGCATTAGTACAAGCCCTGTGGTAAACCTGGTTGGAAAATGGATCTGGATGGAAAAATAATGCAGCTAAAAAATGTTTTGCTTTAGTACAGCTCTGCTACAACGTGTTTTGCTGTGTGGTAGCACAAATACTGTTTCCAGCCCAGGGAAGAGGTGGTGTGGGGATGGGAGCAAGGGACTCGGTGATGGCAAAAGCCAAGACTGAGTCTTGCTAGATTTATAAAAGCTCAATGAGTTTGTCCAACCAGACGCTAACCTGCTGTGTCGTTCCTAGTCCGTAGTCATGGGCATTAACGTGGGCTCGGTCAAGCTGCCTGCAGTTAAGTGCACGTTGCTTCTCACGGCCGGGGCTATGGGGTGTAGTTTGATGGGCCAGTATTGCCTGAAGCAGCTCCCCATCTTTCCGTTGCTCCTCCCAAGCGTCGGTGTGGCACAGCATTCATGTGGGTCCTGAAACACAACCCTCCCCTTTCCCACCTTATTTGAGTTATTTTTTCAGCTGGATCAGTTCGCCCCCACTTCATCTTGGGCTCGTTTTGTGGCTTCCCAGCATCTAGACTGGCACAAGGGATTTGGTGGCAGGATACTGGGTCTGGGGGCCAGCTGTGCTTTTAGACATCTAACATCCATGAACTTGGACGTGTCCCTCTTCCGTGAGCTGCTTGCAATTCCCTCACCTGGTAGAAGACTGGTTTACTTGGTTGGGGAGCATAGCTGGTTTACAGTGGGTTGGATGAGCATGGAAACCATGACACAGTAAGGAGCAGCAGTTTGAGTCTTCTGGGTTGGGTGCTAAGAATGAAGGCTGGCCAAGCTGGTCCTGATCTCTGCTGCAGTGGGTGAGATGAGGATAAAGGTCTGCGTTACAGATGTGAAGCGAGGGGTAATGACAGGCGTCTGGCTTAACAGCTTCCCTGTTTGTATTGTGGAGTGGAGGAGTGAAGATGCTACAGTGTCCTGATCGCTCTTGGGACTACCTTTACCGGGGGTAGGGGGCTGTGATCGCTGCGGTTTGTCCTTCAGCTGAGCCTGCCTTGGGTGAGGAGAGGGGAAGGAGACCCGGGATCAGCTTTGGGGTTAAGTGGACCTTCTCTTACACGTACAGGGGCTGGCTAAGAAGTGTCTCTTCAAGGTCCCAAGCACAGTAAGAATTGAAGAGCATCTGAAAATCAAACACGGTATCTGTAAAAATACCCCGAGGCTGAATATTGTGAGAAGTCACATGCAACAAAGCTAAAACTGTACTGAGTTGCTGTCCTGGCTTTGCACCCTTTAGCTGCGCCGTGTGCTCCGTGAGTCCCATCTCTGAGTCCCATCCCTTGCTTTACATCCCGTAATTCGTGAAATGCCAACTGCCGGCAAAGCAACGCCATGAAGAAATAGCACAGACCGTCTAGACACTAACTGTTGGCCACAGAGCTTGCTCAGGAAGCTGCTTGTAACAACTGTAAATTGTCTGCTAATAAAAGCCTCGCAGGATCTTTTGAAGCATCTTTCAGCCCATTCTCCTGCCACCCAGACGGGGAAACTGCAATCTCCTGAAAATGAGCCTGGGCCTCTGTTCATATGTACATAATTAAGTGTCTCTTAAAAGACAGTTCATTGCAATACTGCTTGAATTATATTAGCTTTCCCTTCTGGTCAGGCTGATGCTGTTCGGCTCCAAGTTTTCTGTTGCGGAGAAAAAAGTATCAGCAGCTGCTCCTGTGAAATAATCTGGTACCAGCATTAATGGTCTATCGGGAGACGGACTGGTCTGGCTTAATGTGTGGAGCATCGGCAATCTCTGCCTGGAGGTACGCTTTACTTAATTATCTCAAGTTTTATGGATACCTTCTCGCTTGCAGTGCTGAGGTTCTGCAAACAACTTTGGGATGGTGAATCCTTATAATTCATATAACCCTTTTTATTTCAGTCTGCACCCTCATGCAGTCTGAAGGGAACAGCTTGCAAGGATGTACCGCTCAATTATTTATAGCTTGTAGTTTCTTGGTTTTTCTCGCAGAAGTACATTCCTTTCTGGAATTTAATGAATCACTGTCAAAGGACAGATTATCAAATGCCTGTTCCCATTCTGTGGGATGCGGTCGTGTGTCTGGGCTCTCAGTAGCTCACGGAATTTATTTTCCTGCTTACCCTCCGAGCACCGTGTCTGCGGTAGCAGTATGTGATAGCAGTGTTGCGAGATAGTAAGCTAAAAGGGGATATTTCCCTTGAATCTTCAGGGAAAGGCTGCTCTACTAATCTGTCTTGGTGTCTTCTGGAGTTGTCACTGCGTATGACTTAGCAGTATTTCATCTCGAGCTGGCAGCTGAGCTCATCTTCAGAGCTCTCTGCTGTCCTGCCCGTAGAGGACCGCAGAAAAGCGGTAGCTTGGGGACTCGGTTGATTGCCCCTCTGTAGGTAGACTTAAATGCCGCAGGACTCTGCCTACACTGTCCTTTCTGTCATGCTCTTTCCGATTCCACTTTTAGTGGTCTGAAGGATTTTTGTCTTTTTTTTAACACAAATAAAATAGCCATTTAGTCCATGGCTGCAGAAACCTAATAATACTGACTTTCGGAATATTTTTACCGAAGGAGAGCGAACACAACCTTAGAAAAACTGAAATGACTGGGATTGCTTAATCTAGAGAAGACAAGACGGGCACACAATTCTGCTTCAGATGCAGAATAGGCTGTTGAGAAGATGAAGAAGAGCTGCTCTTTCATGCCTGTGCGCAGGCTGGGATCTGGACTACAATTGCAGCAGCGGGGATTTGGGATAGATGCAAGGAAGTGCTTTCTAACTAACAGTTGAGAAAATCATGAAAATGTTCGTACTGGTGGCATCAAAAGCTTTTCTTCGTTGTCCCGTCTCTGAGGGTAGTGAGGAGTGGGTGCTTATCAGATGAGATACGGAGCAAATACAGGCACGTGCTTCTAGCGTTTGCAGTCTGCGCTTTGGGGGCTTTCGGCACAGCTTGTGCCAGCGTTTCTCTGTGCAGGAGCTTCCCGTGGATCTCTTCTCCGTGCCTGTCTTGTTGACATTTTAGTCCACTAATACTCTCACACTGAAACATTTTACGGTGATGAGTTCTGCAGTTTAATTGTGCATTGTGTCTTCCTTTAGGGTTTAAAATTGTTTTTTTTTTTGCTAGGACAAGGTCTAGGCTGTCACAAAGGATTATGAGAAATAGGAAGTCAGTTGTATTTTTTTTTTTTTTGCCTTCCAAGCTAAAGGTTCTTAATCAATTCAATCTATTCTCCTGGTAAAGCTGTTTTGAATTGCTCGTTATCCCTGTGGCTTTTCTTGGTATCTTTTCTCATGCAACTATCACCTTTTTTGCAATGATGCTGGAAAGATCAGAGCTGCACATAGTGATCAAGATGCAGATTCACATCGCGAGATGCGTTAAGTGGCACAGTGATGTTTTCTGCTTTGCTTTCTCTTCTTTTTCTTGCAGTCTCTGTGGTCTGAGCCAACACTTCTGACAATACAGCCGCAGTACCGCTGGCGTCTCTCCTCCTCAGCGGTAGCAGTTAATTTGGAGCCCCTTGCTGTCGGTGTATTAGAAAGGGTTTGTCCCCCGTTCCTCCCCTGCAAGTGCCCTGCTTTACACTGCTGACACTGAGCTTTATTTGTCATTTTGTCACCTGGTACTTAGTGTTGTGAGATCCTTTGCAGCTTTTTGCTTTGGAGTCAGTCCAACTGAATGGTTCTGTGTCCTCTGCAAAATGTCATCTTGATGTTCATCCCCTTCTCCACACCACTGCGAAACACATTGAACTAGAGGAACATCAACCAGCTATTTTTCCCTTTGAATTTTCACAATGCTTTTAATGTTCAAGTGCATTAGGTTGACCAGATCCCCCTTGTTAACATGTCTGACTCCTTCAAAGAGTGCTAGTGAATAAGATGCATGAATGCCCCCCCAAGAAGCTGTTGTCTCCTTCTCTGTATTGTACTTTTTACATGTTTGCTAACTATTTCATGAAAAAGACTTCTACTTTGCCCAGTCACGTTCAGTGCTCTGTAGCTTGCAGGATTCTTCATGCGCTGCAGAAGCCACTAAAGAAATGATACCATGTTTTCCATCTTCCACTTCTCTTGTGGAAACCACAATATTAGTGATGGGTTATTGCCGACCTGGTGTTTATGGCCTGGCAGTTTTATGTAACGCACCTTTAGTGTCCTTGAGCAAACACGACTGTTCATTTTACTGAGCTGGTCTAAGCATCATCTATTGACATCTCGGTCTGCGGCAGCAAGAGAGGTTTCAGGGTGGAAGCTCCTTCGTCCCATCTGTGGCACACCAAACCATTTTGTAGAAGAGTCTTCCTGAAAAAGCTCCCACTCCCTCGCTTGCTCTGGCAGGTTTCCTGCTTCTGATGTTTGAAGAAGTTACTAGTTTTTCATACATTAACTAATTAGCTTTTCACGTGTCTTTTTTTGCATAGATTATTTTGCACGTGCGCTTAGCTTACCGGGATTTGTGCCTTTTAATTTTCCAGAGCTGGAAAACCTTTCTTCTATTCCTTGAAAGTTTCCTCTACTGCTGTTTAACCATGGTGGCTGAGGGGGATGTGTGTGTGAATGTTTAAAGCCTTTTTTCATAGTTAATATACTGCTGCCTTAGAGCGCATAAATGTGTCTTTTAAGCAGTTTCACTGCCACCCACAAGCATTTAATACTTCTAGCTGTTCCTTTTTAATTTCCTTTTTGGGTAGGGAAGAAATGAAGAAGCACGCTGTTTTTTTTCTTTGTAGTGATATGCGACAGTAACGGTTTTCTTCCTGCTCCCACGAAGGTGCTTGGTTTGGGTGTTTTACCCCGGCTGCTGCAGAGAGCCCGTTGTTAATTCTCCAACCCTTTGAAGTCTTCAGCAGAACACTTTCTTCTGTAGGTTGTCCTGACTCTTTGCTAACAAAACCCTTTGGCAAACCTAAAACCTTAGTCTTGGCACGGCTCCCTCATTTGCCTACGGAGCATCTTGTCTGAAGGGTTTGAAAAGTAGGGTAGACATGCGTCTGTCAGGGGTGGGTTAGGGAAGGTTGACCTTGCCATGGGGACTCTAGTGGAGGAGGTGGCTTCTGGAAATCCCTTCCCTGTGAATCAATAGGGTGCTTGACTTTGCTTCCATTGGTCTATCTGGTCATGAGCTGAGGTCCAAAAGCAATAGCTGGGCTGGCCGTGATGTCCTTTTAGTCCTCTGCCCATCGTACATGTAGTACGGTAGTTTTGGGGGGGTCAGTATGTCTCTACCTTCCTGCTGAAGCTCAACGTACTCAGCTTGTGCAGATCAGCTGCCTTGTGTTGTGGCACTCGTGGCGTTTCCAGTAAGCACGTGTCCCAGCTTCTCGGGAGAGTTTGTCCCACTCTCGCTGGGTTTGAGGAGCCGCCAGAACAGCTCTTCTCAAGAGCGTGCTGCCACTGGTGCGGTTTCTTCAGCCTGGCCTTGGCTGCCGCCCTTCGTCAGCCCTTGCGAGGGCAGCAAGCTGCGGGCTGTGTTAATCGTTCTGCTGGATGCCGTCTTACCAAGGTGGTCCCACCTCCAGTGTGCTGTAGGGTAGTGGCCACGGCTTCTTGAAAAATCTGAGAGTAGGAGTCCAGGCTTCTTGATTTCCTGTGGCCGTACCTTAGGAAGTAACACCCTTTATTAAAATTTCTAGATGCAATTTTCGGTCATCCTAAAGAATTGTGTCTTTGTAGTACCCAGCCTGTTTTCCAGGTGCCGTCCGTCTTGCAGAAGTGAGGATGCGTGGCACGCCTGTCTGGTGGAACTTCCTCTCTCCGCTTCCAAATCCGTTTTGGTTTGGAAAATCAGTGTACAAATAATTAGCTGTCCTGCTGGGCTGGCCCTAGGGCTGGCAATTTGCACAGGCAAGACACACACGCACTGGTTTGTGCTCTTTCAGTCGCTTAGACACGAAGGAGCTGAGCAGCATTAGCTGGCGCAGAACAGCAGGTGAGCACATCCTGTTTCTGCTGCTTCTAAGCCAGAGCTATTAAGAAAGCTGAGGATGAGGCTAGTTGTAATCCCGCTTTTTGGGGTGGACTGATGCCTTTGGGATTTTAAACTGCAGGTGGCAATGATGGAAAGGTCCAGATCTGCAAAGGTGACTGTTTTCTTCCCGAAATCCCCGTGGCATGTCAGGCTCTTGTTGATCAACCTGTTATCTGACCTGTTCTTTAATAACTTGCTTCTGGCCTGAACATCCAGTGGGTTGTGAACGTGCCCAGTGTTGTCACTGGTGTGACAGGGGCACGTGGGCACCCTGTGCATGGGGGGAGGCTTTTAAGGGCGCTCTGGAGGGCGACCTGACCTGTCTGCCCGACGTCCTCGTGTCGGAGCAGGGCTGTCACAGAGCTGATTTCGCTTTGCGTTGCCTGCTCCTGGGTGTGGTGACATGTCCTACACGACAGATAGCAGTGCTGTGAGTGCATGTGTCCTTGCATGCCCCAGCCGGGTGAGGAGGAAGCCCGAGGATCTGCCCTTGGGTGTATTAATAGATGAGGATTTAGCTCAACAGTTGTGTGATGAGCTGGGCCTTGGCGATCTTAGACTCATCATCAGCTGCTGTCCCAGGGAAAGAAAGCGTTTCGTGTTTTCTTGAAAATCCAGAAGTGACATGCAGGAGACCAAAGCCTCCTCAAGCTCAGGTGTCCCCATGGTTGCTGCCGCTCATTTTGGAGATGCTGTGCTTCACTCTTCGTGCCAAGAGGGCGAGGGTGCTGGTAGAGCTGCAATAACCTCGTCCCTCCTCTGCCCCCCTCTCCCTGGGCCGGCCCGCTGATGATTCATGTGTGTCCCAGAGGAGCTTTTTTTTCCTGTCTCGGCACTGAGATAATTCCTTGCCTCCCTTTCTGTGACAAATAAAGCTCCAAAGCTCTCTCCCGAGCTGCTAGCTGGCTGCACTCCCCCGTGCAGTACCTTCTGCAGATGTCGGGGCCAAGGGTACCGACAGAGCGGAGCAGGGCGTGTGGCTGGGACTGCCGCTTAGCTATGCGCTTGCTTTGAGTTTCAGGCTCGCCAGAGCGAGCAAACAAAATCTCCTCCTTAAAATCTGTCAGTGATGTTAAGAGATTTGCCAGGTCTTCCATAAAAGGTTCACTGAGAAGCCAAGTGTGTGTGTGTGTGTTCGTTCTTTTTTTTTTTTTTTTCTATGGCCACCTAAGAGGAACAGAAAGGGAAAAGATGAGTGTAAGGAGCATTTTTTTTTTTTTCACTCTCTGCTGAGTAATGAAGAGCTCGAAAGTAAGGTAAGTTGCTGGAAATGTGGAGGCAGCTCTTGGTAGTGTTTTGGGTGGTAGACTTTGCTTTCAGGCTGATGTCTTGAAACTCAAGTGGATGTGAACTTCCTTACTAGTAGATACAATCTCCCAATAACAGAATATTTTCCAAATACCACTGTTCATAAGCTAGCCTTCGCTTTTGTGCTGGTTTGGGCTGGGATAGAGTTAATTTCATAGTAGCTGGTACGGGGCTGTGGTTTGGATCTGTGCTGGAAACAGCGCTGGTAACACGGGGATGTTTCGTTCCTGCTGAGCAGGGCTGACACAGAGCCAAGGCCTTTGCTGCTCCTCACCCCACCCCACCAGCGAGGAGCTGGGGGGCACAAGGAGCTGGGAGGGGACACAGCCGGGACAGCTGACCCCGACTGACCCCAGGGATGTCCCACACCGTATGGCGTCATGCTCAGTGTGTGAAGCTGGGGAAGAAGAAGGAAGCGGGGGACGTTTGGAGTGATGGCGTTTGTCTTCCCAAGTCACTGTTCCGCGTGATGGAGCCCGGCTTTCCTGGGGATGGCTGCACACCTGCCGGCCCATGGGAAGCAGGGAATGAATCCCTTGTTCTGCTTTGCTTGCACACGCGGCTTTTGCTTTCCCTATTAAACTGTCTTTGTCTCAACCCACAGGTTTTCTCGCTTTTACCCTTCCGATTCTCTCCCCCATCCCACCGGAGGAGAGTGAGCGAGTGGCTGCGTGGGGCTGAGTTGCCGTCTGGGGTTAAACCACGACAGCTTTGCTTCTGGGTGGATGGTTGTTAGGAGCTAGAGAGAGTAAAGATGGTTGAACCATCTTGTGAATCCATTTCCTTCTTTCTCTGTCCAATTTGGAGAGAATTGGACACCAAAACATTATAGTCTGATTTTGTTAGAGAACCTATGCCCTTCTTGAAAGGCTGTTAAATATATTGGTGTCATTCTCAGCTTGCCTTTTCCTGACAGTTAACATAATCTGATGCTTCCCTTATAAGCTGGTATGGTGAAGCTGACCCGAGTGGCATGTGTAGGTGTGGAGAAGACAACCAGAGCTTGTGCCCTGCAGTGGGAAGCTGCTGGAGGATGTGGAGCTGGTGATGTGGTTGTGATTTGTGTGCGGGTAGGAAGGGTTTGGCCAGGGCTGGGGCAAGGTCCAGGAGCGGAGAGCTGGTGCGGGTTATGAGAAGTTGGGTGAACAGGCTGAACGAATGAGCTGCTCTTGGGGTGGGAATGGAGGAAGCTGGTGGCTTTTAAATTCAGAGCGAATTTACATGTGGTCTTGGCTTAGAAACCAACCTTGTGGGGTCTTCCTGCACGAGTGAGATGTTGCCTTCAGTAGAAATAGAAACTCTGTGCTCAGCTTCTTCAGTGAGGACGTATGATCCTAGATTAACCCTTCAAGCTTCCAGACTTCGTTGCTAATCACTTCTTAAAAGGAGGCTAGAGATCTGCTCACCACAAATTCTTTGTGAATCTTCTGGAGCCATTTATCTCTCAAATCAGAGAGTTTTCCTTTGTTCAAAATGGTGTACACCTGTAGAGATGTTCCACCTCTGTGGCTTCAGGGTGAAGTAAAATGAATTTACGGGGCTCTTTAATGTTACAGTCGCCTTCCCGTGCTGCAGGAAAGACACAGTCTGAGAACGGAACATGTTCTGTCGGAGTCCAAGACCCCGACTGGGGAACGAGAGCCCCGCTGCGCTGTGCTCTATCATAAGGACGGTCTCTGTCCTGATGGACTGTCATTCTTTGGTGTCTTGTGATTTTGCCTGGTTACTTTTGTAGATTTTTAAGCTTAACACTGCCCTTTTGAAGCAGAGGAAGAGTATTTAATTGATAGGTGATGTCCATGAAATGTCCATGTCCTCTCATGAAGAAGTGACATCAGATTTGTCCTGGTATTTGCCCAAGCAGCTTCAGCTGGAGCATCGTTCCCGGAGGGAGAGTCTGGGAATTTCACATGATCCGTTTGAGGAATACGCATTTTCCTTCTTAGTTTCTTGTAGAATTGAACTGAGATGCCAAAAGCGTTTCAGCTAGCGAGCAAAATGGCAGTGCTTACCGTGGCTGCATGGTTGTGATTGCATAGTGATGCCAGCTAGTTCGGAGAATACCCAAAGGCTGGTGGAGGTACGCGAACACGTACATGCGTGGCAGCGCTCTTTTGGATGCCGGCTGTCCGTGCTGCATTTGGCATCTATTGCCTCTGGAAAAAATACTTGGTAGATGGCTCACCTGTCTTCAGCCTCCTGTTCTGAATAATCCCACGTGCTGGGAAACTTTAATAATTAAAGTCAGAACTCGAATACAAGTTAAAATGCTATTGCTTCTGGCTTGCATCTTGTAGCCCAATGCAAACGGGGGGTATTTTGCCCGTAGGACTTGAGCGGGCTGTTCAGGGTAGCCACCGCCGTGAGCCGTGTGGGCTCCGAGGGCTGCTCTTCACGACGAGGTGCAGGGAGCTTGGCTAGCTCGCCTTGGAAAGGTGCGGTCTGTGTTACTGGTTCTCTTCTGCCCTGGGTGCTCTCACTGAAACGGAATCAATCTTCCAGTTTTAGGTGGAATCCTTCAGGAGTGTTTGATGTTATTGGACCTCCTTTGCATTTAAGTGCTAGAGAAACCCCAGTCTGAGCTTTTCCTCAGGTCCTGCCCTCCCATGCAGGACTACAGCAAACTTCTCTTCAGGAAAACTTCTCTTTGGCCTTTCAGTATATAAAGGGGGCAGATAAGAAAGCTGGAGAAAGACTTTTTACCAGGGCCTGTTGCGACAGGACAAGGGGCAATGGTTTTAAACTGAAAGAGGGTAGGTTTAGATTGGGCATAAGGAAGAAATTCTTCACCATGAGGGTGGTGAGGCCCTGGCACAGGCTGCCCAGAGAAGCTGTGGCTGCCCCATCCCTGGAAGGGTTCAAGGCCAGGTTGGACGCAGCTTGGAGCAACCTGGTCTAGTGGAAGGTGTCCCTGCCCATGGCAGGGGGGTGGAACTGGATGATCTTGAAGGTCACTTCCCACCCAAACCATGCCGTGGTTCTGTGATTTGTGTTTGGACCTGTTTTGGTGGAGCCTTACTCAGCCAAGAGCAAGAAGTCACCTTGATTACTGGACTAGATGAACTTTGAGGGTCCCTTCCAACCCAAACCCTGCTATGATTCGATGAAACAAAGCAAGAGAAGCTAAAGCCGTGTAGCGATGGTTATCTTTGTGATCGCTCCTCTGACTTGGTAGCACAGCCAGACTACAGCACGGTAGTCTGGTCCTGGTAAGTGTGGGGTGTTTTTTTTTTGCAGTGCAAGCTGGAAATGCTGTAGCTGGGTTAGGAATTGTGTTGGCCCGAATAGATGGGGACATTTATGTTCTGGACAAGACAAACTGGAAATTGGAGTTATCTAATTTGTCCTGTACTTTGCTGCAGTCCCTGGGAATCTGTGTGGCACCCTCCCGTGACCAAAAATGCCTGCTGTGGTGGTCGAGACTGCCCGCTAGCAGTGGGGTAGCACAGGCAGGATAAAAATAAAATAATAAATAATAGGTGCAAATGTTTTGTTCGTAAGCCGAAGCAGATTTGGGGCCATGCAATACTAATACATAGATGGTTCCTTCGTGTCCGGCTGCTCCTGCCTGCTAGCAATTTATTGCAGTGAAATTATGTTGCTAGGAACAACGTTTTAGTTTTGAATTTATCCGTTGACAAAAACCCCAACCACCAAAGCAACAACGTCTTTGTATGTGCTCTGTAATATGTTGGTCCTGTCTGCTTCTTGGTTCGGAAGCAGCAACTAAAAATGAACGTCTCTTGTTGGTATCGTGCCATGAATTGTTGCGTGCCAGACAAACTTGCGTGCGCTTTATTTTGGAGAGAATTCCAAAATAGGTGCTGGAAGGGAACTTGATAGATGACACATCCATGGATTGCAGTAAAATATGTCAGGGGTGTTTGTGTTTTTCCAAAAGCTTCAAATACTATTGTGAGTCTAAGTAAAAAATTAACTCTTTTGCCACAAAAATCCCCAGTTCTTTTCTTATACTTTTATAGATCTGCTGTCCATTTATTTGTCTGCACTTAGTCTTCTTTTGTCCATTTCCTTGATTTTATTTTTTAAACTAAATATAGGAAGATTTGAAGTTAATAACAAAATACTCTCCCCTGGGAAGTGCTGTCTAATTTAATTCCTCTCAGATTCTCCCAAATAATAGAAATCCATGCAAAATAACCTTGAAATAAAGTTATGTTTTGTTGTTTTCCTTAAAACCAGCTGTCTGCTGGAGATGTAGGTGAGGTCAAACGCTGGCTTTCTAATGGCTAGATCCAAAGCACCGTGAGATGCTCTGCAGCTGGGATGCGGCGTGCAGCTCTGTTGGGACTTCAGGCTCATTTCTTTAGCTCGCCCTTCTTGAAGGGATCTCTGTGTCTTGCCCAGGACAGGATTTCAGTCATGCGGGTTAAAAGCATAATCACAATTATTATTTTTTTTTTTTTCTTGAACATTTTTAGTGCCAATCCTTTAGTGCCAGATCTGGGTCTGGTATAGATTCATCTGAAGTGTAATATGCAGGATTCTCAGTTAGAGTCTGAGGTTAACTAATCCAAATTGGGCTAATTAGGCAGTACTTTCATTTTTATTGGCCACTATAACGAGAATAAACGACAATTGAATTAGGGCAAAATATGAGGGACGTAGGTGCTTAAGTGCCTGTTATGCTGCCTGGCTGTACTTTTGCAGTCTTTACTCTTTATGAGATAAAGGTAACCCATGTTCCGTTACACACGTGGTAAAACCACAGTGCAGAGGCTGCAAGCAGTGGTGAGGACAGAAAAATAAATGGAAGCTGGAAATAAAAGCAGGAAGCGCAAGTTGAGATTCAACCTGGCTCGACCCAAGTGACGTTTATTTGAAAAATAACTTGCCTTTGAGTGTCTGGCAGTGTACACAAAAATAAAGCTCCCTGTCAAGAAGAGAATATAAGCCAAAACAAAGAGTCCTGATGGGAGCAGAGCACTTGAAAGGTACCGCCAGTGGGAATTTCTTGTAGAAATCCAGTTGCTTTTGTGCTTGCACCCTTGCTTTTGTGGCTGGTGGTACGCACTGGGTGTAAGGACTAGGGATGTACCCGCTGCTCTGCCCGCAGCCGCTGTGCTGCGGGGCTCGGCACGCTCAGGTCTCCACTTTGCTTTCCATGGGGCAGGCAGGAGTGGGGGAGAGGACCAGAGAAGAAGGGAAGTTAATGCTGACAGGTGGGACGGGGTAGGAGAGAGGTCCAGGGAAAGGAAACCATCCCCAGAGACTGAGATTGTCTCAATGTTTCACCCACTACCTGAATACCACGAAGCTCGTGGCCCTAAAAAGTGCTGTTAATTGTCTCCTTGTGCTTCCAAGTCTCACCTGAGAAGATGCTTCCTCCGAGCTCCGTGTCTAAGCTCAGCCTCAGCGATGGAGGTTGTGGTGTGAGCAGCAAGGCTGCCCGGCGGGTGATTTCTCAGTGTCCTAAAGCAACAAAACGTGAAGCTGCAGAAGCAAGCTGAAACTGCTGCTCAGATTGAATTGCCCCCAGCTAAGTTTCTCTTACATGCGTTTTCTCTATACAAAGCACACATGCATAAATTCAAACGCAAATGTGCTTTGCTGAAAGGCTGTGAGTTTTTTCATGTTGGAGTCTTGTCCGAGTTACAAGTCAGAAGAGGAGAATGCTGCTTTCTGTAGCTTAGACTAGCAGCAAGTTATATTGTAAGGTTGTAAGGAGCAGTCCTGCAAAGGCTAGTTCAAAAATATATCCTTCTGCATGATCTGTGTGACACTTAGGAGTGCTTTAACAGCTCTTTTTCCATGTCCGATGTCCGTGACTTGGTCTTCTGGGGGACCATTCCCTTCTGCAGGGCTTGCAATTGCAGCCCTGCTGAATAAATGATGCAGCACTCTTAGCTCTGCAAGCAGTGCGAATATCCCCATTTTCTCCTCTATTTCTTGGGAGAACTAGCTAAGTACGTGAAGAGTCATGGGATTACGAGGTATCTTAAAGCATTTCCTCAGGTGTTGTATATAAAGGTATTTTTCTTCAATCCTCTGTATGAATTTGGTGAAGGTTTGATGCAAGCATCCCTGCAGTCTGCATCTCTCTCCTTGCCTAAGAAGAAATACAGCCAGGCAGAGGCTCTGCGGATGCTCCAGCCTGGCCCCATCGGTGCGAAGACCGAAGGCTGTCCCAGGGGTGCTGATAACACGATCTCCATCGGTCTCTGCTGAAATCGCCGGCAATTACCGTGTCCAGCCAGGGGTTTTTGACCCCACCATCTGCTCGCCGGGAACTGGACTGAAAACCCAATAAAACGCGTGATAACCGCTCTCACGCATTAGGAATGTGAGCTGGTTTGGGAAGGCAAAATACAGAAAAGCACTTGTGTCCTATTTTCAGTTGAGTGAACTGTTGCCCAGGGATGACTTTCTTCACTAAAATCTGTGTTTTTTTCAGTATTTCTTTTTTCTTGGCCACTACCTGCAGTATGTCTGCATGAATGGGGCATCCAGTCCTTCAGCTGGTATTGCTGTAGTGGGCTGGGTGTCACTGTTTCCCAGCAGAAACGCATTCCTAAGTGTCAAAGCTTTAGAGGTTTTCTTACTGTGTTTACTCAGAAAAGGTATAATAAAGGAGCAATTTGTTTATTTGTGGTGTGTGATTGGCCAGGAGTTTTGGGAGAAGCTGGCTCTCCTAGGTGGGGAGGGATAATACAAACAGATAAATTCCCATCTAGAAGCTGAAAAATGCCATGAAAAAAACAGTGACTTAATGTTGGCAGAGACGCAGAATAAAAATGTGCTGTATTTAGGGTAATTGCATTTTGGAATGTTTTCTCTGAAAGATTTTTTTTTTTTAAGTTTTAAATATAAGATTTATGGTCCGTTTCTCAACGTCTGGCAGGAGGGAAAGAAGTAGGTGTGTTTCTGGAAGCTCGCAGGCTGGTCTGCGTGTTTGTTCTGGCAGGGTTAGTAATTGCTGGTCTCTTAATTTGTGGCGTTCAGGAGGTGTCATTTAAACTGAGCAACAAGAACACGGAAAGATAAAAGCAGTTCTGCCTGGGAGACGTCCCAGGGACGGCTGCGCGAGGTCCTTGGAACCCTTTGCTCGCAGCAAGCTCTCCTGCATCTCTCTGTTGTGGGGCTTTTTTGTACTTCCCAGCATCTCTCGGTGGTCCGTGTAGGAGATCAGATGGACTGACTCTCCTGCGCTGTGGCGCGCGGCAGCTCTTTCAAATTCTGAAATAATCGCCTTTCTGGAACTGATTGGTTTGACACCACTAAACCAAAAGTCTGAGGCTGGTAGTGGAACGGTTTAATGAATGTGAGGGCAAACAGGTTGGTCTTATCTGTTATTTATTTATTTTTTTAAAGTGCATTTGCATCTTTAAGATAATGAGGCATTCCAAGCATTTCCCTGTTCCTGGGGGGTTGTTTCCTCTTCCGCCAAGAGGATTTGGACACAAGGGGAACTGTTCAATTCTGGCATCGTGACTCATGGCCTCCCTCTGCGATCGAGTTATACATAGAGTTATATACAGCTAGATTGTTAAATCTCTGCTGCAAGCCCTTCACGTGAATACTTCTCCTCCCTCTTCCCCTTTCTCTTTCCTGAACAATAGCAATTTTATTTTTATTTTCTTGAGACCATGGCAGTGATGATTCATTAGGTTAATCCATAGCGTTACCTCCTTGTTTGTCCTGTTATTTGTTTAATGCAATTGGATGCCAAGTTTGGCACCCGCTCCCAAGTTTTGTAGTTTCCAGCTGTTGCATATAAACCTCATATCTACACACATGTATATACGTATACGTATGTACATGTATTTTGGCCTTTGTCTGCAGGTGCTGCAGAGGCTGACCCTGCTCTTGGCCCCGGAGGTGTGCTTTTCCCACGTGAAATTTCGGTAGACTGGATGTTTCTCTGAAGTCCTCCCTGTCCTTGTTTTCAGGCTGAGGCAGAAGCTGGAAGGCTGTTTTTCACTTAGACAGACTTTCCGCTGCTCTTTAATGAGCTCTTGGCGTGCTTTTTTGAGTCTCCTTAATGTGGATTGTATTTTTAGAGCAGCTTATGCTTGAAGCAGCTACGGCTGCGTAAAGATAATTCCTCAGTCGTGAGCTGCACCGTCTGAACTAGCTGAAAACAGCCGTTCCCAAGGGGTGGGTGGAGGAGCACGCGTGTGCGAACGGCCGGCTCCGTGCGACTGCTCTGCTGACCAGTGTCTCCATTTGCTTGTATGCTGGGAACTACGCGGGGAGAGGCTATATGGGGAGCTATAGGTTTCTTTGGCTTTTGTTTTTTTTTTCCTCCGCGGCTGGGATGGAGAAGGTGGGCTGGGAAAGCCGAGGGATGATTTGGGGACCTGATTCAGGTTTGAAGAGGGACAAAACCAGGAGCTCCCAAATTTTGTTGCTGGGTGCCTGATGTTTATATGCAATACCATCTCTCCCTGAGCCGCGCTGGGGTTACACACCCTCCCCGTGGCACAGGGAGTGGGTTTTGCTATAGCTGGGGTCTGTCCTTTGCTGTCTCGGGTGGCCGGGGATAGGTTGGATCGGCAGACTGCCTCACTGGGACTTCAGTCCAAACCCACGGTCTTCTGGAAGGGCAGGAGCTGTGTTAATTTGTCCTCAATTGGCATCAAACTGATCTTAACTAAGCTAGCGGGTCCTTTCAAAGCTTCATATATCTTAACGGTGCAAGGCATCCATTTCGGCTGGCTTTCCCACATGGAGCGTGCGAGCCGGGGCGGCCGCTGGCACGGGGCGGGCGAGAGGGACAAGTCCCTCTATGAGTCAAGAAGGTGGGACTCATAAATAGTCGATTGTCCTGATCTAATCAGGAGCCCTATTTTTACACATCCTGTGCTCTGTGTGTGTGTGTGGTGTTTTTTTTTTTTTTTAAATGGAACCAATGTACTACGGTGTTTTTCCCCTTGCCCACTTCCCAAACAGGAAAAGTCAGGACTTTATTTTTTCCTCTCAAGGAAGACATCTAAACTGCTGCTGAACGACACCCGTATTTTGACAAGCCAAAGGTGTAAATATATGAGAGAGGGGGTTTGGCTCTTTAATCTTCATGCGGGACGGGGCTTAAAGAACTCTCTTCTGCAAGACGTGGTTCGCGAAACTCCCTCGGTGGTGGCTGCTGTCTGCCACCCCCCTTGCCGTGTGCTGGCTGGGCGGTGAAGCGGCTTTGCAAGCTGATCCTCCTGGGGAAAATACCCTGGGATAAGAGGGTTCATTTACTGCGTAGAGCGATGATGTGCGTCTGGCAAACTGCTCTTCTGCCGGGGTGCTGCGGGGTTATCGCAGGGGAAATCGCTCTTGCCCAAAAGCATCATGGACCAAATGCATGGAAGGTGTGTTGGGAGGGGACGTAGCCAGAGAAGAAGATCCCCTCTTCTCCTCCAGCACCCCTTGCCTTCCGCTTTCCTTGACTAAAACCATGATTGAGTTGCAAACTGATTTAAATCCCACCAAGGAAATGGTTTGTGTGTACCCTATTTGGGCTGGATTCAGCGTTCGTGGACGTTGTAGCTTCAGAACGACTCTGCCTGCTTTGGGGCTTGCCGGGCTGCTCTGTGGCGTGTGTTTATGAAGGAGATCCGATGGCCTCGATAGCCCCCCCGGCCTGGAAACGCCTGGGTCGCATGATAACGAGCAGCTCCGCAGCCCCGGGGCTGAGGAACAGATTTAAGAGCACAGCATTGCACATGGCCCATCATGTACAGCTCGCTGCTGGAGGCAAAGCCCCCTGCAAAATATAAAAGCTTCGTGCATAATTTCTTTGTTTTCTACGTGTGGGGGGTTTTTTTCTTCTTAATTTTCCCTTTGGGGACACCGAGGTCCTTTGAAGCAAATTGGCTTCAAGCCTGAGACATTACATGTTGCCTTTTTAAAATTCCTTTTGCACTATCAGTTGGACACAGCATCCTTCTCTTCCTGTCCTAAATAGCTGCAGAGAGCCGCTTTGTTCTGCCTTAGCAATAGCTGTGTTCCGAGTAGGACATGAAGCTGAAGTCTGAAAACTCTCTAGGAACCCTTGAGAGGTGCTCTCCATCATTTTGGGCTATTAGTGTTCCTCTGTTAAATGCACTTGGGTTTTTTTAGTGTTATTCTGTTAAATGTATTTCAAAAAAACCGAGCTGCTTGCATTTTGAAATAGCTTGGTGTTTTTGAAATCTATTGCTGGAGTCTTGCAACTGTGCAAGCTCAGAGCAGCGATGAGCAAGTGGTGCTTCTACCTCCGTGCTGTTTGTTGTGATGTTCTATGAAGTCTGAGCGATGGGTCCCAGGACCCCGCTTGGGGAGCGCTGAGCAAAGGGAGCCTGAGCCTGGGAGCTGTCTGGGATGGGGAGGGAGAAGGTCGAAGCGCTGACTGCTGAGATCGTGGAATCGTTTAGGTTGGAAGAGACCTCCAAGATCATCAAGTCCAACCGTTAACCCAGCACTGCCAAGGCCACCACTAACCCATGTCCCCAAGCGCCACATCTACACGTCTTTTCAATCCCCCCAGGGATGGGGACTCCCCCACTGCCCTGGGCAGCCTGTGCCAGGGCCTGACAGCCCTTTCGGGGAAGAAATGGTTCCCAAGATCCAACCTAAACCTCCCCTGGCACAACTTGAGGCCGGTTCCTCTTGTCCTGTCGCCTGTTCCTTGGGAGAAGAGACCGACCCCCCCTGGCTCCAACCTCCTGTCAGGGTGTTGCAGAGAGCGAGAAGGTCTCCCCTCAGCCTCCTTTTCTCCAGGCCAACCCCCCCCAGGTCCCTCAGCCGCTCCTCACAGCACTTGTGCTCCAGCCCCTTCCCCAGCTCCGTTGCCCGTCTCTGGAGGTGGAAGGGGGAGTCTCAGCGCCTGGACTGAGGCACCTAAATGATACCTTTGGTTAACGGTATCACAAGAGCAGCCCTAAAACAGGCACCCGCTGTTGGTGAGCTGAACAGTCCGGTCATAGTACCACCAGTTTTGCTCTGTAGATCTGCCCTGTCGGTCTCGTGCTCCATGTTACTCTGGTTGTGGCTGTATTCTTTTAGCTGAATCTCACCCAATGGATCCAGAAAACAAAATTAGGGGGTGTGGATTGCTAATGAATGCACTGAAGTCAGTATCTCAGTTTTTGTTTGGCAAAGCATAGTTTTTAGGGGCATTACTCTTGGCTAGCTTCACCTGAAAACTGCTGACTTGCTGCTGTCTTACTGCTTAATGATACTACGGAGCTGTGCAGATTTAATTTTTTCCCCTCTTTTGTCACGTGCTTGGTGGATGCAGGTGGATTTGCATCCTTTGGATTGTTGCTCCATACAGAAGAGGCCTTTTGTAACTTGTGTGGCCACAGCTTCCCTGATTTCTTGCCATTTTGGGAACAAATTTTACAAGATAAATTTGCAAAAGCCTTCAGAGGGCTGGAAAAAAATTCACCTGCTAAGTCTCAGTTCTCTTGGCTGTGCATTAAATACCCATGTTAGTTGCTGATGTTAAATATGGATTTTTAAATTTTATTTTATTGTTCCTCTCCCCTCACCCCTGGAAGGCTGCGCTGCAGCATTGGGAGAGGTGACCCCGGTGCGGTGACTGAGTGACCAGTCATTACAAATTCCCCTTTTTTTTGCAGCTGTCTGGAAATGATCATAGAATCACAGAATGGTTTGGGTTGGAAGGGACCTTAAAGACCATCTAGTTCCACCCCCCTGCCATGGGCAGGGACACCTTCCACTAGACCAGGTCACTGTAAGCCCCATCCAACCTGGCCTTGAACCCTTCCAGGGATGGGGCAGCCACAGCTTCTCTGGGCAGCCTGTGCCAGGGCCTCCCCACCCTCATGGTGAAGAATTTCTTCCTTATACCTCATCTAGATCTCCCCTCTGTCAGTTTAAAGCCATCACCCCTTGTCCTATCACTCCATGCCCTTGTCAAAAGTCCCTCTCCAGCTTTCTTGTGGGCCCCTTTAGATACTGGAAGGCCATCTCCGTGGCCTCCTCTGGCCCCGCTCCAGCAGGTCCATGTCCTTCTTGTGCTGAGGCCCCAGCGCTGGAGGCAGCACTGCAGGGGGGTCTCCCCAGAGCGGAGCAGAGGGGCAGAATCCCCTCCCTCGCCCTGCTGCCCACGCTGCTGGGGATGCAGCCCAGGGCACGGGTGGCTTTCTGGGCTGCGAGCACACATTGCCGGCTCATGTCCAGCTTTTCATCCACCAACACCCCCAAGTCCTCTGAAGAGCTACTCTCAATCCATTCTCTGCCCAGCCTGTGTTTGTGCTTGGGATGGCACAAATATGATGTGCTATCACGTGTTGGGCTCTTCTGTTTCCCTGAAGTGCTGCTTCAGCTCCGGATCTCTTCCTTGTGGTCAGCAAAGGCAGATTTCCCTGCAGGCTGTTGTTCGTGGGAGCCTGTCCTGTTTCACCAGGCTTTCTAAATCCATGGGACAATTTGGCTGAGCTGTGGAGCAGAGGGAAGCTTACGGGGTTTCGGGTGTGCTGCTGCGTAGTCCTGGGTGCTGCTCGATTCAGCAAGGGCTTGCATCGGTCAGGTGCCGTGCAAGGCAGGCGTGGACCAACGTGTTGTAGCTGTGGTCAGCCTCCCGTCCTATCTATGAGTAGCGTTGCTTTCATTGGCAGTGTTGGAGGCTTGTTTGTGGGGTGTTTTTTGTTTTTAAAAGGTGAATTAATTTATCTACTCTGACCTTTGCACAATGCACATCATAAATTCCTGAATCAAGGCTGTGACCTTTGCTGGAGCCAGAGTACAACTTCGAGTTGAGATTAGGCATCTTTGTAAAAGACGCAGTGATGGAAGAAAGTTTGTCTTTCTCGATTCTTTATTACCAACGGATTACTCTTATTGCTTGCAAAACCCTGCCTTGTTCCTAATGGGGATTTGCCTGGCTTCGGTGCCTGGGTGGACCGAGTCCCACTGCTGGAAGCACTCCCATTAAGTAATATTAGTAATTAAATAGTAAATAATCTTAATGGATCAAGTTACTCAATACATTAACTCCTTTATTTTTCTCTTTAAGCCAAACAGGTGGCACTTCTTAGGTCACTTGCAGGGCAGTTTATCAGGGCTTTAAATCAGTATTTCTGAATCTGTTTCAACTTGTCCTTTCTCTTCCAGTTTTTCAAATAAACCTGTCACATCACTAATGCCACTGTACAAACGTTAAGCAGCAAAGACATGCCGTTACAGTCACGGCATGAGCATTATTCTTGAATGAAAATTGAAAGCAGCTTGTTACAAGCAAAGGTTGTTACTCTTTTGGGGTGATTTTGCTGCAGGTATGTGTTCCGTGTGATTCCAGTTTTCCCTATCAGGTGTCCACAAGCAGCCATGCAAAGTATGGATCCTCCAAGTAGCATCATGTCACAGCAGTAGATGTTTTTGGGGACGAGCTTGTCTTACGGCAGCGTTCCAGCTTGCCATGAGCAGTAATACTTGGGGTGGTTGTGGTCAAAGGAAACATGTTGAGAGTTTAGACCCAGATGGACTAGTGCTGGTAAAATAACGACGGTGTTGGTAACATCATGAAGTTCAACGAGACCAAGCGCAAGGTCCTGCACCTGGGTCGGGGCAGTGCCCAATATCAGAACAGCCTGGGGGATAGATGGGTTGAGAGCAGCCCTGCTGAGAAGGACTTGGTGGATGAAAAGCTGGACATGAGCTGGCAATGTGTGCTCGCAGCCCAGAAAGCCACCCGTGCCCTGCCACAGCGTGGGCAGCAGGGCGAGGGAGGGGATTCTGCCCCTCTGCTCTGCTCTGGGGAGACCCCCCTGCAGTGCTGCATCCAGCTCTGGGGCCTCAGCACAAGGAGGACATGGACCTGCTGGAGCGGGGCCAGAGGAGGCCACGAAGATGGTCAGAGGGCTGGAGCAGCTCTCCTGTGAAGACAGGCTGAGAGAGTTGGGGTTGGAGAAGAGAAGGCTCCGGGGAGACCTTGTTGTGGCCTTTCAGTACCTAAAGGGGGCCTATAAGAAAGATGGGGAGGGACTTTTCTACCAGGGCCATGGAGTGACAGGACAAGGGGCAACGGTTTTAAACTGAAAGCAGGTAGATTTAGATTGGACATTTTTTATGATGGAGCTGGTGAGGCCCTGGCGCAGGTTGCCCCGAGAAGCTGTGGCTGCCCCATCCCTGGAAGGGTTCAAGGCCAGGCTGGACGGGGCTTGGAGCAACCTGGTCTAGTGGAAGGTGTCCCTGCCCATGGCAGGGGGGTGGAACTAGGTGATCTTGAAGGTCCCTTCCAACCCAAACCATTCTGTGATTCTATGAATTGGATCCAGTGTTTCCTTAATGATTTCATTAACGCTGGGTGCAGCGGGACATAAGCACCTCACTATTTAAACTCAGCATTCCCTGCCTGTAGTGTTTTCTATCTATAAAACGTGTCAGTGCCCTGAATTGCCTTAAGGTTATTTTTTGTAATGCTGTGTTCCTCAGTTGTCCCTGAGCGGTAAATGTGACCTGCATTCCCGATTCCTAGATGAGCACATGCTGTTAAAGCAAAGCCTTAATACACTTATTGAGCAACCGGCTCCCAAGCAGTCTCCGTTGTGGTAAAGCTCATTTGTCCTTATGGTTTCTTGTTTTTGCTTCCACAAGCTGGTTTTATTTTTCTGGCTGCCCCAGCTCTGGAGATGAATGTCTGTGGTGGTCTCTGTCCGGCGCTGAGAACAAGCTCGCTTTGTGTTTTTGGTTTTAACTTTCAGCATGGGCTTTTAATTAAGATTTCATGCAGTTATAATGTAGAAGGCTGTCTAGTCTAATAACAACAGAGATAAATTAGAGGTAAAATCTTCTTGCGTGGTTTTGAGAGTAGTGCTTCTTAGTAGGTCTTTTGAACCAACTAGTAAATACTTGTTTCTTGGGTACCTAGCACAAGTAGAAACATATCCCAGACATTTTCTGAAACATGCTATGTTTTAAAAGCATTCAAACCTGCTTTTTTTTTGTTTTAATATATTTTTCCCTTTTGTGGCCAGTTCAGGCTAGTAATTCTTCAAAATTAAGAGGTGGTCTGGGGAGAGCAGCAGTAAATGTTGATACGGCTCCCAGCGGTTCTTGTTATGGATGTATTCTGCTGGGAGTTGGGGGTGAAATTTTTGTCTGCCAACGGGCGCAAATGAAAAGCAGTGATTCGTTTAGTTCCCCGCAGGGCAGCGGGTCACGGGAGAATAATCCGGGCTGGCTGTAGCAAGAGAGTTTTCTGAAATGTTTTGCAGCAGGTGAGTGCTTGGTTCTGGCTCCGGGCGAGGGCAGGACGGTCTGTCTCTGGCCGGCCGGGCTGTGTCCCAGGGATGGACAGTCTCCTACGCCGGTGTGGCATCCCAGGACTGCTTCTGTATGCTGAATAAAGAAGCTTCGGGTAATCCGGTACCTTGGCATTGTGTCTGACTCTTGATTGACTCTGGATCGTTTTAATTGGATTGCGGATTTACCTTGTCACCCCTTGGCTCGGTGGAGGGCCAGCTGGGGCTGGCAGGGCTTGGAGTGCTCGGGGTTGCTTTTGGCTTGGTTTTCCCGGGTGCTGAGTCTGTGGTGGTAACCCTGGTCCTGGAGCTGGTTCCTTGCTGCTCCGTCCCGCTCCCCCTGCCCTGCCTTTTGGCAGCGCCCAGCTAAAGAAGCGCTGGGCTACAAAGCGCCGGTGGCAAGTGCCAACTTTGTGCTTGCAACTGATGAGAAGGGTCTTCTGAGATAACGTCTGAAGAGCAGCGCTCAGCTGTGCTCTAATAGCATCGATGTGCAAATCGGCCTCCTTCAAGCTTTGCCATCGCTCCGGGCTCCCACGGTGAATAACTGGTGCTCCTCTTCTTTGTCGGTGCCGATACCTTGTCGCCAGCTGATGCTGGTGGGTTTGTGTTGTGTTTCGTCATTGGAGTTGAGTTGCTGGTTTAGGTCACGTGTGACCTAACCTGTAAAGACCATGAAAAAGGCTCTGCTCGTAGCCTGTAAATACAAGCGGCATGATCTCTTTTGCTGCAGTTTGCGTCCAGGAATATTATGGTCTAGGAAACAGTTATTTTCTTGTGTTCTTATGCAAAGCCTTGGCCATGAGCTTTTTCCTTTAGGGTTTAGACCTTTATTCCCTGACTCCTGTAAATGTGGCCCGGTCGTATGAAAATTTAGGATTTTCTTTGGTGCCATCAAGTGGCAAAATACAGTATTGTTGCTTGGTTGAGATGATTCTCGGGTCGAGCAGAAGCTGCAATTAGGAAACAAGTTACTTTGCTCAAGGGTGCTGTGGGATTACTTAGGATGTGCCTTGTGTGGGAAGGGTAGAACATGGGGATGTCAGGGAATAATTTTACCTCATCAAAGAGTGAGGTTATCAAGGATCTAATGGATTGCCTTCTATTTCCCTCTGGTTCCTGGCCTTCTGATTAATCTCATGCACTACCTTATTCAAGCACTTCTATTTACATGGCTTACCTCCTTTGCTTCTAAGCAGCCTCTGAACATTGAATTTAATTCTTACATTAAGCTTTGAAGAGCTGGTCGGATGTGTTGGTGAGTAAGAAGAGTGAGTGGAAGGCGCTCAGTAGCGCAGACTGAGCCCAGCATTTCTTTGGCAGCAGTGCTGAGGATGAAGGACATGACCAAGAATGCCATATTTTACCCTACAAAGGACATCCCAGATTCCGTACCTTTTGCTCTTTCTACTCCATGAAATTACCTTTATATATAAAAGCACTGCTGGAAACAGAGAGCCCATTTATTGCGCTTTCTCTTCCGTTGCCAAAACCTGCATCATGTATTGTTGTGCTGTGGGCAAGGGAGGGATGAAGACAGGATTTGCATGGTATACTTGCCACTAGGTAAATTTGGGTTTGCTGCTTCTAATGAAGAAAACCCATGATGTTTTGTAATCCCAGTTTTCTAATTTGAATCTGTGGGCTTGTTGCAAAGCATAGTTTTTGGTTGTTGGGAGGGTTATTAGCCAAATAAATGGTTTCGGTGAGGCTTTCTAGTTGATCCTTCCCCTAATTCTTATTGTTCTGATGAGCTGAAATGGATGCACAGATGTTCTGTTGCTGCAGGTTACAACTTAATAAGTGGAGGGGATGTTTTGGGCCTTGATGGTATTATATCAGTTGCTGGAGTGGAACCTGGTAGCGTGAAAGGTGTGTTGCAAGTGCCCGACTTTCCCTTGACAGTGTGACACCGATGTCTGGATCAGACTTGGGCTGGGGATAGTCCCCGTGCGCCTGTACGTCACCTTCTGCGTGCAGCCCTCCAGCCTGGCTGATCGCTGAGCGTTGCTGGAAAACAAGTAGCTCCTAGGTACAAACGACAGACTTCGTATGCCAAATCCTGAGGGATGGTAGTTTTCCAGGAGAGGATCAGCAAAAAGTTAATACTCTGAAAAATCCTTTTTTCTTTAGCCTGAGCTGTGGAAGTGGCTGAGCTGTTTTGATGGGTGTAAAATGAGAAACTTCGAAAGAGGAAAGAGAACCACCTGGAAGCAGATACCTGACATATAAGGCTTCAGCCCCCCCAAAATACTATTTATATATAATGCAAAACCAGGTAAGAGTACCAAGTTGGTCCAGAAGCCTCCCTGAGAGAACAGCAGCAGGTACTTAGTATAACTCTGTGTCCTGTTCCTTGCTATTCATATATATGCTCTCCTGCTTCAAATACTTAAGAGGTTTGGGATCTTTCTGAGCCAGAGCTGTTCCATTTGAGTCAGTGTTTGCTATCCATGGATCGTAAGCAAAAGGCTGTTCGACACAGCACCCTTACCGATGGGACGCTCAGCAGCTGTAGGACAAGCAGGACCGCTAGTCTGTTCAGTTGTGCCATCCTTGTGATAAGGATTTACCGTATGTTTGCGGTGAGGTTTTTGGCTGGCAAGTGGGACTCTGTGTGTAGGTTACTTGGAAGGCACAGTCCCCAAAATGGTGGTGGGAAAGCCAAGTAATGACTCCTTGGCTGTTCAGTCCCACCTGGCAGTCTGGGTTCCCTTCCTCCCATGCAGAGAGAGAGGGAGGTTTAAAGGTATGAATGTCTGCACTTGAGCTCGTCCGGTGGCTTCAAAATAACCTAATTAGCCTTAATCCGCTCACTGCTTGAACGGCACACTAGCGGTGTGATCCTGTGATGGATTGGGTTTGATGTTCACCTTGCCTACAAGTTTCCCTCTGCCAAAGCCATGTCTTCGTGCCTCCAGCCCCGACAGCAGTTGTGGGCACGCTGGCTTGGGCAGGTTGGCAGGTTTGGAGCTGTACGGTTCTGTCTGGGCTGGGATGGGAAAGTGCAGAGTATGTGTGCCCTGGTCCTTTGACTGTTTATGCTTATCACGCTGGCTGAGGAGGATTAGTTAAGACTCTGTCAATTGCTAAATAGGATTTTTGGACAAGTGACAGTCTCCCTGATGCAGCAATGCCTGCTTTCTGCCAGAGCACTTCTTGGGTTTGAGCACAGAAAGCATTTGAAAGACAGCATGCCTTAGATGTCCTCAGTTTCCAGGCAAAACCTGTTACTGCTCTGCCTTCCGTCCCTTGAGGCTGGGCTCACGTGCTGGGCCGCGCTCTGTGCTGTCTTCCCCGCCAGCCCAAGAGTGTTTGACCTCTTGAGGAGTCTGTGACAATGAAGTGCTGTGTGTCCTTCAGCTACACCGAGATTGGGATTTGTTTCTTATAAGCATAATTTGCAAGCAACGTGGTTTAGGGGCAGTGATTCAGCCTGCTGAAGGCATGCTGCTTTTTCCTTCCTGCTAGACTTTGCGTGTGTTGCAAACGCCCAGCTAAAGGGGTAGGCTGGATGGGCAGGGACCTGTCAATCCTTAAACCATTGCAGTTTGAAAATTCAAACCCATAATCTGACCACCTGCTTTATATAGCCCTGAATCAAACGGGATTAGTTTATACAGCAGCTGAAATAAAAGGATGTTTTGCCTCCGAGTGGGAAGGCTGAAGAGCGATGCAGAGCATGGGCATCTGCTTCTCCGCCGAAGTCGGTCGGGCCCTTTGCCTGGGAGCTGCGGCGTGTTCCTGTGCTGCCATCTGGAGTGTGCGGAGCTCGCGTCCGGCCTCGCTCGCAGCCTGGACGCTGCGCGCTTGCACGTCCACCCGCTGCTACCCGCGGCCCCGAAACTCTGCACATCCTTCTGCTGGCTGATGCCTTCTGGTGGTCAGCGTTCCTGAGCTGGAGCCAAAGGGTTTGAGATCTCAAGCATCCTTCTTAGGGAAAAGGAAGGTAGCTTCTGGTGGTTGGAAGTATCGTTAGAAAATGCAAAATAGATTGCATCTTAATACTGTTGGGAAAAATACTACTTTATTTCTTTTAAAACTTTCTGCAGTACTTGCAATTGTGTATCCCGAACTGCTCCTTAGCTTTAGGGAGTGGATCTGATCCAACAGTAAGTGCTTTGGATCCTTCAGTGAGTGCTGTTGCTGAGGCTCTGGGGATCACGGCACTGCAGATAGTGCTTTTGTATTTCTCACTGAATAGGGGAGAAACTCCCAGGTACCAGATCCCACGCCTCTGTGCGGAGCTGGGTACAAGACTCGGGTTGTTTGTCTCTGGTGGTGGTGTATCTGTTTGTGTATCCTCTTTGCCAGCTTGTTTTCCCTCGTCTTCCAGCCTTTTTCTAGGTAGAAATAATTTTCCAGTGATATTTTAACTGCTAAATCTACTGTTTCAACTGTCTGGACGTGAAAGCCTTTAACGTGCCAGCCCTGTCCCTCGCCTCCCCTTGAAGCCGGTGGAGTGCTACGCCGGGAGGAAGCTCGGTCTGCGCCTTCAGACAGCCAGGCTTTGATATAAATGGTCACTATTATCAGCTGTTGACAGATTAATCACTTTCTTGGCTTAAAAAGTAGTTGCTTGGGTTTAATTGCAATACACGGCCTTTCAATGAGAAATGTTGCATCTCAAGGCTTAGGTTTGCCTTTCTTCAGCAGCAGCGTGTTCTGGATGGCTTTACCTGCAAACGGACGAGAAGGGAAAGGAGATTTTTCTTGGTGGTTCAAGAAACGGGTATTAGCGTGCTCCCTTCGTCACATCAACCCTGCTTTCAGATGGGGATCTGTCGTGTTTGGCTTGGGTAGTGCCGCATTTTGCTTGGCTCCTGCTTTGGTGATCTGTTACTTTTGGATATCTGCGAGGAGTTCAGAAAGACCTAAAATTGCAGCTCTTTCACCTTTGCCCACAGAAGTGAGGTTGGATAGGCTTTTTTCCCCTCCTGTAGCTTGCCTCCTGCTGTTTTGGGACTGTCGTTGGTGGGCTTTTCCTCCCTGGTGGGATTGCTTTCTTTCTGTATTGTATTTGCTTCCCGTTCTCCCTAGCTCAACATTGCCAAACTCATTGCTTCAGTTGCCTGTCAGGTTCTTGCAGGACCACCAAGAAGGCTCTAGTGCCATGGAAAAGCCTTGTCATCATCCAGACACTGATGTTTCATATTTATTTGTAAAATCTTCTTTCTTTCTTTCAGCTCTTTACTCTGGTGCGTGTAAAAGCACAAAGTGTAATAAAAAGTGGAAGCTTGCTTTCAGGATAAAACCCCCAACACCATGAGGTAGTCAAGAATATCTTTCAAAAGACCTCACAGTTTGTTTTGTGGGTGCTTAGTGCTTACGAGTTGTGTGCTACATCCCGAGACGATTCATCCAGCCTGGGATCTGCTTATGCTCATCACCTTGTGTTCTCTCCTGCCCCTTGCTTAGGGCATGCCCTTGCTGTATAATGTCGCATCCGGTGAGCGGCCCTTGATTTAGCAGAGCCACCTAGGTCTGCCCAGGTCCTCTAATGGCAATGTCCCAAAGAAAATGGTGAGGCTTTCAAATGACACAAAAAAGAGAAGGAAAAAAAAAAAGAAAGAAAACAGCCAAGTTTAATTAGAGTAAAAACTGGGATAATTAGCTGCTTTAAATAGATTAAGGCAACTAAGAAGTGAATCAAGCTGGATTGTTGTGGTTTAACCCCAGTCGGCAACCAAGCACCATGCAGCTGCTCGCCCACTCCCCCCCAGTGGGATGGGGGAGAGAATAGGAAAAAAGCCCTCGTGGGATAAGATAAAGGCAGTTCAATAGGATAGCAAAGGAGGAGAGAATAATGATAAAAGAATATACAAAACAAGTGATGCACAATGCAATTGGTCACCACCTGCTGACCAATGCCCAGCCCGTCCCTGAGCAGCGACCCCCCCTGCCAATCCCCCCAGTTTCTATACTGAGCCTGATGCCATATGGTACGGAACATCCCTCTGGCCAGGCTGGGGCAGCTGTCCTGGCTGTGCCCCCCCAGCTCCTTGTGCCCCTCCTCATGGGCAGAGCGTGGGGAGCTGAAAAGTCCTTGACTTAGTATAAGCACTACTGAGCAACAACTAAAACATCAGTGTGTTATCAACGTTATTCTTGGGCCATGAAGACGATCCGAGGGCTGGAGCACCTCTCCTGCGAAGACAGGCTGGGGGAGTTGGGGTTGTTCAGCCTGGAGAAGAGAAGGCTCTGGGGAGACCTTATTGCAACCTTTCAGTACCTAAAGGGGGGCTACAGGAAAGCTGGAGAGGGACTTTTGACAAGGATGTGTAGCGATAGGACAAGGGGCAATGGCTTTAAACTGAAAGAGGGTAGGTTTAGTTTGGACATAAGGAAGACATATTTTACGATGAGGGTGGTGAGGCCCTGGCACAGGCTGCCCAGAGAAGCTGTGGCTGCCCCATCCCTGGAAGGGTTCAAGGCCAGGTTGGATGGGGCTTGGAGCAACCTGGTCTAGTGGAAGGTGTCCCTGCCCCTGGCAAGGGGATGGAACTGGATGATCTTGAAGGTCCCTTCCAACCCAAACCGTTCTATGATTCTGTGATTCTTGTAGTAAATCCAAACACAGCACTATACCAGCCTACTAGGAAGAAAATTACCTCTATCCCAGCAGAATCCACAACATGGATGAAGCCAAGTCCACAATCAGGGACGTGTAAGATATAAAAGGCAGCAGCAAAGCTTGATCAAGACCTTTTTGTTTCTACTGAGGGTGGCAGCAAATGCTGCCTGGTCCCCAGGGTCACTGGGAAGCCCTCTCCATCCCCCCGGTGTCTGGCTGCTCCTTGCTGCCGGTGTCCAGCTCTGTTCTGTCTTGCCAAGCTGCTGAACCAGGTATCTTAATAAAGCAGTGGGAAGGTCTGCTATATTAAAGGGAGTAAATAAGATGAGTAGCGGTTGTATTCTTCCTTAAAAATGTCATGCTTGGGACTTGGGGACCCTGTCTGCGTATTGGCAAGTGTCTTGTGTCCTGGTTCTTAGCTTGTGCGTGTGGAGCTGTGACAGCCGGAGCAATCCAGCCTGTTCAGGCAAGAGTCACGTTCCCTTTGCTCCTCCCTGAGTGAACAACAGCCTGATGGTAACAACCTCTTTTGGCCCTTATTTCCTTATTTCCATGTTAAAAAATTTGTTTGCCCAACATGTGGCTTAGTATTGAAGAGGTTCTTATCAGCACGGTCACTATCTGGTATGTTAAACCTGTGCTTTCAGGGTTCCCCTAAGGAGAAGCTTGAAAATGCTTTTTTAAAAATAAATACGTTAACAAATATGGAGTGAAATCTTTCTGGTGGGAGTTATTTGTTGCCTGGGTGCTCTCCGCAGTGTCTGCCTCTTGGACACTGAGCATCCGCAGCTGCCTGGACGCCGATCAGACCCTGTTACCTCATCCAGATGTAGTGATCATTGGAGGCAAAAAATAGTCTTACAGCCTCTTTCTGTGCGGGTCAAGTACCACTTAAGGCTTGCTGAGCTTTGAAACGACTTCCCTCTTTGTGAATGAAAGTATATCTAAGCTGAAATGTGTGCTTAGCTCAATTTGAAGCCTAAACAAGCACATACTTCACTTCTCGCTGTGATTTTGTAGAACAAATTCAGAACAAATGTTATTTCTCTCCAAGCCAGGGGAGACAGCTTATTCTTGTGCCTGACCGAGAGCTCCCTTCTCTGGCAGCTATGCAGGATTGCTGCTGTAGCTGTTTTACCTCCTTGCTGCTCACTTGCTAATAAAATAATTTTTCACTTATTTGCAATGATCGAACAATTTTGATATCTGCTATCGGGGCATCGGCACTTCTAAACACTGCAGGATGAACAGATATCTTGCTACAAGACTGACCGTGCTCTCCTGCTTAGATGTTTGCGTGTCAATATTAAGTCATTTGCCTAATTTTTCCTGTGCTATCATGCTGCTGTTGTAGTAATTAAAGTAATGAAGAATTGCATCCTTAAGCAACGTGCTGTAAAGCAGCAGCACTGGTTGATTTTTCTCCCCAAAACTTTTTGTTGAAGTTATAAATTGTCTTTGTACATAATGGACCCATTTGTTGCCACTTAGGCAAAAGCCCAACCTGAAGTTCACTGACATGAATTGTAATGAGTGCAGTGATTTGAAATGGGGAAATTGGCTTGACTGGAGCGGAGGAGGAGGAGGGTGTGAGTGTGACTCAGCTCCGCAGTGACAATTGCCATCAGATGGTGACAGGCGGTGGGGGATGAACGCGTTCAGGTCCTGAGCATCCACTGCAGTTGGGAGCACACGAGGGAATTTCCCCTGCTGCCGAAAACAATTGTTGGCAACCGGCTCCTGCAAATGGGGGAAGAAGAAGGGCTGAAACGCTTTGAACAACTTGGGCGTAGGGCTTTCTGTGCTGTTGCAGGGGTGTGTGTGGCCTGGTATGTCGCTAGGATCAACCTCTCATCACTTTTTTACTGCAGTTCAGCCTTGCACAAGGGCTCTTGCACCTTTACCTGCACAGATGGCAGCTGAAAGCTGTTGTCTTTCAATTAGGGAGTCTGCACGGACAGCTTGTGCTCGTTGTAAAAGCAGCATTTCTAGGCAATAAGTGCTAGGACAACTTGTCTGTGTGTTACGGTGGGCTTTCCCCTATTCTGGAGCTGCTTGCTTTGTTGCTTGGAGCCTATTTAATTTGGGGGGTAGAAGTGGAACGAGGGATAACGGAGATGATAAGATTACATCGGAGAAGGAACTTTTTATGGGAGGCATTAGATAGTGAATGGCAGAAGCAGTCTGGGCTAAACTAGCGTTGGCTGCCCTCTCCCATTGAGGGGCTGGCACAGCTCAAGCGTGCACTGCTTGCCGCGGCCGATGGATGCAGCAGCCTGTGCGGCTCCAACATCACGCTCCAATTCTCCGTGCTCAATGCTGGCAGGTTTTCTTGTCTTGCTTTGGAGGCTGGAACTGACCGTTGAATATCTGTGCTGCTGAGGTGGGTAGGAGGAGAACTGGCCTGGTTCACGGTCTGAAATTTTTGGTGCCTTACTTTGGTGAAGTTAAAGCTTCCTTGGCTTCGCCTTGCTCCTGGGGAAAGGCCTGGTGGCTGGAAGCACTCTGGTTTCTGGTGCAGCCACGGCTTGTCGTGTGGCCATAGGCATTTCGCTTAATTCTTCTGTGCCTGTGTTTGCCAGGGTGTAAAATATGCGTGATGCTTCCCTTCCAAGGGAAATTGAGACAGATTGGTGTTTGTAAGGTATTCTGGTAGCCTCTGATAAGAGATAGCGTTTAAGGGTATGTGGTTGATTTAAGTTCTTGTCTTGACATGTACACGATTCAAGAAGTATTCTGCTGATCCCCAAATAAACACAAATGTTTTGGGATAGCCTTTGTAACGTTCCACTTCCAGGAATACTACAGAATGCGTGCTTTGGATGCGCCTTTATAATCGGGAACCAAAGCTTACAGGCTGCCGTTCTCATTTTCAGTGAGGTCTTGTGAATCGGTGAGCTGAGCTTATTCAACCAGGAGGCGATACACTACTTCTAAATTGCTTTTGGTAACTCTGCTGTTCAGGTTTCAGTTGTCTGAGCAAACTTTCCTCTTGCTGTGATTCTGTGTCTGGCTTCGACTCTTTATGAAACTCGCTGCAGTTGGAGTCTGGATCGTGCATCAGCGTGAAATACTTGGCTTCAGCATCTCTGCGTGCAGAGTTCAACTCGAGGCCTTCCAGATAATGAAGCTGGCCTTGCTTTAGCCGCCTTCGTGCTGAAAAGCGTATTACGCATTGTTTGACAGTTGCTGTGCTTTGGGGGAAGCTAAACCTCAATGCAGTTCAGCCTTCGCGACACAGGGTGGCGGTGCCACTTAAAGGTCTGGTGGACCAAAGGCTGAGATAATGTCGGTTGTTAGTTTGCTGTCGTCAGGGCTGTGTCCCTTTGGTGGCTCTGAATTACCTTACTCTGTGTGTGTGGCTGCTTCTTCCCAAGCCCCCTCCTCTCTGCTCCGTAAGCCACGAGCCACATTTGTGGAAGAGCTGGTGAGAAAGCTTGAACGTTAGCACTCATGCCGTGGGCTAAGGAGCCCCCAGAATTTCTGGCAATGGTTAAATCACCCCCATACCTGGCACATGCGACTTCACCTTCTCAGTCTTTTCACCCCTGTTTTTGGTCTTCCTCTTGACTTAAACCTGCTTTCTAGATCCTGCTGGCTGACCATTGGCTTGGTGAGGACTTCAGCTGACTGCGTATTGGTGTGGCCATAACTTTGCATGGTGCTACCTCCGAGGAGTGTGTGGTTGTGTGTGTGGGGGGGCTTGTTTTAGCTGAGCTCTGCCCCAAGAGTAATCTTAATTCCCAAATTTCCCCGAGTGTCCCAGTCTCCCTCCAGTTTTCCCATTGTCTTGAGTTTGTCTCTAAACCAGAGCTGTCATGACTCCTAAAACGCATTGCCCTAAAGCCCTTTTAGGGATCACACAAGTTCAGGAGCAAAACGTTTCTTGGTGTCTCCTCTTAGTAATCTATATTCCCCTGTAATTTGGGAGAGCCTTTGGGCACCTGTGGGCCATCTTTGTTGCTTACTCGGCTTTAGTAAGGTCAGTTTTGGTGTTGGCGGAGGTCTCTTCCTTCCAGTTCCTGGCCCAGCACTGCTGTTCTGTTCAGTGTCTGGTGCGTTAAGCTCTTGTCAGCACATCTTGCATGGGATTTGTTTTCTTTGTGCTGTTTTTTTGATAAATAGTAGCCTGTAAGAGAACTTAGAGCGTGCTCCCGCATTACTCTTTCACCCCTTCCTACGCTGCTGACCCGGTGGCCTTTCTTCTGGGTGTCCTCTGCAGCTTGGGTGTCAGTTGCAGGCCTCTGCTTGGGACTAAGCAATCTCCTCTGCTGTAGAAACATCTCGTATCCTGTAGCTCTCTCCCGAAGGAAAGCGTGGCAGGAGAACAGCTCTCCCAGCCCGGCTCTTCCAAGCTCAGAGGTCTGGCCTGACTCGGCTGAGTCCGTTCGAGTCATTTATCAGTCTGTGACCAGACAAGCAGGAGGAGCTGGAGAAGTGCCTACACGATCTCTCTCAAGCAAGGTTCAATCTATCTCATTTTGAAAGGCAAGCCAGCCTGTGAAAATCAACACTGCAAAAGAATTGCTGACAAAACCGCCTCCCACTGCTTTTTTTTTTTTGTCTGCTCGTGGTGGTCACTTGAAGTAATCCTTCTGGAAGCCCTTTATATAGGGTAGGTGGGGAGTCTGGTTAACCGACCTCCATCTATAAAGCTGTATAGCAAATCAACAGGATGTCTGGTTCCAAGAAAAAATACATTATTATGTGCATCACTTAGGAAGCTGTTTTTTATTTTATTTTACTTTTATTTTTTTCTGTTCTTTAACTGAATTATAACACGCTTGTAGGCAAGTTACTTGTGATTCTGTTACCCAGCTCTGGGTAGCTCTTCCTTGTGTTGGAATTGCAAAGACTTTGTGTAAGTAAGGTCAAATAAGCATATGAACTACTGAAGGTGAAGACATGCTTTCAGTCTTAAGCTTTCTGTTAGTGAAATGCTTATCAGTGGCATGGTGGGGAATCACTTCCCAGTGGCTGAATGCCTTCCGATGTTTTATTGTACTAATACGCTGTAGCTGAGGCATGAATAAGTGAACTATATGCCAGAATAAGCAAAACCACATCTCATCACTCCTTGTTGCTGTTCCTTCCAAGTGTCTAAAGGCAGTAATATTAGCTCCTTCCTCCCGAGCTGGAGGAGGGATGATGACCTGCCTAGACCCAGGGACCATAGTTGCGTGTGTGAAGAAACTGCAGGGAACCTGAAGTTGGTGACAGTCCCAGAGGTGCGACAGGTTTTGTGGTTATGTCCCTACCATTACAGGAGGTGGGCAAGAGAGGTGAGAGATGCCAGCACCAGTTGTGTTGCCATCCCATTACCCCCACTTAGGTGGTGCCTCTCTTATTGTCCGTGTTCCAAGATGATATAGTAGTGGAGATAATGTCTTTTAGCCTGAGTTCCCAAAGTTCCCTAAGCTAAAACTGGTCATGATGCCTCTGGGTTCCCTCTCTAAGGGTACTTGGATTTGGCTGCCGTTGTAATGTACTGGACAGAGACGTGGGAGTCCTAAAGTTGTTGACATCCTACAGCTTTCATGAAGGCAGACGGCCTGGTAGAGCAGAAGAGAGAAGAGAAAGATTAGATGAACAGATTATGTTCTGTAGATGAACAGAAAGATTAAGTTTGTGCCTCACTTGGCACTGGAGAATCCACACAGACAGTATAAATGTCCCATTCATAAGATGAGGTTGTTGATGCCTGCACCTTCTGAGACACTGAAATCCATCAGCCACGGGAGAGGAGCATGTGAGAAACAAGACTTGGTTGACTCAAGTGTGAGTGGAATTACTTGAAAGCAAAGATGGAAACAGTGCTTTCATCTGCTGAGGTCTTGGAACCTTCTGAAACTTGCTGTATTTGGCAAGAAGAGGAAGATGAGGCCTGAGAGCAGGACCCCATTGTGAGAAGTGCTACAGGGTGAAGGTGTACAGGTGCTGCTGGATTCTGATAATATCCTGTCCCTAAAAGATGATTAGCTAACAGGCTAAAACCTGATCATTCTTAAGTGACAAAATGAGGAGGATGTTTGACTTATGAAAACAAAACCCAGAAGCAAACTAGATTTTGCCCATCAGTGCTCTCGTGCAGGTACTGCAGGTTGTAGGGTTGCTGCTGTTGTTAAAGAGGTGTTAGCAGGATAACTGTACTCAGGGAAAACGAGGAATTACCTGAGCTAGTTAATCTTAACTTCTGGTGGCTGCGATTATTAATAGTGGTGTCCTCTTGTAGGAGAAACTAGCATTTTGTAGATGCAATTGTAAGGGTGATGTGTATAGATAACATGACTCCTGTAATTTGGGGTATTGCTGCCTGGGGGGCTTTCCTGGAATTTACACAATAAAGGAATAAAACATTCAATTTGGTTCACCCAGTTATTCTTCCTTCCCCTTGGAATGGTCCTATCTAGACCCTTAGAGGTAGCTTTCTCTTCATGTTGCATTAAACTTTTATATAATTTGTCAAGATACAGCCATTAAAATGCCAGACTGATTAGAAACATTTTCTATTTCAATATTACTCAGAAGTAATATTTTACTCTAACAACTTTGTTTCTCTTTGGCAATATTTCTGCTTGGATAAGAATATCTGAAAGAATCTCTGTTAAATTGTGATCTGTTTCATCATCAGCTTAACAATTTGCTGGGCCCCTTGGAATGCTGAAATGTTTTTCTTTAGGGGTTTTGTGGAGGTGGGGAGGGAAAGAAAAGCCCTGGTGACTGATCTCGGTTGGTGAAAATATTCACAGAATCCTGGAGGTTGGCTGGGACCTCTGGAGATTGTCTAGTCCCGCTTCCCTGTTCAGGTAGGGTCACCTACGGCAGGTCGCTCAGGACTGTGGCCCGTGTGGTTTTGGATATCTTTAGAGATGGAGACTCTGGGGAACCTATTCCAGTGTTTGATCATGCTCACAGTAAAAAAAGTGCGATGTTTGGTTTGGGTTTTTTTGCCTTATGTTTAATGGAATTTTCTGTGTGTTGCCTCTTGTCCTGTCAGTGGGTACCAAGGAGAAGAGTCTGGCTCTGTCTTCTTTACCCTCCTAACCTCCATCAGATATTTATATGCATTGATAAAGATCCCCCCCCTCAGCCTTCTCTTCTTCAGGCTGAATAGTCCCAGCTCGCTCAGCCTTTCCTCGCATGAGGGATGCTCCAATCACTTTATCACGTTAGTGGCCCTTCACTAACCTTCATGTTAGTCATGTTGGTACCTTCACGTAACCTTCACATTAGTCACCCTCCAGTAGCTCCATCTCTCTCTTGTACTGGGGAGCCCAGACCAGGACCCAGCTCTCCAGATGGCCCACCAGTGCTGAGCAGAGGGGAAGGATCACCTCCCTCGGCCTGCTGGCTAACGCTTTTCCTAACACAGCCCGGGAGTCTGTTGGCTGCCTTTGCTGCAAGGGCACACTGGTGGCTCATGGCCAACTTGGTGCCCAGTGGGAGCCCCAGTTCCTTTTCTGCTGAGCTGCTTTCTAGATGGTCAGCCCCAGATGTACTGGTGCCCGGGGCTGTTCCTCCCCAGGGGCAGGACTTGGCGTTTGTTGACCTTCATGAGGTTCCTGTTGGGCCATTTCTCCAGCCTGCCCAGGTCCCCCTGAATGGAGGCACACCCCTCTGGTCTGGCTCCTTCCAGTCTTTTTATCATCTGCAAACTTGCTGAGAGTGAACTCTCTCTCCACATCCATGTCATTAATGAAGAGGTTAAACAGTATTGGCTGCAGTATTGACCCCTGGGGTTACACCACTACTCTACATCATATTCATCGCGTTGCAGAATATTTGAGCAGCAGTGTCTGTTCTTTCCTAATTTGGGTTAGCTGTGGAATTTTGTCAGGGTGAGGAGAAGACTGTGTATACCCTGTTGCATGGCAAGATGTATTTAAGGATGTACTGCACAGCATATCTGTATGCTGCAGACTGTACATTTTCACTCTTATGCCTCTATTGAGCAAGACAACGTGTCTGGTTAGTGTATGTTGCACGGAGCAGTGGCCAGCTTGGAAGATGCTAGTTGGAGAGGCTGGCTCCTCTGCTTCCCTTGTTGGTTTCTACCAATGGCTCTGGAAGCACGCAAAGATATTATGCCTCCTTTCTGCTTTGAATTTGTCTGGCTTAAGATTGCAGTGATTTTATGCTGTTAAGATTTTCTTCCCTGAATTAAACAGCTCCTTGGAACCCTTTTTTTTAGAAGAAATATACTCACATCTAGTAATTGAATTGCCTCTCAATCGCCCTTCTGAATAAGCTAAGTGGAGAGATCTCTCAAAGTGCCCTGACCCATCCAAGGCACTTTGTCCAGGCCGCAGTCTTTTGTAGTCATTTTTTTGGTGTGTTTTGGGTCTTGTGTAGCTCAGCGACTTGCATGTTCTCGTGTTGGTATTTCCTTCTGAGTTACCAAATAAAGGTAACCCACATTGTCGTGGTTTCAGATATTTTGGTTTCCCCCTTTAAAAATCAGTGCTTCCCTAAAGGTCGGAGCGAGATCAACCAGAGACGGAGAGCAGATGACTCCATTGAGCTTTCTGTCTCTTGTTACGAATAGCACATCTGATGTACATCTACTCCGTTACTCTGAGTGTCTCCTCTCCCCCCCAGCCTCTGTCGTAGAAGATTAGACGTGCTGGAACACCATTGCAGGCACAGCAGAAGGGAGATTAGAACATTTGTGGTGGCTTTACGTCCACATCCACCGATTCTTGTGGGTTTGTGTCTGCCCCCTTATTTCGACACTCTTCCTAACAATAGTACATATGGTATAAACGTTCAGAAACTTCCTGCAAAGTAAGTGTGACTAGGGTGTATCATTAGATTTCTTCCTTTTTTAAACAGTGTTGTTTACAGGCATTGTAAAGATGATTCATCTCTGTCTTAATGTTAACCAGCTTGGATGGGATGAAATTTATCTTGCTTGGTTCTAGCGAGCATTCCTATCCTACACATGGTGCAAATCAACTGTCCTTCCAACTTGAAAGAGCTTGAGAGAGTAGGGCCTGCTGACGCATCGCTTTTGTTCTTGGGGGAATTGTTTCCATTGTGCTCGCAAAAAGAGGAGGGAAGTTGAAAGCTCTGCTCGTGGCCAGCTCTCTCCATACTTGCCTCGGTTGGGGGCATTCGTGTTTGTTGTAGCTCTTCTGGCTTGCCTGGCTTTGGGTTGCTCCTTACGTTTCCTGGCTCTTCTGGAGGCCGAACACTAATTTGTTCAAGCTCTCCCTCTTAACGTCTTTTATCGTCTGAAATGCGTTCTTTAATAGGGACGTTATAACCAAGTCGTTCCATTATATTTTCAATTATGGTAATTATTCTTCGTTTCCTTCAGAATCATGTCTGGCACAGAGCAGCTATATTCCACCCCAGAGATGGCTGTGGCTTTATGGTGGCTCTATTTTTCCAGTAATGTATAGTCTAAAAGTGCTTTGTTGTCATAAGTGCACGCTTAAGAAGGCTTTAGAGTATTTTATAACTAAAGATGTGATCTTGTACAAATGAAGGAAACGGGAATTTGTCTGTTGCCGTCAGTGAAAGTTGAGTTGGGCTCTTGAAAATTCTTGTAAAACCTGGAGGGGTTTAGTACCCGGGGCCAGAGACACCATTTCTTTCAGCTTCAGGGCTTAGTACAGCATTGGTTAAAATAGAGTGGTTTCCAAAGAGCTTCAGCTAGTCTGTAGGTTGGACCTATAGAAAACAGGGCTCCAGGGGATCTCAAGAAGCCGCCTACTCAACCCTTTCCCTATCTGAGGAGGTGTTTGATCTCTCCAGCAGCAAATGCATCTAAGCTGCTCCTGCTTGATGTTTTTCTAACTTATTCTTAGAAATGATCAATTTAAAGAGATTCCGTAACATGCCTTGATGATCCCTGTTGGATTTCTGCCACTCTTATAGTTAGAAAACTTTGTCTAATGTTTAACCTAATTATCCTGGGCAATTTAAGCCCATTACTATTTTTTCTCTATTAAGAGAAACAAATATTTGCATGGGAATGAGAGTCTGGGCCTCCTCTAGTAGTCATACATCCCAAACACTGTTGCCTTTTAATCCAGCTTTCCTCCCCGAGGATGTGGCTGTTATTATGTCTCACGTCCTCCGGATGAGTTTGCCAGAGTAGGTATCTGTAGTTAGAAAGAGGATGGGCTTTCAATTACAGCATTGCAGTTCAGAAGTGAGCAGCAGTTTGGTGACGAGGTTGAGATTTGTTGGCAAGGAGGGGTTTACTCGTCTGGAACTCAGCATTAGAGTCCCAAACCTCCTTTCAGGGAAGAAATGTTTCCGAATATCCAACCTAAACCTCCCCTGGCGCAACTTGAGGCTGGTTCCTCTCGTCCTGTCGCCTGTTCCTTGGGAGAAGAGACCGACCCCCCCTGGCTCCAACCTCCTTTCAGGGAGTTGCAGAGAGCGAGAAGGTCTCCCCTCAGCCTCCTTTTCTCCAGGCCAAACCCCCCCAGGTCCCTCAGCCGCTCCTCACAGCACTTGTGCTCCAGACCCTTCCCCAGCTCCGTTGCCCGTCTCTGGACACGCTCCAGCCCCTCAGTGTCTGTCTTGGGGTGAGGGGCCCAGAACTGACCCCAGCACTCGAGGTGCGGCCTCACCAGGGTAACTCCATTCCCCACAACTCTTTGGGCCCGGCCATCCAGCCACTTTTTACCCAGCGAAGCGTACGCCTGCCCAAGCCATGAGCAGCCAGTTTCTCCAGGAGGATGCTGTGGGAAACGGTGTCAAAGGCTTTACTAAAGTCCAGGTAGACAATATCCACAGCCTTTCCCTCATCCCTTAAGTGGGTCACCTTGTCATAGAAGGAGATCAGGTTGGTCAGGCAGGACCTGCCTTTCATAAACCCATGCTGACTGGGCCTGATCGTCTGGTTGTCCCATACGTGCCGCGTGATGGCACTCAAGATGACCTGCTCCATAACCTTCCCGGGCACCGAGGTCAGACTGACAGGCCTGTAGTTCCCCAGATCCTCCTTCTGGCCCTTCTGGTAGATGGGTGTCACATTTGCGAACTCCAGTCAACTGGGACCTCCCCGGTGAGCCAGGATGGCTGATCGATGATGGAGAGTGGCTTGGTGAGCACCTCCGCCAGCTCCCTCAGTACTCTCAGAATCTCTGCTTTTTGGTACATGTAGCTGTGGGTTCATGACCTGACTCTTCTCAAACTGAACAAAAGGTCGTCTTGTTCTTAAACTGAGCTGACGCACATGGGGAACAACTCGGCCGCAGGAACAGAGGGTACCTAGTGCCGCTTGCGATGCCGGGATCTGTCTTGTCTGGCCTCCAGCTGCCTCTCTAAGAAAACACTGGTCCTTTGTAGGTCCTGTGCCAGGTTGTCATGCCCTAGGCAGGGGTCTCAAAGGGTGCCGGGCAGGTATATTTAGGCAGCTGAAGCCTACATGTTTTCTAATCGGAGACTTGCACTTGAGTTTTAGAAAGCAATTATTAGGCTGTAAATGAGAGTGAGCTTTCTCTAGCTCGGGCTGTGCTGATGGGAGAAATTGGGTCAGCAAGATGCTTGTCTCTGCCAGAAGTCCCGGTTGCATAAAGTTTCCTTCTGGAGCCACTTGTGTGACTACTCCTATTCTGGTTCGATTAAATTGATCAAGGTTACAAAAATGCTTAAAAGTAGCTTTGCTCTTTTTGGGGTGCTGAGGGTATAAGGGCTGAAGCAGGAAGGCAGGGGTTTGGTGGGACTGGAGTAGGAGCTGGCAGAAGGCTTTTTTTCCACTGGCAAAGCTGGGTGCAGAGCACAAATCTGTCTGCTGCTGAAAGCCGGGAACTTCTCGACACAATGAATTGGCAGCGAAGAGCTGAATTGTGCCATCTCGTTCAACTTTTGCCTGCGAGTGAGACCTCGTGTTGACCTTGATACTGAACCACGCTCTTCTGCAAGAGGAAAGGAGCTGGGAGCCGGCGCTGCTGAGCCCCGCACGCTGCCAGGCAGGGACGTCCGTGCCAAGGGTGGTTTTGCCGTACGCCGCACCGCCCGTGGAGGTGACGGAGGTGGCAAAGCCACTGCTTTGGTCTCAAAGCCCGTGCACGAGCAACGCGTAAGCCCGCGTGCCGTGCTGGCTAGCCCTGCTGCCCCGCTCCTCTTCCGAAGGCGCTGGTACGCACGCTTCGAGCATGGAAGTTATCAGTCGTGCTGCTGTCAATTTTAACGCGCTTTGTGTGGTTTTATAACGCAGCGCTTTTAATATCATGCATGTCTTGAGGATTTGTTGTGCCTCTGTTGGATGTTATGACAACATTGCTTCACAGCAGAAAGGAGGGTCTGAGACTAAAGCCAAGAATGCACCAAAAAAAAAAATCAACTTGTTTAAACAATGCATAAGACAACAAAATGAACTTTGTTAGTAGGAAAAAAACCTTTTATTGGACAATAACGCAGCAAGTATAGACATTAACATTTTTCTGTGGTAATCTAATCTGCTTTTATAGGTGTAATGGCTAAAATATTAGTTCTGTAAACTTTATAAAGATGATACTGTGTTATCAGTAATCTGATTTGTGGGTGCTTTGGGAGGGTGCCTTTCTTCTTCGTTGTCAAGTGTTCGTTTTCCCCTCTTCCTTGTGCTGCTGATAGGGTAAATAACACAGCAAGAGAAGAGTGGAGTCTGGTAGAAAGTGCTTGTCTCCGAAACCGTTACCCATGTGATGGAGATGGTCTTCATCTCGCAGCGCTTTGGGCGCGGGGAGAGAGATGCAATCTTTCTCGTGTTCTCGCTGAAAAAGATGGGGCAATGTACATGGTTTTTAACTTGATGTCATGGTTTTTATGTTGAATGGTGAGAGGGTGTTAGAAGTTTTTTAAGAAGGGGATAATTTGCACCAAAAATATTAGTGTCTTGTATCTTTCTTCCCCGAAAGGGCTGTCAGGCCCTGGCACAGGCTGCCCAGGGCAGTGGTGGAGTCCCCATCCCTGGAGGGATTGAAAAGCCGTGTAGATGTGGCGCTTGGGGACATGGGTTAGTGGTGGCCTTGGCAGTGCTGGGTTAACGGTTGGAGTTGATGATCTTAAAGGTCTTTTCCAACCTAAAAGATTCTATGATAGTTTAGGAACTACTTCTTCCTCTCTCTTCTCTCTCCTGCAGTCTGTAAATATGTGCTGAAACACAGACGTTGACCCTTTCCGGAGTTTGGTGGTGGCTTGGTAGGGTGGTTTGTGCTCGTTGCCTTGTCCTGGTATTCAGGTCTCCAAGTTTTTCATCACTACGTGGATGTTGGGGCTGGTAGTCTTGTTCTGTAAATACAGCGCCTGGGCTCGGGTGTGACTAGAGCTTGTGTGTGGTACGGTGCTGATAAAATATATTTTAGGTTACAGTGTTTTCAAAAGATGAAGATTTTGCTTATTAATAATATCCCTACTTTGCTTTCACACAAAGCTTTTTCTTCCGTTTTCGTGGTATTATACCCGCATACCGCCTGTCTGTTGCAGTGGTGGCTTCCAGGGCGCTGCTGTGGCAGGTGCCTCTGCATCTGCGGGATAAATCGTGTTTTAATTTGGCTTTTTCTCAGTTTGCTTGGCTGTATTCTGTTAGTAGTCTAGTGTTTATGGTGTATTTCTCTGGTGAGGCTGAAATGGCTCTTGTGTTGGATGCGGGAGGTGTGAGGTTGGACTGATGCTCCTGTCTGTGCTCTGCTCTGCTCCGGTCTCTGGCAGTTCAGTGTGGAATAGGGATAACAGCCGAGGTTCTGTAAGTTTCTAATTGTTTGACTCTGCTTTAAAAAAAAAAAGAAATTAAAAAAAGAAAAAAGCCAGAAGGTATTTTAACTGTTGCTGAACTGCTCTACCACCCAGGTCGGTGGTATTGCCCGAGAGCATGAGGTCCTGCAGCCCGTTCCCCGAGGCACCATCGAATCTTCTCTCCATCCCTGAACAAACATCTGTTCACCTTACTTTTAAACTCTGATGAACGGGGTTTCCAGTGTCCCAGCATGCTTTCTTCCAGGGCTTTGGCTATCTTCAGTTGCATTTCATTGCAAAGTCTAACCTAATTCTTTGCAAATCGATCTGCTCTCCTGCTTCCTGTAACAACTCTGCACAACTCCTCGCTTTCCTCCCTCTTTAACGTAGTGGAGGACTTCTTCCATGGCTCTGAGCTCCCTGTGTCCTCGCCAGCCCTTTCTCTTCAAATCTACCCCCAATTCCTTTGGCTCTTCATGGGCCGATACATAAAGTGCCATGGCAGGTGGCTGGTGTGGAGTTTGTGGTCTCTTCTGCCTCCCCTCTGATCCCGTTGTACTTGTGCTGCTGATTTTGGCCTTTCCTTAGACTGCTGTGATGCTCTTGCCTTTGTTGACCTTCATCCTTCTTGACTTCTGGAAACCCTTCCAGTGTCTCGAGGTTTTTGGCTGCCACTCTCCAGAAGGCTTGTGACTCCCTTCACTTTGGTGTTACCAGCATATTTCGAAAGTACAGCTTGCGTTATATTTTCCAATTTGCTAATAAAACCGCTGAGGAAAACCAGGCCCAGAACAAAAGGGCCTGTTGCGACAGGACAAGGGGTGATGGTTTTAAAGTAAAAGAGGGGAGATTCAGACTAGACCTAAGGCAGAAGTTTTTCACACTGAGGGTGGTGAGGCCCTGGCACAGGTTGCCCAGAGAGGTGGGAGATGCCCCATCCCTGGAAAGATTCCAGGTCAGGCTGGAGGGGGCTCTGGGCAACCTGATCTAGTTGGGGGTGTCCCTGCTCATTGTGGGGCGGTTGGACTAGGTGACCTTTAAAGGTCCCTTCCCACCCAAATTATTCTATGGTTCTATTCCATGAAATGCATGCAGAAACCCTGTTGAAAAGCTCCTTCTGGTTGAGGCCGGTCATTGACAAGTAACATTGTTCTTAGGATGGTTTTTGAGTAGCGCACGTATGTGGCTTACGGTGATTTTCCGTGCAGCATTCCTCCTGGAGCGCTTGTGAGAAGAACCACCGGGCCATGCCAGGACCTTCTGAAATGAAGGTGTTCCCTGCTAGGAAACCAGGGTTATCCTGCCAAATAATAACGTATAGAGGTGCTCTTCAGAATCCAGGATCTTGTGATAATGGGATATTGCTGATATTTCGCTGAATTTTACAGTGATGGGAGTGATTTCTGTTGTAGACTGAAAATATGATGGTGGTGCATGCAAGATACGTGGGTCTAAGTAGGAAAAGTACATGTGGGAATGCTTTCTAAACTGTAAGAATGAAAAGTATTTATGATTGAACATTTTATACTTCTCCAAAAAGGAAAAAAAAAATGCTTTTTTCCCTGATCATGTAAATGTAAACCTATGTGGGTGATACGGCAAAACAAAGTGGACTTAAATTCTGTTTAATTAGCGGAATGAAAACAAAAAGCGAATTCTACACTTGCTCTTCCACTGAGATAATTTCAGGTGTAATGCACCAAGTAGGTGGGTGTCTTTGGAGCAGAACTTGCTGATGCTGTGTCGGTACATGGACAGACTTTGTGAAGCACGAGGCTTGAAGCCGTGAACTCTGTCAGTTAGATATTAAACAGGTATTAGTCGTGCAAACTTTCTTTGACCTTTTTTCCATGGAGCTGTTGCACCACTCCTGATCTTTTTTTTTTTCGCATTGCTCAGTAGTTAATTTGTTTATTACAAAAGTTAGAATAAGATTAAACAAACTGCTAATGCTTTTATGTAGCTTAATGAGAAGAAAATGTTTCTGAGGGATTAAAACCACTACAGAAGTTTAAAGGGGGAAAAAAATAAAATAAAATTGAAGTCCACAACAGACTCAGGAATTTGTTCCACTTATTAATTGAAAACAAAAGCAAGTCACTTCTGTTCCACTGTCCCCAGAATGTCCTCCTTGCATTGTTCCAGATCTCTTTCATTTCGCCCCCAGAGATTTCCCTCCTCTGTACTTTCAGCTGAATTTATTTAGGTTACTTCTGAGTCCCCATCCTGCGGGCAGCTCTCCTTGGGAGTGAAGTCGCAGGGTCAGCCTCGTGGCCCGGCCTTCTCCGAGGCTGCCTGAGGCCCTCTTGTTAACCGGTTGAGCACGAGATGTAGGAAGGACCTGCAAAGCTAGTTCCCAAGTATCTTCTGGCGTTAATTTATACACGTGCCATAACTTTAAGCTCCTCTGGTGTTCTTTCAGCGTGTATGTGGTGGCTGGCATAGGACTTGCCAGCCTGAGAACAGCATCTAAAGCGTGGCTGGAGAGAACGTAGGTTGTGTTGGTGCTTGGTGGTGGGACCCAAGATGTCCTGCCTCTGACCACGTTTTAAGGAGGTTTGGAGCTTAGCTTGTTGTCTCTTTTCAGTCTTGTCTTGGCCTGTATTCCCCAAACCTCAACCTCTGCTCCTTCCTCAGATTTTGCTCTGGGACGTGGCGGGAGGGATGCAGGTGTGAAAGGTTCAACATCAACACATGGTGCTTCTGCGTGAGCTCCTGCTCGCTTTCTGCTGCTTGGAAAACGGAAGAGGCACCCGAGCATTCAGCTGTGCCACAAGTCCACGCCTGCGGCATCCCCGTTGGTAATAGTTCGGCTGCTCGTGGGCCAGGTCTGGTTGCCCCTGTTCTGGGGGATAAACTTTGCAATAACGCGAGGCTGCAGATGGGAGCTCCTGATGCGTTTCCCTGTTATGGCTTTCCTGGAAAGATTTTTCCAGTTGACCTTTTGAAAAAAATGAAGTGGATTTTTTTAATGAATGCAGAAATTGTGAAACTTAACAATACAATCCAAGAACTTTTTAAAGTCATCTTAAATGGTTTTGTTTAGTGAGTGTACTTAAAAAATGTAAACCAGGCAGATCTGTCACTGAGCATAGTCTTCAATCGGAGAATTACAGCCTGCTCCGCAGTTAAAGATAAGTGCATGCGGGACAGACCGCTCTTCCTCAGACTTTTTTAATCAAAAGGCTTTTTGTGGGAGAGGCGTATTGCTAAAGCTATCTGACTAGTCATTTTTTATAGCAAAGAAGAAAATAAAGCAGCCTCAGGGATCATTTTCTATAGCATTGTCACAGTGCTTTTGTTTTTTTACAACCAAGGGAATGAACAACCCAAAGCAAATCTAATTTTTATTTTTGTTTTCCTTACTTTATTTTTGCATTATGTGCTGTTGTGATTATTAGTGGGTATAAGTATACATGTGAGATTTTTTTTTTTTTTTTTTCTTTCTAGAAATTCTTTTGTGCATCACCTTCTAATGTCTTCTGAATTACTGCTCACTTCAGGACAATTAACTGAAGGTCCAGATCAGGCTATAATTAGCGTTTGAACTAGGAGATGTTCGTAGAAGCAGAATGTACATGCAGAAGAAATGAGGTAGAGGGGACCAGCTGGAGAAACCTGTAGACTGAGAGCAAGGCAATGGGCGTCCCCAAGGTTTGGTAGGCAAGAAGTGGGAAGTATAATGCCCCAGATGTGGTAATCCTGGAAAGGAAGAAATACGAGTGGCTCGGGTGAGAACTAGAGTTGGTCTTAAGAAAGCTGGCAATTGCTGGGTAGGTAACAGTGCACAAATGTCAAGGATATGGGATCACAAGGATGACTTTTCCAAGAGCGATGCTGTAGCTCGAGCAGCTGAAGAAACAGCTGAGGAAGTTGGACCTCTACAGAGCCAGGGAACCGATGATGATGGTGGAGTCTGGGACTTGAGGGGTGTTTTGATGTGATTGAAGGGGGTAGATTATTTGTTCTTGCAGTCAAACTGAGTCCCTATGTTATTTATTTTGAGCGAAGAGTCACTGCATAGTCACTGTAGTCCGCTGATGTGATGATGTTCAATACAGAGCAAGAACTTGACATCCCGTAACTTTGGAGTTGACATCCTGCAACTTTGGAGTGTGTTGCGGTTTGGTCTGGGACTTGCTTGGCTGTTGCCCATTTGCTTGTGTTTCAGAGGGAGGATGGAAGTGAAGGATGCTGGTTCTTCACGGGAGGGAGGGGTGTGGATGCTCAAAAGGGAAGATGCAGAGTTTGTTTAAGTATAACCTTAGAGCTGACCCCTAAGATGCTCGGGTTTCCTTGCTGCCTGTCACCAACTCTTTTTTAACACTAGAGTTTGGCTAAAAAAACAATAAAAGGGTTTTAGTCATCGGACCTTTATTGTCAAATCATAGAAGGGTTTGGGTGGGAAGGGACCTTTAAAGGTCATCTAGTCCAACCCCCTGCCATGAGCAGGGACATCCCCAACTAGATCAGGTTGCCCAGAGCCCCGTCCAGCCTGACCTGGAATGTTTCCAGGGATGGGGCATCTCCCACCTCTCTGGGCAACCTGTGCCAGGGCCTCACCACCCTCAGTGTGAAAAACTTCTTCCTTATGTCTAGTCTGAATCTCCCCTCCTTTAGTTTAAAACCATCACCCCTTGTCCTGTCGCAACAGGCCCTGCTAAAAAGTTTTTCCCCAATTTATATCTTAGGTTAGCCATCTGCAAAGGAAACTTTGCCTAGAGTTTGTAAGGGATTTTGAGATTTTTTTCATTGATAGGTGCCTCTGTAAATGCTGACAGCATTTTCCTTTGAATGCAAACACATTTATTTGGCACCCGTAATTACTGTTGTGTGTTTGGTTTTTTTTTTTAACTGAATGAAAACACAACTTGTCTGCCTTTATTTGCTTATTGTATGTGAGTTATCTTTGAGCTAGGAGTTCGTTAGAGCAGAGGTGCCTGTCGAGTTTCATGAGAGGCTGCAAAGGGGCTGTGTGGCACTAGATGGCACTCTGTCCCCAACTTTCCTCTTTCACCAGCAAAACTGCGAAGCGGCAAGGAAAACCCGCTAGCATCACGCTAGTGGTGGCATTCATGTAATTTTAGAAATATATCTCTCTTTCTCACCTTTAGCACCAACATTCTGCCTTGGAATAAAGAAGGCAATGTGGTCACCTCTGAAGACTTCTACTCTTGGTGACTGTTACTTTACATTGAGTTTTAAACAGGCCTATGAAGATCTGGCATTTTTGTTTTGCCATTGAGAATGGTTTACTGAAACGGTGTAATTGAAATTGCTAGGGCAGGTTTTAAAGAACAATAATTAAGTAGATTTCCTCCAGCTTTCAGTCCTGGTCTTGGTATTTTTTGTAGTACTGTGAGACCTTCGTGGATTGCAGAGGTGGGATTCTCCGAAGTGACTTGTGAGCGCAGATCACACTGAAGGATCACATCGCTTTCTGCAAGCAGAAAGATTTAACGTGTCCAGTTGGATTCATCTAGTTCTGGTTCTTTCTGAAGTGTTACTTGGCACTGCTGCGATTAATAATTTTTTTGTGTTTTAAATTCTTATAGCTTCTTACAGCTCTGTCATTCCTCATCTTTTCTCTCTAATTGCTGCATGGAGTCCAGTGCATAATTAATTTAGCCTTACTTTCTGACACAGTACGAGCTCAGATTCCATAAAGCTGACTGCGTACTTAATTTTTTCGGACTGGGAGAGAATTCAGGTTTTTGAGCTAGCTCCTCAAAATACTAAAACTTCACAAAGACAAGTCGAAGGGTGGGATTTCCACACTTTGTAGAAAATATCTATGTTTATGATAAAAAAACCCAAGAAACCACCACCCCAAAAATCCCATACCACTTCAGGGTGTGACACAATCCCTCTGCTTTCTAGAAGAACATTCGCTTATTTTGCAGTCCTGATCTATTGCTTCTGCACAGCGGCTCTTTGCGGACGGGAGAGTCGCCTCTGGGCTGCTTTACAAAACGGGTGGAAATAATCATCGTTACCAGACAGCGTGCGTTGGTCATGGACAGAACAAAAGTGTTTTAACGTGGCAGTTCCAGCTTCTCTTCCCAGTTGGGTGGAATTTGAGGAAAATATGAAGGATAGATTTATTTTTTTTTATAAATTCCACCCTTAAATTTAACACTAGTGTTTCAGTTTGGTTGTACCAAAGGTTACCCGTTACCTGCATCTTGCACACTGTACCTTGGGTTGGAGTGTCCCCATCAGTTTGGGTAGTCTTCAGCTCTGTTGGCCTTTAGACATCAGAACTAACTTTGCCGGCAGAGTTGGGGATGGGAAGTGGATTTTGGCAGCTGTAGAGGCGACAGTTTTCCGTTGTAGCTTTTACCCTTGAAGCCCCAAGAACACCCAGTAAATTGTCCAAGAGGAGCGCTCAGCGTTCCAGCATACGATAGCCGATAGCGATCAGAGGTGGCTGAGCTCGAAGACTTTGTTTCAGATCACTCGGCGCTGGGTCGGCTGTTGCGGTTTCTGAAGGAACATCAAGCTGGTGTTCGACAGGTCGAAAAAGAAAGGCTGGAATAGAAAGATTTTCAAACCTGAGTTTGGTGCCTGCTATATGCAAATAAAAAGCAGAACTATCCTTTTATCACAGGAGGGTTGTTTTTTTAAAGCTCATATTTTGGATATTTCTTGTAAGTAATGACAGTAACAGATAATGGAATCTTGACCAACGTTGGCATCTTCTTTTTAGGTCTGTCTATGATGGAGAAGAACATGGTCGTTTCATGGAAAAACTGGAAGCACGAATCAGAAACCATGATCGTGAGATTGAGAAAATGTGCAACTTCCATTACCAGGGCTTTGTGGACTCCATCACGGAGCTGCTGAAAGTTCGAGGAGAAGCTCAAAAACTGAAGGTAAGAGAAAGCTGTCCAGACATGCTCCTGGGCATCTGGCTCTAGGTGGCCCTGCTTGAGCCGGGGGCTTGGACTTTCCAACCTCAACCACTCTGGGATTCCGTGAAACCATGTGAATATCTCCTTTTCTCCTTTTGTCTAGAGCATCTCTCCGTCTAAAAAAGAAAAAAAGCCCCATACATCTTCATTCTTCCTGTAGCAATAGGTTGGTGATTGGAAGTTTGACAGTTATTTGGGCAAACTGGAACAGTGTGGTACGGTAAAAGCACAAGAAAGCTTAAAGCTAAGCCTGTCCTGCATTAGGAAGCGTGCTTTTCCTGGTATACTTTATACCAATTTCTTAAGCAAAAATAAGCTCTGTGGTCAGAATTACCTCTGCTACAGCAGCATCTACTCTCGTGCCCCATCTGACCTTGAATTCTCATTACAGGTAGCGTCGTGTCTGAGACAAATCCGCAGATCAGGCGCGAGGTGTCTGCCCAGTGCTGGCAAGTGAAGTGTTAATATTGAAAAAGCAAACGGACGTCAGAGCACCGTAAGGTGTTCAGGTGTAAGCAGGAACAGTAGTGAGAAATAACGACTAATTTCACTATAAACTGAAAGATTGTGTAAACAAATGCACAGCTTGATTCTTTATCAGCAGCCTCGCCAGGTTTGGTCGGCTTAACTAGCAGGTAAAATGGTTAGAGCTGGGAACGGAGAAAGTGGAACGGTTACAGCTAGGAATGGGCTTTCCAAGCGTTGTGGCCTTTAAAGCTGTGTGGAAAGATGAGTGAAAGGTGAAATTTACCTATTTCTTGAAAAAACGTGTTTAGTAGTATGTGGCAAAAGCCATTTGTAGGATCAGAATGTGGATAAGCGGTGGGAAGGAAACTAGGCAGGTTTCTGGGGAGAAGAAGGACCTAGAGGTTGGAGGTGTTCCTGCGTGTAGGGGCCAGGGGGGCTTGCAGTTGAGGCTTGGCTGCTGTGCCTTAAAATACAAGTATTCCACAATTTGGGGCATATGAAAAAGCACAGCGATGACTTAATCGGTGTCAGAGGATAGAGAACCTTCCTCACTTTCCTACGCGAGTTAGAACAGAGGCAGAGGAGGCTGCAGTGCCATCCCTTGCTGCGGCAGCAAGGCATGACCTTGATTTGAAACCCAAAAGCAACCGCCCGGAACAGTCACTGAGCGAACAGGGCTGGGTTGTGTGGTGCCCAAAAAGGCGTGGGCTGTCCCCAGAGACCAGCATGGCAGATCTTTCTGGCTGGCTGGAGTCTGACCTGTTGAGAAGGACCTTTCTGGGAGCGTGGGGATTGTTCGATGGGCATTAGAAAAGGTGAAGTCATAAATAAGGGGGGAAAAAATTAATCTCAGAAAAGCAAGGCTTTTGCGAAAGAAAGAACAACTCCAACTTCAGTATGCTGACTGCTGCTTTTCATACATTTATTTATTCACTTAACGCTATCTCTGGCATTTCCTAGCAGGCTTCTAGCTTTACCCAGACAGGCTTCCATCCCACAAGCGGACGCGTGCTCGCAGGAACACCTTTGGGGGGGGGGTCCTGACACGAGAAGCACCCGTGTTATTACAATGGCGTTTTCCCCAGCCAGGATTCATCCAGCAGTTGATTGCAGGATGAAGCCATTGGAAATACCATGAAAGAAGTCTTTTTTTTTTTTTTTTTTCCTTTTTTTTTTTAAGCTATTGTTTCTAGCCAAGAATTCCACATTGTTTGTTTGCAAAGGCTTGTTGCTGTTTCCCATTCTACAAACAGCTACTTTGTTGGTGGCGCACTGTGAAGTCCATCGCCGTACCCTCAGGATCTCTCTTGATTTCCATTACTATGTGATCTATAAAACGGCACATGGGAAAAATATACACAGAAACTTATTTGAGAAATACTGAGCCCTCTTTGTAAGGGTTTCCCCAGGGAATGATCCGTGGGTCCAGTGGTGAGAGTGGGTTTTGTTCCAGCTATTCATCCTCTGTTTGATCTTGGTCTTTTTCTCAATAGCGCTGGTCTCCGAACATACGTGCAACCAGCAATAAAATAAATGTCCTCCGTATTACATCTCTAGTACGTATCTTCACTCATGTGCTTTTAGCTTTGGGGTATTTTGGATACTATCACGCTTGCAGAAATATCGGCGTTCATTGTTTTAAGAGTGCCCATGCTAAATAAGAGCTGGGCGTGTTATCTTCCCCCATCCATGTGTAACACCGCTGCCGTCTTCCCTCCGTACTGTAATGCTGTGTTTCAGGTGGCCCCAAGTCAGCTTCAAACCTCATCAGGGCTGTATGGCTAAACTTTCTGTCCTGCTTTTGTGCCCTGCGAGGGGCTAGCGCTGAGTTGGGAACTTTATCTTCTCGGTCAGCAGAGGCGCTCCTCTGCGATGAATTTCTGCGCTAGGCAACATTGTGTTGTTTTCAAGAAATGCACTGATTAATTATCTATATATGGATAAAAAAGTAAGTTAATTGAAAATATGTGGGATACATTTTCAAAAAGACATCTCCTTAATTTGGATGATATTTAAATCATAACATTTTTAAACCCAAAACTACTTTTGCATTTGCTTATTCTTTTTTTTTAACTATATAGCTCCACCGTGGCAATTCTCTTTACTTTTAATTTCTTACATGGTTTCCAAGGCAAATCTTGTTGCTTTGGTGTTTTTTTTTTTTGTTTTTGTTTGTGTTGTATGTCTTCAACATTTTCATATCTTGTACTGCGCAAATGTTCTTCCTCATTAGGAAGTGAGCAGCGTGGTGTTGACCTGTTCTCAAACCTGTAAATGCACGGTGCTACTGGGTCTTGGAACAGCCAGACTAGTTGCCTTCTCATAAAGGTTCCAGTGGAAATTAAACGGTCAAACGTAGAGGATACACTAGGATGGTTCAACTTGGAAAACATGACTCGAAGGGGGTGCGAAGGAGAAGGGATCACAGAGTTGCAGGACTGGTGGCAAGCTCAGGAAATCACCTAGTCCATCGTCTTTCTCTTAAGCAAGTTCTTCTTCAGCTGTGTCATTCCTGATGGATTTTTATCTAACCTCTTCTAATGTTAGCCCTTCCCCAGGTACTGCTGTCCTTCCTTCTCTAGGAAACTCGGGTTACATGGTTGAAAAGTCTTTTTTAGGTCTGCTACTTTTTGACCTGTCAGGCAGAAAAGAGAGATTATTCCTTCTTGTTTTTGCAGCAGTCTTCTACAGGTTGGAGGTTGTAGGAATGTTCTTCTCTGGTCTTGTCCTCTGGAAGATAGGTAGCCCAAATCCATCCTAGAAGGTTGTGCTTTCTAGGCATCTCACCATTTTTTACTTTCCTGCTCTGAAGTCCTTCCAGTTGGCAGGGTTTGGGGTTTTTTTGGTGATCTGCGTGGTTTCTAAGCTGGAGCAGGCAATCAGTCGCCAGTGAATTGGTGTAGAAGGGCTGTTTCAGGTGTGTGGTAGGATTCTGTTCATGCATGCTCGTGTGATGCTTGCTGTCTTAGTAACTGCACAGCACTGACTGTTCTTCAGTTTGATATACTGTGATCGCCGGGCCCACGTTTGAAGAGCTGCTGGCGAGTCGTTTGTTGTCCTGTTTTATGTGGCTGGTTCTCTCTGCCCAAGTTTAGCGCTTCACACCCGCCACTGTTGAATGGCAATTAATAAAAAGGCTTTTCTCTGAAAAGACATCTGCAATTGTACTCTTCTCTTCCAACGTGCGCAGTACTGCCACGCGCAGTCGTGAGATCGGTGAAGTTCGGAGCGGGGAGGAGAAAACGAATGGGAAGCAATTCTTACTGCTTGGTGCATTCGGATTAAGGCGGATCTAATAAAACTGAGGCAACTGGCTTAGAGCGAAGGGAAGTTCACCTTCACCCGTGTGAAACCACGCGAGGAATCTTGCTGCCCCAGGATGCAGCAATGACCTAAAAGTGCGACAGGCCTACAGCGGATTCCCGTGGGGGTTAGGTTGACGGAGGGAGGACGGCTGCGGTGGTGGATAATGAACCCGCTCTTCAGGTGCAGCCTCCAGATTGGGAAGTTCACAAGTTGCCGAGTTGAAGGATCGCTCCGCAGTCAGCCTCCCTCTCTTAGGGAGGGTGAAAATCAGCGGTGGGTGCGTGTTGGGCAGAGGGATGGAGCCGGCACCGCCGCGCGGGGTCACAGTGGTGCCCTCCGGGTCCATTCCCAGGATTCCTCTCCAGCGCCCTTTGCTCCTCTCTCTCATCACTCTGACACTCCCTAAATGATAGCAGAGTGATGTTTAAACCCCCCCAAACCGAAGCCCTGCTCCGTACCACATGTTCCGTGTATCGATGGACAAACTGATGACTTGAGCATCCCGTAAGCCCCGTGTGTGATCCCATCGTCTCATTCTTCACATGTGCCCACCTGTTGTCTGTCCCCCCTTGCTGTGCGTCTGTCTTAGATTACAAAATCCCTTCGTCTGAAAAGCTTCAACGTGTCTACAGAGAGTCTGTATAAATAATCATCTATTTTTTTCAATGTATGGATGTAGAGCTTAAGAACAAACAAAACACAACCCCAGCCCCCTGAAAACTCTTAGTGTGCAAGGGCAGAATGTAGTTTTACTTTTTGCTTTAGCTGGGATTGATATGTAATTTTAATAGAAGACTAGTACAGCCTTGGCATTATTTTAGGAGCAGTTTTAAATTACCCTACATGGATTCCTTTTTCCTGGTGGGATTTTCAGGATATAAGCAAATAAAATAATCTTTGGAAGAGATGCTGTGCTCCTGCTCGTAAAATCTCGATACATCATAAAGGAAATGAGCAGTTTTTGCACAGGGCAAGCAGCCAGGAGAGCTGAAGCTACTGCAGAAGGGGGAGCAATGTGATGCAGATGCTGTAGAGAAATGGTGTGCGGGGAGATCATGGGATGACTCCTCTTCTTACATCATGGTTGCCGTAAAAACCAGCATGGCCAGCGTTAAAACAAAAGGAAGCCTTGGATGGCTCTGCTCGTGGAAGCAACACCAGCCTCTCTGTGCAAGACCTCCTGTTGACGTTTGGACCAGTCTGGGAAACCATTGTCGCCCAGTATCTTTCAGTAGTCAGCAGGAAACAGATTGGATCCTGACTCAATGTTGTATATATTAATGCAAAGCTCCCCTCCTGTCTGAACGGGTTGCCTTGTGGTGCGCTCAGAAAGGGAAGAGAGGGCTGTTGCCTCCCGAGCCCACCTCGAAGCTTGTCCTGCTTTGCTCTGCTGTTGCTGCTGCTCCGTGCACCATCCGTGTTCTGCTGGATAATTGGAGAGCATCAAGTGACGTTCCTTCACTAGTGATAAACTCGTTAAAAATTCAGCTTGTTTCCACAACTGTTGAAAAGCGTCAGGAAGCAAAGATATTAAGTTGGTTTGTGTGATCTTATGCTCCTGAATACACTTTGAGAGCTCTGTGTCGCAGCTCATGCTGTTGTCCAAGCTCCGATACTGATTTTGCCTATAGAACGAACAGAACTCCTGAAAACACACAGGAACTGGTTCATAAAATTTGATGATACCGGCTGTACAGTAAGCCTGAGTAAAACTAGAAGCCTCTGAGACATCTTACAGAGATGAGCCTGGAAATGAGTATTTACAACTTTAGTAGCTGTGAAAAGAGTATTCTATGGGAAAAAGAAAGTAATTTTTTGGCATGTTAGTCTCCGACTGATGTGAGGCACCTGAACTCTGAGCAGTCCTTCTCTGCTGGTATTTACCTTCATATTTGGCAGCTTTTGCTAAACACCTGAAGCCGGGCATGTTTACTTGAAAGCTTGTGTAATTTTTTTCAGCTATCCCAGCTGGTCTGTAGAAGATGGTATCTCTATTTACAAACCTCCTCCTGTCTGAACTCGAATGAGTATTCAGGAGAATTCCCAAAGTCATCTTTCTGCTTGTTGTCTAAATAATGTGTAAGCTGCTTATTTTCTATCCTAACGAGTCTAAAGTTTAGCTTTGTTCTCGTGTGTGTTTCAACTGAGTTAAACTGATGCCTAGAGTCGTAAGGGGCTGAACTGCCGGGATCTTGCCAGTCCAGGGAACCTACGGGTTTGCAAAGTAGGAAATTCTTCAACTCTGAGCCCCAGCTTGATAGGATAATCCAGAAAGATGGTTTAGTAAAGAAAATACATACCTTTTTTATACCGGGTGTATAAAAAATACCTTTTTATACCAGCCAGAAGGAGGGATCCAGTGGGAGATGCATCTGAAGATCTGAAAGAAAATATTTGAACTTCATAGGTGAAGCCCATGTTGAGGAGTTCTTTTCTTGCTGTGATATTAAAGAGTTAAAACCTAATTGTAATCTACTTGGTGTTGGGGAGGGGAAATTAAATTCCATGAGGTTTATGTCCTACCTCTACCACTCACGTAAAATAGCCTTTAAGATGAGAACCCATGTGAGCATCTGCTACAAAATTTGATCCGTTAAGACTGCGGCTTCTTGAGGCTCACATGCGACGGTATTAACTCCTGTTGCCTTTTACTTTTCTCTAGTAACAGGGAAGAAAATCCTTTTGTGGCACCCTTGGTATTTGCTGGGTGGCTGTTGGCGTCCTCTGCGCCAGAACGGCGATGGCTATTAAATCAGCTAATAAACTGTTTTACGCTGTGCAAGAGGAGATTGTGTGAAAAGTGACGGTGTTTATGTACAATTTTTTTCGTGAAAAACATTGTCCTGATTTACACGTGGATGTCTTTTGTCTTTTTTCCCCAATATCCCTGCAGAATCAAGTGACGGACACCAACCGAAAGCTGCAGAATGAAGGAAAAGAAGTAAGTGATACATTCATTCATTCTCTCTTTTTTTTTTTTTTTTTTTTTTTTTTTTTTTTTTTTTTTTTTTTTTGCTTTTCCATTAATTTGGCTGTGCTCCCTAGTGGCAAATTACACTGAGTGTTGGTAACGGCTCAGCATTACGGATGATGTACACGGCATTGGTATTTAAGTGTGCATTGATTCTCTTTCCTGTGTTTTCCTTTTCTGCATGGAAGATGAGTTGTGTGAGAGTGTTGGGAAGTGATTTTTTTCTTTTTTGCTGCTTGTGGATCAAAGCTAGTGGAAGGCAAAGCCTGGGAAGCAGGAGGGACTTGTAGCAACAATAATCAAGTTGTGGGCTTGCTCCTGCAGCCCTGGGTGGTGTGGATGGGATTGTTCATAACAATACTGCATCCCTGGCAGCGTGGGCAGCAGGGCGAGGGAGGGGATTCTGCCCCTCTGCTCCGCTCTGGGGAGACCCCCCTGCAGTGCTGCCTCCAGCGCTGGGGCCTCAGCACAAGAAGGACACGGACCTGCTGGAGCGGGGCCAGAGGAGGCCACGGAGATGATCCGAGGGCTGGAGCCCCTCTGCTATGGAGACAGGCTGAGAGAGTTGGGCTTGTTCAGCCTGGAGAAGAGAAGGCTCCAGGGAGACCTTATTGCGGCCTTCCAGTACCTAAAGGGGCTTATGAGAAAGATGGAGAGACTTTTTGCCAGGGCCTGTAGTGGCAGGACAAAGAGCAATGGTTTTAAACTGAAAGAGGGTGGGTTTAGATTGGCTGTAAGGAAGAAATTCTTCACCATGAGGGTGGTGAGACACTGAACCAAGTTGCCCCGAGAAGCTCTGGCTGCCTCATCCCTGGAAGTGTTCAAGGCCAGGCTGGACGGGGCTTGGAGCAACCTGATCTAGTGGAAGATGTCCCTGCCCATGGCGGGGGGGGAGCTGGCTGATCTTTGAAGGTCCCTTCCAGCCCAAACCCTTCTGTGATTCTATGAACATGAGCTGGAGAGTCTGGCTCCCACTTCACAGTGCAGTACAGCGGCGATTAAAGTCAGGGTGGTTTTTGAGCTGCATGGGTAGAGACATCAAGGCATAGGGAAGTGATTGAGCATGGCTTGGATGTTATGTCCCTCCAACCACATTCATTCTTCTGCCCCTTCATCGTAAAGGAATATTAATAGACTGGGGGGACTTCCGAGCTGACTATACGTGAAGGCACTGATGCTTGAAGTTTTTCAAGTGCCTAAGATGGAGACTGCTCATCTTAGTGATGAGAACTCCCCGGTCCTTCTTGCATTGCTCTACCCATATTCCAGATAAATCTACTCTTTGCAGCTTTTTTATTTTCCTTCTTAACTGCCCTCCCAGACACCCAGGCTTCGCTTTGCTCAGAGTACATGCAGGAATTACTATTTCAGTCAGCTGCATTGCGTTTGAAAAACAAACGAGCAAATCCCCATGTTGGACTGCGTCAGACCAATTATTCTAATAAAGATTAAAGATAAAAATACCCTTTGGGGAGGAGATGATGCAGCTTCTCTCCTGAATCAAATAAACATACCTCTGTGTTACCTTGAACGGAGGATTCACCTCCGAGAGCAGAGGAACCTGGGATTTCAACAGGACTTTGCAAAGTCAGTGTGGTGCTGTGGAGGTAGGTCGGTATTCCAGAGGTCAAATCCATGACCTGCCCCTTTGGAAAAAAGAAACTGAAGAGTTTTCTTTTGTATGCGGTGGCCGATCCTTGTTTTGCCCTTGTCCAGATGCACAGGTTTTCCTGTTGGAGACTGAGCATTTAAAAGTCCTTGTTAGTTTGTGATGGGAAGAATCCCCCTGGGAGCGAGCGGCCACATCCTGTCTTTGAGAAGAACTAGAAAAGAGAAGCTTGGAGGGGGAGTAAGGAAGAGATGAATAAAAAGGGAAGGGGAAATAATTTTTGGAATTCACAGGACGTGCTACAAGGCTGGTATTTTGATGGCTTTGGTTTTGCTGCTTGCTTACTTGAAATTAGGCTAGGGAATGCTTCTGCTACTCGGTTAAACAACCCGAGGCTGCCTGCCCTCCCTGTTTCAGCAGCGCTCTGCAGTGCTCGGCGAGCTCTCTGGTTATCAGCGCAGGCTTTGTTGTCCACCTACTGCTTGGATGGCGTGACAAGTGCAAAGCAGTTTGTATCCCCTCTGCTCCGTCTGTTTACTGTTCTTAGTGAATTTTTTTTTTTTCCCTTTCCAAAGTTGATAATAGCAATGGAAGAGCTGAAGCAATGCCGATTACAGCAGAGAAATATTTCAGCGACGGTTGATAAGCTAACGCTGTGTCTTCCTGGTGAGGAATCTGAAATTGCTCTTTATTTGTATGGCTGTTAGTTTTAATTTGCATCTCTTTGCTGTGTGCTTGCGTCTCAATGCTTGTGTGTTTTCCTTCTCTTTCCAGTCCTGGAGATGTACAGCAAACTGCGAGAGCAAATGAAATCGAAAAGGTAAAGTTTGTATAGACTGGTGTTCGTATCGGAAGAGTTGAAAAGCACCCGTTTGGTGCCGGATGATTTGAGGAGGTTCGCAAAACTTAGGACTTCAAAATCAGCCTTTCCAAGTTAACTTTCCTGATTCCTGGCTGGTATCTTCACAGTCCTGGTATCTTCTACAGCCTAGAACCGGGATTGCAGCAGGCTCTGATTTTGGTTTGTGTTGGGCTTTTAATGAAGGTGGATGTTCACTTTTTTCCGTGGATGCTCGCTGTTGTGATGCATGCGATCGATGCATGACTTGGTGCTTCCGCATTATTAACTAAATTTCATTCTGTGAATGTCATAGTACAAAAAGTGGTAGAATCCGAGAGAATCCGATGAATGGGAATGGAAGCCAAACGCCTGAGAAATGTCGTGCAGGATGGTAGAAGTTGGTGAGAAAGCATTCAGCTTATTTTGCGGTAGAAATAATTGTTCCGAAGAGTGAGCTGGACTACGAGGACTTTGTAACTCAGCAATCGTGAGCTGTAAATCTAGGATTTTTCCCACCCTGCATCTGTTGCAATGCTGCAGGATTAAACCACGGTCCGGGATACTTGCGTGGCTGGGATCCTGGGGGACGGTTTGTTTAAGCAGCGTGGGGCTTTGGAGGCGCGTTGTAGCTCTGGGGGTGGCAAATTGGGCAAAGAGCAGCTGCTGGAAGGAGGTCAGCGGAAAACACAGCAGGCTCCAGCAGAATGCCACGCAGGGAGAGCAGTCGGATCCGAAGCCTGGTTTGTGCCTGCCATCCATCACGGAAACAATGCGGAGAAACCAGATGTTTCGAACAAGGCGATAACTAATTGGATGGGCGTATTTTTACACTTCCCCTCCTGCCTCTGCTCATCTCTGTGGTCCTTGGAGCCAGGAGCCTTGGGTAAACCCTTGGGAGCATTACTCCTGAAGGCTGGGCTGGCCGGAGGAGCGAGAGGGAGCTCGTTTAACTGTTCACAAAGCTCGCGCTCTCTTTCTCAGGATGGCTCAGGACAGAATAGGGCAGCGTCTAGTTTGTCCAACTGTTTTTAGTCTGTTTATAGGAACAGCGAGGGGCTTATCCGTTGACAGATGTGGGGTGGGGAGCTGGAGCTGATCACAGCGCTGTGAACTTTTGAAGGGAATCCGCATGCCGCTTGATTCCCTCGCTCTGGATAGTGTTTCTAGGGTCTGCTTCTAAGAATTGCGTCTTTTTTTGCCCCCCTCTTTGGATTGGTTCATTTTGAAACAAATAGAAGTTGAAAGCTTCATTTAAGGAAAATCTGAACCCTTGGCATTTTTTTTCCTCCTTCTTTTTTTGTCTGGATTTGATGGCTTCATTCACCAAACGCAGCACAACATGTTAAATATTTTTGTGTCTGCACCCGGTCTCACTTATATATCGTTTCATGATGGCCAGCAAGGGGGTTGGTTGCTAGCGTGAGTCTTGAGTTTTGAGTACGCAGTCTTAGAGGAGTAATAGGTTTTGCATTCGAGGTGAATAAATTCAGCTCTCCCAAGGTAAACAAAATGAGTTACGTGCTGTTTGCTGCGTGATGTTTATACACCGAGTGCAGGCATTTGCCAAATGCAGAGTCTGTGGCCATTAGCTGGAGCTGGGGAACCCATGGTCCCAACCCAGAGGAGTGACTGTGCGACCAGCAGAGAGAAGAGATGGAGAGGAACGTTTCATCTGCTGTTGCCCAGAATTTAAGGAAGGGACAGAATGAGCTTTTCTCCAACGGCTGGGACACATGTGGCTGCTTGTTGGAAAGTGATGAGAAACACCCTCTGCCTTTGGAGATCCCTCCTGGTTCTGCAGGGCTCCAGAGGGGTCTGTCTTTTTTTTACCCCTGGGTCATTTGTCATATCCATCTGGTCTCCAGGCAGTAAGAAATGAGAATGCTTCATCCTGCTTGTAGCCGAGAAGCCTCTCTAGAGCTGTACCCACCCGAGCAGGGCCTGGGTATTTCCAGGGGAAAAAAAAAAAAGCCAGCTCTGAATCGGTTGTATCAAAATGCCGCTTCCCCCGCTGGCAAGCGCTCCCGTTTCGCCGGTGCAGGGGTCCCCGGGCTGCAGAGCTGGGCAAGACCGTGGCCCCTCAGCCTGGCTGGTGAGTGTGTTAGTGTACGGGATGCAAAAACCCCCGGGCGCGTACGGAGGTCTGGGCCGAGGCGGCAGTACTTCGGCCGCGGGAATCGCTGGCCTCTGCACGTCCCACCCAAGAACAGCGGTGAGCTTTCCTCCGCTCCCACGTGTTCGGGCTCTGTTTTCGGCAGGCAGCCGGGGACCCCAGCAGTGACCGCGCGCTGTCCCCCCGGCCACGTTTTAGCTGCTTCTGGTCCAACAAACAATGCCCTAAAATATAACAAGCTCTGCGATGTGTGTTTATTCCTCTGGTTTAATTTCTGACTTTCTGTGCACTCCTAAGTTTCTCTCCAGAGAGGTTTGCGTTTTATTGCAAATAGTTTTTCATACCTCACCGTAGGGTAAACACTGGCCGGGTTACGGGGTTAATCCGTTCGACTTCTGGTGTTGGGAACAGGACAGGCCACTTCTGGTTAAAATAACTTCCCTGTGGACCTGCCTGGAGTTCAGGCAAGAATTAGTTTGAACGGGGATACAAGTGTCAGGTTTTTTGCAGTGGCGCTAATATGTTTCTTATGACTAAACACCTTTTCTTCCCCCAAAATTCAAGGTGTAAGTGGCAGGTGCTTGTGGCCAGGATTAAACATGGGTATAGTCAGCTAAAGTTGCCTTAATTCACCCTAGAGGTGACTGGGACCTGGTGTTAGTCTTAAATATTAATTTATAGACTCTGCTAATGCTTCCGAGATGGTTTCCTCATAATTTTTTTTTTACCTTTGACCAGATCTGTGGTCAGACCAGGAGGCGGACGGTCTCTCATTTTACATCGCCGTTCAGGAGGGCCCCTGAATTCCAGTCAATAGGCAAATCCTATGGACTCCCACTTCCCGAAGGGAAAAGAGGAAGGGTGTTTGAGGAAAAAATGATTTGCTTAGAATAGTTTCCCATTTAGCATCTTCTGTCAGGCTATGAAGGTTGCTTTTATGCAGAAAGGTAGGATAAAGTTTACCGTACCTTCCCTAAGGCCATTGGGCATGACCAAAATGTAAAGGCATGCGTTGTGCATAGGGCAGGAAATGTTGGGATTCTTACAACCGAAGGCCTGATCTTAACTTATTTCCCCACTCTAAAAAGAATATACCTTGTAAATTTATTTTTAACATTGCAGAGGTCACATACCCCAGCGGTACAACAGTAGTTGCTGGAGAGGCAGGGGCTTTGTAGCAAATGTATCTGTTGGACCCCTAATCTGGGGGTTGTACCCAGATTGTTTTCACCTCCAACTAAATAAAAAGTACTTCAGGTGGAAAGTGGTTTTAAGGACACTTAGAGCGTTTGAAGAGCTGGGAGGAAGGTGGGGTCTGGCTCCTGGTATGCACAGGAAAGAAGCTGGAGAGCTTTCGTGTCCCAGGGTCCTTACAGCAGAATAATGACTATCTGTGCTAGTAGCAAATATTGGATATTAACAGGTGTGAGACACTGGTTTATCAGCCTATGGTATATTATGGTATATTCCTGCCTCCGTGCGTCTGTCCTACGGCACCTCGCTGTTTGGGGTTGCTGAATCAGGGACGCTGACGGAGACGAGCCTGCTGCAGCCCCGCGCCCCAGGTCCAAGCAGGAGCGAGGCTGAGCGTGTCTCCCAGCAGGCACGTATCCGAGACCCTACACAACACGTACGCTAACGTACGCACAGCTGGCTGCACAGATCAACGGGCAGAAACACTCCGTGCTCACAAACACCAACAGTGCCATCCTGTCCCCCTCTCTGGCTGGTTGGGATGAAGGTGATGCGCACACACGCGTGGACCTGGAATAGAGAGTCCTTCACCCAGGAAAAGGGTTAGAGGTGCAATCCCAAGGCGCTCTTCCCCTGCATCCCATAACACGCCCCGTACCCGACGCAGACCCCTTGGTCTGTGAGGTGCTCTGGAGACCTGCTCACCTTCACGGGTGTCACCTCCATCCCCGGGGCTGATGGCTCTCCTGGGGAGAGCAGTGCAGGGTCTTTCTGGGGTCTCTCCGTGAGCCACCGTGCCTGTGTGCTCCTCCGTGTGCGTGGGGCCGAGCTTTTTCCTCGTGTAACCCAACGGTACTAGGTGTGGTTGCCAACTTTCCCCTCACTCTGTAATATGGTGCCCCACATGGCTTTACTGTGGGTGAGAGCTGCTAAGGATGGATGCTAGGGTCTACATTGCTGAGATTCTTAGATATATTGAATTATTTACAGTTAACGCACATTGTGGAGGGGAAGTGGGATGGAAATAGCTGTTCTTCTTCCCACATCTACCTTGTTTGCTTTCCCCAGGCACTACCCTGCACTGAAGACCCTGGAGCACCTTGAGCACACGTACCTGCCCCAGGTGAGCCACTACCGCTTCTGCAAGATCATGGTGGATAATATTCCAAAGCTGCGTGAAGAGATCAAAGAAGTTTCCATGTCAGACCTTAAGGATTTCCTGGAGAGTATCCGTAAGCACTCTGACAAGATTGGAGAGACAGCAATGAAACAGGTAGGACTTGTGTGCGCACGTGTTGGAGGCTTTTTGGGAAGAGGAGGGTGGTTCACAGTCATGTTGAAGTTCTACTTTTCCAATCCCAAGGCAGTAAACTTAGTTTGAAATACTGATATAATTTTGTTACTAGGTGAAGCAATGATTCTTCAGTCTGTCGTTGCTACCAGAGTTTATCTTCTGATTTTTATACTGTTGAAAAGTGATGGACCATTTTTGTCGTCGTCTTCTCCTGCCTGTATTTTGCCGTAGGCTCTTGCTAGCCCAGAGCCTGCGAGGTGCAGTCGGGGTGTGTAACTCGTGTTTTCCGCTCAGCAGGACAGGGGCGTTTGTGCTGCTGTGCCTGGCGGCAACTGGAAGACCTGGAGACACCAGTGTTGGATTTCCCAGGTTCAGGGTAAAGCAATAGAAGTTCCCGTACTGACTGCAACTTAAATTTTTTTGCCTCGTAAACTGATTTTCAAATACTGGGTAAACTTTCGTTGCAGCTCGCTTGCGTTTGCCTAGCAGTTGATGTCTGTAAAAGATGAACCTGATTAATTGAGCATCCCCGTGCATGTATTAAAAGGGAATTGCCTTCTCCCACCCTTCTTTAATATTCTAGTTTTGAATTTTAACAGTTTTTTCTTATCGCAGCTGGGGAGCATTGCTCACAGTGCCTCTAAAAAAGAACTTCGCCACTTTGATGAAATTCAAATCCACCAGTAATGAAATGTTACCTCTCATGAGCAGTAAACTCCTTCCTCTGATAGCGATTGATGGATTGGGCTTGTTGATTTATGGGAAGGACTCTTGCTATAACTTTTCACAGGATGATAAAATTGTGCTGTTGTTATGTTTATGGTTAGAGGTACAGGCAAGTTCAATTTTCTGTCCTATAAACACCATCATTTCTGTAAAATGGTCTAACTTGAAGATTTCTATTAATTAATTTAATTCACAGTATATCCTGATGTAATTTACAGTATATCCGCTGCCTTGCTGTCTTCTCAACCTCTTTCTGGTATTTTGGAAAAAGAAATCAAGCCTTATATTGTGTAATAGCTCTTTGGAGAGATGCCATTCTGTATCTGAGAGTTCAGCAAACTTTCTTGTTAGCTGTTGCATCGACTCAAACTCGTCTTTCTGAGCCTGCAGAAAGCACGCTGTGACCTGGACATCCATCCTATTGGGGAGCCAGATGTGCACGGTGGCGATGTCGGGGAAGGCTACAGGTGTTATTGTGCTGAGTTTACCTGATACAGCAGTTTCTAGAATAGTGATTATTTACAAAAAATACTCTATTTTTGTTCATTATGGCAGCCAGCCTTTTTAAAAGATTCTTCCTTGGTTTCTGTGGCTGGAAAGGAATAGGAGTTTCATTTGTCTTTTGGTGCCCAATTAATGCAACCAATATGCTACTTGAAATAACTAACTTCTCTATAGCCTGTTAAGGATATTTACCAGTTATAGAGACATAAGAGGATGCAGATGTTGCATCCTCTTCTTGTATTTTCCAGTTTTGTCGTCATGATGCTGGGAGGGGTGTTTAAACCTCCTGGCACCGTGGCTGATTGATGGGGGGGAGAGATGTGCGCGCCCAGCCACGTTTCTGTGCCTGCTTAGCCAGACCAATTTTGAGAAGTTCCCCATCATTTCAAATACCTTCCTTTGCTATCTTTTGACTAGAGATATTTTTGTAGCTTTGTGCTTTCAGTCCCGTCCAAATCCACGGCGCGCTTCTTCCCGTTCTTCGCGTCCCCCCCTCCTGTGCCTTCTGCTCCTGGGGAGAGCTCACGCCCTGCCCGGGGCTCTGTTAATGCTCCAGCTCTTCCTCTAAAGAAATGTGACTTTTTACAGCAAAGCAAAAAACGTTACAGTAGCCCATACTGGCATCTGTTTTTCTGCTCTGGGCGCTCTCCTGGTGTTTTGTTCACCACTTCTGGACCTTTTGTCCTCCTTGCAATATTTGCCAGCTCCCTAATGAGGAGGGATGCTGGGGGGTCGGTAGGGACTGGCTGCTCTGGCCCTCCCCAGACACAAGAACTGGGGCCCAGTGAGTGAAACCAGCAGGAGCCAGGCTTGAAATAAGGGGAGGAAGAAGTTGGTTGTTCATTCTGTGGGGAATAGACCTGTGGAGCTCCTCGTGCGAAATTTTCCATGGCTTCAAAGACAAACTGGGCAAGTGTTTTACTGGGTTCCTGGTGGGCTGCTAGCTCAACAGACTGTTTTGGGCTCAAGAAGTGCCTGGTCTGACAGCAGGGAGAAGCTGGGAGAAGACCTGGGGGGAGGAACTGCATTTACTTGCCTCGTTGTTGTCTACCTTTGGTGGAGTTTGGTGTTTGATTTTGCAGTATTGGATGATCTAAGCTCCTGGTCTGAGCCAACAAGCAACCATGCATCCGAACGAAACCGCCAGAGCGTGTTGTCTGTCTTCTGGTAGCAACTCTCGCTGCTTTTTCCTCTGTGTTCGTTAGACATTACTCTACTCTTCCCCTTTTGTCCCTCAATGTTTATTTCAGCTGCTATTGTTTTGAGTTTCCCTTGAGTGCGTTATTAGTTCTTCAGCTCCAGATAGCCTCTGAGCCAGCGCTACGGTCCCTGCTTTGACCTGAGCCAAGCACTCTGTCCCTTCGCCTTTCAGTGTTTTTCTACCTTAGACACTTGCAGAAGTTCTTCATCATTCACCACCTTCTACTCGGTTCCAGCCATTTTGGACCTTAAGGATTTCTAAATTGAGGTCTGGGTTGTGGCGAATTTTTCGTTTGCCTGTTGATGCTACTGGCATTTCTGTTACGGGTGCATCAGAGCGTCAGCATTTCAGTGTACCCGGCAGAAAAATACTCAAGTGGAAAGACTTTTTTTTCCTTCCACGTAGACGTTAATTGGGCTGTTGCAAGGGAATGTCAAAACAAGACGCACAAGCAGCTAACGTTTAGGTGGTTTTAGTTTGCCTACAGATGATACAGCGACGTATACATCTTCAGTCTCCCCCAGATCCCAGTTTTCTGCAAGGTGCAGACGCTAGAAGGGGTTTCCTTCACCCTTTGTGGGAACAGAGTTATCTCCGAGGTCGGAGTCGATGGCTTTCCAGCAGTAAATGTGTTTCCACACAGCAGCTCGGGGAGGAAGGTCAACTTGCCGCATCCAGTTGCAAATGCCGCGTTGGAAGCGATGCTGGAATTTGAGCAACGTGTTAGGTTTATTCCTGCGAAAAGTATCACGGGCCGCTTCACCGCCGAGAAGCGATGAGGGGCTGAAGCTTTCGGAGCCTCCCGTTGCGTGGGGTCACATCGTTTTGCCGAAAGCGAAGGGCAGGTTTTCCACTGCCAGAATTACCAGTATTGCTTCTTGCATCGCTGGGGCTTTTTCCTCGGTCTGTTGGCCGTGATTGATAGCCGCTCTGGAACGGAGCGGAGCTGGCAGGAGGCCTGGGAGAGTCGGGGAACTGCGATTGGCAGCTAAATACATTCGGTTTAAATTAGCATCATATAAATTCTTTTAAAATTGTTTGATTTCACCAGCGGGAATGGAAGAGGGTTTGATACAATGGGGAAAGGAAATCGTGTTTTTGTAACATTACAAATCTGAGGCCGATGATGACAAGAGCTGAAAATTTCATTTTGTGATAATCAGAAGGATCTGTCTTGGAGCGCTTGGAGCCGTTGCTGCGTTTCTGGCCGGCAGTCAAGGATGCGGGGAGCTCGCCGGCCCCTCTCTTGGAGAGGAAGCCCGTGGTGGGGTGAAGTCAAGTGAGACGTTCCTGGGGTCAGCCGTACGCGGGAACTGGAGGGATCTCACAGCGCGCGGAGAAACCTTATAGTCTCGCTGTACAAATGATGAGCTCTCACTGACTCCTTTCCTTGTGTTTTTTTTTAAATCTGAATTTTATTACCTATGGTTCTGGGGGAATTTGCTGCGTTCCAAATATTGTTCTTAATTACACGGCGCTTGAGCAGATGAAAGTGGCTCTGGCGCATTTGAACTCCTCTTGGACTTTGGCCCTGTTAACCTGCGTGTGTGTTTTGTTTTTGTTGGTGTGTTGTTTTAAAAAGATCTGAGTTCTGGGCTTGCCAGGAATGAATTACATCTTATTAACACTTGCTGATATCCGCTGTGTGGTTTTATTATCTAGCTTAATGTCCGAAATATGCACGGCATGTGGAGGAGGTCACTTCGGATGGTGCTGCATGCAAAGCGTCCAGGGTAAGCGCAGTGAATGCCGCTACACGCTGGGCCAAGAATAACCCATCCAAAAGCCATTATCGGATCAATTTTGTCAGGGCAGCCAAAACGCTCGGCGTGCCTTTCAAATACCTGGAGGCAAACCAGCATTATTTCTTTTTTTTGCATCACTTGGATGTTCTGTCAAAGCTGATGTTTCGTAGGTGGTGATCTAGTACGAGTTTGAATGGGTTGGTGTTTCAGCTGTGCTTTTTCAAGGTGGTGTTTATTCTTCTTGCCAACAGATATTGATGTCTGTGTCCCTTCTGAGCAGTCTAACTGGAGATTTGTGGAAGTATATTTTCCCGCAGTGGCAGAAAATACCAACTTGGCGATGTGAGCGGATACGTACACTTAAAAAATGAGGCAAACTGTTGCACAATGATGTGCACAACTAAAATGCTGATCTGATTTTGGCAGGAACGCAGTTCTGAGCGTCAGCTGGAGAAGATGAAGCACTTTGGAGCAGGGATTAACAGCAGCTCTGTAGAAAGACAATACGTCTCTGCAATCAGTGATTCAGATCTAGGGTTTGGATGCCTTCCCTCGCTTCACACACTATCCCTGCAGGTCAGAGCCGACCGAGACCCGCTCACGTACAGCGGTCAGAGCGTAGCGTCCCGCACACCTCCTCTCCTGTTTGATGTGGCCCCGCGCGCCTGCAGATAGCTTGGACAAAGATGCCTCGGTAGCACGTGGGTGTGTGCAGCTGCCGCTGTACCGATACGCTTTTCTCTGGTATAAAAACGTTCAGTAGCACAGGATCAAAATGCAGCTGGCCTTAGAACGGAAAAAATCTTGTGGATGAGAAGCGGAGGAGGAGATTTATTGTTTTCCTCCCAATTACTTGGACTGGAGATGACAGCTGCTAATAGGCATTCCCGTGACTGCTGGGATGCTGTGCTGCGTGATTACGGGGCCACGCTAAGGCTGTTGAGCACCCAGCCGTGTGCTTCAATATTTTAGGTATGTCTGGATTTAAATTTAATTCTGACCTTGAGTTCCCTGGATTTATGATGATTGGTTTGGGGATGCAAGTTTCTTTGCATAGTTTGCTCTGTGCTACTGGTCTGTTCTTACAACTGTAACTGAATCTGTGTGCATTTTTACTAGGAATACAGAGAAGTAGCTACATGTCGGTGATGAGTCCAGAGCATTGGTTGTTTTTTAATACTTTTTAAAGACATTTTGAATACATTGGTATTGTAATAAAAATGCTACCATGTAATTTTTTAAAGATTAAATTGAAAACTTGCATTTTTTTTTTAAAAGCTGACTTATGTGCAAGCTTCTCTGCACGACGGCCACGGGAAAAGCTGGGTGCACTCGACTTGCCGACACGTGGAGCCTGTTTCCTTGGCTCGCCGCAAGTGCGGTTTCAAGCACTTCCCTTGGTTTTTGGATCCCAGAACAGTGTTTTGCAACAGCAGCTATAGTCCTGCCCAGCAATGCTCGGTTTCCACCTCTGCCCCTCTCCGTGAGGTTTATCCTGTTGACCTCTTTCGGGATTTCTCTAAAAAGATGATGGTGGCGATGGGATTACCTGGGCAATGGAGAGTTAGAGGGGCCGTGATTCCTGGCCGTGGAGGACAGCGGGGGGATACGACGCAGCTTCAGGCTGATGCTGTGTGCCCCAGAAGCACGTCAGAAACGCAGGGAAGTGTTAGGAAGTTTCCAGAATCCAGGTGGGCGAAGGGGAGGCAGCGGGTGGCATGGAAAGCAGCAGAGAGCTCGGCCTGCAAAGGTCGCACGCCGTGGCAGACGCCCCTCGGCAGCGCGATATTGCTTCACTGGTGATGCCTGTCCAGAGGCGCAAGGTGAGGCTGGTTCCCGTGCCCTGCACTGGGGGGTCTCCTGCCTCTGGGAGGGACCGTGTCCCGTGGAGGCTGTGCTGGCCCCGGCACCCGCTCCGCACGCGCCGGAGTCTCCCGTTGCAGGCGGCTTTAACCGAGCTGCGAAAACACGAGGGTGTTTTGTCAGGCGGTTTATTTGAAACGCTGGTGAGAAGTAGAGACGTGACACGCGGCGATTTCAGCGTTATTGGGAAATCCTGTCCCCTCCCTGTTGCTTCATTTTAAATGCAAACACATGCCCAGCACCCCAAGCCACATGAGCGAGCGGTTCCCTGCGCGGCAGGGGAGAGCAGGACATTTTCTTGGTCTCCAGATACTGCCCGGTGGCCTTTTGATGGCTCGGAAAAACGTTTAAAAATGCAGTTTGTGTAGTGTTCTTAATTATCCTCATCTCTGACATTTTTTAACTTTATGTAATCTTCTGCAGCGCATATGGAAATTGTTTTTGCTTCGTATGTGTATTTTGGAGTAAATTAGATTTTACTGCCTTTCTCTGGGTGCATTGTGCAGGCAACGTCCTTCTGCTGGGTGTCAGTGCTCCGGCAGCCGTCGATACTCTCCAGAGGTCACGGGAGCCCCGTGTAAGGCTTTGTCTCCCCTGCCACGTGGGCTGGATCTGCCGGTGCCAAGTCTGGGCTTAGGTGTAGTGTCTGGAAGATCCCTGCATCCGCTGGCTCCGCGGGGGCCGTGCTTTAACAACGTGCCCCAGGACTTCCCAAAGCACCCTTAGATCCGGACTTCCCGCTGGTTTAAGCGGTGTCTCTTGTTCCAAAGGTTTTCTTTAACAAGCACAAAAAGTAAAACTAATGTTATTTATTAAAAGCAAGGAAATTTTGTAGTCTCGGGTGGAGGCAGGAGAGCTTTTGGAAAGGTCAGTCTGGTGGCTGGGTATGCGGTGACTATTTACACAACGGAGTGGGGATAAGGGGCTGGTGTTTTCCGCTTCTGGGCAGGTTTGTAAAGCAGAAACTTATTTTCTAGTAAAATTCAGTAACAAGACCTTCTTAATCTTTGATACTGCTGCTTGTCTACTTGCTATATTAAAGTATTATGAAAGGAAATGCATCTTCTGGGGCTGTTTAGGTTAGAAGTCTGATGGCAGCTATGGTCTCGGAAGAGGCTCGCAGACCCGGCTGGGTGAAGCGGTGGCGAAGCGGGATGCTGTGGCACAGTGGAGAAATGATTCATGTCCTCTGGTTATCGAAGAGAGGGGTCATTGTTAGACCTGCGTGGGCTCTGAGATGCCTTCAAGTGCCTTGGTAAAAATGTTTATTGTCAGAAGCTTATAATGTGTTTACACCCGTCCTCTTTCCCCTACCAAGACAGCGATGGATAAATAGCAGTGACTCCTGGCGGTCACTTATCCTCGGCATCCTTTGCTAAACCTCTTTGAGAACTCCCTTGAGAAAACTGGTGAAAATATTCTTGTTTTGTGCTGGATTAAAATTACAGCCTTTAATACTCTAATAACTCGCTACTTTTTCATTAAGACTTGGCACTGAAAGCTGTTTTCTTAGCAGCATGTTGAGCACAATCTCGATGGTGACTGGACTAATCGCTTGACACTCGCTGTTTAATGTGGCAGCTTTTTGAGACAAATCCCCGTGAAGTGTCTGCATCTGTTAACTCAATCCACCCGCTCTTTTCTTGACTCAGCGGCGATCGTGATGGGTTTTGAAGATGAGATGTGGGATTTCCCAGTGCCGTTTAGCCAGAGCCAGCGCGGGGGCTTTGTGCGTGGGTCTGTCACCGTCTTTTGTCCCCTGCTTTGCACGCTGAGGCTGGAGCTCACCCGCAGGAACCGAAGCGGTACCCAGCGAGATGTCTCGTGGCCGTAGGATGCTCGGCTGCTTGCAGCAGGGATGGAAACCGGGGAAAGAAGATGATGTGAATGATTTTGAGAGCTGGAAACATTTTTTTGAAGTGGCTCCTGAAGCGAATTGTCAAGCCAGGAGCTTGAGGTTAAATGTGATCCCTCGGCTTCCCGGCGGGCGTGGGAATGGAGAGGCCGTGGCAGCCGCACAAGTTCGGGTTTAGCGTCTTGGGTCGGGGTAGATGGGGCAGCCGCTTGATGGGAAAAGCAGACAAAGGCCTCGCCGAGGCCGTCTGTAGGGGCGGACTGGAGGCCAGCAGCGCATATGGGCCACGCTGGGGAGGTGGTGATGGGGGTATGTGCCGATGTAAGCATGTTTCTGTTCCCCAGCGCACGTTGTTTGAGGTCTTTGTACTTCCTTGTGCTTTAACTCTCCTTCTTCCCACATCACATAATTTGAGTGCAAATGTGCTTATTATCATAAAAGAACTTTTTATTCTAACGTTTCCTGGCTTTCTGGGGAAGGTTTCTCTGTTTATTTAAGAGGAATTCTGTGCCTTTAAGTCTGCATTTAAAATTTATACTCCATAGGAACTTTATTAATAAATGGGTATTCCTCTGAATTCTTTTTATGACCTCAAAAATGAAACTGCTAAATCATGGGCCTTTTTTATTTCAGCATATGTATGACTAATGGCCGCAGGGACTGCGGTATCCCCAGTAGCGTATCCAGCATGTTCTGTGGACATGGCTGCATCATAAAATCAAAAGTTTAACTACAGGGCAACCATCTGCTGGACCAGCTTTTTGTGTGGTTGCCTTTTAGACCTTTTGAAACACTTGAAATCCGGAGATGTTTCTTGAAATAAATCCTTTATCTCCCAACCGTCGTGATAGACGGTATAATTCACAAGGCTTTAAAAAGCCTGGGGGAAGCGCAGTGCCAAGTTGAGGCATAAGCACCCCTTGCTCCTTCTTTTGAGCCATTAGTAATTGCTGTTACGCTTGTTGTATCGTAGCTGGGAAAAGAGGTGCTGTTAAACTTCTTTTATTCACCCTGGACTGCAGGCGTTCAGCGCTGCAATTTTCACTGGTCTTGCTTCTACTGGTTTTAATTATGTAGGCTGTGAAGTTGTTTAAAGGCAGGCGCTGCCTGGTGCACCGGTCTCCCGCGGATGTGCCAGCTCTGGAGGTGAGACAGCGCGGATAGACCTCAGACTAATAAACCGGGTTGCGTGCCTGCTCTGGCGTACCACGTGTGGGAAAGGATGTGGAGGAGCACGGGGGTCTGGACGGGATGGCCGTGGCGGGAGAGGCGATGGAAATAAGGCTTGCTCAAAAAGTGCTGGGAATTGCTCCCACCAGGATGCTGCTGCCCGGGATGATAAATTCTTCAGTTTTCATTCGGATGTCTCAGGCTTATTGTAATATAGCTGCTAATAAACCTTTTAAATTAACTGATTTTTCCTTATTTTGCTTTTTAAAAATTCCTTCAGTGGTTTTGGTAACGGATCCTTGTGCTGCACATGGGGTGGTTTGGTCTCTCTGTGCGTTCTCCAGCCGGTGCATACTCTTGCCCTGTGGCTGGCCCTGTATATGTGGAAGAGAAGCCGAGGAGGTTTTGGGAGCCTGGGTACTCCTGGTGTAATACAGTCACGTAAGAGCCTTCACGTGCCTTCACCTGAAGATGCAAAACGATTTGTGGATGTGGCAAATCATTAATGCCGCTGTGAAAATGGTACCGGCACTTTGTTCGAGGTAACAGCCCGTCACGCCGGGACCTGATCTTCAATGCTTGCGAGCGCTGCAGCCCTTTCGATTCCAGCACCGGTTCTTGAAAATAGCCACTGCCCCTTTCGTTTGGGTTTTGGCTTTTCCTCCAGGTGAGCGAGATTGCGTATTTATTATTTGCAAGAAGGACAATGCCTCTTGCAGCAAGTTGCCAGTTGCACAAAACACCCCTTTAGGGGAGCGTCACTGCCGTGTAATTTCTAGGGAGCTTCTGAAATACCAGCCGGGGCTTTTCAGCTGATGGGCTGTGACTGATTCACAAGCGACGGGGAAGGGAACGGATCATATGAAACGGTGTCAGGGCACCAGGGAGTTCTGGCCCCTGGGTTGCTAATGAGATGAAAATGGGTTAGTATTAGTAGGGCTGTATTTTTTTACAGTAGAGGTACAATGGTTTAGTTTTCAGGGAGAGGAGTCGAGAGCTGTGCCGTGCAGCGTGCCCTTTGCATGACACTCCTGTACAAATTGCAAACGGGTGTATGCAGAAATCACCAAGTGAAATCCTTCAGCAACCCAAGACTTCCCTTACTTCTCTCTTTTTTTTTTTTTAAAAAAACCCACCAAGTTCTGCTGACAGGCTCAGGTCATTTAAGCCTCTCGACATATTCTTCTAATTCGCATATATGGCAAATTTAGAACAGCTTTCATTTGTGGGTAAAAATGCACTTAAGTTACTCCAGGACAGCTCAGCTTTGTTTCTCTTCCCCGTCTCCTCCTAGAGTTGGACGGGGTGCTGGGGGTGGACGGGGAGGGGATGTCTCGGACACACCGTTGCGTTTGTTTGACTTCAGGAGTCTCCGTCCGCTGTGATCCGAACACGGTTCATCGCTGCAGCCAGAGAGTCCGATAATGGCCCTGTTTAAGTGTTCCAAAGGGTTGATTTTTGTGAGAAATCGAAATCTCTCTTGGGTAAGAGAGGAGTACCCTCCACAGCAGGAAAAGTTGAAATATGTAACTGGTAGCGTGCTTTAGCCCTGCAGGATGGATCTGTTTGTCATTTGTGCTGGATCATCTCAAAGGACGAAGGTAGAAGCAGCACGCGTGGTTGCCCCGGTCTCTGCCGGTTGGATCCCACAAGACTGGGATCTAACCCCAGAGAAGAAACGGCACCCTGAAAATACAGAGGACTCTTGATTGCTTCACTGTCATTTGTAATTTTTTTTTTTCCTTAAGGACTCAACAGTATTTTGATGTTTGTGTAGTAATTCCAGATGTTCCAGTGAAGGAAAAAAATACTGCCTGTGTTTTCCAGGGGAACCTATGACTTGAGGAATGGGCATCACGGGCTGTCGCTTCAGGGCTTGGCTTCTGGGCCACTCTTGCTGCTCAGAGTAGCTGTTCATAGGTGATAGCGCTGAATCCCTAGCAAAGATTTATCTGTCACTGACAGCTTATTTTGGGTGGAAAATGTAGTGGTTAAATAGTCTCCTTGCACTACAGGGAATGAAAACCAAAGACACAACAGCATGCGTCTGCTTCAGACCCTCAAGACTGGAAAGAAAAGGGGGAGAATATGATTTTCTTTCTCCTTGCCAGTGTGAAGGTATTTTATACCAGGAAAATATATTCCCCAGATACCCAAGTATTTTTTTTTAAACAAAATGGAGAAACTAGCACCGGTAACATGCTTGGATGCTGCGAAGGTGCTCCGAGGAGAGTGGTGGTTTCGTTGTCACAGACTGGGGAAAAGGACGATGTAAAGGCCATAGCGTTGCATGGGAACTGCAGCACAAGGTCTGCTCGCCCTTGCTGCCCGCCGGCGTGCGAAGGGAAACCTCTGTGCAAAGGACTCAAAGTCCGTTCTCCATTCACTGGCTGCAGCGTGCGCAGGGCGGTGGCACTCTAAAAGATGTCTTTGCAGTACCGCGGCTGGGGGGGGGGTCTGATTTTGATGCCATTAGTACGTTTGAGGAGGCTCGCTAACGGCCAGCAGTGGAAGATGCAACACAGTAGATAAAAATTTCTGCTGGAAATAGGTATTTTTGTATGGTTTTTCCTACTGTGCAAATAGGATAGACAGAAATAAATCATGCCAGTGCTCATAAAATGAAGCTTGTGATGATCTTCAGATGGGAACTGAACTCGGTCCGGGCATTGTGTGATGGATTTTGAATGCGCTTGGGTGGTTTATACAACTGGGACGGTGGGAGACCTCCGGGTCCTGAATAATTCAGGGACTGTGGCTTATCAGCCATCTCACTTAACGGCGATTAAGCTGGCACAAGGTATGGAGGGCAGTGTTTAGTGAGCCTTTGCTGTGTGGTGTTAGTTTTGGGTCTATTTTTTCTTGTAAAATTATGATTGTCTTAGGAGTGGGTGGCACGTACTGAAGCGGGTGCTTGGCCAAGCACCCGGCCACGGTGCAGAGGGTGCGTGTGGAAGGCTGGGGGTAGCCGCGTCGGAGCAGGGGTAGGGATGGGGCCTCCCCCTTGCCTTAAAAGAATAATGAAAGCTGGAGCACGTGGTGCTAAGAGGGGTGCAGCAGCCTGCTTTTGTGCCTTCTCCTGGTCCTCGGGGAATTGCCTGGCTGTTGAATTTTTTTCTTGCATGCAGCTAGACCTACGTTGAGTGTAACATGCACAAGGGTCAAGGAGGAGGGGAAAAAAACGCCAAAGTTATTCCTTTTGTGGACTTTGAAGCCTGAAACATCAGAGGAAAGGGGCTGTTACATGTAACTGAGCACCCCTCATTCTGGAAGCACAGCTTTGCATGTGTCTCCTTCCCCTCTGATGCTTTCAGCTGGTGCCGGGGCTGGCAGGCTGTGTAGGACACCCCCTCTCTAGGAGAGCGTAAAAAATGGGCTAAAACTTGCAGAAGTAGCTGGGGGATGTGGATGCTCAGCGGTACCTGCTTTGTCCGGCTGTAGCTCACTTCAGCAATGAACGGGTGCTCCTTGTCGCATCAGCTGCCCGCGCCCTGCTCGGTGCTGCGGAGGGCCCTTGGCTGGGCTTGGGAGCAGCAGTGTGGAGGGTCAATGTGGCCGCTTTGCTTTGCAGGTCACTTCGATCTCTCTCCAGTGGCCCTAATTTTCAGTCTAATCCCAGAAACCCGATACAGATTGCAGCTCTGAATTAATTGACCCTTACGAGGCCCAGCTGCAGTTTCTCTAACTATGGGCTTACATTTTCATAACTGTTGCGGAGTGAGTTCCCAGCTCTCCCTGTTGCATCTGACAGTTCTCTGAGCTTGCTGTGGATTCTGGCTTCGAGCTTTTCCCACTCGCTTGTAACTTCTGCCATCAGTGAGAATTTGTAGTAGGAAACCCACAGCAGCAGCAGTCTAGCTTGAAAGACCGATGAATAAATTCCTTGGCTTAGCAATTCCTTTAATATGGAGAGAGCATCGCCTTGCCTCCCTCTGTGCCTTATAGGGCTGCTATTTAACATCCCAGGCTCCGCAAGAAGCTGTAGGGAGATGTATGGCTTTGTCTGCAAGGTTCAGTTGCTCCAGTGCCACCGTCTTCGCTTGGATCAGGATGACCAGTGCAGCTCAGCGCTCCTCTGATGTGTCTGCCTTTGCTTTCTGCAGCATGGGAATAAGCGTGCGGGAGCATCGCAACGTCCCGCTGAAAGAGCTGGGCGAGAGCCTGCGGTCGAGGGCAGCTGCTGCTGCCACCACTGGCATCGGCCACGGGGAGCGGTGGTCCCGCTTCTGAGCGGGGACCTGCTGCTCAGCTGATGGATGCTGGAGGGAAGAGGCTACAGAAGGGGAGCAGCGAGCGGGTGGTCCATGTGTAGGCCCCGGTTGTAAGGGGTCTTCTCCATAATTACTGGTCAAGGGCAGGATTTTGCTTAGTTACATTCACCCTGATGGGAACTGTTTGGAAACTGCTACCGTGGAGAGCTGAAACCGCTGTGTCCGTCTGTCCTCCTCTTCCTTCCAGTTCTGTTGAAAATCCTAATCACTGCTAAGACTTCTCGTATTTCCTAATCCTTACTGCCTTCCTAGCGCTTTGCCTGCGGCAGCCGGGGGAGATAGGCGCGTGCCATCCGTCGCCTGGCGGGCAGAAGCACTGATGTGGGGAGGCTCGTGGGGCAGCGAGGGAAGCCCGTGGCATCTGGGATTCGAGATAAGGAGCTCCTGGCTCTGGCGGGGCTGGAAGGATGCTGCCGGTTACGAGGTGCAAACAACCTTAGCCCTCTCTGCCTTCCAGGGGGGCCTGGCGGATGCTGATGCTCCTTTTCATTGCTAACCTTCTTCTTTTTTTTCAGCCCCTCTTAACACTGTTTGTAGTTTTGCTAAGCCATAAAACAAGCGCCCTGGGAATTCTCCTTATAAGCAGACAGCAGTATAAACAAACACCCCATACCGTTCTCCTGGCGCTCCAGCCTTGAGGAGTCTTGTTTTCAGCTCTGACCCCACAACCTTTCCTCTGGTTGGCAGCGTGCTGGCGTTGACAGTTTGAATGGTTCAGCCAGAGTTGAAAGATAATTGCTGGAGGAGCAGCGGCCGGGATGGTATGTGTTATTCAGCAGGACCCCCTTGAGGCGAAGCTTTGAATCTGGTGCACATTTCAAAGCATGTGTTAAACTTTATGTGATACTGATTAAAACGGAGGGCTTCAGGGTGAATTGGCAGGGCCCTGCAATTGCATCTGCCAAATGACATGCAAAGAAATGTCTTGCTACAATATAGGGCTTGAGTACTTGTCTCAGCAGAATCAGGCTCTGAAAGGGGGAAAGCCTTGCTGGGGCGTTCTTCCTATATGGTGCGCACACACGAGCGCTTATAGGTCCTGTGTGAGCCCTCTGCTCATATGGTATTTTCATTTAAAGCCTTTTTATTTTCAAACCCATATGGAAATAATACTGCCTATTTTTTTTCCCGCCTGTCATGTCCTTCAACTTGGTGTTTCCACAGAGCAGATGTCAAAAAGCGAGAGAATAAATGAAGGCAGGTTCCGTCAAACCCTGGCTGGGCCCGAGCGAGCGGGACGTACGTGCCAGCCCAGGGATGCGGCAGCGCGGGCGCTCCATCAGTGTGGACAGCAGGCGACGGAAGGAGCTCCGGCACCACCACAGTTGCTCTCTGGTTGCATATCTTCAGTGAGGATGTGGTTTGGTGGATCCCCTGATACAGTTTTTATCCGTACATCTCGGTGGTGCTTCAGTAGCTCGCTCCAGAAGCTTCCTGAGATGCGTAAAAAGATTAATTTTATTTTTGAGAAAACACAGTGTTAAGGGGTGTTCGCCTGGATCGAGCTCACCTGTACCTCAGGTTGCAGAACTGGAGAGAAAATGTGAGTCCCGAGGTGCTCGTGTTCATACGCGTCCTCTTTGTGTGCACAGCACAACCTGGGTAACTCTTGTCGCATCAAGAGTATTGCAAAACTCAGTAATGAGCAAAAAACCGCTCAAAAATAGATACGAATGGGTGGGAGCAGTCTGGTACCTTTTTCAGATAAGCCTGGTGGGCTGCGTGAATTTTTTCTGGTGCTGCAAGTGTGCAGCCCTGTGCTTTAGCAGACGTGGTAGCAGAGGGTGAGGAGCCTTCCTCTGCCCCGGGCAAATTCTGGGAAGGGTTTAGGAAGCAATTGTAGGGGGAAAATGAGGAGGAAAAGCTGTGTAATGGAGCGTGCCGGAACGTGTTTCTTGTGTGTGCGCATCTGTGACGCAGCGGGTGGGTGAGCAGAAAAGCACTTATAGGTTTTTGGGGCAGCATCCACTGATGTGCCCGTAGATGTTATTCCTTAAAACGTTTCCCTAAATCGGAGAGGCCAAGGGAGTTGGCTCTCATTAACCTTACGGTGCTTTTGTGTGCAGGTAAAACTGGTCGACTTGCTTTCCAGCCGCTTTTCCACTTGTACGCTGATTTACATACGTCCTATGCCAGCTTTCTCCTTTGTTTGCCCATTAAAAATAAACAGAGCCTTCCTTCTTGGAGTATCTTCTGCTCCAGGGTTTTTTTTTCAGCTTCCAATAGCTTTGTTGAAGCCATTCCCCTTTGGCGTTAGGCGTCAGTGTTTCCAGTCAACGATAGAAACACTTTCCAGTAAGAGCAAATGCTGAGTGTTTGGGGTTTGCTGGGGATCGTCAGCGTTTCCAGTGCCTAGTCCTTGAGTGTTTCTGGTGATTGTAGCTTTGGACATCTCAATTGTTGTGACTGTGAGCAACTTGGTCATTCTCTTTTAGGAGAACACTACCAAGAGGCTTTAGAAAGGCCCAGATTACATAAATGAAGGACATCTGTAGTGAAAAACAGTTTTTACCGCATGAGCTGCTTGGGGTTGTATAAGATCGTCCAGCTCTGGGGCCTCAGCACAAGAAGGACTTGGACCTGTTGGAGCAGGTCAGAGGAGGCCACAAAGATGGTCAGAGGGCTGGAGCAGCTCTGCTATGGGGACAGGCTGAGAGAGTTGGGGTTGTTCAGCCTGGAGGAGAGAAGGCTCCAGGGAGACCTCATTGCGGCATTTTAGTGCCTAAAGGCAGGCTACAGGAAAGCTGGAGAGGGACTTTTGACGAGGGCATGGAGTGACAGGACAAGGGGTGATGGGTTCAAACTGAGAGAGGGGAGATTTAGATGAGATAGAAGGAAGAAATCCTTCCCCATGAGGGTGGTGAGGCCCTGGCACAGGTTGCCCAGAGAAGCTGTGGCTGCCCCATCCCTGGAAGGGTTCAAGGCCAGGCTGGACGGGGCTTGGAGTGACCTGGTCTAGTGGAAGGTGTCCCTGCCCATGGCAGGGGGGTGGAACTAGATGATCTTGTAGGTCCCTTCCAACCCAAACCATTCCGTGATTCCAAGATGGGGTGTGTGAACACCAGCTGATGCAGCACATCAGTGGAACCCTATTTATTCTTCAAATAACTTGTCCCTCCTGTTACCTTTCCCCCTGCCAGCCAGTACAATCTCTTGCATTGGCTGATGCGTCTGTGAATGTTCACGTCTTCTGGTTTCTTCTTATTTTCAGCACTGTTTTTCCTTCCTTCTAACATAATTCTGATTAGCTTTTTTACTATCCTTTTTTGCTCCTTTGTCTACTTCTAGCCTCTTTTGTTTCTTCCCAGCCATGCTTCATTAAAACTTATGAAGTTCATTACTATCGTCTTCACTTGAGAGAACTTGATGAACTTGGTGATGGTGGAAGTGTGACGGCATGGCAAAAGAGCCGTGTGAATTTTCCATCTCTGTATTTTAATTAAGACTTTATTCTTCGATGTCTGTGACTGGAGAGGCTGAGACCTGTCTGTGACGCTTCTGAGGTCTGCCCAACCTCACGGGTGTATTTTGTTCCTGGCAGCGAGGACTGTCTTGTCTCCAGGTATTTTATGGTTGATACAGCTGAGAAGGTGGCCAGATCAACTCTCTGTGCACCCCGTGGTAACTTAATTTAATGTTACCTTCTCCTCAGCTCTCCCCTTCCACCTTACAATATTACAGACGTTGCATAGAGAAAGAAAGTAACAACAATAACAAAATTATTGAGTTTTGGTCCAACCTAGATTGCGATCAGCTGGGCACGAGGACTCTTCTTGTTCTGCACGCTGGGCAGCGTGTGTGGTGTCTCCTCCCTGCCCTTTCTGGGTTTACGTGGTTGCGTATGGTCGCGCAGGAGTTTTGCACGTTGTCTCCAGATTCCTGCCCAGTGTGTTTAGGTTTGCAGAAGTCGCCCACGACCCGTTTGCTAGGTCAGGGACTAGTCGTGTGGGCAGGTTATTGCGTGGCAGCTGGTTGAGGAGAACTGATGACCTTGCATTAACTCGCTGATGTGCTTGAGCCTCGTGATCCGTAAGCCAGATCCCTATCTCGGAGATGCTCTAGGTGAACTGTGTAGCCTTTTTATTTCGTACTTCTATCTCTGAAACGATGGGCATTTGGGGTACTGAGGCGTACTTAACTGCTCCTGGTAAATCTGCAACCGCTTTAGCCGCGAGCCTGGCATGGGAGCTCGGAGAGCGTCCTGCTGCTGCTATTCCCCATCGTCCTCTCCTGTGGACTTACCAGAAGCCCATTGGCAGAGTAAAAGCTATAGATGCTTTTTGTTACTTCAAGTATTTTCCTTATAAAATGCTGGCAAGAGCAGTGACATAAGTGGATCATTGAAATATTAATGAACAGATTTGTAGGGAAAGGGAATTCATGTCCTCTGGATCAAAGAAATTTGTTGTATATTAATTTGATGTATTTACAAGTTCAAATGCTTTCTAAATGTCGTCTTCTTGTGCTGTTTCTGTTAGCAGCGAATGTGAATGTTTTTAATAACCTTTTATTTGTAACAAAGCTGGCAGAAATGTTTTCTGGTTTACTTCAGAGTTGGTGGCATTGCCTTCAAGCGGTCTCTGGCCTTGGAGGCTGAGTTTAACCCCTTAGTATCCGACGGGATTGCACCCATGCCAGACATGTAATATCTAGAAGCACTTGGCACAGACTACAAGAAATCTGGTTTAGTTCTTGAGAGCCCAATATTTGACATGCAATTAAAAGGCTATGAGCTTTGCTAACTCTTATAAATTTCTTTTGCAAGTGTGGCTGTTAAAGTCCAGTTTTATTAGCCACCTGTGCACGCTTTATTTTTTAAATAGGGATGTTGGCCCTGTAAATCTGACTTTTTAAAATTTAATGTATCAGATGTTATTGAAGTATCTTTACAGTGCTGTGCTGTTGTTGCAGCTGCAGCTTTGATAGCTTATATTTGCAGCTACTGCGGATCTAATTTTGTACGTGAGCTTGTGTGGGGGGCATGTATGGATACGCGCAGAAATACGTTTTACGATATGCTCAGTGAAGCATCTACAGGCGGACCTGGACAGGGCATGGTGTTAAAGGCAAGAAGCCATTCCCTGAGCTTCAGAAACTGTACGCAAATCTAGAGGGTTGAAGTCACCTTTAACCCTTCCACTGATCTGTTTTCAGACATCTCGTAGCCTGGAACAAAGCAAAACCAAGCCTCGACGATGCTGCAGTCCCATTTATTGCAATGAAACTTCAACTAGGATGATCTTCAGAGAATGTAAGATCATTTGGGTTGGAAGAGACATCCAGGGAAGTCTTTAGTCCAACCTCCTGCTCAAAACAGGTCAGACTTTTAGGTCAGGCTGGGTTTCTCAGGGTTTTGTCTTGAAAACCTCCAAGGATGGAGGGTACAGAATCTCTGGGCAACCTGTTTTTTCATTATATCCAGTAAGAACCACTCTCGTTTTGTTTATGCTTGTTTTAAGTCCTCCTCCCACCGTGCACCACTGTGAAGAGCCTGGCTCCATCTTCTCGATGACCTTCTCATAGGGATTGAAGGTGGCTATCAGGTCACCCTGAAGCCTTCTCTTCTCCAGGCTGCCCAAGCCTGGCTCCCCAGGGCGTGTGCTCCAGCCCCTGACCACGTTAGTGGTCTCCACCTGATGTATTTGGTCGATGCCATCCTTGTCCCAGGGGAGCCCCAACTGGGCACGCTCTTCCAGATGTGGTCTAACGAGTGCTGAGGTCCTTGGGACGTGGTGAATGGGCCCTTCTGGTGACATTTCCAAGGGATGTAGCATGTAGCTCCTTCCCCCGGCTCTAGGTCCCCAGCCAAAGGATGCTCAGATTTTCGCTATGCTTTTAGTTAGCATTTTCTCTGGTTTTGGTGGGACCTCTTTTGGGACTGCAGGTAGGTTTGTGCTGTTGCCCTTCTGGCAAGGAGATGACCCTAACAGCCTGTAGGCTGGGTAGTTTTTGAGTGGTCGGGGAGTATGTGAGTGTAGCTGTAGAAGATTCCCCGTGGCGCTGCGCGTGTGAACCTTACGCAGGACAGATGCCCTGGTTCGTGCTGCTGGGGTGAAGCTCATCTGAAGCACCAGGACCTGCCTTGCCCCATCATGGTCAAGGATGAAGGACTCATCATGAGAAACTTTGGGCATTAGCTCGGCGGCGGTGCTGGAAGTCACCCTTGCCCATCTCATGAGCTTTGTGTGCTGGGCCTCAGATGGGGAGATCCTTGCATGATATCATTGTCCTGGAATGCAAACGTATCCGATCCAGCGAGACTTGGATCAGCTCTCCCGTGAGCACAAGCAATAAAAGCTGGTCTCCCGCAGAGGGATGATGGGATTTATTGTGGGTGCACGTGGCCCAGGTCTGGCTCTTGCTCGCCTGTTTTATAGAAACCTCTAAAACGTGAGAGCACTACCAGGTGTCCCGCGGCATTCGGTCTTAATTCTGAAACTTGCTGCGGGACTACGGCCAAGGGCCGGACACCACGCTGGAGGCAATCTCCTAAGCGTCGTCTTTATTGTATGAAGCCCAGCTAACGGGGTTCTGCGTGGGCTTCAGCTGCTGCCCACGTGTTATGTGGCACTTGACACTGGTCTGCAAAGCTCTGCCCTGGCTGTAGAGTCGCTGTGAGGTACAATTTTATACTGTGCTTTTTTATATAAATAAAGGCATGACTAGTTTGCTGTTGCAGCTGACTCAAATTTTTTTGTCTTACTTCTAAAAGCATGGTGGCTCCTGGCTAATAGTGCTTATGAGGCTTTAATAGCTAAGCTGTGACTCCCCAGTTTGTTTCATATATGCTAAATGGCTTTTTTTTGGGTGCTTTTCCTCAGAACTACAGATTCCGGGTGTCACGTCCTCTTCTCTTCTCGCACCAGTAATAAAACCCGCTTGTGTGATGTGGTTTCTAAATACTAATAATTTCCTCCTAGGCAGAGACCTTATGTAGAGAGCATCAACCAGGCTGGGGAAAATTAGCTTTTCTGCCTTATAAACCCCTGTGAACAGTTGTTGCTGATAGAAATGTTGACAGACCCCCTTGCTTGGCGGTCTGCGTGGTGCCACTGGAATGAAATGTCAATAGTCTGTGCATGGGTGGGACAGCTTGTATACAGCTGAGCCTTGCAGCCTTTATCACAAACAAACAAGCCTTTGGAAATGTTCAGTGAGTTTCTTTTTCCTTTTTCTTTTTTCCCCCCCTAGGTATTTATTTGCTTTTCTCCCTTTTAAGCCAAATTCTTGTCATTTACTGCTTCCTGGACCCAATGATTTCTGATTGACTTAAAAAATAATAATAAAAAAAATATCCTGTGTAGATTAAGCTGCTGAAATGCCTTCAAGGCGTTGTTTCTAGGTCTATGTTCTTTCGTTGCTGAGAGAAAGTGAGTACTTTAATGTCTTCCATATTTCACAAATCTCTCCGGCTTGGATGCAAAGTGCTGTGGTGTTTGAAGATGCTTTTTGCTGCTCTTGGGGAGAGACTGACGGAAATGGTGGCGGACGCGGCTGTGATTCTGCCTCTTCAGGTGAGTTTAATGTGTCTGAAAGGGTCGAGATCAACACTGTTGGAAGCTGAAGACCTTCGAGCTGCGGAATGGGCTGCGGATGAGTTACGCTCTGGAGGGGGTGGTTTTTTGGGGGAATGGGAGGTGAAAAAGAACAAGTTTTGCAGCCTGGGCAGGCTCCAAGGACACCGGCTATTTCTGAAGCCTCAGAAACACGCTCTGGTTCCACTTTACCTTGTAAAGCTCTGCTGCTCCGTGCAGGTCACTGGCGCTCCAGCTCTACCCTTCTGCCATCTCCGTGGGCAAGTGGGAAACACATGCTGTGACGGAGCTGCCAGTAACAGCTTGTCAGTCCTCAGATTTGCCCTCTGCATGGAGACCTCATCCTTGTATCCCTACAAGTTGTTCCTGTTGCTGAAGCTTATGGCGTAGTTCATGTTCCTGGCCACTTCTGTTTAATTTCCAAGCGCGTGGTGGTTGAAGGTGAATTGTTCACCTTCTGTGCAGAGCCTCAGAAGCGAAACCCTGCGGCTTATCAGCTTCCAAGACCACCACTCCTACTGTTTATTTAGCCGCCCTTGTACAGCCAACTGAAATGCTCTTTTGGAACAGAGGGCTTCTTGGCTGGCGTCCCTTTGTCCTTTCTCCTTCGCCGCCCCCTTGCGAGAGGCACCCGTGCCCTTGAGGGACACATCACCGTGCTTTGTGGTGATACTGCATGGACCCGGCGGGTTGCTCGTGTGCCGCTTGGGTTTTTTCTAACCCCATGGAATATTTGGGCTTTGATCATGGTCTTACGTTGGGAAACAAATGAGATACTGCTAATATTGACCTCCTAATAGCTTCTTTCCTTGTTCTTCCATTTATTGGATGTTGTATTAGTGTAATGTAGCGGCTATAGGCAGTTCTGAGGGATGACAAGGTGAATCCAGTGCGTGCTCCCTTTTTGCATCTCTCTGGTTCTCTTTCTCAGGACTTAGGTTGGCAGTGAGGTGAGACTTGGACACGAGAAAGCCTGGTAAGTGGCAGATGAATCGCAGGTGTTTAACGGCACAGATTGGGTACGAAGTGGAAGTAGCTGCTTATGCCACATCAGCTCTAGAATAGTTTAACGTCTCATTTTTAACATTGACAGTTGACATTTTTGCTTCTTATCTGACCTGATGGTTCTTTATGTGCCAGGGAACAGAGGAAGAGTTGGAAGAGAAGCGGCAGGTGATCAGTTTTATGGTTTTAATCATAACTTAGATATAGGCACACTGATTTTGCTGTTCCAGGTTTCTTTGCTTTAGGAAACCTGAAGAAGGAGTCTTTACAGGCCGAATACGTCTTTAGCCTATGTAGGTTGGGCTCCCCTTTACAAGGGAGTACCTGCTCTGCTTCTGGTGGGCACTGGTTTCTCTCCAGACCTTCCTGTGGCACCAGAGAGAAGCAGAAGATAATTCCATGGACAGAAACAAGTGCAACTTCAATCAAGTCCTTAATGGCCAGCAAATTAGCAGCGATTTCTTCCGTTGTGCATTCCACAGATGCTCCGAGAGGACGGATAGCCTCTCGGTGAACCGCTGTCTCCCACGCTCTGTCCTGCTGTCTTACCACGGGCAAGTGGTTGACAGCCAGAAATTCAGAAGGATGTCGTGCTCTGATGCGCAGATGAAGAGCCGATGCGATTTCCATGTTCGTAACATCTCTGAAGCGAACGCTGACGCTCTGGTGATGGAGCCTATGTAAGGAGTTAAGTAAGAGTCTGCTGACAGTGGTTGTCTGTCAGAATTACGTAGTTGTTATGTCGCTGCAAAATAACGAAGACAGTCCGTAAATTAAAATTATACCTGTCACTTACAATATTTGTATGCGAGTACATATTACCTCTTGGTGAAAACTTTCTTTAATGCAGTTATTACATAAGAGTTGATGTAAGGATTCTTGCGTGGCTTCAGGTTCTTTCTCCATAGTGTGTTTCTTTGCAAGGCATGGATATGTTGTAGGCAATACATGTGTTGCCACTAAAAGTACAGAAATGATCCAAATGAGAAGTATTCAATTTTATAAGAGTCTTTAGACTTGAGTCTAAATGCTGTAATCTTTTCAAGTTTCAGGGAACCTCCATTCCGCTAAAAAAAAATAAAGATTTTATTTTTAACTGGTGGCCACTTTATGGTATAACAGAACGAAAATCTGGGGAAAGGCGATGTGTAGGGGTATGTCTGGGCCTGAGGCTGAACTGTACGAAGTGTTGAAATAGCAGCTTTGGGAGAGGAGTTTGCGATAATCGTCCTTTTGGAGTTTGAGATTTCTGGGTATTTTTGTGTAAATTTGACAGTTGTATGTACAAGTTCAGCCTTGTAACATCCAGTATCTGGGCAGCGGCTGGGGGAGTAGGGACGGGAGAGGTGAGGAGTTCCACAGCTGATTTCCAGTCTTGGCATCAGACTGGCTCCTAAAGAAAATCCCTTTGAAATGAAGAAACCCCTTTGTGACTAATTTGCCCTGAGCAGACGCGTACGGGCGCTCCGGGATGGCGTGGGTCAGGGCTGCTCTACCCGCCCAGGGGTCATCCCAGATTATTAACGCTCCTAGTCAAAAAGCTTGGGATTTTCATCAGTCCTAACAACCAGTAACGTTTCCTTTTTTGCCTTCTAGAAATCGCCAGCCTGAAATTCCCTTGTTAAGAAATTCCACCCTGAACTAGTTTGACTCATACGCAGGAATACAGGAGTTACCAAAGGAAGAGCAGAGGGAGCCCGTGGGGTTGGCGTTGGGGCTCAGGTGCTTTGACCTTGTTTCTGTGCTGAAAAAAAGTGATTTGACAGATGAATTTTGCCCCAAAAACATGTCTTCGGCAACGCGAGTAAACGGAGTTCCCACCACGGACGAGGACGTGCTGCTCTAGGCCTTCAAAGTCTCTATGGAGTATTAACGAGGATCCAGCGAGAGCTGCTGTAAAAGCACGTGGAGTGATAATTAGATCTGCTAATCATACCCAAATCTTCCCACTTTCAGAGTCGGTTTTGTGCAGGTAGCCAGATGCTGATTGCTGTTGACTTCTGATCCCGTAAAACCTTGATCAAACAGCTGGAAACAATTGAAAGAAAGTCCATGTTCTTTTGTTTAACGAGACAAAGCCTATTGTATGCTGGAGCAGTGCATGAAAGATGATTTCTGCTGTACTGTACGGAGGGACAAAGGGCTGAGCGCTTTGTTTGAAAAATTACTTTCCCAGACAAAAGAACAAACCGTTGAAACAAATGTGACGTGCAAGTTGAAATGGTTCTCTGGTATGCAGGGGATACAGCGTACGATGTTTCGCTGACATCTGCATCCAACGGGGAGTGCTGGGATAGGTACTGAAAACGCATTTCTCTCAGGAAAGTGCTTTGTAGTCTTGGAGCCGTCCTTTTAATGCCTGCTTGAAAGGTACGCTCCGGGTTCATGGGTGCCAGAGTATCCTTTTCTGAAGGATCAGAGTGAGTTGTAATATGCTAAAAATTAGCAGCATGTGTCTCTCTCCTCCGAGTCGGGGAGCAGAGCAAATGCCAGTCAGAGAGGCTTTCCATTTTTGGAACTCCTTAAAAAAAGAATAGAAATAATTATTTTTTTTTTTTTTTAAAACATGCTTGCATCTCTGCCCTGTACTTGTTCTCTGTCTGCTGGCACAAAGCTGCTTTGCTTGCAGGAGCGTCTGCTCGTCCCTTCTTGCCCCACGCGTGTCTGCAGGATTCACCTCCTCCTGCGTGCTAAGGATTTTGCTGCTCCTTCGCATCCCTCCCGAAGCCCTTGGTTCTACCATGATTCCTTTCTCAATTGATCTTGTAGTTGTCAGTGTCCTTCCCTTGTCCTGTAGATCATCCAGACCTACCTGTGGGCACAGAGAGAGGATCACGGAGGTGTCTGGCCGTCTTCTGCGTCACTTGGTGGGAGCCACTTCCCATCTGGAAGCCGGGTAGCTCCGTTACCAGGATGCCATTTCTCAGCGGTGAGACATATTTTGGCTGGGACATAACACTGTGCGATCACAGCTGCACATCTTCTGGCATGGACAGGGTGAATCCGGGTGTCTGGAGCCATCCGTGGAACCGTCCGAGCGTGCTTGTAGCACGGAGGTGCTGACTTTTGGGCACGTAGACTGCGGTTTTGTGTGGCGTTGTGTTTGATGACCTGCCGTAAGAAACACCCTGCTCGGCTGTGGGAATCCCGCACTTCGTAGGCCTGATGGTTGTCACAACCACGTGATTCTTTGACGCTAAGTGCATTTGAGGCTTAGAGTGTGAAAAATACAATTTCACCAGAAATTTTCATTTGCAGTGAGATTTAACTGTAGGAGTGTGGTGAGTTGACCTTGGCTGGACGCCCGGTGCCCACCAAAGCCGCTCTGTCCCTCCCCTCCTCGGCTGGGCAGGGGAGAGAAAATACACCGAAAGGCTCGTGGGGCGAGATAAGGACGGGGAGATCACTCAGCAGTTACCGTCACGGGCAAACCAGGCTCGGCTTGGGGAAATTAGCTTAATTTATTAACAATCAAATCGGAGCAGAGTAATGAGAAATAAAACCAAATCTTAAAGCCCCTTCCCCCCACCGCTCCCTTCTTCCCAGGCTCAACTTCACTCCCCATTTCTCTCCCTCCTCCCCCCGAGTGGCGCAGGGGGATGGGAAATGGGGCTGCGGTCAGTTCATCACACATCGTCTCTGCCGCTCCTTCCTCTTCACACTCTTCCCCTGCTCCAGCGTGGGTCCCTCCCACGGGAGACAGTCCTCCACAGACTTCTCCAACATGAGTCCTTCCCATGGGCTGCAGTTCTTCATGGACTTCTCCAGCGTGGGTCCCCCCACGGGGCGCAGTCCCTCAGGAACAGACGGCTCCAGCGTGGGTCCCTGTGGGGTCACAAGTCCCACCAGCAAACCTGCTCCAGCCTGGGCTCCTCTCTCCACAGGCCCACAGGTCCTGCCAGGAGCCTGCTCCAGCGCGGGCTTCCCACGGGGTCACAGCCTCCTTCGGGCATCCCCTGCCCCGGCGTGGGGTCCCCCACGGGTGCAGGTGGGTGTCTGCTCCCCCGTGGGCCTCCATGGGGCAGGGGCACAGCCGGCCTCGCCATGGGCTGCACCACGGGCTGCTGGGGAATCTCTGCTCCGGCGCCTGGAGCACCTCCTGCTCCTTCTCCTCTGGCCTTGGGCTCTGCAGGGCTGGTGCTCTCACATCTTCTCCTCTCTCCAGCTCCGATTGCTGTTGCACAGTTCTATTCCCCTCCTTAACTGTGTTACCCCCGAGGTGCTGCCACCGTCGCTGATGGGCTCGGCTGTGGCCAGTGGTGGGTCCGTCTTGGAGCCGCTGGCGTTGGCTCTGTCGGACATGGGGAAGCTTCCAGCAGCTTCTCAGAGAAGCCACCCTGTAGCCCCCGCTGCCAAAACCTGGCCATGCAAACCCAGTACAAGGAGAAAGGGCCGTAATGAAATTGTGCTGTTGGGACTTTGCTGTGGAAGGGGCTGCATGAAGGCGGCGCGTGAGCCTGCCACTGTGTATTATTAATTTGGTGTGTGCACGCTCTTGTTTTTGAAGGGCAGAGTTACACTTGCAGCATTTTTTCTCTCTTGCTCTGACTTTACTAGTCCCAGTGTTTGACAGGCTGATCTGAGGCTTTAGCTCTTGGAAACCACTTCAATGGGTCCTGTGAGCTATAAAGATTATCTAAGTAGGGGCCCAAGGAACTCTCAAACTTGAGCAATCAATCCCTTATGTACCGTTTCACTGGAGATCGAGGACTAAAGGCTTTCCTTGACTGACTTCTCAGGCTGAACCAAACTATTTTTTTTTTCTTTTAAATCATTTTTTAAACCATTGTTCCTTTTAAGTTAAGGGCATAGCGAAGGGGGCTGGAAATGGAAAGCCTTGAGACCTGGAGTTGGAGGCAAGCGTGGGCTTTGTGTCAGAGGCATGATGTAGCTGATGAACTCGACTGCCTTGCTGGTAGCTCTAGGTTTTATACCCATCTGATGGTCATTTTTTGTGGTGGTTTCTCTTCCCCGCCTTGTGTTTCTGAGACGCCAGCTCACTTCTCCGTTGTTTTCCCAGACTTGTCAAGGAGTTTTGCTCCAACCTTGGCTCCTGTCACTTTTGGATATTGCAAAACGAGGGAGCAGCCACAGCAGATCGGGCCAGAGGTCTCTTAATTGCAGCTTCCACCGGTCATAAGCTTCACATTAAGATAAGCTGCAGGAACTGTTGTTATTCATATTACAGTGATGCATCTTATCGGCCGACTTATTTGGAGCCGTTAACTGCAGAGGCAGCGGGGACTGCCCAGGGGAGGGGAGGGCTTGCTTGCTGCTGAACACTTGCTGCGCACATGAGCGAGGGAAGCGTGAAGGCGAGGGAAGCGTGAAGGCCGGGAGCGCGTCGGCTGGGGCAAGCGGTCTGCCGCTGAGTGCAAAACACGAATTTTGCAATAAAAGGGCTTTTGTGCCTCTGGAGTCACTTGCATGGCTGTTGCATGTGATTCGGCCGCATTTAGATTCTTGGAAGGCTTAATTACGAGGGATTGATGGTGATGAGTACCCAAGGAGAGCCTTTAGAAGGGCTGTAGCTGGAGCAAAAGGCTGCAGAGTAAGTTGGTGTTATCGGATGCCGGACAACCTGCGGGCAGGGATCTCCGCGATTACGCTGCGGCAGCTGGGCCTCGTCCTGCTTAGATGCCGCAATCCATAAGCTGCGAGACTAAAATCCTTTAGAAACAGTCTCACCGGCTCTGATAGTCACCGAATTCCTCATTTATTTTGTTTTCTTTCCTATTAATTTCATTAGAGACTGGTGCTTAATTTCTGAAGGAGGGGGTTTAACATCCCTTCCAGGTTTCCCTCGCTTTGGCACGTCTCCTGTCTCCTCTGTGATCTCCGTTGCTGTAACTCATCCTTTACCGCTCTTTTGAAAAGAGCGGAGGCCCACCGCTTTCCCGTTTAGATGGTGAAGATGAAAAAAAGCTTTATAGGATCGTTTTTATGCAATAAGTCTCAAATTGGGGTTACTAATTGGTGAGGGGCAGCGTTTTGTAGTGCCTGGGTAAATCTGTTCCAGGACCGTGAGCAGACGTGTGTTTACATTAGTGTGTTAATTTCTTATATTTGGGGAGTTCTGATCCATGGAAAAGCAAACTAATGAAAGGGTTTTTTTAATTCTTTTTTTCTCTTTCTCCCTCTCCATAAATTAGAAACATTCACTTTAGAAAAAAATTTTTTTTTACAAAGTTAAAGGCAAAATTATGGCATTTATTATCTTGAATTTCCATGACTAGTTAATTTTGACTGTGTGTGGGTGGCTAAATAATCCTTCTGTTTCCGAAATCTTCCCGAGGAATTCTTTGTTACTGCAGCAAGACAGACGCCCACTGTGGAAAGTTGAAATGGTCACCCCAAATCCTCTCCTGGTGCTGGGCGCTGGGTCGGCTGCAAGGGTGGCAGATCACAAGCGTTTACTTACGGGGTTTCTCTTTCCAGTGCGTTAATCTCATCGGGACTGCTCCTCTGCTCTCGCATCCAGCCGTCCCGCGGAGGAAGGGAGAGACGTGGGCTGGGGACACCGTTTCTGTGGGGTGGAGGCGGCTTCTTTACACCGAAGTCTTTGCGACTCTAGAGAGCGTTTTCTCTGCAGGTGCTGGTGGAGGAACCACCGGTAGGAATCTGCAGAGATGCCTCCTGCCAACCCATGCAAAGCTATTTTGAATCGCTTTTAGCTGTCTGCAACCAAAATTACTTGCATTTTCTAGATTCATCTCTCTCTCTCGGTAATTTGGTTTAGCTTTTTGTTCTGAAGCCTTCCAGAGCCCTAAGGGAGCCTCAGGGATTGCTTTGCTCTTTGCCAATCCGTGGTCCTCTCTGGAGCAGACCAGGTAGCGGCTCGGTTGCAGGACAGCCCGCAGCCGCGGCGCGGTCGGGACGCACAGTCCCGGTGCTTTCCTGCCCCAGAGCGCGGGTTTGGAGGGATGCGAGCGGTGACGAAGCGCGAACTTCACCCCTGGGTACCAGACAGCAACCGTAAGGTCGTGATGGTTGAAACCAGAGTGGAGGCTGGAGGCCGGCATCGCTGGCCACCCAGGCAGCGTCCCGATAGCGCGAGCTGGATGGGGGCTTGGGGCGCGCTGCACCCCCGTCGGAGGCAGCTTCGAGCTGTTGCATTTTTTTTATCCTTAAGTTAAGGGGTGGAGGGGGGCAGATGACATCCTCTATTTGGGATTTCGTTCTGGCTGAAACAATAGCGCCCGGGAAGGCTTGCTCTTCTGCCTGCCGCGTGGCCCTTTTGAAAGCCGAGGCTTTTAGGAGTTTAACATTATGAATACCTTGGGCTCAGTGGCATATGCAGAACAAATGTGAATCAAACACAAAAATAATTCCTTCAAGAATTTTATTTATTGATGTGGTAGCGCAATACTACACTGTTTACAATAGAGAGTTAAGTGGGATTTTGGGTTTGCTGGGAAGTTGACAGCTTGCGGTCCCGAGCAAAATTTCTGCCTTTTGTGGGATGAAAGAATAAAAGCAATGTTCTTGAAATGGTTATTTATAAATGATTTGAAAGTTTGTTCCCTTTCCAGGCGGGGGAGAGCCTGCCAGGATTGCGGTTACTGCAATGGTGAAATTTTGGATGTGAAAAAAATCACAGAAGTCTGTTTGCATTAGAATAACAAGATAAAGAACCTCGTGGAGGCTTGCGGGGGACTCAAATGAAATGCAGTTGTGAACAGATTTCTCTCGCTCCCTTTCTCACGGGTAAGGCATTGGGGATCTCGAACCGAGTCTCTGAGCAGAGGAATCGCTGGAAGAACAGAGATGATTGGAGACGCGGAGCTTGGCCGCGACTTTGGGAAGGGGATAGGAGATGCCGGCAGGGAGCCGGAGCAGGGCAGACCTGTGGAAATGGCCAGTCTCTGTTCGGTTTTGCTGCCATTGGGCTTTTTTGCAGGCACTGCAGTTTCAGTTCTGTGCCAGCCTGTGTGGTTTTCTCTCCTGTCCCCTCCTCAGTCACCCTCGGTGTTTGCTCGCTGGCTTCCAGCCCGCTTGACCACGCTCGGAGCTGGTACGTGTGAACGTGCGGCACCGGCACTCGGGGGCCAGGGGTGAAATCTGTGCCCAAAAGGAGATAATAAACAAATAACAGATACTTTTTTTTTTTTTTTTTTTTTAATTCTGTGTCAGAGGCTTTTGGCATAGTACAAGTTTGGTGGAGAAACACTGCTGGGCAGTGCTGCCCTCTCCATAACACTAAGCACAGGGAATAATTTGCGCTGTAGGAAGTCAGACGATGCTGCTGTCTCATCCAGAACAGGTCCCCGGTGCCTGATGTGTCCCCTTCCCTGCTCAGCCGTGATAAACCTCGTCCTGCTCTGGGATCGGTGACGTTAACCCCGCTTTCTGCTTGTGGTGCAGTGCAAATGAGTAAAAGTCTGGGTTATCTGTGAGGGTACCAGCAGAGGAAGGGGGGATGACCCAGGATAATACGGACATGGTTGGTAGAGGCAAATACCTTTTCATCGAGTAAACGTTGTGGAAAGGGTTTGAGTTGGTTGTGGCACCTTGTGGAGCAATTTTCTGGCAATAAGTGGTTTCACGGAGGCAGCGTTTTGATTTTGTCCAGCTATTGAAGGGGGTAAGTGGCCTTCTCTAGATGTTCCTGCTGCAAGAGACAAATCTAAAGGTGAATTCCTTTTTGTGTTCAGTACATACCATGTGCTAGTTCTTCAAGGTGCTGTGGTTTGCATTTGTAGTGCTGACAGCGGAGGGCTGGATCCCGCAGCATGGGAATGCACTTGCTCCGCGGCAGAGATCCTTGCCCGAGATAGCACGGAGAGCAGCGAGATCCCATAACCCTGGGCAGAGTTTTGACCAGTTTTCGGAGTCTGTGGAAAAGAGAGGTTGTCCAAGTGTTTGGACTTGGCAGAGAGGTCATGGTGTTGGATCGCTGCCCTTGGCGCTTTTTTCTTCTAAAGCGTTGGTAATTACGCCCTCTTAGAGGGTGGCATGATTATTTTTCTCATAGGTGGCTCTTGAAAGGCTTGGTTGGGTTTCAACAGCAATTTCTCAAAGTACATAAAGGATTTTGCAGCTTTTATTTTAAAAACAAAAGCATATCTGCTCCTCGGTCCTCTGGTGCGCAGTGCCGTCAATGGTGCGTGGTCCCAGGAGAGGAGCTGGGGTGCCGGCACGGGCGTGCAGTCTTCCACCCGTGGCCGGTGCCAGTGGGCTGGGATGTGGGGCTGGAGTCTCATCAGCTCCGTGGGGTGAAGTAGGACACGTCTCCATCCCCCGATGTTGCGGTGTGGGTGGTGTCACCCTTCCTGGAAGGTTCCTCCTCGCTCTGCTCACGTCTGCGTTCGGAGCGCACTGAGCCAGGTTTGTTCCTGGTGCTGATCAGGGTTTAGTAGGACACCAAAACTAACTGAAAAGGCAAGCTGCTGGCTCCAGCCCGGCTGGGCTGTTTATTTGCTGTCGCTTTGCTTTAGACTGTGTGTTTTTTCCCAGGCTTATTTTGTTGCAAGCCTTGAGACTTGTATAAAATATGCTGAAATGGGGAAAACCCTATGTGAAAGAGGAGGGAAGGGTTTGGGTTTGGGTCCTGTGTGTGCCACTGCCCTCTCCTGGGGAGTGCTTTGCTGCTCAGCAACACACTGGACTCGCCCGGATCTTGCACAAATTGCTGCCGAATATTGGGATATTTAACCAGAAGCCTGTTATTGTGGTGTTTCCCATCTCTGGCCTGCCTTGATCTCAGCGGGGAGCATGGCCTGTGCCCAGAGGACTTCACGGTGGCAAGCGCGGTGGAGTAGTGCTGGCATCTCCTCCCCTGCCCGACTTTTCCCAGCTGTGGGACTGCCCGGTCCAGCGTGGTGTCCCCTAGCCTGCTCCCCCAGGCTTGCTGGCCGCACATCTGCGGCTTGGCCGGGATTAGGAGGCTCCTCTCCTCCTCTCCTTCCTCTTGGTGGGTGCCGTGCCGGTGGCAGCGCAGGCAGGGACGGAGGGCGGCGCAGGCAGGGACGGAGGGCAGCGCACGCCGGGGCTGGCAGCACCGTACAGGTGAGCCGGGCACTGCGAGCAGGATGGCAGGGCTCGGCGCCTACTGGTGTGTCAACACGACGGCATCCAACAACCTTGTGTGTGTTTGGATGCTCACGCTGCTGCCTTACCCGAGCATCGCCCTTGGCTCGCCTGAACCGACACCGCTCGTCGCTGGCGTCCCCTTTGCTCGGAGCCGGAGGAGCCCCTCGTGTCCTCGCTGCCATGTGCGTCTCCGAGGGGCACGACGAACGAGCAGCCAGGCGGGCAGCGCGACTTCCAAGCGGCATGGGTTTGTTTCAAGTTGTGCAAGAATGCAGTGGTGTCAGATGCCAGCTATTTGTTTACTTCTTTTAAGATCTAACATAATGAGCTTGTTTACAAGGCTTCAGATAGACCAGAAGGAACCCATCTGATTATTTGGAGAACATGATCTCTCAAACCATTGCTTATACAACAGAATGACCTGAGTAGCTTTTGCACCCTCTTTTTTGTGTTTTGTTTTTTTTTTTTTAATTTTATTTAAAAAACCCAAACCAAACCTTAGTCTTCCAGTCCCAAAGAATAATTGTATTGTCTCATCATTTGTTGTTGATTCTCTGTTAAATTCTTGCGGATCGTTTCAAGTGTATGATTTGTGGCACTTCTCTGTGTTGTGGTGGACCAAGTAAGGCATTAACAGCAGCGCACGTGTGGTCGCGGAGGAGGCGAAGACCCTGCAGAACGGGTCGGCAGGCTGGGCAAGGCGTGGAGAAGAGAGCTTTGTGCAGGTTCAAGGGCAAGAGCAGCTGTGAACAGAGGTCCTTGTGTTTTTTTTTAAATGCTGAAGTGCATAACTGAATTCAGTTCCCCATAATCTCTTGTCATATTGTTGGATAACGTGAGTATGAAAATAACTCTAGCTACTGTTCGCACAGGAATATGTATTGCATTTCTTATTTAAGAAATAAGGACACTAGGGATGTGCTGCTGGCAGTAGCTGCTGCTTCAGCTCCCACAATTTCTCGTCTCCACCTGACTGTAGCTGCAACAGAAGCAGCAAAAATCCTCATAAAAACCAGGTATAGGATAATCCTTGTGAGTACCGGCAGGGTTTTGAGCCCTGATGTTCTCCCGTCTCCCGAATTGTCTGTGTGCAGCTGGGTATCCCAGTCATCCACACCTACTCGAAATCCTTTTAAGTTCTTAGACTCAGTTTTACTTGATGGAAATATCTGCAGTGTGTCATCTGTTGTGTTTTAATTATTATTATTTTATATATTTTTTTTTTTCTTCCATTTGTAAAGAGTCTGAAGCCTCTCGGGTTCATGGCGAACTCTGCTTGAGTTCTGGGAATGGAAGGGTGATTTTAACTCCTACCATGTTAACATCTGTGCCCACCCTGCGCTAGGCCTGGACTTTGTAGGACGCCTTGGTTCTCTCAATTCTTCATGCATCCCAGGCCAAACGTTGCCCGTATTATTAGATCCGTGGGACGAGACGATACCCACCCTTTGGTGTCTGTTAGCCAAAGTACCTCTTTGGCTACCTGTACCTCTCCCTGGCCTTCTGGAGCCCGGCGGTGCTACTTGCACGGCCTCTACTGCAGCTGCTGGCAGAGGGAGGCTTGGGCGCGTGGAGGCAATACCTCTGCCCCTTCCTCCTGACCAGGGGTTGCCACTGTCCTCCTTGGGAGCGCGTCAGAAGAGAGTTGTGGTGCCTGTGTGTTCATCGAGGATCTGCTCTTCACTGACTCTGCCTTGTACAGGTTGACTGGAGCGGATCATCTCCAGACCTCAGTGATCCTATGATCTGTGGCTTGCAGGAGAGCGTTACAGACAGTTTGTCCCTCTGCAGTTGGGCAATGAATGTGGGGAGAGCATGTGGTGCCTGGGGGACAGGGCTGGACTGCGGGGGGGACCCAAGGGTGTTGTGATAGGGTTGGCACCTGCTTGGTATCGCATTCACGTAGACTTGGGATCCTACCACAAAGTCATTGCTTAGTCCGGTGCCGTTTTCTGAAGACAGTGTGCGTAGGGAGGAGGAGACTCCACCTCCAAACCCTGCTGACCCCGAGTCCGGAAGGTTAGGAGTCTTGAGTCGATCGGTGTTTTGAAATACGGTGGTTGTGAGACACTGAAACACTCTTGCCCGTTGTTGATTTGCACTTGTTTATCCCCTTCCTGTGGCTTTTAAAAATCTCGTCATCCCACTAAGTTGTCTGACCCGTTACTTCTCCCTCGTTCTGTTCTCGTTTCAGTCCTCATGGGAGGAAGCTGGAAAGCCAATCTTTTGACTGTTTATCACGTTACTTCACCGGTTATTGTTTATTTCTCTTATTTTTTTGTTTGTTAATGTTTGCCTATTGCAGCTGCCTCTTAAATACAGAAAGCTTCTTTAAGCCTCTGAATTCCTAATTGGTGGCAGGGTCGAGCTGCTGTAAGCCGTTGTTCCGGGGAGCTGGCCAGTGTCCCGACGGCAGTGCAAACTTGACTTCAGAGGAGTTGAAATTATGGAGAGAGACTTCCCTGGTGTTTATGAAACAAGAGCACTGGTTGCTTTTGTTTTGCTTAGGTGATGTGAGACTCGAGACGAGTGTTCACCACCGGCTCCTGCTCCAAACTGGTAGGGTTATAAACCAGAAAATATTCCCAGAGCCTGGGACAAAAACGTCATCTTGTTGATGGCAGTCTGCGCCGATTCGGCAGGGGTGGGAGGTGGGCGGGGGGTGTGTGAAGGTGCCTGCTGGAAGAGCACCTTTGAAGATGCTTCCATGAGGAACCAGGTGCTGAGCTGAAGGACCAGGACAGCCCCTCTCCTGGGGAGGTTGATTTAGTTTGAGGCGAAGCAACACATGGTGGGAGATGACGAGGTGGAGAGGGAGGCGGCAGCAATGTTGGACTGGATTAGCTACACCGCTCGGCTGCTCCAGATTCTTTTTTAGGAGCTGATGTCTGTTTCTGTTTTTAATAATCACTCCTATTGCATAACTTTAAATGTTTTCCTGTTTTGATGTCTATTAAAATTATAAATTGCAGAAGGCAACCTGGTGCAGCAGCTTGTGCACAGAGCACAAACCCCCTTCCAGTGTTCGGTTACGTAACGATACGTATTTATAGGTAAAATTGTTCGGTTGTTCTGGGCTTCTGTGTTCCCAGCAGGATTTGCCAAGGAGAGGTGGCAGACGGGGGAATGAGGAGTTTGTATTTAGGAAGGGAAAGGTCAAGAAAAGACTGTAGAAAGGAGGCCAGAACAGAAGAAACCACGGCGGGGCGAAGTGAAATAAGAGAGCAGGAAGGCTGCCGTATGTTTTTAGGAAGCTGGTGCCAAACCCCAGTGTCTGTATCTCTCTTGGCTACCACCAAAGGTATCTGTGTTAGAAATGAAAAACATCGATGCTGTCATTGTATTTGTCTTGGAAAAGGGGTCCAAGAAAGGTTTGTTACTGTACCTTCTGTCTTGCACCCGACTGTCTCTGATGACTTCTAGTAGCTCAGACCTTTTACCTCCGGCTTGGAAAGCAACTTTATCTCCTGCTTTCCTGGGAATTCTAACCATCTTACTCCTCTCTTTTCCCTGTCTTTGCACCGCTTTCTTCTTGTATCTGATACCTTTCAAAATTCTTATTGCAGTCTTGCAGCAAGAATTGAATTTCTTGGCATCTAATTTATAACTTATAACCTTCTTGGAGGGGGACCAGGCAGCTGTTAATATTTACTACAGACATGACTGCAGCAAATATTACTTGCTGCAGAAATATCAGTAGCATTTTTTGTTATTACCTTTCACGATCAAACTTTGCACTGGAGCAGATGCAGGATGCTCGCGCCATTTTCCTGCTGGCTCTGCAGTGGGGCCGTACCCTTCGGTAGAGGAAAGTGGTTTCCTAACACCTCCAGCTACGTCTGCAGGACCAGAGTCTCTGAGCATGTTTGCAGAGGATCACCCCAGCTCAGGAGCTGCAGAAGTGGTGCAGAACCTCTTTAGAGTTGGGACTATGGGCTTGAAAACGGCCTTGTGGGAGCAGAGCACCACTGAAGATGGTGAGACCATGAAGACCGTCTTGTAGGGTGAGACCTAGCGAGCTGGCATGGTGCTACAGAAGGAATATCCTACGGCTCTTTGGTTCCTAACCTGCAATATCCATGGCCTTGTAATCTTCCTGAGGGAGATTTGTGGCTTGAGCATTTATTGGGAACCTGGTGTGTGGGTGATGACAGCTGCGGGGGATTATATTGGAGGGCCTTTAGAATTTTAAGACGGCTTTGACAAAAATGTGTGGCCAGAGAAAAGGCCCTCGTGTCCTCCTGCAGCCTTGTTGCTCAGCATTTATCCTTTTTAGTCTTCCAAAAGGATAAAAAAAGAAGCTGTTCATTTAATTTCCTTCCTTTGAAGAGCCAAAAACAACAGTGTAAAACCAGACACATGTCAGGAAAGAAGTCTTTTCAACCCCTCGCCCCCCTCTAGGAAAGACGTGATTGTTGACATTTTCCTTTGGGTTTCTGCTGTTAACCTAGCTAATCCTAAACAAGAGCAAAATTAGCAAATTAACCTCAGGCCATGTTATGCACATGTGTCTCACCATTGGGGAAATACAAGGCATTCTCTGCAGAAGTGCTATTTTGAAGAGCAGCGTGCGGAGTGACACAGCTGGGGAGAAGTTGCTCTTTGCTGGCTGTGGCGGGCAAGCTGGCAGTGATAAGCTGCCAGGAGGCACGCGGAAAGTCTGCCTTCGAGAGGTCCCGAGTGCTTTTCGTGGTTGCTTTTGCTTTTCCTGTCCTCATGCGACCCTGTGTTGACCATCCTTTGTGATCCCGCAACTTCTCCGTGGAAATCGCAGCTGTTGCGAGTGTCCTTCTGCGTGTCGTTGGTGGCTTCGTGGACCCATGCAGGTGGAGCAGCGGAGGACGGGATGGATGAGCAGGACATGGAAGTGCAACACGGGGGGTTGCTGGCTTGCTTTGGGCATCGCTGCTGGAAAGAAGTGGTGTTGCCTTTCTCCTTCTCTTTGTTCCCCTTACGTTGTGGGTAAAGCAAGTGAATTTGGCTGAAAAATGGCCTTGGGGAGGAGGAAGGTGTTTATAAATTAGGTGTTGTCTTTGGTCAGGTTCATCATGTGAACTTGCCCAGCTTTGGTGGGTCCCCACTGCTCTGGTTTGGTTCTGGTTCTTTGGATGCAAGTTGACTTTCAACCTACGGCCTGAGCAACCATCCATCTGCCCGGGGTTTGCGGTCAAGTCTGGGAATGTCCTTCCAGAAACCTGCTCCTCCTTAAGAGCGTTTCTACCCTTGGATCGTCTTCTGTTGGCACTGCCAGGTGATTTTTGGTTTCAAAACCAAGCCCGTCTTTGGAAATATTAAGACTTTTTGGACCAAACAACCGCTGCTGGGCAATGTGACAGAAGGTTTGGAGGAAGGGAAGAGGTCTGCAGTGAAGTGCTGTGTGTGTCGAGGGACGTTGTGTAGGTGCTTGAACTCTTGATATACGAGTTGCTTGCTTTTACTCTCTGTTTCGGGAGCTTAAAAACGATGGGAAGGGAAAAAAGCCGCGTGTGACTATACAGTTGCAAACAGGAACAACCGGGCAGGAATCGTTTCAGTAATTACGGATCTTACAGAACGATGATAAGGCTCTGTTGTAACGCAGAATGTTTTCTGAGACGTCGTAAAGGAAGCCTTGTAAGAGCCTCCTCCTCTCGCCTAGGTGTAACTAGGAGCGTAGGACTGTGTTAGCAACACCCGCCGCTACAGCGCTTAAGCCAAATTCTGCGCTTAGTCTCCCAGTGAAATTAATTATATTTAGTCTTGCAAATTTGAAGGCAGGAGTGGAGTCTGTGCTTAAGTTACGATTTCACTGTCACCAGGAGGCTTTTATAAGCAGTCTAACATTGCCAACACTTCTTGCAGTGAGCAATGGTGTGGACCTTAAGCCGTGGTGCAGATGGTCGTTGAGAAGGCTGCTTTTGTCCGGTGCCCTAAGGATTTTATTTAACGCTTTCTAGTTTGCTGATGCCTTGTTAGATGTTAGACCTGTGAACTGCGGCATCCACACCCTTGGGGCTTCAGAAGTGACGCCACTGACTTGCAGAAGTTGGAGAGCCCTGGTACGAGAGAATAGATTTAAAAAAAAAAATTAAAAATTAATCTCAGGTCAATTCAACCTTTGCAGAATTCACTTTTACAGAAGAAATATCTGTAAATCCCCTCTGATTTCTGAAAAGGAGTCGCCATTGTCCAAAAATCAAATGAATGTCTGAATCATACAGGATAAACTGGGAATAGTTCAGCTGAACAAATAATGCTTCTCTATAAAATGGAGTGCAATAACATGCAGAGGATTGGAAAAACATGTCCGTTACCAAGAAAAATACTATTGCATCCATATTAATTTTTCATTTTCAGTTAGAAGAGAAACCGTAAGTCACTATTAAACTGTATTTCAAAACTTTATATTCTCCTTAATGCCTCGATACAGCAAACCGTGACTATTTGGGAGAGTGCTTCAGCATGCTTAAGTCACCTTTAGGGGAAATTAAGCACATGCTTAAAGTTGAGTTCGCTCCTAAGCACATTGCTGATTCCGAGTTCCAGCATCCGAAATTACTGAGGCTTGCTGGAAAATAGCTTAAATTTGGCATTAGATTGAAATTTTGTTTTAGAAAACAGTAAGAGCAGAAGAAATGTTTCCACTGTGTTCTTAAAATATGGAAGAATATTGTTTTATAGAGAGCTTTTATTGCATTGTCTGCAGCCTGAGAAAATCCAGAACAGCAAAATCGCAAATAAGCAGCATTGATGTAGCTCGCGAGCAGTTGGATTTTTATAATTCTCCCTGTCAGTCTGGGCGTAATATATAGAGTGCACACAGTGTGATTTTAAAAACAAGGTCTCTCGCAGCTTTAAATAATGATTTGAAATGAAAAAAATTAAACCGGCTTTCTTCCATCTCACTGCTTCAGTCCGCGCGCTGGTTTGCTGTCCCTGGGCGGGCAGCCGGGATTAGCGGTGCAGGGTGCGTTACGGAGAGCAAAGCTCTCGCTCCGCTCTTCTTGCCCAAGATTAAAGTGTTCGAGTTGCCCTGGTGGGTTTTCCTCGCTTTAAAAAAAAAAAGAAAAAAAATAAAAAAAGAAACAACTTCTCTGTGGCAGGGACGTGTTTACAGGAACCCTGCGTGGGAGACCTCGGGGCTCTAATTCGGGCTGTCAGGAGATGGGAAGCGGCAGCGGTTGCGAGGGAGTTGGGAGCAGCGAGAGCCTGGAGGTCCTCTGGCCGAAAATTGAAATGTTACAGAACTTCTGAGAAGCTTTGAGGGGAAGAGAAAGAGGAGAAGTTTGGGTATTTGGGGAGGGAAGTGTTTAGTGGATGGGATTGATGGGTTTTATTGTGCCGAGCTCCCTAGGTCTGCTAGCAGGAGCCCGCGGCAGCGTGGGGGGCAGAGGCAGAGCTGCTGGCTGCGGGCGAGGCTCCTGCTGCCTGAAATTCCCTCCGGGATTTTCCTGCCTCGCCGGTGGCTGACAGCCCGAGTCTCCGCGCTGCTGAGATGTGTCTGGAGGGAAGGTTCAAACCGTTGATTCCCGTCTGGTTCCGCGGCGGGGGACCGGGAGCAGGGGGTCGGACCGCTGCCGGGGCTGGTAGTGAGATCCGGGGTCCTTGGTCCCGCTCCTGCCTTTCCGAGGGGCTCGCTGAGGGGTTTGTGTCCAGACAGCACGCCGATCGTCCGGGGGGGATGGCCCCATCTGGTACACACAGCTCGTGAGCAGCGAGAATCTCTTTTTTTGGAGCAGTGTCAGGGCTTTAGTGTTGCCTCTGCCTTTCACCCGGGTTGATGGAGGAGAATCTTCCGCAGGGGAAACGGATAAAATCAGGGCTGTTCCCCCGTCTTCTGCATCGAGTGTGGCGCACGGGATCGGTCCCAGCGCCGCCGGAGCACGTGCGCACAGGCGCTTCTCGGGGCTGTGTGCCTTGGGAGAAAGCATCTCTCGGGTTGCACTTAAAGCAGCATCTTTATGTACTTACGGTGCCACACACAGACCAGCCAAGAGCTTTTTCCAGGCGGTGCTGAGGGCTCGGTTGTCTGCAGCTGTCTTAGAAATAAGTATCGCTGTCTCTTAGTCTTTGTTCTAGGGAAATGCGCGAGCTGAGATAGCGAGTTCAGCGTACCAAACCCAAATGTCAGGGTTTTGCTCGCTGTTCCCACAGTCTCTGCTGCCTCTGGCTACGAAGTGACGAGCGAGACGGTAGCCTCGCTGAGAAAGAGCAGCAAGGTGTTTAGCAGATTTTTGGCTCTCCACTTCTTTCTAGGCTGCCTGGCTGCCTTTTTTAGTCAAAAGGTTTGTGGGTTTTATTTTGCCTCCCTCCCGCCCCCACCCCGAGCTCTTAGTCCATTCCAGGCATGTGTCTAAACTCAGTTTGACGTTGCTCCCGCCAGCAAATGTTACTGCGTTCCCCGTCCCTCAGGAACGTGGTATTTAGTGGTGATGGACACGTCTCTCTTGCTCTTTACCCAGACAGCGCGTGGGCAGCCACGTCCTCTCCTTCCCTTCTGTGTGACAACTGCCAAGTAGCGGTAGACAAGCTTCCCACCCCGTAAGATGAAGTATCCTCTGAAACCTCAAGCGCCTCGGCTTTGCTAACAGGAGCGAGAGCTGCAGCAGGTGAGCTCCTTCACTAAAAAAAAATCCCCTAACCTAGGAGCTCTCTCCCTAAAACGTTTTTCTCCTGGAGTGGTGGGACGCTTGGGCAGATCGGCTTTCTTCCTGAAGGCTTCAGGAGAGCTTTGCACAGCCCGAGTTTATCTGCAAACCTCCCAGGTATAAACAGACAATCTAAAAAAGACGGGAGGTTGTTGGTAAGTTAAAGAGACGTCTCAGAGCGCAGTGGGACGCAACCGTTTGCAGCGGGGAGCCTGCGCGGGAGCCGGAGTTGCACTCTGCTGCATCGCTCGTTTTGCAGCTCTCAGCCTGTCGGTTTTTAACGTGGCTGCACACAGACCGGGACAAAATGAAGTCAACGGGCTCTGAGAGCGTATTCATTCGTGTGTGCTGGGGAAAGCGCTGCGCTGCTCTGCAGCTCGGGCTTTCTGCAGGGTTCTGGAGCCCCAGCTCGCTCTCACGTGGAGCAGCTTCTGGGAATGCAAAGATATGAAAGCTGCCGTCCAACATCTACATCAGATTGCAATAAATTTTTATTCCTCCTCCTATTTCTCACTTCTGAAGTTGGGAACAAAAACAACTTCATATAAATTATGTTCCTAAAGGAGACTTAACTTCCTATTTTGCTATTTATAGATGGCTCTTTCTTCATGCATATGGATAGCAGCTTTATTTTCTCATCTTCAGTAGCTTCTGTTTGATCTCTTGGGTGCTCCTTGTGCATCTTCAAGGAATGTGGCTGAATAATTTATCTGTTCAAGACTCTGAACAGAAAGTCGAAAATCGTTTCTGGAGTACCTTAGACTCGTGCAGACATGATGCTTCAGAAGTTCAGCTGTGGGTCTGCGTGGAAGGCTGGTGCTACCTGGTCTTGTCGTTGTCTTCAAAGGGTGTTAAAAACCAGCAAGCTGATCGTGGAAGGGTAAGAATAATCCCAGTAATATTGGAGCCAACTGGGATTGTTGACTTCGGGCCTTAAGACACGCTTCTCTGTGCTGGTTTGGGACCAGTTTAGAAGTTCCTGTTATCCTCAGTGCGTTTCAGCCTTGTGTCCATTGGTAGAGCTTGAGATATTGTCAGACCTTGTTTTTTCCAGCTGATGGAACAAAACCCAACCAAATTCGGTTTACATCTTCACAGCTGTAGTGACGTGGGCTGAGGGACCTCGCTGCCAAACGCCAGCTCAGAAGAGCAGCAGACTCATTCAGGGCTTAGCCTGGTCCAGAGGAAGGTACCACGGGGAGAAAACATGGTATTTGTTGGCTTTGAACAGAAGCATTCATTTTGGGTGACTCTCGTCCTGCTTGTGACTAATGTAATGGCATTTTGGTGTTCGTGTACGAGAAGGGGTCAGGCTGTCCAGGGGGAAACTCCCCTCCTGCAGTGAATGAAGCTCCAGCCCTTATTTACCTGATATTTGCCCCTTTGCTGCTTCTGTCCCAGGGAAAATCAGCTGTGCTCTTGCCCTAGACTGCGTGTCTTTGCAGCGTGCTTGAGGCGAGATGAATTCAAAACTGATGTTGCAGAAGAAATAACCTCTCCCTGGGGCCAGGGGAAGGAATCGGCCTCCTTGGCCATTTGATCTTTTTGCTGACATCCACAAGAAGAGTGGAACAGCTTGGATCCCTTCCTAGAGTGTAGCTGCGTGTCCAGCCAAAGGCCCGAGCCTGCAATACCCCATTAGCGCGTTCGAGAAGGTTTGTGAAATGCTTCCTTACCCAACAACTGTTATTATCACCTCTCAGGCATTAAAACTTCCTCATGCTTCTTGATTTTTACCCAGACTGAACTCTTGCAGGAGGGATTGGTTTGCTTCCCGTGTTCGGGGAGGTCTCCTGATGATTGCCGTGTCAATGCAGAGGTGATTTTACAATTGGAAGCTTTTCCGGATTATTTTATTTTTTTTTTCAAGAAGACAGATACTTTGTCAGCAGTTGTAGCATCAGCTTCCAAAGTGTGTTTGGGAAATAATCTTTCCTTCGTTAAAGTATCATCAGGACCTGGTCCTTGGGAGCGCTGATGGGCTCAGAGCAAGGAAGCCTCATCTCTGATGGTTGATACCTTTTTTAGCAGAAGCCTTATCTATATCTTAATGCCTAGGGGAAAATGCTCACCCTGGAGTATCTTGGTTTGGACTTCTGCATTTAAGGAAAGGTGCGGCGTTGGACACACTGTGAAAAAGCTCGACATTTTATTTCTTCAGAGAGGGCCCCTGAGGGAGAAAGCTGTTCTTGTGTAGATCAGAAGTGACCCCGAGAGGTTTGGTTTCTTTCCTTACGAGAATTCCCTACTTGTGTGGTGCAGTAGGTCGTTACGGCTTTTCTTCTGTGTGTCTAATTACGAACGCTCTGCTTGGAAGTGGATTTACTATCATTCAGTCAAAGGGAGCTGTGTTAGTTCTGTCCCTGTCCGTGATGTACGGGTTTGATTTGGGCTTCAGGCTGGCGGCAGGATGAGGTGACGATGCTCTGCCTTCGTTAACAAAGGCTATGTTCTTGGAGACGGGAGCCGTGCTTTGCCGAGGAGCCCCTGCACGTGGAGATACGGGGATCTTGGGGGGTTGAAGTGTATCCTTCTAAAGTGGTTCTCCGTGAGCTCATTTGCTTCTGTAATTCTTTCAGTTTTCTTAGTTCCTTCAAGATAGAGTGCATCTCTGAGAAGGGGAATAAAAAGTTGACCGATTTGATCTCAAATTGAAACATTTTGCAGAGTCTGATTAAACAAACTCATGATTATTATGTAAAACCCTGTCCCAGGCCTTCAAACAACTTCTTAAATACCAACTTCGCTTGCGAGCCGTGCCTAATCACCCCTTGAAAGAAGCAGGGAGCAACGGGTGTTGAAAGGCAACGACTCGAGCTTGGCGAGGGAACCCAGCGACCACAAGTGTTGAAATTTGCACGGAACACGAGGAGGGCTTTGATCAAAACACAGCCCAAATTTCCACAGCTTGGGACTCGACCAAGAGCACTAAGCTAGCAACAGTGAAAGAAGGTTTTGGAGAGACTTCAGAGGTTACAACGGCAGTGTCGCAGCCTGTAATCTCAATAGAAAACGGGCTTGATGTAATTAACAACACAGCAATATAATCCATGTCAGGACAGTCCCTTCCCTCTCCTCCTGAGAACCTCTGGGCTCTTTGGGTCCTTTGGTTTCTTCCAAACTGGGTCATACGTTGAACGCAGAAGAAGAAGAGGTTGAGATGCGGCCAGGGGAATGTGGAAAGGATCTTGGCCTGAGCTTGCCAGATGGAAGATCTTGATGTACTCCTCATTTTCTCTATGAAGGACGGTGGGGAAATAGAGCTGCAGAACTTAAAGAAAAATAAATGTCATTTTGTGTCCTGCACTTTTTTGAGGCAGGCTTGGGAGAGCGCTCAAAATTTGCTACAGTTTGGTGAGAGCTGAAAAAGCAAGTAAAAAAGTATTTTGTAGCTGCACTAATGGTTGATTTGGTTAATTGGTAGAAGTGGGTATGTAAATATGATGATCCAGTCTTGATTATAATTTGTCAGGCTCTTTAGTCAAGGTAGCGTGGCTTTTTGAGGAGTACCGATGCTCCCCCCCGTTAGGTAAGCTGCAGCGAGGCTTCCGAGCCGTCAGCGAGTCTCTCTGGACTCACAGGCCCTTTGATCTGCTGTTACCTTTATCGTTAATATTAATTCGTATAATGTTTAAGTGGACTGTAAGTAGGATTAGCAGCAGATGAGCATTAGAAAAATGAGGGGTGGCTAAAGAAATACCGGTTTCCTCCTGAGGCTGGGCCAGGGCGTGTGAAGGTGGGAAGCAGCTGGGGCTGGGCCACGCCGTGGGGGGAGACGACTGCTGTGCTGCAGCTGAAGTTGGTGGTGGAAGGAGAACAGCCATCGGCTGAGCGTCTTCTAGACGGGACTGCAGCGGTTGGCTGCAGATGGGAACAGTCCTTCAGGACTGCCTTGAGCAGAGCTTTGGGTGAGTTTTCTCCTGGTGGCTCCGTGCAGCTGCGTGACTATGCAATGCCTTTGCATCCTCGGCGGAGAAATATTTGTGTGCCGGTGAACTTTGCTGCCATAGATGTAGGTGAAGCGGGTGCGTGGGGTAGTGACTCCAGCACCAAGTGCTTCGCTCGAGTAGGTGGTGGGGTGGTTCTTCCCCCCCCCCCCCCCCCAATGTTTTAACTGTTTTGAGGATGTAAAAAGTCATGCTTGTAATTGGCCTTCAAATTTCTGAAGCAGATACGCAGGTTTTTAGACTCTAAAATGTTAATTTTTAGTGTTTAACAGATTGACTTGGGTCTAGCGGTCGTGCTGTGCCCACTGATTCAGGAGGAGCGTATACTGGGCGATCAGTAAATTATCCACGTGAGCTTTCTGTGCCGCTGCGGAGAGGAACATTTAATTAATACTGAAGCAATTATCTTGACAAGTAAGTCAAACTCAGAACAATAACATTTTCCCAGTTACTGTGTGGTAGCCAGATGGTAATGCAGACTGTTATTAAGGGCTTGGCTTGCCGCTCTTGAGGTTACTGGCAGGTAATCAGTATATTTTTCCCATTTGGAGGTTTGGATTTCAGTGTTCTGGGAATTAGGCTCACAGGGATGTCCAGTAGATGTTTCAGTGTGAACGGAAGAGATTTTTTTTTTTTATTCCTGCTAGGAAATATTTCTTGCTGTTGCCAAATACCAGGATGCAAATAGAAATCTATGTGCTATGGGGTCTGTTTGGCAACAGACGGAAAGCTCAACCTGGCAGGAAGCTTTCCAGAATTTAATGTAGACTCTCGTGATTTGGTAAAACATGCTGTGTTGGTAACCTCATTGCTGTCTTCCAGTATTGCTGCTGCTTTTGGTCACCTCCCCCCGTGCAGAAGCCTACCAGGCTGGTAGTCGCTGACAGTGGTGACCTGCTCTGGGTTCAATAGGTGGGTCTGGTGTGCCGCGGCTCCGTGCTGTCCAAAACCAGAAGTAATGAGTTGCACATGGTGAGTGAGGTCTTGTCCTGCCAACATCCCTCATCCTGTGCGTACATGGCAGCTCACACATTAAGGTCTTTTTTTCTGCTCTCGCGTGTTGACTCTTGGAGAAGGGTTGCTCACGTGGACCGAATGAAAAGTTGCTCTGTGGGTCTGCGGCGTCGCATCTGCGAAGGTGGAAACTGCTGGTGGAGCAAACCCACGGGGCTGTTGTAAGTGGGAAAGCTGAAGGAAGCTGCTCCAGCGGTGACCGGAGGTAGCGTGGGAGTTGTGAACACGAGCGCAGTGGAAAGAGTGAGAATTAGTCAGCTGTGGTTATCAGCAAGTGCTGGATGCAAAATCTGATGGCTGGAGAAGCAGTGAGAGAACCGAATCAGGGCCCTGGCACGGCCAGGAAGGTCCAACAACCATGGTCCGAACTGCAGTACGCTTTTCTGGGAGGAGAGGGGCTGTGGGCAGAGGTGGAGGCTGTGGTCCCTGTGCTACAGGTTGTGTGGGACCTTTGTTGCAAGCTTGGTGTAACCGGGGTGCCCTTCTCCCGTGTCAAACCTTTTGGATGTTTGCCTCAAGAGGTTGAAGTGCTATTCCTGTGTAGTGGAAAAAAGGAATTCAGACTGGCCCCTGATGCAGAGCGCGCTGCGTATCCGTGGGAGTGTGGTTTCTTCCCCAAAGAGCGCTCTGCACAGGGGACGAGGAGCGGGAGGGAGCTGCCCTGTGCTCAGACGGGTGACGACTGCCAGCGTCCCGTGGTGGCACCAGTCCATCCGTGTGTCCTGCCTGTGCTCCCTGCCCTTTCAGCAGACTTCACTCCGTTTCCTGACTTTCCTGCTTGATGCTGTGACACCACAAGGAAAACGTGCTGCTTTTTCTTTCCTGTCCACTCTGCTACGTCTCCATCCACCACCCGCGTTAACGCTGCAGCGCTGGGTCTGGGTCTCGCCCGGGAGAACCCTTCAGCAGCAACCAGAACATGGCAAGAGCTGGCGGGGCTGTGAACCCCTCTCTGACCTACCTGCGAGCTCCGCTGCTCGAGACACAAATTCCCGATGGAGGTAGGCCCGACAGCGTGTCTGTCCCAGATAGTGGGTCTGGTTTAAATAAAAGCAGTGGAAAATACCCGATGTTCAGCTTAGCTTGCAAAATGAGAGCAAAATGCGTGGGTTTTTTTGTTTCCCCCCTTTGCCTTTTGCTCCTTTCTCCCTCCTCCTCCTTTCCCCCTTTCCCAAAGTTCGATTTTAATGTGGGACTTCAACAAGAGTTAGAATTTTGAGGTATTAAGGAGGTGCCCTTTAGTATTCTGAAGTATTTTTTCTGTTTGTTAGAATAACCCCGAAGTTTTAGAAAGGGGGGGGAGCGTGGAGATTTGGAATAATCTGTCTTTTACTGTGCACAAATTAGTGCTGACTGTAGGATGAAATGCTCGACTGGAGCACTACAAAGCGTGGTGATGGGAGCAGCCCTTCCAGAGCGGCCTTTTTTGGGCAGGGAAAGAGCTTCTGTTGGGAGGGTTCAACCTCTGGCACGCGGATCTTGGCCAGGCTTTGAGATCGGGATCCCGTTTGCCGAGTGGGTGGAATTAAATCACAGTCACTGCTTGGGAAAGCTTTGTTAATCCATTAAAAGCTGCATTTGAATAAAATGCCCAATTTATCTCTCTCGCTGACCCGTGGCTACCTTAAAGGGATGCGTGTTGCTGAATACGGACAGTGTTGAGAAGCGTTTAAATGGAAGCACTGAGAATTATTTTTACCAGCAAATCTTAGTAATGGCTTTGTCCACGTCTGATGCGCTCTCTGTTTTCCCAGTGATAAAACTGGGCGTACGGAGAGGTTTGGATTCGTAGCTGAGCCTTAGAGCAACTCTGTCTTTGATCTACAGCTTTGAGGTAAATCAGTTGATATAAAATTAAAAGTGACGCCATCTCTGAGGATGTGGATGCATCTCTAGGGAGTCGGTGCTCTGTGAGTTTTTATTTAAGCCCTTAAAGTGTAAACTGACAGCCTGGGAGTCCTCAGCTAAGGTTGTGCAGGGTTTTTTAATGGCTTGGTGTCTACAGAAGACCTCTCGTGGTCTATCAGACAGTACTCAGTGCTCAGAAACGATTCTTCTTGCTGCAAGTGCTCTGGGCTTCTCCTTCTCCGAGACTCCTGTATTTTTCAATTATTAACTCTAATTTTTAGCACCCGAGATCCCATTAATCCTTGGTAGGATAAGGTAGGGTGTGAGGGCACCTTCTAGACAAATTCCCTACCTGTACAAGAAGTGACTGTCTGACGTGATCCAGTAGGTGAGTTTAGGAATCTGAAATTACGTGATCTCTTTGCAAGTTTATTATGGCTATAAGCAGGTTGGTCACCATGCCAGCTCTTGTCTTGGTTGTCATCAAACATTTTTCTCCCCTTATGTTCCTTGTATGTGCCCCAGGACGGCTGGATAACTACCAAATGAGACCTGTTCTAGTATCTGAAGACCATGAACTTTGTGGAAGTTTGAAGAGGTTCAGGTGCTAGATGGTAGGAAATCGGATGAAAAGGTCACAAGTTATTTTTTGGTTGAGTTGCAGAAGTGGCACCTGGCAGAGCAGCCTCTGGCGTAGCTTGTGAAAGAGGCGGCGGCAGCTCCATCGGCTGTGCGTCAGTTATTTTGTTCTGCATTTGATGGATGTTTTGTGGTTAGCTTTTTTTTGTCTTCCTTCCCTCTCTCCCCCTTTAATTTGCGCTTTAAATCAAAGCTCCCAATGTGGTCGGAGGGTTTGGGGAAGGAAGTGAAATAAAACTAGATATGCAACATAAAGGGCTGTTCTGTGCTGCCTGCGAGGGCTGGGCTGAGTGGTGGCAAGTCATCCGTCTTGTCTTGGTTGACTCTCTCCAGAGAAAACCTGTGCCTTGAAATTCCCCAGCCAAAAATGAGCCAATGTGTGGTTCTAGCCTATGACTTCCGCGGCGCACTGCGAGCGCAGGGTACCGTAAGGTCCAGGATTTTTCGCAGTGATTTCTCTAGCGGGAATTGGGACGTTTGCTTGTTGGAAGGGTCGGAGCAATCATTGCGCTCGCGTTTCAATCCTGCTCTGCTTCGTTCATGTCGCATACCTGGAAGTTTGTACTTGGAGATGAAGGGCAACCTTGTTTTGGGCTGCTGGGTTTGTGAAGCAACAAGCGGTTGTACCTCCTTGTCTCGCTGTTGCTTCATCAATGCCATTTTCTGTTCATGTGAGTTTAAAAAGATGTGAAATCCCACCATCGTGACCTAAAATTAAGACAATTGGAATAAAAGAAGAATATTTGCTGTCTGGAGTTTTAATATTGGATGTTTATTGTCTGAGTCGGTTTTGTTAGGATTGCATACCATTAACGTTACGTGTGCTAACGTGAGCATGACAGTGATGTGATGGACAGAAGATCACCTTGTCGCTCCGTTTCCCGCTTGCCACGACTAGTGCACAGCCACTAATGTTTGCAATAGTGACATGTTAATGCAGCAGTGAGCCATGTCTGCGATGCGCAGATGTCAGACGACACTTGTCTGCTGTTGCTACCACTTAGTGAGGAAAAGGGAGGAATAATCTATGGAGCCTCCATTAAGGAAGGTCCATAAAGGACCTGGGAACAAAAGCATTTAGGAGCTGAAGGCAGCAATGGTTGAAGAGGAGAGAAGTAGCGTTACCGGGTAAGGTGGGAGTGAGCAGCCTCTGTGCTGGATGCCCTCTTCTGTGGAGCGGTTCGGAGCCGGCTCCTTCAGCGTCCCACGTCACTGCGTCTTGGATGGGAGTTTTACGTCACCAAAGCCAGGGCTGGCGGAGTGGAGGGTGCAGAGCAGCAGCAAACGGCGCTTGGGGGGATGTAAGGAAAGTCGTTAGGAATTGCTGTTTAAAAACAAGCCAAAACAACACGGGGAGAGGTGCTAGAGTTGTCATACTCCAGATATTTGAAGGTAAAAATAGCTGTATTGAAATTATGTGGTGTTTGATCCGCAATTTCCTTGCAGTTGGCTGCGTCAGGCGATGGATGAGATCCCTTGTTCTGGGGTTTTTAGCTGTATCTTTGACTTCCACATGTTTTTCCGTTTTCCTTGTTAAGACCATTCTTTGACCAAAATGATTTACTAAAAGGTTGCCCTGACTTTGCTAACTTGCTGCGTACGACTGGCACTATTTCACTACAGGCACCGACCGCTTGAAACTCGACGTATTTAACGTCCCTGTATCTAACCGTGCCCCGTGCGCTGTGATCCCTCAACTTCAACATTAGTTCTGAGTGAATGGGTAGGAGATTTGAGACTGTAGTAACCAGTACTGACATTATACTCTTTGTATTCGGAGGGAGGCACCAAGATGTTTTACGTGACCCAGAGATCTAAGAACTTGTCTCTTGGCCACTAAAAACTTGTTGGTGCTTATTAGTTTAATTTGTGTTTTCCTGAATTACCATCTGATTATTTGCGTTCTGGCTGGCAGAATTTGTGGTTTGGTGAGGGCAGGACACAAGTGGGGGCACGAAGCAGCCTGGGGAAATGCAAAACTTCAAAATTGAGGTGAAGGTTGCTCACACCAGGTTCAGAAGGTTTTTCTACATCTGGTATAAAAGGTGGCAGTAATGTCATCCATAGAAATACTGTCTTAGGGTGCCAGGCGTTAGAGGTGCCCCTTTGAGATCCTGAAAAATCAGGCTGAAATGAAAACTCCTTCATTTCTTGAATAGGCTTCCAGCTCCTGAAGGCCTGCGGTGGCTCAGGTGTCCTTGGTGCTAGGTCGGGCCCCGTTCTGCTGCGGGTCGCGGTGAAGAACCTGCTTCGTTTCTGTGTAATCGCTTTTTCAGCCCTTGGACCGAGTGGTGCAGGCTTCCAGGGTAAGGGCTTGGACTTCGGTGGGTCTGTTGTAAAGATTAAAGAACCCCTTGCAGAGCGGTCAGCTCGCTCCGCAGAGCTCCGTGCTTAGTGTACGCTTTTTAATGCTGTTCCTAAAGGTTTTATTTATTGGCTGTGAGGTTGAAGCTACTGATGTCGGTGTAGCCCGGTGAGCGGGGAATGAGGATAATTACCAGGAAACTATTATGTGGCCTTCAGCAAAACTGCTCTCCCTTCTTGGCTGGCTGCGCTGCAAATCTCGGAAGGAGACCTCATTCCTCAGCGTGGCTGAAAGAGAGAAATTGCAGAGTAAGCGTTTTCCTGTACGGAAGGCAGAGTGCTGGTGTGTGCCGAAGGGGTTGGTGGGCGGTAGCTGCCTTAGCTGGACGTGATTCAGAGGCCCTTCTGGACCTCTAGTCCGTTGGGTTTTTTCTTCTGCTAAGCCATGATAAATAATTATGTGCTTTGTTCAGCACATGGCACAGTGCACGCTCATTGCTTCCATAAGACAACTGCAAAATACTTGACCAAAAAAGTGATGTTCGGCTGCGTGGGGCTTTTGCAACTTAGAGACATAATTTCCACACTCCTGTGTGTCTGCAGTGTCTCTCAGTGCGCCAACTGTGTATGGTTTGCGCAGTTCGTCCTGCCTTGCGCATCTGCTCTGGTTCCTTCAACACCTTTTGAGGTGCTGGAGCGTGTCCAGAGACGGGCAACGGAGCTGGGGAAGGGTCTGGAGCACAAGTGCTGTGAGGAGCGGCTGAGGGACCTGGGGGGGGTTGGCCTGGAGAAAAGGAGGCTGAGGGGAGACCTTCTCGCTCTCTGCAACTCCCTGAAAGGAGGTTGGAGCCAGGGGGGGTCGGTCTCTTCTCCCAAGGAACAGGCGACAGGACGAGAGGAACCGGCCTCAGGTTGCGCCAGGGGAGGTTTAGGTTGGATCTGGGGAACCATTTCTTCCCCGAAAGGGCTGTCAGGCCCTGGCACAGGCTGCCCAGGGCAGTGGTGGAGTCCCCATCCCTGGAGGGATTGAAAAGCCGTGTAGATGTGGCGCTTGGGGACATGGGTTAGTGGTGGCCTTGGCAGTGCTGGGTTAACGGTTGGACTCGATGATCTTGAAGGTCTCTTCCAACCAAAACGATTCTATGATTCTAGGTGTGAGGATGCCTTTAGCCTCCTCTCGCTGCTGCCTTGGTGGCAGCGATTGTTTCCTCTGTCAGGCTTTGGAAATACGCTTGGGTTGTCCTCTGGGTGGTGGGGAGTCCTGTAGGCGGTGGACTGGGGTCCTGTGTGTCTGGGAACCCCACCAGTGAGCAGAGGAGATGTGGCAATTTTTTTCAAGGCCCTGAATAAGGTATTGGAGTAAGTCACTGATACTTGATGTATCCGGTATCTTGGAAGAGCACCAAGAATTAAAAAAACCCTGATCTGACTATGGGGTCTGTTTCAGATGAATATCTGAGTTATTTTAAGGGCTAAAGTTCTTGATATGTTAATTGCATGTCACTGATATCTACAGTTGCAGACCAGAAGTCTAGTCTGGAAGGTGCTTCTTGTGTCTTATGACTTTTTTTTTTAGTTGGAATTTTGTAGGCTTTTTTTTTATACACTGTTAGCATGTGATCATCTTTTCTCTCTCTTCCATTTCACTGTGTTTAGGAGGATTTTTCTGGTCTATGTGCTGCTAGGAAGATTTCCCGAGATGCGGTCTGAGAGCTGCTGGTCTGAGCGCAACGTTCAGCCCTTCAGCTCTCTCTTAGGGCACCCTTAAAAAAAACCAACCCCAACACTCAAGAAAGCTTCGTCTGAAATATGCTCCTGCACTGTTGTGATTAGAAGTTACGGTCTGCTTGATTTCTAGACATCTGTTTTACTCTCACAACCAATATTAGACTGAATTAGGAATTCTTGATTTTGCCTAACAGGTTTTCTTCTTCCCTTCCTCCTTTTTTCTTTTTTTTTTTTCCTTTTTCTTTTTTTTTAAATTTTAGGTGATAACTTTTAAGTTTGATGCCACTTATTACTAAAAATGTTGGTCGAAAAATAATCCCCTTGCCGCCTGAGGAGGAGAGGTAATACAAGAAATAAAATTGAATAAAAACTTGGAAGGCCATCCAGGACACAGAGAAGGGTTAGTTTCTTTGAAGATGTGGAAAATTACAGTTCAGTTGGAAACCTCAGTAAAAACCAGTTGGAAAGTATTGTTTATCAGAAGTACTGACCAAATGTGAGCTTCAGGTCAGGTCGGTGACCGCTGGGCAGCAGCTCCCAAAAGGCGCAGCGGGGTTAGTAGCAGAGTTGAGTCAGAGGCTTCGCTTCAGCCTGGTTGTGGTGGGGGGGTCTGTTTGTGTCACGCAAGTACGTGGGGACGTGCATGGGGTTGGTGACGTGTGAAGCGTGTTCTCTACGCGTGCCCGTGAAAAATTTTCCGGACTTAACTTGAAGCAGAGGTGTGTGATTCGGGGACGTCTCATAAATTGGAGATACGGGAAGAAGGAAAGTGAAGAGGGAGAATAAAAATGGATTTGTTATTCACCCAGTCTGCCCTCTTCCCACCAGATCTTGAGCTATCTGAAAACTGAGCGTTTTTCCAAAGTTATTGATTGTAGTGCAATTATATTTTTAAGGTTATTCTTTTCTTTAATGGTGGATAGAGACTTGTCCAATTCCCGTAGTCACGCTGATCTGGAATCTCTTGACGCTGAACAAGATCTTTACACGTTTCCTTCTGTTGGGTTTAGGCTTGGCGTTGTTCGTTACTGCTACACCTTCTGTATAATAGAATAGGATTGCTTAGTTCACGTTCAGCTCGTTTTCCCCTTATTAAATGGTTTGTTGTGATGGCTAATCTGCTGCTCATTTTATTGTAACGAAGAAAGAACTGGAAGAGTCTTCCTCCTGCGGAGCAGTAGTCTTTCTCTTACCAGCTGGGGTGGATTTTAAGCCCTCTGGTCATGTATGGCACTTCAGTGTCTTGCTTCTGATCGCTCTTCATCAGCGAATCTGTTTTCAGCCAGGCATGGTCATCCCAGCAGCTTTGAAGAACACGGCAGGTAAGTTGGTCTGAGCTGCTAAAGGACACGGTGGGCTGGTTTTACCGACACGCTAAGGAAGGGGTGGAAGTTAGAGGTACTAAGGGTAAAGAAAAATCTTCGATGTGAAATCAATTCCAGTGGACCTTAGGGCGTCCTAAAGGAATGAGCTTTCCTATGGCCAAAAATCATACGGGAACAGAGGGATCTAGTTTTTTTTCTCTGACAAGTTATAGAGGAGAACACCTCTGCTTGGAGTGTTATCTTCTAAGTAAAATGTTTAATTCATCTTTTGACGTGTCCTCCCCAGTTGCTGCACCTTGCCGGAGGCAGAATAGTACAGTTCAGGCAAAAATCGCAAGCGAGGCATGTCACGAGCGTTACTGAACCTGCTCGTGGCAAGCGTTGATTTTATTTCACCTGCAAAGCATCACTTCACGCAGCGCAGTATTTGCCTTTGTTGAGCGTCAGGGTTTTGTACAGAGGTTGTGCTGATATTGCTGGAGTTATTCGTGGTTTTGTGGTACAAAGATGCGACAATTTGAGCCTTCATTGGGATTAGGGTTAGGAAACGAGATTTATGATACAAGGCTCGAGGAACTTAATATCTTTAATTTATCGAAGAGGATTGTGACCTCTGCTTCTCTGGATGTCTGCTGGGAAACACGGATAGTAGCTACTGTTTTAATGGAAGCAGCCAAAGGTTTGGTAAGATGCAACGGCGAAGGTCAAAGCTGGGTAAAGGCATGGGAGTGGAGGTAATGAGCGACTGGAACAATCCATCGGGATTTGTGGTGGACATTGCATCATCCCTGGAAAACCTTTAAAATAAGAGTGACTTGTTTTTTCTAAAAGCTTTATGTTCCAGTTCAACCACAACTACTGACCTTGAAGTAGGTATTAATTAGTGGATGACTCCTCGTCTGCGTCGTTCAAGATGTCAGACTACCTGACTACTTAATACTGATCTCTTAAAACTTTATGCCTATAGGAGTAATAGGTTCATGCTTCATGTTTTTCTTCTTGTGGCGAAGACCAAATTAAAAAAAATGAAGAGTTTAAAGAAAAAATAAGTTGAGCACAGCTCCGGGAGCCAAGGGTTTTGCTGTTCTGATTTTGACTCTGATAGCGCTCGTTGTGTGGCCTTGGGCGAGTTATTAATCCATGTGTGCCTCAGTTTGCCAATTTGTCCGATCCGGGTAGCTTCACTCACCTAATAGGATGACGTGTTTTTAACATGCTGTTAATATAAATGTGGAATAATTACGAGGCTTTTATGGCTATTTTGTTTATGACAAAGGAGAATATTTATATTTAGAGTAGATGCCCATTTTCCAGACCTACTTCATTTAACTCCTGGGAGATGTTTTGACGCTTCAAAAGAGGATTTTTCTTGACTTGGGGCCACCGCTGTGGTGCTCTGTCCCGCCAAGTTCAACGTTCTTCTGGATAGAATAAAATGTGTTTATGGATTTTGATGAAACTTGAAAATTCTTGGATTGTTAAAGTCACTGTGTTACGGGAAAATGAATCAGGTTCTGAGTCACGGAGCAGGACTGACCTTGGGGGGAGAGGGCAGCACTGTGCTCACCATGGTTTGGCTTACTAGGAGAGTATTTCTTTGGTTGTCTCTGGCATATATTGATTCTTGTTGAATTATTACCGTTGCCTGGTATCAGATGGTACCATTAAGGATGAGACATGGTCCTGGTGCCCCTCTCTGAATTTTCACTCTTTGTTACTATATAGATATATATATATGCATTTTTTTCCCCCCAAACCAACCATTTCCAGGCGTAAGGGTTGTCTACTTGTTCTCAGCCCAGACCGAGGTGTTTGGGCAGCTTAAAGGACAACGTTTTTTCCGTAGGAAAAGTTCATTTTAAGCAAGATTACCATTTACATTTAAATGTTCAGAAAATCTGAAAAGTCGACAGGCCAAACCTAGGCGGTGCACAGTGGGTGTCCGTCCTCTCTGGATAGATTTACTAAAGGTCCTGAAACAACTCAAGGTGCAACACTGTTGATTTGCTCATCCCATAGGCTTTGAAAATCTGGCATTTCTGCAATGCTAGTTGAATGTTTTTAAGTGTGATCTTACACAGCTCTTAAGAGCAATCCCTTCCTTACTCCTTCTCCCTTTGGGTCCGTGTGCCGTGTTCATCCCGTTCTGGTGGCCCATGCTTTGTGTGGTTTGTAGATGGGTGCTAATGGATCTCCGTGGTCCTCATCGAGCTGGGCAACCCACGTTGTCCCTTCTAACCCTTCAGCCGTTCCTGGACACTCGGGTCGTGCTCTGCTCTCGTGTCTCGTCACGGCAGCTCCTTCACCACTCTCTTGGGTCCCAGGCAGACACTTCACCCTTCTGTCCCCGCCTAACCTTTCAGTCTTTTCTGAATGTGTCCCCCGACCAGTCCTCCCAAGTGTATCAGTTGTGGATTTAATTTCTCTTAAAATTCCCTTGAAGTTTGTTGTCTCACCTTAATTTGGTGTCATTGGCAGGTTTCTGTGCCATATACTTGTATTCTTCACGAATTTTTGGTGCCTGTGTGCTCTCTGTCTTCTCTGCTTTGTTGTTGCCTCTTTTTTTAATGTTTGTTCCCTTCGTTTCCTAAGGATTGCAGATACAATCAGTGGAAAATAATTGCCAAGATATTCTTCAGCCTTCTGCTCTCTCCAAATATTAAGGTACTCTGCACTTGATGTGTCTATTCGCTTAATTACTCTCTTTGATAATAACATGGACCTAATTTCTAGTCTACTTTTGGCTTTCTTTGAAAACTTGGATTGATTTTGTGGCACTAAACTGCAAACCCGAGTTCCCTGACTGAGTACTTACAGTTCACTAACCTTTGCTGCGGTGGAAGAAATCAGTCAAGTTCTGCTTCCCGCTGGAAGAACTCCAGATTTTCCAGTCTGGTCATCTGCTGGGGTGTGAAACCAGAACAGGTTTTCACCAGCCTTCTTGAATGTGGACACCAGAACTAAATCCAGTGTATTAGGAGAAGTCATGACAGTATTTCCATGCTTGTACACCGAAATTGTACTATCTACTGAACTAAAAATGGCTCGCGGTCCCACCCGCCATTTCATTGCATGACGGTGCAAGAGGACGAGTGTTTTGCACGCCTGTGGGATGATGACCTCCCTTAGCTGTGCAGAATAAGATACTATTGAACAATTTTTTTCCAGTTCTGCATTTCCACAGGAAAAAAAAAAAAAATACCCCTTCCTTTTGCTAGAGGAACAATCCATTGGACTGTTTTACCCTTAATGTGCTTAAAGAAAGAAATCCTTGATAATCGTAACTCAACCAGCCGTTGATTTCTTCATGTATCCTCTTGCTTCCCATGCTGGCTATCTACACATCCTAACACCAGATTTTTTGTTTGTCGGCTTGAGCTTTTCTCTCTATTCCATTTGTCATGTTCCCTTTTTTTTTTTATAGCCTCCTTAACTTCCGTCTGAGCCAGGTTGCCTTTTAACTAGCGTGGCCGCCTTTTTCAGTTGTGGGATTGTGGCTTTTGGAGCATCTAGTTAAAATGTTCTTAAACAATTTTCAATTAGTCTTCATATTTTTCTGATTACGTTCTTTTTCCCAACTGATTTGGCTCATAATTGTTTTCAGCTTGATGAAACTGGCCCTTTTTAAAAGTGTGTGTATATATATATGTGTGTGTATGTATACATGTGTGTACATGTGTACTATTGGTAGTGCTATTTTATTCCTAATTTAGATGGGGTTTGGGTGCATTTAGAATTGTGGTCAAGTCACGGTGACTTGCATTTTAGCTGTCAAAAAAGCGAGATAAAACATGGCTGCTGGTTAAAAACTCTTTCTTTTTCCGAATGTGCACTAGCACGGGGGATGCTGCTTTGGGGATTTATTGGCCTTTAGCAGATGGTGCTTCTGTAGGGACCGGGCATCATCTCCAGCCCTTTGATGTCTGAACAACCTCAGCTCCTGCTGAACTTACGCGTGGTCTGTTATATCCCAGAGGTTAGTGCTGCGTTAGCTCGGGAGTGATTTAAACAGATAAATGCTGCCTTCGCACCGGCTTCAGAAGTGCTGTTGTCCACGTCAGAGCGGCGTGCGTGAGTGTCCAGGTGAGACGGGAGAAAACGGTGTTGCCTCGTGTGTGCTCTGCAAAGCCGGTGGAGGAGGCGCTGCCTGTAGTGGGAAGGTGGAAATTTCCTATGAATGAACTGGAAAAGTGGAAGAAAGCCCAAGTTACTCTGGAAGATCAAGGCAACATAACTGCAGGCTGGTCCAAGTCCAGTTAGGGTCACCTGGAGATCTTTCCTGTTACCTTCACAGCAACGTGAAACCAAAGAGGGCTGGGATAACATTTGTGCTGGAGCGAGCAGGAGAGGGCTGCCATGGTGGAGGTGAGGCAGGGAAACTGTACGGGAGAACCAACATGCAACAGCCACCCATGGGAGAAGGACCTGGACCTCTCTTCCCCCAGGGCAGCCCCGGTGAGAGGTCCTGCACCAGGAGCCGGTGAGAGGTCCTGCACCGAGCCAGCATGTCTCTCCGGCGCTGTGCACTACGGATAACTCCTGGCTGGCTCAAGCCTGCAGCGTTGGGGATGCATTTGGAGGCTCTGATGGGAGGGACCGTCCCAGATTACCCCCCAGCTGACCTTTTCCTTGAGCTGGATGGAAATGATCAGCGCCGCGAATGTAAATGATCAGCAGTTGGGCTCCATCTGCAGCTGGTTAATTACCCGTTCACACAATATGTTGTTAGGGGTCATCTGGTTCCAGTTTCACCATAAACAGAAGTAAATGTTGAGAACATATTTTTCTACATCCAGTTTCACTTGTTGTGGATACTTGAAATAGTTTGCAACCCACATCTTTTGGTTTTCGAGGAGGGCTTTTGGCCAGAGAGCCCTGCGACCATTTGAGGCTTTTTTTTTTCTTTAGAAAGTGCCCTGGAGGTTGCATTGTAGGGACTTTCCTTATGCAAAACATAAAAGTACTGTTTTTTAAAATTATAACCATATTTTTCATTAAAATCAGTTGGAGTCCCAATAAACAATCGACTCCGAAAATTTTCCAAATGTTTGCTGCAGTGCTGTTTCTATTTTTAATTATTTTTTTAAAAAGTGTTTTTCTTAAAAACACAGCTTGGCTTATAATTTAAAGAAACGATCTAGTAAATCAGAAAAAATGCCCGTGTATATAGCTCTTTATTACAATATAATTAAAACCTACTGTACCTTTGAATGTAAGAATACTTCTGTAGCAGTGTCCGACGATTTCTGCCATTTGGCTTATCGTGGGAACTTCTTTTTTTGTTACCGACTCTCCTCAAAGACTCTTCCAGCGTGTTTATACATTTGTTTTATATAAATTGAGAACCGTGTGCATATAGAGGGAGATGTTCAAAACTCGGCAAAGGAACAGTGAGGCACAGCAATGCCTAGTTCATAGCACTAGGGCACGGTTTCCACACCGCAGCAGACTTTGGTATTGTTATTTTTAGTCCTTATTCACAGTTTTATTCATTGTCTTGTTACCTGGTGGGAGATTTGTTTGCTGCCGTTAAAAAAAAAAAAAGAGCTAAAGAACAACAAACCCAAGTTTTGCATCAAGAGTCGTCATATCTGCTTTACAGAACACAAGTAAAGATGTCTTTGCAAGATATTTAGGATGAAAATTTTTTATTGCAATCCAGTGTAAGCTGGAGATTGAAGAGTGTTAGAAGATATTCTGGCACGGTTTCTGTAAAATGCCAAGTGTCCGATGAAAATACTCCTTTCTAGAAAGCAGCAGGCCCTGGGAGGAAGCCGTGGTGATGGGGAACCTCTCCCTGCTGCAAACAAAAATGAGGCAAGAGGAGGGAATTGCAGACTTTAATTTGGAGTTTCCCCATGTTTGTTCTGCTTTGACCTTCTACGCCAATCACGGCTGCGTCTGCCCAGCTCAGGGTCTGAGCCAGGAGACCTGTTTCAGCTGATCTTAACTGCTGGCGTGGGCAGGTTGGCCCGTTCGGTGTCCAGCTTTTGCCAGCTGCATGGGATGTGCAGGTGGAATAGAGTCACAGAACCATAGAATGGTTTGGGTTGGAAGGGACCTTTAAAGGTCATCTAGTCCAACCTCACGCTGCAGTGAGCAGGGACATCTTCCACTAGACCAGGTCACTCCAAGCCCCGTCCAGCCTGGCCTTGAACACTTCCAGGGATGGGGCAGTCACAGCTTCTCTGGGCAACCTGTGCCAGGGCCTCACCACCCTCATAGGAAAGAATTTCTTCCTTAGATCTCATCTAAATCTCCCCTTTTTCAGTTGAAAGCCCTTACCCCTTGTCCTGTCACTCCATGCCCTTGTCAAAAGTCCCTCTCCAGCTTTCCTATAAGCCCCTTTAGGTACTAGAAGGCTGCTAGAAGGTCTCCCCGGAGCCTTCTCTTCTCCAGGCTGAACAACCCCAACTCTCTCAGCCTGTCTCCATAGCAGAGGGGCTCCAGCCCTCGGATCATCTCCGTGGCCTCCTGTGGACCTGCTCCATCAGGTCCATGTCTGTCTTGCACTGAGGACTTGCTTGCTGGAGGTCTGTCGGAGACAGCAGCTGAGCTTGTGGACTTCTTAATTTTTCTTATCTATGGACACCAAAAACCTTGGCAAAGCTGGTAGCTAATAGCGGTCATGCTTCTGGTGCAAAGCTGCTGTCACGTGCGTGTTTCACATGGCTCAAATCATCCTGTGCATCCAAGCAAGCAGTTGCTGTGCTTCTGGTTTTTGGCTCAGCGAAGTGGAGTGTGCCCAAGCCCAAGGAATTCGTGGGGCTGGTGCCCAGCGTTGGAGTTTCATTGACATCTTCACCATAGAGAATTTCTGGCCTCCGAAGGCGGGGAAAGTGAATTTGCTGAAGTAGTTTCTGTGTTGCTTGAAGCCTGTTATGCTTCTAGCAAACGACCCAAACCATGAGTGCTGATGGGGAAAATCCACATAATGATTTTGCTTTGCATCTGTTCCAGGGTAATTTCTGTTGTGGGACTTGTTTGAAAGTGATATAACATGTCTGGTTTTCAGGGGCCGCTTGGCGTTCAGCTGTCGCACTCAGCAGATGCAACGCTTGCAGATAAGGATGTGAAATTTCTACTTGATGTTAACGTGTTTTCATGTTTCTTGAGGGACATGAGCAGCAAAGTGGGACTCTTGGTCTGAGGCCTCAGCTGGATACAGCATATTTCAACTTGCATTTAGGTCTCTTTGCTGGAGGGTGGTAGCTTTAATCTGCTTAGTAAGTGTCTGTAATTATCAACAAATACTTACTACCCTGTGAATGGGCGAGGGTCCAGTGTCATCAATTTTGATTTTCTGCTGAGGACCAAACACCCTTTGCGATAGGAAATTTCGTGGGTCGAATCAAGTACACTCTGCATAACTTCCCGTACCTCTTCACGCCCTGTCTTACTGGTGGCCGGTAGGTCTCCAGGAATTTCTGTGGTCTTCCTGGAGTCGTCTTACCACCTGAGCTAGGTAGAGCATCCGAAGTGTTGAAGTACCACCTGTACACATTGCTGGGTCACGTTGAGCTTCTCATCAACTGACACCCTCAAGTCCTCCTCAGGGACTGAGGTGGGTGATCTTCTTGGGTGATCCTGCTAAGCAGTGTTATCTTCCTCCCGGCTTTGTAAGTCCTAGGCACAGAGGATTTTCACTGGACCTCCCACAAGGACGGCTGTTGTGTCAGAGCCACTGAAATGCCTTTCTTGGTGGGTCCATTCAGAAGATGAATGGTTTTCTGAAGTTTGCATGAGCAATAGTTCGGTGACTTCTTAGACTCTGAACTGCCTTAACTTCTGTCCCTTTCCTTTTATTGTTTTTCCTCTAAAGCCTTTACAGTGAGCAATCTTGACAAAACTAGCAATGAAATCTCTGCCGAAAGCCCTGCAGAAGAGCAGAGATCCATTTTACTAAAGGGGCTTGGGAGGAACCTGAGATGGCTTTTATGTTGAGGTTGTATCTCTTTCAACACATCTTCATTACTTGTTGCTGAGTTCTTAATCGTGTTTTGCTGAGGAGACTAAACAATTTTCTAAGAACACTGTGATGCTCAGTATCCATTTCACATTTTTGCTGTTGACGTCTGTAGAGGATAAGCATCCGTCAAGAGAACGAGAATTTGTCATTGTTTCATGAAAAAGGGCAGTAGCATTGTTAAAGCCCAATGGGAACCCTTTGGTCCTAGGAGCCTCCAGGGATAAATTTATACTGGCTTTTAAGACAGACATAGCCCAGAAGTCCCTTTTAAATCAGAAGCTGGAAAGATTGTTTTATCTTTGGTAACTCTTTCCAGAAGACCTACAAAGCTAGTACGTGAGCCACGGCGTGTCTGTGTCTGGGATTAGCGTCTATAGTCACTTGTTTTCTGTGGCTTTGTGGTGGAGCTGGAGAGTTGATCTTAAGATACGGGTACTGGAATCCTTCAGTTGGTAGGATTGGTCATTTCGAATGGCAGCTGCCACCTTGAGGGAGGCAGGGAGGGATGAAAAGAGCTTTATATTGCTATTGAGAAAGCATATTGGTGCCAGATATAGTGGCTTCAGGATTGTGGGAAAATAGGCTTGCTTTATGGCAGAATTGTGGGGAATTGCTTCATCGATCATCCCATGAACAGTTGGCTTGGGGCATGGGAATGGTTTTAGTCATGGACCAGATATAATGCCCCCCCTCTGTGTTCCTTCTCCTGCTTCAAGATCTTTTCTTAATCCAGACTCACAGAACTTGTTTACCAAAGTCCATCACAGCTTATGTTCACCAGAGGATGCTGCCCTGTAGAGTCCTAATATCCCATCAAACTTGTATCCCCGTTTGCCCCCAGTTAGGCAAATACCAGTACTAAAATTGCCCTGTAAAGAGGATCGCGCCATGTTGACCGTTGTGTCCTCATAAGTAAGTACTTCTTCCAAATATTCACAAAGCCATCTCTTCTCCAGGACATGATATTCCAGTATCTACGTAGCCATTAAGTTGACCATCTTTGTGTTGGGACTCCTGAAGTCCTGGGATAAATGGATGGTGCTCGGCTGTTCCTCCTGAAGGAGAGAGCTGTTGCGTAGGGAGTGTGGATGAGTCCCCATTGCTCTTTCTTCTGACATTCACCAACCTGTTGAGCTGCTTCTTTACTCAGCTCTGCTTAGGTCTTTCCCAATTTTTTTCAGCTTTCAGTGCAAAATTCCCTTGTCGCGCTCACAGACCTTGCATCACAGACCTCAGCTCGGCTTGTCTGTCCTTCCTGATGAAGACCCTTGTCTGCTCTGTCCTTGTAGAAAGCAGTGCTTACGTTGGTGGTCTGTTTGTCTTCCTGCACTACAGCTACCGTTCCTGGCTTTTCTCTGCAATCTAGACCCAGCCTGTTGATGTGTGATGTGTGGGTTCACTTAGCACCACTTAAAATTTCCATTTGTTCGCAGCATCTCTCTCTTTTGAAGTAGCACAGTTCTCTGTCTTAGACCAGGCAGTAGCCCTGGTCAGCGAAACATGCTTTAAATTGGGCTGTTGCCGTTACCCTCGAGGAGAGTTTATTGATAACTTCCCACAGTAGCACCTCATAAGCGCGAGGGCTCTCGGTTTTCCTTCTGTTTCACATTTAGCACGCTGGAAGAGAAATTTCCTCCCCCAATTAGGAGAGCAGCCAACTTCCTTTTCGCACGTTGCGTTGCAGCATCTCTCAAGGTTATTTTTAAAAACTTGTTTTACTCCGGCTCTTGGCTGGCGGGAGGTGATTGACGACTCCAGGCCGGGCAGCGCAGGAGCTGTGACCGAGGGGCAGAAATCCTGCCCGGTGTCTGGCAAGTCCCAGTGGCTGCTTGGAAGAAGGCTTAGCATCAATCTTCCACGTCCCTTGGGAGCAGCGAGGAGACAATGTCCTCCCACAGTCCCTTTTATCTATCCAGTTCGTTGCAGGAGTTTAATCCCCTGTTGTATTTGATGGTGATTTTTATCCTTCTTGAGTACCAGGAGTCGCATTTTTGCATAATCGATCATGCACAGCCAAGACCAATAATTGGCTGAAGGACGTGAACAAGTTTGGACTGGGTACCATGCACAGCCTAATTATTTGATCTTCAGCTCCAGTTGTGTTTTCAGTCCTCTAACAGCACAAGGTGAGGGTATGCAGCGGTGCGGGTGAGTGGGCGGGTCGCTTGCTAGGTGGGCTGGTCCTGCGTTGCGTGGTTTTGTGCGTTGTGTTGCCTTCATCGATCTTATTGTGTGTGCAAAACAGAGAAATTGCATTAAGAGTTTTAAAAACTTTATCTGGCCTAATCAAAACTTTGACTTTCTTCTTCCTTGGAATCTTCTTCTTCCTTGGAATCTTCTTCTTCCTTGGAATCTTCTTCTTCCTTGGAATCTTCTTCTTCCTTGGAATCTTCTTCTTTGGCTTTTCCAGTTGCAAATGAATCAACCTGTATTATTTTTCAGGTTAGTGAGCAGCAGGAACTTTTTGGTGGTGTCTGTATGTAGGATGTTGGCCGGTCATCCTACGCGCAGGGTGTTTCTCCTCTTGGCTCAACAAAATAGTACATGGCCCATCCATGGGGATCCTTCCGCAACGAGGGTGAGCTGCAAACCTCTCCTTGCAAAGGGTAGCTCTTCGTGAAATCTAGTATGTGAAATCCTTTTCCGAAGAAGTTTTGGGCGACTGCCTTAAACACTAAAAATAACCATTGCGAAGAAGAGCTTTCTTTGAGGTGTTTTAGGTAAAGGTTTCTTTGTTAAGGTTGTGAGAAAGCTCCTCTTCTGATGTGAATCTGTCTCTAGGGAATAGGCCGGTGGGTGGGTTCCTGCAACCAAGCAAGGTATTCTTGAAAATGGTAAAAATGGAAAGGTCAGAGGATTTTACTGTCTCATGCCTAAAGATAATACCAGAGAGTGAGGGAAAATCCTGTGCTATTGAGTATCGGCTAGCGCATTCTCAGCCCTGGAAGAAATGTGTCATCCAGTCAGAGGAGCAGGCAGGTTTGTTTCTTCTCTTCCTCCCTCTTGTCCCCACCAGCTGAAGAAATGTTCACATTTTGCATTCTTCTCTGGGCGGGTAACTGCCTGGAAAAGTCCCAACTTCTCAGAAGTCGAGGCTGATAGTGGATGTTTTTTTCCTTATTTCATTATGAATTTTCATCCTGAGTTGTGAAAGACTAAGACTTCCTCCTCTGAGGGTTCACAAGCTTTTTTGCTTGTAATCAAAAAATGCTGATCTACCTGTCCTTCATCTATCCAGGAGAGAGGCCTGTCTCTTTTCAGGATTGATTTACTGCTTTATGTTACATGGGAAAGCAAATCCCTGCTTCACTTTCCGTTGCTGGAGTGAACGCTCGCTGGAATACATTCATAGCCGCCTCCTGTCCTGCCAACCTTTTTCTGTAGTGCAATGTAATAATGTACTTTTGTTTTGGTAGTGCAGCCGCGCGGTTCAGTACATCATCAAGCCAACGTCAAGAAAAATGTCTGAAAGTAATTCGGGGCGCTCAGTAGCAGTCACTCGGGTCGTTAATTTGAGTAACTTTCCATTCCGATGGAAGCGTCTTAGGGTTGAGGTGGCTGTCGTGCAGGGACCTGGTGTGGGTTAGAGATGGGATGACATGTGTCTCCAGGGATGTGAAGCCTTTTGGCCGGTATGATTGGCCACGGTTCCCCAGCGCCCAAGGGAGCGTGTTTTGCTTGCTGTGCTAGGAGGTAGAGCAGAAGATGGGAAAGGAGGGTCCAGAGACCTTGAAGTCACCTCTTGAAGCCCCAAGGAGGTTACAGGGTAAGAACTGGTCTCTGAACTCTGGTAGATCTAAGCTGCTCGTTTCCAGTGTGGATCTTGTAAATAAGACATTTGGGTTTTGAGCCTTGAATCATCATGAAGTGCTTGAAATCTTCTACAGAATTACATGAGTTACTCTTTCCTTCATCTTTCTCCACTCTCCCAAAGATTAAATGGACCATCTCTTCACTATTCCTTGCTCTTTCTTTCCTGGAGGCAAGATGAGAACCCAAGCCTGGTTTCCAAGGTGAACTTGGAAAGTTCATATTTCATATGTAACGTGCTTTCTTCTTAAATAAGCATATGCAAAAGGCTACCCAAGGTGTATGTTTCGACTTAAGGAAAAAAGAATCGGCAGAGAAATCGCCCCGGTCTTTCTGGGCGTATTTCTGTAGCATGATGCTAACTTTTATGATGTGTTTTTTAAAACATCGCTGGAAAAAGGAAAAGAATCAGACGTTTTACTAGCTGCACGCTAAGTTAGCTTTGGGTTGAGCAGTACTTCAATTAGCAGAGCAGTGACTGAAGTCAGTGTCTGTATCCTCTGTTACTTGGACAGAGTCTGAGTCTTTCACTTAATCATTTATAACTAATTGCAGTAGTTCTACAAAGTCAACGCAAATCTTTGGAGTGTGCTTATACTAAGCAAGAAATTAGTAGCATATTTTTGCTGTTTTTCAGCGTCTCGCATTGCAACTGTGCTCAGACGTACTTTTTTTCATTAGTGTCGGACTTGTAAGCCTACTTCGGGAGCTGAAAAGCAAGCTGTGTTAGCTCTTAAGCTTGATGGTTGGTAGTGATGCGTTGTAGAAGGATGGCCAAATTTTACTTTACTTTTACTTAATGTTCTTCTGTGACTGCAGAGAATCTGCGATTTAGCTCACAAAGTAGTTTAGATATGTAGGGAGGAGGTGTGTGTAAACTCTGTAGTGCAAGACGGGCAAAGCTGTTGAGGTTTCTAACGTACTTCTGAAGCACCGAGATGCCCATCACCTTAAATGAGAAGTTATTCGGCAAACAGAGAATGAGACGTGAATGCAGTCGTGGATCTGGCCCTTAAATGACCTGCAAGGCTTTAGGATGAAATTCCATTTAATATTTCTTCAGTGATTTCTATTGAAGTATCTCCAAAGCGTTTCAAGAACAACACTATTAAGAGTTTGGGAGATGGGAGGATCTCTCTTTTCCAGTTTACTTGGAAAGGGAAAAAAAGGCAGTTTGGAATTTATTTGGAGGGTGAGGAGGTTCCAGGTCCTTGAAGATTTTCTGATTATTTGCAGCCGCCCTCTTGGGACTCTACCAGCCACTGTGCTAGGGGAAAAAGGGGTTTTTTTAGGTGTGATTCTTCCCTGCATCCGCCCCGAGGAGCTCCGGGCATCACACTCATGTCCAACGCTGCTTACACGGGCGAGGAAGGCGTAAGAAGGCAAAAAGGTTTCTTTCTGGTTTTTGGGGGGGTTGCCTGCAGTTCTGTCCCCCGTCATTTTTCTTGCTGAACTGTCCCCGATTGCCTAAAAAAAAAAAAAAAAAAAATCCAGTTGTGTGGTTCTGAGATGAACGTGACAGGCTGCTCTGTTTTAAGGGAACAAATATCTCTGTAACAATACCCGGGAGCTAAGAGAAGTGTTCTCCTCTCTTCTTCCAATAAGAAATGCAATTTAGAAGACTAGACATGACGTAGAAATTCAGTTGAGCTCAGGTTCTTCGCTTCCCTTTGCCCAAAGCTCTAACCAGTAGCTTAGTGGCTGGTTACTGCTTTTGGAAGATGTCTTTGTAGCTCAGATATTAGCACATGAACGCATATGAGTATCCCGTCCTGTAAAAATACATGTAAATCCTGGATCAGTAAAGAAAAGTTGCAAGAAAAGGCAAATCAGATGAGCTGGAAATCAGTTGTAGGCTTAGACATTACAGCCACACTGAAAACTCCTGGTCCGGGGAGCATTTTGAAAGAGAAACATGTGCTGGCCATGCTTTCCTTGTTTTTTTTTATCCTTTTTCCCATTTGATCCATGTCCCAGTGCTGGAATTGATGACACGCTTCTGCCCCGTGCAAAGTGTTGTTGTTGAAGATGTTCCTGTGAGTATCCCGATGGCCGCGTTGTCAGCCTCTACCTCCCTGACCAGCCCGTGGAGTTACTCAGTCCCATGTGCAGACCAGATTGGTCCTGTGGTGAGGAACGTTTCCCAGGAACTTCTGAGGCCGTGAAGTCCCCAAAGGAGAGCAATGTCCATGTCAGCCATGAGCTGAAGCACAGCTGGACCTGCTTCCCCGGCTGCTCCGGCGCGTGTTCTCCGGACGCTTCCCTATTGGTGTTGTAGCTGCTGGTCAACAAACTCGGTTGGGTTTTCACTAGCATAGAATTTCACCGATGCTGGAGGAAAACGATAATGGTTGGTTGTGTTGACTTCTGATGACTTTTTTCTTAATCTAATGCATTCCTCGTGATACAAAGTGATGTTTTGTTTCCTAACCTCAGCGCTCGGGGAGATCTCTCCCTACTGGTGGCTTGGTTCGAGGCAGCGCCAGCGACGCGCTTGAGCACTTTGGGGGGTCACGTTCACACCTTGTGAAAAGCAGGTGCAACCTCATTAACTCCAGATGGAGGCCTAACAGTTGAAACCCTATTGAATTCTGTCCTTCAGCTTCCCTTACCAACCTCATATTGGAGCTAGATGAAAATATACTCAAAAAACATTTCCCCCCCCGCTTTTTATCAATGGCAGGTGGAGTTAGTTACCTGCGAAGGACTGACGGGTCAATTAAGCTGCATGTTGCCGAGGTATGGACAACGATGCCACACGTGTGCCAGTTGCTGGGGACTAAGGGAAGACCTCCCAGCTCAATTGAGAGGCGTTTTTTTCTTTTAAAGGGTATATAAATTAAAATTGGAAAGGGCTGGAGGGAAGGTGTGAGATTTTTCTTGTGTTTTTTTTCAGAGTTATGTTTTTTATCCTTAATAGATTTATAATATGCAGGTCCCTTTATTTGTTTCTATAAAATTAACTAGTAAATTTAAAATGGAAAAAAGCTGGTAATAGGAACCAGGCCATCTTTGCCAACGCTGAAATGTTGCTGTATTTATGAAAGGTAGACAAGGGCATTTTTCCTTCTGCCAGGTTTTATGCCGGAGTGCCACATGTTGGAGGGTTATAAAACTTTTACTAACAAGAAGTTGGAGGAATGCTAACTTTCTAATTGCCCTTTTTTTGTACAAGCTGCTGTTTATTTTGGTCTTTTAAAAATGTGATTGTAATTTTGAAGTCTGCGAGTTTTAAACGTAGGCGAGCAGGGCCTGGCGGTGCGGGACGGATGCCTGACCTGGTGGCCAGAAGAAGGGCTGGTGAGTTGGTAGGTAGCAGTGCTGGCTCCTGCTCTGCTAATTCTGGCACCCTGGAAAAACTCCTCAGCATTTCAATCCTGCAAATCCTGTCCCTGTCACTGGGATTTTTGTCACTTTGAATTTTTTTTTATTTTTTTTTTTTTTGAGCAAGGATTTCTTTACCACATCCATAAAATAGTGACAGCATGTTCCTACTGGGGGACCCGTTGGTGTCTTTGGATGAAACCTAAATGCTGAGCTATGACTGGCAGTGTACAGTACATTAGAGATCCTCTGCCGTAATTTTTTTCTTGAAAACAGGTTGTTAGGGAAGCGTGATTAAATTAAATGAATTAGTTCACTGTAATGGTCGAAGAGGCATTAAAGTGCAGAAGGGCTTCGTGGAAGCTTATGGGAGTTGCGTGGTGTTTGGGGGAATGGAGCTTGTTTGTGCAGAGGTGGTGGTGTCCTAGTCCAGGAAACTGAAATATGTGCTGCCCTCCCGCTCTGCTCTCCTTGTCATTTTTTTGTTGTTACTTCCATGCTGTTGGAAGTGTGGCAACGGTGAAATGGTTTGAAATTTCCATCTTTAAACCATCGTAAAGTGCTCTATGAGGATTAGACTAGACCTAAGGCAGAAGTTTTTCACACTGAGGGTGGTGAGGCCCTGGCACAGGTTGCCCAGAGAGGTGGGAGATGCCCCATCCCTGGAAACATTCCAGGTCAGGCTGGACGGGGCTCTGGGCAACCTGATCTAGTTGGGGATGTCCCTGCTCATGGCAGGGGGTTGGACTGGATGGCCTTGAAAGGTCCCTTCCCACCCAAACCCTTCTGGGATTCTATAAGAAATTATGCCCTGGAAACTGGGCGTTTTCTATTTCTTCTGGAATATTCTTAAAAAATGTATTTGAGGGGGGAGAAGCAGAATTAGGGCTTTGAAAAAAATGCCTCCAGCCTGGGCTCCTCTCTTGTGTACCGCATGTTGCTCTGAAGGAAGTTTGTCACCAAAGAGTGCCGCTGATTCATAAACCCCAATGCTGACTTCAGAGAATTCAGCTGAAATTCAGCAGAAAATCCTTTTCCAGCGCTGTGTCTGCAGGCAAGACGGGCTAATGTCGTACACCACATCGTCTTTGGCAGGTACTGTCGCCAAAAATTTCAATCCAGAATAGTGGATTATTCTAATCCTTACTAAGATACCCTAATGAAAGCAACCTGTTTGGAAAGGACGTAACACTGGGAAATGCCATTAATGTCCATTTAGGATATTAACACCCCGGCTCCCGTTTAGGATTCAGAGGGAGAGGTAAGCACACAGCTTTGAAGATGTCTAGATCCAAAAAGCCCCTCCTGGCCTTACAAAAGCGATATGGGTGCACTATAATGATGGCACACAAAGGGAGATTACAGGTTTCCAAACTAGCAATGTATTTTGTTACGGCAAATTTCTGTATCAACGTTCAGGTGGTCGCTTCTGGGCAGCTGCGGTCCTACCACGGCTCCTCTTCTGCTCCGCGTTGTACTGGTAGTGAGTACTTGCAATATAAAGGCCCGGTGTGCAATATTAAAACATTTATTCTATGAAATATGCATTTAATTTGTGTAAGTGCTTTATGCGAGATCATGCTTTCTGAATTTATAAGCGGAGTTTATGAAATAATACATAACGGGAACAAAAGATGCGTGTTTGGATCTAGCGAATGGCAGTGCTGAGCTTTCCCATCTCTTGCTTTTTAGTCGGGAGGTCGGGGATGAGCATGTTTTGATCGAGAGGAACAGGCGTCAAAGAACCAAAAACCCGTTGTGCCACAAGAGATGTTATTGAGGCCCGTCAGTGTGGAAGAGCTGATGGCTCGGGGGATTGGAATGGCTGCGTATGTTGTCTCTTGTGAAACAAGGAGTAGAAAGCCAGCTGTGACGGCCTCCCGTCTTCCAGCTGCGGCTGACTTCTGGTTGACATTTCCATCTTCAACGATATTGAGGTCAAAGACTCATTTGCAGGATTTTTTTAAATCGTTAGGCCAAACGTGATGTACATTGTTAGCAAACTGGTAGGGTCATGCTGCAACACCGGTGCCGTTGTCCTTGCAAAATTATATCAAACTGTAAAATAGGTGGGATTCAGCCTGGTGTCTGATTAAATCTTATTTATGCCTGACACTCATCTCTGTCTGAAGAAAACTGCACCTACAGGAGTGAGATCCTGGCTCCCTTAGGGCAATGGTCGAGTTTTCTCTGAGTTTAATGAGGCCGGGATTGTCGCGGTGTAGGCTGAGCTCAAGTAGGCGTTGGTCAAGTTGAGCCTGGGATGCTCTTGAGCGGCTGAACAGTAGGTAGGTTGTGGGGGAGAGGGCTGGGAGGCGAAGAAAAGGAAAATAAGAGAATGTAGAGCATTTTCAGGTCTTTATTTCTGACTGACGAGTTCTCTGCAGTTTCCTCGTCAGCCTTTAGAGGGCAGATCATGTCCAGTAAATAGCAGATTTAGGGCCTTGCCTGGTTTCTCTGGTTGTGAATTCTGAAAGTTTGGAGACTCTGAACATAGATTTTTTTTTTTTTTTTTTTTTTTTTTTTTAATGAGTAATTTTAGTTCAGCAATAACTTCTGATGCTTTAAAGGATGAATGTTATGTCAACTTACAGAAGCAAGATGAGATCAAGTTTTGATTTATCTGTGTGTATTTACAGTCTTTCTAGTTTCAGTGCTAAAAATTGTTATACAAGCAAAATACTAATTATCGATGTAGGGAGAAAAATCTTGGGAATGTATTGTGGTAGAGAAGAATTATATAATATGTTGACTAAATTCATTTTTATGTTAGAACAGACCACAAAAAATCATTTGAGTTTGGAGAGTGGGTTTTAGAGAATAATATTGTGTGATGAATGTGTAATTCCATTCTTCTCTCCTGTAATCTCTTCTCTAAATCCCCAAGCTTCGTGCCCAGCAGTCTTATCCTTGGTGAACAACTGCTTAGAAAAAACCTGTTTATCAACAGAATATTCCACAGTGTCGGAGGAATCTGTGTGAAACGAAGGAAGCCAAAGGAAATTTAAGCTCTTCTGTAAAGTCATTTTCAGTGAAACTTTTCATATGGGGATTAAATACCCCTTATAAGTCAATATGCTTGGAGAAGCAGTGGCTATTTAATTGTCTGATTAATTAAAACCAGAAATAACAAAATAATGTTCTGCTTTCTTCTGCTACTACCCTAAAGCTCATGGATCATGGAGAAGATGATTATTCTTGAAAAAGCCATTTAGTTCTTAACAAGAAAAGCTAGTCTTTGTGGCTCAGCCCTTTTGGCATCTGCTTTGTGGGTTTCTCATCAAAAAAACCATAGGGGTTATTCCTAAACAGAATGAAATATTCTTTGTTCCAAGAAGGATTTCTCTCTTTTTTTTTTTTTTAAATATATTTTTTTAAATCTTCTGAAGGTGGAGGTGCTGCTGCTGTGTTCCCCGAGAGGTCTGAACTAGATAGAAGGGGTTTCTTTAGATTTTAGGGTCCAGTCTTTAACTGCTGTGATCCTTGCTGTGTCGTGCTGCTGAACTTTGTGGTACGTTGGTACGTAGCTCTGAAGTTGTCCTTGTAACTCCACCTGCTCTGAAGTGGACAGCAGTTTGGGTGAGCACCGTTAGCCTACCACCGGGAAGACATTTCTCTATCACAGAAAACGGGTAGTAAGGCTCTCAAGACATCCTTTGGTCCAACAGGTTCTTCCTAGACAGGATTGATGTTATGGAGCCCGTCTCGCATGCAGCCATGGAACACGTTCTTAGGGCCCCACTGATGGAGCGTGTCCCGTTAGGCTGTCCATTGCGGTCCTGTGCTGTCCTTAATTCTCCTGCCCCGTCTCACCCGGATCTCATCCTGGTGTGATCCGCTGCATCGTCAGGGCACAGAGTGCAGCGCCCGTCAGACTCTGTGAAAGTGCCTTTGGGTGCAGCTCAGAACGGATGAGTCACCGGTGCCGAAGTCTTGGATGACATTACTTTGAGCCGTTGCCGAGAGCACATTAGCGCAGATTCTGTCTCAGGGCGGAAGGCTGGAAGCGAAGATCCGTGCCCTTGCTTGAATTGGTGGAAGGCTGCCCACTGCTTTGATGCACTTGAGGACCAGCTGTGGAACCTGTTGTCTCAGATTGTCGCGAGTACGGTTGAGGATAGTTTCTGACTGTAGATCTGGACTGCGAGTTAGATCCTAAGGGTATCTGCTGTGCAGACCTTCCCAGATCTGATTTAAGAGACTTAGAAGCTGCCTTGTGGAAAAGCCAAAACAATGTTTTTTCCAGGACTCACAACTCAGGGCTTTATCCTTGCGTTTAGATGAGTCTCTGTGTGTTCCAGGATAATCGAGACCATCTAAGGTGCTTTGAACATTGCCGGTTTCTCAGAATCTTGAAAAAACCCAAACCAGACCGATAAATGGAAACAAAAGCAGAATCTTGAAAGGAAACTTATCTCCAACATGCTTGACAAGGCCCAGAGAGAGGGTGTGTGAAACGGCAGTGTGGGAACTCCCACAGAGAACGGAATAAAAGGGTTTAATCTGAGACCAGGCTACGAGGGTTAACGCTCTTTTCACCATGTAACTTTTTGAGGGTCGATGTGCTCAGGGTAGATAAGTGTGGAGCAGAGACCCAAGCACCGATGAGCTGTAATCCTTGTTTGCTGTCCTGGCTGAGCGAGCAGCCCTTCCTCTGTTGCAATTCTTGACGTGTAAGATGGGGATGTTAGGCAGCGTGTTGCTTAGTGTGCCAATAGCTTCAAATACCCTGTGCCCCCTAGACAGTGGGAAGGAAAAATGAGAGTAAAACCACTGAGAAATGTTGGAATGGGCTCATGTAAACCTTTCCGTTTGCCTTACTGCGGCTGACGAGAGCGTGTGAGGGCCCTGTAGCGTGTCAGATCTCGGGCAGTGGTACCTCCAAGCTGAAGCAGCAGTCGTAAGCACGCTCTAATTGTTTTTCCAGAATTACCCACGAATGAAACCCTGAAAAGCTTCACAGCCAACACGCCTTCAACCTTTTGTGAGATCTAATCCATGACTTCTTTTTCTTCTAAATTGCCATAGGTGTGATAGTTGCAACTTCCTTGGGCAAGATCGGAGGTGTAGGACAACAGCTGGAGAGTTGCCCAAGTCGATTTAAAGAGAGGTGAGGGCTGGCGTGCCGTCACTTGCTGCTGGAGCTGCCTGCAGGCTTCGGTTATTGAGCTGGGAATATTCCCATGTCGGGGGTGATGGTGCTGGGGGCTGGAGACCACCTTGAGTGCTGTCAGATGAAGGAGGATGTTGCCTTGGTGCTGCGTTGGCTGCTTGCTGCAAGCTCCAGCGCTTCGCTGTGGTTATCTTTAATGGAAGCACCGAGCCCAAGCAAGAGCAGGGCATAGCGTGTCCTTAAGGGACAGTCTCAGGCTTTGACTTGACTTCTTCTCTCCCTTCTCCATCTGCATCCCCTTTTCTTCTGACATTGGTCTCTGGGAAAGCAAGCCTTTTGCCTGGATTTTTCCTTTTTAATAGTTTCAGCGAAAAACCCCCTATTACCTCCGTCATGCCCTGATTGTCAGAGAGCGTGTTGAAACAAACCCTCGCTTAGAAAATAATTACTAGTCCCCGGTGCCTGAGAGAGTACTGAAAGCTGAGGCTTGGTCCTGCACGGTTGTGTGCACCTGAGTCATTCTGGGATGGGGAGGGTGAGAGTTGGACCCTCTGGCCTGTGACCGGTTTTGGTTGTGATTGCCTTGCTGCTCCCTCTCTTACTCGGTGGGGTTTGGTTCGGTTGCAATTAGGCTAACGAGAGGTTAAACCAAAGTGTGGGAGTTTCCACTTGTGCTTTGAGTCATAATTAAGTCTCGTCAGGGAGAGAGATGCCTCCTCAATGTTGTATGAAAAGGCAGCATTAACATACCCCGACATCAGAGCGTGGTTTGTAGTGTTGCATATGGCAGGGGATTTCGTGTGAAGGCATTTAAAAGGGAATTTTAAATTGTTGGTAAAAGTTAATCAAAGAATATGCATCCAGTTGCTTAACAGTGAGCAGTAAACTATTCATCCCAGCCCGGCTCGCGAGGTACTTGGGCTGATTAAACAAAGACCCGAGCTGTGGAGTTGTCAGGGCCGCGGTCTTTAATGTGTTTGAAATACTTTGTAGAACAGCCGTCCTCCTACTGCTTTTAGTCCGCTTATCTAATTTTCAGCTTCTCCACTCCGTGTAAATGTGATAAATAAACTCTGTAATCGCATAACTGAGCTACTTTTGATGCCTGCCTGCAGATATCTTGTTCTTGAGGCTAGATCACACAGAAGTGTAAATCAACACTTTGCTCAATAAAGGACTTCTTAAAAAATGGCTTTTGGTCTTTTATTGTACAGCTGACCTGGAGGACTTGGTTGCCTAAGTCCTTTTATCAATGCTAATGTGATAAACTTCTTTTTACAGCTCCGAGGAAAGGAGAGTCTTGATCATTCCTTTCTCCAAGTACCGTGTTGCAGGAGCTTCCCCAAAGAACAGTTGAGGTTTAATAGGTTTTGTATAAAATGCTGAAGTAACCGAGTTACTCTTTACAACGAACTCCAAGGATATAAATGATGCCGACCTCATCTGGTGGGTAAGGAAAAGGAGCAGGAGTGTGGGGATGAGGATAAATCACTGGGTGAAAGCAAAAGCAAAGGGAGAATTGCATGTTCCCCATTGCACGCCTGATGCCAAAAATTTGTATTTGAGCAAAACTGGTATTTGGGAATATCAGTATCAGGAGCTGGAATTTAGCACCGGGTGGGCTGAGGTGGAAGAGCCATTTTTAGGGAATGAGTGGGAGGCTGGAGCAAGGTCTGTGCAGGGTGTTGGGGAGAGCAAACTTGTTGAATGCTGCATTTCTCAACTTATTTTTCTTAATGACCAGGAATCGATTTAAAAAAAATCCCATTCTTGGGCCTCGTTTCCTGTGCTGATGGTGAACTTTGTCAGACAAACCTCCGACAAATTGTTTTCTCTGATAACCAGTTAACACCGAGAAGGCAGATAGGCAAAAGCTCTTATCATCTTGACAGGCGACGGGCTTTTTGTTCAAACTCAAACCAGAAGCTGTGTCAGTGTGTTGAGTTTACACCTTGCAATAATAATCCGTGCTTTTATCTGATCGGAGAGGGATTTTATAACTTTTGAATGGGTCTTTGGCGGGGAGCCAGCCCTACTGTCATTTTTTATTAACTTTCTTTTTTTCTTCCCCCGTAGCCAGTCTGCTTTTTTTGTAATATTGTTTAAGGAATATGTATCCCATTCCTAGGGATATTGGGAAACGATATTTTAAAGTTCTGTGTCTCAGCCCATTAGAGGGGTCTATAAAACAATCGCAGCAGCAAATGTGCAGTAACTAATCAAAACCACCGAAGCTAACCGCAGCGGTACTTCATTCCCTTTAAATCATAAAACCTCTTTTTTTGCTGTGCTTTATCTACTGTCTCATCAGGAAAGAGCTAATTAGATTCTTCTAAAAAGTAAATATTGTCAGTTCGTTGGTGGGTGGAGGTGACGGGAGGTAAGACACGCTCACGCGTTGGCAAACCAATGCAGAGAACAAGGCGAAGTTATAAAACGCCTGTAAAAAGCTATTTGAGTTTTAAAGGAGCTCGTTCCCCGTGTAGGTGGTGTAACAGCTTTCCCTTACGGTGGGTATGGCTTCTGTAGGCAGAGCCTGGGGCAGTCCAGGACCTGCTCTGCTGCTCCATGTCATGCCCCAGCTTAGCGACGCGGGTTGAGGTTGCAGGTTTGGGGTCGTGTTCGCTTGATCACAAGCAGCCAAGTTACTTTGGAAAATTCAACTACGAAAAATTCAGCTGCTACTTGTCGCTAGCGTTTTAAGGCAGTACGTTTAATTCCTCATGCAGAACGTTGGGTCTGTGCGTGTGGTCGGTTGGGTTGGCTTGGTTGGGTTGCGATGGGTGGTGAAGGGGGAGTCGCTGCTCCGAAGCTTGCGGCAGCCATTTCAGGATGGACTCGTATTGAGGACTTGTACTTAGGACTCTTGTACGACGGGCTTGAAGGGAAACCCCCCAAAGCTGCGTCCTGCAAGGTGGAGCACTTGGCGGAGTGATGTACAGGTAACAAAAAAGAAGCGAATAGCTGGGGAGAGAAACCGTGTAATAAAGGTAGAAGTGTGTTTTTCCCTTGTTCCTTTGGTTCTCTGTTTCTCAAGGAACAACAGCAAAAGAAATCGATTCTTCTGGTTGTGCTCAGCCAACAAAACCTACCAACTCGAGGCCTCACCTCGAGTATGGGTTCAGTTCTGGGCCCCTCACTCCAAGACAGACACTGAGGGGCTGGAGCGTGTCCAGAGACGGGCAACGGAGCTGGGGAAGGGGCTGGAGCGCAAGTGCTGTGAGGAGCGGCTGAGGGACCTGGGGGGGTTGGCCTGGAGAAAAGGAGGCTGAGGGGAGACCTTCTCGCTCTCTGCAACTCTGCAGGACAAGAGAAACCAGCCTCAAGTTGCGCCAGGGGAGGTTTAGGTTGGCTATTGGGAACCATTTCTTCCGCGAAAGGGCTGTCAGGCCCTGGCACAGGCTGCCCAGGGCAGTGGGGGAGTCCCCATCCCTGGAGGGATTGAAAAGCCGTGTAGATGTGGCGCTTGGGGACATGGGTTAGTGGTGGCCTTGGCAGTGCTGGGTTAACGGTTGGACTTGGTGATCTTGGAGGTCTCTTCCAACCTAAACGCTTCTATGATTCTATAACTTCTCAGCTGTGGAGATGAAGGTCTTCTAGACTGCCCGATGGCCAACCTCGGTCCGGTTACAACAGCAAATGCAGGTCACTGACCTAAACTTGAACCTGGAGGTGGAAAGCTGCCTTTGCTGCTTGTATCAACCAGCCTGGAAGTAGCGTTGCTGCCGGGGGACTGGGATTTCTGCCGTGTCAGAGCGGCGCGGGGTGTTCTGCCCTGCGAGGAGGCTGCTGGGCTGCTCACGTGGATGCGGAGAGGAGCTGGGCTTGGAGGGAGTTGCAGCTACGTGAAGCAAATGCTCTGTGTGTTATTGCTAAGTGTAACGTTAGCTACGAACAGACATTTGGTTTCTTACCTTTTTTTTTATCGTCACATTAAGCAGAGAGTCGAGAGATTGATAGTCTTATATAATAGAGGCAATTTTACAGAATAATACAAAAATGCACTTGCTTTCATGTAAACCACACCAAAAGGTACGGGGATTTTTTATTTGATTTTTTGTCCCTCGAGGGCTTTTCGCCTCCCCCATAGCCCCAGGTCCCTCCGTTTTCAGAGGGCACGCTGGAGTGTCGCCTGCGCTTTGATGTGGTTTCTAAAGTGTGCCTCTTCATTGGGCTCCCTACAGATGCCTTTATGTGAAACAGAACATTAAAATCCAAATGTGCCTGCTCTGCAGGTCATTTTTCATCCTTTATGTGCGACGTCAAATGTATTGCAGAGTTGTTCTGCTGCACCCCCGGCCCGGGAAGGTGCGGGTAACGAGATGGGGGTAGGAGCGGGGAGTTCCTTGGCGGTTGAGCCCAAATTTCTCCTTAGTTGCTTCCTCTGGGCCTCTCCCCAGCTCTCTCTTTCTCTCAAGGTGAAACTGAAACCTCGGTGACTTCACCCAAGCCTGCCGAAGTTGAAGAAAATTTGATATTTCTCACTTATAGGTCACTTCAGTCCAGGTTGTTTCCTGCCAAGAGTGGGGGCGGGGGAAATGCCCTCCTGGTAATGGAAAAGCAATTACCAGTATTCCTGGCGCGCACGTTGTGTCGTTCCAGCGTAACACCTAGGCTATGGCTCTGCTTGTATCGCGCCGACTCCTTGGGCTCCCGGCCGGCCGTTGATGGGCTGCGCCTGTCGCAGGACGGCGCGGGGATGGGGCTGCCGTGCCGTGCCGTGCCGTGCCGTGCCGTGCCGTGCCGTGCCGTGCCGTGCCGTGCGCCGCTGTGCTGGAAGGGCATAACCGTCGACTGGGTTGCTTGGGGGCCATTTGTCGCTCTTTAAGGTGGAAATCCCTGGAAAATCGCTTCTAATTTAGAACTTCCCCCCCCACCCTCTAGATTCCTGAAGGTAAAAGTTGCTCTTGGTGGGCTGAAAAGCTTTTGTGCCGTTGGGAGCATCTCTCTGGCTGCTTTTTGTGGATCTCTGGGAGGTGGGACATACTTTTTTTTTTTTCCTTTTTTCTTTTTCCCAGTAGATCCCTGGACTTTGATTCAGGTCAGATTTTTTCTCTCGATAAACTTCAGTTTATTTGCATTTAAAGTATGCAAAATGAAAAACGTGGTGTTTGAATTCGGATGTTGAACTCCTTGGCCTAGAGCGATGGCTTTATCATAGAATCATAGAATCGTTCTGGTTGGAAGAGACCTCCAAGATCATCGGATCCAACCATTAACCTATCACTACCAAGTCCCCCACTAAATCGTATCCCTTAGGGCCTCATCCAAACGTCTTTTGAATCCCTCCAGGGATGGGGACTCCACCACCTCCCTGGGCAGCCTGTGCCAGGGCCTGACAGCCCTTTCGGGGAAGAAATGGTTCCCAAGATCCAACCTAAACCTCCCCTGGCGCAACCTGAGGCCGTTTCCTCTCGTCCTGTCGCCTGTTCCTTGGGAGAAGAGACCGACCCCCCCTGGCTCCAACCTCCTTTCAGGGAGTTGCAGAGAGCGAGAAGGTCTCCCCTCAGCCTCCTTTTCTCCAGGCCAAACCCCCCCAGGTCCCTCAGCCGTTCCTCATAGGACATATCTAGAAGGACAGACTTTCCTGACTTTGGGGTTTTATCAATACCAATATTTATCAGGTCTTGTCAATATTTGATTTGGATCTTGGCAGTCTTGACATCTGGCCGATAGATGTTACGTACTGCTGTGCTTCTCTTGTGAGCGTAGCTGTAGGATAACATTGATACCTCCAGTTTGAAAAGAGACAGGGGAGCAAGAGAACGTGTCTCCTGAGAACGTGTCCACAGGGTCCTCTGGTGTGACTAACTCCGTGTCCAGCCTCAAATGCTGAATGTTACACGCTTAGGGCTTCGGCAGTGAAGTTCAGAGCTGGCGGCAGCGTCCTTCAGCTCGTTAGCCCAGATTTTTCCTCTCCCATGACCGCTGTGTCTGCTCTGATCTTGCTACGCCCTGTTTAATGATCCGTTTCGAGCACAATGTTTTATCCAAAACTTTGCATTTTCCCATTCTTTGATTTCGTCCCTTTCTAGAGGAAAAAAGATTACATAAATCTGAGAGATTTTAATGAGTACACTGGGCTTGCTTTTGGTGTAATTTACAGTGGATTCAGTGTTATAACTTCATTACGCTTCAGTTGAGTAACTTATGTCATAAATGGGCGTATCTGAGAGTGGAATGGAGCCCCGAATCTCTTTGTTGTGTGGGCTTCAGAAGGACCAAGCGCTCACTCCCCTTTTTGAAGTCCTAATTCTCTTTCTATGATGTTGCAATGTCTTTCTATAGAGTTGTGCCTCTGAAGTTCGAGATTTCTAATGCCAAAAATACCACTTTTTCCCCAATTGCTTCAAGTATTGACGTTGCTAGCAAAACTTGTGTTCACACAGACCTTTTCCTGTGGCTTTGTTGCAAAAATCTCTATTGTTGAGGCTCATCCCTTAAGAGGTCTTTTTAATAAGCTTGGTTGGTAGTCCCCTTGCTCAGCCGTTACTTCTCTTGTAGGAGCACTTGTAGTGAACATCAAGGCTACTACTGCTTTCCAACCACTAGAGGTCAAGATTGTGCTATGGCATAGCACAGGGCTGCTCCTCCTGTAAGGTTTAGCTCCAGCTCCTGGTGCAACTGTGTCCAGTGTCAGCTATATATATTTAATCTCATTATCAATTGCCATGTTCATTAATTAAGACAAAGCCGGTTGTGCGTGCACGGCGCGAAGGGCACTTTGCCTTACACAGCGGTAGAGCCCGGTGGATTTTGCAGGGGTTGGGACATCCGTGCTGTGCTTGGGTTTTAATATTCTTCAGATCTAGAAACTACACGAGTGGTCGGTCTCTGATGGAGTCTTTCTTCCCAAAGAGAGACTCGAAAGGGAGTTGAGCTGAGAGAGGCTGTCAAAATAAAACGTGCTTATAAATTATTTTTGTGTGATATTAATACTTTTAAGTGGTTAAAAGGAAATAATTTTGAAGGTTTGTGCTCTAGAGAGAGCTTTCTAATTTCTGCTGTTCAGGTACCAAAAATAATTAGTTTTTTTTAAATAGGTTCCACTTGTTTTCATTCTCCTTTGTTTTCCAGCACAGTTGGTTTCACTGCCAACAGTACCTACGGTACGGTTTCTAGTATCCGTCTTCATTCCAGAGCCAGGCTGTCATGTTGGCGTGGGGCAGGGGATGGTCCCTCCCGCCAGCTTGGTTGTCCCCTGTTGTAGGGGAGCAATGAAATACTCGGAGGCAGGTTTGATTTAGATTGCACAGGTAATTGCTAGAATTAGAGAAATCTATATAAAAGTCATTCTTTTTAAAAAAGAAACCTGCCATCTAAACTAACACTTTCAGAAAGACATCTGGACGATTTCCATACACCTTTCTTCTTATATATAAAAAATTTATAGAAAAATACGGGAGGGATCCTATAAACCTGTGTGTATATCTCCGTATAAATTTCAGGGTTTCAGAGGGTTTAGTTTCTAGTTACACCAGAGCACAAGCCCACATGTGCAGCACCGCTGCGTGCGTTGGCGTGGCCTTTTCCCCTTGGTTTGGCCGTGGTTTGGCATTTGTGACGAGAACAGTGTCTCTCTGCCATTCCCCCTCCTTGCCCGTCCTCTTCAGTTTGAAGTTCTTGGTCAACCCTCTCAAACGATTGGGGCTAAACTATTTTTCCCATCAAATATTGTGCTCGGTAACAATGAGGAAACCAAGCGAGTTTTTGCAGCGGAGCACACGCGTTGCCCTCCGCTGCAAACGGACTCCAAAGCCCTGAGAGCGGGTATCGACAGCGGTTCGAGGGAGCTCCGCCGAGTCCCTGCGTTTCGCCCCCTGAATCGCGGTGCTTCTCCCAGCGAGCGAATTTTTGTTCAATACCTTTTACAGCTCGTTCTGTACATCAGCAACGTACAATTAAGCTCTCCTGGGGTACCACAAAAATGCTTTCAGGAACCTCTGGGGTCCAGATGTGGAATGTTTTGTGCTGACATGGGTTGAAAAGAGGAACAAATCCAACGGTTAAGTACGTCCTTTAATTTAGCCTGTGACAGTCACCACATGGCCTATGGGCTAATATTTCTGCATCTGTGCTGTAAATAGATCAATATGGCAGTATGATGGGCTTGGCGTTTTGATTTGTGAAGAGTCAGAATATTGTTTGTATTGTTGCATAATCCCTGGAATGGTTTTGAAATGAATCTTCTGTTTCTTTGGAATATCTGGGTTAGGAAAAACATAACATTTCTAAGTTCCATTAAGCGTGTGTTTTATTTTGTCTCATTTGTCGTGTTTCATGACTGATTGCATCTTTTGGCTGAAAAAAAAAAAAAAAAATCCGAGGGTGCTATCGTAAAAGGTGAAATCTGCTTTTTTTCTAGGCGCAGCAGCAAAGAAACCTGGACAATATTGTATCACAGCATCCCAGGATAAGCGGGGGGAAGAAGTCCAAGAAAGAAGTCTGCGCAAGCTCAGATCTGGAGGTAAAAAACACTAGCCCCATGTCTGAGCAAGATTCGGGTATCCTGGATGTTGAAGATGAGGATGAGGATGAAGAGGTAACTGTATAACATCAAATCCAGGAGACTGGACAGTTTGGGGGTGATCAGTAGCGTCTCAGACCTCGCTCAGCTGTTCATGTTGCCGTGCAGCGGGTCATAAAGATGCAGAATAGGCGGCAGAACACGGGGTGTGTTTCAGTATCGGGTCGTTCGGCACGACTGGCCCTGTTCCGTCAGCAGGCTCAGCAGAGGGGCCGAGTATTGCACAAGAACGAACAGCCCGTGTCTTCCGTCCTCCAGCTCAAGGGCTGCAGTGCTGTGCTGACTTGGGAGGGCAGTTTGGTATCTACCCTTCATTTAAAAGAAGATAAATTGCCACATAGCGCATGAGGTATTTGGCCTCTCCTGTGGGAAGTGTGTCGTGGTGGCAGGTACACGCTTTGTGTTGGAAAGGGTTGCATCGGGACACAATTTTTTACATGCAATTTTAATTCCTTGATGAGCTCCCTTCTTTTTGTCTCCCTCTCTGCTGCCGCTTCCTCGGAGCGGCAGTCCGGTTTCGTTAACCGCGAAGCGTCACCTCGCCGGTAGCGTTGGTTCTTCTGTGCTCGAGGACGGTGCGTGCAGTGGGACATCTTGGATTTGTGGCGCTTAAAATGCGGGAGAGTCTGTCCCCACGTGTTTCGGGAAAGGCGGTTTGGAGATGCCGACTTGGAGTGAGGGTCACGAGGGGCTGAGCTTTTTGATGTGTTCTTCGTTTCTTGCGATGCAGTCTTGCGTCGGAGCTTTTGGCAAGTTTCATCTGCCGTGCTGGATGCTTTTTCTCTTATTGCTGTTAAATCAGAATGATCTTTTCAGCCAGAGCCTGTAGCTGAATCGGGTAGTATTTGTTGCCCTGAAGTCTACGACCAGCCAGAGAAGAGGATGAAGAACAAATTTCTGAAGTTTAAAATAGCGTGGGTTGCCCAGGTGGTTCTGCGCCCGTGGTTTGCCTTTCTCCCCACAGGGGTTTTGTTCAGTTCTCTCCTCTTCATCTCTGCTGCGCTTCCAGAGCAGGCCGAGGGGATCCCCGGCTTCGCAGGGACCGAGCCGTAAGGTGCGACCCAGAGCCCTCACGCCGCGCTGAGACCGGCTGGGTGGGGTATTTACTCCTACACCAGCATAGAAATAGAGCAGAAGTTAAATGAAAGAACACGTTATTTGAAAAGAAGCATTGGTTTCAATAGATCTCTTCTGGTATTTCCCTGTTAAAAAATCAAAATCTGGTCCTTTAGTAGCGGTTTGATGAGCGGAGTTCGCGCAGCGCGAGGCAGGTGAAGTCCCGGCTCTGGGGGTGTTTGGAGCCAGGCCGGGAGGCGAGCGGCCTGGCAGCGGGGATGGCCGCGGGGATGGCCGGGAGGCGAGCGGCCTGGCAGCGGGGATGGCCGCGGGGATGGCCGGGAGGCGAGCGGCCTGGCAGCGGGGATGGCTGTGGGGATGGCCGGGAGGCGAGCGGCCTGGCAGCGGGGATGGCCGTGGGCCGGGCCGGGCGGGCAGGGGGGGCCGGGCGGGGCGGCGGGCGCTGTCCGTGGTGATGAACTGGGGCGCGGCGGGGCAGCCCCCCCCCCGCCCCCCCCCAGCCCCTGCGGCTGCTCCCCCGGCCCGCCTGGAGCCTTCCCGCAGATCCCTCTGCCTCCTTTCCCCAGTGCTGTCTTGGGGGGGAAGGAGAGGGTTTGGCTCCTGATGAGCGTAGCTCTGCCCCCTGTTCCTGCCTCCTGGGTTTTCCCCTTTAAGGAAAGAAAATGATTTATTTGTCAGTACAAATGGATCTCTCGTCTGGAAATAGAGCCATTAAATTTTTGGGCCCCTCACTCCAAGACAGACACTGAGGGGCTGCAGCGTGTCCAGAGACGGGCAACGGAGCTGGGGAAGGGTCTGGAGCACAAGTGCTGTGAGGAGCGGCTGAGGGACCTGGGGGGGTTGGCCTGGAGAAAAGGAGGCTGAGGGGAGACCTTCTCGCTCTCTGCAACTCCCTGAAAGGAGGTTGGAGCCGGGGGGGGTCGGTCTCTTCTCCCAAGGAACAGGCGACAGGACGAGAGGAACCGGCCTCAAGTTGCGCCAGGGGAGGTTTAGGTTGGATCTTGGGAACCATTTCTTCCGCGAAAGGGCTGTCAGGCCCTGGCACAGGCTGCCCAGGGCAGTGGTGGAGTCCCCATCCCTGGGGGGATTGAAAAGCCATGTAGATGTGGTGCTTGGGGACATGGTTTAGTGGTGGCCTTGGCAGTGCTGGGTTAATGGTGGGACTAGATGTTCTTGGAGATCTCTTCCAACCAAAACAGTTCTATGATTCTAAAAGAGGGGAGATACAGGCTAGACACAAAGAAGAAGTTTTTCACACTGAGGGTGGTGAGGCCCTGGCCCAGGTTGCCCAGAGAGGTGGGAGATGCCCCATCCCTGGAAACATTCCAGGTGAGGCTGGACGGGGCTCTGGGCAACCTGATCTAGTTGAGGATGTCCCTGCTCATGGCAGGGGGTTTGGCCTAGATGGCCTTGAAAGGTCCCTTCCCACCCAAACCATTCTATGATTCTAACTGCAAAGCTGTTTTTCATGGTTAATAGATTCATTCCTAGCTTTTCATCTTCTAGCGTGACTCTTACTCCTTCAGATTATCTTGTCTGTGCAGTGACAAAGAGGGAGAGTTAGAATACTATTCATACAGAACTTGAGTCTCCAAAGTTAATCCTGGTTATTAAGTGTCCTGAGCGCAGGCGGATTGCTCGTCATTTCCTGCACAGCCCCCGTGTCCCGGAGCGCTGAAGAAGGCTTGTGGGCTTAGAGGGACAGTACTGCAACAGGTGGGTGCGTGTCGTTCGCTGTGCTCTGCCCCTCACCGAGGTTGCTGAGGCTTACGCTCCTCAAGGAAATACGGAATGCTGCTAACACGAAAACCTGGAGAAGGAAAAGGTGGCGCCTTGTAGAATAAAGTCGGTAGACAAGTAAAGAAACGATCCTGAAGCAGTCAAAGGCTGCACTGGTAGCTCTTGCTCTTGACCCGGCACAGCCAATGGAGCCAACCGGTAACTGCGGGTTTCTGTTTAAACGACAGCCAGTGACACTGGTTGAATGTGGAAAGGGAAGAATGAAGGGCGCCTTGCACCCACTCCCACTCAGAGCTGGAAACAGGATCGTCCTACGTGTTTCTGATTAAATTTAGGCAGGAGAGCTCCTGACTCTGGTGCATAGGCTGGAAAAAAAGAGGCAAATATATTTTTTTTCCTCCAGGAAATATCTGAGGCCCTTCAGCAGGGTGTGTTACAGGGTTCTCTGCCTAGGCTGGGTGAAACGTTCTAGAGAGCCCGTGACTCCGTACCCATATGGAGCAATCCCTTCATCCCTGCAGCGGCATTTACAGGAAAAGCCTTGAAAGGGAAGAAAGAGCAGAAGGGGTTTGCTGATGCTGTCGCATGTATTCTGGTGTAGGTCATTCTCTGCCTTGGAGTAGAGGAGAGCTCTGCCAGCTGCATTCCAGAAGGTGAATGTGAGATGTGGTTCTCCACAGTTAGTGTTCTCCAGTTTGGAGTCATTATGGTCCAGACTTGTCCCACTTAAGTACCGACGCCTCACTGAGGTGGAAGCTCCCACCGCACTCGGAGGGAGCGGGCACAGCTGTAAAGCGAGCTGGGAGAAGGCTTCAGTCCGGTTTTTATGAATGTCAAGTTGCAGAAGGAGGATTTGCATTTCACAGTGAGTAGCTCCACAGTCTGTTCGGTTTGTGCCAACTGTTCTCTTTGTAGTAAAAAGCATCCAGAAAACTACAAAGCCCATCCAGATTCTTCTCATTTTCAGTGACTTTTCTTTTGTGATCTTGTTGAGTACAACAGGACAAACTCGCCTGCGTCATGCCTCGTTTCTTCTTGTCCACAAAAAAGCCTGATCAGGTGTCTGTGAAGTGGTTGGGTCGAATTGGACTCCCTGGTGCTCCTTTGTGAGAGAGGGGAAGTTCTAAGGAGGGACATCGCACTCCAGAGTAACGGCCACTCAACTGTCGTTGAAGAACAAATCAACAAATCCCAGACAGTTTTCTATTTGGAGGAGTTTGGCACTCAGGACATGAGCAGGTGTGAGATGTAGCCAAAATTCATCGTGCTTCTGGCGTTCCTTCAGGTTGACCTGGCTGTAAGAATAAGCTGTAATTCTCTAAGTGAGTGTAATAGATTTCTTACTAAGTTTTGGGAGCTAGAGCAGGGACCCCAGAGAGCTCTCTTGACTTTCCCTGATAAATGGCTTTGTTAGATGCCATCAGCCTCCACCTTTTGTTTGCTTCCACTAGTAATTATGCAAGAAACATCTTGGACGCTGAGAAAAACCTCTCTATTTCCAGACAAAGCTGTCTGCCTGTTGTCTATAACATGAGCCAGAGTGAGATCAGTTAGTCTGCAGGACCATCTGGCCACTTCTAATGTTACATTATCCTGAGCATCCTCTTGACCGTACGAATACATTCCTTTTTTCCCCTGAGGTTAAGCCATGGGACACACTGGGGCAGTCAAAGGACACCGAGACCACACAAGATGTAGCAAATGTACAGCGCAGTTTGTTCCGTACCTCCATTCGGCATGGGGTGCAGCGCTTCCCGGCTGCTGGCACCCAAAGAGGTTGGATGTGATTTGGTGAATCACAGAATGGTTTGGGTGGAAGGGACCTTTAAAGCCCATCCAGTCCAACCCCCTGCCATGAGCAGGGACATCCTCAACTAGATCAGGTTGCCCAGAGCCCCGTCCAGCCTGACCTGGAATGTTTCCAGGGATGGGGCATCTCCCACCTCTCTGGGCAACCTGTGCCAGGGCCTCACCGCCCTCAGCGTGAAAAACTTCTTCCTTAGGTCTAGTCTGAATCTCCCCTCCTTTAGTTTCAAACCATCACCCCTTGTCCTGTCACAGCAGGCCCTGCTAAAAAGTCTGTCCCCATCTTTCCTATAAGCTCCGTTTAGGGACAGGAAGGCCGCAATAAGGTCTCCCCGGAGCCTTCTCTTCTCCAGGCTGAACAACCCCAACTCTCTCAGCCTGTCTCCACAGCAGAGGTGCTCCAGCCCTCGGATCATCTCCGTGGCCTCCTCTGGCCCCACTCCAGCAGGTCCATGTCCTTCTTGTGCTGAGGCCCCAGAGCTGGACGCAGCGCAGAACCAACGCTGCTTTTAGGAGCAGAGTTTCACTCCGTAAGGTGGAGGGATGCTTTCTGCGGTGTGTGCGTCGCGTGAAGAGACCCTAAGAGAACCTGCTCAGTCCCTCCGTTGGACTTGAGCCTTCGTGGGTGCAGTGTCGTGTGTGCTCGTGTTCCTCTGCACCGGCTCGTCCACATCCATCAATCAGTGGGCCCGTGAGATGGTTCATAAAACACCTCTCTTGAATTCCTGGTGTTTAAATCTGGAGGGTTTTTTCCCCTCACTGAAAGAGGGACCGAGGTGTCCGTGCTTGGGTCATGTCTTTACATCAAAAACTAACACGGGTCAGAGATTCAAGCCATTGTATCACAAATTGTCCGAAGCCAGCCCAGAGCGTCCCTTAGCTCTGGGCCAGCCTTGCGTCGGTGGCAGCTACAGCGGAACGTTTCCGTTGAAAACTTGGCTTCCACGGGTTAAATTTGCTACGGGCGGTGTTTAACCCGACTGCAAATGTTCTTGCAAAAGGAGAGGGTTTGGCTGTTTACAGAGACTGACAGGTCTGCCTCTGCTCCCAGCACCAGGAACGTGCCGGATGCAGGGTTTGGGAACGAGGTTTGTGAAGCTGATGTTTTGTGGACTGGGAAAACTTTGGACAAGATGAATAAATTCTTTGTTCTGCAAATCAAAAGAAAAATAAAATGATTAGGCTGAAGGGGAGATGTCAGGGGAGTAATCAGTCCTGTTGTTGAGGCGGCTCTAGTTCTCCTTTCATCGTCAAGTTTCAAAAATCAAAGATTTATTTATTTTTTTGAGCGCTGGTAGTGCAGCTTTGGCTAAGAAAATCAAGTCACTGCTACAGGGGATGTGCTAAGCCTGGATTTTTAGATCTGTCTAAATGTCTAAATATTAGATAAATATCTAAACATGTAAATATTAGATATGTTTATATTGTACAACACGTTAAACTAGCCGCAGAAATAATTTCATGTATTCTGTACGTTCCGAGGCCTTTACTGGTTAGTCTGGAAAGGTTTCAAAGGATAGGACTAGTATTTCTTCTGTTGTAGGGCTATGGCTGCGTGTGGAAGAGGTGAGGTGTTCTTTTCCGTAAAATACATTGTAGGTTCATACCCTGCATAAAATCCTAGCGCAGCTTTTGGGTGCGCGTCGTTCTGTTTGCAAAAAGCTTTCTTGTGGTCCAGGGCTTGCGCGTCCCCGTCTGATAGTGTTCTACCTAGATAAGCAATTTTAAAGCTGCTAATGTCTTGGGGATGTTAACTCTGCAGAAGAGTCCAGCAGGGGTTTTTGGGAGTGTGTGTGTGGGCTTAAAAGTTTTTACAGAAGATCAGAGACTGTGAAAATGTTGCAGTCTGCTTTGAAAGAATTTCTCTGGGGGAGTAAACTCCCTTTCTGGCAATATCCTGATTTCACAAATCTTTATCAGAAATATTTCTCCGTGGACCCCGTTCAACTAGTGCCCCAAATCCAAGAGGAGCAAAACCGTTTGATCCTGAATTCAAATTCGTAGGAAAACATCGCCTGCTTTGATGATGTTGTGAAGGGACGACAGATTTCTCCTCCCTTAGAAAAACACGGGGTGGACTCGGGTCCGTCCAGCCCAGCTTCCCCACGCTGATGGTGGTCGCCGGAGGATGGCTGGGTCGAGCAGGTCCCGATATTCCCTGTCTGCTTTAGCGATCCCTGGCGGTTTTGCAGTCGGGGATTTCTGAGCCAGGAGCGTTTTACTGTTTTACCAACTGGAGACCGATTACGCTTAATGCTGGAGGAATACAGCAAGGCAAAATCTGTATCCACAGACTAGCTGGAATCTGGATTTGGGAGCTATCGAGGGAGCATTAGAAGGCCCGGGAGACTGCAAATGGAAAATAAATGGCCAGGAGGACATGATAAAATTGGCATTCACGCAATAAAACTGCTGCCTAGTGTTTGCAGTTGTCAAATATAGCCTTATAAAAGGTGAGAGATGTGAGTGAGACGGGTGAGCTGCGCTTCGCGGCTGCTTGCCCTCGGCTCGGCTGTAACCCGGCTGCTGGGGCACGTCGAGCAGCCGGGTTCGACAGGGAAAGGGGTCACCCAGGCGATGCCAGCCCGTCCCTCGCTCGGAAACCTCCCTCCCTCCTGGTGAGCCGGCCTTGCCGGTCCGTCCGAGCCGCTCCCACGGCGCGGCGGAGCGCTTGGTGCGAGGGAGGGAGGGGAAGCCCGGCGAGCGCCTGAGCGGGCTCGTGCCGTAGCCCACAGAAGCGTGCGGTGCCTTGCTCCCGGCGAGCCGGCTGCTGCCCCCCTGCCCCGCCGGGCTGGGGCTGACGCGCCTTTGGGGGTCTCGAGGCGATGCCGGTGGTGCGGGACGGGACGCTCCCACGCCGTGTGTTGCTGCGCCGTCTCCGTGGCTTCTTTCCTTGTTTCAGCGCTAACCGAGAGCCTGTGTAGCGCTGAGGAGCGAGTTCCTTTGCGTGGAGGGGATTCTTTAGCAGCTCCAGTTCCACGGTACGCAGGAGGCTGTTGAACAAAATCCCCTATTTTCCCTTTCCAGCCCGTAACTTCTGCGCTGCCCTGCTTGAAGCCGTTGCTTTGGATGGGGGATTCTGCTCGCCCCCGGCGCTTTGGGCAGCGTTGGTTGGGGCTGGCATACCCTCATCCAGCTAGAAACTTCTCTCTTCTTCATCCTCCCTCCTTTTGAGCAGAAATGCCTCTTCAGCATAATTAAAAATATATAAAACAAACATGTTTCCCAGGCCTGTCCATTGCTCCCTTTCATCTTTCTCCCCTGTTTTCCACCACATGTCAACAGAACACTCCCCTCCTCTCTGGATTTTGGGGGAGAAGGAGGGTTGCCTTAGCTTTATGCCTTGGCCAACAAGCTTAATACTGTCTTGGCTTGAACACATCCAAAGGACACGAGCTTCTTGTATGCAAATGTCTTCTCTGATCTTTCCTCTTGCCCTCCCTCCCCCCCTCCGTCCCACCCTTCACAAATGCGCTTCCTTGTCCCCGTGCAAGACTCGCTGTGTTGTTGAAAGGTGGTGGAGTCTGTGTGGCGCGTGTTTTTTTTTTTTAAAAAAAAAGGAAAAAATAGAATTTGTACTTTTAAATAAATTAAACTAGAAATCTAGAGAACAAGTTGTTTTGGTTCTGGTGTCCCTCCTCCCCCTGTTGCATAAGTACCAGAATGGCTTGTGCCAGGATGCTTGAACTTGTATTTAAGCCTACGGTTACGTTAACTCTCTGCTGAGCTGGCTAACGGAGGGCCCAGCGCTGCAGTGTGATTTCCCAGGGGAGCGTAAATGGAGGGAGAGCAATATTGAATGAACTTTTTGTACTTCGAGAAGCTTTAAAACATTTAAATCTAGTCAGATATAGGTAGAGACCGATAATTCATCCCGTTGTTGCAAACCTGAAATCTTGGTGTCTCTCAGTTGAACCTGCCTGTGTTGGCGTTGCACTTACCTATATGTGATATTTTAGAGCTGCACTTACCTATATGTGATATTTTAGAGCTGCATTTACCTACATGTGATATTTTAGAGCTGCACTTACCTATATGTGATATTTTAGAGTTGCACTTACCTGTACATACTATTTTAGAGCTACAGTTACCTATACGTGGTATTTTAGAGTTGCACTTACCTATATGTGATACTGTAGAGCTGCACTTACCTATACGTGTTCTGCGCATCTCACGCTCGGCTCCTGCTGTCGTTTAGGTGCCTGGGGCCCAGGACCTGGTGGACTTCTCACCCGTGTACCGCTGCCTGCACATCTACTCCGTCCTGGTAAGTAACCTGGTGCTGCCTCCGAGGCCGGTGCTGGCGCTGGGCTGCGGCGTAAAGCCGACGACGGGGTGCGGCTCCTTCTGCCGGTGCTGCTGGCGGGAGGTGGTTGCAAAACATTTATTAATGTTCGCTGGCTAGGAGGTGCGGTACCTGAAGTAGAAAGTAGGCCGGTGCTGGATGGATTTGGGTAAAACCCACACAGTTACTTCATGCAGGCCGCAGGAATATCAAGGGATGTTTTCTCCAAGTATTGCAGACCCCAGGTTTATAACACACGTATTTCTTGGTCATACAGTTTTCCTCCAAGGATTCTTCTTTGACTGCAGTAGCTTCATTATTCAGTGCAAATGGAGGAGTTGCAGGGGGGAGAAATCGGTTTTAAAGGTATCGTTTGCTACGCTTAGGAGAACTTTGCCGCCCTTCAGACATTGTTTGACAGGAGCCGATTTGCTGCCGTCCCACCAAATCCACCGTCTGACTGTGTTGCTCCCCGTGTCCTGATAGTCGGGCTTTGCGCGCACTGAAAGACACGGCCAAGTGAAGCTGTGTCGTGTCGGTGTTTGGTTATTGGCTAAAAAGCGCTACCCTGAACCGTGTCGTGTTCCTGAGAACCTGTCGAGAGAGCTCCCATCTCTGCGGGTTTCGGCTGCTGGATGAGCCGCGTTTTCTCCTCGGCGTTATGAGTGCGTAAGCTATTGATTTTTTTCCCCTTATTTATTTATACCGAGGGCAGATAAGATGCCCTTTGTAGCTTACCCTTCAACTTGTAGTTTCTAAGATGCCTCCGGCCGCGTCCAAGCCTGGCATCTGCGGACCCAAAGAACCGGTGGCGTCTGCATCCGTTCCTTAGCGCCCTTTGGCGAGCGGGAGCTTTCGGAGGGCTCTTCTCCTGCGGTTGAGCAATCTGAAGCCCAGGCAGCGGATGAAAGGAGCGCTCCCTTCGCGGCTTTCCTCCCTCTCCATGGCGGAGCCAGGCTTGAGAGAGAATTGTTTTTAAGGCGCTTCTAAAGCCAGTTTCTCCGGCAATACATACAAATGAATTTGCGAAAGGAAAAGAATTGTCATAAAAAACATTTATATAAAATCTTTTTGTGCCCTCATCTGTTAATAGTTATGTAATTTGGCTACGTTTGCTGTGATATTTTATTGGAATGAAAAAGTTAACCTACAGAAAATGTGTTACTGTGTTTATCTTGGACAAAGCCCTGCTCGTCAAACCTGGCGCTGGGAGCCCGGTCGAGGGAGTGTGCTAATTGAAGATTACAACTGGTCTGCAATGCTTTGTGGATTTCAATGTGTCACTTTATTTGGAGAAACTTCAGTGAAGAATATGTATAACGAAAACAGGATTAGGAATCCTATTTGTGTAGCTTATGTACATTTGTTTAATGCAAGGGCATTTATTTAATTGCGTATTTATACGTAAAGCTGTTATGAAAAGGCTGAAGAGCTTTCGCTGGTGGATATAACAGTTTTGCACGTTTGAAATGGTCTCGTTTCTACACTGGGGCTTTGTTGTTGTCTTCTTGTTTTACCTTTTAATCTGAAACACCAACTGACTGTGTAAGTCCTCCGGAGACTATTAGGGAGATGCTCCTTCTAGAAGAGAGGTTTCCTGGCCAGGGATCTGTGGTGGATCTGGATGGGATTGTCTTCTGCTGGAGGTGGGAAGAGTGCGGTGGCCTTGGCGATGGTGAAGTTAGACCTGACGCAGGGGTTTCGTGCTGGTGGGTTCGTGTCCTCTGTCCCCATCCTGAGCTGAGATCGTGTAATCCTTCTCCCCCTACTCCTTCTCTACTTCAGCCAAAAGCCCTAGTAATGAGAAAAAACACACAGCAGAGCTCTCAAGGTGTGTCGGTGAAACAGGAGCGAGAGAAAAAGGTAAGCAACCGTAGTAAAGGCTCCTGAAAAGAAAATTGCCCTTTTCCTGACCTGTGATTGAATCCTGCCCGGGCTTTCTAGGCCCAACTTGGGTTGAACAATGTCAGAGATCCAGCAGCATCGAGGGAAACGGCCACATCAGTGTCAGACGGAAGGATCATAATGTAATAGTTACCAAAAAATCCTAATATTTGTCATTTACAATAGCGTTATCTAAACGCTTGGCCTGCAGTTAAAAAGGCCCACGTTGAATAAACATTGAGATATTTATTATTTTTAGTGAAATCGACCTTCCAGTCACCTCGGTTTTATGGCTGTGCTGCTTATAAATTCCCAAAGGATTATTTGAAAAATCCTACTCATATCTGCCAGCCTTATCAGCAGGGCAGAAGTTCACATATTGTAACGGGAGGTCAGCCTTCGGTCATGGTCTTACGGAGGGGGCCAGGCACCTGTAAATCCTTCCTTCAGCAACCAAGGCGAAGTACAATATCAAACAGGCAGGGAGACTTTTCCAGGAAACGCTGAACTTTCTCAGGAAGGGCAGAGGAGGGGGAAAGAAAGTGAAGGAAGGTCAGGCGGGGGTTAATTGAGAGTTGGACCTTGGCGTGGTGGCGGCTCCGGGGAGGACAGGCTCTGCTGGGATGCTTTATGGGACTATTCATCGGGGCGATTCCTTTTCTTGTGAGAAACGGGCTGGCTGACGCGGTGTCTTGAGGAAGAAATGGGCGTAGGGGAGGCCTTGAACATCTGCAGATATCGAACAAAACATCACAAGAGCGTATTTGTGTATTATACGTGGAGTTGTACACACGGACAACCCGTCTTTGCTCAAGTAACCCTTTGGTTTCACGCTTGGGTTTATGTCCCTAAACGGTGCCTAGAACAACAAGTCCTTACCCTGCCTGTGGTTTCCGCACGCAGCAAATATACTCTGAATTGCAGGAAAAAAGGCTTTTCAGAGCCAGCTTGGTTTCAGGTTGGTACCAGCCGGTAACCACTGAACACCCTCGGTGTCTCAGTGGGAATCCTGGTATATTAGACAAACGTGTACTGTCCTTTTCCTAGGAAAATTTAAAAAAGACTGGCTGGAACCATGGATATGGCGGTTCTTCAGCTGCCAGGAGCATCGTATAAAAGGGTTACGGGGGGGAGCCGGCAGCAGAGCCAGGACACGGGGGTCCTGGGGCCTGTCCTGGTCTCCTTGGTCAGCTGGCCAAAGTCCGCGTCTGGTTTTAGCTGATCTTAAACACTAAACCCCGCTGAGTTTCTGTTTGGCAGCGATGTGCTATTTAAGGACATTCACCTGCGGCGTGGTTGGGCTGCTAGGCTGTTGATATCAGGTATATCTTTTCCTTGAGTTAATAGAGAAGTTTGTTGAAATTGGTAATATTATTATATAAAGAAGAAACAAGAATATTTCAAGTGAAGTGATTTTGCCATTGACGTTTTTATCTTTTATGTTGTCTTTGACCAAAGTCTATGTAATGCTCGAGTTGCTTTGATCGATATCCAAAATAAATTAGGAAAGGTGAGGTTTGGGCCAGATGGTTTATCTACTGGAGCATCTGAACAGCTGTTGGGAGCCTTGTATTTCAAGGCCAAGACATGGAATTGCTTTGCTTTACATAACATAAAATGAAAAGCAGTTTTTGTTTCATGTTTCCCGTAAGCTGTAGCGAGGCAGAAAGCAAAGAGTGAACGAAGAGCAGAAAGGAATTAAAAAAAATAATAGTGGTTTGCACGGAGGGTGCTCCCGAGAAGTTGTCTCAAAGGCAGCTGATGGTGATTTAAGTCGCTGAAACTCCTGCCTCAGCCGGGGCTGTTGCCTGTTCGTACTCATTGAAGGTTTGCCTTGGCTAGGTGGGTTTTTTGGGCTCTATGCTAATTGGTTACCAATTACTTTGAGGTTCTTAACATGTTCGTGAAGACACTGGTATGACACTCCCAGCTCTTTGATCCGAGCTACAAAGGGGTCATTTCAGGGTAAAGAACAAGTGTCCAAAAAAAAAAAAAAAAAGAACAAGAAAAAGAGAGCAGATTCTGATGTAAATAGAGGCTTAAAACTGTAGCTGCCTCCTGGCTGATGAAGTATTTCTGGAGAATCCCAGAGCTGGATAATTTAGATAAATAGCAGTTGACAGGTATTTACTATAAATTTGTCGTATCTCACCACTGACGTTTTTATCTGCTGTATTGCATCTACCCCAAGCCTCTCTAAACCTACAGCTGCTTTGATGCACAAAATACATTAGGAAAGGTAAAAACAAGTAAAAAAAAAATAATACCCCCCCCAACTTTACTAAAAATAATCAAAGTAGGAATGCCTTTAAATTCCTATATTAAAATGCAGACATTGTGCATAGACCGTATCCACTCGGTACATTTTCGCTTGCCTATTTTAGTGAAGAATATAATATTTTATATGTCTTGGCTGTGCGGAGCCAGCGCAGCCTTGGGAGGAGAAACCCGGGTTTATTTGTGCTTATCGCTAAAATTGCTACGTTTTGACTGCAGAAGCTGCGCGGGGCTTCGTGGGCTCAGGGACTCGAGGCGAACCGTTCGGCCGAGGATGGGAAACACCACCCTGCGTCTCCGAGCCGAGCAGGTTTCGTTTGAAGTGGGAGATGCCGCAAATCCGGCGGCGGCTCGTTAGTCTCCTCCCAGCCCTCCACTTAAATAATTTTGTTTTAATTTCTCTTAGAAGTGTCTCTCTAAGAAATTCTCTTAGAATTTTCCCTTAGTGCCTGCGTTAATCCTCCTTTTTCTGCCTCTGTGGGCTAATAAATTGGCAGGCTGGTTGCCCATCTGCTTGCCCGTGGTGGCTGTGACGCAGCCGGTCGTTCCTGCCCCCTCCCCACCTCTCTGGGGGGGCTCCAGCCTCCCCACCAACATGTTTGTTCTTTGGTAACGGGGCAAAACAATTGAAGTTCTTCTTTCAAGGGCTGAAAAACCCTCTTAAGGAACCACAACTCAAATAATAAGAGCTACCCAACCCTCTCTTTCGTATGAAAACATCTCTTTTTTCTCTTTGTGCCACTAGTTGTTTCTTTTATTTGATACTGAAACACGAACCCTACCATGGAAAGTCTGTGGTTTACTTCTATTTTTGAGATCAGGGTTGTCAAGTTTTCCCTCGGTGTCCTTGGGAACTTTAAAACTCTTTTTTTTTTTTTTTTTTTAACTTTTTTTTTGGGGGGTGGGGGTGTGGAAAAAATTCCCTTCTCGGAGTCTCTGGTAACTCCTTGTTCATCTCAGACACTTTGCAGATTGTCCCATCGTTGTGTCCTGGCATATCTCACTGTCTGCTGACTTGGCTGACCCGCTGGTGCCTGGTGGGGTGAGATAGCTATAAACACAGCTCTGAGATCATAGGGAAAGGCTGAGGGTGAGACACTTTGTGCACTGGATTGATAAGGACACAGGAAAAGCCATTAGAGCGAACTGGTGTCAGTGACCTGTGATAACCATTCTGTACTACGTGCTAATGGACCCTGGGCAGTGTGTCTGTCTGTAGTGGCAATAGATTTAACTTTTGTAATTGTCATATTGCTCTTTTAACCCTGTGACCTTATTACCCATGAGAAAACCACTTGGCTTCGATCAAAGAAGCAGCAAAGAAATCAGTGTTCATTCTAAGCTGGCTAGATATGATCACAGGCAGCCTTGATTCTTAAAATATTCGGCTTGGAAAACAGACATGTTAGAGGGGAGGAAAAAAAAAGGGAGGTTTACTACAATAGCCCGGATGCAGACTTCTTGTCACCTGAGGTTAGGAACAGCGGCCGAGCTTTCCCAGGGCTTTGCAGAGCTCTGCACAGCCGCTTACTCGCTGAAAACATACCGATATTTTACATTGAATGCCGATTTCATCCTGATTCACTCAATCCCATTCCGCTCTTAGCAGCTAACTCTGTTAGTCCTGACCGGGGAAATACATTGCATCCGTTCAGTATTTCATCGAATCATTCGGGATGGATGGGACCTCAGGAGGTCTCTGGTCCAACCTCCTGCTGAAAGTAGGGGCAGCTCTGAGATCAGACCAGGTTGCTCAGGGCTTTATCCAGTCTGGGCTTGAAAACCTCCGAGGACCAAGACTGCAAAACCTCTCAGGGCAACTTGTTCTGCTCCGTGCCCTCCTTGTAGGTGTTGGAGGTGGTTGTTAGATCCCCCTGAAGCAGTCACTCCTCCAGACTGAAGAAGCTCCATTGATCTCCCCCTGTGGGGCAAGTGCTCCAGCCCCGACCATCTTGGTGGCCTCCAGTGAACTCGCTACGGTTTATCGGTGTCTTTCCTACATTTGGGAGGCCCCAAACTGGATGCAGGGTATAGATACAGTCTTAACGAGTGCTGCGTAGAGGGGGATGATCGCTTCCCTCAATCTACTGGCTTTGCTCCTGTTAATACAGCCCAGGAGGCTTTTGGCCGCCTCTGCTGCCAGGGCAGACGCTGGCCCGTGTTCAGCTTGCTGTCTGCCAAGGCTCTTGGTCCTTATCCACAGAGCGGCTCCTCAGGCAGCCAGTCCCCAGTCTGTGTTGTTGCAAGACGTTCTTCCTTCCCAGGTGCAGGACTTGGCGTTTCTCCGTACTTATTTTCATCAGGTTCCTGTCAGCCCGTTCCTGCAGCGTGTCGAGACCCTCTGGATGGTGGCCCTGCTCTTCAGTGTATTGACTTTTCCCCCTGATTTGGTGTCATCTGCAAAGCGCATGAGTGTGCTCTGTTGCCTCCTCCAAGTCACTGATAAAATCGTGGAATCACAGAGTAGTTTGAGTTGGAAGGGACCTTTCAAGGCCATCTAGTCCAACCCCCTGCCATGAGCAGGGACATCCTCAACTAGATCAGGTTGCCCAGAGCCGCATCCAGCCTGACCTGGAATGTTTCCAGGGATGGGGCATTTACCACCTCTCTGGGCAACCTGTTCCAAAGATGTTAAGCAGGACAGGTCCCAGGACAGACCCCGTTGTGGTTCCCTACCTGTTACCACCTCCCATGATGGGTACAACTCGTTAATCACGACCCTCTGAACGTGACCACCCAGCCAATTATTTACCCATCCAGCTGATCACTCATCCAGACTGTGACATCCAGCCTCGGATACAGGAGTATGGTGGAAGAGCATGTCAAAAGCCTTGCTGAAGTCAACCACACCCTCTGCTTTCCCCTCATCCATAACTCCTGTCATGCTATGGCAGAAGGCAATCAGATCGTTGGCATAACTTTTCCTTGTTAAATCATCCTGGTTGTCCCCAGTCCCTTTCTCCTTCATATTCCTGGAAATGTGTCCCAGGAGGACTCAGCTCATGGCTTCCCCAGGGACTGAAGCAAGGTTGTGTGTGCTGTAGTTCCTCAGATCGTATTTTCAGCCTCTATTGCAACATTTACCTTTTTCCACTTGTTGGGAGCATGTCTTTTTTTATGGTATTTTAACTACTATGGGGTCTAGGGAGCCCCAAGATCAGGACTGATGTTGTTACGAGATGTTCACCTTGAGTGGTGCAGAATACAGGCCAGCTGAAGGACCCTGAAGACCAACACCACTCTTTGTATTGTGTCAGTGTGGGAAGGCTCTTCCCAAGATATGCTCGGTTTCTGGGTGCTGGGGCTCAGAAGGGTCCCAGGAATGTTTGGAAAATGCCTCAGCTCCCCTGGAGAACTTTGTGGAGGTGTCCAGAAGTGGTGATATCTCAAAAATAACAAGCGATAGTGACGGAAGTGCGCTGATTTGCAAAGAATTTCCCTGAAAAGCATCGAGTTTTCTAAGGTAACACTCAGTTTAACAGAAAGGGAGATCTCTAACAAGCATTCCCAGTGCAGCTTTTCTCATCCTTTGCTTGTAGACTCATAATAATTTAGACTGGAAGAGACTCATGGAGGACTTTGGTCCAACCCTCCACTCAGGGCTAATTTTGAAGTTATGTTGGGGATCTCAGAGCCACGTCCAGTTGAGTTTTGAGGATCTCCAAGGGTGGAGACTGCCCAGCCTCTCTGGGTCCCTGTTCCCGTGTCTGAACACCCTTACTCATGGTTCTTTCTTATGACTTCTTTCCTGTTAAAGTAATTTGAATTTTTCCTTTTGCGTTTTTTTCTGTTGCCTCTCCTTTTGCTGTGCATTTCCAAGGAGAGCCTGGCTCCATCTACCCTGTAATCCCGTGTTGGATATGCTTCCTCACCCTTCTCCTTCCTTGCCTTTCCTCGCGTGTCGTGTGCTCCAGCTCCCTCAGTTACGTTGGTGGCCACTGCTGGCCTTGCTTCAACGTGTGGTACAGCAGCATCTCTACGGCTGCTCTTTTGCAACGCACTTCTAAAGCCTTTTTCGTCGCAGCTGGATCACAAGTGACACTGTTCCACTGGGCTGATGCTGATACTCAATATTTAGGACTTACTTTTGCTCCTAAAAATAAATAAATGGCACTCTCAGTGCTGGTTCGTGGTGACGTGAAAGATACTGCAGCGTAACGCTAGATCCAGATTTGACCCTGGTGAATCAAATCCAGTTTCTCTTGACTATCCCCAAAACTGGAGGGAGAGCAGGGTCCCAGGATCCCCTCTGCGAAGCGAAGCGTCTTGCCCGTGGGCTGCCCTTTGTGGCAGCGCCTTCAGACTCCACGCATGGCACTGCAAAGCCGAGGCAATAGGACGTGCGTGGAAGCAGAGTTGTGAGATGTGCTGCCCGCGACTTCCCTGGTGCTGTGAAGCATTTCAGTCAGCTGGGGCTTCAGGCCGGGTCTCGGGAGGGTGCGTGCGAGACGGGGACGCTGAGCCTGCTAGCAAAAGAGGCATTAGGAGGATCCTTCTGCGTGAGGCTGCTGAGCTGTTCGTGTTAGCGAAGCTGTGTGTTTTATGCATAAATTAACCCCGGGGGAATTATCATGTGCTGACCAGAAACTTCGTATTTTATTTTTTTTTGTTAAGAGGAGAGTGTGTTTGTGGGGGAGGAGGGGGCTGTAAAATAATAAGCCACCATGTTTTATGCATCTCAGAAAATGGCTCGGCGCACAGCTGCGGTTGCTGTTTTCCTGCTCTGTATGTTGTTTCTCATCTTAAAGGCCTATATGCAGCGTATCTGGGAAATGATTGCCATCCTGTTTTCAATAAAACCCTTTTTTTATGAAGGGTCTTGAGTTGGCTGGACATTAATTCTCAATCTGTTTACAAATATTTGTGCAGGAAAGGGTGAGCAATGTTCAGGACGGGCTTATGACGCATATACCCCCCATTTCAGTCCTTTGTTCAGGAAAATGTGGAAACAAGGCAGTCGTACAATGAACAAACGCTGCCTTCGCATTCCAGGAGCGCGGCGCGGGAGCCGCTTGCTGCGGGGCGGCCGTGGTCTAGCAGTGGGAAGATGAGAAGCACGCAGACCGCCATCCCGACACGAAAACGGTGCTTCAGCTTGGAGATCAACAGCCAGCTTGGGTCGTGTTTTATGAAGGGTGGTGGAAAAGCCCCGATTCAGGGGGTTGGTAATTGCTGTATACGAAAGCAGGGATATGTGCAACACGCTCAGAAGGTGAGCGTTGCCCTCAGAGAGGTTTGCCTTGGCTCTGCTCTCCTGAATCCCTCGGAATGAGAGGTTTGGCTTCTGAGAAAGGCGTCTCATCTCTTTTATCGTTCGAAGCTGGTACCTGGAGGTCTTGGGTGACTTATGATCTTCTAGTTTTTCTGCTTTGCGGAGACTTAATCATCTACTCACAGACACTGAGCAACCCACAAGAGCTGTTATGAGAGCAGGGGTTTGTCTCTTGCCTTTAAAACTTCTCTCCTGACTTTACTACCTCCAGCTTGTCTCGCCCCAGCCATGGCTGTCGTGCGGTGTTGAAATGCCTTGGAATCCTTCAGGATGAAAGATTGTAAGGAATAACACAGCCTGAAATGTTGTGCCTGTTCCTTTTAGTAATTGTTTCAAATATTAACCAAAGGATCCGCACAGAACTGAACAGCAAACTCTTCATTGTAGTGGTAACCTAGGTGTGCCGCAGAGCATGTTCCCTACGGCTGCTGCGGGATGGGAAGCCTCGCCATGCTTTAATGTGTCGACCCTATAACTAAACGGGTGCGCATTGACTCGCGCGGGTGGCCACGTGTATGTACGGTATTGCCCTCTAGGGAAGCTACTGTTGTGTCCGTCTTCACAGCACCACAGACAGAGGTTGGAGGGGCCCTCTGGAGATGGCCTTGTCCAGCTCCTCGCACAAGCAGGGTCAGCTAGAGGGGAGTTGCTCAGGACTGTGGCCAGTTGGGGTGGAAACTCCACAGCTTCTCCGGGCAGCCTGTTCCAGTGTTTGATCACCCTCACAGTAACAAAGGGGTTTTTTCCTTATGTTCAATGGAAATTCTTCTACTTAAATTTGTTCTGTCACTGGGCACCACTGAGAAAAGTCTGGCTCTGCCTTGTCTACTTCCCCCATCGGGTGCTTGTACACGTTGAGAAGGTCCCTCTGAGCCTTCTCTTCTGCAGGCTGAGCAGTCCCATGTCTCTCACTGTATGTCACATACCCCTTGAGATCTTTGTGGCCCTTCGCTGGGCTTGCTCCAGTGTTGTCTGTCTCTGTTGTGCAGGTGGGCCCAGACCTGGACCCAGCTGTGTCCCACCAGTGCTGAGTAGAAGGGAAAGGATCACCTCCCTCGACCTGCCGGCAACGCTCTGCCAAACACGGCCCAGGAGTCTGTTGGCCTCCTTTGCTGCAAGGGCACAATGCTGGCTCATGGTCAACTTGGTGTCCACCAGAACCTCCAGGTCCTTTCCTGCCAAGCTGCTGCCCAGCTGGTCACCCCAGCGTGTACTGGTGCCCGGGGCTGTTCCTCCCCAGGGGCAGGACTTGGCGTTTGTTGAACTTCAGAGGTTCCTGTTGGGCCATTTCTCCAGCCTGTCCAAATCCTTCTGAATGGCAGCACGACCCTCTGGTGGGTCAGTTGCTCCTTTCAGTTTTATCATCTGCGTTTTGAGGAATCAAAGGCAGACTTCACCCAACAAAGCTCCGTGGGTGATGGGTAGGAGGAAGGAGAGCTCTTGTTCTGCTTAAATGAGCCGAGTGCTGGTGCTTGTGCTTACGTCTCTGTGTAACACAGCTATTTCACTGCCTGCTCATTTTGGCTTCTTGACTCGACAGTCTTCCGTAAGCCCATAATTATTACGTACATGTTGGTTTAGGTGGGCAGAGCTGAGAGCTGGTCAAACCAGCGGTCATGCTGCTCTGCCTCTGGTTGGGAGTAGACTGTACGGCATCCTGCGTGCCTGTTTGAATTCGGTTTGTAGGGATCATTGCCTTAAAAAGAGGCAAAAAACTAGTTGTCAAACGTGGAAATGGGCTGCTAGGACATGACTTCATTCCCAGGACGGAGGGTGTAGCTAAGACTGGATGTGTTGCTCCTTGGCAGCGCCTGGAACAGGAGTTCTATGTATTAATTTATCTTGGGTTTATTTCTCTGTGCTCCCTGACCGTTCCCCCATGTTGTGCGATGGAAGAACAAAAACCCAAATATGCAAATGTAATTTTCCAACCCAAACATTTGATAGCGGAGTCTTAGGAGCGAGCTGCGCTCTTCTGCTCGAACGTGGTGTGCGGGACGGACGCTTCGCTGCTCCTTCCCGTGTGCGTGCTTGGATTCAGGGAGGGGGAGAGCGAAGAGCTTCGAACTCAAATCATGCAGCGGTACAGTACTGTCTCCTCGTGAAAATACCCCGTTTAGGGACTCTTGTCCCCGTGTCTCTGCAATCAATGCAGCCCCTGTCTGTCCGTGATCATTAGCTCTCTGGGAGGAGACACACAGCTTAAACCACGCAATATTAAGCAGGCTGTAAAAAATGGGTGAGATTTGTTGCAGATTGCATTCTTCTCAGTACATTTTGCCTCCTGTCCTTCCACCTTCCTCTTCCCTTGGCTCCTTTGCCTCCCTCCGGCCCTGTCCTTCATCTTCCTCAAGGACTCGTTCTGCACTCTTCTCAAATTGAGAGGTTTTTTCCCTTAATTGATGGGAGCCCTGACAAGAGCTGATTAGCTGTTGGGGATGCATCCTTCCTTGCAAAGCTTGTGACCGATTTCCACCGCTTCCTTCCTTCCTCGAGACCAGAGAGCGAGCTTGCTTCTGCGAGCAGACAGTTGCCTCCCAGAGGTTTTATGCACGGTGGCCTCGCGTGGAAGACTCTGTGGGCTTGTCCTGAATATACTTTTTTCCTTGGCAGCTCATTCGTTATAAAGTTTTAATGAATTTTAAATATATTATGAAAAGAGCACGTGGTTAGAAACCATCTCTGCTCGTGAAGAACACTGGGAAGTGTTGGGTTGTGCTTTTCTTTGCAGAGAGGGTGGATTGAAAGCAAGCGGAGGAGAAAGGCACGTCCCCGTGCACTTAACCTTGCAGGTCACCTGGAACGGGAGGAGATCGCCAAAAATGCAACCTGAAAATGTTTAGCTGCTGCTGTTTATAATGAGGAAATATCTGTCTACATCATCGCTTTGTAACTTTTCAAAAGTATGACTTAAAAAGGAGGGGGGCGGTTGGGGAGGGAGCTGCACCGCCGTATTTTCCAGAATGAGAAACACAGGCTACTTGTTCAGTCAATTCAGTTTAGGTCAGATGTAGTTATGAAAAACAGATGATTGCTGGTGATCAAGCTGTACTTTGACAAATATCCCATTGTTTGAGCGTGCAGTGATTTCTTCAGAGCGTTACCTGGTGCGGGGCTTGGCGATTGCCTTCCTCCAGCTCGGAGCCTGTCAGCTGGAGCAGGGCTGGGTGCTCCAAACCCCAGAGCTTGGCTCCGTGGGAGGAGGGATTGCGCGGAAAGAAAGGCTCAGTGCAAAACGTGTGACGTTTCTACTCTAGCTATAAAATATGAGCTCGCTTGGGGCGCTCATGCTTGAAAGGATGCTCCCTATGTACACGTTGGATCCTGCGCTGCAGAGCAAGGATTTATTTGGGGTGTGCTGATACTTGAGAGAAGCTCGTTAATATTAGTGTACCTTAGCCCTGTGTTGCTTTGAGTTATTATATATTCTTTTACGCTTTCCCCTAGAAAATATTCACCTACGAATTATATCTGTGGGGTGAGGAACCCGTTATTCATGTTTCAGAGACAGGGCTAGTTGAAACCGAGATAAATGTATGTGTCCCCGTGCGAGTCTGAGCCGGTGAAAGGCCGTGCCCTGCTCTGACGCTCGCTGGGTCTCGTGCTCTTCTGCTTCGGAGCTGAGTGATGGTGCTTTGGTGGAACTGCTCTGCGAGGTGGCTGTCCTTAATCTGAAATGCCAAAATGTCTCGTATTTCATAGAATCATAGAATCGTTCTGGTTGGAAGAGATCTCCAAGATCATCGGGTCCAACCATTAACCTATCACTACCAAGTCCCCCACTAAATCGTATCCCTTAGGGCCTCAACTACACATCTTTTCAATCCCTCCAGGGATGGGGACTCCACCACTGCCCTGGGCAGCCTGTGCCAGGGCCTGACAGCCCTTTCGGGGAAGAAACGTTTCCCAATATCCAACCTAAACCTCCCCTGGCGCAGCTTGAGGCCGTTTCCTCTCGTCCTGTCGCCTGTTCCTTGGGAGAAGAGACCGACCCCCCCCGGCTCCAACCTCCTTTCAGGGAGTTGCAGAGAGCGAGAAGGTCTCCCCTCAGCCTCCTTTTCTCCAGGCCAAACCCCCCCAGGTCCCTCAGCCGCTCCTCACAGCACTTGTGCTCCAGCCCCTTCCCCAGCTCCGTTGCCCGTCTCTGGACACGCTCCAGCCCCTCAGTGTCTGTCCTGGAGTGAGGGGCCCAGAACTGACCCCAGCACTCGAGGTGTGGTTTCGAGTCTTTTTTCAAATTTCTAAGGTTGAAAAGCAGCGTGGACAGATGTACGCTACGTGACTTTGGTTTTATGGGCGATGTGAAGGCTGCGAAGTGCCAAGGGAACATTTCATCCTTTTTGGGATCTTTGTTCTGAAAACAGTACCCCTTTGCTTGGGAATCTGTCGGCTTCTGGGCTGCAAGGGACTAATTCTGGGACAACTCAGGGTTGTCTTTCTATGCCTTATGGCAAGTTGCACCACCTGAAAGATTCAGTCTTACCAAAAAATCCCCGAAACTCATCGCCCTTGCCTCAGGTTGGTTTATGACCCAGCATGGACCAGCTTGTGTCCATGAGGATATGGCCTTTCACTACCTAAAGGAGGCTTATAGGAAAGATGGGGAAAAACTTTTTAGCAGGGCCTGCTGTGACAGGACAAGGGGTGATGGTTTTAAACTGAAGGAGGGGAGATTTAGACTAGACATAAGGACGAAGTTTTTCACACTGAGGGTGGTGAGGCCCTGGCCCAGGTTGCCCAGAGAGGTGGGAGATGCCCCATCCCTGGAAACATTCCAGGTCAGGCTGGACGGGGCTCTGGGCAACCTGATCTAGTTGGGGATGTCCCTGCTCATGGCAGGGGGTTGGACTAGATGGCCTTGAAAGGTCCCTTCCCACCCGAACTATTCTATGGTTCTATGATATTAGGGAGAAGATTGGGTTGATCGGTGTGTGAGCAGGTGGATCGGATGCTCAGGACGTATATGCCGATGGGTGGGAGGTCTAAAAGCAGAAATGAGGTTGATACAGAAAAGCCTTTTTGTGGTAGGAGAAGGTCCCTTGTGCGCCTGTCCTTGGAGCGGTCACAGGAAATATTCCATTAGGCACTGGGAAGACCGAAGGGCTGTGTTTGTGTATGGTCCCGGCCGTGGGCATAACTTCTAGAAACGTACACTGTTGCTTGATGTATTTTGTCATCTGAAAACAAAATCAAAGCTATTAAAAATATGGAAAACCAGTTTGTGTTTGACTTCTTGTCGGTGTCACTGGTCTTCGGGGTATGGACATGCGTTGGATCTTCTGTTGCGCTGCTACCACTCAGAGATAAACTTTTGACTATTAATCACGGGAGGAGATTAGACTTTCCAACAAATCTTAATTTGTGCATGTTAATTTCTGTTCCTTTGGAGCAGCATTAACTCCGAGGAACTGTGAAAGCTCGAGCTGTCATCTCAGAAAAGTTTAATGTCCTTCTCGCCTTTTACAGCTCAGTGTGCTCTGAGCTTCACTTCATTTGTCAGGCACAGCAACTCCAGATTTGGAGTACTTCTATTTTCTAGCTATTAAAAAGTAAAATTTTTAAGATCAGAAAAGACCCCCAAGGGAAATATTTTGAAGTATTTGAGTCTTTCTGTACGTTCCTTCTGAATGAACATCTCTCTTTTTAATATCGAGAATTGGTTTGATAAATACAAAAATACTGTTTTAAAAGGTTGGCCATGTGTTCAGTGTTTATACGAGCAAACCAGCTCTCTTTAACCGGGATGGTGTGATGTTAAACCGCCGGCTGGAGTGGGGCAGCGGTCTTTCGCTTGGTCTCGTTTAAGGAAAAGCTGTGGCACCCGCTCCTGGCTAAGCAGAACAGCAAAACGTATGATACTTGGGCAGCAGAGACTGAAAACCTTGCACTCCCTAGCTCTTGCTAAATGGACTCAGCAGCTCTAAACCGATGGCTGAGCAGTAGCAAACACACTAAATTTTTGAACCGCTATTAAATGGAAAAGAAAACACATTTCTGGTTAACATTTAAACTTATTAAAATGTGATTGAGGTGGAATTCGCATCTTGGATTACTTGGAAGATCTACTGTGGCTCCTTGTCTGTCGCATTCGGAGAACTCGCTTCACCCTGAAAACCCCTGCGTTGCGCTGACACCCCGTCTTTGGCTCGTGCAGCTCTGTACCCGCTCGCAGACGCTCCCCTTGCGGCTGAGATGCCTTCGCCTGCACCGTGCAGGAGCTCAGCCTGGGCCGTGGGTGACCTGACTGAGCAAGCGGTAAACAAGAGCACAACTGCGTAGGGCTAGAATTAATGTAGTCAACTGGTAAGCACGTTTTAGGATTTCGGATAAAAGGGACGTTGGATCCGGGTGGACGCTGGTCAGCAGAGCCCTCCTGTTGCGGCGTTCTCCTTGCGCCCATCAGGGCGAGGAGCGTTTCCATCTGACCCATCAGCAGTGGTTTGGAGTGCCAAAGAGTGTTGCCTTTCCTCGGAGAGCTTCTGCCCTAGTTCGTGCCCAACAGACTGCTTTGTCTCAGGAAACCGCAGGGTCACGGAATCTGTTGCTGTGTTTGAAATCCCAAGTTTCTAATTTGAAACTTTGATCAAGCCTGGGAAGAGAGGCAGGTCTTCGTCACCCCATCCTCTCCCCTGGCTCCTGTCTTTCCTGCTTTCAAAGTGAGCGATGAACATACACGTGAAAAATGCCCTTTCTCCTGGAAGGTCGTCCTTAACTTTTGCAGAGGTTAAATTCTTAACAGGGGAACCAACTTGAAAGAGGAGATTGCTGTCCCTTCTCCCCTTGCAAAGCTCCCTGAAACCTCTGATGCTGTAAGAGAAGTGAAATGGGTTGTGAAGGCAAGTTCTCAACATGAGCATGCTTGAAACCAGGCATGCTGCTTGTGATTTTACTTTAAAAATTACTTGGAAGAAAGCATCCATCTGTTTTGTGCATAGAGATATTTGTGCTCTCTATCTTCTTCAGTGGACTTACCGCAGGGTTTGAGCATGGAGCATCAGTTCTTCATCCGATCCTTCTCCTCTGCTTGCGTTTGGGAAGGGGTGAGGTTTTGGGTGGGTGTAATTCCTTCCAGAACTACATTTTGCAGCCTGACAGAGCCCTGCAAAGGCTCCGCTGGCTGCAGAAATAAACTTTACTGGTGGGAGAGGGAGATCCGTTGCGCAGATAGAGCCGCGTTGTTGATGCCTTCTTTGTCCCGTAGTTTTTAGGGGGAGACGTTTTCTGTGTGCTCCATCCAGCCCGGCGAGCGCTTTGAAGATAAGAGCACCTGAGCCCCAGTTCTCCGTGGTTAGCCACGGCATGGGGGAGGCTTCGGGTGGGCTGATCGCCTGTCCTGCCCCGACGGCCCGCGGATTTGGGGCTTGGTTGCAGGTTTTTGGTGGCTTTTAGCTCCTCTGAGCCACACAGCACAAGAAGTCACTTCTTCCAGCTTTGTCATGCAAGCTGGATTTTTCTAAGAGAGAATATGAAATTATAAGCACTGTTTTCCCTAGTTTTTAAAGACTTACAGTCCGTTCTGATCTCTAACCTCTGTTTTCTCTGAAACTTTGACACAAAGTCTTACGGACACTAGGAGCTTACATGGGCATGGGAAGCTGTTGGGCAAATTTATGGAAAAAAAATCCATCAAGGGCTATTAAATAATAAGACCTGGCTCGTGGCTCAGGGCGTCCCTGCGCTGTGAGTTGCTGAAGGCGGAGAAACTACGCTGCAAAAGCTGGATTCCGTGTTCGCCCCGTTCTTGTGTTATTTTTCAGTAACACCAGGCCTGGTGCTGGCCGGCGTTGGAAGCAGGGCGCTGTGCCCGGGCTCTGCCGCCACGTAGCATTTGCGCACGCGTATTGGGCAAGCTGGTCGTTCCTGCTGGTTAAATTCAGGTTTTATTTAGCTATCTCTAACACCCGCCCGAGCCCCGTGCCGGCAGGACGCGGGGTGTCTCCTGACAGCTCTTGGGCACTGCTGGGTGGCTGCGTGGAAGACCTCACGGCTCCGGTCTTGCCAAGGGTTTGAGAGACACGAAATTTTCTGATCTTTTTATTATTTGAAGGAGGTTAAAATACTTATAGCTGCTTTGCAGAGCAGAGGTTACTGCTTTTTTAAACCTGGGAATTTCTGATTTTTCCCCATTAGACCAGTGTAGGTAAACATGAATGAGGTGAAAGAACTTGTGGCGTTTGTAAAAATATTTCTTTCCTGGACCGAGCAATTGAAGGGCACTTTATTCTCATTTCCATGCTCTTTTTCTGCAATTACAAGGATTAGAAATACCCCCTTATTTATTTTCAATGGAAGCTTAGATAGCTGTGTAGCGCTCTTGATTGCAGCTTCTGAGGTTGAGGCAAAACATTTGAGGCCCTGGTTAGGAGCTTGGGAGCAGAGCTAGCACCAGAAAAGGCTTGTCTGGGATTGCGAGAGGAGAAGCAGAGATGTCAGCTACCCGGCCCTTTCACCGAGCCGAAGAGGCAATTCTGCGCTGGCAATATTAGTTGCTCCGGGCTTGCTTTTTTTTCCTTTGAGTCTTCAATTCTTCCATTTTCCGTCACGTTGCCAACGGCAGTTTTCTGTCGCTTCGTTGATGGCTTCCCGCTGCAAGAAGATGGGAACCCCTGATCACGGCCAAACCAAAGAATTGTTTGGCTTCCTACTTCTGGTCCCCACCTTCCTCCGGTTGCTTTCGTGTTGATCCCTTGGAGAGGAAGGGGAAAAAGCTGGGTTTTTTCTTTCCTCTGCCGCACCAGCCATCCACGGGAGCATGGGCTGGGTTGCTGGTGAGCACCAGGATCTGGTTCCCTGTTTCTGAATTCCTGGGTCTTAAACTGAGAAGAGAGCGGTTTGCTCCCCTCTACATTACACAAGCCATAAAATTTTCACATTTCTCACCACATTGTGATTTCCTCCTATTGGGAATAAGCTGGCTCCTGGTCCAGACGGAGCGGGGCGATGCTCATCTCCAGGCTTCTCCTCCGCTGGATTCGGCCGAGCGCGTTGCATCCCTGCGACCTGCCAGGCTCTTTGGGGATGGAGACTCCTCCGGTCGCTAGCGTGGCCCCACCGTTTGTCATCCCGGGTCAGAGGTTGCGAAAAGCAATAGTCAATTAAAGCTTTATTAGATGTAGTTAGTAACGCTCTGAAAGGAGCCAGCCGAGCTAAGGCCGCTAATAAAGGCCCTTTGTTAAGGTATTTAATAAATTAACACTCTGCTGCGGCGGGGAGGGCGGGAGGCGATTACAAAAGCCAGGCTCGTTAATCAGCGTGTTTACCCTCTTCAGACGCCCTGGCCGTGCGGCTCCCTAATCTTGACCCGGCAGATTTGTTGGGAGCTGCGCGGGCAGCTGCCGGCCCGGGGACGGGAAGCGCCTCCGCGGGTCACGCCTGGGCCACGGCGCCGAGGATGCGCCAAGACAAACACGGGTCACGCGGGCCATCGCGCTCGTCGCCGGAGCCCCTCGTCGAGCCGGGCCGGGCCGGGCCGCGGCGCAGGTACCCATCGCGGGCGTGGGGTGACGCCGAAGCAGCGGGGTTCCCCAAAACACCCCGCTTTGTCTCGTCCCTACCCCAATCACCTTCAGATTTTATTACTTTTTTAACACCCCCCCGGCACGCCGTGCTGGATGTGCTGCCGGGCTTGAACGTTAGAGGGCATCTCCTCCTCACGCTTCTTTCCTTTTTTATTTTTTTTTTTGGTGTGTTTTGTTTTAGTGCAGCTTAATCTATAGGGCCGTCTTTAAAAAGCAAATAGAGCATTTGACCTGCTGTGCAAATTAGCCATATGGTGAAGTGTAATATCCCGCTGACCCTCATTACCGTGCAGTATGAAAAGCTCTCCCCTTTTCACATGCAAGCATATTAAAGTGGCCTTTTCAGCATTTTCTTCCATATAAAACTGTCTTCACTCCTGTGGCCAAGCAGTTAAAAGGGAACTCCAGCTGCAGCCAGGAGGGTGAAATTAAAGGCTTTACCCTCGTCTAAATGGAAAATAGATATTGCTTCCTATAGACAGGGCTGGGGAACAATGCTGCGCCGCCGGCTCCGGCAGTGGGACGGGGGGGTAATGGCCTTATTTTCTGGGAGGAAGGAGCCCGGCTCCTTTGAGAGAGGAGGTGTTGGGCGTCTACCTTGGAGGAAGGGGGAAAAAGGGGGAAATCTTACCTATTTTCCTCTATAGTTAACTATTTCATGGCCAAGCCAGCGGGGAGCAGTGAGAAGCTGTGCCAGGACCTGCTGCAGGACCCCAAGTTTTCCTTAGGACAAGCAGCGGCTCTTGCGGCACTTTGCAGCAGAGCTAAGGAAGAGCCATGTGCGTGTTCTCCCCGTAGAGACCTGGCTTTAAAACCAGTTCTCTGGTGCACTGGTGCCCGTATATTCCTTGTTTGCTCGACCAGGGCTGGCTGGGAGCTCACCTGGGCTCCCGGTGCCCTGCCCTGAGGGATCAGGAGGGTATTTCTCCTCCGTCTTCTCCATCTCTGCTGATGGAGGTGGCCCAGGTAGCACCACCAGCATCTGCTAACCACGTCGGACTAGTTGGTGGAGCAGGAGGGAGGTAACTGTACCTGTCGGACCCAGACTTCAAGCTTTGCTTTCTTCTTGCTTTTGCTTTGTAAATTTTTGTTGCTTTCAAACCTTCCTTTAAATTAACTTGCCAAACCAAGGGTTGGAGAGAGGGAAGGGAGCGCTGGAGCTCCTACGGACCCTCCTGGGTTGGCTTTTCTTGCTCTTGCTAGTTCTCTGTTAGAGTTTCTTTCAACTGCCCAGCTCATGACCTCAGTACTACGCCATCTCTGGAGCACTCCTTTCCTTTGGGATGGCCTTTGGTCATGCTCCTTGGCCTTCTTCCACTTTGCTAGGTCTCAGTGTATTTTTTTTAAGTGCTTGAGTACAGGTCCGTTAGGTCAGGCGGTTCCTATCAGTGCGCTGTTGTTAGATACAAGCCTTGAAGCATCTGAAATGTGAAATTCACTTTGAAACTTGGGATTTAACAACTTAAAGAAATGGGTGATGATCTTCCATCCAGGGTACAGGTTGGAGTCGGGGCTGAGCGAAACAGAGATCAAATCCTGCCTAGGCTGGGCTGAGCTGGTAGGAAGGAGATGACTCCACGAGCGTGCCCATGGCCCTTTTATTTGTAGGAAGAGATGCACAGCGTTGCGAGGTACGGGCCAGCAAAGCAGCACAGAAATCAGTCCAGCCAGGATGGTGGGGACATCCCTGGTGGGGACAAGGCGGGGCTGTGACCGCTCTCCGCTCGCGTCTGCTCTCTCAGCCGCGCAGGACACGTGGCGACGAGCGCGGCCGCTTGCGAGCGTGCACAGCTCTGCAAACCTCGGAGGGAGAGGCTCACCTCAAAAGCGGCGCTCGCCGTACCGCTGCACTCTCTTCCCCCCACGCAATTTTCTGGTTAGCTTTATCTTTTTGTTTTCGGTATCGAGGTGGTGTTTACAGTCAACAAGCGGTTCCACGGGGCTGAGCAAGAGCCTCCTTTTTGATCCTGATTCAGCAAAGCGCTTACATGCTCGGTGCTGAGCACCTGCGTGCGTACCCGTGTGCCTCCATGATGTTATTTGGGAGTATTTACTTTTTTAAAGTTAAGCATCTGCTTAAGAGTCGGACTTCTTTGTGTTTCATTAGTGGCTACTGGCGTTCTCTTGTCTTGCGAGATCTTCAGGGCATGTTAAACTTATTTTCTAAGCTCATTTTCTTGCAACTTATTTCTAACTAGTGTACAAGCTCCTGTTAGTTTCTTTAAGTGCTGGACAATCATCTCTCCTTAAAACGAACTGCCCCTTTTAGGTAATTTGGGGGTAAAAAGTGGTTATTTGCAGGATTTCAAAACTTCTGTGCTGCTCTTGACGAGGTAGGTCCCATCCAACCTGCCGCTCTGAGCTGTGGAGCCATCGGGGCAGGGGCTGTACGTGTGGGTCTGGTTTCGGGTGAGCCCCTGCGGCTCTGGGGTTACGAGAGGGGAGCAGAGGTGGGATCCAGGTTTGAGCGAGTGTCTCTTCGGCATTGATACGATGCCAAGCGTTGTTTGGCACTTACAGGCAAATTAAAACGAAACGCTGTCTGTAGGGGCCGTTTCAGGCAGGTGCGGGGTGACACGTCACAGCGCTCTTGCTCAGTGACATCGGGGAAAAGGAATATACTGTTTCGTGGTGAAATGAGACCGAGGTTGGCTAAACCGTGAATGTAACCCCCCTGAAATGGGACTGCTGGCCCCAGTTCTGGCCCTTCCTCCTCGCACAACATGACACGTGGGAGATGGCTGGTGATCAGGACATTTGGAGGCCAGGCTGGGAAATAAGCCATATGTAAAATACCTGGAGGCTTCAAAATCTCTGTGTAGTCTGTTTGTAAAGCGTGTTTCTCACAGAATGGGGTCTTCTGGGTGGGAAGGGACCTCAGGAGGTCTCTAGTCCAATCTCCTGCTCAGAGCAAGTCAGCTGTGAGATCAGACCAGGTTTCTCAGGGCTTTATCCAGACTGGTCTTGAAAGCTTCCAAGGATGGAGACTGTAAAACACTTCTGGGGAGCTCTTTCTGCTGCCTGACTGTTCTCGTTGTGAAAAAGTTTTTCATTACAACCAGTCAAAACGTCTCCGTTTCATTTGCACCCATATTCTCTCCTCCTGCTGGCACCCCTGTGAAGTCGGCCTGGCTCCATCTTCTCAGTGACCTCATCGTAGATATTAGGGTTAGATCCCCAGATGGTTTTGGCTGCTTTTTGCTGCGAGGACGCGCTGCGGGTTCGTGTTCAGCTTGCTGTCTGCCAAAGCTTCCCGTCTTTATGCACAGAGGTGCTCCCAAAGCAGTGCTCCTCAGCCTGTGCTGTTGCAAGGGGTTCAGGCATTCTTCCTTTTCTCACGCTATTTGGCATTTGTCCTTATTTCATCGTGTTCATGTTGGCCCATTCCTCCAGCCTGCCGAGACCCCTCAAGGTGGTGGCCCTGCCATCGAGTGTGTTGACTTTTCCCCCAGTTTGGGGTCATCTGCAAAGCGGATGTGACCACGTCTGTTGCCTCCTCCATGTCATTGATGAAGACGTTAAGCGAGGCAGGTCCCAGAACCTTTGCTGTCGTCCTCCACTTGTTGTGGGCCTCCGTGTAGAGCATGGGCTGTTCACCCTCAGCCCTCTGAACCCAACCATCCAACCAGGTACGGATGGGCACCAACCAGGGAGCTGGTCAGTCATCCACTTAGGTACAAAGTGTTGGATTTTGGGAGCTCCACAGTAAATTCTCCATGTGAAGAAGGAGCCGTTTGCAGGCAGACTTTCATAGGCAGATGAGTACTGATGTGCTTCTCGGGAAACAGTTGCAAGCCCTTGAGATGGGCTGTATAGGAGTGTGGAGCTGTGCTTTTGTGGGATGCTGTGTAGGTCTCTCTTAAAGGTGGGAGAATTCCCGAAACATGTGCCTGAGAATGTTTGTGGACCAAAGTCAAAGGAGGGTGAAGAGCTAGTGAAAGCCAGAGATAAATGTAAGAGAAGCCCAGGTCAGGCAGTAGCTGGTGCTGATACATTAATAAATCCAGATGGGCGGTGGGTTTAAGGTTCTCACTAGCGAGGAAGGAAGCCAAATTCAGCGCTGTTTGCTTAAACCAGAGCTGCAGCGATGCGAGTGCATCGTCTGTGGGTGGGGAGCGACAAAAGCATTCTCCAGTGGGTTTGGAACCCGGCTGTTACAAGTGAATTGGGGCTGTTTCTGCTTGTTCTGCGTATGTGATTAACTGGTGTCCGCATACGTACGCTAAAGTAAGCACAACCTGGGTTTATCAAGGGAGGAGTCTACTCAGCATATATTATCATAGCATATCACCTTACTTACTGTCATTGTAATGATATTTTAATGTAAGAGCGTAGAAGATCCACTCATTTTTAGGGACTGGACTAACGATGTTGCAAGTACGAAGTGTTTGCGATGGCTCAGCCAGTCACGTCCCCGCGGGAGTGCTGGGTTACTGATGGCAGGTGTTACCCAGTTGTCTGCAGCTAGTAAATCATCATTACATGAAGTACACAGGGTGCATTTCTGCTTCCAGGTAAGCAGAAAGTCAGTAATCCAAAATACTGTCATCTACATGTTCTGGATCCAAAAAGTCCCATTTTACTGGGCATTTAATTATTTGCTGAGGACAACGGCAGAACAGAACTTAGAGCACGTTTTTCCCTGTGTAATTCACAGCTACAGTTGCCTTCAGCTCTCTGCTGCTCCTGAATTATGAAACTTTTTTGGGTTTTTTCAGCTGTTGTTTTTGCATTCTTGTGATTATATTCTGTTTTCCCTTATGTGGTGTTCATCTACGATCTTAATTATCTGCCTCTCATTGCCAACTCTGTGAACTCTGAAGCTAATTTGAGAAGGAAAGTTCTGCCCGGTAATTTTAAAAATATGAGGCATTATTGAGGGTTTTTCCTGGACCAGTGATTACAATAAATGTGTAGTTTGGAAGCGTAGCTTTGGATTCTTCCTGCTCGCTTAAAGAGATTGAGAATTGGGTGAAACCTATTCTCATTAAAACTGGGGACCTTCTTCTCCTCTGCCCACCATGAGCACTTGATTTCCCCAAGTTATGGGTTGAGCTCACATGAAATGAGAAGAATGGTGGGGGTGGGAAGGGCCCTCTGGAGACCCCCCAGCCCAGCCCCTGCCAGAGCAGGGTCACCCAGCGCAGGCTGCACAGGGCCGCGGCCAGGCGGGTTGGAATCTCTCCAGAGAAGGAGACTCCACACCCTCCCTGGGCAGCCTGGGCCAGGGCTTGGGCACCTCAAACCCAGAAGGAACAAGGATGCTGCCTCTGTACCGATGTGTATTAGCAGCGTCTGGCTTCTGCAGGAGGTCGGTGGTGGATTTGGAAGTCCGTGAGAGGTTGGGGCTGGGAGTTGCTCCTTCAGCAGTCTTTCCCAAGTGGTCCTCGTTCTCAGACCTGCCGTGTGCCGCGTGAGATCTGCGTGTGCCTCATGGGTTTTCTTGAAAAAGAACAACGTTGCTGGTGCAGTGCATCGTTACAGAGTAAAACACCTGCTTTTAGGAGAAAGGAAAAGAAGGAAAAAAGTTGGACTGTTTCCTGCCGAGAGGACATGGAGAGCGGGAATAGAGCACCTGCGCACACAGCTCTGCTCCGAGCTTACGTGCAGGTCAGCCCCGGTCTCGTACTTTATCAAGGCGTTGGTTGCCGAAGGTGGTGTTCAGCATGGGTGCCGTGCCGTGCCGTGCCGTGCCGCAGCACTGGGGAGATTTTGGAGCACATCTTGCATCCCGCCGGTTCCCCGCCTGAGCAGACGCCGGCTCACCTGCCTGCGCTTCTGGTGGCTGCTGTGAGGGGCTGAGCCCGAGCGGCTTAGTGATGCTCTCGAAGTCGCTTCTCACCGTACCTTGTGTACGGCATTTAGGTCCCAAAATACTGTGTTTGACAAACGGAGAGACGGACGGGATTGGTTAAAGGTGAGAACCACCAGGCGTGGGGCTGCGAGAGGAGAACGGGATCGAAGTATAAATACTACGCGGTGTTTCAGATGAGTAGTCTATAAAATACGGGGTCTCGCGGTCTGTTCTGGATACTTTTTTGGTGGGGTTTATTTCTGTTTGTTTGGCTTTTGCTTCTTGTTTCTTTATCCGGAGGAAAACAATATTAAAAAATAGAGTACAGAGAAGTAATATTATCTGAAGAGCTGATAAGTTGAATAGTTTGAAATAGGTCAAATGTGGGAAACTGGGTGGTCTAAGCTAAAACTGCCACCAAGGGGAAGAAGGACTTCCCATTTTGAGGAGAACATAATACGTGAGCGATGAAAAGATCTAGGGAGATGATGGAGGAATGCACTTAAGAGAAAAGGATAAAATTGCACTCAAGAAAAATGTGGATAGTGTCAAAAGAGATGTTTTGGGGAGGAGAAGTTTTTCGTTGGAGTAGCCTCTCATGAGAGAGTCCCTAATTCTTGGGGCAGTCAAAAAAGGCTCAAGAAAGAAAATACAGGGAGCCGTGCGCTGGGAGGGAGACGGTTTTGGTCGAATTGGCAGGTCTCTAGGCCATAAATTTTAGGGAAGCTGTTAAAATGTGAATATGGCCTACATTTTTTTGGGAACGATTTCAAAGGTCTTTGCTGCTCCTTCTCTTCTACTACAGTTAAAGCCATTTGTTGGGTTGGAACAAGGAGGACCTGGCACTTCTAAGCACCCTGTGAGGCTGAAGGGGCTTCCCTCCAAGGCTGAGAGGCAGGTTTATAGCGAATCCTTCGTGCGGTATCTCCAGCCCAGCTCAGAGCACTCTGGCTTTTTGTGTCTGTGGAAAACATTTTTTCCTCTGAAACCGCAATCCAAAACAGTTTAATTTTTAGAGACTATTATGAAGTTGGTCCAGATGCTTCATCTTCCTCAAAGCCATCAGAAATAGGGATAGAAACCTGGCTTGTGGTTTGTCCCCAGTGGCGAAGGAGCTGAACGATGGGGCCAGGGGTTTCGGCTCTCAGCCGTGGGGACACGTCCCTCCCTCTGCCCTGTGCCCCCCGACCTGGTGACTTCTGCCTCTCCCAACACCTGGTGACCTCCACCATCCCGTGGGTGCTCCTGAGGAGCTGGTGCGAAAGTGGACACGTCAAATGGAGAAGGTTTTTCGTGAGGTGAACAGCTACAGGATAAGGTCTGCGGTGTCGCAGGGCGAGGGGAGGATGGGCAGAGCTGCGCTGGAAGTGGAGCCGCATGTGGGGTGACTTCTTGGCCTTTCTTCCCTGGAGAAACGCATGGTGAAGGTGGGGTGAGCAGGGAGGATCTCTCCTCGGAGCTCAGTTGGAGGGATGAAGGAAAGTGATTTCAGCTGAACTGAATTGCTGTACCGTAGTCTTAGCAGAAATCTTCAAAATCTGGCCTTAAAAGGGCTGACTGGTTTCAAACCAGCCTCCTGCTCCTGAAGAGCTGCTTTCCAAGTTTCCAGTAAGTCCTCGAGGTCACCACAAAATCTCGCCTGTGTAGCTTGGGGAGATAGACCTTATGCATGTTCACTAATGGGGAATTAATTACCCACCGACTTCCATAGGATGTTGCATAAAGCTAAACGTGGTGGCTGGTGTGAGCGACCGACCACCGCGGTGGCTGGGCTGGTGGTTGTGGCTGAACCTCTGTGTGCTCTTGCCTTTGATGGTGCCATACATTAATTTATTAAAGAAATGGGAAAAAAACCACCTTCAGTTTTGAATTTGCACCACAAATCCGTTGGTAACAGCAGGCTGCACTAAGTTAGTGAGCAGCTTTGCTCAAAGGTCTCAGTGATGCTACCAAAGATGAGTTGCTGTCATGGTCAGGATGGAGTTGATCAGGGGGTTTTGTGCCACTTGTGTAGGTTTTGAGAGATGAGGCACAGCAGGATTTAATAAATACCTTAAGTCCAGTCCCGTCAGTGGTGAGGTGGGAGTGGGACAGCCCATTTTTGTCTTGATTCTCCTGTGACGTTGCCAAAATGGAGAGGAGCTGGGTAACACCAGCATCCTGAGCAGCTCTGGTTCCCAAGTCTGGGAGAGGAGCTCGAAAGGAGGTCAGAGCTCCCTGCTTGCAGGTCCTCTGAAGGGGGCTAGCGCTTAGCTTGATGAAAACTGTAATAATCCTCCCTGTTCTGGGTCTAACCTGTAGATCCCTGATTTCTGGCTCGTGACCCTTCCTTTTCCAGGGGGAAACAGCTTTTGAGAGCATTGAGAAGACATATGATGTGGAGATGCTGGTTCCCAGATAGTTTCTGTTTCTGAAAAGCTTTCTTAAAATGTCAGATTCCATGTAGGTTCAAGCTGATGCTTAACTTGATTGCCGGAGAAGGACTTGGGTTTATACCTGAGCGCGTTTGTCCCTTGCCGGGGTGTTGGCACCACTGATGGCTGGATGGACGTGCCTGGCGTGGGTCGGGACCTGCTCATCCTGGGCACCCCTGATATTCAGCTCAGATAGAAAGTATAATTCAGAGACAAAATCCACGGTATAAATCTGGATAATCTTTGCAATGTGTGTGTATGATCGTGAGAAGGTTTTTTGATGGATTTTGGCACGTTGGGAAGGGCAGTACCGGGTGGGAATGCTCCTGGACACAGCACCAAGGCTAAATTTTTGCTTAAGCCTTGAGCTCCAGCTTGTAGGAGACAAGGAGCAAGTCAGGCTACAGCTCCTCAAGGGTTCACTGCAGGCATTTCATAAGACTCCTTTAGTCGAGGGCATCCTAAGGCAGCCTGGTTGTGTAATGCCGTAGTAGCTGCACAATCATTAAATTAGCATCAGGTTTTTCTTTTAATGAATTGATTTTTTTGTAGTAGAGAAGGTTGACGTCTGGTGCCTTGCTCAGGTGAGAGTTGTTGTTGCGCGTTGTTTGTTTTGTGAATTCCAAATGAGATTTTTTTTTCTTTTCCCCCCCTTTTGGCTCGGAACAGTTCAAAGCAAGACCTTGTCCCTTCTCTGAAGTGTTTATAATCCAATTTCAGACATAAAACAGCGTGGGCGTGGAGGAGGGAGGAACAGGCAGGGATAAAACGGCGAGGTTTTACATAGCCTAGGGGACCGGGGCGGTAGGCGGACGTCTGAACGCTTCAGCAGGTCGATGGCATTTGAGGATCCTCCTGGGTTTGTTGCCTGGGTGGGGATGCTCAGGTGTAGCCGGGCTTGGTGGAACAAGCCGCCTACGGAAGGAGCCCCCAGAGGAGCGGTTCGGGTCCCCGCCGCAGCGCCCGGCGTGGGTGGGCGATGCCCACGGAGGGGAACTCGGGTCTTTGGCTCTCCTCTGGAGGCTCAGACCCGCAGTAAAGTTGGGAAAGAACAAGCTCAAAAACCTATTTTATTTTTCCCAACTATATAGACCGGTCTCCTAAATTGCTGTAACCCACACAAGCACATTTTTCCTCAATTCCCTGACGTTTGTGGCTTTGCGTCACTCTGCACCCATGAACCAGCGGAAGAATTTCTGGCATCATTTGCTCCCTCTTTCTTTTTGCTAACACTAGAAATCGATTGTTTCACTGTCCCCACGGTTAAGTAAATCTGATGTTTGTCCGTGTTATGGTCCGGTAAAGAAGCTGGGTGCACGCCTCCATGCGCCACATCTGCTCGGCGATACTGGAAAATGGGTACAGAAGAGTTCCTGGGGTACTCTTATACCTCAACAGCTGGGTTTTTGACCCGGTGTTTTGAGTAAAACTCTTCTGATACTTGGATTGCACTTTGCAGGGACGTGTTGCACAGATATGCTGGAGGAATGAGAGATTTGGAGGAGGAAATGGCCTCAAGTTGCGCCAGGGGAGGTTTAGGTTGGATCTTGGGAACCATTTCTTCCCCGAAAGGGCTGTCAGGCCCTGGCACAGGCTGCCCAGGGCAGTGGGGGAGTCCCCATCCCTGGGGGGATTGAAAAGCCGTGTAGATGTGGCGCTTGGGGACATGGGTTAGTGGTGGCCTTGGCAGTGCTGGGTTAACGGTTGGACTTGATGATCTTGGAGGTCTCTTCCAACCAGAACGATTCTGTGATTCTATGATTTGCATCTTAAGTGCAGTATCTTGAAAGTTACCAGTAAATGCAACGTATTGCAAGTTAACGGTTAATGCAAACTGTTACAATTACTTGAATTAACCTCTTCTGTTTTCCAGGGTGCCCGAGAAACCTTTGAGAACTACTATAGGAAGCAGAGAAGAAAACAAGCCAGATTGGTCCTGCAGCCTCCTTCAAACATGGTACGACGGTCCCCTGCTTGCAGCGCCCAGACCTGCTCTGCCGAACAGCAGCACCCTCAGAGGGTCATCTCTGAGCCTGCTGCTGCTGGCGGGTGGTCTCTAATTTATTTCCAATTGCTCTCGGGCACCTTTGTTTTAATCTTTGCTCCCTTTTTCTCTGTTGCAGCATGAAACTTTAGACGGCTACAGGAAGTATTTTAATCAAATTGTAGGGTAGGTACGCTTTTTATATCCATCCTCGCTAAATATGTGCGCGCTGTGTTGTTGAGGAGCCCAAAAAGCAAGAGAGGGGAGGGAGTGTTGATCTTTTTGAGGGTCCTTTCAAAGGAACCAAAACAGGAAAAAAAAGGTGGGTTGGGCTTTTTAAGTGTTTTAGAGTGTGTTTTATAGCACGCATGAACTTTGCTGTGTCGCTGGTGGGAGCGCGGAGGAACCTGCCAGCTCTTGTACCAGCAAGCGCATTTCTGGGAATTTCAGGACGAATAATCTCTGTGGCCTATGTGCATCTACTTGCCCCACTAATGAGATGAATAGGCCCTCTGCCTTAATTATTCTGTAATATTTGATAATTATTCTTTGATTATTTTCCTGGTAAAGGAGGTGATTCTCAAGCCTCTATTCCTATGAGCTGCTTATTATCACACTCAAATTTAACAAGAGTCTTCCAAAACCAGCCCAGCTCTAAGAGGAGGCAACCCAAGACCGCTAATCGAGGAAAGATAGGGTACGGCGTTGAAATTCCTTCAGCTAACGATAATTTCCACATCTAATTGCCGCCATCGCCAATGCAATGTGCGCTGCTCACCTCCTCGCGTAGCTCCGTGCTCCTGGGCTGGATTTCCCCGGCAAAACGTGGCTGAGATTTTGTGCGGTGCTGTTGAAAACGTGCGGTGCCACGCTCGCTCCCTGACAAACGCGGTTTCTTCTTGGCCAGTGTGTTTGATAACTGGAGACTGGAGTGAACTGATTGCCTTTCAGTGGTTGCGAGCGCGTCGTGTGCCCAGGTGCGAGAGAGTATTTTCCCCGCAGTTTAAGTATTTTCCCTGCAGCTTAAGTATTTTTCCCTGCAGTTTAAGTACTTTTCCCTGCAGTTAACCAATTGTAATGTGATTGCTGCTGGCTGGAGCAGAGTTTAATCAGCGGTTCTTGTGCAGATAACGGGGTGAAGAACTTCGAGAGTGGAAATTCTGCCTTTGTCCATGCGCAGAGTGGCATTACCAGGAGCAACTGCGTTTTAGCTCACTTCTATAATCCAGTGAAACGTCATGTAAAATACTGCGATGTTAAAAATAGGCGAATAAAGTGTTTAGCTTTGGCTATATTTGATACAGATATCTGAGCTTGCTCTGGAGATCTGTGGGCGTGCAAACGTTGCGTGTCCCTCGCGTGTGGGGTTTGCAGGTCTCTTTTGATGTCTGGAAACCGGTAACTGGTGATAACGGCGCCATTTTCTCCTCTCTGGTAGGTTTTTTGTCGTTGAAGACCACATCTTGCATACGACGCAGGGCTTGGTAAATAGAGCCTATATTGATGAGCTGTGGGAGATGGCGTTATCAAAAACTATTGCAGCACTAAGAACACATTCAGTAAGTAAAAGCCCCGGGTCGCTCAACTGTTGCTTGAGTATGCCTTGACATGCTGGAAATACTGGCTTTTACAGTACTATTCTTTGTTTTGCCTCTTTTCCAATGACCCTGTTTAAAACAATAACATGAAGATACGCTGCTATTGCCCCAAAACCTTCCTCCGGCTTTTTTGCCTCTTGATGCACTGCATTTCCCTCTACCAAACTCTCAATATTTTGGGGGACTCAAAAGAAGAAAACAGTTGTTTGATATTTTTCCCGTTCCTTCGCTGATCGCTTTTGAAAAGCACCAGCAGAGGGAGTCGCTTTGTCCGGGAAAACTGGGGAAAAAAAGCGGCTATTTGGCACGCTGAAGTATGACCCTGTTTGATGTTCCCTTAAAGTTCATGGCAGTGGATGGGCTGCTGTCAATCTGCAAATCATTTGTGCCTAAAAAGACACTAAATAGGCTTCTTATTCTTTAATACTGAAAGAAGTTTGGAAAAATTGCTTATTGCTTTGATATTTCTCTGCTTGAGCAAAAAAAACCAAAGCCAATTGCAGAAAACGTGCAGCTTTCTTCCAGTTTTGCGTGACCTGATGTAGTGTTGTACTGGTTCAGCTGGGAGCACCGGAGTTTGCTGAAAACCTTATTGGTTAACGGGATGAAAAAATTGCATTTGCCCATAAAAGAAGCAGCATTAGTGACTTTCCACAGGTCCGTTTTCAAATTGTTGGCCCATTTTCTCCAGGAAAAACCAGGTACTCCATCACTGCAGTCCCACTGCTGCTCAGGCGAGGACGCCGCAGGGCCGTGTCGGCGCAGCCCCGCGCCCAGCGTGGTGTAACGCGCGTGGTGGTACCCGCGCGATAACGGCGTCGGGGCTCTTTGCGGAGAAAAAGCTGAAATCTCTGCCTGGAGACTCGATACGCTGCTCGCTCCAAACCGCGCCGAGTTTGGCATTTACGTGCCCCTGACTTCAGCTTAGCGCGGCCGCCACGGGCAGCTGAAGAGCCGCTTGGCTTTACCTGTGCAGGTGGGGATAGTCCGTTTGATGGACCTGGAGCTGGTCGGGATGAGGGACCACAGAGGCTTCCCGGGGCACTCTGGCTCCAGCTGGCACGGCAGTCGTGTTGCCTGGAAAGCTGCCTCCTTCCACTGAGCCTCTGTGTTAGGCAAGGGGATAAACACCGAGGTGTACACCCCGCTAGGTTGTAAACCTGTGTTTATTTTCTTTTGAAGCAGGGTTTTCTGCTAGGGGAAAGCCGTGAGACTAAGCCAGGTACAAACACGGTGCTTTTCAGTTTTCCCGGCTTTGTTGCCGTGACAAGTTGTTTTAAGTGATGCCAAACGCAATGCCTGAAGCGGCTGCCAGGAGAGGCTTCTTTCAGTAATCACGAAATGTTACGTGATTTCTCTACGCTAGTGGTGTGGTCACCACCGTCGTCTCCAAGCGCTGCTCAGCCTGCAGCTCCCGGCGCCGTCCATCCCGTATTGCCGTTGAGATTGATGGAGGGCTCTCGTGTCGGTGAGGCTGGTTTGGTTCTTCCCGTTCAGCCAAACTTACCCCTGGATTTTCTTCCTTGCTGCAGGCAGGGACATCTTTTATCACTTCGATAGCTTTAGGGCATTATCTTTCTTTCTGACTTTCTTTTTTGGACAGTGAGATGGAAAATGTGTCTCTTCCACTCTTTCACATTGATTAATGGAGTCATTCCTATTTGAGTTTCCAGTGAGCTTTAAATCTGCTTCTCTTTCCAGCTTATGATCACTGATTCTATATTTGGTAAGACTCTGTCTGAAACTTTACATATTTCAGCATTGGGAGGTTGTCTGCTGTGTCCAGAGCGCGCGAAGCCTGTGGGTGCCGTGGGGTGGCTCTGGGGGACGATCGGCTCTGTCACTGGGCTCAGTTGCACCTTTAGGGTTTCGAGCAGTGTCCTGACCCGCAGTAAATACTTGTGTTGTAGCTCTGACCATTAATGTTGCTGAAATATAGACAAGCAGCGTGTTTTTTCTCAGCCTGAACCACTTAGCAATGCAGCCTTTGATGGGGCTCGGGGATGTCTCCCTGCGACGCTTCATTACCGTGAGACACAACACACTAAATATTAAATGAGAGGCGCTGCTGTTAGAATCATAGAAGGGTTTGGTTGGGAAGGGACCTTTCAAGGCCATCTAGTCCAACCCCCTGCCATGAGCAGGGACATCCCCAACTAGATCAGGTTGCCCAGAGCCCCGTCCAGCCTGACCTGGAATGTTTCCAGGGATGGGGCATCTCCCACCTCTCTGGGCAACCTGTGCCAGGGCCTCACCACCCTCAGCGTGAAAAACTTCTTCCTTACGTCTAGTCTGAATCTCCCCTCCTTTAGTTTAAAACCATCACCCCTTGTCCTGTCACAGCAGGCCCTGCTAAAAAGTCTGTCCCCAGCTTTGCTATAAGCCCCTTTAGGGAAGAGAAAGTACTTCTTGGGAAGTACTTTCTCTTGGGAAGAGAAACTGCCAGTGAAGACTGAAGTAAAAAAGTCATTGAGTCCCTCAGCTTTCTCCTCGTCCGTTGTCACCAGTTTGCCAGTCCTGCTCGTCGGGGGGTGTGCGCTTTCTTTGACCTTGCTGTTCTGGCTGACAGACCTGGAGAAGCCCTTCTTGTTATTCTTTGCGCCCCTTGCCAAGTTCAGCTCCAGCTGCGCCTTGGCCTTCCTGACCCCATCCCTACACAACCGGGCAGCGTCCCTGTACTCTTCCCAGGACACCCGTCCCTGCTTCCACTGCCTGGGCATTTCCTTCTTGCCCTTTAGGTTGACCAGCAGGTCTCAACTCAGCCGTGCCAGTCTCTTGCCTTCCTTGCCTGATCTCTTACACCTGGGGATCGAGAGCTCTTGGGCTCTGTGGAAAGTGTCCTTAAAGCTCTGCCAGCTCCGTTCTGCTCCCTTGTCCCTGAGGGCAGTTTCCCAGGGGGTCCTAGTGACTGACTCCTTGAAGAGCTGGAAGTTTGCTTTCCTAAAATTCAGAGTCCTGACCTTACTCTTCGCCTGACCCATATCCCTCAGGACTGGGAACTCCACCAGCACATGATCACTGCAGCCCAGGCTGCCTCCAATCTTGACGTCACTGATCAGCTCACTTGCCTTGGTGACCATCAGGTCCAGGATCGCATCCCCTCTGGTAGGGCTGTCTGTTACCTGGGTTAAGAAGTTCTCCTCCCTGCACTCCAGGAGTCTCCTGGATCACCTACAGCTCACCGTGCTGCTATTCCAGCAGATGTCGGGATGGTTGAAGTCCCCCAGCAGGACGAGAGCCTGCAAGCGCGATGCCTCCTGCAGCTGGAGCAAGAAGGCTTCGTCAACAGGCTCCCCTTGGTCAGGCGGTCTGTGGTAGAGCCCAACCACAAGGTTCCCTTTGTGCCTCGGCCTCTGATTCTTGCCCGTAAGCTTTCCATCTGCTCCTTGAAAGCAGGTTCAATTCTTCAGAGACAGCTCCTCACACTCTCCATTTCTTGATGCAGAGGGCAATGCCTCCACCCCTCCTTCCTCACCTGTCCCTTCTGAACAGTCTGGAGCCATCGATAGCTGCACTCCAGGCATGGGATTCATCCCACCAAGTATCAGTAATGGCAACTAGGTCGTAGCTTTCTAGCAGCACGGTGGCTTCCAGCTCCTCCTGTTCGTTGCCCGTGCTGCGTGTGCTGGCGTAGAGGCCCTTCAGCTGGGCTGTCAGCCGTGTCACCTTCTTGGAGGAACACCCTTAATTCCTTTGAGAATTCCTTTGTTGTCTTGGTATGACAGCGCACTGATTTGCTTCATCTCCTCTCGCTTCCCCAGCAGCTCCTGGGTAATCTTAGAGACACTTCAGGTATCTCTAGAGCAACCAAAATCCTTATTCATCATGGAGAGCTTCAAGAGCAGCGCGCTATGAGGAGAGATACCCTTATCAGCCTGCCTTCCCTTGCCCTGTACAACATTAGGGCATGGGCTGTAGGATAAAAGCTGCTGATCATAAGACTGTACGGCATGCCTATGTATTTATTATCACTCCAGTGATAACGCAGGAGGGCTGAGGGCAATATTTTTCCCGCGTGCTGCAGTTAAAACCATGTTTTAATTTCCCCCCTTCTTTGCAGTCCTACTGCTCGGACCCGAGCCTCGTGTTAGACTTGAAGAACCTCATCGTGCTCTTTGCAGATACACTCCAGGTACGTGGCTGCTGGCGACCGCTCTTATCTCGCTCAGCGGTTGTGCTGCTTGCAGATGGTGTCCATCGGCGTGGTTAAACGGCTGATGCGGGCTCGCCGTGGCAGCCCAGCTTCTTTCTTCATGTTGTGGTGCATGAATTGCGGCGCCCTTGTTCGCTCTGCGTGTGGGGTGGCCAGCCCGCGGGCAAGGACCCACTGCGGCCACCTTGCCAAGCCCCCGTGCCTCCTGCCCGCACCCAGCCCGGCCTTTAATAGCCCTTGGTGCTACCACCTCAGTAAATCACTGCCTAAACCCCTCCGCCAACACCACACACCTCTGCGGTGGTGGCAGGGGAGAATTTGCCCACGTGCTCCCTATTAAATAGAGAAAATAATCTTCAACCGCCTGTTGGTGACTTCTCATCTGATTTGCTCTCCTCCCCCACCCCGCTGCAGGGATACGGCTTCCCAGTGAACCAGCTCTTTGACATGCTGTTGGAGATCCAGGACCAGTATAGTGAAACCCTGCTGAAGAAATGGTCAGGAGTTTTCAGGTAAGAAGCTCTTTAAGCAAACCCGTGAGATGTGCCTTACAGAGTAGTTTTGGCCCATAAATAAAATCTTTTGAGAGATTAGTAGCGAGCTCATGTTTAAATTTTGGGCAACGATAAGCTTCAGCCTGGGCTCTCCTTGGACCAGGGAGAGTCAATTTAAATACAGTTGCGAGGATCCTGTGTGAGGTGAGACCTGTGCAATAAGTCGTTGTAGACCAGAGGTTTTACGCCCCAGAGGGATAAGGTTATGGTTTCATTATGGAGCTCACACTGACAGTGGATAGATGGAAGGACACAAAAATCTGGTGTTGCAGGAGCGTTACTGTGCCCTCGCTCCGGCACTGAGCCGCGTGTCTGGGGATATCGGTGGCATATCCTGGCGCTGCTGCTGTAGGCACGTCCGTGAGCTGAACGGTTGCCCGCAGATAGGGCACGATATATTATCCAGGGTCTCATGCTGCGCTCGGGAGCCACGAGCTCCTCCTGTGATGGTCCTCCAGGACATCCCAGGAGGACTGAGGTGTCTCAGAGCATGGGGCATTGGGAAGAGGTGCTGGAGGACTGTCAATGCCCTGGTAGCTCAGCCTCCCCCTTCCTCGAGTCAGGCAGGACTGAAGCTCACTTGGGCTTTACCAGGGCCTGCTGCTGAAGCTCCAGTCTGGACTAAAAGCACCGCTAAACTCTGGTTGTGGCTTTACGCACAGTGAAGGCTGGAAGCTGGGAGAGATCCTTGTGTCCGGCTGCAGCAAAGACGGTTTCAAGTCACAAACACGGGAAGAAGTTTAGGCCCATGGGATCACATCTTTGACTGGCACCTTCTTCTTAAGAGCTTCCCATCTGAGCAGTGAATCTGCAAAGTTGTGGTTGGTTTGTCGTCACAGAGCTGTCTTTCTAACTTTTCTTTTCTTTTCATAGAAATATACTTGATTCGGATAACTACAGTCCCATCCCAGTGACCAGTGAAGAGGTTTACAAGAAAATAGTTGGACAGTTCCCATTCCAGGATGCAGAACTTGAAAAGGTAACCTCGAAACGGGGGAGGCGGCACGGCGTGTCTGCTGGGGCAGGGGAACCCCGCGCCCTTGTGAGCGGCATTGAGAATGCAGGTGAAAGGGTCCAAAAAGAAAACCAAACACCAAAAAAATACCCCGAACAAATAAGCAACAAAAAAAGCGAAACAAGGGAAAAGAACAAATACACTTTCCATGTGTTACATTTCTCCTGGCATGGATGAGGAAAGCGCGTATAGCGGTGCCTCATCGATTTTGTTCTCAGGTCACAGTGTGCTGTTGCAGCTGAACAGTGCTTGCAGTAGACAAGAAACTGAAAATATCTGCTTCCACTGGTATTTTATTCCCATTTTATGAACCGTGTTATTGACCTTTATTTGTTTTAATTTCATATTTTAAAAAAAAAAAAAGCCCAACGAAGTGGTATATCTTGGCTTTTGTGGAAACGTGTGCTTGCAAAACCTAAGTGTAGCCAAATTTGACCTAGCCTGTGTCCCTTAAAAGCCTGCTTGGCCTTCTGCTCCGCATCTGGCAGCCAGCGAGCTCCAAGCCTAGTGAACTTAATTAAAACTGGGAGGGTTTTCGATCCAAGTCAAGTGTTTAGATTTCAGAACGTCTGCATCCTTCCCCAAAACGATATCATGGGGTCCAGCGTCTCGCTGTTATGCTCTGCACCTCCCAGCCCTGTGTGTGCTACGGGTAAAAGCTGGTTGGAAAAATTCGGTAGAGGACATCTGTTTCCCCTTGGCTTTCGGTGTTTAAGCAAGTGCTCACCTTGGGCAGCAACTGCGGGAGGTGACCGAGCAAAACACCTTGTGCCCGGCGGGAGGTAAAAGTCCAGAAGTTCTCCAAGGGGTTTTGTTCATATGAGTCAGGGAGTTGGGAGAGGGAAGGAGGGTCGTGTTGTGCTGCCTGCTCCCTCCTCGCTGCAAGTTTCCTTCCAGCCCGTTTCAGACTCCAAATCCCTTATGCACCCGTGTGCCATTTGTAAGTGATTATCTGGTCTTTCACTTGGCTGAAATGTTTATATAATATACAATAAATGCTGGCTTGTTGTTTCATTGCTGGACTTAGCTAAATACTAGAATTAATTTGACTGCTGGGAACATGTTGCTGGAACGCGGTCGTCACTCCTGTTCAATATCTGCTCTTCGACTTGAATTCTCTCCTGTATTTTACAGCAACCGTTTCCAAAGAAGTTCCCCTTTTCTGAGTTTGTGCCTAAAGTTTACAATCAGATTAAGGAATTCATCTACGCCTGTCTGAAGTTTTCAGAAGACCTTCATCTGAGGTAGGAGATGAGTGTGCCAATGGTTGTAATGCGGAGATTTTGTCTCCACTGAAAGATCTCAACAGGTTTAAAATATGAATTCTCTTCCTCAGCCCTTCATGCTGCTCAACCGCTTGGATATACCCTGTCCAGGCTGGAGGTGGCTGGTGGTCTCCTTGGAGTGGTGGCACCCTTCGTGTAGAAAGGGCTGGCCAGGTCTTCCAAACTAGCTGCCTTACGTAGGGAAGGATAGCCCAGGACCGCGCTAGCTGTGTAAAAAGTGAGGGGGCTGTTTCCTCCAAGGTATTTCTGAGCCAGTTTTACTAAATAGATGAATTTGGTTGTCTCGAGAAAGGTACTGATGTCCACTTGTCGTTGGGTCAGTGCCTGGTATAACATCTCCAAACTCCACGTGGCCTCCCCGCACTGTCCCTCAAGGAGCGCGTTGGCAGGAAAACTGGAGGGTTTGATTTGTGCTGTGTGTTAAGGAGTTTTGGCTGCTGGTTTAGGGGTTTGGGTTTTTTTGTTTCCCACGGGAGTTTATATACAAATAATCTGATCTTATTTTTTTTTTAAAGCCTCCAAAATATTGCGTGTGTTTTCCGTCCCTTCTCCTTCCCCAGGTGCCTTAATGCTGGTTTTGCCCTTGTGTGTGTGTGTGAGGTTGGAACACAACCATATTCGCCAGAAACTGCAAGCTGGTGCTTTCTTTTTGCACCCAGTAATGTCCTCAGCTTGGTGGAGGTATATAAATGAATCACGAGGTTTTTACTGGAAGGAGGGATCCTTCTTCCCTTCTTTGGCAGCACCATATTAGTGAGAGGTTGGACTGTGGGGGGGGTTTCACCTCCCTCGGCAGCTCCATGTCCTGGCCATGGCCTGACACTGGACGTTGCCCCGTTGCTGACGTGAAGCTAGGGCAGCGTTCTGGGCACTCACCAGATGTTTCAGTGCCTACATGAGGCTCTTCAGGGTTTTATTTCTCTTCCTTTGTGCGAGGGATGGTAATTTGGAGAGGCACTTTCTCTCCGTCTTCTGCTAGAGGACGTGGCCGCGCATTGGCTCATGTGGCAGCACAGGACGTTTCTCACCCCCCGTTTAATCTCAGCCTTTCACCGGTGGCAGGTTGTTGTCTCTGGTGGCTCCCAGGGCTCTTAACCTGTGGGTCACCATTAAACGTCTCGGTTTCTGAAGCCGACAGAATGGTCCCGTTTCACACGGATGCTGGTTTCATCGAACCCCTCCGTTGGCACTTCCCTCGCGAGTTTTGGGCTCTTCACCATTACGGAGATGATTGGGTTTGTCAGGGAGGGGAAGAAAAGTGTCCCCTTGGGTCCCTCCTCGGGGTTCCCCCCGGACGTGTTATTAAAATTCCTTTCGACATTGCATTTTCCAGCCCTTTTTGAGGAGCGGTGTTGGGTTGGGGGAAGGGAGCTGAGCTCTTGGCTTTTCTAGCCAAACATTTGGAATATTTCTCTGAAAACCCCTGTTGACACTTTCTTCATTTCACCCTGACAGCTTGAATTAGGTTTTATTAGGAAGCTTGGCTACAAAGCCGGCAGCAAGTTTTCTTTCTCTTCTCTTTCTTGTTCTTCTTTGGTTGTCATTTACCTTGCACCCTGGAGTGATTGGGGTCAGCCCGTCAGTCACGGGAGGCCTGAAGGTCATGACTACTGCTATGGGATACGGGACATCAGCTGTCATTAACCCAGACAGTTCGCTTAAGTGCTCTGCGGTCTTTTCCTGAAGAACAGAGCCTATGGCAGAAAATGTAGCTTGTGTTTTTTCTCTAATTATTTTTTTAGACTAGCTCCTTGTATTTGTTGGATGGGAGCATTCTCCTTTATTTTGATACGCTCGTGAAAGTTATTTTGCTTTTCAAGTATTTGGAGAAAACTTGGAGCTTAGTGTGCAAGTATAGGGGTTGCAGATTTTTTTTGGTTTGGCTATATTAATTTAATTAGGAGAAAGAAAACCACCTTGGTAATTTCAGCAGTTCTGCCTTTGTTAAAAAGCGCATATTTGAGTTCATCGAGGAGGTGTCTTTAAAAGCATCCACTCGCTGGAAGGCTTCCGCCGGCTCCAGTGGAATTTCCCATTTTAAAGATAGGGAATATCTTTGGAAAACAGTGGGTGGAAGGATGAGATGTCAGCTCCAATCTACCAGGACTTTGATTGTTTGGGTTGGGGTTTTTTTTTCAAACAAAGCACCAATCTTGAAAGAACTTGGGATACAATTTGTAAAGTGCTGAAAATAATTTAAGTACACAAAGTTATTCAAAATAAAAAAAAAAAAGAAAAATCAGAGGCTTGAATATCTAAATTGGGTAGGACCTTTGGAAGTCAGCTGTAGGAGGGAGGAGGTAACTGTAGTTTCTTTGGTAGCTCATGAATCTGCTTCTCTGTTACTAGCGGTCTGTGGTTGTAGACTAAGTGTGTAGGCTTAGTAAGGACCACACCACTACCAACCTCGACCAGTTTGAAGCTGGTAGATCAAACTGACATCAGACATCTGTAGCGAGCAGCCCCCATGAGCAATACGGTTCATTTGGGGGGTTTGGTTTCTTCTGGTGTATTGAGAATGGAGATCTGACCCGTCTGTTGAGCCGAGACCCAACTCTTCCCAGCCAAGAGTTGGCATCATACAGCTGACTGGTACCATTACTCTTTGCTAACTGGGCGCTGGGTCCGGGCTGTTGGTGTGAGCTGCTGCTCGGTTCAACATTTCCGCTGGCAGAGTCCTGGGCAAGGCAACGGCTAACACCCGTCGCTCCTGTTGCCACCCTCGCTTACCTCTTCTCTTGAACCAAGGAAGATTTAGGAGATCGCAGTCCAGCGCCGGGTCAAATCCTGCTTTTTTTTTTTTTTTTCCAAGGAATGCTTCCATTTTTTTTCCTTACTCAGTGTGTGGGCCTCATGAGAGGTGTCGAGGTGTGCTAATATTATTCCAAGGCCAGGTTGGACGGAGCTTTGAGCAACCTGGTCTAGTGGAAGGTGTCCCTGCCCGTGGCAGGGGGGTAGAACTAGAAGACCTTTAAGGTCCCTTCCAACCTAAACCATTCTATGATGCTATGATGACGTCACAGATCCTCTGCTGCAGTGGAACCCAACCGCAGGGGTTACCAGGCTGCTTGACCCACCATGTAGCTGAAGTTACAACCTGAATTTCTAGCTTATGCAGCCAACGAACAAAATGAGAACAGGAAACCTTCGGAAATGGTGCTTGTGTGCAGAGACAGCTCGGCTAGAAGTGCTGTGAAGAAGTAACAGCAGCATGGGAACGCTAAGCAATGTCATTAAGCACTACTGGGCTTAATCCAAATCCTGGGCTGCATCCCCAGCAGCGTGGGCAGCAGGGCGAGGGAGGGGATTCTGCCCCTCTGCTCCGCTCTGGGGAGACCCCCCTGCAGTGCTGCCTCCAGCTCTGGGGCCCCAGCACAAGGAGGACATGGACCTGCTGGAGCGGAGCCAGAGGAGGCCACGGAGATGATCCGAGGGCTGGAGCCCCTCTGCTATGGAGACAGGCTGAGAGAGTTGGGGTTGTTCAGCCTGGAGAAGAGAAGGCTCCGGGGAGACCTTCGAGCAGCTTCCAGTACCTAAAGGGGCTACAGGAAAGCTGGGGAGGGACTTTTGACAAGGGCCTGTAGTGACAGGACAAGGGGTGATGGGTTCAAACTGACAGAGGGGAGATTTAGATGAGATCTAAGGAAGAAATTCTTCCCTATGAGGGTGGTGAGGCCCTGGCACAGGTTGCCCCGAGAAGCTGTGGCTGCCCCATCCCTGGAAGGGTTCAAGGCCAGGCTGGACGGGGCTTGGAGCAACCTGGTCTAGTGGAAGGTGTCCCTGCCCATGGCGGGGGGGTGGACCTGAAGGTCCCTTCCAGCCCAAACCGTTCTGTGGTTCTATACTTGTTTATGCCCTGGAGGCTATCATGGTTGAGGTGTTCCTGCAGCTGAAGTGAGCACTTAAAGCAAACCCTCGATTTGCAAAGCATTTGGTGATATGGCAACCTCGCGCCATGAGCACTGGCTGCAGCATCGGGCAGAGGCCAGCAGCATCCCACTCCTGCCAAGAGCATGACTGTCTTGGGGCGTACACGCAGCCAGACAGTAACTGGCTTGTTTAATTTCGACGCCCTGATGACAGGTTGACATTTGAATTAAAAAAAGCAAGCTTTTCCAGCACAACCTATTTGATTTCCGTGTCGGTGTAGTGAGAAAAGCTGACGTCATGTCCAAACCCCCATGTTTTTCATCTGTGCTTTCTCGGTTCCAGTAGATGCTGGAGGCTCCAGCCACCAGCTCCACTTCCAACCTCGGCCGTTCTGCACCTCCAGCATCCCTGGGGACGGGCTCTGTGACTCCCTCTGTGTTGCATTTCAGGATTTCCCAGGGAAAGTCCCGAAAGGGCCACAGTGCTTGTGCAGAGATAGAGCTTTGTGTATTGTTTGCTCCCTGTGCGTTTTTTTTCTTTACCCCCTCTGAGCGTGGGTCCAGCCCTTCTGGCTCCCCGGCTCCCTTCCCCGGTTCCCACGCCGCTGCGGCAGCAGCAGGCAGCTGCCCCCGGTGTCGCACGGGGTCCCTTTGTACCACCCCTTTGCTTTAAATCTCCTCGGGTGTCTTTTTTTTTTACCATCTGTAGATCGTCACGGGGTTAGATTTTATTGTACTTGCTATATTTAACCATGCTATTGTCTGGTGGAGGGGACTGGGGACAATTTGGGTTCATCCTGGGAGATGATGGAGGGCCTGGGGCGTGCGTGCATGGCGGGGTTTGGGGTTTTTTTTGGTTTATCTTTAAGTAAAACCTTATTTGAGAGCCCTACCCATAGTATAAAGACCAGGAAAAGCCATTGGCTGGTTTCTTCCCCCCACATTTTGGTCTCTGTTCCACACTTTAAAAAACCCAAAAGCATCACCTTGGGCCGCACATCAAAACTCTGCGAGAAGGAGCCCGAGGGTCCATCTGGGATGTGAAGTGGGCTAGCCCTCGTCATCGCTGGCACAGGATGCGCTTCCCCGCTAAGCAGGGGGAAAATGAACTCGCAGGGATCAGCTGTGGTGATCTGGAAGAGGCCCACGCTAAGACTTTGGCTGATGACATTGAATTTAAATTATCAGGAGCTGGGTCCTGCGGAGCTGCTGGCCCTGCTCCGCGTGCGTCCAACCGGGAAGGAGACAGTGGTCAACCCTTGGCAGGCGCGTAGCTCAGAGAAGCAGACTTCTGAACATCAGGGGAAAGGAAATATTAGAGAAACCTGTTGGGGAGCGCAGCGTGGCGAGCAGCCGCTGGGCGTACGGGGAGCTGTGCAGCTGGGCTTGTCCTTGGGAAAGCTGCAGCAAGACACGGCTTTCTCGGTCTCGCGGAAATACAAGCATGACTTTGCTCCAAGATGCGAGTGGGGAGCAATATTTGCCACTTCTCACGGGAATTTGGGGGATTTCAGTGCAATTTTCATGCAGCAGCACAAGGAAGGTCCGGAATAACCTCAAAAATTGAGTTGACTGAAGGATGTGCGGCGCTCGGGGAGGATGGGCAGGTCCAGGAGGCTGCTGTGGCCACGGGGTTGCTGTTGGAGGAGGCCCAGTCTTGCTTTGCCAAGCATCAAGCACTGATGGACCAGGGCTTGGCTCGGTGCATCTGCTCTAACGTTAAATAGGCACAGAAATGTGGGAGGCGTGAGCTGGACAAGGGCTGGCAATGCCCGTCCCTGCACCAACAGGCGCCCCAATAGCAGCACCCCAGCGTCCCCCACTTTGCATGCCAGCAGTGGGGTAACTGCAGAGTTTGCTTTTGTTTCTCGTGTCAACCCCTGCTTTGTGATCTGGCCCATTTGTCAGGTAAAACAGGAGAAGGAGCAAAAGGTCACGGGCTTGATTTACCGGGAGCCTTAAAGTTATTAATGCTTCGCAGCCTTCCAGTTGGAAATTTTCTTTGCCCTCAGCTGCCTGTCACTGCGCTGCCAGAGATAAAGCCCCGTGGTGTCAGGGCTAATACAGGGCCAACGACAGATCAAAGGAGCCTGTGTCGGGGTGGGTTTCCAAAACCCCCTTCAGAAAGGAGAGGCTGCACCTTCGGAGGGGCAGCACCGCTTCAGCAGAGAGCCAAACCCCAGACCAGCAATGCTCCAGTTGCGACCATCCGGCAAAGGGCACGAGCATGTTGCAAGAGCTTCCAGTCTCGTTTAGTTAAAGAAAAAGCCGTGAGAAGGTTGGGGAGGTATTTTGGGGGGTTGATCTGTGTCCCCCCCTCCCCTTGCAGGTCTTTATCCCTTTCCCTTTGCGTACTGAACGTGCAAATCTCCAGCGTCGTGTGCAGGGCGGTGGCTTGGCTGCACGGGTCAGTGCTGACGCTGCGGGCAGCTCTTACCCGGGCTGCACCAGCCCCTCTGAGAGGAGAGGCTCAGGGATGCAGGTTTAGCAAGCGTTAGTCCCCCCAGCAAGGCCTAAATTGTTGGTATTTTGGTATGTATTAGTATGTCAGCGCCTGTAAACGGTGCACGGATGGTCACGCATAAGGCAGAAGAGGGCTGGGAAGGAGACTGGGTGGTGAGGGCTCCGGGTGATCTTCTTTTCATCGAGCATTTTGTAAATCTCTTTAAATTCTACTTTCCAGCTCCACCGAAGTTGATGATATGATTAGAAAATCTACAAATCTGCTGCTGACCCGAACGCTGAGCAACTGTTTACAGAATGTCATCAAGAGGAAAAACGTTGGGCTGACGGAGGTAGGACACGGCTTCGAGGAGACCCATTTCCAGGGCAGGGCCACAGAAGGGGGTTTGGTCCCTTGGAACTCCTTACAGCGCCGTTAGAGATGCTGGTTTGGAGCGTTATTATAAAATATTTGGTTGGAAAACAATAATGGAACCACGTGGTGTTGCCGTACAAAGCAAGAAACCCTTTCTATTGTGGGAAGAGGAAGCTTTTTTGCTGTTGCTGTTAGCGTTGCCCCTCCTTTGAATTTGCGGAGCGTTACGTAGCTGAATCAAGGTAAGAGGACTGCAGGGAGCACCGGAGAAGAGCCCAGTGGGAACTGTGAGAGGATGGGGCAGTGGTCCCCATCTCTGGGTGACGTTTGGGGCAGTTTCAGCACGTTGCCACAGTACGAGCTCTCTACTGGTATTTTCTTTTCGCGATCGATACTTTTTGGTGCACAAAGTCAGATTTCTGAGAAGTTTAATGCGCCCCAGTCACGGCTCTTGGGGAAGGTGTGCGGTACCCAGGGCAGTTTGGAGACCTCAGTGGGACCTCTGTGTGCTGTTATTAAACGAGTAGCTATTAATACAGCTGCAGTTGTTTAACTGGCTGTGTCCTGTCCTCTGGACACTGTAAATACCCTGTGGGGGTGAGTTTTGGAGAGTTTAGTGCATTTACAGCGGTATGTATTTACACATGATGCTTCCTCAGCCCTTTATCTCGCAGTCTGGAATCTCTCTGCTCCCTGGGGGCAAATTCCTTTTCCCTCCTGCTCCTCCCAAGGCTCCCTCCGCAAAGAGGAATGCAACACTATCCCGGCACTATCCATCCCCCAAGTGGGCTTTTTTGCTGCTGTTGCAAGCGTTCCCAGAGTGTGACTGAGTGTAGGAAGGGCAAACCGAGGGCGACAGTCCCCTCAGCCGCTTGTGCCCAGTTTCGACGGTGTAGATGTTCCTTGGCACCTTCCACGTTGAGTGGAGGTGGTGCCTTTCTTTGGGCTGAGAGTGGCTTCTTCACGTGCTTTGGAGCTGAAGAGGATTTTGCGAGGAAAGCCTATGTAGCACGACCTGCGTTTAAAATAAAGGTGTAGTATGTCCAGAGGCTGGTGTTCATCTCGGAATCTCTTCTCATATTTGGCGGTTGGAACTAGATGATCTTTAAGGTCCCTTCCAACCCAAACCGTTCTATGATTCGATGATTTTCACCCTCTTGTTCCTTACCGCTTACTGAGGTACAACTAGCTCTCTCCTGGGGTTATCTCCACCATGAGTTTTTTCTAGTTTGAGTGAAGAAAAACTGCTTTGAGTATCTTCGTCCCCTCCTGCCTCTTTTCTTTGTGTAACCATTGACCTGTTTATCCAAATGGAAGCACGCGGCGTTTTTCTTCTGCGTTTCTCAAATCCTTCCCACTTAAGAAAAGACATTGAAGTGACCATGTGGAGCACAGGAATTCAAGGGTGCGTTGAAGAGTCCCAGATTTTATACAAGCATAGTCCTGGTGTCAAAAGTGATTGCAAAAGATGGTGAAGTACCTTGCGTAACTATCACTTCCCAGATGTAAGTTTTGCACAAAGCGACACCATCCATTTCTGGGCTCTCCAATGTCATCTTCCAAGCAGTGGACAAGGTAACACAAGGCCGTGTACCAACCTTCCCGGTTTTTATCCTCTTTAATTTATTTTTTATTGCTGTTTTTTGGAGCTACCTCGTAGCAGTGGATGTTGAAGTTGGTTGCCAAGTCTGCTCCAAATAATCCTGGTGTCTTGAATAACCCTGACATCCCTCAACCAAAGAGAGGGAAAAGATGCTACTATTTTTTTCATTTGAATACCCCAAAGAGAAGATCTTACCTCAACAAGAAAGTCTTACTCCTCCGAATTCAAGAGAAAATCAGAACTTGAAGAAGCCAGAGAGGGAGCAGGAAAGCTCATAACCAGTGGTGGAAAGAATTAAAGCAATCAGGGCCTTGGAGTTTGATAGCTGATCTGGACCAGTAAGTAAGTTGTGATGATCAGAGAAGAGGTTTCACACAGTTGGAAATATCTGATATTTAATTAACTTGAAACTACAGGAAAATATATCATGATCATGATGTCAGAGCTATCTGACACAGGGAAACGCAAATGAGCGCTTGTTTGAAGGCCAAAATCAAGAACAAAATTAATCCAAGGAATTCAGAAATGAGAAGCCCTCCGAGTTACCTGTGTAATACATTTCACGGACCAAGTACAAAACAAGAGGAGTTCCAGTAGATCAGCATTTGATTTCTTAAAAACAAAAACCTGACTGAATTCAAAGAAGTGTTGGCTGGAAGGGACCCCTGGAGGTATCTAGCCCAACCTCCCACTGGATGTGGGATCACAGCTCACTTGGATCATGTCAGCCGTGGCTTTCTCTACCCGAGTTTTAATTTCTCCAAAATAGAGGTCCCACATCTTCTCTGGGCACCCTGTTCCAGTCCTGCTCTACCTTCCTAATGCCTCTTTTCCTTCCTAATACCCAAGCTGAACCTCCCAAACAGTGACCATTGCCCTTTCTCGTGTCATCTGACGCTAGCGAGGGTTGGGCGCTGTAATCTTCGTAGTGTTACTTCAACATTTCTGGGCCTGCAACACTCAAATCGCTGATTAATCCATCTCACGCAGAAGATTTGCGAGCGTTCCAAAATAATTTCTTTAGAGGAGGTGACTGTGGGCTGCCACACCATACTCCAGCAATTAAATTATATCAATCCGGAGCGTTATAATGCCTTCCGGGTCTGTAGGAGAACTGTTTTGGCACGATACCTGGGCTAGATGTTGTTTGGGAAGGTTTTATTGTAGCTTATGTTGCACCTTGAAAATATGCACAGCAATCTGCTCAGAAAAAAGGTGAGGGAATTAATTATGCTTCCAAGTCAGTGATCCTAAAGTGGAAGCCCGGATTGTTTTGCTCTGGATTGTGAAGGTTTGTGTTGATTGACTTCAGCAGAGGCTTTTACTCTGTAGTTGCCTCTAACGTCCCGAGATAGTGCCATGTGAAGGCAGCCGAGAAGGCGGCATTAAGAAAATTGCAGATAATGGTGGGTATGATAACCGAAAAGGTACCAGGGTGAGATCTGCTGTTCACCCACACCACCCTCCGAAAAGTAAAACCTTGTGGTTTCTTTGTTAAATGCCTTAGTACGGTGTTGTTCGGTGTCACTCAAGATGCGGGTTATGTAGGGTTCATTAGCAGACAGAATACTCGTGATTTGACATGGCGTTTTTTTGTAAGCCTCTTGTATTTGAACTGCGCTGAAATGAGCCCTGACTGACAGCTGAATGTAGGAAAGTCATTAAAAAAAAAATCTTTTGTGGTATTAGTGGCTGTCATGGGAAATGCTTTTCCCCCCAAATTATCTTTTATTTAAGTTTCTGGTGTTGTTAAAGGAGGAGAGCCTTTGAGCGTGTAGCAGAGCTTAGTGTGTTTGTACAGCATCAGCTTTTCGTGCCAGAAGTTCTTATAAATTGGCGCCCATTAACCTGGCACGTCCCTGGCTTCAGGAGCACCGTCTTTCAATGCCTCTTTTGCCTTTGCAGCTTGTACAGATTATTATAAATACAACCCATTTGGAGAAATCCTGCAAGTTCCTAGAGGAATTCATAACCAATATCACTAATGTACTTCCAGAAACTGTCCACACTACGAAACTCTACGGGACCACAACCTTCAAGGTGAGACCGTTGGTAGATCCACCTCCGGGGAGTTGCTGTGGATGTTTGGTTGGAGAGTATCTGCTTTCAAAGCGCGTGTGTGGATGTGTGGATGTAGGGAGCTAAGCTGAGCTGAGAGGTAATTTTGTCATATCCTGGGAAGCTTACGCCATCGGACTAGCTTTTGGGTTTGTCCTCTGGAGCATTACTTCTGTCGAGATCGTGAGCATTTGTAGCCCTAATTTACAGGCTGTGACTGCAGCACTTATTATCTAAAGGATTAAGCAGCTTTTAAACAAAAGCCCGATTTTTTTTTTGGTTAATGAATTTTCATTTTGCTGTTTGAGCGCCATACAGCGTTGCACATGTCTGGCCATGACCGCAAGCCCTCCTCCTTCACCCAAGAGGAGAATAGATTTTCAGAACTTACATTTCTGTATCTTTCCACTCCTTTTAGCATTATCCCCTAAAAATCAGGGCTGGCAGAAACTGCCAGACTTCCCAGTCTTTAAATCTTTACATTATAACCCAGGAGTGTCCACCCGGATACTTCACATGAAGTCTTAAGGCTGTAATTGGGTCAACTGTGGGGTGTCCGAATTGTGTCCCGTGGCCAGAGAGCAGGAGATGGGACCAGCGCTGAGGACTCCAGCGATGGTAGGGGATTGGTTAGGTGAGGTTTGACCTTGGGATAACTCAGCAGGAGACTAAGGCCCCATGTCCCCAGGGAAGTCCATTCATTGTCCTGTCTGGCATCATCTACCTATTTGGCCTAAGGGTGAGTTTTCCTACCCACTTTCTGGCAGGGAGGCTCCTCTGTGGCCCTCCTGAGTTTGGTGAGCCTCAACCTTTTTCCGTGTGGGACGTTCCTCTCCCATCTCTCTCTCTTCCATCCTGCACTAGATTTGTCCTCCTGGTCCCCGGGTTGCATCAGAGGCAGACACCAGCTTGATCTTGCCTACCACTGACCTGGTGGCACATATCCCACCAGTCTGCGCTAACCTGAGGCCGCTGCAGCCCTGTAGTCGCCTGCGGGTGCTTTGTCTTGCGCTACCTTTAGGGCTAACATTTAGGTCAGTCTCACATCCCGTTACTTGTGTAGACTTGTGGTGTGGAGACTCCACCCCATGTAACGTGGTCTTGTCCCCAGGACGCCCGCCACGCTGCCGAGGAGGAGATTTACACTAACCTGAACCAGAAGATAGACCAGTTCTTGCAGCTGGCGGACTACGACTGGATGGCCATGGAGCCGGGCAGCAAGGCCAGCGACTACCTTGTAGATCTCATTGGCTTCCTACGCAGCACGTTTGCTGTGTTCACCCACCTCCCGGTAAGCCGTCTCCACTGGTGTGCTTTCTTCTGCTGTCCAAGGAGCGCGCGGGTGTCCGATGGCGCTGTTGAGTCTAACGGTTGCTCCAGCTTTATGGGGTGTGATGGAAACGGGGCCTTGGACTGTCAAGTGTTATGAAATAACAAATGTATTTTTAAAGCGAGCTATTTCATGTGTTACCAGACGTTGGGCTTCAGCGAGAGTCTCCCCAAATATTTTTAAGTCTACTTATACATGAACGAGGGAAATATCACAGTCCACCATGTAGAAGTAGGATCATAATTCCCTAGCCACCTATATTTTAGATATGTTAACTTTCAGCTTAGTGGACGTTCAAGATTTTTTTCAAGAGACCCCAGTATAAGGGTGTCTGTTATTTGAAATGCAGATACATTTCCAAAGGTTTGTCAAGCCACTGGATGCCTCACATCAAAATATTGCTCTGCGTTGGAAGGCAGCATATGTTTCTTTCTTTTCTCTGCTGTCTAAAATACGCCTGTGTTTATGCTGTTATTGCGATCAAAAAATGTATTTTATGTTGTTTTTTGCAGTTGGCTGAGTGGTGTCCCGTTGAATAGGAAAAATACAATCATCAGGGAGTTTCAGTTTTGCTCAAACAGCTTTTTTTCCTTTAAATAAGATTTGTTCTGAGCTGTCTGGATATATACTTACGAGTATCTTCAATCAGCAGATATTTTGAAATAGCAAATCCGCTGAACACTATATTTGTCCTAAAAGCAATTTCAGATCTTTCTTCTTTCCTGAACTGTCACTGATCCGCTGTTACTGGGTGCCCAGGACGATAGCACGCCAGCACGCACGGGGCACCTTCCACGAGCTCGGCTGTAAACAGGAAGAAAGGACTAATCATACACAACGGCCGTTTCCTTCGCTCCGTCCGCCTTGTTTATGCCGCTGTGGTTGCTCTGCTGGAAGGATGGTCAAGCACTCCAGAGCTGTTTTAGGAGGAGTTAGAGCCCCAAAACGTTGCAGCCTTCTGCGTGGCTCCTGCCTTTGGCCTTCTCTATCACAGCAGGAAGATTTGGTAGCGGGTGGAAATGAGGACTGATCTGCTGTGGATGGAGAAGCCACCAAAAGAGAAACGAAAGTGGCTTTCCCAGTTCTCTGTACCTGGAGGTGCTGTTGAGGAGAAGGTGTTTCCTGGCTCTGTTATCACTGGAACAAACTGCTAAATAAAGCGTTGCCTCCTGTGCAGAGAGGTGGGAAGGGCTTTCATCCACCTTCTTGTTCAGGGCAGGTTTATTGATTGCCAAAATGCCCCGTCCGTTGCTAGCCCTGAGCAGCATGGCTGGGGCCACGCGAGCAGGCGTGGGGCAGGTGCCCTCCGGAGTCTGGAGGTGCTTGGAGATGGCTGGATTCCTCAGCTGCTGGATTTCTCCTTAAAAAGGAGATGTGGCTGCACAGGGGTGGGTTATCACCTGGAGACCACTTCCACAAATCATACTGGGAATACTTACACAAGTAAGGAATGGAATTTGACAGGGAGACTGATCTCTGCACCGGAGCATGAAGCATGGCTAGCAGGAGAGATGAGGATGGGGAGAGATGTCCACAATGATTTATGAGGTGGACCTGGAGTGATTTATCTTCCTTAAATATTAATATTTCCTTTTTGAGTGAGTCAAATTGTTTCGGAGGCTGGGAGGGCACCTAATTGGTCTAAAAAGGACCGAGTCAGATCGAAGCAGCCTTTTCTCTCCCAGAACTGGATTAGAAAGGACCCGGCTGAGAAGGCGGCTGTCTGCAGCTTGTGGAGGTGCCGGCTAATGTGCCGGTGCTGTTCAACCAGCAGACACGCAGCACCTTATCTTCAAAGCATTGCATGGCCCTGATCCTCCCGATAGCCCGTGAGATAGGGGACGCCAGTCAATCAGATGCTGCAATCTGATTTATGAAGCTGTAGATCTGGCTCAATGGTTTGTAGGAGACGTAGGTCTGGGGTTTTTTTAGATATACTGGAGTTTCTTCCTTTAGAGGAGCACTCTGGAGATGCCGTCACTGACCACTGCTGATAGGTCCCCCAATATCCTGCAGGCAACGGTGGGTGAGAGCGAGGCAGAAAAAAATCAGGGTACATCGAAAAGGCACCCAGCTCCCTCGGTGTCTCCGCTGGTTCCTTCTTGTGGGGTTCAAGGACCTTTTTCCTGTGGCTGATTTAGAAATACATTAGAATTTCTGCACTTGCTAAATGCAGTGCAGGAGATATGGCGTGTAGAAGACCACATCTGCCTAAACCAATGCAGAGGAATGACAGAGATGTTTATGAAAGCACCAATCATGTGGGATGAGCTTCATTTGTGAAAGGAAAGAGAGAGGGGTTCAAGAGGAAAAGGAACTATCTCCAAAAAGGGTGAATTATGAGTAGAAGAGGGTATTGCAGGATTGCTAGTGGCAAGGTAGAGCTGTTTCTATGCTGCTGGTCTGAATCCAGCCCAAATTATTAGCAGCATAGCGTTACGATCTAAGAGGAGGTGCTACCTGGTTTGAAATGAGTTTGCAGCCTGTTCCAGCTGTAAAATACAGAATTTCCACACTGCCAGTAGCTCACAAAGAAAAGCAAGTGACTGTGCACCATCCCTGGAGAGCGGAGCATCTCCTTGTCCCTAGAAGTGGCCTCCACGCAACACCATCCCTTCTATTCTCATGTCCTTCCCTGGGTTGGGAATGCCCCTGTCTTCTGAGCAGGTACCTTCAGGTTGCCTGAATTTACACGATTTTAAAACAAGCGAGAAGCGCTCTCCTAGTATTTGAACTTGCAGCAGTTTTTTTAGGAGAAAAGAGTGGCAGTCTCGGGAGATGAGTAAGTGGCAGGAGCCGAGCTACTCACCTGCCTTTTGTCACGACAGTAATTACACCGAGAAAAACCTTCACCTGCTGATCAAAGAAACTCAGCCTGGGCATGTCGGCAGTTACCGTGCTAAAATTACACCAACAAAAAGCGCTGTCCTGTAATAGAATGGAGCCGAAAGTCCTGAGCCTGCAAAAATGCAGGTGGCTCCTTAACTTGACGGGTGTGAGTAATCCCATTGTCTCGGACGGGGCTGCTCGTCTGCAGGAAACCTTTCTGGGGTCAAGGCTCCAGCTCGCCGCAAGGCAGATCAAATGGCCTTGAAGGGTCCGGTTGACTCAAGTCAACGTTTCAGAGAGGGGGTGAAGAGGAGCGGAGGCGCTGAGCGAGCTAAAAGGCGACTCCAAGCCAAGATTTGGGCATTAGGTTTTGTGTTTCACTTTTTGGATACGTGAGGCTGAATTTTTCCTGTATTTATTGGGGTGAATCCCAGAAGAGTTGAGGTTGGAAGGGACCTCTGGAGGTCATAGAATAGTTTGGGTTGGGAGGGACCTTTCAAGGCCATCTAGTCCAACCCCCTGCCATGAGCAGGGACATCCCCAACTAGATCAGGTTGCCCAGAGCCCCGTCCAGCCTGACCTGGAATGTTTCCAGGGACGGGGCATCTCCCACCTCTCTGGGCAAGCAGGTCATCTGGTCCATCCCTCCTGCTCAAGCAGGAGAAATAACCCAGACCAAAGCTGGTCCTGGCTTGTGGAGTGGCGTAGTCTCCACTTTCTCCAGCGCTCAAGCAGGAATTGCGGTCCCTGATTTTTCCTTTAGAGCATCGGAGTAGACGTTGTGGGAGATGGTGGAAACCACTCGATATTAGGAACCCCTGGAGTCGATTTGCTTTTTCCAGCTTTGCTTCAGGACGCCGAGCCCCCAGCTGCGAAGGGCATGCTGGTGGGGCCGGCGTGTGCCGGGACGGGAGGAAAAGTTCATGGTGAAGTTAACGGGGTTTTGGTGCATACCACTGCTGCATGAAATTTTCATGGTGGTTTAGAGCCGCAATTCGAAAATGCTCCGCTAAGTGCCCAAAATGTCTCAAAGCAAATAACACGCTGGTGGAAATCAAAGCATAATTAACGTTTGGCTTCGAGGCTGCCCTCTTCCTGCGTTAACCAGGGAGAGTCGGTTACTGCTGCTGCTGAGCTTATTAACAGGGGATGCTCGGGCCTCCTCGAAAAGAAAATACTTTTTTTTAAGGAAAAAAAAATAGTTAAAAAAAGTATTTTAGAAAAAAAAAAAAAAGGTGGTTTCTGGGTTTCAGCAAGTAAAGGGCCATGGCCTCGAAAATTAACATTTCCAGCATAATACTTTTAAAAGAATGACTGAAAAAGCCTTTTGTCTTTGATGGCTGATTGTTGTTTTTATTTCTTGTTAGACAAGTTAATGTAAATCGCATTGACAGGGCTACTCCAAACACACTGATTTGTTGACATTAAGCTTCTCAAAGATGGAGGGTTGTGTCAACACCTACAGTGAACTGTCAGGTTAACAAAGCAAGGATGTTTTCCTGGGGGAGGGGAGCAGAGGTGGGGGGAGGAGGGGTGTTTTGTTTTTATTTTAAGTTTCCTTTAATCCTCTGTTAGTCTTGTATCTTGATAACCTCCTTTGGAAGGTAATCAGGGCAGGTCAAGAGGTGATGCTGACCCGGGAAGGGGAAGCAATCTTTCAGCGATCGAACAAACTCTAACCTCTGCCGTCTTGAGCAGTTCAGCGTGAACTCTCTGCAAAGGGGTTTTGGGGTTGGGTTTTTTTTTTCCTTTTTGTGCTTATTTTTGCCAGATGGCAGGCACAGATTTCAGCCGGAGCCGCGCGAACGCTGCGGCCGCTCTGCCTGCAATGTTTTTGCCTTATTCACCATATTGGCATCTCTTCCCGGCTGCAAATAAATACGCCGGCCATGGCAGCTCTTGCTTTGGTAGAAAGAGCTGTGGAAGTGTTTATTTTCTTTTTAAAGAGAAAGATTACCTATGTTTTTATTTAAAAAGCCAAATCCCTCTGTAATATTTTAGAAGGCAAGGCACTGTGCATGGAAGTAAAATGCCTTGAACTTTGCACCAGCTCCAGCCTTGACCACGTTGGGAGGGACCCAAGTGGAAAATAACCATCATGAAAACGTCATGTGAGCACTGAAGACACGTTTTTTAGATTTACACAAGCCCTGTCTGTGCTTAGATAACGTCCCCTTGCCCTCAGAAGAGCCGAGCCAGTTTTGCTTGAGCTGATCCCTGCTGTCACTCGCTAGGGTTTGACGTCCATCGCCTCCATCTTACAGGTGGGAGAGCTGAGGCACGTGGATGTTGACTTGTGGAGCACACTTAATAGCAATAAAACCGGTCTTGTGGTACTTTGATTTCCTCCTCATCCTCCTTAGACCAGGTTCAAGGAACCCATATTTTGCTTTTTTAATACTCTACCACCGGCCGAGCAGCCGGTGCCTCGGTTGGAGCGTTGCTGGGCTGTAGGCACCTGCGGGCGATGACCGATGTGTACCTCTGCCTTTCTCGCTGTTGCTTTGCTCTCTTCTGCATTTGACTTTAAACTCCCTGTGTTGTCCTCCGTAGGGGGATGTAGATGTCCACTCTACAATGTCGGTGAGTACAAGACCGCGTGTCGTGCGCGTTTGGTCTGCTCTGCTCGCACCTCAAATGTTAGCGGGTGAGTTGAACCAGAAAAGGTCCTTAGTCTCAGAAGGGAGGAAGGGAAGAGATCGAGGAGAAGTTGACATCACTAGGATAAATAAGAGACCAGGGGAAAAGGTTTCCTTCCAGACAGGTCGCCCACAAGCGTGCTGTTGCAGTAGCATTGCTAAATTGTTGCTTTTAGAGCACGTTGCATTTAACTGGCTCTTTTTATCCCTCGTGCATCTCTAAATGTGTGGGGAATTAGGGGAAATGCCTGTTATTAGGGAAAGCACGATGGGATCTTCAACCTCTGCTTGAAAGAGAAAAGATCTTTGTAAAATCCCCCCTCGCCCCCTGTATTTTGTTCAGACAAATCCCCCATGGGGATTTCAGCCTGATGTTCCTCCTGGTCTAAGTGCTCCGACCCGGGGCTTGGACCGCTAAGCCTTCCCTCCGGCTAGAGTGGTGGGATAGTATTTTATCCAGAAGATAGTGTGATGCTTGACGTTTGCTATCTCCCTCTTTGGATTAGGGCAATTAGCACAAAGTAAGCGAAGGAGACCTTTCAGACCTGCCTTCTGGTTCAACAAACCCCCCTAATTGTTGTCATTTCTGCTTGTTTCATGTGCGGGAGGAAAAGCTACGGCACTTCCCCGGATAGATCGCAAACAAAGTGCTCTCGAGCTACCTTGTTTCCTCTATTCCCATGTCTGCAAGCCAAGGCACGCGCGAGCAAAGCGCGCCTCGGTGTTCTGTCGGTGCAGCCCTGCTCGACGCGGTTGTGTGGTGTGAGATGCGGCCGGCGCGGAGGCGTAGCCTCTACCCCAGCTTCTGCTTTTCCGCCTTTAACCCCTGCTCTTCATTTTAACGCTGAGCTGCCACGGTAGTATTGATATTTCACGCCGCGGTTGGATGCTTGTACCCCTTTTCCTGGAAACTGAGCATAGCTAAGCCTTGAGCATTTGCAGGCTCTGGGCACCTGGGGGTTTCTAAGTCAACATCGAGGTCTCAAATCAACGCCAGCTTCTGGAAAGAAAGAGCCTTGTTAAAGCAATTTGAGGCCAGCTTCCATCAAAGCCGTGGCTGGGTTGCTGGCAGGGCTGCGGGAGCTGCCCGCGCTGCCGGGGAGCAGGCAGGGATGCTTCGGGCATCCCCCCGCGGCCGCGGGTTTCCAGGAGCGGTGTTGAATGTCGGCCATCCTACGTGGTGTCCTTAGGGCGTACCCTAAGAGAGAGAGATGCAAAAAGTGGCATTGCCTCTGGCTTTTCGAGACTTTCAGCCGTTTAGAAGCCAGATGTATGTATTTCTTTAATTGAATCCAGTGCCTAGACAGCTATGGAGTCAGCTTCCTATGGAGAGGGGTGCATTAGTTTCATTAAGGTAAATCAATGAAAAATAATACCTGGAGGTCCCCTGGAAAGGGTCAGGAATGGAGTAATCCCTTTATATGGTGGGACTTTGCTAGCCTGCTCTTAGTTGGTTTTGGTTTTAACTGCAACGGATTCTAATTTTCCTTTTAACCCCTCTAATCTTCTGTTCTCTAGGTAGTTTGTATTAATTGATGGAAATAAATCACTAATCTGTCTGTCTAAAAGAGACTGAAAAATAAAAATCTGATTGCACAAAATAGCAGGACAAAGGAGCAATTGTGACGGAGTTTAAAATGTCCAGTGGGAAGTAGTTGCGGCTAATCCTGGAAGTTTCTTGGTGTCGTAGATACAGAAACACGTAAAAAAAAGGCAAGTTGCCTGGAATGCAGACATGGACAGGGCATAAGCAGCATCCAAAATCCTCCCTGCATGGTCCTCAGGGGGCTTCCTCTGCCCTCCAGAGATGATCCGAGTCACTTGAGGGGGTGCTTGGACCAGCTTGCCCTGACGGTTGGGCGAAATGCCCTTAAACCGAGAGCGCCGTGGTGGGGAGAAGCCGGGCTGGCGAGCGGAGCAGCGTTTGCATGGCTGTGTGGTCCCGTGCTGCCCGCCGTGCTGCGGTCTGCGCGCCGTGCGTTGCTTCCCTGGGCTTCTCGAGTGGCTCCGGAATCCCAAATACTTCCCAAAACGAAGGGGCTGAAACAAGAACTAATGGTTGCTTTAAAGCAAGGAGCAAAGCATTCAAATACGGTGGATTTAGCTTTGTTGGCCGGGGAGAAGGCTGACCTCTGATTAACCCAGGAGCGCTAGTTAACTCGAATCCGGGTAAGCCAAGTTATCTTGTAATTACATGGTTTCTTGTCTGCTTTCAGCACTTTGAAAATTAATTGAAGCTAAAATGCCCAGTCCCATAAATCCTTTAAACCAGGGTGTGCACGCTTCCCTAGGTATTGCTTCCCTTTGTGTAGTCACCTTGGCATGTTTGGCTTTGATTTTTATTTTACAAACTTAGATTTATAAAGCTATTTTATGCTTACTTTTGCATGCACGTATGTACACAAAGGATCAGGTGTGTGGCACGAGGAATTTGGCAGCCGAAAATCCATCCTCGGCGTAAGGAATCCAAACGTGCCTGCTGCTTCCTGCACCAGCGCCCCAGCCTGTGCCTTCCAAAAACCCGAACACAAGTTGAAGTATGGGGGGTTTTTTTCCGCTTTAGGCTCAAATTTAAGCGAAACACTAGACTTTGGAATTAAATGCTTTCCTCTTATTTCATCCACTGGCAACCTGAAATCTCGTAAGGCTTCTCTTAAGTCGTGAACGTGCAAAGGAACGCCGATGAGCACCACATCTGCTTCCAAAGCCCCCAGCTATCTTCCTTAACCTCCCCGCGGGAGGAGACCCCCCTGCCCTCGAGGAGCCCAACCTGCAAGTGCAAGGTCCTTTGGGGTCCCCGTGCGGAGCCCACTTGACTAGAGGCTGCGCGGAGAAGCGTTGGGAGCTCGTGCCCATCGTTCGGAGCCGGTAGCCACGGTTGAGAGCTGTTGGGGGGGTTGAAGTGGCTGCGATTGAGGACACGTCGTTTCGTGAGCATCGTAGGGGTGCCTTTACGCAGGGATATGTTCTCCCTGGATCTTGCAGCCCAGGTTAGGTGTAACAGCAAGGGAGAGCAAGCAAAGCATTTAAAAGTGCAGATCCTTAGGGATTTCTCATGATCGCCGTGGTCTTTCTTCATTGTGGTTCACGAATGGCAATAAATAAGGAGAGCCCGATGGGTTAATTAAAAACCCAGGTAACAGTAATTTCTACACCTTTCACCATCCGTCTTTTTCTTGTCTCTGTTTTTCAACTATAACATCTCAATATTGAAAATGGAAATTTAATGTAAGATTTAGAGTGTGGAAAAATGTAAAACGGGCTGAAGTTTCGTACGCCGCTTGTGTTGGTCACTCAGTAATCGGCTCTGCTTGGGGGAGAAAAAAAAATCTCCCGAATTGGGCGTTGATGGCTCACGGAGTGGAAATGGAGTGGGTGGGGGTTTTTTTTGGTTTGAGCTCATCCTTTTTTCCAGTCTGTTCAACATCTGGGCTTTAAGTCATGTATTAGTTGCGTTTCCAACAGGCAGCCGTACGTCACGGCAACATGCCGACCCTTCCTTCGGCGTCTCGGCGAGCAGAAATCTGCATAAACGGGGAATCTGGAGCATCCGTGTGTGCGCGGAGGGGGAGAAACCCTTGGTTTGTGTGTGTGCCGGAGGGCTCCGCGGCGAGGACGAGTGCAGTGCGCTGTGCTCCCAGCCTCGAGATCTTTCCCCTTTTATTTGTAACATCAAATTATAATTATAAAATTATATAGCAAGGATGAAGCGATTCGGTTCACTCTCTTTAAGCCGTCCTACCGTCATAATTGGCAGATGCTTTGCCCTGATAAATCAGGAGAAAGAAGCGTGGTTCTAACTCTTCGTACGTTAGGGAAAAAAATCAAAAAAATCTGTATTTAATCAACTTTTTGTTTCCAAAATGGCAGCTGCTTTGTATTTAATGGAAAATCAGGCTCTTCCCAATGGAAAGAATGTTATTCCCAAAGCGAATACAAAAGAAAATAAAAGCCACAAAAGAGGAGGATGAAATATGTCATTTATTTTTTTTTTTCTCGCTCGTTCCAGTTGTGGAGCCGCACGCTCCGATCACGGTCGGGCCACGGCTCTGGTTTGCGTCAAGTAACTCGGAAAGTCTCAGCCCGTGGACACGGGGACCAGGATAGACCCTCGCTCCGTGTTCGGAGGCACAAATAGGACCGAGATAAATGAGGGGTACTTGATGCTTCTTGTGTACATACAGGGACTCGTTAAATGCAGGTTATTTAGGGTTTAATTCCTCTGCAGGCTGAGATGGCTCTGCTGTTGGAGCACCACATTTCTTCCTTGACACCTCTTGTTCCAAGGTCTTGGTGTCTTTTGCAGAGGTGAATGATCTTTGTGGAGACCCAACTGGTGAGCGTGGGAGGAGGAGAACGTCGGGGAGCATCAAGCCCGTGCCTTGTCCAAGCCCAGCCAGCAGCTCCACGGGTCGCCGTCCTCTCCCAAGGGTCGCAGTGAATCTACAGCACCGTCCTTTCTTGGTCTGCTGCTCGTGTTTGCTCTGAAACGCATTTAAATGTCAAAACCCAATAATTTAGTGGTGGGGGGAGGCTGCCAAACTGCCACCACGGCCAGTCAAATGCCCGAGGTTTGTACAATTCGGCTTAGGGTTCCCTCCTGCTGCCGGGCCAGGGGCGTTGGGCCACGCCACGGAGACACCTTCTCGGGGAAGGAGCAGCGGTTTGAGCTGTCGTGACGTGCTCTATCCATGTATTTAGGGTTTTGCGTGGGTTTTGGTAGCTGCTTCCCTGCTGGTCCTGGCACCTCCCTGTCTCGCCGTGCCGTTCCTCAGCGCGAGAAGGCGGCGCAGGCGTTTCATAGCATCATAGAATCGTTTTGGTTGGAAGAGACCTCCAAGATCATCAAGTCCAACCATTTGCAGCGCAGCTCGTTACAGTGCGGAGTATTTAGAGAGCAGGTAGATGGGACTTTTTTATCTTTTATTTAAGTTTAAAAAAGAGAGTCACATAAAGAAAATGGAAGGCAGCAGACTTGGAACGGGAGTTTGATGCCACGGGCTGAACCTCCAGCGTGGTGGGAGAGTCAAGGTCAGATGGTTGCGTGATTAATGAGAGTGTCTACGGTTAAATCAAGTGGCTAACAAGGATAAAGCGTATAATTCCCCACGTGTCTCAAAGCGTAATGCTGTCGTACGCCTAACCTGGACTGGCAGGAGTGCTTTCCCACCCGTGTCCAGTGTGACGGTCCTCGCTCAGATCTCTGAAGCATCTCAGGAGCCCAGCGGGCAGCTGGATGCTCCAACGCAGGCGCTGCTCATTTCGGGTGCGCCAGGCTCTGCACACAACTGTTTCCATGCTATAGACTTTTTAAAAGCAGTTAATTAAAAATATCCTGCCACGCATTTGGATGGTGTGCAGGGAAAAAGACGCAGATCTTGGAATCCTCTTATTTCCTTGGCGTTTTTTGCATATGTGCATATACAAAAAAACCTCGCAGCTTCTCAGCTTTGCTGCAAACTACGGAGCTTGTACAGAGAGACTTCTGCGCGGTTGCGTGTTTGTGTGGGCCTCCCAAAGGCTTCAGAGAAACTGCCCCGTGCTCAGCTGCATCCCGAGGTACTTCCCTTCTCCACCCCCTGCCCTTCCTTCTATTTATTTATTTTCCTATTTAAAAAGAAAAATAAAGTAGATGTCGCTTGTTGACTCTGACAGCACGCTCAAAGCGAGGGAGAAACCTTGTGTTCCTGTGCGCGCTCTTGTCCTGGATCCCCCAAGCAGAGGTGGTTACAAAACCCTCGAGCGGTGCTTTTGCTGTCGGGTGCATTTGCTCCCGGTTGTAAGCGAGGAGATGCGGTTCGTAATGCCAAGACCCCTTGACGCCTATGTAGGAAAAACCTTGCCGTGGAGCTGGTTACTCCGCAAATTGTGTCATTTGGTTAAAGACCAAAAAAACCCGAACCAAACAAAACTCAGAAAGAAATAACATTATAAGAAAAAAGCCAAGCACTTTCAGCTCTGTCTGCGGGAGCTGGTCGTGACCGTCCCCCGCTGTGATTTCTGCGGCGCTGCTCTGTACGAGAGCCTTGAGTCTCCCACCAGCTTCAGCCAAAATAGCCTCCAGCTGTTGACCTTGGGCATCTTCGACACAGCCAAACTGTTACGGTTTTTCCTCTTTTATTGGAATGTGGGGGGGTTTGTATCAGGCTGCAGTGGTCGGCGTAACTGGCTGGTTTATTTTTTGTGTGGTGGGGATAATTGCTGTATTTGCTTTTTTTCCTCCTTTCTTTTTTATTTGTCTGGTTGCTTCTAAGCTTCTGTTGGGAGTTCAGCTTTGCCATGTGTTTGTCTTGCTGCCGTATCTGTGACAGCCTGTTTTCCCTTTAATGCTCAAAATAGAATATAAGTGGTAAATGTTTACTTCTGCAAATGACACCCCGTCGATTTTTTTAAATACCTCTGGAAGACAGCCACTTAAACATGGGCTTGCGCTCAGCTTTCGCATGGGTTTGAAAGCAATCACGTGTCAGTCAGAGGATGGTGACCTTCCAGGTTGGTTGGAGCAACTGCTCTTTTCGCTCTTCAGATGCCGTCAGCTTTCCAGGTGAGTGGGTCTTTGCATGAGACAAATTTTGCTCAAAATTGTGTTAGTTGGCTCTGCTTTAAGGTGTTACTCTTCATAGGTTTACTATGGTGAACCTGAGATATTTCGGTGGTGGAAGACTGTCTCCTGAACCAAGCTATTGCATGATAGGGATGGTCGAAGCCATGGGAAGACCAAAATCCAGGTTTCACTCGGAAAAGTAGCTCGGTGGTGATAATGTGTTTCAATCTGGTGATGTGCTAATGGCGACGAAGCTTCTTCCGTAGGTGACTACAACCTGTCCTGCTCCCAGCCCTCGTAATCAGGAGTAGAGGGAAGGGGAGCAACGCCTGCAGCTCGTCCTGCGCAGGGCATCGGTCCTTCTCCCAAACCAGAAACTGTTGTTCATCGGGTTGCTTCTGGCCTGGCAGATCCTGGGGAGAAAGAGGCCCTTCTTATTCCTGGTAAAGCAGGGCACAGATGCCTGTCCCGTCCCGTTCACTGCGAGTAGCAGGATGGATTTGGGGGCTGTTGGAAGGGAGGCTGTTGACGTGAAGGCGATGCCATTGACCGTTCCAGTTGTTCATTGAATCTGAAATGCCTTCCTCAAACGTGTGTGCAGTCCTTGCTTCTCCTTTCATAAGTCTGGGCATCAGGAAACCTTAAACTTTGTAACTGCCAAGTAATACGAAGACCTGACGGGGGTCCAAGGCTGGGGAGCATCCCACGGGTCCAAGGTTGAGGAGCATCCCGGGGGTCCAAGGCTGGGGAGCATCCCTTTCCCCAACAGGCATCGCTCTGTGCTCAGGAGCCCTGGCCCACAAGCGTTGCTCATCGCCAACCTTCTCTAGTTGGCTGGAAGGTTTCTTCTTCTTTTCTTTGGCAAATTCCAAAACCACTTGAACGTCAACTTGTAGCTTGGTGCCAGTCGCCTTTTTCCAAGTCCGTAAGTCAAGACACTGGCTTAAGTGTTTAGCTCCTGGGATGACTTCATGGAGCCAGAGATCAAACACGGAGCTTGACAGTGGCTGAAATCAATAAGCGAGCGTTAATTTTTGCACATCAGTCAGCTCTCGCGTCCCACGCAGGTCACGTCTAACGCAAAGTGACAGGGCTCAGCTCACAGCATGTTCCCTGCTGGAAACCAGGAACTGGTCTGGAAACCAGGCACTGGTCTGCTCTCGTCCTGTTCCCATAACGCAAACAATTTTGGGAGGAAAAAGTGATTTCTTCTTATTATTAAGGGTTCCACAAAGCCAAGTAAATAGAATTAATTAATTGAGAGTTGCTCTCTTGATACCCAATCTGAAGCTAATACTCTTAGGGATGGACTTAATTTTCTGGGATGTGTGGTGTTCTCTGACCGTGTAGCACTTACCGAGTCTAATTGTCTCCTGGACAAAGACACTGCATTGATTCTCCTTTTCTGCCAAACATAAAACTTCTTAGAAAAAATAACTTTTCTTTTTGCTAATCTGCATTGTTCCCAGTGATTTGATGCTCGTGCTGTTGTGTTTTAACTCCATATGGTTGCTTCCCTTCTCACGCCTTAGTCTGGGCTTGGCTTAGCTGTGGTATCCTGCAGTTCTCCAGATCGACATCTTCTCTCTTTAAACACTGGGGCAGATATTTTCTCTGCCTTTCCATCAAACTCCTCAGTGCTCCGAGGCCACTCAAAATGGGACATCAGTTTAGGAAGCTCCCCTGCCCCTTGTCCCTCCACTGGGTCCGTGTGATCCCATCCTGTGGGTGTGTAGGTACAAGCTGTGGTTTTGGACCATGCTCCCTGTGCCGTTGCCTCACTGCGCCATCAGAGATGCACCCGTAGAGGGTGGTACGGCCAAGCTGGTCACTGATGCCCCTTCAGAGGGGGCATCTCCGGAGACCACCCTGCTCATGGTGGGCGTTGCTGCGCCAGCCTGTGGGCTTGGCCAACGCAACGAGGGATGCCTCTTCTTGACCATCCGTTGTGCTTGGGGCTCTCACACGTTGCTCCTGGACCTCTTCGTCCTGGATACACTCACTTTTGTTTGCCAGATGTTGGGTGCAGATCCACAGCTTTTTTTTTAAATAATAAAAAAATCAACCAACCAAAAAAAACCCCAAACAAAAAAAACCTACCCCAAACAAAAAAACCTACCCCGAACCCAACAAACAACCCAACCGAAAACCGCCACAAAACCCACTTTGTCAAAATTGAAAATGGATTTCTGGGCAATTAATAAGAGGTTGGTTTGTTTTTTAAGTAAACCTCTTAAAACCAGCAGAGCACTCATCGTACGTTTGTTTTCACTGTTTGGGAAGCGTTAATGTATCTGGGTCATGGTTTGGGGTTTTTTGTCATCTTCAGTGACTGCAGAACAATTGTTTTTTTTTAAAAAAAAGGCAATTAAAAATGCATCAGGGTGGTGTTAAGAACCTGGCAAATCAGGACGGCACGGGCGAGCCAGGAAATTTTCCTCCTAAGAGTTCACAGAGCTGATTTAGTGATTTTCCCCATGGTTTAGTGAGATTTGGGACTCCGGTGCTGCCGGCAGCATGGACAGTCCAAAGGCGGCTGGGGCAGGAGGAGACCACGTCTTGGGGTCTCCAAGGTCTGAAGTCTTTGTCCATGCCTGCACAGAAAGCGTCCATGGGGATTATTCTCATTTTTATGCCACCAAACAATCGCTCGTTATTACAGCATCACGTTTCCATCTTCTGCAAAATAGTCCACCAGTATTGTGTTAGGAATTGGAAAAGTCAGCAAATTCAGGGTTGAGATGATTGGGACAACTTGTGGTGTTTATAGAAAAGTGGACATTTAATATTGAGGAATTCCAGTTTTTTGGCCCACTTTTCTGTTGTGTGAAATCCACGGATTTGCATGTCTAAATATCCTTAATCACATCAATCCCAATGCTCGTTGCAGATTGAAAAAGAAATTCTGTTGTTAGCAAAAAATAAAAAGAATTGGAAATTCTCAGACCATGTGAAACCTGTCACTTTGCTTTTCGTGCAAATCCTGCATTAGTTCTGTGGCGAGTTGGTGGAAGCGTTCTCGGCGCTACAGTAGGACTTTTGTTTGCATTTCGGTGACCACGTCGCACCTAATTTTGGCCGAGCACAAAGCAGGAGGCACCGGCAGGTTCCTCCTCGATGAAGCCGGAGGTGCTCCTGGAGGGGGGCGGGATGGGGCCCCTGGGACAACCTGCTGGGGTCTCTTCGGGGACCCTCTGGCCGGTGGCCGTTGCCAGCTGGTGCCGCCACCGCGGCTCTGGCAGCGGTAGGTGTGTGCCGAGGAGCCCCTCTCCCCCCGCCGCGAGGCGGGTAGCGGCAGCGTGTTCCTGATTGCACGTTAAGATTAATGGGTATTTATTTTAACAGCCATTCCGTTTCAGTAGCTTTTAATGAGTCCTTTGATAGCAAGTTCCTTAATTAACAAGGCAGCCTTTCAGCGTTTCCTTTCCCTAATTGTTAACATATTTGCTATTTTCAAACAAACGCGCTACCGTGAGCAGGGCCGGCTCCGCAGCCTCCGTGCTGACCTTCCCCGTGGTGGCTGCCCGTCCTCCTGGGAACCCGGAGGCTTCAATCTGCTGCCCAAGGATGAAATACAGATGAAAAGACATGATTTCATGGCTGATCTCCTGAAGCGTGATTGATTTGGTGGGGTCGATGGGGAGTAGCCCACAGAGATATGCTCCAGTAGGTGCCCCTTGGTTGTGTCTTTGGGAGAACTTCAGAGGTTTGGCTCTGCCCTTTCACTGCTTGGCATGGCCACAAGGAACCTCTCTAGATGTCCTACCCGTGTGCCCAGAGGAAGCCTTGGTGGGACAAGGAGAGCAGCATCACCTTGAGAGGTGTCACGGAAACCCCAACTGCAGACCCCAGCTGCAAAGAGGTGGCATCAAAGGCCACGGACAGAGGGATTCATTGCCAGAAATATGGTTACAAACTGATTTGAGCCTCAAAACAAGAACCCATGGCTTTTGCTCTGCTAATACGCTCAGAATTGCTTTATTTCGCTGAACACTGGACCAAGCTGTGGAGCTTGGTGGGGGTGGCCGGGCAGGCGCTTGGGCGTCTTGGCCGTGGAGCTCTGTCACCTTTCAGCCGTGACCCCTGTTCTCTCCGATGCAAATCCAGTTCATTTTTAATGAGGTTTGCAAAGGTCTTGAACAAACGAGCGATACTATAGAGGTGGTCCTGGAATTGCTTCATGAGATTTTAAGCTCTTCAGTTTTCTGTCAAGTTGGTAAATGAGTTATTGGTGACTTTAAGGTGTTTGTTTTCCCCCGTCTCTGCAGACAGCTCGGGTCGTGGTTGCATTCCGCCTCCTTCGCCATCCTCTCCAAATCACATCTTCCGTTTTAGATAGATTGTTCCTGAGCTGGACGGGCTGCGGCGTTCAGGCAGGTAGAGCATTTCTGAACTGCAGGCAGGGACCGAGCTGGTTTGGAGCCATCCCAGGGAGTGGGATGAGGACGTAACCCTGCGATTTCTCGGAGCGCTGGCACGGGGAGAGCCTGTGGGAGTGCCACCGGTTCCGCCACGCGCTCACAAAAATCATCAGGGTAATTAGCACGAGGTCTGAGCCGTCCCTGCTGAGCGCGGCGGCTCCTCTGAACCGCGGGGTTTTCTAGGAGCAGCGACGTCTAGGGATGACATCTCGGAGGCACCCAGCTCGATCTCCACGCCAAGGCGCATGTCCCGACACCGCTGCCGTGGGTGGTGCAGTTAATGATTTCGGGAGGGGGGTGAGGCTGGTGGAAAACACGTCCATCACGGGCTCGGCTCCGTGTGTCGGTGTGCGGGGCGGGCGCCCCGGGGCGCGCGGGGGCTCTTCTTCCCGGCACTGCGGGAAAGCTGAAAAATGAACCAAGGGGAAAAAAAAAAAACGCGATGAAGTCAACCCCAGTGGTAAATAAATGCCGAAGAACCAAGGCGGGCATGTTGTGGTATGAGGACGTACTTGATACCTGCCAGCGCGCAGCCCAAACCGTCCCAAGTGTGAGCGCGAACAGCCTCCTGCGCTTGCAGCAGCAGCTTATTAGCAGTGATGTATCCGTGTCCTGGCGCTGGTTTTTCTTCTGTCGACAACAGCTGCTTATCAAGCAGATATTGCATTGTATTCCTGGGGAAATCGTCTAAAATTGATGTTCAGAAGCCATTGCTGATCTTACAAGGAGCTGCTGTAAGCGGGCATCTGTTGCGCTGTGTGTAGGGGTGAGGCAGGAGAGGATTAGGCTCAGTCTTATTTATAAGGTTACGTTCAGTCTTATTTACAAGAGTGAAAAACATAAATTCTGGAAGGGTTTTAAGTCTTGGTGCCCAGGGAGTGAGATGCTGGTCGTCCCTGGTGGTACCTTCTTTTCTCTAGCCAGACATTTAGCACAGTGATTTAAACCCCCGAGGCATCTCCAAGCCCTCTGATAGTAAATAGAAGGAAAAATGGATTAATGCTCAAAAGGCGGAAAAAAATACCTGTATATACTTTTGTCTTTCATCTGGTAATATTGGATCTAAACTGTCAGGCATCTGTATGTTCTTAAACCTCACATGAAACACTGAGTCTTTTCTAAAGCAGAATGGTTTTTAGGTGTTCAAACCTTAAGAATAACGGACATAAAAGGTTGGGTTCTTGCCTGGCACAAGAAGATTCAGCTTCAGGGTTTTCAAAGACGCAGGGCACGTTTGCACCTGAAAAAAGTTTTGGGCCCGGCCAACTGCTGTGTGAAAAAGGACGGAGGAGGGAAGGCTGAGCCAGAAGCTGCTCCTGGGCTTGTCGGTTGGATCCCCTTCACCATCTCTGCAACGAGCTGTGGTAGAAAATGCTCACGAAGAACGTCCTACAGCACCACGTACACGCGGCTTTCGCGACGAAGACTCAGCAGAGTTGTTGTGCTGTCAAGCCCTGATGATTAAATTACTTTTTCCATCCCGTCTTCCTCGCGTTCGGCTTATTAACTTGACGTTTCATCTCAATTATTGGCTCTTCTTCACGTCCTCCCGGTGTCGCTTGTCATTCACTCTGTATTCGGGCAAGTCTGCCTGGCCGGAGGAACGCGCGCACCCGGGCAGGCGTTTGTTGCAGGCGTAGGTAACCCTTTAGGTACCTCCACGCGTGCTGATCTGCCCCGTGCTTGGCATGCAAGAAGGTTGTTCCTCTTAAATTTTTGTCAACGGGGCAGAAAACCTTCCTGAGGGTTTTCCTTTTGCCTTCACCTGGGGGCGAGCATCTCCAAGGCTTCTGCAAGGGTCGCAACCCTCTACGCAAGCTCCTGCTGATGCGCGAGCATGAGCTACTCCTTGGGATTTCCTCGTGTTCTTCCAGGAAGGGTGAGGAGCCCTGTCCCCGTGCCCAGCACAAGCGGAGGTCCCAGGGCATGGCTGCAGAGCTTTGCTTTCTCATTCTCTGCTTCCGTCTGGGTCTTCTACTCAATAACACATCGAAACCACTCGGTCACAGCGAAAACACAAGTGTCTGTTGGAAGTAATGAAGAAAAATGGCAGTTGGGTAGCAGCGCGCTTCCCGCCGCGGTTGGGGATGAGGAAATGGCACGAGCGGCATTTTAAATAACCAAATGTGTCAGAGGGGCACAAGAAAATGATGAAAAGCAAAAAAAACCCGAGGCTCCGCTAAACTTTATGCTGGCCGTGCTTCATCTTAATTTCAGTGAAGGGGTTTGTTTGGAGGTGAGTAATGAACGCTCCTGGAGCCTGGGAACGGCAGTGAACAGCGGAGATGAAGTACCCTGCTCCGTAATGCATGGCTCTGCTCTTTTTTTTTAAATTAAAAATGATTTTTTTCTCTCCTGCTGAAGACGAATATAGTCTGAAGAGCCAGAACAACCTTGCAAAGCTGGTAAGAACACTTCCCAGCACATGCGTCAAACACTGGCTCATCTCTCCATGCCACAGCAATGAAACTTGTGATACTTAGCTTGAAACATCACGTAAACCCTCACTTTAATCCCAGTTTAAATACAATTTGTAAAGTGCTTGTAAAAATCTGCGAGATGTCCTAAGCCATCCTTTGTTTGCAAGAAAGCATGTTAAAGTCTTTTGTGTGCATTTGAAAACATAATCTCCTGCTGAAACTGTTTTCATGGTAGCACCATTATCCAGAAATATTATTGTGGGGTTGCACATGCAGGCATCAGGATCGTTCCGCGCAGCTCAGCCGGTGGGTTTCTGCGAGTCTGTGCTCTTGTGCGAAAGGATTTCCCCATTTTTGTGCCTTTAACACATGTTACAGACCCATGCAGATCTTTTCTGCCAAATCTTTTCTGCCAAATCTTACCTGCCACAAATTTTGGACGGCACACAGCAACACTTGGGCAACGGGGGAGATCTTTTGAGCGTTTGGAAATGAGGGAGAAATTTGAATAGGTTGAAAAAAAATGCCCCCACTTGTTGAGTGCCCCTAAGTGATGGTTGGTCTTAGTTCGCGGAGAGCGTGGCACCCGTAACCTGTGAGCTGGGATGCAAAATACATTCAGTAAGAACAAGAGGAACCTTAGCTTTGTAAGCGCTGTGTGCGTGCAGTGGTCTGAGTCTGGTTACTGGCCTTACGGGTGCTCTAGTTTTCCTTTTATGCTTCTGATCGGTCACCTTGGATTTTCTGAGGCACTGGGCTCAAGGCAGAGTGTGCTCCCTGCTTGCTCCTGAGCCTGGTCCTCGGGAGGACCGGGCTCCGACGGGGCAGAGCATCTGTGGGGTTCTTGGAAAGGTCTTCTCTTCCCATCCCCTCGTGGCATCTCAAGAGGATGAAGGAGCTGTAGGTCTTTGTGGAGGATCTCAGTTCTTCACGTCTGTGCTCATCGGCTTCCTTCTCTGCTGCCAGTGGCTCTCCTGGTGGCTGATGCTCTACTCTGGCCGGGTCAGGGCGTGGGTGCTCAAGCTGGGTGACCTGCTTATGGCCTTTTGCAGGAGATGGAGCTTTCTGAGCACCCGTCTCCCTTTCTCCTGTTCCACAGCCCATCCCTACCCCCACCATCATCCCTTTCCTTCATACCACCCTTCTTTGAACATCCTAAGTCCTCGGAGGCATCCGAGGCTTCCTACCTGACAGCTCAATTCTGTCCATCCAGGGGCTTCACCCAGAATTTGACAATCAGCTGTTTGAAATGCAACAGTTCAAAAGTTTACGTGTGCTAATTGAACCGTCTGTTGTGGTTACTCTTCTCCTGCCTTGCCGTTGTTTCTCGATCAGAAAATGGAAGGCTTATCTAAGGTAACTCTTCTTGCTACGAACTGTTCACACGATTTATAGCTTGAGGTCTCAATTGTTCCTCAAAAGTGAAACATAACCACAGTGACTCAGGGAAAATGTGTTAAAAATAAATATTTACCGCCAATGTTCTCCATTTCCTTAATAGCTGAAACTCATAACTGGTCGTCTTTCTGTTACAGATATGAGCATTTCAAGGGATTTAAGTAGTTTCTCTCTGCACGGCAGCCTCGGCCACGACCTCCTCCCCATAGACCCCCTGTTTAATTGCCACGAGTTAGGGATGGCTCGGGAGGAGGCAAGTGTTGGTAACAGCGTTCCCCGTGGTACAAGCAGGCGCAGGACGCGTCCGGGTGCCTGAGGTCAGTCCCCACCACCCAGCCCTGGGGAGCAATCCTATCCATGTAAACGCGACTGACTTCTTCAGTCACCTCCTTGCCTTGATATTTCCTTCTCCTCGGTCCCTGTTGGCATCTGGAATGTGCTGCAGGGTGGTGGAAGTGGGCTGAAGAGCATCGACGTGCTAGAGACACCGTTGTCACAACGAGATGGCCCTGGCTCTCTGCTCCCTGGTAGCCAAGGCTAAACCTTGAACTATGAGCCTCTGCTGTTGGAAGGGGATTTTGAAATTCCTGTCTTGGAACATACGTAGACGCTGGTGTAGTTGTAGGCTGGAGTTTGGAATTGTCATCAGCACTGTTTTGACCTATCAACAAGGTTGCTTCAGACGATCTTATGTAGGATGTCAAATAAAATATGGTACGTTGTCTTGCCCACGTTAGGACGCGATAATGAGAGATGCTTAGAGCTCTGAACGTCCCAAGGTTTTCCTGGATTTGAGCTGTCCCAGGCACTCTGCGCCTGACAAGGTCTAACCCTGCGAGTAGCAATGGGGAGTCCTAGAAGGCGATTCCCTTGAAAGACGGTGGTTGCGAGATTGAGCACCACATGAAGGTCCCACAGCAGATGGGACACATTAAATAGGCTGGACTGGCACGTCCAGGTCTAAAGAAGGTCCTCTTCCATTTTGTGCTCGATGGCCTTGATAAGTCTCCGTTTTCTCTTGCAGGGGAAGGTGGCGCAGACGGCTTGCATGTCGGCGTGCAAACACCTCTCCACCTCGCTGATGCAGCTGCTGCTGGAAGCCGAAGTGCGGCAGCTCACGCTGGGTGCCTTGCAGCAGTTCAACCTGGACGTGGAGGAGTGTGAACGTAAGATGCAAAATCATCTCGTTTTCCATGTCTTGCTTTGCCCGTTTGTGTGTCGGGACCCACGCCGGGGCTTTTAGTGATGCCCTGGGACAGGTGAACGCCTGCAGAGCTCGCTGGGGCTGTCCACGATGGCACTTGGCAATATCTTCAGGACAGAAGCAGCCCAGCAAATTCTAAGAGATCAAAGCTTTACCCTTCCTTTTTCTCTTTAATGCCACCTTGATGCTTTCCAGACCTTCCCTGCTTTTTGAGGTGGAGTAGTTTAAAAATAGGAGGGATCAGAATGGGTAAAACATGAGGAGGGCTAACAAAAATCAGTTTGTTTATGACTCTTTCTGAAAACAATAACTGGGTTATGTTCTTCAGAAATTCTGGTCCTCTCCTGACCTCAGCTGTTTGTCTTCTCTATCTGCTGCGGGGAATTTTTTCTCAAGGCAAACCCTTTTTGCAAAGTTACCGTTAGGGAAAAGAGATGTCTTGCGACAAAATAACGGCATCTATTCAGAGGTGTGCCTGGAGCATCGCGGCGCCGGCACCACGGCTTTGCTCTCAACCCTGCTCGTTTTGGTTCATGCAGCTTACGCCCGAATGAGCTCTGAAGTCCTAAGGGTTCCCTCAAGTTGCTTGTTACCCCGCTCAACAGAAGGGTTAAGAAAATACAGCATAAACTGACAAAATGCTTTTTTCCTTCCTATTTTTCTAATTTAAGCTAAAGCAGGGTGAACACACTTCTGCACAGGAACCTCTCTTCCTTCTGAGGGGGATGGATTTATCATTGGGATTAATATTGGGATGGATGAGAGACCGTGGCTATGGAAAAGGCAGAGCTTGATAGGATTGATAAAGAGTTCAGAAAATCTTTTAATTCCAGAAAGGATAAAGTATTTGGGGGAAGTTTTTTTTCCAAATACCCACCTTTTTGGCTTTCTCGGTTGATGGGGAGATTGGGATGTATCTTGTTTAGAACACGATAAACCTGTTCACTGCAGAGTCTTCTGAAATGCTCTTTGGCCCGATGGGGCTCCCGTTAAACCCCCCAGCAAAGCAGTCCCCGGCCTCCGCGTGAATGGTGTCGGAGCCGACGCAGGTGTGAGTTTGCTTTTCCTGGCTCTGATAACTCAAGGAAATCAGTTGTGTTGGTTTCGTCATCGTCTGGCACTTAACACTGCCCAAAGATGTTCTTCCACCCTTTATAAAACCTTTTGCTGATCGTGTTTTAGTTCAGCTGCCCCCATCAATAGTGAGATTAAATTTGTTTCTGAGAAAGATCACCCGGTAAGATTTTTGGTGTTTCCAGGGGGTATTTTTTTCATTTTTTAATGTCCTTTTGCTGACTCCCAGCGCTCTCAGCTGAGTAGCCTGGGAGAAGGATCCCTGCTTAATGAATCATATCCAAAATCTGCAGCTATATCATGTGTCGTAATGCAAGCAATACCTTATTTTTCTTTCCAAAGCACCTTCAGCCCTAAATTCTGGCTAATTTGTGTCCCATCGGCGTGTCGGGGCTGTGCCGGTAGCAGCTGCGTTCCCAGCCGGTGTCTGCAGAGGGACAGGCGATGTTGCCGAGAATAATAGGAAGCATTTGTCATTAATAATAGTTTCCTCCTTTTTCTTTTGCCTGCAAACAGGCTCCTAACCCAGCAGTTTTCCGCCCCATCGGTAACGTGGGTCACTAAGCAGCATCTCTTCCCTAAAAGCCCCTGATGCTAAGTAAAACGGATGACATTTAATATTGGGTTTAAAAGCACGATTCCTTAAATTCCAGTTGTTTTGCGAGACAAAACCAGGAGCACTCAGACACTGAAGAGCAGGTGACGCCAACCTGAGCGGCGGGGCCGGCGACCCGCTCCCCCCAGCCCCGGCCCGAGGTGCCGTCGCGGGCAGGGAATGGAGACGGATGCCGGTGCTGTAGCCCTCCTATCCATCACTGTCAGCCCCCGGAACGGTAACCCCAGACAAAGTCCTTTTCTTCCTTTTCGGTAGCAAAAACGCGTTCCCTCATCCCTGCGGGTTTGTCTGGTGGCTTTGCTGACACTGGGGATGATTCTAGCTCTATTTTTGAGAAGCAGTACATCAAGATTTTAATTTTAAGAAAAGCCAATCCTGACAGTGAACTGGTATATCCAGAAAATATGTTTCAATTTCCAAGGGCTTTGCTTGTTTTTTTTATCTTTTACCTGAAAGCGCAGGTGCGAATCTCGGCATCCTTATTATACCAGTTGCATATTGGACTTCATGTCTCTGCCTCCAGCCCTCTTCCTCTCCCCAGACCCCCAAGCCTTACCTAGTTTAGCAGCTTTATCATATATTATCATATTAAAATAGGATTTTATAGCTGTTTGGAGCACTTCCAGTGGGTTCTGTGATGTGGGAACGGGGCTTCGGAGTTTCGATCCCGGAGTTTATTAGGCTTTTGTTTAAGTCTCTTGTGAATGCCAAAGGTACAAGCTGGTTAAGAGAGTGGTGAGGCAAATTAATGAAAGGACTTAGTCGTATATTAAGCGTGGTTTGAAGGTGGTGCAGATAATTTGCTCTATATTAGAGTAGATATAATACACATTACAAGAAAATGGGTTTATATACACGGTAGGTAACAACTGTAGAGGTGAAAAAGATGGTGGCTTAGGCTTAAAACAGGACACCGGTGAATTAATGCTCCAGACTTGTGGGTTCAGTAAATGTTTCCTGATTTATAAAGAATTTGCTGTCCCGTCAGCACAGAAGGGGAATGGCTGCGTGAACGTTGCGGCAGGGTGAGGGTTGGCACCGGGTAGGTGCAAGCCCGGAGGGTGCTCGGGGGAAGCACGAGGTCGTGACGGGACCCCCTGCCTGCGCTGTAAATCCCCCCTCCCTCGAAACGTGCTTGTTTTGCATGTTCAAAGCACTGAATATGCAGTTTATTAATTTGATGACTTTCAAAAAGAAAGCTTTCGGAGCACTGGGGAGAAATAGTAAATTAAATAAGCATTAAGAGCCAAATCTTGCACGTTTTGGTCCTATGAATAGTCCCGTATACGTCAGCAGCATTTTTGGTGTGAAAGAAGCAAGAAAGAGTGGAGCTACAAGGCTGTAAAAATCCCGTCAGGCTGCCCGTGATGTGAGAACCCCGGGACGAACACGAGGTGTTTTCCCGTGGCATTATCCCCGGGGAGACGGCGGCGCTGGAGCCTCCGGCCGGACAGAGCCCTCGAGGAGCCGTGAGGCACCGGTCCTGCCCGTCCAGGTGGACGGCCTCTTCTTTCTCCCAGCAAAAAGCTGTTTCCCAAGATGCGCGTTAGAGGTTTGGAAGCTTCTGGTGGGGCTTTACAGCGCCGCGTGCGCGTGGATGGCACGGCTGACGTCCCGGCAGGGGCAAAAGTCGTCTTTAAAACGTCTGTTGTTGGCCAGGTATTACTTGTCACTCTTGTTCTTACTGCTTGGCTTTACAGAGCTCTGCTTTTATGCAGTCAAGAGAGATTCTCTCACCTCCTTTTTAAACCTGAAGTGAAATAAGGCGTAGAGGTTAAACGAATTGCCCAGAAAGACACAGTAGGACACGTCTAATTATGTCTCAATTTAGGAGTGAGTTCTGGCTCCAGCCCAACGAGCCAACTTGAAAAGAGGGAAAAAAAAACAACTCTGGAGAGGGGAAAAAAAAACCTAACACAAATATTTCTGTGAACCTGTAAATAGAGGAGGTGATGCTTTTTTCAGAATAGGCATTTGCTTTTTAAAGTGGGTTTGCTGTCTTCCAGAATACGTCTGCAACCCAAGATTTAACAGCACGTGCAATGTGCTTTTTGTAGTGGCTACGTGCCTGGTAACCCCGTTCCCTGCTCTGCTCTTTTTGGGACCTCCTGGTGCTGGTATATATATATATTTTTTTTTTCTGTATCTCCTGTACCTCAGAGGTAGTGGAATCAAATGTAACAACCCAGATTTGGAGATTACGGCCAAAAAGGCAAAAAGAAAAGGGGCTGCTCTCACTCCTACAAAAGTGTTTCCCATCTACGTAACCGGTTCCAGCAGTGGTTGAGGCAGATTGTTTTTACAATACTTAGATCATAAAATAAGCAGTTCCATAATCTCTAAAGTCTTTTAACTGCTGCTTTATGAGAAATTAAAAGCGCTGTAAAAATTATATTTAAAATTTCATTAAACTCCCACGTTTTGTTCAGCCCGCTCCTGGGGGCAGTCAATAAGAAACACAGATGTCTCCGCCGGTTTGAGGAATCCTCCAGCCCGACGCGCGAGCGTGCCAAAACGCACCGATACGGGTCCCGGCGCAGCCGTTCGCCACCTCCTTCTTGGCTGCGTTATCTGGCTCCGAGGACTTTCTCACGCAGAAATCCCGTTCTTTGTGTGAGATGCCGGGGTTTGCCCACCGCGCCGGGGGAGTCCTCTCCCTCGAGCGCAGGCTGCCGGCTTGGCACCGTGCAAACGGCTGCCTGATGTTCTTCCAACCTGCCACCCCTCGGGGACGAGCGTGTGCAGTGCCGGAGGTGAGCACGGCGGTTTTGGGGACAAGCTCCCTGATTTTAGGGTATTGCACTGGTATCCATCCTGCTGCACTGCACCAGCAAAAGCTTGTACTTTGGGGGAGGAAAGGGGATGTTGCAAAGAACAGAGGGAAAGGTCTGAGCCGATGGCATCAGGAGAGAAATCTCCACGCCACTGACGCTGATCTCTCGATGCACCTCGACTGCTGGGTTCAGTTCTGGGCCCCTCACTCCAAGACAGACACTGAGGGGCTGGAGCGTGTCCAGAGACGGGCAACAGAGCTGGGGAAGGGGCTGGAGCACAAGTGCTGTGAGGAGCGGCTGAGGGACCTGGGGGGGGTTGGCCTGGAGAAAAGGAGGCTGAGGGGAGACCTTCTCGCTCTCTGCAACTCCCTGAAAGGAGGTTGGAGCCAGGGGGGGTCGGTCTCTTCTCCCAAGGAACAGGCGACAGGACAAGGGGAACCGGCCTCAAGTTGCGCCAGGGGAGGTTTAGGTTGGATCTTGGGAACCATTTCTTCCCCGAAAGGGCTGTCAGGCCCTGGCACAGGCTGCCCAGGGCAGTGGTGGAGTCCCCATCCCTGGAGGGACTGAAAAGCCGTGTAGATGTGGCGCTTGGGGACATGGATTAGTGGTGGCCTTGGCAGTGCTGGGTTAACAGTTGGACTCGATGATCTTAAAGGTCTCTTCCAAACAAAATGATTCTATGATTCTTCAGCTCCTGCAATACCTGATAGCTGTTTATTATATTGGTGGCTCACAGCCTCAGTCAGGTGCCTCTACGTGCCACTCAGATGTGTGGTTAAAAAGAAAAGAGATATGTTTAAAAGAAATTAAAGCTGCAGATCCTCCTGAGACATAGGGCTCGTACGTGGGGTTGTGTTGCTGCAGCTGGTGGTGGTTCTGTGCTGGCTGAGCTGGTGGTAACTGCGTGCGTGTGAGCTCCTCACCCATGGTGAGAGCTGGGGAGGGGACCTTTATTAGCCCACGATGAAGGACGCAGCTACACCGTGTGTGCCCTGGGTTGTGATGGTGCGAAAGGACCATGGCTGTGGTGTGGTCAGTTGGTGGGAACTCACTACGCTGCAATACTGGAGTTGTAGGAGTCTGCAGGCTGGGATGACGGTGGTCAATGATGGTGCATGGGTGGCAGAAGCAGCTGGTGGAAGAGCAGGGGAGAGGCACACCAGGTAGTGGGTTGGTTTGCCACCTGCCTTGCAGTGCCTGCAGGCAGTGTCCTCCAAGCCAGGGGCTTCCAGCCTTTGTTCCGGAATTCGGCCTCACTCAGAAGGTTGGCCGTCTTCCCCTGGCTCTGGTTTCTGCGGTGCCCCGGGGTGCTCGTCGCGGCGCTGCTCCTTTGCTGTGGGCTGGGACTGCCGTTCCTCTGCCTCCCGCTGCTGGGAGGTCCGAGACGAAGCCTCGCAGAGGTCTGCTCCGCTCCACGGCTTGCTCAGGGGATGCTCTGCTCCACGGCAAGGCTGCTTTCCTTCCCCGCAGCACGCTCAGATGCTCCTTCTCTTTCAGCATCCCTGTTTTCCCTCTCGGTGACTTTTCTTGCCTAAATTTCAGCTCATTGTAGCACACGCTTTATCACGCGTGTCAGGAACAAACACGGCTCCTTCCCTTGCGTTTCCTCCGTAGGGCTGGCTTGGGGTCATGCGCCGCTGCTGACCTTGCTTAGACGTTGCATGGTACTCGCAGTGGCAAAGGAGGCGATGCCTGGTGAATCAGCGTGTATAAATACGCATGGAGGAGAAGCGCGTGACTCCCCATCAATGAGCTACCAAGAACGTGTCCTTCTGGTTTAGATGCTGATGGGAAGTGCGTGGACAAAGCTCTCTGCTTTAGCACAGTACTTGAGTGGTCTTTGCAAGTCTGAGTTGCGCAAATCCTGGGAATTTGCATGACATCAAATAAAAATGAACTTCTCTCCAGCCATTTTACTTTGCCCCTGAACTGACACCTCCTGCCTGCTTCCGCCATCTCTAACCATCACCTGATTTTTGCCTTATAATCTGCCTTCATCTGTTCTATAACCCATCACCTGGTCTCCTTCAGCATTTTAGCTTTAATATTTCTATCTATGTCCTCCTTCTCTTCTGTCTCCTTTGTAAACATGCTGCTAATCCCATGGTGTCATCTCAGCCTCTCCTGTCCTTTTGTCTCCAGTTTCTGCTGGCTGTTACAACATTTTGGATATCCTCCATCTCCAACATCTTCCTGCATTCTGCTTTGTTACCGGGATACCCACTGATATTTATTTACCCGTCCTTATAGTCCTTTGCGACTCTAGGAAGAGCAGATGCTTCTGTCCACACCTACTTTCGTTTAAGCCATTTTAAGAGCGCACAGTTCCTCAGCTCTGCACCCGCCTTCCCTTCCCCACCCGTCATGGACACACGCTATTGATGTTTGTCAGCCTTTGCAGCTCGAATGAGCTAGTGGCGAGATGTGCACATTCCACTTTTCCTGGTATTAGTATTTTAACGGAGCTGAGAACTTCACGTCTGCTATGAGACATCCACAGTACATCTTGGGTTATGGGTTTGGGAACCTGCACAGATCTGTAACTTGGTTCCGTGGACCTGTCCTACGGATTGGCAGGGACCAAATTTCCTGGCGCTCATCTTGTACAATTTCTTCTGAAGAGCTTCCTTTTCTTCTGCCTGAAAACATCTAGTGGTCCCTCAGTAAGGAGTTCCTCCCTGGGCTGTGGATGCTCCTCAGCCTTGTCTGCAGATCATCACGGCCCCTGGGACCGCTCATCTCTACACAGTAACAGGACTCCAGGCTCATCTTTGTTCCATAAAGGAACAAATGACAGAAAGGGGTAGAAATTTTTATTTCATCTGACCCAGTTCAGTATATTTTGGGTAACTTCTCCCTCTTCCCACAGCTCTCTGGAATTCCCCAGATGGGGATGAGCTTTGATAATTTGGCCTTTAATGGGGAACAGCTTCGAAGCAGGGCTGTGTGGGTGAAGTATAAGTTCAGTATGAAAATTAGTATCTTCTCTCTGTTTCTCTTGCCTCAGTTCCCACCCATCAGTTCTCACCTTTTTTCCCTTGCGAGCTTCTCCTGAGTCCACGCAGAGATTTGTTCTTCAGCTTGAGTATCCTCGAGGTGTCACTCTGTGCCTCTTGGGTGTAGCGCAAGAGTCTTCCAAGGGTTTGTCTAGGAAAGATGACTTTGAGACCTACCTTCTTCACTGAGGAGCACTGAGATGGTGGTTTCCCCAAATACAAAATCTTGTTCATGACTGGTGCAACCGCAAGCGGATTGTCCAGGTTCCCTTCAACAGGAGCTGCTGTGACCTCGATCCCGCAGGTCTGCTGTCATGAATCCTAGCGGTGTCGTGTAATTCAGAGAAAACCTTGCCCTCAGAACGATGTTTCTGAGGAATGAAGTCGCCAGCTGTGTTTATTTGAGCCGCCCAATGCGTGTAAGACTCTGCCCCTGTGCGTCGCCGTGTACAGTGTACAAAAGGAGATTCCCCCGATCTGTAGAATTAATTTACAGGGGATGTCTCTTTTCTGGTGTGCGTTTGAACTCTTTAGTCTTTGTTCATTGTAAAGGGCTTAACGGTTCCTGTGCCTTGATTCTTTCATTGGTGAAATGTTTTGGAAGAGAGGTTAGAGTCCCCCTGTGACCTGCCCTGGGTGGCCCAAGCCTGTAGACCTTGCAAAGACATTACTTTTTTGGCCTGAACACAAGCCTCTCAAACCTTTAGCCTGGCTAAATGCTTTGTACAAACAGCCGCATACTGATCTGCTCTATTCTCTTGTGATTTTCTGCTCAAGGGGCTGTACTGTAGGTGGCTTGCTGTGTTTGCCACTTGCCTTGGTAGTGGAGACGGTACAATAAACGAATCCGACAGTACTGAGGCCAGCACTGTGCTTGGTTGTTCCGAGAAAATTATCCTGAAATCTGGTTGAAGAGATTAAAACCAAGAAGAACTGGCTGTGTCTTTCCTCTAAAGCTCTGTTCTCGTCTTTGTTTCTTTTTTTCTTTTAAGACTTTGTTCATTCCTCCTTCAAAATAAGTTTGTGGCATTGGTATGTAAAATGTGACCTGCGATTACAGGAGGTACGGCTATTTTTATAACAACCGTGGGGTGAAGCATTGCATTCGTTCCTCTTCGGGCTCCGTACAGCCAAGTGCCGCAGCAGCTTGCTTCCAGCGCCTGAGCCGTATCCTTGCTCTCGTTTCTGCTGTAGTACAAATAATACGATCTCACACCGTCATTTCACTTCTTGGACGTCAAGTGCATGGTTGGTTGATGCAGTAGAGACTCCACTCCGTTGTTTTGATGAGAATTACTGTTGAGGCCAACATGGGTTCAATGTGCCGCCGTTGCTGTACTGCGCAGCGTTACAGGGCGGTGTCGCTCCGTAACTCCCCCGGCCTTCCTCCCGTACGGTGCCTTACGAAGAGGCGGCGAAAGGGGAGCTGTAAGTAGCGACCATGGCTTGGGACGGAATCTGTCTTGGGTTGCTCCTGAGCAGATGACAGTAGTGATAAATTCATGAGTCTTGCGAAAACATTCAAGACCCAGTCACAGCCTTTTTCTCATGAGGATTTGAAATTCATGCTTTCGGGAAGATCTTAAATTTCACAACTCCATGTGCGCTTCTAAACAGATTCCTAGCAGCTGCGACGCCCTTAAATCCAAAATAGAATTTTTTTTTTTCATCGCAGTCCTTTCAGGGTTTCTGTTTTCCAGTGTTTCTTCAAATATAATTAGTAACATGATGTGACCCCATCCTTAGAGGGCAGGATGTAGCAGTTCAGGCAGTTTGTTGGGTACCTCGGCCCAGGGACATCGGTGACACTGAGCCGTCCAGGGCAGTTTCATCTCTCGATGAACACTGTTTCTCACATCTAAATATTCTTAGCTTCTCAGGTACATGCTTTTCCAAAGTGGGAATGTTTTAGGATTGATGTGGCTTTGGGGATAATTTTTCCAGATGAGGCAGTGGGGTGTACAGCGAATGTGTAAAGATGATTTATGCCTTGCAGATCAGAGTCGGAAAGCTTGTGTTAGTCCTCCCTTGCGTGTGTGCGCTGGCACAGGCAAGCTGCAGTCAAATTTTATAGCAAACGTACATTAAAATGCCTTTACAGTTAGAATTAATTAAAACAGTTTTTGAGGGTTAAATGTAAACTCAGTTTGGACTGTTTGCAGCCTAAATATTGCAGCGTCGGTCAGGGAAACTGGCTGGAAGCTGCGCAGCTCCTGTCTCTGTCCAGTCCCATCCTGAGCAAAAGCGGCAAGCGGTCCCTAGGCACAACCGCGGATGGTTTCTCCTGGCTTTGATTCACGCTCTTCCTTTCCAAAATCTAAATGTGAACAGTCACGTACATGCTTTCTCTTTTTATTTTTTTATTATTCATTTCTAGTAGTAGCATTGGATAAAAGTAACGGTTTTGCAGCTGTGTTTGTTACTGTCCTGCAGCGGTTGTCGCTTGAGCGATGACTGCAAAGAGGAGCGATCGTTTCAATCTTAGAGCTCTTCTGGCGTCTGAAAACGTTCAACAGCAAAGCCGTGGATGTCTGAAGACTGGCCGCTGTGCCCCTGGAGGTGCCGGTGTCGGTACTGAAGGATGTTCTCCATCCCAAGATTTTAATGGAAGGTGGAGCAAGAAAGCTGACAAATGACCCTTCTTTGGTTTCCAGAAATCAGGCAGCTGAGGAACAGGGCTGAATCCTGATGTCTAATTCATTAGTCTCTTCTCGTTAGAGCCATGGGGACTGCTCGTATGACTGGGCCGCTATCAGAAGTCTTTAAAAATAGGACTGTGATGATTTGTTTTCCTTCTTTTGTCACATTTGCTTGAAAATGAGATAACTTTCGGAAGGAGAAGCAATCAAGGAGAAGACCACTTGGCATGAAATGACTCTGCTTAGCGTTTAAGGACACGACAGGCTTTGTCCTTTAGCACCTCCATGCAGTCATGGAGACAGAAGACAAAATCCTCCGTCCTTATTGCTGAGCCATCCTTATTCCTCAGCTTTGCGGAGCTGCAGGAGCTATTTTGAGCATTCCTGTATGGCAAAAAACAGAATAGTTGGGCGATAATGGGCCATACATAACTTAAAAATCTGTAGGTTGGTGTATATTTCCCCCCCCTCCTTCCTTTCTGCCATCACGCTCAGCTGCATCTCAAGAAAACATTTCGTTCCAGCGTGCAGCATCTTCAGCGTCTGCAGGAGCAACGAAATTCAGCCAAAGGCAGAAGCTCACTCTTGAGTCTTTCATGATGTTGCATTGTGGCTTCACAAATTAGATCCCCTCGGTGATGAAAAGGTGCACGGAGAGCAGAGATAAAGCCGTTACTTGTGTAGCTGAAGAGGGTGAAAATTAAGTGAAGCTGGGCAAAATCAACCTCAGACGTGTCTTCAAAAGACTCACTTGTAGTCGTTGGCTTCATGAGCGCTACCAAGTAAAAGCTGTTAAATGGCATGGAAGAGCTAAGGTCCTCTAACGTGGATTCGTTCAAGTCCCCCTCAGTGGTTTTAGACTTGGTTTAAATAATGGATTAGAAGAAAAATAAATGACTTAAGTATGACATTTTGGCCAGATTACGCTGGAAGGAGGTAAATGTGGCCTTGGAAATATTCTCTTCGCTTTAGAAGCCAATGTTATTCAGTTGTCAGATGTCTTCATCCAACATAAATAAATATGCCACATAATGGCCGCGATTCTTCCCATTTGGGGTGACTGGAACCGGCAATAGCGCGCCATACCAGATAATGCAGATAATCTACTGCCGAATAATTAATGATGCGGCTGGGCATATTTTTTTGATGAATGCTTATGGAGCCTGGTGACAGGCGTGAAATTAGAAAATTCCTTCAGTGCCCTAAAATATAAATAGCTTTCGGAACTGAAAAGAGTTTCACAGCTGAAGATTTTATTGTGTTGAGAGGAAAAACTTTTCCACCCCCATCCCCCCCTTTCTTCTCGGCGAGTTGTTTGTCCATTCACAAAACAAATACTCTGAAGCCCAGTACGGCTCATGGGAATAAATTTCAGGTCGAATTAGTACAGTTTCCTTGCTGTCAGGACGGTGGAATTAATGGTGTTTTGATGACACGAATTTTGAAGGGCGAACAAAGACGCTGAAGGGAGGGAGACATGACTCCTTAGAAGCGCGGTCCTCCTCTCCCCCAGCCTCTCTTGTCTTCCCTGTCATCCGTCTGCCAATCTCCCTGTCCATGGTTAGTTAAAGGCGCTTTTTATCCTCTTTTCTTTCCCACAGAGTTTGCCAGATCCGGCCCAGTGCCTGGGTTCCAAGGGGACACGCTGCAGTTGGCCTTCATCGACTTGAGACAAGTAAGTCTTTGTGTTTTTGTTTTTTGTTTTTCTTTTAAGATGTGTGACTGAAGACCATCAGGTCTTAAGGAAAGGGAGAGGAGGGGAAACGGCGTCGGTGATTTACGCCAGAGACCTATATTTCCCCCCTCCTCCGCCTCTCTGCGCTCGAAGCCACCTCCTTATTGAGCACTCCGGGGTCCTGGAGATGGTGGAGGTGAAAAGGGCTGGTGGTACGGGGGCGAGAAAGAAAGCCATGCTTGACCCTGGCCGATGGGGTCCATTGTGCTCCCGTTGGCTTCTGCAGACGCGGCAGAAAGATAACTCGGCGACTCTCCCGGCTGACGCCAAGCAGGTGGTGCTAACAGAGAGAGCAGTGATGCAGAGACCGCCCGCCTCGAGGACTTTTGTTCGCAGATAATGCCCGCAGAGGCGTTTTGCGAGGGCGAAGGAATTTGCATTCGGGCTTGTGTGGGGAGGGTATGCCTGTGTGCGCGCCCGTTTGTGTCTGTCTTTGGCTCGGCTCTCCCCCCTCCCCGGTCCCCTCTTCCGCAGATGGTCCCCAGCCATGAATGACAAAGTGGCTGTTGGGGAAGATGATTGGGGAAGGCTCCACCCATCGATGCCCACCTCTCGAGGGGGCCCCGTTAGAGCCAAGTTGACCATAGCAGGTACTGAGGCATTTGTGGGGCTTGGCAAGCCAATTTAGGGAAAAGGGCCATTCTAGCAAGTCATTTGTTTGGGGTAGAAATGGGCATTATTGATATACTAGGCTGGGGGGAAAAAGTGAGGTGGTCCTGTCATCTCTTGGCACTGAAGATGGATGGGTTGGATAGAAAGTCTGAATGAAGTAAGACTCAATGACTGATGCTTCTCTCCTATTAAAACAATCTTTTTTTGTCTGTTAAACCCCCCTGGCTTTGTCCCTCCTGCCATCATGATGCAGTGCCTCTTGTTTTCAGGGTTGACGTAGTTTGCATTCTGAAAACTTTCGGGTGCCGAGGGTATTTCTTAAATCTGCATAATCCCTTGTATCGATGATCTCCTTACCACTGGGACTCTGATTCATGCTGGAGCCGCTTTTAACCCGTAAGGGTTTGAGAACTTCTCTGAATCCAATTGATGTGCGGGGAGCAATCTGTCATCCCATGACACATCTGCGGAGCAGCCATAAGTTTAATAACGTTGAGATGCTGCGCGTTTGCTTTCCGGACTTGGGCCTGCCGGTAACTGCCAAATTTGTTTGCAAAATGGTCAAAATAGCTACATGGGAAAGGTATCGCTGCTACGCGTTGACACTTTTATCTTCATTAGCTTCTTGGCACTTTATTGACTGCAGTGCGCAACGCGCTTGCAGCCTCCTGGGTATAAGGAAATGTGGAGGCTTTGGTCCTTTTCCAAGCACGAAGACTTGAATGCAGGGATTTCGAAGAGGAAAGCTGTGGCTGTTTGAAGAATGAAATGCCTTAAAAATGCTCGGTGAGGTTCAGCTGGTCTGAGCCAGTGCATTAGCAGTGAAACGTTTGTACGGTTCATAACTGCAGAACGCAGCCAAATGACTTCAGCTGGGGTGAGGAGAAAGCTGAGCAGTAGCCCTCTACAATTCTTCCTCCTCTATCAAATGGTCTTCTTTGTACATGGCATTTTCTTCTTTGTTTTGGAAAGTAGTCCCAACTTTTTTTCTTGCATTTAAACATAACAGCTTTTCTGAATGTTGCGAGGAGAAAGGGGAGATGGTCTGGCCTCTGAGTTTCAGAGGAGGACAGGCAGTCCTACATCTTCTGGATAACAGGGATGCTTGTTGATGCCAAGTATTGTACAGATAATGGACAACATCTTACTGCTCCAAGTAGAGAAGAATCCATCTATCACTGGCTTATTGAGACAAGCAATAACGTGCAAAGATGAGATAGTTCCCAGCTCCCTTGATCCTGTCAATGACCTAATCCCATGACATGTAATGTGTCACCAAATGTCACCCCCATTCTTGAGGCTGACAGAGCCCTGGCCCAGGCTGCCCAGGGAGGGTGTGGAGTCTCCTTCCCTGGAGAGATTCCAACCCGCCTGGACGCGGCCCTGTGCAGCCTGCGCTGGGTGACCCTGCTCTGGCAGCGGCTGGGCTGGGTGGGCTCCAGAGGTCCCTGCCAGCCCCCACCATTCTGTGATTCTGTGTGAAGCTCCATCGGCTGCTCTGGAGCCATCACGGCTCCAATGCTGCCACCACTGTGGTGCTTCTTGTTGGACTGCAGCTCCAGCTGCAGGGCCTGGGAGCAGGGGATAGCTGGAAGGGTGGATGGTAGAGCAAAGAGAGGTCTTAAATTTGTTCTTCAACTTGTTTTTATTTATTCTTTTTGGACATTGCATTCTTTCTCTTTTAAGCCACTAAATGTTAACGCAGTATTGACTTAAAGCTATGAACGGGAAAAAGGTACCACCTGAAGGTGCTTGTGGTTCTGGCTGTTCTCCCTCGCCCGGGAAGGAACGCCGGCGTAGCTGGTGAAGGGGTGTTTCCAACCTGCAATCCAGACAGGCTTCTCAAAACGTTACAAGTAATTTCAGGTTTATATTTCAGGTCTGGCTTGGTTACGTAGGGAGGAAAAATGGGCAAAAAATGCACCCAGTGAGCAGGGAGATTAAAGGGGTTCCCCCTCCCTTCCCAACGTATTTCAGTACTAACTGTTGCACAGCAATTGCAGATCAGAGAAAATTTTCAAAGTAATGCGGGATGATTAAGCTTAAGGGAATGGCCAAAATGAATTCACGGCACAATAAGATATAAAATGGTAGAAAAATGTGGTGATTTGGTTTGTGTCTTGAATACAGATCCTTGTAGTGGAAAATAAGCCCTATAAAATGTCACTGTCTCGGAGTTCCTCCTTGTTCAGTGCAGCAGACTCAAGTGTAAGATCTCTCCGTACATTGAAAGCCTGATTTTCCCCTTGCGCTCGAGGAAATTGGGAGCAATTCCATCACCGTATGGTAAAGAGGAAAAGAGAATCAAAATTGCTCTTCTGAGCAGATGGTAATTTAAAAAGGAGCTTTTCTTCCCATCCTGGGACAATTCTAAATCCATAAATACCTTTAATGAAGTGATAAAGTAAACCAAGTCGCATCTCAAATCCTTCTGTAAGAGCCCTTTTATAACAAGGGTCTGACAGCGATACTCAAATATTTAAGGCTTTACAAGGAAGCAATAGTTACTTTTCCCCCTTAAAGTTTAAACTTTGCTCTTACGCACTCAGTGCTGTATGTTAGAAATGTGAAATAAATTTAGTTCCATAAATAACCTCGCTAAAATATGAAAGGCGCCTAAATAATTTAGTCTTCTGCGTCTTTCTTTCAAAAGTGACTTAGGCGCTTCTGTCCAAATACCACTGAAGATCTCCAGGAGCTTTCAGATCAGCCCCAAGCCTGCACAGGCAGTATGTTCAGTGTTCTCTCCGCAGCTTCTGGCCAGCTGGAAATGTTTTAGCTTTTCATTTTCATGGGTTTATTATAAGAAAGTTAGTTGAAGAGGAAGGTTTTATGTTTGTCTGTGAAGTCGCTGCAATCCACAGCCATGCTGATCTCTCCTAGAAGCCAGATCGACTCTCGTGGCCGCCCGCCAAGGAAAATCTGTCTCCAGCACTCGAAGAATTTCACTCTGGGCTCTAGCAAGGGAATGTCCTCGATGGATTAGAGGTCCTTACTCTAGGCCTCTCCGTCTGTCCAGCGAATTATAAATCCTGTGTGTTGAATTTCCTCTGCAAGCGCAAACTGCAGCATCGAGGGAGATTTCGAGAAAGGCAGGCAGGAGCCCGTCTCGTTGGAGGCACGCGGACGTGCAAGGGATGAGGACAGGGAGGTTCTGCTCTTACGCTCCATCATTTTTCTGTTTTACTTTATGGTTGTAACTTGACGGTGGTTATGAATTTGAGCATCAAGCTCTTCAAACCCCATCAGCGAGGTTAAGACAGGCAAGAGCTATCGCTGGGTGTGGAACAGCTCTTCTGCTTACTGCTCGTCCGATAGCAAACATTTTGTGGGTCTTTTTACCGTGTTCGAAAGCCAGTTGTGGTTGTTGTGGGTTCGTGTTGGATGCTGGCCAGCTGGGAAATGAGAGGTCTCCCTCTGGTGCGTGAATTTTTCCCTATTACCTCTGGTAGAGATGCTTAATAAAAGAGTGTTCCCCTCAGGGACACAGTTCCCTTCCATCCCTGTTCTTCCCTTCATACAGGTTTCCTCTCTCTTCTGCATTGTTTGCATGGTTACTGGAGGGGTTTTTTTCATTTAGAAGACGAAATACAAAGTTAGGCAGGAGCTTTTGGCTGTATGAAATGTGCAGTTGTTCTATCTTTGTGTCCATCTTAATTTCCCCCAATGACTTGTGAACCTGCTGGCCCTTTTTGGCCATATTCGGTTGGTGGGCATCAGAGGTATAACAGCCCTCCCCGTTTTTCTGAAAAGATGAGCCAAGACAGAGGAGAAAAGCTGCAGTGTGAACTCATCCCTTAGACTCAAGCTTGAGACAGACCCATTGGGAAACCTGGATTTCGTGGTTCTATGCTTGGTTTTAAGGAACCACCTGCTCCATTGTGGGGAACAGCAAACTGTGAGGTTACGTTGAGAGATACGGTAATGGTGGCACTCGTGGATATCCAGCTTGGCTTCTTACCGAAACATCAGATGATAAATAAGGTTTTTAAAACTCCGTCTGACTTGGTTGGTGGCTGCTCTAAAGGCACTTGGAGGCTTGGACTTGTGCAAGGTGAGCCTGTATCAAGTGAGATGTAGCCCTGTCTCCTACTGCTACCATGTGGTCCAGGGCTTCCATATACAGCCCCAGGCATGGTGGCCAAGGGGAAGACCTCGCAAATTTGGGCTGAAGGGCCAAGGCCCCATGGGTCTGTGCCTTGACATGACGCTGCAAGGCTCTGGCCGCCTCTCTGCTCTGTTACCTGAGGCAGTTCAATGGTAGGAAGGTGGAGACAGTCCCTCCAAGAGCTCCGAGGCGGCCTCCAGGCCAGCATGCAGGTGCGTTCCCACCAGCCAGGCAGCCCTGGCTTGTTTTTTTTAACTTGTTTGTATATTTTGCAGTTAAATGTGGTTTCCCTGCCCTGCAAAGTCTAATGAGATATCTGAGGAGCAGTGTGAAAACAAGACGTTGGGTGAGCCTCGGAGCCGGTCCTGAGCCTGCTGAGAGAGGGACGGCCGGTGCCATGAGCGTGCGGTGGCGTGGAGAGAGGCTCGTTAGATGTGAAACTGGTTTGGCTTATTTTTCCCCACTTGTTTTGCTGGTAGATGCAACAGAAGTTGAAAATCTTATTAGAAGGGAGGATCAATTAAGTTAACTATCTCGGTGAGGTGTCTCCTCTTCACATGTACTTGCTTGCGGCTTTGAAGCACAGGTTTCTGTCGTGAGAGAAGCTGCAGACAGAGGAGCTGCCGCGTTAATCACTGGATGCAGTAAGGCAGAGATGAAAAGGTGACTCACGGGTTTCAGCTCATCTGCTTCCTTGCCAGTTGCTAGTTTCCGTCTCCCGATGGTTCCGTAGACTGCCATCCCCTCGCCCACTGCCTCGTCCTTGGCCTCGCGGCCCGGCGGATTCTCCCAAACGCCCGTTGCACTGCACTGGCCAAAGGCTGCAGCGCGGGGCATCTATACGCTGGTTTTTTAAGCAACACTCTTGTGCGTTTTGGTTTCTGGTCATCTTTAGTGTTTGATGCCCTTTGCAAGGAGACTTTTACCATAGGAAGATAACATTTACGTTTTACGTCTCACTTAACTTACGTTCTCTCCTCTCCTTTTAACTGCATCCCTTTACCCCTATGTTTACCCTGGATTCTGTCCTTGCTTAATAGTGCTTGCGTTAATTACTTATCCGTTGCTGCGTGGCCCCTGCCGCATTCTCCTCTCCAGGTCAGCGACCCGCAGCCCTTCGGCGGCTCTCGCGAGCGGTCCTGCATGCCCTGCCCGCAGCTCTCTCCCAAGCGGCGTCCAGCGAAACGTTGAATTCTATTAATCTGTCATTGCAAATGTCATCTCCTTGTGCGCTGAGGAAACAAGAGGTGTGAAGACACATGTTCCAGTTGCAGCCTTAATTCTTAATTACCCAGCAATGATGGGTTCGAGCTAGTTTTATCATTACCCTTAAATACAGGGTTTTGCTGTTAAGATCATATCTCCAGGCTGTTAATTACTTCTGTTGCTCCTCTCCGAGTTCCTTCCACTGATTGGTATCTTTTGGATAATGCATCCACCGTTATTAATCACGTTCATTAGGGTAGTGCCTACAGGCCAACTAACAACTGCCCATTTTGCTGGGTCTTGTGCAAACACGAAGCCCCGAAGAGTCTAAACAGATGATGGAGACCAGAAAAGGCGGGCCAAATGCGTCTGAATTGCAGCCGAACGCATTACTGCCAATTAAATGGTATTTTGTTTCCTAACACCCGTGAACGTGATAGGTGCTTTTCTAGGCATCCAGAAGCCGTAGCCACATCAGCTTCCCAGAAGTGGAGATATTATCGCCTTCGTCCTCTGTCACACCTCTCTACTTCCATAGACCCAAATCATGCTGGTTTTTCTAAACGCCAGATTGCCTGGGGAAACCAATTTCAAGGCTGTAGTCTGGTGTTAATTTATGGTGGACCTCAGTGGTGTCTGGGCCACTCCAGCATCATGCTGAGTTTCCTCTCAAAAGTTAGCTGCATGGGGTAATACAGTAATTTTGTTAACAAAAAAAAAGACTTGCACATTAGCTTTCTCTCTCAAGAAATACCTGGATTTGTTTTCTAAATCCGTACTTAAAATGAAATTACCTTTGAAAACGTTTGCTGTAATCATTTGGTGGAAAGTAACAGTTTGTGTAAAGTTACAGATTTATTAAGGCCCATTTAAAACCTTACGAATTTCCTGTACTCGTATTGTACGAGTCGCCTGCTCTTGGGAAGGTGACGCTGGCCATACCCTTCAGTGCCGGTTAGAAACCTGCTGTGGTGAGAACATGGTGCCTGTTTCACCTGTGAACAAGGTTCAACAAGGCCAAGTGCCGGGTCCTGCCCTTGGGTCACACCAGCCCCAGGCAGCGCCACAGGCTTGGGGGGGAGCGGCTGGAAAGTGCCCGGCGGGAAAGGGCCTGGGGGGTTGGTCGGCAGCGGCTGAAGATGAGCCAGCAGCGTGCCCAGGTGGCCAAGAAGGCCAACGGCATCCTGGCCTGTATCAGCAATGGTGTGGCCAGCAGGACCAGGGCAGGGATCGTCCCCCTGTGCTCGGCCCTGGCGAGGCCGCACCGCGAGTGCTGGGGTCAGCTCTGGGCCCCTCACTCCAAGACAGACACTGAGGGGCTGGAGCGTGTCCAGAGACGGGCAACGGAGCTGGGGAAGGGTCTGGAGCACAAGTGCTGTGAGGAGCGGCTGAGGGACCTGGGGGGTTTGGCCTGGAGAAAAGGAGGCTGAGGGGAGACCTTCTCGCTCTCTGCAACTCCCTGAAAGGAGGTTGGAGCCAGGGGGGGTTGGTCTCTTCTCCCAAGGAACAGGCGACAGGACGAGAGGAACCGGCCTCAAGTTGCGCCAGGGGAGGTTTAGGTTGGATCTTGGGAACCATTTCTTCCGCGAAAGGGCTGTCAGGCCCTGACACAGGCTGCCCAGGGCAGTGGTGGAGTCCCCATCCCTGGAGGGATTGAAAAGCCGTGTAGATGTGGCGCTTGGGGACATGGGTTAGTGGTGGCCTTGGCAGTGCTGGGTTAACGGTTGGACTCGATGATCTTAAGGGTCTCTTCCAACCTAAAGGATTCTATGATTCTGTGATTCTAAGGTGTTTCCGAGGCCCTCAACAGCTGGATTTCACATGAGCATGTGGGACGTATTTCCATGTCACCCCTTGCACTTCAAATGCTCTTTTGATTTCCATTAGTCAAGGTATTTAGGTGTCTCCAGCCGTTTGTCTCCCACCCCGTATCTCCCTAGGAAACTTGGACAAGGTGAAGAAATAGAAAGATAAGATGGAGGAAATGACTTTAAAAAAACCAACCCAAAATTAACAAACAAAACCCCGCAGATGTTTAATAAGGGGACTTTTTTGCCTTATTTCATGCTCTTAATATCACCTGATCCTTCTGCCTTGATGTTAGCACCATCCATTTTAACCCCCGTTGGTAACATCAGAGCAAGGTGCTTTGTCTTTTCTGGAAACCATTTGGACCTTGGTTAAAAGCTGTCTCAGAGCAGTTATGACACATCTAAGAAGTAGCAGGAGATGGTTTGCAAGCTGTGTTGGAACCTCCTAAAGGTCAGCCTGGACTCCAACGCGTGCGCATGCTCTTGCAGGCATCCTGCACCTCTGGTGGTGCTCAACCCATCCCTAGTACTCATCGGGAAAGGTGCTCCCTGTTGGAGACCCATCATGGATGAGAGGTAGAGGCATTTTTTTCTCCTCCCCGATGCATCTTTATGCGAATGCTCGTGGAGATGTGCTCAGACATGGATTGGGCAGGCATTGCCCAGGGAGCCGTGCAGGAATCCCCCGGGCTGCGGCTAACCCAGTGCACCAGGAAGGACATTCCAGGGTCCTGGCCAAACCACTGTGTTTCTTGCTTGTTAGACTCAGGGTATGGGTTGGTTTTTTTTTTTTTTTTTTTAGTGCCCCAAAACCAACAGTATTTGAAAAGGGCACATTAAGTAGTTTATTTATTTTTAAATCAGTGTTAACTGTGTGACTCACAAAGGAAGGATGCTTCAAAGTTTGTGCTGAAAATCCAAACTGCTGCTCGCTGTGCTCTGCAGCAAGGGGATGGGCAGAGGGAAAGACACGCAGGCGCGAGCTCAGAGCAGATTTAGAGCCTTAACTCTGATTTTTCTTGCTTTGGTGGGTTTAAGCTAGTCTTAGTGTTACTTTAAACATAGCCTTTTGTAGTTCAATTATATTAAAATCACACAGATCGCTAGTCCGTTCGGCTGCTGAGCCTCGGTCAGAATCCATCACTCTTGATCCAGGAAGGATGTTTTGGCATGGTGAGGAATTAAAAGTGCCTGGATGGTCCCCGGAGCCTTCAAACAAAAAAAAATCAAGAGTGCAAACATATTCTGTTAGCACTTCTCTTACGCGGAGAGCACTGCCTGGGTTTCTTTCGTTGGGGCATGGCAATGGGAATTGTGGAGCCTGTCGGCACTTTACAGGCTGGAACAATAAAAACAAACAAACAATCAAATCCTCTTTCCTTCGGAGATTTTTGGGCTAGACAAAAGAAATAAAGGGAGGAAATGAGGAATTTGAAAGCGAGGAGTAGACTTCTCTACCTCGTGGCTGGGTGTTGAATTCCTCGAGATGTCATGGAAGCAGTGCACCGGGCTTGTCAGATGCTGAAATCAGAAGATGGTGGGGTGGGAGATACTTACTCTCACCTTAGTCGATGCTTCAGGCTGACCCGTGGGGTTTGCTTAGGAACGACGGGGCTTTTTGCGCTGTGGCCACCCCGAGGTCTGGGGCTTGGTCCCACACACCCTGCGCCGCTGAGCCCTTCTGCTGAAGGAAACACAGAAATTACATTTTTCTTTCCAAGGCTGTGTGCTGAGAGTGAGTCAGTAAAACATTATGTGGTCACTTATTACTCTTTTCTCTTGTTTTCATGTATGTTTTATGGTAAAACAAGCAGTGCAGCCACTCAGACGGGACTCCATAAAGAACCTCAGCAAAAGGGGACCTTGCGCTGGAACGGGAACACGTTTTAGTTGGGTTTTATTCCTCTAAGACTCAGCTGTAGACCCTGCCTCCTCCTGAGCACTCTCAGCTCTGGCTGCTCGTGGGCCCTCCACCCTGGAGCAGGTTGCTGTTACTTCAGGCGTCTGCCGCGGGGCATGAACAGCAGGAGCTGGCCCATGCTGGTGGGAGGAGAGATCTCCTCCTCGCTGTGCCCTCTAATTGCAGGAGGCTGTGAGACAGTCATCCGACCGGGGAAACGGACACCGCGGGAGTTATAAGGCCCACTTTCACCTTTAACCTGCTGATTGAGGCAGGATTGATGGGGAATAGAGAGGGCCAGAGGTGGTTGCCCTTCACCTCAACATCCCCGCCTGTGAAACTGAATCCGCGCCGGTGAGCTGTGCATGCTCGGGAGCTGTCACTCTCGAGCTGGCGAGGAAGAGCCGTCCATAAAGAAGCCTTTATGGAGCTGCCTTTCATGTCATCCTAGCTTCACCTTGTGCAACGTGGGTTGTTGGGTTTTTTTCCCCCCTGAGAGCTCCTGTTGCTGCTGTGAAAGTGAAGAGTTGCTCGGCTCAGCTGCTGGGTCTCCCTGGAAGGCGTCAGCTGGACCTCGGTGGGTGGTAAAGTCGGTTTTGCAGAGCAGTCTTGTCTTTGAAGCCGTAGGGAAACAGTATCGCGATGCATCTGTGTAATTCTTCTCCTTGGGATCTCTCAAGTGCAGCTGGATCGCTGGGTTGTCGTTTCAGAGCAAGGAAACAGCGCTTGGAAAGCCTGTTATGGTGCTTTGCCGGTCAAGCAGTCAACTTTCTGAAATACCACGCGCAAATCAAAAAGTCACTGGCGACGTGAGGAACATCTGGGGAAAGCACGCAAGGCAGGACCGCTGGTGCTTTTATCCATCAAGGTGACTTCAGTTGCAGGGCGGTTGTTTGAGAAGCCTTCGGAACCCCGATTCCTTCAGGAATGAGCTTTTAATTACCTCTTAGACAACCGGTCCCAGAGCAGTCTGTTGTCAGGCTCTCCCATTGGGGTTTTTTCCCCATTTGATTTAAAGAGTACACGTATTGCCTACACGTGGATTAAGAGGTTAATAAATGAGATAAGGTTTGTGGGGAAAGGTGAGCAACACTGATGTGTAAGAGCCCTATGAAGGAGAGAAGACGGAGGAGAGGGAATGTGACCTCTTCACGCTTCAAGCCGAAGCAGTGGAGAGCAGGTGCAGGAATGACAATGGTACGGGAGCTTTGGAAGGAACCAGCAGAGAGGAGACGTGTCCTCCGAATAAACTGAAAGTCAGGATCTCAGGATTGTGTTTTAAGCTGACTTTAATGTGATATTTCAGCCAAGGATTCCTTCACGAAGCTCGGTCACTTGAGGTTGACGTACTGCGTATCTCACACAAAAGCATCGGTCCTTCGCAGTTGTCTTTTTTGTTGATGAATTGACAGCAAGGTGGCACTATACAGCAAGGAACATCACAGTATGATTTATTTCAACTTTTCTACCAGTTCCCCCCCATCCCATGATAAAAATATTCATTTGCATTCCTATAGGTTCTTTTGATTCCAGAGCACATGTTGTTGCTGTTAGTTGTATAAATGGGTTATTGTCTAGGTTGGTTCTATTAGGAGAGTTTACAGATTGGTCTGGTGATAGTGGGAAGTTTTGTGCTCTTGCCCTAAATTGGTGCTTCAGTGGTTAAGTGCAGTTTTCCTCTAGAATAGGAGGGGGGAGGTACAGGTGTCTAAATGTGGATGTCTCCTGCTGTCGTAAAGCCCGGAGGTATCCCAGATGCCCCCAAGAGACGGGTAGGTAGGACACGGGCATTCAAGAGGCTTGTGCCTTGCCGGAGTAGCAGCTGGTGCATGCCCTTAGGTGCCTCAAATGGCACCAGATACCTCTGTGTAGGACCTGAACTGCTTTCTGTGGCTGATGGTTGGTTTATTAGATGTATGTCGACATCTGTTGTAGTGACAAAACCGAGCTTTGAGGAAACAGCTCTGCTACTAGTAGAAGTAATGGAAGATGAGGGGGTTTAGTTCTAGCCCGTGGCTGGTCGTGTTCCAGGTTTATGTGCGAATGCAGTTTCAGTTTCTGTCCTTAAATGTACCTATGCAACTTCAGGGAGCCAGGAGTTGGGAACATGGTCTCCAAAAGGCAGTTCTTTTGGAGGATGAGAGGAAACGGCCTCGAGTTGTGCCAGGGGAGGTTTCGATGGGATATTAGGAAACATTTCTTCCCCCAAAGGGTTGTCAAGCAACAAGGGTGGAGGCACTATCCCTGGAGGTATTTAAAAGACATGTAGATGTGGTGCTTAGGGACATGGTTTAGTGGTGGACCTGGTAGTGTTAGGTTAATGGTTGGACTTGATGATCTTAAGGGTCTTTTGCAACATAAATGATTCTATGATTCTTCATGCCTGGTGTTAAAGTGAACAAACCAGAAATATCTTCAGTTGACTTTCTAGCTTTCAGGTTGATGTTGTATTCCTGCCCATTAGTAAAATGAACCCTTAGTCCTAGAAATGTAACAAACTTCACCAAAGCATCAGAGATTTAACAGGCATTAGAAATCCGATGTGCTATTTTGACTGAATATTAGGATAAATACCCTTCTTGCCTATTTTTATACATATCCAGAAGAGCAATGCGTGACTTCCAGGCTGGTGTGTGAGACCAGCAGAGTGCTGAGAGGGCTCTGTGTGCTACGATACATAGGTAGGAAGAGAGCAATTGGGCTAATGGTCTTTAATTGATGAAGATGGAGGTGGTCTGACCACCAGCGCAGAGTGGCAGTTTGCTGCTGCAGGACTTGTTGGAGGGTCTGGCTGAAGGTGAAACCAGTCTGACACACACACACAGATTTTGCACCTGGACCTAGGAGCAGGTATGAAGACTGAACAAAGTGAGGACAGGTTCCTTCTGGACCACAACCTCCTGAACTTTCAGGACTGTCCAGGTAACGCAGAGGAGAGTAACTGAGGGCGAGAGGAACAGTACATCTGCGTGTGTGGCAATGGAACCGAGGAGTTTCTGCCTTGCAGGAGAGTGTGTTGATTGTGTGCTGTAACGGTTCACAGTGCACCACATATTGCTTGCGGTAACGTCTGAGATGAGGTGAAGCCCGGTGGCTGAACTCCGCTTTGCAGGCTTGACCCTTTCTCCAGTGACAGGGGTTGGCGTATCTCCAAGGGCTATTGAGGTTCCAGCTGAGATAAGTTTCCCTCTGGAAGTGGTTGTGGCATCCCTATGGCTTCTGACGGGTCAAAGCAGAAAATGCGCGACTCGCTTGGCTCAGTTGAGGTTAGTCAATGGAAGAACCGTGAAGTCTTCTCCTCCACCTCCCACTGCCTTTGAATTGTAATGGCAAGATGCAAACACCTTTTAAACCACATATCTACAAAGCTTTCTGCAGGAGGCCCTTCCAACGCACACAGAGAGGGTGGCTGATGCCCCTCGTCAAAAAAAAACATGTTTTGTAATAGTTTTGAACCTCTGACTCTTCTGTACCAAAAAGCAGAAACGTCTGGCTGCTTCCCGTGGGGGTGAGGAGTGGGGTGGTTTCCACCATGGGCTACATCTTCCTGTGCTTGTAGACAGGTCAACCCCACAAATGGAGGAAGAGAGGTGAGGGGAAGAGAGGCCTATGACTCCAGACAGTGTTTATTATATTTAACTGTAATCTGTTCATTTAGCGCCTGTTATTACCGGATGCTTTAACACGTTCTTAGGCACCGTGTCTGTGTCGGCGGGGCTGGTTCGAGATGCCAGACAGGTTTCTGCTGCAGAGACCCATCACCGGCTTACGGTGTATCTTCACATGGTTCTCTTGGATAATCCCTCGCTCTTTCTAACAAATCTAACAACCCACGCGAAGTGCAGCATTTATTCAGGTCACGTGCTCATGCATATTAATCTGTCCAGCCGGCTTCTCCTTCGTTCATTTAAATTCTCCTTCTCCGTCAGGCCCTGCCGAAGGCAGTTCCCCGGGGGATGTATTTTCGTGTAACAGCTAGCTGGCGTCAAGGCTCGCGGATCGATACTGTGCATGCTTTCAGCGTTTAAATTACCAGCATGGTCTGTTGGTCTTGGCTTAGGCAAAAGAATCCCGGTGATGAAATGACACTCGATCTGGAGTTTGCCAGATAGTGTAAACAAGCACATTAGTTGGACTGGATGGGCACGATAATTGCAGAGCGCGGCTGTTGCTTGAATGGATCCATTAAAGTCGGCTTCAGGGAGCTGCATCGTCCTTTGAGATTGTTGCTAAAGAAAGGACCGAAAAAATAGCCGTGGCTGGAAGGTCTTGCTGCAGAACCTGAAGCACCAAATCCATTCTTAACTCTTCGTTGCTGAGCTCGTGCCGCTTGCTCGGTGCGATTCGGGATGTTGGATCACTTGGGGATCCACTTCTTTGGTGTTTCATGTTGTAGGAGAGCTGTGGGTGAATGGGGTTACGTAGCTGCCGCTATTGAGCAACCGCACGCTGCAGAAAATGGGTAGAGTTTTATGTCCTCCTATTCCAGGCCTCAAGTCCTTCATTGATCCCATCGGAGAGGAGAAGCATCCACCTTTTTCCTTCTCCAGAGCAGTTCTGACTGTTTGCAGAGGGCGGGGGTGAACTTTTTACTTGCTTTAAGAATTTTCATGCTTTGGAGCCAAGCGAGTACCAGAAATGCTGCTATTTGGAGGGGAGGTCCCTGTGAAGAGCAGCACATGGCATGAATTTGGAAAGGGCTGACAGGAGTGATGGGGAGATCCTGGTGTTTGTTCCCTGATACCTGCTCATGTTGGTTGAGAAGCAGCTCTGCCATGGGGAAGGTGGTTTTCAGGAGATGTTTGAGTTATTTTGACTGAAGTTTTGAGAGTTCAGCTGTAAGAATATATTCACAATTTTACGAGTTGTGGACCAGCTCTTAAAAAAAATGAATAAATACTGTAATACTAGATGTTAGCTGGCCCGACGTTGTTGACCCAACTTGTGCTTACTGGGTAATCTACTGGGGTGGCGACAGTTGGATTCTGTGCGTCACCAAGAGCCTTCATCTTGCTTGAGCAGATCTTGAGTTCATTAAATCGGGTAATTTAGCTCTGTGACTTGGTTTTTGTAGTTTTTGATTAATCACTCAGCTGTGGTGGTTGGCCGGTCAAAGTTTGGGCCGTGGCTTGGTTTGATCACACATAGAGGTTGCAGAGCTTTTGTTTCTGGCGCGTAGTTGGGAGTTTTGTGTCATTTGGGATGAGACCTCTTGTGAGCAACAGATTTGTTTAATTTCTGTGATTTTTTTTGGTAGCTTCCCATGAACCGTCTGGTTCTGTCTCCCTCGGTGGGTGCTGGGCTGGGTGGGGCTGGGAGTTCCTGGCGTTGGAAATTCAGGTTGTCCTGGGTGGATGCATGTGTCTTTGAGTTTTATTTAAAGCGTGTGCATGTTTTGGGCATGGGCTGGAGCACCCTGATATGCAGAATATCATTTAAAAAAAAAAAAAAAAGTCTGGCCTTTGTATTACGTGGTGTCAGACAGACAGACGGAGAAAGAGCAATAGGTGTGTACCACGCTGAGACTCACCTGGCATCTCCTCATCCTCCTGTTCGCAGGAGTCGCATCTGCCCAAGTGGAAGAGTAAATACTCCTCCGATCTAATCACGTTAAATGTTCCAGAGTGTAATACCTTAATTTGGTTGCTGACATGAGGGCTGACGGGGAGATGATGTGGTAATCAGGAATGACAGCGATGGTAGATAGGAATCTTTTGTTTCAAAGATTAGGCGAACCTGAGTAGATAGTCTTGTCGGGTGTGCCCCGTAACCAGAAATAGTCCTCACACGCTGACTCAGAGCACAAAGCCACGCACAAAAGTTGAGTCTTTCTGCAAATGGCTTGACTTGTTCTCCTCTAAACCTGTTATTGGCCTCTGGAAGATCCAGTCCAAGGTCAGAGGCATCTGCGGTTGGACTCAGTGATCTTAAAGGTCTTTTCCAACCTAAATGATTCTGTGATTTTATGATTCGACGTGGTATTCAGTTGTTGTGAGTACACTATAAAGAAAAAAGCAACAAAAAAATGTAATGCATCTCTTCTTCTTTTTTGTGGCAACTTGGAACCAAAGCGTACGAAGTCTGTTACTGCTCTGCTCCTCTTAATGTTTAAAATCTGGAGGGGGGAGGGAATCCTCCCTGGAATGCACACCCTATGCAGAACTGCTTTTCAAAAGCGTTTGAAAACAGTCGCTTCTGCAGGAGTAGGAGCTAATTTGAACAGCCAGTTCTGTCCTTGAGATGTACGTTCCAGGATGCCAGAGGAAAATAGCAGGCTGGAATTTGCTTCATGTTTGAGGTTAGTTTGAAAGGAGTCCGGCGCTTTTATCGAGGGTGGTTTTATATAGCAGCTCTCAGTGGAAACAGTTTGTCTTTTATATTTTTAGGTTAAGGGATTTCTTTAAGGTCAACCCAAGTTCACACAGTTTTCTCTTCTGCCTTGATGGAGGTAGGCATTATTATTTGCGATGTCTGGGGTCCAAACTTGCTGTATAACCTCTTGGGCATGTTATTCTATATGCTTGTGGAAGCAGGTTGATGAAATGCATGTGCACATGTCATTTCCCGGTTTGTGGAAAAATGCTGCTTCCATTTTATCCCCTCGAACGGGTGGAAGTTTTCCGTGAGCATCACCTGGTGTCCCAGACACTCGTTGTCTTGAAGAGGAGCGTTGCTCATGGACTTAATTGCAGACTATGATTTAGGGCATTTAAATAGCCCTCTGCCTTTTAGCTACTTGCAGCTTTCTCCAAAGGCAGAGGAAGCCTCCAGCACAAATTTCTCTCCAGTAGTGTATTTTTCCTATAGATTATCCTTTAATATACATGATGAGAATATTCTGCTCTCGTAAAGAGATAGTACAGCTTGAGTGGGGCTCCATGGATAAATATATATGAAGTTACAAAGTTTTCCAAGAGGAAAAGGTGATGTAATGGACCATGGAAATAATATTTTTTTATTCTTTCTCTCATCCGATCACACTTACGATATAAATAGTGGAAAAAGGCACAAACCCCTTGAAATGTAAACCACTCTGGTAGAGCTCCCCATCGCTGTGTGCGAGGTTCGGGCAGCAAGCAGCATCCATCGGCGGTTTCCAGCACATTAGCAGCTACGTGTGGAGCCATCTGTCATGGCTTGGAGGTGTCGAACCGATTCAGCAGCTCATTAGGTAAGGCCAGAAGAAAACAATCGCCTAGAAAATCAGCATATAAGTGGGAGAAGGGGAGACTGAAGAGCTGGAGGAGGCACGGTCCATGCAATGCTGTAATTTACTGAGCCATTTGCCATCGCGCCCCGTGGTGGGGCCGGGGCAGTTCATTTACCAACTCAGCAAGGGGATTTGGAGTTGTCCCCAGGAGGTTAAGGCATGGTCAACAGCAGCACCAGTGCTTCAATGGGTGGCACCTGTCCCCTCCAAACTCACGCTCAGACATGTCCCAGCACCGTGCTTGGGAGGTACCGTCCTGGTAACCCTCTCAGCTTGGGTTAAGTTCCAGCGAGAGCTCCAGATAACGGTGTTTGCTGTTTTCAGAGCTGAGTTTGAGTTTTAAATGATTTGTTCTAACAAAATTGTTCACCAGTGGGATGACTTGAAGGAACAAACACCTGCTTTGGTGCCTCTGCAAGACAGGTCTGCTCCATGGGAACCTGCATTCAACCCTCCTCCACGGACCCTCTAGAGATGTTTGCAGAAAGCCTTTCTGAGCCTTGGCTGTTAGCCATCCATGGCCACCTACAAGAACAGCAGGGCTTCGCTGGTTTGCTTCTTCCAGCATCTGTATTCTGGCCGGCGTGCAGGATCTGGCCCTTATCTTTCCGCGTTTTCGTTCCCTGTTGGAAGCCGGGCATTGCCTTGGTGATGGTACAGCTGGCCAAGCAGCTACGGGCACCATATACAGGACGTTGTTTTTAGGGCAGTTGAAACTCTGTCTTCATCTTCTTGCCTTGTTATTAAACCCTTTTAAAACAAGTCCAACTCTGGATAATGCCAGCTTTTTGCTTCTATTTGGTGCTTGCATTGTCTTAATGGATTTCTTCTCTTCTGGTATGTTCAAAGACCAACTTCTGTATCTTCATGGGCTGCATTGCCACCGTGACTGTAGAGGCAGCAATGTGAACTAGGAGTGTTTTGGTTTAATCTTCTCATTTCTCCTCGACCTGTCTATTTGCAGGTCTGTGTTTCTGCTCTGATGCTTCGCTTAACACTTTGCTGCATTCAGGCACCCAGCAGTTTGCTGGAAGGGAAACCTTGTGCTCTGCAGTTACACCAAGATTTGACACGTACTTGTTTGACTCAAATTATCGACTGACACTGTATTGATTGGCTTTATGTCTAAACAGGCATCGCGCAGATGCGGTACCTGCCAATTTACTGCACAAGCTGTGTTTCGTTTTGAACGGGAGAGTTCAACCAGGGAATACCTTTCTGTGCATTTGGAAACTGCGAAGCAAGTCCAGCCGTTGTAACACGTATGGGAATGGTGTCGATTGTTGCTTTCTCTGAAGCAGCCCGGTCTGTAAGCGACTTGCAGACCTGACCCCCAAGCAAGACACAGACAAGGAAGGGGAGGGAGATTCCTGCGTGGGTTTTGTTTCTTGACACCTCAGTTCAGGTGAAGAGCAGGGGAAACTTTGATTGCTCCTGCCCCCGTGGGGTGCGGGGATTCCCACCCGTCCCAGGGGGAGCCCGGGGCTCAGGGCGACGGGACGGGCAAGTTCCAGCTCTGAACGGAGCAGTGCAGTGAGTTAATGCAGAAGTCAGGTCTGGAATTAAAGCTTTGCGGTTGCTGAAGGCCGATTTGAGGGACGCACGCAAAGTGTTTGCACAACTATTCTAGAAGGCCAAGCTGTTTAGATACAGTGCCAAGGCTGGAAAGCTCGTTTTTATTTTTATATTGGATCTGATTGCAGAGTTTACATAATTTGGTGTGGTTTTCCCTTGAATAAGCACTTTAATGCTCTTAATCAGAATCTAAGACCTCCTCCAGTGGTGGAAAGTACATGACACCCCCAGCAAGGACATTGCAACCCCAAGCAAGAGCAGCATGTTCCCTTTTAGCTGTTCTCTGTGGAACAGATGGAGATGCAGGTTTTCTTAGAAATTTATGCAGAAATGCATTTCTGAAGGTTTTTTCACCTTCAGTGTCCTGGGGAAGCCTGGATGTGGTAGTAGCAAGCAAGACTGATGGCAGACTCTGAGTCTTTCCTTAAAGATTGGAGAGCTTGAATAGACTCCCAAGTTGGATATTTTTCAAATGAAGCCAATGGCAGATTTGCTGAAGCCTTGGGCAGGATCTGGCCCTTTTAGAGTAACTGAATTCTTGGTGACTTCTCACAGCTGTGTTTAGCTACGCTCAATGGGAAAGTCGTACCAATTAGGAGCACTGGTACGTTCTCCTCATTCGTGGCAGCTTGCATGTCCAAGAAAGGGCAACGGAGCTGGGGAAGGGGCTGGAGCACAAGTGCTGTGAGGAGCGGCTGAGGGACCTGGGGGGGGTTGGCCTGGAGAAAAGGAGGCTGAGGGGAGACCTTCTCGCTCTCTGCAACTCCCTGAGAGGAGGTTGGAGCCAGGGGGGTCGGTCTCTTCTCCCAAGGAACAGGCAACAGGACAAGGAGAACCGGCCTCAAGTTGTGCCAGGGGAGGTTTAGGTTGGATCTTGGGAACCATTTCTTCCCCGAAAGGGCTGCCAGGCCCTGGCACAGGCTGCCCAGGGCAGTGGTGGAGTCCCCATCCCTGGAGGGATTGAAAAGCCGTGTAGATGTGGCGCTTGGGGACATGGGTTAGTGGTGGCCTTGGCAGCGCTGGGTTAACGGTTGGACTCGATGATCTTAAAGGTCTCTTCCAACCTGAAGGATTTTATGATTCTGCAATACCTTTCTGCATGCGGGCATATACCTGTGTATATACATATTTGCTCTGGTTTTGTCTTTTTTATCACTTTCTTCCCCGTACAGATCTTTCCTTACTCTGTCCTTCTCATACTCGTCTTGTTCCCTCCTCTTTGTAATTCTTGGTGTTTCCTGAAAAACAGTAAGGAAACAGATTCAGACGTTCAATGAGCTGTCTTCAGGTAGGATATCTAAAATAACTCTTATTTCTTTGGAGAAAAAGTATTCCAGAACATGACCATGTAGTTCAGAGGAGTGTTGGCTAGAAGTGTCTCTACCCCAACCTCTACTGTCCAGAGCAGGGCTCATGCCAATGGTTGACCAGGTTGGTCAGGACCTTGTCCAGAGGCTCTCCAACCTCTCTGGACCTCTTTCCACCTCTTTCCCCACTGGGAAGTGTTTGGTTTTTCCTTGTATGCCACTGAGATTTCTCCTGTTGCAACTTGCGCCGTTGTTTCTCCTCCTTTTGCTGGTCACTTCAAGAAGATCGAGGCCCTAAGGGATATGATTTAGTGGGGGACTTGGTAGTGATAGGTTAATGGTTGGACCCGATGATCTTGGAGGTCTCTTCCAACCAGAACAATTCTATGATTCTATGATTCTAAGATTCTGGTTCTTTTTTCTCTGTAGCTGCCTTTTAGGTTGGTAGGTGCTAAAATTATTAACCTTGTAACCCTCAACTTTTAGTTTGGGACCTGTGTAGTCCTGAAAATATAAATGCTTCTTTTATTTTTTTTTTTTAATTTTTCTTTTAAATGAAGCTCGTGGAAAGTTGAAAGAATTAGAGAATTCTTTCTGAGAGGAAACTACCCGCCCAGATGTCGCAGAAGAATGGGATTCATCTGCCCTTTGCTTTTGGGGTCATTTTGAGTGTTTGCGTTGGCTTTGATTTAAAAAGCTTTGGGAAAACGTTGCAGCCCTGCTGGCTGGCCAACCTCTTCCTTCTCGGGCTGAGCATTGCTGTGTTTCAGGATGAACCTCCACCTCTTCTACAGGTCCAAAAACCTTGAAAAGTAAATTGTCAGTGTTTCTGATAATTACTTCTTTAAAGCGGAGACTGCCCATCTCCCGGCATCCCATCGCTCCTCTTCCTCGGAGGTTCCTGAAACTCTGAACTCGGCCCCAGCAGCCCCACTGGGGTGAAAACTGAATCACAGCGCAGGAAAGTCCCTCTGTTCGAGTCACAGGAGTCGTTCACGCGAGCAAAGCGCTGGCCCAAAGGCTTTGCCAAAGCCACTAATAGGATCCAGGTTTCTTGAGTCGGGGACGGAGTCGGCGGGGACCGGCGCGGAGCGGTGAGCCGGGCTGCAGCTCTGCACCCCGCGCTGGCCGTCGTCTTGGCCAGAGTCCCCGTGCCTCACTTTCCTCCTCTCCTCCACGAAAAGCTTTGATATATGTGGGTATTGAGAAAAAGCCAAGCAGTAATGGGAAAAAAATGAGGGTTTTTTTTCCTTTTCTCGCAGGGACACTCTTCTTGCAAACTCCTATGGGACCTGAAGCTCCTCTTTGAAAACATACTTCAAAATTTAGGGTGGAAGAGGGTCATTTTAGCTGTTTATGGTCAACTACCACTCAGTCTTGCCCCAGAAGTGTGGTTTGCAAAGAGCAACAAAGACACGATTATTGCTCCTGTCAGCCTAGTCTAAATGGGAAACACGCAGACGGTGGCTGGAGGCTGGAGCTGACAATGAGCTGAGTGATCGACCCTGAAACTCAGCACAGATCTCGTTAATGCCATCACTTTTATTTGGATTTTTATTTTCCGCTGTCTTTTCGAGCAGCGTTTTGTGCAAGTTATTGAAACTGTTTGTGGCTAGCGCTGCAAGGAATGAGCCGGCTGCATCCAGCATCACAGAAACTTGTCAAAACACTCAAGTACAACCGACTCCGGCTCCCTCTTCTCAAAATTCATGGGAGCTCTGTGCGTGGATGTTACAGACTGTAGCAGCTGTAATAACCTACAAATGAGATTTAGTTTTTAAAGTAGATTATGCTAAGAGGATTTTTTTTTTCTTGGTAAGTGATAGGATTGCAATTGGATCTTTTGATGAAATCAGCGTTTTGGGGGGTGGGGAAGTATTTGGATACAGCAACCTGGCTCTCGCACAGGAGCTTAAATCTGTCTTCCATCAATGAGGCTGGAAATCACCACGTGTGCGATGGCATTTAGCTTCTCGAGGACGTTTGTCCGTGCCGTAGGAGCAGCTGCTGCCCGTAGAACAGCTCCCGTTGAGCTCCGAGCCCCGAGCTACCCCGCAGGGTGCTGCTCTGCCCTGGGATCTCTGGATCTGCCGCAGCCTCTCATTCCTGGGAGTCAGGTCCTTGGAGCAGGAGGAGCTGCACGGGGAGCTGGAGACGCCGAGCACCCACCGACGCAAGGGGAAAAGCCGGGCTGGGGAGGTTGGCGAGGCTCCCAGCATCCTTCCTCCACCACTCCCATGCACGGCTCACTTAAAGACGAGATGCCGAGTTTCCGCACTCGCTGCCTGCCACCCTTTTGGCGTTAAAATAAAATGAGCAAATTCACAGCAGCGTGGTGTTTTTAAAAGTAAAGGGCAGCGTAACCGGGCTGCCTTCCAGATAAATGAACCACCTTGGAAATTGCTTGTTGAAAACACATGAGAAATGGTTGATGGGCTGGAGGATTTGTTTTGAAGATAACGTATCCCACCCCGCATCCTCTTGCTTTACTCTGGTTTTGCTCTCCTGTGGCTCTAGCAATGAAGAGCTTTACTGTGCTTGCAAAATTTATGTAATGCACACATTCATTCTCCCGTGGGCTAGAGCCTTTAACAACATGTTTTGGTCAGTTCTACAGTTGTTATAGTGACATAATAAAATTTGTCAAGACCATATTAAATTATGTTTTCCCCATCGCCTTTCGCCCTGTGAAGGTGCAAACAGAGTCTCTGCAAAGAGATGACATCGAGAGCAGTTTCCTTCTGGTAGAAATGGTCCTGGAGCTTAAATTTGCTTCGACAGTGTCTTAAAGAACTCCGGTAGCATGTTAAAAGCCAGCTCATTTACTCTGGTATTTAAAGTTGTAAGCTTTTGCCTTAAAAGTGCTTCTGGTGGCCTTGATGCCCTTGTTTTCGCCTGGCTTCAATGCCCAGGGAGCTACAACCTGAATCATGAACGTGTTTTCAAAGGCGTGGATGCCAACGTGAGCTGCAGGAGCTGCTTCGTACATGTCTTTGCCATGTAATTACTGAAAAAAAGGCTTAAAAAAGAAGTGCAGCAGAAGCGGAGAATGTGAATTTGCTGCGTTGCGTGGCAGTGGAGAAAGGTCTTGGTCTTCCCTGTCGGTTGGGAGTCTCGGTGGTGCTCTGCCAACGCCTCTTAGCTGGGCCGTGTCTCTAAGGGGGTTAAATACATACACCTTCGCTTAAGACATCCAGTTATACAATCGAACGATGTTCCCGGGGGATCAAAGCTATGTATCATCAATTTTGTTTCAGCGAAGACGGTTTTACTTGACACCTAATCAAATGATATTTACTTGCTGCCGCTCCGACTCCGAACTGTCATCTCATAGTTGTGTGATTTTTCACGAGCGCGGTGCCAGTAGAGTTGAGGAGACTGTGGTTTGGTTATAGCTTTAGGCTAAACTAAGCCAGATGTTACGGCCTTTATTTGAAGTCATTAGTTCTTCGCCAGTCGGTCCACGCACATTCCTTTCATTGCTGCAGCGCTCTGCTTTTCTGAGAATATCGCCTTCTGCAGGGAATCCTGGTCATTGGTAATAAATTACTTCTGGGCATTTCAGGAAAAATTAAGTAAAAATGTAATTTACAGAAAACAAACAACACGCTGGCTTCGTTCCCACGGTGGATAAAGAGCCAGGAGACCCACAGCCACCCCAGAACATGCAGTAGATCCAAAGAGCAGAAGAAATGTTGGAGGAACTTTCTTCAGCCTTGTTTCCAAGAGTTTGCTCCAGGGGTAGTTGGAGGAAGGAAGGAGGGGAATTTCCATAGATAGTTTTGGGAGTTGGGGGGCTCTAGGTTTGGCTTTGCCGGTTGATCTTGATGATGCTGGGCAACTTGTGTCCTTGACTTTTCCGCAGCTGTCGAATGGGCGTATTCTACCTAATGTGGGACTTGAGGCTTTGTTCAAGTTCATAAGTTGGTTTCTAGTTTGTAGAAAAAAGGCAATAGAGAACTCCATAGCTATCTGCGATGGCAGTAACATGCCATAATGAGGCCACTCATTGCCAACCAGTAGATTTTAATTTCATGATAAATACAAAAATGTTAAGAAATGTTTTTTTTTCCTGTGAGCAAAGACCCACAAGCTTCAACGGTGCTCCAAACCTGCAGTAAATGCTTAAGAAAATTGCTTAAGAAGCTCATTGTTTTCTGTCATAGGATCTACGCTTCTGACCTTGAAAATCCAAAGCATGAAGTGTGTTCAATGGTTCTTACTGTCCCTATCATTATCATTATTATCGTTATTATTATCTTATATTGCAGTTTGACCTGTCTCTGAAAATGAAAGCTGTTGCCTGAGACGCTGCCCTCTTGGCCTCTGAATTTTGTTGGAAATGTAATGAGTTAAAAATTGCTGCGTTTTCATATGCCTTCAGTTAGTCTTAGGTCTGCAGTTCTCAGAAGTTAGTTTTAATTGTTGAATAATCTCCGTGACATCCGTGATGAGTGACAATACAATTATGGTGGTGGAACTGCACCACTAAGGAATTTGGCTGCGGAAGTTACCTGTGTTTCCCACAGCTGAAGCCTTACCTCATTTAACTAGTATTTGGTTGTCTGGTCAAGGGTAAGCCAAGAAGAAGTTGTTGAGCAACAGTTCTGGTTCGAGCAAAACGGGAGGATGAAGCGAAGGCTGGAATTCGCGGCAGGTTGGTCATTTCCTCCACACGGTCCAGCCGAGCGCCAGGACATCCCTGCTTTGAATTAGCTTTTCCGAATAAGCGGCACCCTACGATGCCAGCTGCGTGATCCGTAACCCTAGCCTGTGTCATGAATGTCTGTGGTAGAACGGTTGCGTCGGTTCCTTCCTTTAAAATGGCTGAGATATATTTTTGCGTGCAAAAGAAATGTGTTCGCAGCATTTTAAAACATCTTCCTGGGGTGAGTTGGTTACTCTCAGTCAAGACTGCAGCTGCCTGGTTGGCCGTAGGCTGGGTCGGTGGTGGAAGCACTCCATCAAACAAGTTCAGAGTCAGGCTTTACTCCCATGCAGTAAAATCCTAAGGACCACTAAGCTGGGTTTAAGCACCGAAAAGATATATGAGCCTTGTCCTCTGGCGAGATGAGAGTTACTCCCAGTGATAAACTTTGCCTGGTGGGGTACTGAATTTGTGAAGTCATTAGGAGTATTTCTATCCCAGCATTCATTCAGAAGCGTCTCAGATCATTAAAAGCACAAATTAAACTTCCAGACAGCCCTACCTAGGAGGGAGGGGAAGCATTGCGCTGGTTTTGAGGTCTGGGAGCTCACATGGAGATAGTGCTGCAGGGCAGCAGAGCTCCTCAATCTCAATTCCCACCACCCAGCTCTTGGTCCAAGCTGGCACGCTGCTCTTTGCAGCTACAGTTTGCAAGTATAAATGGGGTTTGCGTGCTAGATGTGGTGCAAATTAAGGTTTCTCTTCACCCAAAACGATGGCTAAAGCCACTCCTAAGTTCCCAGGCTTGGTTTCAAGCTTGGGCGTACATCATCTGCAGCACTTGCCCGACTCAGATGCTGGACGTGGATTTAGATCCCGGAGCTGAGGTGTGAGGCCATGCTTTGTTGGCAGGCTGGAGCTGTAACCTGACTAATCTGAGCAGGTAAAAAGTAACGCGATCCATCAGCAGCACAACTGGCAGCGCAGCCCGGCGAGCAGTGAATTTTTCATCAGGAGGCCCTTGGAGAGGAGGTGTACGTTACCGAGGGTGGCAGAAAGGAGAGAAACTTAGCCAGGCTTTCATCCGGAGGGATATTGCCTAACCAGCGAGGAATCCTTTCATCAATAAATTATGAGAAGAATGGGAAAGTTTCGAAAGATCAGCCTGTTAACATGCTCTCATCCGGCAAATTTAAGGAACGTTATATTTTGGCCTGGGATGCCTCGCAAGAATGGAGAGGCGAGAGCGTGCGACGGCGCAGACTGAGGAAGGTGAGACCCCGTTGTGTATGTTGGAGCTGGGACGGGCACCGAGCATCCATCAACGGAGAGGAGAGGAGGCAAATGTGGTGTGACCACTAAGCCCCGATATTGAGTAACGGGAGGAAAAACCAAGCAGGCGCCCTTTTGTTCCTCCACCTGGCTGCTGTCCACGCCACGGATCCTCCCTTGGAAGGGCGGCCGCGGCGGAGCAGACATCTGGTCGGCTTTCTGACAGCTTCTGCTTGGCGCCGGTGGGGATCCCCATCCCTTCACATGTGCAATGCGCCCCGGTCCCGCTGTTCCGGGGAACAGGCACGGTTTTATCCATCCGGAGTGACCAAGACACATTTTGAGAAGGCAGGGTTTTAAATGCTCGTGTCAGCACGATTTTAAATGCTCATGTCTTTAATTTATCGTAACCTCTGTTTGACTCGGGGCTCAGTGAATAACAAAAGATACTTTTAGCGCCTTTATGGGAAGATGGCCGGGTGCTCTGCGGGTGGTGGAGGATACGTTGAGCAAGAGCCTCTGCTCCCTGGAGAGACCGTCTCCTTGCCCGGGTGGCACCCAGGGAGAGGAGGTGGTGGTGGCAGCGGAGCAAAGTGGCTCCTGGACTGCACCTTAACATCCCCGTCCTTCCTTCCTCGCTCTAACGATGGAGCCGTGCTCCCTCGCTTATGTAAGCTGGCACGCGAACAAGAACTAAGTTATAACAGAAAACAAAAGAATTCGGAGCCGTGATCGAACTCCCGCGGTGTTTACGGGGTGGAAACTTACCCAGAAATGCAGTTTTCCAAATGCCTCTTACTGTCAAAGTTTTTTTGTTGCTGGCTTTTTGCTAATTCGGAGTGAGCAGCTCTGCACCAGCGAGATGCCTGCTGATCCTGACAATTGGGCAAATTATTTTCATGTCAATGGAAGGGGCTGTTTCTGCGGGGCGATGAGCGGGGAGCAAACCAGAATTGGAATTTACAGCGTGTTTGCTACCATCCTGCCTTAATTTCCTCGTATTTACTATGTGCAAAGACTTCTCTAAGTCTAACCTCGAGCGTGTTGTCTTCTCTAGCAGGCAGCTCGGAGCAACAGCATCGGGAGGCTTGGCTCTCGCAGTTTTGGGTGCCTTGTCTTGCCCCCACACTGGATGCTCAACGGGAGTTTGACCCCCTTACACCCCACGACCTCCCTCTGCGTGAACTTCCAGAGCCTGTTCTACAGCTGCGCGTCATGTGCCCAGCAAAGTCTCTCCAGGGAGGGTTAGTGCATAGTAAGTGCGGGAGAAAATGCCCCAACAAAGCACATTTCCCATGACCCACCTATCTGAAGGTCACAAATAGCAAGTTTTTGTAGGACCAAGTTGGGTTCCCCCAGGAGAGAGAAAATTGCAGATCTTTTCCTGCAGAATCTGCTCCCGGTTTGGATGTTGGCAAAGAATGGATGGGTTGGAGACTTGCTAATAAATTATATTTTTCCAAAGCGATTAGCTCTTGGTGCACAGCGAGTTGCTGAATTACAACCTGGAGGAATCGATGTTGTCAACTTGGAGTAGCTCAGGATCATCATGGAGGACAAGAGGCAGGAGGAATTTAAGTTCTTTAGTGTTTTGACTGGCAGGTGGTGCCTTATTTTGATCCTTGTCATTGCAACCCCCGTAATCAGTGCTACAGGAATTAGTGATTAATATCCCAGTGTCCTTTTTTCTGCGAGAAGGTAAATGCTTCTACCATCCGTTAGCAGCTTTTAGTAATCTTTCGGTTAAATGAGGCTGGGCTCCTCCAGCAAGGGCTTGTCTTCCAGAGGCATCGCAAATCTCCTGACAGCCCCGAATCAGAAAGTTCAGGTGATAAAACCTTTTATATAAATAAATCCACTCTTTGCCCCTTCGCCTTTGTCCCACGTTTCAAGCGAGAGTATCCAAGTCCCTGCCGTAGAGTGGTGTGTGGGATGGGTGCACGTGGACCATCCATTGCATAAGGCATTTTGATACCAGGTCTCTGAATGATGGGATATCTGGTTTCTGAGTGTCTTGGCCATCCAGTTTCTTACGAACGCAGGCAAACAGGACTCTTTCCATGGCTTTGGACTGAACCACTGACTTGCTCTGCTGCCTTTGCCTTGCAAAAGTCATTTAAACCTCCTCAGTCTACCCACCTCGAAGGATAATGAGAAACCTTAATGATGTGTAACAAAGTCCTCCGAAAAGCTAGCGTAGACCAAATGAGTTTTATCCTGATCACGTGAAGGGTATAAAGCCATAACTGTTTTCCTCCGTGTTGGAAGGGATCATCTGCTCCAGAGAAGCAGCTGATTTTTTGTTGTTGCAGGTTTTGTGGGGCTGAATCGATACGGGAGGAGTTTGTGAGGGTCCTTGGGTGTTCAGCGGATTGGCAAAACTTGGACCCCTGAGGTTTAGCAGCCGCGCAAGGATGTGAAGTCAAAGGCAGCACCAACGGCACGGCTTTGGTGCTGTCCTTTGGAGCAAGAGCTTAACAGGATCAGAAAAGCCATGGACATGTTTGGGGCGAAGGAAGGGAGGAATCCAGAGATGCCTTATCAAACCAAATCCTGCCTCGGAGGTACTTCCAACTGTTAGGAGCGGAGCCAAGCTCGTCTTGGGAGCTTCGCTGCCAAAATTCCTGCAAGGACTTATCTGATGAGCGTGGAAACTGAGCAGCCCCTAGTCCTCCCAGCACGGTGGGGTGTCTCCGAGGGCAGGCTGGGCTCACACCTGCCTGGAGGAGAGGAGAAGCTGAAAATAGGCACCAACACATTTTGGTTGAGGCGAGGTACAAACCCCCACCTCTGCGGAGTGGCTGTGGCTCGGGCTGGGCCGTCGGCCGGCGTGCAAGGCCTCTGGTACCGCTCGCCCGCTGATTGCTTAAGCTTGGCTTATAGGTTTGCATTTGGGAATATCAAACATCAGCTCGGAAACGCCTCTGTGGTGGTAACTCCTGGAGCATCCAAGGGTCCTGCTGGGATTATTTCTGCATGGTGGGCTCCTCTCTGCAGCATCGTAAACCTCCTTTCAGCATTCGGCAGTGAAAGCATCACTAAAATTGCTTAAATCAGATGGAAAGAGAAGATGATATCCCGAAGAAGCATATGGTGATCTGCAAATGGAGCAGCATTTCTTCCCGGTCTCCCCGGTACCGTGGTGTCCCTGTTGCACAGTGTGTCCTGAAAATGGGCACAGTTAAGGGAGAATTAGCATCGTTTGTGGCAGTGCAATTGTTTCCTTAGTTCGCTGGTGGGGGTAGGAGCAAGGATGATGTGAGAATGTAGAGAAATTGGGTTGGAAAATCACTCTGCGGGTTGGGGGAGGACCTCCAACAATGCACCCCCAGCTGCCCGAAAAGCCCCGAGCCCGCAAGCAGCTCTGCCCAACAAGCAAACAAAAAGCTGGGGAGATTTCTTTTATTTCACTCTTATTTCCTGCGATGACCCAACTCAACGTGCCTCTGGGTACAGGTGACGTGCGCGGGGCAGGGTTATGGCGCAGGGCGGGCTGGAAGCGACGGCGAGTGTCTCGAGGCGGGAGTTTCTGACCTCGGCCGCGAAGATGCGCGTCAATGCCGAGATGAGAAGAGCCAGATTGCTGAACCGGGAAAGAAAAGAAAATAGTGCTTGTGTGTCAAACGCCACGTTTACAGGAGCAAATCGTTTATCGAAGCGGAGAGATGATCTTAAGGGTCTCTCCCAACCTAAACGGTTCCATGGAGGCAGCGCAGGCGGGGACGCTCCTGCAGCAGGCCGTATCCCCCGGGGGTTTTCACGCTGCCCGCTGCCTGCAGTCCCGGCAGGGATTTGGTGTAATTTTTTACACCTCTAAACAAACTGCATGTTCCAGTGTAAAAAAGCCAAAATACCTTACATACCCCCTTGTGCTCAGATTGCAACTGATGATTAAAAATACAGGTATTACTCACCAGATTTTATCAAGTATTTCCGTATCCTAACGGGCCTCACGCGGGCTCCAGATACCATCACCTGAACTGCGGCTGCAGATTCAGTCTTAGCGCTGTTTAATTTTCATGAACCCTGTTTTCTTGTTTTGAGATGTCAGCTCTTAGGCGCGTGCCTCGGCCGTCAGCTCGCTTGTCGGTGCTTTACCTTTTGGAGTCTGCGCACAAAAAACCTCCAATAAATAAAAAAATCATAAAAGATGGAGAGAAAGAAGTAGCAAGAGATGCGTAACGATGTGGGTCGTTCTTGCCCGCGTCTGCTCTGAATTGCTTTAGGATCTGATCAGATCAGGTTCCTTCATACCTCAAGCCAACCTTGAGGTTTTTGACAGTTTAAAAACACTCAGTGAGCTTTATCAGCCAGAGATTTTCAGATGAAGTCTGGGCTCCACAGTGGTCTGATGCCAGCAACCAGAATAATTAGTGTTTCTACTGCTGCCAGCTCTGAGGTTTTCTTATTTAATATGGTAAATGGTGACAGGACCCTTCTGTCTTTGCCGTAATAAAGTGGGAAAGATAATCCTGGCTGTAAAACTGCGTTAACTGGTGAGCTTAACTCTGTAGCAGCAGGTGGACCCTCAAGAGGGGTCTCCAAGACCCTACAAGCTGGTCTCCAGCAAGGTCTTGGTGGGGAGAAGGAGGCTTGGCTTGGTTCTCCTGGTCTTGCTCATGCATCTTCTGGTTGAGCAGAGAGTGCTCTTCTGGAAGACGTGCCCTGGTCTAATGTGAGTTGTGGTGCTCAGGGCATAAGTAATTGCATGGAGCCGTGGTGAGCCAGAGCTCGGATTAATTAAACTGGGATCACTTCGTTGTTCCTACTTCCGTCCAAGGAGAGACACGTGAGCCAGCCGTGTGCCCCGTGCTGCAGCAGAAAATGCAGCTGCTCTCTAGGAAATTGGGGAAAACATGAGAAACGCTCTCCGGAAAAGCCAGAGATGTGTTACTGTGTACCGAGGGACGGGCAAAGCTTTGGCGTAGCAGGGACCTGGCCTCGACTGTGCCATTGAACAGCGCAGCTGACCTTCAAATGCGTGAGTATCAGCTATTAATTAAGAAAAAAAAAGTCCAGTTTGTCAATAATACAATAATTTGACTATATATTTCACCACCCAAAGGTGAGGCACTACTGAGCTTCCAGAGGAGAGGAGATAAGGATGGTGGGCACAAAGGGCTGAGCCGCGGGCTTGGCTTCTCCTCGCTGCTTTTCTCCAGCCGCGCTTTGTGGGCTCGCGAGTCGGTGAGCAAAGAGCAAGATCAGCCTAACGTGTTCCCTGTGTTTTCTTTAATAAAGCTACAAACCCATCCAAATTGCTCTTCATCTGTTCAGGGAATGGAAGAGGTTTTTTTCCTATGACTGTCATTCCCAACTGGATGTATTTTTTTTTTTTTTTTTTTTTTAAATCAGAAAATCAATTCCGGCCAGCGCCTCTTCATGCCGCGAGTGCTTCCATTAATATCAGATGGGAAAGTCAGTCCAAACACTGAAAGTGGATATAGTTTGCATTTGAAGGAAGGTTTTGTGTATGAAACTGAGAAATGCTTCCCAGTCTGACACCGGTGATTGATTGCAGTTCTGCTAAAGATTAGCCAGACGTTTTAAGCACCGCAATTATTCATGTTTTCATAGTTAGATGCTATATTTAAACTGTGTCTAACAACGTATGTACACTGGGTTGTGCTGCCACACAGGCCCCGCTCCTGAGCGGGGAAGGAAAACGCAATTTTTGTTTTTATTATTTCATTTTTCCAGCTATATTTTGTGCCGTGTGCGCTCTCTAGCATAGCGACCCCGTGCACACATGATGTCAATTATAGCTGCGCCGCCCTTGGCACCGGCACCTTCACAAGGACGGGGGGCGAGGGATGTCCAGCGAGGACAGGGGGGACCTGGGGAGGTCCCGGCATCGAGGGGTGCGGCTTCTGGCCGGGGTCCCCGTCCCTGGCCGCAAGGCAAAGTGCTGCCAGTCATAACGACACCCCCCGGGACCCCGTGGGGGTGTCTGGACCCAACGGCTCGGTGTTTGCAAAGCATTTCGCTATCGATGGGTGGAAAGAGGCTGTAGAATGAAAATGGGGTTTTTTCCTTTCCCACTGTCGGTGGTAGAGGAAGCGCAAGGCGGGAGCCGGTTACGGGATTTCTGGTGACTTTTATGGATGGGTGAAGGGACAACAGTGCAACTTGCTCAGCCACCAATTCAGAAAACACGCTAAGGCGACCTTTTCTCTGTGCGGTCGTGCTCTTGAGGGACGCATCTCGAACAGCGCTTCACGCCGAGATCTTCAGCCGCATCCCATCTCGGTTTCCACCTGCGAACAGGCAAGGACACCTTGCAAACCTCAACATTGCCCCACTTGGAAATGCTTCTCATTTTTTGGTTGAACAGCACCGTCTCGGTACCCAGCGACGCTCCCGACAAGCTTTCGCTTGCTCACAAGTCGGATTTCCCACCAGCATGAGCAAGCAGACTTGGCTCAGGGAGTTTGGTTTGCTTGAAGGCTTGTCCCGGAGATTGTGTAGGCGAAACGGTGGGTTTGAGTCTCTGGATGACTTCTGAGGGGTCCGGAAAAGGTAACTCAGACAGACAAACCTCTTGCCAGTAAGCCTCAATTAATTATTCGGGAGTCTACGTGTCTCTCTGCTGAATTTGGAGAGCTCAGCAGATCAAAAAGAGGTTGAACCCCCCTGGCTTAGGGAGAGAGGACATGAAACGCCGGGAAACCTGGTGGAAAGCCCGACCTTATGATGTGTTTCATTTTAGGAAGGATGGATGACAACGTGTTTACTGCTGCGAGGTACCGGCTTGGAGATTCATCGGAGCATTTATCATCCGCCGCTCGTTTAGATTTGTAGCTTATGGCGGAACTTTGAGTCAACATTTAAACTCCTACTGTTTCCGCTACAGAACAGTATTTACCCCTTTTCCGTTACTTTCTGGTGCCTTGAAAAGTCAGAAGACAAATGAAACTTTCAAAATAGATGCTGCTGCTGCTGGTCACGTATACGGCTAACGCAAGGCACGCGGTGGCCGGTCTGTCCGGCCGTGAAAGGGTTAATTTGGTGTGCTCCTGCCCTGCCGTGTCAGTGGAATTCCGTGATGGAATTGATGGTGTAATTGAGTACAGGTGATTTTTTTTTTTTTTAATATGGATATGTATTGTTTTTATTCCATTTTTGGATGATTTATAACTTTGGAGCATTACAGCTGTTTAGACTATATAAAAGTTTGGCTTCACGTGCGCTCACCTCCCATATGTTACAATATTAATAACCCTCTGCGTTACTAAATGTAATTCATTTTTTCCCCCCAAAACCCAACGCTCTCCAGACGACAGGCCACACAAAACAGCCCTCAGGTGTCCCGGAGCCTCGTACTCCCAGCGCGGGTTCGCGAAGGGGCGAAGTGACGCCCGAAAAGCCGATGGCAGAGGAGAACGTGAGGCGTGAGAGCGGCTCAGAGCTGTCGGCGTCAGCCAGCTGCCACGGTCGGGCTCGGCATCGCGCCCGCGTGGGAATCGCCCCGGTCCGGGCTGGTAGCCTCGGCTGTAGGGATCGCCTCCCGGTGTCACAGCTCTCTTCCCTGGGAAAAAAAGAAAAAAAAGGAAAAAAACAGAAAAAAAGGGGGGTGGGGGGCAAGGGTAAAAGGAAAAAAAAGAAAAAAAAGAAGAAAGAAGAAAGGGGAAAAAAGGAATAAAGAAGAAAGGCAAAAGAGGAAAAGATGAAGCATAATGTGGCAGTGAAAAAAGAAAAAAGGAAACAGAAGACAAAAAAGGAAAAAAGAAAAAAGAAAAAAGGAAAAAACGCAACATAATGTGGCAGTAAAAAAGGAAAAAAGAAACAGGATAAAAAAGAAAAAAAAGGAAAAAAGAAAAAGGAAAAAAGAAAAAGGAAACAAGAAAAAAGAAAAGAAAGGAAAAATTGCAGCATAATGTGGCAGTGAAAAAAGAAAAAAGGAAAAAAAGGAAAAAGGAAACAGGATAAAAAAATGAAAAAAAGGAGAAAAAGAGAAAAAGGAAAAAAGAAAAAAGGAAACAAGAAAAAAGAAAAAAGAGAGAAAAAGAAAAAAATTGCAGCATAATATGGCAGTGAAAAAAGAAAAAAGGAAAAAGGAAAAAGGAAACAGGATAAAAAAAGCAAAAAAAAGGAAAAAAGAGAAAAAAAGAAAAAAGAAAGGATAAAAAAGAAAAAAAAATGCAGCATAATGTAGCAGTGAAAAAAAAAAAGAAAAAAAAGGGAAAAAAAGGAGAAAAAAGGGCAGGACGCAGCAGCGTGTGGCAGTGTCCTACAGCGGCCCCAGGCTCGAGCCGCCGTGAGCGGTCGGACCCTCGCGGTGCCCCGGTCGCTGTGGCTCGTCCAGAGGGATCTCCGGAGCTCCCCGCGGGGTGTGGTGGAGCCCGTCGCGCCGGGCGGCCCGTGTCTGCCATCCCGTGCCGTCGGCCGCTTCTTGCCGCCCTTGGCGAGGAGCTCGGAGCGCGCCGCAGTGCCGTCGTGCGCCTGCGGATGAACCATCCCCGTTTAAGTGGGGTTTGTGCCTTTCGGTTGCAGGTTCCAGGGTCAGGGCTGCCGAGCTGTTGGCAGAGGATAACGTTTGGCTTTACCGTGCTTTCTAAAGTCAATTCACCTCCCCTTACTGGCATCACTGAAGCCCAAAACCTTCCATGGAAGGCATGAACGCGGACGGCGGGACGGCAAACTCACCTCCAGCCTTGCCGCGACTCCGGCCAGCCGGGCCTTCCTTGGGAAGGGGCTGATCCCTTTGCAGCTCCTGCAAATCAATCCCGTTGCAGCTCCTGCCGATTTGGTCCTCGACGCTGCGATTCAAGGACCGTCGCCTTGCGCTCGTTTTGTACCGGGCAGGAACCAGGCAGGAGATGCTTGGCAGCTCTTTGCTGGTGGTGCCCAGGGCGGTGCATCAAACCCAATCCCTTTATTCTTTCATATAAATCCCTGTATTCTTTATTATCAAATCACGGAATCGTTTGGGTTGGAAGGGACCTTAAAGATCATCCAGTCCCACCCCCCTGCCATGGGCAGGGACACCTTCCACTAGACCAGGTTGCTCCAAGCCCCATCCAACCTGGCCTTGAACCCTTCCAGGGATGGGGCAGCCACAGCTTCTCTGGGCAACCTGTGCCAGGGCCTCACCACCCTCGTGGGGAAGGATTTCTTCCTTCTATCTCATCTAAATCTCCCCTTTCATAGAAATCCCTACATTCTATTCAAAGCTGAACCAGACCCGCAGCCGAAGGCGAATCTCGTACCGCGCTGCCTGCAGCCGGCGTAACCCTGCCTGCAGCCGGGCTGCCAGAAAGAAGCGTCAGCTCCACGTGTTGCTCGGGCTCTGTGGAGGGGACAAGTGTAATTTACGGTGCTGAGAGCCACCATTGTCAGGATTTCAAAATACAGCATATGTTAGGCTTGGAAAGTTGTTTTTGTTCTTGCAATTAAGTCACCACATAAATATCCGACAGATGAGGTGCTCCGGGCTCGCTGAGTTATGGCCACGACTTGTGGAAGTCAGGCCAGCAGGCATTGATATACTAGTATTTTCTATGCTAGGATTTATATTTCTCGGTTTCTTAAAGCTACTGTATATTCGTGTTTAAGGTTAGGGTTTAGTTCTGGGCAACCTGCTAAGAAATGTGAATTGTTACCGTGAACTCTACTTGGCCTTTCAGCTTTGTTGACAGAAATTTAGTCCACATAGACAAAAGGGACAAAAAAAAAAAAAAAAATTAAAAAAAATGAAGCAGGTGAGGTCATTTGGAGTTGAAAGAGGCCTGAAGTGTGCCTGTGTTGGGAACGAAGCTGCCATGAGCCCGGTGACGGCCGGGGCGTCAGCAGAGGAGTGTGGCCGAGCCCTTTTCGCTCCTCGAAAAGACAAAAAAAAGGCTATTTAGAGAAGTGAGAACACGAATAAACTAAGCGCGTGCAGGTGAGACCCTCCAGGGCCCGGCCTCGGTGGCCTGGCTCAGTTTTGGTGGTCGAGATACAGGGCCGGCTTGCTGTTCCCGACGGCGTTGTCCGTGCCGTGCCACCGCGGGGACCCCCCTTGGTCAGGCTGCCGGTGTGGGCAAGTGCTGCGTCCAGCTCTGGGCCTCAGCACAAGGACATGGACCTGCTGGAGCGGGGCCAGAGGAGGCCACGGAGATGATCCGAGGGCTGGAGCCCCTCTGCTGTGGAGACAGGCTGAGAGAGTTGGGGTTGTTCAGCCTGGAGAGGAGAAGGCTCCGGGGAGACCTTATTGCGGCCTTCCAGTACCTAAAGGGGCTTATAGGAAAGCTGGGGAGGGACTTTTGACAAGGGCCTGCAGTGACAGGACAAGGGGTGATGGGTTCAAACTGACAGAGGGGAGATTTAGGTGAGCTATAAGGAAGAAATTCTTCCCCACGAGGGTGGTGAGGCCCTGGCACAGGTTGCCCAGAGAAGCTGTGGCTGCCCCGTCCCTGGAGGGGTTCAAGGCCAGGCTGGACGGGTCTTGGAGCAACCTGGTCTAGTGGAAGGTGTCCCTGCCATGGCAGGGGGGTGGGACTGGATGGTCTTTAAGGTCCCTTCCAACCCAAACCATTCCATGATTCGATGATTCTGTGACTTGCAGAGCGGCGGGGGCTGCTGGTGGGATGCAGGACGGTGCTTCATGTCGCCTGGTCCCACATCAAAGGGCTCTATCAAGCAGCATTGGTTTGTAGCCAGGAGCGGGAAGGAGCTGGAGAACAGAGCCTGAATTTGTTGCTTCATGGCCATATCGTGTTGTCTCAGCGTTTGCTGTCTTGGAGCAGAGCTGATGCCCCCTGATATTGCTTCCAAGAAGGTGCAAGAAACCTGCCAGGGAAGAACCATCTCCCTCACCCCCAGCTCTGGGAGGATCATTTGTGCCCTGAAGCAGGTAGTTTAAAGGTAATCCTCTAAAAAACATTTATTTTGCATCTCCGTCATGCATCCCGCCCAGCTGTGGTTCGTACAGGGTCACACGAGCGCGTTACGTCCATAGCGCTAACGAGGATGGGAAGGTATATTTATATAAAAGTTACAAAAGCTTCGTGCTGAAAAGTCCCCGCTTTTTATATGTTGCAAAATATTCTGTAAAACTAAAGCAGGGTTTAAGTGATTTGATCCAAGCCCTGTAAACTTCAGCTGAGGGGTCTAACGATAAACTGCCGAGGAGTCCGGGAGTTTGCGGTTTGTCATTTCAAAGTCCGTAGATGAAAACATGGGTTCGTGCTGTATTTCAAATCCTGCTCTGTGCCGTAGGAGAGCGCTGAGGTTTGGGGTGAAGTTTTCCTGGGAACTGGTGTTTAAATACGACTTTTCCCCGTTATTTTGAGTGCTGCGGGTGTGCTTGTTGCTGAAGCGGATGAGTGGCGAGATCCCCGCGGGCAGGCTGGGATGCTCAGGTCCGCGGTGGTTTCCCGTAAGGGTTCGTACCTCCTGCCGTCACCTGGCCAGCAAAACCTCGTGAAACCACCCTGTACCGCTGGCTGGATACACGATGGTGGGAACGCTCCGTGCAAACTAAGGATGTGTCTTCTCCACGCTCCTGCGTCCGCCCCTTGAGCCTCAGGTCCACCCTGTAGGGCATCCTCAGCAGGAGATGGGACCCAGAGTCTCCACGTCTTTGTACGCCTGGGACACACGGTGCAAATATTTAGTGGTTTTCTGTTAGGTTTGCATGGCGACGCGTAAAGAAGTTTCCACACCCTCGGCATTACCCGGCATCTCCGCCTGCCTCGGGCTGCTGGTAGGGTAAAATACTTGGGTTTTCCTTCCATAGTCCCCTTTTGCACTGCATCAGGTGGAGACCTGGTTTTGGGTGGAAAGAGGATGTTTCAGTTGTGTTTTCAGGTTTCTTTAAAAAGGAAAAAAAAAAAGAGCTTGGTGTCTTTTGGAGGCAACTTGTGAGGGTTTATGGTTTCGGTGCTCCGAGCCCGTTGTGAGCTGGGTGAACGCCTCTCCGAGGTGCTCCCAAGCGGCGGGTAACAGAGTACTGCTGCACCGCGTCACGTTCTGGTGTTTTCCCTTTGCGTGTAAGGGCCTGGGCTGTCTGACCCGACTACAGAAAACAGGTCTGGGAGGGATGCGGAGAGATCCCTCTGACGAGAGAGAGTCATCACGACGCCCAAGCCATTTGCAACAATCTCTTGCCACCCTGTTCTTTAAAAACACCCCGATGACGGGGAGTCGCGGGGTCCCCTGCACCATCTGTCCTAGCGCTCACTGCTCCCCGCTGCTCCCAAAGCTCTTCTGCTGTTGAACATCAATGTTAACTGGTTTTAATTTAAGCGTGTCGTTCCCTGGTCCTCCTTGGAGCAGATATATTTATCCTCATTGTCTGTATAGCTGGTTTTTTTCTGCCTCTGCTTATCCCCGGTGCTGCCCCTGACCGCTCGCCAGGCCGTCCCCATCCCTGTCGCATCACCGCCTCCAAAACTGAGTGCGTGACATCAGCCGAGGAAGATGCACCGACGACTCCCGTGTGTCTCACGGGCCTTTTGCTCAGCGCTGACAACTCCCTTTCGCTTTGTGGGTCGTTTTGATTGTGAGAGAGACTCTTCCTGCGCTGCTGGAACTGCGCGAGGTCTTGCACGGGTGGGAAGCGCCCGTCGATGGGATGCAGAGCTCTGCTCCTCGCACGACCCTTCCCGGCAAGTCCTTTGGATGCCACTGAATATTTATTTCCCCTGCGCCAGAGATATGTTGCAGGGCTGCACACGAGCCTTGCTGGGTACCTGTGCAATCTCCTCCGCGGAGTCCTTTCCCTGTTCCCCTCCAGCATCTCAGATGTGCTTTTCTCTGTATTTGGATGGGTTAAAGGAGAGCAAAGTGCAATCGCTTCCAGGAAAGGGTGTCCCCGAATTCACACCCCGTGCTCACTGTAGGGGTGATGCTCTTTGGCCTTGTCTAAGCCGGGATCACGACGCTTGCAGAGCTGACACCTTGTTAAGGCTCAAATCCTGCCTTGAACTTGCTCCTCTTGAGCTGAATTAAAACCCAAAACGCTTCACTGGCTTGCCTGGGGACCCTTTAAACACCGAGACAGACGTGCAAGTTGCGGTGCTGGCTGGACCGCAGCCCTCAGCTCCCGTTTGAGCATCCAGCTGCCGTATAATCCCGGGGGATTTTTTCCGAGGTTGCTGGACCAGCAGCAGGAGAGGGGTTGAACGGATTACAGGGTGTCCGAGAGCAGCACGTTCCCGCACACAGGGAAGATTTTTGGGTCCCATTGAAGTGATAAAGAAGACTTCAGCCTGTCCCCCTTTGGCACGGAGCTGTGCGACACATCCTTGCCTTTGCTTTTCGTTACCAAGCAGGACCAAGTGCGTCCTTCTCTTTTCCAAATTCAAAATTGTGTGGCTTTGGTTCTCCCGCTGGTTTTGGCCCGTGTTGGTTCCAGTTCGTTTGACGCTTCTCTCTCTTCCCCCATCCCTCCATCCTCATCCTCCTGATCCTTCCCCTGCGATAACGCTCTGCTCGAGCCTCTCGGAGCTGCCGCCGCTCTTCTGAGCCCCCAGAGAGAGAAATAAATTGTGCAGAAACAAATTCACTGCATATGAGATCCCCTTGGAAACCCGCCTGCCCGGTTTATAATTAATGCTGCTATTGTTCTCCTCTTTCTGTATATTTAGATGGCCTTTTTGTTTAAAGTCGATTACTTGCTGCTCCTTTGAGTATCTCTCAGGGGAGGGGAATGGATGATATTTCAACAGCGGATCAGCCACAATATGTACTAAATAAACAGACTTGCTAAAAACACCATAAAGGCCCCTTTGTCCTGTTGGATAGCAAAAGGAGAAAAAAAAAATCTCCCAGAAGGATGCTGGCGAGTGTAACTTATCTATGAGATCTCCTATTGCTATGATTGTACCGGAAAGTGTCCTAAATTAAACACTTCCACCCTTCACCGGTCACCTAAAATGTCACCCCAGCTTTAAAGGCTTAGCAGATGGTATCGTCTAAGCATTCCCAGTAGCAGCCGAGCCTGTGCCGGGCAAGGTCTCCGTGTTCGGCCGCGCTAACGCACCGTGCAAGAGCTTATGTCAAGCGTCACAATAATAGGTTGCACATGGCTATCGATTAAATGACAGTTCTCGCTCCTAACAAAATTGATCTTGGCTTTGGATTTAGCGGGCCCCGGCCCCGGCTGCGAGTTTGTTCAGTTATCTAATTTTAATGATCAAGTTTCCATTTCTTCTGCGAAAGTAATTTATATTTCAGAGGCTTTGGAGAGGGGAGAGGAAAGGGGGAATACGTGAACACCCAGTGATGCGGGGGAGAGGCTGAGCGACCTTCAGTCATCCTGGATCTGTCCCTGACACGAGGTGGCTAGAAAATTAATTCAGGTCCTGATTTTTTGGGGGGACAAAGGGGATCATCAGTGTTTTAACCCCCAGGTGATCTGGACCACACAGAGCGCATCCACGTGAACTTGAGTCGCGAGGCTGGTTTGCAGCATAGGCGCCCTGCGAGCTCCCCAACATCGATGAGAAGCTCCACCAGCGTGGGGCTGGTTATACTTCAATTTCTCCTTGACCCCCGGTTTGAGTGGAAACATGCTGTGGAGCTATTGCGTGGAAGCAACGACCCGGGTTCAGCCCTGCCGTTGGCTCCCGACGCAAGCGATGTGCTCGGATAGATGTGACGGTGTCAGATGGTGGCACTTCCATCGGGGAGGCTCTTGGAAGCTTAGCAACCTGAAGGACTCAGCCTGCTGAGGAGCAATCTTGATTTATTATTAACGACCGGGTAAAACAATATCATGAATGACTGCAAAAATCTTGCATCCAGTCAGATGCGCGGTTCTGTGCTGCTGCTTTTGGGAACTGAAGTTCAACGCTGGGTTAATTGCTTTTGGTCCGTAGTTATCTCTGGAACATCCTATCAATGTTATATGATCAATAAATAAACTCGGAAGAAAATTTAAGACATCTGTATGGACAAAAATATTGGGTATGAAATCATAGCAAAATCTGCTTGGCGAAAGAGGCCGTTAAAGCAAGATCAGTTTTCATAAACAACATCGCGGCGTGTTTTGAAATGCCTGGTTAGACTGCGGAGAGGAAAGCGGCCGAGGGAGTCGAGACGAGGAGGGAACCGTTGAGCGGGGCTGCAGCAAAGCGTCCCAGGGCACATCAGGGTGCCTTCGCCTGGCCCGAGTTGAAATGCGTGGCAAAGCAGCCGTACAAACCAGGAGCTGAGCCCGTCCCACCAGACCCGGCGCAGCTTCATGAGATTCAAACCTCCTCCTCCAACAGCCCCCGGATTAAAGGCAGGATTTGTGTCCCGGGACTGGGCCATCACGCAACGCAGCATCACCGGCAGCGTGGAGTGGGGGACGCTGCTCCTGTTTTCCATCTCTCTGTTTCCCGCCAGGCTTCTTGGACTCGAAGGATTTTTCTTTGAGAGCAAAAGCCCCGTCTTAACCTCCTCTCTAACCGAGTTATCGACTCCGTTTACTTAACGGCATGTGGAATTGCCGCAAACAAGTTGTCGATGCAGAGAGGGAGCTTTGAATTGTAATGCAGAACAGAAGGGGAGAGTGTCGTAGACGGAGATTAGTAGCTGAGGCCCTGCAAAACCAGAAAGAATCGTGATGCTTTCCTTGGTGGTGAGAGGATGAACGAGCTGAAAACCAGCAGAAAAAAAAAATTAGGCGAGGAAAAATCCGTTCAGTCCTGCTTTTTATTTTGTCTCATCAAGTGAGAACAAGGTAATGAGTTTAAAGACTCTTAAACTGAAAGGGATGGGAACTTGAGTCCTGACAAAGTTCTCTTTTTAATAAATAGCAATTCGCTGCCACAGTAAATCAAAGCTGATGTGGCTGAATTTAAAACACAGACTGCCTAGCTCTTCCAGAGGCGAGTTCAGAGAGGAGCACACGAGGAAGAAAGAGGCTTCGATGCTAATGCAAAATGTGCTTTCCTCCCAGGTCTTGTGGGTTTCAGCTTCTGTCTTTTTAGAGAATCCAAAGGTTGCAGGATTTGGGTCAGAACTTTGAAAATCGTGATCGTCTCTCAGCGTTACGTGTGTGCTTTGTGCTGGGTAAAAATACCTTTAATTTTTGGGGGTCTCCGTGCCGGCAATAGCAACGCTGCGAGGGTGAGGTTTCTCCCCCGTTGGCGTGCTGTCCCTTGTGCCCCCCCGTAACTCCCGTCGAAGGCGATACACAGTATTTCCAAGATGCTGGGAGAACAATTAATAAATTGCGTTGAATAGAATTACACGAGCCCTGCAACAGAAAAATGGATTACGTACGGCCCTGCCAGCCGCCCTCCCTGCTCTCCCTCGCGGCCGTAACCTCGGAGGAACGCTCACTTTACAGTTCACGCCACGACGGGGTCAGATCCAGTGTTGAAACGGGATTAAGTACCAGAGGCAATCGCAAAATAACGTTAGTCTGAGTGAACCCTGATAAAAATCAAGGAACCGCAGAGCTCAGACCTCTCCCAGCCTGAAACCGTACCAGCGCAGCCCGCGTGGGTGCGTGCCAGGGGACCGTGTCTCCCGAGGTGCTCGCCTGGAGATGCTGGAGATTGATAAGGTTAAATGAGGTATTTTTTAATAATTTTAGGGAGATTAAGGATGACTTCAGGCCCCACACCTTGGGAAATGTGTTGAGTCGTTAGCCAGGAACATCTCTGTGCCTCAGTTGTCCGTCTTCATGTGGATGCTGATTTTTTATCTTACCTCCTTGATAAAGCTCTTAAATTTTGGATGGGTGCAGGGTGGATGTAGCTGCTTATAAATAAACCTCGGAGTGGCTGTGCATGGGCTGCGGTGGCCATGGCTGTTGTCTCGGTCACCGTGCAGGCTCAGTAGCTAAATATTTGCCCTCCTCCATCTCCATCTCTTGTTTCTGTCCTCTTCTACCAGGAATTTGCCTTTGCACTTGGTATTGCTTAGCGGTGGAGAGCCCAGCTGCACCAGTTTGCTCTTCTCCAGTGCTGAGAAGGTATTGAATCGGCTGAGAAAAAAGATGGAATTTAATTCCAGTCCTCGAGGAGGTGATGGAGGGATGATGGTTGAAGCTGGGGTGCGTAGATTATATTAACAGAGGCGATAACTCCCCTGGGAAAATGGAAGCCTCGTTATTTAATACGCCCAGGTGCTCTTTTCTGGAGAAAGAGCCCTCTGTTCGGAGAGGAGACCAGAGGAGCTGGGTTTGTCCGTATCAGGACTCTTCTACAGAAATGCAGGTGTGGTGGATGGTTCCCAGATCAGCCTGGCAATAATAAAGACCATAAATCCCAGGGGAGCTGCCAGTGCCGAGGAGGGTGCTTGAAGGAGCAACTTGTCCCCAGCTTGGGACACTGGCTGAGGTCGTGGGAGGTGCTTTCCAGACGCACGTGGTGGGCTTGTGGTGCTGGTGATGGCCTTCCTTCACGATGACGTTTTAATGATAGATGTTCAAGATTCAGGTGGAAATACCATTTTTCCCCCCAGCTTTAAACACGGCAGGCTCAGTACGGTGGCTTAACCGATGCTTTTGAGGAATTTGGTAGCTACTAAAAACACAACCGCTTTTCTGGGGTGTTCCTGCCGTGACTCTGAGTGTAGCAAAGGATTTCTGGAGGCCGAGGCGAGCGCTTGGAAGGTATTTCCACAGAAAATTGCAAAACTAAATCAACTCTGCATGCTGGTAGCTCTATTATGATGAAATGCATTGAACCAAAAAGTTCAGCGTTCTTGGAGGCTTTTCTTGTGGTCAATGCCAGAGATTTCTGATTAATAAGGAAAACAGGACGGCTTCCTCCCTCTGAGGTGCTGGGATTAAAGAAATGAAGCAATAGGGATGAGGAAAAGCCCAGAGCCAGAGGACATAGTGGTAGCAAAAGAAAGGAGAATAAGAATAAAAAGTGCATATCAAAAAAAAATAGTAGGGAGGGAGGTGGTTTCAAAAAGGCGGTGGGAGCCTTCTCGGAGGAGGTTGGTTCGATGCCCTCTTGAAGATGCGCGGTTGATTTGCCGAGCATCTTTTCCAACCCTGATAACTACGTGAAGCAGCGGAACCACTGCTGTCCTGGGAGCGGCGTCCTTAGGAAGCCCGGTTTCGTCAGCTTGCCCTTGTTTGGATTCTCTAGTGTCTAATAGACCCGGGCTTTGCTTTTGTGTGGTCTTGTCTTCTTTAGCTGGCCGTCTGCTGTGAGTAACATGGAAGGTAATTGCCCCGAATTGCAGAGTCTCCATCTCTGGAGATACCTAAAACCCAACTGATGATGTCCTGAGCAAGCTGCTCCAGCTCCACGCCTTGAGCAGCAGCTTGGACCGGATGATCTCCAGGGATCTTAAGGGTTTTTTCCAACCTAAATAATTCTATGATCTCCTCCAACCCGAAATACTCTGTGGTTCTCCATATTTACAACTTTGAGGTCTCCACCTGCCAGTTTGTATTTGTGATTGACCCTTCTGAGTATTGAGTGAAGAACAACCACGTAAGCCTCATTTTCTTGAGGAACCCATCCATAAAGGAAGGAGTGGGAAAGGGAGGAGAGAAAAGCAGAGTGGTTTCTTCAAAGGATCCACGTTTCGTGTATGTCAGCAGGAGAGTGAGTCGTGGGGTCAGCACCGGGCAGGGTCGGGGGACGGGGGGACGAGGCTGAGAAGAGCCCGGCGGATGCCCAAGCAGCCGATGCATCAAGCTCTGAATCGTGGAGGGGGTTTAATAACTTGAGCAAGAACAAAGTTGTACCCAAAGGCGTTTTGATGTTGCGCAGACATTTACGTAAGGGTATCTATGTTTTCTGACTGTCCTGTGGCCCTGCCAACTGAATCCGATCGCCCTCCACTCGAGTATTTTTTTTCTTTATAAATGTAGTTCAATAATGAAATAGAAACACATGGGGTTTTTTTCCAAATACCATGTTAATTTAAAAAAGGCCTTTTTCATTAGACATTATATACACAAGGGCTACAGATTACAAATGCAGAAAATTAAATTGTAAACTCTACAGTGAGGCCTGGGGGGGGAGTAATGAGAGACGCGAACCCTCGCCTTGCCCCAGCCTCGGCGAGGACGCTCGCGTGGAGGCGGGCTGGGGAAGGCTGCCTCCCCCCAGACTCCCTGCGCCGCAGAGGATGGGTCAGATCCTTATCGGCTTTAAATTGCACTCGTAACTCCAGGCTTGCTCACTTTCCCAGAGTTAAATGACTTCTGTGCGTGGATTTGAGATGTATTAGGGATTTTGCCCCCCTTTTTTTTTCCCTTCCAAGTAAGTTTTTACTAAAAAAAAAAAAAAAAAAAATCAGATTTATCCCGTTTCTGATCCTAGATCTTAATTAATATTAATTATTGGAATAAATCTGTCTCCGTTGAGTCCCTTCAGTGGCTGAAGTCCCTGACCGCAGCTGTGGCAACGGGTCCAGGTCCAGCAGCATCCTTCTCGGTTATCTTGGAGGTCTCTTCCAACCAAAACGATTCCATGATTCTGTGATTCTCTGAATAAACCGTTCGCTGCTTCCCTAAGCCCCCAGGGAACCGCGGGCGGTTCCTCTCCCACGACGTGCAGCGTGCACCCGTCCCCCCGGCACGCGCTCGGTAATCCTCCCTTGTCCCCTGGGGCTTTAAATCTCGAGCTGAAAACGCTCCGTGCCCTTCCCTACTCGATTTCTCCTCGCGGTTATAGCTTCGGGCGCTGCCCCTCCCTCCTGAACCTCTTCTCTTTCTCTTCGGTGATGCCCCTTGGCAAGAAGGATCCCATAAGGTTTGCCTGGGATATATATTATATATATAATATAATATATAATACATCATGTGTAATGGAGTATATAGTGTACAGTAAGTGTATAATATATAACATATATAATACATAACATATAATTATATAATATTATGTATAATCATCTATAATTATATATATAATATAATATAATATAATATAATATAATATAATCCTGTATCTAGTCGAATCCTTTCCAAAGGAAGCCAAGGCCCAGGCAATCACGTTACCCGTGAGTTTCGCCCGTGCGTCTCCCCCTCGGCTCCTCCCAACCCTTTTTGAACTCGTTGAAAGAGTTCGCTGAAATTTCACACAGGGTGGAGGGTTATTGAATTACTACAAGTTCCACGGAAATAGGATAAGCGGGGAAGTCCAGCAAGTGTTATCCCTAGAGAGGGGCTGCGCCGAGAGCTCACGCTTCGTTACACCCCGAGAATCCAGCGGGAACGGGGTTTTATAGATGGGATGAGGTTCAAGCGGGGTTGGCCCATCCTTGTATCAAAGTCGATCAGTCACAAGGCGTAATTTGTATAAAGCCACGCTTGCTTGATTTGGTGCTGGCTGAAACGCTTATTTAGGACTTAGGATGTGGCCCGTTTTATGAGCCCCTGGCTGACTCCGTGAATGACTTGACCCTTAAGTCCCACGTGGTCTCATTAATTTTTTTTTTAAAAGAGCTGCCGAATTTCAGCATTTCTGAAACGATTTCTGGGCTTTATTTGCTCGTCTTTAGTTCCTGGAGCATTTTAGGGCTTAGCTCACCTGCAATAGCATCATCCCTATGTATGTTTTGGATATTTTCTTCCCGTTAATATTACCCCAGAATGGACTTAAATGAAATACTGCTTTCAGAAACAGTGTTTCCTGGTCTGTAGTGGCTAAGGTAACGGTTTCTAAACTATGTTAGCATGCGCTTTGGTGGTATTTAAACTCCCTGTCCTGAAGAGGCTTAACTTCCTTATGTGCCTTCGAGTACCTGGGCCTGAGCGCTCCCTAAACTATTTAAAACCAAGAGTAGTTCTCTGTGTGCCCCTGGTCCCCAACCTGTGGGAAGAACAGCGTGATTAACTTCCACAGTGTTTTGACGACCTATTCACAGGGCCATGGGTTAGTGGTGGCCTTGGCAGTGCTGGGTTAGCGGTTGGACTCGATGATCTTAAAGGTCTTTTCCAACCTAAATGATTCTGTGATAACGGCTGTGCCGCAATATTTCCCGCGGCTTCTTTATACTCTTTGCAACTCCATCGCAGCCGCTTCTCCGTGCGGTGTCTTCACCACCGAAGGGTTTTGCAGTGGGGGCATGACCCCTCGTCCAAGTCTGCAGAAAACAGGGGTTTATTCCCCTTCGGTTATTTCCTGCGGACTCCCTGGGAGGAGCCCCGGTCCCTCGAGGGCGAGAAGGCTACGCTGCCCTGCACGCGGCAGCCGCGACCACGGGGTCGCTTCAGGGGAGGAGGAGGAGAACTTCTGCTGGAGCCCTTCTGGTGGCTCCCTCCCGGGGCCGGCTGGACACACACCGCCGTGTTCGCCGTCGCACGTGTCCGCGGTGCAAGAGGAGGAGAATATCAAATGCCCGAGGTTCTCCGGGCTGCTAAAAGCAGCGGTGTTTTCCCTCTTGCACATCGCCTCGTCTTCTCACTTCTGCTCTAGGCATTAGAGCAAGCCTTCGAGCAGGCAGGTGATTAATAACCCATATGATTTCCCTCTCCGCTGGCGTTTCTGTCTAAATCTTCTCAACCTACAAGGATTTTTTCTTTTTCTTTTCATTTTTACTAAACTCAGTAGTCCTGTAGGTCAGTGGTACGAGCAGCTCTTTAAACGTGCTTTCTTTCCAGCGGAGCCAGGGTGTTCTGGAGGCTTTGCTGTCTCTGCTGGGGCTGGGTGAGGGCATCGGTGGGCAGAGGTGTTGCTCCTCCGTCGATGGAGTACAGCGATACGCAGAAAGTCACGGACCCACAGACTAAATAAGTGATGAAAAATTTGTATTTGAGCACAAGGAAAAAGTTCAGCACATGCCCTGAGCTTGCTTGGCTTTTATTTATTTTTAATTTTTTCTTTCTTTTTGAATTCACTGTCTAATTTATTCATGCTTCTGTCTCGGGAGACTGGGGGTTTTCTGGGCCGTTCAGAAAGCAAGCCCTTTTTAAAGAGAAAAGCATATCAGACACAGCCGGTGGTTCAGAGAGGAACATCTCGAAGCAGGAGAAAGAAATGCGGGAGAAAGCGTTAAGGCAGGAATGGAAAATGAGGCTCGCAGAGAGGCTTGTTAGCAGCAGAGCGGGATGAGCAGCAGCATGCGAACAGGAATTTCTTTGCAGAGTTTTGAAGCTGTGTGGAGGTTTCAGGGGTGCAAGAAGCCCTGTGTACCCAACTTCTCTTCTCCGGGGTCGCACGTCCAGGTTGTCCCAGCTGGATCTGCTGTAGGTGAGGGTGAATTGTGTCGGAGACGGATCCTGCTCTTCGTGTGTGATTTACAGCAGAGCCCTGGGGAGACGGCAGCGGCAGGCTCGGGGCTGGTGCTCCAAAACTACGAAGTTCACCAAAGGGTGAGAGCAATCCTGCTGAGTGGAAATTGTAGTATCGCTGGCAATTGGAAATGAAACCCTGCATGCGGTTGCCTCCGGGGATGTACGAGTAATTCTATCCTACATGGAGCAAGAGATGGGAAGAGGTTGGGTGTAGGGACAGCCAGGCAGACTCTTCTTTCTGGCTGTAAATTTTCACGTTAAGAGCCCTCTCTGCCTTTTCTGTTGCAACGTGCTTATGTCCCGTTCTTTCCTTTTGTCTGAATTTACTGATATTCATGTATTGCTTTTGGTAGGGCCACTCAGGCATCCTCCGGCTTTGATGAACGCCCTGTTAGTGATTTATTTCCTTCCCATAACAGCGCTGTCGGCATTCCTTCCCTTCCCTTTCCCAAACCCCACTTCTTACTAACACTCAGCGCTTCAGCTGCGCGGTGCCGTCTGCCGTGGTGCAACTGGTGTGGTTGCAGGTAGAAGGTTCTGCTGGAAGTAGCCGCCTCCTGAAGGAGATGGGTGGAAGAAGGCTGAGGACATCAGCTTCATCTGCTGGGGACAGCACACAAACCCGGTGAACCTATTTTCATGTTGGTCAGAGCTTCTCATCATAAGTACCCAGTTGCAGAACCTCCTTCTGGGCCCAAAGCTTTGCAGTTCTTGGGAAGTATTAAAATATCCCGTCTGCCGACAACACGAGCCTTCGCTTGCAAACCTCGGTATCTGCCGGTGGGAAACCTTGTGCCAGGGTTTGCTCGGGAAACACGCTGCTTCGCTGCCGTCCCCCCTGCTCGGTGGCTCAGACATGTCCTTGGGATGATGTATGGCTCTTGCAAAGTTCCTCCTATTGAGGAAGAGGTAGAGCTTTTCAGTGTCGATTTTTGGGGAAAAACATCTTTTGAATCCCTGATATAAGTGGTTATGAGACACAGGACTGGGATACATGGCCATCGCACCCATGCTAATGGTTTTTCTGGGCAAACTTGAACGGAGGATGAACTGGCTGAAGAACTACCTGCTGCCCTGCCAGTGCTGTCTCCTGGAGGCTGGAAGGGCTGGGGTTGCTCTTATCTTGTGATACCACGTCCAGAGATTGGAAGGCCAGTAGTATTGCCACCAAAAGTTCCTCTTCTCTGGGCTGTGACCCTCAGAATTGAGGCTGAGATCTCAAAATATGGTGGGGCTTCAGAGTCCAGGTTTTGTCATCTCAGTAGCGTGGAGAGCGCGGCTTGGACTGGCAGACGGAAGGCGGGTGCAGGGCTCGTGATTCTTTGACGGTTTTGCCATAGATCTTGCCGTGCACCACCTCAGCTCCCTTTTCTGCAGAGCAGCTTCCACTCTGGCTGCAACGTCAGTCTTGCTTTTTTATTTCTTTAAATATATATTTATTTATTTTTTTTTTAAGCTAACAATGACCTCAGCTGTTTGTTTAAGGAGTTCATAACCCCGCAAAAAATTTTACAGCAACCGAAAGGAAGTTTGCAAGAAGCCCTTTGGTTGGGAGCCTCTGGCATTGATCTGCTGGGCTTCTGCTTTATGTTCCTATCAAACAATAATAAAATAAAAAAGAAAGGAGAAAGTAAACAGTTTGGCGTAAATAAAGACAAATCCACGTCGGTTTATCCTTCCTCAAACACGGCCGTTGAAGCACAGGAAAGGGCGAGCAGACAGCTTGGCCGGGCTGCCTGCTCCCTGCCTGCTCCCTGCCTGCTCCCTGCCTGCTCCCTGCCTGCGGCGGAGGGGCGTGAGGCGGCGGAAGGGCGAGGGAAACGCGCGAACCGACGGGTGCAGCCCGACCCCTGAGAAACCCCCCGAGACAGAAACGCGTTGAATGGCAGGAAATCACGCAGCGGGGTGTTGTTCAGTGCCAGCGCCCGGCCGAGGCCGTTTCGGGCTGAAATTGCCCAGAAAAAGGGATGCTCGGCTTCAAAGAGGCACCGCTAAGGCTGGACTTAAAGCTGGGCTGTGTTTAGTTTAGGCTTGAGTGCAGCGGGGGCGTGCGAGCCGGCCAAATTCTGGAGGGTCTTGCTGGTTTTGGAGGGGTTTCGCCACCTTTGGCCACGCTGAAATAGTCGGGAGTTAATGGGTCTGTCAGACCTGGAACCAACGCTCTGGTGCCGAAACCTGGACGGCAGTTCCCCGAGCAGATGCGGGTTCCATGGATGAGTTTTCATCTGCTCTGGCAAATCCCCCTCCTCTGAAATGCCTTCTACATGAAATTTCTCTGTAGTATTTTTTTTTTTTTCTGTCTTCTCTTTTTCCTTTTTTCTTGTTTTCCTTTTTCATCTCCTTCCTTTTTTCCTTTTTCCTTTTTCTTTTTTTCATTTTCATTTTTCTTTTTCTTTCTTTTTTTCCCTTTTTCATTTTTTCTTTTTCCTTTCTTTTCATTTTTTCTCTCTCCCTCCCCCCCCCCACCTTTACTTCAAACTCGCTGGAGCAGTTTTCTCCTGACACATTTAGAATTCCCCAAAGTTTCGAAGACAGAGCTGCCTTTGCGACGCCTTGAGGGCTGGGTCTGGGCGCTGCAGCATGGGGGGACCTTCAGGTTTGGGCACCACGCTGTGCCACACGTCCTTGAACAGGGCAGCCCCTTTTGGGGTCCCGCTCCCACCCCAAGCCCTCCCTTTGCAGCCCTACCAGTATCCTTAAAGAGCGTATTTAACCCCAAAAGGGACTCTGGTTCCTCCAGCCCTGGAAAGCCTCGCGCCGCCTCCCCATCGCCGCCCCGGCCGCGGGTGTCCAGTTCCCCGCTCCGCCGGGACCTCGCCGCCGTCCGCTGTCGCCTCTTTTCCCCGCGACTTGCTTTAGGACAGGGCGATACCTCTGCGTGCGCATCGTAACACATCCCTTCCCGGGCTGTCTACCCTCGACGGCGGCGCAAAGGTGGTTTCGCAGGAGCGGTGCTGTCTCCTTTCTCCCCTAACCCGGCTCTTGGCATCCGAATTCTGCCTGTGTTTATACCTCTCCCAGGCTGCGACAATAAGCGCGAGGCCGTCCAGAGGTTAGTGTGACACCGCGTAAGGAAAAGCCTTTGCTTTTGTTTCCAGATTCCTCCGAAGGTTGAGGGTTTTTATGTACAACAAATAGCCATAAATCCCGCTGGGTCTCCGCGCGCCCGGGCTGCGGCGCGAGCCCGGCGGCTGCCGTAGCAGGATGAAATGCTGCTTCATCGCGTCGTATTCGGTTTCGGGAGAGCGTGCCCCGTGAGGTTTTGGGGGTTCGTTAGTCGGACGCCGGGCTTTGGTCGCCCTGGGTATTTTCAGGGGGTTTTTCAGGATGCCAAAAGCAAGCGTTGCACGCTTTCCGCACAAGAACGCTGTAGTTTTTTCCCCCCTACACATTAGTTTCCTACAAATTTAAAGTTCTCAAAATGGTTTGCGCCCACCGAAAAATGGAACAGGTTCAAGTAAGCTCAGTATTTGCTCAGAAGAAGAGGGTTGCTGCAGGGCAAGAGGTGGCTGGCCAGGCTCCCAAACAAACCTGACCTGAGCGTGAATTTTAAATCCTCCTCTTTTAATCCTTCCTGGAAGCACTTTTTGGGGCTCGCCTGAAAGTCGCGGCTCTAGAGCATGCAGCCCCCCAAAAAGCATCGGTTCGCCCCTCGCCATCACGTGGAGCCCAGCGATTTCATGGCCTTGGCGTGTAAAATCTGCTTTATCCTGGAGATGGGAAGAGGAGTGATGGGCCGTCCCGCGGGGTGCTTTGGTGGTGTCCACTCAGCTGGAAGAGAGACTTTTGTACGGTGTGGATGGATAATAAAAGGTGAAATGATGAACTTTAATCTTTACATTTTTCATGGTGATTTATTAGCCTCTAGAAACCGAAGAAATACAATTATTTTTTTCCCCAAGTCAGGCGTTACCAAATTCACTGATTTCTAACCTTCTGCAAAGTTATTTTATTTCTGTGTTTGCTTTTAGCCAAACGTTTCCTACCAGTCTTGTCTTCACAGCTGTTTTAAATATCCATTTGCTTGTGCGTCTGCCTCTCTGCAGAATACGCTAAATGGCTCTAAATGGCTCTCGCTGTTTTCCAAACACTATTTCAGACTCTGGAAATATCTGTCCCGCGGCCTTATAAAAATAGTTCTAATCAACCACCCAAATTGCCGGGTTATTGCACGGGCCAAATTAGTTTTGCAGGTGACGCCGCTAGACGGGGGGAACGACGGCGCCTTTGGAGGGGACATCTCTGGAATGCCGAAAAGCCCAGCAAACCTTCGCGGCGGGAGCTGGCAGCATCCGAGGCCGCCTCCTCCAGCCCCTCATCCCTGCCCTCGGGCAGAGGCCCCAGCGTCACCGCGTTCTTCTGCACTCGTGCTGGGTCCATCTCCTTTGGGCAGGCTCCTGCAAGCTGTGCTGGAGGAGGTCTTCTCCTGGGAGGCTGGGGCAGGTACCAGGGTGGAGGGGAGCCACGAGGACAGCAAATGGGGGTAAAAATGCCCATTTTGCTCAAAAAGTCTCCTTAGTGCTGCAGCACAAGCAGTTCTTGCAGCCCCCAGGCTCCCCCATTGCCATCTGCTGGGGCGAGGACATTTCTCCGGGTGAGGACCAAACCCGTGACAAGTAAATGACGAGGAGCACGAAACCGCGTCGTGGTGGCCCCATCACCCACCCTTCCCAAATCCCCATCTCCTGTTGCGTTCCTCGAACCAGCCCAGATGTGTTTCCCTCTGCAGAGGTTTTAGTTTTGTTTTACGTTGGTTCCCCGTGTGCCACCCCATCGAGGGGGATGGTGCCTGGTGGCTTCCTCGTTCACCCTGACCACCAAAGGAACTTCATGCCGCCTCCAAACGACGCTGCTTACCTCCTCAGCCCCTGCCCCTAATGACCGTTAAAGAGGCCTGTAATTAGGAAGGCGGCACGTTTCCAGCCTCGCAAGCAGAAAAAAAGGTCATTTATCCAGCAAAGCGGCAGCAGAGCCAGCGCTGGAGCCGCTTGGTCCCCGCTCCGAGCCCGGACCACCCGCGGGTACCGCAGCCGCCCTCCCGCATCCCGCAGGTGTTTGAATCCTTGAAGCAAGCAAGCCCAATCTTTTTGTTTCCTATATAAAAAATAAAACCAACCACAAAAAGAAGTAGTTCCAGGTCTGAGCCTGCCTCCTGCAAAGCCGGGCAAGGGCACTGCAGTGTGTTTTCTGTTTACAGTAGAGCTTAAAGAAATAAGCATCAGTTACATAGGGGGAAAAATGAGAACACAGTCAAATTGGACCCCAGGGCAAGGCTCGCCGAGAACAATAGATCTGCTAAACAAAACCGCCGAGGATAAGGAGGAAGTTATCATGAAAAGCGGGGGATATATTAGTTTAGTTCTGAGTGTTTTAAAAAAAAAAAAAAGAAAAGAAGGAAGGTATTTCGGTATTTCAAGCACTTGAACTTGAGCGTATCTATTTCGCCGCCCAGACGCTCTCCTCTCGAACGGCCGAGTGACCCCTGCGGCAGGAATCGCCGCCGCCAGCGCGGATGCCGAGCTCTCCCTTTCCTTACGTGTCAGCCGGGAGATGAAGAGGCGGCTGCCTCTGCCTCCCGTCACGCGTGTGTCTTGAAAATAAATGGGAGGACGGCGATGGGCTGCGAGGGTTTGCGTGAAGAGGGCAGCCAGAGTTTAGGAGGCCGTGGCCTGGGAAAGGTTTCCTGCTGGGTGAAGGGACCATTGGACCTGTTATCACTCCTTGTTGCTCTTTTCTTTTTGTTTTTTCTCGGGTCTTTTGAGCAGAAAGCTGTGCAAGCCTTCCATGGGTCGTCCCCACTTGTGGTGGGCACCCGGAGCCGCTCGCTCCTGCGGGAAGTGCCGCAGAGCCCGTACACAACTCATTGCACGCACAGGAGCAGAGGACAGTACAGGAGCTGCTCGCTCGCTCTCCTATTCCCTCAAATAGCTGCTTCTCCGTCTCCCGCCCGTGCCGGAGCACGCCGGGCTGGTTCCCGGCAGCTCCCGGCATTTCCATCGCTCCCCCTGCCCGAGGACGACGGGAGGAAGCGCGCCGATAATGCTCATTAAATTTATAGCTGCGTTGCACTGTAATGTTTAATCAAGGTTACGTGACTGTGTGCTGCCGCGCAGGGTACAAGTTCAATGCAAGGTGAATCTTGTCTGAGATAATCTGAAAGTTCATTCGGAGGTGAAGGCAGCGGCAGCTTCTCATAGACCGGCTGGGGTTAGCGAGAGGTCACCTCTTTTTTTTTTTTTCCTTTATTAATCCCCTTTTTTTAATGTGTAAACAAAAGAAAAATGCAACTTTGCAGAGGACTTGGCATCAGCTGAGCAAGAGGAAAAATAATTGTGGCGTGCTGGCCCCGCGGTGCGGTTTGGTACCCGGCAAGTGCCGGGCTGCGGGGCTCGGGGAACGTGATGCCGGCGCCTTGAGGGACAGCGGGAGCGGTTTAATTCAAATATCGTGGATTTCTGGTACCGTGGAAAGGAGGGACCCTAAGAAAGGCTTTGCTGGCCTGCCTGTCCCTGCTGCCGGCTGCCAGTGGGCCCCCCCCGACGGGGAAAACCCCACGCCGTGCCCCTCACCGGGGTGCCTGGGCGTCACGTCCTGGCCGCCGGTGGCGGCGAGCGGGGCGGTATTTGGCTGCAAACGTGGCTCGGTGGTTTTGTGGGGAGACCCCGCTCGCTCCGCAGGTACCTGGGTTTGCTGCTGGACGGGCAGCGGACGGGGAGCATTAACCCTCCGGGCCCAAAAGCTTCCCGGCTGCGGATACCTGCTCTGCCGACTAACTGGGAACGTTTCCCCTAGAAAGGTGGCGTTTAAAGTGATTTTGTTCCCCTCTGGTCCTATAGGGTGGATGATGGAGGTGGTTTGTCTATAGGCACATTGGGAGGACTGACGCTTTTCTCCCCTCTCAACCCACTTTCCTGTGTTTAGGGAGTTTTGTGCTATTTTTGTGCTCTCGTTAACTCTTCTCCTCCCTTACTGAGGCATCCTGACCTGCCGCTGAGATACGGGGATTTTCTGTGTTATTTCTTAACGTTTTCTTCGGAGTCACTGACGTTTGTGGGTCAGGCAGGGCGAGGCAGGTGAATGCACGGGGCTGTGCACCCCCGGACGATACCAGCAGAGGAGGCATTTCTATATATTTATGTGCAGGGGGTACCTGAATGCACAGCGCCATCGTCTCCCGACCACGGAGCAGGGGGTCTTTTACCGTCAGCAAATCCAGCTTCTCCTCCCTGTAATAGCTTCAAAAATGCTTCTGAGGATAATTATCTGCAAGCTGAGCACTTTCCAAGCGTTGCATCCCAAATCTGGTCCCCGTAACCTCGGGTGCTGACCCCGAGCACTTAGCCAGGCTCCATCCTTGCCGGGCAGATCCACGGGCGCACCGAAGGTCTGAGCCGGAGAGGCTGCCGGGGGGATGCTTCTAAAGGAGACATCTTTGCGTCGGGAATGAATCCCCCTTTGTGATGGGTAAATGGAAACGCAAAGTGTTATTCAATAGCGGTCCCGGGAGAACGGCCTTCCGAGGCTCTTTCATTTCTTTTGGCCGCTGCCCAGTATTGTCTCTTTGTCTTAGGCAGATTGTAGGGTCTGGAGGGTGGAAATGTGGTTGTCTTCTCTGGGCGGCAAGCACCATGCAAACTGTGAACCTGCGTGGAGAATTTGATGAGCCTAAATAATTATTTTTATGAGGGCAAATTGGCTAATAAATCCAGCAGGGCAGTCTCCTTTTGTTCTTTTGGCCATTCATAAAATCCCCCGTCTGGGTGGTTATCGCTAGAACCGGCTGATTTTATTCCGAAACACTGAAATCCCAGGGGGTTTGTACCAAATAATTTTCATTGCCTTGTTTTTTCTTTTTCCAAGCAGCATAGCACAGTGCTTTGCCATGGTCAGAGAAACTTGGGATTTCCCTAGAATTCAGTTTAGCCTTCCCTGCGGGCAAGCCTCCAGTGAGTGACTAAAGCCACCGTCCTGCACCGTCAGTAGGAGCGTGAATGAAGCTGGTAGGGACTTTCCAGCCATCTTCGAGACTGTCACCGTAACATGACGCGCTAATCCTCAGCGTCCCCACCCTTCGCTCTTCTGCTGCTTTGCATCGCTTCTCTTGAAGCCCGACAGCTTTTCGTGGCTCCTTCATGTGGTTTCGTGTCGCAGGCTGGGAGGAGAAGGTGGATTCCTCAAAGCCATATTTAACCAAAAGGGGAGTTTTTTTGCATTAGTGCGGAAGTGACCTACAATCAGAAACGTAACATTTTTCAGGTAAAATTGTGTTTGTTAAGATTTTAACGAGACCCATGGAATAAATATCTTCTGAAAGAGTAGAAAAGTCAAATGGTGTAAATACAGCGTTAATTCAGAGAAGGCGGGGAGCCAGAGGTTTTCCTCCTAATCACTGGTGAACGGTTGCAGGTGGAAAACCAGAAGACCTTTCTGCGCACACAGTGCAGGCAAAAAGCTTTCTGGAGACCTTCCCCTGGAAATCTGATGTAAGAAATACAAAAACCTATAAACAGGCAATAATACAAATCTGAAAATAATCCAGACTAGACAGATTAGGGCTTTGTTGGTCTCAAACCTTTCTCCGTTACGTGCTGTCCCAGCTGCCATAAATCTTTCCAGATTCTTCTCATGTTTTTTCCAAGAACTGTTTGACTTTTGCAGATATAAGTAAACAGGAAAAAAAAAAAAAAGGAAAGAGAAAATTGCTGCCTTAACTTGCAAAATCAATCTGGTTAAAATGTGAGATGAGGAACTTGGAATCGGTTCTCCTCCCTCCAGCATGAGCGTTTAGGAGGAAGGACAGCCCCAGGTGGGACATCTGCCCAGGAGACCTGGAGGGGTCACTTGAGCGTAGAGTTATGGTGCCTAACGGAGAGGTCCGAGCAGGCTGGACAGTACTCTCTGATCTACAGTCACTCCTACAAGTCCATCTCTCTCTTGCAGGCAGGTCTGGTAAGCACCTAAAATAAGATTGTCCTTCCCTGAACTCCAAGTGCATCAATCCTTTGGCTTAGGCGTTGCGTCGGCTTGTGCAACATCAGGTTACTGCGGGTGCTGTCCACCCCCTCGTGCAAAGTACGCTCAGTACACAGAAGAAATCTCGTTTTCCGGTGAAATTGGTGACAAATCTGCTACAGCTTTCATTTAGGCCACGATTTTACCCTCCATGTCTTTCACAAGTAAACGAACAACCAGCATGTTCCAATTCCTGGTGCCTTTTCTTCTTAGTAATGCTATTGTCCAAACCCACGTCTCCCCATGGGTTAGAGTATTTCTTTCTCTTTCAGTATTACTTTCCCACGAGGCATAATTGAAACCTCACCAAAATAAATTATTTTGAATGTACTTGTCTGTGGCTGCTGATGTTGGAAACTCTTCGGGCTTTTGTGCTCGGTAACAATTACCCGCTGGCTGGCGGTAGGGGCTGCTCAGCCGGTGGTGGGGGTGGGTTGTGGGCAAGCTTCGGCATGGGCAAACTGGGAATTGGCACTGGTTTGGATTCAGTAGTTTCGTGTGCTTTTATGGAGGTACCCAGCAGGACCAGGTCTTACCTGGGTGTTTTCTGGTCCTGCTGGAAGTGTCTTGTCCCATCGTACAGGTGGGTTTAGGTGGGATGATGGTAGGACCCAAGTGCTGCCTTCCTCTGAGCCTCTTGTTGTCACCTTTATCAAAGGAGCTGTGGTGTTAAATCAGCGAAATGAGCTTTTTAAAGAAAAGATCTCAGTAGGTTTGTAAGCTAACAGTGTCACCTCTTGCAAACTGAAGCACGGCCGGTTTGTAGAAGGTGCCGGGTCAAAGGCTGTTCATTCTGTGTGCTGCCTGCAACAAAGACTGGGGAAGAGGAGCACCAGACTTAGAGGTTATAAAGATAAGGAGGGATAGTAGAGCTTTTTAGAGCTGGGTTCAGCTTGGTTCTGAAAATATTCCCTCCTTCTGCTCCCGGAAAGCAGGAGCAGTTGCTCATGAACATGACCCTCCGCAGGTTTCAGAGCCGGAGTGCTGCCTCTGGCTGGGAAGCCCCCAAACCCGACTTAATTAACACTTCTCTGCGCTTTGGCGTCCAGAGGACACAAAGCTCATCACAAAAGCTTGACCATAACCCTGTAGCGTAGCTGTCCTTTCCATGTTGATCTGAGCCTCCCCCACAACCCCACCACAAGGAAGGTCTCAGGAAGATCAAGGAAGATGGCCCAGGGTGCTGGGCCATCTTGTTCAGGGTGCTGGGCCATCTTGCCAGGGTGCTGGGCCATCTTGTCTAGACCATGCTTTTGCCAAGAAAGGTTTGACCAGATGATCCTTGAGGTCCCTTCCAACCTGGTATTCTATGATTCTGCGATCTCACGCACCTGCTGTTGGCACCACCTAGGCCCAGGCCAGGCTCCTCCAGACGCCTGGCTGTCTCCTGCTTTAAGATGCAGCAAGGTAACTCTGATTCCCTTAGCTCGGTTGGATGTGAGAAATCCGGGGTAATTGCATTTAAATTTGTTGAAACAGGTTGCAGGCTTTGCCAGCTAATGGTCTTGAGTCGTCTTTCCCTTTTCATCCTTCGGTGTGTACGCGCGCGTGCGGATGGTGTTTGTTTTGGGGTTTTTTAATAGCAGTTGGTGCTTTGCAGAAGACACGTCAGGCAGTAACACCTCACGGCCCGGCTCCAGCCAGCTCCAACGTGTGGTCCCTGAGCACCATGGCAAGTCAACAAGTCCTAGTAGAGAACAGTCTGTCTCCTGCTGTACGTGTGCTTGGAGGAGGAAGAACTAAAAGGGTAATTAATAGCTGCAGGGACATGAGAGTGCCCTAATTTGGGCTTTTATCAAAGAGAAGGTTTAGTTCTTTATTGGATGTTTCCCACCAGCCCTCGCAAGGTCTTGTTGCTGGTGGATCTACTGATACTCTGATGGTGTTGGCAGAAGAAAGTCCTTTTCAAGCCATCTTGATGCTCTCTCTTGTCACTGGGAGTAAATATCGTGGTGGGTAAGAGGGGAAGGGATGTTTGTTTCTGGGATAGAATCACAGAACCATATAACAGCCCAGGTTAGAAGGGATCTTGAAAGATCATCTGGTCCAACCTTTCGTGGGAAAGGAAGCCTAGATGAGATGATCTAGCACCCTGTCCAATCGCATCTTGAAAACCTCCAGCTATAGGGACTCTACCACATTCCCGGGGAAGTTGTTCCAGTGAACGATTGTTCTCACTGTAAGAAATCTTTCTTATATTGACATGAAGCCTCTCCTGGTGCAACTTGGAGACATGACCCCTTGTCTTCTCCATGTGGCTCCTTGTGAAGACAAAGCCTTCGTCCTCCTTGTAGCCACCCTTTAAGTACTGGAATACTGTGATGAGGTTCCCCCTGAGCCTTCACTTCTCCAGGAAGAAGAGACCTAGACCTTGAAATAAAGTGAGAGTTAGTCTTCAGGATGGGGCCGTTTCTCCTTTCACCATCCAGTTACTGCGTAGCCAGGAGGCTCTTGCGCCAGCTTGCCGCTGGTGATGGCTCTTTTAGAAATACCGACAGTTCATGTGGGATTTCGGCCCCCAGAAGTCAGGATATTAAAATGCAAAAGGGCTGGGGCACGGGGGAAGACATGAGCACGAGTGCAGAGGTGGTGACGGCTCTTTTGACTTCAACAGGACCAAAACACGTGTGTCTTATGCAACCAAATCCCTTTGGCAGGGACTGAAAAGACCAAAAATTTTGCTTGCCGGGGAGCAGAAAGATTTAGTTTCCATTTCTGGCTGGACTACAAGCTGCTCTCGTGTCCTGGAGCAGCTCTGGTTTTAGACAGTTTCTTTTCGCTTTTCATTTAGACAAGTTTTGCTTCCTGCTTCAGTGGATGTAACATCGTGGCCAGTGTCATGGCGGTTCTGTCCCGGGAAGCTCTTCCCTCTGCTGAAAGGGGATGGTCACACTCCTCTTCCAGTAGACTTGTCCATGAGCCCAGAGCATTTGGTGTGTCTCAAGTTTCCTGCAGGTCAAAGCATTTGGGTGCAAATCCCTGCTTGTGGATGCTCAGCATGGCACTGCGTCCGTTCAGAGGAGGGAAAAGAGAAAAAAAGAAGAGCCAGATGTTTCATGAAGTTGGGGAATTCAGGAATTTTCACCTGTCCTGCAATAACACTTGACCTTCATCTCTTAGGTTTGAGGAGGGGAGGAGAGATCCTTGGGGCCGAGAGGATCCCATATCTAGTTATCCCTGCAACATCATCCTGACTTCTCTGAGCTAGAACAAGGGGGGTTTTTGCATGGGTTTATTTTCATCTTAGAAAACATGAGTCTCCCTTTCCCGCCATCTTCTTTATCTCTAGCCACCATGCGTCACCTCCCAGGTTTGTGCAGAGCCCGCTGTGACGCTGGTGCAAGCATACGAACGCTGGTGCTTTCTCTGATCTCGTTCCAGGGGCGCTGGCTGAGCTCGCAAACTGTGTTTTAAATCACTTTGGATTCACGTTACATTATTTCTGGCTTGGCTGAAAGAATTTTGTCCAGACTCAGCGCTGTCATCTCGTGTCAGACAGAACATACTGTCCCGCTTGGCTTTGCATCTGGAGGGAGACGCTTGCAGAGTCATGGCGATGGCCCCGTTTCCTCGGCCACCAGCATGCAATTAAGTCGCAACCATCCTTTCCCTGTACTTGATGCGAGGGCTGTAAAAACTCGCCTTGGCGGTGAAAAAAATAACCTGCTTTGAAGAGTTCGAGGCGGTGACGTTACAAGGGGAGTGGAAAGGAAGTGTTTTTCGAGGTGGCAATGAGGGAGATGGGGAGAAAGCACCGCTCAGCCCCGCCGAGGGGAGCCCGGGGCAGGGCTGGGAACCGGTTCCCAGTTTAATTTGTTCTGTCCAGGGTTGCCCTCTCTCGAGTCACCATTTGAGTAAGAGCGCATAGATGTGTATAAAAACAACTTCTTTTTTCTCAGGACCTTTCTTTTGGAGGCATACTCAAACCGTTCTCCATTTCTTCACGTTTAGGAGTACACACGCGCCCCGCTGCCTGCGCTGGCCGCACAGATGCTCCTCGTGCCCGGGAAGCCGGAGGCTCGCAGCGCTGCTCTGCGCAGGCAGCACGTCCGCAGCTTCTGAGCTTATGCCACTTTCGTATCGTCGTGGTAAAAGCTCCTCTTTTTTTTTATCCCCCCTCTTCTTTTCCTTTCCCCCCAGTGTACGTGCTGTCGAGTTTGATTTATAGCCTTGAAAAGGAGACTCTAGTTTGAAGAATTAATGGTATTTGCATATTTTATTTGGAATCTCCCCTGGCAGGCCCGCCGCAGCCCAGCGCCGCTGCACAGGCGGGTTTTTCCTTTCCTTTTATTTTTTTCTTCGGTTGTTCAGATTTAGCAGCAGAGGTGAAAAGTTTAAACAGTAAAACCAATAAAACCACATTTATGTGACAGATAAATCGTTTCGAGACAGCTTGCCCTGAGCCGTCAGGCTTCCTCCTGCAAGACCTCTCTGCTGCGGAGCACGACCCGCGGCAGAGCCCTGCGAGCGCCGGCGATGGCCTGCGCCATGCGGCAGCCGGGGGCCAAAGGTGCCGGCCCCGGCTATCCTCGGACCTGCCTCGCCGGCAAGATGGATGTGGGCAAACGGTTGTAAAGTACACAGGCTATCCGTCACTGTCGGGAGCCGGCCGGGGGGAGTCTGGCTCTCCCAGCGCTCGGGGAAGGTCCAGCCCAGGGTGGGAGCACATTTAGGATGGGGCTTATTTAGAATCATGGAATTGTTTAGGTCAGAAAAGACCCTTGAGATCATCAAGTCCAACCGTTAACCCAGCACTGCCAAGGCCACCACTAACCCATGTCCCCAGGCGCCACATCTCCACGGCTTTTCAATCCCTCCAGGGATGGGGACTCCACCACTGCCCTGGGCAGCCTGTGCCAGGGCCTGACAGCCCTTTCGGGGAAGAAATGGTTCCCAAGATCCAACCTAAACCTCCCCTGGCGCAACTTGAGGCCGTTTCCCCTTGTCCTGTCGCCTGTTCCTTGGGAGAAGAGACCGACCCCCCCTGGCTCCAACCTCCTTTCAGGGAGTTGCAGAGAGCGAGAAGGTCTCCCCTCAGCCTCCTTTTCTCCAGGCCAAACCCCCCCAGGTCCCTCAGCCGCTCCTCACAGCACTTGTGCTCCAGCCCCTTCCCCAGCTCCGTTGCCCGTCTCTGGACACGCTCCAGCCCCTCAGTGTCTGTCTTGGAGTGAGGGGCCCAGAACTGACCCCAGCACTCGAGGTGCGGCCTCGCCAGGGCCGAGCACAGGGGGACGATCCCTGCCCTGGTCCTGCTGGCCACACCATTGCTGATACAGGCCAGGATGCCATTGGCCTTCTTGGCCACCTGGGCACGCTGCTGGCTCGTATCCAGACAGCTGTCGACCAGCCCCCCCAGGTCCTTTGGGATTCTCTCAAATGTGCCTGTTGCGCCCTTGCAGCGATGCGTGCAGCCGGAGCTACCCGAATGGTGTGACGGATGAGAGGAAAGCCATAGAATCACAGAAGGGTTTGGGTTGGAAGGGAACTTTAAAGATCATCTAGTCCAACCCCCCTGCCATGGGCAGGGACACCTTCCACTAGATCATGTTGCTCAAAGCCGCGTCCAGCCTGGCCTTGAACCCTTCCAGGGATGGGGCAGCCACAGCTTCTCTGGGCAACCTGTGCCAGGGCCCCACCACCCTCACTGTAAAACATTTCTTCCTTATGTCCAGTCTAAATCAACTCACTTTCAGTTTAAAACTCGTCCTGTCACTACAGGACAAAAGTAAGAAGTCTCTCTCCATCTTCCTTATAAGCCCCCTTTCTATATTGAAAGGCCGCAATAAGGTGTCCCTGGAGCCTTCTCTTCTCCAGGCTGAACAACCCCAACTCTCTCAGCCTGTCTCCATAGCACAGAGGTGTTCCAGCCCTCAGACCGTTTTAATGACCTTCTCTGGAACCCACTCTAACAGGTCCATGTTAAAACAGGTCCATGAAATAACTTACCCCGACCATCCCTTCAGGCGGTGCCAGCGCAAGGGCAGGTGTGGTGGTGCACCTTCAGCGCCGGCAAAGCCCGGCAGCCTCCTGCGGGAGCTGCGTTGCTGCAACCGGGTTGAGTTGAACTGAGTTGGAGCAGAGCTGAAGCAAAGCTGTGGGACGGGGATGGCTGGCAGGCCAAGGGCCACGTGCCATCCCAGCCGCCTGTCACCTGGCCCTGGTGGGAACGGCAAGCGTTGACCTGAGCTCCTGAGCTGGAGAGCAAGGGCTGAGCTGCCTCCAATGGTCATTCAGCCAACTTTTGCTTAGAAATCTCCCCAGGCTGGGTTGGCTGTGCTCTTTCAGAGACGTACGTGGGAAGTTTCTCCCAGCCCTTTCCTCACCCATCCTCTGAGCTCCTGCACGGTTCCCTGAGCCTCTGCCGTCTCCCCCAGCCTCCTGTTCATAACACCTCCCGGTGCTTTTCATTCCATCTTCTCCTAACCCACTTCTAATCTTCACCTTTTTATTTCGGTTCTTCTTTTGTCCCTTTCTCCCGGGGCTTTATTTCCACTCCCCGTGAATGGCTACCTGGCCCCGCGACGGTCCGGCCGGGCACTTTCTATGGCAATAACTCGTGCTGCTTTGTTCGTGGTTTGCCAGAGGCACGTTCAGCCCTCCAGGGCCACCAGCAAGAGGACTTTGGTGCGTTGGGGGGGATCTGATTTAGCCTGTACAACCATGCAACTTCCCCTAGCAGCCGGCAAACCCGATACAGAAGAGTTTTGGCCCCGCTGTGCTGTATGAAAAGAGCCTGTGAAATCATATTTAAGGTTGTCTCTTGAAGGTGCCCATTGGAAAAAACTCCTGCCAATGATGTTCAGCTCGGGTTTGTAGTTAACACAATGGACCCGGCGTACAAAGCCGCGCGGGACCGCGGGCTGGAAAAGCCCTCTTAGGTCCCGGCTAATCCGTCCCCCCTGCCAGCCCGGGGGATTGTTCCCGACAGCTTGTTTTCTTTGCCCTGACCTACATAGTCAAAAAGAATCTTGTTGCACATTTTTGTTTTGTACCTTGGGGTCTCGGAGGAGCCAAATCCCCTTCTTGGCGGGGTGGGATGTGTTGTTAAACAGTGCTGGAGCCTCCAGGAAAACCATGGAGACGCGGGGACAATGAGCCCTCTATGGTCCTCGCTTGGCCGCGGGATGGTCCTTCTTCTCCGGGCTCCAGTGGTGGGCGCCGGGACGCGCAGACGCGGGCGATGAAGACGTCCGTGTGCTTGGCAGCCTGTCCTGCAATAGAGCGGTCACTGTGGCTCTCCAAGGCAGAAGGTTGGGGGGGGGGGGGGGGGGAATGCAGCCGCTCTTAATTAACCTGTTGTAGATGATGGAGGTGAAGGCTGCATCTCATACAGCCTCAGCCGTGCTCATGCGGGTGGAGAGGCAAGTCCTCTTAGGATTGAGGAGGTCCTTGCGTGGGAAAGACGTGGGAGCTCGTGTTCAGGTTTTAAGGAAGATGAGGATGCGGAAGGTGGAGTGGAAGAGGGCGTTTAGGAAACCTGGGCTGTAGTTTGCTCCTTCCTCACCCGAATCAGCTGGGAGCGGTGAGGCACTGAGGGGGTCCTTTGCAGAGGTGAAGGGCTTCAGGTGCGAATTTTGGGGATCTGGAGCAGGGACTGCCAGGGACGGCTGAATTAATTCACTTTTTCCTTCCTCCGCTGCCAGGGGCTGGTGGTTTTTCTTGCAAACGTCTGGAAACCACCTGGGACTCCCAGTCTCCTCTGGTAGCTGCGTTCACCCAAGATAAACCCCTGAGCTCCCACACCTCCCCGGGGAGCTCTCGTCATTAGAGACTCTTACAAAGCGCTTGGAAGATGTTGAGCTGGAGCAAGTGCAATGAGAAATCCCTGTGGCGTGGTTCAAACGATGCTGGGGGTTATTTGAGGACAGAAGAACTTTGTGGTGACTGACCCCAAAAGTGCCCTCCTGCCGTAGCTGAGAGCATCAGGGCGCTGGGGTGTCTCAGACCGCATGTCCCCTGTACCGCTAGTTCACCCCAAAAATGGAGATAACGTAGCAGGAGTGCACGATGGCTAAGTTAATACAGCCATACAGAAATTAACATTAAATATTAATACATTAATAATTAAATATGAGTGAGTTAATAATTAAATATTAGCAGAATAATATTAAATAAAGTAATAAAGACTGCAAACCATGTTTTGTGGTTCGCGCCGCCTGCTCAGGATCTTTGCCAGCTTTCAGATAAACCACCTGCTCTCGCCAGCTTTTTAAAATCTTGTATCTGTTTGTTTTTTCTTTCCGGCGGCTGCTTCAGCTCTTAGATCTGTTCATCCAGTGGGACTGGTCGACGTATTTGGCTGACTACGGGCAACCCACGTGCAAGTATCTTCGCGTGAACCCGACGACAGCCCTCATCCTGCTGGAAAAGTGAGTGCGGGTCCGGACGCCCAGGGTGGTTTTCAGCCCCGTCTCGCTTTGGGCAAGCGCGTGTTTTAGCAGCTCGTTCCGTCACGCGCGGTGCTGGACGGAGCAGCCTGGGGAGCAGGAGGCTGCTTGTGATCCAGTGAGCAAAGATCTCACCCCTGGGTGGACAGGGGGAGCTGGAATAGAAAATTCCCGTTTTATCCCACTAACCTGAATTCCAGGTTTTGTATCAAAATGCATTGACTTCTTTTTGCTTCCCTTTTAAGTAGAGTTTTCCTTGTCTTACAGCAGACTTCCCCTGTAGAGGTGTATCTCCAGCCCCCAGAATAATTTCAGGTTGGCGAGGCACGTGTGTCTCCCGTCTGTTGGATCCAGGGAGGGGATCACGTGCCGAAAGCCCGGCGATGGGACAGGGACAGTGTCTTTAGGAGGCTGCGTGCTCCAAGGCTTGCTCTCGGCGAGGCCACGCTCTTTGATAAGGCTGAATCCGAGCCTCTTCGAAGCCTGTAGCTCGTGCGCATTGCACAGCTTCAGCCCAAGCCCCGGAGCTGTGCCGAGGAGCAGTGCCGGGACGCGCCGGGCAAGCGCCGTGGGGTCTCTGCGGGGTTTTTGGGTCACTCCTGAAGCCCAGCGAGGAGGCTTGTGCCAGTCCTACAAGCCAGCAGCAAGGAGGGAAAGCCCGTGAGTTTGCTGCAGACCCAAGGGTGGGATTCGCTTCGCTTGTAACCCCTCTAGCACGTGGGCGAGAAGTGCCACCAGCCACCCATCCTGCCCGTGGTGGGAGGTGGCCCAGATGACCCTTTCTCTGGTAGACCTCCAGGCTCTCCTTGGGAGGATCAGCCTTACTCCTGCCCCTTCGCTTCCCTCAGACCTCCCAGCTGGTTTTCAGCTGATCTGACAGAGCAGTAACCTGCCAAACATGATAATTAATAATCCTCCAAGCAGCTCATGCCGTGGGGACTCCTCTGCTAAGTCTTGCATGGAGGAGCAGGCAGGATAAGCGAGTTTGCGGTCAGTTTGGTTAGGTTTACCATGAAATCAGACCCTGAGGAGGAGTTTGAGTTGTTTTTTGGGGGTTCCTCTCTTTCTCTGTTGCTTGTAGAAGAGGAGTTGACTAGTTTAGAATTGGGGCTAAACCTTTAGAAGACCGACCTTGGTGCGCTTCTGAGCTTTGGAGTTGCATCTGTATTAGCTGTGGCCCACGTAACCGCACCGCCTCCTCTCCCGCAGAGGAGAATTGCTAATTTCACAGCAACTCATGACATCCTGATGTTATCAATACGGTACACAGGGACTAAACTTAGGTAGTTGCTGTGTGTAAAGCGCTTTTATGCATCATAGCATTGGTTATATATATATTTTTATATTTATATATATATTTATACGTGCTGTGTAATATGTTGTGTTATTCGCAACATATTCGGGACCTGACATCCATGATGGAAGAGCGTGCGGTATATTCAGAGCTATCAATAAGATGGTAAAATAAAGAGCTGTCAGGAATCCGAGAGCTTGGACATGCAGGAGCTGGAAGCGGCAGGAATTGGGGGCAGGCGGTGAGCTGGGGTCCGTGGCGGTGCCTGGGAAGGCAGTGGGACAGCAGGACGGCAGCTCCACGCTCCTGCCCTTTTCCCCAGGTAATACCGGAGCACGCAGTGTCCGTGCTTGGTGCTGTTGTTAGAAAGCCACAAGCCCCCGCTCAGCTCGCCGGCCTTCTCCCCGAAAGGGGTCTCATTCGAAGGGCAATCTTCACGTATCCAGCTTGCTTTCCGGAGCCAGCACCGGTGGAGTCCCCGGGTTGGCACTTGCATCTCCCGCATCCTTGTGGCATGGCATTGCCTGCGTGCTCTGGCGGGCTCTGCCCCGTCCCCGCTCGGGCTTCAGGCCCTTTGGGGAGGCTCCGTGCATCATCCACCAGCTCCAGCTCCCCCGAGACGCTACACTGACCTGGCCGTAGCTTCGGGCACGTCCGCTCCCCTCCGCACTCCGAGCCCACCTCCCCAGCCCTCTCCGTAGGCAGCCGAGCTCTGCCGACAAGGCGATGTGAAATTCTGATCCACTGGTTCGTTTTGTAACCTGTTTTCATCATTATCTCTTTTCCTAATCACACATCTCTCATAGGATATCACGAGTGTAAGTATGCTGCTTGCTTGGGCTTTTACCCTCACCTTGCAGTGACTGTATTGTTTGATTTAAATGGAGCACTAAATGATCTAAATGCAAGCTGTCTTTGAAACGGTTCCCTCCGGTAACTTTATCGTCTCAAATGCACTAATTAGAGCTAAAAGAGGAGCTTTTACTCTGTTGCTTTTTTTTCTTATAGATTAATTTAAACAAAGCTTGGCTCTGTTGAAGGTGGTGTTTGTTGTCAGGGGTGGGGACAGCGCTGGGCTCTCTCTTTCCCTTCCTCTTACTTTTAATCCTTGCGCTAACGCACAGGGACCACGTTACAAACCTGGGCTTGGTTGTCCCAGGGCTCTGCAGGCACATGCTTAACGAAATAAAAGTATCGATCCTCCAAAGAGCTGCTGAGCCGCTCGAAAGCATTGCCTCCTTCTTTCAAAGCGGGTGTTCTTGGTGGCTGGGTGCACCCCTGGACCAGGGACGGGGTGTTTCCTATAGCCAAGCGCTGGAAAAGTCGCAGGACGGCGTTCGGCATCGCTGTCCGAACGCCTTTGGCATCGACCACGTTGCGTCGGCTCGGTGTCCGTCTGCGGGGCTCGGACGGCAGGACCAGAGCCGGCGCGGTCTCCTCGAGCAGATCTGCAAGCTCAGCCTCTCCCAAGGATCCAGCCGCTCCCGACGCTGCCTGGTCCCTGGCACAGCACAACCCAAATTCTGCAGGACTTTATGTCCTGTAGGCAACTTAATTTGTTAATAATACTTAATAGCTTGGTGCCTCTGCCTTCACATGGTGTCTGGAGATACCAGCAGCTCCCGTCCCTCCCGGACACTCGTCCCCGCTTTAACAGATCCACCTACGTGGGTTTGTTATGGGGTCTGTGCTCCGACTGTAACGCTTTTTCCTCCTGACCCGGTAGCTTTATCCATGCAACTCCTTTCTAATCAAACACACACAGAGGTTTTCTTGCGTGCAGCGTGCGTTACTTCCAAAACATTTCATGGACCTGAACAGGTCCCACGGGATCAGAGATGGCTCCGAGGACGCCCAGGATGAGAGGGCTCTTAGGGCAGAGGATGCGCTGCTGTAAATTCTCCATACGTTACCTGGGGTAACTGCAGCGGGCAGCGATGGAGAGCGACAGGTACAGCGCTGGGTGGAGGTTTCTGAAGGTACAGGTTTGCTTGCAGCGCCTCTGAAGTCCCCACGTAGCCTGTGAAATAGCAACAGAGCCCTCAGCCCTCCTGGGAAACTGCTTTGAGACCCGCTGGGGCCGTACAGCGCTGCCGGCGGTGTCCCGCGGGAGGATGGTTGCTTCCAAAATTCATGATACTGGGACACCTCTAACCTGGGCGACTCGAAAACGCCGCTTCCCGTTGGTGCGATCACTCCCTGGTTCTTGCGGCGGAGCAGCTGGCAACCTGCTTTGGTTAAAAAAAATAGAGAAAGAAAAAAAAAATACTTACTTTGCTGAATGAAAGTGCTCCAAGCTATCTTGTTACTGTTGGGAAAGCAGCTCGATTGTAATCCCGTGTCTTTGGGCACTCATAACTTTAGCAAATTAGCCTTTCGGATAAAGTTGTTATCCTTGTTTCCAGTTCCAAGCTGAATGTTTTTGGGAACATTTCAGATTCCCTTTGGCTCTTTTTAGGAAGACTGAAGCATGAAAAACCTTAGATTTTTTTTTTTAATTGGCTAAATAAGTTTCAAGAGGTTTGATTTGTGCTCAGTTAACTCCAAACCTCCCCGGTTTGATGGAGTGCCAGCTTCCCAGGTGCTCTCCGCACTGTGTCCCAGGCACTTTAATGCTTCATTGGGGTCCCCAAAGCTGAAGACACAGGCTGCTGTGACGCGCCCAAAGCCATCTGCCTCTGCCAGATCTGATTCCCCGAGAAAATCATTTACAAATTGTGGTGTTTTAAAAGAGCGGTGCCGGCTGAGGACCAGCGGGTCGATGTGGAGCTGTTGAAGGGTTGATCCTTGGGGGGGTGGTTTCCCTTCCCAGCCTGCGTAAAGCTCACGCTTGGAGCGTGCGCCGAGACCCGGCCCCCCCAAAATAGGCACCCGCGAATGCAAGCGTGCATGAACCCCCCCAGCTTTGCATGGCCGAGAGAGATGGAGCTGCACCAGCTTCGCCCTCAGGTCTGGTCCCACCACCGGCTCTTCTCGTCTCTGGCTCTTTGGAGACCTCGTGGAGACCAGTGCACTACTTTATGTATTACATGTAATTAAAAAAAAATACAGATCTCGGGAAGATTTGTAAGTTGGGGAAACCAGTGCTGGATTCCTTCCTTTACGTTATGTAATACTGTATAATATTTTAAGTTCACAACTCCGGAACTTTATGGCTGTCATAAAAGCTGCATTTCTTGGCCTCATGCAACGCACCATTTCAAATAAGAAACCTTAATGCTGTGGATTTGATGCTAATTTTTTAATTTCCTCCTAATCACAGAACCACGGCATGGTTTGGGTTGGAAGGGACCTTAAAGACCATCCAGTCCCACCCCCCTGCCCTGGGCAGGGACACCTTCCACTAGACCAGGTTGCTCCAAGCCCCGTCCAGCCTGGCCTTGAACCCTTCCAGGGATGGGGCAGCCACAGCTTCTCTGGGCAGCCTGTGCCAGGGCCTCACCACCCTCATGGGGAAGGATTTCTTCCTTATAGCTCATCTAAGTCTCCCCTCTGTCGGTTTGAACCCATCACCCCTAATATTACAGCGTTGCCATTTGCCACTTCATGAGATGACATGGGGACGTAGCAGAAGCTGTTTGGAGGGGGAGAACGAGAGGCCTTAGGGTTTCGTGCATTCTGGCATTAGAGATAGACCCGACGGTGACATTGTTTGGGATTTGCGGGGTTTAAAGCAAAAAAGCAAACTGTGTAAAGCCTGCACGTGGCTTGGTGTGTCCATCTTTACACAAATACGTGATAAAAATTGGGGCAGAGCCTTTAGATGCGGTCACCTCCTCTCTTTGTCAGAGCCAGAGCGCTTGACGTGCGATTCCTTCGCGGGGCTTGGTTGCAACGTTGAGCAGCGATACCTGTGCCATAACCTGTTTCTGCTCTGCGCAGGATGAGAGACACGAGCAGGAAAAACAACGTTTTTGCCCAGTTTCGGAAAAACGAGAGGGACAAGCAGAAGCTGATAGACACCGTGGCCAAGCAGCTCCGCAGCCTGATCAACAGCCATCACTCGTGAGGGCCTCGGGGAGTCCCCTGCCCGCGCCGGGCCCTGCACCGCAGCCTTCCACATGCCTGGACTTGGGATTCTTGTTCAAAGAGAATATATGTATTTTTTTATTCACCTGTATAGTATTCATGAAGCCTACCCTGATGACAAAATGTTCCTTGTGAAACAATCCCGGGGAAGATAGGCGGCACTGCTTGAGAAGGCGGTGGCAGGAGTCTCCTATTATAAACTCCTATTTTCAGGGGTTTATAAAGTGACGGTAAATCCTGAAGCCTGAAAGAGAAGTTCACACCCAGACTATTTTCTTTTTTTTTTTTTTTTTTTTTAATAAGCCAAATTGAAAGAATCGGTCTGACTTCCTTTTGTTAACTTATTCAGTTGCAGAACAAATGAAAACAAAAACTAGAGGGAGGAGCCGTGACTTCAGGTCCTTTCATGGGCTCCGGTGGAAGGAGCACACCTTTAGAAAAAGGGTCACCCATTAGCTTGTCTTGCCAGCTTGCGTATTGGATTTAGGTAGGAAAAGAGGCGAACTGACTTCCCAATTTTCCTCCCCTTTTTCCTGGAAGGGCTGATTCCCACCTTGGGCTGCGGGTCGCTGGAGCTGCAGCCGTTTCCCGCGTGTCTGTAACCAGCATAGCCCGCCCCGAGCTCTAGGGCCTGCCGGTGTCCTTTGGACCTGCGCTGAACGGCGAAGGGCTTCAAGAGCTGCCTCGCTAACCAGATTTGGAAGGGGAGAGCCAGCAGGTCACCTGGCGGGGTGTCCCGCGGCACCGCTCCGGCGCTGGGGTGCTGCTGCCTGCGTCCCACCCGGCTGGGTACCAGGGGAGGAGGGATGCTCGGCAGGGATGGGGCGAAGGCAGACCGGGCTCTCCCGGCGTCCAGGGCACTCCAGTCAGGGTTTTCCCTCTCCTTGCACCTCTTGTCCGTGCTGATGTCCCGTCTTGCCTCTCCTCCTGGCACGGTGCGATGGGGTGAAGTCCCTCTGCTTCCCGCGAGCGCTCTGGCTTGCGCCGCGTGAAGAGCAGCCCTGCGAACTCGCCGCTGGCCAGGACGATGAGAAGGAACCTCCTGGAGGTCCCCGCAGCGGAGGCAGCAGGAGATGCCCCGTGGAGCAGCATCGCTCAGCGACCCCCAGCTCAGAAGTGCCTACGGACAACATTCCCCTCTCTGCTCTGGAGGTGCCCAGACATCCTCCGCTCAAATCAAGCCAGCCTTTGCGGGGGACGGTCACGCTACCAACAGGACTTTAATCCCAGAGTTCAGGTTACAGAGAGAGGGGATTTTCGCCCTTATCTTCTCGTTACCCTTTTGACTCTGATTACTGCAGGTGAAAGCTTATCCAGCCGGTTCCCCCACCTCCCGAACCCTGATGTTAAAGGGAATTAAAATCCTCCTGGGTTATGTTACGGCCCTGACGGTGCTGCTTCAGCACAGGCACGAGCCGGGCCCATTTCCTACCCTCGTTTGAAGGCGGGGGGTGCTCAGCCCTCAAACCGCTTCTGGAAGCGGAGGGATGCTTTGCTGACCTGCCGAGCCGAGCTCCTGCTCCTTCCCCTCCCTCGGCGCAGACTCCCGGAGCGACGGAGGCGCAGGACTTGTTCGCACGCCGCCGCATGGCGTTTGCAGAAGAGCGGCAGCGCTTTCCTGGTGCGTTCAGTCCCTTTGCTCTCTGACCACGTGCACTTTTTGCTCCGTTTCTTGCCCGGGAGCTCTTCTGACACACAAGCTCTGGATGCACGAAGGGGATGGTGCTTTATCTTCCCTCCTTGTTCCTCAGCAATACTTTTGTTTGTTTGTTGGTTTTCTTTTTGATAAGGGTACGTGTTAATTCACCCTGAAAGTAAATAGGCACGTTGTCAGCAATGGCCGTCTGGGGCTGTTGTCCTGTCCGGGCAGTCTCCAGCCACAAGGACCACTGGATTATTTTCATTAACAGGAGGGAAAAGCCAGACTTGGCTTTATGGTTCCTTGTTTTTTTGCGGAGATCAGAGGTTACTTTCTTCTTAACACCTCTTTGAAGTACACGTAAGAAGGACAGAGGAAAAAAGAAGCAGGTGAATGAAAGTTGGTGTTCGTGTGGCCAGAAAGGGATCATCTTCGCAGATACATCTACGTATGACCCAGCAACGGCTTTCAGAGGGACAAGTGAAAATGAACTCGGTCCATTCCCCACTGGCAGCCTCTTTTCTGCTTTCCAAAACTCTGGACCTGAGCGTGAACCAGCCTGAGGGCTTCGCCACAGCCCCTGTGAGCCCCAGGCATCCCCAGCTCGATCTTGGCATCCCACATCCTACACAGCTGAGAAGGAAAACTTGCCCAGCTTGCTGGGCTCCGATGGGAAGCTCTTTCTCACCAAATCGCTGGGGGAAGGAAGCAGACCTGTCCTTGTGGTCCCATGAGCTGCAGGACCACGGGGCACTTCTGTTCCTCCTCCCCGTCCCGCAGCGGTGGGAGAGACGCGGGGACAAGAGTGCGAAGGGGGTGGCCAAAGCAGGTGGGATCGGCTGGTTCAAGCGTCAGACCTGAGCTCCTACCCAGAGGCTGGAGAGTGAAACAAAAACCCAGCTACCCGAGGGTGACAGTAGCAAGGGAAGCTTCAATCCGCAGGGCGCTTCAGTTAAGGGCCATTAAATAGTAACAAGCACTTTAAAATCCTTCAGAATCAAGCTGCTACGGATGCTGGCAACGGCGTCACTGAGCATCAGTGAGCGTGACAAATACGGCACTCCGGCATTTCCAGTTTTTATTAGTGGGAGGATAGACTGTCAAACACAATTTTTAATCGCTTTTGTCAGCCGCTGGCTTTGCTGCCGGGCGAGGCGGTGCTTTGCAGCCGGGATGGTTTTTCTCTCCCCCGTGCCAGGTGCGGGATGAAGGGAGGAGGAGCAAGCACCGCCGGGCAGCATCGCCTCCCGTCCCCGAGACGCGGGGAAGGGGCTTTGTGCCGCTGTCGGTGTGAGCGGAAAAAAGCATCCAGCTCCTGCCACCGCCTTGAAACTCCCATTTTTTCCCCCCAAGGGGTGATCCCTGCATTGCATTACGCAAGGGGTGCCGGCATAAACACCCCACAGCAGCTGGGTCTTGGGGCAAGACCTCGTTTCAGATGCTCCAGCCAGCTCCCAGCCTTCCCCATCCCACATCTGGGCTCTCTTTCCCGTCTCCTCCGAGCTTTAGTTGAAAGGAGCGACCCGGCATTGCCATGCCTGCTCGGGATGGATTTCCTCGCTCCCTTAAGCTCTGCTCGGAGAGGCCGGGACTGGGATCCTGCAAATCGGCTTCTGGCGCTCAGGACTTGCTGCTGGGAAAGTCAGGCTCGGCCAAGGGAGAGAGATTCAGCGGGTTTCTGATTTCGGGAGGTCAAGCGCCTAACCGCAAGTCACAGAACGGGATGAAAAATGGCGTTTTGGTGCTCTGGTCCTAATTAACTTTTTGTTCCAAGAGATGCAGTTCCATCCCTTCAAAATAAAATTAATCTTTCAAACAGATTGCTTAAAAAGCCCTGGAAGACATTTAAAATCCCCTCTAAATCTCGTACTAATGATTGGTATCCTCCGATACGGATGGTATTGCTTATGAGGGAAAGGTTGTCGCTATAAGTTTATAAGGGGGGTGGGAAACGAGGGCAGAACCCGCTGCTGTAATCGCAGGTTTGCAACCCCCAAAACAAATAATGCTGCTATTAACACCTCCATGTACGTGCATCGAACCTTCCTGCGGGTTCTTTCAAGCAGGGGCTGTAGAAAAGACTGGGTTGTCCCCCCGCTCTTCCCCCACCCCACAAAGGTATTTCAGCACCAGTGGGGAAGAAAAAAATAACAAAAAAGACAAGTTTGGCTTCCTGAGACGCATCTGCACATCTCATCTTCTTTCTAACCTTCAGGGGCTGTGCAGGCAGCCCAGGCGTTGGGAATAAGTTTATATAAGGTCTCTAGTGCGCTAACGTGCAGCCCAAACCGTACCTATGTATTAGGGGACGGCCTCCGGTAGAGATCAGCGCGTGTGCGTGTGTGTGAGAGAGAGGCAGAGGTTTTTCTGGGCTTTTTTTTTTTAATTCCTAGGGCTGGAGTTCAAGTCAGATGCTCTTAGCAATTGTGCACTTTGTTCTACATCCAACCGCAACTCCGGGCTCTGATGGGAGGGGAGAAGCTGGCCGGTGCTTTGTTCGAGGGGCTGTTTTGGTTTTGTTTTCTTCAAAATTGGCTGCTTTCGTGCCGCTACGAGAATGAGCGTTTGGGCAGAAGGCGTGGGCGTTCGCACGCTGGCCCCAAACTGTTTGCAAGATGCTGGGAGACAGCGTGGAAAGCGGAGGCTGAGATGGGGCCGGGGCCGCTCTGGTGGCATCGGCTGCTGTCGGCACCTCCTGCGCTGAAGCTGGTTTTGGGGCGAAATCTTTGACCCCCCGCGGTAGCGATGATGGGAGGTGGCAGGTGAGGGGGGTTTGCGGTAGGTGTCCCTCCATCACCCCTTCAAACCAGCATTCAGACCCTGCGCAGAGAAGTCTTTGCCCTCGGTTGTTTCCTGCCCCTCCGCCACACCTCAGTTTGGCTTTTCCCTTTAGTTCTGGGTTGGATTTGGTGCTTTTTTGGACCATTAAGTGGTTTGGAGCATGGAACCACCCTCCCAACGCCCCGGCTGGGTGCACATCCCGTCCCTGGATGCCGCAGGGCTGCCGGGGTCTCCGCGCCCCGTTTGCTACGGCCGCGTGGTGCCCAGAACCCCGCGTCCCCCCAGCGTGACGCCTGTGTTTATCACGCTGCTGGGGCGCTCGAAGGGAGCACGACGCGCAAAGCGATCTCGCCGCAAATGACTTCAAGATGGGCCCGTCTCTGCTGTCAACTGGGAACGTTGTGCTTTTAAGGGAAGCCACCCAAATACGCCCGGCGCTGGGCGGGATTCACCCCCAAACCAGCGGCTGGAGGAGGGGGGGCTCAGGCTGTGACCTGGGGACCTGATGTGCTTCATCGCCAAAGCTGCTGCTGCTGCCCCGGCCTCGAGCCCCGCTCTCGGCCCCGGGGCCGGGCCGGGGGAGCTTTGGCCAGAGCGAGCATCCATCCCGCCTGCTGCTCCCCCAGCTCGAGGGGCAGCACCCCAAAACCTCTGCGGGCAGCTGGGGGTCGGGCTTCTGGAGTCCAGCCTGCACCCAGTTGCTTTCTGCCTTGGCTCATCCCTCTGATTTTCTTTTGCGATGGAAACGCACCCGCGCCCCCATCCCCGTCCCTCCCTGTCCACTGGCTGCTTGTGTTGCCTTTTCTCTTTTTTTTTGGGGGGGAAGGACGTGATTTTGTAAACTAATGTGGTGAAAACAGCTTTTTTTGCACAAGTCGTTGCACAATAAGGGGAAAATTTAGTAAATTAGGTTTAACTTTAAAGGGAATGTTTTTTTTTTTCCCTTAAAACTCACTAGCAGAGCTACTGATTAAAAGAAAAAAAAAAAAGATGGACTGATTAAAAAAATGGACTGCATGGTTTACAGGTTAAATTGCGTTAGAAATTAGCATGTTGATTTTGACTGTACATTTATCCTATTGTAACTCCTATTAAACAATACAGCATATAACTGTTTAAATAAGCGCCTGGGCTCGCTGTGGCTGTGTGCATCGCTGCGAAGGCGCTGCCTTTGCCTTCGCCTCACCAGAAAAAAACCCCTAAATCCCGTAAAAGACAAAATTCAACATCTCTTTTGTACAACCAGCCAAGATGTGCTGCTGAAACACCCGGATTTACGGATTGTCCCACGGGGAAGCGACCCCTTCTCGAGCGCTGGCTCCCGCACCCCGGGTTGCATTGCCAGGCTGTGAGCTAAAGCCAAGGTTTGCCTAATTCGGGGGCTGTTGGAATTGGTTTCTACCATAAACGAGCGTGATTAAACCCAAGCCTGGAGCTGAAGAAGCAGCCGCCTTGCTCTCATCGATTGCATCTAGGTTTGGAGATGGGGAAAGCAATCCCGAGTCGGAATTCGGGCTTTGGAGGGCGGAGCGGAGGCAGTTCGTCGAGGCAGAGAGGGGGGTTGCACTGCCTTGCTATGGGAAACCTTTTTGCCCGCTCACGTTGCGTATTTTCTTCCATGGTATTTATCATCCTTTGCAATTCGATGATTATATTAGCCTTTTTTTTCGGGCCCTAACTGCGTTAGGATATTAGATTCCCCAAATGCCTCCCAGCCCTGGCACTGAATGGGGAGTAGACTTCGGTTTCTGTGAGATGTTTGACTCGGTACCACACGGCACGTTGATTAGGAAATTAAAATGATATAAAATCAACATGACACACGCTAATTAAAAACTGGCTAACTGGGGTATCTCAGCGTGTAATCTTAAACGGAGGCGCAGCACTGGGGCATCTCCATGGGGCTGGGTGACACCCAGCACGCCAGGCTGGGGGGCACGGGGGGTCCTGCCCCCGGTAGAGGCGATGGGGAGGGTTGGTGGAAGGGCTCAGGCGAACGGGGTGGTTCGATGTGCAGGGGCGAAGGATTTAGGGAATGTTCGTGGGCTGGGGGACGCCCTCCTGGAAAGCAGCAGCTGTGTAAAAGGATCCTGGATGGATTGTATTCCATGAATTCCTCTGAAACCCTTGTTTAAGCCATTTATCCCTTTTGGTTTCCATCACGTCCTGGGGCAGGGAGTCCTGCGTGTTACTTCGGTGCAGTGGGGAGGAAAAGTGCTCCCTGGTGCTTGGGTCTAACTAAACCTCTGCCAGGGGCATTTGCACGTGTACACGGGGCAGAGGAGGATGTAAGGAGGATGGGAACCTCCCAAATTGCATCTGTCCACCTCAAAATATCCTTGGGTGCTCTCTAGCAATGGCAATCATGAACACAAGGGAAAGTGCCATCTGCCCTGACAAGTCCCAGTGGGACCCCAGAAATGCACGAAGCCCCCCAAGCCTGCCCAGCCCACCCTGGGACGCCGCAGCTGGCGCGGCACCACGGATCAGCCCGACGTCTGCTCCCGTGGGGCAGCCCCCTGCAAAGTGCCCGGGTTAAGGGCTTTAACGTTAGCCCCCGTCCGCGTGGCCTGGTGCGTTGTGAGCGCTGAGCGGTGCGAAGAGCAGTCAGGATGCTCCAGGCTCAGGACCGCGTTACGGGGGACGTGCAGCCCCTCTGCAGCACCCGCAGGCCACGACGTGGTCCAGCACCGCGTGGCTCTGGTGGGAGACGGTGGGCAGAGATCTCTGGATCATGCCAGCCGGGAGAGCTGGAGATGCTCTGAAGTACGCACGGCGCTCAGACGTGGTCCAGCACCACAGGGCTCTGGCAGGAGATGGTGGGCAGAGACCTCCTCGGACCATCCCGGCGGCAGATCAGCGAGCTGCAGCCACAGGTACGTCTGGGGGCACGGCCGCGGGACGCTGCAGGGCACAGCGATGTTACACCAAAGACGGAGTGCTACGGCACGGCAGGGCTCTGCCTGCACCTAAACCCGCGCACAAAGCGGGGCCAAACCCCACCGCAGCTGAGGGGCACCCCAGAGCCTCTCGGCTGTCTCCGAGCCACCGAGCCTTTCATCCTGGGTGTCCTCAGGACTTCTTCTGACCCCCCCAGCCCATGCAGGGGGCCGCCAGAGCAGCGAGCCTGTTGTCCCAGCCCCGGGGACATGTTGCAAGCCCAGCGTTGGAGGATGGTGCCGGGTGTAGCCCCATCCATCCGAGGAGCAGTCCCTGGAGCAAACCCTTCCCAGGAACATGCCCAGGCATCTCTGGAGAAGAGCAAGTTGGGACAGTGCAGCCGAGGGGGCAAGCCACGGCCCCACACCTCCGCTCGCACCCTGGCCTGATGCCGTGTCGCTGGGTAGATGTAGGGAGCGTGCCCTGAGCCCTTGGGTTGCTCCTTTTGGTTGTCCATGCCTTGCTTTTCTCATCTTTAAAATAAGAGTTTCTCATTTTGGCATCTTCCGCGGGACACCGGGTTTCTGCACCGGGATTTAACATCTCCCTGCAGCGGCTCCCCGCCTTGCGTTTCCCACACAGGTGGGGTGGAGGCCAAGTGGCAAGTCCAGCTGGGTTATCACCACCAGTATAGCTTTGTGGGGTCTGCAGGACATCTCGAGGAAGAAACTCCAGCACAGCCTTAACGTGCTTGGACCTAGAGATGCTCCTGCCCTCTCCAGTGGGACAGGACCTCTGGAGGTCTCCAGGCCAGTCTCCTGCTCAAAGCAGGACTGTTGCTAACGCTAGATCAGGATGGCTGTGGTTTTATGTGACCACATCTTGAAAAACCTCCAAGGATGGACATCCCCCACCTCTCTGGTGGCCTGTCCCAGGGCCGCACCACCCTCCCAGTAAAGACTTTCTTAATGTCCAACCTGAGCACAGCTCCCAGGGCTGATCTGCTGTGCTCACAAGGAGAGCAACTGTGGGCTTATGTTCAACCTGGTTGTCGCTAGGTCTGGTCCGACAGAGCTGATACTCAGCCACTGGTTCCCACTCCATGACTCCTTTCTAGGGTGGCACCAGGCAACCCATTGTACCGGGCGTGCTGAGCATGCAGATTGTCCTGCACGTGGGACATGATGGGATAGCAAACCCACAGCTCGATGTAGGCATCTTCCAGTCCCAAGCCGTTACTCTGTCCCGTGACAGCACCATTCCTGGGACTGGGACTGCTGAAGCTGGCTCCCTTAAGGAGGAAAATCCCATGGGCTGGAGACAGGCTCATCTGACAGCTTCACTTTCCTGCAACCTCAGCCAATCTCATCAAGGAAGGAGGTTAAGAGGTAAATCAAGGTGAAGGCAAGAAGGGACAGAGACAGGAGGAAATAAATGCTCAAGAATATCTGTTGAAAAGTATTTGTCTCACCTGCCTCGAAGAAAATGGGGAGGAAAAAACCTCCCTGCTTGTGGTTGCTTGTGGGTTTGGGATTCAGCTCGTTGGAAAACAGCTACAGAAAATGCAACAAGAAAGAGAATCTTGTTGGGTGATCGCTGAAGTCTGAGTCAGGGTGGTGGCTGCAGGGGAGCCAAAACCTTCCCAACCAACCCCCAAATCGGTTGAGAACCGGATAATGATGGCCCAGACATCCCCTTCTCTCTTCATTGGCTCCAAAAGTTGACGAGGTGAGATGTAGGTCCCTGCGCTCAGGCAGGGGAACACTGCCCAAAACACCGGGGCTCCCATCAGACCGCAAAGCCGCTGTCTGCTGCTTGGAGGTGTTGGGCTGAGCTCGTTAGGGCCTGTGCGGTTAAGTTGGTATCAGTCGTGTGTAAATCCCACCTTTGAACGAGCAAGGATTTTGTTCCAGGACGCCCATTTGGAAGCCTTTCCAGCATCTCACTTCTCAGGTGCTTCAAAGTCTCTGTCCCATGTCCCCCAGTGTTTATCTGAGACCAGTTTGCACTTGCTTTTGTGTCAGCTCTTGTTCTTCAGCTTTATTAGGTCTTTCTTCTCCTTCATGTTGTCTCTCCTGATATGTGTGAAGAGAGTGTCTCCACAGCTGGGGTTTTCCCTGCCTGGCAAAGCCCAGGGGCTTCAGGCTCTCTGTTCCTCTCCATTTTCTGGTTGCCATTGCCCATACATGTTCCCATCTGAGCTTCGCTTTTGACATGGTGGACCACAAAGGTGCGTGCTGCAAGGAGATGCTGGGACTGACACATACATGGGCATTAGTGCTTCCCTGTCTCACCTGGAAACGTCTCACCAGATACTAACTGCCCTCTTCCAGTGCTATGACCGAATTGCTTTGTTGTAGGCAGTGACCATCACATCCACGTCTGTCTTCTCGTTGGCCATTTTGAGGCCAAGGGCTCTTTCCTTAGTACATGACCCTGCACTTTAACGACTCTCACCCTCCTGCCTTCACTCTGCTCATCACGGTTGGGCAGTTCTTCCCAGCTGACATCACCGTGATCCCTGTTGGTGTCGATGGTGGTTTGGTGTTGAGGATTTGCCAGATTTCTTCTGCCATGGGTCGAAAACAGTTCTGGCAGGATGGGGAAGATATTGTCTGAGATGGGTGAGAGAATATGACCATCTTCCATGGACTTCTTCCCACCCCTGAGAGCAAGGAACAAGCGGGCAGATGGACACGGAACCAGAAGGACCACCAAAGTTTGCAGGACTGAGAGTTTAAAGCAAAAGCGGAGGAAGAACGCCGGGAGAGACAGCTGTCATCACACGCCCGGCGAGCACAGGTGAAGGAGGTTGTTTGAGCAGATAAACAAATGTGAGAAGGGAGAGGAACAGATAGCCCAGAGATAGCGGAGCCTGCGATAAGGGTGGGTGAGGGAGATGAAGCAGCTAGGGAAGGGATCGCACCTCCCCTGGCGAGAAGACTGGATGAAATCCAAGAGGAACGAGCACAGAGCATTACATACAGAGGAAGAAATGTGGGCAGGGAGACGCGGGAGGTGGAGCAACCAGATTTGGGATGTGAAACTGGGTCACGCAGGGAGTAACGCGGCTGAGCAATCGCAACGCCAAGAGAGGGCAAGGATGTTCAAGCTGGATGGCAACGAAGGCGAGGGCGCTGGGAGCGTCGTGCAGTGGTGGCGTGCGATGGAGAAGCAGCAAGATGGGACTGCTTGGGGTAAAGAGGACTTTTCTCCTTTCCTCCTTGACGCTTCCTCGGTGTTTTTCCAAAAGCGCTGCAGTGCATCTGATCCCCAGGTGGGACCGGGCAGCCTTCCTCCCGGTGACAGCCCCTTCATCTTCGCTCTGTGCCGTGATTATGAGGCCCACGTGGCTTCGTGGCCCTGCTAATTGCATTCTGTGGGGCAGTAATTGAATGAAAGCTCACGAGAGCCATGGATCAAAGGCAGGCGCCCATCAATATCTGCCTGCCCCTGAATCCGATTAGCAGGGAGAAGGCATAAATCACGGCTGCCCCTCCCTGACCCAGCAATACTTAATGCAGGTACGGCGCCCAGGCCAGTGTCAGGGAAATCCGATTTGCTCACGAAAGGTTAAGCAACACCGTGGATGAAAAATTATTGCGATGCCGCGTCTTCTCGGCAGTCATTCATCTCCGTGCCGCTTGCCGTGGGATGGAGGGGCTGCCCGAGCAGACTTTGGGAGATGATTACTCAACGTCGCTGAGACGTGTGAAGTGTTAAAGACCCCCCGGCGGGGCACGGGGCAGTCGTTTGTATTCATTAGCCGGCCCGCTGCAGATGTCGGCTCGCTCTTTGAGCGGGCGCGGGGACGCACACTTGCTGCCCGGGTCCTCAGTGAGGCGGCGGGACCTGATTTCTTCTCCCTTGGTGGCCCTGGGCACTTGTTGCTGCACCGTGCAGGGGACTCCCATCTGACGAAGGCGATCCTGTTTCTCCTCCATCCACAGTCCTGGTAACAAAACCATCCCAGCAGGGCCAGGCAGACGGTGCCTGTGGGGAGCAGGTCGTGTGGAGACCTGGTGAGATCCTGAACGTCAGGTTTTCCACTCCTATCCCCTTTTTAGGCTCAAGCTGTGATGGCCCCCAGGACCGCTCAGAGTATAGGGGATGCTCTACAGCCCCATCCCACCACTGTCATTTGCAGCTTTGGTAACGTTTCTCCACCACAAAATGCCAAAGCCCTGGCTGAAGGCAGCACTTGACTCTTCTCCCCACCAAAATCTTTGGCACCAGGCTTTCACTCTGCCCTACCGGCCTCTTAACAAGCCAAAGCCACGGGTTTTCCAGGGCAGAGCCTGGTGGGTGACTGGATCTCCAGGTATGTTTCTGGTCCCATCTGTCCGAGAAAGAATGGGCAACAGCCCCTAAGCTGTCGTGTTTGAACAGGTCTTCCCTGCCTTCCGTTCTTCCACTTCGCCACAGCATCATGATTCAGGTTCGAAGAAACCCACAGAAGAGAGGAGAAGTGTCCTTCAGGTGAATATCCTTAGTATTGCCCACGCTGAGGGGTGGGCCCTCTGCAAGCCCAGCTGGCAGTGGCTTCATCAGTGGGTGCTCCTCCCTCAGCACCCCCAGCCCCACCTGAAGCTGCGGCTTCTGCTCGCTGCAGCAGAGCTGTGGGCTTTTGGGGGCAGGGAGGTTTGCTTTATAAGGGAGAGATCACTGGGAACCTAATATTTATTGCCCAAGTTTGCTTTTGGTGGGCATTAGTCACGTACTGGTGTGCTGTAAAGAGGAAGACCCTGGCTGACGTTCCCCAGGGGTTGAGATACGAGCATAACTTTATCTCGGCTGGGTCCTTTCCTGCCCTCGGCTCCACCGGCTCATGAGAAAGCAGAAAGCTATGTGAAGAGCCTGAAGCAGCCGCTGGCAGGGTGCGCCTGGACTGGCTTCTGTTGAGACCGTGTCTATTGGAGGTGGAAATCCCTAGTTTGTCTGTTGAGCACTTGCTTCTGGCCTCAGCCTCGCAGCTTGTGCTACGAAACCCCTCCAGCTCTCGCATGCACCTTTTTCTAGGTACAGACTGGGGTGCGTCCGCTTACATCCATCTGCTCGGAGGGCTGAGGGCAGCGTATAAGGTAGCCTGCAGTCGGAAAAATGTGGGTTTGCATCAGACCATGGACAGGAGGTGGAGCAGAGCACGGCGCAAGAGCCTGAGGCCCTGAGCTAAGCACTCGCTGGGTGTCTGTGATACTCAATGCTGTCCTCCCCATCCCATCGTGGGCTGTCGGGTCCCACTGACAGATACCCTGCTCCAAGGAATCTTCCTTCCTCGCTATAGAAAGGTAATTGCTTAAGAGAGAGAATCATAGAATAATAGAATCATTTTGGGTGGAAGAGATCTCCAAGATCATCGAGTCCAACCGTTACCCCAGCACTGCCAAGGCCACCACTAACCCATGTCCCCAAGCGCCACATCTACACGGCTTTTCAATCCCTCCAGGGATGGGGACTCCACCACTGCCCTGGGCAGCCTGTGCTGGGGCCTGGCAGCCCTTTCGGGGAAGAAATGGTTCCCAAGATCCAACCTAAACCTCCCCTGGCGCAACTTGAGTCCAGATGCAAAGCTTGGCTGGGGAATTAATGTCCTGGTTGGGAGTTTTTGTTGCTTGATGGGCAAAACATGCCCAGCATGGGGGGTGGCAAGACGATGGAAGCGTCTTTGTACCTGGCGTATGGGTTCAGAGCCCTTTGGATACTTCATGTCTGAAGTGGCTGAGAGTATTTTGTTCATCTCAAAGTGGATGGTGGAGGGAGGGATCTCGACAGCATTTACAGGTAGGAGGTTGCAGTAGCACAGCTGGGCTTCAGGTTGCGTGTGCTGTCAGAAGCAGGAGGGTGTTACCAGGCTAAGAGGTGAGCGTGGACAGCCAGGGGTGATGCAGACCCGCGACCTGTGTTTTGTTACCAAGGCCCTGGTCAGGAGTCCCCCAGAGCTGCGATGCAGCGTGGAGCAATCCCTTCGTTCTCCGCAGGAACCACCAGCTTCCCAGGAAGAGATGGCTCCAGCGCCGCAGCGCTGCAGCGGGGTTTGACTTCCCACCCTTCTGAGCTGTTTCGTCTCCCAGGCGGATCCAGGAGAAATCAAGCAACTTGTCAGCACAGCCACACACTGTGCACTAGTTTCTGCTTCAGCCAAAAATCACCCTTCTCCAGCATTGCTTAGGAGAAGACAGCTCTACTGTCAACTTGGGGGAAGGGATGCAAAGCCAGCGCATCCCCCAGGGCAGACCGGGCCACACGTAGCCTTCAGGGTCATGTCCTGGACATCTCAGCATCGAAAGCTTCACTGTGGCGACCTACGCAGGCAGAAAATCTCCACGAACAAGCGGTCCTGGGGATGATCCTGCACACCCAGACCCCAGGAGCGGTGAAGACACGGCTTTCCTGCTTGGCTCCAGTGTTCTCCGGCTTGAGGAGAGGTTTGTGAGCTTTGTCTGCAGGCAGACCGGCCCAGGGCTCGCGCGCGCGTGCGGTGGCACGCAGGGTGGATAGCGTCGCTCTGGGGTTTGGCCCAAGGCGCTGGAAGGAGCGCAGGAGGGTGCTGGCTTCATCGAAAATCCAGCCCGGTGTTGGACGCTGAGCACAGTCTATGTCGGGACTGGCCTTTTGGGGTTACCAGGGCAAGATTTCCCCACCACTGACTTCAGCTTAGGACCAAACCCCTAGTCCTAACCCGGGAAAACATTTCACACCTGCTCGAATGCTTTTAAGCCTCCGGGATGCTTTCCCGGGGTAGGGCTGCAGCGAGAGCCCCGAGGCTGTGTCTATACCGGCAGATTAAACAGTCCCAGGGTTCAGACACCAATTATCCTCGCTGTTAAATTATTAGCGCTCGCCCAGGTAATTCTCAGGCACGGTTCGGGAGCGTGCGTGGCCCCGCTCCCTCCCCGATAGGCAGGTTGGATGCGGCCACCCTGTTTTGGCAGGGAGGGGAGGTCGATGCGACGGGCAGAGGCTTGTCCCTGCCAGGTGGCCTCGGGGCCGGCGGATGGACCCAGGCAAGTCCATCGCGCCGCGGCAGGTGTAGCCTCTGCGCTTGGGCAGCGCAGACGTGGTCAGCCGGGCTCTCGTTCAACAGACCTGCAGCTCAGGTCTGTACAGCTTGGATAGTTACCCAACATGCAGCCGTGAATACCTAAGTGATGATAATTAATTATAATTGCAAACGTTCGTATTAATTTACAGTAGCAACATTTTTAATATTTTTTTTTTTTCCAGAATGCTTATTTTTGCTGATTAAGGCCATATCTGTGGCAGCTGCTATCGTCGCCAGGAAAGGACGCATTTCTAGCAGCAAAGACAAGAAGAATCCGTCGCCTTTCCACCAGCTGGCGAGACGCAGTCGGCTCCCGCTGTGCCTCCCAGCCCTCCTGGGAAAGCCGCTTCTCCCTGAAACCGGGACCCAGCGGTGCATGTATCAACTGGCACCAGAGAGATCTCCGTCGCCAGCCAAGGCTGCCCGAGCCGCCTGCTCCTCCTCTCCCCACGCTGTGCACCTCGTAAAACCCTCGTGCTTCCCTGGCACTTCTGATCCGCCTGTCTGCCGGGCGGTGGGATGGGCGGGCGGGATTTGCATGCTGGAATTTCGACAACGGAGTTCCCTGGTGCAGAGGGGACTGACTTCTTCCTTGCTTTTTGGCTTATTATATCTTTATTTGTTTTTCTAGTCACCTAGTGGACAATCTTTTATTTTTTTTTTCCCCCCAAGGACTACTAGAAAGCAGGTGAATGTGATGTGGGACATCCTTAACCCCGGATTCACCCTGACTCCGTTCCCATACAGATAAGCCGATGACTAAAGTGTGTCTTGGGCTTTCTGAGACACACCTAGTTGCTTGGCTCCCTTCTAAATATTTTTTTACAGCCGCTTTCCCCACCCCGCTGGGGAAATTGCACCCAAGGAAAGCTGAGTGCATCTGCGTCTGGGTAATGCTATGCCCAGGTAGAGCTGGGGAGAACTGATGTTCATGGAAACCATTTTCCTCGTCAAAAAATGATGGAAGAGGGAAGGTGTGAGCTCAGTTCTGCTGGGCACGGTCCAAGCATCCAGTCTCTCTCTCCGGCTTCGTGCTACTGAGACCTCTGAGCCCAAATTTGTGGGCTACGGTGCTGGTAGGACACAGACTGGTTGGAGACAGTCCGGAGCTGGGCTGCAAAAGAGACCAGAGGACTGGAAATCATGGCCAAGGAAGGAAGATCAAAAGGCTTGCAGTTGTTTAGTTTCGGAAAACTTTGTAACAGCCTACAAATATGTAACAGGCTTCTGCAAAGAGGAAGGGAATGAACTGTTCTCCTCGTTCACCGGGAACGGGACAGGAGGTAATTGGCTTAAATTACATCCAGAGAGGTTGAAGTTAGGAGGAACATTTTTCTATGGTGAGGACAGGAGTTTGTGTTGGGGGCTGTGGCGAGGCGGCATCTCCGTCCATGGAGGTTTGCGAAGAGGGAGGACCAACGTATGTTGGGAGCGGTTCGTGCTGGAGCAGATGCTGCACGGGGACCCCCGCGCAGATCTGGGGGCAGCAATGGGCCGCATGCCACGCCGTGCCACGCCGCGCCAGAAAATGCGTCTGGAGAGATGTTGAATCGTGCTCAGCACCATGGAGCAGCACGGGGAGGAGGCAGCGCAGGTCCCCCCAGCTTCGGGGTCGGGAGGTGGTGGGAGCTGCTGCCTCGTCGGTAGCAAGGATGCAGGCTGGACTGTCGAAACAACCCGGTAATAGAGTGGTTTTGAACACTGCTTTCAGGGTTTTCTCTTTTTTTGGTCAAACCCAGATCTTTTCAATAATCCTGTGGCTAAGCCAGCTGGGAACAGGACTTCTTAAAGCAGTTTTGCTGCTGCAGACACAGTAGCATCCTCATCCTCTCTTCCCTTGAGTCTCCCCCAACATGCGTTTTTCTTTCACAAAATTAGAAACTAAGCAGTTTACTGCACTGCTCGTGAAATCTGGGGCTTCTGGAGCAAGATTGCCTTTGAGGTCCTTCCAGCCTTATTGCGGTGATACAAACGAGGGTTTCGCCTGTCCCCAGTAAATGGGTTCCAGCTGGACACTGGGCAAGATTCAGCTCCCAGACTCCCACACCTAAACGCAGGGGTGAGTTTCAGCTGCAGACATCTCGGAGGCCAGTGCCAGTTTTAGAGACGTGGGGAGCCCACCTGGCCTCCAGTTGTTGTTCAAGGAGGGCACAATTCTCCCGAGGGTGCTGAGCTCTTACCATCAGCTCCATATGGACAACATGGATACCTTGAGCACCTCAAACACCACTTCGTAGCTCTGTGTGGGCAACTGAGACTTGCCTTCAAGATCTACTCTGTGTAGTCAATGCAATGGAGAGCTATCAGCTGACCAAGCGTAGGTTGGCATGAGCTGAAGATCTCCATAGACTACGAAATATCCCAGGAGGTAGAACGTGGAGGAATTTGCTCTTATATCTGCTGCAATGCCCATGACTATGCTCACCCATACGACAGCAGGACCTGAGCATGGGGTGTGGAGAGCCCTCCCAGGTGTTGTAGCACATGGAGGGCCACCACAGAGCACGGTGGTTTTCTGAGCAAGGTGCAGCCACGCTGGCATGGAGATGCACCACGCTTGGGGAGGCTGCTGGGGCTGCCAGCATGAGCATGAACGTGGGGTTGAAGGTCATTCTTGGTCAGAGAGCTACTCCCAGCCCTTTATGCGTTGTCTGCAAAGCAAATGCCTTGTTCAAACACGCTCCTCCATTGGCAAACAGGAAAAGAAAAGCAACAAAATAAGGCTGCTTGGGGCTGGGAGCGGAAAGCTCCATGGCTTGATGGAACTGAACTGCTCTGAGCTGAGCTGGGAGGGAAGGCAGCAAACAAGAGCAAGCCTTCAGATGCATTGAGTGGTGGCTAGCGTGAAAGTAGCTATACGTCCTCGTACAGCATCCCTCCCTCCTCGGAGCAAGCACAGTTGCAAAACCCCTTGTTTCTGCGGAAAGAGAGCGCGGTGTGTCCTCATCTCTCCTGCGGGACTTTGTCACGGAGAGGGATGCTCGAGCCAGCTGCCATCACAAGGGCAGATGAGCTGCGAGAGGAGGGAGTTTGTTTGCTCTGTCCCATTTCTGAAGCTCTGAGGTGGGGTGTTAGGTGAAAGCAGTATTTTCTGCAGGTATCTCCCGTGAGCAGAGTCGGACACGTTTTCAGGCACGTGAACCTTTCCGTGGATCCAGAGTAGAGCACACTTCCAGCCAAGTCCTGGCTGAGGCTGACCGAGTGCGACTTAGTGATGTCAGTTGGGCAATTAGGCAAAAAAAGGTGGTTGTCAGGCAGAACGATAGGTTAGGAAGGGCAGAGGCGATATGGTCGTTAATCCTATAAAACAGAGAGAAAATAGAGGCAATAATTGCCTGCGGAGCAGAGAAGCTGCTGTTGAGGAAGCCTGTGAAAAGCTGTGGGAGCAACACTGCTCTTCAATCCATCATCTTTAGTGCCCAGCAGTCACAAGCTGTATTCTTCATTTTTTTCCTCTCCAGGGCTTTTTTGCTGGCGGTGAACAAGGCTGAGGTGTGAGTTGGGATGGTGGGGCTGAGAGACCGTGGTGATTCTCGTGGTGGCTGGAGCAGGGGCTGGTCCTCCTCGGGTCACCCAGCCGTACCCAGGGCTGAAAGGGAAGGGATCACCCCTTGCTCCACGCTTTGTGTCACCTCTCTGCTGGGGCTGGTGCCTGGCGTGTGGCTTAGGATTCCCCCAGGCGAAAGCAAGGGAGCAAAAAATCCGAGAAAAGCGCTCCCTGAACTGATGAGAAGACATAATACCCAATTCTCTCGCTGCTCTTGGGAAGTTGGTGCCCGCGCCGTGAAGACCCTGAATCCTGCTTTCCCATCTAAACGTGGGAGAGGGATTCGTCTCACTGACCTTTAGATCTCTGGGATCCTTCTAAAGCTGAAGGACAAGAGTAGACCCTCCCACCCAGGGTTCACCTGACTGATTTTAGGTGGCTAAGTCAGGATGAGATGACTTGTATCACTCTGAGTACAGAGGAAGGCTGAACAGATGCTCTCGGGTGAAAAGTTTATGTTCAACCAGAAGAAACCCATATGATATGAATCTTAATGTGTTCCCAGTGAATGTCCTTACTAGACCGGAGAGTATTGCAGTCCCCCGTCACACTTACCACCCCAGGGTGTATCGGCCATGTTCCTTCCCCCCGTCGTCTTTTTATTGCCTTCTCTCCTCTGGCTGAAGCAGGGCTATGCCGGGCATTGAGGCACCTCCAGGGAGAGATTCATCCCATCCTAAGACATGGGCACTTCCATGGGAGGACAGATCCTGCCCCCCTGAAACATCAGTCCTGCGAGGAGATGCCTCCACCTCTGAAGGCACGAGGAGACCTCAGAGAGCGAGCCTGGAGCAGATGCCTTGTTTGTGCACAGCTCCACGGAGGTGGGATGAACCCTACCCAGTGTCAGCGGTGGGTTCCCAATGCGACTTTTCCATTGTAGGTGATTCCTCCAGCTCATGAAACATGTTGTCCTGTGGGCTCCCTCCCATTTCAGATGATGTCTTTTAGGTGCCAAGAGACATCAGAAGAAAACTTACAAAGATGGGAAATACCTGATGAAAGACGAGATTTCTTTTAGGCGTGATGTTCTTGCTCTGGACCTCCATCCCCAGGGGTGTTGTGAGAACACGGAAACATTGAACACCAGGCAGCACAAAGCCGTGCAAAGTGGTTTTAAAAACAGAAATCAGAAATAGTGTATCAGCACTAGTGTGGCCAGCAGGACCAGGGCAGGGATCGTCCCCCTGTGCTTGGCCCTGGCGAGGCCGCACCTCGAGTGCTGGGGTCAGTTCTGGGCCCCTCACTCCAAGACAGACACTGAGGGGCTGGAGCGTGTCCAGAGACGGGCAACGGAGCTGGGGAAGGGTCTGGAGCACAAGTGCTGTGAGGAGCGGCTGAGGGACCTGGGGGGGTTGGCCTGGAGAAAAGGAGGCTGAGGGGAGACCTTCTCGCTCTCTGCAACTCCCTGAAAGGAGGTTGGAGCCAGGGGGGGTCGGTCTCTTCTCCCAAGGAACAGGCGACAGGACAAGAGGAAACGGCCTCAGGTTGCGCCAGGGGAGGTTTAGGTTGGGTCTTGGGAACCATTTCTTCCGCGAAAGGGCTGTCAGGCCCTGGCACAGGCTGCCCAGGGCAGTGGTGGAGTCCCCATCCCTGGAGGGATTGAAAAGCTGTGTAGATGTGGCGCTTGGGGACATGGGTTAGTGGTGGCCTTGGCAGTGCTGGGTTAACGGTTGGACTCGATGATCTTGAAGGTCTCTTCCAACCTAAACAATTGTATGATTCCATAAAAAGTTTAATCTTTTACTATGGCGGTGCAGAAAGGTAGGCTAAATTTGACATCTGATATTTCTTAAAGCCCTGGTCCCTCCGGTTGTTCTTCAAAGTGTTACTGGACAGCAGACCTGGTTGCCTCTGGAAGCCACCAAGGCTCAAAAATTTATCAAGGGCTAAAGAACAGGATGTCTCTCAGCGTGATCAGGGAGAGAGCTGGGAGAGCCGACGGTGCATTCCAGGATGGGGTTTCAGAGAGATGCTGGTGGGTTTCAGGAGGGATATGGAACCCAAACCTGAGGTCTCCGTTCACTCTGTAAGTACTTGACTGCCAGTACTTGGCTCCCAGGAGCATCCTTCACGGGAAGAGGTGGGAGAGCATCCAGTGACGATTGCGTGACATCCCTGAGCACAGCGGGAGGTGGCTCCTTTCCTCAGCATCCCAGCACGGCTTTGAAGGAGGGGGTCTTTCAGTGTGTCCGTGGGAGGAAACCTCGAGCGGGGCAGGGAGGGTGAAGTGCCTCTCCCAAAATGATCCCCCCTTGTCCAGAGCGGGATTGGGCCTCTAAAGAGCTCATGCAAGTAGGTAACGTGGAGACTGGCGATGGGGGCTGAGCTTTCCGGCCAGATATCACCCCTTTGAGATATTCAAGCCAGATATCACCCATTTCATCTTCTGCCTGTCTAACAGGGTCCCCCTCCTCTTTAACCTGCCTCCACTGATGGGTATCTCATGACTTCCATTTGCTTTTTCCTTCACCCTCCCCTCGCTGCTCGCTCTTCTCCTGGAGCTCGGCTTCTGCGAAGGAGCAGAGAAAAGGGGAATCCCCCCAAGCCCCCCTTTTTCCCTCAGCTGAGAGCAGGTCCCGAGTGGGGTCCCACCACCCCGAGGTGCTTGCGAGCCCGGTGGCGGGGCGTGCGTGTGCGGGCAGGGAAGCCGGGGAAGGGAACAGTAGCTTTTTCTCTTCCCGGCGACGCCGACGTGGTGATCAGAGGAGCTGGCCAGAGTCCTAATGAAGATAAATGAACATCCCCTCTCCTCCGCTCCTCCGGCTTTTATTGATGGGCTGCGGGGTGAAAGGCGAGAGCCTGAATGTTCATTTAAGCAGACGTCACGAGTTTCTTTGGAGGGGAAGGTGTAAGAAAAACCGCCTTGTGCTTGAAAGTTACTCCAAGATGAGCACGCTCGGCTTTACAAGCCTTTCTCCATTCCTTCCCCATCCATCACTTCCCAGGAGCCCTTTGTAAATGCAAATTGCACTTTGATAGAAATAATGCACTGAGCCTCTATTAGTGTCTGTGTAATGGAGAGGGCTATTTTAATGCAATCATTCTTAAAAGAAGCTCCTCTGTACCTTATTTCAGGCTGTGTATCAAAAACCAATCTGAAAACACGCTCCTCCCCTGCCCTCCGCTCCCTCTCGTCTCTGGCCTTTGCAGGCGCTGGGATACTTTTCGCCTGGGGCTCGGGATTCGTGGGGGTTTGAGCGTGTGAAGCTCCGGCGGCCGCCCCGTCCGACCTGGGCCCCAGGACAAGGCTCGGTGTCCCAGCCTGGGACGCCGGGACCATGCGATGGCGATGGTGGACGCGGCCGTGGGACAACCTGCCTCCTTCGGAGCTTGGGGACGCGCTGGCTGTGATCTGAAGGGGACGAGATGTCTCATCCCCTGGAGCTGTTTCTTCCCAGGCTCTGGCGTGTGTTTTCTAGCGGGAGGGAGCTGGTTCAGCCCCAGCTATAAACATCTCGTAGTGTGATGGAGAGTGTGGATTTGCAGAGCAGCCCCCGAGATCCCTGGTGTGTTCCGGTGCTCAGCAAAGTGATTTTCTCATGTCCCAGCCTGATCTCTCCCTCCCAGGGTGTGCAGCAGCAGCTCCAGCGCTGAAATCAGTTTAAGCTGCTTTAAAAAAAAATAAAAAAGAAAAAAAGGAACATTTTAAGCCATTGAGATCCCCCTCCACACACACACTTTGGGAGGTCAGAAAAAAACTGCTTTGAACTATTTAAAAACAAATCTGAGGCATCATTCATCTTCATTAATGAGATATTTAACCAGTTCCTTCTAATAACTTTTTGATGCATATGCCAAATGAAAAAACAGATTTTGGTCTCATTTTCTGCTTAAAAGGCCATTATACTCCATGCTCCTTCCCACCTTAACCCCTAAATCCTGCTTTTTCCCTGGTGTCATCATCCCAGCCCCTTGGAGCAGCCTCCACGTGCACCTCCATGACCTGCACCAGGGTCTGCCCGTAGGTCGGGGAAAGGAGGTGGTTTTATCATCTCTCCTGGGTCTTCTACAGCGCTGCCGTCCAGGATTTGATCTCCTGGAGAGGTTCATCCGGGTGGATCGGTCCGTCTGCCTCCTCCAGCCTGTTTGGATAGGAATTCTAGTGGGTGCTGGAGTGGATTTTCTCCCATTACTGGGAATCAAAGCCATTCAGTGGCACAAATGCAAAGCCCCCTCCCAAAGGATGGCTCCAAAGGTGTGGTCCTCCAGCACCTTCCCAGTGGAGACAAAATATTTAGTGCCCGTCAGAAACATCAGAGCAAGCCGCAGAGCGGCTCTTCTGAACTCCGGGGTGGGGACCACCACTTTTTGGGGGTCCTCGACTCGCAGCAAGAAAGATACAGGGAGAGAAAAGTCCTTTCATAAATCAGAGAAGCGGCGAGGAGAACAAAGGGAGGAAACATAGAAAGCAGAGGGAGTACTTTCCTGTTTCTCGAAGGGCAGAAGAAGAGGAATGGGGAAGGCAGCGTCGTTAAAGCGAAATCCCCGACTGGAATGACAAAAGGAAAAGAAATTAAAGCCAGATTTGTTCCCCTGGGCTGAAGGAAGGAGGATCCCTTTTGGTTTGTGCCTTCTTTCTTGTTTCCTTTAAAGACAGGAGATCAATTGCGGGGCTTAATGAGAACCGTCTAGCGCGCGAGGTAGACAATGTGAGACGGAGAAGGATGTCCCCGCGCCCCGGAGATTTTACGGCAGCTTTGAGCATTGGGATCCATCCCTGTAAGTCACAGCCCATCTCCGGGCCGCAGCGTTGTGCAACGTGAGCATCGCGCGGCCCGAGCGGGGACTGCTGGCGGCAATCCCGGTCCCTCGTCCGGGGGGACCACCGCGTCCGTGGGTCCGTCCTCCGGCGCGCACCCGCGTTGCGAGCCGGCGATGCAGACACGAGGCGCTGGCGGTGCCTCGGGATCCTTGGGGGCTGCCGGGGCGGTGACGGCACTCGCAGGCACCGTCCCCCTGCGGCATCGCTGCTCGTGATCCCTCCTCAGGATCCTCCTCGTCCTCCTGGTCAGGAGGATGTGCCTAATGGGACTCCAAGTGCCAGAGGTTTTGGGGCGCCGATTTCATGTTGAAGGTAACCTCCCGGCCTTGGGTGCAGAGTTTCTACCAAGAGCTAAGGAGGACTTGCTGGGCCACTCCTGAGATGTCCCCTTGGAGGGAGAGGAGAGCTCCTCCTGGAGACACCCCAGGAGGGTGACCCCGAGAGCACCTCAGCACTCCTGGAGACCCTCGGGGAGACGGGGGATGCCCGCGGGAGGCAGATGCACACAAACCTGCTCTTTGCATGCTAAACTCACGCCCGCAGAGACGCCCCATCTCTCCTAGGTTTAAACCCCGTCGCCCAGTAGAAGGCACGGAAGGATACAGCGAGGGGAATAAAGTCCCTGATCGTTCCCCACCTCGTCCTGGGAATTCCCATCCCCTTCCCCGGCTCCATGGGCGGCAGCGTGAGCTGGAAGCACTTGGACGCATCCATGCCTCTCCCGGCGGAGCAAAGCCTCCCGAATCGGTGCGGAGCCGCCTCTTCGGAGGCCTCAGCGCCCGGCCCTGGGGATGCAGCCTCTTTCAGAGCCAATTCTTTTCTCTGTCACTTGATAGGGCTCGAGCCCGGCAGGATCCCTTGAGCTTCGGCCGGAGAGAGGGACCTTTCATGGGACAGGTGAGGGGGACGGGGCGGGGGACGGAGGGGAGGGGGAGCGGGTCTGCGGTAATGGCTCTGAACTTGGCTCGGGACGGTTAATGAATGCAAATGAGCTTTTAGCTACTGGGTCACTCTGCGGTGTTTTGTGCGAAGGTTTTGTGCTCTTAACCGTAACCGTTCACGTGCCCGGCTTGAATGGCGAGGGGCACGGCGGAGGCTGAGAGGATGCGCGGGTACCTTCTCGCACCGAAACGTTAGCAGCGTCCTCCCGCGCTGCTTGCCAGCCCCGGAGAGTCGATACGGTTTCACCCGGGCCTCGAAAAACCCTTTGCAAAGGGAATTTTTTCCTGGGGCCTCGTCACCCTGGATATTTAATGCTCATTTATGGATTGGCTCGCCAGCACGCGAACAGGAGCAGGGGATGCAGAAGGGGGGCAATGCCACCCAGTTACCCTGTGCCAGTACCCCCAAACCAGCCCAACGGGGCACCCCACAAAGCACCTGGTTATTACTGAAGCTACTAATTTCTGTTCCCTCATAAATCCGGGCTGTTTTACGCAGGAAGATGGGGTTTGCCTTCTCAGAAAACCTGAATGCGGCTCAAACTGGGTATGAATTTCTTTCCCTGATTTTTAACTGGGAGCATGGATTGATTTCAGTTTTAAGGAGCTTTTCCTTAAAAGAAAACTGAATTCTGCAAGGAGAATGGAAAAACCTCCTTGTAATTCAGCGATCCTAAGGATGGGCTAGAGAAACCATCGGTGCGTGTTTCAGGAGACAGAGAAATTCTCAGAGCCAGCATCGCCCCGCCTCATCCACGAGTGAAATATCGGTTTATTCTGTGGGTTTCAGTGAGGCCGTTGTTTCCTTTCAGTTATAAGGTCACATAAGCGGTTTGCAAGATTCAGACCGGAGCTGCTTGAAAGGGGATGCAGCGTTTTTGCAAGAGGATGAGCCGCCTTGCTGTCAGCTTCGTTCCACGTGTCCTTGAGGGAAGTGGAAAACTTCCCCAAACTTCCCAAAACTAGAAAGACTCGTTCTGAAAAATGCTGTTTTCTTCTTCTTCCCCAGTTCCCTTCCTCTCTCACAAACCTCCCTCCCATTTTCTGGACACGGAGAAGAAAGACGTCCCTTCTTCTTGCTTTGCTAAAAAAAAGGGTCAATTGAAAATTGCTGAATTCTGATGGGGGATAAAGAGCTGGTTTGTGGCTTTTTTTTTTAATCTTAGAAAAAAAATATCAGCTGTGGCTCGTGCCTACATGGGATGCCAGCCTGGTGCCATCCCACTACGGCACAGACCCCCTGCCCTCCCCTCTCCTGCTTTTCGGTGCCACCTCCCGTCCCCAGGGCCGGGTGAGCTCCCAGCGCCGTCCTTTGGCCCCTCCTGCACCCTGCGCACCCCCTTTCGAGCAGGTCGCCAACCCCGGAACCCCGAGTGGCGCTTCCACCCCGGGGCCCCCTCTGTGCCACCGGCGGGGGCTTGGGTGCCGCACCCCACCACCGCCCCGTCCCAGAGCATCTGCCCCCTGTTTAAGGCTTCTTGGCCCGGTGGGCTGCAGGTGCGCCAGGCTGGGAGGGCGCGGGGTTAGCGGGGGGTCCCTCACCCAGGGTGTCTTAAACGCTGGGTGTCCTAAACGCTGGGTGTCCTAAATTCTGGGTGTCCTAAATGCTGGGTGTCCTAAACATGGGGTGTCCTAAATTCCGGGTGTCCCAACCGCCGGGCTGTGGGTGAGCTCGGGAGCCGGCCAACATCCTCGGCTGTTTGAGCCAGAAGAAAAGAAATTTTACAAAGGTATGGAGGGGAAAAGGGGTTTTTTTGGGGGGTCCTTTAGGAAAGCGTCTCCTCGGCAGGGAGCCCCGCTCCGCTGCTGGGCCGTGTCTCTGGAGGGCAGCGTGTGCCCGGCGCAAGCCGAGCCCTTCGTTTCGGCGCTCGGGGAGACAATGAATCCCACGCTGAACTTCCTCTCGTTTGAGGCTTGATGTGTTTTTCATTTGGGTCTTGTTTTGTTTTCTTTCTTTTCTTTTTCTCCCCGCCTTCTTCCCTATTTTTCCCAGCAGGATTTAGTAAGCAGAGCAGGCAGGACTCGAGGGACGGGAGCCGGCAGTAGGGCATCCCATGGGCACGTTAACGCGAGCGTCGGCTCCAGCCCTTAAAATCATGAGCTGCCGTGCAAAAGCCGACGGTCCCCACCGCTCTCTTTCTATGAATTTTTTAAACTCTTTTTCAAAGGGTTTTGGAGGAGTTCGGGAGGGGGGGCAGGAGGAGGGAGGGGAAAGGGAGCTGGTGGGAATCTTCAGCGTGGAGAGGAGGGTGAAAGTCCGGGATAACGGTGGAAGTCCCAGCCCCCTTCCCGTGCACCCGGTGTTCTCAGCGAGGAAAATCTGCTCTTAGAAAGAGGTTCCCGAGCAAACTTTGCATTATTTCCCACTCAGCGTGTCCTTGAAGTTGCCTCTTCAGCAGTGTTTTGTATTAAAAGGTCTGGGATATAAATAGTGTTTCAGCAGCATCTTCAAAGTCTCATCTCTTGAAAATACACACGAGCACACATGTACCCCTCGCTCCCTCCCTCCCTCCCTCCCTCCCTCCCTCCCTCCCAGCCGGTCCCTGTCTCGGATTACCCTGGCATTTTCTTTTGAGATGAACGGAGAAACTCCAACGTAGTTTATTTTCCTTCAGAGCAGGGTAAGATGTTTCTCGTTATGCCTTTTTAATTTTCTAAAAGGCTGCATGGCATGTAGAATAATAGTGGCTGTATTCTTGCAATGATGCAAAAATCCTTCGCAGCCCACCCTTTCGAGCAATTATCTGCTGCTCGCAGAAGACCCGGGCAGGGGAAAAGCCAGATGGTTTTCAAAAAGGGCCGAGATTTGGGAGAATGGTTTTGCTGGTAGCGGAATAAAAAAAGGAAGTTTGTTAGGAAAAAGAGAATAAATGCCAGCCAGGGCCAGCGGGTTGGCGTTTCAGCAAGGCATTTCGACCAGATTTTTTAGGGCAGTGTTTTGCAGAGATGCTAGAAAGGAAGATAAAATAGGAGACGATCCAGAAAACAAGAAAGAAATTTTTTAAAAAGGAGGACGCTCGGGAAAAGAATCTCTTTTTCTTGAAAAGAAATTTCAAACCAGGAGACGTTAAGGGAAGACTCTAGATACCTGAGATTATTCACAACGTGCAGCAAATATTGCCAGCCCGCAGGGAAAGGCGGTTGCGTCCCCGCTTATTTGACCTGCCAAGGAGCTTAAATCTTCCTATTTTCAGAAGCGGGGGGAGGAAACACGCAGAATGTGCCTAATTGAGCAAAAAAAAAAGCAATAGAAGCTCAAAACTTGCTGCGTGCAGCCCCCGCCGATGCCCCGAGCGGGGCTCCCACGGGGATGCCTGCCCGGGGTTCGGGATTCGGGATGCTCTGAGAGGGCATCCAAGCGTTTGGCCACCGGCTTATCGCCCCGGCATTGGGGTTTGAAGACGGGCTGGAGGGACGGGCTGGCGGGGGGGAGGCAGAAAGGGGCTGAGCGCGACCCCAAGACGCTATTGCAGCGTGGGGTGGCACCTGGGGGACGAAAATTGCGTGTGGACGGGACTAAGGCTGTGGGTGGGATGACCGCGGGGGGCTGCGTGGGTGTCCCTGGAGCATCTTCCCCAGGGACAACCAGAGCTCAGCCCCGACAGCCCGTTGCGAGCGCACCCAGACACCCCCCATCTCGCTCCGTAGGACGTAAGAAAAGGAGTCGAGGGATTTTATTTTTATTTTATTTGTGCGTCTCGCTGTAGCCACCCTCTCTAACAGCGCCTGGGGTGGGACCAAGCCGCGGCTCTTTTCCTGGGGAGAAGGCGTAGGCGCAAAAGGGGGAATATCGAAGTGATCTCGTTTCTGTCTCTCTTCGGTCTCGCATCGAACAAAGGACAGATGGGAACGAGAAAGGAAGAAAAAAATATCACCTGTTCCCATCCAGTCTTAGAGAGATCGCGGTCATTATCTCGGCAGCTTCACGTTTCTAAAGGGGCTTCATTTTTCTTTTAAATACTGGCATCTTGTTAAAAACACGAGAGGAGAAATCCCCCGGTTAAGCCCCCCCCAACCCGACCGGCTTCTCCTTGCCTTTCCCTGCCCTCCCCGCAGCCCCGGCTTTAACACCTGGGAAAAGAAAGTCGAAAGGAAACCCAACCAAAACAAAACCAAAGGCCCCCAACCCCGGCTTTTCTCGACGGCGTTTCTCCGTCTGACAAAAGCCTTTGGTTTTCTGTCATTCTTTTCATTTCCTTGATGGCTCCCCAATTGTCCAGCCTTCAAGAAAATGCACTTTAGCTCTTTGTCCCCAAATGTAATTTGATAAACTCTTTGCGGAAACATTCTGGTTTTGGAGGCTTTTCAAAAAAAAAAAGAAGGGAAAAAAAAAAGAAGGAAAAAAAAGAAGGAAAAAAAAGAAGAAGGAAAAAAGGAAGAAAAGAAGAAGGAAAAAAGGAAGAAAAAAAGAAGGAAAAAAGGAAGAAGAAAGAAAAAAGAAGGAAAAAAAAGAAGGAAAAAAAGAAAAAATAATTAAAAACCCCCACGAGCTGCTCCTGCAAGGGGTGCAAGTGGGGGAGACGATATCCGAGAGCCTATTTGAGCACGTTAAATAAAAGTCAGGGGGTTGGCAGCGGGGCGCTGGAGGAGAGGAGGGCGCGGGCCGGAGGGGGCTCGGGGGGGCGCGGAGGAAGCCGTACATCGTCCCGGGCCCTCGCCGCTTGCGGCTCCTCGTCTCGGGCAGCACCGGGGGGCGGGGACCACCCCGGCTTCCCCGCTATAAAATGCTCCTGGTTTGCCCGGCGTGGGGAACGGCCCGCGGGACCTCCGGCTTCGGGGCGCCCGACGTCAGCTTGGCCTTCCAGGTTTGGTGAGTGGCGGAAAGGGCAGGGGTTCGCTTTGGGTTTTGTCTGTTTCCCCTGGTTGCCAAGAGGGGTTTGGGTGCCGGGGAGCTGCACCCATCCGCTCCCGGAATATCTATTCCCCTTCCTTCGCTCCCCTCGGTTTTTATTGAACCGCTTCTGCCCAAGGGGTTTGTTGTTGTTTTCTTTCATCTGAGGGGTGAAAAAAGCAGCGATGACAACTCGGAAATTTCATTGCAGGGCTTTAAAGGCGCCTGGTTTTTTAAAAAAAAAAAAAAGGCAAAGCAAAACAAAGCTCTAAACCCGAACCGGGGGCCTATTCCCCAGTGGGGGAAGTGGTGTAACTCCGCTCCAGGCGGGACACGCTGGCTGCTGGGCACCGGCTGCGGCACCCCGGCGCGCTTCGGGGGAAAAAGTACCCGGCCTGATCAAGAAATAAAAACTAAATCGGAGATTTGGTTGCAAAAATTGCATTGCAGGGCTGGCTGCAAACGGTACGTTGCAGATTTGGTTGCAAAAAATCATGTTGCAGATTTGGTTGCAAAAATCACATTGCGGACTTGGTTGCAAAAATTAAATATCAGATTTGTGTGGGTTTTTTTCCCCCCCCCCCATTAATAGCCTGGCAGGGACAGTGGTTCAACGCCAAAGGAGCTGGAGCTGGGATCTCTCTGACACGTAAAGCTTCCGTAGGCTCTGGCTGTCCCGCAGTGCCCGTGGGAGCCGTGCAGGTGGTTGAGCGGTTCCACGGCACGGTGCAGCCCATCCCGGAAAAGTTACCAGCTCAGCGACAAAACTGGTGTCAGAGCAGGGAATATTAGTGCCCGCAAGCGATAAAACACACCATCAGACCAAAAAAAATGTAGCCGTATTCGTAGCAGACCGTTAGCAGGGAGTCCCGGCTCAAAAATTAAAGTTATTTGGGTGAAGCTGATTTTTTAAAATTGAATAGAAACAGCATCACACGCTGTGTGTGCGAGAACCAGTCTTTGAATGGGACGTGAAAATCAGAAATTGCACTTGTGCATTTCCAGTTCCTCCGTGTTCCCCTTTTGGTGGGTTTTGCCCGCGCTGGCTGAGGTACGGACAGGGAGAATCAGCGCGTTAAAAAACGGGATGGGACCTGGGCGAGCGTTCGGCAGCGAGAAAAAGCAAAGGCAATTTCAGAAGCAACTGCTCCCTTTGGCAAATAAAATAAAATAAAATAAAATAAAATAAAATAAAATATTACCTAGACGTGCCTCCGGGATTATTTCAGGGCAGCCCCTCCGTCCGCGCGGCCGAGACGGATGCGGCTCGCTCTGCCGGGGACGCAGCGGCCGCGAAAGAGGGAAGGGAAACGGAGGGAGGTTTGTGTGTGCAGGGAGCAAATCGAGCATCGCCCCTCGCCCTCCCGCCACGGAGGAGCCGGGGCTGACCTGGGCAGGCAGAACCACCCGCGTCCGCTCACGATGCGGATATCCGAGCCAGGCAGCAGCGCGTTTAACCTGCGGGACTCTCTGCTGCTCTCTCCAGCCGGACTGTAACAGCGCTGGAGTTTTTCGGGAGCTGCGGGGAGAGCATCGCCCGCGCTGGGGAAGGCAAACCCCACGACACGGGGAAAAGAGGCGTTCGCTCTTTAGGGCGCAGCATCGCTCGGCGGGGGAGCCCGGCGGCAGCTTTTCCTGGGGCAGGTTGTTCCCTCCTCGCACTGAATTTTCCTGCTTTTTCCTGGCACGGGAAGAAGCAGGAAAGTTCACGATCCCGTTTGCGTCACAAAATTGGACTCCGGGGTCCGGCCTGATGGGGAAAGCAGGATTGAGCCCCCGGATGTGGGAGCCGGTAGCGCTGAGCCCCAAACCCGCCGCTGCGTTCGGGCTCAGCCGCATCCTGGGGCACGGAGTTCCCCACGCTCGCCCGTTCCCACGGGAGCAGCATCCGCCACCGAAACGCTCCGTGGGGCTGGTTGTATCCAGCCTGTTGCCCGATGGTGCCATCGCCCCGCGCCTCCTCGTGAATAATTGCCCCTCCGTTACCTTCTCCACCCCATTTGCAATTTCACGGGCTTTTGGCTTTATTTGCGGCCGATGATAAAATAATCCAGATGACGTTAAATTTGGGGCAAAGCCGGGAGTGCCTGGGCAGAGCCGTGGCTGCGCCCCGGTGACCTGGTTTCAGCTCTGCCATTGACCTTGGAAAAGCCATTTTCCCTCTGAACTCTCACGGCTTTATCTCCAGAGGGGGGAATTCTGCAAAAAAGAAACCCCTAAAAAAAACCCCAAGGTTTTTTTAGGCTTTTCCCCTTTACCTCTGAGTTTCCACCAGCGGGAAAAGAAACGAATTCTTATGAAAATACATGCCGGTGGCTTCTTTCTGCCCCCCTCGCACCCCCCCAAAGGGGCATTCTCACACCCTTCTAAGCAGTGGAAGACGTGGGGACGTGAGCTCCGTTCATGCTGCTGCTTTGGGGGGGCTGAGAGCACCTCGGGGGTGGGTTTTCCCTGGGGAAAGGGAGGAGGAGAGCGAGGCAGACAAGGCCTCCCTCTTCGCTGGGCCTGGCTGTGGTCGGCCCCACAGTTTGGGGGTGCCTGGGGGGTTTTCCGTGGCAGATGCTGCCATCGGGGGCCGAAGCGGAGCTGTTGGAGGTGAATGCGCGTCCCTTAAATGTCTTTTTGCGACTCTCAGCCCCCGTCCCAGCCCAGGTCTGACACTGAGCCTGGCGTCGCGCTGGCGTGTGTCCCCCCCCGATCTTGGGGGGCAAGGGGAGAACTGAACCCCCTTCTCCCCTTTTCCCTGCTTAGCAGGGGGTATCTGAGCCCGTCGAGGCGGTCCGGCTGGGGGGGTTCAGCTCGGCTGGCAGGGGGGGTCCAGGGCTGGACCCAGGGGGGATCCCAAGGTAGCAGGGAAGTGGCAGGAGGAATTTGGGGAAGGCGTTGTTTTGGGAAGGTGCTTGGGAAGGTATTTAGGGAAGGTGTTTGGGGGAGGCGCTTTGGGAATGTACTTTTGGGAGGCACTTTGAGAAAGTGTTTTAGGAAGGTGCTCTGGGAAGGGGCTCTGGGAAGGGGCTTTGGGAAGGGGCTTTGGGAAGGTGTTTTGGGAAGGGGCTTTGGGAAGGGGCTTTGGGGAGATGCTTTGGGGAGATGTTTTGGGAAGATGCTTTGGGAAGGGGCTTTGGGGAGATGCTTTGGGGAGATGTTTTGGGAAGATGCTTTGGGAAGGGGCTTTGGGGAGATGTTTTGGGGAGATGCTTTGGGAAGGGGCTTTGGGGAGGCGCTTGGGGCCGAGCCGGAGAGGCACCCCGCAGGGAGGAGGGGGCTTCGGCGTTGCGCGGCGCGGAGGGGCGCGGAGGGGCGCGGAGCGGTGCGGGCTCGGCGGCCACCTGCGCCCGGCGCCTGCAGTGCCACCGGCCGCCACCGGGTGGGGCGACAGGGCAAAGAGTGAGCGCGGCGGCGGGGGGGGCGGCCGCTCCGCACCGGCGGAGGGGGGCTCCTGCACCGGGATGCACCGGGGGGAGGGAGCCTCCCTGCACCGGGGGGAGCTCCCTGCACCGGGGTGCACGGGGGGGGGGCCTGCATAGGGGTGCACGGGGCGGGGAGGGGGGGGCCCTGCGGCGGGGCGCACCGGGAAGCACGGGGGGCTCCGGCGATGCGGGGGGGGGGGGTGTGTGTGTGTCTCGCTCCCCCGGGAAGCACCGGTGGGGTGGTGATGGTGGGAACTCCCATCGCTGGGATACACGGGGGTGCAATGGGTGTGCGGGGGGGGGGGTGTCTCTGCGCCGGGATACACGTGGAGAGGGGGTCAGCAAGGAGTCCACGGGGATGCACGGGCGTGGGGGACCCGGAGTGGCGGGGCTCCCTGCCCCGGGGGTACCCACGGACGCGGGGGGGTGGCGGGCGGTCGCTGCACTCGCCGCGGGATGCTCCGGGGGATCCCCGCACCCCGGGTCCATCCCCGCACCGGGACGGGGGGGGAGACGCAGGGAAGGGGCTCCAGGCCCGGCTCCCCCCGGGGCCACCCCAAAGGAAGGGGGGGACACCCCCCGACTCCTCGGGAGCCGCAGCGGCGGGGGGGGCCCGCAGCCCCTCTCGGCGCTCCGCAGCCCCACCGGGCACCGGACTCAAAGCAGCTGGGGAGGCTAAAGGGGGGCGCGGGGCGGGGGGGGCTGGGGGGGGGTGGGTGAAGGGGAAGGGGGGGAACTCAATGAACTTTTGTTTTTCCTGTAATCTGAAGCAAATGCTTTGCAAAACTGCCTGTAACCGGGCAGCCCGGATACCTGCCTCTGCCTCCAGCGCTGCCGGGCTGGCGGGGCGGGGGGGCACCGCAGCCTCCCGCGTGCTGGGGACACACCCCGCGTGCAGCGCGGGTCCCCCAGCCCCGACCCCCGTCCTGGGGAGCACCGGGGAGGGGGCAGGCAATCACCCCCCCACACCCCCCCCAAAAATAGGGAGTGTGTGGAATATAGCAACCCCCCCCCAATATTGTGGGGGCAGAAAGTAAATCATTGCAAGGGGCAAATCACCGGGAACAGATAATTGGAGGGGGGGAATCAATGCGAGTGGGCACATAATGGGGGGGATCATTGCACATGGGGGGGTAAATCGCTGAAGGGGCAAATCATTGCAGCGGGGTAAATCATTGCAAGCAGGGAAGCAACGGGGGGGCGAGGAGGTGCGAGCGGGGAGGTGGGGGGGCTGGATCATTACGGGGAGGGTAACTCATCGCAAGGAGCAAGTGATAAAAGAGGGGCAAATTAATAGGGGGGGGAAATTATTGGGGAGGGGGAGAATCATTGCCTGGGGCAAATTAGTGTGGGCATGTGGGTAAATCATTGCTTGGGGCAAATTATTGGGGGGGGGGGGTAAATCCCTGAAAGGGGAAAATCATCGGGGGATAAATCTTGGGGGGGGGTCATTGCCAAGGGGAAATCACTGGGGGTAATTCTTGCGGGGAAGGAATTATTGCAAGGGGGAATCGTTAAGGGTTAAATATTGGGGGGGGATCATTGTGAGGGGGAAATTATTGGGGGGTAGATCTTGGGAGAGGGAGTCGTTGCAAGGGAGGAAGTCATTTGGGGTTAACTCTTGGGGGGTCGTTGTAAGGGAGAATCATTAAGGGTTAAATATTGGGGGGATCATCGCAAGGGGGGATCATTAAGGATTAAATATGGGGGGATGTTTGCAAGGGGGGAATCATTAAGGATTAAATATGGGGGGGATCATTGTGAGGGGGAAATCATTAAGGACTAAATATTGGGGGGATCGTCGCAAGGGGGGAATCATTAAGGATTAAATATTGGGGCGACTATCACAAGGGGGAATCATTAAGGACTAAGTATTGGGGGGACCATCGCAAGGGGGAATCATCAAAGGGGGGGAGTCACTGTGAAGGGAAAATGATGGGGGGGATCATTGCAAGGAGGGCATCATTAAGGGCTACATTTGGGGGGGGGGGGAGAGATTTGGGGAGGGGGAACCATTCGGGGAGGGGGCAAATCATGCGGGTGGGCGCCGGGGCTGAGCCGCGCTTGTCTCTCCGCAGGCCGAAGGTACGGACGGCGGCGGCGGAGGAGGAGGAGGAGGAGGAGAAGGAGGAGGAGGAGGAGGAGGAAGAGGAGGAGGAGGAGGAGGAGGAGGCGGCGGCGGGGGCGGGGGCGGGGCGGGCGGCGGAGGCGGCGTGACCGGGCGGCGGGCGGCGGGCCAGGGCTCGCACGCTCCAGCGCCGCGGCCGCCCGGCTCGGCCCGGCCCCCCCGAGCCCTCTGAAGTGGGGGGGTGGGGGGTGGGGGTGCGGGGGGAGCAGCCGTGCTGGCGGCCGCCCAGCCCGGCTTCCCCGCCTCTATATAAACACACATTGACTTTCTTTTTTTCCTCACCGTCGAGAGGGGCTATGCCCAGCAGCAGCCCTGCCTCCCTCCGTACAGAAGTCTGGTGAAAAGTCTGGGGCTAACAAATAACCGGCATATAGATAGAGATATATTTATAGAGATATATTTATATATATATACAGATAGAGATATAAACCGATCCGTCTCGCTCCGTGTGTATAGATACATATATATAGCTATTTAATGCTTCCATCTCTCCAGGTCGTGGCTGAATTATTTTGTGATTTTTAATATTTTTTAAAATCTCGCTCCTGGTTTTTTTTTTTTTTTTTTTCCCTTTCTTTTTCCCCCCTTCTGGTGTGTGGCTTTGCCTTGAAAGCGAGCGGGAGCCAGAGCATCTGCATTTGGACTTTTGGGGGTCTTTTTTTTTTTTTTTTCACTCCGGGGTTTTTCTTTTTTAATTTTTTTTTTCCTTGCGTTTTTTGGCTACTCGGTTGCCCCCACCCCCTTCTTTTGGGGTCTCTCTTGGTTGGTTTTTTTTTTTTTTAACCTTTTATTTTTCCCTCTCTTTTTGTGTTGTGTGTGGTGGTTTTTTTGGTGATTTTTTTTTTTTTTTTCCTGTGTCACTCTGTCAAGTTTATTCCAAACAAGAACAAAGTTTTCAGAGAGGGACAGAGGAGAAACTGCTTTTTGCCCCCCCCCTTTTTTTTTCCCCCCCTCTTTTTCCCCCCTTTTCCCGCTGTTTTTCTAACCTGCCCGCCGAGAGGGGGGCGAGCCCGGCCCCCCCGCCCCAGGACCCCCCAGGCAGCTTTACCGTGCGCTCCGCAATCGCCCGCTTTTTTTTTTTTTTAATTTTTTTTTTTTTTTCGTGCGTGTGTGTGGGTGCGAGTGTGGTGCCTGTCAAGGGGCTGTTTCTCTCCCCACCCTCCTCCTCCTCCTTCTTCCAAATATGCTTTTTGCAAGTTTTGATCTCGTCTCGGCACTGGCTACCCTCGCCGCGTGCCTGGTGTCACTGACTCTGCTGCTGGCCGTGTCCCAACAGCTGTGGCAGCTCCGCTGGGCTGCCACCCGCGACAAGACCTGCAAGCTACCAATCCCCAAAGGCTCCATGGGATTCCCTTTAATCGGAGAAACCTTCCACTGGCTCCTGCAGGTAAGGAGGATTCCCTTCCCTTCCCTTCCTTTCCCTTCCCTCCCTGGAAGGTGGGTTGGGACCGGCTTTTTTTTTTTTTTTCAGGGCTTTTTTTTTTTCCCCTTCTTCTGTTTTTTTTTTTTTTTTCTTTTTTTTTCTTTTCCTTTCGATTGCATCATGCGGGTTCCCGCCGAGCCGGGGAGGTAGCTGGGGCCGGGGGCTGCCGGGGGGAACCGAGGGAGCGCGGCCCGGCCGGGCTCGCCCCGGAGCGGCCGCCGCGCTGCGCTCCCGGCCGGGCGCCGCGGGGTTCCCCCGGCCGCGGCTGCGGCTCCCGGGGAAGCAGCGGGGGGAGGCTCGGGGTCTCCCCCGCGCCGCCAAAAATCCTCTCTCCTCCCCGCTCCGGCCTAAATCCTTGCAAAAAAATAGAATAATAATAGTAATAATGAAGCCGGGAGGTAGCCCCGGGGCGAGGGTGGATGTCGCCGGGCGCGGCGCGGGGGCTCGCCGGGTCGTGTCCCCCCGGCTCGCCACCCCACGCCCGTGTAATGGGGCACGGGGAGCGCCTCGTCCCCCCGCAATCCCCGTCCCCGGGGCTGCTCCCGTCGGGTTCGCAGCCCGCCCGGCTCGGGTCCGGTCCTGGGGGAAGCCCGCGGAGGTAATCGGTAGATTAACCCGGGATTAACCTTGCTAAATGCTGAACAGCGGCGGGCGGAGCGGGATCCCCTCGGACCGCGCTGCGAGAGGGTGACTGCCAAAAAAAAGAGAGGAAAAAAAAAAAATAGTAAAAAAAAAGGGAGGAGGAGAGGAGGCAGGAGGCGGCCGAGGGGTGCCCCGCTCCGGGGGGAGCCGCGGGCCGGGCTGGGGGCACCCCGCGGCTCGCAGCATCCCCGGAGGGAGCCCCCCGAGGAAAATCAGCCCGCGGGTTTCCCACCTCCTCCTCCTCGGGCAAAATACAAATAATAGTAAGGAGCAGAGGGGAGCGCGGTGAGGATGCTCCCGCCAGCGGCGGGCGCGTTTCATTGACGGCCCCGCGGCGGGGCGGGCAGGGCCGCCCGGGCCCGGCTGCGAGGGCGGCGGCGTCCCCCGGGCCCCCCCGCCGCCGGGGAAGCCCCGAGGGGGGAGCCCGCGGCCCGGCCGGCCCCCTCCCCGCCCGCGGCGCCGAAGGGGTTAACGGCCCGCTCTCAATAGGGCTTTATTTTTTAAAGAAATTTATCAGATTTTTACAGGGGGACCAGAAAAGGGTTCTCGCTTTTCCACAGGCTCCGTCCAAACAGAGTCCAGGGCTAAAAATACAAAATTTTGTATAAATTGGACTCCATTCGAAACTTCTCCCACATAAAGGTCCTCTTTGTGCTGCCCTGGAAATGGTGTACAAATAACTCTTTATTAATGCCACAAAAAGGACTTTAATTATATTTACGCAGATCAAGAAACAGGGTCACCTGAACATCTGAAATTCACAACCGCGCTTTTGTTTCAAAATAAACACACGCACTCGCAACGCGGCACCGGGGCGCGGAGCTGCAGCGCTCGCGGCTGTTCTCCCCACTCGCGATGGGGTTTTTGGGGGGATCCCCCCCTCTCCCTGCGGCTCCAGCCGCCTCCTCGCCGACAAAAGCCCCCGGAGCATGTGGGAAAGTGATTAAACCCTCTCAAATCTGGAGATTTACTTAGGCAAATTGCAGCCTTTCGAGTAAATTCAGCCTGAGCGAAAAAAAAAAAAATAGAGAAGGGAGGGGGGGAGGTTAAAAAGTGCCAGGGGAGGTAAAGGTAGAAGTAAAAGGGAGGAGGAGGAGGAGGAGGAGGAGGAGGAGGAGGAGGAAGGGGGGCGGGGGGCTGCGACCCCCGCGGGGGCGGCGGGAGGAGCGGGCACGTCGCGCCGGGCGCCCCGTCGGAGGGAGCCGGGCTGAGCGCGGGTGGGACGGCGGGGTTACCCCGCTGCTCCCCACTTCTGCCCCCCACCCCGGCCGGGTCGCCCCCAGACCTGCAGGCGCGACGACATCCCCCCCCCCCCCCCGCTGCTCCCCGCTGCGCCGTGGGGATCCCCGCGCGTGGGCGCGGAGTGACCGTGCGGTAACACCGCCTCCCCCCCACTCGTGTCCCGTCCCGTCCCCCCACCCGTGCAGGGGTCCTGCTTCCAGTCCTCGCGGCGGGAGAAGTACGGGAACGTTTTCAAGACGCACTTGCTGGGGCGGCCGCTGGTGCGGGTGACGGGCGCGGAAAACGTGCGGAAGATCTTGATGGGGGAGCACCACCTGGTGAGCACCGAGTGGCCGCGCAGCACCCGCATGCTGCTGGGGCCCAACACCGTGGCCAACTCCATCGGCGACATCCACCGCCACAAGAGGAAGGTGAGCTTCCCACGCGAGACGGGGGGGGGGGGGCGCGAGGAGCGCGTGGGTGCGCGCGTAGGGCGGGGGAACCCCTTCCCTTCTTCTCTTCTTCCCCTCTCGCCCTTCTCTCCTTTCCCCCCCTCCTCTCCACGCGGACCCCTCGTGCGTGGGAGGTCCCGCGTGGGCTCTCCCCCCCCTATCCCGTGTCCGCGCTCGATGCCTTTGAGGAATTTAAAAGGGCGATGGGGAGGCGAGAGGGTGAGCGGGGGGGGGGTGGGGTGGGGTGTCCCACGCGGGACTGCCCCGCAGGTTGCTGCTGAGGACGCAGGTGCTGCCCCTCTCCCCCCCATCACCACCCCCCCGGCCCCCCGCAACCGGTGACACGCGTGGCGGGGGCTGCCTGTGCTGACGGCCGAGCGCGGTCCCGGAGGGCTCTTAAAAGGGCGATGCGGCCGGCGGGCAGCGGGGGGGCACAGCGCGGCGTGGGGCGGAGGCGAGGGGGGGGCAACGAGTGGGGGGGGGCACTTCCAGGCTCTGCCGAGAGGTGTTGTGGGGAGATCCCACGGGGTTTGTGCTTGCTGGGGGGGGTCTTATGGCGCTGAGCGTTGCATTGGATTTCAGGGAAACTGGGGCGCTGATGGGGGTCCTGGGATGAAGCGTGGGGGGGGCTGAGCTGGCTGGGGGGGGCTGAGACCCTGGGGGGCCTCCCTCGCCTCACCCCCTCGGTGGTCCCCGAGCGAGACCCCCCTTACAGGCCCCGAGGCAGGCGGGCGGCGCGGGGCAGCCTGGTTTCGGGGGGCGTCGAGCCCGAGGAGATGTTGGGGGTCGGCCTCTCGCCCCCCCAACAGCACAGCTCCCGCGGGCAAAGGCGGTGGCGAAGGCGCCGGCCTGCGCAGTGGCGTGGGGGACAGCTTTCGCGTCCCGGCCCCGCAGCACGGGCCCTTCCCCAGCTGGGGCGGGGGGGCGGTGGGCTGGGGGGGACGGTCTGCGCCCCAGTCTGCGCTGCGGAGACGGCGCTGCTGGAAGGGGAGTGCGGTACCCGGCGCCAAGAGGCTGTCCCAGTCCCGGCCCCGAGGCAAGGTCCGCTCTCCTCTCTCTGCTCCAGCAGGATTTCCTATTTTCCGGATATATTTCTGTAAAATCCCTACCAAACCCAATCGCTCGCTCTTTTCTCCTGGGGGAGAAGATGAGGGAACAAACACCACGACACCCATTAGTCACTTTTCTTAACTCACGGGCGGCCGGGACTCGCGCGGTACCACAAGAAACGCCGTGTCAGTCCCTACCCGAGACCCCGGCAAACTCGGCGTTGGCAGTTACGCCGCCGTTTGCTGGGGCTACTTCTTTGTTTTTTCCTTATTTTTTCCAACCTTGCTGTCAAAGAGAAAGGGCGACAGTTCATGGGGCTCCCTCCATCACGGAGCGTAATTTGCGGCAGGGGAGGTGCAGGGAAACGGGCAGCGATGCTCTTTCCTCCGGCAGCGGGAGCAAGGCAGCAGCTTTGGCTCCTATTTATTTCCTATCCAGGGAGGTTTTAGCAGCAGCAGCCGGCGATTTGAAGGTGCCTCTGTGCTCCTTCACTGCTTCTTTTATCCTCTGCACAGCAAGATAATGTTTTGCTCCCCAAAAGTGGGCGGCTGAAGGCCTTCGGTTGCGATTGCCTTAATAAAACCGCGGAACTCCGACCTCAGGAGCGGACACCGGGGGAGGCGAGGAGAGCGTGGGTTATGGGAACGGGGTCATGGAAAAGGGAGGCCTGACCTCTGTGGTATCCTGATGGACTTGTAATTTGTACCACAGCTCAGATGGGGAGCGCCGGCACCAGCGGCATAGGGAGGGGAGAGCCTCTCTCCCTCGGCATTTATACCTGACGTTCTCACTTTGGTGGTTTTTTCCTAGTGGGAAATACGCATCCCACCCTAAACTGTGAATCCCAATGCTTTCTGATTTTTCTGAGTCCAAAGGCCGGTCTGGATCTCCGTTCTCCCCCTCAAAACCCTTTTGCCTTCCCAATTTTTGGCATCATGCATGATCCCAAGCTGGCAAGGATCCTAATTCCTGCTTAAGGGATGGCTAAAAACCTCCTGAGAGCAGGTGCTCCGGCAAAACGCTGTCCCGGGATGACCCTCGCCAGCCGTGCCTGCTCCTGCTCGCACACCTCGCCGCTGCTTTGAGCTCCGGCGTTCCCGAGAGCAAACGCTTTTCCCGGCCTAGCAGGGTTGGGAATGCTGGAGCGGGTTTTCCAAGCTTTCTCTTTCAGCGGCACGGGGTTGGGCGCGCTGGGCTCAGCTGGTTCCCTGCCCTGTGAAAACGGGAGGTTACTCCGATTCCTTCACTCGGTCTCCTCTTACTTACTGTTTCCGCGGGGCTGAGCACCTCACGCGTCACGCACCCTCGGGTGCTCCCCGAGCCCGGCAGCCGCTTGAATCGCCTTCTCCCCTGCGCAAACCATCCCTCTCCCCGGGCCGGGTGAGTTGCGCACGCGGAGATAAGGTGAACCTGCTTCTAACAGGAAGAAAATAGATCATTTTGTTCTTGGCGAGATTGCGATGACCAGATTAAAGCTTTTTCCAGGCCAGGTGCCTTCTACCGGCAGAAATTGCCGGCGTCTTTTGAGGCCCTGAGCTTTTGTTGCTGTTAAACGATGTTGCCTTTTAACTCTCCCCATCCTGCTGCTGAGACGCTGAGAGGTCCGAGGGGGAAGCACTAGATTTAAGATTTAAGCTCACTCCTTCTAGGTAGAAGCTTTTCTCTTAGGTGCCCGGTCTGTACCTTCCTCTTGACCCTCTGGGGACCCGAGCAAAGAGCCTGTTAGCAGAAGACAGCGTTTTTCACAGGCTTCGCCAGCTTTCGTAGTAAGGATGCTGGCATGAATAGAGAATGTGAAAAGAATCAAAGCAGTCTGGCAGCTCCGTGGAGAAGAGCAGTGGTATCTCCTGGGAAACCTTTTAGGTTGTTGATAATTCAGTTTAAAGCATGGTGGGCCTTTCTGTAGCGGTAGCTCCATCCAGCTCTCCAAGTCTGTTTTTTACCCCATCTCAGAGCTTGAACCTTCGCTCGCTCTTAAGCAGTTTCTCCTCCTCTGGTCTTGCCAGAAATTGCACATGAGGTGTAATTTCTCGTGAGGCTGCCTGTGGTGTAGGGTGCTAGCCAACACGAGGGAAGGTGGAGCGTGAAACCCCATGTCCTCACCCTCTGCTGCGACTCCAACCATTGGGGTCATCTCTAGCTCTTGTTCCACCAACCCTTACATGGTCACCACCTGCGATGAGTCCTCGTCTTCTTTCCGTAAGCCAGCGGAGCTGCGCTTTTTCTGCAGCAGCACTGGCAGATACTCTTTCATCATTCCCTGGCAATCGAGCCGTGGTCTCCTCTTGGTGGGACAGATTGCCGCTGAGATGTGAAGACAAGCTCTAGCAAAGAGCTTTAAACCCAACAGTTCTTGCACAATGTTTCTGGTAGCTTGCCATTGAAATTGGCTGTTTTGCTGGCCATGTGCTGTGAAGCTTTCCAAACAGACTTAGCTCTTCAATGTAGCTTCAAGACCAGCAAACTGCAGCTACCACTACTGGATCTGCTGTAGGAGACTTTGCCCATGACGGTGATGGGATCAGAGCTGGGTCGGACAAAGCCTCTGGAGCTCTGCTCTCAGGTTTGCTGTTTCTCTGTCTCATCTCCTCTTCAGGAGCTTGTACAGATTCAATATCCCCTTCCACAGAGCAGATGAATATCCTCTTCTCCATCCCAGAGGCTTTAATCTTGTATGTCTCGATAAAGGACTCGGAGATGCACGTCTGAGAGGTGCTCAGGAGGAACAAAGCCATCTTAACAAGCCGGTAGCTATGGCAGCTCCCTGCTTTCCCATCCCCTGTTTATTAAAGCTCCCCTGCAGGAAGCTGTCAGAGTTAATATAAATTGGAGAAAACTTCCCCCTTTTGGGAACTGAAGTCTCCAGTTATTAGAGCGGGGAGTCTCTGGGTGTAAAGTCAACTTTGCCCAGGGACGTGAGAGCTCGTGGGGTGGGATGGAGGGTGAGAGCGGGGCTGGGAGCAGGGCTTGCCTGCGTCAGGGGTATCGCTTCATTGCAGATGTCATCAGCGTTGGCTCTGGCCTTGGCCTGAGATGAAGCTGGTCGATAAGGACAGTTTACAAGTAGTAAACAAAAGCGACCCAAAACTCCTCAACCTCCGTCCTGAGATAAGTATCTACTGAGAGGCTGTTACTGCTCTTCGGTCACGGAGTTTGTGTTGATGTCGGAGGAGGATCTGGGCCACCCGTGCTGCAGCTCGTTCCTCCGCGGTGGCATTTTTGTCTCAAAATCACCTTGCAGGTCACTGGCAGGAGCAGCCACGTTGCTCTCATGAGCACGGGCATGTCTTTGCTCTGGCTTTTTGATGGCAGATGCCTGCCCCTCTCCATTACCTGAAGGATGCACATCATCCCTTGGGGTCAGACGTGACGTGTCCCATGGGCAGGGAGTGCTCACTGTCCTGCAGGAACTCGTCGGGAAGGGTCGGCTGGGGATGGTGCCTGGCTGAGGGTGCTCCTTGCCCCATGCACCGGGGCTCCTTGCTCCATGCGCTGGTGCTCCTTGCTCCACGTGCCGGTGCTCCTTGCTCCACGCGCCGGTGCTCTCCCCATCCCGTTCTTGTTTTGGCGGCACAGTCGTGCCACCTCTGCCGTATGGGCCACGCTGGGACCCTGTCCCAGTCTGGCAGCTCATGCTCAGGCTGTCCTTTGAGACGTCTTCGGTTCCCATTTGTACCCGTGAGCTCCCATTTATACCCGTGAAACCCCAGTGAAATCAGTGCAGCTCCAGGTTTACCCCGTGTGTCTTTTGGAAGTGTCGATCCCTGGGTCAATACGAGCTGTAACGAAGGCAAAGCAAATTTGCTTTCAGGCACAGTGATAGCGTGGGCTCTGGTTTTATGGGATGTGAGGCCGGTGGGAAGCTGGAGTTCAGCAAACAGAGAGGGAGGCACTCCTGTGCCTCTGCCTGTGAGGGACCCCAGCGTCTCGGTGGAGAAGGAAATGGGAATTGGAAAGGGCCGGGACGCATGGCCCTTAGGTTTTAGGTTGAGCCTGAGCAGCGCCCGGGGCCAGGAAGGAGTTTCCCGGTGCAGGGTACGCGCTGCCGGCGCGGGTGTGCTACGGTGCGCCGGGAAGGTGGGACTCAGACTTTCCTTGGAAGCATCCAGCCTTGGCAGGAGAGCGCTGGACTTGCCGGGTCCGTGCTCTGTTCCAGCATAGTAATCCCAAAATAGGCACAGCTGGCTTAAAAAAGGAAAAGAAAGAATAAAATAAAAGCAGTCCGTGGGCTGGGTAGACATCCTAGGCCCGGAGACTCGAGGAGGAAGCAGACAGTGGTGCAGAGAAACGGCCTGTTTTGTCTCACTGTCCAAAACTACATCATTCATTAACACACCACAATTAATGTTCTGCCTCGGAGGCATACAAGTGTTGAGCTTATTAGCACCAAGTAGAAAGGTCTGAGGCTTTAATATAGTTTGCAAGAGGATTAAGAACACAAAAGGGGCCATAAATTTACAGCCAAATATAAACCAGCTGCTGTGGGCTGGACTGGGGGGGAGGGAGGGAAGGAGGGAGATGGGGGAGAGGGGCGGGAGGAGGAAGGAGGGATGGGAGGCGGCGGGAATGTACCTTTCGCACTACAAAAACCCCTGACCCAAGTTGTTAAGAAGGTTTTTTTAGGGTTTTTTTTTTTTTTTGCATTTCCACCCAACCCCGCTGCCCTCCTCCGTGTGACTTGTAAATCCCACGGTGGAAAAGAAACCACCCCCTTCCATCCGAGCCCCCCCCAAATCCTATCAGTCAGCTCAGGCAGGCTGGATTCCAGCTGCCATCGGCTGGCCCGGCTCCAGCCCCTTCTCGGCGTGTCCGTGTCGGGCTGCTGCCCCGTCAGCTTTAATCCACGGGCAAAAGCCACTGGAGCCGGAGAAAAGGCTTTCATTGATGGAGGAGGGCTCCCGCTCGCGGTCTTGGGGAAGAATTTGTCGGCTAGGCTGGCTCATTGACTTTAGACCAAATAGCGCTGTCATCTACGGTGGTGTAAATCCAGAGTAATTCCAATGGATTAAAAAAAAAAGCAAAGCGCAGGCGCTCCTGGCTGAAAGACAAATTTCATGCGTTTTCCTAGCGCCTTCCACCCCAAAATGCCCTGCAAGCTCAGCCCCTGCTTTGAGAAGCTGTGCTGTGTCGGAGCCTGGTTACAGCCCAGGAGCGGCACGATCCCCTGCGAGCTGGACCTCTCCCACGTAGACCGCTCTGCCTTTCCCTGTCACCTGGGACGGAAGCTGCGGGATGTCCCGTGAGGCACGGAGAGGATGAAAACCCTCCTTGGGCTGTGGTGCTCCGCGCTGGGTGGAACTGCGATCCGCAGCCTGTAGCTCTGCATCAGAGTACAGAGCTCTGCATCTGTAGGCTCCGCTTCAGAGTGGGAATGGGGGATGCCAGGAGCTAATCCCAGAGATGGGAGGGAGCTTTTCAGGCTCAGGATCCGTCCTACACTGTCTTTAGGTAGCTTTGATTCTGTACTGCGTCATGCTCCATCCTGCCAAGCAGCTCAAGCAACCTGCTGAGTTGTGGTTCGTAACATCCCGCTCATCCCTCTGGGGACCGAGTACTTTGTTTCGGATTAACGATGCTCTCCATTACTTCTCAGGTGGCACTTCTACCACTAAATATCATCGAATCATGGAATGATTTGGGTTGGAAGGGACCTTAAAGATCATCTAGTTGCAACCGCCCTGCCCTGGGCAGGGACACCTTCCACTAGACCAGGTTGCTCCAAGCCCCGTCCAACCTGGCCTTGAACCCTTCCAGGGATGGGGCGTATTTCCCTCTGTCAGCCGGTTTGCTCTTAAACTTTCTTCTCCTTAATTTTGTAGGGTGGCCTTGGGTAACCTCAGCCCTTGTCATCTCCTTCCTGGGCTTAGTTTAAAGCTCAGAAGAGGCCTCTGATAGTCTGCAGGAGCTCACGTGTTGACAAGTAGGGACACCTGCACCATCAGGTGTGTGCTCATCCCCATGCAATGCACAGAGGTCTTACAAGACCTTACTCAGGATTTTTCCAAGCGTCTTCCCCTGTTTCTGCCAAGAGACGGTGCGTGCTCGGAAAGGCGTGTTTATTTCGCCTTTGGGATGGAGCGGGCTGCATCGTGGGGCAGGGGCTTCCCTCGCGTCCCCTCCGTGAGCATGGCCACCCCTCGCACTCTGCTCTGCTCCCAGCGCGTGGAGCGCTTGGCAGGACCGAGGTCTAAGCGCTCCCGTGGAAGAGCACTCGAGGCTGGTTTCTTTGCCAAGTCTGGCTTTGCCTCTAGGAGAGTCCGTGCTCTGGGTTACTCAAACGCGTGGGGTCCCTTCCCTTTGGTCCCCCCTCCGTGCTCCAGGAAGACGCAGGGGGTCAGCAAAAAGGGGACTTTTCTCCGAATGTTTCTCCTCCGTTGGCTCCGCGGTGGTGGACAGGGCACTATCCCCCCTGCCTGGACAAGCCGCTCTCCTCCTCGTTAGCTCTGCCTAAACTCTCACCTTCGCGTCACAGATCTGGGATTTAGTACGTGGCCCAAAACCGAACGGGATCGCCCATCCCAGCTCGACCCGGCCGTCTGACGCCGGTGAGCGGCTGCTGTGAGCACGCAGCCGTCTGCCTGGTGGGTTTGCAGGACGCTCCTTCTCCACGGCTCCAGCCAGGGACACCAGCCACAGGCAGTGGGTGCGTGCCCCGCTGGGCCTCTTCTTGCCCACCTCTCTAATCCCTTCCGGCTGGACACAGCTCCCGTTTCTTTGCCACGCTAGCTGTTGACGTGCTATCTTCTTCCTCTGTCCCTCCCCGTGTTTGATTCCCTCCTTGAAGAGCAGCGACAACATGTAAGGTGAATTTTGCTCTCCTCAGATGTGCTGGTTCCTCGTGAGTAAATGCAGGGAGGGCGCTTGGAGCAGCACTTCAGAGGTGGCGTAGGCACACGGATGCTGAAGAGCCGCCGCGTGTTCAGATGTCCCCGTAACGAGGTCTAACCAGCCTGAATTGCTGAACGAGCTGGTTGCATTTTGCTGGTGCTGGAGTTGGGTTTTTTTGAGAAAGGCGAGGCCGTTTTGCAGAGGGGGGTGCTGAGACAGATGTAGGGTGTCCTGCTTGTTCCCGGCGCTCCCCCCAGCCTTTGCATCACAGCCCCTTCAGCCTGAGAGCCTGTTAGAGGGTTTCGGATAGAAAGCGAAGTCTCCCATGCCATGTGGAGGGTTTGTAGGAGAGCTGCTCCCACACGGAGAGTTTCGGGCTGCGGGGAAGTGGGGTGCTTGGGATCGTTTTTATTCTGAACTCAAGTGGAAATATGAAATGCTAGAGTTTCTCACAACCCTGGATGTTTAAAAAAATTCTAAAAAATTAAGAGCATGGGCAACCCTGAAAGGTGCACGATCATCATAACGTGGCCCAAGGATGCTGAAATGAGTTTTGGATTTTTTTCCAGCATGTTTTTTTGAGAATCATTAGACTTTCAGTAAAACTGCCTTTTGCAAAGGCACTCCATTTCTTTTTTTTCAGCTGGGCCGAGTTTGGAGACTCCAGCTACTGTAACCAGGCTCTCTTTGGAGACAGGTCGCAGTGTTCGTGGGGCTCTCGCGTTTCTCCCTGGGAGAGGTTGCTGCCTTCGGCTCCCCCGAGACCCCACGCTCCTCGGCCGCGCGCAGCACTGTGCTTTGGTGGGCAAACCCAGCGCTGCTCAGTTTGGGTGGTCGGGAGCTGGAACTCTTGGCTTTTCCCTCTCGGTGGGCCTGGATTCCTCCCATGATGGAGCATGGCAGGAGACCTCGGCGTGGTCCATGTGCTACATTTTCCAATGACAGCTCGGGGAGAAGAGGCATCAGCTCTTTGCTACGTGCCTGTGAAAGGCAAAGCCCTTTAAAAATAGACAGCGGGGTGGCAGGGCAGCGGTGGGGTTTTGTCGAGGTCCTCTCCTCTTTGCGGTGCCTTGCGTAGTCTTCACAACTTTTTTGCTGTGTTTTCGCTTTGCTTGTGCTCCTGATGCCAGGGCAGCCTCTTGCCCATGAGCCTTCTCATCCCGCTCCAAAAACATCACGGTTTACAAGCGCGCTGGAGCATGGCAGTGGGCTCCACATCTGACAGCCCCACGTCTGATGCCGGAGAGAGGCAGACATCCATTATAACGTGGCGACAGGACAGGGTTGGGACAAATACCGCCTGGCCTTTGAAATGTAGGAAGAAATAGTACGTCTCCAGGTTGAGACGCTGCTTTGGATGCTTCCTGACACGTCCCGCCGGCCAAGCCGCCGGTGGGTGCCAAATTGGTTCATGAAAATGTCTCCACGCTAATCGCGCCTTCGTTTGGTCGGGCCAGCAGCTCTGGCCGGCGTGGGCTGGGTGAGACGCAGGTGTCTGGTCCCAAGCATAAGTTTTCCTCCCGGAGGGGAGGAAGGAAAAGCTCCGTTCCCGCTTTGCCGTGCCGATGTGCCGGATGGGAGCGGGGGAGACCACGGTCAGGAAAAGGCAGGGGCTGAAGCTTGTGCTTGGCATGGGGAGGCTTGGCGAGGGGTGACACAATGAAAAGCATCGTCCTTGCTGACTCCTCTCCACCCCAGCCACGCAACGAAGCCTTTGCTACGCCCTGTCCATGGCAGGGGGGTGGAACTAGATGATCTTTAAGGTCCCTTCCAACCCAAACCATTCGATGATTCTACGAAAACGCTGTGGGTTGAAGTTCAGGGCTCTTCACTTGAATGTCCTCTCCTCTTTGGTGCAGTTTAAGAACGGGGCTGGGGTATTCTCCAGCTGGGACCGGGGGCAGTTTGCTGTCACGTGGAGCTGGACCTCTCCAGGAGATCCTGGAGCTGAGATACTGGCAAGGAATTTTCTGCCTTGGGAAAACCGTAAATCTTTAAATATCCTGTTTCTACTACGAGACAGATTCGGAAGTTTCCAGCCAGGCTCGCTGGGTGGTGGTGTCTTCCTCAGCACGGGTGTAAATGAATGTCCCCAGATGGAGCAAATCCCCAGACTTGGCTCTTTTGGGACATATCAAAATGTGAAAAAAATGGGGGCTCTTTCCAGCATCCCCCCAAAGTCCTGGCCACTGCCCCGGCACTGCCGCCGAGGCCACCCAGCCGGACCCCCACCGCGGCTGGGCTCTTGCATCTCGGCGTTAGCAGAGCTGGGCATCCCCTTAGAGCTGATTTTGCCTCTTGGCAGCTCTGGAGCAACCTTTTTTGCACCGATGCTCCTTGGCTTTGCCTGGTCTTGCTGCGGCGAGCGGCTGAGACATTCGGCTCGGCTTCACTAGAGGGCGCAGGAATTTTAGGCTAGAAATGCGCGGAGGTTTGTCGGGGAAAGTTGGCTGCCTTTTCCTCCTCTATAATCAACTGGAAAGATGCAGGGTTGAACTGGAGGTGACTGGAAGGGGATCCAGACTTGTGTCTGGCTGGGGAAGGATCTGCTGACATCTGGGATTAGGCGGTGTGGAGCACAGCGTCGGCGAGCGGACGGGACGTTGCAGCGAGCCTGCAGCGTGGCCGGGGCTTGCGATGTCGGCCGGCCCCGTGCCCGGGAGCTGCAGGCTCCGGCAGATGTGGAGGGCAGCTGGCTGGGGCTGGAGGAGCCTGATAGCAAAAGGACAGCTGCAAAAAGAGCAAAAGAAGAAAAAAATCCCCCCCAGTCCCCCTGTGCTGAATGCTCCCTCTTTTTCAGGCTGGGCAGGTGGTGTGTTGACCTCCATAGGGGCTCAGCCTTCTCCTCCCGAGGGTCCCCTCCCTGCGCCTTCGGTGCACATCGCTCCCTGGGACAGGCGCTCTCCTCGCCGGAGTCTGGCTTGGGCTGCGGGGTGCGGGTCCGGCCCCGGGCTGGTTCTCTGCACCACCGCAGCAGTTTTGCACAGCGGGACTGGAGGCGTTTCTTGGGCTGCTGTGCTTTTTGCACGGTGCAGGGGGTCCCTGAGCACTTTACCTGTGGGAGATGCTGGGCAGAGCTGGGGGAGGCCGGGATTTGCCCCAGGCCAGGAGCCCCAGGGGCCACCTCCATCAGGAGGGTGGCTCCAAGCAGGGCTGCAGCCTCGGTGCTCCTTAAGCAGAGGCTGTCCCCTCGTCGGCTCTGCTTTCAGCTGGAGCGACTGAGTCACGGGAAGCATTTGGGGAGAGCAGGGTGATTCACTGGGAGCCTCTGTCCTTATCCCAAGTCCCGCAGCGTGGATGAAGGGCATATGCCAGCTGGACGGGGAGACATTGGTGTCCCTTTGCCGGTCCCACTCAGGAGTTCCCGTCCCATCCCTTCGAGCAGCTCGTGGCTGCCAGCTCTCCTCCAGCTGGCACTGCATCAAAGCCTGGGGTCCTGCTCCTGGCCACCAGGAACCGGCCCTTTCCCAGCTCCCGTCGTTCCTTCCCCGGGCAGCCGAGGGGCTCAGCTTTACTGCCTCCGGCTTTTCTTTTCTGCGGGGCTGCTTTTTCACCCCCTCTCGCAGGCAGGTCTGTCTGACCATCGCTGCCCTTTCCAGGCTTAAAAATAGCTGGTGAAGCACGGAGAGGCGACAGAAAGCAGCAGCCGCACCGTCTCGCGCCCTCGCCGTGATCTTGCCGCAGCCCCGCCGGTCGTTCATTCATTCCTCCGCTCCGTTCATTCATGCCTCCGCTCCGGGTAGCCATCTGGGACGGCTGTCTGTCTGCAGGCAGCTCTGTCCATCGGTCAGCTTGCATTTTCTCTCCCATCCCTCCTACCACCCCGGTTGCATGCTGACTTTTCCATGGGGGGCCTCCGAGCTCTGCCCCACCGTGTATTGTGTGATGAGTTTTACTCGGGGCTCAGCCCGAGCACCGCTCGTTATGAAGCGGCTCTTGTCGAGCCTCCTGCCCGGGGCTGCGAGGGGACAGAGGTGTTATTTCACCAAACAAGCTCCCAGCGAACGATGTGCATTAGCAATGAGGGGTCGCAGCCAGGAAAATGTTACCTTTCCCTTTGAGTGCTGACTGCGGAGGAAATTCTCACATTTACAGCTCCAGCGAGTCCGGCGCTCATGGAAAGAGGGGGCGGCTTTGATTTCTCTCCTCTTGTTGGTTTGATAACTTTGCAGCTCCCCCACCGTGCATCGAGCCCCCCCGGGAACTGGCCACCGGTGGAGGCTACGCAAGCTCGCAGCTCCCTCCTTGGGAGCCCGGTCTAATTTGATTTTCCCGGAGGCTTGGCATGTGGCGGTGCGTGTGTGCGTGCCGCCCCGTGTGTGTGTGTAGGTTAATAAAAAATAAACAAACAGCACTTTTTCCTCCGGTGCACTCTGGGAGGGATGCGGCGGGGATGCCGAATGAAAGCGTGTGCTGTGGGCTGCGCCGGGGAGGGCTGAAAGGACATTCCTGGCATTGCTGAGCTCCTCGTGCAACGCGCGGGCCCCGGCCCAAATTGGAGTAAGGAGCCGTTAGCGTCGGAGACCTGGGGAGGCCCACTCCGCGCAGTGTTTACTTGCAGAGCTTAAATTAATGCTGTCTACTGACATCAGGTTTTTTACCCGGTTTCCCAAGGAAATGAGCTGTGTGTGATCGCAGCCTCTGCGTACGTGTGTGCCTCTCTTCCCTGCCTGAACCTCTGTCGAAGTTCAGCCAGATTTCACAGAGATCCTGAAAGCTTCAGAAGAATTATTCAACTTAATTTTTTACGTATATTAAAAAAGAGTGGTTGATAGGTGGGAGAAACCGCCAGTGCTTCCCATCGGGAGAAAAGCTTGCCTGTGTCTGTGTGCGTGCACAACCATAGTGTTAGACACTAGAGAATCCCCGTGGAAGAGATGTATTAGGAGCAGCCAAATCGTGGGGTGAATGCGAGTGGGAGCCACGAGACACGGAGCCGCGGGAAAGCTGGCTCCGTCCATGCTGCCGCGCGCGGGGTGAAGCGTTTCCTCCCGTCTCCAGTTCGCTGATGGAGGGCGGCTTGTGGGGCACCGAGTCCTTTGTGATGGTTGTGGTGGGGACCAGCCCGCGGAGGCTCTGTCAGCTGGTATTTCTCCATCGACCCTTTTTGGCAGCTGTTTTAGAAATTGATGATGCTGGATGACGAATTCTGGATGATAATGAGTCTTCTGCTCAGCGCAGGAGACCTGTGATGTTCAACGGTTGGACTTGATGATCTTAAAGGTCTCTTCCAACCTAAATGACTCTATGATTCTATGATTTTTGTGGGCAGAAGCTTGTTACTAGAGAAGGCAAAGACGAGGGTGTTGGGGCTGTGTTCAAATCTCTGCCCACTCTCTTTTGTAGGTTTTCTCCAAAATCTTCAGCCATGAGGCACTGGAGAGCTATCTCCCCAAGATCCAGCTGGTGATCAAAGACACTCTCCGGGCCTGGAGCAGCAACCCCGAGTCCATCAACGTCTACCATGAGACCCAGAAGCTCACCTTCCGCATGGCCATCCGTGTCCTGCTGGGCTTCCGCATCCCCGATGAGGAGCTCAACCGCCTCTTCGAGGTCTACCAGCAGTTCGTGGAGAATGTCTTCTCCTTGCCCGTGGATCTGCCCTTCAGCGGCTACAGGAGGGTAAGAGATTTGGGCTGAGTCCTGCACCAGCTGATAACACCAATCTGGGATTAATGGGGCGGTGGCTAATCCCCACCTCTACAAGTTCTCGGTGGGATGTCTTCTCATCCTCTGACCTCTAGAAATGGGTCCATTTGGGGCTACAAAGTCCTGTTTCGGTGGAGTGGAGAGGGAGATCCATTCATGGGTTTTTAGAGTGCAAGGGACTGTGCGGTTCGATGCAAGGGACAATACAGTCAGGACTTGCCCAGGTGTAATGGGTGATTTTTCCTCACTTGTAACCGGCAGCTCTGCTGTGTTCTTTTGTTTGTGGGATGCTCAGGGCGAAAGAGGCCAGTGGACCTTCTAATTCCATGAACTGTTCTCATCGTTCGCTGAATGATGCAAAATAAAAACATAATAAAAAACATAGACAAAAATTTTTATTTTTTTCATGGGGAATTTTGATAACAGAAATTCAGGGGTTTAAAATTTATTTTTGTGATTCCCACTGCAAATGCTGTTATTGCTGTTTCACCACGTGAACGAGCCCAACCGCTCGCAGCCCCGAAGCATTCGCAGCAGCAGGTTCGCCCAGTGCAGCTGCGCTCAGGAATTGCTTTACTGAGACCAGGTGACAAAATTGCTCGGGAAGCCCATTACGCTCCCGGGAAGAGGATCCTTTGGGATGAATTGGCTTTCCTTTGAGAGACAATTTTCCCAGGGACTGTCGTTCATCCCAGGGTGAGCGAGGGGCCTGTGAACTGGTGCAGTACTGGGGCTCCCACATCAGACCTGTCATTTGCACGTAGGTGCTGATTACTCTTGCCTCTAATCTCGCCTGCTCGGGGCTTGCTCCTCCTGCCCAGGGAACAACTTCAGCATCTTTACACTTCCCTTTGAGCACCTGCAATTGCAGTTGTATTACTTAGAGATGTTGCCCTGAGCACGTCTCCAGCTCCTGGGGACGCTGGGCTGGGGATCATAGAATCACAGAATCGTTTTGGTTGGAAGAGACCTCCAAGATCATCGAGTCCAACCGTTGAATGGCGGCGCTAGTGTTGTCCCCGTGTGGTCTGATGGATTCCTGCTCCACAGGGCATCCGGGCACGCGAGACGCTGCAGAAGGGGCTGGAGAAAGCCATCCAGGAGAAACTGCAGAACACGCAGGGCAAGGACTATGCCGATGCATTGGACATCCTGATAGAGAGCGGCAAAGAGCACGGCAAGGAGCTCACCATGCAGGAGCTGAAGGTAAAGATCTTCCCCATGGTCACCTTGTCCTTGCTGTGCTCAGGGCAGGGGCTCCCCAAAGAGCAAAGTGTGAGCTGCTGCAAGGAGGATTTTTTTGGGGCAGACCGGAGATGGTCAGTGAGAGCTGGGGGACCACAATGTGTTGTTGGAGCTGCAGGTGAATCCTGGTCTGGTGGGCTATGGTGCGCACAAGCCAGTTGCTTTCCTACAGGCCATATTTATTTGCAGGTGACACTCAGCCCTTTCTAAAAAGCATTTCCAGGGAATACCAGAAGACCGTACGAGTTTGCTGAAGGTGTCAGCCTTGACCAGCTTCACCCCTTGACCCATCCAGTTTTACGGTGCCTCCTTCGCAGGGCAAATGAGCTCTCAGCCGGTTGTTATCTGCAGCAGGGTCATGGCATAACTTGTCCTTCATGTGCTATCAAGAGCCATCCCCAGGGTTTTTTCTCCTGCCTGTCGGGTCCTCAGCATCCTCCAAGGCTCTGCGGGAAGCTCCCCGTGGCGAGTGTCCAAGACCTGTGCCTGCACAAGGGGAGACCTTGCAGTTAGACATGACCAGGCTGGAGAGCTGTTGGGCTAAAAAATGCCCCGTGGCAGCCTGCGTGCCTGTCCCTGGCCTGTCAGCTTGTCCATCCCCTGTGTCTTACCCTGGCTTCCCTCTTGTCTTTCAGGATGGCACCCTGGAGCTCATCTTTGCTGCCTACGCCACCACCGCCAGCGCCAGCACCTCTCTGATCATGCAGCTCCTCAAACACCCCCGGGTCCTGGAGAAGCTGCGGGAGGAGCTGCGCAGCAAGGGCATCCTCCACAACGGCTGCATCTGCGAGGGCTCCCTCCGGCTCGACAACATCAACAGCCTCCACTACCTGGACTGCGTCATCAAGGAGGTGCTTCGCCTCTTCACCCCCATCTCCGGGGGGTACCGGACGGTGCTGCAAACCTTTGAGCTGGATGTGAGTATTGCCATCTCGCCGGGGTGCGGCTGCGCCGTGACCTCCCCAAAACAGCCTTCTGCACCTTGGTGCAAAGCTTGCTGGAGCCTGGCTTAGATGAGACCTCAGGGAGGACAAATTAGGTCCTGCTGGTGATGGGAGGTGGAATTGCTCCGGATTCAGAGGAGGGTGATGGGATCTGGCCCATGGCAGGGAAGAGACGCGCTTGAGCTGTCAGAGAGGAGACAGATGCGATGCTTCAGAGAGCAACTCGTGACAATGTTTGACGCCAAAATCTGAACTGGGGTGTGACAAGGGAAAGGTTTACTGCAAAGGGCATCTCCAGGCTGCTGGATGACAGGCGTATTACTCACCACAATGGCTGGAATTTCCTACGAGCAAAACAAAATCTTGAGACCTGGCTTGTCACTGTAAATCCTACTAATGTAATGATTTGAGTCGGAAACCTTTTAAAGTGCTCGGGCGATGATAAATCCGCCCCGTTTCTCATCGCCCAGGCCCTGACATGTGTGTTGGGCGTGTGGGGCTGACAGGCGGCGGGGTGTGAGCAAAGCCGTAGGATGCTCTGGGGAGGAGGGCTGGCCGGCGCGGGGCACGGCACGGGCGCGAGAAAAGCTGCTTCCCTTTGCTCGGCGGCAGTTGAGCACTGCGGGGTTCCTGGTAGGCGACTCCTGCCAGCGACCGCAAAACAAATAAATAGCAACTGCTCGTCCGGCGGGTCCCTGGGATAGAGGCAGGAATAAACCCAGGATTCCCGTCTCCCAGCCCTTTGCGCTGCGCTCTCTGGTTTTCTTTTAAATCTGCATCACTCACGAGTAATAAACCCAAAGAAAACGGGAAAAAGCAGACAAAATAAAATGGCTTTATCTTGTCCTCCCGCTCCCTCTCTTTGCTGTAGGGTTGACTCGCTCTGGTTTTCTCTCCACCCCTTCCCTCTTCTCTGCAGGGTTTCCAAATCCCCAAAGGCTGGAGTGTCATGTACAGCATCCGGGACACCCACGACACCGCCCCCGTCTTCAAGGACGTGGACGTCTTCGACCCCGACCGCTTCGGGCAGGGTCGAAGCGAAGACAAGGACGGCAGGTTCCACTACCTCCCCTTCGGAGGAGGCGTACGGACCTGTCTGGGCAAGCACCTCGCCAAGCTCTTCCTCAAGGCGCTGGCCATCGAGTTGGCCAGCACCAGCCGCTTCGAGCTCGCCACCAGGACTTTCCCCAAAATCACCCTGGTGCCCGTGGTCCACCCGGTCGACGGACTCAAGGTCAAATTTTTCGGACTGGATTCCAACCAGAACGAGATCCTGACGGGGACAGATGCCATGCTGGGGGCGACGGTGTAAAGCCCACGCTGGCGGCGCGAGGGACGGGCGGCCGGGGGACGGAGGGGTGGGGTGGGGGCAAGGGGACGAACAGGAGGGGAGGAGAGAGGGACGAGAAGCTTCTCCACGACGCTCGCTTCGCAGAGCCTCCGGGTCGGGACTGCTTTCTCCACCGGTGAAGCTGCCAAAACCGTTTTGCTCTTCCCGCGGGGCGCGGAGAAGGTTGGGGCGTCGTCGTGCGTCTCGTTTCGTTTGAAAGGAGCAAGAGTCGCAAAACCCGAGTCGAGCTGGGATGTCTGACCATACACAGTATCTAAATATTATAAATATATATATATATAAATATCTATAAAACACTTCTGCTGCAAGGAGGAGCGCTGCAAAGGCCCGACTGCAGGAAAGGCTTTGGAAACCAGCCGGCGATCAGAGGTCTGGCGTCCCGGGGCGGCTCTCGGGTGGCCTCTGATCTTTCTTTTTAACAGTGTTAAATTAGCTGGTGATAACAGTGTTGTTTTTTTTGTTTTGTTTTGGTTTTTTTTTGTTTGTTTGTTTTTTCATTTGTTTGGTTGTGTTTTTCGTTTGGGGGCGTTGGAGGCTTTCCTTGGCGAGGGGGAGATGAGCGATGCCCGTTCCCGTTCCCTCTCCCGCTGGTGCCGGGGCAGGCTGGGGAGGGGGGGCTGCCGTTTTGCCTCCGCTGCGGGACCGAAAAACCCTGTGGTGTCTTGTCCGGGGCCGAGCGGACGGTGAGCCGTCCCTCTGAGGCCTCGGACGAGTGCATATTTGCATTTTGCAAAATGCATTTTGCATTTGGGGCTCTGGGTGGGGGGGACGTCCCTTTTTTTTTCTCGTTGAGTTTCCTGCTGCTGCTACACGGCCTGTGTGCACCCGTCCCCCTGCCGCAGCCCCTCACCAGCCCCTTCCCTGTGCAGAGGCACCCGTTTCGGGGGCGTTTCGGTGCCTTTGCTCTCCCTCAAGGTGCAGGCACCAGCCTCCGAACCGCATGGCCCCGCTGACGCACCACGGCTCTGCGGGCGCCGGGGCGCTGAGCGAAGCCGCTCCGCTCCGAGCTGCTCGTTTCGGTGCATCCTCTTTCGCGGGGGGCATTTGCATTAAAGGTGATCTCTATAAATAAGCCAACGTACGCATTGTTTGTCTCGTGTTTGGGTTTTGTGTGGTGATGGGAGAGCTCAGCAGGAAGGAGAGCGAGCAGCGGGCTCCTTGCAAGCTGTCCGCCCCGTCCCACCGCTGACCCGGGAGAGGGGCCCTGCCCAAAGCTCCTCCGGCAGAAGCAAGCGTCCACCAAGGTATCTTGCATTCCATTTGCTGGGTGGGTTTATTTTATGTTATTTTATTTTTTGCATGCAAGAGGCTTCTGGGTTGAGTGTGAGATGGGTGGGTTGTGTTGAAAGCGGACACGGCCTCGCACGTGGGTGCAGAGCAAAAGCTCCCCGAGCGCCCCGGCAGGCGTTTGGCTCAGACCAGAGCCGAGCACCAGGCTGGGAGATCCCTCTCTGACTTGAGGCATCTCTGCCCAGCCTGCCCAGCCCTGCTCCTCTCCCACCTCCTGCCCTCCGAGGTGGAAAGAACAAGACAAGGACCATGGCTGAGACCTCTCCTAACCGTGATGGGAAAAGATCTCATGCTTGGGTGGTCAGCTTGGCTTTCTGCTTTGAAGGTGTCCAGATAAGTCAGAGGGGTTGAAATAAGAAAGGCGAAGGGGCAGATGTGGCTTGCCAGGTTGCTTTGCAGGTTGTGCTTTTGACGAGCGGGTGCCTCTTTGGAAGGTCGAAGGAGGTGTGAAGCGAGCGATGGTGGTGGCTGCCTTTGCCAGCCCATCGTCTGGTGGGGGCAAGGAGGAGGGAGGCAGTTTTTTAGCCAGGGGAAGCACTTGAGGTCAGATTGGTGTCAGCCAAGCTGCCAGAAAGCCCCCAGGAGCATCCCGGTGGATGGTCTCCACTCATGCCAGGGTTCACGGCTCGACTTTCAGGTTGATTTAACCTGAAATAAAACTCCCAGTCTTCTAGGAGATGCCATTCAGATGCAGACCTTGCCTTCTGGTTGATAAACGACGTGCCAACCCCAAAAGCAAGGTCTCAGGAGCCTCTGGCAACGTGCACCATGTCCCTGCAGCAGAGGCTCGGCTGGTTTGCAGCCTGGAAATTTTGAGTGAAACACCAGTAGCTCAGGCACTGTTGAGATTTCAGGTATTTTCCTCGTCCCTGTTGGAGAGAAAACTTTCCCGGTGATAAAAGGAGCTTAATCGCCATCAAAATCCCAAAGGGCAAAGAAGCAAAGGAGAACATAAACCTGAACGCGGTGGGAAGGGGTGAGTCTCCCAGGGCAAACGTTTGGGGAAAGGTAAGTGGCACGTGAGGGTGTCCATGGTCGTTGTGGATGACGAGCCCTTGTAGGACATGGGGATGGGGGCAGGAGGTGGAGGATGCTCTGCCAAGGGGGGAGCTCCAGGGCGAGAACCCAGCAGAGACCCACCGCCGGGTGCTACCCAGGAGCCCCCCATTTCCAGCCGAGACCAGTCGGGGGAATAAAACTGCGCTCGGGGCAGAGAGGAGGCTGAGAAAGGGGAAAGCAGGAGAGGGGAACGGACAACAGGGCTACAAGGTCCAGCCAACGCTCACGGGTGGCTTCGCGCCACGCTACCGAGAGCGAGATCTCTTGGGCAGACCTTTCCGCAAGGGCTCGGCCCCGCTCCGGCTTACGGGAAATCAGTGAAGGGTGTCGCCGAAATCTTTATTTTAACTTCCAATGTCGTTACAAAGTGAAAACCAAACATGCTTTTGAGTGAGTGGTTGACTGGCGAGCGGTAATGTAAGATGCATACATCCATTATATATATATGCTTACGTCATGTGTATATATAATGTTTGTGTGTGTGAGTATTTAATCTAGGCATAAGTAAGTCATGCTTTTGTTTTTCCATTCCTAACTAATATAACTTGACTAAAAAAGTTGCTGCAGTGGGTTTGCAGAATAAAGCACTTTGAATCTCAGAATTGTTTGTTTGTTTTTTTGTTTTTTTTCTTAGCACAGTCCAATTTGCTATAATATTATTTTATACACAAAATTTTTTTTTTGGTCTGTCTTTATAAACTATTATAAGTGCTATTTTTGTTATAATTCAAAATAGATATTTAGTATAAAGTTTTGCTGTTAAATATTTGTTATTTAGTAAAATATGATTTTTTTCTCTTTATTGTAAACATTGTCTGAAAAAATATTAATATGTTTTATCACAGTTGTTTTTAATATTAAAAAAAAGAAAAAAGCACTTGTGGGGTTTTTCGTTATGAAATTGGTGCTGTGTGAACATGTGTTTCGGTCATGTGGTTTTTAATATGTATATAATATTATGTGTCGCGTATTAAAATGAATGTTGTGTATTTTGTGATCTTAAAAAAAAAAATAATCCATGTGGCTATTTTATAGACTTCCATAATAAAAAGAGTTGAATCTCCAAACTTTTTGTTTCATACCCGTCGGCATCTCCTCTCGAAGGGCTTCTGCCCTCCTGGTTTGGGGTCTCAGGGTACTCCCCACCCTGGGAACTGGGGCACCCCGTGAAGTGGGATTTTTGCGGCCACTGGGGACCTATTGGTCTCCATGGCCAGGGTGAGGCCCTGCTGGCTGGCACGGATTGAAATATGGGAAATTCCACTTTTTTACGGGGGGGATGGCCAAACGTTGAACCAAGTTGCGCAGAGATGTTGTGGAGTCTCCATCCCTGGAGATGATCAGAGCCTGACTGGACGTGGTCCTGAGCAACCTGACCAAGGTGCCCCTGCTCCGAGGTCCGTCCCACCCTCAGGGTCTGGGGAGCTCCAGGATACCCAGTTTCTGCCCAAAGCTTTTACCTCTCCCCAGCAAGAGACAGAGGCTGGACAAAACAAGCAGGAGGGAAGGGAACGGTGCTTATCTCCAGTCGCGTGTGTGCCCTGACCTTTGCTGATGGTACTTTCAGGAGCTTACACCGTATAGAGATGGCACAGGAGACCACCATGGGTTGAAGAACAGACACCCAACAACTTATGGCATTGACAGGCTGGATGGTGGGCAGGATGTGCGTGGTGGACCAGGTGAGACAGGACACATTTCCCAAGGGCAGCCCAGGTGGGAGCAGACAGGTTGTCCCCAGCCCTCCCATTATCTCCCATTTGGGCTATTGAGAGATTGTCTGCTCTGGTAATCAGCTGCTCAGCAAATCTGTGTCCCAGAGTTTTCTGCGAGCAGAGCTTGCTTTGAGCTTTTTAAACCCAAAAAGTTTTAGGAACTTTTGGCCCTGGGTGGTGGGACGAAGAGCTTGGTATGAGATGTGACAGGACAAGCTGCTGGTGGGAGTTTCAGCTGTACTCATCCCAGAGTGGAGAGGGGGTGTGCTGGGAGTGCTTAGTGAGTCATCAGGTAATCATTTAAGTAATTAGCTTCTGTCTCCTTGCTCTTCTCCCTATAAAAAAAAAGCTCTGAGAGTGCCCTGGCTGTGGTGGGAGTGTTGGGGAACAGGATGTTGCTGCTCTGCAAACCCTTCCTATGATCACATTTGAAGGCAAGCGAAGGCTGGAGGAATTAATATAGCTCTTTGCAGTTGGCTGGAAAATATGACGATGCAACCCAAGCTCATGTCCCTTCGGTGCAGCCAGAGGATCTGAGGCTCCTTTCCCTCCCTTTAGTGATTTGCGGCCGCTCTCTTTTCCTGGTTGCTGTTCTGGACGTGCCCTGCCAACAGCGGTCTTGCCGTGTCTATCCCGGCTGTCGCCAAAAAACCACTGTGTGGTTGCGCTCGTCCACCGTCCTGTCCCCTTCCCAGCCTCTCCTTGAGCCGAAGGGGCCGATGTGTCACCTCCTCGCCCTTCCTTTCCCTTCCAACCCACGATGCGTTTATAATACCCGTCTGTCACCTATTTAATAGCAGGGAAGGTCATTTCCTTTTGGTCTTTTCTCGTTGGGATTTCTTCCCCCCCTTCCTCGCTCCCCTCCCTTTACTGCTATTTATTTATTTATTTATTTTTAATTTATGGCGTTTAGCGAGAAGCTGCACCACCCCTGGAGGGGGATGATGTGGCTCGCCTGGCTCCAGCAGAAGCAGGGAGCTTTTTTCGGGTGGTCTCGCGGGAGCCGCTGGACGGCAGCGCAGGTCAGTCGGACTCCGTGTACTTTCCATTCGGCTCCGGCACCGAGTCTCACGTTACTTGCTTTGTTTTAACTTTAGCTGAACTCTTGGAAAATTTCTTTTTCAAGGTTGTGTGTGAGAGCGTAGAAAAGGTGTGCGAGCGTGTGTACACATACACGGACTTTTCTCTTCTCTTTTTCTTTTTTTTTTTCCCCCTTCTGAACCCAACCTGGTGTCTCTCGCAAAACGAAGCGGGCCGCTGGAGCGGGCTCGGTCTCTTGGTGTGGCTGAACAGGGCTTTGATCTGCAAGGCTCAAGGCTCAGGTCCGTCCAAGAGGATGGCGAGGCAGCGTTGAGCTAAAAGGAATAGTGCAAAATGTCGAAGTGTAACTAAAGTAACATTTATAGGAATTATTAAGAAAGAGATGGGAGAAAGCGATGGCTTTCCAGGTGGTGTGGGTGGCTTCTTGGCATCGCTTTCCCCCCAGATAATTTTAGGAGCCCCGGGAGACCCCAGCTCTGGTCTCGGCCGGCATTTAACCACTATGGGTGCCTGGCACGTGCTGCCCCATGAAGAGAACAGAATATTTCGGTTGGAAGGGACCTACGATGATGGTCATGCCTGGTGGGGGATGCTGCTACAGCAGGCAGCTTGGGGCTGCTCGTGGCTTCTCCTCTCCACGTGCCTCTTGTGCTGGAGGCTTCAGGCGCCGGTTAGAGGCTCTTGCAGTGAAATGGCGAGGTTGGTGTGCTGTGTGCGTCCAGTCCCCCGCCGGCCTCCTGACAGACACAGGCTGAAAACTCCAAAAATAAATTCTGCTACATCTTCCCAAATGTTGCGATAATGAATTATGGTACCTGGATAGCCTTGGTATCTTCTAAATGTCCAATCGGTACATTTAGAAATGATCAACTGTGACAGCAAAAAGGATGTAAAGTGGCAGAATGGCAAATGGCTTTCTGGCAAATATTTCTTTTTGAAGGTCTCCCTCATCACCTGCACATGAGAGATTTCCAATTTATCCCAGCTGGAAATGAAAATTTTCCTCTGCAGCAGGTGATTATGCCCAAATCCTAACTGACAGCATCTTCCCGATTATTGATTTAACTGCTGATGTGTGATTTTGATATGATAAAATACAAACGATAAAGGTTTGCATGAAAACATGTGGGAAAGAGAGGGTCAGGGAAGCTTTGAGGCTGCGGCTCAAGTGGACGTGTGCGTGTTTCCTCGTAAACAAATAATGTACAGAGACACAAAACCAGGGGCTGAAGAGCGGTTTTAGCTAAGGCATCCCTGCGAGGCTTCACGCTTGTTCCCTCTGGGTGGTTTCACGAGAGGATTGCTGTGTTTATCAAAATCAAGAGGTCATCCCTCCATGGTGGCTTGAGCTCCCCAGGGACAGCGAAGACCCGAAGGGTCAAGCTGCAGCACGAGGGCGGGGGCTCCGCAATGGAGACCTTGGGAAAGGTCCCTGTCAGGGCAGACTTTTCTCAAACAAATTCCCAAAGTCACCATTAGGCGATATGAAATTAAATTAAGGTAACGTCGAATACAACCTTTAACGTCCATACTAATGGAGTATGGACTCCAAAACCAAATGTTTCCTAAATGTTTCAGGCAGCACCTTGAACAATCAATTCACTTGCACGAAGAAAATTTCTTTTTAATAGTCCAAGACCAGCATCCAAATGCCCTTACCTGCATCCTCCGGTTCGTGTTACTACTTCATGTCTTTCTCTAGCACTCAGTAGAGTCAATGGTTGTCTGTCTTTTGACTGTGTTGGAAGCTGGCTCATGCTTATATATGCTTTTTCAACATTATAAATATAGATGGAGTATATATGTATATTTGTTCTGAAGTATCGTGTTTGACCATTTGTTATGGCATGAACAGTTCCTCTTTCAGTGTAATGAACACAGTTTTATCTGGCATAAGAGCGATGTTTAGTCTACATTCACATATAGCTTTTCCTTTGACAATATTTGTCTAATTATGGCGACACGGATTCATTTTGCTCGGTAGGGAAGGGTTGTTTTTTGGACGTGCTTTTGTGTGGTGGTGGTGGATTGCAACGAGCAACCCTAAACAACCACAGATGTGCTCCTTGGGTGCTCATGAAATGTAAGAGCAGCTGTTGCGCCCCACTGTACCATATACCCGTCTCTGACCATGGCCGGTAACGTATATTGAGGGAAAGGCTGAAAGATTTGGGAGAGGTGTAGGCTGAACCTCTTTTCTGGCTAAACCTCAGGTTAGGACTATGGGTTGGTTAGGGAGGTCCTGGCCTGCTGGAGCACCAGGATTGTTTTGTAGTCACCAATGAAGATGCTCTACATCAGCTCATCTTGTCCTCTTCTGGAGCTCTCAGTGTAGATCTCTCTCTCTTGGTATTGGGGCTTGTAAAGCATTTTAGGGAAGGAGGGATGTGGACTGAAAAGGTGAGGGAGCAATGACGTATGGCCAGCAGTGCTGCTGGTTGAGCTTGGCTGACTCCAAGGGTTGGGCTTGCAGACCACCAAAACACTGAGCCTTGTCCCGATCCCAGTGGAGGATGTCGTGGGTGTCCTGGGCTCCCATCACGTCACGGGGCTGGACACTACGGCGGCCCTTTGCATCCCAGAAGTGACCAGCCCAAAGCTCGGTCTCTGGCTGGTCTGAGCCGCCAGCTTCTTCTGCAGAAGTTTATTTAAAAACAGAAGCCCATGAGTACTAGAATTGCTTTTGCAGGAGTCTCATTAAGACAGATATTATTGCATCTATTAATAAAGCAGAACATTTCCTCTGCTGGATATTAATCACTGGGTGGATACACCCAATGGGGCAGTGAAGGGGCCTCGTGGGCAAGTCTGGACTGAGTAAATCAACGTGTCAGATTACTCTCATAAAATTAACCAGTGTTTGTCCACAGAAAGCTGGAAAAAATGGACCCAGAGAGACCACAGAGCCGTCCTCCCGTAAAGCTGACCTGCTAGGGAAGGTCAGTCTACAGGAAATCCCCCTCGAGATCAATTCATTAAGGTTTACAGGACTTGAAATGTTGGACTTGTCGGAGTCACCCAGCAGAGTTTCGGCAAGCGTGTCTTCATCTGCTAGTGCCGATAAGGCAGCTAAGGCACTTTCCTCTGTCTCTCTTGCTCTTCTAAACTGCCTCTAATTCTGTGCAGAAAACCTCCTTGGGCTATATCCCGTGACCATGGATGTTTCTGATGCAGCCCACCACAAGGCAGGGCACAAACGTGCATTTCTGTGCAAAGATGTGCACGTGTCTTCCACGCACCTCCACGCAGGGCACGCGCGGGGCTCGCGTCCCGCCTGCCAGGATTCGCCTAGATACTGCTGAGCTGCTTGGTGCCTCAGTTTCCCTCTCTGCCCCGTGGGATAGCCCAGCAGCTCCTGCAGGTGCCCATTTGCAGGGGATGGAGGTGGTCTTGGAAGGGGCAAAGTGACTGACTGGTGATTCCCTGGCAGCAGGCTGGTATTGAGCCCTCCCTCTCTTGCCTTGTGTTAAGTGGATGAACATCCCCCTCTGGTAACATCCAACTCCGAAAGTCAACAGAGAGAAATTTAGATGTTGTGACCCTGAACCCGCAAATGAACATGAAATCCGTGCGGTCTGTTGGGGTCTGTTTCTACCTGTAAGATAATAAAATTGGGAAGCGAGGGGAAACTGGGCTTGAAGTCCTTCCAGACCTGCTCCATGAGCTTTGCATAAATGCACTTAGTATCTATATTGACCTGTTGACAATTTGCATTTTAAAGGAAAACTCTGCAACAGCAATTAATAAAATACAAAAAACCCCCAATCAGCCCAACATAGTTCATTGGATGCGGAAGAACCAAAAGGTTGAGTTGGTTTCTCCACCTTCCCTCAGTCCTTTTGAAGATGGGCAGCAGAGGAGAAGGCAAAGCATCCTGCTCTAAAGGTACAGCTCCAGGATTACTGGGAGCTAATGCTGATTTTCTTTTTTTAATGGGGAGCTATCAAGTCACCTTAGAGACTTCTCAGAGGGGATCATCCCTGTGCTACAGGCAGGCAGGAGGCCACGCCTTGTTAAGACCGAACTTAAGGTTTTCAGACGATTTCTTACCAAGCACAAGTTATGGGAATTTCAGCCTGAGTGAGTTAAAGTCCCTAAAAAATTTTTTTATTGAGTAACATGATGGTGAAAGAAAATAATCTGGTGGTCTGATGGGTGGGGGGATAGAAAGTTTTGTCAAAGCGAGTTCCTGTGTTGAGCAGCGATGATTCATTGCCTCCGGTTTGTGGATGGCACAACTCCACGGCGGTGTTGCGCTCACTTGAATTTCAGTCACACTCAGTAAATCTGACTCGTTCTTGCCCCGTTTCGCTCTGAGGGTTACGTTGCTGCGAGTGACTGCCACCTTTGGCTCTGTCCTCCCTCCCCAAGCCCCTTCAGCCTTGACTTCTCCCACAGCGATGCAAACCCTCTGGCGCTCATGATGCTGAACCAGCCTGAGAGAAGACCAAAACTGATTTATTATAACATAAATGCATTTAAAAAGCTATGTTCAGGAGCTGTGCTTCATTGTCTAGGGAAAGCGACGTGGCCTCGTTCACTCTGGCGGTTTAGTTGCTCTCTCCTGGTGTTCACGGGGCTGTCAGACCCCATCTCCAACAGCGCTAGCTCCCGAAACACCCACCCGTTCACCTCAAATAGCAGAAATCCGTGTTTTGGCTGACCTAGCTGGGGTGGCACTCTGCAAATGCCCAGTGGTGGGGTTTCTCCCTCTTTAAAATTTATGTTTGCTTTGCTCCGTTTCCTGGTTTGTTTTTCTTAGCGGGAAGAGGAATAAGGCGTTCTGAGTTTCAAGCGGGTTCACTGGGCCGATCTCATCCCAGATCTCACACTGGTTTTTGGGGGGCGGCTGGGATATGAAGAAGGGTTTTGTTACCATGTGGGCAATGTCTGCGCTCAAAAGAACTGCTGTCACAGAAAATTAGTGAGACGTTTTTAATAGGAGGTTTTATTAAATCGAGCAAGCGTTACATGTGCAGGGGCAGACTGGGGAAGCGCGTCTCTGCCAACTTTCACAGGCTTCTAGATCCATCACGTTTATGATCAAGAAGGGACATTAGATCATCCTGTCTCATCTCCTGAATATAGGCCTTAAATTTCGTCCTTCTACCTGCGCGTCGCGCCCTGCCGTGTGAATTCAGCAAAAGCACGTCTTCCAGGAAAGCATCCCATCTTGAAGAAATCAGGCGGCGGAGAATCCGCCGCTTCCCTCGGCGGTTCGCCTGGTTAATCACCCTCACTGTTTATTTCCACTTGTAATTTGTCTGACTCTCAGCTGTTAATTCTCGTTCTGCCTTTCACCACCAGGCTAAAGGGCCCTTTAGGACCCAGATTTTGCTCCTTGCGAAGAGGCTTATGTGATGTAATCAAATCAGCTCCCGATCTTCTGGTTTTTGATAAGCTGAGTGAAAATTACTGAGCTCATGAAGCCTCTTGCTGCCTCAGTGTGTTTTCTCTGTGTGTTTTTCTCACAATCATTCATTAACGCGCCATCCTTTTAAGAATATGGGACACAAAAACTCTGCCCAGATTTCCCTTACCCATCTTGTTGGTGGAGAAATCACCGAGGAGAGCTCATCTTCCTCAGAAATGTCTGCATTCATTGATCGCACTCAATTTTTCCCTTTCTTTCACAGCGTTGTGATGGGACCCATCATCAGGTATCTTGGCCCCTTTGGACCTTAAATCTTTGCTGGAGTGGCTGGTTTGGGGAGAAGTGCGGGAGCTGGGCAAAAAGACCCATTTGTACGAGCTCAGATTGCCAAGAGCTCCAGCTTGCTCCTTGTGCTGCCTTGTTCTTGTTGCAATTTATACGTCTTCCAGGCTTTCAAGTTATCTGAGCTTTTTTTTATTTTAATGTTATGGGAAAAGGTGGATTTGCCAAACTTGTTTTTTTTTATGTCTGAGTTATCAGGAGAGTGGAAAAGTGGAGAGAGACTGGGCTTGATTCGCATGGGCTGGTGGAAATCCAGGAGAGGATGGGCAAGTAGATGATGATGATGATGCTGGGGCAGCTGGTGCCTGAGCAGAAAAAAGTGCTTATTGGCACTGGAGACGCTCACCCCCACGCCGTGTCCCCCGAGGCAGCTGGATCAGGTAGGTGCTCCAGAGCTTCTCCGCTGGCAGATGCGAACCAGCTCGGCTGCTGGATGCTCCCAGCCAGCAAGGTGCGTGGTGATGCCCCAGCTCCTCTTCGCTGGTCTGATGGTCCATCTGTCTCCCCCAGCACCATACGTTTAGTCACCAGAACTTGCACAAACCCATCAGGAATGGCTTTCCAGCAGGCTGTAAGTTTTTCCCATAGGAGAGCTCTGCAGACTTACCCGTGCTGAGGATCTGCTGCTGCGCTTGGGAAGGACTACAACAGGATGGATTAAATTCATCAATCTGCTTGGACCAAAAAATGGTTTAATGGCTAAATCTTTATGTTGGGCTTGCACCTGAGGGTGACCTGGCCAAATGCAACACGTGCACTAGGGTCTGGTTTTCGTGTGAGCCCGTGATGTGGCCGGGGAAGGTGCTGAGCCCTGAGCACACATGCCCGGCTCTTCGCATCCAGCTCAGAGATGGGGAAAGGAGCAGGCAGCAGGAGATGGCGGTGGCAAACCAAGGAGCTCTGCAGCGGGTCTGATAGCCCAGGCAGGTTCACACAGCCAGGTGGTTTCTCTGCCTATTAAAAGAGAGGGGAAACCAGACATTAGACGTGGTCAGCCCTGTGGTGCAGACACCTAAACAGAGCGAACGTGCAGTGGTGTTTCCATGACCCCAAAATACCAGTCGAGCTCTCCCGGCTGCCCAGCTCGGAAGTGCCAGTCGTCCCTCCAGCGTGACTCCAAGGCTTGCTCTCACTTTGCAGTTTGTGGTTTATTTACTGTCTGGGTGCTACCATTGAGCTGGGAAAATATTCCAGGGCTGGCTGAACCACGTACTCGGAAAGAGAAGGCCACGCTGGCTCGCTCTGTATTTTTGTGGATGTCCTGCTATGGGACAGGCTCAGCCTCGGGAGTTAATGTGAGTGGTGAAGCCAAATGTCTGCGTTGATGAAGGGCACTGATGCAGCGGCAGTTCCTATCAGGACATTGAAAATGGAAGAGGAGAACCTGACTCCATCCTCTTTCTTTGCATGACAGAGAGGTGATAATGCAGCGGAGACTTGTCCTGTGCCTGACAGCATGCGCGTGCAGAAGGTCTCCTTTGATGGAACAGCACCATTAATTGCATTTTATGCCACTGTAAGTAAAACTGAAACTCAGCTAATCAGCCTGGCTCCAACGTTCCTCGGCCTAAGTGCTAAATTAAATGCTCTGCTTAGGAGCTTGGCTCTAGGTTGAATTATCACGGGCTGGTTGTAAGTATGATGATGCAAAGACAGTACGAACAGATGCAACCTCTGGAACAAAAGTACACAAACTTCTGATTTCCCTGGTTACGCTCTTCCCAGCCAGGTTTTCTCTGCGTCAGCCCTGCTGTTATTACCTTTGCCCAAATACCTTTGGCCCCTCTCACCAGTGCCCAAGGAGACTGCAGGCAGCCCTTCACCTCCAAAGCCCTCTGCTTGTCCTCCCTCACAGCTGCTAGAGCATCCCATGCCCGTGAACCCATCTGGCAATGCCTCTCGCGCCCCTATGGCGTGGGTCTCCTGATTGTCCCCTTCCTATCGCAGCTCAGCGCAAGTCCGTGAGCCGAGCGATGGCCCCGAGTCCTGCCCACAAACCTGGGGAATATTATGGTGCCCCAACATTCTCCGAGTTGTTTGTTTTTTAGGAAAACAAACCTCTCAAAGGCATGTTAAAATAAAGTATTAGTGTGGCCACAAAGTCCAGGCTGCAAAAGCTGGGAAACCCCAAGCTGAACTGTGGTTGTGTGGCTTTGATTTTGCTCCTTTTGGTGTGTAAATGATGCTCCTGTCTTAAATGACGTGGTCACAGGCGCGGTAGCATCGCTACACTTTGTGGATCAAAGGGATGGTGTTCACTTCGTGAGCAGCTCTTTAATAACTGGTTTTCTTCTTGTTGACCAAGAGCAGCTGTGGGTCGCTGGTTTTAGGCCACTGTTTGGTCCCAGGCCTGTCCACCTGGGGCTCCAGAAGTGACCCTGACCCATAGAGATTGCCCAAATTTCTCACCACAGCACCAGGAGCCAGCAGCATTTTGCAGAGGGGAAGCGGAGGTGCAGTTGGCACGTCAACCTTTGCCTGAAGTGTGTGGTCATGGATGTGACCCCAAGTCCAGGGCGTCCAGTCCCACCTCACTCTGGCCATGCAAGGGTGAGCTCGAGGCATTAGAGAACGTGTCAGGCCACCATCTGCCCACGCGGAGGTTGCCAAGCCCTGCGTGTATCCTCTTTTTGCACGGCTGAAGTTTTGCGTGAGGACTTTCAGGGATGCTCTGGCGCCCAGGAGGGAGCTGCGCTGGGGAAGCCGGCACCAGGCAGGCAGCAGCGTGGATCCCAAAGGCGCCCTTGGGAATGCTCCTGCTCCATCCACATAGATGCAGGAAGAGGACGGATGTCCCAACACCCCTCTCACTGGCAGAAGCAAGATGCCGGCAGGTCTTCCCAGTCCAGTGCTTGCACGTTACCTGGTCAATAAGCTGTGCATGGGAAGTTTTCACAGCAGACCCAGATGGCTGTGGGCCCGCTCACCGCTGTGCGATGCTGGGAGCCAGCGCTGATGAAACCTCGCCGTGTCGCAGTGCTGCGGATGCTCGGGCACTGCTGGCACCCTTGGGAAGCTGTTTGTTAGCTCGGTGCTCGTGGTCTCTCTCAGCACAGCAGCCCCGTTCAGGCTCTTCCCTCCTCTCCGGCCACCTGCTTCCCTACCTGGGGCAGCGGTCAGGCGCGTGGGGCCGTGTTTACCCGCTCGCAGCTGAGCACACAAGCCCTGACAAGCTGACACTCAATATAGCTTTCGGCTCCAAGCTGGGATCTTCCTTCCCTGATACTTGCTGCGTGTGTGGTCGTCTCGGATGTGGGAGATGCCGATGATTCCTGATCAGTCCTGCAGGTAGGTGGAAAGGGAGACGATGCAGCCAGCGGGCTGGCATTGCTGGAGATGCTCCTGCACTGAGGTCGGGATCTCCCCGAGGACCGGGGCTGCTTTGCCTTCGATCCTTTTGCCCAGCCCACGCCCTCCTCTCTCCTCTGTCCCCTCTCCCTCTGCACCTGCTTCCCCACCACACAGCCGGGGCTTCAGGCTCGGGGAAGGCTGTGCCAAAACCACCACCCTCTGCCTTACAGCCTCGCTTCCAAGGTTTGTAATCAGCTGAACTCTGATTCCCAACCCCAGGGGCTGGGGTTGGCAGGGAGCGAGGTTCTCCCTGTATGTTCTTAAACTTTGAGTTCTTTGCCAGGGTTAATTTTCTTCCTTCCCCCCCTCCTTGTTTTTTTTTTTTCCCCTCTTGATGCAGAGGTTGGAAGTGCCGTGCTCAGTGTGGCTGTGGGAAATAAATCCCCCTACCCTCTCCTGGGGCTTGGGGTCTCAATCTAGCCAAGTGTTTCTCACGTGCTTGGATTTAAGTGCATGAAAAGGCTGTGCTGGATCTGGTGTCTCTTGTGTGCCAGCACCTTCCTTGGACCTGGCTTCCCACCTCCTGCAGCTGGATGCGCGGGGTGGATGTGTCTGTGTGTCCAGACTGAGTTCGGGGGGTGGCAGCTCTCTGCTGGGGTCCCACACGCCCTCGACGTGGAGCAGGGAGGAGATAACTCTGCTCTCTGCAGGAATCCTGGGTGGGCTGTGACAGAAATGGTCACATCAGTGTATTTGCAGCAGGACGATGCACAGTGGGAGCTGCGCAGGCAACTTTCCGCACGCATGTTTGGTTATGTCGGCTGTGATCCCTCTGGGTGTCCTGGTGAATAGCCAGGTCAGGCTCCCTTGAACGGGTGGCCCCTGCCCTCTTCTTCCCAAAACGCTGTTTGGCAGGGGTTGAGCAGGGACGCAGTGCAACGGCACTGAGCAGTGCTGGGGTCTGGAGGGGACACCTGCGCTCAGCAGCAGGCACCGTGTGCTGACATGCCCCGAGGGAGTTTCACCCGTTCCACGTCTGCTTTGGGAGTGCATGTGCCAGGCTGGTGTGTCGTGGTGGCTGGTGCTTCGGGGTGGTGGGGCAGGTGGGGGTCTGCAGGGAGAGGAGCCTGATCCTGCCTCAAGATGTAGCCCCATCCCCTCTCCGTGGCCCAGGTGGACAGGAGAGGACAGACCACAGTGCTGCTGCTGAGAGCTATGAGCTCGTTTCGTGGTTCCCTGGTGCAGCCTGTGGTCACATGAACGTTCCTTTGCTGGTTGCACATTTGCACGTGGGTCTGCTCGGCAGTTCGGCGTGGGCAGCAGCGCAGCCGTGCCGGGGGCTGTGTGAGCCGCGTCCTGGCACACCTCGCACGCACACAGGACGGGTTTGCTGGGGTACACAGGCACTCTTGTACCTGCCGTGCTCAGTGTTTTGGGGTGAGGCCTTCCCCAGGTACCGATGTGATGGGGGGGGGGGTGGTATTTTTACGATGCTTTTCTGTGTGATGCTTTCTGGTGCTGGTGCAAATCCGAGTGCAAGGGACCAGGGGCTGCCCAGCATGATTGCACGTGTGGCTGAGGCTGCGTGTCAGTAGCTGAGGGTGCTGCTGAGAACACACATGTGCACGTGCCGGCGTGTGCTAGCAAGCACATGAGGCTGAACATGCTTGTGCACACCCCGCAGGGTGTGTGCGTGTGTGTGTTGAGCGTGCATGGCTCTTTGGGGGGCTGCTGAATGGAACAGGGGGTACGTGCACCCTAATCCTGATTGCACCCATCCAAGAGCTGTTGGAGCCAGACTCCGGTGCCGGACATCGGATTCCGGTGCTGGACATCGGACTCCGACACAGCACTTGGCTGTGCTCCCTTGCTGCCCTCTGCAGGCAACCACCCCTCGTCCATGGCTCCGCCGAGCAGACGCAGCCCATCCCGCAACAGCCGAGAAACAGCCTTGGCCTGGCTCGCCGCGCTTTCCCCCCTCCCAGTACCCCGAAATAACCATGCTCCGTTGCAAACGCAGCCGGAGTCCGGGGGCTGCTGGGCACCGGAGGAGCCACCACGCTTGCTCGGGGCGGCCGGGGCCAGCTGTGCCAAAGGGCACCCGCAGCCTCCCCCGGCGCGGTGCGGCACGGCACGGCACGGCGGGCCGGCCGGGCAGCTCTCCGATGGCTTTGGCTGCAGCCGCAGCCGGAGGAGTGCGTAGGATGGAGAAATGTGAGTCAGCCCCAGGAGCCTCGTATGCGAGCGGCCGCGCAGAGGTGCTTGGCAGACGCTCCCGCAGCGGGGGCTACGTGCGTGGAGGGATGCAGGCGCTCGGGCGTATCGACCCGGCTGCAAAGATGCCCTCCAACGGGGAGAGCTCGTGCAGAAACACAGTTATCACTATAACTGCCACCGTTTTCTTTCTGAAGCTGCAGGCAATGCAGAGGGCTGCTTTGGGAAGCTGCTTTTCCATGCACAGACCGGGCGTCCGTACTACGGCTGGACCTCAAGCTTTCTCTTTCCTCCCCTCTGCCCTTTCTCTGCTGGGTAAATCAAGGTTGCAGCCTGTCTGCGGGAGCTGCCTCCTGCTCCCACACCGCAGGCCTGCACGAACCACCCTCGCTCTCCCTCCACGGTCTCTTTTGGACCAGGATCCAGAGCTGGAAATTGGGCTGATCCGGAATATCTAGCCTTCAATCTGATCCCAACCCAGGTTGGGATGAGGACGTCTGTAAGTCTGTCTCTGACCTGAAGCAGCAGTGCGTCAGGAACCTGGACTTGTAGCACTGGGATATTTATTAGCGCTGGCTCCAGAAGCTGTGATCTGATGGGATCCAGAGGAGCCCCAAACAAAACTCCTTGGGCAGATTGGGTTCTGCATGCACTGAGGAAATCAAAACATAAAAAAAGGAGGAAGAACTTGAAACCACCTCAGTTCTGCAACACTTCATTTTTCAGTTTCTGGGCAGGATTTATATTTGGCATCTAATTAATCTCAAAACATACAAAAATCACGCAGTTTTGCAATTCCACAGTGCCTTTTACCTGGGAATTTTGAAACACCTTGTTAGGAAAACGGGCTTTGCAATTATCCTAAGTGTCCAGATGGAAAAATTGAGCTAGGCTATGTGATTTCGCCAAGGCTGCGCAGACAGTCAGTGGCAGAGGTGCGAATGAGGTGGTAAAGGCACTTTCCTGTTCACAGAAAATCCAAGTTAAAGGAAAACTGCAAGGCAGGATCGCTGCTGAGCTTTCCGGGAGCAAGCCCAGCTCCAGCCCTGTTTCCCAGAGCCTGTACTCAGCCTGACACTCCATAACTGTTGCAAAACTATACAGCAGCGGAGTAAAGTGATAGTGGGTTCATTTGTGGTTGCAAATGGAGCTCGGGAGCCCTGATGGATGGCACCTCGCTCTGACCACCAGACCCCACAGCCCTTTACAATGAGAACATAACCTTGCACGGTACCTGGGAGCTGAAAGCAGTTTTGGTCTCCAGCAGGATGAGAAGGTCCCACCTTGTAGGCTTGGGGGCCTCCACCTTCCTGGGCCTGGAGGTCAGCATTTGTTACTGGGGTTGCATGCACCAGATTTTCATATGAATGGTGCTTTTTCGTGGCTGAGTATCAGCGGGATGTGGCCCCTGCTCCGTAGTAGTTTGCACTGGCAAGGTGGGAGGTGGCAGGGTTGCAGCCTGCCGCAGCTTCATGGCGAAGAGCAGATGGGTCAGAAGAGGGAGAAGCAGGATGGTGAATTGGTTTGCTATTCATTCACAGACCAAGAGCAGCAGAGAATGTCTGGGGTTTAGACCATGGCTTAAAAAATTGAGTTAGTGGGATGAGGGAAGCAGCTGGACTCCGTTGCGTATTGGGTCAAGGTGGCAAAAAACCAGGGGAAGGGACATCCCTATGGTTAGAGGGCTAGGAGATGGGGTACAGTTCCCTGCCTTGTGTTCCTGTGTTCCGCCCTCGGCCTGGGACAAGGGGCAGACTGCGTAGTTGGGCACGTGGGGTTGTGTTGGAGCCTCCAAGCTGGTGGCTGAGGAAACCTGCACCTCCCCACTTCTCAGGTCTGCACGTGCCTGTTTTCAGCTGATGGCCGCGTTTTAAGTCACCCATTCCCCGGATCGTCTTGCAGTTGCATTTGAGGGTTTGCAACGTTCAGGCTGATGCCCGAGGCTGGTGCTGTGAATGGCTGCCTCGGCACGAGGGGTGTTAGAGCCCTGCTCCAACTCATGAAGATCCTGTGAAGCTGAGCACCTAGGTACCATAGCGAGATGCCATAGATGGGGAAGCACATAAGGACCCCCCCAAATTAATAAAACCTCCACCTATAAAAGAGAGGATAAAGGCTGCAGAAAGGAGGGACGGCACGAGAAAGGGTCTCACGGTGGCTGAAACACTGGATCTGAAATGGTGGATCTGGGATGAAGTACGGGCTTGGCATGAGAGGCAGAGGAGGGAGCAGATGTGGCGAGGGTCCTGCGGGCAATGCCTGCCCCGTGGCTTACCGGTACCTTAGCGCACAGGTAAGAGGTCACTGGAGCTGTGGCAGCAGCTAAAGGGAGCGCCAATTGGAACCAGATGTCAGGAAGTGCGAGGCACCACAAACGTGTGGAAGGGCCTCCCAGCCATGGCGGCGGAGCCCCTAACACTGGGGTCATTCACGAAGCAATTAGTTGGCATCCTGCGGTTTTGGCCTGTTAAAAAGGGGAATCAGCCTTCAGGAGCTAAGTGGGGCTGCAAGGAGCTTTCCCAGCGCGATGGGAAGTGCTGGCACGGAGAATTAGAGTGAGCTCTGGACGGTAGGTGACGGGAGGTGGGATGAATGGACATACCGTTGACCATGGAAAGGCTCCTGTTGAGTTCAGAGGGCTTTGCCTCAGGCTGAGTGCCACAGCTTTGGAAAAAAAAAAATGGGAAAGAGGGGCCAGGACCTCTACTTCTCATTCAGCTTTCCTGCCCATACATCCATTAGAGCCTCTACGAGTCGTGTCTTCTGCATTTTCTCTTGGGGAGCTGTTGTCTGTTGAATTGTCGAGGCAATAAGCCTAAGGTCGTGGTGGGTCCACAGATGCTTCAGGTCTTTAAAACAGGTTTGGGAGGCGTTGTTAAGCATATGCTGTAAATCATCTGAAAGTTATGGTTGAAGCAGGAATATCTGGGTGAGACTTTCTTGCCTGGCTTTTGTAGGAGGTCAGACTGAATATACGCAGGTCTTCATGCTCCTATGATCATGGAAATGCGCCCTGTTTTTCCCCTTTGTTGCCACATGTTCCTCCAATTCACACCAGCTTCTTCACAGTATGGAGAGCCTGTGAGGGTGTATTGTAAAAAGACTCTCCTATTTACTCTCATGGATAAACCTTAAAGAAAGATGGGAAAAAACAGTTCTGAGGCTGGAAATTATTTTTTTCTTTTTCCAGATTTCCTTTCTCCTCCACTATTTCTACTCTATCGAACCCCCCCAAATCTCAGCAGACATCTTGCGCTAGGCCAGTTTTGCAAGCTCAGGAGGGTCAAATGGTTGTCTGCTCTTCTGGCTGCATACATACTGCATCCCTCTAACATAACTTGTTTTTCATACCCTTGATTTACTGCAGGAGGAGAAGGGATGACTTTGTACCTCAGCCTGTGTTGGCCGTGGAGAAGCATTTATGCAGGTGAGTATTTGGAGAGTCACCAGCTCTAGCTGCTGAGCGCTCACCAGTAGACAGATGCTGCTGTGGATTGGGAGGAAGATGTCCCAGCCCCTGCTTGCTGAGGTCTGAGAGCTGCTGCATTAAGTCTCTATCAGGCTGTTTCAGAGTCCGCAAGGTCAATAGATGCTGCTCTACCGAGCTCAATAAGCTGCAGGATACACCCGGGGGGAAACGGTCTTCAATTGAGTCACGATTTATTAGCGTGGTTATGGAAGCCTATTCTCTCAGGAACCGTAATGCTGAGTAATATTACACGAAGAGACGGTGGTATATGGTACCTCAGGGGACGCCAGCTAATGGAGCAGCCAGAGCCTGGATCAGTCCGTTATAAGTATCCTCGTCCGAGGAGGCCCTTTCTCAGGGCAAGTGTCCCTGAGGCTTGACATGAGGAAGGTGTGTAGGATTTGACGCTGTGGCTGGTGTCTGCAAGGTGAATGTTTAAAGCCAGATCAGACCCTCTCCCCCTGCCCGCTTTTACACACCCCTGGAGCGGTTCACACCTCGGGAGGTGATGCTCCCCCTCCGCCGGCTGTCGGGACCGTCTGGCCGAGCGGGTCGGACTAACACCTCGCTCCGAGGCGGTTGGAGGGGGGGTGAGCGGATTCCCAGCCGAGGGGATACGTTACGCTGCTTATTGCATTTGCCCTCCCGGGAGGCAGAGCTTTAATTGCTCTCCCAGCATCTTTCCTTCCCCTAGTGCAGCAGATATTGCAAACTTTCTACCGTTACGTTGCGTGCTCGGAGCTGGAGGTCCCGAGCGATAGCGCAGAGCTCTGAGTTTCCTCCGCTTTGCTGTTTGTGCAGCCAGGCCAGCACGCTGAAAACAAGAGCAAAAAATGCTGCTGCTCAGGACTGCAGTGGGGGACTCCTGTCTCTGGTACTTCTCTTGGGTGCGAGAGGCAACACGAAGGGCACGGGATGCTGTAGCACCTTGCCCGGTGTCAAAGTGAGACAGAAAGGTTCATACAGCCTAAAAAAAGAGCAGATTCACTGAGATTTTTCCAGAGTGCTGCAGGCTGCATGAGGGCACGTGGGCAGGAGTCGAGCGGTGGGCTTGGCGGGGGTATCTGGAGCAGGAGGACACCTTTACTGCCCTCCGCTCCTTCCAAACCTCACCAAGTGAAAACGTCCGAGGGGCTATGGCTTTATAACCGCTCACTTAATGGGATCGGAATGACTTACTAACGGTTCCTATCCGAACAAAAATAACACCAAAACATTCTCTTTTCTCTCCCCCCCTCCCAGGCCTCATGACTTTAAAAGGATTTGTGACAAGCCATGAGCCTTGAGAAAATAAACCATGATGAATTCCCATCCACAGAGACAATTCTGAAGGTATGTGTCCCCTCCTCCCTGCTCACTGGAAAAACCACAGGCTTGGCCAGGACTGGAAGAGGAGCCATTCATTCAAGCCCGATTTCCCAAATTGTATCACAAGAAATGGTCTCGGTCACTCCTAAATGAGCTCCGTGGGGATTCTGCTTCCCCTCATGTGCCAGGTTAGCTCTGCAGAGCGAGCGGGGCTGGCCGATGGCCTCAGCACGTGTGATGGGAGGGCAGCACACTGGGGCAAGCACGGAACCGAGGGACGGCTGGGAAGAGCACAGCCTAATCCGTGGGCTAATCACCCTCTGGAAATACCCAGCTCCTCCTAACTGTTCCACCGTGATTAGCTTGGGAGAGGGACTTTAAAGCAGAGGACACTGCCTTACCTTTTTTCTTCTAAACAGCTCGTGGGTTTTGAGGCCGTGCTTCATGTTTGCAAAAGGATGTTTTTTGGGGGGACTGGCATGGCTTTTGGATTTCAGTGAGGGTACGTAGGGTGCAGAGCTTACCCCGTTTGCTGCTTGCCCCTCCGGAGGTGATCTGAACAGATCTCACCGACTCGGTGGTCACAAGCGTGCTAACATGGGCGAGAAGGTTGGTTTCTGCCCCAAGCAGCTTCGAGCTATCTGGGAGCAAAGCAACCAGCCGTCCGCAGCCTTAAATCAGAGACTTGACCCTGGTCTAGGTCCAGGAGAGAAGTCATCTCCGCTCGATTCCTTGACGTACGTGATTTCCTTGCCTGTGCTGGCTCAGCCGGTGCTTTGTGGGGAGCGGAGCCGCGGCTCCAGCCGCTTCCTGCCCACCAGAGTGGGAGGAGGAGCACTGGGTGCTTAGAAGCTACTGGTTTCCCTCGCACTGGTCCCCACAAGACACGACTTTGCTCTCTGAATGCACACATGAGAGGATTTACACTGGAATATGCCGCTGGGAGGGATGAGGTTAGCACAGGGCAGCCTATGTGCTACGTAAAGCTCTGTGGGATGCCTGTAAAATACTGTGGTTTGAGCTGGTCAGAAGGATGAGGTTTTGCATGCAGGAATTAGAAAGGTCGTTTTTCTCTCTGTGCACCAGAAATCATCTGTTTGTTTGGTTTTGTTGAAAACATTGGCAGAGATGTGCAAAAAAAAAAAATGTTCTTATTGATGGTGTGGTGTTTTGTATTTTGTCGTCATGGTTTGTAATTGTTAAACTCGTGTTGATTTTCTTTTATTCTCCTTTTGCACTTTGGAGTTTTATTCAGACCTCGGGGAAAAACTGAAAGCAGAACTAGATTTCTTTGAGTAATCACATTCTTGGGGAAAGGTAGATGGGAAAGACTGTTTTCAACTCTCTCTTCAGTTAAAAATTATCCCAAATTCCAAGTTATCCTAATAAAATTCTGGTGTTACCTCGTACAGATGAGCAAAATGGTTATTGATTCCCAACACCCCTTTCTGCAACAGGCTTGGCAAATTTTCCTGCCTTTTCAGTTGGAGCTGCCTCACCTTCCTTCGCCTAGGCGGTCCCATCGTCTGCGCGTGTTTTATGAGCAGGACCAGACACGGGACTTGCCCTGCAGTTTTGTGTGTGCCCATCGCAAGCTCCGCGTAAGGAGGCCCTGCGCTGCTCCAGCAGGGATAGACAGGGCGGGCAAGGACCGTGCAGGCGTGAGGTTCACTGGGAAATTCTCTTGCGATGGGTGGGGAGCGATGACACATCAAAAGAGATGGGAAGAAGCAAACCCCGTGATATCAAACACATGGCAAGATGAACCACCTACTGTTTAATGAGAGAATTAGGACACATGAATGTTTTTTCTCAGGCTACTTCAATCTGTTTCTAATCCTGGCCTAGGGAAGAGTGGATGAGAAGCAGGAGGCCTATATATATATATATATATATATATTTTAATGTTTCTCATCTTTAGTAAGTGTGTGTGTGTATTTATATTTACCGTGATTTCTCACAAAGACATGTTTGACACTGTTATTTCTGGTGTTCCTTGGCAGCAAGACGCTTTTTACCACCAACCTATTGATACCACATGGTGGGTAAGAGCACCTCGTACTTTCCCTCCCCTCTTCGCTGCAGACTGAAAGGCACTGGGTTGTCTCAGCTTGGCAGGGAAAAAAGTAGAAAAAAGAGAGAAGCCAAGTTATCGGTTTAGCTCTGGAGCCCTCCCTGTTTCTCCTGAAATGTGGGTCCCTTGTTCCAGCAAGGGTACGTGTGCATACGTGCTCGCTATAAAGCGTTCCCATGGCAGAGCTTTCACAGCGCTCTATTTATTTTGCTGGGTTCTCGTTCAGGTCAACCACGATACTCTGAAGCGTGGTGGTTTGGACTTGGAGATGGATCATGTGGTCTCCATTATTGGAGATCACCGCTTAGAAGCCAGCCTTGCCAAGACAGACCAGAGCCTCTCATTATCTGACAGCTTTGTCCAAATTCGGATGAACTTGGAGCCTTTTGGGAGAAGGGTCTTCCTGGTCAATGGAGATAATGCAGAAGTGCCTGTAGGATAGAGGCTGAAAAGGAAAATAGTTCCTTACTCCTCCAGTGGTGAAAAAGGTCTATACTTTGATGGGGAGTTTTGCTTACACAGGTTGTCCACTCACAAGTCCTTGTTTCTCTTGGGGAGTCACTATAAGTAAAGAGAATTTGTGTTTGTGGGAGCTGGTGGCCCCTTGGAGGGGCTTATAGAGGGAAGACCATTTCATCTTGTATTAAGTACACTTATACAATCTGGTTTTCTTCAATGAGGACTCTGTTGTGAGAAGCACTGCTGATCCAGAGCTCTGCTTTGGAAGACGACATCTTGTCGGTGCGATACAGCTAAGAGCTCTGCTGCAAGACCGTTGAAGAGGACTTTCTTGGAGAAATGTGCTGAATTTGTCAGTGAAACCAAAATGTTGGGCTGAGATCCCTTCAGAGAACATTCAGTAGACATCTGCCTGGGGACTGGAAACCAGCCCGCGAAGCAGCACTTGGGCTGCTGCTCCTCATCGACCTCATGGTGAGCAAGATTTTGGGGGAATGAGTGAGGTGATGCAACAACGGCATCTTGGGGTGAGGGAGGAGTATTTCTCACTGATGGCTGGGAGGGCAATCAGATGGGTTAGGGCCAAAGGTACTGTAAGGATGGCACAAGATAGACATGGGCTTCCTACTTTAATATATACACATTAATATCTATCTATCTATCTATCTATCTAGCTATATCTCCTTTTCCCCAAGCAGACACATCTTTTTCTGCAACCTGTATTGCAAAGTGCTGGTGACTGAACCTTTCAGGGGCTCTGTGGGATGTCTGGCGCTCCTCTGGCTGGAGAAGGGAGACAGGGTAGATTGAACTGGGCAATTGTTTGTTAAAAAGGACTTGGAGATGCTAACATAGTCCTAAAGCTGCTGTTTTCTGTCATAAATTCTGTGAAGTTAAGGTCAGAAATGGTTAGCTGATCCCCTCAGAGAACTGGCTCTTCCACAAAGTGATTCATCTCCTCCGAAGACGACCTACCTTTTGGAAATGGCATTCGCTCCCCATTGACTCTTAAGGAAGCCAGATGTCCAGCCTGGGCTGCCACCGGCCTTTTAAACTCCTAAATGCAGGTGGGATGAATCCCACTCTTGATCTTAATCCTTTTTAATTAGATTGAGCTTTCAAGGTCTTCCACCACAGTGTTTTCTCTTACTCTTGGGTAATTTCTGTGGCTTTTTTCTTAGCTCTATCCAACTTTTAAACATCTCTTCTACAATATGTGTTGCAAACTGTACACAGTATTTCAGTATCTGTCTTGTCTGTGGTTTCTGCAGGCACAGAAACTCTTCCTTTCTCCTATTCACCATCACCTTTTAGGGGAAATCAAGTTGACTTTCTTGCCCATTCTAACGTTCAAGTCCTTCTCAAAAAATCACTGTCCTTCAGGTCACCGTTCTCTGCTCTATGGGTATGGTGGATGCTCCTTGTCGTCTGCAGGTAACATTGCATTTTGCTGCCTAAAGTGTGCATTTGAGCTGAAGCATGCCAGCAGCTTGACAGTCCTGGTGGGGCTGAGTGCCCTGCCCTCCTCGGTACTTACTGCTTTGCCAGCTTCTGTGACCTAAACAGCTTACATCAGCTGCGAGTAATATATTTGCTTTCATGAAAGTTGATGACAATGTTGACTACCTCTGGGCAAGGCGGTAGATCCTGACAACCGTCGGTGATACTTTCTCACTGAATAATGCCTCCCAGCTTCCGCAAGCTAGCCAGTCCCAATCTATTGAATGTATGTTTTATTTCTATAGCGTAGCAGAAGCTTTTCAAACAGAAGGTTGTGCAATGTTAAGTCATGCACCACATGAAAGTTTGTATTATGCCTGTAAGAGACTCTTTGATGAACAGAACTCATAATTTTGTCAGAAAATGAGATCAGGCCTATTTCCCATGAAAAACATTGACTGACATTTCTTGCAAATGTAATTATTTTGTAAGGTGGAGTGGTGTCACCTGGCCTAATTTTAACCAAATAACAGTTTGCTGTCTGATCCAAACTAGCTGCCAAGGTTCGTTCTGCAGTCAACGGAGCGAGATCAGCCCTCCAGCAGCTGAATCATCTAATCTATGTTAGACATCTGTCTTACAGTAGGATGATTGCTGTTTGGAAGTGCCTGCCTGTCTCCATTGACTGAGGAAAAGGAGCAAGGATTAATTTTGAGCTAGCCTGTGTGTAGCTACCTGAGTGAAATCACTTCTCCTGTAAAAATATTGGCACAGCTTTACCATGCCTTTCTCCAAATGTTGGGAAATGCATTGTTCCCCTTCAGGACTCTCATGACTCACAGTCTAGGGAGTTTCAGGTAAGTCATAGGATGAATCCCCGCACACAAGTCCAAGATCCCCTCCCTGCCCCTTCTTTTTATCCGGAAAGATGGTTAGGCTTTGGCTAAGGCGGTAATGGGGCAGCATTTGCTCGACTGCTCCTCATTTACCAACTAGCCACAGGCTTTGATCCTTGAGCTCTGTGCATCATCCCAGCTGGAAATGAAAGCCTTGTGTTTCCCCCAGCAAATGCCCTGGAAGCAAGTGGTAAATTCGAGAGAAAGTTGTACGGGGTGAGGATGGAAATGCACATGCGATGCCTTGACCCTGCCTTGGGGGAAGAGGGCATGGCCAGGCCGGGCTGGGTGGTCAGAGCTGGGGTAAGTGCTCCTGTGAGCTGTACCAACATAGGACAGACACCGAGGACAGGAGCAGAGGCCCTTTTTGTCAGCAGAGCTGGGACGGGAAACATGGACCTGCTGCAGGCTCTTAAAGATGGGTTAGATGTGGTCTCTGGGCCTGAGGTCTCATTCCAGGTGTGCGGGAATTGGAGATTAATCTATGCTTGGGTAAATGAGGTGACTCATTAACAGCTCGTGCCGAGCAGCCACGCACTGTCCTAGTGTCATAGCGCTCTTTGAAGGCCCCAGCTGGGATAAGGAGAGGACCCACTGCTTCATGCACCCAATGAGTCCCCAGAAATGGAAGCGGAAGAGATGAGCAGGTGGCCAAGGAGGAGGGGAAGGAGCTGGAGAGGGTTATTCCCCCCCAGTCAGAATGGAAGCAATGCTCGTCCGTGCAGCGTCCCGTAGCGATGCCTCAAGCCAGCTCTTAGTGGGATCAGTATCGCCCTTGACAGCGCAGCTCTTGCCCCGGTGAGGATGCCAGGACCGCTGGAGCGGGGCGACAGTCGTATCGCACGGCGTATCAGCTACTGCAGCATTTACCAGCTCACAACGCACACGCACAGGGAATGGCAAGTGTGTGGGGCAGCTGTCGATGGAAATATATGCATCCAAAACTGCTTTTTAAGCCTGGCTATCCCTGGATTCCTCCATTTTCAACGTGCATCGCTTCAAGGAGACCAGAATAGTGCTGGAAGTGCACAGATGTACAGCCGCAACTATGGAGTGCTGAAACCAGCCGAGGATTTAGAAGCTATTAATTACAAATAAAACAAATGAGTGCATTTCATGACCTGCTAATTTGTCAGTGGAGAGAGAAAAGCAAAACAAATCAAATCGTTGTTTGCAGCAAATGGTTTACTTTGCTGTAATAATAAATACGACTAAAAAGAAATGCCAATGCTCTGCCAAGGCAAAAAATGTGTGTGTCTGCATGTGAGTGTAATTCTTCTCCTGTTGAGCACTTTAAATGAATGGAGCTGAAAGGATTACAGAAATCTCATGTTTCATTCTTTAAGCTCTTTGTTCATTTTTGCATGTCATTGATTCCGTGGAGGACAGACTAGATTGCTGTAATGTGGTTAATCATCAATTAGTGGCAATTGGAGCAATTTTGTTGTCTTTAATAGATGGGTTCCTTTTTGGGAATCAGTTTCTCTTCTAAGAAGAACAATTCTTGTTATTGATTAAAGGAAGTGGAAATGTCTTTTTAGTTGTATTGATCTTATTTTTACTACTTTTCCCGTCTCGCATGCGGATTGGCTTCTGCAGCTGCAGTGCTAGACAGCAAAAAGAATGCGTGTTAAGGCATTGGTGAACAAGAGAGAGAATTTGGGTACAGCCGTATTCTCTTCTTTCCACCCCAACAACTCCTGCACCACAACATGGAGCTGGGAAGTCACCACATGTGCTGTGCTTTGAGGACCTGCAGTCAGGAAGAGTTTCTGCTCCATCTTTCTTCAGTGTCCAGCACTGTCTCTCAACTATTTTAGCATTTCAGATATTTGCATTCTGGACACAGTCCCTTGTGGGAACAGCAGAGCCATCCTAAGCACGGAGGAAATGTGGATTCGGAACCATATCCCGACTTAGTAACTTAAGTCTTCCTCTCTAATGGGTTGAACTGAGATCTCTGATCTGAGAAGTCCCAAAAGGCTTCAGCTGGAGCCCCTGTGTCCGGTACAAGGCATTTCGAGATAGATGAAGGCCAACTGGATAAGGTCCAGGGGAGAGCAGCAAGAATGATCAGAGGTCCAGAAAACATGACCTTCAAGGAAGGACTGAAAGGGTTGGGATTGTTTAGTCTAGAGGAGAGATGACTGCAGAGATACTTGCTGGGAGCCTGCAAGTGTGTAAAAGGGTACTGTGGAAAGGAAGAGAAGAACCTGCTCCTTGAGTCCACCGCAGGAGAACAGACAACACGTTTTCATCTAAACCGGGAGCAAGACGTTTGGGTTGGGCAGGAGGAGAGGGTTTGCAAGGGTGAGGTTAGTTATATCAGGCAAATGTCTTTTGGTAGAACTTATCCGATGAGGGAGAAGAAGAACGGACTAGATGACCTGGCAAAATCTCTTCTAGTTCTGTTTTTTGGGGGGAATATTTAGAGTTGTTTGGATTTTGATCCGGATTTTGCTGCTCTGGTGCGTGCCCTCAGAGATGTGAGCATGGGATGTATCTTCTGGTTTGAAAACCCAAAAAAGATGATCAGAAATGGTCAGGTAAAGGAATCCTATGCAGGGCAGATGCTGTCCTGTGCAGAGCAAGGAGAAGAACAAGCATCTATGGGTCACCTGGGAGTCTGCATGGCTGGAAGGTACACCCACACGTATGTCTGTGTACGTAAAGGAGAGGAAAGTATGAGATAAGAAAATACACTCCCTGGTGAGTGCAAACTCCTTCCCTCCATGCTTATCATCATCGTTCTCCTCAGCTTTGGATAGACACATTGCAGAGAGCTGGTGTTTGGAGATGTTTCTGAATCTAATGCCTAAAATGCTCCTTTACTCAGTATTTGTTAGACTTCATCTAGAGAATGTGTCAGTTTTGGGGCTCTCCCAGTACAGGAAAGACATTCATAAACTGGAGTGAGTTCAGTGGAGGCCACCAAGATGGTTGGGGGCTGGAGCACTTGCTGCGTAGGGAGAGGATGACATAATGGGTTTTGTTCATCCTTGGAGGTTTTGAAGATCAGACTGGATAAAGCCCTGAGCGACCTGGTCTGCTCTTCTACCTGATGCTGCTTTGAGCAAGAGGATGGACTACAGACCTCTGGAGGTCCCTTCCAATCTAGATGATTCCATGATTCTGTGATTCTAAAATTCACTATCTGTATCTGTCAAAAGCCAGTGCTACTACTGAGGCCAAGGATGGTCTCTAAGTGTCTGCTGCCCAGAGGCACCAAAAGCATCGCGCCGCATTGCTGGTGCTGGCACCTCTGCCTTAATTGTCACCACATTTGTGTGTTAATTTTTATGCAGATGACAAACATGTCTAAATGTCCTCAGATGTCTCTGTGAAACCACTGCCCTTCACCTCATGTGCTCTCAACCTTTTCTCCCTTTCTCTGCTGGCAGGATGAAGATGGCCATGAGGTCTAGTCTGGATTGCTCTCACCAGGAGGGATCATACAGAGATCCCCAAGCAAAAATGGACCAAACCGTGCTCGACTTGCATCGGTGTGGTGCAAAGGGAAAAGCTCATGAACTCGGGCACAATGCTGCTGTAACATGGCTATCCACTTCATGGATCCTACTTGTTGCCTTCCCAAGGTACTCCCTACTCCGTGCTGAGCGCGCCGGTCTGCATTGGCTCTATGTGCCCCTGTCTCTGCGCCGTCCTCCATGTTCCGGGCTGTTTAAGCCTTTGGAGCAGGTGAGGTTATTCCGGGTTAATAAGGAAAGATTAAGATTGTTGCTGCTGTTTAGCATCACGTTGGTGTGTTTCACTTTTGCTCCAGCTCAGTGGACTCAGTGGAGTTCTCTTTTTTGGTTGGTGTGGGTTTTCTTGTTTGGTTTGGTTGGGGGTGAGGGGGATTGTTGTTGGTTTTTGTTTGGTTTTTATGAGATCAGGGATGTAACAGGCCCTTGGCATGGACTTTTAGGTGATAAATAACTTTTACGGCCAGTTTGAAGCTCAGGCGAGTCCAACATGTGTGATAATCTGCTGTGTATCACAGACGTTAGAGCCTCCTTGATAATGAAGACCTATGGTGCTACTTCCACAGCGTGTCAGGAATCTGGAAGAGGTGTGTGTCCAAACCCTGGGCACCGCATGTCACAGTCCTGTCAGTGTAAACTCCCAACAGAGTTCCCCAGACAAGGCGCCCACCCTTGTATCTTGACTTTCCCTCGTTTTCAAGTGCCTGGGAGAGAAGGAAGAACGTGAGCAACTCTTCTCGCAGACTCTCACAGTGCGGCTGCTCCCAGCCATGAGGAGCAAACCTTAACGCCTAGTCCATGCCTGGATTTTCTCGGATTTGGGCAAAGGGCCTGCCTGTGCTCTCTGAGCACCTTCCCATGGTGCACGCGTGCTCAGCATCACACGATGTGCTTCTTGCAGGGAACACCCTGCCCGGATCTAGTCCTTCTCTTGTCAAAGGATTATTCCCAACAGACCGTGCTTTAGTCCATTTTTAGATGTCTTAAAGAGCAGGGTTTCCACCACAGTCCCTGGGGAGGATGTTCCACAATCCAGTAGGTTAGATCTCACTGCTAAGAATGTTTCCCCTGATATTCAGAGTTCATTTTCCATTTCTTAATCCCATCTTGTGATTCCTGGTTATTCCCCTGTCGGGCTAACCTAAACAATTCCTCCCCCTCCCCGACATTTATGCCTGTCAGCTAGTCAGCAGACAGTTGTCCTCCTTTGCTGTCCTCCAGCCAAACTATACATATTTAGCTCCTTCATTTTTTTTCCTCATAAGTCAATCCTTCCAGCCACTTAATCATCTATGTTGTCCCACTTTGACTTCTCTCCAGCTTGAAGCATTCCGGTGCTGCTGAGGTGCCCAGAAGCAAATCAAGTCCCCAGTGACCTCAGCCCAAGGAGGAGGTTGACAGAGAAAACCTTTTTTATGAGAAAATCCCTACAGTCATCATCTTTGTCACGGGGCGGAAACAGGGGTTTGGTGCTACCCCTGAGACCTGGCTGGAGAAACGCTGCCAATTTCACTCAAATATTCCATTGAATCCAGGCACTGGGAACAGCCGAGAAGCCGTGTCCTGCTGCGTTATTTTCATTCATTTCATTGTAATCTACTGCGGCGGTGTTGGACGGACACGAGGAGGAAGGGTTGGCCCAAGGAAACGCAGTGATAAACGCACCGAAAGAGCTTGCTATCGAGTGCCACAGCCTGTCCAAGCCAAGGTCGTGTCACGACAGAGAAAGAGCCCAGAGCACCTCTTCCATTTCCCTTGGGCCCTTTTTCTGTCCAAACACGAAGGGAAGGAAGTTGCTTTCTGTTTGCCATCTGTCCTGAGCCAGGGCTGATGGACACCTTGTTTTCTTTGGGTGTTAATAAGTAAGTGTTTGCTAATGCAGGCCAGAAAAAAACCATTCTCCAATCTTTCTTTAAAAAGTAGAAAGAGCCAGCTTGGGAAGAACAGGCTAGCAGCATACGCAAGTGGTCCTGGGCCACTGCAAATCTTCTGTCTCCGTGTAGGATAAATTAAACATCAAGGAGTTACGGGTGATTATCACTCTGTGGAGCCTGGCTTGCTCCTTTCCAGAGCCCCTCAAACTCTTCTTTCCAATGAAAAGAAAAGCCACTGGAATCGGTGATTCAACCAGTGCTCGCTGGAGCAGGGTTCGGGGCTCGTTTGAAGCTCTGGATTCCTCCCAGGATAGCAGTAATGTCTCAGTCTTAATTAGAGCCCACGGTGCCACCGTGTTACGAGGAGATGCTGTGGTGATGCAGCTATCGCCTTTGCCTGTGGCATAAAACTAAGCCCCAGACTGCTTATTCACGTCCAAGATCCTCTGCCACGATTGAAATTCATTACAGTGTCGGCGTCTGTTATTTGTAGTAGAGCACTGTCTGCCGTCTTAGACAAGAGAGTGCCCCAGATGACGGAAGATTTAATGACACTGGGAGGAAAAAATGACTGTGCCATCAAAATAGACAAGCCAGGAGGAGGAAGGAAAGTTTTTCCGCCCCCATTTTAATGATAAAGGAACAGAAATGTGAGGCTAGGGAGGAAAGTGTACTCGGCTTCCTCTGGGTCAGGTTTTCTCAGGAGCTCAGTCCCAGCCGAAGCGTTTTTGTAATGCTGCACGTTGTAGGGTGCTTCAGATCCTGTCCAGAGACAAGGCTGTGCCTGAAGCCAAACGGCCTGAAATAGCAGGCGATGATTTTAACGCAAGCTCGTCCTTCCCGCACGCTCCTGTGAGTGGACAGAGGCTCGAAGCATCGACCATCCCCGATGGAGCTCACCGGCTGGACTGTATTTTTCTGCAGCAACCCTGCATTTATTTCATGCAAATACCAAGTAGTGAACAGCTTTAAATCATGGCGAGGTTACTGTAGCTGAAAGCGCTTTGTACCAAAACTGCAGATTACTGTAGGTCAACCCATCAGAAAATATGTCTTCAGATTTAGAACACAACCTCTAATTTTGCTCCTCCAGCCTATTTTAAAAATAGGAAAACAACAGCCTCTTTTAAAAATAGGAAAACAAACACTTTACTAAAAAAATCAGCTTTTTTTTCCCCTATTTTATTTTGCAGGCTGCATAGGCCCTGACTCAGCAAGGCATTTCTCCTTTGTGCATATCTGATGCCTCGTGTACCACATCCCATCTCTATTTTGATCTCCTCATGCCTCCAAGGAGTTGGCTTCTGGGTAAAGTCCAGTTAGTGGAAACTGGGTCCTTGTGAAATGCTGAGCAGGCAGGATTAAAAAAGAGGAAAGCTGGGATGAAAATTGGCTCCATGACAGCGGGAAACACCTGACATCCCCTTTCTACTGAGGCCGTCACCGTGAAGCAGAAGGCAGCGTGATAACACCAGCTCCCTGCGGTGGATGATGCTGCCAAAAGAAAAAAGCCTTGGTGCTCACCCAGATGGGCACCCAATTTCATGTGCTGTACCCAAGCCTATGTTGTTCCTCTCCCATCCACTGAAGTGGATCAGAAGTGTTTGAGCTCCTCTGGGACTCATTGCCAATCTTAAAAGAGCAAGGAGTGCTAATGAGTGAAAATGCGGGTTTTTTCTAGGTTATGCTAGGAAACTTTGCCTCTTCCTTGCACAGACACACCTGACCAGGCTCACCTACCTGCTCATTACTTGCAGGCAAGGTTATTGCATCCTCCTGTGTTTGAAGTTGAATGTGACGATAAGGTACTTGTCTGAGTCCAGCCCCACTTTGGGATGGAGGAGGGTAACGTCCATGCCATGGAGACGAGGCTAGAGAAAGGATGAAATACCGATCTTGTTATCCAGCTACTCCAGCCGGTGGCTGATGGCCAGAAAATGAGAGTCATCTTTCCTCTTTCCTGGGAGCAAAGGAAAACTGTGTCCCAGGCTACGCACCTCTTTCTCCCACCTTTTGTTGCCATTCATCGGGTCTTCGCAGCGTCTTTTTGCAGTGCCCAAAGTCAGTTTGGAGGCTTTGGTCAGGCATAAAGTGGCCATAAAGGCATCTCGGAGGTAGATGAGCTGGGAGGTTCAGGAAGCTCCTTTCAGTAAGAGGGGTGTGGGTAAGGAGCTATAAACGCAGACCTTGGTCAGTTCAAGGACGTCATTTGCTGTGGTGGTTACGCGAGCAGAGGGCTGGAGGCCGGGCGAGCGTTCTGGGGAAACGGAGCTGCGTGACTTTGGTCTTATGTCTTCCTTAAGCAGCTGCTGCTGGCCGCTCCTGCAGACAGGGTATGGGGTTAGCTGGACCTTTGGTCTAATCCCCATCGTGGATTTGTAGAGGGACTCTGGCCCCAGCTGTGCAGGAAAGCTCTGCCCGTCCTGTTTTCCTCAAGTAAGATTGAAGCAATGTGTCTTTGGGCTCTGCATGAGAACGTGATATGCTCTACGGGTGCATGTCAAGTGTCTTCTAAAGCCAAAATCCTACGTGCTTCATAGCATTGCTATTAACGTCCCTATCCCTCTTAGCATTTATGGCAAGTCCTGTTACATACCAGGTGTTTTCATAGAATCACAGAATCATAGAATTGTTCTGGTTGGAAGAGACCTCCAAGACCATCGGGTCCAACCGTTAACCCAGCATTACCAAGTCCCCCACTAAATCGTATCCCTTAGGGCCTCATCTAAACGTCTAAACACTTCGGGAGATTTCCAGGACTCCAGATGACCCTTAATGCCCAGCTGAGATGACGAGTGTCCAGGACGCTCGCCACAGTGAATGGCAGAGTGATCTCATTCTTCGTTCCTCCACGACGCTTTACACCTTGTTGAGGCAAAATGCACAAGCAAACATAGGCAATGTCACAAAATGCCTTCTAAGGGTCAGGGGTTGCTTCGTGTCCTGGGTTTGTATCTCAACGTTCAGGCTACTGTGGATACCCTGAGGAATAAATAGGATTCAAATAGTAAGTAATAACAACAGCCACACTCCTGAAACACGTGAGCCACTGACATTTAAAGTTTATCTATTGCTTTTACAATGCTTTAGTCTCTCACCCCCCTTTCTCCTATGCTAAATGGCACTGTAAAAAGTGTTTCACGCTAAAAGCATGGGAAAGTCCAAAGCCCTCTCTGCATTCCCACTAAAACACCAGCAGTTCCCACAAATTGGAGATTTCCCTCCCTCCTCCCCAACTTTTCTCTTTTTTTATTTTTTGCACTGGATAGGAATTGTCAGATTCAGGGCGACGGTACAGGAATTGGGGTTGGAAAGGAAGGGAGCGGGGAAGGGGGGGAAGCAGGGTAAAGCAAATGGAAAAAAATACACCACAGTAGTAGCCACAGAATTCTTCTCTGCTCCAGCTTCTCCTTTGAACTGGATACGCCACCCCCCCTCTTTAATAAGGAACAAATTTTCAGTGCTCTATGGGAAAGTTTGAATGCAACATATTTCTGACAGGTCACTGTCAGTTCACACTAGTTTTTTGCCTTTTTTTTCCTGCCCTCACCCTCTTTTCTTTCTTTTCTTTCTTCCTTTCTCTCTTTCTTTCTCTCTGTCGTCTTTTTTTAGAGTGGAAGCGGCGCCTGGGATACGCTGGCTCAGCGGCTGCCAGGCCCATCGCTGCGGGCAGTGGCATGCAGGGCACTCGGGGTTAGTGATGTCCCGCCGATGCCACTTGTTGCTGGTGGGTGACGAGCCGTTGTCCCTCGCTCGGCTGTGGCAGGGCTTTGCCACATCTCCGGCACGCGGGGGGAGCTGAGGAGTTTGGAGCTGGGCTTGAGCCCTGTCTGGCCTCAGCTCCAACACCAGCTCTGGTGCTACTGGGAATTGCTCAGGTGACGTGTTGGGGGACGGGGTGAAATGCCCAGGGGCAAACCCCAGAAAGACCCTGGATGTTCCTGGACAGCTTGGGGCTAAATTTATTCCCCTGGCAAATGTACAAAGAATTGCAAAGATTTGGGGAGGGTGAGAAATGGGCATGTAATGTACAGACCTCAGTATAGCTGAGACAAAGAGAGCTGGAGGCTCCCTCACATGGATGGACCTTCCTCCCTGCTAATGGACCTGCACCTTCAGGGGTCTGAGGTGCTTCTGCCCAACCCTCTCCAACAGAGACGCAGCCTCTGTGTTGAGCTGACCGTGAAGCTTCGGACACCCGGCTCATCTGGAGGCCCAGCGCGGTGTGCTGAAGTAAAGCATGATATTGACCTTGTTGGACAAAACTCTTGATATTCAGCCAATTTCCTCTACAGCCTGACCGAGGGTGCTCAAGCTCTGGTTCCTTGCCCAAACGTAATGATAGTTTTCAGCCTTGGCTTGAGGCAGCACTTGCGATGCCCAACGTTGGTTTTTCTGGAGGACAGAAGCTGGTGCAGACTGGTACAGCCAGGGCTGTTCTGGGAGCAGGCAGAGGAAACGCTTTTTAGGGGAAGCCAACAAAATAGGGCAGTCCTTTTTATCCCAGTCTGCTGCGAAGCTACGGTGGCTGCTGCTGCTGGGGGACAGCTTGGGGCTGCTGGGTTGAAATAGGAGGTGCTCTCCTCCATTTCCCTTCCTCTTCCTCTCTGCAGCAGTGGTGTTTAGTGGGTCTCCCAAACTCTGTCCCCTCTCTCCCCCTTCTTTCTGTCCTTCCTCTTGTTGAAGGAGCAATCTATGGGGTCTGTTTTACCCCGGTGCGGAAAAACTTTGCGCCATCTGCGCCCACCACATCCCACGTCGGTTGAGAAGATGCTCAGCCGAACTCCCCTTGCAGTCCTCCCCCAGAGCAGCACCTGTGCCCCGGCCTTGCTGGCCTCCCCCAGAGCAGCCGAGGGGTTGTTAATTAACAACAGCGATCAATAAGCTGCGTTGCTGCTGCTGGGTGATGTCTAACGTGGGTCGTCTCGCGCAGCCTTCGGTTGCACCCCGGTTTTTTGAACGACACTCGGAAGCTCGGCAGAGGGTGGGGGGCGTATGGTGGAATGAGGCCCTCGAAGGGCAATCTTAAGCAAAGGTAATTGGCTTCATATGTCTCGCAGGCCACTTCTGAGATCTCAAAGCAAGGTCAAGGGTGTTTGAGGCAGAGACGAGAGGCTGTTCTTGCTAACATTCATTTCCCAGTGGTATGTCAACAGCTTGTTACAGGGCCAGGGCTGATGACTGTTAAAGATTGGGATGGGTGACTCATCGCATTTGCTTTAATATCCATTTTTATTTAGTATCGTGGTGCAGCGGCTTGACTAATCGGCATAAATCTCCCCTGCTTCCCAGGAGTGGAACACATCAGCACCGGGCCCAGGAGGAAAAATAGAAAAGCCTTTTAAAATGAGGTTTGGCCAGCGGTGTCCCATGAGAGGGACAACCTTCACTTTTGGCTGTTCTTTGGGGTTTCTGCTCATCTTACTGGGTGGATTTTAGCTTGTCAAAATGTCCCTTCTGTCACTGGCCGGGGCCTCAGGCTTTCCTTAACACGGTCTCCTTTGCAGTCCTCCGACGCTCGGTGCAATGTCAGCGGTACGCCCTGCTGCTGCTGCGAAGAACGGAGCTAGCCCAGGCCAACAAACGCCAGGGCTGACATCCAAGCGGCTCAGCAAAACGAGGGTACCTGAGTTTCTACTGACTCCTGCAGAGCTGAGCAGCTCCGGGGGAGTACTGGCCACTTGTCCTAGCAGCCAAGTATGTGCTGAGATCTTCAGGAAATCTTGTGATTAGCTGCGATAGCAGATTTGGGGGAAAGGGAGCGAAGCTGGATGAAGGCAGTTGGATAAAATTAAAATCATTAAAATTACTTTCCAGCCAGCTTTCCCTTCCAGGAGGCTCAAAGTGGACCCAGGACCTGTGTTTGGTGGTAAAGTTTTTGTCTGGCCCTGTATACCTTCTGCTGGGGGTGACCAATGTGTTTTAGTTTATATCCTTAGCTGGGCTGACCTTTATTCTTTTCTTGGCCTATGTGTTGCTGGTCTCCCTTCATTCCCCTGTGGAAGCTTGTCCACGCTTCAGGTAGATAGGTACCTTTGCTGATGCTCCATGCGCTGTTCCCCTTTGCACCCCTAGAATGCCCTGCCAAAGAGAAGGAGGTGAAAACAAACCCGCTTTGCTGAGGGAAGGCCGTGCAGGGCATGATCTGCCAGCTGTAGGATGTTGTGCTGAGAACTCTCATCCCTTCACTGAAGGGAGAGATCTGTGGAAACTTGTAATGTTCAAAGATTAGCCTCTTGGTCCCTGTCAAGTTATTGAGGGTGTCGCAGATAGATAGGTGCCATAACTCCTGGTTCAGCCAAAGGGAGATGCCGAGGTCCCACACGCCAAGTGGCAACCCCCAGTAGGAAGTCCCAACCCCAGGACTTCTCTTGCTGGAAGTTAGAGCCTCTGCTCAAAGAGGACCTAGGACACTGACCTTGCCTGAAGGTAGGGACCCATTTAGGTAGGGAGCACCCACCTGGCTTGTGGTGGTATCCTCTCATCTGCCTTTGCTTTTTGGTTTTTCTTTCTGAAGAGAGTGAGTGAATGAAGTACAGCCACTGGAACGTGGGTGGCTTTCTGAGTTGTGTTTCTGGACCTGGGTGTTTGGATTCTGCTCAAATCCCATTGCAGGTGTGAATGCAGCTACCTGAGACGGAATACTTAGGTCTGAATTAAGCTCCAAAGAAAGAGACACCTCCAGAAGGTGGTTCATGCCCACTAGTCTAGTCGTCTGCTATTCTTTTGGGCATAATGGAAACCCTGTAGTCAACCTGACCTTTTTTCTGCTTGGGATTTGCTCTCGCCTCCTTCTGTTCTCTCATCTTTACCGTGAAACAACTTTACTTCTTTGTGCAAATTGTGTTCACTTCCTAGGCTGCCTCTTAGCACCATCTCAATGGAATTGCACCAATGGAAAGTCACACAAAAGTTAGTCCAGTACCTCAGCTCTGCTTACAACCTCTGTAAAATGTCTAGTGTAGTCTGTAGTGGTGTAAATTGTCAATTTTAGTATCTCATAACTAATATGTTAATTAATTCACGGAGTATCTCAAGTTGGAAGTGACCCGTAAGGATCATCGAGTCCAACTCCCTGCTCCTCACAGTACTACCTAAAACTAAACCATATGACTAAGAGCATTGTCCAGACGCTCCTTGAACTCTGACAGGCTTGGTGCCGTGATCGTGCCAAGTTTAGAACTGCTTCTGTTCAAATCACAGGAGAAGAAGTCAATATGTTATCAGAATAGGCAGTTCTGCTTTGGCAGTGAGCAGGTTGGCTGTGGCCTCCAGTGAAAGTGTGATACACCCAGTCTCCAGACAGCTGCTGCCTCCTGAGATCTCGAATTGGATCGTCTTACACTTTCCCGTCAAAGAGCAGAAGGGTGGGGAAGGGGCATGAGGAGGACAACTGTGTCACCTCCTCTAAGTTGTGTTAGACAATACCTTTGGGCCGAGGTGAGGTAATTTCTTCAGTGTCTTTTTCTCTTCAATCCATGAGTGAGTGAGATGACTAACTCAATCCAATGTTTCAACTTGTAACTTGGGGCAGATGTTATTGGTAAAAGAGTGGAAAGGGGAATAAAAACTCCGTGAGACAGTGGCATTGCTTGGTTTGCAATATTAATTAAGCAGGGTGCGATAATGCTAGAAGCCAGAGTCCCTCATTCCTTGTTCGGTGTCCTATGCACTAGATTACACTGCTCCCCTTGTTGACTCCTTGGTGTAACTCGGTGAAGTCAATGGTGTCGTGCTCTCCCGCTCCTTCCTTTCCCTCTAGGCATGAATCAGACTCCAAGCCCTTGGCTCCGGGACGCATCCATGACGATGAGGTAAGTTTCCAGTCTTAGGCACTGACAGAGACAAGCTGGGAAGAATTTGTCTCTATGTGGCTGGAGAATGACTGTGTCCTCCCATAAGGGAGCAAAACTGGAAGCCAGAAAAAGGATCGCCTCTTGGCAGTGCCGCGGAAATTCAGCATTACAGTAGCAAAAGGTCAGGACGCAGTGCAAATGTGGCTAATCCTGCCGCGGCAGGGGAAAGGCTTTATATGGTATGGCCCTCTCCTCCTTTTCTCAGGAGAACAGACTTTCAGAACACCCCGGTGGAAGAAGCCAGGAGTGGGGGATTCTTGACATTTTTCTCGAAACCCCTCAAGGGAATCCTATCAAAGCAGAGAGCTGGTTACAGCCTCTTGCTGTTACAAATACCATCTAAGCAACCTCAGGCTGACCTTAGTTGGTCAGTGACATTGGTCTTTCTCAGAAACCCACAGTCCTAAAAAAGAAGGAGCCGCTTTTTCTCTTTCCTCCCCTCCATCACCCTCTCCCCGTCGAGCACCAAGCCAGAAATGACAAACAATCTCTCGACCTTCCAAGAAAACAAGGCAGAGCCACCTAGTGCGGAACAATAGAGAATGATGAAGACACAGCCACAATAGCTGGCTGTGGTTAACCTCAGAGGCTGCAGTCAAACCCAAGGAAATTACAGAAAACCCTTAAACAAATACAATGGCCACGACTGTTTTCTCCCCAGGGGACCCATAAATAGAAGCTAGCGCTCCCGGGGAGGGAGGAGGGGAGAGGCGGGTGGCCACTGTTTGTTCTTCTGTGGTTCGGTGTAGGCTAAACTGGAGATTCGGCTACGAAATCGAAGGCAGTGAGAAAGCAGGCAGTAATGGATTTTGGCACTGATTCTCACATGAGCTGCATAAATTCAGAGCAGAAAAATGCTGCGTTCCTGCATGGTTCTGCGAGGCTTGCGTGGGCTTGCTTGATCGCCTGTGAGTGCAGATTAAATTCACCTTGAGCCAAGGGTCAGTAACACAAGGTTTTTCCATCCCTATTCCCTTTCATTTTAGAGCTGAAATTTAGGTGATGCCTAGGTAGGGCCATGGTTTGAAGTGGGCCCTCTGCATGGGACTGTCAGGCTGTTGTGGTTGTATGTGCTTCAGGCCAGTGACAATCTCTCTCTGTCTCTTTTTATCCCATGTATTGGTATAAGACCTGTCTCCCTGCAGGGGCATCTAGACAATACCTATAGCGCTGAAAGCAGAGAGCGGTATAACAAAAAGAAAGGTCTAGGCTGGAGCTGACAACACGCGGTGACAGATGGCTCCGTCTCCTTTAGTTTCCAAATCTTCTGGATGCTGCTTGTGTGAAGTTTTAAAACAGGGCTGGACTCGAACTGGTGGGGAGCTCTGGCCATTTTTTTGTAGAGGAGGTTGCAGTTGCACCCAGTGGCACCTTTCCTTCTGGCCAACCTATTCATCGAATCACAGAATAGTTTGGGTTGGAAGGGACCTTTCAAGGCCATCCAGTCCAACCCCCTGCCATGAGCAGGGACATCCCCAACTAGATCAGGTTGCCCAGAGCCCCGTCCAGCCTCACCTGGAATGTTTCCAGGGATGGGGCATCTCCCACCTCTCTGGGCAACCTGGGCCAGGGCCTCACCACCCTCAGCATGAAAAACATCTTCCTTAGGTCTAGTCTGAATCTCCCCTCCTTTAGTTTAAAACCATCACCCCTTGTCCTGTCACAACAGGCCCTGCTAAAAAGTTTTTCCCCATCTTTCCTATAAGCCCCTTTAATTACTGGAAGGCCGCAATAAGGTCTTCCCGGAGCCTTCTCTTCTCCAGGCTGAACAACCCCAACTCTCTCAGCCTGTCTCCATAGCAGAGGGGCTCCAGCCCTCGGATCATCTCTGGGGCCTCCTCTGGCCCCGCTCCAGCAGGTCCGTGTCCTTCTTGTGCTGAGGCCCCAGCGCTGGAGGCAGCACTGCAGGGGGGTCTCCCCAGAGCGGAGCAGAGGGGCAGAAGGGGCTGCTATTCTGCAGCACCATTTTGTATCATTGCTTATTCTTGCCATGAACTGTTCTATCTCTGAGAAAAGGAGGACGCAGCAGAAGTTACCTATACCTCTTTACCTTGCAGCAGAGAGATGTGGTAAATCAGCTCACTGGGGTCATAAAAGCAGCCTGCCTCGAGCAACTTGGAGCTCAAGGCATTGCTGAGTCCTCAGATTAGCTTGAGTGTAGCCAGCTGAGGTATTCTGCACAGGGAAACTGTCATTTTAAAGAGCCTGGATGCACAGAAAGAAAAGAAAGTGGCCCAACGAGTGGTTCCTTGAGCAGAAGAGGATGGTTGTTGCAGGAGAGAAAGACAACTTACGCACCCCGGGCACTGCCATCAGGTCACCTCAGGCTGCAAGTGCCTGGTAGCAGTTGTCCAGCCCCACTACCCCTGGCCCACGCTCCTCCAGTGGAAGCAATTCCCGAGGCAGTAACAACCACTGCTTCTGCTCCTCACAACGCTGGATTCTACAAGGCAAATTCCTCTGTATGGGGTGGTGTGGAACTGGATGGGCAGGTCCGAGCTGGATTTTGCTGAGCTTTCTGCTTTCAGGTCTCCCTTCCTAGAAGGTATAAGTCAAAACCAGCATAGGTGAGAATTTCTCATTAGCTTTAGCTGGGAGTTGGGAAGACCTCAGGTACAATGAATTAATGTGGCAAACGAGCAGCATTTTTTTATTTTTATTTTTTTTTTTTTAAAGAAATTTAAGAAGATAGCAGCTGTGTGGGTTTTTTAGTCTGGGAGATTTGAGTCAGCAGTGGTGTGACAGCAGCAGCTGAAGGTAGGGGCTGAGGCTTTGTGCTGGTTCTTTTTCACCATGTGGAGGATTAGCAAGATGAGTAACTGGTTCTTACCTTTTCTCTTGAGGAAGTTGGAGTACCTGCTGTAAGTTACACCATGTTCTTCGACATGGTGTAAACTATAGGGGCGAACACTGGGAAACTCAGTGGCTTTCAGATCTAGACCTGGTCCCTTTTGTTTCTTGTAAAATTAAAAGAAGCTTGAAATAGTCCTGACAATCTTTTTGAGTGTTTCTCTGGAAAATACTGATTTGTTGAAGCACGGGCTTCTTTGTGGAGATCCTGCTGCTGAATTAATTAATGCACTTAGCAGGATGTACTTGGTCCAGGATGAAGCTGGTTCTTACGGTCAGATTAGCCAGTGTTTGGCATACTGATCATTAGGGTTCAGCTTCCGTGTGTGATTCATGTGGTGCAGAGGGTTACAATTGCTCTCGTATCTCATGTGAGCTCCCTAATAACTGACCTATTTGTCCTTCTTCCTTCCTGCCCCTCAGCTCTACCATATTTATTAAGAACTTCCAAAGGACACATAATAGTGGGATAATGTGATCTTCGAGTCATGGACAAGGGAAATATTTCCTGCTTAACTAAGCTTTGCAAATAATTCTGCTTGGCCTGGTGCTTTCTCTCTTGTTAATCTTAGTTCTGAATCATCTAGGGGAGGAACTAACTAATGTTTGGCCTGGGATCGCAAAGGAGGTGTCCAAGGCCACGTTAATCTGGGTGAGTGATGTAAAGTTCAACTTTCTGATTCACCCATTGTTCGCAAGGTCATGATTAAGCCTTGCAAATGTCACTTACCTTGAGGTCCCTCTGGAGGTGAAACGTGACTTCTTCTCTGTAACCCCACTTCAAAAATAGCTTTGGCAATGTCCCGCGAAGACTTAAAGGAGCAAGCAGCAAACACCTCTGCTTTCCCGTAACAAAACACGCAGCTTAAGCAAAAGCACCTGTAGTGAGATGACTCCATGGCCCTTGGCAGATATCCCACTGCTGACCTGTCCCTGAGCCTCAAGGTGGGTTATCATCTCAGGACAAGCTGTAGCTTTGCAGCAAAGTAAATCAGCCTTCAGAATCCATTTAGAAATAGGCCTGAACTTTTCCCGTGTCTCTTGCTGACCTCTGTCAATATTGAAGAGAGGCTTCCTCGCTCCAACGTAAGGGACCTCTTCTCCACTACCATCTAGAATTGTTGCTGTAGCAACTTGGGGGTGTGAAGAAGGGAATTAGGCTAGTTGGAGAACTCCTGTGAGGCTTGGAACGGCTGGAAACATGCTGGTGTGAGATGGGGAGGGTTGTAGAATATCTGAGGAAGATTCTGAAAGAGCTGATGCGTGTCTGTAGATGCTCTGAGGTTTGAGGGGAGGATGTCTTCTTTAGGGAAAGACATGTATTTTTGGGTAATGGGAAAAATCCCACCTGAGGCTGGTGGGCACGAATACCCTAGTTTGGAGGCCCCTTGACCACCTGGACTCTTGTCAACTCATCTCTCTACTGCTAAAATACTTCAGCTTTGGTCCTGTGCCTCTTGGAAGTGGTGGGATGTGCAGGCACTGATGTTGTTCAGTACCTGGAAACCCCAGGCCTAGGGAGGAGGACAGTTACCTGAAGGTTTGTGCCAAAAAGCTGGCTGGCCACAAGGATTTATGGCCTATACAGCCGGTGCTAGGAAGGCAGAATAAGGAATTTCGGTGGCATAGCCAAAGACTCTCCACTTTCCCAGGTTAGCATGGGAATTCACTTGTCCTTCTTTAGTGACCTGAGAAGCGTTCTCCACTTTCCAGAGGCTTTTTGGCACTGTTGGATCATTCAAGAAAAGATCTACTGGGAAGGTGGCTTTTGTAATACTAGCCTTGGACAGGGGAAATCCTGTTTTGTGGGGGTTTTTTAACCTAGTGTTCAGGAAAGGTTCTTTTCTCCCCCTTATCCCATTTGCTTAGAGAAAGTCTCTTTCGAGACACTTCAAAGTCTATGTGCACCTGAATATGACAGGCCCTGAGCTCAGCCAGAACTTTTAAACACCCCTTGGTTGAAGCAGGAGCCCGAAGCCGCAGAACGGGGAGTTCGGGAAAGGTACCCAAGCCCGCATCGTGAAAGCAGGCTGATGGCTGAGCCTGTGCGCGGCACCACGTCTGCCTGCCTCCGGCTCCCTGGATGGTAAACGCCGGAATGAGCGTGAACACGGCGCTGAATGCCTGGAGCACTTATAAATGCCCAGGCTGCAGCAGGTAGAAGTGTTTATGGCTGTGGGAGATATTTATGGCTCTATTACATCCTCTGTTATTTTGGCCTCATTGACTTCTTACAAAATCTTTAATGAAGGTTTATATTTTATACCTTCCCTCCTGGCTTGTGCTTGCTTGTAAGTAAGCGTGATGGCAGCAGGTGAAGGTACAAAAGGTCCTGCAAAGCAAGTCTGGGAAATGCTTGTGGCGGGTGTATGGTAGGACGGTGTATCAGCAGAGGAGAGGGCTCCTGATTCTCAGCCTTGTTTCTTGAGAAGTCCTGATTCTCCGCCGCAGCTCAGGAAAATGCAGACAGATGCAGATGCACGTTCCTACTCTGAGCCGGCTGCGTGCCAGCCCATAACCAGTAGTTCAAGCTTAGCACGAGTGGATGTATCTCCTGCCTTTGGGCGAGCATGACTATGTGCCTTTAGACCCGACTGACTCAGGAGAAGGATGACATTAGTGCTTGCACCAGAAGGTGAATGCTCGCTTGCTGTTGTTGTCCTAGTTGCTTCCATATATCTCTATATATCTATCTATATATATATATTTTTTTTTTTTCAACTGGCAAATGCTGGCAGTTCTGGTGTCCTGAGAAGGCTGGTTGACTTTCCTCCATGTATGAAGAGATGGACGTTGTCTTTCTGGAGTATTTTGTGCTTTGTAATGAACTTGTCAGAAATCCATGGGGATGCTTGGTAGGTACAACACATTTGGCAGAAGCTTTCTCTGAGAGAGGGGAGATGCAGTTTGTACCAGTCATGTGAGCTCGAGGTGTTGTCCTTCTTGCTGACCTTACACATATCGGACCAACACCCAGCAAAGCGTGTAGTGGAAAAACTGCCTTAAAAAAACCCAAACCCACCCCAAAGCAGTGAGGAACTGAAACGGGCTGCAGAGAGTGTAGCCCTGGCTGCATGTGGAAGTGCCTCTGCGTTGGGATCCTCTCAGTTTCTTTGTACAGGCATGTGTTGCTCCGTGTTTTTGGTTCTCCTTAACAGGACAGATGTTCCCCTGTAGCAAAAGTGTTGGGCTGGGACTCTGGGATAGTTGTGCTCAGTTCTTTACCCTGCCATAGGCTCCCTGGGTAATCTTGAACAAACCTGTCTCTCCTGCGCTTGGTTTTCTCCACCTGCAAAAGCAAGAGGTCTGGTGTCCCTTCCTACTTCCAGGCAGTAGTTGCTCTGAGCGTGAATCCACTCAGGCCACCCCAGCACCGGGTGTGAGGGATGTCTGAGGCTGGTTGAAGACAAGAAGACATGGGGAATACATCTCTCTAGGTTTGTTAAAGCTGCTGTCATCTTGTGTCGATCAAGACTAAGCATCTACCACAGATGTGGCTTGGCCTTTGGACCTGAGGGGTTTAATTTATTTGGTGCCACCGCAGCCAGGTACATCCATGGGCAAAACCTCCCAGGAACCATCTGCCCCATTCTCCTGCTCTGTGTGGTGGGAACAGGACAAACACTCGCAGGAGGTGACAAAGTGCAGAGGCACGTGCAGCGTGGGCCAAAGGGCTCTGCGAGATGCCTCTTGACTCATTCATGATGACACGAGCTCTTCGCAATTTGTAAACTCCAGGAGGGTCAAAAGTTGAAGGGCTTTTCTCTTTTGTTTGCCACCTACGTTGCCCTGTTCAGAGGAACGCTTGCGGGAATCCTCCCTGGAGGTGCACACCAGGAAAGACAGGCTGCATTGTTCTGGCTCCCGACGCAAAACCAACACAGCTGACATGCATCGCTGCATGGTTCACCAGCTCTGAAAGGAAGGGAAGAAGCTGGTGACTTAATCCTTTGAGCGCCTGCCTTTCATCCCTTAGAAGAGCCGGATATTTTTGCCTCTTGTCATGGTTGTAGGCAAGCTGAGAGCATGGGTTACTTTAGAGGGTGCAGCCCCACACCTACAAAACTGATAGCCAAAGGGCATGTCTATCCTGCTGGTGTAGGCAGACCTGAACTGCCTCTTCCCTTGTGTGAGCGCCGAGTTAGGAGCGCAGGGTGCGCTGTGCCAGGCCTGGATGTGGCCCGGCCGTGTTATCCTGGCACCGTGCTGAACAGTCCCTGCTGAACCCTGGCAGCACTTTACCGCAGGCCAGCAAAATCTGGCTGAAATCTTCACCCGTCCTGGGTGAGCCCACCCAGCGCCGCGTAGGCTTAGAGGCGTGGGACCTCATTAGGCTGTTATTTCTGCGTTAGGGAGGAGTGAAAGGCTTGGAGGTCTGGTGCAGGAGGCAAGTAGCTCTGCAGAAGGGAAGCTGGCTCCAGAACGTTGGCATAAAGGTGCAAAGGCTTGGGTTGTTCCTCATTGCTTTCCTAGACGTCAGAAGCACTATATGTCCTCAAGTGGGACCTGCGGCAGAGTTTGCTGGTGTCCTGCCTTGTCCTTTCACCAGCAGAGGAGAAACATCAGCTGCACACTTCTGTGGATGGGGAAACCCACAGGAGCAGGCTGGTCTCAGCCTGTGCTCCTGTAACCACACGCTCGGAGCTGGAGCCTCCACCCTCCTGTCCGGCCGCTGTCACCCAGCGAGACACGTACAGGGCTGCAGACTCTTCCTCGGGGCAGGGATTACACGGACTAACGAGTGTTTCTCGTCATTTTGAATCTGTTTTATCATGTCCCAGTCCTGGCTGTGACTTCAAGCAGCTCATTCCTTCTCTGCTAGAAGGAGGTGTGATTTTTAGTGGCCAGTTTTTTTCTCTGGAGACACTTGTAGGTTTTAACGAAGCTGCTGTGAATCCCCTGAAAAGACACTTCACATCCTGCCCAAAGCTTTTCTTTACCCCTTCCAGACTTTCAAAATTATTCTAAAAATGTGGCGAGTCAGCACCGCCCACGTTTCCACCGTTTCCTGACGCTGGATGTGCAGTGCAAACTGCTGGGACGTAGCTCCCAGGCGAAGGTCTCTCAATTTCTTCTGTAGAAAATGGTGTGTTTGAGTTCAGCTTTTGGCCTTAAGCATTTTAGTTGATTAAAGAAAAGCTTCAGAGCTGTACTAGATGGAGGGGGCTCAATTCAACCGGACCCTTCAAACTCCAATGTGGACAAACCCAAAGTAGGCATGGACAGTGTCCTTCAACCAAAGTTACCAGTTCAGCGCCTCTTGTGCTTCTGACCTTACTGCACCTGTATCTTGGGGAAAATGTTGCCTTCCCCCCACCTTGTTTTTTTTTTTTTCTTTCATCTTCTATTACCTTACGGCGTCTCCCAAGTACTCAGCGGTTTGGTAAGTGTGCTAACGGCCTTGGTGGCTTCATAGCATTTATCTTCTCTAGCACAACTGAGGAACTGTATTTTGCAAGAGCCTCCTTGGTTGTTTTATCTCTAGCCAGCTTCCTAATTTCACTTCTAAATTAGACACTCTTGCTTGGTAGAAGGGGATACTTTTTAAAAGAAGCTTATGTAAACTCTTTGGAGGCTGTGTTAATTGTATTTACTTCTGTAATTAATGGACTCACTCCATTTTTGAATGATTCCTGCCCTGCTAGTAAATGCTTCACATTCCTTTTACCCGCTTCTCTGCTGATGAACAAGAAAGTTAAATGACTTCATGTTTGTGAAAACTTGTTTCCTTCTATTTTTTTCCTTTTTTTTGTGGGGGGGGGGGGTGGGGGCAAAGCTGCAGATCTTTGAGAGGGTTTCTGTGAAACCATACCCATCACTTCACATTCCTGGCATACTTCCTTTTCAAGAGTAGAGTATTATGTCTACGTGAAGTCACCTTCTTCATGGGTGGATTTTAAATGCCATATAAAGGGCTATTTTTTTCGTTCTGCAAATACTTCCGTAATAACCTCACTTGTTATCCTCTGTCAATCTGGTCTTTACTGTGGAGACAGCATAGCACTCACGGGATGTTGCAGAGCACGCTGCTTAATCCTGATCTGGCGTTGGCTTTCATTCCGACCTTGGGCAAAGCATCTTGTCTCCTTCCCACCTTTACTCTTTCTTCGCATCGTATAGATGCGAAGTCCATCGATTCTGCTGGGACAGTCTTTTCCTGAGCAATGAATGGCATCAGCGTGAGCTGAGGATTTTATCAGCATCCAATATCCTGAATTCATATACTGTGAAAATGGATCGCTAAAAACTTCCCCTATTTTCGCACTTGGAACCTGCTCTTTTCCACTACTTCGGGGTTTCTGCTTGGAGTTCATGGATCACAGCTTTGTTTTGTATCCTCAAAGAAAACTATCATTTATGTGACCGAACCCAAAATGTGTGGGGAGATGCCTACTCAGCAAGTGATGGACAGGGCCCTGAAACTCTTTAGTTTGACTAGGCCAGAAAATAAGAGGGAAAAATTGTTTAAATCAACCCGAAGTGTCATCTACATGGTTCAAAATATTTTAGTTCAATCTGAAACAAAACTTTGGGTTCCATTTGAGGTTCCTTTAGCAAAAGCAATGCAGGCTCTCCACTCCAGCTGCCTTATAATCAGGTAACCAGTTAAGGATGGCTGCTTCCACTTAATGCCACATAGTGCCACGGCTTAATAGCTCAGGAAACCTTCTGTGTTTGTGGGGAAGAAGCCATTTTCCCCACATCCCAAGAAATTAGGCCATATGCAACAAACTTCCTTTTTTTTTTTTTTTTGTGGTGCTAGAAAACTGAGCTGGCCCAATGGTAATCAATGGACTTTGTAAATATTGGAATGTTTGTGGAGAAATACACCACGCTGGAAGGCAGTACCGCTTTTTCTGCCACTAGCCCAGTAACAGAAGGAGGAGTTAGTACAGGAGCGGTCAGATCACGTAGATCCATTTCTGCAGATACAGGGAACTAGACTAGGAAACACCTATTCTCTTTCTTACTGGTTGACTTATGGGCAACTATTACTTGCACTTCCTTGCCAATACTGGTCTCACTGGATTTGGATGAGAGCTTGACCTTGGTCACCTATCAGCGGGTCTTGCAGGGGAAAGTCCATCTGAACTTTATACTTATCTGCTCATCACCAAAGCATATCTCAGTGGTTCGGATGGGGAAACTCATCTGGTGAGATTTGCTGGGAGGAACGCAGCGGCGTAGGCAGTGGTGAGAACGTCCCCCACACGCGTGCTGCTGGAGCCAAGTCGGAGTATGAACTTGGCGTGGCAAAATTTGAATGGCGTGCATTTTTGTTGGGACTTGTTGAGAGGCAGTTCGAGCCGAACTGGAATCCCATCCCAGGCTCCTTGTGCTGGCTGCCAAAATTTGCCATCGTAAACAAGTTGCACAACCCCAAGACACTTTTGGTAGATAAAGTAGGACTCCTGTTCTCCTTTTTGTCCCCATTACCTTGAGGTGCAGAGAATGAGAGCAGAACTGGATCTGTGCACTAGAGACATACGTAGGATGTTTCCTGGGTTAATATTAAATATGCAAGAAGAAAAGCTCTGTGAAGGTGTGAAAAGGTCAAAGTTCAAGCATTGCCTCATCTGAGTAACTTCCTTCCAAATCAAGGGCTGTGCAAGAGCAACCAGATTTAGGTGTTTAGATATGGTTACTCATAAAAGGCAGGGAATGGCGGGGAGGAGGACGAGGAAGAAAGGATCACAGAATGAAACCTGCTTTTGCAAATGTCACTGGAGCGAGCTGCCAGGTGTCTGACTCATTCTCCTCGTTGGATTTAGGCCACAGTGATGGAGGCTTCTGCAGCTCCTGCAGATGCACTGGGGGTAGTGTGGGAACTGGGTGCCCACAGGGAGTTTGCATGGCACCAGGGCAAACTGTCGCTTTGTCGCCAGCTTAAACCCTCCCCGCCACCAATAAACTCCGCCTCTTGCTCCAGGATTTTCCCATCCCTGGTCCGTGAGCCCTTCAGGCCTGACTCCGGCAGCAACGGGTGGCCGCAGCTGCTGGGCTCACCCAGGGCACCGTTCAGGGCAGGCAGGCGTGTGCTGCAGCCTTCTCTCAGCCACTGCCTTTCACAGCCACGTGTGTTTAAGGTAAAGACCAAGTTAGAGATGAATTAAATTCATACACCAGACTGCAAAGCTCATATACCAGACACTGGTTCATGGTCAGCTCTGCTGCCCTGGCTATGGGGGAGGTAATACCTGGCACGTGGGTGCAGCAGAGAGTTGGTGGTGGTCGCCTCTGGTGTTGGCCCAGCACGAGCCAGTGAAATACGTGAATTGGCAATATTTGTCATTCAAAATTGCTTTGCCTGCGTGGCACATGCGTATGTCGAGAGGTCTCATCTCTGACCTGGCTGGATGTGAGCAGAGACTCCTCCGGAGCCCCCCAGCAGGACCTCCCAGCCCAGGCAGAGGCTGTGCCAGCGCGTCCAGGTGGCTCCGGTGTCCCCAGCCGTAACAGCCTGCGCAGACCTGCCTCGTGCCACATGCACAAGAGCAAACTCGAGCATGGGTTTCCCCGGGGCTTCACAAAACTCTCCGAAACCAAGCCCTCTAATTGATGGCATAGCAATATGGTGCTGTGGCATCTCTCTCAGCTTGGATAAAGCACCCTCTTCCACCTCAAATGCTTGCAAAGCACACGAGAACTGCTTGTGGTTACTGAGCCGGCTGTCAGCGGAGTTCTCTGCTGTTCTGGGGGTGGTGAGACTTGCAGTGCCCCATCACAGCGCGACTTTGGTGACAGTGCAAACAGACAGAGCCAAATGCTCACCTTATTATGGTCTTCTCCTCCCCCACTGGTGTCTATCTGGGCGGAGAGACCCCAGGAAGAGGTTTGTTCAGGGCACCGACTGATGAGCAGCCAGCGCAGCCTTTGGCAGCAGCAAAGGCAAGCAGTTGATGCTGCCTCTGTAGGAGTGTCAATTGAGAGAAGGAGCTGGATTCCAGGAGGCTGCTGGAGACAGGCGTGAATGGAGCTGCAGAGCCATCCTCTGCCTCCCAAAGGCTCGGTGAACTACAGCTCTCTGCCTCAGGATGCCTCCAAAGCTAGAAGAGAGGCAGCCCTGCATAAGTAAGCTGTCTCACGCAAAGCAATCTTTCCCTCTTTCCCACCTCTTGCTGAGAGTGAAATATTTGTGATGAATTCCAGCAGCATAAATCTCAGCTCAATAACTCCGAAATCTCTCGCTGCAGTTGCTTGCCAGTTGCCCGGGCTCCAGCGCTGGAACGGGTCTCAGCTGTGAATTTCCTGCCTTCAGCTGCAGGATTCTCGGAGAATTCTTCATGGCACAGGGACAAACACACCATGACCTGATTTATGGGTCGAGGGCCTGTTTCTACCCTCTGCAACTGGGCAGAAAACGAATAGGAGCTGGTGTGAACTGGTGGGTGTTTGCACGTGTCTAGAACGTCTCTGTGGTGACGGCCAAAATTCCTGAACATCCAAAATGACATCAAGTTGCCTTCAACAAGCCCCCATCAGTGCAAAGATAAGCTGTGTGCAGGAACATCGTCATCTGAGGGCACAATTCTTGGCCTATATCCAGCTGGATTTTCTTCTCCCCTTCCCTCCAGCACGGAGCTGTATAGGCAAAAGCAATAAAACTCCATCAGGTGCTGCTAAACATAAGGATGGTGCTTGGGGCTTCGGAAGTCCCTGAGCAACAGATAAATGGAATCTAGAGAAATATTTTGGGATGGGGTTTTAGTATGTTTGTGTGTGTCTTACTCTTTTGTGCTTTCCTTGTTGCTGGAGACTAACAGGAGTGAGTGTGGGGTTATCCCACGGGCTCCACTGAAGCCTCTAATTTACCTACAGAACCTGGGAGACCGGACTCCGTGTAGCTGATGGAGAAGGGAAGGTTGAAGGACAAATTTGCTGTATAGTAAGTCTGGGGAGACTTTGCACCTATTTGGGAGCTTAGGGTTGTGTGGGAATACCTGCTCACTACCCCTTCACCCACCACCAGCATGCCTACGTACGTGCAAGGAGAGGTCTCTCTTCTCTGTGCATCAGCAGGTGGAACGTCTCCTTGGGAGTTCATCATCCTCTTGCTGGATAGTGCCGTTAAGCATAAGCTAATGGTCTTCAAGGAGCCTGGAGGACTGTCAGGAGCTGATTCCTGCTGCTTCAGTTCCTCGAGAATCAGCTCGGCTGGCCTCTTTGCTGTCAGTGGATTTTTATTTCTTGGGTTGTCTACTTCCCAGAGCTCTGTGGGGGTGCCAAGCTGGGCTCATTCGTGCTCCTTTCCAACTCTGCAGACTCCAGGCTTTTCTTCTTGGCCCCAGGCTTCCCAGCATGGTTCCTGAGTAGCCCATATCAAATATTTCCTTCACCCAGAAGTTCTTTCTCTTAATTGCTCCAGGTCACAACGTGAACTGGGTCTACTGGCACTGGATCCAGCCGTTCCCTGTGAGTAGGGAGCCAGTAGGCTCGTTCCAGCTGTTCCGACTAGAACTGTGCAAATCACTGATTTCTTTGGGTTGGCCCACAAAGCGGAGTGCTGACGATGTTCAGTGTGAAATGGAAGCATCTCCGTTCAAGCTTAGTCTGCTTAAAGTCAAGTAATCTGGCCTCAAAGTACGGTTTCAAGCAGAGGCATTTCTGGAGGGGAAAAAAAAAAATAAGTAAAAAGAAAAGTCTAAACAAAACACTGCTTCCTTGAAATGTTTTCAGGCTTTTGGTGGAAACTATTCACCGAGTTTGCAAATAGTTTTGGTAGGCCCAAAACCCAAATTTTTTTCAGTGAATAAATTATTCATCCAAAAATCTCCTGTGCCGCGTCAGTCCTTGCAGAATCCACCGCCTGGTGTTGTCCGTGGGTCAAGCCCAACCGAGGGGTGTCTGCCCGCCTCCTCCGCCTGTGCAGGCACAGTCTATCCCAGGAAAGCTGCGTAAATGCGTGGTTTAATCATTCGCCTCGGTCACATTTGAACCCGATCCCTTGCCAGCCTGAATACTTCGGCTACTAATATTTGCTCAATGAATAGCTGAAATGTCCAGAGCAGACAACCTTTAAATGCAGAGCCCTCTATTGTGGTTTTCTTCTGTGGCAGTATGAATTTCCTTTACTTTTGCCTGAGCTGTCTCTAGAAACCCCATAATAATCATGTTATTATCTCTTACTAACTGCTGAGGAATGTTGATGTAGGAAAGACCTGTGCTTTCTAGGCAGGTTAGACAGATTATAAACCTTTATTTCCTTTTTCTGATCATTTGGCCTCGTCTTAATTCATCCGCTCTTTGTTTGGCCTCCGGGTGATTTCTGGTTTGTTACATATGTCTGGGCCACACTTTTTTTTTGGATGAAGTCACACATCTAAGCCATTCTGGGCTTTTCTAGTTAAGAATCATTCTTAAAACTCGGATCTTGCCCCCTGCCATGGGGTGTGCGTGGGGGGTCTGATCTTTAAATCTCGTTTTTCTGGGTTGTGGTTTTTTCATCAATGAGGTGACTTTAGTTTTTGGTAACTTTAACTTCCATGTGGCGACATTTGTCTATTTACCTTGGAAAGTGTCTCACGGTCGCTTTAGGAAGAGGCGGTATTTTAGAGACTGGAGCGGGAAGCCCTCTGGAGGGTTCACAGCCCCTCCGTGCTTGGCACTGGACCCCCTTTGGCAAACCGCCTTCTCCAAACATGCTGAGCCGTGTTTTTTTTAAGGACTACCAGCCCCATCCCAGAATAAACTCCCTTCACCCTGTGATGGTCCCGTCCCTTTGAGCAGCACCTTCCTTGGGTCACTTCCAAAACACAATGCAGCTGGGGCTTGTGACCCTCAGCGGGGCTGTGGGTCTGATAGAAATGCAATTGCTCCTGCTGGATGTGGGGTTGCAGACCCCAACTCCACCGGGCTCGCAGCTCAAGGTGTCCCGCGAGGGGCAGCTGCTCCTTGGGTTATACCCATGACCGCCAGTCTCCCTCGTGTATCCATCTTGCATCTGGTTGTGAAAGCCCCGTGCTGAAGCGGAGGCATTTTGGTGGTGTCAAATCCAGCCTCGGGAAGGTTTGGGAACTGACTCACCACGCACGCTCGCCCGTCTGCAGGATCCGGAGTCGTCCTGGCAGGGCTTCAGGGCTGAAGGAAAGAAAACGTTTCAGGTGGGAGAGGGGAGAGAGGGGCCTGGGGCTGACTTCCCACCTCCTCCACATGCAAGTGCCTTCTGGTTCCAGGCCAGGCAAGCCTGGAGCTTTTTTCCTTTTATGTGGAGTCCTGTAGAAAGGGAACTCCAAGGAAGGTGAGAAGCAATTTTCTTTGTTTGTTCTGAGGTCAAAGGAGCCGTTTGAAACCTGTTAGAGATGCATTTACACCATCTTCACCTGTTGCTGTAAGCCCCTCGCCATCGCAGGGATACAGCTTTGTGAAGAGCGGTCAGGAGGGTTTGTTAGGAAGCACACGATGAGCCCAGACGGAGCCACGCTCCCCTGTGACTGCGGATACACGAGGTATGTGACTTCAACATCAGAGCTGCCTTGTGTCTGGCCAGCTTGGAAGGGGGCCAAGGGATCTCGATTTACATCCATTTATCCAAACTTGGCCATGGCTCATCACTCCCTGACTTGCTTGAGGTGAAACGAATTCTGTGAAGCTTCAGAGTCATTATTGCACGGGCTGCAGAAGGAATTGGCCCTTCATTAAAAGGAGATTCGTGGAGAGCTTTGAACAATCATCTTTTTAATTTTGAAGAATGTTGGTTTTCCTTTATGGTCTTTTTCACCTTTTGTTTTTTATTCCTCTGTTTTCCTCCCTCTGTAATTTCTTTTCTTGCCAAAGGCAAAATGGGCTGAGGAAGGGATGACCAGACTGTCCCGTTTTCCCTTTTTAGTCTCACAGAAAAAAACTGTGGGAAATAAAAATGTACTGTTGGGATAAAACTGTTGTTCAGTGGGAGTGTGTGGATTGGGGGATCAATGGCTTCAAAAAGCATTAGCTATCGCCGCTCTGCATCTCACACCATTTGGGAAATCCAGAGTCCGTAGGAGATGGTGCACAGCTCCAGCCCCTGCAGGGACGTTCACAGGCAAAGCCTGCCTTGCTCTTGCCCCCGAAAGACTGACCCGTCCATGGCTGCAGCATCTCTTATTAGTGGATTTTTGTCCAGGATTGATAATGTCTGCGCCAAATGGTGGCGAGGGAGTCTCTCCCTCTCCTTCAGCGTGCTTGCAAGCAGGACTTTTTTGCAGTACCTGTTGTTGCAATGCCCGAGGAAGGATCTGCTCCCCAAAGGCAATGCTGACGGGCAGGTAGACCCTCGACAAAGCGTGTAACTGGCCTTAGGCTTTGCAGGGAGAAGGCTCTGTTCCCTCTTCCCCTCATGTCTGAGCAATTGGCGTTTATTTCCAGTGGGGACAAATTTAGGAAAGGTAGCAAACTGAGTCATACTAATCATCTGCAATTTGGGTGTTCTGCGTGTGTATGAACAGCTGGACTCCAAATCCCTTTAGACTATATTAGGAGCTGAAGGTCACTGGCATGTCTTTAGGAAGGTAATTTCCCCTAACTTCTAATAAGGGCTTGAATTTTTAGCTGTGACCTCCGTGTTACAAACCCTACCACGTGTGTGTATGTGTGCTGCTTCTTTACCTCTTCCCGTGATGGTCTCGTGAAGAATCACCAGTCTCATGACAGAAATGGTCTGGTTTATTTTCTTCAGAAGCGGTCCTGCCTAATAAAGGGAAAATCCTTTGATTTGAAATGCTCTGTCTTGACGTGTCTTTCTCTTCTCATTAATTTGGTCACCTACTTGCTGCCCTTTATTGAGAGGCAGGGACCTAATATAAAACTGTCCTGTGTGTAAATATTGTTTGTACCCCCTCCAGTCCTTTGGGGCTTGACTTCCAGATTAGTCTGAAATCTGGCAGTGACGCCCTGATGAACACAAGCAGTTCCAAAATCTTAATTTTTTTAAACCAATACTAAACATTCTTAAAAACTCCCAAAACAGGATGAAAAGAAAGTTGTGACCTTCCCTTTGCAACTTGCATTTGGAGGCAGTTGCTCCCGTCTCCAATATTAGGAGCAAAAAAAATCCCAACCATCATCCCAATCCATAAATCAGAGCAGATTTAGTTGGAGAGTAAACTCTGTTTTGGGTGGGAATTTAATTTTCTATGGAAAACTTTAATGTTAGCCAAAGAAAATCCTCTATAAAATATGGCACCGGTTTTCTTCAGGCTCCTATTTTCTCCTTGGGGCGAGGCGTTCAGCCAGGTCATCTTCCATAATGCGTCGCTTAGCGAGGGGTAGAGGCATCGTACGAATTCCTGGTTGTTGAGCACTGACAGATGTAACCTGGTATGAACTTCCCCTTTGCTATATGAGGTAGACAGAAGTCTGGTTTCTGGTGCTTTTTTAAAAAAAAAAAAAGAATCTTTTTTTTTTTTTTAGAGGTTTCATAGAGTCATAAGGTACATGATTTCACATATAGAAAGGGAAAGAAACCTGATTGTTTCTATGCAGGGTAAACAATTTTCTCCTCGCTATCTAAAAAAGAGGAAAATGTTTCAGCTCTTTTCTTCTGAAACCTGGGCCGCTTCTTCGGGTGCCTACATAGCAACTAAAACATCTGTTCTTTATGTGACTGGATCTGAAAATGGTGGGTGAGTTTGCTCGATGGAAGTGAAATGAAAGAAAGTAGGTTGTGTCCCTGCTCTCAACCCCTCCTGGCAACCTCCATGCATTCGAAACCCACAGGCTGAAAACCACGTTTGTAACTTATCCTTTTCTGAGCTATTTTAGTAGCTAACGTTATTAGTGTTAGTATAATTAGAGGCATTCCAGCTCGGTAATGGATTCCATTCTGGGAGACATGAGTTTGCTTAGCCCTGGGCTTCAGTCAGCTAGAGTTTCCCAAATTGAATGGAAGCTGAAGATCCAAACTTCCTTGGGGTGAAGAATTTTATTTGCGTTCCAAAGCCTTGTCTATCCCAATTTCCCTTCAGGACTTCCACTGTTTCTGACGCTGGTACAGCCTCTGAGTTTGCAGCACCATCGTGGACCTGCTGGCTTGCAGCCCTGCTTGGTAAGACAGTGGCCTTTGCAGGTGACCAGATGCCATGGTGGTGGTTGACAGAGTGATCTCAACGACCGAGCCTGTAGTTTCTTCTTGCAGGAACGGGCGGAACAGTGAGGTCCTGGAGCAAAAAGGAGTCTGATGCGGGCAAAGCAGAGCTGTGGTCTGCTCCCTCCTGCCTCGGTGGTGGACCGACTCAGTCTGATCCTAGCAAAGCTTCATCTTCTGGGAGGGTTATAAGCAGGGAGGGTCTGATGGTTTCATTTAGCATCGTTTTGCCCAGGCAAAGCTTCCCTCCAGTTCACGCTGGCGGGGGCTCTGGGGTGCTGAGTTACCCCTCTACTTGTGAGGCCAGCACTGAAGGAGTTGCATCAGGATCAGTCTGCTGGGGCTGGGGCCTTTGTGCGCAGCCCCTGGGAGCTGAACAGGCTGCGAGGAGCGCGGTCTCGCAGCTGGAGACAGCTTCACCAGCTTGGAGGGAGATATTTTTTTCTTCCTAGCTCACAGCGCTGCCAAGCAGAAGGTAAAGTCATGAGGAGAATTGGAGGGGGTAAGCAGGGTGGGAGGGAGCTCTGCCTCTAACCAATTCCACCTGTTCCTGCGCACACAGACTTGCTCTAATTTCTGGCCATCTGTATTTTTACTTTACGCTCTGCCTCAGAGTCTCCTCCAAAAGGTTTTTTAAATTACTTTCCCAGCCTCCTCCTTGCAGAGAGAGCAGCTGATTAGTGGCTCCCCCTATTTAATTTTCCTATCTAGACTAATTATTTCTCTTGATGGTCTATTTATCAGGCTAGTTTCCCTTCTGGGCTGTTTTGCTCTGTGATGCTTTTCCAAAGAGGGGAGGAGGGTAAATAAAAACCAGACAAGCGAAGTAGATGCAACTCCATCGACATTGTTTCTTATTAAAATGAATACTAAATTCCTGGGCCACCCCTCTGCACAAAGGCGCCCATCTTCCCCTTAATTTCAATTATTTCTTGTCCCTTCATTGGCCATTGACTGTGTTTCTACACAGCTGGGAGTTCAGCGCTGCGTTACCTGCCTTGCATTCCAGTACTCTACAAGATCTTGGTTCTGCTGAAATGTCTGGTCTCACGGACTCATGTCATGCTCCTGTGGTGTCCACCGAGCCTCAAACCCACCAGACAGATGAGCTCTCATAATGAAGCAGGGTCCCTGCAGTGGGCTTCCTACCTAGAGAGTCGGGCATTGTTCAGAGATTGGCAGGATGCTTCAGTCTCTCCCTTCCCAAGGTGTACCTAGGGACTAAACTACCCAAACGGCCTCTTCTTTCCTTAAAAAGTTTGTAACTTTACAGATACACATACCCAAGTGGAAGATTTTGCACCCGGTGGTTGGGCAATGGTCCTGGGACATGGCAGTTGAGTTTAACATACTGGTCCTGTTTGGGAAGAATGGGGTCTAAAAATGGGTCTCTTGCTTCCTAGGTGAGTCTGATGTCTCACAGAGCCCAGATGTCCAGGTATTTTTCCATGTTGTGAAGAGCCAAAGTCATGGAGAAAGCTACTGAATGAGAGTCCTACAGGCCATAGGTTCCTTTTTCTGCCTCGTAATGCAGATCCCAATGCCTTGCTTAGTAAAGCAAAAGCCTTTCTCCCTGTTCATAACACTTCCTAACTTCATGGCTTCCTGCGGCCCAGTTTGCAAATGGCAGCATTTTTTCCCGCATCATTTGTACTGTCAAGATGAGGGCTCCGAGGCTGGGAATTGCCCTGGCTGCTGGCGATCCATTGCACCATCCCGGCTGGGGCCAGGCAGGGAGCACACAGCATTTCTGAAATGCGCCCCGCTTGTATTTGGGGGGAACCAGAGGATGTCCGGATGGTGTAGGTCTACACAGCACAAGGAGCTGCCTGTGCTGGCCTTGAGTGAGAATGGGTGTCAGAAATAGCACAGGCAGGGTGGGCAGGAATCTCCAGGAGCAAAGTGAGACGCCTTCAGAGACCATTTCCCTTTAGATGATTTCCTCAGCACTCCATAGACAGTTTAGGGCAGGGGTTGGGATAGCCAGACTCTAGTTGCTCAGACAACATTCAGCTGTACGAGCAAGAATCATAGAATCATAGAATCGTTTGGGTTGGAAGGGACCTTTAAAGGCCATCTAGTCCAACCCCCCTGCCATGAGCAAGGACAACCTCACTAGATCAGGTTGCTCAGAGCCCCGTCCAGCTTGACCTTGAATGCTTCCAGGGATGGGGCTTCTACTACCTCTCTGGGCAACCTGTTCCAGTGCTTCACCACCCGCATTGTGAAAAACTTCTTTCTGATTTCCAACCTATATCTCCCCTCCTTTAAGAACTCCTTATCCAAAGTGCTCTGTCATCCATTAGACTCACTCCACATCGCTGGATGAAGCTGAAGGTTTCTAGGAGTAAAGCTACAATGCATGATTTTGTGAAGTACCTTTTCCTGAACTCTTCCGAACTTCAGGATGTGCTCATGTGGAACAGGTTATTTTAATTCTAGTGGCCCCAAACGACAGGCTGTCCAACCTCAGCGTTTATTACTGACTTCCTTTTTCAAGGAGGAGTGGAACTGGGGTCTCCTGAAGGGGCAGCCTTAGAGCAGCCGTTGGGTCAGTCCTGAGTCTTGGAGCAGAGAGCGCCAGGGATTGGAGTTGAGCTCATCTGTTGTAAGTTCGGTTCATTTTACTTTATGGGCAGACTGTGCAGTAAATGTCTTCTTAAATCTGTTCAGAGGCAAATGCCTCAAGACTGCAGAGTTTCAACATCCGTTGTTGGGCTTTCTTTATAATGCATCGTATGGACCATGCATGTGAATATCTAGGTCTGCCTTTGATGACCTGGGCAAAAGCATGCCATACATTATATGTTGCTGTTGCTCTTCTACTTCAATCCTCTTAACAACATCATTTTTCAGTGTTTTAATAATTTCTCCTTTCCTGACATGCTGGAGAGGAAACGTATTTTGTGCTTCTGGTTGACAATATATGGAAAGCTGATGATTTTATAAAGGTGTGTTATACTTGGCGGTTAGCAGGCCCACTCATCTTACCTTCTTTTTGTACGAAGGTCCCAGCAGGCCAGTAACTCCTGTCACTTGTCTCTCATGCTCTTTCAAGGTAGAGTGACCACGGCAAAGGCCCCGTTAATGAACACAATGGCAATATGATCTCCTTCATCTCTCTTTCTACCTGATGTACCATTTGGCTTGAGGTTTGGGTTTAATTTCCTACAGCTAACAGGAACAAGGAAAAGGTGGTAGTTCCTTGTGCTGCCAGTAGTTCAGCTGGCGAATGCCTTTCAGTAGGATGGTGTAGATGCTTAGAGTTTACCTGGGTTCATAAAGCAACTGGCCAAATTCATGGCAGAGATGTTCACAAGGGACGTCTCCATCCTTGGAGGTGTTCAAGGCTCAAATGCACAAGCCCTGAGCAACCTGATCTGATTAGACCTGCTTTGAGCAGGGGTTGGACCAGGTGGCATAAGACACCTGCAGGAGCGCCTTGCTGTTGTAGGATGCTGGGAAAGTATTCTGGAGAGTATTGCTCCAAGATTGAGCCGGTTTCTGCAGTTTCTCCTCCGCAATTCCTTGGTTCTTGACTGGTGTCAGAGATGGGGCACAGCGTGAAAGAGTCCCTTGCTAGACTCAGTTTGGGTTTTGTCTTTTTATTATTCTGGAATTGTACATCACAAATGTTGCTGGTTGTCAAAAAGTTTGTTCCATTAAATTCATGACCAGGATAATTTATTTAAACCAGACCTCTTTTGTATGATTACGCATGTATATGCAAACATACACACTGCAGCATGGTTCCTTTGACATTTCTCATGTTTTTATCTTTTTATTCCTGTCTTTGGGGCAATATGTGGAGATCCCTGTCTTTTTCCAGACCTGTCTAAGGCAGCAAAACCCAGTTCCCCATTGAACTAAAGAAATGGCTACTTATGTTTTCTAAAGGTGGTCTTTGTTTTTGTTTTCCCAATAGTACCTCACTTTTCAGTTCCTTCTTTGGAAAGGTGGGCAAAGACGGCAATGAGTGGCTTTTTGCTCTATCATCTAGGGTGTGAAAAATCATGATAATTAGGCTTAGCTCTAAACGTGCTAAATTTATGGCCATGGCAATCTCTTCCTGGAATGAAGTCCAGCTTCCAGAACCATCCTGTTGAACATGGTGCTGTCTATAACCCTCTTTCCAGAGGTGGATGTTCACACTGCTGGGTAACGAAGGAAGGGGCTCTGTTAGAGATGAGTCAAGTGACAACGTATGGAGAAGCTCAGTTCTGAAGACCATGACATCTGCTCTGTTTCCTTTTTCTGTTCCCTAGTCAGACTGGGAAATGGTAGGGCTTGAAGGGAGGCTGCTCTATGTGCACAGCCGGCTCTTCAGCCACAAGCGGACTTCTCTTTTCAGCCTGCAAATGAATGCCAAACTGGCCCTTGGCCTGGTCCTTAAAGACATCAGAAATTAAGATTCATAAACTTGTAGAACGGTTCAGGTTGGAAAGCACATCTGGAGGTCACCTTGCCCAAACCCCTGCCCAAACCAGGCCTAATAGATCAGGTTGCTCAGGGACTTTTCCAGTTGAGTCTTGAACACCTTCAAAGATGGAGTTGGCCCCACCCCTATGAAAGTGTTCCAGCATTTGACCACTGTCCCGGTAAAACCAAAGAAGTCAGAGCTTCCCATGTTTAACATGTGTCTGTTGCCTCTTGTCCTGTCACTGTGAACCTCCAAGAAGAGTCTGGCTCTGTGTTTTGTGTATCCTCTGATAAGGTACCTGTAGGTAGCAGTAAGGTCTTGCCTGTCCCTTCCCTCCTTAAAGCTGACCATAGAATCTCAGAATGGTTTGGGTTGGAAGGGACCTTTGAAGATCAACTAGTTCCACCCCCCTGCTGTAGGCAGGGACACCTTCCACTAGACCAGGTTGCTCAAAGCCTCATTGAACCCGACCTTGAACACTTCCAGGGATGGGGTATCCACAGCTTCTGTGGGCAACCTGTTCGTGTCTCATCACCCTCATAATAAAGAATTTATTTCTTATGTCCAATCTCTAAATCTACCCTCTTTTAGTTTAAAACCATTACCCCTTGTCCTATCACTACAGGACAAGTAAAAAGTCCCTCCCCATCTTTCCTGTAGGCCCCCTTTAAGTACTGGAAGCCTGCAATGATGCCTCCCAGGACCAGACCTGATTCTCTCAGCCTCTTCTCGTAGGGCAAGTGCTCCAGACCTCTAATCATCTTGGGGCCTCCACTCACCTCTCTCCACGATGTCCATGTCTGTCTTGCACTGGGGAGTCCCACACTGGACATGGTCCTCCACCTGTGGTCTCACAAGTGCCAACTGGAGAGGAAGGGTTATGTCCTTGGACCTGCTGCTGCACTCTCACTAATCCAGCCCAGGATGCAGATCCTATGGGAACAGGATTGGAATTCACACCAAATGGATTTGGCTTCAATAAATAAGGGCTCTGTCTATAGGAATTTAAGGAACAAAGTGTTTGGGTGGGCAGTTTTGTCACTGATTGTCCCTGCTGTGGCATGCCCACAAACTGAGACTCAGAAAATCTTGAGACAGCTTTGGATTCTTTGGAAAGCAAAGAAACTTCTGTCTTTTCCCTAATGGTGTGAACAACACTACTCCCTTGGTCTACGGAGATTTTGAGTCTTTAAAGCAGGTCCGTAAGACCAGGAGTCCTGCTTCAACTTGGGGATTCCACAATGCGAGCGTGACCAAAGACATGGGTGGGACGGTTTCCGCCGGGATGTCTCTGGCTGTTGCGTGCAGCACATGCAGCCGGAGCTGTTCATTCGCGTGACACACGAAGACGTGGCTGCTGTAGGAGCCTGTGTGCAGAGAAGAGTGTGAAAGCATGGATTCACACTCCCATAACGTGAATCGGCCTGAACCTTCCTGGAAAAATAGTCGACTTTTTGTTTAGCCGTAAAAAAAAAATCCAACAACCTCTTTTGTTCCGGAAACCTCTGGGCATATTAAGCGAAACCAGATACTTGAGGGTGGGGGTGTTGGGGGAGAGAGGCATACAGGAAAGCAATCAAAATCTACTGGAGGAATTTCTCCTTTCTGAAAGAACATAAACCAGTAACAGAATGTAAACAACCCGCCATATGTAACTTGTAAATCAGAAGTAAAAGGAACGAGTTCCCAGCAGGCCATTGTGAACGGTTGGCTGTTGAGTCTTTTTATTTTTGTTCTTCTTGTTTGATTTAATTTTAAATTTGTCTGTCTTTTCCCTCCTCTTCCTGCTCCCCCAAGATGAACCACAAGCCGAACTCTTAAAGCCTGGCCTCCTAAGTGGTGCCTGAAATAGTCACAGCATATTAATTTTGCAGCGGCTGAAGCACAGGGTTTAACAAGGCCTGACAACGGTTCCTCCTGAAGTCATGCCCACAGCAGTAGCTGGTCGGGACACGGCTGAATTCTCTTCCCGAGTTAGTCAGTCACCTGTGCTAGCCGGTGTATGCGCTGCGCAGTTCATTTCTTGTTTATTTAGACTGCAAGGAGTGGCACTATTGGAAAGGAGAGAGATACCTCTTTTTAAAGACTCTTGGGAGTATATGTTCTGCAGCTTGAAAATGACTTCAGCCTGTAACCACTACAAAGCCACTCTATTTAGCCTTCAGAAGACCTCCTTTCCCTCCAAATCCCTTTCCTAACTGAGGAGAAAAAAACCCATAGGCACAGGATTTTTAAAAGCCAGTAGAAGTCTGATAGAGCAACCCATGGAGCTATTGCTCGTGTCGTGCAAAGTGGACTCCAGGGGACTGAAGAGGCCAATTTTGATGCCCTTCACCAAAATATCCACCTGCTCCTCCTCGATTCTCAGCCACATGGACTATATGGAGCCTGGGCGTGAGCTTGGAGCTGAGCCCTGGGAGGTAGGATGGGTTTGGCTGTGAAAGTGGATCTATCCAAGATACATGTTTCGTCCTACAATGCATTTCTGTGTTCTTTTCTAAGGATGGAAAACACGAAATTTCCAGATATCAGACATACTGTTTTTTCTAGCACCTGTACCTTGATCTCAGAGTAGAGCTGCGCTCACGAGATGGGCTCTGATCTCTGCGCATAATGCAAATGAATAGGAATGAAACGAGCAATGTTTTGACTTTTTAATGTCTACAAAGAGCAAACTGAATTTATAAACACAGTGTCCTGAAGACAAAGGCTAGAAGAGATCATTTCTTTTTACACTCCTGTGTTAAGATGAACAAAGCCCTCGCGTTGTTGTTGTTGTGAAACTGGGGGAATGAAGAGGCAAACCCAGCCTCTGGAACATTCAGGGACTTCACCTCATATCCATTTCAAAGACACCTCGCTGTAGCTGAGCTTGCAAGTAGAGTTTAGCCAGGGAACATGGCTCATTTGCATGATTTCATCTCAAATACGGGCATTTGTAGTAATTTGTTAAAATAGCAATTAGCGCTGATCCTTTCCGGTATCAGCCGCTGCACCGTCAATGAGATGGTTACAGCTCTGGAACTCCCCCCACCCACTGCTGCGTGTTCAGGATCACTACCTGCTCAAGGCAGTTCTTCAGCTTCAAGCAGATTTGTAAAGACTTTCTCAGAGCCTTGTCTGCCCTTATCATGACATCTCCAACATACCGTGTTCCTGACAAGGTTGCGCATGAGATTAAAGGTGGGGTGGAAAGCTGGATGGTGAGGGGCTCGTCTGACTCACCTCGTTTAAAGCTAGAAAGGTCATTTAGCTTTTGGGCTGCTGGAGGTAGCAGACTGTGACAGGCTGCAGATGAAATTCAAGAGTGTGCTTATGCCTCTCTCCCCCTCCAAACTAGCCGTTTGAATGGCAGGGATGAAAGAAATTGGGCATCTTCCTTGCCCATCAGAAAGATGGAGCCACTGGGATGGCTGCAGAGTCTACGGCAGCAGCATGGCTGTGTCCCCCAGTCCCCCGGTGCTGTGGGACTGAGCAGCCTTGAAAGACAGGTGTTTTTTGAGGTGTGCAGGAACAGGAGCTGAGGGGCTGCAGCTGGGACCAGTGTCCTCCGATGGAGACATGCAACAGCTCTTCCTCTCCATCTTGCCCTTATGGGCAGTTTCGGTCTCGCAGGAGGTCCCTCAGGTGATGGTAGCAGTGACAAGGGACTGCGTGAGTATCAAATACCTGTACCAGGGCTGGCAACACACCCAGAGAGGGGTTAAGTGCTTAGGCAGTCTTGAGGCTCTGTGCTGAGGTGGAGCTGGAGCTCAAACCAAGGAGTCTGGACTCCTGCCCTTATCGCTCAGGTCTTTGGTGCTGCTCTGTGCTGAGCAGCGCGTGGAACCCCAGGGAGCAGGAGAGGTAGGCGGTGGGGATAAACCAGTGCTGCTGCCTGCGAAGATCAGTATGTGCATCTTCAGGACGGGACGTGACACTCCCCAGGGTCCAATAACTCTGCTGAGGAGCTCCCAACTAACGTGACAGTAGTTGTGACACTGTAGCTACGCTAAGGTTAGGGGACATGAATCCTTCCCAAGGGAAAGCACAAAAAAGGGCTAATTACTGGTCTGGCCCTTGTTGCTGAGATGTGTTTTGCAAGTCTTGTGGGAAGCATCTGCTCTCGCTGACGTTTCTGCTTTGCCGGTGTCCGTTCTGTCCCCGGTGCCAGCGTGGGGACGGTGTCCTGGTCGCGCAGCACTGGGCAGAGGTGTGTGCACAGCTGGTGCTCAGGAGCTTTCACAAAAGCAGGTAGGGTTTGGAAACGTTCGTGCTGGGAAAGTTAGAAAACAGAAGAGGAAAGTGGTGGTTCAACCAAACATCACAAATGTGAACAATATGGGGGTTTTTTTGGAAGTCATTTAAGGTCTGTTATTTAAAAAAAATCTATTATCCAATACATTTGTTGCTTAAAAACATCATTGGAATGATTTCTGTTTGAACTAAACTGTTTCCCTTAAGAAACATAATCTTTTTTCATTTTTTTTTTTAAATGGGAAACTAAAGCAATATAATCACAGCAATTTTCTGAAACGTTTTGAACTTGAAGAACTATTTCAATAAACTTGAATCAGCTGGTTTTAGCCAAAAGTTGAGCTGAAGTACATGACCTGACCCTAACAAGAAGCATTATGAATGTTCAGACCTAATTCAAAAAGCTTGGCCAATACAGTAACATGACCAAGAAGCAGAAGGACTCTGCGCAAGAGGTAGCGTGGAAATGCGCGTTTCCTTCTTGGGTGTTGCTCATGCGGATGCTGCATAACCCATTACTCAGACAAGGATTTTTCAGTCCACTGGGGTCTGTCCGTGATCCAGCACTATCTCTTACAATTATCTAGAGGAAAATATAAAGTTCCTGGTAATGTCTTTCAGATGGTGCAATCCTGGCAGAGAGGTCAAGTATGGACAGGACAGTTATACGAGGTGATTGTGATGACTTGGTAGATGTGTGATGACTTCTCTTCGTTGTGTTAATGCAGCCAAGGGCAAGTTTGCACTTCTGAAGAGTTTACGAAAGCAGGCGGCGTCTTGGAAGGCAACAGCTCTGGGCAGGCTGGGGATTAACAGCAGATAACAAACAGCATGTACACAAAGTATTGTAAACAGCAGGAAATCCGTCAACTGTCCGCTGTGCCTGTGATGGCTGGACAACCGGTGAGGACAACACGTGCGGCAAAGGACGCCTGAGGTGAACTAGGGGATGGGCCTTCGAACTGGAAGGACAGTTAAGTCCTGGGACAGACAGTGGGTGGGTGGAGTGGGGTGAGGAATCTCCATCCTGAAGGACTGTGGTATCTTGCAGGAACAAATTGTCCTGCAAGCAGACAGCCGAGCTCTCCCGGATCCTCAGGGCTTGGAGCTGCCTGGCTTTGCTTTCTGAGAAGGAAGAACTTGTTGGCTTGGAAGTCTTTTCTTGTCCCTGTAAAACTGAGGGGTGTATGTGGGTGTTCCTGTTGGAAAACCCATGTAGCCAACTGAAGTGTTATGGTAAAATTTGCCAGAGAGGTTGGGAATACCACAGGATTCCTGTTCTCACTGGGAAATTGAGAGTTTTGTACAATATCTTTTTTTTTTTTTTAAGGAACTTTTTTCTTGGGATGCTCAAAATATCCAGGTGTTCTTTTTTCCACTGCATTCTTTAAAATGTTTCAATGTGTCTTGCTTTCTCTTCCCATGCTGAAGGCAAGAAACCTTTTTGGACTCGGTAGTGATAGGTTAACGGTTGGACTCCATGATCTTGGAGGTCTCTTCCAACCAAAACGATTCTATGATTCTATGATTCTATGATTCTATACCAGTAAATCAGATGTGCCTGGGACTGTTCTGTGGCCCTGAAGCCGACGGGCACAGGGCAGCCTGTGTCCTCGCTATTGGGCTCCCTTGTCCTCCAAAACAGAGCGGCTGCGTCCCGCGTGGCTGGTGGGGACGGTCCCCGGCTCAGGCTGGCTCCTGCTGAGGCATTGTTTGCAAGAACATCATTCGGCCTGGCCCAAAACTGTGCCAGGGGCTGCTGTAGGAGCGTAACAGCGTAGACGGTGGCGTTCCTGTGCCTGGAAACGCTCCCTGACGCCATTTAATTTACTAGTGCAGATGTAGCCTTTGCATATCAGCAGGACCTAGTACTCTCTGGCGGGACACGTCTGCTGTGATAAATAGTGATGGAGGTGAAGCACAGTCAAAGGATGCAGAGAGCTGCCTCGTCGTGCCGTGGTGAGTGTTAGGACTTGTCTTCTGTTTCCCGATAGATTCATTCAGGCACTGGAGTTACAAGAGGGGGAAAAAAGCAACCGCTGTCTATTCTCAGTATTGACACAGATGTATTTCTTAGTCATGAACTGGCAGCGGCAATATTAGCATGCATCCCCCCTTGAGGAAGAATTACCACTTTTGTGGGTTTTTTTTGTTTCTTGGGTCAGGCCCTTGGCTGGTCTGAATCAGAAGAGTGCTGCCAATGCCAGGAAATTATGCTAGTTTCTACCAGCTGGGATTCCGGCCAGGGATGTGCAGTCGCTCCCGGTTTGCTTGTGCTGTGGAGTGGTGGTAAGGAGCAGCTTTGGGGATGTATTTCAACTGCTACAGGTGTTACAAAATAAAAAATAAAATGGTGACGCACGATGTCTTGTCTCTGAAGCCTCCAGACTCTGATTTCATATGGAGACAGTGGAAATAAAGTGGTCCTGCAGTTTAGGTCAGACATCTACAGAGAAAGGTCATGTTCAAAGGACGTAGTACTGGTGACTAACCTGGGACTTGCAGCTTCTCTCCACCGTCTCTAGTGGGGTTCAAGCCTGGCAGCCCTTACCCAGCAGGAGCTCCAGACACCACCTTGCCCCATTTCATAGTGAGGACATGCCCAGTACTGTGCCATGGGCTGCTGCCAACTGCGACACTGACTTGTCCTCTCTGTCTCAGCAGAGCAGCCAACAACTTGGGGCACAGCATCTCCTCTCCTCCGAGGCAGCCACGTGCGCCTGGGGTGGGAGTCTCTGAAGGGAAACGGGGTTTTTGCAGCTCCACCTTTTCAGTTCATCAGGGTTTTGTTCCTCCCCAAAGGAGGATCCTGGAGCCTTTGCTGTTCCTGGGGAAGCACCTGGATCTACAGGCCGTGGAGGAACTTAACTCGCGTTGAAAGCGATGTGACTTACGCACATTTCTTTAGGGTGCTGGTACCTGATTCTGTACGACCGAAATCAGTGAGAAGTGCAGGCATAGGCTCAGGCCCTTGAAGCATGTGAATGTTACAGGAATCAGTCCAAGAGAAAGCCCTAAAATAGATGACTAGATCATTTCTGACAGTTAATGACCTACTAGAAGATCTGAGACCTTAAGGGCTCTTCATCTAGGAACTCATTAAATGCCAGACCCATTAGCTGTCATTACTGCTCTTACTATGTTTGGATATGTAGAAATGTTCAGAAAAACAAAGACCTTTCAGAAGTGCTGTTGAAGTTGGAGGTATAGCTGCACTGGGGGTGATCAAGGTCTCACTCGCATCAGGACCAACAGGTTTGTCCCGAGAAGCTTCACTGGGATCTGTTCTGTCTGGATACTGATCTGAGATGAACATCTGGTCCTAGGGGACAAACAAAAACATAGCAGGACTTTTTATTTTCAACATTCCTCCAGTTTAGACCTCTAATTCTGAGGTGCGGTTGTGGGCCATGAAACCTCTGACGTATTTTCAACAGGATTTCACATATTTTCATGAAAAAGGTATACAGCTCTTAATTTCTTCTGCAGATGAGACATGCAGACCAAATGCATTTGTCGGATATTTTCCTTTGTCTCAGTTAAGATTAAGGAAAGAACACTGGTATTTGGAATCGTAACAATTAAGCTCTAACTTTCCTATTCCGTATGTAATTTTCATACCATTACGAATACTCAGATTTCAGATATGCAGTACCATGACAGGATCAACACTCACAATTACTATTTCCTGAACAGGGGCACTGATATTAAGCTGTTACAGTGTCTGCAGGGTCTTGCTCGCCTGTGTTAACACAGTGGTTTCAAACAGACTTTGCTCTGAATCTCTTCTGCTGTCATGGACACATTGGTGTAACTGTGCTTGACTTAAAGGTGTTACACCAGTGTGAATCCAAATTGGCCTGGGAGTTCGATGGACTTGCTTTGGTTTCATACCAAGACAGGAGAACGCAAAGCCGTTGGCAGGCTTCCGTGGTCTAGGGCAATTTACTGCTGGTTAAATGGCTAATGGGGGTGAAAGCTGGGACCCTGTTTCAATTACATTTACGATGGAGGAGAAGTGCTGCTTGCCAGTGGCAGGAGATCCTTTCCAGACCTACATTCCCAAAGCAGGAGAATTTCCCTGTTCTCTGTGGAGCTATGCCAGGATGGAAATGGCGAATTCAGGCTCTGGGACCTGTGCTTTGTAACCACGATACCCTTTCCTCAAGAGTGCCGTTGTCTAGGGCATGCAACAAGCTCTGGAGGGAGAACATCCAGTGATGGAGAAGGGCTGTAACCACAGCTTTTTGTACCACTCACCCCAGCTGATGTTCTGCTCTGCTCAGAGATGAGCAGTGGTGAATGCTGGGCTTTGGTGGATCTCTGAATGTCCAAGGAGCGAACTGAGAAATAATGGTGGCATTTTGCCTCATAGCTCAGCATGGCCGTGTTGGGCCTCCCTGTAAATACACACCCTTTCATTTGGGGAAGTGAAAGGACTTATCCAAGGTCATATAGCAGAGCTGAGAACAGACAGCCTCCAGGCTCCCACCTCAAGGTGCTGGCTATCATCAGACCTGGCCTCTCACAGTCATTTATGAGATGATTCCCCATTTCTCCTTCCTGAAGCTGATCTGACTCATCTGCACCAAGCAGACACAACTTCCTTGGTCCTTGGCTTTAAACTGAAAGAGGGGAGATTTAGATGAGAGAGAAGGAAGAAATTCTTCCCCATGAGGGTGGTGGGACACTGGACCAGGTTGTCCAGAGAAGCTGTGGCTGCCCCGTCCCTGGAAGTGTTCAAGGCCAGGTTGGACGGGGCTTGGAGCAACCTGGTCTAGCAGAAGGTGTCCCTGCCCATGACAAGGGCGGTGGAACTAGATGATCTTTAAGGTCCCTTCCAACCCAAACCATTCTGTGATTCTATGATTCTATGAAATTCAAAGTGCCTGAAACACGTGAGGGCCATGTTGCAGCCCGCTGGAGCGCTGATTTTGCAGCATATTGTGAGGCGTGTTGTGAGGGTGTAGGGAGGTGTTTGCAAGGGTTGGATGGCTGTGGAGGATGGAGAGAGACTCATCTATACAGTGCGCAGGGAGCAAAACCTGGAGCAAAACACCCTTACAATTGTGCCTGGGCGTCACCTCAGAGGACACTGGTTCATCCCACAGAGAGGCAGGAACCAGCTAACATACGTGGTAGGGATGACCAGAGCACCATGACCTAGGGGCAAACTGGTTTGCTAAGCCATTGATGGTTTAGACGTTCCTAGTGGGTATCTAGAGCTGGCAGGGACCGCAAGGGACTGTCTCGAGACTGTGGCCTGAGCCATTGCTCAGCTGGTGGAGTTGGACATCCCTACCAGCCCAGCTGCAGCAACATGCATGGGCTGCAAACGTGCCTGAGAAGCAAAATAAACCAGCCTCCGCCAAGCCCCTCCTTCCTCCTTCTCTGGGTGGCTCCTCCGAACCTGCCTTTGGTGTCACGGTACAGGGCAGATACCCCCTGAGGGACTTCTGGGAAGAGGAGCTATTTCCAAAAGCAGCCGAGGGATGTAGGAGCCTGATAACCCTCGGTTTCTGCCGTCTGTCAGCAGTGCCTGTGCTGGAGCAGGGTGAGGAGCAGGCAGGGCTGTTCCACGTTTTGGCAATTGTCTCTCTTCTCTCTGGGCATGGCCCTTGCCTCTTGCATCTCTTATCTCATGCGTATTTTATTTCCCCACATGGAGTACAGCTGAGGCAGGAGGTTTATAAGCAGGAAGGCATTTCCCCTCCCCGAGCATGGCTCGGGAAAGGGGGAGGGAAAGGGGAGGTGATTTTGTGGCTGACAGACCAAGGGGATCCAACGTGCCAAGCTACATCTGTGGTTCCTGAGAAATCAATTAGCGAGGGAGGGGAGGGGTGGCTGGCAAACCACACGGTTGAAAGGAAAACATCACAAAAATGAGACGGAGGGATGTTTTGAAGAAGCGGCGCTGCTGGAAGATGTGAGCGAGTGGCTTTGTTTGGTAGCGGGTGCGTGTGAGAGAGAGATGCTCACCAAAAGGTTAATCAAGACCTGGTAGGGAAGGCTGTCCTAGGATCTGGGAAGCAGGCTGCTAATAAAAGAGACCGAGAGACCGCACTCATCCTGTGCTGAACAATATAACCCGGCATCTGTGGTATGCAGTGGCAGAGATCGGGGAAAATGCACATTTGGCATCATTGCAGCATTGTGCAAACTCCATCAGAGTTAGACAGAGTATTTGGGCGCTTTTTTTTCAGACTTCAGTTCCCTCCCTACAAGTCTGGAAGACTTGAACTGCTCTGTCCTGGTATTTTGGAAATGAATGTGTCCAGAGGTACTTGAACAAGTACTTTTCTGATGCTCTTCAGCGTGGAAATGGAGAGTACTGGAAAGGCCCTTGGGTGGACAGCCAGCATGGACTGCAGTTGTAAGGAGGGAACCTCCCTGCCACCAGTTCTTGCTCCTTGGGCTGTGCAATTATGTTAAATTAAATAAATCTTTGGATCCAGGTCTCTCCATTTCCAGTCAGGAACCTCATCCCTCGTTTGGAGGAGTTTCTAACTCCTGTCTGTTTCAAGAGAAGGAAGATGTGTGGTTTTGGGATGTGACTCACTGCTTCAGGAGAGGGGCTGATGCTGACAGTGATTGTCCTCATCGAACTTCTCATCCCTCGGCCTTGCTCTGGTGGAGTTACACGTGTGGTTTTGTGGAGAGCTGGACCAGGGAACCGACCTGTCTGAAAACCTTTCCTTGTCCTTTTCCTGCCAGTACGGCTCACCAGGCTTGCTCGCCACGTGGTTTGTGAAGTCTTCTGCTGGCACCAAGGTGAAGTAGAAATATGTGACTAGGGGTCTGTTGGAGACATGATGAGCCCTAATACCAGCAGCCTACTCCAAGACCAGCTTGAAGGGACAGTAGAACTGAGCCTGGTGCCAGATGAGTAGACTGCATTGCTGGGGGGCGGTGGCATATATGACCCTTAGTCTTCCACCCAAAAGGGAACTGAATCCCCATTTCCTACACCCGTGGCAATTGCTCGAACCACAGGTTTGGGTTTTCCTCCTCTTTCTCTCTTCCATACCACTGCAATGGTGCCATGGGGACAGGAGCGTGCACCACCTTTGGGAGGAAGCTGAGGCATCGGGAACCTGTCTGTGGTTGTGGTGGTGCACGAAGTACCTGGAGCTCTGGTGAGGAGGGAGGCTTGAGATGAGGCCCCAGGATCCTGGGCTGGGGGATGTGCCCTGGTAAGCGCCTTGGTTGCCTTGTGCTCTGCAGGGAGGTTTGAATCCCCATCTCAAGCTTGACAATTGGGAAACCAGGCCCTCAGGGTTGAGCACTGTAGCGCTTGGGTGACTTTCACAAATAAACTTATCTACCATCCATGTAGGGATGGTACCCATGTGTACAGAAGTGTCCCCACACCTTCCTCTGTATCGTTATTCTCAAAGAAAACATCCCTCCAAGCTCCTTCCTGGTGCAACTGCCCAACCTGTAGGGTCTGTCTGGTCTGCTTGTTTTCACTATGATCTTTCTCCTCTTGTTAAATTTCCCCAGAACCTTTTCTAGGGTCTTTCAAACCACCGCTTGTATGGTTCCTGGAGATGGACCTGCTGAGCAGGGCGAACTGAGCCAACACACAGCGGGGCAGAAGAAGGGGGAAAGCGTGTGCACGTGTCTGAGAGAGGGAGAGGACTTGGGAACGAGAGCTGCCGATGCTGGGATAGTGTCCCTGTGTGAGACGGAGTTCGTCTGTGGGTGTGAGAAAGGAATATTTGGAAGTGAGCATGCGTGGGCGTGAGGTGTGTGTGAGAGTGTGCATGCGTTTCCATCCCCACACTTTAAAAACCTTTTCGGAGCGCTGCAGCGTTCAAACAGGCCCCAGTTCCCGAAATAATCAACCCATCTTGAAAAGTTACGAAGCCTGTGGACACCTGGAGGAGACGGGTTTCCTAGCCGTGCCTTGAAACGCATTTTAAGCGGCTCGTGCGGGCTGATGCAGCTGTGCTGGCTGCAGCGAGGTGTGCTGGAGGTCAGGGCAGGTGCAGAGGGACGTCTAGGGGAGCCCAACACCTACTCCTCACTCCGAAAGCCTCCTCTTTCGCAGCTTTTGCAGCCTCTGAGAGGTGGAGAAATGCAACATCTCCTACAGCTCCTCCACCGCTGCTCACCGTGCTCCCTGAAGGTACGATTAGAGACCCGTGGGGTCAGGCCTGGGCTGTAGGTGACTTCACAAACTCCCGTAGAAGAGTTAAGTTGTCCTAACGTACGTGTTGCTGTGATAGGCTTTATTTTTTTCCCCTTCCAGAGTCGACAGTGTGTTCCTAAAGCCAACGCAAGTACTGCATGCTCTTTGGAGCTGTGTCCCTGGACTAAAATGCATGGGCAGCACGTACAGCATGTAAACCCTTTTTATCCAAAACCATATGTGTGCTGGCATCACTGCAAGGGGATCGGGCTTCTCCTCCTGCGTCAGCAGTTCTTCGCCTCGCTAGCTCCAACACGCGTCTACAACAGGGGAGACGTGGGCTCAGGTCCCTTTTCCATCAGGAAGGGTCCAAGCCACGTCTCCCACCGCACTCTCCTGCCACCCTCCTGGGATGACGTGGGGAGGTGGCAGGTGCCTCTTTGCTCCCCCTTCCCCCCCATTTGGGGAAAGATGTTCCGCCTCGCAGCGGGGAAACACCCGATTCAGTGGGTCAGCAAGAAAGAACAAGCAAGGCTGCCTGTGTTAGCGCTTGGGGAAATTCACCTGGGAGCAGGGCGGCCGGAGATCCAGCTCCTGCTCCAAGGACTGTTTATGTGTTTTAAAATTAAACAACCCATGGTGCTGGTAACTGGAATTCAGGTCTCCCCACTCCCAGGGGAGTGCCCCGATCCCAGGGCTGCAGAGTCATGCTCACTCTTGCCCTCTGGAGCTTCAGGTTTTGATTTTATTTATTTATTTCTTTCCCTGCTGAGTAGTTTCTCCAGAAAGGGGGCGTGTGAGCCCCTCTCCAGCTCTGCTGTTGGGCAGGGGCACTGCCCACGGCAGGCAGGATTTGGAGGATTGCCGCCTCCTACGTCAGAGGGAGCTGGGCTGAGGTTTCCCAAACCTGGGGAATGCTCGCTAACCTTTCAGTTGTTAATTGGGAGGGGAACGCATGAGTTTTGCCTCCCACTCCTGCGCATTATGGGCAGCTGCCGGTGCCGCACGGTGTGTGATGTGGTAGGCATGCGATGGAAACGCCTACGGGCCAGGCTTTGGTGGAGACACAAGGGAGGGACGATGCGTTGGCCAGGCATGGCCTGCATGGACCGAGACACTCTGAGCACGTCCTGATGCCGTGGTTTTGGGCTGAGGACCCTCGCTGTAAAAATGGAGGTTTCTCATGCACTGCAATGCCCCCAGGGTGACATGGCAGGCGAGCAAGGGGGTGAGAATGAAATCTTGGATGTCAGTGGCTCAAACGTACTGGATTTGGCTGTATAGACCCTTGTGGGAGAGTGTTCTTACTGTTGATTTATCCCGGGCAAAGCTCTCGCAGTCTCCAACGGCAGCCAGCCTTCAGCGAGGCCCCTTGGAAAGCAGCGTGGTCTAAAGCCTGGCGGCAAAAGTCACAGCGGAGCCATAAACAGGAAAGCTTTGATATTGCTGGCGTTAGGGATGAGGAGCAAGGAGAAAGGCTCTTGCACAGCTGCCATTGAGCTGGGTGCTCCCATGCTCCCCAGCTTTCCCTCTGGCTTTTTACTGGCCTGTATAGCAGCCCCCTAAATCCCACAGGAGCTGCCTCCTGCCCCTGCAAGGCGCTGAGCTCCCCTCTGGAGGCGCGGAGGGTCCCCAGCTCCGGTTACGACGTCGGTCTCCCAAGTTCTAGTTCAGTCTCAAGCGTGGAGTCTGTGCCTGTGGGCAAATCACTTCCACCTCTCTAAGATCTGGCTGTAAAACAAGGCTAATAACACCAAATTACCTACCTGTGAGAATTAATGAGATCATACTTGCTCAGCCCTTTGAAGGCATGAAGCATTACAGAAGCACTGGGGCATTATTACAGAGTGTGTTTTTAATATACGTCTAGTTTCACTTACAAATTGGAGTTTTGCTCCCTTTTGACTAAACGGCACTAATTAGACATGTAGGGTAGGAAATAAATGTTTCCAGTGTTACTCAGGCTGGAAACCAGTTAATTTCAGGGTTCTTTGGTTTAATTGCGTCTGAAAAGACATTGAGAAAATGTGTAATGAGCTGAGAACGCTTTAACTTTGTTTTTATTGTTCCCTAAACTCTTGCTTCTGCTAAGTCACAAAATGCCAGTAAAATAGTGGAGAACTGGACTTGGAGCACTTTTTTTTTCTTTTTTTTTTTTTTTGGTATGTCAAGGTAAAATAATTCCTACTTACTCAGTTTAATGTAGCACTCCTCCTCCATAAATCTCTGAGCACTTCACAAAAGCGGGCACAGCGTTACCCTCATTTTACAAAGTGGGAAACATAAAGCAGAAAGAGGTTGTGGGATTTGCCCAGGGTCAAGTAAATTAGGTCTTGTCTACGTGAGAAACATGTGCCAATTTAGTAAAACAGGTGGAAAACACACTGTGGACACTTACCTCATTTTCAGAGTGGCTTTTCTTGTTTTCACTTTAGCCAATCCATGTCAATTTAAGCTTACTTTAAGCTTACTTTAACTTGGCGGGTTTAAAGTGAAGGCTTCCCATAGTGGGCTGGATTGACTAAGTTGGAATAAAACTCACCCCCGAACTTGGGCTGGTGTCTGTAACGAGCTCTCAGTGCCAGAGAGGAGATACGGGGTGCCTGAAGCCCAGCGCGTCCTTTATCTCCACTCCTGGGAAATCCTTTTCCTTTACCTGATCTAGTTGGGGATGTCCCTGCTCATGGCAGGGGGTTGGACTAGATGGCCTTGAAAGGTCCCTTCCAACCCAAACCCTTCTGTGAGTCTGTGATTCTATGATTGACAGGCTTAGATGAGGTGACCCTGTCATAGAAGAAGCCACACTGGGATGTCTCCGGAGCACGTTTGCATCCGTGAGCATCACCAGTAAATGCAGAGTCGATGAAGGCGCTGTAGGTTTTTTATCGACACAGCAGGCAGCAGAAGCACCACTTCTAGTCACATTTTAGATGCCCGAGTTCCTGGGTTTGGCAGATGGTTTTGGATTTCGCCCTGTTTTCCCCTGCGGTCTCACACATTTGCTGTCACTCATTGCAGCTCACCTGGGAAAGTTCGGGATGGGTGCGTCGCTGCGTGCCGTCCAAAGGTCTGTGTGTCTGTACGGGCAGTCGGACAACACAGAGCTGATGTGGTTCAGCTGTCGATAAAAGTGACAAAATTATTAATAGTTAAAAAAGGAAACAAACTTGAAAAACAAAAGTTAGAATCATGGAATCATAGAATCATAGAATCATAGAATTGTTCTGGTTGGAAGAGACCTCCAAGATCATCAGGTCCAACCATTAACCTATCACTACCAAGTCCCCCACTAAATCATATCCCTTAGGGCCTCGTCTAAACGTCTTTTGAATCCCTCCAGGGATGCGGACTCCACCACCTCCCTGGGCAGCCTGTTCCAATGCCCGACAACCCTTTCAGTTCCTCCATTGTTTCTCTGCCAAGTATAGAAGTGTCCACGTGGGTTTTTTTAAATTTTATTTTCAAGTAAAAAAAAATCCTTCACAAATCTGAAATGAAATGTAAAGACAGAAAAAGTGAGGATTTTCTCCCCCACCCTCACTTCTCTTCAGCTCCCTTCTTCTCTGAAGAGTTTTCATGAGGAATAGCGGTGTCTGATTTTGTCAGGTACATTGCACTCAAGGACCTGAGCTTTCTCTACCCTGACAGGGGTCCTACAAAAAACACGTCAGCAAGTCATTTCCCCCAGATTTCTGGCTCGTGATCGTAACTTGCAGATTTTGAGAGAATATTGTCTCATGTCTTGCCGTGAATCTTCTGTTAAAAACTTAAGTGCAGAAAATCAGCTGTACAAATATCTGCTGCATTCGTACAGAACTTGACACGGCAGCGTCCTGCTCGGGACTGTGGATTGTAGACATTATGACAAAGTGGTACTTGGATTCTGTACATTCATTTCGAGAAAAATATAAAGAATGCACCGGGGCTGAGCTGAGTTCATTATGACTTTGGGAGCCTTGCTCATGCTGGTAGCCATTTGGAAGGACAGGGAGAGGCGGTTTCGGAGAACCTGTGATGGGGCACAGGCGGGACTGATATGTCCATGCCTGGGGACTGGACGCACCTCTGTAGCCAGCGTCAGAAAAAAGGCATTTCCTGGGAATCGGAGCCAGGACGTCACCCTCCAATGACCTCACACAGGGCAACGGACTCCTGGGAAACACCTGTAAGTCTAAATGCCTTAAGTGAGGTGACCCGTGGTAGAGAGGTGTTTGGGAGTTTTTTGTTTGCTTGGGTTTGATTTTGTTTTGGGTTTTTTTTAGATGAGGCACTACATAAAAGCAAGGGAGCCCATTGCAAAATCACAAGGAAGCCAGACCAAGAAAAGCTGTCCATCCGAATCACTGAAACCCATTCCTGGGCCCGGATGTGGTGGTGTGGTATCCAGTGGCTTTCTGTTTTCCCGTAACCTTAGAAACAACCATGACTAAAGAGGTTGTGGAAAGAAACTTCTCTGCTTTCCCATCCTTTCATCCCTGGGGAATACAATCAGGAAACCCCAAACTCCACAGTCAGGTGAGCTCTCTGGGGAATGTGCCTGAACAACGTCAGCATTGGGAGAGCTGTGGTTTGGTTCAAAGAGGCTTTGGGGGACAGACTGTGCCCTAGAAGGGTGGTGGACATGGTGCTTGAAACTGGCTGTGGGCAGGGAGGATTGGAGAGCAACGGCCATTCTCTCTTCAGACTCCAGAAAGGTTTAGAAACACGTTGAATCTGATTGTTGAACCAATTTGCAGCTGACTGGGAGCTGCCCAGAGAAAATGGTTGGGCTGGCTGTGGCAAGCATAAAGATGGGAAGATTTGAGGCTAATTTACTGAATTTGGAGACCTAGAAGATCTGGGGTATATGTCCAGCTCCCCATAGACTTGCTGTGTGACCAGAGCATGTTTCTTACCTGTAGAGCGAGATCACAGAATCATTGAATCATGGAATGATTTGGATGGAAGGGACCTTAAAGATCATCTAGTTCCAACCCCCCTGCCATGGGCAGGGACACCTTCCACTAGACCAGGTTGCTCCAAGCCGCGTCCAGCCTGGCCTTGAACCCTTCCAGGGATGGGGCAGCCACAACTTCTGTGGGCAACCTGTGCCAGGGCCTCACCACCCTCACGGTAAAGAATTTCTTCCTTATAGCTCATCTAAATCTCCCCTTTCAGTGTAAAATGGTTACCCTTCGTCCTATCACTACACTCCCCAATAAAGAGTCCCTCCCCAGCTTTCCTGGAGCCCCATTTAGGTACTGGGAGGCTGCTCTAAGGTCTCCCCAGAGCCTTCTCTTCTCCAGGCTGAACAACCCCAACTCTCTCAGCCTCTCAGGAGGATCAATCCTCTCAGGAGGATCGATCATCCTTCTCGTGTTATCTGACACAGATCACAAGCAGCACTTCCATAGATTCCTCCTGCTCTGTACGTTTACTCCACACGTAGTTCTATGGAGATTTGGCCGTTACTGAGGAAGTTTTCAGTGAACCTTTTCTGTTTGTTGAAAATGCAAATCTTCACAAATCTTCATGTGAAACATTTATGCAGCTATAATTTTCATTCTAACTTTTGGAAAGGAACTAACTGATTCCTGAAGATGCATTTTGAAATTGCACTAAACCTTCCAGTAGCAGTCTGCAGGTAGAAATGCAGGCCCTCAGAGCTTTCATTTAATTCTTTAGGCTGACTTTTAGCTATGCATTCATTATCCTGGCATGGGATGGAGATATGTCTTTCCTAATTTTTCAGTCAGCGTTAGAGTTCTTCCACAGCCAAGGAAACCAAACAGTGAATGAGACACTGTGAGATACTCACTGACCCCCTACTTTTTGTTCCCTGCATTGTACAGGTGTCCAGTTGGTGCTGGGAGGGGAAGAGCAAAGAGAATTTGCTGAGAATGAGAGGAATTGGTTCAGGTGACATAGCAGAAAATGTTAGATAAAACCTCACAGTGAAGCAGGGGTTCTGTGCTGCGTAACAAGGAGGAAGGACATGGAAACAAAGAACTGAGACTGAGCCATGTGAAATGGGAGCATGTCCCATGCTGTCCAGGGCTGGGGGGGGGTAGAGCTTCCTCAGGACCCTTCACTTTCCTCCAAAGTCTCCTCCGTGATGTCCGTAATAGGAAGTGCACTGAAGTGAGGGGAAAATGCAGGTGTCTTCAGATCATCAGTTTTTCTACTCTTGCCTCTCCTTGTCCTTTGGGTATCTCCCTTTGGCCTGTTCCTTTGTGGTGGGGGAATCTCAGCCTTGCTCAGCTGGGACGAGCGGAGCTGGTGAGTCCTGATCTCTGATGGCCCTTCCTCAAGGGACAGGAGACACTGTCTTGGGGGACTGCTACCCTCAGCTCTGCCTTGCTGCATGGACGGCTGGCATGCTCATAAGCCTCTGCTATTTTATGGTGTGATGTTCAATCTCAGTTCAAATCTATACTAGTTCCTAACTTTAAGAACTCTGTGGAGGTTCAGCGTTTCAAAAACAGGTCAGCTCTCCGTGTGGGGGGAGTACGGTCATCAGGTGGGAATGGTGACTTTGTCAGGCTTTTCCAGTACAGCTGACTTGCCTCTGTTCATGAAACAATGCTCTTCATGATGCATTTTATGCTTTGAATTGTTTCAGAAATGTATTTGGCTTTTAAGGCCCCCAGAGCAGATTCCGACGAGCGATTATGACCTCTTCAGAGCCGAGCACTTCACTTGGAGAAATCCCGGGAGCCTGGGCGCTTCCAAATGGTGACACCGATCCCCCCCTTCCCTGCCGCTCCCGGACGGCGGGGCGGCGGCGCTGCGGGGCCCGTGGGGAGCCCCGGGCAGCCCCCGCGGCGCGGCGGCACCATGGACAGCGGCGGGACGCGCCGCCCCCCGCCCGCGGCCGCCGCTCGCGGGCCGGCCCCGCTCCTCCTCCTCCTCCTCCTCCTCCTCCTCCTCCTCAAGCTGATGGGTAACTTCCCCCCCCTCTGCTTCATGCCTTCGGCCTTTGAGGGGTTTTCTTGCAGCAGCGGGTTTTCCACAGCTGGGCTGGCTGTCGGAACGTCTCCAAACCAGCACCCGGGCTCAGAGGGGCAGGGTAGGGTAGGGTAGGGTAGGGTAGGGTAGGGTAGGGGACCTACACGCTTGTCGTTTGCACGTGAGGTGTTCTCCATCTGCCCTAGGCAAAAAGGAGTCTTTCCTCCAAAAGCAGAGAACTTGGCTTTTTTGAAATCTTTCCTCCGACGCCCATCCGAGCAGTGCCCCTGTAGCACTGCAGGCAGCTGGAACATGAGCAGGAAAAATCTATAATCATAGACTCACAGAAGGGTTTGGGTGGGAAGGGACCTTTCAAGGCCATCCAGTCCAACCCCCTGCCATGAGCAGGGACATCCCCAACTAGATCAGGTTGCCCAGAGCCCCGTCCAGCCTGACCTGGAATGTTTCCAGGGATGGGGCATCTCCCACCTCTCTGGGCAACCTGTGCCAGGGCCTCACCACCCTCAGTGTGAAAAACTTCTTCCTTAGGTCTAGTCTGAATCTCCCCTCCTTTAGTTTAAAATCGTCACCCCTTGTCCTGTCACAGCAGGCCCTGCTGAAAAGTTTTTCCCCATCTTTCCTATAAGCCCCTTTAGGTACTGGAAGGCCACAATAAGGTCTCCCCGGAGCCTTCTCTTCTCCAGGCTGAACAACCCCAACTCTCTCAGCCTGTCTCCATAGCAGAGGGGCTCCAGCCCTCCCATCATTTTTGTGGCCTCCTCTGGCCCCGCTCCAGCAGGTCCATGTCCTTGTGCTGAGGCCCAGAGCTGGATGCAGCACTGCAGGGGGGTCTCACCAGAGCGGAGCAGAGGGTAACAACAGGTATTTCTGAGAAAGGGGATTCAACTGGTTTCTGGGGGTGAGGATCTACTAGCAATTCTCGCTCTAAAGGGTCTATTCTAGCTCTCAAGGGTCAAGGGCAGGCCATGGAGCTTGTTCTGGTAGCAGAGGGAGGTTACCTACCATGGCATCCCCTCTGCTCACCAGGAGGAAGGAGTGCTGAGAGACGATTAGAAAAATCTTTCAGGTTGCATGTTAAACACCTATAATTTAAAGTATAGAAAAAGAACCACCTTTGAGCCTGGGGAGGAGCAGTGTGCAGCAAAGTGGCTGTAGATGCTAATCAGGCTTAGTGGAGAACACAAAAGAGCTTAAACTGCAAAAACAAGCTAATTGCAAAACCTCAGGTGAGAAACCCACCTCCGAGCATTATTATGCTACACCTCTGATCAGGACATTGGTGCTGAGCGTAGAGAATTGAGGACATCAAAGCAGCAGCTATGCATAACCAAGGAGCACTAATAATTGCTGAGGAACTAGTTCAGCGATCTCACAAGCACAAGAGGCAGAAAAGGGGTGCCAGGTCCTCATGGGATGCATGTAGCCAACACAGCTGTGGAAATCACCCAGATTTCTTCTGTACTTGGTGAATATTATGCTGTAGTTTCATGGCTAGTTGTACTTTTTTTATACCAGATGGACACTTGACCATCAGCTGACTGCTTCTATATGGTGTAGTTAGGTTTAAAGAGTAATTTGTCTCACACTTTCAGCAAACAGAAATAAATGTCTGTGCGGCCTAATGCTTTGCCATGACCAAATTATATTCCTGGCCATACCAGCCTTGTCTGCCACTGCAGTCAGTGTGGAGCATTGGTTCTGGGACCAAGGAAGGATACCCATGGTGGATGGACAAGATGATCTGGGGGACGGTTGTTCTGGGATGCTGTCAGCACAGCTGTTCAAGCACTGAAAGGACATCATTAAGCATTTGATCTGTATTTCAGAAGTACCTGGAGGTTCCATCAAAGATCATGGCCTTTTTGTGCTTGACTGACACACACTCCTTGGGCTGAGGTGTTTGTAACCCATCGAGGGCAAAAGAGACAAAGGGTTGGATGATGGACTCCCTTTCTCAGGTGGAAAGGGACTCAGACTTTGCAATATCCCGTCATTTCAGACGGAGGGATGGAAGGGTCTGTACGTGTTTATGAAGAACGAGTTGGATATCACAATATGCTGTAATCCAGAGGCAGGTCCCTCTGGATTAGGGCAACTAGAGCTGTTCAGGTTTCCTGAGCCCTGCATTGGTGCTGGGTGTTGGGGAAGGATGGTCCTGGCAGAGGCTTTCTTCTCATGTTTGACGTCTGGATGGCATGAGCGTGTATATAGGAGGGAGGACGTTGTGATTCTGGGAAGGTTGAGTTCTTGGGCTCTTCTACCCCTCTGAAGTTGAGAAGACTGGCAGAGTTTCACCCTGGAAGACTGGCTCTGCTGGACAGTCCCACCTGTAAGAAAAAGTGGTGTGGAGGGCTCTGAAACTGTAAGGTCTCAGGCCTCCCATGGTTGCAGTCTGTGCCATATAAGAACCTCCCATCATCTCCTTGCTAATGAGTCTTCTAACTTACACCAATCCATTGGCTGGTCTTCTGTCGTGTCAGAGCTTTCTTTGGGTACCACCAGTTGGTTCTCTCTGGGTGCTGTTCTGTGTTGGGCAACGTTGTGTCTACCACCAAAGCTTTCATGGGACCTTGGGGACAGGCTTCCTACGTGCCCGGACAAGCATTACAAAAACTGTTTCTCAGTGCAAGTTTCCCACAGCCAAAGAAATTCCTCACAGAGGCCACACCTGCCTCTGAACTTGTTTAACACCAGCCTACTAAATGGGTGAAGCTGATAGGGACTGGAACCCGCTGGAAAACAAGCAGCCCAGCCCAATCTGAACATCTTCACCTGGGGCAAAACTTTCCTCTGCAGACAAGGCGACAGATGTCAGCTCCCGTACTCTGCTTCTCTTGACGTGCTCCTTTCCACCCTGGGGAAGAGAGCTGGGATCCACGATAGGTATCGAATGGAGAATCCCAGTCCCGGCGGTGAGAAATGTAACTCTGCACGAAGGCGAGTCAAAATCGCTCCTCACTAGAGACTTGAGGTGGGCCTGCAGAGGAACCCGGGCTCTGAAGCCCCTCCGTGAAATTCTTGGGTGGGTTGCGACGCTTGCGTTTTCCTGGCAACAAATACACCCTTTTTGTTTTTCACTTGGAACAAGTTTTTCCAGGTCTGGAAGTGTCCCAAGTGAGAAGAAAAAACTGATCTCTCAGCTGCTTAAAGACTCATGGGAACACCTTTGAGAGGTTTTAGTATCATTTATCCGGAGCCTGAAAACAAAACCTGATCCGCCTCTTGCTTTTGAACCAAGACCCTGAAATTTAGGGCAATGGGAATGAGGAGAACCAAGTTAAGTATTTTTGGCAAAAAATATTTTTGACTAAAAATGACTTTACCCCAAATACCATCTTGGATCAAAACTACTTGTCATTATGGGTTCCAAATTTGAAACAGCTTCATCTGGAAAATAAAATAAAATAAATTAAACATTTCTTGTTACTGTTACCAAATAAACTTTTTCCTGTTTAATTTTGCAATGACATTTTTAGTTTAAACATTGTTCTGATATTTTGTAAAGGTTAAATTATACAAAATGGAACAAAGGATTTACTCCAATTTGATTCTGGGGCCTCTATGAAATTATTTTGTTTTATTGATTTTTCTACCTGAAAAATCAAAGAGGTTGGGATTTTTTTTAAATTCTTTTGGCTACAGAGCTGAAGAATCCGTTTCTCAAGCTCCCAGTGAGGACCCAGCCCTGTGCTGGTCTGCATGACCGAGTTTCACCATATGTGATTGGATTTGTGAGATCCTTCTGCGGTGAATCCGAGATCCCCACGACACTTTGAAGGGGTTGAAACGCAGAAAAACAGATGATAAACTTGTGGCCTGCTGTTTAAGCATACTCTGGTTATTCACCTAAATAGAAGATGGAAAACTTGTAGTTTTTTATCTGCCGTGTCTCTTGGGACTTTTCCCTCCTTTTACCGTTCCAACCCCTTCCCTGTACCTCGTGACGTCAGCATTGTTGGCTGCTGCTTCTTTACTCCTCTGGGACACAGAAATCCCCCGTCCAGCCCAGACTTGCCGTCTGTGTTAGCCTACTGTCCCACACCAAGCAGCTGCAAAATCCCCGCTGTCAGCAGAGGCAGGACAGCTGAATGGAGAGGTCCACTGGAGCTGTCAGCCACCGGTCCCTCCGCAAACTCTCCATCAGGAACCCTTAAGCTCTCGGATGCCAGGAACTGGGCAAACACACCAAGGGATGCTTGTTCTGGGCTTGTCCTTGCTACGCTATCCCTGCGTATACACTTTCCTGCATGCTCCATCACAGTGGTGGAGCCAGGGAGCGAGGGTAGATGGACTAGCCATGGACCATCATGGTCCATCGGTCTAAAAGTGCAGTTGTTCGCCTAATCCTTAAGTGTGAGAGTCAGCTTTGGCTGCATGAAACCCACCACGGCCAGCTGCTGAATTAGTCATCTTTGCATCTAGCTGGGGTCTAATCTATGATGGTTTTGTGGAGGCATCTCCTCCATCTTTTCTTAGTTTTGAAGAAGGTTATGTTCCAGCATTAACCATTGAAAAGAGGACCTGGAGTTTGCCTGGCTGCTGGGGAATGTGTGGGAATGGCAGGGAATGGGCCAGTGGTTCCCTCCTAGGCTGCATTCCACCAAAACACAGCCATGTACATGGGATAGTGCTCAACAGACACTTGAGATAGGGGCAATTATCTCGGAGGTTAAGTTGGAGGTGCAGGTTTCTTGGCTCACTTGATGCTTTCTCATGAGCTTCTCCGCATAGTTCCTGAGATAGTGGTAGGATTTTCCATCTTGGTTTCCCTTCATGAGGTGGAGGATGACTCTGGTGGTGCTACCTCTGAGGCACAGGCCCTTTGGCTTAGTTAGATTCTCTTTTCGCCTACTTACTGATGCACAACTGAAACTATCCCCGAGTTTGGCTGAGGGCCATGTGAAACCATGTGGTTGCAGCCAGTGGAAAACTTCCGAGTGGAATCCCATGGGAATGAAAGGGAGCACCTACTGCAGGGTCCGGAGCTGCCACTGTGTAGGGCAAGGCAAGCAGATATGGAGTGAGACTCTGCAATTTGTGATGGAGGATTTTGCGTAGGAGCACTTGGATTTTTGCAGGATGCTGAGGTTTAGGCTGAAGTGTAAACTCAAACAGAAGAGGCTGACGAGCCGTAGCCCATGAGCCTGCATGTGTGTGCAGGTTTGCATGTCACGTTCGAGGCTCGGTTAGATCCATCTGCTGCGCTGAATCACATAAGCAGGTGAGTTATCTGAGCAAGATGGGAATCTTTCCTTTCCCCTTCTTGCAGCTGGATCGTGAGTGTGTCATTGGCAAAACTCCCCTGCAGGTTAATGACTTGGAAAGCCCTGTGCTTGGCCTGGCTGGGATAAATGACTGACTAGTACTAAGCACTCCTTTGAGAAAGAGGGTGGAACTAGTGGGGGGTACTTTGCCTGCAGTTGTGTCTCAAGCGAGATCTCTGGAAGTCCTGAGTTCGTGGATACTCGAGGGGGCTCATATTTCCACTCCACGTGGAGTCAATGCTGTCTCACACCACGCTGGCCCCGTGCAAAACTTGAGTCAGGTTCACCAGGGTCTTCTCCACTGTGACGCTCACGGTCCTGTCCATGGGAGCACAGGTAATCTGCCCATCAGGAATATTATCCCATGAAAACACAAGAGTGGGATTTACAGGGTTTTACCTCCGTACACACAGTACCCTCTTCTCTTGTGATGGGGACATTGATAGGTCTCGTGGGATAGGTAGGAAAGGACTTGTGGAACTTGCTACAGTTCTTGTTCATGAGCCACCTAGTTGGGAAGGGTCCTTGTACCACCCAGCACAAGTTGTGCTTTGTTTTAAAAAAAATAAGTCATCTGATTCAGATTTAATAATTTTTTTGCTTTCCCATGAGCCTTTTGAATTTAAATTAGCTGTGGGTCTGACTCATTTGTGTCTCAGACATTTGTGTATGAAACTGGGCTAGGTTGTAAGAGAGGTCATGTAGTTTGCCTTCTCTCCTCCAGACTTTCACTGGGGAAGAATCTAGATCAGGGTTCAAAAATCAACAACCTGGTCCTGGAACTGGGACCCGGGAATTAATCTGAGGTTAAAAAGCAAAGAGGAATCCCTGCTGGTGCTGGTACAAAGGAGGCGGAGACGGAGCAGGGAAGAGAGTGAAAAGCTGGAGAGAGAAATGACTGGCGTTTCTCAGAGCAGTATTTGCAGTAGTGCCTCCATGCGACCAAGGTTTGGGTTCAGTGCCCCCGTCCCCTGCTCCTGTTAGTCTCTGCTTAGCCAGGGAGCAGGGAGAGACAGACTTTTGCTGTCGGAGCAGGGCTTGAAGAGCACGCTCGACATACGGCCTCGGGAGAAACAAAGTGCTGATGAGCTGCTCGTGGGGTGAGCACCGCTCATCAAGGGGAGGGAGTGAGGCAGGGGTTGGGGGGGAATCTGCACTCCCCTGCCTCGGGGTGTGCTACCTGGCTGCACTGCAAACCGTGGCTCTCGGAGAGGGGTCTTTGCAGCTAAACTGGGGCTACCAGGGCTTTGGTAATGGCGAGGAAGGCAGAGAAAGCCACTTGGTAACTGAGAATAGGCTCTGGAAAATGCCGGGCTGGTTCTGCACCGATCGGCATGGCTCCAGGACTCGGCAGCACGTGCCCTGCACTGTACGTCTGCTGGCTCATCGTGCGCAAGACTACTGGAGCGAAGCTCTACTCGCTCCAAGCGTTGCACAAACTGGGCTGGAGTGATTGCATCCTACCTGGAGGTCAGAGACCTGCCTGCAGATGACCTTGCCTTTCATGGTCCTCTTGCCCATCAGACCCAACTCTGCTGCTGGAGGATGCAGGATTAGGGGCAGTGAGGCTTCCAGGTCATCTCCTCCAGCTGCAGGAGGAGCCTGGTTGGGCAGGAATGCAGTTTGGGAGAGCCTTAGAGAGTCTGGGAGCCTAGACACCCCCCGTAATTAAAGACCTCAGTGTAGCTGAAAGGGCTCATAGGAACTGGAGGTGACAATGGTAGCTTAACTTGGATACTGCTGAACCTCTGAGAGCTGGGCCTTGCTGCGTGTGTGATCTTTTAGCATAAGCTGGGCATCGTGTATGAACGTGCCTTTGACCTTGGGCCTGCAGACCTCATTGCCTCGAGGAAATGCTGAGTCCATGAACTCGTCAGATTTTAGGCCGGTGGAGTGAGGACGAGACCCACCCTCAGATGCATTAGATAGAAAGAATTAGGAGACGTGAGAGAAAAATCTGATGCAACAGCTGACCTCAGAGGAAAGGAGGCAAGGCGAGAGGTTCAAGGTGATGACTTTCCTAGGCATTTTTTTTCTCATTATTTTCTTTATTTGACAGTTTCTTGCGAACCCTTCCTGCAGCATACATGATTATTGGCCACAGTCTGAACGGCGATGTTACTGACCATCTAAACCATTGTCCCTGTGATGCGTAAAAGAAATCTCTTGTGCTGAGTTATGCAACAGAGGTTTGTGTTTCGCATGTGTCACACAGTGTATGTGCCTTCGGCTCATGGTTGGGTGGCTTAGAGGAGCCCAGCCCAAAGGAGGCAGCTAGGGAAGCTGTCCTCCCGTGCAGCTCCTTGCGGGAGAGCAGTTTGCTGTGGGACATCCTCTCTCAGCTACAGTGACACCATGGACTGGCTGCAGGTGCTCAGAGCATCACCACGTAGGCAAAGCAGCTGCACAGGGCAGCGGGGAAAAAACCATGAGCGGTCCAGGTTGAAGGACTAACCTGATCCTTCCGTTCTGACATTGCAACCGGGGCTTGTCCTCAAGCCTCCCAATTTCATGCTTCTCTGAGCAAAAGGGAAGCACAGAGATTGCTTTGCTTTTGTGCAGGTTGAAGCCTCCACCCCCATCACCTTGCACATACCAAGATCTTCAGCAGATCTTTGAAAGGAGCCCCAGACTAGTCCTTAGTGGAGCTACTATTGTACTTTGGGGCTAGTGATGATGACACTTCTCTTGCTTAAGCTCATGTAACTATTCAGCTGATTGACTTCAGAGTTGGCTTCTACCTCCACTTTGGGGCAATGAATAATAATAATAAAAAAAATCCAGGCCTGATTCCATTTGTGGCTCAGCAGAGAGAAGTTCAGTGAGCCAAGGATATTCTCCTCATTGCTATAATATTTTTCTTCTTTCATTTGTGTTGAAAAATACAGGAGACAGGTAGGTTTTATAGCTTTCTTTCAGCAAAGGAAAAGAATTAAGACATTCGGATGGCTACACCCTGCCATAAATCTTTTATGCATTGGTAGAGAAAGACCAAACAACATCAGATTTGCAAGTCACAGTACATGATACAGGCGTAACCAGCCTCCTGTAAGCAAGTGCAAGCAAATTTTGAGGTTTGCTAAGGGTCAGATAGGAGACAGTGGGCCGAAGTTCCTTGCTAGAGCAAAATGCCGCTCTGCCAGGGCACTCTGCAGTTTTTATGCCTGGGAAGAATATGTCTCCCTGTCATAAAGCTCTTCCTTTCCCCGAAAAACATCTTTAAAACATTTGTTTTTCTTATTGATGATGCACAACTGGAAACATCTAGACTACACGTCTCTGCCTTGCCATCACGGTGGTACCCACGCAGGGAGCAAACGAGCAGGACAGGGATGTGCTTGGTATTCCAGGAGTGCAAGGAAACTGAAGAGGACAGGACGCCAGACCCTCAGCCAGAGCAAACTAACGGCTGTGCTGATTTATAGCAGCAGAGAAAATGGACCAAAGGGATCCCGATTTCATTTGTTGCTAGAGGAGAAGGGTAGAGGGGGTCACCTTGGGCTCTCTGCAGACTGGTGCTTATGATATGGGGGGTACGACCTCCTGGAGCTGATGGTGCCGGCAAGTCTGCCTGTAGGCAGCACAGCGATGCGCCAGCGCCTGCTGCGATATTCTGCCCTGCGTTGCACTGCTGCACCAGCCACAGAAGTTACGGGTCTGAAGCCTGACCCCCTGCTCCGCAGCGTGAACCCGAGGGCTCTTTGGGGCTGGAGTCAGCTGTGAGAGCGAAGGGTGTGAGGAGCAGGGGTAGAGGGGCACAGGGGGTGTACGGAGGCAGAGGACCCATTGCCGAGGCGGGACATGCCCAAGGCGCTGATGGGGATGTCAGGGAAGACGGGAGGGGAGCTGCAGCCCCCTTAGCCCACCTCCCTGCGAACCTTGCCCCTGCCGCTTGCACCGAGGCAGAGAGGAAAGGTGAATCCAGGCTGTCAGTCCCTGAGTCCACCTTTCTGTTCGCTTTTGGTGTCCTTTGGCCAAGGCGGGCCCGGTTTCATTGCCGTAAGGAGCAGGAAGGTGGGCAGGTAAGGAACGAGCTTCAGGTGGCATTTGCGATAAACAAAGCAATTAAACTTTTACTTTTTCCTTCCGTAAAGGGGAACAGCAGTTGGGAACGGGCAGGAATGCGGCTCCCTATTCCTGTTCCGTGATGAGCTCGGGGGCGGAGGTTTGACAGACTGGCTGGCAGTCCTAGCGTTGTAATGACAGTGCTTTGCACTTAACACCTTTTACCTGGGGGATCTCAGAGCACTGTGTAAACATCCACTCGGCTCCTGGCGCTGCGGAGCTGTGTTGTTCTTTTGATCTCGCAGAGGAGAGGGCGGGGGAATTGGGAGCAGGAAGATTAAAAAACAGATAAAAAAATAAAATAATGCCGTGCCGATGGTTGTGCTACAAACGCAGCAGCGCAGCGGAGAGCAAGCCTGCAGTCCTCTACGCCAGACCTGTGCCAGTGCCTTCAGTCCGTGGCCTTCCAGCAATGACCTCTCCATGCGGTCCTTGATCTTGACCACTGATAGCACCTTGGGACATTCACGAGGCTCTGGTGCTGCCTTTGGGATGGGCTGTGGCCTTGCTCGCGGCCCTTTACAGCTGTCCCTGTGGTGCACTGCAGTATGCGACATGGGTACGGCAGGAAGGCTCCCTGAAGCAATGCCATTGAACGTTGGCTCATGCGTGCCACCCTGCTCCTTGCCCTCTTGCTTCAGCGGTGGCAATAAAGAGACCTCCTTTCTTCTGAGCCCCTAGAGCTGAGGTTTGGTTGTGCTCCCCAAGCGCTGTTGCACCTCCCACAGTGCTCAAGAGACATCGATCAGCTGGGGAACGTCATGGTGACAACCTTTTGGCCCCTCATTTGCACCAAGGGTGTGAAGGCAGCAGAGATGGTTTGGCCAGGGCAGAACAAGGAGCAGGAGAACATGCAAACAGCAGTGGCAGAATGAAGTCCTCTGGCGCCTGGTACGTGATGCTTTATCACACAAGTGATGGCTTGGCTGCCTGGCACGGTGTGGCCATGATGAAGTCTGGGCACGGCCAGAGGTCTTGTGGGGACACTGTAACTTGGACAGGGTGAACCCAAGGTTTCATTATGGCCTTCAGCTTCGGTTCTGCCTCCTCTAAGATAGATTTCCCACTGGCTGTGCCTGCACATGAGACACTTGCATCAGGACCCCAAGGGATTCAAACTGGAGGTGTGCAAGGCTGGCTGGGCCCATAGACCTCCCAGAGTGAACAGTTGTCCTCAGAGATGCCTGGTGGAAGGAAGTTGGCCTCTCCCATGCTACTGGTGTTGTGCAGATATGCAGAAGTACCAACAGCTGGCAACAGCTGGACTCTCAACATCTTTGCTGGGAGCCGATACTCCCACTTAGTTCTTGGCTAGGGTGCTGCAGGTAGCTCAGGCTATGAGAGCAGCCAGGAGAGCTGGGTGCTCCCTTGCAGACACATCAAGGTGGAGTTTGAAGACCACATGAAAACTGAGAATTTTGACCAGAGAACTCGTTGACAGCCATTCGTACAGTATTTCCACAAGCTTTTCAAGGGCTTTTTTGAGCAATGTCATGGATATTATGCTAGTAGAATGCTCTACCTCTTGCTTTCAAGTTGCCCAGGTCTAAACCAGCCGTGGAGGAAATGATACTGCTGGTTTTCATTTCTTTGCAGTGAGGACTTAGAGCTACCAAGTGACTGGGTGAAGCCCTTTAAAAACTCACAGATACTCAGCTTTCTTACAGACCAAACCGGCTCTGCCTTGCGCTGCAGAAGAAGCAGTAAAAAACTCCTTTTTGTCAGGTTTCAACACATTTCTTATCATTCTTGGGAAACTCATTAACCACTTTTTTAATGAAAGATTATATTGGTTGAATCTCTGACTAATTTTTTTGGTTGCTGTAGTTGGGTAATAAATAGTCTGTGTGCTTATCTCAGTGACAGATGGCTTCTGTGTTGTAATAGATTGTATCTCTATTTTATGCTAGAGCTCTCCTGTCCCTGGAGGCATTCTTTAGAAAAAGAAAAAAAGAAAAAAAAGGAAAGGTGTTTATCTCAATGAGTTTGTAATCCCTGCCTTAAAAAAACAAAAACCCAAAGCTAACCCAAATCTGAATAGTAATTTATGACTCCAGGTTCATCCCACTTTGTGACAGAGCCAAGGTTGTGAGAAGAAGAATGACGGTATTGGGTGCTGCTCCGTTCACAAAAATGGGTACTGCGTTTCTCCTCTTGCTTCCCTGGCTGCTGCAAGGCAGCAAGAGCTGCGTCCTTCGCTGTGGGTCTGCCACTGCGTTTGCTGCTTTAACCCTAAGAGTTCGTTGCTGGTTTGAGTTTCTGAGAGGTGGTGCATTGGTTCAGTTGACCCTCTCTGCAGGAGAGCGGCTCGTGCTCTGTGTGACCTTGACCTGTGCGTCCATGCCGCTGCCTATAGGAAGCCCACAGCTAACGTCCGTGGTGTTCGTGCTTTACCAGCGCAACCCGCCTGCTCTGGGCTTTGTCCTGTCTGCCCTTGGGATAAGGAAACTGGGACTTTTCTAGGAAGGATCCTGGCTGACACCATGCAGGTATGACATTGCTGTCAGCAGACAGACTACTCCAAGGCTGTCTTGCTCTCCACAGGGATGGAGATATATCTGGGCCCACATTGAGTGGCTGCAGGCATGAGGCTGTGCCTGGTCTAACGTGCTATGATGTTTACCGTGAGCCTCTCGGGACATGTTTCTGTGCAGCTATACTTGACTACCCTGTATTGACATAGGAACGGTGCATGTGCCTCACACGCGTGGTAGAGGGCATGGGACTGGCCACCAGCACGGCTGTTGCTGGGAGACCTAGCGGTGATGAAGAAGTGCATTTCAAAATTAAAAGGTTAGGTCAAAAGCTGCCTGGTTGGGTCTTTTGGCAGGTTTTTTGAGTTTGGTTGGTTGGATTTGGTTTTGGTTTTGGTTTGGTTTGGTTTGTTGTCTGGTCAATTTTGAACCTTACCTATTAATTTAATTCATTTGATGTTATTTACTCGGGTTTTGGTGCCATCAGATCATAGGTAGGCTACACTTGAAAGAACCTCAAGATACTACTGTGTTGAGAAGGCTGAGTAAAATGGTGCTATCTTGCACCTGCGGTAGGCTAACAGTGGAGCTCAGCTTCAGAGGGTGCACAGGCTTAGTGAAGGCTTGTCAATCATCTGCCATCCATCCATCCGGCTCAGGATTTAAGGCCACCTTCTCCATGCAGTGCATCTGTAGAGCTTCTTACCACAGTGACAGAGAAGGAGACTTCAGCCCAGCATTTTGGCTAGCATCAGTGTCAAACTCAGAAACCCCACAGAAGTGCTCTGAAACACGCTGTTTGCATTTGAACTTTGAGGTTTCCACAGTACAGCAAACTGAGGTTTGAATTTCACCCTTTTGGGGGGAAGAGTTGGAATTTACAGTTGGTTTTTGTCTCCGACAAATTTGGAAGAGGGAGGATTTGGCAGCCAGAAAGGACTTATGCCTGAGATTCTGATTTGGGGTGGTTTGCATGCAATAAAAAGGGGTTCTGTGAGACAACGGGACCCTGACAAAGCTTGTACCGTCCTTCGGAGAAGGGAGCAGCGTAAAGCCCAGGAGGCCCGGCAGCTTTAGGGGCATATCTTCCCACAGAGAAGCACTCTGCAAAGAACACTACGGGTGATGCAACCTTTGTGTTTGCTTTTCTTTCCCTTGACACCTAAGAAAGAGTTTTAATGGAACAGCATTGAAACAAATCACAGATTTTAGGCCCTCTCCTCTGAAAGTTTTTAGGCTTAATTTTGAAGTGACTTTTAGAAGGGGCCATTTCAGGTCTTGGTGAGTCACAGAGTAGCTTTGGGCTGTCTTGTTTGTGGGCCAAGAAACCCAGGGTTAAAAGCAGCGCTGGAACAACTGGGGTGCTCCTGAACACCTCCGTCCCTGACCCACTTCCACTGCTGGTGGACAAGTCTGTTCTGGGACCTATTTTAATCCCTCGCTCCATGCCTTGGGAGCCAGGCTGCTTCCAGGGCAAGCAGTGTGTGACTAGTACACACTGATCCTTTACATTTTGGCCCTTCTCCAGTACACGTTAATTCTCCCACAGGTATTGCTCAGGAATGTGCTCAGACCCGGGTGGTTCATCCACACTATCCTCCACTCTTGGGAACAACTGCAAACTGGGGGAGTCTTTCCACCGCCTTCTGATCCTGTCTTTTGCCAGATCCATTTTCCGAGCTTTGCCCTGTTAACGTGAGCTCTGCCTGCGACCCGTGATGCCCGCTCGGCACAAGCTCAGGTGGCTTTGGCAAATGGCTCTCGTGTTTTTCGGGCTGGCATGCTTGCTTTAATCAGTTCCCCAATCTATTCAATACAGCATTTAAACCAACACCAAATAAACATCCCACTCCCTTCTTGGTCTGGCACAGCAGAGCCCAGTGGTTACAGGCTTTCCAGAGATCCCATTTTGACTCTGGAGCAGGAGCGGAGGCTGTGGCTGATGTGCCGGCAGGAAAGGGTTAAGTGGGGAAAGCCTCTGGAGCTCCCATTTTCTCCCGGTGGCCTGAGCCCATCGGCAGGGTCTGCTGCCACTGTGCCTCCAGAGCGGCTGCTCCTTTCGGTGATCTTGCCGGCAGAATGGGCCATGATGGAGAGGAGGAGGTGGGCAAAGGAGGAGACTGGGAGAGGAAGAGGAAGGTGGGGAGATGAGAGCCACTCCTAGGTACTCAGCTGATTGTTTTCCCAGACCCACCTTACACCCGAAGAGAGGCTGTGATGGCCAAATCGACAGCTGCTTGTCACCAAGGGCAGCCAGTGGCCTGCACTCCCCCGTATGGACACGGCGTCGGCTATGCGGATGTCTGCAGCCAGGATGGATCCTCTGGGACCTTCCTGACTGGGGCCAACAGCCATCCTGCTGCTGCTGCAGGAATGGGACCCTCATCTTAGCAAACATCTAAGGAACGCTTTCTTGCCTCTTAGGAAAATATCTCATAGGATGTGTTTTGCTATTTCACTCAAGCTTGTGTCTTGCAGGTTCTCACTCCTGACATCTCCGACTTTCTATCTCTGGTGAGAGTCTGTCAGGTCACAACTTGCCTTGGTCTCGGAGACTTTGGCCATCGCATGCTCCCATGCTCAGTAATAAATGAGTCCTGAGCTGAAACGCTGGCCCGGGTTGGAGGAGACCTGCCACTCCTGCAGGGAGCACTTGTAGAGGCAGGTCCTTCACCCTCCCTGTGGACCAGGCGTTGGCATAATGCCACATCACTGCTCACAAGCGGTGCCAGTATCTGTCTTGTGCCTGTGACTGATACAGTGATGGAAAATAGGCTGGGGGGACCATCTGAGATTACACTGGTTCTTCCGCTGCCCCAAGGCAGGATCAACTCTACCTAATCCACCTCTGACAGATGTCTGCCTAATCTTTCACAGAAAAAAGAAGGAAAAGAACCCTCCGGTGCTGGTGATTCCAGAACCTCCCTAGAAAATTCGTTTCTCCTCCCTGATGGAAAATTTATCCCTGTGCTTAATCTAAATCCCTTTTGCCTGGTGCAATTTGATCTATGGCTCCTTGTTCTGTCCTGAGTGGATGAGAGGAGCAGCTTGCAGCTGCCTCGGCTGCAATCCCGTGCTAGTGTGAGCTACGCGCAAGCAGTGGGGACAGGTAGCTAAACCCAGTGATAAACCTCCGTGCACGTCCAGGTCGGTGTTTGTTGGCAGCCTGACTGCTCAGCCTGGGGCGACTGCTCCAGAATCAGTTTTCCCCCTTCTCCCCAATATGAGAAGTGGTGTAAATGCTGGATGGAGGGAGCCCATCGGCTGCCTGTCACGCTGGTGTGTTTTCTCTCTCCTCTCTCTGGGGATGCTCACCGCTCTTGGGGTATGTGGTGGGGTGACCTTGGCTGGACTGCAGGTGCACACCAAAGCCGCTCTGTCACTCCCCTCCTCAGCTGGGCAGGGGAGACAAAATATGATGAAAAGCTCTTGGGTCAAGATAAGGACAGGGAGATCACTCAGCAATTACTGTCACGGGCAAACCAAGCTCAACTCAGGGAAATTAATTTCATTTTTTACCAATCAAATCAGAGTAGGGTAATGAGAGATAAACCCAAATCTTAAAACCCCTTCCTGCCACCCCTCCCTTCTTCCCAGGCTCAACTTCACTCCCCATTTCTCTCCCTCCTCCCCCCTGAGTGGCGCAGGGGGACGGGGAATGGGGCTGCGGTCAGTTCATCACATGTCGGCTCTGCCGCTCCTTCCTCTTCACACTCTTCCCCTGCTCCAGCGTGGGTCCTCCACAGTCTTCTCCAACGTGAGTCTTTCCCACGGGCTGCAGTTCTTCATGACCTGCTCTAGCGTGGGTCCCTCCCATGGGGCGCAGTCCCTCAGGAACAGACGGCTCCAGTGTGGGTCCCCGCGGGGTCACAAGTCCTGCCAACAAACCTGCTCCAGCCTGGGCTCCTCTCTCCACGGGGCCACCGGTCCTGCCAGGAGCCTGCTCCAGCGCGGGCTTCCCACGGGGTCACAGCCTCCTTCGGGCACCCCCTGCCCCGGCGTGGGGTCCCCCACGGGTGCAAGTGGGTGTCTGCTCCCCTGTGGGCCTCCATGGGGCAGGGGCACAGCCAGCCTCACCATGGGCTGCACCATGGGCCGCTGGGGAACCTCTGCTCCGGCGCCTGGAGCACCTCCTGCTCCTTCTCCTCTGGCCTTGGGCTCTGCAGAGCTGGTGCTCTCACATCTTCTCACTCCTCTCTCCAGCTGCTGCTGTGCAGCAGTTTTTTCTCTTTCTTAAATATGGTATCACTGAGGTGCTACCACCGCTGCTGATGGGCTCGGCTGTGGCCAGTGGTGGGTCCACCTTGGAGCCGGCTGGCGTTGGCTCTGTCGAACATGGGGAAGCTTCTAGCAGCTTCTCACAGCAGCCACCCTGTAGCCCCCCAGTACCAAAACCTTGCGACGCAAACCCAGTACAGGGTAACAGGTCTGGTCGTTTGAGATCCCATTTCAGCTTGGAGACAGCAATGAAGCATATTTAGGGTCCAGACTGCTGCCTTCTGCTGTGGGATGGGAGACAGAAGAGAGGATACAAACCCATTATGTTCACTCATGTCCAGTTTCAGGGGTGCCGTAAGACGTGTGCCTCCCCCTCCTGCCTCTCCCCGCTCCACCCAGCCCGTCTTTCCCCGCTACCTCCCCCTTTCACGCTGGCAGCGCGAGGCAGGAGTTTCACCCTGTCCTGGCCCCACCCTGCTTCCGAGTTTTTGGAATCTCTCCCACTCACCCAGAGCCTTGGAAGCAGCTGGGCTTTGGCTTAATCAAGTCAACACAACTTGCCGGGATAATTAGGACATTCCAAATTGCAGTTGCATCTGCTCCCCCTGCCCACCTCCCACCAGCCTCCCTTAGATTAACTCTGTTCCTCTAATCGTTCACCATGCCTGAGGGACTTATTCACCCAAAGCCTCTTGGCTCAGTCCTCGCTCAGGCAAACTCTGGTTGACTCCAAGGGTGCGGGTTGATTTCAGCCGTGGCTTTGCCAGCGCGAGGTCACAGCCTGGTGCACTGGCCTGCTGGTGTGTCCTGGTGACTTTCTCAGCTAATCCTGCTTTGTCTCTGGTCCTCCCCTGCCTTCCCCGTGCCTTTGTTTTCTGGGCATGTCTGGGATCACTGGCCTCCTGTGCTGCTGTCCTGGTTTCGGCCAGGATGGAGCCAGTTTTGTCTTCAGCAGCTCCTGTGTTTTGGATTTAGCGTGTGAAGAATGATGACAGCACACTGATGTTGTTGGTTGCTGCTGAATGACCAAGGATATTTTGCAGGTGCAGAAACTTGGGAGGGGCAGAGCCAGAATAGTTGATTCAAACTGGCCAAGGAGAGTATTCCATACCATAGACGTCATGCCTGGTATAAGTGAGGGTTGGCCAGTGGGCCACTAGTTTTTTAGACCTTTAACTTGCCTTAATCCTCAAGCTTTCCTTCGGGTTGCTTTTTCTTTCCCTGTTTTTTCCTTTTTGTTTATTGTTTGTTCGTTCGTCTGTTGGTTCCCTCGCCTGCTCTCTCTGGAACTGGCTGTTCTGGGGTAGCTGGGGGGATACCCCTGCTCCCTGCCTGCTGCTCGGGACGGGCTGTATCGGTCGTCGGGTGGTGAGAAATTGTGTATCGTTTGTTTTATATATTCTATTATCCTTGTATATATTATCATTATTAATATATTTTCATATTTTTCCTTTGCTGTCCTGGTGAGCTGTTTTTATCTCAACCCGTGAGTTTTCCTTTCTCTCTGATTTTCCTCCCCACCCCACCAGGGAGGGGGGGAGTGAGTGAGCGGCTGCATGGTGTTGGGTTACCATTTGGGGTTAAACCACGACAGCTGCCCTGGAGCTCCATGTGGTCCCAACAGGGCCAGATGGGGACAGGAGCGTGTCCTGGCAGGGGGGAGGCAGCCCTGGCTGCAGGGGCTGGATCCTGCCTGAGCCCCCTTTCAACAGGGGCAATCTCCAGCTCCTCTCCTGGTCTCAGCAGGTCTGTCTGGTGGGGAGACTCTTCTCAAGGGACAGAAGTTCTCCTTTCCTCTGTTGTGCAAGCACCTCAGCCAGCAAACCGCCTTGATACGGAGGCTGTGGAAGTGTCCGTGCCCAGCCCCTGGGGACTGGGCAGGCTGCCGAGAGGTGCTGTGGGTTCACTGGGAGATTGTTTCTTTGCCTCTGGCAAAGACCAGAGCAAAGCGTCCTGATGCATGGGGAGACCAGGTGCAACCATGTCTCTTTCTGCGCTGTTCTTTCGAGCTCACCCCTACCTCCCCAAAACACTCACCCATTGCCTTTCTCAGGCAATTCCTTCTCAATCACCAAAGAAGGCAGATATTGAGCCAGCACCTTCACCCAGCGTCACCGGAGCTGATGGAGGGAGGCTGAGCTCAACCCGTGGAGGAGCTGGTCCTCTAGCTGCACCAGGCAGGGACCTGGTGGTCACTGGAGCCTTGCTTAAAGCACTTCTCTGGTTTTCTTCCAGTTTACCTCAAGCCCACGTTGCCTTTGCTATAACACACTAGCTTTTTCTTCAGGTGCTACCTACAGGCTTCTTATCTTTGTGTTTTTCTCAGAAAAATCCCCCTGGAGAGCTGAGGGTGCTTGAGAGAAACAGGGTTTTCATGCAGTACCCTGATAATGAGTAGGAGTCGTACAGGCTGTCCCTGAAGCCAGGAGTTAGCCAGATTTAAGAGGAAGAGGAGAAGACAAAGGAAAAAGAAAGAAGGGAGAAAGAAAGAAAAAAGTGAAAAAGAAAGAGAGAAAGAAAGAGAGAAAGGAAGAGAGAAAGAGAGAGAGAAACAAAGAAAGGAAGAAAGGAAGAAAGAAGGAAGGATGGAAGGAAGGAAGGAAGGAAAGAAAGAAAGAAAGAGAGAAAGAAAGAAAGAAAAAGAAAGAAAAAGAAAGAAAGAAAAGAAAGAAAAAGAAAAAGAGAGAAAGAGAGAAAGAAATGGCTGATGTCCGATGCAAGTAACAATGCTGCCTGGTTGTGGTAGGAAAGTCCAAATTAACAACGGTGAAGGGTGAATCCTGCAAGCGGGTGCATTGTCGCTGCCTCCTCTGGCAGCTGTGATGCTTTACGGTAGTTTTGGAACTATGCTATGTTTTTGTAGTGATCGTAGTACTTTTTCTTCAGGGAAGACCTCAACTTCTAAATAATGACACCCGGGAAACCCCTTACTGGGGGACTGCTCCTCTCCTTGGGGCGTGTGGTGCTGGCTCAGCTGCGGAGCTGCCTTCTCCCTTCTCTGGTGCCACAGCCGTCACCATGTGCTTGGCAGACCATGGATGCTCGTACACAAAGCATACAGTACCGAGTGCCAGGTTTGGTTTTCCTCTGAATTTGAGGAGATTGAATCTGAAGGGACTCTTACTTTCCTTCTGGACTACATGCCAGAACCAGGAATAGTAAGTAGGAGTTTAATACTAAATTGGTTGGTGTATCTGGTGTACATTAAAAGTGCCTAAACTGGGAGTAACTTAGATTTATTCCAGCATAAGTAGAACAGAAGTTGGCCTATTTATCCTTTTCTGTCTGCCCAGTCCTCTGTTGAGACGTACGAGAAGAAACAGAGGTGCTATTTCACCTCCAGTGTCACTACCATCTCTGGCAGAGGAAAAAAGGTTGAAAAGAAGCTCCTTCTGGAGAAATCATTGCAGTGGTCTTTGTTTTTTCTCTCACTTCTTCCTCACCTAGACACAGAGGGTGGGGAACCAAAAGTCTGCAAACAAGGAAAGATCCATATTTTTTAAGGAAAAACCCCAGCAGATAGCTGTGAGGAGACTTGCCAAAAGCCCAGCTTCTGGTCCCTCGTGTGGAGTAACCCCCTGCAACAGTGGATCCATCACAACCTCTCCTGACATCGTACTGAAGAGAGCAGCATCAGGGGAAATCCGTCTCATCCAGCTAAGTCCCGTGGTGTAGAGACACGGAAAATCTTCCAGACCAAGTTCAGTTTGCACGCGTGGCTTGGAAGGTGCAAGGAACATCCAGGTTATGAAATACACAGTCCAGAAGTTCCTAGTCCACATCATTACAGCCTGCCCTGAAGCAAGAGGGTTTGTGACTCTAATTCAGGAAAGTACTGAGCCTGTGCTTATTTTTAAACCTTTCCTTAATTCCTATTCACACATCTGGAAGAGCAAATTTGACACATTGAATAATTAACTGAGGACTTGCTGCACAAAGTTGGCAAGAAACCTCTGCGCTAAAAATAAGCCACTGAGAATTGGGAATAAATGGGTGAAAATCATAGCGTGTTCTCTGACAGTTCATAAAGAGAGGAGGAAAGAGAAGAGAATCTGACAAACAGTTCACACTGAATAATTCAACCAGCATTGTTTGCTCTGTGCAGAAGGGACTGGACTTGCAAGGGTCTGAAATGTTTAACTTGCTACTGAACTGGGGACGGCTAAATCTAAAACATATAGTGTGGGGAAATACCGGCATAGGCTTTGGTAGATAGGTGCTTTAGATGATTTAAAATGTCTCTCTAGCACTAAATTACATAATTATATAGTAAAAAAATACATATTTATATCATTAAACTGTAGGCAGGATGGAAGTTGTAGCCTTCGCCGGTGTGAATTGGCTCTGGTGAGGTTTGGTGAAGGATAAATTGACCCAGTTCTGCTAAAATCTAGGATTTACGTCCTGATTGATGGCACACTGTTCAGCTCCATTGGAAGCCAGCGGACGCACCGCCGGCAGGAGCTGCTGTGGTCTCAGTAAGTCAGTGGGCGGTGGGGCCAGGAGATGTCAACCAGCACGTGGTTCTGCAGCCAGGGCTGTTTGCTGCGCGGGTTTGTTTTATCAATGGAGAATCTGCCTTTTTGTCTTCTTTTTTTTCTTTTTTTTTTTTTTTTTTAGGTAGCTCTGGAAATGCACCTTCCTGATAATGAGGAAACAATTTCGAATTTATTTTCAGAGCCATGGCTGTCTGGGGAGCTATTAGCTGCGGGATGGAAGAAAGCAGCTGTTGAACTCTGCACATCAACGCTACACAACAGGTTAGGGCAGGAAGTGAAGAGGAATCCAACTGAAACCTTAGGGGGAATTTAGGGAGACAGAACATAATTAACTCAAATTAGATTTTGGCCAGGATACCAGGGCTCTGCTGTTGTGAAATGCACATCTGGGATCTTGGACGGTCATGAGGCAGCTCATCAGCTGGTGTAAATGAGCCTGGCTCTATTATCCTCAGTGGGTGAAAATTGGTCTCCTTGGAAGGAGTACAATGGAGGGAGTTTGGCTTGCGCCACGCTAGAAAACCTGGCCCACGAGGTCAGGAAAGCAGCTTCCCACTGCTTATCTGTCTAGTTCCTCTCCGGCGCCGGTCCTTTTAAAATAGTAATAAAAATATATATATATAAAAGGCAAATAATGCATTTAAGGGAAAAAAAAAGGATCCCTGTAAATAACATGGGATACAAAAACCCCCCAGCAGTCCAGGTTTCCGCAGGACCTTTCCTGAACAAGGACAGTTTCTTCCTCTGGGTTTGGTCTGCGGCTATTCCCATTTCTATGTAAAATGGGCCAGAGGCAGTGGGGGGGAGGCGGGGGCACATGGGACCTCTTGCTGGGGGTTGTTTGGTTTCGAAGGTCTTGGTGTCCTGTTGCTCTGTGATCCACCGCACCAGGGAGACCCTCATTCCTATAGGAATGCCCTGAATTGTGGCGTGTTCCCACGTGAAGCCCACCCCCAGAAATAAAAACCCTGTGGGCTCATGGGTCTGCTGCGTCTCCATGTCTTGCTGTCCCTCTGTCCTGGTGGGTTGTCCCTTGCTCGGGTCTGTGGGCCAGCGTGGGCCAGGGTCTCATGGAGATAAGGGCATAAACAGCACCAAGAAGTCACCAAACCATAGAAACCAGGAGTGGGAGGGAAGTCCAGAGGTCATGCAGTCCACCTCCTTACCCCGGGGCAGGATGAGCTTTACCTACGTCATTCCTGACAGATGTTGTCTAAATGGTTCCTGAAAACCTTCAGCGATGGCTGTTTTACCCCCTTCCTGACAATCTATTCCGGTACTTCTCTTTCCTTATCTGTGTTTTCCCTAGTGTCTCACATCAATCTCACTTGCTGAAATTTAAATTCAGGACTCCTCGTCCTCACCACCGAGGGCACAGTGATTAGATTATCCTCTTCCTCACACGAGCAGGTTCTCATCTCTCCACCATTGCCTTTCCTAGACAAACCATCCCTGTTTCCTTCGCTCTTTCCATGCTCTCCATGTCTGCTGGGCTAACGCTCTTCCTCTCCACCCTGATCAGGATTTTCTTCAATTGACCCTCATCCTCCTGGAAATCTCCCAGCACACTTTGAGGTTCTACCAGGGCGGACTTTAGGGGACGGGTTGCTCCACTTGTGGGCTCTGCTCCTGCACGCACCTCTCCGCGGAGCGTTGGCACGTCATTGCCATGCATGCGGGCAGGCATCGCTGTCTCCTGCTCGATTCACCCCTCTCCCGTTCAGCATCTGCCTCCCCACCTTTCCACCCCCTCCTCTAGCACCGTCCATCCCTCCCGCCCGAGGGCAGCGTCCTACGAGCATCCTCACTCCCTGTTTCCTTCAGACCCGACGTTCCGGTTTGTCTTGGGGAGGGCTATCATTGAGCTTCTTTTAGGGGTGAGCCACAAGGGTAATTTTCTGAGGCTAAAGGAGCCCCACGAGGCTGAGATAAATCTCAGTGCAACTCATCCAGGGTGTGGGTGGGAGGAGGTCCAGGGCTCCTGCCTTAATCTCTGCTTGTTGGCCCCTGTGAGTCAGATTCTGCCTCTGCTTAGAGGTCAAATGAGACATGAATTTAAATCTTGGCTGGACTGGGACCTCGCAAGGGCATCAAGAGCCAGGTGAGCAGCGGGTTTCGGTGCTGGACATCTGTCAGAAATACCTAATGCATGTGTGGATCGTGACCTCTGATGCTTTCTCCAGGAAAGCCTTACCAAGAGGAGGTAAATAAGCAGCAACCAGCCAGGACTTGAGTGCAAAACCCATTCCAGAAACATCACCACCCCGATCCTGCTGTTGCTGATAGACAGGGCCGGAGGTGGCAGTTTTACCTCCTGTACCAAAGTCCCTCTTACCCCACGCAGAGTTGCCAAGGGACGTTGAGACCTGTGTGGCTAAGAAAAACCCAGTGAAGAAGCATAGCCTCTTCTAAACTGTTCGGTATAATTGCGTTGACTACAGGCTATGTCCTGCGCGACCGTCTCGCATCCTTTCTCTGCCCATTTTGCTCACGGATCGCTTCTCCCAAAGCTGCGACTCTGGCCCTCCTCAGGTGATACCGAAGCAAGCAGCATCCCTGGATGAGATGGAAAAAACAAGCGTTTGGCCACTTCTGTAATCATTCAAAGTCCCCATGGCAGTTTTGCAAGAGTAGGTGTGTTATCCCTGGCTCGCGTCCAGCTTTGCTAATCGCATTGCAGCCTGGAAAAAAGAAACCCCAAACCAAAACAGCAAAACCCAAAGCGCTCCTGCTGCAATTTTGGTTGCGTCCGATAGCCTTTCAAAGCTGTTGCACAGGGATGATTTTTAGGAGTGGACAAGGGGATCATCCCAGTGTTAACGCTCTAAGGTGATGTGGGAAAATATCGCAGCGTTATACGACGTTTTCGGGGATCTCTGCTGCTGTGTGTGATAGGAGGATCGATAGCCTGGTGCTACGCTGAGATACCGGTTCTGCACGTGTGTGTGTACTTGCATATGTACACAATTGTTTGTAATATGCTTTATGATCAAAGGTACTACATAAATGTGAGTTATTAATAATCATAATTATTGGATGTTGAAAATTGTTTCTGGGTATTTTGCCATTAAAAAATAAAAGAAGAGGGTTTAAGCGCTTTCAACTTTTGCCCAGGAATATTATGTTCATTTATAAAACAATATTAATGAGTTGCCTAAAGGAGCCTGTAATTTGGGTTGTTGCTGTGGATATTATCTTGCTATTAAACAGTTCAAAAACTCAAAGGGGAGCATTTTCAGAAGCAGAAGCGTAATAACAGTTTATAATACCTGACATTCATATTGCACTTTTCATTCCAATAGATCATAAATCATTTTGCAGGCCGTAAATAGAGGGGGGCCTGCTCGCCTCCCATTGAAACGCGGTCATCTCTGGGGTGGAACGCAGCAGCCCTCCTGTGCCAGCGGTGTTAAGCAACAGCTTGTTTAGGAGGTGAAGTCATACGATCACAGGCGTTAGGGCTGGGAAAAAACTCATTAAGTAATTTACTCCATCCCTCTACCCCTACGTGCTTGTTCCTCTGTCCTGTACTTTGTCCAGACTAGTTTTAAACATCCCAGGGGAGGTAAGGAACATCTCCAAACGAAACTGCAAAAGCAAGCAGGAGTAGACGGAGGCGCTGAAGCCCAGCCAGGGCAGCGCAGTAATGTTCCTCTTGCAAAAAGTGCCACGGCATCTCCGGCGCCTGCTGCGCAGATTTTTAAAAGCGCAGCACAGCGCCGGGCCACCGATGCGTGCAGACTTGGAAGGGGCAGCTCTGCCTCCGCCAGCACGAGCAGTAGCTTCTGCCCGTTGCTCTTGCTACAGGTCTCCTCTTCAGACGCCGACCAGACGCTGCTCTCTCCCCATCATCTATAGGTGCGGACGCGGCGCTGGCAGAGCGGCGTGTGGCTGCCGGTACTGCCGGCTGCAGAGGGACCACGCAGGTCTGAGGATGCGTGTGCAGCTCGGCAATTACGTTCCTGCAGTGGCGAAAACGAGTTTGGAATTAGCGTCGCTCTGGCAGAGGTCATTTCAGGTCAGGAACGAAGGGCTAGCATTTGAGAGCTGCGGTGGGAAGAAAAAGGCTCGCCACACAGGAAGCGGTGGATGCACTGTTGTTTGAATCATTTAAACCAGGGCTGGAAAAGTAGATTCAAGAATAGAAAACCGTCCTGCGTCGCTTTGTGCAGGAGGCAGACGAGCCGTCCTGGCCCCCGTCTGGCACCGCGCACCCGTTAAACCCGGGCGCGTTGTGCAAGGGACACCGGCTGTGGAAAGCGCTGGCTGGCGCAAGAGGAAGGAAAAGGGCTGTTTTACCAAGCCTCTGCACCTATGCAGAGGTACTCACCCTTTTAGGCCTCCGGGATAGCAGGCAGGGCCAGACACACCGCGCTGAGAAACGCAAGGTGTTGCTGCTGAGTGAGCCCCTCTCCCCAGCCCCGAATTCACCCACGCAAAACCCCAGCCGGGCCCTTGGCCGGACAAATCCTCTAGTTCTCCCTGAGCCTCCCCTTGGCTAAACTCTCCCTGGCTTCAGCCGCTGTTTACTCATTTCTTACTCAAGGAAACTCCAATTGATTTTTTGACCGGGGTAAGGCTGGACGGAGGATGAGTAAGTTCCTTAGGCTCCGTCTTTGTGATCTGAGCCCCAGGGTGTCCCTTTGCCAATACGGGAATGAAACCCGGTGTCCGAGCGGGGCGGGAGGGAATCAGCTGGCGAGTGCCAGTTGTTTAGAAATGCTGCCTTGCCTGGCTGCTAGACACACCTACTTGTTCCAGGATCGACCTTCCTGCCTAAGGATATTTAACACACAATGGCTGGCACAACTGAACTTTATTTTTCCAGACAATTATGGTGAAGCGGCATTCACCGCATTCCTTTCATGCTCCTTTGATGTTGGGTGATTTCACAGTACATAATGATAGGACACAGACCAGGCTAACATCCTCACCCTTTGGAACCAGCACTCGCTACCACAGCCTCATTTATTTCTAGATATATAATGTATATAATATATGTCTTTACATATGTGTCTTTTTTTTTCCCCCTCCACAGCAGATGGAGTTGTTTTGAGCATCATTACTCTGGGTTCTTAATTAAAGCACCCTTGTTAATTATATTAGAGGACACTCCTTAAGCAATTATAAGTTGGAGAGCAAGGATTCTCCCTACTCTGACTCCTGCTCCCATTATACAAAGTCCTGGGAGACGTTAGGGAAGATTTTTTTGGTATTTAGGATTTTCTGCAGTTTTTCTTGAAATTGTGTGTGCCATAGCTAGAAACATTTTTTCTATACTTTGTTGAGAGTCATTTCTTAGCGATAGACCAAAGCTAATCCTGTGGCTTTTTTTCCTGTAAGCAGCCAGATGGAAAAGGTCCATTGCCTTTTAGCCCGTCCATCGCTCTGAGATCGTGAGGCAAAGCTCTGGAGATTGAGGCGATGCGTTGTGCCCTCCTCGCTGCCTCTGGAAGCAAAGGGAGCTGGTGGTGAGGACCAACCTACCGCTCCATCTCCAGGAAACATCCTACCGCGGCCAGAGGAACCCAGCTGGGGCCAAGGCAAGTTGCATTATAAAACTGCCCGGGAGCTTATAAAACTGTCTTAGATTGGCTATCAACAGCTTAGTGATTGCCATCTTTTACCTCTACCCTTGCCTTACTCCTCTGAGGCAGGGAAGTGTGAGTCCCACTTCGTAGGCACCTGAGTCATAGAGAAGCAAAGTGACTTACCCCAGGTCCTGGGCTCAGAGCAGATCCCAGGATGACGCAGACAGGATGGAGACATCCTGAGCCCCAACGGTGCTGCAACCTCCCCTTGTCCACTCCCCTGCCCTCCGCCTGACCCTTGTCTGACCCGCCGGTGCACAGTCACTTCTGCAAAACACCTCTGCTTGCCCGGAGCTCTTGGCCTGTGCAAGCCCAGAAACACCTCGTGCAGCCGGTTTTGTGCACAACTCCCACCCAGGCCCTGCTGGCGTCCCAAAAGTGACCTGAAAGGAGCCTACACCGAGGAGCTCAGGCCACAGGTACGCTGCCTGACCCCCTCTGCCCCTCAGAGGTGGGATGCATCCCCCAAAGAAAGTGGCAATGGGCTTGCCATCACCCAGCTTTTATACCGGCAGGAGAAGCCTGGGCTCAGATCTCACTTGGGGAGGGTTTAAAGCCACTGTCTTGTCCTCCTGGGAGAACACTGTTATCAGCTATATTCATTTAAACGCTCCTTCTGCCTCTGCTACTCACATATGCCACAGAACAGCAGGAAAAAAACATCTGGGGGATGAAAGAGAACAAATTGACAGCAGGGCTGTGTGACCTCCCTGAGAGGTGAAGGGAGTGTGAGCTCAGGTCTCCTGCTTTCCTAGGGAGTGAGCCAACCGCTAGCGCTCAGCTGGAAGGTGTGATGAAGCATCACTTCCACCTCTGCCCCCTCTGCTCTTCCAAAAAGTGCTTGTGGGTGCTGGCACTCAGGAAAAGGTCCCAGGTTTGGGCTGAAAGGGTCCTTGAGTCTCATATATGATGTTCTGAGAAGTTAGATGCATCCTCTAGCCCTCAAGCAGGTTCTCTCTGGGCAACTCCTGTACAACGTGGGGGTATTTTGCTCTGACTGCAACCCCACGAAAGGGAGAAGGTGTCTTAACATTGGGTTTGCCTTCCACCCTCACGCAGGGCAGGAGCCTTGCAGCATCTGGGCTGTGAGTGCTTCATCTTTTGCTGGGATAAGCCTTTACTCTGTGAGAGAACTGGGGACTCAGTTCTGGGAACGTCACACGTTTAAAGCGGAATTTTTTTCTTGTTTCTAGCTGATCAAGTAATACAGCGAGAGAGGGACTCCCTCCCTACCTGTAGAGGATGCGAAGCCTTTGGTGTGATGTGGTGGCTGTAAAATGGTATTATGTTAAATAAATAAATAAAATAAATAAAACCATGTTATGTACAGTATATAGTTATAAGCTTATTTAGGGGAAAAAGATGGCCTGGGGACAGAAAATGATGTTATTGAGCTTAGAGAGCAGAAATGATACAGCTTTTAAGGACGTGAAGGTTGGCTGTAAGGAGGAAGGATATAAGTTGTTCTATGCATCTATAGTGGGTGGAAGAAGAAATCATGGCAAGGAAGATTTAGATTAGGAAAAGAGAAAAAGAGGTCGACCGCAGTGGTGAGGATAATGAACGGCAAGAATCAGCTGCCTGGGGAGGGGGTGGCAGCTCCAGCCTCGGAGGGCTTTGAGTGCAAGTTCAGGGAACATCTGATAGGAAAAGCTTTGTTCCTCCTGCTCTGGGGCAGGGAGATAGACTGGGTGATGGCTCAACAGACTGGGTGATAGCTGTGACTTGATGCTGCAAGGAGAACGTGCTAACGTGCGATGTGGGAGGCTGGGTCTTGGTTTCTCAGCCTTGCTGAGGTGACTTCCAGGCCTTGGAGCATTCAGCTGAGACGCTCCAAAGTCTCTATGTGCCCATCTCCTCTCCTTGTACCTGCTGGTGAGCAGATGGGGATTAGGAATCTTAATCAAAATATAGGAATCTTAATCAAAATATCCTCTTTGGTAACCGTAGGAAATGTCTGGACCTTCTTGAAGAGGAGATTTCTGAATAAGCAAAGATCTTATTCCCTTTGGGGAGCTGCGCTGTTTTTTCCCTATAACTTGCTTTTTTATCGGCGAAATGGTGCATGTTGTAGAGGTGTCTAGGCAAGAGGAGAAAAGCACTCAGACACCCACGAGGTGACGAGGGCTGCAGCATGGTAAACAGCTCTTAGCAGGCACAACCCGGCAAAGGACAACAGAAAAGTCTCCCAGTTCAGCTGTTCTGATGGGGCTTCCAAACCCCAACCTGAGAGCTGAAGTTGGATTCCAGTTAAACCTTCAATTTTCACCTAGAAGCGAGTGGGTAGCCAGGAGACAGCAGCTGGGACCAGCCTCCCCTTCTTGGGCAGCGCTTGTCTCGGCTACGTGGTGGTCACTGGGCACTCCCATGTGTGCCTGACCTCAGAGCCCCACTGATTACCTCTGGCCTTGACTCGCCGGCACGGCCGTTGCCTGAGCAGAGCCTGGCGCGTGGCGGCTGAGCAGGGGGCATTTGAGGACCTGCAGCTGCAGAGGGAGGAAGGCAGGGACTTGGCTTGAGAGGTGTCTCCATCTCATCTCCCGCTCATTTCTCATGCTGGGGAGATGAGCGCAGTGCAGGGCGCATCACCAACGCTAATGTGAAATGAAAACCGATTGCCAGGTGGTTGGAAAATTCCCTTTTTGGGTTTCCAAAGAAAATCATAGGTTGGGTGGACATGCTATTTTATTAAACCCTGACATGCACTCTTCTCCCCACCTCCATTACCCCAGGCACCTGCCTTCCTATCAGAGGTGTGTCTTCTCCCGGGGGAACAGCAGGCTGGGGAAGAAAGGCTTTCTGCAGCATAGGCACACCACAGTTGCTCTCTGACTCAAACCTGTGAACTGCTCAAAGCTATTTGTGTCAATTGAGGTGCTCAAACAAATAAAGGGAGTGTGCTCAGGCCAACTTCCTGGGACTGCTTGTGGTCAAAGATCCCCTTGCATTTTTTGTTTTCTCCTTGTCTTGCATGTTAAGCGGATGGCCTGGAGAAATTCCAGGCTGGGTAATTACCTTCTGCCTACTTGAAATTCCCTCCTGCAATTTCTCCAGGGGAAATTACTCCTGACTTCTGCTGCTGGAAAGGGGCAAAAATCATGGTCTACTTCGGAAAGGACAGAGGAAGGAGACACTGCTGCAGGGTGAGCGTAGGGCTTGCCAATGGTCACCCAGCCCTGTGTGCTTCTCACCTTGGGTGGTGTTTCACAGTCCGGCTGTGAAGCTCCTTCACAAAGATCATCAGGCTTTCAGGGCTCAACTCCAGCGAGCTCAGGAGACAGTGCTCCCTCTTAGTGGGCACACTGGCCGTCCAGGCTGGTATTCAGCTGCAGTCTCAGCCTGCGGTTGTTGTATCATCTCCTGCATGCAAAGAGCAAGTGGTTTAATGAAGGCGTTAGAGATACAGGGGATGTATAGAAGCAAGGGGTCTATTTGTGCTCATGCAAGTCTTGTGTCCAGTTGGATTTCTTCTCCCTGGGTTCCTTCTCTAGCTTTTCTCCCTTTTAGTTCTTCTCCCTGGAGACTGCATGTCTGCGTGTACCCTCATTTCCTCCTAAACTGGGGGTCAGGCATGCAGCTTATTAATGATGAAGGTTCATCTCTTCAGCCGCCACTGGGAGCTTTTCTCTTCCCCTTCATTCTCTGTCTCTTGTCTCCTCATCGCAAGTTTGGAGCTACTGGAGAGGCACTGGGTTCCAGCAGTTCTGATTAAGACTTCACCCAAGAGCTTCTGAAAGACCAAGGTAGTTGAGGACATCCCCAGTCTCCCAACCTCACTGCAAATATCAACCTGAGTGCACTGAAGTCCTGCTTCAGCTCCTCAACCCTTCCATCACTGTACCTTCCCTCAGCTTTAAGATCAAGACTCATCTTGCCTGGTCAGATGGGGTTCAGTGGAATCCGTGGTTTAAGTGTCTGTATATCAGTGTTTATTTGTGTGCTACGGACCTAAACTCCCATTGCAGCTGGTGGTGATCTAGTGAGTACGGTCAGTGGAGGGTGTGAATCAGTTGACCACATGGATCTAGACGTGCTTTTGCCAAGAAAGGTTGGACCAGATGATCCTTGATGTCCCTTCCAACCTGGTATTCTATGATTCTATGATGTGGCCAGTGCAGCATGGCCCACTTGCCTCCAGCTGTCACTGCAGGAGAACAGTTGGTCCTTCGTTTGCCAACCCCTCGTGGATGTCTCAGAAACCCCGGAGTGTCTGAAAAGGCACTAAGAGCACGTGTGGACAATTGAACTGAGCAGCGAATGATACCAGGGGTACCTAGCTGTTGCTCATGGTTTCATTGGGGCTGAATTTAGGCCGAGAAAACTGCAAGTATGGGAGCCAGGGCACAGATGGATTGTTGTTCGCCCTGGTGACAGCCCATGATGGATCTGCCCTCTGGTAGTTTGCCTGATCTCTTTCTGAACCCATACATTCTTTTGGGACAATGAGCTCCTAGCTATACTCATGCACCGTGATAAAAAGCAATTCCTTTTGTTTTAAAGCTGATAACAGAAGAAGTGGGGGACGCGACACTAGACAATGAGAACAGTCATTCTTCATTCACCTTCTCCAGGACAACTTTAGTCAGACCTATGTTCCATTCCCCTTCTTTCCAGCCCGGCTTTGCTTTCTAAGTGCTCACTCTACCTTCACCTCAAGGCTATCCAGGCCTTTGATCACCTCTATCACCTTGGGTCTGGTGACATTTTCCCTTTCTGCTCTATACTTTCTGAATCAGGAGACTAGAAGTGCACACCGTGACCAAGCCGGAGGTTCCCTGTGGAATTATACATTATAATTTTGTGCGTGTGTGTGATATTCTGTACCTATTTCCTCATATTCCTTCCTAACAGTGTTGCTGCAGCCTTCACGATGAAGGTAGGTGAAGCCAGGTCTGTAGAGAGAGGTGATGTGTCTTTTATTAGGTCAGCGAATGCAGATGGGCGTGCACACAGACACATGCTCACACCCTCCTTATAAACCTTGCCTTGTTAAAACTTCCCAACACTTGATTTGCCTCTTCTGACCACCACTCCCTCAAGGCCTGTCTGCACCCATACCTGGCAGCCCTCGTAGGGCAGGGCGGACAGTACCTGCCCCCACAGGCTCAGCCTGTCTGGATGCCTGCGCAGCCCTTCCCTATCCCCCAAGATTTCAGGGCTCCTGCTATCATCTCTCTGCTTTCTTATCCAAGATGCGATGCCCTCACCCTTAGAGGAAGCCTTCAGACCCAGCTCAGAGTCATGGGCGCACAAGGAGAGACCCAAGGAGAGAAAGGGGAGAGGGAGGAGAGGCAACCTTGTCTTTGTGTCTGTGTGCTTTTGCGAAGGATGGAGCAGTCCAGACCTCCAAGGCGCTGGCCTTGAGCACAAGGCATTGCTTGTCAAATGTCATGGGATTTTCCTTGGCGAAAGCTGAAGATGATTAGTCACCTGTGGCAGAGGCCTTTTGCTCTCCCTACTCTGCGGGCAAAGAGCAACCCCTTACGCCAGCCTCCTCCCCCATATACCCCTCGCCTAAGGTCTTGCAATGACCTGCAGAAGCCAGCGTAAGTACCAGCCTGCAGAGACTTGGTTCATGGCCCACACCTGACATGCTGAAATGGGGCGCTTGGTGGTGACCATACGGCCAAGGCTGTCCAGGTGTGGGATGGAGACCCTGGGAAAGATTGGCATTGTTAAATGAAGTTGCTCTAGCATGGCTTTGCCCAGGAGCCCTCTGAATTAATTCACCTCCTGCAGACAAGATTTAACCCCACGAAGCACACAGCAACCGAGGCAGGGCCCTGCCGACTTAATCCTGTGGAGCCCGTCTCCAAAATCAAGGCTGCTATCCTCCTCCTCCCAGAGCTAACTTGGGAGAAATTATATGAAACAATCCTTCCTCCCTAGGAGAAGCCACAACCCCCCAGGGGTCCCTCCAAGCCCTCTGTAGGGTCTGCCCTGGGTCTCCTCACTTGCTTTACGGTGTTGTCTCCAGTGTACTGGGCATGTTTGAGAGAGCTGCCTTTGGAGATGACCCAAAACAAGACCTTTCGCAGGTGGGTGTTTTGGACTGATGGCAATGAGCAGACAGTAGTCTTCTGCTGTCTGAACTCCTCTGACTCTGGGAAGAAGGTCTGCAGCCACCAGCTTCCCCCCAGAGAGAGATGCTGGTGTGAACAAGTTGTGGACATGAGATGCGAAGCTCGCTCTATCTTTTGTCCCAGCATGTAAATCTGTGTAACCGTGAATCTTGCAGATCAGAGAAGTCTGGGGTTGGAGTCACTGGTTATGTGTGTTGGGGGGTGTCAGACCAGCTCCCAGAAAAGCTATTAGATGTTTATAGTGGAGTCTACTGAGCCTCCAGGCGACTCTAAGGTTTTTCACCAAGTTTCTGTTTTTCTTAGAAGTAGAGACATGGTGAATATTCAGGTTGTTTGGCTTTGCAGTGTATACCCAGCCTTAGGGTCCCGGCTGTGTCTAGTTCTGAGTCTCCTGAGCAGTCACATATGGTTTTCTTGCCCTTCTTTGGGTTGCAGGGCTCCGTAACTCACTTATCTCAGAAACCAGACTTGACTTTCTGGGCCCTGCAGTTGCACACAGCTATCCTGCCTCGGCTGTGCTCACAGGGCTTGCCATTCAGCTGCGCGTAAAAGGCAGCCGTGTTTAACTCTTTCTGGGGCAACACAGCAGGGAATTTAGAATTTTTAAACATCCTTCATAGATTTCAGGGATTTACAACTCTTTGTGAAGTAACATAAATCCCAAGTATCTCCTTCCCTTTGTCCAGTCTTATTCCTTCTCTGAATCCGAGCCGCTGGCAGTGCTTTAGCCAAAACCTCTCTTCCCTTCTTTGTCCACCGCGTTAGGACGGAGGAGCATGCCTCGAAGGAAGGAGCCTGCTTAAACATACCCCGGCTGCTTTTGCAGAGGTTGCACTTGCATCTACCACGTCTGACACTGTTTAGGAAGCTCATTGCTTCCAGGTGCTGAGCCACTGATGGAGACAGTCCCTCCTAAGAGCATTTTAAAGATAATCCAAAGCAGGATAGTCATTTTAGATGGGCCATAATAACCATAATTTAGGCAAGATGAAACTTGCTCAGCTTTTAAATAAAAAATGAGGCTTAGCATTTTGTACAGACGTCTCCGGTCATCACAGTGGGGCTGTGCACTTAAATACGTGAGTTGTTGATTGGGGAGCTAAACAAAACACCAAAAACACAAGAAAAAAACCTGAGTTTCTCAACCATACAAACTGCTAGAATTCTCTTCCCGGATGAACGGATTGCATCCTTTGACCAAGACGAATTACAGTGGTTTTTATCTATAAACATATTCCCATAATTAAATTTCAGAAGGAGAACAAAATTTCGGATGAGCAAGTTAAACCATTTCATTTTGCCTTTGTTTCATTCCTCTGACTTTTTTTAAAAAAATTAATCCGTTACCAAAAGCAGCTCAAGTAATGGACCTGAATTTAATATATATTTAAATAAATATAAATATAACTCTATATAAATATAGAGATATATTTATTTTATTTTATTTTGTGGCAAGTAAACGATTCCTTGAGAGAAACAGAGTGGCCCAGCAATAGGACAAGGCTCCCTCGGGATTTCCGCGGCCTCTTTGCCTTGACAGTCTTCGTTTCTTGGTTCGGACCCTCAGCCCCGCTTTCCATTTTGCATTCCCCGGCTGATTCCTTGCAGCGAGGCGCGGGGAATGGGTGGGATATTGCAGCTCTCCTGCTGGCTGCTCCTGCGCTCTCCCACTGTGCTGCCTTGGAGCGCTCCGCAGAGGACAGATGCTGCCCTTGACCCTGCCACAATTTGTCCTGCCCTTTCTTGCCTACAGCTTGCCAAACTCCGCGAGGCCTCTGGAATCGCTCTGCCTGCCCCACCCTGTGCCTCCACACCCCTTTCATCACAATCCCACGCCTCCTCCACCTCCCTGGGCTTCTTCCCCAGTCCGTGCCTTGAGCTCGCCTTGTTTTCCACCCCTTTCTCCATGTTGTTTGCGATCTGCGTGTCCTGTCACTGCTTTGGGACACCTCTTACTTCACCTTCTCTGTGTCTTGGTCCCTATCATCAGCCCTGAAATCCCTTCCCGATTCTGCAAACACCACTGAAACGCAGAAGACGTGTCTCTTTAACAGGGGTGGCCCATTTATTATTCTTCATTTCTTGGTTACTAGTACGAAGCCAGCTTGGCACTCCTCTGTGATAGGTGTGCTAGAGGAAGATGGAAAGACACAGTTGCTGCCCCAAAGATTTTCCAGTTTAAGCAAAACAATCTTTTTCTTGGATTACACAGCAGATCAAAATATCCCAGATCCCAGCCTGGTCCAGATCTTTGAGCTACCGGCTGGTGGTACCTGCCATGGCATGGCAGGAGAGCACTTCAGTGAAGTGGTGGCATCTCAGCTCCCTCTCTGGAGCAGAGCCGTCCAGCTAAGGACGTGTCGCGTCATCTCTCAGCCTCAGCTTCCACGCAGACACACCAAACTGACCTATTAGGTGGGCAGCTTGTGTCAATTAATTAGTTAAGATCTATAAAACGTTTTGAATCATCTGCGGTGATCGCAATAGCCAAAGCACCTTTCCAGTATTAATTATCTTGCTGCAGGGAGCTGGAATCGTCTTGCCGCTCCATTATACAGCCAGGCAAATTGAGCTGGCAGGAACTCCTCTCCTGAAAGATGAACAAATCACACAGACAGGCTTAAATTCAGGGATTTTCCACTTACTCATCTTGGACCCAGCCTAAAGGTCCTTACTCAGCTATTACCTACCCTTCACCTGCAAATAATATTATTAATGTCAACAGGGGTTTCCCTAGCAAGAAGAGGATAAAAACAGAGGAAAGGTCAAATGTGCAAGGCCTGGTTTCCTCCCCAAATACAAAATGGACTGAGGCAACGGTTCATCCCGCCTGACTGCAGGCACACGGCAGAGCCGGTGAAGGTTGCAGGTATTCCCAGAGCCTGGAGTTTTGCATGTGTATGGCCTGGTGCGCTCTCTCCTCTGAGACCGTAGACACGAAGGAAAGGGGCCGTGCTCGCAGGCTGGTTAGTTGGCCGGTAGGGGCTGGCTGGCCAGTTGGCTCATAACTGAGGTTAGAAAAGGTCCTGAACTTTCCCTTTGAGGGTGCAGTGGTTTACATCTGTCTTTTCTACTTGTAGACAGTTGGTATCTTCAAGATTCCTCTCCCTTTCCCCACTAGAAGTGAAACCAGTCGATCTGGAAGAAGTTATGGGGAGTAAGATTGTATAAGAATCATCTTATTAAGAAAAATTAGCCGAGAGCTTTCAAAAATGTGACAGAGAGGTAAGAGCTCTGGAGATGATACTCCAAGACTTCAGAGATGCTGAAACACCAGCCTGATGAAGATGATGGTCATAGAAAGGTCATCTTCACTCAGCAACTGCAGACGGTATTCTCCTCTCCTTGAAAACATGGGAGAAATCACAGTTATGAAGAGCCAGTTGGCAGCAAGTGAAAACCAGAGTTGTGCACCGGCGGTTTTACACAGCTGCTCAAGGACAAGACTCACAAACACCCCTCAGCTCAGGGGAAGGGTGCACGTCTCTGCAGCAAGTGACATCTGAGGTTCGCCTGGGAATGAGCACAGCTGGTTTAGACTAGACCCAAACCATCAGGTGTATTTATTCCTTCAGCCGATAGTATGAGTATATTTTCCATTTGCTGAGGATCTCAGGTGCTAGAAGTGCCCAGACCTTTGGAGTTCTGTACCAATAATCTGGCGTTAGATGGACTTCAACAGCGAAGGTATTGCTCCAAGAAAAAGATTTGGCCCTATTTTATTGTTACCCAGCCTCAGAAATGCATTTCTGTGGAGGTCAGCCGAGTCGATGACTGCCCAAGAATTAAAACAGAGGTGATTCTGGATCAAAATAAAATTGAACGAGTGCAGCGATGTTGCACAACGGATCAGAACGGAAAATAAAGCAGGAAGACTGCAGCCGGACTGCACATGGCAGGGGGAAGGTTAGGCACCATCCATGACATAACCTGGTCAGAGTGTGAGTCCAAGAGCTGTATTTGACAGCCACCACCCCACCTTCCCCTCCCCTCCGCCAAGCGAGCCTTTGCGCGAACGCAGGCACGTCGTACCTCACTGCGAGCAATTAAAATCAAGCCCAGATGCAGATGCAGAGCTCAAGCGGGGCCGGGCTGGGCTTACGAAAAACAACAACAAGAGAACAACCAAAAAACCCCTCGCAGGATGGGAGAAAACGCAGGCTGCACAGAGAAGGGCATTGGAGGGGAGGGGTGGGGTCAGCCCTCGCCTTCCTCGGGGCCTGGAGCATCACACACATTCTTGCAGAGACAGTAACCGAATCCACATGGCGCACAGGCCTTGGCAGATGAGTGTAATTTAATTGAGCGAGCCCCATACCTGAGGGGAGAGGAAACTTGTTTATTTGGAAACAAAACTTGTTTTTCTCATTTTTTTGGTTTGTTTTGTTTTAGCCTCAAGGCCCTTGGAAGTCGGTGCCAAGTCAGTGTGCATGAGTCCTATCTTTTTTTAACCCTGCTTCTGCTGATTCAGACAAAGAGGCAGAACAAATAAATGTTTTTCTAGGTATTAAGTCCAGAAGAGGCTGTTAGAGAATTGTCAAATGCTAAAAAAGAAAAGTATCGTATTCCCGGCTTCCTTGCCGCTTCCCTGAAGAACACCTTTGGGTTGTGTTTTCTTCTCTGGTGTCCGAGATAAGAAGGGAGTATTTTGATCACTGTCACTGTGAAGTTAGTGAAAAAGAAAAGAAAGCAGAAATATTCTCAAAAATCATTTGGTTCCAGGAACTGTATCTTAAAAGGAAAGCAAAAAATGCCGTGAAAAGCCCAGGCAAACCTCTCTAGAATTAGTGAGAGTACCAATGACAAGCCTGTAGCCTGGTCTGCATCACACGCTTGCAGCAGGTTCATAAGCCTGGAAAGCAAGTTATGGGCTTGAACCAAAAATTTCTGGGGAGACAAAGGTTGAGGGAAAGAAGGGGCTGGGGTAAACGTTCAGAATTTGCAGCTGCCTGTTTCTAAGGGGTTGAAAGCTTCCCACTTGAAAATGCCTGTACAGCTCTGCACTTTGCAGCACAGTTCAGTTTTCCAGGGACATCTGAGTTTTGCTGCTCCTGTTCAGTAGTTGGAAAGCAAAGAGGAGCATCATCCGTACAGGGACTATTGATATCACTTTCTACAAAGAAATATCAAATCCCTCGTGCAACGTCAAAAAGCAGCTTATTTAATGACTACTTTCCAGAGGTGAGTACCACAAAACTGCACTGAAAAACATCCCTCTCTGAAATACCGAGCTCTCGGCTTCCACCGTTGGAGCTGCTCACTTGTTCATGCTCTTGCCTCACGACCTGGGTTCAGTTTGCCCCATCAGCAGATGGGAAATGGAGGTAAGGAGGGGCTAGGCAGCAGGGCTAAAATCAAAGGAATCGTTTGCAAGCAAGGTCTCTCTGTGGGGTTGCTTTCAGCTCACGGTCTTGCTCTGTGCTAAGGTTTCTGACAAATGAGAGGGAGTACTAGAAAATGTTCTTGTGCCAGAGGTGGGAAGAGCGATGCAAATTTTCTTTCATTGCTCTTGTAGTTTCCAGTTTGGCAGCATGCGAGCAGAGAGGCAGAGACAGCGAAAGGTGCAATGGACATGAGAAAAATGTGCAAGGAACATTCCAGCCATGGAGAATCTGGATGCAGTACAAGTCCCATGTCTAGGCAAGGCAAACCCTTGCTCAATCCCTAGGGGAATGTAAGTTTTCATCTTCTCCCAGGTTTCACCCTATCTCTGGATCCAGGATACTGTCAGACAGAAGACCAAAGGCCCGCAATTGTTGCAGCGATTTCCACTTGCTTTTGGATGCAGCAAAGGACACATTCAAGGTAACGCCAAGGGTGGAGAAATTTAATAAACAATGCCTTTGAGCTATTCTGCATATCAAAACAGTGAGATAAAAAATTACAAATGATTAGAAACTCTGCCAAGTGGTTGCACAAACAGCGCTGAGGCAATGAACCTGAAAGTGCGTCTCCATTGGGTGAAACGTGCTCTCAGCGGGGAGGACACCAGGCCCTCAAAGAAAATGTGGTAGAGTGAACTTTTAGTAGGTGACAGTTCAAAAGGAAGATGAGATACCGGGATATTTTTGGAAGAGAACCTAAATACCTGTGACACAGGTCCCAGCTAGATAGGAGCTACAGGAGCCAACTGGTTGCTCTAATGAGCCTAAATTGCATCTAGAGCAGAATGTGAGGAAAGAAAACGTTTGAATCAATGAGATATTTCAGTCTGAGAGATGAATGGGGCTCCTTGTGTGCAACCCTTCTCATGCTCCAGCACCACCTGAAAATGATTATGGGTCTACACACATCTAGTGCAATCTTTAAGTCACTGCTGAGTACTATAGGTGCATGACAAACCCATACTCAAATTCACCTGGGCTGTCCTCCCACCTTGCCAGTGTCGGTCAGACTCACTTGCCCACAGAGACACCCGGTGTCACATCAGGCGTCGCGGGGTGTCTTGCTCCAGCTGCTTTACCAGAAAAAGTCTCTTGTCAGTACTGTTGTATGCACCAGTCCCACGTGGATTTCTCAGATACGCTATGATGCATGAAATGGTACCAGACGTCTACGTCGGGACAACTGAATCCCACCCTAAAAGTGGGATCAATACGGAAATTAAAATATCTACATTTAGGAGCCTGTGCATAGGCACCTTTATATAAACCAGGTGCGTAGGGGTTTTCCTTTGAATAAACGGGGATCTAGGGCTCTGTTTGTAACCTGCACATAGGTGTGTGGTGCTAATTGAGATGCTCTAAGGTATGTGAGACATATGCACGGGGCTGGCACAGGACCTGCAGGAGACTTGTGCCCTTCTGGAGCAGCTGTTGAAGGCCAGGTGGAATATCCCACCATGGCTAAAATAGCACCACGTGGCTGTGTGGGCAACCAAAGGCATCCCGGGTCAATCTTCTCAATGAAGAGCTACCGGTCACCCCTCTTGCATTGCTCTAGACACCCTACTGCGTCGCTCGTTAGACCGTGTTGATTAGTCCCCCTCTGAGGATGCTGGGAGCTTGTGCACTTAGCGGATGGGTAGATACCCTCGTGCAGGCACCCAAATGTGGGTGTTGGGATCTGTGGTCTGAATCCTACCCCAAACCACTGATAGCGATTCCCTGAGCGTGATTTTTCAATGGGATGTGCTGTGCTCTGTGGAAATGCCATTTAGATAATTCTTGCCTTTAGTGTCTTGTGAAACCACCGCCTGGGAGGGATCCACAAGACTCACTGAAGTCAGGATATTGCTGCTATTGCTTCCGCTTTATCTACAAGGCTTGGTAACCTTCCAGATTTGGAAATTAGACTGGTTTGACGTGATTTGTTCTTAGGAAATCTATTTCTTATCACTTCCTTATCCTCCAGGGTTGAACAAACTACGCTCAATCAGCTATTACTCCAGCATCTCTGTTGATGTTGAAGTTAAGGTGACAACTCTACAATCACTTGGAGTTTTCTTCCCTGCCCCTTCCCTCCACCTTTTTAAAGGCAGAGCTTATGACAACCTTTCCCACTACTTCTTGAACTCATGTGCTTGTGCACACTTATCTCTTGCCGCTCTTTGGTAGTCTCCAGTTGGAGTGTGCAGGATCCCAGTTCCCAGAAGGCAGGAGTTAAGGGCAAAACTACAACGCTGTACTTTATCTCCCTGTCCTCCCAGGCTCAGACTGAAGATCAAAGGCCAGTGAAGCATGACTTTGCTTCCTTAGCCGTCTGGGCGGTCACTAAGCACCTTACGAGCTTGGATGCTCCTGGCAAGAGTAGAAATTGATTGATTGGCGCCTAGATTCCACAGTGATGGGAACATTAGGAACCTGTAGGCTGGAAGATTAAAGAGATACTTAAAAAGCCCTGCCCAGCAAATAGAGATGCACTCATACTTTGTATTAAGGGCATGAGTTGTCCCAGATAATCGCTGATGGGTCAGAGATGGCCCTAGCTTGGGTCTTGAGTATTCCAGGACCTGCCCACCCCGCTGCATCTGACTTATCTAAACAGTTTGTAGCCGGTTCTCTCCCCGCTTTGGACTTTGGCCTCTGCTCCAGCCTCTGTTGGTTTAATTGTTTTAAGCATCTGGACTCAGTTAACCCTTTATTTTCTTCTTCTTTTGGTCAATGCAGAAGCAAAAAGGGCCCTTAATACTTCGCTTTTTCTATGTGTCATTACATAAAGGTGCCTTGTGCGGAGGGGTACGCTGTGGTCATGATTTGGGGCAGGGTCTGCAGTGCAAGGGACGACAAGGAGGTTACGGCAGGAGGAATCCGTCCTGGAGACAGCTGACTTGCCGCGCGAGCCCCTCACAGCACGGTGCCACGGGCAGCCGGCCCCAGGCCTGGCCGCGAGAGATGGTTAGAAAACATCTGCCAAAATAATTTTTAACTGAGAACAGTATTTTTTGGACACAGCTGAGTCCCACCCCCACTCCCACCTCCTCCAGAGACTGTTTTCATGGAAGCATAGAGATGTCAGCGAAAGATCCCACAGAACGAACATCAGTGGAAGAAGATGAATTTCAGAAAAGAAGAAAAAAAAACCCTTCTGAATAATCTTCTAGATTTCTGGAGATTCATTTTACTTGTGTTATCTGTGTTCTGGGGCGACCATTTTTACAATTTTCCATGGTGTGTCAGCAGTGAAGGATTCATTAGGCAATGTGACTATCAGTATGTCATAATACAGTCGTGGAAGTATTCTCTTATTTTCTTTTGTTTGCCTTTTCAAATCATTTAAGGCAAATACTATTTAGCACTGACTGAAATATCTTATCTTCCTTTCTAGATCAAAGTGGCTCCTGTTTGTGTTGTAATTAATAAGTAATGAAACACCTTAATTACAATACAAACAGGAGATACTTTGATCTGGAAGGGAAGATAAGGTATTTCACTCACTGCTAAGTAGCAGCTGCTCATAATGATTTTGAAAAGAAAATAAAAATAGAATATTTAAACAATTTTGGGTCATTATGGCATGCCAGGAGTACCTGCCATAACATAGGAATAGATAATATAAATATAATAAAATACTATTAAAAACCCATAAAATAACCAAAGAATTTCTGGAACTATGTTTTTGGAGTGAAAATTCCCTCATCCAGGCGGTTTCAAAAGTAGTTGGTTTTGTTCTGATTCCAAGTGAAAACAGTTGAAGTTCCTGGGAAAATGGGAACGTGTGAGCATCAGTCTCTTCTCTGCTCTGCTTCAGTTCCTCTCCTTGCACTGGAGAAAGACGATGGATAAAGACCATCTCCTCAGCTGCAACTTCTTGCCCTTGAAAGACCCAGGGCCACCACTTGCAGCACCCTGGGCTCTGCTGGGGACAGCTTGCGTGCTGCACTTCTAAGCCCACGGTCTCGCGGCTGAGTTCAGACTAGAGAATCTGGGACATCTGGTTCACGTTTGCATCACGCCGTGGCAATAACAATGAGGAGACCTCATCGGCTGGGAGAAGAGCTGCATCCTGCAAGGCCGTCTCTCCAACAGTGCATTTTGGAGGAGCTTTTAAGTCGTGTCAGGAAGAGAGGTGGGACCTCTGCGCAACTTCCATCTCCTCACGGTGGCTGTAGCCAGTCCCGGTTACATCCTCTTTCTTCTGAGCGTCTCATGGTTTGGTAACGATTAGCGTTCGCTGGTCTTACAATATAAAATTACCTTGAGGAAATTGCTCATCCATCACTTTCAGGTTTCTTCCAGAAATTCAGTCAGAAATTTGTACAGAAATAAACATTTTCCAAGAGAAAAGGAAGCAAGCCAAGCCAAGCCAAGCTAAGCCAAGCTAAGCCAAGCCTTTTTTTTTTCACAGACTTTAATAATGTGATGCTAATGGGAGGCAGAATAATGCAAATGTATACCTAAATAAGGAGAAAAATGTGAAGTTGGATGGGTATCATATTAAATGGTGATGAACTCAACTTTGACTGCAATTTAACTAATTAATTTAATTTTGACTACCATTGAACTTTAACTAAAATTTTACTACCTTTTCTTTCATAGCAGAAGTAAGTTCTAAAAAAGCAATGCTAGGATGAGCTAAGCTTAAAAATCAGGATGGAGAAGATGTTGCCTTTCACAAGAATCCTCTACTGCTGTTCAGATGCCTTTGGGATGGCCTCGGGAAGGTGGTATCCTCATACCCACGAACAGATAATACCCAGATCTGCGTAAGATCAGGGACCACAATGGTGGGACCAGCAAATAGGGAAGAGGCACACTTCAGCTAACTTTCTAAAATTCATCTTTATCTGTTAATATTTCTCATGTTATCTGCGCGAAGGACCCTTTTTGGGGGGAATCTATCTTACTTTTTTGCCACTGCAAGCATCCTGGTGGAAACAGGTTCAATGGCTGGTTAGTCTGGGTGTTGTGCTCACCTATCTATCTCATGAACGCACGGTTGGAGGCTTTTAACACAGAGATTCCCTTGAACTTTGCACTCTGTCCCACCTCAGGCTTGCTCCTTGGCTCTAATATCAGTGATAAATAATAACCATCTATTTTTGCATACAATAAAGTTCGATGCCCTCTACTAAGGAAGTGGTTAAAGCTGCTTTTCCACCTACTCTGGAAAGATTCCTAGTAATGAACACTTTTCCATGCACGAATGTCTTTATTTTCTTTTTTTTGGCCTGTTCCCAGGTTCTTTAAATACAACTTTTCCTAAAACATGATGTCTCTCTCTTGTCGTGTAGCTTTGTCATGCCTACCGTTATTTCCACATGAAGCACTAAACCGTGTGAACGTTACGTGTAATGATTGACCACCTTGGCCAACATAGCAATTAATGACTTCAGAAACTTACTTTTGTTTTAATTTTTTCTTGAATAATTGTGAGTGTAAGGGCCGTTGTATAGTACTAAGCATTGAACTGGGTCCCTCCTAAGAGAAATGCATGTTCTAGCTGCAGCTAGAAGTCCAGACTCCAAAATGAGAGATTTTGATGGTCCTACAGTTGCTTCTGCTGATGAAATGACCAAGACGCAAAGAACTTTAAGTTGATTTTTCTTAAAATCCATGATTTGATCTTTTTCAGAGCATTCAGCACTTTTTCTGGCCAAGGAACTCAGTCCCCTAATGGACTAATTCAGTTTGAATGTCCTTTGAATTACACCTCAGAAAGTGTGTAGTGCAGTGGGAAAAAACGGGCACTGGATCAGCTTCCTAAAATTGATTGGAGAAAAACATTTTGACTTTCTCATTTCTGGGAAAATTCTGAAATGTTGAACATTTTTCAAACTAAACGGAGAAAAAAAATCAACCAGTCAATGTCTTCTGACCAGGCAGATTTAAAAAAAAAAAAACCACAACAAATAATGGGCATGTACAATTTTGATGATATAGAAACATTTTGCTTCAAGAAGTGAGGACATTTGATTTTGATAATGTCCAAACATAATATTTTAATATTTAGCTTGCTAAAATATGAAGCATATCTACAAATACATCATATTAACATGAATACGTGTCAAAATTGTATGGAATTCATGTCAAAATGGGGCTATTAAATTATTATCCAAATGAAATTATTTAATGCTTTCCAGTCAAAAAAAAGGAAGGAAAAAAACCCTTTTAATGTTTCCTATTAAAAATTCCAACAAAACACTTTACTCTCAATAAAACAGCATTCACTGACGGCAAGTTACCTTCATCAACATTTTCTGATTTAGCTTGATTTCTTTCCATAGTTCCTTTTGAGGAAGAGATTGTTCCTTGTAACTATTTGTCATAATTTCATTAACATTCGAGTTCTTGCAAATTCTACCCCAGACTCCTCAGACAGAACATGTTCCAGTCCCAGCTACTTTGCTGTAAAGACAAACTCCAGAGCTCGACTGAAATAAAAAGTGACGCCTGCCTTTGATTTCCAAGGAGGAACGTTTCCATCTTGGTCAGCTGAGCAGGATTAGAAATGGGAGACTATTTCCTCCACGCTGAGGCTCATTTGTGCTGTCAGAAGGGCGCAGAGCTGCAGCCCGAGAGAATCCGACCTGCAGATTTCATGGTGGCACTGGCCAGGCAGAGACCACACGGCCTGTTATCTTCATTTAAGAAGTTCTCCTGCAGGCCCAGCGTTACTCATGATCCAAGGTCATGACAAGGGCTCTCCTCAGTGGTGTTTCTGGCTGGCGTTCCCAAGGTCCCTCCTACACCTCACCGTGGTTGGGTTTCTTCATGCACCATAGCCAGAGACATCCACTTACTTTCTCCTTCATCGCGTGGAGGTAAGGGCTGTGGGGCTGGTGGTGCAGGGGAAGACAAGGCATCGTCTCACATGGGCTGATGATTGGGAATTAACCTTGTTGATGGAAAGTGCTATTAAAGCAGAACGGAGCCAGTTATGAAATCAAGACACATTTCTAGCTTGCGGTCATGCATCTTGCTGCTTTGCTCCCTCTCGCTACAGGCAGAGCTTCTCCAAATGGTGGAGAATTACGAGTTATCAGACCGTGCGGCCCCTCTCCCTGCCAAGATAGCAATGTTTCCCACAATCTCTTTATTGTCTACTCAAGTTGTAATCTCTCTCTAAGCAATGAAGCCTCCAGAATTTCATATGAGAGACAGTTCTGCAGTCGTCCAAACCAAAATGAACACTGGAGACATAGTGTGTGGGTCCAAGAGGAGAATTAGGATATTGCCCTTTGGTTTAGCCCACAAGTAAATCTTCTTGGATCTCAGGCTCCTTCCTCGCTGTTTCATACACACAGGAGAGCCAGAACTGCATGAACCAGTATTTGTGCAGATCTATCCCTTTGGCAAAGCACAACGTCCTGGCCCAGCTTAAGGACAGCTTTCAGTTGTCTTTGTTTCTCCATTTTGATGTCTGACCTTACAAATTGTTCTTCCATTTTTTTTTTTATTTTCTTCCCCCTCCTCTTGTCCCTTCCCCTTTTTCTTCATGCCACCAGCATTAAATAGCTCAAGGCTGTATTTAAAGAACTGAGAAGCTGCAAAGAATCAAGTAGGATAATGGGAAGAAAGGCTCAATGGGTCCCCCGGGACTTATCATGGTTTCTCTCCAACTGTTTTACATGGAGTCGAAAGTTCAACCTCACATTTTCTGGAAAGGAAAAAAAAAAGGAGAGAAAGAAAGAGGACAAGTCGTGATGTGGGAATCTTTGGACTGTGATGAAGATGGAAGGCGCCACTCGAAAAAGCGGAGCTCTTCCAATGAGAAACAGATGTCCTACATGTTCCTAAACACATTCAGTCCGTTTTCAATTACACCAGAATTAGAGCAGTAATGAGAAACAAAACAGGGTTGTTGGTTGGGTTTTTTCCCCTCTCGCTCCTCTGTCTTCTTTCCTTTCTGCCCCAGATGGATCGGTAGCATATCTCCAGATGACATCTCAGATTGCTTCCTAAAACAATGCTAATCGTCTAATACTTCTAGCCTGACACTAATCTTTTCTTTCCTCGATCTTATTTTCTTCAGACAACTGGAAGTGGGACCAGTTCTACAATCTGAGGAGTTCATTAGACTTGATGAGAAAGGCTTATTCTGCTCATTTTCTGCTTGTTAGAAGCTCATTGATAACGACACTTTTATGCTTCTTGGGTTTTGTTGTTTTTTTCCAAACGAAGGTTTGACCAAGCGTCTTTCTTTTCTCAGCTGTGGGATTCCTCATTAGGGCAAGAAAGAGGGAGAGATTTCTCTTAAAAGATTGCGTGTTAGAATCAGAAAGCATCCTGAACTACTGTTTTTCTTCTATTTTCTTTTTCCCAAAGCCATTAGGGATTTTGTTCAGTACTTTCTGGGTTGCTCAAAGCCAGGTTCACAGCGAAAGCAACCTAAAGAAAACCCGACCCAAATCCCTCTCTCCAAACTGTTTTGGCAAATCTGGCTTTTAAGCCTTTTCCTCGGATGCAGGTTCTTTTATAGTAGGCTAATGGTTGCAGTAGAGTTAGACCCAGCAAGTGCTGCTCTGGTTTGAGCAAGGAACCAGGACACAGAGGACTTCGGAAATCTGCTGACAGCCCAGCCCAGGAAGATTACAGGCCTGAAGCTCATGTCATCTGAGGACACGTGAATTAACACAAAGTGATCTGAAGGATCCTGTTCCTCCTAGTGGAGAGATCCTCCTTTGGGCTGTCCTGCCAGGACTCGCAGCAGAAAGGCTGAGAGCTCCAGACCCTCACAAATCTCACGGTTTACACGTTGCTTTCTAGGTGAGGCTGGGGAAACACAGGAGGAAATTTGTGCTAACGCTAAGGGGAAGGAGGGCTTGCTCTGCGAAGCCGTCGGAGTCCTGCCTGGCGCAAGGACTGTGCTTGTGTGTGCAAACAGCAGAGAAACGCCACGTGAAAAACGACTGACTCCTTAAGGACACGTGTCCACGTCATTGGATTCTCTATAGAGTCTAATGAGTTTGTGCTGAAGCATTTCCCTTAGTGTAGCACCATGAGCCTGTTTCTCCCCGCATTTTCATGACACTTGCAGAGGCTGCATAGCTTTAAGACCTCTACTCTGCTTTCAAAGCTGGCTGTGGCGGATCTGCTGGTTCAGTATTTGGTGGAGGAGAAAAGACAGACCGTGTGGCCACGTAGAGTTCGTATTCTGTAGGAAACCAGGTGATAATAAATTAATTAAAAATAAATAATCTCTACAGGAGTGCAGAGCTTGTGGGGTGGGGACAGTGCTGGCAGGGCTCGTGCTGGAGGTGGGAAAGGACTGAGCGTCACCGCAGCCTTGTCCACCCTCCAGCTGCCCGAGCGGGCTCTTCCCAAACCCCGTAGCCCCATCGTAGGTGAGCAATACCTGGGCAAGCAGCCACGTGTGTGGAAGGAAACACTGAAGGTTGCAGGCCAGGCATGCCAGAGCCCCTCACTCCCTTCCCCGGTGTGCACAGGCAGAGCCCAAAACAGATGCAAAGGAGTTGTCTCAAGCCCCCCAGGGCAAGGGGGAAAGCAGAGGGTCCCACGCAAGGTGTGGAGCTCATGCCTCTCTCCCAGATCCACTCCTGCACTTGGGGAATGTGCGTACGGAGGGACGTGCACACGGAGGGATGTGCATATGAGGGGTGTGCACGGGGTACAGAGGTGGGAACACAGTGCGCTGCTGAAAGGTGAAGCAGAGCCTTGGATTGATTTCCCCTCGATGGGGTGTTGCAAGGGAGTGATGGAGGCTACAGCCGTGCACCTGAGACCTGGGAAGGGATGGGGCTCCTCTGCAAAAAGCCCGGAGTCAGTGGTGCCTTCTCTGAGGAAGGCCCCTGGCAGGGGACAGCAGAGCAGGACTTTGCTTTCCAGACCGAGCCAGGACCCCTTCCACTTCCAGAGTGTTGGCCTCCTTCTCTCCACACCCTGGGGTTACTGCAAACCATGTCTAACCCTGTTCCCTTCCACGTGCTGTAACACTACTGTCCTGTTTTTCATGCCTACCTGATCTGTGTGGGTGCATCCATTCCCCTTTCCTGCGGTCCTCAGCCATGAACTGAGGACCTTCCAAAAGCCTCCTCCCTCCGCCTTCCCCTTCCTGCAAAGGGGGTCCTGCAGGAAACACCCCGTTGCTCATTCCTGGCATTCACAAGTCCAGCAACCATTTATCAGGAGCTTCGTCCTTTTTTTCTTTCCCTTCCCCTCCTTACAAAGTTAATTCAGAGGAACCCACAGCCTCTGCATGGATATCGTTCCTCTCTTTTTGTAACCTACTTTATTTCCCTGGAGATCGTTCCATGAGAAAGAACAATAAAATAAAAGAAATTGATGCCTTGTTTTTTGTTTGTTTTTTGCAATACTCTGTGTATTTTAATTAAGAAAACAAAACGAAACAATAGAAGCACCCCATCAACTGCTAAATCTTGCTGGGATGTGCTGGACATGATGTGCCTTGCGGAAAGATGGCCCCTTGAACGAGGAGACAGGAGACACTCCAGGGAGGCCACTTCCATGAAATGCAGCCTGTGGCATCCGAGTTCGCCCCTTGCAGTGCAAACTGACTAGCTCAGGCCCAGATCTATCCTGATTATAAGAGCCTGAGGCCGCCGTGCTCTTGCTAAGGCTCTCAGAAGGGTTTATTACCTCTGGGCTGAGGCAGCTGGACATCCTCCAGCCTTCAGCTGGCCCCACTCCAGGCGGCTCCTGCGTCTCTGAACCGCAATTCCTGGCTCTTCCAGATCTGGGGTTAGCAGGGGCAGAATTAACACAGGCCCAGGCCATACCCTGACCTGCTTTATCGCTTCTGAAGCAGCTCCACAGCAGCGTTGATCCACGGTCTGGAAACCCTGGAAGCTGCTGCTCTGCATGTACCTGCCAAAGCAGCAAAGCCTGAGGCTGCTCCGGGGCCATGGAGCTGCTTTGCCTCAGCCCCGGCTCAAGGCAAAGCACGGCTTGCTGCCGGGACACGGCCAGGGGTGGGTTGCCACCCCAAAGCAGTTGATTTGCTTCATCATGTTGCTTGAGGATCCATCGACGGTGTTCAGTCCCCTCCCCAGGACAACCCACCCAGCCCCCTTTGCTGGCAGCCTGCTCCCACGCTTCTCCAAGGGACCTGAAACCCCTCCTGTGCCATGTGGAGGTGACCTGCATAGGACAGACCACGTCCAGCTGCAGGAGTGTATAAAAGCTTGGTCACTGCTGGCTTAGCTCGTACGGTGCAGGACAGGGAGCCAGGAGATCCTCCCCGTGCTCCTGAGCTCCCACACGACCTCGGGTAGGTCTCTGGTGCTTTCTGACCTCCTATCTCCAGGCGTTGAGAGTGGTGGGGCAGTGGCCTCGGTTGGTGCCTCCAGGCTTGACTGCAACCCAAAGAAACGAAAGCTGAAATTTCACGGTTGGCTGAGGCTGCTCTAAACCGGAGCTGCCGAAAAGGGCAGCCGTGCCCTCTGCCTGCACCCGGCCGTATGACCCTGCCGTCTCCTCCAAATTGGTTCTGGCCATCGGACGGTTGTGGGTGATTTACCGCCAACAAGCCCAGCGGGAGCCAACAAGCGCTGGCTTTCAGAGGAACGAGGGAGCGGGTGGGAAGTGGGAGCTGGGAGATGCGGGAGGGAGCAAGGGGAAGCAGCGCATGGGCGAGCTGAGGAAGGCTGTGAAACGCTGACCTGTGAATAATGTTGCGCTCAATCTATTGCAAAGCCGTTTCTCTGTGGCACAGCCGTTTATATCCCTCCAAAGTGGGTATAAAGTATTGCCCCATTAGAATTTCGCTTTGTATAATCTTCAAATAATCAGGCCTAGTGTCTCCTCGAAGGAACCTGCGGCTGCTTCACACCAGAGCATTAGAGTCCTCCCAGAAGCAACGTTTTGCTGCAGCTTTAATTGACCTCTTTTCAGTACATGATGAATAATGAGCAGAAAAAGGCATTGATCTATTGAAAAAGTACATCTTTTAGAATGATTTTTTGACACACAAGATATGCAGTAGAAAATGGCTCTTTTGCGTTTAAGTCGTTGTGAAAGGTATCTGCTTTGTTACTTGGTCATCTAGGAGATGTGTCAGGAAAGTCTCTTAAGGAATAAAGAGGAGACTGTGGCTTTGAAGCTAAATTCACGTTCTTAATTCTGCATTTCTTAATTTCTGAGCATTTGATTTCTCAACTTTTCCATTTCATTAACCTTTGTTATTTACCTGCGATATAAACTGCTCTTGCAGATTGCCAAAGGAAATCATAAACGTTTTGGCTATTCCTTGGCCTCTCCTGAAATCTGCCATCATCAAGAAGGTTGACCTAAACCAAAGCCAGTTTTCATGAAAGCCCCCTCAACCGTTCTCCTCACACCTCTCTGGCTGTGTCCTTGGATGTGCTTTTCAGTGTTTGCAAATGAACCTTGAGCCCCGCGAATTAGCGTCCAAAACCTTGTATTTTAGCACTCGCGGCCAGATGGAAGCAGTTCACAACCCGCTACCCCTCCCCGGTCTGCAGCAAGTTGTTAACAAGCCTTCCTGCTTCTGTTCTCAGACTACACGAGATTAAATCGATATTAAGACTTTTCATGTGACAGCCTTTAAAATGCAATAATTAAGAGCCCAGGTTATGGTTGAAAACCTGGATTCTGCGTTGGCGGAGCTGGGTTACCTGCGAGCTGTCAGAAGCGGAACGGCAAGTCGGTATTTGCCTAATCCCGTGTCACTTAAAAGCCCTCTTTTTTTTGAGTTTTAGACCACCTGGAGGGTGAGTTGCTGAGATATGAATGTCTGGGCATGGCGCGTTTGGGAATGTGACTATTTCCATGAGGGAGCTGTTCCCAAACAGGCTATATGTACCCTGCACCTGAGCGGGTCTCGCCCTGGGGCTGCACCCCCCTATCCCAGCACAGCTACCCCGTATGCGGGCGCCGGGTCGTGCTGGCTGCCTGGCTCCCGAATTAATACCTTCACGTTGAAAAACACTAACAAACTGAAAACAAAATTCTAGGTCAGCCCGTGGACCGTATTCCACCACAAAATATTTTTGTTTCAACTTGCAAGGCATTAAAACCGTAGGATACAAAAGAAAAGCTTTAGCTGTGTGGGAAAATCCTACAGTGAGTAAGTCCCATCCCTTTGCTCTTTTCCTCCTCATTTTAGTTTTACAGGAAATTTCATTTTTCTGCATTCTGTTTGCGAAGGGAAAAGGTCTCAGGCTGTACTGTAAGGTGAGAGACTTTGTTTTCTACCTCATTCAGACCCCGCAACACATGCACACCTATATATGGACACAAACCTAAAGCCTTTAAAAATCTTCCCACTGTCATTTAAAGTATTCTAGCTCCCAAACAATGATAAAACGCGACCAAGAGAAGTTCATAGGAAATACTATGACGCAGGTGCAAAATTTCCTGTTTTCAAAGATGACAAATGTCAGCAAAAATGTCCTATGACTTTAAACCATTGAGCCAATTCCTCCCCGAAAGACAAAGAAACTCAGAGATACCTTAGAAATCCACAAAACAAGCCAAGTGCGATGAATAGCTTGAGCTATTTTTAATTTTTATGTGTCCAAGAATTGTAATTGGGAATATCTGGAGAAATGTGCTGGGTTTCCCCCATTATTTCTTTCCCATATTAGCTTCTCTCCTTTTTTATCAGTACGTGTTTACATTAAAATTTCTAGCAAGGTTTTGTTAAAATTTAACCACACCTCTCCCAAAACATATCCACCTTCGGGGAGATAGCTAGAGTAAGGGAAATTTTAACACAAAGAGAATTAGCTATAAAAAGTTACGGGAAAGTGAGAAAGAAGAGCCAGGTTTCAGTTCCAATTAATTATTATGACTACTTTGTGCAATTCGCTTAACCTATATATAAGGTAACGCATACAGAACTACAAAAACAATTAAGAAGGCTTCATCAAAGCATTTCATGCAATCCTTCATGGATTTTAAGCTCGCTGGGAAAGGCAGCGACGTGGTGATGAAATTCTTGTACAAAAGTAGGTAGATTTTAAATCTTAGTCATCACTATCAATCTCCCCCACCTTAGAGGATTACTCAGCTGTCTTAGCGCAATTTGCCTTTAGTGTACCGAAGCACGGCGTCCAGCAACAAAGACAGGAACTTTGCTGTCCCTGAGGGAAAACGGGAGATGATCCCCTGTGCTGCATAACTAACTGTCAGGATTAAACTCCAGTCAAGTTGTAACTGAATTTCCATCTGAGGCCAAAAACATTTCTTAATGTGCTCCAACATCCCTCGGAATCCGTGGAGTGTTTTCAAGTTGCCGTTCTAAAATGTACGTCAAGCCCTGCAGCATCTCTTCACGCAATATTCCCTCTCTGGTGTTACCTGGGAGAATATCTCCTCCTGCGTGCAACGGAGCTGCGGCCTCTTGCTGCGTGCGGGGTAGCAGGAGGTGTGGGTAACGGGCGAGGATTTGCAATGGAGCTAAAATCCTTTGAGGGAACTGGGGGGGTTTGGCCTGGAGAAAAGGAGGCTGAGGGGAGACCTTCTCGCTCTCTGCAACTCCCTGAAAGGAGGTTGGAGCCAGGGGGGGTCGGTCTCTTCTCCCAAGGAACAGGCGACAGGACAAGGGGAAACGGCCTCAAGTTGCGCCAGGGGAGGTTTAGGTTGGATCTTGGGAACCATTTCTTCCCCGAAAGGGCTGTCAGGCCCTGGCACAGGCTGCCCAGGGCAGTGGTGGAGTCCCCATCCCTGGAGGGATTGGAAAGCCGTGTAGACGTGGCGCTTGGGGACATGGGTTAGTGGTGGCCTTGGCGGTGCTGGGTTAACGGCTGGACTCGATGACCTTGGAGGTCTCTTCCAACCAAAATGATTCTATGATTTTATAATTCTAAATGGGTTTAAAGCTCTTCCCTCGCCAGTTTAGTGCAGCTGATGCCTTACACTCGTGGGTTTGCATTTGCACGGGGAAGGACAGAAGGGCTGTGTCTCCGCTGAAGGTGGCCTGGCCATCACTTATCCCTCATGCATAGCCGTGCGCTCCGCCATGCACTGGGTCTGCGTGATTTTCTGAAGAGGTGCTTGACGTGCTAGGCAGGTGGGGATATCATTTTTGGGAGAACAGGGATGTAATGCCTTCAGCAGCCCTGTGCAAATGACCCGTTGCAGTGAAGGACTGGAATAAAGCAGAGGAGCGCATTTAGCACCAGCTCCCCGGAGATCTGGAGGAAGAAAGGAAAGCAAACTCCGTAGCCTCGCACCTGGGCAAGCTCCGCATCTTGTCAGCACCCTGGCAGGGTGCCCAGACCGAGATCCTGCCCAGCGTCAGAGCCCGCTGTCTGCTCCGAGCGGACCCACAGGCGGGTCAGCGTTCGCGCTCGGCAGGCAGCTCCGTCTCGCGCGTGCAGACACAACATATGCATCTTCTCTCACCTCCCAGGAATTTGTTTTAGATCTCACACTAGATTGAGGGATGGCTCATGGAGAGGAGTGAGGGAGCGAGAGATCTGGGTGTGCTACTGGCAGTTCAGGGTAGTCGCGTGGGTCGCCCACCCTGATTCTTGGGTCTCCCAGTAGTTATGGGTGACCAGGGCAGCGTGAGGGGGGCTTCTGGGACCATTTCCACTCTATTTATTGTCATCACAGAGACAAATCCCCATTGCTAGAGAGAAAACAGATTACTGTTTTCGATGAAAACAAGGTGAAAGTGCTGTCCTTCAGAAACGCAAGGAAAAGGGAATTTCTGGGAAGGTCAAAGTGTCCCTGACACCTGGAAGCTAAAGATTATGTCAGTCATTTTTGGATGTGCCTTCACTGAGAAATGAGCTCGGGTGACAGCTGCCCAATGGGGAACTCGTGAGGTGGCCCAGCCGCGGTGCAAGCAGCCGCAGCGCTGAAGATGTCCCATGGTCAAACGCCCTTGTGTTACGGGAAGCTGATGCGTTGTGGACCTTTCCCCATGAATCATCTCACTTCTTTTGTGGGGAGGGGGACTGTGGGAAGGCACTGGAGGACTATGAGCACTCAAGCACCCTCTCTGCAAGGAAGGCTGTGACAGCAGAACAGAGGTACCAGCCCTCAGCCCTTGCTGGGCCAACTAACCTGCAACCAAGGCTCTGCAGTCGGGCGGGTGGTCCCGTGTGGAGGCAGAGGTGGGATGGGGTTAATAAGACGTTGCAGCTGGTTCCTTCTCCAGCTTGAGGTTACCATAAAGCTCTGAGTGCGGCGGGGAGTGGTAGCTGAAGCCTTTTGCCTCCTTCATCTTGCAGAGTAGCAATAGTTACTGCTCAGCTGGAGGTAGGGCCATTGCTGCAACCGGGGCTGAAGCTTGCTTGATGTACGCCACCTGCATGGGACCGGGTTGCATCATGTGAACGATTGGTCCCAACTAGCGCTTGACAAGTTACATAGGCACTCCGGTTTAGGCTGTGTTTAGCAACTGGGAGGGAATTGGTCTGGAGCTGCCAGCTGGCAGAGGGAAGTTCACGTGCCCCTGTGGATGGGAGCTCTTGTTCCAAAGAGAGCACAGCAGAAGCTTCTTGTCTGCTTAATGCCTCCAGCGAAGTTGCCTAATGATTATTTTTAAAACTAGAGCTAGAGGCTCTTCCCGAGCCGAGGTCAGGGTCCCATGGAGCTAGGTGCTGTACGAACACACAATAAATGACAGCCCCTGCTCCAAGCAGCCTTGTAGCTAAGGCACAGGGCAGAGTCAAGGAATTTGGGTCCTCTCCTCAACTTTGCCAAGGTGTGATGTGATGGTGAGGGATTTGTTTCACCTCTTGGAAACTCCATTTTCTTGTTTGCAAAGCAGAAGGAATTGCAGATGTTTTGCAGCGCAGTGTGCAGCCCTACGCCTTCGGTGTCTGTTTAGGCTGGAGGGACTTCAAAAGTGCACAGTAAAGTGTTCAACTCTTAGCTGTAAAGATTTATTCTTACCAGCACCTTTCCCTGCTATACAGTGACACCCACCTGTGATTGAATTGTTACTCACGTTTTAGAAAAGACCCTGATTTGGACATTTTGGGTTTAGCAGTGGTGGACGCTGCCCACACCCGAAAGTACAGATGATCTTGCACTGTGCTTAACAGGGTCTGAGGTGCACACACCATTGACTTCCTAGCCATAGGAAACAGAGAAAATGGAATACTGCCAGGGTACGGGAGAGTCCTGAGGGCTGACCCAAGCACCCCGCCTTCAAACAAGAAGTTGTGGTTGAGTAGACCTCAAACTTTGAGGGGAGATTCATCTCCATACTCTAGACCCCTAAATCAGATATCTATAGATGCTTCTGATGAAGTCTTAGGCACCCCACTATAATCATGGAGAGCAAGCTGACACCATCAGCCAAATCCAGAGATATTCTTTTGATTAAAGACAACATCTAGGGCCTGACTCAGTTGCTCACATTGAGTCATCTCATATTGCCTGAGAGGTCCTGGAGCAACTGTGACATCCACACAGGGCCAGCAGATCTGATACGGGAGCTGTTGAAACCCACAGCTGGTGGTGGAAGCTGGTGAATACAGGGCTCCCATAAACTGGGGGGGGGGGGGGTTGAGCATCGGGGGCTGGTTCAAGCTGTTGGGTTTAGAGTAACGGGACTTGGCTGTACCTGCAAGTCCAGAGGTTCCCAGAAGTGTCCGTGTTTGTGAAGATTTGAACAGCTGCTGAATTTCATGGAGATCCTGTCATTTATACTTCTGCATGGGCTGATGCAATGCTCTTCTGCAGCTCCCCAGCGGTCACGCTCCTGGTGAGTCGTGTCCCAGACTTTGGGGGAAGAAAATGCCAACCTGGGGACCTCAGCCAGAGGAACTGGATTCCCAAAGCTGACAGTAGCCTGAAGAGGCCGGATTTAGTGCATCACCGGTTTGGTGGCCCATGGATGGCTAAAGAGAGTGGAAAAGAAAATCGTAAAAGGCTCTTCATTTTGGTCTTTTGTCTCTGGAGAGAAAGCTGAGGCGTTGCAAGTCAATGCTTTGTGTCAAGCAGGCTGAAGCTGCTACGGTTTGCAGACGCGGGGAGTCCCTTGAGATGCACCATAGACAGTGTTGTCAATCAAACCATCAGTGTTTGTGTCAGCGAGCCCCTCGCAAAGAGTAAAACAAAAAGTGATTGAAATATGTGTAGCGTGAAAGAGAAAAAAATAGCGTAATTTTAGCCTGCAAATGATATAATTCTGTAAACAAGTTGTTTAAGCCCTGCCTGTACTGATGAGCTGCACTGATTCCTCTTTAATTAGCACATGAATAGGTGAGGTAAGGTTCCCTGCACACCTATGGAAGCAGAAAGATTTATGAACCCGCAGCTGTTTGCTGCTGTTCCTGGAACCTGCCCCACGCCCGTACGTACACAGCAGAGATCCCGCTGCCAAAACAGGGAAAGCACAAGCAAACTGAGCAGAATGGGGTCATTCCGCAGAGTGCCCTGCGCTGGCAAGGGCAACAATACTCCAAAATAAGGAATTATAGCGATGTCCCCAGGGCCCAGCCTAAATGATGGCCCCGTTATGCCTGGATGCTGCGCAAACACATGGCAGAGGGCACTCCCTGCCCTAAAGAGTTTACGGAGCGAATAGTTGTGGCAGAGGAGGGACAGATTTATAGGAGAGGAACCACGGCGCAGCATGACTGGGTGGCTTGCCCAAGGTCTCAAAAGTGAAACGGGGATCTAACTCATCTCTGGTCGCTGCCAGGCCAGGGATGCAGCCTTGGAGTTGCACCCAGGGGTTTGGGGCAGGCGCCTGGGTTGTTGGGGGTCCCAGGAAGACAAGGTGGATCACTGAGGTGGGACACCATCGACCTGCTCTCCATTTGTGCTTTTGATGGGTTTCTTTTGGTTTTTCATTATAAAAGCCACAAATTCTGTTGGAGCCTGTTGAGCTGAGGACCCACATGGACCTCAGTTTTGACTGGGGGTAGACCAACTCGTTCCAGGGATTTTAGCGTGAACTCCGCTTACGGCTGCTGCTCCAGGCAAGTCTAAGAACAGCATGAGTGACACTGGGGGAGTAAGCGCAGCAGGTCCCTCCTGTGCACCAAGGAGGAGGAGAAGCTTGCGGAAAGAAAACCAAACATGAATGGAAACCATGCAATCGGCATCTGAATGAAGGTCTCCTACAGTCTTAGACTGTTTTGCTCAACCTTAAGCCAAAGCTCAATCACTTGACCTCTGGAATGCAGTGAAAGTTGCTCTGCACACTCAGGGAAAGTGAAGGTCCCTAAAGACAGGTTTCCCAGAAAAGCGGCACTGGGTAGAGCGCTAAGTGAGACCTCTGGAGACCTGACCATCTACCCTGTGACCTTCAGCTTAGTCTTCCTGTGTCCTTGCCTAGCTGTCAAGAGGACCACCATGGCATGGCCCCTGCCTGTCTGGAGTCACTTGCCAGATTCCTTCCTTCAGCCACAAATGTGAAATGCGGATGTGGGAGTCAGGCTGATAGAGGGGTTTCAGGTCTGGGATGACTCAGCTTCGTAGGACACATCCCTTTCTCCCAATCTCCGATCCTCTCCTGGTGTTCGCTGTTTGTTGACCCAGAGCCCGGCTCTTCCTACAGCCTCATCCCTTTAGTTGAAATCATCCTGTGTCTCCTGCGGTAAACATCTCCAGAACCTCACCCCAGCTCTCTGCATGATTAGGCGCTGCTGAGATCACTTAGCTTCGTTAGACCACAAGCCTGAGTCTCATGATGGTACCTGTGATAACCCCAGTGTTTGCCTCCTGGCTCTCGGCGTTCCCAGTGTGCATTCCTCTCCCTGGGCAGCTCCCGTGAACTCTCCACCAGGTGCCAAGGAGGGGTTGGAGCACCTTCCCAGAGCCGCTCTTGTCCCTGGTCTGGCATGAGAAGGCCCTCCCCAGCCAGCTGCGACGCCCACACCAGGCACTCCTTAGCCACAGCTTGTGCCTTCCACACTCATGCAAAGCCACACATGCCACCAGGCTCATCTCTCCAGGCACCCCGGCCCACGAGGCGTCAGGAGCTGGTGCTGGAAGGGGCTGAAACGCACCTGGTCTCGCTGGCACCTCAACGCTGTGTGCTTAGGGCTTGTGCAAACCCCGCGGGAGGGAAAGCAGCCATGCGCCCCTTACACAGATTAACAGCAGTGGCCTGCACTGCCCTGCAGACCTGTACAGGGCCCTGCAGACCTGACTGGGTTGCGAGTGTGGATGACCAGAGTCCAGGTGCAGTACGGGGAGGTTTAGGTTGGATATTAGGAAACATTTCTTCACTGAAAGGCTTGTCAGGCCCTGGCACAGGCTGCCCATGCAAGTGGTGGAGTCACTACCCCTGGAGGGATTTAGAAGACATGTAGACGTGGTGCTTAGGGACGTGGTTTAGCAGTGGACTTGGCAGTGGTAGATTAACGGTTGGACTCAGTGATCTTAAAGGTCTTTTCCAAACTAAATAATTCTATGATCACCCAACTGTCTGCCATCAAGTCCGCCCTGGAATCACAAACAGGCAGCTGGGTCACACTAGCTAAGTCTGTCCTCATAAATAAGCCAAGCCAGGGTCTCTTCTCAGGCCCCCGAGACAAGCACATGCACGTGGCACAGGACTACAGATTAATGGAGTTTGGAAGGGACTTTTGGATGTCTTAATTCCAAATCTTCTCTTAAAGGAAGGCTGACTTCAAAGACCAAGGAGGTTCCTCAGGAGCTTTTCCAGTCAAAATCTCAAAACCGTGAATGACGGAGCTCCCGCACTGAGGGACCCGTTGGGGTTATTACATCTCGGGTGAACAGCTTTGCATTTTGCCTTTGCCTACATGCCTGGGCTCTCTTCTTCCCCCCAGAAAACCAACAAAAGAGTTCTGAGAACAGCCTCTGTTATCCTCTGAAATGTGCCCAGACAGTTTTTTTAGGAGACCGTTGACTGGCAGGGACAAAACTGGACACTGTGCTGACAGTCAAGTGCCTGGGTGAGCCCTTATCCTGGCCCTGCTTCATTTATTAGTACAGACTTAGCCGTGGGCATTGAGCCCATGAACTCTGCCAAGGGAGCAGCCTCAGGCCTGCGCTGCTGCCTTTTCAGCAGAGGCTGCCTGCAAAACCAGCGGTACGGGTGGTGTGCCTGCTCCATGCCTGCCACGCGTTGCAGCTCATACTGGTGCAAACCAAAGCCACGGAGGTTCAAGCCCATGTACTTTTCCAAGAACTCAGACGCCAGGATTGCAAGGTTTGCTCTCTGCTCGTAGGACAGGGAGGATGGCTGGCGTAATAATTCCTTTTATCGTGCCAGTGCAACGTCTTACCCTAATGTGATCCCAGACCTAGTCCTGCATCTCTGTGGCTCTGCTCTGGGCTGTGCCATTCCAGGTCAGGCTGGCGTTAGTTCAATAGTTCGCACACCGCAGCCCTTTTCACAGCAAAGACATGCTGTGCGTCTTCTGAACAATCCTGACGGGCTGCGGCTTTACCAGAAATACAAACCAAACCGCAGATGCGACAACCTTTCATACTTCACTGCGTCTGGCGCACAAATGATCCTCTGCGATAAACCGGTCGGCACCCTTTCTGCCCGGCGACCAGCGGAGTGGTCCTTCGCAACCTCCGCACCTCACCGCACGCGTGAGGATGAGCTGATGCGCTGAAGGACCAGCACCAAACCCAAACCGCCTTGCAGCTTCCCAGGAAGTCCTGCGACAGGAAAACCGTTCACGGTGTGCAACAGGCATCGGCATGGGTGGTGGGATTTATGGGACTGGGAGCACGGAGGTGTGGTCAAAGCAAACAACTGTTGGAAATTATCTCGAATATTTAACTGGCTCTATGGCCCCCTCCAGAGACACGAACGAAGAAGAGGACTTCACTGAATTTATTTCTGCAAGAACAGAAGATTTACTCATGCTTGGCTCTTTTTCAGGTGTCATAAATTGAGTCCACTATCTTTTCACAGATTGTCTTTCCGGATTTATCAGAAAGGACTTTATGGTTCAGAGCACCCTTTTCTCCCCAGCCCCCCTTCCAGCGACCTGAATAACAAGCCTGGGGTACAGCCTGTGTTTATAAATATGCGTATCGGTTACATTAATGGAAACTGATTTATTACACAAATAAGAGACTTCATCAATTTTCATCTGGACCTCTTTCAATGGGACATAAATTACACTGTTGCTACTGGGTTTGGATTTCTAAGTGGATTTATCGGAGCAGGGACTTTGCTCATTTATTTTATTGCTCTCCTTGTCTGCGGAATAATGATAGTTTTGAAGTTTTCTCCCTCCCTTTTTCTCCCTTTCTATATCCCCCTTAGAAAACACTAGCCGATATTCTGGGGAGCGAGGTCAGACCCTGCTTGGCAAGCCCCTTTGGGGTACCTCTCCCGAGCTGCCTGCAAGAGCAGCACAGTTTGCAGGGCATGATGCACTGCAGAAGACCCTTTTAGACCATCTCCAACCCCAAAATAGAGGAGCTCAGCGTGATTGTTCACTTTGGAAAAAGCTTGGCCTGTTGATCTCTTTTAGGAAGGAACTAGCCCCTCGCTGCCTGTTAGCGCTGGAGGGCGCGTTCTCCTGCTGTAGCACCTCCAAAGGGTGGATGGAAAGGAGAGCCCCGTGTCCGCCTGGGTGAGCGGGTCTGTCACATAAACACTGCTTGGCCACACAGACTCCCCAGCTCCTTAAACGCCTATAGCGTTGCTTAAAAATCTATAGCTTCCATGCAAAATGCTGTGAGGCACCCTGTGACGTGGTGAGGAGCTTTACTGGTCCCGGAACAGGAGGAAAAAATGACACAGTGCTGTAGGAGGAGACCTTCACCCAGCAAAGCCCTTTCTCCACTGCTAAGCAGCACAGCCCCGTGCAGCAGAAGAGCAGAGCTGCTCCCTTCCTCCCTGGGGACGTGCCACGGGACAGGCTCCGGACCCAATCCCAGCCCTCCCTGCGCACGCGGCGTGGCAGAGCGGGAGCACCGGGCCGGGAGGCGCGAGCGCAGCCCCGGCTGCAGGAGGAGATGCTGGCTTCTCTGCAGACCAGCCTGCGCGACCGAGACCGGCCAGCTCTGTCGAAAAGCCTTTAACTCTCCCCACTGTCCTCGGCCTCATCACGCACCCTTCTCCCCATCTGCATGCCCTGAACTGCTGCCCAGAACACTTTCTTCTGCAACTTGTTTCTGGAGCCTCCAGAAAGTGAGCCAAAGGCTTGCCTGGTTTTTGTTGTTGTTGCTGCTGTTTTTGCCTGAGGCTGGAGCACAATCCCACGAAACAGAAGCCCAGGGTCCCAGGAATGCGTTGCATTACGACACTGTGCCGCAGAGACTGAGACTATTTACATAATAGATCAGAAAGCCCGGCCAATTAGCTGACAAAGGAAAGGGCGTGCTAGCAGGGCACTCAGAGTTCACCCTAATTAAGAGCAAGCCATTAGAGAGCTTGCCTCAAAATGTGAGCAAAGGAGGAAGAGGAGCACGGAGAGAAGGCAGTGATGACTGCATGCAGCCCTTTCCCAGCACATGGGGACATCTCCTCCTCAGCCACAGTCCCCGGGGCTGGATGTTCCCACAGCTCAGCAGCACAGATGGGGAAACTGAGGCAGTTCCTTTGCTTGGGGCGAGAGCAATGAGTTGCCCAGCACCCCAAGCCCTCTCTGACCCCCGCCTGCTTGTCCCTCGCCGATTCCCACCTTGCAGCAATGTACAACAGGGCTCACCTTTGGTGCGTGCTCTGATTCCACGTTGGATTTCACATCTCCCCGCACCCTCCTGTGAGCACATTGCCCCCCCTCCGTGGCTCGGCACAAAAGACTGTCTTCTGCTCCGTGGACAACAGAGGCCCACACACACAGGGAGCAGGCAGAGGACACCTCAGTCCCAATCACTGCCTAATTAAGTTAATTTGCTAATTGCCAGGGGAGGAGCGCCACCTGCCGAACCCACCCAGCCCCTCCTCTTGCTCCACCCAGGGCCCACCACCCTGCAACCCCTCGCAGCACCGAGAGGAAGAGGATGAGCCTCGTGTCTTCCGTACTGCCATGCTTTGCACTCTGGAGGTCCCCTGGGTGTTTTGGTGGGCCCTGGTACCTGGATGCACTGCGTCATGTAACTCCACTGCACAAGCCTTGGTGGGCTTCAGTCTCAGAACAACGGAGACTCTTCCACAGAGCTGGAAGCACAAGTTTTCTTTCAGGACTGATAGCTCATCCGTGAGATGAGTTACCGCTTGTCATCTGAGCTGGGCTGGCAGCGTGCGCCTTCCTAGCCAACACCAAAAAACCCCAAATCTTAAAGCGTTTTCATGTTCCTTCTCTCCACTCCACAGTCTTTGCCCTTCACAAGGGTTTAATAAGAAGTATTTTGCTTTTTGTCTGAGGTATGTAAGAGCAGCACATAAAACCCCAAGTATCCCCACACAGGGAGCTTGAATTGCCAGCCCAGATGTCAATCTACCAGGACTCTGGCCACCAAAAACCGTAAGGCTGGCTTGCAAGTCCTGAGATTATTTTAAGAATTACTGAGTTTGGGTCCTTTTCGAGCTTACAGAATGCTTTTGATTTTATATTTCTAAAAGTTCTGCGTTCCAGTCACAAGGGGTAGAAGTTTGTGGTGTTTGTTTGGTTTTTTCTTTTCTTTTTTTTTTTCCCCCCTTTTTCCTTTGATGTTGAACAAAACCTGAGATTCTTCATGCAATCTCCTGAACCCGGCAGCTGGGATTTTATGGAAAGAACATTGACAACTGCAGGATGTCCAATAAAATCATAAAAGTTGGCAACACTGGGGGGTTACTCCCCTCCTTTATTGCTGGTCCACAGGACAAGTTAATTGGTGTGATCCAGCTGCTGGCTGGTTTTAGGACAGATTCTTAAAAGCGCTTATAATTGCCAGGGCTCGGAGTCCTCCTGGCTAAGCACAGACACCCAGCGAGGTAGCCGAGTGAGACGCCTGTTTGCTCTGGCTGCATTTTTTAGGGCGGATTCTCCCATCCTATAGCAGGTAGAACGGACCAGCTTTGAAGGTGCTCATCTCTGTTCTCTTCCTAAAGAACAAAAAAACCCTACAGTGGCCGCTCTCCTAGACCATGCCCTTCCCTAACCCGTACCGCGATGAGAGTCCGGCCCCGCAAGTCCTTTTAAAAGCTGGCCTCTAAGACACTGTGTCAGCCCCTTCTGGGGCCTCATGTTTTGCACAGATCACCCTCATTAGCAAGGGAAAGTGGAATAAATGGAACAGGCTGCACTCCTGGCGCGATTTCTTTGGTTCCTCTTGGAAGTCCCACGATTCAAACAGATCCTTCCAAGCAGCCTGGTTCATGACCGCCGCAGATAATAAAAGGGCCAGGGATCCCGCATCCCTGCGGCTCGTCACTGACAAACAGCACTGCCTGGGTAAAGTGTTTTCAATAAGGGATGCTTGCCTTGTTGGGAGCTTCCAGAGAGACTGTTTACAACAACAGCCCTACAATTACCTCCAAGTGATGTCCTTTGAGGAAGACGTTCTGGGAACCTTAAGACCAAAGCTTCTGGGCTGCTCTATCTATATCAGAAATGTGAAAGTAATCAGGAGTTGTTTGGATCTGGAGATGCTGTTGTTGTAAACAGATGTTGCTTTAAAGCATCGCAGGCAGGTCGTCTGTAATGGTCAGCCAGAGCCGGGCCAGCCTGGAAGACGGACCCAGCCCAAGACGAACTGATCAGAAAAATGAGTCGGGGTTTCAGGTCAATGCTCTGTGCACCATGTCAAATCCAATCTAACTATCCCAAATTTGCCATTCCCAGGCACCTAGATGGACACAGGTCTTATGTCTTTGTGTCAAAATAATGGGATGAAAAGGTTTGGGGGGTGTCACTTGGGTTGTTTTGTTTTGTTTTGTGTTTGTTTGTGGTTTGGGGTTTTTTATGGTAAAGACAAGGATTCAGTGTTAGCTAAGCCTGATGGATGCTCACTGGGTGTCTGACCAATGAGAATATCTAGAAGAAAGCTGGAGGCAAATGCTTGTTTTATTCTTAATGGAGAATTTTTCTTATGGAGAGGGAAGAGGACAGGAAAAAACAATCTGTCCAGAAGACGGAGCATCGAAGTGAGCCTTCTTCTTCTTCCCAAACCACAGGACCTTAGGGAAAGATTATACTTTCTTAATTGTTTCTTTTTCTTAGCCTTCACATTTTAGACCTTAAAAACACAATAATAGTAGTTAATAGTAACAATTAATAGTAATAATTTCATGCCCTTTTCCATGGCTGCAAGTGATAGAAACTGATCCACATGAACCAGAGAAGCCGGTTCTCCTTCACCGTCATGGGGTTTGAGAGCGCAGTTGGGGGGGCAAGGGGTGCCCAGAAATCCTGGGAATTGTCCCCTCGGAGGGAGGGTGAAGACCTGGGCTTCAAGAGGATTTCTACCAGCTCTCTGGGTGACCCTGGAGAAGTCACCAAGACCACAGTCATCCTATGTAGAGGGCCACAGTCAGCTCCTTCAATTAGGAATCTCATCGCTGAGAAAGGCAGGAGCACCAGAACATGATGCAGACCGTCTTTCTCCTCGCTGAAGGACCCTGGGGCAAGCCCTTGGCTCCTTCGCTTACCTGTGTATGGGCTGTAAATCCAGCCTTAGCCTAGGCAGGGATCTCGCTGCGGTTGGGCTCCCACCTGGAGGGGCAGGGTGTGCTGTTCCTCTGTCCGGGCAGAGCAAGAGCTGTTTGGGACAGGGCTTGTCCTTCACACTTGCTTTCATGGCACACAGCTTGATCCCATTTAGTGCAGCTGGATCTAAGCTCAGGTGGGTAGAGGTTTGGAGGTTTTTCTTACCAGGAAAAAGGGTCTCATGGGAGAAAAAAAAAAGGGGGGGAAGCATTGACCCCACCAGCACCCCCCAAAAGAAGGGTTCCTTCTGCCTGCAACATTCAGCTCACCAAACAGAAGAGATGCTGAGTTTTCCCTTGAACAGCTTTGCCCTTCTCCAGCTCTAAGGGAATGACACAAACGTGATTCATGGGTCGGGACACTAAGGTGACTGCAAGGATACGCTGCCGAATTCAGGGGGCTGAGGCTGGGGGACCAATGGGAGGGAGGCCACGAGCTGATGTAATGTCTGGGTAGCTCAAACCAGCTCCTCAATCTCTGTTATTAGGTAAGGACAGGCTGTCCCTGGAGAACACCCGAGCTCCATTCCCCTCTCCGCAGCCCTCCGTGCGGTCGCGTTAGGGACGTGCCCTTTGCACTCTCCCCTACGAGCTCCCGGCACACACGAGCATCCTCCAGCACTCCAGGCTTCTTCCTCCAGCAGCCGGAATAACGCAGCTGCACAATGGGAGCATTGTGCAACCAGGTCCCTCAGCACCACAGCTCCAGCCCCACAAGGAGCTCTCGCCACCACCTTTTACTGGAGAGAGTATTTGATTGCAGCCGAGTGCCCACACCTGGAGGAGGTAGGAGGGGGTGTCGGGGTTGTGCGGAGGGGCTGCCCCCACCTTGGACTGACGGCCCGCTCGGGGCTGAAGCAAGGAAGAGAAGGGGAGGGGGGCTGAAGGCAGGGCGGAGAGGCACGGTTTTGCAGTGTGATGAGCTTGTGCAGCCTCGGGCGTAGCAAGAATCCCCAGGTGCTCTCTCCCCATCTTAGACGCGCACTTCAGATGCTGAGAAAAAAACAAACAAACCAAAAAAAAAGAAAAAAAAAACCATTGAGAAGATCTAGAGAGATGAAAAGTGGGGAAAAGTCTGCACTGCACAGAGCCATGCAGAGACGCTAACTCAGACCCTTGCTCTGCAGCTCCCCACTTCGTTGCACTGGCGGAGGGAGTCCTTAGCACCGAGGTAGGAAGAGGTAAGGCAGCCTCCATGGAGGAGGGAACGGCACTAAACGTACACGCCGGCCGTGCCTGGGCTCCCCAGGCAGTGCGTGTCCACCTGCAAGGGAGGGAGAATCACGTTCGATGGGCACCTGCTGGTGGCAGCTTCCTAATTCAGAGGGGAGACTGGACTGCCCGAGGTCTCCCTGCTCGGAGGCCCTTTGCCAGCGTGTGCAGATGTGCTCCTCGGGCTCCATCTGCCCCACGGGGCTCCACAGGGCCACGTCTCGCCCAGGACATGGGGACAGGGCCAAAACTGCAGGATGGAGGGAGATCAGGATAGATGATGTGGAGTGTCTTTGGTAGCAAAAGACAGAGGTTCGGTTCAGTCTGGGGGGGCTGTGGTGTGGGGGAGGAAAATGAGGCCACAGAGGATGGAGGTAGATGAAGGTGGAGGTAGATGAAGGCTGGCTTTGAGGATGGGGCTGGTAGGATGCGGGGAGAGATAAGGAGACATAAGGCTGGAGTCCTCGTTTATGGGGTGAGATTTGTAGCTGAGCAGCAAACGTAAGAAAACGAATGGGGTCAGGGTCCCTACTGATGATGGGAGGGTTGAGGGTACCTGAAGTTTGGGGAAGAGCCCCTCCGATGACAGCACAGAAAAAGGGGCCGTTGAGCAAACTGATCTTCTCACTGTCTGTTTGGGACAGTCCCGGTGGGCTAGTCTGGAAGTCGTGTGCCTGAGGACAGAGCCAAAGCAGGTAAACCTGACGGGAATTACACCGTGGAGAAGCTTGGGTCGATGGGGAGGGCAGGACGAGGCCCCGTGGATAAAAGAGGAACAGGTGAGCTCTGCGTAAGAGCATTTCTGCGTGGAGCACGGATGCTGGCGTTTGTTACACAACACCAGAAACAAGCTGAATTCCCCAAAGAGTGTTTATGGGAATGAGCTCTTCTTTTCTGGGGGGTTTGTTTTGTTTTGCTCAAGTCCGTCTGTCACATCTTACACATTTCATTATTTAGGAATTTTTGATTTCAGAAGATAAAGTAGTCCCAGAGGAATATTTTCAGGGAGATTATTTTAACAAGCACTTTTGTACCAGGAAATCAGTGAGTTTAACCTAACAAGCAACTACCAGGCCAGGGGGACAAATAAATCTAGTTCCCACCTATTAATTTTACAGCCTACATAAAGCAGTGTTGAAGTCAAAAGTATATGTGACCCAAAAAGACATTGCTCATTTTGACACATATATAGCTTGCCCCCTGCCTGAACCCTGTCCCTTAGCCTAAATCCAGGAAGCGGGCTCCCTTTTGTAACGGATCATAGTCCTGTGTGTCAGGAATGCGTTCTACCTTAAACCAAATGTCAGCCTTTCTCGGGGAAGGGATAAGCCGATAGAGATGTTTGCCCCAAACGGGGATAGTTTTCCTGTTTTGCATTGTGCGAGATGTATTTGTTTTATTGCACCACTCAGTGATTCAATCCAGCCAAGCCCACGCAGGAAATATTGGGATTTTGTCTTGCCAAGTTGACATCTGAAAAGAGCAAGCAGGCAAATGCTTCCACTTTAGGAGTATTTGTAATGGGTTACTGAACTATTAGACACATGAAGGGAAAAATGCACCTCAAAGAAACAACCGCATCCCGTGGATGGAAGTGACCTGGATAATGCAGAAACGCCGCTGACTTTCATCTTCGGAGGGGAGTGCAGTGGTATGCAGCGAGAAAAAGAAAACAGAGCTTTCGGCACACACATAAGTTAAAAATAAAGCACGGAGTCTGAATGAAGAGGGTGATTAACCAATGGAGTAAATGAGAAGGGAAAGTGATGGATTATCCACCACTTGAAGCATCTTGAAACGAGGGCTGGCTGCCTTTGTGCAAGACGTGCTGTCGTCCAGCGCGAGGCACTGGGCTCCAGGCGGGCTACAACTGACACGGATTTTTCAGCCTGCGTTGCCAATGCACAAGTGGAGGATTTAGCTCCAGTTATCCTGTCTACAACCGTATCACGCGAGGACGTGAAGCAGGTGGCAAGAAACGTTGGATGCCAATTCCTAATTAACCGTATTAGCCAGAAAACTTAAGCAGTCAAAGGAGAAACATAAACAGCGAGACAGTTCATTCTGTCATACCAATAAAAGGAGGTTTTTGGCTAAAGCGTTTGAGCCCTGAGTCTCTTCCTTGATTTCAGCCAGCCTGGGGTCAGGCCCTCATTGTCTGAAGGCATTTGGAGCTCCTTGCAAGTAGGAAGCAGCTCGGTTGGGTGAGAAGAGATACCTCATCAGGGGGAATTTCATTCAGGCAAAAATGAGCCCCATCAGCTCCATATCCAATATCCCAAAGGTTTTTAATTACATTGCAATGGAGACAGGTCCAGCAGCATTCCCTAATTAAATCCTGATGCATCAGAGACGAGATTTTGCTGGTGGATGATGAGAGCATCTACATTACACATACATATATGCAATTTATTTCAAATATATCTCTAGCAATTTTTGAAGCCAAAACCAAACGCATTGCAGAAAACAACTACTGTTGGCTGGTGCTACAGAGTAGGTCAGAAATCCTTGAGGCTTAGTGGATCCAGCCCCTCGGGAGCGCAGGGACAGGGTATGTCAGCTCTGACCCACCTCTGGAGCTGGGGTGATTGCATTGAGGGCGTCCACGTGAGACCTGGGGGGTCCTGAGAGCAAACCCCCAACCGAGTAGGATTCATTTGGCACAGACCTAATGGCTGGGGGCTCCTGGGAGCCTCATCTCAGTTTAGAAACGTCTTTGGGTCACAATAAAAACCACAGGAATGAGCAAAGCACCTCCATGCTGAGGCTGGGCACTTGCCTGGGGACCTGATGATCTCTGCAGGCCAAAAGCAAGCCCGGAAAAAATACTGGTACCTCCAGTACAGCCTGTGGGTGAAAAGCCCCAAATCCATTCCACGTCCCATTTTAGGTGCCGAGGCAGATGCTCTGGGGCTTGGCAGCTTCTTCAAAGTCAGACAGGCGAAGTGAGTCACAGCCTGAAGACCTGGTCCTGGAATCAGCCTTTCTTTCCCTCTCGTGCGTCTCAGCCTCTGCTCAGCCGCCTTCCTTTAGCAATAATAGCAGCAACTGTCTTGGATTCAGGGAAAGCAGATGGGCCCCACCCTGCAGATGGCCCCCAGAAATTTTCAGAAATACTTATTTTCTGTAATTTTATTTACTTAATTTTTTCCATAGTTTATCATGGAAGGAGAGGGTAAGACTGGGGAGTTACTTGTTTTCTGTTTAGGTTTTGTCTTCTTAAGCTTTGGGACGTTGAGTGTTGTATGGCTTTATCTAAAGCCTTTTCTCCAGTTCAGAAAACACACTGATGAACGTGGTGCTAAGCCTCCAATTATCCTGTCTACCTCAGATTTTAATTACTCTGTGATTTCAACGTCATCACCGCTCCCTTTTTTCTTTGATTTCAGCACTTGCAGAGCCCTCAGGTTTCTCATGCTTTAGTATCACCAAAGCCACCCGTCCCCAGGGCTCTTTTGCTGGACCTGGACCTGTCTGTGCTTCGAGTCCGGTCCAGGCGTAGGTTGACCTCAGACTGATCTGGGAAGGGAAAACCAAGGCTTAGGAAAGCATCTCCCCACGGGACCAAGCCCTGACCAGATAAGATCCCAAACTTGGCTCTTCCTGAGCAGAATGTGGACATTTTCAGTCCAAAGGGAGGTCCCCAAAGCTGTCACTCACCTGCCCTTGCTGCGTTGGTTTTCCAGATGAGATGTGCAGTCATGCAGTTGTTGTGCTATATGCACTTTTCTGGTCTCTAAGACAGTAAATGAGCTTCTAGGGCAGCAGACTTATTTGGTCTGGGGACTTTTGATTTCTTTCCATCTGAATATTTCAGTCTCTATAAAAAAGAACAACAAAAAAACCCCAAAAAAACAAACCTTGACTTTTTTAACAGAAGAGTTTGGTTTAAAAACCAAAGGCTGGCCTGGTTTTGGTAGAAAAAGAATCTAGTTTTTGAAAACAGCAAAACATTTCTTTTAGTTTCTGAAATGAAAGCCAAACCACAGCCCAAACACTTCTACTGGAAAAAGATCGTTGCCATATTTATTTTTCATGTGGATGCATGGGTGAAACGTCCACTCTTTCCCCAAGCAGTTACAAAACCGGAGCTCTAAACCCAGCTGTTGTTAATGTCCACAGCTTGCTTCCGTTGCCTCCTTTTCCTCCTCTGCTCTGCGCTGATCTGGCTGTCAGTCCTCCCCGTCCCACCCCCCACCTGGGAAGATGCCTCCTGCACATCCATCCTGTCTTCCTTCAGCTGTCGGCATTTCTGTAGGGAACCCGCTTATGTCCCCTGGAACCGATCCCCTGCTGTCCAGTCGTCTCGGGATCCCCATGCCTTCTGCTTTCCTAGGAACGTGCCGTCTCTTCTGCCGGCTGCAAGGACCCTCCGAAAGCCCCTGCTCTAGCTCATGAAAGGCTCTCCCTTCGAAGGTTCAAATTATTGGAAGAAAAATCTATTGAAAGCTGTCACGTACAGAATCGCTACCTCTGGCTGAAGAAATCCCAGACCCACAAATGGCTGAAAGCATTCAGGGATTTCTGCTCTGCTGTTTTTCTTCCCTAATGCTGGAAGAAAGATAAATCCACTGAGTGTCTCCTTGCACAGCCTTCCCCCAGTCAGAGTGGAGCCGGCATCACAGAGTCTTTCAAGGGGACGCCTTCAATGGCAGCTTGGGCTCCTTTCCCCATCCATGCGCTTCAGATATTAATTTTATTTTAAAGTTTGGTGCAGCTGAGGTCAGAAATCACCCCAGGACTGGGAGCATTAAGCTCTATTTCACGGAATCATAGAATCACAGAATAGTTTGGGTGGGAAGGGACCTTTCAAGGCCATCCAGTCCAACCCCCTGCCATGAGCAGGGACATCCCCAACTAGATCAGGTTGCCCAGAGCCCCGTCCAGCCTCACCTGGAATGTTTCCAGGGATGGGGCATCTCCCACCTCTCTGGGCAACCTGGGCCAGGGCCTCACCACCCTCAGTGTGAAAAACTTCTTCCTTAGGTCTAGTCTGAATCTCCCCTCCTTTAGTTTAAAACCATCACCCCTTGTCCTGTCACTCCAGGCCCTGCTAAAAAGTTTTCCCCCATCTTTCCTATAAGCCCCTTTAGGGACTGGAAGCTGCTGGAAGGTCTCCCCGGAGCCTTCTCTTCTCCAGGCTGAACAACCCCAACTCTCCCAGCCTGTCTCCATAGCAGAGGGGCTCCAGCCCTCGGATCATCTCCGTGGCCTCCTCTGGCCCCGCTCCAGCAGGTCCGTGTCCTTCTTGTGCTGGGCCCCAGAGCTGGAGGCAGCACTGCAGGGGGGTCTCCCCAGAGCGGAGCAGAGGGGCAGAATCCCCTCCCTCGCCCTGCTGGCCACGCTGCTGGGGATGCAGCCCAGGGCACGGGTGGCTTTCTGGGCTGCGAGCGCACAGTGCCGGCTCATGTCCAGCTTTTCATCCCCCAGCACCCCCAAGTCCTTCTCGGCAGGGCTGCTCTCGATCCCTACATCCCCCAGCCTGTATCAATACCGGGGGTTGCCCCGACCCATGTGCAGGACCTTGCACTTGGCCTTGTTGAACCTCATGAGGTTCGCCCAGGCCCACCTCTTTTCTCCCCCAGTCCCCGTCTTGCGGTCCATCCACTCGAGAGGTGCAGGAAGAGAAATTGCCAGTGAAGACTGAGGCAAAAAAAGTCATTGAGTCCCTCAGCCTTCTCCTTGTCCATTGTCACCAGTTTGCCAGTCCTGCTCATCAGGGGCATACGCTTTCTTTGACCTTGCTGTTCTGGCTGACAGACCTGGAGAAGCCCTTCTTGTTATTCTTTGCGCCCCTTGCCAAGTTCAGCTCCAGCTGCGCCTTGGCCTTCCTGACCCCATCCCTACACAACCGGGCAGCGTCCCTGTACTGTTCCCAGGACACCTGTCCCTGCTTCCACTGCCTGGGCATTTCCTTCTTGCCCTTTAGGTTGACCAGCAGGTCTCAACTCAGCCGTGCCAGTCTCTTGCCTTCCTTGCCTGATCTCTTACACCTGGGGATCAAGAGCTCTTGGGCTCTGTGGAAAGTGTCCTTAAAGCTCTGCCAGCTCCGTTCTGCTCCCTTGTCCCTGAGGGCAGTTTCCCAGGGGGTCCTAGTGACTGGCTCCTTGAAGAGCTGGAAGTTTGCTTTCCTAAAATTCAGGGACCTTACTCTTCACCTGACCCATATCCCTCAGGACTGGGAACTCCACCAGCGCATTTCATATTCTAGGACACCCCTACGCAGATGCACAAGGTTCGGGGACAGGTAGCACCCCCTGCTTCTAAACTCCTGCCCTTCTGGAGTGCCACCGAGGCTGTCTCAGGCCAGCACACCTCATGGCACCGGTGAGCAGAGACCAGCCTGGCCACCCTGCAGAGGTGGGCTGCAGTGTCTGGCCCTCTCATCCCACGATCACTACGCTCAGGGTGCACATGGGGAGGACATGGGACATCAATACATTCACCTCCGTGCATTCCCCAAGATAATCCCTGTCTCCTCTAGGGGAAAACGCCATAAAAACATCGCAAAACAACAACACGTGGTATAATGCTGGACTACAACACTGCAGAGGTTGGATGAGCACCTTCCTCTTCCCCCGGCGCTGGAGGAACATCTCCCCCATGCTGCCCTCGGGTTCCCCCCAAAGGAATTGTGCCTCGGTTTATTTTTAGATACACACAGAAATAAATACCTCTGCCCCTTCTCCACCATGATTAGCAGAGACGTTGTGATGATAATGATTATTTGAGTTTCCTCAAATGAAGCAAGTATTCAATTATATTTTCATTCTTTGGAATGAAACTTAACCCGGTTTGTTTTCCGATAAGGCCATATGGAGAGAGGACACAGCTGGTATTTTATCCAAATTAATATGTGTCCTGGCTCGAAAACAGGTCGTGTTTGTAATGAGCTCAATCTTCATATAATAACACTGCTGAAACAATAAACGTCACTTCGGCTCCAATTTGGTGTCTGGACGGCGAGGCATAAAAACAGTTCTGCTCTAAACTGTCACGGTGAAGGCTGGATAAACTCGAGAAAGTTCAGGTCAGGTGAAATTTCACACACGGAGACTATTATTGGAGCGAGCAGACTGGAGGAGCTATTACGGGGAGCATGTGCATCACTTCTCTCCCCACAGACCCAAGTCAGAGCCGCTTCGCTGGTGACACATCCCTGCACGGCTGCATCGGAGACGCTTCCAGCAGCTGGAGCAAAGCGCTAGCTGAGTGCACATGACTCATTTTCCACCCGCCCTGGGAATGCCAGGTGCTGCGGGAGCGGTGGTGATTTGGGGCTGTGCTCAGCTCTTCGCCGGCATGCTGCTGTCGGAGGTTTTTCGGAGGGCTGCTCCGTGGTGGGTTGCTCCTGGTGCGTGGGTCCAGGGCTTGTGGGTACTGGGGACGGCGGCTCTGCAAAGTGCCCTTTGTAGCTACGGCACTGCAAGAAGCTCTCTGGGCAACATCCTCCACCCTCTGCAGCCGCTCCTGAACTGAAACGTCACCACTTTTAGTCTGAGCGAGCCTTGGAAGGAGGCAGGGGGAGGCAGAGGGGTTTGCTCCTGCGGGGCAGGTGAGCAAAGCAGCAGGGGTGGGATGAGCCCTGTGAAGGGGTGGCAAAGCTGACAAAGTCAATCCCCATGGCATGCCAGAAGTCTGGCACAAGCACCGCGGCTGGTCTGGTGATGAGCATCGTAGTCGTTGCGGCTTCGTGTGGTCCATTCCCATCACCACCAGATTTTCTCCCTCGCAAAGTGGGGCAAAATCATTCTGCACACCCACTCCAGGGTGAAGTCTTTCTATAAGCAATCAAAATACCCTCAATCAACCATGAGGGACTAATTCTGCATAGGACCTAGACCCCAATACTTGCCCTATCCCCTTTCTTTTAGCCTTTGAAGCTCATGTTGAACTTTTACCTAACGAAGACGGTTCTCCCTACCTTACAAGTCTCTTTCTATGCTAGGGAAATTCCGCTTATTGGTTCGATACAAGAAGCCATGGAGAGCCTCATCCAAGACAGAGATGAGTAGTTGCTGCTTAGATCATATACAAGCCCTGCAAAAACCCGCAGACTAGGTGTTGCTCCAACAGCCTTGCTGCCAAGGCTGGATTTGATCAACATTTTTGTATGCAGCAGGTCAAGCACTCAGAAAAGACATCCAGAAGTGGGAGTATGGGGTATCTATGCTCACCAGTGCTCAGAGCACTTGCGCAAGGAAGTGGGATCATCGACCCGAGTCTCTTTTCCAAGGACTTGAATACATCTCCCGCCTCCTGTGTGTTGTGACATGAAGAGAGCTGTGAGATAGGACAAAAATAATCTCAAATTTAGCCTCTGTGTGTGGGAAATAACATGTTCACTGGGCCCAGCAAGTGTGGATTTGCAAGATTGCATCAGGCTCCCAAGCTGCAATAGTGGGAGCTATGTTGTCTTGAGGGATTGCTCCGTTCATGCTTCATTGTGGGTACATCATAGTTTGCAAGAAATACTGGGAGTTGGCAGCAGTCTGGTCCAAAAGGCTTGGAGGTCATCAACAAGTCCCTGCTGCAATTTTTCTTTCATCAGGTGTTAAACCCTTACGGGAGAACCCTGATCTTCTCCATTTACTTTGCAGGTACTCTGGGACCCCAAATACCATAGGATCTGTATCTCTAGAAGTATCTGCTTTTCATCTCTGTGCATTGCACAGTAAGGTAGAAGTAATCCCCCCACCCACATTTCAGCCCATTGCCTCACTCCTGCTTATTGACACCCACGTGGTTCAAACTCCATCCTAAAATTAGTTGGCTCCTGTCCAGTCACTGTCCTGGAAAGCTCTTCTGCTCTGCTCATGTGAAAACCAAAGCCCTTGGAACAGGAGTTCAATAAAAATAAAAAATTCCCAGAGATTTCTAGCACCATAAGGAAAGGAGCGGTTTGCAGCGCGGCCGTGAGCAACGGTGATGCTCTACTCCTTAGCGCTGGGCTGCAGGAAAGGGTGAGGCTGGGCTGCAGCTTTCCCTGAGAATAGAAACCGGCAGGAAGGAACTGAGGAGTGAATGTTTCCTCAGGATCAATATGTGGAGATTCCCTGTCTGGGAAAGGGAGAGGATGGAGCGGAGCAGGAGCTGAGATCACTGCGTCCTCGAGGGACGGGTCTCTCCAGGTCCGCACCGACACCGGCGGCGGTTTCCTTCCCACCTCACCAGGCAGTGCTATCTTTTTCAGAGCCTTTGCATCGCTAACAGCAAGGACAAGAAGCACGCCCCTCCTCGCTGCAGGTTAGTTTTCAGTTGCTTACCCCCGAGAAAGCACCACAGGCTGTGGACCACGGGGTCTTTCCTGCCCAGATGCTTTTGAATGCATGCTGCCACGAGGAATCGCACAGCACGGGGCCTCTTACCCAAGCGCTGGGGTCCCAGGCAAAAAGGGGTGAAGAGCAAAGCTGTAGCTTTGCTTTTCCCATTGCCCCTTCAGGGTCTGAGGCTGGAGCACTGCTGTTTGCAAGGGTCCAGATTTTCCTGCTTTTAGACCACGATGTATCAACATAGATCTGTATCTGCCCCTCCAGCCTAACGCTCCCCTGGTCCCAGCCCCTGAATCCATTCTCCAATCCAGGGAAAATGGCACAGCAAAGTGGGTGCTTATGGCAAAGCAGCAGGATACCCCCCGAGTTTAGCACACTTCTCCTGGAAGGTCCCAGTGCTGCAGCACAAAAAGAGGCCGTTGGCAGAATTGCAGGGAAACTGAGGCAGAGGGAAGCTGCGTGAGTCACCCAGCAGAGCCGAGCGAGACAGCAGCAGTAGCCAGAAGAGAAATCCAGGGCATTCCCATGGCTGCAGAGTGCCATGTGCCTATTTATATCCCTGGTCTCGGTATCCACCCATTTCCTTAAGCCATAACCTCACTGCTGATCACTGCTAACACAAACACGCTCAGGCTGCACCGGGCCGTCAGGAGCTTCCTTGCTCCCGGGACCCCCAGCTCCTGAGCACTGTTCCCCACTCCGTGTGCTGAGGAGGTGGCACTGGCTTTCAAGCCGTCTCAGGGGACCTGGCAGGCTCAGCTTTGTGACCATAGTCTCTAGGGCACTGCACGGGAAACATCCAAAGTTCGAGGGACACAACCCAAATCAGGGCAGAACTGGTTCATGGACATTTGGGCTTGGGGGGGTGACAGAAAACCCATTTCTCTTCACATTTACAAGAGAGATGAGACAGATCTGGCCCCATTGATGACCAACATTACAGCTTTTGAACCCGTTTGATCATCAGAGATGACCACTAGAAATCTCATGAGAGCATGTCTCGTATTTTGCCTTTTCCCGTAGACTGTCTGCCATGGAGTAGGGCTAGTGAGGATCTTCATGGAGAAGAGATGATCTTCATCCTACTTCTGCCTGTTGCTTCTTGTCTGGCTGAGGGTGTGCAGCTCCCCCACACTTTGCTTTCTGCATAAAAGGGGTGATCCCAGATTTTAGGAACTGTTTTTCATTAAATACGCTAGAAGAGCCACCGGATCCCTGTGTTCCCCAGGGCAAATAGGAGACATCAGCTTGCTTAATATCATTGCTTCCTAATTTCGAGCATTCCCTGCTATCTGAAATGATCCACTTGAAATCTAAAAACTCGTGCTCCTGGCACCTCACAGAAGATTAGGCCTGGCCATATGTAAATAAGGTCATACATAAATAAAAATAAATTGAGGAGAAAAGAGTACGGAGAGGGGAACAGCAGGGAAAAGAGAGGGACAAAGGGCTGGGAAGATGTACAGGCAGAAGATACTGGGAGGAACCTGTAGCAGTGGATACGGGAGGAAATCACAGCTAAACACTGGGTGTCGGCATGATGCATTTTAGCATTTAGCGGTATGTAAGAAAATGCCCGGCATAAAGCATTTACATACTTCTCCCCATCTTCTTTGCTTTTGTAGCACAGAGAGCACAGCAGCATCTCCTCCCTCGCGAACCCGACATCGGTAGCCTGGAGAGGGATTCCTTGCCAGGGATGGGGAAGGGGAAACTCTCCCTGTTTGGAGAAGACCGCTGCCAGGTGACCTCATCCAGGCCTGTCTGATCCAGGGGTATCGTCCAGGCCAGAAACTTTGCAAAGCCTCTTTCTTTTTGCCCCAGGGTAAGTAAACAGATGGGAGCTGTGGTGCCTTTTTTATTTTGGTTATGGGGTTGGCCATGTCACTTGCTTTAAGGCTATTTTTAAGACACAACTGTAGAAAAATGCAGCGCTGACAAGCAAGAATATTTATTTTTTTAAGTTAAAAAATGTGTGTGTGTGCGCGCGCGCATATGTCCTTACGTCTCCTGTACTTTGTGTACTGAGTGTGGTTCAGGTGCTGTGGTCCAGTGTTTGATCCTCGCCTCCTCTCAGCTGGGAAGGGATGCTGCTGAGCACATCAGAGGACAACGGCACAGGGCATTTCCACTCCACATGCTACCAAATATTTGGGATCAAGAGGCTGAAGATGAAAGGAGGAGCCAGCACTGCTAAGGAGGTCCCTTCATCCAGATCTCCCTGTCCCTCCCAAGAGGGATGGGTTGAGATTTGACTCTCACCTCCCACAGTCCCAGCAGCAGCCAGCAAGGGCAGGGGCTCATTTCTGCCCCTCACGCTGCCGTCCCCACCACGCAGTGTGCCAGTTCCAGCTATCAGGGCTCCCCTCCAGAAGGTCCCTTGGGAATGAAGATTTACCCCCTTTAAGTACCATTTTACACAGGAGTAACGTGGACTCGACCCCGGGAGCCATCCATTTACCAAGACTGGGTTCTTCTTTCCAGCCTCATGCTGCATAATTTCGTTTGTCCTCAAACTCACAGAAACCCTCCTGGATATGGAAACAAATGTCCCAAACAATGTATTTCCAAGAACTTTCTTTTTTGGATAGGGCAGATAGGTGGCTATTTTGTTTCCCCCCATGTACTTCCTACTTTTAAGTTAAAAAGAATCATAGAATCACAGAACGGTTTGGGCTGGAAGACACCTTAAAGACCATCCAGTTCCACCCCCCTGCCATGGGCAGGGACACCTTCCACCAGACCAGGTTGCTCCAAGCCCCGTCCAACCTGGTCTTGAACCCTTCCAGGGATGGGGCAGCCACAGCTTCTCTGGGCAGCCTGTGCCAGGGCCTCACCACCCTCATGGGGAAGAATTTCTTCCTTAGATCTCACCTAAATCTCCCCTCTCTCAGTTTGAACCCATCACTCCTTGTTCTATCACTGCATGCCCTTGTAAAAAGTCTTCCAGCTTTCAGAGCTCGTACCTATTGTTTTGATGGCTCACCAAGACTATGAGGAGAATTTTATCTGGCCTTGAAAAACCGGGAGCAATTCTGGCACAATGCCCTGCCTTCTGCCTGCTCATCCCTTTGGGCTACCGTGTCTGCTGCAGCAAATGGTTTAATTTGGCTGGGCTGGAACATTTTCCTCGGCTTCCCTTCCTTTGGCGATAAGCGGCTCTCTTGAGAGTAGAGATGGAGGCAGTTTTCCAAGGATATTTTCTGTTGGGCTGAGTCCCTCTTCAGGCACCAAGTGGAGGAATGTGTTTTCAAGAGTCCATTACCCCCAAGGGCTTCCACTGCGTTGCTTATGGTTAGAGACGCAGAAAAGCTTGGCATGTGTCTGGCAGAAATTTTCTATTGAATCTTTTCCCTTTATCTGAAGATAAATAAGTAAGAAATAAACTTTTGGTTGAAATGACTGTTTTGGCAAGAAATGTTTGTTTTAACAAAAAAAAATCCTGTTTTTGTTATAATCCCCCAATTATTGGGCTTTAGTTACTTACAAAAACTCAATTTCATTTTGCTAATGCAAGCTTGGAAATGTGAAGGTTTTTCTTCTCTCTTCACTTAATAAATGAGTGTCAACTTTTGCAATCGTAAATATCTTTCATAAGGAAGGAGTGATTTCCGAAAAGGCTCTATGAGGTGGCCAGCAAGTGTAGGGCTTGATGTGAAAAAGCTGCCCCTAATAAATATCCTTGTCCTCATCAAAGACGCCAAAAAGGGATTTCTTCTAGTCCCTCAAATAAGGTTTTGCTTTGGCCCAGAATCCTTTCACTCACCAGTAATACCCTTAAACCCCTCAATAACTGAGAAACCTCGGAAAAGTGACCATATATGTTCTTTTTGGTTGAACTCCCGGCCTGCACAGAAGAAGTCAGTTCTGAATTTCCTTCCATCCCTGGAAAGAGGGCAACCTTACTGATCGCCGTGCTCTTTGCATCACCCTCTCCTGCTGGCCTCTGCTCTCACGTGAGCTGTATGGAGCAAGGATTGTCATTCTGTTGTGGTTTTGTACAGAACTGGGCACACTAAGGTCCTCGTTGAGATGACAGAAATCACAATTTTTTGCCGAAAATACTACCACGGTGTTTAATTTAGGTATAGAAAATCCTTTCTTGTGCCCAAGTATAAGATCTCCATCTGTCTAGCTAAGGTGTCCTCTTCCTTCACTCCGTGACTTGTTTTGTCCCCATGACAGAGTTGCAACACTCAGCTCCATGACTGTTGAACTGGAATCCATCCAGGTAATCCTGTGAATGACTCCTCTTCTCTTAGGGAGGGATGGGGTGGGAAAACTAGTCATAGAATTGTTCTGGTTGGAAGAGACCTCCAAGATCATCGGGTCCGACCATTAACCTATCACTACCAAGTCCGCTACTAAAACTACACAGACACCAAAACCTCTCTGCTGTCACCAGCCGGAGATCTTCAGCTGGGTCCAAATACAAAGTTTTAGTTCCAGCAGAGCTCTATGATACATCATAAATCTCAAAACTAAAGACTGAGAAGTTTCCAGGTGCTATGGGAAGGACACAGGATTATAAAAATCCTTCTTGTAACAGTTTTCTGCATGGACCATGAGTTGTTTCATTCAAAGACCATCAGCGTTGAAGCATTATAACTTCAGTTAACCGCCACTGCTAACTTGCCATAAGAGACTGCTGATCTATATGTTGGCTAGCTAGGAGTTAGAGAACTTATTCTGTGCTCCTGTGTTGCATGAAAATTAGATGCATGGAGAGCCTAAGACATCAATGATTTCAAAAAAATGTGAGTCAAATCCATGGAGGAAATTTTCTTGGTGGTTTTTAAACAAAAATATTTCCTGACTTGATCTGGAAGCCCCCGAGCTCCAGATCAAAGTCTGCCATGGGAAATGCTATTGCATGTTGAACTGATCCTTTACATTTCTCTCTGGGCAACATCCCCTGGCTATTGTTGGAGGCAGAGGACAAGAGAGATGGCCCTTTGGAGGTCTGACCAAGTGAGACCAGTCTTGTGGTGTGGGAACTGGTCCAATCCTGAAGGCTTGTAAGGGAGGTAACTTCTGGAAAAAGGCTGACCACAGGACATTAATTCCTGAAGGTCTTGCTAGTGTCAGTGGGACAGGCTTCCAGATGGGCCCGATCACATTTCACTCCTCCAGCTTCAGTTCCACTAGCATCCCAAAGAAGAAAATTTCACTATTAATCTTGCATAAACACAACGAGGAATTAGAAATCAAGTCCAACTCTGTTCATAAGCAACAGCAGCTACTCTTCCTTTGTACCTGCTGTCATGGATAGTCTCTGGAAGGAAGGGTGGCAGGTAGACAGGCATTTGTTGTTTGCCAAACCAAGCGAAAGCCTGATAAATCCGTGTCAGGGAGTCACGGAGTCAATCTGAGGCCTTTATGCTTGAACAGGAGCAGACAGGTTCCAGTAACTGCACGGCACCCAGTTCATCCTGGTGCTTAATTAACTGAGGGTGAGCAAAAGTTGACATTTCCCCCAGCGGCTTACAAGAACTTGGTTGCAAGTTTCTGTAAAGGGCTGTGGAGAGAGTTCAACTTGCAACACACCAAGGCCGCAGAGCCTACCCTTCCACTCCTTCATGTAAAGAGACAAGTTACCAGCATGCCAGCAGGGTTTGGGAACTCAGAAGAGGTCTTGGTATGTAGACCTTCGCAGCTACTTGTTTTAGGTCTCAAGGGTTGGTCCTAAGAGTTTGACAAAAGGGGAGCGATGACAGATTTATTAGTGTCTCCTCTTTAAATGTGTGGAGAAGCAAGAGAGGAAAACGAGGCATAATTGTTCCAAAACAGCCCATATGATTTAGAAGCCTACATGCCATTTTCAAAATTGATCAAGGAATGCAGAAACCTAAGTCATATCGACTTGCACTGAGGAAACTGCGTCTGAAGACTTCACTCCAAATGACTTGCCCAAGTTCCCATGATCAAGGCAGTGCAATTAAACCCAGACATAGAACCATAGAATAATGTAGGTTGGAAGGAACTGCAAAAGGTCTCTGGTCCACTTGCCTGTTCATCCTGGGTCCTTGTGCAAGTAAGTAATTCCCAAGAGCAAACCATGGCCTGGTGGTCATCACATGGTGGAGAAAGGCTCCACAGAATAGACATCGGCTTGTCAAGAAGAACCAGAGGTAAGGTGTTCATACCCGCCTTCTTGCAGTTTCTGCAAACGTCCTCTGTGCATCTTACCCTGTACATGCCTGGGAAACCCACATTAAATCAATGTTTTAATTAAGGACATTACGTGCCATGGTGATGCTTCTGTGATAAAGACCACGGCAACTGCAGCTTTGGAGATATCCAGTACGTCAACGTCTGTTCTTTCTCTGTAATAAATGCAGCCCTGTTGCTAATCGGATCTTGGCATCCCACGAGCATGGATATGACCCCTGCCCTGAAGTGCTCAGGGTGCACTGCCAAATGTCAAACAGTGGCGCTTCCACCACACGCCTTGGGGAGGCTGAATCACAGGCCAGTGGATCTCAGCTGATATTTCCAAAAGTGCTGGCCTCGTCATCTACCCTGGTGGAGAACCGCAAAGAGCACCAGGTCATCACAGGTCTCTTTGCTTCTCCATGGTTGCGTGTAATTCTTCTGCTCACCTCCAGGCCAGGTCCCCACCAGGCATTTTCAGCGATGCCTGTGTTAGCAGAACATCAAAGCCGTAGCTCGCTGCTTTGAGACTGTCATGCTGCAACGACATGACAGCATGGTCAAGGTGGCTGAAGCTGAGCCTCAGCTGCAAGCTGGAGATGAACAAGGAGGCGGAGGCGATTTTTACTCTGTTCCCTTTTCTCTTGCCCTTTTCAGGCACTGCCATCTAGGAAAGGAACCAGAGCTGCGTCGTCTGCTTCTCTCTGCATGGAGCCCAAGGCCCCTTGGAGTGCCATAAGAAAAGCGGGGTGGTGGTGCCCAGCACGTGACGCTGCTACTTGTAGCCTGGCAGAGATATCTCCATTGCTGTGCTACGCTTCTGAGTGGACAGCAGGGCATTTTTACTCAAAAAAATGCACATATCTGTGGTCTTCGTTGCAGTGTTCACTACACAACAGCCACTCAGAATCAGGCCAAAAATGATGGTTGGGTTTTTTTTTACTGTTTCCTGAACAAAACGTTCACTCCAAATCCTCTCTCTGTCTCTCTCATTCTCCCCCCCCCCCCCCGCCCCGTTTCTCTCTCCAATTTTGATTGCTTCCTTTACACATCCATTTCATGACAAGCTTATTTGTTGCTTTTGGCTACTGGGCCAGTATATATAGGGAATTACAATGGAGCCTCTGTTCCCGCAGTGGTTGTTAAGTTGCCTTAAACAAGTGCCAACTGCAGTCTAAATCTGTTCATCTCTCTATTTTTTTTTTTAATACATAAATATATTTTAAGAAAATAATTGTTCCTGAGATTTATTTGACAGTCAAGATTTCCTAACACCGAACAAGCCTGTAGCTTTTGGTTGAAAGTCTTTCATATACATATACGAATATGATTGATTGAAAGAAACCAGTTCCAGACACCCACCATGGAGAAAATTCCCACTGGAAACCACAGTGGAGCCTCTCAAAACCTGTCCCTGAAAGCTGGAAACGTCTCTTGCCATGAAACCGAGAGGGCTTCGCAACCTGGGGGAATCTCATTTGCCTTAAAAATTTCCTGTTTGATTCCCCTAAATGCTTTCATCTGTCCCATCCAGGAACCGCTGGTGCTGACATTAGCAACAGATGTCTCTTGTGGACTTCCCAGATCATTTTGCACTTGATCTCTTTATTTTTTAAGTGAGTCGAACCAAACGTGGAAGTACGCAGAAATCTCCTCCAACTTACAGTTTTGAGAAAGAGTCTAGTTTTTATTTTGAATTTGTATTTTTCCCCACTGGCTAATACCATTAGATTTCACCACCAGGAATCAGCCTGGTGTCCCACAGAGCTTCACAGCGTCCATCAGTGAATTTTTCCCTATAAACAATGCAGAACTGGAGAGCTTGGATGAGACATCTGCTTGGAGTTTCTTCTTGGCTGGTTCTCAGGCTGTAAAGGTGATCAACTGAAGGAAAAAGGTCCGTCTGAATACGACTTTCACAGTGTAGATGGTCGAAAAGTAGGTAGAAACCTATAGGCAAGATCGCTTTTCTTGTTTCAGGGAGTGTAAATTGAGTGTCCCAGATCCCACGCACCTGCAAAAGTAGAACCTGCCTCGCCCCTGTGTCTCAAATCCATAGATTTATATTAAACACTTTCCATCCTCAGCCTTGGAAAGTTCCCGTGTTCATCTGGGCAACTGATCCGCTCATCAAAGACCGAAGGAAATATCTTGGTCGCTAACACACACGCTTCGCTAGAAACCCACCCCTCTGGGCTGATCCTGGCTTCTCAGCCCCTCGGGGGCACAGAGGGACAGCACTTCCCACCCCTCCCGGGGGCACCCACGCTCTGCCGTCGGCCTGGGCAGGTGGGCGCCCATCCCCAGCGTCCACCGGAGAAGCAGCATCCCCGTGGCGCAGCCCTGGTGAGGCTGCCCGGGACGGCGGCCAGGCCGTCTGCTTCTGACGGACGGAAACCTCTCCCTGCCCTCGTCAGCGCGGAGATTTGGGAAGAGCAAAGCTGTGAAAATGTGATGTTTGATGACTGCTGGAAAGAAAGCGGTAGGGAAACATGTGAAAATGTCAAATGCATCGTTTTCCTGAGTGAAATCTTTTGTTTCAGAAACACTGTACTATTATATTCTGACTCGGTCAATGATCCTTGTTTTGAAATAATGGTTTGTAGGAAATTGGCCTTTGTGGTTTTTTTTAAAATGTTAAAAAAGGTAAATAACCTGAAAACAATTTGTTATCAATTAAAGGAAACATTTTGGTTTGAATCAAAATGAATATTGCAAATTTCTTTTAGATAAAAATCCCATTAAAATATTTCTGGCTTGGTTTGACTCCAATCGATTTTTCCCTTTTCTCTTTCCTTGCTATCCTCCTGATTTTCAAGTTCACCTAGTTCAGCCAGGACACCCAGATGAAAACTCCAAGAGGAACGATTTAGTCTTTTATTTCTCCCTGTATCTGTTCAGGACTCCTGAGCGCTGGATTCAGACCACTGACAGCAAAAGCAAGGAAAAGAGAGTCTCACGGGCAAGCGCTCCCATGTGTCTGTTAGAAAACCCCTAGAGGAATGGGTTTTTTCTTCCAAAACCATAACCGGATAAAAATTAAGAAGTTGTGGCAGCCTTCTGCCCACGCCAGCATCAACAGAGGTTTTCCCTGTTGAGGTCCTAAAAGAAATGCCCGTCTCCCCGGTCCCCTGCTGTCCCCGCTGCGTGGACGCGAGCTGTCTCCCGGTTCTCAATACCCCTCAGCATTTTGGAGCAAAATGATTATTTTACCCCGAGTCAAACCCCAGATGATGCTCCAGGTATAGTAAGCTCCAGAGATCACCCTATAGGCAGCGAAGATAAGATCTGGAAAAGTCTGGTTGCCTCCGCAGTCCCCCAAGACCATTCTGGCAGGTCTCCTGTGCTCAAACCTTGTTACCCTGCTCGCTCATGCCGTGCCCCAGGACATGCAAAACACACCCTTGGCATCATGCTATAAAAAACATCGCTCCAGCAGGCTGCAACACAGCCTGTGCTTCAGTTTTTGCACTTCGAATTGCAACCCCCTCCCACATGCGCACACGAACATGGTCATAGCTGTGTCTCAGGGCTGTAGGCAGCAAGCGGCTCTGAGGAGCCCGAGTCCTGTGGACATCCCCAGCCCGCTGCGATGGAGCTGGTCCTGCCAGCGTCAACCTTTGTGCTGGGGCAGACGCCTGTCGCAAGGTTGATGCTGTCTTTCCTGGTCGAAGCGGGGCTTGACACCCCAAATGACCCGGGAGCCTCTGCTAAGCACCCCTAGCACTGGGAGCAGCCCCTGCCGCGCCGTGCAGGGATGCACGGGGCCGAGCCCGCCGGGCTGGGGGTGCAGCGCCTGGCACAAGTGCCGCCTCTGACTCAGACCTTCAGCGCTACTTAAACAAAGGTGTCACCGAACAGCAGGGAAAGTGCTGCCGGATTACCAGGCTATTTTTGCTCCGTGCAAGTACAGGCCAAACGGGAGGGTTACTGGCAGAACGGGAACGGCAGAGGCTGTTAACGGGGCTGAATTCAGGTGCTGTTGGTGGCCTGGTAGGGAACGGGCCCTTTGCACGGCCGGTGGGTTGGGAAGGGGATGATGCTGAAAGAGGAGTGAAGGGGGAATATCCCAGGGGATGCGAGCCAGCGCGGAGGCACACTGGCAGGAGGGAGGGAAGCAGCGAGAGCAGGGGACGGTGGATGGCGAGGGGAGAACAGGAGAGCTACCCGGCACTGCCAGGCACGGTGCTTGTTTGCCTGATAAATTCAACCCTAAGCAGAAAAGAAAGAAATGATGAAATGAAGAAAACTAGCGCCAGTTGTGCGGAGAGAGCCCTGAGCGGACGGCATTGTTTTACGGTCCAGACTGCATGACTGATTGGATTTCCCAACAATATTTCTCAATGCCTAAGTGTGAGAGGCCCCTGGGAACAATAACTTTCCTGCAACTCAGAAGTTGAGTGATGAAGCCGTGGGTTAATAGCAATTAGTCTCCACACTGGCGGCTCCCTCTGCCACCTCCAGTTCTTTTTAATTTGTTGCCGGCCCCACAGCAGTGTAAATAATCCTTTGTTTTAAACCCACTGTAAATCTGCTGGTGAAATAACCACGGCTTGGGTTATACAATGAGGATCCTTGATGAATACGCTTGGGCAGGCTGGAGGGACCGGTGTACCTGCGTTCTCCTACAGAGATTCACGGCTGGCCGTGGAGCAGGGGGATGCAGGTAATTTTATAGACTTCAGTTTTCAGTCACCATACGGATTTTACTATTGGAGAGGTCAAGCGAGGAACAGCCACAGACACTTAATCCAGGCGCCAACTGAAAATGCAATTATCAAATGCATAATAAGAAAAAATAAATGAGCTCTCCAACGTATGGCTCAGGAACGTCTTAAGTTTGGAGAGGCACTCTCTGCATGATGAATTGGAGCAGGGAGAATCAGCGGCAGATGGAAGGGAGAGCTGAACAACTGTGTTAACGTTTCAGTGGCTGCCAGAGGATCCACCTGAGATCATGGACACAAACACAACATTCTTCATTCGAGGACTTCATAGACCGATAATCCCCTCCTTTGCTGGGAAGCACAGACAGACAGATAACAGCAAGTTGGCAATATGAGACCTTCCTCTCTAGATAAGCATCAGCTTTGTTGGTTTTTTCTACTTTTTGGTGATTGTTGGCAGATCTTGCTGGCAACACCTCACCCGTGATCTGTGGCCCGTGAACCGTGCTATCGCTAAAGGAAATGCATGCATTGCAGATGAGGGCAGAGAAGCAGGAAAGCTGGGACCTAGCTAGCTCTCCGCAGCGTTGAAAAGGAGGTCACATTTTGGAACAGGAAAGCTTAAGAATCAACATGGACGTTAAGCTCAGCACTAAAAAGGACTCAGGGTTGGCTGACACTATAACAGTGAGCTACCGTGAACTTGAGAATGCGTTTGGCCCCAGATATCAGAGCATGAGCCTGGCTCTGTCACCTCGTGGTATCCTCAGCTCTGACTTGGGTATCCATAATTTTTATGGAGGGGGTTGGATGTCCTTTTGAGTAACTTAATGGAAAAAGGGGCCATGCCTGTAAGTGCCTATCTACCTTCCCTAGCCAAAACCAGATACAGCTTAGGGGCCAAAGAAGCATGCCCACCAACTTGAGGATCATGAACTGACAAACCCTCTTGGAATGAGTCATCCAGTTCCATCGGGAAACGTTAAAGTGGGGAAACGTTAAAGTGAGGAAACTTTCATACCTCTTCTTTCACGGAGATCTTGGCCCACAAAGAGGGCTGTTTTAAGGAACTGGAGAGACCCCTAGAACTGCCAACCCCAAGAGGCCATAAATGAACATTGAATGAGGAAGTTCTGCTGAACCCCACAGTTTTTCAAGGCTCTTCATGAAGTCTCAGGAGACCAGGCTGTTCTCTGAGGCTCATTAGGCAGCTACAGACCATCAACATTAAACTTCACACACTGCAAAGGTGTTGGAGTCACGTCTTTGCACCATGCAAAATGAGTCACCCCCTCTTGTGTGGGCTAGGGCATCGCTTTGTAGCATGAAAGAGATGAGGCTCGCTCATCTTTGCGAGGTTTTAAAGGAATTAATATCAAAACCGCTGAATGTGGATGGGTGCCCAAGTTCTTTCTGGCTCTCTTGTTGCTGGAATGATGATGGACAGTTTGGATTGTTTAATATGATTACTTTAATCCTGGAATGGAGGACCTTAAAAAGTTTTCTGCCTACATACACAAGACAAACTTAGTTCCTGGAAGCTTGAGAAGTGTGGCCGGAATAGAAAGATCTGCTCGCAGAGGTATGCACTGGAGCATCCCTGTCTCCTACCAGAAGTGGATTTCATAGCATCAAAGTCTTCCAGGACAGAAGAGCAGAAAGTATCACCAACTGTTAACCCCCACAAAACAGAAGCTGTTTGTTTCACAGTGTCTCCTTTGCTCAGAGGTGTCTGTTTTCTTTCTTTTTTTTTTTTTTTTAAAAATTAAAAACCCCAACAAATCAGACAAAAAACAGATCCAAGAACCTTTTGGCTTTTCTCATATTCTTTTACTTTCTGTGTAGACCTTCACTGTAGACTACGTCTGTGAAATGGGTGCTGTGATTAATGACAGTGATAAAGGGCTTGCTTTCTCCCACCTTTCCTGAGGAAGAATATGATTAATTGGAGCACGATAGAGGGCCTCCTTGGGTTTGATGAATACAGGCATTTTCTCGGCTGGTGTTGAGACCCACCTCAGGTGTTCAAACCACCTTTGTCACAATGACCGTGCAAGGAAAGCCAGCTAAGCCCCTAGGCTGCGTCAGCATTTCTGCTGTGAGAATCAGTCTGCTCTCAAGGGGTCAGTCAGGAGTCTCAGAAAACCACATCCTCACAGCCCTCACAGGGCATCAAGTAAAACAACTCTTACAGACCCGAGCTACTTCTTCAGATTTTGCATCCATTTGCTATTGACGTATGGTGGATCGTGCTTCGGGAGTCAGGTGGGCGAGCAGCTGAGGGGTTGGGAAAACACCCATATGGATCCTTGTACCCTCTGGTTTGAATCTGGCCAAGAAATTGGATCCTGCACTCAGCCACTGTTGCATAAATCTGCTCTGCGTCCCCTGGATGTGGGAGCTGTTGTGAGAGGAACGAGTGGTTGGTCTCTGCGTCCTTCCTCCAGGCCCTCAGGTATTCAAAAGATGTGTAGATGTGGCCGTAAGGGATATGATTTAGTGGGGGACTTGGTAGTGATGGGTTAATGGTTGGACCCGATGATCTTGGAGGTCTCTTCCAACCAGAACAATTCTATGATTCTATGATTCTGTGATTAACTCCATAATCTGAAGCTGGTCCTCAGTGGGGTCCTCAAGCAAAGAGGCTTTTTTGGGGAGGGAAACCTCAGCTGCTTGTGTTTGTTATAGCACTCAAGTTTTTCCTTTTTGCTTTGTTTTTAAAATGAGTTTGTAGTCCAGTATAATCCTAAACTCCTTTCCGTCCCGGTGAGATAACTAAATCCTGCCTGAGCTAAAAGTCCCTTACAGCTCCCACCATGGCGAGGAGACTTATGGAGAATGGGAGTGACCATCCAGGTGGGCTCTGTGGCCCAGGGACTGGACTTCCAGAAACAGGACATTGTAGTGAGGAGCAGAAACCGCGACCTGACAGACATATATGAAGAGCGGACAGGACAGATCAGTGCCACCAGTCATGGCAGGGTCTAAACTCCTGCTGCAGAATTTTCTGGGCTGTTTGGGAAAACTTATTTATAACTTAGCCTGGACTCCAGTTGTCATGCTGATTTACTGCAAGCCCAGCTTGGAAATCTGGAAGGGATGCTTCTGGAAGCGACTTTTTCTGAGCCCTATGGTAGATCAAAACCCCAGCCTTGGGGAGGGCCAGCACTGAAGGCATCATAATATTTTTGTTCTAAAACCAGAGCAGAGAAATTACACTTCTTTAGCCTAAGTTCCTGCACAACAGAGGCCAGAGAACGTCATCTGGTAATTTCTGTGGTTGAACCTTGTCCTTGGACAATTGTCCATTTTCAAAGCATGGGACTTTCTGAACACTTTTCCTTCTGGTCTGACATTTTACTTGCTTTGCGGAGGGCCAAAAATGGCTAGCTTTGTGTTTGGGCATGCGACACATTGGAGGAAACTTGATTCTGTTGACTTCTGCGGTTAGTTTATTCAGAAGAAATCTACTCACCCTTTTTTGAGTCATTGTTTTGACAAATATTTGACCTCTGAAGTACTTCATCATCCAGACTTGACCTGTGAGTAACTGATTTTTACAGTTAACTGGAAGTTCTAAATAAATAAGAAATTAGTTTTGGACCTACTGAGACAAAGCACATTTCAAAATATTTGGTAAACCAAAATTGAAAGAGTATTTTATTTCGGGTCTCATGGAGACCTGGATTTTTGAATTCAGATGAGTTTAAAATTTTAATTCAGAATGGGAAGAAAATTAAAAATCAAGTGGAATTTTGATTTAAAGATAGAATATCTCATTACAAATTTTGAAGTGAAAAGTACTGACTGCTTCAAAAGATTTTTTAATATATCTCTTTGGCACAAGCTATTTGGTGACACTGAGGCCACTCCATGACTATTTCACTGTTGCCAAAACTGCAGGAAGACTTCAAGTTGCTTCTGACAATGGTTTCAGCCAAAAATGGCTGTGCCTGGCAGCTGCCACGGGGAAATGGCATTACAACGTGAGTTCTTGAGCAAACTCAGGAACATCACCTGGCTTTCATTATTTTATTTTTGTACCAGCCATAAAATGTGCCTGTTTCTGTGTGTATTTATGCAATCCCAAAGCACAAGTCTACAGGCTCTGGGCTTTACGCTACCGGGCCTGTTTGGAAAGAGAGATTAAATATTTCCAGAGCTGCAGATCCTCCTGGCTGTATCTGCAGTTTCACTTTCTCTTAGCCAAAGAAAGAAGACTTTACCCAGTTTCCCAGAGTTTGTTCCCATCGCTTCTAGGACTGAACGTGATATTGTCCAGCTTTGCAAGTGAAGGCAGAAACTCATCCAAGCTCTATAGGCCGTAAAACCCCACTCTTAAAGGTGATCATTTCCAAATCAATGTTATAAAACACCAACCGTTTCTTTTTTAAGGTGGGTCGATCAAAGATCTTCATGTTATTCTTGAGTAAAAGGCAAATGGCACTTTCTGGTGGAGCGCCGGGTTGACCTTTCCTGGAAGGCGACCCTGGGCAGTCCTGCTGACATTTCCGAAGCACAAACCACCAAAAAAAGTCTGCCGTGAGAGAAGATGAAATAATACCGATTGCTTCTGAAGGTCCCCGAATTACCTGGGGCTCTTTCCTGCGACAGAGGACTTTGTCACCTGTTTGCATTACAATTATTTTGTCAGGTTTTTTCCTCCAGATCTGCAGAAAATAGAGAAACCTTGAAAAAAAAAGGTTTGGGGAGGGGGGTGGAATTCTGTCTACATGTCATCTCATTTCTCGTTACTCTTTCCTTCTCTTATTTTCTGCTGTTCTTTTTATATCAACCTCAAAGTCTCTACTACTTAGGTTTGGGTATTTCATAGGCAAGAGTGCCATCCGCGAGAATAAAGAAAACTTCCAGACGTGTCTTTAAATCTGTGAAACCTCATGCAAAATGCATGAACTTTTCCTCTCCCCGAAATCCAAATAATAAAAAGAAGCAAGAAAGCAATTCCCCAACAGCCCCCAAACAAGACCTTTTTTTGAGCCGAAGGGAAAACTTCCAAAAGTGCTCACATCTTGCTTAACCTGACATGGCCTCGGTTCAGGAAAACACTTGAAAAAAGCACTTAATTGTAGGCAATGTTCATTTCTGCTCACTGCCAGGGGGGCAAGACAGTGTTTCACGGCTGAGCCCCTGCACCTGCAGAGCCCCTGGTTGTCCTGACAGATGTTTTTCCCTGTTGTCCCTTAGATGCAGACGAGGAAAAGATGGTCAGCTCCTTCCCACGGCTTCTCTTCAGCTACATATTGTCTTCTGCAGGTCCCCTCTGTCTCGTGGCATTACGCAACGTGACCGGGAAAGGCTCGGCACAACAGGATTACGCAGTAGGTGGTTGGTCTGACTCCCAGTAGGGATATAATTGACATCAGAAAGGACATGGAGGCTGTGCCTGGAAAAATAAATGAAATTTCGGTGTCAAGAGCACTCGGGAAGGTAGGTGCTTGGACGCTGGTAAGGTGGTTGTGATATCAACACCTTTCCTTCTGTAAATGCACAGATCAGTGCAAACATATTTTTGTGAAATTTGCTGTAGGGGAATATCTCTGGGAGCTCTCCTCTGTTTAATCAAATGAGACCTGGCCAGTGGATTCCCAGTTTAGACATGTATATATACACAAAGCTACCCACTCCCCCCACCCTTCTCCTCCCAACCGCAGCCGCAAACTCCGTTTCCCAAGTTGAGGTTGCAGGACCAGTCTTTTTTTTGTTTGTGTCTGTGATCTGGACCGGTCCCATCTGGAATTATAGGTAGATAAGGCACCTCTGACAGGTATATTTTTAGGAAATCTGCTCTCAGTGAAGCCGTATTTTAAACTAAAAGCATCCCAAGAGGAGAGGGATGGTGAACCTGTCCCATATTGTTGAACAGCTTCTTCCCACAGCCGGCCAGGACCTTTTGTCTCCCCTCTCCTGCTCTCCTCACTGCTCCTTTCAGGCTCCACCAGGTTCTTGATGCAATCGCAAGGCCAGTTCAAATATTTATAAGCTCTTTAATTAAAAGCACATTAAAAAATCAGGTAGAATTTCATGTCCTGCAATCAAACAACTGCTTTTTTTTCCTCTTAGTGTCACGTCTTGTTCCTTCCCTTTCTTCCCCGGACAGCAATTTTGCAAGAAATCTCCTTTCCACCAGCCTGACTGTCGTGCAGACAGCCTGAAAGATGACAGCAGAACTGCCCTTTTTAGAGAGAAGGGGAAAATGCTGAAGCAGCAGGGTTTGCATTCGCTCTTGGAGCTCAGTCCAGCTCGCCTGAAAACAAAACAAGAGAGGAGCACAAAAAAAAGAGAGAGAGAGGAAAAAATGCAGCTTCTGTCTCTGGTGCTGACTCTGCCTGCTCTCGCCCCGTGCGAAGGAAGCGGACGCAGCGACTATCCCTGTGAGCTCCTCTGAAAGGGATTTTTGCAAACGCTGTGTCTTTGCATGTGTTGCTTTTAGCTGCCCTTTCTAACCACGGGCTCGTGGCCGTTGTGCGAAGGGTGCCAGCATGGCCAAGCAAGCTGTGCGCTGCAGGAGTCAAAGGGGGAGAGAGCAGAAGAGAGAAGCGAGGGTGGAGAAAGCCCCATTGGGTATGAGTGCAAGGACCCATGTCTCACATGTGGGACAGTTTTCAGGACTTTTAGCGGAAGATTTCAGAGGTGGGTCCTCCTTGGTGAGTGATCTGCCGTCAGGATCACGGCAATGAAGGCCCATTTATGTCCCGTGATATGCCAAGCTGAGCAATTCAGAGCACAAGCCTTTGAGCTGCAGCAACCAGGGACGAACGCTTCTCTTGGTTTGGGCTTCACAGGCTCCTTGAGCCTCTGTCCTCTATGAAATGAGGAGCGCTTCTCCCTGAGGGCAGCACCTTGAGGGCACCAAGAGCTCTCTCCCAGGCATTGAACTGCATTCAGGACCTCACCTCGGAAGAGGTGAAGGGTGCCGAGCTGCTCGGCTGCAGTCTGGGTAGGCAGCGAGGAACTGGCACAAAGCCGTAGGTCTGTCAACACTTCACTATTCCCAGGGCTGGGCCTTCCTGAGCCGCCTTGGAAACGAAAGGAGGTGCATGTCGAAACACGGGCCCCAGCCCTAGAGCCGTAGCTGCGGTAGCTGTGCCGAACCAGAGCCAGCCACCACCACGGAGACAAGTAGCTCCCGGTCAAGCCCTGCTCTGTTTCTGCTGCCCCTCCTGACACTCTTCTGACCAGACCCGAGATGTTGAACCTGTGCACCTGGCTCACGGGTATGAAGAGCTGCCAAGAGGAAGCAATATCGGCACAGCGCAAAGCACAACGTGCCTGGAGCCCTGCCTGCTGCCACGTTACCGGGTTTAGTCCTTGCAGCAGGAAGCTGGCACCCCTCAAAGAGCATCCAATTTTGCACTCACTAGGTCTCTGCCGGACAGGCTGCCCCAGCTCCGGTCTCAGGTCTGGTCACTTGGATGGATCATCCTGACTTCAACATGTGAGCTCCAGTCCTCAATGCCCGAGCGTTGCGTCCCTTGGGACACGCTTCAGCATGGCTCCGTCTCGTGCATCAAAATAGATAACAGAGAAGGGTATGTAAGTCCTGTGGAGGGTCAGTGGACCTGGCACGAACTCGTGGACCTGTGTCCCAGACATGAACCATTCCCCTGGTGTCCTGCAGACCGGGATGCCAGCTGTGGTTTGCAAGCTTTGCAGGTCTCTTTCTGCCTGTGAGACCAAACCTCTCAGCAGCAGAGGGTCTCATCTGACACCCATGGCTGCAATCGTAGAATCACAGAATCACAGAACGGTTTGGGTTGGAAGGGACTTGTCGTGGTTTAACCCCAAATTGTAACCAAATACCCCGCAGCCGCTCGCTCACTGCCCCCCTCCCTGCTGGGGTGGGGAGAATCGGAGAGCAAGGAAAACTTGCGGGTTGAGATAAAAGCAGTTCACCAGGACAGCAAAGGGAAAAATATAAAAATATATTAATAATGATGATAATAATAACAATATATATAAGGATACCAGAATATATAAAACAAACAAAGCACAGTTTCTCACCCCCCGATGACCAATACAGCCCATCCCGAGCAGCAGTCAGGGAGCAGGGGTATCCCCCCCAGCTACCCCAGAACAGCAAGTTCCAGAGAGAGCAGGCGAGGGAACCAACAGCCGAATGAACAACGATAAACAAAAAGGAAAAAAACAGGGAAAGAAAAAGCAACCCGAAGGGAAGCTTAAGGATTAAGGCACCAAGGGTCTAAAAAGCTAGTAGCCCACCGGCCGACCCCCACTTATCCCAGCCATGCCATCTCTGGTAGGGAATACTCTCTCTGGCCAGTTGGGATCAACTATTCTGGCTCTGCCCCTCCCGAGTTTTTGCCCCTGCACATCAGCAAAACCCGGGAAACTGCAAAATGTCCTGGGTCGTTCAGCAGCACCCAGCACCATCAGTGTGCTGTCACCGTTCTGCTCACACTGAATCCAAAACACAGGAGCTGCTGGAGACAAAATCAGCTCCATCCTGGCCTAAACCAGGAGAGGACCTTAAAGACCATCCAGTCCCACCCCCCTGCCCTGGGCAGGGACCCCTTCCACTAGATCAGGTTGCTCCAAGCCCCGTCCAGCCTGGCCTTGAACTTCCAGGGACGGGGCAGCCACAGCTTCTCTGGGCAGCCTGTGCCAGGGCCTCACCGCCCTCATGGGGAAGAATTTCTTCCTTAGATCTCACCTAAATCTCCCCTTTGTCAGTTTAAAGCCGATCAGAGCTGGCCTGGCAAGCAGGGCAATCCCGAGCCTTGCCACGGGCTTGCAGCATCCTGTGAGCGGGAGCCGCGCTGGGCGCTGGAAGGGCTTGCAATTCCCCTGACGAGCTGTCGTTCGGTTCCAACGCAATAAAGCAGCAATTGCCTATTTAGAAATGATTATTGAAAGCAGATTTATTAAGGATTAACGAGAGGAGTGTGGGAGTGATAAAAACACTTGGTAATCTTTGGGCTGGGCTGGTTTTGATAATCATCTAGAATTTGAAGTAGCAGCGCAGCAAAATCCTTATCATATAAATCTGATGCAAGGTTTAATATGACAGTTATCATATGTTTAAATATCAACTGATTATTAGAAACACATTCATTGAAAATTAACCATGTAATAGATTGTTATCTGTGACACTGCTTGCTTAAATAAATACACATGTTTTCACAACCAATCGAGAGTCTATTCGAAATGATAGCTTGTTTTATTATTACTATTTTTTTGTAATGCTGCAGAGTGTATTTGTTTGCTCCCCATTCCTGACATAACAGAGATGTTTTTCATTCCTAAGCTGTGTATGCTTAGCCAGCACGTAATCACAATAACAATAATAACAATAATGCATTTTATTTTTATGGCACCCACCAGTCACAGCTCTCCGACTGTTTCATAAACAAGAATACTAATACCCAGAGAGCACTAAAACATCCATCAGAAAAAAAGCCAAACAGAGTTCAAAATAAAATGCAGCCCATGTAATTAAAGCAAAATAACAACGCGTGCTTAGGATGACAAGTTTTCCAAGTCTCTTTTGAAAGCAAAACAAGCCAAGAGCCCTGTTTTGTGGTGATCCAGCCAAGAGGCAGTGGGAGACGAGGGAAATTCAGGCTGCACAGGGGGGAGCGTCTGCCCGTCTGGGTGGGCTCCAGCATGGGTGCAGGACAAGTCGGCTTGGCACGACTGTCCCCTTGGGTCTTACCTATTCTACTGAGCAAAGCCAAGGCCCTGAGAGGCGAAATGCCCTGGCTAGATGCGCTCAGGAAGCCAGCAGCGCTTTAACGGGTATGTGATGCTGCGGCTTCACTCCCCAGCCCTGAGAGCGACAGCGGTGGGGCCGGTGCGGGCTCTCCAGAGGAAAGAGGAGGAACCCTATTCTTGGGCCATTGCACACTGTAGGTACCAGCCATGAGACCAACAGACCAGAGGACAATCCTCAATGGCCATTTCCCCTCCCTACCCCACACCCCTCCTCGCTCAGTACCTCTCCCTGCTCCGTTCGTTGGCCATACTGGGAAGAGAAGGAAGAGATCATAAAAAACAGTGGTTCCACTTTGATCTGTGGGTAATTTCCTGGCAGAAGATCTGTCAGAGAGTTTTGCTCTTTTTGCCAGTTTGGATAGGCTGGAAAGCACAACGCAGAACAGGGACCTTGCAGGATCAGCGTGTGAGGAACAAGAGGTGTCTGGGGGTACTTGAATGAGCGGAGTGCTGACCTGCGGTAGGGACATGCGTATTGTTAATTCTAATGACTGTAATTATTATTATCCGGGTGTTAATCCCGTGTTTCCTTTCTTCAGGTTGCTTTTGGTGACTTTGTCAGGAAATGCTTCTGAGAAGATGTGACTGTGTGGGTCTCTCCTCCAAGAGGCTGACTTGGATCTTGGCAATCAGACGCAGAGGAGCCGAACGGAGCTTCCTGGAGGCTGGGATACGATGCCAAGATGGCATGACTCCACCAGGCGTCTGCTGTTGGCACGGTGGTGGGCAAGGAACGTGGTCTGGAAATTGTACACCTCGGATTTGCAGGTTGGCAAAGGGGCCGTCAGAGGACACCAGAAGTATGCTCCCCACCACATCCCCGTGTCCACACACTGGGAGCGTCTGGGACTGCTCACATTTTTCTCCAATTAGATGCAGAAACCCCTGGCTCCCCTTTGAGTATGTGATACGCACTCAAAAGGTAACTTGAAGAGAGGTTTCGACCATCCGTGAGGAAGACGATGGTGTGGCTAAGTACAAAAGTGCATATGTGTGGGGAGTGAGCAGCCATTTAGTGGAGGGAAACTCAGCCTTCGTGACAAGGCAGCTTGTCCTTCCAGTGTCACTTCTGCTTTGGTAGAAAAGCTGAAATTGCCCAATGGGGCTTACCAAATGGACTGTTGAATCTCCTTCACCTGGATGCTTCTATGGTATTGAAACACTCTGTCTGTGGGTGACCTTCTTGCCAAGGAGCAGGTTCTATTGCTCCATTCAGAGAAGTTTTGCAGCTACGGGACCAAGCTGGGACACAGGACAGCCAGGCTCTGCCTCATCACCAGCTTCTTGGGTTGCATCTCAGTTTTGCAGTGAATGTGTGCACTTAAATGCCCTAGAAGAAGAGACACAACAAACTGTGGCCATGGTGAGGGGTGTGACTGCTGAATAGCTGGCTTGTACCTGTCCAGGTTGGTTCGCCAACTCCCCGTGTCCCTGTTAGCCTTAGTCACAAGGTCTCCTGACAACTCTGCCAGAACTGCCACTGGGTTGTCCCTCCTTCCTCGCCCACGGGGTGGGATCAGCACTAATGAAGGTGATTTTTTCATCCTCCCTCCTGAGAAGGAGCCTCGAGCAGCCAGCTCAGACTAACAAGAGTGCCACCTGAACTAACTCAGTGGCCCCTGCTAACATGCCACGTCACTGCTCTTTTCCATTTCCAAGCTGTTATACAATCCATTGCTTGGCAAAAGACCTGACAGGACATTTCACAACTCCTACTGTTGACTTTTTCCATGGGGAAAATCCAATTTCTTGATTTGCTTCTAGCATCTCAGCCAGATCTGGATCCACGCTGCTACTTCTCCTCTCCCCCTGAGTCCTCAGGTCCTTTCCCTCCCACCTCTCCCCCAACAACCAACTGATCTCAACTGAGGTTTCTAGGTGTGGAAAACAAGAACTTATTCCAGGCTTGTGTTTGTTGAGTGTGTGGCATGCACAAGGCTGGCCAAAGTGAAATTATTGTCAGACGTACAACAGTTCACAGAAAAAAACCCTGCATGATAAATTTCCACGTGAATTGATATAAACCATTAGCTGGAAGTACGTTCTCTACTTACCTCATCCTCAGTCACCTAGCTGGGAATTGCTAGGAATAATGGAAAATCCTCCACTCGACCATCCATCCATCCATCCCACTGTTCCTTCTCTCTCCTCCATCTCTCTTTTTATTCACCCATTTCTTTATTCCCCTCCAAACCCGAAGTATCTCAAAGACACCACAGAGTTGTCTCTTTCTTCACCAATCCCAGGCATAAAGTATCCTCAGATGTGCCCTGAGGTATCTGAGATATCCTCACAAGCCTGAGCTTTGTAACACGTGACATGTGGAAGACTCATGCCCTTCTGGAGTGGCAACCAGAGGCCAGGTGGGATGTCCCAGAGCATTGCAAATGGCACTAGACATATGTTTAGGGAACTGAATCGAGTCTCAGGTGTCCACCGATCAGCTCTCCATAAAGGGAGCTTAGCGCCTTGCTCACAGCAGTCTCATGAGGTTAGATGACTAAAGGTGGAGCTGAATCTGCCTGGGGATCTCTGCAGCAGGTGAACTCTGGTTTGCATGTCAAAATCAGCCTGTGACGTTCCTCTGTATGCGCAGGGCAGTGCAGTGACGATCAACGTGTTGCGTGGCAGGCTCACGGAGGCTTAGCTTGGAGACAGCCTGGGCAGAAGCTTGTTCCAGACTTGTCCACAGGCACAAAAGACAAATGGAAAAGAAAGAGAGAAAGAGTTTCCAGGAAACACTGAAACAGTTGCAGTCTTGCCCTTTGAAAAATGAAGACAATTAGCAGCTTAGCATTGAATCCCAAATGAATCGGCTTAGATTAGGTCACTATTCCTTGTCCTCCTCACATGTGTCACCCCCTGCCAGAGGGTGATGGGAGGAGAGAGCAATCAGCATCATGAATGCGTACCATTAGCAGAAGGGTCTTAGGGCGACTGGGAGGGGGATCTAGCTGGGGGGCAGCAGGACTCGCCCCGGTTGAGCCAGAGAGCAGCCATGAGGTTGCTGCTCCGGAGAGGCCGAGGAGCAAGGGGAGGGGAAAAGAGACAAAGGCTGGGGATGGACTTTGACCGGTGTGTGATACAAGAGCTTACAAACATTTGAAGTGTGCGAAGCGCAGAGCAGGAAGAACAGCCCTGACAGCAGGCACTGCCGCTTGGGAACGTCCTCGCCTCGCACGGATCCTCCCACCCGCCCCGCGGGGATGCAGGAGGTCAGGTCCCGCAGCCGGGCAGCTGTGGACAGCAGGTACCCAATAGCCCCCCTTGGACCCGCGTTGGCAAACCACCTTTGCCGCACTCATGTTAGTGACCTGGGCTTTACACCACCCCTGCCAACGCTCTTGAGGACTGGAAAATAAGGGATCTACCAAGGTCACGTTTGGCAGAGGAACGGGGAATAGAGTCGTGATAAACTGGCATTTTTAAACACATATGTACGCTTGCCTGGGAATAAGTACATAAAAACAAGGGAATGAAGAAAAATCTCATTCCCAAAAGACACCAAAATTGTCAGTACCCTGGCACTATGGGGCTCCGCTTCTTGTTAATTGAAAGTCTAAAAATAGTCCTATAAACTCTATATTTAGTAGAAAATTTTCCTTGGACCTGCATGCGATATGTTATTTTGGATTTGAACATATTGTAAGGAAGTACTTAAAATATTTTACAGCCAGGTTTTTCCGGCTTTAAAAACAAACAGGCATTTTGACTGGGAAAAATGGGGACAATCTAAAATAGAATCATAGCAAAATATGGTGATATTAAAAGCACTGGGATCTTTTTGGCAAAAACACTTTGACAAGACGCAGATGATTTCACAGGACATTTTGGTGATTTTCTTTCACCTTTCACCCCTCTTCAAAAATAGGATCATTTAAAAGATTTCGCCATTTCACCAAGTCTAAACAGATTAGTCTGTAGGTCTCCTGAATCCAGACCTGCGTCCCAAATTTAGCTCATTAATGACAAATGCTGTAGTCTGCAACCCCAGAACACTTGGGTTAGGGAAGGTCATTGCGTTAGAACTGGGCTGAAATCAAAGGAAGGGAACGTGCGGGTTGCCTGCCGGAGGAATTGTCCTGACGATGCCATCGCCAAGGCTGGCCCCTTGCAGAGGAGAAGAGACGTTCATTGATTATTCACAGAGGTTGTGTAAACTATGAATCAGGGGACGGCGTTAGGGATCGGTCCTCCGGCAGCTGCATTGTCCCGTCGAACACCCCGTGATGCAGCCTGCCCTGGAGAATTACCATATGAAAGGATAGCAAGCCGGGACCAGCCACTGCGCAAATGACTTCACCTTCTGCAGGGACCCCTCCTAGGGCACCTCCTTGGGTTTGGCTGGATTTCCAGCAGGTCGGGGGCTCTGCCGTGCACGCACCAAACCGCACCGGACAGTCCCCAGTGGCAGGAGGCAAAGCAATTCATACTCGTCTGCGGAGCTAACCATTCATCTGGGGAGATCTCCTTCGTTAGCCCTTAGAATGGAGTTACTCACAGGATACAAGGGGAGGGATGGCGGTGGGAGGAGGAAGGGGACGCTCTGGGCTGAGGGATGAGGCCCAGTTTCTCTGAAATGGAGTGAGCTGTGGTGATTTATTCAAGCTGGCGAGGTAGGCAGGGAGTTTTGGCCTGGGGGAGCCTGGGGCAATGAGTAAGCTTAAATTTCTGAAGGGTGGAGCTCGGAATTCTTTTTTATATTATGCAAAATTTAAAATAGGAAAGAAACTGATTCATTCTCCCCAGCCCTGAGGAAGACATTCCGCAGGTTAACGTTAGGTGTGCCTACTGGGACCGTGGTGTAATAGAGGTCAGGAGGCACGTGAGGGACGCGCACGTGCATCCCCCCAGAGAGGAAGGCTCTCCAGGACACCTGAGGACCACAAGCCTAACCAGGACCTCTCTGCCACCGTCACAAGTCAAAGGATGCCCCTACCTTGCAGTGCTTACAGCCAAATTGAAGGAAGGTGATGGGACGAGGAGCACCGTTGCCCCAAGGAGTGGTGCACAAGGGAAAACGTAAGCGCCAGGTCGGTCTCCACGTAGGCTCTTTTCTCCAGCGCTGCGGTCATCTGGTCCCGTGAGCCGAGACCTGTCGTTGACCCGTCACTGTGTTTGTCCTGCCTGCCCCACTTGAAGCAGAAGGAGATCCCTGAAAGGGGAAAGTGGAAAGTGTTATTGTAACCAGCCCCAGCTCACACCCTGCTTTGAAGGGAAAACACATTGTCTGTCTGCCAGCCAAGTTCCCACCCTTCCTGGGACTGGCTGCGTTGGCAACACAAACAACAGCAACCAGAGACCCAGACTTTAAACAATGACCGTGGCTCTGCGGCAGATGGAAGGACTTTATGTCTCTCCATGAAGAGACACGTTTTTTTCCCTGAAATTTCTGCTCCCTCTCCCCTTTTTTGAGAAAAAGGGCATTTTTTAAGAACTTTGGTGCGGGCGCAGCAGGTACCCCGCTGTGCCAGCTTCACTTGCACAGGTGAGAGGGCTCCAAAACCCTCTTCCAGCTGCCCAAGGGAGCAGGTTCACCTGGTGGCTGGCCCAACAGCAGGGCTGTTCTCTCTTCTACCGTCTGAAGTCTCATCCGGGATGGTGGCAGCAGGCAGGAGTGCTGGGCTCTTAGTATCACACCACAGAGAGAAGAGATGATCTTGTCTTGCCCACGGGTCCAGTCCCCAGGAGAAGAGAGCTTTGTTCCTGGCTCTGTTCTTGAATAAGTCATGTTGCCTCTCTTTCCATTTCTTTAAAGGTCAGGACAGTCTCCCTAAGTACCACTGTAGTGACTAACAGTGCGGAGCCCTGATCTCAGCCTCTTGCTGCTGTGGCAATACAAATAAGAGTAATGCCTTTGGTTTCCAAAACCCTCCCACCGTTAGCTCTGGCAGTGTCACGCCAGCTGCCCTTCTATCAAAGGGGGAATCACAGAGGAGAGCTATTCAGTCATGACATTTATGAGTCCCTAAAGTGGTTATCAATTTCCAAGTGGAGCTCGTACGCACCAGAGGCATCATGGCAGCAAAGACAGCGAAAAAACTCGGCGTGCGCTCAACAAGTGCCTGGCCGTTTGGCAGCATGAGTCATCCTCATACAGAGAGAGATTTAGGCATGCAGTAGTACAAGCCAAATGCTAAATCTTCCAGAAGTGGAACCAAAATACAGCTTCAAGTTTGGTGTGGAGTCCTGTGCATGGTGCAACGGATTATTATTTCAGGGAGGGGGGAGGTAGGGAAGGAAAAAGGATGCTGGGGCTATGCTTGACTCCCATACAGAGGTGTCTACTCTCCCTCTCTCTGTACTTGCTCACCTACAAAATGAAGGGCTGGCTCTAGCTAACGAACCATTCACCTTGTGTGTCTGCTCTAGGCAAGAGACAACACTCTCCTGGTGGGGATTTTCCGGATCAAAGAGCAAATGTGGATCCTGTCTCTGCTATCATCGCCAATTTTTATGCCACGGTAGAAGTCAATAAGGGGATACCTTCAAAGTCCTTCATTGCAGAAGATTTGTGGCAGGTTGCGGCAGAGCTGATGCAATAAAACACTATCCCCTGTGTGGAAGATTGCAAATGGAAAGCACTGCAGGGCTCGTCCAGAACAGCTCAGGAAAGATGTCCAGGATCTTCATGAGGGTTAGATCTGGAGCTGTGTAGGTGGCTGAAGACGTGTCTTCTGCCCTGAACAAGTCACACTGTGCAAAACATCAACATCCACTACAGGCAGCCGCATACCTTTTCCTGTTTGTTTTGCAAGAACTTGCCATGCCTGGGTTGTGTGAAGGTTTCCCAGATACGTCCCAAAAAAGCAGCTCAATTTAAGGAAGAATAGCACCGTCCGTCTGCAGGAAGGAGCCCAGAGTCCATCGAGACTCTTTTCCTCCATGTGCTCCAATACAGGGAGCTGCTTTGGCCTCTGGACAGCCTGCCTCAGAGTGCTGTCCTGTCCCCGTCCCCACACCCCCCGGTCGAAATAGCCCATTCTCACCTCTGCTCGGTTTCTGGCATCTGAAGTATGCCTGGCCGCCGGTGCTCTTCCCTACCTTCCCAGGGACAGTCAAGGATACAAAGGGTGTGATCTCAATGTTTCCCGTCACGCTCAGACTGATAGCGGGGAGATTAGAGGTGGAAAGAACACCTATGAGGTCATCTCTGACATCCCCGGGGAGCAATCTGGGATTGTTCCTTTGCATTTTATTATCTGGTGTTCTGTCCAGCTCAGCAGTACCATGACTCAAACCACGATCTTCCCAGAGATTCCCTAGGGGAGACGAGTCGCAACCTTCTGTTTCTTACTGTCAGGAAACATTTCCTGATATTCAACCTAAATTTTCCTTTCCTTAAATTCATTCTATTTACACCTATTCTCAGACAGACCTCACCCTGGACAACCTGTCCTCCTCTTCCTCCTCCTCAGAGTTCAGACCCTTTTTGGACCTTGTTGTTCTGAATACATTTGCGAATCCAGTTTTGCTGCAGCTTCAATTCCTGCTGGGTAGCCCCTATTTCAATATCCCAGAGCCTCAGGCTCATCAGTGCACTTCTCATTACAGCCCTGTGAGGACAAACATGCTTCCTTAGGGCCCGCAGCCTCCAAGACAGCTGAGTACCCAAAAGCCAAAGGTATTTTGATGTCCATAAATGACTGCTAATGGCCCTAAATACCCTAATGTTGATGGAAAAGCTGTGCACAAATTGTCTACAGGTGAAATACCTGACAGAGAACAGTCCCCGTCATTGAGATCCCCCATTAAATGTTCCAGCCTGTCTCATTAACACAAATTAGTCTCTTCGGTTTTGCCGTGGATGTGGCTCACTCATCTCTCTTGGGCGTCTTGGTAGAAGTTGGAGGTCAGATGCCCCTTTTCTGCCTCCATACAGTAACAGCGAAGAGGAAAAAGGTCTCCAGGGCAGGCTGCTCGTGTGGTCAACTGGTGATCAAACGAATGGCCCAACTCTGCTGACCTGCTTTGTTGACTGAGCCCAAACACTAATTGTCCTGATGCTTTTTCCCAACTGCACGGCTCCGCATATGCTGTCCTTCTAATATCTGTGGTGTTCCGCCTTTGCTGCTTGTGGATAGCGAGTTGTTCAAGGGACACAGGAACTGGGTAGCTTTTGCTGAGATAAAAACTGGCAAGCAGAGTATAGAGGAATCAGAGCTGAGAACTCACCTCTGAAAGTTATCATCGGCTTTGGGGCTGAGCAACCAAAACTGGGAGCCTTTTGGAAATCTCTGGTCTCTGAAGGCTGGTGGGCAGAGACGGCTTTAGCGATAAGCAAGCGGAACAGGTGCCTCCGTAGGCAGGAGGACCAGGAATGCTAGGAAATCACAGGGGATGCTCTTGGTGTTAAATGACAGCTTGTCCTACGCTGAGAACTGCATATGGCAGTGGTGAGGCAATGTCTTCTTTCCATGTGCAGGAGCAAAAGATTCCCCATGCCAGGGGAATCCCCAGATAGGATCCTTCAAAATGCTTCAGTTAACGGGAGCAGCGTTAAGAGGCTGAAGTGACTCAGAGCTTGTCGGGCAGAGAACCTCTTTTTTTGCCTCTTGGTTGCCCAACACGCGGTGCTGAGGGCGCTTGGTCTGCACTTGGGGCTCCCACATACAAAGGCAACAATCATCAGTATTACTGAGGAAAGGAACTATTGTCTTGGATTGACTCCAGAGGCAGAAATGATAATAATTCCCTGGTGGGAGCGAGGCCTGAGCAGCCCACAGCTATGGTGACTCAGAGATGTTATCCAGGAATGTCTGCGTGTACGCGGGCAGACCTTCTTCATCAGCTCCCTGCAAGTTGCTTCTAGGGAAACATAAAAGAGCAGTTATGTGTTTTTCCATGGCTGGACAGTGGTTAGGATGCAGAAGTTGATGCTCCTCTGCGTATCTTTACGTTTCTGGCAATTAACCAGCCTTCCTTCACGTCCCTGATTGCAAAGTCAGCATGCCGTGAAGGACTCTGGCTGGCACAGGCCAAGCGCTCCCTGGGCAGACAATGTCCAGCCAGGCTCTCCTGATTAGCTCCGATTACTCTGGGGATGCTCAGACAATGCCACATTAGGAACAGTCGCTTTGTTGTTGGGGAAACGCATGGGCAGCCGTACTTTCCTGCTGAGAGGGTGGGTGAGCTCGTGGGGGAGGCTGGGGCTAGCAGCCTGCTCCGGGCACTTGCAAGGGCGCACTCAGCAAGAAAATAGACTCTGGTTTAGTGGGCACGCAAGGCAGCGGGGAATTCAGGCTTGCAAGAGATCTCAGGAGGTCACCTAGAACGCGTCCCTGCTCCAAGACAGGACCAGCTATAGCATCCTTAACAGATTTTCACCTAATCTGCTGGTAAAAGCCTCCAGAAATATCTTCAAATCCTCTTTGTGTAGCTCTGCTTTGCCATCCTACCTACTAGGGAGCATTACTTGCCAGCTTATTTCACTCTTGCTGCAATTGAAGCGCAGGTCTTGTCTGATACTTGTGGATTTGGAAAGCGAGTGATTCCTTTCCCCTCTGTAACAGTGTTTTATGAGACAGTTCCCATCATATCACCTCCCCTGCTCATGTTTTCTCGAGGCAAAAAACCCTGTTCTTTTGGTCTACCTCCACAGACCATGATTTCTAGACCTCTGATTCTGCTTGATTCCTCCTGCCCATTCTCCAGTTGGTCCGTGGCTTTCTCACAGTGCAGCACCCGAACCCAGACATGGATATCGGATCCAATGCAGAACAGAACACGGTTGCAGCATTATCTTACAGACTACCTCACAGTTTGCAGACTGAGCGTGGGGTTTGCAGGCTTTAACATTACAGCACTCTTGACTCAAGTTCAGCGTATGACCCTCGCTGTTTCCCTAGATTCCCTTCTGCAGCACTGCTGCCAAGCCGGACCTCCCTCTCTTTCTGTACGTAGAAAACTGATTATTCACGTTCTTATCCCTATCCAATTTCATCTTTTTTTTTCCTCCTAGATTCTTTCTTGAGTTTGTCAATCTCGTTTTGAATTCTAATCCCGATCTCCCATGTACTTGCAGTCTAGCCTGGCTCGCTTTAGTAAGCATGGTCTGTATGCTAACGACCATCGCCCTGGTCATTAATGGAAATATTGAATAGCCTGGGGCCTGGGACAGATCCTTGCACAGTGCTGCTCGGCGCACGTTTCTGGCAGGACCACGAGCCAGTGCTAACTGCCTTCCAAGAACACTTTTAAATCGTTCTACTTGAAACCTGCTATCTCACAGCTACGTCATTTGGACCATTGCCTCCACTTTGTTTACAGGAAAGTTACGTGCAACCGTGCAAAACACGGCACTAAAGCAGCGGTGTGAGATTCCTTGTGTGCCGGGCCCGTTAGTCTATCAACAAGAGAAATTAGATTGGACTGAGAGACCCCGCTCTCGACAGATCTGTCTTGGCTGGCAGTCAGCGTCTTGTTGTCTTCTGTGCTCACAAACAGTTCGTGTCCTTGCCCTGTCCAAGAATTTTTCCAGGAAGTAAAGTGAAGTTGGTTGAGCCTTGACGACTGTTCATTGACAGAGGATGCGCAGCTGGGCGTCATCCTTGGCATTCCCGGCATGCTACCTGGGATGACAGAGAAAATGATGCAACTGCTAAGAAATTGGGGGAGGAAGCAGAAGAAACTGAGGGGAAAAAAACCCCAAATGTGCCTATTCTTTTTTAAAAAAAAGTGGAGGTGAAAGGGGAGGGAGTAATTACTTCATAGATCCTAAAATCAGTCGTCTTGAGCAGCTGAACAGAAACTGGTTTTCTAAGGATTTGTATCTCTTAGTTGATTAACTTTTTGATAGAGTTATTGTAAAACGCCCTGTTATTTGTTCATAGATCTGTAACGTTTCCTTCCTCTCTCTGTTCTAGGCTTCCTCCTGCAGGGTCTTTAGCTAACTAAATGGTCATATGGGCTGTCAAACAGGACAGTAGAAATTACCTGTTGACATCCACGGCAAACAAATTTGTGGTTGCATGAACAAATTTGTCATTGTACGAACAAATGAGACATTTATGACTGTACAAATTTCATTTCTGGCCATTTACTCCTGCAAAATTTGTAGGAAATTAGTTGTCTTTGGTATCTCTTCCCGTGGATAAAGTGACGTCTACGTCCAGCGAAGATTTCTAACAAAAACCAGTGTAACCAGAAAGTGTGTAGTTGCCCAAGCCTTACTTTCCTCGCTTTCAATGGTAGGATCAGGGCACTCACGGCTTTCTTTACACTGTTCTGAACACCGGCTGAGGTCTATCAGACCTTCACAACACCACCTAGTTACCCACTTTGCTGGAAAAGTCGGAATCTGATCTATAAATGGAGCAAACTCACAGCTTCAGGATAACGAGAGTCCTTTGCTCCCGGGTGAGCGCTCCACTGAGATGCCGCAGTGCACAGCACTTCGCAGGACCGAGCCTTTGCTGATCTTGACATTGATTTTTCCACCCCACGGCCGCAGTTCAAGGATACCCAGCAAGGCCAGGCATTCAAATGTGAAAATGATTAGGCTTCTGCGGTTAATTTCTGTGTTGTGATTGCCATGCACACCCCGAATACGCTGGGCTAATGTTTTTGTTTAATCATGGCTTTCTTGGCTTTGAATGCTCTTGGTGTACTGGAGCTACAAAAACATTTTGATATCCTTAGATTTACCCAAACAGTTTGGCTTTGCCCTGACTTTGAGGCAGCACAACAGGCGACTCGACTCTAAGTGAAAGCAATTAAGGAGGCATTTAAAAAAATGTGTGAGTGAACTTTACACTGATCCTGTCCTCTGGAGTCCTCTGATGTAATATAAGCTGCTCAGGGATTTTTGGCTGCCGTTTGCGTGCGTTGCTACTGGCTGCAAAGCCTCAGATGGAAATGAAGCACCTGGGTCCAAGTCTTTTCATCCGATTTTCCCAATGTCATCATCTCGGTATCTCTTACTTGCCACAGCCTGAAGACAATTGTGTCACTGGATTGCCACAAATGTGTCCTGATTCTGCCCCTGCTTGCTCCAGAGCAGGCTTCTGGGGGGGGACCTCTGACACTTGCAGACGTGCGGTGGCAATCTGCAGTTCACGCGTCCTTCTGGACTTCACCGTGCGGGAATGGGGTTATAAACAAAAATGAGTCAAAACTAGGTTTTCTTGGTCTGGCCTTGGGGGTGGTGTTTGAAGGATGTTTTGATGTGAATTACAATAACAAGCCAGGCTTAATGAACCTGAGGAAACCTGGTGGCTGGCTTTTGGAAAGTGCCCAGGGACTAAGTTACAGATAACATTCTTCCATATTCATGGAATTTATGCTCCCTTGTTTGCTACCATGCAAAAAAAAAAAAAAAAAAATCAAGAATTACTCACATTGTCCATCAAGTTTCCTGAATTTCTCTTAGAATTTCCAGGAAACTAGGCACCTCAGGTGGCTGAGTAACATCACACGACTTTCCATGGCTCAGGGTATAAGGTCACTTGGTGTTTCATGGAAGCCGTGTGACTTGTTTCAAACAACTCCTGGAAAGAGAAGGTCTCTGTCAACAAATAAACTTGTTGCCCTGGCCAACACTGGCATTTCTGTGTTTTTAAGGCTTGATCGGACGAAGGGTACGTGAGGGACGAGGAGTGACTGCTTAGAGATTCTTTTATAGTGGCTCAAGGACTTTGAGTGAAAGATGTTAGTTCAGTGCATGCTTAGCATCAACGGGCTGGGGCAAGTCGAGATGCTTAAATCCATACAGACATGCTTAAATCCGTGAAGACAGGCCGAGAGAGCTGGGGTTGTTCAGCCTGGAGAAGAGAAGGCTCCGGGGAGACCTTGTTGCGGCCTTCCAGTACCTAAAGGAGGCTTATAGGAAAGATGGGGAAAAACCTTTCAGCAGGGCCTGCTGCGACAGGACAAGGGGTGATGGTTTTAAACTAAAGGAGGGGAGATTCAGACTAGACCTAAGGAAGAAGTTTTTCACACTGAGGGTGGTGAGGCCCTGGCCCAGGTTGCCCAGAGAGGTGGGAGATGCCCCATCCCTGGAAACATTCCAGGTCAGGCTGGACGGGGCTCTGGGCAACCTGATCTAGTTGGGGATGTCCCTGCCCATGGCAGGGGGTTGGACTGGATGGCCTTGAAAGGTCCCTTCCCACCCAAACCGTTCCGTGATTCTATGCAGGAGCCTATGTTGACTTGGTGACTAATGGTGATCCTCAAATCACCTGCCCACAGTGCCCAAACTCCATAGGCCTCCTTTACTGGGATTAAAAAACCAAAGCATCCTGAATTCTGCTTCTGAGGAATGCCTAGAGGTCCTTGGAGGTGCCTCTGTCTTGACGTGGCTGTTTACCCCGAGGGTGATCCCCTTCCGATACCCTGCTAGCTAGGATACTACCTTGCCTCTTGCTAACTCCTTATGAAAGGGAAGTGAGAGCATGATCAGAAAATCTGGACACATCATTCAAAGCAGGAACATCACTGAAAGTGTCCTGGTTGCATCTATCTTTCTCCCTAGAAATTGCTTTGACACCATGACAAAAGTCTTATGTTTTTTTTTTTTTTTTAAGTGGCAATATGGTACCAGTTCTCACCCAGGACAGACCTTCATGCCCAGAAAAGTGTTGGTTTTCAGGAGCACTGTGGCATTCTGTGGATGAGTCCAGAAGAGATTCCACCTCTTTAGGTCTGCACAAGTAGGAAATCAGTGGGAAATTAGTTGTGTTTGCAGAGAGTGAGACTTGAAAGCACTTTTTTGGGGAGCTATTGGAAAGGGAATTAGAATAAGGTACTCGATAGCAAAAGCTGTTTGGTTCATGTGGCTAAATAATTTTAAAACCAGTGGCAGTTGCTGAGCTTTAGCTTGTGTCACTGTAACTATCAAAGCCAGTAAATGATCACTCCTCATGAGGTAACAGCAACACGTCGAGATGCAATTTTAAGGCTCTCCTCCATGCAGACGTTTTGGGAGTCCCAGTGGCCTTGCGAGAAGAGCGGGAGAAGACTTTCTGATAATCCTGTGTATACCTGGGAAACGGGAATGGCAAGGACCGAGTCCCACATCTGCAAGAACTGATACTTGACCTTGGCTTTCTGTGCCCGGACCAGGTGGCTGTTTTGTCAAGCGGGAAGGGAGGAAGGTGGCGTAAGTGACCCTCCTCTCTTCTTGACATAAAAAGTGTAGGCATTTATTTTCAGGAGAGAAAGAGAGCCGAAGGATCATGAGATGAGGGAGATTTCTCTTTTCTCTACAGCAGAGAGAGCTTTAGGATGCGTCCCTGCCCTTGGTGTGGTTTCTAGGCTAACGCTGCATGGATCCTTTGTCACTACGTGGGGTTTTGGGATCCCATTTTGAAGCATCTAATTCTCCCTGCTGTTTCCACCGAGACTTTAAGAGCCAAAACCCCAGTTCTGGAGGCTGCTCTGGGGACCAGGTGCCTCAAGTGAAATCATTTGGCACATAAAAACCTTGGAGTCAGGTGGGTCATGCTCCTCAGTCATGGATGATATACAAACACAAACGGGCTTGGGGATGAACATTAGAGAAGGGAACTGGTTCCTGTCGCCGTATCGCTTTCCCTAAGCCCCCATTGGTGGGGGAGATACTGCTATAGAGGGAGTTTATATCTGTTTCAAGGCACCTGTTCCTATGGAAGAAGTGGCACCTGGAGAAGCACTGAGGACTCATTGGTAAAACTTGCACTTGGCAATGACTACTCTGCATCCATGGCCAAGGTAAGAACTAGACAATTCTTCCTGGACAAAGGGTGTGCCAGGCTTTTACCTGAACCAGGCATCTTGGGAAGTTTATCGGTATGCTGGCCCCTAAACTTTTCAATCAACAGATTGATATTAATAGTTGCATCCCATGCAAGGGGATTCTGGATCTTACTTATCATGTCATCATTTAGATCCCTTGCTCAGGGCTAATTAGGGCTTTCATAAAAAAATTGCCACGTGGTATATTTGTGTGTTTGTTTGCAATACAACCTAATAATTTCATTTTTGTTGCATTACATGTTTTTTTGGGGGGGCAGGAGGGGAGAAATAACTCACGTGTAAAGTGAATTGTCCTTTATCCATCCAACCTTTGATGTGAGGTGTGTCCTATCCGCCCACAATCCCCAGATCCACACGTGAAAACAGAACTGCTTTCAGTTACCAGGGTTTACAGATTTTGCCTACGATAGTGGGTTACACGAGACTAATGCTGAGGGTCTTGAACTTGTCCTTGCTGACGACATATGGTTCCACTGGCAGAATGGATGGTAGCATCTGCTGCCAAGACCCCTTCCAAGCCCATGAACCTGACCGCCGTTACAAGACCTCCCCTCCTGTATATTGTTGACTTCTTTGTCCAGTTCAACAAAACATGACTCATGAGGGGAAAAATCACTACTTCTCCCCAAGAGACTCCTTTGCAGGCTGACAGTTTGTCTCACCATTGAGAAACATTTCCTGATAATTCCACTGAAGGTTTCCTCTGCTTCGTTTCGGCTCATTCCTCCTAGATAACAATCTCACATTTATATATAGTGTTGGAGCATTAAAATCCCACCTGACCAGCAGGGTGAGTGTCTCTGAATAGTACTGAGATCCTGTAGAAAGACCCCCTCCCTTCCTGCTGCATCAGAGGAAAGTTTAAGACTCTAAGGTCCTCAGCACCCCGTCTGAAAAGCAAGAAAATAAATCCTTTGAAAAATGGATGTGCTTATGCCTTGCCCACTGCTGGAGTGAAGCAGCTGTGCTCTACTAACACGATGCAGGAATCTGGACCAAGAAGTAAAATAAAAGTATCTATATGCTACAGGAATCATCGGTGGGAAGTGGGGTAAAATGTAACATTGATCCAAGGAAAAAGACCATGTTGAAGAAGGCCATTTCCCAAAACTGGCAAGGTGTTTCACAGCATTGTCATTACTTTAGTTTTGCATTATATATGGGCTTTTTATTCCTTTCTACTCTGCTAACATCAAGAGGATGAAGTTGGATGGAAGTTAACTGACCCCAGGAAAAGAGCTATAGCCGAGCTGCCAACCTGATGTGGAAGGCACAGGCTGGCGTGAAGGACAGGAGGTGTGAAGGGTGACCGATTGTAAATCCGTATGCTCTGCAGAGTGCCCGAGAGCCACACAGGCTGCTCCGGGGTGCTCTGCGGTGTATTGTGGGTCATTCCCAGCTCTGTAGGTGCCATGATCAAGCCCGTTTTTATGTCCCTCGTTGTTTAGATGCTGTTTATCCGGGAGCACTTTCCTGGGATGTCCCACGAACATCTTCACCCCACGTAGCCTCTGTTAGGGTGAGAACCAGGAACAGCACTATCCAGCCTTTCCATGCAGCAGCAGGAGCGATGCTCTGGGATACTCACTAGTCATACGATGGCAACTCTCCTCCCACGCAGGACAGAGATTGTCCTGTGGGCGCTCAGGACCTGTGCATAAGCAGGGGCGTGGGCAGAACCCAGCCGTGGTGTCCCAGCCGGCCGCTATGGAGGGCTGAAAGCACCCGTGCTGTGACGGTGAACATGCCTTAACGCTTCAAACCAGATCACTTTGCTGCGAATGGCTGCAGTCTCCGCTTGCTCTGCTCTCCCTTCTGCTCCCAGTCATCGTGTGGACCAGGAATATGCTCGCTGCCTTTTAAATGTTATTCTTACAAGCCCATTCCTCTAAATCATCCATCTCCAATGGTTCCTCTTATTTGGTTTCACACCAATTTCTCATCTTCCTTCTGGTATTGGTTATGGATGCATTTCTTCGATAACTTACGTTCCTTCAGTTGAAATGACCTTTATTTCTTTCACACTCCATGGACAGCAAACCAAGAATAAATATGTGTTATAGCCCCTGCACCCTTCAAGCCCCTCCCCTGCCTTGCAAAATCAGCTGAGCCAGCTCAAGGCAATAAAATCTGTTTTGTTGGAGGTAGAAGGAGGGAGGGCATAGGTTTGGCTTGGGGTTTTTTTGCATCCTGTCTGCCCCTTGACTTCTAAAGAAAAGTCATCCAAAAGACTGTTCTACAGAACTTGAAGGCACCCTGGATTAAGCTGAAGTACAAACTTTCATTTTCATTCAGCGAAGCAGAACAAAACTGTCTGATTCAGAAATGTCAAAACATTATGTTTTTCTCTGAAGCATTTCAGAGCCAATGTATTTCCTCTCTATTCCATGAAAAAGTTAAATATTTGCATATGGAGCGTATTTCTGTGTAATCTCACATATGGAGGGAGCAAAAGTTTAAATTTCATCACAACAGAATTTCTTACAGGGCAAGGGTTCACGGTTCTGTCCCTGACTGAAACAAAACTTAGGATTTCCTTAATAATTAAGCACCTTTCTTTGAGACAAGGAAATCTGGCCCTAGAAAGGTGGAGTGACTTACCTGAGGTTCTCAAGATCGGACTTATTTTTTGGCAGCGTCAGGTACCTTGGGGCTTTGGTACACAGGCAAAGCCTTTAGCAACTCATAGAATTCAAATACATCAATAGTAGATAAAAGCAGTAGCAGAATCCCAGAACACGTGATTGCACTCATCTTCTCAAGCCTGTAGTCTGAAGTGGTGCAGAGGTTCGGTACCGAGCTCTCACTGCCTGTCGCTGCTGATTGGGCACATAAAGTCATTTGGATCCCCAATCCAACAGCAAATGGCACCTCAACAGGACCAAAGAGTGTCATAATGGGCCAAGAGAGGGACAGGGCTTTCAAAATTAGATTCTTATGCACATTATCTTGAATATATGTTCAGACAAGACTGATCAGTCTTTTCAATGCCATGGGTTGGGGTTATCAGTTTGAAGGTACTTGCTTTGGTCATAGTAGTTCCCAGCAAATTAAACTTCTGTCCTGCCTCAGGAGAAGGGCTATAAATAGTCTAGATATTCTCCTTTCAAATGGGAACAGTGGTGGCTCATGGACCGTAATACCTGGCCATGTGCTGGTGAAGTTGGAAGCACTCAGCAGGTGTCAGATTTAGGTTTTTAGTTTCCTGCCAGCAGTGTCCATCTCTCCCTCCTCAGTTCAGTCCTGGAGAAAAGCCGGTGGAGAAGAGGGTGGCACGTTGGACGGAAGCATTGTCACTTGGTGCTTTCAAGACCAAGAAGGAAGAGTGGATAAATCTGAGGGGGCTAACAGAGAGGTGGGCGTTCAAGATAGCATAGCAGAGACACGGGACTTCACAACAGCATAGCAGGAGCAGGAGTACAAAGCGACAGCGGCTAATTTCGTTGTGTGGTTTTCTAAATAAGTTTTGACAGTGTTAGATTGTTCTCCTTGTGAGTTACGACATGTCATGTTGTGTCTACATGTTTTGGGCTCCTATTCTCTAACCAGTGGCCGTTTTGGAACATTTTAGACTCAGATCTGGCTCTGTGCCCAGGATAGATAGAAACCATGACACCAGAACACAGCTGAGCCCCAGTGGAGTTATCCTCCAAACAAGAGCAAACCATGACTTCATCTTGCATCTGTTGCCTTCTGCTTGAGAGCGACTCAGGCAGCCACCTCCTGCAAATACAGGCCTTGCTCAAACCAGAAAAGACCATAAATTTGCTCCTTTAGTTCCTACCGAGGCTCAGAGGGGTTTCATACTGGGGGTCATGGCCATTTGACCAGAAAAGAGTCCCCTCCTCCAGGTCAAAGTTATAGCTCCTCTTCTGGCATGCACATATTACAATATCAAGAATTTTCAGAGCTACATCATCATCTGTTGTTTAGAAATCAAAGAAACCTTTGCTTTGGAAGGCACCTCTGGAGGTTGTCCAGTCCATTCTCCTGCTCAGAGCTGAACTAGCTTCAAAGTCAGAGCTGAAGATCTCAATCTATGTTGACCTACCATTCTTAAAAACTCTACTTCCTTGGCAATGGTGAATTTAAAGGAGGTTTGTCTAAACTGGACTGCGAGCTACTACTGTGCTCCCCATGGCTGCTTTAGACTTAACAACATAAGCTATAAGTATTTTATCTCGTGCCTGGTGGAACAGGTCAGAAAATGTCATGTATTTCACTTCCTCCCCCCCGAAATATTATTCCATCACTCCCCTCAGCATAGTGATTCAAAACCATGGTTTTAATTAAACCAATGTAAATCAGTATTTTCTTCCTTTTTTTTTTTTTTTTAATTGCAAAACCAAATATCCAACCAAGCATTTTACTCTAGGTCAAACACTGGAGCAATTGGCTTCAGTTTTGAATTTATTTCAGTAAAAAAATCTGAGCAATTTAAAACAAAACAAACTTTTAATGAAACTTTTGAAAGTCCATAATTCATTACCAAAGCTTTCAAAGAAGTATTTTCAGCTACGTTAAAAAAAAAGTACAAGAAGGCTGAAATATGCTACATTTAATTAAATTTTCTTCTGATATTTTATGTTATATATACAGCTATATCAGTTGGGATTCTCTAACCTGCATATTATCAGGCATGACTGTTGCAGGTGCTGGTTTCAAAAAGCTTATTTCCTTCTGCTCCTCCATCTCCCTTCCTTATTTTGAGGCTGTATCTGTTGCAACAGAGGTGATATGCTGTTGCCAGCATCACTGGGTCCACGTTGGCCCCTTTTCTAACAACTAAAAAAAATCTAGGCTTGGCGTCATGTCACCTCGCTTCATCCCGTGTAACTATAGGCAGTCAGCGGAGGGCCTGACATACAGAGCCTCACTGACCTCATCTCCTTTGCCACTCGATGGAGAGAGATGTACAAAAGGCAGCTGAAACCTCTGTAAAGTCGGAACTGCCTTTTGTAGGCTTCTCTCTTTCTTCATTGAGAGGAGATGGTGTCCGAATTAAGACCTGTGCTAGGTATCTTGTTAAGTGTTTCTGGACTTAGGACAAATGAATCTGGTTGAAACTCCTCTTTAGGTTAAATAGTCTTGGTCATAACCGTGCTAGTGTTATCTTGTCCTTTCCACTTGTTGCCAAGCTAGGTGGGATTCAACTCATTTATTGATGCCTTTAGCCACGTAGTTTAATTTGTTTAAACTGCTTTACACCACGTCTCAATGGTAGTTCTTAGGGTTCATTGATGAACCCATTCTTAGGGTTCATCGATGACCCACAGGAAATTCATCTCAAAGCAAATCACACCACCTGCTCCCCGTGAGAATGCTGTTTTATCCAACGATGGGAAACTGGGAGAGTGCAGTATGGCGAGACGTGTGTCTGCACATGATGCTGGAATTACTTTAACTGGCATTTGACCTATGCAGTGACACGGCTGTGATTCCTCGAGATCTGTCTCAAAAGATATGGTGACATTTCCTGACAATGAACCGAGGTCAGGAAATGGAAGAGATGAGTATATTTTTGGCCATGTTCAGGACAGCAAGAAGAAAATGTAGAGATGAGAAACGATACACCGTTTCAGCACAGTTCCAGAGGGGTTGAATTGCCTGGGCTGCATCCCAGGCCATACCAGTTTTGTGTACGTTGCCTTTATGCACTTGGAGACCACTGCCATAGTCTGGCACCTTGACAGCCTCCACCTCTGTCTCACGGGGTCAAGGCACAGATGAAATGCTGAGGCTGTGCTTGACGCCTTCTAAAAGGCTCTCTCTATGACCAAACTTACACTGCATTTTGCACGTGTCAGTTAGGAGTCACGATGGTAAACCTGAACATTCTAGCTTGTGGTCTGACCGTGACCAACTGCTGTTTGCTCATTCCGATAAGAAAGGATACCCCCCAATACCTGGGCAACCTGATCTAGCTGAAGATGTAGGGGGGTTGATGTCCCTGCTTATTGCAGGGGGGTTGGACTAGATGACCTTTAAAAGATCGCTTCCGACCCAAACTATTCTATGATTCTGTGATTCTATCACAGTCATTATGCATGACTAAGCCACTGCAAATCTAATTTTGACATAGTGGACCACGTCTTTAGAGTATCAAGCCAGTGCATTACAATTCTCGCATAGCATCCCCTGGCTTCAACTGGCCAACTCTAACCGTCTGTGAAATGCACTTCCAATACCTCTTCAGGACACAGCTGGATATTGTCATGTTCTCAGATATTTGTTGCTCCAGTCAAGCGCTCAGTGCTACTCAGTGCTACTGTCCCTGGCCTGCTCCGCGCGTTCGCGCGGTGCTGAGCCGCTCTGTCAGACGGCTGGTTTGCTCACCGGTCTCCCTCCTCACCTGCTCCCCTGCGTGCAGCTGGGACCCGTTACCAATGCGCTTGGTTGGAGGCCAGGAGCCTGTTCAGGACAGAGCTACAGACTCCTGGGCACACTGGTTCCCAAGCGAGAGTTTTATTTGAAAAGCTCACGGCACTTCTGTGTTATTAGAAGCATTTTCCTGGCACGGTGCCCTTTATTCTTTATCCGCTAGTGCTACTGAGGAGACGAACTGTTAGTATAATATTAGCAACAAGTAACACCTAGTTTTTTTCACCACTGGGTCTCAAAACTGTTTCCAGATGATTTCATCATTCCCAGTTTACAGTTTGGGAAACTGAGGCACGGAAAAGGAACGGATTTATCAAAGGTCCAACAGTCCTCCTTGTCCTTCTCTGCACTGTCCTCCCCCCCCAGATGTATTCATCTCCCTGCTCTACCGCCGTAGCTCTCATCACTATCTAGGTAGACCTCATTGCTGTGGAAGGGGATGGAAAAGAGGCCCAGAGGTTAATCACTGTGTTCTTGTTAAACTGTACGATCTGCTTCTGCTCCCATAAATTTACTGGGGCATGGCCAAGACAAAGCCTGACCCCCAAGGGCTTTCTCTTCCCTGCTTTCTAGATAACTGTAGTATCTCAGAGAGACATGTACAGGCTTCTTGTTATGGTATTTAAGTCAGATTTGGGGATCTTCTGTGACAAATGGGTCAAAAGAAGCCATTAACAATTCAGGGGTTATTGTGACAGGGCTCTAGCTCTCTCCCAAGTCAACAGAGAAGGACTGGGTTGCATCAAGATCACCTTCTGTAGGCTGCGGATTCATCTCACCTCACTCAGTCCTTGTCTGCAACGCTTATATTGGTGCCTAGTTCTCCCAGACTCTCCTGAGGGACAGAACAGGGGCTAGGCACCTCCAGAGAACAATTTTGGTATTAGAAGACAGGGAGCACCCTGGCCTACCACAAAGCTATTTTGGAACCTCATCCACCGTCTTACGCTTCTGCCAGAAGAAAGGCAGCCTAGAGGTTTAGCTTCAGTCCAGCACAGGCCTGATTTAAGCCCAGTATGCTATCATTTTCTGTTTCACCTGGGGATAAATGGTAAGGGGCTGCTTAAACCTTTAACATGCTGCAGAAGGAGCTTGGGGACACTTTTTTCCCCCGTGTACAGGCTCTGCCGCTGCCCTTCCTCGGGGCTGGATTGCATCCTGGCCACCAGGCTGTGGTGGAAGCAAGGCACGGGAGGCAGAGCTCGTTCTCCTGGGTCCAGGAAAGCAGCGAGCAGAGCGTAGGAACACGCACGCTGTGTGTGGCCTCCGGCGTCCTATTCTCCAGGAAGACCGTGGCACAAGGTCCAAGCACAGGGCTCAGCACCAGGAAATTTGGAGTTCGCGTTGACCGTGCTTTGGCCTTGGGCGAGCAGCTACAACGTGATTCCTTTCCATTTCCCCATCTGCAAAAAAGTATGAAAAATACTTACCCCATATGGAGGATTAAATGTTTAGGAGGGAATCCAAACTCCACTGAAGTCAATGGCAAGTCTCCCAGCGTTTCACCAGGAAAAAATTTTAAAGTGCTAAGTGTTCTGCAGCTTTGCATATGAAAGGGAAATTCTGTTTTGGAGAGTTTCAGCTACTGCCCAAAATACGAGAGCCCTGGTCACATCGGTCTATCTCCTGCTATCTCGAGAGCAATCTCTCTTCGTCTTTCGTTTTAAAGTTTGATGTGGACTGAAACCAAAACCACAAATCAGAACATTCCTGAATGTTAGGACTGTTTGAACTTCAATCTGGATCTGCATTTGCAAATGTGCTTTATCTTTATAACACAGGCCAAGCAAAATCCTCCATCTGGGTACTTTTGAAGCAGGGAGGGTCTGCACGTAAATTTTGCAGTCTGAGTCCTAATCTAATCTCATCTCATCGGTGCATTCTCCTCTTTGACTGCTTATCTGTCTATCTGCCCAGAACATTAGTTTTAAACGTGTGATCTTTGGTCCTCCGCAGGGGGAGAGGCGGGAAAGGTCTGTGGACTATTGCTAACTCTGAAAAACGTAACGAAGAGTGTGAAGTCTTGCCAGACAGAGGCCTGGATTTACTATATGTGGGTTTGTCCTTCCACTGGGAAATTTTTCGGGATCAGCAAATAACAATAATAATAAAGGTTAAAAACCACTGGCCTAACACTTAAATATTTTGCCAGTATTTGATAGTATTTTAACTAGTCAAAATCACTAGCTTTCCCTAATTCCTATCTTGTTCGTGGGCATATAGTATCACCCAGTGGTAGAAACCAGCTTCGTCAAAAGTACTGCTGAAGCTGTTGTAGAAAAGACCAGGGACAGACCATGCCTGAGAAACGCTGAAACCTTCAACATCTCTTTTTCTGGCTGAAACAACTTTTTTTAAAACTTTTTTGTTAAAGTAGGGACAGGGGAGAGGGCAACAAAAGAGCAATTTGCTTTTCTGCCTCCTCAGGCTGTTGTATTTCCAGCTGTAGCTACTTCTGCGCCTCTCTCCCGCCCGTACCCTTTTGCACTCTCGTATGCCCGCATGCACAAACATAGAAGTTATATTGTGTAATACACGGGGTAGGTCAAGCAGGAGGATATTTTAGTAGCCAGGGATGGATGACAAGTTCTAACAAGCCCATCCACATGTGTTAAGATTAGAGTGCAGACATCAGCCGTGACTCAACAGGATACGCTGGGCCAAAGCCAGGGCTAGAACGCTGTTACTGGCCTTCTGAATCATTAGTGGAAAAAAAAAAAGGGAAAAAAAAAAGACATCCCTCTGTCGCCAGCATTCTCCATCTGTTTTTAACTTGGTGATGTCCTTTGGAAGGTAGGTGAACTATTTGGTTTGCTTTAACTACACAAACATGTTGGCAGACCGGTGCCTGAACGCGCACGGGGCTAGCGGCACTGCCCTGATGGGGAAGCCGGCCTGGCTCCGCGATTTGGGATGTCTGGCTGGGCGAGGACTGCCAGGATGAGGGAAGGAGGCTGCTGACGAGCTCGGTGACCCCGAGCCTGCTGGGCCGTGAGGTGGCTGGGAAGCAGGAGAGGACGCGCTGCCACCGGCTAGGCTTAAAGGTGGTGCTGGTGGGAGAGCCTGTATTTTGTAGCATGGTGCGGTGGGAGCTGTTGTACCTGGGAGGGCTCCGTCTGAAAGGAAAAAGATGTTTCCTTTCTAAGCTGGCAGCTTTTTCAAGTTCATCTTGGGAATGCACGAGTCAAACCAAGGTCATTTCTTCTAGGTCTTCACCAGCAATAATGCTTTTCCAACCTGCCCTGTGCAGGCCAGTTCCCTACGTGTTTTGCCCTGGGTGACTTCATGCAACCCCCTAACCTTACGTGGTATCATACAGGGGGTCTCTCCGGCTTTTCCCTGCCCATGTCTGTCTATTTCCTGTATCCAACCTAATGATTTGTAACGGAGAATAGTTTGTCACTGTGGATGTGCCTTTTGTTTGCAGCAGCGGAGATTTCTCGTAGGAAACGAGCCATTTAGTGGTGGATGGACCATGCAGGAGTCCGAACGCAAAGCTCTATTAATGTTTTTATGGCAAAGCCCATCCAGGTACAGTGAAAGCAAGCTTGGTAACGCCGATGTTATTCTGCCTGATACACCAGTCCTTCGCAGGGACTTGATCGCCAAGCTCGTTTCGACACATAGCAGTTTCTTTAGGAGAGGCCATCGAACCAGGCGAATCTGTGTGCTGCAATCATAGCCTGCGGTTCTGACTCTCCTGGCCCAGGCAGCAAACTCATAGCCAAGCAGTAAAAGTTTAGATGTAAAAAGCAGATGATATTTAAAGGAGTCACGTGCAAGGACTATATTTGAGCAAGATTCATTGCCTGGATAAATGTCAAACGGAGAATAACTGTGCAGGTCTCAGTTCTGCAGAGAAGCTTTGAGGGAGCTATGATGGATTACAAACTGATCACGAATCAAGAAATTCCTGCTGTTGTAAAAAAAAGATTAGTATTGTACTGAGTTGTACTAGCAGAAATATATCCTTCCAGAAACAGTTCTGCTCCAGTCAGTATTGGCTAATCCATTGCAAGAAAGATATCGGTGAACTGGAGAGTCCATTTGGAGCGTGAGGAGAATGATTAAAGAGATGACCTAGAAGTAAAGATCAAATTAGCTTAGTCCAAAGAAAAGGGTGAAAAAAGAACGCGATTGCAAACTTGAAATATGTAAGAAACTGGAACAAATTTATGTGCAAAGGCTGAATTAGGTTAGCCATTAGGACCACCTTCCTGAGGTCAAGGGTTGCAAAGCACAGTAAGAGATTATTGGCAGAAGGGCTGGCAACTCCATCACTCCATCCTTGTAGAGGATGTTGGAGCCACATCTACCAAAAATGGCAGAGAGCAAACGGGAGCAGAGGGCGGACTGGAAGATCTCGTAATATCCCTCCCAGACATCTGAGTCCTATGCCTAAAAAGGGATACTAGGAAAGGACTAAGCAGAGAAACAAATTACTTAGGAAAGGAAAAGGAATTAGAAATAGGAGTCACGGCGTGAAATCAAGTAATGGAAAACAGGTTAGGCAGAAGGAAAAGTGCCTCCACTGAAAGAGCTGTGGAACAGCTTGTGGAGGACAGCAGTGGAAGCCCTCAGACTTGAGTCATTCAGAAGAAAGCCTGGGGGAATATACAGTAGGGAACAACTTTATGTTGGCCAAGGGTGAATAGACAAAATGATCTAATTAGTCTTTTCCAGATCTTCTTTTTATGACTCCATAGAATGCCTTGACGAGGACAGCGGGACTTGGGCTTGCTAAAGGAAGCCAAGTCAAACATTACGAGCCACCACATGACAACAGCAGTCAGCATGAGAAACGGCCACCTCCCTTGTCAACAGGTTTGCGTTCCAAGTAATCCCCTCACATTCATCTTATCGCCGATGACTCCTGTAAAGAATGGGAGGAACAGCCACACTACTTCTCTGAAAATCACTTGTGATACGGGAGACACAGAAGTCGCTGTCTTGAATCACACCCACCAACCAATTACTTTCATTGAGTTCCACTTACTGTAACAGCTACTTCAGCCGGAGGAGCCAGAGTGTGATATTGCAAGATGAAGTATTGCTCGTAATAACTGTGCTTCTGTCTCAGAGATGGGCTTCACTCATGAGTTGCAGCAGGGATTCTTCAGAAAATCAGCTTTGCTGCTGGGCAGTATTTTGATGTTTCTTGGTTCTGGTGTATCCAGTTCATCTGAAACCACAATGTGCAAGAATAACATGAGAGAAACGGATATTAATCTCTACGCCATTACCAGGAGCATCCAGCCCTGTTTATGAGAAAGAATGCCTGGCAGTCAGCAATTAACAATGAAGCCAGTTTCATTATTCGTTCATAAAACACATCGTTTTTACGCATGTTTCTTCTCAGTTTTCAGGTAAGTGTCAAGCTGACTGAATTTCGTAGTTTCATGGGTTTTTATGGCTGAAAGGCGAAAGCCTCTTAGTCTTCATTTAAAGCCCTAACTGACAAAGCATCTGAACTTCCAGAAATGCTCTATGACCTGCCCTCCTTTTTGCCAGGGATGATGGAGCTCTTGACACTTGGAAAATAGAAAACCATTTTACAGCTCCTGCAATGTGCATGGAATCCAAACACGTCCAGCATCTGCTGGCAGACCCCAGGGTGAGTTTGACCCCAAGTCGAGGCTCGTGCCAGAGACGTACCTTTCAACTTTTCAGCCCTGGCAAAGTCAGAGGAAGCCAGACACAATGTTAACCATGCTGTGTCCTGGTGGAACACCACTGTGGAAAATAGCATGCCTGGTTTACTACACTAACTCCGTATGTTCTCCACGCTAAAGCAGGCTTTGATTACACGCATAACTGTGGGGTTTGGGAGAAATTATGGCTCAGGGCACGGAGAAATTTTAATTTTGGGGATGTCAGGGAAATGCACCGACATTAATCAGCAATTCAGATCAACAGCCCTTGATAGCAGAGGTATGGTTCTTCTACATTTCTTCCAACTGATATGTGGTTTCTTCTTGCCCATAGACTTCCATGACTTTCTGGACATGATAATGACAAGTAGCGCAGAGATTCTTGAGTCCATCCAAAGCCCTAAAGCCAGAAAGACCAGCACACTGTTGTGCTGAGGTATCTGCCCGGAGTCCCAAAGGAAAACAGATGCTTGTCCTGTGTGCAGCGTGGTGGGAGGAGAGCTGTGCTGCTTCCAGCTGACGCGTATCTCAAGTACCAGGTAGCAGAGTGTGGCGGCAGCAACCAATGAAGTAACATAAGTGCCGGTATAATACACTTCTACACCACCTCTGTCTGGTTTAGTCCTTCTTGCTGAGTGTAGCTGGTCCCAGATGCCAACATGTTGGATCCAGGCTTTCACATAAAACAAGGTTCCATTTCCAGCTAGCGAGAGATGCTCTTTCCCACGCTTGGTGTGACTAAATAAAGATAAATCTGCTCTATTTGTTTAGGAAAAATACAAACCAGGACTGAATGTGCTCTAACTCATATGCATGTTAACTCCACACCTCTGTTTGATTGATCTTCATTTTTCCTGAGTACTCCCATGTAGATATGGATGTATATAGATATAACTGAAGTGGTTTCGGAGCACAGCTCTCTTTCAGGTTGACTCGTATGCCTATGTCACTTGAAGCTGTGTTTGACCTACCTCTTAAGAGACCACATTCATAAGAGTGAAGGGATTCAGACCACCTACTATCTGAGCCTAATTCTCTGTACGGCCAGCGGATAGAGGTAAGGAATGAAAGCACCTCATTTATTACAGATGTTTCGAGCAGGCAACATGACCCTTTCTCTCCACTGACTGAACAGGCAGGGAGCCAGGCTCTGGCAAACCTGAGCAGGAGGTGCTCTGCGCTGCTTATTCTTCTCGTGAGCTTGGACATGTTGGTAGGCATCTGACCACCATTGGCGGCTATAGTGTAGCTCCCTACAGCAGAACAAGGCACCCTGTGCTCCAATTACAGTCAGCAGAGAAAAGTGGGCATTCCCAGCACAGGATCCTAGGTTTTATCATCTGGATTTGGTGAGATGAACCATTTTTTTTTTAGAGCTACTTATTTTCCTCCATGTCCTATATACAGAAGTTGTAGATGACTGTCTCTGCTGAGACGTCGGGACTGTAAAAATCAGAAGTTAGGTGAGCTGAGTCTCCCACACTTTAATCTAACTCCATTCTCAATACTGGAATAAGCCGTCTAGATACAGCCCTTAGGCACTTTCTTAAGGTCTACATCAGACCTCTTCCTGCTGCAAAATTAATGCAAATACATGGTTTTGTCAGGCACGCAGAGAGGGAGAACTGTGGTGTATGTACATCTTGTCTTATGTGGGGCAAAAGTCTTTATTTCCGACATGAAAAATGTCTCCTTTCCTAGTGACTGTCCCACACTCTCCTACAACAGGGCAAAGAACCAAACAAACCCTGCTCTGTTTTCTTTCTCACCGTGGATTGAATTTTTAGGGCTTGTGAGAGGTGCCAGAAAGACAGCCCTGCAGATTGAATTACTCTGTGTATCCACAGACCAGGTAATGTGCCAGCAGCCAGAGCGTTAGCTTTCTTTTTTTACTTGCCTGCCAAGGGGGTTTGGTTTTGACCTGGAGAAACCAGCTGAGAGGGACAGAAGGTAGCTTATTCCACTTGATTCCTTGGCCTCTCTGTTGAGACTGGAACGCAAGTTGCCAATGAAAGGTAGCTGTAGGTTTGCTCCAGACAAGCTCTGGCAACTCACATGGGGGTGATTTAAGAGGTTACCACCTCACACTCGCTGCTGCCGGAGGTTACCGATTATTTAGCAGGGTTGGCAGAAGTGAAGCACCTTCTCAATGGTGGTTTGAGTTATGAAGCCGCCCTGTGAGCTCTACAGCTAAGGAGGCTTCATAGGTTTGACTCTGCTGACCCTGCTACAGGCAGGTAAACCTTCTGCAGAGGGGCAGGGCAGGCGGCCGGTCTGTTCAATCACATGAGTGATTGGAAGCACCCTCAGATGTTGTTGCAGTGGTAGGAGAATAATACAGGGCAGGGATTATCACTGTTCAAACTCTGCTTTCTCCAGGTAGCATATGCACGTGCTCCTGCTTGCCCTGAACGGCTCTCCTCACATCCCTCATCACAATCTCTCAAAGCAACCCAATCTGCTTATTCACTGGCAAAAAACATCATCAGTGACACTGTCTCACTTGCCTGGAAAACAGCAACTCAAGCAAATGCCTTTGGCTCAATTCGGTACCTGTCCCCCTTGAGACAGCCCCTTGATCTGCAGCTTCCACTGGAGCATGGGCTTCCCAGGAGCTCCCATTGCTCCTACCAGTCCTGTGTGCACACCTGGGGTATCCCACGGCTTCTTGGCTGGCACTGGAGATAGCACAGGCAATTGTATCACACCCCTCATTATCGGCACACCCACACAGAATCATAGAATCACAGAATGGGTTGGGCTGGAAGGGACCTTAAAGACCACCTAGTTCCATCCCCCTGCCCTGGGCAGGGACACCTTCCACTAGACCAGGTTGCTCCAAGCCCCATCCAGCCTGGCCTTGAACCCTTCCAGGGATGGGGCAGCTACAGCTTCTCTGGGCAACCTGGTCCAGCATCTCACCACCCTCATGGTGAAGGATTTCTTTCTTATATCTCATCTAAATCTCCCCTCTGTCAGTTTGAACCCATCACCCCTTGTCCTATCACTCCATGCTCTTGTCAGAAGCCCCTCTCCAGCTTTCTTGTAGGCCCCTTGAGGTACTGGAAGGCTGCTAGAAGGTCTCCCCAGAGCCTTCTCTTCTCCAGGCTGAACAACCCCAACTCTCAGCCTGTCCTCATAGGAGAGGTGCTCCAGCTCTCTCGACATATCTTCCCATGCTTAAACACACAGACAGTGATTCATTAATCAAGCCCTTTCACATCTCGGCTGGGAAGAAAGAACAAAAGAAGGAGTACCAGTCACTTTCTAAACTAAAACTGGGTGGTAGACATGGTTGCCACCCAGTTGGTTTCCCTCTGAAAGTTTTGCAGGGATAGGCTCTGCTTTCTGATGTTGTGTGCTCGGAGGTGCTAAACTCACCACCCCAGTGAGCGGTGGCTGGGGAGATGAAAACCACAGTCAGGGTGATTCCTAGATAAGCTGCCCTTGGGTGACTTGCTGCTAACGGTACTGATTCACTGGTTTATGAAAGCAAAGTCTCTTCAGCTGTCAACAAGGCATCTCTCCTGTGCTTTTTCATCCTCCTCCCATTCCCCCCAACAGTATGGTTCAAGGGTTGAGAGAATAAACCAGATCTCAGTTGATCAATGATCTTATACTCCCCCTATCCCTTACTTCGTGTCTTCTCATTGCTCCTGTACCAAGACAGAGGTCATGGTGTGCTAAACCAGGGCAAAAATACATAGAGTGATCCAGAAGAGTTCTAGTAGATACCCCTCATTCCCCAGGATTGTTTTCTGCATCTGTGTTTGCTGCATGAGAAAGCATCTCTGGGTCTCTGACCTTTGAATAACTGTATCTACAGACACTGCAGCCAAGGAGGATGTTCAGGGACACGATGACTCAAGCAGGTCCCAGGGCGCGTATGCGTGAGTCTGTGCGCTTGTGTAGTTGTGCTAGAAGAATGAAGCAGGCACCATGTAGCTCCAGATGTTGGCTGAGAAAACTACATTTGGTGTCAGCTCTTGGAGGAGAAGAGGGAAAAGGTATGGAGCAGTGGCTGAGTCAACCGGGGTGTGGACCTAGAAAGGAAATAAATGTGCGTCCAAGGCTGTTTGTTTTATTGTGTTTGTACGTGCATGTGTAGCCTCGCTTGTACAAATGCATGGTAGTTCAGCCCTTCAAATAGATGTAGTGTACCTTGGGAACTGCCTGTGCACATACACGGGACTTCGGGCCAAAGCATGTTGGTCAGGATCGTTGGTAACAACATTCCCTGGGTGTGCAGAGCTGGAAAAACTACAAACATTTCCTCCCTTTTGCTCCCACCTTCCAGTTTGTTCTGGGCGTGACTGATTCAACCACGTTTCCTAAGCTCAGCGGTGCCCTGTGAGTAAGGTATGATTTATAGCGTGGATAGTTGCATGCCAAGGTGCCACTTTGCACTCATCTAGACTTGCCAGCATGGATCTGTGTGATCAGCATCTGTTCCCTTCCCCCAGTTTAATACGGCCTTATGGCAGAAGCATTTGCATTGAGCTATGGTCACCGGTTCTCTCACTGATGAGTGGCTCTTCCTCTTCTGTGTGATCTAAGCCCAGATTTATCCAGCTGAAGTTCCAGGCAGAACCCAGAGCCTGGTGTTCCTTTGGGCTAGGTGCCTCCAAAGGCTTCGAGTGAGCCAGCAGGTCACCTTCAGGCACAAGGACTGAGGTGTGATTTAGTCCAGTTGACTCTGGGCCCAGGGCTGGAGTAAGGAAGAGACCAAAAAACTTTGTAAAGACCACATGTAGTTTTGCTTTGATTTACTATATTTGCTCACATAGTAGCCACATATCTTGCCCTGCCTCCTGCCAGATTTTGCCTCTGAAAACGCAGGCAGAGGCATTGTACACATGCATTCTGAGCTAATGATGGTCTGGACCCTGCTGCCATTTTCTGTCCTTCTGTTTCCCAACACCTTTCTCTTGCTCCACCCTTAAGCCGACTGCAAGGACACCTACTCCTGGCACGCCTTGGTCCTCTTTTCTTGGTCATCCTTCTTCACTCTTCAGTGCTATTATTGTGAGGTCAACAAGACAACACAAGCAGGCACCGTAGGAGTCGGTGTTGTAACGGGAGGCAATAAGCATCCTTGACATAACTTCTCAACTGGCTCAGACAATACCATTTTTTCTCATCTGAGAGCTGCTAAGCACCTATCAGAAGATAAGACAAAGAATCCTAAATTAACATCAAACAAGTTCTGTCCAGTCTAATGAGTTTAACCAGCTAGTTATGTAGTGGTATGTCAGCTCCTCACAGCTGTGTCTATGGAACTGTATTTCAATGACATAAATATAGCTCAAGGCTCTCTGCAAACTCAGCACTGAGAAAGAGGAGTTAAGAGCCGAAATTACTAATCTGTCCTCATTCTTTAACTGTAGAGAGAGTCTAGGGACTGTTATGGAATCAAGGACAGCCTAGGTTACTAAATTCAGATATTCCCCTCTATCTTGAGAACACCTCACGTATGGCCTTTAACAGTCAGTCAGGAGAAACACAATTCTTTGCCGTGTATTTGGCAGAGCAGCGTAGCTGATCACAGCGGTCTGTTGGGGCTTTGCAGCCTGCAAACGCCGCCCGTTGTCAAGGTAAGGCGGCAATTCAGAGGTGTCTGAAAGGGTTAAATGAATCCATGGTTGAAAGAATATGTGATGGAGCTAAAGGATGGATCAGACAAGCCTTACAGGTGTCTTCCAGTCTTGTTTTCAATGGTCATGTATTCTCTTCTGTAAACTCACTCCAGACAATTTTCTCTAAAATGATTTTAGTGTTGTTCTTACATTAATTTTCAAGGCAGGTCTCAGGTATCATTGTTAGCAAAAGTCTACTCACCTTCACCGTGTATTAGTCTAAGTTACCCTCTTGATCTTCATTACAATATCCCATTTTAACTAAATCTTGCTATAGCCTCAAAATTCCTGAAGTGGTGAGGCAGTTGGACTAGATGATCTTTGTAGGTCCCTTCCAACTGAGCTATTCTATTCTATTCTATTCTATTCTATTCTATTCTATTCTATTCTATTCTAAAATTCAGTCAGTCCCATATCCTCTTCTGCTTTTTCTCGTCTGGCAGTGGTGATGGACGGGAAAGTAGTTTTTCAGACGATTTGATTCCTGTAGTGTAGTGTTTGCCTGCCTCTCAGCTTTTGGCTACACCACCTTTAACTCACTGAAGACCAATTGCTAAACAGAAATGATGCTGCTTAGCTTCCAATGGCCAGCACAAGCACCCACATATTGCAAAGAGGAATATGCTGAGACATTTTCCCAGTAATTCTCTCCATGATGTCATGGGTGACCTCTCGGAGACTATGCAATGCTCGTCTGCCTTCCCCAAGGATGTTGCTCTCCAGAGCTCTGGTAATGGGTTGTCCTCTCTTTAATGTATTTTGCTGAGCAAGCCCAATGCCTAGGCTCCTTCGCTCCCCATTTCTGGCTGATTTCCCTGTGCATTCAGCAGAGAAATTTTCCTCTACTCAGTTCCCAGGATTCAGATCTTACAATACATCAGGATTTTACTCAGAAACTAATCTGTGTCACTCTAAAATGGTGCTGAGCATCTGAGACTCGGGAGACTCATGGCAGGTGTTGCAACAATTTTTGGAAGAAAGCTTGGGATAAAATCCTTACTGTGAAGAGTCTAGTTCCTACATGCATCTCAACAATAAGGAAACGCTTATGCTTGAGTTCAGTCAAGGTACCCCCAAGTACAAACGGGTGTTGGCAAGTTTTGCCACGATGCTGGACCAAATTCTAGTCTCTGAGGCTGCTGGGAACACAGTTTTTCTGTTGTTTTTACATGAGTCACAGTGGACTCCTTTCACCATCCATTCTTGTCTGCAAGGCTCGGCAGAGTCGGGATGTTGTTTTTGTCTCCACATCCCTCTGACTTGGTTAGTCTAAAGGGGGCCAAGCCCTGAGGTGAGAAAGGAGCTGGTTCACAGTCCGTTTTCGGATATGGTGGAGGTATTGGCCAGTTCCTCTCGTTAAGGGATCATCCCTTCCTGGAGAAGATGCAAAACTGAAAACTTACAGAAATAAATAGGAGTGAAGTGCCGACATTTCTTTGGGCATCTGGCCTCTAGCCTCTCTGGCTTCTCAGCTCTTCGAGGATGACATTATGGGGCAATTGTTTTTCCTTTTGACTTGTAGGCTCTCTAGAGCCCATCTGTCTTTGCCTGTGTCAGGCTGAGGATCATACCTTGGTCTAGGTTTCTTGGGGCTGTGTGACAGCAATGAAGTTCTAGGCGGTTCTCCATTCCTGAATGTCCTCTCGGAAGAGCAATTTGAATGTCAGAGTGCCAGCTGCCAGTTTAAAAATAGAGGCACAGGACGTATAGAAAATAGTTCATGACCCTGCTGGGAGGCTTCCAACACTGGGCAAGTTTACTGAAATTGCAGGGAACAGTCTGATTTTTTACTAGTTTTTATTGGCGTAAATGCAGCGGGTTATATTTAAAAAGAAAAAAAAAAATGAGGGAGGGAAAAGAAGAAAAAAAGAGAGATGTGGACCTTACTGACGTGCATTTGGTGGAATCTGTCAGTCACACGATCACATACCGGCCCCGCGTTGGCCCCGGGTGGCAAGGACAGGCTGTGCTGAGGCTGGCTGCCAAGGTCTCCTGGTGGAAATGTGCAGTTAGCAGAGGAGGGAATAGCCAAGTCCCCAGGCTCTGAAATGCCTGCCAGGCAGTGCGGTTCCCCATGTCCCCATGCTTCCAGGTTCCCCTGCAGCGGTGGCGATCACCACTGACTGCTCAATCCAAGAAGGGCACGCTCACCTGATCAACTCTGCTGTCAAACCCGTTTTGGACTCCGCTCCTCCTAATCACTCACCATTTCAAGCTTTCACCTTGCCTCCCAGGTCCTGGATTGTGTCTGTCCTGGTCGCCCACCAGCACTCCTGTCTCCTCCCAGCTGCCAGTGACTAGCCGTGATGTGTGGAGTTGATTCAGTTGCCCCTACACAGGCATCCAGGGCCGCCTGCGATGCCCTGGGGTACAAAGGCATGGAGCAGAGAACCTGGTGGGTGCTTTAGGGCGAGGTGGATCACTCTTCAGGATCCACTTTCTAGATTTCCATTGACTATAATGGGAGCTTAGATATACCTTGTGCATGGGCAAACACCTACCTTTCAACATCTGAGCGTGGGGGTGTCTGCAAGCTAAACCCGCCTCCAATGTAGGAAAATACTCCTTTCCACTGGTGTCTCTGCAGACACTTTCCAATCAACCCATTTGGCTCCTTCAGAGCCAATCCTTCACTTTCCAGTCACCCCATTTGGCTCCTCCAGACCCTTTCCCATTTCATAAGGCAGTGGAGACTCAGCTCTCCATTTTGCTGATGGGGAAACAGAGGAACAACTTGTTTCTCTTGTTTCTGCAAAAATGGGAGACAGCTCTACCACTCTGCTCTGCCTCTTGGATACAGTCTTCCTCAAGAGACAACTGAGCAACCAAGGAGGACTCAACCAAGGAGGACTCAACCAGTCACGTGTTCCTGAAAGTGCAATTATGAGCTAGCTGCTCTGCTCTGCACCAGAGCTGGCTGCATCCACGATGACCTGCCTTTGGCCCATGACTGTTTCTAGTGCCAGGCCAGCAAGAAGTTCATAAGATATTTGTCATTTCTTTCCATCCCTTTCAGCATTTGGTGGGATTTCCAGAGCCATGTGGCTCTGACTATGGAAAATGTTGCAGTGAGGAGCTGAGTTGTTTAGATGAAATGTTCTGCATCCTCTTGAGTCACTTGCAATTTCCTTGAGCTCTCTGTATTCTAGCCCTGATTGCCTATAGCCTCTCAAGTGAAGCATTTAAAAAAAAAAAAAAAAAAGAAGAAGAAAAGAGAAAGAAAAATTTGAAAGAAATGTTTCTCATCCTGAGCCAAGGAGAGAGAGAGAAATTCCCCTGGTGGTTGTCAGATTTTGGGTTGCAAGATTAACAGCAAATGAGCGTGTTGCCTTCAGAGTGCACCTTGCCCTTATCGTGACTTCTGCTTGGAAAATTTCTCCTAGGCAGGGTGGCAAGGACAGCCGGTGGCAGTTGGCTGCCGGGGAGGTCAGCTCTCATTTCATTCATGGGAGGCAGGCACTGGGACCGACCCTCTGACTCAGCAGCACTAAGCATCCTCCTCCAGGGTTCCTGCTGCCGAGAAGATGTGACTAATAGCAACCTGCCCCGTGAGGCTGGGAGCTTGGTCTCATAGCGTCCACCACCTTGGGGAGCGGAGACGTCCTGTGCCCCAGTTTGCCAATCGCTAAACTGGAGACATAAACCCATATGGGTTCAGACTATGCCGTGGACCCTGGTGTTTTGAGATTTGATGGTGGCAGCAGACAGAACAGAGAAGTTCCTTCCATGTAAGCGGAAGGAAATTCCTTGCAGTGTCTTGAAATAGCGCCTGTAATGTCCCTTTCATGCCACTTCCTGATGAGAAATCCTGAGACTGTTCAACATCGCTCTGGGGACCAGACTGAGGGAAAAGGAGCGGGAAAAGGTGGCAACTCCTTCTTCACTCCTGGACTCGGCTTTGCTCCGATGAGTCACTGGAGTGAGTCACGGTAAATGGTTGAGCCGTAAAGACCATGGCATTTGCTCCCCATCCCTGGGACTTGTGCCATGAACTCCTCCAGGCTTCTTGGACTTGGTTTCAGTTTTACTGAGAGGAGGAAACGGTATCTCCAAATTCCACCCATTTTCGGAATCATGTGAGATGTCTGGTGGTAGTGAAGGGAATTCTGAGATAATATTGTGCATCCCTATTGTCAAACTGGTCCCTTTCTCTTTTGCTCCCGTACCTTGTCCCCACAGATCACCCACACCACATATTTTGCTCTGATATGGACTGAACTGCTGAACTGGGTGCGGAAAGGAAAATAGTTCACCCCAGGGTTAACATGCTTTGGACAGCAGGTTAGATAGATAGCCCTGCTGGCAGCATGTGGATACGGGCTTAGGGCTCACTCCCTGAACTGCAGAGAGGCAGCGTGGATGAAGAGCTGGAGTAACCCAAGCAGGGTGGCCTTCCGTATTAAAGGTGCAAGAGGAGCCAACGCTAAAAGAATATATTCCCCAAACTGGGGGGAAAGAGTTTCCTCATTTAGGTGAGGGAGACAAAGATGCTGGATATTTCTTGACCCCGGGATGACTGTCACCCACCAGTGAGACCTCAGCATGACCAAACTGCGCATGCCTAAAGCGAAGGACTTCCCATAGCTTTAGGAAAACACTGGGCTTATTTTGGCAAAAGAAAAAAAATGTCTGCAAAGTCCAAGTGTAGGTAAGAGAATGGCGGAGGCCAGGCAGTGGTTTTCCAGTAGAGGTAGCAGGGGAAGGATTGCAACTAGCTTGAGATGGAGCATGGCAACTTTTAACGGGAGTTCTCTGCATGAAGGGCATCTCTAGCCTGGTGTTCCTATTAGTGGCATCGCACAAAGCTGCTGGACTCCAAGGTTCAATTTTAGTTCACCGTGTTTAAGGAAGATGAATTCAACCTGGAACAGGTGCAGGGAAGGGCAACGACGAGCATCAGAGGAAGGGAGTGTCCTGTTTAGGAGACTCAAAGAGCTCGACTTGTTTAGCTCAGCAAAACACAGGCTTGGAGAAGATAGGATCATACTCTATAAATAGAATGGGAGCTAAACACCGGAGAGGGAGAAAAGCTATTTAAACTTCAAGACAGCGTTGACATCGGAACAGATGGGGATAAACTGGTCATGAACAAATTTAGGTTGGAAAGTGGAAGATGTTTTTTAACCACTGGAGCGATGAGATTCTGGACCAGTCTTCCAAGAGGAGCAAATAAACGAATTCCTGGAACTTGCGAAGTTTATGAGGTGGTGACTGCAACAGCAGAGAGCTGGCCTTGAAGAGCCTAGACTTTAAAATTACCACCACTGGAATGAACGGCCCACCCAGACCTATAGGCTGTTGTCCTGGGTTTTCTTACTGATATTCTTGTTCTGCTCCACTCTACTTGCTTTTTGAGGGATTCCTGACAATGTTAACAACAGTGCACTGCTTAGGAAAGAAACCTGAATTGCTGGAAAGCATGGGGATATGGAAACAACTCCCCCGTTCCAGCGAAGGAGTGAAGAATGTTCTGCTTCTTCATTAAGTGGTCACTCCTACCTGTGGTAACTGAGGGTAAATAACATGAGGATACTTAGTCTTCCTGCAGTGAAAGGGACCTCACGTGGACAGCACGGTAAGAGCGTGCAGACAAAACGCACTGTGGATAGCTGATGTGCTGTAAATCAGAATTTGGTTCAGCCCTACGCAATGAGACCACCTTGGCTGGGGGAAAGCCTGCTCACCTGCTGGACAGAAACCATGCTGTGCCATGTTTCTTTAGGGACAGGCAGTGGTCCCTGGGTTGCTTTATCAGCCAGTATAGCTGTAAACCTTCCCCTGGGAGCATAGTCCTGAATGTTGGTGAGGACTCTGGTGCTGATTCACTGAAGAGCTCAGCTATTGGCTTCAACAGGCTTGAAGGCAGTCATGTCCTAGACTTTAGTGGGGGATTTGGTAGGACTGAATTCTGAAATCAAAGTGACAGAAAATTAATTCAGCTAAAAAAAAAAAAAATCACCCTTCATTCTGGGGTCTTCGTGAAATAAGTCTCTGTTCCCTTCTGGTGCAGATCGCATTCCTTCCACAAATGGAGGAATGGAAGCACAGAGATTTTTTTCCTTCAAGATGCATGAGGACAACAGGACCAGGAATCCTGGCTATACTCCAGCGGATGAGAGCAGAGCAATATTCCTGACTTTATTTCCTATGCCAAGTTGGTCAGTGAAACTACAGCCTCGCCAGCTGCGTGAGACTTGGAAAACAAGAAAGAAAGCAAGGAAGGATTAGACTCCCAGGAAGAGTTGGGCTCCTGTGATTCATAGTCCTGAGTTAGGCTCCTAAATTTCTTGTACAGGTAATGAGAAGACTACGTCTCCTACCCATGGAGTTCATAATACCTATTGGCATACCTGTCTACTCTCACTCAGGACAGCGTAAGTGCCCCATCTCTCCCAGGCAGTAGCAAAAATAAAATATGCTTCTAAAAATGGGTAGCTGCAGGTTTGATCTCCTTCAGATCAAGAAAAGTCTTGACTCCACATCTTATATGTCTTGGGCATAATGAGGTCGAGGCTATGATGCAAAGGGGATGTGTCGATTCTTCTTTCATTACATATAGAGAACATAAGTTAACATTTTCCGTTTAACTCCTGGTTTGCTCCAGAGCCTTGGTCTGGCTGGCAGGCACACTGCAGGCAACTGCCGATTCCCAGGCTCCCTGTGAAGGAAGATAGTTACTTCACTAAGAGAAGAAATCCAGTAATGAGTCCACACCAGGCAGTGTGGATGTATATTGCACCAAGTTGCCTTACTGCCCCAAGCCGACCCTCCAACACTCTCCATCTGGACTGCCCCAGCCTGCCTCCTACTTTTCAGCTTGGTCTGTACGTTTATAGCTCGTTCCAGGACATGCGATACCCACAATGCTGCAGAAACACTGTTTGGTAGGTGCAAGATAGCTTCATCATTATTTCAGGCACTTTGAACCGAGTTGTCCCTCTCTCCCTCCAGGAAAACCACAAGTTATGAGTCAAGGTCACCAGGTTCCAGCAAAGGCCCAGGCCAAGGTCTTTGTGGTGGAGATACTGTCAGTCCACCCCCGAGTGTGAGACCTGAGCACTGCGGTTATGGGCCAGTCTGCACCAGACGGGCCAGGGATGAGTCTTCTTCCCCTCCTGAAACCCACAAAGGCTCAGCCCAAATTTTGAGCTTCGCTCCCAGAGCCAGTCGCTGCTGAACTGCTAGGACCACCACTGAGTGCAGTGAGAACTCACTTCTCTTGGTGAATCTTGCCTCTGTCACTTACCCAGAGTTGCTCAACAAGCCTTCAGCAAGCCTATCGCTTGAATCCCAGGTATCCAGGTCCCAAATCACCACGAAAATGGCTGGACTAGATTTCCTCTTGCAACTAGCCACCCCTCAGATATTTCACAGCTGGGCCAGTGAATCTCACACTTGTGCACAGTGAAACAAAGATGAAGCAACTTCAGTGAAAGAAAGTGGCCAGAGAGCCACAAAGAAGCTGTTTCTGAGGTGGCTCATGTCATCCAAAGAGAGCCCAGGGCACAAGGGCCAAGCTGTGAGGAGTTAGTCCTAGAGTCAGCAATGCTGGCCCACAAGGTGCTCAGAAAACCACGTCCACGCTAATGCAGATCAGCCTTGGAAGCAGACGGGCCACACGCCGACCATGCTCTCTCTCAGCAAGCTTTGCTCTTCCTAGACTCAGGTTGTTAGGCGTGCTCAGGGCTGCACCATGCTTCTTGTCTGCGCTCGCTCAGAAGACTCAAACACACCTTGCCCTCCCAATCCGAAGGGAGAGGGCTCCCAGGCTGTGCTCACTGGAGGCTGTTCCTTGGTTGATGTGCTTGCACAGGTAGCGAATATTTCCCACTTTTTGCGAGTCCTGTATTTTCTTTCCATGACATGGTGCCTCTCTTTACATGCCCTTAGATCGAGCTCCTTCGCTGGTGTTTAAAACCCTCACATTCTTGTGGATAATTAGCATATCCCCATCTCTGCCATCTGATCCTCTCCTTCGGTCTGCTCAGGGCCTCTTCAATCAAGGGCCATCCTGGTAGTATTGTGATGTCTCAGGCTGGCCTCTTAAGAACCCAATCCCTCAGTAAACACAGAACAAATGAGGTAATTAGGAAAATGTAAACAGGACGAGAGAGGCCCTTTCCCCCTCATGAGAGCGGGACTTGGAGAAATTAGCAGGAGTTTAGATTTACATTGTGTAGAGAAGCAGATACCAGCGGTCCCCATGTAAATCTAAATTCCTCATCTAATTTCATTATGGAATAATTTCTTCTGTCAGGAATATAAGCCTGCCACCAAACTGCTCCTGGGATACATCAAGCTTCATCTGATGACAGCAACTGGGACGGCAGCACAGCCTCTCTTCAATCTACCTTGGATAAGCTTCATAATTTAAAACACATAGGGAAGGGAGATAGACAGATGGCCAGAGCTTCAGTATATATCACGCAATAACCTTCTGTCTCACTCCATATTCTCAAAATATGCTACGTGTCCACCATGAGGTTACCTCCTTTTTCCCCGCTCCATTTCAGGCACTAAGGTTAAGTTGATGCTAATGAATTAAACGGAGCTGGGACCATTCCCTGGCCTGGATCCACTGTCACAGAACGATCACATCTGTGTGATTAAACTCTTACTTTCTAAGACAGGGTGGCTGCCTCCAGACTGCCTGACAGGCATGGCCCCGGGTCTCTGCTACCTTCCCAAACGTGCCCAGAACAGGCTGGGAGTGAGCTGGCAGGCTTGGGCTGGAGGCGACCGGGGACTCCTCGGGCAATGTAAGAGACCCAATGACCCAGTTCTTGTGCCCTGGCCCTGTTTAATTTACTACAATAGATGCAGCATAAGGGGTACAGAAAAATGAAGCTTTGTCTTCCCAGTGAAGAAATAATTACATGAGAGGGAGTTCAGGGTAATTTAGTTTCATTTAGTTCTTATACTTGAACCCTGGTCTCGAAAAAGTGATGATCTTGATCAGCCTGCTGCTCTGGACACGTCCAGCCTGCACACTGAACTCGTTCTTTTTAAGCATTTCCTTTCAACAACTAAAATGCGGAACAAATTCTGTGCTGCCTGCCATAGCCTCTCTCTAAAGGCTGCCGCACAACAAACTCTGGTGCAAACCAGTATTTCTTCATCATTCGAACAAAACACAACAGGACCTGCGTGTGCTGGCCAAAATATCTTGCCCTGGTGAGCACGGGTAACATTGCCATCTAGTGACTCCTCCCATAACAGTTAATTAGCCATAGGCTAGACTTACCCAAATTCAACAAGGCATTTCAATGGGAGCTGCAAGTAGGGACTGGAGACAAAGACTGGTTGGCACCAAGTTTTTCTAATATATCCTGATTGCCACAAGAATTGAGCACAGCATTTGTCCTTGAAGGCAATGAGTTGCAAGCCCAGCCTTTCAGGAAACCAGACTGTCCCTTTTGATGGCAGAACAAGAATGTGGGGATTTAATTATGTTTTTCAGGAAATCTTGGCTGATTTTCATGCCTGGCTTAACTCTGTGATTCCTGGTTCAGAGAGCTGGAGAGGCATGCAGATTTTGGGAGCACAACTGAATCCCAAACTCCAACATATAGGGGAAATGGGATGCAGTCAGCAGATTTCCCACCTGCACTCTAGAGGAGGCCACAAAAATGATCCGAGGGCTGGAGCCCCTCTGCTATGGAGACAGGCTGGGAGAGTTGGGGTTGTTCAGCCTGGAGAAGAGAAGGCTTCGGGGACACCTTATTGCAGCCTTTCAGTACCTAAAGGGGCTTATAGGAAAGATGGGGAAAAACTTTTTAGCAGGGCCTGTTGTGACAGGACAAGGGGCGATGGTTTTAAACTAAAGGAGGTGAGATTCAGACTAGACGTAAGGAAGAAGTTTTTCACGCTGAGGGTGGTGAGGCCCTGGCCCAGGTTGCCCAGAGAGGTGGGAGATGCCCCATCCCTGGAAACATTCCAGGTGAGGCTGGAGGGGACTCTGGGCAACCTGATCTAGTTGGGGATGTCCCTGCTCATGGCAGGGGGTTGGACTAGGTGGCCTTGAAAGGTCCCTTCCCACCCAAGCTATTCTGTGAGTTTATGTTTCTCTGCTGATGAGACTCCCCCTATAAGCATGATTGCTCCTCATGTCAGGGGTACCTCTGAGGTTCTCTTGTTCTAAACAAGTGCATACGTCCTCTGCTGTGATACTTTCTCTTCACTTATCTTTCATTCTGCTAGTCATTCTCTGGTCAGTCGTTAACTTACTCCTTCTGTTGTGCAAAGCTTTCTTGGGGTGCAATTGAAGTGCATAGTGAATCCATCTCCTCTGAAAACAAAGATCACGTAGGGGTGATATTTCTGTTGTCTTTGAAGCCCCCTCAAGATCGAAGTCTCCTATCTCTATTTTGCAAGTCAGCTAACACCACGGCAGAAGGGTTGGACTGCACGAGCATCCCCGGTGCGGGAGGATGCTGCCAGAGATGTTCACACAGCCGAGCTGCAAGGCAGCTATATGCGTGTGTTGGCAAGGATGACCGGCAGAAGCTGACATCTCTAAAGACTTACTCTTTCAGTACAATACAGATATAGTCAATATTATTCCTTTCCTATGGCTCCTTTGGAATAATATCAGCTCTTCTCCCTCCAAGCTTCTCCGGCGACAGCGAACGGCTCCTGTTTTTCAGCCAAAATGAGCTGTGAGTAGTTAATAGAAGGACATGAATTAACAGAAATAGCTTAAGCAGTATTCCGTGTACTCGCTGAGTGCCGCATTCCTGAAGCCACAGTATCTGACAGGTCACACATTGTTTCCATCCGTTCCCATTTTTTCCAGAACAGGTAGTTCACATTCAGACTCTATTTGTGCTTGGTGCTCCATTCCTGGTTGAAGCTGGCAACCCTCATCTTGGTTGCACCATGTGCCAAGAATGTAACTTAGACTTGGGTTATCTTTGGACAGTCCTTGAAATCTAATTATTATTAGTAAACAGGACAATCTGCTTGCATTCTGTTCTGCGCTTGGTTGCTGCCCTGAGAATAAGCCCGCGTGTAAATAGCAGCATTCATACAGGGACCTCAAATATGTTGGAAGAACAAGGATTCGGTCTCTAGTCCCCAGTCAAGGTGGTAGGAATCTGCCCTGCTCATTTACAGACACGTGGCTTTTGGGATGCTGATATTCCCCTCACTTGCTCAGTGCCTGTCTTAGTTATCGCTGATGCTCAGGTCCAAGGAGAGGATGAGAGTCCCAAGCAACGTCTCAGAGACCGTGTTCAAACCATGTCCTCAAGGCGGGTAACCTGGTGTGGTGAGCACATCACTTCCTTGACGGTACAGGGAGACAGCTCTGGTGAGCTGATGTTTTGAATTGGTCATCATCCCTTAGGGCATACATGCTATGGCAAATAAGAGTGTCGCAAATAGGTGCCCTTAGCAGTCAGGTCTGACTGTGACTTCAGCTGACTCTCCTAAGTGCCCTTTAGGTGATAATTTAGACAAAAACCACACTGTTTTACATGTATTTTCTGGTCACTCTGTCATTTATACAGCTGATCATCACAGAACACTATTATTTGATTTTAAGACCAGCAAAAAATCATTACCACCGTGCTCGAATGGTGGACCCTGATGCATACCATGAGCCAATTTGGCCTGGATTTTGTGGAAGTCCAAGCAAAGAAGAGGGACGCTGCTCACGGGTTGTGCTCTGCTAGAAAGCCTGATTCACTAACTTCAGTGGGGAGAGCCCTGCTCTCCTGGGGCTGGGCATGAAGCTCCCTCCCTCCTGCCCACTCCCAAGAGCCCTGCTGCTACATCAGCCCCTGGCAGTAGAAGCCGGCAGACCGGCATCCTTGCCCTGTGCCCTCCCATCCCAGCCCAGCCCTGCAGCAGCAGAGGGAAAGTAGAACTTGGCAGAAATTTGCCCGGAGCTAAGCTGACCTGCTAATCACGCTGGGAGAGGGGTCCCTCTCCTCCCTGTCGCGTACCCCGTGCCCCACGCCATGCAGGTGCCTTGTCTTGCGGGGCTTCCCATGCCTAGAACGAATCTAAAATGGGGACTTCTTTTCCCTGGTTAAGAAAGGCGTCGGGGCTTGGTTTTTTAAAAAACTATTTTATTTTATTTTACTTTCTCCCTTTCTAGGTGTCAACATGTTTGGTTAAAAATGCCTCACAGAGGAGTGTTTAGCGTGGAGTGAGAATGTGGATGGGAGTATCAGGAAGAAGAATCTAAAGTTTCTGTGTACTGTCTGATTTTTGAGTGATGAGAGGAGGAAGCTCTACTTGCCACTATTTAAAGAAAGCCAGGCAGACAAACTGAAAGAAAGTTAATATCTGTCTATCGCAGCAGCGTAGGATCATAGGATAATTCAGCTTGGAATGAGTGTCAGGAATACGACTGCTTTTCCAGATAGGTGTGTACGGGGGCAGACAGACCAATGTGTGCATGCGGAAAAAAGGAGAGAGAGAAGTTAATTCTGGTGGGAAGCGTGGCCATGAGAACCTTGAAAATCAATGTGCTTCAGCTATGGGACTGCTAAAAGGGTTGCCAATTGGCTTTTCGACAGGCTGCCTTATGATACACTTCAATGTCTTGCAGACCTCGCTACCTCTTCGCTAGTCCCGCGTGATCACTGCAGAAACATCAGCCTTCAACAGCTTCCACCCAAAGCTTCCCACCACGATGGCAGAGCTCGCAGCCTTTGCCTGCGCATCCCCTGACTGAATAGGGCTCTCTGGCCTGGGTGGTGAGACATGGACGCAACGTTCAGAGACCACGTCCAACCTCTGCGAGAAAACAAGTCTTGTCTCACCACGGGGTGGCTAAGATCCTACAGGGCTGGGTTACCCTTGCCTAAAGTCCCTTTTGGAATTGGGGAGAAAATCTCTCCCTGAGAAACTGAAGACTCAGACTGGCAGGGAGAGGAGACACGTAGGCGCAGGGGAGAGGGACGCAGCAAAGTCATTAGGACTATGGAAAACGAATGGAAGCCACGTTGTACAGGGCTGCTAAACGGGGTCTGCCTCCCTGGTGCTCATTTTCACCAAAGAGAAACAATTGGAATCATTTAAAATGATGCTCCGTCTTGCCAGAGACATTTCTCCTGCCCCTCCATAGCAGCACGGCTGTTTGAATAGTTAATTTGGCATCATTACAAAATCCAGCAGGGAAGCGGGGGAGGAAGGAAAAACCGGGCAGAATCTGGCACTTCCAAAAGCAGGTGAGCTGCCAAGGGAAACCAACCGTCTCATCGGCAGCAGAGCAGATTCCCAGCGCCCGCTGCTCATTCCCAGCTCCTGATGAAGGTCTCCGTCCCTCCCTGTTACCCTAAATGCTGAATCGTTCTTTGTGTTGCTGCATAGTGTAGGAAACTTCTGGTGGGGAAGGGAAACGGGGAAAACTGGGAATAATTTTCAAAGAGATTACTGGTTGTGCTTACAGGACTTAAAATCTTTGCCTTGAATGGACTAAAACTGGTTACTTGATGGATCTCAGAAAATATCTGTGCACAGGGACTCATAATCTGCCTGCAGTATACCTAGAAGGGGTCCCACAGCAACCCACCCCGATCCAATGCTATCCAACACCTTTATCAACATCTTGTATTGATCCAAGAAAAGTGGAAAATTATTGCTGGCGCAATCTGCAAATGTTGCAGTCTACAGGAAAGCGATGAAAATCATCAGAAACGGGTCAGTTACACCCAAGCAGTCTGGATCGCTCACTCGGGCAGCTCATTTGTGCTGCCTACGATTTTAACACAGCCAAAGTCATGGCCAATAATTGGGAAACGAAGAATGCAAGTCACACGAGATTGGAGACAGCGTCTTGGAAAGCAGCAGCCCTGACCAGCTTGGGATTGTGGTGTTGGAACAGCTCTGCAGCGCTGCGGGTGAGGGCTAATGAAGCCCTTGGATGTGTAAGCATGGACCTGATGGATACAGCACGCGTATTCTCGCCGGTATTTCTGAGACCACTGCTAAAATATTGGACCACAGTTGCGATGTCCACAGTTGAGATGTTAAAAAGCTAAATGGATTGACTTTTGTCCCAGGGTGAACTTGTGGGCTGAAATCTGTTCCTCTAAAGTCGCTTTGAGCCAAACAGGGGAAGTTTGGTGTGAAGATTATTAGAGGAAATTCTTAGTTTTAACTGGGATTCCTGTAAAAGGGAGATGTTGTAACAGCAGGGGATTTTCACTCAGAAACGACTGGGCATGAGGTAATTTTCCCTCAATCAAGTAAGGGTGACTAGGAGTTCATTCACTTCTAATTATGTAGGGAAGGGAAAGCTAAAACTGTTTACAAAAGTATTTACCTACGGCTTGCACACCCCATGGAAGGAAAGAGAGAACAAATTAACAAAAAATAAAAGTCATCCAATGCTCTGGGCTATCACGTCAGTGGTGGAAAGAGACGTACTGGTTTAGGATACAGATCGCAGTTTTATCAGTTCCCTAGGGCTAAATAAAGGATTTCTAGGAAAGCAGACACTGGAACAAGGTCAAGTAGCTATGCCAACCTCAGAGAAATCATTGTCAGAATACACGGAATACTCCTGGCACATGCTATACGTAAAAAGCCTTTAGAGAAGGTACCAGATCACTAATTCCCAAACTTTTTGGAAGAACCTTGCCAACCCTCAAATTTTCTTGCAAACCACTGCACACCCAATCAAGCTTAGGAAATGCAGACTTGGTAGCTCATATGTCTTTACGCTTAATATGCTCCTACGGCCCAGATGCAGCCCACTCACCACAGGCACACGGACCACCAGCAGTTTCTAAACCGCAGCTGGAGTTCTCCTGGGCTCAGAGGATAAAACTGAGCCCGCTGAGGTCAACGGGAGTCTTTTTACTAACTTCAGCAGGCTTTAGATCATGGCCTTCCCACGCTAGCCGAGAAGCACTACTGCTGACAAGGTTTTAACGGGGAATCGCAAACAGCATCGTTCTGGTAGCTGGATGCGTCCCAGGTGAGTGCCTTCCTCTGCGTTTTCCAGCATCTCTGGAAATCCAGACGCTGAGCTGGGTGCGTATATTCAGGCATTCAAGGTTGCAGAGTTTGTCCTCAGCCTCTCTGTGGTAGGAGCGTCGGTTGATATCTGTATGAGGGAAGCGTCTCGAGGACCCCTGGAGCTTGCAGGGTGCAGTGTGGCAGCTAGAAGATCTGCTCATCATTGGCTTCTGTCTCCTCGTTGCAAGAAGGAGCCATTTTGTCACGTCTTTCCATTGAGGAATTGATTTGAGGTGTGGATTACAACCCTCCTCCAGTGAGATGGGCTGCCCCACTCTTCGTCAAAGATCAATCCCTCCCAGCAACCATCTTACAATTTAAAGCAAGTTAGCTTCTCTACATCAAAATACCCATTTTTAGACTTATCTCCCATCTTTAAGCATGTTTTTTCTCTGACTAAACGGAAATGTTTGCAGCACAGAGGTGGCATTCAGCCCTCATACATGTTGTTGTTTTAATTTGAATGTGAATCTTACCCTTGCAGCTTGTTGAGATTAATTTCCCTTAGAAAACCGCAGTGCAGACACATACATTCAGCCCAGTCATCCCAAGCTTTCGTGACAAGGATGTGAGGCACTTTCAGAGTTCGAATCATCTGACCAAACAGGAATATCTATTTTACAAGGAGATGAGTTATACGCTACAGAGTCCATTTATCTCCACTGACATTGAGGAATCTGAAACAAACTCTCTCAGAAGCGTCTCATCTTTGTGTCTTGGGGTCCCATGTTCTATACGAAGAGAAGGATCTTTACTTAACTCTCTCACCACCAGGAGATTTGCCTAAAGAGCCTCTGGGTAAGGTATCAGGATGTGACCCGTTTCTCAAAATTTTCAATGCATCGTTTTGCAAATATGGCTTCAGTCTCCCATTGGGCTGCTCTTGCAGCAGATGACTTTACGCTGCTTTTGCTCTCGTGGATGACTTGTAGGATTATATATAGTGTGGCTCTGCGCTCAGGTGCCAGGCTTTTTCTGAAATTAATCTTAACCTTGAAGCTGAAATTCAGGCACTTTTTCAATGCCACGTTCTCATTTCTTGCACTAGGAGTTTGCGATGAAATCTTCTCTGCTACCTCGCCATGGAGTGGACCAATCTGTTCCACGTAGCCAGCAAAAGGAGGACACCAAGGAGTCATCATATCAGCGATATCTGGTGGAACCCTTTTTCTTGGAAGCTGCTAATGGGAACGAGCCGTCAGCTGAAGGGTAACAGCTGCCCCTGTTGTTGCTCCTCTTGCCACTGCTTTTACAAGCACGTTTGCATTAGGTCTATGTGTTCAAAACCCGTGTTTGTTTTCTCTGATGATATGAAAAATGCTTCTGAGCAATAAAAAAGATGAATAGCACGTCTGACGGAGATCTACTTCTACTACTAAAAAAATCTGCCTTACAAATACTGCAGATTTCCACTCCTGTGAACAATAGTCCTCGGGTCAATATTTCCGAAGTCATCTTTTTTAGTCAGAATTTCCAGTCATAGGCAATAATGAAGGAAAGAATTTTATTTTCTTAGTCAGAATAAAAGCAAATTTCCAAATGCCAAAATTTCCCATGAATTAGAAATCCTGAAATTTGGCTGGTATAATTTCCTAACCCCGGTATCTGCAGTTGTGCCAGAACTACAGAATAAATACGATTTCTACAGTCTGACTCACAGTAAATAAAGGAGCTAGTGTGTGCAAGCCAAAAGCGATGAGATCTAGCCTTTACTGATAAATTGGTAAGGAAGATTACCTGGGAGGAGTTTGATTTTTCGATTCTTTTTCCTAAAGGTTGCTTTAGAGCACCTTCCCTTTATATCTTGTACTCACACCTTCTAATGAGGTATTAATGAGCTGTTGGTGGTTTCTTTCATTTAGAGCAAGACCATTAAGGGAACGTGAAGTCTTTACTAGGTTCCAGAGTCTTAATAAAAAGAAGCGACGCGTTTTGAGACAGGTCATGCCTGAAAGCTTCCAGCGCAGAGCAGCGACTCTGTCGCCGTCGGGGCTGTCGGGGAGCTGTGGGCTGCTGTCAGCGGCAAGATTTCCTGCGCTAGGTTATACCTGTGGAGCGGCCTGGGCTGTTTTCTGGCTACTCAGAGCAAAATTCCACTTTCTCAGTAGTTTTACTGGAGCGATTTTCCCTCTCATGAGGAAAACCCTACCTTCATAGGCTTGGGTAGAAGAAGAGGAACTGGGTAAGTGCAAAATAGAAAGGGACTTAAATTGCTGGCAGAAAGTGTGCAGCTTTCCAGTCTGGTCACCCAGATTTATTCCCAAGTTTCACTGGGATCCATGCATAGCCTTGAGAGCACCATCTTGACAGAACAAGAGGAAAGGGCCTCAGGTTGCGCCAGGGGAGGTTCAGATTGGACATTCGTAAAAATTTCTTCACTGAAAGGGTTGTCGGGCATTGGAACAGGCTGCCCAGGGAGGTGGTGGGGTCACCATCCCTGGGGGTATTCAAAAGACGTTTAGACGAGGCCCTAAGGGATACGATTTAGTGGGGGACTTGGCAGTGATAGGTTAATGGTTGGACCCGATGATCTTGGAGGTCTCTTCCAACCAGAACAATTCTATGATTCTATGATTCTATGATCTCATCCTCCCAAGCCCTAGCCTCCCTCTGTGTAAAAAGGTGGTAGCATGACCTTCAGTCTCCTAAAATCTCTGCTTTGCCATTTCTCCAGAGGGTCGACAACAATTTGGTAGCTCTATTAAATGGTTTAATAACAAGGAGGCTCTTTTGGAAATGCAGAATGGTAAAAAAAATAGTCTTTGAACCAGTTTTGAATTTGCATCTGATTTCAAAGCTAGACCAACTTTGAGTTGGGGGTGTGACCGGAGACCTCCAGAAATGCCAGAAATACCTTCCAACCTTAATTAGTCCATGATTATAACAAGTATGTCTATATGTAGCCATATAGTCCCGGCCACCAAAGTAACAAGCTCCATCCTGGAACCACATAAATTTCTAATATCTGCTCTGCCAGCTCCTTATCTTGGCAGAAATTTTGCGTATACAAATAAGTAACAGCAGTAAAAAAGTCTTCATAAAGAGATATAGTGGTGGGACTGCAAAAAAACAGCTGCCTTCCAGTTTTCTGGTTTAGTCCTTACATATTTTGCATCTAGGCAGCTCCGCTCCCCTCTCGCCCGCCAGCCACTGTGGGGACCCCTGGTCCCCCACGCTTTTGTTTTTCTGGTTTTAGCTTTGCTGTGGTCTTATCCGTATCAAGCAAGTGTGAAAGCTTAATGCTGGTGAAAGACGTGGACGTCTGCCTCTGCTGTACAACTTACCTCGCCTGGACTCCCTGCCTTCGTTTTCTCCCCACCACCACCACTCATGATGTTAGGGAAGGCCGTGGCACCATCTAAACCATCAAACCATTCAAATACAAAACTTCTATTAGAGGAACCAGGAAAAAAAGGCATCCCAGAAAAGCTTTCCACAGAGCTTTGCTGTTGATTTTGGGTCCTAGAAGGCTCTACAGAACAGGTAGACATACATACAGAGGGAAATAAAGTCTTTTCTCATATTTCTGGCTTGAATTTGACTTTGCACTGACCTTTTAAACTCATCCGCTGAGAAAATAAATTGCATATACTATTACGTTTTACAGTAGAGACCTTCTTTGCAGTCTTGAGGTAGGCTCTCTCAAGCTCTCTCGCCTACACTGTGAATGACATTAACCTCTTTGATCACTTTAAAGGGTCTAAACGGACTGAACTTCTGCTCAGAATGAGGTCACTACCACTCCCTTTTTTTTTATATTTGAGTCCTTAAGAAAATGACAGAGCAATGGGATTTTTCTCTCAGATTTACAGCTTTGCTGCCCTTGGCGCAGAGACTATGGGTACGCTTTGCCTTCCCACTTACCTGCTGCAGGGCAAACAGCAAGGTCACTAAGGTCTTGGCCTCTCCTACCTCTGTTTGCTCATGGAGTATCAGGCTCTAAATAACTGTATAATGGAGATAATCATTGACTAACAGTGGTTTACTCCAGGTTGGTTTGATAACTTTGGGAAGAGCATTGACCCCGATCAGCCTAGAAGAAAGTCTACCAGAATACGTAGCAGACGAAGCCTTGTGAGCTTATACACTGAGGACTGTGATGAGACACGTCACATCTCTGCCTCTATGAAACGGAGTGGCACAGCTGGCCTTTTGCAAATGCTGTAAAGTTGTTCTTTTTCCTAATTCTCTGTGTCGGTCATGGAGCCAAGCAGCTGTGATGGCCAAAGATGACCCGATTCCAGACGAACTGCAGCCATTTAAACGTGACCTGGTGTTTGCTTTGTTGATAAGCAATTTACAGTATGGGAGGATGGGAACAAAGGATAGAGACAAAATGGGGCTAAGCTACAGAAATGGAATATAAAGCACAAAAAGTGAAAAAAACAGCCTTGAGGAGCCACAGAGAAAGGTGTGGTATCCAACATCTATAAAAATGCGGTTTTCCAGTGTAGGCAGCTAAATATAAAAACCCTACAGAGAACTATAAATTCCTAATAAATATGATTGAACTACTGGAGAAAATCAGGCAAGCTAGGCTCAAGAAAACAGAAGCAAAGCTGAGAGCGAGCTGAGGCCAGGGACACGTCTATTTATGATGTGTATTTTACGTTACTCCGGAACTCGAGGATTTGTGACCTGGGTCAGGATCTGGTGAGCGCTGTTTGAGGGCACGCGCCTCGGGGAGCCGTGAAAATTGAAGGTTGTTCTGTGGCACTGAGAGGGAACGGTGTCGACGGCACATCTCCCGAAGGATAGCCAAGGCTAGCGTGCCTCAGAGGGACACGTACCAACCGCCTTTCTCAGCTAGTGCTATCTGGAATAAGTATTTATAGCTGGCCTAGACCAGCTGAAAATGGATTTTTGTACCTTTACTAGTTCAGCTAGGCTGGTCAACGAGTCACGGACATGAAAACCAGGTTTTGATTCTTCCTGCTTAGGTTTCAAGGGCGAGATAAATAGTTACACATCTAGTTCTCTTAGTGCTCCTAGGCTGGAGATTATAGTTATCAGCACAGCAGACAGAGAACCACCTTCATTTCAGGCTTTAACGTATCATGCAAGCCCAGATCCTCAATTTCCCTGGCCTATATCTTTGTCTTTTTTCTATTATTTGTACTGTTTTCAAGAGGTGCTAATAGTTACTTGCCAAACAAGGAGATCTTAAGACCGTATTTGCGGAGCGCGGGCTGAACTCACACGTCAGTAAAGATTGCCAAAACTAGCAGGGATAACTGTCCCCGCAGAGGGGCCGGAGGCAGCAAGCGGCGGCAGAGCAGAGCGGTGTGGAAAACGAGAGCTGGAATCAGCACGATCTTCACGTTACCCGAGTACGACGCCAGGCGTCCAAGGCAGCTGCGTAGGTTTGCATTGAAGTCACACAGCAAACAGGAGTGACGGTGGCGGGTGGAGGGAGGAGGAACAGCTCTGCATCTTTTTTCTCCCCCATGAAGCTTCAAAACACTCAGGCCGAAGAAAGCAAAGCGGGGAGCATGCACGGTTGGAAAGGCTAAGCTGCTGGAGAGAGCGGAGCCAAGGCGCTGAGGGCAACCTCAGCCCCTTCCCACTGCTGGAAGAGCATCTACGGGAGGGCTCTACCCAAAGCAGGTAGCAGGGAAGCTATTTTTTATGGTACAGCTTTTTCGGGGTGGGTAACGGTGAGGTTGTTACTTGAGCTTTGGGATGCTCTTAGTGCAGCTCACACTTCCAGAGCAATCCAGGGCTGACCTGACCTCTGGGACTGGAGTTGAAACCTTCTTCAAATCTTCTCCTGGCTCAGTTCCTTTTTGGACAACTCTTGTTCCTGCCAATGACTCAACAAACCCTTCCTTTTCTTTCCTGAACAGGGTGGCTGCATGGGAACCGCTCGGTTTTATTTGGTAGGAAATGCCATGGTTCTGAAATCTCGTTTTGTTCTGAAGTGGAAGAACACACAAACAAACACAAAACCATTTTGTGCCCAAAGTTTCCTGCAAATCACAATAAAAATTATCTGTTCTTTTAAAAACTGAGCCATTTCATGCTGGCTGTGACCTTTCCAAATTCGATAGGAACATTTTTAAAGTTGGTAAACAGAAGCTAATGCATGCCATTTGAACAAGGTCAAAATACTCTGTTCTGACTTTTTTGTCTGCAAATAAGAAGGTGTCAAAATTGACAGTTTCCCAGGTCAAGTTTTGATGTTGAAAAAAAGGGCACTTTGGGCTAAAAAGCATTCTCCTTTTTTTCTTTTCTTTTCCTTTCTTTTCTTTTCTTTTCTTTTCTTTTCTTTTCTTTTCTTTTCCTTTCTTTTCCTTTCTTTTCCTTTCTTTTCCCTTTTCTTTTCTTTTATCTTTTTTCTCTTCTCTTCTCTTCTGTTTTCTTCTGTTTTCTTCTCTTTTATTTTCTTTTCACTGTGCCTTATGGACAATTGTGAATCATCTTTGTATATAAAGCATAGTTTATTTAAATCTTGCAGCACTGTTATGTCAAAACCTCCTAAAATGCTTTAGAGGACACAGGTAAAACATGAAATAGAAGCAACTTGGAGCCACCTTTAACAGGTCATGTGCAAATACTTTGCGAAGCCAGGGCAGACAGACCGGAGAAAGCTCTCCTGCGTAACAGAGATTGCAGGGGGGGCTGAGGGGGGGAAGGAGAGCGGGAGGGTGATTTGGCATCTGGAGGACAACGTTTATCCTGCGGCTCTGCCGGGCCAGTGGTTCAATGGCTGTTCACAAAACGCATTTCCACCCACCACAGCTGGGCAACGCTGCCTAATGGATAAAGCTCGGACTTGCAAGCCCTTGATTCTGCTCCAAGCCCTACCCTTGAACTTCTGCGTGACCCTGGGCGAGCCGTGCTGTGCCTTCAAGTCCCCTTTTTCTCTCTGTTGGCCTCTGTTAAGACGAAATGCTCTCTTGTAGGTTTTACAGTGTACAGACTGCAGTTTCCCCTTCGGCTCTTGACTCTGATCCACCGGCAGGATTTTAGGGACGCAGGCGAGGCTTTGCTGCTTCTCAGCTAATGGAGCCATGGAGTTTCAAGTCTGCGCCTGGGCAGTCCAGGCTCCCATATCAGCTCTCCCTGCTGACGAGCCTGTCTGCAGGACCTGGGGAGAAGTGCTGGCTCCTTCTCCCCGTGCTTTCTGAAGTCACAGTCAGTAAACAAGGCTGAAGCAGGGAGCTGTGATTAACAGGGGTTTCTATCTGCCAAGAATTCATTAAAAAGATAATAATTGTTAGCTTCCCACCCTACTGCTGCCCCGGCTTTGTGCAAACATGACTGGTATGGAAGAAAGGAAGGGGACAGCGCAGCGAGTTTGTCACGCACATGCCCCCAGTTTTTGTAGGGCAGCTTTGTTGGTGGTGATGAGACCACCCGGACTCCTCCCAAGGACAACTGCCCGGGTGACATCGTGTCCCCTGGCCATTACAGGGCTGAGGTTTTGTCCTTGGTTGACATCAAAATAGTAAGGGCAGAGGTCTAACGGAGTCTTGTTCCCATGTTTCCCAAACAGTCCCACCTCCCAACACTCACACCACCTGGGAGTCTGCATCCCCAAAATCTGGATCAGACACCTGAAAGAAGGGGAGAACGGCTTTCTTAGCATGCCTGGGTGTCCTTGGTCCTGCTATCTGTGGGCAGCCTTGCAAATATGGTGGGACTTCCTATCAATCTTTTTTTTTTTCTTTTTAGTATAATTTTTAAAATTGATTATTCATTTCCTTCTCTGATGGAGAAACCCTATTGCAGCTTGTTCTCCTTGCTATAAGGCAGCCCACAACATCCTGCTGGGATACTCACAGGTCTCTACTCAGAAACTCCAGGGTGGTGCAGAACCAGGAGAGCAGGAGCAGATAGGGCTGGAGCAGCCGTGGGCTGAGCTGGCTGGAGCTGCCCAGGGAGGGAGGGAAACTTAACTTGTATGGGGAGGGAGGACCGTGATGATACTGAAGACAGGGTGAGGTGGTGAGGCTGTTATACGTGACCACGGGATTGCATCAATAGCTTCTTTTAATCATTTTTCCTATTCATCTACTGGTGTGGTCACAAGCCCTAATTAACAAGTCATTCTACTAGCTTCTAGGGATCTACTTTTCACTGCACTTCATTGTAGCCCTCTAGAATATACATATATATTTGTGGCATATATTTCTATCATCAGGCACATCAGAGAATGCCTGGAAATCTGTAAAGGGGAGAGAGTAAATGTTTTGGCACAGGTGCTAGCTCCATGCGATGTCTTGTGAGCGGCTCTGCAAAAGTCTGTTCACAGCCTTCGGGGTTTTTTTGTCTCCTATGGAGAATGGCGATAGCTCTGCTGGTGACATATATACCGTCGCGTGATGGGTGTATATTCAGTTCTGTACTTACACAGCTCACTTGCGAAGCGACCCGAGGTGTCCGTGCACACCCATCATATACAACAATAAGCACCAAGTGCTTCAGTGCTGGCTCTCATGCTTTGCTTATGCGGGTGGGCGAGAGGGACAAACTGTCTCCTCCGTGATCCACTCTAACCACAGGTCTAAGGACAGGTGAGCATGAGCCCAGGTTGTGGGCTGAGTAATTTTTTCAGCATGCCAAACCCAATCCATGGGCTGTAGGTAGGATGTGCTGGGTCTGCGCAATCATCATCCAGCATCGTCAGAGGAAAGCTGCTGGGACCTGGGCTCGGCACCCATGAAACCAAAGGCGGAGGCTGTGGGAGCTGGAAGCATCAGCAGTTGGCAGCTGGTCTGTGCAAAGACAGGGCCTGGCTCTGTGTTGGCAGTGATTTTTCAGGCTGGAGTGAATATAAATACCGACACAGCTGCTGCTGTTCTTGTGTGGGGCTGGAATGGGGCTGGATGCAAGCAGGCACATCATCATTGGTTCGTTTTCACAGCAAGCTAAGATCATGTCTGAGAGCCTGCGAAACTCATATTTCCCCAGTTAATTATAGCACTGATGCTGAGGACAACGGCTCCCACTGACATTTGTCACGTTGGTTGAACTCTGCTGCTCTGTTTTGAGCTGGGGAGACAAGGCTGGAGTCGATGAACGTCGCAGGGTGGACTCCAGGGATGGTCTCTCTCTTCCTTTCTTCTTTTCCTGTTTTCTGTGTCTTCTCTTTCCTTCTCCCTCTCCTGTCCTTCTCGCTGCATCTCATTCTCTGTCTTTCCTTTCTAGCCAGCTCAGTCATTTGCTTGCTGTGGGTGATTAATCGCCAGCTTTGGGAGGCAGCTCCGCAATGCAGACCATTTAGTTGGTGACTTAGCAAGCTGTCCGGGTGGTGTTTAGTGGAAACACAGCCCCGTCAGCCACACACCCAAACCGTGAGTGCTGATGCCTTGTGCTGAAAGCCGGAGCTGAAGGGAGGGGCGGAGAGGGGCAGGATCAGTTCCAGAAAATGAGCATCTCCTGGGAGATTCATGACAGGATCTGTGTTTCAGAGGGAAATCAACAGTTACTCGTCTCCCGTTTCCACCTGTAAAATTAAGGCTGTTTGCAGAAAGTCTGGAGGGTTAAATGCTGGTAAGGGCTTGACACATCTTATTGCCCAATGCTAATGAGTCCAATCCCAGGAGGTGACTTCAAGGTCAGAAGAATGAGCCATTTTGCTAGGAGCAGATCCTTCGATCACTAGGACGGGGAAAAGCAAGAAGTACATGTGTGGTGATATGGATATGGCGTGAGATGGAGCACCGCACCCTTTGGTCTTTGGAGGCCAAATGTCCTTAGAGTTTCACACACGCTGCTTCTTTTTTAACTGTCAAGATCTTTGTTGAGCATTGATGAACTGCAGGTCTAACATACTGGTGCATCGATGAATTAGACATCAATTTGTGCAATGGAGAGGGGCCTTAGGCTGCAAATCCTCTGTCAGGAGAGCAGGGAACCAGCCTGACTCTGCCACTGAATGGTAATGAGTCGGCTGTTGCTTTCTCCCCCTCTCCATATGCATGAGAAGCCATTAGGTGAGAGTCTTTTCTGCTATTCTGCATGTGCCTGGCCTCATGGACTCAGATTTCGACAGGAATCTCAGGCATTGCTGTTAAATAAGGCAAGAAATATCCCCCTATGACCTGGAATGGTTCTTGCAGGGAAGACCAGAAACAGAACAGCAGCAAGAGAAGAGTGTGTTCCTCCGCTGTGCTCCTGCTCTGACATCTCTGGATGTCAGACATTCACTGTCCGGGGCTGTAAATCCTCTGCTTTCAGTGGGCTCTGCATTTACAAGTTAAAAAAACAATATTGTCTTCAGGATGTTATGGTAGAAAGCTAAAACATAAAAAGCTCAGCTCAAGACATTAATAGGAAAGATATTACTTGACTACATAAATGGGCTTCACCTGAGTTATGGATTAAGGGAACATAATTGGCACTAATGGCCACCACATTAAAGGCTACATCTCCTCTGCTACATACCATTCTCTGACCCTGCGGGAAACCCAGCCCCCGCGGTCATGTCAAAATGCTTTCCACTCCCTCAGGCTGCCTGGTGGGAAGGGTCCTTGACACATCTCCCAGGCACTGTCTGGAGGAGTGTCGCTGGCAAGGGCCAAGACCATGCCAGGAAATGCCCTGACCATTAAACGGTCTGGATGATCAAGACTGGTGCTCGAATCTACGTCGCAGCCTGGTTAGTGTAGCAGAGACATTACTGCCCTACCTCTGGACCCTCAGTCTAAGAGACCTCTGTGATCTCTGTCAGCTTAACCTTGAAAGAGGTTTTTTTATGCAACTCTTTTGGTGAGTATTTCTCCATCCACCTTCTTCTGGTTTCTGGTTTCTCCTTTCCTGCTTTTCTGTAAGATCATCAGCTTCTTTGTTCCCCTGTTAATGGTTCAGCTTGGGCATCATAACTCTTAAGATGCCTAAGGCTCTGTGAGGTGAGTCTCACTGATGTCTCCGGGCCAGGCTGAAATTCAGCACTTTTTGTAACACGTTGTGTCGATGGCCAAGAAGCTGAAAACTGCGTGATTTTTGCTCAATCACAGGACAAGCCCAGAGATGACACAGCTGTTTCACAACCAGCCCCCTGGTTACACTCTAACTGACTCAGAAAGCCCAGTTACAACACAATCCCTTTTCTTGGGCTGGCGATGACGTGAAGAGAACTGGCCCATGGGCGGAACTCACCCAGGTCCCTTCGATTTCATAGCAGCATTGCCGTATCCCTTGGAAGGGGTCTGGAGATAATCTAGTCCAGCCTATGCCTGGAGCAGGGTGTTTGCCAACGCTACATCAGGTTAGCTGAGACTGTTCAGTCAAGTCTTGGAAACCCCCGAGGATGGAGATGCCACCCATTTTCTCACCTTTCGGAGGAACCTGTCCCAGTGCTGCTCTGCCCCTCAAGTGAAAAAAAAGCTTTTTCTTGATGTCTAGGCTGAACATCTGGAGCCACAATTTGTGGCCCTTCCCCTCTATTTCCAGGTGATTGCCAAGCTGCCTCCCAGGCGCGTTGAAAATTTAACAAGTGGTGACGATGCAGCTCAAAAGCTGGGGAAAAACCAGAGACAGGATTTGCCTCTGGTGCTATGCTGGAGGTGACAGGAGGGTTAGGAGGAAGGGCTTTGAGGCTATGAGCAAATAAATTGACCAACACAACTGATGCAGCAGAAAAAGAAATACCAGGGGGAAGATGCACAGAGACAGGTGAGGGGAATGACCTTGTAGCAACAGCAGAGGAATTTCATCCTGGTCAAAGCCAGGGAGAAGGATGCAGTAAGAACAGATATTCAAGATGATGAGAGTTTTAGAAACCTTATACTAATTTCCAGACTAAATCTATTCCCAGCTCGTTTATACCCATTTGTTCTTGTTCCAGCACTGTCCTTTAACTTAAATAGCTCTTCTCTCTCTGTGATTTTTACCTCCCCAATGTATTTATAGAGAGCAACGCATCTTTGTGCTAGGCTAAACATACCAAGCTCTCCTAGTCTCCTCGCATTCGATTGGCTTTCTGTCCACCTGATCACCGCAGGAGCCCTTTACTACGTCTGCTCCAGTTCAAATTCACCTTCTTTGGACATGTAGCACAAGAACGGTCTATGGAATGCCAAGGGAGATCTTCTCCCATGCTGTTAACACTTCACTAAACTCACTACAAATAGCTTTTGTACTGCGTACAGCTATTGCACTCTGCTTTCCATAACTGCATCGCACCAACGGTGCCGAATACTGCTCTGATGAACACATGCAGGCACATCCTTCTCCTGCAACTTTGTTGTTTCCAGCGGATGAGCCCACAGCTTAAAGCAGCTATTCTTATCAGTCTCTAAGTGCTTGACTTCGTACTATTAGATTTCATTCTATTTCTATTACTCCTGGGCTTAAGGTCATCCAACTTTTCTTGTGTATTTATACCAAGGGCCTTATAAATATGCAGATTGATAGACTGAATAACTTTTAGCCTCTGGATTATGGGATAGTCTTGTTGTATCCCAGTCCCTCCATCTAAGGCAGAGTTGTAGCAGAGTAAACATCAGACGTGCAGCATGATTTTCCTCCCCTTCTTCGGAAATGTCTGGCATTAGCTGGGAGAGGATAAGAAACAACAGGTGAGGGGCCTTTTTGCTCTGAAGCAGCAGTTCTCCCGCTCCAAACTGGGATATAAGCAGGATAGAACAAATTCAGAAAGGGCTGTGGTGGCCACTGGGTAAGGGCAGAACTAAGACCAGCCTCAATGGAAAGCACATATTTCTTAACCAGGACCTGAACACATCACATCTTGGGAAAACCACTAGATCTGCACGTAGCCATCCTGATGAAGGTGCTGTCCACAGAGTAAACATGGAGCCAAGCAAACCAGCAGTCTTTGCTCTTTCAAATCCAGTTCCTAATCTTAATTCTTCATAGAGTCACAGAATCACAGAATGGTTTGGGTTGGAAGGGACCTTAAAGATTATCTAGTTCCACCCTCCTGCCATGGGCAGGGACACCTTCCACTAGACCAGGTTGCTCCAAGCCCCGTCCAGCCTGGCCTTGAACCCTCCCAGGGTTGGGGCAGCCACAGCTTCTCTGGGCAACCTGTGCCAGGGCCTCACCACCCTCATGGTGAAGAATTTCTTATTTATATCTCATCTAAATGTCCCTTCTTTCTGTTGAAAGCCATCACCCCTTGTCCTGTCACTCCATGCCTTTGTCAAAAGTCCCTCTCCAGCTTTCTTGGAGGCCCCTTTAGGGACTGGAAGCTGCTAGAACGTTTCTCTGGAGCCTTCTCTTCTCCAGGCTGAACAGCCCAAACTCTCTCAGCCTGTCTCCATAGCAGAGGTGCTCCAGCCCTCGGATCATCTTCGTGGCCTCCTCCGGACTCACTCCAACAGGTCCATGTCCTTCTTGTGCTGAGGCCCCAGAGCTTATTCTAGTAAGTTTTGGTTTATCCTCATTATGCTGTCCTCCTCCTCATGTTCCCCCATTGCTTCACTGTTCCTGAGCTTCTTTAGTTAAAGAAATCTACTGTTCTCCTCCTTCACTGTTTCGCCTGTCACGCAGGGCTCAGACAAAGCATTTACACTCTATTCTGAGGTGTCAGTGACCCCAGGACAGGATGGTTTTCCTAGATGATCAGTGACATCTGCCAGGTAAAAAAATGGGACAGCTGGAGATACAGGCCCCTCTGGAGGAGAGGCAGTTATAGCCCAGAGGTGCTCAAAGTACAGAGCACACCCACGTTTGCCACCAGGAGATCCATGCAGGAGTGTTGAAGCTGGTCCCAGTGGTGTTTCTTGGTCCCAAGTTGTTGCCCATGAGATGCCACGGGCTGCTACAGAAAGCAGACTGAAGGAGAGCTCTGTAGGGGAAGACAAAACGCCTCTGCATACAGCCGGTGTGAATAAACCTGTTTAATGTCCAAATTCCATCTTTTCTAAACTCTCTCATGCGTCAGCTGGAGCAATTATTCCACCTTACTTCCCCAGACTGACAGTGCACCTGCACCTGATGGGAAATTGCTACCATATGCTTCTCCAGAGGTAGCTGCATTTCAGCTGTGGCAACGGCTCGTTCTGTGTGATCTTTCAGAATGGAAAAAACCCTCCTTCCAGCCACTTTTCTGACAGACTCTGTGAGTAGCAAGTTAATGGGGTCGGGAGAAGCTGCTGGCAATTCTCAGCTCCGCAGCTTTCCACTTGAATGCTCTGCAGCTGAGCTAATGGTCAGCAAAGCCCTTCGATGGATACAGAAACCATTTGCGCTTGTGATGGGAAGAGAGAATGGAAAAGAGAATGCCACTGCTTTTTCTCCTCGTTCGTTCTTTCATTCCTTCCTGCTGCTGCTTTGCTGCTTTTAAGATGGGGGCTGGAATCTGGTGACTCCTTCTTGTTGGTCTCTGCCATGTCCTGGGCATCCCTCAGTCTCGTGAAAACTACCTTGCTTCTCTCTCTGCTTAGACTTCCCTCAAGGAAAAAAAGAAAAAAAGAAAGAAAGAAAAAAAAGAAGCTCAATAAGTTTTATTTGCTCTATTTTTGGATTTTCAGGTGAAATAGTTTAATCAGAGAACACCCGTTTTTTTCTGCACTGCAAATATTTCAAAGTGATGAACATTCGGATAAGCTGCTGTTGAAACACTGGGAGAGGGTTTTCCACCTGATTTCCTACCAGTTCATCTCATGGCTGGTCAGACGGCAGAGCCTCCAAAACCTTGAGCGGCTCCACTGGGCTATTTAGACCGCCCTGAGGCTCCAGAACCTGAGATTTCCAGCCTGCAGGACATGCTGCTGAGATCCTGGAGCCTCCTGAGAGCACTGGGCTCCCTACAGCACCGAGCGTCTCCATTTCCAGATGAGGAGCCTGAGGTTTTCCCATTGGAAATCTTGGAGGCATTCAGCTTCCCACCCCAGGGGGTCTCCATTTTGTTTATTGACCAAAATTCTGAAACAACAGCAACCCGAAGCAAACCAAAAGTCAAATGAAAGTGGTTTGATTTTTTTTTCCCCAGTGAAATATTTTCACAGTGGAAAATGAAGTACTAATTTTTTTATTTCATTTGCGAACAAAGACTTTTTAAATAAAAATGTTGGAATTTCCCGATGAATGAAAATTTGGAGCTCAGTTGCCTGCCTTAAGGTGCTGATATTACACAGGTCCTTACTCTGTTACCGCATAAATTAGGGTAACACCAAGAAGTTCTAGCTGAAAATGAGGTTTTAATGAGTTAGACTGATACAAACACATAATGATGGACAGTCTTCTCCCCACAGAGATATAAACAGATTAAGTGTCTGAGTGGCTGCAGTGGTGTTGGAATTAAAAAACACCCTGAAAAACAGTTTCGAAGGTTAGGATCCTCTTGCCTGATTACATGTGCAACCATAACAACCAAATCAGAGGCGTTATTTGGAAATACGGGTAGCAGTGACTGAATCACTCTGCCGCTAGCCCTCATCTCACTGACTGCCCGCTGCATTCAGTGGAGTTTTTCCTGGTTTTAGTAAATACAAACAAAACCAAAATTCAAGTAAATTGATGCAGAGCAACATTTCCCAGTAGCTCTGCAGAGAAGCTGTTGATCCTCTAACAATTTCATGATGAGTGACTCAAAATTGTCCCATCTCAGGGCAAGCTTGTGCCATTTGCCTCTCCATCCCTCTCCAGCCAGCCCCTGTCGAGGGGCTATGACGGTGCTGGTGCGGTGGTGCTGCTATTTCGGGCTAAGGGACTTGGCTGTTTGTCGGAGGCAGGAGAGGCTTTAAGGAACAAGACTCATGAGTTCAGTCTCCAGCAGCTCAGCCAGTGGTGATATATCAATGTTGACGATGAGCATTGGACACGCGACTGGGGTTCAGGTCTGCCCTTTGGGTTAAGCTTTGATGACCTGTCAAACCAGGGCTTTCAACAAGTTATCAGCTAGTGGCAGGGAGATGTTCAGCACATTCCCACCCTGACAGTGACCCTCTGAGGTCACCTGTGAAGTAGCAATGGACTCAAGATAAGGCCCTGTTACTTTTTTCCACTGTTTTCTTAGACAAAATATATTAATGTATTATGAAACATTGACTTATTCCACTTTTTGCCGAGTTCTTTCCAACCACAAGATTTGCCTCAGTTCTCTTTGGTTTTGGTTTCTTCCCATCCAGCTCCTTTTTTTCTTTTCTTTTCTTTTTTTTTTTTTAATTTTAACTATCACTCTTCCTTGCTCCTCTCTCATTTCCTCTCCCAAACAGAAGAGGAATTTAAATTGCAACTGGTCGCAGATGTAAAACCGGCAAGAGCACGCTCCAAAGACACTCTCTTTTATTGGGTTCATCCAGAGGTCAAAGAGGTTGGCTGCGGGACAAGACAGAGCAAAAAACCTACCCGAGCCCTACTGTGTCATCATCATCCCACTTGGCTGCAAGCAGGGTGGGACAGGAGCGGCGGAGGAATGCGGCTTCACGGCCATGCTTGCAGAGCCTCAGGATAAAGAGCCACCTCCAAGCCTTGGCTTGGGCCACTGCAGGTTTGGGGTGGCCCGGGGGGAGAGGCTGGCGGCCAGGCTGGCGAGGGGACGGGGAGGGCAGCCAAGGAGGGCGGAAGGGGGGGACGCGGAGGAGACGCCAGCCAGCTGTCTCGCATGCGCTCAGCGGTTGCAGCTGTGGCGGGGGGACGCGGGGAGGCAGCCCAGCTGCCGGCTGCTCGTGCCGCGGGGCTGCGCGGCGTGACAGCTGGTGGGGTGGGACAAGGGGGAAAACAGGACCGAGGGAGAGGTGAGATGGAAGAGGCGGGTGCCGAGGTGCTCTCTGGTCCCCAAGGCGGGATGGTGGAGGGGAAGGTCCCAGGAGCGAGTCACTGGCAGTCAGAGGTACGTGCAGATCTGAGCAATTCCCTTGCCTGCTCCTACCAAAGGCAGCCCTGCCTGCCCCGCAGTGCTGAGCCATAGGCCAAAGACCGTGATGTCCCCAGTTTCCATCAGCTTACCATGGCTTGAAGAGGTAGGTGGCACAACCACAGTCTAGCAAGGAGCCTGCTGCCCTTGCTGAGGAGCAGAAAACACAGAGAAAGAATCTGGCAAAAGCCAACTGCTCATGCAAGACTTGCAATATCTCACCCAAAAGAAGCACTCACAGAATCATATAATCACAGAATGGTTTGGGCTGGAAGGGACCTTAAAGATCATCTAGTCCCACCCCCCCTGCCATGGGCAGGGACACCTTCCACTAGACCAGGTTGCTCAAATACAAATACCCAGTCACAAAGTCACATCAGAAAATGAAGATGAGGATGGCCACCTGCCCAGGCAGCTTCATGACACCAAGGAAAGATGGCAACAGGGTTGGGAGGAGCATCTCTACCACCTATTAATTGCAAGAGCATCAAATACACATGAGGAAGAGCATCCAGCTCAGATGTGATCTCAGTGCTAACTCACCGTAACGGGAGAGCTCGCAGAGCATCCCGTGGGAAATGAAGACCCTTGGGAACGGGTGCCTACAGGGGATCTTGGGCATTCAGTGGAAATACACCATCACAAGGGAAAAATGGAAAAGCCATTCCCTGGCAACCTGTCTTCAGTCTGGAAGACTTCCCCAATAAGGCCATCAAATAAAAACTGACCAGGGCAAGGAATTCCTCGTGTCCATAGGGAACCCTGGGGAGAGCGGAGGAAGCTGGAGCAAAAGAACTGCAGAGCAATGAAATTAGAAGTCAGGAAGAATCAGAAGCAGGAGAAATGACTCAGAAGAGAAGTGACTGTACGCCAGCGTTGGCATACAAAGAGTGAAAGAACAAAGGTCATAACTACAGCCCATCACAAAGAGGTTATTAGTCTGTAAATCTCATGCTGAGACCCTCAGGTTGCTCTATAAAACTGATAAAAGCCCATGAAAGCTGTCTGATCACCATGCTTGTTGTGCTCTTGCCTCTTTAATTCAGAAAATGTCCGAAGCCATCTGCCCAGGCCGACAAAAAACTGTGATATTGCCCCTGCAATTCAGTGACACGTTCTCTTTCAGGATGTCCAGGAAAAGCAAAGCACCGTGGTGCTCCTGGGGTGCTCCTCACAGGGGGACCTCAGCTCAGTTCCTGCTTCTTTCCATTAAATGAAGAGATGAGAAAAATCTGCCTACAGCAGACAAATCCCAGCAGCCTTCAATGTCATCAAATCATAGAATCATAGAATCACAGAATAGTTTGGGTGGGAAGGGACCTTTCAAGGCCATCTAGTCCAACCCCCTGCTATGAGCAGGGACATCCCCAACTAGATCAGGTTGCCCAGAGCCCCGTCCAGCCTCACCTGGAATGTTTCCAGGGATGGGGCATCTCCCACCTCTCTGGGCAACCTGGGCCAGGGCCTCACCACCCTCGGTGTGAAAAACTTCTTCCTTATGTCTAGAAGAAAATCAATTCCTCCAGCTCCAGGTGACTCCAAAGTAAGTGTGGGCTGCCTTGCCCAAGCTAGCCTTGAATAGTGTCTTCTGAAAAGACTGTCCTACAAGCTGGAGGTGCTTGGCTATGAAATACTTGCCTTCATAATCACATTTTCCTTAGCTCAGTTTCATCCGATTACTCTGTTATCAACCCTAATACCACCCTGATCTCTTTGAGTTCCACAACCTTCTCATTTACAAAAAATAAAGCCGTCCAGCTTTCATCAAGTTATCTATGGCAAGAGTCTATGAAAATCAGTGAAACAGGACTCAAAGACCCAAGGTCTATTGAGACCTCCAGGGTAAGGACACCGGCTTTTGCTCTGTTTGTGTAGCACTGGGGTATTTGTGCTAGATAAGATCGCCAGACAAGCAATAAATGATAATATGTCTCTTTTGGAAACAAAGTATTTATTAGAACTGGATGGAATTTGTTTCATTTAAAATAAAACAGGATTAACAGTTCAAATAATATTAACAATTTTCAAAGGCTCATACAATTATTGAAAGCTGTCTCTCTGTTTTGCTAGCTGAAGTTCTGCTTGGAATTTCCCAGTTAAAAAAAAATATCAAAACACGCCGTTCTCCCCACTCTTCAAAAATTAACAGTGTCAATTCCAGAATATTTTTTCTGAAATTTGTTACTGTCTTTTCAATGCGTTCTCATTCTACCTCAATTCTTTTGTTAGCCTGAACACAAATTTATTTTCTATAGGATCTTTTGCAGAAAGCCGTGATGCCCAGGCTGGGTGATCTATCTCCAGCTCGTGGTAACGAGAAGTGAGCTACTCTCATCAGGACTCCGCTTCGCATGTTTTTGGTAAAACAAGTGTCTTCTTAGATTTCCAGAAAGCAGTAAGCACCAGTGAGAAACTTAGAAACCAGAAGAGGCTACACCTTGCCAGAGGGCTTTTCCATAGGCTAAATCATTTAAAAGAGGATGTTTACGTGACTTAAAGAACACATGATGGAGGTAAGGTGATGGCATTCACTACGGGAAAGAGCAACGCCACATAGGGAAACGTGAATAGTCACTGATCTGAAGCCACCAAATAAAACAGGTTTCTATACGCACAAAAAGACATGAGGGAAAAGGGATTCAGTTTAACTGAAGGTGTAAAGGAAGACGGGATTTCATCAAGCACCAAGGTGAATAAAGCTAATGTAGACTAAGGCACGTGCAGTCCTGGATAAAAGCGTCTTTGCTGAGATTTCATGGACCTTGGATAGTCCATTTGGAAAACAAACTTGAATGGTTTTGCTTAATTGTCCTCGAAACTGCCAAGCTCTGCGTGAGTCGGGGGAAGAGAGAAGAGGGGGTTTTCAAGAGGGAGTAGACTAAAAATGATCTGCACCAGATACTGCAAAGAAAAATGTAAAAAACCTTCAGCAATAATGTCAAATTGTCGAGGCACGTGTGTGTAGGGTAAGCTGTCCCCCACTGTCAAATCCAGGGGAGGGAATTAAAATCAAGCGGAGAGACACATTTTCTGTGGAGATGACCGTCTGGTATGGGTGTTGCCAGAGGGGATGCTAAAATTTTGGTCCTGTAGAAGGTGTGGAGCAAACTTTTTTCCTGATTCAGGGAAATCAAGGGAAACAGAGGTGTCAGACCCTGTTGTTGGGGAGTGGTGTTGGAGCGGGAACACGTCCCGGTGGAGGCACTCTGGGTTTTCTACGTCATGTCAAGTCTCAGTCTATTTGTCTGGGAAAAAACGATGCTCTTGACCTCCAGACAATTATTATTGCAGTTATTGCAATTTTGCTTCTTCAAGTAAGGTTTCTCCTTCCTCAGTTCACCACCGTGATGCACAGGGCATATCAGGCCCAAAGGCATGAGAGGAGAAAGGAAAAAAAATCACACATAAAGCAGCACACTTCCCAGCTACTCCAAGGTTTAGTGTCTGTATCAGCAAGCCTGGAATTGCAACCACAAGGTCTGCAATCTGTGAGACCTTCATTATCTTTTGGAAATGAGGTTGTGGAGAAACTGGGATTCACTCCTGCTAGATGTATCTGCTCCTCCTGATGACATTTCAAAGGCTGCTGAGCAGCAATATCCCAGATATGCCTCATCACGCCTGCTCTGAGAAAGGACAGTGGCCGACGGATAATGAAATCCCAGAGCTGCTCATCCTGGCTGCCCGGAGGGAGACACTGGCTTCGAGGGAAGAAGGCTGTGTCCTTTCAGTGGCCTTGAGGTGGCCTTTGCTCTGCAGCAGGACACGGGGCTGCTCAGCACAGCTGGGCTGTGGAGTCGCTGCTGCAGCACATCTTGGGTGGATGGCTGCGCGCTTGATGCGCTGAAGAGGTCAGGCGGCCGAAGAAGGAGGAAAGGTTAAAGGGGGAAACTTCTAGGAAATGCCCACGTAATCCATCGTGCTGCTTTGCAGCCCAAAGAGCCAAAGAACAGATACGGGAGGTTCTTTTGTATCTATTTTTCCTGTCATCGATTTTCCATAGTGCACGCACAGAGGAGGCAGAAACGTTGCTCTTCAAGAAAAGCTGTCTAGGTCCTTCTCCCCTTGCTTGGCTTCGCTTCCCCCGCTTCTGTGTAAAAGGAACAAAAATGAGCAGAGAAACATCAGCTTGTCCCTCACTGTACAGCAGCAACAGCACAAACCCCCCGATTCAGACATGGATCCAGCTAGCAGTCCCCCCCCGGGTTTGCAACACGACTTTGATTCCTAAGTGCTTATTCTGCCTCTGCTGAAGATAAACATTACTTCCACTTTGGAGAAGAGGCCACTGCTCCGCAGAAAAGAGGACTCATGCCCTCAAAGGTTTTGGCAGAGCCAGGAAGAGCCAAGGCAATTGTGCCTCCCACTCCAGCTCTGTTTTTCTTTATTTGAACATCCTTCTTGCAGCCTGTGAACTTTTTTCTGTTTGGCTGGATTAGGCCAGTATCAGTCTGGGTGACAGCCAGTGCAACCTATAATTGTCCCGTCCTCTGCTACCCAGCATTCACCCACCATCCGTCCCCTGACTTGTTCTTTGGCTGAGAAAAGTGAGGTCAGCATCGGATGCCAAAAGGACTTGACTTTGAGGAAGATTTTGGAAGAGGAGATAGACCTTGCACAAAAACAAAAATGGGGAGATAATTCCAGGCACTGTTATCGGTGTTGGGGAGGCCTACCAAGGGAGAACAGCCAGGGTGCGGGGCCAGAGAGAGGACAGGGATTTCTCTTCTCTGTCGCCACTGGAGGTGGCAAGCTTGACTGCAGCACAACAGACGTCTGCCATGCATCCACCCCTCCCTCATCCTCTAGCAGAAAGCGTGCACTCCCTTATCTTCTTCCCCCAGTGCGTCACTTTCCGTAGAAAGCCATGAGGAACAGATGGTCCTGACAGGGGGACCTGAGACATGTCTTTGTGTTCTTTGGAACCCAAGCAGATGCAGGAAAACTTTCAGTTCCTCTACACAAAAGACCGAGTGGTGAATGGCTCTCACATTAGACATTCTGTCTTGGGACAGACTATACTTTGGCCATCGGACAAAACCTTGGTCTCCAGTGGCTTTGATATCTCCCTTATTACTCTAAGTTCAGATGCCAACAGCACGCCCTGAACACAATCACTAAGTAAAACCCACCTTGACAGCGTTGTGCTGTCTGCTGTGCAGCCCAGCTTCTCAATATCCCGCTGCTCCTGGCTGCCTCTGCTGCAGCCAAGTCATCTCACCAGTTTTCCCACTTCTTGTCCTTTTGATCCACTCATTTCTGTGCTTTCTTTCACAATGACTCTCCCAGCTGATATCTTCTGTTGGCTCCATCTAATGAAATTCCAGAGACTGTTTCAAGAGACTTTGCCATTAATGTAAACATGGGCTTATATATACATATACACCTACAGGTGCATCTGCATAGGTGCATATGTGTAGAGATGACTCCACAGAAAAGTTCACCCGCCCTGGTGATCCAGACTGGTCCTGTTGCCTCCTGACTGCCCAGTTTCTCTCCCTCGCACAGCATTTCCTCCCATACTTCCCATTCTAACATATGGCTCACTCCACCCCTGCCTCTGTACGATGCCACTCGTACCTGGTTGGTGCCATACCCAAGGTAAATATCCCTTTTGCATATTGCCTCTTCTTTCAAACTCATTGCACTTCACACTTGTGGATGACATGAGCTATTCCTTATTTACCCAAGAGCATGTGTTCTCTTCACGGACACTCCCTTCCCCAACTGCTAATTTAAACAAGACGATCTACGTGGCCATCACGTCTCGTACTCTAAGATCTGCTAACAATTTCTCTGTGTTTTTCCATCCAGATTTTTCATGGTTGCTCAGGACACCTGTTAGTTTCATCAAGAGATGTTTGTCTGGCTGACAATGCTCATCCTCCTGAAACGCCAGCTTGAGGACACTCGTTTGAAAGTTCAGACTGTTTATCTTTCAAGGGAACTGCTTATTCGGAGCAAGCTAAGAGAGGTGATCCAAACTTGGGTCTGGTATGAATTTAGGAAAGCAGGATGCCTCTGTTTGGGCTATCTGAAACTCAAGATCTGCTCAGTCTTGAACTTGCGACTGTTTGTCATCCAGCAGTGGATTTAAGTCTAGACTGCTTGATCACCTCAGAATGATAGGTGATCACATCACTGGTCTTTTGATCTGATCCTCGTTCAACAGCTCTGCACATGGGAGCCGCAGCTTATAAATCAGTAACAAACAGGGATAATGAGAGGCACACACTTTGTCATTCCTCCCTAAATCCGCTCTCCTTATTAAGCATGGAAAAGTTCTTGGACTTCTCGCAACACATGAGGGAAGCTCCGTGGAGACTCTTGGATTTGTACTGAAAGAGCAAGAAGGGAAAGTCCTGAAGTTTTGGAATTTTTCTGCATGCTATTAATAATAATAATTCATAAATCAACAACGGCCGAAGGGTCGCGCAGAAAGAGTCTGCTGCCTGGCTCTATAAGAGACTCCTGTGTGGGTGTGAGAACCTCTTGAAATGGCAAAGGACTCTGGAAACAATGAAGGAGAAATGAATTACATTTTTTTGGCAGAAACAAAACATCAGTTCCATCCCCCTCTTCTTCTTTTTTTTTTTTTTTAAACAGAAATAGATACTTGAAAAAAATAAAACCAACAACATTTTTCTCTTGACTCCAAAAATAAAGCATTTGAATATCCAGAACTTGCTTTTTTAATTTTTTTCCTCCCCTAGCCCCCCTTTACATTTGAACATCAGAGTTCTGGCAGTTCTCGTTAAAAAAACGTCCTGCTTTGTCCAAGCACACTCATGTTAAAACGCAGACAGAAGACTAGATGACTCTAGGGATCGGTAATGGGATATACAGCCTTTCACCTCAACATCATCACCTCGGCTAGCCCAGCTCGGCAGTGGCTACACACGGCTGCTGGCCGCTGGTGGCCGGTTGGTGGGGTGGTCTCGGCAGGTGTCCCTTAGAAAAATCCCCCTGGAAAGACCTCGGACGGGAAGATCTGCCTGCAAGAAAGTGGGCAGCTTCGCTCCAGCCGTGCCCTGCAGAACCGTTTGTGCATCATTTGTTCTCCTGGTGCTTTGGCCCCACATCTGAAAACTGAGGCTATTTCCTTTCCCCCAACGATTTCCGTGTTGCGAGTAGATGGAGAACACGCAGCAGGGCAGAACTTCTCCTACTGGGCTCGTACACCTCTTTCTGCAATCGTAGTGCAGCTGCATAACAAGGTTCAGAGGCTCTCCCGTGGTCGTACAGTTCATCCTACAAAGCCAGTGGAGATCAATTCAAATCGATCTCTGTGCTGAAAGCCCCTCAGTGATGCAGGCTCTGCAAGCAATCCCTGCCAGCATGTCACTGCTCTTGCTTTGGGACCCTTTTCACCATGTCCAGCCTGAGTCTTCCTCGTTTCAATTTAAGCTCATCCGACAGGACCCTCTCTCTGTAAATGCCTCTAGAGGTCACTTCTGCAATGAACCTTTTCTACACTTGTCTGCATTATCCAGCAGTGATGTTTTGTGGTGAAAAACTGACTTGATTATAGGTGAGCACGTAGTACTTGATGAGGATCGAAAGCTCAGCCATTGAGGGGCTGTGGAAGTACCAGTGAGGTTCATGCCCAAGCAAGGCGGCTGTTCTCCTTTCAAAACCATCTGGTTCATGCAGACCAAGTCTCACCCTTGGCTGTTAATATTAGCAGGCAGCACTCTGGAAAAAGCTGTCCTCACTAGCCACCAAGAGCTTAATAAATGTACATTCCCATTTCTTCTGCAGGGCTATCCACCAAAAATGTGTGCTGTTTTACACTGTCAGTCGCTTGGATGCTGGCCCGTATCAACAGATAACCCTCCTGCTACCAGGGTAACACCACCCGTGTGCGGGTCAAAGTCCTAAAGAACTTTTTTTTTTTTTTTAGGAGCAGGAGAAAGGAATGTGACATTCAAATAAAACTACAGGGGGGAAATTTTCAGATAGACAAAGTGTAAGTGATTACACGAGTTAGGAATTTTTGCTGGGGCTCCACAGTCTTGCCAGCAATGGTGAGGACCCTCCGAGGGCCAAGATCAGCTGAGGTGCTGACTGCACGTGCGAGGCCAGATTTTTCAGTCGGTGTAAAGGGAACCTGTTTCTTCTGAGGACAGTTGAGTGATACTAAATTACACTGCTTTCAAGCCAAACCCAAATCACACTGCGCCGGTGGTTTAACAGTGGCTTTACAGGAAGATTGCAATCTAAAAGGCGTTCCTTGGTGGGCTCCTGGCCACTCCTGCTGCAGCTCTGTTTATAAAAGCTGAGGCCACGGTGTCAGGACCAACATGTCTACATCTCACTTTCCTCGGAAAAGCAAAAAGACATGCTGGTGGAAAGGGATTGCTCAGCTGCAGCATCATTTACCCGCATGTACCTGAGAGCTCATGAATATTTCATGCTACAGTTGCATGTCTATATTGGCCTTGTTTTTCTCTTATTCTTAGGGATATAGTCTGCGTTTACTTCCATTTGCCTCCATACCCCAGCAGAGGACCTGGCAGGAGACCTCCTTCTTCTCCCTAAGGTGGAAGGATTGATTCAAGGCACTTGGGAATCCTTATAACTCTTGCACAGACTCCCGATGCCCTTAGGCACTCAAGCATTCCTATTTACTGAACCTCATTTAGCTGCAAAGGCAGAGGTGCCCAGAGCCGTTTGGGATACGTGGTGGTATCTGAGATACCTGCCTGGAGCTGGCAGTATGGCATCGGACCTATGGGAGCAGGAGTCTGAGCGGGATACCTGTGCTCAGGCAACCGAATTCAACCTATATATTTATTTCGTAGGCTCGCGCTGGATGCTGGTTCTTGACTCCAGCTCATTTTGCACTAACGAGTCATAGGATCAGTTTATGAATACAGTTGGGAGCGGGGGATAAGTAGTCTAGGTGGCATCTGAGCACCAGCCTCCCGGCCCAGGACTGCAATTCCCTGGTGGGATCTCCCTGAGCATGGACTGAGCAGGAGGGGACATGGATTGAGGTGGTGGTTCAGTCTATTGAGATGGTGGCTGCTCTGGCAAGTCACAATAGTGGAAACCAGTCAAAGTTGTGTATGCAAAACTAATGCACGTATGAATGTGCCTTAAGTAGGTAGATGGGGATTTTATGAACTGTTTCTTTAGGGGTCCAAAGTCTGTCTTAAATGAAATATAAGTGTCTAAGTCCTTTTGTGAGCCTGGGCCTCTCTGGTCCTTTTCTGCTTCTGTAATCTGAGGATCAGCACACTTGCCTGCCTTAGAGGATGTGGTAAAGATAAATATATTAAAGACAGTGGGGTGCTTGATATTGTAACGATTGAGGCCAGATATCTGTAGCAGAAGCAGAAGTAAAAAGAAATAAGATAATAATTGACGAGGAACCTTGCCAGCGTATGTCTTGGCAGCCAGCTCCGCAGTAACCTATCATTTAAGATGGCGGGGTTCCCCTCACCTTCTAAAATCTAGTGGCACTGGGGGATTTGTGAATGTGAAACAAGCTCTCTCCAGTTCTCCGACTCTTTTATATTTCCTCATGCTGCTCTTGAGTCGTTCTTAGGCATGCTTCCCAATGGCTTGGAAATCTCCGGGCACGCATTGAAGCTTCTATATTTGCTCTCAGCCTCTGCCAAGATTAGCATTACCACTCTATGGAAAAATATCCGTCAACCGGATATAAAAGAATGGTGCGAGGAAGTAGAGCTATGTCAAGGCAGCACAAATATAGCTTATACGTTGTAGGGGGAAGCTGGCATATTTTATTTTTCCATCTGGCACTCTTTTTTTCAGATTATTGTAGCTAGCATAATGCTCAGGATCCATCTAAGACTCCTGATTTTGGTTCAGATTATTTCCACAGGCTGCTTGTGATAAGGATGGGCCAGCTTCAAAAAGATCCACAGTTCGTGTTCACTCCAGATAAACACTTCGGGGTTTAGATGCTTATCTGTTCTTCTCCGTCTGACCCAAGCTCCTAGGACCACAGCCTGAATGGGTAGGGAGGGTTATTTTGCTCATGCTGACATAAGGCCTGACCCTGTGAAGCGCTGAGCACTGGAGCAACTCTGTGCATTGGATGGAGCTGGAGGCACAGAGGACGTTCCAGTGAATGCCTTTAATCCCTCTTACATCGGGCCGTCTTTCTACCCGCTTGCCCATACGAGAGCGTGAACGAGCGCGACTTGCATTCCAAGAAGCCGGAAAAAGGTTTTAAGGGTTTAGGAAGGAGTTAGTTAAAGCAGGAGATTAAAACACATTCCTCTGCTCTGGCCCCTCCAAAAGCAGCTTCGATTCCCTCAGAGTCAGCAGGAGAAGTCAGGGGTGACACGTACAAGTTACCGTGAGGGATACAAGGTTAGGCAGTCCGAGTCTACCTGCAAGCCATGTTGGTGCGACATGCATATCAAGGGGACAAAGACGTTAATTCCCCGGGTTAGGCTCTCCCGAAGCTCACTGAGGCTATAGGTTCATTATGGGGTGACTTTGCAGTGGGTCAGCCCCACTGCAATCACTGTCTTCGCTTGGTGCTTCCCACAGTAAGTGCAAAGGAGCCCACCTCCACCCCTGTCATGTCCTTGTTTAGACTTTCCTCTTAACTTGGCCCTCATCCTCACCCAAAATGGCCTGGTAAATACACACGGCTTCTGATACTCGGGCCACTTAACTTTGATACTTAATCAAAGTCGCTCTCTACAGCTCCCTGAAAGGAGGTTGGAGCCAGGGGGGGTCGGACTCTTCTCCCAAGGAACAGGCGACAGGACAAGAGGAACCGGCCTCAAGTTGCGCCAGGGGAGGTTTAGGTTGGATCTTGGGAACCATTTCTTCCCCGAAAGGGCTGTCAGGCCCTGGCACAGGCTGCCCAGGGCAGTGGGGGAGTCCCCATCCCTGGAGGGATTGAAAAGCCGTGTAGATGTGGCGCTTGGGGACATGGGTTAGTGGTGGCCTTGGCAGTGCTGGGTTAACGGTTGGACTCGATGATCTTAAAGGTCTCTTCCAACCAAAACGATTCTATGATTCTATGATTCCTGCTGTGGGTCATGGAGAGATGGATACTTCCAAGAGGTGGACTAGAGATAGGAGATTAAGATTTCAGGTAGAAAAAATTGCCCCCATCTCCGCTGACAATATAGGCAGCCTTGTGTAAGTACTTCCTTGGCACAGGGACCTTGGTCCAGGGACCTTGGTCCAGGCTGTTATTCCCAGTCCCTTCTTGACTATGTGGAAACCACGTGCAATGGGAGGAGACCTCTCTGAGCCCGTTGTAGAAGGATTTGTTTCTATTTCTGCAGTCCTCTGAAGAAAAGAATTAATAGAGGAAAGACTGTTATTTTCTCCAACTCCCTCGATCTCATTGCCTTCCTTCTGCCACGATAGGAGCAATGAGTCTCATGTTCGAAGGTTTTGCTTTGTTTTCCCCTGACCTCATGTCCCAAGTTATAAATTCATCATCTTTGAAAGTTCCTTGGGGATTTCTTCACCTACTTTTTGAACTAGTGCAGTTCCCAATTGAAGCTGTCACTGAATCGCCTCCAAGAATGTGTTTTACACTGAGATTTGATGAAGGATTGGGATTAAGCCAAACAGTAAACACTGATGAGGTTTAGCACCACTGCCATTGCCTGAGAACTGACTGTTTTGGAAAAGCGAAGGCATTATTATTACGGCATTGGTAGGATGTGATCGGATTCCTCTGTGCTCAGTGCTGTACAGACACACTGAACGAGCTACAGAGCACTCACAGCACCCATCTAAGGCAGAGAAACCTAAGGTAAGTTTCAGATTAGCAAGCCTGGTTACTCGCTTCCTGGATAGGTTCTGCAGTCTTGCTGCTTCTTGCAAAGTGACAGCAAAATGGCTGCAAGTCTTAGAGCTGCTTGTGTATCCGTGTGCTACACTTAGTCCCCTCTGTATGCAAATCCGCTTTAAATTAGTACAACCAAAGGAAGGAAAGGGAAGCACAAGCAATGAGAAGGGAAACAGACTACCAAACCCCACACGGCTTCTTAGACACAGAAGTTCTGCAGGTTCCTGCTCTCCTGAGGAGCATGACTTCCAGAAGGACACACAACCCGTGGTAATGCATCAGAGAAGCCAGAAATGGCCTGTGAGATTGTATGTTTGAACTCTGAATGAAGACAGGCTCGGCTCCCCTGGTAACTTCAGGAAAAGCACAGCAAGGAGGTGAACTGAGGATCTGGGAGAAGCAGCAGCGTCTAGGTAGACTTGCTGTTTCATCCTCCCTGGAAGAGGGGAATGCGTAGTCCCGTACGCTGAGCCAGTGGTCTGAGCCAAGCCATCTAACCGTGAGCACTGACCCAGGGCTGCTGTACAGAAGCACTCTCCTGAAAACCTGGCCCGGCTACTAAGTAAGCTATTTTCTTTCTTTCTGGGAGAATCTTAATGGGCAAAGATGTTCCAGATGGCAGGCAGCCACCTGCCACCAGGATTAACAGTCAACACAGAACGCGAAGCCTTGGGAAGAGTGCTCCGTGATTGTTCCTGCACGCACGGAAGCAAACAGGCTCGGAGCAGCGTTCGGTGTAGCTAAATCTTCACCTTATTACCTTACTGGGAATTCGGATAGTATTACCCAGAATCCTCCTTGCTGCAACTCTGCCTTGAAAAACAATCTGTTTTGGAGCTCGGTGTACCCTAAAGTGACTGTATTATTAGGATTTAACTTTGAACTGCAACATTTGGAATCCATTATTCAATCATTAATTTCCTCTGGTTTTCCCCCAGCTTTAATGCTTCATGCTGGAGCCCTGGGCTCCGTGGTCCAAGCAACACTTCAGTGCAACAGTTTGTACTTCAGCGAATGCCGTGCTCCATCATTCTTTCCTACTACAGAAGCCTGTGTTTGTTTTAACCACTGATCCAACAGTGTGCCCTGCCTTGAAAGTGCAAGAACAAGACACGATCCTCCTACCCCAGGCCAGCCTCTGCCACTGCTCCTTCTGACTATGCATGGTCAAAAAACCCAGGCACTTCTAAAGAAGATACTACCGGAACAGTATGGAGGGGTGCTGCAGCCCTTAAAAGGTTTGTTCCCTTCAGAAATAAAAAGCGGATTTATTTCTAGTGTTTCTTGATCACCCGTCAGTGTGGAACCCAACCTGGGGTCTGAGAATCAAGTTGTGTTCACACAGGCTGTGGTGGTCATCAAGATAATGTGCTCAGAGTTTGATGTCTCAGTTTGCTTCGGAGACCTGAGGTTCTTCGAACTGGATAAACTCCAAAACTTTAAGGAGAATAAAAACGTGCTTTCTCCATAAAGTAAGCAGTTGGAACCTAGAGCTATCAAGGGAACAGTATTGTATAAGAAGGTGACATTTTAAAATAGTGGCTTTAAGAACATAACTCTTTCTCCAGGGCTAGGGTAGGCAACCGATCCAAACGTGGTATCACCCCGTATTCCAGGAGCGGTTGCACGAAAGTCAGTAAGCTGGAACCTCAGCTAGTGCAAATTGGTGTAGATTCACCGAAAGCCATTATTATGGTGTTGTACAAAATCTGAAAATAGAGAGGAGTTATAGCCTCTTACACCCACAGAGGGTCTGGCACAACAAGGCCACTTGTGGATTACGTGCGCTCGCTCTAGGCTCAGATAGCAAACTTTGGCCCTAAGAAGAGGTAGCACAGAAATATTAACTCCTAAAAGCCCGGTTTATTGAGATATAATGCTGCACAAATGCTGTTCGTGAAGGAGACAGCTTATGAAAAAGAGGGAAGGAGTATGGATGGTAACAGTTCTGGAAGCCAACTGAATGGGATTTTCCGGAAAGCACGCTTCATCCAACAAATCCACATCAATAGCATGGTGGATTTGAAGACAGAACGCAGAAGTTAAATTGCTTCCCAGGTGAAACAAAGAGAAGAGGAGAGGGATATAGAGAAAATATCGCCGCCTCTATATAGCTATTAAACCAGAATTGCAAACCATAGCTGAAGTACCGTAGGAACTTCAGTGATTCGTAGGGCCTGAGATTTTGGGTTAAATCTCATCCAAAGTCTGTTGAGACATATGGACCATTTTCTCCCATTCTAAAGTTCCAAATATTTTGACACGATGGCCCTTGGAAGTTTAACCAGGATGCAAATCTTAATTTGGTCTGAATTTTATGAGGCATTGACAGCTTGTACATTGTGAGGAAGAGGAAGCAAGTTCATCATGGTTTTACAGTCAAAATGGGAGTGCGGGATGCAGGTGACCTGAGTTGTCTTCTTGGCTCTGCTACAGGGTTGCTGCAAAGCCTTTGACTGGTTCTTTCCTCTTGCAGAACATCTGTGAAAGAAGATTACATCTTCTTTTGTCTCAGTGCTGCAAAAGAGGGTGGTAAAGGATTTGTTAATTTTTCTCCTCTTTGTTGTTCTATGACTGGGGCGTTAGGATATTTGGACTGCAAAATCTTGGAGGTTTTCTGGTTGGTGGGATGAATGGAGAGAAGTCCTACGGAATTATGGGTCCCCAGGCTGTGAGGTGACCACTTGGAGAGGCAGCCTGGAAGTGTGAAAGGGAAGACACTGGAGCTAAGGAAGTTTTCCATTTCCAAGATCATACATTCCTTCAGGACCTGCCCTCTCCCAGAGCGTTTGTCACACGTACAATAACCGCCTTGCCTAGAGTGCCTCAGCAAGTAACAGCAGTTACCCACACACGACATCTCATAATGTCACGCTGAAACATCTCTCCAGGCAAGGTTAAAACGATCAGAAGTAGAAGCTACATTTTGCTGCTCAGGCAAACGGTGTAGCTGTAACACGACCGAATGTCAACGTTTTAGGGCCGCTGGAAATTAAGCTTCAAATGCATGGAGAAAGCACATCTGAGAGGTCATGAAATAAAGGTTTGATATACTACTGTCAGTAGGTAAATAGTACAGATGAATTTAAATCATGTTTAGATTAAAGAAGACTGAGCATAAAAAATATTTTCATTTGAGCTTTACAGTACAATTAAGAACAGTTTAAGCTTTCAATTCTAGTGGCTCTCACTCAGGTCTGTGGTTAACCAAATGCTGAAGATATATTCCTATTAACTTCTACTGGGAATGCCATCTCTGTTTAGATGTAGAATTATACCTTCCTCTAAACAGCCCCCTTATCTTACAATCTGCAAATTGCAGGGTCTCCCACAGAAGGAAATCTTTTATTAAGCATTTTATTTTTCTTTGCTGCAGGCAGGCAGACTAAATAAACTCCAGCTTAGACTTTGCACGGTGTCTCTACGTTGGCCATATCCAAGAAACACAGACAATGCTGCTTTGCAAGAATGAAAGAATTTTAATAAAAACAAGCCATTCAAAACCCTTGTCAACTCCTTCTGCTGGATTGTTATAAAGAATTTATTTCATTACTATAAGTGCTGTTGACTTAGTGTTAGTTTCAGCACTTGAATTCTTGGATAGCCTGAATAAAATTATGTTTTCCAAGATAAATATATTATGCAAAGTATGACCTTCATTCTTTCACTGATATGTCTGCTGACTCCAACTGCTTCCTCCTTCAGAGGGGCTTTCTGAGTTCTGATGGGGAGAGGCTTTATTTTGGTTTTATTTGATTAAAGCCCTGCAAACAAGGAAGACCATGTGAAAAATAAAAATAGAAAAGCTGGAGCCCCTTTCCGTTGAAGTCAGAGACAGTGAAGTGTCAGCTCTGATGGAGTGGAAGGGGTGAACTACTTCCATGCGTGCGAACGGACACTCACGTCTGCGAATGGCAAAGGTTTCCCCCTCTCACGGGGAAGTTTGCTGCACAGTGATCAGGCTCCACCGTGCTAATCCCCTCAAAATGGAGCAGTTATGACCTACCAGGGAGGTGGCGATTTCAAGGGGATTATCCTTTCTGCTGAATTAACAGAGGGCGAGGGCAAGAGAAGAGGGGGAGCTGCCGTTTCTGCAAGCAGGGAAATGAAAGAAAGATTCTGCCCTTGGTGGGACCAAAGATAACGTTGTGTTGGGTGTCTTCATGTCCCTGGAACTGCCTTTCACAACTGGAGCCATCGGATATGCATATTGCTGGACATTACAGGGCCACGCAGATCTGTGGTCCGCCCCGTGTGATACCATGCAAGGCCAGGAGATGACAGCTGTTGTCTTGCCGCTTCTCCAGGGACAAAACCCTGTCTTATATCAGAGAACATTCTCAGGTTTTTCTTAGCAAAAAATACCCTTGCCTGATACAAACCACTGCCTATTCCTGATTAGCTTGCAATTTCTTTCATCACAGCAATCCAGCCTTCTTCTGCTCAGCACTAAGAACTGCGAAGCGATCTGGTGGCAGCTTCTGTCATCGTACCCAGTCGCTTGCAGCTTCAGGCAAACTCCAAGAGGTTCAGTTTCTCCTAATGAGCCTAAGGCTCAATGAACCTCTAACTTGATACTACTGTTAAATAAAAGAAGATGGCAAGGAGATGGTGGAAAAGAAGGAATGAATTAGGAGTGTTTCTTAGTATGCCGCGTTTAAAAGGAAGAAACCCCAGAATTTCTTAGCGTTTCCAACAGTGAGTAGTGACCACTTTTGATCCTATTTGTTCTGAGAGATGTGACTCCAGAGGACTTGCCCGAGTCCGTGTGAGGAGGTCCAGGACTGGAACATAGCCCATTGGAGCATGACAGAGTCTTTCCTCCTACTTGTCTTCACGTCCCCGATGCTTTGTGACTCACTGCTTCCACCTGCCCACTCCATCCCATCAAATGGCTCTTTCTCATCAGTACTTGCTCTTTCAAAACCAACTTTCCCAGAAAACAGAGTCTGTTCTCCAGATTTTCATCTTTCACCATCAGCTGAGCTCAGCTTCTGGAACCTGAGGTTATTAGAGCCAGCACTCAGTTTAAGGAAGGAACGGTCGAGTTAGCCTCACAGAAGCCTCCTTTCCCTGATTTAATTTCTCGACAAAACTTCAAATGAGCGTTGCCTCCTTTGGGTGTTTACCATGAAGAAGAGAAAGACGAATAGATCTTTTCAGAGGTGATTGTTGCTTAGTCCTGCGTGTTATCTCTACAAGTTTCCTGCACATAGTGTTTTCCATGCCACCATTTCTGAACTTATAGTATACCCGCTGAATGTAAGGGTTGCATTACCCCACTCCAAAACGCAGCTGCCTCTAAGCTGGAAAGTTCACAACCATAACCAAACATCAGTTTAGCACAGGAAAGGAAGAGGGTGATTGTATCCAACAGAAGAACTGTGTCCAGTTAAAATTACAGTAAAAATAAGTGTGGGTAGGCAGAACATGAATCAGAATTTGGCCTGGAAACCAGCTTACACCTACTTTTACTTAAGAAAAGTGAGACTTTGGAGAACTTGGATAACTGGGAGTGGCCACTGGGATTTTGGTTTATGTCTTACCAAAAGAAAGACCCTCAAATTAATTCTGGCAAACAAATTTAGTACCAGCAGAGAAGAGAAGTTTTTATTGCATCACTTACACCACTTTCTGGAAAACTTAATTTGTGCTTAGAGGGTTCCCACCCTAAAATATTACCCATTCGATACTCCTTTGCTTAATTCCTCTGAAATAAGAGCAATGGATGATGTCTCTTAGTTGTTTTTTCAGGTAAAATTTTTCAAGGAGTTGGTTCCTCTCATCCTAGCTTGGAAGCCCTTCCATCTCTTTGGACTCCTCACCTTCTTGGCATTGCTCTCTTAGGTTATATGCAAGGACATTTCAGTGCCTTCATAGCACACTACCCCTTCTCATCAGGATGTCAAGAGAGGAAAACATGGTGCAAAAAGGCCGCAAAGATAGTCTTCATGTCATAACACTGAAGAGCAACAGAACTGGCTCTGAAAAAGCATGCAAAGATCAGATGCCTGTGTAGAGCCACCCATCTCTCCCTCCCCGAGCAGTGCTAATGGCCTCCAGTGGGGGATAATGGTGGTGCACTTTGTTGATGCCTCATGCTCCAAAGTTTGGCAGACCATTGTCATTGGTGCCAGCCCAAAACAAGTGCTGGGGACAATTATTTCCCATGAATGATGCAGGTCTGGAGACCGTGCTCTTAAAGAAACCATGCAGCAGGTCACCCTTCACTTTCTGTCGGAATATCTTCTATTGCCTAGTAGTGTTGAAATATTTTCTCATCTTTCCATTACACAGTTTAATCCTTCTAATCCTGGGTTTAACCTCCTTGGACCATACTAAGAAATTCCATCCTGAGAGTGTTTTAAAAGTCTATATGACTATTGCTTTGACACATCCAGGGCTCATTTCTGCCTGGGCAATTACTCCTTTCTCTGCGAATCTTGACACATTTTCTGAGCTGAGCAAATCGTGCAGAAGCAGACGTCTCAAGCAGCCAGGCTGTGCCCAAAGTTCTTTGCCACCGTGTTATTCTGAGGGAGAGTTTTTGGGGGGAGTGACATGCAGGGCTGACCAAGATATTCAGAAGTGGTCAACAGTATTTAGGTGCTTCCACTTACAAATTCCCGGTTCCCTTCAGTTTAAGAGGTTCATCTCAAGCACTCACACACAAAAACTTATGGCCTTTTCTACACAGTTTAGCTCCCCAAAATTACAACATCTAAATCACTAGAAACTTTTGAAAATATTGACTAAGACTGACACAAGATGGCCAACACCAACAGACCTTAAAAAACTCTAATCTCAGCAGATCGGGCTTGCTTTATAGCAGGTCTCTGCCTGCTGTAAAGGAGCCTTGTGCCTCCTGGAATTATCATTATGTGGATGGGATGTAAAATCAAAGCTGTATCCACTTGTCATTTCAGTCTTATGGCACTTAGATTTCCTCATGAGAGCAGCAAACAAATGCTGTTATGAGCAGTACTTTTCCAACACTGAGTCCTCAGCTATTTTCACGCCTTTGCTCCACTAAATACTTTTCAATTTCCACAGGAATTTGCCCAAGTCTCCACTAAAAAGAACTGGAGAACAGAAGGTAAAATAAGTTTGTTGTTCACACCCATTACACTAAAGTCCTACTGTTATTGCATGAAGCATACCATGACTACGTACAAGTAGCCAAGTGGACTTGTCTCCACTGTAAGGAAGGTGGGAATGGAGACCATTCTGCATTCAGCTATGAGATGAAACAGATAAGAACAATTTATGGAGTTTTTATTACTGTTTCTCTTCACACGTTACAGCTTGATCTGCCCTAGCACAATAGCAGAGATGTCTGGATTAGGACTTACAGTTAGAGCTCTTAAAGCCACCAAAGAAGATGCTGGAGGGAATCCCAGGTCCATTGGTTAGCTCTGCCAAAGGGACCAAAGGTCTGGCAATGACATTAACATCCTGGTATGTAAGCTATATTCATGGGTCTTTGGTTTCATGGTTCCCACTAAGTCTTCAGGGTTCTCAGAGACTCCCTGGAATCAGGGGTGGAAAAGACCTATTACACTAGGTCATTTGGTCCATCCGCTGACCCTAGACACGGCAGGATTTTCCGTGCTGTGTAGTCCCAAGGGTTTTGTCCTGTCCACTTTGAAATGGCTCAAGTCAAGGGGCTTCCACCCTGCCACCACTCCCACTGGGAGACCATTCCACAGCTCGTCACATATTGACTTACAAATATTTTCCTGAGAGCACATCCAAATTTTTCTTCACTTCATTTCATCTCGTGACCCTCCTCCTGATAATCCTTCTGCTCCCTCCTCTGTTGGTATGAACACTGAATGTGCATATCTATGTGTGAATGTCTATATATGGTTCCATCACATCCCTCATTATCAATGACCGTGGGGCAGCCAAAGGGTGCAGAGGGACTTCCTTCCCTACAAGATGCCTTGTGGCTCCTAGCGAGAGTTGGCCACAGTTACTAAAACCAGTGGCTTCCAGGAAGAAGGGCTCTTTGGGACTGGTGTTCACGTGAGTGGTATGGCTTCCAAAAGAGATCATACCAAAAGGACCACAGTCCTGTTCCCCTCTTTGTCCAGCAAAGCCCTGTGGTCAGAAAGGGCATAAACCCCAAGGACATGGAGGGAGCTACACTACGGGAATGACATTGTGTTGGCTTTGAGCAATCTGAATTTAACCTTTAACTATCCTACATGCTTCTAGCGTGGCTTTTGCAACCTGCATTTCTCTCTGTGCCTCATTTCCTTGTGGGAAAAAGATGGTGATGGTAATTACCTTGACACGTCTTTCCACTAGACTCTGCAGGGAAGGGATTGCTGCTGTCTGGATACGCTGGGACGAAGAAGCATCTTAGCTCCAACACGTATAAAGCATCATACTGTTTCCAGTGGGCTGTCAGGACAGCAATACCTTCCTTTGCAGGGCTGGGAAAGGAAGAGTCTGTTGAAAAATGTTATCAGTGGAAATATTGAGAGCCGTCAGAGATATGTGTACACCTAATTTCAAAGTATTTCCTTGGGAGCTGAGGAACCAAATTCCTTTGGCATCCTTGAGAGCAATCTTAGCTTCGGTATGCAAAACCGCTCTCCAAGAAAGACTCGGGACACAGAGTGGGGACTTTTGGGCTGGGGCAGGGGAGTGTGGAATAGCCTGACACGGCTGTTTTCTTTTCAAATAAAAGTTGTCTCCTGCGGTTTTCAGATAACGATGCGGAATCCTGGGGTGCTAAGGGACTGCATGGAGCCCTGGCCCGCGCGTTTGCTAGCTGTGCATGTGAGTGGGCTGAAACAAAAATATACAAGTGCTCAGGGGGAGTAAACTATAAACAATGCTTAAAAAAACATGCCAAACAGAGCCATCCCCATGCTTTCCCCAGGCCAGGCCGCTGCAGGGAGCTGGATGAGAAGGAACCTGCTGCGACTCAGCCCGGAGAAGGCAGGAGTGACGCTGGTTAGCAGGGAGAAGGAACTTGAGGAATGGGCAAAAACTGTGACTGATGCATCCATCGAAAGAGAATGTCATTCTCTGGCCAAGTTCACTGCCAGGGCTGACTGCACAGCTTCAAACGAAATATCTCCCTCTTGGAGAAGGAGGATTATTCTTTTTAAATGGAATTTTTCCCCCTGGCTTTTTGACCTAACGAGTTCCCCACAGCTGGAGCATCTCTGGTGTTGCTCTGGGTGCCAGCCGTGTCCTACCTGCGCCATATTTTACCTTGTGAGGCTGTTGATGCTTTGGAGCCAGGGTTGTACATGCGTTGTGGAGGAGCACCCAAGGGTCTGGCATGGGAGGATTGCACCCTGGGCACTGTATGGGCACGGTTTCTGGCCTGATTGCTGACCATGACGGACCAACTTTGTCTTCCTCTTTGGCCAGGATCAAAGGCAGTCTTCATCTTCCTCTCTGTCTCCCAGAGCTCCCTTTTTCCTCAATAGCTCTGCTTGTTTCGGGAATTTTCCCTCCCATGATGTACCAACCCCTTCCCTGAGCCACTGCTGTGCCCTTGGGGGTTTCCTTTTTATTTACTGTCCTTGCTCACTCTGGGATTTGTTTCTCAGCTTTCTTTCCCCATCAACATTGAGCTCACGTGCTGAAGCATCACGTTAGAGCAAAGAGGTGGCTGAGCTGGGGAAGGACATCAGGGAGTCCTTCAGCAGAGTTTGAGATACCAGCCCTCATGGTCCCTACCAGAGCACAGAGGACAGAGAGACAGCTATCCATATGAAAGGATACCATAACATTTTCCCGATTTCATTCTTTTAGAAAGCTTGTTGCAGAAAAAGAAGAAAAATGGAGGTTACCATTTTAAATGTCCTCAAAAGGCAGAAGCTATCTGGATTCTCTAGAGGTACACCAGCACTCCAACCTGCCATGGTCTTATTTTCTAGAAGTGCACTCCTTCGAGATACCCGTAACATATCTTTGCTCTCTAGAAGCCCTGCAGGGTCATCCAGTCTGTCTCCTTGCTAGTTCAGGCCTCTTCCTTGCATTTCTGCTCTCCATCCTACGTAGGTCTGAATGTTCCCAGCCAAAGGGCTCCCACATCTTCTTTGTGAGACGGTTATTCCATAGGTTAACCTTTCGTATTTCCAGGAAGATTTTCTTGATGCTCAGGCTCAGTTTTCAGGCTCCAGCTTCAGGCTCGCTCCCAAGTCCTTTCCCTTCATACTTACTCAGTTATTGCACTTGAGTCAGAGGTTACATTTCCAGAATGGTAAGTACCAGGAGTGCAATTCTTCTGATTGTTTGAAAGTCTGGCGCAACCTTCACTTTTTCCAGGTCTTCTGCTCTCAACCTGTTTCTGCAGGGTGGTAGATAAAATTTGTTCACTTGTAGCTATAGTATTCCCAGATTCGTATCGCCTGGCACTGGCCAGTTTGCTTCTTATCCAATTTTCCACATATTTCTCTACTTCTTTTCTACCAAGAGCTATTTTTACAGGTTGATTCCCAATTGTCCAAACATATTTTCCTTTTTTTTTTTTCTTCTTGTTTTTGTTTGCTTCTTGCCCTTGCTGATGGAAGGTTATAAAAAGGACGTGGTATTTCAGCTGTCTGAGTCACTTGTGCCCTGTCCCTCCTTTTCTCCTGGTACATTGGTAAAAGCACATTTTTATGCTGCTTATCCATTAACTCAGACTGCTTCTTGGCTGCCCTTATCTTTTCCCTCAAAGCCTCGGCTTCCTCTGAGTGTTTTTATTTGGTTGCTTCTCACTTACACTGCTTCCTGCCTTCCCTCTCCTCCCTGACCTGCAGTGTTCTGGCGTTGCCTTTTGGTACCCTGACAGCTACTTCAGCCTCCGGAAAATCGCCGCCTGTGCCCCCTCAAGAATGGATTTTCCCGGTGTTTTACCACATCAGTCCTCGTTACCACATCCCCATCTAGCACTTCGCTTGCTAGATTTCCTCCTATGCCAAACTGCTTGCTTCCAGTTGATTATTGCTATATGCTGCGAGCCTACTATGCTGAAATCCTGCCAGGTTGCCTGATATTTCATTTTTTCTGACCATGCCTTTTTTATTATACAGTGCCTTGCTTCTCTCTCTTTCTTTCTCTCACCTTCTGTTTTTACAATGCCGTGTATCACGTTCTCCTAACTGGATGTCTTCCAAACTATAGAAATTAAACCATAAATGTTCCATTGCCTGATTTTCCGTCCTTTTATCCCCAAGGAGATTAGCAGGGAGAGGGGAAGTTTGGTCAGTTTTCCCAAGGTTCCTCTAGATGTTTTCCACCCAATACTGATGGCAGCTGTCATGCGATGGTTACTCCTGCCTAAAAGCCAGACATGAAGAGGAATCGCCTATCCCTGTAGAAACCCAGAGAAATAGATGCTTCTCTCCCTGAAGAGATTAACACCAAACTGCTTTTAAGATAGAATTTGTCAAAGGTGTTAATGGGGTTATACAATGCTGGTTGCAACAGTGCAGAAGTGAGCACCGTTATCCCTGGTATTATTGTAATACTGTTAGTTAAGGAGGATGGAAGAAGATCTAAGAAGGGGTTTATTTCTTTCTTTATTTTTTTTTCCTTTAGGAGATCACTCAACAGAAAAGGAAAAGAAAAGCAAGCCATTGAGCAGGAGTGGAGTCGAGGAAGCTGAGGGCAGACATGGCGCAGGAGGGGACGGAGGGGTGAAGGGAGCACAGCGAGACCGTTGGTGCAAACCACTCGAGCTGGTCCTGCCGCTGCCCACGTTTGCTCTGCCCTCCCCTGAAATCTCCTCTCTGTCCTGTCTTGGGGAGGCTCCTGCTGTTTCTTCCCAACCCCCAATATGTCTGATATCAGTAGAGCTTAATCCTGGGCTTCTCAGGAGCTGTATTGGCTTGTGCCCAAAACGTTTGAGAAGTAGTGGCTGTGGGATGGACAAAGGAGTCTATAACCACAGAGTTCACAGGACCTTTGCATTTCTCAGTGGTACTGTTGAACGAGGGACTCCTGTTCCCTCTGGCTTTTGGGCCGAATAATCCATATTCACATCACTGTGAGGTGCCCGAGCCCTGGCACAGGCTGCCCAGGGAGGGTGTGGAGTCTCCTGCTCTGGAGAGATTCCAACCCGCCTGGACGCGGCCCTGTGCAGCCTGTGCTGGGTGACCCTGCTCTGGCAGGGGTTGGGCTGGGTGGGCTCCAGGGGTCCCTTCCAGCCCCTGCCATCCTGTGATTCTGTGGTTCTGTGATCTGGCCTGCTGCACTGGCCAAATGAGGACATCAGAACTGAACGCATCAATCTCAGAGCAAACGCTGTGGTGGCACTGCAGAAGTGGATCTTCTGGGTGTGCCCCTTCCCTTGTTTCCAAAGAATCGATATCGAATCCAAAGCATCCATAAACTCCTGCCTCACATGTCCCACTACGGTAGAGTGTGCTTCCCTACACAACCACCACACTGTAGGTGAAAGCTGAAATCCAAAAAGGTGACGCGGCATCAGCAGAGATGCAGCAGTGCCTGGGACATGGACTCCCGCAGCTGCCAGGGACCACAGAGGCGAAGTTCTCAGGCTGGAGGGGGCTAGTAGAGCATTTCTAATCGCCACCCAGGTGGTGTATGCATATGCAAGGCTGGAGGTTGTCCTCACCTCGTGTTTTAATCCAGCAAGCGCCGTGTGAAGTGATCCCAAAGAACTGCCTGTTCTCACCATCATTCCCTGCTTGACTGGAGGCTGTGGTTTGTTCCCCAAGTATGAACATAAGCACGAACAGAGCCGCCTGTGAGAGGAGCAGAGCGTGCATGCAGACGCAATCAGGAATGTTCTCAGAATTACCACGCTGCTGTGTTTGCTTCCTCTCGTGAGCTCTGGAGGAGACTCCAGAGAATTGCTTCTTGTTCATTCATTGAAGTCTAAAGGGTTACGGCACACGTAAAGAGCCGCAACGTGCACACATGTGTACCCAACACAACACTAACTGGTAATTGAAAACAGGAAAGGTCAACATTTTTTTGCACAGAAAATTTTAGCGTCAAGGTAAACCATTGCACCCAGAAATGTTTATGGCAGTTGCAGTTGCATAAACAAAAAGAACCTGTGGTTGCAGCAAAGGCCCCTGGCACGACCTGGAGCGTCTTCACCAGGCAAGCAGAATAAATAGTGTTTCCACAAGGCCAACTTAGGAGAAATAACCAGGGTTGCACAATGACCCATGGCAGGACTTTTCCCCACAGTCACCCTGCCTGCAAATAGCTGTTCTTAATTGCTCCTATTGAACTCTGGCCAGCTTCAGTCTTTGTTGCCTTTTTTTCCCTTAAAGTACTTGTATGTGGCTCACTATTAATTTGCTCCTTTTACAAAATCAAAGGGTTATTTGCAGCAGTGAAGAATTAATTTGGCAATAAATTTATGCCCCTTTGAGAATGTCTTTTACCTTTGCTGGGCAGAACAGCATGGCCTGTGAAAGACCAAGGGTCTACAGTCAAAACTAACCCTAAGGGATGGAGCGCGGTCTGGTGGCCGTGGATTAGGGGTCAGTAGCCCTGAAGCTAATTCCTGTTTCTGCTACTTGACCTGCTTTATGATGTTGGCTCGGTCACTTCTTCCTCCTGTGCCTCAGAGGTGTGTCTTTTTAGGGTGTAAATCCTTTGGGGCAGTGACTACGTCTTTAGTGTCTGCCTTACTTCTGCCAGGAAGGAACCTGACCTGTCGGTGGTTCTGCAGGAAGGAATATGAACTCAAATAATTAAAGAGAAAAAAGGCCTGGAAGGCTCCTCAGGGGTTATCTTGTTCACGCACCTTGTCCTGAGGTAGGACTGGCTTTTTCTGACCCACACCGGCAGATCGGTGTGGCTCTCTATCTGCCTCCTTCCTAAAATCTTCCAGTGAGAGACTTCACAGCTTCGCCAGGCAGTGAATTGCATCGCTTCTCTTCTTCTTGTTAGGAAGTGTTTCCTAATGTCCACCCTAAGCACTCTTCACAGTCGTCCACACTCGTAACCTCCTGACCTGTCCCTAGCAGGGACAACAACTTATTTCCTTCCTCTTGGCCAAAACCCTACATTATTTTGAAGATGACCGAGCAATTTAGTTTCACATAGCTAAGGGCAGTTGTAAGCATACATACAAATTGCCTGACGGTGTCGTTTAGCTCTCAGAGTAAGGCAAATATGACTTGATACCCAAGACGTAGGCACTGAGTGTTATTGTAGATAACCTGGGGTGTTTTCTGTGAGCTCCAGCTGCCGCTCCAGAAAGACGTGGCTGCTCTGCAAGTCTTATCTCTGCCAGCTCTCTGTAGGCATCTCCTGGGCATTGGGGCACTTCCACTGCCTATAAACACGCATGTGAAGGAAATCGAGTCACAAGGTAATGACCAATCATACCGTAATGGGAACATTTCTGCAAAAAAGCTCCCACCCCATCCCAGTGCCAGGTCTAGAGCTGGGGTCCTGCACAGGGCGTGATGGGGAGACCATCCTCCCTCCCTGCCTCCCCCGCAAAACGGGGCCCGATTTTTCGCACCTCCAGCCTCTGGGGGCAATGCTGTTACACACAGCCTGGCACGAGCTGCTCAGCCAAGCTCACGAACGCAACAGCAGCTGGAAGCCAGGCGTGATTTACAGCCGGAGCCGTTCCTCGCTTTCGCTGTGTGTTGTGCTGTTACGCAAACCAGAAGATGTGGATTTATGTCTTCTCTGCAGAGAACAAGTGCAGTCATAGCATGCCTCCGCTTTCCCGCTGCTCAAATTACTGCTGTAACAAGAGTCGTTATTTATAAGCAATACACAGTCCTATAGCTCAGTTTTCAATGGATTTATGCCTGGAGGGTGAACTCCTCCGTGGATTCTCCGGTGACGAGTAAGGGGCAGGTTTACACTGCAGCCCTTCCTTCAGGGGTACGTTGCCTCCATCTGGCTGCCTCTCTGCACAACGTTTGATAAACTCACGCGAGTTTTTGAGACCTCTTCCTCCTTTGCAGGTCAGACCAACATTGGTTAATAAGGAAGGGAGTTATTGGGGGATACACAGAATTAGGGAACAAAGAGAGAGATCCTCTCAGCGTGCCTATGCGGACACCCACCTGGTATGATCCCTTATCCTTGCACACAGACGGGTTTACCCCCGCACCATTTATGCTTCGATATCAATACAGGAGACAGAGAAATAGCCTGTTCCCACTGCTGACCATGCCTTAACCTTCCTCCTTATCCTCCTCCTCCCGCAGCTCCTTCCCTCATGATATGGGCATGGTGTGGTCAAGTCAATCTCCAAAACCGACCTGTGAATCCATCTGGTCCCTCGTTGAGCAACACTTGCTCTTTTCCAGGTTCCCTATCTGATCCGTCACCTCTGGTTAAAGGCTGGGGGACGAGTTGTCCTAAACCAGAGATGGGACCCACCTCCGTAGGACGACGGTGCCTGTGGCTCACACGGGTGTATGTGCCCCCCACATCAGCCGAGTCCTGATTTCTTTCTGGAAACTTTCAGTTATGAGGTGGAACCCCACTGAGAAAAGCAAGCAGGTCGGATCGTGAGGGGCTCCAGATGACTAAAAGCAGTTGGTTCGAATGCGATCTTCAGACATTTGTTTTGACAAAGCAGCGATTTTCTTCACAGCGAAAATTTCCACCGACACATTAAATGTTGACAGTTTTTTAAGTTTCTATTGAAAAATTATAGATGCAAAAAGCTGACTTTTTTGCTGTTACTGAAAGTTTTAGTTTTCTTCCCCCTAACATTTTTCTGTTGCCAAAAATGGAAAAGGTTTGTTTTTCTTTTTTTCACCAAAACCTCTCAAACACTTGAAGTTTTGACATAAACTAAATATTTTGATGAAAACTAAAATTCTTTACTTTTAATGACATTCATGGGATAAAAGACATGTCCCAACCAGCTCGACTGCTCTGTAAGAAAGGTTTATCTTATATCATCACTATTCTGATCAAAAGCATATTTCCAGTATGTGTCTACTTAACGTGTTTAACGTGCCAGTAACAACAAAGAGGGATCTCTCCGTAGAAATGAATGACTCTGCTTCCGCTAGGTTGCAAGTCAACAAGTGGGCATTTTTGATTTGCATTTTAAAAAATACTATTACTTCAGAATATGTTCAGAATCCAAAAAGGTTTTGGAGATTTTTCATGGAGAGAATAATTAATCATTTAAAATGACTTCTCAAGGGATATGCCACCTTCTCCGTAAGCTGCTGTCTTCACATTAAGGTTTTGATGTCTTTCCAAAATACATGATAAACAAAGCTATGGAAAAGATGCAGTATCATCTGTGCTGTGATAAGGTCATCCCATCTGGCCTTAATCTACAGGGACGATGGATGAAACATTTATAAATCTATTAATGGGTTAGTAAATAAATAAATGGAACATGCCTAAATAAAATTAAAAACAAATAAATAGAAGCATTTGGAATGATAGTATTGCTTGGCTAACTACCAGGTACTAAATCTTGAGGAGCCTTGCGAATGTAATTTACAGTAATAGCCCGCTTTGAAAACAGCAGAAGGTTGGAAAGGTAGAATCACTGTATGGAGCATCCTGTTTTCCCCCACGGTTCCTCTCGGGGCGGGGGGGGACCCTTAAACACCCACAAAGCAGCTGCCCGTGAGCACCTTTCTGCAACAGCTCCTACAGCAGTCTTCATCCGTGGGCCGGGCAGCTGGTGTGGATGGCCACCGGCTCTCGTGCTGGGTGGGACAGTCTCATCCTTTTCCTGGGCTGTCCTGTCTGCTACAGGCACTCGTCGTCTAGACCCGGGCACTGAAACCGTCAGCTGCTCAGGGGGGGCTTCCTGCCGTCTCTTGCAATGCCGCCCTGATTTCATGTTTCACCACTATGAGAGTCAGAGTTCGCAAGAAGAGCGTTAGTGATTCCCCCACGGGCTCACAGAGAGCACCCACAGCAAGAAGTGAGGTCCATCTCCAAACTTACAACGCCATCCATTCACCTGCAAATCACAATCCTTTGGCTCTTGTGCTAGGAGACATCTTTCCTGGACCACAGTTAATGCTGAAAGTATCTGCCAAGAGCAAGGAGCCAAACAACCTAACTCACCAGCATTGTGCGTGTTGAGTTATTGTTTGCATCTGCGCACGCTGGAAATAAAACACAGCTTCCCAGCCCAGAGTTTGCAAGATGGGTCAGAATAACAACCGAAACAAATCCATCGTTATTTTGGGTGTAGGACCGATGCTGCGATCCAGGACGAAAACAATTAAGTGCTTTGCAATGGTATAAAACATTTTGTGCAGCAAAAGTTGGAGAGACATTTTGAAGCTGGAAACCTGTCCTTTACCCGTTCTGTTGAGAGGAGAAGTGAGACCTGGAGCGGTGAGGTGTTGACTCAAGGGCATACTCGAGGGCTTATTGGTGGCCAAGGCAGATGCAGATCTTGGGTCCTTGCCACTCAGTGCACACTGTAATGCAGAAGATGTGCCTTCCCTCCAGCACAGGGTGCTCACTCAGAATTTAAACCAAAACCTGTGTCTTTCTGTTCCTTCTTTCTCCTATCATCGCCCCCAAATCTCTGCTTTGAAATAGTCCTCCACTATTATCATCAAATTTAACATCTCTGGTAACATCAAATTTAACACCTTTGACAAGGACTCAAATCCATCGAGTGTCTCAGAAGAGCTGTATTTGGGGCACAGAAGAGAGGGAATAGAAATATAAGCACCTAGTGGGGCTGCTGGGGGGGATCATATTTGGGGAGAGATGCTTTTGGAAAGCAAAGCGTGATTTGTGGGGGGACGGTAAGAATAGAAGCCACGTTTTCTTGAAGTCTAATTCCAGACAGCAGCACCCTTAGGAAGAGTAAATCAAGGGCTGGAAAACAATAGCACCTTGTATGTTAGGAATGTGAGCGGTGATGAGGCGAGGGGGGAGAGAAAGCCTTGCCCATGTGGTAACGTCATTTTTGCTGAGTGTTGCTAGATTTTGGCCCTGTGGGTTACCTCCATCTGTTTGCGAACCAGCCTTTTTCTCCTGGACACATTCCTTCCTTACTGTCATCATGCTCCCGGGGCCGGATGACCACAGCCCAGCTCGCGTATCGCCGTAAATACACGTCCAGGAGACGTCCCCGACGCCTCTTCCTTTTAGCATCGCCGTCAGGTCGGACTGGCAGGCACCTTCGTGACGGGACGAGGCTGAGCAGAACAGTTCGCGGGGAGGATACAGGGGTGACTTCACCCGTCAGCCCAGTCCCGGGGGCTGAATTCACGACAGCCCTCGGATTTGGGCCCAGCTGTGAAGGCGATGGTCTTTGACAGGAGAGCATCCAGTCTTCCCCAGCGTTATTCTTCTCATCCGTGTAGCTGGATGACGTTCACACCCCGCTCCCAAAATGTTAGAGGCTAAACGTTACCATGGACTATCTCAAGTAGGAGCCGACGAATGATAAAAAAGAGCATTTCCTCCTGCGTTTATCTGAATTCCCCTCTTAGTTCCGCTCATTCGCTTTGCCCCGACGCTGTTCGCTTTCAGCGGGAGATCCGGAGCGAAGACCAGAGCCGGAGAAATGAAAAATACCATTTGTGCGTGTAAGTGCGAGAGTTTGAAAACTGAACTTTGTTTTTTCTCCAGTAAAAATTTCCAGCGAAATGTTTCAGGTTTCTCGTAAAATAACAGCTATGTCACACATCAAAAACTGTTTAAAAAAATAGTCTTTTGAATAAGGAATGTGGTGTTTCAACACATCCAAATTAAAAATTCTTGCTGAAAACAAGGAAAAATATATATACTGAAAGATTTTAGATTTTTAGGGGTTTCTTTTATTTTTCTCTTTTAAACATTACAAAGTTTTGCCCGAAAATGAAAGGAAAAAATTATTCTAGCATTTTCTCTTTGGTCAAAAGGTCATTTTTAAAGCAATTGTAAAGAAATCTCAACATTAAAAAAACATCAAATCAGCTTCAGTGAACATATATTTTAAAATATAATTCTACTATTAAACTTGAAGGCAGCCCAGTATTAATATTGGCAGCGATCCAAATACCAGGAATTAATCTGAAAATACATTAGTAAATGCTTTTAAATAATGAATATTTGGGGGTATATGTTCAGTTATACAAATCTTAAAATATATTTATATTTGTATCTGACTATATGTGCCCTTTGTTACGGCCGATTGAGAGAGTGGAATTCATGAAATAAACTGTTCATCAGAAATGTGACCTTACACCCAGCCAAGATGTTGGGCAGATGCTTAACTTTAAGCAGACCAACGTCTCTGCTGTATGTGGGTGATTCGCCATCTTCTGAGTGAACGCAGATTTTCTCGATCCAAAGCTGTCCTTTGCTTTTCACGCCTGGAACAAGCTCGCAACACAGGATGTGACTGGAGAGCTCCTAACGAGCATCATCAGATTTCAGGGACAAAAATCCCTGTGTCATTAAAAGCACAGCCGAGAAGCAGATCGCGCCTCACCACTGAGATTCAGGTGTCGGAATATCTAGGAATTGCCCTGAAGATTGGTCAATGGGGAGGGCTTTAGGTGCTCCAGTTCTTGAAGATCTCTGAAAGGTTTTGTATCCCTTGTTTGTGTGACACCAGGACCACGTGGCTGAGAGGCCAAGGACTAACCATGCCAAGAGGATCAATGGGTTCTGTTGGTCATTCCAGGGCAGGGGGAGCTGCTGCGTCTGCTGGGGGTTATGGTCTTGCTCCTCAGCTGTCGGTGACATTTGGAACAGGTTGCCCAGAGAGGTGGGAGATGCCCCATCCCTGGAAACATTCCAGGTCAGGCTGGACGGGGCTCTCGGCAACCTGATCTAGTTGAAGATGTCCCTGGTCATTGCAGGGGAGTTGGGCTAGATGACCTTTAACAGTACCTTCCCACCCAAACTGTTCTGTGATTCCATGATTCTATGACTGCCGGTTCATCCTCTGCCAGCACCACGGGGGCCGCAGGGCAGGGACCTTACAGAGGAACATCCGATTGCCTCCCAGTTCTGCAAGCTGTCTGGATGCAGGATTTCTGCCGAAGGGAATTCGGAGACGCACAAGGGGGGTATTTCAAGCAATTATTGTTACAAACCCACTCTTCTTTTAGGCTCTTTCCTTGGTGTATATTGTTGGTTAGTGTCGGAGACAGGATGCTGGGATAGATGGGTGTTTGGTGTATATCCACTATAACCAGACTTAAGCTCACAAACTCATGTTTGCCTGTCCAGAGACGGGCAACGGAGCTGGGGAAGGGGCTGGAGCACAAGTGCTGTGAGGAGCGGCTGAGGGACCTGGGGGGTTTGGCCTGGAGAAAAGGAGGCTGAGGGGAGACCTTCTCGCTCTCTGCAACTCCCTGAAAGGAGGTTGGAGCCAGGGGGGGTCGGTCTCTTCTCCCAAGGAACAGGCGACAGGACAAGGGGAAACGGCCTCAAGCTGCGCCGGGGGAGGTTTAGGTTGGATCTTGGGAACCATTTCTTCCCCGAAAGGGCTGTCAGGCCCTGGCACAGGCTGCCCAGGGCAGTGGTGGAGTCCCCATCCCTGGAGGGACTGAAAAGCCGTGTAGATGTGGCGCTTGGGGACGTGGTTTAGTGGTGGCTTCGGCAGTGCTGGGTTAGTGGTTGGACTCGCTGATCTTGGAGGTCTCTTCCAACCAGAACGATTCTATGATTCTATGATTCTTTTACCAATGAAAGTAGTATCAGAGCCTTATTTCCACTTCACAGTCTCACTATCTGCCTCGTGAATTTAGAAATCTCCTGGGATAATTACAGAGCTCTCTTTCGACCTGAGCCCTTGGTGAGGCTCCCTGGTAGGGGAGGCAGCACACAGAGGAGATGTGCTGCCTGGCAAAAACTCGGCGAGGTAGTGACCATGCTAGCAAACCTGCAGCTTCAGACTTGAACTGCTCATTTCAGTGAGGTTATTCCTAAAGGGAAAGGTCAAACACACGCTTCAAGTTTTCCAGAATCAGAATCAAAGTGGAAACGCTTCTACTGTTTGGAAACCATCTAGCGTCAGTACTTTGTTATCCATCTCTGAGGTGAAAATTTGGCAATAGGTTTTTTTTGCATGCCTTTTTTTTTCCCCCTCCAGGAAAGGGTTTTGCAGAAGAAGCACACTCTCCAAAGGGGGGGTGTAGGAAGTGATTTGAGCTCAGTCATTGTTTTGAAAAGAATTCAGACTTTTCCCCTTGCCCAGGAGATTTCCGAAATGCTTTAGAGACTGGTGATGAGAGACCGATGTTCCCCACCTCTCCAAGGCAGCCAGGACCAATGGGAACACAGTGGTTGTCAAGCAACCTGCTCTAACGTTGTGTATTTATTTAGAAGAAAAAGCATCACGGAGCTCCATAACCCACTAAAGGAAGAAGGAGAATTGCAGTTGGGTGGAATCAGGCTCCATGAGCAAAGAGAACATTTCCTTCTTCAACAGCAACTATTCCCTAAATCCATGATGCTGGGTTTAAGCACCTCTAATCCATAAATTTCAAGGAATATCCTTCTAAAAGGAAAAGAAGGATGGCATCTTAGATTCCTGTGTTTGTCCACCTCACGAGGGTACATCAAAATGCCCAGCTGGTTTTGACTCAGTCAGAGACAGTGCAGAGAGCTACTGAAACTCTTGCTACAGGCAAGGGCAGAAAGCCCCCGTGGTCCTGTGAAACCTCGGGACATGGGAGCAGGCAGCCCCACCAGAGACCACCAGCACCCCGAAACAGGAGCTCTGACTTTGCCCTAGTTGCCTTCATGCATGAAACCTTGCTGCAAACATGCCCCAACCTACCTCTACCCCCTTCCCGAAGCATCTGCTCCCCGCTCCTGCCTCACCCATAGCTGACCACGAGGTCTGAAGCCCTGGCATCAGGAAAAGCCCTTGACCTGAAGTTGCATCCCTACTTTTCCTGGCAGACACCGCAGGCTGGGATGTCCTCTCCGTCCTTTACGCAAGCTGGTTGCCTTTCCTCCCAGTCAGGGATCTCGGGAGTGGATTTGCCTCTCATGTGTGTCACGGAGATCCCCAGGTGACACCGTTTCTAGAAGAACTCCATCTGTTTCCACATCGCCTTCCAGCCAGCCAGGCCAGTGCCTTGCTTAACCTCCAGGAATGATCATGATCCAGAGGGGTACACGGCTGGTAGGACAGAAAGCAATATCCGAGTAGACAATGCATGGTGGTTTATTGCTTTGGACAGAGATCAGTAACATTTTCAACCTGCTTTGCCCCTTTTAACTCTGTGCTTAATTTATCCTGTATTATTTATAGGCAGGTAGGTTTGCACATTCGTAAAACGTTCAGTTTCCTGTTATGTCTAGAGCGCCGGTAGGAGGTATGGCAAATACACTCGTAGCAGCTCAAATCCCCTGTGTGGTTTCCATTGAGCGAAATATTCATCACTTCCTGTCCTAAACCCAGTGAAGCACTGCCAAAGTTTTAACAAGAGGCTCCCACAGAAATGTCTCCCTCTTCTCCCTTTTTACCTCTGCTTGTGCCTTTCTTTCCTTCCTTCCTTCCTTCCTTCCATCCATCCATCCATTCATCCATCCATCCATAAATCTCTGGAAGGGTCAGCCAGCCCTTATCCCCACTAAAGCCAGGTAAGTCGTGTTACTTAAGCGAGGTCCAGTCTACATTTATGCACTTGCAGGTGGAGGAAAGAGAAAGGGAGTCGTCTCCACCTCCTCTCTTCAGGAGAATCTTAGCAAGAACCTCACTTTCAGCTGCCTCCTTATGCACTTGTTGAAACTGCAGAGGAACATGGCTGGGACGTGCTCAAGAGAGCTGCCATTTGCTGTGGAGGTACCTTCAGACCCAAACTGTCCAGGAGCTGGGAGTCATCCCAGATGATGGGTTGGACATCAAGAAGGCCATCACTGGGGCGGTCAGGAGTAGATGCTGGTTTTCCCAAGCTTTCGCAGTGCCTAACCTGTCGGGCTGCACGGCCTCCCGTGACACTCTCCGTAATTGAATCCTACTTGAGCTATTTTCTCTGCTCAGTGTGGGAAAATTCCGTACCATAATGAGGGTTAATAATAGAAAGTTCTTATTTTATTTGAGAGTTTGCCGAAGAGCAACAGAACCATTTCCGATCCTCTTCTCTGAGAATATGATTCCCTGAATCATGTATTATTATTCTGGGAGGGGGAGGCAGCGGGGGAACAGGAGGGGGGCATGGGCTTTCTGAAATGAATGGCTGGGCTTCTGAAATAAATGATTGTCACCTCCTTGTTCATATGTATGAATCAGCGGCGCCTGTCCAGATGCGAAGGGGAGCCAACACACCCTGCGCGCCATCCCTTGCAGAGCTTCGAGCTGCTTAAATTTAATTTAGTTTCCTTTTCCTTGCACAGTTCAACTAAGAAGCCACAAAAGAAGCAGAGAGGAAATCAAATCTGGAAAATATGCATTCATCTTGAAAGGGATCAGAAATGTGTTGACAATACAATAAAACATGTATGTGAAAAAGCAACATTGATAGACCTCCTCAGATTCTTCTGCTTGGTAGTCCCAGCTTAGGTCAGATTGTCTGGCAACCTTCTCGAAGGTTGTAATACTTCCTGCAGGAATACGTTTATAGGGCACGGTTTAGATGCCAGTTCTCTGCGTGGTGAGATTTCCTTCTTTTGCTTGATTTCAAACAGAATTGTGGTGCTCTGTTTAAAAAGCCGATCTCCTGGAACTGCGTACCTCAGGCTGAGAAAACGGTTGAGCCTCTTTAAGATTTGACTAATGCAAAGAGCAGTGGACAGATGGAATGTTACATAAATATTGTGAAGGCGTGAATAACTTAGTGATTAGATGGCTAGAAGTATACGTATTGAGGAGAGATGGATGCTCTGGCTAGAAGAATAGCTGGCGAGGACCAAAGGGGGAAGGAGAGCTCTATAAATCTGTCTGTGTAGAAAGCTGCAGGCAGATGAAATGTCTGCTAGGGAAGTGCTCCGTCTTGGAATCAATAAGACAACGATAACTGAAAAGCTTGCTCCAGTGTATTTCTGTCCCCACAGTCAGGTGGCTCCTCACAAAATGCTTTCTGTGTTGACTTCAACTTTATCCATATATTTTTGATCTACTCAGTGTCCTCATGAATAAAACGAGGTAAAGAAAATGTATTTGCACAAAACTTTGAGCTTGCAATAGCCTCCATAAATGCTCTCTAGGCTGGCAGGTACTCTCCATTACTGTTGGTTTTATTATTAGTTAGTGTTTCTGCCCACACTGTTCCAGGGAACTTGCTGAGATATGGAAATAGTCACTTTGGTTCTGAGATGGATCTGAAGATGGATTTGAAGACCCTTTATCACTTCCAGGGTTGAAGAAAGAATGAGGATTACCTCGGGTATCTTTAAGCAGAGGATAAGCAAGGGAATTTAACTCTGCAAAATTCTTCTTGGAGCTTGAATAATGGATGACTTGACACTTGGCTTTCAAGCTTCAGTTTAAAGACCTGTGGTGATTCATGGACTTTCCTACTTGATCTGTGAAAAGCAACTAAGAAAAGCCAATGCAGCCACATGACGTCTCCAGAAGGTGTGTCAGGGTGATGCTGTGTTTTCTACATCCTCAGCTGGTTGACTTTTCTGCGAGAGTGTTCACAGAAATCTGAAATGGCAAGAGGCTGAAAAGCACAGACCTAGAGCATACATCTAAGCCTGCACCTAGAGTGGAAGTTAGGTTTAGGGTCAGTGTCCTCCAGCCCGGAGCATTTACACCACCAATCTTCATGCCAGGCCAATGTCCACTCCTCAGCTCAGACCTAGGGAACTTGTGGAGTAGGTGAGCTCCTCTTGTTCTCTGCTTCACCACAGGAAAGATAAATGAAGAGATTTCTCCTGAATGCAGGAGCCAGGAGCTGAAACTCTGCTGCCTTAGGAGCCCTGCTAGGAGGAGACAACTGAACAACTTTAGGGAAGCCAGGTCTTACAGACTCACACAGAATCACAGAATAGTTGACTTCAGAGGGACCTCTGGAGGTCGTCTTGTTCAATCCTCCTGCTCAGGCAGGACCACCTACATCAGGTTGCTCAGGACCATGTCCATATGGCTTTTGACTGTCTCCAGGGAAAGGGACTCCAAAACCTCTCTAGGCAATCTCTTCCAATGTTTGATGACCCTCAGTGCATGCTTTCCCCCCTCCTTGTGTCCAGATGGAATTTTATGTACTTTAATTTGCGTCCTTTGCCTCTTGCCACTGAGCACCACTGAGAAGTGGTGTGCTCCCTCTTCTTCATTTCCTCACTTGCTGGCAATGCCCTTCCTACTGCAGCCCAGGATACCATCAGTCTTTGTTGCAAGGCACGTTGCTGGCTCATGGTCAGCTTGTTGGCCACCAGGACCCCCAGGTCCTTCTCAGCAAAGTCTCTGTCCAACCAGTCGGGCACCAGCATGCAGTGGGGCACGGGGCCATCCCTCCCCAGGGACAGGACTTTACACTTCCCTGAGACAAACTTCGTGAGGTTCCTGTTGGTCCATTTCTCTAGACTGTCTAGGTTCCTCTGAATGGCAGAGCAACTATCTGCTGCAGCAACCACTCATCCCAGTTCTGTATCATCTGCAAAATTGCTGAGGATGCACTCTTCATATGTTTGGAACTGGTTTCTGGGAAGACTTGCTCCATCACCTTCCTGGAGTCAATGTAAAGCTTACAAGCTTGTTGTTCCCCAAATCCTCCTCCTTGCCCTTCTTGAGGAGTGATATCTGCCTCCTTCCATTCCTCAGGAATCTCTCCCAGTTGCCATGATCTTTTAAAGATAATCAAGAGTGGCCTTGCAATGCCACCAGCCAGCTCCCTCAGCAGTCGTGGGTGCAGCCTATCAGGTCCCACAGTCTTGCATCTGTCTAGTTTAAGCATTCCCTAACCTGATCCTCCTCCGCTGAAGGTAAGTCTTCTTTGCTCCCGGTCTCCCCTCTGCTGATGTACCTTTCGAAGCCCTTCATGTCCCTCACTGGATTCAACTCCAGGTGGGCTTTGGCTTTCCTAACCCCATCCCTGCACGCTCAGACAGCTTCTCGACATTTCTCTTGGATCACCTGTCCCTGTTTCTACTTCTTGCATACTTCCTTTTCACATTTGAGTTCTGTCAGGAGCTCCTTGTTGATCTATGCTGGCGTTTTGCCTCTCCTGGGGGTAAGCCCCCTTCAGCTGTGTTTGGTTATTATGAGGTCCCTTCTGCTCACATCACCCTTTGCTTGCCAAACTAGTCCACCACTTCCTCACTTGATTGTGTTGTCATTGGCCCCCATTGTTATTTCTAGTTTAAAGCTCTCCTCACCAGGTTGGCCATCCTTTTCACTAAGATGGTTTTTCTCCACTTGGTCAGGTATATCCCATCATGCCCCAGCAGTCCTCCATCCTCAAAGAGGGTCCTATGGTCATAAAAGCCTAATCCCTGCTGTCAACATCAGCTGCACAATCAGTTGTTGACCCACAGGGTCCTTTCGCTCCTTAAGCCCTTCTTCTTCACCAAGAGAATGGAGGAGATACCACCTGGCCCCCATGCCCTTGACCATCACCCACAGAGCCAGGTAGTCCAACCTGACTTGCTCCAGGTCTCCATGGCCATATTGTTATTGCCTACATGGAAGAGCAGCAGGTAGTAACAGTCCGAGAGCCAGACAAGCCTCAGCAGCCTCTCTGCAAAGTCCCAGATCCAAGCCCTGGCAAGCAGCAAACCTCCCTAGGCATTGGGTCCTGTGGGCAGATGGGGGCCTCCATCCCTGCAGCAGGGAGTCCCACCGCTGCCACTTCCCCCAGCGCTCCTATGTGGCTCAGGCTACCAGGTGCTGGTTTGGGCAGAGCCCCCAGCCCCTCTCTGCTACCAGGGCACTGCACCTATTCTCTAGTTGTGCGTCTGCAGGCAGAGAAGGGAGAACAAGCTTCACTCCTGGACTGGGATGCGTTTCCATTTTCCTCTTCCGTTGGCCTCTTCAGCTACGGGCAGGAGGAACTGCGATGCAAAGGGGAGCACCTGATGGTATCTGTGCTGGGAGGGACAGGTAAAAACGCGCTTTCTGCTGGTGTCTGGCCGGCTGCAGCGTGTACCTGATGGCTCCCAGCATAGGCAAGTCCCTTGGAGAGAAGACCTGGGCTGGTACTTGTCTGACAAAAACCCACAGTCTCTTTGACAGCTGGTGCATTGTGATCTTACTCTTTCCCTGCCATGCCCAACATCCCATGCTTTCCCAGCAAAACCTCAGCACCCCACTTTTAACTCCTTCCCTACCGCCATGCCCTTCAGTCCCTAGGACAGAGCTCAGGCATTTCCCTGGCCCTGACACCGCCATTTCAGAGCTGTGCGTATTCCCAGGAGCTGCTGGAAGTGACCCTCTGCTGTTCCCCTTCCACGCTGCACTTCTCGTGTGCCAGGAGCAGTCACAGCGTGGTGGTGGCCCTTGCACAGCACGAGGTGGCTGGTCTGTGACTTACAGCTGTCCCCAGGCTGTTTGTGAGAAGAAAATACCATCTTCTTCAGCAGCTCTCGAATCCAAGGGGAGTTAAACCAGCACTGACCCATTTGTCCAGGGAGCAGCGCAGAGCTGAATAGAGCATGGCCACTGTCATGGGATGTCACAAGTGTTCTTTCCTATCCCAAAAGTGGGGTAAAAAGAGACGAGGAATGGCTATCACATGGCCCGGAGAAGAATGTCCACATGGAAGACTGTCCTGGCAGTATCTCTAAACTAAAAGAACCCATCCGGAGTGCTACCTCTGGCTTTCCCCCCGGGCAGTTCCGATGGGAAAAGGCATAGCTGCACTCCCAGCTTGGTCTCCTGTCGCCTTGCCCCCTCTGTAGTCATTTATACTGGTGCATCCGGCACTTTGCACGACAGCCCAACTTTCTGTGTTGTGAAGAATTAACTCCAAAGCCCTGTCTGGATGCCAACAGCATTATGCCTTCCCGGGCGATGCACCCCGAGTAGCTGCAGGCTCTGTGGCAGCCTTGGGCTGCATTCCTACGGCTACCTTCTTTCTTGAGACCACAGCTTTGCCAGGAGAGTTGGGATGGAGAGCCTAAATACAATCCAGCTTCCCCACAGCCACGGACTTGGTGGCAAGGAGCTGGTTTAGTTCTGATTTCATCCAAGCTAGTAAATCTTTCCCTGGGCTGTTTTTAATTTCAAGCCCTCCAGGGAAGCAAGAAGGTCTCCAGGATTCTTGTTGCAATCGATGGCTGTGGGTACTTGCTCCATTGCCATGACCAGAGTGCCACATCCCCTTTCCTTGCAGTCTCCCTTCTTGCTCTCCTCCCACTATTTTGGATGTTAATGAAATCAGTCACTGCAAAAATAAAGAAAAGTCCTGACCTAGGAACTTATTATAGTGGAGTTAAGCTTTTTTTTCTTTCATTTTGGTTTTTTTTTTACTTTTTTTTTTAGGCACATTGCACACATAAATTTTTTCCAAATCCAATTGTAATTAAGTGGTGTGTGTGCGTGTCATTGCTGCCCTCTACTGCAGGGAATCAGAAGTCATCAGCTACACATCACGAACCTAGGGGCGAGCGCAGGAGTCCTCCCTCCACCGGTCCAGGTCTTCTCGTCTCCGCTGTGAAGCTCTTTAACACATGAAGCGTCTCAGTGAGGTTTGTGTTAGGCTAAGAGCAATGAAAACCCTGGGCAAACAGGACCGCCAGAAGTTGCCTACTCCCGGGCTTTTCCATCCTGTTTCACCTCGTGGATCCCAGAAGATGTTCCAGTGGAGGTGTGACTCCAGGAGGAGTTTTGCACGTGAAGATCTCTTATGGCACAGCCAAAGCCATTTCTCTCAGACTGAAGTCTGCTTCACAGCCTTCTTAGAAATAAACCACCAATCCCCGGTGTCCATCGCCCGCAAGTTGAAATCCAGAGATCTACTCCTCCCCCTACAAACCTCCAATCTCAACTCACTTTAAAGCAAGCAGCTCTGCAGAGAAGGACCTGGGAGTCCTGGTAGACAACAAATTCACCATGAGCCAACAATGTGCCCTTGGGCCAGGAAGGCCAACGGCACCCTGGGGTGCATGAGGAAGAGTGTGGCCAGCAGGTCAAGGGAGGTTCTCCTCCCCCTCTGCTCTGCCCTGCCCTAGTGAGGCCCCATCTGGAGTCCTGTGTCCAGTTCTGGGCTCCCCAGTTCCAGAGAGACGAGGAGCTACTGGAGAGAGCCCAGCGGAGGGTACAGAGATGCTGAGGGCCTGGAGCATCTCTCCTGTGGGGAAAGGCTGAGGGAGCTGGGGCTGTTCAGCCTTAGGAAGAGGAGACTGAGAGGGGACCTCACCAACGCTTATCAATATCTCCAGGGCGGGTGTCAAGAGGACGGGGCCAGACTCTTCTCAGTGGTGCCCAGCGCCAGGACAAGGGGCAACGGGCACAAACTGGAACACGGGAAGTTCCGCCTGAACACGAGGAAAAACGTCTTCGCTGTGAGGTGCCCGAGCCCTGGCACAGGCTGCCCAGGGAGGGTGTGGAGTCTCCTTCTCTGGAGAGATTCCAACCCGCCTGGACGCGGCCCTGTGCAGCCTGCGCTGGGTGACCCTGCTCTGGCAGGGGCTGGGCTGGGTGGGCTCCAGAGGCCCCTGCCAGCCCCCACTGTTCTGTGATTCTGTAAAGCATCCGTGCCAGATCTTTCTACAATCTATTCCTAGAAACCGCTGGTTTTTCCTGCTGTCTCAACTAAACCATGAAAGCCTTTTGTAAGAGCTCATGAACCAGCACAATCAATCTTATTGGAGACTTACAGTACAAGATAACTCACATGTTTTATTATTCAGGCTTGTTAAAATATTCCGGTGCCTTCAGAAGATGCCGTATTCCAGCTTTGCCTGAAATCTTCTAGGTCATCTTGAAATGAGAGATTCTTTACAGAGCTCTTGGCATCACTGTTATGAGCAGCCAGCAGCAGATCGGCATCCCCTTTTCAGAATGAGCTGTGCTACCCCGCTGCAGGGCTAAGAGGGGCATGACGTCCCCGGATTAGGTCAGAAGAGCAGACCAGGAAATGACACACGCTCCTAACAGGAAGAAATCCAGGAGGAGAAGTAAACCATAATCAGAATAACCCAAACAAAGGAAAACTCACGTGGGCAACAACCTCCAGTGTGTGAGCTGTAAAGCTTCCACTCACCGGGGGCATCGGGAGGGTAGTAGAGAAAAGGGCTCAGAGGAGTTACTTTACATATGTATTTATTTAATTGTTTGAAGGAGCCTTTCAATTAAGCTCCAGAACTGGAGAGGAGCCACCAGCCAAACGGCAGCCAAGGAGAAGTTTTGATTTTTCACAAACAGATAAGCTTCTTGGAGATGCTACCTCAAACAGTTTTAGTTGCTGGACACAGATGTGCATTCAGGCTGGGGAGAATGCAGCTTTGCCCTTGACTATGTCACCGGCTACAGCTGCTTGGTGCCTCAGTTTCCTTCTCCCTCAAGGACGGAGCGTCTGAGCCCCGGGGAAGAGCAGCCCGGTCCCAATGATGCCCGGGCCTCGCTGGAGCGGGGGTTTGGTGAGCGCTCCTTTGCAGGGTCTGATTACTTTCTGGGGGCAAAAAGAGGTCATTCAGCATGACAATGTTTGTCATATTGGATGGCTGAGTACTATTCAGTTCAAAGGAATTTCCTAAGTAACAATGCAGATGTTTATATGAATGGACTTTTCAGAATGTTTATCTAATAGTAACAAGCACTTACTCGCGGTCAAAGCCTTTTACGCACGTTGTCTTAACTCTCCCGACACTCCCGTGGGCTCAGCCGCCGGGCGCGATCGGCTGCACTTTGCAGTTAGGAAAGGTGAAGCGGGGAGAGATTGCTCTGAATTCAGGGTCATCATTTAAACTTGGCACATGTCCCCGTGCGCTTTTCCCACCGATCGCCCGGAGCTCCGCAGCGGCGTGTGGGGTCAGCGTGGGAGGGGAGGCGGCACGAAATTCCCTTATCAAGGTAAATTTACAGGCAGCACGTGCTGCCTCGCAAATCTGTGTCTTTCTGTCTTGGACAGGCTTGGCTGGGAAATTGTTACTGCCCTCTGAAAACATTTTGGAGATTTTTTTAATTACTATTATTTCGTGCTTTAATTGATCTCTTTCACTTTTGCACCATATAGAAAAAAAAAAATGTGGGCTCCTACAGAAAAATCAGGACTTCAAGTAGAATATTTTTCAGTGTAATAGTAGGGGTTGAAGAAAGAAAGGCGAGAACAATATTAGATTTTTAGTTGCTTTCAGAGGAAATCCCCCATATTTTCAATCAGAACGGACAAATAGAGTATTTTTTCCCAGAGGCAGTCAGTTAGTTAAAAACCCTCTTAATTAATAAAGAGGCTCTGATGGGCTTCAGCAGCCCTTTTATGCCTCTAAATGCAACTTGCATGTCAGGTGGATGCCGAAGTTACGGCAATAAACCGGGGCGAGAAGCGCTGCGTTAGGAGCTGAAGGGCCGGCAGCCTCTCCCGAGCGCGTCTCTGAGCTCTGCAAGCGCCCGCTGCCGCGGGGACCCCTGCGCGCGCCGCGCTTGCGCCTGCTGGGGCCGGTCGCCCTCCTCCCCCTCCGCACCGAGGCCGTTGATGAGCCTCCCGGCCGCAGCGGGCAGGGACCTGCTGCTCCCTTCCAGCCCACGTTAACTCACGCCGAGCAGCGCCCGCCTGTTCTTACGCACAACGTCTCCCTCAGCACATGCGGGTCTTTTCCTTCCTTGCTATTTACCCCTTAACTTAGTCATAAAGAGAAATTTGGTCCTCGTTGGCTTCTGTCTTGCTAGGCTGAAACAGAAACCCTTTGTCTCCAGCTGTGACAATACCAGTGAGCCATTTTCCAGCACCCTAATACCCCTCTTTTTGGGTGACGCCATGTGGTTTCCGTAATTTTGGATGTGGCTGACCAGATCTGTGCACCACAGAACCACAGTCACCTCGTCGGAGGGTTTTCACCTCTACCCTGCGCAGCAGCGTCCATGTTCTCCTCTCTCTCCTGCAGATGTTCTCCTTGCTCTCCTGCAGATACCTCGTCTGGAAACAGCCTGGGGCCACTGACACATTTTTAACAGCACTGATGTTTGTTCATAGGGTGAACAAAGGTGGTGGTGGTTTCAAAGGTGTTTTATTCTCAAACTGTTGTTGTTTTCAGGGGTGAAACCCCTTCTTATCCCCACCAGATGAACTGTTGGCTTCACCTTGTCACCTAAAGAAAAGCTAGAAAAAAGTCTAGAAAAGCTAGAAAGCTTTCTGGCTAGAAAAGCTAGACAGAAAACTCCACAAGCTAGACCAAGAAAAGCCTCGCAGCTTCAAAGGAAGCTTTGAAACAGAGAGACCACACCTTTCCTCGTAAATAAAACGGTCAGCAGAGCATTAATGAGCCGTGAAGGCAAGGAACACGCGATGGGTTGCATCCGTATGGCTGCACTTCCAGTTCATTTCTCTCAACAGCAGCACGGCCCCATCCAAACTGCCCGCTGGAGGGGTCTGAGCTAACTCCCGACCCCGGCTGGGCACTGCTGCGCCAAAAACTGCTTCGGGGAACGCACAAACAACGAAACAGCCTGGCTGCCCGCAGTCCGGCGCCCCGGCCTGTGGGCCTGCTTGCTTCAGTGGCGGTTCCAGAAGAGGACATTTGGCCGGCGTGCTCCACCACAGCATCACTTTGGTGTTTGCAGTGGAAGGATGGGCAGGAACAGATCTTTGTCTTGAAATACTATGGTTGCTTTTCCTACTCCCAGCTGCAAGTCTGGAGACACCACGCGCACAATATTGATGTCAGAGCTGTCTTGAGCTCGGACTGACCTCTTCTACAGGCACGATGAACAAGCAACTCTGTGTTTTCAGAAGGAGGAAAAAAAAAAAAGCTCTAGGACTACACAGCAAAAAGAGGGATGGTTTATTTGGGTCTCACCACCCCTCATCACTCAGCACTTCATAGCACCACGGCTATGCGATGCTGATTTGGAACAGGAGAGAGATAACAACTCTGACAAGGAGCCTCTGTGTCAATATCTACAATGTAGAAAAGCGGGGAAGAAGGGGTTTGAGGTGTTGCAACAGTCAAAATCCCTAAAACAAGAGGTGTACAGTCTACTCTTCTATTTCAGCTGTGCAAAGATACAGAGATGATACAAGAAGGTCACGTTTCTCTCTTTCTGAATGTATGAACCCATTTCAGGACACCTGAAATATCTCAATTTCTTTTTTTGCCATTCCTGATTTTCCAGTATTGTGACACTATTGCTACATTGAGTCTTATTTGCAACGTGTTTATAAAAAATAGCATTCAAAAGGGATAAGGATTGTATCTGGTCAGCAAAGCTGGCAATAACTAGGAAAATCAAATGTTCCCTGCACTGTTCTGTTGTTCAGAGAAAATGCTGACAGCACTGGCCTGCTGTTTCAGGGAAAAAAAAATCATACAGACCCCAGTTTGCTGGGAAAAAATAATAGTTTGCTCTAAGAAAGTTGAGTCAGAAGTTAGTGGCTGTTGCCCCAGCACATATACTTTTGCCTTCTGAATGAGTATTTCCCAGCCATAGAAGGAATACCGCAAACGTGTCCAGAACAATTACTTTGAAGATATAGTATTTGAACTAGGCAGGCTTGTGTGAAGCATCACCGCCGAGTCTGTGTGTAATTTTCCAGCCCACTCCCTGTGGTTCCTCTTTATGTTGGGTCATCAGGCTGTTCCTTCCCTGCGGCAGGGACGGTCTTTTCTGGCTATAAGTCTGCAAAGCAGCCAAACCACTTTTGTTACTCTACCCATAGCAGGGAGAATAAGAAGATAGCAGAAGGTAGGACTTCTGATTCTGCTCATACAACCTCTCAGGCTGGTTGTGGTCCTCAAGGAGAGGAAGGACAAAGGCATCTCTACACAGCTGAGAGATCTCTCCTTTTGCAACAGGAGCTAGGATGAGATCTGCGTGTGGCAAACGTGGCACAGGGCACCAATAAATCCCCTGGAACAAGAGTAAATCTGCAGCGCGGTCAGTCAACCAACTAGCCTTGCTGCTCTCTTGGGGACTGAGGTGCACTGCTTCTCTTTTCTGTGTAGACGTGACCAAAATGGTCCAAAGCAGACCGTGGAAGGCTGGTTCCATCATGTTTAGTTTCGACAAAGCAAAAATGTTATTAGGCAAAAGGGTTCAGCATGGCACTTATTCAGAGCCCTTTAGGCAAGATCTCAGGTTCCAAAACTCACAATCCATAATGGCTGGCTCAAGACAAATGGAAAGTGAAGTGCTCTCCGGAGACGTGGTGACTCTGTGTCTGATCCTAGAAGACTGCAGTAATACCAGAGCATGTGAAAATGGAGAGGGTGGAGGAAGAAACACCACCAGAATAAATGTCTACTCAGTGTTTTCATAACTCAAAAGGGGTTTCTTCAGGATTCTGCCTGGGGTTTACGTCCAGCACATGGGGCTATTCCCTCCCTCCTTCACCTCTCCAGTTCAGTTCATAAACGTGATTTGTCTTGTGTCATTTGGGGATATCAGGGAGCTCTCTTTTCATGGTTATTTTTCTTTCTATAATGTCTCACATTTTCTGCTGTGCTTGGCAGTTTCCAGGAGCTGGATGAATATTCAGAGAGGACTACGGTGACTCCATTTAAATTGGCATGATAAGAAGAAATGCCAGACAAACAGGGTGAGTTTCTCGCTCCGAGACTTTGCAATCCATGATGAATAGAATCTGAAAGACTTCTCCATATGATGCACTCCACGAGACCATTTTAATCTTTCCCTTTAAACGTTCCTAAGTATTTATTTTAGACCTTGCCCGAGCAGAAACTACAGAGCATGCAGTTGCCTCCAGCGTGGTAGGACTATGTGTGCACATAAGTAGCAAGAGACACGAGGGTGTGCTTTGCTTAGACACACCACACCTGGCTGCCACGGCAGAGATTCACTAGTGTTGCAAGCCTTAAGCACAGAGACTTGTGGTGTTACTGAAATTGGCTGATCTGATTTCATTTTGATTAGAGATTTTGCTCCCTAGAATCCCCTGGGCTGAAGGCGCCATCTCAGCCATGCGTGAAGTGCATGAGGAAATGGGACAGTCCAAGGGCTAGTTCTGCAGGAAAAGGAAGAGGGAAAGCATGCCTTTACCGGGGGGAGCCTTCAAACTTACACTTGCTAGCAACGTGCCAGGATAAGAGCACGGGATGATCAATGTAGATGTAGATTACTGTTAAATCTGCAGCAGCTTTGGGCAGTCACTGCACTGAAACCAAGTGAAGCTTGATTATTAAATAACAGTCCTTCCAAAGAGCTGCGATCTGTGAGACTTTTTGCACCCTTAGGTGACGACGTGAAGGTGTTCCCTTGGGCTGTCAGGCAGAGTTGCTATCAAGCCACAGCAAACCTGCCCGGCTTGCTGAGACAGACTGACTCAGTGGTGTCTTTTGAGCTTCATCAGAACTTTTAGAGCCAGTTTGTCCTTAAAAGCATATAACCTCTTACTCAACGCCAGGAGGATGCTGAGGTTTTCGGTCTTTCTGCTGCATCAGAGATGGCTCTGCCATAGGAAGCAGACTGGAAACACCACAGCTGAGTAGTGTGCCGTGGGGACTCACCAGTTTGCTCCTGGAGCTGGTCCAAGAGTCTTGGGACCATACCCTGATGCTGACCCAGATCAATTCCCCCCTAACTCTGAGATCCTACATTGGTACCTACTCCAAATTAGTTCTCCATGGGGAAAGAACAACATGTAACTTACACTCCCCTTAACAGTGGTGAGCACCAAGGTGTGTTTTACACCACCACATATCCAGTCTATCTTTGGAGCCACTCAGTCCCTCTCTACACGAAGAATCTAGTCAACCACCCTGCCTAGTCATCTCACTATTCGACAGCTTAAAAGAGCTGTTGCAAATGTCATCTTTGGCTCTTAACTTAAGCAGTTCATCTAGGTGGAAAAAGCTGGACTTCCAGTGACTTCGCTGAGACCACACACGGAGTTTACGGACAAGGCAGCTCTCCCGGGATCCAGACTGCACACCGAATTCTCTCTGACTTCCAAAGCTTCTAAAAACTTAGGATTCGTGTTTTTAACCTTCTTCTCATGCTCAGGAAGCACGCTATCAGGGAGGGAATAGGAACGACAGAGGAAAAAGGTGAATAAAGCATGCCAGGATCTGTGTGTTATCCCATATCTTCACAACCTGAGGAATTCATTACCCCCAACAATAAATCTCAGGGGCTGGAGATGCTTTTTGCAGGGACTCGCAGAACAAGACGAGGTCTGTGTCGTCTGATGCTGTGTCATGGTGACCTGACGGCAGGCTCACGTCCCTTCTAACCCTACCATGAACCTCCCTGTGCTCCAGAGGGAAGAATTCAGCCTGCAGGGAGGGGACTTACCCTCACAACCCGGTGGCCTTGAGTCAGGAAGACACGTGATAGAGCCATCCAGGACGTGCTATAAACAAATGAGCCAATGGACAAAAAATTGGTTGTTGTGTCCTGGGGATGAGGACACACACACACACTCACACTCACACGGTTGGGTGGGGTTTTTTTGGTGTATAAGTTCCTGAACAGCACCGTTCTCAGAGGAGTTGGAGTGATCCACGTACTGAAACTAAACTGACCCTGACTCACCCTGGATTCATGTTTCTGTTGCTGTCAGCTTGCTGTCCTCTATGGGATATGAGTTGCAAAACACAATTTTATAAAAAAAATACACTGTACAGCCATCTATTTTAAACACAATGTCTATTTTTCATTGCATATTGTAAACCACTTGAGCATTTCTAAAGTGATTCATTCCTTTATCTTCTAAACAAAGAGCTTGTGGCTGCGCAGGGCTGGGAATTTATGTTTAGCAAGTAAAAGGATTTCCAAGTTAGGATTGAAACAGGGATGTAAAGAGGTCACTTGAAAGCAATGCATTGCTAGAATATAATAGCGTTATTGTCTTTTAGGATAATTTACGTATGATTAAACTATGCAATCGTAAATCAGGAAAAACTTCATTGCTGTGAGGTGCCCGAGCCCTGGCACAGGCTGCCCAGGGAGGGTGTGGAGTCTCCTTCTCTGCAGAGATTCCAACCCGCCTGGACGCGGCCCTGTGCAGCCTGCGCTGGGTGACCCTGCTCTGGCAGGGGCTGGGCTGGGTGGTCTCCAGGGGTCCCTTCCAGCCCCCACCGTTCTGTGACTCTGTGATATGCCTGCAAGACATGACAAGGAAAGAGGGAAGAACCTTCTCAACAAAGTTTTCCTCACCTCTTCCAACTGTACCTTGGCTCTCTGTGTGCAGCGTTTTCTTGCAAGAAGGGAACATACTCGATGACGTTTTAATGATGAACCATTTAAGCCATCACACCTAACAACGAGTTTCCTGAACATATAGCTAGGTAGGTTGGTGGAGAGAGATGAAGCTAAATCCTTCCATAACAGCGTGGCTCTTCTGTAGCCTTTCTCTGCCTTACAGTCCTGCCGAGTTTGCTGTCTTCCTCCAAGTCTACGTTTCACTGTCTGTACCGAACTTTTGGCTCTGCCCCTCCTGCTGTGCTTCCTATGAAGTTACTTTCAGAAAAAAAAAAAAAATCTTTCTTTCCAGTCTATCACCTCATGAACGTATATTGTAAATATTTCCCTTTTTTCTTTATTTCTGTCCTTTCTTAGGAACAGACCTTCCTAACGAGGGAGTTGTCATACCTGAAGATATTCAAAACCCTAACGGACAATGTCTTGAGCAACCTGCTCTAACTGGCCCTCTTTTGTGCAGGGGGTTTGGTCGAGATGGTCTCCAGAGGTCCCTTCCAAACTCAATAATTTTGAGATTCAGTGAAGGCAGAGCATGAGGTGGAGGGGAAGCAAGATCTAGGCAACTATTACAGCTGGAAAGGCGAAGAAAGGAGTCTGGATCTTCTCCATCCCTGAATGCAAATGAACTGGCACATGGTTCTGCAAATCTGATAACATGGATTTTAGAAACCTTTATCAAAATGGGACTAGAACTGTTTCGTTGCACTTTGCTAAAGGTGACTCCAAGCTTTAAAAACAGGAAAACTAATTTTCTGGGAAATTTAAATGTCTACTGTTCTTATTTCAGCAAGACAAAAGTGAAATATTACCTCGATAAAGGAGACGAAGCTGATCTTGTATGTCCAGAGTTCAGTAAAGACTTTGGTAGTGTGCACATGGGATGTCTTTAGTTAAGAAGAAAGGGAATTTAAATAGTAAATGGCAATAACATCAAAACTGTCTGAAAAGGAGACAAGAACAGGTATGGTCAACAGAGACTCTATAAGACTTGAAAGAGGTTAGTGCACTAGAGCAGTCTGAGGATAACTTTCGGAACCAAGTTCGTTGAGTATAACCTCCCTCAGAAACGTGAGTGTGCTCTGATGAAATCTGCTACTGAGAGAGAGGTGGGAAGGACCCTCGTTACAGAGTCTGCAATATTGGCTAGGAGGTGAGAAACGTGTGGCCTTGGCAAGGGCATCCTGAAAACAGCGATGTAAAGCCCTGCAATTCAGGATTTATAGCCAAAATTTCTGCTTTTTCATTCGGACATAACACAAAAAAACCCTCTGCATGCTAATTAATTTTGAAAAATTCAGTTATTCAAGAGGGATGTATCGAGCAAGGTACCTCCAACAGCGACGAGGCAGTCTTCCTGCCTTTCTTGTAGGTACGCTCAGACCTTGCACTGGGTCCTGGAGATTCTTGATCATCCAGACAGGAGGAACTGACACTAGATGGAGGATCAGGAAAAAGAGACGTTGTCTTCCAAGAGGGGACTACATAACATTGATTTATCTGACTTGGCAAAATGAGAGCTGAGAAAGTTGTGATTGTTTTCTGGTCACAGACGTGGATGATGAAACAGCGAAGGGAGAAGCAGTGCTGGCAAAGTGGCTCTAAACTGGCTGCAGACAAATTTAGGTTGGACATGAAAGTTTGTGACCGCGGGAGCAGGGAGATTCTGCTGTTATCCTCCGAGAAGGCTATTTGGAGCAAATAACCTCAACATTTTAAATACAGGCTTGATCACTTTAGGAAAGCAATGATACGTTGTGGTTGCCTGGGTTTGCCTGGGGTGGATTCACTGGCCCATAAAGGACTTTCTGGTTCCATGTTCTTCTATTCACTTTTATTTTATTTTTTTTCTGTACGTGTCGACTAACATCTTAGTGTTTCCCTTCCGCGTTTCCCTCTCCAAACAAAGATCTGGTTTCTGGTGAGCTTAAATTTTTGTAAATGGATCCAGAGAGTTATGAACTGAGGAACATTTTTTTGGTCTGGCATATTGTTTATTTAATTTTAGCAATCTTTCCAACCTAAAATCAACAGCCCCCCCGAGCCTCTCTGAGTCAGTGGTAGGTGTTGATGTGTTCATTCTCTCTCAAGGGACTTTGGAGGGGAGGGGAGGGAAGGGGGTGTCAAACGCATTATGGTAATACCCTCTATTCAAAGGCTGAAGAGAAGGGAAAGGTAAATACACAACCGCGGGGGTCAGAGTGAACTTAGGTGAACCACAATTTGAGAGGACGTGGTCAGAAGGGAGAGATTCACCCGCAGGAGCATGATCTTGTCAAGCTCTGCAACGTGGTGACAAAGAGGATCCTGTACCAAAACTGTCAAAGCTCTCCTCTTTTTCTTTCAAGAAGTACAAGGTAAGGCCAGAGCCAGGAGGCATCTAACACACCCTCTTGTCCTGGTGAAGGAACCACCAGTGCAAGGGTCTGCAGCAGATCCAGGTGCAGAAGGAGCGGTCAGGGGAGAGCGGGGGACATGGCCAAAGGGCAGCAAACCTGGGAAATACATATACGGAAGGTGTTTTGAAAGATCAAAGCCAGTGTTCACGCAGGTGCAACAATTTTTGGCTGAAGACAGAGGCAGAGTCTGCATTTCACAGAGCAGAGATCTCATCTGGGATGACTGCACGCAGCAGGTGGTCTATGTTTGCATCTGAAGAACGGAGGCCTCTGCACAGTCAAAACACTTGATTCCCTGTTTCTCTGCCTGGTCCTGTTCCACTGATCACGCACACTGCGCTTATTATTCCTTCGCTCCGTTGCGTTTAATGAGGTAATTTTCTCCAAGACAGACTGATGCACGACGAACGGTGGTTCTCACCACAGACATCTTCCTACAGGCAGCAAGTACGAGACGGGGGCATTTCTGGATCTGTATGCCCATCCCCTTCCTCACCTTGCATGCTCAGCTCGCAAGCCCTCACGCCGTGCCGTAGGATGGCCCTCAGATACGTGTACAGATGAAAACGCCGTGCTAGTGAGCTGGACCCGCACCATTTCAGGCGCTTTGAACTGCAGAAAGCATCAACGTATTAGGTATTGCACCCTCGGGCATATGGTCTTTGCATTGTTGGCAAAGCTTGTTTTAATCCACACCGCTGCTCCAGAGCCAAAGGAGGATTCTGGCTTTGAAGCAACATTGCTCTTAAATCATGGTTTTTTGGTTCTTTCCATCGTACGGTTGGGAGTTGCTTGCAATGCTCTGCTACCACCGACCTGACTGGCCCCGTATTCGGGAGCCTGGTTTCAAGGTTTGCTTTGTCTACGGTTTGCAAGTGTCAAGGCATGAAATTCAGACTTACATCCACACCCCACAACCTCCCGAACCCAGAGAGAGCAAAGTTAGAGACGGAAGAAAAGCGTATTTAAGGAACTGTCACGCTTCTTTAGAAGTCAACAATTCTAAGAAGTCTCCAGTCTTTGGGCTGTTATTCTTGCAAAGAACAAACACAAAAGCCAGGCACAAGAAGAGGTGAATTGCACGACAATAATTCAGAGGAACACGAGTGCGTGTATGGGACCGAGCCGTGTCCCGAGCACGGACAAGAGAGGAGGCTCGTTCATAGACAATCAACAACATGTTCAGGCCTGGCTTATTTGGATCTCTTTAGATACCCGTAACATTTTCATGCAAAATTGCCAGCTTCAGGACACATGCCAGCTCCTAATAAATGTGAGCTGGGAAGTAATTTTCCAAGGCAGGGCACAGGAAGAAAGGTATATTATCCTTCTTACATTTTCCTATGAATTTCCCAAGAAGGGGAAGACACGGTGAGGAAAAGGAATGAATTTATCCTTCCTGGAAGATAAGATTTTGTAGCTTTCTGAAAGGCATGCTCTTATCCAGCTTCTGGGAAAAAGAAAAGGTCAAAGAAAAGTCCTTTTCCAGATAGATGCGATGAGCAGTGGCTGGGTTGGCCTGTTCGAAACCAGTTCCTGCGTCTCCGCGGCCACTCGCGGTGCCGAGTCCCACATGAAAAGAAGTTCCCCTTGCCTTGCTTTGGCCACAGATGTCCGTCACCTTTGGTGCCCCGAGCATCCCTGTGCAGGCTGGATTTCAGTGCTGCAGGGGACAGATGGAAAAAACAAACAAAAGCTCCCCTTGGCTATTTGTGTACTATAAATAATATATTTTTAAAGCTGGAAGGGAGCCCAGGAGGAGGTTTTTTGGTCTCGGCCGCTGGTCCCAGGGGAGGCGAAGGTTCTAGTGGGGTTTGGGGCTTCAGGGGAGGCCTCAGACGGCTCCTGCACACGGCAGGATTTTTCCAGATTTCACTTTTCACTGGAGCGAATCATTCAAAAATATTTAAAGAGAAGGGCTTAATTCCGCTGCTTCTGGGGGTTACACCAGGGCAGCCAAAGGACACGCACCCAGCCAACAGCCCCTGAATTGTTTGGTTAGGAATTAACGTGTGCGTGCACACGTGTGGGAGGGAGCGGGGGCCACCGAGAGGGTCGCCCAGACTTCGGCTTTGTTTTTTGTCAAAACAGATTGCACGTGGATGGCAGGCGGGCTTGCGTGGGAGGGGCTGGGGGACACGGACAAATTACCCAGCCGAGCTCTGGCTGGGGATGCCATTAGCTCAGTAAATCGCCCTTTTGAAGGAAAACTAACAAAAAGCTACCCCCCTCCTCCCCCAAGTTGGGGAAGGATGCAGCCACTCTCCCCCCCGAGTCATGCCTCTCTCCATCCTCCCTCTCCTTCTTTCATATGCCCTTCTTCAAACCATCCTGCTTCAAAACCTTAAGTCCCCTCCATGCCAGCTGCTATCCTCTTTTTACTGTCCATATTTCCCTTTTCTTGCTTCATGTTTTCTCTCTTTTTTCATTTCTTCCCTGCCACCTCTTCTTTCCCTTTCCACATCCCACAGATTTTTTTTTTTTTTTTTCTTTTTTTTCTGGGTCTCCTTTGCCTCCCTTCTGCCTTTCCCTTCCCTTCTGCTTTCCCTCCCTCCTTATGTTATAGCTATGCTGTAGGTGGGTATGCTCAGCCCCTGCTGAACAGCCTGGCTTCTCCCCAACAGCAGAAGAGGAGAAAGAGCCGTGCTTGCCAAGACCTTCCCTAGCCTGGAGGATCAGATGCACCTACCCCCAGCACAGAAAGCGCCAGGGTGAGCACTGCACAGATTTATCCCCTACACCAAGATCAGCTGTGCTGGAACTCAGCTGATTTATATCACCTGGAGACCGAGCTATTTCAATTTATGCCAGCTGGTGACTGCTGCAAGTTCAGCTGCTCTTGCTGGAGGACTGTATCCTGCTCTTCAGGTTTGGCCAGCAGCTCATTCCTTTTCCTACTGCTGAGCACACAGTCCTGATTTCTTTTTTTTTTTTTTTTTAAGCTTGTTTCTGCATGCGTGTTCACCTAGCTGGATCGAAGTACGTAGCTGCTGATACAGTGCATTTCTTGTGCTCAAAAGTTCAAAGTCATTCCAAAACACAGAAGTGCATGGTCTCCATTTTAAACACACTCTTGAGGAACTCCAGAAGCAGTTTTCTGCAAGTATCATTTAAAGCATCCTTCAAGCTTCTCGGGGCTGCTCTGGCATTGCTCACCACGGAGCAGAAAAGCTCATAGTAGGCTGTGTTTCACTTTTCCTTCTCTCTCACATTGAAGACCGAAGCAAGAGGCCTCGGAAGTCTCACTGGCTTGAAGCCTTCCCCGGTGAGCTGTGAACACATCTCATGTGCACAAGAAGGGTGGCCCAGGCCAACTGACTCCCAGTCTCTGCAAGGTGTCAGGGAATCCAGGCCCAAAATAGGCCCAGATCTTCAAAAGTCATTATCCAATACATTGTAGTTCGTCAATTGTTTCCCGATACTGCTTCACAGTGTTTTTCTTGCAGATTTGGCAGCCAGGTGGTTTACCTGAGATCCTCCTGTTCTCAGGGCTGCAGCTGCCCTGTAGACCCTGCAGTGGGATTTCCACCTCTCTCTCCTTCATCCCGTGGGAATTTGTTCAAGTCACTTTCAGTTCAACCCCATCATCCCATTACCAAGAGCTAAGTGGGCTTTGGGCACACAAATAACTGACGCAGGAGAAGCCTCGCATCCAAATAGCTACATTAACTTCCCCCAAAAAGCAAGGTGGTCTTGCCCATCTTCCCTGCTAGGAAAAGTCCTCCACTGAAGTTAACTTCCGAACAGAGTCCGGGCATCTCCTGGGAGACTCTTACCTGGAGCTGGCTGAACCCATAGAGGAGAAGAGATGAGAGGGCTAAGGGGAGATCTTACTGCTCTCTGCAGCTACCTGACAGGAAGATACAGAGTAGGTGGAGACAAACTCTTCCCGAAAATGCGCAGCAGAAGGGCAAGAGGCAATGACATAAGTTGCAATAAGGGAAACTCTCATTACCTACTAGGGAAAAAAATATTTGCGCCGTAAGGATGAGCAAACACTGAACTGGGATCCAGAGAGTTTGTGAGATCTCCATCCTAATCCTGGCTGACCCTGCTTTGAGCAAGGGGTTGGATCAGAGATCTCCAGAGGTCCTCTCCAACATTCTTTATTCTACAATCGTATTGACAAGTCATCAGACCAGTGCTCAAGTCTGGCTGCTGGCCATAATTTTTTGATAGATGAAACTTTAAAGTTCAAAAAAGCTTCTCTGTTCTTCTCTACATTCTGTTGTTCTCTGTATGTCCTCCTTGTCATCTACTCACCTATTTTTTCCCCAATTGACTCGGTTTTGATATTTCTATTCTTTCAGCCAACTCCTTTCATATGTTTCTCCTGCTGCTTACTGTCCCACCTGCTGCAGCAGATGCTCTGGCTTTGTTTTTGACATAGCTCGGATACGTCCTGCTGGAGATAAGGCACTGTCAAAAGCTTGAGGAATCACGGTATTTCTTACAAACTCATTCTATTTAATCCTCAGGGTTTGGTTTTGTTTTCCTAGGGCATTTGCTTTCCAAAGCGTTGAGATATCTTGTTTATACCTTTGGTGGGTTTCCAGCACTCACATCTGTGTGTAAAGGTGGAAAGAACGTCTGAGCTGAAGAGCCAGATTTTGATCTGTCGGTTGTAGGTTTTCGGTGATCCAAGCTCCTGAATATCAGCAGCTGCCTCGCCAACTCATGATATTATTTCCTGTTGAATTTCCTCGCCAATCATGATTCTGCCAAGGCACATGAATAACTTCACCTTTTGTAACCTTTTGCCCTCTAAAAGACAATTTTTGAGCTGGAAACTGCTGGGAATCTCATTGTCTTCTTATTTTCCTCACAAGCTATTAGCCTCCTGTTGGATTTTGTAACGCTGGATGATGGCAAGAGAGCTGCCGTCAGCAAAAATGACAGATTTTGATCATCTCCTCCAGAACTGTCTCTGCTTTCCCTTGGAGAAGTCAGTGCTGGTACCAAACAGGACAGGTGATACAATTCATCCTTATCTCACGTCAGTATCTGACTGAACACGTAGGCTCAGAACTGCTTTTCTTGACCCATGAAGGCTGCCCTCTGACCAAAAAGAGACTTGATGATGTTGATTGTTTTTCTTGGAATACCCCAACACTTCAGGGTGTCCCAGACTGAATCATAAGTAAGTCTGTCAAATGCCTTTTCAAAATCTGCTCAGTGTGGATTTTGCCATTTGATACTTAATTTGATGGTTATTCTGAGGGTGAAAAATCTGTTTGACACATGATCTTCCCAGGTCGAACTGAACCTTGTCAAAACAGCAAAAAAGCATTGAAGCAGCAATTTTGAGCTGAGCTGAAGAACAGATTTCACACTCTACGAGGCTTAAGATCCACCACAGGAAGCCAACATGGGCATATTCTGGTCTTTGCACTACAGTAACTGTGGTTGGTTGGGTTCATGATCGGCATACCTAACGTCTGGATTAGTAAGGATTTGTGGCACTGCATAAAAGAAAGAAGAGAAATCCAAGAAAATATAAAATAAAGCTAAAAAATATCTCCTGAAAAAACAAAGGTAACAAGAAATTTTCATAAAACAAAAGAGTACAAAGTGAGATGGGTGGATATTAATGAAAAAAGTGATTAAAATAAATGGCTGCAGAAAGAAGTGAGAAAAAGCTTTGTTGGGTTGGAAAAGTCTCTCACTAACTAGTAATTGGGGAGAAGGTTAAAGATGGAGGAAGAGAGGAAAGATAGTGAGTTTTGGAGCACATTTGAGAAACACTAAGCTCATGAACTCCTAAAATATCTGCCAAGAAAACAAAGCAAACTAGTTCTTGTATCATCACAAACCAAACATATAGGAAAAAAAAAAAGAAAACACCCAAAAAGATTTGGATTATGACTGCATTACTGAGATAAATTATGTGTGATTATGAGACTCTTCATTAAAGCATTGGAAACAAAATATGGAGTCAGAATATACCTCTAATACAAAGGGTGGAATAGAGACACGACAAAGAACATGATTAAAGGGGCTGCAGTAACAGCTTTTGGGAGAAGCAGCATTTTTGGCAAAATTATTTTAAAGGGAGCAGAGGGAAGGCTGCAAACAATGATCATTGAAACAATAAAATAAAACAACCGCTTGAAAATACAACTCCCTTCCAGCAAGCGTTTGAAACACGTCCCTGCTGCAGTCTGGCTTACAGCTCGGTGATAAGGGTGTCCCCAAAGCCCAGAGGTTGGGTCCCCAAGGAAAGTGCTGCTGGGTGCTGGCAGGTGGGGTCAGAGCTCAGCTTGTGTCAGGGCAGAGGCAGTCTGTGGTCATAGAATCATAGCGTGACTTGGGTTGGAAGGGACCTTAAAGATCATCTAGTCCAGCCCCCTGCCATGGGCAGGGACACCTTCCACTAGACCAGGTTGCTCAGAGCCCCGTCCAACCTGGCCTTGGACTTCCAGGGACGGGGCAGCCACAGCTTCTGTGGGCAACCTGTGCCAGGGCCTCACCACCCTCAGAGTGAAGAATTTCTTCCTTATATCTCACCTAAATCTCCCCTCTGTCAGTTTGAACCCATCACCCCTTGTCCTATCACTGCAGGCCCTTGTCAAAAGTCCCTCCCCATCTTTTCTATAAGCCCCTTTAGGTACTGGGAGGCTGCTAGAAGGTCTCCCCGGAGCCTTCTCTTCTCCAGGCTGAACAACCCCAACTCTCTCAGCCTGTCCCCATAGCAGAGGGGCTCCAGCCCTCGGATCATCTCCGTGGCCTCCTCTGGCCCCGCTCCAGCAGGTCCATGTCCTCCTTGTGCTGAGGCCCCAGAGCTGGAGGCAGCACTGCAGGGGGGTCTCCCCAGAGCGGAGCAGAGGGGCAGAACCACCTCCCCAACCTGCTGGCCCCACTTCTTTTATTGCAGCCCAGGATGCGACTGGCTTTCTGGGTTGCAAGAGCACACTGCCAGCTCATGTCCGGCTTTTCATCCCCCAGCACCCCCAAGTCCTTCTCTGCTGGGGCCCAGTGATGCTGGTGTCCCGTAGGTCTGGGGAAAAAAATAAAAAGTGTCTCTTTCTTATCAAATGCTGTAAAGGTTCAGATGATTGCCACTGAATTTTTGCTCCACTGTAGACCTCCTGAATTTAGGAGACATCAGTGCAACCTAAAGTATTTCGAGAGTCCGGCAGCCCTGTGCAGTAGCTGTTTAAATAGCCCTTTTTTGACCTAAACTTTGCATTGTCACTGAAGTAGTAGGTGTCAATTCCACCCAGATGACTACATGCTATATGTAGTGATCTATCTTCCAATCTACCTATCTTCTATCTATGCATCTCACGCTGTTTGTGTAACCAAAGTGTCCCTTGATAGCCTGAAATTGTATCAACGCCATATTCAGATCTGATTTCCTTTACAGCCCTATCTTTAATTCTATTTCAATTTATTATTTTTCTAATGTTCACTAAAAATAATACACAGCAGCATCCATTGTCCTCGTACATGCATAATCTCCTGTAATTGGGTATTTCCTCCAATCCATCCTGTCAGCTCAAAAATATTGAATGAACTAGCTGTCACGATCAGTTAAGCTTTATTAAAAACTGCAACCCAATATCTTTGATGTTGGCTCACTGGGAACTGTCTGACATAATCCCACAAATTCTTTCGAAAGCACGGTCATGGGCATGCCCTGTATGTTTTCCCAAGAAGTTTAGACAGCGTAGGGCTGTGCTCATAAAATCACAGAAATTAGAGATGAGGAAAGGACTTGTTATTATAACATCGTTTTGGACATTGATGGGCAAATTTTCAAATAATGGCCGAGCTCCAAATAGGATGCAGGTGCTCTGTCTCTTGGGATCAAGGAACTGATCAGTAAAACTCATTCTCTTCTACACATTTATGTTAGGCAGACTGCTGTAGAATCAATGTATTTCTTCATTGATAACTTTAATTTACATTTGACGGTACAAAGTTCAAACCCCATTGCAGCCAGCTGGTTTGAGTTCTGATTAGAAAACCTTTGTGCTTGTTTAAGGTTGTCGTCTGACTCTCGTGGCATTATAGATGCAAAGCCAGAGCGATACGACGTTGGAGAATCTCAGTTTTCTTTTCAAAACAGAAGTGAGAATCTAGCCCGTCTGTTGGTAGAAAATGCTCGGCTTTCAAAAGCCAGAGAAGAAATAAAACCAATCCGTAATTATCTCCTTTTTTCCTAAACTCATGATTTTTAAGCCAACTGGAAGATGTGCGCCGGGGGAAGAGGAAGAGAATGCTGCTTCATGACTTCTGAGCATTTGGAACCAGTGATAGGAAACATTCAGGCTTTTGTTTCTCTGCACAGAAGAACCTTTTACCCTCCAAACCTCACCCAACAGCTGTACATGACAAGAGGGTTTGTGCCGCACAGCCGGCAGCGGCTGACACCCAGCCGCCCGCCTGGCGCGTACAGCTGGCTCACGCACCGCGTTCAGCTGTACCTAACTTCAAGTTACAGGTGCGAAGCAGGGTGTGAGTTTCTACCCCCAAAGACGCTGCACAGAGAAACTTCAAAATGTTATCGTTGGGGTGCTGAGACAGAAACGTTTTCTGGGGAAGTCACCAACCACCATTCAATGACTCCAAAAGCTTGGGAGGGAGAGGGCAGTGGGGAAGAACATCTCCACGTGGCTTTTAGACAAGGGAGGTGTTGACTTACTGCCTACCGAAGACATCTGAAGCATTGACTATGCCACGGATGAGCGTATGGGAAACCTCCAGAAAGGGAGGTGAGATGCAAGAAAGGAGTAGGGGAGAGCTGGAGACAGAGAGCAAGGCAAAGTCGAGAGGAAAATGACAGGAAAGATGCTGGCAGTCATTAAAGGCAGGAGACTTTCCCACTGAGCAAGGCTGTAGGCAACAAATAATAAATAATAACAAATTCATACTCTGTACTACAAAAAGCCCGTCTTCTGGCGCTGATCTCTGTGCACTCATCACGGTGACGTCAATGGGAGCTTTGCAGCTGATCAAGGGGTGTTTACAGCCTTCCGTTTCCATCCCAGCTCAGCAGCCAGGGTACGTGTTTAACGAAACATCACTACTGCTGCAAGCCCGCCCTTTCCATTGAAGTTGTCAGCTCGTGCTCTAGAACCTGGGGGAACCTTTTGCCGACAGGTTGCCATTTCTCTCGCCATGTTGGCCAGAAACATGGAGGCAATTGTTTTTCCAGGATGTTCAGCCATGCTTGGCTTGCTTTGGCGTGCTTGGCAGGAGAGCAGCCCCTCCGCGGCTTTGCAGTCCCTCTGCTCTCGTTTCCTGCGCCTCAGGGCGCTTGCCAGGACTCTGACACGCGGGGCAACGTTTTTCCCTGCAGAGTATCTGTTGGATGAACTTCTCCAAGAACCGTGAGCTGACACAGCCAACTTGTGGTTTTAATCATTGTCCCGATGAACAAATGAGCGCTGTATCTGTAGGAATTGTGGTCTTATCAAGTCTTTTCCTTTAAAGAGTTGCCCTCAGAAGAGTTACCCCTTGTGCTACTGCAAATAACCAAGCAAGCCACTCACAGCCTAACTAGGTCCCTTGTGTGCTATGTTCAAGAACAGGAATATTTCCATTTCTTGGAGCATCTTCCCAAGAAAACGATTCGGAGAGCTGGAGGAGAGCTCTTGCAAGTGGCTGACATTTCCGAAACCAATGGACGGTGGTGGAACAGGTGCCGAAACACCCCATCTGCTTTCATAAGATGCTTGGAGAGGCTCACAGGTTGGTTGTCATAAGGCTGAGGACATTTTCTGCCTCCTGAGCTCATGCCAAACGACGACTTTATCACTGCTGGGGCACTAGTGTGTTGTTAATGATGTGTGAGGGTGCCCAAAGGTCTTGGATTAGATACTGGCTTTGTTAGAGTAATCCAAGATAAATAAATCAATCCATTACTAAATAAATAAATAAATGTGCATCTCTCAGTTTGCTCAACCAGGAAAGGGACCTCTAAGTCTTTTGTCAAACATGATCCTTTTTCTTTGTGGCTGTATCCCCGAGCTTCAGGGAGCCTTCTGTTTTAGCAGAAGACAAATAATTTCATAGAATCAAAACAGCAAAACCTCAGCCTGGGCGATTCTCCAGGCCTGTAGCTACTTATTGGTCCCACACAAACCTAAGATTTTGGTCGTGACTAGTCTATAAAGAATTAGTAAACTGTTCGCAAAGAGCTAGAGAGCATTATACAATCCAACAGCACAGGAAATTGAAATATTTCTAGTGCTTTCTACTGATGTGCTTATTATTGTCAGCAGCACGTGCTCCTCAGACCCATAACTTGGACATGTTCATCACTTCTGCTGGTCATATATTCATCCTCCATAAACTGGCACTGAACAAAGTCTTAAAAAGGACTATAAAGAGTTTATTAGAAATAAAGAGTTGCCTGTGGGAAAGCCACAGAGAAACCCCGTGGAGGCAGAGTCAGGATTTCGGTACTCCTCACAGCATCGCTCCAGAGACCCCAGGTATTTCTTACAGTAGTGGTTTCCTTTTTTTTTTTTCTAATTTTCAGAACTCCAGACACTTCCAGGGGATGTGCCATCCCCACTGAGTGATCTGAAGCGTTCCGACAATAAGTTGACACATCTTGGTCATCTTGCACATACACCTTTGGAGTACTCCAGGGATTTCCAGGTATCTGCAGACCTGGAAACTGCCTCCTTAAAGGCAGAGATTGTCCGTTACGTGTCTGGGCATCACTTGCCCAGAACTTCTCTGTAGCTACTGTAACTGATATTGCAGTAATAGACACCGCTCCAGTCCCTAGAGAGTGAGTGTTTCTTTGACAGACACAGCACTGGACTCCCAATACCGGCTGACAGCTTGAATATACAAGCCTGATGCATGGACAGAATTTGTAGCTCATGAAAATTTATTACTACTCTCGTCCGCGGCAGGACTGTGTGCTCTCTACGCGTATTGTCAGTTTGCATTCAAAAAAACGTTGCCTTTGCAAATAACTCAGCCCCTCTTATTTCATACATTTCCAAAAAAGGCCACGACTTGCAGGCAGACAGCAGACCCCACCCGTCTCTGAGAGCAGGTGGAAGCCGTCTCATCCAAAGCCATCAGAAATCAGTAGCTCCGGGAACACGCCACAGCGCGGGGGCAGGATGGGGATTGGCGACGTGAAGTCAGAAATGAGAACATTTCAGGGGGAGGGAGGAGACGCTCTTCATTCAAAAGCGGGACTCATTGATGTACAAAGAGTTGTTCCCAACTTCCAGGAGGCCCCAGCATCAGCTCCAAGCAAAACCTACCGAGTTGCTGGGGGAATTATGTTTTATTTCTTTTTTTTTTTTTTTTTTAATACAAGTAAAAAAAGATTTACATGTCGAGTAACATGAGACAATTTGTGTGTGTCTGTGTGTTTTTCCTTCTAAGTCGGTGTGTTTTTAGAGAAAATTGTATTCATGAGCACGTTTGGCAAGTTGAGCCAGTTAAAAAAATATATTAAAAAAAGGAAAGACCCAAACTGATATTTTGGCATGCCATCAAATCCCATTAAAAAGAGAGAAAAACCCACCCTAATATCTTTTTCATAATCCAAAATGCAGGGACATGTTTTAGTCATTTATGGCTTATGGGCTCAGAACTCCCACAACTGCTTTGAATTACGAAGAGTTTTTGGTCCCATTTTCCCAGATTTCATCCTGTTACAAATGCTTGTTTTCTTCTTCCTTCTCTCCTTTTTCAATAACGTAACATATGGGTTTGTGTGCAGCTTTAATCAGTGCAGCAGCATTCCCATTCTCCCCCTTTTCCCCATCTCTAACACAGGTGACGGTGAGCGGGTTTCCCAGCACAGGTGAGGACTCGCCTTAGGAAGAGCTCCCTTTTGCTTGCCGTGAGCTTTGCTTTGAGTTAGAGCAAGGAATGTTCTGGATGTTGGATCTGCCATGCAACATATGTCAGGCTCGGCCATTCGGAAAGTCGGATTTATTATCATTCTGGAGCATCCTGGTCTTCAGACCTGCAAAAGAGTGTGTGGACTTTGCCATCCTGGTGGGACACTATGGGTAACCCCTGGAAGCGCAGGACTCTCAACCTGCCTGGACAGAAGCCAGCTCATAAAAATATAAATATGGCCATAGATTAGAGGAGAGGTCCGTCCCTTTTATCCTGTTTCCAGCAGTGGTCTTGGTGGATGCTTAGCACAGCATAAGGACATGGCATGAATGAGCTTTCTTTTAGTCTCTTCTCCAAGCTTCTGGCTGTCGTTACATCCAAACCTTCTTGCAACTTCTCTATGGCTCACTCCTGCACTCTCAGATGTCCGTAGGAGTTCTGCTCTCTATTTCAGCATCTGGTTCTGCTAAAAGAGAAGGGGAAGCATAGAGAGAGCAAAATTTATTAGGAGGCTATTTTTCAGGTAGAGGTGGTGGGGTTTTTTTCTGTCATTGAGGTAAAGATCCTCCAAGGTTTAAAAAAGAAAGTTGGGTTGCATGTCAACGTAGAAGGGATGACTGTGTCCACAGAAAATTTCTATTACATTAAAGAAAAGGGAACTATGGAGCTGAATTTCCCCAAATCAGTAGAAACGTTTGGGTTCAGGAAGACATAACGGTAGTTTTAAACCAGCTGTGCCCACCCTGGGAGTGCGATGTACAAGGTAACTCAGCATCCTCTTCCACTGAAATACAACACAACGGTCTTCTGCTTCTGGGAAAGAGCTGGGAATGAATAGCAGGGGCGAATGGCAGCTTTTCTTTTTGTGAGAGTGGTTTTGGCAATGAAGAAATTCAACTTAAGCCTCACTTAGATAAAACCAGAGTCCTTCTGGCTCCTTCAGCCAAGATCTGGTCTCTTTTCCTCCTGGAGGTTGCTCCTACCGCTGCCTATATCGCAGCTTTACACACGGGGAAAAGACTCAAAGGAAGCTCTCGAAGGACGACCTGGCTGTTTTTTCCTGGGTCTTTCAAGGAGCTCCCTGTGGAGCGATGGCGCATGGTTCAGCACAGAGGATCTGGATGAAGACGTCCAGCCACAACCCCGGTTCGCTGCGAAAGCTGAGGATGCTCATTGTGTTAAAAAAGACAGATTCTTTTTTATTGTTTTACTGTTTGACATCCAGAAATCTTAACCAGCTACAGAGCCCTCCTCCTACCAGCTACAAACAAGGGCAAGTTCATGGAAAATATCACTACTTTTTTCCCCTTTTTCTTATTATTAAAACAATTCAGTGAGTTTAGAATAAGCTTCACCCCTTTGTAAAGAAATAAGCTCACCAGAAATGGGGCCCTGAAAATCTTAGTCAAGCACAGACAGCATCATGAGGTTTTTGCCACAATGTTTTTCAGGGATTTAATACGGATCGGAGGCCAAAACCCTACATATTTTCTGGACTAGGAGCAGTAAGAGCAAATATCCGTCACTGAAACGGCATATTCCCACTGCTCCTAGAAGAGCGTATTATATTACTGCCAGTTAGTATTATTATTAATTATTACAGGTGGTAATGCTCTATTATTATTATTGTTGTTGTTGTTATTATTACCAATATCATTATCATTATTGCCGCTACTGCTGAGCCTAGTCATGCCTGGGAGATGTTTTTGCTAGGAGCTGTGTGCAAGTCTAGATTAAAACATTCCTGTCCCCAAGGATTTTGTGCACATTGGCTGTTAAAAATCGTTGGCAAAAATCAGAAAGGAAGGGACTTTTTTGTTACGTAGAGAACAATCAGAGCTGTGCTCTGCTGTCCGCTGCTTGATGGGCCCAGTTTTGGGTCCCTATCAAAAAATTGTGAAACCAGGGGAGTTCAGTGGAGGCCGCAAAGACAGTCAAGGGGCTGGAGCATGTGAGACACAAGGAGAGGCTGAAGGAGCTGGATTTGTTCAGCCTGGAGAAGAGAGGTTTAAAGTGCGATCTAGCGTCTTTAATGAAATACCTCAGTGGGATTCAGAGAAAGGATGAGCCAAGCTCTTCTTAGAGGTGCACTGCAGATAAGAGGCAATGGACAAAAGAAGTGAAAAGTTTCATGATGAGGGTGGTAAAGCATTGAGACTGGTATCTGGAGAGCTTATGGATCACCATCCTTGGAAATACTCAAAACTCAACTGGACAAGCCGCTGAACAACCTGATCTGACGTTGGCTGAACCTTGCTGTCAGAGGGGTTGACCAGAGACAAGCCCCAGAGGTTTTGCTACAACTCAGTGGCTACTGGCTTAGGTGACAATGTCACCTCGCCACCCTTCACATTGCATTTTACCTCCACTCTGCAAAAAACCGAACAAGCATCAAAAACCAGAGTTCGCTGCTCATTACCACAATGAAACCTATTGCAGTGGAACATCCAGCATTCTCACCCAGACTCTCAAGCCTTTCCATTTTTCCCTCCGATTAGTTTAACTGTAGCCTTAAAATATAAAGTGAATTTCAGGCCACGGTCTAAACACCTTACGCACTTTATATCTTTGGAAGATTTTCTCAATCTATCCTCTTAAGAGTTTTTGTGGCAGAGAAAAATAAGATCTAGGTAGACAGGGACTGCCCACCCTGGAACAGAGATGACTGACTATGACAGATATCTATCCGATAGACTATGATAGATAGACGGAGATCTTAGATGTTCAACAAATCATGGGTGACATGAAGAGTAGACTAGTAGACTAGAGTGTTATCCAGTTCTTCTCAGGAATCAAGTAATAAGGGACAGTAAAAAAATTAAAGGTAATAATTTTAAAACACACGAAAGAATTATTTTTGCATAAACCGCCTAATTTTGCTGTAAAATGTGTTCTCACATGATATTTTTAGGGTAATAGGTATAAATGACTTTTCCAAAGTGAACAGAAGAAATCGTGGAGACAAAGCCATCAGTGGCTATTAAATGTGAGCATTTGGCATAGGATGTCCTTAACTCACCAGTGGCCGAAAGCTGGAAACTTGTGCCTAGAAAAGGGGTCACTTTTGCTCCGTTCTTCCACTTTTTGCTAAAACTTATGTCTGGCAGGGACAGGACACTGAGGCAGACGAACCTGCAGCCTGAGCCAGGATGGCCCTTCTTACCTCCTGATGAGATGGCGATTGGAAGTGCAGGATGAGGTCCTCAGCTGGTTTATATTGACGGAGCTCCATGGATTTCCCTGGCTCCGGGCCACTTTACACCAGCCAAAGATCTGTCCCGCAGAGTTCGGATCCTTGTAACTAAGCGTTTCCCTGTAGTTTACGATGATGAAACAATAGCAAAGTGCCCATCTGCTACTATCAAATCATAAGCCAACATATTTTCCACAGTCATATGTTAGTGCCTGAATGGCCATGACAGATTTACTACAGATTTAACATAATAAACTTGGGGTTATGTTTTAGTAGCTCTCTGCCTAGTTAGTGGAGTGGAGTGGAACTGTAATAGGCACAGCATGCTAGGCCAGGACTAGGTCTCGTGCCTCAGTAACATGTGTTTTATTGCTCCTTGAGTTCCTGCTGAACAGGTTTCTGTTGGACTCACTCAAGTTTTTGACCAGGTGAAGGCAACATCCATCAAAGAACAGTTATTCTTCTATAATGCTTACAGGGCTTAAAATAATGGATGCGAGCATGATCTCATGGGGTGTGAGCCACCTGCCAAGGCCCCCATGAGGTGCTGAGATCCTGTGAGCAAAGCAGACTTCAGATACGGTCCTTACGTGGCTGGGAGGCCCCACAGGTGGGGTTGGAAGTCCTGCAATTATTATAAAAGATGAGCAGTTTGAAGCTTACTAGTGCTTGGGGTGAACTCAGGAAGGAAAACGTGGTGAATTTGCAGGTTGAGCATGATCAGACCAAGCTTCCTTCACCAGCTGGTGTTTGTTGGAGGCTTTGCCATGGCATAAAATGTCCCTCGTGCTCTGCGTGCTGCTGCCAGTACATGGTCCTCCAAGGCTTTGCTATCCCTTTCCCCTGCGTGGTGGCAAGGCGCTCAATCCTATGAGCAGAGCTGGGGCCAGAACCAAGCCCCAGCTCTCTTGTCCTGTTCCTTAATCACGTAAGGACTGGTTACCTGTGGTCTCTTCTCCTGGACACAAGCTTGCACCAGAGCAGTGTGAGTCTGAGTTGCTTGTAGAGACCATAGGGGAAGGTTGGTGTGATATAGCTCACGGTGAAAATATAAACTGGGTTGGCTAATCCAGTCGGCCACCCCAACCCTCTGTGCAGGAGAGGCCTTAGTGTTGTCCAGTGAATTTGTTTCAAAGCCATGCTTTCGGTTAATTTGGAATAACCTTCCTGCATGTCCCAGTGCACATAAACCTTGGTCTGAGTAAGCGCATCCGTCTGTTGTTATGGTTTAACAATCCGCCCAAACAGCCCAGATGGATGATGTCGCTTTTTTGCTGTTTGGTTTTCAAACATAAACTTTGTACCTGGTGACTGGGTCAGAGCGGTGCCGTCCAACTCCTGCTTCATGCTCAGTTTGCATTTGGACAAGAGACAGACTGCAACGCCCAGACCAGTACAATCCCAGTGACTTTCACCGTGATTTCTCACTCTTTCCAGACTGGTGCTTCCATCAGAGTAGGGTTTACGTTACTCGAGGACACACAAAATCAGAGTGACCCCAAAGGCCCTTGCACTAACGCTCCAGTTCCAACACCACCTCTTCAGAAATGCCATGGATGTGGGCTTTACCCAGCCGTACACCACGGCTGGACTAATCTTTCTGCTGATATTTACAACTGGGGAGAGAGGAGCACACACAACCTTTGGCCCACACAACGGTGTTTTGGACGGCTGTTCTCTGTTCCCAAGCCACCAGACTCTCTTTGACGAGTGATTTATGTCCAGGAACTTATGAAAAAGATTACCACATGCAAATGTTAACTAACCTCGATTACAGGGAAGGAAAAATTAATCCATGCTGGCCATTAAGTATTTTCTAAAGAAAATAGTTCTAATCATGAACAGAGATGGTTTCCGAGAGCCAACTCTCCACGCTGGGCTCGGCAGTGTGGCCTGGATGCAGTAAGAATAACAGATGTGGTCATCTTCTCCCAGCCCTTTGAGAACAACAGTACCAACCCAGTCACACCGATATGGTGTTACCAGAAAGCCTGGGGATACGAGGGTGTTATCTCTGAGCAGCCCGTGAGAGCTAGGGCGGGGAATGTTTTCCCATCACGTCCAATCTGGGCAATGATACACAGGAGAATGGTGTTAACTGACATTTAGGTGACTTCATTTGAAGTGTATTTCTCACATTGTCCATGCTCGGTGCCGGTATGTTGGAGTTATTTATTCCAGGCCGGATTTCGTCCTCTCTGTTCTTTCTCACGCTCATTGATTAGAAAACCAAATCTTATCACTTGAGCAGGAGAAACTCCAAGCACCTTGCAAAAGACCTTTAATAGCATTGGACCCATTTTACAGGTAAGGAAGCTGAAGCACAGAGAAGTGAAGTGGCTCACGCGATGGTTTCTTCGCAGAGCTGCACCACATGTACACCTTCCCTTCAATAATCGTCCACGGGGTGGATTTGGGGGGGAAAAAAAAAAGACTTTCCTTACAATGAAATGCAGCTGCCTGTGGGGTGGGGCCCAAGAGTTCTTTGTAATCAATACATCCATATTACAAACATCTGTCCCCTAAACTCAGAGCCCTTTCCTGTAAGATTAACGTAACACTCAACAGTTACAGCAAGTTGTCAAAATCTACAACTAATCATCCAGATGACTACAAGAGCTTTTACTGTTCTCTGTGGCAATGGGGTTCGGTGAATGGGGACGGAGGAGCATGGAACTGTGGGCATATAACCTGTATTTCTTGCCTTGAGTCTTTGGGTGACTCAGTTTTTCTCACAGTGCCTCTGTATGTTGCTCATCTGTGGGAAATAGGTGCAGAAGATGTGACTTTCCCAGTTCCTGAAAATTTTTGATATATTGAAACATTTTCCCCACTTGAAATGAAGGGGAGGGAAAGAAAAATCTCCAAAATCATCTCAAACCACAAACCAGTGGGGAAAAACAAATTTGAATCTGCTAAGTAATTTCATTTTAATAATTAGGAAACATCCTGTTCCCGTTTAGACGACAATATACAGTTTCTGCCCTATTAGTTTACATTCCAAAACAAGAAGACACAACCAGAGAAATAACATTTACCTTTTTCTTAAAAGGAAAAATATTGATATTCTTTTTCAAGTAATGTTCATGTCGACATCTTTCTCAAAGTCAACACATTCTGGGGAAAAAATATTGATATATATAGATCAGTATTTTTCAACAAAAAATAATAATATAATTACTTGCCAACTCTCAAAATTCATCCACAGCCATGGAAAGCAAATTATCAGAGCTGTGAGTAATTTCTATTGCTGCAGCCATGCTGCGTGCGTTTGAAGGGATGTCTGTGAGGGTGTGTTTGTGGTTGACCTTCTGTCCAGTAACTCCCTGGTAATGTTACATCTTCAGCCCCTTTTCAACAGATACGGCGAGCAGAGATCTCAAAGGTGGTGTTTCAAAGAAGGCTGATGAAAGCAAGCCACTAGGAAAAGGCTGAGCTGTGACCTCAACCACCATGCTGGAGAATCTACACAAGTAACGTTATGAATGCTCCAGCTGCAAGACAGTCTTCTGGAGGACCTTGCCCTTTACTAGACGTTGCTGCCGAGCAGCCGTTGCATGCACTGTCAGAGGAGACCGGATTTCCTTCTCGTGGTCCCAACAGTCCTCATTTCCTCCGGACTGCAGAAAGGAGCCTGGGAGAAGCCATCAAACCTATTGCAACGCCATAAACGCCATGCTGCGGCATGACTTGGAAACACTGGGGAAGAGGCTCTGACAGCAGCCTTAAAACTAAACAAATAAATGAAGAGATCTTTACTTTCTCACATCATAATCACTGGACCGACCCAAATCTACAGGGCCTGGAAGATAAGGACGCTTGACTCGAGGCGGAGATCCCAGCCCTGGGACCCAGCGTTCCCACGCAGCGAGCTTCAGCCCGTCGCACCCACCGGGGCCGCCCGCGACTCGCCGGCAGGCTGCCAGGCAGTCGTCCGCACCGGCGATGGGCAGGAAGCTGTCTGTCCTGCGGTCGTGGGCGCTCCGCAGACAATGCTTTCAAAGCTACACAGACGGTGCCTAAAACCAGCCCTTCTGCTATAAAAAGAACAACGCGAAATTTGGATGCGAGCACATAGACTTTGGGGATTTTTGGAGCCTGGATCCGTTGGTAATAAATTCATAAAACACACGGTTCACCCTGCGAATCCCTTTCGCTGATTCTTTAAGAACTGCAGAAGGAATCTGGAGTTTTGGGGTTGCCTCTCCTCCAGAAGAGAGATGCAATTTTACATTTTTGTTTGGTATAGGAAGCGTATGTGTACTTGAAAAGAGTTAAACTATTGAAGTGCTTCTCAAAGTCGCAGCCAGATGCTTTAGAAGGACAGGGCTGTCGGAAACATGCCATCAGCTGTCTGCACGGTTTCTCTTGTCATCGTTGGTTCTAGTTGTTTGGTTTTTTCCAGTGTGGAAAATTCCCATAAAATGGAACAAGGATAAAATCGATCTGATGATACAAGAAATTCACAGGACTAAGTAAATGGAAGAATTTGAGAGTTTAATGGAGGAAGTCCTTGTATAACTTGTTAACAAAAATACAATTCTCTATTAGAAGAAAAAAAATCACAGAGGAGACGTGCTTATAGCTCGCTCTAAACCAGTTGTGCAGATGCCCCTTTATTATAAATGAAGACAGATCAGCAGCCCCCTACAGCTGTTCATCCCTCCCAAAACCTGGAGAAACCATCGAATCATACAATGGTTTGGGTTGGAAGGGACGTTAAAGACCATCCAGTTCCATCCCCCTGCCCTGGGCAGGGACACCTTCCACCAGACCAGGTTGCTCCAAGCCCCGTCCAGCCTGGCCTTGAACCCTTCCAGGGATGGGGCAGCCACAGCTTCTCTGGGCAACCTGTGCCAGGCCTCAGTTCCTCACCTAATCCAGGTGTGGTGACACATCTGCTGCAGGTGCCTCTTCTGGAGTATGGAGTGAACACCGAAGGGTAGATTCAGCGGGACTTTGAACTTCGAGAGATGATGTTAGGGAAGAATGATTTCACCTAAATATCTAAAAATGGAGGGAAAGCCCTGGTGGGCTTTTCCTAATCTCCCCTGTGCCTACCTTCTTGAACTTACGGATGCCATGGGAGCTGGGCATCTGTACATCGTGAATGTCCACAAAGTGCTTTGCCTCATCCCTTAATTGTGCAAATACCTTTTTGAAAATCCAGCTTTCCTCTTCTTTGGACCCCAGTGGTCTGTAAGGGAGATCACGTTGGTTTTCTGTCTCCTGGAGGTGCTAGAAGGCAAAACATGCCAAAAACTATGAGATGCTCACGTAACCAGTATGGGTTACCAGCACAGGGCTGCAGACTCATCTCCTGTGTGAAATCACCGTAGGTATTTCTCGTTTTCAGTTGATTTTTCCTGTCTGAACTCTTTGCACACATTACCTTCGGAAATACTGGCAATAGTCATCATCATCATCATCATCATCAAATCTTTTTTTAGCTTTCCCATAGCCACCTATGCAACTAACTTGGATTTTCAGACACCCCCCCCCCAAAAAAAAAAACCCACAACAAATCCACATAACAGGGGTTTTGAAAAATAAGTAAAATATTTGGAAAAAAGTAAAGATTTTTTTCCAATCAGGAGTTCTAATGTAATCCTACAGATGTTCAGACAAACTATAAGACCAATTGTTTTCTATTTGTTTCTCTAGGGCTTTTCTTTTTAGCCGCAAATGGGAACCATTTCACATTACAGAAGTTGAAGGCTGTTCTCTACTATCACCATACTCTGTATATTTCCCACTAACAGGACATAAATAATTCCAGCAAAAAAGCACATTAAGAGGAACATGATTGCCAGAGGATGCTGCTTCCCTCCCTGGTTATAATTACAAGGATGTGTGGTTTTGCTTAAATGGGAAAACAAATAGATTTCCCCAGCCTTTCCCTTCCCCTCCATCTGAGTAGACACTGCCTTTATCATAAGCTAAAAGAGAAATATTTATAGGAAAGCCTTGTTAAAATGCTGGCACGGTATTACTGCCTCTGGCTGAGCCATAAACTCACTTGGGGGAAAAAAAAAATCACCCTGTGAAGGATGCCAGCAAAAAGCCAGTGTGTTGTTTAACTGCCAGGCTTGAACAATGCACGGGTCTCGCCTCAGATCTCCAGCCCGGCCTGGATTTCCCCTGTCAACAAGTCATTTAGGGCCAGATGGTTCGTGCTCAGGGCTGTCTTGGGCAGAGCCGATCCCTCCCTTTGGGGAAGAGCCGGGACCCGGTGGCTGTCGAGGGTCCCGTGCTCCCGATTCCATGTTAGATTGATTTCCAAAGGGGGTCAAGCGGAGAATGGGAAGAGCTGAAGGTTCAAAGATGCGCTAAATGCCCTCTTGAAGTCTCAGTGTTGTGTCCACCGGAGGGGACCGCCGGCAATCCATGCCAGAGGACTGCGACTCTCACGCAAGGCTGTTTTCCCCAGTGTCCCGGATTAAGGTCCTGTGTTGCTGTATAAACAGGCTACTGTGCGTCCTGTTCCCAGTGGATGCAAAGAACGTCTGGAGCTGCCCTCAGCGGCAGAAAGCAGGGTGAAGAAGCTCCACATTGTGAGGGCATCTGCAGATGATTAATGTCAAACTCAAAATGCCACCGTCCCATCGATCAGGATCCCTGTGCTGCTGGTGCACGTCTTGCTGCCTGCCAGCTCCTCGACGGCTGCGTGGGGCAGCGGCCTCTGCGCCGTGCCGCGGGTGGAAAGCAGTGAGTCTTGCAATGCCTGGAGAAAGGTCCCTCCGCCAGAGGGACATGGACAAGCTCGAGAGGTGGGCCCAGGTGAACCTCATGAGGTTCAACAAGGCCAAGTGCAAGGTCCTGCACATGGGTCGGGGCAACCCCCGGTATCAACACAGGCTGGGGGATGTAGGGGTGGAGAGCAGCCCTGCCGAGAAGGACTTGGGGGTGCCGGGGGATGAAAAGCTGGACATGAGCCAGCAATGTACACTCACAGCCCAGAAAGCCACCCATGCCCTGGGCTGCATCCCCAGCAGCGTGGGCAGCAGGGCGAGGGAGGGGATTCTGCCCCTCTGCTCCGCTCTGGGGAGACCCCCCTGCAGTGCTGCCTCCAGCGCTGGGGCCTCAGCACAAGAAGGACATGGACCTGCTGGAGCGGGGCCAGAGGAGGCCACGGAGATGATCCGAGGGCTGGAGCCCCTCTGCTATGGAGACAGGCTGGGAGAGTTGGGGTTGTTCAGCCTGGAGAAGAGAAGGCTCCGGGGAGACCTTCCAGCAGCTTCCAGTCCCTAAAGGGGCTACAGAAAAGCTGGGGAAAAACTTTTTAGCCGGGCCTGCTGTGACAGAACAAGGACTAATGGTTTTAAACTAAAGGAGGGGAGATTCAGACTAGACCTAAGGAAGAAGTTTTTCACACTGAGGGTGGTGAGGCCCTGGCACAGGTTGCCCAGAGGGGTGGGAGATGCCCCATCCCTGGAAACATTCCAGGTGAGGCTGGACGGGGCTCTGGGCAACCTGATCTAGTTGAGGATGTCCCTGCTCATGGCAGGGGGTTGGACTGGATGGCCTTGAAAGGTCCCTTCCCACCCAAACTATTCTGTGATTCTATGATTCTACCAGCATCAAAGCAGCTGGTCCCAGGACGTTCAGGGCTCTGTCTGGGGCTGCTCTAGCAGCCCTGCATTCCTACAATGGGCCATGACCTGCTGGAGAGACAGACCCTCAGGAAGTCTGACCCCGTTTCCAGAGCAGGAGGCTGAAATAGATGACAGTCCCCAGTGGGTGGAAAGCTCAGCAGTTCTTCAGCCAACGGTGCCAATAAGAAACATTTTAAAATGCATGTACGTGCCTTCACTGAGAGCTAGAGGCATCAGCAGGGAAAAGGCCAGTCATTCCAGGCGTATATTTAGTCTCTTTGCTGTTCTATTTTCTTGCTCTCCCTGGAGGGAAGATCAGAAAGGTTGTCTGTTGCTGTAATGCCTTCCCCTCACCACTGCTCCAATAAATCTGAGCAGGGAGCCACACACATCACATGCTGAGAAATTCCTCTGCAGCCCAGGGCCAAGCACAGATCGCTACCGGCTGGGCAACGTAGCCAGGGGCTCTGTGCTCGTCTTCAATGAGCCTCGCTCGCCGCCTTTAACGATAAGCAACAGTGCACCAGGGGACTTCCGTAGAGAAAAAAAAGGCAACTGGTCAGGTACGGGCTCAGCTCTTCGTGCAGACTCAGCAGCAGACCCTCATTTGATTTAAGAATGGGAGTATGAGAGATTTTACCGACCCACCAATTAAGGAAGTAGATTTTAATCCAGATTTTTTCTTTAATCTGGAAAGCACAAAACAGCTTTCAAATGAGGGTTTTCTGCGTAGGGGAAACTGAGGCACAGTGAGCCAGCTTCTCCACATTCCTTTCAGCAGGCCAGAGCTGGAATAACATGTCGTACTTCTGAGTCCAATCCAATTTTCCAAATCCAGTGCAAACAGCCAGCACAAAGCTCGCATAAGCACTTCTAGGATTAGGCCAGGAATGCCAACCAAATCCTCTGCTAATCTGCACCGTAAAGTTCATGAAATCAGGCTTCCTCTTGAAATGTTTCTTGCATCCAGCTGTGTCAGAAACACCTTCCAGAAAATTAATCTCCCCAAGCTGGAGATTCACTCCCAGGCAAAGCCAATCCGTCAGTATGGAGTAAGATTTGAATGGAAAGTTGGTCTTTTGGCCACTTGCTGTACAGAAATGAACTTGCCTGTAGGCAAGTGACAGAGGGACACATTTCTCCTTCCAGAAGCTGCTCGGCATCGCTGCTAGCTTTATGTCAAAACCAGGTAATGAAAGCCCCTGCATTCAGACATATAGAGTATATGAAAAATCATCTTCAGTTGTTTCTGTCTGAAAAAAAAAGGATGGACGAAGATTTGGCCAGGGTCTTGCAACTACATCTCCATCCCGTGCTTGTACCACATGTGTCTGTGTTTACAGGGAGCTGGTGGTCAAGCCCTTTGCTTGCTCTAAGGGAATGTGGGGACTGCGATAGCCCGGAGGACTGCTCAGCCGCGAGGCACAGGATTAATGCAGGAGGCACTTGGTGATTTTGGCTGGGCTGGGCTGTGCAAAGTTGCGATTTTTGGTCTGATGGCCCATGCCTCTCCGATTCCATAAGGTCCTTCTGTAGACCTGCCCCATCAGCAGCTTGGGAAGAGAACAGCCCCATTTCTACAGGCAGGTATCCCTGGCAGAAGAGGTCAGAGCTCTGGATGGTAGTGCTGCTGAAGTGTCGGTGGACATTGCCATCGGTCTTGGCTTCTCGCCCCGTTCCCTGCCGTTGTTCGTGGCTGCAGAGCCGTCCCTTTGTTTCCTCCCCTGGCCCAAGGGGCAGGGTCCCACAGGTCGTTCAATACCCTTTAGACCTTGCGGCGACTCACCATTCCTGCATCCACCATCTCTTAATGAACGTTCCAGATGTTCCGCTTCTGCTGCCAGTGAAACTGCCGCGCAGCAAGTGCCCCTGGGAGCCGGGACTTGCCAGAGCAGTAGCTTGTGCGAACCTTCCTATTGTTCAAGCTCAGAGCTAGCGTGGCCATCGTTACTTATCAGTGGCTGCTGTTTTCCGTTACAGCCTGCTTGAACACGAACTGGATATGAGCACTGGGCCACAAGCCGGGCTCCTGGGCCTCCAGAGCTCTGCTGAAGGTCTGAATTGCTTCCAGCTCCTTCTTAGAAGTCTCTCTGTATTCAGTAAAGAATCACACTCTTGGGCTCTTCACTTCTCAACTTGTTTCTTGCCAGAGAGTTCAAACCAACCCTACAGTTGTTCTTGTTCCACTCGAGCTGAGAGGATTTTCCCAGATGCTTGGGAATTGCTCAGAGCACATCAACAGGCACAGAAGTTTTTTCAGGCCAGAAAATACGTACTAGCTCCATCTCTCCACAGGCTCGAAAACTGAAATTACGCATGGATGAGAAAGTACAATTCTAAGTTCAAGAATACTTCGCATTCCTAGAGCATCCTCCTTCCTGGGACTGGAAAAGGCTTCATCACCGTTCACCGCTTTAGCCCAGCGGAGGGGAAACGTGCGTTCAGAGAGGGGCTGCAGGTGAGAAGCCTCCCCTCCTGTGCCCCCTTTTCGGCAGCAATGGGTGCCCTGTTGCGCAAGCGCTGCTCAAAGGGAAACGCAATCAGGACGAGGGCGCCTGCGGCGTCCCTTTCATTTAGCATTTAGAAACACTGCAGAGGGAGAAAGGGCACGTTGTTCACCGGTGGGAACACTGCTGGGAGATCTAAGCGCAAGTCCTAGTGACCCTCCAGTCTCTGTTATCATCTCAGCCAAATTTCTGTGACTCGGACATGCCCAGCCCAAGTCCCTTCCAAGGCCTGATGCCTACGGTTTTTGGAGACTAGCTTTAGGCTTTCAGAAGTGCCCAGCCTGGGGGAAAAATTATGCACCAGAACTTGGCCAGATTTTTAGCTGAGCTTTCCTTTCTGTAACTCTTCCTTCCTTATCTGTAAAACAGAGAGAACAGCGTCTCAGACCAGGCCACCAAGCACACAGCTCCCTGAGGGTACGGACCGCATCTTATTCACGGGCCTGGCTGTTCTGGGAAGGTAGTAAAAGTTCACCACTTCGCAGGAGAGCTGACAGTGTTAGTGGGTAAGGTACTCGGAGAAAGTCATTTATCCCAATCCAAGAGAGGAGAAAAATGAGACAGTAAGATTTCTGTGTCACGACAAGTTCTGCACACTCAGCAGCTGGTCCCAAAACTAGAAACGGTTTGATAAAGCAAAAGGCGAAGGGATGTGGTTCCCAGCAAGGTCTAACTACACAGCAGTGCGAAAAAATCGACCCGTAGCCTCTGACACCAATTTCCACTGGGTCTGCATCGCTCCCTTTGGCAATTCCGCGGGAAACGCGGGGACTTGGGTGGAGTTTATTCTGCTGCCTGGAGGGTGAAATCCCATTTATCTGTAGGACGGAGTTGACATGTGAGGATTTCCCCACCTGTGCTCATGCGTGGGTCTTCATAGGGGTGCGCTGAGCTGGAGAAGGGAGTTCTTCTTCCGTGCACCCCCACCGGCCCTGCTGCCCCGGCCGGTCTGTGCTGGCCAAAGGCACCTTTCTTCTTAAAATTCCACATCTTTTCCAAAAAGCAGTGAGCAGAGCTGTAGCTGAACTGCTAGAAAAGTGGACCAGCTTCGCATCAAACCAAAACAGAGATTTGTTCCTATTTTTATTGTGCGGAACAAAGAATCCTGTATTTTTATTTTGGAGCAGCTCTGGATGTTTTGTTTCACTCCAAGGTGCTTTGTTTTGTTTTCAGTTTATTTAATCCTCGCAAAGAATTGTTTAAATTCCATGCTGAGACAAGGAATCATTTTGAAATAGAGAATTCCAAATGCTTCGTTATTTTTTTAAAAACAAGGCCTCTGCACTGTTTTTCTCCCAGAGGAAACAATTCCCCGAATTCTGTATCATTTTAGTCCTATTACCACTGAAAAAAAAAAGTCACTCAGCTCTCACTGCAAGTCACTGGAAGAATTAACACCAGATGTGGCTATAGCACGTTACTTTTGGGTTGCCATTAAGAAAGCACCTTCTTTCCTGGAGTTACTTTCTCTCTGTGTGCACAGTACCCTCGCCAGCCCAAAGGCTAATAACGGCTTTTAAAGGGGGCGAAAATAGGATGCAAAGACTTTTCTTTAATAGCCACCAAAGGCATACCTAGAAGACTGGAAGGCAGAGTCCAGTAAGTAGAGGAGTGTCTAGAAAGACGTGTTTGGGGAAGGTGAATGATGGATCTGGGAGACGAACCACCATGGTGTTTCGACTTAGACACCCCGCAGTTGGCGTTCAGAGCCACTATGGATTCCCAGCTCTCCTGGAGAGGAGCCCAGTGCCGCTGCTGGACCTTTGTTCTCCTGTTGCTGGTTCCTGCTCCAAACCGAGGTACCTGCTTCTCTCTGCGGGGTGGAAGCAACTGTTCTAAAATGGCCCAGGACCCCGGAGAGAAAACGGTGCCTCCCCTGTCCTGCTTCCTGCGGGAGCATGTCACCGTCACTCCTTCGCAAGCTGCGTTCCCGTCTCCGAGGAGGTGGGAGCTGGGCCATCTGATCCCTGGGAAAACAAGCCAAAGGCTTGCATTGTAGGCAGTCTAGGCCCTTTTAAAATCAACATTTCCATTTCACTTGATTTCTTGTGGGTGCTGGGAGGCGTGGAGATAAAGCGACGTGTCCTGTACAGGCACAAGGTGCATTCAAAGGGCTCTGTCCTGCCGCCAGCACCTCCTCACTGTGCTCCTCGTGCCCTCTGCAAAGCCTTGTGTGCCTCTCCAGAACCTCTTCCCAATCCCCGCTTAGCACAAAGCATGACTCACCCCTGCCCAGCCCTCCTGTTTGTCTCCCCCACATCTGGAAGCCATCTGGGTCGCAGTGCTGAGCCTCCCCAGCTCCCCCTCACCGCCGCACAGCAGCCCGGGAGGAGAAGCCCTGCTCCAGCCACGGCAGCCTCGCGCGTGCCCCGACCTCCCTGGCTCTGCCTCCGCAAGCCTGAACCAGCCGTTCCCACGCTCCTCCAGCAAATGATTGTGGGCTGGGGGGCCTTACGGCTCTGCCCGCATCATAGAATCATAGAATGGCTTGGGTTGGAAGGAACCTTTAAAGGTCATCTCGTCCCTGCCATGAGCAGGGTGTCCTCTGAGCTCTGTTTCCCGAGCTCTGTTTCCCTCATGGTCATCCTCCATCTGTCCCACCTTCTGCCACGGTGGGCTCTGGGCTTACGGGCTGTTGGGCACAAGGCTACAAGAGGGGCCGTACTGAGTTGGACGAAATGTTCCACTCTACCATATCTTGTCTGCAGCTCCGGCCAACAGCAGATCCTTCAGGAGAAATACAAAAAGAGGGCAAACACAAGGTGACACTTCTCCAGAACACTATCCCAGCCACCGGTCCGTTCTGACTTAGGCTTTCTTGCACCAAGGGAGACTTTTTTGTGTGTTCAGTAACCTGACATGGGCATTTCTTCTCTAGGTTTTTTTTTAGGCATGTAAATTATTAGTCTCTGCAACATCTTCGTTCGGGGAGGTCCACATCTTCATGGCACACTATGAAAAGCACCACCTTCCTGCTTGTCATCCTCTCAAGCACGAGTGGCATCATTTTCATGGCCACTTCAGGCCATCCCGCTTTGCTGCCAAAAGTCTGTCAATGGCACCCAATTTTCACGCTGACGCTCATATTCCCTGCAGCTCATCAATGACTTCAGAGACTGCCCATAGCAGGCACAAGGAAGAAGAGAAAGTTAACGGCCTTGTCCAGGACACCGAGCTCTGTGATCCAAGGGTTCCTTCATGTCCGTGAAGTTGTGAATCACTGTGCTCTGCGGATCCTTGGCTGCTGCAGCAACCCTTGAGGGAGCCAAAGACAGCTGTGAGCATAATTTAGAGCTCCCTAGAGGCCAGTCTGGAGGTCCTCTGAGTGCCAGACCAACTTGAGTTGGCCAGAAGAGCAGGCACGAAGCCATCTTTGCCCAGCTTTGTGCCAAGCACAGCTCTGCTGGAGCATGAGGCCAGAGCAATTCTCTGAAAAAGCACCCATTCTTTTTTCCCTTTCTGTTTTAATTACTGTTTTTTCTCTCACATTTGCTCTTCTGTCCTTAGATGAGGTGCAGTGTCTGTGTGCAGCCTGGGGCTGGCCCCTCTAATGGGGTGAAAACAACTTCAGAACAAGAGGGGAAAATCAGTTGTCCCCAAGACCCCAAATCCTCCTTTAGGTCCTGCCATTTTCTTCCCTGGTTTCCAGATAAATGCTAACTCAGATCGAAGCATATCCTGCAGTGGAGCATTCCTCATGCAGATCCACGGGACGCCGGTACTGTGGCTGAGCTCGCAAGACGCCCTTGACTCCATAGGGACATTAATCTGGGTCTTTCTTTCTCTCCTTTGCCTGGCTGCTAATTTTCACAGCACTTGCAAGAACTTCAAGCGGTATTGATAGCGTGTGGACACCCGCCCTGCCGACGCTGACCCCTTCTTGTGCTAACGATCCACGCTCCACTAGCTGTGCAGTCAGAGAAATGGCGTGTGACTCCTCTGAACTACCTTGTCCGCCTGCTTTCTGACGAGGCGAATGCACAGAAGAAGTCATCGTTTCTCTCGCTCGCCATAGCTCTGCTGGAGGCATCTGCGCCCTGGAGGCATCAATCCCACACTCAGCATCTTTGGCACTTCCAGCTGCTTTGTTCAATGGTCTGAACATTGCTGTGCTCTGTTTGTCTGTCTAACTAATTTTTGAAAGGTTTGAAAGCTGGGAGGAGGAAGGGGAACAGACACGCACGTTGAAGATGCACTGGTAGATGGATTTCGTTCGGAAACGTCAGGAGAAATGCCTTGCCAGGATCCTGATCACACCCCACTGCTGAAAGAGCCCAGTAAAAGCGAAGGTGTCCACAGCAGTGCGACTGGAAACGTAACCTCCTCCCAGTCCTTGCTGGGAAAGCTGCTTCCAGGGCTGAAACAGAGGAGAATTCCTGCAGAAGGCTGCAACTATGGCCAACCAGGGACACGGGGGTCGGGAGCGTATCAGCGAGCGGTCCCCCCTGGAAGGTGAATCGCCTTGCACACGGAGACGCCTACAACAGCCCTACAGCCCCGGACAGCCCTGCGGCGAAGGCAGCCTCGGGCACCCTTTGGTCTCTCCGGCATTACTCTGGGACAGGGACTACTTCTCTTTCCCTCTGCCACAGCACCGTTGCTGCCTGTGTCACGCTGGGATCTCCTTCTGCTTGTTCAGGGCAAGGTGAATTCCCCGGGAGGAGTCGCACCATTGCGGTACAGCTCATTTTTCCCTCCTCTTTCTCATTTGCAAGCTCTGCCGTGAAAGCTACGCTTTCCACATTGAGAGTGAATATTGGGCAAGGTGCTCCGTTCCAGAAATAAACTTAAACGCTTTCCTAATTTCCTAACATAATATGTTTTTCCCTTTTATTTTAATAAAAATAACAATAATAAAACAAAGCACCCTTTCTCCGTTTCTTTTTCTTACACAAACACATAATCCTGGTGCCTTAATGTCTCATCAAGAAAATCCAGACTGGAGGCTGCAGCCAGGACTCCGTGCCACCTAGATATTTTGGACACATATTTGGCCTCACATATGCGCATACGCACACACTGTGCCTTCCCTGCCTCAGCAGGACAAGGCTTCAGATCTTTCCTCGCATCCACAAACTTGAATGGCTACACTGAGCCTCAGCAGGGAAAGGTCATTTCCACTCATTGACATTCAGGCTGCCTCCCCGTTCGTACCCTTCCAGTGATATTTATATTTCAAGAGCATCAGCCTGGCTGAGGAGAGACTTTCCATTCGTCAGGATTTCTGGGAAGAGGGAACTTTCACACCTGTAGGAATATGGGGTTTTGACAGAAAAATAACCAAATCCTAATGTATCTTCTCCTATGGGCCTGCCCAGTTACCGAGGGGAAGCTGCTGGCTGTCCGTGCTACGGCTTCCCGACAAAAGAAGGGTGCTGAGCACGCACCTTGTGCACGGGTGCGTGTCTCTGCCTGTCTGCCAAACCCTTCTCCCTCTCCTCAGTTAATGACTTGGGAGCCTTTTGCCCAATTTCAATCCCATTTCATAGCGCGACTGCGTTTTTAAGAAAAATTGTCTTCCTGCATTAAAATAGCCAAGTAAAAAAAGAAAAATCTAGTTAGCTAACAAATTAAGGGAGAAGTCAAAAGAGCTCCAGCCTTAGCAGACGCAAGAGACTGATGCAGTGAAAGAGGGAGCTGCAGGAGCAGCTGCATTCGCTGCGCTGCCCTGGGAACACGTTCGTGCGTTTCCTTCACGACTTGGGAAAATTGCAGGCACAGACATATGAAAACCAGGGTGCGCACAGCCCGATGCTGAGACGCTACGGGGTAAATGCATTTATACAGCTCTTTGTACAACGGGGTCTCAGATCACAAATGGGAATCCTACTCACCACGGCAGTAGAGAGGATTTGGTGCGTTAATAACTCACAGCAATAACACGGCTGAAGGCTGAGTAACATCTGAGACGAAGAGGGATATTTAGACAGACAGAGTGGGGCCGTTGGTCTGTCCTCCTCTTCAGTCCCACGTCCCCATGTTAAGAGATACCCAGGGCATGGAGTTGCCTAAAGATGAGTCTTTTCGGGTGTGGATGGGATGGGAACAGAGTCCCAGCCCGCCTGCAGGAGTGATCCCTCTATCACAGCTCGTGTTCCCGCTCCACAAGGAAATCAGCCGTTAGGTCTTAACAGCTCGACTACACCTGATACGGGATGGGGCTGGGACGGGGTAAATTATCGTAGGTATTACGCGTCAGAGAGAAGTTTGTAAGACAGAGCAGACCTGAGCCTGGCAGCCCAAGAGCAGCTGGTGAGAGTGGGATTTCTGTGGAGATGAGGAAGAGGAGCAGACTTGATTTAGGAGATCAGGATGTAGCAGACATTATGCTGCTCAAAGGGCATGAAAAACTCTAGTTCATCACCTCTGGGCTCTTCCTATCACAATCCCCATCCTTCCACTTGTCCTCTGCCTCCTCAACCTGTTTCATGCCACCAGCCACAAACAGAGGTCCCGGTGCCGTACCCCATTATCCCATTGCATTTCCCAGTCCGTCTCCGTGCTCTCCCAAGGCGGCCGTGAGCACCACCCCCATTTCACCAAGAAAGAACGACTTACCCCAGGTCACCCAGCAGCCCCACGGCTGTGCCAGGAACGGAACCCAATCAGATAAAAGTGTCAGAGAGAGAACAGCCAAACTGTGCTCCAGAGCGGTTGGCCAGATGAGGTAACAACCAGGGAAAGATGCCGATGGAGTTTGGCAGGATGCAGGAGTCACACGCGCCTCCCACTTTGGCAGAAATCAGAAGTTGCTCAGGCTTTTCAGGTCTGCTGGCTGGAGCGTTCACCCAGCACTGCACAGGTTCACAGGAGACGTTTGGGCAGGGTCCACCCCCCTCCCTGAGCATCCCACGCCTTCCCTCCACACGCGGGAGAAGATGTTAAGGAAGTTACGACACAGGCAAAGTGAACTCCTCACTGAACGCATCCCTGAAGTGTCAATTACTGTGGAACCCAGGTGTGCCAGAAATTGCCCAGAGAGGTTGTGCAGTCTCTGTCCTTTGAGGTTTTCAGGACCAGGCTGGATAAAGCCCTGAGAAGCCTGGTCTGGGCTCCTAGCTGTCCTGCTTCGAGCAGGAGGTTGGAACAGACACCTCCCGAGGTCCCTTCCAGCATGAACTATCCCATGACTCTGTAAATTGCAAAGCTCAGCCACATCTTCACCACCTGCAGGGTGAGGCCACCCAGTTCCCGCAGTGATAACGGCAGATAAGCTGCAATAGCATCGATGGATAACAGATAACCACCCGGAGCTGCCTGCACGGAGGTGCGTGTCCCACCCACCTCCTCCCTCCCAAAAAGCAGTGATGCTGGGCTGGTTTTTTGCATACCTTACCTGTGGCTTTCCCTCGACATACAGCAAACGTGGGGTAAGTTGGCTTCGTTTGACGTGCAATGAGATCACACTGCATTGAGGTCACAGGCAGCATCTTGCTCCGCCGCCATAACCTGACCACGCGCCTACTGCTCTTCTGCCTCTGCTCTTCACCCTGGGACTTTCCAGAGTTTTGCTAACCTGTCCAAGAGGATTTTGTGATGCAAGCACGCTGCTTTCACTTCTGACCCGAGGAGGACCTCAGACCAAACCTCGGAGACGCCAGCCATGAGCCGTATCACCTTCCTTTCTTATTTTCCATCATAAACTCCCCCCTGCTCCCCCGCTCTACTTCCAGGGCTAACTCGTCTGTTGCCGAAAGTCCTCCACCGCTCTCCCTTCCTTCCGTAATCCCTAAGACAGCAAAGGATTTGATCTCTCCGCTTTGGAAAGGCCAAAGGGATAAGCCCTGGGCCTCCTTGGCCAGCATGGTGGAAAAGATCTCACGCCAGGTAATCCTATTGTTCCTCGTCCCCCTACCTGACGCAGTCCTGCGGTGTTTTGCTGCTAGATCCCAGACGTTATAAGATGACAGGGGAAGTTCAGCTCCGCACTGACGGCTCCAAACACATTAGTATTAAATTCTTATACAACCAAAGCTGCCCGCAAAATAAAGCCAATGATCTACCTGATTTGGATGTTCTTGGCACAGGACAATAGACTGCAATTTTCCAACAGAATCGACTTGTTATAACACAAGGACTTTTTTTTTTTTTTTAATGTTAGCTTGTTTGCCCTCCTGCCAGATTTTGTTAGTAATACTGTGGCATCAGGCCAACTTGCAGCTTGTTTGGAGTTCATCTAAAAACCTCTAGTAAAAGGAGATAGAGGTTCCACATTTCCCTTGAAAGATGGAAAGCTTCAAAAGGCCATTTGTGGAGGCATCAAGCCGACTGTCTGGGGTCCCAATCCTCAAGCAATTACCTCATCCTGCTAATGAGGAGTTTGCTTCGGGCTGTACCGAATAAAGTTCTCATTCTGACTCTGGATTTTAGAGGAACAGTTGTTCCGTCAAAGTTGGCCAAACAAGTTCTCCTACTGGTATCCCTGTTTATCCATCCTTTTCAAAGGACAGGTCTCTAAAGGGGAGATGAAAATCAGTTTACACGCGCTCTGATTTTCCAGCTCAGGATACGCCACCTTTCGGGCAAATCAGCTTCCTACCACAGTCAGTTTTCATTGGTCAGATTTTGATTTTTTCCCTCTTTTTGTGAGACAGACTTTTGCCATGAGTGTTTCCCAGTGGCGATAACCAAAACAGGCAGCATTTGTAATGCTCTTCCTTCAACAAGCTGCTCAGTGGCCGGAGGACGGCGCTTTTAAAAGGCAGACGCCGTTTCTCATGGCACAGTGATGGTGACAGGAGGCAGTTACATTTTCCATGGAAGTTTTCAGAGAAGTTACATTCACTTTCTCAGTAGATTCTGCTTCTCTCATTTTTGGCCTCCTTACAAATGCTAAAGACACCTGGGAGATATCACTTTCTTCAGACTTTGGCTTGATGTAAGCTCGTTACCTCTGGGCTATTAGCAGATGTGAACAAGGTATTCATGTAAAGCAAACTCAGTAAATAGTTCTGTTGGTGATGTAGAAGCACGACCTGACTCCAGATCCCTCCAAATCCCACACTTCTGTCTGCTTTACAAAAGTCAAAGGCGGTGAAGAAATCTGGTTTTCACAACATTAGCATCTTTAACTGAACACAGTCTGTCTGCAGGGTGTTACAGTTGGGTGTGAAATGGTTTTCCTATTCTGTGAATTTTATTTTAAAATCTCAGCAAGCTTCCCATCATAAATTGCGATAAAAAGCCGAAATATTCAAAGTGCTGACACCCAAAAATCTAGTGATGGGGAAAGGAGGATTGGGGGCTTTACTGAAATTGTCTGGGTTTGAGCTTTTTGAAGAAAGATTAAAAGCTTTCATTTTTATTTCAAATATTTTGATTTATGTTTACACTTTTATTGCAATTAGTCTTAATTTTAAACAAAAACCCACATAATTTGGCCATTTGAAATATCGTATTCATAAAATTTAAAATATCATATTCATAAAATATAAAATACCAAAACAAAGCCATTTCAGTACTTAAAATTTGATGTGAATCAAGAAGTTCCTCTTTTCCCTTAAAACACTCAGCTTGAAGGAAGAAGCGTTTTCTAGCGCAGAAGAGGTTGTGCTCTGATGCGGATGTGGTGGCTTTTTACAGAATTTCTTGTCCAACGGGAGAAACGGTGACTTCTGCAGAGCCGGGGCATTTCCTGTGATACAGATACATCTGCGATGGGGAGAGTTTTCTTTACGAAGGCCTGGACAGAAACGCTGAACACTTTTGCCTGGAAGCGCTTTGAGACACACCTTAGCGTTATCCAGTAATAATGCGGAAAATACCCGAGACTCCGCCACAGGAAAGCTGATGCCATCTCACGGCTCTGATGTAAATGCATTCAGCTGTATTTTTTTTCCCCATGTCTCCTCCCAGCGTATCTCCAGCTCCTCTGGTGCTTAATTCATGTGAAAAATGAGCAGTCCAAAGCAGCCCTTCATTGCCTGGAGTGTTTCAGAAAAAAATGGTGGTGTAGTGTTTCCACTTCATCTGTGGCTTTATCTAATCTTGTCACTTGTTGGTTCAACCCAATGTAGGAGACCGTCATGGGCAGACACTCCTCCATAGAGGGTACTACCAAGGGATATGAGCACTGACACTCAAGGGCTCCATGAGTCTTGGATTTCTGCTTCCTTCCCATTGTCCCTGTTGAAACAGTGAGGAAGGACACCATCTGCTAAGTTAAATCACTGAGGGTTGCTTCGAACCATGGCATGGCTTTACCATGTGAGCAGTCAAGGATGGGACCGCAAAGGACCTTCCTAGTGCGAACGTCCTTGCAAAGTCCTCACAGCATGGTCTTAGCACACCAGCAAACAGCTTGTGGGAGCTTGCAATGGCTTCTCCTTGTCCCGTATGTCTTCTTCAGAGGCACTGTTCCAGGACACAGATCCCCAGGTTGGCACTTCCACGCAAAACTGCTTTGAGGTTTTTATTTCATTTCGTCTTATTTTTCACGACGGTGTATTAGGCTGAAAAGGCCTTTCGTTGCCCGCACTGCTTGCGGTTTCTACTCTACCCTCTGTCTTTCCTTTTGTGAACATCAACCAAAACCTGAACTCATATTGAATTCATTTCTGCTCTGGATACCTCAGTACCAAACATTCTGTGCAAAAGAAGTAAGCTGACCTTCTCCCGTTGAATTAGGAGCTCCCCCTCAGCTTGGATCTCCGTCCTGTCTGACTGCTGCAACCTTCAGCAGCGCTGCAAAACGAAATGCACATGAAAACCAAGACCATGCAGGACATATTGGCTCTGAGGGGCCTCAAATCACCCTGGTCCCTGCAAAACCCCACTGACTCCCTCATCGACAATTCAAGCCAGTTGGAGCAGCCAGCAGATTGCTCAGTTTCTGCTGAGTGTCCAGGACCTGAGATGACTGCCAGATGATGCAGACAAAAGTCTAGATGGCCCATTATCAGGAAATCAGGACAAACCATCAACAATCCCAGTGTTCCTGGAAAGCCTGGTCTACATGAGCATCAAGAGCCACAAAAGGGAGTCAAGAGGGGGAATCATTTATGGAGGGTGGAATGGATGAGACATGTAGTCTGGATACAAGGAGAATTGGCACTTCTCATTCAGCCATGGGAAGGTTTCCTAAACAAAAGTGCTGGAAACCCCGGAATATATAAATTTGAACAGTCCAAAACCAGGAGTATGGTTATGTTTGGAACTAACCTTCATGACTGGCTCTTGGCTTTAAAATAGCCGTCTCTCCCCAGGCTGGATCAGACGTGTCTCTGAAACTGAACGGCTCAGCCAGAAAGCAGTGACCTCAAGGTACAAATCGATGGATGAAATCCTAGAGTTAAGAGGAAAGTTAGTGCTGGATGATCATACTGGCCCTTTACAAACCTTTTCATTTGAGAAAAAAAAAAAAACAGGAATCCTCAAAGTTTGGAACTTTGAAGAAGTTTGGATTCAGATTCTGATATTTTGGCTGAACTCCAGCTATAGAAAATACAAAGCAGCTAACCATCCTACAGCATAAGCTGGAAGTCAGAAAGTTCTTTTTCCAGAGTTTGAGAAATGGGAAGATCAAGTTAAGGGCTTTTCATACAATTGGTAAATCTCAGAAATTTTAGAGGTTTAGGTTTGGACAACTGTCAGACCCTGACTGCTCATCATGGTTGCATTTGCTTCAAACATCCTTGACTGAGAAAATTAGGCAGGAAATATTTTGCAGTGTCCAGCACTTCCTGAGCTGGAGGAACCAGAAATCCCACAAGAACGGTTCTTACTCATGGCATTATTGTTACCTTAACCAGACAAAGCCTTAACCAGACAAAGCCTTAACCAGACAAAGCTGGTAATCCACAGAATCCAAACAGAAAAGCAAAAAAATGACAGAAGTGCAAACTTTATCCTAGGGCAAAGTACTCCTGTGCCCTCTGCATGATGTCCCAGAGCCTCACGATCTGCAGTGAGTATAGATGCTTCCAACGTTGTGGTAGGACTGGAGAAAGGTTATACACTTTAAATGCACACGTATTCCATTCTACTCCTTTGGTGCCTACAATGATAGGCTGTTGACAGCCGCTAGTGTCAGACACGGTTTCAGAAAGAGCTCATTAGAAATAAAACCAAGTTCAGTTACACTTTCTTTTTTGTTTTATTTTTATTTTTTTCCTCAATGGAAAATAGTCGCAAGAAATCATGGATCAAAAGTTTCACAAAGCAAGCAGCTGGCTTGCTACCAGCTTTGGCTGAAATTCATCAAACACAAGGACATGAATGTTCATCTGCAAAGTGAATGTTCATCTGTGAATCTGCACGTTAATACATCCATAAATTTCCTGTATGCTTGAACCACGTATATACGCACAGTGGGAAGACGGCAACCTGAATTCACTGTAGAGATGCTAAGGAATTACGCACTTGAGCACCCGGGGGGATGATTACGTCTTCCATCTTGACACGGGCTGTGCTACACCATTTAGCTACTTCTGGACTGAGCTTGGCGACCGCCCATGATTTGCAACGAATTCCCTCAGTCAGCCGAAGCAATCGCACGTGGCAGAGCACACGGGTTACAGAAATGTCTATGATAGTCCCCACCTGGGGTCTGAGACTTGCCAAGGTTTCAGAGCACCAGGTGGTGATGTGGGATGGGCACTCACCCAAGGGGCTGCCCTGGCTCGTGACAGATCTGTTGGTCCTCCTGCAGGTGACTAAGCTCAGTCCAACCACAGCTGATAGCGTAAGAAGGACACACAGGCAAGAAAAAGGCTTTCCCTTGGGTCTGCTGTACCTTGATCACCTACGTGTACAAAGGGGATTCAGATGGGAAACCTCTTTCCTGCAGAAGTGTGAGGAGGATGAACCCATGGAGAACCTCAGACATGGGTCCCTGAACCTGCTTCTGCTCAGAGTAGCAGGGGACAGTCGCAGTGACTGTGATCCTGTGATTGTCACCGTGCTGTGATCCTGCAGGGCAGGGAGTTTCCATGCCTCCTCTCCTCTCCTCTCCTCTCCTCTCCTCTCCTCTCCTCTCCTCTCCTCTCCTCTCCTCTCCTCTCCTCTCCTCTCCTCTCCTCTCCTCTCCTCTCCTCATGGCACTCACTGGGTCTGCTGGTGGCAAGTGTCGAGCCCTACCCACTTAGAGTCATGGAATCACAGAAAGGTTTGGGTTGGAAGGGACCTTTCAAGGCCATCCAGTCCAACCCCCTGCCATGAGCAGGGATATCCTCAACTAGATCAGGTTGCCCAGAGCCCTGTCCAGCCTCACCTGGAATGTTTCCAGGGATGGGGCATCTCCCACCTCTCTGGGCAACCTGGGCCAGGGCCTCACCACCCTCACTGTGAAAAACTTCTTCCTTAGGTCTAGTCTGAATCTCCCCTCCTTTAGTTTAAAACCATCACCCCTTGTCCTGTCACAGCAGGCCCTGATAAAAAGTTTTTCCCCGTCTTTCCTATAAGCCCCTTTAGGTACTGAAAGGCCGCAATAAGGTCTCCCCGGAGCCTTCTCTTCTCCAGGCTGAACAACCCCAACTCTCTCAGCCTGTCTCCATAGCAGAGGGGCTCCAGCCCTCGGATCATCTCCGTGGCCTCCTCTGGCCCCGCTCCAGCAGGTCCATGTCCTTCTTGTGCTGAGGCCCCAGAGCTGGAGGCAGCCCTGCAGGGGGGTCTCCCCAGAGCGGAGCAGAGGGGCAGAATCCCCTCCCTCGCCCTGCTGGCCACGCTGCTGGGGATGCAGCAAAGGACACGGGTGGCTTTCTGGGCTGCGAGCGCACATTGCCGGCTCATGTCCAGCTTTTCATCCCCCAGCACCCCCAAGTCCTTCCTGGCAGGGCTGCTCTCCATCCCTGCATCCCCCAGCCTGTATGGATACCAGGGGTTGCCACAACCCATGTGCAGGACCTTGCACTTGGCCTTGTTGAACCTCATGATGTTCGCCTGGGCCCACCTCTCGAGCTTGTCCAGTTCAGACCCTGCTCAGGGACTGACTTGTCCTGGGAAATTAGGGCTTTTCCTAATCAGCACCTCAGAAAAGCCCCACCACTGGTGGGGTCTGAGAAGAAAGGCTGCAAAGCCAGGCCTGCTTGCAGCAGTGGGAGCGCTGCCATTGCTTTCTTTGGTTCTTACACTTCACACTGCTCTGGTTTGTTTTTCAAGTTATTCTATTTTCTTTATTATGCCCAAACATTTTCTTTTCCCCATAGGGATGGAAGATGCCAGGGGCTGACACCAGGATCACATATTCACAAAGGAGCTGCTGCCCCCTCCTTCCTCATTTTTCTAAACTCTTGAACTGTTTTGGCCCGAGCAGATTTTTCTGGTTATTTCCAGGAGAAAATTATATCTGCGATGTTAACAAGGCACTGACGGAAAAGTCAAGTCGGCTGGAGAGCCTCTCAGCACCCCATCCTCTTCTTCCCCCACTTCTCTTCTGAGTGGGTCTGTAAGAGCAGGGAATGCAATCAGGCTGGCCATGCATAATCCGGAGCCTGTCCCATTTCCTCCCTCTTAAAAAAAACCAAAAACCATTACCTTTCGTGAAAAAGGTTTCCTGGTTAACAAGGAGAGAAAGCCCTGGCAACTAGGCTAAAAAAAATATCCCCCACTCAAAGCAACAACAACAAAAAAGGCACGAGGAAGATGTAAAAATCACAGATGATGAAAGGATGGCGCAGAGCGGATACAGGGAACAGAACGTGTGGAAGTGCCACGTTACGCAGGTGGCACAACCACAACCAGGGGAAAAAGGGCTTTCACGAGGGATTGAAAAGTAATCTGCCATCACGGACCAGCCTAAAAATCTGAAGAGTTACTCTCTCCCCTGGTCTCACCTGGTCAGGGTGAATCCTTGTAGGGCTGGTGCCTTTAGGGAACGCATAAGACGGAGAAAAAACTATATTGGAAATTAAAGGCGCAGAAAATCAGGCGGTGGGAGTGATGCTGCAGAGAGCACCAACCCTACAGTTCCCTCCCTGAGCCCATTAATGTGACACTCCCGCACCCTGTGTCCGCTGGTCCGTGTACAGCAAACAGAAGCCCGGGAACACCAAACCTAAAGCCCTGTCTGACTTCCCCGGCTTCCCTTCTCCTGCTTGTATAAAAGGGCAGCCACCCCCACTCGAGAAAACCCTACCGAGGTGCTGGTCAGGGCTGGTGGGGCTGGATGCAGCAGTGAGGAGCCTGTCCTAGGGAAGACAAGCTCCTCTAAGGGGGCTGGCCAAGATCACAGGGGGGAAGACTGGGTGAGCTACAATTTTTTGAAGCCCCATCCAAACCACTGTCCTCCAGCCCTCTTACAGCAAGGAGCCGTCAGCCCCCAACATCCGAGAACGCTGTTTCCAACCGTCAATAAGGAGCGTTGGAGGTGCCTGAGTTGATTCTGAGCAGCAGCTCCCCGAGGAGCAACTCTCCCCGCCGGGAGCTCATTCGCAGAAACCCTTCTGCGGGGAATTTCTCCCGGGTGAGCAGCGGAGAGGGCGGGATGAGGCCAGCCCCAGGCCGGCAAGGGCACTTCTTGGGACAAGGGTTCGGAGAAGGGTGCGTCGGCGGGAGGAGCTCCGAGTCTGGGAACGCAAAAATTCCCCTCTTCCAGTGGGGTTTCTTTGAAACCCTTTGAGCGCATGCTTCTTCCTTCAACGCCTGTGCCAAGAAAACCCGTTGGCTGCAACATCAGAGGGAACCTAATGCAGAAAAGATTGCGAGCCCAAGGGGACAGGGTTTCTTTGAAAAGCCCACCCCAGGCGTGTACGCACCAATGCTCGCACACGAGTCGCACGCCCGCCCGCCCGTGTGCGCGCACAGCACGGCCACGCACGCAGCTGGCAGCCTCCCGGGGAGGAGAAAACACTGCAGGGCTCTCCGGGCCACAGCGAGAACGAAGCTCTCAGAATGCCAAAGGAGAAGCTGACTGCTTGGATCAGGCTGCAGCAGGCTGCGGATTTCCCTCCAAGCTGAAGCCGTGATTGAGATGTGCTGACCAAGGCTAACCCAGGAATGTTCCTATACAGCCCAGGGTGACGTATGCAAGCCTACCCGGTCACATAAACAGTGCGCACACACGCAGGGGTTCCCACACAGCTGGCACACTGACGCGGTCTGTACCTTATGGCATCTCTCTGACCGCTGGAGATGCCGCAGGGGCCAGCCCAGCAGCCCCGGTGCCCGTGGGACGGGAGCGGCGACCCGGGACGGTGCGGAAAGGACAGCTGTTCTTAGTGGGGCATCCCTGGAATGAGATGTGGGACGCGGTCCGCAGCCGCTTGTGGTCAGACAGGCAGCGCAGGGCATTTTACATAGGCAAGGAGATAATAGCAGTTTCACTGACCTAACTCTCTCTAAACAGGGAACACTTTTAACCAAACACAGCCTCTGTAGCTTGGAGCAGATGCTTTCCTTAACGGAAACGTCTGTGGAAGTGCCACTGGTGCAAAACGCCAGCTGTGCCTCCGCGGGAGCAACGCCCGTGCTGCAAAGCCATGGACCAGCAAGGGACCTGCCCCGGGCCATCCGCAGAGACCCACTCCCTGCTCCCCCGAGAAACGCAAAGGCTGAAGGCAGGGTTAGTCCCTGCGAAGCAGAAGGCAGTCTTGCCAAGTGTAAGAAAGACAGCAGGTTTTCCTATCTAAAGGAAAACACCTCCGATCTCAGTCTGCTTGGTCCTGAGCCCCTTATCCCCTCTGGGACCTGTTTGCCCTCCGAGGGTCTCTTCGTGCCTGTCCAGGTGAGAGCTCTCTCCATCCCTGCGCAGGGCTGCAGCTCTCGGAAACTCCCTGATGCTCGTGCAGCTCTGAGCACCAGGACCCTGGCCCTGGTACCTTCCCCGCCCGGGGAATGCAGTCAGGAGGGGATTTATCCCAGCAGAGAAAGAAAAGGAGAGGACACTGAACAAAGTAACCTGACCCACGCGCCGATGCTTCCGACGCCTGGGAAAGCCGCCTGGCTTCCCCCAGAGCAGAGGCTGCGCCGCTCACGCTTGCGAGCGGAGCGCAGGGCCGAGTCGGGCTGTTTTCTCTGCAGAGCCACGCTAATCCCGCCGTCTCAGCGGCGAGGAGCTCAGCTGCGAGGCGGGCTGCTCGAGGAGGGCTTTCCCTCTAGCGGAGGACCGCAGGAAGGGATTCCCCCACGCCGGTAGGAGACAACTCGGAGCCCTCCAGGCCTGAGCTTGGCCATGTGTTGATGCGATGCTGGGAAAGACCGTCCCGTGCAAATGCAGCCTCTGGGACCAAAACCTTCCTCTGCACGTGGGAAGGCAGGAGGCCTCTGTCTGCAGAAGCGTTCCCAGGCACAGGGAGATGCCGTAGGTGAGCTGCTGCTTAGTGCTACGGCCGTAGGGCAAAGCTGCCTCCATCATCAGCACCTGCAGGGGTAAAACCTGCTATGGGTGACCCTTCGCCTCCGCTAAGTCCGTCAGCAAAGCAGCCACGCGACGCAGCAGGAAGGTTCGCAGCCTGGATGCGTGTGCCTAAGGAATCTGGTGAAGCCACATCGTGTTCGCTCTGTTGACTTGGATCGGCAGCTGGGGCCAAATTACTGGAAATAAGTCAGGGCTTTGCTGGTAAAAGGCCATGTACTAAAAGGATCAGCAGCCTGTAGCATGTTCCCTGAGCTGTCAAGGTTGGGGAGCCAGGGTTTCATCCCTGGTCTTTAGAAACAGGAAAAATTTACCAAGCTTTATTTCGTGGAAAGTGCGTCCAAGTAGAAACTTGCAGTAATTGTTTTTAAAAAAAAAAAATAAGAAAATGAAAAAAGAAAAGGAAAAAAGAAAAAAATAAATTTAAAAAAAAAGAAGAAAAAGAAAAGAAGAATAGACCAGAAAATAATAAAAAAAGATCATTAAAACAAACAAGTAAACAACAACCCGTTCTTGGGATGACAAATCCGACCACTACCAAGTAACCCTCCCATTTTTCCAAGAATATGGATTTCATAGAAACATAAACTAATTTCCATTGAAAGAGACTTCCGGAGGTCCTGTGGACCTCTGGTCTCACCCCATCGGAAGGCAGGATCAGTAACCAGGCTTGGCATACGGATCGTCAAGCACTATGAGTCACCCCGCTTACGGATGCGGGACGAGGTCCCGCTACGGCCAACGCTCACCCGCGCCGCCTGTCGCGGAGTCGTCGGGAAAAGTCCTGCAGGGAGCCTGAATTTCTGGATGCTGATGTGCGAGGCTGAGTCAGAGCTCCTCCGGCTGAGCGGTCGCAGAGGCAGGGCCCATCTGGTTGTGATTTTGGAGACGGTGGAGATCGAAACGATCTCTCGCGGGGAAAGGCTGGGAGGCTTCTGACGGGCGATGGGGTGGCGATGCCGCCGCCCGCAAGGCGGATTGTCATCGGCGGTGGGAACCGCCGGGGCAGAGAAAAGCTTCCCCCTCCTGCCTACCTCCGTTCCCTCCTTAAATGGGTGAGCCATTGCCGTCGCCAGCTCTGACACGACCACGATGCCAGCAGAAACACTGGTCGTGAGGTGCCACACTGAGGTCTCGGTTGCCTGATGGCTTTTCTCCTTGCGGGGACAAAGCCCCAGTGCTGGAGTCACCTTAGGGACCAGCGTTCCCAGTAGCCAGCGGTCAGCAGCTCCTAGAGCTAGAAATCCTGATCTGGTAGGTGCTGCCGTCCTTGGGTTGCACAAGCATATTGGTTTGGGCTGGTGCTGTGCCTCGGAGCACGAGTTTCGGGACAGAGGTTGAACCCCAAGTACTGGCAAAAAAAAAAAAAAAATGTTGTAGCCAAAGGAAGACAGACAGGGATGAATCAGAGGTGGGGGATGCCACATCTGAGTCCCACATCTGACGGTGGGATGAGGGGGGAGAGAGGCTCTCGCACAGTCCCACGACCTGCAGAAGAGTTCGCAGCTTGGTGAGGCCGTTGCTGGGAACAAGCCTGGGAGACTCACCATCTCTCATATCCTCGGCTGGAGTACGATGACAGTAACGCTACCGTTCCCCAAATATCACTCAGCTTTGAACTTTCCCAGGGAGCCGTTTTCATGCACCGGCCACTGACCGATGGACACTTGATTCGCTGACTCAGAGGTTATGAATAAACAGAGGGAAAGAGAGGTGGTGAATGTAACTGAGGAGGACACAGGGCGGCCGGGCCCTGGGTCAGAAGGACACAGGACCTCTTTGAGAGCAAAACATGGGATTGACATGCAGGAGCTCATTTCCTTCCACAGCCTTAGACAGCACATCTAATTATGCAAGATTTAAGTGACATATCTTATTTTATTGCTTCTTTCCTTTTTTTTCCCCCCCTTTTTTTTAATGTTTTATCCATGCAGTTCATTCAAAGCAGATGCTTTGACCCAGTTAAGCTCCAGGCAAAGTCTACTAGGGATGATCCAGCTGAGTTACCATCCCGATGATCCAAGAGCACTTGAGTCGGCATGCTGGCAGCGTGCCGGTTCGGAGCAGGCTGAGCTGTGTCGTATGGAGAACATTTCCTCCCGGAGACGCCCCTTGCCAGCCAGAGCAGACTGACTCGGACCAGCTTCGCTCTTCCCGGGTGCTTGCCAAAGCGCTGGGACAGATCGCGTTTCAGAGGATCTCCCCAAAGGGCTTCCCCTGGCTGCAAGGTGAGCCTGGTTTCTCCCCGCTGTGGCCTTGCTTCAGCAAGAAGGAGGAGCGTTGGTGCCGGTGAGACCTCCGGCGAGGGCTGTTCCCCATGACCCAGGGCTCTGCGAACCTCCCTGCAGCCAGAGCATCGCCAGTGGTGTTTTTCTTATACAGCCTTATTAAGCTGCGAAGGGACCCGCGCTATGGAGCTTTACCTTGGGGAGGCTTTGCACAGCAGTGTGAGCTCCTTACAGCCACCGTGATTTCTCTCTCCACCGTCAGAAGGGAAGAGAGAGGCTGAGATTTCAGGACAGTCTCCCTGAATCCTCTCCCTTACAGGGGCTGTGAGCATTGTTCTCTCTGTCTGCACAAAATGCCGAAACTATTGTCCATCTACCTATTTATTCTGCTGTCATCTTCCCTACACAAAAATAGCGTCATTTAATGAGTATACCCCACACCCTCCAACGGGTACCATTCTCCTGTGCCACTCACTCAGTCTCTGTAGGTATGTACTTATGCATACAAAAAGCATTGCATCTGACCTGTTGATCAAGGGTTCTCAGGGAGAAGCTGCTCGATTTGACCTGTCACTGTTAAATACCTTCATTAAGGGTCGAGATGAAAGGGGAAGAAATCCCAGTAACGAAATTCAAAAGTGGGACAAGGATGTGGATAGGAAAAAAAATAAAGAAAGTGTTCTGGAGAGATCAGTAGCGTGGTCAGGAAATGAGTACACAAAATCTTCCACTCGGAAAATGAAAGCTAAGACTGCTGGAGAAAGCTGATCTGAAACAGCTACTCCGCTCGGAAAAGGAACCTGGCAGGCACAAATTCGGAGACTGATGGAGCCGGGTCAGCGAGGAGCGAGTCGGGCAGGCAGAGCGCCTTGTCCCTCCCCTCAAATCCCACCTCCCAGGGGAGCATGTGCTTTCTGAATGGGGGGGTGACACTTAGGACAGGCAGAAAACATTCCCTTGAAGTTGTTTTTCATCGGAAAATTGGATTTCTAACACACGAAAACATTTAGCAAAACAACATTTGCTTTCCCTGACAACCTGGCTGTATTTTTGCTTTTGTTTTTTATAGAAGTATCGATTAAAAGGTGAGAAGTGTCGCTTTTAACCTTTCAATGTTATTTCTTGATTCTGACTGGGGCTGAATAAATTAATCTGTTTACTCTGTGTTGTGCTCCGTGATCTGGGTTTGGATAAAGCCTATTGCAGGCAGGTATCAGATGGGGAGAAACTTCTGGGGTTTGGGTTAATTGTCTCCAAGCCATATTTTATGAGTAGCTGAAATACTCTGCAGACGCTGCTGGTGTGCCCTTCTACGGAAGGGTAGAGGAGCCGTAAGAAGGAGTTTAAGAACCGATGTCTCCTGACTAGTATTAATCATTAACAGCGGTATTGGTCACTGCCAAAGACCAGAGACACCAAGATCGCAAGGCCACGAAAGTGTCTCCTTGGAGATGCTTATTTTAACAGTGCGGTAAGAGATTCAGAGCGTAATTCAATCCCGCCCGTCTCTAATCTTCCCTCTTTCCTTCCTCCCATCATAATACCGGCTCAGATGAGCTACGCCTGTCACTCTTCCCATGACACAGCTCACACCACGCTCCCTCTGCCACAGCTCCCGCAGACAAACAGCGCCGAAGCCTCCTCCGTGCCCATCCGTCGCTGCGGCGAGCAGCGCGTCTCCAGTGCCGCTGAAAAGCCCACGCTCCCTCGTGGAAGCGAAACGTTTCACCGCTGCAGCGCAGGGTCCGGAGACACAAACTGAGAAAAGGGGAAGAAAGAGGGGAGGGAGTGAGGGGAGGAGGAAAGAAAGAAGGAAAATACATCAATTACTCAAATGCCACTTTCGTAACTCGGGGATCGTCACCGCTCTGCCATTTGAAGGCGTTATACCAGATTCTCCTCTGGCTCTTCCTGACTTTTTCAGATGGATCCATTACGACCCGTTACAGAGGAAAGATCTTATTCATTTCAGCGCGCCAGAGCTGCGCACCTACCTCCCCGCGCTGCCAGCAGACATCGCCCACCTGGCACCCCAGGGCGACGGGCTGCGGCTCCCAGCTCACCATCCAGGCGGCTACAGAGGGCGGGGGAGGATTCGTATCGGGAAGCAAAACCGGGACCTGAAGGCCCGAGCTGCGGCGATGCGCGGGGGGGTGCCAGCGCGGCGGGGATGGAGCCCCCCGTGCAGCAGCGCTGGGCGGTGGGCGGCTGGGGCACACCACGCCGCCTGTTAAGAATCCGCATTTAGGCTGTGGATTCTTGAAAGAAAACGTGTTTCAGTAAGCTAATTTCAAATCGGGAGGGGAAGGAGCAGGGGTGCTGGGGTGCAGGGTCTCCGCCGAGCAGAGGGTCACCCTCGACGCTCCATTTTTACCCGGCTAGAGGCGGAGAGCTGACGCCCCTGCCGCAAGACTGTCCCGGCATCATTCCCAGCTGAGACACGTGCAAGTGACGATCCCGGCAGAAAGGGGGACCGTCCCCCCACTCCCTCCTTGTTGTGCAAGTCACAACGAGTGTTTTAAGAGGAGACCGAGGTGCAGAGCGCTGGCATTCGACCTGTTTCTTTGGGACTGAATTTGTGTGCTCTGGAGGGGGGCGAGGGGGTTCTTAACCGAAAAGATAAACAACAAAACAGCCCGGCCATTCACAGGAAATGCTGAAAAAAGGGCAAGTGGTGACCTGTGTGCTGTTGAAATAATTGACTTTTTTGTTCAAACAGCCTCATCTCAGTCTCGTTTCAATTCTTCAAGTCCCAAACCATCTGTTCTCTGAAACCTTAAGGTTAATAAGCGTTAAGAGCTCCTCCCCTAAGATTAATAAGAATGAAGAGCTCTCCTTTTCAGGGCTTTTCTCCACCTACAGCACGGTCCGCCGAAGAAAGCCAACGTGTGCAAATTCATCTTCTCCACGCACGTCTCCAAACCCACCGCTCCAAATCCATGCATGCAGAAGGAAAGTAAATAAAATAACATCTCCGGCGGCTGCCAAAAAATTCCACAGTTTCTGAGCTGTTGCAACTGTATTCGTCAGTGAAAAAAAATTTCCTGGAAACCTCACTCGGATGGTGATGGCGGGAGTGGGGGGGCTGGGAGGCGAGGGGCGGAGAGAGTGCGGTCAAGGCCAGGGCAGAAGTTCATGCAGTTGGTGGTTTGCGAAAATGTGTTTTGTTTGTTCTGGATTAGGCTGTGGATTCTTAAAAGAAAACATGTTTTAGTAAGCTAATTTCAAATCAGGAGGGGAAGGAGCAGGGTCAGGGGGAGAACAAATTAGCATCTGGATGTCAGCAGAGTGAAAGGAGGATTCAGACGTGGAGGAAAGTGGGTTACTGAGGCTGAGGGCAGCCAAATCGCCTTGGTTATACTCCCCCTTAAAAGATAAATAACAAATTGCAGCCCCAAACAAGCACACACAGCAGCAGCAGCATCTCCCAGTGCATCCCATGCTACCAAGGCACGTCCCGGGGCGCCGGTGGCTCGCCGGACGGCGGGAGGACGCTGCCAGGCTGTCCCTGGGAGGGCAGCAGGCTCAGGCGCTCCTCGGGATATGTGAGCAGCTTCTGCGTCGGGCATGGTGGAGATATTGGCTCCTGGGAGGCTGTTTCCAGGGTCAGAGCGGAGCCTGGTGAAGGCAGGATGGAAATGTCCTGTACATCCCTTCTCGGTACAATCACGTCTGTTGCTGTGGGTGAGGGGGCAGGGAATAACCTCCTTCTATTGAATGCATGAAAATACACGTATGGCCCCAAACAACCTTTGTGGCTGCGTCCCCTCTCCGCTCCCTGAGCAGCCCCTGGCTAGCGGTGAGTGGCAGACGTCCGCAGCTTCAGACACACGCACGAAGCCATCGCTCCTGCTCGGGGACGAAGAAAGGCGAAGCGGGGATACGCGCAAGCAAATACAGCTGCTGTGACCACGAATTTCCAGGCAGGCCTCAGTAGTTCACCTGCAGATGAAAGCAGAAAGATCGGCCTGTTTGTGATCCCACAGAGCAAAGGAATCGCCCTGAGTTTATCAGAGTCCGGGCACCATGGCCAGAGATGGGACTCGTCCTGGGAGGACTCTTCCCCCGCAGTCGTGCTTTCCCAAAGCTCTCCCTCCTCCTGAGCTGAGAGGCAGGTAACGCCGCGGCTGGACGTGAGACTGGGCTGTTCCCAGCGCCGCCGGCCAGCTCGGGCTGCTTCACGCCGTGCTCAGGACGCTCTAAGTGGCCCAGAGCCGGCAGCTCCGGGCAGAGGACATTGCACGTGATTTGTACCATGGTAGAGCATCTCCCTGAGATCTGAACTCCTCTGTACGTGATTCTGCAGAAGTCATGAACATCTGGCCTATTTTATTCATCTTCGTAATTGTTATTCTTGTTTTTACCTATTTTATTAACTTTTGTAAATGTTATGTTGGTTTTTTTCTTCTTTTTTTCAGACTGCTACAAGACATACACCAACTTCTGCAGATGGGTGTATTTATCTTGTGACAAGGGGAGAAAGATAAAGGAATAGGAGTATTTCGGTTTGTTGTGTCTTGGTTTGGCTGTAAAGATCAGCGAGTGAGACTCCTGTGACAGTAAGAAGAGTCTAAGTTTAGCACCCAGCCCTGTCCTGTTGTCTCAGCTAAAAATTCACACTTTTGTTATGAACACTGAGAAACAGGAACATGGCTCACGTGCATCAGGTCAGAAGTAGGGCCTTTCAGCCCGGCTCTCAGAGTGGGTAGCACCAGATGCACAGAGAAAATGTAAGAAACTCCTTTATTTGGGATAATCTCTCTGTAAGAAAAATAATTTTGTGCCACTCCTTTTAGAGATGGGCTTTCAGCAGTAAGTTTTATATTACATCCAGAAGGTGATACTGCTTTCGAAACCTTAACTCTGCATATTCCTGGAAACACCCGTCTGAGCGCTCCATAGCATAGTCAAACCATGGTGAAAGCAGTGACTGTCACCAGACACAGGCCATGGCTTTGTAGCCTTTTTTTGCACACATAAACCTTTGTCATCTTCTTTTTCATCTCCTCTGGCCTTACCTTCTCCACTGACACCTTCCCAGTGCCCCGTTCCCATTCTCCTCCCTTCCATCCAGTTCTCCAGCCTTCTCTCAACACTCTCATCTCTTTTGTTCCTTTTCTGTCAGTGCAAACGTGCTTTGATTTCTCCCAGACCTGAAGTCTAACCTGGCTCTCCCCATCTCTTCTTCTACAGATCTTTTGCAATCCAACATGCCCTTCACTGGAGTTGCTCCCGTTCCACTCTTCACCAATCTCTTCCCAGCCAAGCTTCAAGCCTACTTCGGATGCAGGGATGGCCTGGAACTGCCAGCCCCATCCATGTGGTCACTGGGCATACCCTTCTCTTTGAGATCTTGTTCCTCTTGACTCATCTCCCTCTTGGTTCTCCTCCCACCTTTCTAGTCATCTACTTGGTCTCCTTCGCAGGATTCTCCTGATTTCCCCACTCACTGCCTGCGGGACTGTTACAGGGCTCTGCACATGGTTTCTTTTTCCTCTCCCCATCTCTCCGGGAACCTCATCCACAAACACACCATCTGTACTGATGACTCACAAATCCAACTCTGTCTTCCAATACATCTCTTTCTCTGTCCGCACTGAAATCTTGACCTGTCCTCCTGGCTTTTCCTCATAGATGTCTTGCCAGCAGCTCAAATCTAGTCTAGACTGGGCTTTTTTTATAGTTAATGGGGAAACAAAAAGGAACTTTCAGGCATGATTCACCTCATTCTGATGTAGATATACCTAAAATAAGTTGGATTAATCGCAGCCTGTGAGTTCCTGTTTCTTCCATGGAAGTCTAGATGACAGGTAGAGAAATCCACAGCTGACCCCTGCATTTGGATGAGATGAATCCCAGCTGGTGTGATCAAGCCCTGCGAGGTTGCTCAGATGAGTGTGTGACTTTGGGCTTTACGTTGAGGGGCTGGTAGAACACTGAAGCTGAAAAGTTTAGTAGCAGGCATGGCCACCAAAGACCTCCACAGGGCAGCTACTCCAAGGCCAAATGGGAAGAGATGGAGACCAAGGACTCCACGTTCCTCAGGAAGGGATGATTTACTTGTGTGCTGATATTCACTAGCATTAAGAAGTTTCAGGATTTAAGATACAGCTAGTGTCGGTTGCAGGGAGGCTAACACAGGTTTTGCAGCCTGATTTACTCCCAGGACTGTCCCATCTTCCCTACAGTGGCCAAGGTGCTGCTCAGGGATTGCACATGGAGCAAGTATCCATGAAAAGCGGCGGCGGTGAGACCTGGGGCCTTGTGCAGCATGCTGCCTGGGTGCCAGCTGCCACCGCGGGGGAGATCGTCAGTGACACCTGCAGGATCTGCCATTTGCCTTTGGGTACCATGAACGAGACTTTCCTTGGTTTCCTGTTGTGACTTCGTTGGTTGTCCATTACAATCTCAGTTTGACCTGTGTTTGGATAGATAGAAGTCAATTTGTTCACCTCACAAGCTGGCCTGGGTTGAAGCATGATTTCCAGCTGAGGGTGACTCACGCAAAGCTTTCTGTTCCCCTCAGAAGCAGCAGAATCCTGTGGGAAAGCCCAACTGACTTTTAAGTAGCCTGCCAGGGTGGGACAACCTGAGGAGTCCTCTAGTCAAAGGATTCAATGCGTATTCCCCGGCAAGCAAAGACAGAGGTGGCCTGTGCCGCTTCCATGCTATATCATCTGCACGTGCATCTGCCCTCTCTCCGGCTCCCTCTTCTGTGTCCAGCCCATCTTTCCTCCTCCTTTTCCAAGGTCTTTCCCGGCCAGTGTCCCTGTGCTCATGGTGAAACTTCTCACAAACCTCTCAGACCTTTAGCACATGCTGCTCCCCACTTCCAGAAGGATTCCTCCTCAGCATCCTGGTTTAAGTTCCCTCTGAAGCTCCTTTGGTGCAGACCCTTGGCAATAACAAGGCTGCTGGGCAGCTAAGAAAATATTTGTCGTGCTGGCTAAGAGTGGGCCTTGTTTCCTTGAACTTCCAGCTTGGGATCATAAGTAACATGCATGACGTTGGTGAGAAGTGCTGGGGGGAAAGGCTAATCTCTGCCTCTGCTTGCACACCGCCAAGACCAGGGCTGTCAGGCAGCAGAGGAGAAAGAAGAGGAGGAGGAAAATGCCAGGGCAACAGGGCCAGTGTACAAGTAGCCCCTTCTGCAGCGATGATGCAGTGATAAAACAGAGAAAACAGCAGTGGAATTGCTGGTCCCTCGAGCTGGTTCTCCCTTCGCCTGGGTTTCACCTTGGCTGTGGCTCACCATGGGCTCTTCCAGCCTGCTCCATCCAGCCCCTTCGTCCTGCGGGGCTGGCTCCTCCTTGGGCTCTGCAGGGTGAAGTGCTTCAGAGCAGAAGTAGCAAACAATTCAGTTTGGGCTGAGTCTGGGGTAAGAGATACAGCCCAGTCAAATTCAGACCCCTTCCAGTCCCTCCCATGTCCACACTCCCTTGGGTTCTCCCCATATCCCACCATTGCCCCCAGGTCTGCTACGAGTTAAGCACACACAAACCAGCCCGGAGCTCAGTGAGGCTCTTGGAGCCACAGAATAAGAAAAAGTCTCCATTGGGTAAAGCTTACAGACCAAGGAACAAATCCTGCCGGTGCAGGCATGGCAGCATCTACACTTTGGGTCTGTTTTAGGACAGAATTTATTCTTGGGCTGAAACCTTCTCAACCAGGGACCTGTTACACCTTCTGCTGGGCAGCTATTGCAGGAGAGATGTTAACACCACTGAGAAGAGAGAATAAAGGGGTCGGACCTTAACTAGCGTGGTAAAAACGGTAAAACTAAAATGCAGTATCATGGAAAGATGAGTGTAGGTCTCGTATCTCCCTGGGGCCACAAAAATGGATTTTACGTGGCCCACTCCCGTGAGGGTGACTGCTGGAATTCCTCCCACCTTACTTAAGGAATAGGATCCAGTTCCCAGTCACAGACGCCTGTGTCAAGGCGTGCATGATGCAGGTATCTCTACGTGCATGGAGCCTCTGTGCTCCCAGACAGTCACCAGAGACGCAGTCAGTGCAGCCTGCAGAGTTACGAAACGCACTTTAAGTGGAAACCTCTGTTTGTTTTCTTTTGGATTTCAGAATGACAAGCGGTTGCATGACTTTCCCCAGGGACACAGGGTCTTCTGGTGTCCTCCTCCCAAGGCCTGTCCCTGGGAAATTACCTGCTCTGAATATTTATCTGTGGTATAGCTCCACGGTGCAGGAGGAAGAGCATGATTTTGCTTTGTCAGTGTTTGACAGGTCTGGGGGAGAGACATCAGGGACAGCCGTGGGACTCACACCTTTGGGAAAGGACAGGTTGTGCTGTCTGCTATGTCTTGGTGGCCTTTCCAGCTCAAGTTGCCCCTGATTTCAGAGCTAGACCTGCAGTCTAAAATGAGAACTTAATGAAGAATAGGGGTTTGACCTTTTCAGGGTAAAATGGGGCTTCCAGTCTAAAACTGGATACCTCTGAGAGTTAGGCAAGGAGTGCGTGGTGCTGGAAATAATATAAGTTGTTAAACTAGCCATGAACGTGGTGACTCGAGTTCTGGATCATTACCCTGCCGGCTGGCAGCAGCGAGGTCTTCAGCTTCTGAAGGAATTTCCACCCTGAGACTGGTGAGAACAGAGCGGCAGTAGCCAAGTCTCTATGCATGAGAGCGTGAATTAGGACCTGCTAACTGCCATGGCCATCGTCACCATGGGAAGGGAATTCCGGCAGCCACCGAGCCCGTTTTACGGGGATGCTGAGGAGGTGCTGGGGGATGCAGGGGAGGGAGGCGGTGGAGTTAGAAGCAATCGTGATAAGATGCTGAAAGGGGAAGAAATGGAGCAAGGAGATGGAGGTTCCACCAGACTTTTCTTTTTTTCCCCACTGGAGAACAAAAAAGGTGGTGGGGGAGGGGATTTAGAGGAAAAATAAACAAAACCTGGCCTGCATTCAGCTCTTCTGAAGGGTGCTAACAGCAAGGAGCTGAATCTGCCACAGATGCATTTAAGCCCTTCCAGCCCATGAATTCTTTTTCCAGAAGTTTCCCAGAGTAAGTAGAACTAGTCCAAGACCCAGAGAGCTTTGACATTTGGCTATAAATCTCTGTGTCAGCAGCCTGGGAGTGAAAAGGGGAAAAAAGAAGGGAAAGAAAAAAAAAAAAAGGAAAAACAAACCATGTAATGAAAGAGGGATGAGCTCAGCGCCTGGAAGAGCGAGGCTTGGAGCTGGGGCACGACGTCGTGAGGGGTGGCCGGGGGAGAGGGAGGGACAGACGGGGCCGGGAGAGGCGGCGGTCGGACAGCGTGGCCGATGCACGGACGGGACCGTGCTCTGCCGGCGGGAGGGCCGGTGGGATGATCGATAGGCGTCGAGCGCTAATGGTACCGTCTGGAAGGAACAGGATGGTTAGTGTAATCCGAGTCCCCTTGGGGGAGCAGCCCGTGGGTCACCCCGAGCTGGCCACATGCCATGGGCGTCTTATATGCCTGAACGTGTCTTCCAAGTGAACTTTCGGGACTTCAGGTTTTGGTAGGGCTTTTCTTTCTCTTCCTTTTTTCCTTTTTTTTTTTTTTTTTTAAATACAACAGAATCTCTGTTTGTGCGCGGGGGGAATAATGGATGAGGGCTCGAGCAGCTGCTATGGATGCTGTTTAGATTCAGGGGGTGTTTTCTTGGGGGGATGATTGATGGCTCCTTTCGAGACGACCAGGAACATAAGCCTCCCCTCCCCCTGATCCAGAGATGGGCTGCACACATCCAGTGGCTGCTTCAACAGGCGGGATCGAGGTTAAATCCACCCAGATGCAGGCTGCGAAGGCAGATAACCAGTCTAAGAATCCTGCAGCCCTCAGTCACACTGTCCCTCGGAGATTAAGGCCTTTCAAGTTGAAGCAGCCAATATGGTTTCGATCAGTCCTGACAGATTTTACAGGAACTGCTTTTGTCTTGCTTTAAACCCTCAGATTCTTGTGTTAAGCTTCTTCCAGCTAAGCAAGGTCAGGCTGGGTTTCCAGGGGAGGGGTTCAAGGAGCAGATAGGGGAGAGGGGACCCCTGTTGCACACCAACAGGAGCACTCTTGCCTCGCGTAGTGTCGCAGCAGGGTTGGCCAAAGCCCATCTGGTCTGAGGTCCCAGGCTACAGGTCACCAAGCTTCCAAAGTCCTAAGTTATTTGTCCCACTGCCCCTCCCGAAAGCCCCCAGTACGGATTTGGGGACGTTGCGGTTATATTGCAGAGATACATATTGCAGTTGCTACCGAGGAGTTTTGCAGGGAGCTGTTAGAGCAGCCACCGCTCTCCATCCCGGAGGCTTCTTCTCCACGGCGGGGGAAGCAGCGCTGGTTCCTCCCAACCAAAGAGTGCTTTGGGTGGTCAGGGTGCACGGCAGCCCAATGGCCTTCTTGGCAAACGCCTTCCCATGGACCTTCCTTGCCTCCTCGGTGTATTTAGGCTGCATGGTCCAGTGCGATAAGGCATGAAAAATATTTTCTTTTGGTGGCTTAAATGTGTCTCTGAGTCACTAACGTTGTTTCGTGGAAAATATCAACGTGCACAAACGACGTCCCCGCTTTCTGGCCACATTGGTTTTATTCTCAGCTTAGAACCTTAAAAGAGATCCCTGCAACTTGGCAGAAGCATGTTCTTTTTTTTCCCATGTTGTCTAATCGCACAGATGATGGGACAGACTGCACTGGTTTTAGCTGGGACATGGAACACAGACCACCAGAGTTCCCTTCCAATCTCCTTTATTCTGTGATTTTATGATGACTCCTTTAAATCTAAATATACAGCACATCCCTGGATCGTCAGTGTGCAGGTGAGAGCGCAGGATAAATCATGACCACACCACTGAATCCGGCTATGAAACGGTGGGGGAGGCCGCTGCGTGCCATGGTGGGAAACCCTGCCACTCCGCAGGGACACAATTTAAACCTTTCTCTATTCCGTCACTCCTCTAAAAAATCTCTCCTGTCTTCTCTCACTCCCTCCCCCCCAGCCCCCTCTTAGCCTAAGAAAACCTTTTACCCTAAGAAAGTCTTGCTTTTCGTTTAATGAGAAAGAGGTGTAGATTTGGGGACGTACAGCAGCAGAGAGCCTGAAAACAGGGTGATAAATGTCAAACCTTCACTTTGCGGATGGCTGCTGCCACGCACGCTCCCGTGGGCATTTACAGACCCTCCAGGAAAACATTCATTCACTTCATATTTCAAATCTATGTGAATCAATTCATAAACCACAGCTACACGAAACTACTGGAAGGCTGGAAACAACTTCAAATAGCCATCGGCCGACCCTTTCGTCTCAGCCATGCCAAAGTTTACCTAAAGTATCTGTACTTGGCCCTGGTGAGGCCGCACCTCGAGTGCTGGGTTCAGTTCTGGGCCCCTCACTCCAAGACAGACACTGAGGGGCTGGAGCGTGTCCAGAGACGGGCAACGGAGCTGGGGAAGGGTCTGGAGCACAAGTGCTGTGAGGAGCGGCTGAGGGACCTGGGGGGTTTGGCCTGGAGAAAAGGAGGCTGAGGGGAGACCTTCTCGCTCTCTGCAACTCCCTGAAAGGAGGTTGGAGCCAGGGGGGGTCGGTCTCTTCTCCCAAGGAACAGGCGACAGGACAAGGGGAACCGGCCTCAAGTTGCGCCAGGGGAGGTTTAGGTTGGATATTGGGAACCATTTCTTCCCCGAAAGGGCTGTCAGGCCCTGGCACAGGCTGCCCAGGGCAGTGGTGGAGTCCCCATCCCTGGAGGGATTGAAAAGCCGTGTAGATGTGGCGCTTGGGGACATGGGTTAGTGGTGGCCTTGGCAGTGCTGGGTTAACGGTTGGACTCGGTGATCTTAAAGGTCTCTTCCAACCTGAACAATTCTATGATTCTATGATCTGGAAGAAGGTGAGAGGAAAGCAGAGCAAATCTGCAGTGTAATGGCGGGACACAGGCCACGTCTGGGCCAGCAGGTCTTTGGTGAATATGCCAATACACCCAAAAAGCCGCTCTGGTGCAACCAGACAGAGCGGCAGGTCAGCGGCACGGAGCGTCGATCCAGAAGTCTCTGCTGGTCCCTGACGCCGGGACCAGCACCCGTTCACATCCAACGGGGAATTCACAGCCCCATTTGTACACACACACGCACTGCGCCAGGTCGAAACAGCACAGGTGAGCTGGAGTCTAGCCGGGGGAATAAATACGCTCATCTTTTAGCCTGGATTCTTCGTGCCACGGAGTTTGCATCTGTGTTTCCCTTGGGCTCATGCTCGAACTTGGACCTGGTTCAAGGCAAGTTGAAGTTCAGATACTGCGGGGAAGGAAGATAATTGTTACATTTTTAACATAGTAATGATTCTTCTTTTTGCAAACTCAGAGACGGCAGCAGCCTCCACATATCAGAGAGCGTTTACTTAGTAGCAGGAAGCCTGAAATTTGATGCTGTCTCCACAAAAATCCTCAAGTACATTTAACAATAGCCCCTGTTTATGGGCATCAAGCCGCTTGTTTTCCTCCCTTTTCCTACAGTGATGCAACAGCCACTGCTGAAGAATTTGCTTTCTGAGCCAGAGGCTGCTTTTCGGTGTGTTTCAACCCACAGAGTTTTTGGGTTTATTTCCAGATTTGCAGGGAGTAGATTCTGGCTTCATCGGCTGAATTTCTTCTACACTGTTGGAGAGAGGCTGGCCTCTCCAGGGGGTGATTCATCCTTTCTGGAGTTGGTGTTCAAAGGGGTGCATAAATGTAACCCACGAACAAGGTTGGGAAGAAAGAACATGGGTTTTTAGTCATGTTCCCTGCTACAGATCGCCTGTATGGCCCTTGGCTCTTCACTTGGTCTTATCGAAAGTAACTCAGTGTCCACCCACCATGGGAAACGACCAGTCTCGTGGGGCTTCTGCTTGCATCTTCAGCACGGATGTCACCATGGTGTGCCCGAACAAGAGTGGGTATACTGACTTGAGCACAGGTCGTGCTCGGAAGACGCAGTGAAAGGAGCAGCGTCAGCACATCTGAGAGATTGCCAAAGGGGTGTTTTGGTGGTGGAGTCCTCATCCGGGCAGTGTGGGCAATGGGCACAGATCTGCTGGACTCGGACTCCAAAGACCTGCTGCTTTAGGCTTGTCCCCTGTCTTGCTGGATAAGAACAGACGAGACGCCCTGTGGGGTCAAACCTGTGATTCAGCTAGCCCATACTCTGGGCAGAGTCAGCGGCTATTTTGGGCCATCTTCTGTCATCTTCCACCCCGGTCCCCCAGCAACAGCAATTACTGCTCTGGGGAGGCGACAGTCCCCATCCCTGCATGGTCCCTTTAGAATTCATCTGTTCCTCTGTCCATCAATTTGTCTGATCCCTTGCTGATCCCATCTGTCTCCTGTGGCAGCCACTTCCAGACGTTCACTGCCCTCAGTGCAGAAGTACTTTTTTTCATCTATTTTAAGTATCCACTATTTTTATCGACTGCCTTCTAGCTCTTGTATTATGGGATTTGGTGAACAACAGTTTTGCATTCAGTTGACTGATTTACATTTTCCAGATTTTAATTATATACCCACTACAGCATCCTCTTCTCCAAATTGAAGATTCCCAACCTTTTCAGCCTCTCCTTATAGGGCAATTCAGATACCTTTGGGCACGTCCCTGTAAGCTTTCTGTGCCAAAGTTTTCAGCCTTGGCATCTAGGACTTCACTCCTGCTAGCATCCTTTGGCTGCTGCTTTCCGTAAGATTCCTTCCCTCCAAGAAGCTCCAGCACCTTCATGAGCAAACGAAACGAAAGTGAGTAACAGCAAACTCCCGTTGGTAGCACAGGGCCCAGGGCCCACAGCTGTGCAGGTCTGAATCCACCTCTTGAGAGGCAACGGACTCCGACTCTGTCCACCTAAAAAATTATATCCTCTGTTTTTTTCCCGGAACAGCTGGGACTCCAGTAGCATTTCTGAAGGCTCTTCCTGGCTTATTCTAGAGACGCTTGTGAGAAGACAACATTCCCAATGAAGGAAAGGGCAGATGAGGAGAGAATCCTTGCTGATTCGCAGAAGAAAGCTCTTTCACCAGCCTAGCCTAGAAAAGTTACCTTGCAATGCAACCCACGAGTGGGCTGTGGAAGGTGTCTGAGGGCTGCACCAACTGCCTTGTCTCCGGGTGTCAGGGAAAAGAGCATTGCCTGTCATCTTAGCAAACGAGACATCCACTTCCCTCAGGAGACAGGAGACAAGCTCGCCAAGCTTCACCTCGGGAGGATGACTCTCGTATCCTGTCCCATGGGTCAGAGAAACGGTCAAAGTACTCTGCTGTGCCAGGGCCGTGGGGATGGGGGCAGGAGGCGGAATGGTGCATCGCGTGGCAGCCCTGCCACATTGCCCCGTGACCGCTCCCAGGGCCAAAACCGTCCCCACCCTACAACCCTGGCACAGCAACGTCTCATGCTGAAAAGAAAAAATAAAATAAAAAAATATACCTCTGCAAAGAGTGTCTTGTGCTGTGCCTGCAACGCAAAATGGTGGGAAGAAGATGTGAAAGGAGCATTTCACCACTCACTGGGCAAAGACCACCTGCTATCACCCCCTGGGCAGGGTTTCCCTGTATTGCTGTGGCCTCTTTGGTTTGCAATAACATGGGCAGCACGGGTAAAGCATCGCAAAGACTCCGGATTTTGTAAAGTATCAGTAGCTGCTCTGTGAGCAACGCGGATCCTGACGCCTCTGGGAGCTGAGGGACAGACCTCTCCGACCACGCCTGGAGCCAGGGTCTCTAATCAACAGCTTTCTTAGGAGGGTTTTCAGTGTTCCTTCGGACTCGGCTGGTTGCAGCTGTTCCTAGGAGCTTGATAACAGCCACGGACAGAGATGACGGTTCGTTACATTAATCTCACTGTCCTTCGAGGTTGCAAGTGACATCTGCCTCTCCTCCAGGTCCACAGGGCACTTTGAGGAGGAATGTGATTATAAAAAAAAAAATTAAAACTTGCCATCCATCAACATCAGACAGAAGAAAGAGGACAGAAAATATGTGCTATGTATACAGTTCTGTCGGGTGAAATGTTGGATTAGGGCAGAGAGAAGTGGCTTTTTGAATCTGTCACCTTCATAGCATCACTTTTCCTTTCCATGGATTTATTTCTGAGCCTTCTTTTTCTCTTTAGATGGCAATTCTTCATGGCATGGATTACTTCTTGCAAACACACTTGGTGGTATGCTTTATCACAAAACAAATAAATAGTGGTAAGAACGTCCTGGGTGTTCACATTAACATGGAATTGTGGCCTTGCTCATAAGCCCATCAGCTGCAGAGATGCCTGGAGATGCCTAAACGAGGTCCTGATCATACTCAGATCGCAGTTAGAGTTAGCACGTGGCTCCCTGAGCCTGACCGTGCAGATGAAAGCACAGGTAGTGGTGAGCAGGACCCAGAACGGGCTATATCTTCACAGAAAGGTTTGGGGGACCCATGTGGTGCCAGTGCTATGAATAAATGAAAAGTGCTTTTCACTATCCATCCATCCAGCACCTCTCAGCAGCCCCAAATCCCCTTGAAATAGACAGGCAGGAAGGAGCGATCCTTTATCTCGCAACGCAGTGAAAGGCAGCATTGTTGGGCCGGATGGTTTCATTACCCCCTTGTGTGTGATTCCCTACACCAGAGCTTATGTTCCGAAAGGTGAAAAATGACCTGCGATGTGCGTGCGCGCAGCTCCTCGCCGCCGCTCTGCAGCAAGGCACCCAGGCAGGCTCGGCTGGTTACGTACCTGGTCAAAGGGACAAAGCCCCGCTCTGCGGCGCTGCGTTTTTTGGATCGGCTTCGTACTCCCTTGTCTCCACCAGACAATTAGGAACAGGCCTCCAGGAGTGCGCCGTGCTCTGAGAAACCCAGAAAAGCCTCTGCCAATCCCCCAGCGACCCCGCGACCCGGAGGTAACATCCATACTAAGCTGTTTTTAAGACAAACAGAAGGAAATACTTAGGTGTAAAATTACTTGGCAGAAGCCGACCCGTTTCCTTTTTTGACAGGGGCAAAATAAATAGAATAATCATCCGTGATCCTGAAAAACCCAACCACCCACTAAGAGAAAAGGGGGGGCTGCACGCTCCTTTCGGGTGATACTCTGTGCCCCCTGAACCGGAGAGGCAGGGCTGCCCTAAGCTCTCCTCCACCGCGCAGCCAAGCGCACGAAAGGAGCAGGGAGTGGGAGCCAGCCGGGTTCCTCTTGCTTCCCCATCACCCTCTTATGAAGACCCTCCTCTCCTCCCTCAAGGGCTCTTCTGCAGGCTGCAGGGCTAGAAATCCAAGGGAAAGGGCTGGGAGACTGTCCAGCTCCCCCAAGCTCCTCTGAGGTTGTTTTCAAAGGATTTTGGGCAATTCCAAGTAGCTTCGTCCCTCTCCTTCCTCTTCCCAAACGCGAGTCACGTGGAAGCAGCAGAGACCTGGCAGGGAGGGAATGCAATGAGAGATTTGCCAGCGTGGCAGCCCTCATCTTGGTTGTCCCAAGGGGGCCCTCCAGCCCATCCGTGAACCTACAGCAACGTGAACACAACGCAGGCCACAGGGAACGACACCGAGACAGGCCCTTGGCACCACTCTGTGGCATCAGATCTCACTCTCTGAGCAATGGAGGAGACTAAGGCCAACACCACCCCTCTCCCAGTTTGTTGTCTAACCAAAGCTCACCTTCTAGACCAGCCTCGTGAGTCAGCAGAGGGAGAGAGACATCTCCAGCCTTGGAGGGAGGGTGCTTTGCCCATTCTAAGGTCTGTACCTAAGACAAGGTGAATTCCTTCTTTAACATTCCAAACACCTAAACTTGCAGCAAACTCACTCCTGGAGCCAGAGAGAACACAAGAAGCTGAGGATACCTGAGCAGCCCAGCAAACTTCACTTGTTTGGGAATCGTTGCCACCAAGTTCAAATTTGCTTGTGGATTTTGTTTTGTTTTAGATGGAAAACAACCAGTGTATAGCATACGATAATACTACACTAGACCATGCTAGGAAACGCAGCTGACGTCAGGGGCCACGGGCACTGCTCAGCCGTACGGTGAGGAAACGTGTGGCTGTCCCAGGGGCAGGACCCTTTTGCATCTGCTGGGGTGTGGCAGGGGAAGGACAGCAAAGCACAGGGCTGCGCTGCTCCCGGGACGGAGCACGGAGCCGCAACCAGAACGGAGCATCCCACGCGTCCTTCCCGATGTTACTGTTCTGGTTGGGGGTGTGTTTTTATGGGCAGATTACCAGCAGAACTGGTAAAACCAGTAAACAGAGAACCCAGTTACACTTCAGTTACGATAAGGATTGGCTCAAGCAGGAGAAAATCACATCCCAGACTGAAATGATTACCCTGGCCCATAGCCACGTGTAGAGCAAGGCGCAGGCTCTCTGCATGAACAATGCAACTCTTAATTCCCTTGTCTTTTCTCCTGATTCTTTTTTCTGTTTTCCCCTTTGCTTTCCCAATACTTGGAGAAAAAGCAGTGAAAGGAAAAAAAACCAAAAAACCAACAGCAACCAACCTTTCCTCTGCCTAATGTAAACTGGGGAAAGCAGCTAATGCTGTTGTTTAAGGAAATAATTTATTGTGCAGCAAGTATTCTAACAAAGCCAGCGATCTGACAGCTCGGTTAAATCCCAGAAGCTGAAAGTTTAGATGTAATTTAAATGTATTTGATAAATACATTAAGAAAAGAACAAGTTGATCATTTTCATTTTAATTATTTCTTTAATGTAACCCTTTGGGGTTGTTCAGGTATTGACACACATAGTGGTGACAAAACCAAAAAAAGGTATTGAAATTCTCTTGTTTCCATCGGTGATGGGCTGCTTAGCACCACCCAGCTCCATCTTCAGCTGTTCGCTATACGAATCCCCTCACTGCTGTACCCCATCCTCCCTTTTCACAGTCTTCCGTCTGATGTAAACACGTAGCTTGATGTTTCACCTCTCCTCCCCTCCCCACAAGGTGAAGGAATAAAAATTTGAAAGTCAAATATAGTAATTTTTAAACAGAAAGTGTCCAGTACACTTTTAACCATTGGTATAGATACTCCCACCACCTAACGGTTCCCCATCCTAGTTTTAAATAAAGACTACGGTTGGGAATGGTTTCAGAAGGCTCAGGCATTGCAGTGGGGATGGTCACAGCGGCCTCGTCACTCTAAACTCCTTTTCAGATTAACGGGGAGACACATCTACCTTCCCCAGCTGAGAGAACTCAGCCCCAAAAGGTGACATGAATCGCTCTAGCACTTGGTACTTTCGGGCTGTAAAGGAATTTTGGGCAAACCCCGCTAATGTAAAGGTTATCATTCAAATAATCAGATATTCAATGCAGTTTATCATACATTATTGTTGCTCTAAACGTGTGGTCTTGCTCCGTGAGCTGAGATGCATTCAGATGGGATGCCTCTCTGGTTCGTGTCACAGGGAGAGCAGCCTTAAAATTGAGGAAAGCTTTTTCACACTGCTAACGTTCTGCGTGCTCTGACCACCCCAGCCCCGTGCTGAGCCAGGTTACTGGCCTTTTTCGTGTCTGACCACCTCGCAGTGCACCTTAATCTCCAGAAAACTAGACCAGCATCAGTCTGGAACAAGTTCGCCAGCACACATTTCAGCTGGTCCGGGAAAATAAACAGGGAATAGGATGGGTCAGAGATCACCTTATAATTAATACAGATGATGATATATATTCACATTTGTTGCTTTTGGCTTTTCGATGAAAGTATAAGTGGGTTGGTAAGAAGAAATTGTGGATTTATTTTTCTTTTCCTTAGGAAAAAATAAAGTTTCCTTTCCACTCGTACCTGGGAAAGTGAAGCTCTTCGTTAGGCTAACCAACACATTCTGGAAGGACAAATATCATCTGGCTTCTGTCAGATGAGTCAACCTGGAATGAGACTAGTGGGGAAAGAATTTAGATATTTTCTATATACTTCAGGAGACTGAATTCACTTGGAGACTTAGGGACCCAAGATGGAAACATCCCGGCTTCATCAGACGCAAGAAAGATTCCTTGCAAAGTCATACTCGTGTAACTTTGGGGAAGTGTCTGGGAATTCCCCGTGGTGTCACCGTCCCGGAGAACGCTGGGCCAGCAACCAGCAACATCTGACACTGAGGCTTTGAAATGTCATCCAAATTGCCATGGTTCTCCTTACGCAGGAAAGGGGGGAAACACGGCGACCCTTGCACACTCGGGAATGACAAAGTGCTCCTCACTGGGTAGCGCTGGCTCCCATTTTGATTATTTTTTTTTCCCTTCATTGCGCGGCTCTTTAAGAAGCAATTCTCTGCTATCAGTCCTGCTCCAGAGAGCCATCTTTTGGCAGGGGATCTGCAGCCACACTGAACTCTCAAGCCTTTACTGGGAAAAGGCTCCTGGATCCTGAGCTCAAGCCACTAGTGCTTAGTGGGTGAAAAGGTGGGGGATAGAGACTGGAAAAGCAGAGGCACTGAGAGAGAAAGAAGGGAAAGAGAGCAAAAGAGAAATGGGGACAGGAAAGTGGAGCCGGGAGCGATGCCTGAATTATATACACAGAATCGGGTAAGACATGAAGCAGAAAGGTCACCTGTCCCCAGGTAGGACTGGATCTGCCTAACCCACCTCTGGCAGAAGCTTGCCCAAACGTGCTGTTAAACCCCTTGCCAGAACTGGGAGTAAAATTCCCTCCAGTGCCAAGGAAATGCTCTTGGTCGGGAGCTAAGTGGCAATTTTTAGCTTACTGCCAGCATCTGTTCATCCTACAGCCGGCTTCACCAGAAGCGCCATCAGAAATGTCGTGTTCCGAGAAGCGCAGTTAGGGTTTCCTCCCTCCCCTTCAAGTGCTGCTCCTGGCAGACCCGGATTCATGATTTCAGGCACGTTTAGGGCTCATCACCAGCGTGGAAACCTGCATTTCAACGTCAGGTTTTGCCTCTTAGACAAGACCTTTGGGAGTTACTCTGACAGAGCAGGAGAGAGAAGGAAATGGCATTGCTGCGGCCTATGGAGACAGCTATGGTGCCCTGCCAAAGCAGATACTTTCCTCCCACCCCCTCCAGAAGATGCTTCATGCTTGAGCAATTGCAGGGCAGCCGGCTTGTGCAATCTGATGCGCTCCTGCGTCATTTTATCACATGCTTTTCTCCCCTTGAATCCTGGCCCCGTTTAGCGCAACAAGCGAACACGTGCGGGGCAGCGGCTCCGCGGCGTGGTATGACCCGGTGGCCTGCACGCAGGCACCTTGGGCCGTCTGAGGCTGCGGAGGGCTGTCAGGGGTCGCACCCGAGTTGAGACTCGTGCCTTTCTAGAGCAGTATTTGGAGGCTGTCGGCGGGACAGCTCTTGCAGCATCGCGAATGCAGCCAGCAGCTTGCACGTCGACAACAAAATCAATCCTTCATGTTAAGACGAGGTCTAAAAAAACAACGTTTTTAAGACCTTTTAAAGACCAAGGTTGTTGATTCTACAGGGGAAAAAAAACAAAAACAGCTGAAGGGTGTAGAAAGCGACTAATAACATATGTATGTCACTGCAGGGACTGAACTCCAAGTCCCAGTGGTTTTTAAAAATAGATTATCCAAACACCTGTGGGGCCTCTTACACACAGAGGCCGCTGCCTCCAGAAAGGAGGCTACGCCGAGCGACCTCTCCGAGACCTTACAGGGGTATTTTTGTGATTCCTACAGCAGGTCTGTGCTCCGGCCCCGATGAGATATAGGAATGCCAATGTGATGTCACAGGACAGAGTCTCTGTGTTTCTTGGAGTTACTTTGTTAAATTGGAGAAATGCTGACATCAGAAATGAAACAAAAGCTGTGCTAAGAGGAGATTGGCAAGATCGCGGAGTCAACCACCCAAACAATGGGAAATGCCAAAATTCAGACTGCCTTTCTCTTTCCTGGACTAAATCATAGAATCATAGAATCACAGAATGGTTTGGGTGGGAAGGGACCTTTCAAGGCCATCCAGTCCAACCCCCTGCCATGAGCAGGGACATCCCCAACTAGATCAGGTTGCCCAGAGCCCCGTCCAGCCTGACCTGGAATGTTTCCAGGGATGGGGCATCTCCCACCTCTCTGGGCAACCTGTGCCAGGGCCTCACCACCCTCAGTGTGAAAAACTTCTTCCTTAGGTCTAGTCTGAATCTCCCCTCCTTTAGTTTAAAACCATCACCCCTTGTCCTGTCACTCCAGGCCCTGCTAAAAAGTCTGTCCCCATCTTTCCTATAAGCCCCTTTAGGTACTGAAAGGCCGCAATAAGGTCTCCCCGGAGCCTTCTCTTCTCCAGGCTGAACAACCCCAACTCTCTCAGCCTGTCTCCATAGCAGAGGGGCTCCAGCCCTCGGAGCACCTCCGTGGCCTCCTCTGGCCCCGCTCCAGCAGGTCCATGTCCTTCTTGTGCTGAGGCCCCAGAGCTGGAGGCAGCACTGCGGGTGGGGTACCCCTTCTTCTCCTTGGCCATCATGGACCATGTTTTATTACCCAAATTGCTCTGCTTTCATTTCTCTTTCCATCTCTTTCTGAAAGGACACTGACCCCTCAAGACACAATATGTCAGCTAATACATCTTCCACTACCAGAGTGGAAAAGCTGCTTACGTGTCTTATAGAGTATTAGTTTGTTTATCCGTCCCAGGATAGTACGACAGCAGAACATTGCTGACTCATATTCACAACGTGACTCATTGTAAACCCCAGATCCTTCCACTCAAGCTGTCCCTAGCCAGCCCCCCTCCATCCTTCCTAGGCTGGTTAACCTCACCTAAGCACGGGCATTTGTGTTTGTGCCCATGGAATCACAACCTATTTTTCCAGGCTGTTTCTCCAGTTCCTGGAGTTTGCTTTGGACTCCCTTCCAGCCTGCTGGCAGGCCCGTCCTCCCCAGCCCTGGCCAATGCCACCTGCACAGCTGACACATCAAGTCTCTGTTTCTTTATGCAGGTCACCAATGGAGATACCAGATTGCCCTGGAGAACACGGCTCTGCAGAGCCTTCTGCTCCGGCAGCAAATGAACCCGTGAATTTGTTCTTGCACGTTTCTGTTACTTCATCCCACTGACACTAGTGGATGTCCTCTTCTGCTCGGACCAGCGAGAGAAGGGGACGGGATACTCAGCCAAGGGATGTCGGAATAGTTAGTGGAGCCAGGAAAGGATCACGCTGAGTGGCTTTGGCAAGGAGAGTTGTTCCGAGTTAAAACACTTCCCTGTGACCATGAGAGCATCCATCACAGGGTGACAACAAACCTGTTTCACAGCACCATCAAGCTGCATCTTCAGAAGGCTCCTTAGTTAACTAAGATGAGCTGGTTTTCTGCGGGAATAGCGAACAGTGTATTTCTAAGACAAAGACCAACACAGGTTACTGCCTAAATTTCAAAATGAAGCAAAGTTCAGTCTGGGGAAAAAAAAAAAAAAAAAAACAAAAACAAACCAAAAAACCCAGTCCCCCCCACACACACTACACACAGGATTTCAGAATTCAAAGAAAACATTCCCCTTCTAATTTTTTTCCTCACAAGTAACTAAACTGTTCCAGCTAAAAAATTTAAAGGAGGGGGGAAAAAAACCACAAACAACAAAAAAAACCCAACACAAAATAAAACACAAAAATAGGAAACCCACCACCACCACCTTCACACACTCTCCCAGAAGAGAGAAAAAGGGGAAGGAGAAAAAAAGGAGCTAAAGTAACACCAGGGGGTTAGCATATAGTGAGCTTTGCTCCTTCCTAGTTATACTGAGGTTTCTAAAAGCAGAAAACAGAAACCCTCCTGAACCAACTGAATAATACAGAACAGAACCAATTCCACCTGCAGACCAGGGTGACTACAAGGGAGAGCAGCCTCCCGAAGCATGAGTGGGCTCCTGGGCTTTCCAGCCGCATTAAATCCGTTTTTCCCTGCATAGACCCATTAAATCCCAGGTGGTACACATTTAACCCTCTCAGTGATAACTGCTGGGGCCAAATTACCTCATGGTATAAATCAGGCAGTGGTGTAAACGCCTGGGAGCTGCAACTGGGTAAGGGTGAGCTGGTTTCCTTCCCTGCCCCACGTACATCCAAGCAGTCTTTGCTCTGATGTGAAGCCCACTGAATCACCAAAATTTCCAGTGGTTTCAGCTGGGGCTCGGGCATAGCTGCCATGCAGTGGGCACGGCTCTGTGGGCGGTGTTAATGAGAGATAAGCTTAAATTAAGGGTATCCAACCATCCCAGCACATTCTCCACAGTTTATTTGTGTTTTCTGCTGCTCTCAGCTGTGTTCTAGAAAGGACAGAAATAATTTATACCAGCCTTTTCCCCGTTGCGGAGCCTTCCCCAGGGTATCGTAGGGTTTGTGACGGTTTGAGGACATGGAGTTACCTATATGTTACTTCCTTTTGCTGCCAGCAACTGCCTGCCTTCCCCTAGATTCACGTGGGAGGTTGTAGTGATTTTCCTATGATTTTCCATCCTATCTGATTTGTGACCCAACATCATCTTTTTTGGTTTTTTTTCCCTGACCCATAGCTGCTTATTGGATGGAGATCTTGCTGGAGTGTTGTGTCACAGCTGCCAACTTCCTTCTGTGATCCTGTAATTTTGAAACTCAACCAACACATAAACCATTTCCAGTAAAGCTCTAAAGTGTAGAGCGTGTTTCCTTCTTTCCTAGAACTGGCTTGGTTTTAAGACCCTCAAAGTTTGAGGCGCTATGGTGGTGTCAATGAGACAGATCACTTTAAATGTTCAACAGTTATCTCAAGTATTGTTGAGGTTCTGTGGTGTCTGTATTCATGAGACCAATTTAGACTATGGGCTTTTTGTGGCCCCCAGATTCAGAAACCATAGAAAAAGATACGGGAAATATCCAGAAATATCTACAGGACTTTCCCTTCAAGTGTTTCACACCATTGTCATCTGGACAACCTGCTCTAACTAGACCTGCTCGGAGCAGCAGGTTGAACTAGATGATTTCTGTAGGTCTCCCCCAACCTACGTGGCTCTATATTTCCTCTGTCAGTGTGTTACATGGAGAGGTAGTGCCATCAGCACTTAGGAGAGGAGGTCTGATCTTTCAAACTTTTCAGCATCTGTTCTTTCAAACCTTTCTTCCCTATCTTGTAATCCATCTCCACGATGGCAAGTCCTGCAAATTGCTTTCAACCAAAAATGATAGGGCAGCAGAACACGAGATCTTGGCCAACAAGTAGCAGATGCCACCAGCTGGAGAAGCTCAGAATTCCCAAATGGGGAAAAGTTACATCGCCCTGGCTGGGCTTGGTTGAAGCGGACTGCCATCTCCCAGAGCTTCCATGGTAAGTGCTGGAAAGGAGCCCAGCCTACGAAGTGCAGAACTGATTATGGTGTTACTGTGGTTTTGCCATTAGAGGCAGAATAGGTAGGAACGTCTAAACTTGTGGTTGCCTGAAACTTTTCACTTTAAAGCCCTGTTTTCATCTGTTTACAACGCTGTCAAAAATGAAGCAAAGCACCATGGAACGCAGGGTGTATGCCATAGGCTGGATTTCCCTGGATACTTCAGCCAAAATAGTTCAGCCAAAACAGTTTCTGAGAACAAGGCTGCGGGGGAAATACATTGTTTTACCTATGGCAAATGATTCTGGAAGCCTCCTCCCTTTGGAAAGCTGCAGTGTGCCTTTGACTTTGAACAGGCCCTCAAAATTTAGCAGGAAGCACCCTGCTAAATATCCCTGTTGCAGATGTGTCTTTTGGCACTGATGAAAGAATTTTCCCAGATTTGGTTGAGCTGAAATTGCAGAGCGTGCGTGCACTCGACAAAGCCTTGTAATAGATGTGCAGTTAAATTCTCCGCTCCAACCAGGCTCCCTCCATGCAGATCCTGCTTCGACTTAGGCTCTTGGGAGGCTGAGCACTGCCAGAGGTGTAGGTTAGGTGAGTCTAATGTCTCTGGGCACAGCCTTCTGCTCCTTCCTGGGACAGCTCAGGGCAGGAGCTTCTCTTTTCGGCTTCGTTCCTCTGGGCAGAGAAGGTAGATCGTTTCCGTGCCTCCAGCTGCACTGCTGAGATGACTACGAATATTGCTAACAGCATGTCAAGGGTAAGAGGCTCTTCTGTACCTTATTCCCTCTTCTGAAGGTAAAGATCTGTGCAGTAGAGTGAGGGGTTTAGTTTGTGTTGTGTTCACGTCACTTAGCGTTGACGTCAGAGAAGGCTGGCGCCTGGAGCAGAGGATGGGGAGGTTTGCAACGGTCCTCAATGGACTTTCCTCTGCAGTCTCAGACCTACGCAGCTTCTGACAACAGACAACTGCGTCTGTGACAGCTGCAGTCTTTCTTCCAGGGCTTCAGACAGTCGTTGATTCCTGTTGGCTCAGCTTCTGGGGCCTTTTGAGGATAAAGATTGAAACCTCTAAACTGAAGTAGGCTTCCCTGAGAAGGTGTGGGGGTGAGCAGAGTGCGCGTGTTGCTGTCTGACCGTAACAGACGTTGCCAGGGAGGCAAAACACAGGGTTTTGCATCAGCTTGCTCGTACCGCCCTGGAATTTCATTCTGCTCAAGGCTAGAATGTCTCTGGCTATGTGGCCCCAGCCCCCTGGATCAGGGGCCTTCTGGTCCTACGTCAGTGTGCTGGGTTTGCACGGCCTTTGGTGGGAGGGCACGGGAACGGCAAGCTCACGCAGGGCGCACTGGCTGTTGGATGTACCCTTACACACCTCAATCTGTATTTTCTGAGACTCAAGGAAAGGGATGAGGGCACGTGCAATTCTTCCCTCAGTGAGTAACTAATTTTTCATTGAAAAAATAAAAAATTTCTTTTGTACTAAACAAATTTTTTTCTAACTGGAAAATTCGGTGTGTAGTATGAAGATATCAAAGTGTCTCGGTCTGATCTGGTTTGCTGTCCATAAGAACAGTCAAAAATGATTAGCTAATCCATTCATTTCTTTTCATCAACAGGTCTCCTGGAAGCAGAGAAGCGGAACCATACCATATTCCTCTTTGAGAATAACAGAATGGTGGGAAAGAATGACAGAACTAGTCATTAGGAAAAAGTGAGTTCACCTATTTCTTGGAAATTATTCCCAAGGAAATACTTAACTCTTTTACAATCACACGTACACACATGCATGCGCACACATACACATCCACGGATTTAGCATGATGTCTGAGAGCAAGGACCTGCCTTCGTTATGTGTGAGAGAGAGAAATCAAGAATTAAGATCTGGAGAATCAAATTCAAGACTTCCGCAGTGAATACGTTCGTCTCTGTAGCTGCTGCTTAGTCGCATGCAGGGCTCTAGTGTCCCCACCACTGATCTGGTGGATATCCCGTACTGCACCCAATCTGCTTGGACTGAACTAAAGCTAAGGCTAGGGAGCTATGATGTCCTAAGCAATCCCTCAAGGCAGATATGAAGGTGCCCATACTCCTTCCCTTGGATGTGAGACACAGCCAGGAAGCCGGGAACTGCTTGGAATTAGGCACCAGACTGAGGTGAGTTACGCTGACATAGGTGAATTAATTACACTGACATTTGTCTCAGTTGCAGACTCCCTGCCAGTGATTCCAGCTCCTTTCCCTGCCTGTCTTTCCTCCAAGAGGAGAGTTACACAGTGCACAGCATCTTTGAGGAGCATACCTATGGTTCAGGTTGACATCCAAGCCTGGAAGAAGGCCAGAATGTCCCAGACTTCCCCCTTTTTGGACATTTTCCCTTGACTATTGTAGGTGACCCTGTACCTTGCTCCCCTTGTCCATCACCCACCCTCTGACTCCCATTTCAGCTTTCCCTGGTGACCGCTGCTCAGGGGACGTGGGACACAGCTTGCATTTGGGGAGTTCAGCCCAGAGCTGAGCCCCTCGTATCTAAACAGGACTCGGTGCGACTGTCTGGTTCTCTCTGGTTTGGTTCCTCTGTCTGTTGAGGGCGTTTGTAGGCAGAAGCACTGCAGTGTCCATTGAAGGTACAGAACAAATGATGAAACTCTACCTTGACATTGCAATGATGCACCAAAATAGAGCATTTTACCTCCGCATCTGAGAGCAAAGGCACGTTGCCTGCAATGGAGGAGGAAAGAATGAGGGTGAGCTCTCTCTGCCCAGCTCTAGTATTTCAGGCTTGGATTTAAAGAGCAGCCAGAGGAAATCTGGCCGTAAGTTCCTACTGAATTTAGCCATTTTACTGATTTAGGCCCCTCTGATTAAAAAACTAAGAAGGGAAACCCTTGTTTTTGCTGCTTCCAAAAAATGCTTGCCGGAGCCCTCTGTTCCGTCAGAGACAAGAGTGCTGAGATGTCACCAGGAGTTTCCCGGCTCCAGCCAGCGGGCAATGCTCTTCACTGCTGTGTTTTTCCCTTCACCATGACTCCACCCTGCTGACCTTTAAGCGAAGTAATAGGCTGACGAGAACACTTCCAAAGCAGAGCACTTTTCCGACTGCCTTACAACCCCTCTCTTTCCCTCTGTCTATCAGACCCAATAAGCATAAGCCTCAAACACCAGTCCCACCGGCATCTGCCAGGATAGATTTCCAAGTTTTTTTATGGGCTTCATAAAGTTGGGATCAGGGGGATTTTTCCACAGGACTTGAGTAGAAAGAAAGACTTTCTCCACCTCTTTTTTTTTTAACTTCATCTTTCGTTCTTTCATTTGGGAAACGAGCTCATTCTGAGAATAAAAATAACCCCTTGATTTGTGTACTTCTTCCTTAAAACAGAGCGAGACTTGTTGGTGGATCTAATAAAGTTTTTTTCCTCTCTTTCTTTCTCTCATGCACTGTTAGGCTGTAATTTTATCCAGATGCCTTTGCTACTAATAGCCTTCCACTTTGTATTTCTGTATTTCACACACACACATCTGCCAGGCCATCTTTTCTTGATGTATCTCGCATCTTTTCACCTTCTCCTGAAGATCCACTCTGAAGATCATCAAACCCTGTCAGCCTCTTCCTCCAGTCTGTACCTCCTCGCTTTCACGGCTTATAATTTCATCTTGATTATTGTAACATCTTCCCCTTCTATTTGGTTAACATATTTCTGAGGTGTCTAGTGGCCAGCACCTCAGTGCCATACAAGAAGCCCAAAGCAAATGGTTAAAGGAAGAGCCAGCCAGCCCAAATAGATGGTCCAGCCAAACCAAGGGAGCTGGTCATGAAGCTGTCTCCACTACCTTCTCCCAGCCCCAGCCGAAGGAAAAGAGATCCATTCACAATTAAAGCAGAGAAAAGGGCGGTAATGAAGTAAGGGAATGAACAGGAGGTGCCAAAACATGTTGTTGCCCAAGGGCCTGTGGTGAAGGACATTGGTTACCCACCAACAGGAGGGGTTGTTAGAGATGTTGGCCACCAGCTGAGAAAGTCTTGTTCACAACCTGTTCCCAAGTGCCAGGTCTCTGGCACCGGGTCCATCCTTTCTCTTTGTGTTCACACAGCACTGCTGGCCTCTGTGGGGCCCTAAGGCCGTGACTGGATGTCTTTGCCATGCTGGTAACACAAATAATCTGGAAACTAAGAGCAACTCCGCTCTGGTCAAGCCCCTGCACCTGCCGAGCAGGACAAAGAGCTGGTCGGCAGGCCTGGAAGATACCGGTATGGGATTTAGGAAAGGCATGTCCATTTTCCCTTTCCACTTGTGTTGTCTCAGGAGAAGTCAACACATTCCTCTTCACCTGGTTGATCATCTGCAACATAAGGATGCCGTTATTGCCTTCATTTGCCTTATTTAGGCCACAGACATTCAGGGTGCAGACTTTGCTGACAGTAGACCTAGTAAGAAAGAAGCAGTGGCCTTTGTTAATGATGCTGGCAGCTTCTCTACCAACGTGTGCTGGAGCCTAGCCTAAGGTCTGGAAAATGGTAATACTGGTCACACCACGAAACACGTATTTCCTGGGAAATGGGAGAGGAAGAGAGCACTCAAGCCTTCCCAGCCCTGATTCCAAGATGCTGCCTCTAATGCCTTCTCTGATGTTGCTCACAAGCACAAGAAGTTGAGGATAGGGTTCAGTTACCTTAAGTCAGATATCTAATTCTATTTGGGATGTCATGGGGTACCCTAAACACGTATAAGGCTGGTGGATATGAGAGAGAAGCTAAGGAAAACCTTTGCGCTTCTGGAAAGGCACTGGGAGGCCAGTGGGAAATGTCAGCAGATGCATTTGCTTGGGCAACCGAATTTCACCTTGAAAGATTGCTCTCCAGAGGGCAAAGTAGGCTTTGCCACCAGGTCTTGCTCGATCTGAATTCCTGCAGAGGAGTCAGTGAAGAGGGGAAGACCAGCCCAGAAAGGTCCATCCCAGGGCAATGTGTCCTTTTCAGTAGAAACCACATTCCAACTGGGGCAAGACTGTTCCTTGTTCACCACTCCTTAACCTGCATGTGATCAGAGATGAACACTAAAGCTTTTGAGATTTAAAGTTCAGTGAAACTAAACCCAGCCGAGGCCACAGAAGCCCACTGCAGTATAACAATGATTTTCTGTGCACACGCTTTGTCACACAGCAAGCAATAGGGGTTGGGGAAGAACATTTCCACTTGCTCTGGCAAGAATAGATACGTCGGCTGCCCAGCACCGTGTTTCCCCGACTTCTACCTAAACTCATCCAAGCACTTGCACATTAATCAGCCCATGTTGTGATCATTGTGTGTACAAACTTGTCCTCTCAGCAGTGCTTTTCAGACAAACTGGACTCAGGAGCAAACATTACCTGCTCCAGAGAGGCTGGCTGACATTTATGGGTGGGTTTAGTTGTTGTTACTGCTCCCTGGTTGAGGGCCCCGACTTTTTCTCCCTTAAACACAGGCTTCTCAGCCATTTTCTTCTCCAACTGGCTAATCTGCCACCATTTGTTCCTTGACAGTGTGTTTGGACTTTTTTGGAAGTGTGTCATGATGAGATCATAACACTGTTGGAACACTGGGACCAAAGCTTCAGCAAAGCAGAAGCTGTGAAGGTTCAAGGAAACGTTCTCCCTGGACACGGCAAGCTGCCTGCACCATGAGGGTCCAGGGTGCTCTGTCTTTATCTTTGCCATCTTTATAACCCAGCTGTTTTGAGTTACCCCTGCAGGGTCAAGGGAAACCTTCCAGTTGCCCTGGCTCGTTGGCTTTTCTTTTTTTTGAGGGGGTTTCAAGTCTTAATGAGCGACTTTGTCCCTCAAATTAAACCCCTTTCCTGTTTCAGTTTGCTTACTCCTGTGAGCTCAGGCTTCCAGATCATGCTTTAAGCTTTGGTGTTTAATTTGGCCCAGGTTGTATTTATATGAGTGCCAATTAGGGGCTAGCTCTGCTGAGCCCTGGGTGGGCTGAGTGGCAGAGAAAGGCACCACGGGGCGGTAACGTGAGGCCGTGCCCACCACGCGCTTGGCTGCCTACATCTCCCCTGGAGGTGGTGAGGAGCATGGAGAGAAGGGGAACCAGGTAGGCTCAGGAGGACAAGGGTGTGACTGCCAACAGCATCTCATCCCAAGTCCTGGTGTTGCGACAGGAGGCCATATCTTGACAAGTGTCTGACAGCTTGTATCTTTCACTACATTAGCTCACGGACCGAAGGGGAAAAATAGTGAAAAATAGCTCACACGCTGCTTCTGTACCTGAGTTATCCTGGATTTCTCTCTGCCATGGTGCATCGTAGACAACTCCTGCCCCCCCATTTATAGAATCATAGAAGGGTTTGGGTTGGAAGGGACCTTTAAAGGCCATCCAGTCCAACCCCCTGCAATGAGCAGGGACATCCCCAACTAGATCAGGTTGCCCAGAGCCCCGTCCAGCCTGACCTGGAATGTTTCCAGGGATGGGGCATCTCCCACCTCTCTGGGCAACCTGTGCCAGTGCCTCACCACCCTCACTGTAAAGAATTTCTTCCTTATGTCTAGATGTGAAGTGACCAGTCCTCATAAATAAAGAGGTTTCTGAAACAACGTCAATATATGCTGATACACAGTGGTAAACTAGAGCTACTCCGTAGTAACCCACCTCTAAACATAATGGAAGGAGCCGCCTGGTATCTACCTGGGCTGCAGCGGCCACATCTTGTCTCATTTTCACCCCAATGTGAGCCATAGAACTGCTGTTCTCCAGTCCTTGCCCTGTGCTGACAGAGGACACAGGAGGTGCAATGCATGGGGCTTTTGCAAGGAATCATCACACGATGGAGCACGAGAGCGCGGGGATGAAACAGCAGAGTGCCGGGCCCCCGTTTGCGTTTGCGGGCAGCCAGCCCTGCTGCAAGAGTTGGAATGGAAATGGAAATGTGACCACTTGTCTCCTCTGCACTCCCAAAATACCTTTCCTGGTGGGAGATCTCTGATGGATCAAATAGCCCTTCCCTCTGTCCTCCCCTCTGTTGTGGGTAAGTACCCAGCTCCCGGGTTTATTGAGGGGGATCTGCCCACAGAAAGGGTTGGGACATCTCAGGTCACAGATCAGGGTGGTGATGCTGTGAAATGCAAGTACTCCTCGCCTCCTTCCAGCCTCATTAAGCCCTGGAGTCACAAGTCACAGTTTTAACGAGAAAGGGGAATCTCACGGAGTTCCACTGTGAGCCTGATTCTTCTGGTTTTCCTTGGCCAGGTGGGAGAGGAGCCTTCAGCCAAGTTGTACAGGTGGCCTGGGAGCGGAGGGTGCTCTCTGACCCTGCCTCTGGTCTTACCTAGTTATGAAGGTACTTCTCTCTCCCTTCCCTCAACAGCTATAAAAATATTGTCCGTCCAGGTCTCAGCAGCATTGCCTCCCCCGTGTTCAGGAAAAGGTAACGTTCACTCCCTCCCACTTCCATCTCCCTCTCAAACCTGCTTTCCCTGCTGACATTAAAAAGCACACACATGCCTGGTCAAGCCACCTGAGAGCTGGGACAGGAGAGCTCCAAGTAAACGCACCGCGGTGTCTCAGCCCATCCCTCTGCAGCTGCCGAGGACGAGCAGGAGCTCTTACCGAGCTACATGATAGAAGCACAGTGAGTCCAGGCTCTGGTGGCGGGAAGGAGGTGGATGATAAGAAAGAAAATAACTCGCCTCGTCCCTCCTGCGTTGGGGAGAGAGCCGGCGCAGGCTCCGGCGCCGGGGCTGAGAAGAGGCTGTGCGTTGGGAGCAGGAGAAGCGCCAGCGGCCGAGCTCCCTGCGCAGGGCTGAGGTGTTAACTACACGGCCTGCCATTTCTGAAGGCAGGACGGCGCTCGCTCGCTTACGCTGCAGGCTTGCGAGGGAACGGCTATTCCCACTCAGAGAGAGGCTGGAGCTTAAATTTAGCAACATATTCAGCCTCTGCTAAATCGATGCATTCCTTAAAAGAGCTGGGCCATTCATGCAGCATATTTTCGGTTTACCACATGGCTTCTTGAAGTGATAGCCAATGAGTAATCTGAAAAGGTTCCCACTTCAATCATTTTTAATATTGCACTTTGGTCACTTTGACTTAAACGTGAGCCGTCCCAACCCCATTAAATCTGCCCGTCAACCCCTCTTGCTAAGTAAATGTCAACAACAACATAAAGCGCCTGGGATTCATTTTGCCATTGAATCATGCATGATTGGTGGCAGGTTTTCAATCGGAAAAGCACTGGCTTCCTTTCCCTCCCTCCCTACCCCCCTCCCTGCCTGACTCACTGTTCCAGTCCCTCGTGACCTTTTCTACGCTTGCCTTGTGAAACTGTCAAAGTGCCACCAAAAAACAAACAGGCTTCCAACCCGAGGGGGATCCGGGACGAACCAGAGGGGTGTTGCTGCTAACAGAGATGTGCAAACCATCCTTAAAGAGAGAAAGATGAACAACAACCCAAAAAAAGAATATTGATTCAAATTTAATAGTTCTGTTCCCAAGGAAAAAAAAAGAAAATTAGACCTAACTCCACAGGCACAGTGGAAAAGCTGGGAAGGATTTTTTTTTCCCCTGATTTATTCCTTATGTTTCTATTCCCTTGTTCCTTTTTGACCGATATAAAAAAATGGGGGGGTGAGGTGGAATAAAAAGGTCGTTCTGGGGACGGCAACTGTCAGTGATAGTGAAGTAAATGGCCCTACTGAGATGATCCACATGGGTGTCTCCCGTTTCCAGCAACAGATTCTTGATCTTGTAAATCATTCACGCTGCTGCTTCTTCCCTCCTGTCCCTTCAAAATCCATCATGGAAAAACAGCGTCTGCACCATTCCTGGGGACTGCTTGGGATAAAGCTGGATGGTTCTATTTAATGCAATATCTTTGATGAAAACTGCCTCCAAAACGGAGTTAAACGAGCCAACTGGAGAGCTGGATAAGCGCAGGTGAGGGGAGCCGTGCGAAGGCGTGCACTGAGGCGAGGTGGAAAGTAATGCTCTTGCCGTAGGAGATAAGGCACGGAGAGGAACGTCATGCCAGATGTTGGGAGCACCAGGAGTGAAGGATGCTTGCAGGGAGGCTCTGGAGGAAGAGAGGACCAGTGCATCCTTAGCAAGTGATGACAGCAGGAGAAGGCTGAGGAAGGACGGCCAGAAGAATGAGCAGGAGACTCCTGGGAGGGTGGAAACAGGGCCGCAGGCACCTCTGCTAGCTCCCAACACCTCTGAGTGGGGAGTCCTTGCTGATGGCACAGAGTGTCGGAGCGACCTTTGCCTGACAGTTTTAGGGCCATGCCAAGAATTTGAAGTGGTCATCAGAAACCTATTGAGCAAGCCAAGGACTGAATGCGTGCCTAAGAGATCACACCAACCTCCTATGTAAAAAGCTCTCCTTTTAAATCGGTCCCTAAAAAGCCTGAGTTTTGCCTACCCTCCGAGCAAGGTTGGAAGAGAACACCTATTTGCACCCCATTCTTCACGTCATTCCCTGCGCCTCTAGCCATGGCACCTAACGCGGTGTGACTATCTACCCACACTCAGGGACTCTCTTTTCCCCAGACCGAGGAACGTGGGGCGCAGAGTGTTGCCTGCATCTAACCCTTTCTTGCAGCTACCCGGTGTTCCCCAGAGCGGCTTTCCTGCTCACCAGCAGTAGCTGCTGCGGTGACACACATTGCGTTGCGTGAGTTACTATGAGCAGAAGCACTGAGACAGACTTCAAACAATATCCATTGTGGATTAAGATTGGAATCCTAAAAATAAGGAGATTGTGCCCTCATATGGTCAAATGAGTGATGTTTTCTTTCTGAAATGGATGGAGGTTTCCAGGTCAAGAGTGTTGTTTACACTCATCAGTTGATTGCCCTTAGCAGTGGCTGTTAAACTTTCCCCAAGTTTATTTTCCTTCCTTTATCCTAGGACTTAACCTTCCTTTGGTTGGTTTAAAAAGCTTCAAGGAGGCAATTGAAGATAAATAAATAATGAAGCTAGTATGAAGTGAGAAGGATGAGAAGGTTGCATGTAGTTCGCCTGAAACAGCTATTTTCTGTGCCCACCAAATGGCGTCTGGCCAGGTCACGGCTAGAATGGGAGACCACAGGGGAAAACACTCCCGAGGGGCTTTGGTGGCTTACTGATCGAAAGGCTGACTTAGTGCCATAGCTCTCCTCCTTCCTTCCTCCATCTGCCTTGCAACGATAGAGGAGGTAAAGTTGCTTCTCTCAGCAGAGATGTGCAGTGAACCAGGGAGGTCTACTGAGCTGTGGTTATTGAAGACCTTTCCATAAAATAGAGAGGTTTAATTGCTTGTGCCCAATCAATCCAATCTGCCCTTTTAATATCGGTCCTTAACTAGTGCATGATGCTTCCCTGTGGCCACAAAACAGCTGTTGGCTTTGTCCCCAGGGGTGGCTGTTTTTCATTGCTAGACAAAATTATTTGTTCCTGTAAATCTGTGAATGGGACTTGTGGGGAAGAGCAATCATCAAAAAAAAGACTCAAGAAGGTATTATAATTGGGGAATGAAGTGAGGGTTCCTACGATACACTCGGGAACCAGCAAAATAGCTCTCCTGTTTCTGTCCAGCCACAGGAGCCCTTTGATTGCCAAAGGGAAGTAGGTCTGGAGGGAGGAATGTAAATCTTCTGGCTGCCCTCCCACCCTCCAGTGCTTTGGTTGTCGTGACCCAAGAATAGGACCATATTTTTCACTTTTTACCTGGTGTATGGCAGAGGTGCTCAATGAATGAATGAAGGGATTAATCCATCCAACCACCCATCTGGACTGACATCTTTACTCTTCCTTTTCCAACATTTGTAGTCCTGTTTTATTCCAATGTGGACATACGGTCCTGTATATAAATTTCGGTGCACCGAAAGGATGTTTAGGTATCTCTTTTATATCCCGTGGAAGTTGCTGATGGACCCCTGGGAGTACATGGACCACAAGTTAAAGTCATGGACTTGACATACTTATTCACAGAAGTTTCCGAAACTGCAGCAACAGTAAAAAAGTTTCATGGAACTTGGTGGAAGAAAGCTAATTTGTAGTAGCCAAAACTGTTTTCCAAGGTCCTTTCAGTCTGTAGAACCTCGTCATTCTCTATCATATTTCCTTATCACATGATGGACATTAAGAAGCCTTCCTTGTGAGTCAAGCAGTACGTAGGGGAGAAGAAATTGATTTGGATCAACAAAATTTACAGATGAATTTAAATGAAAACACACTGGTCCGGCTGTGACAAATGTCTTTAATAAATGCAACGCAACCTCCCAATGTTCTAAAGAGCTTTCTTGGCAAGATGAGGTTGCCATTAAAGCTGGAAGAGAAGGATTTTGTGAATGGGAATTGTATCGCTGCCTTGATCCCCTTTGGCACAAGCCTCCTGGAGGCAAAAGGGAGAGAGACAGAGAGGGAGAGACCTTCAGGAATGGTCCACAGATGGGACAGTATTAACAACTGCACCATGAGAGCTGCGTCGGTAGAGATGTTGGATCCCTCTTTCCAGTGTGTTTGGCAGACCAAAGTTCAAGTGGATGGCAAACGCTTTCTGGGAAATAGGGGGTTGAGAAAGCCGGGCCCCAGTCAGCTGGGGTGGGCTCGAGGCTGCACTGTAGGCTGGTGGATGTGCAGGAATTCTGCTGCAGAAAACATGATACTATATCACAGGAATGTGGGGTTGGAAGGGATCTCAATGGGCCACCTCATCCATTTCCCTGCTTTGATGCAAGCTCAGGTGTAGCTCAGGCATTCCTGACAGATGTCTGTCTAGCGTATGCATAAAAACCCCCAGTAAGATCTCTTTAGGCAATCTAACTCAGTGCTTCACCATCCGTATCGCTAAACGGTTCTGCTTTCTGTTTTACTATCAAACTGAAACCTGCCTTTCTGTGATTTAAAACCATGACTTCTTAATCTATCTCCAGTCAAGGTGGTGAATAGATTGTTTCTCTCTTTGTAGCTGATGTTCATATGTTTGAATACCATTATCATGTCTTTCCTCAGTCCTCCGAGCTCTAAACAGCTGTAGTCTGTAACCTTAGTCCCAGTTGTGCTTCCACCTACATCGTACTGCATGTAGTCATACTATATATATATATATATGTATGTATATAAATAGGACGGGATAAGATAGGACAGGACAGGACAGGACAGGATAGGATAGGATAGAACAGAACAGAACAGAACTATTTCAGCTGGAAGAGACCTACAACGATCATCTAATCCACTTGCCTGACAAATTCAGGGCTGACCAAGTTAAAGCATGTTATTAAGGGCACTCTCCAAATGCCTCTTACGCATACATAACTCATCATGGGACTTTCTTTGTTGTCATGGCACGACATGGCTCTCAAAACCCTTACCAATGCAACAGGATTCTATTCCAGACTTGGAGAACCTGGTCACTGTGGCGTTAATAGTGACTAGTAACAAAAAAATTGTTTAAAAGTAGTCCTCAAAATGGTATCACTGCAAACCCAATAACTGCTCTTCTAATGGTTTATACTATTCAACCTCATTTTGTTTATTGGTTGCTTTTCTATGCAGTTAAGAAGAGGTCATGTCTTGCACCTGCCCCTTCAATCTGAAAGTCCAGTTTGGAGATAGCAAGATGTCACAAGACGTCAGTTGTGGCAAATAATTTTTAAGTTTTCTGGGCTCATTCTAAAAAGGCACTTAGGATTAGCTTTGCCTTGCTGGTTTTAGCCATCCGAAAGTTGGGGATCTAATTTGCGGTACTGCTCCAGGTTCTTTCTCTGGTGGTGACTCCGGAGAATGCTTAATCCACATGATTTTATACACCAGTTTTAGGGTGTAACAAATCACCACGTGAAAATGCTGATCTCTCTGAATAACCAAAAGGGAAATCTAAATGGATGGTTTACAGAGGAAACTCAAGCTTCAGGTGTTTCTGAAACGAGGGCTAAAAGTAGGACAGATAGTTTAATTGGGTAGAAGGATGAACAAAGAGAGAAGGAGGGAAGAAAATGAAAGAGGGTGGAAAAGACAAAGGGTGGATGCAAGGGAGAGCGAAGGGAAGAGAAGCATATTCTCTTACAAATTTCACAAGAATCTCCTTCACAAAAATGTCTCATTATCAAGGTCATTGGCTTCTCCTTGCAGAGAGGGTTAGAACAAAAAGCTGTAGACAAGACTGAAAGAAATTGGAGGGAAGCAGAGGGATGCTAACCTACATTTCACTTTAAGCCTTCCACGCTAATGGGCTTCACAAGTGCTTCAAAACCAGGCTCTGGAGCTGTGAGAAGTTCCTATCCAGATACAGAAGACCAATTTAGCTAAAAGAGTTGGTCTATAAACAGGGAGAGCCAAAACTCCGGATTCTGGTCTGGTAGCGCTGCCAGGGACCATGGAGTCCAGGGAGTTCCGAAATCGGTCTGAAATGCTTTGCCTCCATCTGTAGTAGAGGAGCAGCCAGTGTAGGGCCTTACGTGAGAAAAGACAAATAGGGCCTTGAGTGAGAAAAGAAGCTTCTTCAAGTCCCCAGGAAGGTTAATACATTGATTTGGTATAGTTTAGAGAGGCCCAGTGGGGCAAGCAGGCTGAAACACAGATGTTCTTCCAAAGCTGCCTTGAATTGTAGTCTGCATCTGGGGAAAGGGTAAAATGACAGAAATCAGTGGGATGCTGCACTATCCAGATCAAAACCACATGAAAGCAGGAGACTATTTTTCAAAGAGGGAAATTCCAGAAGGGAAATGGAGTATCTGTAGCTGACATCACTCCCCATCAGGCTAAATTGATGGGTGGGAGAAGATATCAGCACTGTCTTTAGCATCCCTGCTGCCTGATAGACAACCAACCAAATCAGCAGTACATGTCCCCAAAGAGGAACCAGTCGTCTGAACCCGTTGCACATCAACGATGGGATGTAACAGTGCCTGGGGAAGCACAGTAGCATTGCCAGCCGAGCGCAGCCTAAGGGAGCCATCTACCAACCCTTACAGCTCCTCCGGAATCCTCCCACAGGCTTCTGCTACCGCAAAATCTGGGAAGACTTGAGTTCATTTTCTTTTTAATATTTTTTTTTCTTTCCCCAACATTCATAATTTTCCAGGGCACAACTTTGTCACACATTTTTCCAGCATCTGTTTCTCAGAGCGCTCTGAGAGTGAGGCAGAGGTCCTTTCTGACCGCACTCCACGCTTCCTGAGGGACAGCTTGCCTCCTGGGAGTTTCTATTTGCAGGGACTTGGGGAAGAGACAAGGGGGGGTGCAGAAGATTTGTTATATTGCAAGCGAAGAGACTTGGAGAGTTTGGGAGCAGGCTAAGGGGTGTTTCTCTCCCCCTTTTGGCTTCCCATTGCACCACCAGACTGATAATGCAGATAACATAATAATTTGCAGAGACATGGCAAGTCAAAGCAGAGACATGATGGGTGAGATGCAGCCTTCAACTTAGGTCCGGGTCACCTGCCTTGGCGTCTAACAGGAGCATAGATAACATAAAAGTTCAAGACAACAATTCAGATTGCTTTGGTACAAGGGTGACCTGGTTATGAAGGCAGCCACTTTTAACCGATGCAGTAATTTAGGACTGAAGAATTCCGTGGACACTAATATACAGGATTTGCACTGGAGAAAGAGCTAGGACTACAGGCACGGTCAGGCACAGAAACTGGATCTAGGTCCTTTTGTTTGCTGGTTGGAGGCAACATCAGCTCTCTAGGGGAGCTAAGAAAAGCTCCGAATCCGTTCCAGCCTTAGTATTTTAAGGTCTCAACAGATGGATTAGGAGCTCATAGAAGGTCACTTGCATTTGGCCTTCTGTCACTCTCTACCTTGCTGTAGTGTGGAGACATTCACATTTCCTTTCTTCACCCTAGGCCTGTCTAGACTGTGAGTGCTTTGGGTAGGGATTATCTCATCTGTACAGCACCTGGCACAGCAGCGCCCTGGAGCTTGCAGCTTCCAGGCTACTCAGAAATAGCTCCATGCTGGGTTCCCTTGCAAAACCAATCTTGGACCAGGCTGATCAGCATTAGGTTCACGCAAGACTCAGAGCCAGCTCCGATCCTGTGGTGAAAGGCACTCAAATCTGCCATGATTCTTAACCCAAACCGAGCATATCTTTGGCTATTGTGGGTCTGAATGTTTGCACTGTTCAACCCTGACTCATCCCACGGAACAAGAGGAGCAGCAGGAGGAGAACCCACAAGCCCTGATGATGGAATAAAGTTTCAAGTTAAAAGGAATAAAGGCTTGTGGAAATCCCTAAGAACCAAACCACACTATCTTCAGCCTCCTACTTTTGTAATTGTGTCGAGTCTGGATGGAAGAGAGAGCCAGCACTGTTGTCACCCAAAGAGATGTTGGGTTTTATTTAGACTGATTTTAATATATTCCTGATCCAAGGCTTCTAGTGCCTTATATTTAGTGCACTTAGAAATAAGATAAATCTCCTGTTTGTATCTGTGGTGTGGCGAAACAAATCATTTTAAGGGTTATGGGACTAAGCAGAATGACCACTTTGAGAGCTTTAATAGTCCTGCAAAGGACATATCTACATTTGTATGAGGGAAAAAAAGGCCAAGCAGAGATAGACAACTTGGGTGAGTCATAAAGCTCCATAACAGAAAGAGGGGTTTGCATTGAAGTTGCACTATTAACCCCAGCAAAAACCTCCATGCACACACTGTTGTGGCTTGGGGGGTTGTTTTAAAGCAATTTTTAGTCAATCCTTAAGGGTTAGAGCCCCCTTTTCTATACTCTCAAGTGTGCACCAACCACAGGCATGGTCTACTGGGAGTTCCTGCTTAACAGAGTCCAATGACCAAACAAATCTTGGATATTCTTAGGAAAAATGAAAAAAAAAAAAAATCATCCTGGTTAATATAGGTGGTAGAAGATGCACGGGAATAGGGTGTGATGCCAGAGGTACTTGGTGTCTGCAGTCAGACACTACAGCTTACCTCTGATTTACAGCTAGCACCTCCTGACCTGCGTCTTTACAACATGTTGGCCGTCACCACAGGTTGTGCAATTGGGTCTCTTGTCATACGTTAGCTTCTCCAGCTTCTGGGTGTTCACATTGCGGGTAAAGTTGGGATTCATATTGTGTAACAGTCTTGAAGTCAAGCAGGATTATGTCATACTTCTATGCATCAAGGCTCCTTCTATAGCAGTTGTGGAGAAAGAAATCTCCAGAGAGTCTTTATGCATTAAAGAGGAGTATATTTGGGAAGAATTATTTTTTTATTAAAAAAGGAGAAAGGTAGACATTCCCAGTTACCAGATAATTGCACAAAATAGTACTGGAAGGAACATGAAGATCTGCAACATCTCTTTTCTGCAAAGATTCTAAGTGTCTAAGCCATCTCTGACAAATGATCAATGAAATTCATCTTAAAAACTTCCACTTTGGGAGATTCTGCAGCCTCCTTCAGACACTGGTTCAGAAACTCCAATGTCCCCAGCGTTTTATCTACTAATGCCTCATCTAGCTCTTCCTTTCTGTCATGTAACCCTGACTTCTTGCCCTGGTCATCATGGACAGGGAAAGCAGGGAGAAGTGATGACCCCATTGCAATGGAAAAGTCAGCTTTTCCATCAGAAATCGGTGTGGCAGAATTTTCTGCTGTGGAGTTATGCCAATTTACAATCTAAAAGGAAAGTCTTAGAAAACTTTATTCGACCAAGAAATTCTAGAGTTGAATTTAGCCCGTATATAACCGGTCTTCAGCTCTAGCTGAACTTGTGGTAGGCTCTTCTGTCCCCGCAGCCCTTCAGCCAGCATTCTTTTGTGTTTGTTTAATTGACTCATCCTCAGGGAACAAAAGTTCACATTGCAAGTACAAAGGGTTTTGTGAGCAGGAACCAGCTCTGAAAAGCCCACAGAACTGAAATGCGAGTTGCTTGCAAAATGTCAGACTCTGTGAGGTTCACTCACTTCCACCAGAGTTGTGTTCCTCTTGCTGCGCTCCTGCACCGGCGCTGAGTGAAGCTCCTGGAAGCAGAGCATATCTCCTGGGTAGAACGGTTTTCTCAGCGTCGGATGGATGTCTGGCTGGGTTTCTCCTTTTTCCCTGTCCGTGGGTATTCCAGAGCATATCACCCTCTGGTTCATCTTTGGTTATAGTCCTGATTCTGTGTCCCTCAGTTTTCCTCACTTTTTAAATCCCTTCCCATATTTATAGGAGAAGGGGGTAAAACCTGTTGTGCAGTCATTCCAAACTTCCAAGGGAAAATGCCACTTCATTGATCATTTAGTTATAACACCATGGGCCTGCAGATGGTGTGGCTCCAGAAAGGACATAAAATGGGACAGAATTATGGACCACTTCTGTAGGCAACCAGCATCTTTTCTCTAATGCGTTTAAAACAGACGTTTTCAGTCCATGCACACCTACCAAACAAGTCAACCATCCATGCCACTGAGGACCATTGAAGTCTTTCATGGTTCCTGGTAAGAGCTGCAGAGAAGCTGCATCACACATTTAGGAGGACGATGGAAGTGTTCTTGCTCCTTGCTCTTGCTCTTGCTCTTGCTCTTATTCTTGCTCTTGCTCTTGCTCTTGCTCTTGCTCTTGCTCTTGCTCTTGTTCTTGCCGGGGCCCCACAGCTGCACTCGCCACAAGCCCCAAAAGCTTGTGCTTGCCCGGTCACCGCTGCAGTCAGCAGCTTCAGTGAAGAGGCGAGGGAGCGACTGGGCTAACTGAATCGTCTGGCTACGACTGTGTTGCCTTAGGTACGTGCTCCAAGGAGCAGGGAAACCAGGCATCAGTGAGCAATCTGAACCAATGCCGCTCAGAACAAACCTCTTCTAGAGCTGACTTGATGCACCCACCCTGTGCCGCGCTTAAACCAGACCCTTGCTCGGAGCACATCCGTATTGTTGGCACAGAGTGAGACCCTGCGATGAGTTTTAACCCTTGGATAGTGCCTGTGTTTCTTCTCAGAAGGACGTGAAGAAGGGTGTGAGTGGATGTGAATGCTCTGCTGACATTTGGGGAGATGCAGCCTGTGCACAACACCTGAGATGAGCTCGACTGACAGAGTAGATATTCCCTTCCTTTCCTAGCCCGAATGGGAATACCCTTGGAGATAGGGTAAGAGAGAAATTTGCATCACGGCAATCTGTACTGTCTGTGCCCTAGAAGGCAGTCAGACATTTTCATGTCCTCCAACACCTTCCATCTAAGACAGCAAAGTCAATTCTAATACATTAATAATAATAATAATAATAATAATAATAATAATAATGCAATAAGTGGAGGCATCTCAGTCCAAATGCAAAAGAGAATATTGCTGCGTGCTGTCTCACTGGTTGGTACTATCAGTGAATGATTTAACTTGACAGGTTACCCTCTAATGACCTGCTCTCCCATGGCTCTCCAAAAACCATATGTTAAGCGGGAACAACTTCTGGGCCAGTGCTCCTTTAGCTTAAGAAATCTCCCTCGCTTGATTCCTTGCCGTGAAACAGAGTTAAATTGGGACCCATGCTGGGGAGCTGCCTAATCAGATCTCTAATAAGGAAGAACTGACCTTGAACTGTGTTCCCATTGTGCTGGAGCTGCTGTGGCATTGAGAGAGGTAAAATACCCTTTCGCTACCTCCACACCTGTCTCTGAGGCCTCATGGTAGGAGGTCTTCTGGTTTCAGGGGGTTCCTGGCATGGTCACAAATGCTGGCGGAGATGCACATTGTGAAGCCACCCTTGAGTAACGTGCGAAGGACCCCTGAAGGGACACTTGCTCCTTGGTGACTCTCTTTAACATCAGTTAAGAAGGAGGAAATGATAGATTATTAACTGCGGAATTCCACGAACCGGAGGTCAGTTGTGGTTCAGGCCTTGCCGGGCTCTGGATATCATAGGACCAGCTTTCTCGCTTGCTTGCTCACTTCTGATGTACGTGTTTACTATTGAAACAAATGATGATGGTTGAACCTTGACCCTTCATTATCCAATGTCTGAATCAGGACCTTGAGGAAAAAACCATTAGGACAGTAAAGTCTCTGAAGTCTCCTACCATCCTTAGCGGAAATTATCGAAAAGGGAGACATTTAAAGGAGGTTAAATTTGTGATATGGCAGTTAACCATGTCAAATACAAAGATCTAAAATCTCTTCAGAGAGTCCCTGAGCTACAGAGAATATTTGGGGAAAGCATCATTAAGTGCTTGCCCTGCTTTTATGGTCTTTCTTAGGTATCTGCTATGGGCCACCGATAGAAAGAAGACATTAAGTGAGATGGACCATCAGTCTGACCGGTCCAGTGCGTTCTTATGACCACTGAAGAATGGAATGAGATTTCCAAACAAGCTTTCAAACAGCCATTGGGAACCAGACTCCAATTACTTCCAGTAGCTGTTGTTGCGTTGTGCTGGATGTGCTCCACTGGTCAGAACAAATGCTGGCTGGCTGGCACCCTGAAAATCCTCCGCAGACCTTCTGATCCCCGGGCTGATGTGTGAAGTGATATGATCAGCAAACATGTAGATGAGATCATGCTCTGATATCTTCTACATGTACAGAAAAAAACATTTCTCACAATCAGAAGGGAAGGGAGAAAGATCAAGGGAAAATAAGGCAAGAAAAGGCGTTTCATGCAAAAGTCCAATAATAGGAATGTTCCCGACAGCTCATTTGCAGGGCTTTGGTGACACTGATCCCGTCTTTCTCTCTTCAGACTGCTCCGTAGCCTTAGAGAATTTATTGGAAAGTATTGTTTCCTGAAATTCCTTTCCTGGTATTCACCCTAAATTAGCTCTTTTCTTAATTGTCTCCCGTTACTTTTTTCCCTTTCTCTCAGTCCTGATCCACTTCTTCGCTGCTGCCAACTCTTGCAATAGTACCGTAAGTCTTGCAATATTTAGTGTTTTACTGTAATCCTCAGCATCTGGAAGCAAGTGGTTGTGCAAGGATTCCAGCTTTCATTAAAGAAGTCTTTAGCCCTTGGAGTTGCTTAGAAAAGCTTGAAAATATGACCTGAGTGTACTGTAAAGACAAAAAAAAAAAAAAAGAAGAAAAATAAAATCATCAAAAAAACCAAACTACAAGGAAATGTATATACAGGAGTGAAAATAAAGCTGGCATTAATTTCAAAGAGCAAAAGGGTGAAGGGTAATTCACAAATTTGAGTATTTTGGATTGAAGATATCAATCATCAAGCCTATAGGACACGGATATATTCCAGTACACAACAGTTGAGTACGCAACAAGGAGAAACCAGACTTCTCCACATTCACTGAGGGCAGAAGGAAAAGGCACCAGTCTACATTGCATTAGACAGATGGTATATAAGGAAAAACATCTTGTAACCATAAGAAAGGTTAAAAAAATTGGGATGCTGGCCTGAGAGAGGGTGGACTCCCCTCCTCAGGAGATCCTTAAGAGTTGGTAGATACACATCTATCAGAAATGGATTTGGGAGAACCTCGGGTGGAGCAAGCTGGGAGCTGAGGAAAGATGGGAGAGGAGTGGCTGCATGAGCTCTGAAGGCCAGTACCAGCCCTCTGCACTAGGATTTTCCAGTCTCCTCTCATCCAGCTTCTTCTTACCTACTTCTCTAACCTTACCCTCACCATGATGAGCAGCTGGGGATAGGGAGGTGAGGCGGTGTGGTTGGAGTGATATACTTAACTTCTAGACTCCTTGTAAGGACAAGGTCACGTAGCTCCAAGCCTTTATTGCTCCCTACTGGCAACGACAATGATCCCTGAGTTTTTGGAAACCTGACAACACAAAATAGATTCAATAGGGAAAGCAGTAGCTTCACGGTTTCAGGGCAGGGGCTCAAGTCTGCATGTGGGTTTGTAAAGGCCTGAAAGATTGAACGGGATCCTGTCTTATTCTGAGAGTGTCCAGAAGAAGGTCTTCAGTAGGGAGGGAGGAGGTACCTGCAGCCCGTGTACAGAAAGGGTTACTGCTGATGTTTACCTGTTTCTGCTACAACTAAGAATCAGGAGGTGGGATAGGGAGGGTCTGTCCCAGGCCAGTGAATCTACCCCTTTTTTTTGCAGGACTCTGCCTCATACAAGTCATTTATAAACAAGAGAGGTTGCTTGCCCTTCGCCCCGACAGAGAGGCTTTCCAGGATCTCGCATCACTAGCACTTTAACCGTCTGACTTCCAGCCTGACTTCTATCTGCGGCCAGTTTCCCATCCCTTTGTTCCTCTGCCAACACTGGCCTTTAGCTTTAATAGCTGCCTCCCCACTTTGGTGTATTACTCCCAGATGTATTTCTGGTCACCAATTACATCCCTTCTTCGCCTTTATTTGCTAAGCTAACTGGGCCAAGCAACTCTAGGTCCCTCTCATCACACTGGCTCTCTGCTCCCTGATTACCTGAGCAGCCTTTTTCTGCACCAGCTTCAGTAACGTCTCATCAGCACCAGTGACCTCGCTGCAGACCTCAGGAATGAAACTATGGTCTTGACTTTCTCCTTTGAGTTGGGCTATATCTTTCCCCTGACCACAGTGGGAGCAGCTGGGTACTCATCACATCTCAGAAAAGGTATTGTAGGAGTCCTAAACAGCCAAGGCCATAAATCAAGAGTGGGGCTGCACAGCCTATCATCTTGACAGTGACTTTCATTTAAGCAGGGCCCTCAAATGCTGCAATCTGAAGAGGTGAGTTATGTGATAATAGAGACTTGTAATGAATCAGGAGCCACTTAAGGGAGGGTTCAACTCATCTGACTGTATCCATCCAAAAGTTAGTCATATTGTCTAAACTAATCTGCTGCCCTGAAAAGCCACCAGAAAGAGGCTGGCATCTCCAGAGAGTGGGTCAGTAAGCTGGTTTTCCATAGTATTTTAGGACAGGAGTAATCACACCCCAAAGAGACAATCCTTTCTCGCTGACTTTCATAGCAGCCTGGATGATCAGATCCAACTAGACACCTAATCGTCCAGGGAGCTATCAAGCCTTGGGATAAACTCTGGCTTAAATCACGATGGAGAGTTGGAGCCCCAAACTGGCATTGAACATAGCTGACTGCTGTTCGGTAAAACTCTGCTGAAACCTGGCAGAAAAAGCCAGCTGCAGATGTTACAGTGGTTCATATTGACTCTGGAGTTGCATCTTGGAAGTTCACAAAAGGTTTCATTTGTTTCTGAGTCTGTTCTATAAGATCGAAATGAGATCGAGTGAAGTAAGCAATAAGTAAAAGATTTTAACAGTAGGTACTACATGTATTGACTTAACTAAACTTCAGTTTGTGTTCAGCTCAGTACAAACGGGTCCTGATTTACATCTAAGACTCCTTAGGGATATTGTAGTTAAAATAATGAATGAATACATGTCAAAAATATGGACAAAGTTCTCTTGTATCTTGTAATCTCTAGCTTCTGATTGACATAGCAGGTGTCTTGTTATTAATTTATATACTCTGCTCTCTCACAGAAGACAATAGCCACAAAGAAAATTCAACAACAATGATGACAACCCCATAAAATTCTGAGAGAAGATGGGATTGTGCTGTTCTGCTCGCAGGGATTAGAGGGTAAGGGAATTCTCTGGCGTTGACTTCATGCCAAGTAGTTCAGGACCTTTTTATCCACCTCATTGGATTATCCACAGGAAGTCTTCTGATTCATTAACTCCATTGAGAAGGTCAAATAGGATTTGCAGCAACCTTACCCTCCCCTCAGCAAGTGGTTACGGGCTGCAGAGATCGCCTTGATTTCTGTTGCAGCGCAACAATCTCTGAAAAGACCTTGTGGAAAGCTTTCTATTTTTGCTTCATTTTATGAGTGGTTAGCACAAAAAGGTCACTGAACGTGAGGACACAGAGGCCTGTGGATTTTCGTCTTCTTTCAGGGATATTTTAGGACTGTGATGACTTTCTTGCTTTAAGTTCTGATATGAATCTATCTAGCACGGGGACTGTCAGGAGTACGGGAAACATGACTAAGATATAGTCTTAAGTTTGTAAAGAAAGGTGGGAGAGGTGAGGTGGTGAGAAGCACCTCAAAGAGTGAGAGATCCCCTTAGATCCGAGTAGGTCTAATTAATTTCCTTCATTTAATGAGAATTACTTAATTTGAAGGTGTAAGCTTCTGATCTACACCTAGAGGTAACTCTTGTTAACTGCTGCGGAGACAAGATCATAACCTACAAAAAAATGGAATGGGCACCCAGGCTAACCTTGAGAGTTGGGCCACAGCTGAGAAATGAGTCTGCTGAGGTGGGCATGTCCTTGAATGGTTGAGTTCTGTAGAACCTCAGCGCTCGGAGGAGACTGCAGCAGGATCTACGCAAGGAGAAGAAGAGGGAACTGGGAAGGGAGCTGTTGTCCATTTGAAGGCTGCTGGACCATGGACCCACGAGGAAATGTCATTAACCCAACTGCGGGACATGCAGCTTGGCTGCCACACCGACTGGTCACGGCAGCTTTCTGCTGGTGCCTCGGTACTTCTGAACTGCCTGTCGAGGGTCCAGACCTGTGTCTGGGTCGGGCTTTGGACAAGCTTCCTATAGAATATGGTTGTGCATGAAGGGGTTTTATGGGAGCTCTGACTGTCCCACTGTGGACAGTCCCTGCCCTGTGCTGTGCCATGGGCTATCACCGAGCGTTGACTGGGAGATGCTGGCCCAAGCCCAGGAACGGCAGCAGACAATACCTCACCGCTGGCCATTGCATCGGTCAGCCCCAGGCCCTGTTCTCTTTGCGAGTGTAGCCCTGGGGGGGGGCAAAGACACGCATCCTCTCCCCGACGCATTTCTAAACAGCTAAACAAGCGGAGCGCGAGCATTCTGACTCAGTAACGTCTTAAGCAGCTGTGGTTTGTTATTTATTTCTGCCCTGTCTGGTTTGCGTTCGCACCTTGGGAATTAGTGCCTATTTGCTGGTTCAGATCAGGCTGGAGAGCTTGAGGTCTGCTATCACTTAATCAGATGTTTTGGTATCAGATTCCTGCTAACCTTAAAAAAACATGGGAACTGGGTATGGACTTTATGGTACTTCTGCACTGTGGAAATCACCTTCTTAGTGCTGTGCTGCAACTCAAGGGACAGTTCACAGAATGTCCGTTGAACGCAGATGACCCTAAAAGATGTTCATTTAAGGGAGCTCGGGAATTGCTGCAGCTCCGCATTCAGCTGGGTCTTTTATGAACTGTGTTCAGTAGCAGCTTATACAAAGAGAGAAGGTCATGAAGCGAGTCTCTGCTTACCAAAGGAGAAAAAAAGTTTCCTGAGACCTATGGGATATAAGCACAGAAGCAGCAAAGAAAAAGATGGTGTTTACCTTAGGAAAGAGCAGCGATCACCCCAGTATAGAAACACCGATCCGGTTGTGGTGACGTTTTAGAAGAGAAGTGAGAAAGTGAGTGAGCATGCTAAAAACACTATGAAGGCAATTCAGTTGGGAAAAAAACCACTGCCAAAGGCAGAGACACAGGCAGCTTGTGTTCTGCTTATCAAAGGGAAGGTGGGGAGGAACGTTGCACAAGGGACATCATGTGAGGAAAATATAGGCATGAAAATAACCTGTAACCTGGAAGGAAAAGGTAGGAGGAGAAGCAAAGCAGGGCAGCTGAGCTGGGAAAGCTCGGATGAGAGGTGGGAGCAGTTTGCTATGGGAGCACTTTGTCTCTCTCTTGACACCATCCCTCTCCTGCTCATCGAACCTGGATATCTTTTTGCAGGAGCGCTTAGCTGTGCACTAGTTACAAAGACTGATGCAGGGGTATTGGGGGGAAACTAAGAGTTTCTGAAAACAAAGGTCCATCTAAGTGACCAAATTGATCTTTTTTAACTTATTTCTAGCACTTTTAGTCCATATGTAGCACTGGGAAGGTACCAACTGCTGCGTTGCAGACGTGCTTGAACCTCACACAAAAATTAGCCAAAGCCCAAAGGAATCAGACATGAGCTCATCTCTGGGAGAAGAGATACTGGAGGCAGGAAAAGGTATATTTAATTGCACTTATTGACAGCCTATTGATCACCACCTCTCTTCTCCTGTTGAGGGATTTATTTATCACTCTCTAGAGGATTAGGCTGATCATTCTGACTGTCCTTGTATGTAAACTGTCCAAAATGTGAAGCTGGGGGATTCAGACGATGCAGAGGTTGCAGGAAAACTCTGGATGGGAACACGCCTCAAAGTACAGCTGCAAAAAACGGGCTGAAGACGCAAGAGCAGCCTTGCTGGGTGAGAGGAGCCATCCCTCTAGCACAGTCCCCTGTCTCTGGCCAAGAACCAGGGTCTAGGAAGGTTTCATGCAAACACCTGACTGTGCCTCAGGGGCTTTGCAGGGGGCTGCAGTGAGCTCAGGGTGGTTTGCCCAGAAGAAAGGCACTGCGTGGAAGGCACATCTTCACAGGAGGCCTCTGTGGTAGCTGGCACACTGTAAATCTGCACTAATTCAGTAGAACCCTATGCACAGCACTGAAAAAAACCGAGATCAAAATGTGCTCAGTGAAGGCCTGTATCTAGTGGCATTTACTGGGACTCCGCTTCTACAGAAAAAAAGAAAAATCAATAAAAGCCTCTGTTGGTTTTTGCATAACAAACCGGGGAAATCTATGGCTCAAGCTGGAAGAAAAGGACAAAACCTGCTGCAGATAGAGAGCTGATGTCAGCTGTCATCCTCCTTTAGAAAAGCCCAGGACAATGGCGCTGAATTAGGACAAGCCTGAAAGACATCCCAGTACTGGGAGCTTGGGTGTCCTGCCTGAAAGGGCCGGAGGGCCAGGCATTATCTGCAGAGTGAGGTCTCCTTTGTTAACCCTGTCACCACTCCTCCACCCACACCGCTTGGCCCCCTATTCCCTGTGGCCGAGAAAACAAAACCCGCTCCCGCCGCGCTGGGAGGAGAGCAAGGCACGAAAAGAAAGCAGAGGGAGGGCTGGGAGAGAGGGGGAGTGAGAGAAACTCATCTTGAATGCGCTATCAGATAAGGACTGTTGAAATAAGCCTTTTTTTCCTTTTTTTTTTTTCTTTCCATAGCTCCCTCTGCAAGCAGCAGCAATGGGAGGAAATAGATAATTAAAGGGCCTTTTAAAACAGCCCCACTGTTGTCGCAGGGCTGAGAAGGTGCACTGGCAGGACAAGCGAAATACCCAGCGAAGCAGACCTTTATCTCTTCCTAATGACTCGCAATGAAAAGGGTTTTTTTCCCTAGGCCCTGGGCTCAGCCTCCTACCCTGGGAAGATTTCTTTCTCAAGGCCAGGAGAATAAGTCCTCTTGTCCACTCGCAGGCTGCGGATAAATGGACAGCACTGTTGTGGCTGGGTTTTGTGCTTCCACCTCCCCAGCTGTCCTGGGCTGCTAACGAAAGGGGAGAAGCCGGAGGAATTGCTCTCAGACATGAACGTTTCCTCCTTTTACCTGTCCGTCCCTCCCCATGCTGTCTTCTGAAGGTTTCTCTCTTTTTTTGCTCTTGTGGGGTACAAACAGGCCCCAATCTTTCGCCCTTTCTGCCCTCGCTCCCTCCTGAAGGATCCTGCTGTGGGCTGACCCCAGGCGCTCCCAAATCCCAAGCAGCCTTGGCATAGCTGAAGTGGGGTGCACCCGATCCTACATCGGCACGGGTTTGTACCTCGTTGCTTGGCTCAGGTCATCAGAAACATTTCTATCCCTGCCACTGGTTCCCTCCTGCACGCTGGGCAAGTTCTTCCCCTCCCTGACACCCCGTGCCTCAGTTTCCCCAAAAAGGGGAAACTTTTCGTCCAAAAGGGACGATGACCTTTTTCCTGACCATAGAATCATAGAATCATAGAATTGTTCTGGTTGGAAGAGACCTCCAAGATCATCGGGTCCAACCATTAACCCAGCATTACCAAGTCCCCCACTAAATCATATCCCTTAGGGCCTCGTCTAAACGTCTTTTGAATCCCTCCAGGGATGGGGACTCCACCACCTCCCTGGGCAGCCTGTTCCAATGCCCGACAACCCTTTTGGTGAAGAAATTTTTACGAATGTCCAATCAGAACCTCGCCTGGCACAACTTGACGCCATTTCCTCTTGTTTTGTCATCGAAGGGGTGTTTTGATCCACTGGGACAGAGGCAATGAGTAAACTCTTCCTGCTGAGAGCAGAGACCTGGGAAGGGGATGAGCTATTCCCATCAGCAGGGGCAACCCGCCGCTACCTGCCCAGCAGCTCTGTCCCCAGCCGCAGCCCATGAAGGAGGTGTCACCAGTACCGCAGCACGGTGCGGTGCTGGCTCCACGGTGCGGAGCTCCACACACCTAGGAGCGGGGGGTTTTGTCTGCAAAAGTCTAAATTTACAGCCTAAATGAAACAACAGAGTCTAGAATCATCCAGCTATTTATGAGAGCACAAGTAGGTTTTTGTTCCCCTATTCGCAGGGGCAGTTTCTTACTCTTGTTTTTAATATTATTTGCTTATTTTATTGAATACCTGTGTGACTTCTGAAGGAGGACTCGCAGCCAGGCTGTCCTGCATTGCACTGCTACCTGATGGCCAGGGGAAGAAGAGAGGGTAGATAAAGAAATTTCTTAGCTTGCTGGCCAAGGACATTTTATAGTGTTATAAATTTTTTGCTGCTACTGTTCTACTTACTAGCAGTTTACTTCAGCTGGGGCACTGGTCAGGAGCCGATCCCGGAACATGTCTGCCAGCTTCGTGTGTTTGTGCCTCATGTACGCGGCACACAAAGCTGTGCTGCCCCGCTCTTCCAGCCTCTAATGCGCTTTCTTTCCACAAAAACTGTGTGTGTGTGGCCTTTTCGACAAGGCCCAGTGCCGGGTCCTGCCCTCGGGTCACACCAGCCCCAGGCAGCGCTACAGGCTTGGGGGGGAGCGGCTGGAAAGTGCCCGGCGGGAAAGGGCCTGGGGGGGTTGGTCGACAGCGGCTGAAGATGAGCCAGCAGTGTGCCCAGGTGGCCAAGAAGGCCAACGGCATCCTGGCCTGTGTCAGCACTAGTGTGGCCAGCAGGACCAGGGCAGGGATCGTCCCCCTGTGCTCGGCCCTGGCGAGGCCGCACCTCGAGTGCTGGGGTCAGTTCTGGGCCCCTCACTCCAAGACAGACACTGAGGGGCTGGAGCGTGTCCAGAGACGGGCAACGGAGCTGGGGAAGGGTCTGGAGCACAAGTGCTGTGAGGAGCGGCTGAGGGACCTGGGGGGTTTGGCCTGGAGAAAAGGAGGCTGAGGGGAGACCTTCTCGCTCTCTGCAACTCCCTGAAAGGAGGTTGGAGCCAGGGGGGGTCGGTCTCTTCTCCCAAGGAACAGGCGACAGGACGAGAGGAACCGGCCTCAAGTTGCGCCAGGGGAGGTTTAGGTTGGATCTTGGGAACCATTTCTTCCCCGAAAGGGCTGTCAGGCCCTGGCACAGGCTGCCCAGGGCAGTGGGGGAGTCCCCATCCCTGGAGGGATTGGAAAGCCGCGTAGATGTGGCGCTTGGGGACATGGGTTAGTGGTGGCCTTGGCAGTGCTGGGTTAACAGTTGGACTCGATGATCTTAAAGGTCTCTTCCAACCTAAACGATTCTATGATTCTGTGATTCTAGGGGAATTATTAGGGACTCTGTTTCTGTTCCTCATCCCATCTCTGTAAGTCTCTGCATAACTTTCCTCTCCTCTTCTCCCCCAGTTTCTGCTCCGGCATGGGGTAAAGCGGCAGTCCTACCTGGCCGAACGGCGTGGCAGTCTCATGGCAGCTCCGCCTGTGCCTTGTGCTGCCTTGGATGCCCTTGCAAAGCGCCAGCAGCTCCCAGCGGCAGCGTGCAGCATCCCTCCTTGCCCCGAGGTCGGGACGCCAGCAGGGCCAGCACCATGCAGCAGCGCACCCGCGTCTTGCTAATCACAGGGAAGCCTCTCCCCTGCGTGTGAAGAGACTGGGCCAGACAGCGGGGAGGAAAACAGGCAGAGGATGGGAAGGAAACTCCTGAATCTTGCCAAACATTGGAGGTAGAGGAAGGAAAGGATGATGGGAATAAAAGGGCAGTGTTGTCTGAGACTCTAATTAATGTAAAAACACCGTTTGCTTGGGCTAAGACAGATCTTTTTACTGAGCGGAGACAGTTTTTATCTGCTCTTTGCAGCTCTGGCTATTCTTCCCCTCAGCATCTGGTTACCCCTTCAGCACACGGGTGCACACGCGCTCGCACTCCCCTGGACTGCACACCCGAGCCGAGCCTGCCAGGCGTAGCTGCGGCTTTGTGCGGTGTTAATTTCCCTGCTCACAACATTCAACAATTTCCTGGGCGCCTTCAGAAACCCCCGGCACAGTGGTGTTCCGTTTGCTAAAGCATCGTCTGAAAATGGGAAGGGAGAGAGACACGGTAGTTTTGATTTTGCACTCTTGATTTTGTACTCAGTGTCCTGAACACCAGCAAGGAATAAGAGAGTTGAGAAGCAGCTTCTGAATGAAGGAAGAGATTATTTTCAGGTTCATTTTGTTGTAATGGTGGGATTCGGTTGCCCACGCAGACATTTCACCCAAGAAAGGTACAGATCTCCTGCACATCACATATGTTGGTCTCATGCAAATCTGCCAGATAACCCAGAGCAGCTCAGACGACACTAGACACCTTCATTTAGGCTTTTGCATCCAAGGCTATGTCTCTAGGAGATGAATCACCCCCTCAAATTTCCTGCTTTCTCCTTCAAAACCAAAGGGATCCCAAAGACACTCAGAAGACTCCTCTGATCTCCCCTGGGTTACTTCAGCCTCACCTCAGGGGTTATTTTCAGCGTTGTGTGTCCTGTTTGACATCCAGAACAACACCGAACAGCTTTTGTGTATCTGAAACATAGGTCCCACTGCAGCCTCAGTGCTACATCTTTTCGGAGGCTGGTTCAGGACGGTTTCTCCCTTATTACTGGTGGGTCCCTTGTGCCTCCTGGACCATGAATGAAGACCTTGTGGTGGGCTCCGTACTGCAGTTTTACAACTTTTCCCAGGCCCAGGTATAAAATAAAAAGTCCTTCAAAATCTGATGGTCCATATCTATTTACCGTGGAGCACAGCTGCAAAACACTGTCTGGAGATACCTGGTTTACGGATTATCATTTTTTTCTTGCGAACCTCCCCATGTTCAGCTCAGATTAAGTTACTTGTGTCTCTCTTCTCCTTGCATCATGATCCTTTTGCTATGTCTCCCTTTGCTAATGCAGCTTCTACCACGCAAGGACCAGCCATCTTCTTTCTCTGTACCATTTCTACTTAAACTCAGAACGGTTGTTCTCAGCTCACATTTGCCTTTGAAGTTTACTGCTCCTGTTTCCCGCTGGGAAGAGGGGGCACCTCAGGATGCACCTGCAGGCTCCTCAGTGTCCATCCAGTTGTTCCTGCTGTTCTAGCAGGAGTCGCCTCTACCTTCAAACCTTCTCCTGCCTACGTGAGTGACATACGTGAAAGATGCATTGCCTTGCAGAAGGTCTGGGGTCTTCTGGAGAGTGCACCAAGCCCAAACTGGTGTTTCCAGCAGTTCTTCTGAGCCTGGAGACCACTGTGTGATGCAGGAAAAGCCACCCCATCCCATCTCATCTCCGCCCACGCCATCTGCTCGGTTTGTTCCTCTTTCTTTAATCCCGACTGCAGGTCCTGACTCACACTGAGATGCTGACCAAGGTTGGAGGCTCAGACTCTTCTCATTACCACTGAAACGGGTGGTAGCTGATACACCTTATATGTACTGTGTGTAGTGAGCAGGAGAGAAAAACGGTGCATGGGGAATCATCATGTCGTATGGAAAACCAAACCAGACACCCAAAATCTGCAGGTCCACTACGTGCCTCTCCATATATGTTTGGGCCTCAGCAAATATAAGTCACAACAGCAAATAAGTTGCCTTCTGCAGGGCTAGACAAGGTCAGGAACATTTGAATGAAACGTTCTTTTCAGTCTTATTTTACTGCAATCAAAATGACTAAAAATAAGTGGGATGACATCCACACCATTTTTATTTAGATCTAAATAATTGAAACACATGGATAAAAGTTCTGTGTTTTATTTTCTTTCATGTGGAATTTACTCTGCCTTCCAAACACAAAAAAATTATATGTGTGTGTGTGCGCACATGTGTCTGAATATGCAACAGTCATATTTATATTCTGTGTTTTAGTTATTAAAAACAAAGTTTCAGTCAAAACAAAACATGTGCTGGACCAGCCAGTAATTGTTATTTATTTAGCCAGATGTCACCTCTTGGCGAATAGCTATGCGCTTTGGGTTTTAGTCATAAAAAATAATACATTAAAACTGTGGAATGTTCCCCAAAGTGGAAACTCGGGATAGACGGACATTGCTGGGGAAGGGAGGCCAGGGAGGCTGCTCAAGCCCCGCGCCCCTCCCTGCCCGCGCTGCTTCACTTGCGCCTTGCTTGCTGGCTCTGTTTCGGACCACCCCAATTCGCTCCCTCGGAGACGTGGCTGCGGGGATAACTCAACCCCGTGCCCCCACCCCGTAGCCTGGAAGGGTGAGATTGCCCCCAGCTGGGCTCCGGTCACCCCACGCACTGCTCCAAACCTAGCCTGGAAGGCTTTGCATCTTCAAACGGGCTTGCAACACATATGCTCATGCTATAAAACTGCATCGTCTGGAGGTATTGCAGCAGAGTTCACATTATTTCAGACATTTTTAATGGAAAAAACACAGAAAGTATGAGACGGTGCTGGAGGGACTAAGAGGAGAGTAAGGTCCAGCTGCTACTTGATGTGGATGTGACCAACCTTCTGTAGCGGGGACCAGACCTGAGCAGCACGGATGCCAGCCTGCCCGTGCCACTCGGTCCCTGGCCCTCTCTTACTTTCCTCTGTACTCACATCTTGAATTCCCGCCCAGGCCTGTTTGTGGATACACAATCCACTTGAAATTCTACATCATCAAAAGATAAACAATTCATTTGGCCAGTGGGAGGCAGGGAAGGAAAGTTGCTTCTCCCTTCTTTGTCCATCCCAAGGTGCACTCAGTCATCTTTGGGGCAAGCCAGAGGGAGCCAACTCCATCATTTTGGGATTGCAGGGCCACACTTAGCAGCAGCTGAATCCAACTTATCACCTTGACTGTCTCCAGCGAAGAAGAGCTTTGCAAATTATTCTGTTGACGGTGGCAAGTGGCTTTGAGTTTGATGACATGAGGAGGAGGGGTGGGGGCAACTTATAAGGAAATACAGGACAAAGCTGTAAGCTTAGCTGCTTTCCTCCTGCCGCAGGCTGGCCGGGGGGGAAGGCAGCTGTAACTGTGCTGGAGCTCAAGCGAGGTTGGCCCTGGCTTCAGTCAACACCTGCTTTTCATGGGAATGGCAGCCCCTCGTTCCCAGCACAGAGGGAGCTCAACGGGAGCCTGAAGAGCCTGGCGCAGCCCCAGGTCCCGTGACACGATAAACACTCTCTACTGCTCGACAGACATCCCAGAGAGAGGGAGGGAAAGAGAGATGCACACAGGCTTGGATCAACATGCCATGCAGAGAGGAAGCTTTTCCCTAGGGACTCCAAGATTGCTCCCATGCCATATGTCTGGCCATCAAAAGCCACCCCGCAGAATGTGTTAGCATTCACAGCCGTCCGTGCAAGGAAGAATATGTGGAATCGCTACTGAGCTGCGTCTTTGAACAAGGAGGTAACAAAAAAGCCCATCACGGCAGTTCTGCATTACACCTGACCCTGGGCAGCTCGCATCCAGGAGCCTGAAGACATCTATGGGGCTGAAAGGAGGAGAATGATGGGCAGAGGAGGAGTATGTGTGTGTGCTGTGTTTGGGGGGGGCTATGGATTTGCAGGAGGACAGAGGGAGTTAAACAGCATGAACTGAATGCACCATGGCACACGGTTAGCAGAGCAAAAAGGGTTTGCAGACCTCGGTCTATGTATGCTACAAAACGTGCTGTCTTCAGTCAGGGGTTACACATACCTCTGGGCAAGGGTGGAAAATGGCAACAAAGTGCAGGTACCCCTTAAATCTGAGAGTCCCTTACAGCTGAGAAAGGCAGAAACAGCACGGGGGTGTTCAGGACCAGAGGTCAGCTCTGTCTACGAAGGTCTGATGGGATTGGACTTTTTCCATCCCAACTGTTTTTCGACTCAAAACTGATTATTTGGTTAAACCAAAGCTTTATACAGTGTTCCTGCTCTATTTAGCAAATTGGTATCTCAGTGGAAGAAAAAATCACAGTGCTAAAATAACACTGTTTCACCCAAAACATCTGTGAAACTGAGGAAACCTTGATTTCGGGCAGAAGTTTTTGATAATTTCTTGAGAGTCTGAAATCATCCATGGATCTTATTCGACCAAAAGAAAATATCCAAAAAATCTGCATGTTGAAATTACCCTTCACATATACTATATTTCTCACTCTAGTGTTCATTCATAGAGAGAAAGAAAAAGACACATTTAAAACCCTTGGTGTGTAAGACTCCATCCTAGTGCGAAGCAAGGTCCTGTCTTCCCGTTCTCCTTTGTAATGCTGCCTTCAGGGACACCTCTTCCAGCCCATTACCGTCACAGCCTGAAAATCCCTGTCTGAAAATCATGGTCTGTCTAAATTTTCAATTTCAGTTTTCATCTGAGAACTCTTTGCCTGTCAGGCCCTGCCTGTCATTAGATACACCTAAAGCCTCACTAAGGATCTACATTCCTGTTGGAGGATATGCCCTAAAACACCCAAATCCTCGTAAAGCTCCTAAAAACTCTAACTCCCAAGAAAGCCTTGGTGGGATTCCCCGGTTAGGGTCTCAGCAGAGTTTCTGGTGAGGCTTCGGAGGAGAGGTAAGATGCTCTAACAGTTGAAGCATTGCAGTTCTTCCTGGTCACATCTGCACCCTTATGGGAGCTCTGATGCTCACTAAACTCTCAGAAAACTAGTGACCTTTCTTTTCTGGCTTCGTTCTCTGCCAGTTAAACAAGCCACAGCAGAGGTTCAAGGAGTGCCAGAGCCAATGCAAGGGAAGGAGCAGGACCATGTGGCAAGGAGCCCTTCAGCAGCTCTGAGCTGCTGGGTCACAGCTCAGCCATCCTATAAAACCTCCCGCTTGCAGCGTGTCCCAGGCACACCAGCACGGGCTTTCACACGTGTCCTAACCGCAAAAATCCTCCCACTCCCTTTACACCTACAAAGCCTGTAGTTAGAGTACAAATGAGTTTGACTCGCCACCACCAGAAGAACCCAACCATTGACCTTTAAGATATCCTGGACTGGACGTTCAGTGCAAAAGCTCCTATTTAAGCTATCCCACTTTGAATGAGGTATTTCAGCATTCATCGCTGAAAGGACGGGGACCCAGGCGCACGGGACTCACGCTGTCGCAATGCCGAGCTAGGCCTGGGGGCTCCCTGTGCAGCACACAGGGCGAGCAGGCATCTGTTCTTCGGCAAATTACGTTAGTCTGCTACTGTGGCATTAAAAAAGCATCCAGGGGGAGGAGGGAGACAACGTCTGCGAGAGCAGAGCTGGAGGTTATACATGAACTTGGACAGGTCCCAAGGAATTTCACCAGCCTATTAAGGAAGCATTTACATCAACCACAAGTTGCTTAATGTTTACTATGTTAAATAATCCAAATTCCATGGAACTCTTTGTTCTTATGCATTCGGGGGGAAAAAGTGATACCTATAAGCAGCGCTCTCCAAGCTTTAATGGCTTTGGCCCTGCTTGCTCGCTGTGTTCTGGTGGCTTTTGTGCAGTTCCCCGGCAGAGCATTACCCCTTGCAAAGCACGCGTTCCCGGGGAGACAGGTCGTGCTCTGGGGCTGCCAGACCTCCGTGCCAGGACCCTCCCGGACCCGCCGAGGTGAGAGTTAAGCCTCTTTGCCTGAGAAGTGATATTATCAGCTCTTTTCTCAGAGAAACCCCATTACGCCTGAATAGAGCCGGAGCAGGGAGGGATGTAGGCAAAGAGACGATAATGATTCCTTTTTTGAAGCGACATAAAAGAGAGCCAGGACTTCAGCAAGAAACCTGAGGAGTTAAGAGGCAGCGCTGAGGTCTCAATGGAGATGGGGTATTCTTCTTCCCCTCGCCGGGCCCTGGAGGTATTTTGGAGTGGTCAGAGCAAGAGGGGAGTTAGTAACTGCCCGCCTGATAAAGGGATCATTGACTGTGGAAGGTGAACATGGGAAGGAGGGTTTTCGCATTAGATTTGGGCCAGGGCCAAAGGACTTAATCATCTTGGCTCCCAGGCTGGCTCCTGGTAGCTCCAAATCCCGCCCTTGTTCACTCAGCCGCATTGGTGTTGGGAAAACACGACTGAGGTCAGCAGAAACCCTTGTGAATGGAGAGGGTTTTTCTGCTGCAGGCTGAAAAGAAGAGAGAGGGGGATTCAGACCCATAGATCTCAGCTGCGGTGGCTGAGCTGGAAGGAAAGCAAGGCTTTTCCTGCTGGCCCAGCATCATGGGATTCAATCCATGAGGCTCTTCACGCTCTTCTCCACTAGGCAGAGAGCCCTGCGACAACCCCACCATGGGATAGACAATCCAGGGCCTTGGGGACGTGGCAGGATGAGCTGGCTTCAACAGCACCGATGGCCTCTCTCTTCTCCTCCACAGCATCCTGGAGGCTGAGGGGAGACCTTCTCGCTCTCTGCAACTCCCTGAAAGGAGGTTGGAGCCAGGGGGGGTCGGTCTCTTCTCCCAAGGAACAGGCGACAGGACAAGGGGAAACAGCCTCAAGTTGCACCAGGGGAGGTTTAGGTTGGCTATTGGGAACCATTTCTTCCCCGAAAGGGCTGTCAGGCCCTGGCACAGGCTGCCCAGGGCAGTGGGGGAGTCCCCATCCCTGGAGGGATTGAAAAGCCGTGTAGATGTGGCGCTTGGGGACATGGGTTAGTGGTGGCCTTGGCAGTGCTGGGTTAACGGTTGGACTCGATGATCTTAAAGGTCTCTTCCAACCTAAACGATTCTGTGATTCTATCCCACATCCAGTCCCTTGTGTGGTCCCACCGGTTGGAGTTATGCAAAACTCATAGATTCGCCCCAATGCTGCTCCAGTACTTGCACCATACCTACTGGAGATCTGCTACAATGCCCAGACATGAGGGTCTGTATGTCTGTGCTGTCTGCAAGCTGTCCAGTATTTCAGGCTGAGCTCTCAGTGTTACAGAGCCGTGCCATGGCCACGACGAGGCCTTGCATGTTTGCAAAGTGATGACAAACAAGGCTCTTCAGACTCTTGGGCTCTTGGGTCTGTCAAGGTTTTTCCTCTGTTTTTGTGGCAGAGCACATGACAGCCTTTGTGTTGTGGGATCCACGATAAAATTCACAGCCGTGGTATAAGTGGTTTCAGATTAATACCCAGTGGCTCCACCAAGAAATCTTCACAGGCAAACAATTACTGCAGAAACAGCCGTGGAACATGGTGGAGAAGGTGGAGGGGAAGTTCCCAAAAGAAGTTAAGGAAGGGAAGTCCTGCATTGAGAGAGGAAGGAAAAGAAAGGCTTGGGGAGAAGACAGGTGGCTGAGGAAAGGACAGCAATCCTGCCTCTTGTGTGATTTTCACAACTGGGTATCACCTCACAAGCCCCTTCTGCGTTCTCGGTTGGGGGTTTGCAGTGAGTGGGGAGCTGGAGTTGCAGGAGCCGAGGGCAGAAGCAAGGATGGCTCAGAGTGCTCGGAGTTAATACAGGGCCATGAACATGTGGTGGTGGTGGATGCTGAAATTATAGCAGGTGGAAATTCTGATGGTTCCTCTTTGTGAAATAGATGGCTGAACACAGAACCTGAAACTACTGGAGGAAGCAGAAGACACTGAAGTGTCAGGAGCTGCAGCTATGGAAGTTAGGCTGCAGGGGCTGGAGTGAAAACCTCAGGCAGTGGTGTAGCCCCGCTTTGTACTAGAAGAGGGAATGATTCCTGATGTCAAGGGCAATGAGGTGGCAAAGACAAGAGGGGAGGAGGGGAATCAGTAATGGGAAAAGGAGGATGATATGAAGAGGAGCCTTTTGCATGCTGCAAGGCATGTCTTAACCATAGAAAATAAGTCTGGAAAGGATCTCAGATGAGATCCCAAGTCAGAAGCAAATCTAAACTGTCTTTCAAGGGTGTTTGTCTGCTTAGTGACTTCCAGAGATGGAAATAGCATGACTGGGAAGTTTTCCTCCTTGTCTACCCTGAAAGTCTCACTAAAATTTAAGTCTAGTGCTCCTTCTTATGTACCACAGTCACGGAGAAGGCTTTTATTGATGGAAGCCTAAAAAAACCAGCACACAGTAAGAACAGGAGTAAATAAACCATTATGCAGAATCTGCCCCGTGCTTAACCTGTGGATCCAGAACAGGTTGTGTGCTTCTGTCGTGGAAGAGGAAAACTGAAATCAAGCCCACACCTCTGCTCCAGCACTTTATTTCTGGATACGCCCAGATATAAACAATCATCATCATCATTTGCATTTCACAGTGGGGGAAATGAGCCGTAGGAAAGGAAATCATCAGGCCACACGTGAAGCCAGGAACAGAATGCGGGTTCCATAGCTCTCCTTCCTTGAGAAATTATGGATGAGTTTCTCTGCTTCCTAATTAAGGTTTTCAAGGATTGCTCATCATAGCCCAAAGGAGTCGCCCACTGATACCTGCTTCCAGCCCACAGCTTCTGTTCAGCGGCACTCAAAGGCTGTAAAAGCAATCATTTTTCACCTGGTACTCTTGCAGCAGGAGGCCACCAAGAGCACTTAGAAATAACGGCACTTCTAAATCATCATCTGTTCTGTTTTGTTTTCCCAAAGGGTTAAGTACTAGTAAAAAGTTAATGGCACTTATAAAGAGTTTTCTGTGCGAGGGTATATGTGTGAACAGCCCCCTGCATCACACCAGCAGCGAACCCGGGCTCCCCAGCGTCCCGGGGAGCAGTCCTCAGCCAGCCTCTCACGCATCTCCATGAGGGAGGTGTCATCCACCCACCCACCCAAAGCTGCACCAGAAGGAAAATTCTCAGCCCATCCCAAGCAGCTGGAGGGATGCACTGGGAAGAGGACTGCCTGACCTAGATGGGAAGGGAACCAGAGCCTCAGCCTTGCAGCAGGACTGCCTTAGCCAGGGATCCAGCCCGCTGCAGAACTGACCTCCCAGTGCCGCACACATGCCCAATCATGCCGCATCCCTTCCCTTCCCTTCCCTTCCCTTCCCTTCCCTTCCCTTCCCTTCCCTTCCCTTCCCTTCCCTGGTGGTCACTTGAGTGCCAGAGGGAACTTTTCCAGCCAGGAAAGCGAGAAATTGCTTCAAACCTAGCATGTGCTGTGTGGGTGGTGAAAGCTGCCTTCTTGTACTGAGGTCAGAGGAGGTACCAGGACCTGATGGAGGGTCCACATCAGTCAAATTTTCCCTGCACTTTAATAAGTAACCTCTAAGCTGGTTTCAAGGCCACATGCGTTAATCATCAATACTTTTCTATCTGATGGAGGACACCTAAAGTTGGCTTTGAGGTGAGGCCCCAGGTGGACCTCCTGTACACCTCCTTCCTCAACGTGCTCTTCCCTGGAATGTCCTGATGTGTGGCAAGGCTGCTCGCGTGATGCAGGACAGAGGGGATAACTCCAGGCTCTTGCCAGAGAGAGACCCCAGGTGACAAAGCTCTGCTGTTATCTAAAGTACCTATAAGGGTGACGCGATGACACATATGTTGGGAGTACTCAGATATGGGCATGGGACAAGTCTACTGGGTGCATCAGGGTATTGCTGGGAGAGGAATTGGGGTATGTACACTTGGAAGTCCAGAAAAAAAGCAAAAGACAGTCTCGTTAGAGCACTTATTTACAGACACATGTCCTTGGTCAAAAATAAATAACAATCAAGACGAGCAACGCAGGAAACATATGATGAAGCTTCAGAAAGACAGAACAATGATCTGAGTCAAGAGTTTCCAGGAGATGTCGGCACTTCTTCTGAAACTGTGGGCAGAGCACGCAAGGCCTGCCTGAGTTTCTCTTCCAGCCCATTTGGAGCAGCTTCTCTTGGGCCGGATGCTTCCCAGGCTCCCATGACAAGATCATACACTACGCTTCACTCCCCACCTCACGCCATTGGAATGAAAGGATGAAGCAAAGGGCATGTGCTTTGTCACCAAAGTTCGTTAGCGCTGGCCCTCCAGAGCACATTTGGTACATGTGGCAAGGAAAATCTCCATTTCTTTCTTCTTTTTTTTTTTTTTAACAACAGCAATGACAAAGGGTCTGTTTATCATTAATTAAGCAGCTATGAGAACTATTTCCTTAGGACAGATTATGGTGTTTCAGTCAGCCATCGGGTTACAATTGTCGACTGAAATTAACATTAATTGCCTACATGCTCTTGTCTAATGAGCTATTGGCTTCATTCTGTGCTGTGGTCGTCATGGAGTGATTATTGTGAGCCTTGAGCTCACGTTCTGTTGGAGTTACCCACTTCTGCTCTCTGTCTGACAAACTGACAAATGCAGAGACACCAACTCAAATTTGGTGGGGCATAAAGCAGGGTAAATTTTTCTGCTCACAAGAACGGTTTTCTGGTTGAGATTTTCTAAAATTTCCACCCTCTTCTTCTTCCCCGACTGCCCAAAGGCAGTGCTGCCTCCTTTGCCAAAGAGCTAGCAGGATTTTGCCATTTCTGGCAAAAGTATGAGCAAGGTAGGGAGACAATATGACCAACTGCTCACTGTGAGTGTATCTCCTTTGGCACTGCCTAGGATCCTGCAACGAAATGGGTGCAAGTGCAGGGCCCTCAACCTTACGAGGATCACCCATCCAGCACCAGTTGGCCCACATCTCCTCCAAGACGAGGCCAAATGGTGACAAAGATCTAAGTAAGGTCTGCAGGCTCCAGTGTTTGGGGATGCCTGAATCTCAGCCCTTCGCTGCCATCGCAGTCCTGCAGCTCAGAAATGACTGGCTTGCTTTCCTAAGCAGGATTAAACCTTCACTTTCCTCTTTTTTGAGGCAGAACCATGAAATGGAGATGGGCAAACCATGGCTACATCTACTCTGCCTTTGCTAGAGCTATATTACTAAATAAAATAAGAGAAGGCTCATTCCCTGTCCTCAAAGGCAAAAGACAGAGCACAGATCGTGCAGTTGCTTCGGGAGACTCGCTGCCCCTCGCCCTTCCGTCAGAGTTACAGAAAGGCACTTTGAGCTGAAACTCTCCTAGGATTAAAAAGAAAGGAAGCTCAACTCACCAGAGTTTGCTTTTTGGTTCTGTCTGACAAGCAGTGTGACAGAAATACGATGCAGTCTCTCCTTTTTCATATCATGTTCTGCTTAGATTGCTTCAAGGAGAGTGCACGAGCAGTCCACGGCGTGGAAAGGAGACGTAAATCATGCCCATAAATCAGGAGCCCCGGCTGCCCGTACCGGCAGAGAGAGGGGAGATTGCAGCAGGTGCACAGATTAGATCCCATATTTTACTGCTCTCATCACCACACCCTCTTCTGACTTAGCAAACAGTTTGCGGAGGGAAGAGTAATTTTCTCCGTGGCCCACAACACGCAGTGGAGTTTTCTGCAGGAGCGCAGGACCGCCCAACAGACCTTCAGGTCTGGGAACCAAGTTTTAAATGAAAGCAAAGAGCTGATTCTTCTAACAAGTAGAGAGCTGCAGGCTGAGTGGATGGTCAACAGGGATCGTGGGATCACCTGGTTTGAACTCTTGCCTAACTTTATGTGAAGTCACCCCATTTCTCCTGGCTTCAGGCCCACATATACGCTGTGGATCAAAACGTGACACCCATTCAAGCTTGCTTTTCTCCAGAACTGGGGAATTCAGCACTCCCCTTTGGAGCTTAGTCCAAGCACCTTCACTCTCTCTGAGAAAAAAATTGTCTTGAATCACTCTTTTGCTTTTTTTTTTTTGGCTTCTGCAGTTCCTTGACATGCTCATCTCTGCTGGTCAGGATAGTCTGTCATCACCCAAGCTCTGTAGCAGCATCGTACCTGTGCCCCAATGCCACCCAAACGCCTTTCCTCCGAACTTACAGTCTGTAGCTCTCTAACCCACCTTGGGCAGGATTCCTCTCACATTGCCTTCAGGCATCAGAAATTAGAAGGGCTGAATCCCAGCTTCCCTAGAAGACATTTTCCCCAGTTTTCCAACCGATGCTCCATTTCTGGCACCGCATCTGCTGTCTGTTGGTCCTTCAGGTGCACCAAATCCCAGTCGCTGTCTCCCAGCACTGTGCTCTCTGCTCTGAGCCATTGCTTTGTGGCCGGTGCTTTTGAGGATCCCATTAGTCTTTGCTGTGACGCAGTTGCAAGAGGAGCTCAGGTTGAGCTGCCGGTCCTCCCCAACCCTTAAATCCTTTAAAGAGTTGCTGTTTTCTTGGTCTGTCGTTCTCCCATTGTGGCCTTCCCGCCTTCCTTATGCCTCCATACGCGTGACTTTGCATCACCATAGCAAGAAAATGCACTTTAGTAACTCAGGCTCTGTATGATTGCCCAGCCCTCATCACTATTTGACACCATGAACCTTTATCTGTAACTTTTTCAGGGTTACATGTCTATTTGTAGACCAGCATTAAAAATGTTGAACATCATCACAACTAGATCCCTGCAAACTTTCTTTCAAAACTCCTTCAGCTCACAGTGGTTTTCCAGTGACATACGTGCCCTGAGAGCTGTCAGTCATTCTGTCCTTGATGCCGTAAGTACAGCATTATTCATCTCATTATTTTAATGAGAGCAAAAGTGCAATGTGGAGTCCAACACCTTCAGCCAGCAACGTACATTGTGTCTGTAAAGGTACCTCTATCAGGCAAACTTATGTTCATCAAAAAACAAAACAGGGTTTGTTTGCCAAAGTAGTGTCTCAAAAAAACCCCAAAAAACCAAAAAAACTCCCTTTTTCTTAGAAGCTTTTACCTCTGCAATGGCTGAATCACGTACCTGTGTTTCTGTTACTTTCTGTATGAGCTGTATTGGCTCAATGACGTTACAGTACTCAGCTTATTCCAATTTCTGGCTTGAATGGCCCAGAAGTCCCATCCACACTGTCGAGACCACTCGGTTCTGTGATGGCATCAGACACATCCTGCATTCTGATACGAACTATGTGCTTCGTCCCCTGCCCTCCCCCCCCGAGCCTCCTCCCTGCCCAAGCCTGGAGGTGGATCAATGCGGACGAGCGCGCTGCCTGCGAGCACAGCTGCATCCTCGGTTCCTCCGTTCAGGGATGTGGCCGAATCCTGCCCGTAGCGGCTTCAGCTCCAGTTAGGGAGTGAACCACTGGAGGTACAGCTTGGGCAAGACACAGACAGGATCTCAAGGGATCCTTAAAGGATCTTTTTCCTTCATTAAAATTTGAGCTGCTTTATTTTGCTATGGGATTCACCGATTACTTTTTTTTCCTGTTCTTTCTTTTCTACACAATTCTGACATGCAAGCAGGACACAGCGCGGCAAAGGGAAAACTAACAAAATTTATACAGTGATAGTTGAAGGATAAAGGAAATTTAGAATACTGAATGCTGAAGTAGTAGTGCCATTTCCTATGCCCTTTGCTACTGACTGCAATAAAGGAACAGCAGCTTTCAGTCATTCCTGCAGCTGTCAAAAAGCCGCTGAATAAGTTTCCCAATCCCGGTGTCCGTGGACTTCTCTGAGACGTGGCTCCCTTGGAAAGGTTTGGTGCACAAGTCAGTTGGGAGTAGCTAAGTGGAGACCTCTGAGCATTCCACTGCCGCTCCCCAGGGGCCGGCAAAGTCCAGCTTGTGTAGACGGAGAAATTTCAGGGTGTTAGCTGTAAAGGAGGCTAGAGCCTGGATACTCCAATGGAGAACATTGTCGTGACCTGGATTAAAAATCTGAGAGAGAGACATCCTGAAAAATACCTTTGTTATGTGTTACACAAATGCATTTCTAAAAGGCAATTTAAAAATAACTCTTTCGTCTAAACTGACCTTTTCCAAGAAGTTGTATTTTCTCAGGATAGGCCTCTGATGTAAGTCTTAGAGATCAGGATCAAGAATTATACAGCAGGGAAAGAAATACTCTGGCCCAACCACGCATTGCATGTTATAGTGCAGGGCCACGAGGGGAAAGGACACGAGGAGGACTCTTGCTTGTTGTAGGTGATGCGAAGGCACGATGTGCTGGACAGCAGGAGTCCCCTGCCCCACCAGGACCTGTGTCGGCAAAGCTCCGCTCTGTGGGGCTGCAGCCTGGAAGTTTTCCAGATCTTCACGTAACACACAAGGCAAGAATCCTGCTGATGGATCGAGTCACCCCTCTGACTCCATGGGTAGTAGTCATATTTCATGGACACACGGGAGCAGGCCTATTGTCAGTTTTAGTTCTCCTGGGTTTGTTTCAAGTAGAAGGATAATTTTCTGGATAACAGCACATTTCTGAAGGTCCCGACTCCTCAATTCTGGCTGGTATTCTGGATTGCCTACATGGCCTTGGCCAAGCAATGTAGACCTGATCACCCAAAAATGTCTGGAATCTGAAATTAGAATCATAGAATCAGAGAATCGTTTTGGTTGGAAGAGACCTCCAAGATCATCGAGTCCAACTGTTGAGGTTGAGGCTTTCTGTCTTTGAAGATGTGCATCACTGTGTCTCCGTTTCCTCCCACCTGGGCATGAAGAGCCTTAGCCAATTATTTTTAAAACTGAACGCTTCAAAACTTGACAGGAGCTGCCCAGGTCATGAAGTCCCGTCACTGTCTACTTCACAAAGCCAACCACATACAACCATTCATAAACAGAGAGGTGTCCTTCTGCTGTCCCTGTGTTTCCTAAAGGGATGCTCTTCCAGAGCTTCACTGCCGTGTGATTTGTTCATGGCCAGTCTACCCCAAGTGTCCTTTTGTCTTTGAACATAATAGCTGTTCTCTTCTGGAGATTGCTTTCAGCAGTCATGTACAGATTACCTTCCTTCTTAGGACTTGCTTGAGAATTTAAACAAAGCTACTTTCTTCTCTTCTTTCACAGCCAGATCTCCGCCTCCCAGCCTTCCTCCTTACCTGCTCAGGGCTGGTTTTGAACACGGGTCATCAAGACTTCACACATTTTCTAGAGATGCCACCAGTACTTTATTCAAGGGCACTAAATCCCTCTCTCCAGCAGAAACACTTCTTCTGATGCAAAACTTTCCTCTTGTGTCTCAGGTGTTTTGAAATCTTCCCAGTGAAGAAGCAGTTCAGTACAGCGAGACATACACAAACTAGAGGAGCCATTTTCCCATGGAAACAAGTGGTAAAACACCTTTTGCCACCACTGAGTTAGAGTAAGGTAAAGGTAAGTAAATCTGGATACCTCTCCCTGCCTGTGTTTGAGAACGTGGAGTTGGAGGCCTGACCCATCATTGGATTGATTAGGATGAGCCAAAGCTGATGTTTGTTTTGCGGATCCCCAAACTCCTGCCTTTTCCAAGAGAGTGTGGGAAAGAAAAGGAAGAATCTCTTTAAAGTTAGCATGGCAGGAGCTGCTGCAAGGGTTTTTGTTCCTTAGGTGAATTTCAATAAGGTGACCGCCAGTCTTGCACAAGCTGCAGCTGCTGTAAATCCAAGCTCAAAATGTCAGAGTCGTAAACTATTTTGATGAAATGCCATCAAAGAAATCATATTTATCGGGATGATTTGTTGATACTGAATATCCAAACAGTTTGGAGTGCAGTAAAGTTCAGGGGGATGCAGGGATTTATGGCTCTCTCTTGCTGGGGTTGTTAATAACATTTCAGGAGACTAAACAAGAATGTTCCAGGGACGCGGATGGCTCAAGCAGGGGAGGGACGAAGAGTTTCTTAGTTCTGAAAAGAGCAAAGAGGTCATCGGTGTGCTTACGGAAACAGGTTACAGTCCCATTACATTAGGTAGCTCCCCGGACCTGAGGAGAGGAGTTACTCATCATGGCCTTCATTTTTGGTTTTTTTCAGTTCTTTTAGAAATCTAGTGCCTTGAGGTGGGCTGCAATGTTGGGAAATGCAATCCAGTGTTCTCCTATTCCCTGAGCAGATGGAGGGCAGGGACTTGTTACCTGTCCTCCATCGGACTGAGTACCGTTTGGCTTCATTCCCGAAGGAGTTTGGTCCTTCCAGAGCACTGGATTTCTTGTTGCTCATGTGGACACCCTCCCCATCTTGTTGTCAGCCTCTGTGCCGCTCTCAGTCCCAGGGACAAACATTCACTCCGAGTTGTTATATGGAATGCAAGTCATTTTCTTCCCTGAGTCCCTTTCATTGACTGACCCTTTGCCCCCTGGCTACAAGGGAATAGTTTCTAGATGCCTTCCTCCACATCGCTCGCTATTTTGTATTCTGCATCCCGTTCCTCATCAGCGCTGATCGGTGATCTCATTCTGCAGCGTTGGCCGCGTGTCCATCATGAAGGCCCACTACGATCTTGGACAGACGATGAGTCATGTCTCAGCAGGACCCGACATGACCTGGAGCATGGAGAAAGGAGGCAGGTTTGTCCCAAGGAAGGTTTTCAAGGATGGTCTCTGGAATAAATGCAATTTGCTGCCCAACTACTTGAGCCCTTAGTCACAAATTGGTGACAGTGGGGCAGGAAGGTGATGGGAACCCTGAGTCTTACCCCAGAATAAACGCTGTGCACTTCCAAACCTTGGTTTTGTCCCAGTGAGGGAAGCCTTCAAAGGTTCTGTAGGAAGGGAAGGCATTTTCCACTCAGCTTGAGCATAATCAAAAAGCACCAGCTGCCCTTTTTTCTCCTGCCTCCAAGGGGTGGTCACGGACAAATGATCATTTGGGGAGTAGCTGTTTCCACAGCGGGATCCTAGATTATATTTGATCACAGGTTCTCAGCAAGGGGTGAATGGCCCCATTAAACATAATAAATATGTTTTGTGAGGAATGTTAAGTTGGTCAAATTTCCCATTAGATATGTTAATCGGTTAAAAAAAATGGGTTGTCTAATTAAATCAGGCAGTTTGTGGGCTGTGTTGTCTCTCTTGGTGGGAAAAACAGAATAATTATTGTCAGAAAAACAAAAGCTTTCCTCTCAGTTTTTGACAGGTTTTTAACAACAAAGAGCTGAGATTGTACAAGGGCAAAGAAAGACCCAAACATTTTCCAGCCAGCTGTAGGCTTCTCGAGTGGTAGATGAGAACAGGATTTCATAATGCTGATGGGAAAAGATTCCCAAAAGTTTTAATTTTATTTCTTTCTTCTTTTTTTTCTTTATTTCTTTTATTATTTCTTTTTTTATTTTACAGCGTGACCTTCCGGGGTGGAAACAGTTGAAAGTCACTGAGACCAATTCTGAGAAACATCTGCCTTGGAATACTGGCTGCTCTTGTAAAAGGAAAATATTGAACATGGTTTTTTGGACTTTTTTTGGAATTTTGTTTTTTAATAAATCCAAATAACTGGCTATTAGCAGGATACTGTAATTATGCAAGACCAGGCAGCTGAACAGATTTTTATTCCAAGAATTTCTAACCAATGCTGCAATCCAGAATCTTATAATTAAAGGAACACAGCACAGCCACTGTAAACCCTGAGGGTACTTACGTGAGCAGGCTTAGTGCATTTAAAGTAGGACTCATATACATCAGCCGCAATCTGGGAGCGAGAGCCTGAAATTCTGCAGCGTTCAGGAACCATCTTTGCTCACGTCTGCCATGGTAGGAGCAAAACCTGGAGAGGCATGTAGAGTAGAAATGACAAGCCCAAGGTCACACAGTAGCTTGGAAGAAAACAGAACAAACCACAGCTCCGGAGTTTGGATCCAGGCTGTACCATCCCCGTTTGGGCTGGATACGTAGCCTCGCAGCCACAAAAAACAGATGCTGCTGGTGCAGTCTGGGCCACGGTGGCTTGAACGTGGGGCTGGTGTTTCTGTCGTTCCTCACATGGTTCAGCTGTGGCTTTCATGGTGGGATGGCCAGAGCAGGGCTGTGCAGACACAAAGGTTACCTGCATTCCTCACCGGAGGAAACAGCAAGTCCCGGGACCGCTGAGGCCAGCCCTGCAGGGCTAACCTGGACCCATCGGTGTCCCAGCACCGCACTGGGACCACCAGGATCCGTCGCCTTCACCTGCCCCTGAGCTACACCAACACTCTCCCACCATCAACTCACCAGGGTCCCTGTATGTCCTAGTGCCGTCTGAAGACACGGGTGTCTGGTTCATAAAAGGATCGGGACATTTCATCAAGGATTTCAGGGAAGAGTCACAAAAAACAGCTAGGGATGGGTTAGTGCCCGTGCAGTTTGCACGGACAGGTGATGGAAATGGGACGCTTGTGTGTGGTACGGGAGAAGGCAAAAGCGAAGCATGTAAGAGGACATTGGCTTCTTCACGTTGATGCAAAGACATCGGCCCAGGAGGAGCACTAAGAAATGCTAAACACGTTAGGAATATCAGGATGGAAATATTGTGTAAAATGGAGCAGAACGAAGTTTGGATCTATTAGATCCAGGTGAACCTGGCTTAGGATGGCAGATCTGGGCTGAAATGCTTGTAATAGGATTTAATGGGCCCAAACGTCTTTAGCTCAGTCTTGCGGGGATGCAGAGCTTATGTGAACATACTGTCGTGTCTCTGTCTATGTCTCTGTCCCCGTCAATGATTTCTAATATATTTCTTGCCCAATCTCATCCAGCTTTTCAGGGTGTCTCCAGTGTGTGCTGTTCACGTAGGAGCCATAAAAATCAGCAGCAGATGAGGACAAAGATCACTTACTGCATCAGCTAATGGAAAAAGATTAAAATTCACCCTTTATGAAACATAGAAAAGAGAATCTCTATTTTAAACCAGGCTGGGCACACAACTAGTTGTTTAACAACAGACTGCCAGGTCCTGCCTAGCTCTTACAGAGGGACCTGGACTCACAAAGCCCGGCTCTGGGCAAATGAACCCTCTCCTGCTCCAGCTCGTGTGTTACAACCCTCCTCCAGCCCGGCAGCACGAAGCTGTGTCAGTGGCAGCAATGACGGGACCTGCCTGATCTCAGGCTACTGAGAAACTCCCTCCCCACCTGAAAGTCACCCGGGGAGGACAGCTATGGGCAGCCACGTGCCATTTTTACAGGTTCCCTATTCAGGATCTAACAGCACTTTAATGGAAAACGTCCCTTGGTGACCTATAAATCACTGTTTATCACTCCAGAGGCTCCCACAGGCGCGGAGATAATGCACCCGTGTTATAATATTGATCGATGGCTGTCTCCTCCCCACCCTCAGCTCTGTCAAACAGGCTGCTCTCTCGCGTGTCAGGAATGAAATACTTTGACGCGGAAGATGGAATTTGGAAACTGTCCATTCACAAGCTCTCAGCAAGTTGTCCGGTTTTAACCTGATTTTCAGAAGGTAATTTCCTGAGGAGTAATGTTCTTTTTCGCTGCCAGGGTCCTAATTGCACACAAACAATAAATAAAGGGCTTTGTTTGGGGCTTTTAACATTTTTATTTTATGAGGTTTTATATGACTTCAGGACTGCTTCAGACGAGGCTGTAATCCTTGATAACAGAGCCAGGAGTGGAATATCTATCTCCTGTGAGCATAGACATGGTCCTGAGCTCCAGAATATCAGTGTCTTTCACATATTTATTCTGTGAGGTAGAGAAATACGCACTTTCGAAAGGCAACAGTAGCAAAAGAGGAGAATGAACTTCACCATTTTCCCAGAGGAGACTTGTGATGGAAATCATCTCTCATCTATCACTGCGTCTTCAACCACCCACTCCTGAGGATTCGAAAGCCCTTTGCAAACTGGGATGAATTCATCAGACCCCTGGAAGTGGTTTGTTATTTCTGCCCTATTTTCCCAGATGGTGGGTGAGTTGAAACGTGGGAAAATGAACTGGCATGGTCAACGGCACTCCAGCAAAGAGCTGCTGTGTTGCAGGGACGAGGACTATCCAAAACCCAAGTAAACTGTGAGCTCTCCAACCCTCCCACATGGGCATAAACAGCAAAACCAATTTGCTTGGCCTTCTACAGCATCTCTCAACCAAGACCTTACCCAAGACTCCACATGGTCTGGTGGCCAATGCCTCTACTATTACGTCATTTTACTACGGGTGGCAAATGAGTCCTTCAGTGGTTATATTGTCCCACGATCCTTACTACAGCTTGGAAAGGGACTATTTTCCTCCGTGTGTAAACCCTGGTCTGTACCAACCTCTTTGCATTAAAGCCTGACCTCCACCTTGGTGGAGAGGCTTCCAGGTTTTCCTTTCCGAGCTCTCTGATTTTTGCTTTATCAACTGGTTCATGTCTAGATCTCCACAGGGTGAAAACAAGGAGAAACAAGGATAGAAGAGGGATAGGTTGGAGCAGGGAAAATGCAGATTGGCTCTCAGGCAAATTTCAACCCTCTTAGGCTGTGCTAATGTCTCCTGAGATACACGGCGCTGCATCACACTGGAGGACACAAAGCTCTCAGAATGTGTCATTGCAGAGTCCTGAGTTAGCCAAAGTGGGAGGACAGGGTAGAGTTCCCGACACTGCCAATGTCTGCTGTTTGGCTGAGGGGTTGCCTAAAAAAGTGATGACTTCAGAGCCTCGGATTTTTGAAGATATTGTGGTGGCCTAAAGAGTAAAAAGGTGTGCTACAGGGTTTTATAAATGTGGCAGGAAGGAGCTTTGCAAGCACCGAGTTCAACAGGGAGAAACGTCTTTGCTAGGTCTTTCTAATTCCCCTGGGAATGCCTGCTGATGATTTTCCCTGCAGAGTTTTTTACTTCTGCACATGCTCTACGGAATCTCATTGTGGACTTTAACATGGCCCTGCTAGAGACAACTTTTCCCCGATGGAGAATCAAATCCCCACCGCTGCTCCACCTCAGCCTCCCAGAGCCCATGATACCCTGCAGAAACCTCAAATGCTGCTCCTCTCCTCTCCATTATCACCCTGTCCTGCAGTAGAGAGGACTGGAAGAGGGGGGACTCTGGTCTCTTGAAGAGGGACCAGTTTTATCTGGGAATTGTTCTCTGATGTGGGAAAGCGAATCATGCAGGATGGGTCACTGTCGTTTGGCAAAGCAACCTGCAGCCAAGGAGAGGGATCAGCTGGTCTGCCGGTGATGTACCTCCAAATTGAACTGAGATGCCGCTAGCTGTCTTCTAGCCAAGGGGATGTGACCCTTGATGGATCTGACCCACACTCTTTTCTTCTGATGCAGTTTTTAAGTCCCTGCTGGTTCCTGACTTGTAAGTCTCCTTCAAACCACCCAGTGTGCTGGATGCTTTAGCTCTCGATGACGAGGTCCCACCTCAGCACTGCCCCAGCAGCTGCTTCGCTCACTGGCGGGTGGCATTTGGGTTCCTCATCTGCTGCCTGGTTTCTCCCGGTGGAAAAATCACCAAGGCTGGTGAAGCACCGTTTTGGGAGAGCCAGACAGAGCCAGTCAGGAATAACGGCAACCAAACTCCCTCCTTGGGAGTGGTCTGGCCGTACTGGTGTTGGGCAAGCACGTTTTTCAGCACACACAGCTTGCAGGGCTGTCAGTCAGCTCCATTTTTAAAGTACTAAATTCGCACATAAAATGCTTGGCATGTTTTGAAGAGAAACGTAATCTGTGCAATTTCTTTGAAAAATTATGGACACTGACATTTTACACCTGTAATTATGATAAAAGCTCTCAGCGCAAGCCTGCGAGTGTTTCCAGCAAATAAATCATCTTAACCCCTTGCTTTTAGGAATTTAGGGATCAGCCCTCAGCTATAAATTAGTAGCAAGTGATAATAGCTCTGCTCACAGCTGCCGTCTCATGCTTTGGAGATGAAACATGCCACGGAGGGAGTCGGAGTGGTCACGGAGCCTCCTCCCCCTACTCCTGCCACACTGCTCACCAGCAGGAACATATGCCCATGCCCGCAGGCAGCGGGCATCCCCGTTACGTCTTCGGAGGATTGGATCCACATGGGTACTGTGTGCATTTGCAGACCGGTGGAACACTAATGCCCAGGTCATATTCAGTGGATTCCCTTTGCAGCTGAGATGGAAAAAACGCCTCCATCCCTTGTTTTCTCTCAGGAAACTTATGAGGGTGCTTGGAGTAAATGACGCGATGTGCTTTGAATGCAGATAGGTCCCATGTTCAGAGCTTCCAGCATTGCTCATTTTTATTATTATTTATTACTTTTATTTGTTTATGTCTTTATTTAATATTAGTATTAATTTTATTGGTGGTTGTTGGTGGTTTGTTATTACCAACCACAAGAACAGACCTTTTTCAAGAGCTCTGTGCACCCTTGAACCATTTAAGGTGCCATTACGGGGCCCCCCGGTGAGTCCCACTGTTGCGATGCACCCGTGGGCTCGTGCCTAGTCAGCTCTGCGAGGGAAGGTTTGAATCGAAGGAGCAGGACGAATGGAGTGAAATGAAGGTGCGTTTCACATTGGCAGGACTGGGTGGCAACAGGGCAACCACCAAGCGAGGAGGCCAGTCCTGGGCTCCCCGAGGAAGCGAGGGCAGGAGCGTGGGAGGGAGAAGTGGACATCGCAAGAAGATGGGGGTTTAGTGTTGGGAACTGAGAAGCTTTTCACCTGCTGAGCCATTGCCCCTTGAAGCCGATCGGGAGCAGGATGCAATCTCCTTGACTTCACTTGGCCAGAGCACAGACACCTCCAGGAGATCCCTTTGCTCTCCATGATGGAGCAGGCGATGCTCTATCCCATGGATAACATGGAAAACAAATCCTGCATGGCGCTTATGGCTGAGCGAGGTCTGTGCTGTGGGTGTCCACAGGTGGTCAGACAAACTCTCCACTGAGTAGGCTTCAAGTCCAAGCTGGGGTCTTGTGAAGGAGCCTAGGAAACCAACTTGGATGAGCAACCTAATTTTCAAGGGCTAAAACTAGGAAGCTCAATCCCACCTGAAGGATGGAGGCCAGACCTTGATGCAATGGTTTCTGGGGTTGGAAATCCAGAGGTGCTGTCTCCGTTAAACCCACAGCGCCCGGACCCACAGCACAATGCTTGTAGGACACCTCCTGGTCACCGTGGGTGCCAGCCAGAAGGAAGATATGGTTTTGGCAAACTCCTTGCTGGTTTTGGAAGAGGATTGAGTTCTCCAATGTCCTCCCCAGACTTGGTAGGTGGGATCCAGTCCCATTTTCCCTTTGGCAACGTGTACCTTTTGCTTGGGGGGAGCAGGGGAATCAGAACTTGAAGCTTCTTATCCCCACTGAAACGGAGATGCTTGAAAGCACTGGCATAGCAGTGGGGAGAGGAATTCCCTCCTCTGTGAGTATCCTGAAACGAGAGCCGGGAAAATGAGAACAGACATCATTAAAATGTATGAAATAAGAACCACGCTAATGATTGAACAGCTTCCCGCCCCACGCTGATCCCACGTCTTTGCACAACACAAACCTGGTCAAACCTTAAGAAAACCCAGAGTTCACAAGGCTGATAACCGAAGGGAGAGGAGAAGGAGCTAGAAGACACGTGGGGAGAGGGTGGTAAATGCAGGAGAGGGAGGGAGCAGAGCCACACACTTTCCCTGGACCGGGAGAAACCCCAGTGCACCAGACTGACGGGGTTCCCGTGGAATGTGCTCCTGCCAGGATAATGTTCTGGGCTGTGTTTGTGCACAATACTGCGAGACATCTGACACCACCGAGCGCTTAATAGCGGGTTAGCACAGTCCCGGGCTCTCTGCGGTCACAGGAGGTGGGGGGCGAGTCGGGGGAGTAGTGTCACGAGTTACTTTAATCGCAGGGAAGTAGTCTTTTCCCTGCAAAATAAATGACTCGGGAGGAATAGATACGTGATTCATCTCAGAGAGACTTTTTAATTTCATTGTCTTCAAATTACCTGCAGTAAGGGATGCAGCCTTAAGTAAAACTTCTGCAAGGCATCGCAGGTAAAAGACTCATCATCCCATAGAGCTGAAAGAAAAACATGAGGTGTAGCGATCAGAGCAAGCGATTCTTCAGCTGGCAGAGAGAACAGTGCCTCGGCGTTAGAGCAGGACACTTGTGTCGCATTTTGTGATTGTCCCATTGATTTACTGAGTCCCTTGAACAAAAAGCGCATCCCCTCTCAGTCTCCCTGAAATGGCAACAGTTGGACTTCACTCACAAACCCTGGGAATGGAGCTCACGGAGAAGCAGCGTTTCGCTTGCTTCTCCAATATGGAATTTTTCATTATTATAGAGTTTCTCATTTCCCTTGGACAAAAGTAGAGGTAAAACAGACTGCAAATTTGTTTTCTTAACAATGTGAAGCACATCCAAAATGGTGACTTTTCACCTTTCTATTGTCCATGGCTTTGGAACTGTTTTCTGCTGGTGGCAGCTGAACAAGACAGAAAATGGTGGGGAAAAAAAGGCATGATTTTTAAAATGAATGATGACTTCCTCCAACTCGAAAAACGCTTTCATTAAATTTTATACATTTCTCTAAAACACACCAAAGATTTGTTTTCCTTACCTTTTCAAGGGAAAGGGAGTTCTCATCAGAAACCAATTCCACTCACTCTGGTTTTGACACAGAGTTCCACAGCTGCAGTAATACCATCCCAGTTCATCCCTTCCTTCTTGTCTGCCAGAACAGCACCCGAGGGGGGTCCAGGCACCGGAATCCCATCACCCCTCCGTGAGGTGCTCCCTGGAGTTATTTTGGCCTGACTTCGTATAGTTGTAGTTTGCGTTCTCCTCAGTTTCCATAGCAAGTAAATAATGGAAAAAAAACGCTCCAGAGAACAGACTGGTGCACAACACGGTCCGTACCGCATGGGCTGGTGGTCGCGGGTCTGCCAGCATCCCAAGGTCGCAGCCCGGGGCTTCCCCCACCTCGTGCAGAGGTGGCAATGGAGGACCTGCCACCCCACAGACCTGCGCCAGCACCTAACTGCCTCGCAAACAGGACAGCGATTCAAAAAACCAGACCAATTTGGCCTTCAAAGAACGAGGGCAGTGAGTGGAAAAGCTGGAGGACAGCAGTTCGACAGACAGACAGACGGATGGGTCCCCGTCTCCTGTTCTACCGCTGGCTGAAGGTTTACAGCAGAGGAGGTGTGCTGTCCTGTTAACATGGCCCGTTTGCCAAATTCTAATTACAATCTGCTCTATTGACTCCAGCTAACAAGCTAATTGACTGCTTCTTGTGGCTGTGGTACACCACAAGCCTGACTGTCCTCTTAGGTAATGCGAGTGTGGGTGTGATAAAGCCGTACAGCCAGGGCTGCCAGAGTCGTTCCAGGGAATATTTGGCTTGAGAGATTTTCACCACCTTTTCTGCCCCTGGATGGGCTGCCAAGTAAGTGTCAATAGCTGTCAAGTCTGGTTGGGAAAGAGTAAACTCCGTCAAAATTTAAATAATAGGAAAAGGCACATTGCCCTGCAAGGACCAGCTAGGCAGAACTGGAGCCTGTTTGCTCTAACATTTTACCATACTGCTTTTGCCCTGAATTCTAAGCTGGCTGCAGGTTTCCTTGCCCAAATCTCAGCACTCTGCACATTGTCTGATCTTCTCAATCCCAGCAGCGCACAGAAGCCGCCGCTGAGGTCAGTGACTTGATGTTGCAAACCAGCTGCTAAAAGGCAGTTTCAGCCTCTGCGAGTCCGAGAGAGAATCTCAAAAAGTAAAGAAGGCTTGAGAACAGCATGACCATTTGAGATGCTTTACAGATATATATACACATGTAGCTCCACGCATGTTTTGAAGGAGGTCCCTGTCAGCAGGTGGGAAGTGGCAGGGCAGTGGTTTCCCCGGGGGCTCACAGCAAACCAAGGAAAGAAGAATGGCCACACTGGGACAAACTAAGGGTTTTGCATAGCTGCGTGTATCTTCCCAGCCTCTGGAGCAGTCTAGCCTGCTGGAGAAGCCCTGTTTACATCAATGTGAGTGCACTAAATTCCCCAGGACTCATGCCACACACATAAATTCACGTCCCCAGCAACAGGGTGGCTGTGATAATTCCCAGAGGGAGCAGACCATGGGTTTGGCTATATCTGCTGTCCTCTGCCTGGTTTTCTTTTGACGGCGCTTGTTTGCTTGAGTCAAACCCATGCCAGGGAGCATGCTGACAATTGATGCATGTGAATTATTGTGGGACAGTGCTCAGAGCAGGACCTGGCCCTCTACAAGCACCGTCACCGGTCCTTCTGGCCCCCCATAAACCCAGCAGAAGGCATTTATGGGGGGGAGAAAAGGGCTGGGGATCCAACTCCTACCTACTGTGTGCTAAAACAGTGTTTTATTCATTCAACCACACTGGGAAAGCTGACTTCAAATTCTCAGTTTTGGGGTGCCTGATTCCTACCGAAACCCATCTGCTTGACTCACGCCTCTGCACACCCCGTGCCCCAGCAGCTCCCCTCCACCACTGGGACTGCCAAGCTGGAGCTGTCCTGCAGCTTTCCTGCTCCAGCTCTGCGGGTCGAGGAGCTGCAGAGCAGCCAGAGAGCTGTTTTGCACCCAGAAAGGCTCACCTACAGCAGAGAGGGAGCAGAGCATCCCCTCAGAGGAGGTCCCCCACCTTCCTGCGGCTTCCAGGAACACCCAGGCGCACGCACGCACCGAGCGCACGCGGCCCCCCATCCCGCTGCCCCTTGGCACGAGGCGTCGGGGCTGGAGCCCGCAGAGGCAGCGGAGACAGAGAGCAGGCTGTTTACAGGGAAACAATTCAGCCTTGTCTTCAGTCACGTTTGGCTTCAGCACACAGGTCTCCACGCGATGCCTGGAGAAGGTCATGGGGGAGGCCAGAAGACAGAAATATTTTGTGTTCTTCCAGCCAGGCTGGAGCAATTCAGTGACGGTGACCCCTCGAATCTCATTTTTAGCTTTACGAGAAACAGGTCCTCAGGAGAGACAGAACAGCCCCATGGAAGGATGCAGAAAAGAGCTTCTCTCCTTGGCTTTCCCACAAATGCACCATCAGTCCCAACCAAGTCCCTCCCTCGCTGACTACCTCAATTTACCCTGTGCAGAACAGCCTTCAAAGCACGGGGCGGGAAGAGACGGGAGTTTGGTGAGCCTAAATGCATTCGCTTCTCTCGCGTGAAAGGCGCCAGAACCCGGGGACTGGTATTAGCTCTGCAAGCTGCTATTAGCTCCGATTTTCCTCTTGATGTCGTGGGAGCCTAAAAAGTGCTAAGCCCTTCCTTACAGCCAGGTCCCAGGCAGCAGGCTCACAAGTAACTCTTCCCAGGGCAGCCTGGGCCTGATCAGGGGCTGCAGATGTTTGCACCCCTGGCCTGCTGGTTAGAAGCACAGCAGACAGCTGGGAACAAGCGTGAGGAGCTCCTGTCCGTGCTCTGCAAGATCCAGCTGAAATTCCTGCAGAAAGAATCTGTGGTGGCCATAAAATTTTCACACACATAGACACCGCTGCTCCCAGTGTGCTTTACATAATGCGTGTGCTAGATGCCTTTTTGGCTAGCTGCACCGAAATTAAGGGCATCTGGCAAACACAGCAGCATCCTGCTTCGTAGCGTACACTAGGCAGTCTGACGTGCAGAGAGAAATTGGAGCGGCGGATTCAATTGTTGAAGCTCACAGTTTGCGTTTGGGCAGGACTCATGCTAAAGCCGCTCCCGTGGCTGCAGCGTGGGCTGGGAGGTCTCTGACAGCGCTGCTGTGAAGTGTCGTGGTGGGTAACGGGCGAGCGCAGCCCCTGCCTGCAGGCAGAGGGGCCAGGATGGCTTAGAAAAGTGGATATCCCTGTACCTGGTGCACAGCGGTACAAAAGCTGGCAAAGCATCTTGCCTAGGTTAGTATCAGGGCATAGTACAGAAATCAGGCCTGGGTTTTATCCCTGTGCGTCTTAACTTTGCATGACGGCATCCTCGTGCAGCAGCGACGTGGTGTGTTTGACGCCTCGCTGCTGCTGCCGCCTGGGGTGCAGCACGAGCCAGAAGCTTGCAGTTGCTTCTGCCGTAAACCCAGCTTGAGCTCGTGTCCTGTGGCCCCGGGAGTGCACAGATGCTGCTGCTCCGCTGCTGGGTCCCACTGCGCCTGCGCACCCCCCCGGGCCGGCGTGTGCGCAGGGAGGGCCACCCGCCCCTCGCCAAGCAAGGCGATTATTCGGAAACCACCGCTTTTCCTCTTCATTGCCTGACTCGACACCAGCGCTGGCAGGAGATGAGAATTCACCCACCCCTTCCCGCCCTTCCCTTTCCCAAGGACCTTTCCAAGCCCTCGTCCGGCTCCTCTTGTGAGATCCCATGAGCTCATTGTGCGTTTGCCTGTTCCCCCTTAAAATCCAAAACGCATCTTTTCTCATCAGGGACTTATGGCTGGAATTACTTAAGTTAATAGAGCAGTTAAATAAGACAGCGCTGGCTGCACTATCCACAGGAAGGGTATGTTTTACTACCCTGGAGACAGAGAATACAGTAGTGGCTTTCAGACCCTCAGACTCTTTCCTTGTATGTGGCTAAGAAAATCAGAGCGAGCCGAGCATCCCCCCGTTTATCTGTCGCAAAGCCTTGGCCGGGGGTAAACGCTGCCGTTGGGGACTTGGGTGTCCCCAGCCAGCAGTGACAAAGGCGCATGACAGCAACAATGGCCAGGCAGGAATGTTAGAAATTAGTCTGAGCAGAGCCCGCTGCACAGCCACGTGATTTCTGGAAAGTCACGTTACCCCGTGTCTCTGTCGGTCCCACATGGAAAATTGGGGAAAGCAGGAACTCTGCTAAGACAAACCAGATGCTGCTCTTGGAGGGAGGCACGGTGGCGAGGCTGTTATACCATCGCATCGGAGAGTTTTCAAAAAGAAAAACAAGTACGCAGGGTAGCTGGGTGTCAGGGTAGCAGGAAGGCTTCTTCTGGGCTGAACAATCTGGCCAGCAAAATACCCGCCGGTCCCTGCCTGCCTTCCTGCGGACAGCCCGCGCCGGCGCATCCCCCCCGGTGAAAGGACAGCAGTGATGGCTCTCCACCCCCTTCTCGTGGCCAGTCCGCACACAGAGGTGCCAGCTCCTCTTCCAGCCCAGGGTCCTCAGCGCAGACTGAGCATCCCTCTGCCCGGCCCAGGGCGCCCGTAGCTCCTCCGAGGGCCTTGTGCATCCAGAAAGAGGGGGCTGCTTTTGGCCGTGATGCTGACCTGAGCGCAGATGTACGTGGGGGTGTATTTGAGCCACCACCCTGGCCCCGCGGTCTGACCTTCCCCTCACAAGCAGTGGGACTTGCGCAGTGTCTCTTCTCGCTTCTCCCCGAGGTCCCTGAAGAAAAGAGGGCTTACGAGGAAATTCCTTTGGTCCTTTCCTAAGCCCTCCCACCTCCACGTGTGTAAGTTCCTCTTCCTTTCCTTTCCCGTGAACACAATCAGACGTAGTCTCAGAGAGCTTTTGCCTTTTTGCTTGATTTGCCTTTTCACTCAGATTTCTACCTTAGAGAGGAGCGGAGTTGTCTTCTTGGATGGCAAAGAGCTGGTGCCTCTGCCCAGCAGCTGCTTTGATGGTGACACAGATGCCAGGAGACACCGGTTCCTGGGCTGGAGGTGGCCCTGTCACCAGTCCAGCAGGGATGGATGAGGGGGCTCAGCCTGAGCCCAGCCTTCTGCCTGAATTTAACAGGACCCATGACGGTTTCTCCTCTCCCTTTTGCTCACACCTGTGAAGAATAAAAGAATTTCCAAAAGAACCTTTTTCCCCTTTGTCTTTCCACCCAGTAATAAAATGCTGTCTCTAGATTCAACTCCTTCAGGAAAGGGTGACACAAAGTGCTGTGGACTCCTCCATTCACGTCATATCTGCTTTCCCCGAGGATTCTGTTCCGATGTCGATCCTCTCGATCCCAGGGGTGCCTCTCCTTCAACCCACATCCCTCAGTGGCTCTCAGTGGCCACCTTCAGCTGGTCCAGAGAGGCTGTGAGCAGTGAGAGCCAGCTTGGACTTTCGTTGTGAGTGGTTATCAGGGGCTATTAGATGGACCATGACTTGTCAGAGCCCAGAAGGGAGATGAGTGGGAAGAGACAGGGAAGAGGTCTATCAAATATTGGCAGGCATATAGAAAAGACATAGGAGTTGGGAATTTGCTTTCCCTCTCTGTAGGAGAACTGTATCAAATGGAATAAGCAGTTTTCGGGTTGAGGGCACACAGAGAGAAGCGATGCTTCTCAAGGTGTGTGGTTAACCCGTGGGACTCCTCGCAGAAAGGTGCTGTGCAGGTTAAGTGTCTGCATGGACTGAAAACCCAACTGCAGAAGTTCATAGGAGGAAAGTCCTTCAAGGGCTGCTAAACATAAAGTCCCCTCGCTCAGGAACCGCACATCCCAAAAGGCCGGGAAGCATTCTGAGTTGGACGGACCGTTAAATCTCAGGAGTCTAATGGAGAATACCTTAAATAATTAAGCAATTCCTTTTCTTCTCTTCTGTGATCTTCATCTCAGCTATGACAACAGCACTAAACAGAGCCTCCCACCGCATTCAACTCCCACGGCGCGGGGTCTTTGCCAGGTCTTTGATCAAGCCCTTTGCGCTAGATTTTACAGGATCTGGGCTGAAACAGGTGGACCTCCACTGGAGCACGAGACAGCAGCAGGTCTGCTGAGCCTCCAAGACCATGGGCACTCAAACCCATGCGGCCAAGTCACAAAAAACAAACTCCAAAAAAGGATCAGGGGGAAAAAAAGGATCAATACTTTGATAAATATGTATGCTTCCAGCCCCGAGCGTGTATAGTGCAATGCAGCCCGGCTTGCTTTCATATTTATAAGGTGTTGAAGAGCTCCTGATTCCCATCATACTGATAATTCATAAAATGCACTGAGACTCCAAGGGAATAACGCAGTATGTCCGTATTCCTGCAGGCCAGATGGTCTCGGAGAAATAGAAAGGTCTGTGTGAAGACGAGAAGTTTTGTTCTGGATGGGGTTGGAGTGTCTGAGATGTGGTATGGATACAAATAGGGGAAGAAAAATAGAGAATTTTATAAATGCTTGCAAAGAAAAAAAAAAAGAAAAAAAAAGCATTGATTTGATTCAAGTGTTTCAAATGACTCATTTTCTTATGATTTCTGTCATTTTGTAGATTGTGTATTTTAGATGTGGATCTAGGTATCTAACGTCACAAAAATAAAATGTTTTTTAAACTAAAAGCTAAAATTAAAAAATTAAATTTTACAGTGAGCAAATGAAATACTTTGTTCAGAGAAGATCGGCAAGGGATGTTTCAGCATGGCCTGATCTTTTCTCAAGATTTTCTTCCAAAACTAAGTGTCTGTGAAACAAGCCTCTCTGTGCAAAGCACTCCAGTTTCAGCAAACCGCATCCTGGGGGAGGCTGCTTCGCTTGCAATCTCTCCGGCACTTTTTTACCAAAAGTGCTTCTACTCTGCGGTACCACTCCAGCCACGGCCTGACGGCTTGTGCTGCTCCCGCTCCAGGCTAAATAAAAGGCTTCATGATATCCCAGTTCACTTGAGAAGCTAAATCTCAGCTTTCTAGTATAAGGTCTTGGAAGGGACGTGAAACGGATGAAGATGCTTCAGCCGGGAAAAGCAGTGGCTGGTCTAGGACAGAGATTGTGTACCCTGGCTGGCCCAGCGCGAGGAAACGTTGTAGTTTCTCCCACAGAGCCAAGGCGTGAGGGCACGTGAGAAGCTGGGCATGAGGCTCACACGGACAGAAGACAGCACTTTCTCACACCACGCTAGGCTGGTCTTTGGGGACAGAAGAGGTAAGATACTGTCCTGGTTTTGGCTGGGATCGAGTTCATCTTCTTCCCAGTAGCTGGTACAGTGCTGTGTGTTGGATTTAGGATGAGAATAATGTTGATAACACACCGATGTTTCAGCTGCTGCTAAGCAGGACTTACCCTAAGTCAGGGGCTTCTCAGCTCCCCACGCTCTGCCTGCGAGGAGGGGCATAAGGAGCTGGGGGGGCACAGCCGGGAGGGCTGCCCCAGCCTGCCCAGAGGGACATTCCATACCATACGGCACCAGGCTCAGTATATAAAACCGGAGCTGGCCGGGGGATGGGAATTGCTGCTCGGGGATGGGCTATCGATCAGTGGGTGGTGAGCAATTGTTGCATTGTGCATCACTTGGTTTTCTATATTCCTTTATCAAGATGATGATGATGATGATTATTATTATTACTATTATTATTATTATTATTTCCTCTTCCTTTGCTGTGCTATTAAACTGTTTTTATCTCAACCCACGAGGTTTTTTTTCCTGATTCTCTCCCCCATCCCACCTGGAGGGGGAGGTGAGTGAGCGGCTGCGTGGTGCTTAGTTGCTGGCTTGGGCTGTACCACGACAGATGATACATTCCTGGAGGACATAATCTCCAGAGGCCAAGACCCCAGTGCAGCCCCCAAGTGACTGCTGAAGGCTGGGAGGTCATAACCAGGGGAGGGATCACTCATGTTTGCCCTGTCACATACCCTCTTCAAGCCTCCATTGTCTGCCACCGCCTGAGACAGGACACTATTAGATGGGCTGTTGGTCTGGTGGCCGTTCAAAGCTGAGCTGATGCTTTTCTTCTGTTCTCTTTTTTTCTTTTTTTTTCCTCTTTTCTTTTCTTTTCTTTTCTTTTCTTTCTTTCATATTTTCTTTTTTTTTTTAATTTCCTTTTGTTGTTTCTCTCCTTCCTTTCTCTTCTCTCTTCTCTTCTCTTCTCTTCTCTTCTCTTCTCTTCTCTTCTCTTCTCTTCTCTTCTCTTCTCTTCTCCTCTCCTCTCCTCTCTTCTCCTCTCCTCTCCTCTCCTCTCCTCTCCTCTCCATCATTCTCCACTGGCTTTTAACCATTACTTGGTGAGGTCAGCCTAGAAACTTCTGTTCAGCTTTTCAAGGAGATCTGTGCTCATCTCCACACAGAGGAAACTGCAACCACCCTCCCATGGTCTCAGGATCCGGGACAAAGTCACTCCCACCTTGGAAAAAACCTTGGCCATGCGAAGAAAAGGCCATTTGCACATTATTAACCAGCTTTGACATTGATGTTTATCCTCACGCTTCTCAGAGGGGTCAGGGAAACTGCTTTGCTGAGCCGCGTGCAGCGATGCCGTGGTTTTGGTTCTGTGGGAGGCTGCAGCTGTTTCAGACTGCCTTGCGTTATTACCTAATGTAGGGTCTGGCTGCATTGCTTTGACAGGGCAGGACTCCCAAGATACCTATGGCCCTGATTCAGAAAAGCAGTTAAGCACATATCTAACTAGATCATGAGTCAGGGAAGGACATGCGTGTGTCCCATTGACGTATGTGGGAATTAAGCATGCGTTTAAGTGCTTTTCTGGCACATGATAAGGTTATGGATGAGATGATATGACACGGTTTCCTGCACGCGCCAAGACGCTCCTTCCAACCCCATATTCCTGACACATATCAGACAGGAATTTCTAAATACGGGCTACTACACATAGTTCCCCAAATTATCATGTTTAACCTTTAAATAAATGCGATATGGCTCTTTAAGGATGCTGAGTACGGGAAGAGCCTTTTCACTTCAGTGTGGCGATGACGGACGGGGCACGTCGCCTCTGAAGATCAGACTGCATCTGTCTTGGGACTGGAGTACGGTTCTACAAGATCCTTGCTTTTTTCCCACGTTGTAAATCAAAGCCTTTGACTTTGCCTGCTGCTCCGAAGCTCCCTGGAAGACCCAGGAAACGCTGCGCTGTGAAAAAGAACGGAGGATATCTGGGTTCCTTGCTTTTTGTTTTATCAGTTAGAGTTGTATCATTTGTCTTCAGTGACAAAGTGCTGGAATATGCCGTGTGTTTCAGTTACGTTCTCAGAGGAACAGAAGACGACCGATGCTCGTTTACCCATAGCATCTGTAAGATATGTAGGTTGGACTGGGCCAGGTACTGACGGGGGTTCCCGTTGGAGACCATAGGAAAACATATATTTTAATCCGATGGTGCGGGCTCCTGTTTTGCACATCCTTGTTCAGATCACGCCTTCTGCTCACGAAACAATGCTAGATGCTTTGCACCCGGAGAATTGGACCTGTAGGAAGCGAGCCAGGATACACCCACAAAATCCACAGCGTGGGAGCGAGTATTGGAGGCTGCGGCTCTCTCTCGCTGTATGAGGTACCTTCACAAGGGAGTACTGCTTGGCATGAGAGGCAGCAACTCGTTTGCTTAGACAAGGCAATTTAAGTCCATCTGCCTGCAGATTAAAAGAAAAAATTCTCTGCTAGTCAGTTCTGGACTTTTTCCTCCTCCTTCTACACTGGCGTAGCGAGCCACGATAAGGGATCTGCCACTGCAGTCGTTCAGTTTTGGTTGCCAGCGTGTGCAGGATGATGAGCGGTTTTAAAGTAACTAGAGAAAGGTGAAGATCTGCTAGGAACTGAAATAGTGGAAATGCATGCTGACACGCAAATGTGAAGGGACAGATGCACAGGCATCGGACAAATTGGCACAGACGGGTAAATTGGGTATGTGCAAGGTATTTGGGTAGACGAACATCAAGGTAAGAGAAGAGCAAAGCGTGGCTGTATTGAGCTGGAGCACCTAACTCAGTACCCCACGTCCAACAATGGCCAAGAGCAGGTGAGTGAACGACCCAGTGTCATGTCGTGTTATTCATTATCGGGGTGACATTCTCCCTGAAAGCCCCATTGGGGGCTGGAGGGCACCACATTCATTGCATTTTCCTGCTCTCCATGCCCAGATGTTCCGCAGAACCCTCGTGGTAAAGCTAGCCAGCTTCCACTTTTTACCTTCCCAGTGAATTATGGCCCTACGGTTGTTTGAAACCTCAGAGTTCACAGGGAGTTTAGTGTCTCCATACGGTGAAATGCCGTGGCAAATGCATTTGGCTCCAGCTGCACTTATCGCACAAGGCAGACTCAGTGCTGAGCTGAATCGAGCTGGCTTATCAGGACAGGCAGAGAGCAATTGCTTCTGCAAAGAAGAAAGCAGAGCAACACCCAAGACCAGGGCCACGCTTGGCTTTTTTCTTTTGGAATGATCATAAACCTCTGGCAGATCCCTCAGCTCCTTGCAGCACAATCAGAGCTAACCAGAAAAAAACAGCTCAGTCAATGGGGAAATGTTCCTCAAAGATTTACAAGGTTTCCTGTGGTTTTCGAATGCAGCAATTACATTTTATTCCATGCAGTTTGCACTTTGCTCTCAAGGTGGAAAAGCCACAGGTTTGGGATGTCTGTGTGTGCGTGTGTGCATGTGCTCGGGAAAGGAAAATGCCGGATGGGGCAGCCATGGGATGGTCTCACAGGCTTCCCAAGAGACTTTGGGGGTCAAACATTGCTGAGATCTGCTTAATCTCAGTGACTCTTCCTTTAGTGCTGTTGATTTTCCAAGAGATCCTCGCTGGTTGAAATGCAGCCTCAGATCTCAAGGATGGTCAGGTACCTGATTCTCTAGTTGTTTCCATGGACAGTCCAGAAAGCAAATAGCTTTGAGCTCCTGGGAATAACTGCTGGCAGAAGAGGGGTGTTACTTCCCAGCAGGACAGCTGCTAACCCCAGGACACATTCCTCAGAAATCTGGGCTAGGATATCACGCCTTGGATACATCTGGTGGGTAGTGTGAGAATTGGAAATGAAACCAAGGTTGGCTTGAGGCGTGGACAAAGAGGCAGTCAAATGACACTCTTTCTGCACGGTCTTCCTATAGAAGGGCATTGAAAAGCTGTTAGTTGTCCTCCTGTAGAGCCCTTGAACCCCATCTGAGACGGGAGCCAGGCAGACAAGCAGTGAGTGCCCAAGGAGGCAGCCTCTCTCCAGAAAGAGGGCGCAGGCTGAGCAGATAAGAGGGCTGAACAAAAAACACTCAAGCTAGAAACTACCACTGCTTGAAGGCAAACTATCCCAGAGAATTAGAAATATCTTCTGCCAATTAAATATAAGATTATTTTTCTTTAATGTGAGCACACGTGCATGTCATTATGGACCAGTATGATTTTACTGCCGTTGATTCAGACCCACAGTTCTGACCGATCCCCTGACCAAGAGTTGCATTTCCCTGCCCACCGTTCCCCTTGGCCTTGTGCATTAGCCTAATCTAAGGAAGAAGTCCTGAGTTTTTTCCTGTGACGTAGAAGGTCGAAGACAGCAAATGCCTGACATGCATTGCTGGAAGGGCATTCCTCAAAAACCTGGGGCTCAAAATTTCATTAGTACAAATTATTCTAAATATTTGGAAGGAAAAGCAGACATTTCTTCTCCAAAAATTAAACCTGAGATTTATGCATAATTGCATCACTCCAGCAATTGTGATAACAAAACCCCCATCCCCAAAATGAAGTGCTGTGAGTCCATGCAAAAGCTGACGATGCATTGAATTTTCTCAGCTCTTCCACTGGCATGTCAGATCTTACTTTGGTTTTATTTGTCATCTTAATTGAAATGTCACTCACCAATGGACAGCACACTGTTGAACTGAAAATGGAGTCGCCGACAAAGCGTGGCGAGCCGTTCTCACTCTTATAATGGTGGAAATCAAGAGTAACTTCATTTGAGTAACAGATAATAAAGCTGGTGCATGGTCAGAGGTTGCTTTAGCCAAATTTAGGTATATAATAGGTACATAACAGCCTGTTTCCAGTTCCAATCATCCCCACTCCCTCTGCTACCAGAACTCTTGCAGAAAGCCTACGATTCACCAAAAGCAGGAGAAACGAGTGATTGCCGAGGGTGTAGTGTCTCCTCACTGACTGTAGAGGAGCCTGGCCTGTGCCTCTCCACTGGTTGCATGTGGAGAGCTGAAGGGACGTGAGATGAATCCCTCCATAGCTGCTCTTCTGGTCTCTGCCACAAACTCCCTGGCTTTCCTCAAGGCATGTCCTCTGCAGGAGATCAGATCTGTGTCCAGCTGCCTCCATGGCAGTGAGTAAACGGCTCATGTCTCTAGGCACCCAGCTCTCCAAGAGAAGTCATTACGGGTGGCTTGCTTAAGCCCATGTCCTTCTGTGCCTCAGTTTCCCTTCCCTTTCAGGCATAGTCTTACTCACACCTTTTCCCCTTGAACAGTACAAGACAAGAGCCATGACTTTGGCAAGGTATGCTGATGTGGGCTTAACTCACAATGTTCCCCCAGATCTCTTTGAAGTCCACATGAAGTAAGTGGTCACCGAGGCACTTTGCTGAACCAGCAACTCATTCATTCACGCTAAAAAAGTCCTCTGCGAACCGAGGCTGACGCATGCCCTCAAAGCCCGGGGCACTGTTATTTCTAACGCATGTAAGGTGATGGACGGTGGCTCCGGTGATAGCAAACGGTTCAATCAGCCAGCACTGGCCACCAGGTCACAGACCAGAAGCTGGGCGATGGGCTCCTCTTGGTCTACCCATAGCTGCACCTTCCTCCATTGCTGCAGCGTGCCAGCAGGCTGTGGAGCGTGGGGTGGGGAGGGTCTCCAAAGGAGGTGAACCTAATTAATTTCCATTCCCTCAGAAGACGCTGCTGGTGGTGTTTCCAAACTCCCCCGGTTCTTTACTTACCCTTTGGGATCTCAAGGGATGCCCCATGACAAATTGGAGTTCTCTGGTGAACCAATTGCTTTTTTTTTTCCCCCCTGCTTTTTTTTTTTTTGGTGCTAAAGATGAAAGATTTAAAATGCAATAATGTTTTGTCTAAATTCTTGTGGAAATAGCTTATGACCTTTCATAGAGAAATGTGGTTTCAGCTTTCCGGTAAGAGAGCTCCCAGCTAATGATTTAGCTCTATTTTCTAATAAATAGTTGGCAAGAGACGACCACTCTTATACCCTTTGTCATTAGGGACCTATTATTTATGACTCAGAAATGAATCATTAGGCTTGGCAAACAGCAATTTCTTTGTGGCCAATGTATTTTTCCACTCGGTAGCAGAGTATGCTTGTAAATTCTTCCTAAAAATTACCATTAAAGTATCTCCAAACAGACTCTCCCCTACACTGCCGTAAATTCTCTCCACTTTGGTGACTATTGGTGGTCTTCCCACCTCAGGAAAAAGGGTTTCTTTTTTGTTCTTAACGCCTTTCACATTTCCTTCCAGCTAATTACACTTTTATTTAATAAGGTAAATGTGTTTTGTTTTCCTTACGGTCTCCCCTTTACAGGATGAAATATTTCCTTCTGACGGAGCCTTCCTGTCTTCCGTATCCTGGCGAACTCAAGGCCTCCGAGCAATTAGAGTTGGAGAAGACCTTTGCACTTACACTTACTTGGTGGTGTCCGCTTGCCAAGGGCTTCAGAAAGTCGTTTTCATGGGAAGACATGATGACACATGCTGGACACGAATCATCCGAGGGGCAAATTTCCCCAAATTCTGAATGCGCGTAGGAAAAATAGCAAGCCAGCAACTCATTTTGTCTCTCCCTCTCATTCTTAAATCATTATTCACCTAGTTGAGGCACTTCTTGAATCTGTTCCTTTCTTGTACTGCGAGCGTGTCTCACGGGACATACAACTTACCAGCTAATCAGGACAAGGGAATTAAAAAAAACGTTGAGGAATATGGTTCAGGCTTGGTTCCAGATGCAAACTTTACCAGTGCTCACTCACGTCTGAATCCAGGAGACTGTTTCTTACCGAAGAGTCAGCCTGACCGTAGGAATTTGATCCCAATACCAACTTTTTGGGCATTCGGGAAACTATAGATCACAGGTGGGGCACCAGGTTGCATGAGATTTCTGAGCAGAAAGCAGAAGACAAGAAGTTTTGAGACAATTCAGGGGAAAAAAGTGCAACTAGAGGCTTGTGAGCGTCGCAACCCTATGCTGACTGTCCAAAAAGACGGAATAAACCGTGCAGGTTTAGATTCACAGATTTTAACACTGGAGGAACCACTGGATCTCTTCATCTGGCCTCCTCCAGAGCTGCTCTGCAGCTTGGGATGCCCTCAGCGTCTCTTGCCCACCTGTAACACCAAGCAAAGACTTCTCTGCCTTGGCTGTCAAGCAAAAGGAAGTTTTGGGGCAAGGGGCAAAGGAATATTGATGCTTGCCAGTGCAAAATAAAAAATAATCACTGGGGATAGTTTTTGCTGGCAAACAGCAGCAGACCAGCCTAATCCTGGCCCAAATAGAGAGAGAATAATGTTCTTTTCCCAGTCAAAACAGCAATTCTTACTTTAAATGTGGGGTTTGGTCAAAAATTTTCTTATTCATTTTCTTCCATGGAAGGCCTACAGGTAAAACATACACAATGTACTCAAAAAAATACATTTTAACTGAAGTTTGCTTCTTGGGTTGTTGGGTTGGGGTTTTTTTCCTTTTGGAAATACAGCAGCATTTTATTTTCAAGAAGGTGCCTATAAGTCAGTTAATAGGTCAAGTGAGAAGAGAGAGAAGTGAGGAGCAGAGCACTGGAACCTCGGGGGAACAGAAGAAGGAGCAAAAGGCTCGGGTGAGCTGAACAGACCTAGGGTGCAGCAGAGAAAAATATAAATTGCAGTATCAGGAAAACTTTTACAAGGTAAGAAAAATTTAAAGATGGGTTCTGGGAAGTGGAGCTGTGAGCACACAGATGCCTTAGATGCCTCCTGGCTTTGCTGGAAACAGCTCCCAGTAGCTAAGCAACCTTAACAGGAGGCCGAGGAAAGGAGAAGAGGTAGCTGAAGATTGCCCCTGGAACATCTTTGAGCTGGAATACAGAAAAAGCAAAACACACAAAAAAAATCAGTTTCTTTCTGAAGTCTGGGATTTTATTTTAAAAATACCACAAAGTTCTGGAATCTACCGATTTTTTTTTTTTTTCTTAAAAAAAAAAAAAAAAGAAGAAGAAGATGAAAAAGAAACCTTTCAATAAAAATCTGGACAAAAATAACTTATTTTGGTCCAGGATGTGTCTGAGCATCTGTCATTTGGAGAATATCACTGTGTTCCCGGTTGGATCAGGTCAGAGATTCATCTCATGGGAGCATCTGCTTGCAGAGATGTCCTGAGCAGACACTTCAAAGGCAGCTATGAGAACCTCTCACAAAAAAAGTTGTAGTTTCACCTGTTTATGGAGAACATTCCTATTTATTCCTACTTCCCTCTCTCCCAATTTTAGGCAGATGTCACAGAATCATAGAGTCATACAATAGTTTGGGTTGGAAGGGACCTTTTAAAGGTCGTTTAGTCCAACCCCCATGTCAGTGTGGTGCTCCAAGTTAAAAAGGATTCTGTTTTCTTCCTGAACTGTTGTCCATTTCTTTTGGTACTTTAACTCTCCATAATTTTGCTCTCCATATAGATGACTACACCTCTGTTGGCTCTTGCTGAGCTGTTCAGCCATGGAGTAGTCTTCAAGAACCAGAAAGGTTTCTCTAGTTGAGAACACAACTACCAATCTGAGAACGATACCCTTGTGAATCAGGTCCAACCCCTTCAGAGAATGTATCCAGAAGAGCTGAGGGGTTTTATTACAAAAGAAGAAGCATCTCTCTGCCAAACTTGCATATAACACGAAGTGAACCCATACTGAACCTTATTTGAGGTTTGAAAAAGTTTGAATAACCTTTTTCTGCTCAATATTTTCCTTATACCTCAATGCTTTCCAGCTCAGGGCAACATGGAGAGCATATGTGCCAAAATTCTGGAGAATAAAAACAAAAAAAAGAAACTCAACAAGTAAAAACCCACCCGCAGAAGAACCTGCTTCTCTCCTGGGCATTCCTGGACCAGCTGGAAGCTGAAAATACTGGCAATTTCACAGGGAATGAAAATCTACAGACCCAGGAGGTTAAATAAACACCATCCAGGTTCTTATTTGTTTGGTTGTTTGCCAGAGCCCAGAAAGGAATACAATGGAAGAGTTCATCTTTCCATTTTTTCTAGCTGTTTACCTAAGTCTAGTCCCGCTAAATTGCCCTTGTTCCTGGAAATATGAAATTTTACTACATATTTAGTAAGAGCGAGCACGGGTCTGGCTTGTAAGGAAAGATCTACCTTATGGACTGTGCTTGCTGATGGGGTGGGCATCTTGTCTAAGCCAGTTGTCTGGGCCTATTAGTGAGAAAGAGTCATCTCCAAAGGGCGATAGTTCTCATTCACAGATTCCCCGACAGCTGAAGCCAGATGGAGTGAGGCCTGTCGCTGTTATCTGCAGGTAAGTTGGAAATCGCTACGGAGGGCAGCTTCCTTGATAGAGACACCACTGCCTCAGCTGGTGGTTGTGACCTCCAGAGCAGAAAACCTGACCCAAGACCTCACCAGGATCAAGCTCAGGTCCTCCCTATTTCAGGCATGGAACACACTGCTTAACATCTGGTGGACTTCTTTGGTGCACCCCAATTCACCCATGGGCATCCAAGGTCCAAAGCAGACATGCACTTTCGCTCCCCCCATCCTTGTCGTTGGTACATGAGCCCACCACCATCAGAACAGAGATCGTCAGCCTCAGCAGCCACAGCGGAAGGGCTCGGTGGTCTCCTGCCAGATACTGACAGTGACTCCCACCACGCTGGAGGTCAGATAATGCTCAAGACATTTAGGGTACAATTACATCGGTAAGTTCACTTCTGAAGTGCATCTCCCAGATCTCCTAACTTACCGAGCTTTGATTCATGCCGTAGAGAAATCTGAGTGCACAAATTGGATTCCTTTTGGGTGAAGCTAACCCAAACCGCCTGCTATCAGAGCAGACCTGCTGTGCTCTGACTGGTGGGCATTGAAGCCACGGAATCTGGTTAAAACTAGTCCAAAGTACTCCCTGCAAACAGACGGCATGGCCATAAGGTCCGCAGCCATTGACTCTGCAGAACCGGCCCTTGCACCGCAGGATTTGCTGATGTAAATGTAATCTCTCTGACTTGAGTTCTCAGGGTTTCCACGTTACCTTCCGACCACACTTGCTTTAAAAGGTCCCTTCCAACCCAAACTATTCTATGATTCTATTCTATGATTCTATGAGAACAATGGTTTGCTCTTGACCATCTGACTGCTGGGACAGAGGAGAGTTAGGGATCAGCATTTTAAAACTCACTGAGTAATATTGGGACTGAAAATTGTCATGCATGCAACTAAGGCAAAACAACAATATACAGCTAGGTAGATGAATGTAGGCACGACTTAAGAGTATATGATTACATTTGTGAAAACTGGAGTGAACATACTGAGTTTCCAAAGACGGAGAGCGACAGATGCACACGTGGGCTTTTCTCCAAGGCATGAGCCCTCACTACAGGATTAGCTCAGCTTTTTTTATTTGCACGTTTTCCCTGATCTCTCCCCCGTCTACACAACTGATGTCTCATTCCTGAGCTTGGTGGCCCATCAGAGATGCTGTGTTCAACCCACTCAAGTGCCGCTTTGCAGACACAGGGAATTGTCTTGACTGAGTTGGTTAATCAACAAAACATTGAACAGATTCATTCTTTTAAGGGTTACATGTTTTTCATCTGCACAATCTGCTATAAACGGAAAATCTTTGTGTGCACAGGTGAGTATAACCCAGGTTAATCTTTCAAAGCGCCCGGTTCTCTTACTTCTTTGGCATGTGGAAATGGTGTACCAGAAAGCTTGTGGATAGTGAGCCACTTCTCGTCTCCTGGATGCTTTTCACAGAATGGTAGGGGTTGGAAGGGACCTCTGGAGATCATCTAGTCCAACCAGGACTATTTGACAGGTGTCTGACATTGCTTCTGGAGAGCTGAACCTTCGTATCTCAGTGGTGAACTTGGCACTCAGGCAGGGGTCCATCAGCCCCACGCTTAACGCAAAGAGTTCAGTGCTAGGAGGAGCAGTGGGGCCATCCACCCTCAGAGGTGGGAATCCCATTTGTGAAGGATGCAGCAAACAGGGCAAGACCTTCTTGTGCCAGGCACAAGCAGGACAGCACCTTGGAGGCGACAAGCCACCCCACGCTTTGAGAGCACCAGTTTCACGATGCCTTGGACAGTCCTGGGGCAAGTGCTGCCCAGTGTCCTGCCACCATTAGCTCTTCAAAGACATATCCTGCTCCTCCAGAAGTGGTGCTGGAGGCAAGAGGCCGCTTTTCCCCCCTATATCTGACCACTTTCTAGTTTGCATTTCTTTTTCTTCCTATGGTCTTTTTTCTTAATATGGTTCCTCTTGTTATTTTCCACCCGTGTTTGTCCTCACCACGAGGAACAGCACCGCCTCTTCCCTACCCCGAAATGCAAGCAAATTGGACACTCTGTTCCACAGAAAGCCCCGGGGGGCAGCGGGACATTATTTTAGTATTGTTTACACTTCTGATCATCAGGCCCAGCAAACGCCCACAGGCTGGAAACCCATCCTAATTGTTGTGAGTTGTTTTGGTTTTTTCCCCTGGTGGAAAAAAATCTGTTAGTTATTAATCATCACCAAAACCTTGGTTTTCAGCAGCGCTGAGATGTCTATATTGCATCCAGGGAGTGACAGACATTGTGAGAGGAGGCTGTATCATGGGGATGCAACTGAGAACCTGGCTCCAAGAGCTATTTAAGTAGCTCGGCTCCTTAAAGTACCCTGCCACGCTGTTCTCAATAGATAAAGTCACTTTTGGCCATAATGGTCTCAAAGGGGATATTTGTTTCAAATGTTCCCACCCTCCAGAAAATTCTGAATTAGCTTCTCCTCATCCTTCCAAAATCCAGTAAAACAAAGGCATTACTTATAATATAAACTGGAAACTAAATAATAAAGCATTAATCACGCCATTTACGCACTCGGATTCTGTCATCCTTTCTCGTGTATTCTCATCTATCCATTTATCTATTTACTCATCCATTCCTGTACACGCATTATCTGTATTTACCAGTCCAGGTTTACACACACACACACACAAACACGAATGCACGCACTGTTTATGTGTGTCCTGCCAGGCTTTGGAACAGCAATAGACCTGACTTGATTCAATGCCATCCATCCCCACTATAAAATATTTTAAAAATGCAGACAACCCTTAGAGTTGTTATACACTGAGAGCGTTGCCCAGGCTGCCTTCTTGTAGCACATATGGAAAGAGAGAAGGACGTAGGACCTACCGTTGTTTTAAATGCTTCTCGGGATCCTTGTTTGGAGCTACTGCAGAAGAAGCTGGTTTTCAGAAGGAGCTGCAAAAATAGTCTGCTCCTCTAGCTGGGCGACTGGGCAGGGAAGGAAGGAAGATGCAATTGGTCCTGAGGACACACCAAGCCAGCACAAACCTATAGTCCCAAACAGCTGGAGAACAGAGTATCGCTGGCGTGGGCAACGGGCTGTGGAGGTGACTGTGCCAAGCAGGGGGTACAGCTGCTATGTGTGACCAGCACTCCACAAAGCAGCGACCACCCTCCAATGGGTCTTACAATGGTGGCAAATTGGATGCTTATGACCAGGTGAGAAATGATTTTTTATGTTCTCTCAAGCTCCTTCCTTCCCTGAGGCGCCCCTAAGAAGACATTGAAGACTGTCTCCTAGAAGGAAGAGGGGCCACATTTTGGTCCTGCCTCTAGTTGTACCCTCATTTGGGGAGAAATGCAGATAGAGGAAGAGGAAGATGAGGATGGAGGGCTTGCACCTGTTGTTACCTACATCCACCACTTCCCTTCCCCACAGTATCTGCAAAACGCAGATGCCCGCGTTCACCCCTGCAACATTAAAACAGCCATTCCTCCCTGTGGAGTACAAGTGACCAACCCCTGGTACTGCCAGCAGACACATCCTATCATCCTAAATGGCCTCCAGCTGAAATATAGCTCTGTCTCTGAAAAAGGGCCCAGAGCCGCACAGCTCTGTGCACTAAACCCTGACACATTGCTGGAAAGGTCCCCCTCACGGCTCCTCCAAGAATAACAAACCTTTGCAATGTGCTCTCATATATCATCAACAATTAAGGACGGTAACAATCCAAACAGCCGTCTCTCCAGGGATGGAGGCAGGGAAGGAAGACTTATTAGGCCCTCAAAGAAATGTAAACCCAGCACCGTGCTGGCCTTGGAGTTTCTGCCTGGCTTTGAGAGGCTCCGTGCGACCGGGATGCCTGATCTCCTCAACGGCAGCATGGCTCTTGAGGGGGATCAATGGCGCACCCCAAAGCTGCCAAGAACACAGCCTCCTTGGAGAGAGATGCTGAGGCCAGAGTTTGCGGCATCTCATGCTTCCTCCCCTTCTATTTTTTGGACCTTGGACAGCATTGATCTCCATCCAGCCCATGCTGTGGAGAAGGTGCAGTCTGTGCACTAGACAGCGGCATGGGGCTCTTCGGTGCACCAGCCTGTGGGGCTGCTCCTCCCGAAGCCCATGAGCCAGGTTCAGGGTACAAGCAGGGCCGTGTTGTTCGCAATTACTTAGAAGCAGCTAATTGTGCCCCGGGGCAGCTGAATGGGTGCAACGATGGCTTTCCCAGGCCTTGCCAGCCCTGCTCTCCTGTGATGTGGTTTAATGGGAACAGGGAGCCTGCTGGGAACGGCTCCGTGGTGTTGGCTCATAGGGTCTCCAGGAACGGAGCAGACAGACAGACTCTGGTTTTCAGCCGCGCCTGAAGATCTGTCAGCTGCAAACAGGGCCATCTGGCTGTGTTTTTTTGGTGGAATTGCTCCCATGGTTCTCCTGGAACAAGTGTTTCTCCTCCACTGGAGGGGCTGTAGCTTGCTCTCCTCCCTGACCTAAGGACAGCTTGGCTGCTGTCACGTGTGAAGACATGGGACACCAGAGCCACAGCCTGCGGGGTGGGAGAATGTCACACCTCTGCAGCCAAACCGGCCCTTCCATGTGGAAATAAGAGCTCATAGAAATGCTTGTCCCATCCTCTGCCCCTGCTCCCTCTCCCTTCCCAAGCACCTTGGAACGGCAGGAAACCTGTCTGATCTACTTGTAAGTCATCAGAGGAAGGGTGAGGGTTGGAAGTGGCTGCTCTGCCATTCCATGTGTCTATTAACCTACCCGGGCTCATGCACTGGGAAATGTTTTGCAACCCGTTCATCTCCAAAGGAAAATGTTGGATTTAGACGTTGGACATGTAGGATACAGCTCTGCTAAGGGCTAAACGCCCACCACTCCAAGCACCCCCTAGACCAAGTCTTTGCCCATGCACCCAAACATTGCACAAAGGCATTGTTTTGCTCATTATTGCACAAACCCTGCCCTAGCCTGTGCCGTTGTGTGTCATGGGACAATACCCATCACGAGAACATTCATCAGGTTGTTCCTTGCCAGCCGCAGCTTCACAGCTCCGCGCCGCGATGAACACTCGCGAAGAACAGCCTCTGTTATTTTGTGCTTTTTGGCACGGTTTGGCTGACCGAGTGGTTCAATATTAATCACGCTTCCTTCTTAGGTCCCCGTTGGACTTCCACGTGCGGCCAGGATCAGGCCCCAGGTTTCTTAAACCTGGCTCCTCGCCTACCCGCGCTGCTGGGCCAAGGCACGTTCTGAGCAGGCCTGGCGGAAAATTTTGGATGGGACAATTTTCCATTGGCAAACGCTGCGTCAATGAAACCCAAATATTTTGTGGGTGTAGCTCAATTTCCATGAAATTCTTGACAAAAATTGTCGAAAACCCCCCCTTACCCTGTCGCTGCAACTTTGAATTTGCCATTTCAGCTTTCTCCTTTTCTTTAGGATTGCCAACGCGCTTTATCTGATAAGGCAAAGCCCACTGCGTGTAGACGTCGCTGTTTTGTATAGTTTTGTTTTGACTTTTAGAAATTGCATTTGGTAACGGCTTTAATATTTCACGGCGTGGTGCTATTTTGAAGTAAAGCATTTCTGTCTTGTTGAAACGAAATCTTCAGCGTTGTCAAAAGGAAGCAATCATATACTATCAAACAGAGATAATCCTCCGACGCTGAAATGCAACGAGTCGATGCTATTGACAAGAAATATTTTAGTATTTCCAGCTAGAGTTTTTTGGGAAATGCCATTTCACAAGAAGTTTCCGATTTTCACTTCTGCGTTCCAATTTGGAATAAAAACAGTAGAAATGCTGGCATTTCCCCTGGGAAGGAAATCTGATTTTCCAAAAAGTTTTAGTAATAATCTGGGTTAGAGGGAGACGTTTTAAAACCTGTTATTAAAAATGATTGTTGAGCCAGTAAAAATGGTGTGAAATGAATGGATTCAAATATAGATTTACAGGTTTTTTATGTTTCCCCTCCGTAACTAACATATCTTTTTATAGATATATTTCACCTTCCTAACACTCCTTCTTTGTTACAAGTACCAGCCACTTTCACTCTTAGATGCTCTGATTAACCTGATCAACTCCACTGCGAGCGGTTGCTCTTAAACTTCCATTTAGGTGAGACAACTGCTGCTTTTATTTCAAAACCGAAAAAGAACTTGTGTGCGAAAGCTAGTCTGGTTTTTTTTTGTTTTTCAAAAGACATCATTAGATGCAATGGAAAGCATTGCCTCTTCCTCCGAGCCTCGCACAACTGCTCACCCAGAACAAGCGATGCAGGAGGAGTGCCCGGTTCCCGCGGCGCCTGCAGCCGTTACGCCGCGGTTGTGTCGCGTACGGCTGCAGTACCGGTTCGAGACCACGCGAACAGCCGCACCAAGTCAAACGAAAGGTCTTGCCCCGTTTCTGACAGTGACCAGCACCAGATCCCTAGGAAAAGTGCCTAAAGAAGAAAGTGAGATTAGAGCAGTCCTCCGGGATCGTACTACCCCAGGCTCTGGGAGTCAACAATTTTGGAATTTACTAAGATTAAATTTACATCTGGACTATCATGCTTAATAACCGTGGATGGATTTATCCTCCCTAATTTATCTAAGATCTTTTAGATTCAGCGGACTGGGATATGTTAAAATAATTCAATCTGAATTATAATTCCTGGTTCTTTTTGTTTTAAAAGTTCATGGGGGAAAATATTGCTCACAGGGAAAAAACTGTCTCATTTTAACTTTTTCATATTTTAAATGACTTTCCTTTTATCCCTTCTATCACAGTCCAGTGAACTGCATTTAAACCAAACAAGAATGTCTGTATATTCGATTTAGATGTATAACCAATATTGGGATGCTTCTTTTAACTTCCTAATGCTTCATAATTGAGCTGGAAACATCTCTTAGAGCAGACCTTTTTTGGTCAGAACACTGTAGTTTCTCTCTCTCGTCAAAATAGTAGAATTTCTTCGTTGTGCTCATCAAAAATGTGTGTGTGTGTTTGGGGGGGAACCCATTTTGGAAGAACAGTTTTATATGACACTGATGTAGTGCACGTATCGCATCCTCTCTCATTAGGATAGATAATGATGCAGGGAAGTATGGAAAATAACATGATATTTTGTGGATAAATTGCTCTGTTTGTGTGTGCAGTCATAGGTAGGGCTGAAGATTTAGGTTCCCAGTCCTAAAGAAGTCACTTAATGGAGAAGAGACCTGTTAGAAAGGAGAGATGCTTAGACCAGGAAGAAGTTTCAATGAAGAGATGAAGATAAGGAGCTGGTGGGGGGGATTCTTGGTGAGGAAGTGATATCTGATTCATCATCCCATGAAATCTAAAGCAAAAAAAGAACCATGAACTGTAATTTAGATTAAATTATTTTAGCATGTTCCAGGCAGCCTCTGATGTTTTTCTCTCCTGTTCATAAAATCAAGAGCAGTCACCATAAAATATGGGGACGGCTCTTTATTAACTATATGTGAAAATGAGCGCACATAAAGAATCTCTAAGGGAAACTCCTGAGTCCGGGCTAGCAGTCAAGCCTGGACCCTTAAATCTTAATAAACTAAGACACAACTTCTTCTGGACGGGGATCAGGAGGAATCAAAGCCAATCGTCTTCTTCCTGGCTTGGATCTTAAATGCAGAACCAGCCTTTGCTTGGGGTTAGCAAGCTGATCTTCTAGCCTTAAATAAAATAACCCATAAAGTTAACCCTGCAACACATACTTCTGTTGAGGGGGGGAGTGGGGTTAATTGGTACGTTTGTTTGTTTGCTTATTTTTAATACAGACAGCTCCAGTAAGCCAAATTCATCCCAGATGTTACTCAGTTGACTTCAGAGGGGTTAGTTTGCATTGACTTTGATAGTCATGCTGGGGTGAATTCATTCGCAGACCTGCCACCTCCCGTGAAATGGCTGCCAAGCTTCCTTGCCGCAGGGAAAACTCCCTGCCTAGCTGGGCTGCCTGGCCCTTTCACTGCCGCCTCTTCCCAGAAAGGAGAGTTGTTCAAAGGCTCTCTGAGCCCCTGCCCTCACGGAGTGTCTCTACACATGGCCCATGGGCTGCACCCTTTCCCACATCCACGCTCCTTCGGCTTCCGCACGGCTCACGCTCAAGGTCGCACTCGGGTCTGGAGCAAGTCCAAGCGCTCAGGAGAGGCAGAGACTGACCATGCTCAGAATAAAACAGTGATTCCGAGTCCTCCTGTACCTGGACAGATTATGCCTGAGCATGTCTTCTTCTCCTGCACAGAGGTTAGACTACCTGGTTATGTCTAGACCAGTAAGCAAGGTGTAAGCAAGGCAAGGTCTTGTGCACTGGCACATGAGCCTCCAGATATTTTTTTCCATACTCTCTGTCCACCAGCACTTTTCCAGCCATTCCCGTGCACAGCCACAAGGATAGTAAGGATAGTTCCTAACACATAGAATCATTTAGGTTGGAAAAGACCCTTAAGATCATTCCCAACCATTAACCCAGCACTGCCAAGGCCACCGCTAAACCATGTCGCCAAGCACCACATCTACACGTCTTTTAAATCCCTCCAGGGATGGGGACTCCACCACTGCCCTGGGCAGCCTGTGCCAGTGCTTGATGGGATGGATGAGGCCACCATCTTTGGAGGAACAAGAGTTTAGCCATGAGGACATAATCCTGGCTAAGCAGCTTGGCATTGGAACCAAAGGACAGCTCTTAATCTATTTTATTTATTAATACGTATTTAGCTTTGGGACTGTGGTATAACCAAGCTAACAGCCTGGACAGACATTTTGTGGATCGGAGGCTCAGCACAGTCAGGTCTGACCTTAAACTTGCTCTTTCACCTGCAGGGCTGACATTGCCGGCACCCGTTGGATGAGGAGTCAGTCTGGAAGTCATTCTCATAGAATAAGAGAAGACTAAATCCGTAAGGGAGCTAAGAAGGTCTCACAAAGATGGACAGCTGTTCCTCTCCTTTTGGGGTTGGGTGTAGTCTTATCCAGTCCGGGTTCAGATCCAGTTCAAGACATCACAAAAAAACCCCAAACGTTTGGTTACCAGAACAAACCAGTCAGAACCAACACCCATCAAACTCAACTCTTACTTCAAAACACAGTGTTGAAACTCAAAATTAAAACTATTGTTTTATGACTGTTTGTTTATTTTCTGACTTTAACAGCAAAAATTTTCCGAGTACTTTTTTGTGTTGTCAAATAAACAAAGTTTTTTTAAGAGCACTTTGTTTCAGTGAAATAAAATAACATGTAATATATCCTCTGTCATACTGTGTGTCTGCAACAAAATGATAAATCTGAGGACTGAGAATGTTCTTTCAGCACACGCTTGTGTTGCTGGAACTGCCAGAACAACTTTTGCTAGTTGACACAGCTCAGGCATGACATTTTTATGATATTCCCAGTAGATTAATATGTCTTTTTTTTTTTTTTTTTTTCCTCATTGAGACATGGCTCATCTGCAAATGAATCAAAACTTGGCCCGGTCTTTTTGGGAGCTTTCCTTCTTTCATATATCTCTTCTTATTTAGAGATCTCATGAGCTCTACGAAGACGACATTCCAGACCTTCATCTGATCTTTCAACTCTGGACACAGTTAACATTGATGCTGTAACACTGCCTTCTGCTTCTGTGTGAAATATTTCCATCTGCCTACTGATATTAATGAAAAAGATATATGAAAAAGACTTTTTTTTCCTTTGTTTCTCCTTTGATGCACACAATTTTTCAAAGGAAAGCAGAAAAGTTTCATGTTTCTCATTGACACAATAAAGAAAACCCAGCATATAAGTCAGTTTTGAGCAGCTTTCAGTTACTGAAAAATGTTTGTGTTCATCTGAGTCTTTCCAAACAATTATGACACATTTAATGCATCTTTGTCCCCTTTCTGGCAGACAAAGCAGATGGTTTGAGATGTCCATCGGCCGCAAAAGCTTCTGAGCTCCAGGGGTCGTGCAAACGTGTCGCTAGTAGAGTGCCAGCTCTATCGGAAATTAAGGAAACACCATTAGCAGGAGGGAATCGCAGCGAATGAGAAGGGGAGACGGGGCATAGCCACGTGAATCAAAATGGGCGGGGGGCAGGGACACGCACAAGCATTTCTTAGTGCTCTGCCCACGGGGAGGAGCAGGAGGCAGAGGACGTCGTGTAGGCAGGTGCCAACAAGAACAAGAGGAAATGGCCTCAAGTTGCGCCAGGGGAGGTTCAGATTGGACATTCGTAAAAATTTCCTGTCGGGCATTGGAACAGGCTGCCCAGGGAGGTGGTGGAGTCCCCATCCCTGGAGGTATTCAAAAGATGTTTAGATGAGGCCCTAAGGGATATGATTTAGTGGGGGACTTGGTAGTGATAGGTTAATGGTTGGACCCGATGATCTTGGAGGTCTCTTCCAACCAGAACAATTCTATGATTCTATGATTCTCCTGGGTTTTGCCACGCTGCCTGGAGGCCTCGAAGCAAAACCCTAGTCCTGCGCTAACAGGGCTCTTTCCTGCAGCTCCAATGGGAAAAGCCTCTATGTTTTAGGAACAGGAGAAAGAAAAAATTATGTACTCCTCTCGATGTCAGTGCTCGGGCTTAAGTGAGCCAACATAAATGCGTTTGGGCAACAGAGGGTTTATTGTTCCCATGGCCCTGCTATTTTCTTAAGTGAGTGAATGTATGTTTTGGAGGGGAAGGTTTTGACAGTGCTGGTTAAAGACATCATATGTTAAAGAGAGTTTGGATGTTACCTCCTTAGTCACCTCACCTGTCACTAGGTCACCCTGTTACTTGTCAAGAGGAAAAATCTTTGTTTGCTAGGAAGCAGTCATGAGTTTGAGAAAAATCCTGCAAAACTGCTATTTTATTTTAATAGGGGGAAAAAAAGAGCTATAGTTGCTGTTATGTCATCAACTGGACCCTTCCGTCTCACAAAATCTCCTGGAACTTGCTCAAGACATACAATCGCAGTTAGGCTTTCAAGAAGTGATCATCTGGTAAAATTTAGGGCAGCTTCCAGTGGTCTGGTTTCAGAGGAAGTGCTGTCTGGGTGCAAAAAGAGAAGGGGGCGTCTGTACAGACAGAAAGAGAGCTCCTAAATATTCCTTCCTTGGAGACGCCGGACTCGCTACAGCCTCTTTCTCACTATCTCTCCTTGTAAACCTGGAGGCTCCATCCTCTACAAAACATCTCGAGATGCTGCAAGCATATGGCAGGAGGAGGATTGGTCAGACAGGGTGAAATTCCCCTTGCAAAAGAGAGACAACCCAAAATCCAGACCACACAAGAACGGGATTACCATGGTCCTTCGTGTTTGTGCCAGCTCCCTTTGAATTCCTCCCAGTGGTGGCCGGACGTGCTGGGATCCAGATGTGGTTCCTGTAGGCATGGCAGCCTGCCGGCCATGCACCGCTTCAGACACTGGCTGCTCTTCACGTTAACGCATCACTTAAGGGATCTACGCATCCTCTGCAAGGAGGGAGGACAGAAGCGCAGAGGGAATGGCGTTGCAGTCACGACCTGCCCCTCCCCTTTGGCAGACGTGCAGCTGCTTCTCCTCCATCGCAAACGATTCCCTTCATCTCTGCAGGAAAGAAGAAATATTTCAACCCATTTCAAGGTGTCAGCCAAGGAAAATAACGTATGACCTGGCTCCTAATTCTACTGCACATGAAAGTGAACGGGCTGCTCTACCCCATCTGGACTACGGTGCGCTGCATACTGTAAAGATGTAAAACATAAACCTGATCTGTCCGGGCCTGGGTCAGAACTGGTGCTCAGTTAGTTATGAAGCAACATTTGTTATCCTGGGAAGCAGGAGGAATTAATGTAAATCAATCATAAAAATGACATGCTTTTCTCGGGTTTGAACCAAAACCAGTGTCCTACGTACTGAGGAATTCAGAGTAATCTGTTAACTATTTCCATCTATTAGAAAAATTCACATCTCTGCCACAATAAAGAACACTCTGGAGAGGAGATGTGTGCAAGCCTGTGAGCGCTTCAGAGATCAAAGGTAGGACACGTGGCCCAGGATCCTTCTATCCACCTATCATGGTAGAGTTGTTGATCTATCACTTTCCTTGTTCCTGTGCGCTTGCCTCCTTGTACACGTCAGAGTGATCTCACCTTTTTATTGAATCATAGAATTGTTCTGGTTGGAAGAGACCTCCAAGATCATTGGGTCCAACCATTAACCTATCACTACCAAGTCCACCACTAAATCATATCCCTTAGGGCCACATCTAAACGTCTTTTGAATACCTCCGGGGATGGTGACTCCACCACCTCCCTGGGCAGCCTTTTTATTTACTTATTCATCTGAAAGACAGGGATGGTGTCAACCTGTAGACGGAGACACTCAAATTTATAAAATGTAAGTGTCTACAGGTAAGCAGGATATTTGACCTCCCTTTCTGATCAATGAAGATCAGCAGTACGATTCGTTTGCCTGATGTAGATGTCTAATGTTTGAGATTTTCTGGTGTATTCCTGACATCCATACAGGGTTGACAGTTGCAACACACAATCTGTAGAAGGTTATGACCTTTCTGCAGTAACTGATACAGGCAGGGATGGATTTCATAGAATCATAGATTCATAGAATGGTTTGGGTTGGAGGGGACCTTTAAAGGTCATCTAGTCCAACCCTCCTGCCATGAGCAATGAGTTTTACGGTTGGACTCAATGATCTTAAAGGTCTTTTCCAACCTAAATGATTCTATGATTCTATCTTCAACTAGATCAGGTTGCCCAGAGCCCCGTCCAGCCTGACCTGGAATGTTTCCAGGGATGGGTCATCTACCACCTCTCTGGGCAACCTGTGCCAGGACCTCTCCACCCTCAGTGTGAAAAACTTCTGCCTTATGTCTAGTCTGAATCTACCCTCCTTTAGTTTAAAACCATTCCCCCTTGCCCTATCGATTTCGTAGGGTCTCTCAAATGGCAATAAATGGTTATGTTTAGCCACTGATCATTGCCCACGGTCTGAACTGATGAGATCACCATTGACTATAGCAGGGGTTTAGACAACTCACTTATGTTGAGACTCTTTAATTTTTGTCTCTTAATCTGCACGCAGAATGATACTTTGGCACTTAATCTTGACTAGTCAACTAAACGGAGGTGGTGTAGAGTTCTGAGCCTGCAGCCAGCCTCATCCGCCTCTCCAACACGGCTGCCCCCGGATGGGATGGAGCACCTTCTGTGAGTACCAACTTCTTTCTATGGACCAGAGACAGATCCAAGGTGATTGGCTCAGACTAGAAACCTGGCTGAAATTAGATTAATTTATATCCGCCTTGGTTAAACTTACATGAAACTTCATTCTCCATCTGCACATCAGCATCTCCAGGTCAGGAAAGGCAGCAACAAGTTAATTGTTTTCAGCATTTGCTTTGGAATTTGGTGTGAAGAAAATGTCCCTTTTGAAGCAGAATTGGCACAAGAGGCCCTTCCAGCAAAAAGGCATGAGATACCAGCGGGACTGATAAGCGTCCGAAATCCCCATCAGTAGCATGACATCAGTAGAAAAGGCCGTGACAAAATCCCGATAGCGGTATTTCTGAGAGGCAGGGTGTGTGACTTAAAAGCACAGGAAAGTAGCCAAGCAACACAGAGCAACAGCATTAGCTTAGAAATATCTCCAGAAAGGGATGTTTGGACAGGATCCAAGGTGAGTGCATGCAACTCCCATAAAACTGCCAGATTAGAAAAGGGTATTTCACATCTAAGGCCTTGATGAGAACAGAGACAGAAAACAGCGAGGTACCCTGGGACTGCCGTCTGGACAGGACCTTGCAAAACAGAAAAGGCTGCGCAGCGCTCAAAACAAAACCGAAACGTGGGACGGGAAACAGAGACAGCGCAGCCACGAGATGCTCGGTGTGCAGAATGCGGAAGAGCAAAGTCACAAAGCAAAGCTCATACAGATGTACAGATAATATATTGGCATACAGATGAGCACACAGAGGCGTTCGGCTCCTGCCCGGGCAGCGAGGTGTGCTCACGGCGGAAGGAAATCACTGGCCTTTGCCGCAAGACGCCAGAAATTGCATCATAATGTAGAAATGACTGTGCTGCAGCAACTGAAACTGGTCCCAAATTCACACCTCTGATGTCTGCTTTATTGCGACTTCAGCGTTTGACCTTAATGCTCCTTGGGGAAAATCGGCAGGGAAAACACAAGGAAAATCTCCCCAGCGACTCTTCCCTTGCGCGGAGCCAAAATGCAAAGCCACGGGAAGATTCACAGGAATGCGCCACGCTATCGCTCTTACCAGCATCGAGAAATACGTTATCAGGAACAGGGAAATTAGCTCAGTGATGATACAGCCAGTCTTCTTTTTTCTTTCTTTCTTTTTTTTGAAGAAACAACAAAGTCACAACGGTCTGCATAAAACCACAAGTTCCGCTGGCACTTGGAGGAGTCTGGAAGGGAAAGAATACCAGAGTTACTGTACAGTATCAGCTGCGCTAAAAGGGGACTGAGCAGCGAGTCCAAGGAATGTGCAGCCAGAAATTCTGAGAAAGAGTCAGGAGGGACACGATGTGCTATGCAAGAGCCGGGATGAAGCATATTTTATCAGCTTGAGTAAATCTGCAGGTTGAAGCAACGGTCTGGATTGCTGCGTCTGAGTATCCAAGATGGTAAAGCAACGAGACTTTACTCCTGCCATATCCTTCAGCACGCAGGCACAGATTGCTCCGAATGCTCAGCAAACTGCTAGATGCGCTGTGAGATGTTATCGATGTTTAGATGTGGGGTTTTGTTTCTCCCGAAGTGATTCTGCCAAGCTCTACATCCCTGCTCCTGCAAGGGAGCTGCCCCAGGTACAGCGGCTGCCCAAGCCCTTCATTCGGGTCACAGACAGCAGCGTGCACTCAAGAAAATGTGAAGAATTGGTAATAATTGGTATTTCATGTGGATACCAACCTCCTGCCTTACCCAGGGCCTGGGATAATAGCCCAAAATGCATGTAACCTGCTAAGCAGATACTGTCCAAGGAGAAGGAAGACAGACAAGATTTCTGTCTCAGGGTGCTGAACTTCCTACACGGACACACGTCCCCGGGCAGCGCCGGAGAGGCAACGAGGAGACCGGCGGGGCCCACCGGGGTCAGTTTTATCCAAGGGTTAAGACCCACGTGCTCCAGGGCACAATGATGCTCTGAGGAGAGGTGAGGGCTCCACTGAGCGCAGCAGGTGCCAGCCTGGTATCTTGTCCTAGAAAGTGATTTTTACCTCTGTTGTAGCCCTATCAAAATTTTGCAAATGCTGCAGAAAAAAAACTCTTCCCATGTCCGCTGCCCCCTGCCAGATTGGCAAAAAAGGTCTCTCCTCCCCATCAGAGCAATCAAAAAAAAAAAAAACCAGAGAGGTTGGCAGGCTAAAGGACACCAAACCCCCTGAGATTTATGCCCACGTGCAGGAATCATGCCCGGGAATCGCCAACGTGAGGTAGCTGTGCTGCCGGCTGCAAAGCAGCGGGAACATCCCGGGAGGTGTAGCACAGGACGGCCATGGCTTGCGGGAAGTCACTGGTACCTGAGGACCACTCCTTGAAGAGGTTGTGTCCACTCTCGGTGGCACCACACGTGCATTTACATGAAGCAGCCGGCCCTCCAGATGGGCTGCAGGCACTGCAACGGGATAAACCTTCTCCATGCTGTTTGAAAGCATTTTTTTCTTGCCTTTTCCTTATCACCTCTTATCATATGAGGGCTTGCAGAGAGAGATACTCTGGGACAGTGTCGTGGTTTAACCCCAAATGGTAACCCCATACCCCGCAGCCACTCGCTCACTGTCCCCTCCCCGCTGGGGTGGGGAGAATCGGAGAGAAAGGAAAATTCGCGGGTTGAGATAAAAGCAGTTCACCAGGACAGCAAAGGGAAAATATAAAAATATATTAATAATGATAATAATAATATATATAAGGATAATAGAATATATAAAACGAATGATGCACAATTTCTCCCCACCCGACGACCGATACAGCCCGTCCCGAGCAGCAGGCAGGGAGCAGGGGTATCCCCCCCCCCAGCTATCCCAGAACAGCCAGTTCGCGAGAGAGCAGGCGAGGGAACCAACAGCCGAGCGAACGAACGAAAAACAAAAAGGAAAAATAGGGAAACAAAAAGCAACCTGAAGGGAAGCTTAAGGATTAAGGCACATTAAGGGTCTAAAAGCCTAGTGGCCAACTGGCCGACCCTCACTTATACCGGGCATGACATCTATAGAATCATAAAATCATAGAATCGTTTTGTTGGAAGAGACCTCCAAGATCATCAAGCCCAACCGTTAACCTGTCACTACTATGGAAAACTCTCTTTGGCCAGTTGGGATCAACTGTTCTGGCTCTGCCCCTCCCAGGTTTCTGCCCCTGCACATCAGCAAAACCCGGGAAACTGCAAAATGTCCTTGGTCCTTTAGCAGCACCCAGCACCATCAGCGTGCTGTCACCGTTCTGCTCACACTGAATCCAAAACACAGGAGCTGCTGGAGACAAAACCAGCTCCGTCCTGGCCGAACCCAGGACAGAGGGGTGCCATCAGGTCCTGCCCCATCTGTCCCAGCACCAAGGACCTCGTGCCACCCCTTGGCCGCTGGTCGCTGGCGGGGAGAAGCTGCCTGTGGAGCTGCAGAGCAGCACGGAGACCCTGGGGTCAAGCAACAACCATGCCGAAAGGAAAGTTAACCCTGGCAGGCTGCACGACAGCCCTCCTTCCCTTTCCAGGCTGTCGCCACGCTCCAGCGAAGGTGGTGTTACGTGTTCCCTTTCCTTTCCCTTTCTTTTTTTTTTTTTAAGCGAGGTCACCAGCTGCTCCCCTCCGATCCGACTCGTCCTGCCCCGCACAGGCGTTGATGTGGTTGCGGAAATTGAAGGCGTGATAGATGACAGAGTTGAAAGAAAACACAGAGAGCGCTGGGTTTGCCTATTTATAGCGGACAGTTCAGAGCCTGCCACTTAAATATACATTCCTGATAAGTGAATAATCTCTGGCAGGGCATAAAAATAGCTCTGTGGCTCCAACCATAATTACACGGTCATGGTTCAGTAACCTGGCCTCTATCAAATAGACTACAACTGTCGCTGATGGGAAAGGACAGAGGGAGTGAGGAGAAGGAGGACAATTTAAAGTTCAGGGTAAAATACAGTGTTTTAAATGCTAAATATATGGCTATAAAGCTGCAGGGACCGGGCTCAGGAATGCTGCAAGGAGTCCTCTTGATTTGGGGGCTGAGGAGGGACAGGGAGAGGCTGGATGCTTCACGTCCTGCTCCGACGAAGATAACCCGTTTCTCTCTCCACAGAAAATATTGAACCTTCTTGACCTCTGCTTGGCCAGATGGTTTAGGGGGAGGCAGTGGAGGAATCAAGTGCGTCTCCTGGTAGCCCTGACCGGAAAGAATGGCAGGAGATGTCAAGCCAGGCCAGCCCCAAGGTCCGACCTGCCCAAGACCCTGCCTCTGGCAGCTGTAAAACCCTGGTGTTTTTGAGGATGGTGCAGGATATCCATAGAAGAGCGATGTGGGAGTATCAGCCCTCTATGTTAATCCCTATACTTAGAAATTAGTTTAAATCCTGAAAAATGTAATGTATTTTTTTTCCTATGCCTTGCAGAACTCTTTTTTTTTTTAACTACAAAAAATTCTGCAAAACTCTTAGCCTTATCGACATCCTACGGTGGTGAGATGGACAATCTGATTATAGTCTGCTTCCGAACTGGGTTCATCTGTATGCGGACAGAGGCATCTGCTGCTGCTGCCGAGGTGCTCACATCTCCGCGTCCCTGTGGAGAGGAACCTCAGCCTTTCACCAGCATCACGGCAGACCTGGGATGCCATCGGGTCCCCACCTAGCACCGCGCAGCTGTGCTCCGAAGGGGAAAAAGGGCGGGAGAAGGACGGACTTGCTCATGACCTCCAGTTTCTCCCAGAAGATACACTGTGCCTTTTCCCTTTGCAGAAGAGACAGAAAGTCCTTGCATGCACATTATTTCACCCTTCCCTGACCTAAACGTCTGTAAGGACCTTGCTGAATTGCAAAGAGATGTCCAAGGTGAACTCTTTTTCTCCAAGGTACCATAACCCAGCAATCAGGAGCAAGGTTGGTAGCTAACATCAGAAACAGAGGCAGAACTCCCGGGTTCTGGTTAAAGTTGACTTACCATGGGATTTTCAGAACGGGGTGGGATCCATCTCACCAACTGTTGCTGTCTGACAGTTCAGTGTTGGTCTGACCTAGCTATCTAAACCCCTCTGTCGTCACAGGTAGAGGACAATTCATCTCTCCTGTCCCAGACCCAGACCTGGATGGATGGATACCCTGTGGATCTACCTCTTCCTCTTGGAGGGAGCCTCAATGACTTGGGCAGGATGAATAACTGTTAGATGGCTTACAGTGAAATGAAACAAATCCCTCCCCTGCTCTCTTTGGTATGCAGATGTGCTATCAGGCTGCTTAGCTTGCGGATAGGTTATTAAATCAGCGTGCAACCCACGGCTGCCGAGTGCATACGGAGCCGGCTTCACCCAAAGGTCAGGCAGGACAGGGACGTAAGCGTTAAGAGCGCCCCAGAGAAGGGAACAGAGCCCAAATCTTCTGTGTCTTACTAAAGTTATCCTGACTCTTCAGGAAAATACAGGTTTGGGACTGGTTCATGGTTACATTTTCATTCACAGCTTCAAAAACAAACATTTCCTATCAAAATACCCCCTGCAGTCTGGAAGCAGTAATCCTTTCTTCTCAAAACCTGAAAAAATGCTTAGAAATATTCCTCAAAGCTTCATAATATCCCTCAGAGCTTCAAAATATCCCTCAAAGACATCTTCTCTGCTGGCTGGCCTGGGCTGAACTAGCCCGTGGGCCAAAACACTCACAAGGGGGAAAAGAAAGTTCCGTTTCAGTAGATACTAGGAAAGGAGCTGACGGCCAAAGAAGGGAGGTGGCTTGCTCGGGGAAGAGCTGGGATCGGAGAGGAGGACACCGTGTCCGTCGGTAGATAGTTCTGCCGTTTGGGCACGCTGCCTCTCCGTGGCCACAGCTCCTTTACTCCTGGGGGGCTCTGGGGAGAAATGCGTTATTAATCCATCGAGGAGCTCAGGTACTGTGGCAGAAAAAAACGTGTAGGAATAAGGAAAAAAAAAAAAGAGTTTCAAAGATCCTTTTATTCCCAATGCCCAAGCCAGCTGCCAGACGAGCAGAAGCCTTCCTGACAATGAACGGACAGAAATGAGGAAAGCCTTTTTTTTTCTCTCTCTCTTTCACTGGGGAACTGCCACAGGAGCTGGATGAGCCATGCACACACTGCTTGTTATTACAATATCTCCCAGCTTCTCATCCATCACCGCGAGCACGGCACGAACCCGCTGACATGTATTACTTAGCGAAGCTCTATAAACTTAAGGGGAGAGCCGAGCTCTGCTTGGTGCTCTTTCAAACCACAGCATCTGAAGTGGCACAGGGCAACATCTTAGATGTCAGATCATTAGACCACATGGTTTATATTAATCACTTGATTACACAGAAAAGCCTCTCCGCCTGCTTCCAAACTGCACTTTAACACAGGGCTTCGCAAAGTCTAGGTTTGGGGAGGTGTCTGGTAGGAGGCAGCTTCTATTTTCCTTCCCTAAAGAACTCCAGAGCTAAATTAAATATTCCACACGAACCTTGGGTACGATGTTTGATGTTCTTAGGATTAATTGTGTGACTTACTGTAGTCACTGAGATCCTACATGGCACTGCAGATGGGTACAGCGCTGCACACCCCCTGTGACTGACTGCTAAGCGAGTTCATCGGTTGTTTTGCAATCAACAGTAAATCTTAAACGTCTCCTTCTTGCCCCGTTTAAGCACTTTGTTTCAGAGCACAGACATCCACAGCTGAGCTCCCACGAAACGTGGTCCTCCAGCGGGCTGTTGCTCCATCACCCACCCTCTCCCAGGGGTCGTAAGGCAGACGTGAACATTGCAGCTTGGGTCTGTCCATGGGTGTCTGGATATGAATTATCCGAACGATGCCAAGGCTGTTCGTGCCCCTGTCCTCGCCCCACATCCTAGCAGAGCAAAGACACTCTAAAGCAACCATTGCCCACCGGCCTTAGCTGGCATCTGACCAAACCTCAACTCTAACCTCTCCCTGAGGGTCTCTGAATGTCACTTTCCCCCCATGGACCAGGTATCCAAAGCTTATGGGACCCTTCTCCGAGTAGGGTGAAGGGATGGTTTCCAACCTTTCCTTCCACCGTGGTGCAAGAAGGTCGATGTTACCACTCATTTACCATTGCAAAACGCTTTGATTGAAAAGCACTGTAGGAGAATAACATATTAGAAGAGTTTAAAAATCCAGAGACCTCAGCTGGTGCTAGGAATCGCTGTCAGAGCCAACACTCGACCAGCCGCTCAGTTTATTAAAGGAAAAGCCATTTATACTCTACTCCATCCTGTCTTAAATAAGTACGGCTCCGGTTGTGCCACACTACAAAACTTTTACTCACATCCTCGTGCCTCGCCCCAGAGACACCGCTTGCGCTGTGCGTGGACACACGTAGGCGTTTGGCATAGACACCTGCCTACCCAGGCCACCGAGCTCCAGCACTGCCACCTCTTGGCAAAGCCCGCAAGATCTGGCTACCACCGGACCCGCCTGGCAAAAAGCTATTTCAAGGGAAGAGGGAAAGAAAAGCGCCGATGTTGCAACTGGAAAGAAGGCACTAAGCCGATTTTCTCCAGGAGCTGACGGTGCAAGCCCCCTGCCCCAGCAACTCAAAGGAAAGCCACAATTTCCCCCGTTGCTTTCCCGGCCAACCTCCGTGTCCCCCCGCCACATGCAAACAGAAATCTCTCCTGCTCGTTAACTCTGGTTCACCGGCTCCTCTTCAGGGTTGCATCGACGTCGGCACTGGGGAATGTGTTTGTGTTTGTTTTGACTTTTGCCCTGAGCCACCACAAATCCTCAGGGCCAGATTTCAAGTCGACACTCCGTTCTGGGGAAGGCAGCCTGTCATCAAGGCCTTTATTTTGTGGGAGGGGAAGCTTGTACTTAGCGTCAGCCCGGGAGGAGGAGGAGGAGGGAGAGGGGGACGGAGAGAGACGGCTGTTCTTTTTCGCCTTCCAATTTGGGGCCCTTTGCTCCATCCTTGGCCTCCTTCTTTCCAGGTTCCTCCTAGATGTGTCTCCTCTCTGCTCTCCCTCCGGAGTCAGCTTTAGAGCTGCTGGAGGCCGTGCCCAAGTCCCCCACCTACGGAGGAAACCACAACATCGTGCCCTGCCCAGCGTCCACGGACGGCAGCATCCTAAGGTCAAGCCTCTCCTCCAAAGCTTCTTGCTGTGCCCAGCCCAGGAGCAGCCATCGAGCGTGCTGGGTTGGCCTGTTTCATGTACAATGGGATTTTGTCTGTATTGATTAGCTTCATTGCTTTTTTTTAAGATGATAATTTTTCATTTTCTTCCTGCCAAAGCCACTGGCAGATGTTTTGATCTGCTGGCCTCCACACCAGGCAGGAAGCATGATGTCCATGCAGCCTGATTCCATGCATGGCCCATGTGTTCCCACTCCAGGACCCAAGTGTCCAACCCAACATCCAAATGGATCTACAGCATGGCTCAGCTCTGCAAAGCGAACGCACGCTGCGGTGCCAAGCGTTTCTTGTCTTCCTCCGAGCTCGCTTAGTCCACAGCAAACAAAAGGCAGGTGGGGGACGAAGGCTTGTTTGCTTTTTCTCCTCCCTTAACATCCACTGGCACTGTCTTGACCTGCCCACCAAAAACTGGAGAGACCTCGCGGTTGGCGTAGCCAAGAGGAGATGGCAAAGGAGGGTGTCCTTAGTGACCCAGCTCAGCGCCCCGCGACCCCGAGCGTTGCGTTCCTCCTTTTAGCGAGGCTGTGCAAGTCTAACAAAGAACAGAGCTTGGCCTTGGACCTTCTCGTTTCTAGATTGCCAATTTGTCTGTATTCAGCAGAGGGCTCTTTAATCTAGCAGACAACAGCTTAACAAGATCCAATGGCTGGAAACCGAAGCCAGACAAATTCAATCTGGAATAAAGCACATTTCTTTCTCTTTCAATATGATAATTAACTACAGGAACAACTTACCTAAGGCTGGTGTGCGTTCTCCCTTTGAAATCAAGACGGGATGTCTTTCTAAAACACATGCATGAACTCCCTTGTGAGTTACGGCGCAGGAACTCTGGGGCAGGCAGGGGGGATTTATGTGGGAGGTCAGAGATCTTTTCTTGTCTTACATTCGATGAATCTACCATTTGCTACAGGAGTTGGATCCTTTCCCCCTCTGAAAGGCTGCATTTCAAGTGATTAATGTCCAGCAGGATTCCTTTACTCTATCAATCCATTTCAGATTTTCTTTTCTCTTTTCCGAGCCCTTTCCCGATCAGTAGAGAACACCATCACCGACTTCAGTGCCAGCTCAATGACCTTTTCAGCACAGTGCTTTTTTCCTCCTCCCGCTTTGTCTTGGAGCAATCACGTTACATTTCTCTCTTTGAAGAACTAATTGTTCCCTGGTCCCTTTTTGTGTTAGAGCCTCCAAAGCATCCATCAACATGGAAGGAAGCGCTTTGGTTCCTCTTACAAGGGTGCGTGCAGCGAGGTATCTGCCACATCTAACCTGCAGATTTCTTTTTGGCAGAACCACCAATTTCCACCTAATTCCTAGCCGCAGGATCTCAGTGCCTTCCTTCCTTTATTTTTGCAGAGCAGCTAGGAATGGCTGGTCGGCTGCAGACGTGTATAGGTTTCAGCAAGCCTGCAAGAACAGAGCTAATTTTTTATCCTCAGCAATGATATCTACACATTGGTTTGGGGCCATTCTTTAGCCCCAGGGTATTGCAAATGTAAAATCTAACGCTTCACTTTGTTCTCCAGCTAAATTAAGTCTCAACAAAGAGAGAGGTGGGAGCAGCAGATGTGTTTATAAGACACTTCCACATAATCTCCATTACTAGTCTTGAACTTGTGTTCTTCCAGAGGTTGGCTCATACATCCCTGCTGTGGGAGGGGAGCCAAGCCATGGCGTGGGTAAGGCTCTGCGCGCGCCCTGCGCCGGCTCCACATGTCCGTACTGCTTCTGAGAGGCAGCCTGCAGCTCCCGCTGCCAGTGTTCGTAGTACTTCAGAGATCACGCTGTTTAAAGACTGGATTCAGGCTGCCTAGAGATCTCATCTGCCATTGCAGTAGGAAACATCTGGGCTTTGTCTAGGGAGGGCCTCAGGCGGTCTCATCTGCCTGGGGTTGGGATACCTGGTGGTGGCAAGGCTGGTTACAAGGCACGGTCCCACTCTTGGAGACTGCTCTGTTCAGCCACAGTTTAAAAATCTTCTTCTAGCAAACCAACACATTTTTCTGACTCCACAGAGAGAAGAAAATAGCGTGGACATTTGTGGGTTCATCAACATCTGATGGTCCATGGCAGGCACCCTCATGCCAGCATCTTGCTGAGAGAAAACCCATACAGCGCTCCCTGTCCTGCTGCGGGGCGGGGGCCTGCCTTCTCCACACCCAAGCGCGTGCCACGCAAGAAGATACCCCAAGAGGCTGCAGCCAGAGCCAAGCACACACACACGAGAGCCAGGCTGTGCACCCCAACACCACGGCTCTGCAAGCCAGTGAGCTGCTCCTCAGCTTCAAGGACAGGGAAGAAACTGCAAAATTGGGTTGAGGAGGAGCAGGACCTCGCTGGATGAGTCTCTCGCATCAAGCACATGATCCTTCTGAAATTCAGGGAGCTTGAATCCACACCACAGTTGTGCTCAATCCTGGGGTAACCCAAAACTCGTAGCAAAAGTGTTTAGCCCATTAAGGTCTTCTGCTGTCTCCACTGTGCCCGGCTCTCCCAAAAGCCCTCTGTTCCTCTCCGTTCCCCTCCCTGGCCACGCATCTCACCACCGTCACTGACACAGTCACCCCCAGCTGAGGATGTGCCGAGCCGGTGGGGAGGAGCTGGGGAGCAGCAGAGAAGGGGTAATGCTGGGAACCCCGCAAGCAGAGAGGTGGGAGCTGCAGTGAGTCCCCGGGGCAGGAGGGGAGAGGGAAGGCTATTTGCACTGGGAGTGAGCTCCTCAAGCTGGCCTGAAAGTAGGACAAGCTCTTGGATGGAAGAGGGAATCTCACAGGGTTGGGCCAGTCAGTTGCAAGATGCCATGAAAACAGCCGTTCCTGGCGTGGATTTTAGTGTTTCCAGCCAGAACAGGGAAGCAGAGAGACATGAAAAATAGCGGAGGAAGAGGAGAGAAGCGAGCAAACGTCTCGGAGCACCCACAAAGGCAGGTCAGTGCAGGATGAGACGTGGGCTGAAGCACGGGGCCACCTCTGAACATCCCCGCCGCCCTCCTCTCTGTGCCCAGGGGACAACAGGGATGTGCAGACTGCATGGATCCCAGCGCCTCGCTCAGCGGCGAGGACGGCTCGGCTTTGATGAAGGTGGTTTTGCTGAGAGCCAGCTCTCGACCGCAGGTTTTAGCCGTTAGGAGCCTTCCCCTCTCCAATGTTCCCACTTGCATCTTCACATCCTCGTGCCCGTGGCGGCTGCCACCCAAACCACAGCTTAATTTGATGTGTCAACATGCCCCGCAGAGGCGCATCCGGCTGATGGAAGAGTTTATAAAAAGAAATGTTCCTACTATAAATGCCTTCAGATGAAATAAAATTGCAAGAGGAGAGAGGATGGGAAGGCCCTGCTCTCCTTTTCGGGGAGTGTCTGGCATCTCGCTGCAGAAACTGTTTCGCACTAGGGTTTCAGACCTTCACCCCATCTCTATCCAGCGCTTCCAGATCTTTTTAGCCCAAGCTCCGTTGCAGTGTCTACGAACAGTCCACACCTCACCCTGGGACACGTCTCCTGGAGATGTAGCATCCTTGGGGTTGCTCAGTAACGTCCAGCAACCAGGATGAAAGCCTGGGAGTGGAAAATACATACATATGTACACATATACGCATTATGGATCCCTGCTGGTTTAACACAGTAGCTGGCCCCGGGTCCCTGATCTCCCAGTCGCCTCATGCACAGACATGCAAACGCAAATGGGTCTCTGACGACTGGTTCAGACTCAGGACCTCACCAGCAGACAGCCCTCAGGCCCCAGCCTCTCCAGCAGCTGGGCTGTGACCCGTGGTGCCACTCCAGTTGCTGGCACCCGGTCCTCTGTGCACACACATAGAGCAGAGCCTCTCGCTCAGGACACCAGCTAGAAATGGAGTTTAATGAGAAAAAGGGACAGACTGGGTAGGTCAGGAGCAGGGCATGGCCAGACTTGCACCAACCCGACACTGCTCACAAGCAGACAGCCCCTTTTGTCCCCTTAGCCCTCTGTTTTCCCCACACTTGTTCCTCCCCAAACCACCTTGATCCCTCTCATTGCCCACCTTTGCTGTCTCCCCTAAAAGTCACATTATACCCTAAAGTTACCTACAATAAGACTTAAAGATCCTGAAACGCGTTTCCTCTGCATCCCCTTGGAATGCGAGGTGCTCCGGAGACCACCTCGCCTTGACTCGCAGTGACGGACATTACCCCATCCATGGGGCCAGCCGCTCCCCTGGGACAGCCCTAGGATTGGCTGGACCCAGGTTCTCCTTCGTGTTGGTGGAGGTGAGCCCATATTCATGTAACCTGACACACACAGCCCCTTCTTTGCCAAGGAAACCCCATTCTCCTGCAGTTTCCAAGGGACCTGTGCCTGGGAATTCAGCCTGCCAGCCTTCTGCCGGCGAGTGCCAGAGCGCGCACGCAGCATCAGCGCCACGTCTCAGCCCATCTCTGCATGGGGACATCGACCAAGCAGCCAGACATGCCGAAGAAAATCTTCTCTTAACACTGTCTCCTCTTTCTCCCCTTTCTCGTAATAAAGACTTTGCAGCTACAGACACAATCCCTCCTCGCCCCAGTGCCTTGCACTCCCCACTGTCTTTCAGCTCTCAGCTCTCGTGCCATTTGGATGCCTTCTTTGCTGCTTAGGTACCGCGTCCAGTCCCAGTGGCTGCAATCAGTGGGACAAACTGCCATCAATCACAGCTGTCATACGATAGGAGCCTCTGACTGCTTGCACCGCAGCCGAGTTACGACAAACTCGGGGCACTGAATGTCTTTTTGGCAGGGTAGAGAAGGATTCTTGAAACGGGGAAGCTTGCCTGAGCTTTAATCATCAGGCAGCAAGAGTCGGGGGCGGAGAGAGGCACCAGCCTGAGTCTTCTGTCTCTGTTCGACACACAGACCCCAGGGCAGCTCCCAAGACGACCTGGACACCCACAGGCAACCAGGAGCGAAGTGCCCCAGGCTCAGCACAGTGCGGTATTTGTGCGCCGTGGGGTTCGCAGCCCTTTCACTGAAAAACACTCCTTTTTCCAGGGCTGAGGCGCTGTGCCCTAGAAGCCACTGTGCAGAAAGCAGTTAATATCACCTCAAATGGAATACACCAATTTGCTCGTACTCGGAGCATATTCTTTTTCACTAAAGCCTTTCTGTGGTTTTGGCTGGGCGCCGTCGCCTGCCCCGAGCCCCAGAAGCTGGCAGGACCGGCACGCACAGAGACACACAATTGAACCGTTACCAGCGCTGGAGCAGCCCTCGGATGACAGAAAAGCGCTTGTGAATTTATTGGCTAATTAGGAGACAGGCACATTGGAAAGTGATGTGGGAGGTGGCGTCGGTGACTCAATGGGTGGCAGGTTTCCATCGCCCGCCGGACCGTCCTCGCCGTACTAGAGGGCGCTGCACCGGCGGAGGCCGAGACAGAAAAAGGCATTGTCCCAGCTCAGGCGTTCGGGAGGCTCTGGCACGCCTGTGTTTTGCTTTGTTTTTCTTTCCGAGGGAGAGGTGTTAACCTCCTCCTCCTCCTCCTGAAAGTTTTCCCACTGGGGTAAAACGCTCTGCCTTCTGCGCTCCCCCCTCCTCGTGCAGCATTTCCACCCCGCGGAGCACGTTGCGTCGCCGTTGTCGCCCTGTCCGTGGAGCTCCTCAAAGCTGAGCGTACCTGGTTATACACCTCCTGCTTTATAACTCATGGGTCTTCTCAACCCTCAGCGTCCCAGCCCCACGGGTCAAGAGGCACTTTCTAGTTTACGGATGCATAAGTGATGTTACGCTGCAATCGGAAGCCAAAACCATCGCAATTTTTGGTCCAGAGAGGCAGCTGCAGTGCTCAATGGGTGTCATAGTCCCCCCACGAGTCTGGTTCCTCAGACGGGCTACAGCTGTCCAAGCAGCCCCCAGCCACAGCGCTCCTCTGACGTTCTCTGGCAGCTCAGAGAGACAGAGTAGCTGTGATACCCGCCTTCAAGAAGAAAGAAGAGGGGATGAACCTCCAAATAACTCTCAGAGGGCACAGAGGTGGCATTTCTGTCCGGGAATGTTCATCCTTCAAAAGTTTGGGTTGTTACGGTGTTTGGGGTTGGGTTTTTTTGGATCAAAACAATTTAAGTTTCGGTTGAAACAGTTCAACCTGGGCTGAAAACATGAAGGATTTTTTTTTTTTCCTAGAAATGTTCATTTTGCAATTTCAGTTATTGCTGGTAGTCACTTTGTTGCCAGAAGACTAATTCTGGGCCTGAAATCTGTGCTTCTCACTCTCCAAACACTCCTAGCCATAGGCTGTTAAAAGGAGCAAAGCCATTACAGTGGCAATTCAGCGACAAGCTCCAAGGAAGCTGTGAACAACACAACTCTTCAGTATTAAAGCTGTGAAATTGGCATTGAGAGGAAGGAACGGACTTGCTCACAGTAAATCTCTCCATTGGGCCCTTTCCATGATGCACAAGGTCTTAAGCAAATCCAGGAATTAATTCTCTTGGAGGTATCTCTTTGGCAAGTCTCAATACTGGCCAGAACACGATGAGAGAAAGTCTCAGTTGCTTGTGTTCGCAATTCAAAATACTGTTTCGGGATTCTCTCTGCAGCGCAGGAACGTTTCTAACATTCATTCCCATTTAAAATGCTTATTTAGGCTCCGTCCATACAAGCTCCGATGCAGCTTTCCGGGGAGTCGAGGCAGTGCCGACTCCCAAAGGGCTGGCGGACAGCGAGGTTTAGTGGCCTGACAAAGATCATAACGAGAAGGACATGGAGGAGTAGGGGCTTCAGTCTGACTCGTAGCAAACCCATGTCCTGGCTGTCGGACTGTCAGTTGCTCTCATGGTTGAAAAACATATATAAACATAAGCCAAATCATGCTTGCTACCTTTAAGAGCTTATTTTCTTTAAAAAACACTGGGATAGGTCAGACAGGTGAGATAGGATAGAGGTTTTGGTAGAAGAAAGGGAAAACAGAGCAGTGCTGTATTCAATCAGCAACCCTAACTTGTCCGTCAGCCTAGCAGTGGCCAAAGCAGCAACTTCCACCACATCTACCTTCCTCAGCTGAGATGTTTGTAAATGCAATCTATCACGTGGCTCTTGGGGGTTTTTGCCTAAAATGGACCAAGGCCTCCTGATTTGGACACTTCTGCCCCAAAATCCACTGTGATTAAAGTCAGCCATGGGTATCAAAGTTTGATAGAAATGCATAACCAGGCAGGACATGCACACAAGGCGTGACCCACCTAAACTTCATTTCTCAAGGAAATCAGGCCTAAAACTCAAACTGCGTGCAACCCTCTGGAAAGAGCAACGCAACTATTCCATTTATTGTGTTCTAGAACACTGGATTTTGGTTAACTGGGATTTTGAGACATGGGATAATCTAGAAGAGGACACTTTTGGTTGTAGAGTGTGTCTAGTATGTATTACTGCTCAGCAAAGGAGACGCAGTTAGATCTGAAGAGTGGGGTGTTTTGCAGCTCTTGTTATTAACCAGTTCCCTTCCTTTTGGGCACGTCTCCAACGAGTGTCAACAGCCAATGGCTCTATCGCAGACCCGCAGCAAACGTAGGTGCCTCTGAGGATCTCCCGGTGACAGACAGAGGCTCCATACACCTCGGAGCAGACCCCAGCCGCTGCGGGGCCTGGGGATGAGCGCCCAGCCTCCCACCGCACGTCCGCGTAATTCACAGGGTAACGGCTCAGAAGTACTTCTGTTTCTGATTTTTTTTTTCTTTCCTGACTGCAAGGAAATTTGTCTCTCAGCCAAGCCATCTTAGAGAGCAAGAGTGGCAGAGGCAGGAAAAAGGCGGATTTGGCATCGCGCTTTCAAGACTGTTCGTTTTAGGTAGGGCGCAGACATTGGATAACTTTTATGGAGACTCGACATATCATTCAATTTCCTCTTTCTTCCCCTGAATCCAAACGCTACGTGGAGAAAGACTGAGAACTCAGGCAATGGCTGATGGGGAAAAGGTCTCGTTTCAGAAAGTAAAGGGCAAGGACAGCCTTTTTTCCCCTGCCTTGGTACGTTCAGAGCTCTCAGTCTCCCCTAATTATTGCTGATTTAAATTGTGCTGAGAGACACACCCTGTGCTGTAAAATACAACCCTCGGGAGGTAGAATAGCAGCCCCTTTCTGACAAGCATCTGGAAGGTAGAAGAGGTTGTGTCAAATTCTGGGCCCTTGAACTATGCAAGCTGGAATAAATATGTTCAAAAGGATAGTTCTCGGAATGGAAAATCATGGGAAATTAAAGAAAAAAAACACTGCTTGGATCTAAATTCTCAAGAAGCTTAAGAGGTTTTCATCAGTATGAATGTGAGTGCTGCGAGATCCTGGGAAAAGTCACCCACCTGGCAAGCCAGGCTTTTTCATTAAATACAATTTGGAAGGGGGAAAACCGTCATCTGCAGGGTCATGTAAGGGACTCCTAATTAATGTCGATGGAGAATTTAAAGGAGTAATGTCTCCCAGCCGTGGCACGTGATTTGGTTTCAGTTCTGACAACTGCGAACTCGTGGAACCTACCGTCAATTATTTCCACTCTACCTACCCTCAGTGCCTACATACACAAAGTTTGCAGAAGACCTGCCTACAAGCCGCACTGGGGATTGTTTACACCCCTCTCATGGTCCCTGGAAGGAGATTTAAAGTGTCGTTCATTTTGCTAGGCACCTTCTCAAGGACAGCACTGGTAGGAGGAGAGGGGTCTCTGAAAGACCCAGGATGTGTTTCTGCTCCACTAAAAGCTTCCTTTATGCCCTCGGGCAAGTCACATCGCGTAGTCCTACAGGAGAACTTGCGTATCGACTTGCCAAGAGTGGCACTGCTGGAGAGCCTCAAGGGTGACCCCACTTCCCCTGCACCCCATCATACCATGAACGAGAGGAGGGTCAGTCCTGCAAAACAGGAGTCATAGGAAGCATTGCGCCGAGGAGGGGACTGCAAGCCAGGGGACAGGAAAGCTGAAGAGGTTTTTTCAGGCGGAAAAAGAAAAGCATAAGCTCCTTGGCTTCACTACTATTGGAAGAAGCAGAAGAAGAGTGAATCCAAGATCCAGTTACGAAGAGAGTAGTCATGCAATCTAGACCCTACAGATATTATCGAATAACCTCGACATATTAAATGGAAGCAAAGAGATGGAAAATAGATTTACCTTTATATGAGAAAATACCCTGAAGAGGGACAGGGTCCCTCTTTTTGGGGAGGGGGTCACAGGTTCCTTCTTGTACAGTGTCATGGCTCCAAAAAGGTGCCGCAAATTTCCTCCCTCCAGAAACTCTGTTCCTGGGCATAACTCTTCTCTCTGAAATGGAAAGGTACAATAGGTTGGAGGAATCATAATCCTCTTTCCAAATACAAACAGAAGCCAAGGTAGAGACATCGCCATTGAAAACTTAATAGTCCTCCATGGCCTTTTGTCCATTTGTCCCACCACAAAATGGCAACCACCATACTGCTGCAGAGTGCTGCTTCATCCTCCCAAGAGCTTGTGAAATACTTGGATATCATAAGGAATATATACTGAAAGAATATGACCTGTCTTTTGCAGAAAAAAACAGAGCTTTGAGGACATGAGATCTAGGTTGAAGCACCAAGATGGAGAAGAACAGCCCTTAGAGCAATGTTTGTTCAGGAAAGAATAGGTATAAATCACCCATTAGTCATTTTAGGCAGAGAATTACCAGCAAGTTTCCAGCCACCGAGACAAGAAGGCTCTGAAACGATGTTTTAAGTAGCAGAGAAGGGCCAAAACACTCCCAGAGTTATAACAGAGCTGGACCTTTTCAATGCCGTGTAACCCAGCATCCTTCAATCACAGGGACCTCAGCCCCGTGCCCCCCAAGGATCTGCAGCTTTGGTTTGTAAGGATGAGGCCATGTATGGAATTGAGACTGATCAATTCTTTGGCCCAGGACCATTCCTTGTTTTAACCCAAGCTTTGTCTGGAAGTGGAGTGGAAAGGGCCAAAGGAAGGTGTTAAGCACAGCTGTCCTGGCATGCTTGTCCCAGATGGAAGCTGGTGCTGCCAAATAGCTTCCCAGCCACCCTGTTGCCAAGTACATGCACATCCTCTGGCAGGTACCTGAACCGTGGGGTGGTAGCCTGACCAGAACTGTAATATTCTTGAAGTGCGTTGATTCCTATTAGCTAATCATGCATGGAAAGTTCTTCACAGTAAGTCTGGAAAGAAACGAAACCCAGAAGCTGAGAATACAGGCTCTCCCTTTGACCACATTCTTCCCAAAAGTTTGGAGAAGTTTCAGTCTGTAAGTGACCTAGGTGGCAGGCGACCAGTCACAGCTATCGTACCTTCATCTTTACAGCCTGGAGCAGTGGAAGATTTACAGCATATATTTCAGCTGAAGCAAAACAGAGGTGAAATTCTCCACGACTCTTCTCAGTTGCTTCATTAGACACTGATTTTCAGATGTTCCCTGTATGGTATTTACCTCTAGCTTGAAGGTAGCTCTGTTATCTTCAAATGATTGCCCACATTTTCTTTGGAAGAATCTAGGAAGAAAATGCAGTACTTCACTTGTATCTTAGTAACACCAGGGTAAAATATCAAACGGGCAAAGAAACAGTTCTTTCTTATCCTGATGACTATTCTGGCACATCAAACCCCTGCTGCACATAAGAGATGAAAAATTTCACAAGTAAAACCACCAAATTTTACAATCACCTCTCACCTGCACAGGCTAATACAGAATCTTCATATGAGGGCTCTGCTCTCTTCTGTTTAGAGAAAGCAGATGACAGGTTGCTGTTCAGTTTAGCTCTCAGCAATTAAACTAAAACTGAACCAAAACTTAAGGAAAAGGTCCCCTCCACACACAGGCTTGCTTGAAGCATTATCAGACAGTGGAACTAATTGCCACATGCTGCAAAGGGCAAGAAAATAGAGATCCAAAAAAGGAGCTAGACGCTGGATATGACTTAAAGGAATACCAAGGCTGGATGGAGATGCTAAATGTTGCATGGTTTTTAATTGTCTGCTTAGAAGAGTTCTGGAAAGAGTCTAAATCTCAGAAACCATACGACATCAATATTATTAACTTATTAACTTAAAAATTAACCTGTGCTGGCCCTGTTGTGAGATTTTCTACATTGCTATTTGAAGCGTTTGCTTTGGACCACCAGTGCAGACGCAGCGGAGCCTGGGACTAGCCTACAACCCCCATTCCCCTACGATGGGAAAACTCAGTGATCATCATCTCCAAGGAGCATGTGATGAAGATGAGGTTGGGCTCCCAGGCCCCAGCGCTTGCGTCCCTGGAAATGTTATTAGCTTTGGCTCGTTGACTTCACATTCATGACTTTCCAAGTCCTCCTACCCACCTCTTCCTCCAGGGACAGCCCCACCCTGGCGATGGCTTTTACGGCCGCCTGGCCCTGCGAGTGACAGAGTAAGTGAGAATCCAGGAGGGAGGAAACGCTGGAGCCGAAGACATCTCCCTCCACCGGAGCGGACATTGCTGACTCAAGAACCTGTGAGCATACGCTGACAGCAGCCAAGGCCGGACGCGGTTGCAGCGCTTCTTAGCCCAGCCCAAGGTGCTGAATAACCCAGAGAAGGGAGGGAAAGATGGAGTAACAGAGTTAAAAGGAGGGGGAATAGCTCACTGCTCAGCACGAACAGAGTTCAAGTGCGACATGCTGGGAGGTGCTGCTAGGAAGCTACTTCATGCTCTCATCCCTGTAGCATCATCTCTGCCCCAGCATACGTGACAGGCTGGTCAGCAGCTCCTCCTGAGAACTGCAGATGCTTGATAGACCTTGAGAAACACCCAGTCCTGGGATGGGGAACAGCGTTGAGGAGACCATCTCTCAGCACAGAAAGCAGAAACCCTTCAACCCCATAAGGAAGGAGGGGCAGCCAGTGGGAGCAACCAGCTCTCTCCCCTGTATGCCACATTTTGTTAAAGAAAATGCTTTGTACTTATTCTGTGATACTCACCTCGCCTGACTTCCAACCCCCATGTCAGCCATCCAACCTGAACTCGCAGCTTGGGCTCCCTCCGTCAGGGGAGTGGGAGTAACGTGTCCCAAGGGTTGCTCATCCCATCCCAGGTTGGATGACCAAGCTATTTGAGAAGGATGTCTCTCAGAAGCATGACTGTCTCCAGCGACGAGGGCAGCCCATGCAACTGATTTATCCCAACACATCTAACAAATATCACTACCTCTCCTCTGGCAAGCCTTCTCTTGCCCATATCTTTCAGATCATCATGGAAATCCCAGAATACTACTTGTTTAGACTGGACACCTGACTTACAAATATTTAATTGAGGTAGAAGTAGGCAAGATGGAACCCATCAGCAAGACCAAATTTCACCTCTGTGTGCATAACAATAGCTTTTAAAGCTAAGGGGTTACTTTGACAAAAACAAAAGAAACGTTAGGTCAGATGTGTTCTCCACAGTATCGCTAGGACACAAAAGCTAAAAAGACAGTTAAATTGCTATCATTTGACATAATATCTAATAAAAATCGAAAGTCAAAAGTATATAAGCAAAAAAGACAGCACTTCATTGAAAAAGTTGATTCCAACTTTTCTGGTATCAGAACTTAGAGAAATCAACAATCTCATACAATATTTAAGACAGAAGTGTATTTTCTGAGAAGTCTGTCCATTAAAGGATTTCCAAGCAACTCTAGTACATATAAATCCAGAGAAGACATCAGCCCCAGGAACATTTCCCTGCAGAGCCCTTGTCGTTCCCCAGACCAGCATTATCTTCCAGCTTGTCTTTGCAGTGACGATCTTCCAACTGCATGTTGAGAGCAACATGATGTTTGCCATTAATGGGGTCTGTGACACATCCCTGTTTGAAAGCCTTCACTGTTTTCTTTCAAGATTATACATTTAAAATACGTCAGGACCCCACAGATCTCTCAATACCTCTAGAGCCGAGAGCTGAATCCTGTCCTGCAAGCACATTGTTGAGTTAGTCTGGAACGGATTAAGGCAACCTTCCCCCGTTTAGTGCAAGTTCATCAGTGAGCAACATGGCTTTGTTGCATTTCTGGGCATTCCCCAAACAACAGTTCAGTATAAGGATCACTTGCTCCAAAACATCCCTGGTTTTGATTTTGTGGGGGAAAGGATTGACTGATATTTACAAAACCAAACCAAGCCCATTTTTGCCGTTCTGTTTTCCACAGGCCCGGTGGTTCTGCTAAAATAGCCATCCTTACAATACCCCGCTCTTCTGCTTTTGATCTCAGCTGGAGCCAGGAAACGCCGAAGCAGCCACAAAACAGGATGGGGGAGGGAGGAAGGGGGAAGACTGAGCAAGAAAAGTTAATTGAGCTTCTCTGAACCACAGAAAATGTTCTTGGGATGATCTCATTTTATGGGTCTATAATCTATGTACCAGTCCCTCAATCATCTTTAAGGGCTGAAATACATCAACAATTCCGCTTGGAATTTGGCAAAGGAGGGAAGAGATCATGAAGTAGTGGGAGCAAGATACCTTCCATGCATTCAGGGTTGTAGAAACTTCAAGGATCAAAGCACCATCAAGAGTCGCTCCATCAACAGTCTACTGAGCTACTTCTGACAGCGCCAACAGTCTCCAAGAAGGGATACTTCCTTCTTACTAAAACAAACCAGGGTTATTTTAAAACATGCTTTTTCTGCGGACAAGGTGGGTTTAAAAATCTTGCAGCTCCTCCCTCTATTAGCTGCCTTCTAGATGTCCCATGTTCAGCACGTCTTTTGGTTTGAGTCTGCATCTAATATTATATCAGGACTTAACGCAGCGTTGAGGTGCTTCAGAATAAAGGTTTCGGCTCATGCATTTTCAGCATCTGCTGAGCGTGCAACTTTTGTCTCTGAAGTCCATGAAACAGGATGGACTTTCAGGGTTGTAGGACCACTGACCGTTGATGTCAGCTGCCACAGCAAACAGGGTTTTTATAAATGCTGGAGCAAAAGCTGCAAAAGGTGATGCCGGAGCAGGAACGTCATCTGGAAGGAAGAGACGAAAGAGCCAGGGGACCCACACTGAGCTCTGCAGGAGAGCACAGGGAAAGCCAGAGGAGACGTGCTAAAGAAGCCACTCCTGGAACTGCATGGGACAGCGATGCATCGAGAGCTGACCTGGGCAAAGACTCAACTAACCAGCCGAAACTCAGCTCCCCCTCAGAAGCCATAAATCTAGACCAATTCCATGAACTTCCCATCTAGATCACACCAGATTATTCCCAATTTGGTCTTGCAAACCGTCACTGGGTGCTGAATGAACTCACCCTGTATATCATGCAGCAGTCTTTGCTTGGAGAGTCTTCTTCAGCTTAGCGTGATGTAAAAAAAGCCTCCTAAGGGGAACCCAGCTGTGTATCTTCCCAATGACTGTTTACCGCCTAATTCCTGAGCCTCGTTTCTTCCCTCGCCGCTGAGAAAACAAAAAGAGAAAAGAGAAAAATGGGCCTTACAAGCCAGCAGCAGCGGCAAGAAAAATGGAAGTGATCGTCATTGATTTTTCACAGTTGTTACTCAAAGGCCAGGATTACAAGTTCACGGGGAGGCCACTGGCAGTAACCCCAGTCTGCAGTTAATGCGTTCCATCCAGAAACTCCCTTGCAAAAGCCATCCAGTTCCTACGAATCTCAGTGATAAGTTGAAGCTACCCCAGCAGATAATGGAAAAAATATGTTCAAAATACGATGCACCTGTCCGATTACACAAAGGCACTACCAAAAGAAAAGGGATGCAAAATGTATGGGTGCATAACGACTTACGGGATCAAACCCTCGTACCCCGTAAAGCTGTCTCTCTGACCTTGGCATCATTGGCCTCTCAGGAAAGAATTAGGGTGGTTTCTGTTGTGACTACTTCCCCACCAAGAGTAAAGAGATGCTTTCATCTGGAATGTAGGAGGAGCTGAGATGACAACTCTTGTGGGGTTTTTTCCCCCCTCCAGTGGATGGTGCTGAAACCAAAGTTTAGTGTTTTGATTGTACTCATCACCCAAAAATGTGCGTCCTTTGTATTAGAATTATCTCAAACATTTGCACCTGGAAAAGGGAAAAAAGCCAAAATAAAAAGAATTCCCAGTGACTGTTTTTGGAAAGCTGCAGAAAAATAAGATTTCCACCAATTGTCCTCAGTAAATCCCTCGTTAAAAAAAAAAAAAAAAAAATCAGAGACCAAACACACCTATTGGCTCGCCCCTCCCGGCTCTCAGCTAACGTGGATTCCTGCCCCTAATTACATCGTCCGTTTTAGTATTAAAAGCCGCAGCCAGTGCGGCTTACACACACACCCCCCACCACCACTCGCCCCCCCAAGGACAATTTCAAGCCAAGTAGATTTCACTGATGGCCTAAATGATCATCTTCATCTCATCCTATTACCTCATCATTATAGCCTCATTAGACCACATTAAGCAATACGTTACCCTCCACGGTGTTGACATCTTCACTATTGTTAAACTATTATCATGTCCCAGCTTTAGCTGGGACCTCCTTTCCAGCTAACATTAATCACAGGCCCCAGAACAGATGATCCTGTGCAGGATGTTGTACTTTAAATCTTTCTTCTTCTTAAAATGAGTCTCACCAGCTCTTCCGTTATCGCTGCTTCTCTTAACTCTCTCCAATTTGTCCACATGTTTCTGGGCACATGTTGTGCAGAAGTAAACACAGTAAGCCAAATTCGCTGAAGTATTCACCCCATTTTAGGCCAAGGCAGCTTCAAGGTGCCAAACCTTTCCTGAAGGTGCCAAACCCTCCCCAGGAGACCAAGGACCAGATGCAACATCTGGTTTCTCCAAAAGAGAATCCAGCTCCCTTCACCCAGCTTGGACCAAAGTGAGGAGGTGAGGCATGTGCCCCAAGGCCATGAACAAAGCAGCCAGCGCTCAGAGCAGCTGATGTGGGACAGCAAGTCCAAGAGTGGGACCCTTCTGCTCAACCTCCTGCTGCCTCCTTGGCTTCGCTGCAGCTTGCATGGCTTTGTAGCAAGACCCCATTCACATGGGGCAGGCGGCTGAAGGGATGGGGTCTTGGGTGAGCCTAACATGTATTTAGAAAGAAGAGAGCAAAGGAGGTCATCCTGTTCCCATCCTACAATGAGATTTGGACCGGCTGATGGGAATGTACGTATATGCATAGGTGTGTGCAGGTGTATTGCGGGCACACAGCCAGCAGAGGGGAAAAAGCCTGCGAATATCAGCTACAACCTCAAACATTTCTGTAGAAGCTGGCATGACCTGCCCAGCCCGAAACGCACGTTCACTCTGCCAGGCGCTGCGGACAACACAAGTTCGCTTTGCTGTCTAAATGCACAATCATCTCAGGTTGGCCCAAAATACCGTGGTCTTCCCAGGCTATTTTGACTTTTTTTTTTTTTCCTTTTTAATCTTAGAAAGCCGCTTGCCCATGGAAAAGAAAGGGCTTTAACATTCTGATTTTCTTTTTTCCTCCTCTCTCTCATTTCCACCTGAAATAATTCTACTGAGTTCCAAAACAGCATTTTTCCGGATGGATTTAACTCTCACCAGAATTATTACCCGGCTCTATTCTTCTGAAGCTGTGGTTTTAGGCAACCTTGAAAACATTTAAATATGTAATTATAATAATTTACAATTCCCTCAACTACCCCCTAGACAGCAATTGCTAAACAATAGCCTTTTCCCTTTCTCCTACTATTCCCTAGCCCCTCCGTAAGAGGGGGGGAGAGCAGCATACTGCATAGCATAAATCGTAACTTTTAACAGATTTCTGGACCACAAGTCTCGTCAAACCTGCAGAAATATATCATATTAATTACACTTAATATCAACTATTGCCTATTAGATAACATTTTATGCGTATACACGGTATTTTTTATAGAACCACAAAGACGACTGAAAGCCAACAGCGCTAACGTTAAACTTTTGCCTGAAGAGCACTTCTGCATGCGTGTCATTCTGATTGAAAACAAACAACGCCGCCAGCGCAGCGATCTCTCCCCCACCACAATTGCAATCGGGAAGCAATCGTGCCGTCGGCACATGCTTCTGCTGTGATCTCAGAAGGGAAGCTGCTCTTGATCTAACGTTACTCAACATTTTTATCGCTGATGTAAAAGAAAATATGAAATAATTGCTGTTAAAGATGACCCAAAGCGGAGTGAAAGAAGATATTCCATTGTTCTCCTGGCATTTTCTGCCTGAACTACACAAATTAGTGTCTACCACCACTTAACATCCAGTATCTGCGGCTCAGGCAGCGGGTCCCGTCTCCTTCTCACCAGCAGCTCCGTTGCGTACACGCTATTTTGAGTCACCCTTTCACACAGCCAACAAACAAGGGAGTACGTGAGGTTAACACTAATTGGGCCAGAAGGCACCTCAAGAGGTTCACGGCTGCCCCAAATCGGAAACACGCGTGCCAAACCCACGCGAATCCCTCGGCGTTCAGAGCCCAGGGGGGTCGGCTGGGCTTCCTCCAGGAACCTCTGGCAGGCCAGGAGCTGAACCTGGGTCACATCAAGCCCTGATAGTCTGCCCCAGCCATGGGCTGGCTTTCTCCTCTTCCAGGGCTGCAATTCCAGGAACCAGGAAAGTAGGTCACATTCAGCAAGTACGTTCCCAGAGAGTCTGAAATCCCAAGACATGCTTGAGGTCACAGATGATGAAACGGGACCCAAAGCCAGTTCTTGGATGTACGCACAAGTGATGAGAAGGAAGATGGCATGTCCTTTACGTACGGTATTCATGAGACCTGACTGGAGAGACCATCGCATTCTGGTGTCCACATTTCAGAAAGGACATCGGGGGGGGGAAAAGGAAAATTGGAAATGGTTTAGGAAAGAGCTATAAGAACAGTTTGAGGTCTGGGAAACCTGCCATAAGTATCTCAAGCTAATAGCTTATCCAGGAGAAGGTGAAGAGGTGACTTGATCACAGCCCACAAGTACCTGCATAGGGAAGAGATTTTTGATAGCAGACAGCTCTTTAATCAGCCAGCTGATGACTACATAATGAAATCCAAGAGGCAGAAGCCAAAAGGAGGCAAATTCAGCTCTGAAATGAAATGGAAGTTTTCTGACAACCTGGGGAATTAACTGCTGAAACAGTCTACGTCGAGACACCCTGGGCTTTTGGTTGCTTGGAGCTTTAAATCAGACCAGTTATCTTTCAAAACTCTGGGTGGGATTCACATCACCTCTTTTGCTCTCTGCAACAAGTAAGGAGAAGTCCAGGTATTTGGTCTAATGACCACCAGGAACAGGCAACTCCAGAGGGCAGCCTGCCCCCTCCTTTTCCTTTTTTTTAAAGAGATGTCTGTCTGTTTTCCCCTCCTACAAGTTGCATTAGCGTAGGGAGACATCAACAGGCATTTCCACCTCTCAGGAGGCAATGGACAGGTCATGGTGTACATATGATTTCCTCCTGAGAGCTGCTCATCTGCTGGTCTTATCTCAGATGTGAGGGCTCCAACGCATCTGGCCCACCCACGGACCAAGAGCATGCTCACATCAATCAGTCACTTGCGTTGGAGGCTACAGCTCCACCAAGCTTCCCAGCTTGCTGTCACTATACTTGCCACACAACATCCTTGTCTCTAAATTGGAGAGACATGGATTTGACAAGCGGACCACTTGGTGGATAAGGAATTGCCTGGATGGTCACACTCAAAGCGTTGCGGTCATCAGTTCAATGTCCAAGTGGACACCAGTGACAAGTGGCATTCCTCAGGGGTCCAGTGTTGGGACCAGCGCTGTTTAACATCTTTGTCGGCAACGTGGACAGTGGGATGGAGTGCCCCCTCAGCAAGTTTGCCGACAACACCAAGCTGCGTGGTGTGGTCAACACGCTGGAGGGAAGGGATGCCATCCAGAGGGACCTGGACAGGCTTGAGAGGTGGGCCCAGGTGAACCTCATGAGGTTCAACAAGGCCAAGTGCAAGGTCCTGCATACAGGTTGGGGCAATCTCAAGCACAAATACAGGCTGGGTGGAGAATGGATGGAGAGCAGCCCTGAGGAGAAGGACTTGGGGGTGCTGGGGGATGAAAAGCTGGACATGAGCCGGCAACGGGCACTTGCAGCTCAGAAAGCCACCCGTGCCCTGGGCTGCATCCCCAGCAGCGTGGCCAGCAGGGCGAGGGAGGGGATTCTGCCCCTCTGCTCCGCTCTGGGGAGACCCCCCTGCAGTGCTGCCTCCAGCTCTGGGGCCCAGCACAAGGACATGGACCTGCTGGAGCGGGGCCAGAGGAGGCCACGGAGATGATCCGAGGGCTGGAGCCCCTCTGCTATGGAGACAGGCTGGGAGAGTTGGGGTTGTTCTGCCTGGAGAAGAGAAGGCTCCGGGGAGACCTTCCAGTACCTAAAGGGGGGCTACAGGAAAGCTGGAGAGGGACTTTTGACAAAGGCATGGAGTGACAGGATGAGGGGTAATGGGTTCAAACTGAAAGAGGGGAGATTTAGATTAGATATAGGAAGAAATTCTTCACTCTGAGGGTGGTGAGGCCCTGGCACAGGTTGCCCAGAGAAGCTGTGGCTGCCCCATCCCTGCAAGTGTTCCAGTCCAAGTTGGACAGGGCTTGGAGCAACCTGGTCTAGTGGAAGGTGTCCCTGCCCATGGCAGGGGGGTTGGACTAGATGATCTTTAAGGTCCCTTCCAACCCAAACCATTCTATGATTCTATACCTCAGTGAAGACAACCTAGAAGAGCTGAAGAACAAGAAGGGACCATTCCCCAGCCCTCCTGACATGTACGTAATTCCAGGAGCACACCTCCCCTGCTCCAGCACAAAGGCAACCTGGAAAACCTAAATCGCTGCTGATAGTTCTGGGAAGTTCCACACGGCTTGCACTCCAAACTACATTTACGGGAAAACTCAAGCAATGGTAGCATCCAGCTCCTCGAGGACTTGCGAGCACACTCCAAGAAGGCGTCACGGGAGGGCAGGAGTCTCAGTAGTTCAGATCGTTTCCAAGCAAGGATCGAAGCTTGGATACAACTGGCAGCTTAATGAACAGCGTAAGCATCCCCTGGGTCAAACCGGCATTCATCTACCGTAGCTGGCGGCTCTGCGCAGTGGCTGGAGGATTTGTTCCTTTAATTAGTGTTTGAGAGACACTCAAACACGACAGCACCGAGGGCTGTAACAGCAGATAGATGAACGCTTGGGAGCATCGGTAAATAGCGTCGAGAGAACAAAACGCTGCCCTTTCCCACTGTGTTTCTGGCTTCGCAAATTTATCCAGAGCAAGACAGTCTCTGCAGGCAGTTGCGTTTGCCTGAGCCTGGGGTTGTTACAAACCAAAATGCAAAGAGAGACTATAAACTTGACTCCTTTTCATCTCCCTCACCTCAAATAAATCTTGGCCATTTACATTTAGTAGCCAGTGAGCTATTAGGAGACAGTAGACTTTCCAGGGCATGTTTCTGAAATGCAACAGCAGACAGAGCAATTGTTGCTTGGGGACTCCTTGAAGTTTTTACAGTTTCCATAGAAAACTCAGGCTGTGAGGGGTTGTGGGCCTTTTTTAAAAAAAAAAAGTTCTCATTTTAGCTGGTTTCCAGTCTGGTGTCTGTTCAGACCTGCCTCCAACATCTCTCCTTCCTTCTTTTTACTGTGCAATAATTTTAAGACGACTGAAGCTTACTGCTTGCTCAAATCCACCTCATTCTCCGAAGCTGCCTCTGAACTGCTTGATCTGGCACCAATTCCCAGCTCCAGAGCAGGCGCGTGTGCGCTGGCCTCCTCTCGGCTCCCTGACGGCGCAGGACCGAGCACTCACACCTCTCCCAACTTGCTTATTTACACCTCAGCGTTTGCGGAGACAATGAGGAACTGGGAAGGAGCTACTGCATCTTGCAGCCACCTCTGGTCAGCGTGGCTGGAGGACTACCGTGGTACAAACCCACCACGTACTGTCCACGGAGGCTTGGAGAAGCACCAGAGGGTGGAAGGGAATTGGGGACTACACAAGGTTAAAGCAGCCCACGCAACCAACAACTCCCATGGACTTTGGGAGAGCAAACCAGACTGGTTTGGAGGCCCTGGGGTGCTTAATGAAGTAATATTCTTAAAGACCATCCTGCAAGATGGCCAAATGACTCAGTTTCCTGTGATTTCTCATGGCCACATCCATCAGAAACAGAGCCCAGTTTTCCTGCTGCATGCTCATCCTATAAAGCTGATGAGGTGGGATTAAGACGTTCCTCAAACATGTGCAAAACCCAAACACTCATGAACTGTGGAAATTTTTGAATTTGACTCCAAGTTAAGGGACTGGACCCCAATCCAGTTACAACATTCATAATCTACCAAAGAGCTCATGTTTGGAGCTTCCCTCTCGGGGCAAAGCCCAGCTCAGGACAGTGACTCAACTGACCTTTTTGGGCGCTGGATCAGACCCTGTCTTCTGTCATGCAGGAAGAATTGCTGTCTCACTGCAGAGCGGTAGGTGCCAACACCAGGCAAGAACAGCCTTTGGTTTTGTCATGATCCTGCTGGCGTTGAGCGGAGCCAGCCGGTGCTGTTATTTTCTGCAGATCTCTGATTTCTCAGTTCGCAAGCAGATCTGAGAAACTGGAAAAGAGATTTGCTTCAGGTCAGACCAAAACAGAAATATTTAAAAATTTTCAGCAAACCAAAGAGCCATAAAAGTGTCACTGTAGGGTCGAACACAGCCCATCACCAGACTCAAAATGAAATGTCTTGTTTCCTCCTTGAGCTTATTAAAAGCTTTTTATTAAAAATCATAATGAACATAAATTTTGAAAGAGAACTTCACTTCAAATCCAAAGTTGAAACTTTTTTGGTTGAAAAGACTGAAATGAGCCATTTAGATTCCCGCATCCCCCAGTGTTATTTAAAGGTTTGGATGTTTCCATCAGAACAATTTGTCCAAAATCAACACGAATTCCAGAAATGCTTCCTTTGAACCCACCGTGCATTTTTCAGTGAAAAACAAAGCTGAGGCTGAGAAGACCCGCTCGGGTCCAGCTGGGAGGCAGCTCACGACGAAGGTCGCTCACAGCTTCTGCCAGAGGCGTGACAGCAGAAGGTGCCACACAAGCGCTCCCTAACCCCTGTCAAGCAGGCAGCCCAAACTACCCTGTCAGTGAGGGCAGGTCTGAGCTCACACATCACTCGGCTGTCTAAAGCAAACCTAGAATTGACCTCATGAGTCATGTTGCAAGGTCGTGGATGCCATAACCTCCACCCTAGAAAAAGGGACCTGTGAGCATCTGGTGCTGCTACCACCTCTGGCAGGCACAGCCAGGTGTGGGAGCAAACAAGGACAGGACATGCATCTGTTCCGAAGGTCATCATGACATAGAATTAGAGAATAGTTTGGGTGGGAAGGGACCTTTCAAGGCCATCCAGTCCAACCCCCTGCCATGGGCAGGGACATCCTCAACTAGATCAGGTTGCCCAGAGCCCCATCCAGCCTGACCTGGAATGTTTCCAGGGATGGGGCATCTCCCACCTCTCTGGGCAACCTGGGCCAGGGCCTCACCACCCTCAGTGTGAAAAACTTCTTCCTTAGGTCTAGTCTGAATCTCCCCTCCTTTAGTTTAAAACCATCACCCCTTGTCCTGTCACTCCAGGCCCTGCTGAAAAGTTTTTCCCCATGTTTCCTATAAGCCCCTTTAGGTACTGAAAGGCCGCAAGAAGGTCTCCCCAGAGCCTTCTCTTCTCCAGGCTGAACAACCCCAACTCTCTCAGCCTGTCTCCATAGCAGAGGGGCTCCAGCCCTCGGATCATCTCCATGGCCTCCTCTGGCCCCGCTCCAGCAGGTCCATGTCCTTGTGCTGGGGCCCAGCGCTGGAGGCAGCACTGCAGGGGGGTCTCCCCAGAGCGGAGCAGAGGGGCAGAATCCCCTCCCTCACCCTGCTGGCCACGCTGCTGGGGATGCAGCCCAGGACATGGTTGGCCTTCTGGGCTGACATACATGCCATCTTCTCTGACTGGACTGACCCATCCCTTCATGCTTAAAGGAGCCAGGCACCAACCCAACGTGTTCATTTATGTATTTCACATGCAACCCTGTTCAACAGTGGAGCTTTCAACATGAAAGCCAGGGAGTGAACCACACATCTGGATATCCAGGGGCTGGAGATGAAGGTGGGAACTCTGGGGTCTTTCTCCACCTGATCAGGAGCAGGGTCTGACCACAGTTGTCCCAGGTGCTCTCAAACACCACAGGGCTATTGGGTATTCCACTATGTTGAGGAGCTGTCCTGTCACCGTGATTCCCCATGAACCAGGGGAACCCTTTCCGTTCAACATCTTAGCACAGCTACGATTTTCACAAAAGCAAAAGAAAATGGAGATGGAGTTTGTTTAAACCAGCTTAACACTTTCTGACAAGGGTAAAACAAATCTTCATGAAAAAACTCAAGTGCCTGCCACATCAGACACGGGTTTCAGCCCAGATCTGCAAATTTCCTACACTTTAATTAGTAAAAAGGACAAGAAGTTTATCAGCAAGTTAAAAATAAGAGAAAAAGTACTGTTCTTTATGAAAACACAAGGAAAAGGGAAATGATCTCCCACAGTTGGAGTAAAGTATCACTGGAAATTTAGTTCCAACCATCACTTCATTAGTTAGATGTCTTGTCAAACAGCCATTTCCAGTGGGACACGGTGCTTAGAACCAAGAGACACGCTGGCACCTGAGCAACCTCCTATTCTCACCTGCTTATTGCTCTGCCCCAGACTGGGGCAGCTAGAGGTTAGCCCTACCTAGAAGGTGCCGCGGTTTAACCCCAGCCGGCAACTCAGCCCCACGCAGCCGCTCACTCACTCCCCTGGTGGGATGGGGAGAGAATGGGAAGGGTAAAAGTGAGAAAACTCATGAGTTGAGATAAAGACAGTTTAACAGGTAAAGCAAAAGCCACGCACACGAGCAAAACAAACCAAGGGATTCATTCCCTACTTCCCATGGGCAGGCAGGTGCTCAGCCATTCCCAGGACAGCAGGGCTCCATCCCAAAGAACGGCTACTTGGGAAGACAAATGCCATCACTCCCATCAGGCTGCTGGTCCATCTGACAAGCATCTGTTTCCAACAGGGTCCATAAGCAGACACCCAGGGAAGAGCAAGACTAAGGCAAATGTATATGATGCTCCCCTGAGCATTCAGACCATTTTCAACTCAGGACGTTTCCTAAGACTGTGAAGGACTACCAGACAGACAGGCCCCACCAGAGCTCTCCTCCAGGTAGCTGCATGCTCCCATCTGAACCCACAATGAAGCATCAAACCCGCAAGTTTCAGTGCCCTGGGAGCTACAGGAATCTCTCTCCTATCCCTGCTCAAAGAGCAGAGGTTGTGTCCATGAGCAGAGCTTGCAGAAACGCTGCGGCACGCAGTGGCACTGGTGGAATTATCCCCTGATAAGCCACACAACGGTCAGCCTCATCTCAGGCTGTGGAGTTACAGCAGAGGAGCAGCACCGCACAAGTAACACAGCCCGGCAGCTACGGCCACAGAGGGAAAACCTCTGCTAGACTCAGCTCCAGCCACGCCGATTTTCCTGAAGCCGTGTCATTGCATTGGCACAGGGAACAAGGAAAATTTTCTCAATCCTCCCCCAAAAAAACTTGGGAGCAAAACACAGTTAATGGGCCCTGTGCTCCAAAGTCAGATAGGGACATTTTACCATCTCTCCTTCTGCCTAGGGGACAGGCTGAGTCTCTCTTACAAAGCCAAGCCCGGAGCAAGATGCTAAATCTAAGAAACACTCTGGGTTTTTACTTTAACCAAATCCTTTGCAGCAGGATATTGTGAAATCCAGACAGGGGCCACTGTTAAAATGAAATGCCACAAGCACAAAGGATAGTGCTTACAGCAGAAAGCCCGAGTGACTCCATGCATTCTCATACACTATCTATACACACACATTTTATAATTTTTAAACTGCTCTGATTCTCTGCCAGCTGCTGTAAATTTCACCTGGAGAAGGGGATCAAGTCCAGGCCTCATTAGGTTTTTATATTCTTTCTGATTGCTTTTGCAGGCCTCCAAGCCTGTCTCCAAGGGACCCCAGGGTTCAAAGATCAAATAAATTGTCTGGCAGATTTATCAGGTCTCAGGGTAGGTAGCCATGTAGTAAACTTCCTTTGCCTTTCTCCCCCTCCCCCTCAATTCGACAGCAGAAAATAAAAGGGACACTGAAAAGGAGATGGCATCACATCGCCTACTTTGTCACCTCTCTGGTGTCAGGACGCTGAGAGGCTGGTACCTTCTGTGCAGTCGTCACTGGCAGAAAGCAGTAGCAGCACAGGAGGAGAGCAGGCAACAGCAGCACAGTCAAACAAGCCAGAAATAAAGCTGTTAGACTGAACATCAGCAAAAAAAAAAAAACCCAGGCATTTGCAAAACCGCCCCACTGTCTTTCACGGAGCTTTCCTCTGGGTACGCACCCCGGAGCGCGTCTGCAGAGGCTGCTGCAAGCAAGGTGCGACCCAGCCCTGCCAGGCGCCTGCAGGCAGCTCCGATCCCAGCAGACCATTAGCCCAGGGAGCTGCTCTTCCCCCCGTTACACGGCTCCCAGTCCCGTGCTGGCGTGCAGTGGCCAGGAGGAGCACGGGCAAGACGTTCTCATACCTGCCTCCAGACGGCCACATGTGCGCCGGGCTCGGGCGCTCCCCCACCGCTGTCCCTCCCTCCCACACTCCTGCGGCTAACGCAGGGGCGCAAGAAGTTCTCTTTGTTCTCAATTTTCAGCGACTAGCTGAAATCAAGAACAGACAAAGATGTCTCTTGGGTTCTCTGTGAAGAAATTTCAAGCTGCACGCTCTAACGTGTAAGCCTGCAGCACAGTCGCTTCCATTCGCGGGGGAAGGTGTTGCCCAAAGGTCCGTGTTAGGAGGAACAAGCCCGAGCTGGATGGTCAGCCTGAGAACTGGGGACAAGGCAGTGCCCACAGCCCTCCCAGGCAGCAACTAGCAAGAGGGAAACCAGAGGGGTTTGAGGAGCAGCAGTGGCGTTTGATGGGTTGAGGATACAGGAGAGGCAAGGCTTGTAGGAGGCAGTTACAGCTTTTATGAAAGCAGTGAAGACTGCTGGAAGGACAAGAAAAGGGTTAAGGTAGAAGCCTGAAAACTCACCTTTTTATTTTCTTTTTTAATCTCTGGGTAACCGAGATGGCCACACAGGAATGCGTAGGAGCAGCAGGGTTCACGTGTAACCTGTTTGTGACAAGGCAGACGGTGCTGGTCAGGAGTACAAACCCTTTCTCATGAGACTTAAGAGACGGCCAAGACAAAGGGGACATGGCTATAAAGTCCACCGTTGTGGAGAAAGAGCCTCCCTGCCACAGCGATGGCGCCTAGACCGCTTCTGCCCAGGTCACCTCCAACAGACACTTGGCTGTCCTGCCACTAGACAACCTCCATGAGGTTTTTGGGTGTCAGGAAAGCAGCATCATTACCTACACCTTCCCGTCACCCTTTCTGCCTAACAGCATCTCGTGCCAGTCAGCACGGGGTAATCCAGAGAGACATCTTCAGCACTGCCTCCCTCTGTTCTTCACCCTAAAGCAGCAGTACAGGGTGAGCATCCCCTGTCGACATCAGGCAGGGAAGAACATGTCAAGAGGCATGACTTCTGCTCAAGCAAGAGAGCAGCTCCAGCACTTAACAAGAGGGTGAGCAGGTTGTAAAAGCCGATGAAAGCCCCTCAGAGTGGAGGCACAAACCTCAACAGCTCACAAGACCCAGGGATGTGCTTCCCTCTTACATCAAGCTTTGACCAGCGTCATGATTCCCAGATTTATTGCTGCAGTTCTGGAAAAGGGTGAATGCGCAGGACCGGAGTCAGAGACATCCTTGTGCTGCCAGCAGAAATCTGTGGGGAGAAAATGCATCCAGGCATTTTATTCAGATACTGAGAGAGGGGTTTGTACCACAGGACTCCCAGCCAGACCGATAGCTCACGACTGGTTAACTCACAAGACGAGCCAGGAAAGAAAAGCTTTCCCACGGTGAAAGCCAGGAGCAGAACCGATGTGGAGACAAGCAGAAACACAGGAGTGGGCAAGACCGGCTGCCCGTGATGTGTCACAGGAGCACTCCACCCAGGAGCGGGCAGACAGAGCAGGACGTTGCAGCATTAATTGAACCTCCCAGATGTTGGTAGCACTGGGAATCCATGGCTAGTGAGCTCACTAACAGGCTTTCCTTTGTGGGTTTTTTTTCCAAGGGAGAATATGGACTCAAGGGGGCCACCAAGTCCCCACCTCCTCACCTCACCCCATTTACCTACTGGGAGGGCAGCCCATACAAATGGGAACTCCCAAAGCTCCATTGCTGCTTGCTCAAACTCACTCCCTAGTAGGGGCTCCATCCCTCACCCCCCACACGTACCAGAGTTATTATATCTGCACGGTGGCTAGTAAAGACATCCTGGGAGGACTTTGAATTTGAGGAACATCTTGGTCTCTAGCAAGCATATGCGGAAGACACCAAAGACCTCAAAGAAGGACCACTGACCCCTCCTCAGGGCTGTCTCCTGCCTGATGTGGCTGCTTCAAAGCCCAGTGCCACATCTAGAGGCCTGACGTCCATCTACTCAGCACTGTGCAACCAAAGAGGGTCCTGGAAGACCATCAGTGTCACCCCACAACTGCCAGGCCATGGAGACTGTGCCAATTTTGGCCTCAACACTGCATACAGGAGAAGCGTACGGTCAGCCAGAGCCAGCTGGACTAAGTTTTGTCTTCTGCTAAGCTCTCAGATGGTAATGCTGAGTCCAGTTAATCAACTGTAGCGTTCCACCCCAGAGTTGGCTGCTCTTAGGGGAAGAGGGAAATGATTTCTATATATAGGTCGGTAAGTGCTCTGGGAATGAAAGATGCTTTATAAAAAGTCCTCCTCCTTAACATACAGCATCAGCTGTGCTTTTCAGGAGGGGTTTGGGTGGGTTTTTTTCTTCAAATGATTTTTCCATGCACCAGCTGATCTGGAGTTATCTAAATGAATTTCCACAGGCATAAAGCTTAATCTGCTCTCCTTGCAGACTTCCATATATTTTTAATATGTCAAGCAGTGGAAATTTCTCAGACCGAATCAAGGGAGCCGTGAGGTTTACAGCTCTAGAAGATCAGAAATAGCTTATCCATCTAGCAGACTTACACACAATAGCAATGCAGAAGCAGCATTTGAAATGGGATGTTTAAAAACAAACAGGAGACACAGAGCAGGCAGTCACCTAGATGGAGCTCCATAACGGTGTCCATGAAAAATTGGGATTAGAGCAGGCAGAACATTTTCCATTGAATTTTTTTTAGTCTCTTCCCCCCTACTTTAGTAGACACTTGGACTAAAATGCTAATCTGTTTTGATGAAAACACAATTTAAGTCCTGAAGTGAGGGCTTCATTTTCCCCGAAAGCAGGCCATATTTTATGCTTCCCATTCAGATTTTACGTTGATGGTTGCTCATTTCCTGGCAATACCACTTGTGTTAAACTTTGCGCACAGGCCTTGCAGAGCAACAGCTCCTGCCTGAACAGGCTGCTCAAAGCAGAGCTCAGGGAAAGAATAAGCGATGCACAGGGCACACAGGAACTAGATGTTTCCTCTAGGCTCTCCTGCCCCTCCAGCACGGCCCAGGGATGTCAGACGCTGTGTTAGGACCCAGGATTTCCCCAAATGCCATCCCCACACTGAGACCATCCAAATAGCATCACAGAAGGACACAGAGGTGTTACAACGCCATACCTTACAAGGGGAGGGGACCATCTCACAAGTTACGGACCAACAGGAGGATGCAGACTGCTGCCTCGTGAGATGCAAGTGGATGGGAAAGCCCCATAGACTTCTGCACGCTGCAGACAACAGCATCGGGCACACAGCAGACTGTCTCCTCTTCCAGGATTGGGCCCAGGCCCTATCAGCAGCTGGAAGTGTTGCTCTCCAAACCGGAGCAAGTCAATTTTGCAATGACTAGAAGACGCAATGGCAGCACTCATAAGACGGAGCTCATTCTCTCCCACTTTCAGCGGCTCAAGTTTGGGTGATTCAAGAGTGATTCAGCAGATACCTCTTGTGCAAATGAATCCAGCCTGGTGTCATGGAAAGGGGCCCCACGATGCACCTTTACCTCTCTCCTATGCCTGTTAACCCACTGCCACGGGGACCTCTGCCATCGCACCAGCATGCTACACAGCTTGCAGCAGCTCCTCCATGGTCACTCTGTATTCAGGAGATCTGATGAAGACTCATTAACCATGACACTAACGGTGAGAGTCCTCTAAAGCCTAATAAAGGGTTACCTTTTTTTAAACCCAACAGAGAAAAATAGACCTTTTCTTCCCTCAAAGCTTGGAGGATTTGCCTTGTCCAGCCATTGCCATCTAAAGTATAGCTGTCTCCACTTCAGCTTGGAGGTCCAGTTTTATTTCTTTTAATATTATTTTTTGAATAGTCAATGGAAAGAAGCGCCTCCAGAGTGAGACTCATCTCATAAAGAAGAATCCCACTCTAAATCCTTTGGAACCTCTTTTACCTTATGAAATCCTAGTGAAATAGTCTAATTGGCCCAGAAACGATTAGGGAGGGTGACAGAGAGAGACACTGTAATTGCATTAGCCTCACCGCCTGAGGAAACGAGGCTAAGGAAATCCACTACAGAAAACAGAAGGGTGGAGTTTCTCTTCCACTGCCCAGGCCAATTTCAACACATAGAAATCCCACCCATGCTCTTTTGCTCACACAAAAAGCTTGCAGTACGCCTGCTACCTCTCCAGGAAGGAAAGTGGGTGGAAAAATTACATCACGATTCAGTTTCTCCCCCCTTAGCCTTTTATTTAAAGACATTTAATGCTAGAAGGTGGAAGAAGCAGCCAGCATCACAGTTACAGACAGCAAGGAGATGACAGCAGGGGAACTCCATCCAGACAACCTTCAGCCGCTTTGGTGTGCCTGCCGTAACAAAGGCTCAGGGGACACCTCGTCAGTTTTCCAGTACCTAACGGGTAACAAAGAGGACAGACTCCCTCTTCACAAGGAGCCACATGGAGAAGATGGGGCAACAAGCACAAGTTGCACCAGGAGAGGTTTCATCTTGACATAAGAAAAAAATTTTCACAGCAAGAACAATCGATCACTGGAACAAACTCCCCAGGGATGTGGTGGAGTCCCCATCACTGGGGGTTTTCACGACATAACTAGACAGGGTCCTAGATCATCTCATCTATGTTCTTTTCCGCAAAAGGTTGTACCAGGTGATCTTTTGAGGTCCCTTCCCACCTGGGCTGTACTATGATAAAGAGTTACTGTCCCTAAAATCGTCCATGCTATTTCAAGCCCATCTCATACCTCCTGCAACAGGAAGGTCTGCTGCTCAGAGGGGACATTGCTGCTTTTCCTTCCCTGCTTACAAAAGCTCTAAGCCAACCTGGTGGGAGTGAAAGGCATGTCCCATATCAATTTAAGTCACAAATACTTCCAAGTAGCATTTGCTGGGTCTTGCCTACACCTTGCTGCTCCTGTGCCCTCAATTATTCCTTTTTGAGACTGTGAAGAAGTAGTACTTAATCTCTGAAGAACAACTTCAAGCGTTAAATTCACTCACCTTTTGCTATGGGCCATGAAGGATCCTACGGGCATCTCTGACCATTGCCCTGCTCCAACACGGGACACAACAATTGTGTCCAAAAGCACTGGGAAGAGGAGCATTGACCAGATATGTTGCTAAGCCATAAACCTTGCCCCACCACAGTGAGGAACCAGCTGTACTTACACACCGTGACATACCCACTTCTTGGTGTCTGGGTATTGGAGACTGGTAACAGTACGTCAAGGTTCCCAGTTAACAAGGGTTTACCAGGATGACAAAGGATTTTAACTGTTACTCGGGATCCGACCTGTTACCCTGCACCTTGCAGTGAGTATGGGATCACCCTTGGGCGAAACACAGGGTAAGTGAAAACATGGTCGGAGTCCAGCCTGGTGTTTGATAGAGCAAGAGCCTGCTCAGTTCCCTGCTCTGCCACAGACTGCCTTGGTGATGTGCAGGCATTCACTCTCCTCACCTGTGAAACGAGCTGTAAAATCATCCTCTTGTCCATTTAAGATGCATTTCCAAGACAAAGCTTGATTCCCAAAGAGTCGACAGCAGCCGGGCACGTCCCACATAGAGGGGCTCTGCAAACCTCACTCCTGCATTGCAAACGCTTTGGTGCGAGGGCTGCTGTGCGCAGCCCAGAAAAATGAAGCCTCCGTTAAAGCAAGGGCTGAATTCAGCTCAAGCAAAGAAGTTTCTTCTACAGCTTCCCTGAAGACATAATACATCAGATTAGACCTCATCGCTAGGACACTCCTCAAGGAACATTTCCTTTTGCAAGTCTTTCTCTATTCCTCTCATTTTTGGACTCCCAACCTAATGAATTCCTGTCTGCCAAAATTACCCTGATCTCTGCCTGCTGTTCCTCCGAGCATAGAGGCTGGTGGGCATTTGCCTCCAGAACTCAAACATGCCAGCAGGCCTGCTAACAAATTAGCCTTCCATCTTCCCCCCAGCCCAGCGATCATAAAAAAAAAAAAAACGTTTTCTGCATCAGCCACTTGAAAGACTACAGATCACCTACAAGTATTTTTATTGAAGGAGTTTTGTTCTTGTTCCGAATAGTAAATACTTTATGTCTTCCAGGTGTTGGCTACTCAGCTGTCGATAGAGTGTGTTTTAGCAGCACGCACAGCTGCAACATGCAGGTGTGTGCAACTGGCAGCCAGCATGAAGCTAAACAGCTGTTGGACTGGGAGAAACTGGAAGTCATTTTCAGTCCTAATGAAGATGGTTTCTTATTAAACTTGAAGCCATGGCATGAAGTTCTAGGGGCCTGGAGCAAATTTGCGTCTAGAAGTAATTCCTTCACAAACCGTTTTGGAGACTTAAATAATGGAAGACAGCAAGCAGTTGGGGGTAGAGAAGTGACAGAAAGCAGCATTGGAGAGCCTTTGCATGGCCAACAGACAGCGGCTTTTGGACACGACTCAACCCAAAGCTGCTCCATAGATGGTGAAGGACTGGAAGGTCTTGGCAAGGCCAATGCAAGACACCGGGCAGCACAAGATCAGCAGTCAAGAGATGAGGATGAGGAAGGGAGAAGACTGTATCCACCTGTAGTTTTAAGAGGTATTTAGAGGAGCAGAAGTGTTCACACAGGTTGGAAGAGAGGCCACACACTAAATCACATAAAAGCACAGGATGATCAAACAGCCCACCCAGATGGTTGATTCCGCCTCTCACACCCTTTGTGATCTCTCACTGGTAGTTCAAACGCACTCTTAAGGCCCAGCATATATCTTAGCATAAAAAGCAATCAGTTAACCTAGAAGACAGCAATCGTCAGTCCACTGCTACAGCCTGGGTCCACGGCACTCAAGGACACAAACTTCCACTGGGAAAGACCCATTCTCAGGCCGACTTTATCCATCTCTGAATAAAGCCTTTGCACAAGAGCAAGGGAAGCAACCATAGCTTTGGCTCAAACCCTAGGTTCCTCTTCCTGACCTCTTGAATTGATAAAGCATTGTAGGGGCAAGGGGGCTCCAAACAGGCATTCGAGTTTTAAAGGCAGGAAGTTTGCACTGGCTCTGCCCGTTCATTTCACACACATCCCCTTTGAAATTATCTGGGAAGCATGTTGACAGCAGCCATGAATTTTAAGCAAACATTTCTAACTTAGTATTTGCCCCCTGGGATTTGAACTAGTCCATCTTCTGGTTGTCTTGGTTTGGGTTCAGCTGAGACTGAAACAGTTTCACATCCCTTCCAGCTAAAAGTTCACAAAATCCTTTAAAATAACTGCTCAGTCCTGGCTCGGGGTAAGAACAGCAGCGCATTCGCGCACTCACTCCATTTAGCACCAGCTCAGCTCTGGCGCTGTCATTTACAGTCATGACCAAAGGAGCCCCTGGAGCTGATGCCACACCAAGAGATTGCTCCAACGTGCTTATCAGAATGATGAAGAAATAAGGCAAAGAATGAAGCGTGAGGAGCAAGTCACCAGCTGATCCAAGCCAGTGCTGTCTCAGGCTTCGGGGCCTCTGCACAAAAACATCCCAGCAAAGAAACCTCACTTGTTGAGTTGCCAGCCGCAACCATGTGCCCCACCAGTCTCCTTTGGAGCACACAGTTGAAGAGCACAGCCGAGCTCACAGCCATTTGCTTCTGTGCTGGGCTGGTTTTCTCCAGCTTAGCACTAAGGCGGCTCAGAGGCAGGTCAAGCACCAGGGCCAACACAAAGGAGGCAACAGGGAGTACGTGATGGGGATGGGGCAGGGATCAGGTCAGATACATCAGACATGGTCCAGAAAGGAAGAAGTGCCACAGCTGGCAGCAGACACCCAAAAACACCTAATTTGTCTCTGGCATTCCTTATGACTAAGTGAAAGTCAGGCACCTGATTCTCCTCAGCAGGTAGCAGATGTCTTTTACACAGCTTCATATACGTTTAAGTCCACTGGGCAGCACGGCCACAGGAAGGCATAGGCCTGTTTTCCCACCACCCCCAGACGTATTCACAGGACCAGTTTCACCGCAGGCTGGTTCCCCACTCTGGTTTACCATCCAGCATCAGACATTTGCGCCATTAAAGAGGAACAAGCAGCCAGGGCAGGCAGCACTGCTGCTTTTGGCAGCGGCCCTGCCTTAATCGCCATGTTCACTTACAACCCAAGCCTTTTTTGTAATAAAAAATGAACCAATTCAAATTGCACGTAGAATTTTGATTATAGGAAAGCTAGCAGCAAACTTGCTTGCTGCCCAGAGTGGAGAGGCAGATTATTTTTCCAACTGGACTATTTGCTGAACATGTCTTTGAAGCATGGGTTCATTTCCTACGGGGAAAAAAAAAAACACTCTTTGCCCATGGGCAACTAGCAGGTTAGAAGCCTTAAGATACTGTGCATCTTTCTTAATCCTCAAATCTATCGGTAAAGAGTGCTTAACCTGTGCCTAACAAAACTGGAATGAAATCAGTGTATCAGGGAAAGATTTAATCACCCTCCAATAAATATCTTTTTGCTTTTGAAAGGGAAATTACTTCTAAGAAAAGTCCAATCTGTTCATTTTAAGAACGTGTGAAAACAAACCCTTGGCCTTAATCTTTAAATTTCCTGAACTTTAGCACTTTTTGCAGTGCTCTTAATTAAAATTGGTTGGGTTTATGTATATACAGTGCACCAATAAACCAAGCCTTAGGTGCCTCCTCTGTAGTGGAAAATGGGCTGCAGTGGAGAGGGAACATCTGCAGCCCCTGGAGTCATCCAAGGCCTGGCTGCACATGGTTATTAAGATGTCACCCTCAAAAAAATCAGGGAACAGGTTAATTCCCAAAATTACCCCGTTAATATTGGGCAGGTTTGGACCATCTGAAGACAGAGGAGCTGTTACCACATTCTTCTCCCTCCCACACTCGCTGGGGTGGTTTCCACCAGCTCCACAAGGCACGGAGAGCGTGCACCCACCGCTCCGTGCATCATACCCAGCAGGTGCTTGGGGAAGGGTTCAGCTGTCCTGCTTTGCTGTACGTCATGTTCTGTCTTGGGGCTGTCTTACCATGGCCTAACGGCTGGTTTTCCATCATACCTTTGCATGAGGAAGCTGGGCTTTCACTGGAAAAGCAACCTTTGCTTAGGCTAAGGTTCTACTTTCCATAAGAAGTATTGGCTTTTTAAAATGAAAACTTTAAGATGCTTTGAACCGGCTACCCTCCACTGTCAACTTCTGAGGTGTTTTTTCTTAGCCAGTCAACTGAGCAGTGACTCCATCTCCCGAAGTCCACCATTTGAAGAGAGTCTCCAAAAGGGAGACAATCCTGTCATGAGAAGGGCATGATTCTTCCTGGGAAATTCAGTCTGACCTGGGAAGACAGTCTATAGGTAGATGGAACTGAAGAAAGTGCCTGACAAGAGTAAGTTGCAGCAGATGGCTGAGAAGCACGGTAGCTACTCCATCATCTTGTACCTCCAGCACAGGATCCAACTCCGTGCATGCAGGTGTGCCCACATCTACAGACCGTTTCCACCCTGCAATGCAACAGAAACCTTGGAGTATCTGAGCTGTAGCCAGGACTCCGCTGTAACTGGCTGCTGCTTGAACAGAAGGCAAGACTAGCTTAAAATAAAATCCACATCACCCTGACACTTCCAAACAAATATTGTTGTGGGCCTCAGAAGAAGATATGGTCTCCATCTTGTGCATCAAGTCATTACGGAGCTTTAATTAACATGCAAATCCCACAAAGCAATGAAGTCTCACTTGAGTCACACTGCACAGTCTTAAAATCCAACGATTTAGCCACACGACATAACTTGTTATCAGGACCCACGTTAGACAGAAGTCTGATCAGCAGAGAGGAGCCAGCATTTCTGGAGAACAACGCAGGGGACCTCGGTGAGGTGCTTTGTCTCTTTCCAGCAACCCCACGGGAGTCTGGGCCCCTGAAGGTATGTCCAAGCCCCCAGAATGGGTGGCTCAAACACTAATACGAGGGTTTATATGCACAGACACCTGCGCCTAGCTTACACTAGTGAGGTTCACCCAAAAGCTCTCCTGGGATAAGGCTCTCGCAGCACCAAGGGTTGCTGCTGTTTGGTGTCCAAAGGAGAGCAGAAGCCAGCACCGGGCAGCACTCCTTCAGAAACCATGGGAGACCCAGACACAAGGCATTTCTCAGCTCAAAGATTAAACCCAGCCATCCCAGCTCCCAGACAGAGTGGAACAGCATAACCATAAGCTCCCTGGGGCAGGAGCTATTTCTTCATTACACACCTGAGTATCACCACCACAGAGACTCCAGCTCCCAGTTTCGGTTCTGGATGTGTGCTACAGCAGCACTAGCACTCAAAAGAAAGAAGTCATTTCCCCACTGACTCGTGCCTGCCAAGAGGCACGCTCCTGCCCATGCTTACCTCGTACATGAAACGGGATCACAGCAGCACAGCCGTGTTGTCTTCGTTTGGTCACGGCTGCTTGAAAAAAATAAGTTTCAATGCTTCCTTTGCCAAGTATTCAGAGCCGAGTTAGAAAGACCAGTCCTGAATTGTTTGAGCACATTATAATATACATAGGAGGACAAAGTGTTTCATTTTGTCACATTCACGTAAAGCATTTAGGCAGGTCTTTTTCTTCTATTTAACCTAATGGGTTAAAGTCTTTCAAAGAAGTCCTTAACATCTGATAATGGGAGGGGTGAGGGGGGGAGAACAATTCTTCAGCAGAGAGAAGACTTGCCCTGTAGGTCAGCCTTAAAAGGTACTTCATATTTCTTCTATGTTCCTCACCAGGCCAAAAAACAAGCTCTGTCGTTTGCACTGTTCTCCTGGCAGGTCATTGTTTCTGATAATTGAATACCCTGGCAGCTACTTACATTTTGAGCAGTATTTTAACAATGGACTGTGAGCAGTTATAGACCTCAAAAGTATGTTTCCAATATTCATTCTCTTCATTTAGGATAATAACCTTAATAAATTTGGGCTCAATTTAATAGAGAAATTATTTCATTTTATTAAGTTACTGATTGATGACTCCAACATACTTCCGTTAGGATTCAGCTATTCAATAGATTAGCTAGCTTTGACCTAAGGCAGTGAGCTAAATTCAACCTTCCTCCAGGCCTCTTAAGCTAGGTCAGAAAGTTTTTACCCAAAAGTCACACTGGGAACCTCACCAGGCTTCCCTTAGTGCTGAGGACACAGGGGAAATCTGAGGGGCCAGGGGGTGAAGCACAAGTCATGAGTAGTATCTGTCTCTGTGTAAGAGCTATGAGACATCAGTCTGTTCCTCCACAGGAGGCGATTTCATCCACAGCAGCCCATTGCTTCACACACATCATCCCCACAAAGTCTGCATGAAGGTTTGTTGACGTGTTTAAGGAGCTGGATGCTGACCACTGTGAAGGTGTCACTCACAGACACGTGGAATAGCTGCCTCTCCCATCACCTTCCATGGTCAGAGCGTGGACAAGACCGTGTGGACTTGTACGACCTGAGGAGCCGCTCTCACTGCCGAAGTGTGGCATGGTGAGAGCAAAGCACCAGCTACAGTGAGCTGACATAGCTCGTACTCCCTGCAGGACCCAGAGCTGCAGCAAGGAGGAGGAAGGGGGACAGACTACACGAAAAGGAGAAGGCCACCAGGAAAGCAGTGCCACAGCAGCAGCAAAGAGCCCGGAGCCCAGGGACTAGGGGTTGGCAAAGATGGACAAGAACAAGGAGGGGAAGGAAAGCAGGAACAGTAAAGTCTGCATCTACAGGAGCTTGGGAGTCTCTGATGTACCATAGGGCAGCTGGGTCCCCTTGCTACTGCAGCCCAGCAGGCATCACCACCAGGTACCAGTAGCCTCTCTTGGAAAAGAGATTCAGTGTAAGATTCAACTCTGAACACCCAAAAAGCAGACACATAGACCTAAAACAGCCACCATAGACATTTACTCAATAGAGAGTGTTAGGGACACCTTCTCATCACACCTTTGTGAAGTAGATAAGGCTTAAAACCCCATCAACAAGCTATCGCCCCAAGAACCAGGGTGAACCAGTCAGAAGAAAAAGGTCTTACCTCTCTATCACTCCTCAGAGCTCTTCCACCACCCCCCTCCCAGCACCCACCCCTCTTTAAAAGCTACAGCTATCAGCCCTAGCTTATATAGCCTCCCCGCCCTCCCATTTCCAATCACCTCTGGGGGCATCAGGGGTTCATAAAGTTCAGCTGCTGAAGGGGGCTCATCTCTCATCCCTCTGTATGTTGTTTTTTCTGCTCTTCCCCTTCATTTCTTAGAAATGCCAGGTTTTTATGATCTTTAAAATGATCACCATTTATCTGATGCTAGATTGCTCTCAGGGACCCCCTTCCTTATACTAACACACTTCTAATACCGTTTGGGTGCTCAAATAGCACTAGTGGAAATTGAACGTAAAGGCAGGTCAGCCCATGCCATCCATCGTGTGCCCTCAGAGCCCAAGTTGCCAGAGATGATGTTTACAGGCAGAGCAGGGCTCAGTCCTGCCTGGAGCTGCTGAGAGAGTCTCCTTCCAACTGGAAATCCCAGGGTTTTCCCACTTGTCTTCACCCAAGGTTGAAGCAAAAGGTTGAAATAGAAAGTTTCCTTCTGCAACGGTGCCAAAGGAGAGCTACATTCTGCTCCAGGGATTGTGCGTGTTGAGGTGAAGGAGGGACCGGAGGTTTCTAGAACAAGACCAAGACCTTGAAGCAATTCTGGGACGTGTGGAGCAGGGGGATGGGGTGAGGGCACAGAAATGAACATAAACTACAAATAAAACACCGTCGTTCACTGCAATGCACTAAGAATGCTTGGCACTCCATTTTGGACCAACCTGCCTTTACCTCTGTAGGGAATAAAAGAGAAAAAAAATACTGTGATAGTGGTACTAAAAGACAGTATTTAATTTTAAAGCCACCCCTACCTGCCCTTCTGAACCACCGCTACTTGGCTGCTGGTGTCAGCAGAATGGGATGGCTTAAATGGCAGTGAGTAGTGGGTTGGTGGGACACGGGATCTGGTCCCTAAAAACGGACTCTTAGTGCAAGATTAGGAGGGAATCAGAGAAGGTGAGTCGGCGCTGCGAAACGCCGGAGGTAGCAGCAGTGAAGGAGAGGGTCAGCATGTGTCCAGGCAGCCGTGGAGCTTCCCGCAGGAGCACGGGGACGGGAGTGAAGGAGTCATGTAATGTTGGGCGAGTCTGGCTGGGTCAAGGTGAAAAAGAGGGACTCACAGAATCACAGAATGGTGGGGTTGGAAGGGACCTCTGGAGACCACCCAGCCCAGCCCCTGCCAGAGCAGGGTCACCCAGCGCAGGCTGCACAGGGCCGCGGCCAGGCGGGTTGGAATCTCTCCAGAGAAGGAGACTCCACACCCTCCCTGGGCAGCCTGTGCCAGGGCTCGGGCACCTCACAGCGAAGATGTTTTTCCTCGTGTTCAGGCGGAACTTCCCGTGTTCCAGTTTGTGCCCGTTGCCCCTTGTCCTGTCGCTGGGCACCACTGGGAAGAGTCTGGCCCCGTCCTCTTGACACCCGCCCTGGAGATATTGATAAGCGTTGGGGAGGTCCCCTCTCAGTCTCCTCTTCCTCAGGCTGAACAGCCCCAGCTCCCTCAGCCTTTCCCCACAGGAGAGATGCTCCAGGCCCCTCAGCATCTCTGTAGCCTCCGCTGGGCTCTCTCCAGTAGCTCCTCGTCTCTCTGGAACTGGGGAGCCCAGACTCTGCCACGGGAGAGCCAGGAAAAAGCCTGAGGGTGGTAGAGAGCATCAACAGCCAAATGAGCTGACAGGGGTGAAGAGATCACAGCTGCCAGACGTGGGGTTTGACGGAGGAGCAGGACTTGGACGGGGATGGGGCCGTGCTGAACGGGAGAGGCAGCAATTACAGCGAGAAGAGCAGAGTGAAGGGGCCTCTTAGGGTGCTTGAAGTCCTCCCACCGACTTACTCAGCGCTCCTGGCAAAGCAGCCTGGGGGCAGGCGCTGCCACTGAGAAGATAAAAGTCTGTAAGCAGCCTGTGTTAAAGGAGTTTTGTCTATGGTTAAGAGCTCAGCTTCGTATCTTTAGCCCAGGAGATCCCAGGTGATGGATTTAGGGATCCCTCTGGGAAGCGTTACCTATTCAGACCAGTCCATCTCGGTGCCCAGCTTTCGCTGGAATTAAGGGAGGGACGAGGAACATGGGAAGATGGTGGCACCGGGGGGGTCGTTCAGCGAGAGCAGCGAACCCACGGGCCTTCGGGAAGCAAAGAGGCAGGGCTGAAAAGATAAAAAGGAGTTGTATCGCAGCAGAAAGATTCCTGAGCCGTCTCAGGTAACTTCTCCACCCATAAGTTAGTATTTCAGCCAGCAAAGACCATGATGGGCAGGGAGGCAAGTTAGATTTCTCTTTAATTCCTTCAGGAGACTGCTCCAGAGGGAACTTCACGGGTCAGACACGTTGCTCTGGGGTCAGACACGTTGCTCTGGTGATCCCCGGAGTCCATCCACGTCCCCAAACCTGCTCCCAAGAGCCCTGCACTCGCTGAGGCGGAGCGCAGAGCGGGTCTCAGAAAGCCCGCAGGCTTTCCTTGTCCGGTGCTCGCGCCGGCGGCCTCCCCCGGCCGCCGCTCGGAAAGGCCGCGTGCGGCGTGGAGGCCTCCCCGGAGGTTTGACGCCGACGCCGACGCCGTGGGGCGTTTGGACAGCCCCGGCATCCGCAGTGCCTCGGCCCGGCCCTTTCCAAGGAGATAAATCTGCTGACTTTCCTCCTGCCTCGTCCAAGTTCCAGGAATTCCTCTGCCCTCAGTCGCGTTCCCATTCACCCCCCTCTTTCTCTGTGAACCCAATAAATAACCTGATTTTTTCCCCAAAATACGGGGCGTTTCATCTGGCATTTAAAAAAAAAAAAAAAGCGGTAAGTAAGAGAGACTAGAATTTACTTTAGACACTGAAATTCTAGGTGTTAATGAGTAACATGCAGTCTGGCCAGCTGGGTGCCTTTCGAAGGCAGGTAAACCTATGAATATGTTTTTTATCAACTCATCTAATTTCCTTGACAGATGTGGAAAAAAACAGAAAATTTAAAAAAAAAAAAAAAACCCAACTCCTTGATTTCTCACCCTGAGCCAGACCTGAAGGATGAGAAATCTCAAGCTTTCAATAAATGTTTTACATGGATAAAAACTCTATTTTCGGTTCTGCTGTGTAAAAACAAAAGAAAATCAATAACATTGTCCCTGTTGGAGTCAAGCTTTGTTTCTCCTTTTTAATTCTTTTTCCTTTCCGCGCTGTGAAGGGAGCACGCCAGGGGTCAGGCACAGTTCAGAAATATATACAGTCCAGGCAAGATTTTACGATTCCCCTCAGCAGGAAGATTGGGTTCTTCTCTGACTCCCAGATCCACAAATGAAATGAATTTCTTCCGTAATAATGAACACTGGCCTGTTCCAATACAGAAATGGCACCAGTACAAGGTAGAAATGAATCCAAAGAAGATGGTCTTGAAATATCTGCTACTGCTTGTTATTAGATTTCCTGCAAAAACTACGATCTTTCATTAAAAGTTTTATATCAAGGAACAGCGGGCCGCCAGCGGTTGTTTAACTAGAGCGCAGCGAAATGCTCTAACCTGGCTTGCTTTCCCCAAAAAGGGGATTAAAACAGACGAGTGAATTCCTGTAATGCTGAATAATAAGTATGAGCAAAATAGCCTATGGCAGAATAGAGCAGCTCGTGTGATAGCCCAAGGCAGGAGCATACGAGGAGAGACAAACAAGTCTCAGATTCACCATTCGTCCCTCTCCAATGTGAGACTCCCTATTTCTATTCAGCCACCGGTAGGAGAAAGTGCAACGGCATCATCTAGACCTCAATAATATTTCCAGGACTAGAGGAGAGCCCCAGGCCGCTTGAAGGAGAAGGATCTGGCCACAACGGCATGTCAGGAGAGGCACTGGCAATGTGGTGGTGGAGGAACAGGCATGCCCTTTCTGTCTGGGGATGGAGGTGGATGGAAATGGAAAGAAATACCCCCTCTAGAACACCCATTTCTGATAGGGATGGTGCTGTGCTGGCCACAACTGGTTGAGGTTGGGACGAGACCTTCTGGCAGCTTCCACACCTTCCCGTGGGCATGGCAGCAGGCAGGCTCCGCTTGCTGTGGTGGCTAGAGCCTGATCCCTCTTTCCTTCCCCGTTCATAGAATCATAGAATCATGGCATCACAGAAGGGTTTGGGTTGGAAAGGACCTTTCAAGGCCATCCAGTCCAACCCCCTGCCATGAGCAGGGACATCCCCAACTAGATCAGGTTGCCCAGAGCCCCGTCCAGCCTCACCTGGAATGTTTCCAGGGATGGGGCATCTCCCACCTCTCTGGGCAACCTGTGCCAGGGCCTCACCACCCTCAGTGTGAAAAACTTCTTCCTTAGGTCTAGTCTGAATCTCCCCTCCTTGAGTTTAAAACCATCACCCCTTGTCCTGTCACTCCAGGCCCTGCTAAAAAGTCTGTCCCCATCTTTCCTATAAGCCCCTTTAGGTACTGAAAGGCCGCAATAAGGTCTCCCCGGAGCCTTCTCTTCTCCAGGCTGAACAACCCCAACTCTCTCAGCCCATCCCCATAGCAGAGGGGCTCCTATTTGGTGGGGGTGATGCGGGCACCACCTCCCCGATACCCCCCCTGCCCTGTTACCCATCCTCACCCCTTCCCCTGGGCCTTGCGGAGCCGGCACCGCTCGCACAGCCTGGAGGCTTCCCAGCCCAACCGATGCGGCGGCGAGGAGCTGGGGGAAGAAGATAATCCAGTCAATTAGCAACCGGGGGCTGAGCATGGCCCACCTACGGCCTCACCACTGTCCAGCGTCCAGCCTGGGGTCTCTCTCCCGCTGATACCCTGCGCAGGCAGTCTATTCAAGAGCCTGCCTTTTGGAGAGAGCCTGCTGGAATCTGTGCTGTTTTTACTACTTCTCCAGGCCAGTTTTTCTTGGTCTTGGCCAGCACCCCTGATTTCCAGCCTCATATCGCACTGTAGTATCGTTTTATTTTATTCTCGGCAGCTGCTTGAGCTTCCAGGCAGGATAGACTGGAACTGAGTATTTTCTTGGAGAAGCCTCTTGCTTCTGGGGTGGGTATTGGTTGTGCAGCCAGCCTGAGTTTCAGCAGGAACAAAGAAATTAAAGCCTCACACCAAGTTCTGTGTTGTTTCATCGTCGAGCTAGCCACCTGAAGTGAAAAAAGGGAAGAATGTGGTCTCCTGAAGATAGCCCCTTGCTCTCTCCTCGCTGCCCTGCTTTCCTACCTCCACCAAGGTATCACCCCTCCCTGGGCTGCCGCAATGCGGGGGGTCTCTGCGGCACGGAGGGCACGTCAGTGCCACGCCGATGAGCTGGCGGGGCCGCGTGTGCCGGGCACGCTGCCTGCCTCTCCTCGTAGAAACCCGCCGCTCATCTGCCCCGCTGCTGCTTCCCGTCCTCAGCTGGCAGCGGCATGAGCGGCTCCGCTCGTGCTCCGGTCCGGAACGTCACCGCGCCCTGAGTGTGCACCGTTGTGTGGCAGCACTCCTCCGAACCACGAGGAAGCCTTGCACCAGAACAAGACTCATCCTCTCCCAGAGAAGCTCCGTCTCCCTTATCCAGCCATTCGCTTGCTCGCTGGCCAAGGCAACACGCCCGTGTGCGTGCGAAGAGGGCCGGGAGAAAGGCTGGCAGAGCACTAGTTAATGGGCTCACAATTTCCGCGGCCCGTTTCTGTCCCCCCGTCCCAGCGAGCTCGCACCGCGAGCCATGATGCGCGGTGCAGACGTCTCTGCCAGCTCCGGCGCGCGCATGGGGAAACGGTCCCAGGAGAAGGAAGAGCCCCCAGGAAGGAAATGTGAAAGGGGTGCTCAAGCAGTGCTTGGCCCTGTGCATCTACAGGAGAGGTTTAATCTTGGAAGGGAGGAAGGAAAAATGTTTCAAGGACTGTTAGACAGACAGACTGCCCTTCCTGCAAGACACCGAGAATCTTGTGATTAACCTGCGCTGGGAGATGCCTTCTGCTTAGCAGCAGTGGAGACAGTGAGCAGAAATCCTAGCTCCAGTTGCATCTGCAAGGGGAATTTGGTGCTCGGAGGACAAATACCTATTTTCATTTTGGAAAGTAGACGGAGCTCACCCACAGACTCTGGCAAAGAGCTCCACAGGAGCGGGGAAGGGGGTCAGGGCTTTGGTTTCGCGTCTCGTTGGAAATATGGCACGCACCCCTCATTCCTTCCCCTAGCAACATTTTGCTTCATGCTGACTTGGGGGAAGAGTATGGCTCCTTCCAGGCCAGCCCCTCTTTTCCTGCAGCATTGCGGGTTCTCCACGGAGGTCGGCTGCCCAAGAAGTGGCAAAGGGGCCAAATCTCTGTAGGGGCTGCTGAGAACCCAGCGGGAGGTGGCAAGGCTCGCAGACAAAAAGCAACTTGCTGACAACGTTCAGCTAAGGCGGGGGGGGGTGGTGGGTTGTTTTTTTTTTCCTTCCAGCTCCAAGGAACTCCCTGTTCTTTGCACTCCAGAAGCTTCTGGCATAATAAAAAAAATAGAGCCGAAAGCCACGCATAGAAGCTGGCAAACAGAGGAACAGAAGAGCAGGTGGGGTCCTGCATGTCCATTCCTTCACCTTCTGGAGAGCGCTTTCCTCGTAGGGTCCTTGAGGGAGCTGCTAATGGTTGGGACTGAAGACAAGGCTGAGATGCCATTAGCAGCTCTTTGCTGCAGCCTGGGAGAACGAACCCTCTCCCTCGATCTGCTGCCATGAGCTGGTCCCAGAAGGACAGAGCTGGACAGGCAGTCTGGGAGCAGTAGAAACCTGGAGCCATCTCTCCTGGAGTGTGTCCTTGCATGAGATGTGCTCCAGCAGACTCGAACACAGTTTCCTCTGCTTCAGCTGCCGCTGTGAGTAAGTTTTTCATGACCAGGTCACACATTTTCTTCCCCACACCACTCTTGCTTCTATATCATCCACATAAGTGCAAGGGGACGGTGCCATAAAGAAGTGATGTTTAACCCTCGCAATGAACGGGCTCCAGAGCTTTGCACGTGAGCTGAAAGCCATATGCCACACAACAACTTCTGTCAGAGGGCTTCTGGAGACCAGTGCCTTCAGGAAGGCATGGAGACCGATTCCTCGTGCCCAGAGCTTGTCCCTCTCTGCAGCAAAGGATCTCTGAAAAGCAGCCAGCGTTCTTTTAGCCACCCATAGATGCCAAACCAAAAGCTTTAAAATGCTGCATGGTAAAAATTCAAGCTGGTGCCTTGTCTAAGCACAGGAGATGGGGAGCCTTACCATGAATATTTCATGATGGTTTTCTAAATTCTGAGCTTATTCATGGATGTAGCATGAGGCTATACTGTTATCTGCCTTTCCCAGTTCCACCCAGGGACGAGTCTGAGTTCTTTGTGCATCTCAATTTCTTCTCTTAAAATCTTGAACCAAATCCCGTTTCACATGTGTTAATATGAATGATTTCAGAGTGGATCTGGCAAAAAAACAGCATTGCAACTCTTTACTATCAGATCAAACTTTTTATTATTGTTCACAAATAAAGAGAATTTTCTTTAAGTCCTGTGAAGGTTAGCATTCTCTAATTTGGATAATAATGTCCACTGAAAACCAAAAACTGGATATTCAGCTTTCTTGTACATAACTTCACTTCTTTACCTTTTTACTTGCTGAGAATTCCCAGGAAATCCAATAATTCAAATTTTCAAAAAAGAATCCACAAAAGATGTTTGCTGACAAAGCCATTTATCTCCAAGCAAATGAAATCTGACCTACCCTAGCCTTACGTGAAAGCAGCCTTTGACTCCGTAATGACGACTAAAAGGGCTTTTGTTTAAAGAGCTACTTTTTCAAAGTGGTCTAGAAGGCTCATGTATCAGTGGATTGGCCTGAAAATTGCTGCAGTGCCTTTGTAGCTGAGGTGGGTCCCGTCGTGCAAATCTGGAGTCACTGTCTCTAGTGGGATGGGACAGATCCTTCCCTAGTCTGCACACTGGGCACTTCTGGCATCCAGTTTTTACTATTTCTTCTCTAAAGCTGTAGACAAAAAAAAACAGGTGGGACTCGACCCAAAAAATGAGATCACTGTCCTCCTCCGAGCTGGGGAGCGGCATGGAGAGCATTCCCTGCTCATGGCAGCGTGAGAGGTTCCTTCTGTTCCCTTCGGGCTGCTGCAGTGTCCAACTTCAGACGCGGAGATGCCTGAGCCGTCAAGGATCAGGTCTCTTCTTCAAAGCTCTTTCAAAGACACGCAGCCAGAGAAGCTGAAGCCTTGGGTATGGCTGGCATGACCGCTCCTCTGGGTAGCACCGAACTCCTGTCCCAGGCTGCCAGGGAAAGAAGAGAAGCAATGCAGAGAATCCGCTTGTGCCTTGCAGTCAGATCCTGGGGTGAAGTCCCACCTCCAGGACTGGAATTCAGCATGCCAAATCCCCACAGGCAGGGAGGAAACCTGGGACTAGGGGTCTCCAGGCATTCAGCCAGACCAAGATGAGCCCTGTTATCTCCTCGAGAGACCCTCCATCACAGCTGAGCTCATCTCTGGTCTTGCGACAGGAGAGGACTGTGGAAGTCAGGACACAAATCCATCCTGAGACCTTCTTGGTGTCCAGAGAGAAAAGCTTTAGGAGGGGGAAGATGGCAACAGGCACCAAGCCAGGCAACTGTTCAAGCCAGTGGAGACCTCTGCATGGGCCAAAAGTTTCCCACTCTGTCCTGAGATAAAAGCAAGTACCTAAGGACAGAAGTACCGAGCCTGTCCTCCAGCAGGGATTGAGTCACAGGATGGTGGGCCACCATGGGGACAGGGACATCAGGAAGGCCCACTTACCAGCAAGGTGTGTGTCTGCTTCGCAAGCACCAAGTAGCTTTGGCAGGATCTCCACTCTTGACAGCTTTAAACAGAACACAAAGAAAAGGCTGTTTTAAAAAAAAAAAAAAAAAAAAAGAAGTCCTTATTTTAAAAAAAGCAAGAAGAAAAAAATTCTTCACATTTAAAACTCTTTTTATTACCCTCATTGCTTAAGATAGCGTTACCATAAATCGACTCGACCATAACATTATTTGGAAACCAAAAGGATTACCACATCTATTAGAATATTTAAACCATATGTCTGGGGTTCGGAGCTCCCAGTCCCACAGTGCCTGCACACACTGGCCAGCGAGGCTTCTGCTCCTGCTGGCAGGGAGCTGCTAGCTCGTCGCAGAGGGGAGGACCGTGCCCCTCTACTGATGTGGCAAATTGGGCACTTCTTTGTTCTTTGACGGCAGCATTCAGCCAGGGGCCACGATGCCATTTATCAATAATATCAAAGGCACCCAACTCCACCATCCCGCTGCCAGGAGGAGCGTGAAGCCTGCTCTGTCCCACGAGGGGAGTCACTCCAAACTAACAGGGGTGGGACAGGGAGACGTGGCACAAATTCGCCTGGTTCCTCTAGGCTCCAAAGCAGCCCGGAGGTGGACATTCCCCAACGTCTGCCTTCAGGCGTCTAAGTGACGAACAAAGTGACTGGCCTTAAGGGGAGACCAGGCTGGTGGTGAGTAGGAAGCAGACAGATCTCTCAATGCGTGTTTCCCCATGGGTAACATTTTTTTGGTCTCAGAGCCAGCAACGATCCCACACCACCTCACTCTCCTCCCTCCTTGGTTGCAGTTTGTGGTTAGACAGGGATGTGCAGAGATCCTCCCAACAGAACGAGTGGGTCTCCAGGAGACACTCTGCATCTTCAGCATCTCTTCCTGCTGACACAGGGGGCTGTGAAGCTCCAGATCCACCCGACCACCCCTGCCTCTACGGGAGTTTGGTAAATAGGCATAAATCCTCTGCCGCTCTGCGCTGCTTCGACGCGGTGCCAGATCCAGCAGCAGCATGTGAAGAGCAGATTCTTTGGGAAAGCACAAATCGCTCTTGGAGTCTTTCTTCCCATCGCTGGTGCAGAGAGGTGGCCACATTCAGCTGGGATTTTTAGGCAGTGCCTTCAGCTTGCTGTGCATATTTTAACCCATCCTCATTCAAAACTGGCTAACCGAATTGTTTCACTTAAAAAAAAATAAAAATCTACTTTCTTTCAGCAGGGTTGTTTTCAAACTACGTTGTTTCATAGACTGGTTTGATTCCATGGCCATACAAACACCTTCATCGACAGAGGTGGGGAGAGCAAGGATGGAGACCCCGCGGCAGGCACGGAGGGTCCTCCCCAGGGAGTTTTGGTGAGGAAAGATTTGTATCGTGGCACCCAGGCACGAAGTCTGGCCCACTGAGAAAATCACATGAAGTGCGGCAGCATGTAGGACTCACGTTATGATGACGTTGGGCAACGGTTGGAGGAAAGATGACACCGCCGGAGAGCGGAGGCAGAGGGGGCACAGTGAAACAGCAGCTGAGGTGAGCTATAATTGAGCTATAAACATCGAACTACCACCTAAACGAGGTGAGTTGGCACGTCTCTTTTTAAGCCCCTGTTTCAATAGTTTATGGACCTGACATTTTTCAGCTATCTGGTCTGACCTTTTTCCCATCGTGTCTATCCAAAGCAGCATTTTTCTAGGCAAGCTCCAGCAAAAGTGGTTCTGCCGTTTCTGAAAGTCACATTCACTAAAAGTAGGCTATCTTACACACCAGGGCAAGGAAGATCGTACAGCAGTTTCCCCAAGAAATTCCAGACGGAGGGAAATGACCTGAAGACAGGCTCACCCCGTTCATAGATACTTTCTGCTCACTTAGTTTAAAAGTAATTCAGGATGGCCGAGCTATAAATCTGCCATTCGCTCCTGGTTAAAGGCGATGTCCCACAAGAAGAATGCTCCAAATCACGGCCATCGCAGCTTGCAGGGCTTCCCCAGGTGGGGTTGCTCTGACCCACCGTCAGCCACCGCGGTTCCCAAGGTCAGGAAAGACCATCTGCTCCCGGCGTTCCCGCTGCGGCTGCCAAGGGTGAATGGGTCAAGGGAGGGCAGCTGGGTCTGAGGAGGGATGAAGGAGGTGAGGAGCAGGGCTTGGGAGAGAAAAACTGGGACACTGGGAGCGATTGGGAAAGGACGCGGGGACAGGGAACAGGAGAAGGGCATTAAAACAAGGGTGGTTGGTGCTTCCAGGCACAGAGATGAGTCAAGAGCTGGAGAGCAGATGGATGGTCTCAAGGTGAAGGCAACTGAATATCACAGAGATTCCTCTGATGGGAGACATGGGTCCACACATGTTTTAACAAACTTTCTTGGGGGGCTTGGCACATCTTAAACGTACACTAAGACCGCCAGGAGGTGGCTGGCATGCTGCAGTGCAGACACGAAGGGCTGGTCAGGACCCCCCCCTTCCTCCCCTCCCAAGGATGCTCTTTAAAAACACTTAGAAAAGTCCGTGAAATGGTCCCCAGTGCTTGAGCATGTGGGAAAATTGACTCCAGCCCACTTTGTCCGGGCCCCAATGTAGAACATAGGCATCTTCTCCCCTTTCTTTTTTAGATCTGCCTTCGCTTTAGCTCCTTGGAGGCAAAACACTCTCATCTGCAAAGTAAAAGTATCTCGATGTCGGTGCAATGGGGCCCAGAGAGGGAACCCCTGGAAAAGCCCTGAGGGGACAAAAGGCTCAGCGTTCAGCAGGGTCGCGCTCAAACCTTCTGCCCAGCACACGTGGGCTGTCCTCTGCCCTGACCCGGGACCTTCGAGGCACGGCCACACATCCAGATCTCGGCAGGGGATGGGAAATTGTGCGTCAGAATCCACTTGGCTCCATTTGTCACCCCAGGAGGATATTTTCCAGGATTAACTGGAGGGGCTTTTCTCTCCCATCAACCTCTGAGCCTTTTTCCAGCATTCCCTCCAGCCTGGCAAGCAAACTGAGAGTGTCCTGCTGGGCGGGGGGGAACTGTCTCAAGGGGGAAAATGGAGAGGAGATGCTTGAACAGGCTGAGGTGGAGGGATTTTCCAGCCAGGGTACAAGCTAGGGGTGGGGATAACATTATATCAGGAGCTGCTTCATCGTCAGGAGCTTGGTGCCAGGCTGGTCTGTCCGGCTGTTGTCAAACCCTGGACTGGGCTGGGGGGGGCTCTGCCTCTCCCAGTTAACGCAGGCTGGAAAGAGCTGGAAGGTGAGCCCAGGGCTGCGGCACCACGTAGGGTTTAGCCTCCAGCTCTAACCCGAGCCTGATTTCTGTCTCATCTGCAATGGAAGGGCTCCCTCTGCTGCAACCAGAAATCCTCTCTGCCTCTTCCTATTTTCCTCCTTTTTTTTTCTTTCTCCTCCAGGAAAGGCACCTCTGCTGCCCCACACGTCTGCCCCAGAGGGGAGGACGGGACCCACCCTGGCCTCTTCTTCAGAGTCAGGAAAACCCAATTCCTCGTCCCCCCCGCCCCCACCTGCCCATCCATGGCCATCCCAGGAGAGACCAAAATCCCGGGAAACCTTCCCCAGGAGAGCAGGACAGTCCTCACCCACCTCAGCGAGGGTGACCAAGCCTCGCAGCCCTGTGCTTGGAAACTGTCCAGCTAATTGTGGTCGTGTCCATTGGGGATGTGAGCCCAAGCCAAGAAATGTCCCAGTATCTGGGTACCAAACCAGTACCCTGCACTGGTTTCACCCCAGTCCTGTTTCTAACTGGAGCTGGACCCCTTCTCCCTGTGTAAAGTGGGGGGGGAAGCTCCAGAGAGGAGCTTTGGGATGGGGCAGGTTGCAGAGCTACTTCGGTAGCCACAAGACCTCCACCAAGGGCAATCTGCAGCTCGAGGCACTGCTTGCCCTCTGGACGAGCAGGTGTCCCGGGATTTCACAGGTTGGAGGGACAAGAGAAAGGTCGGAACTCTGCTTCCCTGGCCCTGGCAAAAGGTCATTAAATAGATGTGGCCAGAAGATGCCACAGGGCTAGGAAGAGCCAGGAACGGGCTCCTTTCTCTCCCACCTCTGCACTGCTGTGTATCACCACTCTCCTCATCCGAGCAGAAATGGGAGGCTGCTCCCCTGACACCACACTAGGCAGGCACCAGCCCTCGAGCTCTGCACCCATCCGACTCCTCGGTACAACCAGGGCAGAGCCCTGCCCGCCGCCAAACCCTTGCCGGCAGGTCTCCATCCGTCAGAGGGGTGCAGGTCGTTCCCTCCCGCTCCCAGGTCCTCCCTTCCCCGGGAATCGTTGCGCTGCTTTGCCCAACGCCGCTGCTGCCGTAGCCAGAGGCGGCTGCACAGCGGCGCTGGGCGCAACACACCCTCCTGAAACGGCAGGGAAAGGGGCCTGCGAGGCGACCGGGATCAAAGGTGCGCTGCAATATAGCAGCTGCTGGTACGGATGTCTTACAGATGTGGAGGGGCACAGCTCCATCCAGGGCTAATTCATCTTTCGCTCACAAAACCTATCTGGCAAGGGAGGATTTGAAAGTTCCCACATGATTTTTTTGTTTGTTTCATCTTTTCTTCCCTTTTTCTTTTTTTTTTTTTTTTTTAATTAAATTTCTCCTGATTGCAAAACCAAATGTAAAAACCTGTAAGTCTGGATAGCCCCAGGGAAAGGAGCACTCAGAAAGTTCTTGACAAAATTATAATTCCTGCTTCACTTGTGCAGCAAGGAAATGTGCTGGATGTGAACAAGTTGCATGTATTAATTATGGCCATAGATGGCACCATGATTTAAAAAGACAGGGACAGAATAATTGCCATTAATGTCATTGGAACGGAGCAAATGGTTCTGAGGTGGAGCCCAGTGCAATCACAAGAGGAAAAAACTTACGTAACCTTAAATAATATTTCATAAATTATTTAATAATTATATAGAAATATTTTTAACCTGGTTTTCTAGGGAGATGAGTCTTAGGCTGCGGCTTAGGCTAATTTTGCATTTGCTGACTAGTTGGCTGAGTGGATGGGGCTGTGAACATATTGATTTGATATTGGGTAAGGTGGCAGCTGTCTCCAGCCGGGGAAGGGAAGACAATCCAGTTCAAGAGCCGCGGTGTGACGAAGCTTGGCCTGGGAAGGACCCGGAGGGACGAACCGACCAGGGCTGGTGCCAGGCGGGGGACGTGGACGCATGCAAGATGCACATCTCTGCCTAAGAAAGCGACAACCGGGCAGAACCAGAGGACCAAGGATATTTTTAGTGTTACCCTCCACACTCTGGCCAGTCAGTCCCTGCACAGGGATGAACCTCGCGGTCTCTTTCTTGCAGAAGGACAAGCAAATAACTCAGGCCTGTGCTGTCAGCTCGCCCCCCATCCCCAGTCCCCACACTGCACCCTAGCTCCGTGCCTCTGCGTCTTCTCCTAGTCCTCAGCCACTATACCCCTCGTGTTGACGCTTGGCAGGAGGAGCCGTGTGTGGCCGGACCAAGGTGCACGAACCTCCTCATGGCTTGAAGTCGTCTCTCCAAAGCTACGTGAGAAGGGGGCTGTGCTGGGAGACCTGAACGGGCGCTTGGTGCTCGCTGGCCAAAGGAGAATTCCAGTTTGGCGGAGCTGCCAAATCCACAACCAAATGCAGTGGAAAACAGCAGCGGTGAAAGACCCAACGCTCCCTGCAGCTTCTGAAGCTCCTTTCTTGAAGCTCCTTTCTTGGCAGTATCCAGCCATCTCAGCATCCTTCCTGGGGAAATGGACTTCACATTCCAGCCACGCATCTCTAGGCTTACAGGGATGTATTTTTTCTCAGCCGCAGCTGTGTCTCTCCCGTTTTGTGCACCCCTTTCCTCCCACCCCTTCCCTCCCAGACCTTCCTCCTGCTGGAAAGCCCAATTTGCTGCAGGGAATGCAAACAGAAACTCACCGCAGAGGTGGGTGATGTGTTACACAGGGGCTTTGATGTGCCTTTTATTTCCTTTAACCATGGAAAGCCACCCCCAAAGATGTCATAAAATGTGCCAGAATTCAGTATGAGACAGGCAGTGGAGTAAGATCTAAAATATGGAAAATATGGATGTGTACAAAGAAGGGGGGGAGGGGAGGAAACAAAAATAAAGAACAAAAGAGAGAGAAAAAGAAAGAAAGAGAAAGAAAAATAAAAAGAAAAGAGAGAAAGAAAGAGAAAAAGAAAGATAAATAGAAACAGAAAGAGAGAGAGAAACAGAGAGAGGGAGAGAGAAGGAAAAGGAAAAGAAAAAGGGAAATAAAAAAGAAAAAAAGAAAAAGAAAAAGGGAAAAGGAAAGAAAAAAGAAAAAGAAAAAGAAAAAGAAGGAAAAGAAAAAGAAAAAGAAAAAAGAAAAAGAAAAAGAAAAAGAAAAAGAAAAAGAAAAAGAAAAAGAAAAAGAAAAAGAAAAAGAAAAAGAAAAAGAAAAAGAAAAAGAAAAAGAAAAAAGAAAAAGAAAAAAGAAAAAGAGAGAGAAATGAGTAGAAAAAGTTCTAACGAGTTTACAAGTACATTTTGAACAGGAGAGACTGTACATGCGATTATTACATGTTCGGGGGCAACAAAACTACCCTGTGGGACCTCACGTGGAGCCACGCCAGGGCTGAAAGGCTCGGACCTGCGCAGAGTGAGAGGCACGAGGCTCCCCGGCTCCGCGGCAGGTCCCTTCCCTTCCCTTCCCTTCCCTTCCCTTCCCTTCCCTTCCCTTCCCTTCCCTTCCCTTCCCTTCCCTTCCCTTCCCTTCCCTTCCCTTCCCACAGAAGCGAGCGGAAACGAGTTCGCGTGGGCCCGCCTCACCGTCCCAGGGCAGGGGAGCAGGGTCTGCCCAAAGCCGTCCCCACACGCCCCGGGCACCGCGGCCGCAAGCGCAGCGCCAGCCCTGCAACGCAGAAAGCGGGCGCAGGAGGGGGATCCTGGGGACAAGACAAACAAAAAACAAAGACAATATGGAAAAAAATCTGGTGGCTGGAAAGTGCCCAGCAGAAAAGGGCCTGGGGGGGTTGGTCGACAGCGGCTGAAGATGAGCCAGCAGTGTGCCCAGGTGGCCAAGAAGGCCAACGGCATCCTGGCCTGTGTCAGCCATAGTGTGGCCAGCAGGACCAGGGCAGGGATCGTCCCCCTGTGCTCGGCCCTGGCGAGGCCGCACCTCGAGTGCTGGGGTCAGTTCTGGGCCCCTCACTCCAAGACAGACACTGAGGGGCTGGAGCGTGTCCAGAGACGGGCAACGGAGCTGGGGAAGGGGCTGGAGCACAAGTGCTGTGAGGAGCGGCTGAGGGACCTGGGGGGGTTTGGCCTGGAGAAAAGGAGGCTGAGGGGAGACCTTCTCGCTCTCTGCAACTCCCTGAAAGGAGGTTGGAGCCAGGGGGGGTCGGTCTCTTCTCCCAAGGAACAGGCGACAGGACGAGAGGAACCGGCCTCAAGTTGCGCCAGGGGAGGTTTAGGTTGGATCTTGGGAACCATTTCTTCCCCGAAAGGGCTGTCAGGCCCTGGCACAGGCTGCCCAGGGCAGTGGGGGAGTCCCCATCCCTGGAGGGATTGAAAAGCCGTGTAGATGTGGCGCTTGGGGACATGGGTTAGTGGTGGCTTTGGCAGTGCTGGGTTAACGGTTGGACTCGGTGATCCTGGAGGTCTCTTCCAACCTAAACGATTCTATGATTCTATGGATTTGCTGAACCCCACTTGATTCCTCCTCCTCGAAGCCTGCTATGATTCACTTCTTGTGAGGGCACGGAAAAAGTGAAGAGGTTTAACCAAACCCACTCAGGGAGTCAGTAGCAGAGAGTGAAATAGCTGTCTCGGTTCCCGTGGTTTGCGTTTGCTTCTCCCGGCAGCTCGCAAAGGTTCCTCCTTCTCTTCATGGCAGGGATCGAGCGCTGGGTTTGAGACACGAACATCGAGAGGTGCCACCTGCCCCCAAAGACCAAATCCCAGCACACGAAAGCAGGGACTTTGCACACCTCGGGGAATTATCTTGGCAGCTCTCAGACCTGGTTTCGGGTCTTAAAACTGGGTCAAACCAGGGTAAAGTCACACCCAGGTCCTCAGACGTTGCTGGTCTCTGTGTCCAGGCAGCGACGCATCGCTTCATGATGCACGCTGACTGGCAGTGGTCTACAGGCCACCCAACCAACCGGCTCCATCTGAGCCAGATCCTCTGTCCTTGGGATTTATTTGATCCAAATGTCCAGAATTGACACCAGCTTCTTTAAAAAAAAAAAAAAAAGAAAGAAGAAAAAGAAATATAGATCCCAAGTCTCAAATTTTGGATCTTGAATTTTGTGGCAAGTTAGGAGTTAAGTGCAGCCCACCGGGACCTTGAAGTGTTTCTCCCCGTGCTGTGCACCTGGAGTCATCTCCTATCACAAGTTTTACAGCTGACAGACCACTGGATTAACCTTCCTAAGGCAGCCGATGGCCCCTCGGAGACCTCACGCTCTGGCAAGGCGTATCTGCCAGGACGGCTTCCAGTTGGACCAAGCACAGGATACGACCACGGTCCTCCGAGCATTATGTTCTAACAGTTAATTGCTCTCGCCGCTGGAAGAATGAAAAGTGCTTTATTTCCACACCGAATTTGTGGTGGGTGCTTGTGACCAGACTGATCCAGCGTAGCATGTTTCTTCTTTATTTATCTGTTTCACACTCGCTTCGAGAAACTTCAGCCGGGCTGGGGCCGCGCTGTGGTAGGCAGGCTATAAATCCGTCGGCCCCAGCGCTCGAAGCGATGGCTAACCACCCACCAGCCTGGGTGGAAACTCGATGACCTGCTCCCTCACACCTGTGAAATTCCTCTGGCTTCGGAGCCGCCCGTCCCGATCCCGCACAGCCGCGGGGACGTCAGCTTCGAACAGGGGGGACGTCTAAATCTTCAGCGCTTGCATGCACCACCGCAGGCTTTACCAGCCATGCAGAGGAGTGTTAGCCTTTCCCTCGCCTGTGGAAGAAAAGGTGGAGAGGGAGCAGGGAAAATGAAAGTCAGGTCAGCGAACAAAGCCGTCGTTCCTCCCCACTTATCAGTTTTGCTCCATATATTTCATTTATGGCTTTTTTTATTGACCAAAGGAAGCCCTGGAAACCTTGTTTTCCTTTATGCCGTGGTAACACCAACTCGGTGAGACGCGGGACTGACCACAGGCACATCTGAGCATAATTCACTAAAAATTCCAGTAAATGTTTTTCTAGTATGAAACTAATAGTAAGTAAGCAAACCCACCTCCCCCCGGGGAGCAACTAACCTTGCTGTTACCCGAGAATATTCTGCTGAACTCCACCGGCTACTCTGCCTCTCAAGTGGCACCTCTGGGCTTTGCCGGGTTCAGGTTATTGTTGATGTTTGGCTTTTCGGCTGCCTCCCTGCGAGAAGCCAGGGACGGTCCCTGCAGCGCGGGGACTCGCTGGCGGCTGCTGCTGGAGGTCAGGAGCATTTCGGGGAGCAGCCGGTGCCTCCACGGGCTTGTGGTGACCACATCTTTGCGTGCGTTGGATTTCCACCGGTGGAAAACCACCACCCTGTGGCACTACCTTCTGTGTGGCTGAGGCCACGCGATTTGGGAGAAAGGGGCATCTGCAGAGCTGGAGGGAAGAGGGAAGAGAGAGGCCAGACCAGAGCAGACCAGAAATAAGGAAGGATGACATGGGAGAAGATAGTAAGGTGGCATTGAGCAAGGAGAGACTCCTTCCCAGAGTCTCAAGGTCCATCCCCATGTGATCTTCTTATCCCTTCCCCTTGGGATTTTGATGGCTTTTCCTAATTGCAGCAGTAAATTCCTTGCAGGAAACTGTGAGAGGATGCGAGAAATGGGGAGGATGCCTGACATCAAGCAGAAAATTTGGGGGGTTTGTGTTTAACCCAACTCCTAATGAGAATCAGCAAGGGAATAATACAGACACCTACAGTCTGGCTTTGGCGCTTGCTGGTTTGTGCCCCACGTGTCACTGGCAGATGGCTTCAGCTCCTGCTCCAGCTGAAGTTCTGCCTGGCCTGTTAGAGGCTGAACATCTCTATCCTTTGCTTGGCTGGTACAAAAGCAAGCAGGGGGATCGGGGAGTGGGGCAGGGCAGGGGTCACCCCGTTCTCCTGAGCATCCTTCCTTGGCTTGGCTGTGCATGTCTTCATCTCTATATGCTGCGTCCCTATAGTTTCCATCCATTTGTCTTGCTGACCGGCTACGCGCTAGCCCGTGCACACATACAGTGGCTTCTTTTGACCTTAAACCTTCGGTTCTCATCTCCCTGCCCTCCCTCCCTGGCTACGAGGGTGATGTTCGGGTGGCTGAGCTCCCTGGAACAGCGGCGTTTTCCACTGCTTGGAGTCAACCGCCATCCTGCCTGGGGTCACGGGATGGCACACTCCGTAGATCACCCTCCCGGGTTCGTAAAGGCACGTTACACACTCCGCGTCTCCTCATGACAGTCTCCCGGTTTCCAGGGGGTGAAGGGGAAAAGGAAATCAGCACCTCTGTGGATTGACGTCATGAGACTTTCAGTAAATACTGGCATCCCTACCAGACTTAGAAGGCTTTTTCTCTTTTTTTTCTTTTTTATTTTTGGAAAAGAAAGACTGAAACAAGGTAAACTGCAGCCGTTTGCCATGACCCTGGCGAGCACATGCTGTATTCATACGGAACTGCTTCCTCCAAACACGCCCTTTTCTGCAAGGGCGTCCCTGGGACACCCCAATGAGACATTGTCCTCAGCACGAAGCAGCCTGCATGTGAAGCGCCTCTCTCCTTGCTCTAGGTCTTGAAAAGCTCCATAGTCTGGAAGGATTAATTAGAGGAAGGAAAAGCAAATGGTAAGAGATGCCAACGTGCAAAATAAGATCTAGGCTGTGCAATGTGGACTCCACCTCTCGCTGGTGAGCTGAATTGCTCGCCAGGTTTCACCACCCGTAGTCACCTCTTCTCTGCCTGCAGTAGTTTGGACACCAGCACCTGAGAATGCAGCTGAGTCTGAATGACTTCATGCAGGATTCAGTTGCTGAAACGTGTCTATTGCTTTTGGGGATGGTCTGGGGCACCTGAGGCAAAACCCAGGTGGAGCTGTCAGATATGGCACATTCACCCCCCTGGGACGGCAGCTGGTGCGATGCCCTGAGGCTCTGGAGATGACACCGGGAGCCTCGTTCAGCTGCTTGTGGACAGACATAGAGGACAGACCCCCCGAGGGCTGTGGAAACCTCTCCTTCAGGCAGTCTGTGCCGCCGAAAGGAAAGGGGTACAGCCAGGGGACCCCACGCCTGCGGTGATCGCTTGCCCGGTCACCTGAGAGTAACGGCTCGCGTAGGTCAGGGAGCGCCGGGAGGGATGCTCCTGCTCCGACTTCCAGGGGGCTTTTGAGAGAGACACTAGTGCAATCCTGCGGAAGGGAAACAGAGGCAGAGAGGCCTCCGGGACCTGGCCCAGCGCGCAGAGCTGGAGCTGGGTGCAGACCCTCGGGCAGGACCTGCCCCTCCTGCTCCAGCCCGGGCTGATGCGAAGCAGGGACACTGCCTGCTGGGCAGTCTGTCAGCAGAGAGAAGGGCTCGGCGGGGCACCCTCGGCATCGCTCCTGCCCTGCCAGGCCGGGCCCGTCGCTGGGCAGCGGGCGCCGTTCCGAGGGGATTGCAGCTGGAGTGAGACACGCGCGGAGAGAGTTTTCAATGAGCCGCCCTTGCTCATCTGGTTAAAAATAAATGCTGCCTACATTGTCAAAAGGCTCTCAGGAACTCACGGGTGCTTGAGCCCTGTTGAAGCTTTCTGGAAATTGCCTCTTTTCTGTTTAACTAAAGTAAGAATCCGCCCAGGGCAGGAAACAGCTCTTGAGCAAAAACCGCTGGCTATGGAGGCATCCTTCTGCAGGGCTTCCAAGCCTCCGACAAAATGTCGCCGATTGGTGGATTCTTCCCCCGTTTTCCCTCTTGATCCGTACAAAAAGCATCTCGTTTTCTTGTTTGCCAATGCGTCAGGAAGAGGGAATTAGTGCAAAGCCTTTTCAAATTATTTAGTAATAAGGGTCATCTCATTATCGCAGAGAATGAATTCAGCAGCAGCTTCCTCCAGGAGGCTCTTCAACTCCCTAGTTTGCCTGGGGAGGTGAGTCAGTCGGCAGGAAGGACGCGTGTCCTCCCCTCGGGGGTCCGGCCGCGTAAATGGATCCCACAGCATCCTTCTGGGCAGCGGCAACCGCAGAGGCAACACTACGGGCAGCCGTAGGGCTACAAAAATGCATCCGTCAACATTTTCCAAATTTCGAACTAGCTCCCACTTTACCGGCTTCAAACTGAACCTGTCTCAAAGTTTTTAGGTGAATTTTTATCCAAAGCTTTTTTTTGAAATTAAAAATTTCGGAACCAGGGTTTCGGAGTAGAAAATGTGGGAGTGTTTTGGTTTGAAAAGTCCTGAAAAAAATAAGATTTCAGTAATCAAATTTCTTCTTCATGAGGTATAATTCCTCAGAGAAAAGGAAAAATGCTCTTTTTTCCCCCTGAGAAAAGATAAGTCCTTGCTGACAAATATCTGGACATTGCTGTATGTGATGATTTGCTATTTTGCCATCAATAAGAAAGGAGTAGAAGAGAAGGGAAGTATATTTAGCTCTTCTACAATGCTTTTCCTCCACGGATCGGAAGGCAGAAATCGCCACCCACTCTTGGGAAAAGGCAGACCAAGGCACAGAGAGGTGCGGGGATTTCTGTTCCTCACGACCCTTGAGGTGTGGAGAGCCCAGAGAGCTGCGTGACCTCTGGAGGTGGCACCCACGGGACCCCACGCTCCCTCGGGACTCTCCTGGTGATGCCCCTTCTCTGCCGTCACCACCCACCCAAGCCCTCGGTGCGATACCAGTCAGAGGAAGGGCAGGGGATGGAAATGTTTGCCAACCCAGGCCTATTCTGGCAAATTGCAATCACAGGAGATGGACGATTGCTATGAAGCATTTGATTTTGATAGTTCTTTTTATTTGCTTAGAACCTTAAAAGATTGCTTCCTCCCCTCAAAAAAGAAAAGAGAAAAATCTCCATTTTTTTTCCATTTCTCCTCTGACAAGGAGAAAAATCTTTGTTAAGAATCAGCAGAACAAAGTTATTAAATCAGGGAGATTTATCATTATTCATTACATAGACTGACACAATGTGAAAGTTTATGAGCAAGGAGGGGGATTCTCCTGAAGAAGGGGCTGTGCAAACACAGTGCAAAAAGATGGGTTCCTGCACCAGAAAGCTTAAAACAAGAGTGATGGAGGAGGGGGAAATGGAGGTGGAGAGTGGGAGTTGTGGTCATGGACACGTTGGGGATGGGAAGATTGAACAGCAAGAGAAGGAGAGAGGAAGAGGACGAAGGGTGGGCAGGATTCAGGGACTGGGGGAGGAAAAAAGCTGAGACAGGGCTCACGCCGACAGCTATCACACCAGGGAAAAAAGCCCCCAGTGCAAAAGCAGATGGGCACCGCCTGCGCCTGATGGCTCGTGCCAGGGGGAAAGGGCATGAGAAGATTTACCTCTTTCGCTCAAGCAAGAAATGAAATTCAGCAGCACTTTCTGCCTCCCGGAGCCATTGAACTCGCCACCCAAATTCAACCCAATGTGCTGGAAGGGTGGAAGTCTCCAAAACAGTTTTGTTTTGGAAAACCTTACAAAAATCAGTACCTGGGTAGAGGAGAAAAAGAGCCAAAGGACGGACGCAGTGAGGAAAGGACGAGCGAGGTGCTTCAGCGGGAGCGGGGAAGGACGCTCATGCTGGGAGCCCTCTCAGGCAGCGCTTCCCTCCCGTGTGCGGCTTCGCCATGCACTTGCTTAATCGTCAGCATCTGGTGTGTGTTGCAACACCCGAGCAGCAGACCATCTTGGAGAGGGCTGGCCTGTGCGCGCACGTCTGTGTGTGTGTTTGCGTGTTGTTTTTCCGTCCTAGAGGAGCGAAAGGTTAAAGTAGCTGTTTACGCAGAAAGGAAAATCTTGGATTAAAAAACAGTCAGGAGGCAAAAATACTTGAGTTCCCATGATTTGTTCTTCTGTGAGACACTCTCTAGTTCAGGACACCGCACATTAACTGCCTGGACGTTTGTCTCCCTGCTTGTATTTGTGCAGAGTCATGTGCGCTCGTGTGCATGGACGCGTTGCCCACGTGCATATAAAGCGTAAGACCCATGGTAAAAACACAAGAAGGAGGCAAGGGGGCTGCAAAACCCTTTCACATTGTGGTAAACGGCATTTCATGTGCTCTATCTCCCCAGAAAAGGATGATAAACCAGGGGTGGCTCATGGTGGTGGGACCTGGCACCAGCAGGGTCAATACAGAGCCCTCGTAGTCACCTGCACGAGCCAAACCAGACCTTGACCAGTGTGGCTCCGTACACCAGAGACACAAACCTCTTGCCCCCGGATGGCAAGGAGACATCAGGGAGCTGTGATAAGAACCGAGTGCAGGCCAAGAAAGAGCAGCAATCATTTGCAAAATTTTGGCATTTCCCTCAATCTGGGTTTCAAACCTCCTGCCTTTAAAGCAGAGATCCGAGACCCACACACTGTTGTAGGACACCCAGCCTCTCTCCTGGGCCTTCTGGGTGTTCTTCTGGCCTCCATCACATTGGGTGGGAGTTGTTGTGGCCTGTCGGACTTCCCCGTGTCAGCAGAGAAAAATAATCAACGTCAACGTGACATTGGCTGCGGCCACAGCCCAGATGCATCCAGCAGTCCTTGGATTTTGGAAAGGGTCCTGTGCACAGGAGAAATCCCCCACAGCCGTGAGTCACCGGCCAACGGCAGGAGACCTCGCCAGACATATGAAGTCCACATGAACCTCTGATGATGGCATGCAAGCTCACGTAAACCAGATGCAGGCACCAAGGCACAGAGGTATGAAGCCAAACACCCCCTACCCCACAGGGAGTGAACCCGCTCCACCTGGCCCAGCACAGGGGACGGCAGCCCAGCCTCTCCCTTTTTGGCAGTGCTGGGTTAACGGTTGGACTCGATGATCTTAAAGGTCTCTTCCAACCTAAACAATTCTATGATTTTATGATTCCCTGCTCCTTCCCAGATGAAACTGGGATCACGACTGCAGCCTCCCTGAACCCCTGGGCGAGACAAGACTCAGCACGCGTCCATCGCTCCATGGGACAGCAGGTTGTGGCCCACGAAACATCAGCAGCTTGGAGGATCAGAGGAGATGGGAAATAGGAGTGGTGAAATCAACTGGTTTTCCTTGATTAAGGGCTTAATGAAATACTTAAGGATGTAAGGACTCAACTTTGGGGTAGACAACATCCTCAGCTGAGGGGTAGGAACATCCCTAGACCCATGTTTTCCCTAGGCACTGAGAGGTGAGGTTTCACCAGCCTCAGGAGTAAGGGTTGTTCCTTGGGCACTCTCCACTTAGGGCTTGCTCAAGCCAGTGACCACAGCAGGCCCCTCAGCACCAGGGTGCACACCAAACTTGGGTCTCCATGGATTCTTGGGACTCTAACCAAGTGCTGCAGCTAAGGCAGCTTGGATGATGCGGGTCCCCAGCCCATTGCTGAAAGGCAACATGAGAGCAAGTCTTGCTGAGGCTGAGCAGGAGCAAGGTGAGATGCTGCAAGCAGAGCTTTATGCGGTTGCAAAGGCTGGAGAGCCTTTGATTTAAGGCTATGGTGGATCACCCTGGCCACAACCAACCAACGCAACCCCGAACCCACAGCTGTGCGGCGAGGGCGTGATCTCACTGAGAGACGTCCTGCTTTCTCTGAGTCTTTCAAACAGAGACCTGAGTTTCACCCAAAGACGTGGGAGGTAAATTAGCGTCCGAGCTGAGACTCTGGTTGCTCCCAGGACATAATCTCTTGCATTAGATAACAACAGCTATCTCGGTGGGTTGGCACATTCCCAATGCAAATGATATTTATGTAGATGATCTTTACAGGTCCTTCCAACCCAAACCATGCTATGATTCTATGATGGTTCTATATGCAGTGGACATTCATATGCATCACCATGTAGGAAAACCCGGCTCTCCACTGGCCTGGAGCCACCTCTTCTTTTGCAGCTGATTTTTCTTTCCCTCTTTAGTTTTTTTCCTCTGCAGGGGGATGAGAGCTGAGGTGGGTTGGGGAAGGAGAGGAAGAGAGAAGCATGCGGACTTTTGTTATCCAAGAAAATGTATGTAAAAGGGAATATTAACCAAGTTATAAATATAGAAATGAAAGCAAAAGTGTCACCTCACTGAACAATGGGGGCATTTATGGGATAAAGTTACCGCAAATTAAGGGCTGGCACAAGCTGACTTGGGATCATAATTTATAGCGTAGCCTAAATCCTGGCTCACAGACAAGTGGGATAAAGTTGAGTTCATTGTGAAAGTTTCTGTTTTCGTACCACAGGCAGGGTGAGCCCTGCGAGCGGTGGAAGAAATGACTTGCGGGACCTGGGGGAGGCTCAGCCTACTTTGCAGTATTTGTTAGTCCTACCTAGAACTTTTCTTGTAAAAAGAGAAGCCTCAGGTCGGATTAAGGCTGGATGACCTTCCTGACCAGCTGGCAGAGCTGGGATTTGAGGAACGGTGAGTCCTTCCATGCATCCAGCTGGCTTTTAACCCAAGGAAGCGCATTTAGGAGCAATGAACTTCTTAACCATCCTGACCACTGCTTAACCTGAAAAATCCTCCCAGGGATGTTCACGGTGACGTCCTCTACAAGGATGGGGCTGCAGGCTCAACTCAACAGTGTTGCACAGACACACAGCAAGAGACAAGAAATTGCTGTTTCAGGTGGAAATGCAGTCAGCCCAAATTCCGCGAGCGCAAGGGGCAGGATTGCTTAGCAGACGCTAGACCAGAGGAACTAGATGAACAAAACTCCTCCTCCAGGTGCTCCAGCTGCCGATGCTGAGACGATGGACAGGCTAAAGGAGCTGGCACACGGTCATGGATGAGGCCCTGTGGTGCTTGGTGCCCTATAAAAGCTCTGCCCCGGGAAGAGCTGAGTCTATATGTGAGACAAGAGGTTTCAGCAAGGAGAGCAAAGACCATGGTGAAACGAGGAGAGCACATGAGCACGTGAATAGCAGTGGCCCAGCGACCCACGTGCTTTCATAGGAAACATGAGGGTTGCAGAGAGATTTCAGGGAATAAACTAGGGGAACTTTTGGAGATCCACCTCTAGGAAAGCTCCTCACACTCTCTCCTGTGTTCTCCATGGGGAACGTTGCCAGATCCACCACCAGTTTGCTCAGACCTTTGGTTTAGAGAAGTGACCACTTCCTAAGTCTGCATCACCCGGTAGCAGAGGTGGGCCACCGTCTCTTCCAGATAGAATGGGATTTCAGCCCATTTCAGGTGTGATGGGATTTCAGGGCTGTAGCAATAAAGTAACAGCAGTGGTAGAAACGTCCGCGCCTCTGCATGTCCCCTCCTCGGCCTACGTACTGCCCGTGCCTCAGTTTCTCCTGCCTGTGACAAGAGAAGAGCAGGCAAAGCATTGAGCCTTCTGTGACAGTTTAGGACACAGGTGCAAACAGCTCTCCATCATGGTTCACAGCTATTGCCTTTACCATCCAAAATAAATATGAGCGAAGACTTTTATATTATATAAACCATAAAGCACTAATAAGAGCAATTTTGTGGCTTTGCTTTTATTTTTTATAATGAAAAGGTAAAATCTTAACACAGATTTGTAGCAGCCAGATGTATATGTGCAGTGATTTTATTTAGCTTAAAATCAAGACTGATTTAAGCATGGCTACTTGCCAGGGGTATTAAAAAATATTAAAATCAAGCTCAGCTACTGGGCTCTAAAAATAGCATTTACTGATAAATTCCAAATTTAATACTAGCCTCCTAGGGGCTGTTTCTAGGATGGTGTCTGCCTCGGGACAAAGTGTGTGGGGCTACCCAGGTGAGCGAGGTACGGGCTGGTGAGGCGATGTCTCGTGGCGTAGCCTTCCTGCACACTGAGCTCCGATGGCGGTTCCAAAGGTGGGTCTGGACTGATGCGGCTCCCGGCGCTGCTGAGCATCTCGGACACAGCTCCGTCTGTTCACAGCGGCAGAGGCCAGGGCAGAGTCACAGTGAGCACCACGTGCCCTCGGGGATGGTGGAGAAAGAGGGGGAGAGAAGGCGAATTGTGTCTGGAAACACAAAGAAAGAGTTGTGGTGAATGGAGTTAAATCCAGTTGGCGGCCGGTCACCAGTGGTGTCCCCAGGGCTCAGTACTGGGGCCAGTTCTGTTTAACATCTTTATCAACGATCTGGATGAGGGGATTGAGGGCACCCTCGGTCAGTTTGCAGAGGACACCAAGCTGGGCGGGAATGTTGATCTGCCTGAGGGCAGGAGGACACTACAGAGGGATCTGGACAGGCTGGATCGATGGGCCGAGGCCAATGTACGAGGTTCAACAAGGCCCAGTGCCGGGTCCTGCCCTTGGGTCACACCAACCCCAGGCAGCGCTACAGGCTTGGGGGGAGCGGCTGGAAAGTGCCCGGTGGGAAAGGGCCTGGGGGGGGTGGTCGACAGCAGCTGAATATGAGCCAGCAGCGTGCCCAGGTGGCCAAGAAGGCCAACGGCATCCTGGCCTGTATCAGCCATAGTGTGGCCAGCAGGACCAGGGCAGGGATCATCCCCCTGTGCTCGGCCCTGGTGAGGCCGCACCTCGAGTGCTGGGGTCAGTTCTGGGCCCCTCACTCCAAGACAGACACTGAGGGGCTGGAGCGTGTCCAGAGACGGGCAACGGAGCTGGGGAAGGGTCTGGAGCACAAGTGCTGTGAGGAGCGGCTGAGGGACCTGGCGGGGTTTGGCCTGGAGAAAAGGAGGCTGAGGGGAGACCTTCTCGCTCTCTGCAACTCCCTGAAAGGAGGTTGGAGCTGGGGGGGTCGGTCTCTTCTCCCAGGGAACAGGCGACAGGACAAGAGGAAACGGCCTCAGGTTGCACCAGGGGAGGTTTAGGTTGGATCTTGGGAACCATTTCTTCCCCGAAAGGGCTGTCAGGCCCTGGCACAGGCTGCCCAGGGCAGCGGTGGAGTCCCCGTCCCTGGGGGGATTGAAAAGCCGTGTAGATGTGGCGCTTGGGGACATGGGTTAGTGGTGGCCTTGGCAGTGCTGGGTTAACGGTTGGACTCGATGATCTTGGAGGTCTCTTCCAACCATAACGATTCTATGAATCTATGATTCTATGAACCTGACCTTGCTGAGCAATTATGGTTCGTAAAACTTCATGGACATCCACTGCAGAGATAACAAGGCTGGAGGTTTCTGTGGGAGCTGGGCTTCTTAGGGAAACACTTCATCACTTTAATCTCTTAATACTGCCTCAGGTTAGTATTTATAGAGGCTTGAAGGGTCCCACACTCCTGGACAGAACTGTCCAGGAATTGCTGGTCAGGGCACAGGAGGAAGAAAGAAGAGATGTTCTCTTCTGAAGACCTTCCCTTACTTGCTCTGCTAGCACGGTAAGATCAGAGCTGTAATGAATTGGACCAAATATTCATGTAACGCAGCATCCTCTTTCCTGCAGAGGCCACAACAGATGCAAGCAGAGAGAATCTAAGAAAGTGGCACACGTTGCATGGGTCTTCTTCTGGTTATGTCCTCCAAGCACCTGGCCCTCAGCAGGTGAGGGTTTTATGAAGCAAGAGTTTTCATTTAGACCACGGTCTAGTTGCCATCTCCATTAGCGTACAGAACATGGGCAAGTTGACTGTTGGAAGTACGATGAAATTCAAAGCAAACCAAGGAAGCGGCCCTTCATACATGGCAGAGTCAAGATGTACAGAGGAGATCCAAATCCCACAAGGTTACACGGCTTCTGGGGATGACAGGACAAGTCCATGGGAAAAAATCCACCATCAAGGTCTGTTAAATACAAAGATGCCATCTCTCTCATAGGAATTCCCTGATTTGCAAATCACTGCAGTCCAAAACACTATTCTGCAGATATATTCCTCTACGCTTACCATGGTATTACTCTGATACTACCCTGATATTGGTTGGTCCAGGTTAGGGGTGACCTCCTGGAGAGCAGCTCTGCGGAGAAGGACCTGGGAGTCCTGGTAGACAACAAATTCCCCACGAGCCAGCAATGTGCCCTTGGGCCAGGAAGGCCAATGGCATCCTGGGGTTCATGAGGAAGAGTGTGGCCAGCAGGTCAAGGGAGGTTCTCCTCCCCCTCTGCTCTGCCCCGGTGAGGCCCCATCTGGAGTCCTGTGTCCAGTTCTGGGCTCCCCAGTTCCAGAGAGACGAGGAGCTACTGGAGAGAGCCCAGCGGAGGGTACAGAGATGCTGAGGGCCTGGAGCATCTCTCCTGTGGGGAAAGGCTGAGGGAGCTGGGGCTGTTCAGCCTGAGGAAGAGAAGACTGAGAGGGGACCTCACCAACGCTTATCAATATCTCCTGGGTGGGTGTCAAGAGGACAGGGCCAGACTCTTCTCAGTGGTGCCCAGCGACAGGACAAGGGGCAACGGGCACAAACTGGAACACGGGAAGTTCCGCCTGAACACGAGGAAAAACGTCTTCGCTGTGAGGTGCCCGAGCCCTGGCACAGGCTGCCCAGGGAGGGTGTGGAGTCTCCTGCTCTGGAGAGATTCCAACCCGCCTGGACGCGGCCCTGTGCAGCCTGCGCTGGGTGACCCTGCTCTGGCAGGGGCTGGGCTGGGTGGTCTCCAGAGGGCCCTGCCAACCCCCACTGTTCTGTGATTCTGTGGTCTAACCTAATAGAGTTGCACTTTTGCCCTTATTTTCATGACAATAGGAAATGCCATTGAGCTTGGCACATCAGTCCTCCCAATGTGTCTCATTCCCCATGTGTCATCTCAGAGCTGTAACACCTCCTCACCCAGGAACGGTGATTTATTGGAGAAGCCAGAAAAGGGCAATGACTCAAGGCTCGAGAAATGCACCTTACATGGCCAGGAAATCAAAAAACCCCACCTCTTTAATTTAGTCAAGATGACTGGTAACTTTTCACCTAGTTTTAACCACCAGAAATAGTCCAAATTAGCTGTCTGGCCTCCTTCTATGGTCAGTGGGAGAGATCAGCAGCTCCAGAGGGCCAAAGGCTTAAAGCAGGTCTGCAGCTTTTGTCCCCGCAGCTTCCAGGCGAGAGGAACCAAGTGCCGCATCGGGGTGGCTCGGAGCCTGGCGGAGTCGGTTCCCGGCTCCCGAGGCTTCCTGCGCCTTGCGGCCCCTTTCCGCAATGCCTCACACTCTTTTTTAAATTATTTCAGGGTTGACGACTAGAAGCTACATTTTGGTTTTGCAAACTAAATAAAGGTTTTCAAGAAGAGTTCCACGATCTGAAAAGAAAAGGGAACTTTTTGTTTCGAGTCAAAACCAAATGTTGTGCTACATTACACACATACACACATGCTTTCTTGTTTTGTTTTGTTTTGTTTTGTTTTTCAGGCTCAAAAAGCCTGAAAAAGATTCTTTGTCTTCCACACCAGAAAATCAAATTTCCTAATCTACTCCAGCCCCCAATTTTTCAGGTCATTTGCTGAAAAGAAAGATTCATTATTCGTCTATCTCTGAGTACTATAAATCAACTCCACCACTGCTCGGAAGAATATGAACATTCTCGGACTGCTTCAGAATTGGGCATTTGCACAAATTCTTTTGCAGAACCCGTGTGCCACGTCCGCTCCCCCCACCCTGCTCCTCCAGGCTGATTTTTCCTTCTTTTCCTTGATTTGCAGGCAGGACCCGCCAAGCCGGACCAGGCTCCCCTGCGACTAGGAGTGTGCGGGCTCATTCTAAACCCACAGTAGCAAAGTCCTGACCGCAGAGATCGAACCCAGGAGCCCCGTGAACTCCTCGTTTTGCTCTTCACCCCACTGGGGGAGCAAATAAGCCCACTCATGACTGTGGCGCCTGGGTGGAGTGGGAAGGAGCGGAGGGAACTGCAGGGAGGGCAGGGGGGGAACGTGGGATGGGAGGAGATGCGGGGGAAGAAGCTGAGAGCTACAAAGAGATGGAAGGTGGTATAAAAGAAGGGGAGAACAGCTCAGAAAACACTTTCAGCAGCACGTGACGATCAAGTATTTGAAGAAAGAAAAAAATAAGAAAAGAATAAGAAATTAGACGTGTGGCTGCTTTGTAATGTCAAATTTTGCCCTTTATGTCTATTCAAAACTCCCATTCAGGCCCGGGCTGCTGTTTTGGCTGCCTTGAACCTCGGAGGCGATAAAGTTGGATAAACCCCTCAGCCAAACTCCCTGGCTGGTACGCCAGAACTACAACACCAAACAAAGAGGCAGAGGAGAAGGGAGAAATGTTACCGACATTTTCTCAGCTGAGAAAACGAGGTACAACGAGCATGAGTGGCAAAATTTTGGAATCGTGTTGGCAGTCCAGAAGGGGGGCATTTCTGTCCACTGGCTTTCAAGGGCACCCAGCCCAGCTCCCAGTGAGGGGAGGTAAAACCTGCTTTGCACCAGTTACCTGCAGCCGGCCGGGGTCCAGCATCCAGAACCTATGAACATGAGATCACTGGTGGGTGGATCCCCACCCTGGGAGCCTGGCTGGAAATGCCCACGGCTTACAGGGAGGTGGAATCGTCCCTTTGCTCAAAGTTGAGCTAGCTGTTCGTGTTCCTCGCTTCCCAAAAGCAGCTCTGAAATCTGGGATCGATTGGCCACGTGGAATCAGGGACGGGGTTATTTCAAGGACCGCTGGACCCATCCGGTTGGGATCCCCCGGAGAGTTCAGCCAGCTTTCCAGCTCCTTCCTCCTGCCAAAGCGGCGGGGAGCATCTGAACCTGGCTCAGCGTCCTTGGGAGCCTCCTGTCTCATACCTCCGTGGCCACGCAAGGGGCTCAGCACGGATACGCCAAGCGCACCGAGCCGTGCTGTCTGGGATGCATTTCTGCTTGCCATGACACGGTTCCCGCGGTGGCACTCGGCGTCGCGCGCAGCCGATGAACGTCGTCGCTCGAGAGCGTTTGCATTACAGCACTCAGAGCCCAAACGCGATGCTGCAGCGTAAATGCCAAACCCTCCAGAAAGGGCAGAAATCATACGCAGATGAAATGTGAAAAGGGCTGTGGTTAGACGGGAGATTCTTGGACGTATCAGTCACTCCAAAAACGTATTCAAGATGCCGTAACAGCAGCAAATGATGGATTTTTCCTTCTTCTTTTCTGTCTTTTCTTAACCCGGGACACAGTACTGAAAATTCCCTGCCTGAAAACTTTCTGATGGCGGCATGACAGGAGCTGAACGTGCTCTTTATGTGACAGTAATGGCTGTATTTCCACCGGATTAAGTGGCATTAAACTATGGCTTATGTAGCCTCCATGTTTAGGTACGAGGAACCTAAACAGTATCTTCCTTGCGCCATAGGTCAGGGAAAGAGCAGGGATGGCAGGGCCAAGAGCTGAACCTAGCTCCACTCAAGGACAACCCAGAGCCTCGCTGATTTTGGATGATGGAAAACACCCTTCCAGGCTAAACCCTCGTGCGCAAGGAAAACAGCCAGAGTGCCTGGAAGAAAGATATTCCACGGGAAAAGCGGAGAAAGATTAGGAGACAGAAGAAGGGAATTTGTGCCTTTAGCCCAGCTTGGCTATCACCTAGGACGGGTGGGAGATGAGATGGTCCTGGTGGCACGGCACATCCCAGGCTCATCGCTCTCACACCAGCAAGGGCACGGTGCACAGCGGGCAGGTGAACCCCCCAAATGTGGACGCGTGCACCCAGAATAATCCTTTTTCCTGCCATTCCACAAGCACGCGTCTTGTCGGCACGCAGCACCGGCAAAGCAAGGATAGGAAACCTTTCGGCGCCCATGTCCCTTCCACATGGCCACGGGACATGAGACAAACAGAAGCCAGACTCGGAGGTAAAGAGTAAAACAGGGAGGGCTGCGGACTATATGGCAACAAATGTTATTTGTTTACCTTCCCTGCCAATAAAATCCCAACATGGAAATAATGAATGGAGCTTGCAAATTAGTCACTAGAAATCACTTAACTCGTAAAAAATTATTAGCCCAGAAACAGAGGTTTGGAGGAAAAAAAGGTGAAAAAAGCCAGAGGAGCTCTTGTCTTCAGACAAATGTTTTTTACACTGAAATTAATGGGGGTCGTGTCAGGGCATGGAAACCATATAAAACAGAGCAGAGAGGGGAAAACTCTTACTGAGGAAGCCAAGATGAAGTGAAGTTGGATTTGGGTCAAGTAAGCATTAAAACACTGTCAAGAAACCTGCCTTTTTAGCCAAAAAATCAAATTCCAGATAGAAGCACAGATAGAAAGAGGTTCTGGTTTTCTAAAGTTAAAATCCAGCACGAACAGATCATACTCCACCATGGTTGTGCTATTGCAGAGCTAAAAATAGTTTCCTCATTAAACATGTCTCACAGATTTGTCGCTTTTCTTAAGCATTGCAAGATCTTTAAGGAGAGATTCATTATGCTCACGACCTGTGGCTCTCTGCTATGTGCTCCTCTGTGTCCATTTGGGATGCAATCTCTATTTTCAAGCATGATTTACAAGCACGAGCACCTCAGAGGTGCCCGAGTGAGGACTGGGCACGGCGGGCATTGCCCACTGTTGGGACTTCACTGCGCGTGTGCCAACGTCAGGTCCTAAAGCGGGATGTGGATTCGTAACTCATGCAGGGAGATCTGAAACGCTGACTCTGCCTTCACGAAGGAAAGGGGTGGGAAATACTCTGATTTCCAGCACTTCCATCTCATTTGTTGGGTTTTTTTTAAGGCAGGGGCAGTACAGAGTGAAGTATTAACACAGAAACATGCAGACCTCAAGTCCATCCCAAGCTCCATCAGCGATGAACGCAGTCCTGAGCAAGCTCCAGGCCTCAGCTTACCCTGGGGCTTTTCATTCCAATTTTAGGAGCAAAGACCATGATGGGAGTCCTTGCTGGAAACCAGGCAACGCAAAGGCTGTACCGGCGTTACCAGCACTATTCCTGAGGAAACCAGTGATGCTGCAGCATCCCAGAGCCTGCAGCGGCTCTCTTCCAGCGGCGCAATACGGTGCTCCCGTCTCCTCCAGGAAACTTTAACGGGAAGAAAATCAACCATTATGATGGTTCAGTGATGATTTCATATTTCACTCATTTTATTAGGAGAGAAGCTGGATTTTTCTCTCTGTTCTTCTTTGTTTCCCCCCCCCCCCCCCTTATTTCCTCTTTCCTCTTCCCAAAGGTCATGCTCAGGGCATGAGAACCAGCCTAAAGGTGGGAATTATCTCAAACTGCCTCTTGAGCGAGTTTACCCCATAATTTACTTTGCAACAGGTATTTATGAAGCAGCAGGGAATGGCACCCAGGCTCAGAAATGGACCAGATTCCCATGGTATCCAACTGTGATTTTTCACAAGCTACGACCCTTCAGGGAAAAAGGAAAAGGAGAGAGGGGGGGAAATTTAAAACTACATTACCATACACAATTAACGATACCAGTTGCCACAGGTTGTCTGGGCTGAATCTGGCCTTTCATATGAAATCTCAATTACACTGCGAGTACATTCTTTTCTTTTTCTTGGGGATGGGGGGGATGAAATTGCAAGCAGGCCTCCAAAACGCGCTGCACTATGAGGCTGTTTTGAAACTTAAGTCCTCTACGCCAGCAACTGCCTACCGTACCCAGAGTCGCAGATGCCTCGTGGCCTCGCTTTAAATTAAACCCAGGCATTGCTTTTCATTCTTGTCTTAAGCCCCTGCTGCAAATTGACAAACAATGCCCCGTGCCAACAGCTGTTAACAATGCTGCTAATGAACATCCATCGGGAAGGGATAAACAGAGGAAGATGAAAAAGCTTAGGGAGGAGAGGGTGTTTTCCCCGGGGTTACGGTTGTCTCTGCAGGCATTATTACAGTTCATCGTTTTAACTCAAAATCAGCAGCTATCCTTTGCAAGAGCAAACCGGGGGTGCAGCTGTGCCGAGAAACCCTGTGGGCGCTCGATAGCCTTCAGCTCTTCCCCCATTACAGGCAACCGCTGGGACGATGCCACGGGGATGTTCTTGCAGAGACTTCAGGTGGCTGCCGAGGGATCTGGCTGGGACCCGGCCGAATCGAGCAGCGGCTCAGTTCTGAACCAGGAAGGCCAGCGTGGCTTTAGTACAGCGTAGCTGACCCCAGAAAGCCGTGCCTTCAGCTCGTTTGGGGCGTCTTACGCGAAAGAAGAAGGATGAGAGGGGCTGAGGACCAGGATGAATGGTGGGGTGGTGCAAGGCAGGAGTAAAACTGTCCAGTGCAGGAGGCCTAGGAGGTCTGTGGGTTAGTGTAGCACCAGGCATGATGGAAACGCAATTGATGTGCTGATGTGAACAGAAAGTCTCCTGACGCTTTTAGAAAATGAGACAACCAAGGCACTCCATGAACTAGGGTCAAGCTTTCAAAAAGTCCCTGGTACCTGAGCCTCTTCTTCGGGCAGCAGGAACGGAAGCACCGTAAAGGTAAGTGTGGATGTGTTGGTCAAACTGAGTGTCTCTTAGCCCAGTGTTTCCTCTTTCGTTGTCACCAAAAGCAGGTGTCCCAGGCAGACTGTACGACCAGGACGGGCATAAATGATGCCCCTGAGCAGACTTGAGGCCAGGTTGATGTGAGTCCCCTCCAGGAGCATCCTCGGGAGCCAGCTCTGGGCCTGCTGAGTTTGTAGGGCAGTCACAGGGCTGATGTGCAGCAAAGAGGACAGTCACGGGTCCTTTCCAGAAGAAATCTCTGTATTATCCACTGGGATTTGATCAAAGCATTCCTTGCACTGAATTTAAAGGCAAAGCTTGAAAGCTTGTTGACACGTCTGAAGTCTGCTGTGGGATTTAGGCCATTAGGTCCATATTAGATCTGGTAGAAACAGCCTAGACAAACCCTGTAGATGCCCTAGAGGGAGAGCAATGGAAGGGCACTGCTCTCAAAAGGGCTGATCCCCGCTATTTCAAGCGCCACATCACAACACCCCATTCCAGGTGTATCACCCTCCGGCTTTCTGGCACCCGGTCTGTGCCACTTCACGCGCCCTTCAAAGGGTCTGAATTCATCTGGTGTGGGCAGGTGTTGCACAACCCAAAGGTCGCAGTGTGTGGGAAGACATGACCAGCTAACTCCTACCAGTCTTGTGGTGCCTAAAAATACTTTCAGAGGGCTCATGGAGGTGATATCTCCCAGAAGATGCTATCAGATGGGGGGTCATTTGTTCAGAAGCTCTGAGAGGGATTGTCCCAAACCCTGAAGAGCTGAAATGAGCCCCTGGATGAAACCCAACTATTTCCAGCTGCTACAGGGTCTCCTGCCACAACACCAGATAGAGCTATTTTTTGTTGTTGTGGTCTGTTCAACACTAGAGGGGGACTGTGCTTTACTGGGACTCCCAGTAAGTTTATCAGCACACCCAGGAGCCTTGCCTGGGACATCTCCTCCCACGGCTCCTGGCCATTCCGTTCTGCTGAAATCTATCTGCTACTCTTTTCTTAGCAGAGGAGGATTTCTCTCTGTGTGCCATTTTTCCCATTCCTCTGGCAGTATCTACCAAGCCACAGACTTTAAACGCCAGCTGGATTTTTGTTCTCGTTTCCAGGGCAAAAAGATTTACAAGGAGAACTGAAGAACTGGTAATATCTCATCTTGGAGGACAATGATTTCTCTTGTGCCGTCTCCAGCAGCTATGTAACTCTCAGCCCTTGGGGTAATGTAGGTCAGAGACTTTTTGCACATTTTAATTTGCATTCTAATATTTATATAAAATCCACTTACTGAGGACAATTTTGCATTCCCTTTCCATGGATGAATTTGTTGGCAGGAACATTTGAAGAACAGCTACTAGGAAGTCTTGTCTGCAATGAAATTTCTGAACTTTCAATGTATTCCACCTAATTACGTTACAACCCCCTCACTAGAAAATGGACTTGTGTCCCCCTTCTGTCAGTGTGACTAACTTTCCTTACTGTGTAACCCATAAATCAAGATACTGAATGACTAAGACCCGTAGGACTCATGCCACAGAACTTAGAAAATAGGGAATATCTGAGCCTGGGAAGCCTCAGTCATGTGTCGCACCCTTGGCCTGGAAACTGCCCACACCTGACCTGCACACAAGCCCATCCTGACCAGCCCGATCCATCTTCAAGACTATAAGTTGGGGTATAGGCAGCAACATCCTCACACAAGCAACAACAGAGGCTCCAGAAGATGGTCAGGATCGTGTGGAGCTATTGCACGGGGTCACCAGGGAGAAGGTCTGCCCTGCTGTTCCCCGTGCCGATGCTAGAACCACGAGCAGACTAGACTGGGACCTGGCTCTTCGGAGTTGCACTGCCAGGGGAGCAGAACCAGCCTGGACCCGGGGGTGAACACCTCATCTGCTGCATGAGCAATGAGACTGTGGGCAGAAATGGTTTGGGGAGCATGCACCAGGAGAAATGCTATTGGTAAGCCAAAGATTTTGATGGCTGGACTACTTTTCTGCGAGCTACAGCCTTCACTTTGGTATCTGCCACCCTTATAATTGCTGTTCCTCCACTTTGCCCATCAATTCTGAGATTTGGGGCAGAGCAGCTCCATCTCCAAACTTGTACAGGGTCCTGCTCTAGTGAGACTTGGTGTTGGCATACATTTAATTCATACAATTCTCGATGAAATAAGCCTCGAGAAAGAGGAGTCAGCTTAGTATGGCATGGGAGCAGAAATAGGCAGCGTTTCTTGGATGGCAGAAATCTTTAGAAATGACTATTTGATGGACTGTCTTTTACGGTGTGTTTATTTTATTTTTAACCACAAAAATATTTGTAATCTCCTCAACACAGGCTTATTTCCACTGCTGTGTGGTAGCTGCCCACTAGATGAGTTCATTGGTGTTATTCTACAGTAGCTCCTAGATAGAATCACAGAATAGTTTGGGTTGGAAGGGACCTTTCAAGGCCATCCAGTCCAACCCCCTGCCATGAGCAGGGACATCCTCAACTAGATCAGGTTGCCCAGAGCCCCGTCCAGCCTGACCTGGAATGTTTCCAGGGATGGGGCATCTCCCACCTCTCTGGGCAACCTGGGCCAGGGCCTCACCACCCTCAGAGTGAAAAACTTCTTCCTTAGGTCTAGTCTGAATCTCCCCTCCTTTAGTTTAAAACCATCACCCCTTGTCCTGTCACAGCAGACCCTGCTAAAAAGTCTGTCCCCAGCTTTCCTGTAGCCCCTTTAGGTACTGAAAGGCTGCAACAAGGTCTCCCCGGAGCCTTCTCTTCTCCAGGCTGAACAACCCCAACTCTCTCAGCCTGTCCCCATAGCAGAGGGGCTCCAGCCCTCGGATCATCTCCGTGGCCTCCTCTGGCCCCGCTCCAGCAGGTCCATGTCCTTCTTGTGCTGGGGCCCAGCGCTGGAGGCAGCACTGCAGGGGGGTCTCCCCAGAGCGGAGCAGAGGGGCAGAATCCCCCCCCTCGCCCTGCTGGCCACGCTGCTGGGGATGCAGCCCAGGACACGGGTGGCTTTCTGGGCTGCGAGCGCACATTGCCAGCTCGTGTCCAGCTTCTTATCTCCCCCAGCACCCCCAAGTCCTTCTCGGCAGGGCTGCTCTCCATCCCTGCATTCCCCAGCCTTTATCAATACCAGGGGTTGCCCCGACCCAGGTGCAGGACCCTGCACTTGGCCTTGTTGAACCCCATGAGGTTCTAACCCAATTAGATGCTCTACCCCAAGTCAAAGCTCTCCCAGGTGCAAAAGTCCAGACCTCAAAGAGCTTGAAGGTCAACCCAGAGGAGACATGGAGAGGCACCAAGACAACAGGGACCAAGGTGGCTTGACAGTGGTCCTTCAGCATAATTAGCAGCGAAGACGGGGAGAGTCTCCTGGCCCATTTCACTCTGGAGCAATCAGATAGCTGACGTTAGTGCCGAGAACTGAGCTGTCAAGACGTTCCCAACACCCAAAAATATCACCTCTCCAGAGACTGGGACGAAGAAGCAAGCCATCCATCATGTCAGCACGTCTAGTCCCAGGCTTCTTCTGGCACTGGGGAGCACAGTAAGGGTGGAAAGTTTCGCAGCTCTGGCCACAGCGTGCGGGGGGAGGGGGGGTGGCACATCTGGATGCACTCGGGGCTGGTGCGGTGGCAGCTGTTCTAGGCGCAGCTGTCAAACCGAGTAGGTCACCCCTTATCTGGAACCAATTTCTGAGAGATTTTTATGCATAAATTCGAGACCAAAGTCTGCTTGGCACCTTCTTTTCTGGTTTCCCCTTACAGCTGGGCTTCTATTCCTTATACAGGCTTGTCCTCAGGAGGCTTAAAAATAGATGCAGAGGCTGCGGCGCTGCAAAAAGAGCCGCGCTGCTCTTCCAAGGGCCTTGCTGGAGGGAGGGAGGGGAAATCTGCTCTCCTTGGAGCGGGGAAGGGCGTGAACGGGAGAAGTCGCTGCGGGAAACCAGCGGGAGCAGACGCTGAGCTGTGCTTACCCGTGCGAACCCCCTGCCAGCTCGAGCGCTGCCGGTGTTCCCGTGGCACAACAGCTGGGAGAGGGGCATCCCAAAGCAGATGTGTGGCCGGGCAGATTATGTCCCGGATACAGAAAAGCATCTCAGTTTGTGCACTGGGACTCGGGCAGGGTGCGGGGGTTTATGTCAAAATGTCTGATTTATAAGGTCTCTCATTGCAACTACTCAGGTTTCTCACGACACAGACTCCTTAGCACCAAAAAAATAGGTCATTTCACACAGTTTTAGACATCTACAGGGCAGATGGCCACACGTGAGCTAGTTCCCTGGGCTCCTTCTCCAGCCAGTGGAGAGGAGATGCACCCCGATGTGGTTCTGAAGAGCCCCGTCACCATCGCATGAAGCTCATCAGACCCATAGCACCAGCAAGCCCCGAGCATCGTTTCAGAATCAGCTCTCTAGGTCATACTCGTACCCAAGTATCGTTTTAGGAGCAGGATCAGCTCTCTGGGTGATACTTGCTCCTCTGGAGAGGTTCTTCTTCCATCCCAGGAGAAGAAAAGGTCCTTGCGCAGAAGGATGGACAGGTACAGGGGAGGAAGGTCCTCCAGAGGGGCTGCGTGGAAAGCAGAGATGTCCCCCAGCTCCTCTTCTCCCTCATCGCTTGGTGGGATGCGTGGACCAGGGAAACGCTGGGTTTGGCCCACTGGAGGCCCAAGCATCACGTACCAACCCAAGGGATTGGTCTGGGAACGTGTTGGGTGAGTTGCAGACAAGGGATGGAGCTGGACAGAGCTGGCGAAGGTGGTGGGGATTGGTGCTGCGTTTACTTCCTAGGCATTTCGGTAACTTCCCCAAAGCCTGGAGGGACCTGCCTGTTTGTTCTCTCAGATCTTTTATACACCCACCCATACGCAGACACGATGCCCACAGTGCTCCCTCCTTCCGCTTAAATTAAAGCTCATTCAGATTCAGTGCTTAACGGCGAGCTATGGACGAAAATACATGTATATATAAGAAATACTTGGATTAAACTATTTTTATGTGTGTGTATATATATAGGTAACACCTGTTTCCCTACCTGGTGACTGGATTAAGAACATTTAACTCTGTAGGGACCACATTTCAGGGCTTTCACACACTTTAAAACGTCACTGCCCGCAGACCATGCCACTTTTCACATTTCTTGCCCTCGTGGCTGCGAAGGTGCCTTGCAAACGTGAGCCGATGAGCGCAAGCAGAGGCTGCAACAGCCCAGAAACAGGATTTTAAGAGGTGTGAACGGACCTGCTCCGCTCCTTAGCACGGGAGCCCGTGAAGGCTGTTCACGGGTTGCTCGTACCCGCTTCGTTACTGGTAGCTCCGGCAGAAAAGCCCAGCTCGTGCGCTTCCCGCGAGACCTCGCGTTCTCTCCCACACCTTTCCGAGGGCCAAAACACACACCTTTTCACATCTCCGCAACATTCGCACAGCATTTCCAATTAAAACCAAGGGTCTGCGGCACGTTCCAAAATTACGTGTGAAATATGCTGACTTTAATATCACGCCAGCTAATATAGGGGCTGCCGGGCTGCCGGCTGCCATTCATAATTCACCCGCGGCGGGTGCGGAATTGAATTTCCCCTTGAGCGTCCCCAAGGACCTCAGTGAGGACATTAGCTCCCACGTTTGAGACAGAAAGCGGAGCCTCGCTAGCAATGGATAGTGTGAGCGTGTCTGCACGTGTTACCCTGCCTGGAGGGAGCCGGAGAGGCACTAGTGGCAAAGACTCCTGGCAAACGTATCTGTGGATGCCAAAACGAGTCACGAAGCCGCTGTAATTCATTAACTCAGCAATAAAGTGGCCCAATGGAGGACAGCGGAGGCTTCCTTCTCCTGAGAGCATCATTATTTTCATTTTTTTCTTCAGGTAAATATATCTGAGTAGTGCCAAGGTTAAGTCTAGGCTGCTCCTGTGCTTGTTGTCGTATGTCCTGGGGTTGCAGAGACCTGGGGGCTCAGAGGGGAGGTTTTCCCACCAGCATCCCAGATTTCCCGTCGTCGGGCAACGCGCGGGTCGGTGTTGCGGCAAGCGCAGATGGCGGCAGGACCCTGCTCCCCCGCAGCCCCGCCAGACCCCAGCAGCCCCCGTAGCCGTCCTGCTTCGTCAGCTTGACAAGGTCAACAAGGCAGCGCTGACCTCGTCATCTTCACCCGGTGACTGAGTTGCCGTCCCACGTTACCTGCGGCCAGGCTGCTGTGCCGGGGGAAGACCTGGCTCTTCCTCTGCTTCATTGGCAAAGCGGGGATGGGGGGAGATGTGGGGTGTGGGGGGGTCACCTCGTTACGGGGCTCCCATCAAAGCCACTGGAGGAGCTCAAGGGAACGTTCCCCAACGCGCTGCATGGCTCCGCTGAATTTTGGAACATCCCCGCCATCGCACCGGCCAAGGCAAATGCCCCGGGGCCGTCGATACGATGATGATTATTATTATTCTGAGTTGGTGAACGGGATGGAAACGATTAACAGGTTTTAAAAATTCTCGGTATCCCTTTTTTATTATTATTATCTAATGGGGGGGGACACAGGACTGAAACCCACCGCATTTCGGGTGGCACAGCTTGACCTGAGGGGTTTGCTTGGCCCCGAACGGCCGGAGACGAGCCGTGGCCAGGCAGCCCGGTGCGGGCGGCAGGGCGATGCCTCACCTCCGAGCTTAATGCGCGGAGCAAAACCGCGCGTTCCCAGCTAGTATATTTAACTAGAATTTTGACAACATGAGTTCAGGTCCCAGCTCTGACAGTTGCTGGATAAATTGTTTCATGTCCCTGGACTCAGTTTTCCCACAGGGGCAACAAGGCAAGCCGAACAAATAATGAATTTTCCAGTTCACCAGCAATTCTAAAAAACCCACTCTTTAAAATTAATTCTACCAGAAATGAAATGTTTTCTTTCAATCTCAAGACAGGGTGGGTTTTTTTTTTAGTGTTCTTAAAATAACTTGGAGGAAATTTCAAAACCGGGACTCGCTTCACATCAGGACATCAAAATGTTTTGTTCCTGAAAAGGTCTAAACAAAGTAATCCCACATTTTCAAACGGGCCTGTTTTTCTTTTCTTGTTTTATTTTTAAGCTTTTTTTTTCCCAAATGAGCAGTCTGGTGACACCAAACGCTATTCGGAGAAAGTCTGTGTTTTACCAAATTTCAATTTGCTACCAAAAAAAAAAAAAAAAAGAAAGAAAGATCCAAACAAATGGCGGTGTTTTGCCTGGCACCGGCTGAGAGCTTCCCTCCAGGAGGGCCGGGGGGATCCATCATTCATCAGCCCGAGCTGCTCCCAGGCCCGCGTCGAAGGAGCCGTAAAGGAGCTCAGAGAGAAGGAGGCTCTTCTGCAAACTGCCATCCGCGCCTTGACCCCGCCGCTGAGGCTCTCCCTGTGCTCCCAGAGTGTTTCCAGCGGGAAAACAGTGGGAGCCCCTCTCCTCCTCTTCCTCACTGCGTCCCAGACCTTCTCCCACCCTTTCACCTCCCGTTTTCCCCTCCTCTTCTGGGGCTTTGCTGAAGCCTCCCCGTGCATCTCCCACCCTCCCGTCTGCCCCCTCGTTCCCACACCCCCCTTCGTTCCAGGCGCTGCTGGGGAGAGCGGAGCAGCAAGCGGAGAACAGGGTCTGCTCGGGCTCAGCACCCCAGCCCAGCCCGCCGGGCGTCACCACCCCCGTCGCATGGGGGTCCCGGAGCGCGGGGAGGGCTGGATCATGCCGGGGCAGTAACTCCTCCGGCACGGCCAAGCCAGCAGGGATGTTTTATCAGCCGCGGTGATGGATTATGTACCTGCCACAAGCGGCAACGTGCTGTCTAGTGGGGGGCAAGTCAAATTGGGTTGGGGAAGTACTGAAGCGCTGGGTACAGACAGGGTGAGCTGCTGAGAGAGCCCCAGCGTCGCACCACGAGAGCCAAGCAGTTATCACTCAGGGCGTGAAAGGTTTAGTGCAGGCTTGACGGGCACCCCACCAACCCAGATGGTAAAACACGGTGGGCACAGGGGAGTCAGCAGGGGGGACAACTGGCCGCTCGCTCCAGACCACCTCCCTGCTGAAGAGAAGACCATGATAAATGGGCAAAACAAAGCAAGTGCCCTGTGAAGGCTGGTGAGGATCTCAGGGCTACCTTGCCTGGCACGACAACACATTTGCTGCATCCCCTGGGCAAAGTGATGCAGAGAAGCGCTGAGGCAAAGGGAAGAAGCCACCGGCGAGGACTGGTGGAGCCGCAGTCTCAGGGAAGCCGCAGAAATGGCAGAAGCATCTTCAGCACATCACCAAAGCTGTGGTTCTTGTGCAACCGCACGGCTCCAGGAGCCGGGGCTTGACACGTCACTGCCACGAGGGTGAGCGGCTTCCCCTTGGCTCCGCGGGGCCTGGCCCTCTGCCCATCACGCTCTCCTTGAGTCCGGTCGCCCGTCCTGGGTCCCTCAAACTGACCCCGAGCTGTTCTCTTTGGGATACAGATGCTGTGAGAGGGTCTGTCTGGAAACGGGCGGCTTTAAAAAGAGGGGAAGAGGAAAGGGGAAGGGAAAGGGGAAGAGGAAGAGGAAGGAGATGAGAAAAAGAGAAGGGAAGAGAAAGGGAAGAGGAAGGGAAGGGAAGGGAAGGGAAGGGAAGGGAAGGGAAGGGAAGGGAAGGGAAGGGAAGAAGAGAGAGGAGAGGAGAGGAGAGGAGAGGAGAGGAGAGGAGAGGAGAGGAGAGGAGAGGAGAGGAGAGAGAAGAGAAGAGAAGAGAAGAGAAGAGAAGAGAAGAGAAGAGAAGAGAAGAGAAGAGAAGAGAAGAGAAGAGAAGAGAAGAGAAGAGAAGAGAAAAGAGAGAAAAGAAAGAAAAGAAAAATTATTTTTCTGGAAATGAAAACACACAGAGATGGGTCTGTTCTTATTAGACCGTGGAGCAGCTAACAAGAACCAGACGTCCCACCTCTCGAACCATGTCAGACTGGGGACGGGAGCGCTGGGCCAGGCTCTGCTCCTGCCCCAGGTGAGCATCCCTGATGGGCTCTCCGCTCCCTCCTTCTTCTGCTGTCTCCTGTCGTTTCTGCGTCTCAGATCGCAGGTCTTCCCCTCTCAAGCAAAGCTCAGGCATCAGGAGAGGCACGGGCCACCTCCCGCTCCCTCTCCACCCAGGGGACGCACCACGAGGTCTTGCCAGGGCTGCGGCCGCAGTCTGCCGCAGCAGGGTCTGTCTTGGGTGGTATCTGCCTCTTTTTATCTTCCTCCAGCAAATATTTTGCTCCTCTTAACAGTAGCTGTTTGCTGCCAAGGAACAAAACCCTTCCCTCCGCCAGCCCCGCAGCGGTTTCCCTCCCCACTGGTCCCCTCGTAGGAGCCCTCGAGATGTGTGTGCGTGGCTTTCACGTTGATCAAAGCAGTGAGTATACACTTTCTTTTCTTCATTAGGGAGTTTTATTGTTACTGTAAAACACGCCAGGGTTCGGGGCCCCCCAGCCCTCCTTTCGGAGGTCCGAGAGCCGGCGGTGCTGGCAGGCCATCACCAGGATCACGGACCTCATAAAGGCGCACAGTGCAGATCTTCAGTCATGCATTAACTTGGCATAACATTTATGTAAACCCAGACCTGACTTCCATCACCCCAAATCCCCAGCCGGAGCAACTGGACTCCTATCGTGGCAATTAGTCTTTTCTCCAAGTTGGCAACTCTCTTCTCGTCAAGGTCTGGATGATTTACTGTGCTCCTGGTGAGGAGGCGGAGGGGAAGGTCTCAGCTGCTTAACTCTGTCGGCGATAAACCCCCCCTTCCCTTGTCCATCCTCATCCCCTCCTTCGCCTTGTTCCCACTCTCTTGCTGCCGATACGGACCAGGCTCTTCCCTTGGCACCGAGTTCACTGGGTGGTTTTGGTGGGAAGGTGGGAAGGAAGCAAGATTAGCAAGAAGTCTGCAGTGAGCCCATGCCCTCCTGCTCCACCAGGCCCAGGGGACGGGGACAGAAGGACACCCTGTCCTGGATCTGAAAAGCAGATGATGGGTTGAAAGCTGAAACAACCTCTTGTGTCCCACCGCTGCCATTTGTCACCCTGGCTCTGGCTTTCAGATATTTTCCTGCTCATCCAAGCAGCCCAGTGGTGACCTAACCCTCTCCGTGATCCGAGTCCGACAGCCACAACAGCCTTGCGGAGCCTCTCCGCACCGTGTTGGCATGGACGGGACGAGCAGTCAGCGTGGGTGCTGCCGGAGGGACACAAACTGCTCCAACGGCAGCAAAAATCCAGTTCATCCAGATTTCGGGAAGCTTCAAAACCCACCTAAACCTCGGTGCTTTCCATGACCGTTTTGTAGAGGGAGACCTTCACAGGACCTCACCCCCCACGCAATCCTCTCCCGACGCCCAAGGCACGTTCCAGGCCAGCTCTCCCTTGCCATAGGGTTGTCATGACGCAGAATTAAAACTCACACCAGGCTAGAAGAGGCCGGATAATTGGATAATTTTCTGGATATCTGGATAATTTCCAAGACTGCTTCACCCTCCTGCTCCAGCGTCTGAGACTCCCTTCCAGCCCACCCTCCCTGCGGAGCAAGGGGGCTGAGATGGCCACCAGCTGCCTCCTGCCTCCTCACAACCCATCCTCGGGCTCTTTCCAGGCTTTTCCCACTCCCTCTCCAGGCATCTCCCCCCGCCAGGTCCAACTGCTGTGATTTCCAGAGGCTGAGCTCTTCCTCCGCACTCACACATCCACCCGGGAAAATCACGGTACACCTTAACCCGCACGGGCTCCCCCGGCCGTCGAAGTGTTGTAGCATCGTTCCATCGTCCCTGGGTCCCCCGGCGCTATCCCAAAGAACGCGGTCGGTCCCAGCTTCGGCGAAAGGGAGGGGAACAGAGCAAGTCAAAATATTTTAACAAAAATTGAAACCTCCAAACATTTCCTTCTGTTTCAGAATTTGCCTGCAAGCAATTTTTAAAGGTTTTTTTTAAAAGTTTTGCTTTTAACTTTAGCATTTTCAGTCTATCCCTTTTAAAGTTTATAATTGTTTAAATAAGTTAAGTTTAATCAAGTTTAAAGTTTAGCTATGTTTTTATTAAGGGGGGGGGGGGGGGTGTAAATTTTTTTTATTTTTCCAGTCCATCTGAAATGCAGGGCAGAGGTATTTGGGAGGGGTTTTTCATTCCTTTTTTTACTTCACTGAGAAAAACATTGAGTTTTCAATTTGACCAATCTGCAGTAAGGTTTAAAGTTCATATTCTTTATTTCATCACGAAAAAAAAGTCTCTCGGCTGTAGTTGGGAAGGTCTATCAAGTGCCATACAAAAAGCAGCAACTACCCGGGCAAGACAGACATTTGGTCTGGCTGCTTTACCCTCAGTTTTTAGATGAAAAAACATATGAAAGAAGATTATTAGTTGCAGTAGTAGTAATAATAATAATAATAATAATAATAATAAATGTCACTAGCATGTTTGATGGGGAGAGTCCTCAATGCTTTGGCTAAAATAAGAATAGCTGCAGACAAGTCTTATTCGGTTGCATGTTTTCATTTTGAGTTTTGTTGTTTCTACCACAGAAGACAAGGAGAGAAAATAAGGGTGACGTAAAACCACCAAATGTGACCTTTTCCCATTCTGTTTTAAATCAGAACAGTTTGTTTTTGCTATCAGGAGCCTTCCAAATTCCTATGAGAACTTCTGAGTGAAATGAGTATTTTTAAATGCTGTTTTTCACACATTTTCAGGGCAAGCATGTGCTTTTTCACCTGTTCCAGTCTCTGCTTCCACTCGCTCAGTCTGCCCGAGTGCGCTCCCCACTTTGCGACGGCATGTTCCCCCCAGCAGAGCTGGCTCTGGGGACTGAAAATGCTGCGTGGATTAAAGACGATCCATCTGCCGGTGTTGGAAAAGCAGGAGGAAGGGACCTGCTGCAACCTGGAGTCCCGGCATCCAGCCTATCCCTGGCGCCACGCCGCGTATTCCCCTTGAGGAATCCATAAGCTTCAAACATTTCGGTTTGTTTCATCCCTCTTAACCTTGTTTTGAGGCCTCCTAGGCGGCTTGGAGAAGGATCCATATGCCTACTGTCCGCCACGCTCCAGGCAATCTTCTCCAGGTAAGCTAAAAACCACATCTCACCCTGCGCAAATTATTGGCATTTCAGCCACGGAGTCTGGATACTCCATTATCGCGAGGTGATGAAGAAGCTGATGTATCTGTTAAGGAGCTTTCCACGATGGGGACGCAGGAGAAGGGAGGACGTGTTTGATAGTCTGATGTTTTTCCATCCTGCAACCCACTCGCAGCTTTTTCTTTGCTTTTATTTCTTCCGCAGCGTTCCTTGCACAGCTCGCCGTATATAAAAATAAACAGCCGGTTCCAACAGCCTGTTACTGAAAAGTAGCATTTAATGGTCTCCAGTGCTTCAGCTGGTCTCCTGCACTTGACCAGCAAGCAGACCTCACTGAACCCGGCAGCCTGGCACGTCTCATACGCCCACCAGAGATGGATTTCCTCCTACGGACCCTCGCCAGGCTCTGCTTCTCCTTGGCAGGGTGGCACTGGGTAGGTCTTGGACCAAAGAGCTCCCAATCTCCGCACGGCCCAACGGGATGCCCGTGCCTTCGCTTGGGTCCACAGAGCAGGAGCTCAGGAGAGCCCAGGGCTTAGCAAAGGGGAATTTTCCCAATGCCATGGTGAAGGCAAGGAGAGAACGGGCAATTGCCCTCACCACGGGAGCTCTGCACCATCCAAATTCAGGCTTTAGTTCTTCATGAACTTCACTTGTGACAGATGAAACGAACATTTCAATACCAGTCCTCCGTGGCCTTTCAGTTTGGGCGAAATCAAGACAGCAGGGCCAGTCCCAGTGCAATCAGGCACTTGAACCATCTGTGTGGTGGTTTTCAGACTGGAAGTGTCTGTCAGGTTCTGCTTTGCCAGAAGGAGGTGAGCACATATAGTTAAATTTGCGTGTCCAGAGACGGGCAACGGAGCTGGGGAAGGGTCTGGAGCACAAGTGCTGTGAGGAGCAGCTGAGGGAACTGGGGATGTTTAGCCTGGAGAAAAGGAGGCTGAGGGGAGACCTTCTCGCTCTCTGCAACTCCCTGAAAGGAGGTTGGAGCCAGGGGGGGTCGGTCTCTTCTCCCAAGGAACAGGCGACAGAACAAGAGGAACCGGCCTCAAGTTGCGCCAGGGGAGGTTTAGGTTGGATATTGGGAACCATTTCTTCCCCGAAAGGGCTGTCAGGCCCTGGCACAGGCTGCCCAGGGCAGTGGGGGAGTCCCCATCCCTGGAGGGGTTGAAAAGCCGTGTAGATGTGGCGCTTGGGGACATGGGTTAGTGGTGGCCTTGGCAGTGCTGGGTTAACGGTTGGACTCGATGATCTTAAACATCTGTTCCAATCTAAAGGATTCTACGATTCTAAATTTGCTTTTATCCAATCTTGTTGCATGCTTGGAACCGGATTTATGGTGACACTGCCCATGTTTAGCAGAATATCTTTCCTTTGGAGACAGAAATGAGCATCCCGGGGACACTGAACAGAGAACTGACAGCTGGAGCTGCTGAGCAGCTAAAAAGCAGATCCTGTTACGCTGGGTGAACCCAGCAGGAGCTGAGGCTGTGCAGATCACAGCTGAGCCCTGAGCAGCAAACCCTGGGTGGTGGAAAGCCTGAGACACGGGGAGATGAAGCGTCAGGGAGGAGGGTCCAACCTTGAGGGAAGATCAAGACCCGATACGACCTCAACTGATGCTCTAGCCGCAATAAAAGCCTGAATGTATCCCCAGCCATTTTCTCTCTATTTTATCTCTTATGCCAACATTTTCTTTTAGCTCTTCTCCTTGGCTGGGATTTACGCCAGTCTGTTTTGTGGCTGTCAGACAGAGTCCTCCAAGTCTGCTTCTTGCTGGGCTAAACAAGCCTATGTCTTCTAATCTCTTCCTACAAGGAGTCTCCATCCTTCCAGATACCTCCTATCTCTCCCCTGAATTTGCTCCAGGTCCTTGGCTGACCCCAGTTCTGCAGGAAGGCTGAGGTTGCCCAGAAGGGACTACATTTGGGGCAGGTCCCCCGTTTGTGCTAATTCTCCCCGTCGCCTGGTTGGGATGGGCGGTGGAGGTAGGGAGGAGGGGATTAGCCTTTCAAGGTTTCATTCTTTATGAACCATTTGAGGATTAGTAAAGGTCTCCCAACAGTACTGTGTAGTAAAGGTCTCCAACGTTACCGTGTGGTTTCCCGTGTTCAAGCCACGAGGAAGATGATACCGGCTGCCTCCATTGCCCATAAGATTTGTGTTTTCTGGTATTTCTTAAAAGAGCCGGTGCTGGAGTTGAAGGAAATGTCAGAATGGCAGTTCTCATATGAAAACGTGTGTATTTTTAGGGTTTTTACTTGCAAAGAAAACCTTGGAATTTCAAATCACTGATTACTCAGACAGCTAGGAAAGAAAGAAAGAAAGAAAAGCAGCCTTTATATTATTCTTTCTATTTTCTTTTTTCAGATTGCATAAGTTCTAAAAAAAGTAATGATTTTGAGGGCCCTAACTCCAGATTGCTCAGTCCCCGGGGTAACAAAGAAGGGATGGGCAGCGGCGTGCTACAGCGAGGGGAGCTCCCCAGGGCTGGGCTGGGTGGCATCTTGCCGGGCTTCCAGCGCTGGCGAGGTAGCCTGCAAAGCCACGCCGGTGACCTTCCCGTCCCTCTGGAGTCACTGGGCAGCCCCAGCCCACCGCTTTGAGACGCTGTCTTCAGCTGCAGTGACTCATCCTGACAGGTGCCAATTGTTCTCTCTTGACCATGGAGGAAGACAATCAATTCAGGCTTTGTTTTCAGCCTACAGCCATCCACATTGCAAGCGGATGACTCTTCCCGCTGTGTTTTCGTTGGCAAACAGCAACCATAAATCTCTCACTTGTTCAGGGTTTTTTTTTCCCCTTTTCCATATCCACCAAATCCTAGTTGTCTTTATTTGCTTCAGACAGAAGTACAACCTTGAGTCTGCTCCAAAGGACAAAAAAAGGGGGGATAAAGGAGCTACTGCCTCCTCCACCGGCTGCCGAGCCGGCCCCAGCACTCCATCCAGTTTAAGTGCCCTGGCTTCAGGCTTTTCATAAACATGGGATTATGCTGTTTCCAGAGAAAAACCACCAAAAGGTCCCATCATCGGGAGGTAGGAGAACAGAGGAATTCCTTTCACACATGTTCTGAGAAGAAGGACGAAGAGGGAGAGGGAGGGCGGCTTTGCGAGAGCTGGGGCTTTCCTGATTTGTGAGGCTGTAATTCTCCACTCCTCCTGGGACGGCAGATTTTGATGAGGTCTGGACACAACTTGGTGGCAAACCACAAGTGAAAAAGGAGGAGAGGATGGAGGAGAGAGGGGGAAAAGACCAAAGAGAGGGGGAAAGCAAAGGGAAGGTATAGTCTGGCCACACACAGCTTAGAGGAACGCTTCTGCTGTCATCAACCAACTGGACCTGTGATTTGAAGGTGTCTCTACTGCCGCAGCCCTGTACACGTCCCAGCTCATCCCTCAGACCAGACTCACCCTCCGTCCACACTCTCAGTCTTCAGGCCCTTGCCATAATGTTGCCTGAGCCTGAAAACCACAGCACTCTGGCCATGGGGAGCTGGAACATGGAGAACCTCGGTCCCTTCCCCACGGACTGGGTGGACGTGGTTGAGATGAGGACAAGCCTGGTTCATCCTATCCCAGGCACAGCGTGGACCCTTTGTACTACAGCTGTAGCCCAAAGCGTGGACAGAAAGCACATGGTCCTTGAGATTCAGCGGGCAGACATTGCTGAAGACAAGGAGAGGAGATGCCATGACTTCACCACAGTGAGACAGATGCGGCTGAGACCTTTCTGTGCCTTAAAACCTCGTGGGCGTGATGGAAAGGGAGCACAAAGCACTTCTTGTTGTGATACCGATTCAGTTCAAAGTGTGGGACCTTCATTCATCGACGTCCATGTTTTCTTCGCATAATTCCGCCATGACAGAATGTGGGCAGCACCCTCCAGGCCCGAGGAACCCTTTGCTCTCATCTCCTGCCTCTGATCCAGGAGGAGGGTAGGGAAGTGACAGAGGGCACGCTAAACCCCGCAGCACTGACCCTCTTGTATAACTAGTTTTGCAATCATTTAGCATTATATTTGCGACCTAAAATGGGGAAAGTCCTTGCTCTGCACAGAAATTCTCAGCCCCACTCGGGGTCCTGTTCTGAGATTCTGCTTTGTCCCATGGCTACAAGGTCACACGAGGGTGCAAACACGCCAACCTGGATCACAGTCATGTTTCCGTCCTTTCCTTGTTCTTGTGTCTCGGTCACAGTGTCCTAGAGTCACAGTCTGAGGGGATAAGAGATTTTCAGTCCACATTCGCCAGACTTGTTGATGGGATTCACTCAACCACAAATAAACATCTCAGCTGGATCCCATCAGCTCCTAAAGGCTGAACACAAAATGACTCCTCCAGGACTGTGAAGCAAGACAAGACACTTTGATGTCTTGATCCCGCACCAGCTGAGCACTGCAAACACTGCAGGGAGGGAACATGGTCCCGCTCCCAGTGCTGACCCCCCTTCCCTGGAGGCCAAGGGAGCAGACGGTCTGTCTGTGCCCACCGCCTCGGGCGAAAGACGGGGCTTGGGCAGCGCAACAGTCATGCAGTCCTGGCTCAGCAAAGCAGCAGCAGCCACAGCCGCCCTTTACGGGGATTATTTTGTCACCTCACGGTCTGGATGGTCGTGCATACGGCCTGACACTAGAGCCAGACACGTAGCACACGGGTAGGGGTGCGTGAGACGTCAGACTGAGCAGGTGCCCGTGGAAAGCGGGGCAAGCGCCTGCACGCTCACCGTAAGGGGGGCTGGCTGCTAAAGGCAGACTGCGTGGGGTACAGCTCCCCGCAGCGCTGGGAGGCAGCGGGGCAATGCAGGACAGAGCACGCAGGAGAGCACAGAGCCTTGGTGGGTTTCCTCACGCTCCTCCCAGTTACCGGCCTCAGTATTACCTTGAGTTCAGCCTTGAGCACGTAGTTCAGCACGGAGGGGGATTACAGCTGGGTCTGTTTGCATCGCAAACCTGCTGCCTCGGTCTCTGCAGCGTCTGTCAATTCGAGCTCCTCTGCAGCGGAGCTTTGGATCCGGGCGGTATCAGAGCCGTGAGACACCGGCTCTGCCTGGGACGGCCGGTTGCTGCGGCTGTTCCATCAGGACGGATGAACAGAAACCTTACGCGCCAGATCTTGAGGGCGCAGACACAGCCGGTTGCTAGAGGTCCTCCGGAGACGGTGCCAAGGTAGAGCCGGCAGCATGGTTGTATCTGTTTGCGAGGTGCCACTGGGAGCACAGAGAAGATGTATAACCCATAAAACCTAACAGCAATGTGGAGAAAAGCAGCCATGGTTGTGCCACTGGCTTACTCCAACCCCCATTCAGAGTATTGCCTGAGAGGGATAGATTATTTTAGTCTTACGGAGACAGGGACCATTTTTCTGCAGTGTGTACAGCTCCTGGCACCATAGATGACTCCTGAGTGAGCCCCTGGTAGCACCAGCATCTCCGGTGTTACTGTTTGTATTGTTACCATGGCATCAATAACGGTAAAAATTCATTTTAAGTGCCCAGTAGTTATCCCCTCAAGTAGTTCTGATCTGGAGCTTTCCAGCAGAAAACCTGGTTAAGGCGCACTTCTGCCGCCTCACCCTCTCAAGGACTTGTACAGGACCCAAAGGCTTCGGTAGAAACAGTCTCTCACACCCTGAACTTTAGCTCATGGTGGAGTTAAGCCATCCACAGCGCAACAGGCGCCTGCTCCCCCCCCGTGCCGACCTCGCAGCCTTGCCGTGCTGAGCAAACCGCGGACGTCGCCAGCAGCGCTGCAGAGCAGCTTCATGGACGTGCAGGCGGCTGCTGTCCCCGGAGCTGGAGGAGAAGCTGGGACGCCCACCCTGCGGTGCCGGGACCCTGTTCGACACGCCTGGCAGTCGGTACAACCAGACGGCGTTCCTCCGGGTGGACAAGGAGCCCTGACACCGCCCCGAGGCAGGGACCGAGCAGCCAAGTGCCGGGGAGCCGAGCAGCCTGGGGGTCTCCCCGGAGCCAGCCCAAAGGCCAAAGCAGAGACCAAGTTGCACTCAAAGGTAAAAGAAAGTTTCGCGGCACGGAGCCCGCTCTGCTGCAAGGCGTGTTTAAAGCATCGGTTATTTGAGGAGGCTGGGATGGGAATGGGAAAAGCAGATGGGGCAAAAAAAAAAAGCTCCTTTTCCTTCTGGAAGCTGATGCACGGCAGAGACGAAGACACAGCAGTTTCACGCCCCATTGCTCGGGTGTCTCCATCCTCGGGCGGTGCAGAGCAGAGCAGAGCCCAGAAGGTGCGATGCACGGATCACCACAGATCACCCCCAGGTGCACGTTGTTTGGCTTGTCTGGGACGAAGACAGACTGCAGCAACGCGGACGGGGCTGGCGGCTCTCCCGGCAGCGATGGCACGGTGCTGTCCGTGGAGGGGGCTGATAGAAAGCTCAGGCTTTGGAGCTCCAGCGCCAACGGAGCAGCCTTTATACTCATCACAACCCCCTCTGTGCTTGCCTCTACCAGGGAGGACCTTCCAGGACCAGCAAACACCCTTCTGTGTCTGCGAGTGTTTTAAGGGGTTAGACCTCAAGTTAAGACTGAAACAAGTCGTGTCACTTGAGGCCAGGGCTATCTCCACCTTCCCATCGGGGGATTAATGGACTTTGGGGCCAGGAGGCCACAATGGTCTTCTCTACCGACCATCCCGTTAGGTCACCTCTCCCGGGCCCCACGCACCAGGCGTGTTCCCACCCTGTCAGCAGGTGATGGCCAAAACCGATCACAGCCCCGGCCGCAGGGGTTAAACCAACAAGCGCGACTGCAAGTGGCTTCGCAAAGCGTTTTTAGGGCAGAGCCTTGACCTGGTTCCCACCCCTCGTCCCCCTCGCCCCTGCACCACCTCCCTCCCCTCAAACCGCTTCATTGCAAGCCACCCTTCTGGGTGGAAACCTCTCTCTTCTGAGCAAATAGGACTGGGCAATGAGTACAAAATTGTCATTATTGAAGAGAAATGCCCATTCAGCACTTTTGCTAGGTTTCTCTGAAGGCGCCAGCGAGCCTGCTGGGGGGCGAGGGAGTTCGGCCCCTCTGCGGGGTGGCAGCGCTCCAGCCCCTCGTCTCGCTGCCCTCCCGCGCGTGGGGCTGAGCCCAGGCGGAGGGAAACACAACGGGGTGCTGTCAGGGCGGCTCCCAAGGAGCTCACACGCTGCCTAACCCCAGCCTTAAATTGTACACACCGCCACGTCGGAGCCGAGGAAATAGTGGAAAACAAGCACCACAGAAGTGTCCAAGCAGCGGAACACTTCCCAATTAAATTCTGCACGCGCCCGTGCACAGGCAGGCGAAGGCGTGTGGGCAAGACCTGTCTTCTCGCCTCCTGCCGCCCGCTCCTCCCCACCGAGGATCATCTCTCTCGTGCCTTCAGGATGAGTTGGTCCCCCTCCGGGACCTCCCACTGGTGTGTGGGGCGTGAGAGGCTGCGGGAGGGCTGGGTTTGGACGATGCCAGCTCAGAGTCCCTGCTCAACCCCCCGTGTCCTCCTCAGATGAAGTCTAGGGCATTTGGTTGGGTCTCCCCATCCCGTGCCTCCCTGCATCCCAGGCGCCATCCAAAACTTGATGCAGCGGAGGGGGTCTCCTGCGCCGAAGCAGGGAGCGCCCATCCGCACCCCTCCAGAGCAATGGAAAGGCGTTTGGGGATTCAGGCACAAACGGCCCCGATCTCACCAGCAAAGCTCTCTGCGTACCTGGAGCATCTCCTTGGAACAGCCTGTTGGTGCTGAACAGCTCCAAAACGGAGCCAGAGAATTAATCCTTGGGTCACTCTGGATGACGGCGGTGTTGGCCAGACGAGTCCTTCCCTCTAGGGAAGAAACAGACCCAGACCCAAAGGGACTTGCTGCTTTTCGAGCAAAGTCCAGAAATGGGAAGCGGAGCAGAGACAAGCAGGGGAAGGGCCTTCCCGTGGTCCGAGGGCCACTGGGGCTGAGTCCCCAGAGTATCATAGAATCATGGAATGGTTTGGGCTGGAAGGGACCTTAAAGACCATCCAGTCCCACCCCCCTGCCCTGGGCAGGGACACCTTCCACCAGACCAGGTTGCTCCAAGCCCTGTCCAGCCTGGCCTTGAACCCTCCCAGGGACGGGGCAGCCACAGCTTCTCTGGGCAGCCTGTTCCTCACCACCCTCAGATGAACATCTGGATATTCACGTTCCAGCAGCTCAGGCCCACCCTAACGTGCATCTGCACAGAGATGTGCGTACCCGCACGGAGCAGCCGGCCGGGGTGAACACTGGCTGCCTTCCCCGCTGCAGCAGGAGGGTGGAACCTGTGGGCCCCTCGTGCCCTCTCCCCTTCCCCAGCCACCCACCTCCCCTCCAGCCACCCCTGCCTTTCAGTGGGCATGTTCTGGGTGTCCCGGTTTGGAAATGAAGCGGGCATCAACCTCTCCGCGAGTCACTCGCCAGGAAAATGCTGGCGGTTGGCTCCCCAAAGCCACGGACAGTGCGAGCTGCCCGTGGCTCCTTCACCCACCCCACTCGCACGCGTGTGTCTCCTCCTGGCTCGTGGGATGCTCCAGACCACAGATCTGCCTTCCGAGCCGGCACACGCAGCCTCCAGCTCACGGGACGAGGTGTGCGAGCCCCACGTGAAGCCTGCGCAGTGTCAGGGATCAGGGGAGCGTCTGCATCATCGCAGCTGGATCATTCTGCAACGCAGCATCTCCGGTGGAAAACGCAGCCGGCAGAGGTACGGGCGGCTGCGGTACCCAGGAGCACCGCCGCCCCGGTCCCACGTCTGTCCTCCCTCCTCCACGCTCTCTGCGAAGCATCGCACCCCTCGCAACAGCAGCGGCGAGGCGAGGAAATGAGAGCACAGCCACCGCCGCATCCCCGGCCGGTTCCCTCCCGCTGTGTTTGTGCATTCCCGCACCAGACAGGGAAGGTGCTGTAATTCCAGCGGCACAATAAAACACGCCCGGAAGCGGGAGGTTTCAGAGCATTTCATTTGTAACCACAGTGCATTTTGCGTTATTGTATATAAGGCATAGACAGGTGATACGTACATCCTCCAGCCATTGCAAGCCCCTGAGTCACGGCGCCACGGGGAACGCTGTGCGGGGGTCCTGCCTCCTGGCTGCCTTCGGCGGGGACACAGAACGAGCTGCGGAGGGGCCGCAGCCAGGCGAGCAGGCGGCCGGTCGGGCAGCAACGCGCGTGGGACTGAGCTAGTGTTTTCAGACGCTCAGACCTGCTTTTACCCACCACAGTCCCACAGAAGCTTCTTGGCATGAAGCTGGGCCCTGCAGCCCGGGCGGGGAGCACGGAGGCTCGCACGCAGGGATGTAACCCTGGATCCTGCTCTCCCGTCACTGACGACCCACTCCGGTTTGTCAGGGAGGAGCTGTTGGTAAGTGCCGGGGAATAAAATGTGGTTTATTCCTGGTGGAGGCTCTGGAGAGGCAACACACGCGTGGGTTTTGGTAGGGTTGCTCGTTCCTGCTGGGACAGACGGCGGTTGTTGTGCTAGGATGGGCGATGAGCACCCAGATATAAGCAGTGGTTTGCACTCAAGCATGGGTCACTCGTCTCTGTGGGGCTCTTGGCACCAAGGTTTTGTTTCTGAAACAGGTAGGGGTGACAGAGCAATAATGCCAAGATGGGAAATTCACAGTCTCTGCAAACCAAAGCAAGGAAGTGAAATAATGGGCTCGATTTCCCAGCGCAGAGAGGAAAGGAGAGCAAGGCAAGCCAGCGCTCAGCCCGACGCGCACAACCCCCGGCAGAGCTGGGTCCTGCTGGAAGAGGTGCACGGACCAACCACACCAACATTTTCGTAAAATATAAAACCCAAAACTCATTAAGAAAGGTGCAAACACAAACGACTTCTGTCCTCAGCTCATGAGATCCTCAGGGAGAACCGATCACGGGAAGGCTGACGGAGACCTGGCGCTTTGACAGTGGCTACTACATGGAGGTGTGGGTGCAAATGAGCTTGGGAGGCTTCTAGGGAAACACTGAACAAATGCAAAAATGAAGCGATCAGCTGCGCCGGTAAAAGGAAACACCCGCCCTGGGGCGTGCAAGTCAAGCTTTTGGGAACGGGATGCTGGATGAGCCAAACCTCGGCAGCGAGGACGGGTTTAGAGCTGCATGTTCTCCATGTCAAAGACCCCGTCTTCACGCACGGCAGCGAGCTGCCCTGCGCAGCCTGGGTGCTGTTACAGTGCGGAATAACAAGGGATTTAATGCTCGATGCATCGCATCCCAATCCAGCAAAGCAATTAGGCTGTGCTTTTTTCCCCTGCCTTCTGCTAAGCACGGGCTTAAGTGCCTTGCTGGAGCCGGGCGGGAGTTTACGTGAGCACAGTTTGTCCTGAGAAACTCTGATCCCCAGGATCACTTTTCACTGCTACTTGCTCTCACATGTCATGCTGAGCAGCAACGGCTGCAGGGGACAGATGAAACCGAGGAAGACGTGTCTCGTCCCGCTGAAGGGCAGCGGGGAAAGATCTATTTACCATCAGAGGGGCCGCGGCAAAAGCCAGGCGGTGCCGGAGCAGCAGGACAGCTGCCTCGCGCAGGGACATTTGCTTTCATGCTTGATGCCCCGGTTCTGGGAGGTGGTTCCTTGCAGGACGAGTGGATGCAGGATGAGAATTTGAGACTAACGCTGTTTTGATTCGCATCCTCTCGTGACATGAGCCAGCACTACAAAACACTAGAAATCCCCCTAGTCCCCACCGCTCCATCCGATCGCAGCAGCAGCGAGACAGACGGACAGGAGGAGGGAATAGAACAGAGCAGAAATGTCCCGGCACTGCCATCCCAGTCCTGTGGCGGCTGCCCTTTGCTCGGAGGGGGCTGAGCGAGACCTGCAGGAGACGTCTCACAGTAACGTGTTTGCAAAGCAGCAAGCAACCCGGGCCGCTTCCCGAGGCGCGGGGTCCCTGCCGCCGCAGCGCCCAGCAGCACCGAGCTGCAGCTTGCACTGCAGGCTGGTCGGCACCAGTTTGCTTAAGCACAGGAGAAAAGAGGCCAATACGCTCACCGGTCTGCGGGCGCAGGGGTTGCGTACGGCAGGACAGAGACAAGTGCAGTCCCCGTGCGCCGCTTTGCTCCTGGGATGGCTCTCGGGGCAGGGCTCAGCCCGACTCTGCCACAGCAGCGCTGGCTCGGGAGGGAGGCGCGTGGGACTGCAGAGGCGAAAGAGCAGCTCGGGGGGAAAACAAGCTCCAAAAACCACCAGCCAGGCTGCGCGGTCCTTCACGAGCGCAAAATTCAACAGGAGTTTTGGTTTAGCAATTACCACCAACTCCTGCCCAGTTTTTGCATCTCAGCCTCTTCCCTGCGTCCTGTGTCTTGTGGGTTTTGCTCACCTTGGAAAGGCAACGTGTCAGCCCGGGGTCTCAGGCTGTGCAGCACATTTCGTCAGCAGGAGACGTATAGAAACCAGGTAATACACATTGCACGGCAAAGGAAAACTGAGGCTTGTTCAGAGGGCAAAGAAAAGCGTGCCGAGAACCTGAGAGATTTTGGCTTGCGCGTGCTGCCTACGCCAGCAGCCCCTGGCTCCTCCGCTAAGGTCTGCAACATCTTTGCACGCTCACAGGCTATAAATGAAAGGGTCTTTTTCTCCCCCCCCTTTAGTTTTGCACTGGTATTCAAGCTTTACAAATCAGAGCAGCTTAACAACCAAAAAAAAACCAGACAGACAAAGAAGTAAAATCAGAAATATTTCAGAATCGGTATTTTTTACGTGCTGCTTCCGAGGTGGGATGCTGCATACTGCATGGGGGTAAGTGGTATCTTCATTTTGGCAGCAGCCCAGGGCTCGAGAGAGGCTGTTCCTTCTCCATCTCCATCTGCTGATGTGGTCAGTGCAGAGCAGCAGCTTCTTTCCAAACCCCGGGCAGGCACCAGACCCTTCAGGCATCTTCAAGCACAGCTTCAGTTGAAAGGTTTCACCAGTTTCATAGCAGCATAGTTCTAGAGGGACGGAAAAACAAGGGAAGAGAAGCCGGTTTGAGGCGGCGCGTGGAGGCCGCCGCGCTGCTCTGGGCACGGCGCGGGGCTGCGGACGGGGCCGCTGCGGGCAGGCGCGATGGCCGAGCTCCCAGCCCAGCCTGCAGGGACAGGCGGGCAAAAAGCGCATCCCCGCTGGCGCGGACGGTAGAAAGCCCAAGACACATGAGAAAACGGGTCTTGTTGTCTTTCAGTAGAGGCTACTGGTCGCAAGCACCAAGCAGCGAGCACCAGGAGTCACTCCCGGACTCCGACTGCGCCTTCCACCAGTTTTTAAGACAAATTTCCCCCTCTTCATACCCTTGCAAGGATTTTGGCACCTCCCCACCAGCACCGTCCCAGTGCCCGCGTGCCTTTCTCGCAGGTGGGGAGACACGTCCAGCTCTTTGCAGAGTCGCTCCAGCCTCCCCCTTCCTCTGGATCCGGGCGCCCCTTCCCCTCCGCCCTCCCTTGGTGCTGCCCCCCGCAAGCCCCGAGGCTGCATTCGCCACCCGAGCCCTGACCTCGCGTCCTTCTGGCTCCTTCTCCCCTCCGTCCCCCCAAACCGGTGGCCTCATCCGCCCTGCCTCTTGGGTCGGACCCTTTGGAACCGGGCCCTGGCCCCCGAGCATCCCCCAAGCCGTGCCGTTTTCTGGAGCGCGCTGCTTTGCACGGGCCAAAACCTGCACCCGGGACCACGCCAGCAATCAGCAGGCCTGAAGAGCAAGAGGAGAGTTCCCGAGCCCTGCCCCATCCCGATTCAGCCTCTCCGTACAAACCCAGCCTGCAGGCCCATGGACTAGCTCCAGAGAAGCTGCCAAAGGCAATCAAGAGACGCAAACCTAGTGCTGAATTCTTTTTCTCTGCCTTGCCTGCACCCCCGAACGCCTCAGCCGCCTGTTTCAGCGTCGGCGTTCGGCGTGGGCTTTGCTCCCGCGGGCAGACGCCCCAGGCAAGACCTTCCTGCGCCCGTTTTCTGGGATCTCTCCTGTCCCCGTTCCTGCACGGTGAGGGACGGGGCTGCCGCGGAAAATGAGGTGTCACGGCACCGCAGCCGGTTACACGCGCCGTTCCTGCCTCGGGAGCAGACGACAGCGCTGTGAAAATGAATAAGCTGTGTAAACGCTGCTTATCAAGGCCACGAGGAAAACGCAGACCGAGACGCGTGCTCGGCTCGGGTGGAAGGAGCTATATTTAAAGTAGCTCGGTTCAAACCCCCGCGACCACATACTCGCCAGTTTGGAAGTGCCTCCCAAGCATATTGAATTAAATTGGTACAGGATGTTCTATCATCCTGTCACTTCTAAAAAACAACTTTGGAAACAAAGCATAATGCTAGTTACCAGCAAGATCTTGGGAGGAACGGGGAAAAAAGGAAAAAAAAAAAAACACAAAAACACAACAGAAGTAAAGTCTGACCAAAGGCATCTTGATAAATTACAACGTGTAGCAAATTATAAGGCAGTTTGCCAACTGAGGATTTCTAATAATGCCATAAATCAAGCAAGTAAAGTTAGGGCAGTTTACCAGAAGCCATTAGAAAAGCCTCCAGTGACATATAACCTTCGAATTAATTATCCATCCATTTGTCTTTCAGAGTCTATCCTCCAAAACACTCCTGGCTTTTATGATTTGACTGGTTGCATTCTGGAGGGTAGCAAGTTTTCTGTCCAGCTACGAATTTGTATTAACGAAGTGTTGAAAGCCAAGCAGGATTATCAATCAGCGCAGAAAGCGAGCTGTAATTAGAATTAATGGCAATGGAAGCAACGCTGGGCTTGCAGAACACAAACAGAGCTTTAGAAGGTAGTAAACATTTTCATGGTGCTGCAAAGCCGAGCTGACTCCAGCTGGAAGCAGCGTTACATTTTTCTATGGTGGTAGCCACTGAAATCTTTACAATAATCACCGCTTCGGGGGAGATAACTTCACCGCAGTATTCCCTCCACGTGAGGGATGCAGAAGCCCAGCCTGGACTTTTATAACCTTTTCTTCTGACCTCGTGCCCAGCCCAAGACGTCCACCCAACCGTTCCCCCAGCAGAAGGCAGAGCTCGGAGGCAAAGTCCGTCAAAGTCACTGGACCTTTCCCAAAATCCCCGTGGCGTGCCATAAAGGAGCCCGGCTGGACAGGAGCGCGGGGTGGAACCAGAGCGTATCGCGCAGAGAGACATTCAACCTCGCTACGTGGACGCCTCGAGCACTGATGAATTTACCACAACCTTTGCCAAAACGCTCCGATGGTTAATTACCCTTCGTCTCAAAAATTAGCATCCTATTTCCACTGGAATAGTTCCTCTAACTTCAACATCCCGCTACTGGATCTCATTATACTTTTGTCTGTTGTTTAGGGAGTCTTCTGATGTCAAGTTAAATCCAAGGACCATCTAAGGAAATCATATAGGAAACACCCAGGGAACGCTGTGCCCGGAGCCCCAGCTCGTACGGACCGTAACGACAACCACTCCACGGAGAAGCTAAGGCAAACCAGCGAGTAACCTGACACTAAGACTGGGTGGAAGAGCCCAAGTAAAAAAATGACGAACCTCAGAATATCAGATTTTCAACATTTTTTCCCATTTTTGTAAAACTAGACAACCTTTTTTATGGAAATTTCCAATACCATGCAGTTTTCCACCCAAAACCAAGAGGCTTTTCAGTTGGAAATGGCCTCTCACCCGCTAAAACGAGTTGCTCTATAAACAGTTGCACTAATGATGGCTGATTTCTTACGGACTTGTCCCGTACCGCAGGACTCCCAGCTCCGCACGGGTCCTGATGAGCCTCCTCTTCATCCCGAGGCACTTCCAGACCCTTCCCCACTTCTGCAGGTCTCCCCCCGCTCCTTCCAGGGACCCCAGGTCCCACCGGGGCAGCCACTGCACGTTCCCTGGCTGGAAAATGACTCCTGGTTGCACAAAGCTCTCCAGGGAAAGAGACTTGGAAGAGCCAAGAGGAGGAATGGGCAGATCTTTATTCCAGCCCACGATCCATCACAGGTACTCTGTGTCCTGAGGACAGCAGAAGCACAAAGGCACCACATCTTCCAAGGTTTCTGATTCCACAAAGTAGCTCTAAAGGCTGCTTTGCAGAATATAGAATCATAGAATCGTTCTGGTTGGAAGAGACCTTTAAGATCATCGAGTCCAACCGTTAACCCAGCACTGCCAAGGTCACCACTAACCCATGTCCCCAAGCGCCACATCTACACGGCTTTTCAACCCCTCCAGGGATGGGGACTCCCCCACTGCCCTGGGCAGCCTGTGCCAGGGCCTGACAGCCCTTTCGGGGAAGAAATGGTTCCCAAGATCCAACCTAAACCTCCCCTGGCGCAACTTGAGGCCGTTTCCTCTCGTCCTGTCGCCTGTTCCTTGGGAGAAGAGACCGACCCCCCCTGGCTCCAACCTCCTGTCAGGGAGTTGCAGAGAGCGAGAAGGTCTCCCCTCAGCCTCCTTTTCTCCAGGCCAAACCCCCCCAGGTCCCTCAGCCGCTCCTCACAGCACTTGTGCTCCAGACCCTTCCCCAGCTCCGTTGCCCGTCTCTGGACACGCTCCAGCCCCTCAGGGTCTGTCTTGGAGTGAGGGGCCCAGAACTGACCCCAGCACTCGAGGTGCGGCCTCACCAGGGCCGAGCACAGGGGGACGATCCCTGCCCTGGTCCCGCTGGCCACGCTACGGCTGATACAGGCCAGGATGCCGTTGGCCTTCTTGGCCACCTGGGCACGCTGCTGGCTCATCTTCAGCCGCTGCCGACCATGTTCTGTAATACAGCCTTGAGAAAATACTTCCCTGGGGTGTAAAGCATCTCTTGATGGGCATTGCATCCCTGGAAACATTCCAGGTCAGGCTGGACGGGGCTCTGGGCAACCTGATCTAGTTGGGGATGTCCCTGCCCATGGCAGGGGGTTGGACTGGATGGCCTTGAAAGGTACCCTCCCACCCAAACCTTTCTGGGATTCTGTGATCGTGAACAAGACCAAGACATCAGCTTCTGTGTTCACTGCAAAGCCTGAGCTTTTGGGAGCGAGTGTTTTTGGGCAGCGCTGTTGGGAACCACAGGCAGCCCTTCGCCCTTTCGGGTGGAAGCACGCCGCTTTCCAACGGGACGTTTGCTCTTGCTCTCCAGCTGCTCTGACCACAAAGCTGGGACTGTGGTTGGAAGCTTTCAGCACTGTATGGGGAATAGGAATAATTTTTTTTAAATCCCATTTTTATACCAAGAGCCAAGGAAAATGCCCTGGGCTCGTTTTCAGGGGAGATTCCTGCCTGTCTGGGCCGGCGGGTGACCCACGCAGGGCTGGCCCGGCTCGCGGGACCCCGGGCTCCCAGGGCACGCTGTGGGTACGTGACTCTGCGGTGAGAGATCCTCTTCGGTGTCCCCAGGCAGAGCCCCCCAGGACGAGCGCTGGAGCCGGGGCTCGGGCTTCTCTGGCAGCAGCTGGCCCACGGCACACAACACTGCCAGGTGGAGAGGCTGCACGCAGGCAGGGCACGCAGGCTGCAGGCAGGGCACGCAGGCTGCAGGCAGGGCGTTCAGACTGCAGGCAGGGGCATTTAGGCTGCAGGCAGGGCGTTCAGGCTGCAGGCAGGGTGGTCAGGCTGCAGGCAAGGGCATTCAGGCTGCAGGCAAGAGCATTCAGACTGCAGGCAGGGCAAGCAGGCTGCAGACAGGGACATTCAGGCTGCAGGCAGGGTGTTCAGACCTCAGGCAGGGCATTCAAGCTGCAGGCAGGGCATTCAGGATGCAGGCAGGACGTTCAGGCTGCAGGCAGGGACTTTCAGACTGCAGGCAGGGGTATTCAGACCGCAGGCAGGGCATGCAGGCTGCAGGCAGGGACATTCAGACCACAGGCAGGGCATTCAGACCGCAGGCAGGGCATGCAGGCTGCAGGCAGGGCATTCAGGCTGCAGGCAGGGACATTCAGACCGCAGGAGGCCGTGCAGGCTGCAGGCAGGCTCGGGCTGAGCCGAGGACCGGCTGCCGAAGAGCCGTGCCGGGGGCACCCTGGGTGTCCCTGCAGGCAGCAAGCTCTGGACGAGCTCTTCGGCAGGGCCACAGCAACAGGGCGGCAGAAGCAGGCGACCGGCAGCTTCCCCTCGTCTGCAGCCCTTGGCATCCCGTATCCCTGCTCCTCACCTCCTCCTGCCCTGCCTGACGCTCCCCGCGCCCCAGGGGGATTCCCCCGGGGCTTCCCTCCCACCACCCGCCCTCTCCGGGGCGAGCGGGGCAGGACGCCCCAAACCCTCTGCCTGCAGCGTGGGTCCTCCAAACCGCGTGTGCCGCGGCAAGACTCCGTACGGAGCCCCGAAGGCAGCAGAGTCCGCATTTGGAGCGGGCCCTGCCGGCGCTCCTGGCGCGCGGACCAGAACAGCAGCGCGGAGGGATCGGTTTTCCGTGCGTGTGCCCGGGGACGTAACGGTGAGCCCTGCCAAGGGCCAGGATGCCAGGGGCATCCTTCACAGCAAACCCGCGCGAGCGCCGAATTTAGTGCCTGATGAAACGGGGAAGGCACTAAATCTCCAAGGAGATACAGAACCAGTGACCTCAAAAATCTAGGGGAAGCTGGCCAAATACATAAAAACAGAAAAATTCCATGAAACATGGCCTTACTTTTTCGAAATACGACTAAAAATTGACCCGACCAAGATGAAATTAAATACAACAACATTTAGCTAGGGGACAGGGAAAAAGCCCAAGTAATAATGAGTGTAAATCAATATTTATAGTTTGCGAATTTTTTCTTCTCTCAACGTTGTTTTTATACGATACCACTGGAACGAACGCAAAGCCACTTGCGGCTCCAGGGAAACACGGAGTTCTGGGTCGAGAAGGCTTGGTTTCTGCTCCTGGACATGGAGAGGAGTCTCCACGATCGGCTCCGAGTGTGGGGCGGGGAGGAGGCAGCGCAGCAGAAGTCTGCACTTGTACAATTATTCCCTCCTTCATACCACTTAGCACCTCAGGAATCGCTTCTCCAGCTCTTCCCATGGATATGAGGATAGAGAGACGCGGAGAGCCATGAGCTAATCCCATCCCCTTTTTTTCTCGACGGGAACAACCAAGCATGCACGACTGCAAATCATCTGAAAGTGATTACGATGGCGAGAAGAAATTCCACACCTCGCTTTTCGGTTGCACATTGCAAGCACACAAAGCCATCTGCAACGGGCAGCCACGTTCTCTCACGTGAAGTTATAAATTACCCCAATGAGTTCTTTTCTTAAAAAAAAAAAAAAAAAAAAATCGTATACAAGAAGCAGAATTTGTTAAGTGCTGGAAAGAGAGAGGCGGGTCATTTTTCTTATCAGTCTGAGAGGAGGGGAAATGGCATCCAAGAGCCGGCATGAATTATTCCAGCGCTGTAGAAACAGAGGAGGATACAAAAATCCATCCCAAGCCAAACTGGAAGGCCAGGGCTCCCTTATTTATTTATTTTGTTTCGCCAGTGGAACTGACAGTAAGGTAAGAAAAAGCCACTTTCTTGATTAATGAGGTGACAGCCCTCCCCTCATTCAGACATTACATCGGCATAACGTGCTCCAAGCCTCGATAACGAGAGACGGGGCTGCCCGAACGCCCATAAACTCCCCCGCATCTTTAAGCGATTACAGCCCGGCGCGGGTTCTCGCCGCGGCCCAGCGCTGTAAAATGGCTGCACCGCTAATTAGGCTGCGCCTTTGTCGGGGGGCTCCCACGGCCACCAGCCGCTCGGACCTCTCCGAAAACAACCCGTTAACCTCAGCGTCGTTAGACACGAACCAAAACAGGGGCGCAAAGAGGTGAGCACCCCGCGGTGAGTCTGCAGCAGAGACCAGAAGCGCGGACTCTCCTTTTGAGCCACCACGGTCCACCGGGTTGTCCCCCCGGGACCAGCCCGGGACTCTGCAGCCGCGCGCGCGGGGACCGTCCCCAGCAGCACAGGGGTTGCTCGGCCACAGAGACCCGGGGGAACACCTAAGGACTCGGTCAGCCCCCCCGTCCCCTCCCGCACCCATCGTACCGGGAAGGCATAGATGAAGATGCCGAGGAAGAGCAGCAGAACGAAGACCACGACGGCCAGGATAACCACCCACTTGTACCGCCGCCACAGGATGTACTTCAGGGTCTTGTACGGGGAGGTGAACCACAGGAAGGAGGTCTCCGGGCGCCTGGAGCCAAACAAAGCGGAGGTCGCTTCTGAGTTTCACAGTGGTTTCACGCTCCCGCATCCCCAACCCCATGAGCAAGCCCTGCTGCAACAAGCTGGCTGCTCAACCCAAAACCCCACATCCCTCCGGGCAGACTGTGTCAAACGCCCCCCTTGGCAGCCCAGCCCAGCCTCCCAGCCACCCCGGCTGTCCCTGCCCACGGCAGGAGGCTTGGACTAGACGATCTTTCAAGGTCCCTTTCCAACCCAAACCATTCTATGGTTGCCTCAGCTCGTGCAGCTGAGCATCGGCAGTTCAGAACCGGAGCCTACACGGGAGCGAGCCCGCTGCAGACAGCAGACCTCCCGCTGGGAACCCAGATTTTCAGTTTGCTCCTTGAGAACTCTCTGCCCCAGTGGTTACTTTTCCATTCAAAACGCTCTTACTTGGGGTCCTCCAGCTTGGGGTTCATATTTGGCTCGTCCCGACCCACGCCAGCTGGCCGCTCTTCATGCTCTTGTTCTGCCACAATTTCCAAAGTCATTTCCAATTTGCCCTGTGTGGGTTAAAAAAAAATCAAACTTATAAACAAATAAACAAAAAAAAAAGGTGAGAAATGATCAGGGAAAGAAAGAAAGAAACAAAAAGTACTTTGAGCGTAACCCAACCGCTACCAGCAAGGACCATGAGGAGCTCATAAGAGTGGATTTCATGCAGATCCCTCACCTGCCCACTGCAACGCTCTCGGCAGATGCCCCAGGACCTCTCCAATGTCACTGACACCCAAGTTTAGGCAACTGACCTGAGGGGCTTTTATGGAACGACTTAATTCACTGCCTGGACTCCCTCACCTGTACTGAGCAGTCGCCAAAGACGTGAACAGGAGCCCAGACACTTGCGTTTAAATATATCAATCTCACAGCTGAAACCTGTCCCTGGTACTTGTCACAACACAGTATCGTTAATAACAGATACGACACAGACTCAAATTAGGTGGCAGGTTCCAAAAACCACAGCAAAAATCCCACAGAACAAATAATTTCTTCTGAGGCATTTGCATGGTGCTGGACAAATCCTGGAAAACACCCCGCTGACAAAAGCTGGTCCAGTTTGTACAATCTGCAGCCCAAGACTGTGTTTCTTGCCCTGACCATGGCATCCTGCACATGCTTGGCCCGGCCACATCGCTCCTCAACGCTTTGAGCGAGTCCCCCAGGAGAACACGTGAAGAGGACACCTTACCGCCAGGATCTTCTTTTGGTCCTGCTCAGCAACACAGGGCCACCATCCCTTGACGGTTTTCTGCTCGAAGAGTGACACAAAGCGACTTGAAGACAAGGTCTCATCGACTAGCTCTAAGGAGCACTTCTCAGCGGTCTTGGCAGGTTTGGGCATCCTGTTGAGATCCATCTGAATGGAGCCTGGAAGGAGGAACATTATTGGGAAGATGTCTTGGTGTAACAGGTCCTTAAAACATGGACTCTTTCCCTGAAGAAATATTCACTGTGGCACCCTCCTGACCTCAGGGAGCTTGGGCAGACACCCGCACAGCAAGGCGGAGAGCACGTTCAAGTGTAGCCCTATTTTCCAAGCACTGTGCTAGTTTTAGCCAGGGCCTCTGCCTAGAAATTGAGCACCTGGGATCACCATGGTGCTCAGGAAGACCTGAGCCATGACGTCCTTCTAGAAGATGTTTCCCTGGAAACATTCAAGGTCAGGCTGGATGGGGCTCTGGGCAACCTGATCTAGTTGGGGATGACCCTGGTCACTGCAGGGGCATTGGACTAGATGGTCTTGAAAGGTCCCTTCCCACCCAAACCCTTCTGTGATTCTGTGATTCTAAGATGCTGCTGCAGATCTGCTGACTTACGCAGCTGTAACGTTGGATGATTTGCACTGAAGTCAACCAGGCAGGCTGAGATTTTTACTGAATACAGAGATATAGGTGCAACTCAAACTGTACACACCCACAGCCCAGTCAATATAAGAGCACTGGGCAGGAGACCTGCGGACCTCCAGATCGGCTACTTTATTGCCCCACGCGGGTCAGTGATTGCAGCAGACTAAATATCAAGGCTATCCCGCAAAACTGACAGCTTCCTATTGAGCGCCAAGGACGTACACGGGGCCTGGTCCTGTGGCCCCGCTGAGGGACAGCAGCTTTTTACACCGCGGATGACTCAGATTCAGTTTCGTGCTCGTCTTTGTAGCTTTTCTGTGCCCCAGGTTCTTACAACCAGTCACAGTAACAGCACAGATCAGTGGTTTTTGTGAAACACTTTTGAAGTCCATTGATGAAAAGTGCTTCACAAAAGCCAAAGATCACTTTTATTTGTTGGAATTTGCAAAGAATTAATGTTGGCAGTCAAGAGCTCGCAGTGTGCGGAGCCAGAACTGGAAAACACACCTTGGAGAGGTTATTTTGGCACTCAGCCTATGTAATTAATCAAAGACAAGATTTAAAAGGATCTTGATCACTTACTTCCTCAGCGAAGCTTTTGATGTTTGGGGTTTTTTTTAGTGGCAAAAAGAAAGGTGGAACGAGATCCAACCCAAAAACCCGTAACGCTGGAGCCGCCAGCTTCTGCGCAGATAATCCACTGCCTGGCTCTGCTGTCTTCCCTATCACAGGTTTTGGGTTAGTCTTTTCTTGGCCCAAACCTAGATTTCTTAGGATGATTAACGAGGTTAGCACTGAAAAAGGCAAGTGTTGGATCGAGCTGCGTTCGTGTCTGAACATCCCCGGCAAGGCAAGGCAGGAGCGCGATCCTGCCCGGTGGCCCCAGCGCCCGCTCGCCCCGAGGGACATGTCGCAGCGCAGGCGCAGCCGAGCCGCAGTGAACCGGGGCCCTCCTGGGAGGGGGTGGCTCCGGGGGGTCGGAGGATGCCCTCAACATTAGGCCAGCCCAGGAACAAGCTGCTGCAGGCTGAGACTGGAAATCCGCCTAATGCAAACCACTTATCGTCCCTCCTGAACTTACGCTGCCACCGGATCCTGTTTAGTGGCTTAAACTGGTCTTGCTACACTTTCTTCATATCCTGAAAGGATTCGGTCATTTTTTTCCTTCCTGTCTGCATCAGCAGGAATGGAGCCCAAAACCTCTCCCGGCTTACCCAAATAGTCATCAAAGGAGAACTTGTCATTGTCCCAGATCTGGAAGATAAGCTGCGGTGGGATCTTATTTTCTGTCTTGTCCAAGCTCCAGAAGTGCTCCTAAAATCCCACCAGAAAAGAAACCGAGGAAAAACAAAAGGCTGGTTAGTAAAGGTGGGCAGAGCCTGGCTACTCTCATCTCACAGCAGCAGAAAGCCTGTAACGTAACCACCCTCGGCGTGTCCTGCTCCACGGAGCCACCGGAGGACAGCGCCGGCTCTGGCCAGTTCCTGGACAAGGATCCTCGGTGGAAAACCCAAGATGCTTCTGGAAATTGGGTTGGTATCCATTTGTGCCTTAATTTAGTGACAATATTTGAGCAAACAGGCACCACGAGCTGGCAGATAGGGTCTTTTGGAGTGGCAGCATCATATGCACATGATTTAAGTGAGGGTGACTCTCCGAGGTGAACAGAGCAAGCTGAGTGCCAGTGCTGCTAAACCTTCCTCTTAATTAATGGAAAAATACAGGAATAACGCTTAAATTAGCACTTAAGGTAGGCAATTCGGATACATCCCTTCCCGTTGTGCCCACCCCTCACCCAGCTCGGCCAGCAGCCAGAGCCCTGCACAAGCCTGGGTCCTGATGACACCTGATTGTGGTCCCTGTCACACGAGCCCTGTCCCTGGCTACACGCCCTTCTCGTTTCTACTAGACGGGCAATTTTTTGTCTATTCCCTGTCACTGGAGCAGCTGTGACAACCTCTGGAAAGGCTTTGCAGCAGTCCCAGAAGCCTATTTGCAAAGCACTTGGAATGAAAATTACAGCGTGAGGATCCCTGCAACTATCGTCGTTGACCAAGCCCTCGTGCAGCGCAGGAGCCATCATCCATCAGGAACAAGGAACGGACACTGCCTGGGAGACAGCATCCGTACGGGAGCTCGGCAACAGGACGAGGCAGGGATTTCTGCTTTCTGGAGAGGAGAGGGTTTACAGAACACTCATCCATGAGAAGTTTGCAGCTGCAGCGGCCCCGTTACTACAGTGGGTAGGTCAATGGCAAGGCAGACGGTCTGCCTTCCGCGTAGCCAGACCAACCCCCCCAAAAAGCCAGCGGGGGGAACACTGAAATCAGGCTTCTGTGGCGGATGCGCTCGACCCCTTAACCAAACTAGCGGTAGCTCGGCACGGGCTCCAAAGGAGGCAAAGGCCTGAGCCGTAAACGGGCCAAGAACTCCTCCAGTTTCAACCTACTGTCTGGAAACCCGCAAAGGAGCAGAGCGATGCAGTGAGCGTCGAGGCACGTGCGCTTGGAACCCCGATCACGCGATTAACGCGTGAATAGTGGGTGGCTTTTCCAAGACTCATTTATTGAGGAAGAAAGGAAGCTGTGGGTGCGAGGAGTCTCACGCAGACCTTTTGACGACAAGCCAACCCCTTTACCCCATCAATGTGACAGCCTGAGCGAGCCCTCCTCGGGCTCTCCCTGCACGGCGATGATCTCCCCTGGAGCTGGGACACCTCTCAAGTCGCTCCTCGAGGCAGAAAGACCTCTTACCAACGGCAGATCTTTGGTAAGCGACCGATACTGCGCTGTCGGGGTTTAACCCCAAACTGTCACCCCATACCCCGCAGCCGCTCGCTCATGGTCCCCTCCCCGGTGGGGTGGGGAGGAGAATCGGAGAGAAAGGAAAACTCGCGGGTTGAGATAAAAACAGCTCACCAGGACAGCAAAGGGAAAATATAACAATATATTAATAATGATAATAATAATAATATATATAAGGATAATAGAATATATAAAACGAATGATGCACAATTTCTCACCCCCCGACGACCGATACAGCCCGTCCCGAGCAGCAGGCAGGGAGCAGGGGTATCCCCCCCCAGCTATCCCAGAACAGCCAGTTCCAGAGGGAGCAGGTGAGGGAACCAACAGCCGAACGAACGAAAAACAAAAAGGTAAAAATAGGGAAACAAAAAGCAACCCGAAGGGAAGCTTAAGGATTAAGGCAAGTTAAGGGTCTCAAAAGCCTAAAAGGCTAGTGGCCCACCGGCCAACCCCCACTTATCCCGGCCGTGCCGTCTCTGGTACGGAATACTCTCTTTGGCCAGTTTGGATCAACTCTTCTGGCTCTGCCCCTCCCAGGTTTCTGCCCCTGAACATCAGCAAAACCCGGGAAACTGCAAAATGTCCTTGGTCATTCAGCAGCACCCAGCACCATCAGTGTGCTGTCACCGTTCTGCTCACACTGAATCCAAAACACGGCAGCTGCTGGAGACAAAACCAGCTCTCTCCCGGCCGAAACCAGGACATGCACATAACCTCGCAGTATGGTTGCTTTGATTTTGCCTTCATAACTTTGATTTTGCCTTGGTAACTTTGATTTGTGCCCTGGTAACTTTGATTTGTGCCTTGGTGACTTTGATTTGTGCCTTGGTAGTTCTGAATCATCGTTCAAACGATGGTGCCGTACAGGAATAGAGCAAACCTTGGTATCGAACTTTGTCAAGTCACACTTTTACAACACCGTATTAATCCCACTTTTGCTAATACCTTTGATGGCCACTCTTCAAGCAATCTAAATCAGCCGTTCACGACAAACTGGCGTAGTCGGCAGGGTCCTAAATCAGGATCCGCGACAAGTTCTCTAACAAGGAGGGTTTGAACCCCCTTACTGTGACAACAAGCTTGCGGTCACATCATTATAATATATGGCGGATATGTGCCCATGCCACAAAATTTGCTATTTATGTGGTTGGAACCGGTAATGTTTCCCAACAGGGACCTCATACCACTTTGGGGATGCCACGAGATGCCTGAGAAGAAGCACTAGAACAGAAGGAGAGAGACAGACACGCACAAAAAGCCGAGGTCTTGTTATTTCTGGCTCCAGCCAAGGCTTGCAAAGAGGACAAGGACCGGTGTGCGCCGACAGCCCGGGCTCCGAGAAGCGTCCTGAGGGCAATGCCTCCTGCCACGCTCCGCAACATGGCAGCATCAGGAACGGAACAGATTTAATTAAAACCAGGAAACTTCAGCATTATTCATGACACATACGTAGCACCATAAATTCACTGCGGTGGCTACAAGACTCTGATTCATTATATCGTGCAATATTAAAAAAAGGGGGGAAAAAAAAGAATGTGTCACACTCCATAAGAACATAAATATTCAAGCAGGGAGACTGGGGGCACTTAAATCCCATTGAAACTGGTTTCGCTTTAAGAGATCACCCTGGACGGTTATATTTCAATTCAGCTCCATTCCCCGCCTTGCTTTGGAAAAACACACCAGCATTTTTGCAATGGAGCATTTTATTTATGCATTTTAAATATTTTATAATCTAGAAAAATAAAATAAAGTCAATGGAAACTTCCATCTCTCCCCCTCTGCTCATTGCACTGTATTAAAATGGATGTTTATCCAAGGGGGCGGGGGGGGGGGCATTTTCCCAGCTAATAAGTCATTTTAAATTAAAACTGCTAAAAAGGGAAAGAGCTTGTGGTGACTCTTCCCCTGCCCATATATCGGCTGGGCCCTGCCCTACAGACGGGCTGTTAGTCAGCCGGAGGAGAAAGCCCCCAGGAACACGCACCCATGCCTACAGAAGGCGGCGGCCAGACGACCTCACCATGGGTTGGAAAGGTTCACCCGGGGTCTGTGAGATGGAGGAAGACCCATCACCCATGGTGTGCACCACAGGGCTCCTTCCGATTGCCCCTTGCTGGGGCCGTTCAGGCACCCCCACCTACGCTCGGCTTGGGAGAGGATGGAACACGTCCTACGGGTGCCTCTTCCTCTCCGGTGACAACTTATGTCCCTGGCTCAGAGGCTGACTTCACCACGTCTGCATTCGTCAGACGTGTCCATGCTCCAAGAGCATCGCTACGCTGCTGCCGGGGTTGAAGCACCTCTCCGAGCACATGCTGGACCTTCTCTTTGCACCACCCCATCCACCTGAAGTTGAAGAGGAGCAAAACGTAGCCCCTGAAAGGGAGGTGAGGCGACGGCAGCTCTGCTCTCTGGCAAAGGAAGACCTCTTGCCTGCTGGAAGACCCCGTCCCATGAGCACCCTGATGAGGAAAGAGGAGGAACCAGGAAAAGGATCAGGCTGCTGTGAGACCCAGACTACTGCCCCGGTCTCTGAGGTGCTGCAGCAATCCCGCTCCTCACGGTGGGCTCCCTCCACATCTGCAGTGCTGGCTGAGCTCTCCTTGGACCCAGGGCAGAGGCAGCGGGCGCTGCGGTGCCTTATGGTCATCTCCCACGCAATGAAACACAACGGGCTAAGTGTCCCCCAGGACTGACCGTGCAATTGCTGAAAAACACGCAAGACTTTGGGTCTCCACCTTCCTCCCTTCCCATTGCAATGCCCAAGGACTCGCCCGCGCTCAAAGCAAACGAAACCCATTCCCTGGCCAAGTGGATGCTCACTGTGTCCTCCTGCCTCCCCAGCACCACCTCTACCCCGGGAGCAACGCCCTGGCTTGCCAGGGACTCCCTGCCCGATGAAGGATGATGCAGGCAGGATTCGACCCTTCCCGGGTGGCAATGTGGGGCTCATACAACGCTAGCACGGTCTGTACAGCTTTGGCCTTTCTTGTGGAAAAACGCGGTAAGTGTGGTTTGGCTGGTGGCGCAGCTTTCCTCCTCGGAGCCCCGGGAAGCCGGGGGACACGGCAGAGCAGAGCTGGAAGGGCCGGCTGGGGAAGGAGGAATTCGATGCTGAGCTAAGTTTATGGGTCCATTTCAAGGCAGTGTGAAATTTGCCTCCGTGATTAAATCTAGCTACGAAGGTTCGCTATAAAAACAACCCACGGCAAGAAATTTATTTCCTAGCCTTTTGCAAGACATGGGTAGGAAGGGGGCTTGAATTATTGTTTGGGGGTTGGTTTTGCAGTGTGGGGGGAGAGGGGAGGCTGGTGCATATTTTACGGTCGTGAATAATGCAGCAGGGGAGGCAGGAGAAAAATAAGCTCATCTCACTAGGAAAGTGTTGACAGGGCTGCATTTCTTCTGGGCTGCTTATGTGCTACGGAATACAAAGCGAGGAGCAACCCCGCTATTCCAGAGAGGCAGGAGGCCCCAGGGTGTTCGCACCCAGGCCAGCCTGGCTCGTTTCAGCACGTGCATGTGGGAGAGCATCGGGTCGCTCATCCCACAGCAACCAGGGAGCCCCGGCCACGCAGGAGACCCCCAGGAGGTCAGCCAAGAAGAGCGGCTTCTCCTGCAGGAGCCAGGACAAGCTGTCCTGCAGGGCCGTCCTTCCAGATGTTGAGAAACTGCTTCTCTGAACCTCGTCCCGTTGGGACATTTCATCCAGTGTAATAAGCAGACAGCCGAGAGCGCTCGTTATTGCCCTTTTACGGGACTAACTCGCCTCTCTGATGTCCCTGCCGCTGCCGCCTCCGACAGTTGCATCGGAGGTCTCGCGGCACTCGGTTTCCTGCATCCTTCCCTGGCCAGGACGGCAGCTGAGCCAACCCCAAGCGCACGGCACCTGCTGCACCTTCGGGCACAGCCTTGCGATACCTGGAGGAAGACTCCAGGCATCACCACACCAGAAATGTGCAACTGTCACAACGTACCCTTATTTCGGTCCCTGGAGTCACTGCAATGCTGTTTCTCCGCCGCCCGTGCTTTCCCTCTGGCAGAGTTTATCAGGCTCTCCCAGGGACACGGGGCCATCCCGCTGCCAGTTAGGGAGCTCCAAGCTCCCAGTCCTGGCCGGTTTGTGAATGGCGCGGTTGGACCTTCAGATCGCGACACAGCCGTGCGTTGCTCCTCCCCCTCCGTACTTCCATTGGAAAGCAAAACTCGGAACAGTAGCTCCTGTCCAAATATCACAGAGGCTGCCGGTGCATCCCCGGCCGCGGCGGCTGCCCCTCTCCTATACAGAGGACGGTTGCGTCATTGCATCTGCTTGCCGCGCTCCCAGTAAAATACATCATATATGCCTGTGTGTCTAACTCTGTCTTCCTCGAAAAAAAAAAAAAAATGTACTTGGAGCCCCTTCAGACTGCTGCATTTTGGCTAAATGTGGAAAGAAAAGGAACATTTTGTGTTTTGCTTTGCTTTCTGATGTCACCAAAAAACCAAGGAAGGACACGATAAAGGACAGGAAACGGGAGAGGAAAAAGTCCAACATTAAAAGGCAACAGCCTTTTTTTTAGCTTTCCGACACCGAAGAGGAATGAAAATTTCAATCTCGTAAAATATTAACTATTTTTAACAAAAATCAGTGCTTGATACTCAAAATTTCAAACTCAAACCAGCCAGAGCATGGAGATCTCTTGGTGCACCCTGGCGATTCGGTGCCAAATGTAACAGAACCAGGGGAAGAAACAGGGACTCAGCTGCAGAAACCTCACACGCCTGGCTGGTTTTTTATAAAAATTAAACGACAAAGAGGCCGCGCGATCACCTCCCGGGAGAACTCTCGCCCCGCCTGACGACTGCCCGGAGGCCGCGAGCTCTCAGCTGATTTGGAGCATCGTGCTACGAGCCGTCCCTGCACAGCTCCAGCCTCCCCCACGCAAAATCAAGTGCAACGGGGACGTCCCCACACGCCCCGTCGCTGGCACCGGCTCCTCACTCCCAGCTGGCGCGAATCTGCTGGGCGCGGAGGGATGCACCGGCCGATCCGCCCCAGGTGAGGGTCTGCCCTCGCGGGTCGGAGCTGCCAGTCCCGGGAAGATGTCAGGACGCTGTAAGGAATTTGCAGACAAAGCAACCAGAATCGATGAAACCAGATGGAGCTGGGAAAGCCTCAGTGCCGGGGAGGGAGGAATTTATTCTCGGCTCCACTCAGCAGCGGAACAAAACAAGCTGTGAGTTACAGCCCTGCTTTTCCCTCAAATGCCTTTGCACTTTTCTCTCTCGGTGGGTTTAAGACCCCTCTTTCTCACGTTGCTCCTGAAGACCGATCTCTAGTATGATTTCTGGGATGCCGCCAGCTGACCAGATACAGAAAAAACCCTTCCACCCGTCAGGTTTGTTGTTATACTAAAAGCCAGAGCCGCAAACTCAGAGGCTTCGGCTGCACCTTGCAGAAACAGGGTCTTGGTTATTCAGAGAGATGTGCAAGCATCGCTCATATCTCACAGCCACAGGGTTATTCCTGGGATTATCCTACAGGTCCACCTACTTCCAGCCATGCCACCGCTGCCTTGCTCTGTCACGTCCATGTCCCGCATCGGGTTTTAATAAGGACAGAGAGGAAAGTGTCCTGAGAGCCCTCTTCCTCCCCAGCCACCTTTGTGTATCACCCCTGACATCTCCCCTCCCAGTGAGCTCTGATCTTCCCCGACTCATACTGGCCTCCCAGTTCTGCTTCTAGAGGTGGTGGGAAGCCCAGCAGGCGTTTCTGCGAGGCAGGCAGCGGTGTTTGCACCGGCCCTGCCAGCGAGCAGCCTTCCTCGGCACGCCCTCATTCAGGAATCCCACGCTCACTTCAGCAGCATCACCATTAAGGATGTCCCCGTGTCCATCCCATTGCTTCCATCCAGTGTACATGCCTTTCCTGGATGCAGAATCCACCCTCATGGAGCAGTACCGTGTAGGACCCGGGTATCCGGATGTCCCAGGCCATCTGACAGAGAGTAAGGGTTGTCTACCCAATGAGAAGTGGAATCCAACCTACATTTTATATGATCAAGCTGGTCCAAAGACCTCCAACTCAAAGTCAGCGGGTGTTTGTGCCCAGGTAGGTTGCAATTAATCTGCTTAAAACTTGGACAGGCCCCGTTAGTTGAGAGCACAAAGCAGAAGAAATGAAATGAATGTGAGAGCTCCTTGAAGAAGAGCCTCACCACAACTGCCCCAACCTTCCCACCAAATAAACCAGACAGTTGCTTGCAGTTCCTTCTACAGCAGTGGGATGGTTCTTCTTCCAATGCCTCTCTTCATCTTTGCAAACAGAGTATTTTGTGTTCTGGCATCAGCACTTCATTTTCTTGCTGACAGCTAACCCCAAAGTCTAGTAGCAGAACAAGTATGAAGACAACAGCTATGTTCCTCGGTCTGGTTTCTGCCAATGACATGGCATGACACAGACGTGGAACTGCCAGCAATGCTCCCATACTCATTATGTTCCTCTCCTGGAATGTCTTTTATGCAACACTTTTCAGATGATACATGAACAAGCCAGCCAGGCCTTGGAAGCTCCAACCTAGTGGTTTAATTCCAGGTCCACTCAAGCACCAATAGTTTTTAACTTGTATATTGAGATGCTCTTGAAATTCTACCCCAAATGTTCATTTATGCAGATGACATTTGCTTAGACGTTCAGAGTCAAGCTTTTTCGGCCCTAAAGGACATCTAGAATTCAGATTTGGCAGCTATATTCAGCTACTGCTGTAACTGGCACTTGAAGCTGAACATTTCAAAACCAATTTCATGCGTTTTCCACCCGCACAGCGCCTGCCAGACGTGGGAGCTGAGCGCCTCTCTGACTGGGTGCCCGGTGAAACGTGATCCGCATCCAGCCTATCTCGGCATTGCTCTCGGTAGACTCTGGTTGTACCATGACCATCCGATAACAATGTCTGTAAGAGCCAAGACCTGCCAGGCTTAGACCCGGGGATCTAAAGCTTAAACCCTGCAGGCGCCTGCTCTTCTCTCTGCAGGGCACTGCACCCATCCGGGCCCTGGACCTGCCTCCCCTCCCTACATAAGTCAATATGCAATTTCATGCGAGGATGTCGGGGGCACCGAATCCGCCTTTCGACCCGAGCTCCCCCTGCAAAACAGCAGCACTCCAACACGCGTTGGGCGTTGACCCTTTCGCCAAAAGGACTGCGTGATCTGCAACCTAAGAAACTCTCTTCCCGAAGGACTCAGCAAGCTGCAAGCGTGCTCCGGCCATGCAAACGACATGGCTTGACTTGTCCGTGGCTGCCAGAGAAAGGTGGCACAAGAAGAAGCGAGAACAGAAGGAGGAAATTCTGAATAAATGCTGAAAGAGGATGTTAAAGGAACACGCATTTACGTATTTTCAGAAGAGCTGTCCCAAAGATGAACTTCCTCTTTCGTGGGGATTTTTCTGAAATTCAGAATGGGGTAAATTCCTTTTTCAGAAGGAGAAGCAAAATCTTTATAACATTACTGCAGCAAGAGAAGGTACGGGTGGAAATACATTCTGAAATGGTAAAAATGTTTAGAAAAGCAGGAATAGGAGCCTACACTTCCAATCCATAAGTTGAACTGATGCTTGCAGGATTTACAGGCTCCTGCTTTCCCTTGCGGTGCCCCGTGGGAAGACTGAATCCCTGAAACCCCAAGCAATCCCAGCACTTTGAAGTTTTGGAGATGAAGTTCCCAAAACTACCAGTGCTGTGGCAAGGATTAAACGATCCTGGCTACCGCTGGCCATCCCAAGGCTTCAGGGTCCGGTTCCGCCATGTGGCACCCGGGTTCTCCCCAGGTTTGCAGGCTCCCAGCTCCCCCCAGACCTGCACACCAGACCTACACGTCGTGGAGACCCTGCTGACAGGGGCATCCTTGTTCTTTTGGGAGAATATTTGCAACCCAGGTTGGGGTGACGCGTTCCTGAGGTTCATCCTGCAGTGCCCAAGGGAGCTCCCGCCTGCGAGGAGGCAAGAGGAGCAAACAAAGGAGAGCAAATTGAAAGCTGCTTTCCTCCCAGCAGTGCTCTCTCCGAGGGCCAACACCAGCAAGGCTGGGTGCAGGTGGCTTTTAGCAGCTCAGAATTTGCCATCTGACCGTTTTGATTTAAATTCCACTTTCCATCGCCTGCGTTTAAAGTTCGGTGCGTGGGCTTTTACAGCAGCAGTAATGAACCTGGAGTTCAAACAGCACATGGCGAGATCAAAAATTGCCAGAGCGGAATGTGTCCCACAAATACAAAGCATGGCTTTTCATTCATTATTTTTTCCTTTACAGAGAGGTTTTACAAGCTGTTTATTTTCTGATACAGTGTTGGCAGACATGTGGTCGGAGGAGAATCAATATCAGCACAGTGGGATGTATTTTCTTAAACGGTTTATAGGGGGGTCTTTGCTTTTTCAAAGGGGGATAATTGAATGTAGTACACACTGTACTTTTGATTTGTTTAACATGAAGCGTGAAATGGGTACAGCTATGATTCTGTCAATCAGTTTAACTATCCGGCGATTCATTTTGAAGCCAGGCCTCCTCGCGGGGATCGTCTGGCTTGAGGGATGGGGAATTTGCTCAGCATCTTCCCCGCCAAAGCACCAGCTCCAACCCAGGCCACGCTGGGACCTTGCTGGCCCCACAAAACAGATGGGGACGGGGGTCCCAGGTGAGCTTTGTGGATGTAGATGGTCCCACCGCAACGAGGTGTCTTTGGGCACCACATGTTCAACAAACCCCGAGGTCGAGTTCAAGGCAGGGAGCAGGGACGAAGACTCGGGGCTGGGTGCCCGAAGGGGTCTGAGCTTTCAGGGCGGTGCCACAAAACAGGACCGAGCCTCGAAAGCGGGGGTTGGCCCTGCTGCCCACGCAGACACACCGACCCAACAGTATGCCTCGTAACCTCCAGGTGATGAGCAGGAAATTTAAGCGAATAGATCTCCCTTCCTTAAAGCGTTCCTTGAGAGCCAGCCCGATTTTCACCAGCGTTCTTCCATGTATGCACCCCAACTCCATCCCTGTTTCCTTCCCTCCGTGCAGCTCCCAGTCCACATCTGATCACCACGTTGCACTAACTTATCTAAGGAGCACCAGAAGCAATGGCCAACTACAGATGTAGGAATGAGGGGGCCAAAACCACATCCATGGCTGACTCCCCAGCTGAGGAACCAATTCTCTTATGAGACCAAGGGCATCTTCACCCTGAATCCCAAACCAAAGCTCTTCTTCCCATCTCTGCATCAATGGTAGACCCCAACCCATGTTCCCCTGCATGTCCCTCCTGCTCACCCTTCAGGCACTTGGAGGCAGCTCCTCCCCTTTAGCCCTTCTGTGAAGTTATTGTACAGCACGATGCCTGTTACGCCACGCTGGAGACCAGAGCTGCACACCTAACCATCCCCATAGGAGTGCTATCTCTGACTTTGGAGTAACCTCGCTGTTAATTAGGCATCTTGGAAGTCTCATGCAACCTGGAGAGTACTTCGACACCGCTGCACCAACATTGAGCTGCCTCCAGTCCGGAGGAGTCTGTTCTAGGGAGTCAGTCTCTCCAGACTCTTTATACAAAGCCACCTCTAATTCTGACCCCACGAATGTTGTATTCAAAATGCGGATTTCTTAAACCCATTTCCCACCTGTCCACACCTTTGTGTTTCAAACAACGCAACGGTAAGGCTGAGCCTTGCATAGCTCCACGTGTGCTGCAGACGTGCAGGTCTTGGATCATGCAGCGCGTTTCACCCCAGCGTTACTATGAGAAGGTAGAAATGTCTGTCCAGGGACACTCACCTTTTTTGCGACGTAGCACATTTGCTCAGCAGGGAGATAGTCAAAGGGGAAGATGAATCTCCAGTTGAAGTTGCCCTCTCCTCCCATCGACCTGTAGTGCACATCCGTCTTCTGCTTGTTCTCCTCGTGGCCAACCAGCCAGCTGCAAAATGCAAACGCGCTGCATGAAAAACTAGAAACACACCAAGGGTTTTGGAGTTCACTCAACATCACAGAGGCCATGAGCAGGCAATAAAATGTCTCTCACCCCTGTGGATGCCTTGGGCTGCTATCTGTAGGGGTAACCTGGAGCCCGTGGGAGGCCTGAGAGGGAATGCAACGGTCCCTGGAGTGTTGGGAGATGAACCAGAGCTGGCGGTAGCAGCCTGAGAAGCTCTGCAATCTCTTCTCCTCCCTCTCCTGAGGTTTATGGATGTTTTAAAGACTCAACATCGCCTTAAGCTCTGGCTCGAAGTTGTCACCCATCCATAAGCACACACCAGCTTCTAACCTGCCTTGGCGAGAGCTCCTTTCCCCTTTGCAGCCACCCCAACAAACTGACCTTGTAGTTAGCCCCTAGAGCCAGTCCTGATGATGAGGCAACCATGCTGAAGGACCAAAGGGCCATTTCTCCCCTCGATTCTCTGTGGATTTCTCAAAGATTATTATTTGAAAGTCCTAAACGACCAAGAAGTCCTTCCCCAGGAAAATCCCATGGTGGCCAGACCCTGATGTGGCCAGGGTGGTCCCCAGCCGCTCCCCTTAGAGTGAGGCCCTCGCAGCGCGGTTCCCCGCCTGGCCTGAACGAGCTTGCTGTGGCCACTCCGCAACCAGCGCAGGGGCAAGCGGAACACTTTCCGTAACAACTGCTTTTTTCCAGCTGTGAATTTTGCAACTGTCAGGTTTTCATTCTGCCCTCTTTCCCCGTCCAAGAATTTTCAGTCTTCAGCAATCAACGAAACAAAACAAAACAATAAAGCACATCCATTTGTGTACTTAGAGCCCTTCTGGAGGAAAGCCAGAAGATTCAGAGAGAATCTCTAATGAAAACAATTATCTCGTTTGATTGTTTTCCACTTAAATTGAAAATAAGGGGTTTTTGCCCAGCTATACAAACGATTCCCTCTTCTCCAGTGCTTGAGAGGAGCACATGATCCACCCCAAACGTGTTGTGGGAGACAGGGAAGGGAGGTCTACTCAAGTTCATCCTACGGTACACACCACGTGCACATGTGCTACACGGCCGGGGAGGGCTCGGTGGCAGTGGGAATTGTGTGATGAGGTTACACTAGCGCTTCAGTTGTGGGTGGATGATTTGATTTGATCTGATAGGATGCAAATGGCAAGCCCGTGTGTTTGTGTTTATCCTCCTCCTCCCAGGCTTGGCAGGGGCCCTCGGAGGATGCAGTGTGAGCGCCCTCTCCTTGCAGGCAAACAAAAGGACAAATCAATGGTTTGATTTGGACGCCTCTTTGGCATGGTTTGGTGGGGTTTTTTCCTTGCAGGATTTGCTGCGCTCTCCTCACCGTAGGAAGGAGATGCCAGAAATCCAAAGCCCTCAAGTCACAGTGCCCCAGCGTTAAAAGCATAACGCAGGGACGGCCGCGGTGGGCACCCAAAGGCCCATCTCGCCCAGTATCCTGCCTCTGACCCGGGCCAACAGCAGACGTGCAGGTAAGAGTACGGGACTGGGGCAAACACGTCCCAATACCTTCCCAACACACCTCTCCAGACTCCGGTAATGTGCAGGACAGAGGTTTCCGCAGCTACAGATAATGTTTTTGTACTTAACAGGACTGGGTGGATGTTCAGCCCATTAATTCATCCAGTGTTTTTTAAATCGATGTGACTTAAGGTATCTGCAATATCCAAAGGCAAAGTTGGGGTTCAGAGAGGGCTGTTAACTCGAGAAAACATCTTCGGTTCCTAATGGAGACGATTTCCCTTTTGTCTGCCCACAGCACAAGTCTTTAGGAAGGGAAGGTCTCTCTGCACTCAGCCTTGCACAACCTAAACTTGGTTGAAACCTCTTCATGCTGTTGTAAGACTATCAATAAATAACTGATTAAATTAAATAAAATGAACAGCAACTGCCTCAGGCATAATGGAAAAGCTCCTATTTCATTTACCTGCCTGACTCGACAATAATTGACATATCATGTAGAAGATAACGTCCAAGAGACTGAGATTCCAGCCCTGGCCTTGCCTAATGGGTAAAACGGAGAATAAACTGGCAATAGCCTCCTCAGAGAAGCACCGTGAGACCTCCTGAAGGAACACCCCGGGGAAAAGCTCCTTGTCCGTGGAATTCCCCCTACAGCAGGCTCCAGCCCCTGCTCAGGAGGCAGCGGTGGGCGGAAGGAGCGGTCCCCACCGAGGCGGCACCACGCCGTGGTGGTGAAGGTCACGTCGCCCGCAGGATCCCCTGTCCGGAGGGCAGATGCTTAAGCACCAGAAGGACCGTTGCCTCCCCTCCCAACAGGATCACTCAGGCCTTATCCAGAGATGCCGGTGACGCAGACATTTTGGGGGGGAAGATGAGGAAGCTGAGCGAGATTTTTAACTCATTTACAGCACCGCGAGATGTGCTTGGTCACCGGGCGTGCTAAGAGCCAGGCGAGGGACATCAGCAAGCGCTGGATGCTCTCGCTTTCCCGCTAACACCCCGCACGCACAGCTCTTTCAGAGCCCCGAAGCGCACGGAGCCGCTTAGCTGGAGCTGATAACAATGCACTTGATGTGAATACCAGGTAAGCAGCGTGCATTCTGGATTTACAGGAGGAAAATTGGGATTGTAAAAAAGGGATTTACAGTCTGTTTCAAAATCCTACCTCTTCCTGTCCATAAATCCAAAGAACGCACAAAATAAGTAAGTCCCTTGGCTGGGATTGCACCATTTTACACAAGATAAAACATAAATGGAGTCAGGCAGAGAAGGGAATGTGCCAGAGGAGTTACTGCTGGTTGCCACATTTTTGTGTGTTTCAAGGAAAAAAGGGAATTCCAAAAAAAAGCAGCTACGCAAACAAGCCAACCTATGTACATGGGACAAGCCCACGGCTGTGCCGGGAGAGGAGCTGGGAACGGGTCGGCCGTGGCAAGGCAGACCGTGCCCCTCTCTCCGACGGCCAGGCTGCTTCCCCACATCTTATCTCTCTAAACATAACTACTGTAACGTAGGCACCCAGGAGACGCAAAGAAAAACTCGGCATCGTGAAGCGGTTACAAGCCCAGCAGAGACGCGTCTGCCGAGGAGCTGGATCCGTAGCCGGAGAGGTGCGAACGGCCCCCTCGTCCCCGCGGGGGTTCACGTCTACCACAGCAACGCTGATGCAAGGGCCGGGTTCACTCCCCCACTGCTGCTCTTGCGCCTTCGGGCTACGGTAACCGGAGGACGCAGGAGCAGAGCGGCTTACCCTTTGACGTAGATGTCACTCATCTTCTCCCCGGTGATGCTGAGGTCATCGAGGATGACATCTTTGGTGTTCCAGATGATGCAGCGCAAGAAGAACCTGGACAGCCCCGGGAACAAAAGCAACGTGAAAGGGTGAGAATCTTGGCGTAGAGCCCACCTGGACAGCCCGGTCACGCTACTCAGCTCTTGAGCTGACGGAGCTAAGCCATGAGTCATCTTTCTCTGAAGATGAGCCCGCGCAGGCGTTTCTCAGCTGGGCAGGTAAATCCCTCCCCGTCTGACACCTCCAAGCCCTCTCCTCTCCCCTCACAAAGGGAAGGTGCTGGAACCAGCACCGCACCGAGTGAGAAATGAGAAACAAGTCACCTCTTGGCTTTGCGTGGCGTGACGTTGAAAGGGGGGCCAGGCTGACCCAGAGATTTCGGAAACAGGTCCACCCACATCTGCAGCTTTCCCTGCATGGAAGGAAAGACACAAGAAGCCTGGTGAGCCTCCTGACTGGGTTACCCTCACCTCCTCAGCAAGATCTGGTGGTGGAGGGAGAAAATATCAAGTGCTCCAGTGTTCCTGAGTTGAAAACTAAGGTTTCCTTAACGGAAAAGTGTCATTAAGTATTATATTACAATTATTTTAGTGACAGTTGGGTATATCTTAATGGCCTGTGATGTGTAAGAGTTTGGTCTGGCTAAGCTGAAGGTGCGCTCTGGCTTTACTCTCCACGGCTGACTACCTTTAGGGACAGGCTGCAGACTAGGTCCAAGGGCGGTGGTGGAGAAGCAAGCAGCTCACTTGTTTTCCGTGGTGTCACCAGCTGGACAGCTGGTTTATGGGTTTCTGACCACGGGAGCAGAGGATGGGATGAGGAGAGGGGAATCTAATTCCACCTTCACAAAATCCTTCCAGGGAGAGAGCAGCAGAAATGGAGCTGAAATCTCAGGGGGGTGGTTTTTAGGTGGTCTCTGGTACTGTAAAACACCAATGGGTGCCAATAAAATATTTTATTGTGCAGTCTCAAGGGCTGAAAGGAAAAAAAAAGCCATCCTTTGACAATCAGCCCATCACAGAGGGGTTTGTGGTTTGCTTGCTTTTTGGCAAGAAAATCTTCCATTTCAGCAGAAAACTTTAAAAGCCCAACCTGACTTTTAGCTCACTACAAACAGCCCGGCAGAGCCAGCCCGTCGTGTGGCTCTGCAGCGGGTCAGAGCCGTGCGCCGGGGACCTGCCCCGAACGCAACACGTACGGAGCCACCCAGCATCGCCCCGGGCCCAGCAGTGCCCCATGGACGCCCCCGGTCAGAAGCACGGGTGCCGGGCAGCCCCGCATTGCTCTGCCCCATGCAACCCCACGGCTTGACGGAGCCCCCTCCCGAGGCTCCGTGCCGGCTCCAACGAGACCGTGACACCTGCAAGAACGGCGCAGACCCGCCGGGACCTGACAGCAGCCACCTCCTGCCTCTAACCACCATTTTCACCGGGTGAAGGAACACGAAAAGATGTTCGAGTAGTTGCCGGTGCATTTACTTCTGCCGACAACTCTCCCCTCCCATCACCGGAGAGGCGATCTGGTTAAAAAGGCGATCTGGTTAAAAAGGTGATCTGGTTAAAAAGGTGAACTGGTTAAAAAGGCGATCTGGTTAAAAAGGAACGACAGCAGGGGAACGGCTGAAACGGCGCAGAGCAGGGGCTGTGCACGTTTACACCAGCTGCAGAGCCGCTCTCTTGAAACTGCCTTTGCAATGCAACTGGAACATGTATGACAGACGATAATTAATCATCTTCTTCTTCGGGAAGCAGCATTTTTTGATCCAAATACATAAACTACACATATGTGTTAATCAAAGAAAAGGGGTTAGGCTAAGTACAGATACCTGGATTTTGACTGGTTTGGGATGGAAGCCCAGTTAGTTTTCATTTGGCTTAAAAACATCCCGTCTGCAGCAGTACTAACACTTTACACCTCCAGGGAGGGTTCATGCTGCAGAAATCGCGCTGCTGCGTTGCCAAAGGAGCCTGCAGTGCCGTTACCATTATAGAAGAATTCTGCATTAACACTGTCAGATCAGAAATGGCTTTCCCACAAAAAAAAAAATAAAAAATTGCGAGCAAACACAGATGAACACGAACACGGGAGGCTGGACTCAATCTCCCCAAGCACCCTGAGCCAGCCAGGCACCGAGCTGAGCCCCAGCCTGCGTTTGGCAGCCCGCGCTCGGCTCTGCCCCGTGAGCCGGGCGCCTGCCCTGGCGAAGCCCGTCCCCTGGGGCGGGTGTCCCCAGCAGGGCTCCGCAGCCTGGCCAGCCTCGGCTCGAAAGGAGACGACGCTCTTGGTCTCGTCCCGGCCACGTCGCATCACCCACCTGCTCGATTTCTGGCTGGAGAGGGCTGTAAAGAGGTCTTGTCTCCACGTGCTCCGGCACCAGCCCTTGCTTCCGCAGGGCGTACAGGGCGAGACGCTCCTCCACCGGCCCCAGGTGGGGGTTGAGGGGTTTGCCGTCCTCTGCCGCAGAGCAGACAGCGTTAGCTCGCGCCACGGCCGCGCCTGCGCAGGGCCGGACTCTCATCGCCCCGCGGGAGCGAGCACAAGCCCAGCGGCCTCGCGGCAGCCAGGAGCAAGCAGGAGGAGCGCAGCCTCCGCTTGCAAACCCACCGTCCCCACAACCCCCCCGGGGCGCAGAGCAACCCGTTCCCAGTGGGACACGTGGGCAAACCACTGCGCGATGGGACAGGGACCTCGGGGAGTCTTGTGCAAGTGCCCCCCACCAGGTCACAGCAAGTGAAACAGCGCAAGGACCACGTTGAACCACGCGGAAAGGAGAGTCCAGTGTTTGATCCTGCTCAAGGGTTCGGGCCCCCTAAAATCACAGCAGTGGGGGCTGCAGGGTCCCCAGCAGCCCTCCAGCCCACGCTGCAGCTCCGCTGCCCTTCTCGCCCCCAGCACAGGTTTGTCTAACGTGTGATCAAAGCTCTCCAGGGAGAGGAGATGAAAGGGTCTGCTCCGGTGCAGTTCGCAAGCACTCGTGCGATGGATATTGTTAAAATCCCGACATTTAAAACCATCCAAGATCCTCAGCTGGGCAGAGGGGAGCGCAGCGGGAATGAGCTCCCTGCGGGGTCCTGCTTCACCCCTGCTGGCTTCAGGGTGAAAGACAGAAAGGAGAGGAAGAGGATGGCCCTGCCGGCACCACCAGCACAGCTCAATGGCTGGTCCCAGTCCCCGCTCCGGTGCTCGCTGCTCCCGCTGGGCTGTTTGTGGCCTTTCATGAAAACGGGCTGGTGCACCACGGCCGCGGCAAACACCGAGCCGTCCGTGAGCAGACCTGAAACCATCTCCACCTCCTCAGCCCGCTCCACGCCGGCCCCTAATCCCTCCGCAAATAGATCAGACGAGACCTATCAAGGACGGACGTTTTTGCCTTTGCCCCGGCATTCGGGATCCCTGGTTCCATCCAGGCAGGGGGGATGGCCGGCGCGGCCCCGGCTACGCCTGCCGCTGCCCCCCGTCCCACGTGCCGTGCTGGGGCTGGCGGAAGACGTCACCCCGAGACGCTGCCTTTCCGCCACAGCGTTTCAAGGCCGTGCACCTTCGAGGACCTTTGAAATGAAACGCGCTCCATAAATATTATTACAGCTCTGCAACTTTCAGGTGATATATCCCAGCTCCTTTCTTGGCAATATCTTGAAGTGGTTAACTTCAGACATATGGGCTATTTCCCAAGCAGTGGAAACCTGGCGTGCGTGTGCGTGTGTGTGTGTGTATGCACAGGAAAAAGAAAAAGCCCCTCTCAGAAAACAACAAATGTGGGGGTTATGGAATAATGGTCCGGGTGCAGTGCTTGTAAAACCCATGCTCTCGTGTTTAATAGCTTCACTTTATACCGCCAGGTTCAGATCTGACATTGCTCTGCGAACACAGCTGGTTTCCAGATCTCCTTGAGGTCAAGCATCAGACTTTGTTCTGTTTTTTGAACTGATTGCCATTAAAGCAGAGGAAGGTGAAAGGCAGGGGCTGGGAGAGGGGGGAAGACCCCGCTCAGTTTAACACCTCTCCAGCCCTTGCTGGAAACCTTTCGCATAACGAGAGGCTGCAGAGGAGCCGTTGCTTCCCCACTCCTCCTAAGGGGAGAACCATGAATTTGGGCCTCGATTCCCAAGAGCAGGGAGAGGGATCAGTGCCGGGTTGTGCCCTGTCTCGCGCCTCTGCAAGCCAAGTCCCCCTTGCTGGCTCTGCAACACTGTAGTGGCCTTAAGAAAGTCCAACTGCAGCTCCCGGGCCATTTACAGGGGGGTTTCACCTCCTCCCTGGGCCAGAACATCCCTTCCGTGCTTTAAAGCAGAGTTTTCTTTAAAAGGCAAACTTCTTCCCCCAAGGACGCCAGTTAGGCAGGCACGAGTTGATGCCCGGGACAGCGGAGGTGCCAGCGCTGGTGGGGTTTTGTGCCAACAAGAAAATGCCTCCCCAGCACTCGGTGACATTTTCTCCTTGCTGGCACCGGGCGATTTTGCGCTTCCAGCCAGAGCGCACACGCCAAGGCGTGAGCCGTGGTGCGACACGCCGGGCACCGTGTGCATGATATTGTCTCCCTCTAGTGACTCCAGCCCCGAAACGCAGAGACACAAGCGGCACAACTGCTCCTCCAGCCCAAGCAGCGGCTGGAAGACCAGGCTGGAGCCTCTCCGGCTGCGACGGACTTTGCTGCTCCCAGCTTGCGCGTATTTGGTTTGCTGCAAGCGGCAAAGGGCAGCCGCTCAAGGCCAAGGTTAACGTGGCTGGATTGCAGGTCTGGGTTCAACCCCGGGGTTTGGTGCAGATTCAGCCGCAACCTGCAGCCTTCGAGGCCAAGCCAACCTTGGGAAGGTGCAGAGCCAACCTGGGCAGCAAGGTGAGGAGGACAGGGACGTGCCCATCACCCCCTCCTGGCCTCCACAAAGATCCCCCACCATGGTATGTTCACAACCTCCAGCTCCATGCCTTGCTCTGCACGAAGGAAAGCTATTTTCAACCCCGAATCGGCCCCGTTACCTTACCCAGTTCAGAAAGGATGTACTCTTGCTCCCTGAAGATGATCCGGTCGGACTTGTAGGTGGGAGCCTTGTAGTTGTGCTGCAGGGAGAAGAGGTGAAGCAGCTGGGAAGGACGGAGTTGGTCTCGCCACTGGTTGGGTCCAGAGCTGAAACCAAACAGGAGGGAAAACAGCAGCTCGACAAGCGATAAAACATCTTCCAGCCCCAACACGGGGGTCACAGCAGCGTGACACCAAAGAGGGCTGGTCTGAGGAAGATGCAGCTCACTCTGAGCCTGTGTTCACTGGTGAACGGGGCTGCATGTCCCACAGCCCACTCGGCCCCAGCTTGCAGGGCTGGGGTGCCCTAATAGCCCCCCAGACGCACCATGTCACCCTTCAGCTGGCCCTGTGCATGGGGGGTGTCCTCACCACGGCGTGCCCAGGAGGCACCAGGGACGTTACAGCGTCTCCCCAAGGAGATTTCTGTTATTTGAAGCATTTCATGCTTCTGGAGGAGAGCCAGGGCTCGGGGAAGTTCCTCAAACATGGGGCTGCTCCGGTGTGGATCTGGCTCTCAAGACAAATCTCTGGTGAAGTACAGCACCGGGCAGACCCCCCCCGGGACAGCCCTGGGCCAGCAGACCCATGGGCTGAGGCATCACCCTGGTCCCCACGGCCAGCTCAGCACCGCGCAGCCCTGGCAGCTACAGAGACCCGCTGCCTGAGCCCCCAGAGGCACCTACATGCAGTAGGTTTGGGGGAGGCCACAGCGCGCCCCGTATTTCGACAGGAACCGGTTCTCCAGGTCTATGACGGTCTCCCCGATCTTCTCATCCTTCGACAGGAGGTCATAGTCATAGAGTGTGATCTTCAAGTCCTTCTCCAGGGGCAGCGTGCAGCTCAGCTCGAACATCCTGCACAACGGGAGCCAAGAAATACCCATGAGATGGAGGTTCCCATGAGATGGAGGTTCCTGCTGCTGAGTGTCCCACGGGAAGTGGACCCACACGCCACCCCACCCCACCAGTGCCAGGAAGGACAGCACACCCACTGCGCGTCTTCCTCACGTTGGTCCGGCGCTAGTGGTGCTGTGTCGTACTGGCGGAGCTTGTGGATATGCAACTAAGCAAGCGTGCCTCGGGCTTATTTTTGCCTGGTTGCATTAGCCTTGGGCAAACTTTGCCCCTGCCTAGTTCTCCATCTGCTAACTGGGCATGGCGGTGGTCGCTGCAATACCCAGGGGAAAGAGCAGCAGGCGGGCATCAGGAACCGTCATTCCCATGGAGTGAGAAAGGGGGAGAGACGACAGCTTTGGAAAACCATCTGCTCCTTGAGCCCAAAGAGCAAATGTCCAAAACGGGAGTCAAGCCTGCCTGGGTCGAGCTGGTCAGCGGGAGACTGACCCCCCAAAGCCTCCTCGTCCTCTCTTCCCCATCCTAAGCGCTTTTCTTCCGTGCTGTCTCCCCTGCCGTCGTTACACCATAGGCCTCGTGCTGACATAACATAAAGCGAGAGCAAACCTTCCTCTCCCTCTTCAAATAAAGGACAGCAAGAGACAAAGCACCAAGACCCCACGGAAACACACACAGCACCCTGCCGAAACACAGCACCCTGGTCCAGACGGGATCCGGGCGGTGCCCGTGGATGGTGGCAATGCGGAAGGTGGTGCGACGGGGCGAGCAGGACGGCCCAGGTCCGCCCCAGCGCTCCCAGGAGCCCCTCCACCTGCTGCGGAAAGGCAGGCACCGCTGGGGAGAACCACCATGCCCGTTCCCACCGCCAGCACCCACCCCGCAGCGGCTTTTAAGGAGGGGAAGTGAGTGATTATGCCACCAATTAAGAGTGCAGGAGGAACTGGGGTCAGCAGAAAGTAATTAGCTGAAGCTGGACGGCAGCCAGCCGCCCAGGGAAAAGCTCGTGAAACGGGAGGTTTAACAGCCGCCAGCAGCCAGGACCTCGGTTTTACATCTCGCTTTAAAGAGCGGGTGGGAGGTGCAGCACGCTGTCTAGACGGCCTCTGGCCGGGAGCCAGGCTTGGCGAAGGAGGACTTGCTCTGCCTAGCAGAGCTCACCGGGGACTCTCACACCGGCTGTGGGCTCTGCGACAGGGCAGCAGGTCCTGGCCCACCGGAGATCGGGGCTCCCTCGGGCGAGATGGGGAGCAACCACTTTGCGTTCACCATAGGAAAGGCAGAACTGCCATCTCCCTTTGGCAGAAGAGGAGGAAACGTCTTGTCTAACGCACACTGTCCTCCGAGGTCTCGCCGGTACCACCCTTGCCATCCCTCTCCCCTTTTCTCCACCCTTGCAGATGGTGCATCTCCCTCTCCATCTTGCTTTGTTGGGAAGGTGTCACGACACTGACAGCCTGAGCTGGTGAGAACCACCTAAGAAAACCAGCTGGACATCACATAGAGTAGGGCTTGGCCCCTGTTTGAAGCATAACCCCCTACATCTAATCCCCGCTTTTCTGGGAGGCCAAAGTCCTACCAGCACGTGGGGGTTGAGCACCAGGTTTTCCTCTGCCTCCCTCTGCTTCGCCTGGTCCCCGTGGTGCTTTCCGGCTCTGATGAACACCCTTTTCTGAAAACATTATCTTTTGCCTTTTATCGCAAGTCTGTGGCCCTGCCGCAAGGCAAACGACTCAACCAGCCCATATCATGTTTATAGATAATCCTTTTTCAGAGCAGCTGGTTCTGAGGTGTCCCATGTCACAGCCTAACCAAACAGGCCTCCCTTCATCCTGTCTTTTCTTCAGGCTTTTAACCAAAGCGCCTAAATGAGGAGCAGACTTTCCCCAGACTCTCTCTGCCACCAGTGGGATGAGGCAGATGCCTCCACAAGGGAATCTCAGCTCTAAACAACCCTCCTGATGTCTCTGTTGATGACAGAGCAGACCCAGTCCACGCTCCACAGCTCAGAAGTCCCAGGGAGAAGGTGAACACGAGCCACGGTGGGTAGGACAGTGGTCGAGCCAAGGCCAGACTCACTTCAGCAAGGCTGGACATGAGCCGAGAGCACACCAAGGGAATCACAGAAGGGTTTGGGTTGGAAGGGACCTTCAAAGGCCATCTAGTCCAACCCCCCTGCCATGAGCAGGGACATAGAATCATAGAATCATAGAATTGTTCTGGTTGGAAGAGACCTCCAAGATCATCGGGTCCAACCATTAACCTATCACTACCAAGTCCCCCACTAAATCATATCCCTTAGGGCCTCATCTAAACGCCTTTTGAATACCCCCAGAGATGGGGACTCCACCACCTCCCTGGGCAGCCTGTTCCAATGCCTGACAACCCTTTCGGTAAAGAAATTTTTACGAATGTCCAATCTAAACCTCCCCTGGCGCAACTTGAGGCCATTTCCTCTTGTTTTGTTGTCTGTTACTAGGGAGAAGAGACCGACCCCCCCTGGCTCCAACCTCCTTTCAGGGAGTTGCAGAGAGCAATAAGGTCTCCCCTCAGCCTCCTTTTCTCCAGGCCAAACCCCCCCAGTTCCCTCAGCCGCTCCTCATAGGACTTGTGTTCCAGACCCTTCCCCAGCTCCGTTGCCCGTCTCTGGACACGCTCCAGCACCTCAATGTCTTTCTTGTAGTGAGGGGCCCAAAACTGACCCCAGCACTCGAGGTGCGGCCTCACCAGGGCCGAGTACAGGGGGACAATCACCTCCCTCCTCCTGCTGGCCACACTATTTCTGATACAGGCCAGGATGCCGTTGGCCTTTTTGGCCACCTGGGCACGCTGCTGGCTCATATTCAGCCGGCCGTCAACCAACACCCCCAGGCCCTTTCCCGCCGGGCACTTTCCAGCCGCTCCCCCCAAGCCTGTAGCGTTGCCTGGGGTTGGTGTGACCCAAGTGCAGGACCCAGCACTTGGCCTTGTTGAACCTCATACAATTGGCCTCAGCCCATTGATCCAGCCTGTCCAGGTCCTGCTGTAGCGCCTGCCTGCCCTCCAGCAGATCAACACTCCCTCCCAATTTGGTGTCATCTGCAAACTTACTGAGGGTGCACTCGATCCCCTCGTCCAGATCATTGATAAAGATATTGAACAGAACTAGCCCCAGGACTGAGCCCTGGGGAACACCACTTGTGACCGGCCGCCAACCGGATTTAACTCCATTCACCACAACTCTTTGGGCCCGGCCATACAGCCAGTTTCCTACCCAGCGCAGAGTACGCCCGTCCAAGCCAGGGGTAGCCAACTTCTCCAAGAGAATGCTGTGGGAGACGGTGTCAAAGGCTTTACTAAAGTCCAGGTACGCAACGTCCACAGCCTTTCCCTCATCCACTAAGCGGGTCACCATGTCGTAGAAGGAGATCAGGTTGGTCAGACAGGACCTGCCTTTCATAAACCCGTGCTGACTGGGCCCGATCACCCGGTTGTCCCGTATGTGCCGCATGACGGCACTCAAGATGATCTGCTCCATAACCTTCCCGGGCACCGAGGTCAGGCTGACATCCTCAACTAGATCAGGTTGCTCAGAGCCCCATTCAACTTGACCTTGAATGTAGGCTGGAATGGGAAGCTCTGGCTGGCCCGGCCCCATCCCCTCAATGTGACATAAAAAAGGCAGGGACTCCAAACGGAATCAAAACTTACTTTCCAAAGACAGGCTCCAGCGTACAGGGGAGGTAATTTTCTTGGTCATTTATGGATTTCTTTCCCAGTGAAATCTTCACATAGGGATCACACTAAAGATGGGCATGAAAATAAGCGCAAGAAAGAGTCACTGCACAGCAATATTGACGGCGAAGGGGTAACGCCGCCTCCTCTTGTCCCAGCAAGCAGGACCTTCCACCACCCTTCGCAAACGCCTCTTTTCAAGGATAGGACATTAACTCCTCGCTACAAATCTGTGACCATCGGCAAGAGCCACCTGCACTGCAATTCCTTTTTGAGGATGACCGAAGGACCAGTTAGCAGTGTGGGACAAGAGTCCAAGCCCTTCTGAGGCCGATGGGTGGAAAAGCAATAAAAGAGCATGAAAAAAAACTACTTATGGCTTCTTCGACGGACTGGGCTTGCCCTGACGCCCTCAGGATGTTACCATTCTCATCTGAGTCGCCTATTTGGGGGTTCCATTGAGGTCATCATTTTTTAAGTCTGAAGTCTACTCAAAAATAGATTTACCAATGTAGGGACTAAAATGCCAAAGGAAAACCTTTTTTTGTTTCAAAAAATGTGGCTCAAAACCTTTTATTTCCAAGATGCTGCGATAACTTTAAAAAAAAAATAAAATGGAAGCATACTTTAACATAAAGCCTCATTGCGCATCCAAAAATTGTATCAGATATTTTTACATTTTTAACAAGTTTTTAAGCTTCTCTCTCACAACTAAAACTATTCCGGGAAACCAGCATGAATTTGAAAAGTGGTTAAATTAACTGGAGTCAGCATTTTTGCCACAGGAAGGAAAAAAAAATTTAAAAAAACCCAACTTCACCTAGAAGATGTCACCCAGCGAAGACACTGGCTAGTTACGGTCCCTGGAAAAAGCCCCAGGCCAAGTTTCTGATCACTTTTCCTTGACTCGCAGGGTTTTAAGAAGCGAAGGGTGGAGAAGCCGTGCCCGGGGAAGGTCGGCAGCGCGGGGATGGACCGGGCACCCGGGGCTCTCCTCTGTGTCCCTGGGGCCATGATGAGCTGCAGGGGACAGCACAGCAGAGCGGGAAAGGCTGTGGGTCAAGCTTGGGGTGGTTTCGGCTTTCAGTGTAAAAAAGGATTTTTTCTACTCCTCCTTTTTGATCGTCAGGAGTCTCTTATGGGAGATTTCTAAGAAACTGAAAACTTTCATTCCAAGTCCATTTTCAAAAACTGGGCAGATTAAAAAGCAGTTTTGCTTTGTTCATGTCAAAATATTTGCCATACTTTTTTTTTTAACTTTTTCCCTATTTTCCAGTGGAACAAAGAGAGTTAAGAAGGACTTTTCCCTGAGTTTTTTTTGCGAAGTGAAACAAAACGAACATTTTCTTTTTGAACCAACACAATTTTCTTTTTGCACTGAATTTTTCTTCCAGACTGGCAGAGCCTTGCAAAAAGCAGTCATGTGAAAGACATAATTTTGTTTCCTTTGGCAGGAAGGTACAAAAAAAACCCCAAGTCATTTAGCTATTTTAACTAGCCCTACTGAAAAATCCCTCGGGATGGAGGAAGAGTTGGCTCCTGGGATTCCCAGATGTTGCAATGGAGGCAGAAAGAAGGGGTGGATTTTCTCTTTTTTGCTGTCACTGTTGTGCCTAAATTTTAAGCCATAGACCCAAACTTGGATCAATTAGGGCTGACCTGCTGAAAGAGCCCACCCCCCGAGCCAACATCGAGGTCCAGCACCTTTCCCCAGCAGGATACCTTGCCGTTGGCATCCTTGGGCTGGAGGTTGAGGGCCCGGATGATGTAGACCCTGACGAGACACTCCTGGGGTCCTCTGGCCGGCAGCTGGTGGAACTGCCGAGGTGGCACTGGGACTCGCGGGTCATCCGGGAGAGGGTAGATTTTGAACGAACCCTGTGAAGGACAGACGTGTTCAGCTGCACTTGCACACCCACACGTGCAGATGGGTCTTGTATGAGCAGGCTTGCAACAACAGTCTGCGTGGTTGAATCACAGAATCACGGAATCACAGAAGGGTTTGGGTTGGACGGAACCTTTCAAGGCCATCCAGTCCAACCCCCTGCCATGAGCAGGGACATCCCCAACTAGATCAGGTTGCCCAGAGCCCCGTTCAACCCGTTGTATGTTTCCAGGGATGGGGCATCTACAACTACTGCAATGCTGGGGACAGAGCCCAGATCCTGACCTTCTTCTACCTACTAGACTAAACCATGTCCTGTCAGGCTCTTCACAGTCGCGGAGCCAGGAGCAGGGTGGCCAGCTGCCTGTATCCTTCATCCCTCGCCTGAACATCGATGCAAACTCTGTTATAAGTCTGCACAGAGCCACTTTGTCCTTTACCTCTTCTACTTCACCATCCTTTGAGCCTTCACACTGCTAAAGAGGTGTGAAGGAGCCTTGCTATGAACCAGCCCCTCGAAGGTTTAGGTTGAGACTTTCTCTGCAGGGACAGTTTTAAGGGTTCCTGAACAAGGCAGCTGGTGCCTGAGAGAGGGGCGGGAGCAGGAGAGAGAAAATGCAAGAATTTACAAGTGTTTTATTCACCAGAGCTGATTTCCCCCAGTGAAGCAGCAGGAATCAGTCTCTGGGTAAGGTCTCCGGGGAGACCTTCTCGCTCTCTGCAACTCCCTGAAAGGAGGTTGGAGCCAGGGGGGTCGGTCTCTTCTCCCAAGGAACAGGCGACAGGACAAGAGGAAACGGCCTCAAGTTGCGCCAGGGGAGGTTTAGGTTGGATCTTGGGAACCATTTCTTCCCCGAAAGGGCTGTCAGGCCCTGGCACAGGCTGCCCAGGGCAGTGGTGGAGTCCCCATCCCTGGGGGGATTGAAAAGCCGTGTAGATGTGGCACTTGGGGACATTGTTTAGTGGTGGCCTTGGCAGTGCTGGGTTAGCAGTTGGACTCAATGGGGAATACAGCAGCCAGACCTGCACAGGCAGGTTGTTCATGCTGGGCTCAATGGTCTACTTTCATGGCCCATTTTTCGCTGAAGTCCTACCCAAAAATAGTCGGTTGGCATCATCCCACTCAGCAGCCAGCCCTTCCACCCAGCAGCATGTGTTCCCGGGCACGGGTACAGGTAGAAAGAGAGACTGTCATACCTTGAACTCCCCCACGACCGAGGGGTCATCATTCGCGTCCTGCGACCGGCCGCGATACAGCTTGAAGGTGTGGCAGAAGTCGGAGAGATGCTCAAAGTCCTCCACGTTCTCCAGCTCTGTCTCGTAGACCTGGGGAGGGACAGATGGGGGTGAGGGCAGGGACTGCTCCCGGGCAGAGGGGGACCAGCAGCGTGTCCCCACCAAGATGGGACAAGCCTTGACCCAAGCTCCTCGGTCTGGGGGAAACACCACCCACGGGGACACAGTCCTGGGACCTGCTGCCCCCCAGGACAGTGATGAAGAACAGACCTTTGGCAACCCTACAATAAATAACAGCTCATCGTGGAAGACCCAGACTAAGCCAAGGTCTTGCAGAGGCGTTTTCATCAGCCAAAGAGACCTTCCTGCTGGGAACGTTTTCCGTAAGACCGGGCAAGGTTTCCCCCACTTCACTCCTATTTGGGCCCCTGTGTGAGTTTTAGCCCTTCTCGTACCAGGGCAGCTGTGTCTCCCCTTCCCTTAGCAATCTCTGGCTTTCCTGGTCGTTCCCCAGCACCTCCAGGGTGGCAGTTCCCCCCCTCCTCTGCCACTCAGAAAAGTGACAATTCCTTGAAGGCTGCAAAGTGGAAAGTTACCAGAAAGGATTTTGCAAGGAAAATTGAGTTTTCAAAATAGTTATTCTTTAAAACAAAAGTACCTGCTCTCTGGGGAAAATGATCTATTTTTTCCCCTGGAAGAAAGAAAAAGCCTAAACACTCAAAAAAGATCAAACCTTGCAGAAAAACACCGTGGAGTGCAGGTCCAATGAACCAGAACCAGCCAAGGCCACTTACCTTCAGGGTGTCAAAGCCCTTCTCTAAATAGCAGCCGCATTTTTCCCTCTCTCCTGTGGAAGCATAGAATTTGCTCCACCAGTCAATGAATTCTTCCTCCTGGTGGCAAGGGACACCAAAGTTACACACCTCCCCGAGCAAACCCCAGCAACCAACAGCAGCATCTCCCAGAAGGTGAACTTCTGCTCTGGGCACGACCCCACGGCACGGCCTGGGTCCCCTTCAGCACCTCTGCAGGGCAGAAACCCACCGACCCCATGGCACAGCCCGGGTTCGGTGGGTTTCTGTCCTGCAGAGGTGATGAAGCTGTCGTGGACCCAACCTGCAGCTCCTCACTCCCTGGTTTCAAGGTGCTTTTGGGATGCTTCCAGCCCAAATCCAGCTGTGGCAGCCCCAGCAACACCATGGACCTGTGAGCAGGGAGGATGATTCTCCATGGGAGGGTGAGGTGGAGCTCACAAGAAAAAACTGGCAGCATTTTTAGGCCAGGAGCAGATTTTGGCCATTTGGGTGGTGGGCTTCCCAGGACCGCAGTGCGGGACCACACAGGGGATGAGACAAATCAACACTTGTGCTAACACGGTCCTGGCAGCCTGAAATTCAGGGAAGGTGTGAGGCTGCTCTTAAACTCAGCCCCCGGTTTAGGCTTTGCCTGGAAGGTTTTGGAGTTTCTGGGACGGGGATTGCCCTTCTGGTTTGTGTCCCGGCACCACCCGACCTCCCCATCCAAACAAAGCACATGGGCAGACAAATAAATGCATAAAACGCATACGCTTCCACTAAAACCCATGGTCCTCAGGTGCTGCACCTCCCTCGGGAATAACACAATCTCCTCTCGTCGATATTACCCAAAGAGAGGGGCAGATCTCACACGCCTCAGCCCCAGCGTCACAGCCCGCAGCCTCACGCCGCTACGGACCGTTCGCCTCGTCTGCTGCGCAAACGGGCTCTCAGCTCCGAGGATGCTGCTCCAAGAAGAAAGCCGGCTGCCGGCTTCAGCAAATGCTCGCGTTTTATAAGAGCACCATTTCTGAAATCTATACAAGCAAAGATGAAGGGGCTTTGACTGTGATTCATGAAACATTCCTGAAAAATAATGATGTCTTATTTTAGAAGTCCACAAAATTCCATCACACTGACCTAATGGAGGAATCATAATAGAGGTTTATTGGATTTATATTTTAAGCCAACGGTGCAGGCTTTAAATTGCTGTCTTGAATAGACATTGTTTTTAATAGAAATATTACATAAATTAACTCTGAGGCCTCTGCTGCCTCCCTTTTTTTGAAAAAAAAAAAAATTGCCTTTCATCGCTTCCCCTGTTTTATTGTTTAAAAAGCTACACTCTGACCATCGTGGCTTTATTGCGACATTCCACAGGTACTGGGTTACAAGGAAAGCACTTAAACTAATCTGACGACTTACCCATGGTATCTTCTGCAGCCCCAAGACAAAGAATTTGGTTAGATATTTTTGCTGATTTCTACTGATGTTACAAAAAAAAAAGGAGGAAGGAAAAAAAAAAACCACGGAGGCAAGGGGAGCAGCTGGAATGTTAATAGCAAGGGACGTGAATCCATTTGCCTGCAAATGGGAAAGCCAGGGAAAGCAACGGCTGCGCCGCGGGAGCGACCGGACCCGGGGATTTCACTCGGGGACCAGGCGACAGCCAGAGGCACCGGGGTGTCGCACCCTGGACGCAGCACAGGAGGGTCCCCAGCGGCGGGGGGTGCCCGGCGCCCCGAGGGCCCTCCAGCATCCCGCTGCCCTCCCCCACGCCTGCACGGACCCCACGGGGTGGGCGCTTGGCACAAATTCACATCGGGTGAGCGAAGGCAGGTCCGGGCTGGGAGGCAGCAAGCTGGCGTCCGGGCTGCCGGGTTTGCTGCGTCCCATCCCCACCCGCTCCCTCTGCCCTCCCGGCCACCGCTCCCGGAGAGCAGGGACCGCCGTGACGTGGGCTGGCACCCGCATCCCAATGTCCCGAGCATGGAGTCAGGACAGCAGACACCTTCCCTACCGAGATAAAGTCAAGACCTTTCAAGTGCCAGGGAGCCCAGCTTTGGCACGTTCCGCTAAAATGGGAAGGTCAACGTTTAATACAGGAGCAGCAGAAGAGGATCCAGGACCGTTTCACCAGGCAAGAGCCCGAATGGGACCGTTTCATCAGTTTTCCAGCAGCTCCGTGAGCATCCAGGCAAGGGGCAGCAGGAGAGCCCCTTCCAGAGGGGCATCCCGGAGGAGAGGACTGCCTTAGGGCCAAGAGCACAGCCATTTCCAAAAATAAAGAAATTCAGATTTTTTTTAAGAAATGCCTTTAAAACCAGAATTTCACCAGTAGGCTGCAACTTCCCACTGGAAACATTTCGGGGATTATGGCTTGGACGCAGCAAAAGCACTCAGACGCACGCTTGACTTCAATCGCGTGTGCAAATCCCTCTGAAGTCAATGAGGCTCTTCAGACGCAGCCTTAAGGGCATTCTGGATCAGGCCTTTGGTTCGGCAGAGCCAGCCGCCGCTGGCTCACCCCCTCCAGACACCAGGGGAGGAGGTTTAAGCTGTGCCTGATCCCCACGCAGGACTTTCACCCAGGGCCACGCACATTGCTGCTGAGGGTACTGAAATTCTTCCCTCCGCTGGACCCCGAAGTGCAGACCTGGGTCGTCCCGGCAGCTCTCGGGATGGTTTCAGTCTCATTTTGTTTTATCCGGAGGGGAATGCACCGGTTTTAACCTCATTTTTGTCCGGGAGGCTGAGCCAGAGCCATTTTTTTCCCCACCGCCCAGGGTTTCCTGCCACTCCAAGCCCGTCCCATCGGACGCGTTCCCAGACGGGGACAGCGGGAGTCGGGGCTTGTCCAGCACAGCCCAGTTTTCACAGAACACGTTGAAATGGTCATTTCGGTCCGGAGCAAAAGGAGGTGTGGAAACCTGAGAAGCTGCCGTGCAACGGGCGTATTGGCTCCTGGTGAAACCTGGTCCTTATCATCACCCTACAGGTGGGGGAAACTGAGGCACGGACAGGTTTACGTCCAGACGGCAAAGCCAGGAGAGCAGAGCAGGCATGAGACAACCGAAGTCTTAACACTCACGCTTGCTCTCGCAGCGATTACACGCTCTTCCCCGTGGGAATATCGATAATTACAGCAATGATAAACACTGCCTCCAAAGAAGCTGAGCCGCTGCCTCCGTCTCAAAAGCGCTCGCGCCTCACATCTGGGAGGCAGATTCCTGCTGTGGGAAAGCTCTGCAGCTGGGATGAGGAGATCCCTCTGGAAACAGCTCGGACATCTACAGATGCAGCTCCCCAGCTGCTTGGTACCGCGCTTTTGCAGGAGATGACACCCAGCAGCTCAGCCCTGGAGAGGGTGGCAGCCGCATCCTCAGCTGCTCCAGCGCGAAGCCTGGTCAGCTCAGCTCATTACCCGGCTAAACGAACCCGGCCCAGCCCTGTCCTCCCGTGGGTGCAGAAAACTCCAGCGCAGAGGCCATGGCAAACAGCTGGGGAACACAAAAATGCCTTTGAACGCTGCAGCTGCGCTCCTTGGGGGTTTCCGACCGCATCCCAAACCCCTCTGCTGCTCTGTCTCGCGTCGCTCCCGAGGTCAGCAGGCCCAGGCAGGAACGGGAAGCATCCTCGGGGCAGTTCCGCAATGGAACGGCCCCAGCGCAGCCCCCCAGGCTCCCACCACCCCAGCAAGGTGCCAGCTCTCCCCACGCCGGGGAGGCACGTCAGCCGCTGCTGCCCAACGGGCTCCATCGCCTACAAACGCAGACCGCGAGCAGCTGCAGAAGCGGTCGGGAGGCAGGAGAAGTCCTGCCAGGAGGCCATGGCAGCCCAAGGCATGGGGTGGAGGTGCCACACGCTGGGACCTCGCACCTCCCAGACCTTGGGAGCTGGAGGAAGCCTTTTTCATGCTAACAACCTCCCCACGTCCCCGAACCTCCTCCCCAAGAGGGACCTGTCTTTGGGTTACCCTTGGGCAAACCTGGTCCTGTCGCCTGGTTCCTCCCGCCCATCCCAGGGACCTGCAGCAGCAGAAGGCAGCGCTGGAGGGAGGAGGGAGAACCACCGGCACCCACGCAGGGAGGCTGCAAGAGGACTTGGCTTGGCCTTCCTTAACGCTCAAGGTGCGAACGGTCAGATGTTCACAAAGACAAATTATCCATTTCTGGCTGTTTCACCTTTTTTTTTTTTCCAACATATTGTTAATTTTGCTCAGAAGTGGATAAAACTGTTTGTTTCCAGCGGGTTTTATCCACCCTGTTCCGTCAGCCTACACTCAGCCATGTCCACCCAAAGGCAGCCTCCCACGCGCCTTCTGGCCATCACTTTTTCTCTCTCCCATGGTTTATCCGGGGGGACGCTTGCCCGCAGCCCGGCCGGTGGAAAGCCAGCTGGCCACGCGGAGTGGCCCGGGAGGGCTTTCGCCCGCCGCCGCAGCAGTGCCGTGGGCCGTCCCCTGCGCCTGCACCAAGCAAAGCGAGGGCAGGAACGCGCCGGGGGGTAACGCGGGGCTGCAGAGCGGGTTGGCGACTGTTTTCAGCAGGAGATATCCAACACCAAGAGCTCTTCCAACTAACAGTAACAGGATAAGCCGTAAAATATGTGCTCTGATTTGGAACTAGCAAACACAGCAAATAACCAATTATTCCAAATAGTTTACAGATTTTGACCTTTTTTTTTTGTTTGTTTTCTGGCTTGGGTTAGCTCTGCTAACTTGTCATTTGATGGGTTATTTGTATTTCTTACAACCAAAGCATCGCAAGCCAAAACAACGGTACGAGCAACTGCGTAGAAAGCACCTTGCAGTGCTTCTCGGGGGAGAGCGGAGGCTCCTCGGTGCAGCTTCAGAGCCCAGAGGTGTCCGAGGGCTCCTCGTGAGCTCCTCTCCTCTGGGAGACGCTCAGGAACCGCCTGACTCCTGCCGCTGCTCCAGCGAGCTGGGGCTGGTGGAGAGAAGACCCTGCCAGACCATTTTACCGCCGGGAACGCGGGAGTTGCGTGGGCATTGACAACGTGAGAGGTCCCCAAAGGGCGCTCCTCGGCTCTCCCCCAGGCCTGGGTCCCTCCACTCCCACCGCCCACGCCGGGGCTGTCGCACTAACCCCACGCGTTCACGCAACAGGACTGGAAAGCTCACTGGTGCTTCTCAGGAGAAGGAGCCTGTCGGTCCCTGCGATCCTGAGCCGGAGCAGGCTGGAGGAGACGTGGCCAAGGACGCCCTGCCAAAGGGGACTGTGGCCCTCAAAGCCCCTTGGTGGCCAACCGGTGCTTTGCACGATGCAGCGTATCCTCCCCAAATACACCGTGCGTATTCTTCGCTTGCACAGGCGGCTTGCTGGTAACTCCTAGCTGCATCCATCGACGTTTGAAAGTGATTCTTCAGAAGCGTTTCTGTATTTTCCTCTCGCCCTTAACTATCAATAACGCTCTTGCGTATTAGCACTGCCCTGGCACACAGGGACCCCGCTCGGGATTCGAATCCCGTTGTGCTACGCTCTGGAAAAGGAGGAGGATTTAAAGATTGCTCTTAAGGCAGACATCCAAAACAGGCCAAAGGCGCAGGGAGATTTACAGCCCCTCGTTTGTAAAGGGATCCCGGTGTGACCAGCTCTGGTGGTAGCATCTACTTGAGCTTTAGTCGCGATCCAGGCTTTGCTCTTAGCAGGAGCTGTATTGCACCTTCCGCTGATGATGCCTATGGGCTCTCCGCGGCCCTGCAGGCCCCTTCGCCTCCCCAAATGAAGAGCAATTAGGTCACCCCTAAGGTCACCAGGGTCTCCTCCGGAATGCTCTCAGGTTGGCTCTGGCGGGCAGGGAAGGAGGTGGCACCTCCATCATCCTCAGGGAACTTCGGGGGACGCTGGCCAAGGGCAGGCAGGGAGAGGGTGCCGCGGTGCAGGACCCGAGACGGGAGCTGCTCTGGCCCGATTTCTTGGGATGGTTTGACAGCTGGAAAAGGGGATTTACAGGACAACGAAGAGGGGACCTTGTGGATAATTACAGAGGGGGTTTTGTGGGTGATTACAGAGCGCTCCTCCCAGGCAGGGAGGGGGATGCCTCATGAAAGGGCTTGGTTTGAACTTTTAAGAAGTCATGGGTCTCTCTTTCACCCTTTGAACACGGTTGAATCACTTGAACTCCAGAGGGATGAGCCAGGATTTCAGCGCTGAGGGAAGGGGACAGATCTGGAGCAGAGAGGTGGGTCTACGAGACATCGGCGTTGCAAAACCGTCTCATTTCGCTTATGCCAAAGATTCTCAGGAGGGACGAGAGAGGGACGAAGGGCCGACTCTTCGTATTTTCTAGGAGGACTTTGGCAAGAGCTGCACCGGAGGAGCGCGAGGAGAGGCCAGATTAGAAAGGGCTTATGAACTAGTTATAAACAATCGCAGATTAAGTGCTTGGATTCATGCAGGCTCCAGGCAGAGCCTGAAGCATCAGCTCTGGCAGCCCTGGCCTACGTCCCCATCACGCCATCGCTTCTCCCCGGCGGGTGCAGGGGGTTGCTGCCCCAGGGAGCAGAGGCCACGGCCATCGCCCTCCTTGGGGGCTCTCCGGGTCCCCCCGGCAGTGCCTGCCCCATCTTCCAGAGCCTGGGGTTCTCCAAGGTTTTCTCAGCACGCTGCGGGGGAGGCAGATAACCCCCATGCTCGAGATGAAGGGAAAAGACGTAACCCTTGAGGACTCCACCGAGGAGATGGGCAGACTGATGCGCGGGCTCGGGTCTCCAGGAGGCACAAGCCCACCCTCTCCCAGCACGCTCGCCCTCCTCCGGGCCGTTACCACCGCGGCCGGAGGCAGAACCTGGCGAGGCTCAGGAGCTCCCTCGCACACTCCACACCGGGCTGGATGGTTTTGGCTGTAAACCCTCTTTTCCTAATATTGAACCAGCTGCAGCCCCTGTGCCTCATTCCACGGCTCCTGCTTTCGTGCGAAGCTCCACGGCTATAAAGGAGAAGGAGACGGGAGGGAAGACGTCCACGGGCCGTCTCGGTGACACGCTTTCCAAAACAGGGTGGTTTCCCCCGGGAGGCATCAGCAGCTCCCCACGTCATGAGGTTTATTATACTTAATCACATTCTTGTCGGGTCCCGGTGGGGGCCAGGAGAATGGGTTTGTTACTGCCTAATATTCTGTTGCTTTTATTTTAAATTAATGGTTTGCAGCTTTTTTCTTTTTCTTTTTTTGTAAAACTTTATTTGAACTAAACCAAAACCATATTCACGTAAATTAAAGATGCTGATGAACAGAGGGAGGGGGGAGGCTATTTATGGAGCTTTTGTTTCCATGCTCCACGTCCCAGCACGGCCACCCATCTGTCTTCTCTGTGCGACGGAGGGAGCCGCACCAGCGAACGACGCTCTGCGCGTGCAGAGGACAAGCGAGGTACTGGGGAGATGCATGCAGGGCCAACAAAGCTCCTATCTATATGTTACGGAGAGACGGGCTGGATGTTAAACACGCCTCCAACCCTATGCCAAGACCTACAAAGACGCCCATCAGAGACTTCTGCATGCAGAAGCTCCAGCTGCCACCAGGCTGCAGCCCATCTCTCACTCCATGCTCGATTTTCACTCTGTTTTCAGCGAGGGAAAGCCCACTTCAGCTTCCCTTCCATCCCACGTGGTCAGACCTCAAAGGGAGACTTTTCCTCCCAAAGACACAGCATGAATAACACCTCCAAGCTGACCTTCTTCCAAAGGTCTGGGCTGACTCGCTGGCGTCTGACACCCCAGGGCACCGCTTCACACCGCCCGGCACCGCTCCGGGCTCGGCCGGCGGGAAGGAGCCCCTGTTTATCGCCGCGAAACGGAAAGCAACGCAACTAATTCTGGCCTGAAACACGCGGGAGGAACAGTCCCTGTCCTGCAACTCACGGGCCGGTACCGAGAGGGATCTAAGAGGGGTGAGGAACCCCGGGGTCACAACCCTGCTAGGGATGAATTTGGGGCATGGAGAAGAGCTGCTCCTCTGGAGCGTCAGCCCTGAGAAAGCCAAGCAGCTTCACTGCCCTTCTTACAAAACCCAGGAACATACCAAGCATCTGCTTTTCTTATGAAAAACGCACGAAGGGAGAAGGAGACACTTTGCAAGGAGGGATCTGTCGCTGCTCGGGCGCTGCCTGGCATCTCCCCCATCCCCACGCTTTGAGGGCACCAGGCAAGCACCAGGACTGTGCAAAGTCCTGCTCACGAGACGACACCTTCCTTGGGGTGAAACCCTCCTCCTCGTGGAAGGCCAACCCCTTCTTAGTTCAGCTTACACCAACACGATGCCTAGGACTTGTCACGGTCCCTGAGCTAGGACACGGAGGAGCCCAGAAGTCCCATCAAGTCCTTGACCATGCCACTGCAGCCACCGGGACGCACCGTCTCCACCGCGCTACCAGGCTCTGCTGGCGCGCGCAGAGAAGCCGGCGGCTGTTGGGAAGACACCTGACCTCGCGCACCTACGTAATTCTGCCATGAGGTCGAGAGGGAGGAAGCTTCCCCATCCCTCCCCCCAAAAGTGACCCCGCTTTCTTTGGCGGGAAGGAAAGCGACTGCTGAAAGGCGCACACACCTCCAGCAAGATGGAATTTCCGTCTTCCTAGGACAGCAAGGGGATCTTTCACACAAAGAAACGCCTCCATTTTTGCAAATCTTTAAATATACATACATATGCACATATACCATTCATAAAAACCATGAATCGAGCAAGTAAGTTAGAAATTAAGCAATACATACATGAGGCTGGGCCCGAGAAGCTGGTATGTTAATTAATGCCGAGCTGGTCATACCCTCCGCAAGCTACAAATTAAAATGATCAGTTATCAATGGGGTTAGAGAAACAGTATGTTTAACACACATCAGCAAAAGCACAATTTAGGAGAAATAAAACGAGTGAACCCGAACAGTGCCGCCTTCCCCCTCCCCTGGGTTGTAAGGCCGAGGCCTCCCTGGACAAGGCGTCCTTGGCACGAGAGCGGGGTTTGGGTTTTCATCAGATGGGACTGGGTTTGAATGGCTGCAGAGAATAAATGGTATTAAATGGTGTTAAAGGGAAATTGCAGCAAAACCCCACGTTACAGAAAAGCTGTTAACGTTTCTCAGCGCAGGACAGCATCTCCTCCTGCGGACACCGAGGGCTCGCAACCGCAGCGAGCCAAGCTCGTCCCAGGAGCCAGGGAGGGACCCGACCCGGGTGTTTTAACAGAAGGGGATCAGGAGAGCTCAGGACCGAGGTCTGGTACCAAGAGAACGCCGAGCACGAGCGCCGCTTGTCCTTGGCAAACCGAGAGCTGCCGCCACCTACCCCTGCCCTGGGCAGCAAGCAGCAGCTCTGTGTCTGTCTCCAAGCTGTGTCTCCTTCGGGATGGAGAAGGGGAGAAAGGAGATGTTCTCACCAGAAAACAGCGGGTTTGAGCACCAGGCCAAGCCCGACAGCGTTTCTCCTGCTCGCCAGCTCGGGCTGGTCCCCGCACGCACTGCTTTTGAGCCCATCGAACCAGACACGCGTCAGACCTTGGATCAAGCTGAAAACACTGAATTTACAGCGGCTTCACGGGCGCAAGACTCCCCCAGGCTCAGTTCCCGCTAGGAGAGCCGCGGAACTCTTGGAGGCTAGCGGGACACAGCTCCTCCGTGACCATGTCATCAGAAGAAACAAGTATCTGCTCATCCCTTGGGGCTGCAGATGGACCTCACCGTTGTCCTCCCTGCTCCGCTTCCCAGGGGGACAAGGACCAGGAAAGAGCACCAAGAACAAGGGGAGGCCGTGGGTGCAGAGCGGGCAGGAATACGGGCAGGAATACGGGCAGGAATATGGGCAGAGCCACACCGGGCTCGCCCAGGAAAGCCTCCGGCTGCTTGCGCACGCTCAGCCCTCGCAACACCCTCCCCTGCGTGCCTCTCCCAGGGAGGAGAACCAGAAGGGCTTAGCCCCGGAGACCCTGCTGCAGAAGAACTGCTTTTCTATGAGCTTCAGGAGGTTCTTTTCCCCGCATCCGGTAACCATGATGTTTCTAGTTCATGTGCACACGGACTCGTTCCAAACAGACCTCGGGCTGAACTTCTCACCCCACTTGGACGAGATGGACAACACACTCAGCAACCTCAGAGCAGAGGGGTTTCGCCTCTGTTTGTTTTCTCTGTTTCAGATGAGGACAACAAAGTGATCCTTTGTTCCAGTCATCCATCAGAGGAGGGACCAAAGCCAGGCTTGGCAAGGAGGGAGAGAGGCTTTGGAGCCACACAATGCAACACACCCATGCACACATGCACGGGCAGGAACAATCCCGGCTCCTGCTTCCAAGGTCACCACTGGAAGAGCAAGCGGGACGGAGACTGTGGCCCCGGGCACGGGCTCCTGGCCCGGGATCCATCCCCTTTCCCAGCGAGCAGGGGCAGGATGGCCCCTGCAGACTGGGACTCCTCCTGCACCCTCCAAACCTGGCCCCGGGGGGGAGCAGAGCGGGGTGGAGGGACCCCGACGGCGGCGGGGTGCCAGACCACCTAAGCAAAAGTCACCCCAACCCACGCCCGACACCGGGAGAGGGTGGGCACGGGAGGAACAGCACCCAGAGCCAAAACTTAGAGGTTAGGGAGGGAGACGGTGGGACTTTTGGTTTGGCTTTCCAGGAACAAGCTCCCTCCTCCCCAGCTCCCCAAACAAAGGGCAAAAGTGAAAGACAAACAAGCAAACAGAAAAGAATGAATCTGGGGTCAAACTGAATGATTCGATTCATTGCAGGGTGTTTTGTTTGCGAAATGTTTGTTTCAGTAAAGCAATGCCAAAGCCTTCCACCGCGTCCCTCTCCCCCCTCACCCCTTCACCTCCCCTTTCAGCTGTTCCCCGAGTCTGATCCGCGTTTGCAGGTATTTCCCCCAGGCTTCAAACTGCCGCGGGGACCCGAGCATTGACCGCAGCGCTGGGGTCCCTGCAGCCGCAGACCCCTGCCGCACCCCTCGCTCCGGGCGCCCTGCAGCCCCCGCACGCCCCCCCCGCCGCCGGGGAGCTCCCCGAGCCGCAGGCGCTGCGGACCCCCGGGTCAAAAGCACCCCTGTCCCAGCCACAGGTTTTGTCCCCAAAAGGCTGATCTGAGCAGGTTTGGTAAGAGCGTGATGACGTCCCTGCAAGGTCTGGGAGAGCCGCAGCCCCGCAGAGCCCCGTCGACCTCCGCGTTTCCCCAGCGGGAAGAGCTGAGCCGCTCCACCCGTACCAGCCCCGGGAGCACCGCAGGAAACCCGGCTCATCGCTTCTGTTGCCCGCAACTATTTTTGGGGAAGAAGGCCCCGCCTTCAGGCCTGGGGACATTGCTAGGGAAATATTTTTCTGACCTTTGCTGGACATTTGAAAAATAAAAAATACCTAAGGCAATACGCAGTGCCATTTATTTTGGTTAAAGGAAAGTCAAACACAAGCAAGAGCTCACCTCACCTCACCTCACTTTGCAACCTAAGGCTGAGGGACCTCGTTTCGGCGAGGCCAGAGGTGCCCCCTTTACCTGCCCCTCCCTCGCTCATTGCCACAGCCCTCCTCTTCCTCACTGGCATCCTCAGAGGCCAGAAGGTTGTTCACCTCTGTCCTGTTCACCTCCTGGAGGGTTTGCTAATGGCTGGGCCAAGCCTGAGTCCCCTAATGACGAGGTCCGCACGTAGGGATGGGGAGGTGGGCCGGGTTTCCTTGCAGATTTACTTCTGCACATCCCAGCCAAAAGCTGCAAGTATCGAGAAGAAAAGATCCCTGGGATGACCTGCAGGCAACGCTCGGGAAGGGCTTTTGAAGAGCCAGTGCACGAGGCAAGCCTCGGGGATCTCGCAGAGGATCAGCTGCCACCACCTCCTCCACCCCAACCCCAGCCCGGACCACCACTCCCTCCCCGCCGGGGCTCAGGCCGGCGTGCTCCATGCCCACGGCTCCGGCAGCACAACGAGAGCGACGGACGCTGCAGGAAGATGGATCTTCCCCCATCTGCAACCCCAGCCCCAGTAACTGCTCTCCTTGCTCTGCAACATCTCCAGGGTGGTGAGAGGTCCTCACCTCCTCCAAGAAGCAAACAGTGGCAGAGAAACGCTGAGGATCCGGCTGCCAACGACCCTCAGTTCCCTGACGGGGGCCCCATTTTCTGATCATCACCTTCCAAAAATGCCTCTTTTGCCTCCAGGCTGGTGGAAAACCCCATTTCCTCCTGCCAGATGAGAGCCTGGCCACCAGGGCCACCAAGGGCCACCTCCAGCTTGTAGACCTCTAGCAGAGTCGCGCCCCTGCTGCTGGGGGCACACCGGGTCCCTGCGCTGGATCCCAATCTGCTGTGGACACGACAGTGCTCCTAATTTTCAAAGTAAGCTGTGAACGGAGAGCCAGCTGTACCGAGGACAAGACATTGATCCACGTACCCCTCCATGGTGTACGGGTCTCCTCCGGGACAAGGAGCACCCCACAGTCTTAGGGAAGAACTTCAGAGCCAGGGAAAGAGCGTTTTTCCATGAATTTGTACAGAAAGCACACAGATTTCCTCAGGGGGATGAGTGGCAGGCTGTAATTCAAAAGACAGCCCGACAGCCCTGGATCCGGCACGCCACCAGCAGCGCCCACAGCTGCTGCGGGAGCGCTCAGACACCGCGCGGACTTTAAAAACAGGGAAAGAGCAGAAAGCGCGTCTGTGGCACCCAGAGCAAAGCTCTGGAAAGGCCGGGGGTCGCAGGAGGGTCCGGGCCTGCTGCTGCCCTTCCTCCCATCGCAACCTGCCCGCGGGGAACCCTCCAGCCCAGCCCGGAGCGAGCGCAGGCGCCCGAAGCGGGTCCCCTGGCCCTTGGCGCAGCCCCCCCTCGCCCCGCTCCTGCCGGGAGCTGTTTGTGCCGGGGCAGGAGGAGATGGGGGGAGCGGGGCCAGGTCCCGCGGCGCCTGCGGTGACGGGGTGCGGCTCACGGAGCAACGGTTTCCCTGCGATGCGCCGCCACATCTGAGGAGGGGATTAATTCTTGTTTGCAATTTAAACAGCCCCGCCGTGCCAGGGCACTGCGTACACGCAATAACAGAGCCTCCGGCCTCGCTCCAAATTAGCCTAATGAGGAGCAGGTTTCGGGACGGGCTCGGAGGAGAAGCGGGCTGCCCCTCTCCTCCCACCTCTCCCGTCACCTTCTGCCACCTTTGACCGCTCCGTGGACACGATCAGCACCCAGCGCGGTGCCGAGCTGCACGCGCAAGAGGTCCCTGCACACCACGATCCTGCTCTGCCTCCCAAAATACCCCAAACGACCCCAAACTACCCTGCCCAGCTGCCTTCACCTCTGGCTCAGCATCTCCAAGAGGTTCCCCAGCGATGGACGGGGCCAAAGCACCGCCTCAGCAGTGACGGAGGTTTGCGCCTTCGGTTCCTCAAATACCGGCGTAAATGGGACAACGCAGCGCGGGGAATCAACGGGCAAACTCCCCCCAGCAGCCACGGGGACAGATCCGCGCTCCCGGGGCCGTGTCCCGCGCCTGCTGCTACCTGTGCCCCAAACACGGCGGCCCGACAAAGGTCAGCCCAGACGTCTACATCTTGGTTCGCTCGGTGTCTGCCCAGACCTACGATCTCTGCCTCGCACACCCCGTGCCACCACCGAGCACGTTCACGGTTAACGCCGGTCAAACGATGGGGAAAAAAAAAAGCTCCGAAGGGGACAGGTTTTCATTTGCTTTTCCAAACTAACTGCAGTAAAAAACGTGGCAAAACAAAGCGGGGGAATTTCCATTAAGTGGAGGAAAAGGGTAATCGGCGACCGGGCTGAAAGCGCCCGCCGCGCCCCGCGTCGCAGCGGCGACCCAAGCGCCAGCCGTGCCGGCTCCCCGCGAGGAAGCCAGGCTGGGTGAAAGCCCTGGTCTCCCACAGGGACCTGCAATTCCACCGCCAAAGCCGCGGGAGAAGGAGCAGGAGCGACTGCGGGTCTGGGGCGACCCCGGCAAAGGCACCGAAAAATCAGGGGTGGGACACGGCACTGGCAGATGAAGGTCAGAGGAGAGGAAACATTTTGTAACACCAGTTGCCTTTAACAAATGGTTTTGCCGTCAGAAAAAGGCAGCAGAGGGCCGGCGTGGGCCTCCTGACGCTCCCGAAGAGCAGTACGGCACGTCGGACGTGCTGCAGGTCGTTATTCTGCTACACAACACCATTTTTACTGAAAATAGACCAAAGAAAAAAGAAAGAGAGAGTTTAAACTGTAGATTTCAGAATATGCCAAAAAAAAAAAAATAGTCGAGCCAAACTGAAACTTGGGTAGATTTTTCTATCAAAAAATAAGAAGTTATGTCTTTGCAGCTTGCTGGAGTTGCAGACGCAAAACCAGTCCACCCGTCGCTGCCCCATCCGTGGCTGGGGGTCAGGAGGGGGCCAGAAAGACCCTCCGATGGGGCTCTCGGCCCGTGGCTAACGCAAACTCCAGCTGGCCCCTGCCACCAGGCAGCACCTTCCCCTCCTTCCCACGAGCTCCCAGCCCTGAATCGGGTCTGCAGCCGCCACCGCGGGAGCAGCAAACCCGTCCTCGGGTGCTTTGGCCCCTTCCAGGGGACGCATCCCACCCGCAGCCGCCTCTGCAGAGGGTCTCGCAGCCCTGGGGGAGGCACCGGCTGCCGCCGGCCCCCGTGGCGCAGCAAAGGACGTGGCTGGCGCAGCGTCACGCAGCTCGCCAGAGGTGAGGCCGGGACCTGCCCCCCAGCCCACGTTGTGCCCTGGCCTCACCTTTCTCCCAAGCACTTTCTGCGCTAGGCTGGAAAAAGGGGTTTTTTACATTTGCAGAAGTGCAGGTTCCCGCTCCAAGGCTCGTTTTGGTGTGGTTTTCTGCAGACATGCTCCAGTTACTTGACTGATACAAGATGAAGCACAATTGTAAATCATTACGACAAATCCACAAAGGGCAAGCGAGCGGAAAGCCAATGAGGTTGTCAGGAGCGTTTTCTGTCTGGAATTGCTTTTTCCTTTCAACGACACTTGTTCACCGGGGCCAACGCTGTCAAACTCCGCTGTCCAGTTCCTAATCGACACTGAAGCATCTCAGGACAAGACGCCAGCGTCCCAGGGAGCTGAGCACACGAACATCCCACCCCTTGGCCGGCGGGGAACCCGAAACGCCAGCTCGTCGGACGCGCCTCGCCGCAAGGACCGCAGCGTGCCCCGGCCTGAGAGCCCCAGCCTGGATCTCATCAGCGCCTGGGACAGGCAGGCACGAGCAGGGCCAGCTCCCGCCGAGACCGCGGCAGGCTGGAGTCCCACGCCCGCAGCTTTCGCCGAGCACTGCCCAAAATCTCGATTTTTCCCTTAGCCCAAAGCCCGAGAGCCTTGATCCGGGCAGAGGCTGCAGCCCGCAACGCGCGCTCCGGCTCACGCAGCGCCTGCGCAGCCGCGGGGAGGGCTCGCCTGGCACCAGCCCAACGCGGACCCGCGAGCACGAGGGATGCAGCACGGAGAGCTGCAGCTCCAGCTCTGGATCCCCAGGGACAGCCCGGGGCTGGGACCCCCGCCGGAGCCCGCCGTGGGGCACGGCCGCAGGTCTCTGATGGGGCGGATCAGCGGATCGCAAAGCCCTCGTGAACGGGAACACTGAGGTGCCAGCGAGGAGGTGAATGAAGAGCAGAGCACTGACGCCCAAATTACACGTCCTGCTCCCACGGGCAGCGAGAGGCAAGGCGAGAGGCCGGCCGCGGGGCAGGGCTCTCCCAGAAAGCTCAGGCTGTTCCAGCCCCGGGTACCGTGCAGCACCCACGGCCTTTAAAACAGGGAGGAAGGAAATACCAGCGCGCGTTAAATACACCGAAGGGAACGGGAGACCATGCAAAGCCCCACCAGATGCCTCTGACAACACTTCCAGCTGCTCCTGAGCAACCAGGGTCACCTGCGGATTCCCGCGTCACACACGCGCGCGTCGGCACCGACAGGTCTCTGCCTCCGCGAGGACACATCTGCTGGCAAAGAAACCCAGGGGCCATGGAAACGCGAAGCACCAGCAGGGCCAGTGTCACCAGCGTGACCGGACACCTCCCAGCTCTGCTTCAGGAAGGAGGAACAGCAGCCCCGGTGCAGCGCCCAGCCCGGCCCCTCTCCAAGGGACAGCTGAGACCCCTCAAACTCATGGCACGTAGAAGCCTTCTTTCTGCAACAGCACCAACACGTCCCTCCTTCCCTGACCCTGCTAAAGCACGTCCAGCTCCCACCACCATGGGACATTCCACCATCACAGCGTCCACCGCGACCCTCCGCAGAGTAACCGGCGCTGCTGGAAGCACCTGGCGGGTCTGGAAGCAGCAAAGCACCAAGGAGCAGAGCTGGGGACAGGAGACCTGGCCGCGCGGATGGGGGGAGCACGGGGAACCTCGGCTCCCAGCGTGGCCTCGGGCAAACTGCCCCATCTGCCAGCAACCGCTCACCCTCTCCAGCGCTGGGGTAAGACCCCCAAGACTCAGCTCCGGGGCGCAGCGGCTCACTTCCGAGCGAGCATCCCGCAGAGCCAAGCCCTGGGGGGCGAGCGCGAGCCTCCTGCAGCCCCGAACCAAACCATACGCGGGAGGAAGAGACGCTGGGGGGGAGACCCCGCCACGGAGCCAGTCTGCTGCCTCTCCCCCCGAAAAGCAAGTCGGACGCCTCACATTAAACGTACGGGAGAAGACGGGTTTGAGGTTGTTCGTTGTGGCACGGTGAGGAGAGGGGGTGAAAACAGAGACGAAAGCTGCAAGAGGAAGGTTAAAACCAGGCACGACCTCACATCAGAGACCTGCATCGCTCTCCGCCCCAGCCCTGCACCCGCACAGGTTCCCCCGTATCATGCAACGTAAGAAACCAGCGTCTTCCCACCACTGCGACTTTTTCCATACCTGGACAGGAATGAGAGGCTCTTTGTCATCGATGTCAATTAGGACGTCATCCCTGGGCGTGAGGCTCACATCGTCTGCAACCAGAGCAAGCACGAGCGTGATGAGGACATCCAGCTGTTAGAAACCCCAAAGCCACCTTGGGATCAGCCTCCAGGAGCGATCTCAACTTTGGCCAGAGCCTTCCCACCACCCAAAGCTCATGTTCATGCGGGTTGAACAGCTTGGCCAAGGGACAGCCCATCTCACCACCCAACCCCAGAGCTAAACTCCTCCTCGGCACCTCCTGGGCTTTTTGTGTCGGACCTGGGGCGAGCCGAAAGCAACGCACACAGCGACCCACGGCTCTCCTGGAGAAGGGCACGGGCGTGCAGCCAGCACGGCCCTCGTGGCAGCGCATACCCGAGTGCTCCTGGGGACCGTCCGTCTCCTCTCGGTAGGGGTCACAGTAGAAGTCCTCCAACGAGCGGATGGTGCACTGTCCCACCACGGGCCTTCGGCCGAACGGCCTGTTGTCGATGATTTTGACGATGATGGGGGGGCTGTACAGGCTCTCCTTGGGTAAACGCTGTGGGGAGAGGGGAGGGCACTCGTAACTACGCAGGGCAGGGAGGGCAGCTGCTCTGCACCTCCCCAAAGGGAACCAAGGCCGAGCAGCACAGAATTAGCTTCACCACAGGACCTCTGGAGGTCCTTCCCAACCAGCTCCTCTATGACCCCATCGCTGCAGGGGGGGGACCAGGTCCTCACCACTTCCATGAAGAGCACACAGATGTCAAAGTTGGGGTTCTTCTTGACGTTCTTGATGACGCAGGACTGCACGAGCTGACCTCCGCACTCCACTAGCAGGCTGGGCGAGGTGACGCTGGCTAGCTGGTAGCTCTTGAGGTTCCTCAGCCCCCAGGCCAGGATCTGAAGGGTGAGGGGAACAGACAGCAAAGACTGAGCCAAAGGTCTGCCTCTGGGTCTCTCACCGAGCTTCTCGGCAATGGAGGTAAACCTGAAGGTTGGCCCACCACAAAGGAGAGATGAACCAACCATGTGGGACAGCTGGTGCTGGGAGAAGCCAGGTCGTACAGCAAGCGTTTGCCTGCATGCACCAACACACCAGGTCCACAACTGCGTATCTGTTAATGGACCATCTTTGGTTGGGGCAAGTATCCCGGTGTGAGGCAGACTGTCCTAGAGAGCAAGTGCGATGCAGGGCTGTGCTCTGCCCTAGGACATGACTGCTTGGTGAGACCCAGCTTCCCAGCAAGAAACCAGGCTGTGCTGGGGGAAGCCCTGGTGGGAAACAGGGACTAGTGACAGTCGTGTGATAGGAACAGAAGGTAAAATGGAAACCTCTTGGTCCATTGAGGCAACTACATCCAGTAGGAGTGAAGGGAACGGTGGGTTTTCCAGGCAGGGCAACCCTAGAGCCAGGTTTCCTCTGTTATAGTGGCTTAAAGAGACTTTTTGGTGGATAAACAAGGGACAGAACCAGCTCCCAGCACTGGCAGGACTCTGTATCCACAGAGTCTGGCTTGGATCCCATTCCTGAGTCTCAGCCCCCGTTAGGGACACACGGTCGGAGTGTTATCCTGCGAGGGCGCGAGCCCTCGTGCGCTCCCCATCACTCACCTCGATGGCCGTGCGCTGCAGGACCGGTTTGATCCCTTGGGGGACCATGTAAATGTTGGGCTCCCGTTGGGGCGGAGGGTACGGCAGGTCAGAGTCCGCGGACTGCGGGGAGCAGAGATGCAAAGAGCGCGTTAGGTTGTGGCACAACAGGACACCAGCCCCATCGCCTCCCCCTCCCCACGCTGCGTCCCCCCAGAGCCTCCTCCTCTGCAAAACTCATCTCCCCCCAGAAGTCGAGGGCAGCCAGACAGGGGGCACGAGGGCTGGGGCATGAATGTGCTTGCAAATAAGTCTCTGCCTTAACCTGACCCTGGAAAAGATCAAACATCTACTGCTGAGAGCGACCCCTGAGCCCTTCCCAGGGAGGTAAGAGGGATCTGCCCTCCGTCAAGGCTCAGCCTCCTGGAGGGGAGGAAGGGATGAAACCGCATCTATCCCAGGCCAGGACCACGGCGCGGGAGTTACGCAGAGGGACGAGGAGAAGGGACGAAGCAGCAGCAGAGGGTTAATTAGTGAAATACAGCTCCTTGAGCGGGACAGCGAGATGCTGCGACCAGCTCCCGAAGAGCAGCAGAGGGTTTAGTGGGGACAGCGCCGTGGGACGGAGCGTCGGCGTCGCCTCCGGATGCGGGAGGGGATCGCTGTTCATGCGTGGCGTACGACAGCTCAGCTAGAAACCTCCTCTGGCAGCTGCCGAGCTGCCGGCCACACGACAGGGCTCGGGCAAAGCTGCCTATGCACCACGTATGCAGCAGGAGATTTCCTTCAGGGTGAGACCAAATCTGGACGGCAGGCAAGGGATTCCAAATTTGCCTTCGGAGAGGAGGAAAGCAGGGAGCCAGATTCCCCGGCTGCTCGCAGAGGATGGGCTCTGAGCCCTCCCGGCGCTCGGGTTCTTCTTGACCTGCATCTTGGAGTTCAGAGTCACCAAAAAGGCAGGAATGAAAGCAAAACCTCTAAAAATGCAACCCTCAACCAAGGGCGGTTGGAACCAATTTAGGAGACTGGCATTCTTTTCAGGCTGGAGTATTATTGCGTTAAATTAAGTGTATATATGTATTTCAATTATAGGATTGGTTCAGGTTTATATATGTACGTATATAAACGCTCTACAAAGGGATTTTTCACGGTGGCATGTTAGCTATACTAGACGCTAAGCTTTAATTTTCATTGGCAATTGCTGGTGGCTGCTGAATCAAGCTGCTTGTCAGCTGAAGACTCTGGTAACTCCGTTTCGGGACAGATGTCTGGGTTCCCACACGGGGCAGACGGTAAACCCGGGGCAGGCAGTCCCACCTCCCGTGGTCCACGCGCTCGCAGAAGGGGTTAGTGCCAGCAGGGAGAGGGAAGGTGATGGGGGAGGCGAGCGCCTAAGGAGAAGGGAGAGGTGCAGAGCAGCCCCGGCACCGCTCGGGTGCTCAGCACCTCTGGTGACCCACCCACGTACCCAGAGCCTTCATTCCAGACTCCTAAATGAGACGTTGCAGCACCAACACGGGCTGATCCTGCCTTGGGGTAGAGGGATGGACCAGACGGCCCTCGAAGAGCTATCCGCAGCTTTTGTCTGTGATCCACAGCACTTAGAGCACATCAAGGTGCCCAAGCGCGGACTGAACCAAGAAAAGCCTCGGTCTTCCCTTGTTTAGTGACGTATGTTCATTTCTAGCTTTAAATGAGAGAGGCAGAAGTCGCCCAGCCCGTCTCCAAAGGCCAAGGCAGGCTCAAACCCCACACAGCCCCTGCGAGATGTCTGCAGTGTCTGTTCCCAAAAAGGGAGCTTGTTTCCCTAACAGGGCACCTACATCTTCACTGCTGCAACTGCCACGTGTTGCATTTCCTTACAGTCATTGGAGTAAAGATCATTTCAATCCTTCTGTCCCCCGGCAAATCCGCATGGGCAAAGGGGAAAGCCTGGGGGAAGAGCTCCTGCCTGCCCCACGTCCTCCCCGGGCTCAGCAGCAGCCGCCTGGCTCCTGGCACTGCAACGTCCTCGGCGAGCGCTAGCTGTTCCGAACCCCTTCCCGATCCCCACTGCTCTCCTGGCTGTTCCGCAGTCCTTCTCCTGGGTCTCGGCTGAATGCACGAGCATTAACTGTTTCACCAGCTGGGACAGAAAGGAGCAGTGAGTCCTGGGGACGAGGCAGGAGCAGGGAGGGTTCAGGGTGGTAGTGGGGAACCAGCAATTCCCAGACACAGCTCTCAACCCAGACACAGCGGCTGGATGGAGGAGGCATCCGTGAAAAGACCTGTGGGCTCTGCTGGCAGCTGGGATGGTTTGAACGAGACAAGTCAGAGAGAACCCTGGAAGGGAGCTCCGGAGATCATCTCGTCCAACCCCGACTTTGATACAGGGTTGGAAGAGAAATGAGTGAAAGTCGAGACAGATCAGCCCAGTCAAAGCGGCGGCTGGAAACGTCTCCCAGTTTGAGCACACAACTGGGCCCTGTTGTTTCAAGGGGGGCTTAATCCCAGTGCTGGGAGGGGACCTAGTGCACCAAACAGAAATGCAGCAGCAGAAGTCTGGTGCCAGCCTGGTCGTTCAGGTACATGGGGAGCCTGAACGACGCACGTACGAGCGTGACTCTCCGCAGGGCTCGTTATTTGCTGCGAAGGGCACTGGAGACCTGAGGCTGGCATCCCTTGTCTGGGTGCCGCTCGGTGGGGTGGCCTGGACGGGGCTGCTGTGGGGCAGGCGGGGCAGGCCAGGCCATGCCTGGAGGAGCTGGTCTCTCTGAGAGTCTCTGCTGGGACTTTGCTCGGTTTCTGGGCAGAGGCAGAGGAACAGAGGAGAGGCAAGTGCTTGAGCGTAAAAGGTACCCATTGAAGGAGCCCCTCGTAGAACAAGGCAGGGGTGCAGAGCTGTGGAGTGCCCCGTCCAGAAACGGCAGTGGCAAGAAATGGAGGAGAAAGAGCAGAGAGATGGTTACGTTTACACGAGCTCATCCATCTCAGCCCATATGGAGCCCAGAGGAGCCCCACACTGCCAGGAAAGGCTGCCTGGGCGGAAGAAACCCAGCATGCACACACGTGTTCATCCCACCCAGCCTTTCGTGGAAATGGGGCCAGGGTCTTTGCATGCCCCAGGTCCCGCCTAGCTCATCTCCCAGACTTTGGGGTTAACTGGCTCCTAGGGCCACCACAACACTCCTTGTTCAGCTCCCTGCCCTGGGTTTTCCAAGGCACCGGCCCACCCTGGCAGCGCTTGGCTCAGCCGGTGACCTGCTCGGTAGGATGCACAAGGTCTGGGCAGCACCTTCGGCAGGTTGCCCAAGCAGCAGCGTGGGCTCCCGATGAGAGTATTTCCCTCGGAGTGACTGGGACAGTCCAGCACGTGCCCCAGTTCACGGCGAATTCCCCACGAAAAGTTGTGAACTTTTCAACCGGGATTTCAGCTGAGGTCCAGGCAAAGGCCAGCCCAGCGTTTCGGCTTTTACACGCTCGCTTTGGAAGGGCTGAACACCAGTAGACCTCGTGCACACACATCCCACAAAGGTTAAATGTTACCCCACGTGCCCTGCCGTCGGGAACGCTTCCCGGGTTAAGCACGGAGCCCATCGACCCTGTCCTGCTGGTGATGCTCATGTTGCTAAAATCCTGATGCTGTGGACTTGCCTCATCTGAAAAGCAGTGGCTGCCCCGTGGAGGCACATTTTTAACAATCTCCAAGACGAAGAGACAACTAAACCTCATAGACTCACCTCATCCAGACTGGAGGACAGCTCACTCTGGAGAAGAGGAGAGAGTACAGAGTTAGAGCAATTCTCACCCGCAAGCCCATCCTAGCGCTTGTAATTGCAGCTGACAACTGAACAGAAAAAGGATGCTTTCCAAGTTCCCGCACGCCGCCGCCCCGAAGCTTGAGCAGAAACAGTGCAGGTGACCCAAACCCATGTGAAGTCCAGCATCAGCTAACGTCTTTGCTCAGCCAGGTGCGGGGTAGGAAACCCGCTGGAGCAGCTGGGAAGCACAGCCCTTGGCAAGGGGAATGCTGAAATGACTTCAGGGCAGGAAGGCAGCGGGGTGGTTGAGACCTGAGGAATTATACCTGCAATGGGGTACGTTCGCCCTGGTTTAGGAGTCAAAAGTGAGCTGCCCCGCTTCAGCTCTCTTTACCGTCAGCTGAGGGAAACTGGCATCTTTACTGGGGGTTCCTTCGCCCCAAGAGGAGGGACGAACTGCCCGCAGGAGCAGCTGATGGTGCGGGGCCCCGCAGCTCTGCGGGGACAGGGCAGGGGACGGTCTGAGGGGCGCGGGGCCCCGGAGCTGAGAACAGGGTAACGGCATTACCTCGAAGCCAGGGATGTGATGGACAGCCGGCTGTGGAGAAAAAACACACACTTTGCATTTGCCCTCCGGGTGCTAACTCAGCGTTAGCCGGCAGAGAACCACCAGCCCTCCCGTAGCCACACGCTGCCCCGCTCCGTGCCCGGTGCCGGGCTCCAAAAAGCAGCGTGGGCGAGAGGGCAGGGCTCTGCCTCCGACAAGGGCGCACGAGCAGAGCCTCAGACCCACCCGGCTGCTTTCTGCTAGGACCCAACGCAGTCCCCAGAGCCTCCCCAAGGTCTTCCCCACCCAGGCCAGTAGCGTCTGAGGGGGGTGAGGAGGAAGAGGAGGCTGCGTGCAGATGACGCGGTGCCCCGTCCCGGCAGCAGAGGCGTCCCCTGACGCCCGCCCGCAGCCCCCGGCCGGTGCAGCGAGGCTTGTACCCAGCGCGTCCAGCCCCTGCGCGCCGTGCCCAGGGCGCAGAGCCGGGACCTCCATCGGAGAGAGGGAGGAGGGAACTGCGGGACCCTCCTTCCCAATTAGCACCTCGGGGCTGGGCGGGAGGAACGGGAGGGGGAGATTTAGCCTTCCAGTCCACCCACTCTCCCTGGCACAGAGGCACATCTGGGCTGCAGCCAGGCGCCGCGGCCAGTGGGAAAGCCAGAGAGGAGAGAGGCGAGGGGGTGGTGCGTGCGGGGGGACGGGGAGGGTGGGAAAGCACATGCGAGCACACTGGGGCATGACGAGGGGTCCCTCCCGCCCGGGCTGGCTCCAGGGCGCAGCCTCCTTCCCCCGCGGCTCGTCACACGAACGGCCAGCACCGAGCGCGGCAGCTTGCTGCAGAGCAACCGCCCGCTCCGGCTCTCGTAAACCCTCTCCGGAAATTAACTCTGAGCAAAGGGCAGCGATCCGGGGCCAAACGCACCAGACTCTTCCCGCGGCGCGAAGGTGCCGAGGCTCCGAGCTCCGGCAGGGCGCGAGCGGTGCCTCCCGGCAGCCCCCGCTGCGGTCCGGCACCGAGCCTCTCCCCGCTGGCTCTGCCACACACCCCCCCACGCCGCAGCCAGCGCCGAGCGTCGCGGCCGGCTCTGCTCGGAGCAGCCGTCCCGGTGAAACTGAGGACGGGCAGCTGCAGGGCTGCTGAGCCCGGGCAGGCGTAACTCAGCGCCGAGCAAAGGCCGGATCCTGCTGGGTGCGGAGAGGCTCCAAGGGAAGAAGCTAGCGTTCCAGTTAGAGACGGGATCAGGTCCCGGATGGGGGGCTCACCTTCTCCCTCTGAATCAGCTCGAAGGCAGCCAGCAGCTCCCCGACGTTTCTGTTCGCCTTGATGACCGGGTGCCAGGAGAGCCGCGGCGAGCGCGCCAGGCTGGGCTTGCAAATGCAGCGCCCCATGAACTCATCCGCACCCTGAAAGGCAATCACAGGACGGGGAGCTTTCTTCCCACCCCGCTTCCCGGTGGAGTCCATCACCGCGCACCCGCATCTCAGCCGAGACCCTGTCGCTCAAAATCCAGGCTCAACGTCTGAACCATTATGGGACCAGTTCAGAAAAAAAAAAAGATGGTTTTGAAGCCCATATAGGCTCAAGCTTTCAAACTGCTCCCTGTAACTGCTAGGGCTAGCAATGCACCCTTTCTTACTACGCATTGAGGCTTAAACAGGAGGTGAAACTCCTACAGTATCACAGGATTTCCAGAGCAGGAGCTCCGAGTACAGCATTAAGTGTCAGCAGCTCTTAAAAAGCCCATTCACTGCTCTGCAACGGGATCTCCAGTTGCCTTTGCTGCTCCTGCTGGCGCCTTTCGGAGGAGGGAGGGCAGAAGGGCTCCTGAGAGGCTCCTCGGACATTCCTGAGGTGTATTCCAAGCACCTTTCACTTCTGCGCTGCTCTTACACGCAGGCTGAAATCCCGTCTGCTCTTGTGACAGGCTACAGCCCCGCTTTTCTAGGCAGGACCCAAGGTTATCATCTCACCAGCCCCGCAAACGCCAGCACTACAGGGCACTTCGGACGCCTTTGGGCAGCTTGCATGACTTGCACGGCTGCTTTAAATCTTGTCCCAAGCTTTTTCCACAAGGAAATACGGTTAATGTGGCCACTCTGCCAAACACGATGCAGATGCAGCTTTGGTAACTAGAGCAGGGCCACCAAGGACATCCTCGCTAGCAGAGCTGCTTGCTGAATTTTTGTCTTCCGAGTGTCCAGCTCAATGTCTGAGCCACCCCGAGCTGTTTCGGCCTTGCACTCCAGAGGGCAGGAACGGTGCCGCGCGCTTGTCCCATCCACCCCAGCACACTCACCCCATGAAGGTCCAGCTCATGCCGACACACTTACGTAGGTGTCGTGGTCATATATTTCCACCACGATGTTGGGAGGGGAGTCAGACACGTTCTGGGGGTCCCCAAAGATCTCTATCTCGTAGAAGATGAGTGTCTGGTCCCAGGTGGGGTTCAAGGTGTTCTTGAGCACCACCGTCTTCTGGCTTTGGTGGAGGAAGGACACAATGGCATAAGGATCTGCAAGGGATGTCAGACAAGAGGCAAAGGGTGAATGAGCGCTAGGGGTCTAAGGAGAAAGCAATTCAGTCATTCAAGGGCCAACGGGCTGCGCAGGGAAGACTGTGAACAGGCTGAAGGAGCTGCAGGTCTTTTAGAAACAGCAATGACATTCCCATCGTGTCCTGGGCAACTCCCGCTGAGAAGAGAATGAGGACACGTTCTCCGACACTTCTCCCTACACACCAGCTATTCACCGCTCGGTGCTTCCCAAGCTGGCTGGGATGTCTGCATGTTTAGCAACCCTGCAGCGGGTTGTCTTCCACGGACTTCTCCTGCCTCTCTTGAACCCACCATATCCTCTGGTGAGGACTCAAAACTGGATGAAGAACCAGCCCCCGTGGATGTGTGCAGTACCCAGCTCCCTCTCCCTCCCGCTGAGGCCCCCCAGTTCTCGCACTGGGAGAGAAGGAGCCGCCCAGCCCTGCCCACCTGCACTGACACTTGGGGTTCTGCAGGTTTCTGTCACGCCAGCCCTAAAACTTCTCTTTTTCAAGCTGAAGAGTCTCAGCCTATGGAGTTATTCCTCACAAAGGGCCAATCCAGCCCCCCACGTGTTCCAGCTCGTTTCGGCACAAGACAACCCCAACGGCCCACGCAGCTTGGCTGCCCATCTATGCAAAGACCTTCCTTCTTATCCCACAGCAGCCTCCTTTCCTTAAAAATCTTTGTTGAGGGATGTTTTTGCCAAAAACCTTTTGCACATCCAATGAGACCATGTTAACCAGAGCAACCTTATCCTCCGCCTTGTGATGGCTCCAGCTGGTGGAGACACCGCGACCTTCCCTGGCCACCTCTCCCAGCACTCCACCGCTCCGTTAGAAACTTCCTCGCCGTCTGACCTGGTCCGTCCCGGTCCAGGTTACCCTCGTGACTCCTCACCCTGGCCACCAGGCGTGAGGTACCACAAATGGCTCACCTAGTGCCTTAAAGTGTGGATTTTTTTCCCAAAAGACGACTCTACAAGGATGAGTGTTTCACAGGTGACAGCACAGCCCTCTTCCAGCACAGCAGAGAGCACAAACTGTTTCCACGACGCAAATGGTCTTTCCCAGGGAGATGCAGGAGGTACCAGCACTGCACATGTGGGTGAGCAGTGACTTCAGGTCATCCCCCGCTGTGAAGACCAGACCTTGAAGAAGGTGACTGAGAAGTTACTGCCTCCTTCCTGGGGTCTTTGATGTCTCCAGAAGGGATGGGAGCTGAGGACACAGCCAGCAAACAGCCAGAGCCATCCTCTCAGCCCCTTTGCGTGAGCTTTGGTAACCTCCATGTCTTGAGGAGGGCTTTGGGTTCTCAGCACTCCGGGTTATCCCACCTGGCCTCCAGCTGCCATACCAGACGGCTCTGGGTCTCCCTTCGGGCCGCTGCATCCCATCTCCCAGTCCCATGCAGGCGTCTCAGGTCCTCCAGGGTCCCATCAGACCCCTGTGTGTAGGCACTGAGCTGGGACCAAGCCGAACTTGTGACAAAGCCAGAGGTTTCTCCCTGCGAGGCAGCACCAAACTGTGAGGAGCAGCCTCCCTTAACAACCAAAGCAATTAACACAGGGAGCCTGAGATCAATTAACAACGGAAACATGAAACCTGAGTCCTCTCTAACAGCTTCAAGGAGCGTGTGGCCCAAACCCGCTGCGGACATCCAGCCCACGCCGGCGGTGGCACAGGGCACGGGGACAGGACGGGCAGTGGCAGAACCAGGATCAAGGGCTGGGTGAAAGGCTTGAAACACGCCGTGGGATCACCTTATAGACTCACAGAATCACAGAATCGTTCTGGTTGGAAGAGACCTTTAAGATCACCGAGTCCAACCATTACCCCAGCACTGCCAAGGCCACCACTAACCCATGTCCCCAAGCGCCACATCTACACGGCTTTTCAACCCCTCCAGGGACGGGGACTCCCCCACTGCCCTGGGCAGCCTGTGCCAGGGCCTGACAGCCCTTTCGGGGAAGAAATGGTTCCCAAGATCCAACCTAAACCTCCCCTGGCGCAACTTGAGGCCGTTTCCCCTCGTCCTGTCGCCTGTTCCTTGGGAGAAGAGACCGACCCCCCCTGGCTCCAACCTCCTTTCAGGGAGTTGCAGAGAGCGAGAAGGTCTCCCCTCAGCCTCCTTTTCTCCAGGCCAACCCCCCCAGGTCCCTCAGCCGCTCCTCACAGCACTTGTGCTCCAGCCCCTTCCCCAGCTCCGTTGCCCATCTCTGGACACACAAGACCTCGTGGAGACTGAACATCCTTCATAACCTGATAGCGCCTACTGCTCCTTGTCCGGGATGAGACCTCCATGACTGCTGCATCCCACCCGGCTGGTCCCTGAGCTCTGGTTGCCTGCAAAGCCCAACCTCCACGGTGGCAGGAGGCACCACGGGCCTTTTCGGAAGGACACGGGCCACCTCCTCCGCCTGGCACCCAGCATGACGTGCCACCACAAGACACAGGTACACCAGACAGCGTACGGGGGTCCAGCAGCGCCCGGGGGCGTACCACCTGGCTCACCCCCAAGCCGGTTCCAAGAGACCTGCCGGTGGCCAGGAGCGTGGCAGACCCTACGAATGCAACCCTCGGTGCTGCGCGACCCCCCCGGTCCCAGGAGGTCCCCCCACCCTGCAGAACAGCGCGCGCCCCGACGCCAGCACTGTCACGAGCCTGCGAGCTTACGCCGGGAGCCAAGGTGTCCTCCCTGCGCTGGAGGTGGAGGAGCATCCCCCGGCCACCTGAACGCGGGGCCGGGCGAGCAGGGCGGCAGCCCCCACCCTCCCTCCCCCCCCCCCTCCAGGGATGGGGGGGCCAAGGGGGATGTATTTTCCTTCTTGGCGTCCGGACCGCAGCAGACGTGTTTAATGAGCCGGGGCTGTTTGCGAGGTGGCCGGCTGGAGAGAGCACTATTCACGCTGGGAAGAACCTTTTCCACTTACGCGCTTTTTTCCAGTAAGAGGAAAGCAGAATGCGTTACAATAAACAAAAAAACCATGGATTTGGATTTGCTTTTTTGCTCCTTTTTTTTTCCCCCCTTCTTCTTCTTTTTAAAGGAGGCCTCTATAAAGCCCCTTTGTTTAGACCCTCATGTGCACAGAAGGTTTATTTTTATAACTGTGTAAAGCCCCCTTAATGAACTCCTTTATGCTTTGTTAAGGCAGCGGAGATCACAATTCCACATTGTGGCATGTTGTTACTCATGTTGTCCTTGGCCGGGTTTTTCCGAAGGAAGGGACTCCCCTCCCCGCTCCGCCGATCGGGCCATGAGATCACCTCGGTCCCCACCACTTCCAACAACAAACCCTTTGTGGAGGCGGCGGGGAGACGGGACCTCGGTGGGCGCAGACACTGGGTGATTGTTTGGGTGCTCTGCACCTCTCCAGGGCATTTCTGGCCCCCCCCTCCACCCCAGCCCCTCTACTTTAAAATACTGGGGGAAGCAGGAGCCCCTTGGGACTGTGGTCCTGCTGTCTGGCGTGGCGATGCCTGGCTGTCCCCGCCGCGGGTCCCCGCGCTGCACCACTTTTGGGGTGGGGGTGCTCCGGGGACGCCTGCCCCGGGACCTGCTCACACCTCCCACGTGGCCCCCACCACACAGCAACAAACCGACGGGGGACGTTTTGCATCGCCCCAGCTCCGGCTCGGACTCGGAGGCAGCCAGCAGCATCCCCCCGGTCCTGCTTTCCCGCCTCAAAACGACGCTCCAAAGCCTCGGCGGGCGCGGGCGAAGGCAGCTTCGCTCACAAGCCCCGGAGAGCCGCGGGGCCGCCCCGCTGGGATGGCCCAGCCCGCGGGGAAGGGATGCGGGACCCTCCGGCCGGTCCTCACCCAGCTCAAACGCGAAGGACCGTTTCTGGCAGGCCCTCCCATCCCCACAGCCACGCTTCAGCCCTGCTGCAAACGAAACGCGCCTAAAACCCAGCCACCCACACCCACGCACCCTCGGCGCCTGCGGGAAGAGCTGCCCGAGGGACAAAGCGACATACCTTACTCTGCCTCGAGCTCCCACCCCAGAAAACGGGAGCCCGAGCACGGGGCGTCCCGACGCATCAGCTCAAGCCCGGCAGTTTCAGAAGTGCCCGGAGCCGCGCTGGGGACATGCGGAAAGCTCCTCACTCAAAGCCCAGGACAATTCTCTCCACCTGGGACCACACTTTTTTCCCTGAAGGGGTATTTTTTACGCTCCGGTCTGAAGGATGCCTGGTTCAGGCATCAGCTCTGCCAAGGAAACCCCCCAGCCGCTGCCTCCCAGCCCCCTTGCGAAGTTTCCAGGATGGAGAGCAGAGGAGCAGCAGCTCAATTTAATGTTCGGTCGTGAAAACAAATATGAACCGTTTTACAGATTTGCCACCGTCAGGTATTTTCCTTTCCAACCGTATTTTCAATCAATTCTTTCATTCCTAATAAACGGAGTCTCCCTTCCTCAGCCTTGATGCCCTCCCCAAAGCACAGGACAAACCCCCACCCAGGACACGGCTGCCCCCTGCCCTGCGAGGGTGGGCAAGAGGCTGGCCAGGACTCGACCAGCTGGGAGCAAGCTGGACGCTGAGGGCACATAAATCCAAGCAGAAACTTCACGAGGACTCAGAAAAAGGTGCCTGTCTGCTCCGAGGTCGTCATTACACCCTCGCACTCTTTTTTAATGTTTCTGAGCACAGCTCACGGAGGTTCCCGCCCCGTGCTCCACCACCTCGACACCAGCCCAGAGCTCTCCGTCCTCCCCGCGGTCCCCCGGCTCGCACGCTGCGCGGCTCGGGGCGACGTGCCACGGCAAACATCCCTGCCCTCCGCCCCGTGTGTATTTGCCGTGCCCCCGAGCCGCCCGCTGCCAGCCTTGCCACCGGCTCTCAGCGTCACCTCGGGTCGGGGAGAGGGAGTTATTAGCAAAGCAAACAGCTCTGCCCCACGGCTGACCCGGGTAACTTGTGGTTTCTGGTTGCTTTCTTCACGCTGAGGGCGGTGAGGCCCTGGCACAGGCTGCCCAGAGAAGCTGTGGCTGCCCCGTCCCTGGAAGGGTTCAAGGCCAGGCTGGACGGGGCTTGGAGCAACCTGGTCTAGTGGAAGGTGTCCCTGCCCGTGGCAGGGGAGTGGAACTGGAGGGTCTTTAAGGTCCCTCCCAGCCCAAACCCTCTGTGACTCTGTGATTCTCACATAGAGTTCTTGAAACTCTGATTTTTTTGCTGATGGGAAATCCAGCAACCAGGCGGGTTGCCTTGGGAAAGCCTCATGCCGCTGTCTTCTGTTGTTTGGCTGCCCAACACCCCTTGTTTCACATCAATAAATACCCCAAAATTTGCTTTACAGACCCCACTACTCCCCGGCGTTTGTTACGGCACGAATTACAAGCACAAGCAAGTGGACATGAGCACGTGGGCTTACCCGAAAAGCTGTCCTTGTCCATGGCGATCAGATCCCGCGCTTGGTACATGTAGCAGCGGAGGTGGTACCTGTTCCCGCCTGCACAGAGGATCGAGAAGCAGTTGGGAGAAGAGGCCAGGGGTCAGTGCAAGGCACCGGGGAACAGCTGCGCTTTTAACCCGCCCCAGGCTCGTGTCGGAGGGCAGCCCGGCTCAATCCTTCCCGTGGCTTCCCAAGGAGCGCCGAGCCCCGAGCGTGTCGATGCTCCCAGGGGGACAAGCCGTGCCCCATCCTTACCCACCCCCCCTCTTGCCATGCGCCCGCACTCGAGGAGGGTAGGAGGAAGAGGATGGGGAACGCTGGGCCGCGGGGTCCCCGCAGCAGCGACCCCGCGCCAGGGCTCCCTGCAGGGGAACTGCACCCTCCCCTCTGACCCTCGGGGCCTTACAGTCAAATATGCACGAAATGGTGGGTCTGTTGACACCAAAGCTGAGGGTGGAGACGGATTTGCCATCATCGCTCTTGTCGTCTGTCACTCCCCCCTGCAAGAGAAAGCAAGGCGAGGCCGGTCATGCCGGGATCCCCTCTGCGGCCGGGGCTCCCCACAGGATCGGGTCCTCCGGGGTATCATCCACACGGGTGTCCGTGAGGACCTGGGGCTCCCAGGGCCTCCCGGCAGCCCGTGGAGGGACCCTCGGGCTCTTCTGCCCCAGGAGGGCAGAGAGGACCCCGAGGGAGCAGGACACGACAACAAAAGCAGCCCGAGGGCCACCGACTCGCGCCCCCTCCCGCCTCCCAGCATCGCGCCAGCACGGAAAAGCTGCTCCATGAAGTGCATCGTTCTTGGAACAGCAGTTAGTGTTAAAGCCATTCCGCTAAGTCCCCTTGCGAGCAAAATCCGACTTTGTGAGCAGTGATACGGGCACCGTCAAATGCAGCCACATGCCCCATTCGCACCCCGGGGGGAGCATCGCCCGCCCTCGGCCATCGCGCTTCCCTCCTCTTGTGTTCGCCTGCAAGGGCGGCATTTTATCATTTTAATTGCGCATTCGTCTTGAAATATTTAGTTGCAGGAAAAGGAGCGCAAAGGCAACCTCCTGGCGCGTGTAAATCTGATCTTTAAATGTTTTTCAATTATCGAACGCTAGGGAGAGACAGGAGGGGTGTTTAAAGAAAAAAGGAAAAGAAAGAAGGGGAAAAAAAAAAAAAGTGGGTCCGGGATGGAGTTTCCAGAGTCCCAAACCCAGGGCAGGAGCTGAGGCGGTCGGCAGAGCCCCCCTTGCCTGCCCAGGCAGGGGTCGCAGCCCCCGGGATGTGGTCTGCCGAGGAAGCCCTGGGGTCGCGCCGAGGGTTTGCAGCAGCCTCCGGCACTGCCTTCCCTTCCTCGCCCCCTTCCCGTGGGACCTGAATAGCTCCTCGGTTATTTTTATGACCTTTCTGCCCGGCAGACCGCCGGTCCCCCCGGTCCCCCCATCCCGACCTGCACCCGCTGCCAGCCTGGGGAAGGGCAAGTGGAGGAGACCGGGGGCCGAGGCAGGCGGGCACTGCTCTCCGAACCCCTCAGCCAGGGCTTGGGGACCCCCCAGTCTGTCCCTCACGGGGAAGGGGGGCTCCTCACACCCCTAGACACCACGGAAAGCACGCCTTGGAGACGGCAAGCTGGAAAACGCTCTTGCCCGGGCCTATGATTCCCCCTTTGGGGTCTCCACGCAGGATGGAGCACCCCCACGACCTCCTCCCCTCGCCCCGTCCCCGCAGGGTTCCCCGGTGCTGGGTCCCGCAGCAGGAGCCCATGCCCGGTGCCCGGTGCAAGGCAGCGGCCACGCGCCTCGGGCGTAGAAGCATGGGGGGACAGAGGCCCCCTCAGCCTGGCGGCACCCCACCGCTCCGCCCCGAGCAGGGCTCCCCCGCGGCTGGGCTCCCCCACCAGGACCCCCACGCGTGGCGCAGCCGGTCGGTGGTTCGGGCACAAAGCTACAGCACCGGTGCCCTCCAGCCCGGCCAAAGCCCGGCGGCACCGCGCGCCCGCCCTGGCTGTCGTCCCCCTGGTTTAACTCCTGTCCCTGCCCCTCTCCGGCCTGGTTCAATCATCACGCCTGGTGCGGGGCCAAAGCCGGGGCGTGAGCACCGGCAGAAACAGGCGAGATTTTCCAGCCTGGCATGGAAAACCCAAAGCTCTCCGTCGGCCAGAGGTTTCCCTCGGCTGATTTTTTGGAGGAGGATGGGAGGAAATGGGGCTGGCAGGGTGGGAGGGCTGCTCGCGGCTCCAGGGCAGAGCCACTGGGCTTGCCAGCAGAAACCGGAGCCGGCCTCGAGCCGCAGAGCTCGGCGCTGGGCTTCCCAGAAACGGGGCCGAGGGCAGAGAGGTGCCTGGGGGCCACGCCGCGTCCTGCGGTCCTTCTCCTGTAACGACCAGCAGTGACGAGCGCGCTGCCAAATGGCGGCTGCCAAAAAAGCTGGGACCCACCGTCACGGAGAGGGAAACCCGGGAACAAGCTGATGTGACGGAGGTGATGGCCAAGCCGGCCAGCCCAAGGGAGAGGAAGGCTGCCCAGCTTCTACGGGGGGGACGCGCAGGTGAAACACAGGCAAAGAGAGAGGAAATGACAGGATCATCGAATCCCAGAAGGGTTTGGGTGGGAAGGGACCGTTAAAGCCCATCTAGTCCAACCCCGTGCCATGAGCAGGGACATCCCCAACTAGATCAGGTTGCCCAGAGCCCCGTCCAGCCTGACCTGGAATGTTTCCAGGGATGGGGCATCTCCCACCTCTCTGGGCAACCAGAGAGAGGACAGAGCTGCGAGCAGCGGTGTTACGCTGGCTCCGTGTTTGGGATATGGGTGAGAGCGCCAAGAGCCTTCTGTATCACCACCTTCTCGGTCTCAGGCTCCCCGTTCGGCAGCTGGGACCCGTCGCGAGAAGCAGTAAGCACCAGGCGCCTCGTGGCTGTCCCGGGGTGGGCGGGATGCTTTGCCCAGGACACTCGTGGGCTCACCACGCGTCTGCTTTCCGAAGCAGAGTCCTGCCCTGAGCCACCTGGGACTGTCCCAGGACGCGGGTGGCCGCAGGAAGGCTCCAGGGGCTGCCGAGGAAGGGAAGAGCCGCCACCCTTCTGCATTGCAGAGCCCGCGGCTGGGGCAGCAGGAGAGAGCGGGTGACTCAGTGGGAAGCAACGTCGGAGGCAGCTCAACCCACCCCCACGAGCACCCCAAATCCGTCAGGCTAACTGCATCCACGGCAGCCGAAACCCGGTGCCCCGTGGCAGCGCCGCGAGCCCTCGCAGCAGCACGTGGCCCGGCTTCGGGCAGCAGCGCCCTGCGAGCAGCCACACCGCCCGGCCCCAGCGCCGCTCCCCGGGGTCGGGGGACTGGGGCCGTGTCCCCCTCCCCGTTGCTTGGCGTCAGGGAAGGACGGAGCACGTGTGAGCAGCGAAATAAAAGTCTCGGAGCAAGAGCAGGAGTGAGCACGTGCCTGGGGAGAGCAAGCACACGAAAGAAACCACGGAGGCGTGGGCTTGCACACGTGTGTGGGTCTGGGGGCGGTCGTGACGCAGAGGGGCCGGGCGAGGGGCAGGACCTGGGGTGACCCCGTCGCACAGCAGCCCCCCGGCTCTGCCCGCTGCAGGGAGCCGGGTCGGCTGGGAGGGGACGCTCGCACCCCGCGGGGTCCATCCGAACAGACGCCGGGCTCACCCCGCAAAGGTGCTGAGCCCCACATGCAGCCCCGGGGCTGCAGCTGCTCGGCTCCACCGCTGGAGTGGGATTTTTCAGGAAAGCCTCTGCCAAGGAGTCGCCAGCTCCTACAAATCCCCTCAGCAGCTGAGCAACCCGCTGGGGCTCTGCCTTCCCGTCGCTCCCGGCTCGGGGTCACCCTGACGCCGAGGTGCTGGGGCTCAGCGCGTCTCAGCGGCAGGATTGCTCGGTTCAGCAAGGCTGGAGCGATGCACGCTGAGCATCCCGTGCCGCATCCCTGGGAAGAGGGAGGCCCAGAAACCCCGAGCACCGTCCGCACGCTCCTGCATCCAAGACACATTCCTGCTGGTCATGTTTGGAATTATCTTCCTGTTGGAAGCCAACCCTTTCGAATAGCTCGGGGAATTAGCACTCGGGGTGTTGGCTTGTTCTGTCTGAGTTTGCACTTTAATCCTCCCTCCGCTTCGGTTTCCCTGCCCCGCTGTACGGCTCCTTTGCTGGACGGGCTCGGGGCGACCCACGCCACGACCACAGAATTGCACAAATGCCTTCTGCGGCGCAGGCGGCAGATAGCGGGAACGGGACGGAGCAGACAGGAGGGGCTTCGGGAGGCTCCGGCAGCCGGTGGCATGCCAGTGGCAGCCCTGGCCCCGGGCCCGGCTAAAACCCACGCTGGGGGATGCTCCAGGCTCCCTCTCCCGACAGCGTCTCTATTCTGCTTCGGCGTGATGGGAGCCGGCGGGAGCAGCTCAGACCCCAGCCGCTGCCCCGTCCGGACTCTGCACCCCCGACACCGCAGCCTGCGAAAGCTGCCTCCCTCTGCCCGCGTTAACAAAGCGCTGGCAACAGACACAGCGGACAATCGGCGCCCACCCGCGTTTTCCCACCCTCGGCACCGCGACGCCCCACCGCCCCGCTCCCAGCTCCGCTGCGGCACGCCGAGACCCTCCTCCCGCCTGCGGCTCCGGCCGGTGGCGGGGCTGACCCTGCGCAGGGCCGGAGGGGCCGGGGCTGCTGGCCGGGAGGCACTGTGGCACTTCAGGTATTATTTCGGGAGGGAGCATCCTGGAAAAGTACGTAAGTCATTCAAGCAAGAGAGGAGAGCTGGAAAGGCGCGGAGCTGCACAACCAGAAAGTATGGCAAGATCATTTAGAAAGCAACCCACAGAAAACCAGGCGACCACAGAAAATGCAGCCAGTAACCCCAAAATATGAGGGCACCGAGGCGAGCCAGGATGACCTACTGCGGAGGGGAATTCGGCGAGCGGAGCCGAAGGGCGGGAGGGCTGGGCCTGCCCCGCCGGGCTGCGGGAGCCGGAGCCGGGGCCGGGCAGGGATTCACCTGCCACTCTCCCGGGCTGCTCCCTCCCGCGCTGTCACCCTGCGGGACAGCACCCCCCGAAATCTCCGCACCCCCCGAAATCTCCGGCTCATCGTCAGCCAGCGTCACCCTGCCAGGGGCAGGTCCCGGGGGCAGGTCCCGAGGCAGCCGGGTCCTGCAGCGAGGGGCCCTGGAGCTCCCGGCCGCTGCCAGCCGGGACAGCGCGGGGGCTCCGGGGGCTCCGGCCGACCGCCTCCGGGCCAGGAAATCCACGGGCGAATCGCCCCTCGGCACTGGGGCCGGGCAGGAGCGGCGACAGCCGGGGCAGCGGCTGCTGGGGAAGGCAGGCAAGGCAAGGCAGGGCAAGGCAAGGCAAGGCAAGGCATGGCAAGGCAAGGCAAGGCAAGGCATGGCAAGGCAAGGCAAGGCAAGGCAAGGCAAGGCAAGGCATGGCAAGGCAAGGCAAGGCAAGGCATGGCAAGGCAAGGCAAGGCAAGGCAAGGCAAGGCAAGGCAAGGCAAGGCATGGCAAGGCGAGGCAGAACGACTGCTTTTTTGCTAGAATTGTTTTCAGTTAAAAAATAAGCAAAATAATAAACCGGATTTGTTACACGATAACATAATAAAAGTTATAGACCCAACTTTGGCACAAAGGTAAGTGAGAGATTTGGGAGGCTGCTGAGACCCGGGCGCTCCAGCACTAACTGACACAGCTAAGAAACGCTTGGCAAACAACTACACAAGCGGGTAACATCAGGTGTAACAGGGCTTGGGGCAGAGGGCTGGAAGGGGCAGCCCTGGCAGCCCGGGGCAGGTGGGGTCCAGCAGCGCGCCAGTGACACCGGGGGACACTTAAACCAACCGGGGACCCCCCGCCACCGCGTCAGCATCACCAGGAGCGAAACACACAGCGGCAACCAGCCATGTTGCCACGTTGCCATTTTAATGGAGCTTTTTTCTCCTCTTCCCCTTTGCTTCAGCCTCTGCCCCACACGCGTGGGGAGGGGATTTTCCTCCCCCGGGTCTCCCCCGCATCCCCTCGTGCCCCCAGCAGACGGGTCCGTCAGCAGCCAAACTCACAAACCCATTTCATTTTTGGGCTAACAAAGGTGAAACAAGGGCACGGCTGAGCTCCTTGGGAAACCGCACGACGGAGCCGAGACCCAAAGCAGCCCCATCGGATCCCCCCCCGCCTCCCCTCGCCCCCAGCACCAGAGGAAGGGCATGGGGGCTCCTGCATGGCCCCACGGGCACGCACACATGTGCGCGGGCACACCCCCATGTTATAGGGTTTTCCAGCTAAACCCTCCTCGATTGCCTCTGCTGAGATGCAGAGGGATGAAGGGTCCAGCCAAAAATCCTATCAATGAGCCCCAGGGTGAGGGGGGAGAAGCCCTGGGGGTGGGCGGCAGCCGGGACCCCCCCGGACGGGGCCGGCGTGAGCTCAGGGCCGATGCACGTGAACGCCACGGAGCCGCTTGTGTCCCGGGGGGCTGCTGGGTTCAAACGCTGGCCGGAGGGGAGGACAGAGCCGAGAAAGAGGGGGAAAAAGCCAAATGGGGAAAAAAAATAAAAAGCCCTATAATAGGGGCTTTGTGCTGCTGTGGTTGGTTCTCATTTAGTTATTGGACAGGCCAAAGGATTATGAAATCCAGTGTATTAAGAAAGCCAGAATATTAGCTAAACAAACAGCGGCGGGTGCAGGCAGCAGATAACGAGCGGCAGATAACGAGCTTTGCGCTCCCGGGGATGGGACGGAGGGTGGGAGCAGACTCCCCCTCCCAGGCGGCAGCTCTGGGGGGCGAGGTGGGTACGTACCAGGGCCCCCTCCAAGGCGAAGACGGCGGCGGCCCCGGTGCGCTCCAGGGGCTCCATCCTGCGCCTCCAGCGGCGGCGGCGGAAGGTGTCGGTCCGGCGATGCTTCAGGTGGAAGCGCCAGCCGAAGAGCGAGGCGTACTCCCAGCCCTCGCCGTCCAGCTCCTCCTGCTTGTGCTGCCGGGCAGGGACACGCCGGGGTCAGGGGGGCTCGGTCCCACCACCCCACGGCCCCTCCGCAGGTGACGATGGCGAGACCCCAGCATAGCCAAGGGGCAAAGCCGCTTCGGGGCTCTCCGGGGCCGGGGTTGTGCCCACCCAAACCTGGGTCCAGCCTCTTCGAGCTGTTGCCTGCTACAGTTGTCCCACCTCGTGTCCTCCCCGTATGTCTCCGGCTTAGCCGGGGACCCAGCCCTTCGTCCAGTCCCTGGGGTGAACCCCGCTTGGAGAAGGGTCTCGCTGGGCGGGGGGCTGCCCGTGCCGAGCAAAGAGGGGGCCATATCCTGCCCAGGCCTGGGTAGCACCAGCACCTCCATCTTCCCGGCCTGCCCTCCGCTTTGCCACCACCTCTGATCCCTCCCGGGGCCACCACGGCTCTGCCACCATGGGACATCCCGTCCAGGGCGTCAGGCACAAGCCCACGAAGGCTTTTTCTCCCCAGCGTTGTGCCCCCTCCCTGTGACACTTGCGCCCCTTTGGCAAAGGGGGTGGCAGGGGCTCCCCACACTTTGCACCCACAACTATCTAGAAGAAGCGCTGGGAAGGGAGGAAGGTGTCCGGGGAAGGCGCGGGGGGAGGGAAGAGCGCAGCGCTGCGGTGCCGTTTGCAGTCCAATGGCACCACCTAGAGGGAAGCAGGACTGGGATGGGGACACATGGGGCCCTCCGCCAGCCCCGGTCCCCCGAGCTGCTTCATGGCACTGGCAGAGGTCCCCGCCGCACCCCGCAGCCCAACCAAGCACCCCCAGCGTGGTGACCGCCTCTGGGAGATGTTGACCCCCATGGTGGAAACCATGGAGGCTGCTGCTGCTCCAGCACGCAGACCAGGGCCACCAGGCTCCAAAGCACAGCGGGTCGGTGCAGGAGGCCAAGCACCTCCACCTCTGCATGGAGACACAGGGACACGGCCCCAGCCCGCCCTCGCCCTCCTCTCCCCAGCCCCCCTCCTACCTTCCTCATGGCCTCCATCTGCGCGAGGTCCCTCCGGCGGAGCCGCACCCAGCGCCGTCGCCGGTTGGTGTGGTACATTTTCTCGGCCGGCACCCAGGCCTTGGGCTTGCGGTCGGGCGGGATGGTGATGCCGTACTCCCAGCCTTGGTGAGAAGGGGACACCTGGGTGAAGGTGGGAGAAGAGCCCCCCGCCTCGCCTCCCACCCTCTTCACGTACGCCCAGGTTGGAACAGCTTTAACAGCAAAGGTTTGTCCGGACACAACGTGCTTTCCCAGTTTGCTGGTCCATGCAGATAACGACCTGCTCATGCTGCTACCCAACGGAGGTGTCCCTCCAGGTGAGGGACTCACGGTGTCCCACCAGCCCTTGGCGCAAAGCCACAGCCTGAGGACTCTCCCCTCTGCCCTTCCCTCCTCAGGCAACCCCAACACTTGTGACCGTCTCAGGTGCTCTCTGGCCTGCTGCTTTCCATCCCTCTTTCACCAGAAGCCAGGTAAGATCTTCCAGAAGAACAGCCTGGCCTTCCCCCAGCAGCGAGGGAAGAGCTGCCTTTGTGGCTGCCCACCGCGCAGCCCCAGCCAGAGCGAGGGGAGCGGGTACCCCCGGGGCCCGACCCCTTCCCTGCAGCCGGTGGGGCAGCTCACGCGGCCATGAAGGGGACGTTATCATCCCTAGTGCTGGACGGGACCGCGGAAGGAAACACCACGATGGGCAGAGTAAAGGGGATGAAAACGGCCTGGGTGCCCCAAAGTGCTTTCTGATACCTTTCTCATCCACAGCTCTGTTGAGGTCCGTGTCCCACTCCACGTCTTCCCATTTCCAGCCTGGAGGACACTCAATCTCATCCTTTTGCAGGACCTTCTCCCCGTTCTGTGGGACACAGGGGTGTTTTCAACCGAACGGTGCCCAGCAGATGCCTCGATCTCCCCTGAGCCCCCCGGGGCTTCCCGCCACCGCAGCCTGGGGTGGCGGCTCAGCCCCGGGCCGCCCGCCGCGTCCTTACCACGTCGGTGTAGGCATCGGTCATGTGGATCCACTGGCCTCCCGGCAGCCGGAGCTGGTTCTCGAACACCTCCTCCACAAAGCTCAGGTGCCCGGCGTCCACATCGTGCAGCAACCTGCACCCCAGGGAGACGCGCGGCGTCAGGGGCTCCCCCTCCTGCCCCCCGGCCCGGCACGGGCAGCACCACGGCCTCGTGTCCTCCCTCCTCTCGGGGCCAGCCACGCCGCCCCAGCACACGCTTCGCCTCCCGAACCTCTTCCACCCCAGAGGCACCAAGCGAAGCTCCTACGAGACCTCAGCGACCCGGCTGAGGTGAAGCCCAAAACACGGGCTGTACGTCCAATGCAAGGAGACGGCAGAGCTGCGCTGAGCGTCTGCCACCCCCTCAGTGCCCCGCTGGGGTCCCACCCTGCGCGGGGCTTGCACAGGCACCCCGGCGAGCTGGGCGCCGGGGCCGTCACGTCCGTGAGCGCCTGTGCAGCACCCACCACCCCAGGGACGTCGCCCAGCACGGAGGCGATGCGTTTTGCGCTAACGCGTTGCCTACCAAGGACGGGGCAGGCGGATGAGGAACCCCCACGGCACCTCCATCCCGCTTTCCGGGTGACCTGGCCACCAGCTCAGCACCTGCTCGGGTTTTTGGGGTGCGCGGGACAGCCCACCCAGGCTCTGCTCTTCGCAGAAAACCATCACTCACGTCTTCTCCGGGCAGATGAACCAGTCCCCGGCCCAGGTCCAGCCCGTGGAGGGGCGGAAACTGTCCTTGGGCAGCTTGATCTTGCCGGTGACGTCCGAGTACTTGGGGTAGGTCAGGCCGGTCGTGCCCCAGTTCCCCACCAGCGCCAGCTTGGTCTGGTTCTCATACTGGGGGAGCAAAAGCAGAGAGGTCTTTGCGTTGGAGGCACAAAACCCCATGAATGATCCTTTTGAAATCCCATGAATAAGCGCTTCCTTCCTGGAGAGCCCCATCCTGAGGACAGACCTCCTGGGAAGAGCCTAAGCCCCCCCACCGGCCCCCCGCCCCACGGGCACCCCCAGATCTCCCCCCCCGCGGGCAGAAGGAGGCGTGAAGCCACGATGCAGCTCCACGGCTCGTCGCCCACCTGCTCCCCAGCCTTTGGGGCTGGATGCTGGTGGAAGCGGCTCTTCCTCCTCGTGGCTGGCAGAGCCCTCCCCCGCGGCGCAGCCCACCCCCTCCCCTCCGCGCCGGAGCCGCCGCCCGCCCGGAGAGACAAAACCAACACGCAGGTGGTCCCTGCGAGGTGCTCACGGTTTCGGCAAAGACGGAGAGCTTCCCCTCGGCGTACTGGTTAAACTCCTTCTCGTCGACCGACAGCCCGAACCAGAGCTGGACCCGGATCTGGGCTGGGATCCTTGGACCCATCGCCTCCTCCTGGGGGTACTGCCACAGGCGGAGCCCCGTTAATACCCTCGAGGAGCATATTAACGGGGGGTGCGAGGCGGGGGGGTGGGTACGGAGCCCCCGGAGCCCCGGCCGGGGAGGCAGGGGGGTGGGTGGGACACAGAGCATCCCCGGGGACTGCAGCGTGCAGAGCCCTTGGGGATGACCTCGGGGAGCCCCAAGGCCCCGGGTCAGGGCTCCCGTGCCTCGGGGAGACCCCCTGCAGGGCCAGGGCACCAAACCCAGCCAACGCGCCGCAGCAAAAATAGCTAAAAAAAGCAGGGAGACGTCTCGCTGCCCTTTTTGCTCTCTCTCAGTCACTTTTTTTCCCCTCCAAGTGATGCTAGTTTTCCATCCAGAGCTAAAGTACAGAAAAAAACAATATATTTTGATTCGTCTTTTGCTGCCAGCTGGGCTTGGGGTTTTGGGGTTTATTCCGTTTATTTTATTTCACTTTATTTTTTTAGAGCTTGTTCAGCACTGATTGTTTGCTCCCAAGCTGGCACACAGCGAAAGGCCAAAGAAATATCATTTGAGATGTGAGAAGCTCGGTAAGTGCCTGGCAGAGGAGGCCACGGCTTAAATTTCCTGGGGTGGCAGAGGGTCAGGAATTTTGGAAAACGTAAAATAACATTAAAAAAAATTAAAAATAAAATATATTTTTAAAAAAAGCACCATCTGGGCCAAAGTGTACCCATCTTCCCTGCCCTGGAGCTTGCAAAAAATACGAAGACATTCCTGGGGATCTGCTGCAGATCCATGCAAAGCGGAGCTGAGCTCCACCAGAAGCACGACCAGGCTCTCACCGTGCAGGAACCAGCTTCAACGGGGCCGAAACTGGGGCTGGGGGTCCCAGAGCCCCGGGCGCTCGTGGGTTAAGGCAGCCCCTTGTGTTGGGATTGCAGGTTTCCCTGCACAATTTTCTCCCTCTTTTTTTTTTTAGGGGAAAATGTTTTGCAAACGAGTATCGCGCAGGCACACACATCAAAAGCCGAGGCACCTTCAGGAAGATGGTCTGCAGCTTCCCGCAGTTCTTGCCGCAGCAGCCGGAGATGCTCCGGGAGAAGAGGACCTCGTGGGCCGGCACGCGGGCGTACGCGATGCGCTTGTCTCCCTGCAGCATCCAGATCACTATATCGGGCAGGCTGTTTTGGGGCTGGAAAACACAGAAGCCGTAGTGTCCGACCAGGGGGCTCCGAACCGGCACTTTGGCCGCGGAGGGATGCGGGCGGCTGGAGAGCAGCCGGGCCCCAGGTCCCGCCGTCAACCCAAGCCTGTGGAGCGAGACCAGTCGGCCCAAACCCCGTCTCAGCAGCTCCGGATCCCGTCTGGAGCTGGGCAGGGCAGAGCAGCCCCAGGTTTCCCCAAGCCCTGCCCTCCGCAGCCAGCCCAGGTCGCTGCAGCCGCTCCGGCCGAGGGTTCGCTGGCCGCGCGCTAAAGCTCTGCCGCGGACAGGGCTAAACCTCCACGGCCGGGTGCCAAACCCGGCACCTTCCCAACCCGCTTCGCGTCGCCGCGGTGGGATGCAGGGGCAACCCTTGCACGGGGGGCCAGGACTCTGCCTGCGAGAGCAGCGTCCTCCCTGCATCCCGCCGCACCGCCGGGCAATCGCTCGCAGCCGTCGCGCCGGAACAGCGCCGTGACAGCGAGCTTGGGAAGAACGAGACCCCCCTCAAGGCGAAAAGCGGCTCCTGCCACCATCGCAGCAGCGTTACCTCCTCTGCCATGGCCTTCAGCCTGGAGAGCCAGTCCTCTGCCTGCTCCAGGGCCGCCGACAGGCTCGAGTCGTCGTGCTTGAGCTTCAGGGCTGCCTTCGCTATCTGCTCCAGGTTGGTGCTGCGGAACCGGTACATGTTCTGGTCCAGGTGGGTGCTGGCCGGCTTCCCCAGGACGTCGGGCAGGGTCAGGCTGCGGGGACGGGCAGACACGGCGTCAGCGGCTCGCTCTCCCTCCCGTGGGGGTTTGCTGTCTTTTTTCCTTTTTTTTTTTCTCTTTTTCAGCAAGTTTCCAAAGAATTAACAAGCCAGCGAAGATACACTCGGGGAACACGGCCATGCCAAGAGCAAAGGAGCTTCACACCCCACTCGCAGCCCCCACGCATCACCCGCAGCAGCCAGGACGGAGCCCTGGCCCAGCCGCGCACACCGCGCCACACGCACGGCACGCACACACGCACGTTTTAATACAAATTGATTCAAGCTGCTGGATAAACGGTTCGGGAGTCCGGGAAGATCTTCGCTGTGCTGAGCCATTTAGAGGATTTCCTGTAAAACGCAGCGATTTACGGGGCTGCCGTTACTCACGGTCTCCTCGCTCCCAGCTCCTGACCCGCAGCCCCCCGCCAGCCCCTGCATTCCCCCCTCGGGCTGGCACTGGGCTCCGACAGCCCCGTTTTAACCGCGTGATAAATAAGAAGGACAACATCTCTCGGCCAGCAATGCTCATCGAGATGTGCCACGGGCAGACGCACGCGGTGGTACCTGCCCGGGACGGTGCCGGTGCCGGTCGTCTCAGGTTCATAACATGGATCCCTTCAACAAGAGGCTTAGGGGGAAATTTAGTTCTTTCATTTCTCTTAAAGAGAACTGGGTTTGCTGCTTTTTCCAAGGGGAGACGAAGCGCCGCGGGTCCGATCGCTCAGCAGCACCCTGTGCCAGGAGCTCAATTAAAAGACCGTGTTGGGGCTGCAGCCCCGAGCCCTCCACGGCGAGACCGATCGCGCTGCGTGAGCTCGGTTTCGTGCGGCCACGCCGCGTTTGTGTGTTCACTACGAGGGAGCTGCTCCCGAGCCGACCTCCCGCTGTTCTCCCCGGCTTGCTTTGCATGGGAAGGACCCTGCTCGCCTGCCAAGCAAACACCGCTTCGTGGCACAAACGAGGGCGTGCTTCAATATTCTTGCAGGAACAGGAAAAAAAAAGGGGGGGAAAAAAAAACCCTAAATATACCCACTGCAGTTGAACTTAATTTCAGGAAGAGAAACTATAAAACTACGCAAAAGAAGGAGGAAATGTGTTAAGGAGCTGTGGAAAGGAGCAGCAGGAAGGGTTCAGTCCTACGGGCAGCGTGGAAATGGTTTGAAGACGACTTGTTCCTGGAGATATGTGCTGCACGTCAGGGACCTGGGACAGCCACAGCGCTTAAGTGAAGTTACATTGTGCTCAAGTGGGAAAACGCAAAAGACCACGGACTCCACCAAACGACACGTAAAAATACCATGAAGTAGTTAAAAAAAAAAAAAAGGCAAAAAGATGGAGGAGCCGCCACTGAAGGCCTCCGACCTAGAGAACCCGCCCCGTTCAGGCGGATAAACGACACGTGCGCTGGTGAGCCAGAGCTGGAAGCAGCATTTTTCATAGGAAAAAAGCTGGGAGCCGGGAGACGTCAGGGCAGAGCCCCTCGCCGGGCTCCGTCCTGCCTCAGCGGCCGGGAGGAGAGGACCGCGAGGATGTCAGGCGAGCAGCAAATCGCTTGCGATCCAGGTAGGAAAGGGCTGGACGGCCAGGTGGGATCTGTAGCTTCGTGCTTGATATCGCTTAATATTAATATGATTAGAGGACTGGAAGGAGCAACGTGATGGCAACCTCAGAGGAGACCTGGGAGGGCCTGGGGGAACCCGAGATCAGCGACTCCGACTCTTGCGTCCAACAAACCAGCCGAAACCACGCCAAGAGGAGCCGGGGAGGTGGCCAGCCCGGACCCGAGGGGTCCCTGCGCCGGGACGCGGGGGTGCGGGTACAGCTGCCCGGGCTCCCCGGCGCCCGCAGCTCCGTCCTTGCCCGCGGGCTCTGCCACCCGGCCCCAGAGGAGGGTCATCCCCCGGGCAAAGAGCTGCTTACAAGGCAAAGGCAACGGATGGGAGCGTGGAGCTCGTCCTGCGCCGGCTGGTACCACCCGGGCACGAATGACGAGGCACGAGCAGAAGGGCTGAACCCAGAACGTCGCTGTGCCAGCGCGTAAGCACGTGGCGCATCCGCGTGGGAACGCTGTGCTTCCGGCTGGGGAAAGATGCGACAGAATTGGACAAAGTACGAGGAAGACCAAAAGGACGATCAAAACCACGGACGCTCTTCTGCAGCAGGGGCTCTCCGGCCACCCCCTGCGTGTTCTGCCCCGCTCCCAGCTCCGGCCGGGAACGGCGGAGGGGGCAATTCCCAGGCATCTCTCTTCCGAGCTCCAGCACGAAGCAACCCTCGCGCCACGGGAGACGGGGCCGGAGCAGAGGGACAGAACCCAGCCTCCGGGTCAGCGCTGCTGCCCGTCAGCACGAAGGAGCTGCGGGAGCCGCCCGAGTCCGGCTGCAATGCAGCGTTTGGGGTACTCGGTTTTGCCGCGACTCATCCTTCCCTAACTCGGCCCGCTTGGCTACTTCCAATTCTTCTCTTTTCCAGAGAGCAGCCGTCTTCCTTCTCTTCATGCAAAGGTCTGGAAAGCAGACGTGGACAAGGCGATGCCAGCAGCATGTTGCTGTTTTCCTACTGGGAACGGGAAGCAGGGAGACCTCCTCCCGCTGGGACCCTTTCACCGGAGAGGTCCGGACCCGGAGGAGGACAGGGAAGCACTGGAGAGCAGCGGGGGGCTGTCCCATCCCTCCGAAATCCCGATGGAAAGGAGCTCTGCCCCGGCTGGGCGCAGAGACCAGGCTTTGGCAGCATCGGGGGGCTCCCACGGACAGGTCCGGCTGCACGGCTCAGCTCGCTCCCCCCAGGGCAGAGCGCATGGAGGGGGGCGAACCCCCCCAAAAAGCCACGGGGGCCGTTCCAGCTGCCCCCGCCGCGGGTACCACCCTCGCCAGCCAGCCCCGGTCCTCGCGCCAAGCCCTCGCGGAGACGGAGGAGCCGCATCCCGCGGGAGCCGAGCACGGAGCGGGGCCAGGAGCCAGCGGGAACCACGGGCTTGGCACATCCCGCGGCCACATTTTTCCCCTCACGGTTAATTGCATTTGTTTTGGAGGGCACAGCATCTCTGGAAAACCCGAAGCCGTGGCTCGTCCCTCAGCGCCCGTCCCACGTGCCCGGGCGCGGGGGGGTACGGCCAGCCCTCCGGACGGCTCTGACCTTCCCAGCGGAGCCAGCGCGCGTGGGGAGCGACACACATCTCCTTTACGAGGCTCGAAAGCAAATAAATGGGGAGGTTGTAAGTACGTGCGTGTGGTTTGCTAAGCACGTCCTCCGGGAGGGCTGCGGGGCAGCGCCAGCTCCTTCGAGGTCTCCGTGCCCGAGCGAAGGGGGTGTCTGGTCCCACGCGGGTGTCACAGGGGGGTCCAGAGAGGCTGCACCCCCACGCCTGCGGCGCCTCCATGACCTCTCCTTGGGCCTTTCAAAGAGCAGGGAGGGTGGAAAGGGGGACCCAGGGCTCAGCACCTTCTCCCCAGCCTGAGGTGACTGGCGCGAGCCCAGGTGGACAGTGCGCACGGTCCTGCAGGCTGGGGCTCTCGTGGGAGGGGTGGGGGACCACTGGTCCCAGCACGTTTGGTGGCCTCGGGGACAGCCTAGGTGGCCAAATTCTCCCTCTCTGCTGAGGTAAAGCACTAAGAGCCACCACACGGGCTTGGTGGTCACAGAGGTCCACCTGCCACAGCCACTGGTTGCCACCGACGGGGCGTCCCAGACGAGTGCAGGGCTGTTCCCACAGCTCGGCTGCTCTCCACTGGCCTCCCGAGGCGAGGAGGCTCCAAGAGGCACGGCAGCTCGCTCCGTTCCCCTTGGCAAGGGCTTGCCAGGGCTAAAAACACATCAACGGTCCTACTGCTGCCCTTCCCTGCATTGACGGTGCGAAGCTGCTGCAGGAGAGTCGTGCGGTTGGGCAGGGGCACAGGATGGGACCTGGAGACCATCTTCATGGGTCTACCTGAAGGGGAACCGTGGTCCAAAGACCCTGGTGAGGTCAGTCCCTGAAACACCTTCCCGAGGGCTGAGCTGTCCCTGGGAGAAAACACCGTGGCCGTACCGCAGCGACGCTCCCCGGAGCAGCTCCTCGCCCCCGCAAAGCACAATCCAGCCCTAAAACCAGGCTGCAGGGAGGGAAAGCCGGCGGCACCCTGCCAGCCTCCCTTGAACGACCGTCCAAGTGCTGGAGAAGCGCCCAGAAAGGCAAAGCGGCAGCAGACGCTGGTGGTGCCGCCCACGGGGACGGAGGGATGGCTGTGCCATCCAGCCCCGCGACGTCCCTGTCCCCCGGTCCAGCTGCGGGACGCGCAGCGCCCACGCACAGCCCAGCGACCCCTCGGGCGCTCCGCGTGGGTCCCTCCTACACGGCGCACACCAGACTCAACCGGGAAGCCCCATCGGTGGCTCCTCACTCCCCCAGCCCCACCGGCCCCCCGGCTGGGCTGGCCCGGCTCCGGCTCCGGCTCCTGCCCCGACACAATGCCCTTCATTCAGGTGAGCCACGCTGCAGCCCTCGCACGAAGGCTGGAAATTTATGACTTGCCTTAAATGTCACCTTTTCAACTCCGTGCCTTGGCTCAGCAACCTTTGAAGCAAACATTAGCAAACGACCGGCGTTTTTCAGAGGGGAAAAAAAAAAAAAGGGAATAAAAAGAAGTCGTCCCTTCCAAGATAAATAAGCGCTCTCGCAATAAACGGCATGAAAAGGCTCACAGTCAAACCTGGCAGCAATACCTGCAGTCGGCGATGATGTCATCCATCAGCTGGGCACCCAGCGCGTCCAGCTCACTCGGCGAGCGGTTGGCCTTGAGAGCAAGGTGGACCTTCTCCAGGTTGGCTTCCTGCGCGGCAGGCGGAGAAGAGGAGCTGCACAGCAGGGACCCCCCAGCACCCCGCTCCACCCCCTGCCCACCACCCTCCCAGCGAGGGCCCGGGGCTGCTCCCCGTGATCAGAAACTCCAGCCGGGGTCCCAACAGGGCTCTGCACCGCTGGTTTTGCTCCTCTTGGAGCTCTGGGGGAAATGACAGTGAAATACAGCAAGAAACCCCGTGAAGAGCTCAGGAGCTGAAGGAAGGTCCTTGCCCCCCGCGCCTGCGTCAGAAGGCGGGTGGGCAGCAGGGCCAAGCCCTGCGTTCACTCCCCACTGCCACCCCGGTGGGGACGAGTGCGGTCCCCTTCCCTCCTTCACTCCGCGGGCTGAGCGGGGCACTCGGGACGCCGCCAGATCTCCCCTCCACAGCACAGGAGTCACCAAACCCCAAAGCTGACCCAGCCCGGAGGTGGGCTCTGTGCCCTCCCTGGCCCCCGGGCAGGGTGCAGACAGGAGGCGGACAATGCTCCCTGCCGCCGCGGCACTCACCAGCCGGTCTGCTGCGTGCTGCAGAAGGTTTTGGGCATCGGTCCGATAGCTGATATCTTCCCAGTAGGACGACAACACCACCACGGGCTTCACGTTGCCCCAGGGCAGGTAGTAATACTGACAACCTGGAGGGCACAGCACTCTGGTGAGCTCGTGATACCGGGGTGACGGGGGACCCCACTCCTCAGGACCAAGGATGGAGGTGAAGGCGGGCAGCGCGGCATTTGGCCGTGGGCAGAAGCCCATCATTTGGCTCTTTTGGGGCAGGACGATGGGATTGTGTTCCCCAAACCCATGTGCACCAAGGTCCAAAGGGATGGGCGTCAGCCTCCACGGCTGCAGCAGCTCCTGCAGAGCAGTGAGGGCAGCAACCAGCGGAACCACCCCAGTGGGGTGAGGACACGTCACGCCAGAGCAAGAGCCCCACAGGAGCCAGGGAAAGGCCACCCCAAAGCACCGGCTCTTCCTTGAAGAGAAATGGGCACTGTTAGCACCGAGGTGCTGCCCAAAAACCGCTTCAAGCCAGCACAGAGCTGAAAGAAGTAGTTCTGGCTTCCCCAGTCCTCCCCAGTCACATATCCCCCCTTCACAGCACGGTTGAGGTGGGCAAGGACCTCTGGAGGTCATCTGGTCCAACCCCCGCTCAAGCAGGGTCACCTCGAGCAGGTTGTCCAGGACCACAACCAGTTGGGTTTTGAACATCTCCACGGACGGAGGTTCCCCACCCTCCCTGGGCAGCCCGTCCCAGCGCTCGGTCACCCCCGTGGTGCTCACCATCAAAGACGGCCCGGCTGTACTGCGTGGTGGAGGCCAGCGGCAGGCAGGTGTTGTCAAATTTGTTGCCGTAGTTGCCGATGCTGACCTCAAACTGGATGGCATCGTCCACGTCTTGGAGCATGGTGGCCGAGTAGAAGGCAGCGAAGAGGGAGTACTTCCGACGGCGCAGGTACTTCTGCAACAGGCACGGGACCGTGTCCGCAGAGGAGACACCACCACCGCTCTCCTACACACCGACCCTCCGCTACCCCGGCACACACCGGCTCAGCGAGGCCTCCGCGACGGAAAAGCTCGTTGCGGGGGTGAAAAGCACACGCTGCAGCGAGGGAATTTGGGGCGAGACACTTCGGAAAAACCCGACAAAGGAGAAGGCTAGAACTTTCCACACAAAATGCCGTTTAAATCCCGAAGAAACGAGCAAAGGGAGCACATCTGCGATAGCGCTCGAGCTGGGACCGGGGCCCTGTTGAAGCCGACCTCCCACCCCTCCGTGTTCGCCGTGGCTTGCTCCCCACCGTGCAGCAGATCAGACAGAGCAAGCTGGACACCTCGGGATGGAAACCCGGCAGGAGCCACCCTCCAGGAGCCCACCGACCACTCGTGGGACATCACCCACGCAGGACCAGCGCCCACGCCCCTTCCCTAGTGCCCCGCACACCGTGCCGCCGGAGGGCCGACCCCCGAGCCCACGGGGCCGGTTACCCCGCAGAGACGCCGTTACCTCCACCCGCAGGATGTCATCCGCGGAAATGTCCTCCACCTTCTGCTCCACATGCTCCACCAGTTTGGTCTCCAGCTCCACCAGCATCCTGCCGCGATACGCGACTCCCTCGCCCTTGGGGAGACCAGGGAGAGGCGTCAGGACCCCCGGAGCCCCCTCCCCGCAGCCGAGCTCTGCCTTTGCTTTCCGCGGGCTTCGGGGCAGAGGAGCGAGATCAGGCAGAGTGTTTCTGCAAGCGCTTCCAAGGCAGAGAGCGTTTGGGCAGCAGAGCAATGTCGGGAGGTGTTTGGCCAGCGGGAATAGCCGGGGGCAGAAAACGCAGCGCGGGCTCCTAATAACAAAGCCAGTTTGGGTTAATAGCAGCTTTCTTTGGGCAAGGAGGAGCGGTGGTTTATCTCAGGTCGCGCTGGAAAGAAGCCGACGTCACCTTTCCTAAATTGAGCGTCTCGTAAGGGTCGGGGAAGCCGGTGAACTCCCGGGGGCTGCCGTAGAGGTTGATATAGCAGGGGCCGAAGGTCGGCAGGAACCCGAGCCCGTCGTCCACTGGGGAGCGCGGGGAGAAAGAGCCGTTAGAGAGTCCCGAAGGCGCCTCGGGGACGTGTCCCGCGGGGCTTCGCTGCAGGACCGCGGGGACCACACGCATGCGGCTGGAGGCCACCAAAATGCTGCAGCTTTGCAACCCCTTTGGGTCCTGCGACCGCTTACCTTTTTGCAGGAGACAGAGAAGGGGGGTGTGGGGCTGCGCGGGGGGCACAGAGCCTCCCGGTCCCAGGAAGGGTCCCCAGCGGAGGAGAGCACCGCTTCGCTGGTGCGAACCAGCGCAGGGGATTTACACCAGCCGCGGAGCTGGCCCCGCGCTCCCCGAAAGGCGGTAAGAGAGTGCTCGGAAGAGAATCCCTCATTTTCATGAAACCTCGAGCAGGAGGAGCAGCGAAGGGGCAGACATCGTCCCAGGGCCCTGCCCTGCGCTCCCACACGCAGCCAGCTCAGCACACAACACACGCCGGACCACGACGACGTCGCTGCCCGCCACAGACACCCCAAACCTGCCGTGGGGAAGGGCAGCGCAGCCCCATCCCTGCTCCCGCGGGGCCATGCTGGAGCTGTCCCCTCTTCCCCCACCAAGGTGGCCAAGCACGAGGCAGCCGATGCCCCCCCAGCTCCGGCCAGCGCTCCGGCCCTGACGGCACCTCAGCCAGCAAAACAATTACCAAGCGGTGATTGCAAACCGAGAGCCTAAGGGGACGTACGGTCTGCGGCTTTCAGAGGCTTCGCGAGAGCAGGAAACTCATCTGAGGCACAAAGAGATGGAGAGAGGTTAGGAAAGGCCGGCAGAGGAGCGCGAGGGGAGGACGGAGGGTTATGGAAATGAGGGTGGATGCTCTCATGGGCTTTTGGTGCCAGCAGACACTGGAGAGACAGAGAGAGAAAGGGGGAGGCTGTTAAAGAGCCCTATTGTCCTGCCGGAGGCTGGGGATCGGTGTGAAACGGGAGGATTTGGGAATCCCTGAAGGATGCTCTGCATGTTGCAGGAGCTGGACGGGCCCATGGGGCGGGCGGGAGCCGCGGAGCCTCCTCGGGAGCCAGCGGGGCTCGGTGGTGGGGTGGGGTGTGCCGGGCCCGGCAGAGCCCTCGCAGCCTCCTCCTGCCGCCCCAGCCGCGCTCGCTCTCTCCAGCCCAGCCCAGGAGCCGCACGTTCACTGGGGAAGATGGGGCCGGACGCCCAAGCGCCCCGGAGGAGAGCAGTGCTGCGCCCCAGCCCCGCGCCCCGCACGCAGGGCAGCGCTGGGCGCGCGGCTGCAGCTTCGCACCGGGCTCCAGCCCCAGCGGCTCGGCCAGCCCCGGCCCGCGCCCCTGCTTGCAGGGCACCCGAGGGTCTCAGAGACGCACAAAGCCAAGGGAGCAGAGCCGGGGGAGTCCCCACGGGGCTGCAGATGCCACCGCAGCCCGTTAGCAGCAGGAGATGCTCGTGCAGGTTAGGGCAGCCTCTGCTCCTGGCCCTGCTCTCGGCAGCCCCGCAAGAGCGTCCCAGCTCCCTGCCCTCCCGCTTGGCGCGAGTGACGCGGTCGGTGTCACCCAGCCTATCCCTGCCAGCACCTCCGTGGCGGTCCTTCGCTTCGGAAAGGCCCTGGGACTTGGAACGGCACCCTCAGCACAGGCTGGACCTGAACCCCCATCCCACCCCGCGACAGCTCCTAAACGCCCCCTAAGGAGAAGCTGCCAGCGGGGACACGCACAGGTGGGACGCGGCATCTTCCAGCACCGGTGACACCACCGCCTGTCACCAACGGCACCGGGGACCGCAGCCACCCCCGCTCAGCAAGGAGAGACAGCAGAACCTCTGGTGCACGGCAGCCCTGCAGCCCCCCCGTCCCAACGCTCCTGAAGATCTTCAAAACCACAAACTAGGAGGGGCTGGGGCTGGCCACCAAACAGACCACAGGATGGAGCAACCCCCGGCACCCCGTCCCGCGTCTCCCCCGCACCGGCAACTTGGCAGGGAGCGTCGCGGCTGCGACGTCCTCCAAGCCACCGCCAACCTCCAGCCGCGAGCATGCAGTGCTCCTCCGCGGCCACGCACCCCAGCCCCCTCCTCCTGCCCCCCTTACCCTCCAGCTCCCCGCCGGGGGCCGAGATCTTGGACATGCAGAGGTAGGCAGTGCCGACGATGTCGTTGTGCGTCAGACGGTCCCTGCAACGCAACCCGTGCTGCCGTCGCGCCGTGGGCCCGGGGGGTTTCCCCCTGCCCGCCCCGCGCCTCCAGCTCAGCCGTCCCCATGGGCAGGCACAGGCAGCCCCCCCGGAGAGCCCCCTCCCCGCTCACCAGTCGGTCACCCGGATCCTCATCTTCTCGCACATGGAAGGGAACTGGGAAAAGAAGCCGGGAGAGGCGCGGTGAGCAGCGGCGGGGGCGGGCGGGGGGCCACGGGGGCACCACGCTCACCATTGCGGGCAGCGTCAGGCGCTGGTTCCACTGCGGGTTGGCATTCTTCTCCAGGATCCTCGAGTAGAGCTGGAGGTGCGAGACGGGGGATGACGGGTCAGTGCCGCCCCAGCAGCAAAGCAGGGCTGCCGCACGCCACGGCCGCGGGGCCGGGAAGCCTCAGATCCCCCAGACGCAGGCTCTGTTCGATGGGTGGCCCGGGAGGGCTCTGCATCACGGGGGCAAACCCCTCTGTGCAGGAGGCAGAGGATGCTATGGGCTGCTCGGGGATCTCACCCCCCCGGGACCACCAGAAACTCACCCCCTTCCCGCGTGTTTGCTCAGGATAACGTCCCGAGGCTCTGCTCCCCCCGGGCACCGTCCCCAGGGGAAGATTTATGGGCCGGGGAGACTCTCAGCCCTTTCGTGCTGCTGTGCACCAAAGGACAAGCGGCAGCTCGTGGGCATATCGCTTGGCGAAGGCACTGGAGGGGACCCGGCAGCAAAGGGAGCGGGACAGGGCCCTGCGAAGACCCCAGAGTCACCTCCACGCCCTGGCTGGTCACGGGGGGACATGTGGTGGCGTGGGGACAGCCAGCCGCTTGCTTCAGGCAGCGCCAAGCAGAGCAGCACAACCCCGCGCTGCCGCGCTACCCCGTCCCCGGGAGCTCAGCCTCTCCATCCCCATCTGCGATGCAACAGCACCACGAAGAGCCCAGCGAAGAAATTGCTGCGGCGCAGCCCGGCACGCCGTGGCCGGCACCGCTCGCCTCGAAACGGGCCACGCACACGGGGACGGGGCTGGGGACGTCGGCCAGGCTGCTCTCAGCCCCCAGCTTCGGGACATTCAATGCCGAGGGAGAGGACGGGGTGTGACAAGGATTGATGGGACCTTTGCAAATGCTCCAGCAAAGCAAAGGACCGTATTTTCCCCATGCCAGGACCAAATTTTCCCCGTGCCTGGCTGCCGTCCCAGCCCCGGGGACCCGGAGGGGCTGCCCCGCTCCGGCCGCTCACCGTCTTGCCCGCGAAGCTGACTTCCACGAAGGGATCGACCAGGTTCTTCTTGTTGCTCTCGAAGCCGAAGATCTGCCGAACGTTGTCCATGACGGCGTCATCCACTGGGAGGAGGAGAAGGAGACGCTGAAAGCCCAGGGAAGCACGCGGTGGCCAGGCGGCCCCGGCTCTCCGGGCGGGCTGTCCCACCACCCGGCTGCACATCTCCATCGCGCCCGGCGGGCAGGAGCAGGAGGGGAAAACCAGTTTGCACCAGTAAAAGATTTATCTCCCAGTATGTTACGACCGACCGATGTCTGCAAGGTCTTTGGGCCAAGGCTACGGACACAGTTTCCGTATCTGTGCCCTCGTTCCTCTCCGGCACGTTGCAACCCGCTGCCGTGCCGAGGCCGAGCCGGCCGCTCCGGCCCAGCGAAGGGAACACTTACTCTGGGGCAAGTCTTCGGCTTTGAAGATTTTCAGGCAGAAGTGAGCCCCTCTCAGGGTGACCCCGGTGGGGCGCAGGAGGTTGCCCTCGATGTCTTCCTTGTCTTCAGAGACTTCCTTCTTCTCCAGCTGCAGGGCAACAGGACGAGAGGGAGACACGACCAAGCTTCCCAAATGAGCAGCAAACCCCCCAAATCCAGCACCTTGCCCCCAAAACGGAGGAAGATCAAAGCTGCTCAGGTTCCCTGGGAAGAGGCGCGGGGTTTGGTGGCCCAGGGAGGTGGAGCAGCACGGTCGGAAGGTTCCCCCCACCGCGGCCGGGGCGATACTCACGGGAGCTTCGTCTCCAGGCCCCAGCACGAAGAGGCTGACCTTCAGGTAGCCCTTGGCCCCCGCGGAGAAGTCCTCCGGGTCGGAGAGCAACAGCCACTTCCTGAGAAACGCGTGTTCTAGGGGAGAAGAGAGACCGCGACCCACGTGCTGGTCCTCAGCCACGCAGGGAGATGCCCTCAAGGATGCTGCTGGGTGGGGGGTTTATAGGAAATATTACATTCCTATGGAATGGAATGGAATGGAATGGAATGGAATGGAATATTTCAGCTGGAAGGGACCTACAACAATCATCTAGTCCAACCGCCTGACCAGCTCAGGGGTGACCAAAAGTCAAAGCGTGTTATTAAGGGATTTGCCGTGTAGGTGTTGACTCTTTCCAGCTAAAATTAGGACGCTTTTCTCTGCAGTGATCAGGGTGGGACATTTTTTACAAGTGTTATTTTATCTTCTTTGAGATAAAATAAAAGATAAAAGATAAAACAATGAGCCAGACTCAAGACAAAACAAAGCGAGCTGGGCTGTGCCAGCGGGGCTTTTGAAAGCCTTCAAGGACGTACGTCTCGGGAAAGGGAAGAGAAACGGGTGGTGATGATGGACACAGGGACACGTCTGGGTTCGTATCTGGGAGAGCTGCAATGTGTGCGTGCGTTTCCCCTACGGTTGGCCCAAAAAAAGGGTTTCCCAGAGCAACCCCCCCCCACGGCGGGAGGTGACCCTGGCCCGGAGCCCGACCGGCCGCTGGGCTCACTTGGCTCGGAGTAAACGGTCTCGACGTCCATCTGTGCGACACAACGAGAGAGAAACGGCAGCGTCAGCCCGTGGGGCAGCGTGGCGGAAAACGGGGGGGCGGGAGAGAGGGCAGCCTTACCCGAAACTCCCCGATCACCGAGTCCGTCCGGAAAGATCGAGAGTCCACGACCTGTGGAAGGAAAATGAGGAAAACCAGTAAATCCAGCCCAAACCCTCCCGGGGTGGAGGACCCCCCCGCACGCCCTCCTGGGAAACAGGGGGACGTTTGGGTGGGCACCGCGGGGAGGGGGACGGGGCGACGGCCCCGAGCATCGCCCCAGGGGCAGGGCCGAGGTTTGCTGAAGCTCACCGTGATGAAGATGGGCGCGTCAAACAGCTCGGCCGGCGACTCGAAGACGTTGAAGAAGAAGGTCTGCAGGAAAGAGGGGCGAGGGTGCAAGGCGGAGGTCTGCCCCAGCCTCCCCCCAGGGCACCTTCGCGCCTCCCAGCCTCTCCCCCCTCCGACTCCGCAGGCTGGAGCCTCTTCCCCTCCCGTGAGATCCCACCCCGCTGACAGCAACGGCCTCGCGAAGGGGCTGTGCTGGGCGACTTTGGTGCACCCCGGGGAGCAACACCCTCCGCTTTGCCGGTTTGCAAAAGCACGTCCAGCCCAGCTCTCCTGGGGGGGCTCCAAATCAAGCACGGGGGCAGGCTGAGGCAGGCTTTGGGGACACCCCAAAATGTAGGCTTGAAGCATCTGCTTCGGGGACAGGGCTGGGGACAAGTCGCCTGCGGCTCTCCGGGCGCACCCATCCTGCACGCCCGGCTGCGTTCGCAGAATCACAGAACCCCAGAAGGGTTTGGGTGGGGAGGGACCTTTCAAGGCCATCCAGTCCAACCCCCTGCCATGAGCAGGGACATCCCCAACTAGATCAGGTTGCCCAGAGCCCCGTCCAGCCTGACCTGGAATGTTTCCAGGGATGGGGCATCTCCCACCTCTCTGGGCAACCTGGGCCAGGGCCTCACCACCCTCAGTGTGAAAAACTTCTGCCTTATGTCTAGTCTGAATCTCCCCTCCTTTAGTTTCAAACCATCCCCCTTGTCCTGTCACTCCAGGCCCTTGTCAGAAGTCCCTCCCCAGCTTTCCTGTAGCCCCTTTAGGGACTGGAAGCTGCTGGAAGGTCTCCCCGGAGCCTTCTCTTCTCCAGGCTGAACAACCCCAACTCTCCCAGCCTGTCTCCATAGCAGAGGGGCTCCAGCCCTCGGATCATCTCCGTGGCCTCCTCTGGCCCCGCTCCAGCAGGTCCGTGTCCTTCTTGTGCTGAGGCCCCAGAGCTGGAGGCAGCACTGCAGGGGGGTCTCCCCAGAGCGGAGCAGAGGGGCAGAATCCCCCCCCTCGACCTGAGTTGGTTGCCCACCCCTGCCCAGGACGTGCCACCAGGACACTACCAGTGGCTGTGGGACACGAGTAGGTGACCAAGGGGAAGGTGACCAAGACGAGCCCTGCACACAGGCAGGGGGTGCTGGACCTGCCGACAGGCTCGCTGCGGCGAGCTGCTGCTGGCTGAGCGTCTCTCCCATGGCAGTCCCCATCACCCCATCCCAGCCCCTGGGCTGCTCCGGGATTTCCATCGCTCAGGACCCCAACGCGTAACACTCCTGGTGCCCCCGGGCGCACTCGGAGCAGGGACCCCCCTCACCTCATCGAAGAAGGGGCTGTTGCCTTTGCGTATCCTCGTCCTCTTGGTCTGCCCGGCGGCCGTCACCTTCACCACGGGCCTGATGTTGACCCCGGGGAGCTGCCGGCCCTCGATGACCCTCACCCTGATCTGGGACGGGAGGACAGGGCAGTGGGTCGCCGGGGCCGGTCCTGCCCTGGGATGGGCACCTCGGGGGGCACCTCTCGGGCGATAAACCCCCCGTAGGGACGGGCCGGGGGCCGGGGGGAGGTGGGTCGGGAGCGCGGCTCGTCCCCACCGGCCTCGCCTCACCTGGAAGTCCTGCGGCTTGTTGGATAGAGGCTTTTTGGGCGAGCTCCTCCTCCGCTTCACCCCCTGGACGTGGTGCACGGGGGGCTTGCGGGGCAGCGAGGGAGCCTCGGACCCCGGCGGCCCCGAGGAGGAGGAGGGCTCCGTCTCGTCCCCCGTCGCCGTCTGATCCTCCGTCTCCTCCTCTCCGGCCTTCTCTGCACGGGGCGAGAAAGGAGGTGGAGGATGCTGGCAACGTGGGACCGGGCGCTGTGGGACCGTAGGGCGAGGGGTCTAGGTGGGAACGACGTGATGCTTCCGGGGGACACGGCCCCCCCGGTGCTGCGCGTGAAGGTTTCTGGTTACCGGTGACCGTGTCGGGCTCAGCAGCAGCCGGTGCCGGCTCCGGGGGGGCTGGAGGGGGGAACAGGGGGGCGGCTCCCGGCGGGGGGATGTAGGACACTTGCAGGATGAGGAAAGCCTGGAAAAAAAGGAAATATTCGTTATACAGGCATCCGGAGATGCTCTCCCGGGGGCCGAGCCTCGGTGCCGGATGGTACCCACAAAGTTCTGCCCAGGCGTGGGGGATGCAGCCGGAAAAGCGGCAGCAGCTCAGCAAATGCCGGGAAAAAGGTGGAAAGGGGATGGCAGCGAGAGGTGTCCCAGGCCCACAGGGGCACCGGGGATGTGGGGGTCCCAGCGGGGTGACCACCCGGTCCCCGTCCCGCTAGATGGCAGCCCCAGGCCGGGCTGAGCCGGGCCGGACGCTGCATCCACCGGGAAGGGAGCGGGAGGGAGGGAGATGCTGAGGCAGCGCCAGGGAAAGGCTCAAGGAGAGGGGAGCTGCGAGGGGGAGGTGCAAGACTCAACGGGCTGCGAGGGCTGCTCCCGGGGCTCCCCGCAGAGCCCACCGGCCGCCCAGCGCGGACACCCCTGGCCCGTGGGCGCAGGGGCTGCAGCCGCTGCCCACACCTGCCCTGCGAAGAGGCTGGACCCGTCTGCTGCTGGGCTGTCCCCGGCAAAGCATCGGGGTGTCCCCAGCAAAGCACCCGGGTGTCCCCAGCAAAGCATCGGGGTGTCCCCCGCAAAGCACCCGGGTCTCCCCAGCAAAGCATGCGGCTGTCCCCAGCAAAGCATCGGGGTGTCCCCAGCAAAGCACTGGTTTGTCCCCAGCAAAGCACTGGGGTGTCCCCAGCAAAGCATTGGGGTGTCCCCAGCAAAGCACTGGTTTGTCCCCAGCAAAGCACTGGGGTGTCCCCAGCAAAGCATCGGGGTGTCCCCAGCAAAGCACTGGGCTGTCCACAGCAAAGCACTGGTTTGTCCCCAGCAAAGCATTGGGGTGTCCCCAGCAAAGCACCCGGGTGTCCCCAGGAAGGCATCAGGGTGCCCCCAGCAAAGCACCCGGGTCTCCCGAGCAAAGCACCCGGGTCTCCCGAGCAAAGCACTCAGGTGTCCCCAGCAAAGCACCGGGGTGTCCCCAGCAAAGCTCTCCCCGGCCGAGGTGAGGAGGAGGGGGGACACGCGGGGAAGCGAGACCCCGGCACGGCGCAGGAGGTCCCCGTGCGAGCACCGACCCAGCGCCTTCCCGCTGCCCCTCCCCGAGCCACTGGTTTTGCTCCCTGAAAGGTAAATCTCAAAGCCAAAGAGCCCAGGATGGGACAACTGGTGTCCAACTGGGAGCTGCAGCTGGCAGGGACAGTGCTCAGACTGGTCTCAAACTGGGAGCTGCAACTGGTAGGGATGTTGCTCAGACTGGTTTCAAAGTGGGAGCTGCCACTGGTAGGGACAGTGCTCAGACTGGTCTCAAACTGGGAGCTGAAACTGGCAGGGACATTGCTCAAACTGGTCTCCAACTGGGAGCTGCAACTGGCAGGGACAGTACTCGCACTGGGCTCCGACTGGGAGCTGCTGCTGGGAGGGCCAGGGCTCGCACTGGTCTCAAACTGGGAGCTGCCACCAGGAGGGCCAGGGCTCATACTGGTCTCCGACTGGGAGCTGCCGCCGGGGGGGCCGGGGCTCGCCTGGCCCGCGGGGCCCCGCGCAGGGACTCACCCCCGTGCTCTGCTTCTTGGCGTCCAGCAAGGGGAGGTTGTAGGAGGCGGCCAGGGTGGGCGAGGACAGGACCTCCCGCAGCGGCACTCGGGCCTCCCCCAGGAACCTGCGGGGAAGAGCGGGGGTCAGCGGGGCCGGGCCACCCGCCAGCGTCCCGGGAACAGGCACCAGGTGACAGCCAGGGCGAGCTTCTCCGGGGGCTCCGTCCCCTTTCCATCAAGGAAAGGCACCGAAAAGTCCACGCCGAGGAACCAGGAGCCACAAACCGAAGCGCGGATGGATTTTTCCTTTGCCAATGGAGAAAACAGAGACAGAAGGGGCCGGGGGTTTCCCTGGGGGCGGCTGGGACCGGAGCTGGGTGCCGAGGATGGTGGCTCTGGGCCACCATCATCCGGGAGGACTTTAAAGCACCATAAAACTGATTTTCCCCTGTTGAGTTTCAGCGTCTCCCTGGAGCTCGGCCTCTGGTTAACCCTTCCTGCGCCAGGGCTGGCCGGGGCGCGGGCCCAGCACTGCTGCCCACCTCCTCCCCACCCAGAGCCCCAAGGCCCTCCAGCGCTTCGTGCTGTCCTAACAGATCACGGAGCCGATCCTCCTGGAAGACGTGTGGAAACACATGGAAGGCAGGGAGGGGATTAGAGACGGCCAACGTGCCGTCACCACGGGCAAATTGTGCCTCACTCATCTGGTGGCCTTCTACGATGGAGTGACTGCACCAGTGGACACGGGAAGAGCCACGGATGTCATCTACCTGGACTTCTGTGAGGCTTTTGGTACGGTCTTCAACAACATTCCTAACTCTAAATTGGAGAGATACGGGTTTGATGGGTGGACTCCTAGATGGGTAAGGAATTGGCTGCATGGTCGCGTCCAAAGAGTTACAGTCACCGGCTCAACACCCAGGTGGAAACCAGAAATGAGTGGTGTCCCTCAGGGGTCCGTACGGGGACCAGCACGGTTTAATAGCTTCACCAATGACACAGACAGTGGGATCGAGGGCACCCTCAGCAAGTTTGGGACGACACCAAGCTGAGCGGTGGGTGGACACACCTGAGGGACGGGATGCCATCCAGAGGGACCTGGGCAAGCTCGAGAGGTGGGCCTGGGTGAACCTCATGGGGTTCAACAAGGCCAAGTGCAAGGTCCTGCACCTGGGTCGGGGCAACCCCCGGTACCAGCACAGGCTGGGGGATGCAGGGATGGAGAGCAGCCCTGCCGAGAAGGGCTTGGGGGTGCTGGGGGATGAAAAGCCGGACCTGACCCGGCACTGTGCGCTCGCAGCCCAGAAAGCCACCCGTGCCCTGGGCTGCATCCCCAGCAGCGTGGCCAGCAGGGCGAGGGGGGGGATTCTGCCCCTCTGCTCCGCTCTGGGGAGACCCCCCTGCAGTGCTGCCTCCAGCGCTGGGGCCTCAGCACAAGGAGGACACGGACCTGCTGGAGCGGGGCCAGAGGAGGCCACGGAGATGATCCGAGGGCTGGAGCCCCTCTGCTATGGAGACAGGCTGAGAGAGCTGGGGTTGTTCAGCCTGGAGAAGAGAAGGCTCCGGGGAGACCTTATTGCGGCCTTTCAGTACTTAAAGGGGCCCACAAGAAAGCTGGAGAGGGACTTTTGACAAGGGCATGGAGTGACAGGACAAGGGGTGATGGGTTCAAACTGACAGAGGGAAGATTTAGATGAGATCTAAGGAAGAAATTCTTCCCCACGAGGGTGGTGAGGCCCTGGCACAGGCTGCCCAGAGACTCTGTGACTGCCCCGTCCCTGGAAGGGTTCAAGGCCAGGCTGGACGGGGCTTGGAGCAACCTGGTCTAGTGGAAGGTGTCCATGCCAAGGGCAGGGGGGTGGGACTGGATGGTCTTTAAGGTCCCTTCCAGCCCAAACCTCTCTGTGATTTCAGACAGCAACGCGGCCAAGACGGGTTGTTAATTGCCTGTCACTGTTAATTGCCCTGTTTGCTCGGGCGGGCTGATTTCTCCCAAGGGAAGGAAAAGCAAAACCCGCCGTCACCTTCATGGCAGAGCGGGGACCGACCGCTCGCGAGAGCATCGCGGTCCCCGCGGGTCGCGGCGGAGCGGCTGCTCCCCACGCAGGCAGCCGAAATCTCCCTGCGCCGGGCGCCGGGACCCTTCTCCCGTCCTCCCTCGTTATTTATAGAGACGCGCGACGCCACCGAGCTGGACCGGACCCAATTTCCACCTCCCTTGGGCTCCGGCCCAGGAGTGAATCCAGCCTCGGCTCCGGCCCTGGAAAGGGGATCCTTCACGCCGGGGCCGCGCTCCCCGTCCCAGCCGGCGCGGGGCAGCGGGTTCCCACCCGCCGCGGCCCAAAAATAAATCACTTCCTGCACGTTTTCCCTGTTGGAGCAGCGACCCCGGCCAAAGGAGCCCGGCAGGCGGATTGCCGGGGGGCGGCCGGGCTGGGTGCCCCGGGGCTGGCGGGGGCATCGCCACCCGCTCTCGCCCTCCTTCCGAACGCAGCTGCTGCGAGGAGGGAGACCCCGACCCCGGGGGGAAACCGCCGCCGCCCCCCAAGCGCGGGCACCGGGAGCTGCCGTGAGAAAGGAAACCGCCCCGGGCCGCTTGTTTTGCAACAAACCTTTGTCGCCCTTCCCAGCTCCACCGGCGTTCGGGAAAGGAGCTTGGCCGCCGTCTCGCACCTCCTCGGCCAAGTGCCCATCACTGGGGCCTCGTGGCGCCGGCGCCGCTGCCGGGGCAGGCGGCCGTGCCGGTGGGGCAGCCCGGGGGCGGCGATGGGCACAAGGGTCCCTTGTGCGCTCCCTGCCCCCAAAGGCCGGGTTTTGCTCCCCGGCCGCGGAGCGAAGCAGCCCAGAAATGCGGCGCTCGCCTCCCACCAGCCGCCCCCGCTGCCCAGGGCAGCCGGCGCCGGGGAGCAGCGCCCGGAGCCCGGGGAGAGCCCCAACGCCCTCGCTGCGCGCCCCGGCCCCCGCGTGCAAAGCCCCGGGCGCGCGCACGGGCCGCGCCGGTGACGGGGGGCTCGCGCCCGGCGCCCCACGCTTCTCCCACCTGTTTCTCCCCATGGTCTCATGGTCTTTCACGACGACGGTGAGCTCAGCGCCCGGGTCCAGGGGAGCGCCCTTCAGGTCCCACTCGAAGCCCTGGCGGGGAGGAGGGGGGAGCCGGGGTCAGTGCCCAGCCGGGACCGCGACGCTCCCGCAGGCGCTGGCCGGGGGCCCGAGGAGGAGGATGGCAACGCCAGACCCGCTTCACCATCACGGCGCTGGCAGCCCCAGCCCAGCCCCTCGGCACAAACCCCGGCACCGCGCGTGCCCTGAGCGAAATCTCCCGGCGGCCCCGCAGAAGAAACATGCCCCGGGCAAAGGCCTTCCCCTGTCGTGGGTTAAAAGTGAAGGAGAAAATGGTGGGAGCTGGCGCGCAGCGTTTCTGCACCAAAACGGTGTTAGTTTGCTCACCGAAACCCTTTTTTTTTTTAATTTTGACCCATGAAGCACAGGTCAGGGTTAGAAGGAAGAAGGTGCTGGAAAGAATATCCTCCCCTGGGCCAGGCTGATGAGTAAAACACACTTGTTTTCCCATCGAGCCGCAATATTTTTAAACAGTTTGTTTTAATGTGCGTGCTTGGCCCCGATAAGATCTCGATGAAAGGGGAAGAGGCTGGAGCAGCGCGCCCTGCGGAGCCGGCCCGGCCCCATGCCTGTGCCCGGAATCTCGGCCTGTCCCGATGCCCGTGCCCGGAATTTCGGATACGAAGCTGCCCGTGACGGGGACCGTCCCCAAACCCTCGGTGCGGTGGCAGCCCCGGGGCACCCCCGGGCCCCCGCAAGCCCCTTGCGCTTGGGGGACGTTGCTGGGCTTGCACCCGGGTCCAGCGGCACCCTCCGCGCCCGGGCTGTCCCCGCAGGGTGGGGACAGGGACGGGGCCGCGCTCACCTCGTTCCATACGGGGTTCACGTTATTCTTGATGACTTTAGTCCTCTTCTTCACGCCTGCAAGGAGCAACGCACACAGGTCAGGCCGGTTTCCCCACCAAACCACGGGGAAAGACCCCAAAATTCAGGTGCCCCCATGCAGAGGTGGGGTTGAGACCCTCCGGCGACACCCGCGGCTCCCAGAGCCGGATCGGGCCCCGCTCCCGGCACGCAGGCGGGGCTGCGGTGTGCTCAGCCGGGCCCCGCTCCGAGCCCAGCCCTGCTCGAGCCCGGCTGGAAAACCCCAGGTAGGTCGCCCCGCTGCGCCGTGCCTCGGTTTCCCCACGAGCAGGGCAGAGAGGAGGCTCCCAAAAGCTGCCGGGTGGGGTTTTGGGCTGGAAGGTGCCACGGGGGGCCCAGACCTCCTCCTCCCTCGCCCGAACCTCGGTACCGTCCCAGGCGGGACCCAGGGCCCCCGTGACAGCGGTCAGACGCTCGCACACCGAGCGGGGGGGGGCCTTGGCCCACTGACCCCCCAAAAGATGCAGACGGGGACGCTGTCACCCGCTCCCCGGGGACGGGACCAGAGCCGTCGCGGGGAGCAGAGTCGGGTGGCAGCCGTTAAAAGCAGCCCAACGCCAACGTCCCCAGGAGCCCCGGTGCCGGGGGGCTCCAGCCCTGCCCCAGGAGCCCCCCCAGAGTCGCACCCCGAAACCACGACCCTCACGTCGCACCGAAAACTGGCCAAACGCCCGCTGGGCCCCGAGGGGCCGTGTCAGGTCGGGAGGGACCAGGGGAAGAGGAAGAGGAAGAGCCGAACAATAGCGGTGACTCAAACCCCGGGGGACACCGGCCGGGCGCCCGCAGGGCCCTATAGATATATATAGGTACCCCAGGCTGCGCATGGGGCACGCGGGGCTGGCGGGGAGCCCGAGCCGCGCACTCAAAATACTCTCCTCTTTTGGTTTTTTTTTGGTTTAGCATCACTAAACGAATCTTTTCCTACTTCAGGTTGTGGAGTCTCTGCTAAACTTCCCGGCCCCGAGCTGAACCGGCCGCCGGAGCCACCGTCGCCCCAACACGGCACCTCTGGGTGACGACGTCAAACGCGCTCGGCGCAAGGCTCGTCTCCAGCTTATGCCTCATCTTCCCGGGACGCAGGGCCCTGGAATTCCCCCTGCGCTCTCGGGATCACGATTTCACCGACGAGAGCCGCTCTCCGCCTCGGCGGCGGGTGGATGGAGCCCACCCGGGGCGAGCACCCAGCACCCGCCGCGGGGTGAACGCGCGAGGGGTCCCGGAGGCGGCCGGGCGGCAGCGCCGCTCCCCCCACCCGCCCCACGCAGCACAGGAAAGGCTGGGCCAGGAGCCACTCATCCCTTTCCTTATTTTTTTTTTTTCTAAAAATGGACATTTTCCACTGCCAGGAAACCGTTTCCCGAAAGAAAAAAAAAACACGACATTTCCCAGCGAGCGCTTTCGAGGTGCAAAGGCAGCGCTCCCTTCCCGGGACCTCCATCCTCCGGAACCCGCGGCAGTGGGATAACCCCCCGGCTGAGGGGTTACTCTTCCCAATCTCGTATCAGTAATTAAAAGACCTTAATGAGAGCAAAGCCCAAGAGCAACTCAGAGCACCCAAGGGTGCAGCAGCACCCTGCAGCAAAGCCGGGTGCTGCTCTTTGCTGGGACTCACCCCTCTCACCCTTTAGACGCCGTCTAAATGCTAAACGACCGTCCCCAAATCCGCCCCCCCCGCCCCCCGAAAAAGGCAACGGGATTTCTCACTGCGCCCCCCCAAAAATCACAGAATAAGAGCGATAAAATACACAGCGCGGAGACGCCGGTGTCACGCGTGCGAGCGGGGCGCGGGGATGCGTCAGAGGGTGGGGACGGAGGGGGGGACGGTACGGTCGGTAGTGGGGTGCAAGGGGGGGAATTTTGCAAGGATTTAGGACAAGGATGGAGTTTAGCAAAGCCCGGCTTCTGCGGGGCGCCCGGCCAGGACGTACGTCCTGGCCGGGCGCCCCGCAGAAGCCGGGCTTTGCTGGAAAGGGCTGCGAAAAGCAGACGAAAGCCTGGGAAAGCCACCCCCCAGCCCGGATTTGGGGGTCCCCCTCACCTCGGAAGGTCAGGCTGGCCACCGGGTCGCTTTGCTTGTCCCCCTTCTCCAAGTTGGGGAGGTGGCCGGCTCGTTGGAGCAAACAACGCAGCATGGCTGGGCGAGGGAGCAGGGCACCGGGAGGCCGAGGCGGGCTCGGGCAGGGGCAGGATCCGGCCCCCCCATCGCCGCCTCCCCCGTCCCGGCCCTCCCCGGCGGCCGGAGGAGGTGCCCGGGCGGCGACACGGAGCGCCTCGGCGCGGCCGCTCCGGGGGCTGCAGGGCCCGGGGGGACCAGAGACCCGGGGGGGCTGCGAGCCCCGGGATGGGGAACAAATCACCGGGATGTGGGGATGCTGCGAGCCCCGGGATGGGGAACAAATCACCAGGATATAGGGATGCTGCGAGCCCCGGGATGGGGAACAAATCACCGGGACCCGGGGGGGCTGCGAGCCCCGGGATGGGGAATAAATCACCAGGATATAGGGATGCTGCGAGCCCCGGGATGGGGAATAAATCACTGGGATCTGGGGATGCTGTGAGCCCTGGGATGGGGAAAAAAACACTGGGATCCAGGGATGCTGCGAGCCCCAGGGGACCAAAGACCCGGGACCCAGGGGTGCTGTGAGTCCCAGGATGAGGAATAAATCACCAGGATCCAGGGATGCTGCGAGCCCTGGGGGGACCAGAGACGCGGGACCCAGGGGGGCTGCGAGCCCCGGGATGGGGAATAAACCACCAGGATACAGGGATGCTGCGAGCCCTGGGATGGGGAAAAAAACACTGGGATCCAAGGATGCTGCGAGCCCCGGGGAACCAAAGACCTGGGACCCGGGGGGGCTGCGAGCCCCAGGATGAGGAATAAATCACCGGGATCCAGGGATGCTGCGAGCCCCGGGATGGGGAACAAATCACTGAGATACAGGGATGCTGCAAGCCCCGGGATGGGGAATAAATCACCGGGATACAGGGATGCTGCAAGCCCTGGGATGGGGAATAAATCACCAGAGCCTGGGTATGCTGCGAGCCCCGGGATGGGGAACAAATCACCGGGACCCGGGGGGGCTGCGAGCCCCGGGATGGGGAACAAATCACCAGGATATAGGGATGCTGCGAGCCCCGGGATGGGGAATAAATCACCGGGATCCGGGGATGCTGCGAGCCCCAGGATGGGGAATAAATCACCAGGATATAGGGATGCTGCGAGCCCCGGGATGGGGAATAAATCACTGGGATACAGGGAAGCTGCAAGCCCTGGGATGGGGAATAAATCACCGAGATCCAGGGATGCTGCGAGCCCCGGGATGGGGAATAAATCACCGGGATCCAGGGATGCTGCGAGCCCCGGGATGGGGAATAAATCACCGGGATCCGGGGATGCTGCGAGCCCTGGGGGGACCAGAGATGCAGGACCCAGGGGGGCTGCGAGCCCCGGGATGGGGAATAAACCACCAGGATAGAGGGATGCTGCGAGCCCTGGGATGGGGAAAAAAACACTGGGATCCAAGGATGCTGCGAGCCCTGGGGGACCAAAGACCCGGGACCCAGGGGTGCTGTGAGTCCCAGGATGAGGAATAAATCACCGGGATCCAGGGATGCTGCGAGCCCTGGGGGGACCAGAGACGCGGGACCCAGGGGGGCTGCGAGCCCCGGGATGGGGAATAAACCACCAGGATAGAGGGATGCTGCGAGCCCTGGGATGGGGAAAAAAACACTGGGATCCAAGGATGCTGCGAGCCCCGGGGAACCAAAGACCTGGGACCCGGGGGGGCTGCGAGCCCCAGGATGAGGAATAAATCACCGGGATCCAGGGATGCTGCGAGCCCCGGGATGGGGAACAAATCACTGAGATACAGGGATGCTGCAAGCCCTGGGATGGGGAATAAATCACCAGGACCCAGGGATGCTGCGAGCCCCGGGATGGGGAACAAATCACCGGGATCCGGGGGGGCTGCGAGCCCCGGGATGAGGAATAAATCACCAGGATACAGGGATGCTGCGAGCCCCGGGATGGGGAACAAATCACCGGGATCCGGGGGGGCTGCGAGCCCCGGGATGAGGAATAAATCACCAGGATACAGGGATGCTGCGAGCCCCAGGATGGGGAATAAATCACTGGGATCTGGGGATGCTGCGAGCCCTGGGGGGACCAGAGATGCAGGACCCGGGGGGGCTGCGAGCCCCGGGATGGGGAATAAACCACCAGGATAGAGGGATGCTGTGAGCCCTGGGATGGGGAAAAAAACACTGGGATCCAGGGATGCTGCGAGCCCTGGGGGGACCAGAGACGCGGGACCCAGGGGGGCTGCGAGCCCCGGGATGGGGAATAAACCACCAGGATAGAGGGATGCTGCGAGCCCTGGGATGGGGAAAAAAACACTGGGATCCAAGGATGCTGCAAGCCCCGGGGAACCAAAGACCTGGGACCCGGGGGGGCTGCAAGCCCCGGCATGGGGAATAAATCACCACGATCCAGGGATGCTGCGAGCCCCGGGATGGGGAACAAATCACTGAGATACAGGGATGCTGCGAGCCCCAGGATGGGGAATAAATCACTGGGATACAGGGATGCTGCGAGCCCCGGGATGGGGAATAAATCACCAGGATACAGGGATGCTGCGAGCCCCAGGATGGGGAATAAATCACCGGGATCCGGGGATGCTGCAAGCCCCAGGATGGGGAATAAATCACCAGGATATAGGGATGCTGCGAGCCCCGGGATGGGGAATAAATCACCGGGATACAGGGAAGCTGCAAGCCCTGGGATGGGGAATAAATCACCAGAGCCTGGGTATGCTGCGAGCCCCGGGATGGGGAACAAATCACCGGGATCCGGGGGGGCTGCGAGCCCCGGGATGAGGAATAAATCATCAGGATACAGGGATGCTGCGAGCCCCAGGATGGGGAATAAATCACTGGGATCTGGGGATGCTGCGAGCCCTGGGGGGACCAGAGACGCGCAACCCAGGGGGGCTGCGAGCCCCGGGATGGGGAATAAACCACCAGGATAGAGGGATGCTGTGAGCCCTGGGATGGGGAAAAAAAACACTGGGATCCAGGGATGCTGCGAGCCCCAGGGGACCAAAAAACACTGGGACCCAGGGGTGCTGTGAGTCCCAGGATGAGGAATAAACCACCAGGATACAGAGATGCTGTGAGCCCCGGGGGGACCAGAAACGCGGGACCCAGGGGGGCTGCGAGCCCCAGGATGGGGAACAAATCACCGGGATATAGGGAAGCTGTGAGCCCTAGGATGGGGAATAAACCACCAGGATATAGGGATGCTGCAAGCCCTGGGGGGACCAGAGATGCGGGACCCAGGGGGGCTGTGAGCCCTGGGATGGGGAAAAAAACACCGGGATCCAGGGATGCTGCGAGCCCCGGGGTGGGGAACAAATCACCCGGATACAGGGATGCTGCGAGCCCTGGGACGGGGAACAAATCACTGGGACCCGGGGGGGCTGCGAGCCCCGGGATGGGGAACAAATCACCAGGATACAGGGATGCTGCGAGCCCCGGGATGGGGAATAAACCACTGGGATACAGGGATGCTGCAAGCCCCAGGATGGGGAATAAATCACCGGGATCTGGGGATGCTGCGAGCCCCAGGGATGGTAAATTAAATCATTGGGACCCCAGGATGCCACGAGTCCCAAGGATGCCCGAGCTCCGGGATCCAAGGATGCTGCAAGCCCCGGGATAGCAAAAAAATCACCCAGACCCGGGGGTGCTGCAAGGCCCAAGGATGGTGAATAAATCACCGGGATCCAGGGATGCTGCAAGCCCTGGGGGTCCCAAAGATCCGGGACCTGGGGGGGGGCTGCGAGCCCTGGGATGGGGAATAAATCACCGGGATCCAGGGATGCTGCAAGCCCCGGAATGGTAAATAAATCACCGGAGCCTGGGGATGCTGTGAGCTCCACGATGGGGAATAAATCACCAGGATCCAGGGATCCTGCAAGCCCTGGGGATGGTAAATTAAATTATTGGGACCCCAGGATGCCGTGAGCCCCAAGGCTGCCCGAGCTCTGGGATCTGGGGATGCTGCAACCTCCGGGATGATGAATAAATCATCAAGACCTAGGGATGCTGCAAGCTCCAGGGATGGTGAATAAATCACCAGGATACAGGGATGCTGCGAGCCCCAGGATGGGGAATAAATCACCGGGATCCGGGGATGCTGCGAGCCCTGGGGGGACCAGAGATGCAGGACCCAGGGGGGCTGCGAGCCCCGGGATGGGGAATAAACCACCAGGATAGAGGGATGCTGCGAGCCCTGGGATGGGGAAAAAAACACTGGGATCCAAGGATGCTGCGAGCCCTGGGGGACCAAAGACCCGGGACCCAGGGGTGCTGTGAGTCCCAGGATGAGGAATAAATCACCGGGATCCAGGGATGCTGCGAGCCCTGGGGGGACCAGAGACGCGGGACCCAGGGGGGCTGCGAGCCCCGGGATGGGGAATAAACCACCAGGATAGAGGGATGCTGCGAGCCCTGGGATGGGGAAAAAAACACTGGGATCCAAGGATGCTGCGAGCCCCGGGGAACCAAAGACCTGGGACCCGGGGGGGCTGCGAGCCCCAGGATGAGGAATAAATCACCGGGATCCAGGGATGCTGCGAGCCCCGGGATGGGGAACAAATCACTGAGATACAGGGATGCTGCAAGCCCTGGGATGGGGAATAAATCACCAGGACCCAGGGATGCTGCGAGCCCCGGGATGGGGAACAAATCACCGGGATCCGGGGGGGCTGCGAGCCCCGGGATGAGGAATAAATCACCAGGATACAGGGATGCTGCGAGCCCCGGGATGGGGAACAAATCACCGGGATCCGGGGGGGCTGCGAGCCCCGGGATGAGGAATAAATCACCAGGATACAGGGATGCTGCGAGCCCCAGGATGGGGAATAAATCACTGGGATCTGGGGATGCTGCGAGCCCTGGGGGGACCAGAGATGCAGGACCCGGGGGGGCTGCGAGCCCCGGGATGGGGAATAAACCACCAGGATAGAGGGATGCTGTGAGCCCTGGGATGGGGAAAAAAACACTGGGATCCAGGGATGCTGCGAGCCCTGGGGGGACCAGAGACGCGGGACCCAGGGGGGCTGCGAGCCCCGGGATGGGGAATAAACCACCAGGATAGAGGGATGCTGCGAGCCCTGGGATGGGGAAAAAAACACTGGGATCCAAGGATGCTGCAAGCCCCGGGGAACCAAAGACCTGGGACCCGGGGGGGCTGCAAGCCCCGGCATGGGGAATAAATCACCACGATCCAGGGATGCTGCGAGCCCCGGGATGGGGAACAAATCACTGAGATACAGGGATGCTGCGAGCCCCAGGATGGGGAATAAATCACTGGGATACAGGGATGCTGCGAGCCCCGGGATGGGGAATAAATCACCAGGATACAGGGATGCTGCGAGCCCCAGGATGGGGAATAAATCACCGGGATCCGGGGATGCTGCAAGCCCCAGGATGGGGAATAAATCACCAGGATATAGGGATGCTGCGAGCCCCGGGATGGGGAATAAATCACCGGGATACAGGGAAGCTGCAAGCCCTGGGATGGGGAATAAATCACCAGAGCCTGGGTATGCTGCGAGCCCCGGGATGGGGAACAAATCACCGGGATCCGGGGGGGCTGCGAGCCCCGGGATGAGGAATAAATCATCAGGATACAGGGATGCTGCGAGCCCCAGGATGGGGAATAAATCACTGGGATCTGGGGATGCTGCGAGCCCTGGGGGGACCAGAGACGCGCAACCCAGGGGGGCTGCGAGCCCCGGGATGGGGAATAAACCACCAGGATAGAGGGATGCTGTGAGCCCTGGGATGGGGAAAAAAACACTGGGATCCAGGGATGCTGCGAGCCCCAGGGGACCAAAAAACACTGGGACCCAGGGGTGCTGTGAGTCCCAGGATGAGGAATAAACCACCAGGATACAGAGATGCTGTGAGCCCCGGGGGGACCAGAAACGCGGGACCCAGGGGGGCTGCGAGCCCCAGGATGGGGAACAAATCACCGGGATATAGGGAAGCTGTGAGCCCTAGGATGGGGAATAAACCACCAGGATATAGGGATGCTGCAAGCCCTGGGGGGACCAGAGATGCGGGACCCAGGGGGGCTGTGAGCCCTGGGATGGGGAAAAAAACACCGGGATCCAGGGATGCTGCGAGCCCCGGGGTGGGGAACAAATCACCCGGATACAGGGATGCTGCGAGCCCTGGGACGGGGAACAAATCACTGGGACCCGGAGGGGCTGCGAGCCCCGGGATGGGGAACAAATCACCAGGATACAGGGATGCTGCGAGCCCCGGGATGGGGAATAAACCACTGGGATACAGGGATGCTGCAAGCCCCAGGATGGGGAATAAATCACCGGGATCTGGGGATGCTGCGAGCCCCAGGGATGGTAAATTAAATCATTGGGACCCCAGGATGCCACGAGTCCCAAGGATGCCCGAGCTCCGGGATCCAAGGATGCTGCAAGCCCCGGGATAGCAAAAAAATCACCCAGACCCGGGGGTGCTGCAAGGCCCAAGGATGGTGAATAAATCACCGGGATCCAGGGATGCTGCAAGCCCTGGGGGTCCCAAAGATCCGGGACCTGGGGGGGGGCTGCGAGCCCTGGGATGGGGAATAAATCACCGGGATCCAGGGATGCTGCAAGCCCCGGAATGGTAAATAAATCACCGGAGCCTGGGGATGCTGTGAGCTCCACGATGGGGAATAAATCACCAGGATCCAGGGATCCTGCAAGCCCTGGGGATGGTAAATTAAATTATTGGGACCCCAGGATGCCGTGAGCCCCAAGGCTGCCCGAGCTCTGGGATCTGGGGATGCTGCAACCTCCGGGATGATGAATAAATCATCAAGACCTAGGGATGCTGCAAGCTCCAGGGATGGTGAATAAATCACCAGGATACAGGGATGCTGCAAGCCCCAGGGATGGTGAATAAATCACCAGGATCCAGGGATGCTGCAAGCCCCAGAGATGGTAAATTAAATCATCACGACCCAGGGATGCTGCGAACCTCAAGGATGCCCGAGCACTGAGACCCAGGGACGCCGCATGCCCCGGGATGGTAAATAAATCACCAGGATCTGAGGGTGCTGCAAGCTCCAGAGACAGTAAATCAAATCATCGGGACCCAGGGATGCTGCAGGCTCCGAGGGTGCCCAAGCCCCGGGATCCGGGGATGCCGCAAGCCCCAGGATGGTAAATAAATCACCGGGCCCCAGAGATGCCCTGGGGATGGTGAATCACCAGGACCGGGGATGCCGCGAGTTGGGGTGCTGCAAGCCCTGGGGGTGCCCGAGCACGGGGCTGCTGCGAGTTGGGGTGCCCGAGCCCGGGGCCCCAGGGACGCTGCAAGCCCGGGGGATGGTAAATCACCGGGCCCCAGGGACGACGCAAGCCCCGAGGGTGCAAAAGCACCTGGGGATGCTGCAAGTTCGGGGTGACCGAGCACCCGGACCTGGGGGTGCCGTGAGCCGCAGGGATGCCAGAGCAGAGAACCGTGGGGATGAAACACCACCGGGGACGCCGGAGCAGCAGGACCCACGCACGGGACCCCGGTGACACTGGAGCCCCAGGACCCCAGGGGTGACACAGCACAGTGCCGCCGAGCATCAGCACCCCAGGGATGGCGCAAGCGGGGAGTTCCCAGACCCAGGGACCCCAGGCCACTGGGGACACGTCCAGACGGGGGCCACGGGGGGGGGTCCCGCTGGCGGGTGGGGGCTCCGAGCACCCCGCAGCACCCAAACCCCAGCCGGGCTCTCACCGCAAACCCACCGGCACCCGCTCCGAGCCCCCCGCGCCCTGCTGACACCGGCGACTGGGGGGGACACGCTCCTACTGCCACCCCCTTCCCTGCCCCCCAGAGCAGAGGCGGGGGCTGTCCCCTCATCACAGGGTGCTCAGGCCCAGCGGGCGAGGGGCTTCCCACGCCCGTGAGCCCACACGGGGACGCCGTGACAGGGGGACAGGGACCCCCGTGCCGCGGGGAGGGTCCCCCCAGCCGCAGAGCCAGGCAGGGCTGCGGGAGACGCGGGCGCGAGCGCGGGGTGCTGACACGGCCTGTCCGCCCCTGCTCGCCTCGCCCGCTCAGCAAGCCCCAAAAAGGTGCTTTTTCATCCCAAGGACGGCCAGAGCGCTGCAACCGAGCCGCGCTGCGTCACGCGCTACCTCGCGTCTCCTGTCACCCCCCCAAATTCACAGCGGGGAATGTGGGTCCCGGGCTGGCGCTGGGTGGGTCCCGGGAGGTCTCGGGCTGGTTCCCCCACGGCCACGGTCGCCACCCGGGGACGGGACCAGCGGGGCCCTGCCCGGCCCCGGGCACCGTCTTGGCGTGGGGAGACGCGGCGCAGCCGTGGGGCGCAGCCGTGGGGCGCAGCCGAGCGGGACCTGCCGCCACGCCGGGAGGGCCGAAGACACCCCCCGGCAGAAGGACCCTCTCCCGGCCGACGGGCACGACTGGGGGGGCCGGGGCTGTTGGGGTGCGGCGGGGGGGCGGGGAAGGGGGCGTCCGGCAGGTCCCCAACATGCAGCCGGCCCCGGGCACCCGCGGGGCGGCCTCGGCCCGCCTCGCCCACGGGGGTCTCGGGGAAGGGAGGCGGCGTCCCGGCCCCCCCCCGCGTCCCCGGGCCCCCCCGAGCCGAGCGGAGGCCAGAAATAGCCCGGGCTGCCGCTGGTGCTGTCAGCGCTCAGCTATGCCCCCCCGCCCCCCCCCCCCGCTCCCTCCCCCCTCGCTCCCCCGGCGGCTTCGGCCCCGGCAAGGAGGGAGCCGGGGGGGGGGGGAACGGGGGGGCAGGGGGCTCCCCAGACACCCGGGAGGGGGGCGGGCTCGGACGGGACCCACGGGCGGGGGGGGGGGGGGGGGTCTGCGCGGATAACGCACATCGCGCACCGCAGAGAGAGGCGGGACCCCGCGGGGGGGCTGGAGACGCGGGACCCCCCTCCCCCCCGGCTGCAGCGTCTTCCCGCCGCGGGGGCAGAGCCCGGCGCACCCCCCCGCACCCCCCGCGCCCCCGCAGCCCCCCGCACCTCCGAAGCCGGCGGAGCAGTAGGCATCGCTGATGTCCGCGTCCGGCGTGCGGACATTTTCCGCGTGGAGGATGAAGACGCGGAGCATCGCCCCGGCCCGGCCGCCTCCCGCCGCCGCCCCCCCGGCCCCGGCCCCGGCCCCGGCCCCGCCTCCCTTAAAGGCGAACGGCTGCGGCGGGAGGCGGCCCCGCAGGCGGGGAGGGGGGGGAGCCCCCCCGCATTGGGGGCGGCTGGCGAAGCCCCAGGAGGCTGGATTGGGGGGGCTGGGGGCTGGCGCCCCCCCTGCGGCGAGGGCAGGCGAGTGTCCCCCCCCGGGGAGCCCACAGGAGGGGGGGCTCGGGGCGAGCCCCCCAGAGAGGGCAGGTGAAGGGGAGGGGGCACGGCGGGCCGCGAACTGCTCTTACCTTTGCTCGCTTCCCGTGGGCGGGGGCTGCTGCAGGAGCGAGCCCCCCCCGGCCCCGAGTGGGGTCCACGGCAGGAGCGAGCCCCCCCCCCGGCCCCGAGCGGGGTCCCCCTTTCTCACCCCCTGCCCCGGGGGCAGCCCCAGCCCCTCACCGTGACGCCAGGGCCGGGCCTGGGGGGCCAACACTCCCCCCCGCGTGGGGAAAGGGGGGCCTTGGGGGGCTGAGCTACCTGCGGGTGAGCCCCACGGCCCCCCTGGGCACAGCACAAAGCAGGGACCCCCAGAGAGCCGTTCCCCCACACAGGGACCCCCGGGCCCAGCCCAGCCCCGGGCCCAGCAGCACGGGTGGGTGCGTGGGGCCCAGCCCCCCGCTCCTTCCCCTGCCTCAGTTTCCCCAGCTGGGGGACGGGAGACGGTGCCCTCGGGCGCAGCCGTGCCCAGCTGCGCGGTGACAGGTGGGGACGCCCACGGCGCCCGGCTATTTCGGGGAGGTTATTTTTACCCCGGGTTTCCCGGCAAGGGGCTCCGCAAGGTGCCTCCGTCCCCGCCAGCCCGGGACCCCTCGCCTCTCCCCCTGCCCCCCGTCGCTCCCCTTCTACCCTCTTCGGCTTTGCCTAAACCCATTTCCCGCCCCTCCTGCCAGGCCCTAAGCCCACCGCACCGAGACCCAACGCAGGGCTCGGCCACCGCGGCGACGGCGGCACCGGCACCGCAGTTACCGGGGGGTGAAAGCCGAGAGCAGCCCCAGGAGAGAGCGCGGCCCAGCCCCGGGGTCCCCCAGCACCCCCACTCCCCCTCCCACGCTCCGTCCCCTTCGCTCCCCCCATGTCCCTCGGAGATTTGGCACGAGTCCCCTGGGAAGTGCCCGCCTGTCCCCCGGCTGCCCATGGCACAGCTCCCCGGGAGCATCCGCGTCCCATCGCGTGGCACCACGACACCCACAGACCCCACGGTCTCAGCCCCGCGTGGGCCGGTTCTTTTGCCGGACCCTCACATAGCGAGCGGGGGCCCCGCGGCCGTTCCCAGCGCTCCACGGGCTCCCCTGGGAGCAGCCCGGAGCCGGCGGCAGCGACGCGGGGCTGTGCCGGGGGGACGGGCACGCAGCACGCGGCCCTTTCAGTTACCGGCTGCTCCAAAATGAGCTCGGTTTGCGGCACCGCAGGTCACGGGACCAACCAAAGTGCAGCACCGTACGTTCTTGGGGAGAAACATTCCGAAAACCACTAACAGCTCGTTCTGTAATGGTGTTTGGGGTTTTTTACTTCGTTTTTCCTAGATTTCTTTTTTTCCACATCACCCTGGTGGGACAGGACGTTTTTCCCCTCGAAATTCCCCGTGAAGTAGCCCCCACAGCTCCTGCATCTCTTCCTGGGGCCGCTGCAGCGCTTACCTGGTTTTATCCGAGGTTCTGGCATCTCAGAGGGAAGGGCTGGGCCCAAAGGAGCCGCGAGCGGAGCAGGAACGGGATTGACTGACCGAGTCCCCGTCCACAGACCTCGACACCCACCAGGGTCACACTCTGCCTCGCAGCCAGACAGGAGACGATGCCGGATCCCATCTTCCCGGCCGCAGGAAGGCTCCGGGCTGGGAGCGGGTGGGCAAGCGAGGGGCATCAGCTGCCGCCCTCACCCCGGCTCCGCACCACCCCAGGCACCCACAGCCCCCCAGATCCCGGGTGATTCCTCAGCACCTCTCCAGGAAAAGCGGCTTCTTTCACAGGAGGGACTCCGGCAAAGCCGTGTCAGAGCGCTCCAGGCTGGTTACCCCCAAGGTACTGGGGGGGTAGGAGACGGGGAGCAGAGCAGGGAGGGGGCAGCGCCGGGAGGACGGAGCCAGGCTGCTTCCAGCACCCCGGCCCCGGTGAGCAGAGCGCAGCCGGGGCATCGCAGCCCGACCCGCCGGCAGGCGAGGCAGAGAACCCAAACAGCTCACGGGGGGCTCATCTCTTCCCCAGCAAAGGCAAACTGGGACCGGAGCCTGCGTGGCATAAGTGGGAACGAAGAACAACGTTGTTTTCCCGTCCTCCGCACGGATAAAGTGACAAAGAGAAACCCGGGCAAGACATTGTCTTCCCGGCTCCACGAGGGACTGAAAACTCGGAAACACAAAGCTGCATTGTAACGGAGACGGGAGTAGCGAGGACAGAGAGGTTCATCCCGCGCCCCGGCGAGGCCGAGCAAAGCCGCCGCGAAGCTCCTGAGCTCTGCCGGGGAGCAGAGGGTGCTGCCGGGGAGCAGGGGGGTGCTGCTGACAGCTCCCCGCGGAGCCCCCCGGCTCTCCCAGCCGCGGGGCAGCTCGGCTGCAGGGCTCCGCAGGCGCTTCCCGCACCTCCCCGCAGGCTCCTCGCGCTGAATGCCGCTTTGTACCCCGCTATGTCAGGCAGGATTTGCCAGTTCTCTTCTAGAGGAGTTGCGTCTAACCCAGCAGCGCCTGGGTAACTAAGCGAGAGAAGAGTAACGAAGGGGTTAGTTAATGTCACAGCCACCTCGCCGGTACCGCTCGCTACCTCGGAGCAGGGGAGGGATCGCGCTCGCAGCCCGGAGACAGGAGGGAGACGCACGTTCTTACCCCCAGCCACGCTCCCTGACTTGCCGAGTATTTGCCGGTCTAAATCCCTCAGGCACATTTTTCAGATGCTTACCCCGCTCCGGGGGGGCTGGACGTGCTGGGAGAGACGAGCACAATGACTCGCCAGCACACAAGCAGCGTTCCTTACTGAGGGCCCCAAGAAAAGAAAACCCCCAAAATAGCCCAACCAACAATAAATTACAAAGGTCTGTGACCTGCCTGTCAGACAGCACGGCCGCTTTGCCACCTGCGTGAGCAGCCCCACCTTCGTTTCGGAGCCTTCGGAGCCAGCTCTGCCCTCTTCGCGCACACACAGGAAGGGCCTCGGGCGCTGGACAGGCAGTTAAAGACGTTTCCCGGCTCAGTATCATTCCACGATTTCAATCCATGAAATACAAGCACCTCTTTCTGCATCTGCATGCTCCTGAAGAAGCAAGGTCCTACGGGTCTGAGGGGCTTCAGGGATCATCTCCACCAAGGAACGTGTTCCACGTCAGCGCCATGCAGGTGCTCCCTCCGCCGAACCACAAGTGCAGTTATTTCGGTGCTTTTCCGATCAGCAGTCTGAAGACACAAGGATTTTTGTCCCTTGTAACATCCCCAGCAGGCAGAACCACGGAGTGCCTCTCGTTTTCCTCGGGCATGCAGGAACACTTCTCTCCTGGAACAGAATTCAGCCCAAGTCGACCACCCAAAGTCCGAAGGAGTGCAGAGACACCGGTGGATTTTAAAAACCAGTCTTTTAAAGAAGCGCAAGGTGGCTAGCTGAAAAATAAAAGCTCAGAGCGACATCGGTGGCGATCCAGGCTGCGCTCCACCGTTAAGCGCACGGCAGCCAGAGCCAGCCTGAGCAGCGAGCCCCGCTCGAGAGCAGACGACAACGTCCAGCCACGCTGCTGAGCGCTCCACAGGCTTCGACCCGCACACTGGAACAAGCCAGGGAAAACCAACCCAAAACACACAAGCAAACTCGGTCACCAGGGAGCAACAGCCGTGAATTCCCTTCCTAGTCTCTACCGCGATCCGAAGCGTTAACAAACCCCAGTAAATCACACCGAACACCATCCCCTGGTGTTAACTATACAGTAAGAACATTTATTTCATGTCAACACTTGTAAAAGAAGTCTCTTCCAAGTCTGATGATTTGATATACAAATCAAAGCCACCATACGTTTGTCTTTTAGTCTGTCTATACCGAGCTCAAATTTATACAACATGAATGCTTGTTTCTGAAACAAACTTACAAATTAAATCATAACAAAATACACAAAATTGACTGGACCCTAAGTTTAATTCACTGAAAGAATTCTTCTGTCCTCCGATCACCTTGAACTCCGTTCTTCCCCGTCGTTCTCCTCATCCTTCTGCTTGGCCATGAACTTCTGTAGAAACAAGGGCAGCCAGTGAAAAGACAGCGCTATGCTGTGCCTCAGCCCGCGACCAGATCACGCTCTAGAAACAGCGCAGGTTTCATAAACGTCCCGGCCACAGCCAGCCTGCTCCGTACGGAGCTGCCGTGGGATCCGTACCAACCCCCAGCTCTGCTCACAAACTGACACACACAGTCACCCAGCGGTGAAGCTCTCGAGTGGAATTTTCACAGGGCACGTGGCAAAATAGGAAACAGCACCTTCAAACTGGGAGAGAAGTGGTGGGGAAATGGTAGAGTCGAAACTGATAGTCGTGTGTGGTAGGACTTGTGCTGGGGGGGGCTACAGGAAAGCTGGGGAGGGACTTCTGACAAGGGCCTGGAGAGACAGGACAAGGGGTGATGGGTCCAAACTGAGAGAGGGGAGATTTAGGTGAGATCTAAGGAAGAAATCCTTCCCCGTGAGGGCGGTGAGGCCCTGGCACAGGCTGCCCAGAGAAGCTGTGGCTGCCCCGTCCCTGGAAGGGTTCAAGGCCAGGCTGGACGGGGCTTGGAGCAACCTGGTCTAGTGGAAGGTGTCCCTGCCCAGGGCAGGGGGGTGGGACTGGAGGGTCTTCCAGCCCAAACCCTCTGTGACTCCCCCAGGCGGGTGCACGCCGTGTCCCTGCCAGTCAAGCACACCAGCAAGACGTACTGGTGAGGGGTGGGGGGAGTTTTGACCAAAACGTCGGTTTTCTGGCTGCCAAACTGACCTCTCGGTCACTTTGTACCTGCAAGGTCTTTCAGGCAGTCTGCAGCCTCAGCGAGCCAGGGCGCCCGACCAAACCACACTCTCGGACGCAACGCTGCGCAGCTTTTAAAAACCACTTCTTAAAAAGGAAGGGAAGAGAATGGCTCTTCCCGCGCCTTCCTAGGTAAGGAAGGCTTCGTGCAGGCGATGAGCTTGACTAATTTAACAGTATCTGTGTCTGAGTTTAAAACTAACCCCCCTTGAAGTATTAATATGAGCTCCCTGTGCCGCCAGGGAATTATTAGCCCTCGTTAAAGCAAACTTCTTTAGAACGATGTTCTTTTCACCTCTGTGTGTTCGGAGAAGCTTCAGCATTACCTCCATATTTTGCTGATGAAGCCGTGTCTTGCAGTGATTTTTCACAGATGTTTCATCTGCGTAGAACAGCGAGCAGATCTGACAGAAAAAGCCCGCCTTCGGAACCAGGTAATCCAAGGCTGGAGAGACAGCACATGAGAACATGAACAAAACGCAGCTTTAAAACATCCCACTAACAACACACAGCTTTAAAAACAATTTTTAAAAAATCAGATTCCTTTAGCCAGATCTGTAGAATTTGTTGTTACTGGGAGGAAGTTAGTTACCTTTCTTCAGTATTCAAAAAATGAGGCTTCTAATCCGAGTTGGTCACCTGCCCTACTTCCAAGAAACAGCGGAGGACACACACATTTCTGGGAATGGGGGAACTGACCTCCTGGATCTGAAGCTCACTACAACTTCCTCAGCGTCTTTTGGCCTTAAAAGTACTTGATATAGAATTGGTTTGCCAAGTTCAACCTCTGTCCTGCAGTGTGTTAGGCAAGCATGTTCTGCCACTGAGAATATTACACAAGCCGTCAGGCAAGGATCCATATTTTCCCAGCAACTTCTTTTACAGTTCAAGTGTTGTCAGCAGTTTTATATAAAAGTATTTTAGATGAGGATCTGAGAATATATATACACACACATTTTTAAAACCATGTAAGCAGTTCCCTCCTTTCTATACATTGAAAGTTGGTAACAAAACTCGTAACAGGATTACAACAGTAGGGAGATATTACGCTGCACTGTGCTAATTATAAATAAATTAGTCTATATTAGTAAATTAAATTCTAGGAAAAAAAAGCACTTTCAACTTTGCTGCTGCTGTTAAGCCAGCAGCAGAAACTGGTTAAATGTGCGTTTGTAGGAGCCAAGATAAAAACACAAATTAAGGGCCACGACTTCAGAGTTCAATGTGGTAAGGAGGCAACGGAGGAGTTTCCAGACGGGCAGGAAAGCGGCCGTCAGCACGGAGCATTTGGGGAGGGCGGGTCTGGTTTTACCTTTTGGAGTACTCTGCACCTTCGATGCCTCTGAAGAAGCCGTTTTCTTCCGCTTCGACTCTGGTTCTTTATCTCCTGCTGCCAGCTGATCTACTGGAGGCCACAAATGCAGGTTAAACACAGGTATCCGCTGGCTTAAAGGTATTTTATATCTAGCTGTGACGGCTCGTTACTGCTCGAAACAAACACCGTCCTCATGGTCCTTACTGTTCTCCACAATACTCGGTTTGGTCTTTCCCTAGAGCAACTTTCGGGAACTCCCGACATCAATCCTGCAGGCAAGACTTCCAAACCCAGCCCCGGTGCCGCGGTGAACGACTCCAGAAGCGCTCTCGGCCGCACGGCACCCTGCACCGCCGCCGCTCGCAGCCGCCTTCCTCCACAGCTCTTACCGGCAGCTTCAAACGGCCTTTGTGACTGCGACCGCAAAAATTCCGACTTCTTTGTGACACAAGCTAGCAAGCTTCTTTGAATTCATCTAGCTCGAGGTCCGAGAGCGGCATTTCAGCTTCATTACAGGGCCAGCCAAAGCCTACCAAATATGTTAGGGGATTGACCAGCTCTAAGGGAAGATCAAAATCAACGTTTTAAGATTTTTCTGGAGACAAGGAGTTTGACAGAGTCTCCTCTATTCCAGGATAAACAAGGTGTTTGGTTTTTAGACTATCAAAGCAGTCCAGCTGGCAGATGAAGAGTCACACATCAAAAACATCTGTTTTCTTTCTAATTCTATGCTCAAACAATCCAGCTACCACTACGTCCCAAACAAGGCTAACGCTGTGAATCCTCTCCCTTAATCACAAAACCCAGGAAGCCGAGGGAACGCAACGGGCAGCGTCTCTCCGGCATCCCCACGGCGTTTCAGCAGACCGCGAGCGTCCTGCCGCACCATCGACACCCGACGTCTCACATGTGCCACGTGGCTCCTTCCTGGAGCAGTTCGACCGCCCTCCTTCCAACGCTGGCCCGAGGCCACCAGTAAACTGTCTCCTATTTTGCTGCTGGAACCGGATTTTAAGACTTGAGTAAAACGGTTTCACTCGCTTTAACCTCTCCTTCCCGGTTTTCCTGTTCCGCTTCTCAAACTCGGAAGGAACTAGTCCTCTCCTAAGCCCACCTCTTTTGCCTGAGGTTTTTACTACACAGAGAGGAACTAAAATCACTTATTTACTGTGTATCAAATACATTTATTGTCATTTGTCACTACCAGTTCAATCAGAAATCAACTCAAGGGCTTGGATATTTTAAGAGGTCTTTTTACAGCTAACTTGCTAAGAGAACAAAGGAAACATCTTGCATTTTCAGTAAATGCTTGTGTTAATCACGGGGAAGCTTGTGTTCTATAACATTAACAAGATCAAAACAATATATAACATTTAAATATTTTGGGTGTGTACAGAGTCAACTAACCCCTTTCCTCACGTTTATAGAAGCTGAAGTTCAAAGTACTCTGGTTTAAGCACGGTTATCTGCTGCGTCTGCAGCTCCTCCGTATCTGCACCCCTCCGGCTGGCTCTGCCACGCAGCGGAGCGAAGCTTTCCCAAGACAAGGAACAAAAGGTGCTGTGTCAGTGCGCAGCCACCTCAGTGGAGCCAGCAAGAAATCCCGAGACGAGCGGAGGGCATCGCGCAGAGCCTCACCCACGCTCTGCCCAGAGCTCTTCTTGGGTGTGGGCTATAGGTAGCTCTCCCTGCTTGGCGCCGCGTTAGGCTGCCTTAACCCTTTCCTAATTCCATGCTAGAGATGATCTTCTACACCTTCTCCTCCAGATCCACCTTGGAAGCTGTTACATCTGTGCATCTATTTCATTTGACTCACCTGTTTTAATAAAGTTTGGCCCGGTAATTAAAGACTGTAAGTAATCTGTACAGTGCTAGGTAGGTTACCAGGCCTTGCATTAAAGGTGAGAACAACTCTTTTCCCCAATTCTAGCCATCATAAGCACCAAATGAACGCTTTATATCAACACGCCACTTAATTTTACACCAAAAGAAAGATGCGCTGCGAAATGCACTAATAAAACACCCAACCTTCAGGCCACTGTTGGCTCTCAGTCTCCGTTCTTTCCCCAGCATCTCTTTCATTAACTTTGTTAAAGATTTGGGGGGGTTCAGTTTCCGCTATTTGCTGCGGGGATCCCTTTGTGCATGGCACTGATCACAAGCATCTTATTTTCCATTTCCCCTCTGGAAACTAGGAGAGGTTCCTTACCTTTTGACTTTGAGATTGCAGTAATTTCTTCTTCTGGACTCACATCTTCTAGAATTTCCATTTCTTCTGGTCCTGCAACAGCAACAATATCCTCCTCTTCTGGTCCTGCAATGGCAGCAATTTCTTCTTCTTCTGGTCCTGCAACAGCAACAATGTCTTCATCGTCTTCATCCTCATTCAGATTTTTCCCTGGGCAAGTACTTTCTTCTTCCTCATCCTCCTCTCCAACTTCATCTACCGTAACAAAGTTTAGTTCCTCTTTCAGACGATTGAAATCAGCCAGAAAATCATCTTCATCTTCATTAACTTCATCCAAAGTCACTAGAGGGTTGTCTTCGTTGTCCTCTTGTATTTCATCTACTGTCACTAAAGCACTGGGATCATCAGGCACCTGAGAGGAAGCACCATCTCCCATGTCCTCGGCAGCCACCTTGTCATCCTCCTTCTGCTTCAGCACCTCCTCAACGTGCAGGTCGGTGGGCTCGTTCAGAGGCAGCTCTTCTACTTCACCAATTTCATCTACGGTTACCAAGGGTTCGGCCTTCAAATCCTGCTCCTCAAAAACCGACCTAGGGACATCTTTATGAGAGCTAAGGTCCTCCTGTTCAGATATCTCATCCAAAGTAACAAGCGACTGTGGATCCTTGACTGCTTCTGACATAAGTTCTTCCTCTTCAATCACTTCATCCACTACGACCAGGCCCTGCGGGTCACTGAGCCCTTCTAAATTAGCGGCTCCCATCAGCTGTGCAGTCACATCCTCCTCCTCACCGATTTCATCCAAAGTCACAAAAGAGAGTTCGCTTTCAGCAATGCGTGCTACCGAGCTCTTCCCTTTCCTCCTCTTGGAGCTAGGCTCACAAGAGGAGTTGGGTTTAGCACCATCTTTTCTCTTTCCCCTCGGTGGATTTCGCCGTGTTTTCACGGGAGACTCGATTTCCTCCACGACCTCATCCACAGTAACAAATTCATCCAGGTTAAACGGAAACAGCTCTTCTTCCTAGGAAGTGTAAAAATGTGAATATAACAGAGTTTAACATTCACCCAGCGACACAAACGCCTCTGTCCACAGGGGGCCTAATGAAAAACATCTACACGCTGAAGCTGGCTCAAAGGGGAAAAAAACAAATGCAACTTGACTTGAGGGCAGAAAAAAACTTCAGGCCTTCAGTCTCATGTGGAAGAGTTTTCACTATCAGCATTTGTGTTAAGGAAGCAGATTTAATTCAGAAACCCAAAGCGCTTTTCAAAAACACAGCGGAGAACAGACAAAATTTATGTCTATTACAAGAACTGGGCTGATGCCGCGAACACTCGTGTATTTTTGCACTCACTTGCAGGAAGACTAGTGAGAATCTGAATACCTCCAGAGTATCCTTCAAAAATACTATTATCTTGTGCCAATATCTCGTTCTCTTCCCTAAGCATATGCTGTCGGCCGGTGCTACAAAACAGGAGACCACATTAGGTGTTTCGATCCGGCGAAGTCGTTCTGTGTCCTGAGGACGACTCGCTCTTTTACCTTGCCTCTTTGGTTTCAGTCCCCTAACACGCACCTCGGTTTCAGAGGTTCTCCGACGGCCCTACGCTCCGGCCCAGGAAAGGGCTCCCAGACCTGGAACCTCCCTTTGTTTCCCTATAGCCGCCACGCACAGGAAGATAATTTTCTCCTCTCTGTTAGGGTCTGACTAGCCCCACAGACGCCCCGGCAGACTTGCTGCTCCTCCTGTGCCAGCTGTCTTTCGCGAGGGGCTGGGGGCAAGCTCCTGCTTTCTGGCAAATGCCTTACTGTATTTTCATCTCGAAGACGACAGAGCTTGACCCTTTCTAATTCTCCTCAGCCAGCAGCACGCTCGTACTGGAGCATGTCTTGCATCTAAAACGCCTCCTGCCCTGCAGTTTGACCATGCCAGCTTCCATCGGGGCTCACACAATTCATTCCAGGACCACCGGAAAGAATTAGCAGCCAGTTAATGCCGTATGTAGCTGAGAGCATCTGGAGGAGGATGTGTGGGTAGATGCCAAATTTAATAAAAGACTGAATTAACCCAAATTGCTTTTAGGTTATTTGACTAGACAGCAGTCATGTTTTTGGAATATCGTACTTTGTTCACTGTAAAATAGCTATGCTTCTATAATCAGGGTGGTAGGATAAGGTGGGTAAGATGGGTACTTGAGTCAATTAATAAATTAATTTTAGACAGTAAAATGCATCCAAATATCCATTCCACCCCAAATTATGCACTCAATTTCTTCAATGAATGATTCTGAATTTTATTTTTTTTCCCCAATTTATTCCAATCTACCGTCAAATCCTGGTCGGTATCTAACAGAAGAAGAGCGAAAAAACTCTTGTCAAAGCAGAACTTTAAGGCCAAGGCAAGATGAACTTTCCTCTGTTAGAGAGTAAGACTGCAGGTAAGAAATACTGAGAACAGCCCTCCAGCAGAAAAAGTAATCTGAAATTCAAAGGCTACACGCCTTTTCTTCCCTTTCTTTTTTAAAAAGCTAACAAATACTAGGAATAATGTGTGCCTCTACCCACATTCTGGTGCAGAAACTAGAGGAATATTTAATGCAAGGTGGGCACAGTGAGGAAAAAGAAAGAACACATCTGGTTACATTTCAACTGAAATCATCATTACTGCATTCTTTCTTCCACGACAAGGAGAACGCAGATCTTGGTTCTCTCAGCTGTGCGACAGTGAGGAATAAAGCAGTAAGGAGCCATTGACATTACACAGCCTTTCGTCAAAGGGTGCAGCATCTCCTCGTGGGGATTAACACACGCATCTGGAACGTCAGACACGAAAGCGCTCGCTGTTACCATCGCTGCCATCAGCTTCACACACACACTGCGCTGCTGATGCCAGAAGTTTATGGGGCTTAAGATTCATAACAGGATTCAGGTCTCCAACTTCATCTCAGAAATCCATTTTTCGCAGGGACCCACTGCTTACCTGGTAGATCGCTGATCTGATCCTGTAAAGCTACTTTACAAACTCATCAACATGGATCTTTATTACCTTCTTTCTGCTTTTCTTTCCCAAAGCCCAAGCTATCTAAGAGAGGGAGAGGGTTTCTCTCTTCACCTTCCTGTAAAAATGCAGACTCTTTAGCAGTTGAGCCTACAGGCTCCCAAGCTCTTCGTCAAACCAACACTGCACCAAAAACGTACAGTTGCTCTGCAGAACCCACTGGAAGTATATTTGCATGGAAGAGGTACCACGGACGGAGATGTTCCGACTACCTCCTGTTGTACAAAACCATTCATGAAGAGCTAGAAGACTTCAGCCTGCCTTCCTCTTCTCACAAGTGTGGTGATGAATAAAGAGCTCACGGAGGCAACTGGAGATCCAATGAATTAATCCCCTCTCTCAAACAAATTATTTCCAAGAACAAAAAACACCTCCTAACACTCCCTGAATTAAGTTTCTCTTCCAAATTACTTGGCTTTTCAGCCTTATGCCCTCAGTCTGTAACAACCAGTAATACAAAAAATTCCCTTGGGAAGGATGCTAAAGATTCTTAGTACACACACACACGCTTTCAAGACAATCTGATTGAAGTTCGTTTACGGTCACATCCTTACCTCCTTTGGTTTTGCAATGCTGCTAGTGCCACTTTTTGAAGTTTTAGTATTGCCACCAATAGAAGCAGAGGCCTGCAAAATTAGACAGAAGTTCACATGAAATCAGTTAAGCCAACTCACCTGTCCACAAGAGAAAAAATAATTTAAAAATTCAGCTATTTTTCTCCCCTTAATGAACTTTTTTAAGTTGTCCAGATTGCTGCTTCTGATCACACGCTTGGCAAATAGAGAGCTAAGCCAGCCGTCAGCGGTACTGTCCAGGCACACAGTCTCTAGCAACAAGTCACAGGTAACACCTTGCTTAGTAGCCTCTTTTCAGTAACCAGGGTCTGTGCAGGACTTGACAAAGCAAATATCAGCTCACAAAAGGACAGAAAGCTTATTAATTCCCATTCAGAACTAGTCCAAGAACATAAAGTTATGACACTCAATAAAGACTCGCTTCAAAAATACCTTCCTGCAATTTTTTTCCAAGTAGCATTTTCAAACCAGTTACGTACTTGCGTTGCACACACTGCATCTAAAAGCAACTGGTTGCCCGCCATCTCGCTATTCCAACTTCTCTGTTGGCCCAAACCAGCTGAGTGATTTACGGAAAAGGGAAGGGGAACATAATCTCCTTGTCCCATACTCAACATCTGAGAGAAGCATGGAGTTAGTTACTGATCAGGCACACTGAACCGGCCTTCCTGCCCTCCTCACCTTATTGCTGCTGTTGTCTTTCTTCATGCTGGATGATCTACTCTCTCCCTCTTGAGACTGTTTTGAACTAGCCCTAGATTCCACTCGCGAGTCCTTCTCTTGCTGAGATGAGTTCCTCCCATTGCCTCCCTTTCCATCAACAACAGAACTTCTGCTCACTTTACATTTGCCGCTGCCTTCTCCCAGGCTTGATCGGCTGCTACCAGGGCGCGGATGACCCGCTTCTTTTGATGGCGTTTTCTTCTCCACCGCGGCTTGGCCTTGGGTCTCGGGTTTCGAGGGAGCTTTCTGCTCCCCGCCTTTACACAGGGAAGGCTCATTTCTCTGTGCTGGAACCCTTGACTTTGATATATCCGGAAGAGACACCACTGCCTTTAAAATCGTTTTACCAACAGAGGAAGATTCCTTGACAGGTAAAGAGGAGTTTAACGTAAATGCTTTGCAGGTTTCATCAGTTTTTACTGGTCTTGTTCCTTTATTTTGATGAGCTTTGATCAAACTTCCCTCGTTGTTCTCATTGCCAGCATTTGCAGCATTTTCCACAGCAGCCCCAACCGTGGCCACCGGTTTTTCAAGTTTCTTCTCTGTCTCTGCCCCAGTCTCAACCAAAAGCTTTTCAGGGTTCTCCTCCGCAGCTCCTCCAGCTTTGAGCACAGACTCTTCTGGTTTCACCTCTGTGTCTGGTTCAGCTACATCCAGTTTCTCCTCCACGGCCGCCTCAGTTTTAAGTACAGGTTTCTTCTCCGTTATCCGAGTTACGGGCATTTCATGTTCAGTTTTCACAGCATCAGAAACGGGATTTTTTTCAGGAGCATCCAATGTGTTGGTTGGTTGTGTGACAACAGATGATGACACCATCTCCACTGAAGCTGCATCAGGATCGGGGGGCACCACTTCGGGGACGGCCGCTGTCGACTCCGCTGCGGCCGGCTTCACAGCGCCGTCTGACGGCGCATCTTCAGCCTTGCCCGCACGGGACAGTTCTTCTGGCGGCTCAACGGCGGGAGCGGGCAACTCTTCACCTTTCTCTTTAATTTCCTTCTCTGATGCAGATACAACAGCAGATTCAAACAGCTCTGCCTCAGTGTTCTGTGCAACTGCCTCTTCCTTCTCCAGACTGGAAGGCGGCGGCAGCATCTCTTCTGACTTCACTTCGGATGATTTGGGATCAGCGGATTTGATAGGTGCCACAGTCGCTTCAACTCCAGCGTCCACTTTCTCCACAGACATTTCTGCCAGTCTTGGAGCAGACTCCCTTACTGCTCTTTCAAGATGGGACTCAGAGGGCTCTATCTGTACTGCTGACATCTCGTCTTTGACATGAGAGATGGAAACGGGTCCTTTCTTTGCCACACTAGGCTCTACTGGAGGATTAGCAGCTGCTGTTTGCACCACTCCTGATCCCTCTGGATATTTTTTCAAGCCAGAGCTAAATGCATTTAAAAAAAACAGAAGAAATCAAACTATGTTGAGAATTCTACAGTTACCAGTAACCTCTTGACGCCAATGGTGGGGGGATTTCCTGATGCATTAGTGCTTAGCATTTGGAAATCTAGCCTATCAGTGTTAAAATGGTTAAAAATATTGAGGCGAATAGCTGATTAGTTTTATGCTTCTGTTTAATCCACCTCAGTACCGCAAGCCTCTTACACTTCGAATTGCATTACTTGTAGTCAGACCTCTCAAGGTAGCACTCACTACAGATGTGCCCTGTGCCCTCAGCGCCGGCACGAACTCCTAAAATTTAGATCCCCTGATGCAAGGCAGACTGTGAAAGCGTATATACAGCGACAATAAAGCTTCAGCCTCCCTGTATAAAGGAATTACCATCGTTTTATGTTTGAAGACAGCAGACTCTGCAGTCACCAACCTAGAGAACTCTTCCAGGAGCTAGGAGTCTGGAGTTTGTTCATTTTGGGGGTTCGGGTTTGGGGGGAGGGAGGGGCTGCTTTGTTTTTAAACCGCATTGACCTCACACAATAGCAGGGAACACAATACGTGCACAGCGGCTGCTTTCGGCCGGGCTCTGCTGTCACCGTCTAATCCCACTGTCAGCTCCCAGGATAACAAAGCCCAAGATGACAACGCAGAGGATAGCGCTTTTCAGAGAACTTCCGTTACAGGACGTGCATTATTCTTCTCTGAAAGAAAGAATCCTCCGTAGATGATCTTGGGAGACACTGAAACTAGAGCTGTCTGTGCCTCTCTTCCCACAAAGCTCGAGAAAACGAGCATCCCAACACCTCCTGCATCTCTGGATGGAAAGGTGCCGAAATACCAGCGCTGACAACCTCGCTAAGTGTCGAAACAAACACAAAAGCAGCAAACACACATAATTAATCAGTGGTTATGCACAATGGAGCAGCCTGCGCTACGTTTCTCTGAACCTATGTATAGGAATAAAGGGTGCACGTTTGTATAAACCCTCAGGAAAATAAAAAAGGGCAGAGAAGCCTGCCATTCTGGTAATACTCCCAGCATGATGTCAGGCAGAAAATGGAAGGCGAGATCAAATGGAACTCAGCGCTGATGAGAATGTTAAGTCTTGAAGTGGCCAGATGCGAGGCGTTAACGAGACGAAGACACAATACACGGAGCCAACAGAAAGATGAAAACAGGCAAACTCAGTTAACATCTGCGCTGTGCAAGGACAACAAAAACACCCATCTCGAAGGTTTCCTCCGGACCCGAGGGCACTATCCTCCGCTGCTACAACACGCGAGAGGAGAGAGAAGAAGGGGTATGAATTCTGCTTCAAAATCTCCTTCACAACACCAATTTAAAATTGGCGGAGAGGTAACACGCCACGGCTACGCATCAGCCGGACGCCTGCAGCCCTGGCAGGGCCGGTGGAGCGCGCGTGCTCCCCGCGGTGCCCACGGAACGCCGGGGATCGCCTTCAGAGCCCGAGCCGCTCGACTCGCAGCTACTGAAGTCTTGTGAAAGAAAAGCAACCTCGCTCGTTCAGACATCACGCTCATCTCTAACAGGCTGCTTAGACCTGTAATCAATTTAATTTGTTACTTGCAAACGTTTTGGGGTAAGTGTGCCTCGTGAGTATTTAAGCAGTCAGGGCTGATCTGCTTTTTATGCCACAGTATTGGTTTACTCAGTCACAACACAGAAGATATTTTGACATTGATTAAACGTTTGTGTTCCAAGAGCAAAACCCATTTCAGTTAATTTTCTCTTCTATTTGAGCATCCCACAGACCACTGAGATTTACATCCCACACGTCTGTGTAGCAAAACATTACCTGGGTAGGTCAGAGCACAAAGCCCAGGCTGCGGCTCTGAAAGCCCAGGTTTGTCACTGATGTGTAGAAAGCTTAATTAAATACAAGCTCTAACGCCTTGCTAAACTGCACCCCACGTAGCCTCCATTTAGTCGTTTTTTGCAAGGAATGGAAAAACGTCAGTGAACACTGGAACCATACGCTAACTGCACAGCTTACAGCGAGCAGCATACACGTGTCTTATCCTCCAGACAATTCAAATGAGACCTTCGTCTCTGAATCCTGGGGACTTTATGCCTCCTGTCGTGCCAACACCCACTCTGCACCTTCCACAAAACCCTGGTGGTCTCCAAAATGCATCGATAGATTCAACCCGGACTGTGAAGCAGCGGAAGGAGAGCTCTGCAGAGGCAGTAACGTGCAGAGGGAAAGACGAGTGAGCCTGAGGAAGCGTCGAGGTGTTTGAAGTAACACTTAAAAGACCTGTTAGGCATTGGGAAAGAAACAGCACGTAGACCTGCAAGAGAAATTTCCTGCAGAGAAGTTAGCGCAGAGGGCAAAACCAGCAACACCCGGTGCTCTGTTTCGGCACAGCAGGTCCCTGCGTTGGCTGCCGTACGCAGCCGTTACTGCCCGAGGGAGCGAGGGAAAGGCCTGGAGAGCTCGGCCCTGGGAGAGCCAACCCAGAGGCTGTGTCACAGGGGAGACACAACCCACCTCCTACACGTCAGCTCGGGACTGAGAGGAGCAGCGGGATGGTCCTCGAGTCTTAACCTGGCCAAGGAAAGTTTCGGCTACTTTAGCTGAGGAAAACAAACCCCAAGAAAATGCATCAGCATCCTTGAGAAGAGCAGAGGCAGTCGCGGAGACACGCCAGTCACCGCAAGGTCAGATGAACTACTTACTCGGGCTGGACAACAACCCAGCTTCCAGAACCATTCCAGAGCTTTGTCACGATCACCTCATCATCCCAGGCAACCGAGAGGGCAGCCCCTGCTGCTCCCCAGATTTGCTACTCCGTCCCTCCCCAGAAATACGTGACAAGGTCTTCCCATATATCATAATCCTGAAGATATTTTCTGCTCCCTGTAAAGCGTAACTCAAAAGAACAACAGGTCAGGCCACAGAGGCTCGCGAGGGGGAGACAGCCGTAAGCGGCTGGTTTCCCGTGGGTTCCCCAGCGCAGCAGGGCGCTGGGCAGCAGCTGGGGCTCACGTACGAGTCCCCCGTTTTCATCGGTCACCACCGCTAGCTAAAGCCCACCGGTCTGGAGCCAGAGGGTTCACCTGCGTGCCTGCCTGCCCATCACTCAGAGGCAGTTGGAAACCAAAGGCTTCCAAAATTTACTAGGGCCGGAGGAGAAGTTTCATGAAATTAGGAATGTCTAACTTTATTTTTGAAAGAAACAGCTTTTGGAAGTATAGTCATAGTCCATGAGGGTAAAATGGCATTACTTGAAGTTTAGGACCATTATTACACAGTTTTGGTTTGCTTTTTTAAATGATAAAACATATGGAGAAATATGGATTTGAGTCACAGAAGGTGTTTTAAGTCATATTTGTTAACAAGAACTCTTATAATGATCTATCCATTTATAAAAAAAAAGTAAGACTCTAAAACCAACAAATAGTTACTCCACAATTAGTAATTTTACTACAAGCAATGTCCGTAAAACAATTTTAAATGGAACATATGAAAACCACCACTTCCCATTCTAGGTTCTGATGTTAATATAGCATCTAAACATTTTTTAAAATCAATTCAGGGACCTGTATCACAGCATGAAGTTAATGTTAATAAGTTAAACAAGGAAGTTTCAGTTTATTTTTAGCATTTGGAAACAGAAACAATAGAGCCAGGTGCTCTGACAGAGGAAAGCGCTGTAGGACGAAATAAAGCAATCACTTCCTAGTTAAATACAACAAAAAATTGTCTTACCAACATGTATTTCCAAACATACTTTCCAGGACCTGTGGCAAAATCCTGGCCATAGTTAGTAAAACAATAACAACTCGATGAACTACACAGAAAACAGGATTTCACCCCATTTGTCCAGGTTCTTCAAAAGCCCCGGATTTCAGAGAAATCCCGGGCGTTACAGCTGTACAGCAGCACACTACACGTCCTGCGCACGCACAACACACAAAAGCTTGAGAGAAGTAGCAGCGGGTGGATCTCGCGGCGGGCCCGTTCATCAGGCTTAGTTAGAGATGGCTCAGCAATCTGCTTAATCTCGGATACGCGTTCCATGAACAACACAGATACACAAAAACCCCTTATACACTGGAAAGGCATACCTTCCTTTGCTTGGTTTCTCTTTCTTCACTTCTTTTTTCACAACTTCAGCCTGAAAGGCAAAAATCGGGGTTCAGTGTCTGTGACTTTCAGAAGCATCAGCACAGAATTTGCATAACCCAGCTAATTAATAACACCACCAACCCAAATTTAGGCATGTACCACCTCAAAGATCAAACGCCAGTAAACTGTTCTACAACTGCTCCCCACAGAACACGTATTTCTTAAGATGACAAGTTAATGCGCGCGGCAGCGCAGAGATATTACTGAACACCTGCTGGACAGAACATGTGGCACACCACTAGCCGTTTTGTTTGTCTCATCTTCAAAGCTGCCCTGTTTTTTGAGCAGAATTAGCTTTTGCTTTGCAATGTACTTGAGGGAGAGGGATGTAAAGCGCATCTTTTCCCGGACAGCACCTTCTTTCCTGCGCTGGCGAGGCTGCCAACGGCTGCAGAGCTGAGGGTGAACGCAGTTAGCTTGACAGTAAGTGCTACACAGAAAACAGCAGCACACCTTTTCTAAAGGCAAATTACATCCCAAGTCAAGCAAGACAGAAAACCAAGGCCAGTTTCTATTCCTTAAAACCTGCATTCGTTTCTTGCAGGATGACTACGCGTTTCTGCTTTCTGTGATATAGAATAAACCTATGGTGTCGATGTTCAATGAAACCATGTCTTCTGAAAAAAAGACAAGCACAAACCATCCAAGCTCTGCAGCTATCACAGTTAGTAGTGTAGGTCCAAGCAATCCAAAAAAACTTTAAAAACTCAGTGTTGAAATCTCAATCTCTTTTCTGAAGGTATTCTACAAACTAATTTGAAGGCTATCCCTATTAGAAAGAACATCAGATAAATTCAATGCACATAGAATTCACTTTCATCTTTTATTTATGCACATAATTCGAAAGCCTTCCACTTCCCCTTTCTAAAAACATTTATTCCAGAGATAAGTGCCAAAAGGAATGTGAGCATGTTATAATGAATTAAAAATGATTTTTTTTCCTTCAGACTAGCTTCTGATGGAAAGGCTTCTAGAGAAAATAGCTTTTGGCACATGGAGCTACAAGCTCCACATTCCTACGGTACCTACGCATATAACAGAGATTCTGGCAACGTAACCAAGAAGATGGACAAGAGTAACAGACTCGAAAGGCAGTGAAGAACTACCAGTGGAAAAGCTCCATTTCCCTCCTACCAGTATGACTTTTTCTCTATCTTTCACTTTTCTCTCTCTCTCAGACAGAGAGAAAAACAAAGCTCAGGAGCGTATCTCCAAAGTACAGGTTTATTTTAACAGTCGTGCAAAAGCTGTGACGGTTGCATCGACAGAGACTGGAACGACACCAGTTGCAGCCGCGCTGTGATTCTGTATTCCAGCTGCGCGTCCTCCTTCCCTGTTACAGCCGTTCCCCCCTATTTTTGTTATTTCAGCAGTATTAAATTCAGACATTATCAGCAAAATTACAGAAATAAAACCATAATGTGATTAAGCGAGCACTTACATTACTGCTGTTACTATGCCACTGGCATCTGTTACTGCTATCTGGCTGGGCAGCCTCTCTAACTCAGAGCAGCACTCTGCATCACCCAAAGTGTGCAGCTGGAAAGAAATATTATTTTGAAAACAGAGCGTGAATGCCATTCTTTGTTGGCATCAAACTCTGCTCTGATGAAACATTTATAGTGACAAAGGCACGTTATTCTGTTGCTGCACAAGCTATAGGGAACAGCTATAAAAAGCAGATTTGAATCACTGTTCCCACAACGCATCCTTGACAGACACTCCTTAGCACGAGCACTTTGATGAATGACATTTTGCTTATTTTTCAGTGCTAAGGGAGCTTATTAATTACATTTTCTAGACTTGAGAAAAAGCTCCTAAGTCTGAAGATTTGGCTATTTTCTTCAGCTACAAAGCTAGTCTAATAAAAGATACCACTCTTAAATGCATCCGACATCATCTAACACAATTATAATTTATGTTCTTTAAGGTGAGCTGAAGTTCACCATATAAACTGAAATACAAAATAAAGCGGCTCGGAAGAAGAGCGTATTTTGTCCCATACAAAGAGAGTCAGCAATGGGGAGAAACATCCCTGCAACGGGGAAGAGGAGAGAGAGAAAAACTCTTGGAACATCTAATCGGGGCTCTCGCATCCAGTGGAAGAGAAAGGAGGGCCCTACGCCCCCGCGCACCGGACTTCAGCCCTTCTCTTGCAGGGTCCCACGCTGCACCCGAGGGACGCCCGCCAGCCCACCTCACCCTGCCCCGCCGTACCGACAGCACCGCCCTGGTAGAGCCGTGGTGTTCGGCAGGACAGCTAAACCAGTCCTCCGAACCAGGTATGCCATTAAAAAGCGTTTCCAGCGTGGTTATATTGACTCCAGGCTAGCAGGAACTTCAACGGGCAGCTCGCTCCCAACAAACAAACGCTGGCCCTTCAGGCATGGAACGGGGCGGGAAGAGCTGGGGAGGCAGGCTGACCGCCGAATCCCTGCGGACTTTTCAGTCACACTCACAGAAAGGTAAAAATCTAACTGATTTTACACAGACTAGGCTCTGCACGCGCACAGTAACTGCTGATGTACCTGGAAAGGGGCACTGTTAGTCCGGTGAAATAGACATCTGTGTGCCCAAATCACATCTTGTTGTGTATGGTCGTATGTCCTGAACTGCCACAGATGCTACTCAACAACTACCGCAAGACAGCCCTACCAGAAATGTCCTACTGACACCGCGTGTCTTTCAAAACGGGAGCCCTGAACACCATATAGCTACCCTACAGACTTCATAAATAAAGATGCTTTTCAATAAAGCAGAAGAAATTGCCAATACAACAGAAAACAGACCGTGATACGAGCCAATGATCAGGACACAACCTAGTCTTTAAAAAACAAACTGAAATTCATCGTGATGCTCCGTGCGAATAATACCGACGGCTTTGTCAGCCTGGTAAGTACAAGTACACGTCTGGGTGACTTTCTTCCCTCCCTGTTGAAGTAATGGACTGATGCCCTTGTTATCCTTAGGTACCTGAAGTGAAACCTTCTCTTGTTCTGAATAGAAGTGAAGGAAAAAAACTAAGATGCCCTGTCCCTGCAGGCACATCCTCTTGTTTGAATGGCACCCCAAAGTCACGCCACTGACAAGGAACAGCAACACACAAGGAACAGGAGCTCCAAGAATGGGATTCATAGGGATAATCACTTAAAAAAACCCAAACCAAAACAAACCACTAAAAAACCCACCAAAAAAACCTATACAGATTTTGGTCTGCATCTTGACACCACGCCTGGATTTACATTCTCCACTTTGGAAGCTGGAGCACGTGGCTCGTTTGCATTTCTTGCTTAAAGCTCTTTATCTGTGCAATGCAACATGCACTAAGCTCCCTCCTCTCTGCTGTCCAGCGGCTGCAGCGCGCTGTTCCTTCAGCAATCACTGAAGTAAACCGGGAGCTGCTCAATGCAGCAATGAAGTGATTTCATTCCTGAGAGAGAAGATGGAAGCAGCTGTGGGCGCACAGAGCAATGCTGACACAGCAACTGCGGCTGGAATCAAGAGGGCTGAAGCAGATGAACTGCTAACGATGAATCAAACTAGATCAGAAAAACTCTACTAATTTCAGTCATCAATCCATTCTAACCAGTGCTAAAGAGTTGCTTTCCTCCTCTCTCCCATTTTTTCTTCCTCCTTCATTAAGAAATACTTTCATCGGTGGAAAGAGATTCCATACGTGTTTGTGAAACACAGAAAGAGACAAAAGACAGCGCACTTGCTTTCACACCTATGCCACATCCCAGAACACAGACGGGTTGATCCAGGCCCCAGCTGTTGCACAGTTGCCACTCTCACCCACAGTGACAGCAAACAGTGAAGGAAATACTGACACCGCCACCATCAGCTGCTCTTCATGGAAAGGTCGTTCTACTCCACAAAAACAATCCGTTATTGAGAAGAAGAGCTCTCACCTCAGCAGACTCTCCATTGGGTGACAAGGTACAGGTCAACGTATGCTCACCCATATTATACGGATATTGCTTCAGGAAGCTGTACATCGACCTGGCTGACTGGGGACTATCCAGCTGCAGAATTGCCTACAAGGACAAGAAGCACAAGCTTCAAATACCTGTTACTTCATCTGATTTCTGGACTGCAGAACAAGTTTAATACATCGAGTTGGTATAGCATGTGATAGCTAGTATTCCTGAAGGGTTTCCACATCTTCACTTGAAATTAGCTCTAAGCAGCATTTTTTGATTAAATCCTGCTCTGGATACGGAGAACAGTGGACTCTTCTTTCCGAGAGGCTGAAGAGAGAAATCTCTCCGTTTGGAATTATCTTTACAACTAAGTAAGGAACTACACCACAAAACAGTGGAGCCTGGAGCTTCCCTGCCCACATGCGTCCAACCTTCTGGCTCCTGGACGCGTTCAGCCTCAACTCTGCTGTAACTCGCGAGTATCTTCCCACGAGGGCGAGGGGAAGTGTGCGCCCATGAAAAAAATCGCAAGGTTACATCTATCAAGGGAACACTACCATGAACTACACACAAAACTTTATCTGCTGTACTAGAAATCTCTCCCTTCTTTACCTTTTATCTATCAAGCACGAGAGTTTTATAAGTCACTTTTAAAATTTTCCAACTATTCAACTTGTGTTCTACAGCTGATAATACCGCTTTTTGGTTTTGTTTGTTTGTTTGTTCTTGTTTGTTTTGTTTTAAATTTAAAGCAAGCCTTAAATAAGCCACCCCCCTTTTTTCTTTTTCCTTAAAAAAACAACAAACCAATCAACCACCTCTGCCCTTCTGGGATTTTACTACACCCCTGGCTATCGCCAACAGACCAGAAAGCAACCTGGTCCATCAACCACCACCACAAAGTGCTGATTCAATGGGATTAAACTATTTCATGTTCAATTCAACAGAATTAGTTGAAGGTCAAGAAATTCACCCTCGATGTTTTACTGACTGCAGAGTTCTCTTAATTGCATTTAAAGAATTTTAAAAAGCACTATTAGTTTCAAAAAAAAAAAAGAAAAATACTCTATTTTTCTTAAAAGCATCTTCACCTGGTTTAAGGTTTATTAGCAGATGGATACTTAAAATAGCTCACAATAATGGCAGCACAATTCCATTTTAATCATTAAAATATACATAAACAGTGAATTAAATCTAGTTCATAAAATAAAAACCCAATGGTAAGTGCAAAACCAGCAACATTAAAAATTAAAATATCAAAATTTAAAAAAAAAAAGAAAATCAAGTCACTACGTTTTGAAGTGTCCCATTTCAGCAATTCTGACATCTTCACTCTCATAACAAATTAAATTTTTTCCCCAAGTTTCCTACAAAATGGGAACTCATTTTCCCCCCACTTACACTCTAACGTCAAAGGTTAGTAATTTTTCCAGCCACCTGGGAAGCTTCACTTTCGGAGCTTAACAAACTGTTCTGTATCGTTCCGGCTAGGTAACAGCCTAAAGTTTGCTTTCTTTCGGTTTTTTCCTTCCCCGCTGCCCCCAACAAATCAGACAAACTATGTTCTTGTTCAGGATGAGTGGGAAAGCCTCAGAAACTTTGATCTCTCATTAGCAGAACATTCCTGGTACTGGGAGATGAAAAACCTACTTTTATAAACATTTTTCTTCCTAACATGGTACTTTGCACCATAGAAAAAGAATATTTACCTTGTTTTTATTCTTCAGTACAACATAATGATCTACTTTTCCAAACCGAAGTCCCACGCAAACGACTTCAAGTTCTCTGTATCCATCATCTGGCAAGTTCCCAAGATGCACAAACTGATTGTGTATCGTTTCAGTATTTACCTAAAGAAAGGTGATGACAGAATTGCTTTAACCGTGTAACATACTTGATTGGCAACAACTGAACTAGGTCAGAAAAGCCTCACAGAAAGCCTCTGCATCATCGGATCTCATCCAGAAAGAGCATTCACGCACATCCAGCGTTCACATTTTCATATCCACATCACACTGCCCGCTCTTCTGCGCAGTGTATCGAAAGAACCAGCTACGCTTCCCAGTAAAGAATAACAAAATTAAAAGGGTCAAGTTGAGCGTCTTCCTTTAAATTATCGTTTAAACTGTTTTAACTCACTAGAAGTAGTCTCTCTGAGGAACACTGCAAAATATACCTGAAGTTTAAATAAAATTTGGGATTTTGAGAAGCAGACACTATCTAGTCGGGTTATAAATCGGTCAAGGCATAAAAACCCATCCAAAAGACTCCAATCCTGGTTTTTTAGTTGGAGTTTGGTTTCCTTGATCAGTTTGCAATAACATAAAGATCCTCGGTCAAATATAATTTCCCGTGTTTCTCAGTTCTCAAGCAGAGCTACCACCACCACCATGGGGACAGGCTACCAAGGAGACCAGCCCGTCCCTTCTGGCCAGGAAGGATTCCGGTGCAGAACGTCGGAGCGGGCTGACCGCAAACGGACAGGCACCGGCAGCCAGGCAGGGCCAGCAGAACCACCGAGCGAACCCTGGCACCAAGCACTTTGTGCAGGATCGAAGGGAAGGGCCCGGGGACACGAAGTCCCAAGGCACTAGTAGACTTCTGAAATCTTAAACAAGTTTTATCATTAAATACTCAGAAGCTGTGTGTCTTTTGGAAACACAACACTCCCTTCCAACAAGCAAGAGATTGCCCCCCTCCAGGTCTGGTATGTTTTTCTTCCATTATTCATCGCTTCACGAGGAGTGGAAAAGCACTCCTTCCCCACAGCAGATCAGAAGCGTAAGTAGGATACGGCAGCGGCAAGGACTCAGATGTTTCTGTTAGTGCCAAACAACGGTCATAAGGAGAAAGCAGATATTCCCCAGGCACGTCGGCAATTGAAAATTCAAGCCTTTGGGGGCTTCTTGGAAAGTGATTTACTGTTGGCAGGGCTCTTTGCAATATGCTTTTTAACCAAATACAATTAGCTTCTGGCACTGCTGTTCTTGAAACCACTCCTGTGAAGCTCCTGTGCCAAGTGTTTAAGCCCAGAGACGCACGTTCAGACCCAGTGACTGACCCTCTATCAAGACTATCCTGAAAATACCTCTCACAGAAGACACAAAAGCTGCCATTTCATTAACCTCTGCCCACCTACGCTGCACAAAATCGCCTCGTACCTCAACTGCCCGCTTGCGCTGCGCGCAGTGAAGGAACAGGGGGGACGACAAGGGAGACACGCCACGCTGAACAAAGCACAGAGGTCGTTCTGACAGCTAAACCAAACTATCTGTCTATAAAACACGCGGGGAAAATGGGCAGCATTACATATGGGCGAGCACTGCAGACTCTCCAAGCTACAGCGCTCAGCAGCTCGCTGTCAGAACACGAAAAACACAGAACAGAAGGGGAGGGTCTCGAAGGCCTCCTATTAAATGTTTAATTCCTTGCGCTTCATGCATCACGGAGCTAAACTAAGTGAACATTTACTCGTTCTATTCCCTGCTCATTCGCCCATGAAAACATATAAACATTGAATTCAAGAGAAAGCTTAGACAACAATTCAATTAGCTAATATTGCAGTACGAAGGATACTAATTCCAATTTAAAGCAACGTATTTTGATAGCATGTGGGGGAGAAGTTAGACTGCTAGCAACTTACCTTCGGGTCAGAATCTTTAATTATAGCAGTAAATATTGCTTCCTTAAAAAAAAAAAAAAAAAGACATTATAAGATTTGAGCTATAAAATACAGCTTCACTAGCAGCAGCTAACTGGCAGTCACTGACTCCCAGCAGCTTTTAAGTTTCTGCTTTATTAATAAAATCAACAGCATCAGCACTTCTGACATCTGTGTTATTCTCGACCCCAAAAAACATTTAACAGAATCAGTCTTCAATGGGACAAACCATCAGAATGCATAAAACAGGCAACGTATAAAAGTCAGCTGAAATACAAAATCCTGCTCTGTGCTGAAATGTTACCACGTGTCCTCGAATTTCAATGTATTTTATTACTTACTTCATCTTTTATAGTCTTATACTGAGGCACCATGTTGATGCAGAGCTGATTTCCATCCAGTGACATGGGAAAGCAGGTGTAAAACTTAACCATGGAATCTGCAGATTTTCTATTTATTTCAAGATATGCCTTTTAAAATAAAGAAAACAAAGATTTTTTTAAAAAATTGTAATTTATCAAAAGCATCTCACATCAATGCTTGCCGCACTACATCAGCACATTTGCATTCGTTAAAAACACATTTCCTGCTTCTCTAGACAGAAACACTACGAAATACCAAGTAGAATACCTTTTTATGAGATGACAAAATTAGCACATCCCTCAGTCCTCCAAATGGCTTTGCCAGGTTGGAAACTTCCTCAACAGAATATCCCTTCTCAGGCAAGTTGGAAACAAGAACCACGCATATATCATCAAGTTCCTGTAAACAAGTGAAAGTAAGTATTACCGATACGTCCTCAACTCTGAATCAAAACTGCTATGTTACTGAAGGGAGCATTTATTTTTACCATGTAAAAATTTATTTATTAATTAAATCACCATTAAAGTGAATGAAGCACTTGCTTAAAAGCATGTTCTAATACTTGCAATTACGTCAAAACCAAAGGTCATTTAAACCTCTTTAGGATTTAGTAGCAAAGTATATTAAACTTTTTTTTTAACCCTTTTCTCTAATTATGTCGTGTAATCACCTTAATTACTGCTTAATTGTGGGTGTATTTACATCTACGCTAATTCTGCACAAACCTTAGGTTGTCTCATGCTACCTCATCAAAAATTCAGAGCGAATCAACCCCCTCTATAATTGTGCCACTACTTTATACCCATGACGTGCCCACGTGCCGAATGTGGCAGGACCGTACGTGCAAACACCGCATCCAAAGAGAAGAAACGCACAGCAGGGCAACGCAGATGATCAGAGCATAAAGGAGCTCTGGAGTAAGGAACAAACTCGGGGGGGGAAAAAAGCCAGAGGAGTGAAGCGGTAGGTGTCTGTCAAATCACAAACAGCAAGGAGAAAAAAAACTATTCCGTATTTCTCACAAGACATTAACGGGCAGGGGACTGAAATCGGAGGTTTTCAGACAGCACAGTGACACCTGGGAACTGGCACCAAGCGTGGACCTACACCTGCCACAGACGCGGGCACCTTTAGACTGACCTTGCTAGCTGGTTCCGCTGATTCTTCACTCTTTGTGGTCGCCATCGTAGCTTCTAAAAAAAAAAAAAAAGGGAGGGGTGGGGATAGTTTAGTAGTTCAGCAGATTTCTTGAAATACTGGAGAGCTTTAAGAACTTCTTGCGTCAAATTTTATCACCACAGTCATTGTGAAGAATGAAATATTCCTTCATTTAACTTAGAGCAACAAATGACATCGGCGAGACACACACAGCGTTACATAAATGCTTCCAGAAGGAACGGGTTTAAGTAGGGATAAAAAAAAATAATTAAAGTCCCTTAATTAACATGCAAACACTTTGCTGACATTAAGGCCTCATCAGTTGAATAATCACAACCACAAGACTTTCTTGTGGGCACACGGGGACTATGCAGGTGCCCAGCATGCTCTGGCAGGCAAGGTCAAGCACTGAGATTAAAAGAATTGGTGGTGGAGCTGTAAACAGAGCAGAGGGGAAACCTGAAGCATTTGCTCTAATGAGTGGTAAATAAAAGTCCCCATGTCGCACTGAAAAGGTCTAGGCAAAAACATTATGTCCACTGAAAAATGTGGATCTTGGGTGTTTTTAGCCACTTCAGTCATCACCATGAACTGTTGTTTTATGTTTCAGTCAGCAAACTTATTTTAATAATTTTATTTTCTGATATCCTGTGTCATCCTAATTTCCCAGCCTCAAAAGCATTCTCATTTAGTTCACAACAACAGAGAGGTTTGGGACAGAAATGAGAAAAACCCTGTCAGTTTGCAATTTACCTTGATCAATTAAAGCTTCATTAAGCTCATCCAAGTCCAACGCCGCCACCTGAGGCATCTGTGCAGGTTTCTCTAAAAAAAAAAATTCAAGAAGACATCACGATGTTAAACTTCACATAACTTACAAGTAGCAAAGTAACTTAAAAATGGCATTATCGTACCCAAATTACCTAGCGCAGGCGCAGGCTGAGTCACTCCTTTGGACTGAGTCTCTACCGTCTTCCCAGGCTCTGTAACGCTGTCCCCATCCGCAACGTCCTTTGGGTCCAGCAGCTTAGTTTCCCCAACTTCCATTTCGGCTTCTGTTGAGACCTGAATGTCTTCATCTATAGATTTTGCTGGTAGGTAACAGCAGAAAAAAGCATTCTTCGTTTCCATATATTAAACTAATCAATTTGCAAAAGAAGAATGAGCTGCACTACACATTTTTCTGCCAGATACTCAGAGGCCTCCTAGCGCATAGATTCCTGCTCCTCATTACGAATGGGCAGAAAACGGCCATACAGGAACACTCATTCCAGCTTGGCAAAGCACCTGCACGGCTGTGGCAACGTGGCAGGGTCTGCTTCCCCGCACCCACCCGCTTCCCCTCGTTCTTCGCTGTTCCACGTCAAACAGCACCGACAGTCACTGCATTAGCCAGGGCACAAGGCGCAAGAACAGTGCTTGCCTGCCCGACGAGCTACCGCGTCGGCAAGCCCAGGAAAAGCTGTGAAAAGCTCGGACTCACTGCCTTAAATATCTGTTCTGGAAAGTGGGGGACAGAGAAAAGCACCTGCCTGCGTTTTCCGAGGAAAGAGTAAAAGTTCTCATTTGTCTTACCCACAGTATTTGAAGTTTTCTTGACTTTACTCTCTCCTGTCATTGTCGATTTCTTAGTCCTTTCTTTTTTACCTACGTTAAAATATCCAAGACCAAATCAGTCACTAGAAATGCTTATTTCTTAAATCTTACATGTGTGAAGTACGAGTATAAAAATACACACAAAAATAGTTTGATCTGCAAAAATTCAACAGATATGACAAGAAAAACCCAAAACCTAAACCATAAGTTAATTCCAACAAACTACTGAATGAAAGCCACGGAGTGGAGTATCTTTTTATTGAGGATTCTGGTGAGAAAACCTTGCTCCTGCAAAAGAGTTTGTGTTCCCTTTCTCTTAAGCGACTGTAAACAATTCACGGTTTCCACCCACAAGACAGCTCTGAAACAGACTGTCACACGAATCTTAATTCCGCTCTGGAAATCGGATTCAGAAGTGACCGTGCTGATGCGTGAATCAAGGCCAATACAGCATTAAAAAGCACAATTTCCCATCAAAATAATGTCTGGTCCCTATCTTTGCTCAGAAAAATTGCTCATGAAAGCCAATAAAATAAGCAACAAAAAAATGATATGGCTGTTATTTCCAATGTCTTAATAATACCAAATTTTTGCAAAGTTTCATTGGCCTTTGATGTAGCTGCTGCAGTTTGTCCCGTTTTCATTGAAGTACTAAAAAAAAGTTCTTCTCTAACAGCATGACATACAAGTTCTTCTGCCAGACCAAGGAATAATAATTGAAATAATTTCTGTCAGGATCAATAGAAGACCAGGGCAGAAATTTAAAAGCATTTGAAACGTACAAGACACTGAGCAGCACTAGCAATAACTGTGAAAGAGAATATTAAATACATTATACATGAGGTTTAAATTCAACTTGAAGAATTACACTTATTTTGTGGAGCCCAAAGTGCTGCATTTATCTTCAACAGATGGGGCAGACGTTTAAAATTACGGAGTATAAGCACAGCTCAAGGTGGGGTTTTTTATTGCTACTCGAGTGCTGGTTTTGTGGGGTTTTTTAAAGAAGGAAAGATGGGTCGCTTGAAAAGGAGGGCATTTGAAAGTATGAACTGGACGTTTTCTTGTAGCTCTCTTAACTTGCTTTCAGCCACTATGACGAGAAGCACCCACAGAAAAACAAAGAACTGGGAAGGCAATAACAGAGGTATCATCGGATAAACAGTAACCAAAACCTTACCTGTAACGGATTTAGTTGCCTTAGCGGTGGTGTTCTGATCTTTTCTATTACGAGAAAAAAATACAGAAAAATCTGTTTTAAAGACAATTAATGAGTATTAAAACAGCTTAAAAAAAGCTCAAAACCAGTAAAACACAAGAAACCAAACAGATGTGAACCCGTCTGGTTCCCAATTGTTACAACTAACACTAACGCACGTAATGGCAACACTTACTTTGTTTTTGATGCAACTTTTTTAATATTCTGAGCCCGTTTTTTAATATTCATTTTGGCCTGGAATGGACAGAAAGAAAAGCTTTTACTGTGTCATTTATACTTTATTTATAAATGTGCGTGTGTGTATATACACACATATAAAAACAGTATTAATAATTATTAATAGTAATTAAGTATATATAAATATAGGTTGTATCTTTCACTGTTTGTTAAGCTGATACTATTTACAAATATCAAATTCAACCAAGAAAAATGGAAGACTGGAATTAGGAAGTGTATTTGCATATTTGTTTTAGACTGTTTTTTAAGAAATCAAAAAATATATTAAAACTGCTAACTCTATTTTTCTGGAGAACATCAAGTTCTGGAGCAAAATACCAAGCTACCGTGTTGTTCACCAACTGCCTGCTCACCTGGCCAGGAGGTGCTTTTGGCTTTTCTGCCACACTTATCTTCACCCGCTTCCCATTGACCAGCACCGGCACCGTTTCACCGTACTTCACAGCTGCTATCACGGCTTCCTTGTAGTTCATTTCCAAGAAGGCCTAAAATAAATGGCACTTTCAGCCTGTGTTTATATTACAGACACACGATACGATGCACTGCAATTTCTCCTTAGCCCATCTGCTCACAGCAGAACCGCACGTACTTCTCTCTCTACGTTCATGCGGAGTTTGATGAAAAAGTCTGGATTTCAGGATCACACAAAAAGCATCCTGCTTCCTCTAACATTTAAGACTTAGGTAGCAAGCAAGACTGAATTTATAAAGGTAAGATTCCCAGCTATTCCAAGATTACGTATGTGATCTTTAACGACAAACTGTTGAGGAAGCCTTCTCCTATGTTCAGCTGAGGATCCAAATATTCCACTTTTTCATTGCTTGACAATTTCTTTTGCATTCTGACACAAAAACTTTCTACAGGAAAACTCACCTCGTTTCTAGAGCGAAGTACGAGGAGATCACTAACTTTGCCGAATGGCTGAACAATTTTTTTAATATCTTGATCTGAAAAGCCATCATCCGGTAAATCAGATATTTGAAGGACTGTCCCACAACTCAGCAATTCCTCTCTCAACAGCTACAAATTGAAAACACAACAAAAATAAACACTTTCCAAGTCAAGTCTGGTAAAAGGAAGAAAAAGGAATCTGTAATGAAAATTACATCAAAGGAGACAGACTGCTTAGTTCACGGTGGTATTTTGAGTTGTTTGTTTTTTAACGCAAGGACAGAGCCACAGTTCTGTTGTTCTACTACTCAGTCTTCAGTTGTTAGAAGACATGGCATAGAAGACGTAGGATCCCCAAGTAACACAACACAACCTTTTTGGTTTTATCAAGTACTACAGATCCACGTAACTCCAGCCATCCGGGCTGTATGGGTAAGGAGCTGCACAATCCTGCTGTCCATTAGCTTTCAACAGCACTGGGCAACGTTCTCTTTGCTTACATAGTCAGTACGATGGACTAAGACAACACTGCCTTAAGATCCTTCTCACAAGAGTAGGAAATTTCTCTGCCTCGGCTTTTCTGCTTGACAGAGCAAAGCGAACACTTTCTGCCTCCTATCCATCGCCTTTATTTACACAATAAGCTCCTCCAAACAGAGCTCGTCACTCACACTTCAGACAAACAAGTGCCCAGTAGAACGACGACCCAAATTTAATGGACATTTCTTTCTGCTGTTGGAAAGCACTAGAGAGGTTTTGCTTCACAATCCTTGCTGCGTAAATTACTGCGCTTGCTTGCGGCCAGCAAATCTTTGCATGAAGATGGCAGTATCTGTTGCACAGAATCTGCAAACAGAATGGTTTATCTTTCCACAAGTGACCCCCTGAAATGAGAACCTAACGAAACTCTTAAAATCACAGAGAAAAACATTAAGAAACTCACCCTATTATAAGGAGTAGGACGAGGTCTACTGGTTCCTGTGGATAAGTCTTCCTCGTCCTCTTCCACTTCTTTGCTTTGGGGTAAATCATCCGTTTCAGGAGATGAAGAACTTGACCCAGGCAAAGGCGGTGCGTCTTTCTTCGAAGCCTTTGAAGGAACTCTTGTTTTCAGTGGCTTCTTCGTATTTCCAGGCATCTTCCCTGAGGGTCCATGAGAGGGTGGCGATTTTCCCGATCCCGAAGATCCTTGCCCAGCCGCTTGAAGTGACCTGTGTTTATTGAACTCTGCTACAAAGCCAGGTCCCAAACTTTTCACTACAGCCTCCAGAGCTGCCTTTCTGTCTGTGAGGGGAAGGGAAAACAAACTGGGTTGGTTTGTTTTTAAAAGAAAACTTACATACATTGCTGTTTGGTTTTCTACAGTTTCCGTTTCACCACCCACTCCTGATTCAACCGTGAGACTCACTGAAGCTAGAGAACCTTAATCACACTCTAGCAGAGATGGCCTATAAATAATAATAAACCTCTGTGCTATTTTCACTGGGTTGTTGTGCAACTTGACATTTTTCGTTAGACTGACAATGTGACACTGGCAACGCTATCTGCAAAAACCCTCACGGCTGGAGCGAAAGAAGGGTTGTTTAATTTTGTATGTCAGGGAATGTAAGAAAAGAAGTTGTCAAGACTCTGATCTTCCTCGCACGTACTGATGCGCAGCAGTACTTACTATCTTGATGCCTTCTGCTAAATTCTGTATCCTTCTCTGTCTTGCTCTCTGTCCTACAGACTGATGTCTACACATTAATTTCCTGTATGCTTTCTTTCTGTGGGAAATTTATATTTTGGTTATTAATGGCTTCTTCCCCTCGTTCTTCTACATTAAAATGGCTTGCGTTTTACCCTTAAGAAGATCTCTTTGAAACCGCCTGTCCCTTCACAACTTTCCACCTCTATTTCTTTCCCACAAGAGCTCAGTACCTCTTAATTCTCTGAAAGCATACAAATAACACAGCCACAGTATACAGATCAAAGAAAAAAAATCAACCTTTTAAAATTCCTCTATTTTCTTCTCTTCAGAATTTAAAAAGAAATGAAAACTCCAAACAAGCCGGTATTTCAGCCACAGACTGAGCTCAAAATGAACCACACGGGACTGACCGAGTTTACATAAAATTTCCCAGAACTGCAACCGGAGGAAGCAAGCTGAACAGAGCGTCACAAAACGGTGCAACGAACAGAACTGTTACAAAGCGCATTTCACCGAAAGCCTTCCACGTACCACGCTCTTATCTCAGCAAAACTATTTCAGAACACTATGCCTCCCTTGTAAACCGCACCTCCGTTCCACGCAGCTTCTGAGCGTCGCCTTTTCCTTCTCCTCACCTATACTGCCTTTTTCGATGCTGAAGGAAGAAGAACCTTCAGTTGTTTTCAAATCTTGACTATCTTTACTGGCTTAAAAACTCAGCACACCTGGAACAGACACTTGTTCAGCAGGTATTTGATACCATTAACCAATTCCCGACACTAGGTAAGGAAGACTTCAGACCTTTTAGAATGCCCCTTTTCTTCTAAGCATGCTTCTCACAAGGCAACAGCAAAAGGAAAAGTTGTTTTTAGAAACAGAATTTCACTATGAAAAATGCCTAGGTGACACCAGGACAGATAAACCTCTTGAAATCAACTCCGTTTTCCTGAAATTAAAGGAAGTTTCAATTTGGCAGCGTGTATCCACCCTTTACCTTGAGATCGCGTTGATCTCCTTGATGACCAGTCATTACTGGAAGACCTCCGAGGTCGCGGACTTGTTCTCAGTGGATTTCTCGATCGCTGCGGTGACCTTGACCTGTGTCTGGGGCTAAGTCGTCGCATCTGCCGTGGGCTTCGGCTTCTTGGCCTTGTTGGCCTGAAGCGGCCAGGGCTCCTGGATCTCGATCGTGATCGGCGAAGAACATAGCTGGAGCCTGCGGCCCTCGAACGTCTGGGACTGGGACTGGCAGAGTTGGAACGACGCTTGGGGGTCTGGTTTTCTTTTCTGTCACCAGCATTTCTAACAGAGTAAAGGCATGTAATGAGTTTTGACAAGGCGGAAAAGAATAATTAACCCGAGTCTGTTGAAACAGACTTTCTGCAAAAAAGAACCAAAACCAACAAAGTTTAGAGTCTAATTTGTTAACAAACATACTTTACTTACTAGTAACATGTTTGCTATAGGAATTTACAATAGGTAGACAGAACTGAAAAGAAGCAAGCAGGAGAGAACAACCTGCACTGAACAAGAGAAAGCTGTAAAGAAAACTGAAGTTACAAGCTGCAGTGCTATGAAAAAATAATAGGAAGAGGAAAAGGATACATAAAAGAGTAACGAATTAAGATACTTTCCTTGCTTCTTCCAATTTAGTTTGGAATTAAGTAACCTTGAGACATCGTGTCTAAAAGATTGACTGAAAGAGAGATTCGAGAGGACTACATAAATACACATCCCCTGCATACTTAGGCTACCTAGAGATGTCAAATTGATGAAGAACATGGAAAGAAGTAACAGTGAAGAGATCCGTGAGAGACATAGTCCCTCCTAGAGACACAGAAAGTAGTCAGGCATAGGAAAACTCCGGCAGGACAGATCACAGGAGTAAAAGGGAAAACCTTGAAAATGCAGAGAGTACATGCTTAAATATCCAAAACATTTCTGATGGGCTTGTCAGGTGGCAGGCCCGTGCGTTACAGCCAGTTTTTCTGCCCACAGGGAATTCTTTGATGCCAAAGATACACTGCACCAGCGCTCAAAAGCAGGTAGAGCAGACACAGCACTTTGAGATCTGAAACTGGACGAAGCCACTGACGTAGCACGTCCTTCGGCTTAACACAGCCAGCAGCACCTCGCTAGCAGTTATAGTAGCAAAACTGACAGAAACACAGGGAAACAGCCGATGTTGCGTTCACAGCCAGTACGACTAGCCTGGATGGAAAGACTGTGCGCTAGACAACTAAAATACACAAGTCTCTTAACACAACACGGATGAGAAGCTCACATTTCAACTGAAAAGCGTCCAAGTTTGTTAAAGGTAACCTAGAGCATCAGTGCTTAACGAATCACCACGTCGAGCCCTATTCTTACTGTTTAAGACTCTGAATAGACAAAGTTTCTTTGAGATTGTCCTGGCTTCGGCCGGGACAGAGCTAATTTTCTTCACAGTAGCTACTGTGTTTTGGCATTGGTATGGGATTTGGTACGTGAAGAATGTTGATAACACACTGATGTTATTAGCTGAAAGAAATAGGTTAAGGAGAGAGGACTGACAAGCGGCAGGAGGAGAAGGGGATGACAAGCAACTGAGGCAGCTGCTGCCCGACCTTTTGGCCGGCAGCTCAATGAGGACAGCTCAACAACCCTCAGGTCTCCTAAACAATGTTCCAACCCACCTCACGTACCAATGTCTCACAGCATTACTTAATTAGCAAGTTTCAAACATCATTAAAAATCCATATCAATCCCATTATTCCTGTGCCAAACAAAAACGTTTGAATGCATTAACAAACCAGTGCAATTTATAGAAAGCAAACACTGTGAAGTCATTTACCAGAGGGGTAACAGCACATAGCGAGCTCGTCGACCTTGCCCGGAGACTGCATCCAGCAGCTCTGGACATCTGCGACCACCGAGAGCCCGCAGCCGTATTCTAACTCTCCCAGCTGGAGACGTGCTGTCGGCAGGAAGGATTCAGGAAAGCATCACCCTAAAAGCCAACTCTGCCCCACCTGCGAGCACAGCTCATCCCTCACGCACAAAAGGTGCTATTAAACACTTCTCCAGTTTGTTGAGGTCCTCTGGCTCAGAGCAGTTTCCTTTGCTGGGGTTGTACATCACATCAGCAGCGCTGGACGGCATTTTCAGTTTGAGGTTTTAAAATATAATTATTCTCCTCATGAAAGTTTTAAAAGTTTATTTGTTTTATTTCTCTCTTTAAAGCTTTATTTCTCCTTGTTTATCAACATGGAGGGACCTCAGACGCACTCTGCAAATTAACCTGACCTACATATTAAGCTCTTTAACCCTCTTCTTTCTTTTTAACTGAATAGTCAGCTTCCTAGGAAGTATGTCAAACTAATTAACAGAAAGTCACAGGAAAATCCAGCAAAAATTAAAGTCATATCATTCCTATTTGTATGCAAGTTGAGATATTTACAAATGTTATGTACCCATGAGATATGTACAGTTGAGATATGTACAATATGTACAAACCAGGAAAATAATCCAACCTTGCTGAGATTCAAGTAGAATGAGTCCACAGGGTGTGTTTTTAAAAAAATTAATAGTAAACAGCATCATTTTTAAGGACAGAACATGAGTTCATGAATTCCAGTGTTTTTTCAACTTGTGATCACGTAGCTCCCCAAGGGACCTACGGACCGAAGAGCCTGTGAAGTAAGAGCTAAGGCCAGCACGCCTATTGTCAAACGGGTTTCAAGTTGCAAACAAGAGTGACTTAACTGGAAAAAAAGCTTACGTCTAAAGTCAGCAATCACTCACGCAGCTTAATCAGTGATCTAACACCGGTCACAGTCTCGCTCGGTTACTGCTGCATCACGTCCAGTAACTTACGACTAACTGAAGCACGGTTAGAAGGTTCAAGGGGAGACTGCTCACAGCGTCGACCTTCAGACTGCTACAGACTCTACTCTCATCCTTGTGAAAGGGTTTTCGATACCACGCCGCTTATATTATTAAATGAACTTGGGACAAAAACCACAAAAGCATTCCACACGATTTTATAATGAAAATATGACACCACTAATAGAGCTTGCCAGTGAGCAAAATAGGAAAATTAATAGCATTGATTACCACATGTTTATAACAGCAACAAATTAAAAACAACCTGTAATCAAAAAGCAGTTACCTCTTTGAAGAATGAGACTCGGGGTTCCAATCGGGGTATCTGTTAAACGTTAAAAATACGGCCGTCAGTGAAAAAGCCCTATTTGCCATCGGAACACAGTTTTGGGTACATGCAGCAGCTTTTACAGATAAACGTCCCCGTTGAGGACCGCAGAAGCACCAAGTGTCGGTTCATCGTTTACCCTAACGGTCTAAAGGCAATCTAGAACAGCGCTCAGATACTGGCCATCCTCATTAAGGAAATCTGGCAAGTACGTTTCCACAGGCTACGGGCATGCACAGAAAACACTTTTTACAGTAAATGAACTTTTTAAACAGATTCCTTACTGTTGACGTAACTGGCGGCAGCTTTCAATGTGAGATGGAGTGTTCTGATGCAGAATCCAGTCCTAATTGGAGAAAAGACATCCAGAGAAGTTTGATTAGCCTGTAAAATGTTAGCACTTGACCGCAATTTCTAGTTACATGTTGTCGTATTTTACCTCCCATCAAATTTTACCTAACAAATGACCTTATGTCAAGGTCAAATTTCTCACTTGAAATTATTACCCTTTATGCAAAAGACTAAAATACTTATTGATTATCAAAAGCTGTTAAAGAACACAAAGGAATCCAAGTGGAAGCTGAACAAAATGCATCGTGTTAAATGAATCTGTCACTTCCAGCAACACACTGAGGAGTTGTCACCACGCTGCTAACGCAAAAGGTTGATCCAATAGCCGGCTATATTAAAAGAAAGAAAACTATTAGCAGCCTTCACAGATTGTCAGACTGATGAACACATACGCAGCAAATTAAGCTGAATAAATCAAAGAACCTGACACAGCATGGTATCTTTAAGTCAAACATCATTTCTACAGAGGCACGACTTCTCATGCCTTAAGCTCAAGAACATTCGTTCCTAATAACATTACAACTAAAGGTCAGTCAAAAAGTCCGATGAAATTTTTCACACATACACTGATTTTTTTAATATTAAAAAAACCTTAATAAAAGTTTCACTTGGGGAATAGCTGGTGGGTTAAGCACGAGACAAATCCAGAAGTACAAAATTCCTTAAGCCCAGGTTTAACTGTAAACGCAGAATCAGTCCCCAGCCTGGGAAACTACGCTTGAAGACTTTATTCTAGTATTATTATTACGAAAGTGAACTGACCTCCTAGTGAAAGCAACTGCTGTAGCCAGTTTGCTATTGAGAAGAGAGATTGCATGGTCTGAAACTGTAAGATATAATGTATCATCAACGATAATTAGTAAGCACCCTTACAAAACCAACTTCTAGCTGCTTTAATATTTTAAATAATAATGGCTGAGTAATGCAACGGAGAGGCAAGGCTTCATAAAATTATTTGCAGTTGTGAAATTATAGACCACTTTTTCTAAGCGCATGCTGGTTTAGAACACAAAAGATTATAAAACACGTAGTTGGCACTATCAAACCCTCTTGTTTATTGACAAAAATGCTGAACACACTGGTTAAAAGAAAAGCTCGTGATGGTTTACTCAGAGCCTACGAGGTGGAAGAATTAATGTGACCAGGGCAAGGTTAGTTCTGCACGTTTTGGCAGCACAGAGGACGTGGTGAAAACCGCTGTTCCTTGCACTATCAGCCTATCGACACTGAAGTGCGCTACAAGACAGTTGCCCAAACGACTCACACTCCGCACATAAAAACCATGGGTTTTAAAGAAATTAAAATACATTCTAAGCGCAAGACTTCTTATCCTTTCCTGAAGAAACGGATATACTGGTTAACCAATCTCAGAAAGGCACAGAAAGATTTTACTAGCTGTGCTCATAAAAACATTCTAACTGTTCAAATAAAGCCAGGGAAGTATTACTTGCACGACCCTTTGCATTAGCCCCACTAGTTGAAGCAAAGCATATTGGGCGTTGCAGAGCAGGCTGGTAGAACAGCTGGCAGCTGCAGAACGGCACGCACAGCGAATACGCAGCAAGCACACAAGCAAGGAGCAAGCAATTCACCCTTACACACTTTCTCCCTAATAACATGCCATTACTAAGCAATCCCCGCCTTAAGAATGCTATTTTTCCAGAGCCTTAAAGCTAGACAGGAAAAAGAAAAACTACTGCTCAAGGGCTAAAACAAATTAGTTTGTGGAAATGGAAGGAAGTTGGGCTTCGAGCATCCCACTTGGTGGTCCCAAGCGAAGAAAGCACACGCAGTGTCCGCGAGGGCCGAGGGGGGCCATTTGGCTTCCAAGTGTCTTTAGCTACTGGTCCAAGGAGCGCTAACGAGACTGGCAGGCCGACAAAGAGATATTCTCCTCCCTAACAAACACAACATTCTTCTCTTCTTCAAGTCTTCATTATGCCAATGCCCTCTTGCATTTCACAGAATTACAGGAGTCTCGATTTACGCACATTCCTCCTCTTTGATTAACTCCTCGCCCTCTCAGTCTTCAACATTCCACTCCCTCTGGCCCGTCCGCCCCCAAAGACGGATCCTTGCCCCCAAAGGAGGGATCCCTTCCCAGCACAAGCACTCCATCGCGGCCTGGACCAGGTCAGAACTTGCAGCAGGTTCCTCGCAGCAGCAGCAGCGCTGCTCCACAACCCAACGGCCCCGGGGACGAGCACCTCGATGGCCGCGTTACCGAGTCCTCTGCCACCCGCACATCTCCTCTTACTCGTGGATCGCCACCAAAAAGGTCGTGAAGAAGCAGCTGACAGCACAGCGTCTCCAGCCTCCAAACTCACCTCTTCTGCCAACAGTAAAACAACAATAATACACAGGAATAGCACCCGCACGTGTTCGTGCTGGTTTCACAGCAAGGTATTAGGTAGAAAAGCCAGGAGTAAAACAGAGTAGACCCCATTCTGTCCCCTTACTTCAGCAAAGGAATCCTAACTGCAATTCTCTGTGGAAAACAATGAGTCCCCACGACTTCACGCAATTTAAAGCCCAAGGAGACATCACTCTCACTTTAAAACTATTTAAACTAGACAACAAAAATTGTAATACACAGTGAATATGATCCCTCATGCTGGCAACATTGCAAATCTACTTTGTTCCAAAAGCGACATGTGTTTGAAGGCAGAAAAATCACACTTTATTATTCCAATACATCCACCATTTCGAGTTGAAAATGAAGCTGCTCTGTGAAGTATTCATAAAACGTTTCAATATGTTGGGGGTTTTGTAAATATATCTGAAAGAAGACAACACCGAGGGGAGATTCCATCTAACCAAGGGCAAAATTGGGCACTCTCCGTGAAAAAATGTTGCAGGACACAAATGCACAAATTTCTGAGAACACCTTCTAGATCAACAAGTCACCTCAGCGTCAATTAATTTTCCAAATTAATATTTAAAGCTCAGAAAGCCCACCTTTCTTGAGTGTACCTTTTCTTGTAGCGCAGTACTGTGTACAGCCATCCCTGACCACGCCACAAAAACCTAACACGAGATAAAAATAAGGCCAAGTCTTGCACATTTCTGATGCTGCTCCAACAACAACTGGGTGCCAAGTCCACGGCAATCCTCGCTTACCACAAAGCCCCAGTATTTTAGAACGCTGAGCGGCCCGTTAGAGAGCTGACACCTGGCTGGAGGACCGCAGAGACCCGAGCCTGAAGTCGCACTGTGCATTCGAAAGGCAGCACTTCTCCCGGTTCACCTCTGAACAAATATCCCAGCACGACCCAACCGAGATGGCTGGAGGCATCGTCAAACACTCGAGGCTCCGGCCACCTATTGCTGAAGATCCAGTGAACGGTTTCGAGAGGAAGATAAACGCTAAATAGAGCCTTTCCAAAGGCCGCTGCATGGAACAGCTGGAGTATTGTTCACATTCAGCCCTGGACTGGAGGAAGGTTATCACGCAGCAGCTAACCCGCCACGTGCCATTTCACATAAGGATTGTACATATGCCTAACAAAAAAGTTTCAAAGCTTAAAAAATAATTAGATATATTTTTCGCGGACAGACCTACAATAGCTAGGCCATGCAGATGGAAGATACTACAACCTTTGACTTCTGAACAGTGTATTAGCAAAAAAACACCTTCAATTATATATAAATAGTTCCGTAGAAGGATTCTTTCCAGATTACAAAAGAACTAGAAAATACATTTACTCACTTAGCTGTGTGACACTCAGAACTCTGAATTTTGGTGTACTGCAGACATCTCAAGGCCATCTTCAGCTTTGATTTCATCAGACCTCTTTAATTAAGCAAGTTAGATACTTCAGAAGACAGACCTACGGGGAGAACTGATGGGATGCTTTGGGGAACAGCAGAAGTGTTTTTCACTCCAAGCCAAAACTCAGCCAGTGTTTCACCGCAGTTACGGGAGAGCCAAGCTGAACGAACAAGGGGGATACAGTTCAGATGATGCAAATACGACGTTTTAGCCACTAATGGTCCCTGTAGCTTCAGAGGCAGACTGACTCCGGGAGCAGGAGCTGGGTCTCACAGCCAGCCATAATTCTGTCACTTTAATCAACTAACGCCAGGTAACACACTTGAATTCTCTTCCGATAATCAATGCAGCTTCTGCTTCAACCTCGGCAAGAAAATGAATCCTAGATGAGTTTGTACTTCAGTACAAGGCTGGATTGAAAGAATCTACAAAAAAAGACAGCTCATCACCATGAATAATCTGAACTTGAAATCCATCGTTGTAACATCATTGAAACTTTGTTGTTCAGATATCCAGCACCTTCAAGCATTGGACAAAGAGAAGGTTTGCCTCGTTTGGTATCTTTCATCATCTTCATCCGTTCGTGTTTCACGTTACCCGCTTTGCTTGCCTACTTTCTTTCCAATTTGCCACACGTTACAAAGACATCTGTTTATAACACAGCATTCTTACACTGCTTGTCACAGCTTGGTACTACACACCAGAAATCGTCACATCTAGTCATTTTGACCTAAAACCAGCTCTGAAGATGCAGTCCATCGACAGGTGTGCTGGGGAGACCAAAGGTCCATCTAGCTTACCTAGCACCTCTTCTCCCACAGCATGCAACAGGGGATGGGGCGAGGGAGGGAAATACCGAGGCAGAGCCACCTCCAGCCATCTGCTCATCAAGGACTTCTTGAGCCATCAGAGGGGCTTTGCACAGCCCCTGAAGGATTTTCTTCCACGAACTTGTTCAGTTATTTCTCAACTACGATTTCACAACGTTGTGGCAAACGGTATCTATGCTCTGTGCAAAACAACCATTTCACAGAATCACAGAACGGTTTGGGTTGGAAGGGACCTTAAAGACCATCCAGTCCCACCCCCCTGCCCTGGGCAGGGACACCTTCCACTAGATCAGGTTGCTCCAAGACCTGTCCAGCCTGGCCTTGAACTTCCAGGGACGGGGCAGCCACAGCTTCTCCGGGCAGCCTGTGCCAGGGCCTCACCACCCTCGTGGGGAAGGATTTCTTCCTTAGATCCAACCTAAATCTCCCCTCTCTCAGTTTGGACCCATCACCCCTTGTCCTGTCTCTCCACGCCCTTGACAAATGTCCCTCCCCAGCTTTCCTGTACCCCCCCCAGCACAAGTCCTACCACACACGACCGTCGGTTTCGACTCTATCATTTCCCCACCACTTCTCTCCCAGTTTGAAGGCGCTGTTTCACGTGCTTCCTCTACAACACTTAGCACAGCCTCAAAGACAAAAAACTGCATGTCTAGGTCACCTTTAACCATGCAGCTGAGACAAAGAACAGCAACTTCATTTGTAAAGCCAAACTGTAAAACTGAAAGTAAGAGGAATTCTTCATTCTTTAGAATTCACAAATACACAAGACTAACATTTCTTGAACAAACTTTTATTTTTTGCAGTAACAAAAAAAAAACCACCCTAACTCTTTTGGTTATTTCACAACACTGTTGCCCAAACATGGCTTGCCCCATGAGGTCTCAAAACAGCCTGAACCGCCTCTGCAGCAGCAGGTGTACGTGAAGAAAAAAATCCTATACAGAATAAAGTTAATGTATGTGTATGTCGGAGCTAAAAGCAGCCGTGACAGGGAGAAAAGGTGGTGTAGCTGCGGTCGGAGCAGCGTGGCTGGAGAACACATGCTGCGCTGCAGTGCCATGAGGACAAGAAGTTAGAACCTTTAATCTCCCCAGAAAACTTCATAGCTAATTTGTCAAGTAATAACTTTTTAGTAATAACACTTGCTTCATTTTAGAAAGCACCGGTAAGCAAGCTACTGAATAACTCACATTTAAACAGATTACACTTTTCCAAAGTGCTTCCTCCATCTATTAACACAAACCCGAATTTGTTGCCCTGTTTGATTTTACGTTTTTATTTCACATCAGACTTCAAGTTTTCAAGTCTGCCCAAACAGCTGCACTTCTCCCCGGCCTCCAGCACTTCCAGCGTGAAAGTACTTGAAAATTTATTTTTACTCTGCAGCCCCTAGTGCAGCTGTCACCATCTTAACTATTGATTCACTTTTTTAACACACAGCACAAATAGGGCCCAGCAATCTTGCATGATTTTGCCAAATGGCAAAGCAGCACTCCCCCACAGGCTTTCCACACGATTGGTGAAGACTATTTAAAATTTCGACACACAAAACTAGTGATGAATTATTTGGTTTTTTTTAAATTACTTTCTCCTGTATTTTGACACATCAAGCCTATGTCTTTCAAGAAAAATCCACAGCTTTCAGAACGCTTTTCTCTCTCCCAGTATTCACCAGGTTCTTCCTTTTCTTCCTTCAAGAGCTGAAACTGTTATTTGCTTCATAGCTCAGTCAGATGAATGAAAGCATTTTGTGTGTCCCTCAGAGCTAGTCTTCAGCCTCTGGAACAGTCAAAGGCACACAGACCACATTTGGAAGATTACATTTTTGCAGATAAATAGGCTGCTTTGTTTTAAGGCAGACTTTGCGGGAGGGGGGCTGAATACATGAACACCTCGTCTACCCTACCGAGATTCAGCAGACAACTTTTGCACACATTTTAGTCACCCAGATGACGTTAGTGTTTTACCCCACTGATAAAGGGGTGGTTTTGTCATTTGAAACCCATCGCAGATGATGTAAATCATTTTTAATCTTAAAGAAAAATAAAGATCAATGTGCATGGCAACTTTGAAAGGCAATGTGGAACAGAACAGGCAGTGCAGCAGTTACAGTAATTTCCTAGCACTGTTTCTAGCATTTTGAAATTGGCACATGAGCACTCAAACTGGCGAACAGCATCACAATTCATTTAATGCACAGTAAAAAATTAGTTCATAAAACAGTGCAGTGGGTAAGATGCTGAGTACAAGTTTACGCAATAATCTTTGAAAGACACTCACCTTCATATGAGTGCATTCAATGTTACACAGAGAACACATATGTGGAAATATTCTTGGAGACGTAGCATAGTAGTCGTTCATCATTGACGGAGTGGGCAATCTTTTTATCTTCTGGGCATCAGACTGTGGGAACACGGGAAGCCACGATGCTTTCACAATGCCAAAAGGAGATCTAATCGGCCCCTCGGCCTGCGGCTGGAAGGGCTTCTGCCCTGCTCCCGAGCCGCTCTGGGCATTAGGCTGGCTCGTCGCAGCTTCACGCTGAATTCTTTCGTGCTGGCTTATAGCTGCAAGGAGTCCCGCTGAAAAGGGGGGGTGGGTCATGGGCGGCATCACGTGCTGGGTCAGAGGCTGCTGGACAAGAGGCGGCATGACAGGTGGCATCATGGGCTGCGCCAAGGGGGGCATCATAGGCGGCATCATAGGCGGCATGACAGGCGGTATTGCCGGCTGGGACACAGGTTTCACCACGGGGAGTCCGGCGGGTGCTGCGCACAGTCCGGACGCCTTTCCTGGGGTCTCAGCTGGAAAAAACGATTGAGTATTTGAGGAATCGTTCTGGAACCCCGTCGGCTTTATTAAGTCTTCAACTGGAAACACTGGATTACACGTCACATTAGACGGTGGGACACCCATGGACATATTCTGCTCTCGTTGGAAGTCTCCCCTGTTCTCTCCGCTCGATGCTTCGGGATTATAGACACGTGCTTCGAGAGGATCTTCACTCAGCACTTCAGGATTATAAGCGTGCACTTCAAGAGGATCTTCAGTGTAACCGTATTTGCTCGCGTGCCCATAATCAATCACTTTACTCTTGACTGCTGCACCACTCGTACCACCAGTCGTTTCTTCTCCTCGGCTCTGAGTATGTAAACCAGACAAAGAATGACCCATCTTACGCATCCGTATTTCTCTCAAGATTAGCGGCATGTTTTCAGGCGTTAACTGATCGTCTGGATAGCGACTGAGTTCCTCCAAATCTTCGTTAGACAGCCCAAAACTCGCTAAAATACTGGAAGCGCTTTCTGGCGTGTAGCGGTTCTGGGCATTTGAATTCTGCTCCGAGACCCGTGCCGAGGCAGACGGCTTTTGCGCAGTTGTCGCAGCGGAGCACGGGCTGCTGTCCCAGAGACTTGTGCGAGGCTCTCCCTTCTGCTCCTGGTGCAAGTTCGTCTTCTCTTTTACCTGCCTTGGATCAGCCCTGTGCAGAGTTACCCGAACGTTTATCCTCTGTGAACCCGTCCACTGAAACGTTTGCTGTCCTGGAAATCTTTGAGACATTCCTTGAGGCGTCCCAGGTGCAGGCTTTCTCTGAGGACCTGCTGCACCTCCTCCCCTAAAGGATCCCGGAGGCTTTGTGCCAGATGGATTAGGTCCTCTCGGCCTCTGAGGTAAAGTTCCTCTAGGGCTAAACATCGCGCTTTTCAGAAATGCCTGATTTAACCAAGCATAAGGAGGTGCAGAACTGTTGGTAGCAACTGAGGTCAATTGCTGAAGAGCCAACTGTGTCTTAATTTGTGCAAGCTGTAAAGGAGGAGGGCCCAACAGAAGTGGGCTCGCAATGCCAAGGTTCAAGGAATTCACAAGTGGTGCGAAACTTTCCAAGAATAACACAAAGCTGAAAGTTAAAAGACAAGTATTAGATTATTTTATCTTTTCACCCACTTTACACAGTGGATTCTATAACCGGTGAGAAAAACAACTGAGGTCACAAAACAGTATTTTAATGACAGCTTAAATGGTACTTTTGAATTCAAAATTCTATTGAACAAAAACATTTTCTTTCACTGCACAAAATCTTAATATGCAGCAAACAGATAACAGATAACAGATGATTAAGTAAATGAGCTTTACCCAACACGTTCAATGTCACAGATAACATACCTAGTGATGATACTCTTTCAACAGCATTTTCTAAAACTTGGTATTTCAGTTCTTAATGACAACATAGTTTGGATTTATTTACAATTAGAGCTACGTTATGAGCAACAAGCCAAAGCATTAAGACCCTCTCCAAATGTTTATGAGGTACGAATTGTAAGTGAAACCATTACGTAGAGAACTCAAAAACAGTTACAACATGGAGGTCAAGTCGCTGTGGAATTGATCTGAGGGCAGCAGAACAGTTTTCGGGAGGGACACTCCCATGGCCACTCTCATGGGTGAACTACTATACCCTGAAAGTATTCAAAGGGCGTGACGATATTTGAATTCTGTGGCTAGAAAATTTCCATTTCCCAGATGTTAAAGGCAAGATCTGATATGGAAACAACTTTAAACAGAAAGGTGGAAAATCATACAGAAACTGAAACCATCTACATACAAGCATAACAAAGCGCAATGGCAACAGGAACTGCCATCTTTTATTTCAGCTGAAACCACTGAGAACTTGATCCTGTAAGGCGGTAAAAGAATGTACAAATACAGGTAGAACAAGACAAGGTGACGTTCACACTAACAGAAAATGAAATACTGCCGAGTTTTGGAAACGCGTTCTTGCAGCGTACTCGGAGCAGGGCGCCTGTTCTGCCCCGTTCTGCCGCACGCCAGCCTGCGGAATCAGCTGTCAGAGGATCCCAAGAAGTCCCCACTCCACCCCGCGCCAGTCTGCCGCCTCCCAAAACCGGACAACCTGCTGGTTGCACTCTTCTTCCAGCAATACATTCAGTCTGAATGAGTTTTACTAGCAGAGTTCCACCAAGCATACCTAAAACAGGGCTGGCAGACATTCCGAGTTGTTTCTGAACTTGCAAGCTGTATTTCTGCAGTGATGAGGTTCTTGTCTCACCGACACTAACTCCATCACAGGTTTTGTTTTCAAATCTCACTTGACTCCAAACCAAAGTTTTTCAAGTAAACAGAGGTGCCTCTCTCATGCCTGTCATCTGTAAGGACCGAAGTTCTGAAGCTTGAGAACCACAACTCAAAAAAATAAAAACTACACACAGCTATAGCTTGAGAGGTGAACCACGGACAAGCTGCAGGAGACTCAGATTTTACAGCTGAATTCCTGTAACTCATTATTATCAGTACGTTAAGCATTTCTTTTAAGCTCTATTAGCAGTTGTTTAAACCAAGTACAAACTGAAGTCAGGCCAAGGAGAAACAGTAGCTACAGAAACATTAATCATCTCTCTCCTCCATTACAAAAACACGGGAAGCCAGAATAAAGAAAAGATTCCCACCAGACAACAACCCCAGAACTCTGCCCTCTCATCCAGGACTCCTTACCCAATATCCCTCCTCCATCAACAAATTAAATCGTATTTAAATGGTAACTGCATGTTAGGCCAAGTTCATCCAAGACAGTTTCAAAACAGACTATTAAGCAAACATCCACAAAGTAATCTCTTGCCTTTCAGCTTTGCCGTTCTCTGGAACTCTCATCACTGGAGGGCAAAAAAACCTCTCAGCACATTAATGTGGAAAGTAGTTGGAGAGAGAACAGTATCAAAACCACCCGTAAGAAGAACAAGTATGAGTGTGTTAGTAGAGCACATTTGAAAAATAAACATGCTGGTTTGCAAACTGAACCTTAACTCCGTGGGTCAGGAATCTCCCAGGGGACCCGGTTGGGAGCAAACCAGAACTTCAACGGGAAGAACTGTTCCCACTGCGCTAGAGCTTTCCAGGCAGCGCAGAGCGCTCCGTCACCAGCGTGCCGTGATCAGGTACGCTCCCATACCGTATCCCGAACCGCCGCCCCAGGTCACACGCCTCTACGAACCTCGTCGGAGTTGGCACCGCACCGTCGGCCTAGTCAGGGAATCACAGAATCGTTCAGGTTGGAAGAGACCTTTCAGATCATCGAGTCCAACCATCAGAGATGGCGATCCGGGAAGGAGCGGGTAGAAAAAGCCAACCAGCATACCGCACGCTCAGTCCAGTGTCAGAACGCCACGAGGAGATGTCTTCTGGTTTACGACAATTTTTAAAGCTCTCGCTCCAGCAAACTCCTAAGGTACACAGCCCCGTTCAACAGGGAACATGGGTATACACTCACTTTACCCCCAGACGTGCTACTGGAATAATCTATAAAAGCAAAACCGATTACATTTCTTATGCTTTTCAGTGAATATTCTAAACTAAAATTGAGGATAACTTTTTCCCACTTTGTTTTAGCACAAGTACTCCAAAATGAGCAAAAAGCATCTTCCAGTTTGGACACTAAAACCATAAAATTAGCCTTACTGAAGTAGAACAGAGGCCCAATGTCCTGTGCTCAACAGCCACCAACACCTGATGCTGCAGACCATGAAGTCGCAGGAAACAGAGGCCAAACATTTAAACTGCATTCCTCCCCGTGGACGTCCCACGTTCCAGCTCTCTGCTGACACGCAGCCAGGTGCGGTACAGCAGCGAGCGTGCAGTGAAGCCTTCAGCAGCTGGCTCTCACGGCTGACCTTTTCAAAAGAAATGCTGGAAATGACAGTTGGAAGATAAAGTGACGCCAGGACTAAGGAAACAATGGTCTGGACGCTTAAGGCTTGATTCTCACCCTCCTCTTTGAAAGCAGCTTTGTTTGGGGCGTGCCTGTGAGCCTCCAGTCTGCCTGCTGTGCTGCAGTGACACCCCGACGAGTCCGACAGCAGGGACCAAGCACCTTGCTCACGCTTCATCGTAAGTGAGTGAAAAATCAGTGGAATTCCCCAAAGACCATTGTCCTCACCTGACTCCTGGAAAAGTTAGTCCTTGAAACTTAAAATTTCAGAGTATCCCAGAAGAGCCAAATGATACCCTTCTCGCTTTCCCTTCAACTTCACCGCTCCATTCTGCAAAGCTTCCCGATATGGACAGTTAAATTAAAAGTTCTGGCTACCCACTTACACACTGGAGGGCCTTAAGGACAACATCTGCCCACGTGGTGAGTACAGGCTGGCCTTGCACCTTCCCTGCTTGGAGGATACACCTAGAGTAAACTTTTACCCTCTCTCCTTATAACTTTCCTCCCTTCCCAAAGGTCCAGCTGCCCGTGTTTCAAGGATCCAAGGTCCACCTCTGGCGCAGCCCAGCTGCATAACCTTGGCCAGGCTGCAGAGAAAACTGCTGGAGCCGTAGGAAAAGCTCTGGTAAAGTCTGTAGAGAGAGTTAAAAAAAGGCAGGGGAGGGTGGGATTACAGGCAGAGAAAGACAGGTGCCATTCGCAGCTCAAGGATTCAATAGGAAAAACATCAACTGAGAATGGTAAAAAAAATCCTAAAGAAAAAACCAACAGGGAGGCAGTGTTGATGGATGGGTGACATCGGCGGACGACGGCAACCTAACGACACCGAGGAGCCCTTGCAGGGAGCAGCGGGGCCCCCTCTTCCCAATGCCCATCTGGTCAGCAAATACCCTTTGGCCGTCCTACCGGGAGCAGCGAGCGTGCTAATGCCTGGACTAGCAGTCTGCTCAATCCTGCTAACCTTCGGGCATGTTTAGCAAGAAATAATCATTTTGCGTTTTTAAGCTCTCTCTAGCCTGCTCACAGAGTCTCTTTGTGCAAGGCTGAAGCCACCTAATCAAAGCGACCCAGAGAGGGATGGTAACAAAGCTGACGAATCACTAAACCAATCTGGAGTCAAGGCAATAAGAATCCATAGAAAACTCCTCTCTTCCAGGTACGGGAAGGGACAGCCAAAGCAGGGGGTACTACGAGCACGGCTGACCGGGAGAGAGGAGAAGCAGCCCTGCAGCAGAAAAAGGGAAACGCAGCACTGCTCAGCAGTACTGCCGAGTGCAAGCTCCTAGTGCTGAAGGTGAGAAAACATGGTACCTGCATCGCGAAGCTGTACCGTTTCAGTGGCCAGCTGTCCATCAACAACAGAAACGCCTTCAAGTCAGCAGTGCAACACAAAAATCAATCAAAAACCAAACAGGGGGCTTAAGTTACAGGTCTGGCAACAAGACCACATAAGAATGTGGAAGCTGCTTTCTCTAGTCACAAGAGAAGGCTTTACCTGAAGATATAGTCTCGCAGAGTCATTGAAAGGATAATTATCTGATTTGTCTCTATACACGGTATTGCATTATCTGGATATGTGCTAATTACAGATCAGCCAAGTAAAGACTGCGTTTTGATATAATGGCACTTGGGGAACCCAGGCGTACCTCAGCGGCCAATACTATTGCTGATCAAATACTCGCCCGCAGCCAACATTTTCAGGGCACAAGAAAAGAGCAACGACAAGCCCGGGAGCCCCAGAGGGATCCCACTGTTTGCACCAACAGCAACGTGACTTCAAACACACAGAGGGCTGACCCTGGCCAGCAGTCGAGCACCCACACACGCACCCCCTCCCCAGCGGGACAGGGAGAGGAGAAGCGATAAAGCTCCCAGGATGAGATAGAGACGGTATAAAAAGAGAAACGGGGGGAGCCGAGCAAAGGCTGTCACTCACCACCTCCCGCACGCGGACCTGTGCCCAGCCGGGCTCCAAGCAACGGCCACCGTGGAAGCCAAAACCCTCCTCTTTCTTCCTCCACCCAGTTTATACTGCTGAGCGCGACATTGCACGGTACAGAACATCCCTTGGGCCGGCTCGGGTCAGCTGTCCCAGCCCTGTCCCCTCCCAGCCTACGCTCAGGGGGGCACAGCAAGGAAAAGAAAAAGCCTGGACGCTGGGCAGGCACCGGCCAGCAGCAGCCAAAATACCTTGGTCCCTTGCTTTCCTTCAAACCTACAAAAACTTATTAAACAGAGTACTTCCATTTGAAACAAATACAATTTTATTACACGCATCCTATTACACACCCTATCAATGCGCAACAAGCACCTCCCAAAAAGCAAAACCAGCTAACAGAACAAATTCAAGAAGAGGACTGCAGAAATCTGAAGTGCTAACTTCTAATTGACTCCTGCCTCTGTATTTTCCTCTTTGGCAATAGAGCTGGAGCAGAGCACTGTTAAAAGACAGTTAACCGAGACGTTTGTCGCTGCCTGGCTACAAAAGCGACTACTGAATGCTCGCCCTCCTTGCAGTCAGTACTACTCGCCCTTGCTGTCCAGGCTGAATTCAGTGACCAAGAAGAACTACAGCATTTCCTACCTTGGAAACTACGCAGACACCACAGGACAGGTCACTCGGAGCGCTCCAATTCAAAGCAAGTGCCCCCAAGTTCTGCCCCACCACTAACTCTAGTGAAAGTCCACGTGTGAGAGTACATGAACTCATTACATAAACCTGATGCACAAAATGAGCAGCTGCGTGAGCTAAACATAAAATTCATGTTGTCAAGCATTAGTAAGACACTGACAGAAACCATTACATAGCTATCGCAAATATGAAAGCACCTAAACAAAGTAACAAGCTAAAGTTTCCTAAATGTAAACAAAATACGACACATACTGATGTGGTGGGCTGACCCCAGCCACTCGCTCACTCCCCACCTGAGCCGGACGGGGGGAGAATAGGAAGGGCAAAAGCAAGAAAACCCATGGATTAAAATACAAATAGTCTAACAGGCTTTTGGACCCCCCCCCAGAAGCAGGGGAGGGGGGAAACAACCAGGAGCAAAGCGAAGGCAATCACTCACCTCCCACAGGCAGACGGGTGCTCAGCCAGGCTCAAAAAACACAGGACCTTGGAAGTCAAAAGCACCCTTTTCTTCGTCCTCTACCTCCGTTTCCATCGCCAAGCATGACGTTACAGGGCACGGAACGGCCCTTTGGCCAGTTCAGGTCGGCTGTCCCAGCTGTGTCCCCCCCCAGCCTCTGGCGCACCCCCAGCCTGCCTGCTTTTGGGGGGCAGGGAAGAAAGCCGGGATGCTGCGCAGCACCGCCCACCAACACCCAAACCACGGGTGCCTACCTACGCTGGCTTAGCCACGCAGCCAAAACGCAGCACCACGCTCCGTCCCAGCACCGCTTAATTCTCAGAAATATTCCCAAATCCTGGAGGTGGCCCCGGGTTCTTCTGCCCGAGGCTCCCGGGGAGGCCGTGCTCCCCGGCTGCAGCGCAGGGCAGGCTCCTCGCAGCTGGGCCTGGCCCAAGGGCGACTGCACCGAGGATCTCCCGTGGATCTGCTCGCAGGCCTGCCGCAAGGCCCCACTTGACACAGTTCTTCTTTTGGGTTACTCAACAGAGAGGACCCACAAGCTGACTGCAACCCAGAGCACACATTCTCCAGAAAACCACAACGCCTGAGAAAGCTGCTCTTTGTTTTTTGTTAGCTGGTGGGGACATGGCTGTTACGGTACTGACTACATCCAGAGGGATGAGACAACGTCCATCTTTCCACTTTGGTTCCAAGAACTGGATCTCTTTTGCGGGTCCCTTGATCTTGCTTTGGCTTATGGCAAAACCCACTTTCGGAGGGATCTGGAAAGCAGCCTGCGGCCCAAGGGACGGGGCACGCGTGGGCAGCACCAGTTGTGCCGCACCACCGGCTGCCTCGGGCTCCCGCTCATGCTGGAGCGCAGCATCTCCGGCACAGCAGCATGACCTCCTTCAGACCATCACAGTCCACCTTCAGCCTCCACCCTCCGTCACACTTTGGCGCTGCCGTATGGGACTCTATAGGGTGAAGTCACCCCCGAAATCCAGACAGGTTCCGCCCCTATACCCTGATGGCACCGGGGTACACCACGCACCAGAGTCCACCAGAGCCTTGTGCTCCCGCGGGTCCCATGCGCCAGGCCATCGAATCCGCAGCATCCAGTCGAGCCCGCTGTCCCAGAGGTGGCCAGAGACAAAGCCACACTATTCCTGGCCAGAGCACTCGGTATCCGACTCCCATCACAGCAGACCAGATGTCCCTTCATCAAGGTCAGGAGGAGGAGAGGCATCCTCAGCCCTTGTACTGCATCTGGGGAATTGCTCGACAGCTCCCGGAGCAGTAATCCTCCTGGATGGACCCTTTTGAGCTGCTGTTTTCCCCCACAATTCACACAGGCAGCATCTAGGTCCAGGATGGCACACCAGCCCACAGTCGTGCCGGCAGAATCAGCGGGTAACACACGGCGTGTGCCTGCGGGTCCCCTTCCCCTCAGCCGGGAAAGGCTGACTCTGCGCAGCACGCTTCGCAGCCGAGACGCCGGCCTGTAGGAGCGAGGAAAAGCTCCTCTTCGAATCTTCGGAGCTGGCGGGACAGTTTCTCTGCAGCCGGTGCCTTGATGTCCGGCCAGCCCACCACCCCCCGGGCGCTGCTGTACGACACCAGCGTGTTCGATGCTAACCTCTGCCACCCGCATCTCTGGGGACCTGGCTGCTGCCCGGGTCGCTGCAGACCATCCCCACCACTTCCCTCAGGGAACAGACAAGGTGGCTGTCCTGGTTTCGGCTGGGATCGAGTTCGTCTTCTTCCCAGTAGCTGGTACAGTGCTGTGTGTTGGATTTAGGATGAGAATAACGTTGATAACACACCGATGTTTCAGCTGCTGCTAAGCAGGACTTACCCTAAGTCAGGGGCTTCTCAGCTCCCCACGCTCTGCCCGCAAGGAGGGGCACAAGGAGCTGGGGGGGCACAGCCGGGAGGGCTGCCCCAGCCTGCCCAGAGGGACATTCCATACCATACGGCACCAGGTTCAGTATAGAAACTGGGGGGAGCTGGCCAGGGCGGTCACTGCTCAGGGACAGGCTGGGCATAGGTCAGCGGGTGGTGAGCAACTGCACTGTGCATCCCTTGTTTTGTGTATTCTTTTATCATTACTATTAGTATTATTCCCTCTTCCTTTGCGATCCTATTAAACTGTCCTTATCTCAACCCACGAGGGCTTTTTCAATTCTCCCCCCCCATCCCACTGGGGGGGTGAGCGAGCGGCTGCATGGTGCTTGGTTGCCGACGGGGGTTAAACCACAACAATTCAAAAAGACTCTCTTCCATTCCAGTTTATATACAGACACACACACAAAATCAACACAACTCTTTCAGCAAATAATTCTTAAAACAAGACAAAAAAGGGCATTTCAGCACCTTCGTGGTATATTAGCAGCAGAAATCTACCGGCCTTTTTCAATGTTCTCTTTCCACGTAACCCTCCAGAGCAGTACAAATCCCGCACGCTGTTTCCTGAGCACATTTGTATGCACACAACAGCTCCGAGGCACACGGAGCTCGGCACGCCTGATGTGGAGATGTGCCCGAGAGCGTTGCGGACAAAGAGTAAATACTAATACTTCTGCCTAAAACTTACTAAAAAAACCCCAAACCCCATTCATAATATTTAACTTGATGGCAAAGAAAAAAAATTTATTTACCTTCAAATGTGAAACACTGAAACAAAAGGTCTCAATGTTCTTCCCGTTTCCTACACAGAAGAGCTCCTTGTTTGGTAAGGACTATCACGAGTACAGCTGAGCTTCCACTGAGCTCAGCCCCAAAACCAAACTGCGAGATACTTGGGAAGAAAAGGAACCGAGCAGTATAGCAGGGAGCAGCAAGTTTTGTAACCACGGGGATCCCCACCCTTGGATAAACATCACTTGGCTGTATCAGTTGTCATAGAAGCTGGAGGAGATCGGTCTAGTCCCTTACGTCCTCCACCCTTCGAGCCAGCGTGACCGTTCTGTTAGTTCTGGCAGACGATTTTTTGTTTAAATCAGAAAAAAATGCAATTAAAGATACTTCTTGTCATTGAAGAATGTCTTCTCAGCAGAGAAAATAATTACCTCACTTTTATACCCACCCTCTTGAAGACCTCACAACATAGTTATAATTTAATATTTCCAATGTCTAGTGAATGATCACACACCAGAGAGAAGAGCACAACCCAAAACCGAACACACATTTCCACATCAATTCTGGGCTATAAACCAGGATGGATGATTGGGGTTTTTTAAAAAACACAATACATTTTAATCAGTTATTTAAATACTTTTAAAAATAATCATATAGAAAAAAAAATGTAAAACTTAACAAGCTACATTACATTACTGTATTAAAATAGTTGTAACTGAGCAAAAATACTAAAGCAGTATGTGTCTAAGTTTAAAAAAAAAAAGGTCAAATCTCCAAATACGTGAGGTTCCTGGGTAAGCACCATGAACCATGCTACGGTGCAAAAACGCTTGCCTTGGGTGCAATGAATTTTTGTGGTTGTTTTGGCTATTTTCACCAATTCAGATCAATTACTACCATCTTCAAAGTCCAGAAACGGGAAAGGTATCTTTTTAACCCTAACACACAAGCATGAGGTGCCAGAAGACACGTCTACGTTCTGAGCTCTCGAAGGATACAGTGATGAAAAGCAATCTCTCCAGTTAACCGGAATATTACTTCATTCACCGGCTGGTTTTAAAGCCAAAACCACTATTCCCAAACTGCCAGGTAGCTGCGCTTCAATGTAACGTGCTAAATCTATGGATTTAATTAAAGGCCCAAGCTTTCACTGAAACACAGCTGGGCAGAGACAGAACACAGGTAAGGATCAGAAAGCAAATGGTGCATTTCCCTAACCTCACACGTAAAAGCTGAGATTGAGTAAACGCATGTTGCACTATCAAACTTGTTAAATCAACACGCGTGCTGCTGGCGTGCCAGGACTCGGGCTGCAATGCAGATAAGCGCTATGCCGCCGTTCCCAAGCGCCTCTATGCACCCGCCGTTTGCACGGCAGGGAAGCCCAGCCGGGCGCAGGGGCTCCGGGGCAGGGCATGCCTGCGCTCGCCGGCACCGCCTGGCAGGGCGGGAAGCAGCCCCGGACCCACCGCCGCCGCGTTCAACCCCCTCGGTAGCGAAAGAAAGAAAGAAAGGGGCGGCAGCCGCAAGCCCGGAGGCACCACGGCGCCTGCACCCAGCCGCAACACCCCGGGATCAACCGGCTGCGCGGAGGCGCGTCGCGGCCACCGGGACAGAAAGCGGCGAGGCCGTTACACCGCGCCCCCCCCGCCCCCGCGGGCAGCCCTGCTCCCAGGCCCCGCCGCGGCCCGGGGGGCCGGTGGGCGAGCGGTGCCGGGCGCGGAGGGTCGCCGTGGGGGCTGACGGAGGGCGCCGTCCCCGCGGCAGGAGCCCCGGCCGCCCCCGCCCGCCGCCATTTTGTGCGTCCCCTCAGCGCCCCCCCCCCTTCCCCCCCGCGCCACACAGGGGCGGGGGGCGGCCGGCACCGAGCTCTTACCTCCGACGGGGCGCAGCCGCACCGCGCTGCTCGCAGCCGCCCTTCGCTCCGCGTCCTCCGCCACTTCCCCCCGCCGCCGCGCCGTCGCGCCGGACCGGACCGGGACGGGCACCGCCGCCGCGGCGCTGCAGCCGCGAGGAGGGCGACAACTGGCACTGCGCCTGCGCGCGGGCGGGGCGGGGCGGGGCGGGGCTGAGGGGAGGGGCGGGGCGCGTCCAGCGACGCGGAGGACGCATGCGCTGAACAAACGTGCGCGCAGGGTCCGTCGCGCAGGCGCACTGAGCCCCGCGACGCCGCGGAAGGTCAGCGCCCGCGGTGTGGGCAGCGTACCCGCAGTGCGCATGTGCAGTTGCCCGCCTCGGCCTCGGTGGAGAGAGCTGCGCATGCGCAGCGGCCGGAAGGGGCCCAGGCGTGGTTGCCGCAAGGCATGCTGGGAGTTCTCCCCTATATAAGCGCTGCCGCCGGGCTGCTGCCCTCACGGCGGTTGGGATGGGGGGGAGGCTGCGGGGCTGCTCCGCGCTGCCGCCCGCACCGCCTTTCTTGGGGCCTCGTTGCTGCTGTTCCCCCTCTTGTACCCTTTGTTTCTCTCGTCAGCCTTTCATTCTGCTGCTTGTCTCCTCCTCGTTCCTCTGCTGAAGGCCTGGTCTCTGCTGCGGGCCTGTGGTGCGGCCCAGAACAGGTCCGGGGTGAGGGTGCCGGCCCTTCCTCCCCTGCTCTGGCCGGAATCGGAGGTGCAAGGACAGTGAGCATCCATCATCTTCCTGATCCCTCAGCAACATCATGACGCTCTGGAATTACCCTCTTGGGTGGCTCCCGCCTTACCGGACCCTGTTTCTCCAGCGTCTGTTCAGCCTCGTGCGTGGCCTCGGCTCAATGCGTGGATCCCCTGTGCCAGGTTCCTCTTCAAGGTGTCCAGGGCTTGACTGGGAGCCAGCAGCTGCCTCAGTTTTCCACTGGAAACCAGCACAGAGCGTAAGACCTTGAGGCCCTGACTCACAGGGGCTGTCCGCGCTGCTGGCTGGAGTGATGTTTGCTTTTGCAGCAGCAGCATTAATACCTGGTACCTCCAACAAGCTTGCTTTGCCGGGGCTATGGTGAGTCAGTGGCCCCAGATGCAGTCTTCCCCCATTAACTATGGTCTGCAGCGGCCTGAAAAGGAGAGTCTAAAAAGCTCTGTCACCTTGGGTGGCCCTGCGAGGCTTCGGCACAGGGAGCTCCTCTTGCTCTAGCCTCACCCGTGCTCTTGCCCATGAAGCACCTTCGTAGAGTCACAGGCTTCTCTCCGAGGAGACAGAAGATGCCTTTAAGAGCTGCCACATTATTTCCTGAAAATACCAAAGCGGATGCCAAACCTAACCACAGAGTCGGCCAGAAACGCTGCTGCTGCGTCACGGTGACTGCCCCCAAAGCACGTAGGGTATAAAGCAGGCCTGTGACCAGCTTTGCCTGAAACCACACCATTTGCTTGCGCGGTGGAGCCTATTTCAGAGCTGCTGAAAGCGCTGCGCCTTGCTGTAAATGTGGCAGACAGCAGGCACCCACTCAGCTGCTTTTTTAGCAGACTGGGAGTGGGCTGAGCAGCGCCGATGGACTGCCTGCCATGTGGATCCGTCCGGCTGTACTGCTTTGAAGTCGCTTGGGCGTTTGTCTCTGCTGTTGTGTTTAAGATACCGCAGGCACTTTGCATACATCCACCGAAAATGATTCACTGGTGCCAGATTTTCTGACAAAGCTGGGCTGACACAGAAATAGGTTGCTGGTCTTTGTCTTCAAAACTGTTTTGGTTCCTCTCCAGCACATCACAGTCTTGGAAACTCTAAAAACATTTAAAAGTTAAGACTTTCACTTATTCCTGGCTTTTGAAACCTGCTGAAAGCCGTCTAGTCCTGCAACCCGTGACTTCTGTAGACCACAGGCATTCCTTACTCACAGCACAGCAAGGGAAATTAAGAAGCTAGGATCATTGTGGAGAGTTGGAAGCTGTATTTCCTAACCTTCTGGATCAAATTTACAGCTAAATGATGTGATTTGTGTCTGTTTTGCCATTCTCGGGCCAGCCCGAAGATCTTCCCTGACAAGGTACTCTGGAAGGGAAAATCTGTTATAAACTAAGAGATAGGATCAGCCTTTATGGCGAGACCACGGGACTCTGACAGAGTTAACGGCGGTTTGGGGAGCATCCCGAGGGTGGCCTCTGCCCGGCACCTGCTGTGGAGACTTTAACATCTTGTTGGGAAAGAATCATTTGGGTCAAAGGCTCTATAAAAGAAAGATAAGATGAGCACTCTGCCTACAGGGAGCTTGAGCACTGTCCTGCTGCCCTGAAAGCTGTAAAACGTAACAGCTGAAAATAAGAAATGAAATTTGAGTCAAAACGCACTGAGGTCCAGGCGCAAACAGGGCTGGAATCGCATCCACAGTCTCATTCGCTAAATATCCAGTAGCAATTACAGCAATGCTGTCTTAAAAGGCATCGTTAAGATGGTAAAATTAAACAAATGAAGCACTAAGACCTTTGGGAATGTAAACATTTCGGCTGCTTGCGCAACCTGATCTGCCTGATGTATCCCAGTGTCCTGACACAATCTCTGGTTATGGGATGCAACACTCAAGCCCCAGCAGCTCTGCTGCGGGAGCGGGGTTGGGCGCCTGGAGGACCTGTTTGCTGCAGGACTTTGCCTCATTTCTTGCAAAATTGGATGCAAAGGGATTGAAATAAAAGTCTTACAGTTTCATAAGAGCTTCAGCCAGAGTCAGGTCCTATCCTTGCCCCTGTGAAGAAATCCGCGTGGGATGCGGGACGGGTCTCTTAATCCAGCTCGGTTTAGGTGTTTGCTGGTTCTTTGCCAAACTTGCAGCGCTCCTGACGCGGTTCCAGGCGCAATGCAGGGTGCTCGGCCGCAGCTGCAGTCACAAAGCTGCCCTTTGCAAACGCGGTGCCGAGCAGCCCAAGGGTGCGTTGCCGGGCCTCGCTCTTGGAAATGGGTTTGGTCATTTTAACCGTGAAATGACACAGGTGACAAGCGTATAAAGTTTTGTTCTGAATATTTAAGACACGGACAAGGGATGTCGGTGCGAGAACATGGCCAGGAATCGTGCTCTTTCTAAGGGTGTTAGTAATCCCAAACTGTCTTTACCCCTTCAGCTCTTCGATGTGCTGCTCTGGGTCAAAACAAGAGAAGGTCCCCAAAGGAGATGTGAACGTGACCAAAGCACAAAGCCTGCTGCCGCAACGACTCCAGGAGACAGCGGAGAGCCCAGCTCGGCACGCGGGAGAGACGGGTGTGCAGCAGCAGGAGCCCACGGGCTTTCTCCAGCCCCCGAAGCTCACCATAAACCACCCTGTATTTCACAAGAGTTGTGGGGCCACGGGGAGAAGACTCTTGGGGTGTAGCCTGAAAGTGAAGGAGATGATGTTGCAGATCTGCAATCCACTTTCAGATTGGGTGATCGCCGAAGCCTCGGGCTGAGAGTGTCTCAGTGCTGGCTAAACCTCGTGGAAGGGATGTAAATCCTGGAGTCAGGAAGGAGCCCATGCAGCCAGCGTCTCCTTCTGCAAAGGACTTCACTCAGGCAGGTTTTTGGCTACTTGACAAAATTATCTGCCTCCCAGCTGCTCTCCCATCCCCATCATATCGTCAAGCCTTGCCCAAAGCCTGTGTTTTCCATCCGATCTGGTCCCACTCCCGGCTGCCCGGGCTGACGGGCATTAATAGTCCTTCAGGCCGGGAACTCCGGGACCTGGCTGGCGGCTGCAGAGCCCCGCGTGCTCTTTGCCTGGCACATCGGTACCTGGCAGCTGTCCCTGCTCCGCGTGACACCGTGGGTTGTCTCAGCCCGCAGCCGGGTCTGGGAACGGATTGGATGCAATTAATGCAGAGCTGCGGCGGGGAGTGGGAATTCCGGCACTTCCCCTACAGGAGAGACACAGCGGGTCTGCCGCTTCCCTCTGAAGCGTCCTGGGTGAGTCGTTTGTGATTACACCTTGTAGAAAAGGTGTGTCACGCCCCCAAAAAAGGGTGAGAGCCAGGGCTGGGGTCAGAGGAGTGGGAGAACTGCAGCCCAGACACGCGGTCGTGTTACGACTCGGTGAGTTTGGGCATCTTCTGTGCCACCACAGTCACCCAAGGCGCGCTCCTGTCGATGACAGCGATGAGAAGGTCGCCGTTAATGGGTGCTGCGCACCCTGGAGCTGTGACAGCCCCAGGGGACAGGGAGAGCCCGTGTCGAGGAGCTCGGGACCTCCGTCTGGTTTGCTGGCTCCTCGTCTCGCTGTGGCTGAGGCTGGAGGTGCCCGTGATGTGCGTTCGGAAGAGCTGGGCTTGGGATGGTGCCTATCCGGATCCCACAGCCCCGTTTTTCTCGTCACCCACGTGAGCGAGTCCCTGGGCTTCCCGGGAGAAGAGCCTGCAGACCCTGGGAGCATGCGGGATCTGCGCCCCGCTGCGCCGTCCTCCCGCAGGGAAGAGGGGGCAGGTGAGCCAGGACATCCCCCTCCTGCAGACCCCCCTGCAGCTTCCTCGCGTCCCCGCGCTCTCCCCACCACACAGAAACACCCAAAATGATGACAGTTTCTCCTCCCCCAGCAAAAAAAAACGCTTGCCCTCAAAGCACGTCCTCTTTGACTGCAAGCGGGGGCTTAGCAGATGTTTTAAAAGCGGCTTAAAAAGGACGTGAGCGGTGGCAGTACCACCAAGTCCCGCTGTCAGGGGGTGTTCAGGGATGCCGGAGACTTAAGGACATGTTTGTCCGTCCGCAGCCGTGTGCCCCAGCCCCTGCAGCTGGGGCACAACGGGGAGGAGCTGGGCTTTACTCGGGGAATATGTTTCCTTCACGCTCTGCTGGTGCTTCCGTCCCCATCGGAGCCACCGGCTGAGCTGGGAGCTTTCCCGGCAGATGGTGCCTCTGAGCCGGCAGAGCCGCAGCCGGGCCAGGATCCTGCACCTCCAGCCAAGCTCTCCGAGCTGGCTGCTTCGGCAACTGGCTTCCCAGCAACACATCCCAAAATTACCTGCAATTACCGCTCCCCTCCCCGGGACTGCCCCTTAAGATCCATTTTTCCACAACCGTATGTCTACTCCCCATCTCCTGCCGCAGATGCTCTGCTCGGTTTGGATACTGAGCTTCAAAAAATCTTGAGAGAGTGAATTTTAACGCTCGGTTTAAATAGTGGTAAAGTGGGGCAAGGCCGGGGGAGGTGGGATGGACTCAGGGTTGCATCGGTGCGAGGAGATCACAGATGAAGCCGTGCGTGTAAATGAGGCTGTCGGAATGAGAGCATCGAGCTTGCCAAGATTAAACGGCAGTTTTGGAGTGGGAGCAGCGGCATGGAGCAGGGCAGGGCGATCCTGCGGGGATCCCAGCTGCGGTGGGATCCCCTCCGCTTGCTCCCCACGTGGCTCCGAGGAGCAGGAATGAAATGGAGGACAGAACAGGGGGTGCCCCCCAACAGAGGAGCAAAGTGTGCCGCCCTGCCCCTTCTCGTGTCCGGCTCCTCCGGGGTGTGGGAGCAAAGCCCCAGCGAGGCAGCAGCTCTGCCCGCCGGTGCCGGGGCTGCTGGAACCCCTGTAAAACACCCTCTAATTCAGGCTCCGTTTCCTGTGAAGCTCAAGCGAGAGCTGACCCAGAAACCCTGTTTGCTGCGCGCAGCATCCTTCAGGTTTCAGGATTACCCCTCGGTCCTGCCCGGGCCCCCCTAGGAAGGGACCCCCGGGGTTCGCTTTCTGCCCCCCGGGCCCAGCTGCGCCCTCGCCAGCCGGAGCCTTGGGGCTGGAGCAGGAGACGAGGGCTGTGTCAAAGCACCTGCTTCCCGTGGTCGTCCGGTTAATTTATTAATTCATCGGCAAGGCCTGACGAGGGTGACGTTTTAGCAGCTGCGGCACGGAGCGGGCGCAGGGAAGCCTGGGGGCTCACTGTGCTCCCCCTCATTGTCCCCGGGCGTGTGACACCGGTGCTGAGGCTGGGGACAGCCTCTGGCCAGCCGCCCGCAGCTCCGGAGCACGCATCCCCGCTGCGCTTCCTTACGGCCGGGTGAGCTGATGCACGGCTCCTCAGCGGGGGCACTGGGAGGACTGGGAGCCGGGGCACTGGGAGGACTGAGAGCCAGGAGGACGGGGAGCCCTGGTGCTGGCACGGTCACACCAGGCTTAAAACTCCCAGCAACTGCTGTCGTTTGAAATTGCTGAGCCCCGGGGCCGCATCCTTCTCCTGCCCAAGCCCCTTTCCCTGCCTGAGTGCCACCCCCGGGGTGCCGGGAACGCAGAGGGGGGGCCCGACGAGGCCCGCACGCATGGCAGCGTCCCCTCTGTGCCACCTCCCGTGGCACCCCTGCCCGGGGGGACGCGTCCCCCCAGCTCCGTGCCCCCCCTGCCCACAGCATGCGGGGTGAGTGGCGGTGCTGGGGGGCCCTTGGTGCAGGAGAGCAGCTTGGGGGGAGAAGGGACGTTTCTGGGGCTGGGGGGGTTCATCAGGGTTTGGAACGACCCGTGCACAGGAATGGGGGGAAAAAACAGCAAATGCTCGAGGTCCTACCCCCCGGCACGAGGCTGTCCCCTCCCAGCCCAAAGGGCTCCCCAGTTTCCTCCTCTGGCTCCAAAAGGGGACCCAGATGGGGCCTTTTGGGTGCTGCTTTGGCCACCAGTACCCCCAAAGCGGCGCAAATCCACCCCAAAATGGCAGCAAGACAGATGGGAGGGAGAGAAGGGATGTAGAGGAGCACGTGGGCACAGATGGGGAGATGCGGGCACCGGGCTGGTGGGGCCAGTGCCGGAGGCTGGGGCTGGTTAAATGCAGGGGATGTGCAGCAGGCAGGGGACGTGCAGCCCCGTGTCCCCGTTGGGGGCAGAGCAGGGGACGTGCAGCCCCGTGTCCCCGTTGGGGCCAGGGCAGGGGGACGTGCAGCCCCGTGTCCCCGTCCCCGCAGAGGCATCCCCGTGGCCGGGCCCACGTGCGGTGCCGAGGGAGGCCGTGTCTGACATTCCCCGAGCGGCGGCGGGGCCGGGGCGGTGTGTGACCGCGCGTCGGTGGCATTCTTGGAGTAACTCGGGCGCTCGATGGCCTTCACTGACCTTGCGGGGCTGCCCTCGCCCGTTCCCCCCGAGGACGCGGGGTCGGGGCGGCTGGGGCACAGCCAGGCCCACTTGCACCATTGCCCGGGTCCGTGCCAGGACCTCTCGCACCCCAAAGCAACCCGGGGGCCCCCAAACCGCTGCCCCCAACAGCCCAGGTCCTGTGTGCAGGAGCAGTGGGTCCACGGGGGTCCCTGCACCCCCAAAAGCCGGAGGAGGTCCGGGGGGGGGGGGTCAGCTGCAAATCCGTGGGATCCGTGGGGCTGCTCGCGGTGGGAGCACGGCATGGGGACAGACCCGCACCGGCAGCGGGGACCCGGAACGTCTCCCGTTACAGGCAGCGAGGACAAACGTCCCCGCACCCCGGGACATCCCGTGTCGGTCCTGCCACCCCAGAGCAGGGCTGCCCCCGCTCTGCTCCCCCCCCCCATGCTGGCAGATGCCCAGCAGCACCCCCAGACCCCCACCAGCATCTCCCACCCCCCAAAACCCACACGGGCAAGACCCGATGCACCATCCGCTTGTGCCGGGGGTGGTGTCCAGCACCTCCCTGGATCAGGCCCTTTGGCCACAGGCTATTTTTATCCTGTCTGGTGGCAGAGCCCGGTCCTCAGCCATACAAGGAGCCGTCAGCCGCCCCAGGGAGTTAATTTGTCCCCAGGGTGCCACATTTCAGGTCGCTCAAGTGGATGGCATCGACCGGCGCAGGGGGGATTGTCACCTCATCGAAACAACCCGCTCGTCTTACACCCTCAGCCGGACGCTGGGGACATCCTCCCCGCTCGCCTCTTTGGGGACACCTTGTGATGTTTGTCCCCCCGATATTCAGCCCCTATTTCTCAACTCGCCTCGAATTTAGCACCTAGTGATGAGCGGGTTCCCGACGGATGAGGGAACGCGGTTAGAAATAGCTCGCTGCTCCGGCCAGCAAGCTCATCGACAGGAGCATGGTGGCCACGGGGCTAGCGTGACCATCCAGACGCTGGGCTGGGGGGCGAGGGGATCCGGCCCTCCCCTCGCCCCCCAGCCCAGCCGATTGTGCTTTGCGCCGTTGCACATCTCCCCATCGATCAGGAGAGCTAAGTGACGTGCCCAGGGACATCCCGGGCACCAGTGGCAGAGACGCCGTGACTTTTCCAGGGGCTGTCCTACCCCAAGACGGGGGGTCTGGGTGTGGTGAGGCGGGGGGGGGTCTGGTCCCGTGGGGGTCCCTAGATCAGGCAGCAGCCCTTGGCTGACCCCCAAATCCCCTATCCCCCAGGATGGACCCTCCTGCGGGGGGGTTCTCACCTCCCCACTGTGTGGGGACGCCCCTAGCCAGGGGCACCCCACTCAGGCTGCCCCCCCCCCATTTTAGCAAAATCCCAGCCCGGAGGGTGGAAGGGGTTTGGGGTCACGCCGATGGGTGGGAGCAGATTTTGGCTCACTCCCGCCTGCCGTGGGGCTCCCCACGGGGATGCACCCCCGTCCCATGGGCACCCGCCTCCTGGAGCCCCCCACGAATCGGACCCCCGGTCCCAGTGCCGGGCAGAGGGGCTGCTTCTCCCACCAGCTCCTCCATACCCCGGGGGTGCGGGGGTGGCAAGTGGCGCCGGGTGGGGGGCCCCGAGGGGCTGGGAAAGGCTCAATCCCCCCCAACCCCACCCTGCGTGGGGGCTGGCAGCCGGGCGTGGGGACCCCGGGGGGGCTGCGGGGACCCCCGGGGCGGCGGCACTCACCGTCCGAGCGGGTCGAGGGGCAGCGGGCTGGGGACCGGGGGGCGCTGGGGGCCCCGCTTTCGGGGCGCGGAGCCCCCGCCGCCGTCCGCCGGCATCTCGGGGGGCTGGGGCGCGGGTGCCCGCGGGCGCCGCCCGGCGCGGCCCCGGCTCGGTCCTGGCAGCCGGCCCGGGCTCGTCACGGGGGGGACGGGCGGGCGCCGGGCAGGGGACCGGGGGGGCGTGGGGGGGGCCTCGGGGGCGGCGCCGGGGGCAGCGGGGGGAGCCGGGATGGGTGCCCCGCCGAGGTGCCTCCAACACGGGGCTGCAGGGCCGGGTCCCCCCCAGCTCCCCCCACTCTGGGGGTGCGGGGCTGGGTGCCCCCCGCCCCCTGAGGTGCCGCCAAAACTGGGGGTGCAGGCTGGGTCCGCCGGCACTGGGGGCGGGGGGGCTGGGACACCCCCCCCCGTGCTCTCCCCACCCCGGGGGTGCGGGGCTGGGTCCCCCCCGAGGTGCCCCCATCACTCGGGGTACAGGGCTGGGTGCCCCCCCCCGAGGGTGCAGGTACCCCCCCCCCCCCCCGAGCCACGCGCCGCCACGTGACAGCCCCCCCCCCCCCCCCCCGCCCCCGTCTCGTCCGCGGGTGCCCGGGGACTCCCCCGCCCCCTCGGTGTGTTTACATGAACTCGCCAATCAGCGGGTCTCTAGAATCACTCCCGCGCGGCGGGGCGGGCGGCTTCTGACGCCTCTCCCCATTGGGTGCTACGCCCGCCAATCAGGAGCTGGGCGAAGGGGCGGGGTGATGTGGGTGTTTACATTGTGGCCGGCCACGCCCACCCGGCCACGGTCCCGCCTCCGAGGTCTGCCTGTCTGACCCCACGTGGGGGACGCGTGCGCCCAACCAATCCGACCCTTCGAGGTTAACCAATCCGAAGGCGAGGAGGTGGTCCCGGCTTTCCAATCAGACGGCGGCAGAGCGGGTGGGACTAGAAGCTGGAGTGGCAGCGGACTGGCGGAATAGCGACAGGCTCGCGCGCTCTTCCGCCCAACCAGGCTTAGAGTCGAGCGCGGGGGGGCGGGGACGCGTGGCGGGCGTGGCCAATGGGATGCCCGGTCCTGTTAGGGCGGGGCGGGTGGGCGTGTCCCCGCCGCGCGGGGCGAGCGAGCGGCGGTGGGGTCCGGCGGCGGCGGCGGCAGCAGAGGGCGGGCGCCCGCGGAGCGGCACCGGCCCGGCCCGGCCGGCAGGTACGGGCGCGGGGAAGGGGCTCCGGGGGGAGCCCGGGGCGCAGGCCCCACCCGGCCCCGGCAGCCCGCCGGCATCTGGGGGCGAGCACCGGAGGGGGGCCGGGGCTGGTGGTCCTTCGGCGGGCGCAGGCCGGGCAGGCCCCGGCCCGGCTCGGCTTGGATTGAAGCCCCGTTGGGCGCCGCTCGCAGGCCCCGGCCCGGCCCCGGCCTGGCCCCAGCGGCGCCTCGCACCTCTGTCAGCGCAGCCACGAGGCTCCGGCAGCCCTCGTCCGGGCCGCGCTCCGGCCTGCGCCCGGCGGGGAGCGCTGCCGCGGCGAGGGCAGCCCGGGGGAGCCGGGCCGGGAGCAGAGCAGCGCAGCTCCGGTCCAGGTTCTTTACCGCATCGCAGGCGCCACGCCGCTTCCTTCCCCGGGACACGCAGGCCCGTAAAGCCGGAGCCTGGAAGCGGGGTCGGGGTGCCGGGGAGCTCCTTCCCGGGAGGGTGAGGGGGGCGCGGGGGACGCCCGGGAGCCGGCATTCAGCCGCGCACCCCGCTCGGAGAGCCCGGCGGCAGTCCCTCCGCCTGCCAGCGCTGGCGGCTGGGGCCCTGCCAGCCTCCGGCTGGGCGCTCGCCCGGGCCCCCCAGCACCCCTCCGGAGCCGGCCCCAGGACAGTCCCCAGGCCCCTCTCTGCGTGGGCCAGGCCCCTGCCCGTGGGGCGAGGCGAGGGGAGTGCGTTGCTGACCCGCCGTGCAGGGAGGGGATGCATTCAGCAAGGCCGTGGGGCAGGGGGAGATTGGCTTCTCCCTCCTACACCCGCTCTGACCCGCTCCCACGGCACAATCCCCGCTCCAGCAGGGCACGCGAGGGGACAGGCACAGTGATCCCGCATGCTGCTGTCGCCCCGGAGGGACCCCCGACCCGGAGGCAGGCGGCACGACGTGCTGTCTTTGCAGATTGCAGTGACTGGAAGCTGGTTTCTCGAATTTACCTAAAAAATCCCAGCCTGGCCTGCACCGCGGAGGCTCAGGATGTGGCACACAGGTGGGTTCGGCCTGGGAGGAGGTTGCCATCCCCAGCCCGAGCCAGCCTGCCCCTGCCAGTCATGTGTACGGGGGCCGGGATGCGGCACCAGCAGGCTCAGCGTGGCATAGCCGGCTCCTGGCTTGTGCCCTTCAGATATTTTGTTACATGCTGGCTCTTCAGGTTTCAGCCTGGCGTGCAGTGACAAGTCAGGTATTGCTACAGGAGCGTTGCGGCCACGTAGGGAAACTTCTCTCTGCATCTGACGTGGTGGCTGCTTGACAGGATGCACACGGGGCTCTGCGTCGCTTTGGAGTACGGCTGATCCAGCGCCTTGTTCCTCTGTTAGCTTTGGCCACTGAAAAGGCTGCATGAAGCCCTGAGTTGTCTTTGTTCGGTTCCTGATAGCTCGAGACAAAAATCCATATTACAAACTTGCATTAAAAGTGTCCACGTTTCCTTTCTGCGCAAAGGAGTCTGCATTTTTTCCCTCTGAAGAGCTCCTGGGGGACGAGCTGAGGGGACAGCCCTTTCCAGGCTGTGTGAGGAAGAGCCAGGCGTGCGCGTGCTGTATCGAATGCACACGTGTCCTTGCAGGATTCCCCGCGTACTGGCTTGAGACGGGCAGAAAACACTGGCCGTAGGGAGGTGGATGGTGTACCCGAGCGCTCTGTCAGCGAGACTTTCATGCAAACTTTCAGGCTTTTGTTGTCGAAGCAAAGGGCCGAGGAGGGAAACAGGCTTGTTCCCCTCCCTTGAGGCAGGAGGCTGGTTTCCCCTCGCAGCCAGCCACGGGACAGTGAAGCAAGACCCTCGGCCGTTCGCCTCTGGGTCATGCATCACTCGTCAGGCTGGGCTGGCCGGCCCGCGGCGCCCCGGGGACCGCAGCTGTGCGAGGACGGCGTCCGTCCCCGGAGCTGCATCGCACCGGCCCTTCCACTGGTGTTAATTTGATCCACACCGGTGTTGTCAGCAGCCGAAATCCAGGCTGCTGAAAGACAGCCACCTGCCCAGCGCCCGCTCTTCTTTGGTGTTAACAGGGCGCTTTTCATCAGGTTTTGGGGGCCTGAGCCTCGGAGCAAAAGCGATGGTGTGGAGGGCAGGCATCCAGCACCGGAACGGGCGAAGCCCGAGGTGTGAGTACCGGGCCCACGCTGCAAGGTGCCTGGAAAGGTGCCTCCGTGTCGGGCCTCCGGCGCAAACAGAGATAAAGCTGCTCCTGCAAATCCGGAGAGCCCTGGCAAAGCGTTCCGTCTGCTGCCCTGATCCCCGTTTCCAGCCACCGCCACTGCTGCAGGAATTGCACTGCTGGCTTTTTCTGCTCTTGGTTCTCTCTGCCTGCGCCCGGGCAGGCCGGGAACGCTGTCCCACTGCGGGAAGCTCCCGGCGCATCCCTGGGAAGAGATCTCCCAGCTACGATCGGGAGGTTTCCCCTCCCAGAGCAGAAGTGGCCGCGACTGCCTGGGGAGCTGGAAGGTGCTGCTTGATGGATGCTCTGTTTTGAAGCCTTGAAAAAATTTCTGTTATCAATTCCCTTAAAGAAATTAGAGAATATTGCTGCTCGCGGGCTCGAGCGCGGCGCTGGCTGGCCGTGTCGCTGTGGCGGTGTATTGCAGCATTAATCCTGGTGAGCAGCAGGACCCGTTTGTGAGCTGTCAAATGCAGAACGTGGCGTCTTTGAGATTAAAAGTAGCTCCGTGAAGAGCGGTGTTTAGGATGAATTTGAAATTAGGTTTCTAAGCGTTTCTTGGACACGGCTCAAGACCGCATTCGATGTTTGTGGTGCTTTCAAAATGACGGGGGGGATCTGGCGGCACTTGGTTGTGTGCCTGAGTGAAGTGGGGATTGTTCTTGTGGATGCAGATTAAAATAGTGCGGGATGAGATTATCCCCCAGATCGGAGATGGAAATAGGATGCAGTTCCTCAGCAACTGAGATCTCTGAAAATGGAAAGCTCCACATCTGCTGCGAGCTGCGAGCAGGGACTGGCACCCCCCCAGCAGCCCAGCGAGCACAAGAAGGGAGTACCAGGAGTCCAGCCTAACATTAGAAGTCCAGACTAACCTGGCAGACTTAACGCCCGCTAATTACAGAGGGCTGAAGGCAGCAGGGAGCGCTGGGCGACTCCCCCGGGTCTGCAGCAGCTCGCCAGCTCAGCGCTTCAGCGTCGGCGGTAGGGAATAAAACCTGCAGCGCCAGTATAATGGGAAGGAGAAGCCTGGGGAAAAAATACTTGAAAGACGTCAGGGTGGTGATAGAGCGTGGGCTGGGCCTGAGCCGAGCAGAAAAAGCCAGACCCAGCCGCGCCGGGTTCCCCGGTGAGACCCAGCTGGAAGCAGAGAGCGGGGAACGTCGCAAGTGCCATGCGGGGCAGCTGGCACCGCTCACGGCTCCTGGAAAAATCTACACGGCTGGGAGATAAAACGTGCAGCTTGGGACTCGGAGGTGCAGAGACCTTATCTGTAGAGGGAGATTAGGGGAAGGTAATCTCGGCGGTTGCTGTGCGAGGCGCGGGCGGGCAGGGGGAGAAGCTGGTGGCGGGAGCAAGGGTGTTGGAAGCAGGGCTGGACCAGATCCACCTGCGGAGCGCGAGAAGGACCTGCGCGAGCTGAAAGGGGAGAATCGCTCCCCTGGGAAACGAGGTGAAGGAGCTGCCCTTCTCCGATTGCTGCTTCGGAGGAGTCGAGAGGTGCCCTGCAAAAGCGCCCGGCCCTCTCCTCCCCTCCTTGCCCTGGGCACGGATCAGTCCTGGCCTTCTGGTCGAGAACTTCAATTTGCTCATACGTCTCTTCTGTGGGAAAAGTTTCTGCGCTGGTTGAAGGGGAAAAATAGCAGGTTTCTTTTTACGAATGCTCTACGAGCTGAACTTCGAGTTGTTAAACGCAACGTGCAGCTGGGCTGAGGGTGCAGCGTCAGGGGCTTGGGGACGCAGCACTAACCTCTCGCCTTCCCTCCTGGTGCCGGCCCTTGCAAACCCGGCCTCGCTCCCAACCCGGCTGCGCGCAGGGCGGTCGGGAGGGAGAGGAGCCGCGCAAGTGCACAGGGAAAGAAGGGCTCGGGGGTTTTTTTTTTCTGAAGTCTGGGTTGCGCTGGGTGGGTTTTCCTGCTGAACGACCAGCCCGTCTGCAAACACAATGATTCCCAAAGCTATTTATAGAGCTGGGAGCCCTGGCCGGCCGGCCTCCTCCATCACGTAACCCGGCGCTCCCCGCCGAAGCAGCCTCCGCCGAGGTTTTGGCTCTGGCCGCGCCAGCCTGGGAGGGTAAGGAGGACCATATGTCCCTCGGCTTGAGCCAAGCGCGCAGCTGTGCTCGCTTCTCCCGCCTGGTGCTGACTTGTTAACTCTTTGGGGCGAAGGGGAGGAACGCAGCTAGCTCGCGCTGTGCTTGGCGTGAGAAAGGGATGCTCTCCTGGGGGCAGCGAGCAGCCAGAAGTGGGGCTCCTGAAGGGTCTTGCCTCCCAGGAGTCCCTCAGCCCTGCTGCGCCTGACCCTGCTTGTTCTGCCCTGTGTTATCCGCCTGAATTAGGTAAGGAAACGGTCTGATGGCCTGCCTGGGAAGAGCGGATAACCATATGTGTAATTCTGGGGTATCGAAGTGCATTATCCAGATTATTAATAACTCGCTGTGCCTTATGCTGCTCCATTGCAGGAGCCTGGAGTGTTCCTGCCTGCGCGCTCTTCTGCCAGGACGGCTGCTTTCTGACCACAGTGCGATCTCGCCGTATGTTGCCTCTTGTCCTTGCCCCTCTCCACCCGACGGCCGGTGCTGCGGCCTGCAGACCCGCTCGAGGCGGACACGCGGCGCTGCCTGCCGTCCCTCCGCTCGCCTGCGAGATCGGCTTGCTTCCCTGCCACTCCGACCGCGTCGCCCCGCGTTGTCTCCTTCTCTGCATCAGGCTCTCGCCTGCCGCACTCCTCTGCAGCACGGCGGGTACCTACGCCTTTGCGCTCGCTGTCCTCTCGCTCCTCTGTCTCAGCCTTGTCTCCCTCGGGGTCAGCTGCCCCCTTTTCTGTCACACTTGGGTGCTGCCTGCTCTAAGGAGTCCTTCCCCGCCTCCTGCTGAGTCGGTCCACAACATGTCTTGCCCTCCTTCCGTCAAATGTCTCAACGCGGTGACAAGGGGACCTTGCTCTGGCTCCGCTTTGTAATTCCAAGGAGCGGGAGCCGGGCGGGACGAGGCAGCGGCGGGACGAGGCAGCCCGCTGGGCCTCGCAGCCTCTGCTCCGAAGCAAGGGCAGCGTGTCTCGCGTAGCACAACCCGACCGCCTCGGCGGGGCTTGCGCCGGCGCGGTGCGCGCGGGATCGGCCCGAGCCGCCCAAGTGCAGGCAGAGGAGGCAGGGAGGCGGGCAGAGGGCGAGTAGCTCCAGTACTTGTCTGCTGCTGCCAAAGGGATCAGGTGAGGGGCTGGGGGCAGAGGGAGCAGCACTGCCCCCGGCAGCGCTGAGCCACTGTCGCGTCCGCTGCCTCCCGCCCTTGGCCTTGAAGGGCAGGTGACGCTCACAGCCCTGCAGCGAGCTCTGCAGCAGGGCTGGACGGTGCCCAGCCGTGTGCCTGGACCACGGTGCCGTCTCCGCGCAGCAGCGCGGGGGCTAAGGGACGTGTCCACGCAGAAACGTGGATGTTTCCTCAAAAAAAAAGTCACTCCTCTTCGGATGCCGTGGTATTGTGTTGGCAACCACCTGCGCGAGCCACGCTGATTCGTTTGCCCTCGCATGTCTCGGTTGCTTGTGCTAATTTGCCTCGGTGACTGTTTCAGCTTCACGGGCCCGGGACCACCTGGCAGCCCCAGCTGGGGTCGGGTCCTGCCAAATCTGTGGCCTCGAAACATCGTGCCTTTAAGCATCGCCCAAATCCCAAACAGGGGCCGAATTTCTGTTTCCCACCTCACGTTGTCCCGTACCTTTTCCAAAGGAGACCTACCTTGCCAGGCTGCCGTTCCGGCCCCAGGCGAGTAGGGGAGCATTAAGGATGATGACGATGTCTGTAAAGACTAGCAGGGACCTCCCCGGCTGCCTCCCTGCCTTGCAGGCAGCCGCACGGCGCGGCTCCTCGCGATTTGCCGTGCTCCGGCTCAGGGCGTGAAGCTCTCGGGAGGTGGTTTGTGTGCTCTGGATCTGTTTTCTGAACTCTCGGCACCCAGGTTGAAGATTACTTTTCCTTTTTTTTTATTACTTAATTTTCCAGGGGAAAGGAGAAACAAATCCAAGAATCCTTCATTATAAGAAAGCCGATTTTTTATTTATTTTAGTTTTAATGGGGAGCCGTGGCTCAGAGCAGTAAGCTTGCTGCAGCGTCTCAGCAATATATCAAAATTACCCTGGCTCTGTGAGTACTTGGTAGAGCGTCAACAGGCTGACGGTTGCAGCGCTGCTCCGGTGACTCAGATAAATAACACGCAGACCAAAACATACATTGAGCCTGGCTCAGCCAGACTGGAAAATGCACTCTTGGAAGGCGCTTTTCCAGGTGGGGATGGCTCTGCACGGCCGGGGCGGCTGCGAGGGACTGCTGGCATGCCCCGGGCACTGGCTGATAGGGAAAGACCATGACCTTGGGACCACAGACCCAGCTGTGAGAAATGGGAGATAAAAAACCACTTCGGTTGCGGGGTTTTTTTCGTGTTTGGGCTACCGAAGCAGTAATCACATAGGTCGCTCCGGTGCTGTCGCCGTCTGTGCACATACCCCTGTCCCTGGGCACCCGCTGCCCTTCACGCCGTACCGGCCAGCACCCACCGGAGATTTGGGTGTCTGTCTTCCTGTTCAGTGAGTTTTTTCACCCAGGATTTTCCCAGTGGACGTGCAGGGACGAGCTTGCCTGCCTCTCCTGCCAGCAGCTCGCTGCCCGCTGTTTCTCCCAGCATCGCTCTGCAGAAGGGCTCCTGTCTCGCTCCGTGACGCTTAAACGTCCGTGCTGGCCTCTCCCAGCTCCCTTTTTGCTCGGGGCAGGCGGGGGACAGCGGTGGGTGAGGGCTGCGGGCTCGGGAAGCTTTGGGACAGCTTAAATCTAACAAAAGAGGTGGGAGCAGCGTGGTAGGGAAACGTGTGTTGACAGCCACAGTGAAAACTTCCACAGTGACCATGGGGGGCACCGAATGGGGCTGGGAACGGGGCTTTGGGCACCTGCGTGTTTAAAAAAAACGAAGGAAGAAAAAGAAAAAAAAGAAAAATGGGCCTGTTGGTGACAGAGTAAACAAGTGGCGTTGGCCGTGGCGTGGAGGTGCAAACGCTTCTCACGCTCTAATTTTGGCAAGCGGTGGGTCTGTGTACACGGCCTGGGCACCGCAGCAGCTGGTGCCCACTGTGTCCAGGGCTGCCCTTCCCGGGGTCCCGGCTCTCTGCCCGCCCTTAGGGGATGGCGGAAGCCGAAATCGGGAAGCCACGCTTGGCTGGCATCCGAGCCGGACCCCGCCTGCCCCACGGGAGCCCTGCGGTTTGCTCCGGGCACTGGAGCGGGATGCGTGGATGGCCGAGGGGCTGCAGGCTCTGCCCGGGCATTGGGATGCTGGCAGCGCTCGGGGCTGCCCTGCTGTTCCACCCGTTTGTGCTGACAGCTGCTGCCTTTGCTGCTCCCCACCCGCCTGAAAAACCTGTCCCGCCGACGGGAACCGCGACCGAAGTCCTGCTGCTGCGTTGGAAACCTGGAAGGGAAGCTAGACACAAGCCATCCTTTCGTGTCCCTGCTCCCAAGCCACGGCACGCTGACCTCCGCGCCGGGCCGGCTGCTCTCCTCCGCCTCCGCTCCTCCCGCAGCTCCCCGTGGCCGTGCCGTGGGGCCCAGGTCACCCACGCCAAACACTCGGGGAAAAGCCCCTTTGCTGTTCGGAAAGAGCTGCAAGGCCCTCCCCAGAGCTGGCACCACGGGAGCAAGGTCTCTTTGCAGCCGGATTAGTACGGAGTGTGGATGTGGGAGTCTTGGCGAGGGAGAGGAAGCTTTTTCTCTATTTTTTAATTTAAAAAAAACACATAAAACTAAACATTGCAAAAACCTTCCCTCCTCTCTCGTGCTGCTTCTCCAGCTAAACTGTTCTCTGTGGTGGCTGATACGGAGCTGCCGGACCAGCGCAGGCACCTCGCTTCGTCTCCTGACGGCGGCTTCCTCTCTGCGCCGAGGCCCGGCTCTGGTCACTGTACGTAAGCTGTGAACCCCGCCAGCTCCTCAAAACTCCTGTGTCCTTGAGCTCCGGGCTCTGCCTGTGCAAACATCTGCGCTGGCGGGGAGAGCAGCAGGCAGGCAGGGAGGGAGAGCTCCCCCGTCCAAACCTTTCCTGCCTTTTCGCTTGCTTTGCAGCTCCGTTCCCCTTCCCGCCTGCCCTGCGACGCTCTCCTGCCAGGCTCGAGCTGTCTGTCCTCAGCGAGCCTCCTTGACCACGGGAGAGCCGCCGTGTTGGCTTTGGCACGGCTGAAGTTTCTGCACTCGGGTCGGAGCCTTTCTTGCTTCTCTGCAGATTAACAAAGGCTGCTTCAGTGTGGCCTGGGGCTGCGTCCCGCGGCTGCGGGCAGCCTGAGGACCTTGCTGCTCTTCCTTTTCCCTTTTTTTTCCCTTTTTTCTTTGCCCAGGAGCAGCTGCATTAAAGCTGTGCTGCTCTTGGGGACCCAAGAGCGTCGGTAGGCAGGGGCTGAGCACCTTTGTTGTTGTCGGGGATGCTTTTCGGGGAGTAACGTGTGACAGCTGTGGTGCACTTGTCTGTGCCTCGCATTCCTCCCAAAGGTGAGGGTAACCTGCCTGGCCCCTGGAGCAGGCTGCGTTGAACGGGTGACGTGGGATCCCCGCTCCCGGGTGCTTGGGGCGGCTGCTGGGATGCAGGTCTGACATGACCCGGATGGAGACAGAGAAGACCGGGCTCCGGCGGGGATGCTGCTGCTCTTGCAGCCTCGCAGGGGCTCGTGGAGACTCTGAAAGGTCGTCTAATTTGTCTCTGCGTTCCTAAAGTAGCATCAGGCGTACCTGGACCACCCTGGCACCCATCACTGACTGTTCCCTGAAACCCTTGGGGAGATGCTCGTCCTCCCGCAAAGGGTGTTAGTTCCCATCATCACTAGTGGTCTCCCCGACCTCACCCCCCACTCCAAATCCAACTTCGACTGCTGCAAAACCCGAAACCCCTCTGCATCCGCAAGGACGAGAGGCTGATTTTCCTGCAACCTCCCTCGGTACCTAAAGGGCTGTCGTGTGGGGCTCCCCGGCTCATCCTCCTCGAGACCAAACCAACCCGCTCCTGCCAGTTGCCCCAAGCCATCGCGTTTTCCAGCCCCTGTTTGTGCGGGATGCTCCCCGGTTCATCCCAGTGCTGCGCTGGAGCTGGACGCAGCTCAGCTCCAGATAAAGCCTTTACCAGGGGAGAGTAAAGCACAGCCGGGGTGTCGTTGCATGCTGTTTGGTGTGTTTCAGCAGGGTTGTGCTGGCCTTAGTCCGTGTTTCGCTCTTCCATAGGATTTTGCTATTGAATTATGGTCTCATTTATCTGTCTGTGTGTCCTTCCCTCCGTCTGCTCCCCGGGGTCTTTCGGAAATGGAGGTTTGGGACTCCATAAGGTTTGTCTTGCTTCAAGCCGTGCTCCTGGGACTCTGAATGCCTGCTTTAGAAAAAGGCAGCCTTCGTGTCGCAAACCAACAGGCCTTTGCGAAACACCCTCTAAAAATAAAGAAATTACAGCAGAGATAAATGGGCACGAACTGGCGTGCGTATGTTCTGCCAAAAAATTCAGTATTTTGGGGTAGGGGGCAATCTGCTTCTGTGCTGTTGGTGTGTTGACTGCAGTGATAACCCAGTTGTGGACTTTTGGTGTATTTTGTGGCAGATTTAAGCTGAATTGGATGGATGGGGTGTGGGGTGCCGGAGCCTGTCCAAGCCCTGTTCACAGCTTCTCTGGGAGCTGCTGGTCAAGTCACCCCTTGCTCTAAATCCAGACCGAGTACATTCAGACTATCCCTGCTGTGTCAGAACCGTGAAAACCAAACGTTGCTCCTGCCAGGGAGGTGTCGTGCTGCTTCCAGTGCTTTTGAGGAGAGATGAGGAGTCAGGAATAGCACTGTGCCTTGAGAAAAGCAGCCTGGAAGCAGCGGGTTCTTGTGCTGGAGGCCTGAGCTGTCACCCATCTGGGAGCTGGGTGGGGGGCACGGGGGTCCCCAGCAGCTCCCTCACCCCCTTGTTTTTCTTCCCAGAGTCAGTAATGATGAATGGCTCCGACCTCGCCAGTACGACGGCGTCCAGTCCCAAATCCAAAGAGGACCAAGTAGTGAATGGCCACGATGAAAAGGAGAACAACCCCTTTGCAGAGTACATGTGGATGGAGAACGAAGAAGACTTCAACAGACAGGTAGGACCGGGAGGGTGGTTGCCAGCTCCGCGTTTCTGCGGCTGACATCGCGGCGAGGGTAGAGGAGAGGGAAAGGTTTCCTTTGATGGGCGCCGTGAAGCGCCTGTGAGTCACAGCCGGCGCAGGCCCTGCGCTGAGATCGTGGCTCAAGGGAAGAGTCATCCTGTTTATGTTGGATCTGCCTGTAAGGACACGGGGTGGATAAAGTCAGGGGAAAAAACCTCACGATGCCTTTGACCCTCTCAGATCTTTCTCAGAGGGACGCTGACAGCACTGTCATCTTCTCCTGGGCTTTGCTGTGATAAGAGACCTTCCCTTTCTGCATGCTCAGCCGGGGGGGACAACCAGCATAAAAATCAGTGCTCGAAATTTGAGAGCATCTGTAGCCTGGCTCTCCCAGCAATGCGTTCCGACGGTTAGAACCTCTCGTTTCGGGTAGAAGTCTCCGTTTCAGTGAAAGGGCCCCGAATACGCTTGGAGCAGCTGGAGCACGCGGCAGGAGCCTTGGCCCCTAGATGCTGTGTCCGTAACGGCCACCTGAGCTCTCGAGAGCTTCTGGTAGATCGTGGTGGGACTTGAACAGCTCTTGCTTGTGGAATAACGATGCGACCTTGCGAGCAGGGGCAGAGGGAGCAGCCGCATGGCATGCTCCTGCTTCTGCTTTGGGCCTTCATCCCAACGCCAGGGCAGCACAAGGCAGCAGGGAAGAGCTTGCTGGAGGCTCACTGGTCCCTCCTGCCGTCGTCCCAGTAGCTGGAGAGAAGTCAGATGCCTTGAACTGGGCGAGGAAGGAGCTTGCCCCTTGAGCTGTGCTAGAGGCAGAAACCCTGAACTCTCCTGGATGCTGGTCCCCTCCCCAAAACATCCCCACGAGCGTGGCCAAGCACCGGATTCCCGTCACCGGGGTGTCGGGAGCCTGGCAGGGAGGGACCGCCGGAGCTGCAGGCAGGCTGGGCAGAGGGATTTCATGTCCCCACCGCACCCCTGGTCACCAAAGGAGGATTTCATCAGCTTTACTGGTGTTCTCAGCAGAAAATCTCCATATGGTAATACTTAAGTCTTGTTCCCACAGGAGGAAACTGCAGCTGACAGTAACTCCTGGTGAGTGTGCAGCAGCTGCCTTGTGCCACCCCGCCTCACGTTAGCAATTGTTAGCGAGCTCTGACTCAAAGCTTTTGTTTTATTCAGTGACGCGATTAGGCAGCAGCCGGCCCCCACAAGCAGCTGTGCTGATGGAAATGTGCTAGATTAATTAGTTAATGTTTGTAAAGCGCTGTCTTGATTAAAAGCCTGATGAAGGCAAAGTGCAAAGCAAACCATACTGCAGCTCCATGCCGGAGGGAGCGTCCCGGGGCGGAGGAGCGGCGGCCAAGGCGAGTATGTGCAGGCAGAGGGAGATGGAGGAGGGAGGAAAACGGAGCCAAGACCTCAGGGCTTCCCCATGTCGCCGAGATACTCGCCCGTGCTTTCCTGGTCTGCCCGCCCTCGCTGCTGCACTGCAACTCCTTAGCGATGCCCTGGGAGCTTGGCCCTTCGTCCAGCTCCTGGTGAAATGCTGCTCGGGGGGAAAACGGTTCGTACAGAAGCTGGAGTCGCTCTTTAAGGGCTTTGAGGTCTACGTGTCTGCTGGTGGGGCGCCAGCCGGGGTAGGGAGAGCTGTCCTGCGCCAGGACCCTCGTCCGTCGGAAGGCAGCGCCCCTGGAAGAAGCCGTCCTCGGGCTGGCGCGGGTACTCAGGGGCTCGGCTCGGCCTGCTGTGCCTCCTGCCTCTCGTCCGGCTCCGTTTGCTCCCCGGCCGGAGTCGCTCCTGAGCACCCCGGGAGAGGATGAGGCGCCGGCAATGGGGGCACGGGGGGGGGTGGCAGGCACCTCCCTTTCAGTGGCGGTGGTGGCTTCTGCTGCCTTCGCCTGCACGCCCCCGTGGCTTGGGGCTGCTGTAAGGTCTGGGGCTGAATCTTCCCCCAGACCCACTTTCTCCTCCATCTTCCTCGGCTTTCTGAAGCCACGCGGCTTCCTCACCCGCCCCGCAAGGGTTTCTGCCATCCCGGCCCTGAGCAGGGGAAACAGGCAGGTGTTTTTGGAAACCCACGAGCTTCTTGGCATGGTCCTCCCTTGTTTATGCGAGCGACATTCCTTTTCCCATGGAGCCAGCGCATCCCGGAGGGCAAAAAGGGAGTGGTGGGCTCTTGTGCTGAGAAGAAACTGTGCTGACAGCAGGTGAGGTTGGTGCAGAAGGACCTGGAGGTGACAGAGCTGCGTTAAATACCCCAGGAAGCCAAAGAAGAGCCCTGAGCAAATAATAAACCCTTTATCTCCTGGTTGAGGTTGCCACGATGCAGTGCGAAGGCGCTGATGGTTTCTGGCTAGAGGGCTGGCAGGTAGGTCCAGGGGCGAGAGCACCCAGGATCTCCCTGTCCCCTGGTCCAGGACCGACGTCGTCACCGTGTCCCCGGCTCGCAGCCAGCGCTGGCCTCGGTGGCCGGTTGCGTGCACCAAAAAGGCTCTGGCGTGGGAAGGGAAACGGGGTGCTGCTGGGCTGCGGTTCGAGTACGGCCGGCAGCACCGAGACTCGGAAGAGAGGGAATATTCACCTGGGTTTGAAGTGTTGCGAGATGCACCTGTCTCTGGGCTCGCTCCATCCCGTGTCCCGTAGAAGTGTGGGATCCCAGGGCAGCCGTCGTCCCCCGCCGGGGCGAGCCAGCGGTCCTGGGGTGGGTTTTTGGTTAATATCCTGCTTTCACGTGCTAGTGCCAGCATGTGTTTCACGGACAGCCACTGGAAACCCAGCTGAGGACGGCAATGGGATGGTTTGCTGGCGGCAAAGGGGATTTTCCCCTGGCCAGACCCGATTTCTGAGGCTGGTGGCGAGAAGCTCTCCAGTAGCCGCGGCTGGAGACAGCGTCCAAGGCTTGGTTACTGTGAGCGAGCTTCCCACAGCCCTCGCGAGGAGTTTGCCTGGGTGCGATTGAAAATGCAGCAGGGACTGGCTGTGCATGACCCCAGAGTCGGCAGCACTGTGGGTTTGCCGGGGTTACCTCCCCAGGCCCTTTGTGGGGCAGCAGGACCCCAGTAGCCCGCCGGTGGCAGGGGCTGCTGGCCCGTCCCCGGCTCAGGGGCTGCGGTACGGCGTGCGGGGGGTTGCAGGGCTCCCCTTTCCCCTCCAGGAAGCCAGTTTCGGTTGTAGTTTCTACTTTCTTCTGCTGAAATGGAAGGGTTTAAGCTTTTCAGAGCATTTTGTGATTCGTGGATTCGCTCAACCCTCTTGGCCTCAATAACAGCTGCTCAAAATCGTGCTGTTTTCTGGCTGTCGCCCCGTCTGCTCGTTTTCTGGCGACCACGTGCCTGTTTAGCAGGAGGCCGGCGGTGGTGTGGGCTGCCCAGCTCCCTGCCTCGCTCGCTTTGCTCGAGTCAGCATCCAGAGAAAACCAGCCTGGAAGGTGGGAGCGGCTGGTTAACGTGACCCACTGACGGTACGCGCCTGCTGGGGGGTAAGGACGGGACCCCCAGCCCTCCCTCCTGCCCGTCTCTCCTGCCTGCTTTGCCTGCGCACCCCTGTGCGAGCAGCTTTCTGCTCCGGGAGCCCGAGCCAGGTCCCGTGGCTTTCCTCGGCCTCGGGAGGAGTTTCCCTGCAGCGGAGATGGCGTCATCCACGGCACACTCGACGGGAGCCGACTGCCACCCTGCGTCGGCACTTGCGGAGCAGCGGTCTGCCGGGGGGCCGAGCAGAGCCGCGGCGCTTGGCTGGAGAAGCAGGGCAAGCGAGAAAGCAAAACGCGGGCTGGCGGAGCGGCAGCATCGCTCCGTAGCAGCGGATCCGCACCTCTAGCACTGCTCCCCGGCAGGGATTTTATTCGCCATCCCATTCATTTCGCAGCAAGCTCTGCTGCAGCCTGGCAGCCTGAAATCCCGTGCGCGCGCTGATGCATCCGCACGTCCCGTAAATCCTATCCTGTTCCCTTCTGGATGCGCCGGGTGGTTGCAGGCTGCATCTCCCCGCCCCGGTGGTCTGCAGTGGCGATGCCTGAGCACGGCTTTGCTCCACTCCAAAGGTGCCAGGTTTTGCGCTCTTGCCATTCCCGGGGCTGGCTATGGGCAAGTCGACAAAGCTGTGTTCGTGTAGGTTCAAAACGCAGCCCTGGCTGGCCTGCGATGGTTCTGAGGCACGGACAGCCAGCGAGGTGAGGTAGGCACGCTGCAGACTCTTTTACCAGGCGGGGACAGCGTATGGAGAACACCAAGATGCCCCGTGTGTACCTGTGCTAACGGCTCTCTCTGGGCAGGTGGAGGAGGAGCTGCAGGAGCAGGAGTTTCTCGACCGCTGCTTCCAGGAGATGCTGGAGGAAGAAGACCAGGACTGGTTCATTCCATCGCGCGACCTGCCCCAGGGCATGGGGCAGCTGCAGCAGCAGCTGAACGGGCTCTCGGTTGGCGACGGCCACAGTTCAGAGGACATTCTGGTAAGGACCTCGGCGAACGTGCTGCGAGCTCTGGCGGAGAGCAGAGGACCTGCCCTGGGAAGGGGGGTGGATTTCCTTGGGGGCTTTCCTGAGTGGCGGTGCAAGAGCTGGCGATAACGCACCAGTGACGATGCATTTTGGAGTTTTCTGCAAGGGTCTTCATTTTGGCCATTTATCCTAAAGACAAAAGCATCCAGCTTTGCAGAACTCGCTCTCCAGAAGCCGTGGGATTGGGCTGCCGCTTGCACATGAGCTGGGCTCTGGTCCCAGAGCGAGCCGGGACCTTTCTTGCCTTTCGGGCACAGCTGGGGGGTCCTGGCAGGCTGGAGAGGTACGGGGGGACCAGCCAGGTCCGCGCCAGGGGCGCTGAGCGCCCTGAGCCCGTGTAGATACTTAGAGTGGTGAACACCTGCTGGGTGGCTGGAAGAGCAGCGGGGCTGAGGCAGCGCCTGTTCTCATCCCGCACGCTGCAGGGCTGGATGGGCCAGCACGGCGGGGCTTGTCCTGGCCCCCGGCCCTGCTGACTGTGCTCGGGCTGGGCTGCTTTACCTCCCTGCGTCCGTGCGTGGGGACACAACAGCCGCCCGCACCTCGCGGCGCATCCGCCGGCAGCCCCGGGCTGCAGCAAGAGCAGGGAGAGACGGAGACAGCAGGTTCTCCCGTGTTTTTTTCCCCCCCAAAACCCCACCCTGGGAGTAGCTGCTTTGAGCTGGCGCTTGTTCAGCAGCGTCGTGAGTGCTGCGGGTGCCTGTGAGGACACGAGGGCCGCGCTTCGCACACCCGAACGTCCCTGACGGCATCCTCGGCAAGTGGCTCCCGGGACAGGGCACCTTCGGGGCCACGGGGCCGTGGAGCGATGCTTGGCGTGGGGGTGCTGGCATTTGGACCGCTGATGGGCCCCCCCCCTTCCCTCTTCTCTTCCAGAGCAAAAGCAACTTGAATCCAGACGCCAAGGAGTTTGTGCCCGGCGTGAAGTACTGACCGTCGAGGCAGGCTTTGGAAAGACTGTGTCCCCGCACCGGGGGACGGCGGCAGGGGGAAGGAGGGAGGGGATTGGCCCCCGGCTGGACTCTGTGCCGTAGCGGAGTTGCTGCAACGTGGCGAAATCTTGCTCTACGCTTCAAGTACCTTTTTTCTTTATTTTTTTTTCCCCCCTAAAAAACTCTTCCTTTGTATCATCTATCAATCACCTCTTTTTTTGGCAGTTTTTGCTTTCTAGGGCTTGCAGCCCTTGGGTCTGTCCTGGAGTCCACACTCCCCCTGCTTCAGAGGCCCATTCCATACGTGCTTCAAACCTGCTAGTGGAAAAGTCATGTTTTCTTGTTTAAGTAGCGTTTAGGGATCCCCCTGCCCGCCTGCTCCCGCCCTGGATGCGGCGAGCCGGGGCCAGGAGCGGCGCTGGCTTTCCATGTTTCCGTTAAACAGGATTTCTTTCGCTAAAGGAAAGGTGAAGTGTAACAAGACTGTAAACCCTGAATTCCTCCAAGCAGCGGCCCGCCCAGCTCTCCGATAGGTGCTGAACACTAACGTACCCGCTCTGCCCGTAGATGAGCGTCCTGCTTCGTGGGTCGCGGGAGCTCTTGGGGCAGAGCAGACCTGTCAGACATCGCCCCGGCCGTCCATCCCAAGGGAAGGGCCGCTCCTACAAAACACGTCTTCTCCTTAAAGAATTCCCTGCCCCGGTTCTGGGGCTTATCCAGCGCTATGGGCTGTGGCTGTGAAGCATCTGTACCTTCGCTTCTCGTTGAAACAAATCCGAGAACACCTGAATCGGGACCGTTCTCAGGCACGTGGCAGAGCGGAGCGCTGGGGAGGTGGTGCCGGGCAGCCTCCCTGGGAGGAGGCTCCTCTGGCGGGATGAGCCTGAGCCCCGAGGAGCACCCACGGACGGAGGCGGCACTGGGCAGCGTCTCCGTGCTGGTCCCCGCGGTGTCCTTTGCTGGGGCTCCGGTGATGGGCGGCACTCGAGGCGAAGCCGCCGGAGCGGCGGTTGGCGAGCGGGACCCGTGCCTCTGCCGGGGGAGCTTGCTCCGGGGGACCCCCTTCCCCGTCGGCAGGAGCTGGCCGGGCTTCGGCTCCCCGACCCACGGCCCCGGGCGCTTCGGGCCTTTTAAACGCGGTGCTCAGTGGGCTCCTCTGGAGAGCCAGGCTCAGACACCTGCACCCAGAGGAAGCGGCCGCTTCTCGGTGAGGGGTGTAGCCTAACGATTAAAACCGTTACTGGCTGTAGTGATGTGGACGGGAGCTTTTGCTCATCCGTGTCAATCTCGCCTCCCGGCTGCGGTTACTTCCAGTATTCCCTTCACTTAAACGGAGTCGTTAATGGAGGGGGATCACAGATCCCCGCGGGGTTTGCAGAGATGGCAGCTAATGGCCACTCAGTAGCCGAGGGCTTGCTCCGTCTCCATTAGCTCAGCGCACCAGAGCCGGCGGCCGCAGCTCCCACCGCTGGCAAGCTCAGTGGGAGGGCCCGGGGTTATTGGACCACAAACACTAACGGCGAGCGGAGGTGCGAGCTGATTTAACTCGGTACGGTCCGTTCTGGCACTCAGCGGTTCTCCCGTCTCTGGCTGCCGGTCTTAAAACCAGCACTGAACCCCGACACTACCGCGGCTGGAGCCGGCAGCCTCCCGCAGGTGCCCATAAATATTGCTGCCCGGAGGCAGGGGTTGGTTTGGGTCGAGTTCTCCCGTTTCCCGGCACAACCAGGCTCCCTCCGCTCCGGGGCCGGGGCTCAGGCTGTGCCCAGGGCTTTGCAGGACGCGATCGGGGGCACGGGGAAGGGCGGCTCTGCGCTGGGCAAACTGCTTTTGTAGCGGTAGTGCAGTTTTTTCCCTCCACCCTCTCTCTGGTTTCTGGTTGATTTCTTACCAAACACGCCCCGCCCTCTGACGTGCTGTAAATTTCAGACAATGCGTTATTAAAAATAAACTTTTTTTGGAACCGAGCGGTGCAGAAGCCTTCCCTGGGGACGGGGCAAGGTCTCCATTCCACACCAGCTCCCGCCGACGTCTCAGCCCGGGCAGGGACCCCTGCGCCCGGGGTTTGCTCCTCGCCACGGCCGACCCGGTAGCTACAGCAGTGGCAAACGCATTCACCGCTCCAGCGTTAGACGGCTGCGCTGGCGCTGGGCGTGAGCACCTGCCCCTGGTTTGCTTTGCTTCAGCCGAGGTCGAGAGGCAGCTTGAAGCTTCCTGGAGGATTTTCCTCCATCCCCCCCGGTACCGTTCCCTCCGCTGCGGGGCCGTGGGAGCGCTGGCTTCCAGCATCCTCTGCCGGAGGCTGCGCTCCCGTGGAGCTGGCTGGAGGGGGAAACAGCCCCGGTTTATGCCCTGACACCAAGAAAATAAAATCTAAAATGTTGAAAGCCAGGGGAGGTGAACCCCAGCCTCGCTGCCCCGGGCGGAGGCCCCTGCTGCTTCCCCAGCTAGACGGAGGGCACGGCAAACCGCAGGGCCTGCTGCTGGACGAGGCCGCCTGCGTGCGGAGGAGCCGTGCCGGGATGCGGCGCCGGGCCGGGAGCAGCCTGCCGCGTTGGGGCGAGCCTGCCGGAGCAGCCCCGCTCGGTGCCGGAGCTCCGCGCCCGGCCCAGTGCCTGCACTTCCCAGCCCGGCTTCCCCACCCCTGCCAGCGTCGGGGTTTGTGCTGTAGCTCAGGCGCAGCCCCTTCCTGCTGCTTTCGTACACGAGAAGCAAAAAGGGCTTTTTTTCCCCCTTTTAACTGACGACCAGCCCTGAGAAAGCTGCTTGAGCTCCAGGACCAGCCCCAGCCTGCCCCGTGCCAGGGCCGCACCTCTCCCTGGTCCCCAGAGCCACTGGCGGGAGGTACCTGCACCCCACTGACTTCGTGCACCCTGAGTATTCAAGCCCAAAGGCGTCTTCCTTCCTCCTCCTCCCCAGCAGCTCCTCCGAGCCCCAGACCCCCTCCCTGCCCACCTCCGGGCAGGCGTGGGCAGCCCCCCGGACCCGCGGCCATGGCCGCTGCAGCCCGTCCCCCTCGGGCACCGAAACGGGAACCTCCAAGGTCCGTTGTTCCTCATTTTCCCACAGCGCCCGGCGGCTCGGAGCGCTCCCCCTCCGGCAAGGCCGCGCCGGGGCCGGTTCCTCTCCCCGTGCCCGCTGAGCCGCGCTGCCAGCCCCGCGCCGCCCCATCGCCCCCGGCCCGCTTCCCTTCGGCTGCTGCAACCTTTTTATTGCCAAATTACAAAACCCCGTTTGCCCAAACCTCCGCCGCCGCGTGCGGAGGGTCCCTCCGGCCCGGGGGGCCGCGGCTAGAAGACGTGGGTGTAGAAGACGTCCACGTTGCCGGCATGGTCCAAGGGCAGAGCGTGGCCGATGCTCCTGGCGCCCAAGCGGGCCCCCCCCAGCGCCGAGGAGCGCTTCAGCTTCAGCAGGCTGAACCGGGAGAAGACGTGGCCAGGGGCCTCCTCCCGCGCCTGCGCCAGCACGTGGATGAACCCTGGGGGGGGCACACGCAGGGTCGGGGTTACGGGGGCCCGCAGGACCCCCCCAGCAGCCCCCGTCCCTCTGCTCACCCGCCTGCATCCTCTCCCAGCTGTTCCAGACGGAGCCCACGCAGACGATGGGCAGCCCCAGCTCCCCCAGGAACAGGCTCTGGCGGGGGGGGGCAGCGGGTGAGAGGCGGCACCGGGACCCCCCCACCCTGCGCACCCCCCTCCCTGTCCCCGTCAGCGCTCACCCTGTCGATTTTGGGCAGCACGGCGACGACGTGGCGCGCCAGGACCTCGCCGGCTTTGTTGAAGATGTGGCAGCAGAGCGGGTCCCCAGCCCGGGCGCCTGCGTACGGGGTTGGGGGGGGAGTGGGACGGGGACCCGGGACCCCCCCCTGCACCCCTGCACCCGCTGGGGCTCCCGCAAGCCGGGCTGGGCAGCGTGGGGGGAGCGGCGCGTCCCCCCCGACGAGGGCGGAAGGTGCTCGGGGCGAAGGGTGCGCCGGGGGCAGAGATCGGGTCCGGGGAGGCGGCACGGGGAGGGACGGCGGGGGGGGGCTGTCCCCCGGCGGGGACCGAGGGTGGCAGGGACGGGCTGCCCCGGGGACTGGCCCCCCAGCACGGCCCCGGCCCCCTGCGCCCCCCGGGAAGGGGCTTCCCTACCCTCTGCCAGCTTCTGGCAAAATCCCGCAAACTTGGACTTCTCGAAGGTGCGGTAGAGATGCGTCAGGAGGCCCATCCTGTCGGAGATCTGCAGCGCCGGGAAGGGGGGAACCCACCCGTGAGCCCCACATCCCGCCTGCCAGCACAGGGGCCCCCCCCGGACCCCACCATCCAGCCCGAAGCCCCTGGGACCCCACCGTCCTGGTGTGGGGCCCGGAGCATCCCCCAGACCCCACCATGTGCAGCCTGCAGCCCCCCCCGGACCCTGGCACCCAGCCCAGGGTCCCCCCGGACTCCAGCACCCAGCCCAGGGCCCCCCCAGACCCCGGCACCCAGCCCAGGGCCCCCCCTGGACCCCCAGCAGCACCTGGAAGTAGTCGAACATGGCCTGCTTGACGTAGCCGACGTCATGGGGCGGCACCTCCAGGTTGTCCATGCAGTCGAACACCATCTTCACGGCCTGATGCGCGATCCAGTACGCTGCGGAGGGAGCATGGAGCCGGCTGAGACCCCCCCCGGCACCCCCCCCACCTCCCACCCGCCGGCCCCACCTGAGCCTTCGTCGCCCATCATGTGTCCCCAGCCGCCGCAGCCCGTCTCCGACCCGTCGGGGTTGATGAGTTTGCAGTTGGAGCCGGTACCCGAGATCAGGACGATGCCGCCTGCGGGGTCAGAGCCGGTGGGGGGGGACAACGACGACGCACCGTCACCCCCCCCCAGCACCAGGACGTCCCCCTCGCCGTCACCCCGGGGCGAGCTGTCCCCTACCGTGGTCGGTGGCGGTGGCCATGGCCCCGACGGCGTCGGTGGTGATGTAGTAACTCTGGCTCAGGTGGGGGAAGCGCTGGCGCAGCTCCTCCGTCAGCTTCCCCACGGCGTCCTTCTGGTCACCCCCGCTCAGGGACAGCCCCTGCCCCGCGCCGAGGGGCCCCGTCACCCCCGGGGGGGACACGGAGCCGGAGCATCCTTGGGGAGGATGCTGGTCCCAGGGGAGCACGGCGTGGGGGGGGAACACGGGGGGCTCACCAGCGAGCGGAGGGGGACGCGGGGGTCGGCCCCGGCTTTGCTCTTGGCCTCGCTGACCATCCGCTCGATCCTCTCCAGGCACTTCTCGGAGCCGATGAGCTGAGGGCCGAGGGGGGGGACATGCACTAAAGCCCCCCCCCCCCAACCCCGGGCTCCATCCCACGGGTCCCGCGTGGCCGAAAGCTTCACCGCCGGCCACGAGCTGCCGGCAACGCCCCGGCACCTTCCCCGGTGGCTTCATCCCACCCGAGTGCCCTGGGAGCTCGGGGACAAGCAGGGCCAGCCCCCCGCCGCGCCCCCCCCGCCCCGGGGCTGGGGGGGGGGGGGTCCCCCGGCTCACCCAATGGTTCGTGCAGGGTCCCTCCGTCTCAGCCAGGATCCGGCCATCTCCGGAGACCAGCACCACCCTGGAGTGGGTGCCCCCGCTGCGGAGAGGGGGGACACACGCTGCCAGCACTACCCCATGCCCCCCCCATCCCCGGGGGGGGACACACCCCTCGCCCAGCCCCAACACCCCGGCTCTGCATCTCCCTGGGGACCCCCTGCAGCCCCTAAACCAGCCCTTGGGGGTACTGAGGGGGGGGTCTGCTGATCCCCATCCTCCCCCCATCCTGCCCCTGCCCCCCCTGACCCCTCCTGCCCCCCCGCCCAGGCCGGGGTACCCGGGGGAGGCAGGAGGGGTCGGGGAGGGGGATGTCCGGCTGCAGCCCCCCCCCGGGCTGGGGGTACCCGGGGTGGGTGAGGATGCGGGGGGGTGCAGAACCCCGTGGGGAACCCCCCCCCCCCACCCGCGACGCGACCCCTCACCCCTCCACGCCGCCGAAAAGCGACGCCATTGCCGCCGGGACACGCCCCGCCCCGCCCCGCTCCTGGCCACGCCTCCGGCCCCGCCCCGCCCCTGGCTCCGCCCCGCCACCCGCTCCCGACTCCGCCCCGCTCCGCCTCGCCCCGCCTCCCTGGGTCCTTGCCCCGCCCCTCCGCCCGCCCCGGGTCCCTGTGCCGCCCCTCCGACCTCGTCTTCTCCCCCCCGCAGCCCCGGGGAGCCCTGTGGGATTGGGACGGGGGGCGAGGGCTCGTTTCCCGGGGGCCGCGGGGGTCGTACACGTGCAGAGGTACAGGATCACGCAGGATACAGCGCGGCGTACCCACCCGGGACCCAGACCCACGCACCCACCCGCGACACCCCCCCCCCCGGTATAGCCCACTCATGCACTCACCCGGGCCACAGCCCCACACACTCAGGACACAGCCCCACGCATGCACCCACCCAGGACACAGCAGCCCCCCACGCACAGACTCAGGACACAGCCCCACACATGCACCCAACCCCAGACACAGCCCTACATATGCACCCACCCGTGACACTGCCCCACGCACATACACACTCAGGACACAGCCCCACGCATGCATCCACTCAGGACACAGCCGCCCCCTATGCACACACTCAGGACGCAATCCCACACACACACCCAGCCCCAGACACAGCCCCAGACACACACCCACCCAGGACACAGCCCCACACAGGCACCCACTCGGGACACAGACGCCCCTCCACACACACACTCAGGACACAGCCTCACACAGGCACCCACTCGGGACACAGACACCCCTCCATGCACACACTCAGGACACAGTCCCACGCACACACTCAGCCCCAGACACGTGCCCACCCAGGACACCGCCCCACGCAGGCACCCACCCGGGACACCGCCCCACACACGCATGCAGCCCCCCACTCGGGCACCCCCCGGGATCTTGGATCCGAGCAGAAGGGGGGGGCCCGCGGGGACCAGCCCCAGCGCGGGGGGGTCCCCCCCTCCAGCCCCCCCCGCCGTCGCCCCCAGTCCCCAGGGAGCTGGAGGACGCGTCTGTGGGCCAGGAGCCACCACGGCACCGGGGTCCCCCTCCGTCCCCAGAGCCACGTCCCGCCGGGGGGGCCAGGGCCAGGGCCTCGGGGCCCCCTCCCCGTGGGCGGACACCCCTTCCCTCGCCAGGGCAGCGCTGACGAGCGCGGGAGCGGCCACCAGCGCCCACCGCCCGCGGCCCGGCCGAGGGGCAGTCGGGGCGCAGGCGCAGCTGAGCCCCCCGGGCGCCGCGGCCCCTCCGTGGGTGACGGCGGGTGACAGGCGCTGCCCCCGCGCCGGGGCTGAGAGGGGGGTGTGGGGGGAGAGGATGGGGTGGGGGGCATGGGGGGCAGACGGATGGACAGACGGATGGAGGGGACGGAGGGGGGGTGGATGGGGGGGCGGTCAGAGGCATGGGGGATGGAGGGAGGGATGGACAGAGGGATGGATGGAGGGAGGGAGGGAGGGAAGGATGGATGGATGAGATGGAAGAGTGGAAGGATGAAGAGGATGGAGAGGTGGATGGATGGATGGATGGATGGAGAAGACAGGTGGCAGGAGAGGACAGTTGGACAGATGGAGAAGATGGAGGAGCAGATGGAGGGGCAGATGGATGGAGAACATGGGAGGGCAGACAGATGGAGAGGATGATGGGGTGGCCGGAGAGGATGGAGAGCGGGATGGCTGAGCAGATGGATGGGTGGAGAAGATGGAGGGGCAGATGGAAAAGACCGAGGTGCAGCTGGATGAAGAGGATGGAGGGATGGAGAAGACAGAGCGCAGAGGGCTGGAGAGGATGACGGGGTGGCTGGAGAGGATGGAGGCGGCTGAGCAGGTGGATGGATGGATGGACATATCGGAACGGAAAGAGGAGGTGGGGAAGATGGGGCAGGCAGGAGAGGTGAGGCAGGGGGTGCACAAGATGGGGCTGACGGGACAGTGGGTGGCAGGGCGAGGTGGCCCAGCGTGGGCAGGGGCTGGTGCCAGCCTGGCGGGACAGGCCAGGCCATCCCACGCCTGGCCCGGCAACGTCGCTGCTGCCGGGGGCTCCCCGGTCCCAGGGGGCTGGGACGGGGACACCCATGGAGCCGCCAGCCCGGGGCCGGGGTCAGCTCCCCCCACCTGCTGGCTCCAGCCCTTCGGGGCTCCCCTGCGCCGTGGGGCACAGGGCGAGACCTGGGGCTGGGGGGGGACCCTCCTCCCCAGCGGGGACCCTCCTTCCCGGGGCTGGGGGGTACCCCATGGCGCCGGGGCGCTGTGGAGGGACCCGGTGGGACGGGGACCGTGGCCACCCCACTCTGCGTGGCTCAGGGGACAAAGGTGCTGGGGGGCATCCGTACCCTTCCCAAGCATTTTGCGGGGTGGGGAGCCCCAGGGGGCTGCAGCTGGGACCCCCCAAGGCCAATGCCAGATGCAGGAGCACGGGGGGCAGAGGGAGCCCCCAAAAGTCCCAAACTGCCCCGAAGATGGGGTGGAGAGGAGCGGCAGGGGAAGGGTTAAGCTGCAGTGTGTGTGTGTGTGTGTGTGTGTGTGTGTGTGTGTGCAGCCCCTGAGCCCACCGCCCTCGTGCCCTCATTAAGTCCTGGTGGCACCAGGCTGTCTGGGGACAGCGGGGACAGGGGACCGGGACGGGACCCGCTGCCTTTGTCTCAACTTGTGGCAAAGTTTGAGCTGCCGAGGGGCCGGGAGCTGCGGGTGAGTCCGTGGGGCCGTGGCGTGTGTCCCACGAGGCCCGTGGGACGGGACAGCGATGTCCCCGCGTGGGCTGGATGCCGCCCTCGGCGCCTGGGAGCTGGTGGGGTGACGCCGGGAGCACCCCGACTGCCTCCCGCCACCCCGCTTGGGGACAGGGACCAGCGGTCAGCGGCCCCCAGGACCTCCCGACCCCGTCCCCAAGCCTGTCCCCACCCCGGCGGTGGCGGGTCCCCCCACCTCGGATCCCACCGGGGCAAAAGGTGGCACCGGCTGGACCGAAGCTGGGGCGCGTGGGAGGCGCATGGGCCCCGCATCGGCTCGGGGTAAGACACAGCGATTTGGGGTTTGCGGGCAAACAGGCAGCAAATTCCCCCGGTTCCACCGCCGCGCCCCTCTGCAGATCTCCCAGAAACGGGGTGCAGGAGCCAGGAATGCTCCAGGGCGCCCCAGGCACCCCCGGGCGGCTCCTGCCCCGAAGCCGCCATGGGTCCCGGCCGGGCGTGGGGAGGGCAAGCGAGGGCACCGGGGCGGAGAGAGGACGTCGGCGTGCGCGGGGACGTGGGCTGAGCCCTGCTTCGTTAGCTCGGGCTCAGCCCCGCTTCGTTAGCTCGCCCGAGCCTCGCGGCGTCAGCTCGAGCACCCCGTGGGTGCCGGGTGACCCGCTGCCGTGCAGGACCCGGCTCGGGAGGCAGAGGAGGGAGAGAGGTGGGAGGAAGGCCCCGCCGTGGCGGCCGGGAGCGGTTTTATTCTGCTCTGCCGCCCTCGGCGCCGGCGTGGAAGCGCCGATCTTGGAGGGGCTGAGATACATTTCGGGGGTCCGGATCCGTCCTGCTGCCGGTGGGTTGGGAAAGGGGCCGCGGCGGTGGTGGGCTGGGTGCGGTGCTGAGCCGGGGGCGCAGCCGGCACCGGGTCCATCCCGGGGACACCCTGAGTGGAGGAAGAGGATGGTGAGTGGCGAAATGGGGCGGCGGTGGGACGGGGTCGGCTCCAGGGGGCTGCAGAGGGGCTGGACGCTGCCCCGTGGCCGGGCAGCCCTTGGGGCCGGATTTGGGGTGACCTGGGAGCGCCCACCGCGAGCAGCCGACCCCTCGAACCCGTCCCCATCCCGGCGCGGCGGTGCCGGGGCTGCGGTGCCTCCTGCTCCGGTCGGGCGCGGAGCCACCTCTGTCCCACCGGCACCGGGAGCGGCGGGAGGAGGCACCGGCCAGGAGGGCTCTGGGAGAGCAGAGCCGCGGACATGCAGGCGAAGCGGGCCCTGTCTGTCCGTCCGTCTGTCCTTCCTCGCGCCCAGCCACCTTCCTCTGGCTCCGTAACCCCTCTCCGTTCCCAGAGATTGCGTCTGTGCGGTAGGTACTGTATCTGTCCCGTTCCCCTGGCATCCGTCCATCTGTCTGTCCATCCATCCATCCACCCATCCCTCCATCCACCCACCCATCTTTCCATCCCTCCATCCATCCATCCATCCCTCCATCTATCCCTCCCTTCCTCCCTCCATCCATCCAACCATCCCTCCCTCCCTCCATCCATCCCTCCATCCCTCCATCCATCTGTCTGTCCCTCCACCCCCCCATATTTCCAGTGGGCTCAGCGTGGGCCGTTGTGACCGGCCAGACCGCGGCTGCGCCCGCCGGGGGGTCCCCTGGGCCCGTCGCCCTCGGAAGGGGGTTGCGTTGGGCGGGAGAGGCCTCCAAAAACGGCCTTGGGGGTGCAGGGGTGGGTTGTCCCCAGTGCCTGGGGGACAGCGCGACGGCCACCCCGGGGAGCCGGTCCCCGGCACAGCTGGCACCGCTGGCCGGTGCGGTGGCATTTGTGCTCGCGCTGTCCCGGCCACCTCCCGGCAGACACCGGCAGAGGGGACGCGGAGGTGGGCGCTGGGAGGGCACGGGGAGGCGGCGGGGGGCACGGGGAGATGGCGTGGGGGGCGCGGGGAAATGCTGCGGGGGGCGCAGGGAGATGCTGTGGGGGCTCACAGGGGCAGCAGCACCAGGGGCTGAGGTCGGGCCGCTGCGGCGTCGCGGTGCTGGGGACACCCGGGTGGTCCCACCGGAGTTCGGGGTGGCTCCCGTGGCACCAGTCCGTGCCGGGGGGGCTGCAGCACGTTCCGGGGAGCGGCGGCGGCTCCGAGGGCCGGGGCCGAGCGCGGGGCCAGTCCCCGCAGACCTTTCCACCGGGGAACGTCACCCGTGCCCATCACCCCCGGAGCCCACCCCACCTGCCCACCTGCCCTGTGCACCACGCTCCCGCCCACTCTGGTAAGCGGCAGAGAGAAGCCGCCGGGATGGGGACGGGGACGGGGACGGGGATGGGGATGGGGACGGACCCTGACCCCCTCTCCTGCACCAAACCCCTCTCCCACCCTCCAAGCGGTTTTGCCGACTCAGCGATTCCTGGCCCCCCTCGGCTCAGCCCGGCGCGGGGGTCCCGGTGCTGGGTCGGGGTCGGGGCCGCGGAGCCGCTTCGCAAGAGGGAGAGCGTCAGCGGGGGCAGAGGGCGGCTGGGCTGCCGGGCGCCGCTCGTTAAAGCCGAGCTGGGCGTCCCTAATTGATATTATTGCAGGGCGAGGCGGGGGGGGGGGGATCCCCAAGGACAGGGGCACCCCGAGGCCGACCCGGGGCCGGGCTCCTTTGGTGCATCACTCACCGCCCCGTGCCTCGGTTTCCCCGTGTGTAGGAACCCGCGTGTGCGCACACGCGTGTGCGTAGGCGCGCACGCGGCCGTGCACGCGCGCGTGGGAAGGCGCACGCTCGCACGCGGGGCTGCACGTGGCCGCCGACGTGCACGGCCCCGGCCTGCGCCGCAGCCCCCAGGGCGGGTGCTGGCTGCGGGGTGCTGGGGTCACCCCATCCCCCCGTGTCCCCCCGCATCCCGCCGTGTCCCCTCGTGTCCCCTGCCTGGCGGGAGGGCGGCTGGGCCCGGCGCGGCCGCGGTAGCCGGCGGCGAAGGCACACGCCTGACCTAGTTAGCTCCCGCGCCGGCGGGGCCGGGCTCTGAAAATGAGTTAATAAACTCCAAAGGAGGGTTTTTTCCGGCTCACAGGAGGGATTTAGAGCCGGGCTGGCGTCACCGGGCTGGCGTCACCAGGCTGGTGCCACCGGGCTGGCGTCACCGGGCTGGCGTCACCGCGCTGCCCGCCGCCTCCCCGGGCACGGCTGGCTGAGCTGCCGCCGCGGCAGTGGTGGCACCCGGGCGTCCCACGGTGCCATCCGGGGGACAGGACCCCTGCACCCCTGGGTGGCCGTGGGGCCGTGCTCACGCCGCGGTGCGGCCGTGGGGCCGTGCTGGGCGTCTCTCGGCATCTCCCGGTGCTCCCAGGGAGCCGGGGCCAAGCCCGGAGCCGGCGCAGGGGCCGAGGACTCGGGGTGCGATGCTGGGGTGCAAGGGGGTGTCCCCTGATAAAGCCCCTTCCCACCCCGCCGGGTGCAGAGCCCGCGTGGGGCAGGCAGGAGGGTGCCCACCCCGTACTAGCCACCTGAGAACCCCCCACCACCACGGCAGGGGACCCCCAAGGTCCGGCACGGGGGGAGATTTGGGGGTCAGGCCAGGAGACCAGAGCCCACAGGCGACGCCGGCTCTGCCACCCCCCCGCTTTGTGTCCCCACGTTCCTCCACGCGCTGAGGACCCGGTGACGGCTTCGGGTGGCGTCAGGGGCCGCTAAGCCCCCGCGGGCGCCGGGGCCAGGCACTAAGCGGGATCAGGGGCTCAGGCCGATCCCGGCCCCGCTAATCCCCGGCTGACGCAGCCCGAGCCCCGGCCCCCCCGGCCCCCCCCGCCACAGGCACCCAGGGGCCGGGGCTGCCCGCGGGGGTGCAGGGTGGGCGGTGGGGCCCCCGTCGTCCCGCAGCCCCCGTGGCCGTGGGGAGGGCAGGAACGCCGCTGCCCGCCCGGCCTGCCCGCTCACCGGGGTGCCGCGGGGTGCCGCGGGGACGGGGGGATGCGGTGGGGTGCTGGCGAGCTGGGTGGGTGCTGGGGTAGAGGGTGGGGGGCCGGTCTGCCAGGGGGGTGCTGGCGGGCCGGATGGGTGCTGGTGGGTGCTGGTGTGCCGTGGGGTGCTGTGCTGGTGCAGCGGGGCACCCCGTGGAAGCGGTGGGGGCTTTGTGGGTGCTGCTGTGCCCTGGGGGTGCAGGGGGGTGCAGTGGGGTGCTGTGTGTGTGTATGTCTGCAATGGGATGCGGTGCGGATGCCCCACGCACCCCCCTGGGCACCAGCATCCCCCCACCCGCTGCGTGGGGTGTTCGTGGGGGCTGAGCCGTGGGGCGTGTGCAGGATGAGCCCCAGCACCCCCACCCACCCCCCGGGGGGTCTCCCGGGGGCGGAGGGGACCCGAGGCAGAGCGGGTGGGTGACGATGCCCCGGCCCCGCGCCCGTGGCCCCGCACCCGTGTCCCCGCACCGAGGGCTGCCGGCCCCGGAGCCGCGTCCCAGGGCCAGGCTCGGCGGTGTCACCAGTGGGGCACCCACTGCATGGGCGTCCTGGGTGTCCTGGGGGAAAGCCACCCCCGGAGCTCCCCACTGTGTCCCCACCAGCTGGGAAACCAGAGGGCAGTCCAAGCTCAGGAGAGCCCGCGCCAGCAGCTCTGCGCACCCCGCCGAGGGGAGACGGGACCCCTGAACCCCCCCCAAGGGGAGGCGGGACCCCCGAACCCCGCCAAGGGGAGACGGGACCCCCAAACCCCTGCCGAGGGCAAGAGGGGTGGCATGGGCACCCCACAAGTGACGGGGAGAGGGGCAGGAGATGGAGCAGAGAGAGAGAGAGGGCTGTGAGAGACGGGGAGCACTCCAGGGCCAGGGGAGCACCCCAAATCAAGGTGAGCATCCCAGGTCCAAGGGAGCACCCCAAGTCCTGGTGGGAACCCCCAGGGCTCCCCCAAAGCCAGAGGAGCACCCCAAGGCCTCCCCCAGGTCCAAGTGAGCACCCCAGGTTCAGGGGAGCCCCCCAAATCCGGATGGGCACCCCAAGGCCAGGGGAGCACCCGAAGCCACAGGTTTTTTTCACCGCTGGGGAACTGGGGACCACGGGGCAGTGAGGAGCTGGGGCCACAGTGGGGGCCCCTGGGGCCCAGCACCCCACAGCTCACAGCCAGGGTGGGGGGCCCTGCGGCATCTCACCAACCTCCCCTGCCCCCAGGAGACCCCTCCAGGAGGAGCCTCCACGGGCTGGGGACTTTGGTGGCACCACACAGGACCAGCGTGGGGCAGGGGCACGGGGGGGGCTCTTGTACCACCCCATGGGGACGTGCTGGGCTCCCCTAGAACCCCATGGGGACATGTTTGGGTCCTCTAGAACCCCATGGAGATGTGCTGGGCTCCCCTAGAACCCCATGGGGACATGCTGGGGTCCTCTAGAACCCCATGGAGATGTGCTGGGCTCCCCCAGAACCCCATGGGGACATGCTGGGCTCCCCCAGAACCCCATGGGGACGTGCTGGGGTCCTCTAGAACCCCATGGGGACATGCTCGGCTCCTGTACCACCCCATGGGGACGTGCTGGGCTCCCCTGCCACCCCACAGGGACCTTCCGGGCTCCCTAGAACCCCATGGCCCGTGCTGGGCCCATCTGGGGTGCACCAGAGTGATGCTGGGGCAGGGGAGCTGGTTCACGGGTGGCTGGGGGGGGTATATCACACCAGCACCTATAGCCTCCATGCCTCCCCCTTCCCGCCGGGGCTCCTAACGCCGCTCCTCCCTCACCCCACTGCCTCTCCCCTCCCCGCGACATGGCGATGCGGGGGCGAGGGGAGCGGGGTGCCCCCCACCCCGGGGTGCCCCCGGCGCCGGCCGCTGAGCCGAGCCGAGCCGACAGCCTCACGTGGCCTGGTCCCCGGCTGCGTTGCATTCACAGTTCGGGGAGCACGTCGAGGCTGAGGGGAGCTGACAGGAAAACCTTTGCCGGAGCAAACGGGAATATAGTATCAGGCAAGGCTGACCGGAGCGTGACCCGCCGCCCAACACCGAGCACATCAGCATCAACCGAAACAGCAGCCAGCGCCGCCCGCGCCCGGGCGAGGGGCCGCCCGCGCCCGCCCCGTCACCCCGCGTCAGCGCGGCCATGCATAAGGGATGGGGCCCGGCCCGCGCGGCCGCTGCCCCCGCCCGCCCCCCCAGACCCGGAGGGGGTGTGGGGGTGTGGGGTGGGGAGGGCAAAACGCGTGTCTGTGGGGCTGGGGGGGCTGAGAAGGCTCCATCCGTGGGGAGGTGTGGGGCTTGGGGGGGGCAAAATCCCATCCACAGGGATGCACACGGTTTGGGGGGCAACATCCTGTCCATGGGGATATGTGGGGCTGGGGGGGGGGCAAAATCCTGTCCGTGGGGATGTGTGGGGCTTCGGGGGCAAAATCCTGTCCATGGGGATGTGTGGGGCCTGGGGGGGCAAAGTCCCATCCATAGGGATGCTCAGGGTTTGGGGGGCAAAGTCCCATCCATGGAGTCCGTACTGGGACCAGCACTGTTTAATAGCTTCGTCCATGACACAGACAGTGGGATCGAGGGCACCCTCAGCGAGTTTGGGACGACACCAAGCTGAGCGGTGGGTGGACACGCCTGAGGGACGGGGTGCCATCCAGAGGGACCTGGGCAAGCTCGAGAGGTGGGCCCGGGAGAACTTCATGAGGTTCAACAAGGCCAAGTGCAAGGTCCTGCACCTGGGTCGGGGCAACCCCCGGTACCAGCACAGGCTGGGGGATGCAGGGATGGAGAGCAGCCCTGCCGAGAAGGACTTGGGGTGCTGGGGGATGAAAAGCCGGACATGAGCCGGCAATGTGCGCTCGCAGCCCAGAAAGCCACCCGTGCCCTGGGCTGCATCCCCAGCAGCGTGGCCAGCAGGGCGAGGGGGGGGATTCTGCCCCTCTGCTCCGCTCTGGGGAGACCCCCCTGCAGTGCTGCCTCCAGCGCTGGGGCCTCAGCACAGGAAGGACATGGACCTGCTGGAGCGGGGCCAAAGGAGGCCACGGAGATGATCCGAGGGCTGGAGCCCCTCTGCTATGGGGACAGGCTGGGAGAGTTGGGGTTGTTCAGCCTGGAGAAGAGAAGGCTCCGGGGAGACCTTCCAGCAGCTTCCAGTCCCTAAAGGGGCTTATAGGAAAGCTGGGGAGGGACTTCTTAGCAGGGCCTGCTGTGACAGGACAAGGGGTGATGGTTTTAAACTCAAGGAGGGGAGATTCAGACTAGACCTAAGGAAGAAGTTTTTCACGCTGAGGGTGGTGAGGCCCTGGCACAGGTTGCCCAGAGAGGTGGGAGATGCCCCATCCCTGGAAACATTCCAGGTCAGGCTGGACGGGGCTCTGGGCAACCTGATCTAGTTGGGGATGTCCCTGCTCATGGCAGGGGGTTGGACTGGATGGCCTTGAAAGGTCCCATCCCACCCAAACCCTTCTGGGACTCTATGGATGTACAGGGTTTGGGGATAAAATCCCACCCATGGGGCTGAGCAGGGCTGGGGAGGGCGAGAACCCCCCACCCACGGGGATGCACAGGGCTGGGGGGGGCAGGCAGGGTCCGTGGGGACCCGGGGGGGGCAAACCCCCCACCCTGGTCCACGAGTTTGCAGAGGGACTGGGGGGACAGAGAAACCCGGGTACCTGGGGATGCCTGGGGATGTTGGGGGGCCAGGGGTGCCCGGTGCCACGCAGGCAGGGAGCGGGGAGGCAGAGGAAGAGGCGGGGAGGGGGGGAGCAGCAAAAAGCTCTGTCAAATACATAAAGAGCTTGAAAAAAGAAGGGAAAAAGCCTGTCACGCCTCCTCCCGGGGTGCTCTCGCACATTAGTTGTGCTTGGGTGCCCCGGCAGCGCGGGCGGGGAAGGCAGCTCCCAGCGGGGCGCGGAGATGAACTTCGCAGCCATTTTGTTGTTGGGTTGAACTGGGAGAAAAAAAAAAGGGAGAAAAAAATAACCTAAACCAAAATAGCCCCTGCGCAGCACAGCCCTGCAGACGGCGTGGGGCTGTGCCACCCACCCACGGCCGGTCCCACACCCACGGCTGGTCCCAAACCCCCTCGCCAGGGCCAGGCGGGATCCCCAGGGCCCCTCCAGGCCAGATCCTGCACCCCGTGGTCCTGAGCACAGGGACTGAGCAGCGCTGTGCGGGCGTCCCCGGGGCGCCGGGACAGGGCCACGGTGCCTCGGGGGACACTGGTGCAAGCGGGATGGGGAGCGGGGTGACGTGGGTGCTGTGCTCGGGGCTGCAGCCTGGCTCCCCCGGGCAGAGGGGTAGGGGGGCTGCGGGGCGTCAGGACTGCCCTGGTGGGGTGCCCGGGGTACCCAGGGTGCCCAGGATGTCTGGGGTGCCTGGGGTACTTAGGGTGCCCAGGGTGCTTGGGGTGCTTGGGCTACCTGGGGTGCCTGGAGTCCTCGGGGTGCTTGGGGTGCTCAGGGTGCTTGGGGTGCTCGGGGTACCCAGGGTGCCCGGGGTGCTCGGGGTGCCTGGAGTCCTCAGGGTGCTTGGGGTACCCAGGGTGCCTGGGGTGCTTGGGGTGCCCAGGGTGCTCAGGGTGCCCAGGTTTCTTGGTGGTGGCACCACCACCCCCCCAGTGCTCCCCACTGCTTCCAGCCCCGAGCTCGGGGCTCCCGCTCCAGCCAGAGCTTCCCCCGGGAGCGGGCAGCTGCCGGCCGAGCGCACGGGCAGCCCCTGCGGCAACGGCAGCTCCCCAAAGTGCGAGAAAAGGGGGTTTGCAGGGAAAACGGGAAAGCTCGGGGTGGGGAACACCGGGAGAGGGCTGCGGCCCAGGAAGGCCGGGCGCTGCCGGCTCTGCCGACCGCCGCTCCCGGCACGAGCCCCCCTAAATCCGGGTCGTCGTCTCTCCAAAGAGCTTCCCAGCAGCTTCCAGCCCCGTTATTCACCAGGTGTCTCCAGAGCGGGTGTGGAAACCTGCCCTTCCCTGCAAATCCCAGGCGCTGGGCACCGGCTTGGAAAAACACGTGCTTCGCAACGGAAAGCGCCCGGCATTTCGGCTGGTTTGGGGGCTCCCTGCTCCGTGGGGGGAGCAGGTGCCTCGCACCCCGAACCCCCCGGGTTTGCACGGCCGCTGCCGTACGGGCACGGCGGGCAGGAGCCCAGCGGGCAGGAGCCAGGCAAGGGGCTTGGCCAGGGGTGCTCCTGGGGAGCGCAGGGACGCTCCGCACCCCGCGGGGCAGGGATGGGAGAAGAGGAGCAGAAGGGGTGTCCCAGGGGACACGGCAGCATGGGAACCGTGGGCCTGGGCTCTGCGCACACCCCCCCGCCATGCACACACACCCCCATGCACCCCCCCCATGCACACACCCCCATGCACACACACCCCCCCATGCACACCCCCCATGCACCCCCCCATGCACACACACTCCCCCATGCACCCACCCCCCCAAACACTCCCCCACGCATGTACACCCCATGCACACCCCCCCATGCACCCCCCCATGCACCCCCCCATGCAGATACCCCCCATGCCCCCCCCCCCCGCATGTACCCACCTTACACTCCCCCCACTGCACCCCCACCCACGTACACCCCGTGCACACACACCCACACCCCCCCGCTCCCTGCAGCCTCAGAAGCTTTGGGGGCCGAGGAGCGGCGGGGCAGCGGTGCCTGAGGGGGGGAGCCCCGTGGGTGCCGCAGCCCCACGCCCACCCACCACGGCTGGGGGGGGGGAGCCCCGTGGGTGCCGCAGCCCCACGCCCACCCCCGCGGGCGGGGGGGAGCCCCTTGGGTGCCGCAGCCCCACGCCCAGCACGGCTGACGGGGGGACGCGGCTGCCCCCCGAGCGCTGCCGCGGACACCCAGCGCAGCCGGGGCCGCCGCGCCCCCCGTCACGCCGCGGGGCCCCCCGAGCCGGGGGACGGGCCCGCAGCGGGACCCCGAGGCGCCGCCAGGACGCGGCGCGGAGCCGTCGCGGGAGCCCGGGAGCGGCGGGGGCGAGGCCGGGGCCGCCCGCACCGACCCCGCGCCCGCTCGGCCCGGCCCGGCCCCGGAGAGGGGGAGCTGCCCGCCCGCGCGCCGGGCGACCCTACCATAACAGCTCGGGGCGCGCAACGCGGCGCTCCTGCGACCCTACAATAACAGCTGGGGGTGCACAACCTGCCGCTCCTGCGACCCTACAATAACAGCTCGGGGTACACACCACAGTGCTTGTGCAACCCTACAAGAACAGCTTGGGGTGCACAAGCTGGCACTCGTGCAACCCTACAATAACAAACACATCATGTACACAGCAGCATGCTCACGCAACCCTACAATAACAGCTCGGGGTGCACAACCTGCCGCTCCTGCAACCCTACAATAACAAACAGGTCACGTACGCGGCACGATGCTCACGCAACCCTACAATAACATCTCGGGGTGCACAACCTGGCACTCGTGCAACCCTACAATAACATCTCGGGGTGCACACCACAGTGCTTGTGCAACCCTACAATAACAGCTCGGGATGCACAACCTGCCGGTCCTGCGACCCTACAATAACATCTCGGGGTGCACAACCTGGCACTCGTGCAACCCTACAATAACAGCTCGGGGGGTACAACCCACTTCTCTCGCAACCCGGTCACACCACGGTGGGTAAACACCCCATTTCTCTTGTGCCCCTACAATAACAGGCTGGGCACGCAGCTCAGCGCCCGTGCGACCCTACAATAACAGTGCGCTGCAGGCAGAGGCGGGAGCGTCTCCCCCGTGCCCCCTTTGCCGGCTCGGCCCCCGCTCCCCCTCCCCGGGATCTCCCTGCTCCTGCCCAGCAGAGTGGGGGGCCGCGCTGCACCCCGCTGTCCTGCGGGCGCTCCCAGACAGCTGGGGGGGCGGGGGGGGGGGGCAGGGGGGAGATGCTGGGGGGGTAGGAGGGATGCAGGGGGGTGCAGAGGGGATGTAGGGGGGATGCAGGGGGGTGGAGGGGGTGCAGAGGGGTGCAGGGGGTGCAGGGGGGATGCAGGGAGGATACAGGGGGGTGCAGGGGAATGCAGAGGGGGTGCAGGGGGGTCCAGGGGGGTGCAGGAGGGATGTAGGGGGGTGCAGGGGGATGTAGGGGCAGTAGGAGGGATGCAGAGGGGTGCAGGGAGGAGGCAGAAGGGATGCAGGGGGTGCAGAGGGGGATGTAAGAGGGATGCAGGAGGGTGCAGGGGGGGTGCAGGAGGAACACAGGGGGTGCAGGGGGGGTGCAGGGGGTGCAGGGGGGATGTAAGAGGGATGCAGGGGAGTGCAGGGGGGTGCGGGGGATGCAGGGGGATGTAAGAGGGATGTAGGGGGAGGTAGGGGGGTGCGGGGGGTGCGAGGGGAAGGCAGGGGGGTGCAGGGGGGTGCAGGAGGGACACAGGGGATGTAGGGGGGTGGGGGGGGTGCGGGGAGCGTCCCGAGCGCGCCCCAACGCTGCGGAGCCGGGGCGGGGGGCGGGGGGCGGGCCCCGGGCCGTGCCGGGCACCGGGTGCGGGCGCAAAGAGCCTCCGGCGCCCCCGCCCCGCTCCCCGGGCAGCCCCCGCGGGGCGCGCAGGTCTGGAGGGGCGCACGCGTGGGCACGTGCGGGGGGCACGCGCGGACACGGGGGCACGCGCGGGCACGGGGGCACGCGGCTCCCCTCGAGCTCCCGGTGGCACCGAGCCCCCCAGCACCCCCACCGAGCCCCCCAGCACCCCACGGCGAGCCCCCCAGCACCCCACGGTGAGCACCCCACGGCGAGCCCCCCAGCACCCCACGGTGAGCCCCCCAGCACCCTGCAGCAAGGAACCCCGCACCCAGCAGCGAGGGCTCCCTCCCCGGCACCCCAAAATCCTCCCCAGAGGGGGTGTCCCCCGGGATCGCCGGGTGTCCTGGCAGGGCTGGGGGGTCCCAGGCGCCCCCCGGCTGCGGGGGGAGGAGGGGGGATGCCTCCAGCGCCAGCCTTGGCCTGGATGCACAGCCCAGTGCAGCCCAGTACCAACCCAGTGCAGCCCAGTACAGCCCAGTACCAACCCAGTGCAGCCCAGTGACACCCAGTACCAATCCCGTACAGCCCAGTGCAGCCCAGTGACACCCAGTACCAACCCAGTGCAGCCCAGTGCAGCCCAGTGCAGCCCAGTGACACCCAGTGCAGCCCAGTACCAGCCCAGTGCAGCCCAGTGCAGCCCCTGCAGAGGGAAGAGGCTGAGGGCCCCCCGGGGTCCCCGAGCTGTGGGGCACGGAGGGGACGGTCCCACCCACGCAGTGGGTCAGGATTCGGCCCGGCGTGAGGGTGCTGGGGTGGGGGTCCCTGCGAGGCCCCTATGCGGGTGCGGGGGTCCCAGCCTGGGGTCCCCATGCAGGTGCAAGCGTCCCTATACGGGTGTGGGGAGTCCCTCTGTGGATGCAGAGGGTCCCCATATAGGTGGAAGGGGTCCTATATGGGTGCTGGGGTCCCAGCGCAGCGTCCCTAGGTAGGGGTAGGGGTCCCTATATGATGGAGGGAGTCCCTATATGGGCGCAGAGTCTCCATATGGATACAGGAGAACTTCTACGGGTGCTGGGGACCCTGGCGTCCCCACGCGGCTTCTGGGTCCCTATACAGGCTGTAGGGTCCCTATAGGGGTGCAAGGTTCCTGTACAGGTGAAGGGAGTCTCTATATAGGTGCTGGGGTCCCTACGCGAGTGGCGGGGGTCCTTATGCGGGTGCAGAGGAATCCCTGAAGGGGTGCAGGGGTCCCTATACGGCATCCGGGGGTCCCTATGGGTGCGGGGGGGGCTGTATGGCTGGGCAGGGGGTCCCTATGGGTGCGGAGGACCCCCTATACAGCTGCAGGTGTCCCTATACACATGGAGGGGGATCTCTATATGGGTGGGGGAGGTCTCTATATGGTTTCAGGGAGTCCCTACACACGTTGTGGGGTTCTCTGTACAGTTTGGGGGGTCCCCATGCAGTTTGGGGTCCCTGTACCGTTTGGGGGGGGTCTTTGTGTGGTTTGGGGGTCCTTGTACGGTTTCGGGGTATCCCCATATTGTTCAGGGTCCCCATACAGTTTGGGGGGGTCCCTGTGCGCTTTAGGGCATCCCTGTGTGGTTGGGGGTCCCTGGGCGGTTTTGGGGCATCCTTGTACAGTTTGGGGGGGGCCCTGTGCGGGTCTGGGTCCCTATGCGGTTTTAGGGATCCCTGTACAGTTGAGGGGGGTCCTGTGCAGTTTCGGGGGTCCCTGTACGGTTCGGGGTGCCTGTACGGTATGGGGAGTCCCTGTATAGTTCGGGGTCCTGTATAGTTTGGGGGGTCCCCACACGGTTTGGGGGGATCCCTGTGTGTTTCGGGCTGCCCCTGCGGTTCGGGGCCCCCTGCGCAGTTCTGGGGGTCCCTGTACGTTGCGGGGTCCCCCCGCGGCCCGGGACCGGCGGGAGTCCTCCGCTCCTGCAGGGGCCGCTGTGGCGCCGGGCGGCGGCGGCCGGGCCGGACCGGGCGCGTCTCGCTTGTTCCGGCGCCGCGTGGTCAGCGCCGCGCGCCGCCGCCACAGCGGGAGCAGGAACCGGGAGCGGCGGGGCCCGGCCCGGCCCGTCCCGCCATGTGGTTCATCTACGCGCTCAGCTGGCTGTCCCTGCTCATCCAGGTGGCCTTCGTCACCCTGGCGATCGGTGAGCCCGCCGCCGCGGGGCTGCCGCGGGCCGGGGCGCTCGGGGGTGCCGCCGCGCGGGGTCTGGGCCCGGCTGCAGGCCCCTCCCGGGGGCTGTCGCGATATGTCGTGCGTTTCCCCGTAGGGGGGTGGCTCCGGGGAGGGGGGAGCCTGGGCTCCTGCTGGGACCCGGTTCAGGGCCGCGGGTCCAGCACCTCCGAGGGCCCGGGCCTGGCTGGGGTGTCCCGGGGTCCCCTGGGTGCTCCAGAGCTTGGGAGTCCCCTGGGTGCCCCCGAGGCCTGAGAGTGCCCCTGACATTGGGGGTCCCCTGAGGCCTGAGAGTGCCCCTGACATTGGGGTTCCGCTGGGTTCCCCCGAGGTCTCAGAGTGCCCCTGTGATTGGGGGTCTCCTGGGTGCCCCCGAGGCCCCCTGGGTGCTCCAGAGATGGGGGGGTCCCTGGGTTCCCCTGAGGCCTGAGAGTGCCCCTGTGATTGGGGGTCCCCTGGGTGCCACGGAGGCCCTGTGGGTGCTCCAGAGATTGGGGGTCTCTGGGTGCCCCCAGGGTCCCCTGGGTGCCCCCAAGAGTTGCAGGGAGGGGGGCTCACCCCTGCCCTTCAGTCCCTTCTGGCCTGGGCGAGCACGGACCCCCGCGGCTGAAGGCACCGGTGTTGGCCCGGTCGCTGCCGGCCCGCGGGGCTGAGCCGGCGTTTCCCCCGCAGCTGCTGGGCTGTACTACCTGGCGGAGCTGATCGAGGAGTACACGGTTGTCACCAGGAGGATAATCAAGTACATGATCTGGGTAAGTCCCTGCGCTTGCAGAAACGGGCGACTCCTTGCTGAAATCACCCCCGGGGCAGCGGCGGGGCTGGCAGAGCAGCTGTGGCGTGGGACGTCGGCTCTGGACGGAGGGGACAGGCGCTCGGGAAGCTCCTGCTTTCCCTGGCCCCCAGACGGCCCCGGCTCCCGAGGGGGGAGGCTGGCAGAGGCTGCTTCAGTCGGCCCCTCGCTTAACCGGGGAGGTGGTGGTCCTGCCGAGCCCCTCCTGGGCGACACCTCTCCCCCCCAGCTGGGGAAACCGAGGCCCAGCCGTGGCGTGTCCTACCCGGAGCTGCAGCAGCAAGGTGGGATTCCCGTTCAGACATTTCCCGAGGGGCCGGTGCCGAGTGAGAGTTATGTGGGGAGATGTGGTGCCGTCAGAGCGCGCTAAAAATCACCTTGATCGTGGCAGGGTTCCTGCCTGCGGTCCCGCCGCCTGCACCCCCGTTTGCCCCAGCAACCCCCGTTCTCTCTTCCAGTTCTCCTCGGCCGTGCTGGTCGGCCTCTACCTCTTCGAACACTTTCCCGGTTTCATGGTAGGTGTGGGGCTCTTCACCAACCTGGTCTACTTCGGCTTGCTGCAGACCTTCCCCTTCATCGTCCTGACGTCCTCCAATTTCATCCTGTCCTGCGGTGAGTGGGGCTGTCTCCTTCCCATGGGAGTGGGTGCTGGGGCGGCGGGAGCCTCGTCACCTCCGTCACCAAGTGGGCTCTGGGTGGCAGCAAAGGTTTGGGTTTTGCTGTTGCGGCCCCCGTGGCTTTTAAAAGGACTTTGAGCTTTGCGTGGTACTTCTTAATCGCTCTTTATGATGTGGCTGCGATAATTGTGGGCTGGGCCTGGTGGTGTGGGAAGCGCCTTCGGCTTTCCCGGGCACCTGCTGCTTCACCCTCCGGCCGGCTCCGCTCCAGACCCGGGCGGCAGCACGTGGAAAACGAGATCCCGGCTGTCCCGAAGGTCGCTCTCCTCCCTGCAGGCCTCCTGTTCTGGGCGTTCACTGGCTCTCGATAAAGAGGCGAAGGGTTTTGAAGCAAACTAAAACACCCGGCGTGTGTAATTGCAGCCTGACGTCACACCGGGCTCCGCGAGATGGTGCGTGTGTGTCGTCACGAGGAGCTGATGGTTAGAGAAAGAAAAGCTTTGAGACAAACGTCCACAACTGATGCGGAAATTCATCGCGTTTGCTGTAGGAAGTCCTGTTAGAAAAGCGCGTTGCTGAGCTCAAATCAGGGATTTTTACTTTTCACGTTTGCACCTTTCCTGTGGTATTGGCCGAGCCTGTTTCTGCGGCCGCCGTGGCCCTGTCCCCGGGCACGAGGGTCTCTCCTCTCTCCTGAGCGGCTGCCGCGTTGTGGTGCGGGGTCGGGCAGAGGCTGGAATTAGCAGCACTGATATTTGGGGCGAAGCAGGCAGCTTAATGGTGTGTCTGCCGCGCTTGGCTGACGAACCCCCAGAGCCGTGTCGTCGGCTGACCCTGGGAGGAGGTCCGACGGTAGCTCTGCTGATTGAACTGGTTTTTGGCTGCTCTGAGTAGGTCAAATGGTTTCCTCCCACCGCGAGTTGCCGAGTCTCCTGCGTGTTTTGGTGTCCTGTGCACGGATCTGACTTCAGATCTCTGCTCTGAGTGATTTGTAGTGACACCTTAAGTAGCAAATGGGCGAAATGTCTTCCAGCGTGACTTTCTGGAGTCCTTAGGCGTGTTTCAGGGTGCTCTCTGTGTACGACTAAGACACCTTTGCTCCTCAAAGCATTCACGTAGGCAGGATGTTACCTGCTACTTGAAAATGAGCGTAACTCTGCGTAGATCAGGAGCTGCGGTTTCTGGCAGACCCAGACCCTCATCTGGACCTCGGTGACGTCCTCAGGCTGGCGAGGACGATGAAGCGGCGCGGGCCGCAGCATGCCGTGTCGGGGCTGTCTCTTGCTGGGGCTCTGCTGACCCGGCGCTCCTGGGCTGGGGTTCTGTCGCGGTGTCTCGGATAAAAGGCGAAAGAAGCTCCAATTCCTGCTCCTTAAGAGCTAAGTGGTGTTTCTCGCTGCTGAGGACAGTGTTAACCCCGCTGTCCTGGCCACGTTTCAGCTTGACTTGGTTTACAGATGGCAGAAGAGCTTCTCTCCGCAGCAGCTGTCGGGGACAGAGGGGTTTTTTTTTCGCTGCTTCTCTCGGTGTCGCGCAGCATTAGCAGGTGTCAGGCTGGGCTCTCCGGGGTGCCCTCGGGGACGCAAAGAGTGAAGCACCCGAGGGACGAGGGACTCGAGCGGGGCTGCACGGAGTGACGCGCTGGAGCTGGGATGGGGGGACTCTGGCTGCTCGCACCGTTTCTCACTACATGTGTGAAAATATTTTAGCAGCAGCGGGATTCCAGGGGTACGGGGGCTGCGGGGAAGGGGACGCGCGGCAGGGAGCGGCTGCTCCTCCAGGGCTGCGGCAGCGGGGGTGGGTGTCCTCTTTCGGGGGCCTCGAAATCAGCCGACGGTGTCGCTCGCAGGCTGGAGACTGACCGTGCTGTTTTCCTTTGGCAGTGCTGGTTATATTCAATCACTACTTGGCGTTCCAGTACTTCGCCGAGGAGTATTACCTGTTCTCTGAGGTGAGAGGCCTTCGGGCAGGAGTCGGTCCGCGTGCCGCCAGCCAGCGTGGAGCTCCTGGGGGAGGGGGGAAGAGGAGAACCCCATGTTTTTGGTCAGCAGTCAGACACCGCAAATGTTTTTCGCAGGCCTTCCCTGGGGGTTCCAGTGCTTGTTCCCTCGGAGGTACCAGGGAAGCTGCCGTTTCTTTTCTCGGGGGCGGACTTGGGGCTTTCTCAGCCAACTAAAGGGCAGGAGAAATAATGATTATTTTTTTTCTGAAATGCTAAAAACTGGGAAAAGCAGACAATAATACTATTTTTAAGTTTTTTTTACAAGCTAACCACAAATCGCTTCCCTTTTGGCATAATTGCTCCTCATTATCTTAATGTCTCTGACACCCTGATTCTTCTGTCTCGCCGCCCTCGCCCCTGCCAAGACGAAGGTCCAATTTCACGGAGGGGCTTTATGGGCCCAACGGTGGCTGCCGCTTAGCGCCAATTTTAAAAGCAAACAAAAAAACCCTCCACCCAAACAAAAACCCAGCCCCCTTTTTATGACATTTAACACTTCTCCAGCATTTGTGCGCACGAGGAGGCCGGTGTGGCGGCTCGGCTCGCCCCGAACCGCAGCGCCAACTCCTCATGCTACACCAGCGTCCCACCCCGGGGCAGGAGGAGCAAGCCCAGGTCTTGACTCTTCCTTTTAGTCCCTGGAAGGTGTGAGAAGGATTTAATTAGTCATAACAGCTCAGCCAATTTCCTGCTTGTTTAATTGTGCTCTTTACTGCTCCCAGAAACCGGGATTTTAAAGGTTTTTCAGGAGCCCGGGACAGGAGCAGGGGCTTTTCCTGCACAGCCTGTCCTTCCGCGGACGTTGCTGGGTGAATTTTATCCCCTTACCAGATTTGCCCCGTGCCGCTGTCTCGGCACCCAAGAGCCTCGGGCAGGGAGAAGTGGAGTTGTGGTTCTCCCCCCTAGGTGCCCTTTCTCTCGAGGAGTTCAGGCAGAAACTTGGGGTGTATCATGGGGAGGCAGAGCTGGGGCCGAGGCAGCTCTCATGGGCGTCAGCCCGGACAGAAGCCGGCGTGCGAAGGGCCCCTGGCTGCACTGCTGTCCTGGTTTTGGCCAGGACGGAGCTGGTTTTGTCTCCAGCAGCTGCCGTGGTTTGGATTCAGTGTGAGAAGAACGGTGACAGCACACTGATGGTGCTGGGTGCTGCTGAACGACCAAGGACATTTTGCAGTTTCCCGGGTTTTGCTGATGTGCAGGGGCAAAAACTTGGGAGGGGCAGAGCCAGAAGAGTTGATCCAAACTGGCCAGAGAGAGTGTTCCCTACCAGAGACGGCATGGCCGGGATAAGGGAGGGTCGGTGGGTGGGCTACTAGCTTTTAGACCCTTAGTGCCTTAATCCTTAAGCTTCCTTTTGGGTTGCTTTTTGCTTCCCTGTTTCCTTTCCTTTTTCCTTCATTCCCTCACCTGCTCTCTCTGGAACTGGCTGTTCTGGGATAGCTGGGGGGGATACCCCTGCTCCCTGCCTGCTGCTCGGGACGGGCTGTATCGGTCGTCAGGGGGTGAGAAATTGTGCATCGTTTGTTTTATATATTCTAGTATCCTTATATATATTATTATCATTATTAATATATTTTTATATTTTCCCTTTGCTGTCCTGGTGAACTGTTTTTACCTCAACCCGCGAGTTTTCCTTTCTCTCCGATTCTCCTCCCCACCCCAGCGGGGAGGGGGCAGTGAGCGAGCGGCTGCGGGGTATGGGGTGACAGTTTGGGGTTAAACCCCGACAGTGGCGGCTCTGCTCTCACCGCCTCTCTTGCTCTGCCCGCAGGTCCTCGCCTACTTCACGTTCTGCCTGTGGTTAATTCCTTTCGCTTTTTTTTGTCTCCTTGTCGGCCGGAGAGAACGTCCTGCCTTCCACGGTGCAGCCTGGAGGTGAGCGCTCCCGCGGCCCGGGTGGGTGCCCACTGGTTTTTGACAGGGCTGGGCTTGACACACCCCGTTCCCACTGCACAGAGGAGGGACGGGGCAGCCAGTCGGTAAATCCTTCGGAAAGGGGGGTGAGCAAGCAGAGCGACGGGCTGTCCCGGCTGTACGTCCTTCCCCTCTCCAGTCCTGGGGCCTGTCGCTTTCCTGGGACTCTCCCTACAGCTCAGGAAACAGAGCTCGGGATTTGGGCTCCTGTCAGCGGCTTACTGGGACACCCAGTAGGCCAGATGGGAGGAAGCCAGAAACTCTCGTGCTTTAACGGCAGCTCACGCATCACCCTGACATCAGACAACCTGTCCCAGGGCTCCCGCGGCCGTCGGCGGGTTTGTGTTTGATGGTTCTTCCCTTCTCTCCGCAGACGACGTCGTCTCCAACTACTTCACCAAGGGGAAGAGGGGCAAGCGCTCCGGTATCCTCCTCATCTTCTCTTTCATCAAGGAGGCCATCCTGCCCAGCCGGCAGAAGATCTACTGAGCGTCGGCTGCGGTGAAGGAGCAGGGCAGACCCAAACTGTGCCGGGGGCCGCGAGGCAGCGCCGTGCCCAGGCCTCGCTCGAACCCTCCTCCATGTCTCTCGAAGGGATTTTGCTAGGAACATATAAACTGGGCGATGGCCGGAGGCGCCGGACGGACGCGCGGGGAGGGCTCGCGCCTTTTTATACAGCTCTGCTGATCCCCCGGGACCGTGTGCGAGGAGGACGTTGGGCTCTGGCTGAGTGCGAGGAGGGTCCGGCCTCCCGGCGCTGCCCACCCTGCTTGGGGACCCGGGAGGCGTTGTCGTCTGCTGGGCTTTAAAGCCAGGAGTTTGCGCGTGGTGTAGTTTTGGCTGTGGGGGAACCGTTCCCGCGGTGTGGCAGCGGAACGCGCTTGACATTTAACTGAGGTTTACACAGAGCCATTAATTAAAAAAAAAAAAAAAAAAGAATAAAGTAACCAAAGCGTGGAACTCCCACGTATTCCCGCTGGGAGCCTGCCAGCGCCACAGGATGCTGGCGTCCCCCCGCGCAGCACGCGTCGGGCGGGGAGGTGACCTGGAAGGACTCGACGTGGCTTTTTTGTTTGATTTTAACGTTGGAAATCCCCAGTTTTCTCCTCCCGGGTTTTGCGGGAAGCCCCCTGCGTGGCCAGGATGCTGCGGCAGGGCTGGCCGGCCGAGCGAGGCCCCGGGAAGCCATTTCACGGAGAGCGATTTCTCCGCTCCACGCGAGGGGAGCGAGACGCTGGGCGAGTCGCCTCGGCTTCCCTTGGGTGTCGTCTGCTTGGCCTTCCCCGTGCTGCTCAACTCACCAGGCCGCCCTCCTTTCCTAACGCGGAAAAATAACGCGATCCTACTGAGAAGGAGGTGAACCCTTTGTTCTTGTTCCTTGTAATCATAAAACCCCCTTTTTTTCCTCCTTTATTGCTTCGTTGTTGGTCACCTTCAGCCTGTGCTGGATCTCCCCACGCTAGCCAGGAGCCAGGGCTGTGCGCGGCTCGGCAGCGCGGCTTCACGGTCCGGGAAGGCTTTTTGGGGAGTTTCTGAGGAAAACGGCCCATTTTGCAGCCAGTTCTGCTGAAGGCGAAGGTGAGGCACGCAGGCCCGCCGCACCGCTCCCTGCCGCCGGGTTTGCTCAGGGCCCGCCGACGCTGGCGTGTTTTGGTGCCGATTTAACAGAAGCGCGGTTGCTGTTTGAGAGCTGCTCCTCGTCTCGTGACGGCTAGAGGAGCAGCTCTCCTCCTCAGAGAGGCGGGAGGCGGCGTTGCCCCTCCGGCTCGCGAGCGCTCGGCTCCCGTGTGGAGTCGGTGTCACGGGGGGAAATCGCCCTCTGTGCGTGCCTGTTGTTTGGTGCGTTTTTAGGGAAATAGCGGAGGACGAGAGAGCTGTCGGGAGGACCGGAGGGCTGCACACGGCAGGTCGCAGAGGCCTCGGGAGACGCGTATCACCGAGAGGGGTTAGCAGGAGGGGTGTATTTTCAGTACAGAGCCCTTTTTTGTCATGGAGTCAGAGAAATGAAGGTGAAAAGCGGAGGGATTAGTAGCAGGCAAAGCGTGCAGGAAGACGCAAGGGCCTGGGGGGGGGAGAACCCCGTCGGCCTTGCCCATAGCGCTGGGACGCTCCCGGAAAAGCTGCTCCCCGGCTCGGGGGCTGTAATTTTGCTTCAAGGCCACAGGGTGGGGGACGCCGGGCCTGCGCTCTGTCCCCTGCCTGGGCGAGCAGCGGCCGAGCCGGATGCTTTTGCTCCTTTCCCTGACGGACAGGTTTAAGCTTGACCAAATTTAGGCTGAAAAATAGATTTGCAGGCGTGGAGGAGGGAGGCGGACGCCGGCAGCGCTGGGGTGGCACCGGGGGAGGCGGCAGGCTGCCGGGAAGCTCTGGATGTGTGTTCACAGCTCTGCTCCGAACTGTGTTTAACAGTTTCCATCGCCTTGGGCGCAGCCAGACGGGCCAGGGCAGGCGAGATCCGTGGCAGGCGAGGCGAAACCCCCCCGGGCTGGGGCTGCGTGACGCGCGGGGCACGGCCGAGGCTCGGGTCGGGGTTTAAATTTAGTTTTGTCTCTCTGAACGTGATGCAGGAGGGATGGAAAGCTCCGTGAGAGCTGTCGCTGCCACGACGGGGAGAGCAGGGCGGGACGGAGGGCTCTTTCTGCGGGGTACGGCGGTAAAAGCAGAGCCCCAGGACTCCTGTCGCTGAACCAGCGGACAGGATGGAAACGGGGAAGATCGGTAGCTGTAATGTCCCTTCTGTCGAGTCTTTTTAATCCTCATTTTCCCGTTCACTTAGCCAGAAAGCGAGGGTAGATTACTTTGTATTTTTCCAGATGACAAGTCCATTTTCCCCGAGTACTGCTTGTGATCATCGGGTGGTTAAGATGTTAATGACACACATTTCTTTGAGCTGAACCAGCTTCAGATAAGTCACGTAACTGGATGATAGCGAGCGAAACCCTATAAATACTTAAAAGGCGAGCATCGGCAAAAGCCCCCCCGAAGGCCCCGGCTGCGCGGGGAGACGGGAACGCCGCGGGGGCTGCGGGGACCACGCTCGGCTCCCCGGCCGGGCTCTCATCTCTGCCGTGAGCAGAGGGGTTTGGGGCTGGCTCCTGAAAACAGCCTCTCGCGGGAGCCCGGCTTCGGTCAAAACACCCCGTTCCCTGCCCCGAAACACGGGAACCCTGGGGAATGTGGTGAATGAGACGTAAAATCTCTCGTTATTCACAGGGACGAGGCAAGGGTGCTCCTGAGTCCATCTGCAGAGGGTTTGCAAGAAGCTCCAGCTTAAAAAGAAGTGTGAATTACCACTTCAAGTATTTAAGAGTCGTGTACGCTAATACCCCCTCCGAGGGGTCTCTGCTCGGCCGCTCTCGGCAGCTCTCCCCTGGCTGCGGCGGCTCCGGCGGCTGGGGGACGGTGCAGGCGCAGGGCACGGCTTTCCCGTCCCAGGGGAGCGGAGCCGGCATTGATTTTCATGGGTGTTTGGAGGGTGTAATCGGGGGAGAGGAATTCACTCGATACGGAGCGGGCGGCGCGGCGGTGGGAAAGGGCAGGCTGCCGATGAGTAACCGCGCTGGGGCCGCGGCATTTCCACCGACGGCGCTGAGCGGGCGCGCGGGGGAGGCCGGATTCGGCGGGGATCGAAACCAGGTGGTGCTGGGTCCCTCGCGCTGGGAATGGCCCGAAAAGCTGGATTTGGAGCAATTCGGCTTTGGCCAGGGAGGGAGGAGCGGGGGGCAGCCTGGCTCCAGCCTCCCGGGGCTTTCTGCGCCGGCCGAGCGGGTCCCGGCGCTGTGCTCCCCGCGGCTCGTGCCGCCTTTTCCAGCCAGAGGGATCCGCTCACCGCGCTGACGCTCATCCCTCGCTCCACCGAGCTCATCGGTCTCGCGAGCAGCCTTTCCGTGTCTGCCTGCCACATGGCGGCCCTCAGGTGTCTGGAGAATCGAAAGGCCGGGACGAGAGACGCTTGGTAATTAGAAAGACAAAGCTCCTTGCCTTAAGTATTTTAGTTCAACTTGTCTACGCCTTTGAGAAGGTGAAAGAAAATGTATTAAAAAAATAAAAAGCAGAGGGAGGGAGTGCTGTAACGCCTGACCTGTCCCGGCTGTCCCCGGGGAAGCGGGGGGACCGCAGCCACCGCCGGTCCCCGGGAAGGGCCCTGTCCCCTCCTCGGGTGCGCAGGGAACAGCTCGCCCTTTCTCCGCTGCCGCCGTGGCCAGCGGAGCAGGTTTCCTGGCACGTCCCTGTTCCTTTGGGCCCCTCGTTCCGCTCCCAGGCAGCTCCTCCGTCGCCGCAGAAAGGCAGCGCGAGACCCGCGGAAGGTGCCGAAGTCCAGGCTGCGGCGTGCGGCGTTAACCGGGAGCATAACTAACTCCTGGAAGGAGACGCAGCGCGGAAGGGGGAGGCTGGGAGTGAACTGGAAAAGAAAGAGAGGGCCCTGCCTGCGTCCTGCCTGTCCCCGCGCGTGGGCAGCCCTGGCTGAGCCCTCTATAGGGGACGCCAGACGTATGTGCCTGCTTCTCTCGGGGCCCGAGCCCACGCGAGTGGCCGGCGGCGCGACCCTGCCCTGACGCCCTCTGCCTCCCTCGGCACTGTCCGAAGGAAGGGCCGGCCCCTCGGCCTGGGAAGGGGCGCTGGGGACCACCCCCTCCCCCGGCACGCGCCTGCCCTCGAGGGGTTCGGCAGACATGCGGGTGCGGAGCTTGGGGACGCGGGATAGCGCCGGACGTGGCAGCGCCGGGTTAGCGGTTGCACTCGATGGTCTTAAAGGTCTCTCCCAACCTGAACGATTCTGTGGTTCCCCCCCAAAAACCGAGCTCCGGGGGGTGCTGGCTGCGGGGCTGCTGCCGGCAGCTCCCTTTTCTCGCAGGCTTTAGCGCAGTCCCAGCCCCTCCTCCCTGCCGCAAGCTCAGGGCCTGGACTGTGCAACGTACCTGCCACAAAACCGGCCCTGGGAGGAGAAGGGACGTTTTCCCAGCTAATTGCGCGCCGGGCGCGAGGGACGAGGGTGCTCTCGCCTGCGTCTCCCGCCCGGCATCTTCCGCCCGCAGCGAGACAGCGGAGCCGGAGCAGCCTCCATGAAATTAAGGTTTTGTTGTTCTCTGAAGGGAAGAGCCGTGGCTCGAGCGCTCCTCGGGGCGGAGGGGTGGGTACGGCGGGGTTCGGGGGCAGCCTTTAACCCCCCGCGTCCCGGCAGTGCTGACCCCCCGTCTCCCAGTGTGTTCCAGCGCTGCCAGGGGTCCCGCTGGGTGTTGGTGAAGCTGCGGTGGGCGAGCTCAAAGCTCGGCTGTGCAAAGCTTTGCGTGAAGGATGGCCTTAAAGCGCCCGAAACGCCCCTGCGGCACGGAGAGGGGACAGGACGGGACGGGGGGACCCCGGCAGGGCAGGGCGCACCCCTGGGTGCCTGGGACTGTCACCCCATGGAGCAGATCCGTGCTCGTCACCCCCGAGGGATCTGCTCGATAGCCTTAGAGCCAGCAGCTCGAGGGAAAACCCATCTCCTGCGGACCCTGACCCTTAAAACCAAGCATAGGCTTAAGAGCGTCGTCCCTTCGCGTGACTGAGGGTCTGCCGGCCCTCCGGGGACCCCGGCCTCAGAGCTGCGTGCCTGGAGGGGCTGTGCCCCCCCTGAGCTGCTGCCGGGTGGAGCCCGGGAGCGCTGGATCGCAGGTGCTCCCCGACACGGGGGTAGTGGGGGACGTGGCTTCAACCGGACCGTGCTCCCCCGGGAACCGTGGGCCTGAACCCAAACGGCTGTGCTGGCGCTTTGGGGGGGCCCCATGCAACGGCTGGGGGTGCAGAGTGTGGCCCCACCGGAGCCCCACGAGCCCTCCCTGGGGCTGGACCCCTCCTGCAGAGATGGGGCTCCCCCGGCGGGGCTGCCTGCGGGATTGGGGGGAGCAGGGGGGGCTGCAACAGCTCAGCTGGCTTCCAAAGGAAAACCCGAGACCTTCAGGGGTCTGGGGGGTTTCCTTCACCAGAAGCAAGAGTTTAGGTCTCTCGCTCCCCGGGGTCCCACGCGAGAGGCAAAAGCTGCAGAGGGGGGTCCCTGTGGGGGTCCCCGGTGGAACAGCTACGGTCCCAGCCCCCACCGTGGCACCGCTCGGGGCTCGGAGCTTTCCCGGGGGCTCCACAGGCAGCGAGAGGGGCCTCGCACCCCCCGGCCAGCACCGCCGTGCCGTGGCTGGGCATCTCGGCAGAGCGGGGCGGGCACCGCAGCGTGGGCACGCAGGACGCCGCAGCGTACTCTGCCCTGCCACAACGCCCCTTTGTTTCAGGGTCTGGGTGCCCTTTACCGCCTCAAATGTGGAGACCTCAGACTGCAAAGGCCGGGGGACACACAAATACCTCCCGAGTGCCACGTCACGCGTGTCCCTGCCCCACCGCCAGGCGCCCCAGGGTGGCAGGAGGGTGGGTGCCCTGCTCCAGTCCCACCAGGACCGGTGTGCAGCAGCTCCGCTGCCACCCCAGCCCCATCCCGCTGCCACCCCATCCCACTGCCACCCCCAGCCCCACCCCGCTGCCACCCCCTCGCCCGGCAGACGGGCCTCTCCGGTGACAACGCGGCGTGCGGGGACCCGGTGCCACCTCCCTTTAATTAAAGCACAAGAGGATGCAAGGTGCTGGAAAACGGGGGTGAGAGCTCGCAGCAGCCGCGGCCCCTCCTCGCCCCGCCGCGGCCATGCGGCTCCCGCTGGGCGAAGGGCAGCGCGGTGGGTGGGCAGCTGCCTCTACCCTGCCTCCCCCCTGCCTCCGGGCGGGCGGGCGAGGGGCCGGGTCCTGGGGAGGCCACTCGCCGCCCGGGCTCTGAACAGGACCCCGTCCCCGCTCCCCGGTGAGCGCCCAGATGGAGCGGTGCCGACATCCTTGTCCCCTGGGGAGACAGACAGACAAGAGAGGGGATGTGGAGCGGGGTGAGAGGAAGAGCAGAGCCCGTGGGGACCCACGCCAGCACCCAGCAGCTCGTCACCGGGACCGGTGACGGGAGGGGACCGCAGAGCATCAGGCTCGCGGCAGGGCAGCAAGGGGACATGTGTGGGTGTCACCTCCGTGCCCATCCCTGGGGACGTCCTTGCTCCAGGGGGGCTCATCCGGCCCCCGCGTACCCTCCCCGCCAAGCCCCGCTCCGTACCCGGATCCGGCCTCGCTGCAGCCCCAGCACCCTCACGGCCCTGCTGCGGGGGGCCGGGGGCGGGCGGCGCGGGCGCGGAGGCGTCGACGGCCCGGCGCCGCCGCTGCAGGATGGACTCCAGCTGCCTGTCTCTGCCCTTCAGGCTGCTTTGCCGCCCGCTGCGCCTCCTGCTCGCCCTCCTCGTGGCACCCTAGGGCACACCGCACACAGCCGGGGTGCTGAGGGGCCACATCCAGGAGCTGGGACCCCTGGGGCCGCGCTCCCGGCCGGCCAGGACAGCCCCGACGCAGCCCCACGCGGGGGGCGATGGCACCCGAGTCCCCACGCCGCAGCTGGCGTCACCCCGCGCTGGGACGGGGCTGCTCACCAGGATGCCCTGCAGCTCCAGCACCGCGCTCCTCCGCTTGCCGGCCGCCGCCGCCGGACCCTGCGGGAGGGGAGGGAGGAGATGTGGCCGCATCCTGCCAGCCCTGCGGCTCCCCGGGGCTGCCGATGCTCCCCGAACCTGCCCCGAGTCCCGGGGCTCCCCGGGGACATTCCCCCACGGGATGGGGTGTCCGGCAGCGGCCGTGCCCAGGTCCCTGCCTACCTGGCCCAGGGGCACCCGCTCCTTCGCGGGCCTCAGGACCACCCCGTTCTTTATCCGCTCCATCATCTCCTGCACGGCTCGCGCTTTAGCATCGTCCACTTCTGGCTTGCCTGCCCAGGGAGCACCGCGCTGAGACCCCACGTGCTTGTGACAGGGCTGGGGTGGGGAGCTGCCACCTCCCTGCAGCCCCCCCCAATGCCCGGGGTCCCTCCCGTGCGGCCAGGCCCAGCCATGACCCGGGGCTGGGTACGACCCTGCCAGGACTCATCTCCCACCCGTGCCGGGAAGCATTGCGGGCACAGCCACGCGTGCCGGGTGGGACAGGGGTGCTGGGGCCCGAGCACCCTCCTTTGGGGAGCGGGGGGCTGGCAGGGTGCCCCTCACCCTGCAACGGGACCTTGGGCCAACACTTTTGGATGGGTGGGAGATGCCTGAACCAGCGTGGCACTGGCAAACCTCCGTCCCGGAGAAACCCCATCCTCCCCATGCCCAGGGACTCTCCCGTCCCCGTGGCACTCCCAGGGGACCCCCCGCAGCACCAGGAGCCCCTCAGGGTACAGTGGGGGGGACTTACTGCGCTGGGCGTTTGCCAGCCCCTTCCTCTGCCTGATCGCCGAGAGCGGGCTGGAAGGGAGAGCGGAGGTGAGAGCCCTCGCCCACAAAGCGCCAGGCGCGATGCCCAGCCTGCCCACCGCCCCTCCAGCGAGGGGCTGCCTGCACCCCCCGCCTCGCAGCCAGGCCCACCTCACCCTCCCCAACACCCCGCTGGGGTCTGGCCCCCCACCCTGCACCCCCTCCCGGGCACGGCTCGGGGACAGCCTGGCACGGCGGGCGAGAGCGGGGGGCTTGGAGGGGTTTTGCCACCAGCCCGGCTTATTTGCTACGGCAGAGACGAGCTGGAGCCCCTGGGCTGCCGGAGCCGCCTTCTGCGGGAGGCGACCGGGACGCCCGGTGGTGCCACTTACTCCACGGGGACAGCGGGTGCGGGTGGTGGCAGCGGCGGCGGTGGTGGCGGCGGCGGAGGCGCAGCCGGCTCGGGGGTCTGGCCCTGCGGTGGCAGGTCCTGGGCCAGCTTCTCCTGCAGCGACCGCACTGCAACGGGGTGCGGTTGGGGCAAGGCGGGGGCTGCGGGGGGGCTGGTGCACCCCTGCATCACCCTGCCTGCATCGTCAGGGGTGAAACCACCCACCTTCCTCCTCCAGCCCCACCAGCCGCCTCTCAGCCTCCTCCAGCCGCTTCCTCAGCTGCACCTTCTCGTCCTCCGCCGCGGCCAGAGCCTCTCGGGCCAGATCCAGCTCCTCCGGCTCCGGCCGCCTCCCCAGCTGCTCCTCCAGCTCCTTCACCTGCGGGAGGGGGGGGACGGGGGAGCCGGGTGCAGCTCAGCAGCTGGGGACCCCCGGTGCCGTCCCTGCCAGGGGCGTGGGTGCTCCGCAGCCCCACACATTGGCCGCTTGCAAGGAACTTCAAGCTGATTCTGGGGCCATTCTCGGCTGGGTGATGGCAGCCCGGCGGGCTGGGGGCTGCTAGCCCGGTGTGGGGGGTCCCACCACGTGGTAGCCCAGCCATGGGACCCTCTGCCCAGCACCCGAATGAGCTAGTGGGGCTCCGTGGAAGAACAACCCCTCCAGGCTGTGGCACACAGCACCGGATGGGCACGGAGCCGGCGATGGAGGGGTCCGATCCTGATGGCAGCCAGTTCCCGCACCCAGGGGAAACCACCACCGGCCCCGGAGCCGTGCCCTGGCCCAGCCCCGCTCCCTCCCCGTGTCACCCGGCCCCGGGGACGGCTCCTCACCCGCTGCTGCTGCTCCTGCCTGGCCTCCTCCAGCGCCCGGGTCAGGCGTCCCACCTCCTGCAGGGCTGCCAGCAGCTGGGCGCTGGGCCCCGCGCTCTGCAGCAGGATCGTGCTCTGCCTGTTCGCCTCCTTCTTTTGCACCAGCATCTGCCCACGGGGACGGGGGTCAGGGAGGGACCGAGCCCCCAGGCTCGCCCCAGAGAGAGAAAAACCCTTTCTGGGGAGGCTGGGAGAAGAACCCATCGGGTCTCATCCCAGGGGACCACGACGGGTGCCCGGGAGCAGCCCCATCCTCTTGGGACCCAGGGCGAAGCCAGCGATGGGACGAGGATTGGGGTGTTTGCACTGAGAGCAAGCAGCCCCCTGCTCTCCCACCCGCCGTGGGTGCCTGCCCCCCCTAGCACCCACGGGCAGGGTGACCGGGGGCCCAGCCGCACCTCGTGGGCGAAGGCTTCGGCGTGCAGGCGCAGGTCCTGCTCCAGCTCCAGCTGCTGCACGGCCTCGCAGTAATCCTGGGTGACGATCTGGGACACTGCCGGGGACAGCGGGGGCTCGGCGGGGGCCGGCACCGGCACGGGGCGTGTGTGCCGCCCCGGGGGGCTCGGCTCAGCCACCACCCGTGGACGGGGACGCCCATGTCCCGGCAATCTGGCCGCAGCTCCCAGTGCTGCACCGTTGCCTTTGGCTTCACCAGTTCACCGGACTGGGTGGCACTGGTGGCACTGGGGAGCCGCCAGCTGCTCCTTCCCCGGCTCGCAGCGAGGCGGGGAGCCGCTGCCGGGCGGGGGGATATGGCAGTGGGGACCCGGCCCCCGACTCACCTCTCTTGAAGGACCTCAGCGCCCGCTGGCTGCTGCCCAGGGCTGCCCGCAGGCGCTGCTGCTCCCCCCGCCCCGTCTCCAGCTGCAGCAGGACAAGCCCCCGCTCAGCCCCGGGCTCAGCCGGGGGGTCCCGCCGTGCCCAGCCCACCCCCCCTGGACACCAGGGAGACGGCAAGGGGCTGCAGAGGGGGGTCTTGCCTCCCAAAAACCTCTGTCCTCAGCTCGGCAAGGAGCTACAAGGATGAGCAGGAGCCAGGGAAGGTGGGGAACAGGGAAGGCGATGAAGGGACGCCCTGCTCCGGGGCGCGGGGGTCCGGCTCGGCGGGGGCATCCCAGCGGGGTACCTGCTCCTGCAGGTCCTGGTTCTGCCTCTGCAGCTCCTGGATCTGGATGGTGAGGTCCTTCCGCTGCGCCAGCAGCCAGGAGATCTTCTCCTGCAGGCCTGGGAGCAAAGGGGGAGCGAGGGCTGGGAAAGGGGGAGCAAGGGCTGGGAAAGGGGGAGTGAGGGCTGGGAAAGGGGGAGCAAGGGCTGGAAAAGGGGGAGCGAGGGCTGGGAAAGGGGAGCGCAGCCCTCCCGGAGCCGGTCTCTGAGGTCCAGGCTGGTGGGGCTGCAGCAACCCCCTCCCCAGCTCACCCCCATCCTGGCCGTGTCACCCTGCTGGAAGCTGGTTCTGGGGGTGACCCAGGGGGCCGCCAGCGCGGCAATGGGGTGGAACAGCACCCCGCAGGACACCAGGGGCCGTACTCAGCACCCTTCTCCCTGCCCAAAGCTGCCCCGAGCATCCCCCCCAGGGTCGGCCCGTGGGCGAAGTCACAGCGTCACCTGAACGTGGGGGGTTTGGCGGGAGTGGGGCATCCCCCGAGGGGTGCAACCCCCCGAAGCGCATCTCCCCGAGCAGTGTGTCCCCAAAGGGGTGCATCCCCCCGAGGGGTGCACCCCCCCGAGCAGTGCATCTCTCCCAGGGGGTGCAGCCCCCCCGGGGTGCAGCCTCCGGCCCCCCGGTACTGACAGGCAGATGAACCATCAAGCTGCAAACGCAGCCAAAATTGCCGACATGGCAAAACAGGATGGGAAAGGGGGAAGCGCGAGCAGCAGCGCTTTCGGTTCACCTTTTTCGTTTGATTTCAGTATCGTTTTCTTGTTTACCCGGCACAAGGCCCAGGCACAACCCCAAACCGCAGCGCTGGGCTGAGCCGGGCTTAGGGGACACGGGGACGGGGCAGCCGGGCAGGGGCCGGTGCTTTGCTCTGGCTTTGCCGTTTCTGGCTGGGGCTTAGCCAGACCCCCCCGGCCCGGCTCACCCTCGAGCTGCTGCCCATAGTGCTGGGCAGGGTCGGGGTCCTCCTTGGGGGGCTCCTCCTCGGGCAGGGCCGGGATGGCCGGCAAGGCCAGGCTGAGCCGCTTCAGTTGCTTGTTCTCCTGCTTCACCTGGGGTGGGACGGAGACCCCCAGCATCGGGGTTTCTACGGCACCACCGAGCCGGGTGCGCCGGGGGGGATGCACTGGCACCCGTGCACCCGCAGAGAGGGGCTGCGGGCATTGGGGTGCCGGGGGGGGAACGGTGGCGGGGGCGCGCTGCCCACCCCTACCTGGGCTGCGTAGGCTTCGGCTCGCTGCCGGCACGTCCTCTCGATCTCAAACTCCGTCTCCAGCGCCGAGAGCTCGGCCAGCAGCGCCTGCGACGCTGGCAGTGGTGGAGGGCGGGTTCAGGTGCCCGCCCGGCCCTCGGTGCCCGGTGGGGGTCCTGGCTGGCGCCCTGCCCTCCCCCCTGCCCGCAGCCACCCCCGCCGAGCAGCCACCCAGGACTGGGCACGGCACCCGGCTCTGCACCACGCCAGGGATTTCCCCGCTTGGATGTCCTTCCCGGGCTGACCCCATCACCGCCAGCTCCTCGCATGGGACCATGCTGGGATGTGACACCGCGGTGGGACAGGGCTCACCTTGCTCGAGCTCGGCCAGCCGCTCCTCCGCCTCGCCCCCCTCCTGGCCGAGGGGCAGATGCTGCTGAGGAGAGACGTGTGTACGGCATCGCGTTGGCACGGCATTGCATTGGCACGGCATCGCATTGGCAGGGCATTGCATTGGGTTGGCATTGCATTGGCACAGCAATGTGTTGGCACGGCATTGCGCTGGCACGGCATTGCGTTGGGTTGGCATTGCGTTGGGTTGGCATAGCTTGCATTGGCACAGCATTGCACTAGCACGGCATTGCGTTGAGTTGGCATTGCGTTGGCACGGCATTGCGTTGGCACGGCATTGCGTTGAGTTGGCATTGCATTGGCACGGCATTGCGTTGGCACGGCCTTGTGTTGGCACAGCACTGCTGGGTCTCGGTGAGCCCCGAGCCACCCGGACGCTGCCAGCCGCGCTGGGGACGCTGTGAGCGTGACCCCCCGGTGACGGGCGCCCCGGCGCCCCGGCACACAGCCGCGCTGGAGGGGAGGGCACGGGGGGACCCGCTCCCCGTCACCTCGGAGCTGCATGGGCAGGAGGAAGAAACAAAACAGACAATGAGCCTGTGGGTGATACCTGCACCAGAGCTGCCTCTTCCTCCTCTTCCTCCTCGTCCTCTTCCTCCTCCTCCTCCTCCTCGCTGCTTTCTGACTCCAGGATGGCTGCAGGGGAAGCGAAAGCAGGCCAGACGGTCACCGGTGCGGGTGGAAACCCGGGAGGTGTTTCCAGCCCTTTGCGTCCCCAGCCCCGCGCGGCTGGGAAGGGGCAGGGGCCGAGACCCCCGGCCCCGCGGGCTGGCGATGCCCCTGCGGCCGCCGCATCCGCGGCCGCCTGAGGAAGACACACGGCAGGGCAGCCTGGGGCGGGAGGCAGAGCCCGCGGACACCCGACCCAAGAGCAACCAGCTCTTCAAAGGCGGCACGAAGGAGCGGAGGGCATCGGAGTGAAGGGGCTGCTCGGAGCCCAGCCGGGAAAAATCCCGGCGAGCGTTCCTGGGCGAGGGAAAAGCCGCCCCAGAGCGTCCTGCTGCCCCGGCGAGCCTTTGCCCGCAGCCCTCCCGAGGGTTGCCACTGCAGAGCTGTGCCCTTGCCGGGCTCGGCTGGCGCCTGCGGGTGTGGGGGGACATCGGGGTGACACGGGGGGGCTGCACAGTCCCCAGGCTCCCCCGTCGAGCCAGCCCCATGGCACTGGGGTGACTGGTCTGGGGGGTGCGAGACCCCGCTGTGCGTGGGCATGTACCGGGGAGCGTGTCCCCAGGGACTGGGGGTCCCCAGCCGTCAGGACCGGGGAGCTCTGCAGGGGACGCACCGGGGGGGATGGGGGCTCCCTTGTCCCCACGTGCTCCAGGGTCCTCCTGTCATTCCAGGGTGGGGGGCTCGGGGGGCGGCTGCTTAGCCGGCTCCCCCCAGGGCAGCTCCCGGGGGGGCTGTGGTGGGTCCTGGCCCCGAGGGGCAGCGGGGCAGGAATCCAGCACCTGCCTCCGACCCTTCCCGTAACAGACCTAATCCGGTGGGGAATGCGCTCTGGAATCTAAATCCCAGCCCATTTGTAACCCAGCCACCGCTGCTGGGACCTTACACCGCCCGCAAGGGCTGGGGGTCCCGGTGGGACCCACACGTCGGGTATGCTGCCCCCAAACAAAGGCCTCGGGACCCTGTGCCAGGACCCCATGCCGGGACCCCCGTGCCGGGACCCTGTGCCAGCTGTGGGGTTCGGGCTGCCCCCGTGGCCTCGGCGCTTGCGAGGTGAAGCTGTACACGCATGCAAACGCCAGCCAAAGCCCTGGCGCAGCTGGCAGCCGGGGCGGGCACCTCCCGCAGCGGCAGAGGGACGGACAGACGGACACGTGGGCAGACGCACATCATGCCTGGGAGCTGGCAGACCCACTGATACAACCCACCGGTCATCCGTTTCTCCTCGGCGCGGGGCTGAGCGGGGAAAACCCCCCTCCAGGCCCGGTTCTGGGCTGGTTTCGCCACCTGCAAACCGTCTGGTTCAGCCGGTGGTGCCCAGAGGCCACGGCGATGGTCATGGGGGACAACCAGAGCCGCCCCCACCGCCCTGCCGTGAGGCACGTGGGGACGCCCGGCCGCGCGTGAGCCCACCGAGTCCATCGCGTCCCTGACCGCGGGCGAGGGACTTACCTGCGAGCTGCCCGGCGCCTTCCCCCGTCCAGGCCATGGCGGTGGGGCCGGTGGCACCCAGCACCCCGAGCTCGGTGGGTGCCTGCCCCCCGCCCCGGCGCTCGCCTCGCCTCCGCACCCGCCGCAGGGAAGTGAAACCGCACCGTCCCCACCACCACCGGCTACGACGGGGGCTGAGCACCCCGATCCAGCCAGGGCTGGTCCTGCCACGGCAGCGACCGGGGCTCGAGGGGGAACCGAAACTCGCTCTGCCCCAGCTCTGCGTCGCTTTGACCCGGGGAGATGCTCGGGTCCTTCCCGTGCAGCTCTGCAGCGCGCTCCCCCCCACCCCCCCGGCCTTTACACCTCCCAGGTCGCCTTAAAATACAAAAAGCCGTGGTCTGAGGAGACGCGGGCTCCGTGGGAGCTCGGGCAGCTTCCCGCACGGCTGCCCTGCCTGGCGAGGAGCTCTGCCTGCGTCGGGCAGCCTGCCGGGGCTGGGCAGGCACCGCTGCTCCCGCGGGGTGCAGGAGGGTGGGAGAGGACCAGGGGTGCCCGGGGGAGGGAGGGAAACGGCCACGGTGGGAAGCACAAGAGCACAGAGGGGTTTTGGTGACCACGCTGGTTTTATTCAGCAAGAAGAGGCTTCTCGCCGCTTTGGGACGCCGGTGGTGAGGGCCCACAGCCCCCTGCACCCTCCTGGCAGCTAACCCCGGCCGGCCCCACCAAGGGGACCTTCGGATGGCCCGCGGAGGTTCGGGGGAGGCGAGGCTGCTCCCCAAAGCTGACCTCCTCAGCCCAGAGCCCCCGCGGGGGTCAGAGGGCCGTGCTGGCCGGCGCCTTGGCCTCGCGCGGGTAGTACTCAGCCAGGACGCTCTCGGGGATGCGCTTCAGCAGCTGCTTGGGGAAGACGCGCAGCAGCTGCCAGCCGATGTCCAGGGACTCGAAGATGCTCCGGTTCTCGTAGGGACCTGGGAGGAGATGCAGGGAAGGGAGGTGCAGGAGCGGGGAGGTGCTGGGGGTCCGCTCCAGCCCCGAAACCCCCCGCCCCCGGGGCTGGGGTCCGGCCGCCCGCCTCACCCTGGGTGATGAACTGCTTCTCGAACTTCTGCAGGAACTCCAGGTAGAGCAGGTCGTCGGGCGAGAGCGCCTCTTCCCCCACCACCGCCTTCATCGCCTGCACGTCCTTCCCGATGGCGTAGCAGGCGTACTGCGGGACGGGCGGGCGGCCGTCAGGACAGACGGACGCTCCCCGCGCAACCCGCCGGGCAGGCAGAGCAGGGGGGAGCAGCGCAGGGTCCCCCCTGCCCAGCTTTGGGAGCGGCTCGGGGAAACGCCAGCCCTCGCTCGGCCGTTTGCTGCCCCGTTGTGTCACCCTGCGCCGTGGGGACACCCCGAGCAGGGTCTGCATGCCCGCGCCCGGCCAGTTGGCAGCACTTCTGAAAGCCCTCTGGTCTCTGCAGCATCCACAGTTACACGTAATTACATTATATATAATAATATACGCTGCAGGGAAAAAATCCGGCTTGCTCTCAGCCTGGGATTCTTGCAGCAGGGGAAGCTCCAGCTCTGCCCCCACCTCCGGGCTTTGCATCCCCTGCACCTCCCACTCCCCAGGGCAAAGCAGCCCACCCCCTCACCCCAAACTCCCCCTCACGTCAAGGGGGTGCCAAAAGTAAGCGCTGGAGCGCGTGAGGGCCAAGGGCAGCAAGATCTCAGCCCCAAGCAGCGGGAGGAGGGCTTGGAAGTGACGAATGACCCCGCTCCCCCCTCCCCACGTCCCCGTCCCCGCCAGCCCTCACCAGCTGGTTGGAGACATCCCCGTGGTCCTTCCTGGTCATGCCCTCCCCGATGGCCGACTTCATCAGGCGGGAGAGGGAGGGCAGCACGTTGATGGGGGGGTAGATCTGCAGGGCGAGAGGGACCCCCCCGCGCTCGCCTGCTGCCAGCCCTGCCGGGCACCCCCGCGAGGGCAAGGGGACTGTCACCCCCACTTTGGGCTCCCCCCTGCCCTCAGCACCCCCCGTCCCGGTGCTCTCAGGTGGTTTCCAGCCCCACGCGACGCCAGTGGGCTCGGCGGTGCCGGATCCGTCCCCGCTCCGCTGTGGCACGGGGCCGGGAAGGGACACGGGAACGGACCTGCCTGTTGTGGAGCTGCCGGTCGACGTAGATCTGCCCCTCGGTGATGAAGCCCGTCAGGTCGGGGATGGGGTGGGTGATGTCTGGGGGAAAAGCAGGGTGCTGTGAGCCCCGAAAGTGCGTCTGGCTGCGGGACACGCCGTGCTCCACACCGGGGGGTGACCGGAGCAGCATGGCCCCGGGGAAGCTGCACCGGCCTGCGGTTGTGAGCACGGGCCGGTTCCCCCCATCACCAGGCAGAGAACTGCCTGTTTTAGCCTTGTGGCACCCCCACACTCCCACCCGCACGCACCCCCAGGCACCCCGAGTCCCCCCAGCCAGACCCTTTGGCTGAGGTACAACGCCCAAAGGCAGCCCCCTGCTCGGCTGGGGGGGCAGAGGGACAGCACGGGGGGAAACACCCCTAAAGCATCCCAGCCAGCTTCGCTACCCCCACGGATCCCACGAACTCCCCCAAAACTTGTTAAAACAGAACAATTTGGCATTTCCCGGCCCTGTGGTTTCCCGGTGCGGGCACAGCGGTGGCACCGCACACCCCGCGGGGACCCCCGCGTCCCCCGGCGCCGCCGACCGTCGTTGGGCATGGTGAGGATGGGGATCTGCGTGATGGAGCCGTTCCTGCCCTCCACGCGCCCGGCCCGCTCGTAGATGGTGGCCAGGTCGGTGTACATGTAGCCGGGGAAGCCGCGGCGCCCGGGCACCTCCTCCCTGGCCGCCGACACCTGCGGGACGGGGGGGCTGCCGTTAGTGCTCGAGGGGGCTCACGCACTCCCGGCACCCCCAGCACCCCCAGCACCCCAGGCAGCCCAAACACCCCAAGTATCCTGGGCACCCCCCAGCACCCCCAGCATCCCAAGCACCCCAGCACCCTGGGAGCCCCAGGCACCCCAAGCACCCCAACCATCCCAAACACTCCAAGTATCCTGGGCACCCCCAGCACCCTGAGCACCCCGGGAGCCCCAGGCACCCTGAGCACCCCAACCATCCCAAGTACCCCAAGTATCCTGGGCACCCCAAGCACCCCCAGCACCCTGGGAGCCCCAGGCACCCCAAGCACCCCAGGCATCCCAAACACCCCAAGTATCCTGGACACCCCCCAGCACCCCCAGCACCGTGGGAGCCCCAGGCACCCCGAGCACCCCAGGCATCCCAAGTACCCCAAGTATCCTGGGCACCCCCAGCACCCCCAGCACCGTGGGAGCCCCAGGCACCCCGAGCACCCCAGGCATCCCAAACACCCCAAGTATCCTGGGCACGCCCAGCACCCCAGGAGCCCCAGGCACCCTGGGCACCCTGGGCACCCCAACAGGGCAGTCCTCATCCCCTGCCGCACGGGGAGGACACGGGGGACCGGGGTGGACCCCGGGGGACACGCGCTGACCTCCCGCAGCGCCTCGGCGTAGGAGCTCATGTCCGTCAGGATGACCAGCACGTGCTTCTCGCACTGGTAGGCGAGGAACTCGGCGGTGGTCAGGGCCAGGCGGGGGGTTATGATCCGCTCGATCCTGGGAGGGGACAGGGTGGGCACCCCCGGATCCCACCGCACCCCCCGCAGAGCATCCCCGGAGCACGCCTGGTACCTGCCTCGGGGTCCCCGAGCTGGGGAGGAGGAGGGAGGCACCCAAAAGCTGGCTGGGCTCGGTGCCAGCTCCCCTGTCCCGGCACTGCCCACTGCCAGAGCCCAGGGCGGCTGCCCCAGCCCTGCCCAGGGGGTCCCCCACCCTGCCCAGGGGTCCCCCAGCCCAGCAGTGTGTGGGGCAGGGCCCACGCGGGGGCAGTTCAGAGCGTGCCTGGCAGAGCCCAGCCTGCACGCACCCCCCTGCACCCCCAAGGTGCCCCTCACCGAACCACCCTGGAGGCTGCTCCCCATCCCAGCACGGGGGCAGGTTTGGGGGGTGCCAGGAGGGCACACGGAGGAGCCCGAGAGACCCAGCACCGTGCAGGATGGGGTCCCCCCCCCCGCTTCTGCAGCCCCTCTCTGCTGCTCAGGGCAGGGCTCGCAGCGGCCAGGAGCGGGGCTGGCCCCTGGGGAGCAGGGGGACCCACAGCCCGTGGGGTTCCCACGCACGGCAGGACCCTAATGACCCCCGGCTGCACCCAGCACCAGCCCCTGCACCCCGATCCACCCGGGACGGATCAGGTCCTCAGCGGGGGCAGAGGAGAAAGGAGAAAGGAAGAAGGGGAAGGAGAAGGAGAAAGGAGAAGGAGGAGGAGAAGGAGAAGGAGAAGAAGGAGAAGGAGAAGGAGAAAGAGAAAGAGAAAGAGAAAGAGAAAGGAGAATGAGGAGGGGGAGGAGAAGAAGGAGGAGAAAGCAGAAGGAGAAAGGAGAAGGAGAAAGAAGGAGGAGAATGAGGAGGAGAAGGAGGAGAAGGAGAAAGAAGGAGGAGAAGGAGAAGGAGAAGGAGAAAGGAGGAGGAGGAGGAGGAGGAGGAGGAGGAGGCAGAGAGCCGCGTGCCAGAGCCCTGGGGCTGACTCACGTGGGGTCATTGGCCAGGTTGAGGAAGAGGCACACGTTCTCCATGGAGCCGTTCTCCTCGAAGTCCGACTTGAAGAAGCGAGCTGTCTCCATGTTCACCTGCCCACGCGGGGGGAGAGGCCGGTCAGCAGGAGCGGGGCAGCTCCACGCACGGGGAAACCGAGGCAGGCGAGGGACGGGGCAGGGCAGGGAGGCGGCAGCAAGGCTGCCTGCACGTCCTGGGCTATTTGGGCTCCCCCCGGCAGGCCTTGCCGAGGCCGGCTGGGCTGCCCTGCCCCGGGACCGACTCACCCCCATGGCAGCGAAGACAATGGCGAAGTTGTCCTCGTGATAGTCCACCACGTCCTTGGACTTCTTCACCAGGCCAGCCTGCCGGCAGATCTGCGCGGCGATCTGCAGCGGGACCGGGACAGGCGGGCAGCACGGGGCCAGCGCCGCCAGGCCCCCCCAGAGGGGCCACAGCCCCCCTGGGACCAGGACACGGCCCCCCCGGCAGCGAGGGGTGGGGGGGCAAGGGAGGGAGACAGGAGGAATAAGAACCAGGGAGGAGAGAGCATCCCAGGACGGGCACCAGCACCCCAGCTGCCCACCCAGCCCCACGCATCGGGGGGAGCGGGGTGTCCCCCCCAGCCAGCCGTGCCCCCTCGCCGTGGCACAGCGCCCGTCGTGCCGGGCCCCGGCTCGACCGCGGTCGCCCTCCCCTGTGGCTCCCGATCTGCCAGGGCCGGTTTTCCGTCCCACCGCGTCACCGTCTGCGCTGCCCAGCCACCGCGCCCGTGTGCCCGTGGATCCGGCTGCTATTTCCAGTGCCTCCTGCTCTGCCCACCGGCACGGCCGCGCTCGTGGGGCCGTGGGGTGGTCTGCAGCCCCCCGCCCCACGGGCTCGGGCACCCCACATCGGCCCAGATCGCTCTCTCCCCCTGCAGTGCAGCTCTTGCCATACCAGGGTTTGCTTTACCCCTCGCTGTGCAGATGGGGAAACTGAGGCACGAGGCAACACGAGCCTCCCTTCTCCCGCGTGCACCAGGCTGTCGCCCTGCGCGGCTGGGGGGGTCAGGGAACACAACAGCCACCCCAAAAAGCGGGTCTGGTCCTCACGGTGAGCAGAGCCGAGCAGGGAGCCAGAGCACAGCGGGGAGAGGAGAGACGCGGGAGATGGGCTCCAACCCCCCCCAAATCCCCCCGTGTTGCCTTCTCCATCCTCCTCCTCCTCCTCCTCCGCCTGCTGCCGGGGCTGCACCGGGGGCTCAGCACCCCACAGGGACCCACCTCGTTGTGGGGGAGGCCGGCAGCGGAGAAGATGGGGATCTTCTGGCCCCGGGCGATGCTGTTCATCACGTCGATGGGCGAGATCCCGGTCTGGATCATCTCCTCGGGATAGATGCGGCCGTGGGGGTTGATGGGCTGGCCTGGAGCAGGAAAGGGAATAAGGCGCCCGCGGGGCACCCCGAAATGGAGGAATCGCCCCGGTTGGAGCCAAAAATTAGGCAAGAGCTTCTGGAGCTAAGGAAGGAGCATGCTCTTGGACCAGTGCAGCCACCCCGCACCAGCCCAGGGGCGGGATGGGCTCACCAGGCACCCCCCCTCCACCCGCACCCCCACCCGGGGCACCCCAATGGGGGACGCAGGGACCCCCCCAGGAGCTGGGGTGGGGGCGGCACCGCGGGGCCGCTCTGGCCGTCAGGCTTTATCCCCAGATTCCGGGCTGCCCCCGAGACCCTCCCGCTGGTGAAAGGAGCCGGGAAAGCGGGGCCGTGCCCAGAGCCGTCACCGTTAATGTCGAGGAAGTCCTCGGCCATCACCGGGGGACCGCTGTCGATGGGCTTGGCTGAGCCGTTGAAGACCCGACCTGCGAGGACAGAGCTGCTCGTCCCCTGCCGAAGGCACCAGGCGGGCAGGGCGAGCCGGCGCGGTGCGGAGCCCTGCGAGCAGGCAGCTGCCTGCGCCGCGGCCGCAGGGCAGGGTTTCCATCCTGCTCCCGGTCCCCTGGGCCGGCGCAGGCAGCACAGGGACAGGCAGCAGCGCTCCCGACACCGAAGGTCTGCGCCGCTGCTGGGCTTTGCCTGCGAGCCCCCGGGGCGTGCGGGGCACCCGGGGCTATCCTGCCCCCCGGGCAACGGCTTCCTCCGGAGCACGCCCCGGCCATGGGGAAACGGAGAGCACCCATGGGTGCCACAGGACATCCCAGCTGCCTGGGGTGCCCCAGAGGGGATGCGGGTACCGGTGCTGGGTGTCCTCGGGTGAGGAGCAGAGGACTTTGCACCCCGGGTGGGTGCAGGCACCCCCAGCCGCAGGGCTGCGTCCCACAGCCCCCCATGCCGGGGGATGAGGTGTCCCCGTGTCCCTGCATGGGGCGGGCAGGCAGCGCGTCACCCAAGGGACAGGCGACACCACAGCCAGGAAGATGCCAGCACACGGGGCCAGGTCCCCAGACCCCCGCCCATGCCACCCAAGCTACCCCCCATCACCTCCCCCTTGGCGTCCCCAGCTCCCGTGACACCGAGACCCCCCCATACCGGCCCGGGGGGTACAAGGCTCCCAGAGAGCCGCCGCATCGCCGTTCACGCTCAGCCTCATCGACCGGCTCCGAGCCGCGGGATCGATAGCGGCGAAGCCGGTGTGCCGGCCGTGCCGCCCCCCCCGGCACCCCCCCCGTGCCGCCGCCGCCGCCCCTACGGGACTTTCTTCTGGTCCCCGACGGGCCGGGGCAGCATCGCCGGTGTCGGAGCGGATCAGGGTGACGGCGGGGCCAGGGCGCGGGCGCACGGAGCGTGAAAGGTCAGCAACCTCGGCGCTCGCTCGGCACCCACGGCCTCCCTCAGCGCCGCAGCACAAACGGCGGCGGAGGGGAGGGAGGGGGCAATGCAGCCCAGCACCTGGGGGACCCCGGCCCCATTTGCGGGGGAGAAAGGGGACCCCCCCCCCCCGCCCCCGAGCCGGGGCAGGGAGGTTTGGGGAGCAGCGGGGACAGCCCAGGACAGACTCTGCGCACCCCTGCCCAGCCCTTGTCCCCCCCCAGGGGACTCACGCCCGGACCCTGCACGGGGACAGGGGGACGCTGCCTGGGAAAGGAGCGGGGGGGTCCCTCCCCGCTGCCGGGGAGCCGGGACCTGTCCGGCCGTCACCGCGCGCGGCCGTACCGCGCTCGACAGCTGCCGCCCCCGGCCAGGCTGCCCTTTCCCGCTGCCCTTTGCAGGCAGGGCTCTGCCCGGGCTCCGCGCTGCCGGCAGAGACGGGACGCAGATCGCAGGAGACACTCGGCCCCCGACCGGGGAGCGATGCCGCGTGTCAGCCGAGGTCCCTCCGCCGGGACCCCGAGCAGCCGTTGTCACCAGCTGCAACCCCTGCGAGCCCCGGGGCTGGTCTGGGGGCTGTGGGACCCTCAGGAGCCTCTAACGTGGTGGGGGGGGCAAGGGCCCAAGGGGACACTTTAGCCCTCTATGAGGGTGCCCATCACCGTCTCTCCGGGCTGGATGTGACTCTCCCGGGACCGGAGAGCGAGCCCAGGGATGTGCTCGGCCCCTGGGCAGCAGCAGAGCTAAACCCGGAGACCCCAACCCCCCCAAACTGCCTGTCCCCCCCGGCTGCCTGCGCCTGGATTACCCCACCATCCATGCACCGAGGTGCGTCGGGGCTCAGCGGCGGGCTGGGCTTACCCAGCATGTCCTCCGAAACCGGAGTCCGGAGGATGTCCCCGGTAAACTCGCAGGAGGTCTTCTTGGCGTCGATCCCAGATGTTCCTTCAAACACCTGCGGAGACCCCGGGGCAAGAGGCGGGCGGGTGGCCGTTAGCGGGGATTAGCGGGCACAGGGGGCCGGGGGGCGCGGGGGCGGCCGGGCTCTCCGTGGGGAGGTGACGCAATCCACGGTGACCCAAAAATCTCGTCAGGGAGAGGTGATAAAAGAGGGGGAGAGACCTCGGGGTTATGAAAACTCCCTTCTGAGGGGCTCTGGCTCGGGGGGGGGAGCAGGGGAGGGGGGTCACGCTCTCGTTAGTGCAACGAGCACGGCAGAAGAGCCTCGGGCAGGGCAGGGAAACCAAAGGCATTTTGATCGGTATAATATTTGACACCATTTGTATTAATTAACCTCCAGATCGCCGCTTTAATTAGAGCCGTGTGGCCCCCGGGGGAAGGGCCGGCTGGGGAAAGCCGGGGCGCCCGGCCGGCGGATGCCGGCAGGCACGAGGGCAGGCGATGGCCGCAGCACCCGGGTGCGTGCAGGTGCTGCAGGTCAGCCCCGGACAATGCTGCTTCGGCAAAAGGCTCCTTTTTCCCCCTTTTTTCCCCCCTTTTTTCCCTCTTTTTTTCCCTCCTGGGGCTGACTCTCTAATGGGATTAAAAGGGCACGGCAGAGGTCCGGGCAGCATCAGAGGAGCGAGGCTGGGCGGCTCGCCAGCCCGGCCGGCGGTGCGGCCCCCCCCGAGCCCTGGGCTGGCTGCCTGGGGGGGACCCGGCCAGGAGGGGACCCCGGCTCATGGGGCAGGACAGCCCCAAACGGCCCCGGTGCTCCGCGTGAAACCCCACGGCTCGGCTGCCCTGGTTTGGGGGGCAGCCTGCCCGCTCCGGGCACCCCGGGAACCCGCTGCCTGCCCCAGTCCTGGCCCCACAGCGGGGTGGCGGCTGCGGGGTGACGGCGGGAGAGTCCCGGGGGAGGCAGCCCAGGACGTGGGGACGAGGGATGGGGGTCCCGAGGAGGCAGCCATGGCTGGAGAGGGACAGAGCCCCGGGACAGAGCCGAGACAACGCAGCGCCCGCGTGTCCCCCATCCCGCCACGTCCCCGCCACGCCGGGCTCACCTGGACGATGGCTTTGGAGCCCATCACCTCCAGGACCTGCCCGCTGCGGCTGGTGCCGTTGGGCAGCATGAAGTTCACGATCTCGGCGTACTGGGCGAACTGTGGGGACAGGGTCAGGGTGAGGCGGGTGGGGGGGACTCCTCTCCCCCCGCCCCAGACCGCCCCTTGCAGCCCCTGCCCCCAGCCCTGCCTGCGCGGGCCTCTCCGCCAGCGCTGCCTCAGTTTCCCCTCCTGTGGCCGGGGGTTTGTGCTCCCTACAGCCACCCCCGCGCCGGAGGCGTCGGGGGGAAGGTGCTGCCTCCCCCTGCCCCATCCCGGAGCGTGCTCCAGGCTGTGGCACTGCTCTGTGCCTCAGTTTCCCCAACATTGCAGGGTGCCCCCCTTCCCCCGAGGGTGCTCTCAGACACCCCGGGCTCCCCGAGCCCGGTAACTAAGGAACGCAAACGCCTTTCCCTACCAGAAGCAGACAGACCCATCACCTGCATAAAGCAGCGTCTCCGAGAGCCTGCCAAAGCGCATCCACAGCCCCGGATAAACCCCCGGCGTTGGCGGCATCCCTCGGGGACCCCTCGGGGACCCCCTCATTGCAGCCTGGGCTGCCCATGCCGGTTGGGACCCCAGGGAGCCGCCGGATCCCCTGTAATCCCCCCTGAGCTGGGAGAGGGTAAAAGTCGAGGATCCCGCTGCCGCCACCTCGCATCGGTCAAGGCGAGCCGGCATGGGCAGAGGGGCGAGCGGGACCCGGCACCCGTGGGGGGCAAGGGCCACAGCCCCCCCAGGGGCACCGACCGGCCTCCCCGGCCCCCCACCCAGCCGGGACCCCCGGGGCGGAGCGAGGGGACTCTTCTGCAGCCCCTTGGCTGAGGGACACGTCCTGCTCTGGGGACAACGTCCGAGGGGGGGTTGCTCCACGAGCGCGCCTGCCCAGCCCTGCCTGCCCAGCACACTGTGCTCTCTTCCCTCTCCTCCTCCTCCTCCTCCTCCTCGCTCCCTGGCTCCGGCGCCGTGAACTTTGGACTTTAATTCTTCAGTAAAGGCCTTTGCATAAAGGACAACAAAGCGAAGGAAACGCCCGCCACGGTCTGGCTCTTTAATTGAGCTTATTAATTTCCATCCTGCCGGGCTCGGCGTGAAAGGGGCCATAGAAACGAGCCACCGGCCAACAAAGCCCCTCGGAGGGTCCCGGCTGGCCGGGCCACGCAGGGATGCCGAGACGCCCGGCGCCCACCCAAGCGAACCCGGCCCCTGCTCCGGGCGCAGGGACAGGCTGGGTGCCACCACGGTGCCACCCGGTGCCGGGGGCACGGGCTGAGCTGGGGCTCGTGCTGTGGTCTCGCTCAGCCCTGGCTCCAGGATGGAGCCGGAGCTGGGGCAGGGGCAGGGGACAGGAGCCGGAGCTCGGGCATGGGACAGGGGACGGGAGCCAGAGCTCAGGCAGGGGACAGGGGACAGAGGACAGGGGACGAGAGCCAGAGCTCAGGCAGGGGACAGGGGACCGAAGCTGGAGCTTGGGCAGGGGACAGGGGACAGGGAACGGGAGCCGGAGCTCAGGCAGGGGACAGGGGACGGGGGACAGGAGCCGGAGATGGGGCAGGGGCACAGGCGATGGGGGACGGGAGCCGGAGCTCAGGCAGGGGACAGGGGATGGGGGACAGGAGCCGGAGATGGGGCAGGGGCACAGGCGATGGGGGACAGGAGCCGGAGCTTGGGCAGGGGACAGGGGACAGAGGACAGGAGACAGGAGCCAGAGCTCAGGCAGGGGACAGGGGACAGGAGCCGGAGCTTGGGCAGGGGACAGGGGACAGGAGCCAGAGCTCAGGCAGGGGACAGGGACGGGGGACAGGGGACAGGGGACAGAGCTTGGCCAGGGGCACAGGGGACAGCAGGTCCCTGGGTGCAGGGGACACGGGGCGAGCGCGGGGTGCCCGCAGGCACCGGGCAGAGCGCACGCACGGCCGCCCGTACGCTCACCCGCGTCCCCACGCCTGTGCACACGCGAGCACGCCCACTTGCACGCCCACACGCGTGTGCGGGCCGGCACACGGGCTCTGCTGCCGGCCGTGTCCAGAGGAGGGAGCTCGGAGCCGGCCGACAGACCCCGGAGAGGAGGGGACAGCCCAGGGGACAGGGGATGGGGGACAGGGGATGGGGGACACGCTGCCCCATCGCACCCTCCCCGCCGGGCAGCCAGGCCCGGGCAGGGACAGCACGGTGGTCCCCGCACGGCCCGAAGTGACACCGCCGAGGGGTCCCCTCGTCACCCGCCGCAGCCGGGCTCTTACCTTCACATTGTCCAGCACCACCAGGGGCCCGTTGACACCGCACACGGTCTTGTAGGCTGGGGGGAAGGACACGCCGTCAGCCCCCCAAGCCGGGACGCTCCCGCCCCGCTCCCGGCATCGCCGCCCCAAACCGCGGATCCATCCCGCCCCAGCGCCAGCCGCTCCCGCTGTCCCATTCCTTATCCCAGCTACGGACCAAGTGACCGGCGGCCGCTAAACTGGAGTCCCAGAACATCCGTCCTGCAGGAAATGGCGCTTTTCCTAAATGAATTTCATTTGAGTTTGCATAAAACATTTAAATGTAATCAGCCGTGCAGGAAGGAAGGGCACCGAGAGCCAGGAGTGCAGCAGCAGGTGCCTCCCTCGTCCCCATCCGCGCCGCGAGCGACGCCAGCTCACCCCCCCCGTCCCCCACCACACGCTGCCTGCAGCGCAATTAGGGCAGGATTAGGCCCGGGTCGTCCCCCCCCGTGGCACGGCTCTGCCCCGCGGTGGCTTCCCGCCACCGTGCCCGGTGCCAGCACAGCAGCCGGGGCAGCCCGGGGGACGCTTCGCCTCCCCGAGGTGCCCCCACGCGCTGGGCAGCGATGCCACAACCATGATGCCACCACAACCGGCACTTTTCGGACCCAGGGTGAGCAATGTCCCCCTGTCCCCCAGCTCCCCTGGCTCGAACCCCCCCGGCAGCACCGGGAGAGCTCCCCGGCCTTGGGCAACCCCATCCCGCTGGCACGGCTGCCCGAGCGAGGTGCCACCGCAGCCCGGTGACCCGTCGGCTGCTCCAGCAGCTCCCGCAGGTCCCGGCTCCCTTCCCAGCGGGGGACGCAGGGCATCACCACCTCACCGGGCTCTTCCCCGTCCACCCCACCTCCACGGCAGCCTCTGCCCCATTCCCTCCAGCCCGTCCTCCACTGTCCCAGCCCCAACCGACAGCTCATCCTCCGAAAACCACGGCCATGGGCAGAGACAGCAGCCCAGGCGCCGAGCGATGGGCACAGCCCTGCCATCCTCCGCTGCCCCTCTGCCTTCCCTTGCCTTCAGCCGGCAGCACAGCGGCAGCCCGGGAGGTCACCCCGTGTCCCTGGGGGAGACCCCAGGATGGACAACCCCAGCTGGCTGCTGCTGGGCAGGAGGACGAGCTTTTGGGGCCACCAGGGCCAAGGCGAGGTCCCGGCACCCTGCCCGGTCCTGCCTGCGGAGTGGCACTGCCCGGCTGCCGTGGGGTGCTGGCCTGGGACCCCGCGAGTCAGGATGAGACCTCGGGGTGCCAGGGACTCGCAGGGCGCTGCATTCGGGCGAGGAAACGAGGGTGCTGGGGGTGTGATTTCTCCGAGGTGACTAGGAAGACCCCGGGGATAACCGCGGGGCAGGGAGGCACCGGGGACGCGAAGCACGGGGACGACAAACGGGGATGAACCCGCGTAGGAGCCCAGCGAGAGGAGGCAGGTCCCGGCGGCCGGGGCGAGCGAGGGTCGGGAGCAGCTTCCCAGGCGAGCGCAGGTGCTGGGGAACTGATCCGGCGCTAAGCCGCTCCTTGATCATTCTACCGATGTGTCAAACGCCGTAACGCCTGCCATGGCAGGGCCCGGCTTTGCTGACCCCGCCGGGCCCCTTCGTCCCTCTGCCCTCTCTTCTCACACCGCGTTCTCTGATTTCCTCATGATCCTAATAGGATTGGAGAGGCCGGGCCAGCTGGCGAGCTCGCCGGCCTCCCTCCCGCCGGCCGCGGGGATGGGTGGTCCACGCCGCGGCAGCGGGATGCGGGTCCCCGCGCCGCAGCATCCCGGCTGCCCTTCTGGTGGTGCCGGCACCGGCACAGCCCGGCGGGTGCGGGAGCCGGCCCCGCACGCGTGCTCAGTGGCCCAGCCGGACCAGCCCCGGGAACCTCATTTCTGGGGAACAGGTCCCATTTGCCCCTCGCTGGCCATGTCCCTTGTCCGGGACCAAGCGCGGGCTCCCCCATCATGGCACAACCGGGCGCCCAGCGTCCCCCTTCCCTCGCCCGGCCCGTGCCCCGGCGCGGATGCTGGCGGTGCCGGTAATCCCTGCCGTTTCTGCAATTAGCCTTCTCTCCGTTACCCAATTACGCCCAGTTCCTGCTGGTCGCCCATTCAGCAGCCTGGGGGGCTGGCACGCCGGGAGCCGGCTCTCCGCCGCCAACCTCCCCGCCTTTTGTCTCCTTTATTCCCAAAGTGACCATTCTGCCTTTTATTTCCCCTTCCAACTCCTTCACAAATATCCGCCGCCGCCTCGCCGGCTTCCCTTCCCCCGGGAGGTTTTGTTGGGCTCTTTTCTTCTCCCCCCGCGCCTGCTCCGCAGCCCCAGCTGTTGGGGAGCCACCCACGTGGGACAGGGCCACGGGGCTCGTCCCTCTCCCCCAAGCACGGTGGTCTCCGGCCCAGCCCCGATGGCTGGCAGCCCCCCCGGGACCCTCCTGGCTTCCCTCCCACTGCACCGGGATGTCTTCTCCCACTGAGGGCATCGGACCCTCTGGCAGCACCGCTTGGTGCCCTGTGGCTGTGACGCTGGATCATCAGCCAAGCTCTCTGCCTATCCATCCACCCACCCATCCACCCACCCACCCATCCATCCACCCATCCATCCATCCACCCATCCATCCATCCATCCACCCACCCATCCACCCATCCTTCCAGGCATCCGTTTATCCATCCACCCACCCATCCATTCGTCCATCCACCCTCCTATCCCTCCACCCATCCATCCCTGCATGCATAGAATCATAGAATCATGATTTGGTCAGGTTGGAAGAGACCTTTAAGATCATCGAGTCCAACCGCTAACCCAGCACTGCCAAGGCCACCACTAACCCATGTCCCCAAGCGCCACATCTACACGGCTTTTCAATCCCTCCAGGGATGGGGACTCCCCCACTGCCCTGGGCAGCCTGTGCCAGGGCCTGACAGCCCTTTCGGGGAAGAAATGGTTCCCAAGATCCAACCTAAACCTCCCCTGGCGCAACTTGAGGCCATTTCCTCCATCCATCCATCCATCCTTCCATGCATCCATTCATCCAGCTCTGCATCCATCCAGCCAGCCAGCCATGTACCTATCTCTCAGTAGCATACACTTGCCCTCCAGCCATCGCTCAGGGAGGGAAGCACCGTTCCTCTCATTTCCTCATGGGGAAACCGAGGCAGGGGAGGCTCCGCAGCCCGGACTCACGGGGGTCCCTGGCAGCGCAGGGTCTCAGCGCTGCCTTTCCCTCACGCTCCTCTCCAACCACACCAGTCCGTTTGCAGAGGAGCTGCCTCTGCTCTCACCGCATCCCCTTCCCCCCCGCATGACTTTGCTTTGGGGACGGGCTGTGGGGTGGTGGCACCGCCACCAGCATCCCCAGGGCAGAGGGAGAAATGTAACCCGGGGGTCTGGGCTTGGCCACACAGCCCTGCCACGGCACCTCCAACTCCGGTGGCGATGATCCGGGCTTGCTCTCGGAGTCACGGCACGGTGAGGTGGGCAGGGACCTCTGGAGATCTTGTGGTCCAAGCCCTGCTCAAGCAGGGTCACCCGGAGCCGCTCGCAGAGTCCTGCCCGGGGAGGCGTGAAGATCCCCGGGGACGGAGGGTCCACAGCCCGGCCCAGCGCTTGGCCGCCTTCCCCTGGGGATTGGGCCTCCAGAGGATGCACGGACGGATGGATGGACAGCCAGACTCGGTCATGGAGAAATGAATAGGGGGGTGACAAAAACTGTTGCTCCACAATTCCCCGTTCTTCACCGTTTCCACCGAAAAGCCCCTCACACAACTCTCGCAGGGGCTTTGCCGCGCCAGCCGTGCCGGGGGATTGCCTTCGGCTTCGGCTCGCCTCTCCGTGCCGAAGCAAAACCCCCCAGCCGATATTACGAACGAATTAAACTCACGCAAGGGATTTTTCTGCAAAAATGTCTCATTTTCCCCAGAGGAACCCGCAGCTCCCGGCTTCGCAAACGGGGCAGCCCCAGGGCTTCGCCCCCCCAGCCCTGCCCGCCCCACGCCTGGCCAGCACCGGCCGCTGCAGCAAAGCCGGAGCCGGTGCCGGCGTCGCCCTGCCCGGCACTTGTTGCATCGCTCCAGCCCCCTCGCCCGTGCCCGTCTCTGCGGCGCAAAGGGCTCTATCGCGACAGAGAAGGGAATCGCGACAGCAACGCCGAGCGACAGCCCGCTGAAGGGGCGCGAGGCCGGGGGGAGCGAGGAGGAGGAGGAGGAGAGGGACGGGGAGGGACGGGGCAGAGGAGGGGGAGCCCCTGGTACCGGAAAGCACTAATTCCGATAATTAAGACGCCGAGCTGTGATGAACAAGCGGGGGGAGGAGCGCGGGGTGGGTGGGCTGCGGCGGCCGGCCGGGCCGGGAGGCTGCCGGGGGGCACGGCCGGGAGCGGGGGGGAGCGCGGGAGGCAGGGGGAGAGGGGCCAAGAGAAAAGAAAAGTCTTTCAACCTGGCCTTTCCACACCCCCAGCCCCAAATTCACAGCTCCTGTCAGATGCAATCTCTGTTAGCCCTGACACTCACGCACTACTAACCACCGCGGCGGCCGGAGGGGGGAAAGGGCCCTCGGTGACAAAGGGGACCCGACCCAGCTACACCCGCCGCTAATTGCTGCCGCTGCCCTCCCCAGCCCCCTGCCCCTGCCCGGGCATCGCCGCGGCCCCCGGCCCGGCACTCGCCTTAGGGCTCTGCTCCAAAGTGCGCCGGGGGCTCGCTCCCGCCCTCCGGCAGAGCCGGCGGTCCCGGGACCCGCCGCGGCGAGGGGACGGATGCGGCCCCGGCTCCATCCTCCTCCAGCCCCGGCGAGGCGGCTGGCAAGAGCCCGACGAGGGTATTACCTTCTCCGGGGAAGTGATCAAGGCTGATTTTGGACAAATTCGTCCCGCAAACAGCCGCCGTCGCCTGCCCAGCGATGGTCACCTCGGCCTCTAGGACCAGGCACGCAGCCAGCGGTGCTCATTCCCGCTCACCACCGCTCATCCCCGCTCACCGCCCCAGCGGCTTCGCTCAGCCCCTTCCCCAAATCACAGACCCGGGGTCTGCACGCCGCCGTCGGAGCCTCCGACACCCTCTCCCACCTTCAGCCCCACGCGCGGGCTGAAGCACGGGACGGAGCGGGCTGAAGGGGAACCGAGCCGGAGCAAAGATAGGAAACGGGGCTCAGAAATAGCCCCCAAATCCCCCAAAACCCTCTCCCCTCCGGCCCAGAGCAAGGACAGGGATGAAGAGGCGTCTCAGCAGGTCCGGAGCTGGTCCTGAGCCACCCTGGCACACCAGGACGGGTCTCCAGCATCCCCCAGCTCGCACCGGGCGGGCGCAGGGTGGGGGTCCCACTGCGCTGCCCCACGCCTGGCACCCCACAGCTGTGGGCAGCGGACACGCCGTGGGGCAGAGGGGTCTGGGTGTGCTGAGCACAGGGCGCAGGGTGGCCGTGGGCTGCTCCGGGCCGGGCTGGCTGCACCCTGCATCCCCCCGGACGCCGTTCACCGTTTCATCACACGCAGACCTGGTTTTTAACCAAAACGCGGGGCCGCGCCGACGCTCGCGGTGCCGCAGCCCAGCTTCCAGGATGGGGCGCGAATCCGGCCCCGACGGTGACTTTGAGCTGCGAACCCCGCTCAGCCCTGCCCGTCCCCGTCCCCGTGGCGGTGACCCCTCCTCCGGGCACGGCAGGGTCCACCCGGCCGCACCCCATTGAGCCCCCCCCCCCAGCACCAGCATCCCCCGGCGGCCTCATCCCGCGCCGGGTAGCGAGCGCGGCAGCGCCGGGGCCGTCCTGGGATTTTTCCGACAGTCCCTAAGTGACCGCTTTCCCCCTCCGCAACCTGCCCATTGTGCCATGTGTCACTTTGTGCCGCGCTGTCAAACCCACCGGCCTGTCCCAGCCCGGCGGGGCCGGTGAAAAGCCCGGCGGGGGGTCGCACTCTATGCCACTAATTAGGGCCCCGGCAGCCGAGGGTTCCCATACACACCTGCACGTCATGTGAGGGAAGGCAAAGAATGGCAGGGCCAGCCGAGCGTGAACCAAACAAGCCAACCCAAGGGAAAAAAAAAAAAAAAAAATCGCTGGGCTCGCTGTCGCATTTTTTATCAGACAAAACAGGGTTGGGGGGGGCGGGCGGCGAGGAGCGGGGCTGCCGGACCCCAGCCCCGGGCGGGCGACGCAGGGAGGAGATGGCCCCAGGAGGGAAGGAGAAGGGATGGAGAGCGGGGCTGTGGGGCTGGGGGATCCGGCTGTGCCACGGGGCAGAGGATCCCACCCCGGCGGGACGGACCGTGGGGTGCTGGGGGGGAGGATGGACGGCTCCTGCAACCGGGGGCTGGAGCACGGGGAACAGACGACCGGCCTGCCCGGGCTCGGGCAGCAGCGGGACATGGGCGTGCAGCGGCTGCAGCCCCCGGGAACCCGCCAGCCCCCTCGCCAGCCCCACGGACCCGCGGCGGCCGCCATCTCCTACAGCCACACCGAGGGCGTCAGCCCAGCTCTGCTCCCGAGGGGCCTGGCAGCTCCGTCGCAGAGGGCAAGGGGCTCCCGGTGTGTTCCCCGGGTCACCCGCAAGCGTCCCGCCGGCAGCACCAGGGAGGGGGCGAGGTGCCGGCGGAGCCGGTTCGTTACGCGATGGGAGAAGGGCCACGGGAGCAGCAAGCTCTCCATCACCAGCAACCCCCCTCTGCCGAGGGACGGGCGGCCCCTGCGTGTATATACATGCAAAAATCCCATTTCATTTAGGAAACGGGCAGAAGGGGCTCGCACCTTCCACGGGCTCCTCCACCTGCGGGTCCCCGCGGGGCCAGGCTACGTCCCCTGCGCGGTGCCACCCTCCGCGATGCCGCCATCCCCTCCCGCCCCGGTCCCCGCTGTGCAGCCCCGGGGGCTCCCGGGAGCCCCTCACACGGCTCGCGGGGAGCTGAACTTGGGCTCCTCCACCGAGGCTCTGCCGAGCTGCGACTCGGGGTCGCACCCCCGGCGAGCAACCACAGCTCTGAAACCGAACGCCGGTTGCTGGGCAAGGCGGGGAATATTAAGGGCAGACGAACCAAAGAGACCGGACAACTTAATGCTCCTCTGTCCTGCAACGGGGTGCGGAGCCCCGCGAGCCCCTCGCTCCTCCCCGGAGCCTGGGGGCCCCGGGCTGAGGGCACAGCGGCCCCGCGAGGCTCAGCACCCAGCAGCACCCCCCAAGGAGAGACGTGCCGGGGTGCCCAGGGCTTGGGGATCTCCCTGGCTCCTCTCCTCCTGCTTCCCGTGTCCGCAGCGGGCAATGCCACGTCCCAGACCCCACTGGCCACAGCTCCCAGCGGCACCGTCCCCTGCCGGGGGCCGGCCCAGCGCTGGCAGCGTGCCCGGACCCAGACCCAGTGCGGAGTCCCGGCAGGAGACGGGCGTCACGGCTAACGGGGCTGGTCGGGACACGGCAGAGGAGAAGCCGAGACGCATCCCACCGAACTCCCCTTCCCGGGGTGCGATCGCATGGCACAACCGTTGTGTCACTGGGCTTGCTGACAGCGATCTCCTGCTTTCTCCACCCATCCATCCATCCATCCATCCATCTCCCCATCCATCTCGAGCTGCTCCCGGGCTGTGCTTGCTGAGTTTAAAGCGCACCGTGGGGCCGTGCCGGGCTGTGGGGCAGGGCGTGGGGCACCCCACTTTGTGGGAGCAGCCCCCAGCCCACGTGCGGGCAGCAGCCCCCAGCCCACGTGCGGGCAGCGGCGTTGTTTGCCGGGTTGTTTTTCGTAAAGATGGGTCAAGCCAAAGGCCGGGAGGTGATAAGTGCTTCTTCCACTCGCTTGTGCTAATGGATTTGCGGCACTGGGAAGCAGCTGCTAATACCTCTCCCGCCTCTCAGGAGAGCTGGCCCCAGCAGAGCAGTGCAGGCAGCGCTCTGCCTGCTCCTGCCTGCCAGCCCTGCCTGCCCGCGGCCCTGCCCGGCCCCCCGGTTCCCCCCAGGTGCTGGGCTGGGGGTTGGGGTGCTGGGCTGTAGCTGGGGATCACGCAGCTGCTCTGGTGCCCGGCACCACGCTGGGATCCCACGTTGGGACCCCACACTGCCAGGCCCCCTGGCACCCTGCCGTGGGGCCGGGGAGAGGCTGTGGCATCGCCATGGGGCCGGCGTGGCGGGAAGCCCGTGCGGCGGCACACACCGGAGACCTCCCTGGCGTCCCGGGCGATGCCCACGGCGTGCAGAGACCCGGCCCACCCAGCCCTGCCGTGCTGCGCCCACGCGGCGTGGCACCATCCCGAAGCCCAGCTGCCCTCAGCCCCACGCTGCCTCTCCCCCCGTGCTGGGGGGTCTCCATATACCTCCCCCCGATCCCTCCAAGTGTCACCCCAGGTACAGCTCCCACATCGCCTGGCTCCCACCCTCGCCTTCACCATGCAGCGCGTTTTCGGGGCCGCCCCAAGGGCTCCCTCCCGCACCAGGACCCACCTCTCCCACCCCTCCAGCTCCCCATGGCGCGCAGGGCCGCAGAGCATCGGCTTGTTCCGGTCCCGGCCTCCTCACACACCCCTCTCCCACCCCTCCCCGACATCGGGTGGTGACAGGACCCCCGGGGCAGGACTTTGTCCCAGCCTGGATGTGGCTGCTGGGGGTTCGGCTTTGCAGAGCCAGCCTGGCAAAGCCGGCGCTGCCCGTACAGCTCCTGGGGCCAAGCGATGGGGGGGCAAAACACGGCTTCCTCTAGAAGAAAAGGACTTGGCTGCGGTCGCAGCAGGCAGGAAGAGACTTGAAAATGGGCATTTTTGCCTTGAAAAGCCAGGAAGAGCGCAGGAGCCACGTGCCAGGACGGCGGGGTCGAGACGGGTCCAGCTGGGAGCTCCAGGGAGGGGAAAGCCCACGGAGGCCCCGTGGGAGCTCAGCCACACGCTGCCCCGGGGAGGACAACCCACCCCCCACGGGTGCCAGCTGGGGTGCGCGGTGCCAGCCCTCGGTCCCTGCCCCGTCCCCTCCCGGCCGGGGCGGAGAGGCCGTGCCGCAGCGGAGATGCTCGCTGGGGGCTGCTCCGGTGGGCACCACTCCAGGCCGGGCCCCTCCGGGCAGGCGACGGGGGCGGCTGCTCCCCCAGCCCAGCAAACCGTCCCCCGTGGGTGCACCGAGAAGCGGCCGCAAGCAGCGAGAGCCTGTGCCCGCAGGGTCCGGCCAGGGAGCCAGCGGGGAGGGCAGGACCTGCCTCCGGAGCGAGGAGACGCGGCGCGGGCTCCCTGTGCGCCGTGCCCTGTCCCGGGCCGAGGGCTGGCTCCCGCCCAGCGTGAGCCGGGAGAAGTCACCCACGGGTGGCTGCTCCCTGTTGACAGCAAACACGAGCGGGCAGCCGGGCAGAGCCGGCTGCGCTCAGCCGTGCCGGGAGGGTGCAGCCGGGACCGAGCCAGCCCGGAGCTGCCCGGCGCGGGGCGAGGGAGGTGACGGCAAAGCTCCCTCCAGCCGTCCCGGCCCGGGAGCGAAGGCACGAAGGTCACAGCAAACGTCCTTGGTGCCTCCGCGCCCGCCGTGCTCGGGGCCGGGGTGCCGGGGGTCCCGGCCCAGCCCCTGGTGCGATGCCAGGCTCCCCGAGGGGGGGTGGGATGGGGGTGCAGCCCGGGGCGGGGGGGCCAAGGGTGCCAGCGCTGAGCCGGCAGCCCCCAGGGGTGCAGCGCAGGGGAGACCTGCCCGGCGCAGCACGCGGCCCTGGCAGCACAGACACACAGACACCCGCCTGACGGACGCGGCTCCAGCACAGGCGCGTGCCGGGAGAGGCCGCGGGCCACGCGCTGACCCCAGGGGCTCCTTGGCCGGCGCGCAGGGGCACCGCGCCGTTTGGGGGCCGGGAGAGGGTCACGCCGGGGCAGCGGGTGGTCCCTCCCCTGGCTCAAGGCCATCGACCCGATTTCCCCGGGCTCCATCGCCTGGAGGGGCACCCAGTGCACCCCAGCGGGATCGGCCGCAGCCCAGCGCGCACCCCGCAGCCCTCGGGGGGCCCAGCCCCTGCAGCTGCAGACCCCAGGAGGGGTGACGGACCCACAGCCCCACGACAGACCCTGTGCCCTCCCAGAGACCCACACAGCCCCCCCCCCCGTGCTCTCTCCAAGGGTCTCGGCAGGCAAGGCAGAACCCCTGCCTGCAAGCAGGGGGCACGGAGGGATGGAGAGCCCCCAGAGCCTGGAGCCCTGCCTGCCCCGCTGCACCCAGCCGTCCCTGCCCCACTGCACCCACCTGTCCCTGCCAGCCCTGCCTGCCCCGCTGCACCCACCCGTCCCTGCCCCACTGCCACCCACCGGCTCCTGTCACCCCTGCCTGCTCCAGTGCCACCCACCTGTCCCTTCTCCAATGTCACCCACCTGTCCCTGCCCCACTGCCACCCACCCATCCCTGCCACCCCTGCCTGCTCCACTGTCACCCACCTGTCTGTGCCCCAGTGCTACCCACTCGTCCCTGCCCCGTCACCCCTGCCTGCTCCAGTGCCACCCACTCATCCCTGCTCCAGTGTCACCCATCCCTGCCACCCCCCATGCCACCCACCCACCCCTGTCACCCCTGCCTGCTCCAGTGTCACCCACCTGTCCCTGCCCCAGTGCCCCCCACCCACCCCTGCCACCCCCCAGTGCCACCCCCAGTGCCACCCCTGCCTGCTCCAGTGTCACCCACCCGTCCCTGCCACCTGTCCCTGCCCCAGTGCCACCCCTGCCTGCCCCAGTGCCACCCTCCTGTCCCTGCCCGTTACCCCTGCCTGCTCCAGTGCCACCCACTCATCCCTGCTCCAGTGTCACCCATCCCTGCCACCCCCCATGCCACCCATCCGTCCCTGTCACCCCTGCCTACTCCAGTGTCACCCACCTGTCCCTGCCCCTGCCCCAGTGCCCCCACCCACCCCTGCCACCCCTCAGTGCCACCCCCAGTGCCACCCCTGCCTGCTCCAGTGTCACCCACCTGTCCCTGCCCCAGTGTCACCCCCCTGTCCCTGCCCCAGTGCCACCCCCAGTGCCACCCCTGCCTGCTCCAGTGTCACCCACCCGTCCCTGCCACCTGTCCCTGCCCCAGTGCCACCCCCTGTCCCTGTCCCTGCCCCAGTGCCACCCCCAGTGCCACCCTCCCGTCCCTGCCACCCGCGCCCCCACGCGACGCCCGGCTGGGGGGCAGCGGGGCCGCCGCGCCCCGACCCCGCACTCACTCAGCCTGGGGCTGCCGCCGTAGTCGCGGGTGGCGGCCAGCGCGTGCTGCCGGGCGGCGGGCAGGGCGGGCAGCGCGGGCAGGGCGGGCAGCGCTGCCTGCACCGTCGGGGCGGCCATGGCGGGGCTGGAGCCGGGCCGGGCGGCAGCGCCCGGAGCTTTGTACCCCCCGCCCGGCCCCAGCCGGTCCCGGCCCGCCGGGGCCGCCCCGCCCGCAGCCCCGTGTTGGCTGTAAACAGCGGGAGGGGCGGCGGGAGCGGCCCCCCGCCCCTCACCCGGGCGGCGGGGCGGCGGGGCCGGGGGCGGGGGATAAAGGGACGGGGAGCCTCAAGGTGATGGAGGGAGTGGGGACGGGGACGGGGACGGGGACGGGGACAGGGACAGGGACAGGGACAGGGACAGCGATGGGGATGAGGATGAGGATGGGATGGGATGGGATGGGATGGGGTGAGGTGAGGATGGGGTCGGGATGGGGACGGGACAGGGGTGGAGATAGGGATAGGGATAAGGAAGGATAGGGATAAGTATAGGGATGGGGATGGGGTGGGGTGACATTGGGGTGGGGACAAGGCTGGGGCAGGTGTGGGGACAGGGCTGGGGTAAAGGCAGAGTTTGGGGCAGCATTAGGGCAGGGGGAAGGGGGGATATGTTGGGGGAGGGCGGGGGTAAGGGGGGGGGGTGTGGGTAGGGGTGAGGGGTCTGCACCCGGGGGTGCCGGTGCAGGGCGGGGGCAGGCCCGGGGGCTTGTATCGGGGGTGGTGGGGGGTTGCGCGGCTGCGTCTGGGATGGGGGGCTGTGCACCGGGGGGGAGTGCCAGAGGGCAGGGGGGTGGGGGTGCTGCTGGGGGTGTCGGGGGGTATCTCTGAACGTGCATGCGCGGGGGGGCTCTGACGATGCAGGGAGGACGGGGAAGGCAGGCCACGGTGGGCTGCAGGACCCCTCCCTGCCAGGCCACCCACTAAAGGTTACTGGTCCCAGTAGAGCCATGGGCGAGAGCGGCTCAGCCGCGGCCCCCAAAGGCGGTGGAGGAGGAGGAGGAGGAGGCAGGAGGCAGGACATAACTTTTATTAACCATTAGAAACCATAAGAAACCACATTATTCATTCAAGTTTTACATACAGTTGGGTTTTGTTTTTTTTTTACTTTTTTTTCCCGATCGTAGGAGTCAGGAGGAGCTGGGGGAGGCGAGCGGAGCGGGGCGGGCTGGGGGCCAGCCGGCTTCCCCGCGGGACCTTCCAACCCCCGGGACAGCTTCGCTGGGGGTGTTTGCTTTGGGAGAAGAGACTTTGGAGAAGCAGCGACTTTGGGTCAGATCTGGGGCCTTTGTGAAAGCAGCGTTTGGGTTTAAATGTGCAGAAGGGGCTTGCCGTGGCCCCCCCGCCTCGCTTTCCGCCTCTCCCCGCCGGCGGCTGAGCAGTGGGAGGAGGATGCAGGAGACCACGAGGATGCCCCGAGCTGGGCAAAGACACCGGGGACCCCCCCAAAACCCCCGGACTTTGGGGGCTCTTTGGAAAACACAACTGGACCTTGCTTTCTCCGAAACGCCCCCAAAGCTCCCCCGCCCGTGGAGGTGCGCGGGGGTCCCTTCTCCGCCAAACCGGCCCAAGGTTCCTCCCAGTGAGCCCAGGGTGAGAGGAACCCGGCTCCGATAACCTCGGGAAGTTCCCGCGGCCCAGCTGCTCCCGGGGGGAAGAGGGAAATCCAGGGCGGAACAAGTCCCGGGGGAGGTTTGCGGGCAGGATTCCCCCGTCTCGGCACAGCCGGGCGGGCACGGCGTCCCCCGCTGCCCGCCCTGCCCGCCTCGGCTTGCTGCCCTTAAGTACCGCGTTTGCAGAGCGGGGAAGGATGAAGAACGGCGATATAAATATAAATTAAGTGAGGAGGGGAAGGGAGAAGGTCGTTGTCCTGTCAAAATCCAAAACTTCGCTCAAACGCGTCATCGGGGTGTCGGGGTTTGAGCACCCCGGGGCACCGGGAGGATCCGGGAAATACCAGTTTAGGGAGAGGTACGAGGTGTCGGCAGCGAGCCGTGGTCTGAGCCGGGCCGGGAGAGGGGAGCTCGTCACCGTGAACCAAACTGTCCCCGCTTTCTGCATCCCCGCGCAAACCCTGCCTCAGTTTCCCCACCTGCGGCCGGGGGGTGCCAACCCCTCCCGAGCTCCGCAGAGCAGCGCGAGACCCAGGGGCTCGCTCCCATAAAGTGCTCCAGACGTGAGGTGATCAATAAATACTATTTCATAGAAACGCTTGCTTTAAAGGAAAAATAAAAATCACCGAAACCTTTTCATAAAATCATTTATTTTAAATATTTCCCTGCAAAACCCTGGGAGCAGGCGGGCTAGCGGCTGTGCCGCGGAGGGTCCTGCGGAGCACGGACCCCCTGCCGCCCACGCAGCGATGCTCGGCCCGGGCCAGGCCGGGGTTCCTCAGCGGCAATTACCGTTACTATGCACTAAACCGCAGCGGGAGGATGCAGGAGCCCCTCGGTTTGGGGGTGCGGGTGGGGGGACGAGCCCCATGGCGGCTCCTGGGCACTGGGAGGGGGCTCAGGGCATCACCCCGCTCCTGCCACAGCCATGTCCCTGCAGGGTGTCCCGCCAGGGCCGTGCCCCCAGAGCATCCCACCAAGGCGGTGCCACCGCAGGGTGCCCTGCCAAGGCGGTGCCACCATGGAGGACCCCACCAAGGCGATGCCACCACAGGGTGCCCTGCCAAGGAGATGCCACCATGGAGGATCCCACCAAGGTGATGCCACCGCAGGGTGCCCTGCCAAGGAGATGCCACCATGGAGGACCCCACCAAGGTGATGCCACCGCAGGGTGCCCTGCCAAGGAGATGCCACCATGGAGGATCCCACCAAGGCAATGCCACCACAGGGTACCCTGCCAAGGCGGTGCCACCACGGAGGATCCCGCCAAGGCGGGATGCAACGCCCCTCTCGTTTTTGCCACCGGCGGGGCTCCGAGCCCACCATCAACCAGCCCTCCGGAGCTCGTTCACCCCCCCCACCCCCAAGCCATGCCCTGCTGGAGAACAGCCCTGGCACGGCACACCTGAGGCCGAATCCTGCCGCGCGGGAAGCCATCCTCACCCTCTGGGATGAGGGTGCTCGGGTGCTCGGCACCTCTCAGGGCTGGACCCTGGTTCTGCCGGGCAATGGGAGCGAGGAGGGGGGTGTTGCTAGGCCAGCGCTCAGGATGGGGCTCACTTTGGCGCCAGGGCTGAGCACTCAGCACCCCTGGACAGGGCTGGGGGTGCTTCGGGGTCCCGCTGACGGCAAAGAGCCCCCGTGGCCGGACCCGACCCAGAGGGACAGATCCCAGCGTCAGGAGTGCCCACGTGTCCGCATCCCCCTCGGTGGGGTTTCCGTGATGGGGGGCAGGACGGTGGCCTGGCCCCAGCTCACCGCGGCCCCCCAGGGAGGTCGGAGGCTCCTCCAGCGTCCCCGGGGATTTGCCGGGGTGGGACAGCACCGAAACGGGGTCTGGGTCTGGCTCTGCACGAGCAGGCGAGGAGGAGCCTGGGGATGTGTCACGAGTCAGCGCAGGGACCACCGGTGCGGGGGGCTGGAGATGCCGCCGGCACCATCAGTCCCCCCCAGACCTCCCCACCTCCCCTGCCCCGGGCCGGGGGTCGGGGGGCCCAGCATCCCATGGGAGCAGTGCTCCCCGCCATGCAGCAGCTCAAGGTGGGAGCCGGCAGAGGGGACCCGGACCCACAGCCACCGGGATGCTCCGAGACAACCTCAGCCAGAACACAAAGCCTTTTGCAGGTGGGGAAACTGAGGCACGACGCTTGCCCAAGGACACCACGGCCGGGCAGAGACAGAGCCCGGCGCTGCCCTGCGCTCTCTCCCTTTCGGGGTGCCCTCCCGCTCCCCGGGGCTTCGGCGGTGACCCCGGTGCCACGGGCCCCAGGGTGACAGTCCCGAGGGACCGGGGCTCTGCGGTCTCACCCACCAAAGGTGGTAAAAGACGGGGCATCAGCCCCCCCCCCCCCCAGCCCCCCCAGAGCTGCTCCTCTCCCAGCCCACTCGGCAAGACCACAGCATCGTCACCCGAACCCAGAACGGGCGATACCTGGAGGGGGGACGCGGCCCCGCAGATCCAGCGGCGTCGGCGAGGGACGGGGCAGTGCTGGTGACACGGGACACCCGGGGACCCCCCAGGCGCGGCCGGGCTCAGCGCCAGCCCTGGGGCGAGGAGCTGCAGGGGGGCATCCACGGCTGTACTGGCGTGTCCGGGGGGGCAGGCGGGCACACTCACGCGCGTGTGCGCACGCTCGCACCCGGGCGGGCGGTAAATGGTCCTCCACGTCCCACCTGCCAAATCACACCCCGGCGTGGGGCGTGGGGTGCGCGGGAGCCGCGGGGATGGGGGGGGGGACACCTTTTGACACTCATTTTGATTTAAGGGCTTGGCTTCTTGCTGGGTATAGAATTGTCTTTCCTTTCCAGCCGCATGTAAGGCTCAAAAGCAGAAGTGCCCAGTCCGTAGGCGCCCGGGAGGTCGTGCAGGCTGCCCAGGAGCGGCCCCCCGAAGCACAGCGGGGCGGCCGGCAGCCTGGGCGAGGAGGAGGAGGAGGAGGAGGAGGAGGCGGCGGCGAGAGCAGGAACCTGCAGGCTGAAGGCTCCCGGCCCCGGGGGGCTGCTCCTGCCGCCCAGCCCAGGGGAGGTGGTGCCCGGGGCGGCCAAGCCGGATCCGTTGCCCGTCGGACTGGCGATGGGGTTGGAGGTGGGAGAGAGGAGGCCGGGGGGGGCCGGGACGGAGAGGAGCCGGCCTTGCTCCAGCAGCCGGAGGATGTTGCAGGTGGCGAAGGACTCGGAGGTGGCGGCGGAGCGTTTCTCAGAGTCCCTGCTCTGGTCCTTCTTCTGCTTGGTGCGCCGGTTCTGGAACCAGACCTTGACCTGAGGGGGGGAGCGGCGGGGACGGGGCGGGGGGACAGAAAGGCACGGACGGAAAGAGAGCGCGGGGGGCCGGGGAAAGAGAGGCGAGAACCAGGAGAGAGTGAGAGATACGAGAGAGAGAGAGACGTATTAAAATAAACACGCAAGCGAGATCCATCCCCCGCCTGCCGCTTCCAGGGAAATGGCAAATTCCTGCAGGTGCCAGGAGGGAGCGGGACGGGAGCCCGGGGTGGGAGCCTGGGATGGGAGCCCAGGGATGGGAGCTCAGGGACGGGAGCCCAGGGGATGGGAGCCTGGGATGGGAGCCCAGGGACGGGAACTCAGGGACAGGAGCTCAGGGACAGGAGCTCAGGGATGGAAGCCCAGGGACGGGAGCCTGGGATCAGACCCCAGGGTAGGAGCCTGGAGCCAGAAGCCCGGGGCTAAGCCACCCCGCCGCTGCACGGCTCTGCCCTGTGCTGGCTCTCCCGGGAACGCTGAGCTACGGGACGTGCTGGATTCTCCTCGGTGATGGTCATCAAACCCAAGTTTGTGTCCCCACCTGCAAACCTTTCCCTCGCCGGGCCAGGACGCGGGGCAGGGCGGAGGGTCCCTGGCCTTGCTGCGGTGCAGGGGAACACGTTAGGGGACAGGATGGCTTCTGGTGGCCCTGGATCTCTGGGCACAGACCCAATTCCGTGCCCGGACCCCACTGGGGGCATCCCCACCCCAACCTGTCTCTGGCCAAAGTAAGGAGCGAGTCCGGGCTGAGGCCCCGTGGGACCCCCTGCCCCAACACTGCTCCTGACTCACCCGGGTGGGACGTGGACCCTGTCCCCAGCCCGCGGCTCCCGTCCCCCTGCGGCTGCCCCCGCACCCCCTAACCTCTCCCCTGGGAGGGCAGCCCCCCGCTTCTGTCCCTCCCTGGCAGAGCAGAGGGGTAGGAGAGGCAGAGAGACAGACAGAGAGAGGCGTGAGGGACAGACAGATGGACGGAGATGGAGGTGAGGGAAGGAGACGGATGGGAAGACACTCGGATTAGAGCGTGGCGGATGGGAGCGGATGAGTCAGGCGCTGGCCGGGACCCCGGGAGCAAACCCCAGCACACCGGCACAGGCTTCGTCCCCGAGGCCAGCGGGTCTTGAACTCATCCGAGTCATCGGAAGCGCATCGGGGCAGGACAGTCGCTCACCGACCCAGCCCTCGCGCGGCCTCCGGACAATGGACCCACAGTACAGAGCTAACGGAGCATGGGGGTGGAGGGGCTCTCAGCCCCCCGGCCCCTTTCCGGGGACATAATAGTGGAGCTGATGTCTGGGGATGCTCGGGGAGGAGCAGCGGGAGATGCTCCTGGGCGATGGGGGGACACCAGGACCACGGGGCTGAGCTCATGTCCCACAGCCGAAACCTCCTGGGACCACGGGCCACCGCCGGCCCACCCGTTACCCACAGGCTCCCACGTGGAAGCTCCTGAGGACGTTCCCTGCCCGTGCACCCCTCGGCCCCGCACAGGGACCCTGGATCCCTCGTTGCCACCTGGGCCCACGTCACAGCCCCGCCGGGTCCCCGGGACTGACGTCCCCTCCCCACCGTCCCCGTGGGTCCCTCCACGCCGGCGAGCGGGACGGGTTTGGGCAGGGCCGAGCGCTCCCACGGGCCCGGGGCACGGCGACCTGACGCAGAATTAGCAGCCCACCGGCCTTTCAGAGCTGCCGAATTCTGGGGAGCGCAGAGCCTCCGGCACAGCCGGCGGGGCCGAACGCGACTCCCGCAGCCCCGCAATCCCGCGTCATTACTGACGTCTTAACGAAGGTCTGGTGCAAGTCCATAGAGAAACGCACAGCCCCAGCGCTCCCCGCTCAAAGCATCCCTCAAGCAGCCGACTCTGGAAGCACAAGAGCTCAAAAAAGCCCCGTCAGCATGATTATATCCTGGAGGATGAGCACGAAGTGCCCAGGAGCTGCCCGCAAGCCGCATTTTCCAAGCCCAGCCGGGCGCACGGCAGGAGGAGGCAGCGGGCTCCTCGTCTCCTCGGCAGGGAGGGTGCCCCAGCACCCACCCTTCCCGCACCCACCAGCGCCCACGGATCCGGCTCAGCAGCTCCTGGCCTTTCCTGGGCGCAGCCAGGGAGGACGGAGATGGAGGGATGCGCTGGAGCCCACCCTCTCGCCTGAGGACCATCTCCATCCCCAAGCCCCCCGAGCCCAGCCCAAACCCTGCGTCCCTCAGCCCGGTGTCCTGCCGGCCGAGGCTCCGGGGCTGGGAACCCACCGCCAGCTCTCCCCCTCCGCCCTCCCCGGTGTCTGCACCCCCCGGTTTGAGTGCATCGCCTCCAGCCGCCCTGGGGTGCTGATGGGTCTCAGAGACCCTCCCCGAGGCCGCGTGCGGATTCCAGCGCAAAGGGAAACTGAGGCACAGACAGCCCCCGCAAAGCTCCCTGCATCGCAAAGCACTCCGAGCCGCAGCTCCTAACACGGCGGGGGGAGGCGCAGGACACGGAATCACAAGGACCAGGAGGCATCAGGTGTGGTCACCGGGTGGTGGCTGGAAACCCCAGCAAGGGCGGAGGCCGAGCCCCTTGGGGCGGCACAGCCGGTGTTAGTCCCTGCCACGGGGTGCCCTGGAGGCCAAAACGCAAGTGGGCTGAAGAAGGGACTCGGAGGACTTGCAGGAGAACAGATCCACGAAGATTTAACACGAGGATCTGGGTACCTCCTCGGGGTGAGCGCTCCCTAGGACGCCGGCGGCTGGAAAGACGCGGCAGGGACGGGGCCCCTTCGCACCCCACAGTCTCCTCTGCTCCTCCACCGCTAAGGTCAGCTCGTACGTCCTGGTTGTCTTCTACAGGTCGTGGCAAACACGCACAGCTCACTGAAAGCAAAGGGCCCTGTCAGGCTCTCCTGAGGTCTGGTCTGTTCCCCCTCCACCTCCAGCTTCCCCTGGGAGCTCGTTTTTCCCGGGTGTTCCGGCTTTTGGTCTGTGCTGCTGCTTCTCCTGGGCGCTCCTGGGGAGCTGGGAGGAACCTGCCGGGGCCGGCAGTGACGCTGAACTCCAACGCACAGCAAGACCGATGGGCAGGTCCAAGGAACAGGTCGCTCGAACTCGGAGAGGACACTGAAGTGGATGAATTTCTGGTGCCAAACCCAGTTCCACGCCACTGGGGACATGAGGGCAAACGAAAGGACAGGAGGGAGAAAGGGGGGAGGCGACACCGGTCTCAAACGTGCCGACATGGGGTTCAGCTGGGGAAGGGTGGCAATACGGTCCTCGGGTCCGACCACCGTTGGGTTCCTCCTTCCTAGGGTGGGAGAGCACCCCAGCACCGAGCCCCTTCCCGGCTGGAATACCCTCTGCTCTCGCTCCGCCTTCGCCAGGGCTGTCTGACGCCGTTGGTGATGGCCGCTCCTCGATTTACAGGTGCAGACAGAAACCCTCCGCAGCCCTGCCTGCCTTCTGCGCCTGGTCCTCTTGCAGGAGGTTCTCCCGCCCGCGGCCCGCCTCTGCGGTTCCTCTCGGCGCCCAGCACCCTGGAACGCCGGGACCCAAGCTACGCTATATACGGCTTCCTCGCGCCTCGTAGGCTGACACGAGCTCTTCCCCATCCGCACTGGTGACATATCCGATGAGCAGGATCACGTCTGCCCTCATGGCTAAAGTCCGTTTACAGCTTGTCATTAATTAGTAGATCCATGTCCTTTTCAGCCTCCATTACGATCAAGCCCTGAGTTCCTATCGCTGGAGACGGAAATAAGCTCAGCCAGACACAGCCCTTGACAAGTCCGTGAGTAATTTCCCTCCAGCCTCGATCCTTCGTCTTTCGGCAACCCCCTCCGCCATCTCCCCCCGATCACGGTTTCTCCCCCCACTACAAGTCCTCTCGTCAGCGTTGCCTCCGGTTTCGTTCACGACTCCCCGTCAGCGCTTCGCCCAGGTCTGCTGGGATGAGACCGGCTGCGTCGCCCTCTCTAAAAGAGCGGACTCCTTCCTCGCCCAAGCTACTGGGCGCACTGGTGCGTGCCGGCGACGTGGCCGCGGCACCCTTCCCAGCCCGGCCTGGGGGCGGGGGGCACCACGCTGGGACACCCCCAGTGGGCACCACATCTCCAGCCTCGGTGGAGGAGGGCACGTGGCCCTGTGCGCGGTGTTTTGCTTCTCCGTTTCCGACCCGGTCAATAACTGACGGGCTGTCGGAGGAATCCAGCCGCCTCCGGCTCTCCTGCCAGACCGGGGCGGGGAAGCAGAAAGCGAGACCGAGGACACCCCTTCCCTAGGAACGGGGAGAAAGGCCAGTTCCCAGCTGTGTCACTCTGGGGGACTGTCGGGGTTTAACCCCACACTGTCACCCCATACCCCGCAGCCGCTCGCTCACTGTCCCGTCCCCGCTGGGGTGGGGAGGAGAATCGGAGAGAAAGGAAAACTCGCGGGTTGAGGTAAAAACAGCTCACCAGGACAGCAAAGGGAAAATATAACAATATATTAATAATGGTAATAATGATAATATATACAAGGATAATAGAATATATAAAACAAACGATGCACAGTTTCTCACCCCCCGACGACCGACACAGCCCGTCCCGAGCAGCAGGCAGGGAGCAGGGGTATCCCCCCAGCTATCCCAGAACAGCCAGTTCCAGAGAGAGCAGGCGAGGGAACCAACAGCCGAGCGAACGAAAAACAAAAAGGTAAAAAATAAGGAAACAAAAAGCAACCCGAAGGGAAGCTTAAGGATTAAGGCAAGTTAAGGGTCTAAAAGCCTCAAAAGCCTCAAAAGCCTCGTGGCCCACCGACCGACCCTCACTGATCCCGGCCATACCATCTCTGGTAGGGAACACTCTCTTTGGCCAGTTTGGATCAACCATCCTGTCTCTACCCCTCCCAAGTTTTGCACCTGCACATCAGCAAAACCCGGGAAACTGCAAAATGTCCTGGGTCGTTCAGCAGCACCCAGCACCATCAGTGTGCTGTCACCGTTCTTCTCACACTGAATCCAAAACACAGGAGCTGCTGAAAACAAAACTAGCTCCATCCTGGCCGAAACCAGGACAGGGACAGCCAGGAGAGGGGGGAGAAGCCTCCCCTGCTCCGGAGGAGTCCCGGGAAGAGCCCACGGCTCCCGGCGGCTGCAGGTCCCCTGCCTGGGGCTGCGGGATCCGGGACCACACGCGACGGGCCGATGGGGTCACGCCTGGACGCGGACAAGCAGAGAACAGCATGCACTTGGACGTGAGCGAGGAGCGGGACGTGAGGGGTCACGCGCCCGCCGGAACACGAAGGTGGCTCTCGGAGGACGGGGAGGAGGGAAGCCATGCGGAGGGGACGGCTCTGAGACACGGCGTGCAGGCGACCCGGCAAGAGCTCGCCGTTTGGCGCTGAAGCCAGGAGGCTAAGCACGACCTGCGGATTCAGAAACTGTACGAGGGTTTGGAGAAGGAGTCCCGGTGCTGGATATTCAATCATCAACTGCTGTGACCAGGCCTAGTGGCCACTCTTCCATACGGCCGGAGGGATCTCGGGATGAAAGCCCTCGCGTTCCTGGATCTGGAAGTTCTGCTTGGCTCGGTGTCTGCAGCAGGAGAGAGACGGGGGAGAGCGGGGGACTCCTTGTCCGAGCAGGCAGAGGTAGGACGCGATCTCTGGGCTGAAGCAGGGCAGGCTCCGTGGCAGAGACGCTACGGGCAGACCCCGTGGAGAGCTGCCTGCGGAGCACCGTTCCGCGGCAGGAGCGTGCTCGCCGTCGCACCGACTGGTCAGCGCGGGGAGTTTTACTGAGAGAAATGCCCTGGATCAGGTAGGGCGAGGAGGAAAGTCCTAGGACCTGATCAGAAAGGTCCATCTGCCTTCTGAGTCTGAGCTTGGAAGCATACGACTTCTCCAGGTCCTGCAGCATGAAAACCAAGCAGGAGAATCTGCTCCGTCCTGGGCTGGATGTTTCCATAAAAAATCCAGGGCAGAGATCTCCGTCCACCCACCAGAACAGCCACCAGCCCCGTCTGCGCTCACCAGGGAGGGCCAGGGGGCTGTAGCTCTCTCCCCGCAGCCGCCCACGCGGACTTGCAGGTGTGGGGTCACGCGTGGCCAACATGGTCACGTCATCACGCATGGGATCCACCCCCCGTAACACTACGAACGCATCGAGCCCAGAGCGGCGGTGCTTGGCCAGCATGAGGTGGCCTGATGCCAAACACGGCACCGTGGTTGCTCTGGAGGAGAGACGGCTTCTGCGGCAGGGGCTGACCGGAGGGCAACAAACCATGGTCCTTCCTAGAAGACTTACCCAGGTCTAAGCCTGCCACGTTGCAGATACCAGACAAGGTCCGAAGGTTCCCAGCTGGGACACGGGCAGGCAGTTCCCCCCTCTGACACCAACCAAACGGGACGCCGGCACCTCTCACCCCTCCGTTTTCTGCCCAACCCTGTGTGGAAACGTGTGGCTTAGGGACAGCAGCGTCTCTGCTTCCGTGTCTGCGCATCGAGGACGATGGGACCTGCAGGTGCTACCAGAGCGTGGGGGTCCCCACCTCCCCTGGGACCTGCAGGTGCTACCAGAGCGTGGGGGTCCCCAACTCCCCCGGGACTTGCAGGTGCTACCTGGGGGTCCCCACCTGCCCCAGGATCTGCAGGTGCTACCAGAGCATGGGGGTCCCCACCTCCCCTGGGACCTGCAGGTGCTACCTGGGGGTGCCCACCTCCCCCGGGACCCGTAGGTGCTACCAAAGCATGGGGGGTCCCCATCTCCCCTGGGACCTGTAGGTGCTACCTGGGGGTCCCCATCTCCCCCGGGACCTGCAGGTGCTACCAGAGCCTGAACTGCTACCAGAACTGCAACACCAACCAGCGGAAAGGGAAGGAGACAACCCCGGATCTGTCCAGTCTGTCCCGGACTGGCAGAGTCACCCAAAGCCTGCGGGACTCATTACACCAGTCCTCAGCACACAATAAAACACCATCAGCATCTCAGTGACCCACCCACAGCTGCAGGTCCCAGATACCTCTCTCCTGTCCCCCACGCAAGATTTTCTTCCCACCCGCTCTTTTCACCACACCAGAAGCTGAAGATACCTGTTGCGTGGAGCAAGGCCGACCCTCTCCTTGCGGGTGGAGAGGCTGGACGTGGTGCCCAACTGGCAACGACCAAGAGTACGAGCCCTCAACTGCACACTGGGCGGAAAAGCAGTTTGGAAGGTTGAGACCGGCCACCTGATCATTTCAGGAGGTGCTTCCCAGTGCGTGGGGTGAAAACCAGCTGGTATCCACCCCGATCCCCTTCCCCGCGGCACTACGGAGCCTCTCGCCCCGTCCCCCTCTCCCCGCGAGTCCTGCCCTCGCCCAGCCGCACAGGAGGGGGCCCGACCCCCCGCGCACCTCGGGGTGTAAGTCCATCCATCGAGTTCATCCCTCGCAGGCTACGTGACTCCCATCGCGTGCCCGTTCACCGGGAGCAAGGCAAACAGAAACGACGACAAACAAACCCCGAGCTGCCAGGAGAAGGGTCTCGGGGGGCGGCCAGCGCGGTGCAGCAGCTCTGGCGCAGGGACGTAAAGGCTGAACAGGTTTCTTTTTCCCTTCTTCCCAAAAAAAAAAAAGCTTTCCCCTGGCCGGCTCCCCCCTGCTCGCCCCAAAGCCGACGCACCGAGCGAGCCCTCCAAGGAGAAGGGCAAGGGGAGGGCAGAACCGGCGCGGCTCGCCGCCGGGAAAGCAAGGCTGCAATTCCCTGCGCTCCCCAGCAGCTTCTACTGCAGCGAGTGTCCGCAGGGCCCCCGGCCGGCTCGGAAACCACGCGCCGGGGAGCGGGAAGCGGAGCCCTCGGGGAGCCCGGCGGGAGGCCCCCGCGTCCCGTGTCCGTCTGACTCCGGCAGCCAGGCGGTTATTTCATGTTATTTTGGTTTATTTTTATTTTTTTTATTTTGTTTGGTTTTGTTTGGTTTTGGTTTGTTTGGCTTTGTTTAGTTTATTTTATTCTATTTTATTCTATTTCATCCCGTTTTATTATGTTACTTTAATTTTTTCAATTTTAGATTGGTTTATTCCCTTCCAAACGCGCACACCCCTCGTGCCGGCCGTGCAACTGAACGAGCCGCTGAGGGTCGCAGCGATGCACCCACGGACCTCTCCATCCCCCGGGGCTCTCTCTGCATGTGGAGTTTCCCTCTCCCGAGGAAGGATCCATCCGCCGGGAACAGGCTCCGGGAGCCCCCTGGGACCTCCACGCTGCAGCCCGTCCCCCCGCCGTGTCCCCCCTGCGCCGAGCGCTCCGAACCATCGCCCCCATTGCAAACGCGCGCACGCGTGTGCTCGCACGTGCTTCTGCGCACACGCGTGTGCTCGCACGCGCCCCACTGCGCGTGCACGCACCCCCACACCGGAGCTTCCGCCCGCGGCCACGTCTCCCCGCAGCCGCCCGAGCCGCTGGGGAGGGACCGGCCGAGCACCCCGGTTCCCGGGCCAGGCAGGGGCAGGGTGAGGGCAGCAGCGCAGGCAGAGCTCCGGGAAGGGAACAAACGCGGGCAGCGGGGACACGGCGTCTCCCCACTCGCCGGAGCGGCGGCAGCAGCCCACGGCACCGGCTCTGGGCAGGCTCGCGGCTCCAGGCGCGGCGCAGCCGGCGGCACGCAGCACCCGTGCCGTGGCACAGTGGGAGCAGGCAGCGGCAGGAGCAGCTGTGGGGCAGCGTGTGCCGTGAGCGCAGCTATCAGCAGCGCGGTGGCACCGGGACCGAGCACACCAGGGGCCTGGTCCTCGGTGCCCTGTGCCGTGAACTTGAGGAGCGCCTGAGCCCGGGCTTCGCCTCCCCCAGCCCCTTCTCCGGCAGCTGAGCCGGACCCGCAGTGGCTGGGAGATGCTGGGAGATGCTGCTCCGATCCCTGCCCTCCACCTCACACCTCCGAGCTACAGCACAAAGGATTTCCAAGCGGTTCGCCCCAAAACAGACCCCCCGCCGGCAGGTCGAGCTCCCCGCGCGCTCCAGGGATGGAAAGGCACAGGGCGGGAGCCCATCGCCCCACGGCGTGCAGGGATCCGGGGACCGGCTGATGGTTTCAGTCCGGGAACTGCCTCGCTCTGCCCCCGCCCCTCTCGCCCATCCCAGCACGCTGCCCAAAGCGCTCCCCTCCCCGCTCCGGTCCCCGCAGAGCAGGATGCGGCCACGCCTGCCAGCCGGGGACCGGGCGGTGCGCTCCCCTCTCTTCGGCTAATTTTTTACATCATCTGGCGCCTCACTGATGCGTTTTCCCAGCTCGTGGCTGAGCAGCGGCGGGACGTCGCTCCGGGGTGGTTGCGGTTTGCTGGTGGGGGCCCGAAGCCCCCGCCCGTCCCTGCCCACGCCGGTCCCAGGCAGCGGGCACGTCGCGCCTGCTCATTGAAGCCTGCTCGCGCCGGCGCACGCGCTCCCGCACGCCAGCGTCCCCCACCGCCCCCGGAACGCCTGAGCCCCTCGGCCTCCCCGTGCTCGGTGGCCGGCCAGGAGGGTCCCCATCCTCCCCCGGGACACCCATGGGCACCGCCAGGCAGGAGCCCCGGACCCCGGGGCCCACGCAGGTAGGGCTGGGGGATATGTCACTGGTTTTTAATGGTGTTTATTATTTGGCAGCCCTGCCCTGGGGCTGACCTCGGCACCGTCGTGCGCCCCACGCCGTGGGCGCCTCCGGCACGCCGGCCACGCGGGACGGCTCACAGCTGCCGGCCGAGGCCATTTTCCTCGCCGGGATGAGCTCCCCGCCACCATCAGCGAACGCCCGCCGCGGCACAGAAGAAGGTGGGACCCAGCCTGCCGCACCGCCAGCTCCCCACGGCTCCCTGGCCACCCTTCCTCCTCCTCCTCCTCCTCCTCCTCCCTCCATCCCGAGTGGGGCCGTGGGCTCGCGGAGCCATCGAGGCCGGGGCAGGCGGCGGCTCGGCGCAGGCTCGGGCCCCGGCGTTGCGTAAGCCGGTGGGCTCGCTGCCCAAAGCTGCCTCGGCCAGGGGCTTCGTAACGCTGCAGCGGCTGCGCGACCCGGCTGCCTCTGCCCGGCCACGGCGGGGACGGGGAGCCGGCGCTGAGCGGGGACGGACTCGTCCCTCGGCTCCTCCTCCAGCCCCTCTGCGCCCCGACAGCGCCTGGGGCCACCCCGGCCGCGCCACCCACCCCAAACCTCTGCCCGAGCCCGGGACAGCCACGCCGGGGGCCGTGCTTCCAGCCGCACCGAGCCCCGGTCCGCGGCCCGGCAGCGTGCTGGGACAGCGAGGTGGGAACCGTCCCCGAGCCGCCGGGACCCGGCTGTGCCCTCGGCCACGAGCCCGTCCCCAGGGCAGCCCGTTGCCCCAGCGCTGAGCCACAGCTCCAGCCGGATCATGCCCTCGGCCGGCTTTTGCGCCGAAATTCAGGCTATTTTCTGCTTCACAGCAGGGGAACCTCCCGGCCGCTCTCTTTGCCGCTGGAAACGAGAGGCAGGAGCAGGGAGAGACGGGGCTGGGCTCTGCAGGCAGGTCTGGGGGGGGGAGTGTCCTCCCCCACCCCGCCTGGCGGCCCCAGAGCGAGGTGTCCCGGGGGGAGCGTCCCCCAACACGCCGAGATCGCCCAGAGACAAACCCCCGGCTCCTCGGCGGTGCCGGCGAAGGCTGACGGGTGATTTCCCCCATTTACCGGGATTTCAGAATGTGCTGCCTGGGATGGGCGGGAGACGCCGCCATCGGAGCCGGCCCCAAAACTGTCCCCAAAACCAATTTCCATCAGAAACTGTCATCTTTAGGAAACAAGGTCTCTGAAATTACATCCACTGGCAGTACGCTGAGAACGCCTTGGAGACCGCTCCCGCCCTCTCGCGATGTTTAGAACTGAAATTCTCAACCACCAACTCCGAAACTGTTCTTTACCGCTCAGGCATTTTCGATTGAAAATGCTTAATGGTAAAAATCACAATTAACTGCGTCACACTTATTTACAGTCAGCTATTTTGCCTAGTGCCAGCCGAGCTTGGGGAGCTGCAGAGGTACCCAGGGATTTTGGGTTATCGATGTCATCGCAGGAGCCGCTGTCCTGGAGAAGAGCTCTGTTTCCAGAGGGTCCCCTTGTCCCCCCCCCGAGGAGGGCTGCTCCTTTCCTCTCCCCAGAAACGGTGCCCAATCCCCCCCCAAGAAGCCGGTGCTCGTCGCCCGAACCCGCTTCCCCAGCTCCCTGACGTGCTTTGGGAAACGAAACGCCAGAAAGGTGAATTTTTCAGGAACCCGAGGGGCCGGGGCCGGGCAGGCGGAGACGGCGGCCGGGCTGTGCCAGCCGGGTCCTGCCGCGACGCGGCACCTGGTTATAACACGGCTTTTATGGCCACCAGCCCAGGGCCCCGCCGGCTGCGGGGTAAACCCCGCCACGTGCCCCCGCCGCGGGGAGGGGACGGGATTAGCTCGTCCTCGTGAGGAGGTTTACTCCACAAGCGTGCTCTGGCACGGGCTGGCATGTGGGAAGGGCAGCCAGAAGCTCCTGGAGAGGCTCAGCTTCTTCCAGGGTCACCCTGGGCATCTCCAGTGGCCACCTCCTGCCCTGGGACCCGGGACCCCCCCCCTTCCAGGCCAGCGGGAGCTGGATACCTTCAGCACCCGGATCCGACCCAGGAGTCATTAAATACGGGAACACTCGGGCTGACGTGGGAAAGCCCTGAACGCAGCGGTGGGTCCCCCGTTGCCACCCCCTCGCTTCGGAACAGACTCGGCACCCAAGTGCTGAGCAGCAGGAGCCGGCTGCGGGCTACCACGGCTGGACACGATGCCGTCCCCCAGCCACCCGCCTCCCCACCCCGCTGTCCCCACGTCCCCTGGGCCAGCCCCGGCGCTCCCCAGGCCCCTCGGGGAGGTGGGTCAGACCCAGCCGGGCAGAGATCGGCTCCAGGAAAACAGGGTGGTCAGGTCAGCCTCTCCAGGGAAAGCTCCACCGACCAGGAGAAGTGGCCCAGGGGGGAGGACAGGAGCACCCAGCTGGGAACAGCCCCCCTCAAACCGGGCTGCGCTAGGATGGGGCACCCCGACCCACAGCACGGGGCCAGCGAGGCTGCAGGTTCCCCAAGCAGAGGGGAGAAAACGTTCCCCGCCGGGCAATTACCCATGGGAGAACGGGAAGCACCCACGGCGCGAAACAGCGACGCTACAGAAGCAGCCGGGTGGAGGCAACACGAACCGTGGAAGGTGTTGGAGAGGTTTTACTACGCACAGCAGAGCATGAGGGACGGGTGGAGGGAGGGAGGGATGGAGGGATGCAGGGAGGGATGCAGGGAGGGATGCAGGGAGGGATGCAGGGAGAGAGGGGCAGATGGATGGATGCCTCCTCAGAAAAGAACATGCTCGGCTACGACACCTGTATTTTCTGCATGGTCTGGAAAAGGGATTTCCCACACAGCTTTGGAAATTCAGCTGCCGCATCCCCCGAGGACCGCAGGGACTCCGAGGATGAGGAGCGCAGCTTTGCAGACCAGCGTGACGGTCCCACCTGCCCCTTGCTCCCGGGGGAAGCCCCAGCCCGCAGCTCCCATCACCGGGCTCTGGAGGACTCTCACCCCCTCCCGAGCACGGCTTTCCCGCAGTTCTCCCCGTGAGAGGACAACTTGTGCCGGCACCGACCGTTGTTTCATTGTTCTCTCGCTGCAGGGACTGATAGTCGCTCATGTCTTGAGGTGCGATTAATTTTTAACGGCATCATCTTAATTGCCGGGCTATAAATAGCCCTTCCCGCCCCTTCTCCGGCTCAGCTGCTTTCTCGCGGACGGTTTGCTCCACGCTGCGGGGATCGCAGCCCTGCAAGCCCTGTGCTGCGAGTGCCCTCCCCGCGCCGCGCAGGACGCGCGGGGGACCGGCCGCCGGCAGTGCCGGAGCTGTAGGAGCCCAGCCCCGGCCAAGGGCGGCCCGGGGCTCTGTCCCGAGGAAGGTCTGCCAGGCCGGCTGCGACGGGGCCCGTCGCAGCGAGGGGAACACCAGGGGATCCGGGGGGGCCCTGCGGACTTTCCAGCAGCCACGAAGCGTGATGCTCAGACCTCTCCCCGCTCTGTGCCCCACCATCCCTCTACAAAGGCTCTTCGGACGCTGCACAGGAGCCGAGGAGCCCAAAAGCTCACCGGTATCTTCCCGGAGGTGCCAGCAGCGCTCCTGGGCACGGCCTCCTCGACTGAGGACACCCCTGTCCCCCCCGGCTCCTGCCTTGGGGAGGGGTGAGCTACCTCTCGGCAGAGGGACAAGGCTCGGAGCCGGGCACTGCCCGGAGAACGTCGGGCACGAGCCCCGTCCTGACCTCCTGGGTGCCCGGCCCTCGTTCGACGCGAGTGCTGCTCCTCTGTCCTCGCTCTAAGGAGGGCAGGAAGGGCCGGCAAATACACCAGGTCACTTGAACCTGAGCCTGGCATTGAACTCCTGACCCAGAAAGCAAATCCCCTCGGCCAGCCCATCCCGCCTCTCCTCCTGCCGGGGGATTTGCGGGAATTATCCTCCCGCCGCCGTCCCCCCGTGGTCCTTCTGCCTCGCAGCCTCCTCTCCGCCTTGCACTTGCTATCCCTTAACGACACCAAGGGGCACTTTTCCCCTGACGCCTTGGGATGCGTCGCCTGGGGAAAGCCCGACGCAGGGACACGGGCTGCTCTGCTCGGAGCACGGGGCCGATTCGGGGTGGGTTGTGCCGGGCGGGTTCGGGCAGCCCCTCCGCAGCTCTCCGCGCCAGGGGGGGGAGCTCACCTGGGATGCGGCAGCCGGCACATCCGCATCTCCAGGCTGCTGCTTGACAAGTTAATGAAAATACTCTACAGGCTAATTAAACTCGTTTAACACTACCCATGCCCATGGATTAATTAGAAAAAAAGCACAAATGGGGTTGGGCTGGAGCCAGAGCAGCTCCCAGCGAGGCAGAACAAGTACGTGCCTTCCTGGAGGGACCAGGTGAATTCCCCCGGCTGGAGAGAGCCGGGGCAGGTGGAAGCACCCTCCTCATCCTCACCTGAGCGTGGGTGGCTCCGAAACTCCCCCCCACATCCCTTCAGCGCGACAGGCCTGGCTGAGCCCCGCAGACGGGCACGGGGACAAGGTGCTGGGCTGGCTGCGGGGGGACGGCAAGGTGGCCCGGGGCACAGCGGGGTGCTGGCAGCGAGGGGAGGGCAGCCCCATCCGCGGCGGCTGCCGACGGGCACCGGCTTCTGCTGCTCCGGGCCGAGGAGCACCGGCGGCACACATGGCTCTGAGCCTCCCCCGGCACGGAGGGGCTGTGCCGCTTCTCCCTGCCTTAGCCTGGGCGAGCCCCTCTCCCCCGGGCGAGCCCCCCTCTCCCTGGGTGAGCCCTCTCCCTGGGGCAGGGGCCGGAGACAAGAAAGCCCGGCGATCCCTGCTCCCGGCCACGGAGGTAAGCCGTTCTGGCTTCCCCGCAAGGGGCAGCGAGAGCCTCCTGCCTCCAAGTCTGCCAAAAAGCGGGATCAGATGCCGGGAAAGTAAAATAAGAGCCTAAAAGAGGCCTTTTTTTCTCTCCAGCAGGATTTCTCGGGGGCGCAGCCTGACCAGCGGACCCACTTACGGGGACGCTTGGCTGCAGCTCTCCAGCTGCGGTGACATCGTGTCTCTTCCCATCTCGTCACGCTGTTTGCACCACTCTCTCTTCGCAGAGGAGCGGAGATGAATCATTCTTCCCCCCAAACGTTCGCAGGCACAAAACCCCCTCCTCGGCGGCCCCTTCCTCCATGCCCTCCGCTTTGCTCTTCCCTCCCATGGTGGGACACGGTGGGCACCCAGGGGTCCCTCGGAGAGCAAAGTCAAGAGTGGCTGGCGGGGGGAGGCTTCCTAATCCCAAAACCAGGACATCATTCAACGAGGGGATGGAAAGGATCCGTCCCGGTGTCCCAACCACCAGCACAACGCAAAGGTCAACCAAGAAAGAGCCGCAAGATGCTGCTGGTTGGGAATCCGCCAACAAAACATGAGATGGAGCAATGATACCGTGAACTGCCCTAAGGCCTGGGAGCTGCTCCTGGAGAACGCCGGGAGGAAAATCACCAAAAGCACCCAAAAGACTCCGACTGTTGCGAATGTTGGAGCTCCATGGGATGGGAGGTGCCGGGGGTGACTCTCCAGTCCCCCGGCCACATCCAGAGCAGAGCAGCAGGCCACGGAGCCGCGCGATACCCTCCAGAGCCAAGGGGTCTTGTAAAACCCTGCGGTCGCCCAGCTCCTGCAACGACCGAGGAAACCCCCCAGCCGTGAACAGCGAGGGGCAGGGGGTGATGCCTGAGTGTGCAGAGAGCCTGAAACCATGAGCCAAGGGGACCTGCACCCCGCTAACGAGAGGAGGAGGCCGGGCACCGAGCCTGGCACTGCCATCCCTGGGCACGGTGGCGGCTGGGGAGGGACGGGTGGCAGGGGGGGCCGGGAAGGTACAACTGGGAGTTTGCTGCAGGGAAGGAAATGCTGTGAAAAGCACAGAAAGGGATTAAAAAAGACAGAGGTGAAGGAGAGAGATGGGAAAAAGAGGATGCGGGAAGGAGAAGAAAAGAGGAGAAGAGACAGCCGTGGCCTACAGGGTGTGAATTCTCTCACTGGGTGATGAAGGCAGCAATGAGGCACCAAGCAAGCAGTAAATAAGCAGACACTAGTCCCTGCGGAGAGGCTGTGCCCTCCCGGCCCCGGGCTGCGGCAGCCGGCACCCCGCTCGGCACCCCGCACCGGCTGCCCGTCCCTTCCCGCGCCTGCCGGGGAGCCGAAGCTCTGCCCCCAGCACGGCCGATCAAGCCCACCCGTGTCCCTCCCAGCGCCGCGGAGGTGACGCTGGGACCGGGGCTTTGGCTGGGACCCCGGGAAGAGGGACCCCCGTGCAGCGCCCAGCTCACCGGGTGCTTTGCTCCTAACCGCGGCACAGCCCTGCCAGCCGCCAGCGCCTCCTCGCACGTACCCCGCAGACAGAAACCTGCTCCTTACCAAAAAAACTTGCTCCCCCACCCAAAAGAGCCAAGAGCAACTATTTCTGTCGGGGCGCCGAGGCTCTGCTCCCCCTTGCAGGACCGTGCAGCAGCCGCACAGCGAGCGCCGAAGCACCACGGAGCAACAGGGTCTCCCCAAACTCAGACCCTCTCAGCACGCGGGGGGAGCCTGGAGCCAGGGGTCTGGCTGCTGCCAGCCGGGACGGGTTTGTTCCGCAAGGGGTTTAGAAAAATTGAAATTCTTTCCTATCTGAGTCGATGAAACCACGTAGCTGTCTCCAAACGTGCCTCTCCCTGGCCAGAGAAGGGGCAGACGGGGCCGATGGAGCCATTTCTGTAGGTCCCAGCTGTGCTGTCTGGCGTTGTGGTCCTCATTCATTCTATTGTTACTGCTATTTCCGTATAAATTTTCAATCCGAAACCATCGCAACCCCAGCAGATGCCCTTTTCGCTTAGCAGGCACCAACACCAACTCCCGAGCACCGCGCAACCTCTCCCGCCCCAGCTCGCCCAGGTTCCCCCCACCAGCCCAGCTCCCTCCGCGCCGGGCAAACCTCGGCGGAGGAGAACCGGGAAAATCCCTCCCCGCCGGCAAAGCTCCGGCTGGGGACGTGTGTGCAGGGGGGGGATGGAGAAGAGGTGCCCGGGCCGTGCCACAGCTCGGGGGTCCCCCAGTCCGCAGGGATGGTGCCCGGCGGCATCCCCGCCCCGCGGGGAGCAGGAGAGCGGAGCCACGGAGGCTGCAGCGAGGGGGGAGCGGCGGGGTGCAGGATCCCTGCGGGATCCATCCAGCCCATACGCAGCCCAACGCCTGATCCCGACGGCACCCGCGGTGCCGCCCGACCCCGCTCGCCCGCCCTGCGCTGCGGGTGCTGCCGTTAAGGACCTCAGGTCCCCGCCGGTGCCCTCCTGCTCTTTCCTCTTCCCCACTTCGCCGGACCCTCCCGGGGGATGCTGCCTGCGGGGGAGCAGCGCGGCGGCCAGGGGGGTCCCTGCGGACCCCGCTCAGGGCTGCCCCTCGCCCCCCCAACCCTAAACCTCGAGAGAAAGGGGTGGAGGAGAGCGATTGCCCGCAGCACCACGCACGCTTCCCCCGGCCACGCTCAGCCCCCGACCGAAACGCCGGCCAGCGCCCCTCCACCCCGGCAAGCACCGAGCCCCTCCGCCCGGGTCTGGGACCGGCTCAGCCCCGGTTCCCCCCAGGACACCTCTCGCCCCCCCCCCCAGCCCCGCTTTCTGCCCGGCACGCCTGCCCCAGGGGGCTGCACGCGGCCGCGGGGCCACGGGGATGGCCGCACCACGACGGAGCCGCCACGACCCTTACCTGGGTCTCGGAGAGGTTGAGCTGCCGCGCTAGCTCCGTCCGCTCCCTGCCCACCACGTACTGGCAGCGCTGGAACTCCAGCTCCAGGCGGTAGAGCTGCTCCGCCGTGAAGGACGTCCGCGTCCGCTTGGGCCGGTCCAGGTCCAGGCCCTTGGGGAGCACAATCTCCCGGATCGTCCCTTTGGCATCTGGGAGGGAAGCGGGGGAGAGAAGGGACGTCAGGAAAAGGTCTCCAGGGAGGAAAAAAAGAAAGCTGGGCTGGGGTGAGGGAAGGGGTTGGGGGAACTGGTCCAAAAGGGCGGTTACGGGGGGAGGAGAAGCCGGGTTAAGCAGCGGCTGCACCGTCAGGGCTGGTGCCCACCGCGGGGGCGAGGGCCGGGGCTCCCCAGGGGGAACTGTGAAGATCCCCCCAGCCGCGGCTAAAAGAGGCGACGTCCCATAGCTCGGGTCTGCCCTCGGGCCCCAGACGCTGCGAGTCTATAAACCTCCAGGGAACCGTAACAAGCCTTCATACAAATAGGGATTTTTTTTTTTTTTTCCAAGAGAGAAATAGAAATCAAAACCCAGAGCGTTTAATCACAGAAATAACAGCTTCTGAAAGCCAGAAGCAGAAAACAGTTCTCTACCGAGGAAGAGTTCAAATGAAACAGATTTTTAATTAAAAATACATGTTATTTTTGGTTTCTATCCTTCCTTGGGAATACTGGGAAAATTTTCTCTCTGTTACAATTCCCTTCTTTCCAGAATTATTCTCACTGAAGGAATATTTTCTTGAAAAGCAGTAGCTCCTGCTTCGGGGCAGTTCCCTGTTAAAGGACAAGTTTTGGCAGCGCCGCACGCCCCGAGCCGCTCACGGCAGCGGATTTTACGAGGCCGGGGCTATCGCTGCCCACGGCTTGACGCGGGGAAACACAAGCCGGAGGGTTCAGCTCCCACGCTGGCCCCTTCCACGCCGCGGGATGCCGCTCGCGGCCCCTCCACAGGAGCCACGGCTTTACTGACAAAGGACGAGCTCTCCCACAAAAATCCACGGAGCCGCGAGGTGCCAGGAAGCCTGTCCCGGCTCCGCGGGCTGGGACGTGCCCCCACGGGCTCTGTGTGCCAGACGCAGCACCGGGTATTACAACTGAGCCTTGGAAATTGCCCGCTGGGTTCCTGCCGGACCCCGAGCCCCCGGTGCTCCCGGTCCCTTGTGCCGGCTTTCCTCAAGCACCAGCAACACCGGCGGAGAGCGGGGTCTGGGTGAGCCCTGGCCGCGGAGCTGCCTGCTTCTGCCGGCCAAAAACCAGCCACAGAAGCCGCACCGGGCGAGCGGCCCCGGCTCCAGGCCCTGCTTTCGGGGCCGCTTGCCCGTGCCCGGAGGGACCCGAGCTCCGCGGCAGCCTTGGCTTTGCTTTCTCTCTTTCTGGTTGACTCAGGCATGGAAGGATTATAAAATTGCTGGGGCGGGAAGGGGGGAAACAGCGAGGAGCAGCCTGGGAGGGGGTGATGGAGGCACGGGGACGGTGGGAGCGGGGAGCAAGCACAGACTTGGGAGAGGGACCCCAATCCCGGAGCCGGTTTCCCACCGCTACGTTGCGGTACGTGGCAGAGGCGCCGTCCCGGCAGGGCCAGCCCGCTCCAGGCTGGAGCACGGCACCGCCGGCAGCACCGGGGCCACAAAGGGCTTGGGGAGGGCCGGGGTGGGAGAGGGTCCGGTGGGACCAGGAGCATGGGCTCTGATCTGCACCCCCAAGTCCCGCGGGTGGGCACAGAGCTGTCGGAAAGGAAAGGGGCTGGAGGTGCCTCTGGTGGGGTATCTGGTGGGATCGGGAAGCCAGCCTGGGAACCATTTTGCGAGGAGAAGAGCGTTCGCAGGGATGATGCCCAGACCACGTCCGCACTCCCGTGCCCACGCCGCGGTCCCCCGACACAACAACAGCCGGGGCTGCCAGCAAGCAGCAGCTAACAGAGACGCTCGTGCTTTCCAGGCGCAGCTGCAAGAATCTGCCCCTCCGCCCTCGCCGCTCTGTACGGCGCTGCCGGCATTATTACGGGTATTATTTATTGTTATTCCCCCCCGGCAGCTGGGGCGCGGGGCGGGGGGAGCGGGCTGGGCACGGCACCGGAGAGAAGGGAATGGAAGGGAAGGGAAGGGGGTACAGTCTGCGGCACCAGCTCAGCCAGGGAGAGGCAAAACCCCTCGGCCCAGCCCCTCGCAGCCGCCGCGGCCCAGGCGGGTCGCAGCCCTATTGCACGCCGCAGACCTTCCCCGCTGCCCCTCCGCACGGGTTTTGGGGGGCCCACGGCCATCCCCCCATGCCAGGAAGGGCACAACACCATCCTGCCTGAGGAACCCGCTCCCGAGAGCCTTCCCCCGTCAGCCGCTGGATCCCAGACCCCCAACACCCGCCAGGTCCTGCCAGGGCTGCCGGGGCTTTTCCAGCAGCCCTTGGCCTTGGCGGGGCCGCGGTGACGGGTTGTGCCCTTGGGGACTGGGCTACACCCGATGGCAGCACATCCCGGGCAAGGCCTGGGGCTGAAACACCCCAAAAGAGGTCTGGGGCCAAGGGGATCAACCTCTCCTCTGCCTTAGCAGCTAAATACGGCAAGGCAGGACAGGCAGCCACGGCCGGGGAGCGGGAGGGGAGGCAAGCGGGGAGCCGCTTTGGGGCACCGACCCCCGAGCTGGTGAGCAGCGATTTTGCAGCCCGCACCCACTGCGGCACAGCGCAGCAGGCGCCGGAGGGACCCATCCTGCTCACCGACACACGCAGCCTCGCGCAGAGGACTGTACGCCCAGGGACACGCCACGCACACCCGTGGGCACAGGGTTTCGGCACTGACACGGCTGCCAGGACATTTCTGGGGCGCACCCCCGCCCTGCCAGCTCCCAACACGTACCCCCATCCGTCTCCATGCCAGGGGCTGGGGTGGCCATGGTGGCACATGCAGCTGGGGGGCACAGGAGCCCGCAGCCCTTCTCAGTGCACCCCGAAAGGCACCGGGGTCCCCCCAGAGCTCCCCACAACCCACCCACAGCCCCCACACAGCGCTGGGGCAGCCCCTCCAGCCCCTGGGAGGTGACCAGGAGGAGGGGGCTGAGCACCCCGGGATCTGCCCCCCCTGCGACTGCAGCCCCCACGCTGCCGGCGGGATCGGCCCCGGAGCAGCCCGGCTCCTCCGGCAAGGCCTTGCCCTGTTAACCCCGCTAAGGACCGACCCGCTGCCGGTCCGCACCCCCCGGCCGTGCCCGCGTCCAACGGCACCCGCCAGCCCTGCCGCCACAACAGGACGGGGATGGCCGGGCGTCCAGGGCTGCCTCCGTGGGCAAAGCCGTCCCGGCGCGGCGGCTGCGGGCTCCATCCCGCACGGCCGGTGCCCGGATTGAGCCCGGGCCGGGGAGCGGGAGGCAGCCCCCGGCCAGGGCTGGCGAGGGGAGCTGCGGCCCCTTCCCCCGGGGCAGCACAGCCCCTCTCTGCCCTGCTGCAGGGAGCACCCAAAAATAACGGAGCACGCCTGGAAATACCCACCCGGGCCCGGGGACACGAGTGGGGGTGGCCAGCGAAGTGGGGGAGAGCGGTCCCTGCGGCACCCGCTGCCAGCTCACCCCTGGGGAAAATATAAAATATTTTAAAATCTATTTTTAAAAATAAATAAATAAATAAATTAAAATTTCACCTTGCGGAAAAATCAGCCCGGAGGCGCTTCCCCGGCGCCGGCCGGGGCTCGGCACCGACCCCAGCCCCGGGAGCGGGACCCCGGCCGGGGGAGGGCCAGGAGCCGGCAGGCCCGTGGCCCTGCAGCCCGGCGCTCCCCGCCGCGTCTCCCCGCTTTATTCCGGCCCCGTTCCCGTTTATTCGCAGCGTTTACTCCCCGCCACCATTTTGTCCGCGCCGTGGCGGCTGCAGCAAGATGGTGAGACCGGTTGCTCCCGGGCGAGGGTCACCGGGACCAGGAGAAGCGGGGACCCGCTCCGGGGGGTTGGGGACCGACCCCCGGCCCGCTGCCAGCCCCGGGCCCGTCGGGGCGGCCCCGGTAGGGCCGAGGCCGGGCGGAGGAGAGGCCTGACCCTGGCCTGACCCCGGCCGGGCTCGGCCTCGGCGACCACCGAGGACCCGGGGACACCCCGGGCGGGACCCCGGCACCGGCTCCCGAGCGCTGCCCGCTCCCGGGGCGCCCGGGGAAGGGCTCGGGCAGCGACAGCCGGACTGTCGGCGACAGGCGCCTATCGCGACAGCCGGGAAGGAGGTTTCGGTGGGCGGCGGGGCTGTTTGCAAGTCGGCCGCCAACCGCTCCGCAGCCTCCGGGCGGGCCGGGATGCCCGAGCCGAGCCGAGCCGTGCCAGGCCCCGCCGCCCCCGGGGCATCAACGAGGACGCGGCCGAGCCGGGGCCGCGGCTCCGGTCCCCGCCGCCCTGCCCGAGCGCTGGGCTTGGGGCCGGGGCAGAGGCCGGGCGGCCTCGGCCCTGCTCACCGAGCGGCCTCGGAGCTCCTCCGGGCTCCGGCTCGGCGGGCGGCGGCGCGGGGGGACGCCGGGCATCCCCAGCGCGGCCCCGGGCTGGAGCCGCGCTGCCGCCCCGGAGCCCCGAGCCGGGGAGCGCTCGGCACCTGCCCGCCTGCCGCACCCCCGCCCAGGCGCCCCAAACTTTCGGGGTTCGCCACAAGCCGGGCTGGTCGCGGCCAGCCCCGGGCCGGCGGCGGGCTGAGCGCGGGCGGCGGGGCGGGATGCGCCGGGTCCCGCCGTGCCCCGAGCCCGGGCCGAGCCCGCCGCGTCCCTCGGCCCCGGCCCGAGCGAGGGATCTTATAAAGAGGGGAAAAGGGAGAAAAAAAAAAAAAAAAAAAATAGCCCCTAACTCGTCGCCGCTCCGTGACGCTTTTCTCCCGCGACAACGCTTTAAAACGCAAAGCTGATGCTTTCGCCCCTCTCCCGCTGCCTGCGCGTCCCCCGGCGGGGCTCGGCCGGCCCGGCGGCTCCGTGGCCCCGCGGCCGCTCCCCCGGACCCCCGCCCGGCCCGCTGAGCCCGGCCGAGCCCGGCCGCTCGGCCGCACGCCGGGGCGGGCAGACAGGGCGAGCCCCGCTGCGCTCCGGCCCCGCTCCCGGAAGCCGCACGGCGGAGCGGGCTGGGGGAAGCCGGGCCCGGGCCCCGCCGCACGGAGCCGAGCCGGGGCGGCGGGGCCGGGAGGCCGGAGCGCAGAGGCGGGTGGCGGCCGGGAGCGGCCGGGGCTGCGCTGGAAGCGGCGCCGGGGCGGGGGGAACGTGCCCCATCCCGCTGTCACCCGGCCCCGGAGCGGGGACCCGGCCGGCGGCGGCGAGCGCAGCCGCGAGGTGCCCCGGGGGGGAAGCGGAGAGCGGGGGCCGGGGCCCGGGGTCCCTGCCCGTACCTCGCACCAGGATGCGGCGGCAGTAGTCCGCCTCGCCGGCTCCCGACGGGCTCTCGCTGTCCGGGGCGCACTCCTTGGAGGAGCCGGGGCTGACCGCCGACGTTCCCGGGATGTCCTTGAAGCCGCCGCGGCCGCCGCCGCCGCCGCGCAGAGCGCTCTCCAGCTCCGCCCGGGTCGGCGCCTTCTCCCGGGCCCGCCCGGCGGCCGCGGGCTCGGCCAGCACCACGGGGCTCCTGCCGGGCTCGGCCCCTCCATCGCTCATCCCTGCGGGCGCCGCGCCGGGATCAAACATCGGGAGGGAGAGAGGGAGAGAGAGAGAGACGGGGAGAGGAGAGAGGCGGCAAGACTAGGCGGGGGGGAGGGGAGCCCCCCCCACCTTCCCCAGACCCCTTCCCCTCCCCGCCCCTCCCCGGCCCCCCCCGGGGCTCAGCGCCCTGGCAGAGCCGGGGGCACCGCGCCCCAGCTCACCCCCATGGCCGGAGACCGCCGGGGGCCGTCGCCCTCCCGCCTCTCCGCGGCGGAGCCGGCCCTCTCCCACCCGGGGGGCTGGCGTTTAAAGCGTCCCCCCCCGCTCCACCGGCCGGGGGGGGGGGGACGGGACACGGGGACGGGACCCGTCGGGGCGTCCCGAGAGGGTGCGAGGGGGGTAAAAAGGAGTTAAAAACTTTGACAGGCGGCTGAGCCCCCCCCCGCACCCCCCCCCCAGCTCCACCTCCCGCCGCACCTCGCTCCGGGCAAACTTCAGGCGCTCCGGCCGCCGCCGCTGCCCTTCCATGGAGCGCCGGTCCCGGCGGGGAGGCGGCGGGAGCGGGCGAGGGAGCCGCCGGTGCCCGGGCTCGCCGCGCTGCGCGGGGATTCGCGTGCGGGGAAATCAATACCGGGAGATGGGGAGGGGAGGGGGGGCATGATTTTAGGGGCGGGGGGGGGGGCGGAGGGGAAGGGGAGGCCGAGGGGAGGGAGCTGCGGAGGAAGCGGCCGGGGGTGGGACCGGGGAAGGAGACGGGGCCCGTGTTGCTCCGGCCCGGCCCTCCCCCGCGCCGCCGCGCTCCTCTGCGCATCCCCGGCCGCCGCCGGAGCCGGGAGCGGGCGGCCGAGCCCCGGGGCGGCGGGGAGCGGCTCGGGGCGGGGGGGGCGGCGGGAGGAAAGGGGCGATTTTAAATGAACGGCCCGGCACAGACGCAATTTCCTGCGCTCCCGGTCCGTGACACCGATTAGTAAACAAAGAGCCCCTCGGCGGCCGCTGCCCGGCCCCGGGAGCGCGGGCAGCGCGGCGGCAGGGCCGGGGGCGGCGGCTCCGGGTCCTGCTCCTGCCCCCGCGGCGGGGGTGCCCTGCTCTCGGGGGGCTCACCCGCGGGGACCCCCCGCCTCGGCGGAGAAGGGCCCGCCGAGATGGAAAGGAAAAAAGAAACAACCCGGCCCCGGCCCGGCTTTGCCCCCCCGGGCTGCCCGCGCCCCTCCGGGCGGGCGGGGGTCGGGGGCTCCGGCCCCTCTTCCCCACGGTGCCCCGCAGCCCGAGGATCTCCGCTGCTACCGGGCTTACCCCACCGCCTCCCCGGGACCGGGCAGCGGGGGAGCCCCGAACCCCTCCCTGGCTCCGGCACAGCCGCTCCCGGCAGCCGCAGCCCCCCCGGGCCGGCACCGGCACCGGGGCCGAGGCGAGCGGCTCCCCGTGCCCAGCCGGGGCGGACGGGCCCCGGGGCGGCCTCCCAGGCCGGGGGTCCCGGGCAGCCCCCCCCTTCCCCGAGGGTTCCGTTCCGCCGCTCTCTGCAACGGGGAAAAACCCGGCGGAAAAGCGGCGGCGATGCTTCGCGCCGGGGATACCGCGCCCCCTCTTCGCCTCGCCCTGAATCCCCTCAAATCGAAGCGGTTGCGATGACGGTGGATTAAAAATAAATAAATTAGCTGTTAATCCAATTGCCGAGAGCCCAGCGTCCCCGAGAGCTCAATCCCGAGCGACCGGGACCCGGCGAAGGACACGCCGGGGCTCCGAACCCCCCGACACCCACCCGCGCTCCGACGCCGGCCGGGGCTGCCCGGGGCTCGGCCGGAGCTGGGGGGTCCCCGAGGGGCCTCGGTCCGGCCCGGCGCGGGGTTTCACCGGGGACGGGGAGCTCAAGGCCTCCAGATCTGCCCTCGGGCCGGGGTGGGCCCCGCGTGTCCGTGTCAGGCTGTGCCCGTCCCTGAAACCACCGAAACGGCGCGGAGCAGAGAACAACAGATCAAGGGGAAGAAATACAAAATAAAATTAGGAAAAATAAAAGGAAAAAGCGAGCGAACGAATAACGCGGAGCAGGGGCAGAGCGCGGAGCCGGGGGGCGCGGAGCAAGGGCCGGTGCCCCCGGCCGCACCCTGGGCCCGGCGGGGCCGGGCGGCGGGATGGAGCCGCCGGTTCGGGGTGGGCGCTGGCGACGGCAACCGGCGACCGGTTCCCCGCTCCCTGTCCCCGGGTCCCGGCTCCCCGCTCCCGGCTCCCCGCTCCCGGTTCCTCGCTCCCGGGGCTGCGGCGAGGCCGCCGAGCCCGGCCGGAGCGTGGTTTATATCGTGACATCGGCGAACGATTCATAACGAAAACCAGGAACAATAATCACGACCCGAACCCACCCGCCGCCCTGCAGAGGCGAGGCCCGGCGGCCACGCGTGGGGACGGGCTCCGGGCCGGTCGCCGGTGGGGAAGGCGAGGGCGGCCGCCGCCCGGGAGCTGCTGCAACGAAATGTCCTCGCTCGGCCGAGCCCCGGCACCGGGCGGCGGCACGACGGGGCGAGAGGCGGCCCCGGAGCCCGCTCGGCCCCGGACCCCCCGCGCCCCCGCTACTCTTCCCCTTCTCGCTCCGTCGTTAACGCCAACGAGTGACACAGAGATTTGCCGCGGGTGGGTCGGAGCTTGCGGGGAGCGGAGGAAGGGACATCCCGGGGTGCCAACCGGCGCCGCCGCTCCCAGAAGCGGAGGCGAGGGGATCCGCGCTCCTCCGCGGGCCGCGCAGCGCGGAGCGGAGCCCCGGCAGCCTCCGCCTGATCGTGACATAAACATTAATAGCGATCGTAGCGATCATGGCAATAATAGCAAGAAGACGAAGACGAAGAAGAAGAAGAAGAAGAAGAAGAAGAAGAAGAAGAAGAAGAAAATTAATATAGAAATAGAAATAGAAATAGAAATAAGAAAAAAAAAGAAAAAGAAAGAAAAAGAAAAAGAAAAAGAAGAAAAAGAAAAAGAAAAAGAAAAAGAAAAAGAAAAAGAAAAAGAAAAAGAAAAAGGAAAAGAAAAAGGAAAAGAAAAAGGAAAAGAAAAAGAAAAAGAAAAAGAAAAGGAAAAAGAAAAAGAAAAAGAAAAAGAAAAAGAAAAAAGAAAAAAGAAAAGAAAAAGAAAAAGAAAAGGAAAAAGAAAAAAGAAAAAGAAAAAAGAAAAAGAAAAAGAAAAAGAAAAAGAAAAAGAAAAAGAAAAAGAAAAGAGAAAAGGAAAAAGAAAAGGAAAAAGAAAAGGAAAAAGCAAGCCAAACCCAGCGCTGGTTATCGCATCAGGGTTACTGTTGTTGATTCGGGGTTACCGTTGTCACCGCCGTTATTGCCGTTTCCCCTCCCGCTCGGGCCGTGCGGAGCAGACCCCGGCCCCTGGAGCCCGGCCGGGGGGGCCCCACTCGCCCCGGGCAGCCCCGGGTCCGGCGGCGCCTCCCGCTCCCCCCCCACCCCCCGCTCCGGGGGCGGCGAAAGGGCGGAACCCCCCCCAATTTTCCTTCATTTCCCCGGTTTCCAGCCCGGCGGAGGGGCCCGATCCGCCGCCCGGCGCCCCCCGGGCCCGGCGCCCCCGGCTCGCTGGAAGCGGAGGTAAGGGAGGGCCGGCTGCGGGCCCGCCCGGCGCGGCTCGGCTCGGCTCGGCTCGGCTCGGCTGGGCACGGCTCGGGGCGGCCGCCTGGCCCACGGCCCACGGCCCACGGCGGGGCCTGCGAGCCCCGGGCCCGGGCGGCTCACGCCGAGCGCGGCTTTACCGGCACCGGGGGGCACCGGGACGGGGAACCCTCCTCCTCCTCCTCCTCCTCCTCCTTCGCCTCCCCGCAGACGGACGGGCTTCCCCGGGAGACCCCCGGCCTGGCGGCTGCGGGGCGCCCCGGGCCCCCCGAGGGTCCCCCGGTGCCGGAGCAGCGAGGCCGCGGCCGGGGCAGCGCGGCGGAGCGCGGTAACTGCTGCGGGGCGTGCGTGGGCCCGGCAGCCGTGCGGAACGCGGGGGGACTGTGCAGGGACAGGGGGGGAAATGTGCACAGACACGGGGGGACTGTGCAGGGACACGGGGGGACTGTGCAGGGACACGGGGGAAATGTGCACGGACACGGGGGGACTGTGCAGGGACACGGGAAACGTGCGCGCACACGGGTAAACGTGGACAGACACGGGGAGACTGTGTATGGACACGGGGGAGCCGTGCCAAAAACACGGGGGGACTGTGCAGAGACACGGGAACCGTGCATGGACACGGCTAAACGTGGACGGACACGGGGAGCCGTGTGAAAACACGGGGGGACTGTGCATGAACATGGGTAAATGTGCATGGACACGAGGGGACTGTGCAGGGACACGGGGAAACGTGCATGGACACGGGGGGACTGTGTGAAACGCGGGGGGACTGTGCACGGACATGAGGAAACGTGCACGGACACGAGGAAACGTGCACGAACACGGGGAAACGTGCACGGACACGGGGGGACTGTGCGCGGACAGGGGGGAGCCGTGCATGAACACGGGAAAATTGTGTGCGGACACGGGGGAAATGTCCACGGATACAGTGTAATTGTGCACGGACGCTGTAAAAGTCCACGGACACAGCGTGGGTGTGCCCGGCTTTGCAGGGGCTCGGGGAGCCGCAGGCGCACGGTGTGGCTGTGCACGGACACGGGGCAGCCGCGCGTGGGCACAGTGTAACCGTGGACTGCTCCCTTCTCGTGGGGGGGTGGTTTAGGGGTTTGTTTGTTTGTTTTCAAAGCAATCAGGGGAGCTGCACCCGCTATGGCGCATCCAGTTACCCGATACAGCCGTGCACGGACACGGGTGGGTGTGCGTGGACACACCGTAACGGTGCGCAGACACGAGTGACTGTGCACGGGCTCAGTGTAACAGTGCACGGACACGGGTGGGTCTGCACGGATACACTGTAACCGCGCACGGTGCACGTGTGAATGGATCCAAGGTAGCCGGGCGTGGCCACGGGTGGGTGCGCATGGACACAGTGTGACCGTGCACAGACACGGGTGGGCGTGCAGGGCCAGTGTGGCCGCCGGCAGGTAACGGTGGAGGTGGGCAGGGCCCCGCGGGGCTGCGGCCCGGGGTGCTGCACCCCTCGCAGCGCCGCGGGGCATTCTGCCACGGCCGGGCGTGGGTCGCTGCCCCGGGGCCACCCCCACGGACCCGCGCCGGGCCCCGGGGCTGCTCACCGGGCCAGGCCGGGACCGGGCGGCCTCGGCGGCTCCGCCCGCCCCGGGCTCCGGCGGCGGCTCCGGGGACCCCGCCGGGGGCAGAGGGAGAGCTGGGGGACCCGTCGCCGCCCCCGCCCCGTCCCGGGGCCCTTCCGGGGGTGCCCACTCCGGACATGGCCCCCCCGGGCCCCCGGCAGCGCTGATTTCGTTGGCGGAGCGGCTGTCCCGGGGGGCCCAGGGCGGCCTCGGGAGCGGGCGGGCGGGGACACCCCTCCGCGCCCGGGGACACCCCTCTCCGGGAGGGGACACCCCTCCCCGCGCCGCAGCCGACCCCACGCCCCGCCGCGCTTCCCCACGGGTGGGTGCGCTCCGCACGGCCCGGCCCGCCCGGCCCCACCGCGCCCGCTCGGATAAAGCGAACTCAAGGGAAATGCAACGAAATCCGGGCGGGCCGGTGACGCAGCCCCCCCCCGGCATGGCCGCTCGCCACCCCGCCCCTCAGCGAGCCCCCCGGCACCGGGGGACCCCGGCCAGCGCCCCGGCCCGGCGAGCAGCTTCTCCCCCCGGGGCTCCCCACTCCGAACGAGTCCACGGCGGCGGGGCCACCTGGACACGGGGAGCAGCGGGGGCCGGGGCCCCCAGATCCTTCCCCGCCCCTGGCACCCCGCTCCTGGCATCCTCTCCCCCAGCATCCTCATTTCGGGGATCCCCTCTCCCTCCTCATCTCTGCCACCCCGGCTCCTGGGGTGCCCACTTCAGGGATTCCGGCTCCAGGGGCCCCGCTCCCGGCATCTCCACTCCCAGCATCCCCGCTCCAGGTGCCCCGCTCCAGGGACACTGGTCTCGGCATCTCTGCTCCAGGGACCCCGCTCCAGGGACCCCGCTCCCGGCATCTCCGCTCCCGGCATCCCTGCTCCAAGGGCCCCACTCCCGGCATCCCTGCTCCAGGGACCCCGCTCCTGGCATCTCCACGCCCGGCATCCCCAGTCCAAGGGCCCCACTCCCAGCATCTCCACTCCCAGCATCCCCGCTCCAAGGGCCCTGCTCCAGGGACCCCACTCCCGGCATCCCCGCTCCCAGCATCCCCGCTCCAGGGACCCCTCTCCTGGCATCTCCACTCCCGGCATCCCCGCTCCAGGGACCCCGCTCCCGGCATCCCCGCTCCGTGCAGTCCCGCTCCCGGCACGGCCATGCGGGGGCCCCGGCAGAGGCCTGGCCCCGCAGACCCCCGCGGCGGGCCCGGCCCCGGCCCCGAGGGTCCGGCCAGCTCCTGCTCTGGGTCATTAAAAAAACTAATCACGGGGGGGGAGCAGTGAGGAGCTCGGAGGGACACAGGGCAGAGTGCGGAGCTGGAAGAAATAGTGCTAGCACCCCCCTACCCCCCCCAGGTCCCCCCAGACCCCCACGGGGCAGGGCAGCCCCCCCAGACCATGGCTTGGGGCAGGGCGGTGCGATGGCTTGGCTGTGACCCCCAGCCCCCCAGCTCCACACGCAGAGGCTGCGAGATCGGTGCCTCAGTTTACCCCCTCCAGGTGTGCACAGGATCCGTGGGGAAGGCTGCAGGGCCCCCCCGCCCCCGGGGAGCCCGGCACGGCCGGTGCCATCCGCACCGCGAAGGCTGGAGGCACACGGGTGTCCGCAGACCGGTGTCTTCGCTGGAGACGCCCACAGCAGAGCCCAGACCAAGGGACGCGGGGCCACGAGTGGCGAGGAGCCAGCCGGGCACCGGGATGGCACCCGAGCGGGGAGGCAAGGAGCAGGAGGGCGAGCAGGCCCGGGGGCTCGGCTTCTCCGAGGCGCGGCCGCAGGTTGTTCTGCACCGCGAGCTGCTGCTCCGCGTTTTGTTGCGGTCTCTGGTTCGTGCCCAGCCCTGCACGTCGCTCCCTGCGCCCTGGCTGCTCCCGGCCCCGGGGTCTCGCCCACCCAGCCAAGGCAGGCTCAGGGCGAGGGCGAGCGGGGCCGCGGGGACAGGCGGGTGACAAGGCGTCAGCGCTGTTGGCACACCATGTGCCGCCAGGTGCGCGGCAGAGGGTGCGATCACAGCCCCGGGGACCTGCTACCACGTGTTGGTAACCTGACCTTTCCAGTTTCCCCAGCTCCTGCTCTGCTGGAACCCCCCCAGACCCCCAGGGTCCCCCAGGATGCTCGCCGTGGGTCCCCCAGGACACTCGCGGTGGGTCCCTCAGGATGCTCGCCGTGGGTCACCCATGACGCTCGCTGTGGGTCCCTCAGGACACTTGCCGTGGGTCCCTCAGGACACTCGCCGTGGGTCCCCCATGACGCTCGCCGTGGCTCCCAGCGCCTGCCCGCCCCGGGGCCCCGCAGCCCTCCCCAGCCTGCAGCCAGGGCTGCTCTCGGCTCCAACAGCCACCGTGTCCCCCCTGGGCCGGCTGCGTCCCAGGAGGGGGGAATCGGCCCCAAACCACGTTCCACCCCCCAGGCACCCATCACCGCCGCCCCCGGGCAATTCCAGTTAATGAGCATCAAATTAACGTTGCTGGGGGCCTTGTCGTGCCTCATCCGTGGAGCCCCGGGGTGCTCCTGGGGCTGCGGGTTCCCGGCTGAGATGACAATCCCGGCAAACAAGGGGAGGCCCCAAGGGACCCCGATAAACCTCCGCCGCTGCCAGGAGGAGCAGCAGTGCAGGCAGTGCTGGGGCTGGGGTGCTCCGGCAGCCTCCGTGGGGCAGCCAGCGCCACCCTCCCGTGGGTTTATGGGGTGATGAGACCCCGGGCAGAGAAGAAGGGAGGGGGTTCCTGGGGGGCTGGGCAGGACCCGCCGACCCTCACAGCCACGGGAGGGCAGAGACCAGCCCTTCCTCCCGGTTCCCACGGCATGCGGGTGTTCCGTGTGGGTTAAGGGCACTGCGGAGGGTCTGCGGGGCTTAGTGAGGCTGGGGCCGGTGAGAGCCGTCCCCTCCACCCCACCAGTCCCAGCCCAGCCCTGGCGTGACCACAGCCACGTGCCGGGAACCGGGCGGTGTGTGTGACACGGGGACAGGGGCGGGGAGGGGTGTCCGGCCACCCTGCCACCCCTGCCTGTGTCCATCACCGCTGACTCGGGCCCAGAGGGGAGCGGCAGGCGGGGTGGCCCCGTGCCGTGTCCCACCGCAGCCGCCAAGCCTTGCCGCCACCCAGCCCGCAGGTAGCGGCGACCTACAGATCATCGATGAGGATGGCGAGGAAGAAGCGGGATGGACTCAGCAGACGTTACGCTAAACCTCGGGGAGGGAGGACGTGAGAAGCGCCAGCGCTGGGACGGGGGAGAGGTGGCCCTGGCCGGGCTGGGGAGGGTACCCACGCGGCGTGGGGGGATTTGGCTGCCAGAGGGTTGGGTTAGGGGTAAATCCTACAAAGCGCAGAGGCATCACAAGGCGGGCGGCACCGTGTCGCCCCACACCTCTCGTCTCGGCGTAGCGGTGGCACCCCCTCATCCCGCGCCGCCGGCACCGACTCCCCAGGCTGGCGTGGTTCAGAGCCGGGCCCGCCGCAGAGCCGGCAGGGACGGGGCCCAGGGCAGGGGTGAGGGCCACATCTGCACAGGGACATCGCACCACTGCTCGCACGGAGCGGGTGGGCTCGTTTCCCGCACCAGAGAGGGCCCCTGAGCCCGGCTGGCCAGCGGCAATCCTCGCAAGAGCCGTCAGCATCGCCGACGTGCCGAGGCCGGCCGGGCTCGCGCTCGCGGACAGCTCTGCCAGCGCAAGGCGAGGGCGGCGAGCCCGGCCCCGCGCTGCCCCGAGATCCCCCTCGCCGCCAGCGCCGGGTGCGTTGCAGCCGTCCCCGGGATTACCGCAAACAGCAAATCGAAGCACGCACTGATTTATCCAAGGAGAAACGCCCGCGCATTTCTGCAAGGTCCTCTGCCCGATGGCAAATCCGTGGCCCCCAGTTCACCTTCCGACCTGCCCTTATTCCCTTGCTCTGCCTTTAAACCATGTGACGGAGGATTTGGCTTAACGTGTGTCGCTCCAGAAGGAAAGGAGGAGAAGGAGCTCAGAGGGCCCGGAGGTAATCGCTGGCTCCCAGCCCGAGGCACAGGGGCGTTCCTGCGGCCGCGGGGCTGGATTAAGGCAGGCGAGCACCCCGGTCCTCTCCCAAGCGCTGCTGCTTGCTGCTCCCCGCGTCTCCGAGCCCCTCCGCACGGGTCAGGGCAGGCGGTTTGCAGAGGTTTGGCATCACGGGAGCAATCCCTCGGCGCTCCCTCGGTGCTGCCGGGTGCCTGCCCCATCCTGCCCACAGCCTGTCTCCGTGCCGCCGACGTCGGTCCCGTAGCCGGTGGGACCTTCCCCTCACCCTCTCCTCTGCACCCCCAGGACCAGGCTGCACCAGTTGCGCTGCCGGGAAGAGCCCACATCTGGCACAGCTGGCCGGCGGCAGCTCACGGGGCCCGGCGTGTGCACGCCAGCTGCCAACATCTGCCCTGGCCCCCCCAGCGAGCGCCTGGGCACAGTGGGCAGGAGGGGCCAGCTGGAGCAGCCGGGGGGGCTCCGGGCAGGAATGAATTAACTTCAGGCTGGGGAGATGCGGGGGGCAGGGGTGGGTGCACACGGGGACCCTTCGCGAAGCCCGGGGGCTCGGTGGGGAGGCAGCGAGCAGCGTGGGCGCAGGTGGCGGAGGAGGAGGCGGGTTCGTGGGCGGTGGGGTTGGGGGGCTCTGCCACGGAGGTCCCTTGAAAAGGTGATTTCCAGCCGGAGGGATGGACCTGCCCGGGTCACCCCAGCTCCATCCGCACTCGTCTGTCTGCGCTTGCAGTTTAGCAGATGACGGAGGTTTAACCTCGCTGTCGCCAGACGCTCTGAGGGATCTTGGTGAGGAGGCAGCGGCTGCTGCAATGGGCTGGGGAGGGGGATGCCTGCCGCCCCCCTGCCCGCCCCCCTGCCCGCCCCCCTGCCCACCACCCATGGGCTCAGCGCCGCTCCTGTCCCGTCCTGTCCCACCCCATCCCATCCCATCCCCATCCCACCCCATCCCCATCCCATCCCACCCCATCCCATCCCAGGGCCTTGCAGGTTGCTCAGGGGAGCGCGCCCGGGGGTCGCTCTGTGGGGGTACCCCTATGTTCCCCCCCAAACTGGTGTCTCCATCGCCCAGTGCAGGAAATCGGCTGCGTGAGCCCTTGACTGGTATAAACGGGGGAGCAGGCACCTGCTGGCAGGAATTGCTTTTGGGAAGCTTGTGCCAAATGCTCCCAGGAATAAATCCAAACGGCTGCTCCAAAGCTGGGGTCCCCAGCACCATCCCCCGCAGCCACCACTGAGTCCCCAGCCCGCACCAGTCCCTCGGCTCCCCATCCCAGTGCTGAGCAGGAGCAGCTCCGCCGGGGTCACTCCTGCCCCACACCAGGTCCGAGCCCCCCCAGCCCTGCTCCCCTCACCGCAGGCCCGGCTCTGGGGAGGTTTTGGCCGCCTGGGCGTGGGGAGTTGGGCCCCTCTCGGTGCAGGAGAGCGCTGCCGCGTTGCGCCCCGAGTCCCGGCACCCGCCCAGGTTGTAACGTGCGCTGGGGACCTCCGAGGTCTCGGCTCCCACCCTCTGCTCCGAGGGCGAGAGAAGGGTTTGGCTCCATCTCCTCCCTAACCCACCTTCCCCTAGTCGCGAGAGGCAGCGAGGTCCCCAACTGTCCCCATCGCCGCCCAGCCCCCCTCTCCCAGCCCCTCCTCTGGCCTCACCCCGCTTTGTGGGCATTTCCCAAGGGCTGGGAGCCCCAGCGGAACAGGGAACCGTGGGGCCGGGGGGAGGCATCGCTGCCCCACGCTCCCCCGGAGCCCCTGGCCCCGCGCCCAGCCTCGTCCCCTCCTCCCCAAACGGCACCGGGAGCCGCGGCACCGGGAGGATGCATCCGAGGAGGATGAGGGTCTGTGCCATCCTGAGAGCTGAGCAAGAGGGAGATTAGCTAGAAATAGGATCGGTAAGTTTGAGCGCGGGGAGCTGGAGGGGTGGGGGGGACACAGGCAATAGCAGGAGGGCGTTGGGGTGCGGGTGCCGGCTGTCTCGCCCGCGCTGCCTCGGTGCATGAGCAGGAGCTGCAAACCAGGCGGGTAAGGGGGGGGGCATCGCCCCCGAGCCCCCGAGCCGTGCCCGGGAAGCGCCAGCTCCGTGCTCCGAAGCACCGGCCGGCTGCGCACCCCTGTCCGGCGGCGGCCGGCGGCGAGGCGGCCGCAGAGTGACATCTAACGGCAGCGGCCCGGGAGGGGGCACAGCCCGGCAGCCGCCTTCCTCGCTGGGGGCCGCGAGTTCGGCCCCCAGCCCCAGCTCCCCGCCGGCAGCTCGGAGCTGACAGGACAGGGCTCCTCCTCGCCCCCCGCCTCTTCCCGGGCACCGAGGGGACACGCGTGGCCCGGGGACAGCTCTGCCCTCCCGTCCGACGGGCTGACAGGACAGATGCCAGGAAAATGGGGTGCTGTGATCGCGGACTGTCTCCGAGCATCACGTCCCCCATCTCCCACCTGCCCCACGGCCCCGTCCGCAGACCGAGCCGTTGCTCCGCGGTGGCTGCAGACCGGCTTTGGGGGACAACGCGGAGAAGGGAGCGGGGAAGGGATCACGCACCAACCAGCCCTGCCCAGCCCCGCGCTGTCCCCCGGCTCTCCACCCTTCCCAAAGCAGGGCAATCAAACTCTCCCCAACCCATCCCAACAGGCACCGGCTGCGCGTTGCTCCGGGTTTTATTTCCAGACAGAGGAAGAGCACGCAGGGAGGCCCCGGCACGCGGGGGCTGCGTGGCACCGTGGCAGGCAGCACCCTGGGGTGGTGGCTTTGGTGGGGGCCAGGAGGACGGTGGCGATGGAGAGGCTGCCCAGGCTTGCACCGCCACCGGGAGATGGGGGTTTTTCTGGGATTTTGCTGCTGGAGAGCAGCTCTGAGCCGTCACGGCCTGCCGGTGCCTGGCACACGCGGCACACCACGCGTGGCAGCGAGCACAGACCGTACCCGGCGTGAGAACAACATCCACGGCGGGGAGGGACGAGGGGCACGGTGGGGCAGGAGAGGGGCAGAGGGGGCTGGGAGGGGATGGAGACAGGGCTGGGTTATCCCCGGGGCGGTGGCTGCCTGGATCCAGCCAGGCCAGGGCTGTGCGCTTCCAGCTCCACCTGCTACGGCTGCTCCTGGGCCGAAGAGCCACCGGCTTAGGAAGCTCCATCCACCTGGAAAAGGTTGGGGGCTGTCTGGGGAAACCCTGCCCGCGGTGGAGCCCGTGGGGCCAGGGGAGCCCCCAGAGCATCGCCCAGAGGGGTCAGCGCCCACGAGCGCTGTGGAGCCCCTCTGGGATGAGCCTGTGAGGGGGAATTCTGGTCCTCGTGAGGCTCTGCCTGCTCCTCCTGCCCTTTCCCCGGCACGTAGCAGCCTGGCTGGGCCAGATCCTGGCCGGCGTGTGAGCCCGGACCCGCATCCCCCAGCCCCGCGCCGGGGCAGCACTGGGATGCTCTCCAGCACAGCGCAGCCCACGGACCCCCCGCAGGGATCCCCGGGGAGCTCAGGGTGGGGGGTCCTCAAGTTGGCCCCACCGGGGACGCCCACCTGCGCCTGCTCCCGTTTGCTCCTCAGCTCGAAGGTGTCCTCGGCGCCGGCCCTGCCCCAAAACTGCCTCACCCTGGAAGGGAGGAGAGGGAGCTGCCACCCCCGGTCCCCGCCACCGGCCGGCTCAGCCCGGGGTCCCTGCATCCCCCCCGTCCCCGTCCCAGCCGGGGACGTTACCTGGGCCACAGCTTCACAGCCAGGAGGGCCAGGGCGGCCACGCAGATCACGGCCAGGAGCAGCCCGGCCAGGACGGTGAAGGCCAGGAGGTGGGTGAGAGCTGCGGGCAGAGGGGAGCCAGGGCAGATCCCCACCGGCACCGGGGCTGCCGGCTCGGCGAGACAGGAGGGGGCTCGGGGACCCCGCGGGGGGGGGTGGCCTCCCCCTGCCCCCCCTTTCCCCGTGGCTGCGCCCAGGGTGGTCCTGGCGTGGGGTCAGTGTACGTGGACCCCCCCGGCCTTGGTGTGCCCCGTGAGGGGTGAAGGGGAACCCTAGGGAGGTGGCTGTGACAGCCGGCTGCAGGTGGGGACACCCCTCGGCATCACCGCCAGGTCCCCGGGGCTGGGGACGGCCGGTCGGTGGGTCGAGGATGCACCGCAGGGGGTCACAGGGTGGCACAGCATCACGCTGGGACCCCACGGGGACCACGCTGGGACCCCACAGGTACCACACAGGGACACCGGCTGCTCCTGGCTGCCCCTGCCCGGCACCACTGTCCCCTGCACCGAGGGGTCGGGCAGGCTGGCACATTTCTGCGTGCACCCCGGGCCGGACCGTGTCCTGTCCCCTGCCAGCACCCAGGGACAGGCAGGGAGCGGGCAGGGAGCGGGCAGGGCAAGGGGAGTCACCCGGCATGGCGACAAGCAGCATCACGGCGTTTTGCTGTTTGTCCAACCCACGCCAATTCCTCCTCACTTTTTTTGATCATTCTGCAGCATTCACCTCAATTTTCTGTTTCCGTGGGCTTTTTGAGCCCTTTCACAAAACCCAACTTCGGGAGAAAGGCTCCTTGAACGGAAATACCCAATTCTTGCAGTAAAACCATCCTGATTTTCCCTTCCACCCTCTGCTTCTGCCGGCCACCCCCACTGCTCTGAAACCATCTTTCCGGCATAATTCCCGGTTCCCCGCCGAGCCCCACCGCCCCCGGCACAGCACCCCGGGGGGGCAGCCCCACTCACTGCGCACGTCGAAGTAGGCGCCGGCCGTGGCGTTGCCCAGGGGGTTGCCGGCCACGCAGGTGTACTCCCCCGAATCCTCCGGCCCCACGGCCCCCAGCTCCACTCGGAGGGCGTTGTGGGAGGGGGAGGCGCGGACCCCCGGCGTGGCGGCTGGGGCCAGGCTGGAGGCCAGGAGCCGGCCGCGGCGGTACAGGGTGATGGTGGAAGGCGGGTGGCTGTCGGCTGTGCAGAGCACGATGCCCACCCGCCCGCTGCGGTTCTCCAGGAAGGTGCTGACGGAGACGTCCCGGGGCGGGTCTGCGCGGGGGAGACGGGGCTGGTGGTGGGCCGTGGCGTGGGACCCCTTCCCACGGTAGCCCGGACGCTCGCCAAGGGATGGTTAAGGCATCCTTCCTCCAGGCTGGATCAGCTCCCGCCCACCCAGCCCGGGACCGGCGGTTTCACACCCTCTCCAGCCCTTCGCTTCCCCCACAGCCGGAGCATCCCCCCGGCTCGGAGCACGTTGCCTCCAAATCGGATTTTTGAGGGGTATCTGCAGCTAGACAAAACCCCGACGTCCTCTTCCCCGAGTCCAAAGGGAGAGGAGCAGGGCAGGGAGGAGGAAGAAGAGGAGGAAGGCCCCCTCGCCGCAGCAGGACCACCCGGATGGGACACGTGTGATGCCGGGCTGGACGCACCCAGCGTTGGGGGCTCAGTGCCCTGCCTGGCCCGGTGCCCCGTCCCCGCGGGGCCGGGGGACACTCACAGAGCACGGTGAGGCCGAGCGGAGCCGAGGCGGCGCTGCCCCGCGTCCCGCTCGCCCGGCAGCGGTAGGAGCCGGCGTCGGCACTGGAGACGCGGGTGAGGACGAGGGAGCCGTCCGGTCCCTCCTGCAGCCACCGGCTGTTCTTGTACCAGGTGTAGTTGGCCTCTTCCCCCCACCCAAGGGATGGCCGAGCAGGTCATGGTGGCCGTGGTGCCTTCGGGGACCTCGGGAGAGGGCTCAACCCTGACTGTGACCCCTGAGGAGGAGGAGGGAGGCCGGGGAGTCGGGGGATGCCCTGGGTTGGGATTGCACAGGGCAACGCCATCCCCACGACCCCCCAGAAGGCTCCCGAAAGCCACGCTCCCACGGGAGAGTGCACCGGGACCCCAACGCGGGGCTCGCCGTGGCCGCGGCTCGGGCCGCCCTCACCTCCCAGGTCCAGGCGCAGGGACGAGGACGCGGTGCCGCGGCTGTTGTTGGCCGAGCAGACGTAGAGCCCCGCGTCCCGCAGCTCCAGCCCCCCCATCCCCACCCGCAGGGAGTTGGGGGCCGCCTGGACGGCGAAGCGCGGGTCGGCCAGGCCCCGCGTGGAGGCCAGGGGCGCGCGGCCGGGCCCCCGGTGCAGGGCGATGTCGGAGGGCGGGAAGCTGTCGACGGTGCAGAGCAGGACGGCCTGACGCCCCCCCCCGGGGCTCCACCAGGGACACGAAGGACGGCTCCTGGGGTGCGTCTGCAAGGACAGGGACAGCGTGTCCCCCCCCAAAAAAAAAAGCTTTGGTGGCAGGGGACCATCCCTCCCGTGGGGTTGGGGGGGGGACAGGTTTGCTGGCGAGGGGTAAGGGGCGCGATGCGGGGCCCGGCCTGGGACCCCCCCCCCGGGGCTGGGCTGTCCGCGGGATGTCACCAGGTGGCGACATAGACCGTCCTCCCAACCGCTGCGCTGCGACAGCGACGTGTCCTCCGGGTTGCCCCCTTTGCCGGCGGGACGCCGTGTCCCCGCGTGTCCCGTCCCTCCCCCCCACGCAGCCGCCCCTCACTCACAGAGCACCCGCAGGGCGGCGGGGGGGGCCCGGCGGCCCCGCAGCCCCCTCCGCGCCTGGCAGGCGTAGGCACCCGCGTCGGCGCGCGTGGCGGCGAGGAGGGCGAGGGAGCGTCGAGCCCTCCGCCACCCACCGCCCGTTCTGTACCAGGTGTAGACGTGCCCGGGCGGGCCCCCGCGTCGCGGCAGGTCAGCGTCACATCGGTCCCCTCGGGGACCTCGGCGGAGGGTCTCACCACCACCCCTGACGGCTGGGGAGAGCGAAGCGGGGCTGGCCCTCGCCGGCACGGGCTCGCCCTCCTCGGCTGCGGCTGGAAAAGCCTTTCCAGCCCCGAAGCCACCGTGCCCTTCGGTGGGGTCCGCGCGTGGGGTGCGGCCGCCCACCCCGAGCGGGCAGCGCATGTCCAGGCCCTTCCGCCAGCCCCGCGCCGTTCACTGGACCCCCCGGATGCTCCGCTGCCACGACGGCCAACGCTTGTCTGGGAGTACCCCTCGATACCCACGCCAGCCCGCCCGGGGGTCCCCAGCCAGACGCCCCTCGTCCCCCCAGCCCCGCAGCGAAGCCGGACTCACCCTGCACATGGAGGGGCAGGGACGCGGGCGCTGCGAGGGGGCTGCGGGCACCGCACTCGTACTCGCCCTCGTCCTCCTCGGAGGCTTCCCGGAGCTCCAGCCGCAGCGCGTGTGGGAGCCGGGGGAGATGCGGCCGCTCTGCCCGGGTGGTCACCTCCCGCGGGGGGCTGGAGGCCACCGCCCTGCCCCCCTTGAGCAGGGTGATCTCGGACAGGGGGTTGCTCTCCACGGCGCAGAGGAGGATGGCTGCCATCCCCTCGCCGCTCTCCACGAAGGTCTTCATCCGCAGGTTCCTGGGGGGGTCTGCGGGAAGGAAGGGGGGGAAGAGGCGGATTGGAGGATAAGCAGCGTCTCGGCGAGTCGGAGCATCCCCAGCCTGCGATGCTCGGCTCGGGCCGGCTGCTCTCCCGCTCTCGGCTGGGCTGTGAGCTGGGGCAGTGATGCTCTGCTGCCAGGCTCCGCTGCCTGCGACACAGGACCCGCTCAGGCAGCGCTGCCTCTTCCCTCAGCACCCCCGGTCTCCTGGAACCAGAACCGACGAGACAGGGCACGGCGCAGGGCCACTCGCTGAGCTCATTTCCCACCCGCGGCTCGTTTGCGAGTTAGCTGGGGCAGCGCGTCCGGCCGCGGCTGGCCGGGCGCAGGGAGCGGGGGAAGTCGTGGCTCGGTGGTGGCTGTGGACCGGGCTCGGTGCTCCGCTCGCACCCCCGGCCTCAGAAAAACCACCCTCTGCACCTCGGTGCGTGGCAAACCTCCGCAGCGGGGCTTGGCAAAGGCAGCAGGACCGGGGGTGCCGCTCGGGCCCGTAACGCTGAGGCATTTTTAGCAGCATCCAGCCGACGTTCCCCACCCAAACCAAGAGAAGGGAGAGAAGCAACGGGTTTGTTGCTCAGGCCTCTCTGGAGGATGACTCCAGGACTTCTCCACGCTCACCCCCTCACAGCAGATTTATAAGTTAAAGCCGTCTTTTTATAATAAAAGGAAAAAAATCTTACATTCTGACTTGCAAGTACATTTTTTCTGCACGTCTTTTTTTAAACAAAGTTGGTTTTCATTTTCCAAATCAGGAAAAAAAAAAAAAAAATCCTGCAATGTTTCCTGAACGCCAAAGATTTTTCTGTTTCGGCTCGGTACAAGCATAAGGACAACTTGGGGCGCTGGTAGAGAAGCTTCACTGAAATCTTCTGCAGCTGACACGGGGCCTGTTTGGCCAGACCTGCTCGCGGGGGCCAGACACGGGACCGGGTACAAAGCTCAGCTGGTTAACATGGGGGACAAAAGCTATCTTTTTTTTGAGACACCCCAAAACTAGCCGGGCCTTGCCACCTCCCGCCCGCTCCAGACCATGCCCCCAGGAGGTTCCAGCCGAGGGGATGGGCCAAGGGACACCCCGAGGGACCTCCCTGCAGCGCGGCCGGGAAGGGGAGCCCCCTGCCCCCGGGAACTCACAGAGGACGTTGAGGGTGGTGGGGGCAGAAGCTGCGGGTCCGCGCCGGGGTCCGCACCCGCGCAGTGGTAGGAGCCGGCGTCGGCGGCAGCGACGCTGGGGAAGGCGAGGGACGGGGCGAGCCGCTGCTGAACCAGACCTGTCCTTGAACAGGTGATAGCTCAGCGCGTCCCCGCCGCCGCTCTCGACCGCACAGGTCAAGTTGCTGGCGTTCGCCCTCCCGGACGTCCGGGGAGGGGGAGATCCAGACCCTGGCAGCTGCGGTGGGAGGGGGAAGGAGGTGATGCTCGGGGGGAGTGGGGTGGGCAGGAGGGCGGTGGGCTGCTCGGGGGGAGCCGGTCTCGTCCGGGACTGCGGCTTGGGGCTCTTAGTCCCGTCATTCCAGACAAGAAGCGACGAAGACGCTGCAGCCCCTCCCCGCTAACCCCCCGGCCCCTGCGTCAGCCGTAGGGCAGCGCGGGGTGACGCCGGCCGTGGGTGAGCGCAGCCAGGATGGTGTCCTGGGTTGACACGGCAAAGCCAGCCCTCCGCACCACCTCCGAGAGGAGCTGCAGTTCCTCCACCACATGCGGGGGGACACCTGCAGCCCTCCGGGAACACCTCTGGAGCAGCCCTCCGTCCCATACACACCATCTTCCTCCGTTTCCTCTCCGTTTACCGTGCTGTCCATCCTATTCCCAGCGTCTCTCCCCTCCCTTCCCCACGAGCATACTCCAGATCGTCTTGCCTTCCCTCTCACCATAACCCCTGCCTCCATCACTTCCCTGCTGCTCGCACAGCTCCATCCCATCCCCATCCCATCTCCATCCCATCCCATCCCAATCCCACCCACATCCCCCGTCCCCATCCCATCCCCCCGTCCCCCTCCCCATCCCCAATCCCATCCCCATCCCATCCCATCCCATCCCCCTCCCCTCCCCTCCCCTCATCCCACCACATCCCACCCCATCCCCATCCCCATCCCATCCCATCCCATCCCCTCCCCATCCCACCCCATCCCACCCCCATCCCCTCCCCATCCCACCCCCAATCCCATCCCATCCAGTCCCATCCCATCCCCTCCCCCATCCCACCCCATCCCCTCCCCATTCCCATCCATCCCATCCCATCCCATCCCCTCCCCATCCCACCCCCATCCCCTCCCCATCCCATCCCATCCCATCCCATCCCATCCCATCCCATCCCACCCCACCCCATCCCATCCCACCCCATCCCATCCCATCCCACCCCATCCCCATCCCACCCCATCCCATCCATCCCATCCGCCCCCCACCACCCCCAGCCTGCACCCTTGCCCGTCCCCCCGCCGCTCACTGCCTGCGGTGAGTTGGGCCGCGGCGCTGGCGCTTTGCCGAGGGCGTTGCTGGCCGAGAAGACGTACTCGCCCTCGTCCTCCAGCAGCACGGGGAGGCCGGATGCCTGACGCGCAGGCTGTTGGGGCACGCGGCGACGCCGAGCACGCGGCCGGCGTATGGGCTGCGGCAGCGCCGTGGAGGGCCACCAGCGCCCCGTCCTGAAGAGAGCCAGCTCTGCCCACGGGCCTGCTGTCCACCGTGCATGCAGGACGCCCGCTGCCCCTCGGGGTCTCAGGAAGACGTTCAGCACACCGGCACCCGCGGTTGGGATCTGCCCCGGGCAAGGCGTTACGGGGAGGGTGAGGCCCAGAGCTGCCGGGGCCGGGCTGCTTGGCCCCAGCTCCGGCCCGGGGGGTCCCGTCCCCCCACGTCCTGGGTTGCATCACCCTCCCAGGCCTTGGACACCCCGAGGTGCTGGCGGCGGCTCCTGGCACCCCTCGGCCGGCACCGCGACAGCAGCACCCGCGCTTGCAGCGAAGCCTAAGCCAGACCTTCCCTTTCCATGATTTTCCCCTCCATCCCAGAAAGACATTTCTCCTAAACTGAAGGCTTGAAAAATTCGGGTAATTTCAGGTCGATTGAAACATGTTGTTTTAACAGAACCAAAGTATTTGTTGCTGCATTTTTTTCCCCTTTTATGAGACATGGGGCGGCCACATCGGAAAGCTCTGCTTGAAAGAAGACGTGTTTCAACGGGTTTCTAACTCAGAGCGGGGGTTACCCGAGGAGATGTGCCCCCCCAAACTTTCCAGTTTTAGCACTCTGGCATTTTCTAAGGGCAGAGGCTGTTTCATCACGGAGCGCAGCAGGGCTCAAGTTCAAACTGAGCCTCCTCCTGCGCGTGGGACACGCAGCGTTGGGGACGCTGCCAGCAGCGAGGGCCGTGCAAAGATGCCCGCTACGTGCCAGCCATAGCCCTGCGCGGCCGAGCGGCCTTGCTCAGCATCCCAACCCCGGCACCATCCCATCTCCATCCCCATCCCACCCCTGGAACCATCCCATCCCCAGCACCACTCTGCCCCCATCCCATCCCCATCCCCATCCCCATCCCATCCCATCCCATCCCATCCCCATCCCCATCCCAACCCCATCCCCATCCCCATCCCAACCCCATCCCCAACCCCATCCCAACCCCATCCCCAACCCCATCCCCATCCCATCCCCATCCCCATCCCCATCCCATCCCCATCCCCATCCCATCCCATCCCATCCCATCCCCAGCCCCATCCCCATCCCAACCCCAGCCCCAGCCCCAGCCCCATCCCATCCCATCCCATCCCACCCCCATCCCTGGCACCATCCCATCCACCCAACCCCATCCCCATCCCCCTATCCCATCCCCATCCCCATCCCACCCCCACCACCATCCCCATCCAACCCCATCCCATCCCCATCCCATCCCCATCCCCATCCCCAAATTTCCTATCCCAGCCCATCCCAATCCCATCCAACCCCATCCCTGGCACCATCCCCATCCCATCCCATCCCAACCCCATCCCTGGCACCATCCCCATCCCATCCCATCCCATCCCACCCCACCCCAGCCCACCCCAGCCCACCCCCAGCACCCTGCTCCCCGCCTCATTTCCCGGGAGGGCCCCACTCACAGCGACGCGCAGGGCGACGGGCCGGGGGCGACGCTGGTCCCCTAGCGGGCCGTGGGCTCGGCAGTGGTAGGAGCCGGCGGCGGCGCTGGCGACGCGGGGCAGCCGCGAGGACGCGGTCGGGGCTCTCCTGCAGCCGCTCGCTGTTCTTGTACCAGGAGTAGACGGTGTCGCCCCGGGCGTCCCCCGCCACCTGGCACGTCAGGGAGACGTCATCCCCTTCCCGCACCTCCGCGGCCGGCGAGACGAGGACTCGGGCAGCTGGAGCACGGGGGGACGACGGCGCCGGCTCAGAGGGCGCTGCTGGCCCCTGGGCAGCCCCGACCCAGCGCGGGACGGCAACAAAACCCGGCGCCTCTGGAGCAGCAGCCAGAGCCCGGGTGGGATCCAGCGGCACTGGGTGGGAGCGCAGGCACCGGCTCCCCTGTGGACACCTCCACGGAGACACATTTGGGGTGTGTGGCCAGCAGGGCGAGGGGGGGATTCTGCCCCTCTGCTCCGCTATGGGGAGACCCCCCTGCAGTGCTGCCTCCAGCTCTGGGGCCCAGCACAAGGGGGGACATGGACCTGCTGGAGCGGGGCCAGAGGAGGCCACGGAGATGATCCGAGGGCTGGAGCCCCTCTGCTATGGGGACAGGCTGAGAGAGTTGGGGTTGTTCAGCCTGGAGAAGAGAAGGCTCTGGGGAGACCTTCCAGCAGCTTCCAGTCCCTAAAGGGGCTACAGGAAAGCTGGGGAGGGACTTCTGACAAGGACATGCAGTGACAGGACAAGGGGTGATGGGTCCAAACTGAAAAAGGGGAGATTTAGGTTGGATCTAAGGAAGAAATCCTTCCCCCTGAGGGTGGTGAGGCCCCGGCACAGGTTGCCCAGAGAGGTGGGAGATGCCCCATCCCTGGAAACATTCCAGGTCAGGCTGGACGGGGCTCTGGGCAACCTGATCTAGTTGGGGATGTCCCTGCTCATGGCAGGGGGTTGGACTGGATGGCCTTGAAAGGTCCCTTCCAACCCAAACCCTTCTGCGATTCTGTGATTCTATCAGGGGCCAGATCCCAACCCAAAAAATGAGCTCAGTTTGGGATTCCTGCTAACCCCCGGGTCCCTCGGGGCTGCCTCACTCCGGGGGCTGGGTGCTGGTTAGGCACCGGTGCCGACCCGCAGCCAGAAAGCCCCTGGCGCAGACCAGCGGGTCCCAGCCCGTCACACCCGAGCCCCTTCGCAGGGCCACCCCAGCAGGGATGGGGACCCCCCGTCCCACCCGCTGGGGAGCGGCGCGGGCACGAGCCGGCCGGCACGCGGTACTCACCCGGCACGCGGAAGTACAGGTGGCGCGACGCGGTGCCGTGCGCGTTGGTGGTGGTGCAGCGGTAGCTGCCTTCGTCCGCCGGCGTCACCTCCCGGATCTCCACCCTGAGGGCGTTGGGGGCGGCCGAGGCGCTGACCCGAGGGCTGGGGCTGCTCCCCCCGTCGCTGGCGGCCACCAGCTCCTCGCCCCGGTGCAGGGCCAGCCGGGCGGGGGGGTTGCTCGCCACCGAGCACTGGAAGATGGCCAGGCGGCCTCGCTCCGTCTCCAGGAACGCCGCGAGCTGGGGGTCCCGCGGGGGGTCTGTGCGGGGCAGAGAAAGGCGGTTGTGCTGCTGTCGCTGCCCAGCGTGAGATCCCTGGGGAGCAGCAGCCACCCGGACATCCCAGGGGAGGGAAAACTGCATCGGGGAAGGGAAGGGAAGGGAAGGGAAGGGAAGGGAAGGGAAGGGAAGGGAAGGGAAGGGAAGGGAAGGGAAGGGAAGGGAAGGGAAGGGAAGGGAAGGGAAGGGAAGGGAAGGGAAGGGAAGGGAAGGGAAGGGAAGGGAAGGGAAGGGAAGGGAAGGGAAGGGAAGCCCCAGGACATATATATGTCCTCAAAGAGCCGCACGTGCGCCCGCATCGGCTCTGCCCAGACCCCGGCACAGCTACGCGCGTGTGAGCAGAGCTGGGCGCGCTCGCACGGACGTAGGCTGCAAACCCCGATACAATAACAAGCGAGCGTCCCCAGCAGCCCGTACGTACACAGCACGTCCAGGGAGACGGCGGGGGGAGCTCCGGCTGCTGCCGTCGGTGGTGGCCTCTGCAGCGGTAGAGACCGGCGTCCGTGCTGGCCACTCGCCGAAACACCAGGGAGGCGGCCGAGCCCTCGGCGAGCCGCTGCCCGTTTCGGTACCAGGTGAAGTTGGGCAGAGCTGCGGAGTCGCTGCTCAGCCGGCAGGTCAGGTTGGCGGCGTGGCCTTCCAGCACACGGGAGGACGGGGCCACTGCGACGCTGGCGGCTGCGCGCAGTGGCAGGAGGCAAACTCAGCCAGGACGGCCGGCGCCGCCTCAGCAGCGTCCGCGTGGGCAACGTCCCAAGGCCGGCCAGCCGGCAAGTGCCTTTGCGGCTATTCCGGGAGAAGGCAAATGCCGGCTAATCCTGCAACGCCGTGACGGGGACGGCTCCGAGCCGGGGCAGCCCCTGCGGGAGCCCGGTGATGGGGTACCGGCCACCTGGCGCCTCACCAGCCCCGGGAGGATGTGCCGGCAGGAGGGGCCGGTGGGAACCCCCTCAGCAGCGTTTTGCTCAGCATCCCCGGTCCTGCGTGGGCAGGGGCCAGCAGTGAATCCCCACCAGGAGCTGGAGCCCTCGCTACGGCTGTGGGGGAGCCCTCCGACCCCCCAAGGAGGGGCTGGAGGGGCCGGCACCCCCCTCCTGTAGCAGCCCCCGCCTTAACCCCGCGCCAGGAGACTTGTGCACAGCAGCCCTTTCGAGAGACGCTGCTCGATACCCCGGATTTCATGGGCATGTGGCCTCTTTCTGCTCGTTTCTGCCACCATCGCCCTTGATCCCCTGAGCTTGTCTCCTTCCCTGGCATTCCACCCTCCCCTCTCCCAGGATTCTCCCCCGGCGCTTATGGGGAAATCCTGCCCGCGCCCTCACCGCGCTCACTCTCAGCCTGAAGTCCAACGGCCGCGCTGGCGTTGCCCTGCGGGTTCCCAGCCCGGCAACACGTAGGTGCCCTGTCCTCCAGCACCACCTCCCGGATCTCCACCTTCAGGCTGTTGTAGGACGCGGGTGGCGTGGACCCGGGGGCTGGGGGCCGGGGGCAGCCCCGCGTGCAGGCTATCACCTCTCCTCCTCGCCACAGGGACAGGCTGGCCTCTGGGTCGCTCTCCACGGTGCACTGGATGATGCCCCGGCGCCCGCCCTGGGTCTCAGGAAAGAGCTCATCACCGGTTGCCTCGGGGGACTGCAGGGTTAAAAGGCCTCCGGTGAGAATATTACGGATTCCTGAGGTTGGGAGAACCCCAGGAACCCGAGGGATTGCTGCTCTCCAGTACCACCTGGGCAGCTTTTGGGCACCCCCCGCCCTGCTCTCCAGCTGCCAGACCACAGGGTGTCACATCTGCCGGCTCTCTGCGAGGGACCTGCATGCCCCAGGCACCTCTGGTCATCGAATCACAGAGGGTTCGGGCTGGGAGGGACCTTAAAGACCCTCCAGTCCCACCCCCCTGCCCTGGGCAGGGACACCTTCCACCAGACCAGGTTGCACAGAAGATACTTGGAATGATCACAGGGATCATTTCTTGTTCTGAGAAATTGAATTTTAAAACTCTTTGGTTCTTGGGCATTTTGGGATTCTCTGAATTCCTCCTCCTCAAACTCACAGATTTACCTGCAAAAGGGAAATTTCCGCCTTTTCCACATTTCCGCTCCCAAGCTCCTTGGCTGCGCTCGGCGGCGCTGGGGGAAACCTCGGGGTGGGAGCAGCCGCGGCGCTTCCCGGCAGGACCACCCAGCCCAGCCCAGCCCCCCCTCACTGGCCGGGGTGTCGGGGGGGGCGAGACCCCCCGGCAGCACTTACAGAGCACACGGAGCGGGACGGCCCCCGACGTGTCGCTGCCGTTGCTGCTCCGGACGCTGCACTGGAAAGCGCCGGCGTCCTCGCCGCGGACGGAGGGGAAGCGCAGGGTGGGGGCCGAGCCCTCCCGCAGCCGCCTGCCGTTCCTGTACCAGGCGTAGAGGGTCTCCTCCGCCGCGGCCCGAGCCCCCAGGCAGGTCAGGGTGACGGCTGCCCCTTCCCGCACCTCCGCCGAGGGCTGGATCAGGACCTCCGTGGCTGGAGGAGGGATGGGAGAGGGATGTCAGGGAGGGAGGCGGCTGCGTCTGGGGTGGGGGACATTCCCTGGGGACGCTGGGATGTCTCCAGCCGAGCCGTTCGCCCGGGCTCCCGGGAAATGAGCCTTCACCTGCTCTCTCCGAGCACCCGTGTTCGGCCGGGTGACCTGCTCCCAGGACAGGCTCGCTCCCCTCTGCCCGCTGGCAGGCGACGGGCTGGCCTGGAGGCGTCTTGAAACGGACCCCGACTAACCCCCGGGGCACCCAAACTCGGGTTTATTTTCTCTAGAATTGAACCCTGCCGTCTGTTTCGGTTTCTTTGGACATCCTAAGGGAGGTTCCTCCGGGATATGGTTTTGGGGGGCTTTCCTCTCCTCCTTTTCCATGGCTGCTGCCTCCGCCGCCCCAAACCACCAAGGCTGGGGGAGCCGCGGGGTGCAGAGGGTTAGGGGAGGGAGCAGGAGGTCCCCGCTGTGCGCCCGGGCACCGCGGGCTGCTGCGGGCTTGCGGGGACAGGGAAGAAACAGTTCGGACAAACTTTGCTGCAGATTTTGCGGCGTTTTGAAAAACAAAACTGGGGAGCGCCTCCGGCTCTGCAAGCAGCTGTGACCCCCCGAGGTGGGGAAGGGCTGCAGGGGGGCCCCGCCACCGCACGGTCCCCGAGACACCCATGTCCCCAGTGCCACGCGCGTCCCCCCAGCTCTCGGGGCTGCGTGGCCCCCCAGCCCTGCAGAAACAGCCCCGGGGGTTCATCGGTGCCCGAGACCCCGGGGCCGGGAGCTCGGCAGCCCCCTCGCACCGGGACTCACGCGGGCGACGAAGGGCTTGGCGACGCTGGCGTTGCCGTAGGCGTTGCTGGCCGCGCAGCGGTACTCCCCGCTGTCCTGCGGCCCCGCGCCGCGGATCTCCAGCCGCAGGGCGTTGCGGGAGGCGGCGACGCCGAGCCGCCGGCCCGGAGCCGCCTGCGACCCGCTGGCCGCCAGCAAGGTGCCGTCGCGGTAAAGGGCCATGGTGGCCGGGGGGTGGCTGTCCACGGCGCAGCGGACGATGGCCAGCCTGCCGCCCTGCGTCTCCTGGAAGAGCGCGATGGTGAGGGCCCGGGGGGGTCTGCGGGAGGGGAGAGGACGCTGCGGCTCGGGGGGTCCCAGCAGCGCGGCCGCTACCATGCACGGGGGGCACGTCTGCCCCCGCCCCGCGCTGCCGCTCCCCCAGCTGCTGTCCCCCCTTACGTAAGCGGGTTGCGCTTACTCACAGCGAGGTCAAAGCCAAACCCAGGGCTATTTTATTTTTCCCTTGACTTGCAAAAGCTCCTGAGCTGTTATTATCATAGCTGGCGCCTCGGTCAGTAACCTCCCGGTTATGGCGTGTAACGGCAGTTTATGGCGTGTGACAGATTAGTGGAGGAGTGGGAGACGCTGCAGCGAACGGACGGGTTCCTGCTGCAGCAAATACCACTTAAGGTACCGCCAAATGCGGAATGTGACCCGAAATCGTCGCATTTATAGCAAATTCTACCCAGGAGGGCTGAACCCCCCCCTTTCAACTGGACCAAGGCGTTTGGGGCAGAGACTTGGTTTTGGCTCGGGGAGTTTGCGCAGCCCCCTGGCACAAGGGACCCTGGTGTGGGGGGCCCCCCGTCCCCTGGCAGGACCCGCGGGCACTCACATGTCACACTCAGGCTGACCGCCGGGGACGTGTCACTGCCCGGTCATTTGTCACCTTGCAGGAGTAATAGCCGGCGTCGCTGGCGGCCGCGTGGCGGAAGAGCAGGGTGTGCGCCGTGCCCTCCTCGAGCCACGCGCTGTTCTTGTACCACGTGTAGTTGAGGTCCTGGCCCTCCCTGCCAGGGACGTCGCAGGACAAGGTGGTGGCCGTCCCCTCCCGCACCTCGGCCGCGGGGCTCACCGAGACCTCTGCAGCTGATGGAGACGGGAGTGTGGTCAGGGCAACCTCGGAGACCAGCCCCCCCCCGCCACAGAGCCCCCCGTCCCTCGGTGCGGGTCAGGGTCCGGGGACGGGCGGGAGCCCCCCTGCCCCCCAGGGATGTTCCCTGCCGCCAGCACCTCGCCAGCCGGGGGTCAAGTTCTGGCCTTGATGCAAAGCCCCGGGGTAAAACTCGTGGCGGGTGCAGCAGCGTCCTGCACCTCTCACGCTCTGCACGGGGGGCTCGGGGGGCGCAGACCCGCCCCACCTGCTCCGGGCCGGGGGGGTGATGCTCCCCGTGGGATTCCGGCCCAGGCAGGCTCCCGGGTGATGCGGCGGTCTGGGGCTTGTCTCTACTGCAGGATCTGACGGAGACCCTGGCTCTCCCTCCCCGCAGACCCCCCCGGCTCCGAATCCCCGCGAGCTCTGACAATCTCCTTCCCGGCAGCGAAGCCTCGCAGCCGGCTCCGCTCCCCGGGCTCGGCTGGAAATCCCTCCCTGCCCTGTCTCTGGGGCTCGCCACAGCCCTGCGCCGTGCAGGATGAAGGATGCAGGCGTGGCACGACGGAGGCATCGCAGTCCTCCGCTTCCCAGCTCCGCACCTCCAGCCGGTACCGGCCACCTCGGTGCCAGCCCCTGCCCACCCCGGTCCGGACTCACTGGGCAAACTCCCTCCCACTCCCACGGCCCCGCTCCTCCTCCGGCGATGCCCCAGCCTCGGGCAAGCTCCCCTGGCACTTACAGAAGACGTAGAGCGTCACGGCGGGCGCCGCGCCGGCCCCGACGGCGTTCTTGGCTTCGCAGTGGTACTGCCCGTAGTCCTCGCGGCGAACGCCCCGGAGGGTGAGGATCCGCTCGCTGCCCACGGCCACGCCGTCCTTGTACCAGTGGTACGCCGAGACGGGGGGGTAGCTGCTGCTCACCGTGCAGGTGAGCGAGACCGTGTCGCCCACGCGGATGTTCTGCGCAGAGGGACTGACCGACACCTGGGTGTCCTTAGGGGCGTCTGCGGGGAGGACAGACAGACACGGCGGGCAGCGGTGAGGCTGGGCAGGACCGCGGGACGCTGCCGTAGCCTGTCCCGCTGTTTATATGTGAGGGTTTGGCGTGGGGAAGAGGGGAGGTGGAAAGGGGGGCAAAGCTGCCACGCTGGCCGCAGAGAGGGGTGGGCGCAGCGGCGGGTGCCCGGACGTGCCACGGGGCTGGAGCTGGCACTTCAGCAGCGTTTATGGGACCGGCGCTGGCTCTGGCCACGGAGCACCGTGGGGGGACAGGACAGGGAGGGAGAAGCGGGAGGAAACTCTGCTGTGGCCTTTTGCCAGGAGCCACGGGCAGGAGGCCCGGGGGGAGGCAGGGTGGGGGGCAGGAGGGGGACCCGGGTGCTGTGGCCGCGGCAGGGGTGCCCCCGTCCCCCCGCGCCGCTCAGCCAGCCCCGTGCAGAGCCACCCCACGTACGTCTCACCCGCAGGACAACCTCCCTGGTTGCCTTCCTGGAGCCGTAGGAAACCTCACAGAGCAGCTTTTTGGAGTCATCCTTCCAGGAGAAGGAGGTGGTGAGGGTGAGGTGGTGGCTGACCCCGCTCGTGTCCAGCTGCACCCGGCCGGACACCGTCGAGACCTGGGGGTCGTAGCCCTCCCAGCGCAGGACCACGTCGCCCGACGGGCAGACGTAGGGTGTGGAGCACTCCAAGGTGGACGTTTCCCCCTCGGTTTGCGTCTCGTTGGTGGCGGCTCTCGGGTGCTCGAGGTCGTCTGGGGATGGAGAGCAGAGGGTGGGACGTCCGCGTGGGGCGGGCGGGCCGGGGGCTGGGGGTGGGGGTCTCGCTGCCGTACCCACCCGAAACGCTCAGCGTCACATCCTGCGCCGCCAACCACCGGTCGCCGTTGATGATCTCGAAGCGGAACCGGTAGGGCCCGCTGTCCTCCGGCGTCACCCCCCGCAGCAGCAGGGTGCAGTTGCGGGCGGCGGGGTCCCCCAGGAGCTGAGCACGACCCCTGAAGCGAGCATCCACCTCCTGGGCTGCCGAGTGGTACACCAGCGTCTTCTGGGTGTTGTAGTCCTTGTACCAGATGGCCACGATGCCGTCGTCGGCCACCACGTCGTCGGGGTAGCTCAGGGCGCAGGGAATCACCACGCAGGAGTCCCTGATGCCTGCAGGTCCTTGGGGTAGGCGACCCCCCACGAGCCGAGGGCTGTGTCGGAGGGGGGCAGCGGGAAGGGGGGGTCGGGGGCTGAGCTGTGCCGGGAGCCGCCGCAGTCTGCAGCCCCCTGCTCCCCTCCCGCGTCCCACCGGGGCTGCGTCACATCTCCTGAGCTGCCTGAACTGGCAGGGGGGTCGTGGCGGGCAGGGAGGGGCTCGGGGGGGACAGGTGGGGGAGGAAAATGGGGGGGGAGATAAACCCCCCCAGGAGAAAATTTCGAGGTGAAGAAGGGGGAGATGACGGGGAAAAGCTGGATCTGTGGGTGCTGCTTTCGGACAGCGCAAGGCAACAGCCGGATTTGAAAAGCAAAGGCCTAAAAAACTAGTAGAAAAGGGAAATTTGCCCTCCTGGCCCTCCAAAAGCTTCTTTCCTCGCCCCCCTCTCTGGCTCCGTGTCCTTTCCCTCACGCCTGGCTGTCCCCCTGCCCCCCGCGCCCGCCCCGTCCCTGCCCACGGGCACCACGCGCCTGCCCGCCGGGAGGAGCGGGCGCGGGCAGAGCTGCCACGCGGGAGCACGGCGCGGTGCGGCACACGCCGGCAAACCCCAGAGCACCTGCCCTGCCGCGGCGGCCCCAGAGCCCGTCCTGCCCATCCCTCGGGCATCGTGCCCGGCTCCCGGCAGCGCCAGGGCACCAGCGCTCCCGCTCCCACCCCTCCTGGGGTAAATCCGGGCAACCAGCCCCTGCAGGGACCGTGCCGGCGGGGCGGGAGGCAGCGGGTCTCTCGGTGGCACCGTACCTGGCGGGACGAGGCTGGCCAGGAGGACGAGCCACCGGGGCAGGCGCATGGCAGCACCGCGGGCACCGCCGCTCGGCGTGGTCGGCGTTGGGCAGAGGGGACCCTGGCGACAAGAAGAGGTGGCCAAAGGCCTCGAAACACGGTGCGTGTCAACGCGTTATTGATCCGCGCGGGACAAATCCTGCTGGCAGCAGCACCGGCGTCGCGCTGGGTGCACGGTGCTGCCGGCAGCAGCGGTGCGGGGAGCAGCGGGGCCGGGGGGGGAGGCCGGGGTGAGGGGGACCCCCCGGCCTCGCTGAACTCTCATGGGAGTTTAAGGAGCCAGCCTGGGTTTTGCAGGGAGGTGACAAGGCTCACGGAGCTTATCGATGCGCTCGCTGCATCCCTGCGACGCGGGGAGCAGACGAGGACGACGCAATCCTGACACGGAAAACGCGCGTACGGCGCGGGAGGGGGGCGGGCGATTGCGGCTGGGTTGAGAACAGAAGCGAGGGCGAAGGAAAGCACGCGGGTGCCTGAGATTAAGGGGAGAGAAACTTCCAAAGAAGCACCCTCGGGGAAACCCCCGCGCAGGCAGAAACCCCAGCGACCGGCTCACGGCCACAGCCGAGCTCCGGAGGCTCCGAGTGTCCGGGGGGGCGCAGACGTGGGGACGGAGGACAGAGGGACACAGCTGGGCTCGCGTTGAAGCTGTCCCGGTATCGCGGCTCCGCCGGGCACACGGCGTCCCGGCTGCCGAATCGCTGGGGACACAAAGGTGCCGGCGCCGCGCGGGAGCCGCGGTGGGTTTGGGGGTTCCCCGGCGCCGAGGGCCGAGGGCCAGCTCCTGCGGCGGGACCGGGGGAAAGGGGCTCTGGGCTCCGCAGCTCTGATTTCAAGAAGACCGGCTGCGGCGAGGAGGAGCGCGGCCGCGGCCCCGAGCCCGGCACAGCTGGTGCCCACTCCGGGTCTGCCTCTGCTTTTTGGTGGTGTACATCCAGGTGGGGTGGGTTTAGCTAAGGATTTATCCATTTTTAGTAGGTTTAGTGGCTTTTTGCAGCTCTAGACCTAAGCAAACTGATGACATTATTTTTAAATTGAAAAAAAATATTCTGTCATAAAAGATTTTTTCTTTTTTTTTTCATTATCATGAAAGTCAATTAATCGATTTGGTTTGATTTATGCCTTTATCGGATGGCTCAGCAATCTTTCCAGATTGAACGAGGCAGCTCTTTACTCCCTGACCCAACCTTTTCCTCCTTCAAACAGGGATTTGCTACTTCGCTCACACCTTTTTTTCCAACATATGCTTTGAATTTCGGCTTAGGGAGGTATTTCAGACTCCAAAGCTCTCGTGAGAGCTTTAGTTTCGCCTGGGATTTTTCCCGGCCAAACTGAAGCAGCAAGAGCAAGGGAAATGGCCCTGCGGGCGACCACGCACACGGGGGGTCCCGCCACGCCGGCCCCCCGGCCCCGCGGGGCTCCAGGGCTGCCCGGGGGCCGGGGGGAGCCGGGGACCGCGCGGGGGCCAGAAATGGCCGTGGGATCGGCGGGGGCCGCTGGGCTCGGGGCGAAGGAGGAAGGAAGCGCCGGCTCAGCACCGGGGTCCGCTCCCCAGCTCCCCGCTCGCGCCGACGCCGAGTTTCATTTCTTCCGCCGCGTTTCTCCCGGTTTCGGTTTCTGGGCGGCGCGGCCTCGAGGGGACCCTCGGGGCGGGACGGGGACCCCAGCTCCCCTCCGCCCGCCCGCCCCGTGCTGCGGCTGGGGAACGCGGCAGCCCGTGGCGGGGCCCCGCTGCTTGTTAGCTCAGCAACATTAAATCATCGGTAAAGATTTCTCGCCAAAAACACGGGGGAGCGTGTGTGCACGTGTGCCCAGCGCGCCGGCGGCCTGGGCCAGCCCACCGCACACGCCAGAGCAGAGCACGTTGTGCATTATCACCTAATACCGACCGGGCAAGAATATTTAAATGTCATGCACTGGAAAAGAGGGGGGAAAAGGCAATTCCCTAGCGATTGCCTCCTCTCCTCCGCGCCCACAGTCACGCTCAGCCTGAGCTGCCGCCGGCCCGGCTGCGGGACAGCCAGCAAAACCCCCCGAGGGCTCTGTGCGTGCCGGCGAGCGCAAGGGAGATCTCGCACTTCTTCAGGCTTTAGTAAAAAGTCACCTCTTGGTGTAGAAATGCAGCAACTGGGGCTGAGCACGACGAGGGGAAACTTCTGGTGTGGGTCCCATCAGTCTCCGCCACGTCCCGACACAGACAGCGACGGAGATGGGGACCACGGGGTGGTCGGGCAGCGTCCCCCCGGGACGAGGGGTGGGTGCGAACTCCCCGCATCGGTCCCCCCGTGCTCCCACCCACCGCGCCGCCCCGTGGGGCCGGGGAGCCCACCTCCCCGCCGCCTGCCCTCTCCCTCTGCCCGCAAGACCCAGCAAGGGCAGCGCTGGCAGCGGGGAGGGAAGGGGGCAGCCCCGTACCCCAGCCCCGCTCGGCCGCCGCCTGCTCTGCACCCACCCTGGCACCCTCCTGCCCGGTGCCGGCGGCCAGGAGAGCACCCTCCGCATGGGCTGGGGGGCTGCGTGGACCCGCACCACCCTCTCGCTGCCGCCAACATGGCTTTGCCACCCTCTGTCACCCGGGGACCTGCACCAAGCCCCCCCGAGGGGTGCGGGTCGGGTGCATCCCTGGCTCCACACCCAGCCCCCAGCCTGGACCCGGGGCCGGGGGCGTCTGGGCAACTTCCCCGGCCCCAGCAGGAGACAGACGAGGCCCATCCCCGCAGAGATGCTCTCGCCGCCGGCCACCTTCACCTCTGCCACCATCCACCCCACGGCGAGGTGCCCGGAGCAGCCCGTGCCGCCCCCCCGGATCCACGCAGCAGCACTCAGGCACCTCGTCCCAGCCCCACGGGGTGACCCCCAGGGCCAGCCTCTGCCCCGGGTGTCCCCGTCCCGGCACCTCCCCGGGAGCAGCGGCGTTACCTGGCAGTGCCTGTGCCGCCGGCGGTGCGGGCCCCCGAGCCGCGGCACGGGGGATGGCGCCTGGCCCTCGCCGCTCGGGGACTGCTATTTATCCGGCGCGGGGGGTGAGGAGCCCAAAACCGCACCACTTCCCCGTTCAGGGGTTTGTCCCTGCCGCTGCTTTTGGGAAGTGGCTGACACCGTCAGCTGTTTTGTGCCTTGTACTGGTTCGGGGCTGGTTTGGGGCAGGGCCGTGGTGGTCACCGCAGGAGGTTTTTGCAGCATCCCAGCGCCCCAGGCCGCGAGGGACACCGGGAGGCTGCGTTTGCTTAGCACCGCTGCAGCCCAAGCAGCATCACTCTCCTGGCACCCCCAGAGCCCCGCCGGGCATCCTCGGCCCCGGGCTGTGCCAGCGCCAGCGCAGGGCGATGCCCCAGCGCCGGGGGCACGCGCCCAGCACGCCCAGAGGGTCTGCGGGTTTAGGGCCCTGCGGGGATCCCCCTGCCCAGGGCTGCTGAGCCCGCAGCGGGGAGAGCCCGTGCCACCGGTGCAGGTGCCTGCGGGGACGGCGATGCCGCCGCAGCCACGTGCCATCTGCCCGAGTCCCCCCTGGGGCAACCGGTCACCCTAGACTTTATTCTCGCTGTTACGTCGCGGGTTTTCACTGCAGCGTGCCCTGAGCCGGGAGAGGACCCTGCCAGCCCTCCCGAGGGGGGTCCCAGCTCGGCACCGAGGCCGTGCCAAGACACGGGGCGATGCAGGGGCTGCTGGGGCCGCCTGGCCAAGCCCAAGGGGTTTGCACCGAGGCCGGGGCACCCCCCACTTGGGTTTTCGGGAGGAGGCTCCAGAGGGGCCTGGGGGAACCTACACGAGGAGCAACTGGGAACAAATCCTCCCAGCAGCGCGGCTGCCCCGAGCCTGGCCCCGCGGCACGACCTTCAGGCAGGGGCTGAGCTGGTCTTTGGCGGCTTCGGGGCAGGGTCCGGGTCCAGGCAGGTCCCTGCATCCGAAGCGAAGGGACGCGGCGCTGTGGCACGAGCCTGTCTGTGCACGGGGTAAAGCTGGCACTCGAATTTGATGGCTCAGGCTCAACGCTCGACCGTGCGTACGTGGACTGGGAGCGTGGGAAGCTGCCCTCCGGGACCTCGTGCCGCTGCGCAGCGCCCCGCCGTCCCCTCCCCAGCCGCTCCGTTCCCCGTGCCAGGCTTGTCCCAGCTGGGTCAGCGCTGAGCCAGCAGGGCAGGAGCGGCAGCTGCCCGCAGCCGCCCCGGCAAGCCCCTCGCGCCGTGCCGCCCGCCGCTGCCGGAGACCGGCCCCGGCCCCCGCCGGTGAGCAGGGAGCCGGGCTGCCGGCGCGGGGAGGCTGTGCCAAGCCTGCACCCCCTGCGGCGGGGGCACCGCGCGTTGCCAGCTCGGTTCGGGAAGGAGCCGAGCTGCGTTTCCTGACACAGCACCGAGCGAAGAAACCCTGACTTCGGCAAATGAGGCCACATGGCATCTGGGCGCGGGCTGGCTGGTGCCACGGCTTCTGCAAAGGGCCAGCGCGGCCATCTGGCCCCGAGGCAGGAAAGCCTGAGGCAGCTCGACCCAGCTCCAGCCCTTGTTCTGCATCAGCTTCCTGAGCCTCCGCTTCCCTTTCGGTCCCTCTGCGCCGCTTTGGCCGGAGCAGACGCCACCTCTGCTGTGCCTTCGCGTGGCACGGCGCGGGGTGCCGCCGTCCCCACCCGAGGTGTGGGTGCTGCCGTCCCCACCCGAGGTGTGGGTGCTGCCGGGCCCGGGTGTGACCCTTTTCTCTCCGCAGGGACTCTCTCTGCAGCCCTGGTGCGATGCGTCCCCGCGGCGGGCAGCAGCGTGGCCCAGACGGTGCGAGGTCCGGGCTGGAGCGGCCGCCCCAGCCCCGCAGCACGGCGAGCTCTGCGCCGGAGCGGAGCCTGCTCCTGCCAGGACGGGGTGGGCTTCTCCCCCGGGGGTCTCGGGAAGGATGGAGTCAGGGTGGGCTTGCGAGCAGAGCCAGGGGCTCTCCTCGAGTGCGGGGGACAGACCCAGCCCAGGCTTGCCAGTGCCCGAGACGGTGGGTCCCATCGAGTCCCTTTCAAACAGCCATGGGAAACCTGCACCCATCTCCAGAACAACCAGGCTGGGGTCCCCCCCGCGGAGCCTCGTCCCACCCTGCGGCCGTGTCCCCAGGGCCACCAGCCCGCCTTGTCCCCGGCTCCCCAGGCCCTGCAGGAGCTCAGCACCTCGGCAGACCGGCCCGACGCGAGGTGTTGGCAGGGGCTCCCGCGCCCGCTCGGCAGCTTGCACCCCCCTGCCCCGCGCCGCAGAGACCCGTGGGCTTCCCCAAATCGGCGCCGCAGGCAGCAGCAGAGCTTGTCCCGGCTGGATCAGCCGCTCGCAGGGTGCCGGGCACGCGGGGGCTGCCTGCCCCGTAGCCCTCTGCCCCCAGCCTCGTGTGGGCAGCACCCGGGCAGAGCCCCATCCAGTTCCTCTTTCCGGGTCCCGAGACACGTTCCCCCGGGGTGGTGGCCATCCGCCAAGGGGAACCTTCTGGGGACGCCAAAGTAGATGGAGAAAAATCAGGGGAATCAGTGAAAGCGTGCGATGTGCCAACACGCCCCACGCCCTGCTCCGGGGAGGGAGGGAGGGGTGGCCGCCGCTGCAGCCGGGGGGGACGAGCATCCTCCTGGGGGCGAAGCTCTCCCCGCTTGCTCCGTGGGGTCCCCTCTGCGCACACCTCGTGTCCCGCCGAGCTTTCCAGGGCTGGGGGAGGGACAGGGGCCGGGAGGAGGAGGCAAAACCCAAGGGGAGATGAGGGAAGGTCAGTGGGAGGCAGCTTGCTCCTTCCCCAGGAGGAATGCGGGCTGGCCGGCATACCAGCGTGATACGGGGCTGTCGGGGGCATCCCAGGAATTCGAGGTGTGGACTGTCAGGAGGGAGCGGAGAGGAAAACATCGAGCGAGCGTAAATCAGCCCTTCCACCCTGGCTGGCGGGGACGTGCCCTGGGGACCCCCCGCTCGCCGCAGTCCCCGCTGGCTGAGGGCACCCCGAAGCCAGCGCCGCAGCGGGAACGGGGGCAAAACCCCTGGAATATTTGCCTCCCGGCTTTCTGTCGGCGGGACGTCGCCGGGGGAAGCAGGCGGGAGAGGTGGCGGCGCTGGAGGACGGGGCCGAATCTCCCGGCAGCCCCCCCCGAAGCTGCACCTTAACCTTCCTGGGGCGAAAGGCTGAAAGAAAAGGACAAATAAAATAAATAGCCGCTCCGCTGGGAGACAGGCTGTAAACCGCGGCCGAGCCCCGGCGTCGCCGCGCTCAGCGCTGGCACCTGAGTCAACAGAGACTATTTTTCTTTGGGAGGGGAGACCGGGAAGCACGGGGGGCTGGGGGGCGCCCGGGGGGCTGCGTGGAGAGGGGCTGCTCTGGGGGCGGTTGGGGCCCCTCCTGCATGGTGCTCCGGGCGCACACCCCGCACCGCTCCGAGCCCCCCCACATGGCACCGAGCGCAGACACCCCCGGCACGGGCCGAGCCGGCACATATGGATCCCCTCTATCTGGAATGTGCGGGGGGATGCCGAGGGGGCCGGCAGGTATTTAACTCTTCCCCTCCAGCCCCACGGAGCCGGTTCAGGCTTGCAGCGAGAGCCGGCTTCCCGCCGCGGCCCCCCCCACGCCGTCCCCAGCGCCGGCGGGCTGCCAAGGGTCACCCAGCCCTGGGAACCCGGCCCAGCTCGTCTCCGCGCCGCGTAAATATTTTCTTTGGCAGCGGGGTAGGTGCGAGGCCCCCGGTGCGCCCGGGCGGCCCCCCGGCCCCCCCCGGGCTCTGGCCGCGGGCCGGGCGCTGCGGAGCTGGTGGGGCGGGGGTCTGCGGCAGGGGCGGGGGCGAGCCCGTGAGGGGTCCACAGCGCGGCAGCCCGTCCCGGGGCTGCCCCAGCACCGCTGGTGTGTCCCCCCGGATCTGGGGTGGCTTGTCCTCACCCCACCCGCGTGGGCAGAAAGGAGGGGCACAGGGGGGCTGGTTTAGGGGATGGGATGGGATGGGATGGGGATGGGGATGGGGATGGGATGGGATGGGATGGGGATGGGGATGGGATGAGGGATGGGGATGGGGATGGGGTGGGGTGAGATGGGATGGGATAGCATGGCATGGCATGGCATGGCACGAGATGGGATGGGGATGGAATTGGATGGGGATGGGATGGGATGGGATGGGATGGGGATGGGGATGGGGATGGGATGGGATAGCATGGCATGGCATGGCATGGCATGGCATGGAATGGCATGGCATGGCACGAGATTGGATGGGATGAGATGAGATGGCACGGCATGGCACGGCACAGGATGAGATGGCACGGCATGGCACGGCATGGCACGGCACAGGATGAGATGGCACGGCATGGCATGGGGGTTGCTGGTGGGTGCAGAGCGGGGGCCACGGGGCCGTGGGGCTCAGGCAGAGGCGGGGGCAGCAGCCAGAGGGGCAGCGCAGGAAGGGCAGGAGAGACCGGCGGGGGAAGGGGATGCCGCGGGGCTGAGGACGGGGCTTGCGGCACCGGTTCAAACCGTTGCTCGTGCCCACGGGCAGAGCGTCGCCCGCCGGCCCCTGCTACGGCCGGGTGTGCACAAGCATCCAGCTAAAATCCAAAGCCCTGGCTTGGGCTGGCCCTGGAAGGTCCTGCTGGTTTCTGCGCCTCGGAGAGCAGAAGTTTCAGGCTGAGCTGTTGCTTGACTCAAAGGAAACGTTTTGGGTTGGATTCAGCATCTCCAGGAGATTTTAATGTTCACATATGTAGAAGCAAAGTAAGCTTTCAAGTGAAAAATCCATTTCAAATGCACAAATCTGACTTTTAAATTTAGGAAACGCTGGGCTGAAGTGTTTTTAAGCATTTCGAGTCACTGATCGCAGACGCTTCATTAGTCGAGGAGCGAGACGGGGGTTTCTGCAGTCCCAGCTGAGAAAAGCCACTTAAATTATTCCTGCGACACAAGGAGCAATAAAGTACAATGCAATGCGATATGACACGGCAATGCTCGTGCTGCGCTGCCGGGGAGCTGCGCCTGAAGCCGTCGCTGCTCGGTGGAGCCGGCCCAGGCTGTGCCGGCGAGACCGGCCACGAGCCGCCGCAGCCCCGAGGCCAGGTGAGGGACGCCCTGGGGACTGCAGGTTACCTGCGGCATCGCTCCCGCCCCGGCCGCTGCTGCAGCCCCCTCGAGTGGGTCCTGACAAAACCAGACCCTAAGCCCAGCTCAGCCTAAACCCGAGGGTTTGCTTTGCCTGCGTGCTCCCCTCTCCCCGAGGGACCAAAGACCCCGGACCTGAAGCCGTGACGGCCCCGTCCTGACCCGGGGTGACACTCCAGCCTTGCCGGCACCGGGCCGAGGGCAGGCTGCGGAGCTCCTCCACGGAGGCAGAAGCCCCGGGGATGCTCCCGGGGATGCTCCCGGGGACCATCAGCTCCGCGGGGAAGGAAGAAATCGGATTGTGCCGGCGCTGCTGCAGCCTCCCGCGGTGGCAGCCGAGGTCCGGCTCAGCTCTCGCCTCACCTCCCTTTCCCAGACCGCTCCAGCATCCCCCAGGCCACGGGGGATGCTCGAGCACGATGAGATGAGAGAGCACGATGAGCTGGATGCTGGAGCATCCCCCGGGACGGTGCAAAGCCACGGAGGATCCAACCAGGATCCTGAGGTTGCTTTTGCCTTCCCGGGCACGGGCCCAGGCCAGCTCCGTGTCTTTTGCTGGCAGCTCCGCAAAAGACAGCCCAGCCCTGGGCAGAGCCAGCCACGAGGACAGGGATCAAACCCTCGGTGCCCAACTCCTCCAGCCACAGGCAGCCGTTCCCACGCGCCGGGGCTGCCTTCTCACACCCAGCGGAGACCTGGCACCCCTGGCACGAACAGAACGCCCCCTCGCTCCCGTCTCCGGCAGCGCTGGGGTGGGCTGAAAGCAATTTCCCGGCGGCAGACCCCGGCCGGTCCCGGAGCCTCGCCTGCCCCCGGCGCGGGGGACACGGCCCCGCTAACGTGCCTGCGGCCCCCGTGTCCCGGGCTCGAAGCCTTCTTGCCCGCGGCGGATGAGGAGCCCTGCTCGCTGTCGGCGCCCGAGCCGCTGCTCTCCTGAAGGGCTGTAACGCGGCGGGGGACAGACGGCGCCGGGGACGCGGGGACACGGGGCTGGGAGGGGGACGGCAAGTGGGCAGCAGCCGGGAGGGTCAGAAAGGACGGAGGGAGCAATCCCCGACGGCCCAGGTCGCAACTCCCCTTCCTTGGGTTGCGCTTCACAAGTCCCCCTCTGTTCCACCCGTTTTTAAGATGAAAAACACACTTGGCTCTCCGTCCTAGCGTCAGCCATGGCTTTTCGGGAGCCACCCCACAACGAGCCGGCCCTGCCACGGCTGTCCAGGGAGCAAGCGGGACCCGGCGTCCCCGGGGCTGCGGCAGTGTCCTCCCTCCCATCCCCTCACTTCCCCCCGGGCCCCCGGGAGCTGCCCGGGCGCAGCAGGACAAACCCCTCGGCACCGGGAGATCCTGCTGCCGGTGACGCGAGAAACGGCTTTCCCGTTCACGAGAGGTTTTGTGAAGAACGACAGCGCAGCAGCTTTGGAGGGAAAAGCTCTGATTTGGGGTTTCTCCTCAGTTTCCTGGCAGAGAAAAAGCAGTTTCTGCCAAAAGTGCTGGCAGTAAAACATCGGCTTGAAAATCCGAACGCTTGCAGGGGGAGTCCAGAGAAAGCAGCTTCCCGGGAAATTTTTAAGGCATCCTCCCACAACACGGTTTTTCCGTGAAGGGTGCCCTCGCCCCAGTGCTGCCCATCCCCAGGGAGTCAGGGACCCCCCATCCAGGCACCTTTTCCCCCCCCCGAGGCCCCCCCCAGCCCCGGTGCTTGAAGCCGAACCGGCGGGGCCACGCTCGGCCGTCGTGCAGGGTACGAGACGCTCCCGACCCGCTCCCAGCCATCCCTCCCGCCGCGCGCGGGCGAGGACGCTGAGCCCAGAGCGAAGGACGTGTTTAAAAGCGCTCGGGGACGGCCGCTGTCAAGACGATGTCCCCGACACGGCTCTCGCCTGCATCGCGTTACCCACAGCGGCCGAGATTGCGGGGAAGCGGCTAAAGATCCTTCCCAGGCCGCTCAGCTCCCTTGTTCCTGGCTGCAGCCACTTTGCTACATCGGTTTGCATTTTGCTCATCGCTTTTTCTCCGCTCACGGTTATCAGGACCTGAAACATCACTCGGGAGTGTAGCTGGAGGCACGCAGGAGCCCCCCCTTCCCACCGCGCTGCCGGGCTGCCGGCTCTGCGTGAGCGAGGCCGGGCCGCGGGGTCCCCCGGGATGCGGGAGGGTGGAAAGAGCCGTTTTGGTTCAAATCCTCCATTTCCCTTCCCGGGGAGCGGCTGGAGCCGGCCGGCGGCGATGCCCCGGCCGGCTGAGGATGCCCAGGGGAAGCGGCTCTGCAGGGGCTTCTCCTCCCCTGGTCCTGGGCACTGGGTGTGAGATCCCGGGGGAATTCAGAGCATCCCAAATCCCTCTGGCCTCACCCAGCACCGCTGCTTAAAGGGAGCTGCGAGTGCAGGGTGCCCTCGGTCTGCCCCGGCTGTGCCCTGCCCGCCCCAGGCAGGGGGTGGGAGAGGCGGGCGACCACTTGGGGCGGCCTCAGCAGCACCCATGGGTGCTCCAGGGAGAGCCCAGGGCTGGGCTGAGCAGCCGCAGCAGGAGCAGCCCCTCCAGCCCCTCGTCTGCTGGCCCCAGCCGTCAGCTCTGCCCGGGTTTCCAGCCCTGCCGTGGGGCACGGCACGGCACGGCACGGCATGGCATGGCACGGCATGGCACGGCACCCACCTGCAGGGTGCGTTAGTGGAGGACGGGGTCTCCCCCAGGACATCGGGGAGCTGGGAAAGCCGGGCAGCGGCCAGGCGGGCTCGGCAGGGGTGATGCCGCGGTGGGGCAATGCCATGGTGGGGCGATGCTTCGGTGGGGTGATGCTGCAGGGGAGTGATGCCGTGGTGGGGCTCTGCACCGATCCCCAAGGCAGGGAGGGAGAAGCAGTCGTCCCCCCCCCCAACTGTGTGATGGGATTTTTCTGGGTTTAAGCCTCCAGAGCCCCGAGGGACGGCAAAAATCCCCGGGAAATAGCAGCTCCGCGCTGCAGCCCCCTGTCCGGCAGCCGTCCTGGCTCCCTCGTCCCCGTGTGCCTGCGGCCACCAGCTCCCGGTGCCCGCAGAGGAAAGGGGGTCCCGGGTGGGGGTCCCTGGGGGCCCAGCACAGAGCTCAGGGGACAGGCAGCCCTGAGCACACAGCCCACGACGGCTTTACCAGCGAATTAGGGCCACCTAGACGGGGACCGTCACTAGGGAGTGACGGAGGCAGAGGCGAGGGCACAGCTGGGCACAGCTGGGCACCGGGAGGGACCCAGGAGTCCTGTCGCCCTGGCTGGGACGGCGCAGAGGTCCCAGGGCAGAGGCTGCGCAGGTCCTCCCCCAGCCCTGCGCCCCCCGCCCGCGCCCTCTCCCCGGGTTTATTTTCCTTTCCCGGAGAATTCCAGCTGACCCAGGTCAGGAAACACTCGCTGAGGGGCGGTGGGAGCCGTGGGGAGCTGGGGGGAGCGCAGCGCCAGCTCCCCTCCGCGTCCTCCGCGCCCCGAGCAGCGCTCGCGTCCTCTGCTCGCTGGCGGCTACCGCACCGTCCCGGCCGGCTAGTGCTGCCCAGGCGCCCGGCCAGCGGGCCTCGGGCCGGGACAGGCGGCAACGCACCACCGCGAGCGCGCCCACAGCCCTGCGTCGGCTGGCTCCAGGGCTGCCTCCTCGTGCGTCCTCAGCCTCCTCCTCATCCTCTTCCTCCTCCTCCTCATCCTCATCCTCATCCTCCTCATCCTCATCCTCCTCCTCCTCCTCCTCCTCATCCTCATCCTCCTCATCCTCCTCCTCCTCCTCCTCCTCCTCATCCTCCTCCTCCTCCTCCTCCTCCTCCTCATCCTCATCCTCCTCCTCCTCCTCCTCATCCTCATCCTCCTCCTCCTCCTCCTCCTCCACCACGGCAGGGACCCCGCTGCTGGGACGAGGACGCGGGGGTCCGGCTGGGTTGGCAGGACCCCACGGGGCGCTGGGCCTCGGCTGTGCCGGCGGCCGGGGCGGGCAGGGGAAGGGGAGCGGCCGGGAAGGAAGCTGGCACGGCCGGGGTCAGTGCCGGGCCCGGGCGATGAAAGGGCTGGCGAGCACCGCGAAGGCTGCGTGCTGCCGCCGCTGCCTGCGGAAGTCGGGGCGCGGGCGTGTGTGCGTGTGTGCGTGTGTGCCTGTGTGTGTGCGTGTGTGTGTGTGTGTGCAGGGCATGTTTGTCAGGAAAGGGCGGTTGTGCAGGGCTGCGCACGGCTGTTGTTCGCTTTGTGTGTGAGTGCAAGAGCGTGTGTGTGTGTGTGTGTGTGTGTGCAAGAACACGTGTGTGTGCAAGAGCATGTGTGTGCAAGAACATGTGTGTGCAAAAGCATGTGCCTGTGTGTGTGCAAGTGTGTGTGTGCAAGAACGTGTGTGTGCGAGAGCATGTGCATGTGCAAGAACATGTGTGTGCAAGAGCGTGTGTGCATTTGTGCATGTATGCATGCACGTGTGTGTGCGCGTGTGTGTGCAGGGCATGTTTGTCAGGACAGGGTAGGTGTGCACGGCTGCGCACGGCTGTTGTTCGCTTTGTGTGTGTGTGCAAAAGCGTGTGCTTGTGTGTGCAAGAACATGTGTGTGTGCAAAAGCGTGTGCATGTGTTTGTGTGTGTGAGTGCAAGAGCGTGTGGGGCTGCCCCTCTCCCAGCACCATCCCCGTGCCGGGGAGCTGGGGGGGGGATCACGGCTGGACCGCACGGATCACGGCTGGGGGGGGTCACAGCCCCCCCTCATCTCCCTGGGACCGAACACCCGGGGTCTGCGGGGCTCCCGGCACCCTCGGGGAGGGCGGTCGGGACGTCGCCGCCTTGGGACCAGACCCAGCAGCCGGGCACGGTGCTCCCTGCGCACCCCGTGAGATACCGGAGCCGCAACCAGCACCCCAAGCCCCGCTCGGCAGCCCCTGCGGCCCCCGGCCCGCGGCGGGTGGGGGGGGTGTTTGGGGGGGCAGCCGCAGGCAGCTTTATGGGGCTCAGCTGGTAAGAGGGGGGCTCTGCACCCCCCCCCACCCAGCGCAGCCCTCCCCAACGCCTCCGGCACGAGGCCTGTGGGGAAACCGAGGCACGGGCTGTTTGCCGACAGCTGTTTGCTGACCGCCTGTCCCAAACCATGTGCAAAACGACCGCAGATGGCCCCTGCGCGCCGGTGCTTTCCACCTCCCCGTGGTTCCCGTGGGAAGCCACAGCCGGGGCCCCCAACCCGAAAAGTCCCCCCGGGGCAGTGCCCGGCCACCGCAGCGCGGTTCGTGGCACGACAGTGCGGGTGGGATGGGGCACGGGGGGGCCAGCGCAGGACCGCGGAGGGACCCGAAACAGCCCGAGGGGGCCGCGGCTCTGCAAGGGACACTGGGGACGAGCGGGACGGCCGACGACGGGAAAATTCATAAAGTGGCTCGTACCCACCCTGCCCAGCCGACATCACCGCCGGCGGCTCTGCCCCCGGCCGGAGCTGGCTGCCAGCACGGGCTGCGCGGTGAGAAGGAAGCGAGCTGGCCCTTCCCAGGCTGGGTGTGTTCCCTCCCCGCTCCCGCGTGGGGAGAGGGGGGGCCGCGGGCGACGGCACCCGTGGGGTCCCCCCGGCATCACGGTTGCGCTGACCTTGGTCTGGCTGTGGCACCTTCCTTCGCCCCTGTTTGCACCGGCCCCACCGACCCCATCCCGCTCCCCCAGCCCCACGCCGGGACGCCTGGCGATGGGGGTGCTGCTGCCGCTGCTGCTGCTGCTGCTGCTGCTGCTGCCACTGCTGCTGCTGCTGGTGATGATGATGATGACGATGATGAAGATTGCCCTCCCCACCCCGCAGGTCCTGGCACAGCTCTCTGCTTTGCTCACCCCAGGAGATGCCTCCTGCCTTTGGAGGAGCAAACTGGGCGAACTGGGCAGGAGGGGACAGGCTGCCCGTGCGGCCGCCTGGCTGTGCCCGGCCGGCGGCTGCCCCGGCTCCCGGGGAGGGGGCACCGGTGCCGGGAGCCGCACGGGGGGACACACCGGCCTGGCCCCGAGTTTGCTTTGCCCCCCCCGGCAGAGCACACGCTTTGCGTCCTGGCCGGGGCCCGGCGTTCGCTTCCCAGCTCCGGTTCTCCGTTCTCCTCCCGGGCTTCCTGTCTCACCGAGGCATTTCCACGGGCCTTGCCTCAATTACCGGAAAGCGCTACCTCATCCCTTGACCGGGCGCCAGGGACCAAAACACAGGCGTCGCCCCCCCCGCCCCTCCCTTCCCCTCCGCCCCCCCTCCCTCCAGAAGCTTCCCCGGCTCCGGGCGGCGATGCAGGGCAGGGCTCGGGGGCTGAGACCCCCCTGCTCCTGCCACCCAGCCCGGCGCCTCGGCCCTCGCCAGCCCCGGTACAGCCCCGGTACAGCTGTGGTACAGCCCCAGTACAGCCCCAATACAGCCCCAGTACAGCCCCAGTACAGCCATGGTACAGCCCCGGTACAGCCCCAGTACAGCCTGATACAGCCCCAGTACAGCCGTGGTACAACCCCGGTACAGCCCCAGTACAGCCGCGGTACAGCCATGGTACAGCCCCAGTACAGCCTGATACAGCCCCAGTACAGCTGTGGTACAACCCCGGTACAGCGCCGGTACAGCCCCGGTACAGCCCCAGTACAGCCGCGGTACAGCCATGGTACAGCCCCAGTACAGCCCCAGTACAGCCATGGTACAGCCCCAGTACAGCTGCGGTACAGCTGCGGTACAGCCCCGGTACAGCCGCGGTACAGCCCCATTACAGCCCCAGTACAGATGCGGTACGGCTCCAGTACACCCCAGTACACCCCAGTACACCCCAGTACAGCTGGGCACCTGCTGCCCCACATGCCCTGGAAAGCGGCTTCTTCTGTCCAGCCGGCGCAGGAAGCAGGACGCAGCGTGTGCGTGCGTGTGTGCGTGCACGTATGCGCACGCGTGTGTGTGCGTGTGCGTGCGCGTGCATGTCCGTGTGCACGCACAGCCTGCTCAGGACCCCGCGGCGACGGGCCCAGCCCTGCCCGACCTGCCTGCGGGAGCTGCCGGCTCGACCCCCTCCCAGCCCACCACGCATCCAGGCACCTTCTGGGCCCTTCCCAGTTCCCAGACTGGGACCAGCGACTCGGACACTGCTACAGCAAGAGCAGGAGGGGAGGCTGCAGGCCACCGCATCCCCGTTCGACGCCCGTTCCCAGCCGCGGGGCTTTCCGTGCCCGTCCCTCGATGGGGTCCAGCTCGCAGGCAGCCCTGCCCGCCGTCCTGCCCCTCAGCCGGGCCCCCGCGGCCCCGGGACCCTGGGGACTGTCCCAGCAACGACACCAAGGGGTCCCCGGGTACGCCCCCCGCAGCACGGAGCCTCCGCTCCCCGCCGCAGCGTAGAACCTGCTGGATAATCCCTTTGGGATCCCTCTTACGTGCGCTGTGTTAATCTTACGTACCTCTATTTTATACATCTTTGCAGGGTTTTGCTAAGACCGCCTTTCCAGCCTGCACCGATCTGCGGGGCAGGGGCTTCGTGATCTCGAGGCGTGATCCCAGTGATCCCAGTGATCCCAGTGATCTCTATGATCCCAATGATCCCAATGATCCAAATGATCTCAATGATCTCCGTGACCCAAATGATCTCAACAGTCTCAATGATCTCAATGACCCCAATGATCCCAGTGATCCCAATGATCTCAATGATCCCAACGATCTCCATGACCCCAATGGTCTCAATGATCTCCACGACCCCAATGATCCCAATGATCCCAATGATCCCAGTGATCCCAACGACCTCTCTGTGCTTTCGAGCCCTCCACGGACGGTTTCTTCTTGGCACGGAGATCTCCGGGAGCCGCAGGACGGGCCCTCGCCTGCCTCCCGCTCTCGGGACACCCCGGCACAGCCCGAGCCGGGAGAGCAGCCCGGCTCGGGGGGGCTGCGGGGCTGGGAGAAACGGGGCTGTGAAGTCGGGAGGCGGCTGGATGCCTGGACAGATGGGCAGACAGGCAGACAGGCAGGTGGGCAGAGAGCCTGCGGTAGTAAAGACGGGCACAGAGAGCCACGGGGCTGCGTCTGATGTGTCACCCAGGATAGAGGGAGTGACAGAAACCGGGAGAGAAACGTGCGTGGGGACGGAGAAAAGCCAAACGAGTGGTGCGGCAGCGCTGGCGGGGGGGGTGGCTGGTGCCTCTCCCCTCGCCCCCAGCATCCCACTCCACGGCTGTTTCGGGAGCCTCGTCCCCTTCGAGAGCCCGTCCCCCCTCGGCATCCCGCGGTTCCCCGGCTCTGGGAGGCTGCGGCAAGCCCGGGGCCGAGCGGGGAGTTTAGGTTTCATTCCCGGCGGCGCTGGCCCTGCCTCCTCCTCCCGCTCCCACATCTGCAGCTGGAATTGCAATTTGAGGCGCTGGCTGGGCTGGGCGCCGGCCGGGAGTGGGAGTGGGAGGAAGGCGCTCGGGGAAGCCAGAGGAAGCCGGAGAGCAGGGGGCTGCGCGGCGGGGCCGGTGGCGCGGGCAGGCCAGGGACGGAGCCGCTGGGCATCGCCGGCAGCCGCGGGCAGCAGGGCATCGCCGCTGGCCGCAGGAGCCAGCACCCCGGCCGGCACAGCCGGAGCGGGAAGGCGGTGGCTGGACCCAGGGGTCCCCAACCTGCGTCCCCCCCCAGAGGTAAGCGGCCGTGGGGCCTGGCGGGAGCTGGGGACGAGCAGAGGCACCGCCCGAGGCACGGGGACAGCGGGGACCCGGCGTCGCCCGGCTCTTGCCTTGGCCAGGGCGAGGGTGTCACTGGCCCGGCTGGCCGCGAGCGAGCTCACCGGCACTGGGGGGGCGGGCACAGGACTGCCGGGGCCTCTCCCCAGCGAGGACGGGGGACGGGGGCCGCGGGCACGGGTGGGAGTGGGGGTTGCTGTGTTGAGCCCCTCCCGAGCTTCCGTGGGCCCCGTCCCCCGCGCGCCCCCTCCTTGGGGGATACTGCTGTGACCGTCGGGGATGCCACCGCGAACCGCAGGGACAGTGCCATGCCGTGCCAGCACCGCGGCTGCGAGTGCCACGGTGAGCCGTGCCGGGGCGAGCCGTGCCGGGGACGCGCCGCTGGCTCCCACGGCCCAGCCACGGCCGAGCGATGGCAGCGGGAAGGGGAGGACTCCCACAAACAGCCACGGAAACCCCACGGCTTTGCCCGGAGGACTCGGGGGCTCCCCAGCCCCGCGGACACACTCGCTCCGGGCACAAGGGGCTTGTGGGGACAGACGCCTCCTCCCACTCCCCGCACATCTGGAGCCCGGCCCCACAGCTGCCCCGAGCCCCCCACAGCTGGGGCAGCCCGAGCCGCGGGGGCACCGTGTCCAGCGAAGCCGGCGTCCCCGTGCCACGCTCGGCGACGCCGTGCCGAGGCCCCCGCGCCCTGCCTGCCCGGCTCGGCTGCCCCGAAGCCGTCCCCAACTTGTTTCCTTTCCCCGTTTCCGTGAGCCCCTGCAGAGGCGGAAATGGTGGAAAAGTCCTTAAAAGCGCTGCTCCTGCACAAGCGAGCACCGGGAGCTGCCGGGACCCTCTCCCTGGCAGCACGGCAGGGCCCCCCCGAGCCGGGGGCTTCACCCGTGTCCCCGGGAGGGGCCGTGGGCGCAGGCAGCTCCTCGCACAGGCAGCGCGGTCGCTGCCCGGGGCCGGCGCTGGGGGACACGAGGGCTCTGCCCTGCTCACACGCGTGTGCGCGGGAAGGGAGGGATCCACTTGTGTGCACCGGCTGGGATTGGGGGGTGCCGGGCTCCCTGGGAACCCCGAAGCCTCTCAGCGCTGCGCGGGGAGAGGCACGGCCGGACGAAACCCCTCGGGGGGCCGGAGGACACCTCGGCCCCTCCGTGTGCTGCCGCCAGCTGCCAGGGTGGGCTGAGCCCACCCCACCCTCCTTGCCGGGACCCCAGGCAGGGGCTCGGCAGCCTGGGGACAAAGGCGGCCGCCGGCCAACCCCCCTGGCGAGACCCGCTGTCCGTTTGGTTTGCTGAGATGGAGGATTTTGGCCTCCCGGAGCCTGAGGGTCTGCGCAGGCTCCGGACCGACTGCCCGGACCATCCCACGGCCACGGAGGGACAGGGAACGAAACCATCGAGTTGCCGGAGCCCGGGGCCTGGCTGCTCCCTCCCGCTGGGGCCGACAGCCCCGTCGGGCTGGGCTCCGGGGCGGCAGACCCGGGGTTACCCCCCGCCCGGCCCCGGAGCAGCACGAGGGGTGTCTGACCTGCAGACCGGACAAACGGACGCCAAAAACGTAAGCTAAGGCCCGGGCAGAGTTTCTGCCGGAGGAGACGCAAACTCCCGGCGTTGGAGGGGCGATCCCGAGCGCGTCCTTGCAGGGCACTCTCGCAGCCTCCTGGAAAGCCCAGTTTTGGTGGGGAAGCCCCTCCGCCTGCCAGGTACCCCCCGTGCTCCCCCGGCACCACCACCACCGCGTTCCCCGCTGCGGTTTGACCCGCCGCCTGCATCGGCCACAGCCCCTCCTCGCTCGGCCCCTCGCGGGGTGGCCGGAGCAGCAGCCCCCCGCTCCGGGGAAGGGCTCGCCACCTGCCGTTTTTAGCACCAGGCTTTTTCTCGGGAGGCTGCCGAGAGCGGGATCCGGCTGCCGGGCCGGCAGCGCGTGGGTGGGTTTGGCGTGGAGCAAAGCCTCTCCCCGATGAGCTAAGCCTTGTCCCGAGCCCGCGGCTCCGCGGGATGAAAGCGGCCGGCGCGGGGCAGGCAGCCTCGGAGGCCATGGGATGCTCGCGCAGCAGGCAGAGAGCCAGGAGCCGGTTTATTAGCCAGGGAAGCAGTTTTGGAGCTGGTCAGCGCTGGGTCACGGCCCCTAAGACGGGCAGGGACGTCTTCGGCCGCTCCTGCTCCTGCCAGCGTGGCCACCACGCTGCGGGGAGCCCGGCCCTGGGCAGCGACGGCTTCGGTTAAGAAAATAACTTTAAAGGATCACCTGCCCTCGGTTTCTTCCTTTGATTAAAGCCTAAAAATCTGCAGCGTGGACCCCGCACTGGCGGGACAGCGCTTTGCACACAACATCTGCGTCACGCACATCTGTCTGACCTGATAATGAAAGGAACCCGGCTCCCCCCGGCAGGAGCCGCGCCGGCGGCCGTGCCAGCGCCTGGCCGGTGCCCATCGGGTGCGAGCTGGATGGGGACAGCCCCCCCGCCCCCCACTGCGACCTGAGCCCCTGGGTTTTGGGGTCTCCCACCTGCAGCCCCCACTCCTGCGGGGTCACAGCCAGCCCTGTCTTCAAGGGGGGCTGAGCCTGGGCTCAGCCCGTAACACTCAGGGGGGTGAGGGGACCCCATGGGACACCCCAGCCCGCGGCAGGCTGTGCACCCCGCTGCCGAGGGGGCAGCCGGCGCCGCCGGACACACGGACACTCATCCATCGCCCTCCTCCTTCTCTCGCAGGCGGGAAGGCGAGGCCGCCATGGCGATGCTGCTGGAGCCCGGGATGCAGAGTCTCCGGAGGGGTAAGGCTGCTCCCCAGGGAGGGTGCCTGGTGGGGGGGCCCCATCCCCATCCCTGTCCCCCCACCAGCAGGGACAAGCTCTCTGCAAGCGTGACACCGTGGGCCCCTCTCCCTTCGCCCCCCCGCACACCCGGGCGTCCCCCCACTGGTGCCCCCCATCCCGCACGGGAACAGCCTTCCACCCCCCGCAGTCATCCTCCCGTCTGCGGCACGGAGGAGCCCCCCACGCCGCTCCTGCGCTGGGGTAACCAGAACCAGCTGCGGCGAGGAAACCTGACCCCGCGAACACAAGCCGGGGAGCAGCCGGAGCAACGAGGCGATTGCAAGAATCAACCCCCCGCGGGGTCTCCCCAGCCCCCCCAGGTCACTGGGAGCCCGGTGCCCGCGCGCTGGCGGGTGCCGGCTCCGGCTCTGGACCCACAGGAAAGATGTTTCACGTGTACGGCCCCGGGATGGGTCTCCGGAGCCCTGGGCTCGAAGCCCGGCTGAGCCACCGGCTCCCTGCCCAGCCTGGGCGATGCTTCCCCCCGCGGCCCGGGGGACACCGGCCTCCCCCGCCGTGGGGCTCTGCCGGCACGCAGAGACACCCCGCGGGACGTTCCTCTTTGTCGGGGATCAAATATTTATGGCACAGACACGGGATACAGCGAAAGGCACTTACGGAGCAGGTGTGAAGGGACCGGAGCCGTGTCGCGGCGGGGAGCGGCCGAGCCCGCCGGCACAGCTCCCGGGAGACGCGCGGCAAAGCCAGCCTGGGGCGAGCGATGCGCCGGCAGCTCCGCTCTCAGCCAGCCGAGGAGACAAAGCAGCGGGGACCAGCCGGGACCCCCACTGCTGGGATGGGGGATGCCCTCATGGCTGAGCCCAGCCCCTGCCCCACGGCTGCTGGGGGGTCCCAGCACCCCCACAGGGATTCAAGGAGCTGCCCCTTGGGTGTCCTGGTGCAAACTGGTCGCAGTGGGAGCTGGGGTGGATTCGCCTGGACACAGACACCGGCTGCCGGCACCCTCTGGCAGAGGGAGAGCTGGAGTTTTATGCTTCCCTGGGGAAAGAGCGAGGAGCCCCTCCAGCCCCACACCTCTCCGGAGTCCAGCTGGGAGTGGGTGCTGCTTGTCCCTGCTCCGGACCCGGGCACGCTCCTGGCAAGCCCAAAGTGCGGGTCTCGGCAGAGCCCATGGCGCAGATGGTCCCTTGGCCACCCCGGTGTCACCGCTCGGACCCCACGTCCCATTCCCAGCACGGCCGGAGCCAGGGCCGGCCAAGCCCCTTGGGAAAGGCAGCCCTGCTCCATCGGCTGCACCAGCCCCTTCCCGGCTGCCGCCTGCCGACAGCTGGAGCCCATCCATCGGCTCGTGCTTTTGCGGGGCAGATGATTAATCCCCTCTGCTAATTGGAGCCATGTGGCAAGAGGAGCGCGGGCAACCCCGGCCATGGCGTGCGGGACGGCCCCGGGGCTCGCCCCATCCCGGCGCTGGCCAGGCATCCCACCGGGGCTTCTGCAGCGGCCCCAGCCCAGGCTGATGCACCGGGATTCACGGGGATCCCGGGACAAGGCTTCTGCTGCTGGAGGAGCTGGTGGGGGTCACCCGAGGAGACACAGAGCTGGTTGATGTCTCGAGGAGGAGGAGGAGGAGGAGGAGGAGGAGGAAAGCCCCGCCGGACCAGGTGCCACAGAGCAAGGACAACCGTGCAGCCGCTGCACCACGGTGCCTGTCCCCGTGGCTCGCTGCAGTGCGAGACAGCGTGGTCCTCCCCGAGCCCCCCAAACCCCGACGTCTCGGGGTCGCCGCAGGCTCCCACGGGAGTTACCGGGTCTCCACCAAACTGGCTTGTTCTGCAGCGTGGCCACGGGTCCGAGCCCGGCACAACTCCCCTCGCCGAGGGGCTGGGTCTCCACGGCCTCAAGCTGCCGACGCTTCCTCTGCCGCAGGAGCGCACCAGCATCTCTTTCCCGAGCTTTCCCCCCATTCCCGCTGGATACAAGCATTTCAGCTGCTCGCCCGGAGCAGCCTCCGGCATCCTTTGCAGTCGTCCCCGCCAGCCGTTGCCAAGCCGAACTAGCGTGTATTTATGTGACGATGGCTGCCTTGATTTAAAAATAGGCGGCTCTGGAGACCCACCAAGTCCCTTACTGCTGCAAACGCGTCGTGGGTTTTCAGTCCTGACTCTTCTGTCGTCAGCTGCAAGGAATCGGACCCGGCTGCTCCTTTGCCGGTCGAAGACCACCGCGCTTCCACTTCCCTGGTCCCCTTCAGATGCAGGATCCATCCCACCTCGGTTTGCTCATCCGTGGGGAAGCGTCTCCATCTGCAGCCATCCCCAGGGAGTCTCTGCAGAGTCAACGGGGAGAGACCAGGCTTGCAGGCTCACCTGACTTGTTTTAGATACCGGCTTCAGAGACGACTCTTCCCCCGCGTGCGAGTTCCTCTCCGGTGATGGAGAGGACGTTGAGCCCGTGTCTCACCTCCAAAGCCTGCCCACACCAGCGAGCTGGCCCCCTCCCGAAACCCCACGGCCAACTCACTGCGACCCATCTTCTCGCTGAGCAAGAGCTGACGACCCCCAGCCCCGGAGCAGAAGGTCCCTCAGTCCTGCAGCTCTTCTCTGGCCGCTCCGCACGGGCGCGAGCCCCGTACCCGGGGGAGGGCTCCCTGTGAGCTCACCAGTGCTAACACCCACCGCAACTGGCTCCTGCACCTCCTTATGACACCTCCAAGGGGTTCCTCATTTGCTAATTTAATCAGTGCTGATTAGATCCTTTCTTACACGTGGTTGAAAAAGAAGTGGCCTGTGTGGAGCCCATGAGGGCTGACCCCGCAGCGGCTCTGACCCCTCTGTACCGGCTGCGTCTTCATCGGGATGTCACATGTTGCCCTCGCCTTGGGGAAGGGTCTTCAGGAGGGGCTGGGGCCCGTCCCCATCCCAGCCTCACCCCGCTGTGTCCCCAGGTGCCAGCGGTGAGCGGTGCCCCACGCCGTCCCCTCCCGGCTCCCCAGGGACGCCCCACGACAGCTGCAGCATCGCCCCGCTGACGCCCTCCCAGTCGCCGGTAAGGCAGTTGTGGGTCCCCTGGGGCTGCCGGGGTCCGTGTCCCTGGCATTGCCCCCTCTGGTCGGTGGTCACCCCACTACCTCCCCCCCGGTCCGGTTGCCATCCCCACCGCGCGCCCCGATACCAGCCGGGTCAGTCTATTGCCGGGGCCCAGATCCCCCCTTAGCTGTGGGGTTTATGGAACGGGGTTTTTTCCAGCGCAGGATTTTGGCAGGAGAGGAGCCGGAGGAAACAGCAGCATGAGTTTAACTCTTCGCGAGGCTCCTGGCCCCAGCTTGCTCCCCCTGACTGTCCCAGGGGACTGCCCGGCGGGGAAGGACGCCGGCGGGGAGCGTGCCGGAGCCGGCTCCTCCCCGGCGCTTGCTGTCCTTGCAGCTCCCCGAACATGCACATTTTTGAGACAACCACTTCACCCATGCTAATCGCCGGGTTTTTTTGCAGCTAGCTAACGTCTGCGCTGATCCGATCTGGACGCGTTAAAAGTTAATGAGGGCTTTCGGCTTTCCGTGTCTGCCCCGCGCGCCGGGAGGCTGCGGCAGCGCAGGGCGGCGACACGGGCAGGGGGCTCGGCGCGTCTTCGCGGCTCCTTCGGCTCCGCCGCTCCCTGCCGCCTCCGTGGGCCGTTGCGGGGGCCGGCCGGGAGGCGAGGGACCAGAAAAGCATCCGCTGTAGGAGGTGGCAGCAGAACCCCCCTGAAGCACCCGGGCCAGGAAGGTTTTCGGTTGGGTGACGCGTGGGGACATCTGGGACGAGGTCCCAGATCCTCCGAGATCGGAGGAGGGAAGGTTTTGGGGGATCTCAGCTGAAATTTGACAGGGTTTAAGCACGGAGGGCTCAGCACCACCCCAACCTGGGAAGAAACGGGGACCCCCCACCACCCCAGGCAGCTCTGGTGGGCTGCGGGTGTCCTTCCCGCTCCGGCGCTGCCCAGATCCCCTTGTCCCGCGGGGCCCGGCTTTGGGAGCTGCCGCAGGGACCCCGCCGAGCCCGGCGCGGGCAGTCCCTTTCCCCGGCGGTTTGGAGCTGTGCGAGAGGAGGAGTTACCCCGCGTTGGCAGCATCACTGCAGAGGAAGCCCCGGCGTCCCTGCGTCCCCTGCCCGGGCGGTGATCCAGGAAAAATCAACCCCTCCACGGGTTTATTCCTTTAACGCCCTTTCCCGAAGCGGCCAGCCCTGTTTCGACGCTCGCCCCCGGGACGGAGCCCGTCCCTAACGGCCGCCCTTGCGTTTCAGCGGAGCGAGGCTCGCTCCCCGCAAACCGCCTCCTTCGCCGTGGTGGTGGCCATCGACTTCGGCACCACGTCCAGCGGCTACGCCTTCAGCTTCGCCAGCGACCCCGAGGCCATCCACATGATGAGGTGAGGAGCGGCCGAGGCCCCAGAGCTGCTCCTGGGGCTGGTACGGGACTTTTTGCCCGAAGGGGCTGGAAGTTGGCTGGGATGGAGCCGGGCTGGGCTCCAATCCGTCACGGGTGAGGGATGCTGCCTGGCAGCGGCGCGTGGAAGGAGCCCGTGAAGTGGGTCTGGCCCCGAGCGGGAGGGTGGGGTGAGAGCACCCCTTCGTTAGCGCTCTCTCGTAACGACCCACGTGGGCGCAGCGGAGCCCTGCGGGGCTCGCACAGGGAGCAAAGCACTCGCTGTGCGTGGGCCGAGAGCCCTGGCCTTCCCGGGATGCCGGTGCCTTCTCGGGCGCTCCTTAACGTGCCTGAGGTTGTGCCCACGTAAATAAATGAAACGGGGCAGGACTCGTTCTCCGGCCTTGAGGTTCACGGGCTGCTGCCGGCTCCTGTTCGCAGGAAATGGGAAGGAGGGGACCCCGGGGTGGCCAACCAGAAGACCCCCACCAGCCTCCTGCTGACGCCCGAGGGCGTCTTCCACAGCTTCGGCTACACTGCCAGGGACTACTACCACGACCTGGACCCCGAGGAAGCCCGCGACTGGCTCTACTTCGAGAAGTTTAAGATGAAGATTCACAGCACCAGCGTAAGTCCCTGCTCCCGTCCTGATGTCCCCGTGGGGACCCTGGCCAGGCTGGGCGTGAGCTGAGCCGGCCCCAGGGATTTACCCCACGTTGCAGAAAGCAAAGAGGGGCTCACCGGGGGGAGCAGAGATCCGGGAGGGCTGGAGAGGGGCTGCAAGAAAACCCCTGACGACCAGCGCCCCGGCCCCGCGCGCCCGGCTCCCTGCTTGCTTTACACGCTTTGCACATAGCAACGTTTTAGCCCTGTGCCGGGGGTGAATTTTTGGTTCCCCCCGTCTGAGATGCTTCAGGGCAGGCGGGTGCGGCTGCAGAGGGGCACTTCGAGCGCCCGTGCTCCGGCCGGCCCGTTTGGCATGGGGGGACGAGCACCCTGCCCGAGGCTCGCCCACGGAGCCGGGGCGGGACGCCGGCCACGTCCCAGCACCCCGTGTGATCCGTTTGCTGTTACTGCTCCTCCGGGCAGGACCTCACCATGAAAACCGAACTGGAAGCTGTCAACGGGAAGAAAATGCAAGCGCTGGAGGTGTTCGCCCACGCGCTCCGCTTCTTCAAGCAGCACGCCGTGCAGGTAGGGCACCCCGGCACCCCGGCACCCGAGCCGGGTCTCCCTGCGCCACCGCACGAGCACGGCCCTCCTCTCCCTCCCCAAAGGCAGCACAGGCCGTGCCTGTCGTCCTCTCCACGTGGCCCTTCCCCGCGGGCCCCGCTGCGCCAGCCGGGGGGTCACCTCCTGCTTCTCGCCCGGCAGGAGCTGCAGGACCAGTGCCCGTCCCTGCCCGAGAGAGATGCCATCCGCTGGGTGATCACCGTGCCGGCCATCTGGAAGCAGCCGGCCAAGCAGTTCATGCGGGAGGCTGCCTACAAGGTGAGGGGGCCCCGGGGGGCCGCTCCGCCCGGCGACCCTCGCGGGAGGCTGTGCTCCCCGGGGGTACCTCCTTCCCCCCTCTCCCTGCGGGCGCTGCCTGCGGAACGAAGGGTCTCCGGCACGTCCTGGTAGCCCGGAGCAAGAGCTGGACTCCGGCTGTTGGGCATGGGCCAGCTTCAGAATCTGGTGTTGGGGGGGGGGATTTCGGAGCTGGGTGTGCGGCAAGGGGGGGACCGGGGATGGGGGGGGCCCCTTGGGTGCTTGGTGCTGCCATGGGGTCCCTGGGGTGGGCAGGAGCTAACCCACCCCTATAGCAGGGGGGTGCCCGGTGCGCAGCCGTAACGCGTGGGATTGCTGTGCAACGTATAGCACCCGGACAGGCAAAAGCGACGCGCAGGGACGCCCTGACACCCCGTCCCCTCCGCAGGCCGGTCTGGTGTCCCCGGAGAACCCGGAGCAGCTGCTGATCGCGCTGGAGCCCGAAGCCGCCTCCATTTATTGCAGGAAACTTCGCCTCCACCAGCTGATCGACCTGAGCTGCAAACCCCCGGCCAACAGGCTGGCGCCGGACCACCCCATCGACTCCAGCTTTCGGCAGGGTGAGGGGGAGCGGGGGCTGCAGCGCGGGGGTCCCTGGGCTGAGCACCCCAGGTAACCCTGGAGCGGGGTGCGGGGAGGGGCCGGGGTGCAGACTCGGAGCGCGTCTGTCCTGGTGCTCTCACCCCCCACCCCAAGGCCCAGGTCCTGCCCGGGGAGCAGAGGGGCTCTGGGGGCAGCCCCCACCCAGGGGGGGCCGTTCCCACGGGGACGGGCACCCCAGCGGGTCCCCACCGGCCCGGCAAGGAGCTGGTTTGAATTACGGTCCTGGTTACGGTCCCGGCACGTGCCTCTCGCTTGGCTTTGGGGACGGAGCCGAACCCCGGCTGGCGAAGGAGCCACGTGCAGGGGCTTTTACCGGGGAGCTGCCGCTGCTCCCCGGGCAGGGGGGACACGGGCAGCCCCCCCAGGGCTCTCCAGCGTGGGTGTTTCTCCCCAGAGACACCCCCCCCCCGGGGTCTGGCACAGGCACCTCGGCCCCTCCCGCCGTGGCCCCTTGCCAGGGGCTGGCTCCCTCCCCGACCTCCTCTGCTCCCGGCTCTTTTCCACTTTCCCTTCCCCTTCCCTATAATTTTCCTTTCTCTGGTGCTGGCAAAAGCCGTTTGGGTTTCTGCGCGGCGCTGGCGTGCGCCGGGGCGAGTCCTCGGCGGGTGCCCGGCAGCCGCAAAGCAAGCGCAGCCATCCTGCACCCCCTGCGAGGACGGGGCCGGCTCCGCCGCCGCAGGGACCCCCAGCACCTGGGGACGGGGGAAACTGAGGCAGAGACGAGCGGGGCACCGTGCCGAGGGTGGGAGTGGGAGGCTGTGGCTGCTCCCCTCTCCGGCAGCCCCGGGGAGCCCTGCTCCCCCCTTTGCCCCCCCGTTTCCCCCCTCCCCAAGCCGCGCTCGCATCCAGCCTTGCGGAGGGGCTTGCGCTGCGTCCCTGGGGCTGAAGCTCGCGAAGTCAGCGTGCCGTGTCCATCTCGGGGTGCCGAAAACAGGCCGGGGTAACCCCACCTTCTCCAAACAGCTCCCTGCCCTTCCGGGCTGCTTTGATGTCCCCCGCCCCGGGATGGGGGGGGCAGAGGAAACCCCACCCGGGCTGGGGAGAGCAGGGGAAGCGGCGGCATCGCCCAGGGACCCCTCGGGGCCCAGGGCAACGCTGGCTGGAGCTGGCGAGGAGGGATCCCGGAGGATCCCGGGCAGAGCAGCGGGATGGCTGGGACCCGCTCCTCCTCCTGGGCGAGCGTTGGGTGTCCCGGTTGGAGAGGAGTGGGCAACCAGTGCTCCCAGTGCAGCCCCAGCAGCCCCCCGTGGCGTTCCCCACCCGCCGGGGGGGATCCCAGGGGTGCTCCTGGCGCCGGTGCCCCCCAGCCTGACGCTGGCCCCCCCGCTCTGTCCCGCAGCCCGAGAACAGCTCCGGCGGTCCCGCCACAGCCGCACATTCCTGGTGGAGTCGGGAGTGGGGGAGCTCTGGTCGGAAATGCAGGCAGGTAGGAGGGGTGACCCCCCCCTCCAGCAGACCCTGGCCCCCTGGGGGGGATGAGCAGGGTCCCCGCCGGTGCTGCCCGACCCCGGGGTCACCCTGGGCAGGGGGTCGGGGGCCGGGCATCCCCTCCATGGCAGAGCCCCCCGGGAGCCCGAGCGTGCCCCTGCCAGCGCCGGGGAAGGGTCCTGCGGGGGGTGACACGGCTCCGGTCTGTCACGGCGTCGTGACCCCCCGACGATGCCGGCGAGGGCAGGGTCTGTCTGCCACCGTCCCGTCATCTGGTTCCTTCCCAGCTGCCACGTCCCCTCCTGCCCTCCGAAACGTCTTCAGCTGGTTTTTGGGTGGGGAAAAAAAACCCCAAACCACCCTATTTTGGTCCAAGCTGCATTTTTTTTCCCCTGGGAAAGCGCAGGCACGGGGGCCGTGTCCCGGCGGCTGCGCCGAGCCCACGGGACGGGTGTCGCAGGGGCCAGCCCCGGTGCGGCGCGGGGGGACCCCGCGGTGGTGGGGGGACCCGGGCCCCCCACTCGGCCGCTGTCCGTGCCCGCAGGTGACCGGTACATCGTGGCGGACTGCGGCGGCGGCACCGTGGACCTCACCGTGCACCAGATCGAGAAGCCGCAGGGGACGCTGAAGGAGCTGTACAAAGCCTCAGGTGGGCTGCGGCCCCCAGACCCCTCCTGCCCCCCCGCAGTGACCCCCCTCCTGCGCCGGGGTCCCCTCCCTGTCCCTCGCAGGGCCGTGCCTGGGCCTGTGGCTCCACCTGGTGTCAGCGGGGAGCAGGGCAGGGGCTGGGGGCTCGGGTGGGAGGGGGAGCTGGGCTGGGGGTGCTGGGCTGGGGGCTCGGGTGGGGCGGGGGCACTGGGCTGGGGGGCTCGGGTGGGAGACAGGGGCGCTGGGCTGGGGGCTCGGGTGGGCTGGGGGTGCTGGGCTGGGGGTGCTGGGCTGGGGGGCTCGGGTGGGGGACGGGGGTGCTGGGCTGGGGGCTCGGGTGGGCTGGGGGCGCTGGGCTGGGGGGCTCGGGTGGGAGACAGGGGCGCTGGGCTGGGGGCTCGGGTGGGCTGGGGGTGCTGGGCTGGGGGTGCTGGGCTGGGGGGCTCGGGTGGGGGACGGGGGCGCTGGGCTGGGGGCGCTGGGCTGGGGGGCTTGGGTGGGGCAGGGGCGCTGGGCTGGGGGCGCTGGGCTGGGGCTCGGGTGGGCAAGGGTGCTGGGCTGGGGGTGCTGGGCTGGGGGCTCAGGTGGGAGGGGGTGCTGGGCTGGGGGCTCGGGTCGGAGGGGGGGTTGGGTTGAGGGGGCTCGGGTGGGGCAGGGGTGCTGGACTGGGAGTTCAGGGGGGAGGTGCTGGGTTGGGGGTCAAAGTAGGGCGGGGGTGCTGGGTTGAGGGGGGTTCAGGTGGGACAGGGGTGTTGGGTTGGGGGGTTCAGGTGAGACAAGTGTTGGGTTGGGGGGCTCATGTGGGTCAGGGATTCAGGTGGGACAGGGGTGCTGGGCTGGGGGGTGCCGATGGGACAGGGATGTGGGTGGGAGGGGGCGGGGGTGTAGGGCAGGACAGGGGGACCGGGGTGGCTGCAGGCAGGACGGGGCAAGGGCAGAGGCTGAGGCCCAGGGCACCCTGGTTTGGGGGCACGAAACCCCACTGCTGTCCCCCCGTGCCTGGACCGCAGTCCCCAGTGCCACCCGGGCACGCAGGGAAGGCGCAGGGTGCCTTAGGGCCACGGTGTGTCCTGGGCTGAGACGTGTGCCCATGGGCTTCCCACCCCGCTCCTGGGGGGCACACGAAGCCCCCCGGCCTCAGCCCATCCCGGGGGTGAAGATTTTGGCACATGGTGGTTGTGCACCCCGGGAGAAACGGGGGCTCGTGAGTGACAGCCGCCAGCCTGGCACGGGGCCGGGCTGCTCCTGCAGCCTGGAGAGCCCCGGCACTGCCCGGCAGAGCCCCGCCATGGGGGGCACCGAGCCCCCGAGCGTCACCCAGGGACCCCCAAAAGGGTCCCCTTTGTCCAGGGGACCGCTGTCCCCACAGCCACGCTGCCTGCCCTCTCCCTGGGGGACGTTTCCGTGCCCCCCGCCAGTGCAAGACACATCCCTGTCTCCTGGTCCAGCGCTGGGCGGGGGGCTCCCCTCCACGTCCCCCCATCCACCGTGGGGCTGGGGGCCACGGTCTTGCACAGAAAGTGCCCCAGGCTTTGCTAGGTGGGGACGTGGGGATGGGGGACATGGGGGGGGGTGCCATGGGGACACTGCCTGACCCAGCCCCCCCCCCCGGTCCCCAGGGGGTCCCTACGGGGCCGTGGGGGTGGACCTGGCCTTCGAGAAGCTGCTGTGCCACATCTTCGGGGAGGATTTCATCGCCACGTTCAAGGCCAAGCGCCCCGCCGCCTGGGTGGACCTGACCATCGCCTTCGAGGCCCGCAAGCGGGCGGCAGCCCCCTCCCGCGCCAGCCCCCTCAACATCTCCCTGCCCTTCTCCTTCATCGACTTCTACCGCAAGCACCGGGGCCAGAACGTGGAGACCGCCCTCAAGAAGAGCAAGTGAGACCCCGGCTGGGGGGGGGGGGTAACAGGGCTTGGGGGGCACGTAGCCCCGGAGGGACCTAAATTGGGGTGGGGAGGGTGCAGGCAGGCGGGGTGCCCTGCTCCTGGGTCTGCTGGGCTGGGGGATCCCCAGGGGAGGACCTGGGGGGGGAGCCTTTGGCGAGGAGCAGCCCTGGACCCTCTCCCCCTCCCCAGCGTCAACTTTGTGAAGTGGTCGTCCCAAGGGATGCTGCGGATGTCCTCGGAGGCCATGAGCGAGCTCTTCCAGCCCACCATCAGCCAGATCATCAGGCACATCGGTAGGTCCCGGGGCGGGAGCAGCCCGGCTGCCGGAGCCCCTGCACCCCCCTGCAAGGGGGGGGGTCCCCTCTCGCCAGGGCCCTGGCACCCTGCAGCAGCACCCGAGCCCTGCCCGGTGCCGGGGCAGAGGAGCGCAGGCAGCCCCCGGCCCTGCCCAACGCCCCCCTCCCTCCCCAGACGACCTCCTGAAGAAGCCGGAGGTCCAAGGCATCAAGTTCCTCTTCCTGGTGGGGGGCTTCGCGGAGTCGGCCATGCTGCAGCACGCCGTCCAGGCGGCCTTCGGCCCCACCTGCCGCGTCATCATCCCCCAAGACGTGGGGCTGACCATCCTCAAAGGGGCCGTGCTCTTCGGCCTCGACCCCACCATCGTCCGCGTCCGCCGCTCCCCCCTGACCTACGGCGTGGGGGTGCTCAACAAGTTCGTGGAGGGGAAGCACCCGCGGGAGAAGCTGCTGGTGAAGGAGGGCAAGAACTGGTGCACCGACATCTTCGAGAAGTTCGTCTCCGTCGACCAGTCCGTGGCGCTGGGGGAGGTGGTCCAGCGCAGCTACTGCCCGGCCCGGCCGGGCCAGCGCAAGATCATCATCAACATCTACTGCTGCGCCACCGATGACGTGGTCTACATCACCGACCCCGGCGTGCGCAAGTGCGGCACCATCAGCCTGGAGCTGGAGGCGCTGGGCGATGCCGGCAGCCCGGCCCCCGGCCGCCGCGAGATCCGCGCCAGCATGCAGTTCGGGGACACGGAGATCAAGGTCACCGCCATGGACATCCGCACCTCCAAGACGGTCCGAGCCACCATCGATTTCCTCTCCAACTGAGCCCCCCCCACTCCCCAGGGCTGGGCGGGGAGGGACGGGGAACCCGGGACCCCCACCAGCACCCGCTTTGGGCTCCAGCCCCGCAGGACCCCCGTGAGGTGTGAGGAGCCGGGCAGAGGGAACAACTGCAACGGTGCTGGTGGCCCCCCCCTTCTCCTGGGACACCCCAAAGATGCCCCCTGGGTGCTGCACCGGGGCCAGGGGCTGACTGCAAGGACGGGGGAATGGACCCCCCGGCATGGCCGAGCGGGGCAGGGGCATCGCTGCCATCCAAGGGGGGGGCCGGGGGCTCGGGCTGCCCCCCGAGCACAGGGAAAGGGCCACAGCCGGAGCCCACAGCACCCCCAGCTCCCGAGAACGCCAACGCAGGCGCTGCCCCTCACCCCGGGTGCTGTTTTTTACATCCATGGCGCAGCTGGCGTCCCCCGAGCGGCAGAGCTGGAGGGGGACAGCGGCACAGGACCGGGGGGCCCCACCCCCACCCTCTCCCACCCCCCTTTTAACTAGAGCACGAAGCCCCTCGCCCCGAAGGGCCGGGCCGGGTTGATCCGTGGCCGCAGGGATGGGCTGGCGCAGCCCCTCGCACTCGGGGTGCACCAATAAATGGACGTGACCCCCCCCACCCCAGCCCGCCCCGGGACCCTCTGAAAGAGCCCGGTGCTGCAGGAAGGGCTGTCCCTCGTCCCCCCGGGGTGTCCCTCGTCCCCCTGGGGTGTCCCCGTCCCTCCCACTCTCCTCTGTGGGTTTTACTCCGGTTGCAGCCGCCAGCTCCGATGCTCCCGGGGGGTTTAACGGAGGCGAACTGAGCTCCAGCCCCTTCCCAGCTAAGTTTATTATTTACCTCTATAGATTTTTGTACTTAAAAAAAACCCACACATACACACAGACGTGTGTGTATATATATATATCTATATATATTTTTATATATATATATAGGCACATAAAGCCTCCTGTTGCTTTCAAAACTGAGCCACTTCTCCTGGTCCTTGTACCATGGGTCTTACCGGGAAAAAAAGAACAAAAAAACGACAAAAACAGGAAAAACAGAAGGAGACTAAGGCAATGGCTGCGACAGGAGGAGGGGCACTGGCACGGGGACACTGCGCCAGCCCCAGAGCCACCGGGGACCCGGCTCCCCAGCGTCCCCCCCGCTGCCGGACCCTGCCCTGCCCCACGGCCCCGCTCAGCCCCCCCCAGGAGGCAGAACTGGGGGCTCAGCTGGGGCTCTGCCACCCCCGAACGTCCCCTCTCGCGGGGAGGACGGGGGAGAAAAGCGAGGGGAAAGGAGGCAACGAGCGGGATCCTGCCCGAGGCTCCGGCAAGAGATGCTCCAGCACTTGGGGAGCCCCTCCTGCGCTTCGGGGAGCCCCCGAGCCTGCAGCAGGGAGGGGGGGGCACGCTGCGTGCGTGGCCCCTGGCCCCATGGTGTCCACGGAGCCGCAGCCCCCGGGACCCACCGACACGGGGGGGGATTTGGGGATTTTTTTTCCTTTGATAAATTGGAGCTTCGTCCTCAGGAGCCACGCGGGCGGGGGGCGGGGGGGGCTAGTCGAAGCCGTGCCAGTCGCTCTGCTCCGAGTCGTACTCCAGCTCCGCGCCGACGCAGCGCACCCCGTCCAGGAGCATCGGTGTGCCGTGGTGCCGGTCTGCAGGCCAGGAGGGGACAGTGGGGACGGGGACAGAGCCGGGGTGCAGCCACGTTGCCTCAGGCTGGCCGGGAGGGGGGGGGGGGGGCTTGCTTCACCTTTTTGAGAGCCTTTTTGGGGAGTTTTCAGGCTCACGGGTGCTTGTCCTCCCACCAGGGACGGTGGCACCCCGGGGGCTGGGAGAGGCAGGGATACTGCACCCTGTCCCCGGGTGCCGCACGGGGACGGTGCTCAGCCCCCGGGGTGCCCAGGCTCGAGGCCTGGGGGACGGGGGGTGGGGGGTGGCAGGCTGGGACACGGGCTGGGGACGCGATGGGGTAGCGGGGGGTGCGGGGGGAGCGAGCCACCGGCCCCGCCAGGCACGGGGACCCGGGACCGGCTGCGTGGAAGCCGGTGAAAGCAGGCGCCGCGTCGCACGAAGCAGAGGAAGCCGAGCTGCGCAACGCTGCTCTCGTTAACAAACCCCAATTAGGCAGCAAGGTGGGGGAGGGAAAAAAAAAATAAAAATAAAAACTGCTGTGCTGCCAGATGAGCAGCCGTGGCCAGAGGAGAGGGGGAGCCGGGGGGCTTGGCCAGGCGTGGGGTGAGCAGGGGGGGCAGGGGGTGCCCCCGACCCACCCACTGCACCAGGGAGGCCCTGGAGCCTCGTCCCACGCCTGGGGATTTTCGGGGTGAAAGTCGTCCGGTTTAGACAATTTCACAGAGACGACACCAGGTCTGCAGCGGCTGGACTGGGGGAGCTGGAGGAGGGGGATGTGCTGGGGGCTGGAGCAAGGCCCGGGGGGCGCAGGGGGGCCGGAACAGGGGCTGCTGGAGCTCGACCGGGCACAGCGGCAGCTCTGGCTCCCCGAAAGGCAGCGGGTCTCCGGCCAGGCCCACCAGCGCTCCCTGCTACCGGAGGAACCCTGCTCCGAGAGCCAAGGAACGGCGCGAGGCCCCCCGCTGCCCGCAGACCCTTACCCATGACGCGGGCTTGTACCACGACCTTGAGGCAGGCGCCTTCGCCGGCCTCGCTGGCCAGGAGCATCTCCTCCTTCAGGACCCCCTCCTTGTGCGCCGTGTACTCGCACTTCACGCTGTAGCCTGGGGGACGGAGAGAGACCCTGGGAGCCGGGCGCCGGCTGCGAGAGCTGCCTGCGCCCTGCCTGCACCTTTCCCACCCCGCCCCGGGAGCCCCCCCTCGATGCGGGCACCCAGAGGCAGCAGAGCCTCGGGCACGGCCGATTTAGTGCCGTCCCCACCACCGAGGTGCTGAGCAACGCAGCGCAAGCCTCGCTGGGCTCCCTCCCCACCCGTGCCTCAGTTTCCCCACCTGCGAGGCAGAGACGAGGACGCTGAGCCACGGTGAAGCGCGTGAAGCTCTGCAGAGATGCGGGCGAGGGGTGGGGGGACGCGGCTCTCCGCAGCGCCGGGCTGCGGGCACCGCTGTGACGGTGCTGAGCATCCCCCAGCGCCCTGAGCCGACGGCACCTCCGAGACCCGCGTGTCCCCGGCCCCCTGCCCCGGGGGCTTTGCCCAGCCCCGCAGGGAGGGAGCAGCGGAGCAGGACACCAGCACGTGGCTCCTCTGCACCCCAGTCGCGGCCGGGGGGTCCCACCTCCCACCCAGCCCAAACCCCGACCCTCCAGCCCCACGCACGGCCCCGGCACACACCAAACGGTGCTGCCTGCGCCCTGCCTGCAGCGCCCTGGCAAACACCACGATCTCCCACCAGCCGGGAACAGCCGTGCCAGAATTGCCATGTCTTCCTCCTTGCAGAGCAGAGGGAACACGGAAACACCCCTCGGAGCCCCAGCTCGGATGGGGCGAGGGCTGGCTCCGGCCCTGTGCCCCCCCGGCAGAGCTGGCAGGGCCGAAGGAAGCAGTCGCTTTTGATCCGGAGGAAAAAAGCACGATGTGAAAATAAAGGAGAGGCAGAAAATTAAACCAGCTGCAGAAAGGCGCTAGTCAAACCCCGGTGTGGGGGGCACGAGCAAGCTGTGAGCGTGCGGCTGGGCAGCCCCGCATGGCTCGCAGGCAGGCACCCTGACACGGCTGGCACAGCGGGACGTGGCAATGGCACGGAAAAAAAGAAGTAAAAACGTGCTGAGCATCACCCAGGCCCCGGCTCCGGAGCACACACGGCTGCCAACCCCGCAAGGGCCAGCCCCAGGGCTCGGAAACACTGGCCGCACGCAGGGAGTGCAGGCAAACCACCGCCGGGCACGATGCATCTCCCCGTGCCAGGTCGTACCTGGAGGCAGGAGGGAGAAGCGGTGGCAAAACCTCCTCCTTCCGAGTGCCGGGAGCCCCCTTATCTCCAGCCCACACTCACCCGGGGCCGCTTGTCTCCGTGCCTGTGCCAGACCGCAGCCCCGCTCGCCGGAGCCAGGCACCGCGCTCTGCCCGGGCTGGGCGGCCCCGGGACCACCGGCAGCGCAGGGACTGGATTTGGCCTGCGGCCGGGCAAACCTGGCAAGCTCCATCGCTGCCCGCAGCCGAGGATGCGGGAAGCGGAGCCTCGAGGGGAGCCCCAGCTGTCACCAGGACATTGGGGACAAATGCCGCTGCGAGGCACCAGACTCCTCCAGGCCCCCCTGGAGCTGCTCGGGGTCCCCGAAGGGCTCGTTTCCCCCAAAGCCTCGGGAGCCCTGGCCCCGAGCCCGGGCCGGGCGTGCCAGCCCGAGGTGGGAAGCTTCAAGCAAACAAAGCTTAAGTGCTTTGCTGGGCCGGGGCCAGCGGCAGCGCGGGAAGAGCCGCAGCCCCGCTCCCGGACCCTCGGCTGCCGGGAGGCGGCACGGGCAGAGGCGGCGAGCTGCAGCCCCAGGGAGCCGCCGGCAACGGGGATGCGGGAAAGAGCATCCACCGGCTGCTTGTCAACCGGAGCCGCCGGCACGGGACACGCCGAGGTGCCCCAAGGCGCTTTGCAGCCCGCCGTGTCCCCGCAACGGCTGCCACCGAGCCCAGGGCGACACTCGGCTCCTCCCAGCCGCCGCGCCGGAGCCGCCGTGCTCAGCCCTGCTCCCTTCTCCCACGGACGTGCCGGCGGCAAACGGGCCCCAGACCAGAGCCGGGCTGGCGCACGAGCCCAGCGCCTCTTGGAGCAAACCCCGTCCCTGTCCTTGTCCCCATCCCCACCGGCCTGCGGGCTCTGCTCCGCAAACCCACGGCCGCTCTTCGCCTCCCGCCTCCCCGACTGACCCGCTTGGGATAAAGGAGCGTTTAACCTCCCGAGCGCAGACGATGATAAATTACGGAGCGACGTGGGTCTGCAGGGGACGGGGCAACAACCGCGGGGCCGGGTGTGGGCTGCGACCGAACCCGCGCCGCTGGCGGGGACGGGACGGACCGAGCGGGACTGAGGGCTGGGGCAGCCGGGAAGGGGCAGGACGGGGAGGACGGAGGGGGCAGAGCAGCCAGCGGGACCCCCAGCCCCGCAGCCACGACCCAGGGGCTGCCACGCGCCCGGCCCCCAGCACAGGCTCGGATGGGGCTGAGCCGCCGCAGACACGGCACAAAGCAAAGCCCCGGTAGCGCCTCCGCACAGACCCACGCCGAGCGCTCACGGTGCAGGACATTATTCTCCTTTCCTCTGCGACAAGAGAATTAGCAAGAAGCCTGGAGACAGACGGAGAGGCGACCGCCCGCCTCGGCTCCAGCCTCTTCTTCAGGCAGACCCTCGGCGCAGGCAAAGAGCAGACAGAGCAAGTGCTAAAAATACCAGCGCGTCTGGACTCTGTTCAGCAGGTTCCTGGATTAAAATGCCACAAAAGCCGCTCTCCGAGCACGCGGGTCGGGGTCGGGCGTCTCCCGGCAGGCACAGTGGAAACACGGATTCCTTCTCCATGGGGTAAAGCTCTCCGATGCAGTGCCACAGGGACGGGCGCCGGGATGCGGCCCGGCCACCCTGGGCAGCGCCAGGGCCAAATGCCACCCTCATCGCTAGCGGCTGCGGCGGGACTTGTCCCCAAAGCCCCGCGGGTCGGGGACAGCCCAATCAGCCTGTCACCCCCTCCCCGTGCTCAGGGGAAGGATGAGGCTCAGGGTTTGGAAAGTGCTTTGGAGGACACTCACCCATCGAGTTCCCACGAGGCAAGAAACATCCCGGCAATAAAAGCCGTCCCCGTGGGCCCCGGGGGGCTCCAGGCTCCCCCAGGGAGAGGAATCATCCCCTGCACCCGGCAAGGGCTCAACCCAGATGGCCACGGGTGCACGATGGCACCAGCTGCCTCCTGCCCCACAGGGAGCGCTTGGTTTGTGCTCCCACAGGGCCCTGTGTGAGCCAGACACCCCCGCCTCCCCCACGGGCACTTCGGGGTACGTCTGGGTCTGGCAGCCCCCCCGGCCGGGCAGTGCCCCCCTCGCCAGCTGCATCGAAGCAAGGGCAGGATCTGGGACCCAGCACAGCAGCTGCCACGGGGGACAAAAGGGGGGACAGAAGGGGGGACAGAAGGGGGGCCTTACCTTCTGGCAGGGGGGTGATGCCGATGACTCGGAGGTTGAGGTTGGGGAGGGGAACGGCACAGATGTCCTTCCCAGCCTCTGCACCAGGGGCAGGAGGAACGTGATCTCGTACTTGTGGAGGATCTTCAGGAATCCCACCTGCAAGGGGGACACAGCGGGGGTCACGCCACGCCTCGGGTGGGCACCGAGCCGCGGCGGGAGGGGGGTCCCACGCTGCCGTCCTCCTGTCTCATCCCACCCCCCTCCGCGTCCCACCCCGGGGACGGGGACCCCCCAGGCATTGGGCACCCGGGAGCCCATGGAAGGCGGGGGGCTGTTTCCTAAATAACGCCATAAACGCGTCTCTTTTGGCTGCACAAAGCCAGCAGAAAAGATAACCAGGTCTGGGCAGAGCCCTGGGAACAACCACCCTTCGGTGCTGTGGGAGCAGAGACCAATTCTCCCAGCGAAAGCTGAACGCGTTCGGCTGCCGTTTCTGGTCTCTAAAGCCAAGATGTTTCCGAGAGCGCGTCTTGAAACCTCATTTATCCGCTGCCACGACGAAAACCAGAGCCCCTTCGGAGCCGGCTGCCTCCGGAGCGGGGTCTGTCTCCACCATGCTCAGAAAAAGCCATTTTGGGAAGGGAGCTCCGGGCACACTCTTCCACGTGCACACGTGCGGCCTGCTCCACGCTGCACCTCAGCCGCCACATAAATACATATACGATACACACACACGCGTCTATCTATACGCACACGGAGACAGACAACGCACGCCGTATGCTCGCACGTTCCCGGCCACGGGCGGCTTCCGAGGCATCGCTGCAACGCAGAAAACCGAGAGAAACGACGACGCGCAGCTTTGGGGGCTTTAAGGCCATGGAAAGACGTTTTGGTGACCAGCCCTAAGGAGCCTTTTCTCCGCAGGGGAGAGGACGAGGGTCTCCTCCTGCCTCCCAGACGCGGGGCGGGGTGCCCGGGCAGTGCTGCGGGGTGCAGGGTGCACCCCAAACCTGTCCAGAAGAGCGAGCTGCGCGGTTAAATGCGGCACGGAGCCTGGCACAGACCCACGCGGCACCGGCACGCTGAGCTGGGTCCCGCTCTGCCGTCAGGGCTGGCAGCACCGAGGGCAGCAGGCAGCTGCCCCCCTTCCCCGGAGAGGCACGTGCAGTGCCGGGGCGCCCGCGGCACGCTGCACGGCACGGGTGGGAAAAATAATAACAACCACCCACAGATCGGCAATGCTAAGCAATTCAGTGCCGTTTTTAGGGCGATAACCCATCATCCGCCCGGTACAAATAACTGACTCAGAGCCGAAAGGGAGTTGCAGATCACTCTGCCGCACGCAACGCCGGAGCAACCGCGCTGCTCTCCGCGGGGTTTATTTCTTGGGAGAAAAGGGCCTCCGAAGGAGAGGCTGGGGCGGAGGGGCCGGCTTCGCGCCAGGCAAAGCGGCCACAACAAAGCGGTCCCAGGCAGAGACCTGCTCTCCAAGTCGCTGCCACGGTGCCCATCTCGCACCCAGACCCCGCTGCCACCAAAGCCCACGGCGTGCCGGCACCAAAGCCTCAGCTCCCGGCACTGCCGCGTGGGGCGAGGAGCTGCGGGACGGGGCAGGCAGCGCGTGCTCGGGTCTGCAGACCTGCCGGGATGAAGCACGAGGTGTCATTAAGGACGGCTTGCTGTCCCCACTGCCACGACCCGCCCCCGGCACGGCTTGGGAGCCACCGTCACAACCGAACCCCGCTAACACCCTCCCACGGCCACAGGCACGTGGCTGGGGGGGGGCGAGGAGAAGCCACGGCTCTGCTGGCACGTGGGGCGAGACGCAGCTCAGCCCCGTCCCCCCCAAACGGGGGCAGAGGAGACAGTGCCAACATTCCCCCCCCACCCAGGGTGCAGCAGGGCCAGCGGGACCCCCAGCCCGGCCTGGGCTCCACTGCTCGTGACCCCCCCGACACTGATTCCCAGCGGGGCCCGCGTCCCACCCCGGCCTGTCGGATCCGGCCTCACAGCCCCGCAAACGCTGCCCGGATCAGGCAGCAGCAACGCGGGCCGGGGGCCCTCCCCAGCTGGCACCCCCCAGCCCGCCCCGAACCGCCCCCGGCAGAGCCTGGATGCAGCCGCAGGAATCGGGTGCCGAACGGTTGAATGCGGAGCAAAGCACCCACCTTCGTACCTGTGCCCTCAGGAGCATCGCAGCCCCCCGCGGGGAAGGACCCGGTTTCTCAGGGTGCTCCCAGGCCCCCCCGGGTACGCCAGGGAGCTACCGGGGCCAGAAACACCCCCAAATCTGAGAACTGTAACGGAGACGGAGCGACGTCCGGAGGGGCAGCGACGGAAAACCTCCCCGCAGCAGGCAGAGCATGGGCAGCAGAAGCTGCGGGCAGCAGGAGCCCCGGGCAGCAGGAGCCCCACAGCTCAGAGGGCTACAACGGCAGCACTGGGGGGTCCCACCCGCCCCACAGGGCCCCCAGGACGGACCCAGCCCCGCTGCCGGGTGCGGGGACGTGCCAGGGTGGCACCGGTACCCCCCCCCCGTCCCCCAGGTCCCGGCTCCCACCTTGACGAGGAAGCGCCGTCCTTCTCCTGCGTCACCATCACCGCCGAGTCGTGGAGCTTCTCGTCGAAGTGCACGTGGCCGTGGGCCCCCTCGGCGGGCTGGCTGGGGGCGAAGCGCACGCCCCCCCCCCTTCGCCTTGCTGCCTGCGCGGGGAGGAGAGCACAGAGCCCGGGCGTCACTCCCTGCCCGCCTGGGACGCGCCCCCATCCGTCCCCAGCTCTGCATCCCCAGCTCCGCGTCCCCCCGTGGCTCCCGGGGACAGACCAAGGCCGGAGCGTCGTCGGACACGGAGGAGCTTCCCCCAATTTCCCCCCTCTCGTTTCAGAAACGCCCCGTGCCACGGGCTGGGGAGGGGGCACATGGACACCGGTGACCAAGTGGCCACACAGAGCTCACCCCCCGAGCAGGGGGGAGCGTGTGGGACCTGCCACCAGCCCCGAGACTGCGAGAGTCCCGTCCGCTCCCCGGGCTCGGCAGCATTTGCTCGCTCCCGTGATTTCCTTGGGGCAGAGGAGTGGGATGAGCGGAGACACGGGCTGTGCCGGGAAGGGGACACGGGTGGCACAAGGACAGCTTCCCCTGGGAAGGGCTCCCACGCGTCCCGGGTGCTGGGCAGGCTCTCCAGGGCCGCAAAGCCGACGAGCACATTGGGGAGCAAACCCCGCGGCGCCCGGGAAACCCAAAAATGCAACGGCCCTGCGAGAACAGGCACCTGCCTGGGGACAGCGAGGTCCCCGCAGGCGGCAGGAGCCGGCACAGAGGCGCAAACGCCGTGGGCCCTTTCACTTGCGCCTTTGCAACAGGCTCCTGGGAGCTTCCAAGGAAAAACAGCCTCTCCTCTTCCCCCTCCTCCCCGGTTCACCCCAAGGAAGCCCCCGGCCCGGCCGCCGATCGCATCCATCTGGCAGCGGCTGGGAGCAGATTGCCGCCTCCTTAAAGAAAAGGCTCTTTGTGCCTCGGCAGGCTGGAAACGCCGGAGATTTAATAACTCGGCATTGTTCAGCCGGAACAGCTCGGCAGAAATCCCTTCCCCGCACGCAGGGGAAAACAAGAGGCTCGGCTGCTTGCAGAGCGACGCGGCTGCACGTGGCTGCGGTGGGGACGCCGATGGGACCCCCCCGCCGAAACGTGGGCACCCCCGGCCCCCCGTGACGGGGCACAGCCCCCTCTGCCCTGCAGAGCCCTTACGGGTGCCACCCTCCGGAGCCATCGGGCAGGACAAGCCCAGGGACCTGCGTGCATCCCATCCACAGCCCAGAAGCTGCGGTGATGGGCGAGGTCCCAGCCCGTGGCTGCCATCGGAATCCCGATGCCGGTGCCAGGCTCGGAGGAGCTGCGCCCTGACGCCTGCCAGGAGACCGGCAGGGAAAATCCCAATATGTCTTCGTCACGCGGCACTTGGAGGCAGCACCACCGATGCCCGGCACGGAGCCCGGAAGTCAGGCGGCCCCGGGGACGAGCGTCTCCGGAGGGCACCCAGCCACCGTCCCCCGGCGGCCGCGGCGCTCGGCCAGCCCCCGGCACGACACGGCTGAGGACCCTCGGGAGAAGGGGGGCCGGAGGAAGGAGAAGGTGGCAGCCGGGCGCCACGGGCAGCTGTCCCAGGCACCGGCTGTCCCGGAACTGGGTCACCTGCCGGCACGCATCCCAGTGACCTTGAGAGGCCGCACGCGCGGTGCCCCCGTCCCGGCTCAGAGGGCCGACAGGGACGGTCCTCACCCTGGCAGGAGGGGACAGCCCCAGCAGGGCCTGGAGGGGCGACAGCGGCACCTCCGCGGCCCCGGGGCGCGTGGGCAGGGGCGCCCCCCCGCAGGACGCGCCGTGAGTCAGCCAGCACGGAAATCTCATTAGGGGCAAATGCAATTGTGTCCTGCACAGAGCCGGCGGCGAGGGGAGGCAGAGGCACAGCGAGGCACAGGCGGAGGCTCCATCAGTCACCCGGAGCTGCCGTGTTTTATCTCGAGTCCCCGAGTCCCACCACAGTCAGGGCAGGAGGGTCACCGGACCTGCCGGACCCCGCGCGGTCGGCATGCCGGCAGCCAGGCTGGTGCCGCGCTCCCCGGGCACCCGGGGGGTGGGTCTGGGGGTCCGACCCCCGCCTGCCACGGCCACAGGGTGGGGGGTACAGCGGGGGACGCCTGCCTTGCACGCGTCAGCAGCAATCACAAGCCCCGGGAGCAGATGCCACCTTCAGAGTCACCACGTCCTTCCCGAAACGAGGGTGTCGGGGCCCCCGCGTCCCCGGGGAGGCAGGGCTGGCGTGGGAAGCACGGGGGCTCAGGGGTCCCCCAGCATCTGCTCCCCCCCCAGGGACCCCCAGCCCCTCTCCCTCATGCTGCCAGGAACAAGGCAGCCCAGAGCAACTGCCTGTCCTTTGGCATCGCCACCGAGGGACCGCTCGCCTGGCCCTCGTCCTGCCGGGAAGCCGGAGGAGGCTTCACTGCCGGCAGGAGGAAGCCCCCGGCGCGGAGCCGTCCCCGGCCCTGCTCGCCGGCAGCGGGAAGGAGCCGCGGAGGCCAGAGCCGTGACCGGGCACACAAAGGGAGACGAAATCACGCCCAGCAGCAGCACAAAGAGCCTCTTCGGTCTTTGTCTCGATGCGGTGGAGAGCTGGGCTGCCGCCACAGGGCGCCTCGCACCAGCGGCCTTTCGGGGTCCCCTCCCGGCACCGACAAAGTGCCCGGCTCCCCAAGCCTGGCACGGCCAAAGCCTTTCGGGGGCAGCCAGGGTCTAGGAGAGGCCGGGAGCACCCAGGAGCATCCGGCACCCATCGCCTCCCACAGCAGCCTTGCCTGGCAGGGGGGTGCCGGGGGTTGTGCCGATCACCGGAGGGGGGATCGCGGCTGAGTGGTGCCGGCAGCACCCCACCGGAGCCCCCACCCCACCGCAAGCCCCCTCAGTGGGTGCTTGCTCACACTTGCAGCAGAAAAACAGCAGCAACGTGTCCCCTGGTCCCCCCGTAGCCTCTGACCTGCTCGGCTGCTCCCCAGGCGTGGAGCGAGCAGCTGTAGGGAGCCCTCGCATCCCTGGCTGCGGGCAGAGGGATCCCCCTGGCAGGGCCGCGCGCAGAGGAACCCCCTGGCAGAGGGATCCCCCCGGCAGGGCTGCGGGCAGAGGAACCCCCTGGCAGAGGGATCCCCCCGGCAGGGCTGCGGGCAGAGGAACCCCCTGGCAGAGGGATCCCCCCAGGGCTGCGGGCAGAGGGACCCCCCGGCAGAGGGATCCCCCCGGCAGGGCCGCGGGCAGAGGGACCCCCCCGGCAGAGGGACCCCCAGCAGGGCCGCGGGCAGAGAGACCCCCAGCAGGGCTGGGGGCAGAGGGGCTTCACTGGGAAGGAGCATCAAACCCGGAGACTGGCCGCGGGCCGGGGCAGGCAGCCCGGGAGGGGGCGAGGGGCGGGCAGGCAGGCAGGCGGGGGACGCCGGGGACTCACCCTTGCTAGCCGTAGCCATGTGTCCCCGCAGCGGTCGTCCTTGCGCCAAACTTCAAAGGCGCTGGCAGCTGGCCATCCTCCGGGCCGCCGCTCCTGAGCGCCGGAGCTGGAGAGGGAATGGGCAGGGTTAGGCAGGACAGGCAGAGCCGGGGAGGGCAGCCGCTGCCAGGTGCCAGGGCCAGCCGAGCACCGCGGACGCGACGGCACCGCACGGCTGCGGCTCCGGCGCTGCTCCGGCACAGACCTGCCGGGGAGGAGCCTGCCCGCAGCTCCGGGTGTCAGGCAGCCCGGCTTTGGGCAGCGTCGGGCAGCACGCCCAGCCCCCCCCGCGGCGTGTCAGACGCAGGCAGGGCAGGAGCAGCAGCAGGACGGGCAGCCCCCCTGACCGCTCCCGCGCGACCTGGGCTTCGCCAGCTCTCGGGGACGCAGCCGGCCCCAGCACAGCGGCGTGGCCATCGCTCCCGGCCATCAGCACCGAGCAGAGAGCGCCCCGTGCCTCAGTTTCCCCATTTCCCCCCCCCCCCGCAAAGACTCGCGCAGCCGCCACACCAAGCCCCGAGCTGGGGAACGCTGTCAGCAACGGCACGGACCCCAAACCCCGACCCCCCAAACCCCCTTCCCTGGGCCTGCCAGCGCGTCTCCCACGGGAAGAGCCGCTCTCTCCAGCTCGGCTGACGCTGCTCCCCAGGGCTGCACTCCCCCGGCAGCCCCGCAGGATAACGGGGGGCCCCCACCAGCACCCCCAGCCCCAGGGTGGGCACTGCCCCTGCGACGGGGCTCGTGCCCCCCACCTCCCACCCAGGGGTTCAGGATCCAGCACCCCGAAGACCCCTTCGATGGAAGGTGAGGCTCAAACCTCCTCCCCGCGGCTCACCCAGCCTCGTCACCCCAGGAGGGACCCCTGGATGGGACGCGGCTCCACGGGAGGGGTGGGGGGCACGGGGCAATCAGCCCCTGAGCAGGGGCACAGTGTGGGGCCAGCGGCGGGGGCTCGGGGACCAGGGTGGCCACCGCGCCTGGGCGAACACGGGGCCCACAGGCTCCCCGTGCCCTTGAGGGGGTCAAGGCCCCCCGGCCGCAGCCCCGGGGGGGGGCACCCCACGGACCCCGCCGATAGCCCCCGCCATCGGCCCCCCGGCACCCCGGGCAGCGGGTCCCCAGTGCTCAGCCCCCCCGGGGCTCCCCGGCTCCCCGGGCCGGGGTGAGCGGCAGTAAGGGGCGGCGGCGCTGACGCACGCCTCTCCGCCCGAGCCGCGCCGGGTGGCCCCAATCTGCCTCCGCCATCACCCGCGTGGCCCCGGTCCCCGTCACGCGTGGGTGTGGGTACCCCCCCGCCTCCGTCTTTTCACCCCCCCGCCGGCTCAGCCCCGGTGCTGCCAGAGGGGATGCGGGGACGGGCCCCTGGCCTCGGTGCTCCCCTCTGCGCAACGGGCCGGCGACCGGCTCGCCCGAGCATCCTGCCCAGCCCACCGGCACCGGGAGACCGGGGACCCCACCGGGGCGGCTACGCCGGGAGAGGACAATGCGGGGACGGGGACCCGCCGCCCCAAGGAGGGGAAGCCCGGGGTCCCTCCCCGGCCCCGCTCCCCCCTCACTCACCCCCGGCCGGCGCGTCCCGGACACCGCCGCGCTCCCCGCTCCCCGCTTCCCACTACCGGGACACGCCCCCTGCCTCCCATTGGCCCCGACACACCCTCCGCCGCTCCCATTGGTTTGTCCCTCGGCTGTCACACCTCCCCGCCCCGCCCACCGGCTGCGGCTCCGCGGCGCCGCTTCCCGAGCGGCCCCACGGGGTAGGGTCGTCTCCAAGGGGCGGGTCTGTCGCTAGGGGGCGTGGCGAAGGGCCGGAGCAGCCAATAGGGGGCGGGCGCGCACGGCAGTGGGGCGCCGCGTGTGGGCGGCGGGGCGCGCAGCGGCGCGGAGCGGAGCGGGGGGGGGTCCCGGTGCCCCCGTGCCCGGGCGGTGCGGTTGCCATGGCAACCTGCCGTTACCTGCCAGGCTTTGCTGCTCAGGCCCCAGTCCCCGAGCCCGGCCGAGCCGCGACAGCGCGACGACGCCCCGGGTCGGGCCCGAGCCCCCGGGGGCAGTGAGAGGCAGGGAAGTGGGGGGACGGCTGGGACACCCCCAAAAACTCTTCTTCACGTTATTTAAAAAAAACCAACAAAAACACCAAAACCCCCAAAGCCACCACCAAAAGGGGTTTAGGCAGGGCTGTGGCCGTGCCCGCCGTGGCAGGCGATGCCTTGGTGGGCCCCCATGGAGCCGTGCCCTGTCCCGGGTCTCCTCCCAGGCGGGGTGGGCACCCCCGGGACCCCTCGGCCGGTCCCTCAGCACCCCCGGCCCGTGGCGGGGCGGCCGTGGGGAAGCTGTGGGGTAGGTGATCGAACCGCAGCCATCAGCTGGCTAACGGGAAGGATCCACGCGGAGCAGCAGCCGTGCCCACACTGTCCCCGTCCCCCCCTCGGCACGTCCCGGGCCACGGGGAGGCTGGAGGGCGGCCGGCACCGAGCTGGGGCCCAGGCACGGCGGCCGGGCAGGGCTGGCTCATCCCGTCCGTCCCGTCCCGTCCCCCCCATCCCCATCCCCATCCCCCCACCCCATCCTCATCCCCATCCCCATCCCACCCCATCCCCATCCCCATCCCCATCCCACCCATCCCCATCCCCATCCCCATCTCCATCCCATCCCCATCCCGTCTCCCAAGACAACCCTGCGGCTCCGACAGCCAGCGCCCATCGTGCCTGGCCCGGCCGAGCTCCCAGCTCCGGCTGTCCCCGTCCGAGCCCGCGTGTCCCTCGGCCGGCGGGACGGAGCAGGGGGAAGGGCCGCGTCTCACCGAGGGGCCGGCCAGGCACCGCAGGGACGGAGGGAGCGGGCTGCCAGGGGCGGCGAGGGTGGGAAAGGCAGCTGGGACACATCCCTGCCGGGAAAAGCCGCCGGTTCCCTTCCGAAGAGCACGTCCACCCGCCTGGGAATGACATGGGGGAGGCAGCGGCCCCCCGGGGCAGGCAGGAGCCGTCCCCGTGGGAGCGGGGTCAGGGCTCGCTCAGCCCCGGCGGGCAGGCAGGGCCGGATCGCGCAGGCAGCGCCGGCAGGGACGGGGACACGGCCCCCCCGGGGCTCGGCCTGCGGCCCCCCCCCGCCCCGCAGCCCTGGCTTCGGCCGCGGCCTCCAGCTGCCGGAACGCTTAAAACGCCGGGGCTCCGTTCCCAGGGAGCCCCAGCTGCGTCCTCGCCTCCGGCACGCGTGACGCCACGCACACTCGCCCCTCCGCCGGGACCCACCGCACACCCACGCGTTGGAAAAAACAACTGGTTTTTACCCTAAAAAGGCCGCAGGTGCCCCCGGCGCACAGTGAAGGTGCTGCTCCAGAGCCACCCCCAGGCATCTCTGCACCGCTGGGGACGTCCCCGGGCCCCGGCAGCAGGAGCAGGGGGGTGCCACCGGGTACCCCCAGCCCACGCCGGGCCCGCGCGGTGGGCACGTGGCAGTGCCGGCCGAGACCCGGGGCGGCGAGCCGGCCCGTGCCGAGGCACGGATTTCCTCAGAGATTACCAAAAAAAACCCCCGCAGCAGCTTTGGGTAAGGGATTAAATCCCAGCCTCTGCCGCACACACACGTCTCCCCGGCCCGCGCAGCCGAGCGGCGTCCCCGCGCTGCCGGCCGCTCTCCGACGCTGCACCGCCGGAAATAAATACCCCAGGCGGACCCCCCCCGCGACTCAGCCTTGCAGGGCGGTCTCCGCGCGGTGACCCGGCTTTTTAATTACCCACGCGCGAGGCAGAGGAAGGAGGGACTGCTGCCCTCGGCGGGCCTGGCCCAGCGGAGCCCGCACCGCAGCAATGCCGCTGCCGCGCCGCCCGCCGGCGGGCACGGGGGGTCCCAGAGGTGGGCACGGGGGTCCCTGCTTCGCATCTGTCTTTTCCACCCTGGTTTTGTCCTTCAGAGTCCACCCTGGGAACTGGGGCAACTGGGAGGCACTGGGACGGCTCTTCCAGCTCAGCAGCTCCCACGGGTGGGAGAGGTGGGCAGGCGGCGGGGGGGCGACCCCAGGCGAGGGGCTGCCGGGCGGGCGAGGGTCCGCTCACCGCTGTTGGCACCGGGCTTCCTGCAGGCGCCGGCTGAGGTCGTCAATCCGCACGTTCTTGGTGCAGCAGCTGCTCCAGCCTCCCCACCTTGAGCTGCAGGACCTGAGCAGGGACCCCGACACCCCCTCAGCTTGGTTTCGGGGGGGCGGGAGGCAGTCCACCCACCCCCCCAGACAGGCTCCGCGGGGGCTGCCCAGCGGCTGTCAGCGAGGATGGGGGGCAAAGGGGGGGACGGGGAACGTGGGGCCAGGCTGATGCGGCCGCTGGAGTCGCTGAGCGGCATCGGCCATCGTTAACCACAGGGGAAACCGAGGCAGGGGAGCACCAGTGCCAGGTTTGGGGTCCCTATTCCTGCTCCCACAACCCGCATCAAGCAAACGCTCCCCCAAACCACGGCCCGAGAGTCCCAGCTCCCCACCAGGCCTGGTGACAACTCTTCCCATCGAGATGCCCCACAGCATTCCTTCCCCTCTTCCAAAATGTTACGTCTCAGGAGATGTTTTCCAGCAGAAAAGCCCCAGTTTTAGGTAAGACAGAGCCGCTGCCCTGGCTCGGGGCGAACGAAGCTCCGTTTCAAAACCCACCCGCTGCCCGGGCTGAACGACCCTGCTCAGCCTGGTCTGCAGCCCGGGCAGAGCGTCTGTGCCGCCGCGACGCCCGCCCTGCGGCACCCTCGCTCCTGCGGGCTGGAAGGCTGTCCAGAAAGGATGAGGATCGGGAACGTTCGGGAACCACGGATTGATGCAACTGACGCGGGCGTGCGCCACAGAGACTGGGGGCACGGCCAGGCGGGAAGGATTGAAAGAGAAAGCTGTTCACCGCGGGGGAGGTCTGCAGGCAGAGGCTTCGCGAGGGCTTTCACCCGATAAGCACCAGCAAAACACCTTCTGCCGCGGGAGGAGACGGGGGCTGCGGGGACGGAACCACGTCTCCGGGCCACGCTGAGCCATCGCCGCCTCTCCAGCCTGGTTTGACCAGACCTTCTGTCCTTTGAGCCCCGCACGGTACCCTGGAGCCCAGCCTGCCCTGGGGCAGCCAGAGCGGCAACCCGAGCCAGGCGTTGGCCCAGCTGGCCCACGGCAAAGCCACCACCAGGCCGGCCCGCTCCCGAGGGGGCCAGCAGAGCCAGGTACGGAGACAGGAGCGGCCCGGGAGGTTGACGGCACCGAGCAAACGCCTGCTTGGGCTGCCGGGGGTGGGCTCACCTGGATGGTGTCCTGCGCCAGGAGCAGGGCCTGCTCCCTCTCTGCCAGCTGCAGGCGGACGGCCGCGTCCCCCGGGGGAGCCTGGGCACAGCCGTGGCGGCTCGTCGTCACCCTGCACCGGGAAAGGAAACGCCAGGACAACGACTGACTCCTTCTGCGGCGTTGCCCACAGCCCACGGAGCTGCACAGGCCGCGGGGCTCACGCACACACCCAGCTCCTCCGCGTCACCCCCGCACCGTGGCCCCTGAGGCACAGGGCTCCCCCGGTCCCCACGGGACCCCCAGAGCCCCATCCCTCGAGAAGCCCCCGGGAAGGCACGTCAGCAGCAGGCACGACCAGCAGCCCTTACCCGGCCGCCCGGGAGACTCCTGGCACAGCCTCCTCCCGCGCCGCTCTTGGCCTTGAGTAGCCTGCAAAACACAGCAATTAGCGCAGTCTGCCCAAACAGCTCTGCCCCCCCCCCCCATGGTGACACCCCCTTCCAGCAGGGTCTCCTGTCCCCCCAGGGCTGGCCAGGCTCGTTATCTGGGTGCCCCAGCACGAGGCAGGGCTGTCTATGCCCCCCCGGGACCAGAAAGGTCGCGGTTCGGGCTGGGACTCGGGGAGCCCACAGCACGGCCGGGATGGGACCCTCCCTCCCGACGTGCCGCACACCGGCCCTACCTGTCTCCAGGTAGCTGACCTCTTCCAGCGCTGCCCGCGCGCCCAGCTCCTGCACGGAGAGGCAGGAAAACCCCGTCACGCCTGGCCACGAGCCGTGGGTCGCCCATGGGTGAGCCCACAAACAGCCCCTGCAAGGAGGGGCCTGGCCAGGCCCCAGTGTCGGGAGAAGGGGGAGAGGTACCCCAGCCCGCCCGGCTGCTCGTGCCACCCCTCTGAGCGGTGCTGGGCTCGAGGCCGTGGGGAGAGCGGGGTGGGGGGTTGCTCCACAGCGTTACAGCCCGAAGGCAGGGCTGGGATCCATCTGCCTGAATTCCTGCCTGCTTCACGGCCACAGCCCTTCCCGTCGAATTCCTCCCCTGACCTGAGCACCAGAGTCACTGGCAGAGACAGCCCAGCCTGCCCCAGCCCCGCAGGGTCGTTCTCCTCCTCTCTCACGACCAGGACAGTCGTGGGCTGAGGGTTTGCTCAGGGCAGGAGAGGAGCTGCTGCTGCCGCCAGCCCCGTCCTGGAGCTGCATGCTCCGCACACGCTGCCAAGCCCCACGCAACCCCCCGACACCCTCCCTGCTCCTCTCCAGGGGCGTCGCTCGAGCCGGGCGCGCAGCGAGAAGGGCTGGGCGATGGTGGTGGGGAAGGAAGGCGATGGAGACAGCGTCCCGGCTCTCCTCCCTGGCTCACAGCGGCTCCTCCCAGGCTGCGGAGTGAGTGAGGCCGCGGTGCTTCCCACGACGGTGCACGGCTGCCATCTGCGGCCGCCGACTGAGGCCGGCCCTGCCGCCTGCATCGCTCCCAACGGGGTGCTCCTACCCCAGCTCTGCCCACATGAGGGGCTCCCCTGCCTCTGAACACCCCACTGCACTTCCCCATGGAGCTGCAGGCGGGGACATGGCAGCGGGATCCTCATGATGGGGAGAAAGAGGTGCTCAGGGGGAAAGTGAAGCCCACAAAGACGTCTGGAGCTCAGCCCGGCCCCTCTGGCCCTGCCCCGGTTACACTGACCTCTCTTGGGGTGGCTACTCGCCCTCATCGCCCTCCAGCCCATAGCACATGGCACCTACAAGCAGGACACGGCACACCGGGTGCCCCCCTTCCCCAGGCCCCACTGACCTGGCCTGGGCCAGACACCGCCTTGCTCTGCTTCTGCTTCTCCTCGATCTTCTGCCGCAGCAGGCAGCACCTGCTCCACCGTGCCCGGCCGGCACTGCACGACCTGCCGGATCACATCATCCGGGACGGAGAAGTTCAGCTTACTCAGCACTTTCCTAAGAGAGGAGCCAAATGAGCACCCGGGAGGGCAGGGAGGCAGGCACCCCCCTGCCTGCAGCACCCTTAGCTGTGTCCCAGCTGGCCTGGTCCCCAGCCAGGACAAACAGGGACGCTCTGCGGCAGTGCTCCCAGCGAGGGGAGCAGGGCGGCCGCTCGCCCCGGTACCTGTTGAGATGGCCCCATTGGCGAGTTTCTGCGGCGTGGAGCTGGCGGGCACGTAGCTGTGCAGCTGCACCATGGCGGGGAAGAAGAACTTCACCACCTCGGCTGCCAGCACTGGGGGAGGAGAGGGGAAGAGGGCTGGGGGCGGCGGGCACCCCGGGACCCGGCCTCGGGCCCGCAAGGCCCGGCAGCCACCCCGGCCTAGGCCCGACCCCAGGCCCGGCCGCCCCCGGCCCGTCCCGCCGGGCCCCCCCGGCCCACCCCCGTCGCTGAAGTCTCGGGCGATGTTCCTGCGTGGCCGGGAGAGCGGCACGGCGTCCAGCCAGCGGTAGAGGGCCCGCAGCTCGCCCGCCGCCCCGCCGCCCGCCATGCGGCACCCCCCGCCCCCGGGCCGCGCCGCGTCCCGCCGCCATGGCAACGGCCCCGCGGGCATGCTGGGAGCGCGCGCCGTCGCCTGGCAACGGGCGGCCGGGGGCGAGGGGGAGGCCCGGGGGGGACTGGGGGGCTCTGAGCAATGGGGGACTGGGGCCCTGAGCAATGGGGACCTGGGGGCTCTGAGCAATGGGGGGGGCCTGGGCAAGGGAGGGGGCTGGGGCCCTGAGCGATGGGGGACTGGGGGGCTCTGAACAAGGGGGTCTGGGGGTCCTGGGAAAGGAGACCTGGGGGGCTCAGAGCAAGGGAGGGGCCTGGGGTCCTGAGCGACGGGGGACTGGGGGTCTGGGGGGGCTCTGAACAAGGGGGAGTGGGTCTGGGGGTCCTGAGCAATAGGTTCTGGGGGACTCTGAGCAAGAGGGAGGGCTGGGGGGACTCTGAGCAGAGGAGGGCTGGGGGTCCTGGACAAGGGGGCCTGGGGGGTGCAGGTCCAGGTTGAGGGAGCCTGTGAGCAATGGGGGACCCAGGACCACGGTGAGGGGGGCCCTGAGCTACGGGGAGGCCCTGGGGGCCACACACAGTGGGGGAGGCCCTGGGGGTGCTGAGGCCACAGCAAGGGGTCCCTGAGCAAGGGGGGCTCTAGGGGACAGGACCAGGTCAAGGCGGGCCACAAGCAGCGGGGGAGGCCACCCTGGCACCCACCAGGAGGGGACCCCGAGCAAGGGGGGGTCCCAGCTCTGGAAGGTGCAGGGAGGAGGGTCCCCAGGGTGGACCCCAATGCGGCAGGCGGTCCCCCCGGGCTAAAGCCCAGCTTAGAAGTTGCTCTTGGCAATGGGCACCCCGAGGTGGGGCCCAAGGCCGGCACCCCTTCCTGGGGCAGCCGCTGGGGGCACTTCCCGGGGGTGGGCACCTGCCTGGGACGGACATCTCAGCTGGGACGGACATCTTGGCTGGGACGGACCCCTTAGCTGGGACGACCCCTTAGCTGGGACGGACATCTCGCTGGGATGGACACCATAGTGGGATGGACCCCTTAGCTGGGACGGCCCCTTAGCTGGATGGACATCTTAGCTGGGACAGACATCTCAGCTGGATGGACATCTTAGCTGGGATGGACATCTCGACTGGGATGGACCCTTCCTGGACGGACATCTCAACTGGGATGGACATCTTAGCTGGGACGGACATCTTAGCTGGGATGGGCACCATAGCTGGGATGGACATAGAATCATGGAATCATAGAATATCTTGAGTTGGAAGGGACCCGTAAGGGTCATCAGTCCAGCTCCCGCTCCTCGCAGGACTACCTAAACTGAACCATACGACGAAGAGCGTCTCCAGACGCTCCCTGAGCTCTGCCGGGCTCAGTGTGTGACCACTGCCCTGGGGAGCCTCTTCCAGGGACCCGCCACCCTCTCGGTGAGGAACCTTTTCCTAACCTCTGAGCTGGACGGACACCACAGCTGGGACAGACATATTCGCTGGGACAGACATCTCAGCTGGATGGACACCGGAGCTGGGACAGACCTCTTCTGGGATGGACACCAGAGCTGG